>OY728121.1:1741263789-1751263789 GCA_963277665.1 Viscum album | reverse complement strand
TTGGGAAGACTTCTTCCCACAGTGAGGCTTCTAGGAGTAAGAGAGGGGTGTGGAGAGACAAAAATAGTAGAGCTTGGCCTAACGAATGGCTTGAGGGGTGTGGGTAAGGAGGTAGAGGTGGGGGCCTTTTATAAGAGGAGAGGAGAGGCACTCTTGGAAAGTTAAGAAAAGATACTTTATTATAAAATGCTTTTCTGATAAAAATGATCCCAAAATTATATATTTAAAGGATAAGGTGATAAGAGTTCTAAATCCACCCATCAAATAGGTTTTTGACATTTGTAGGTCTTATATTTTACATATCTTTTCATTTTATTTAAATCGTTAAATAATAAGGTAATCGATGCATCATCATGATGTCATAAATAATTTAATTTATTTAATGTCTAAAAATTATAAAAAAATACAATGATGTAGGAAATATTTTTATCTTTCCAATGACTATTTATAGTCAAAACTCCAACTTGTATAACCCCATGTAAATATTGTTTTAGCAAAAATACTCATGTTTCTGACATTTTTATATTAACATTAAATAAAAAGATATTAATGTCATTTTCCTACCAAAGTGGCTCCATGGGATCACCAAGTTGACCGATGGATTTTTTGGGTCGGCCATGACACATCCAATAAGGGTAGGACATCTGTCATGTTCATTTCATATTATTAAAACATTATTCTTACTTAAATTACACTAATTACCTCTAATCGCGATTAAAAACTTAAAAGTTACTATTCACCAAAAAATTATTTTAATCCCATTGAACCAAATTTTACTTCCTAATTACAACCATGTATGTCGGATTTTTTAAATTCAAAACACAAAGGTGGTAAAATTTCATTTAAACAAAAAATCAGTTTTTTAAGTACCACTTAGTGGTTTCACTATTCATCAAAAATTGATGTTTTTCAGAAAAATACCAAAAATTCACCCTAAGATATATTTGATATTCCGAATTAAAAAATGATGTATATTTTACAAAATTAAAAACATATATGTTACATTAATTAATTTAATAATTAATTCCCGTTGTCAAAACAAATAGCGTGTTTTTATGAAACAAAAAGTATCAAAAGATTGACACTATTTTAAGTCTGATTTCAAAGTGTAATTAATTCCAAAAACCAAAATTGGATTAAATGGTAAAAATATATTCTAATTTCACATTAAAACCAATTCAAAAGATAATATAGTTATATTAATAAATTAGATTGAAAATAGGGTTTGAATTAAAATACAATATTCTTCACTATTCATTAAAAAATGAACATTATCGGAAAAATACGAAAAATCTACACAAAGTAAATTTTGATGTCCCGATTCTAAAGGAGTGTTTTATTTGGTCCAATAGAATGTATAAGAGTGAGCAAAAATATATTTAAAGAAGGTTCGCCATGAAAAGGCGATAAGTCGACCTTTAGTGAAAATTAGAGTATATATGCCTAAAATTGAATTCTTTTCATATTTTATGCCTTTATCTTTTATTGGATAAATGTAGAAACATTTAAAAAAACATATATAATCATATTTTAGTTATTTCTATTCATTCCCGCGAATATAACGGCTACGTGTTAACTACCATTTAAAATAATATTATTTTATTACTAGTGTGCGACGTAAGATTTCAAAGAAACTCATTGTTGCGTATTGGGTATGCTATCGAACATAGAAACCCATTTTAAAGTAAAATTAATATTTAATTCGTAAATATTAATAAATATGATAATGTTTTATTCTTTATTTACCTGGGATGTTACATCCTTCCCCCCTTTTCGGAATTTCATCCTCACAATTTTATTCACTTATCAAAATAAGTTGGGGTACTTATCTCTCACAGCATTTTTAGATTCCCACATTTCCTCTTCAACCATATGGTTTTTCCAAAAAAAACCTTTAAATTATTAATCACCTTATTCCGCAACACTTGATCCCTGTGGTCAAGAATCTGGACTGGTTGTTCTTCAAAAGAGAGATTCTCCTCCAACTGAACTACCTCTGGGCTCAAAACATGAGATGGATCTGGCATATACTTTCTCAACATCGAAACATAAAAAACATTGTGTACTTGAGATAAACTCAGAGGTAAAGCCACTCGGTAAGCAAATGATCCAACTTTTTCAATAATTTCATACGGTCTAATGAACCTTGGACTCATCTTTCCTTTCTTAACAAATTGCATCACACTTTTCCATGGCGAAACTTTGAGAAAAACATGATCACCTACCTCGAAAGATAGATCCTTCCTCCGGTTATCTGCATAAATTTGCTGTCTACTCTGAGCTGTTTTCAGGGGTTTCTGAATCAATTGAACTTTTTTTCCATCTCTTCTACCAATTCTGGTCCCATCAGCTTCCTTTCACCTACCTCATCCCAAAAAGCTGGAGCTCAACAACACTTCCCATATAATGGATCAAACGGTGCCATCTGTATACTGGAATGAAAACTATTATTATATGAAAATTCAACCAAAGAAAGATATTGGTCCTAACTTACCTGATAATCCATAGAGAAAGCACGTAGCATATCCTCCAAGGTCTTAATTGTTCATTCTGACAGTCCATATGATTGTAGATGAGAAGCTGTAGTAAAATTTAATTCAGTACCCAACGACTTCTGAAGTCCTTTCCAAATGTTAGAAGTAAACCTGGGACCACAATCAGATACAATGGAGAGGGGAACTCCATTCAACCTGACTATCTCTTTAAGATACAATCTAGAAAGTTGATCTAGAGAGAATGTTTCTCGAATAGGAAGAAAATGATCAAATTTATTCAATCGATCAACAATAACCCAGATTGCATTATTACCTTGAGATTTCCTCGGTAAACCCATAACGAAGTCCATGGATATATTATCCCATTTCCACTCTGGTATTGTTAATGGCTCAAGCATCCCTTTCGGTAACTGTCTCTCTACATTTACCTGTTGAAAATTCAAACAATTCGTAGTAAAATCATCAATATCCCTTTTCATTCCGTCCCACTAGTAATACTCTTGAAGATCTCTATAAATCTTAGTACTGCCTGGATGAACTGAAAACGGGGAACTATGAGCCTCACATAAAAACTCGTTCTTCAACTGTGAATCACCAGGCACACATAATCGCTTCCCAAACCTCAAAACACAATCATTATCAATGTTGAATTCAGGAAACTTACCCTTCTGAACTAACTCTACCTTTTTCTGCAACTCATTATCTTGCTTCTGTGCTTGATTAATTTTGTATGATAGAGATGATCTCACTGATACCTAAAACAAAACAGAAGGACATCCTACACCAAAAAATTCTATGAAAAATTTCATCAAATCCTTAACCAAAGGATCATGTTCCAAACACGACATTGTTAATGAAGCATTACTTTTTTGACTTAAAGCATCAACCACCTTATTTTCTTTTCCCGGATGGTAATGAATTGTAAAATAATAATCCTTGATTAATTCTAGAAATCTCCTCTGTCTCATGTTCAATTCATTCTGAGTGAATAAATACTTTAAACTTTTGTGATCAGTATATATTTCACACTTTACTCCATACAAATTATGCCTCCAAATTTTTAAGCCAAAAACAACAGCAGCTAATTCCAAGTCATGTGTAGGGTAATTTACCTCATGAGTTTTCAACTGACGTGAAGCATAAGCAATTACCTGATGATTCTGCATAAGGAAACAACCAAGTCCTTTCAATGAAGCATCACTGTAGATAACAAACTCACAATTCCTGGAAGTAAGTGCCATAACTGGAGCATTCACCAATCTTCTTTTCAACTCCTTAGTAGACTGAGCCATCACTGCAACAAACTATTTAGTTCTGATTCTGACCATCTCAGGATACTAATTTGAAAGTTCATTTCCCACTGTATGCCATACTAGAAAAGCTATTATGTTTCCCCTATGAAAAACCATTCTTAACACAAAAATATATTAGGCGAAGCAACACGGTAATCTTTAAATGCTATATCATTTCAATCATACCATAAACTAACTTATAATTTAACACTTTTCTAACTCCTAAAGTTATCTAAACCGGCCTCTGATACCAACTATTAGGCCCCGACCTTAAACCTTACTTAATATTGAATTAAATGAATAATTCACATTGAGGATCTTTTCAGGTTTAGAGTTTTAGAGAATTAGGATATAACTATTACATCTCAAAAGATTACAAAGTAGAAACTTATACTAAGTTTCCATAAAATAAAAACTCTTAGAAAGAAACATGTATAGTTCCATGTTTTAGATAGCATGACTTTCCCTTGATCCCGTCCTTGAACCTATTCCACATTAAGTCCTCTGAAAAGCATTTCAAAAAAAAACTTGGGGTGAGCATAAAAATCTCAGTAAGGGATACACAATGAATGAAAACTGTTAGTTTTTCAAAACAACAAGTAAACCATGTATACTTTATCAAATTAATAATTTTCACATTTATGAAGTAGTAAAAACTCTTCACTGAATAAAAAAATCATTACTTACCCTTTTGTAACCAAAATATTACCATAAAACCCATATAAAGATCACGTAACATATAAAGGTAACTTGGGAGATAAACATACTTAAATGGAATAACCATACGGTCGACTTCCACACATATCACTTAGTGGAATAGCCATACAGATGAGTTCCATACCCAATGCATTGGAGGTTATAACGTAACCACCCATCTTGGTATTCACGACACCACCCGTCATATGGTTTGTCACGTAACCACACATCAAATGTCCAAGTACCATTATAAAATCATAAGACATAAAACAAATATAATGGAAAGAAAACATTTCCACACTTTGATCACAATATATCACATAAATATGTTGACATAACAAATCCATTATAAAAACCATTTTCAATACCAAAATACATAAAGAGTATATGGTATTTATTTCATTTTAAAAACCATTACGACTTGTTGAGGAAGCCAAAGACCAAATAATACTCGTGGCTGTGAAAAAGGTCTTTGTCACCGCGTACGTTAATAGAAACATTCCTTTTTGTCGTTAAGTAAAACGCTTCGTAGAAAATGATTCCTTTTGTATAAAATTAAAAGTCAAAGGGTTTTATACACCGTATACTGTAAAGTTGTGTATAAAACGAAATATTTCTCAATGAAAGGAGATTGAGACGATGTCCCTTACCTCGGGTCCGACTTGACTCGATCGTTCTTTAACATCCCGAATAATAAACTTGATTTAATTTATACTTTCTTAAGAACCTTTTTCAAGTTAATTATTAATTTTATATCACTTATTACCATGTTATAAACATTATGTAATCATTTAAGTTAATAATGTTTGTTTTTTTGATATTTGGTTCTTAAGTCGAAAGTGGACTTCTTACAATTACATGTTGTTCGTGTGGTCAAAGGTTCATTATATCCAGAATGATATTCATGATTTGGATATAATATATATCATATATATCCAACATATACATGTATTTAGAATATTACATAATCATTTAGAGGTAATAAATGAAATGCACCATTCATGGAGATGGTAAGCCGTACGTACGCATGAACGCTACTTTCATTTCTATGTCATATTAATGGAATTAAAACTAAATGAGAGATATGTATATTTAAATTCCAGAATTATATTAATCATTTAGATGTAACATAAATCCTATATATCCATTATATATATGTACTTATAATAGTACATTACATTTGGGGATAAGAAATGAAATGCACCATTCATGGAGACGGTAAGCCGTACGTACGCATGAACGCAACTTTCATTTCTATCTCATACTTTAATGGAAATAAATAATAATGATATAAAGGTATATTATAATTCTAGTATAACATAATATATAATAACTTTAAATCCATCCTTTATACGTCCCACATATGGCATTAACGAATCAAATCACTTTGAGGGGGCGGTAGTCCGCATTTTCTAAAATGAAGATATCGCGTATACCCATAATGGAAGCCATAAAGGTATTCCATAAATTAAAAATACAGAAGATTAAGGAAAACATAAACATATTATATATCATATATAAATATAGTGACATCTTAATGGACACCTTTGAAAGTGTTAGAAGAATATTGAACAATCATCGTTTCGTGAGGCAAAAATTCACCATCCACAGAAACAGTATGTTCTTGAACCATTAGATGTAGGTGTGTGTAAGTGTAGCTCAAATTCTACTTATAACAACTTTCTAGTATATTGAATATACTGGAGTGGTCACAAAATAAATTAATAAAAAGCGGTTAGGGGGCTGGAGAAGCAAAATAAAATAAAAGAACACTAGTGAAGACATTACCTTAAAATCGGGTAACTCTCTTCGATTTGAGCTCAAATGCTTCCTTGGGAAGACTTCTGCCCAAAGTGAGGCTTCTAGGAGTAATATAGGGATGTTTAGAGACAAAAATAGCAGAGCTTGGCCGAACCAAAGGCTTGAGAGGTGTGGGTAAGGAGGTAGAGGTGGGGGCCTTTTATAAGAGGAGAGGAGGGGCACTCTTGGAACGTTAAGAAAAGATACTTTGTTATAAAAATATTTTCAGATAAAAAGGGTCTAAAAATTATATATTTAGAGGATAAGGTGATAATAGTTCTAAATACACCCATAAAATAGGTTTTTTACATGTTTAGGTCTTGTATTTTACATTATCTTTTCATTTTATTTAAATCGTTAAATAATGAGGTAATCGATGCATCATCATGATGCCATAAATAATTTAATTTATTTAGGGTCTAAAAATTATTAAAAAAACTACTATGATGTAGGAAATTTTTTTATATTTCCAATGATTATTTATAGTAAAAAATATGACTTGTATGTCCCCATGTAAATTTTTTCTAGCAAAACTACTCTTGTTTGTGACATTTTTATATTAACATTAAATAAAAAGATATTAATGTCATTTTCCTACCAAAGTGGCTCCATGGGGTCCCCAAGTTGACCCATGGATTGTCTTGGTCGGACATGACACATCCAATAAGGGTAGGACATGTGTCAAGTTAATTTCATATTATTAAAACATTATTATTACCTTAAATTACACTAATTACCTCTAATCACGATTAAAAACATAAAAGTTACTATTCACCAAAAAATTATTTTAATCCCATTGAACCGCATTTTAAATCCTAATGAAAACCATGTATGTCAGAATTTTTAAATTAAAAACACAAAGGTGGTAAAATTTCATTTAAACGAAAAATCAGTTTTTTAAGTACCACTTAGTGGTTTCACTATTCATCAAAAATTGAAGTTTTTCAAAAAAAATACCAACACTTCACCCTAAGCTATATTTGATATTCCGAATTCAAAAATGATTTCTATTTTAAAAAATTCAAAACATATAAGTTAAATTAATTAATTTAATAATTAATTCCCACTGTCAGAACAAATAGTGTGTTTTTATGAAACCAAAAGTAAGAAAAGATTGACACTAGTTTAAGTCCGATTTCAAAGTGAAATTAATTCCAACGACCAAAATTGGATTAAATGGTAAAAATATATTATAATTTCACTTTAAAACTAATTCAAAAGATGATCTAATCATATAAATAAATTAGATTAAAAATGGTTTTGAATTAAAATACAACATTTTCACTATACATTAAAAAAATGAACATTATCGAAAAAATAACAAAAATCTACATAAAGTAAATTTTGATATCCCGATTCTAAAGGAGAGATTTATTTGGTCCAATATAATGTATAATATTGACCAAAACTATATTTAAATAAGGTTCTCCCTGAAAAGGAGATAATTCAACCTTTAGTGAAAATTAGAGTATATATGCCTAAAATTGAATTCTTTTCATATTTTAAGCCTTTATATTTTATTGGATAAATGTAGAAACATTTTAAAAAAACATATATAATCAAATTTTAGTTATTTCTATTCATTCCCTCCAATATAACGGCTACGTGTTAACTAGCATTTAAAATAATATTATTTTATTACTAGTGTGCAACGTAAGATTTCAAAGAAACTCTTTGTTGCGTATCGAGTACGCTATCGAACATAGAAACCCCTTTTAAAGTAAAATTAATATTTAATTCGTAAATATTAATAAATTTGAGAATATATTATTCTTTATTTACCTAGGATGTTATAGTTCTAGAGTTACTTGGTTTGTTTCTTCTAGTGACCTACTTGGGGGTGATGAAATATCTTTGATGGAAGTAACTATTATTATACCAAGATGGGTGTTTGGGGATTGTAGTCAAGAGATGATAGTGATAGATGCTTGTAGTCAATAGAGGATAAGGGTGCTAGGTGTGCAGCAATGATGACAACTTCATATATGGATCCTTGGATTTTGTGTTTATATATTTTTTGGTTTTTTAGGTATCATTCAACATCAACTATGTATTGATCTAATTTTTTTCAATTTACATTATTAATATAATTAATATTTTTCTATGTTTGAACATGTGTGAGAATATTCGTTTTGATCATTAAAACATGTGTATTATATATAATTAATTAATTAATATAATATGAAAATTTTCTAGTAATAAAAATTTATAATATTTATTTAAATGTAATTTATAAACATATATTATATGTTGGTAATATTGTTACCAACAGATATATTTGTCATATGAATCCATTGATAAACACTGTGAATAACATATATATTATTTTTTGGTATTATTATCATTAAAACAGAACTATTTTATCTATCGCAATGAAATTTAGCGACAGAGTTATTACCTATAGTTTAATGATAGGACAATTTTATTTTGTAAAACGTTTTACCAACATAAAATTCATTTTTACCAACAGATATACCCCATTTGGAGAATTCTAATTATTTTGTATTGTCTGCTTCATATGGGAAGATGTGTCATAATTATGTTGATTTGTTATTAAATTAATAACCAAATCCTATCCACTAAATTCCTAAGATGGAATTAAAGTCTCACACGAGGATCTATATCAACCAACACCCAACAATCCCATCCCTGTCGAACCACTCAGAAACCTAGTATCGCTCTAGGAGAGATATAAGTATATGTCATCTAAGTCCATATTCTGAGGTCCAATAAGGAATCCTCATCTTTCACCCATGAAATATAATGATATTCCCCTTGATTATGTCCATGTAATCCCCCACATTGATCCATGTTTCACTCAGAATATAATTCCATTATCAATGAGTTTATCCATGGCATCTCATAAATGATCCAAGTATCACCCACAACATAAACATATGAACCTTAGAGTCTATCCATGAAATCCCCCAATGGATCCATGTATCACTCTAGATATAAAGGTCAATAGTCACATTTTCATGTCCATGGAATTATAAGGTGAATCCATGTGTCCCTCATGGCTATTACAATTTAACCATTTCATTTACTTTGAAATATTTCATTTCACATGCCATGTTCAAAACCAAGAGAATCTAATATCAGAACCCACCCCAAGGGGTTACTCAAGCATATTCCATCCTCATAAGTGTTGGACTTTTGTTTAATTTCCTGTGAATGTGGCATATAATAATAAAAACATTTATACCAAACTAATACAAGGTTTTAACATCATTTAACTCACATGGGAATATCATAATATCAAGCATCCCATGCTTTATTAATCTATTTAATGGAATAGACTCAAATTAACTCATAAGGTCTATCAATTCAAGGTCCACTCAATTACTCAAATTGTTTTTTTCAGTATAACAAGCCTATGAATCCTATAAATATATCTCAGGGCATAAACATCATTTAACTCATGCGTACGAGGAAATTTTTTTATCAATTCAATCCATTTGAATCAAATTAAATCATTTCATCCTTTTTCTCACATGAGCAAGCCAATATGCCTTAAACAACAAAGGGATACATGGGTCAAGGGTAATTTCAAAAAAATCATACCCTTTTTCCAATTCAATTAAAATCTTTCAACATTGAAATTATATTAATAATCAATTCCATATTTAAAAACCCATGGAAGGGATAATAGGAATGCCTGATAGGAATCCAAGGCCAAAATCCATAAAGGGTCATTTGAGAAAACTAAACCTTGGGGTGGTGCTAAAAAAGGTTTAAATCCTATAAAATTCATAACAATCCTCATCAATTAGCTAAACCATGATATGAAATATTAGGGTTCAATTACAGTTTAAGGTGATGCCCCAAAAATCAGCGCAAAACACTCCGACATATATAAATGATTCGACTTTCGATGAAAAGAACATGACCACTAACCTTAGGTATGTGGCTGATAGCTCATACAATATCAATATCTGATTCATCATGGTTTGGATGAAAATTTATAAAATAATGAAAAAAGGGAAATTTGGGTATATAATCCTAAATCCAAATAGCGCAGTTGTTATCCAGAAGAAAAAAGAAAGGTTAAAAATTAATCAAGGCCTTAATAATAATGATTGGATGAGATAGGTGGTTCTAGAATCAATGGTTGGATGGAGGTGGGATCTAAAATCCTAGAATAGGATTAAAAGGGAGCACCCATATTTTTCCTTTTTTTCATAATGATGATGGGATAAAAAAATTTGTGTTATTAATATTTCATAAAAAGATTTCATTTTACTAAAAATAAATGTTCTCATGGAATAGGGGAATAGATTTTCAGACCATGCACCACTTCGCACTATGTACTATATGATAATGGTTTAGTCTCACAGTTTAGCCACATAGTTTACAAGCCACGTAAAAACTATGCAGATAGATTCTATAAAATCGACTGAAAACTATAGACATGTCACATGGTCATGCAAATCCTCCAGTATAGTTTCACCAAATCGTGTGGCCTGTAGGCCTTAAATTTACAGCATATCAAGGCTTAGTCAAACATTGTGGCCTGATCCGAAAGGTTTTAACCAACCATGAACCATGCATAAAACACCCAAAATTTGTGTTTTGGTATTCAACCCTACCTTAGACACCTTTTGGCATTCTGTAACACCAACAACCACTCACATTATGCTGTATTTAAGAATTTAAACATATAATTGATGGAAATCTCATGATCTGTTCTCCAATGAAGAACTAGGTTGATACAAATCTATTCCAATGATAACATAATACTATTATATTCTACTAGATAGTGTAAAAAAAATAAAATTTCAAGAATTGGCTAGAAAAATACAATCTTGGGGAACCCATATTTTCTTTCAGATTCATTATGATGTTCCAAAGTAACCCATCCTTTTTTCTCTTCAAAAAGATTAGAGAGTGTAAATTAGCTTTACAGGACCAACCTAGTTGGATGATAGTGGTTTTGAAAAGTGTTGATTTGGATGTAATATAAGAAATTATATTTTAAGGTAATTTAATATCACCATATTATATAATTTTATTAAATTTTATATATTTATGCTTCATGTAATATGTCTCGAATCATATTACCAATATAAAAAATATATATTCATACAATATTTATGTTTATTTCATTCCACAGCCTACAAGTATTCATTACTCACCCAAAAATAAAAGTCATGTATATATCAAATGCATCAAACATGTTAAGTATGTGAACATTTCAAAAAAAAAGAATATAGTTATATAAAATTGACAATATTCACATGAGTAATCCTAGAGAGCCAGATATTCGACCCACTTGACTTTTCCAAACATGTCATAAGACTCTAGGGTGGTATGTAGTGTAACCCCAAGTACCTCTACCTTGAGATACATTACTTTACATAGAATCTAATTTATCATAATTATAAAACCAAATATTCATAAACTATATTTAACAACTAAATTTAATTTCATAACCCTAATTTAATAATAGAGGTTATGGTAGATAAAAAAACCGAATTCATTTTCATATCAAGCATGTAATGAAATGGCCTATTTCATAGAATTATTTTAACATTTAAACTAAATCATATATCATTCATCATATAATTTTTTATTACTATGTTTAAAATATGGAATATTATTTTTAATAAAATGAAAATTCATATATTTAAATATTAAAAAATAATTTATTTACAATTCATAAATAAATGCTAATTATAAACATTTTAAAACATTGGTTTGAACATTATGTACCTTCCATAATTTTGAATATAAAATTTTTATATTCATTATAATATGAACACTTTCATAATATTAATTATATGAAATTTTATATCTAATATATAATAATTTCTAAATTATAATAAATTATTATCAATATCATAATATATAAACATTTACATAATATTTATATAAAAAGCAGTGAATTATTTAATCCTTGATTTATTAATCACCAAAACTATATTGGTGTGGTTTAAATACTATAAAAAATCTTCCAATTTAATTAAATCAAAACAAATTTTTTAATTATGGAAAAATAATTATTTATAAATTATCATTATATATTCTTTCCGTATTTATGAAATTAGTAAATCTATAAATTACCATTTAAAATATATAAATAAATATTATATTTCTTGTTCATAATTCATTCCATATAATTTGTTCAAAGGTATTCGCATTCAATATTTAAAAAATATTTAATCATAAATGTTTCATAAATAGTTACTAATTAATTATAAACCTTTTATAATTAATTAAATCCATATAATTTGAGTATTTACAAAATAAAATTTATCATGACTTATAATCCATTTAATTTTTCTATAAAAAAATATTACCATTTACCCTTATGAAAAAACAATATTATCCTTTAGGGTATACTCCTAATACCCTTGTATATATTAACTATGTAATGGTAGTAGTATATACGCTTTATGTATTGATAATTGCTTAAGGTTGTACTCTCATTATCCTTAATAAAATTATCAATGTAATGGTAGAATCATATGACCTTTATGAAAATTATTTCATGTAAGATAAATTATATATATTTTTTTACGTAAACCATTAACATAATGGTACCAATAAGATTACCATTAAGTAAACCCTTCACATAAAGGAAAGTCATGGGTTACCATTACATGACTATTCATGTAAAGTTAAATCTCATATTACCATGATGTATTTCGAATAATTCGAGATAAACCTTATGTAGACCTTTCAACTTAATAGTAATAATTATAACCTTTATATGGATCCACCACACTTACTGATAAACCAAAATACATAGAAAACCAAAAAAATTTGACTATTTTTATTTCACTATTTATATCAAGGAAGATTTAACAAATATAAATCATTGGTTCACTTTGATATAACTATTCATATTTTCTAGTGAATAATAATTGTTATGGGATCAATTGTAATCATATGAAATACCTTATCAAGGATATACGATTCTATAAATATGAAAATTGAAAAAAATAATGACTGATTGTGTAAATATAGGTTTGTCCCAACACCATTGAGAATATTCATCATCTTCCTCATCATCATATTTATTTATGAAGACCTACAAGGGTATCCAAGGACACTACATCCCCGTATTGTATCCATTCTCTGGGAAAATTCAACTAATGTTATGATGGGATCAACTCTCTCTCTACTACATGTTAGTGCATTAAATACAACGGTTGGGAATGAAGAGATCCTCTGGTTTCAGAGTGGTTCTACTGAGTATAAAGAAATACTAACACCTATTTCCATCACATAAGTGTCTTATATAGGATATTTACGATGATCCTCGATCACACCAACATTAACTCAAACATTTTTATTCAAGAGTTAATGTATGCGCTAACTCATGCATATTTTGAATGAATGAATCTCCCCGTAAATGTTTTATCAAAGGAAATGGTTTAGTAAATGATGGATTTGGTGGAATATGGACAAAGTGTCCAAGATACAAGGATTAACATACCTTATTCATGAAGGTAAATCAAAATTGTCATGATATTTCTAATATAGAATTATATATATCATATATATAAATATATAATTATTTAGGAAATATGTCCTACACCATGTAGGTATTGGATAATATAAGATATAGATATTTTCATCTTTAAATTCCTCAAAAACTATAGTTGGTGAATGATGTGTTCCATGTGTTTCATTAGAGTAACTTAACTTGTGATCTAAATAATTTGATTGTTTAAGGTGAGATGGATTTATAGGGTGATGTTCTATTTATAGAGTATCTGGGTGAGATTGAGATCCATAGAGAGAAGATCATGCAAGGATATTAAATTCCATTCATTAAAGTGTGGTATTGGAATATGGGTGGAGGAGAACCCCTCGGAGTGGTATTATAAAATGAGGGAAATTTACTAGATTTTCTTAATTATTTATCTTTTCAACTTGATATAATTAAGGATATATATGCTATTTATGAATGAAAAATTCAGAAGGTTGTTATTTATTTTATTCCAGCAATCGACTGGTTAACATCTTTGAATATTGTACTGAACTTTTTGTGCTATATATTTAATAGGAAATTATGTTCCAAATGTTTTTAAGAATTAGAATAAATGTAAATTTCCCATAAATTGTACCCTACACTAGTGTAGTATTTATTGGGAAATGATATATTATTTAGTAGTGACATAAGATCCATGCGGGATTAACCATTGGATTGATATTTTTTTTAACTATAAATATTTAATTCTATGGAGTGACTCCTTATCATGAAAATTTAGGTGAGTGATATATAGAATTTCAATGGATGTGGAGTAGTAGAGGTGGTTCCCCATAGGAAGCATTAAGAAAAAAATTGTGAGTCACATTTATATATTTTGATTTATTATAATTTAACTATATTATATAATTTTATTATACTCTTAGAATAATATTTATAAATTTATTATTATTATTTTATAAATGATAGTGGTTAAATTATTTTTAACCACATCACTCTTTCACCTTATGATGGTGATGTGATGACCCACCATAATATACATTGATTTAACATTATTTTTGATATTTATAAATAAATAATAATAATAATAAATACACACCTTGAAACCAAATGTTTTAATTCCATTTTAAATTAGCTACATATTTATCTCATTACACACTTTTTACATTTATTTAAAAAAATTATGAAAGTAATTTATCATGGTTCCTTGTTAATATATTTTTTTGTTCCTGATGGATTCCACCTATTATTCTATGACTAGTTTCCTTTTCATGAGGTTTGAAATTATTTTCATTGTTCATAAAGGGTGTGACTTATTATCATTATTTAAATTTAAAATTAATTAATGAGTGTGGTGAAAATAAAAGTATATAGGTTTTTGAAAATTAAAATATGTTGAAATGAATAATGTAAAATGTGAGAAAATGTGGAGAATCAGATGACCCAAAGATGAAATTAGTGAATGCCATCATTTTTATAATTTTTATACAATAAAAAATCAATAATATGACATAAAATTACTCAAATTTTATGTCATAATTTATTGTGATGGTGGTTAATGGAATTGAGATCCTCTGTAACCATGTCAGCTACTTGGTTTCACTATGTAGAATGATTTAAAACACATCTCTTTTGAATTCATACTAACACCAAAACTCCTATCCACATCCCATGTTGTTTTTTTATAAAACAACACATTAATGATAAACATGGGAAATTATGTTAGTTAAGTGAGTAATTTTTTTTAAAATGAATGTATGTGGGTGATGGAAAATTAATGAACAAGAAATCTACTTCATATCATACCCCAAAATCCCTTATTATACATAAATTTTTTATTTAACTATAATAAAATAATTATGGTAATTGGGAATCACATAATTCCCCTAAAATTGATCGGAATGTTTCCATGGTTCCAAGGAAATACGGGAAAGAAGATAAAAACTAAAACTGTATGTTATTTTTTTCTTTAATCAAATTGTCCTAATTTTATTCATCATTTTATTTCATAATTAAAATGAATGAAAATTATATATTTTTTTATTTATATGAATAATTTATCTACTATTCTCCAAGATATTTTACATCATGATGTTTCTCATTTGGATCTTGATTGGTCCTTATAGTATCACCTATATGTGTTGCTCCGTTCATCACAACCTACTTCAAACATGTGATCCACTATTCATTGATCCACATATTTGATGCTTAATTAACTTTTTGATCTCATGTGAGTAGTTTATGGTTGTTTCCATATATTTCATAAAATCCATCAACCAACCTTTTTATTAACACCTAGGTTGTTTATCCATTTCCAGTGGAATCTATATGTCTGACGAGGTTATTTCACAATATGTGCCTTTTTAGGATAATTAGTCACCATAGAATTCCAACCCTTATTATTAATTTCATTCCATTTAATCAATTATTTTATTATCTCATACAGTTTAGAAAAAAGATGGTGATTTCTAGTGATATATCCTTGAGATATATCAAAGGAGAAGGTTTTCGTCCCCCCCCCCCCGAGTTGTGTGTGCACCTCTTACTGGAGCTTTTGATGAAATTTCTTTCGACAAGAGAATATTGGTACATAAATACAAAAAAATATAAGATAATATATAAAGTTAAATAAATATTAGTTGATATTATACCTATATCCATTTACGAGTAATGACTATGCTTCTATTCACCTTCTTGGAGACCCTAAAAAATAGAGTCTTGATCCAAAAGTTTGGTGTAGAAATACGTGTCGCATGTTGTTGTGGTGAGATTTAGGATATATGATATTATTTAATACCCTTTTATTACATAATGATGAACCTATAGGTATTGGTAAGATATATAGATATAAAATCATTCCTTCTTTATTTAATTTCATAAAATGTTATGTTTAATGTTTCTTATGTTTTTCATTTGTGTTTCATGTTATGTTCTATAATTTTTTTATCATTAATAATGTTTGTGAGTGCGTGGTATTAATTTCAAGTATATGGGTCCCAAATAGTGGGAATAATTTTAATCCTTGGTTTCTTTCCTCTTTATTTTTTTTAATGTTTTTTTCTTAGAATTTCCTTTGATCTCATCTTGATATTCAAAGATTCCACAACATTCATCTTTGTTCGATCACTTTCAATCCATTAAAACAAATATAACTATAACCAATAATATAATTTATTAGAAAGTAAATTATGGGTGTTGTAACTTTATTGTTTTCTCCATAAATATTTTTATCAGAAAACTATGAATTAATGAAGAAATATTCTTGGTATGAGATAGATAAATTTAGTGACGATAATGACTTTAATATCCGACATATCAAAATGGAATCCCATATTCTAAAATAGGGGATAATATATTATTTAGAGGGAAATATTTATCCAATATTTATACTCTCTTTTTATTGGAATCAAATAATGTGTATCATGATTTTTTTACTATTGTATTACAATAATACCATAACTCAGTTTTACTATCAACAGGTAATAGTGTCCTTATTTTTATTTCATTTATGTATTTTAATTCAAGATTTTGGTTGATACAGAAGAATTTTTATATGTATACTTAGCTGTTTGGACACATTTACCAATATCAAAGGATTTTTACATTTAATATGTGGTCTAGTTATTCTATTACAACCCATATTCAGGAATTTAATGAATCTATCTTTGATCTTTTTAATATCAAAGTATTTTTTGATTATGAAAACCAAGATATTATCCTTATTATTTTTATTGAAAAATACCATAATACAATGATAGAAACTATATGGTATGGGCTTGAATCATTAACCATTTAGGAGGATAAATTTAATTTAATATCTATAAAACTTCACAATATCTATAAAGTAAAATATATGTTAGAGAGATAATTTACTAGAGGTAGGAACACAAATATAAACATGAAAAATTATAGTAATAATTAAAATGGAAAGAATAATAATAATCCCAGGTTAAATGTGTTTATATCAACATCTTGGAATATAACATGAAATAATTTATGAAAACAGAGATACATTAGTTCATAATTACATACGGTCAAATAAAAATATATTTCAAATCATGATGAACCTATCCATAAATATTTGTTTATTGATTGGGGTTATAAAACCGATGACGTTCATATGGAATTTATACATTATTTATCTAGTGAGTGGGTCCTTTACAAAAATTTTCCATAAATACATGCCCCTATTAAAAGTCAATTTGTGGTCAAACTATGAGATTTGTAGGAGAGGTAATTCATAGAAATTATAGGAGGTGTAGGTTCCATGATAGACATTCAATTTTTTTACATATCAATAAATATTCTTATTTTACATTCTTAGATATGGTTTGGGTCCATGTAATATATAATAATTCGATATCTTTAGGATTTTTAGACCAAAATTTTTATGTCAACATGTATTATTGGGGAATTTATAAAGAACTACAAGGATATAAAATACTATTTCTTGGATCTCATGATAGTGGAATTTATATTTTAGATTTGAAAACACATAGTTTATAGCTAGGTGTGGGATATATCATTATTACTGAAACTACAATGATTTGGCATAGTATGTTAGGGAATGACAGCTCCAAACATCTTGATGAACATAATAAGAATGGGTTTGTGAATGAAATCACACCTAATAATCTTTAATTATAAGATGATTTTGTTTGGTTTAGGGATAAGATATCCAATTTTAGAATAACTTATGTTAAGGAAAAAAATCCTTTAGAATACATCCATTCAAATTTATAGCGTACTACTATTACTCATCTCAAGGTGGAGGAAAAAATTTCATGATTGTCAGAGATGATTTTTCCTTAAAGGTGTGGATTTATTTCAACATAAAAAAAGGTATATATTTTAATAATTTAATATTTATAAATAACTTTTTTTATATCTGTCATGAAGAGTAATTAATTTTATGTGAAAAGATAATTGTTTAGAAACATGTCATTTCGTTTTATAAAATTTAGAGAGTCCAAGGGAATTATGAGGCATTGTAATGTTAGAGAAAATCACCAAAACAATGTGTTGGTTGACTGGATGAATGAAACTATATTGGTGAAGGTCCCCAACATTCTTCCACGTACTACATCAAGATTTTATGATATATTTCCCTTTGAATAAAATTAATTTTCTCAATACCTATTTGATACACACAATCCTGAGTTTAAATGAACCATAATATGATATAAAATTACAACCCATCATATAAATTGGTAGGGTGAATATGAATAAAAAAAATATTAATACTATATATAAAGTATTTAGATAACTAAAATATATTGATAAATATGTTCCCAATTTCTAACAAGTCATTATATTCTTTTAAAATACGTTTTTTAGAAAAATGATTTTTATTAAAAATTTTGTGATTATAATATAATTAATTTATAAATAATTTATGAAATTTATTTAAAAAAATTAACATTAATTTTTAAAACAATATATCAAAATTATCCTAAGTTAAATTTTTTATATTTTTCTAAAATTATTTATTATTTAATGAATAGTGAAAATAAAACAATTTCATAAACTATCATTTTTTTCTTTAAATTAAGTAATTTTAAAGTCTAATTATATTTTTTATTTTTTATTAATGTTACATATAATCAATTTGAGTTATACTAATCAAAATTATACTATTCTAATTGGAAACGTACAATATTTTGATATTAGTAAATTTTTATTCTTAAAAATAAAATTTTATAAAAAAAATTTCATTAATTTTTACACATTTATATTAAAATTGATTTATGTCAGATATATATTTTTAATATTAAAGAAATTATATAGTTTTAACTAAACTGTTCAAAAAATTTAGGTTGGTCACTTTAATTTTTCTCCTAATGAATAGTAATTATGGAAAATATGTGTTACTATGGGTTAAACAAAGTCAACACCATTAGATAAGGTCTAAAAATCAATCTAATAAATAAATTTATTTCATTGGATGTGAAATATTGTTATATATACATCCCAAATTCTAATATATGTAATTTTGATTCCATTTTTCTCTTGATAATGAAATATATATTATTTTAACTAATGAAAATTCAAAAATCACACTCTCTTGAATTTAATATATATATTATAATTATATATGGATAAAAATGGGATAAATTCAGTCCAATTTATTTTCTTTGAAATGATAAATATTTTTTCAATTGTAATTTAGCATTAATTTTTACTAGTGAAAGAGTTGCCTTAAATTCTTATGCAACATTAACACAACTCTTGTGCAAGTAATAGGGAAACCATGTAAATGTTTTTAAAAACCCTAAAAGTATTATTAATTGGGTGAGTTAATACAAACCATGAATTTTATAGATGAATATAACATATTAGGTATGTTTTAAATTTTTATATTTCAATTAACTCACCATTTTTCATGTATTTGATGTCAAATTAAATGAATAGTTTCATAAATTACATTAATTATATTTTGAGTTTAAATATATATTTTTAAAATTATTTAAAAATTTATAAAATCTACATATATGAAAACTAGACTTAATAGTGTTGTAAAATTTAATCCTTTTAATGTTTTTTATATAATTTTTAACTTATACATAAAATTATAACCACTAAATATTGGAAATGTTGTTATGATCTTAAGGTTTAAATCAATTAACAAAGGGGTAAACCAAAAGAAAAGGATTAAAGTGAATCCAAAACATGTATAAATTTAATTTAATGATAATATTTATACCTTTTTATATTTTCATTTAATATATGGATATTTTGTATCATTTTCATTGATAATTTATTAATTATATTTTAATATTTCTATTAATTCCATTAGCACCCTTTCCCTACATTCTAAAAGGACACCAATTATCTTGTTTTTTTACTACAAATTGAGCCATAAATCAGGACCAAAACCTACAAATTTCAATTTTAATATTCTAGATACATGAATTATAATAAAAAGTATTATTAAAATACCACTCCAAGGGTCTTTGTGAAGGTATATAAATGAGTCTTTTCAAAGAAGTGGTAGTATTCATAGCCAAAATATTTCAATCTATTTATTCTTATGCATTCTATAAATCAGTGTAATTTGTAATAAAATAAAAAATCACTATCCTAAATATTTATTATATATTATTATGATTATTGAACTATCATTATTTGACATGTATTCCTTCAAATTATTGGTGAAAGTCTATCTAGTACATATATGTGGACAACCTCCTCCACATAGCTATACAATTCATTAACCATAACCATATCACATTGATTATTATATTATGGGTTTAATGATTACATATGATATTTATTAAATAATAATTACTCTGAAATTTTAATATCATATCTACCTTCATACCTTTTTATCTCTTGGAAAGAGATAACATCGCTCATACATATATGTGGACTACCACCTCCACGATGCGATTTGATTCATTTTTCATTTCTGCTTTAATTGGATAGTAATAAGGACATATTTTAGGAATATATCATATATTTATATATAATATAATAAAGATTATATATTGTTAAATGTTTCTTTACCATTATTATTTTTACATCTGTTCAAAAATGGAAAAAGAGTTCATGTATATGAGTGACGTACTGTATCTAGGAATGTTATTATTAATTTTTCTATATATACCTTTTACGGATGAGAATAAATAAATATATATTTAATTAATATAAAATATATTCATATCAGAATTAATATTTATGATATAATGGAACCATGATTGAAGTACAATGATTGAAACTACCTAAAAATGAAACACTTAACAATATGACATGACAATTTCAATACGAGATTGTTAATAAATGAGTGATTAAATGTTATAATTTGGTCATATATGATAATATAACAATGTAAATTATTATAGTATTATATGATAATAAATTTAAATTTATTGTACAAGAGGTTAGTATTCATTCGATGTAAGTCGAACCTGAGGTCAGAAATTTATGTAACAATATCACTATTTATCAAGATTGTTTGGGATTAAGTTTCTAATAAAAAAAATTATGAAATAAATCTTAAGAAATGGATTAATTTTATTATAATTTTGTTATCCATTATATTATGTATTTTCCTTTAATTTTTTTTCTTTAATATCTCAATATACTAAAATAATTTTTTAATGAAATATACCTTTATTTATCTCTTCGGTCGAAAGTCATTTTTCATCCATATCCATGTTTTCTAAGAAAAATTAACAATGTATTTTATATTAAGATTTTATTTTTTGATGTATTTTATAACCATGAATGATTTATTTTAAAATTATTTTAATGTAATCTTCTTTTTTGTTTTCTAAATGTGGAATATATGAATTTCTTAAAAAAATAACGAAATTTGTGTTTTAAATCAACAAAACATGAGTGAAATATCCAATAATAATGAACAACAAATGTATTGAATATTACTTCACAATTTTTCAAGGATATTTTAAATGAAAAATTTTCTTGAATATTTAAGAAAATTGTTATATTTTAAATTAGTTATTTAAATATAAATGGGTATTTTTTTCATGAAATGATATAGTGATATTTGAAAGGAATTTATTTTCTATGATTACAACCTTTGATGATAGTAATGCATTAAAGGGGATATGAAAAAATTATTCCATCCACTTTTATTATTTTTATGGATGATGATTATAATTATTTAAGGATGATTCTATATAACCCATTTCATTTCAATGGGATATAATATGATGCTATGATTAAATATTTATGATGCCCAATTCTGTCCCATAGGTTATATAATGATGAATGTTTTTTTATATTTTTCAACACATATATATGATTTTAAATATTTGATGAGTGATCCAAGAATTATATATCCCTCCAATTCATTTTATAAATATGGATACCTCCTGAGATAATAAATATTGGACTATTAAGTGGACCTTTTTTAGTAAGGGATTGTTTCTTCTATGATTGTCATGGGTGTGAACCTTGACTATGGATATGATGGAATGTGGAGTAAACATAATCTTGAATGATATTATCGATAGTGATCTTGGAGTAATGAAATTATTTTTCATTCTTGTATATGTTAAACCAAATTAAGTCTTATTCAAATGTTATTCTCTTATGGATCATGTTTTTTTATTCATTAATGATTCATGTCTTATGAAATCTATTTATTTATTCCTTGACCCTAGATTATGATCTATGATATGTATGCTATGGTTTTCAAATTTAAATTTATCATTTTCATTCCTTTATTATTATTTTATGATTATGTGATAATTTTTTTCTCCATATTTTCATTCATTAAGAATCTAAGCTCACTTTTTCATATATTTATTTTCTCCATGTTATGAATAATGGGTATAGGTTTGATATTTTTCAAAAGGGTTATAAGTATGAAGATATTTTTGGGGGATCATTAAGTTCTATTTTGAAAATGTTTTTTTATGTATCCACATTTCCAATTATACTAAACATATAAGATTTTGGTCTGGATTGTAATGTTATTTATTGAATATTCATTTATTAAGATGTAATATTTTTCTATGAAAAATATGGGTCACTATAGTTGGTATTAGAATGTGGTTTAGTTACTGTTGGAAACTGGGATAAGGATAATTTATTGGTATCACTGAGGATAACACAATGTATAATGGATCTCCATATGTTTTATTAATGAAAATAGTTTGGTTTTCCTATAAGAAAAATATATATCCGGATTCTATAAATGGATTTGGTTTTCTAAGAGGCGCATATTGGTGTAATAAAAATTAAAATTGTTGGTCAAGTATATTTAATTAATTATTCTAGATTATGGTGAGTTTTATCTTACTATGCATCTAGTTTGAGACTCTCGGGGTATTTTATTAAGATAAATCACATTTTATTTATGAACCATGGTAAATGGTTTGATTAGATGATGACTATGAATAATATATGTTATATCCAATGTATGGTTAATTTAAAACATTGTGTCCTAATTTAGATATAATATGAATGATTTTTATGGATTATATGGCTTCATGATAGTATTATTATTTCTCATACTATGATTTTTAGTTTTATTCAATGGTTGGAACCCAATGAAACCATGTAACTACTAAATGTGATTGAAAAATAAATTATTTTACTACTAAGAAATCAAATTTTATGGGATAAAGAATGAAAAATTGTATTACTATGATTACAAACCATTATAAATATATCAATCATATTTATGTTCCAATCGAGTAATAGTGGTAACTTTTTCGTATTGAGTCCCTCATAGAGAAACACCTACCTTCTTTTAGTGGGTCTACTAATCTACTAGTTGTAGAGAAATGGATCAATACCATTGAAAATATAATTTTTATTGTTTGTAACAATAAATAGTTATCTCATTTTTTTATTCTTTTATATTTATTAAATAAATAGTAGACTATTATAAAGAACATGAGGAAGTGGGAAGAAATTGACTCTAAGGACTGGGATGATTTTATGAGATTTTTTTTAAAAACCACCTTCCCCATATTCGTTATATTTAATGTGTAATTCAATGATTCTTCTAAAGTATATAGATTATGGGACTATTAGAACCTATGATGTAAATTTTAAAAGACATTTTGTGTTTGCTTCTAGTATTATCATCTAATATTAATGTAAGGCTTATTGATTATTCAGTGGGTTAATCAAAGACTTTAAATGGAGTTATCTATATGGGACATAAGTAGCTATAAATAAATCATTAAATTTTTTTAATCATGGTTAAAAAAAGGATTATGTTTAACCATCAATATCATGGTTTTGATATGAAATGAAACATTCATTATAAATTCTAAAAAATATAGAGATAAGAATATGAGATTATCATTATGCTCTATGTATGGAAGGAATCATAGATGAAATTTTCAAAATGGGAATATAAATGTTTTAATTGTATAAAGTAATTTAATTAATAAATTGAATATTAATGTGATAAGAATAATTGATTAGATAATTATGGAGAAAGATAACCACTTAGAAAAAATGAAATCTCATGTGATCAGTATTTTTGATGTGGGGGATAATAACTAAGTGTTGAAAGGAACACTTACCATCCAATCTAGATCTACAAATTCCTTATTTGATTCTAAATATAACAACTATTTTATATCAAAATAACATTTTTATGGAATCAAAATACGACCTCAATTATTAGATATATAATTAGTAGTGAAAACCCACAGTATTATGATGATCACTTCTCATGTCTATGATTCTTCTCTGACTGATGTTTTTGGGAATATTCATCATGTACATATCATTATTCTCCATAATTTTGAATTTTATGTTATCAGGGGAATGGATTATATTTAATTACATAAATACAATATCAATTTCAAAGTAAGTGATGTCATTTTTGATATTTTAAACTAACCTATGGTCATATATCATTGTTGGAAAAAATATGAAGTTCCAATGTAAATTACAACCATTATATGAGTATTGATTGCAATTAAAAATGGATTTTTTATCATAGATGGATGGGGAAAAATTACATTATGGATATGCCTATTGTTTGAGAGTTTGTTTCCTTCCACAAGACTTTCTTAGTGGTATAGTGAATCGTGATGTTTAGTTTATATATACATCATGTCTAGTGATACACCTATTTCAAATTCCCCTTATAGAATGGATACTACTAAGCTATATGAATTAAAGAAGAAACTCTAGGACAATAATGATAAGGTTTTCATTCACCCATGTGTTTCAAAATGGGCCACACCTATTAATTTTTAAGTATAAAAATGGATCAATGTGGTTCTACATTGATTATTGGCAACATTGCAAGATCACTATTAAGAATAAGTTTCTTCTACCCAATATTGATGATCTGATCATTCAATTACAAGGATGTTTAATTTTTTCCAATATTTATATTCAATATAGATACCATTGGTTATTGTTAATTAGTGTATGGAAAGCTAAGACTACCATTTGAACAAGGTATATACACTATGAATTTATAGTGATTCCATTTGGTATTACTAATACCCCCACTATACTAATAGACAAAATGAATAGTCTTTATTTATTTACTAAATGATTTTATAGTAGTATTTGTAAATGATTTTTTAATATATTCAACTACAATAAAAGAGAACAATATCACAAGAGGGTTTTTCTAAAGACCACAATGAAGGAGAAGTTCGGTGAGAATTAAAACAAGATTGAATTATGGCGACAGAAGTTCTATTTTTAATTTATGTAATCACAATATAGGGAATGCATAAAGATCTATTAAAGATGGAAGTTATTGACTATTTTCCCACACAAAAAAGGGGACTGAGATCCATATTACCCTTTTTTAGATGGATATTATCAATTCATTATGGGTAATTTCTCATGAGTCTCTAATCCACATAGTATGTTTACAAGGAATGGAGGCATGTTCCCTTAGAAAGATGAATGAGAATAAAATTTCAAGGGACTATATATAAGTTCATTATAGACACATATGATTACAATACCCTATAGTGGATATTGGTTTTTCATTTATAAGGGTGCATCGAATAAGGTACTGCGACCCCTCATCATATAGAGTGATATGGTGATAGCATATTCCTCATGCCAATTGAATGTTAATGTGAAAAATACCCAAATTATGATTTGGAGTTAATAATAATGATTTTATAATTAATGATATATAGGAAATATACTAACAGATAATAATGTGATATTTATGTTGATCATAAAATTTTAGAGTATATATTCACTCTAAAATAGATGAATAAACAGTAGAGAATATAGATGGAGTTGATTAAAGATTCTGACTATTCAATACATAACCACCCAAGTTTGGAGAATAACATGGTCATACTCTATGTCAGAAGTACCATCATACATTGTAAATGTTAAGTATTGAAATACATCTAATACATATTTATTTTCAAATAATAGATTAGGAAATCATCAAGAGAGGGTAAAGATCACTTCGTTCTCAAATGATTGTAAAACCAACTATCCATGTGAAGATTAATTAGTTGAAAAAAGTAGAAGTAGATTTTCAAAATAAGTTAATAAATGTTCCTAAATTAAACATTGGTTATGATAGGATGATAAGGTTCCAGAACTATGTATGTCTCCCATATATACCAATCCTGAAGAAGGATCTATTAGATAAAGTGCATTGATAATCATTATCTATTCATCCCCTAATTTCAATGATGTATAGTGATCTAAAATATTATTTGTTGTTGGAAAAAATAATGAAATAAATTGAAAAGTACATACCTCATTGGTTGATATGTAACCATAGTAAGGATAATAGAAAAATGTTTAACTCAATGTTATAACCATAACCTATATGAGAATATAAATTGGAAAAAACACCATGTATTTCAATGTTAGAATCAACAAAACATCTAAAGGCTATAATTATATTTGGGTTATAGTTGATATAATTATTAAGTCAACCCAAATCATCATAATTAGAGAATATTTATCACTTGGTCATATTTCCATGTTATAAATTAATTAAGTGGTGAATTTTATATTGTACCACATTCTATTGTATATGATTGGGAACTGAGGATTACCTCGATGTTCTATAAAAGTATTCAGTATAATTTGGATAAATATTTGAGTTTAAATAAAACTTATATTTCCAAGATAAATGGTATTTATGAGATAACCATTGAAAACCTACATTATTTGATATTATGATGTTCTATGGATTTCAAAAGTGATTGTAATCGACACATCTCTATTGTCGAGTATTCATATAGGAATAGATTACACATAAGCATTCAAATAGATCCTTAGGAATCTGTAACACCCCGAAATTTTATGAAAAATATTCTTAATTTCATTAATGTCTTGTGTTGTACGCTACACCAAAAGGATCTTTCACTACACGCATCCTTGAATTTCCTTGCATTATATGCAATCACAACCCTCCTCGATAGCATGTGTAGTTAGCAATACTGAGTTTCACTAAACAATGATATGCTATTAAAATATTATTAAAACTAGCCATTATGAATAGTAATAACCACTTTTTGAAATTTTTTAAATTTTATTTTTCAAAATGGACTTCATTTTTTGGATTAGGAATATCGAAATTAGCTTAGGGTGAAATTTTGGTATTTTTCGGATAACTTTCATATTCTGATGAATAGTGAAAATTACTAAATTTTAATTAAAAACCACTTTTTTAATAGAAATAATTAATAGTTATAAATTATTAATTTGAGTGGTTTTAAAGTATATATAGAATATATTTTTACAATTTAATACAATGTTTGTCATTGGATATAATTTCACATTTAAACCACACATAAACAAGTGTCAATCTTTTGATAGTTATTATCTCTTAAAAACACGCTATTTGTTTTGACGACAGGAATTAATTTTTTAATTAGTTAGTGTAAATGATATGTTTTGAATTTGTTAAAATAAAGATCATTTTTGAAATCATAATATCAAATATAGCTTAAGCATAATTTTTGGTATTTTTCTGAAAACTTTCAATTTTTGATGAATAGTGAAACCACTAAGTGGAAGTTAAAAAAACTGAATTTTTCATAAAACTTAATTTTACCGCTTCTCTGGGTGGAATTTCAAAAATCCGAGAGACACGGTTAATATCAAGGACTAAAATGTGGTTCAATGAGATGAAAATAATTTTTGGTGAATAATAACTTTTTACTTTTATTTACCACGGTTAAAAGTAAATAGGGTAATTAAGGGTAAAAATGATATTATTATTACCCTAAAACATGTCCTAATTCTATTGGATAAGTCTAATTCGACCAAAAACAACCCTAGGAATAAATTATGACCATTTAAGACCACTTGTAATAGATTAGGACATTTATTAATAATTTATTTAAAGTAGGGTTAAAATAGTTAAAATCAATGTTTAATAAGTAAATCTTTTTTAATATGGGGTTATACATAAGATAAATTCGACTATAAATATTCATTAGAAATCTAAAAACATTTCCTACATAATTATATTTTATTTGTAATTTTTAGAGATTAAAAAATTTAATTTATTTATGACACAACGATGATGCAGTAATTACCTTTTTAAGAAAATATTAACATAATTGATGTTAAAAAGGCCCAAATAAATGTAATTTGAGACTTTTTATGACTTAAACTAATTTTATAGGTTAATATGACATGTTATTGTTGATATAAGTAACTTGGTTTTAACTTATCATTATGTTATGAATTTCATAAATATCATGTACCAAATAGTGTCAAAATTGACATAAATTAGTTTTTAAAACAAATATTATATTATTAATTGTTATTTTATTTCTAAAAATCTCAGGTTCGGCCAACTGACTTAGATAAGGTTATATATATTAATAATAAACAACATGGGGTTCGTTTGGCTTGATATAGTAAGTTTATTAACCATATAGTGTAAGAAAACAAAAAGACATGGTAAAAGTTAAATTATTTAACTTAGAGTTAAATCTAATTGATAAGGTTAAAATGATAACCTAAACTTGTATAAATCCTATTGGATGAGAGGGTTTCGACCCATCCACACTTTAGTTTCGAAATAAGACCCTTTGGAACCATTATAAACCGAATTTGACCTTAATATAAAATAATATTTTGAGATTTTTCTAAGGTGCCCCTCTCCTCCCTTATAAAAGGGCACCTCCTCCCTCTCCTCCTCACACCAATTTGAGCATTCAAGCTCGTCCAACCCCTGCCAAAATCTCTTCTCCACTTCCCTAGTATCATCCTAGAGGTCCTGGTCTTCTTCAAAGACCATCCTTAGTTCTTTAAGTGGAGGTTAAGAAAAGGCACGTCAAAAAGAGGTAATATCCATTACCGATCTTTTTCAATTTCTTTCTTCTTCAACTTCTTATTCTTTAGTTGTTTCATGATAAAGTAATAACATAAGTATTTATTATATACTGATATGTTATTATAAATATGAAAAAACTCAAATTAACCTTCTATCCATCCTACAGAAAAAGGAAATCACCGCGCGTGCGTATGTACGGAATACCGTCTCCACGCCGTGGTGTAATCTATTTTCTGCCACCACCTTAATTGGATGGGTATAATGGTGTAATGAGTAACTATATATGAATATTATAAAGTTATATTGATACTGAAATAGTATACATACACTTCAACACATATTCACGATCATGAGAATGATATCATCGCTCGTGCGTACGTACGGACTACCGTCTCCACGACGAGATGAGATTCATTCTCCATGTTAACCATTTAAGAATGATTATAAAGTATATGTAAGCAATAATAAGGAAATATATGACATTATAAAGCTACTGGATTTATTTATATATGTATGTCATCTACTTACTTCTATTCAAGACAACAAGGAAAGGAAAACAACGTTCATGCGTACGTACGGACTACCGTCTCCATGAACGGTGTGTTTCATTTCATTTATCTATCTATTATATATATATATATATATACTCAATATATATGATATATAAATCATGTTTTATATTCTGGAAGTAATTAAATAATGATATAAGTAATAATAATGTCAAGAACAACATGTCCAAACACCTACGATAAATGAAACGATTTTACCCAAAACGCTTCTTTAAAATTGAATTTAGAAAAGAACGGGTAATATAAAGTCATAAGTGAACCATATATGATATCATAACAATGAATATGATTCTGTAATAAGTTAATTACATTATTTAAATCATTATACAGGAGTTTCGGACACTTACAAAGCAAATCGGACTTAAGGTAAGGGAAATATCACAATCTCATTTTTATCCGAGATTGTTTATACTTTGGTATTTACTGGGGTGTATTTTATCATCCACATCCATGTTTCTTAATTATGTAATATTTATATCCTTCTACAATAGTTTATATCCAATTTTACCCTTTGGTGACTTTTTAGTAAAAGATATGAAAGGAATCTTTTGTCGTTTTTCGTACGAGGTACTTTTTGACTTTTCCTACAAAAGTACGAGAAGAATGTTTTTTAACTTATACGGCAAGAATGGATGTTTAAAACATTATTTCCAAGAATCTTTCTTTTTAATGTTTTCATGTTTATTTTTAATCAAATTATTTTTGTTTAAAATTGTATGACACGTTAAGAAAGGAAAAGTGTTTTTGATGTAGAAACGATATTTTCCTCAAGAATGAAGTTCAAGTGTTTTATCAAAATTATTTTCCATCTAAGATAATAAAGGGTTCTGTTTTTATCCCTATTATTACATTGATTTGATTATGTTGTGATGGAAATATTTTTATTAATTCCTTTATCTTATATGAATTGTTTTATGATGTCACGATGTTTAAGATTCCCATTTTTATTACATGGGTTATGCAATGATGTATGGTTTATGATTTTGTGGCACACATAAGAATGGTATCATTATTAGATGGGTGAGACCTATATCTCCCTCCATTGCATTGGGTAAAGATTTTATATCTCATGATATAGACATGGCTGGAACAGTAGGTTATACCGGTTCAGTGAAACAGGACTGAAATGAGGGTGACTCGGTTTAGAAATGGACTTTTTCCACTAAGATAGTCTTGGCAATGAGTCTTGACTAACAAGAAATGATTCTCTATGATTATGTGTGTATTCCACAAAGTTTCATGTTTTATGTTATGATTATTGGGATTAAATTTCACTACTATGATTTATCCCATGTTATGAAATTATGATCTCTTTTGCAGGTTAAGATTTCCAAAAGATATGTTCTTATGAATATAACGTGATTGATATTTCGTTTGTTTACCCTTACTGAGCATTTGAGCTCACCCTTTTATGTTTTCTTTTCCCCAGGACATAAAGAAAGGATTTAGGTTTAGAAAAAAAAAGATCTTTATGGGAGATGTTGAAGATCTTTCACCACGATTAGAAGATTATATTCCGAGTTTCCAATGACACTAAACTATTACGGTCCTTGTGTGTGTGTTTTTCTAATGTACTAAGTATTCCGAAAAAGTAATGTAATCTCCATGTACGTCAAGCTTCAGGTCTCTAAAGTTGGTATCAGAGGAAAGGTATAGTCAAACTTTGGAAACTAGGATGTGAAAGCCTTAGTAAGAACCCTAAGGATAAGTCTAAGCATAGAACACAATATTAGTGTTTTAGAAATGGCCATGAATAACCTAGGATAAGACCTTAAGTGTGAAATTTTATTCTTGATTATGTGGTTTTCCTATTATAATTATTGTTTCTCACACCATTCTTCTTGGTTTTAGTCAATGGCTGGAACCCGAAGGAACCGTGTTAATGTGGAATGTGACGGGCAATGCAATGATTGTACCCCTGGGAAACCGAATGTTATGGGATGAAATTGAGTCCATGGAATGGGACTTGTTCATGAACATATTTTTCAATAAGTAATTCCCTTGTATTCTCCGAACAAATATGGAGAAAGAGTTTCTTGAACTGAAGCAAAAGGATGATGAATCTGTTGGTACCTATGAAGCAAAGTTTACAAGACTTTCAAGGTATAATTCTTGTATTATTATCCAACCTGAGAGTAAGATCGATCTATTCTTTAGTGGCTTAAAACCAAGTCATTGAAGGGCGTTAGCCATAAGGGACTTTAATAGCTACGAGGAAATCGTTCGATGTGCTCTCAAAGTCGAGATGAAGATTGGAGTAACCCATCAGTCATATGGGTTTGATAAGAAGTGGAAAATGGAATTCAAAGGAAAATCAATAGAGCACATTGAAAAGAAGATGATCTTTCCCTTATGCTCAAAGTGTGGAAAGAAACATGGAGGGAGTTGTCTTAAAGGGACAAGTAAATGTTTCAAATGTGGAAAGGAAGGTCATCGGGCATTTGAATGCCGCAGTGATGGGAAGAAGATGTCTAATGATGCAAACAAAGGAAGGGATACACAGAATGAACCTACTACACTTCAATGTTTCAAGTGAAAGGAGATGGGACATTATGCCAATAAATTCCCTAATCCAAGGGTTAGTGATGATCGACATGAGCAACCACTTAAGGCAAAGGACAAAGGGAAGTCACATGCGATCACCATTGGTCATGTTGAATATGACAACGATGTGGTGGAATGATTAAGTGTTTATGTAATAGGATTCCAAAATAATGTTGAGTATTGGAATATTTATGTATTAGTCTATTATGGTATTTAATAATTTTATGGTACTGGTAACCATGGAATGTGATTGAGATATTTTTAGAAAAAAGATGATATGCGCATAATGAAGGGATAAGGAAAAAATGAAATGTTTGACAGTTTTCATGAGCTCATGATTGATATAAGGACTATGTATATAGAATTTCGAGGATTTTGGTATGTGGAAAGAGTTATCTTTTGACAGCATTCATGTTTTCACTAAGGTTCAATGGGTATTCATTCTTCAAGAGAATACATGATTAAGGTATTCACATGTTTGTAATTTAACCAACAAGACATATCTTATGATATATGGGGATCAACGATGGTATTAAATATCTGGTAATCATTTTCACAATATTATGAGCGTGGACTGCAGTATTATGGATAAGCCTAAATATTGGAATGGATTATGTTGGACATAAGTTAGTATTGTTTAAGGATAGAAGTTTTTTCGATATTATTTATGTGATGTTATAGTAATGTAGTTTTAGAAAAAGGGCAACCTGCAGGATGGGCGACAACCCATCGCATCGGACAAGGCCGTGGGAATCGAACCCACAACCGAAGTGCGACTGACCTTTATCGCCTACCACTAGCCTACAGGAAGTCCCTGTTTAGTAGAAACTAGTTTTATTATATTATGCAGTATGATATATGAAGTATAAGTCCATTTTAGGAATCATATATCATTAATCTCACTATATATGGACTTATGTATTTTTTGATAACTTTTCTAACCTTTTGTTTGAGACAGATGGAATGACCCATCATTCTATCACATGATCTGCTAACACATCACGAATTACAAATCCAACATCATTTATTTAAGAGATGAAGTGGAAATTGTCCGAAGAATGACCAACGGTGAGACTATAACAAAATCACGAAAGTATTTCTTCTAATTCCAATTTCATCAACCTTAGAGAAATGATCTTGAAAACCAAAAATGTTGTCCTAGTGCTCTTATATCTGATGAATCAGATGGTACCTTAGATCGTCACAAATTTATGGCTTTGTGATTGCTGGCTTTTCCATAGCCATTTTCTCTACCACTCTCCATCAGAACATGATGGTTAGATTTCTCTTCCATATCCATATTTTCACCTATGTGGAAACCCAATGATTAGTTTATTTGGGTAACCATTACGTTTCATACTTTTTTTTTTTAAATATTGGTTTTGGTATTCCTTTTTACGATGTGGTTTTCTATTAAAGAAGCTTTCGAGTAGTAAACCATTTATAACCTCGATGAATTTCGTGGGAGAAATTCATTTTAAGGGGGCTAGAATGTAACACCCCGAGATTTTATGAAAAATATTCTTAATTTCATAAATGTCTTGTGTTGTACGCTACACCAAAAGGAGATTTCACAACACGCATACTTGAATTGCCTTACATTACATGCAATCACAACCCTCCTCGATAGCGTGTGTAGTTAGCAATACCGAGTTTCACTAAACAATGATATGTTATTAAAATATTATTAAAACTAGCCGTTATGTATAGTAATAACCACTTTTTGAAATTTTGTAAATTTTATTTTTCAATATGGACTTCATTTTTTGGATTCGGAATATCGAAATTAGCTTAGGGTGAAATTTTGGTATTTTTCGGATAACTTTCATATTCTGATGAATAGTGAAAATTACTAAATTTTAATTAAAAACAACTTTTTTAATAGAAATAATTAATAGTGATAAATTATTAATTTGAGTGGTTTTAAAATATATTTAGAATAGATTTTTACAATTTAATACAATGTTGGTCATTGGATATAATTTCACATTTAAACCACACATAAACAAGTGTCAATCTTTTGATAGTTATTATCTCTTAAAAACACGCTATTTGTTTTGACGACGGAAATTAATTTTTTAATTAGTTAGTGTAACTGATATGTTTTGATTTTGGTAAAATAAACATCATTTTTGAAATCATAATATCAAATATATCTTAGGCCTAATTTTTGGTATTGTTTTGAAAACTTTCAATTTTTGATGAATAGTGAAACCACTAAGTGGAAGTTAAAAAAACTGGATTTTTCATAAAACTTAATTTTACCGCTTCTGTGAGTGGAATTTCAAAAATCCGAGAGACACGGTTAATATCAAGGACTAAAATGTGGTTCAATGAGATGAAAATAATTTTTGGTGAATAGTAACTTTTTACTTTTATTTACCACGGTTAAAAGTAAATAGGGTAATTAAGGGTAAAAATGATATTATTATTACCCTAAAACATGTCCTAATTCTATTGGATAAGTGTAATTAGACCAAAAACAACATTAGGAATAAAATATGACCATTTAAGCCCACTTGGATTAGATTTGGATATTTATTATTAATTTATTTAAAGAAGGGTTAAAATAGTTAAAATCAATGTTTAATAAGTAAATCATTTTTAATATGGGGTTATACATAAGATAAATTCGACTATTAATATTCATTATAAAGATAAAAACATTTTCTACATAATTATATTTTATTTTTAATTTTTAGACATTAAATAATTTAATTTATTTATGACACAACGATGATGCAGTAATTACCTTTTTAAGAACATATTAACATAATTGATGTTATAAATGCCAAAATAAATGTAATTTTAGACTTTTTATGACTTAAACTAATTTTCTAGGTTAATATGACATGTTATTGTTGATATAAGTAACTTGGTTAGAACTTATCATTCTGTTATGAATTTCATAAAAATCATGTACCAAATAGTGTCAAAATTGACATAAATTATTTTTTAAAACAAATATTATATTATTAATTGTTATTTTATTTCTAAAAATCTCAGGTTCGGCCAAATGACTTAGATAAGGTTATATATATTAATAATAAACAACTTGGGGTTCGTTTGTCATGATATAGTATGTTTATTACCCATATAGTGTAAGAAAACAAAAAGACACGGTAAAAGTTAAATTATTTAACTTTGAGTAAAATCTAATTGATAAGGTTAAAATGATAACCTAAACTTGTCTAAATCCTATTGGATGAAAGTCTTTCGACCCATCCCCACTTTATCTTCTAAATAAGACCCTTTGGAACCATTATAATCCGAATTTCACCTTAATATAAAATAATATTTTTAGATTTTCCTAAGGTGCCCCTCTCCTCCCTTATAAAAGGGCACCTCCTCCCTCTCCTCATCACACCTATTTGAGCAATCAAGCTCGGCCAACCCCTGAAAAAATCTCTTCTCCACTTCCCTAGTATCATACTAGAGGTACTGGTCTTCTTCAAAGACCATCCTTAGTTATTTTAGTGGAGGTTATGAAAAGGCGCGTCAAAAAGAGGTAATATTCATTACCGATCATTTTCAATTTCTTTCTTCTTCAACTTCTTATTCTTTAGTTTTTTCATGATAAAGTAATAACCTAACTATTTCTTATATACTGATATGTTATTATAAATATTAAACAACTCTAATTAACCTTCTATCCATCCTATATAAAAAGGAAATCACCGCGCGTGCGTACGTACGGAATACCGTCTCCACACCGTGGTGTAATCTATTTTCCACCACCACCTTAATTGGATGGGTATAATGGTGTAATGAGTAACTATATATGATTATTATAAAGTGATATTGATACTGAAATAGTATACATACACTTCAACACAAGTTCACGATCATGAGAACGATATCATCGCTCGTGCGTACGTACAGACTACCGTCTCCACGACGCGATGAGATTCATTCTCCATGTTAACAATTTAAGAATGATATTAAAGTATATATAAGAAATAATAATGAAATATATGACATTATAAAGCTACTGGATTTATGTATATATGTATGTCATCTACTTACTTCCATTCAAGATAATAAGGAAAGGAAAACAGTGTTCATGCGTACGTACGGACTACCGTCTCCAGGAACGGTGTGTTTCATTTCATTTATCTATCTATTATATATATATATATATATATAATGAATATATATGATATATAAATCATGTTTTATATTCTGGAAGTAATTAAATCATGATATAAGTAATAATATTGTCAAGAACAACAAGTCCAAACACCTATGATAAATGAAATGATTTTACCCAAAACGCTTCTTTAACATGGAATTTACAAAATAACGAGTAATATAAAGTCATAAGTGAACCATATATGATATCATAACAATGAATATGATTATCTAATAAGTTAATGACATTATTTAAATCATTATACAGGAGGTTAGGACACTTACGAAGCAAATCAGACTTAAGGTAAGAGAAATATCACAATCTCATTTTTATCCGAGATTGTTTATACTTTGGTATTTACTGGGGTGTATTTTATCATCCACATCCATGTTTCTTCAATATGTAATATTTATATCCTTATAAAATATTTTATATCCAATTTTACCCTTTGGTGAGTTTTTAGTAAAAGATATGAAAGGAATCTTTTGTCGTTTTTCGTACGAGGTACTTTTTGACATTTCCGACAAAAGTACGAGAAGAGTGTTTTTTTAACTTATACGGCATGAATGGATTTTTAAAACATTATTTCCAAGAAGCTTCCTTTTAATGTTTTCAAGTTTATTTTTAATCAAATTATTTTAGTTTAAAATTGTATGACATGTTAATAAAGGAAAAGTGTTTTTGATGTAGAAAGGATATTTTCCTCAAGAATGAAGTTCAAGTGTTTTATCAAAATTATTTTCCATATAAGATAATAAAGGGTTATGTTTTTATCCCTATTATTAAATTGATTTGATTATGTTGTGATGGAAATATTTTTATGAATTCCTTTTTCTTATATTAATTGTTTTATGATGTCATGATGTTTAAGATTCCCATTTTTATTACATGGGTTATGCAATGATGTATGGTTTATGATTTTGTGGCACACATAAGAATGGTATCATTATGAGATGACTGGGACCTATATCTCCCTCCAATGCATTGGGTAATGATTTTATATCTCATGAGATAGACATGTATGGAATGGTAGGTTATACCGGTTCAGTGAAACAGGACTAAAACGAGGGTGACTCGGTTCAGAAATGGACTTTGTCCACTAAGATAGTCTTGGAAATGAGTCTTGACTAACAAGAAATGAATCTCTATGATTATGTGTGTATGCCACAAAGTTTCATGTTTTATGTTATGATTATTGGGATTACATTACACTACTATGATTTATCCCATGTTATGAAATTATGATCTCTTTTGCAGGTTAAGATTTCCAAATGATATGTTCTTATGAATATGACGTGATTGATATTTCTTTTGTTTACCCTTACTGAGCATTTGAGCTCACCCTTTTATGTTTTCTTTTCCCCAGGACATAAAGAAAGGATTTAGGTTTAGAAAAAAAAGAAGATCATTATGGGAGATGTTGAAGATCTTTCACCACGATTAGGAGATTATATTCTGAGTTTCCAAAGACACTAAACTATTACGGTCCTTGTGTTTTTGTTTTTGTAATGTACTAAGTATTCCGCAAAAGTAATGTAATGTCCATGTACGTCAAGCTTCGGGTATCTATAGAATACCTCTATCTAAATAAGTGTATAACATCAACAAGCTGGGATAAATATAGAGAAATAAATATATTCTCACCTTAGCTAGATGATAAAGTGGTTGTGAATGTCACATCCAAATTCTTGTCAATGTAGCTCGGAGTTGATTAAAATGTTTTGCTGACAATAATTTATGAAATCAGGAATTTCAAATTTGTGAGATTGATTTAATATAAATTTACCAGGGGAAAAGCTTATGATATTCAAAAAGAAGTAAATTTTGATCCCTATTTATATTATCCCCTTTGGGATTCATTATTTTGTAGGGTTTTTTTTATTGTATGGTGCTTCCACATAACTTCTCTCTGCCTCATGATGTGTTCCATGTATCTCTCCTGAGGAAGTTCATACCCGATTAATAACATAAACTAAAATAAAATTTGTCACCATGAAATCATGAACATTCCTATGAAGAAAAACTAGATGAAATAATATATTGTACAGATATGTGTTACGGAACATGACTATTCACTTAGTTAATGTTCTTTGGGGGAATCATAAATTCGAAGAAGCCACATTGAAACAGTGATATTAATTTTAATGGTGTCTAATATATCACCCTAATATTGTATCATATATTTATCTTTGAATAAATTTAATTATTTTGATACCTTGTTATACATAAAACCATGGGTCCAAATGAATAGTAATATTGCATATTGTTATAACATAGTCCTAAAATTGGTAGAGTGGAAAGGAATAACCATATATTTAAAATTTTATATAAATTTTATAGTTAAATAAAATATATTTACTAATAATTACATAATTTTTAGCAAATTTATTCTATGTTTTTTTAAAATACATTTTCCAAAAAAATTGGTTTTATTGATTTTTCTGAGAAATTAATATATTTATTTATAAATATTTTAGAAAAATTATTGTAAAAAAACAAACTTCATTTTTTTAAATATTAATATAAAAATTAACCTAGGGATAAATATTCATATTTTTTTTGAAATGATTGATTTTTCATTAAATAGTGAAAAATATAGATTTTTCAGATACTGTCATTTCATTTAATTAAATCATGTAATTTATAATTATGATTATATTTTTTTACTTTGGTTTTAATTTTCCATAATTTACATTTTATTTATAATAGTTAGATCCAATTTAATTAGAAATATTCAAAATTTCGATATAACTTATTTTTTATGAATACAATCTATTTGTCAAAAAAATGTATTTCATTGCATTTTACTAATTTATATTAATAATTATTTAAAAAAATTATTAATATAGACCATGAGAAATCTATAAAATATTTTTAATTACTATGTAAAATTATTTTAACTAGGTCCCTTTTATTTTTATCATTATGATTTGAAATCGTTGTCAATATTAGTCACCTCTATAAGGGTGAAGTGGTTAATATATGGATAAACCATAATCTAAGGTCTAAAAATCAACCCAAAAAATGAATTTATTTCACTTTATGAATGAAAATAGACTATAGACATCCCAAATTAAAATTTATTTCATTTGGGTTCCATATTTCTTTATAACAACATTTCAATTTTTTTATGTAATAAAATTTTCAAAAATATCACTCTTATGAATTTAATGACTCAAAAATAATTACATAATTATAAAAAGAGGATAAGTGATGTCATAAATGTTAATTTTAAATACTGTTAAAGTAATTTTTTCATATTAATTTATTGTTAATTTTTTGTGATGATATAATTAACTTAAATTATTACACCATACTGATGTAGAGCTCAGGAAAGTAGTAGAAAAATCATGTAAATGATTTTAAAACTATAATTGATATTTCTTGTTGATTTTTATTACATCAATAATTTTATAGATGAATAGACTTTTTTTTATGTTAAATTTTTTTATATATGAATGAAATTAATATCTTTAATTCATTAAATTCAAAATAAATGAATATTGTCAAAATGATATTATTGATATTTTATATTAAATAATATTTTATTAAATTGTTTAAAGATCATAAAAATCATTGAAAAAGATATATAGAATGTAAATAATTGATTATTTAATCACATAGAAATTTATAAATAATTTTTATCTTATATGTAAAATTATAACCCATTAATATTGAAAATTTTATTACCTCAATTAAGGATAACATCAGTCAATGAATGGGTTGAACCAAATGATATTATTTCAAAGGACACAAAATACTATATAAATTTACATTTATTATTATATATATACCTTATCACTATTTTATTCAAAAAAATTTCCATTTTCATTGATTAATATTAGTAATTAATTAATTTTATGTAAATTTATTTTCAATTCTGAGTGTGTCATTTCTCTCCATTTTAAATGAAAATACCTTATCTATGTTATTTACAAAAATTCGGGATATATAGATCATTAAAAACATGTAAATTACCTTATAAAACACCATATACATGGATTATTAGTTTTTTTCTTCTAGAAAGACCATTCCTACACTCCATAACAAGTAATCAAATGAAGGATTACGAAATAATAGGTAATCTTCCAACCCGATGTCATACAATTTATTTCTAATTGTAACTTCATTAAATATATAGTTTTCATCATAAAATAATATCTTATGTTTCCTCAATATATATATAAATTTTATTATAATTATTAAACTACTATTATCCACCGTCTTTTTTAGAAATTGGGAAGTTAATGTATCACTAGTGCTTATTTTTTGACTACTGCCTCTTTTTAGCTATAGAAATCATTTTTAATGACCATTGTTCATGGAAGGATATTATAGAGTGTTTTATGTTTATATATTATATTTATAAAATTATTATTAATTTATAGGTTTTATAAAATTTATTCCTTTTTACATTCCTATACATTAAAAAATGATAGAATTGATAATGCATATGTGTGGGCTACCATCTCCACGAAGAGATGTGATTATTTTTTTCATTTATGATTTATTTGGATGGTACTATGAAAATATTTAATGACTATATTTTATATATATGATATAAATGTAATTCTCTAAGTGTGAATTTTTATTTACCATTATTAAGTTCCATCTATTGAAAAATATAAATAGTGTTCATGCGTACATGTGACATACCGTCTCTATAAGCAGTGCAATTAATTTTTCAATCTATAACATTTTTGGATGGTTCATAATATATATATAATGAGTAAATTTTATAATTATAAAATTAATATAATTTTATATATAATTTAACAATGATTAATATAAATTTAACTAAACTATGAAAAAAATTCTTCTAAAATAACAAAAAAGTTAACACACTAAAACAGAGATGTTAAAGGGGAATTGTTAATAAATTAGTATTATAATTTCATAAATGGATAATTTATGATAATATAATTATTAAAATGATTTTATAATATAATTATAACAAATTTAAAATTATTATTCCTGAGGATAGATTCCTTTTGAAACAATTCAAATGTATGGTAAGGGATTAATGTTACAATATCATTGTTTATCAGAATAATTTATGACTGTGTATTTTTATGATTATATTTTATGATCCATATAATATAAAACTCTTGAAATTTATTACCCTCTGGTTATTTTTAGAGATTATTATTATTTTAATTAATTTTTACTCTTTAATAATTACATAGATGAAATGATTTTTTAAGGAAATAAGATTTTATTTATCACTTCGATAGAAAATACGTTTTCTTCCATATCTATGTTTAAAAAAAATTAAAAAAAATATGTATTCTTCTATGATTATTTTAATTAAATTTTCCACATTTTTGAATTTATAAAAAATGGTTTAAAATTAATCTTATTTTTATTTTTTATCATTGCACTTAGGATGTTTTTACCAAAAATGTGAAAGAAATATTTTTTTGCATACACATAACCAATGGAATGTCACACCATCATAATATACCAATGTTTTGAATTTATATTTCCATGTCTATAAGGTTATTTTAAATAATTTTTTTAATACTTAAGAAATTTTAATATGTTAAATAAGTTATTTTAAAATGAAAAGGATATTTTTTCTCATGAAATGTTTTAATGATATGTTAAATGAATATTTTAACTAGGATTAAATTTTTTGATATTTCATATGAATTAATAGGAATGTGATCCAATGATAACATACACAGTCATTATTTGTATGGATTATTTTGATGATGTTTTAAATAACATTCTATAAAAATCATTTCATTTTCATTAGTAATGTTATAATGTTATAATGAAATGTTCATAACACATTATTCTTTTCCAATGGTTAGGAAATTGTGAATGTTATATAATCTTATTTCATAGATATATATTATTTCAATTATGTGATTACAGGGATTAGAATTATATAAACCAACAACTCATTGGATAAAAATGGATACCTCATGAGATAATAAGTAATGAATGCGATGTGAGCCTAATTCATTAAGAGATATTATCTAGTATGAAAGTCATGGGTGTTAATATTTACTAAGCATATGATGGAATGGGGAGAAAACCCAATCCTCTATGATACTCATGGAAGAGATTCTTATCTTTGGAACTGATTTTTCATGCATAATTTTATGCCAAAAATATAAGTGTTATGCTAATGTTATGCGCTCATGAATCATGTTCATTGATTCCTTTATTATTAATGTATGATGAAATTAAAATATTTATTATGAGACTTAAAATTTTGGTCTATGATATGTTGGGAATGGTTTTAAAAAGCAGTGTTCATATTCTCATACAATTATGATCATGTTATGTTTATGTGATCATTGATATATCACTTGTTTTCCATTACTGAGTATCTGATCCCAACCTTCCATTTTTTTCCTTTCCCCGTGTTATAAAAAAATGTTTTCAGAATTATTTCATCATGAAAGGATAATATTATAACAAAATCAATGGTCTATAATATTGATCTCTTATGGATATAATTTTTTGTATCAAATTTATAATGAAACAAAACCTATATGATTTTGGTATGGATCATGTGGTTATTTGTTGAATATTAATCTATAAAGATATAATATTAATGTATGACATGTTTTTTTTGTTGTACTGCAAGCTCTTGCCTGGCCAAATCATTCTAGTTCATGGATACAATTACTTCATTCTACATTATTAACAGATTCCAGAAAAATTATAATCATTTTAAGATTCTTATTGATTTGTTGTGTAACTATACCCGTTATTAGGATTACATACGAGAATTTAATAGCACATGTTATGACCAAGTTAAAAGTTATAATATTGAACCAAGATATCTCAAATGTAAATTCATTGGTTGACCCAAAGGTATCAAAGGGTGTAAACTATGGGTTTATGAACCTAGGTACCAAAAATGATTAATCAGTATAGATTTTTCCTTATATTTTCAAAAGGAAATTTCTATCAATGATGATGGTGATCAGAAACCACAAATTGAGTGCTTTCAGAATAATACTCTCACCCAGTTTGAGTCTACTTCTAAGTATTCCACACTCAAACCTCAACCTAAAATACTACCACTATCCAACATAGATATTAAGTCTAATGACGATTTGACCAGTTCACCATGTGAATACCAACTATCCAAAGATATATCAAGGAGTATTTTCAGACCACCTTCTCAGTTTTGAAAATATTATATGGACTTCATTACTTCTCATGTTTTCTATGATCTTGGATATAAGGATCCCCAATCATTTAAAACAAACAACAATGAAAAATATTATAATAATTGTACGTCTTTCATGTATTATGAGATGAATTCAATAAGTAAAAACACATTCATGATATGTTATGAATAATCCACCTAATAAAAAAAGAATTTGAAATAAATGGGTATTCAAAATAAGGAACATAATACTAGGGAAAGAAGATTATGTGTAAATACTTATTTGTGGCTAAGTGTATCCTCAATTAGATATAATTGACTACTCTAAAATATTTCCAACTTTCCTAAAACATTAATCTATATAGTTGTTTATTTCTTTTACTACATCCAATGAATTTATATATTGTGATGATTGAAGTAAAAATTTCATTTCTTCTTCTGGAGATTGATAAGAAACTACAAATGGAACCTTTTGATGATTATATGAATGAGTTCAATACATACATGGTATTTATTTTATATTAATATTTTTATTTCTTATGATAGGACTCTTAGAAGTTTTATTATACCTCCATATCCTTATTCAACCCATTATTTAATATTTAAACAAGAACTCATTTTATTTCATTATAAATAATCTTTTTAGGTTAATTATTTTCAGTAATTAGGTCATTAATCCTAAATAAAATACTCATGAATTACAAATTCGTCACTGCCACTATGTTTCCACTTCATCACAATACAATACTTTTAAAATGAGACATGTTTTATTCCTGAAAAAACATTATGATCTTCAATATATATTGACTCGAATTTTCCCTATTTTATTTTTAGAAATTATTTTAGAAAATTTTGAGACCAGGAGATGAGTCAACATGTGATTTAGAGGCCCGTGGTTCTAGGAAAAATTTACCAAAAATGTTATTTTTTAGTATAATAAGTACATGAATTTCTTGAAAAGGTGTAATTTATTTTAAACAAGATCACAAATTAGAAATCTAAGGGAACCATTGAGAACATAATGTAATTTTTACCCTAGTCTTGACCAATCATTGGTCAGTGCTGGTCATCTGAAGATAAATTCACTAGGGACATAATCGTAAATAAATATATTATATTATATTATTTTATTTTTATAATCTTAATAACACATGAATTTTTAATTTTATTGGAATTCTGAGACCAAAGTAGACTTTTTAATGTTGTTATTTCCCTATGTTTTACTTAACTGTAGTCTTTTTAGGACAACTATGGAAATACATAAAAATTATGTAATCATCACTAAATAATTTAAAGATAAATTATTTAATTGAAATAAGGAATGTATTTTTCTTATGACTTTTTCAAGAATTGAAGGTTATAACCATAACCCCATAATTCCTTTGACAAATAGAGAATAACTCTCTCGACAAATATAAATAGATTTTGGACCAATGATCTATGCGCAACTGATTTGAATGAATATTGATGACGATGAGAATGACATAATGATCCTTCATATGAAATGGATTCAAATCATTGTTGGGTGAATTATTTCATGTACCTTTTCAGTGTTATTTATTATTAGGATGAATGTGGATAATCCCATGAATAGATTTATTTGTGGTTCGATCATTGTAGGATGGTTATTAAATTGTGGGGTGAATTAATGGGAGTTTGTTTTATATTAGTATTTGTTCTTCATTCTAATAAGAATGAATTGAGGTCAACTTGAACAAATTATGATGTTTGTTCCATGAGCATACTTTGTTATTTCCTTGTCCCTCATTCATTTCATTTATTTATGCTGGGACCCCCATGGATATGGTTCAACATTATGGGTGGATCCAAATGTGATCGTACCCCCATATTGGAGAAAAACTGTAAAAAAAATTAATCTGTGTAGATCATGACCTGAGGAGCATAGATCTGTGACCATTTTGAAATCCAAGAATTTGAGGGGGTATTGTGGTCTGCGTAAGTGATCACCAGTGTCGGTCTAGCCAAACGGTCCTCAGAGGCGGTGTAGAGATTAGAGGCAGCCACAAACGTGATGGTGGTCGTGGATGACAACGGCAGTAGAGGAGAGGGAAATATGGGATGTCATTGAGTAGATCTGTGGGATGAAGAGGTGATATATCTTTGAATGATGTGAGGTTATGGGATGTGGTAGGCTAGTCACGTGATGTGGAAGGTCAGTTATGTGGAGTGGCATCGTTCACCAAGGCAGACTACATTTAGTGGAGTGCATAGCCATGTGGGCCATGTGCGATGGCCCAAATGGACCAGGCGCGAATCAGCCCGAGCTATGGGAGATGGGACAACCCTAGGTGGAGCAGTCTGAGCCCATGAAAAGAAGGATGGGATGGTCTGGATGGAGAAGGCTACGTTTTCCTATCATTCTTGATAGAATTTGGGTCACAACAGAGTTGGAACCCAGATCGACCTAGGTTGGACCTCAGATCGACCCCGGGTGGTCACACAGTTGACTGTGGATGGTTGATCGTAGCAGTCAACCATGGGGATGATCGGATGTGATTAGGTCCATGGACCCAGTGTCCCACATCTTTTGAAACATAAAACCCTCATAAAATTGAAATGGTGTGTTCATTTTATGATTCATCTATGGCGTTAGGACCATTACAAAGAGATTGTCATTTCGATATACCATCATTTGGTTTTTTGTAGGTGTGTGAATATGAAATAATGGATTGATTAGTGAGTTCTCATAGAATTAGTGGGATTTAAGAAAGAATTTATGTGGATAGTTGTGATATAAAGACTATGTGTCTTAAAAATATTGTGTGTCTTATTGAGACCACGTGTCTTATAGATACTGTTTGCCTTATGGATACAGTGTGTCTTATGGAGAATGTTTGTCTTATGTGGAATATGGGTCTTATTGAGACTGTGTGTATTATTAGATTTAGAATATATGTATGTTCTTGCTACATGTGTGGTATACATACACATATGTAGAGATGACTAAAAATTTCATTCCTGTTATTTCCTTCACCAGATTTACTTTGTCGTACTTTCTATTGTGGTATTTCTTTTAAGGGTTTTGGGTGACATACTGTGTAAATTTTTACTCACCCTGAAAAGTGGTTTTCCCAAAAATTTCATGTCTTGTAAATATGATTGAATCTTCAATGGAGTTCCAAGAATACAGTGACTAGGTAGTTCCTTCTGAGACCCGACATGCCAAGTTTTGATCTTATTTATTTTCTGATGATAGTCCCAGTATATCTTCATTTACATGTTGGACTTATGGCTATAAACTCTTTTCTTTTGGTGGGATGGTTTTGGCATTGTTTAATTTCTAGTACATTCAATATTGTACTACATTTGTGGGATATTGTGGTTTTCAGACATTTTTTACTTAGTTATTTTACATTTCAGCATTTGTAGCTTGGATATGTGTGGATACATATAAGTAAATTATAAAATGTCAACCATTTTTTTGATATTCCTACTCAGTTCAGGTCACCATACCATGTTCTATTAGAGATGGGCTTGGGGTAGCCATGATCAGAGCCCCTCTGGGATGGGTTGTGACACAATATGACTTTAAAATTGTATATGATAATCCATAAACAAAAATAACGGCATTTAAAAAGTGTGATGAGAAATAAATTCAATGTATTTTACATAAAAATTGACAAAAAATAATTAATATATTTCCAAACCCTGGGATCAAATAAGATATTTTGTATTTAACATAAAAATATTGAGATAAAATAATCATTTACTTACACATGAAATTGGATTTACTACCAAATGAATTTCATAAAACAGTTTAAAATTAATCCTAATGAAAAAAATCATATTCATGATTGATTTAGAAAAAAATTGAGAACCCAAGAAAAATATTCTCCTAAAAACACATACCTTTTACCTTTAAAAAGATAATGATTTTAGTTAAAAAAATATAATTAGATTACCTTATGAAATAAAAATATTTCTATGAAAAATAATTTTCATGTGATGTAAATTAATATAGGTTTCGTGGGACATCATCGTTATAGAACCCTTATAGGAACTCTTTAAAATGGAATGACCTACTCAATTAAGTGAAATATAAATCTATAGAGAACATAATAATTACCCAATGCATTGGAGAGTTATATCTAGCTTACCCATAATCCTAAAAAAATTCCAAAAATCATAAAATGAATTAAAACATGCAATCTTTTGTTCATATCACCTAACTCATTACATTATGATTTTGAAATGATATGTAAAGCATTTTTCATCTATTGATATATCACTTTCCATTGAAACACCATTTTCAAAAAAAAATACCAAAAATAGAGGGATGTATGGTTTTTCATTGAATAAATAAGAAATATTTTAACCAAATCCCAATATCAAATAATTGTTTTTCAAGTAAGAATATTTTTAAGTCGTATATATTTGAAAAAATATTCACATTATGCTTTGTATAAAATGTCAAACGTTTCGTATGAAATATGAAAAAGGATCCCTTTTCAAGACCATTGTATGAATGTCAAGGGATAGGTTAAATAGACTTTAATTCAATTATTTATATATTTACACATCCATAAAAAAATATGGGAAAATATTGTAAATTTTATAAACATATATTCAAACCATTGTAAAACTAGGTTTTAGGATATAATTTCAATTACCTTGATTTTGACTTATCATGTATGTTATTTAACATCCAAAATAATAAATTTATATTAATTATTTACAATATTAAGAATCTAGTTAATGTTTATTATCTATTCATGATTCATTTTTCACTTATTAGTAAATAATACTTAATTAGTTTATCGATTATGTTTACTTTATATGTTTTGATGATATTTGGTTTATATGTCCTAAATTAATTCAGTAGTTTGAATAAGGAAAAATTTATCATAATAATATATTTTTTTTTAAATTTTAATCATTTAATAATTTCAATTTTTAAAATATAATTTTACTTTTAAAATCAAATATTTTTTATTGTTATGAAAAATGAATTATGTTGTTGCGTGGACATGGTAGTCCAAATGTAAGCATATGCAAAGTTTCAATTTTTCAACAATCATTACGGGTAAAAGGTAAGAATTATTTTATGTTTATTGGGATATAATTATGTGTTATATATAATTTTTTCATTAAATCCACTAATATATAACATCTATATGTTGGGGTGATTAATAAAATACACCAGTTTAAAAGGTGGTAGTTTTCGCGTACACACGAGCAATTTTTTTTCATTAAATGGTAAAGATAAATTTGAATATTAACTTACAATTAAATAATTAAATTTATATCATATATATCATATTATTTCATATATATAATTTATTATGACCAGCATTAATAGCCGGTGATGAAAAATGAAATACTTCGTCTCACGAGGAGGTAGTCTGCACATACACATTAAAGAACTTTTATACATTTAATTACATTTAAAATAAATAAATAAAATAAAATATTATCTTTAAGGAATTATTATCATGATTTCAAAATCATATAACTTCATTCAACCTATCCCAATTACCAGTCATGAGAGGCTATTCTAAAAAATAATGTACATAGCTACACGGAGTGGGTAGTCTCTACGTACATGTGTGTAATGATTCCAATATAAATGATTGGAATGGTATAAGGATAGTTAATATTTTATATTTATATAATCATAATTTTTTCATAAATATCATATATTTGTATACATAGTAAATCAATCCTAATAACCATCCGTGGACGATAGTGATGAAAAAACAAAACACATCGCTTCATGTGGTTAGTAGTCCATGTCCATGTATGAAGGATTTTTTTTGTTCATAATAGGATGGAAAAATAAATGAATATAGTTTTAAAAATTACATAATAACATATATGTATATAGGATATTATGTTGTTATTATATTGGATTTGTTAAAATATAATTGAAGTATGAAGATGATGAAGTAAAATATAAATGATTGGTTAAAATGATTGCCTCCTCCACGAAGAACCTCATTTGGGTATCTCATTAATGACAATAGGGTTTTAATTATAAAAAAAACCTCTAGGATATATATAATGATGTCGTGAAGAGTTTATTTAGTGTTTGGTGGAGATAAGTAGCATTGAAAATGCGTGGAAGTGAATAAAAGTGGAACTAAATTGATATATTTAGTATCTAAGAAATACATAATTCTGAATAATTTCATCAAATACAATTTATATAAGTTAATATAATATTTTAACTCTTATATTTAAGTTTTAGCACCCCCCGCATTATCATTTTTTTACTATCAATAATGTAATAATGTTTTTTATTCATTATGGCTCATAGAAGTTAATATATAAGGAAATGTGAGACATACATTTAAAATGGATGATATTTTAGACCATATTTCATTCACTTGTCCAAATATCATATTTTTATCTATATAAAATCTTTTAATAAAATATTATTTGACAAAAAATACCATTAGAATCATTTTTAAGGTAATTATTTCATCATTAAAAATTAAAATAATTAAAATAATATAAAATTTATTCAAATTAAAAATAAATTTTTAGAACCATTTATATGTTTTTTAACCATATCACAATATATTAGATATAATAAAAGAATAAAGTGTCATTTTTGAATTTTAATTTACAAAATAATATAAATGTATTTCTCAATGAAAAATGAAACCAAAATGATATATTTTAAAATATTTTAAGGGGTTTAAAAATTAAACTCATCCAATGAAATATAATTTAGAGTATGGATGATTTCAAATCCATATTTCATAGTTTTCTGATTGTTATACCCATTTTACACTTGTTGTGGTGAAAATATTTTTACCGATGTTAGTATTCATTATGAACAATAAAAATTCACTTATATACCAAATTTGGACATAATGATTTAGAATATGAAATCCATTTTATCAAATTGAATCCCTAAATTTTCTTTTTGTAATCCCGTAGAATTCATTTTTATGTATAAAAATCTTTGGAAACCAAAAATAAGAATAATACCAATTACAAAAACATTAGTATATTTATTTTTTATCAAATAAAATTTATTTAAACTTAAAATCAATTAAAAAATTGGTAATTTTTAAATACTTTAATGGAAATTTTTTTTACGGTGTTGATATTTCTCACTATTCAGTGAAAAATAAAATTTTCAAGAAAATAATAAAAGTTCACCCTAAGATAACTCAAGTCTGCTAGTATAAAAATTAATTTCCTATTTATAAAATAAAATTCATAATTTTTATAAAATTTTATAAAAATATTCACTCATTGAAAATATTAAAAAATATTTTTGAATAAAAAGTATTTTTGAACCATAAAATTACTACAAAAAATTGAGCATTAATTTATTAAGTATGTATCAATAAATTTATATTGGGTAATTCCATTATATATATTTAATAATGATGTTACACTATTTTATACCCACAAATTAAGTGGCTAGTTTGAAATGGTCAAATTAAAAAATAATATTTCACAGTAAATAAAATTTATTTTTGTGTGTCCTATTTGATATTGAATATAATAATCTTTTAGAATAATAGGGTTTGATGTCTAACCCCTTAATTAAATTCATTTCTCATAATTTTAGATCATGTCCCATAAAAAGTGTTTAAAAAAATATTAAAATCAATTCAATAGTGTGGAAGCTGATACATGAAAGGAAAAACATTTTATTTATTCCATGTAGATAAAATCTGTTAAAAAATAACATCCTAAAAAGCTGTAATAAGAAATAATTTGGAGAATAAGATAATGGAAATTGGAAGTTATGCTAGAAAAAACACAAAATATGGTTCCCAAAAAAGAATATAATTTTAAGTGAAAACTTGTTCTTTGAAATATGATCCATTTAAATGAAATAGTTTTACTTTTTAGCAGATATGTGACAATATGTTCATCAGAAAAGATCACAAAACGATACACTTTTTATTTTATGACCATTTTTCAAGTATTTATATATTGTTTAAAAATTATTATAGATACCCTGAGAAATTATACATACTTGATTTCATTCAATTTTTAATCATAATTTAATTCTTTTTGTTTTTCATTGATCGGTTTCAAATTCGATCATATCTCTTCTTCTATGAAATGAATTATCAAGAATATTTTTTATACCTAAGCATTGAAATCAATATATGATGGATCACATGATCAATAAAAGTATAGCTAGTAAATCCTCCAAATTTTAGGTATTAATAAAAACCAAAATGGTTGGAACAATGTAAGTTAATATCCAATGTAACGAAATAATAAATTAATCTAAAAAACCTCATTGACCTAACCTAATGAAAAAAATTAATCATTTTATAAATAAATAATGATAAAACTCTTTGAAATATTCCTTACCACATTCAAAACCCAAAACATAGAAAGAGTGATCATACAATCTCCTAGATAAATTTAAATTTTATCTCTAAAAAAATATTTGTCACTCATATTGTAATATACCAAAAAATGTGTCTGTTCTAATCACATAATCTAGAAAATATTCTAATATATTCCATAAATAACATTAATCACTATAAAATAAAAATAATATAAAATATAGGTCTAAAATATAATTTAATCTTTATTCCTAAAAACCCATCATGCCCAAATATTATTTCAATTTTCATTCATCATATAATGTTCTTAAAATAGTTAACTTATTCAAAAATAACATCAATCATTTTTTCACTAATTCACTTTTCAATCCCATGATTATCTATTTGAGAAAACATATATTCCAAACCATTTTATCCCAATTAACCATAATTAACTCTACATAAAATATCATATAAAACCTAAAGGTTATCAATAAATTTGAACTTATTTATATAAAAAATATAATCATTTTTCCTAAAAAAATATTTTCACTATAACAAAATTCAAACATTATCTCTAAATATACCTCTAGAATTTTTCAACAATAAAACATTCACCCAATGTACCATTATTCACCAAAAAATTACATCATAAAAACCTAAAAAGGGGTTTATTTTTGTTTGAACTTATAATAAAAAAATATACTTATGAAACCTTTATAGTATACATTACTCCTAATTCAACCTCATATAAACATTTCCAAATCACCGAAGTTATCAATTCTATAATATGAAACAAACTATAAGGTCTTTATTCTTATTCATCATAAGAATTCATTTTTAAATTTTTTTTTATTTAGTTATTGAAATATTTTTAGGTTTATAGTTTTACTTATCTGGTTCATAAATCCGATATAAAAACCCCATGAATTAAAATTTTCCACTTCCATTAAGTTTAATTTTTTTTTCTAACTATGATACTTTTAAAATGAGACACATCTTATTTTTTGGAAAAATGTTTATTAAAATGAACATGATATTATTACTGAATCTAATCATCATTAAAATCCACAATAAAATTTGAAAATATGGTATAGGTGAAAAATAGTTGTAACAAACATAAAAAAATAAAAAAAGATACTTATTAGTCTATTTCAAAAACATGAGATCATATAAGACACAATTCCATGAATATAATAAAATTTTAGTAAAAATAAAAATGTACTTACACATATAAATATCCTTATTACCCAATTTATTTCATAAAAAACATTATAAGAAAACATAATGTTGAAATCATAATCATGATAGATATTTAGAAAACATGAGTGCATATGAAAAAAATATAGAAAAACAAACCTTTTAACCTTAAAGGTAATTGTCATTCATTTTAAGAAATATCACTATAATAAATTATTAAATTAAAAAAATACCATGAAATGTAATTTAATAGAATTAAAAAGTCATGTTGGTTCCTTGGGATATTATCTCCATAGAACCCTAACAACATCACATACTATTGGAATAAATTTCTTAGTAAATTCCAACATAATTCGTTGGAAAATGTAATCATTATTGAAGGAAATAGTATATATATCGAGATAAAGAATAATTATAAACAATTTTAAAGTACAATAAAATATATAAAAAGAATAATTGTTTTCATTTCCATCATCAATCTCCTCCAAATAAGATATTTAAAAAATAAGTACAAAATTTTTGGATATTGATATTTCATTTTCCATTAAAACCCCACTTTTAAGATTTAGAATACCCAAAACAAAAAATGAGGTTTTCTAATTGAATAAAATATGTAATTTTATATATGATTAATAATATAAAATAATGGTTTATGTGGAGGGAAATCATTGAGTTTATATACATTAAAAATATTCCCTTTCACTTTTCAAAGAAACACAGACTGTTTGTATCAAATATAAAAAATGATTACTTTTGAATTCCCTCATATGAAATTTATTATAGAATTAAAATGAAATTTTTGTTTAATTAATTAATTATCTAAATTTACATAAAAAACATGTACATGGTAGAAAAATATTATAAATAAATTTTGAAAAAATTTAAAAGATAAGTTTAATATTGAGTCTCCCTTAACTCGAGTCTTACTTGTAACATACATTTCTTGTCATCATGAATAATAAATATTTATTAATTATTAAATTTATTATGAATATTTTTTAATTTAATTATATTTTCATTATTACTTTTATTTATTTGATTAAAATGTAAAACTTATTAAGTTAATTGATTAACGTTTTTATAAGATTTTTTGAGGGTGTTTGGTTCATATGTCCACAATGACATGTGTAGATAATATATAGTCAAATGGACCATTATTATGTCATTTAAATAGTATTAATATTTATATAATTACAATTTTATTAAATATTTATATTTTTATAGACAACTATGAATGATGGTTATGAAATATGAATTACGTTACAACATAGATTCAGTAGTTTGTATGGACGCCTCTGTAAAGTTTACATCATTCAAATAACATGAGGGAAATAATATTTGTATTATTTTAAATTTACATAACGATAATTATTTCATAAATATTATATTTTTTATTCAGGTACACCAATTTATATCATCCATTTGAGGTAGTGATAAAAATTTAAATACATCAGTTAGTTAAGAGTTACTCTACATGTAAGAAACAATGATATTTTCGTACTGAATGAAAAAATATAATAATAATAATTTTTAAAATTAAATAATAAATTATTTTATCGTATATGTCACATTGTTTAATTAGGATCTATCATTATTACTAAATATAGTATTCAGTGATAAAAAATGAAATACATCGTCTTGTGAGGTTGTAGTCAATACAAACAAACAATCGACATTTTTTTACTTCTAGTTGGATGGATAAAAATAAATAAAACAAAAAAATTTCAATCCTTAACCATTTTAATGATATAAACATAAATTAAAATCATTAAATATATCCCCATGACAATCCATGGGAGGAACGTTTTGAAAAATGAATTATATCACTACGTTGAGATGGTAATCAGTATGTACGCACGCGCGATGAATAAATTTTTAATGATTGGAATGGTTTGATGATATATGTTATATGATATTTATATAATTATAAATATGTAATTAATATCATCTATATTCATTCAATCCATCATAATATACATTTATGCATGATGATGATGCAAAATGGAACACAACACATCGTGAATGAGTAGTTCATGACTGCAAAATATATTTGTTTTTATTAACCATAGTATAGAAAAGTAAATGAATAAAGATATTACATCAAAATAATAAAATTTACTTATATTAGACATAGATATTTTGTTATATATGAATTTTTTATATAGAAAATAAATAGTTAGAAGAATAAAGAAATTTAAAATGATCGGTTAAAATGATTTCCCCCTCCTTGAAAAACATCGATTTGATTTTTCAATAAGAACTCTATTGATGTTATTTTAATAATAATTCATCACATATAATGTAGATAAATTGTTTAATAATAGATTTTTATAGGTTTTGTTTGATATAATTATCTCATGAAGGTTGAGTAAGAGAGGATAAAGTGTGTCCTTAAATTGGAATGGAGAGGGGCAACATTGGAATTTGTTGATTGAATAGCCTGAAGGCCATAATTTTTGTTGATTTTCGAATAACCCCCATATCAAGGGATGAGGAGGAACCCTTACAAGGATCATAGGATTCAGTATTACATTTCTCGTAGGCTTGGACACATTACAATACCCATAGTTCTTAAGGAAATAATATAGACTAGGATTACTTGAAACTGCTCCTCCCCAGCATCTGTGTCATGACTAGCTCTCCACCTTTGCATGACTGTTCATCTAGCATGTCCATGTGTAGAGGTTCACAGGAACGGTACCAATGGAAAATACCATACCCTCTCCTTCTTCCTAATACTTCTCATCCCTACTCTGGTGAATGCACCCTTCTCTTTCCTCCCCTAGAGCGGTTCCTTGTTGAATCTATCTGTGAAACTGCAAATCCGGTGACCCTAAATGCCTTGAGGTGGCCCGAAGGCCATGAGGTGGCCCGAAAGCCTAACTAACCTGAAGTCATGAGTGGCCCAAAGGCCTTAAGGACTCAATACCCAAAAAGGTGGCCTAAGGTGAATAGTTCTGGCTACTACAGTACCAAAAAATATCTACTATAGTACTACTACAGTACCCTCAGAATTATGCCTCCCCCTAGTCTTGAACATGGGTCTCATAGATGCACATAGAGAGACCTCACAAACTAGACTGAGGCTCATGTGTTGGAATTACAAAAATTATTAAATTAATAAAAATTATTTTTTATCTTCATATGGCCTGAAATTGATATATTTGAAAAATATGATTTATATAAGATGAAATCACATCATTAAATAAAATTTACACAGGTTTAATTTTTTTTAATACTATGCCTTAGTTTTAACAACACCCCTCATTAGATTTTTTAATGTTTACCATGATAATAATTGTCATGACACATTAAGGGTCATAAATTATTATATATAAATAAAATTTACCCATAAATGTTAAATGGGTTATATCCTGACCATATCCCATTAACATGGTCAAAAATAATTTTTTTTATGAATTTTAAATCATTTAATAATATATTTTTTATCAAAAAAAACAATTAAAGTAATTTTCGGGGGTTATTCACATAATTTTACTTGAAAAAGATATCAATAAGGTAAGTTATTTTGTAATTAAATTTTGAATAAATCAAAAATAAATTTAATTTTTCTAAATTGGTTTTGGAAAAAAATAATTTACCTAAAAAATATTACTTTTACTATTTTATAAATAATATATTTTTCATTTTGTAGTTTGAAAAAGCACTATGTTAGTGTTTTATAAATATTTAAATTATATATTTTTCCAATAAAAATTAAAATGAATTCCCCATGAAAATTATTCATATTAAAAGTAAAATTTTATAACAATTCATAAAAATGTTTCCCCCTATAAAAAATTCTTATCGATATTAAAATCAAGAAAGACAGAACATTGAATTTTCCATTACAAAAAATAGTCTACTGGTATTTATAATAAAACAAATACTAAAAGGCCATATTTTCTAGTATATGATGATTTTCTATAATTTCACTTATCTAATAAAATATATTCATTTTTATGGATGATTTTAAGCCTTATTTCATAGTTTTAATCTTTTTCTACCGATTTGACTCTTACCATGCTGCCAATATTTTTACAAACATTATAATTAATTTTGAAAAAGTTAATCATAAAAAAATTAATAAATTTGGAGATTATTATTTCAAATATGAAATCAAATTTATCAAATTCAATCCACATAAATTAGTTTTAAAAACAAACAGAACACTACAAAAAGCAGTTTTCTAGAAAAATGCATTTTTAAGTATAAAAATGTTTTCATACAGAAACAAAGAATGGTGTCAATGAAAATTAAATTAAGTGATTTTTTTTAATAACAAGGCACTAATAAATTTTTTAAATAATTCAAAAATGTTTTACTTTTTAAATTATTGATTGGAAATGGCAGTTTTCTATAAAACTAATCATTTAAAACTATTCACTAAAAAATTAACCATTTTAAAAATAAATCACATAATTTTGAACAAAACAAATATTAATATGCTGATTTAATAAATTATATAATTTTTATAAAATAAAATTTCTAAAATTTGTATAAATAATTTTCATTATTTCTTATAAAACGTAATAAATTTTTTTTGGAAGAAAACGTATTTTTGAAGTGTAAAATGAGTTTATTAAAAATTGAGTACTTATTTTATAATAATTGATCAGTAAATTTTAATTGAGTAGATATTATATATATATTTAATAATTTTGTACTCATATTCATAAATTTAGATTCAATGGTTAGGTCAAAAATGAAATATAATATAATAATATTTTATGATCATTAATGTATAGTATTGTGAGTCCTATATGTTATCTAAGATTTTATCCCCTTAAAATTTTATTGTTTTATAGGTATATAATGTTTCACTCATTAATGCTTCAAAATCAGTTTAGTATAATAAATATGATCCATACATGTATTTTAAATATGTTAATAGTTTCATGTTTTATTTTCTTCTTTATATTGATGAGATGTAGATCGTATGTAAATATATGTAAATCATATTTTATATTAGGTCATATTTAAATAATTTTCCTTAAATGAATTATCTATGTGTAGTAAATAAAATTATCGAAATGTTAATTATTAGAGATTACAATAATAATCTACTGTACTTGTCCTAATATACTTATATTCGTAATTTATTTAAAAGATACCTTCTTGAGTATGTCAATCCTTATAGTGTGATTTTTGACAACAATTCAATCCTTTATTTAAATATCCTCTTTTTATTTTATAATTTTTTATCAAAACATTTATGGAAGAATCATGTATTCTATAACCAATACTTGTCCTAATGTGGTCTTACCAATCTTCACCCTTAGTAGATTTGTGACCAACCCCAGAAACCCACAATGGAATGCCCTTAAATGGTTTCTTAGATACGTTTCTCATTCACCTATATTATATATACACATTGGTATAATTATTTAGAACAATGATATTTTTACAAAGATTTTATACTTGGATTTTTAATACCAAAAAATCCAACAATATATATATATTTAATAATTTTTAGGATATGTTTCGTGGAATGGAAATTTGAAATTATGGTCATTGTATTAACCACTAATGCTAAATGAATTTTCATTGTAACACCCAAATACATCCAAAAAAGTTTACTTTCAGAAAAAATTAAATTTTACACTAGGTTGATTCATACAAAAATACATGTTAAGCTTATTTGTCACACAACATTGTCATTATCTTATAAAACACACAATAAAGAATTTCATTAATGGGTTTGACTTCACACAAGATTGTTTTTCTAAATAGTATTAATAATATTATGAATATTTTATTATATTAATCCCAAATTAGTTGTAATTATAGAAATTAATAATATTATGTAGATTTGGAAAATATTTTTTAGATGTTTTTATATAATTATTTTGTGACCAATTAATTATAAATTAATATGGAAACTATTAGAATATCCAAGAAATTTTTTTATAAGAAAATTATTTTATGCACCAAAAGGCATTTTATCCTAATAAAGTAAAATTAATTACTAATACAGATTGATCAGAAAGAGATATATATATTTTATATTAAATAAAATATTTTCTAATTTATCCAATATATTTTATTGGAATAAGATAAGAACAAATCCAATTTTAAGCATACATATCCTATTTTTCAATAATTCTGTTTTGCAACTTTTAATAAAAGTATTTTCAAACTATATTTTTACAAATTCATAAATATTATTTGAAAAAAAATTATTTTGAAATTGTAATGCATTATTCAACTCAGGGATAATTTTTTTATTTTTCTGGGAACATTAATTTTTTATGATTAAGAAAAAAATAAAAAAATTTCATAGAAAAATGAAATTCTATTGAAATAATTTATAATGGTTAATTATATTATTAATTGATTTTAAAGTTATATTAGATTAAATGTACATATCTTATTCCATTATATGTAATTTGGATCAATTTTACCTTGAATTTGGACATAATTTTTTTTCAATATTTGGATCTTTTAAGCATTGAAACCTCGATTTCTCGCCACATCTGCGGGGTTATATTCAAATTTAAGTTTTCCACTTCTATGGATTGAATTTAAAAAAAGTATAATTTTTTTTAATTAGTATAAAATTTATATTTTAATTTTTTAAATGTATTTTTTGACAATAATAATTTGTGGAAACTAATAAATTTAATCAACATGATTAAGGTTAAAATGATGTTTTGCGCACAACATGCATTTGTACTAAAATTAATTTTATACATTAATTAGATTTTAATTTAAATAAATTTAATAAATGTATAGAATTTATAGGTATAAATTATCTAGTAAATATAAATTTAGCTATATTCCAATCGATTAAATTTTTATAGAAAATAGAAATATACAAGTTAACCTACTAAAAACTATAGAGATAAAATCGAGTGAGCATAAAAACTAAGGAAAATGATAAAAATGATTTTCTTTTTGTGGGATGTAAGTTTTTATAGACCATAAATTCCATAAAATCCATTATTTGACAATTTTTGAACCACATGAGGTAAGTTATTCCTCATGATAGTTTTTTTGTTTTGTTATTTACATGAATGCCACTCCCCCTCCCCTATAAAATGCTGCTCACCCCCTCACTTCATCATACCATTCAAGCTGTTTGGATAATAAAAAACCTACAAAAATAAAATACCAAAATCCATCCCCATATATTATAACCTCGACTTTGTTAAAAAATCAAACCATGTATTTCTTTTGGTGTAAACCAAGTGGAGTTACATGAAGAAAATGTAACCTTCTTCAACGATCACTTTTATTAATATATTTCTCCACATCTAAAATTATACTTTTTTTCTTAAATATCATCCTCGGTATGTTAAATACACTAATATTATTTCATTTTTATATTATGAAAAAAAACATCACACAATTCCATCAACTGGGATACACAATCATCCTTCATGTGTATGAGAGACAACTGTATTGCAAACCGATGACATTTTCACATAAATTACCACCATTCATGGTTGGTAATAATGATGGATATATATTTTATATATTATATATCTGATATTTTAAATTTATTTATGATTTTTAATTATTATATAACCCTTACCTTCAAACTTTCTAGTTTTTTGGAATATAAATGCATCACTTGTGGATGTGTGGACTACCTCCTCCTCAAAGAAATGTGATTCGTCCACACTTTAAATGGAATGTATTAAAGATTATTTTAATAGAAATATTTAATATATATGAAAAAAATAAAATGTAAATATAATATATATATATATAATTTATATTTATTTCCTTTCATATGGAAATAAAATGGGAGCAACGTTCATTTGTACGTATAATATACTGCCTTCTGGAACGATGCATTTCATATCACATCAAAAAATATTATGGATTACTCTAAATAAATATATAATACACATATATTATATTTCCATCATGTTTTAATTTCTATAGATGAGTAAATCATGAATTATGTGATAGGAAAAAAATAACAAGTTAAAACATTCTCGAAGAACTCGGTAATTAACACTAAAAATAGTGAAAATAATGAAATATTATTAACAAACAGATAAAACGGTATAATAAGAAAATTATATATAATATTAGAAATATAATTATTGTTATTTTATAAGATAATAAAATTTCTAAATACATTATACCTGATGTTAAAGTGACTTCATACAAAAGTATGTGTAATGTAAGGTGATTTCAAGTCACTCTTTTATTTCTATGATACATATGCAGTATTCACAACTCATTTCTTTTATGAGGTGTATATATGTACCTATGACATGTTATATAATGAATTTAATTTATATAATAGTATTAATTTTTTTAATTTTATTTATTTTTTCATGGATATCACTATTTAAATGTTATTCAAGCAGTAAGGGATTTCGTCTCAATTTACATTCCATTAAGACTTGTTTTTTCTTATACACCAATTCAATTTTATGTGGTGTATATACATCTCATTTGACCTGGAATATCACTATTATTTCATTATCCCTGGTATTTTATGTTTCAATTTTAATTATTTCATCCATGGGGATTTGAATTTAAAATTACCAAGTGATAAATGTTATTGAATAATTTCACTTGATTATCTGATTATTAAATTTCACATGAAACATTCAATTTCTTATAATTATTTTCCATTATACATCACATATATCTTAAATTTATATATTATTTAGTAATTTATATTTATATTTATTAAAATATATCTCATTTATACATATATTGTTTTTCTTTAAATGTTATTTCTTTGACAGGGGAAATGATCATAAATCTGTATTCATTATTCCATAAGGATAATTGATGATTTGGAACATGGTTTAAAAATTAATATCTATTATTATATATGTGAATAATTTATTAGACTAGAAATAAGTTTAGGACTATTGTAAATAATCCCCACGATGCATCAATAGTCTCATTAGACGAAATAAGTTGGTGAAAACCCCATAATATTTGTTTCCATGAAGAATCAAATGGGTTCCTACCAATATACATAAACGGTCATGAAAATAGGTATTGACGGTATAGTGGTTCATGTTCTAGATACAAGACATAAAATAATTATGCATTTTCTGAATTTAGATTTTATTTATTATTTTCTATACGGTTTTCCCTATGTAAAATTCTTGGGATTCTTGTCATTGTCATTTATTGATTAAATGAAATGTGTGTTCAGTAATTATTCTATAAATAATAAATAATAATTATTTATTCATTTATTATTTTATTTTAAAAAACCCTTCCTGATCATTTGAGATTTCTGTTATTTTCTTCCCTTACTCGGGTTATGAAAAAATGATCTTTGAATTAGTTTTCAAGGATGTTGTATATTAGATTATGTCATGTATTTTGTTTTATTTTATCTTCTAAATGATAAATTTGTACCATGTATGTACATAGTTTTCCAAATCATATAATCTGATCAGCCCATTGGGATTTGATTCCTTGTATTCATGCCAATGAAATAATTTATGGCACTAGCTTCAGGCTTTTGAGGTCAGGGCATTAAAATTGGTAATAATTGAATTTTAGTATAATGATTTGAAACTAGATTTATAAAAAAAAATATAGGACTTATACCTATTATACACATTGATAATAATATATATAAATATATAAATAAATTTTTTATTTTTATTATGAGATTAGACACTCAAAAGGATTTCAATTTATCTTATGAAATTTTATTTTTTTGATAATATATATTATTTTCAATAATTATATTACCTCATATAGTCTATATTTTAATTTAGAAATAGAACCCTACAGAATTAAAGAGCGCCTAACCAATTCACATGATTCAATGATTATTACGAATCAAATATTTTGTGGTCTTAATCCAATATATTAAAGGGAAATTGTCTCCCAAACATTCTCATCATATGAGGACATAGTAGCATGTTATATCTAGACAGATAATTAATTATCTAAGTATTATTGAGTGATTGGATGAATAAGGACAAGACTAAAATTTGGGACATTATGGATAATGTAATTAAGGGAATGAATTGGTTTCCCACATGTGATACTTCTGGAAGAAATCACATTGGGAAGTTCTAAAAATTATTATGAGTTTTTATATGTGTGGAGAAAGACACAAGAGGAAAAATAATTAAATTTGAAGGAATAAAAGTTTTAAATTTATTGTTTCATTTTTAGTTAAATGGGGAACTACACAAATAAATTCACCATGTATCAGGGGAATATTCCTTAGAAGAAGTTAAGGGACCAATGTCATGATTATTCTACAGATACAACCAATGTGTAATGATTAATATTCTTGGCTGTTTTCATCCATGAAGTATATTGTAATTATATTTTAGAAATTATATTATAGTCATAAAAATTATTGAATATATAAGGATTTTACTGAAGTAGTATTTCACAAAGGATTTGAAATCACATGTTGAATGGTACCAATAAATGTTATTTTGTAAACAATTTGGGAAAAAATATGGTTCATGGAATGAAAACCATTAATTTCATACTAAAATTTATATAATGATTGTTGGATAAAGTAATGATTTTTTGGATAAATTAAATTGGATATGTAGTAAATACCTTAGATCTAATTAATTTATTATTGAAAAATTGATCTAGGCCACCATTTATGGAGTATAAAACAGTTATTTATTTAATTAATATAACTAATAACCTAGGTTATATTTATGGAGAAAGGAATAAAGCATGTTTTCTGAATGTTTTTTTGATAATTCATGTTATAACCATATTTCAAGATAATACATGATGAAGGTGTTCATGTGTTTGGTATATGATGATTAAGTAGCTATATCACATTGATTGAAGAATAATGATAAGTTAATTGTGTAAATTTAGTGACATTACTTATTAACGTTTTGGATCCTATTATTTTAGAAAATTTGACCATTTATTAAATGGATTATGTTGATCCTTTCATGAAGTTTTCTAAGTAAAATAAAAACATAACTATAGGATGAAACCAATTCTAATAAGTGAAATAGTAATAGTCCAAGGAATATCCATAGATTATTTTTTTATGAAATAGAAATGTATATTTACTTATATTCATTGATAGTGAAATTATTCCTTTACTCAAGGATATGGGACTCAAAATAAAACAGGTGTCCTATTATAATCATTTTTACTATATCAATGAATTTTATAATACTATCTGGTTTATGGACTTGCGGTCATCAATGATCTCTAGATTACCCACTTTCTTGTGATCAATGTTCTCTATCACTCCCCCTCAGTTTAACATATTAGGAAAATAAAGAATATGAAATTTTCATATTTATTAATATATGTGATTTAAATATTTATTTTACTTTAAAGGGGATTTTATGTCTGATAACATACTCAACATGCAACAGTAGGTTTCTTTGAAATCATACATTGCACCAAATATTGTGTTATACCAAAAAATAATATAATTTTTTTAAATGGATGTTACCTCCTTACTATTTAAATGGAAATAATGAATATTATCAATTGAATTTTGAAATACGGTTTACATAAGACTAAATTATGATTGATTAATTACTAAATTTATTATTAATGGAATTGAAATCCAATTGAATATAATGGATGTGGTTTTATAAAATCCGTCTAAAAAGAAAATAATTATATTTTTATATCACTATTTATGAAATTTTTTGTAGTGATAAATATTTTATATATATTAAAAGTAATTTATAAATTCAACTTATATGTTTTCAAGATATGATATAAGAATAAATTCATTTTTCAAAAAAAAAAGAATTATTTTTCTAAAAATGCAGTTTTGCCGTATTTTGATGGAGAATCCTTTTTAAATATAGTTTTTTCACTTTAATATATTCCATTTTTCAAAACAAACTTCTTATTTAGAACCAGGACATCAAAATTTACTTTGGGTAATATGTTTTTATTTTTCTGATAAAGTTCATTTTTTGATGAATAATGAAACATAATGCATTTTAATTAAAAACATCATCTTAATATATATGGTTAGATTATCATTTTAATTTTTTAAACTATAATTAGATTATATTTTTACCATTTAATCTAATTTTTTTCATTGGATGTAATTTTCCATTTTAATTAGACATAAACACATGTTAATCTTTTGATAGTTATTATTTCTTAAAAACACGCTTTTTGGTTTTGACAACGGGAATTAATTTTAAATAAATTTCGGCAACTTTTTTGTTATAAATTTGGAAAAATTGATTCCATATTTTGAATTCGGAGGTCAAAATTTTTTAAATAGGTAAATATTTTTAGACATTATGAATAGTTACTTCAGTAAATATTGTATTTACCATGGTTAATAAGTAAATCCGGTAAATAAGGGTGAAATATAATATTATAATAATATTAAATTACCATAACACATGTACCAACTCTATTTTATGATACATGTACGACCATGGTCATCCTTGGGTTGATTTGGAAACCCTATATAGCCACTTGTAAGTGAAAATGACACATTATAAAAATTAATTTAATGTTAAGGAAAATATGACATAAAAATCTATTTTTAGTAAAACAATTTATATATTTGGTTATATAAGAGATATTTTAGACTCTAAATTGTAATTAGAAATATATAACTATTTCTTACATCAGGGTATTTTATTTATAATTTTTAGACATTAAATAAATAAATTTATTTATTACACAATGATAATGTTGTGATTACCTTATTAATGAATGATTTAAATAAATGATAGAATAAATATTAAGATAAATTTATTTTGGAACTTTTGATACCAAACATGAATTATATAGGTAATTATGACATATTATATTTGAGTAAATGAATCTTATTCGAAAGAATAAAGTTATTATGACTTAAATAAAAATCATTTACTAAACAGTGTCAAAATTCAGATATATTTGTTTTTAAAACAAATATTATTTTATTAAATAATATTATAAGACTAAAAATTTAATATTCGGACAAATGACATATATTATGTTACAAATGTCATTAAAAATCCATTTTTGGGTCTCGTTTCATTTTATAGTAAGTATTTTAACCATATACAAGAAGGCATGGAAAAATTTAAATTAATTAACTAAGGGTTATGGCTAGAAAATAAGGTTAATTTAATAACATAAAATTGTTTAAAACCTATTGTTTTAGAATATTTACATCCATAAAAATCTTATCTTAAACTTTACTAACTTTGGTGCCTTTAGAAATCTAATAATAATTTATAATATAATAATGTTTCTTGACTTTTCTAAAAAGTACCTCCTCCCTCCTACAAAAGGACATTAACTCTAACCCTTTACTCACACCTCTCAAGCCCCTTGTATCATCCAAAATATAATCAAATAATCTCCAAACATCCCTCCCTTCCTCATAGAGTACTTGATTTGGGCATTAGGAAATTCAAGAAATCCTTTAGGCTCAAATCAAAAGAAGTTACCCGATTAAGAGGTAACACATTCTCTAAAGTTCTGTCCTTTTATTTTTATTATTCACTCCCTGTGATCTGGTTATTATTTGATTAAATTAAAAATCCAGTATCCTCAATATAATAGAATTTTGTTTGAGAATTATTCAAACTACACTTACACACACCTCCATCTAATGGATATAAACATATTGTTTTTCTAGACGGTGAACTACTGCCTCACGAAACAACGATTGTTTATTCATATCCTACTGCCTCTCATGGTGGACATTATGATGGAATTGTATATATATATGAGGCATATTATGTTTATATATTTTCTATTATTCTGTAATTTTTATTTAAATCATACCTTTATGCTTTTCATGTTGTGTAATTATGAAAATTTCATTTGAAGAAGTACAGACTTCTGCCCCCTCAAAATGATTAGACTAATTCATTCCATACATGGAACCTATAAATGATGGAATTAATAAACTTATATAACCTATATAACAATTATATAATACATGATTTATAATAAACATTTGTATAATTTTATTTTTCATTCTTTTTATAGTATAAATAAATGAATGTAGCATTCCTACGTACGTACAGACTACTGTCTCCATGAACGGTGCATTTCCTTTATTATCTTCATATACAATGGATTATATATATATATATATATATATTATATTTTTGTGTTATTAAAATCATTAATTTCATTATAAAAATGATTTACTTATAATTACATGGTAAATTCTCATATTAATAAGTTCATTTTTGACGGAAGTTCCGAACATTGATGAAATGTTTGATATGAAATAAAACAATTAACTAACTATTATAACATGGAAATAAGAGATAAAAAGGAATTATAAAATTGAATAAGGTTCTGAAGTAAGTATAAATTTACTTAATTATATTATTCAGGAAATTAAAGAATGAATGAGTCAAGTCAAACATAAGGTTGGGGACATTATCTCAATCTCCTTTCGTTGAGGCATATCATGATGTTAAGCACCAAAATTATACTATATGGTGTATATGAAACCATATTGAAACATTATATCCTGAACTATAATATTTTATATATATTTAATGTTTTTTAAGGTTATTCGTTAATGTTTTTTTCAAGTCATTCTAAAGTGGTAAGAGACTCGGTAAATGAACCATCAGTTTAAATGTTTTAATGATTTATTCATCTAAAACCATCTATTTCATGTACATGTATTCAAAATGGTTTGAAATTATTTATTTATGTGGACACGAATGTTTTAAATTGTAAATTATATTCAAAAGATTCAATGTGGTATGGGACACTTCGATTCAAAAAACTTCTTTTCGAATGTTTTAAATGAAATGATTATACAAGTATATTCAAATGATATATTTTGATTTCATCGTGTAAATGTTATTTTTCATTTATGATAGTTTTATGTGTTATTATTATATAATGGTAATTGGACATTTGATAGGTGGTTACATGATAAACCGAGTATGTGTGGTTACATTATAACCTCTAATGCATTGGGTCTAGACTTCAGCCGTATGGCTATTCAATTTTGTGAAATGTGTTAAAGTCGACCATATGGTTCTTACATTGATGTTTTTTTATGTACCAAGATACCTTTTTATGCTATACCTTGTTTTCAATAGTCTATATTGTAATAATTTGGTTCCAAAAAGTTTTTGCAACGATGTTATTTTATGTGAAGTGTTTTTATACTTATTTAAGGTGAAAATTATTACATGTTGATTAAGTATGCATGGTTTATAAATTGTATTGATGACTAACAGTTTTCCTTCTTTGTGTGTCCCTTACTGGGATTTTTATCCTCATTCCAGGTTTTTGAATTGTTTATCATATGAATTTTGGTAGAATAGGGTCAAGGATGGGATCAAGGAAAATTCATGTTGTTTAAAAAATAAACTTATTATTTAGAAGTGGGAAATCATAATTTACATTGGGAAAATTTTTAGTATTTTTCTGATAAAGTTCATTTTTTGATAAATAGTAAAATATACTCCACTTTAATTAAAAACTACTTCTAAATCTATTTAAATTGATAATATTTTAAATTGGTTTTAAATTTTATTTATATTATGTTTTTAAAATTTAATCCAATGTTGGTAATTGGAAGTAATTTCACTTTTAATTAGACATAAACAAATGTCAATATTTTGAGAGTTTTTATTTCTTGAAAACATTTTTTTTGGTTTTGACAATGTGAAATAATTTTAAATTAATTTCATTGACTTATATGTTTTGAATTTGGAAAAATGGATTCCATATTTTCAATCAATAATTCCATGTTTTGTAAATTGGTAACTTTTATTTTTAGACATTATGAATTGTAACTTCAGTAAATATTTTATTTATCATGGTAAAAGGGTTAATCTGGTAAATAAGGGTAAAATATAATATTATAATAATAATAAATTACCATAACACATGTCCTAACCCTATTGGATGATACATGTCTGACCATAGGCTTCATTTGGTTGATTTTGGGACCCCATGGAACCAATTGTATGTGAAAATGAATCGTTATAAAAATCAATTAAATTTTAAGGAAAATATAACATGAACATATATCTTTTAGTAAAACATTTTTTATATGGGGTTATATAATTGATATATTCGACTATAAATAGTAATTATAGACATAAAAAAATTACCTATAACATGGAATTTTATGTATTATTTTTAGACATTAAACAAATAAATTTATTTATAACAAAATAATGATGTAATGATAACCTTTTTAGTGGAATATTTAAATAATTGAGAATGTAAATATTAAATTAAATATATTTTTGAACTTTTGATGCCAACAAGAATTTTATAGATAATTATGACATATTATACTTGAGTAAATGATTTTTACTCGATGTAATCATGTATTTATGACTTTATCAATAATCAAGTACTAAATAGTGTAAAAATTGACATAAATGATTTTTTAAATGAAATATTAAATTATTAAATGATAAAATTATCCTAAAAATAAAATATTAGTTAAAATTACATATATGATTTTAAAAATGTCATTAAGGATCCATTTTTGGGTCTCTTGGCATTTTATAGTATATATTTTAGCTATATACAAGAAGACATGGTAAAAGTTAAATTACATAACTTAGGGTTAAGGCTAAAAGATATGGTAAATTTTAAATCCTAAATATTTATAAAAACTATTGGTTGAGATGTTTTCGATCCATAATAATTTTATATTCTCATTAACTAACTTTGGAGTGTTTAAAAAATGAAAATAAATTTATAAAAAAATAATGCTTCTAGATTTTTCTAAATAGTACCTCCTCAAGCCCCATGGATCATCCAAAATTTACTCAAATAAGCTCCAAATATCCCACCCTTCCTCCTAGAGGTCATATTTTGGGCATTAAGAAATTACAGAAATCCTTTTGTCTCAAATGAAAAAAAGTTACCTGATTTAGAGGTATCTCTTTCTCTCAAGTTACTTCCCTTTATTTTTCTCATTCACTCTATATGATCTTATTATTATTTGATTACATAAAAACAATTGTATAATCAATATAAATTTATGTTTTTATTATAATCACTTGAACTACACTCACACACACCATCATCTAATGGATACGAACATAATGTTTTTGTGGCCAATGAACTATTGCCTCACAAAACCATGATTGTTCATTTATCTCCTTCCGCTACTCATAGTGGGAATTTTGATGGAACTATATTTTTATATGATTTATATTATATTTATATATTATCTATTCTTATGTTATTTATATTTAAATCATACCTTTATTCTTTTCTTGTTCTGTAATTATGATATTTTCATTTGAGAATGTGCAGACTACAGCCCCCTCAAAGTGATATGACTGGTTCATACCATACATGGAACGTATAAATTATGAAATTAATGAACTTATATAAACTATATAACTTGGATATTATACATGATTTATAATAAACATATTTTTCATTTTATTTTTCATTTTATTGTATATGACACTGAAATTAATGTAGGGTTCATGCATACGTACAGTCTGCTATCTCCATGAACGGTAAATTTCATTTCTCATCTACAAATACTATGGATTATTATAAAAATATATAGATAAATATATAGTATATTTATGTGTTATAAAAATCATTTATATCATTCTAGAGATGATGTACTTATAAATACATGGTTAATTCTCAAAATAACATGTTCATTTTTTGACTAATGTTCCGAACAATGACGAAACATCCGATATGAACTATAATAATTAACAAACTATTGTAACATTGAAATAAGTAATATAAATTGAATAATAAAGTAGAAAAAGGTTCTGAAAAAAATAGAAATTATCTTAAGTTTATTATTCAGAAAATTAAACAACGAACGAGTCAAGTTGGACATGAAGTAAGGGACTTCATCTCAGTCTCCTTTCGTTGAGGAATATCTAGATGTTATGTACCTTTATTATCCTATATGTTGTATATAAAACCCAATTGAATCATTATATCAGGAATTAGTATATTCTAATTATATATTTTTTTTAATGTTATTTCTTAATTATTTTCATTCAAGTGTTTCTCAATTGGTAAGAGACAACATAACTAAAACATTGTTTTAAATGTTTTAAACATTTATTCTTTTAAAACCTTATATATATTGTCCATGAATTAAAAATTGTTTTAAGGATTTATTTATATGGAAATGAGTGCATTAAATTATAAATTCTATTAAATATTTTCAAAGTTGTATGGGACACTTTGATTCAAAACACTTTTTTGGAATGTTTTAATTGAATTGATTATACGAATTTATTGAAATGACATCTTTTGATTGAAATGTGTAAATTTTATTTTTAATTTATGATTGTTTTATGTGTTATGATTATATATTGGTACTTATAAATTTGAAGGGTGGTTATGTGATAAACCAAATGACAGGTGGTTCCATGATAAACCAAGGATGGGTGGTTACGTTACAACATCCAATGCATTGGGTGTGGAAGTTGGTCATGTGGCTATTATATTTTGTGATATGTGTGGATGTCGATTGTATGGTTATTCTATTTAAGTATGTTTATGTCTCAAATTACCCTTAAATGTTATATGATGTTTTCTATGGGATTTATGGTAATATTTTGATTTAAAAAATTGTAGGCAATGTGCTTATATTATGTGAAGTGTTTTTCTACTTCCTTAAGGTGAAAAGTAGTACTTTATGAATTATTTTTATTTATTTACATGTTTTTTTGGAAAACTAACAGCTTTCCTTCATTGTGTGTCCTTTACCGAGCTTTTCATGCTCATCCCATATTTTTTTAAATTTTTTTACAGGATATAAGGAAAAATAGTGTTAAGGATGGGATCAAGGAAAAGTCATGTCTTTTAAAACATGGAACTAGACATATTTCTCTTCTTACAAGAGTTATTATTTAATGAAAAAAATGGATATTTATTAGAAGTGTCTCCATGTAATATTCAAGTTTTTAAGTATAAGTTATGACTTATTTCTCTAAATCTATAAATGTGAAATGATACTTAATGTGAATTATTTACTTAATTCAAGACTATGTAATGGTCAAGGTCGGTGCCTTACACTCAAAACACGACATTTATATTTCTCTTCAAAGATCATATTTTCACTAATGTTCTACTATTTGAAAGCCTAGTTGTGTAGTGAAATTCACGTTTCAATTTCCCTCTTTTTAAAAAGATATTTTTTAATTATAATTTATGATGTGTGTTTTTGAACAATAGTGTTTCCAAAAATCACACCCTAGATTACTGAGATCATCTTTGAATTGCGATGAGGCAATTTATTTAAAGTGGGGATAATATATCCCCCCAAAAGATTAAAATATTCTAAATTTTGGATAAATTTAACTTTTTTGATAGATTTTGTTATACAGAACAATAATTTATTCTTATTCAAGACACAATAATAAGATTAGATTTCATAATATGGAAAAAGCGCTTTCTTTGATGGCTTAAATTTCATGTAGGACTATGTTTTATCAAAAACTATAAATAATATTATTAAGTTATTTGTATAGTTATCACATAATAATTGGAATGGAAGGAATGAATATGTTTACACAAGTTTTGAAAATATTTATTACATATTTTTGTATAATTCTTTTGTGACCAATTAATTATAAAATGATATGGAAAAAATTGAATATAAAATAAATGTTTTTATATGAAAACTAAATTATGCACCAAAATGAGTATTATCCTTATAAATTAACAAAATTACTATTATTTAATGATCATAATTAAATTTAAATATTATATAATCATTTAAATATTTTTCCATCCATCCAATATATTTCATAATCATGTGTAAGAACAAATCATATTCTATGCATAAAAATGTATTATTTTATAAAAATCATTTTTTAAGCCTCTTAATGGATGACTTGTCTAAAAATTAAATTTTAAAACTCTTATTTATTTTATTTTATTAAATAAAATTAATTTTTTAAATAATAATTTTAAATTTATCTTAGTTTGGTTATCTTTTATTTTTCAGAGACTTTTCATTTTTTGATGAAGAATAACAAATAAAAAATTTTAATTAAAGACTTAATTTTCATTTAAAAAATTTATAATGTTATATAATATATGTAATTTATTTAAATGATTCATTAGATTAATTTTACACCAATTAATCAAATATAATTAATTGGTATCAATTTTATATTTAATTAAAACATAAATACATATTAAAATATTGAACATTTTCTCTTTGAAAACAAAATCTCTCACTAAAAATGTAGGATACATTTTAAAATTAATTTTGACACTTTTGGGAATTGAATTTCAAAACATAAATTTATGTATTAGGAACCAATATAATATTTATAGTCTAATTTGTTAAACATGATCTTTTAAAATAATAATCCTTAAAAATGAAAAAATTTAATTAACGTAATTAAGATTAAAATTGGGTTTGGAGCAGGCCATGCGTTTGTATTAAAATTAATTTAAAAAAAACATAGGATTTTTATTTACTAAATTTTACATCATATTTAGAATCATTTTTTCTGAATTATAATTTTAATATAATTTTAATTTTTTTTGATGAGTAAATAAATTACCTGGTTAATAAAAAGATACAAGTTACTTTAATAGAAACCCTAATGATAAAATTGTGTTAAATTAATTTCTTAGGGAAAAAATTATATAATTCATTAATTCTTGTGGGATTTATGTTTTTTCATGACAATAAATTCTCTCTACTAAATTAGTTTTTAATGTTTTGAACCACCTGAGTTTAAGGAGAACTCATAAAAGTGTATTCATTTTGCTGTTTACAAGAATATTGCTGCTCCTCCCCTATAAAAAGGAACTCACTCCCCTCACATATTCACACCTATCAACAAATAAAGATATTAAAAAACTAACACAATAAAATCCAAAAATATATTCCTTCATCCTATATGACCCATTCTGTGTATAAAGAAAACCAAGGAAGTAATTTGTTACATACCATGTTACCTAAAAAATATGCAACGTTCTTTAATGAACACTTCTATTTTATTTTATTCTCCACTAATTCAATTAATCATATATATTTTATATATAATAACCCTATTATCATAAATATAATTTTATGATTTTATTTCAAGTGTGAATCCTATAACTTTAAACACTACAATCAAATGAGATAAATAATCATTGTTCGTGTGTTTGGAAGACTACCACCTCATGAACTAATGTCGTAAATTATTCCATTACCACCTTTCATGGTCAAGAATAATGATATATTTATAGTTTATATATTATTTCTATATTATATTTATTATTTATTTATGAATATTTTATTTTTACAAAACAAATACCATTATGTTTTGTTTTTTTGGGAATACGATAGCACCGATTGTGGACATGTGGACTACCTCCTCCTCAAACAAATGTGATTCATTCATGCATTACATGGAATGTAAAAAATATTATTTTAATATAAATATTTAATATATTTGAAATTAATATGATACTATAATTATAATATATATATTATTAAATTTTCAATCTTTTAATATGAAAAGTGTAGCATTGTTCATGCGTACGTACGTCCTACCATCTCCATGAGTGGTGAATTTATATATCCTATCACTAAATATTATGGATTAATATAAATAAATATATAATAAATATGTATAACATTACATAATGGCAAATATTATAGAGATGATGAAATAATTATCAATTGAAGGGGATCAAAAAGTAAAAATTCAAAACATACTCGAAAAACAGGGCATTTAACACGAGAAATAGTGTATATAATGAATGATTATTAACAAATGGGTAAAAAGAAATTATAAGAATATTATAATTATATTAGATCTGATATAATATATGATAGTATAAATAAAATTAGGATTATTTTATCACTTAATAAAATTCATAAAAAAGTTATTTCATAGGTTAATGTGCGTTCATCAAGAAGGGTATGTAAAATATGGGTATTTCTAGTATCACATTTATTTCTTTCATGCTTATGTATGAAATTATATATCATTTATTTATGTATGAAATTATATATCGTTTCTTTCATTTCCTTCTTTATATTTATTGTTTAATTTTATTTTATCTTTTCATGTATTTCATTATTTAAAATTTACTAGAGTAGTAAGACTTTACCTCTCAGTTTTCATTCCATTGAGCCTTATTTGTTATTTTGAACCAACAAACTTTTATGTTACGTATATAATCCAAATTTTACATCTAATATTGTGATTTATTCATTATTCGTGGTATTTGGAGTTTCACATTGAATTATATCATCCATGGGGAATTGAATTGAATATTAAGAAGTGGAAAATGTTGTTGAACAATCTCACTTTATTTTGTGATTACTAAATTTCTACTAGAAAATAACATTATTATGATCATTTTTCATTAGGGATTAAATAAATCATAAATATACATATTTTTTAAAAAAACATATTATTATTTCATAAACAATATCTAATTTATATATATGGTGTTTTACATTGAATGTAATTTCATTGACAAGGTAAATGTTGACAAATATATATTAATTATTCAATATGGATATTTGAAAATAAGGATTATTTTTTATAAATTAAATAGATTATTATATTTATTAGTAATTTTTTGTAATTAAAATTAATGTTTTTCAAACCATTGGATATAATCCCATTTATGCATCGGTACTCTCCTAAGATGAAATTAGCTAGAGACCAATCCTTTGTATTTGTTTTCATTCAAAATCATATGGGATTCAACCCAAAAACATAAAATATCATGATAATATGACTTTATCTTGTTTCTTATTCATGAAATCCAATAAAAAACCATTTTCTACATTTATATTTTATTTATTATTATCCTTTAGGTTTTCACTATGATAAAATCTATGAATTCATTTCAATTTCATCATGTTGATTAAAAGGAAATGGTTTTCAGTTCATTACATGTATTTATTGATTATTAATTATTTATTCATTATAGATTCCACAATACTTAACCCTTATTTGTAATTTTAGCTCACCCTTAATTAGTTTCCTCACCCCTATTTAATAGAAAGTTATATTATAAAAGCTTTTCAACGATGTAGTTTATTAGATTTAGTTACTTATTATGTTTAATTTTATATTCCAAATATTCATGGGTTCCATGTATGTATCTAGTTTTGAAAAACTAATAAACAGATATATCCTTTAGTATTTGATTACATGGAATAATTTTAGTGTCATAATGTGTGGAACCAACTATAGGATTCTAGGGTCTGGGAATTACAGTCCTAACTGAGGCAATTAAAGAAGATATCCATCTTAATTGATTACTTTCTAAATTATTCCTTTATAATTCGATAATAACATTGTATAGTTATATCACATCATATTTAAATTTATCCATGAATTTATTTTTCCATTGTAATATAAGTAAATTTATATTTTATTACATTTAATTACAGAATTCATTAACATCGGAACTATGTTTTTCAAAAAGATACACAATAGTAATAATTTGTTCAATTATTTTACTAATGCTGTAATAGTATATTAATTAAATTGTTGCATAAATATATTGAATTTGATTTTGATTAAATATAAATAAGTTCAATAACATAATAGAACTTATATGTAAATGGTTCGGATTTGTGATTTTATTTTGATATCTATTGTATACATTCTAATTTTCCATTTATTTTTTTAAAATCATGAATTAAAAATTAAATGTGAGTAGTTTGTTGGTTCTATTTAACCATGCCTCTTTATGATGTTTTACACTATAGTATTTCCACTTTGGAACATGATTGAGCCTTATAACTTGGCCCATGTGTTGTAGTATGTTCTCCCCAGCCTATAGTGGGGTTGTTCCATATAGTTCATCATTCCTCCTCTCAGATCCCTATTTTATCTCAAGTTCTCATGTATGTCATTGGTTGACGTTGTCACATTTTTCATTCAACAAGGCTATTTCATTTACTTTTACATATTAAGTAAATTAATCACCATATTTGGCCATCTCATTAATAATCTACTCATTCACTTCATGTCCAAATATTTCTTTTGAAAAATATTTTTGAATGGTCTTTGGTTATGGTTGGGTTCCTCAAAGATACTTATGCTCCTCCTGGTAGATTTTTTTGATGATATCCATTTCTCTTTGAGAAGACCAGTGTATCATGGTCTCTATTTCTAGTGTAGAACTATGTGAAACATGATACTATTTTGAGATTTTAAATATATATCTTAATCAATACCCTTTGAATCATGCACAATGAACTTCTGATAGTGGTATGTTTTTAGGACGATAAGCATTCCTTAATTCAATTATTTATTCTAATTTTAGTTGTTGAAGTTTCTATTTTTAGATATTTTTTCTTATTTTGTATTTTACATTATCTTTTTGGATAATTATATAGTTTTGTGATTTGGTTGTCTTATTTCCATGAAACTATTTCCCAAATAGGTCTGAAGAACATTAACCCCAATGCTATTTTTTTCTTTTTCAGTTTTTTTGGAATTTCTATTTTCTGTTATCACTTTTTCTTAAATTTTATCTCTATATGTCAACATTATACTATTTTATTATTTTTTATCCCTTAAATTTATTTTATAAATAAATAATAAACGAATGTAAACATATATTTTGGATCTGAGGTCATTTTTGGGGGTGTATTATTAAAATTTCCCATGAAATAGTGGAACTGAGGAAAAATGTGCTATTTAAAATAAATTAATATTAATAAATCCAAATTTTAGAATATAAAATATGGTGGTCACAAAATAGATCCATTAAAGGATATATAATACTAACATAATAGAATAAATTAATTTCTTCATGGATTCCATACGGTAAAAGAAAAATAAAATGCAATAATATAAAAGGAAAAAAAAGAACGGGAAGCAAAAATAAAGGAGAATATTAGAATGAAAAGATTCAATGAAGTGTTTACATGTTTGAAAATAGTTTAGTACTACCCAACCTTAATACCACAACCACAAATATTTTATTATTATGAAAATAAAATAACAAATGTCATACAATAGAGAAATAAATAGACAAACACGTATGGACAAAAAAACTATACATTATTGAGATCTATTCCACTCTTCGACTCATATAGAACAATTGTAGATGATGGTAGAATTCAACTCAATGAAAAATATACTCCTATATGAAAACCCCAAAATGTAATGAAAAATATGATGTACGTTACAATTAGACACTAAGGAAATAAATTTTTGAAATAATCTGTACAATCCCACTCTTACACAAAGAAAATATATGGTATCTCCTAAAAATTAATGATTTATGATGTTGGGGTATATCATCTAAAAGGGGTTGTAATTCTAAGTGTATATTCCCAGTGAAGGTCTCTCCATCACAAGTATAGACTAGAATAGGGGATGGGTGGTGATCGTATTGATGGAAGGAGTCAGAGGCCTATGAGGTTTCTCTATGAAAGGGGTGTATAATTAAATCTTGATGAACCACATGCATGGATAACAAAATTGAGTGAATATAATGATTAAAACCCCGTAATGATGAAATGAGGGCCAAGTAATTAAATTTAATATAGGCATAGAGTTTATGGTAGTTGAAGGAATAGCTAACGAAGTAGACAGGTGGAGGGGTGAACTTGAATCGATGGATCATGAAATACAACGGGTGAAAAAAACATGGTGATGATAGGGACATGTGGGAAGAGGAAACTAGAATCCAATTAGGGAATACAAATCACTGGTAAAACAAAAATTCCACACTCCAAAGCTGTTCAATTGGGGAAATTAAAGGATATCACCAAGAAGAGGAGCCAATGGAATCTAATAATATCAAAGAATCCCACAGATGATTTCATCAAACAATGGTCAGAATAAAACTATGCCTACATAGAGGACAACCAAAAGAGAGTCCCACATAGAACACCGTAAGGAAAATTGATGCCTGAATAAAAAAATATACACAATTTCATTGTAAATATAATAAAATAAAATATTTTTTCTTGTACGAATTGATTTCATAATTTTCATTTGGAAATAAAATTTCAAATAATCTCCACCATTCCTGATTAAAATTAAAAAACATAAAAATGTGTTCATCCAAGGAGAATTCATTCCTACTAGTATGTTGGGACATATTTTTTAAAAACAAAAAATAAACAGATGACTATACTATCTACACAACACAGATACTCAGAGTGTGTTCAACATGTAACTTGGTCTAACTATGCCTAAAATTCTACTATAATCATACTACTAAAACATGCTCAAAAATAAAAACTAAATATTAAACAACAATATAAACATATATTTCCACCTATACATGATTCTCCACCAAGTATAATAAAACTCCGAACCTTGTAGATATATTCAATGAAAAACACTTCCACATGCATAAAATTTAACAAACCATATATCTCAAGAATGTTCAAAATAATTAAAGTTCTATATAGATGTAAAAACACAAAACATACCCAAAAACACTATATCCCAATAAGAGAATGATCTCCACCTAAGATTGAACAACACAAACCTACCCAATGACCCCCCCATCCCACTCGTGGCCCCTACAAACATAGTAGATCAAGTCCTAAAAATGATGAAAGGATAATGAGTAGAAATAGTAAAGATTTAAGGGACAAAAAAATAATAAAAATAACATCCTTGTGGTAGAAACCAAGGAATACCATATTCATCAAGGACACAATATCCTTATTTTTAAAATCATGATAATACTATTTAATGTGGTTCATTTAAACAAATTCAAACTCTATAAATTAATAAACTAATTCAAATCATTTTTATAGTTATTATTATTTTACAACATAACCCAAACATCAATTAACCAAGGTTTACTCCTTAACGATCTAAATTCATCCTTCAAATCATTTGTTCGAAGTATGTGAGGAAACATTAAATACTTAAACTATTAAATTTTTTTAGATTCAATACCATGGAATATAAAATATTTTAATGAATTAATGGAATCATTAGGAGAGCTTAGAGGGATAATAGCATGATATTTATCTTTAATATTGAAGTCAATATTAGATAAATCCATGATCACAGTGTCAAAATCATCAAGATGAACACAAGGAAATGTACCCAGATTTATCATAAGTTTATAATTTCCCATTTTTTTATAATGAAAACTAAGAAATATTTTTCTCTATATATTTTTATATGTTTTAAATATTTTTCCTTAGTGGTTGTTTCATGTGTGACATCACATAGGAAGTTGTCTACTAAGGTTAAGAAGAGTTTACAGTGATGCATTTCTAAAATACCAGAGTCAGCATCAATGTAAGTTGTGGTTTTATAGCCATTAGAAAAGAATATAACTATAAATTATTAATTATCATTTATGAAATAGGATATTCCATTATTTATTATTAGTATACACATATTTACTATCCAAAAAATATTAAATTTTTCTCACCATCAAAATCATCAACATAAACCTTAGTAGTGAACATTACTAAATAATTTACTTGGTATGATACAAAATTTTAGGGTAATAAAAATTCCATTGGATGTTGTATAATGATAACATAAGTGAATAAAGTAATTATTTATAAGATTTTTCAATATAAAGAAAAATATAACACAGTCAGTTGAAAGCGGGAAATAAGAACAAGGAAAACATAAATTAAAATGTATGAAAGAAAACATTCAGAAAAGTATATATTTGATTAACACTATTTTCCCCCTATAAACTTTTCATAGGATAATAAACATTATATTATTTTTATTAAAACTATTATATAATGACATAAAAAATAGAAAACAGTAAAAAATGAAACACAGATAGAAGAAGACTATATGATGAACCTTTAGGAGTAGCTTTTCATAAGGGAATATTTACCCCACATAGGATGATCTTTTGAAATGTATTTAAATCATAACGATATCTCTATAGATGAACTATCCACCAGAGGGATACATTAAAATAGTGTAACATATGTGATTTTTTCAAAGGACAGTGCTGGTGGTAGATTGGGTTTCAATCTCAAAAGGGTGTTAAATTTATGTTAGAGGAACCACAAACATGGATAATAAAATTGATAACTTCTGAATATTATAAGGACCTAATGAAATGGTGATTTAAAAGAAATTAGATAATGGGATTGAGGTTATTTGATTGTTTTTTTAGGTGTTGGGGACGACGAAGACATGTAGAGGGTGTAGCTCAAGAAGAATGTTTGCGAACTCCAGAAGGTGTAACTAATGTATTGATGGGATGGATTGGAAGAAAAAACTAACTACAATTCTTGTAGTGGGTACATATCATAAATAAAACACAAATAACACAATTAAAATCCATCCAATCAGGGAAATTAAGATCTATCAGCATGATTTGGAGGAATAGTGATTAACAAACACTAAAGAAGCCCACTTAATATATCAACAAAATAAGGCCCAAGGGAAAAATAGATATAATAGAAGTAGACCCAAATTAAATTCCAATAGAAAGAAAATATAATCCAACATCCAAAATATTTAAATATAAATATTACTAATAATCTGAGAAAATATCAATGTATAAATGGAAATCCTAATTTTAATTTGGAAATAAAATTTCCATTAAAAAATTTAAAAAATACAAATTACACAATATTTCTACAAAGAAAAGGAAACCATTAATGGATAATAAGAACCCAACATAGGATGACCTAAAAAAATATTTTAACCCCTACTCCATTGATTTCCCATTATTTAAACACGCAGCATCATGCAGTTTGATCTCCCCCATTGTATCCATGATTACTCCACATTTCATGAGGAAACTCAGGTGATGGTGAAGGTAGAAAGAAGGTTTTAGATCCCCTATATCCTCACAAAACTAGTAATTAATGGATATAATTTGTTTTATCCTTATCCTCGCCGATATTTATAAAAAATATTCCTGAGTCAATGCACATCATTCTCCGTCACCTTAATAAACATGATGTGGCCATGTTGATAAATCTTGTGGTTAAGGAATAAATTATCATCAGTTAAAGGATGTTATATGAAGGTTTTTCAGTCTAATGAATCATTTAATTTGGAAAATAATTAATTTTGTGAGGAATAGAGTTCCCTGGAATCCTGGTAAATCCATACGTATGAGTCTCGGATGTGTGAGTCAATTATTGCACAGCTTGAAAGGGTATTAAGTCTAAGACCCTATCAACATGGGGAAAACAATATTCATCAGACATGAGATGAATATAATCCCCATAAAAATGGATTGGAAGTGAGATCCATGGAACAGTATGAGAAGAACACCACCCTCAGTTTTCTTGAGACACAACTCACTGGTAAGAGAAAACATCCCCAATATTTTCGTGTTATATATATAATATCACACATGAAAAAAATGGTTTGTAGAAATTTTTATGCATCGTGTTCATGAGTTACCTAGGTAAAAATTTTCCTCCAAAAATATCTATTGTGTAACACCCCAAGCTTCCACGGTACGTTTTCCTTCGAATAATGCAATGGCGTACATTGTACGCAACATCGAGATTCTAACACACCACAACCAATCAAACTAACTGTTATGAATAATAATACATACTTTTTGAAATTTTATAAATTATATCTCTCAAAATGTACTTCATTTTTGGATTCGGAATATCGAATTTATCCTAGGGTGAAATTTTGGAACTTTTCGGATAACACTTATATTTTGATGAATAGTGAAAATTACTAAATTTTAATTAAAAACAACTTTTTAAATCAAAATAATTTATAGTGATAAATTATATTATTGAGTGGTTTTAAAGAATAATTAGAATATATTTTTACCATTTTATCCAATGGTGTTCATTAGAATTAATTTCACTTTGAAATTGGACCTAAACAATTGTCAATCTTTTGATATATATTGTTTCTTAAAAACACACTATTTGTTGTGACAGCGGGAATTAATTATAAAATTAATTAATGAAACTTATATGTTTATAATTTTGTAAAATATAAATCATTTTTGAATTCAGAATATCAATTATAGCTTAAGGTGAAATTTTGGCATTGTTCTGAAAAACATCAATTTTTGATGAATAGTGAAACTACTCAGTGGTAGTTAAAAAAACTAAATTTTTCGTAAAACATAATTTTACCGCTTCTGTTAATGGAATTTTGAAAATCCAAGAGACACGGTTAATATCAAAAAGTAAAATGTGGTTCAATGAGATGAAAATAATTTTTGGTGATAGTAACTTTTTACTTTTATTTACCACAGTTAAAAGTAAATAGGGTAATTAAGGGTAAAAAGGATATTAATATTACCCTAACACATGTCCTAATTCTATTGGACATGTTTATCTCGACCAAAAACAAACTTAAGGATAAAGTATTATCATTTAGGTCCTCTTGGATTAGATTAGGACATTTATTATTATTTAATTCAATGAAGAGTTAAAAGAGTTAAAATGAAATTTTATTTACTAAAACATTTTTAATATAGGGTTATACATAAGATAAATTTGATTGTAAATATTCATTAGAAAGATAATATTATTTTATACATAATTATATTTTATTTATAATTTTTAGACATTAAATAATTTAATATATTTATGACACAATGATGATGCAGTAATTAACATAATAGTGCAAAATTAAAATAATTGATATTATAAATACCCAAATAATTATAATTTAAGACTTTTAATGAATTAAACTAATTTTCTAGGATAATATGACATATTACGATTGATTTGATTGACTTTTTCTGAAGTAATCATTCTTTTATGAGTTTCAAAAAAATCAACTATTGAATAGTGTCAAAATTGACATAAAAGAGTTTTTCAAAGAAATATTATATTTTTAATTGATATTAAATTCCTAAAAATCTAAGGCTCGGCCAAGAGACTTATATAATGATAGTTATATCATTAATGGACCACTTTGGAGTCGATTGGATGTATATAATAAGTTTATTAACTATATAATATAAAAATACATAGTGACATGATAAATGTCAAACTAATTAACTAAGAGTTAAAACTAAATGATAAGGTTAATATAGTAACCCAAAACAGTATAAATTCTATTGGTTGAATGGTTTTAGACCTATCCCCACCTTAAACTCTTAATAATAAACTTTTGAGCCATTATAAACCGAATATGAATTTATTATAAATTAAAATTTCTAGCTTTTCCAAAGGTGCCCCTCACCCCTCTTATAAAAGGGCACACCTCCTTCTCATTTCATCATACCTTAAAAGCCTTTTGGTTCGGCCAACCCTTCCCAAATACACTCTAAACTTCCCTCACTACAACCTAGAGGCCTTATTTTGATTAGGAAGCCAACCTATGGAGCCCTTTTGATCAAATCAAAAGAAAGAACCCGAAGAAGAGGTAATGTTTTGACCACCCCTTTTCAAGTTCCTTTCTTCTTCCACTTCTTCTTTATTTGTTATTACCATTATAAAATAATAACTCCAGTATCTTATATATACTGTGATGTTATTATGAATATGGTACAACCATATTCAGTATTCTATCCACCCTTTGAATAATATGTCACCATACGTGTGTACGTACGACTTACTGTCTCCACGTCGTGGTGTAATTGTTATTCAATATATTATTATTTGGGTGGGTATAATAATGATGTTTAACTCATTTAAATAATAAATATAACATAATAACTATTATGTATATATGATATACCATCCAATTATATATTATTTTAATATCAAAAGAATGATATTGTCGCTCGTGCGTACGTACGGACTACCGTCTCCATGAACGAGATGAGATTCATTATCCATCATATCCATTCAAGTATAATTATCATTTTATGATTTCAAAATAATGTTTAAGAATTTTATATCATTCTGGATATGAATAAGATACAAAAAATCCATGAAAAACATGGCTTATGTAACAAAACATATAAAAGAAAACGAGTAAGTTAACACCCGAAACGACGATAATTCTAAGATATTATTAACAAAGTAATGTTAAAAGATCATATATGATATCATATTAATGTATATGATTCATGAATAATTTAATAACAATTATTTTGACATTATACAGGAGGTTAACCTACCCCCAACCAAGGAAAATTACAAGGTAAGGGGTTTCTTATCTCACTTTTAATTCTGTCAGATTTCGATTATTCACCACTTATTTATTGTATGTGGTTTGTGTACTACCCATGTTTGTATTAATTGTGTAATATACATTAATTAATTTATATTTTCATCATCATTGTATGATCCTTCTTTCATGGGTGTATGTTTTTTATGTTACCAAATAAATAAGGGAATTTGAAAATTCAATTTCCATTTATTCAGCTTTATGCAAACATCATTGATTATTTTACTCCAAGATTATGTGTGGAATAACTATTCATTTGATTATGTCATAATTTCAACTCCCCTTTTCTGTGGATATACTTTTGATACACATAATCACTAAATTGATAATTTCTCAAGTCATCGATATGAATTTGATAAGAGTAATTTTAACTCACTCTCCATTTGTTGAGTTAAACATCCAATTCATTGGTGTTGTTTTTATAAGATTATGTGTGAATATCCTTTGATAGATTTATGCTGAATATCCAATCATATTTAGTGTATTTATATTTTTCACACATAACTATGTCATTGATTTGTCCTTAACCTAAGGATATGGCCTTTATGAGAGATTTCATCTCAATTTACATTCCATTGAGACTTCTTTGTTGATGTACACCAAATCACTTTTTTGTGGTGTATATAATGTACTTTGACATAGTATGTCATGAATCCCTTTATTCTCATGATATTACAATGTTTTTATTACCTCAGTTATTTTTATTCAAGTGTCTCTCTTTTGGTTAGAATCTCTAACTAAAATACATTTTTTAAATGTTTTAAAGACATATTCATCTAAATCTTCCTCATTAATGTCCATGTTTTAAAAATGGTTTTAAGGATTTATGTATATGGACATTAACATTTTAAAATTAAAAATCATTTTAAAAAGTTTCAATGTGGTATGAGAATCTTTGATTCAAAAATCTATTTTTAAATGGCTTCTTGAAAAATAGTGTGACTTTTTAATGATTTCAAGAAAAAGGGGGATATTTATCTCAAATAGTTTTGATGATTATTTTCATCTATGTCAGCATCCTTCATTATTCTTGATTGAGGTTAATGTGATACAATAAAATCTTCCATATTGTATCAAATGAGTTATGTTTGACTGTGGATTTTCTATTTTTATACCATTAATGGTTTGTAGTTAAAGTATTGAAATATCTTATGCTAGTTTTAATATGAATGTTTATGTTATGTTTAAACCTTTTTATATGAGGAATGCATTGGAATTAATAAGTGACGGGTGGAGCCCGCTATAGCTCCTAGATGCATCGGTAGGTCTCATGAGACAAACTAGTGTCTTGGCACAAGGCCTTGGAAAAATCTTATTTGTAGTCTTGGCAAGAGGCCTTGTCTATGTGGTTATGATAGTCTGGAATTATGCATTCTATCATTATGAAAGTGGTTATTGATATTTCATGTGATGATTAGACTATTAGAATATCCAATTGGGTAAGTAAATGGCATTAATTTATTTTATCTTTTCCATTTTATGCTGAAGTTCAAGTTTAAAAGGCTTTCGTTTTAGTTATAAACTGCCTCAAGTGTTTATGCTTATTTATAAAAGATTCTGCTATAATGTTATCCTTACTGACCATCTGAGCTCACCCCTTTAAATGTTTTATTTTTCCCAGGATTATGAAGAAGTAATTTATGAATGACCTGCAGGGATAGTATGAGGGGATATGATGACAATATTTTGTTGTAGTTTTTTACCTTATGAGGTAATGTAAGACTTATGAATATATCTAGTGTTTCCAAGACTACTAAACTAATCGGTCTTTCGAGAATTGATCCTTTGTGATCATGAAAATGTTATATAATAATGCACCGACTCTGGGTATCTAGGGTCAGGGAGTTACAGTTGGTATCAGAGGAAGTTTAGTACAAACCTTGGAAGCTAGATTTAAATAAACTCTGATTAGAGCACGTAGACTTAAGATGAACTTTGAGGATTATTATAGAAGAATATACTAGGATTTTGGTATTGTAGATATTTTGTGAGTTTTCCGAGCAATACATCCCTGTATGGATACGAGCAGGTAGAGGCGGCTCTGGCACATATGTACCTAGGGGTAAAACCCGAAAACACCGCTTTGAGCTAGACTCGAATGGGAACTCATGTACGACAACGGGCCTTGCTGCACTCTTGGTTACGACACTACCGGGGGATATGCTTAGGATAATTTACATTTTCCTTACAAACCGATTTAAAGTATTATATATATAATATGAGAGTAAATGACCTTGGTAAATCCTAATGTGTTTCAAATTGAGAATATGGTGACATGTTAATCTCTAAAAGATTGGATGACTACTATTACTCAAACAATGCTTTCTGGTTTTAGTCAATGGCTGGATTCCAAGGAAGTCATAGTGACTTTGAGAATGATGTACAAGGTGGGAACGATGGTGGAAATGAGAAACAAAATGGAATGTTGATAGGTGTAAAAGATACCATCTTTATGCCAAATCAATTTTCCAAAAATATGATCAACAATATATATATTAACCAATTACCGGACTCAACAAAGAAGAGAAAGGTGATGAATGATAAGAGCTCCAGTAGTGGAGACCATGGAGAAAGAAATCCTCAATTTCCATCATGCAGGAAATGTGGATGGAGACACCCAAGAAAGTTTCTCAATGGGACAAAGAAATGCTTTACGTGCAGGAAGGAAGGACATAAAGTGAATAATTGCCGAAGAAAAATGAAGAGTACTATAGAAGAAGATATAAATAGTCCCAAGAATCCATTTAGAGTCATTTGCCGTAAATGTAGGGCACCTGGCCATTACCCGAGTGAATGTCCTATTCTATAGGATATTTTCTTGGTCAAAGAAGAAGCTATATGGAAATAAATGGTTGGAGAAATGTTTAAAAAGTATTAGTGATCCTTGTTGATGGGTTTACTTTGGATTAATTTTCTCTTGTATTTGTAACGATAACATTTTCCATGTGAGAATGATATTTATGGAAGAATTATCTTTTCTCTTGTGGATATAGTTATAAATAACCATTTGGTTTTATGTGATCATTGGGTTTGAGGAAATTACACATTATTATAATTTGGGATGAAAATGCAAGGTATGAGATAACATCTGTGGTTAAATTATGTTATGGTTATTTTGAGGAATTTATCTCATTTTGGTAATGTTATAAAATATAGTTTTTGAAAAAGGACAACACGTAGACCGTGTGACAACCCGTCGTGTCGGACAATGCTATGGTAATCAAACCCACAACCAATGGGCGATTGGGATTTATTGCCTACCACTAAACTATGTAAAGTCCCTGGTTAGTGTGACTATTATTTTCAGTTAAACGATTTTATTGATCAATAATAATTTGATTTGGGATCTTATGGCTTATCAAATGAATACCCTTAGTATAGGATAATGATTTGGTGATTAAGTGATAAATGTTATTTTGGAAGTTGTTTTATTTGTTGAGAACACTATATTTCAAAGTAAAATAGAGTAGTATGGGATTTCATTTGAGGAGTAATGGTGGATTTTTATCTATGTTTTTATTGTGGATTTATAATGATTTGGGTTTTTTATGGAAATGATTAGGTTAATTGCTTTTAAGTATGTGACTTTAGGAAGTAATTAATGTGATTTGGAGATACAATTTAACGTGGAAGACTGCATTCTTAATAAGTTTTGGTTTTCAATATTAGTTTTGATTATAGGATTTTAAGGACAATTGATTATTGAATGCTATTTATTTAACTTTGGGGTATTGTTGGTTTAATTTTGGAAATTAAGATTAGTGTTTATTTCTCTCAAGGAATATCCTTTTGTGGGATCATTAGATCTTGTACTAACCTTTTTTGTTTTGATTAATCTCTAAAGACAAGTTAAATATATAGTTTATCCTACGTGGATCATGTATTTCTATAGAAGTTTTTTCTAGATCTTCCATTGTGACCAAATCTTCTTGAATACTCATTGTTAAAAAAATGAGTTAGTGGTAAAAAGTTATTAAAGAATGAAACTCTAATTAAAAAGAAAGTATATCTCTTTATGTTCTTAGTCAATATCAAAAATTAATTCCTCATCCTTATGTAATGTAACTTAAAACAAAAAAATGTTGTCCGTTTACTTTCCCACTAGGAGACAAATGGTCGTTTGTCCCAACACAAGTTTGTGGTTTTATTATTGTTAACTTTCTCCTGATCATGATTTCTATTCCTCTCCATAAGAACTTGACACTTAGTTTATCATCCATATCCATGTTTTCCTACATGGAATCCGAGTATGGGTTATCTTGGTTGGCCTTTATACCTCTCTTTCATTCTTTTAAAGTGATAGTTTTATTGACTCTTTTTCCGAAGTGGGACTTTCCATTATATTCCCAAGAACAATTTTAAAAATTGTGAGGACACAATTTATTGAAGGAGGGGAGAATGTAACACCCCAAGCTTCCACGGTACGTTTCCCTTCGAATAATGCAATGGCGTGCATTGTATGCAACTTCGAGATTCTAACACACCACAACCAATCAAACTAGCCATTATGAATAGTAATACCTACTTTTTGAAATTTTATAAATTCTATCTCTAAAAATGGACTTCATTTTTGGATTTGGAATATCGAATTTATCCTAGGGTGAAATTTTGGAACTTTTCGGATAACACTTATATTTTGATGAATAGTGAAAATTACTAAATTTTAATTAAAAACAACTTTTTAAATCAAAATAATGTATAGTGATAAATTATATTATTGAGTGGTTTTAAAGTATAATTAGAATATATTTTTACCATTTTATCCAATGGTGTTCATTATAATTAATTTCACCTTGAAATTAGACCTAAACAATTGTCAATCTTTTGATATATATTGTTTCTTAAAAACACGCTATTTGTTGTGACAACGGGAATTAATTATAAAATTAATTAATGCAACTTATATGTTTAGTGTTTTTTAAAATAGACATCATTTTTGAATTCGGAATATCAATTATATCTTAGGGTGAAATTTTGGCATTGTTCTAAAAAACAACAATTTTTGATGAATAGTGAAACTACTAAGTGGTAGTTAAAAAAACTGAATTTTTCATAAAACTTAATTTTACCGCTTCTGTGAATGGAATTTCAAAAATCCGAGAGACACCGTTAATATCAAGAAGTAAAATGTGGTTCAATGAGATGAAAATAATTTTTTTGGTGAATAGTAACTTTTTACTTTTATTTACCACGGTTAAAAGTAAATAGGGTAATTAAGGGTAAAAATGATATTAATATTACCCTAAAACATGTCCTAATTCTATTGGACAAATGTATCTCGACCAAAAACAACCTTAGGAATAAATTATTATCATTTAGGTCCACATGGATTATATTAGGACATTTATTATTATTTAATTCAAAGAAGAGTTAAAAGAGTTAAAATCAAAGTTTATTTACTAAAACATTTTTAATATAGAGTTATACATAAGATAAATTCGATTGTAAATATTAATTATAAATATAATAAGATTTAATACATACTGATATTTTATTTATAATTTTTAGATATTAAATAATTTAATATATTTATGACACAATGATGATGCAGTAATTAACATAATAGTGAACAATTAAAATATTTGATATTATAAATACCAAAATAATTATAATTTAAGAATTTTAATGAATTAAACTAATTTTCAAGGATATTATGACATATTAGGATTGATTTAATTAACTTTTTTCGATGTAATCATTCTATTATGAGTTCCAGAAAAATCAACTATTGAATAGTGTCAAAATTGACATAAAAGAGTTTTTAAAACAAATATAATATTATTAATTGATATTAATTTCCTAAAAATCTAAGGTTCGGCCAAGAGACTTATATCATGATAGTTATATCATTAATGGACCAGTTGGGAGTCGCTTGTATATATATAGTAAGTTTATTAACTATATAATATAAAAATACAAAGTGACATGGTAAATGTCAAACTAATTAACTAAGAGTTAAAACTAAAAGATAAGGTTAATATAGTAACCCAAACCTGTATAAATTCTATTGGTTGAATGGTTTTCGACCTATACCCACCTTAACCTTTGAATAATCAACTTTGGAGCCATTAGAAACCGAATATGAATTTATTATAAATTAATATTTCTAGTTTTTCCAAAGGTGCCCCTCACCCCTCTTATAAAAGGGCACTCCTCCTTCCCATTTCTTCACACCTTAAAAGTATTTTTGTTCGGCAAACCCCTGCCCAAATAATCTTTCAACTTCCCTCAATACAACCTAGAGGCCATAGTTTGATCAGAAAGCCAACCTAAGGAGCCCTTTTGATCAAATCAAAAGTAAGAACCCGAAGAAGAGGTAATGTTTTCACCACCCCTTTTCAAGTTCCTTTCTTCTTCCACTTCTTCTTTCTTTGTTATTACCATTATAAAATAATAACTCCAGTATCTTATATATAATGTGATTTTATTATAAATATGGTACAACCATATTCAGTATTTTATCCACCCTTTGAATAACATTTCACCATACGTCCGTATGTACGGCTTACCGTCTCCACGTCGTGGTGTACTTGTTATTCAATATATTATTATTTGGGTTGGTATAATAATGATGTGTAACTCATTTAAATAATAAATATAACATGATAATGATTCTTTATATATGATTTACCATCCAATTATATATTATTTTAATATCAAAAGAATGATATTGTCGCTCGTGCGTAAGTACGGACTACCGTCTCCACGAACGCGATGAGATTCATTCTCCATCATATCCATTCAAGTATAATTATCATTTGATGATTTAAAAATAATTTTTAAGAACTTTATATCATTATGGATATGAATAAGATACAACCTATCCATGAAATACATGTCTTACGTCACAAAACATATAAAAGAAAACGAGTAAGTTAACACCTGAAATGACGATAATTCTAAGATATTATTAACAAAGCAATGTTAAAAGATCATATATGATATCTTATTAATATATATGATTCAAGAATAATTTAATAACAATTATTTAAACATTATACTGGAGGTTGAACTACCCCCCAACCAAGTAAAAGTACAAGGTAAGGGGTTTCTTATCTCACTTTTAATTCCACGAGATTTCCATTATTCACCACTTATTTATTGTATGTGGTTTGTGTACTGCCCATGTTTGTATTCATTGTGTAATATACATTAATTCATTTATATTTACATCATCATTGTATGATACTTCTTTCATGGGTGTATTTTTTATATGTTACCAAATCAATAAGGGAATTTGAAATTTCAATTTCCATTTATTCGGCTTTACGCAAACTTCATTGATTATTTTACTCTGAGATTATGTGTGGAATAACTATTCATTTGCTTATGTAATAATTTCCACTCCCCTTTTCTATGGATATACTTTTGATACACATAATCACTCAATTGACAATTTCTCAAGTCATCGATATGAATTTGATAAGAGTAATTTTAACTCACTCTCTATTTGTTGAGTTAAACATCCAATTCATTGGTATTGTTTTTATAAGATTATGTGTGAATATCATTAGATTGATTTACAATGAATATCCAATCATATTTAGTGTATTTATATTTTTCACACATAACTATGTCGTTGATTTGTCCTTAACCTAAGGATACGGCCTTTATGAGAGGGTTCATCTCAATTTACATTCCATTGAGACTTCTTTGTTGATATACACCAAATCACTTTTATGTGGTGTATATAATGTACTTTGACATAGTATGTCATGAATCCATTTACTCTCATGATATTACAAAGTTTTTATTACCTCAATTATTTGTATTCAAGTGTCTCTCTTTTGGTTATAATCTCTAACAAAAATACCATTTTTAAATGTTTTAAAGACTTATTCATCTAAATGTTGCTCATTAATGTCCATGTTTTAAAAATGGTTTTATGGATTTATTTATATGGACATTAAAGTTTTAAAATTAAAACTCCTTTTAAAATGTTTCAAAGTGGTATGGGACACTTTGATTCAAAAATCAATTTTTAAATGGCTTCTCGAGAAATAGTGTGACTTTTAAATGATTTCAAGAAAAAGGGGGATATTTCACTCAAATAGTTTTGATGATTATTTTCATCTATTTCAGCATCCTTCATTATTCTTGAATGAGGTTAATGTGATACAATAAAATCTTCCATATTGTATCAAATGAGTTATTTTTGACTGTGGATGTGCTATTTTAATACCATTCATGGTTTGTAGTTAAAGTATTGACATTTCGTATGCTAGTTTTAATACAAATGTTTATGTTATGTTTAAACCTGTTCATACGAGGAATGCATTGGACTTAATAAGTGACGGGTGGAGCCCGCTATATCTCATCGATTCATCGGTAGGTATCATGAGACAAACTAGTGTCTTGGCACAAGGCCTTGGTAAAATCTTATTTGTAGTCTTGGCAAGAGGCCTTGGCTATGTGGTTATGATAGTCTAGAATTATGCATTCCATCATTATGAAAGTGGTTATTGATATTGCATGTGACCATTAGACTAGTAGAATATCCATGTGAGTAAGTAAATGGAATTAATTTATTTTATCTTTGCCATTTTATGCTGATGATCAAGTTTAAAAGGATTTCGTTTTAGTTCTAAAATACTTTAAGTGTTTATGATTATCTATGAAAGCATCTTCTATAATGTTATCCTTACTGAGCATATGAGCTCACCCCTTTCAATGTTGTATTTTTCCCAGGATTATGAAGATGTAATTTATGAATGACCTACATGGATAGTATGAGGGGATATGAAGAAAATATGTTGTTGTAGTTTTTTTTACCTTATGATGTAATGTAAGATTTATGAATATATCCAGTGTTTCCAAAACTACTAAACTAATCCATCTTTCAAGACTTTATCTTTTGTGATCATGCCAATGTTATTTAATAATGCACCGACTCTGGGTATCTATGGTCGGGGCGTTACATATTGGATAAAAATAGGTGATGGTGACCAACTGCTGATGAGGAGAGGAGTTTGTATCAGAGGTGGTTAATGGAAAAGAATGGTGAATGTGAAGACCAAATGATCACATATTCCTTATTAAGTGTAGAACATATATTTTTGAAACAAACATGAAAACTACACAAATATATAGTCATGTTATTAGGCATGTAGTGCTATGATTCATTTGATCCATGACTAGATATACCTTACCACTCTACAGTGGAATGTATGGTGAGTTTTAAAAAGAAAATGTTTTAACACCACAACATAAAGGGTCATTGTATCACATTTCTGGGTATTTGTATATTTAACTCCACTATAGTTGTGGTGGAAATCACTATGTCTAGGTCATGACTATTCATAATTTTTTAAATAGGTTAATTGAGTACCGAGTGTTATGGGATTCATTTATTTCAAATAGGACAAGTGTTCCATTTATTGAAGGGGTTATAGATTGGGGGGGTTACTCAATTACAACCTTTATATCTTTATCACTTCCACTTATTATGAGGTATGATGATCGAAATGAATCTAATGTTTTGAATTAGAAATTTTCATCTCCTATTAATTGAATAAAAATCATGTGGTCTTGGAAAAAGTCCTACCAGGAAACTTCTCTTCATTTGAATAGCTATCACAACAACCCTTCCACAATAATAAATTAGATCTATTAGATTTCTATCCATCACTTCAAACATATAACGATATACCATTGATAGAGTTTTTTTGAGGAATTTTTCTAATTTCAAATACAGTGTCACTGTATCACTAATCTTGTTCTAAAATTCATTTTTATCTAATTAGAAACCATTATAAGGAACCTTGATATGTGGGATTAATATTGATGGTTTATATGAATAATTTGGGGAAAAACACTTTATGATATCGGTGTACGACATCAATGAACTTGGGGTACTATGTCTCTTACCTTATATATCACTTTCATAAAGTTTCTAACATGATAATTATCACATGTGTATGCTTGTGTAGCTCATGAGACTCATGTTTGATATTGATCATAAGTCTGAGCGTGTGTATCCCGTGAGACCCATGTTTCTTACATATCACATTTTTGCGTAGACTGTAAGACACATGCTCTTATTTGATCACATGTCTATGTATGTATAGTTTCTAAGACACATTATTGATATTCTAGGTTGTTATTATATATGTTATGATTAGGTTTTTGTGAATGAATGACATTATGATCTTTTTCATGTAATTGAATGTGACATGTTGACCTTTGTGGATAGGTTAGACCTATATGTTGGTTTGGATCATAGAATATGTGTGTATTGGAGGAAGATATATCAAAATTTCATTTAATATAGAGTTTTTGGAAAACCCATAGCAAAAATATATCATAAAAAATTAATAAATAATTTATTTATTATTGAAAAAGTTGAATACCTAATATGAGGATTATTTATTTGATTTATATTTTGATCATCCAAAATTACCCTTTCAGTTTTCCTTAGTTGTACTATGAGTATCCAAGGATACAATTCCTCTAGTAGTGGTCCACATTTTATCCTTTAATCTATGAGTAATCTCAATTGATCTTGAGGTGCTAGAATGAAAAATAGATTGTATTTTGTTATTCATTTTGACCATTTTCCATTAATATTGAAAGAATATCTATTTGATTATCGTTCTTGAGAGGGAAAGAGAAGGAAGAGTCGAGAGATAATTCATTGTGTGCAATGATTCCATATTTGTTTTTCAAAAACAACACAGTTGATATAACTATCTATTTATATAGCCTCATATTAGGTTAAAATAGTTATATTATTGTCTATTGGATCTTAAAAAATATTTTAATCTTTAGTTTACCACATTACACATAATATTATTATTGTTTTTATTATTTGGAGTGTTCGAAATTTAAAAATAAGAAATATTCTTTAATCATGCTGTTAATTAACAATTTTCACCTAAAATGGTCTTGGTCCACTCGAGATCCTATTACATTTATTTAACACCTAAATAAATATTTAATTTAAATATTTCATTCATCAGCATATATTTGTGATAAAAAAATACGAATAAAATTATCCTGTGGTCTTGAGAATAATTTATATTTAATTAATAAATTTTAAATTGATTATAATTGAGATGATCAAAAGAAATTAGTGTATGACCCTCTGGGATTCCTTCTCATTGACATTAGGGGGTTATCAAAAAGTAAAATATTATTGTCTACCAATGGATAAAATAATCAATTAGTAAGAACTTAATGTCATAGTGATCAAAACTACATAAGAATGTTCACTGTGTAATATAATATCTTGGTGAAAATATCTCACCAAGTCGATTGCACATCCATGTCACCAGAATATATGATTGATAAGTATTTCATTGACCATCTAAGAAAAAATAAATTTACTTAATTACCATTAAATATAGGATGGTAGTTCTATTCCAATCTATTGGTTAAGATATCATCTTCTATAAAGATAGAAGTTACAAATCCTTCCTCAAATTATCCATTAATTACATTTCAATCATGCACACCCTACATACCCTACTTCATAGAGAACATATTTCATCCTAGATTTTATCATAAAATATATGTGTATGATTCATTACATGAATTAATAAAAATATTAATGTCTAAGGACCATTACACAACGTCAAATATAGAAATAAATGATGACACCAAAATATGGAGATTCTTACTAGAATGTATTTTTCATAATGTCTCATTATAGAGATTAACAAGTGATAACTACATCATAATAAGAAAAATACTCTAATGAGTACTCATTCCTGGCATTATATTTACTATGTTTTCTATTATAGTAAATAATATTACTATATAACAATATTTATGAATATCATCATAGTACATCAATGTTCTCATCATAACTAGGAAATGTTATTACCGTATCAATGTGTTGTATACCATTAGAAAATATTACATTAGTGTCATAAAAAATAATATATATATATATATAATAAGTAGTTTTAGTAATATTTAAAATTCCAAATATTCATGAATTAAATGTACAAACCAAATTTCCTTCGAAACCAACCATAAAAAACTCCAACATATACTGGAGCCAATTTTTTATGACTTTTAGTCTTCTAGACCTCACAAGATAATCATATTAATTCTATGTCAGTGATTTAGTTAAGGGGGTCAAAACTTTTTCTTCCTTGTAAATACTAATCACTACATCTTCACCACTTTATAAAAATTCCATAATGAGATTATACTTCTAATGTATATACTTCATGCATTGATATGACATTGTATTTTTTATGAGATCCACTATTATAGTATTATAATAGTAGAGTGTGATAAGATCATTAATTCTAGGTAACATGTCAATCCCCTAGATTAATTTTCATCCATTCCTCTTCTTTAACTACCTAAGAAGCCGCAATATACTCGGACTCTATGGTGGAATCTGCAACCACTATCTTCTATGAGAACATCCAACTCACATCACCTCCATACAAAGTGAATACATATATCAGTTATGTTTTCTTGTTATATTTATTAGTTTGGAAACTAAAATATATATTTCCAATGATTAATAGTTCTTTATATCCTCCCTAAATAAGAAACATAAACTTAGTACACCTCAGATATTTAAGGATAGTTTTGACTACAATCCAATGGCAGTCACCTGGGTCATCTTGATATATTGTTATTTCACTTAATGAGCTGGATAAATCTTATATAGTACATATAATATCATACATAACTCCCCAAATTACAGATATATATGCAATTCTTTCCATTCTATTTCATTCCTAATGTGTCTAAGGACTTATTTTCTAGTGAAAATTAATTCCCTGTAACACAAGAAAAAATACATTCTTGGAATCTCCCATACAAAATATCATATATATCATGTGATTCTATTTTATTTATGAAAGGCTAAGCAACCTTTGGATATATCAAAGGGGATATTGATTCCAAAAAAAATATGTTTCCTTCCCCAAGCCCATCATTGAGAATCATTAATTCAAAAATTCCACAATTGACTATATGATCTGTATTTTATTTCAATTGAGAAATATGTCATCAAAATATACTACTATGAAATTTTCAACACTCCCACAATACTATTTTTAGAAACAAGGCTCACACTAATTCCTTATTAAGCCAAAATTCTATTATGGGTTCATCAAAAATAATTTTCCAAGTCTTAGATGCTTTCTTTAATCCATAAATAAATTTTTAATACTTTCATCTCTAAATGGAAAAATTTAAAGTAAAAAATTGTACTATTTGTGTCATATAAAAATCTCCATGATGGTTCATATTATGGAAGGCCCTTTTGAAATCAATTTTAAAATTAAAATTGGAATGGTACACCAAAATTTCAGTTATAATTCTGACGGATTTCATCCCATCAAATGGTGAAATTGTTTTTGTCATAGTAAATTTTAACAACCTACATGCCACACATCTAGATCACATTCTAAAGAAATAATCCATAAAAATGTTGCCCTATATTTTCCATAAAATAATACAACATAAAATTAAAATAATGGATCACTTAGATACTCAATTACCTTTTTATTTTAGTGTTTTATAGAATTAATACAAACTCTTACATTTTTTATAAAAATAAAAAATTGGTCCCAAAAAATAAATATTATCCCCCAAAATATCATCAACCTTAACACCCATCTTAGATATGTACCAACATTACATAATAACATTGGTAAATTCAACCTATAAATGGACATATTATATGTTTGTTAAGATTAAACAAGAGAGATATGTAAGAATATTCATGAAAATAAGGGTATGAGCACATGATAATTATATTATATGATCATACCCTCTCTATCAAGTATCATATAAAAGTGTCATGGAATAAATATTGAGAGTTAATATTAAATGAATCATGATGGAATCCAAAGCATATGACATGAAATAATAATATAGGAAAAAGAAATTGAATTTAGGGAAGACATATAAACAGGTAAGAACATTCCCTATAGGTCAAGGATAATTTACAAAAAATATCAGCGAACATGATGGGAGATTCACCAACTAGGAGGGACACAATATCGTCCCCCATCATAGTCTATTACTTATAGTGCATTGGGTTTCCCCTTCTACTGATACTGGATCAAGCTCATTAACGTGTTTCTGATTATCATATCTAGAGTTATAAATCATTATAAAATGCATTGGATGGAGATATTAGTCCCACTCAACACATAATAAAAACAAAACAAATGTGCACCATAAGAACAAAATTTATTCATCATATCTGAACTCATCAAAGATTAGTGTGTTTAATATATATTATTTCACCATTACATAAGCCATGTAAAAGAAATGAGTTTCATAAATATAATTTCATTATATAAATAATCCAACCCTTGAAATAATATTTATAGTATCCTTGAAAGAAACCCCCAAAAAATCAATGGTTTAATAAAATAATGTTATCATAATAGGAAAATAATTTTTAGATATCACCTAAAAATAATTCAATATGAAAATAGCATTTCTTCTTTGAAGCATGTTTTTTTCAAAAAATTCCATGCATTTTCAAAAGAATTTTTTTTGAATGTTACCTTTATAATTTTTTGAGGGAAGCATTATGGGATTAATGAATCAGAAGTCCCTAAAAATATAGCCATTTAAAATAATTTAAAACAACATTCTTCCATATGTTTATCAAAAAAGTATCAATGTACTTAGTTTGGAAAATGACCAAAAGATTCTTTTCAAATAATTTAGTAAAAATTTACACATGGGTAAAAATGAATTTAAAATTGTTTAAAAGAGTATTAAAAATATTTTGTAATTTTTTTATGAAACACTAAAATGAAAGATAAATATTTTCTATTAGATACATATATATAAATAATCCTGAATAAATATCTGATTGTGAAATTAACCCTTATCACTATATAATTAGTAGAATCATATTCCCCCTGAAAGAGAGTTCATAAAATGGATATCTCAACCACAATTAATGGAATTTTATGGATTGTAGAATAAAATCATGAGTATTATATATCCAACAATGTAGAGAAACATGGTGAATGTGGTATATGACTCATAGAAATAAGTGTAAGACTTGAAATCCCCTTACATTATGGCTTAAATATCATTGTAATAGTTCAATCCTCCTGTATAATAAATATAATTTTAATATGAATATATTACGGAACATTATCCAATTATATCAGAAAAAATATTATTTATTTAGGACCATATATTACCCGTTTATTAAAACTTCTATGTAAATGTTATGTTTCAGGTAATAACTGTGTTGTTTTTCATATGGGTTTTGATTTTTTATATTTTAAGGCATCTTAATTATATCATGATTTCAGAATATTCAGAGTGAAAATGATGATATAAATATCATATAAATTCATTAAATATATATATTTATAATAATATATAGAATATAAAAATATGACATGGAATACATCATTCATATAGATGGTTGTTGTACGTATGCATGAACGTTGCTTAAATTTTCTTATCGTATTGAATGAAATTAATTAAATGAAATATATATACATATTTTAGAACTATAGTATAATTATTATTTTTTATATATCATATACTTATTCAAAACACATCCCTAATACATTCTGTTAATGTGTGAAGGAATTAGACCATTTGAAGGAGGTGGTAGTCCAGAAGTTCACAAACGATGTTGTCATATTCCCAAATAATGGAAATCATGAAGGTATTTGTTATATTGTAAACATAGAATTATAAATATCCAATAAATATCATATATATATTATTAAAATAGTAATCACATCATGATTATCAACCTTTAAAGGTGACAATAGAAGAAGGAAAGACATCGGTTCGGGCAGAGGTTGTATGATGTATACACAAACGATGATTGTATAAACCATTTTAAGGAAGTGTGTGTGAGTGTATATAGTAATATTAGAGTTAAAAATAAAATTATATTGATTATACATTTTCTGTTATATAATCATATAATAATAATAATTTAGGGGGTGGGGAAAGAAATGAAACAAAAGTTCTAGTTGAAGGATATTACCTCTTCATTAGGTAACTCCTTTTGGATTTCACAAAAGGGATTCATTGGATGACTTTATTCCCACTGTTAGGCCTCTAGAATAATGTATTGGATGATAATAAGGATATTTGGGTAGGTATCGGCTGAGGGAAATGGATTTAGTTATGGGAATTAATGAGAATAAAATGATTCCTTATATAAGAGAGGGGAGGGACACTGTTGGAATTTAACAAAACATTAATTTCAAATATATTAAATATACATCCATATACATATATATGGTATGGAATTGCAATATTTTATGGTATAGGATGATAATAAAATCATATAACAGATTTATTAAAATATCTATTATAATTTTAAACCTTATCATTTTGATTAACCACTAGTTAACCGATGTAAATTTTAACTACGGTAACAAATTTTCCAATATTAAAAGGTTTTTTACATATAAAGAGTTAATTTAACCATAAATGGAGAATTTAGGATGTTTTATAACATAATTTTTGAAATTTTTTCTTATTTAAATTTTTTATTATTTTAATATAATTTATTATAATATTTTTTAAATGAAATATCCTTACTTTCAGTTGTGTCACGATCTATAACATAGAAATTATGAAAATAAATAAAGAAATATAAATAGAAAAAATTCATTTAGTAACTGAATAATATGTCATAAGCACCACTAAAATTAATGGATCATATTAATTAATTCAAATTATATCTATTTTAATATTTTTAATATCACTTAATTCATTTTTTCATTAACTGAATAATTACTCCATCATAATTATATAAATATTTATGATAATTATTAATTAACTAATAATTAAAAATAAAATTACATGATTTTGATAAATGTTTTATCTTTAATAATAATATTTAAGGTTTGTAATAACTTCAATTAAACTCTATATTAATCATATTGTACCTAGTAAAAGAAAAAGTGACATGTTATCACAAGTTTTTATCTTAAAAATATATATGTAATTTCTATGTAAAAGTGTTGATTAAATAAATAAATTTTAATCCTTATATGTTAAGGGTATAATTTAAATCGTCTAATAACATTTGGGAAATTTTTTGTTTAATTTTATAATATTTATAATATTATTTTTACCCTTAATTACCCGATTTTTCCGTAATTATGGTTCAAAAATTTACCAAAGCTACTATTCAAATTTTCTAAAATTACAAGGGACTGAATTAATAAATTTATACCTTATAATTTAAAATATGGAAAACATATTTCAAAATTCATTTCAAATATGATGCTAATTTTTTTTTAAATTAATCTTGTCGATGAGACGAAACAATAAGTTTTTAAAGATAAAATGTTCTAATGTTTGAAATATTTTTATATCTAATTTCAATGTGAAATAGATTATATTAAACTAAATTGGATAATTTGATATAATGTTTACCTAATTATACTTTAAAACCAATTAGAAAAAAATTTAACAGTATAAATTATTCACTTGAAAAAATTGCGTTCAATTAAAATTTATTATTTTTCACTATTCATCAAAACCTAAAAATTATCAGAAAAATAACGAAAATATAATAGAAATTAAATATTAATATTACGATTTAAAAAAAAAATTTATTATTTTAGTTAAAATTTATAATATGGTTAAAAACTAGATTTAAAACAAGTTTTTCATCAAAATGTAGAAAAAATGTCTTTTTGAAATATATATCTTTTATCCATAAAATTGGATTTTTTCTCAAAACATGTCTACAAAACACATAAAAATCATATTAAATATTATATTTAATATCTATTTAATTAATATAATACATAAAAACTAATTTTTTTATTTATTAGTATGAAATACACATGTGATCATTGAATGTTTTTTTAGAAAAACATTCATTTTATTTTAAAAATGGGTTTAATTAATATTATAATTAAATGGGCCACCAATGAAATAATTATATATACATGTATTATAAATATTTTTAAATTTATTTATTCCTATTTATACCTTCAATTCTAATATCTAGGTTATAATTTTCTTCTTTAAATTATTAAAATGTTGTTTTGTAGTAACTCAGTGTTTCCTGTAACAAAATACATCAAAGAATTAATTTTTTTAAACATATTTATTTCATTTCAATAATGGAGTGTTATATTATACCCCACATTAAAATTCACCCTCAAAATTCATCTCTCTAATACAATCAAATGACGATACATCTACCACATCTTATCCCCAACATCCCATGTAGCCTCTTCAAACAGGTGGTTTCTCCACAAAACCAAAACCCGATGAGTGGTCTTGTTTTGTTGAAAATTATCTCTTTGATCAAGTATTTCAACTGGTTTCTCTTCATAAGAAATATATTTCTCTAGATATATGACCTATTATTTTTGTACATGTGAATGATCACATATGTACTTCATCAGAAAAGATATGTAGAACACAACATGAACGTGAGAGTGATTTGGTGGTAGCACAATTTGATAAGCAACCATTGCAATATGACCATGAATTGGAAAATTTACACATGTCCTTGAAATTTTTAATTGAAAGTATAAAATTAATTATGGTTCATTGAGAATTTATCTGTGGGAAACCCACATCATAAAAATGGTCAAAAAACATACTCTTAAAAACCGGGAATGTAAAAGGAGAAATCACTACATAAAAAGTATATAGATTAAGAGAAAATTTAAAAAATGTGACAAAAAGGACATGTAATATAATTAAATTCGTCATTTTTTTGGACAGTGATAAAAAAATATAATTATAATGTTAACAATAAAAACCCCTAATTTTTTGATCAGTTAAAAGAAAATCAATTTCTCATAAAGGAAAGTAAATGTATAACAATTTTGTTTCAATATAATTTTCTAACAGTTGAGTAATTATTTCACTGCATAGATTAAGAACATAATTAAATATACTTATGTAAAGTAGTGTTTTATATTTTAATAAATTTCATGCACAAACTCGTCCTTTTCATTGACAATGAGTATTCAAGATTAATTTTTCATTCTTGAAGCATCTGAATATTCTTTTAAAGATCAAGAAATATATAAAAGAATATATAAATATATTCTTCGTGAATTTATTCATTTATCAAAACTTAAATATTTAGTACAATATATCATAATTCTCAATTTATAATAACAGATTACATTAGTCATACCCAAAGTTAATCATTGATCAGTCAAGAAATATCTACCCTCAAAATGAATCAAAATTATTCAAGACTAATATTGACACCCAAAAAATTTTAATTATTTAATCACATCGTATTCCAAAAATAATGTTTTAACATTATCACTAAATAACAAAAATCACCTAATCGTGAAATCAAAATCTAAACACATGGTCATTTATAAGATAAAACATATTTTCCCCAAATTCAATTCATTTTTCAACCATAAATTTTTTTACACTAAAATGATAATTTCATATTAAATGGGACTTCATGTTGAATAACGGTACGTCATGAACTTGTGTCACCCATCTTTTGGGGGTTCAACACCCGTGCCCTTTTCGAACGTGAAATGTTGTCACCCATCCAACAATATTCTATTTTAAAAAACTATATTAATATAATCGACATAAGATTCAAGAAATGTGATAAACATTCTAGACAATAACCCTAAAAATATAATCATTAATAAAATTTTTTAACATCAAAGGTTATCTCATACCATTCATATTTAATGTCAAATTACAGTAACCTATAATTACCTTAAGAACAAATATCCCCAAAAATATCATTAGGGGTCTCAAAATTCCCAAAACATGAAACCTAAAAAAGTGTTTCTAAGACTCTAAAAATATGGTATCATATAGCCATGATGGTATCTAAAACTCTTATGAAATCTTCTCTGGAAAACATCCTAATATCCAAATGTATCTAAACTCTTCTATAATGACAAATGTAATAGTCTAGAATCTATACATCTGAAACTGGTGTTAAAGACACAGACTTTACTAATGTTACCAAATATTTTGAAAATGGAACTTAAAATAAAAATATAAAATAATTAATCACATATATACCCAATGACCTTATAGTTATAGAGTTTTATAGAATTAGACCAAACAATTTTGTATCATTAAAAAAATACGGAACTGGCCATCATAAGTCTATATTATATCCCAAAAATTCATCATGTCTTGTACCCGTATTATATATATCCTACTTAGAACTCTTATTCATATTCTGGGTGAGGGAAACATAAGAAAGGGTTAGATCATAAGATCAAAACAGTTAAACAAGAGATATGCGTAATCATAATCACGAAAATAAGGGTTAAGTGCATGAGAATAAAATTAGAAGATCATGCCCACCATATTAAGTATAATATAGATGAGTAATGCAATTAATGTTAGAAATTTATAGGACAATAATCATGGGGAATAAAGAGAATAATCCATGAAAGAAAAGCATAGGAATGAGACCTTGAATTTTTGGAAGACTCCTAAACATCTAATAAAATTCCCTATAAGTCAAAGATCATTTCCAAAACGTAGCTAGGTACTTCATGGGGGATACACCTATGGGGAGAGGTACACCAATATCCAGAGTCACATCCCCCCTTTTATAGTGGTTCAGGATTTCCCATTTTCCCATAGAAGATCAAGCATGTCGATGTGTTTTCCATTATCATCTTAGGTGAAATAAATATTTTACCAATTAATTAGAGGGAGATATAGGTAAGACCTGTCACATAATAAAAATCATAAAAATGTTTTCCACAAGAGCATAATTCATTAATCATATCAGAATCCCAAAAAAGGAATGGGATTCATAAATATAAATCCATAAACAAAATAAACCAACCATAGAAATAATAGGCCTACAAATACAGAAAAATATCCACAATGAAGAATTTTTGGCATAATTAATGGTGTTATAAATGGAAAATAATTTTTAGAGATCACCTAAAAATAATTATTAATGAAAATATCTTTTCTTATTTGAGAATTGTTTCTTTTCCTAAAATACCATGTAATTTAAAAAGAAAAAATATTACTTGAAAATTAACTGGTATTTTTTAAAGGATGATTTATATCATTAATCCATCATGAATTTGTAAAAATATGTCCATTCCATTTATGTTAAAAAAATAATTTTTTAATTTCTTCAAAAAAGTCACAAAGTATCTCTTTTGGAAAATGATGAAAAAATTCCATCAAACTGTTTAGTAAAAATTCACATGTGGGAAAAATAATTTAAAAAATTATAGAATAAAATTAAAAAAAATTATTTTTCTTAAAAAACATGTACATGGAAGACAAATATTCATCGTAAGATAGTTACGTATAAAAAATATACAATAAAAATGAGATTGTGAAATTAACCCTTACCACTTTATAATTAGTAGAATCATATGCCCCATGAATGAGAGATCATAGAATGTGTATGTAAATACTCAAGAATTTTATAGTAATTATCATATAATACATTAATTTTAATTATATACACCAAATAATAGAAACAAGTGGTGAAGATGGTATATGTCTCGGAGAAATTAATGTGAGACTAGAAGACCCCTAACCTTATGTCTTGACTATCTTTGTAGTCATTAAAAAATATTGAATAATAAATGTATGTTTATTATTAATCGATTATAGAAAAATATAAAATAATATCATACCATATATTATTTAATTATGACCTTCTATTACCTATTTATTAACAATTTCATGGTAATGTTACGTTTCTGGTAACAACTGCATTGCTTTCCGCATGTATTTTGATTTGTTATATTTTAGGTTCTATTACTTATATGATTATATCATCCTATATATAGTGATAATAACAATATAAATATCATAATTTTTAGTTATATATTTATTTATAATAATCTATAAATGATATAAATGTGAAATGGAATATACTGTTCATGGAGACAGTTGGTTATATATACGCATGAATACTATTTCATTTTTCTTATCATGTTGAACAAAATAAGGTAAATGATATATATATATATATATTAAAATTTAATAATTATTATTATTTCATATACATCATATAAATTTACAAAACCCATCCTTAATATATTACATGTAATGTGTGAATGAATAACATCACCTTAAGGTGGCTGTAGTCCACATGTTCACAAACAAAGTTATCAGATTTCGAAAAAAAAGGAATGAATGGTTTTATGTGTTATATAAAAATTTATAAAGTATAAATACATCATAAATATCATATATATCATATAAAAACATAATTTCTCTAATTATTCCAAACCCTGAATGGTGGAAATAGAAGAATGAACTAGATCGGTTTGGGAGGCGGCAACCTGCCGTACACATGAATGATGATTGCATATCTCATTTGATGGAAGTGTGTGTGTGTCTAGGATGTAAATTTACTATAAAAACATATAACTATATTTAGTATGCATAAATTATTATATAATGATTTAATGTTAATAATTTTGGGATGGATGAAGAAATGAACCCAGTGTTCTTGTTGAAGGATCTTACCTTTTTTGTGTAAATACTTTTGGTTTTAACCAAATAGATTCATTTTTTTCTTTATGAAAAAAGTGGGTCATCTAAGATAAATTTTGGATCTTGGGGGGATATTTTGGTAGGTTTTATCTTGGGAAAATGGAATGATCGGTGAGAATGAAGATATTAATAGGACCCCTTTTATAATAGAGGGGAGAGATGCTTTTGGAATTTCTCAAAATAATAATTTATAATAATAGAAATATCCATTCAAATATCATAAAAATGAAATTTAGTCTAAGATAATGTTTTATTGGTTGGTAATAACATAAAAATATATATTTTAGACCAGTTTTGGTGTAATTTCATATCTAATCATTCTGATTCAACCTTATTTAACCAATTGTAATTTTCAATGTGGTAACAAATTTTCAGATATTAAACGAGTGATATATTTCTGTATAAGAAGTTAATTGGACCATAAATTGTGAATTTATGATATTGTTGGCATTAATTTATCTTATTTGTCCTTATTTTTATTTTTTCTGATTTTTAAATAATTTAACAAAATATTATTTTCATAAAATATTATTAGTGTGAATTTTGACACTATTCATTTTATTGACTTGGAGAAAATCAATTCCATAATTTAACAATGAATATATTAATTTTTTATGAACCTATTATGTAATATAAAACTATTAAATTCTTTAAGGACCCTAATGAATTAAAATTTTATATATTCTAAAAATTTTAATATCACATGATTGTGTTTATAATTAATTTAATAAGTACTAAACCATCATAGACAAATTATTTATGAAATTTATTTCATTACAAAAAAATTTACACAAAAATCCAAGAAATATATAATCCTTTTATATTTCATAATATTTTTAATATTCATGAAAAATTTCTATTCTATATCGTATTAAAAATATTGTACTTGTTAACATTTTAAGTTTGTTAATTTGTCACTCTCTTTGGTTTTGATAAAATATAATTCATTTTTAATGAAAATTTTTCATTAAATAATTATATTTTAAAATTTATTAATTTAGGGTATAATTAAATTCATTCAATATGATTTGGGGAACTGTTTGGATAATTTTATAATATTATTAATATTATTTTTAACCTTAATTAATTGATTTACCCTTATTTGTAGTAACAATAATTTACCAATGTTATTATTCATATTGTCCAAATATCAAAGGGAACTATTTAAAGAATATGAAAATTATGATTCAAAAAATGGATTATATTTTTCAAAATTCAATTTATTGAATATGTTAAAATTAATTTCATATTAATCATACAGATAGGGAGAATCAATTTTTTTTAAAGTAAGAATGTTCAAAAGATTGAAATGTTTTTTATATTAAATTACAATGTGAAATTGATAATAATTTAATAAAATATATTAAATGATATAAAATGGATATAATTATACTTTAGAAACAATAAAAAAATAATTTTACAATATTAATTATGTTGAAAAAAACTATTTCCAATTAAAGTTTATTATATTTTAATATTCATCCAAATATTAAATTTTTCTGAAAAATACCAAAAAATCAGTCAAATTAATTTTTTATATTCCACATCCAAATATGAATTTTATTTAGTTAAATATAATTTATATATATGTTTGAAACTATATTTAAATCAATTGCTCCATCAAAAGGTGGAAAACTATGTTTTATGGAAAAATACATCTTGTATGCATAAAATTGGATTTTTTATATCATGCCTATAAAACACATTATATGAATATTAAAGTTTAGATTTATCTTACATTTAATTAATATTAAGAATAAATATATTTTTTATTTTCTAGTATAAAACATACTTGTGAAAATTTAAATAGTATTTCAGAAAATAATTTCCTTTTATTCTAAAAATAGTTTTATATTCATTTATAAATATTTTGGTAACCAACGAATTAATTGTAAATACGTGTATAAAATAATTTTTATAACTTTTTTAATACAAATAATACATATCATTCTGATGGCTAGGTTATAATTATCTTATTTAAATAATTAAAAGGATTTTTTGTAGAAACTCAGTGTTTCTTGTATCTCAAGTCACTAAAGAAATAATTTTTTTTTCACAAAAATATTTCATAAAAATCTTGGATAGTTACAAAATGTCGTCACATTGTTTAATCACTTTTCAAAACATTTATTCATTGTATTTATTAAATTTTCCATCAATTTCTTATTTGTTCATGAATACCCATTTCATACTAATGGGCTATACATCCACTAGAGTATTATTGAAAATTCCAACTTGGTTTTGGTACATGGAATCAATTTCTAAATACATGGCTTATTTCCACATAGAAAACTCTATGCCTCTTATTTCATCCATTCATGTTACATTATTATTATCATCAAATAACAATGAGTCACCATCTTCTATGAGTAGAATATATTATCATTATTGTTCTCCAACAACACTTGAACTCCTACATAGTACATTTTTCATTACAACAACTTCTTCTTACATGGGACTTTGTGGAATCTTATCATGTTCCAACTCCACTATACCATGAGCATCAATGTTATAAAAGCCCATCTTCCTCTAATTATGTAAATACCCAATCCCAAAATTCTTGACACAGTACTAAAACATGTTGTGTATTTTTTTATAGAAGATAAATAAAAATACACCGTATATTATACAATCGAGGACCTTTTCAATTCTAGGTTTTAAAGAATAGAAAATTAAATTACACATTATCAAAACTATACAGAAATATGATAAAACAAATATAACTATTCGGGTGTGATATCAATTAAGAGAATCAAATGCCTCTAGATAATTTCTATTAAACCTATGGAAACTGAATTTTGAAACATACGGTGAGAAATTATTTTTATCAGTAAGGGCATTTAAAAACTATGATAAAATCATTTTAAAACTTGAATGAATAATTTTGAAAAGAATTTAATATCAAATCAATAACATTTCATATAATTTACAAACTTTTTCATTTATAAAAAATCATAAGAAACTACTTTTCAAAACCATTAAAATACATATCATTTTGAAACCCACTTTTAAAATTGTTAATGGTAAACATTTGGAGTTCTCCTTAAAAATCATTTCAAAATAATAATTCTTTTATGGATTAAAATTTTACTTGATTTATCATATGAAAACAATGATCCCACTAGGACTATCACTTGTAGGAAATATTTTCTATAAGTTAATGTGTTCAATTCCCATACCTTAACATCTCATTCAATACACTAATAGTGAATTTTGAGAAAACATTTTATAATACATGCCTTTCACATTCATATCACAGTTAAAAAATTTCATAACCTTATATAAATAATTTTCAGATAAAATAATAATATTTAAACATATCATCCTGGAAAATATCAAATTTCATAAAACTCATGAAATTTTAGAGAAATGAACCTTTCAAGATGAAATAATTATATTTATGAAGAAATAATAATTAAAACAGACGATTGCATAAAAGTTCATGACATGTCACTAACAATTATAAATGATGTCCATATTTAAAATAATTATTGAAAATAAAAATCATCACTTTAAAATATAAAATTATATTATAATAAAAACATTTAAAGTAATCCCTTTACCTTGATTTCGTCTCTTCACAGACGTTTCATTATCATCCTCTTCAAAGGTAAATAAATCGGCTTCACACCGTAAAACCACAAAAGATAATGTTATTCATACACTACAACCTATATAATTTCGATATAAATGTGGAGAATACAATTGGTAGTGGGTGTTCGATCTTGATGTCTCATGGTGATGAATATTTGTGAAGGAAGGAGACCCCTTTGATAAATGTGGTGAGGGGTAATTTAAGAAATACAAAAATTTAAAATATATTGATTCTAATATAGGGTTAAAGACTTTAAAAGACCAAAAAATCATATAATAAAAAATGTTTTATGAAATGTTATCATTTTTGAAAATTTAATGATTTTACTGATTTTTGAATAATTTAATAAAACATTTTTTCAGGGAAAATAATTTATTTTCAATTTAAACACTAATCATAATTATGATGATAATAATATAAAAACACAATTTCAAATTAGAAAAAAAATTTTATTATGTATTTGGAGTATCATATTAACCGATAGAATTCTTGAATTAACATAAAAATATTAAATTATATTTTTTTTATTTTTAATATTTTTATTTAATTTAATCATTAATTAAATAATTATTACATCATTATTGTGGAATCCATTAAGGTAGTTATTTAATCCCTAAAATTTAACAATAAATTTCGGTGAAAAAAATAATTATATTATCTTTTCAAAAACATATTTCATTTCAAAAAAACACTTATGGGAAACCACTAATTAAAAAATTTGAAAACTAAAATTTATAATATCGAAAACTTCTCTTATTTCTAAATAAAATATTGTATTGTTTTTGATGTGATTCATGGGGGTCCAAAATATTCATAATTCAAATCTAATGGAAATAATGTTCTAAAATTTCTTATAAAAATAGTTTTAACCAAAATATATATCGATAAATAATTCTTATAATTTTATTTAATTTTTTTAATTTTCATACGGTTTCACGAACAACGCATCAGCGTTGCACATGCATTAATGTTAATTTTTTCATATATAAAATAAAATAAAATCATAATTATAAATAATTTAAGTCAAAATAAAATTCTATATTGGTTTATTATTTATATTTACTCGTATACATATCAAGACAACTTCTTAAATTTTATATTTGTCCTTTTCTTGTATTGTGAAAGAATTCCTTGGACATTTTGATAATAATTATGTTATTTGACAAAAAAATTCTATTTTTAAAGTAAAAAACATCAATAATACAAAATAGTTAATAATATGGTAATGAAAATAATTTTTAGAACTCAATTATTATATATATGAAACCAAATTTGACATTATCAATGTTTTTCAAGCATAATGTCGGCATTGATAATAATTTTTATACTTCTCATGAATTATTACATACATGTTAGGAATTAATTGTGAAAAATATTCCTATTTTAATATAATTATTTAATTATTTCATATAGTTAATAAAATTATAAATTAGAATTATTTCTTGGTGATGTCACAAAAAATATCACATTTTTAAAAAAATGATGTTTTTACTATTCACAAAAATTTAAACATTTTTAGACAATTATAAAAAATTGATACTAAAATAATTTCTCCATACTGAACTCAAAAAATGTAATTATTTTTAAAAAATAAAATTCTATAATTGAAAAAATAATTTTTTATATAAATATACATTAAATAAATTATTTATTTTAAGAATTACTTAACATGAGGAATATAGCTATTTAATTCAAGAATACTAATAAATAATCTTCTATGAATACCTTGGTTGTTACATCCCCCCATAATTACTAAATTAAAACCTCAAAAATCCTTCATTGTACATATAATTATGGATTTAAATAATGAAAATTAAGGAAAACAATTTTCATATGTGTACTTAATTAACAATAAGTTTAAAAGTAAATTTTATCATTAAAATTTTTCAAATAAAAATGAAAATATATAATTATCTAATGTTTTCTAGAACATTTCTATGATACCAATCATAAACCCCCAAACAGAAACATCTGTATTCAGTACTAACACATGATGTGTATTTTTTTTAAAAAATATAATTGAAAAATACACAGTAAATTATACAATTTAAAACCATTTCTGATCTATGTTATGGGTAATAGAAAATTACAATACAAATTATCTAAACTAAAAAAATATAATAAATATGCTCACACTATTCAGGTGTTCTAACTCCATAAGGGTAGAAAATTCATTTAGGTTATTTCAATTTAAACTGTTGAAAATAAATTATGAATCCTAGGGTAAGAAGTTATTTTTCTCACAAAGTGGTTTTAAAAAAATGATAAATGCATTTTTTATTACTTTAAAGAAAACATTATAAATATATTTTTATCAAATTAAAAACATTTGATATAATTTATAAACAATTTCATTCATAAAAAATTCTAAGAAAACATTTTTCAAAACTTTTAAATTACATATCATTTGTAAAACCAATTTTAAAATCACCTTTAGAAAACACATAAATTTTTCTTCAAAATTAATTTTATAATATTAACTCTTCTTTGGATTAAAATGATACTAGATATATCCTATGAAAAATAATGCAACCAATAAGAGTATCAATTTAAGGTGATCATCCCATTAGGGTCATGTGTTCATTCCCAATACCTTATCTTCTCATTTGATACCCTAATTCTGAATTATAAGAAACCATTTTAGGATACATTCCATTCTAATTAATAATCCAGTAAAAAAATTTAATAATATTACATTAAATATTTTCATAGAACAATTTTTTTTAATAATTTGAATAATCAATAAATATAAATTTTCTTAAAACTTGAGAGATTTTGTAGAAATCCACCTTTAAAGATGTTGTATATATATTTAAGAAGACTTAAACATTAAAACAGTTGATTACATAAAAGTGTATGATATGTCACTAATAATTATAGATTATTTCTATATCTAAAATAATTAATAAAAATAAAATATTTTACTATAAAATTTAAAATTATATTTCAAAAATAACACTTCAAAAATAATCCCCTTACCTTAAATTCGACATATAACTTACGTTTGTTTATCATAATCTTAAATAGAAAGTTTCTTTTTTTAACACCTTAAGAGCAAAAAATATTGTTTTATTACTAATGTATTACATATTTAATTTAGATATAGAAGTGTAGAAAATAATTTCTCATTGGATGGTCAGGTGTGATGGCTCATGGTGAGGAATATTTGTTAAGGAAGGAGCCTCCTTTAATAAATGAGGTGAAGGGTAATTTAGTAATTACATACAATATTAAAATATAATAAGTCTAATGTAGGGTTAAATACATAAAAAAGGGTTAAACACCACATGATATCACAATTTCGATAGAATAATATAATTTTGTAGGTTTTCAATATTCGCGTGATTTTGGAATAATTTAATAAAATAGTTTATTCAGGAAAAATTAATTTTTCCCAATTAAACACTATTCATAATTATAACTTTAAACACTTCAAAGAGAAGTATAAAATTAGAATAATTTTTTTATTACATCATATATGTATTATATTCACCTATGAAATTAATTAAAAAGATAAAATATATTATCTAATATTTATTTTATAATTTATTATCATTAATTTGATTTATTAATTAAATAAATAATTACTCAATCATTATTGTGAAAGATATTAAGGTCATTATTTATTCCCTAATATTTACAAATAAAATTCAATGAAAATTAAAATATTATGTATTTTTACAAATCCTATTTAATTTTTAAAAAAACATATGGGAAACCATATTTGACTATTATACAAACTATAATTTATAGTGTGGAAAACTTGATTTATTTTAAATAAAATATCCTAAAGGCCTTAATGTGGTTCTTGTGGCTCGAAAATGTTCCAAATTAGAATAAAAAGGTGATAATGGTCGAAAATTGATCATAAAAAAAAAGATTAATAAAAATTTGGTTCATTTAAAAATTCCTATAATTTTAATTAAAAACATTTTATTTATTTTTCATATACATGAACAGGCACTAAATCAGTGTTAAAAATAGATTAATGGTCATTATTTCATATATAAAAATTAGAAATAAAATATTATTAAATAAATAAGATAATTAGGTTCAAAATAAAATTATATATTAATTCATTATGTATATATACTCATATACATATCATGACAACTTCTTAAATTTTTTAAATTGCCTTTTATTTCCTTGTGCAAGTATCACAATAGAATTTGGATAAGGATACTATTATATCACTATAAAATTCTAATTTAAAATATAATAACCTAAATAATACATAATAATTTATAAAAAAAATCATGAAAATAATTTTTAGAACTAAGTAATTATTTACAAGGAACCAAATTTGACATTGGCAATGTAGTGATAGCCTTGCATCAACACTAGTAATTATTTTTATATATATCAAGAATAAACAAAATAAATATTCTAAATTAATTCAACAAAATATTCATCTTTTTAATATAATTGTTCAATTATTCCATATGTGTGATAAATTTTTAAATCATAATTATGACTTGATGTTCTCACAAAAAATATCGTATTTAAAAAAACTATAGATTTTACTATTCACAAAAAATTAAAAAAAATTAAAAAATTATCAAAAAATTATTTAAAGGTAATTTAATCATGTCGAAGTTGTAAATTTGTTGTTTTTGTCTAATATAAATTCAACAATTTAAATATTAATGTTTTTTTATAAATAACCAAATATTAAATTATTTATTTTAATAATTACATAACATAATTAATATAACTATTTAATTCAAGAATACTAATCAATATTATTTTGTAAATACTTGTGTTGTTACAGGCTATCTTTTTTGTAGATGTTCTCCCTCTCAATAAATATTGCAGGTCATTCCACAATTGAAGTTTTTTTCTAAGGGGTTATATTGGTTATATCCCCTTGTCTCGTTGGGATATCCTATAAAGGTACACCTTGTTCCTTAGGGTGAATTTTTCTTACCTCAAGAGGCTATAAAATTTTATTCACAACCACAAACATGTAAGTATGCCAACATAGATTTCCTTCCATTCCATAAATGGCATGGTGTAACATTGACCAGTTTAGTTGCAGCTTGTTTTAGTATTTATTCTATTATTTATAAGGCATATCCCATAAAGATAATAGAAAAATAACTTGATTCATCATTGATCTCAACATGTGAAAAAGGTGTGGTTCTACCTCTCAAACACATTGTTCCATCATGGGTTATAAGGGTGGGTGGGTTAATATAGGATCTCAAATCGTCATAAGTAATCAATCAATCTTTGATTAAGATATTATTCACTAGGGTGTGAGTGTATATTCTTAATCTTCATATAATGTTGGTTCTAGAATTCTTTCTTTTATTTCGTAAATTTATCAAAAAAATATGACTTATATATAATTTAATGGATATATCCATATCTACTAAAATTAACTGTAAAAATTATGATGTTTTAGTATCCACCCCTTCCTCAATTTGAAATTTTCTACACACTTCTACATAAGCCAATTCAAGAATCTCATTGGCCCTTTGAACATTTCCACTAAATGTGGATTTGATCATTTTAACTTTTAAACATGCATGAAATAGAAAATGAAGATTTAGTTCAAATGAATATAAATATCCATCATGGTATAAATTAGTCATGTTCTTTTTGTTTACATAACCTAGATAGTTATTCCAAGGTTAGGTGTAGTATGACTCATGTGAAGTAACTTTGTTATTGATTTCCATTACAAGGTTTGTTCAATACATCAAATAAATACTATTATATAAATACATCATTTCACAAAAATTAAAATATTTAAAAACGAAAAAATATTCATTTCCAAACATTAATATAAATCCATATGTATCAATCCTAGAAAAATATATAATTGTTTTGGTAAATGAATGCACAAAATAACAACCCATTAAAACTATGATCATTCCAATTGAAAAATTATTTGTTAGTACTAGATTGCAATAAAACAAGTTTAACTCTGTTATTGTGCCATCCCACCCCATATGCCACATATTAGAGACCCAAAGAAATGGGACACAAGGCCCCAAGCACACTTCCTCATACACAACAGCCTTCCGACTAGTAGAGAGGGCCAAGGGTGTGTTCACAAAGAGACTGTGACCTAATTGACCATAGTGGATCATAGTTATACATAAGAAATAATATATAGAGGAAGTAGTAATATATATAGATAAAAATATAAAAATAAGAATAAAACATGAAATATAAATAATGTAGTGGAATGTGAATAGTAATTAGTTGTTCAAATTTGATGATAATTGTGTAACTATGAAAAATGAGTACACCAGATACATGGGATACATTTATAAACAACATGGTATAGAAAAATTAAAAAAAGTCCCACAATAATCTACTATTTCCATCATGAGCATTGGATCGATCCTCTACCCTCTAACTCTATCCTAGAATATAGAATCAAGCATCAGAAGTTCCCGACTTCCCATTATCAATAATGAAATCATGATGTCTTCCAGGGTACCAAGGGTGTTCCATGATGGTTTTCAGATATATCCAGTAGGCCACCATCAATGGTTTCTAGATCAATCCATTCAATGTAATATGAAATCAACAATGTTCAAAAAAGTAGTAACTACAAGGAAATAAGAAAATAAAACATGATGGTTCAGGTTCCTCCAAGATACATGACTGCCACTACCTAATTTACCCTAATATGGATGTCTCTGAAATAAGGGAACCTATAAAAATGTGATAATGAGGGAACACAGGTAATCATATGTAAAACACCAATTGTAAACTGACCCAAAGAATGTGATTTGGCATGGATGATGGGTCTGTAAGTCATCATCTATGAATTATCAGGTTTTAATAATTCAAAAAAACATGTAATCCAAGAATGGAATCCATCAAATATTGTATGAAATTATAATCCCATACAATGAAATCCATATATTAATCACATGTGTCGCTATAGGATCTCCAAAAAACCCAATACCATAGATCCCATCCCTGGAGATACATAATGGAATCCCTGGTTTGATTGACTTCAGGGTTTAAGCATGAACCTCTTATCTCATCCTAGATATGTCATAAAGGGGACTGATTATCACTCAATGGATGTTCTAACCATCCATCCAATGAGAATGTCCATAGTTCCTACCCTACGAAACCTGTTTGACTGATGAGTATAAGTAATGTTCCCAGAAAGCCCATATAAGGCAATCCAAGTGTCACTCTAGATGCATCAAACAATTCCAAAGCTGATTCATGATGAGTCCATCCAAGGAATCCTTAAATCAGGATCGTTACACCTCATTCCTAAGAATGTAAATCATATCAGTCATGATCACATAACATCAACAAGTAATTTCAATATACACATGAGAATAAATATATTCAAGTCACTTAATTTGAACTAAACATCTATGGAATATGAAGTACGCCAACAAGCCCAAGACATGAGATTTAAGAAAGGCATATGGCACAAGGTGAATGGTATAAGGCATAAAGAATAGAGTAGAAAATTGGATGGATAAGGAATAAGGGACTAACTCATTGCCTCCCATTCGTCTTAATTCAACACATCAATTTAAAGAACCTTAAACAAGTTCATCACACCTCAAAAAGTGTCTATCTGTTTTAGAAAATGGAAATTTTTCCTAAAAAGGGAAATAAATACCATTAGGGTGGCATAGGATAAGGAAATCAACCAAGGGTTGATTCGCTACTCACTATAGTTGTAATGGGAATGACTAATCATTAAATTTGAATTATTTATCAATTTAGAGGCGACACTTCATGGGTCCATCATGTGGAAAAATGGTTCAGGTTATTGAAGCGATGAAACTTGTGGGAATGAACAAGAAAATATTCTATAGGTTTTTAGAAGATCACTTATCATTGTCATCCTTTGAATCAAGCATGAAAAATTGATATCATAAGAATCAAAAAAATTCCCTAAAAAAGTGAAAATTTCATCACCCCGAACTAGTCCACAAATAGATAAGTGAAACTAGAAAATAAATGAAGAAGTTTTTAGAACATACCCCTAGCTATCCAATACTTCATATGGTGATCTATTTGATGTTTGGATGAGAAATATATCAAAATCCATAAAGGAGTGGAGGAGGCTTCTCAGAGTTTTTGTCTACTAAAAAAAGTTGTGAGGAAAAAATTTTATGGTGTAAAAATATTTTATTAGAAAAATATCATTACCCATTATTTACTAGGTTTCACATTTTGGAGGGATGGTTGGATAAAATATTTACCTACCGTGCACACAGCTCTTCTCACAAGAAAACCTCACCTAGGCTTAGGACACCATTTAGTTAACCATGTGCTACCCCAGACGAAGGCTACTCTCATGGGTGAATTAAAAACACTGCATGCATGAAGAGCAACATTCATGGTTTTAAACTAACCGTTAAACATTTTATATGCACTGGGTATCCCTCATTGGTGATTTCCATGGTTATCACTAACCATGAACTAACCATGTGGATCATCCAATCTTCCCATTTTTTCCTAGAAATAGAGGTTCTAGATGAGCCCCAAACTTTATTGAAGAAAACCAAATCCATTAGAGAACCTTATTACAATTAAATAAGAGGTTTTAAAAAGTAACATAAGGATTTGTACCTATGCTAAAATAAAATATATTAAAACCTCCCCTCCTTAAATCATATTTTCCCTAACGTACCCTTCTTATGGTGATAAAAGGTCATCTGAGAAATGTTCAAGGAATTGGGAATGTACAACAGCCTCTCACTCTCATGCCTTGTTCTGAACATGATCATGCTACCATAGAACCCATAAAAGAGAAACTAACCAACCTCTGAGAACCTTCATTTTTTGACCAATGATACACATCAGATTCTCCCCGAAGGAAACATCTGCCTCTTTCTCATTATCCTCAAGATCAAATGAATGTTACATGCCATGATGATACTATCAAAGGAAGGATACGTGTATGAAATTGTTCATTGAACTGTACCAATAGGGTAACTACAATCAATAGGTTACCAGCATAACTCTCACCAATATCATGAATGTAATAACATATTCAAGGGATAAATTTAATTGTCTTTGAATTATTCTATATCCCAGTCTAGGTGATACATGAAAAATGACCCAATTTCTATCCTAAAACTATAGATTATGATGATAGAGATCGTCATAAGACTTATTCTTGGAATTAGCTACATTCATATGATTTTAAATAAAATGTAATTTCTCTCATGTCTCCTAGATGTTATGAAGACCAATTAGCTATACCTATCTTGGCCCTAACCACTATAGAGGTGAAAATTGTGGCCTATAGTAAAGGTCCTCTTATTAATACATATGAATATTTTTCAATAGTATGTAGGAATTAGAAAACTCCACTGATGTTAAATTCTATCCCCATGAACCTCAATGATCACTGACATGAGGCCATCACATTTCCTCTAACACCAATGTCATCCAATCAGACTGTCTGTCAGTCGGAGGGTGATATGTTGAACTCAATGGAACCTCTAAAAAAATTCCATATATAGGTCCTACTTGAACCATGATGTAAAAATTGAATATTAGTCCCAAAAAATAGAATTAATAACACCTTTATGTTTCACTATATCTCAAATATAAATCCTCCCAATCCTGTCGACTGAGAAGGTCCACTACTGGAAAAATGGGTATTTGCGACAGGGATAAATCCCGTCGCAAATAGTCTCGTTAGAAACTTATTTGCGACGGGGGAATTTGACCGCCGCAAATAAGTAGTTATTTGCGACGGGTTATCTTTCCCCGTCGCAAAAAGTCTGGCGCGCTTTGCACGCCAAATCGCGGGAAAGTTATTTGCGACAGGCAGTTATCACCCGTCGCAAATAACCGGCGGCGGTAAAAGCTATTTGCGACAGGAATATACCCCCATCGCAAAAGGAGATCGTGGGAAAGTTAGTTGTGACGGGCGGTAACCGCCCGTCGCAAATAACCGACGGCGGTAAAAGCTATTTGCGACGGGAATATACCCCCGTCGCAAATAGTATGTCGGCAGGTCATTATTTGCGACGGGTCCCGTCGCAAATAACTATTTAACCGTTGACCATAATAAATGAGGGCTAAGGTATTTGCGACGGGTACCGTCCCAAATAATACTATTTGCGACAGGTATCCCGTCACAAATAGACCCGTCGCAAATGATCTAACCTATAAATACCCCCCATCCGTTTTTTTCATTCATTCTAAAACTCGATCTTCTCCTTCTCTCAAAACTCCATTTTTAGAGTTCAGCGTTTCTTAAGTTTAAATTTTTTTTCCGGAGTTGATATTGAAGTTTTCAACAACGATCAGAGATGAACCTCAGATCAATTTTAAAGGTATTTATGTTCATTTTAATTTAATATTTATTTTAAAATTTTTATTGGTTTCAATTATTCTTAATTAGTTGTAATTTAATTATGGTTACATTGTTTTGTTACTTAATAAATTTAAATTATTAGTATTCATTGTTCATAGTTAATGGTACTTAGGAATAATTAGTAATAATTTCTAATAATTAAGAATAAATGCTAATAATTAGTAATAAATACCAATAATTAGTAATAATTACCAATAATTACCAATAATTAGTAATAATTACCAATAATTACCAATAATTAGTAATAATTACCAATAATTACCTATAATTAGTAATAATTAGTAATAATTACTAATAATTCGTAATAATTACCAATAATTAGTAATAATTTCCAATAATTAGTAATAATTTCCAATAATTACCAATAATTAGTAATAATTTCCAATAATTAGTAATAATTTCCAATAATTACCAATAATTAGTAATAATTAAGAATAATTACTAATAATTACCAATAATTAGTAATAATTACTAATAATTAGCAATAATTAGTAATAATTACCAATAATTAGCAATAATTAGTAATAATTACCAATAATTAGTAATAATTACCAATATTTACCAATATTTAGTACTAAATAGTAATAATTACCAATAATTACCAATAATTAGGAATAATTAGTAATAATTACCAATAATTACCAATAATTAGTAATAATTAATAATAATTACCAATAATTAGCAATAATTAGTAATAATTACCAATAATTAGTAATAATTACAAATAATTATCTATAATTAGTAATAATTTCCAATAATTATCCATAATTTGTAATAATTACCAATAATTATCCATAATTAGTAATAATTACCAATAATTACCATGAATTACCAATAATTATTAATAATTTACTAATTACCAATAATTCTCCATAATTAGTAATAATTACCGATAATTACGAATAATTAGTCATAATTTACTAATTACCAATAATTATCCATAATTAGTAATAATTACCAACAATTAGTAATAATTACCAATAATTAGTAATAATTAGAAATAATTACCAATAATTACCATTAGTTAGAAATAATTACCAATAATTATCCATAATTAGTAATAATTACCGATAATTATCCATTATTAGTAATAATTAGCAATAATTATCAATAATTACCAATAATTAGTAATAATTGGTAATAATTAGTAATAATTACCAATAATTACCAATAATTACCACTAATTAGTAATAATTAATAATAATTACCAATAATTAGTAATAATTAATAATAATTACCAATAATTAGTAATAATTAGTAATAATTACCAATAATTAGTAATAATTAGTAATAATTAGTAATAGTTACCAATAATTAGTAATAATTACCAATAATTAGTAATAATTACCAATAATTAGTAATAATTACCAATAATTACTAATAATTATCAATAATTAATAATAATTACCAATAATTACCAATAATTAACGATAATTACCAATAATTACCACTAATTAGTGATAATTAATAATAATTACCAATAAATACCAATAATTACCAATAATTAGTAATAATTACCAATAATTAGTAATAATTCCCAATAATTAGTAATAATTATCAATAATTAGTAATAATTACCAATAATTACCAATAATTACCAATAATTAGAAATAATTAATAATAATTACCAATAATTAGTAATAATTAATAATAATTACCAATATTTAGTAACAATTAATAATAATTACCAATAATTAGTAATAATTACCAATAATTACCAATAATTAGTAATAATTAGGAATAATTAGTAATAATTACCAATAATTAGTAATAATTACCAATAATTAGCAATAATTACCAATAATTAGTAATAAATACCAATAATTAGTAATAAATACCAATAATTACCAATACTTACCAATAATTACCAATACTTACCAATAATTACCAATAATTAACAATAATTACCAATAATTACCAATAATTAGGAATAATTACCAATAATTAGTAATGATTCGTAATGATTACCCATAATTAGTAATAATTATCAATAATTAGTAGGAATTACCAATAATTAGGAATAATTACCAATAATTAAGAATAATTACCAATAATTAGGAATAATAACATTATTACATTATTAATATATTTTATTATTAATATTAAAATAATTTAATTTTTTAAATTATACACAATTTTCTTTTCATCTGTGTGTTTTCTGTCTCCACATGTAATATTTGTATGTGGAGACAGAAAACACACAGAAGAAAGGAGAATTGTATATAATATAGAAAATTATATTATTTTAATATTAATAATAAAATATACTAATAATGTTATTATTCCTAATTGTTGGTAATTATTCCTAATTATTGGTAATTATTCCTAATTATTGGTAATTATATGAGTAATTACCAATAATTAGGAATAATTACCAATAATTACCAATAATTAGGAATAATTACCATTAATTACCAATAATTACCATTAGTTAGAAATAATTATCAATAATTAGGAATAATTACCAATAATTAGGAATAATTACCAATAATTAGGAATAATAACCAATAATTAGGAATAATTACCAATAATTAGGAATAATAACATTATTACATTATTAGTGTATTTTATTATTAATATTAAAATAATATAATTTTCTATATTATATACAATTCTCCATTCATCTGTGTGTTTTCTGTCTCCACATGTAATATTTGCATTCTTTTTTAAAATTATCAACCTACTCACTAATGGAGAGGTGAAAGTGAATGAAAATATTACATGTGGAGACAGAATGTTAAACACACAGATGAAAGGAGAATTGTATATAATATAGAAAATTATATTATTTTAATATTAATTATAAAATATACTAATAATGTAATAATGTTATTATTATATAATTAATATTTATGAAAAAATAATATTAGTACTATGAAAATAATAAAAAATTTATATAATATTAAAATTATCAATATTTGTAACAGGTTTTGCTTTATTCTCAACATGTTCAATTCTTAAAGGGTCATTTTTTAGGTCTATCTCAATAAGAAGTTTGTGTCAGTCGTGTATGATGTAAAATCTATAATTATCCTTGCTTGAGCATTTTTTCTAACAAATTATTCAAAACCAGTAATGATTTTATATTTTATAGAAAAATATGGAACAACGAGGTCGTCAACACTCATTATTAGGTGACCGCATATGGATAAATCAAAGTAGAAATCCAAACGGTTCTGGTTTAAATCCAGTATATGTAGAGGGTGTGGAGACTTTTATATCATTTGCAGCATCAAATCCAGAATTTTTTTCAAAAGGAAAAATAAAATTCCCTTTGTAGAAAATGTGCATTGAGAATGTTTGACATGTTTGACAAAGTGGGGGGACATCTCTTGCGTTTTGGTTTTCAACTAGATTATGTTTTTTGGTATCAACACGGTGAACGCAGTTCCAGAGAAGTTGATACCAAATTGATTCTGGATCCATCTCGGTTTCAAGATTTAGTACATGATGTTACAGGTTCATATGTTCAACATACAAAACTCCGGCTGATATAGCTTCAAATCCTGAGTTGGCACCATCTGAATTTTATGATTAGTTGAGGTCTGCTGAGGATGCATTATATCCTGGCTGCAAGATGAGCAAATTAGAAGCAGTTGCAAAATTTATGGCCATCAAATCAGATAACAAAATGTCAAACACCTGTTTTGACTAGATATTTTCTTTGCTTAAAACACTGTTACCCAAAGTAAATGTTTTGCCTGCAAATTACTATGAGAGTAAGAGGCTGGTTCGAAATTTGGGACTTACTTGTCAGAAGATTCATGCATGTTCAAATGACTTCATTTTATATTCTGGGGAAAATGAGTCGTTGGATTATTGTCCCACATGTGGGAAACTGAGATATAAAGAAGGACAACATGGGAAGTCTGGTTTGATTCCTATAAAACAGTTGAGATATTTTCCCCTTACATCCAGACTTCAGCGTTTATTAATGTCTAAGAATACATCGACAATGATGTCATGGCATAAATAGAATATTTCAACCGATAAAAGCTTGAATCATCCAGCCGATGGTGATTCATGGAAACATTTTGATAGAGTGCATACATCCTTTTCTTTAGAAGCTAGAAATGTTTGACTAGGCCTTTCCACTGATGGTTTCTGTCCGTTCAGATCTTATGGTAGTCAATATTCATGTTGGCCTGTTTTTTTAACTCCGTACAATTTACCTCCATGGATGTTGATGAAGGAGCCATATATCTTTTTTACTTTACTAATTCCAGGAAATCTGAAGAAAAATATTGATGTTTATTTGAAACCATTGATTGATGAATTATGTTTATTGTGGAGTACTGGTGTCAGTACATATGATGTTGCAACGAAACACAATTTCTTACTGGGAGCAGCATTGATGTGGAAAATTAGTGACTTCCCGGCTTATGGGATGTTATCTGGATGGAGTACACATGGTCAGAAATCATGCCCTTACTGTATGGGAGAGAACAAAGAATTTATGCTCATTAATGGAATGAAACCTTGTTATTTTTGACTGTCATCGCAGATTTCTTCCTGCTGATCATCCTTTTCACAGAAACAGATCTCATTTCCGAAAAGGAACAGTTGAAATGGATGAACCTCCAAAAATGATATCAGGGTCGGAGTTAAAATCAGTTGTATTTTCATTACCTCCCATCACTTTTGGTCCCACAATAAACCAACAGAAAATTTCTGGTTTTGGGAAAGAACACAATTGGATTAAACGCAGCATATTTTGGGATTTGCCATATTGGTCTAATTTGTTGGTCCGACACATGTTAGATGTCATGCATAATGAGAGGAACTATTTTGATAATTTGTTTCATACAGTTTTGGATACGCCAGGAAAGAGAAAAGACAATGTAAATGCACGTTTAGATCTTACCCAAATTTGCAGGCGTCCAGAACTGGAACTGTTTGAGAATGTCAGAACAGAAAGGTTACTGAAACCAAAAGCAGCTTATACACTGTCTAAAGAAAACCATTTATTATTTTGTCAGTGGATTGCAGATTTGAGACTTCCAGATGGCTGTGCTTCCAATTTGGGTAGATTTGTAAAGAATGGTCATATTACTAGATTAAAAAGTCATGATTGTCATGTTATAATGGAAAGACATCCACCCATTGGATTAAGAGGCCTATTTAATTCTGTAATTTGGGATTCCATAACAGACATGTCTCATTATTTTCGGGAAATTTGTGCGGCTACAATAGATTATGATGCTCTATGCAAACTTGAAGAAGATGTTGTTGTAATTATATGTAAACTGGAAAAAATATTTCCGCCGTCTTTTTCGACTCAATGGAACATTTGATGTTACATTTGCCATATGAAGCCAAATGTGGAGGTCCAGTACAGTTTCGATGGATGTACCCATTTGAAATATGCATGCAAAAATTGAAAAGAAAAGTTCGTAACAAAGAATCTGTTGAAGGATCTATTGCAAAAGATTATTTTCAAGAGGAAATATCTTTTTTCTACTCCCATTATTTTGAATCTGGGTATCCTTCAACACACAACCGAATGGGACGGAATGAGAGGAATATTGATGAAATCGACAATCAATTATCTGTTTTCAACCAGCTAGAGCTTGGTTTTGGTGAAGTTTGTGAACGCTGGCTTTCAGATGATGAACATCCCATAGCTCATACGTATGTTCTGCTCAACTGTGAAGAGATGACATCAGTTGTACTGTAAGTGTTTATATCACTTATTCTATCATTTATGTTACAGTAAATAACTTTGGTTTTTATAGGTTGTATGATAATCATATCAAGAAACAAATTCCACAAATTACAGCAGCTGCTCTCGAAGAACGCCGACTGAAAAATTTCTCTCACTGGTTTCAAAAACTGCTAACATAAACTTTTTATCTTTTACCAACTCATTCAATGTATAGTTTACTATATTGATTATTATTTCACAAATTTTCAGGTGTCTCAACATGCTGATAAAATTGAAAAACGGTTGTGTATATTGAGTAACCCACCTTCCAAACTTGTTAAAACTTATAATGCATATGTGCTGAATGGATTTTGATTTCACACACATGCATATGGGGAATAGAAAAAAACAATGAACAGCGGAGTTACCTTGAGAGGATCTCATCATCAAGAAAATGAAGTTGACTTTTATGGAATACTTGATGAAATCATTGAACTCTGTTATCTTGGACAACATTACATAACCATGTTCAAATGTCGGTGGTTGGATACAGAGAGAGGCGTGCGTGTTCATCTGAATCATGGAATCATCGATATTAAATGTAAAAGTGTTCTCACAGTAAATGAACCATACTTATTGGCTCAACAGAAACATCAAGTTGATTATACAAAGTACTGTGCTACATCAAGAGACTTGACTGATTGGTGGAGTGTAATAAAAATCAAAATTCGAGACAATCATTTTTGTCAAAGTGAATGTGCTTTCACTGATGTGCAAAGAATTGATGTTTTTTAGGAGAGTCATGAAAATAAATCTTTTTTACAAAGAGACATGAGTATCGATGATGACACCCCACATTTAAGAGTCAATGATGACGATGATGTTAATGATGTCACATGTGAATTTGAAATGGTAAGAGATGAAGCAACTGGAACTCGAATGGATATCGATGATGTTGAGGAGGAATATGAAGATGACATTGACATATATGAAGATGATGATGAAGATGAACACTAATAGAATTCCATGGTAGTTATATACAATCATAATATATATATATATGTATATATAATAGTAATTATCAATTATTTGCTAACAACATTAACATTTTATGTTTCAGATGGATGACGACGCATTTCGTGAGTTGGCGGATGTTGACCTGCCTTTCGATGCGGATGAGTTGCTAGCAGATGACCCTCAACCTGCAGGCTCTCTAGGGAGTACGTGGAGGGGGTGCGGTCTTGCACGATTGATGATTCCTAACCCCGTCCCCGAGTGACGTTTACGTCTTGGGTTTGATCCACGCACACGGAGGTGTGATAACCTGTGTGATAATCTGTGGATTTGACTATGATTTCATTAATCTATTCAAAAAATAAATGTTTATTATTTTTACAGTTTTCCTCATATAGCAGTCGGACAGGGCATCACTATTTTGCGCAACTATTTCTCTCAGTCGTGGACCACATGGGAGAAGATTCCCATTGATGTGCAACAGGCCATGTTCGACCATTGGTTGGTACGTACATAAATAAATAATTTTTATTTTGAAAATTATTTCATTTCTAACTTGATATTTTGATTTATTTGTAGGGTTTAAGGTATCCAATCGAGGATACCATGCGTGACGCCATGCACAAGGCATGGGAGGTGGCCATGCATGATCGCTTTCATCAGTTATTGCACAATTTAAGAAAAGATCCCACAAAGAAAGCAGGAGTGTCAGATTTTGACGAGTCATGTAGAGCACACCGACCAGAGTACATTTCATCCCATGTATGGGATGGATTATTTGTGCACTGGTTGAGTGGTGCCTTTCAAAGGAGATCATCGGTGGGGATGCAGAATTGGGGGAGACAGGAGGTGACTCATCGAGCTGGGAGTCGTTCTTTCAGTACTCATAGACAGCATATGGTATGTACATTATTTATAAATATTTTATATAACTATAAATATTAACAGTTTATTTTTTATTCTTATAGGCTGTCGAGCACCCCGATACTATGGAGTACGACGTATATCAGAGGATGTATAGTGATCCTACTACTGGGGAGCTCAGAGGTGATCGTCAGCATCACATCGTGGTCAGTATTATTTTTTTCAAGTTTAAAAATTAACTGCATATAATATATTCACAATTTTAATTTTAAATTGCAACTACAGGAGTAATATGAGGCCGCAGCATCACAGACCCGGCCTGAGAGTCAGGCCGTGTCATCAGATCAGACCACTGGCCGTCAGTTTGATGAGGCGACATGGATGCAGGCCACCCAGTATGCCTTCGAGAAGGGCCGGGTAGTTGGTATTAGCTCTCGACTGACTCCCAGAGATTTTTATGGCAGTGCAGCGATGTCGGCGTCTAGCTCGGGAGGAGCTCATGCATGTTCTTCTGCTACATAGTATGAGGATCAGTTCCGATCTCAGACTGCACTGATAGAGAGTCTCCGACAGGAGCAAGAGCAGATGCGTCAGCAGTAGTAGCAACATGAGGAGGAGCGTCGACGCCATCAACAGCTGTACGAGGAGCAGATGAGTCGGTGGCAGCAGCAGCACCAGGAGCAGATGGAGTACATGCGCCGACTCACTCATTCTTTAGGGATGGAGTTTTCTCCACCAGCATCTGCAAATCCCCCATCCCCCCTCCTTTAGATTAGAGTTTGTTTTTATGTTATAATGTTTGTTAAATCAAAATATGAATTTTTTTATTCGTAGTTTCTGTCTCATTATGAAATATTAATAATATTATATTTTTAAATAACAATATTAATATGAATAATAATATTATTTATATTTTATAATATTAAATTATATATATATATTAAAATTTTATAATATTATAATTTAATTATATTTTTTTGTAATATTTTAATTATTTTAATATTTGAATGTAAAATAATTCTATGATTTTTATATTAATTAAAATAACTTATTAATATTTTTTTATTTATAAATTATAATTCTAATATTATTATATTAATTAAATAATTTTTTAATATTCTATTATTTTTTATTTTTGAATTATAATTCTATTATTATTATATTAAATAAAATAATTTATTATTTTTATTTTTGAATTATAATTCTATTATTATATTAATTAAAATCATTTATTAATATTTTATTATTTTTTATTTTTGAATTATAATTGGATTATTAATATATTAATTAAAATAATTTATTAAAAATTTATTCTTTTTATTTTTTTTATAGTATTTGCGACGGGATACTATGCCCGTCGCAAATAGTATTATTATTATATTCATTAAAATAATTTAATAATAGTTTTATTTTTTAAAAAAAAATAGTAATTGCGACGGGGCCCATCTCAATTACTATTTTAAAAGTTTTTACAAATATACGGAGTAATATTTGTGACAGGAAGGATCCCCGTCGCAAATAATATCTCTAGCGACAGGCCCGTCGCAAATAATTGTTGTTGCGACGACGTTTTCCGCAACGAGCGATTTGCGACGGGCCCTCGTCGCAAAAGCCCATTTGCGACGGGATTCCGTCGCAAATGACCCGTCGCAAATACCTGTTTTTCTAGTAGTGGTCTCTTGAATCGGTAGGAAATGTACAACCATGGTCAACATGTCAAAGATCAACCGTGTGGAATCCTTGCCTTGTGGGGATCTTATAAATCCCATTAATAAATCCATTTTGAAGTATCTCTATTTCCACTCAAAAATATATAGTGGTTCTAATATTTTATAATGTCACTAGTTTTGAGCCTTCAACTATTGACATGTAGAGAACTGAGTGATAATACCTGTTATCCTTTACTTCTTACCCAGCCACCGATACTGACAGTGTACATCTTGATACATCATGGTAATCCTGGGGTGAAATTCCCAAATAGAGGCACGATATTACCACATCATCTCTTATCATATATCATAAGGCACTGATACATGATCATAATACAGTAAGATCTCATTCCCATTAACTACACATATAGGTGGTGGGTTCTCATGTGAGACACATTCCCTTAGAACAATTCCATCAGAATCTGATATTTATCTCTTCTACACGCACACTAGAAGATAGGACATCATTACTAGAGATATTGAAATATCATTAACATGTTATTTCTAAACCTCCAGCTGTATCTCTTAAAACGAAGCCATCAATATCTTGTTTCTAATTAATCTAGATCATGGAATTAACTTTGGAGGTACCCTTTTTGGGTGTTTCAGCAAGCTAAAAATTGAAGGAGAACACGTATTATATGTACTTGAACTATAATATATTATACTACAAAATTTTGAAATGTATTTGAGGCTTTTGGGATTTGTTAGAACAACTAATATTAGACCCATATGGTTATTCCTCTAATAGAATAATTCATGGACTATGACAACCTGATCGAGGTTACCTATATGGTAGTACAACTCTTGAGGTCTCATATGGAGGGATGTGTATTCTATAACCCAATCACTCTCCATCAGCACTACTCCAAGACCTATTATTTACCCATTTCAATAGATTGTATATCTTATTTCTAACATTAGAAGGATAATGATTGGTGATGAACTCATTCTTCCCATAAACTAATGAACAATAGTCTCAAAAGCCTCAGACTATTCAAATTTAACACCAATTTTAGGTGAACCCATAAGAGGCACAACTAAAGGAATATGTCCTAGATAAATTATATATAATATCAATCCATCCCTAAGAAAATATGTAAATCAAAAAAAAATATTAGGATTGTCCAGGGTAACCATAACACCCACCTTATTTGGTTGAACATATTTGCATGCCTCGAATATGATATCATCCATGAAGTGAGCCTTATTAATAAAAATGTGGTGTTTTATAGGCTTAGAATATAATAGATTAAAAAATTATGTTTTCAACATGATATCCTGATGGTTTCCATGGATGTTTCATGTTCGAGAATATATGAATATTTCATCAATGGAGACAACAAAAAATTAATCTGGGTACTGATAGAAGACCCAATTCATGAGATCCATAATGACATTTGAAACATTCATTAGGTCGAACGACATCACCATGTACATGTACAAGATGTACCTATTCTTGAATGCTAAATGTTCAATTTCTGTTAGAATCTCTTGAAATTGATTGTAGCCTGACCTTAAGTAAATATTATAGAAAATTGTTGGTCTATAGAGATGGTCATAGAGTTTGTCTATATGTGGAAATATATTCTCGTTCTTCACTACAAGATTGTTCATTCAATTTTAATACACACATAACCTAATGGTACCATATTATTTCATTGAAAATGGATAGTTAAACACCAAGGAGATATTTTGGGTCAAATAAAACCCTTATTCTATATATTTTATTTCTTCTTCTTATGTTCTTGGAGCTTATTAGGTTACAAGGAGGAATGCGCACTGGTGCTGCACCTAGAACAAGTTTGATGGTGAACTTGAGCACTCTTTTTGAAGGTAAACTAGAGATATAATTATGTAATATTTTCCTAAAATGATCAATAATAATAGGAATTTCCATAAGTTTAATTTCTTGATCACTAATAAAGAGACTCCCCATCTAGGTTGTCCCCTTACCCAACCTAGCACACTCGAGTTTGACTCGACAATCCGGAATATCACATATTACATTATAAAGATAAGTGATATCCTTAGGTGATTCCAATTATACCCACTAGTGGTAGAAATCAGCATGGAAAAGAAAATGCAGAAGCTAGTCTATATTGAGAATGATGTTGAAGTCGGTCATCTCAAGGATGAAAAAATTACACAAGAAATAGTACCTTCATATATCAAGGGGAACCCATACACTGGTGTATACCCTCTTCTTTAACCCCTTATAGTTTTTTAAGAGTCATAAGACAACTGAAGTTTTATATCTATAGGCTCAAACATCAAAAAACCGAAATAGATACGATGGATTCAAAAGCACCAATATCAATGTAAGAAGAAACTAGATTATAGGATACCAGAATAGTACCACATATAGTAGAAGGATTTGGAATCTACTACTCAGGTATAGGTTCCAATACCTAGATATGGAATAAATTGTGGCCCTAAGATACTTATTGACTAGCTTGATAAGGTACACTATACAGATGTTGGATCTCTATGTCCTGATCGCCTTGTCTATGAACACCACCATATCAAGATAAGCTGATAGAAGACCAACTCCCGTCTTGACAGTGAGTCACTGGTCATGTACCTAAAAGAGGCATTATTACAAATCCATGTTCACCTAACATTAGAGGAAAATTGGCTAATGCAATGAAGGTACACCATCCTAATACAAGCTCTGTACTCAATCAGGTTCCCCATACACTGATGGTTTTTATGGCCCGACTTCCCGCAATGGTGACATACCACATAGTTGTCAGTGTGTGCCACTGGGATGGTACTTCCCTCATATAAACCCTCAAAACGATGATTCCTTCTACTAGACGAATCATCATCCTACCCTATAAATGAAATTCCATAGATCACACTTATAGTTTCCCTATGGTTCCACTCAATAATGAGATCCTAGTTCAATATTTTTGATACAGTTTCCAACATATATATAATCACCTATGTTATGACAATGCCCAAAATCCATTCCTCAAATCTTCTCATAGTCATCAAGTCATCACCAGTCATAGTCAGGGAAAAATGCTAAATATATTTTATGTGACCGCAGTACTCTAACATTGTCAAAGATCTTTATTGATGATTAATAAAATTCCTAGTGTATTCCATTCTCAATTTCATTAGAAATAAGTTATCATAAGAGGTTGTTTGGAAGTCTTCTGAGACTATATCATCGTGATGATCATCCAGAGGAAAGGCATCTCTCCAATGATTAGTGGAGTCACATGGAATGAAGGATGAAATTTAGATAATCCTCTCTAGAGATGTCTCATGATAGACATATATATTTCATGGCTTCTAGCCATGACTCAGAATACTATGGTCTGACAACCCATGATAAGGTTGTTTTATCCTACTATTGAATATCTCGAGTTAGCACTTCAGTAGTAGGGGATGGTTGCGGAAAATCCTAGGCTGTCTACATGAACTAGAATAAACTATCAAGGAACTATGTTTTGGAACTAATAGAATAATCAACAAGAGTTCCCCAAGGAGGAACTATAGGATGTATCATAGGTGGCTCAAGGCTAGCCACCTCTAGATCATGATCACATCTACTTTCTTATCATATGCACTGAGTATGCTGGGGTGACATACTCAATAATTTCCAATATCTATCCACATAAATGATATCAAATATGATAGGTAAAGTGATAACAAGAAAGTAAAAGTACACAACCTTTCTATAAGTGAGTCAAAACCCTCATCAATATTCTCAATCCGTCTTTAGGTGTTAAGATATTTTCCCAAAAGGATCACATGAGACAAAACCTACTGCCTGGTACTAATGTTGTGTCGGGGTCAAGTTATCATAAAAATGGGAAAAGGTTCTGTTATATGGAGTCCCAAATGAAATGTATAGAAGAAAATACCATTTCCTTTTCATATGTAATCTTCATATGATGGTTACATTTTTAGTTTGAATAATTTATTTATTTAAAATTACTCTCATGTATATATATAGACAAATCATTCCAATTAATATCATCACTATTATTAAATTTATAATGCTCATACACTTATAAAATTAATCTATATTTTCAAGTAACTGCATCCATGAATGTATGTCTGGTATCTAGATATAATAGGTAAAGTACAGTTATTTGAGTGATCAACATCCATTCCCAAATTATAAAACTACTCACCACTTAAATTTTCAATAGAATTTATCAATAAAACCAACTAGAATGGAATAATTTGTAAATTGAGGTTTCATCATAAATCTATAATTTAAAAAAACTTTTAGATTGATGTAGGAACATTATTTTTTCAAATCATTCCTTCCTTGAAATAAACATTTGAACAGTGAAATACATAAAAAATAAATAACCACAACAAGCACAAGAAACTGAGAAAATGTTAGAAGAAATGTAGATATGGAATGACATAATGCATTAAATTTACATCTTATAGTTCTTAGTATGATGCACGAACCAATACTCACTTCTATCATTAGGAAAAAAGATAATGGAATCCCATCAAAATAATTTCAACAATAATAACATCACAAAACAAGTGTGTCACAAAATGGAAATGAAAATAATTACACACCATATGTAATTTTGGTTTCACCTGTACATGAGTTAGCTAATCCTCGGATCATGATCGTTGAAAAAATATGATAATCCACATATCATAACAAATACTGAAACAGTAATAAAAAAGGAAAAATTTCTCTAATACTACTTTGTAGCATTACACCCTAGATGCCACAAAGCAGTTACCTAAGAGATTGGGCCACAATACGTTAACTGTTCCTCACAATATTCTAGAGACTTTTGACTAGAAATGAAGGAAAAGGGTGTACAAATGTGGAGAATATTCCATCATAGGGTTCACTATTGAAAATAGGTATAAAATAAATAAGAAATTAAAGAATAATTAAAAACAATAGACAACTATTTAATAATAATAAGAAACCCTGAAATATAAATAAAGAATAAAAAACTGAATAATAAATTGATACTAAATGATTATTGTGATCATGTAGCTATACTAAATGATTTCAATGATACAATGTATACATGCATATAACACATGAAATATAGAAATAAAAAGGTCCGAAAAGCATCTATAGATAGAAAGATGAGCATAAGACTAGTCTTATGTCCCATATTCCATTATAGAACTCATAATCAATCATCGACTGTTAAACTCTTACCATTATCAATACCAGAATCACAAAGCCTTCTTTGGAACCAAAATTAGGCCATGCATGGTATGGGATATACTCAATAGGCCACCACCAACAATGTCTAGATCAATTAAATCTATGAAATATAAAATGAACAATGTTCCAATAAGTGATGAATAGAATACAATAACTAAATATAACATAATGTTCTTGGTTCCACCTGAATTCCTGACTACAACTATATACATCGACATAACTCGGATGCCTATGAACTAAGGGAACCTATGAAAAAGTGATGGGGGGGGACATGGGTCATCGTAAGTAAAAAACATTTCTAAACCAAACCCAAACATTTGATATGTCATGGAAGACATGTATGTATGTTATAAGCTAATAATTCTCATGTTTTAATACTTAAAAATCAATTATGATCCAATTAAGGGATCTGTCATATATATTATAGAATCCAAAGCCAATACAAGGAACTCTATAAATGAATCCCTTGTGTTGCTAAAGGAAATCCAAAAGAATCATATATTGTATGGCATGCCCAAGGATTACACTAAAAGGAGTCCCTCATATCACTCTAGGAATGGTGTAAACATTATCCTTTAATCCCTTCTTAGGTATCTCACACAGGGGACCGAGTATCACTCAAGACATGGTATAAACCTAATTACATGGATCCCATCCATGTTTCCTACCCTATGGAACTAGTGTCAGTCATGCGAATAAATAATATATTTGGAGGGAAGATGAAAATAATCCAAGTGTCACTCCTGATGCGTGAAGCGATTCAAAATCCGATGCATGACAAGCCCATCCATAACACCCTTAAATTGGGACCTGTGTTTTCTCTCGTCTCCATGGTAGGTATAGAATATAAATCCTTATCACACAACACCAAACCCGAATATCAATGTCTTCCCAAAAAGAAATATGTAAATGTCACTTAATTCAATAAAAACATCAATGGAATAAGGCATATAGAAACAGTCAAAAAAAAAATTAGATGTAAGAAAGGAAAATTGGCGGAGACACAAGGTAGAAGGAATATAACATTGACTATGAAGCTTGATATATAAAGATTAATGGATTAACTCATGTTATCCCATTCACAATAACATATTTCATCAATTTATGTCATTTATAACAAGTTAAAGACTCTTATAGAGGTGTTTAAATAATTTCAACTATGGTTATTGGGGCAATAAAGGGATATGACACCCAGTGGGGTGCCATAGGCCAAGGTTACCAACCAAGGGTTTATTTGTCTCTAACTAGAGTTGTAATGAGCTTGAACAAGTACAAAATATTATTTATTTACCAATTTTGAGGCATCTTTAGAATGGGATGACATGAAAAAATTATTACGTAATATAAGAGAGAAAAACATGCAATAATGAACTAGACTACCAACCATATGATCATAGAAGACCACTCATTCGTTGTTAGCCATTGAAATGGTCTAGAATGAATGATATCAGAAGAATTATAAAATTTGATGAGAATATGGAAAATTAGATCACACCAAAATATCACATTATAGGATAATAGAATTTTGAAACATGAGTAAGTGGATTATAGAACATACCCTTTGCTATCCAATGCTTCTGAAAACTATTAACATTGATTTCAGATGAGGGAGATAACAATATCCATAAAGGATGAGTGGAGTATTCCACTCAATTGTGCAGAAAAATAGAATAAGAGAGGTAAAATAAAGATTAGTCTATTAAAATATTTTATGAGAAAACCGACATTTCACTTGATGTTACTTGGTTTCATGGTTTGGTTGCATGATTGGCCAAAAATATGCCAACTATTTCCCTTGTTCTTCTCAAAGGGCCTCCTTGCATGTTATAGGGACATAGTTTTGCTAATGATTCACTGTCTATGTGAAAATCCACTATAAAGGGGGTCTGAAATTCCATATGGTCATGTGGTCCACCTTTAACAGTATTAGACTAACCATGCATCTTTACCTGTGCACTAGTTAGTTCGTACAACTAGCACTACAAATGTGCTAACCCAACATTTCATCATATATTCCCATTCTACAGAACATTGATCAATGAATGACCGTTGAGATCTATGAAACCCAATCATATCCATTATATATCACTTATTGTCATTAAACTAGAGGTTTTAAAAATTTATAGAACGATCTATTCCAATTCGAAAAGATGGAATGTTTTGTTGGGTACTAAAAGATATACCTCCCCTTTGTAATTTTATCAATCTATGTGGTTCTAATATTTGAGTAAATATATGAGAACCACAAACAATTTCTAATACCAATCTTTTAGAAACATCAAAATTACCCCCAATAAAACATTAACCAAAGGCTTCCCTATGATTCTTTGTTTGGGTGTAGTTTTTCTCCCGGTGTCCCTTCATACCAACAAAAAAAACTGCATTATATTACATTTATTTCCCCATGATCATCCACTTCATAGAATAGTGTGAAGAAACATCTTTCTTATATATCCTTTCTTTCCACTTCCATTTTTTACCACATGGACCAAACTATATTCACGCTTCGTATCCTTATCTACTTGATGAATACAATGAAGATATTATATATACATCTCCATGTTTTTAATATGAAAATTTATTAAAGAAATATGGAGAATACTAGATTTAGTGATCCTAGAATGATATTAGTTTGTAGTTATTTATGGATTTTAAACCCTAGAACATCTAGGTCATAAATATACCAAATTAGCTGGACTATGAAAGGCCTACTTGGGAATTCCTCTATAAGATTTCTCTAAAAGTGGTCTATATGAATTTCACCCCATTCCAATCTAGAACCTCCTACTAAACAACATGAAGTTTCTCAATCAGTATATTTTTATCCATGTTTTAATGAGACATTATGGTTTCATTAAATATAGATGAAAGAATAAAGAATTTTATAATGGCCACATCGTTCAAATTTATTTCCTAGACTAGGGACTCTTCATCACTCACATTATTGGATGGTGGATCATTCATTAGAGATTATAGCACATAAGATTTCTATTCATGGAGTAACAATGTCTAAAGGAATCTAAACTACTCTAAGAAGTTATATCCAGTGAGGAGGTTTAATATTTCCAATATTGATCATAGGGATAGTGTGGATGATGAGATTTCCATTTGAATCTACAATTAAAGAGTATACTATTATGGCAATCTTTGACTATAAATTATGTATGAAATAAGAAATTAATGGAATTTTCTTAAATATTCCAGTATTCTATGAATTCCCAATATCCATTACCATTGAACTAAAAGTTAGTAGTTGTTGGTAAATTCTAGTGAAAAGGATCCATAATCTCATTATTATAACCCTAATGGGGTTAGTGAATCTAGTTGAAGGTATTTATGTAGGAAGGTCTTTTCTAACTAAGTTATTATTTCTCCTTGATCCATTTAGAGGAATCCCCTATTCTAAAATTATGACTTGGATTTTCCCAACATTTTCCTCCAATTTACATCAAGTCTATCAAGGGAATCTTTTATTTATGTAAGGTGATTATGTCAACCCATATACTTTATAAGAAATCCATGTTAAAAGTAATTTTCTTAAAGGAGGGTTGGTAAACCACTTAGTTTCATGGATTTTATTCCTAATCAAGTGATTGAAGGCCAAGTATGGAATATTATTAAATTTAGGGATTATAAATTTTTATACATAAATTTTATATTATTTGTCATTTACATGAATTTTAAAAATTAAGTGGATGTTATTTAATTAACCCTACGGGATTAAAATATACATAATCAATTGATTTTAATTTCCATCTTTTCACATTAATTCATTTATTTATGTGATCATTGTCTTGAATCCATAAAATAACTAATTTCATATATTGTAATAAATAAACAAGTAAATAACATATTCATGAGTTTTATCTAATGGTTCATTTAATGAGATTAAATTAAATCCACTTTTGACCTATGGAAAATAATATCGATTTCCATTCATGGATTGAGTTTGAACATTCCACCTCTCCACCTGTGTACCACATGGTTTTTCATCATTATGGTTCCATATTGAATTACCTCCACACGACATGGGTAACTCCATTAATTTAATGTATTTTAATGTTACATATATATGAGGGGGAAAATACATAGATAAGGGAGTATTATATAAGTAACATTGGACATGGAGTTCCAATGTAATAATGGAGAGTGGGTGAATCACAGGCTATCATATTAAATATAATAATAAATAATTTCTAACCCATGAAATAAATTAAATTAAAACATCAATCAAGTACACTAATCTTGATCAAGCTCATGGACGGTCATGCATTCAACGTATATGGTAAAGTGAATGGATAAAATAATTTTCGTATTCATTGTTAATTTATTAAGATGAATGTCCTTCCATTAATTACATAAATAAATAATTGATTAATTCCATTTCATGATAATGAACATATAAATCCTCATAGTAAAAACCATCATAATGGAATTAATTGAAAATATTTGGAAGAAACAATAGTAAATAGTTATTATAATAAATTAATTGAGAATTTATAATTCTTTAAAACTCTTATAAAATTTTGAAACAATGAAATTTCCAATGAAATCAATAAGGATTTAATGATGCAATGTTCAATTTAATATAATTCAGTTTTTTTAGTAATTGTGAGACTATACTATGTGCACTATATTTCTATACATCATTTACCTCATTTTTCGTATATTCAAGTAACAAACACAGGGATTCAACGTTTTGACTAAGATAGAAGACATGTCTTGTTCATTCTATCTACATGTTTTGAATCAACTTACCATGTTCCCGAGATACTCTCTTCACTCGTTGAAATGTATCTCAGTGGTATCATACAATGTGTATAGGCTATGTAAAGTAAATGTTTTCTTAATGTTGTGTGTGAATCAACTCTATGAAAGGATTAGCATGTTAACATGAAAGAGACTATACACCGTGTTTCACCAGCTACACACTATGTATCTTTAATATCATTTTCCCAGATAACTATGTGTGTATCTCAGAAAATGGAATTAATGAACTATATAATGTGTATGCTATATATATTCTAGGTATATCATAGATTCTTAAGGTTTTTAGTCTCATGTGGTCTAATCATGTATAACGACCCCTCATATTGCGTGATTTACACCACCAACCTATGAAAACTACAAAATGTATATTTTGAATACATTCCATGTAATCTGAAAAAAGTGTGCCCAATTTTCTTATCAATACATGGTTTACAAAACATTTAATAACTATATGGTATGCCTTGTATCCTGTGGCATGTCTAGGTGTAGCGTACTAGGGTATATATAATGTAATCCAACTTCACTCTATATAACTCTATCCTTTTGGAAAAAGTTGGCATGTCATGATGGCATGTCTGGTCATTCATTTTTATGTTGTTAGACATTTAATAAAATAAATTTGTTAACGAACATGATTAATATGTCAATATCATGGTAATTCAATTATTATTAAATATTGAATTGTAGGAAATTAAAATTATAACACAATTTCATATGGATCGACAATAAAATAATTAATTATAATATAAATGTTACAGATCTCATACCACTTTTAGGTTCTGGACATAGGTAAAGCATGTGGTGGTGGTAGATATATTAAAATTTATTTTAAAATAGATTTTCCCCAAACCTCGAGTGAGGATCTAGCACATCAAATTAATAATTAATTTATTTAATATAGAAAGTAGAAAAAACCTTATATTAGGATTCTTTTAGAAATGTATATGTTGATCATCTAAAAACATACTTTCGATTTTCCTATAATACACTATAAGGATCCAAGTATATAATCCGTATAATGGTGATCAATACATATTCCATTAATCTTTAAGTATTGCCCATCGTACTTCGAGTTCTGGCTTGGTGAAATGATTTTCATTAATTATTCATGTTGATTGATTTTCTGTAAATCATGAATGAATATACCTTTCATTTTTCATTCCTATGATGGAGAGAGAACGGTGATTTGAGAGGGATTTTTTTGCAACAATTCCCTATTTTTCAATCTCATACACATCTCAATAGACATAACCATTTATTTTTAGAGCTATATTTAGGATATAATAATTATTTAATTACATGTTGTCCCTCAAATAATATTTTAATCTATAATAAACCCCATTAAATGTAGTGATGATGTTATTATTATCATTAATTTCATACAGACACTAATTTGTGTAGTAAAAATTATTATTTAACTCTCTTGTTCATTAATAATTTTCTATTAACATTATTTTCATTCATTATAAATCCTCTAGAATTTATTGAACACATGATTAAATATTTAATTTTAATATTTTATTCTTCAATAAATAAGTGATATTAATAATAATATGAATAAAATTACCCCTTTTTCTTGATAGTAACTTATTTTCAATTAATTAAATTCAAATAGAATTTAGTGGAGATCATCAGAAACATTTGATGTGTGACCCTATAGGATTCATTCTCATTGAAATTAAGTTTGATTTCAGAATTACAATGATTACTATCTAGGAAAGGTTATTGGAACCCATGATACAAAACTTAATGTCAAAACACTGACAATTTCATACGAACACTCGTTTTCTAATATAATCCATTTGTCACAATATCTCATCAATAAGGTTTCACATTCATGTCACCAACTTATATTTGTGATGCATCATTCAGATATTATCTAAAATAAACTTATTCTAACACCATGGATATATAATTTTGGGTGACAGATCTATTCCAATAAAATTTTTGTGATATCGGCATCCATAAAAATGGAAGGTAAAAGTCCTTCCTCGACTTATCCACTAATGGCATGTAAATCATGACTCACCCACAATACCCTTCCTAATTAAGAACATATTCCATATATAATTTGTTAAAAAATATATATTTCTGTGCGTAATGTTGTGATTTAATGAAAAGATTAAATTCTAAGCACCATCACACACACTCACAAATAGAAATGTCTAATTATATAAAAACAAGAATAATTCCTACTATTAGGTATATTCTCAAAATCTATCATCCTATAGATTACCAAGTGATAACTTCATGAGAAGAATACTATTCTGTTTATGGGTACTCACACTTGATAGTCTATGTAATATGTGTCCCATCATATTATATTATCCAATGAATTTTTTTTGAGAACATCATCATAGGAATTCATGATTCTCACAATATCTCGGAATTTCTGTGGCCTTATCAATGCGACATATACTCTAGGACATTAAAGAAATTATATTCATGAAAAATAAATAAAAATATATAATGATAATTTTTATTAACCCTCAATTTAAAAAATATATTTGTAATCAATGTAAATTTTTTTTGTCTTATGACACTAACTCTGAAAAACTTCCACATGGAAAATACCTAACTTCCAATGAAATTCAGTCCACTAGAATTATCCTAATAGTAATGTGACTTCTGACTCAAGGTTTTAGTTAATGGGTCATCCATGGTTTCATTCATAGAAATACAAATCACTACAACCTCACCCATATTAGAAAAATAACTCAATAAAATATACCAATATGGTATGTTCTTCATCCAATGATATGACCATGAAAATTTTTAATGAGTCAGCACGACAATATTATAACATTATAGTGTTATAGTATCGAAATTGATATGTACCACTTTAGGATCATTTATGAATTATCACATCCATACTAATTATTTTACAGATTTATAAAATATAATATACTTGGAATCTATAGTGGAGTCTATTCTCACAGCCTGATTTGAGCCGATCCATCTCCCAACACTTTCATTCAATGTCATGATGTATTCAGAATGTGACGTAATGCTATCTTGATCAGTTGGGAAAATAGAATCTTAATATAAATTGATGACTAGATCCTCATCTTTTCCACAAAATAAGAACATATACTATGTGTGACTAAAATATATAATGATATTATTGATGATCATCCAATAGAGGACACCTGAGTCCTATTGATATCTTTTTAAAATACATAATTCATAAGAAAAATTTGTCCTAGTATGTGTAATTTCTTAAATGAATGACCTAATCGTTGGGGAATACAGAATCCCTTCCATATGATTTCACTCCTCATGTGACTATGGTCAGATTTTCCTAGAATTTTGAACACCATGGGACACTACAAATAATACCTTCTTAGATTATTCCATACAGAATATCTTTTGTTTCTTTTCAGTGTAATTATTTTTACATAGGCTAAGAAACCTCTTGGATCTGTCACGATGGATCTTGATCCCCGGAATATATGATACCTCACCCAATTCCTTCAGAGGTAATCATTTATTAAACCATTTTTAACAAACTGCCTGACTGGTATATTGTGTCTAATGTGTAAAATGACATCAATATATAAAATTATGAAAATTAACATACTCCTACTAAAATATTGGTTGACACGAGGCTCACACTCATTCTTTAGGAAACAAAATTCCATTATGGATTCCTAGAAATATATATTACCTAACCGAGATTTTTTCATTGATCCTTAAGTGGATATTTATTCAATTTATATATATATTTACATCATTTAGAGTCACATATACATTGGTTTGTTTCGTATAGAAATATTCCGTAACATTCTCATTAAGAGATTCTATTTTGAATTAAATTCTCCAAATCTCATTGTCACGGTAATCAGTTATTTCAAATAGCCTTTTGATTTATTTCTTCATTAAAACTATTGAAATGGTTTTTTTGTATTCAATTTATTGAAATTATGTAAACCCTTTTGCAACCAGCTGTGATTTATTGGCACTAAATTTTTTTTCAATGTAAATTTTCATCTTGAATAACCATTAGAAACCAATAGGATTTACAACCACTTGATGATCTACCAAAATCTAGACATGGTTTGGTAAATGGAATCCATTTTAGAATTCATGTATTCTTTCCATTTAGAATCCTCTATTCCACTTACTGCTTCCTTATATTTTAGAGAATCATTATTATAGAAAACATATTGAGTCTCCATAATTTGTGGCATGAAAACCATATTGTTATGTTTCTCTACCCACTCTTGTACTCCTAGATAGTACCTGTGTCTTTGGAATAGCATCTTCCTACATAGGGATTTTTGGAAACATTTCATTTTAAAACTATTGAGAACCATGAATCTCCTCTTTATATATGACTATCATTATACCACTATATCTTTTAGAGACGTTTTCACAATCAATAAATATGTAGTTTATTCCCACTATTACCTTTTTTTGAGGTTTCATATAATTAATTTCCAAGTATTTAATTAGGGTTTCCTATAATTTAATACATGGTGTGTTGGTGTGATGGTTTTTTACTATAGGATGCCATAATAAATTCTTCACAACCACACATAGGAAAGTATCACGACACTAGTTTCATTAAATTCCATAAATGGTATGTTATCTTATCTAGTTATTTAGTTTCCACTTGGTTTTATATATGTATAGTTATTTACATTGTGTTCCCCAAAAAAATAATGTAAGATTCTCAAGAATCATTATTTATCTCACCATTTCTAACAAGATATGGTTACCATGTTCACTTACACTATTCAATATATTTTTATTAGGATTAGTGAGTTGAGTTACTATCCAAAACTCCAATAAGTATTCAATGAAGTCTTGATTAAGATATTATACACCATAGTTTGAGTGGATCTTCTTACTGTTCTCAATAATATTTTTATCCACTCCATTCTTGTATTCCTTGTATTTATTAAAATAATCTAAATTATACCACATTATGTAAAAATATCCTTATCTACTAAAATCAACTTTAAATGTTATGAAGTTTGAGTACCCACCTCTAGCTCAATAAGAAATGGCCCACATACATATGTGTTAACTAATTCAAGAATATCATTGGCCCTTTCACCTTTTCAAGAAGATGGGTCTTCAATTATTATACCTTCTAAACATGCGTCACATAGACCAAGTGATTTTAGATCAAAAGAATATAAATAATCATCCTGAAATAATTTAGTCATAAACTATTCATTTACATGGCATATCTAGTGATGCCATAGTTGGATATCGTATGAGTCTAGTGATGAAATCTGTTGTTGATTTCCATTATTTATTTTTGTAATAAATCATATAAAGATAATTATTTCAATGCACCTTTCCAAAATGAATGATATATTTATAAAAGAATAAACATTCATTTAATAACATGTAACTAAATCCGTTGGAACCATGTATGGATACAAATATAATATATTATGTGACTAAAGGAAGATAATAACAACCCTTTATAACAAAAACCATTCGAGTAAATAATGTGTGGTCCAATGCGCTGATAGTTATATTAGAAAGTCGAGCTCTCCTGGAATCTAGATGATCTACATAACCTCAGTACATATTCCTATATATACTTGGTTCTTATATTTAAATTAATATGTGAGAACAAAAAATTTTATTTAATACCCAATTTTTTAAATAGATAATTGATACTCTACAACAAAATCACTGGAAGCTTCCCATTGTTGTTGGGATGGGTGCAGTTTTTCTTCCAGTGGACCTTCTTACCACATGCAAAATAGATAGAATAATATTCTATTTTTCCCATTGATCATCCTTTTCATTGAATGGTGTGAATAATATTTGGTCAAAGATCCCTCCACATTCCCTTTCCAATTAATTAGAATAAGTATTGAAGTAAATTCCCACTCTCTGCGTACCTATTTAGCGAATAATTTTTAGAACATCTAGAGAATACTTCTAAATATTATTCATATTAATATTTACAACAATGAAAGATAATAACCAAGGGAGTAATTCCACAATGAAATAGATTCTCAGTTCATCGAGGATTGTGAACCCTATTACTAATTGACTGTGAATATATCCAATGAGTTAGTCTATTTGAGTCCCATTTGGGAACCCTCCTAATGATATCTTAGAAAGAGTGATTTGGATATGTTAAACCATTCCTATCTCACACTCTCCTGGTAAATACCGTAGACATTATCAAGAATTTTATATGCATCCAGGTTATTACGAGACTTCATGAGTTTGCTGACTAGAAATTCATTTTTTATTATAAAAACACTTTCAAGGACAAATTGAGAAACCACCATTACAACAAAAAAAACATAATAAGGATCTGTGGAAAGAAGATTAATAACTGAGGATTATTTCATGTAAGATTTCTTTTCAATGTGTGGCACAACCCAAATGCATCTAAACTACCCCAATAAGTTACTGGAAGAAACAATATAGTCCTCAACCAATAGTTATCATTAGAATAGTGTATATGATGAGCTTTAAATTTTGTTCTACAATTAAATAGAATGTTCCTAGTAATTTTTCATGATTATAAATTATTAGATAAATAATAAATTAATTAATTTTCATTAATTTGTTTAATATTTAATGAATTCCCAATAACTATCACCATTGATCTTTGAATTTCTAGTTTCTAGGTCATTATTGTTTAAATGATACATATGCCCGATCACATAACCCCAATCAGGGTTAGTCATGATTTAAGAAGGTATTTAGGTACACATGTCTTTTCCAATTGTGGGAACGCATCTCCATGATGTTTTGAGTGGAATCCCCTATCATGAAATCCTGAATTTCATTTCCTTAACACTTTCCTCCTAGTAACATCAATTATAGTTAGGGATACTTCTTGTGTTGTAGGATGGATAAGTAAACCCATAACATTTAAAATACATCCATCTTAAAAGTAAGTATCCCAACGAGGGTTGGTCAAACACTTATTTTCATGAATTTTATTCATAATAAAGTTATAGAAGGCCATGTATAACATAATATATAATTATGGGATTTTTAATTTATTATGCATAATTTTTTTACCCTTTTAACCTTTAAAAATCGTTTTAATATTATGTGGATGTTACTAAATTAATTAACCATGTTGAATAAAACATTAATGAATAATTCATTTATTTAAATTTCCTTCTTTTCACATTTATTCATTTATTTATGTATTCGCATTCATGAATCCATAAAATAAATAATTTCCTAGATAAATATATATAAATAAATAAATGACTCATTCATGAGATTTTTCTAATGGTTTATTTTTAGTGAAGCCATTTAATCAACCAATTTCCAAGGGGAAATGACTCATTCTCTCTATCTAGTAATGAGTTATAACATTCCACCTATCCATCATTGTAACATTTGGGTTTGTATCATTATGGTTCCGTCAGGAACAACCTCCACACACCATAGAAAACTACATTAATTTCATGTATTTATAACTCACATGTATGTGAGGGTAACTAAATTATTGGTTAATGGGTGATTAAATAAATATCCTTGGACCAGTGGGTGTATCATATAATGGAGGGATGAATATAACAGAGGACATCATATTTAATTTAATAATAAATAATTTTAAACCCATGAAATAAATTGAATTAAATCATTTAAAATAAACATATTTCTTGTTCAATATTAAAAATAGTCATACATGTAATTTATATTAAAAAGTATAATGAATAAATTCATTTCTTATTTGGTCTTTGTTTGTTTAGTTATTAATATTTCCAACATTTTATAAGTTATTTGATTAATTAACATTTATATTATTAACCATCCAAATTCTCATGGAGAAAACCATAATTATGAAATTAATGTAATATAAATAGCATAATTAATAGTTGAATATTTATCATAATGAATTAATTGATCATTTAATATTCACTAAACCCTTAGTATATTTATAATCACTAAACAAGAAAATCACATAAATAAGGTTTTAGTGTTGTAATTCTCAATTTTTGTATTATTTGGGGGACCCCAAAACATGTACTATACAGATACAGAACGCGTAACAAGATTGTTGTGTATCTAGGTTACACACTTGGGGATTTGTAATGTTTATTTGACCATACTACGCGACATATAAATTCCACCTACACGCCATTTATTTGATTCTCATAGTAAAAAATCAACACATGGGACTTTGGTGTGTATATTATCAGGACCGCAAGGATTGTACATGACAGCTACATAACATGTTGTTTGAATTCCACATTCTCCTAAAAACCGCTAAATGATTCGTCATGTTCTAAATAGAGATACATGATGACTTATGCCACTAAATACACACTACTAATCACAAACATCATTATTCCATATAAATCTATGTTTCTATCAGATGTGGGAATTAATGAAAAACACAACGTGTACACTACAAAAAAATTGGTTATATCAAAATCAATTAGGGTTTTCCATCTGACATGGTTTGACCATGTATAATGACCACACGAACTTCATGATTTATGTCGACAACCCAAGTATACTACATGTTATGTATGTCGTATACATGCTATGAAATATGAAAAATACGTTCTAGGTTTTCTGATCAATTAAATGTGTACACCATGTGTAACATCTATATGTAATGATTTATATCCCACTACAAGGATAGGTGCAACAAATTGCGGTACACAACATGTTTTCTAACAAAATATCGCGTATCCCTATCAGACCATACAAAAGTTAGAAGCTCTCGATGGAATATTTAGTTGTTCTTCCTCATTTATAAGACCTTAATGGATATAAAACACTGAATAAACCTGATTAATATTTTCATTACATCTTAATTCAAATTACATTGAATAATGAGTAATTGGAAATAAAAATTTAATGATGAGTTCATAGGGATAAATAATCAAATAAATAATTATAAATTTAAATTATACCACTCGAATACCACTTATTGGTTTCAGGTATAGTGGAAGTGTATAGGGGTGGGTGATATTTTAAAAATTCATTTAATATAGAGTTTCTGAAAAACATTACAATGGTTCTTGGATATCATATATGTTACTAATTTATTTAATATATAATTAAACAAATACATAATATGAATATTATTTCATTAATGTAAATTTCAATTATCCAAAAATACCTTTACAGTTTTTCATTATTGCGCATTTAGGATTCAAGGATTGTATCCCTCTGCCAGTGATCTATAAAAACTACATTGATCTCTAAGTAACTCCAATTGATCACTTGGTGCTTGTGTAGTGAAGTAATTATCGTGAATTATTTGTGATTAAAATCTATCATATTTTCCTGAAGTAATCCTATTTTTTTCAAGTTAATTATTGTGAGAGAGAAGGAGGAGTCTATAGATAACATTTTCTTCACAACAATTATCTATTTTTTGATTGGAAACACTATACAATATACATAGTAATCGAGTTATACAACTATTGTTTAGTTTGAACAATTTCAATAATTCCTTGATTACCCTTAAATAACATTATAACATTTAATAATATCCATGATACATAATAATAATGATATTATTTTTATTAATATTTTTTTTTGGAACACACAAATTTGCACAATAAAAAATATTATTTAAATATTTTTCTAATTAATATTTATCACCGAACATAGACATGTTCCATTAAAACTCATCTAGAATTTTTTTAAGATCAAAATAAATATATAATTTATAGATTTAATTCATCAATAAATATTTATAATTTATAAAATATGCATATTTTTAACTCTCAGTAATTAGAAAAATAATTATTCAATTAATGAAATTAAAATGTTATTTAATCAAGGTCATTAAGAAAACATTGGGTGTAACCATATATGTTTAATTAGTGTGTTCATTAGAAGGTCTAAACTATATTACAAGGTCAATCTATAGTAAGGGTTTAGGGAACCTAAGGAAAATAACATAATTTTTCAAAGAAAACAACCGTATATAATCATTCACTGGGTAATATCATCCATTTGTCATAATATATCATCAAGAATGTAGAATATCTTTGTCACCAATCTATATTCTAGATAAGTATTTCATTATCAATATGAAATAAATGTGTTATTCACCATGGCCATTGAATTTGGGGTGATAGTTGAATTCCAATCAAAGAAATGTGATATATTCATCCCTAATTATAGAAGAGAAAAATACATATCTAACTTATCCATTAATGACATGAAAATCATAGAGAAACCAATATACCCACCCTATTCATGAAAATATTATTTCGCAATTTTCATTATTAAATATAATTTCCTAGAATTACATTAATTAATGGAAATATTAAAGTCTATGGACCAATGCATATGCTAACCGATAGGATTATCCGATGACACCAAAACATGTATAATTACTTTAGGAAGTTCTTTTCTCATTATATCCCATCATGGAGATTAACAATTGTGAAATCCATGATAAGAATCCTCACCTTATTACTTGTACTGGAACCTTCTAGTCTATGTATTATATGTCCCATTATTGTAAATTATCTAACTGAAAACATAATTTATGAATACCATCATAGCACTTAAACATTATCATCATAGTGAGTAAGGATATTTACCTTATCAATGAAATTTATACTATAAGAAATTATTATATTCTAATATTTCAAAATAAAAAAAATATAATGAGAGGATTTATTAATATTTAATAAATAAAATATAAATGTAATCAATGTATTATATGACCCAAACTCCAACAGTATAAGGGGGGGGGGACTTATTACAAGAGATAATATTGATGATGGACAAAGAAATAGCATAGGGGTACAATAAGTCCTGACCAGTGGTAGTGGTAGGATATAGCGACCTTGTGGGCCAACCCAATGTAAAGATAGGGCATAATGGCCTTATGTATTGACCCATGATAAATATGAGGTTCAAAAACCTTGTGGTTTGGCCTGATACTTTTTTCCATATGGTTACTCAATGATATATATTTTTGCCTTATGGTTGAACCACGATTAAACATCCAATTCAATTTCTTTCCTGTAAAGAAAAAAAATAATAATGGTTGGGGTCTATGGTTTCTTGGTTAACACTTGATTTATTTCTATATTGTTATCCATTTATTTACTTTCATGAAATACTCATTGTATGTTAGTGATCATAAGATAAAGACATAGTGTTGGTGTCCTACTAGGTTTATACTAACACCCTGTATGGGAATCTCAATGTGTGTCAAGAAATCCTGAGTAGGGATACATGAAAGGGAAAGGGCCTAGTGATAGAGAGATTAGGAGAATAATGTCAATGTTTAGATTAAGTATATGTATGGAATCTAAAGTCATGTAGACACATCTATATTTTTAATACTATTCAAATAATATAGTTTAACCATTCACATTTGGGGTCCTTATTTTATTACTTTTGTGACTATGGATTACATTATAGGTGATTTTTTATAACATTTCCATTATTTAGTCTCTATGTTTCGTTCTTTGTATTACAATTTTCTTGATATGTTTCAGATGTTTGATTTTTAATACAAAAGTTATAGTCTCCCCACTTCACCATTTGAAACCCCACTATTAGTCACAACAAACATTCATATGAGGTGGTGTGCATGAGGCCATATAACTCACCATCCTAGATATGATGACTTTGGTAGGGGTATGAAAAGGTGGAATCAATAGAGACTTTATTTTCAAATCTTCTTGAATATTTTTTGAGAATTTTATAAATGATTTAGAGAGTGTCTTACATGAGAAGGGGATTCATGTTAGTTCCTAACCAGATATTATGTGATATAACTCAAAGTTACACGTGTTGAGTATGTTGTCATTGTTTCTGGGATGTGTATTCTTTCATGCATCATTATTAGGCATGTAGGATTGAATTTCATATATACCTATTACTTACTATTCATGGGAGTTAATTTATTTATGTTACGTGATATGTGTTTTTTATTTTTTGGTATATATTTTTTACATGTATGTTTTTTGATCTAGATTATAACTGTTGAAATGTATTTCAGAATGTGAATAATCTGATTTTATGGAGAACATTTCTCGATACAAGACCAATATTGAGAGGGTTATTCCCTACCATTGTTGGTATCCTCCTAGGATATGTTTTCCATATAAATACATTTTTTTTAATATAAAATTAATTTTATACCATATATAAGTTTTTGTAAACATTGTAAGCATATGATTGGAATTACAAACAATACAACTTAGAAGACGTTAGATGCGGACATCAGCAGAAGTAGGTCAAAATCCTCTTTCAATGAATAATTCAATTATTCATCCACTAGATGAATCTAATTATGTAGATAAGCATACTCAAATTCCTAGTCTATTGATTTAGGTGGTGTAATCACTGAAGTTCTGTATATTATGATTAGTTCATGTTCAAGGAAGATAAATTCTTAGAGAAATGGTGATTAAGCTCTAGACCTCCATCACTAACATCCTCCAACCATTCATGGAACTAAAGGTCCTCATGATAATGATAAATAGATTTACATCATTTCTGGATCATATATATATCGAAGACTAGGGAAAAACATGCAAACCTGGATATGTTCAGGCTAAAGGGACTCACAAGGAGATAATGGGGTATCATGAACCATGTAGGTAGTCATAATGATCATACATGAGTGACCTTAGGTGATTTTTTTTGCTTGAGGAATTATTCCTTGATATAATGAAGCTATATCATGTGTAATTTTTTATATAGATTTAATAGATAATGATTTCAGCGTCAGTCTAATCATATCATTTCACATATTTTCTTTTCATATCTCCACTATTAGATAGGGATTGGGGGAAAAATCTAGAACGTTTGAGATTGGACTTAATATAGCTATGGGGTGTCACTTCTAGATATTTTACATAATGTTGTATTCATAGGGGATTCGAATGTTCTATATGATTGAGAGGGGTTTGTAAGAGGTAATAGCTATAGTTATTCTTTCATATCATAGTGGTTTAGTTGGTAGACTCCCCAATTCTATTGTTAGTTCATCTTCTAGTTTAAAAAGTGAATGACTATGAATATTTAATGGGGTGGTGAATGGAAATCAAAATCATGTAGGGTTTCATCAACCCCATCTATGAGAGGTGGAGTTTTCAAATGTGTCAACTATAGAAATAATGGGTACTATCAAAAAAATTCCTGGGACCATAGAAAATTTATTGTCGGTGTGGAAATATAATTAATATTCATAAGTTCATTTCGAGGGCCTAATATAGAAAATATCACATGGTTGTGGGGGGTACATGAACTATACCCCAGGGATATAGTTGATGTCCTCCATAATAATATTTTACCCCACAAACATGGGTTACTCATGATAGTTATACACCTTAAGGGAATACTAATTTTTTAAGAAGATTGAATTTATGTAGTGTATTAGGCCCTATATAGTAGAGCAGAGGGACTATCAACCATTCATGGTATGGCCCGGATCACGTCTATTCTGTATTCTTCCTTTTTTGATACAATAGCTCCCATTCATTTATAAAATCTCAATTTTTTGATTGGATTGAATTACCAGTTAGGTTAACCACAATGTTATTGTCTATTGAAACACTCTTAAAAAATAAAGAGGATAGTCTCCCAATTTTTTTAATATCTCACTATATTTGTTGGAAGTATATATATATGGAATTTCAAGATATAAGAGATGAATAGTTTTCATTTAATATTGATATAGAATGGTGGACTAGTTGTTGAGGGAAGATCAACTATTACTAGAGATGAGTATCAATTATTTTTCATAAGGGATATAGTTTTGTTCTTATTCTTTAATGGGATGTTGGAGTATGTATAATTAATGTAAAACTTATACAATTTTTTACTATTATATCATAGATGGTAGACATGGTTCTTAAAGAAATCCAGTGGTAAATCCCTCCCCTTTTCCTGTAGTGGTGTAGCATTATTAGGATGTCTTCCTGAATGGTTTCACAGAATATCCTATAGATATAGGTATTGAAATTGAGATCAAACCCATTCATGTTGTACAACCTATATTAATTACTCTATATCAAAAGTGATTTTCTAAGCTAAAGTAACTTAATGTGTATCTTGGTAATTTTTATGAAATTTTTTAAATAAGAACTAACACATATCTCTACGGAGACTTAGTGTTTTTTAAAAATTATAATAGTATTATTAGTTTATGCATGGACTATAAGAAGCTATACTAGGTAACAGTAACGAATAGATATCCATCTCTTAGTATAGATGACATTTTTCATTTGTTTTTAGGTGACCAAGGTTTCTATAAGTTTATCCTGTGATCAAACTCACACCAATATTGTGTTGGAGAGGATGATATTCCTTATACAATATTTGGGAGTAGAAACAAAATGAAAATATATATTATCATTTCTATTGGTTTGACTAATACACCAGTGGTGTTCATGGATGTCATGAACAATATCTTTCATCCATGTCTTTTCTCCTTCTTTGTATTGATTGTTAAATATATCCCCATAAACTCATAGACCTCAAAAACAAATGATAGATTCTTAGAGATATTGTTGAATACACCCCAAGAAAATCTTCTTAATTCCACACACCTAAAGGGCCACTTATGGATTTAGGAAGTATATTTACTTTATTATGTAATCTCCATGGTGGGAATTTATTTAGACATGAATAAGGTCTTTGAAGTTATATCTTGGGAGTACCATAGAAATGGTTTTGATATTAGGAACATACTTATTTTAGCTAGGTACTACAGATTTTTTGTATAAAACACCTATTTTTTAGAATTTCCTATTACTGGGATTACTAAGAATGTGTAAAATTTGAATATAATACTCAATGTGACGTTTACTTCCTTGAAAAAAATATGATATTGAAGACAACATTAATCTAGATATATCTTGATCCTAGGATTGGATATGAGGTTTTATAGGATGGTTCAGGTTTTGTTCTAGGATCTATACAATTGGTAATGGATCATGTTGTATCATGTGGGTCTCTCTATATATAACCTCATCGGTGGAACTACTATACACATGAATTGGAGTTGGTAGTTGTGGTTTATGCTATAATGTTTAGGTTCTATTATATATTTAGTGAGATGTTTTTTTGTATGCACATAACATAAGAACATTCAGTACACATTATCTCAACATTAAATGAATCTATATAAGATTAATTATGAAAAATATCTATAGGAAATTGTTTTTGAGAATAATATTTATCTAGGGAAAGGAAACGTTGTTTCAAATACTCTCAAAATGAAAACGTATGTTCATGGAGAGTGACCTTTTGAGGAGGAATGGTTTTTTATGATATTTTTTTGGATAGGTGGTTAGTGGATACATATTAAAAAAATTGGTTAATTTATTATGATCCCTTGGTTAACACCTTGAAATTGGTTTAGAGGGTAAATGCCAGCCATGAATTTGATCCTTTTTTTTGGTGATATAGGAATAGTCGTTAGGAAATAAACTAGTTCTAGGTTACTCAATGGATAATAAGGACATAATAATTGTTCATGCAGGAGTAGTTCATCCTTATTCTATAAGGAAAGATCTGTTGAGGGACTCTCAGGCATCTCAAGGGGTAGTTCACTAAGAATGAATAAATATGTAAATGTATATCATGTAATGAATTTGGTGGATGTGAATAAAGAGATTCATTATAGGCTTCATCTCTAATTTCCTGAAATATTCGAGGATCAAAGTAGACCACTATAGAAAAGAAGGATTACCTCCACCACATATCATGCCTATGTGTAACTAAGATGAGGTAAATATGGTATTCATTATATGGTTTCCCAAGACCCTCATAATTCTATATTTTTATGGGTGAGAGTTCATCGATTGAAATAATGGCAAATTTATTATTGATTTGAGAGACTCTCTATGAAGATATGATTTGGAAATAATTATAAATGGGTCATTCAATGTTTCAATGGAGTTAAATCTAGGATCATATCATATAGGGTCAAACATTCGAAATCCATGATTTTACAATAATTTTAGATGCATTTAGGGAATCCATTAAATATGAGTATGAAAAATCATTTGTAAACTAATGGATAGTGGAAGATGATGATAATGGTCATGGAGTATATCCTTTGGGAATATGTCTAAAAAATTTAGGGGAACATGAGATGATCATATAGCCTTGGTTGAGTTCTATTACAATGATATTTTGAATTCTTCAACTTAGATGGAACCTTATGATAATATTAATAATTGGTTGTGTATCTCACCATTATGTTATCCTGATAAAGTATGATAGATATTGTTGGGTTCAGTTTAGTGTTTTAGACCTCTAGGGGAGTGGAGTTGACTAGGAATTAGTTGGTAACAACTCTGAGTAGATAGTTATCACATACCAACTATAGGAGATGATCATTAGAGTTTTATATGGAGAATTTTTTTTCATGAAGGAGTTTCCTTAGTGGGGAAATCATCATGTATGGAAGAAATGAATGTTGGAATCATGGGTTTTTAGACTATTTGAGATCATTGAGCATTTCAGAATAGTTAATTACCATCATAATCTTATTATATTACATTATGGTATGAATATGTGTTCAACAGCTATCAATATTTCATATACAAGATCAATAAATCTTATTTAATATGTTGTATTAACATTATGTTTGTAATAGATTAATATTTTGTGAATAAAATAGATCGGTTTGTTGACTGAAGTGAGAAATATTTAAGGAGGGATACAATAAATGTTTTTTGACTCTTATGGAAACAAGGTAGGATCCAAGAAGGGACAAGGGAATCAGAGTCTGGTGTTTATGATAAATGGGTATATTTATTTTAGTAGGTCCACTAGAGGAAATTATTAAGGATTATAAGTCCATAAAGAGGGTGATTTGTAACATAATCAGTTTTAATGTTATATAATTTTGGTCCTAGTGATATTTTTATCATTTATATAGGATAATTTAGAGGTTTTGGATAAACTAGATAAGGGTTTTGATCATTTTTAGGATAACCATAGGTATGAACACACCATGGTTTAAGATATTGTAGTCCTACAATCCATAAATATTAAACTAGTAGGATCATTGTGCCCATAGTTGATCAGGATATTAGGGGTGAAATGAGGGGAGTCGTCTTATGATCAACATCTAGTGACACCTTAGCATGTACTAGTAGAGGGAATGGTGAGTCCAAAATTAGAAAGGATTTTACCACACACCATGGATGGTAATTATTCCAGGTTTCCTATGATTCATGTGTTCTATGAAGCCATGAATGTAGGGGGAATCTCCACATCATTGTCAGGGTTGTATGAAGTTTATAAAAATGAAAAATCATCCACTGATCATTTTGGATTTCACACATATAAAAAGGAAACCTGTATGATTAACTAAATTTTATTTTTGATGAGGTATTTTGTCGATTCCTCCATAGATAACACATTCTCTTCCTCTACTCATGAGGGATAAAAATATAAAAAATGGTATTAATTTTATGTTTTCTATTCCTCCCAAGGGTTTTTAAATAATGTGATATTGGAAATTAGCTTAGGATACCTCTTTTCATCGAATTTAATATTCTAATGATCCTTCCCATTCTCTTAATCCAATGAATATGATTGGTAAACATCCCATTAATCAGACCAATATATACCATTGACACTAGGTGTTATCATGTAAGTTTACTTATTTCAATGAAATTGTCATCATCTCCCTAATAATGTTCTAAAATAAATTTATTATGTATTGGGATCAATTTTAGTGACCCTTGGTGTGCAAGTTTGATATTGTTGGTGCATGATATAGATTTTTATATTGACTATTAACAATCGTGGAATTTGATATCCACACAATTGAGGTATGAATTTATTTACCATATTGATTCCATTTATTAAGATTTTTACAGGGTTAATGTTCACATGGGTTGTCATGAATATCCCATGGAACCCTTGTTTGATATTCATCACATGTGTGTGTGTGTGCCCCATGAGATCCATGTTTGAAATTTATCTTATGTGTGTGCATGTACAGATAATGAGACCCATGATGGTATGTGATATCATGCATATGTGTATGTTTTTTGAGACTCCATATTAATATTCTATATTGTTCTTATATATTTCATTCCTTGTTGTGTCTAAATTTACATTTTCATGTGGTTTTTATTATATTATAAATTGAAAGAAGGATTATCATGGTATGGTTAGTCCAGAAAGGGAGAGCATGGGGGACAATAGAGGATGGTGATGATGGAATGAGAAAGGGGGAAGGATGTTATGACCATAAGGAATGAACCATGTGGGTGGTGGGATAATATAGAATTGTGGTGTCACTAAAGTAAAAGATGGTGCATGATGGACTTATGTCCTGACTTATGATAGAGACATGTCTCAAAAGCCCTATGGCCCGCGAAAATAGTTGTTTTACAATGGGATATTTAGAGATATATGTGAAGATCTTATTTTTGAAGCATGATCAATTCTCCTATTACAACTATCCTTCCATTATGGGGATGATGTAGGCATGCTTAGGGTTCATGGTGGCTTATCTAGTGCACAGTTTATCAACAAAAAATTGATTATCAATTTATTTCACTTTTATCTAATATCCTGGAATATAACTATTTGGAATGTGAACTTATCTTAAGGTCGCATTTGTTTTTCTTTAATTAGTTTATGCTCAGACACTGTATGGGAATCTGAATGCATTTTCAGACTTTTTGAGTAGGGATCTAGGAAAGGGAGAGGTCCCAAAGACATGGATCTGAGGATGCGAAGCTTGATGTTTTTAGGTAGTATGAGGATAAAATATATATTTATTTCATAATATGTTATTTATTTTTATATTTATATGATTATACTCTAGTTTGACCTACCATGTTGTGGGTCCTAGGTTTATCACTTGTGTGGATTTGGATTACATGGCATGTCATCTCTTATAGAACTGTAGTGATTTAGTTTATTTGTGTCATTTTGTATATTATTATTTTCCAAATATGTTTCTTATGTCTGGATTTTGATACCATGGGTATATTCTACCAAATACACCATTCAGAACCTCAAGGCTAGTCTGTATTGTCTTTCATTTGAGGAGATGTGCATGAGGCCATGTGGCTTACTGACTCAGAACTGTAGATTCGAGTTAGGGTGTTAAAAGTCTTAAAGGTGGTGAACAATCAATATTTATGGTTTCAAATGATTTCAGGCCTTCATATAAACTTTTTGGACTCAAATCCCCTCATTCATTTAAAAAAATAAAAAGTGGCTTATAAATTAGAAAACTTCTTGTATATATATACCATGGAAAATGATTAATCAAAAAAATTATAAATTTTAATTTATATATACTTACTATTAACAATAGTTATGTATATTCATAATAATAAAAAATAAATTTAAAATAGTTAATATTTCAGTAGTAATTAAAACGAATTTTACGTCGTTATAAATAAAAGTAACTAAATATTTTTATGATATTATGATTAAATATAAATAAATAATTACTAAATATTTAAAAATATCATTGACTCCATTTTCATCGACATAAATATCCCTTTTTTCTTTCTCTTATAGTTCGTGTCTCTCTATATCGATTGTTATCCCATGAATGGTAGTTGTGTTGACATCCATTCATTAAATTCAATAATTTTGATGCATTGGATTATCCTTTAATTGAACATTATCAACATAAAATATTGAATACATTATAGTTAATAGTCACCCACATTGATTTAAAAAATTATTACTCCACTTAGTGCAAGGATTTGATACAACATATTAGTCTCATGTGAGGTAAACACCCTAATAGGTCGGTGGATTAGGTAATTCCAATATTTTAAAATGATTGTCACCAATAAAGTTATTCCAGTGTTATTAGGAGAAAATCTCAACATCATAAAATATATAAATAAACAAATAAAAAATATTATAATAATTAATTTTATATGATTCACTGAAATTGGGATAATCTTATGAGCATATAATAACAATGATTCAATATATAGAAATCAAAAACTACACTAGTTATATTATATAATTTAGAGTGGCTGTTTTAACCCTACATGTTTATAACCTTCAAATAATTGATAACTCATTGATCTCAATAACATAGAAATATGACCACTTCTGTAATATAAAATCATCTTTATATCCCCAAAACAAGATCATGTTTTCACTAAAAATGGTCTATTAACCAAAAAAACATTCATAAACATAATGAACAATTTTAACCTATAGTGAGATGGCGTCATTTATTTCCCTTGTATTAGTTTTTGGAATTTTAACACACGTATATAATTCCTTGGATGAGAAAGATAAGTCTCTCTACATTTCCTAAAATCACATATATTTGAGATCATAGAAGATTTTATTTTTTATTTTATTATCTGACTCTTCATATATATACATATAACCAAATAATTTTATCTCCATAATATTCTTTCCCTGATTTTATATATGTTATATTTTTTACTAAATCACATGAATTTATCCCCTATAGTCCAATTAATCCTTTAATTATCAATAAATACACATAAGTATTGAAATTTCCATCCTTTCATTCATCATAAATTATCCTAGTTTGATAAGAAAATTAATTATTAAGTGATCCTCTTGAATTATAATTAAATATTCAAATTGTAAAAGTAATTTTAATATATCTAATTACCTTTAAGGTTTATCAATTCATTCCATGACATGACAATATTCATGATGGGATGTGTGACAGCCCATGATTTTAAAATAATAACATAGTATTAGATATAATGTAGGACCCACAATTCCTAACATATAATTATATGTAACATATATAGAATTTATAATATAACTATTTTAAAATAAATTCAACCTCATGCATATTTTGAAATGCATGCAACATCACGTTTGAATATATTATGATTCTTATATAAAATAATAATACAAAAATAATTAAATTATAATCTAAACCTTAAATTATATGGTATGAATACTAATAACAAAATTATTAATATTATTATTCTATAGTTATTAGAAATAAAATAATCAACATTAAAAAGAAAGAGAAATTTTTCTTAAAGAAAATACTTTTTGTAAAAAATGATTTAGTCACACATTCGTCACATAATTATTACATATGATTCCACTTTTACAAATCTCATTTGAAAAAATAAAGTCAATTTTTAAAATAATAATATACAAATTATCTTAGTGTGAATTTTTGGGATTTTTATGAAATGTTTCTTTTTCTGATGAAGAGTGAAAACAATAAATTTTAATTGAAATTTACATTTTCATTTTAATTATTTATAAATAAAATTATCAAGTTTGAAATAGAAATTAGTTGAAATATATTTATATTAATCCAATTTAGGTCAATAAATATATTTTACTATTGAGTTTTAATATTAAAAACATTGTATTCTTTTGAGAATTTTTTCTTTTAAAATGTTATTTATCGTCGTATCTGTGAGATTAATTTCAAATCATATTTTTCCACTTATATGAATAGTATTTAGAAAAATGGATTATTTATTTTTAATATTAAAAATATATATGATCTAATAAGGTTATATTTATTTTTTACCATAAAAAATAGAAAAAATCAGAAAAATTATTTATTATGGTTAATGTAAAAATAAAATAGCTGGGGGTTAAAATAAAAGATAGGGTTAAAACTAGCATGTATAAATTCATCAAAAAAATTTCATTTCAATATTTAGAACATATAATTTATAAGGCTATATAATACTACAATTTGGATCCTTTTGGCGTGTGAAAAATGTAGGTATACCTTCTTCTTTCAAAATATTACAAGTGTGCCACTCACCTTAACCCTATCCTCTATTCATAAAACCATAAAAACCATTTAGTTTGAAAAATACCTTACCAAATCACATAAAAAATTCCATACCGTCATCAATGAATACTTTTTTGGCCAAAAAGTCATTCTAGAAATACATTATTTATAATCCTAAATAGGTGGTCAGAGAAGAGATAAAATTTTTAACTATAAATTTTTTGTTTTATTTGTTCTTCCACCTCTTTCAAATAAAAATAATTTATGATTATATAATAACACATGTATATAAAATATAGTTATATTTCATTATTATAATGAAATTATATATATCCGTCTCCTCTTCCCTCAAATGGGAAACAATAATGTTAATCGTGTGTACGGTGGAGTACAACCTCATGAACTAACGTGACATGTTTTCCATCAACACCTTTCAAGGATGGGTATACTTATGGATATATATATATATATATATTAATTCCGTATATCATATATACATATTTTACTATATTTTATGTACCGAATATGATAACAACGCTAGTTTGTACGGCGGACTACTGACTCGCAAAGTATTCTGCTTCATTTTCACTAACAATTTATAGAGAAGGTGGATAGGATTATTTTAAAAAAATCAAATAAATGTAATAATTATGAAATAATTACAAAATTAACATTTCAAAATCATAATATATCATTTTCTTTTGAAACTTTTCTATCTATAAATATCATTCTTTTATTCGTGTTTGTGTGGACTATGACCTTCATGTAGTAATGTAACTATATTTTCATAACCACACATCAAGTATGATATATATAATATATTTAATTAAATATTATTTTATATAAGATATTATGATCTTTGTGGAAAGATAAAATATTACTTAATTTCTAACCATGAAGATCATTGAAAATTTTAAATGTTACTCATTCATATATATGACCTACCATTACAATGAATGTAACATAGTTCATTTTTCATAATAAAAATAATTTATTTATTTTAAATGTGTAATTGATTAAAAAATATTATAAATATGTAAAAAAATCGGTTGATGTTTGAATAGTTACCACTTTGATCATAGTCAACTTAGCGAAGTCATTTTTGACACATATGCTACATATCACTAAAACATCTGATGTTACCTTAATTGATTATGTAATGATATATAACATTGTATTGTGTTAGATAAATGGAATCATAATCCTGAAAAATATTATTAAGTATGAAAAATATAAAATTATTTTTATTATTCAATAAGATAATGAATGCATGTGAAGATTAAAACTCAACGTAAGGGTTTCTCATCTCACATTTACTTTCATGAGACATATTCCATATTCACCACCTATGTCCACTGTGTGGTTAATGTACTAATGCTTTTATATTTTATATAATTAATATCATTATATTCTTAATATTTAATGTTTCATTTTAAGCATTTTCTCTTATAGGGATTTCAATTCAAAATCTACCAAAGTGGTAAGGGTGTATTTCATAATCACACCATTTTTTAAGATTTTTTTGTATAAGTCTTCCATAGGGAAATTATTTGTTTTTTATATATTTAAATCAATGTGTTTTTATACTATGGTTATTAATGATATTTTTAATCTAATAGTACCATTTTCCCACTAATTAGTACTTCAAATGTGTGAGAAAATATTTTTGAAAAAATCTGAATTTATTTCAAACTTCGGTCGAAAATCATTTTACATAAAAATCCATGAATTATAAAAATGTTTAAAAAGGGTTTTAAACATTTAAAAAAATTCAAAATTATTTTTTCAAAATTTCAACTTTTTAAAAATTGATTTCAATACAATATTCCTTCTATTTTCAAAATAATTCCATTTTTTTGTTTACAGAAAATGTTAAACGAATAATTAATTTAACTTGTAAAACATAAATGAAATTTTCCATCACCAGAGAAACTCAAATTATTAAAACTTATTTGAAAATATTTCATGGTTATTTTCAAATAAAATTTATTTTCCTAATTTTTTTGAATTTTTTGTCTTAAATGATTCTTTTCAAAATGATATTTTGGATTTCATCACAAATTATTTTAATTATATTTTATTTATATTTATATTTTTCCACGACATAAACACTCTATTTTACTTATGATTTATTTAAAATATTTTTTATTGATAATATATTAATTATTTTATAGGATATTTTATCTTTATTTTTATAGGGGATGTATAATTTTTTTACTATTATCCATTTAACTCTAGATGATTTTTTATTATTTATATTTACTGGTGTAAGTATTAAAATTACAATGTTAGTTTTTAAATATGAATGATTATGTTGACATTTTTTCACCATTTTCTTATTAATGAATGAATTAGACTTACTAAGTTATATCAGGGGACTATACTAGCCCCTCGATGCATTGGTATGTGTCATGATACAAACTAGATTGGGTTTTGGTTGTGGTTGTACCAATTTAAATAGATGTCGTAGAACAAGTCCTTGATGGTATTATATGACTTCAATCAAGGAATCAATGATATGTGTTATATGGCTATAATTATTAATTTCATCATTATGAATATATTAATTTATTTTTCTTGTGATTATTTTTATATACACAATATCCTTGGTCAAGTTTTAAAACTCATATAATTATTTTTTGGTCACTAATTGATCATTCTTTATTTAGACCATGTTATTATCATGTTATTTTTTAAATTAAATATGTTTCACTTGTTTAACATTATATACTATTTATTCCTTATTTATTCGTCGAATCATCAGTACTCTTTCTTTTACCGAACATCTGATCTCATCCCATTCTTTATTTTTCCCCTAGGACATAGGGAAGTGTATTTTGAGCTGATATACATTGATAAGATAAGGGGAATAATGTTGTTATAATAGAAACATATTTTTGTGTTTTAAGTTTTAAATTTTAATGTGGATTTAATGATTATATCTAGTTCTTCAAGAACATTATACTATTTGGACCTTCTAGATTCATTTTATTGTATGTTATGCCAATCTGATAATTTGTACATTGGATCCATACAATTGGGTTTGGGGTCTCTATAAATGGTAACAGAGGAAGTTTAGTAATAATCATGGGAAATAATATTGTAAAACCTAGATTGTTGAACATTAACCGATGATATAATTGGAGGATATGTATAGAATATCATTTTAATGTTTTGGTAAATAATATATTATGTTGTTTTACTAGAATATACATCCCTTCTTAGATAATACAAGTGGGTTTGGTTCTATAATAAAGGTACCTTTGGGTAATAACTCTAAAAAGGGCACATTGGGCATGACCTGATCACTACATGGTTCATGAAAACAAGGCTTAATGTACACCTAGTATGACACACCATGGGGATACTCTTGGGTTATATCACTTATTCTTTATAAACCATTATGAAGTAATTGAAAATAATTTTATGATTTGAAAACATTACCAATAAAATTATGTTTATGATTATGATATAATCAATTAATAAACATTTAAATTTATCTTATGTATTTCACTATTTTAGGGAATATAAAATATTTTTTCATAATAATGGGATCTAATAAATAGTTTTTTCTGAAGGTTCCCAAACCTGTTTGGATACAAATTTATCAAAACTCTAGGATGCTTTAGATTGCTTTTGATGGATAATTATTTCCCATTTTGAGGGTGTGAAACAAACTACCTCAGTATTCCAGCAGATTTAATGTTCTTGGGTCCTTCAACATCCTATAGATACCTCTACAATTCAAAGAAAAAAAATTCTATCTTGTCCTGAGTTCCTGTTAGGATTTCATTCAGGAATGGTATTTTTCTCCACATTCTCTTTGAAAATGAAAATTTATTTTATTTAGATGGTCATTGGATGCTCATCGAGGAAAGGAGAACATGACGTTGGTAGTCTAGGTCAATCTATCTGGTCTTCCTCTTCCATTCCATAATTGAGGTTTTTTGTATGTGATTGGAGGCTCTCTAGGTGGGTTATTTTGCTTAGATATTAGGTCCAAGTCATGCATAGATACCTCGATAACAAGAATATGTGTGGAGATGAATCTATCTCAACCTATACCAGAAAGGCATGTTCTTTGGGTGAAAGATTTTTTTCGTTGGAATCATGAAATAGTTTAAGCTGTTTTTCCAAGATTTTGTTCTAAATGAATCCCTTAAGGATATTCTTTATAGATTTTCTCCCAAAATTACTGGGGATGTTAACAAGGGAATGTTTAAGATATAAGTATTGAAGAAGATTGACCCTCTTAGTCTTTTAGGGAGAACTCATTATGGATATTGAATAAAATACAGATACCTGTTATGGAGGATCCTATCCCTATATTGAGACCTAAGAAGATTCGGGAAGGAAGAAGGAAACCCAATGAATGGTCCTTTCATTGGATGAATTTTCAAGAGATGGTCTCCCTTCTACTCCTGCAACACCTTGACTTAGGGAAATAGTGGCCTACCCTCCTTCACTAGGAGAAGGTGGAGGAGCTAAATACAACCATGTTAGAAAAGGGAGATCAACAAACAATGTAGACTCCACCCCATTTCCATTATGTTATCTAACCAATACTAATGTAGTTTGTATTAAATCTCAACTTAATTCCAAAAAATGTGAGGTTTATCAACCACATTGAGAAGGAGGCAAGTTCTAGATCCAATCCCAAAAACATTTATTGTCAATGATCCAAATGATTATATGGAATGCTTGGGGTTTTGGAACCTGCCTCAAGACAGATTTCCAAAATTCCAAGGTGACTAAACATAAGACTGCAGTGGTTGTTATTCTTGAACACAAACAACACCATGATAGGATCAGATATTTTTCTAGAAAAAAATACATGTCTCCATGCATATGGACTCATCCAATTGAAATATATGTATCTTTTGGATAGAGATTAAAAGTAAATTAGATTCAATAAGATCATCAATTCATCAAAATTAAGGTGGCTCGAGACTCTCTCACATTTTATATCTATTTTCATTATGAGAACTTTTATCCCCAGAAAAGGTTTCTGGTATATAATAGCCTTAAATATTTTCATCCTGGCGATCTACCATGGTTTTTGTTGTTTATTTTAATATTATTGTCTATCGAGATGAGAATAAAGGAACATATCCTTTTCCCAAGTGGGCTAGAAATGATTTTACTCAATTCATGGAAGGAAATAGGCCACTAGATCTTAGATACTATGTAGACAAGTTCACATGGTGCAATAATCAAACAGAAGATCGTAGATCAAGGAGTTGACTGGACATATGTTTTGGAAACATTCATACTATCTACACATATACTAGTTCTAAATTGCGCCCCTTCATATAGATTATTTCATATTATTCTCCCATGTTGATCACTATATCTTCTTGGAATGATAATTATGAGACTTTCAGGTATTATCGGCACTGGAATGATGATCTGACCTTCCATTATTTTGTGAGGAAATTATAGGAGGAACCCATTTAGGGTCCCACAGGGAATGTTGTTCATAATAAACTCAGACTCCTTAAGAAGAAAATACATGTGGGTTCTAAGGATCTCCCTCCACTAAAAATGGACCTACATGGTACAATGCAAGATGTTGATGGCCTTGAACAAATCCGGGGGAAGGATTGAGATGCTTGGGTTTTTAGGATCTTTCTAGTAAAAAATAGTACTTGGAAGAAATGATACATAAAAAAGAATGTATATACAGGGATAAAGAGAGAATTATGTATTTGGAAAGAATATTGAAATATATAATATTTTCATTCATATATTAATGAAATGAAAATGTCAATGAACCAAATTTCTTATTGAAAGACGGTTATTTCTATAGATGATAGGGACATTGTGGGGAATCGGTCTAATTCCATCCTTAGAGATCTTTTGGTTGGCCACAATGTTAAGCTACGTAACAGATATCCGAGATATCCCATCGATCTTTTTTATGTAATCACACACTGTGTTTTATCCTGTGATAATGATGAAATGGGGTCCCTTCCTCAAGTGAAAGAGATCATTGATTATATTATGAAACTCAATCTGAACAGTGTTGTGGGCCTAGACAGCTATCCTAAGTCTTTCTATGTATCATTTTGGGAGGATAATAAGGGTGATCTCATTGAAGCGACACATGATTTTTTCAAGAGTGGGCAGTTGACTTATGCTTCTTGTTCCTTCACTGTGGTTCTCATTCCCAAGTCCAGTAATCCCACATATATTATTCACTTTTTTCATGTAAGTATGTGTAATGTTCCTCATAGGATCCTCTTCGGTATTATCAATTCTCAGATTTTGGCTAATCTACCTTGATGGATCTCTCTAAAACAATACGGTTTTGTGATGGGTGGTTCTATCTAAAGGATATATCCTCGGCCGAGGAAATGATCAGGGATATTTATATCAAAACCCGGTGTTCTAATGTAGCCATTAAAGATAACTTGAATAAATCCTATGATCGTGTGGAATGGTGTCTCATGAGCAATGTTTTGGAAGGTATTGGCCCATCTTCACAGAATAATGATTTCAATTTTCCCTACTTTTTTTCTTCCTATTTGGAAGTGTCTATTTTGGGAAAAAACAATGGTTTCATTAAATCCACCTGAGGTCTTTGGAATGGGGAACCAATGTCTCTAATTATTATTATCATTATCAAGGATGTTCTTAGTAAACTTTTTCATATAATCCTAAGTAATGGTGTTTTTATTCTATATCGATGTAGGATGGGTTCCCCTTCAGTGTCTCATCATGTGTTTTCGGATGACATCATTATTTTCATAAATGCATTGAGTATATCATTGTGTGGTTTGAGCCTGATTTTGGATGAGTTTTTTCATTAGAGTGGACAATTGATTAACAGGAATAAAAGTGGTTTCTATATTTCCAGCAGATGTACACAAGACACGATATATACTGTGGGTCATATCCAGTATATTCTGAAATTAACCTTCCCCATGGATTATCAGGGGGCTACCCTATCTTCTAGGAGGCCTCAGATTCAGTTCATTGACACATTGATCTATAAGATAATGTATCCAGAGATTAACTAGAAAAAAAACTACCAATCATTTGGAGGAATAAGAATGATAATTAATAGTGTGCTCCTGAGAACCCAAATCCATTCCCTCTATTTTATCAATGTACCAAATGGGGTTATCAAAAATATTGATAGAGTTCTAGATAACATTAAATGGGACCCTAAGGTTAAGGGAAATTGAAAATGGGTGTCATGGGGTAGTATGTATCATCCAGTTAATAAATGTGGGATTAATTTTCATAGCCTCAAAGATACTCTCATGTGCATACATGAAAAGATGGAATGGGAGGTTCTATAATTCCCCATATTATGGGGAATGAACATGCATAAAAACTCAATAGGAGACAAGAATTTGTTGGACAGACATTCTACTCCTTTCTAGAATGATATTGGTTCCACTCTTGATACACTTAGGCCTTATTCTCATTGGATTGTTGGGAAGGGTGATATATTATTTTGGAATAAAAATTTGTGTGGAGAAATAATTTGGTATCCAAGATGTCCTGTAATGAACATATCCTTCATAGAATCCCTCTAGTACCTTTCCTTTTCTAATTCAGTCTTAGACATGGATCAACATGCCTTTTTCAACCACATCATTTTATTCTCAGAACAAGATAAATATTTCCTTACTCCTTCTTCATATTCATCATTCAAAATAGGACATTAGCGAAGGATCATCACCATGAAGGGTCCAATGAATTAATTGAATAATAACATTTGGGTCAATGATATTCCCATCAATTATATCTTCCTATCTTGGAGGATTCTGAATGGATCTGTCCCTATAAATGAAAATATGAAACAGTGTGGGATTTTTATTGTTTCCAAATTTGTTTGATGTAGGAGAAATAAATAATAATACGCATACGACCTATTATTTAAAATAAAATGGGATAATGATGTTGTTATTATTTTGGTGATTTCACTGCTATTTCATCTTCATCCATGGCTGATCAATATGTTATAGGTAGATGGCATCATGGTTTGGGAATGGGAGGTATTGAAAGAGTTCCATGTACAGTGATATTACATGATGTTTGATGGTGTGTGTGGTAGGTTAGAAATAAGATAATTTTTAATGGAATACTCTAAAACTATTGGGTGATTGTATGCAGCGTAAAAAATATGTTCAATGATATTTTCATATCCATATGCAATTGGGGGGGGGGGGGGGGTCACCTTCTTTGAAGTGTATTATTCCTAAACCTCAACCTTCCTATCGAGGGGGGGTATCCCTTATCTTGGTAAATTGGTCTGTTGGAACCCCCTATAAAGGGTATGAAACATAACAACTATGGATCATGAATTTATTGTCTGATCTGAGGAGGGGGTATTTTCTGTGACAGATGTGGGTGACCCATTTTGGATTTTTCTATTAGGCTGGTTATGGGAAAATCACTCTATACTGAAGCGATGTTTATGTAACCTATACTTAATATATGCATACAATGGAATTTAAATATCACTAAAGCTGATATATATTTTCTGCTCTTACGTAATGAAATACATGTGTGAGGAATAGTTCCTTGGTATATATCTTTTATCATTAGAAGTTGTAAAAGAATCATTGGAGTTGATATCAATGTTTCTCATAACTCACATGAAGTTAAAAATGTTTCGGACTACCTATCTTAGATAGACATTGTTGGTTTAGAGTGTTTATTTTTTTAAGACTTGAATCGTTTTAAACTGAAAGGTGTCAATATAATTAGATGAGATTCCCTCGATCTCCCATATTTTAGGCCCCCTTGAGTCTTCATCTCCTATAGGTCTGTCCATGGAAAACTTTTTTTCTAAAACCTTATTATTTTTATTAAATAAAAATTTACATGATGATGATAATTTTATCTAATCTAGTGTATTACATCATTCATAAATGGTTCCCAATATAATAAATAAGAACCACATCAATGAATGTAATCAAAATAGTCAGGATGATCATTTATTTATTATGATAAATCCAATATTTGAAATATAAATAGTCTCCCAGCAATTCTCATCATATGATGACATAGTATCATGCGATAAACAAATAGAGAAACAAAAATGTAATTGATATGGATTCAACGGGAAGAATTAGAGGAAAGAGGACATCAATGAAAAAGGTGGATAATGGGAAGATGTGATTGTTTAATTTTACTACATGTCATAATTGTGTAGAAAAATAACCTTATACTTTCATAAAGGTAATGTGAGTTTCCTATGTGTTTTTTGATACATTATACCTTTCTAGTTATAAAAAGGGGAATAAATAGCTCAACAATGTTCAATTCTTCAATTTTAAGGATATGAGACAACATAAAAATTAATTCCCAATGTTTTAATAGAATATACATCAAAAGTAGCTAATGGATCATGGTTAATATTATTATATTACCAAAATCAATGTTTGCTGATTGATTTTCATCTATTTGGATTTAATAATTATTTCCATTGATTATTTTATCCATGATACACTTGTTCTAATAATTATAAAATGTGTAAGTACCATACTTTGTTAATTTTTCATTATGGTATTGGAGGATTTTGTTGAACAATACCATTGACTAAGAAAAATGATTTAGAGGCATTTTTAACATCATAGAAAAAAACATGATTGATGGAAATATAACCCTTCATATGTCACTGATATAGAGAAAATATTATTAGGGAAAATAAATGATTGAAATGGATATATTAAATTGGGTAATGTTGAATACAATGTATCTAATTAAATATTTGTTAACATAGTGGTTTATTCTATTATAGATGGTGTTCTAAAAAAATTTAAGGAATATATCCAATAATAAATGTTTGAATTATGTAATAATAAATCATTTATGTTTTAAATAATTGTTCATTTTATTATTGTTGTTATTATGTTTCAAGAGAATACATGATTAAGGTATTCACATCTTTGGTATGTAATGATGAATTTCTACTTCATATTGTTTAGGTGATTAATGATAAATTAATTTTTGATATTAAGTGACATTATTTATAAAATTTTGGATCATAATCTTTTGGAAGGGTCATAGGTTTAACCATTTGTGAAATGGTTTATATTATACATTACAAAAGTATTTAGATATTATTTTATAACATCAGTATATGATGTTTATGCATATTGGATAACTTGTACTAACTATTTTTTATAACATTTACCAGAGATCAAATGAAGGAATTCTAATTCTATTAGGAGACTTATGATCAATTGAATGTGAATGTTTGTAATTCAATTATAGAAAAATTAGTTTTGGATATTCATTTCTTACAGTAATCAATGAATTTGAAATTTATCAAATAATAACCAATGGATGAAATTGTTCTTATGAAATAGAAACTTATCAGATAAGTATATTTTCTTATATTCCTAAATAGTAAAATAATTCCTCATCTCTATGAAAAAGATATTGAATTTTTTTCATAACACTGTTGTTTGTGTAAAACCTATTTTCTTTTAAATAAAATCATATTTATGGTTTTTATGTCCATAACATTACATTAACCATTCACCTTCATTCAATCAATGTCCTTTATCACTCTTAATAATTATTCACACTTTTCATCAATGTATATATCTTTATTTTCCACCAATATTATCCTAATTAAAAACCTTGTTAATTTTTATTCCCTATGAACTTTTAATTTACCTTCTCCTGTATAAAGAGGATGTTTTATTAACGCTTCTCTTGATATGGGATTTCAGGAAATGTATTATCAAATGTAAATCCTTGATTACTGAGATCAAGATTAAATTGTGAAAATGAAATTTCTTTACGGTGTAGAATGTAACACCTTAACATTAAAAAATATGAACACCATATTTAATTTCTTTTATTAAATGAAAACCCAATTATATGATTCAATATAAAATCCCGATATTTTATGATATATTTATTTTTTTAAAAATTTAATCTCTTTTATATCTTCCAATGAACAAAACACTGGGTTTTAACAAAACATGACACTTTATTAAAATGTTATTATTTAAACATTAAAACTATATCATATTCATTAAAATGGTGGTTATGAATTTTAATAAATAAATTATAATAATTATGTTAACCTATTTGTTAGGAATAAAATAATGATCATCAATTATAAAAATAATAATTCTGAAAAATGGTATTTATTCTAAAAGTATGTTTAGTCACACTTTCCACACATAAATTAAAATTTATTTTTACCCCATTCAGAAATTTTACTTTCAAAATAAAAAAAAATTATGTCATTAATTAAAAATTAACTAATTGTTATTTGTTTTCTTATGAAATGTTTCATTTTTTACAAATAATTAAAAATACTGAATTATAATTGAAAAATTACATTACATTTAAATTATTTATGAAGTAATATTACATTTATATTTAATTTTAAATTAAAATTAGTTCAATTATATTTCTACTAATAAAATTTAGGTCATTTTATTCATTTACATTTTTTATTTTGACATAAAAACATTAGAGTACATTGAATGATTTATTTTCAAAAATATTTCTTTCTTGTCATGTCTTCAATATTAATTTTAAAAAAATTAATAATTATGTGAAATGAATTTGGAAGAATGGAATTAATATTTAGTTTATAATAATGTATTTTATCTAATACATTCAAATTAATATTATACCATCATGAATATTAAATATAGTTAAAATTATTTACAGAGGATAACATAATAATTAATTTATCAGGGGATTAACTAAAAACGAGAAGTGTTAGAATGACCTAAAAACAAGACTATAATTAAATGTACGACCATATATTAACCCTATAATTTCTAATCCTTGAAAAAATCAATTTTGGACACTCATGGAATGTGAAAAATGAGGGTACACCAATCTATTTTAAAAAATATAATTGTACCACTCACCTAAAAAATAAATATACACGAACTCTCCAATATTATTAACACATTAAATCAATTTTGGATTATCAAATAACTAAAAAAATAACATCACATATTCCATCACATCATCCTATAATCAATTTTTTTTCATAATTCCATTCTAGAAATAATTTAGGTCTAATTATAAAAAGGTGGTCAAAGAAGAAGATAAAGTCTTAACAATGCATTTTTGAATTACTTCTTCTAAAATATACTTCAAATATTGATAATTTATGATCTTATAAAAGCACAGTTTTCTAAAATATTTTTATATGTTATTATGGTAATTCAACGATCTATATCCATACCATCTTTCCTCAAATGGTAAGCGATAACATTTCTCGTGTGTTCAATGACCTACTGCCTCACGAACTGATGGGACACATTTTCTATAAAAACATTCCATAGTTGGGTATAATGACGGATAATATATATATATATATATATTATTATTTGGTACATTATTTTAGATCCTTATTAATTATAAAATATATATCTTTTTAATTTTTATTCCAAAGGGAATACGATAACGTCACTCGTGTGTACGACAGATTGTTGTCTCCGAAAGTGATGTGATTCATTTTTCAATAACACTTTACAGGGATTGTAACAAGGATGATTTTAATGAATAAATGTTATGTTAGTGAAATAATTATGAGATTTATGAAATATTTATCATTATGTAAATATAATATATTTTTTCTTTTTTTCCATTCACAATCTAAAAATGGTAACATCATTCATGTATGTATGAAATACCACCTTCACGAAGCATTGTGACTATTTTTTATTCCCCACACCACATGAATAATATATATAAGTATATCAAATTAAATAATTTCATATATATTACATTATTTTAATTCTAGAAATATAATATTTTACTTAATTACTTTTCATAATGATCATTTGAAAATAGAATTGTTACTTATGTGTATGTACGACATACTGTCTCCATGATTGTAAGATAGTTCATTTTTCAAAACCATAATTCATTATTGGTTTTAAAAGTATAATTTTTATATAAATAACATCCATATGTAATTATTTTTATTATCTTTAGATTTAAATAATGACCACATTGATAGTAGTCGGCCTACCAAAATTATTTTAGACCCATAAAACTAATATCATTTAATCTTCTAAGGTAAATTTAATTGATTAATTGATAAAATGTGACATATAAATAGGTGAAATGAAATGAATAATAAAAATAAAAAATGATTTTATAATGTAAATAATTAACCTAATTTTATTATTCGGAAAGACAAGTAAATTAATTTCACAAGTCTGACTCAAATTAAGGGTTTCACGTCTCACTTTTACTTATGTGATTCAAATTTTATATTCACGAAATATTTCAAATATTTTTTGTGTATACGAACCCATTTATTTTTTATGTTACAATTATCCATATATTCTTAGTATGGAATGTTTCATTAGATTTTATCTCTCTTATTAGGCTTATAAATTAGATGTTACCAAAGTGGTAAGAGTGTATTTCACAATATCATCACTATTCAAGATTGTTAATTTGTAGTTCTTTATTTATAGGATTATTTTCTATTTATATGTTACAATAAATCTATTTTATTCTAATCTAGTTATTCATAACCTTTTTAAAATAATATTAATATTTTCATACACATTGATATTTAAAATGATTGTGAACATGTTTTAAAAAAATAAATTGTATTTTTATCTTTAATCAACATCTATTTTTCATCATTACCCATGTTTTATATGGATTTGATAAAAATTATTTAATGTTTAAAAAAAATTATTAAATAAAATTTTACCCACTTTTACTTTTTAAATTTTGTTTTAATGCATTATTCATGTTTTTTCAAAATAATTCATCTTTAGATTTTACAGAAAATGTGAAATGAATCCTTATTTTAACATGTACAAAATGAACATAATTTTACACCATCATGAACACTCAATGTTTTAATTTTTTTAAATATTTCAAGACTATTTTATATGAAAATTATTTTCATTGTTTTTTAAACTTTTTTTAAAGTTTATTTTAAAAATGGAAATTGTAATTTTTTCAAAAGTGTTTTATGTATCATTTCATTTTATTTATATTCATTAATGACATAAACCCTCTATTTTATTTCTGATCAACTGAGGATATGCAATATTGATACCATCATTTTCATTATTTTGGATGTTTTATGATCAGTTTGACAAAGGATGTAATTTTGTTTACAATTATGCATTTTACTCTACATCCTTTATAATTATGTTTATTGATTGGGGTATGTATTAACATTTTTATGTTATTTTTTCAATATGAATGTTTGTTTAAATAATATTTTACCACTTTTATATGAAAAATTTATTTTACATAGTATGTGATAGTTGGTGCATGTTATATCCCCTCGATGCATCGCGGGGTCTCATGAAACAAAGTGGATTGGGTTTTTGTTAAGTTCAAACCCATTTATATAGATGTCTTTGCATAAGGACCTTTTGTTTTTATATTTCAATGAAAAATACCTCTACCATATTTTATAGATGTATAATATTATGAATTCTATCATTAGGAATCCCGTTTTTTGATATTTCATGTCATTATTCGATTAGTTAGATCCTTGATGCTTATGTTTAAATCCTTATGTGATTACTTATATGGAATTATTTGATCATTATATATTCATGTCATATTATGCTCCAGTTAGTGATTAAATGGAAGTTTTTCAGTTATTTTTCTTACCATATTGATTATCTCTTATTTATTCATAGCATTCACTGTACTCTTAAACTTACTAAACATATGATCTCATCCCTTTATTATGATTTATTTTTCCCAGGACATGGGGAAGTGTTATGTAATTTGATATTCTGTGATATTCTAAAGGGAATAATGGAATTATCAATGAATATTAATTTTCTACTATATGTAATAAATTATAAAGTGGATTTCATGTATATATCTAGTTTATCATGTCTACTAAACTATTTTGTCCTTTAGAATGAAATTCAATGTATCTTACCAAAATTTAGTGAAGTATAAATGTGATATAGGCTATTGGAGTCAATAAAACTACAAGATTCATTATAAACCACATTTTAAGATTGACATATTTATATATATAAATATGACTATAGTCACATTATTAGAAAAATAAAAATTTTGTATCACTCTGAATTTCGTTAAGTTTCCGTTCTTTAGTCTTGATAACTCTTATATATCATTCTAATACATAAGACTTTTTTGTTTTTTATTATAGACAATCCTCACATCTCTAATTATCAGAGATATGGACCCTACATATTGGAGAGATTGCAATATTTTTTAGAGACGAAAAATACGGTTTGGAAAATTTCCCTACGTATTACAACTTCCATTGTGTATTTTTAGGTAATTTTTAATTTTTTTATGTTTATATTTTATATTTCCATTAAATAATTTAATGTAAGACTTAGTTAAATTTATGTATCCATATTAAGACTTAGGGAATTACTTTATTTCAACAATTTGTAATTTAAAAACTATTATATATTGATCTAAATTACATTTATATATTGGACTTTATAATTTTTGGATATGACATATTTCGTTTAAATATTAAGTCAAAGGCCATTAATTACAACAAACAAATGTTTTAACTCGTCCACATTTTCTATTTATTTTGATGACACTCTTACATATACTAGGAAGTGTTTTACCTATTTAATTATTTTTGAACATCACTCATGGAATGGTCCTTATTCTCACAATGTGTTTTTTTATTTAAATTTAAAAGATATATAAAATTCGTCCAAATTAACAACAATACTTCTTATTTATCTTTGTAGAATCCTCTTCTAGAATAATGCAACTAATGATGCTTCTGAACCAACTTTAACTATTCTTCATGATTAACATCCTACTAATATTTATCTAATATTTAGGAATATATGTGGGGATATCATCGATACCAATTACATAATAACTTTTGAAAAATAGATCGCTCATCCATAATATCTTTTGAAAAAACCTTGTTAACATTCACAACAACAAAAATACTCCATGTAAATTTATGCAATCAATCAATTCAAATAATTTCAAAAGAAATTTTAACTATATAAATTTAATAAAGGCTTCTCACATACACTAAAAAAATTCTCTTAATCTACTTATTATCCATAATATCCATATATAATTCTTATAGAATAAGACTCCAATACACCAATATATGTTTCAAATATTTCGTATTCTTCAAATATATGAAAGATGAATGATTAAGAAATAATATGAATTTAAATCCTAATAATTAATCATGAAATTTCATATTCAAAAATAGTTATAGAATATAATCTCTTTGATGTTTATAAAGATTATATAAACATATTCATTAATTTTTAATGCGTAGTATATCACAAATAACCTACCATCAATATTCTAAGATTGTAATATTGTATCCTATGTGTCCAAATCATTATATATCAATTCAAAAGGAACATCCTTAGATAGTTTCCTAATGATGCCTTTTTAATTCATGCTCTTATTGAGTTCATCTAAAATATTCCTTTACAGATCATCAAAAAAAATTCATTATATTTTTCAAGAATGTTAGTTTAAGGAAATTGAATTTCTCTTAAATCTACAATGAGTCTCATATATGGGTTTTTATGACCCAATAATGATATAAACCATTTTATATTTGCAAGGTATGGAATGGTGGATATCACATCAAAAAAATATTCGTGCACATCAATCATATCATTATAAATAAAATTCATCATAACCAATCCACATTACACCATAAAATGAAATTTCAAAAAATTGAAGACCAATTTTTTTTTAAATTCACTTATTTATAATTGAATATATATTATAAAAAATGTATGAAATTATGTTCTATAAACAAAAAATTCATCAAATATTACCCCACAAAGTACCAAGACTGTTTCTTGAATAGAGAGCCATTCTTGGGTAAGAAAACATAACATGAGTTCATGTGAATTTTGTATTGTATTAATATTCTAGTGTTATAGGAACATGAAAATAACTTTAGGAACCGTTAAGAAAATAGTAATGGCTTTTCACACCTATTATCACAAGTTTTTATTCTCTAAAACTATTGCTGAAATGGTTCTTTGGTAACTTGGTTAGATTACTATAATTAGTGTATACCCAACATCTTTTTTGAATATTAATTGAAATTGATTAAAAATTATCACTTTTCAAAATAATTATTTCAGTCTTTTTGGGAATAATATGTGTGGGGTTCACCCAATTAGAATACAATATTTGGTAGTTTATACTTTCCTCTATGAGTTTATAAACATTTTATTAAAAAAATCTATTAATTTTGGATTTATCCTTGTTTAGGGTTAAATAATATTTATGAATAAATTTATTGAAAAACTAAATAGATGAAAACTATTATATTTATTCCAAGAAGATAAAAAAGTTTCTAAACTATTTTTTTTTATTTTCAAAATATTCAATAGTTATTGTTCATAATTGAGTATGCTTTTTTTCAATTGTTATAAGGAGTTTGTGACAATATAAAAGATTGGAATATTTAATAATTAATTGTAATGACTATATTTAAAAGTGAGGATATAATTCTAATTTATTTTCTCAACTTTTCTTGACACATGTTTATAATCATCATGTGAAGATAATATGTGTTAAAAATAGTATTAAAAAATCAAGAACATAATAAAAATATTCCACAAATGAAGGTGTTTCTTTTAGATACTCACATCGATTCAATATTATCATAATTCATTTGGGGTATTTTTCAAATCATTTTAGGTGAAATTTCGAAGTTATTTCTGTATTCAATCCCAGTACACAGTTGGTTGACTAAAACTGCAATCCATTGGATTATTCCCAATAATACAGGAAGAAGACATGAGGGTCCCAAAAAAGGGTTCACTATTAGTACAATGATTTGGAAAACCATGCAACCACCTCCATAAACCATGAAATATTCGATGTGTGAGTTTATTTGTTATTTGTTAATGGTTTTTCAAACCATGCGACCAGATCATGTAGGTCCTTCATAAGACTAGAAAATGGAAAATGATTTTCCTATCCATGTGGCCAAATCATGCAGTATTAGTTAATTAAAAAAAAATTATTTTTTGAACCCAAAACACCTTCGTTTGGACTCATTTTTTATTTTTTTAATTGGTCACTCAACCATTTTGACTCCACATGGATATTTTGGATATTCCTTTCCTCTCATAATACAAATCCATTTGATCCAAAATAATTATGTCTATGGATTTGATGGTATGTGCCAATTGCTTATACTTATTCACTATTCATATAGATATTCTATTTTTTGTGAATGGAAACTTTGATCGAGGATAATGATGCTAGATATAAGGGGTGTGATTGGATCTATATGTTTTTTAATAGATATATTAATGAATGGAGATTTATAGTTTATATTCCCACTGACTGTTGAGAATTAATCCTGAAACATTATGGTAAATTATTCATCTATCTTCTATCATTCTAGAATTGATAAATTATAGATTCAAAATTTAATATTCTGGAATTAAGATTTATCTATTCATATTGAACTCATGTTTACTGATGGAATGTTGATCCTATGAATGTGTTGGAATTATGATGTTTTGAGGAAATTTATTTCATGACTATGATATATCTTACTAACCTATCTTGTTTTCTATAAAAAATGGGTTTCTACTTTTGTTAAATGATTTTAAAATGGTTTGATAAAATATTATGGTTTTCCATATGGATTTGAAAATGGATTTCACCCATTTTTTCTTTTAATGAAAATGGTTTAGAAGAATTATTTGTGTGGTATCAAAGATGAAATTCCATTTGAAAGAATTTTTTATTGTAAATCCAATTAAAAATAATTATGATGCATGGAGACATCCCCAAGGATGAACTCTTAATCACTAGAATGTCTCTATCATAGTATTGTACACACCATGTGGCCTATTGATCACATAAATGGTATAAGTATCCTCACTAATTGGGAAATAATGTAACCTCAGAATAGTCTACCATGATGACTAATTTTTAATTTTTTTGAATATTTATAGAAATTATTTGGAAATGGGTTGTCGGAAAGTTTTATAAAATATCAAAAAGTGTGATTTCAATTATTTATATACAACTATGTGAAATCATATCTCTGGAATTATATTTATTTATTTTTAAATAATGAATTTATATCATAATTTCTACTTAAGTAAAACTTTGGGGGGATCCTAATTGTGTTATTTGTCTCACTCCCACATACACCACTTGGTGTTTCTATATCTTGTTTTTTGTAATGAAAGTATGGGAAAGAAACTATAAGGTATTAGTAGGTATATTTTTTATCAAGGTGTGCATGTATTTTAGTGACTATACTTCATAAAGAGATGGGTTTTTATTTCTCCTGTACTTCTATTTGGGTCTCTGATTTTTGGGAAACTTTTTTCTTACTCTCATATATTTCTATTATTAACCTTTATTGGAATAACATCATTTTTTTCCATATTATCCATATTTATATCATATTTAGAAAAAATTTTCCAAAAAGGATTTTTTATGCCTATGAAATTTTATATAGCCTTTGGTGATCATGAACGCACTTTGGGCCATGTATGGGAAAACTCAAATTATATATAGTTGGGTAATTTTGGTTGGACTGTGAAAAGTAGGTCTTAATGTTAGGATTATATTTTTTTTTGTTGGTATATATTTTTTGATGCTTTTAAACCTGATATAGGAATGTGGGCGATTAAGGGGTATCATATGAGGGTGTTTCTAGCTTGTTTCCATCATGAAAGGACTTATGGGTGGTCGATAAATTTGACTTTTTGGATTAAAATTGTTTATATTCTAGTTATTATTTTTCATTTCCACTTATAATTTTATTTGACATTTATCCTTTAAAGATATAATTTATTATTGGATTTAAATTTATTATATCTATTTGTTGGATGTTCGGTAGTACCATTCAATAAACAATACTGTTATAGATTCCTCATGAGTGTTATACTAATGAACCTTGGCAGTGTAACCCCTAAGATAATCAAAATCTCATCGATGCATTTTTGGATCATGATCTAAACTATGGACTGAATTGTGGAATATAACCCTATTCAGTGTAAAGAAGTGTTACCCTAATGGTATGATGATAAGAATCAATCCTAATAGTTTATTCATCAAAAACCATAACATTTTTAATATATGAATGATCCAAAGGAGGTAGATGTTTGGTTATAAAATATTGATAGAATGTTTTAATTATTTAAGACCATTGTCAAATAAATGTTAGGTGTTTAGTTTTCATCTAGGTATTCTATGTAGGTTTTAGTTGAAATTGGTTGTTAGGGAAGGTAACCATACGGGATTGGAGTAGTTTGAAATCAACTATATATTCTCTATGGAATTTAACCAATAATCTATAGCCTTCTAGAAATATATAGAGTTCCTCAACCTTGATGAAATAATTAGATATTAACGGTGTGCGTAAACCATTTTGTTGTATTCTATCTATTTTCACCTTTAGATTGTGTATAATGAGAATATAATGGAAAACACATTTTATGTGGTTATAAGATATAATATATGGTCTCATGTATTTATATTATAGATCAATTATAATTTCAAGGTGGTGTATAAGGGACTAAAATTAGATATTTTCAAAAAACATTTGTTAGGGTAGACCAAATATTCTCTTATCTCTAGAAAGGGTTATGGTGTTCTCAACATACCTTGTGCCAGGAACTCAGTTGATATCAACTTTATCCTATAGTATAGGTCTAGTAATGTTGAAAGAGATGAAATATTAGTTTTAGGATTTTAGAAACAAGGTGTTTATATTTCAAAGTGTGTCACCTTGGGAAGATTTTGTGATCCTTTTATATATGGTTGATGGAACTCCTTCTTTATAAATTAATTAATGAATTATTCATTGATTAGTAGTTTAGAATAAATATCCATTTCCCCATACTATTAATTTGTTCATTTTTTGAATGGGAAGAAAAATTCTCAAAAATTGATCATTGAAATTTTTACAAAAATCCCAGAATCACAGAGTTATATAATCAAAAGTACACATTAAAGTTTTTTTTTTAAATTTCAATTACCTAGTTATGTCATTCATCCAAACTAAATAACCACATGTATTCATGTCATTGATTACTCATATTTTCCACCAATATTGTGAAAAAAATTCATTGTGTCTGTGGATGATGTGTTGGTGTACTAAAATACTTATGATGTTGTTTCAATTTAATTTTTATTTAGGCATCCTAATGGACCCCCCTATATATAAATTTATCAAATTTACAATTATATATCTAATAATTAATGTTCTTAGGAAATGTGATATCAAACCATAGTATTTGAATTTATCCTAAAAATATGATGGTTGTCTTGTCATGATAAGAACCATAGATTGCCTTTGATATTTGATGCTTTATGGATTTTTTTTGATATTAATGTATATTTTTGAAGGATATCTTGAATTATTCTTTACCATTTATTCCTCTCACCCAAAGTGGGTGAAGTTATTATGGGATTCAATGTTTTTGGAGTCATTCAATGAACTAAAGCATCATTTCACCTCAATGCCATTTCTAAAATTACCAAAGGCCATATAAGTATATTTTTAACCCCCGTAAATTGTATGAAATATATTTTTAAGAAATAAATTCATCTTCTTCAATATCATTTGTTACAGAAAAAAATGTGTTTAAATGAAATGTTTTATAATATTAAAATACTATTACCTAATGTGACGGATATAGACTAGCTAATAGATTGGTGGGTGTGAATAAGAATAATAATTTCTAAAAAAATATGTTCTAAATTTTTTAAATTGAATTTATTGGATATCAATTTATTAGATATAAAATTTAAACTAATTTAAAAATAGAAAAAACAATTCTTTTTAAAACAAATTACGAACAAATTTTTATTATAATAATTTTTATTAACCACTATTGTTCAATGAATGTAAAGAAATATATATAATGTATATTAAATAATATTTTATAACCATCATTTAATTTTTTTATAATCATGACATAATAATAAAGAAAGCTCTCCACGTAGATATGTTTTTTTATCTAAAAACTTCTTTTCATATTTTTTTTCCGCACTTACATTTAAAATTAATTTCTACAAATCCTTGTTGTAAATTTGATAAAATATATTAAATATTTTAAATAAAAATGTGAAAAAATTAATATGCCCCATTTATTTTTTATAAATATGAATAGTATTTGTGGTAAAATTTATCACCTCGGTAAATGATAAATCAGTTTAATTTAGGAAAAAATATGTGATAAGACAAAAGTTTTCACCATAACTCTTATTGGATGACATAAATAGGTCCCATGTAACCTTATTATCAAAATGTGTTTTCAAATTCCTTATATTCCATAAAAATGACCTGTTTAATATTTAACACAACAGAAGTTACAAAGTGTAACCCTCTTAGTTATAAATGTGTATTATGTGACCACATTGTGAAAAAATCATGTTATGAATGAATTTAAATTTATATTTTATCCTTAATTAATTTTTTTCAGGGAGATTTTTTTTTATAATTTTTATAAATTTTATAATTTCATAAAATGCTTATTATATGTCAGTGAAATATTTATTCAATTATTAGAAAAAAAATTAATGAATTTATTAATATTTAAGGTAATATAATTTGAGAGATTTATACTGTTCCATAAATTTTATTTATTAATATGACGTATTGGTGTTATAGTATTTTATTTTAATTCCAACTTTTTTATTTATATCATTTAAATCAAATTTTATAAACTGTTTAAAAATCAATATTAATGATATTATATCAAAATAATAATTTATTAAATTGTTTTATAATAATAAAAATACTACAAGGGTATAATTGGGATAAAATATGGTCCAAAATTTCTTCTTCTTCCATTTATTTTTTAATTATTATCTTATTTGTAAAATTAATAATCTTGATGAGTAAAAATATTTGTTATCATGGTTAATGTGAAAATAGGTTAACTAAGGGGTTAAACCAAAAATAATGATTAAAACAACTCTTAAAAATATAAAAAGTTTTGTTTTATGGTATTAAAACCCTGATCTATATTTTCTTCAAATATATATCTTTTTTCTAGAATTTTATCTTCATAAAAACATTTTTATATTTTAATCTTTTTGAAATCCCAAAAGTCCTCACCTCAATTATAAAAGGAAACATCTCATTTGTCTTATTCAAACCATTTATTATATTCTATATCAACCATAACTAATAAATATACCTTCTAAACTTCCCTTCACACATTCTATATGTTTTATTCTTCCAATAATTTCAACACTAGGATCCTTAAGATGGGATATAAAAGATACTATTCAAAGGTGAGGTAATGGTCGTAACCGATAACATTTTTTTATTCTAATTTACCTAAAAAATATATTTAATTCATAAAAAAATAAAAAAATAAATAACCCAAATATACTGAAATTTCATTATTATTATTATTAAATCACCATTATCCACCCTCGTTCTCATTAAATGGGAAGTGAAAGTATATCTCATGCATACATATAACCTAACGTATCCATGTAGTGATATAATTAATTTTCCAACACCATATTTCATTAATTGTTATTATTATTGTTATAAATTTTATATAAAATAAGTATCAAATATTTATAATTTTTTAACCATATTATCACAACTACCTTCTTACCATCAAATACCATGGAATATGATAATTTCTTTCACTCGTATGTGTGCTTTATCACCTCTATAGAGCAATGTTATTCATTTTTCATTTATATTTTTTATTGGATTGAAAAATTTTATATATAATGAATATGTATTATATATATTATATAAAAATGATTATGAAATTTTTAATAATTTTTTTACCTTTCCTTTTTTCCATCATTAAATTAGTGACGACAATGCTCATGTGTACATACGACAAACCATATCCATTAACGATGTAATTAATTTAAATATATATACTTTTATGGATTAATATAAATATGTATTTGATGAATATATAATATTTTTATATCATTATTTACAATATTTATATGATGTAACCCATAAAAAAGTGACTTACCAAAACTACTAATCAAAAACACACATCGAAAATGAATTAGATATCACCTGGGTTAATGATTCAAATAAAGAATTTTTACCAAATTTGTTGTTAAATATTATAATTAAATATTATGTGTTATGATATATATGATTATTCTTCTATAATATAATAATAATAAATAAATGTTTAGTATAAAGTAGTTTGTAATGTGTATGATGGAATTATGAACTCAGGTAATGGATTTTCTAGTCTATATTATTTCTATGAGACACATGTCAAATTCACAACTAGTTTTTTCTACGTGGGGTATATACTACCTATGAATTTATTTTATGAATATTCATATGATTTTTATGGGTATTTAGATATCTATATAATGTTTTTTCTATAATTGGGATTATGATTCATACATTACCAAAATGGTAGAGGGTTTTGTGTTAAAATATCATTGATTGATGGGAATGTTTATGAGTATGTTTTTTATCATCAGTTCTTATGATATAAATCCCAATATATGCCAAAATTTTATATCATTATGTTATTTATTAAGAATAAATGTTATCCTTTAATTTTCTTCACAATAAATACAAGATTTAAAGAAAATTATAATGAAAATTGATGTTATTTATCTGTTCAGTCGAAAATCCTTTTTCTCCCATATAAATGTTTTATATATATAATATTTCAACAAGATTTTAAATATTCTTATTTGATTGTTTAGTGTAATTTTTAAACATTTTTTAATTTTTAAAAAATGGTTTAAACGTAATATTATTTTCATTTTGAGATAGAGGATATTTGTTTTCTAAAGTATGAAATAATGTTTTATTTTAATTTATACTGAATGAATGGAATTTTCCAACATATTTAATGCTGGCTGATTTGAATAATAAATTATTATCCTACTTGGTTATTTTATAATGAAAAAATTTCCTCAATATTTGGGATGTTTTATTTTTTTAAATGTTTATTTCAATGTAAAAACGATATTTTCCTAAAATCATTTTCTAATGCCATGTTAAAGGAATTTATCATCTAGGATAACATAATTTTATGTTGATTATTATTTATTAGTAATATTGTCCAATTATACCATATGAATTCTTTCTCTAGATGGTTTATATTTGTGATGATGAGATTATTATGAAACTAATTTATTTTCTAAGGGCAATGGTATGATGATGTGTTTATGAAATCCATTTCTTTTAATGTGTTTTGATATGATGAATATTTTATGATATTTTTGAAAAAATATGTATTATTTTAATTATATTATTGGTGGTATTATATTTAAGTAGTCTTCTATTGAATTTTGCAAATACGGATGTCCCGTAACATAAATAAGAAAGGAATATGGACTGAACTCAGTTTTGTTGGGGTCTTTTTATACTGTGACAGACATAGGAGGGATCCTTGAATAATATGATCATTTGGGAAGTAATACCAACCTACTATAGTACTATCAAGAGTGATCCTTTACTATTATGATGTTCTTGGAGTGAATCCAATCCACTCGATATTCTTATAAATTATCCTTCACTACTAGGGAAATAATTTTTAATGATTATGTGTATTCCGTAAAGTTATGAATTATGTTAATGTTATACTCTCATGAATAATGTTATTTGATTCCTTTTTAATCCATTTATTATGAACATCCATTATCTATTCCATGAATCATGATTAATATCTATGATATATAGGGTATGAAATTAAAATGTTATGCACAGGTTTTCATTCCCTTATAGTTATATTATACTCAACTTTTCGTTGATATCTCTCATGTTATTCCTTATGAAGTACTTGATATCACCCATTCATATGTTTCCTTTTCTTGAGGTTATGAATAAATTTGTTATTTATGATATTCCTAAGAAAGGTACTAGTTTTTAATAACTTTGTGGGAGATGATGCAGATCTTTGATGCACCAATTTTTTAGGTGTCTATCTTTCTAATTTCCTTAGACGTATACGATTATGGAATGAATCCTTATGTTTTTAATGTATATTCATCTAAATTGATTTGATATATATTTATGAAATGTTTGTGTTTCTATATAAGTGTTTTATTGTGATAATTTTAGTGTGAGTTTGGGATGCATCCTTATCAGAAATAGATTATGTTGTGCATTATAGATCATGTCGGTTTCAAAATCAAGAGAGGAATTACCCCACTTGTGATTTAGAACTCGTAACTACTGTGAATTTCATTAAATTTGGGCACACTATACTTATTGGAGAGAATATTCTAATTTAATCTAACCATATAATTTTTGGATATATCGTTTATTAAAAATATTTGATCCCATGTTATAGATGATGGGGGGAATACATAAAGTTCTTATAATTTTACATTTCTTGTATGCTATGATAAGTAAATGAAGTTATTGATTCTCTCAATATATATTTTCTTTCATAGAATATAACAGAAAAAATGGATAACTGGAATATAATGAGACTCTGCAGTCATATTTACTTGGGGTTATGGTTAAGGTGTATGCTAATTTTATAGATATATTTTTATATCCTCTCTCCATGAGAAGATTATTCAATATTAGTAGTAGAATAATGGATTTTATATTTAGAGATATTCATTACATGGTATGAATACCAATAGTGAGTGGTCACTCTCAAGGAAATATATTAATTCCTTCCAGTATTGGTATATTTCTTCATCAACTAGGAGGAAGGATATGTTTGGATTTTAACATACTTATTCTGGTATCATCCACAATGGTATCATGATGATGTTTTATGACATGATATTTTTAAACTTGTGGCCGAGTATAAAATAGTATATATTTAAATTGATATCTTGATGCTACACATGAAATGGAGTAAGTTTGAGAATTGAAATACTTATAGAATCATTTATAATCTCCACATCCCAATAATGATATTGACTAAGATATCCATGGATTTTATTTTTGGTTTACTTGGGGTAATAAATTCATTTGGATGGTGATTGATCTGTTGACCAAGTAAGTTTATTTCATACCGATTCCTGATAGAAATAAAGTGGATGACTTGGTAATGTTTTAATAATTAATGATCATATAGTTCTATGGGATTCCAACATCAATTTTTTCTATAATGGTCCAACCCAATTCAAAAGATAAGAAACTCGATATGGCCCATCATGGGGGTTAGATGAAACCAAATATTGGAAACATGTATCATATATAACAAAATAAGAAATACAACCTGATTCAAAATAATAATAAAGAGATACATCTAATACCCACAAAATCCATGTTGTCCCAGATAAACCAAAAAATGTTATTATACAAAAGTATTAGGCCTCCATGTCACCAATATTTAACTCCAAATCATCCCGTAATGAAGGCTACAATGAAAAAAGAGTCTTAAAAGCAACTTATTTTCCCTTCCCATTACTTCAATCCAACAAAAAAAGTCTATGACAACCCTATATAAAAATTAGGATGCGGGAATAAATTCCACTAGGATTCCAACATGGAATCTATTCAAAGTCTAATTCAATGAATTATATTGTTCTGAATTTGAATCAAATTAAATTTTATAAATCATTTTCATAAACCACAAAAATTGTAAATTAACCTGTTTTTTAAAAAATGTCCTTTCATATTCTCAAAATAATGAATACGAAAAGAATAATTAGATAATAATTATAAAATTAAAACTAAAATTTATAAATATACCATAACATAAACATTAAAACATATAACAATGACTAATCCATCATGTATAAGTATATTCATAAATAAAAAGGAAAAATCCATTGTCCCAATGAATGTCTAAAGATAACCATGACCATTCCATCACGTGAAAGCATGTCATAATATAACCCTAACAAGTCTATCGTATGATGATCTTATTAAAAATGAAAATGAATACAATTTTGTTTCTATGATATGGGTATATTTACTAGAAATAGAAATAATTCCCCAATATTAGAAAATGGTGGCTCTGACTAGTGTAGAACCTTGTTCCATACACACATTAATGTGAAAGAAACCCTCATGTGGTATTACACACACAATGAGTGAAATTTATATTCCCAATGCAGCTAAGGTTACTACTTCTCTACATTTATTCTAGTCTATTTATAAACCATGATATCAATTTGTAAAACATTTTCAAATTTGTGCCATTATTCTTCGGTTCATGAAATCCTATTTTAAAATAAAATCCATCATTCATTAATTTTATCAAAAACTTGCTATCCACAATCAATTTTTAATGAATAACCCATTTAAAAACATCATTTTCATCCAAATATGAAAATTTAATAATATATCAATTAAAATTAAAGAATAATAAAAATTAATTTTGAAGAGAAATAAAAAATTTAGGGAAATATCCCATTGAAGTTAAAATCCTACCTCATGAATGGGGGTAGAACAAAACAATATAAAAAACTGAAGGCTTATAAATAGTAGATTGGGTCCTCATATTCCCACCTCCATATGAAACACAACCAAACTCCATAAATAAAATTATATCTAAAATCTATATCTGACATGGGATTTAACAAGTCAAGGGTATGATAGATCAAGAAAATATATATGAAAGGAAGGGGAAATGCATCAAACCCCAAACATACAATTATAAATCCATCAAAATGAATCTAAATCACCAAGACTACAAAATTATAAGCATCTAAATAACTGAAGAAGTATTAGGATAACCCTAAACTATATTATGGGGAGATTAGGCATAAGAAGAGTTTGTAAATAAGTGGAAACCCCATATTTTTAAGGGTTTGGAGTGTCACACATGGTTATGAATCATGGTAATATATACCATGCACCAACCATGCATGAAAAAATTCTATATAAAAATTAAATCTACAAGGTCTCTTGAGAAAAGATATAATGCTTTCTTAGAATATAGAACCCCATTGGACCAACACCCTAGGGGTTCCATATTAATCAAAAAGTGATAACTATTTTTATAGTAAAATTTTACAATATAAAAAATCTTTTCCCAATATCAAAGAAATCAATCATGTAACCATTAATCATATACCCAAAAACCTGGATAACTCTCTTTTTTTCCACTAGTATGAGGATGGTGATATGTGATCAATTTAAACTACGAACCTATCACCTATATAAAACTATCCAAGATCCTCAATGTTAAAATGGGGTCCATATCAAAAATAAATAATGAAGGAACCCCATGAAGTCTCCCAATCCCCTAGATATACAAGTCGCCGATCTATTCCACATTCATCTTATCCTTTATTAAAATGAAATGATCTGATTTCCTAAGTAAATAAATGATATACCAAATCACATCCATACCATTTGTAGTCCTTGGATATATAATTTGGATTTCCATGTAAATATCATCCCACATCCAAACTAGAATGGGTAATGGTTAAAAAAACTAGTAGGTCTCTAGTTTCCCCCCATTATATTCTAAGAAGTAAGACACCATGATATTAAATCTATAAAAGTCCACCTCAACCTGGGATAATAATACTGATAACTCCAGTCATGATATATCCTGGTATCCCAAGGGATTATGGACCAATATGACATGTTCCCACTGTCTATTAGCTCCAGCCTTAGAGAAATCAAAACAACCAAACAACTACAAAAGTACAGATTTCCACTCAGATACTAAAACCACTCGCCTACAGTCTCCCCCCATAAAAGCATTCACCTAATTGTTGGAAATATGTGTATATCTCCTTCTTAAGTAGAACATTTTCATTAATATAGGATTAATCATTCAATGATACCAAAAAATACATCTACAAACCTATTACACTACCAAGATCATCTCAATAAACAAACTCTGTAATGGACACTCATCAATTGTTTTCTTCATGTATTTTGGTTTTTAATTTTCATCTCAATCCATGAACAACTACATTTCCATTCTTAGGATTGTATGAAAAATCAATAATCAAAATTCCTAACATACTCCACAAAACGTCTCTATGACAAGTTCATATTGGTCTTAGTAAAAATATATTCATGGATCTTATGGTCAAAATACATTAAAACCTATTCATTAGATCCTCAAAATATATTTTAAATTTTAAATTCCATTCATACATTAAAAACTTTTGTGTTATAGATTACATCGATGATATATTCTTTGAGAAATACTAAAGAAAACGTCTATTGGAACCAGCCAAACCCATGAAGCTATCAATCTCAAAAAAATGTGTCTCACTCAGGACAATACTCCAAGAATTTCATTTGGATCCACTATGAAATCCCACTATATAATTAGATACCCTATAAATATCACTTCATGGATCGAGAACACATATTTGTAATGCTTACCATATAGATGATTTTCATTAAATGTTTGAAGAATGAAATCCAAATAGTCTAAATGCTCCTCTCATGACATGGTTTACACCATAATATCATCATCGAACACAAAAAAGTTTCTATGAAATGATAAAATATTCTGTTTATCAAATCTATAAATACTGAATGAGAATCAGTGACAAAAAAATGGCATAAATTGACACATCCATTACTTAAAACATATTCATGCTTTGTTTTGGGGGTTTCCCATGAATTTTTATAAGAATGGATTATTTTTCTTGACTTTGGCCAAATCGTGAGCCTACTTCCAGATTTAAAAAAGAATTTTGTTTCTATTATAAATCATTCATTTATTAAAATTTTCACCCATTCCACTTCCAAAATGTCCTCCCATAACCTATTAACACAATTATTTCAATTTGGAACCTTTAAAAATCCATAATCATGGTCATTTGGGTTTTTATTTAACGAATTGGGCCAGCCTAGAAGCCCATTTCTAGTATTAAACAAAATTGATAATTTAATATCTTGTTAAATTTTTAGGGTTTTTCAGTGATTACAACTCTCACCTGAGCCCAATGACTCTTGACACGCCCCCATTCTATTTTTACTGTATTTGGAGATCATATTTGTCATGAATTATTGTAGAAATTTGAAGGCCTTCTCAAATCATCCAAATTTGAAAAGGTAAATTGTTTCCTTCATGACTCCTTTAAATTTTTCTATTTCCCATCATTTTAGTTTATATCTGGCCTTCGAAAACTTATTTGAACGTCACATACATTTTTGGCAGTTTGGAAATTCATCTAACAATGTATTTTGGGGTATTTAATCATGTTACCTTAAGTAAGTGGGTCTCATTCCTTCATCCCCCCATTTTCATTGGGGTTTTTCATTTTTCATAAAGTTTCTTCCATTTCTTATTGATGTTCCTAATGTACAAAAAGTGGGTATTTGAACCTAGGGTTTGATATTGGGTTTCATAGTCTATTATTGTTGTTTTAGGCTTGATCTAAGTCCCTCGTGGTGCGACGGTGGTGCAGTTGAACTTTTACACAAAGATTCAACAGTTATTACATTTGTGTTAGGTGATTCAATGTGTAAGAAATTCTAGATGAGTTATCATTTCTTAATTTGGATTTTTGAGAAACATATCATTTATTATCCTGGCTGTGAAATTTGGTTTTGGTGATGTTTGTTAAGAAAACGATTTTTAGGTAGCAATTTTGTGTCAAATTGGGTGTTTTACATGTTTATTATAAGTTATACCAAATGGGTTTGTTTTATAACTCATTTAATGGATTTATAATAAATATTTAGTGCTGAAAATTTTGTTTTGGAAAATATTGGTATGTATATATTGTTCAAAGTGTGATTTTTTTTTGATTTTGGGTTCAAAACATTGTTAATTTTTGTGAAGTTATTCTATTGAAGTTCTAATGGTTTTACGGACTGGCATTTGTCATGAAAAAATGTGTAGCTACTTTTTTTAGTTTATTATGACCATAAATAATCTGTTAATGTGTAATATAATTTGGTAAAATGTGAAAATGGTTTGAGCACATAGGCGGAAACCTTGGTATCTAGGGGGGTGGATATGTACTAGTACACTAGTGATCTAGAAGGGTTTTATTCATGATTCACTGAGAAAAATGGACAATTAAAACACAAAAAATCTATATTTATGATGGTATGGGACCTCTAGGTTATGTATATTTTCCCTAATAGTGGCTCGTGCACAAGAAGGGACTTTTCTATAGTTACTTCACACTAAGGTACGAGGTACACAGAGCCCGAGACTAACTAATACATAGGGGTATTCCAGAGATTACTGCAAATTGAATATTGTATATTTATCATTGGAATATTGTGGTTTTTTCTGCGAAATATATTATCATTCATGTTTTATTGAAATTTTCCCACTCATGTAAAATTCCCTTTGAAAACAGTTTTCATTTAAAAGTTTCAATCTTTAGAAATTATTTTTACAACTTCATGATTATCAAAACTGTTAGGATTTTTTTATATTATATTGCATACTATATGTAATATCTAGGTTCTATAATATTGGCCTTAGGATCACACCAAAATTACACCTCTTTGGTGTAAGTATATTTGATCATATTTGTCACAGGTAAATGAAAGGCCTTGGGTGATGGCAGTTCAAGTAGTTAGTTCCCATACCTGGTGTGGTGTAGTGGAGACTAATTATGGGTGATGAACCCTTGTCAGGTGTATTCCATGGGGATGTTTTATTGCTACTTTTATATGTATTTGTAACTCCTTTTATATGTTTAAACCTGTGTATTCAGTTGTGGATTTTGTGTAAATCTTTTTTGGCATGAATTTACTGATTCGGTTTATCGATTGTTTTTTTATGTTTTTTGTATCCATACTTAGGTAAATCATTCCCAAACGAAAATATTTGATTCTTGGGCACTTGTGCCAGCCCATGGGGATAGGGAAATATCTTCAGGACCTATCATGGGATGGGTTTCTTGCCGGTTTTTTTGGATACCAGATTCAGTTCGTGAGAAAATGTCAGGGAAGATGAGACTGGTCCTAGGAAGGACAAGGCCTAGGAGTTCATGAAAGACAAGCCTCCTACATTCCAAGGTAGCAGAGAAACCCAGGAAGCACAGGAATAGATCAAAAAGATCTAGTTAATGCTTGAGTTCATATACACAACTGAGGAGGTCTGGTAGAGTGTCCCACTTTTCGATTGGAGGGTCCCAGCTGCAGTTAGTGGGAATTAGAAATTCAAACTGCAAAGATTTAGAAGATACACTGGGGATATTTCAAGGCCATATTCAATTAATAGTACTACCATTGTGTCTTATAATACACTATATTCTGAGACTTCATGGATCTTGTTCATGGGGATCTTTCTAGGATGTAAAATTCCAACTGTTTTGCTGAGGAGGTTCAGTATGCTACTGAAATCGTATATAATGAGAAAGAGAAGGCCTAGATGATTGAGAAAGGCTAATGGATAGAGATATACTACCTTGTTTTATATTTAATCTGAGGACCTATGATGAGGTTGTTTTCTAGGCATGTATGTTGGAGATTGACTGGAATGGGAGGGATGGTTTCTCTGGGATAGTGTCAGTAGTGGTTAGTTACAGCTCTTCGGATAAGGGAAGGAAGCGAGCGGAACAGGGGAAGAAGGGACGTGGTAGTTCATTCAACTCTTTCAGGAAGTTTTCATTTGTGGATTTTCATATGAGATACATAATGTTCCACCAGTGTGGGAAGTCAGGGAACATCCAAAATGCATCCCCAATTTCTCAAAACCACTATTATCAATGTGGAGGTATGGGTCACTTATAGCGCTTTTGCATGGTTGAACGTCCACTTCAGTGTGGGGTAGGATTAGTGGCATCAAGTGGATTTCCATCTTAGTCACAGACATTGGGGATGGGGGGATCATGATTTTTTGGTCGTGGTAGTAGGGATAGGGTATCTTCTGTGAAGAGCATGTTTAGGGAATAGCCACAGACTAGCATTCATCCTCAGAAAGAGACGAGACATCTCTATGCGGGGACCAAGAACCAGCAGGATCAAAGGCGGGACTGTCGACAGTTCGAGGTACTGTTTTGATTTATTCCTCTATAACTGATACACATTCTGATATTGGTACCTCTGTTTAATTCATTTCTGTATGTTTTGTGCGCACACTAAAATTTTCAACTGTGTTGTTATCTTCGATGATGGAGTTTGTGACACCACTGGGAAAGAAAGAGGAGAAAGGTCTCAGGTACCCGTCATGTGTGCTATCTATTTTAGGGGTTAAGAAAGAGTGGTACATAATGGACTTATATGTGGATTTATTGGAAATAATACTTGAAATGGATTGGATAGTACACTTCTAGGTGGACATCGATCACTATATTTGGCATGTGAGTTTCACAACACCTGATGGGAGCCGTCAGGTTTTTTATGGTGAATGGGAACTTCAGTCGAGTCATGTGGGACCTCCACTCCCAGATATAGGAGATCACATTTCCCTTATATCATTGCATGTTATAGATGATTATGGTAAAGCCCCTAATTGTGGATTACCTCATGTAGTGGATGATTTTACGAATGTAATTCCTGTTGATTTCTAAGGTTTTCCCCCAGAGTGGGATGTGGAGTTCAAGATTGATCTGGAGGTAAAAACATAGCCTATATCTCATCCCTCATATTGCATTCCCCCCACCAGATGAGGAGGATAATGAAACAACTAGATGACTTATAATCCCAAGGACTCATTCACTTGAGCATCTCTCCTTGGTTCGCACCTGTGTTATTCACAAAAAATGTGGACGGATCCCTTCGGTTGTGAATTGACTACTGGAAGATGAATAAGGTAAAAATACAGATCAAATACCCTTTTCCCTAAATATATGAATTTCTTGATCAGTTGAATGGGGAATGCTAGTTTTATAAAATTGACATGCGTTCAGGCTATCATCAACATAGGGTAAAAGAGGTAGATATCCCAAGGACAACCTTTTAAAGAAGGTATGACAACTTCGAGTACTCGATCATGCCCTTCGGATTGACCAATGCTCCAGCGGTCTTTATCGAACACATGAATAGTGTGTTCCATCAGTTTCTAAATTTTTTTGTGGTATTTGTAGATGAAATCCTAGTATTTTCATGATTTGAGGATGAACATGATCATAAATTTCAGATCATTTTGTGCACCTTGCGATAGAATCTCATTTATGCAAACTTGTCCAAGTTGACATTCTGAATCAGGGAGGTGAAATTTCTAGGGAATGTGATCTCATAGTAGGGGGTTTTAGTGGATTTTGAGGCGATCAGTATGGTTATGTCATGGGAGAAACCAAATAACATGTTTGCGATTAGGATTTTCCTCATCATATCTGGTTATTATAGGTAGTTTGTTTTTGGATTTCTCTCATATTACATCACCGATTAACGCGCTCACCCAAAATGGGGTGATTTTTTGTGGGGTGAAGAATTTCAAGCATCCTTAGAGGAGATGAAGAGGTGGTTGAATACCACCCCCATTATGATTATTCCGGAGGCTAGAAATGGGTATGTGGTGTATTATGAGGCTTCAGGTATGGGTCTTGGGTTCATGTTTATGCAGGATGATCATGTGGTGGTGTATGTCTCCCACCAACTCCGAGCACAAAAATATAATTAACTGACCCATGACTTGGAGTCTGTTTTTATGAAGAATGATTTGAATACATGGTGTCACTATCTCATTGTTGAGACGTTTTTGGTCTACTATGATCACAAAATCATGGACTACATCTTCTCACAGAAGGACCTCAACTTGAGGCGGTGTCATTGGATCGAGTACTTGTAGCGGTCAAATTTAAAATTTTCTATAATCCAAGAAAGGTTAACGTGGTGTTCGATTCCATGACCAGAAAAATTACAGTGTAGGCATTGAGGAAGTTTAGTGATGAGTGGAATATGATGGAACTCTTTTTTCATATACATGTGGAGTCCATGTAGAAAAATGGGGGTGCATTCTTGGAAAGATTTCATTTCAATCCTTATCTTCTGGAGCTAATTCAGTGGGAACAACCTAGTGTTGATCTTTGTAAGTGGTTGAAGTAGTTTCATCAAGGTGAGGAGATGTATTCGTATTGGTCATTGTCTCTCGAGGTCATCATGTGAGTCAAGGGCCATTCACTATTGTTGTTATCTCAGTGGAAGGTGGTGATTCATGATATCCCCAAGTCTCAGTGTGTTGTCCATCCGAGTTCCACAAATATGTATTATGATGTTCTTCATTAGTTCTGGTGGCCTTGTATGACATGACAAATCGTAGACTTCATTTTGAGATTCCACACATTCCAGTATGTGACGGAAGAGCATCAAAGGCCCTCCAGTTTCCCCATCCATTACCCATTCCTACAAGTAAATGGGATGAGGTCTCCATGGGATTCATTGTTGGATTTCCTCATACTCCTTGGGGTATGAATTCCATTTGTGTTGGGATTGATCACCTCACCAAATCAGCCCACATCATTCTAATCAAAGATACGTCTAAAGTGGATGAGTTGGGCCATTTTTATAATCAGGATTTGGAAAGGTTCTATGGTGTTCTGTCAGTAGTTGTCTCAGATAGAGACCCTAGTTTCACTTCTTAGTTTTTGGAAGGCCATAAAAAGGGATTGGGGTCTCAGATAAAGACAACCATGCCATACCATCCTCAAACAGATAGTCATAAAGAGAGGGAGAATTAGATTTTGGAGTGAATTCTCCATGCATATGTTCTAGACAATGGAGGTTTCTGGGATATCCATTTGGGATGGGTTGATTTTTCTTATAATAACCGCTACCAATCTTCAATTTTAATGGATCCTTTTGCGATGATCTATAGTCGGCCTTGTTGGTCCCACCAGTGTTGGGATGAGGTAGGTGAGACCTCACTACTGGGGCTAAGTCTGGTGCAGAAGATGTCTGAGAAAGACAAGTTGATCAGGATTCCCTTATTGTAATATTTTAGTTTCCATAAATCATATTCTGACCAGAGGTGTCTAAACCTAGAGTTTTCTATGGGTGATAGCGTATTCATGAATGTTGCCCCTCGTCTGGGTCACTGTCAATTGTGAAGGAAAATGAATATGATGTCACTATATGTCAGACATTTTGAGATCACCGAGCATATTATTATGGTATATTATAATGGTTGTCCTTACCTTCTCAGTTGACATCTATCCAGTATGCCTTCCATGTCTCCCAGTTGAATAAACACTACCCAGATCCATCCCATGTACTGAATTTGGAGGAGTTGGATATAGAGCCTAATTTTTCTATTTTTTAGCGGTTGATGTGATTTTTTGATTCCAAAGAGGAGGTAAATTTAGGAATTTCTATTCCACTAGTTCATGTCCTTTTGCAGTATATGAATGATGTTCATGAAATATGGGAGTAGAAGTTGTGGGTTGAGAAGGAGTACACATTCTTGTTTTCCAATCAAGATTCTGGTTTACATTCTTGGGTGAATGGTCTTTCACGGTGGAGATAATTTTCACATCCATGACTTGTTTTAATGGTACATTTCATTTAATTTCCATTATTTCATTTTTATGGGTTTCCCATACATTTTATGAGTAAAGGGTAAGTTTTCTTGTTTTGGGCCAAACTATGAGCCCATTTCCAGATTTAATAACGATTTTTTTCTTTTATAACTCATTAATTTTTTAATATTTTGAACACATTCCCCTTCCAAAGTGGCCTCCCCTTACTTATCAACAACACCATATCAGTTTAGACACTTTAGTAATATATAATCATGGTGGAGTTGGGTTTTTATTTAAGGAATTATGCCAACCCAAAAGCCTATTTCGAGTTTAATAAAAAAAATTTATTTAATATATTATTAATTTTTATGTATTTTTTGTGATTCAAACTCTCCCTAGATCCAAATGACCCTAGTCACATCCCCATTAACTTTTATCCATCTTTGGAGCTCATATGCATTGCGAATTATGGAATAAATTCTTAGGCATTCTCAAATCATCTATATTTGAAGAGGTAACTTTTTTACTTCATAACTCCTTATATTATTACTCTTTTCCCCCATTTCAGTTCTCACTTGACCTTATATTCCTTATTTAAACCTCACATTCATTTTTGGATTTTTTTAAAATTCAGCTAGTGGTGTCTTTGGGGTGATTTCTTTAACACACCTTAAGTAAGAGGTTCTCCTTCCTTCTTCCTCCCATATCCGTGGGGTTTCTTCCATTTTCTTGGGGTTTCTTCCATTTATTCATGATATTACTAATGTCCATAAGTTATTGTTGTTTTTGGATTGATCTATGTCCCTCGTGGAGTGTCAGTGGTGTAGTTGAACTTTCTCATAAGGATTCAAGTGTTTTGACAATAGTGGTAGGTAATCCCATTTGTATGAAATGCTATATGAGTTAGATTTTTATAATTTTCATTTTTAGAACACTTCACCTTCATTGTACTTAGTGTGAAATTTGTATTTGGTGATGTTTTTAAAGAAAATAAATTTTAGGTTCCAATTTTGTGTCGAATTGGGTTTTTTACATGTTTATTCCAAGTTATGCCTATTGGGTTTTTTTATATCTCATGAAATAGATTTATAAGAATGTTTTAGTTCTTAAAAATCTATTATGGTGAATATGGTTTTACAAATAGTGTACAATGTGTTGTCTATTTTGAATTGATAATGACCATAAATGATGTGTTATGTGCTAATGTCTTTTGGTAACATCTGAAAATGGTTTTATCACCAAAGGGGGAAGCTTGGGTATCTACGGGGGAGGATATGTACTAGTATACAAGTGATCTAGAGGAGTTTTATCCCTATTTCACTAAGATTTATGGATAATGACAACACTATAAAAAATATTTATGATCACTGGGGACCACCATGTTATGGGTATGTTACCTACTAGTGTATCCTTCTTGAGAATGGATTTGGATATGGTTACTTTACACCAAAGAATGAGTTACATAGGGCCAAAGACTAACTAGTTCCAAGGGGTATTCCCGAGATTAGTGCTCATTGACTCTTGAATAGTTATTATTGGAATATAGTTGTTTTAGATAGAAAATAATGCATCTTACATGTTTTATTGGAATGTTTCCACTAATGGAATATATCCTTTAAAAAGAGTTTTCATTTAAATCTTTCATTCTTTAGAAATTATTTCCCCCACTTCTTACTTATCAAAACTAGAAGTCTTTTTTTATCATGTATTTATTACTCTATCTAATCCCTTGGTGGAATACTATTGGGATTAGGCTCACACCCTACTTACTCCCACTGGGTGTAACAAGACTTGAACATGTTTGACACAGGTAAAGGAAAAGCCATTAGTAATGGTGGTTCAGGTTGTTAGTTCCTATCCATAGTCTGGTTATGTTGATATGTCTTGTGGGTGATTACCCCATGTTGTATGGAGTCCGTGGGGGTGTTTTTCTGGTACTTTTATGTGTCATTGGACCTATTATTCTATCTTTAAACCAATTTATTCAGTTATAGATTTTGATTAAATCTTGTTTGGGATGAATTTTCTGATTCATTGTATCGATTGTTTTATGTTTTATGTATCCATACACAGGAAAATTGTTCCAAAACAAAAATCTATAATTCCCGAGAACTTGTTCTAGTTCGTGGGGATAGGGAACGCCCTTCAGACCTTCTCACGGGCCAGTTTTGGTGCAGGTTTTGTTGAATACCAGATTTTCTTTATGACATAAATAAAAACTCAAAATGTTTAACAAACTTTTAAACACTACCTTAGGTATATCCTCTTATTGAACTCTCATCTAGTGTTACCCAAACTGATGTCCAGTCTTTAAAAACCAAAATACCCCTCTAAGATGATCTATGATATCATCAATCAAAGAGAAATAATATTTTTTTCTTAATAGTAACTCGATTCAAATTTCCGTAATCCATGTAATTTATCAGACTCCTATCAGCCTACATAGAAAAAATGGATTGGAAAATACTATGGTGAAACACATGGATGAATAAATCCTTAATCATCTTGGTCCTCAAGATTTACTTTATGTTCCACCAACTCAGTAGGTTACATTCGATAAGATAGAATATATATGTGCATTATATCCATGAGAAGGTAAATAGTAAACTCAACCTCTCTCAATGGTGGTAACTAAAACAATTCACCTAGAAATATCTTGGGAGTATTTACACACCAATAAAAAAATAAAATACCTAAATTAGGTTCAAAAGCGTTATGAAAAATCAATGTAAACTAGCATGATATTAACCCCTCATAAAGAATAATAGGCATTTCCCATCTTGATCTGGGCCCCCACTCACCAAAAAAAAGACTAATCCCATTAGTATATAAAAACAAAACACAATAGTAAAAAAATAAGGACATAATACAAATTATATGATATATTCCATGTATTAGGTAAAAAAGTACAATATCAATAACTATAAATTCCCCCACCACCTTCAAGACATATATCATTACCAGACACATGGGACACTTGAAATATTTTTCACAACACAGTCCCAATAGTGTGGAACGATCCCAAAATAATGAAATAGGTACAAAATGTTATAAAAACACTTCAACTATTATTGATGATATAAAATAATGAGTAATAAATATGCAAAAAAAATATATAACCAATGAATATGAATTAAACAATGTACCTCTAATATTAGCCGGGCCTATTTCAAATTCCTATTCAATACACTCCACCACATAAATAATTCTTTTCAAACCCACATGAAACAACGATCTCAAAAAATAAGGATTAGACCCACAACCCTTGAATGCATCGATATAAACCTATGAACCCTTGTTGAGAGTGGATCCAGCAATACATCCCTGGGAAATAATTTCACAAAAACACCTAAAATAGCTTGAGAGTCCACACTGATGACATGTATTAAGTGTCTATTTAAGTTATTCGTGATATAACCTTTCCCTCCACATTAGAAGTAGGAAAACTACTGTATTCATGATGAAGTCCCTGAAATTGGTCCTAAAAAGAACTAACCACCCTTGAAAATCATTTTCATTCCAGAAGACATGCCCTTGTTAACAATTACACCAAATTAATCTCCACCCTATCCAATATTTCCACTTATGTCACCCCCACAAAATATTCTTTGTTTACTACCTCCTTGTAATTTAGAAGGAATTTGAGAATCGAAATCGATCAAATATCATGCCTCAGTATAAACTCAACCCTATGATATTTTTGGTTCTCATTGGTGACTATATTAGAATCAAAATACACCAACTCAATAAAATGGGTGTAATACTCTATAATAATACACTCTCCATTCTCCAAGGACTGAAAATCTCAATTCTTATCAACACATAACATCTCAGGGTAAATACAAAAACTGATTATTTTATTAAATTAACTGTAAGTAATATCCTCATGAAACTTAGCTTTCATAATATATCTCCACCATCTCCTACATGGTCACTCAATAATGTACGTTGAAAATACCACATTAGATTCCTTATGAATATTCGTGAATTTAAAAGATCCTCTAAATCTACTTGATCCAATCTTGATATTCTTATGGTCATATACAACCATAGATGAAGGGTGTGTGCTACTTAGTGAATTTTAAGCCATGATCCTCTATAGGTCTCATGTTACAGAATCCTTCATTACATAGATATTGAATAATGTTGATTACAAATTCATCTATGGAAGGGACCACCAAAGGATTTTATATTGGAATTTTTTTCCCAAACTATTCACCTAGATTCGGAATATATCATCAATGGTTGTAGCCTAAAAAATACAAGATACGAACTAATTATCTTTTTGAGAGAAATTCCAAAATAATAAAACCAACTTCAAAAATACTTTATAACACCTTAAAATAGTGATTATTTAAAGCAATATGAATTTCATTGATGAAACTCATCACATTAAAATGGAACATGTCCATTTAAATAAAATCACCTTCCTATTTATTCAAATGACCTAAAACAGAAAGTCTCCAACCTGGTAAAAGATTTTGGACCACCCATGGTAACTAGAGTTCAGACACGTAAGTGATCTTACTAGGAATCCTACTGTAATTACTTCCCAAATCTCGATGTTCATAAATCTAGTATACCTATTACACTTAACTAATATCGGGTAGTGATATTAAAATTTAGTTTGGGTAGTTTCATCTGATATCATTCTATACCGATCCAACATCACTCAACTAAAAAATCAACCAGAGATGGAATGCCACGGTGCCTATGTGAAACAAGATAACCGAAAAAAGTATCATATATAATAAAATGTATACTTATATATGTTATAATAGATGAAAAATATACATCCAATATCCATAAAATACATTCCAAACTAGTAGAACCATAGAGTAGGGGAATACAAGGCCATCAAGCCTCCCTTTGATCATCCTTCACCTCCAAACTATCCTTATATGAAGGCTACAATAAAAATAGAATCCGTCATGGTATATAATTCACTAATATTAACCTACATCCTTTATAAAAATTCTTTATCCACCCCATGGAATATTTTGAGAGTGAGAAAAAATCACAGTTTGATTCTACAACATAATCTATAAATATTTGAATATAAGCACTTTTTCTTTTCTAGAATAAAAATAAATAAAGTTTTACAATGAATTTTTATAAATAAAAACAATTTTTAAGTCATCCCTTGGTTTTTCATAAAACAATTTCATGTTCAAAAAATAAAGAATATGAAATGTATATGTGGATATACAAGAATTCATAACCAATATAATCAATGAATACAATATAACATCAAAAGGTAAACAATTAAAAATTAAAAATTCATCATGTAAAAGTATGTGAGAAGAAAACCATGAAAAACCCATCATCTAAAATAATGTTAGATTATATCCATGACCACTCCACTATGTGGAAGCATGTGAGGAGGTAACCATGAATAATCCATCATGTGTTGATAAAATAAAAAAAGGAAGTGCACGCCATTTGCGAACTACCATATGGGTATCTATACTATACATAAAAATAAATCGACAATATAAGACTATGGTGGATACAAATGGTATAACATCCAGTGTCATTACATCCAGAAAATTGAATGAAACTTCAAGTGTAATTACACGCACAATGATTGAAATGCATATTCCAGATGCACCCACGGGTATTAGTGTGATATGTCTTTCGAAATCCATTTAAAAACCTTTCTCACAATTTAAAAAACTTCTTCAAAGTCAATCCAAACTTCTTTATTTATTTAAATCTAATTTCATAATTAAACCCACAATTCAATTATATTATCTACTATTTGGCATTAAAATTTTTTTTTAATAAAAAACCTTTAAATACATATTTATTTCCAAAAAAACAAAAATAATTACAAATCATTTAAAATCAATGAATAAACCAATAAAATTTTCATGCGTAGTAATAAATTCATAAAATTATCCCTTTTACATAAAAACATACCCCACTAATAGGGTTAGAATGTAATTCCATCGAAAATAGAGACCATGAGAGACTCGATCAGTTCCACTTGATCCTGTGTCCATAATTACCACACACAAAACTCCATAAATCAAAAATCAGCATCCCATAGGGGTTCCGATGACATAACGGGAGGATAGATCTAGTAAGGATATATGAAAATAACAGAAAAAGGCATCAAAACCATGAAATAGATTGATAAATTCATTAATAATAAAGGTGAATCATTGATAATAATAAGGGAGAAGCTTCTAGATCACCAGGGAATGTTTTGGTCAAGCCTAAATTAGATTTGTCATGATTAGACATAAAACCATTAAGGGAAATGGATAAAACCAAAAATTATAATAGTTAAAAGTGAAATTATAGGTTAGGATGCATAGTTAGACAAACCATGTTCTGACTATTCATGGCTAATATCTCTTAAAATAGACAAGCTTCAAGCTCTCTTGGGAATAGACTCATGGTTTTTTCTAATCATGCAACCCCCATGGAAAAATACCTGGAACCTGCATGGTTTTCCCTAGTAAGCTTCATATTTTCTTAAAATATGTTCATACCATGAAAACCCCCATTGTTAAATCATAAATTCATACAAAATGGTTTATTCGTGAATATTATTAATTTTACTCCAACCATTATCATAGTTTTTATCCCCATAAAATATCCATTTTCAACCCTCGTTCCCCCATAACCTCAAGAATGATACTAAAGACAAAACTAGATTAAATTAAAGAATACATGATATCTAGTGGGTTCTACAGTATTATATATAGACACTCACATTACCTCATGATTTTGTAAGGGATTCTATGATGTTTTGGGATGTCAAGTCAAATTTGCATGTCATATAATTAAAATAAATATGGGTTAATAAAAACAAATATTTAAATTATGGAGGATGTACTCTATTCATATGTTAAAGAAATTATATATTGATGGGATATCCAGTTAGGGTTGGATAATTTTCATGATAATAACTATTAACAATCATATATAAATTAATCACTTTTTGATTCATTATATAGCCACCTTAGAAACTATGATCTCTATTGTCCTTATGATTTTAAATACTCATTGCTTTGACTGTGCTTGGTTAGAGAAACAAAAAAAGGAAATTATTATTTTCTAGAATTTAGTGATGTATCAATGATAGTACAAGTATTATGTCTATTATATTCATTACCAATTTTATTTCTCATTTTATGACCTGGTGTTCACAAAATTATACACTTGGTTGGGTCACCAATGGATTTGAAAAAATTGGAAGCATGCCCCTATGAATGTGGGACAATTTGAAATTTTTAAACATATTGGAATGTTGGAATATCTGATGTAATTACCAAAAAAAATTTCTTTTATTGAAAATGTTTTCCATGTGTCCCAACTAAGGTATCATCATCCAAAAGAATCTCATATAATGAATTGGGAAAAAAATTAACTTTAATATGATATGTTCATGACCGAGAAACCATTATAGTTTATTGACTCTCATGTAATTGTTATATGTGGAGATTATATACCATATTTTTGAGTTTTATGGATTCAAAGTTCAAAATCAAATGAGATGTGGGAGTTAGATTATTTGATTCGGGACCAACTACCTAATTTATTTTTTTACTATACATCTTCATTTTGGATTTTAGGGGTATGAAAGTAATATAGTGGGGTTAATTTTCACATATTTGTGTTTTATTCATGTAATTACATCCCATTGTTTTTATTATAAATCATTTGGTTTTTTTCCTGATTCCTTTTAGTGAATTTTGGATGTGTTTAGTGTTTTATGGTCCAAATCATGGATGTCACGTGGTTTGGGAAATGTGGGAGTGTCTACCCAAGAAACCATGTAGCTTGTGTTAGAGTCCTACAGGATGGTGCATGTTTAGGAATATGGTTAAAAAAAATGTTGTTTCCACTTCCTCAAACCTTGAAACATGAGACAAATCCATTTATCAAAGTCGGAACATGGATTGTGAAATAATTTTTAAAAACCATGAAGATCCGCCTAAATTCTAGAAAGGAGCTTCTAGTTGGCATACAATTTTCCAAATTGTGTGGCCCATCCATGCGAAATTAATTAACTAATCAAAATTTTATTTTAAAAAATTTAATCACCTCATTATGATATCATTTTTACTCTGGTGAATTGGGATCTAAACCTTGGATACTATACATGGAGATTTTGGAGATTATATTATTTTTAGTATCAATAAATTGGATATAATACACTTGGATTTATGGCTTTGATGGTATGTGTTTGTTCTTTAACACTCATCATTGTTCTTCTGGACCCGCTCATTCATCCAAGAATAGATCCTTAAATCAAGGCTTCTAATGACATATATAAGGTGTATGAAATTCTTAAATTGGTTTTCTTATAGATCCATCATGATATTAGTATTTATCATACATATATCTTTAGATCATGACATTTTCATTGAGAAACATTGCAGAAAGTGGTTATGATCTTTTAATTTGTTATGTAATTGATGATTTAGAGATAATTATTTCAGTATTCATATTTTAGGGTTCTTCCCTAACTTTGTGAACCCCTGGTTCATCCAACCCTATGAATCATATGTGAGTGTTAGAATTATCATCTATTGAGGTAGTTGGTTTCATGAATTTTCATTATTTTATGAACCATTATTTCATATTATATGAAAATGTTTTTTATATTGCTATGTGGAATGAAATGTTTTTTGATAAAATTTTGTCATTTTGGTTATAGATTTGAAGATTTATTTTTTTAATTGTTTTTTATAAAAATGATTTAGAAGCATGATTTCGGTAGTTTTGAATATGAAATTACATTTGAATTATTTTGATATGGTAAACCCTATTTTGAATGACAATGAAAGAATAATACATCCTTTATAATAGACTATTACCACCATAACATATTCTTATAGGGTAATGTTTGCACCATGTCGCATAATTTGTGGAAGGGAGCCACTATCAGAATTGAACTCTTTCACCCTGAACCTAAAGTGCAAGTGTATTTTCACACCAGGTGGCCTGATGATCATATAAACTCTACAAGGATCCTCCCTAGACTAGAGATAATGTGAACAAATGGATTTTTTTAGGGTGAATATTTTTGAAATGCACATTTGGATTGATTATGAAGATGAATTGAAAACCAAGTAATTGATGTGTGTTATAAAAAATGAAAAGAGTAAACTTTAAAAAAAAATTCAGATAATATATGAAAAATTGTAAGTAATGAATTTTAATGACAATTTTTTGTGTGTATTATTTTTTGTTATTGTGTGGATTAGTTTCTAGACCATTCAATAAAATGAAGAGTGATTCTGAGGCCGTATATACCTGTATTAAATGTTTGAAATATAATAATTATATTAAATTTCATGTGTATGTGGTTTCCCATAAATAGTTGAGTAACTTCTAAGAGGATGGTCAGATCAAAACTCTAGTGACATCGTTGAGTTCAGAAAATATTTTTAACTCTAGGAACAACGTAACATTGGTCGGTGTGGGTCGGTAGTGGAAACATCCTCACAAGTGAAAAAATGAATAAAATATTTAAATAATTTATTTTAATTCTTTTCATTGATGAAATGATTGGAGAGTCTTATATATATTGATTGGATTAAATTCTAGGGTAATTCTCCAAACCCAATAATAATTGGAGATCCATTGGAGAAAATATAGGAGGATTTCTCTTAGAAGAATGTTGATTGGATCTTGGATCGATGATCAATGCCAAATGGATTTTAATAATCTTTCTAATAATTATGGTACAAAACTTTTCTTCATCAGTGATTGATCCAACTAGAGTTAGGTAATTTTTTAATTTTTATTCTTTCCCCATTCTTTATTTCTATGATGAACGTGAATTGATTGATGAAGGGACTGATTCATGGATCAATCATCGTGTGTGATGAGATATATTAATCAAATTTTGGAATATTTTTCCTTGTGAATTATTTTTTGATTTTTCGTTTTTCAATCTAATATAAATGGATCTAGATCAACATGAACATCTATTAAGGTTCATTATGATTTATTGTTCCTTTTTCTTTTCTCCGATGATTTATTCATTCATCACATGTCTTCTTCATTTAGAATGTGGTATGACGTCTTTAGGTCAATTGATCATTACACACATGTATATTTGTGCAACGATCTGATTTTTTATACCTATGATCAGTATGAGATTATGGTGGTGCAATGATCGGAGACGTTATGGATGAGACGAATTAAAATACCTTATTTCTTGTTATGAGGCATACAATGAATAATGATGTATGAAAATGATTTATGATTGAATCTAAGATATGGAAGTTGTTAATTTTGGATAGAAAGGATTTTTGGGAAATGATTTATTATTTTATGGAAAAGAGCCAAAGAAATAAGGATGGAATTGAGGAGAAGAAGCATGGATTCTAGGTCATTTATTCTAGAAAATTCTATGTTACACGACATGTAAATGGTATCTACATGCCGTGTGGGACCACTATGCAGTGACTATGATATTTGGAGAAACATAAGTATCACACAGTGTGTGACCCTATCACAAGGCATCTGTTCTCTCCCATGTGACTTGGACTGTACCTTGGAGGGTAAATAGATGTGGGTTGGAATACATGGGTGGGAGCACATCATGTAATTACCCACAAGGACACAACCTATACTATAGTACGCAGGCTATGTCGTTCAATACAACATATGTTGAGTACACTGGAAACCTACAAGATGTGTACTTATACTTGAAAATTGGTATGATTCATGGGTCATTTACATGGGATGGACACGGGGTCATGTGGCATGGAATGTGAACCCTACTACATGATGTGTACTTTATTATACATGTCTTGGATTCTATTTCCCATATGTCATGGACATGTTTCATTAGGGTATGATCTTTATATCTATTTCCCTTAGGGTTAGTATGGAAACATATCCTACACAAATGATAATGATCCCTTCAACATGACTTCCTGGCTAGAGTCATTGGAATCCATCAATGAGGCCAAGAGTGTGATCCTCTATTCATTGTTGTTCACTAGGTGACGTTCATAGTATCATCATGTCAAACACTATGAAGGAATCAATCCTCTGCTTGGTGGGTCTATCCATATTTAGTGTTTGGTGTCACCCCATGTCCTTGGGGGTGATCACTATCTTTTTATGATATTTATTCACAATTTTAGTATGTATTATCTCAAGAAGAGACCCATTGATCATTACAACTTGGATGAATTTCATCAGTGATATCAGCCTCAAGATTGTTTTCTCGCATATGAGTTATGTGTGGAACCATCAATATGGAATCCTAGGATAGTTATTATAGTTGTGTTTTAACTTTATGCTATGTTTATTTATTGATTAAATATAGATATTCCTATTATATGTGAAACATAAATATACCTATGTAGAGTTGAAAGAATTTCGATTTTATATGCTTTGTTGTTTCATGTTGTCTAAATTGGTATTTTTATACTCTCCCTTCCACGGGAGTTTCCGGCACGTGTTGTGTCTTGTGTATAGGGTCATATTTTAGAAAGTGTCCTTGATGGACTAGGACCATAATGTGCATAGTGTGACCAAAAATACCGTGGTGTGATCTAATGGTATTTTGATAATAGTCTCATTTTTACATTCAGGATGGAATTGTGTTTCTGATTCTTCTTGGTGGTCTTGTATTTGGACCTATTTACTTTCCACTACATCCTTTCATACTTTGGTTGTGGGATTTAGATTTATGCATGAATATTTGTTCAATTTTTTTTACAATTAAAATTTTTTGTAAGTTTTTAGTTGAGTGAGTGTGTACAAGTACTTACGATAAGGCCACCCATGATAGTGATATGCTTACTCGGTGCTAGTATCTAACCATTGGCTAATTACAGGTGTGATTGGAGAGTTGAGGTATAAGATCCAATGGTACTGATCATGACAGAGTGGTGTTAGAGGATTCAGTTCAACCATAGGACTGATAATATATAATATTGGTTTGGGGAAATATTATTAATTTTTTCATGTTCAGATTTCTAGGAAATGAATCTAGTGTTGGTATGGAGTCTGACGTATCCATACACTAGGACTTCGATGATCTACATTTTGACTCTATGAATCATAACAATGGTTACAAGTATAATATCAGTACATGCATCATATAGTATTGGGTTATGGTGTCCATGTACTATTTGATTCTACTCTACAAGTATACTCATTGACCATGAAATATCTTATTAACATTTAGGATGCCTTTACATCATATACTAGCTAGGACTCAACATCATGATCATGAGGATTATCCATTTAGTGACATGGCTTTTTAAAATAGACTATCTATAGAGGTGTTACCTCTAGGTGTTTCCCCAACTAAACCAACACCTTTAGACCACCCACGACACTCATAGTTACAGTGGATGAGGTGTGTAGGATTGCTGCACTTCATGAATTTCAGCTGTAGTGACACCTAAGTTTTTGAGGTTACCCTGACCCATATGTATCTAAGGACTAGATTGAGGTGGTTACTGAAGTGTTCTGTATGGTTAGGAAACCATTGGAGCATATGCTGGTCCTAGCGGTGATATTTCTTCATGGATTAGCAGGGCGATGGTGGTTTTTAGTAACTTAGACATATGATGAGGTGAATCTACCATGATTAGAGATTGAGAGATTTTTTAGAGTGGAGTTCCCTCTTTCTATGTTGAGTGTTGTATGTATCCATCATCTACTATGGCTCTATTAGGAAAGCGCGATTGTATTTGAGTATTCATTGATGGTCACCGACCTCTCCTAGCACTCGAGGGATATGGTTCTCGATCTGTTCTTCAGTAATCATACATTTGAGCGAGGTATAGATAGAGAAATATGAGATAGTTTATCCATATATATATATTACTAGTTATTATGGGGTTCTAGTGCATGATTTTTTGGTTGAAAGATTCTTGGCTAAGCTCATACAACGAGTGGTTTCTGGTAGTGTGCATCTCAGAGAAGATACCTTGGTGATAGGGATCCAGTATTGGTCTCAGGGACCTGGATGTGTCACACGTTGTAGGGGAAGGTCCAAGGTTGTGGGATCCCTGATTCAAGGCTTATAGGTTGAGTAAATTCACCTCAGAGATAGGTTGTGCTACTCAACTAATGGGAAGGGACATCCTTAAAGAGATAGTATGACTAGCAATATAATCGATAAAGAGACCATGGATAAGACTTTGAGGTATAGGTTGCAGTAAGATCAGGAAGGTATATAGGGAGGAGAACATGTAGAAGATTTGGGAGAGTAGAACGTGGTGGCTGTCACTTTTACTAGTTAACACCAGCTTCCCCCAGGTGGTCCATTCAAGGAATACAGAGCTTGAGGAAAGGGGAGGGGAAAACTATTGGTGGTCACGGATTTTAACACAAAGGCTCAGAGAATGAAATGAGGTATGATCTAGTCTTCTCTACCATAGTTTTGGTACTGATAGACACATTTTCCATGTCATTTTTTCTTTAAGAATATAATTTTTTGAGACTTATTAATTTTATTTAATCCCATGGATGGATCCTTGCACATGGAGATTCCTACTAGAGGTGACTCAACGATGAAATAGTTGTATAGATAATGTGACCTGATTCTTGGATGGGTGTGTTTCTATTAGAATATATTTTTACTGTAATTATATCTTCAGAATTCATATTTGGTATGAAGTGGTAATCAATTGTTCAATTCCAAATTAGATATTTTACGCGGAGGATGTGGTGTGTCCACAGTTATGGAACTAGTTTATCCATTTTTGGTGAAAAGGAATCCCATGAAGTGCATGATAGAGTTAGGAATAGGAGGGTGAAACTGATTTATCATCAGTAGGATAGCCTAACCTATAGTACAATAGATGATATGAGTTTCTTATTTCTAGCAGCGGTGGAGAAGTTTAATAACACCATATTTAAGGTTCTTCTATGTTTACCCTCCCAATAGATAAATAGAAATATACATTGAATTGTACCCAGGGAGGGCACCTATATCTACACAAACATATCGGATGGCTCCCAAATTGCATTGTAAACTGAGGTTACAATTGTTGGACATGTAAAAGAAGGAATTTTTAGACCTAGGTTTTCACCCTAGGCTGCAGCTATTTTTTTTTCAAAAACGTTGGATGAAATATTGAGGTTATGTGTAGACTATTAGTGCTTAAACTAGGTTACCATGAAGAATAAGTATCCACTACTATATATAGATGACCTATGTGATTAGTTCAGAGGGTCACACTGGTTCCTAAAGGTTGATCATGGGTTAGGATATAAACATATACGATTATAGGATAATGATATATCAAAGATGATTTTTCATTGTCTCTATATTCACTATGTGTACTTGGCAGTGTCCTTTGGCATAAAAAATCCAAATTAGTGTTCATGGGACTCATGAAATGGATCATTCATCCATTTATAAACTATTTTTTGGAAGTCTTCATTGATTGTTTTTGTATGTACTCTGCATATGGGGATGATCAGGTGATACACCTAAGGATAGTTATAATCATGATTCAAGATAACCAACATTATCAAAAGATCATGATGTTCTTGCTCTAGATATAGGCAATTCACTTTCTAGGAAAAATTATCTCAGTAGATGGAGTAGCATTAAACATGGCCAAGGTTGAGGCAGTGTTAGCAGGGGAGCCACCCAAGATTCTGAATGATGTGAAATGATTCCATGGGTTGACCTACAATTAAGGGATATTCAAACCATATTTAACTAGGATATCATCTCCCATGACAACATTAACCTAAATGGGGCAGCCTTTAGTATTGATATATAGGATCCCGTAGGATTTTCAGTAGTTGTGGCAGTAATTGATGAGGAACGCATCATGAGATTTCTAGAGGTGGGTTTTGATTACATAGTGTTATATGATTCATCAAGAACTAGGATAGGTTTTGTTCTAACATAGAGGCAGCTAATGATTCCCAATTATTTATTCCAATTGAGACTACATGAAAAAAACAAACTACCAGAACTCTTGAGTTAGCAGTGGTATTCTTCGCACTAATGATGTAACAAGACTAATTAATTGGTTATCATTTTATCATCTATACTAATCATAATATTTTGATTTATATCTTCACATAGAAGTATATTATCTTCAAAAATAGGTGATGGCTTGAGTTAACTGAGGATTATGACTTCAATACTTTCTATACTCCTTTGTAGGGGAATGTGGTATCAGATGATCTTAGAAGAAGATCATGTTCACAATTGTTGAACAAGGCATCAGAGTAGTTTTTTCTATTTACATAACCCTTTTTGGATTGATATAGAGTATATTACCTTCAGTTGATGGTTTTCATACCTCTTCTATTACATCGATTCAGGGAGCCACATCATGGGGATGTTGACTATGGTACCCTACATAGTAATATAACCATTCTACATGATCCTCATGGATGTTAATAAAGGTGAGGAGGATATCCTTATTTTCAAAGGAGTCATGATGGATCCAGCGATGTTGTGGGAGGAGGTTTTTAGGGAGTTTCATATATCTCTTTTGCCGTACATCAGAGTGTGGGAAAGATGTACCATGACAATAGTTTCTAGTTTTGGTGTCTAGGGATGAAAATGGGAGTTATAGATTTCATCACTTTATACCTTACATTTCCACATGTGAAGGTTGGCACCAAATTCTTTTGGTTTTAGCTCAACACCTTAATGTCCCATAGAGTAAATAAGATTGGATGTACATGGACTTTGTAACAATTTTTCCACATATTTCTTGGAGACTAAATACTATCTAGGTGATCATATACTGACTAACCAAGTCATCCCACATTATAGCAATTTGGCGGCAGAGTTGAGTAGAGAGCATGGTGTGCCACTACCTACAAGGGATAATCCAACTCCCTAGAGTTCCATAAATTATTTATTATGATTTTTATTCTCTCTTAAAATCCTAGTTGTGTAAATGATTGTAGGAGTATTTTGGAATTCATTTAAACTTGAGAAAAACTTTTCACCCCGAACTAAAGACCATACTAAGAAGAACATTCATGTTTAGGATGATATGTTTCGAACTTTCATATTGGACATTGTACATAGTTTGGAGGTTCACCAAGAACAAGGGGAGTGTGTTTACAACAATAGATACCATTCCACCATCGTTATTACACCATTTGAGAATTTTTTTAGCTGACCAAATACATCCTTGCTTTTTAGACTGACAAATGAGAGTTGGCCCTAATGGGCCTATAGTTGGTGTAAGAAACTACTGAGATGGTTCAGATCATCCTACGGAAAATTAAGGCTACCCAAGGATATCCTAAATCCTATGTGGATAGATAACAGAGGCTATTGGAGTTAGAGGGAGGAGGCCATGTGTTCTTATGGGTTTCACCTTTATGTGGAGTCTGAATATTTTTTCGGGGAGGAATATTATATCTAAGATTCAATGGCCTTTGATAGATACTAAATAGAGTTTCCATGGTGTAATTATACCTAACTCTACCTCCATAGTTATATTGGGTGCACAACATCTTCCACTTGTCGAAACTAAAGGGGTACGTGCATAACTCATTACACGTTATCAATAGTGGAGAGTTGGACATTGATGATTGAGTTACATTTGCTGAGTATCCAGCAGAGATCGAGGATCACTAGGAGAGTATCCTCAAGGAGAAATAATTTACATTAGTGCATGTCTCATGTCATAACAGGAATCTCTAAGTGAGAAAATGGGAGCGAGATCATATTTGTGCTAAGTACCCACTTCTCTTTTAGTAGACCTTGTTTGATATTTTTTGGAAATTAGGGCCCCATGTTTAGGAGAATGTAATGACTCAAATTTTCCATGCATTATTTTTGGATATTGTATGGGTTATTTTTTTACTATGTGATATGATGGTGTGAAATTCTTGGCATCGGTGTTCCCAAAATAGATTTTTGAATTATTTTAATTATATTAAATAACACATGTATTCAATTTTCTAGAATAAGTGTAATAAATTATAAATGGGTGTTCAGATCAGAAATATGATGGTATCATTGAGTTCACAATGTGGGTTTTACCCTAGGAATGACGTAACCATTGTTGGTGTTGGTCTTTTGTTAAATGTCATCCTAGGAACATAATTGAATAAAATAATCAAGGACATAAATTTAATAATTTTTTTTACATAGAGATTATAGAGTGTTTAAATATAATGTTACACTAAAATTACAGTGAAATCCTCAAAACTGTATAAAAATTTGAGAGCCTATGGATAGAATGTTGGAGTATTTTCCTTAGATGAAAAATGAAAAAATCATGGATCAATGATGGAAAAATAATAGTTTTGAAGGATATTTTCAATGACAATAGCACAACATCATTCTTTATCATCGATCAATCCAAAATGAGGTTAGGAATTTTGTTATTCGAATTATTTCCCTATTTTGGATTTCAATGATGAATGTGAGTCAATCGATGAATAGATTTTATTAAAGATTGGTCATCTTGAATTATGGGTATCATTAATAAGTTGTTGGGAGTTTTTTCTTCATCATTTAATTTTTTAGTAATCATTAATAGTTATAACAGAAATAGATCAAGATCTACTAGATCATTGACTAAGTATCATTCCTCTGGATTTAATGTCATTTATAATTTAATTAAGATCGATGAATGAGGAGTATTTATAAATGAACCAAAGAGTTGAACGTTTTTAATAATTTATGGAATAGTATTTTGGGAAATAATTTTTAATTTTCCAGTAAGGAGGGTTCTAGATCAAGGATATAATAAAAGAGATGATTCATGGATTCTATAAAATCCTATAATACACGGTGTGTGAAATGGATCAACATGTTATGTTCCCCCAATGTATAGGCATGGGTTTCACAAGAAACATAGATATAAAATGGAAAATGACCCTATCACAAAGTGTTCGGTCCCTCCCTAGTGACATATCATTTACCTCATAGGTTACACAGACACGAGACAGATTACACGGGTTGGAATACATTGTGTACAACCCCACACAAACATAACATGGACCATAGTATATAGAATATGACATGTAATCCAACATGGGTAGAGTACCCGGACAACCTACACATCATGTACATCTATAAGGATGTGGGAAATAGACAAGGGGTGTTTGCATGGGTTGGACCCCAAGTCAAGGGACGCACTTTGTGACCCCTACTTCAATCCATGTATGTTTTTATACATGGCTTGAATTCCTTATTCTCTATATCGTGGACATGTTTCGTTAGGGTTTGTTCCACCATTTAACTTTAGTGTGGTTTAATATGTAATCATCAAAACATAGGAAAATTGTCTCTTCAAAAGGGATTCAAGGATAGAGTCATTGGAATCACTTCATGAGGCCCATAGTGGGATCTTTTATTCATCAATATCAACTAGGTAGAGTTCCTGGTGTCTTCGTGAACATCACTTAGTGGGATATAATTATCTACATAGAAGGTTAATCCATATTGATTTTTTGGTATAACCCCATAACCTTAGGCGTGATTCTGATCTATGTGCCATATCACTTATGACGTTCACCATGTAAATTATGTTTATGAAAGATGATTAGTGGTACCACCTGGAAGAACATCATATGTCCTATCAGACTTTGGATTATTTATCATATATGATTTTTCTACGGTTCCATCGAGCTAGAATCATAGTCTGGTTATTATGTTTATGGTTTACCTTTAGACTGTATGTGTTGGTGGAGTATATTTGGATACTCTTATTAAATGTATTTTATATATAATCATGGTTAGAGAGGACTGTATTTCAATTTTTGTATTTTTTGTGGTTTGAGAGTGTCCTACTGGGTATTGTTATACTGACCCATGCATGGGATTTCCTCATATGGGTCATTGCATAGGGAGACGATCAATCTTTTGGAAAAGTCATTGATATCCTTGGATCAGAAGGTTCTTAGTGACACCAAACATACTGAGGTGTGTTCCTATGGTATTCGGACAATAGGCCCAAATTTTTTATTTTGGATGGAATTGGGTGTCATGATCATTGTTGTGGGAATTTATTTTTCCCAATTCACTTTCTTTTACATCCTTTCTTACTACGGTTATGGGATTTAGATTTATTCATGCATGGTTTTTCAGTTTTTTTAATATTTCTGAATTGTATAGTCTTGTAGATTTGTACATATGTATATATAATTAGTCTAAGACCTCCCTTATGAGTGATATGACTACTCAAGTATTGTTTCCAACCTGTTTTCTATTCATGGAGGTCTTAGGGAGTCTTTGTATGGGCCCCATTGGGATGAGTCCTGACATGACTTATAATTTTTTATTTGAGAATAATGGTTATATTTTATAATGTGTTCTTATGACACACTTAGTGGGGTCCTTCTGGGAATTTTTTGTGTCCCAACATGCATACATATTTGGATATATGTAGATTTTTTCTGATATAGGAAGGTGAAAGGTAACATAGGGTGGTGTTGATTTTGTTCATTAGTAGGGTGTGGATGTTCGGGGGTGACTATAAAACACAAGGTTAAGGGATTTATATTTTATTTTATTACATTTTGATTTTTTGTGTTTTTGGAAACCCATTTCTATTACTCTCATACGTTTTCTATTGTTTAACATCATTGTTATACCAATATTTTATTTATCCATATAATCCAATATTATTTCCTATTATGAAAAAATCAATCCAAAAAGATTTTTTTGATACCTAGGTTCTTATCACCAGCACATTGGGGTCGAGGAAACCCTTTGGTCCATTACAAGACTAACTCAGACTATGGATAGTTAGATCCTTTAGATTATATTATGATAAAATTTGTGTAACTCATCCTCACAATGGTTATCCCACACATATGGTTAAAAATCAAAAACCATTAAAAAAATTTACCATGGATTTTGGTGAAATCGTATATGCTTATATTATCCGAAATTATGAAATAATTTATTACAAAATAGTAGATGGTAAAAATAGAGTTCTATTCCTATATTAATTTCATAGAAAATTATTTTTAAATTCATAGGGTCATAATGATCATCTACTATTTGTGTGTGATCATTCACACTGATTATAGTCAATGATGTTTTGATGAATGGCCTCCCTATGATTATTAGGGATGTAAAAAGATATGTTTTTATACAATATTGGTAATGTAGATGTTAGAAGAAGTAGTAAATATGATATTTGGTATATTGACTGGCTATTTGTACCACTACTCAAGTTGATTTGAGTTTTACAAACTATAAACATGAAATAAATTAATAAATGATACAAAATCATAACAGTAATTATTGAATTTCAACATCACAATAGTAAAAGCGATTATGAAAATTTCAAAGATAATGTAATTTTTACAGCAAATATTGGTGTAATCAAAGTAGAAATGTTCGTACGAAATCTTATAATTTCATCCTTAAGAAATTAACTCCTTTTAGTATAAATTTCTTTCAAAATTTTTTTGAACATCATATTTTTTTAATTCCTTAATGGGTAGATATATTTATCCCAATCCATTTGAATATTTTATACTCCCCTTTCATCAAAGATTTTTCATTATCTTTTATGGGTGGAATCATCCTTAAAGGTAATCGAGGAAATTTTTTAAGAACCTCCTCTATCATTACATTACCTTTTTACTCCACTACTTTTACAATGAAGTTTTAATTATATTGTGTTTTATGATGTAATTCACAAAACATGATTTCGTGGAAGTCTCCACTGCATGGTCTATAATTTTACATGTTGTCGATACCTTGTCATGTATATATCTATATGAATAATGATATATGATATCTTCCAAATGATATCCTCTTTATGGTTACCAAATATAGTTCAATATATTGAGACATTGTATAATGATTTGGATACAAAAAATAGTTTATTAATGAATTTTGACAATTATATTATAAAATGAGGGTAACTCCAATATTTTTCAATTTCAAAATGTTAGAATCGTAATAACTCCAATAGGATCGATCATTATATAAAAATGATATTTTAAATATTGTTTTTGAACTCATTTGGTAAATTAGATATTATTATAGCATTACCAAAACTCTCCCAATCTCTGCTCAACGCATTCTTATTAATATAAGAGGTGATAGAACATGGTATAGATAAATGAGGTCCTACTGAAGTTTATAGAGATTCCCTTGGTTGGGGAAATCCGTCATTGGAAAGACCTTGTTTTTTATTTCTTTTTGAATGTGAATAAAAATCATAGATAATGAAGATTGAAATAGTAGATAGAGAATTATTTTAGGATTATTGTTTTTTCATTTTATTATATAATTTTATCTTATTATGGTATTTGGTTCTATTTTTTTCTATCCACCACAAATTGGTATAATGATGTCCCACAATTCCAATCAATGTTATTATAGAAACTATTAATTATAATTTAATTGGAAGAAGATTCGTAAAGAGAATCAGAATTGATATCTAATTAGGAACCACATGATTTCCCCTTTAAAATGACATTTTATTTTCTTAATCATTTTTTTTCTATCATGTGACATGTAAAATAATGGGAGTTCATGTTCATTTTTTATTTTGATCAGAGCATAATGAACATAAAATTTATATTTTGGATATCATCTAAAATCGATGGAAAATATAACTTCAAAGGTCAATATACAATGTCACAGTTATCTATATATGTTCAGTGGTGAAGATTCAACATTAGTACTAGAATGGTATAGTAAATAAACATTAATTCATTTTATAAAAATAATTATCTTAATAAAACATTTTAGAAAATGGTTTGTCTATTTAATACATCTTCTTAATTGGGTATAAAATTTAATTTTTTTATAAGGCCAAAATTAAATGAACTATATTGTGGTGAATGTTATTTTTTATGGGAGATTTATAGAATATCATATTTTAATTAAATTATCAATAATCATCAATAGAATGGACCCATAGGGAATTCAAAAAAACCATGTAACTTTAGTCAATGTGAAAAGTAATTTTAGTAAAACTGATGTTCTAAATTTATTTATCTCTTGTAAAAGATTTTAAATTTTTTTTATTTTTTATTTTATTATTTAATTATTAACATATATAAATTTTTTATATTAACTGAATAATTTATTTTTTAGATTAATTTCCTTAAAAAATTTCAATTAATATTTCAATTCCATTCCATGTATGACATTATTTGATTGATTCATCTTATTCCTTTAATTTAGTATTTAATTAAATTTTTAATCATAAATTTAGAGGTTGAATATAGTTTATATATATTAGGTGATAAATTTATGATGGTATTGAAATATCTCTTGAGTGATGTATCATTAGGTAGAGGGAATTTGGGGTTGAACGTCCCACTATCCTGGAGGATTATGCCTTCTCTAGATATATGTGGGTTTTCTACCTATGGTTCCATGATTACTCATGTAAATAATTTCAATTTAAAATAATTATAAAAATTCACATGAATAGTTTATGTAAAATATAAATAGAATTTATTTTGATATGTGAAATTTTTTTTGGAATTTATTTTTTACAGCATAACACTAACAATGAGTTGTGTAATGAAATTTATATTAATATGATTAAAACATATAAAATGTGGTTGAATGAATAGGGATTCAAAAACAAAATCTTCATAAGAATTCATATATAGGGGTATAAAATATGATATAACGAATATTTAATGTTATTAAATAATTATGGATTTAATTTTCATGTTATATACAATAAATTGATATGTTTTTAAAAGAAATCCCCTGAAATACTATATGTGGGATTCCATCAAAATTAATCAATTATCCTTGCCAAGATAATCTAACCAGATAATTTCATTCTAGAGATGTTCTCCCATTATAACAACCCATGATTTTATAATATATGTCTCTTCAAAAAAATCAATGTGTTAGATAGTTCATGATTCCTGAAACACCAAAGAAATAAATATAATTCTGTTTATATTAAAAATTGAAATATATAATTTTTTAATTAAATCAAACAAGATTTTTAAAATCATAAATAATAATCACTAATTTCATTATTCGTAGCTCAATAGAATTTTTTTATCGAACATATTTATTATATTTTTTATTATATATTTTCTATTTGAAAGCTAAATCCATAAATTTTAGAATATAAATATTAAAAAATGAATTTCGTTTTTGATTACAACATGTTGAATTTATATTTGGGTGAATTTTTTAGACCTCAAAAAAGAAGGTTGTTTTTTGAGTGAATAGAGAATTTTTTTAATAACATAAATTTGATCAAATCATTATGATAAAAGAATTAAATGATAACACAAGAAACCATTACATTAACCAGTGAAATAGTCATTGTGTAAAATAAATAATTTATAAACTCTATTTCAAATTTGGAAACCCATGTTTGAATTTTTGAAATCCGTGTTATATACTATTTTTAAAAAATTTTATTTTTGATTCTTTTACTTTAGTTATGCAGTTTGATGATTCTGTTTAGTTTTGGAATGTTTATAATGTCAAAAAAACATAATTGACTTAATAATAATCCAATAATTTTGTGGTATTCACCACAAATTAGTAATATTCTGCCTAAATAATTATAAATTCATTTCTAAAAATGAAAATATGTTTTTTAACTAAAAATGGGTTTTATTATTTTGTATTAAATTTAATTTATTAATAATATAAGGATTTATTCTTGTAAATTAAATTTCATTTTTTAAATGAAAATAATAAATATTATATAATAATTTCAATGTAATTTTTATTTGTAATTAATTTTTACCATGGTAAAAATCTTATTACCATAGTAATGGATAAAGAGTTAATAAAGGACTCCCCTAAGAGGTAATGTTTAATGTACCAAAAAAATCATTAAAACATCATTGGTTTATTTTATTTAGTCATTTCCTTATTATATTCGAAATTATTTCAATTTGGAACTGATCGACTTGATAAATACATATATTATATAATAATGTATAAAATATTTACATATTATTAACCCACCTCACTTATATAAGAAAACATCCTCTCACCACTACTCCTCACCACATGACCACACTAGTTTGGACAATACCTACTCAAATTCCTTCAAAATATCCATTCTCTTAAACTAGTGGTCATTTTCTCACCAAAATACCATATAATGAAGGAAAAAGTGGTAAAATAATGGAAGATACCTAATAAATAATACATTTTCTTTATTGGGGTATTTCTACATCCATTTTTCATAGACCTCGTCCAAATATAATATAATCAAATTAAAATTATTTCATTAGTATATTAAATATACTAAAATGAATGTATTTTAATGGTAAATACACATTCAATATCCTTATGATATATTAGAAAATAAAAACATTTCCCATCTATACGTTCAGAAGACCTTTACCATGAAGAGATATATTTTATTTTTCACCACCATATCTCATGGATGGATATATATATGTACATATTTAAATTATATATTTTTTTTCTTGAAATAATTATAATTCTGTAAGAAAAAAATAATATCTAACATCTTACCCATGCATCCTTTGGAAAATGATACTTTCATCTATGTGTACGTGTGGGATACGACCTCCCCAAGGTGATGTGATTCATTTTTGATTAATTCTTAACATAGATATTAATACGGAAATATTTTTTAATATATGTTATATTTATTTTTATTTATTTTTTTTATATATATTGATATTTAATATTCCTTGATTTCATTAATTGGAAAATGGAAACATCACTTATGTGTATATATCAGTTATCATCTCTACGAAGTGTTGTAATTAAATTTACATCACAGATTTATATAAATTGTTATAACAGTTTATATAAGTAAAAAATATTATTCTTTTGACATGATTAAGAATTTGGATATGATTAATTTCAAACCAAGTTGCATATACCAAAAACATGAGACTGAAACTTTCATGGGAAATTTAATTATTAACATACTAAAAAATTATTTTTATAACCGATACTTGATAAATTGGTAATTAGAAATATTCAGTGGATGGTATATTTTAAGATAAGTAAAAATATTTTTCTTTTATATATTTATAATAAATATAATTTTTTTATGAGATCTTTAGAGTTTGTATAGGGAAATTCAGGACATTAATTATTGGTTTATGAACCGATCTCTTTTATTTTGGGATTTTCCATGTAAAATATTCCATTAGAAAATTTATATGAAAATTATCTTTTAAAATCCATCTATTTTCTTCTAATCTTGTTAATTTTGGTTATTTGGTTTTCACTTCATTATCCACTATTTGGTAATTAATATGGAAGTAATTTTTTATTAATAAATAACTTATTGTATTTCCTCTTTTCGATAATGAATCATTCCCTTACAAAAACTAATGAAAATTTTCCCTATACAGAATGTTAGAAAACGTGGGTATATCCCACAAAACTGTTGGTATAGGCTATAACCATGGTTTCAAGGAACCATGGGAAACTAAGGAGTAGGTATATCCTTGAGATATACCCAATGATTGACACACATATACACAATGTTTCCAAACCTTCTGTATTAGTGTATTCAAATGTGTCACTAAACCTATACCCATGGTTTTAAAACCAGGGGCATAGCTTTTTGAAAATAACTGGCCATAGGATTCCATCCCTGAACATCCTATTTATGGTTTTGGTGCCTAACCACGACCCCATTATTGTTTATTCTTATATAAATATATATTTTCTCATATAAACTATTCCAAATTGTGGTTATAGGTCAAAACTATAGGTATAGGTCTTCCTGCAAAAAAAAAATTATTCCTTGGAATTTTTTCCCACCCTAACACAAGAAATCTATTCCCATGGTTTTGGAAAACCAATGGTATTGGTATTTGAAAAAATACCCATACCCACGTTTTTTCAAAACCATGGAAATAGGTCTTCAAAGAAACATATAACCATGTTTTTTCTAAAAACCAATGGTATAACATCCCATACAATCCCTATACCCACCATTTTAGAAAATGGTAGGTATATGGTCATTTTCCTATTCTGAAAAATGTGTTCATAACATTATTTTCTAAAAGTTTTTATATATAATTAATTAATTAAATAATATAATTTTATCTACCATTTAGTTTCTTTGAAAGTTATTAAAATCAATCTTTTCAAGGTTCTTCCATATGACTCACTTTTGAAGTTTAAAATAGTGTGGAAAGAATGTTCTCTTTTAAGAAATATGACATGAAGTATTTTTCCCTCAATAATTTCATTCCTTTATCATCAATATTCCTTTATATGTTTTTATTTTTTAAAATAAAAATCATATTCCCATTTTCGTATGAATATTTCTTAAAAAAAGTTATCAAATGAAACGGGATGGTTTATATTAATTTTCTATTCATATTTTAAATGATTTTATAAAAGATATTTTAATCTATTTTAACATTTTTTAAAATTTTTTATACCTTATAAGGGATATTTAATTATGATGGAATTGATTTTATTTCTCTGGATAGAATATGATGATGAATTTATAAGTATGTTATCATGAATTCCATTTCTTTTACAAAGGTAAATTATAATATGATGAAATTATGAATATTTTAATGATCTTATGACACATTCTATGTATGGTTTTCATTATTCTATAGATTGAACCATAATTATATATCCCCATAATGTATTCTTTATATATTTATGTCACATGAGATAATATAAACATGAATGGGTAGTCAATTCAGTCTAGAATGTGGCTCTTTCCTCAATGATAGTATTAGGAGAGACCTTAACTAAGTAAATGATGTGAATGTGGAGTGAACCCAATACAATATAGGACTATTTCCATTATTATAATCTTGTATTCGATCCTTAAATAAGGAAATGATTTTCTATTATTATGTGTATTCCACCAAATTATTTCATATTCTTATTACATTATCTCATGTTTTATGACTGATTATTGATGATTCCACACTCTTATTAATTATACATATTTCTATGAGAAAACCTTATTTATTGGAGCTTGTTTTAGGGTCTATGAAATATTGGGAATGTATTCTTAATATTTTATCATGTTTTCCAAACCATATATATATATATATATATCTTATTCTCACTTGTGTTCATCGATTGATATCTATCATGTTTACCCTTACTGGGTATATGTTCTCACCCTTTCTTATGTTTCATTTTCCCCACGAGATGAGGAAATGTACTAATAAGATTATTTATAATAACAATTCAATGTTAGAATCAATGTATGGGATTCATTTATGATAATTCAATAAATTTCTTGATTATGAATCTAGTTTCCAAATATAATAATCCGTTATAGTATTTGGTTATTTATTATTGTGATATGTATTTACTATTCATCTCGGCCTATTATATATATATAAATCATGATTGGGTCACCATAGTTCATATCAGAGAAGGGATTAGTTATTTTTTTGGAATAGGTTATGATTAAAATGAGGATAAAATATAAGATAACCATATAAGAACTACAATAGAGATAGGATGAACCTAAATTATTATATGATGAAAATAATGGGTCTTATATTAAAAAAAATCATTGGAATGATTTTCATTATTATATGATTGGTCACTCTGATAAATAATCACATATGCTCACAATATGATTTTTGGTTTTAGTAAACTGCATTAACTATGAATAATTGTATTGATAATAAATGTGAATGAAAATTTAATGAATGTACTCATGAGTGACTGAATATAATATAATAATGTTGAAAAATATTGTTTCTATGATCAATAATCTCTCAAGTTATGAATCATGTTGAGATTCCAAATGACCAAGGGAAGGATCAACACACCATTGATTCATTCATAAAGAAACTCCCACTTTCTTTTAGTGGTTTCTTTTATCCCATTATTTACTAACAATGTATATGTACCATGGAAATGATAAATTTAATTATAAATTTTTTATAGAATTAGTAAGTTTTCCTGTTATTTATCATTTGTAAGTTTATGCTAATTAATGGTGGAATGTAATTAAGAAAACGAGAAAAGATAAAGATATTTACTCAATGACTTGGGAATTTTTTAAGTGGGTATTTTTTAATATGTAATTTTCACAAAACCTGTCACAAAATAATTGCTTTTTAATTACAAAAACATAAGTAGAAGACTAATGAATCTGTTACTAACTATGAAGAAAATTTATAAAATTTTGAATTATATGCTCCTTCTTTTGACATCAACTTTAAAAGAAACGTTGATTGATTCTTTGGTAGCATAAAACCATATATCACCCACTTTATCTTAGGTAAACATTACATTAATATTGGATTGTGTTTAATGATTTTCTATAGGATTTGTGGAAATGATGTTAGAAAATGGAGTTTTTTAGGTGAGAAATTGTGTTCACAATTGGAACATGTTTAGTGAATATATATGGTGTTGTACTATGTGTTAATAGAGGGATTTCACATGGTCTAATCATGTTTATAGAAACCATGTGTATCACCAATGAATATCATGTTTGGTTTACTATTTGGTCGGGGGGTGTCACGTTGTTGGAGAAGGGTATTCCTAAACATTATTGCCGCCTAATCAATCTGCACACCCTTTCGATATAATATCATGATATGTAGTGTTTTTATCCAGTTTTCCCCTTCCTGTTAGATCCTCATTGGATATCTAATCCTATCAACATTTGGATCCTAAAAGGGATAAGTACAATAGTTACACTATGTTTAATATAGTATTTATTTGTTTGGTAGGATCTAGGATCATAAATAAGAGATCTACTTTTCCTTGGTCTCCATTTTTTGAGGATTTTTTTTCAACCTCCATTTTGAGGTACATGTATCAATATAAAGGGTTAATTCTATGAAATTCTTATAATTTTATTTAAATTCATAAGATCAATTATTTATATTTATTGGATTTTTATTTTCATGGTATTTTTTTAAAATATATATGTTTTAAAGTGTTTTTTCTCACAAAATAGGGTTTTCACACCAAGGTTTTATTAAATACTTGAATGGTGGTGCTGGTTCAGAAAATGGATTTCAAACATCAAATAATATTTTATTCCCATTGAGTATGTGTTATAAATTTTGAGCTTGGTTTTGAAATTTATTTTGACAAACATGGAACATTGGAAACCGTGAGTGCATCTAAAAAGGGACATAGGTGACCTTAGTGCATGTGGAACCACTATGGGTTGCTTTTAAGATATCAATGGACTATGTATGGACTCAAAATTAGTTGGTTCAAACATATTCTTGGCCTAGTCACTTTTATGTCTAGTAAATATTTCCATAGCCAAGGTCCCAATATGGTGTTCTTTGTAATTTGGGGGGTTTTATCATATGATGAATTTTTTTCAAGGTTTTTTTCTCAAATGTTTTCATATGAGGTTGTATCGCATGGATTGAAATAGTGAATTATGTCATGAATATGTTCTTACATTCTTATCATATGGTGTCTTGATAAGATTTTCTATTTTATCACGATTACTTTTCTTCTTCTTGGGTTTTTGAATATGAAATTATTTTATTAAAAAAATTTAAATTACATACAAATGGGTTGGGATTTATGAAAATTATTCATAATGCTATTTATTTTCTTAAAATTCACAACTATTGTATTCATGTAATCAAACATTTTATATACTCTACAGTGGTATCCTTCTGATAATTGTTCTCATACACAAATTTTCACTTTGGGGGGTTATAGATTTTTTTTAGGACCCTGGTAAAGGGAACAAAATATTATAGCCTTTCAACATCTATTTTCATCGTTTCCTTTGTAGTGGGATTATTTGCGGGTGATAGTTGATCACACAGAGAATTATTTGTCTTGTCTTCTAATTCATTCTTGTTTACCCATTCTTGATTGATTTTTATTGATATTGGATGTATCATTTACTTCCTTTATTTATATTGGCATTATCTCTTGTTTTTTTGTACGAGTTTTATTTCCATTATCTTTTTCCACCTCACCACTGTGATGGGATGGCTTAGGTGGCTTTCTAGTTAACTCGTGATGGTTTTTTATATAATGGCATCAGATGGATGCTTAACCTAAATTGATTTAACACTGCCAAATTTTGGTTCTATGTAATTGGTATATAGATGTCAGTACAATTTGAATTTTCTTATTATGTATGGTAGTGTGATTTTCCATCTGACACCATTTCTAAAATCAAGTTACCTTGGATTTTTGGAAACGTTTAACCATGATTAATACATCGTGATTGAGGTCAATTATATGAAATGGATATGGGATCTATTTAAATTTTCATATTCCATCTAAAATTTTATATTTTTAATTTTTATAATTCATGAAATCATTAAATTGTTGGTGTTATAAAGCATAGATGTGAATTCTTGAATATGGTCCTCTGAATTTGGACTATGATATAAATATGATTGGTTATTGTATTCATCTAAACTGAAAATTCATCCATGATTATCTCTTCTAAAAATTAGATATGAAGTTGTGTGATAGGTTATATAAGTGAATATTATAGTGGAACCTTCTTTGTGTGAAGAAATAAAATTACAATTCAAACTTAAGATCAAGTGGGTACTGGGATCCTAGGATGTGTGGTGGACTGTGGGTCATAATTTACTATGAAACAACCACCAATATTTCATGGCGGTAATTTTATTTAATAAACTATGTATTTTCCTCATTATAATGATAGGAACATCAATATCCTAAAGACTCAATAGGAATATAAGGTCAATTTTCAATGTATATAATGAATGTATAGAGATAGAGATGGTGGGAAGCCATCATAAAATATATGTTTCTTGTGGAAATTAACTGCACTTATTTTAGGAAAATTATTAATCAATTTTTTTTCCAGGGACTTTACATAAAGTGAATAACTGGGATTTTATGACCTTATCTCAAGGGGATCATACCATTCTAGAGTATTTAACACTTTTTTTTGAGCTGGTGCATTTGGTACCAATGCTAGAGAGCGATGAGTACCAAAATGCTTGAATGTTTGAGTTTGGATTTATGCTAAATCTTTAGTTGATGTTGATTATAATGTGATTTCTAAAATTAATAGTGGTTATTAACAAAGAAACAATCGATAAATAAATCATACTTAGAATGAAATGTATGGATGGAGCTTCGGTTGGTGCATTTGATAGTGAGGGTGTGTCTTATAGAAAGAAAATGAAGTGGAATGGTGGTTAGTTTTCATTATGACAAGTTTCGGCGGCCTTATTAGGAAATCAACATATTTTGTATTATTATTGTTATAGGTATGGTCATATAAATACTAACTATATGGAGGGTCTTAATGCTAGTCATAATTGGGTATTATCAGGACACCTAATAAGTTTTGTGAATGTATATCCCATGGTAGTGTGCTAGGATCAGCTTTCACCAAGTGTTAATATGTTCATAATGATGCTCCTAAGGGTGGTTGGTGTAATCCTCATTCCATGTTTAATCTTCATCTGTCTAAGACTATTTGAATTTATGTGGAAGATTATTCACTAGTGGAATCAAATATAGGACTAGATACTATTAGTGGTTTGGAGTTAATTTCATCATATATGATACTAGATTTATTTTATTCAAATGATACTCATTCTTTTATATCATTAATTTATATTGACCAAATGGTCCTATTTTGGAAACATATTTTCTTATTTTTGGACATTGAATCTCATTTATGAAAGAGTTCTGAGCATGTATTCATGTGTCCAGTGTTTCGGGTGGCGGTAGTAGACCTCAGGGAAGCATTGGAATTCTATGATCCTAATATTGAAAACTTTGGCCTCATACATGTAATTCATTATATGACCATACTTATGATCCATATATATTGTATCATTATTGGGTATAATTTTTATCATCCAATGGGGTTACTAATGTTTTCTCTGGGTTAGTGGGACTCTAAATCAGGAATGGTGGGGCATGTTGTCCCTTATGTTGGCGGAACATCATGCCAATTTTCAAATATGTTCCTTGATTTATGTGACCCTTGTATAGGTAGTCTGATTCTAAAATGGGTGTGTGCATATCCTTAATACTTTCAATATGATTTTCTTTATTACTTACATAGAGTGTGGTTAGGTTTACTATTGACAAACTCCCAAGTACAATGCATATTTTGGTTCCATCTTATCGACTGGAACCAATTGAATTAGTAGAACTTAATGTACATCTTAAGGATCAATAGGAAAATTTATTTACACATCCTAGCTTTCCACAGTGGGGTTCACCTATCCACACTTCTAGAAAAAATATGGGAGTAGTAGGCCTTTCATGGATTATTGAATGTTGAATTGGGTGACTATTAAGAACAAATATTATTTGCCTTGGATTGATGATCTATTTTACTATCATTGAGGGTAATTTTGGATTTTAAAGATTGAACTTCTATCATCATACCACCACATCAGATTCTAAGAATTAGATATACCTAAGAGAGTGTTAAGGAGTAAGTATAGTGATTTTGAGTTTCTGGTTATGCTAATCAGTCTCACTAACACTCTATAGTATTCATGGATTTGATGAACCAAATATTTCATCAGATCTTTGACACATTCGTTGGGGTGTTCATAGATGATATTTTTGTGTACTCTAGGAAATAGGTGGATCATGTGGACTATTTGGACATCATCCTATGATCCTTGAAATAACATCTTATTTATGGTAATCATTCCAATTACATGTCTTGGATCAGGGAAGTAATTATTTTGGGGAATCTAGTTTCAAATGGAGTCATCTCAGTGAATCCAAATAAAAATGTGGTGTTTATGTACTGTGAGTGCCTCAAAACATGTTTAAGACAAGGAGCTTATACTGTTTGGATCATTACTATAGGTGGTTTGTTTAGGATTTCTCCAAGGTTGCATCTTCAATGAAATCCCTAAACCAAAAGGGTGTAATGTTTGAATGGAGTGAAAAAAAATATAAGAGTTATTTTGATGAGCTCATGTGGGTATCAAGATTCTAGGATGTGGGTGGCCTATGAATCACACCAATTACAACACCAAGAGAAGAACAACCCTATCCTCAATATTGAGTTACATCCTTTATGAATGCACCCAAAATTTAGTATCACTCTCCCTTTAGATATTAGTTTGATGTATATTCTGATCATAAGAGAATAAAATATATTTTTACATAGTGGGATATGAATTTGGAATAGAGAAAATAAGTTGAGTATCTTCATATTTTTTACATTGATATTGAATATAATACATTCAAATGGAATGGGGATGTTAATGCTTTTAGCTGCATATTACCAAAGTAATCTATCAAGGGATCAATTTAGCAATTTTATCTGATGATTTTGTTTAATGAGATGTTCCTGGGAGTGGACATATTGTTAGATAAGTGTTCTTGGATACAATTAAAGAATAATGACCTTTTTTAGTGATCTCATCATTAGGATGAGAGATACATGGAGTTCCAAGGCATAGGTTAAAGCGTTCATAATGAGGAGACCTCAGGTGAGTGGTCCAAGTTTCCTAGTCATGCTACGTGATTTTTTAGCAAGTTGGTTATTCTAATTTCTCCTAGGAAGGATTTGATTGATAATGAAAACTAGTTATGTTGGCCAATACACCTCGGGTAATCCATGATGAATCATGACTTGAGATATTGGATTTGGTGGATAGGGATGTGAAGGTGTTGTCATGACATGTCAAATTGATTATGATTTTATGGTTGATTTGTAGTCATTAGAACACAATAGGTCATCTCTCAAAGAGAGTTCATGGGTTTAGAGGGTTAATTGTTAATAAGAAGTACTAAAAGAGAGGTGATTTTAAAATAGTTTAAAAAATGATTTGATTTAAAGACATTAAACGTTGATAAATAAAAGTTGTGTTTTAGAATTATGAGATAAGAAGATCATTTCAAGTTCACTACACATCATGGTGGATTTATCATTCTAAAAAATACTCATGGATTAATGGAATCCTTTGGGTGAGGGTTGTCAAGATCTCAACTTCCCTTTTTCCTATTAAACGATTCTCAAAGAACCCCTCCCATGAAACAAATTTTTTTTCCAGGGGTTGGGTATAAAGAATAGAGAAGAATGGATACCATAGAATACTAAAATCTTATGTATGCGGGAGATAAATAGGAATCTTTTCTTGTCTAATCAGAATAACTGAAGATTCCCACTTGAAATCTCAACCTAATTGGTGTTGAAAATAAAGTTTTTCACTTAATTTTAACAATAGAATGGAAATCAGAGAAGAACCATGTCATGAAAAGAAATAAGTCAAATATTTAGAACCCAAATTACACAAGAAAATTAGATGAACATGTTCTAGAACTCCCTACCTTGTGTGTGTAGCTCCCTCGAAATTATCGTCTACTGTTTAGCACGACATCAGGAGGAGGAGGAAGCTCGGGTGAAACTCAACCTTCATCCTTGATCCCCCTATGAGGATATGGGACTCCAGGACTCCTTGGATGATGATATGAATCCTGTTGGTCTCCAAAAAATACTATATCTTTTATTCCTGGTCGAACTATCAAATGGGGAACCCATGCTTCCATTTTATAGGTAAAGTGGAAGGTGGTTTTGAGCATCTAGATTTTGAGAAACCATATGGTTCGTGGTTTTCAATGGCTAGAAAGTATTTTATCACTTTTTACAAAACTAAAAAGTTGTATCCCCACCTCCTGGATATCTCCATCGAATGTTTGGCACCATTTGGACAATCATAGATCGAGATATTAACATATTACAGAACACCACTTTTGACTTTGTGTATATTCAGTGGATTGTAAAAATCAGTTCAGATGGGCCCCATAGAAGCGAAATATGGATTGGTTCCTTGTGTTGAAATTTATCATATTCAATATTGGACCAGCCCACAAAATTTCATCCTATTTTGATGCACGATCTAATAGCAGTGTGTGGATTAATCCACTAGTGTGTTTGGATCCTGCGCAGTTTGGCCCATTTTTCATGGAGTTCATCATGGGTACTCCAAATCACATCCACATATAGTGAAATTTTCAAAACAAGTAACATAAACCTTTTTAAGTGTGGAAGACACAAGATAATTGAATAAAAAATTATGTTAATTTTGTTATTATATTTGGAATTTACAATACAAATTTAGTTTAATACAATGGTATAAGGGTGAAAATGACACAGTGAATCATGGTATGATCACACCACCACACCTAAACATTTGCACACCTGGGAAAAGTCATATTTCCAAAAATTATGCATGTTGATATTCCCAACTTCATAAAGAAATAACAGTCAATGAAATTTAATTCCAGATAGATATGTGATCAAAGAACAAATTATACTAAGCAGTAATTTTCAACGATCATTGAAAAAGAAATCTCAAAAATTGTTTCCAATTGAAATTCCAAGAGATTCATGGAACTAATAAATGAAAAAAATTCAAAAAGATAGTCGTGTCACTAATTCTCCATGTGTGTGTGTGGAAACCATTTCATTCTATTCTTTCCACATTTTATTGAGTAAATATTAGTTATTTTAATAATTGTCTACTTACAAGATCTTTTCCACCGATCATGCCCCACATCCTTTGTAATAAAATTTCAAGACACACTCACTTAAGCATTTCATGAAGTCAAACTATAAGCTCTTGACCTGGATATCCCTATATGTTGTAAATTTCTTCACTCCCCTCAATTATTATTTTTTATCCAAATTTTCACTTGGATCAAATCTCACACTCTCTCCCAACCCATGCATGATCTCCTCATAACAAACATTGTAATAGTTATAACAAGATAAAAGGTCTAAGAAGAGTGTTTTTTAACAGCCCAATATACCACCCACTATTTAGGGCATACGATAGTCAAATAATATGTACACACACATAGGTCAATCTGGTATAGTAATGGAATAGATCGGATCAGGAACAAACTAATTGAAAAATGATTTTGTAAAGTTGAGAAAAATAAACCTAACATAAATTTACCTTCCATTATGTAATAATTTTTTACACATCATGGTTCGGTGAAAAAAATATGTGGAATGATTAAGTGAAATAATTTTCCTTTAAACTGTTCAAAAAAGGGCATCATTCTTCTCAAAGGTTTCAAAATGATATAACCATTTATATCATCGACAAAGAAATAAATTAAAAAAGAAAGTCACACCACAGTATCGAATTCTTACTGAAATGCACATATCCTCAGATTTTTTTAAGAGTTAAAACAACATAAAATATGGAAATTACACATGAATTTTCAATTACATATATGATAAAATGGGCATCATTTTCCATGATAAATTGGTCATAACAAAAAAAAACATTTTTGCACAAAATTGATAGGTGGAAAATAGGAGGAAAGCGTGAAAAGTAACAATACAATTCACCAAGCTAAAAAGAGAAAAAGAAAAAATATTATGAAAATTGGTACCCCAGGAATATACCCATCCACACACTTCTAAAGTGTGTTTTTTCCTCACTATAATTAAATATAATGTGGGAAGTAAAGGTAAAACATGGTGGGTGTCATTTGTAGACTTCTTATTGAAAATAGAGATCCTTCATCGGGAACTCTGGAAGGGTATCATGGAATTTATTCATCAACTGGACATTGATAGTGAATTTTTTCTTGGTTTCTTCATTTTGAACCTTGAAAACACCAAATATAGAGATGTTAGTAACAATGTATGGCCCAAACCAGCAGGAACGTTGCATACCTGGATGGAACTTCATCCTTGAATTGTAGAGGAGGACCATCTTCCCATTGTGGAACTAACGATGAAGTATAATACTATCATGGATATCCTTGGTTAACTCTTTATAAATCCTATAGTTTTCATATACATATCCTCTCATTTCTTCCAGCTCTGGAATCTGCAACTTCCTTTGAGAACCATCACCCAAAAGATTATAATTTCATTGTTTGATGGCCCAGTAAGCCTAGTGCACAATCTCAACATGTAGGTGACAACTCCTTCCAATAAAAAGATGATAAGGTGACATTCTAATGGGTGTTTTGAAAGCAGTACGAAATACACATAATGAATCATCAAGTTGAAGACGCCAATCTTTTCTATTGGGTTTAACCATTTGATCAAGAATCTATTTTACCTCTCTATTTGACACCTCATCTTGACCATTGGTCTATAGGTGATATGTAGTAGAAACTCTATGACCAAACCCATACCGACACAAAAGTGATTGCATTGTTCGGTTGCAGAAATCAAAACCCTAGTCACTGATGATAAATCTTTATAAACCAAACCTAAAAAATATTTCGGTTCACAAAAATTCTACAACCGCCTTAGAATCAGTAGTCCTTGTGGCTTGTGCCTCTACCCATTTTACACGTAATCAACTACCATAAGAATGGAAAAGTTTCCAAAGGAATTGGGAAATGGACCCATAAAGTCAATATCCCAAACATCAATAATGTCATGAAAGAGAAATGGTTGTTGGGTAATTTCATTTTTTTAGATACTTTACCCATTCTTTGACAATGAGGACATGATTTACAAAAGTCCTGGGAATCATGAAAAAAGTGTTGGCCAATAGGGACCAGAATCAAGGACATTGCATGCAGTACATTGGGGACCAATGTGAACCCCACAAGCCAGAGTGTGGAAAAAACTAAGAACAGAATAAAACTCGCTATCAAGAACACAATTCATAAGGACATGATCACTACATGTGCACCAGAGGTACGGTTTATCACAAATGTACCAACAACACTCATGTTTTAGATGACTATATTGGTTTTTATTGAAATCCGAAGAAATGAAATATGATACCAAATAATTTACAATTTCACCATACCAAGGAATAACATCTTTCACTTAGTACAATTTCTCATTAGGAAACATGTTGTTTATTGAAATATAAGGGGATGAGTCAATGTCTGAGGATGGGAGAATCCTACTGATATAGTCAGGCACTACATTCTCTGATCCCTTTTTATCTTTAATTTCTAGGTTGAATTATTCAAGGAGGAGCATCTAGTTAATAAGATGTGGTTTGGCTTCCAATTTTGTAAGGAGATACCAGAGGGCTGCATGGTCTGAGAACACAATGTCTTTGGACCCCAAAAGGTATGACCTGAATTTGTCCCAGACAAACACAATGGCAAGAAATTATAGTTTTGGTTTAGTTTGCTTGGGAAGGGTCCAAATTTCATGAGGCATAGGTAATGAAATGTGGAGCTCGATCTCCCCTTTATGATAAGACTACCCCAACTGCATAGTAAGAGGAATCACACATAATCTAAAATGGTAAATCACACCAAGGTGGTTAGATGACCGGGGGTTTCATGAGACTCCATTTTAACTTACTAAAATCTTCCTCACATTCTTTATAAAAAAAAGTTCATTTACTTTTTGGAGTAACCGGGAGAGTGGTAGTGCAATCTTACTAAAGTCATGAAGGAAATGATGGTAAAATCTTGCATGACCTAGGAATAACCACACTTCCTGTACATTTTCTGGGAATGTTAATGAAGAAACAACATCCACTATTGATTTATCAACTTGGATACCATCCCTACAAATGACATGAACCAAAACTATACCTTATCACAACATGAAATGTCATTTCTCATAATTTAATATGATATTCTATTCAATACAGTGACGTAGTACTAAAGTAATACTACTCAAACATTCATCAAAATAAGATCCATAAACGTTGAAATCATCCATGAATACTTCCATACAATTGTCCCAGTAATCTGAAAAAATACTAACCATGCATCGTTGAAAAGTAACCATAGAATTATAAAGGCCAAATGGCATCCTCTTATATGGGAATGTGGAAAAAAGGCTAGTGAAGGTAGTCTTTTCCAGGTCCTTAAGGGTAAAATGGATCTGAAAGTATCCAGAATACCCATCAACGAAACAGTCGTGGGAATTACCCGCTTGCCTCCCTAGAATTTGGTCAATGAATGGAAAAGGGAAATGGCCCTTCCTAGTGTGTTGGTTTAGTCGGAGATAGTCTATAAAGACACACTAATTATTCAACACATGAGTTAGAAAAAATTAATTGTTTTCATTTTTGATTATAGTAGGGCCAGTTTTTTTAGGAACTACTTTAATGGGACTAACCCATTGGCTGTCAAGGATAGGGTAAATGATTCCAGAAGCCTATAATTTTGTTACCTCATTTTTGACAACTTCTAAGATGTTTGGGTTAAGTCAACGTTGTTCCTACCTCACTGGTTTAGCCTCATCATTTAACAAAATAAGATGTGTGAAAATTGATGGGATAATACCAGGAATGTTAGCAACTGTCCATACCAATACATGTTTATACTCCCTAAAAAGACCAAGAAATCACAATTCATGCTTATGTGGGAGTGAACTAGTAATGATGAAGGGTGAATTGTTTCCATTTTCAAGATCTGAATATTTTAATTCTTGAGGTAGCTGTTTCATTTTCAATTCAGGTGTATTTTTCACAGGTGGAAGTGTGCGTGATAGTGAGAGGTCAGTAATATCATCTAACTGCTCAATGGTATCATCATAATATGAGGAATGAGATTTTACAAGCTTATTAGTATATTCAGTGGTCATTTGATCATTATTGTTAGAGAAATTATCAACGAATAAGAATTCCTGACACTTTTCTATACCACTACAACAACTAATGCATGATTCATTACGATGAAATTCAATCAGGGATAAAAACTTAGAAAGGGGATTAGGGGAATGAAATGAAGTTTTTTCAAGGGAAGGGTGTACATCTATATAATTAATAGAGAGAGAGGAATGTTCTTATAAGGGGTACTTCATGGAATCAAAGACATTGATGTGGACAATGTCACCACCAAACTTCATAGATAATGTACTATTGTGGACATTAATTAGGATTTTAGCAGTTTTCAAGAAGGGTCTCCCCAATATAATTGGGGAATTTCCATTAATCCTATCATCCTCCATTTTAAGCACATAAAATTCAGTAGGAAAATTTAAATTTTTAACTGTCACATGAACATCCACTAACACACCAAAGGGGTGTGCAATACTCTGGTTGTCCAGTTGAACAAAAATCCCAGTTGTCTTCAATACTCTAACTTGAAATGAAGAGTAAATGGATTGAGGAATCATATTTATAGAAACACCTAAATCAGGCATAGCATTGGAAAATGAATACTAATCTATAGTGCATGGAATGGAGAAGGTCCTAGGACCATTGCATTTGGTAGCCAATGATGGTTATATCAATGATGATACATTCCACCCAAAGCATACCTTCTCATCACCTCAAAGTCTCCTTCAGTGTGTACACATCTCCTTTATAAACATGGTGTATCATGGAAGTTGCTTCAATTCATCATTCAAAGGAATTTTTACCTACACTTTTTTGAAAGTTTCCAATATTTCCTTATCAAGTTCAGTTTTCATTTTAATTCTTGGATGGGTGGACCTTTGGGTAAATGGAAGAGAAATGGTTGGGATATTAGACTCATCAACATACACACTCTTCCATTGTGACGGACTTCTCTAAGGACAAGGATTTTCTTCTCTTGTATAGTTTTTAGCAGTGGATGGGATGGTGGATTCCTTAGGAGGGGATGGCTCTAATGGAGGATTTATTTGGTTTTTAAGATGAGTTATACTCCTAAGGTAGATTCCACAAACATTTTCATTATCCCTAGGGTTATCTATTGGTTGAGAGGGTATTTTACCCGACCCATGACTTTGAATTTACCCCACCAAGTTATCTAGTTTGGCCAAATTGGGTTTTTAGCTCTTGTATGGAAGCAGGGGTGGTTTTTGTGAATTGGGTATTAGTGGAATCCATTTGTTTCGTCATGTCTTCTAAGATAGTCTCAGGTTTTTTAGGGGTTTGTTGTAAAGAACTTTTTTGTGGTAAAGGATTTATTGGTGGTTATAGTTGACCACTCTTCCCTAGTTCTTTCCATGGTTGTTGAGGTTGGTTTCAATACCCCACTTACCTATAGGATTGGTCGTCTTTCCCCCAGGATTGGTTGGATAGTATGGTTCTTTCCAAAATGGTTGGTTATAGGGTCGGCCTAGAAATATTGCCTCATAACTCTAATAAGTTTCTCTCAATTGGGGGATTGGTTAGAATAATGGGTTTTAGAAGGGCAGATTCCATAATGGATTGGAGGAGGAGATTGAGATTTCCCTAGGGAAATAACAAGTTGTCGAAGAAGTGTACATAGCTCTTCGAACATTGTTTCCACCTTCTTCTCAAATTCAATAGATTTCACCTCATGGACACCTCGAATGGGTATGCTAGACCTTATACCGAATTGTTTTGTGTTTTGTTCCATGTTCTCAATCATAGTTATTGTAGAAATCAGGGTCTTATCTACTAGTGCACCACCTACAGCAAACTTAATCATATTTCGGTCAATATGAATCAAACCTTCATAAAAATACTGAATTAAATGTTGATCACTTATTTGGTTGTGCAGACATCTTGAACATAACCTTTTAAATCATTCCCAATATTCCTGAAGTTTTTTCCCTTGACATTGTGTTATCCCACAAATTTATTTCCTTATAGTTGTAGTTTGAGAGGCTGAGAAATATTTTTCATGAAAAAGATGTTTCATGTCCGCCCAGCCTCTAATTAGTGAATTTACATAGTAAATCCAACCTTTTTGCAGTATCTTCTAATGTGAAAGGGAAAGAACTTAGCTTTATTTTTTCTTCATCCACATTACCTAGTTTTTAAGTAGAACACATTTTATGAAATGCATTTAAGTGCTTGTGTGTATCCTCTCAAGGAAATCCATGGAATCTTGGTAATAGATGAATTAAACTAGATTTTAGTTCAATAAATGGGTTCCTTGCCTTGTAATTGAATTTATGTGGGTTGGATATCAACATCAAGCAAGGTTTGTTATTTTAGTGTTATATTTCTTTCAGCCATGTTATAATAGTTTATTTCAGTTTTGATGCTTGTTCTAAAGATGAAGATGAAGTATCAAGAAGACTATTGCTGTCATTTGTGTCCTCCATCAAAGGGTTCTCTGGTGCATCTCAAGGGCATTGATGTAAGATCCTCTCCAGTTCGAGATCGAAAGGTGGTAAATCACCAATATTAGAATGAATCTTGCACAAAAGCTACAAAATAACTAAATCAGAACAAAATGATATATTTAGAGGCATAAGATAAAACAAATAAATATTCACAATATTTACAAAAAAAATTCAAAAACAAGCACTAAAAACCAAATCACTCCATGGAAACGATGCCAAAATTTGAATGCATTGTCATGACGCGTCAAATTGATTATGATTTTATAGTTTATATGAGTCTAGTGATGACATTAGGATATCTCTAAAGGAGAATTAGTGGGTTTAGAGTGTCTGTTTTTAATAAGATGTACTAAAAGAGGGTTGGTTTTAAAACAGCTTAATGAAAAATAAATGATATAAAGAGTTTAACAATTTATAAATAAAAGTGTTTTAGAACTATGAGATCAAGATATAATTTTATGTTTACTAAACATCTTTTGGAATTCATCATTCTGAAAATTACTCATGGTTTAATGTAATCCATTGGTTGAGGGTTGTCAAGATCTCATCTTCCCTCTTTCCTTTTAAAAGATGCTCAAAGAACCCTCCCTTTACAAAAAAATCTTGTTTTCATGGTTTGGGTATAAAGCATAGAGAAGAAAGGATAAAAAAGCATATTTAAATCTTATGTATGTATGAGATAAATAGGACTCTTGTCTTGTCCAATTATAACAACCCATGATTCTCACTTGAAATTTCATCCCAATCAGAGTTAAAAAGAAAAAGTGTTTCACTTAATTTTAACAAATGAAAGGAAATAATAGGAGAATAATGACAAGATAAGAAATAAGTGAAATATTTAAAACACAAATTAAAATAAACTAGTAGAATAAAAAGTGATGGAACTCACTCTATAGTGTGTGTAGCTCCCTCGAAATGACTATCCACTGTTTAGCTACACATTGGAAGGAGGAGGAATTATTAGTGGAACTTCGCCTTCATCCATGATCCTTATATGAGGATAGGGGCCTCCAAAAATCCTTGTATGATGAAAGGAAACCTTTGGGTCTCTAAAAAATACCCAATATTTGCCTCCTGGATGAACATACAAATGGAGATCCCAGGATTCCATTTTATAGGCAATGTGGAAGGTTGTTTTGAGCATCCTGATTTTGAGAAACCACTTGGATCATGGTTTTTGATAGCCAGACAGTCTTATCTCACTTTTGAAAAAACAAGAAAGTTGTATCTCCACTCCTTGACTATCTCGACTGAATTTTTCGCACCATCTGGACAGTCACATCTTGAGATATTAATAGATTATAGAATACCACTTTTGACTTTGTTCATATTCGGTGGCTTGGATAGATATGTCCATATAGTCCCCATAAAAACCTAATCCGGATTGAGTTCCATGAGGTGAAATGTTTCTAATTAAATATTGGACTAGTCAACAAAATTTCATCCCATTTGAATGCACTTTCTAATAGTTGGGTGCGGATTAATCAACTAGTGTGCGTGGATCCTTCGTATTTTTTTTCATTTTTTTGGACATCATCATGGGTCCTCCACATCACCTCTACCATCGATGAAATTTTCAAAACAAGTATCATTTCCACATTTAATAGTGATAAAAAATAATTGAATCAAACATGAAGTGAATTTTGTAATTATATTCGGAATTTACAATACAAATTTAGTTTAATTCAATGGTGTAAGGATGAAAATGACATAGTGAATCGTGGTACGATCAGGATGTGGTAGTTGGGAACAGTTTATAAATATGATTCAAAATATTTCATAAAATCAAATAGATGAACCAGATACCTACCAGCTTGTTTAAAAAATTACTAATTTTGGTATCGGAATTTAATGATATTTCCATAGACGTCATCGTTTTTCCCTTAGTCTCTTAGAGGGAATGATGTGATTTGGGTGATCATTGGTCAACTTATGAATTCATCTAGTTTATAAGCTATTATAGAGAAAAAAATTCGTGTATAGCCCATATGGTTGTACATCTGAGTGATTGTGAAAATTCATGGGGTTCCTCCAATGGTTATATCTTACTGGGTCCTGAGGTTCACATTATAGTTTTGTAATGTTTTTTCAAGAGGTTATGTGTAACCATTTTTTGTTGATCATGGAATATCCTCGACAGAAGGATGGAAAAATAGAGAGATTAATCTAGGAATTTTTGGATATGCTTCCAACTTATGATTCTTGATTTTGGGGGATACTAGGAATTTTTTTTTGATATTCTATAATTTTCCAATAAAAATAGTTTTTGGGATACAATAAATATAGATACCTTTGAATTTTTGTATGGGAATGTATTTATATTTCCCTTCTGTTCGGCACAGTTGGGAGAGCGGTCATTTTTTGCGAAGAGTCTCATTTAATAAATGGTATATAATTTGTAGTTGTTGTGGAATATGTTGGATATAGCACAAATCCATCAATAATATTTTTTTGGACATTAATAATTGGATGATAGAGTTTGATATTGGTGAATGGGTTTTCTTCATAGTTTCACATCGCACGGGACATAGATGGTTTGATATGTATGTTATGTTGGAACCAAGGTATGATGGACACTTAGAGATCATTGAGTGACTAAAAAAGAATAATATATATTGAAATTACTATCTCATTTGAATTCTTTACAGGACATGTTTTATGTTTCCAAACTGAAGAGTTATCACCTATTTCCTCCCCATGTTATTAATTGGGAGTATTTTGATCTTTAGTCTAATATCACAATTTTTGATCTATCTATTCAGATTATGGAACAATAGGATATGGTACTACATTGTAAAATGATTCCAGTGGTTAGGGTAATGTGGAGGAGAATACATGATATCCATGAGGCTTGGGAGTTGGAATCATTAATGAGCTAGCAGTAGACTTCTTTTATTGTGGTTCATTTATCATGAATAATTTTTATGGAAATAAAGTTCATACGGTAGGGAGAACTGAAGAGTGCACAAGATCCTTAGTACAAATTAATTTAATATTGGCTTGTCTTTACATTCATTCTAGATTTATTGATGAAATTACTATTGAAAATGGTGATTATTGGGTGGAGACAAACCATGCACATGGATAACACAGAGTTAGTCTAACCATGTGGAAACCATAAGGTATGGATCTATGTTTTAATAGATGGGTTTTATTGATTTAAACATGGTCAAATAATCTGTGTAGCTCACCAATAAAATTTTTTTAGGGTCTTGGGTTCTTCAATGTGTTTTACATGGTTAGAGCACGATTTTCTCAATTAATATAGCCCCTAGTACAAACCATACACCATCTGGGAAGAGGGGGTTGCATGGTTGGTACATGGTTAAACTCAAAGTGCATATAAAATTTCCACCCTCAATGAATGGATAGTATGTGAATAAGGTTAAGACAAAAATATATTATAACCATGATGCCCTATTTATGAAACTATTTGACCCCCCCCACCACCACTAAAAGCATAAAATTTTATTTTTTTGTTTTTCATGTTGTTAAATTTAATTACAATTACCCATTAATCACAATTTTTTATCATATTAATCCTACCCCAACACATTTTAGGTTTTATCTTCTGGGATTATAGGTGGAATTCAGTTGTTCTTAGAAGATCACCTCTAGGTATGTTGCATTTTTATCTATTTTTTCTTTTATTATTAGTTCCACTTTAGATCCATTCCCACATAATTTTTGGAACTAAATGGGGATATTAATAATGAATCCAAGTTTTTTATTGATAACTTATATGTTCCCTATAGATCTAGGATTATGATTCTATGATCTACACTTCTACAAGACAGTTTTCGAAGGTGATTTGTTCTACCTCCTTTTTGAGTTAGGTTTTTCTATAAAAATGTCAGATTATATAAATTGATTTTCATTAATGTAATATATAATTGGTTTATTCATTTATTTATTTTTATTTGTGGTTCAGGTGAATTTCAATGAATTATACATGTTTTATATGGTTTTTCATTACATTTTCTTTTAGCACACAAAGAGTTTTATTAAATGCCTGAATGGTGGATTTGGTTGGGAAATGAATTTTTAAAGAACTAATAGGATTAGATTGGATTTGAAGATGTTGTATAAATTATTATAATGTTTTTAAAATGGATTTAAAAAAATGTGGCATACTGGGAAACTTGGTTTCATTAAGAAAGTGACATAGGTGAACTCAGTGTATGTGACACCACTAGAGATCAGTTTTTAGATATCAATGGAATATTCTAGGACTTGGTATTGGTTAGTACCAATATATAATTATCTTAGGCTCTTTTATTTCAAGTATATATCTTCCTAGGATATGTCCAAATATTATGTTCATTTTCATTTATGGTAATTTAAGAAAAATGGATTTTTTCCATTGATTTTTTTCTCACATGTTTTCACAGAAGGATATATCAAATGAATTAGCATAATATATTTTGTCATGGATGTATTATTACTTTCTCAAATTAAGTTCTATGTATATTCTTTCTTGATTTATCACTTATACAATAAATATTACTGAATTTTTGAATATTAATGGAATTTCTAGAAACCAAAGTAAATGATTTAAAAATGTGTTTGTATTGAAGAAAATGATTTGTAAAAAAATTAAATTTAAAAGATATAACTATTTCATTGTTTTTATTAGACCATGTATAAACTATATAGGGGTATCCCTATGGAAATTGTACTCACACACTACTTTTTAATTTTGGTGGTAATAGAATATTTTTTTTGGACCCAGTTAAAGAGAAGGGAATCTTAGAGCATGTCAACTTCTCGTTTCATCATTTCCATTATAGTGGGATGGTTTAAAGGTGATATTTAGTAACATGGAGTCCTATTGGTCATGTCTTACCACAATTCCTACTTTATATGGTTTGTCTTGGATTTTATGGATCGTGAATGTATCATTATCTTTCATGTTGTGCTTTGGTTTTATGTCTTTTTTACCATCATTTGAGACTCAATTATGTTATCTTGTAGCACCTCACCACTGGGACGGGTCAACTCAAATGGATTATCTTGTTGACTTTGTTTTTTTATAAATAAATCCCTATAATTTGATTATCTATAAGGTAATTAAATTATAATGAAGAAAATTTTCAATTTTCTCTCATGGATGAAATGGAATGCGTAAACTCCCATTATTCTCATGGTTTTGGGGATTTGAATAGAAATATGGATCTTCACACAAACTAAAATATTTAAATCCTTATAAGATATGAAATGTAATTTCTCTTTATATTAAATTTATATAAATAATAATCGGGTAAATTTCTTTTAGGGGACTTGTAAATATTTATTCTGGGAAAAAGAACGCCATCGAGAAAATGAACGATGAAGTAATGTAGAGAGGCCATCCAATTAAATGAATGAAGAGAAATATCAATTGAATACATCACCCACACAAGAAATGATTTATCTACAATGAGTGTGTAAATAATTCCAATATATGTTTAAATACAAGGTTAAATGATGATAATCGGTGTCAGTATCCTATTTATATAAGATACTAAGGTAAAACCTATGTGATGACAACCACCAAAGAAAATTACATGAATAATGTGGTGAAAGGTAAACATATCTTCCACTATAAATAGGAAAATGACTTATTTTATTCCAGTTATACACAGTTTAAAATATATAAAGAGTATTATAAAATAATAACATCACCCCCATAATGATTATATATTTCTCTATCAGTGAAAATTAATAATGGTATAATGATCGCATATGAATAATATAACTCATCACTGATTGTATTTTATGGGAATGTACCTATTTAAAACCTTGTTAATCTCAATATTATTGAATATAATGTGATATTGGGAATGGATAGGATTTTTATATTCATAGCCCATACCAATTTCCTAGGAATTGAAGTCATATTTGATATAATGAATGGACCTTTTATTATCTCTAGGCATGAGGATGGAAATATTCTCCCAATGGAAATCAATTCTATTATATGGGTATTACTACCTATTAATGAGGTTTATATATCTCAAATTATTTTTTGGAAACTAAACATTTAATGTTTTCCAGTTTTTTGAGAATACATTGATGAATTTCTTAACGTGTTTTTTTATCTTACACAAAATTGTGATGTTGAGTTTTCAGTAGTACTCTAACCTAGTGTTATACCAATTTTAGTGGTTCCATATTTAATGACCCCAATTGTGTTAAAATATTATAAGATCAAAATATAATATAATCTAGATAAGGTATTAATATTCATGAGTTCATCAACATTAGGTCAACTTATTAATTTTCACCAGAACGAATTTTGTTCAATGAATCTTTTCATTCATTATTGGTATCTTAAAAAATGGCCTTATAGAATAATTATATCATAACTCATATACCTAAGACTACAATTTATATGAGGTATAGTCATTATGAATTTATATTTATGAAATTTATAATTACTAATGAACCAGATTTCTTGATGGGTATAAAAAATAGAGTCTTCATAGATTATCTTAACTAGTTTATTGTAATAATTGTAGATGTTTTTTTATATATTACAAGAGTAAGGGAGAGTATGAATATCATCTGAGGATTGTGTTTAAGACCATGTGGATGGAGAAATCCTATTCAAAATTTATCAAGTGTTAATTTTGTATAAATAAATTATCATTCCGAGTTCAATTGATCCAAAGTGAGGGTATAATTATTTATTATTCAAATTAAATGTTAATTAACAATATTCTAGACCAACTATGATGGAAAAAATCTATATTTATTTCGATTTCCTCGATATGACCGATTAATTGTGATAAATTCTCATAACAATAAAATTTGATATCCATGTTGATGAATTAAGGAGAAATGATCCAATGGATTGATAAATTTGAAGAAAATTTCAAGAAACCAGCGAGATGGATTTTCAGTGCACCTATGATTACAATAGCTTGCAATGGATAAGAGTTTCTGATATATATTGATTCATCCAAAAATGGAATGATATATATCATTATGAAGAATAAAATGGTACAAGTATATAGCTCATGAAAATTAAGGATTTATGAGAAAAAATAAATAACTTATGAATTATTAAAAGCAATGCTATTTTTGGTAATGAAAATATAGATCCATTATCAATATGGTGAAATATCTAATATATATTATATTCATGAAAACATAAATTATATAATAACATATAAATATTTTAATATTCTCCAAAGGTGATTGTTATATTTCATTGATGATAATGACTAATTATTAACTTATCACCCTATACAGGAAAATATGTGGATAATGCTTAGATTTAGAAGGGAAAAACTAGTTTTACTATGATTTGGATTTAATGTGGCCCAACAAATTTGTTGTTTCATAGTTAGGAACGTGATCTAACAAGGAATGGAGAAATAATCTAAATTTCACATGAATTTTCAACCATCCATCAATGATAATATTAAATAGCCATAAGAGAAATATGTGGAGCTACAATAAAATAAAATATATCTATATAGTTTAACATGACCATGATAGAATGATCATATTCTTGAATTGAGTATGTATCCCATCAATAATCCTATTAATTAAGGCACATTTGGGTGAAGTGTCGTGAATTGGCCCATCAAGGTCTACATGGTCAGTAATATGTTGAGAATGTGACCATAATCCCACATCTAATAGGCTAGGGGATATATACTAGAATTGAGTATGTATATCACACACATCGTAAGACTAATGGTAAAGTACATTAACACACACACACATCTCCATGCACTAGTACAATATGGAAATTACATAAAAATGCAACTATAAATGCTTGAATAAAATCTACCCAACACTAGAGTACAATAATAATTATAAAAATAAAAAAAAGATGTAAATATAAGCCCAAAAATTTGAAAAATAATATAACATAAATAAAAATTTTGGGAAGCTACTAAAAAGAAATCCACGTAACCATATATATTCTGTATAACACAACTAATATACAGTGGGATTTGGTCCTCCAATGTCTTCAATGAAAAGTGTATCATCTTCATAAGGGATGACATATTTGGGGTGATCCTATGTAGTGGTGAGTATAACCATACCTAATAAGACACCCCAAAATCTCTAAACACATAATCATCCAAATAAGTAGTTATCAATAAATCACAATGACAATAACTAAAAAGAAAACCAATATATTATCAATGGTAGACACAAATACTCAAGATGAGTCCACATTATCAATACAAACCGAGGATTCTACTCAAAGATTTAATGTATCATCCTTAAATGAGAATCCTCTCATCAGGTTATCCTATACTGATGGAACATATCCAAGCGGACACACTCATTAGGTCTATACATAAATAATAACCATGTAAATTTATAAGGCTCATCTAAGATACTCATTAAATTTAACTACAACATATCAAAATAAAATAGATGTCAATACATAGATGGGGTATCATTCCAAGTGCTAATGGGGGAAATCTAAACCTATATAGAGTATTCCTCTTGTAATGGAATCAAATTCCCTATTTTGTATAACGTGTGATAAAAAACCCTACCTTGGGAGAAATATTGGTTGGAGAATATATCTCTCAAGCCTCACGAAAGGGATATATTTTGTAATCCTCCTTGGGTATATTACGTTTAATTATCTAGATAAGATGTAACATTAAAACCTCATAGGAGAGGACATAGAAAAATAACTCTGGAATATTTCAATGAGGGAACTCACCCATGGTGATAGTTTTTTAGGAAACTCATCCAAGCTTAAATCGATACTAGTCTGAGGAGAACTTGGGATCTAACATTCCCTTGAATAAGCACACAGTTTTTGTTTGAGAGTTTGTAGGATGTCTCACTAAGTCTGTAACTTCTCATGGATTTCTGTATTACAAGGAATTCCTTTAAGAGGATACATGATGTGTTGTTACAACATATGACATGTAGGGTTAATGCTATAACCATCATGTTACTTTTGATCAATCATATGTAGTTTTTTAAGTGAAAAATGTGTAAGCTACCAAACACATGGCATATAATGGTAGGGCTGACACTCTGAATGTATCTTCTACCAAAGACTATTTATTTATGGAATTACATTTGCTATTCCCCGTTACACAAGGTGTTTGGGCCACATGGCCTCCTGGGAATGTATTCAATGTACATACTGAGCTCTTTGGCTAAGGGTTACATGGAGTGTAGGATTCCCACATAGTGTATGATATTTAACATAACACACATACCCAAACCACCACACTAATGGGGCTACATGGAATGTGTTCTTCCATGCTACATATAATGTAATAAAAATTAACATAAAGTACATACTATTCTAACTTCTTCACTAATTCCATTTCTGTATTTTCTATAATTGCAAGTCACGACCATAAATCCCCATATCTAAGTTTAGTGGGCCTCAATGTCATCGATGGATATACTATTACAACTAATTAATTGAAAAATTAAAATTATATCCATCTTGAGGAACCCACATAGCCCTCCTCATGATAAATCCACTATTTTCAGCATCTTCAGATAAACATCATCGACTTTGGATGGATTTCGGCCACCTATTGAAAAAAACCACCCAATGTAGCTCCTCCATAAATACCCATAAAATCCATCTCATGAATATATCATCACCCAAACACTCATTAGATTCCCATAATCATTGTGACACCTCTATCACATCTCTAAATCTCAAAACATTGCCCCTGACTATAATACATTGTTCCAATGAATGAATTCATAATGATCAGTCCTCTAGAGGAATCATTGTGTTATTGGTCAGTCAAAATATCATTTTTGAACATTATATAATTCAGTGATAATGTTATATAGCATATAATTGTATTCAAATGATCATATTTTTAACTTTTAAATCATCACTAGAATCTAAATAATATTGATAGACTATAAAATAATAAAATTTAATGGAGAATAGAATCTAAAATTCATGGATCTCTAATCAGAAAACAACTATTCGATAAAGAAACAATGAATTTTCTATGAATTAATTTATGGATAATTATTTAACATTTTTATTAATATATAAACAATAATTAACCAAAAAATCAAAATCCCTACATTGGATAGGATATATCACTAATGAAGAACATTTTTGCATAATTTGTGTTTGTGATATCCACGAACACCATCAATGATGATGACACTTAGAGTACTCAGATTCTCAATCCAAATCATGTGATTATCATCCTACATGCATTCCAATGGAGTTATATCCAGCCTATCATTAATAAAGGTACATGTAGTGAACATTAGGTAATTCACCAAATATGATATTATAAGTGGGTAAAATTTCAGTTTTTCAATTAAATGACAACTAAATTAATTAATTAATTTAATTAATTTACTATTCCCACAACATCACACTAATGAAGCGTCTGATGATAACCTGACTTATGTAGCACCAAAAAACAAAACCAAAAACAATATATAATGGTGGTATTAGTTTTCATATCTGAAAAGCTGTTTGAGTGTTAATATATTATTTCCAAAATCTTGTGTCTACATAATATATTATATTTAATATTATTAATATATCAACACTAATACTCCACAGGCCACATAATCCTAAACCAACTATATACCTAACTCTAAAATTATTATATATAATATTATAAATTATCAAAGAGAAATTTTATTTTTGTTAAATTCACCATTTGTTCAATGATTTTAATCCAAAAAAGAAAAAACCTACTTAGACATGTGAGGTTACTAAGCTCACATCTGTATATCCCACCCCCACAAGATATCCTGGAGGTTGTTATATTGGAAAATAAAATATAGACCTAAGGGGAAAAAATATTCCGATGATGTGTATCCACATAATGGTTATAAAAAACAAGTGTGATTACCCAAAAGGTTTCCCACCCTCAATTTAAATCTTACATCAATTGAAAAATTACAATAGATTGTGTACATATCTCTATAGTTGTGACACATGGAATACATCATGAAACCAGTCTTTCCATAGTGGAGGGTATAATATGTAAACCAATTCAAAAACCAAAATAACATACGAAAAAATTCAAATGAACCTCATAGATGTTTTTCCACCCAAACAAAACCTTAATAACCGCCATCGATTTAAGACCCTAAGGAACATGTGTCCTCCATCGTTAAACTCTAATGGCCTCCATCTCCATTTCATAATGGAATCATACTATCTTCAGGTTGTCCTCATCCACCGCTCAATAAACTAATCCTTTACTGTTATTGATCATGCCAACATTGTCCCCATAATCACTTTTTACCACTATCTATGAGTAGTACATCAGTGGCCTTTAGGTTCTCCCATACATGGCCTCAAATGTTTCTACTCTGATGTGGGGGTGTTAACTTTTGGCACACATAATCTAACCCAGTGGTAGATGAACCTCCAAGATAAAACCAATACTAACATGAAAACATAATGTATGTAATACATAACACAAATTGTCATTTTTTCCTATACATCTTTCTTGGGGTAAAAGTAATATGATCAACCACAATTGATTCCTAAAGCCTCTAATAACCCTCTATATATTTATGAATTGAAGAAAGAATCATAGTATGAATTGACCATTGATGAATCTATATGATGAGGGATGACCTCCTATACACATGGGCATTCCGAACTCCACTATATTTTTTGAACTTGTATGGATAGAATGTTGGTCAACATGGAATGTTTGTCAAAAATAACCCAGATAACATCATGTCGTCTTACAGATCATAGAACACATGTTTTAAAGTCTATAGGGAAAAAACCTAACCACCATTTTGGGGAATCAAGGGTTTGACCAAACCTATTTGAACCGACTTCTCTTCCTTGACCTACTATTAGGTCAAACATTGGGAGATAAACACATTAATATTCTACTAAATCCATGGATATCAACCTAGATTCCAAATTATCCTAGTACAGACTTACCTCTCTTGGATGTACTATAATGGGAAATAATGAATCCTCTTTATAATACCCTCTTTTAATGTGATTTGTGTCATCATCCATCCACGAACAATGATGACATGAAAAAAATTCATTAAATCCATCAAGATCACATCCAATGGATATTTGTTCATGTATAATACCACAGTAAATATCCCCATGTTGTTACTCCCTGAGAGGATGAAGATACCTAAGTAATAAAAACACAAACTGGTGGTATGCTTCACCACCATCATCCTTTTGGGTCAACTATAAAGAGATCAACTACTCCATCACCAATCTCAAAAATAATGAATAGAAAACCATGTTGTGATAATATACTGCCTGATCCATCATCATGGGTTGATCCAATCGTGCAATACCTAAAACATTGTTAGGTACACCATTAATCCCTATTCTAAGATGATATAACCAAACATGTGTACCTCTTGAATCAAGGATTGACACTTCGAGAGCATCCTAAAATATGGCACTATTGGAGCATGTATTGGAAAATCCTCTAATGTATTATTTTCTTATCAATTGACATTGATTTCATAATGATTTCATTGATGAATACTACCATGAATCAGTCCTAGAAAGAGTGAAGATCTGATATATGAGTACCATGAACTCTGCAAGTAAAGCTTCCATGAAAAATTTTATCATCAATAACTCATATTAACCACAAAATAAATAAATATATACCATCAGTATATCCCCCAATCGAATGTAGAGCTAGTGAAATCATGAAATGATGTCAAACTACAGGAAAAAATTCAACCCTAATCACCGGTAGAATATTACATTGACTCTTAGGGGTGTAAACATCTTCCTGATAGTCACATGTTTATTTTGACCTCAATTTGAACATAACATCACGATCACATACCCCTTCTTGAAGAATAGAATTGGGGATTCCTAGTGAAACACTTGTTGTATGATGAATCCCCATGATGAACAAACTCTCTCAAAACTTCACCTTCCTCTATCAAAGCTCAATGTAGTTATTAGATTTTTTTGCGTAAATATTCAGTCTTCTAAGGGTGTAGTCCTATGTAGAAGTAAATATTCTAGTGGGAAGGTAATCCTAAAATATCATGAAGTATGACATCCTCATATTCCTATAATATCACAAGAATTGAAATATCATTGCATTAAATTCCCCATGGGTCATACTATCCAACTATTAAGAAATCATCTTCATCAATCTGCATAAAATCTCATCCTGTACATCCAAGTATTCTGAAAAACTAAGGAAGGAAAAATATATTCCACTAACACAAATACACTGAATAACCTACTAGAAACTTTCAACAGGGAATTAATAGTTGAAATGTAGTCCTTAAGAAGGAAAAAATTTTAGGGACACATTGAAAAAATAGAAAGTTTCAATGTGATGCTCTCTCTCCTCCATGTGTCAATTCTCTCTATTAGAAAAATTGTATGATCATTGGTCTTGCTCTGTCGGAGCCTCAAAATATAAGGCTCGATCAAAATATATCCACTTATATCACTAGTTATGGAAGAGGATATGTGTTATAGTAAAATATACTTGTAAACTTGTACTAAAACTATAGCTAATTATGAAAAGAAATAGAGCATAACACAAAACAAACCCTTATCTACCATGTCATAAGAGCCTACTTCCCAAATCCATACTTCCCCCAACCCTCCTAATATCTACAACTAGGGCCTAATACAACACCTACAAAAATTTAAAATGGTCTCATACATAATAATAATAGGAACTCATCCACCACACCTCGACACTATCCAATTTCGATAACACTAACTCACTTTTATGATTTTAGTCATTTCATAGGAAAACAAATCTCAGTGGGATAGGTGTATCTATTATTATTATGTCTGATTTCATATCAAACATTATCATAAAAGGGCTCTAATGAAACCCTATATCGCTTTAGGGAAGTATTTTTACTTAAAATATAATAAATAGGGGTCCCAACCTATAAAAATCTCACACCATAGAGTCTAGGAAGTCTTCTACCACCAGGGGACTGGGGTCAAGATCACGATGATCCCTAGGTGATCTCTTTCTATGAAACTCTCTATGTGAACTCAACACATGTGTATCATTTTATGATACTACCAAGTAAAAACCATTTATCAACTTTATGGGTAAAATCCCACTAAACTATATAGGTGGATCATTATACTACTCAAAATGTTGAGATATTTCTTGTTATCCCCCAAGATGAATCACCTACAATATAGGTCCCTAGACAGAATCCACATCACTAAGTGGTTCCTAATCACAATCATTCTATGGAATTCCATTTTTCTATCATCATGGATGAATCAAGAGACAACCAAGATTCACCATGGTCAAAAGATAATATTTAAGGAGTTGAATCAACAAGAACGTAGTACCACAACCGATTCTAATATAATGCATGTAAAAATACATTCCATATAACTAGTGCCTATATGAACTCCCTCAAAAATTAGGTTATCACAATCTACTTGAATGGATAAGTCATTTACATCTCCATCATTGGGTTCCCTATCCTGATAGATTATCTTTAAAAACATTAACACTATTTTCATAGTTCCAAAACCAATCCTCTAAGATACAATATCTCTAAACTACGGTCCATGGATAAACCTTATCTGATACCACTATGTCATTACCTAACCCACAATGGAAAACCTGACCAGTTTTATTCTCATAATTACACCCCTATCCTACCTCCAAATGTCCAGGGGTAGTGATTTCCATCGAGTAGGAATATCACACATATTAGAGGTGTTAATATAATTTACCTATGCGTAGACATAAATTTCATAATAAAACAGTTCAATGATTAAAAGATAATAAACTAATTTTATAAATTCATTCTCTTGGTCCTCCTAAAACTCAATCAAATGTCATGAATTCTATGTATGATATGAAATATGCATGAAGATCAAATGAAGGGGTGATTATAAACATACCCAGTAGGAATCCCCAAAATCACCAAACAAAAAGAGTAAAAAGTGGGTTTCATCTCTAAATCCAAAATCCATGGAATAAAAAGATAGCCTAGATATTATCAAAGATTGACACGAAGACTCAAGGTGTGGTCACACCATCACTACCAACTTAGGATTCTACTATAGTCCCAAATGTAACATTATTCCAAGATAACTCACTCATCATATATCACTACATAGATGGAACTCATTTGAGAAGACATAATCATCGGGTAAGTCTATAACGAAGTGCCAGGGAGACAGAGAGGGATCATCTGATATTCTCACTCAATTAGATTGTAACATATAAGAATATATAATATTTCGATATATATATTGGATACATACCTAGGGATAATGGAGAATAACCTACCCTAACTGGATTAACCCATAAAGCATGGTATTTAATGGAGTGGTACATAGGACACGTGATACCCGTACCCCACCTAGGAAGAATGATGGGAAAGAGGATCTAATCCTTGAGCCTCAAAGTTCTATACCTAATCTAATATGCAGAGGGGATATTTCATCCAACTATCTTGACTAGTATCCCCACTAAACCTTCAAAATGGTGAAATTAGAAAATTCAAAATAGAATAATATATGTATGGAATGAACCCATTCTTGTATTGTGAAATAGATCACATCCAATCTTATACTATCTCTTTTCTGAGAATAATAAAGGATCTAACATTCCCATGAAGAAGTACATGGCATGTCCCAATGGGTACATGAAATTTATTTTTGAGTTTAGCTCCCCATGTGTCCTTCTCTTAGACATTTATTTTTATTCTCAATATATCTCATATGTTTCTACAATCATTGACATATAGAGTCCATCCCAGCACTCAGTTTTTTTCATCTACTAAAGATCATGTACTTCTTATCTGTACATGGGGTGTAATCTATAACATACATAGTTTGTTGGGAATGGGACAACACTCCACATGTGTAATCATAGAGGCCTGTATAAATTCTAAAGTAGATTGGGTGGGACCTGTTAATCCTAGAATGTGGATCCACATATCATTCAAGGAATTTACACTTTGTACACTCAGAGTTAGTCATATAAGCATCACACGGAATTTGGGATTCCCACACATAATGTGATATCTATGTCAACATGTAAAACCTAGACTCTTCAAAGAGGGGACTACACTATGTGTCTTCTTTTGATCTATACTCTGGATATTTCATAATTTTATAGAAATTATTGACTATTTATTCATCTTCACCCACACCACTATTTCCTTCACTCCATCCATAAGTAATGGCCATAAATCTTCAGATCCAAGTTGGCAAGGCCTTCAATGTCATTGGAAGTTGGATTCCCACACCTCATTGATTATTAAATACCCATTTTTGACATCCAGTACAACCAAACTATCCAAATCAAGGTAACTCAATAGTTCTACCCACTATTGGATTACCATCGCTGCTGGTGGAGGGGTTCTCAATAACCCTTCCATGGAACCACCCACCATTACACCTCTATACTCTTCCTAGATCATAGATCCTCTATCACCTATAACATTATCAGTTTCATTTTATCATTCACATACTTAATTTATATCTGTTGAACCCACCACCAATAATGTGACTATGATCTGTTGTTCCAAGTAATTAATTATCCATGATAAATCCTCACAGGGTATCATCAAATCACCAGCCAACTAAAATTCTTTTTATAAACTTTAGTCTACATAGGGAGAAAATTTCATAACACAAATTGAGATCTTATCGATGGTCTTGTTCACTTTGATATCATCTTAAAAATCCTAAAAATTGGGGTATAATATACAATAAAAAATCAATAGAGAACAAATTATTTAATTCAATGATATCAGATGAGAATAAAACTGATTGAATTTCCAATGAAGAGTGAACCATTAATTAATTTATAGAGAACTAATTATATTATATTCAATTTATAAATGGTAATTAAACGAAAATATAAAATTCCCTATGATGATGTGGATCGATCGCAGTTTAAGAAGATTTTTTTATTGCTTTCGTTGGAGATATAAAATATCTCCATTGATGAAGATGATCACCAAAGTACTCTAATCCTCAATCTAGGATCCTGTTATTATTTTCCAATGTGTTCTCCAAAAAATATCTCCCCATAATCTCAATCCTCTAGTGTTATATGGATTACCCTAGGGAAATCCCTATGGAATAATTCATAAAAGGATTTCCATAGGTGATTTCAATAAATTTACAATTAAATTAATTAATGGATTTAATTCACTTAATCCACCCATGATAGTGTTCTGACAATGTGTATGGAAGTAAAATGACATCTGTTGTGGCTAGTAAACAAACCCACACTGTTGATTTAATGGTGGTCTCTTTTTTCCAACCTGATAAATTTATCCAGATTTATACCATTGTTTATAAAAAATATCATACATGTTTTATTATATTTAATATTTTTATCATATCAATATTGATGCTCCATGGGTCCTAAAATCCTATGCCGACTTCACACCTTACTCAAAAAATATTTCCTAAAATATTCCAATGAATCACAAGATATTTTATAGTTGTTTCATGAAGTCTATAACTCATAATTCTATTATCATTCAATAATCATGACTTTATATAGAGATATCAATGTGTATTTTTGGTGGGGAAAAAATAGGAACATCCTAAAGTATGTGTCTCGATGCCTAGTATATAAGTAATCTAAGGATGAATGTAAGAATATTAAGGGGATCTTTTCACCACTACCCATTCCCAAATGGGGCAGAGAAAACATTACAATAGATTCTATCAAACAATTACCTAATACATCTAAAGTACATAACACTATTTGGGTTGTAACCAATCATCTTATTAAGTTATCTCACTTAATTTATCATAGAAAAGATTTCTTTCTTGATAAAACATCTATAATAAACATTGAGGATGAGGTAAAACTATATTAAGTACCACTCTCACTTATTTTTTAATTAGATTCATGTTCCACCTCAATGTTATGGATATGTATTTGGTAAGAATAAAATATAAATTTGAGATTTAGCACTATATATCATCCTCATATAGATAATCAGTTTGAGGGGACCATTTAAACCCTAAATGAAATGTGGAGACCTTTCTCTACATATTCTAATGGTCGTTGAGATCAAAACCTTTCTCTACTTCAATTATCATAAAAAAATTGACTCTACAATTTAGATTTATCCTTATGAAATCATCTTTGGAAACAAGTGTAGGACTCTAACAAGGTTTGATGAAGTTGTAGAAAAAGGATATTGGAACCTAAAAAATATTGGAAAATGGTAGAAAATTTTAGAGAAAAGTTATAGCACAATAAAGAAGATTAGAGTAAAAAACTGGTGTACAAGTAATAATTGACCATATCTATAGTTTGATGTTAGTGAGAAGGAATTTTAATAGATATCTACATTGATAAATTTTATGAGATTTGTATTGAATTACATGTAATGCCATGGATATGCTAGTCCATTCAAGATACATGATTGAGTGGGGATGATTGTTAATATTTGGTTCATCTACACAACCTCTTCCATGTTTATTATGTGTTCCTAAATACTATTTTAATGAATTTAATACTTAATCATTCACATGTATATAACTCAGAGGATGTACTGGTGGAGCATAATATTTTTTATGAGAAAAAACTAATTAAGATTCCTGATAGGGGATGTAATTTTCTATAGAACAAGTCCCCTCATCTGGGAATTATTTTGTGCTGAAACCATCAGTACGTGTAAGTTAAATGGTATCCCAAGGATGTGATAAGGTATAAATATCCAATTATTTTTTTATGAGTGTAACATAATTCTGAGGGTGAAATTCTTATAAGGGGGTAGATTGTTACACCTTGCGATTTTAGAATTAATTTCATTTAAAAAAATTGTTGTGTTTAATAGATTTTGAAGAACACAACCCAAAACAAAAAAAATACTTTCTTTTGTGAATATAAATTTAAATTATTTATGAAAAAACTAAATAAAACATATTTAGTTAAATAAATTATAAGAAGTACCACTTTAATAATTCATAGCTCACCTGAAATTTTTTTTATTTAAATTTTTTTATTAAATATTATATTATATATATGTTATATTAAATATATATTAATGTATTTAATAATTTTATAATGACCTAATGAAATCATATTTGAAATTTTCCTGTGGAATTTATTTTAAGGTCATTTTTTAGATTTTCTGAAAGTGTTTACATTTTTGGGTGAATTGTGGAAATGAATTTTTTTATTAACATTATATAATTGATGAAATAATAATGATATAATAACGAAATAATAACATGTCACACCATTTGTATATCCATATATACATTTATGTTGTAAAATATAGCATTTAGAAATATTTTGATGAATTTGGAATCACATCATTTAATTTTTTGGAAGTTATATTATATTTTATTATAATAAAAAAATATTTTTTAATATTTATCTTTATATTAGTGATTCTATAATACCCTTAAACAAAAGACCAAACAATAGTGTCCAAACTCAAAGAAACTTATTAACTCATGTGTGCCTCCATGTTTACCAAAGGCTTCCAACTAGTAGTTGGGGTCTCATATAATATAATGGGGAGACTATACCCACTATATCAAACTGAGATATGAGGAATAAATAACCAAGAATCAACCACGAATAAAACATCCATTAGTGTACTTGTAAATAAATTAGAAAACCAATGATAAAATAAATTGTAGTAATACACACATTCGTACAGGCTTGACCATCCACTAGGCTGATAAAATATATAAAATAAAAATAAAATACAGGGAATCACCTAAGTAAAAATTCATGAGGCTCAACTATAATCCATGAGACTTACCTCAACCAGATCTGAAAATCCAATCTAACCATATCTAAATCAATCAAAAAATAACAATCCTCATCCCAACCTAAAACCGAGACAAGTGAGATATACTCAGGTTACCTTGTGTAATGGCAGTGTGATCAGTGTGTGAGTATAAATTTCAATTGGAAAATAAAAATTGTGTCCAATAAATAACTATAAATTAAGTTATATGTATATATTAAATTCTCATAATATATAATAATATACTAAAATTAATATAAAAAGAAAGAAAAAAATACATTATTTTTCCAAATTTTAGAATTTCTGTGAGAAAATCATGTGGAATGTGGAAATCCTGGTACTACATAAAAAATCATTTTTGTGAATTAGACCTATGTGTCCAATCTACCATACCTGCTTCATCTTGTAGCAGGGTGTCTCTAAGTATGTCTTGATGACTATTTCAACTAATAAGTCTCTATGTCTAATTACTAGATAATCCTGGGTGAACCGTAGAGCATATGATTATTAATGGTAGTATACCTATCCACATTGAACATGGGATCAATAAACGAGTGCTAAAAACTCATAAACATGAAACAAATATAAAACCTTAGAAATAATACTATTTGTGGTAAAATATACCCATCCATGGATCATGCAAATAGTATAGTACTATAAGGGTAATACAACGATACTCATTGAATGAGAACTTAACTAATAAAAGAATATATACCAATCCCAAAGGGATTGTGGAGAACTTGGATAATATACCAGTCCACTGGCCTTGAATAATAACAATAGAAATAAAACACCAGCATGATTGAACCATAATCCACAATCATGAATCATGATAAAGTAAAAAAGAAATAAGGGGTTAGCCACATACCTTACCCACATCTACAACTATACCATTCATGTCTCACAAAGTTACTGGGATCTAATATGACACCCACCCCCATCTCTACTATAAGGACCCGGACTTAAAACATTAAATAATCTTGAATTAAATGAATAACTCACATTGAGGATCTTTTCAGGTTTAGTGTTTTAGAGAATTAAGACTTAACTATTACATCTCAAAGATTACACAGTAGACCCATCTGCTTAGTTTTCATTTTTTATCACAAAATATAAACTCTTGAACAAAAGAGTCTTGTCTAGTTCCATGTTTTAGTCATCATGAAATTTCCTTGATCCCATCCTTGACTGTATTCCACTTTATGTCCTATGGAAAAAATTTCAAAAACATGGGATGAGGATAAAAAGCATAGTAAGTGATATAAAAATACGGAATGAAAACATTAGTCCATGTATACATAAGAATCAATGAAATCATACATTACTCATAAAACATAAACACTTAAACATACCTCATGAAATCATTAGATTTATGAATTACTCATAGAAATTAAAAGTCCTAAAGGTAACTTGAGGCATTCATAACATTATTACGTAGGGATTAACCCTCATGGTTATGTTTGGAATACACATCACAATATATTCCCTAAATCTCTTCAGAGAAACCTTAGAGTTTAACTCCTTCACATTATCCAATGCATTGGAGAGCTGTCATGGGCTCACTCACCCTTAGTTTATAACGGAACCACCCTTATTCAAAAACAATTCCCAAGAACCATAACATAATCGTATAAGATAAAACATGCATAAAGGAAACATAACATTTCTAGATATCAATCACAAGATATCAAAAACACATTGATATAATCAAAACATTATAAAAACCATTTTCAAAACCAAAATAAAAGAAAATTAAAACATGGTATTAATTTTTCATTTAAAAAAATTTATGGCTTGTAGAGGAAGCCAAAACTCAAATAATGGTCACGACGGTGGAGAAGTCGTTGTCGCCACATACGTAAGACAAAAACATTCCCTTTTGTCATTTAGTAAAATGATTCATATAAAAATATAACTTTTGAATAAAAGTAAAAGTCAAAGTGGTTTATACCCCGTACAAAATAATGTTGTGTATAAAAAAAATATGCCTCAATGAAAGGAGATTGGGACGAAGTCCCTTACGAAGTCAGTTTCCTTAGATTAAGAATAAATCAATTACATGATTATGTGTGGAAAATATAAATACACATAACATAAGAGGATATTAAGTGTAAAACAATTGGAGTTCATCCACACATATTCATAGTATGACACAATCATGAAGGGAGGTTTGACCCAAATAATTTAAATTGGGTTATGAAGTTCCCTTACAAAAATTCGACAACCTAATGGTGTCATTTTAAAATTTAGAAAATGAGATGATGAGAGATAAAAAGGGTATCTAATCACTTTTACAAATCATTGACATCAATAAGGATATATAAGAACATATCCCAACATAAGAAGATGTAAATTAAATTACCTATAAAAAAGAAGTCTTTTTTAAAAAGAGGAGGGTGAAAGGCTCCCTTATCGATTTGGGTAACTTTCGAAACATACATCCCATGAAATAAGGGTCATACAATGAAAATGTAATTACCCATAAATTAAATTATATTACACAAAGAATAAAATCATGGGCTGTACATACACGACACAACAGGAAATAGTGGCAAATGCAACATGAATCTCACGAGATCAAAAATTGAGATAAAAACCCCTACCTCATTGTAATCAATCGAGTTGTATGACCAAAATATAGTAAACAAAATATGGATCCCATAATACCATGAATAAAAATAGAATCATGATAATATATATCAAATGGAAGAACACAATACACCACATGCAATAAATAAGTGGAAAACAATGGAAATCTCACGGAAATAAAAGTGACATAAGATATCCCCTTACGAAAATTGGGTAGCCTAACAACGCAACTTAATGCTTCCAAAAATGGATTGAAAATATCAATTAGGGTATCTCATCATATGAACATAAAAATTAAAATAAGAGGAATATAGAAGAATATCCCCCAACATAAGAAAGAGGAGCTTAAAATAAGTGACATAAAAGAGATTACATAAAAATAAAGAGAGAGGTTGGATCCCTTACCTCAGGTACAACTTGTCTTGTTTGTTTTGTTATATTCCTGAAAAATAAATATATTGGATGAAAAGGCAGTATTGAATTAAAATGTAGTATTTTTCACTATTTATTGAAAATGAACATTTGTCAGAAAAATACCAAAAATTCAGTCTAAATTATATTTGATATTCCAAATTCAAAAATGATATTAATTTTACCAAATTCAAAACATAGAAGTTGCATTAATTCATTTTATAATCAATTTCTGCTGTCAAATCAAATAGCGTGTTTTTAATAAACAATGACTATTAAAAGATTGACACTTTTTTATGTCCAATTTCAAAGTGAAATTAATTCAAATGACCACAATTGGATTAAATTGTAAAAATATATTTTAATTACACTTTAAAACCAATTAAAAAGAGAATATGACCATATAAATAAATTAGAATAAAATGAGTTTTTGAATTAAAAAACCACATTTTCACTATTCATTAACAAAATGAATTTTATCTGAAAAATAACAAAAATTTACACCAAGTAAATTTTGATGTCTTTATTCTAAAGAAGGATTTTATCTTATCAAAATATAACATATAAAATTGTCAAAAAGTTTATTTAAAAAGGTTTCTCCATTAAAAGGTGGTTAGTCAACCCTTTTAAAGAATATTAAAATATTTACACATAAAATTGGATTCATTCACATTTTAGGCCTCTAAAATTTAATGAATAAATGAAAAAATATTTGAAAAGCATATATAATCACTTTTTAGTTAGTTCTGTTCATTCCCGCCATTACATCGGCCAGGATTTTACTACCATTTACAATAATATTATTTTATTATTAGCGTACAACGTATGATTTCAAAGAAACTTGTTGTTGCGTATTGGGTACTCCATCGAACATAGCATCCAATTTTATGTAATATTTATATTTTATTCACAAATATTAATATATATGAACATTACATATTCATTATTTACCTGGGATGTTACATCTACCCAGGGTCGTGTATACCCACTCTAGTCCCACATGTAAAGAGAGACACGTCTGGGTCCCCTATGTCATTTCCCAAGAAGAGTAATGCCATCAAAAATACTTAGTCACTACGGGTATTTTGGGTAAACACTCATCTGTTAGAGGACATCTCATTCCCCCATAACATTCAAAGTCATCCAACAACATCACAAGCCATAGGGGTATGAAAAAATATTGATAGTATCTAGAATTTAGCTTCAGATCCATATCTATGTTTAGGGATACTCCAGACCCTTAATCTCAAAATGGGGTCACCCCACCTAGGTTCTCTGGCCTCTTCCAAGTCTTTGGTCATCATCCACCTAACGAAGGGAGTTCCACCCTCTGAAAATGTCAAAAATTGGTAAGTATATCACATTTCACAAGGTTTTTCATGTATAAACATTGGTCAACAGTGGAGGCTCATGCCCCCTCCCAAAATCCAAAGGTCATTCAAGGCCAGTCCGCCCCGCCAGTCCCTTTCTATCATACAAATCTTGTCTATAGAGTTATAATAGTCATGAAAACCCATACTTGTTCCAATAAATTTCAACGATCCTATGAAGGAAAAAGGTATCAAAAATCCGAGTGCATTTTATTCAGGCACATTATGGGGTACAAGTGTCATGGTATACCATTATTCCATGCATTTACTATTGGTTCTTCTGGAATCCCAAAACGTGCAATTGGTCCATGGAACATTAATCCTTATGATCCCAGGAACATCACATTATTCAAATAAATAAAATTTATCTAACCCAGTTTACTAAATAATCATTCAAGTAAACATAACAATAATCCACCATAATGAAAATAACACACATCCACATACATATAAAAACAACATTATCCCATAGTAAAGGTATCAAGGACCACCTACCTCAATTAGAGATTTTATCATTTATTTCATAAGATTGGAATCATAACTAAGGAATATCAAAGCCTAATCAAGACTGGATATGTCCCTTCTAAACTTCCAATAGCACCAGAGCCCCTAAATTGTCATAACAATGATAAAAATTTACAATTCAATAATTATAACATATAAAACAAGTAATTTAACATCAAACAAAATTTTTAACCATAGAAACCCAAACCACATTATTTTCCCACACTAGAACTAAAGTTAACATCCTATGGGAGGCACACAACAGACCCCAACACCAACCCAAGAGAAACCCCTAAGACATGAAACAATATTCACAGTTAATTTAATCAAATTTAGACATAAAATATTAAATAAATGTAGGTTGTGTTGTTAGTTTGATGACATAATGAATGGAGGCATGTTGACATCATCATGGGATACAATATATTTATGAAGCATGAAACCCAATTTGAAAATATGTGATTTGACCATTCTCTAGTGAAATCCCCATGACTACCATAATTATAAAAATTAATAAATTTGAGGTAATTTGGAGGGAGCACTAATAGGGTAAGTAGAATACTACCATACCAATATTCACCATTGAAATAACCATATAACAACACCACATCTAAGGGGTGGAAATGGAGATCCCCTTATGCATGTGTCAGAAATAAGAGGGAAAAGGATTTCTAAAAAATCAAAATCAAATGGGTTAAAACAAGTAATGTTTCCCCAAAAAACTCATCGGATGGATAATAGAACCTATAGTGGATCTTGTCTTACCAACAACCTAACTGACTAGCTGGTGAGATGGTACATGCTAATTTTTGGCTGTAGATTGCAACTCAATTAGTCCAACTTCCTTTTCAATAACTTTTTCCAATATAACCCATTATCTAACCCATATTAAATGTTTAAAATAAAACCATTTATGGATTAAAACCTTTTTATTTCAATTTTGAAAACTGGATCAAAGTTAGACCCCTCCACTAATTCAAAACTCCATCTTTCATTTGAAAATTCATGCACATCCATAAATACTTGATATTAAGAATTCCCCACCACAACACTTATTATCACCACAATGTCTTATTGGTCATACAATTATTTACCTTGACTTATATGGGTATGAAATTCATCCTCAACCTTCCTTGTCCCAACTCAAATAGCCAAACATATTTTATTGCGCAACTTCCAAATTATGGTTCTCAAGACCCTAATCCATGATCCAATAATAATTACCAATACCAAAACACTAGGATGATTCTTTACCATGATTTTTCAACCCAATACATGATCACATTGTCATCCAAAACCTCATATGTTTCATGGTAATTCCCACCATAGGGCCTAACGAAAAGAGGATGAAACCAAGATTTGATTTATACAACTATTGAAATTTCGTGCTGAAACCCAATTCTAATAGTTGAATGACTTAATTTGTGTTGTACTCAACACAATTCATACATCCACTTATATTAATACTCTATATACACCAATACCAATTAATACTTATATTTCCCAATTGAAATTGGATGTGCCTCAACCATCTTAGCACCACCCAAGCACATTGACTCTTCTTCAAAAAGAGTTTTAAAATTATCAAAACATACACATTGAATATCAAAAAATTCATCTATTATAGTTTTAGAATAATTAATTCAAAAAACCTATAAAACAACCCATCAATCTCCAGCAAAATACATGTCTCAAAAACAATTAAAATTTTTTCACCAGTGAATTAGAAGGATAATTAATCATGACACCTTTACTGTTGATGGAATCATGAAATAATACCACTCCATTCATTGATGCTCTACATGAACATTAATAAATTTTTATGTTTTAATCCATAACTTTATACTTATTCCATGCAAAATACCATGGACAATAGAACACCACTAACATGATCATATTTAGATCACCTCAAAACCATCCAGATCCTCATTCTAATGATTAGACTCCATTGGACATTAAATTTACCTCATATATACTATTCTACATTGAATATTGATTAATTGAGATCCCATTTATTTCCATCATATCAGTTATGAAAAAAATCACCTATCTTTTTGTATTAATCATCCATGATCATTCAATATGAGGGACAGATTACACACAACATGCATCATGTTTGTCATAATAGGAGAATTGTTACAACTATAAAATAATCTTAAAATAGTATCCTCATAGAAAACATCATGTCTATTAATGATCATTATGGATATACATAGATATCCTTATATATAAAAAATATTTCATATAAAAAACCAACACATTACTCGTTCCCTGGATCTTGTGAAATTCATCCATACAAGATTCTAAACACTATCAGAAAATGGGGGTCACCACTGTCATTTTTTAAAATTTTCACTCCCCACTATATGGGTCACCTTATATACCTCATTGATTGAAATTCCAAGATCATAATCACACACATGATTCTACTCTCAAGCTATGCACAACCTTCATGTGAACAATTTATTTTTTATCATAGTCCAACTCATATTGTTCACAATATCATACCCGATCTTGTTAAAGAGTCATCCCTCTCTATAGGGATTCTTTAATTTACACCATCGTATCATGGATAATAGTACTCCAAGGTAATTCTTTAAAACTACTAAATTTTCATCTCAAATAGAAACTCACTAATCAAAACTCAATAATGTCATGTGTATGCACTATGTACAACCTCAATCTTATCTAAAAAAGGATGACCATAATATCTTTCACTACCTAATAGTTAAAACCCAAATCATAATTTTTTTACTATAATATCATCAAAATAAATTGAATAATAACCCAAATATGTCTACCTCATCCTTCCAGATATCTTAGTCACTCCTCTACTAGATAAGGTGCCTCACTATTTCCATGGTTATCTCATGACCATTTATCCATTGGTGTGATTTAAAAACAAAAGTGCCTATATAAACTCGCACCACTCTTAATTATCATATTAAAAAACATCTGTAGATATCTAAATGATCATACCATCATAGAAACACATCATTTACCAAGGAACACTATGTTCCTTATTTTCGAAATAAAAATTACTCAAGGTGGTTTTCACATAGAATGGAACTATGAAATCACCATGCCTATACCATATTCATGTTATCACCTTCCATGCATCCACTATATATCATGAAGCACCTAACCAATATTATTTTCCATAAGGAATAAAATTTCAAGCTAACCCCTCACTCCCATGTTACCTTATGTATCATAACCCACTGACTTACCAAGACACATAGTCACATCAAACGATCTTTTTCTCTTCCATCTAGCCTAATGTAAAAAGACATAAATGGTCACATCTCATAGGATTCCATCCAAAACCCTGTATCAAATCCTAGAAAGATAAACATGAAAAAACACCTAATTATAGTTTTTATACCCAGAACATATTAGGCATCACAGGAAAACCCATCTACCCATAATAGAAAAAATTATCACTAGCATCCACCTATGGGACTGCCCCTTGAAAACTATAACTCATTATTCATTACATCCATGAATAAGAAAACCATCCAACATTTTATTTATCCAATGAATCATAGTCACATGGTTCATTTACACATAATTATATTCTATGATATTTAGGAAAAATTCATACAGTTTGTTACTATAATTTTATGTTATCAAACCTATAAAAAAATGACCCATGAGGGATTTATAGTCAATGTATTAAAAGACAATACCATCCTAATCGGGTTAATGCACATCCCCAATACCGAGGGACTCAATCATCATCTCTTACACCAATCATCTCACCATAGGATCTAAATTACCTATCATCATATAGACATGGGTAAAAATGACCAAGAATATGAGTAGAATTCCATTCAATACATATTTATCAAAACATCATATGAGTATATTTTGAAAAATTAAATAGCTTATAATCTCTATAATGTTAAACATAAATCTAACAGGCCTATATCACGGGAATATTACATACTTGGTATTGTTAATTTGATTCCTCTTTCCTCTATGGTCCTTGTTCAAAATAATAATTAGATACTTTCCAGTGGTCAAATAGCCAATGATATAATAAATCATTAACCATAAATCTAAACCCATGTGTCAATCAATATTGGTGAAAATAAAAAATAACCATAACATTTCAAGCCATAACATCAATCCCACAAATATGTTATTCTAGACTTACATAGAATTGGGTGATTTTGAAACACTAGTATTAATTCTATCATAATATATGACAAAAACATTTGTACCACGTATACCAAATCAAGGAATTGTATGGAAGAAATTAAACTAGTATTTGATACCACCTAATTCTCTCAACCACCACAAACCACTTACCAGTTACTAGACCATGTGCTTCCACATATATCTAGTATGGCTGCTCATATACGAAAGGCTACCAAATAGTAGTGGTAGTCTTGTATTATATGGTGGGGAGGCTATAACTCGTATATCAGAGTGCGAGGTTAATTAAAAATAACCCAGAATCATGCATTATCACAGAAAACATATGAGTATATGAAGATAAATAAAGAAACTAAGGAAAAAATAATGTGTAAGCATACATAACATTATAAAACCATGATCCCCCATGAGGAATATTACATTTAAAAAATAAAAAATAAAAAGAAACAGAATTACTAAAGAAAAATAAGAGGATCCATTAATCATTTAACCTCGCTAAAATATGATATCTGAATCCTATGTGAGCTTCCCTATCTTCATCATGTAATCTCAAGTCACTTCCTAACCAGAACATATTAAAATTCATATCTTATCAGTAACCCTTGTCAAATGTAAATCTGAGAATGGTTTGAGTAAAAAAACACTACATTACCACCAACAAAGACCCATACATAACTAATAATATAGTGGTATATATTGAGGATATTCATGGGATAAATAAAAAATAGTTCAAATAAACAAAAACAACAACCAACAATGACTTATTTTTCCTAATGATAGAATGTATCCTTGAATTCTACACAGATCATGATATCTCATGCACAATTTACCATAACATTATCGATCCTTTTCTTCGTGACCCCGACTGACCATACCAATATTTCTCATTATTGGGTTTTCTATCATAATGTCATGATGATTGATCCAAATAAAAAGAACTTTTATCTGATCTCTAGGTAATTTTTGGATAACCGTATTGGATATGCCAACATGGGGTAATATAACCATCCCTGTTGAATGTGGGATAAACAAACTAGGGGTAACATATCCAACCCTATTACACATATCAACCACCTTAGGTGAAATCCTATCCATAGAAAAATATACCCATTATTAGATCTTCCATAGAGGATAATCCTATCATGGGTAACATATTTATCCTTACATAATGTAGGGATGAACAACGAGGGGGAATATACTCATCCCCATGAAATAGTCATGCACCGTGGTTATATTTCCTTCCTTCGGCCAAGCATAATTACTATAAAAAATTAAACTATCCCAAGGGATCCATCATCCTGATAGGTCAAGCAAATGAAGGTAAAAAAACATGTGGTTGGTTGCATGCCTATCCCTCCTCAACCACCACATCCATCTCAAATTACAACATAACCGGGTTCTATGGTGACACACACTACCATCTATACACATGTCCATTTATACCCATTCAGGGTCAATGATCAATGGGGAACCTACTAGAATATCCAAGATCATTAACATAGAAGATCCATCCAACATGGAATCCTTAGTAGAAATTGGACTTCTGGTAAAATTCATAATTCTTAAAGAACATCTCATCCTTTAATATCTTCAAATTTTTATCATGATCTCATAGCTATTAATGGAAAACTATGATAATGAAAGTCCCAATAGATGAATCAAGGCCCACATATATGTCTATGTTCACTCCTAAATAGTCATATCAAAATGAGGCCACCCCACCTTGGGTACCTAGTCTCAGATAGGATTATGGACATCACTCACCTCAAAGAGGTAATTATACCATAGAAAAGTGTTTTAAATTGGAAACTTCCTCCCAGGATGCAAAATATATACTACATCAACATGGGACAATAGAGGTGGCTCATCCCTTCTCCCAAAAGCAAATAGCCAATCTAGGTAGGTCTATATCCATACCCCTTCCCACATTTTATATCGTCTCCACGGTTTCATAAGGGTCATGATAAAGCCTAAAAGGGCCAATAAGTGTCAAGGAACCTAACAGGATAAACTGGTCTCCACTAACATAGATTATTTGATTCTCACCACTTTAGTGGTTTTTGTTTGAAGGTATACAATTTATCCATGATTTTACCGTTGATGGTCGAGTAATCTTGACTAGTTCTCATGGTTTGTGGTAGAATATGAATTTTACTCCTTATGATCACAAAAACATCACATGTGTTGAAACAATTAAATTAAACTATCCCATTTAACTGCTTGAAGAATTAAATATAATAGAACGGTTAAGAACCATAGTTGTGAGACCAAAAATACACATTCATATAACACGTCCACCTTACTCATTATGATCTAAGGAATATTGTAACACCCGAGACTTTAATGAGAAATATTTTGTTTTTATGTTATACAAATCATCAAAGGGATCATTCACTACACAAAACACTAGCTTGGCTTGCTTTACACGCAATCACGACCTTCCTCGATAGCTTGCGTCATACGCAATACTGAGTTTCACTAAACAACAATATGATATTAAAATATTATTAAAACTAGCTATTATGAATAGTAATAACCACTTTTTTAAATTTTGTAAATTTCAACATTCAAAATGGACATCATTTTTGGACTCAGAATATCGAAATTAGCCTAGGGTGAAATTTTGGTGTTTTTATGAAAACTTTCAATTTTGGATGAATAGTGAAAACACTGGGTTACTATTTAAAAACCCACTTTTTATTTAAATAATTATTTATTTTATTTAAATTTATCTTAGGTAAAAATTGATACATAATACCTTTATAAGTTGAAAGTAATTAATTGGAGTCATTTTATAATAATTTTAGATATATAAAAATTTTATTGAACTTTTGACCGTCCTTTACCCACCTCCTAGGAGAATTTACAAATTTACATAAAACATAATTTTACCGCTTTTGTGAGTGGAATTTCAAAAATCCGAGAGACACAATTGATGTCAGTAAGTAAAATTTGGTTCAATGAGATGAAAATAATTTTTGGTGAATAGTAACTTTTTACTTTTTTTACCACGATTAAAAGTAAATAGGGTAATTATGGGTAAAAATGATATTATTATTACCCTAACACATGTCCTAATTCTATTGGATAAATGTAATTCGACCAAAAACATCCTTAGGAATAAAATATGACGATTTAGGCCCACATGGATTAGATTAGGACATTTATTATTAATTTATTTAAAGTAGGGTTAAAATAGTTAAAATCAATGTTTTATAACTAAATAATTTTTAATATAGGGTTATACATAATATAAATTAGACTGTAAATATTAATTAGAAAGATAAAAATATTTCCTACCTAATTGTATTTTATTTATAATTTTTAGACATTAAATAATATAATTTGTGTATGACACAATGATGATGCAGTAATTATATTATTAATGAAATATTGACAAAAATTATGTTATAAATAACCAAATAAATGTAATTTGAGACTTTTTATGAAATACAATAATTTTATATGTTAATATGACAGGTTAGTATTGCTTTAATTAACTTTAAACGAACTAATCTTTCTGTTATGAGTTTCACAAAAATCAATTACCAAATAGTGTCAAAATTGACATAAAATAGTTTTTAAAACAAATATTATATTATTAATTGTTATTGTATTCCTTAAAATCTACCATTTGGCCAAATGACTTAGATAAGGATATATATATTAATAATAAACAACTTGGGGATCGTTTGGCTTGTTATGGTATGTTTGTTAACCATATAGTGTAAGAAAACAAAAATACACGGTAAAAGTAAAATTATCTAACTTAAAGTTAAATATAAATTATAAGGTTAAAATAGTAACCTAAACATATCCAAATTCTATTGGATGAGATTATTTCAACCCATACCCACCTTAGCTTCGAAATAAATCAATTTTGAGCTACTAAAAACCGAATATGACTTTATAATAAAATAATATTTTTAGTTTTTCAAAAGGTGCCCCTCTCCTCCCTTATAAAAGGGCACATCCTCCCTCTCTTCCTCACACCACTTTGAGTCATCATGATCGGCCAGCCCCTGAAAATTTCTCCTCTCCACTTCCCTAGAAACATACTAGAGGTCCTGGTATTCTTAAAAGAACAATTTTAGTGCCATAAAAGGAGGTCTCAAAGAGGCGCTTCAAAGAAGAGGTAATGTCCGTTACCGATTATTTCAACTTTATTTCTTCATCCACTTCTTCTTCTTTGGTTGTTTCATTATGAAGTAATAAAATCTGTATCACTCATATACTGATATTTTATTATAAGTATGAAACAACCCTATTTCACCATCTATCCATCCTATGGAAAATGAAATCACCGAGCGTGCTTACGTATGGAATACCGTCTCCACGCCGTGGTGTAACCTATTTTCCACCACCACCTTACTTGGATGGGTATAATGGTGAAAATAAATAACTATATATGATTATTGTAAATTGGTATTGATTCTTAAATAGTATACATACACTCCAATACAATTACATGATCATGGGAATGATATCATCATTCGTGCGTACGTACGGAATACCGTCTCCACAATGTGATGTGACTCGTTCTACATGATCTTCATTGCATAATGATTATATAAATTAATTGAATGAATGAATATGATATATATTACACTAATACCATTCTGTAATTGATGTATCTATAACCTAAATAGAAGAATAAGAATTTATTCGACAAAACACGCATAAGAACAAAAAGCAATAAACACCTGAATAACAAGTAACAATGAAATATTACTAATAAGAACCTAATAATATGACCATATATGATACCATAAAAATAATTATGATTCTGGAATAAGTCAATAACATTATTTAAATCATTATACAGGAGTTTCAGACACTTACGAAGCAAATTGGACCAAAGGTAAGGGAAAATATCACAATCTCATTTTTATCCAAGATTGTTTATACTTTTGTATTTACTAGGGTGTATTTTATCATCCACATCCATGTTTCCACAATATATAATATTATTTCCATACACCTAAAATTTTTTAAGTCCAATTTTACACTTCAGTGAGTTTTTAGTAAAAGATATGAAAGGAATCTTTTGTCATTTTTCGTACGAGGTACTTTTTGACTTTTTCGACAAAAGTACGAGAAGAATGTTTTTTTATCTTATACGACACGAATGGATTTTTAAATCATTATTTCAAAGAAGCTTCCTTTACAAGTTTTCATGTTTATTTTTAATCAACTTCTTTTAGTTTAAAATAGTATGACATGTTAAGAAACGAAAAATGTTTTTGAAGTAGAAAGGATATTTTCCTCAAGAATGGAGTTCAAGTGTTTTATCAAAATTATTTTCCATCTAAGATAATATAGGGTTCTGTTTCTATCCCTATTATTACAATGATCTGATTATGTTGTGATGGAATTATTTTTATTAATTCCTTTATCTTAATTGAATTTTTTTAAGATGTCACGATGATTAAGAATCCCATTTTTATTGCGTGGGTTATGCAATGATGTATGATTTTTGATTTTGTGGAACACATAAGAATGGTATCATTATGAGAAGTGTGGGACCTATATCTCCCTCAAATGCATTGGGTAATGATTTATATCTCATGAGATAGACATGGCTGGAACGGAAGGTTAAACCAGTTTAGAGAAACAGGACTGAAACGAGGAGTGAACTCGGTTCAGAAATGGACTTTGTCAGCAAAGATATTCTTGGAAATGTGTCTTGACTAATAATAAATGATTCTCTATGATTATGTGTGTATTCCACAAAGCTTCATGTTTTAATTTATGATTATTGGGATTACATTTCACTTCTATGATTTATCCCATGTTATGATCTCTTTTGCAGGATAAGATTTTAAAAATGTTATGTTCTAATGGATATGATATGTTTGATATTTCTTTTGTTTACCCTTAATGAGAATTTGAGATCACCCTTTTGTATGTTTTCTTTTCCCAGGCCAGGATGAAGGATATTAAGTAGGATATTCCAAAAAGGAACTCTAGATATAATTAAATAAATGGGATACAACATAGTTGATTTATGAACCAGTTGTTTATGTTTCTCGGTTTATAAATACACTATACCTATACTGTCCTTTCATGGTTTTATTATATGTTGTAATAAGTATGCTTTAATTTTGAATTAAGAACCATGTATGTAAAGTATGGGTCATTATAGTTGGTATCAGAGAAAAGGTATAGTCAACCTTTGGAAACTAGGATGTGAAAGCCTTAGTAAGAACCCTAAGGATAATTCTAAGCATTGAACACAATCTTAGTGTTTTAGAAATGGCCATGCACAACCTATGATAAGACCTTAAGTGTGAAATTTTATTCTTGATTATGTGTTTTTCCTATTATATTTTGTGTTGCTCACACTATTATTCTTGGTTTTAGTCAATGGCTGGAACCCGAAGGAACCGTGTTAATGCGGAATGCGACATGCAATGCAATGATTTTCCCCCTGAGCAAACAAACATTATGGGAGCTAGAATGAAAAATCTTCTAGCCATGATCAGACAACTTTCTCAAGATATGAATCATACAGGACTTCCAAATGAGCAATGTAAGGAGCAACATTCTGTTGAATACTTCATGATGCAGCGTCCACCTTCATTCTGTGGGTCTACTGATCCATTAGCGGCTGAACAATGGATCAGTACCATTTAAAAGATATTTTCAGTTCTTAAATGTTCTAAACATGATATAGTCATCTTAGCAGTGTATCGTTTGGAAGGAGATGCTGATCAATGTTGGAATCTTATTAATAATATGATCCAAAGAGATGAAATTGAATCCATGGAATGGGACGATTTCAAGAACATATTTTTCAATAAGTACTTCCCTCGTATTATTCAAACAATGATGGAGAAGGATTTTCTTGAAATAAAGCAAAAGGATGATGAATCTGTTGGTACCTATAAAGAAAATTTTACAAGACTTGCAAGGTACGCTTCTGGTATTATTATCCAACCTGAGAGTAAGATCGATCGATTCTTTAGTGGCTTAAAACCAATTCTTCAAAGGGAGTTATCCATAAGGGACTTCAATAACTACAAAGGAATTGTTCGATGTGCTCTCAAGGTTGAGATGGAGATCGGTGTAACCCATCAGTCACATGGGTTTGATAAGAAAGGGAAAATGGAATTCAAAGAAAAATCTAAAGACCACACTGAAAATAAGATGATTTTTCCATTATGCTCAAAGTGTTGAAAGAAACATGGAGGGAGTTGTCTTGAAGGGACAAGTAAATGTTTCAAATGTGGAAAGGAAGGTCCTATGGAATTTGAATGCCGCAATGATTGGAAGAATATTTATAGTGATGTGAACAAAGAAAAGGCTACATAGAGTGCACCTCCTACACTTCAATGTTACAAGTGAAATGAAATGGAGCATTATGCCAATCAATTCCCTAATCCAAGGGTTTTTGATTATGATCGACATCAACAAACTCTTAAGGATAATGACAAAGGAATGTCACATGCAATTTCAATCAGCGATGTGGAGTACGATAACGAAGTGGTGAAAGGTACACATACCATCCACTCTAAAGTAGAAAATATTTTATTTGATTCTGGATCCACCCACTCTTTTATTTCTGAAGAATTTTATAAGGGTATCTCCATATTACCTCAACAATTAGATGTTGAGTTAGTTGTGACAACCCCTAATGGCACAACAGTCGCATCAAATGTTTATAATTCTTCTCCAATTGAAGTTTGTGGTAAAGTGCTTCCTGTAAATATTGTCATCCTTCCTATAGTGGAATTTGATGTGATTATTGGCATGGATTGGCTTTCGTTATATGGATCTCATATCAATTTCCAAAGAAGGGAAGTCACATATCATATTCTAGATGAATCTATGATCTTCTATCGATGCAAGGATGAACATAACCTTATAGTGGAAATTTCGTCCATCTTATGGGTCTTGATTCCACTAAATGAAGGTTATTTATCTCAAATGGTTGGAGAGAAAATCACGATTAAGAATATGACCATTGTAAGGGAGTTTGATGATATCCTTCTGGAGGAATTTCCAGGTCTTCCACCAAATTGTGAAGTAGAGTTTTCAATAGAACTCATACCGGGTTCTTTGCCTATTTCAAATACACCTTATAGAATGGCCCCAATTGAGTTGCAGGAATTGAAGAAGAAACTCAAAGAGAATCTTGATAAAGGATTCATACTCCCCAGTGCATCACCTTGGGGAGCACCTGTTCTGTTTGTTAATAAGAAAGATGGATCAATGAGACTCTGCATTGATTATCGATAACTTAACAAGATCACTATCAAGAACAAATATCCTCTCCCGCGCATTGATGAATTATTTTTTCAACTATGAGGAGTTCAATACTTTTCCAAGATTTATCTTCGTTCTGGGTATCATCAATTAAGGGTAAAAAGGGAGGATATACCAAAGACGGCTTTTCGTACAAGTTATGGACACTATGAATTTATAGTGATTCCATTTGTTCTTACTAATGCCCCTTCTATCTTCATGGATCTGATGAATAGAGTCTTTAGAGACTATCTTGATCAGTTTGTGGTAGTATTTATAGATGATATTCTTGTCTATTCAAAGAGAAAGGAAGAACATGAAGATCACTTGAGAATTATATTGAAGACCCTGAGAAAGGAGAAGCTTTATGTCAGATTTACCAAGTTTGAATTTTGGCTTCAAAAATTTGCATTTTTTGATCACATAATCTCAAAAGAGGGGATATCTTTGGATCCAACAAAAACAGAGGTTATCAAAAGATGGTCGAGGCCAACAATAGTAACTGAGATCTGATGTTTTCTTGGTTTGGATGGATATTATAGACGTTTTTTGAAATATTTTTCACAATTATCTAGTCCACTCACTAGGTTGACTCGAAAAGGAGTTAAGTTCATGTGGATAAAGGAATTTGAAGATAATTTGAAGGAGTTGAAAAGAAGGATATCTGGTGCACCTCTGCTCACACTTCCTTGTAGTGGAGAAAGGTTCGTGATCTACAGTGATGCATCCACGAAGGGATTGGGGTTTGTTCTCATGAAAAATGATATGGTGATAGCTTATGCCTCACGATAGTGGAAAATCCATGAGAAAAATTACCCAACTCATGATTTGGAGTTAGCTGCGGTAATCTTTGCCTTAAAGATCTGGAGTCATTATCTTTATGGAGAAAGGTGTGATATTTATACTGATCATAAACGTTTAAATTATATTTTCACACAAAAGGAGCTGAATATACGCCAAATAAGATGGTTGGAGATGATTAAGGATTACGACTGCTCAATTCATTACCACCCTGGGAAAGAAAAAAAGGTGGAATATGTATTAAGTTGACAAAACCATGCTAGCTTATCCATGATGAGGATCAGAAATGATCCAATATTTATGGATTTACAAAGGATGGATCTTGGAATTATAATGAAAGGGGAAAAATCGTATCTTTCAAAAATGAATGTTCAACAATCTATACATGTGCATATTAAAGAGGAATAGAAAGAAGATGTAGAGTTACAAAAGAAGGTGAGAAATGTTCCTGAATTCAACCTTGATTATGATGGAATAATAAGGTTCAGGAATTGGGTTTGTGTTCCTCCCATCCCCAAATTAAAGAAGGAGCTGCAGGATGAGGCTCATAGTTCTTCATTCTCTATTCATCCTGGAAGCACGAAGATGTATAGGGACCTGAAAGAGTACTTATGGTAGGATGGCATGAAAAGAGATGTTGTTGAATATGTCTCTCGATGCTTGGTTTGTCAGCAAGTTAAAGTTGAGAGACAGAAGTCTAAGGGGACGTTACAACCATCACCCATACCTAAATGGAAATGGGAAAACATCACTATGGACTTTTAACTAGATTTCCTAAAACATCCAAAGGCAATAATTCTATCTGGGTCATAGTTGATCATCTTACAAAGTCTGCACAATTCATTACTATTAGAGAGGATTTCTCTCTAGATCATCTTACTAGGATATATGCAAAGGAAGTGGTAAGATTTCATGGAGTACCACTTTCTATTATATCTGATCGAGATTCGAGATTTACCTGGATGTTCTGGCGAAGTCTTCAGCATACTCTGGATACAGAGTTGAGTTTTAGCACTACTTATCATCCTTAGACAGATGGTCAATCTGAGATGACAATTCAAACTTTAGAAGATATGTTGAGATCTTGCTCTATGTATTTCAATGGTGGTTGGGATCAACATCTACCTTTGGTGGAATTTTCTTATAATAATAGCTTTCACTCCAGTATTCAGATGGCTCCTTATGAAGCTCTCCATCGAATGAAATGCAGGACTCCAACTTGCTGGGATGAAGTTGGGAAAAGAAAGCTTTTAGGACCTGATGTAGTTGATGAGAAGGCATAAAAGATCTGATCTATTCAACAACACATAAGAGTAGCTCAGAGTCGACAAAAAAGTTATGTCAACAACCGAAGAAAAGACTTAGAGTTTGAAGTGGGTGATAATGTGTTCTTACGAATATCTCCTTGGAAGAGAGTAATGAGATTTGGGAAGAAGGGAAAGCTGAGCCCTATATATATCGGTCCTTTTGAAATACTGGATCGTGTTGGGAATGTAGCTTACCGATTGGCGCTTTCAATGAATCTCTATCAAGTTCATGATGTGTTCCATTTATCTCTCCTGAGAATGTACATTCCTGATCCTTCACATGTACTCAGCTCAGAAGTTGTACCGCTAGAGCAATATCTTTCTTATTAAGAACAACCGATAGAGATTCTGGATCATAGCGAAAAAGTCCTACGGAACAAGACCACTCGCTTGGTGAAAGTTTTATGGAGGAACCACCAATTAGAAGAAGCTACATGGGAGCTTGAGGATATGATGAGTGAGAGGTATCCTCATCTGTTTGTTATAAAGTGATGAATTTTGAGGGTGAAATTCATTTTAAGGGGGGTAGAATGTAACACCCGATACTTTTATGAGAAATATTTTGTTTTTATGTTATATAAATCATCAAAGGGATCATTCACTACACACAACACTAGCTTGTCTTTCTTTGCATGCAATCACGACCTTCCTTGATAGCTTGCATCGTACGCAATACCGAGATTCACTAAACAATGATATGCTATTAAAATATTATTACAACTAGCTATTATGAATAGTAATTACCAGTTTTTGAAATTTTTTAAATTTCATCTTTCAAAATGGACTTCATTTTTGGATTCAGAATATTGAAATTATCCTAGGGTGAATTTTGGTATTTTTTTGAAAACATTCAATTTTTGATGAATAGTGAAAACAATAGGTTACTATTTTAAAACCAACTTTTTATTTAAATAATTTTTTATTTTATTTAAATTTATCTTAGGTAAAAATTGATACATAATTATTTTATAAGTTCAAAGTAATTCATTGGATCCATTTTATAATAATTTTAGATATATAAAAATTTTATTGATCTTCTGACCGTCTTTACCCACCTCCTAGGAGAATTTGCAAATTTACATAAAACATAATTTTACCACTTCTGTGAGTGGAATTCCAAAAATATGAGCGACACGGTTGATTTCATTACTTAAAATGTTGTTCAATGAGATGAAAATAATTTTTGTTGAATAGTAACTTTTTACTTTATGTTTACCACGGTTAAAAGTAAATAGGGTAATTATGGGTAAAAATGATATTATTATTATCCTAACACATTCCTAATTCTATTGGATAATTTTAGTTCGACCAAAATTACCTTAGGAATAAAATATGACCATTTAGGCCCACTTGGATTATATTATGACATTTATTATTAATTTATTTAAAGAAGGGTTAAAATAGGTAAAATCAATGTTTTATAACTAAACCATTTTTAATATAGGGTTATACATAAGATAAATTGGACTATAAATATTAATTCGAAAGATAAAACTAGATCCTACATTATGGTATTTTAATTATAATTTTTATACATTAAATAATTTAATTTATTTTTGACACAATGATGATGCAGTAATTATATTATTAATGACATATTGACAAAAAGGATGTTATAAATACCCAAATAAATGTAATTTGAGGCTATTTATGAATTAAAATAATTTTATATGTTAATATGACATCTTAGTATTGATTTAATTAACTTTTTTCAAACTAATATTTATGTTAATATTTTCACAAAAATCAATTACCAAATAGTGTCAAAATTGACATAAAATAGTTTTTAAAAAATATTATATTATTAATTGTTATTTTATTCCTAAAAATCTATGGTTTAGACACATGACTTAAATAAGGTTATATATATTAATAATAAACAACTTGGGGTTATTTTGGCTTTTTATGGTAAGTTTGTTGACCTTATAATGTAAGAAAACAAAATGACACGGTAAAAGTAGAATTATCTACCTTAAAGATAAGTCTAAATGATAAGGTTAAAATATTAACCTAAACTTGTCCAAATTTTATTTGATGAGAGTATTTAGACCCATCCCCGCCTTATCTTCTAAATAAATCAATTTGGAGCTATTAAAAACCGAATATTACTTTATAATAAAATAATATTTTTAGTTTTTCCAAAGGTACCCCTCTCCTCCCTCTCTTCCTCACACCACTTTGAGCCTTCTATATCGGCCAAAAACAGCCAATTTCTCCTCTAAACTTCCCTAGAAACATCATAGAGGTCTTGGTATTATTCAAAGACCAATTTTAGTGCCCTAAAATGAGGTCTCAAAGAGGCGCTTCAAAGAAGAGGTAATGTCTGTTAACGATTCTTTCAAATTTATTTCTTCTTCCACTTCTTCTTCTTTAGTTGTTTCATTATGAAGTAATAACATAAGTATCAATCATATAATTATATGTTATTATAAGTATGAAATAACCCTATTTCACCATTTATCCATCCTATGGAAAACTAAATCACTGCACGTGCATACGTACGGAATACCGTCTCCACGCCGTGGTGTAATGTATTTTACACCACCACATTACATGGATGGGTATAATGGGGAAAATAAATAACTATATATGATTATTATAATGTTTTATTGATTCTGAAATAGTATACATATACTCCAATACAATTACACAATAATGGGAACGATATCATCGCTCGTGCGTACGTACGGAATACCGTCTCCACAATGTGATGCGACTCGTTCTACATGATCTTCATTGCATAATGATTATATAAATGAATTGAATGAATGAATATGATATATATTACACTAATAACATTCTGGAAATGTGGTATCTATAACCTAAAAATAAGAATAATAATTTATTCGACAAAACACACATAAGAACAAAACGCAATAAACACCTGAATAACAAGTAACAATGAGATATTGCTAATAAGAAGCTAATAATATGACCACATATGATATCATAAAAATAATTATGATTCTGGAATAAGTCAATAACATTTTTTAAATCATTATACCGGAGATTCGGACACTATTAAGCAAATCGGACCTAAGGTAAGGGAGAATATCACAATCTCATTTTTATCCGAGATTGTTTATACTTTGGTATTTACTGGGGTGTATTTTATCATCCACATCAATGTTTCCTCAATCTGTAATATTATTTCCATCCACCTAAAATTGGTTAAATCCAATTTACCCTACGGTGAGTTTTTAGTAAAAGATATGAAAGGAATATTTTGTCATTTTTCGTACGAGGTACTTTTTCACTTTTCTGACAAAAGTACGTGAGGAATGTTTTTTTAACTTATACGATATGAATGGATTTTTAAAAGATTATTTCTAAGAATCTTCCTTTACATGTTTTCATGTCTATTTTTAATCAACTTCTATTAGTTTAAAATAGTATGACATGTTAAGAAAGGAAAAATGTTTTTGAAGTAGAAAGGTTATTTTCCTCAAGAATGGAGTTCAAGTGTTTTATCAAAATTATTTTCCATCTAATATAATAAAGGGTTATTTTTCTATCCCTATTATTACATTGAGTTGATTATGATGTGATGGAATTATTTTTATGAATTCCATTATCTTATATGAATTGTTTTATGAGGTCACGATGTTTAAGAATCCCATTTTTATTACATGGGTTATGCAATGATGTATGATTTTTGATTTTGTGGAACACATAATAATGGTATCATTATGAGATGTGTGGGACCTATATCTCACTCCAATGCATTGGTTAAAGATTTATATCTCATAATATAGATATGGCTCGAATGACAGGTTAAACCGATTCAGTGAAACAGGACTGAAACGAGGAGTGAACTCAGTTCAGAAATGGACTTTGTCCACTAAGATAGTCTTGGAAATGGGTCTTGACTAATAAGAAATGATTCTATATGATTATGTGTGTATGACAAAAAGATTCATATTTTATGTTATGATTATTGGGATTACATTTCACTTCTATTATTTATCCCATGTTATGATCTCTTTTGCAGGATAAGATTCTCAAAATTTTATGTTCTTATGGATATGATATGTTTGATATTTCTTTTGTTTACCCTTACTGAGAATTTGAGCTCACCCTTTTGTATGTTTTATTTTACCAGGTCGGGAAGAAGGATTTTAAGTAGGATATGCCAAAAAGGAACTCTAGATACGATGAAATAAATGGGATACAATGTAGATGATTTATGAACCAGTTGTTTATGTTTCCCAGTTTCTAAAGACACTATACCTCTACGGTCCTTTCATGGTTTTGTTATATGTTGTAATAAGTATTCTTTAATTTTGAATTAATAACCATGTATGTAAAGTACGGGTCGTTATAAATTTTACATGAGTTATGAAGATGTAATTAAACAGACTGATATAACTACTTAAATAGTTAATTAAAAAAAATTTCCCACTACTAGGAATATAAACAAAGAAAATTTACATATGGTAGTTTCCAAGGGCCAAATACCTCAAATGGAAAAATTTTCATTTATTTATAAGAGTCTCTATCTCCATCAAGGACCTTACATGTTTGAACAACACTAAAAACATCCATTTCGATCTTGCTTCACCACCTGAGACAATGGATTGTTCCAATAGTGCCAGACGTCAATAATTAATCATTTTAATCATTTATGATTAATAAGTTAATTCACACTAAAGTTTAATAATCATACAATTTCTCAACACATCACTACACTGAACTAGAACCAAATAATGTGTTCTATAGCAGGCCTATATCAAACAACCAACACCAACCTGGGGAAAACCCCTATTCATCCTAAATGTTTCCATAATTAATTTAAATTCAAATTAACAGAAAACCATAAATTAATCAAATGCACAATGAACCACTTATGAAACAATTGAAAATTGTATGAGGATATCATATAGACTTTACCTATAGCTATTTTACATGAAATACCCTTCTAAAAAGGGTTATTCAACCATACTCAGAAGAAATCACTATAACAGCCCAAAATTGAAAATGAAAAAAAATAAGTGTAATTGAGGAAGGAGGATAATGGATAAAAAGGGAGGACTATGATATGTTTATTCCCCATTAAAACACCCCAACTATTAGGAGTAATGGATAGACCATATATCCATTAGAGAGAACCAAGAGGGTGAAGGAGGGTTTCCCCCATAAAACTATGGAGGAAATAGTAATTTACCAAAAAAAATTGTCCACCGACATGGTAGTGGCACCCATACCATTTCTAGAATACCCAGCTTGCTATTTCTAGGATTAAAGATATCTTATGGAACCTAAAGTGGCACACTAACCACTACCAACCCCATTATCTTTTCATTGGGATGGTACTGGTTGGGTGGTATCTACAAAACGCATCCTGGATAGCCCTAAATTATTACCAATCACTTACACTTCTCCCAAACACAATCTTGGATCCATTAAATGTACAATATATAACCATTTAGGGTTTATAAGCTTCATAATTCAATTAGAAACTTATGTTTGAAATTCATTCCTTCGATTAATTAATATTTCATTATTCACATAAAAATTGAAACTCTTCTATACACACAAGGTAATACAGTTCAATGATTCCATTCAATTTTGGAATAGATATAATTTAAAATAACAAAAATTCAATAAACAACAAGAAAATAAATGTTTTGGTATAAAAAATGATTAATAAATTTTTTCAAAAATAAGAGAAACCATTTTTGTGCATAAAAATTCTTTTATCTGAAAATGATTTTATGATTTTATGTTAGAAATAACTTTTTAAAATTATAGGAATTGAATAAAATAAAAGAAATTACATATTCTAAATCATAATAATTAATATTTTTTAATAAATTTGTCAAAAAAGCCCTGATGAATAGTGATCATGTTAAAAATCTTGTTATGACAGTAATTGTTAAATAGGTTAAAAGAGCGGTTAAGCGATGAGATAAAGACTAATATAAAAAAGTACATTTTATATAATACAATTATATTATCTTTGTTCAAACTTATAACTATTATATTTGAATCTATTATAATCTAGAGTCAATTTACCTGATTAATTATAATATTATATAAAAAATTCAATTAATTACAAAATTGACACCCACCTCACTTATAAAATGTCAGCATATATACTCCCTTTTCCACAAAAAATGAGAACTAAATTTCAATTAGTCCCTACCAAAATCAATTCCAAACATTCTTACTTCTTTTTGAGAGATCGCAGTCCCACTAAAAGACCATATCATGATATCTTAATGTGTATACAAAAGGATGATTCCAGGATAATAAGTTATTGTTTTTACTGATCTATTTAGATTTAATTTCTTCCATAACCTCATCTAAATATTCAATAACTAATTAAACACATAAAATAAATATACTTTTGATTCTAAAGTCTCTTTATTTTAATTTTATATCCTTTTTATATCTTCATTATATACAATGGAAAAAAACCATCACTTATCCATTTGTTCGAGCTACTATGTCCATAAAAAGATGTATTTTATTTTTCATTTTCATCTCTCGTGGATGGTTATATTGACATATTTAATGGATATAAATTATTTTTATTAAATTATTATGTTTATATAATGATAAAATATTCTCTAACAGTACCCTCTCATATATTGGAAAATGATAATTTCGCTAATATGTATGTGTGGACTACCACCTCCATGAAGTGATATTATTTGTTTTTCATTTCATATTATTAAGGATAGAAATAATAGAACATTTAATTAAGATATACAATATTTATGATATTATTGTGATTCTATAAATATGTATTATTATTTATATTTATTTCATTCAATTCATTTGAAAATGAAAGCATCACTCATATATATGTACAAACTACGAAGTGACATAAATTATTTTTCATCACCACTATAGATAAATGGTTATATAAATGTATATAATGAATAAATATTATAATTATAACATGATTAATATTATTTAGATATTTAAAAATTTATAGAGGATAAGGGACAAAAATTGTTAAACTGAAACATGCTAAGGAAATAGACATGTTAACCCAAAAATATTTATTTTCTTGAAAATTTATTAATAAATGTGTAATTATAAATTATATACGAATGATATTTTATAATATTTACATGAATATGGTTTTCATATAGAATTATAATAAATATTAACTTTTTATATAGGATCTTTAGAGAACATATGAATAAATACAGGGCCTCAAGTAAGGGTTTATGTTATAATCTCAATTATTTTTGTGATTGTCTATGTTTAATTTTAAACAAGGGAAATTATTAAATTCTTTTATTATAAGATTGATATAGTTTCTTTACATATGGTTATGTTAGATATTTTTATGTTTTAATATCATTATCCTCTCTTTGTTACATAAAATGACTAAAAAGATATCATTATTATATGCCAACATTATTTCCCCTTTTTAGTCAAGAATCCTTCTCATCGATGTCTATGCTCTCCAAATTATTTTATGAATGTTTCCACATATAAAATATTTTATTAAAATTGACTTTTTTAGTATTTTGAAATGTAATTTTAAATTATTAAATATATACTTTTCACCGTTTCATTGTATGGCTGCCTTTTTTCTTTTTTACAATAGTTTGAAAAAAATGTTCTCTTCAAAAATATATGGAATGAACATATTTTCCCACTACCATGTACTTAATTATTGATGAATTTTAATTTAAATGTTTCACATGTTTTAAAATGAAATTAATATTTCTATTTTTCTGATAATTTTAGTTTTATAAAAAGTTTCCAAAGTAAAAGGTATTTCTAGTATTGGTTTTCAATGCCTATTTTAAATGATTTTATAAAAGTCATTTTCATCAATGAAAACATTCTCTATGGACTATTATTCTTCCCTAGAGATATAATCAGAGTATTATGTATATTTTACTTCTCAGGATAACTTATTATGATGATATATTAAGGATAATTTGATGAATATTATTTCACTCCAATTATTAAATTGAATTTAGATTAAATGATGAATGTTTTTATGATTTTTTGGCACTATTATGTATTGTTTTTATTATGTAAAAGTAGAGAAGAAATTATATATCTATTAAATGAATTTGTTAAAGACATGTGTCTCATGAGTTAATATTATCTAGAATTTTGAGTGGACCCAGAACCCTAAAGAAAACTATTCACTATGATAGTTTTAATATTGATCCATAACTAAATAAATGAAGAGAATGGTGTGTGACCCTGATCTCGTTTGGTTCTATGTCCAATATGATGGCATCAGAATAGATCCTTGACTAATGTAATGGTTTTCTATTATTATGTATATTTGAAAATATATAACATATTCTTATGATATGATCTCATGTATCATGATTGAAAATTAATGATTCTTCACTCTTATTAATCATTTTATTTGATATAAAATATCCTTATTCAGTGAATTGTGTTTTAGGGTCTATGGCATGTTTGATATGTTTTAATATGTTATGACCAAGTTCTCATACCATTGTTCTTATATTTTTCACACTTATGATCATCTATTGATATCTCCCTTGTTTACACATACTAATAATCAGATATCACCCTTTATTATGTTTCGTTTTCCCAGGGTTATAAAGAAATGTATTATTTAGGGTATATCTAATAGGGGTTTTATGTGAGAATAAATTTATTGAAGATAATTTAAATCTTTCTTGAAATAAAATGACTATATATATATTCTACAAAGACACAAAAAATTTATAGTTCTGGGGTGTGTATTATTAGGTGATGTATTTAATATTCATCTAAACTGATATGATATATATATGTATGTGTGTGTGCAAGGAATGGGTAACCTCACCCATGAATTTCATTGAGTTAGGAATATAAAAAATAGATTTCCCTAAGAAATGGTAAACCAAGAAACTCTATATTTTTTTGTTACACTTACATAGGAAATACTATGGGAAATGATACTAGAGGGATAGAGTTAGGTTTATCTATATGATGGGCTTAATAAATTGATTGAATGACGGAATATGTTTGAGTCTTATATGATATAATTAATATGATAAACTACCTAAATAGAAATGTTTCTGAGGTAAACACTCTGGAGAACATTAATCCTAGTGAAATATGTATCATGGTTCACTAAAATAATGCTATATGGGGACATCATTTTAGTGGCAGTAATTTCTTTAAATGTACTGAAGGAAAATATATAAAACATGAAACTCACCCATAAAAAATTTCATTGTTATAGATTTTTGAGTATATCATAATCATTATTTTGAGGCCCCCTATAGATTATTTCTATGAATTAATTATATATTAATTTTTATATTTTATAAGTGTTCTCGAAGATATATATTTTGAGAATACATATGTTTCTATAATTGAAATAAATTTCTATAATTTTTAATAATGGGTGTTGGATACCAGGTGTGTATCAAACATTTTTTGTATGAAACACATACATCTAAATAATAATTATATTCAAACATGTTATGTATATTTTCATATTGGAAATGGTTAAGGATTATAACCACTAGATGTTGGAACTTATGAAATATGTCTACCTAGAGGATTGATTATATAATTGAAAATTGTATTATGTTTATACTATCGACATAAATTTTATTTTATTTTTCCAATTTTGACATGAAGTGATTTTATTATTTATTATAAATAGGTTCTATTATATATTTATATGTGTGTATTTGTGTTTATGAATGAAATGTTTTTATCATTTTGAAAATGGTAAATGGTTAATATATTCTATATGTTTTTAATTTACTCCATAACATTAAGAAAAAAATGTTCATCGCTGATCCTAAACCCAATTAACATTAGAATTTCCACCTTATACCTATAAATGAAAATCTCAATAAAATACTCCATAGATATATATTAGATAAATATTTTTATTATGATTTTTTTATCACCTAATAATTTTTTATGAGGAAAAATACTAAAGAAACTTTTAGTAGAACATTGGATAGATCTAGTGAGCTATTGGATCTTTTAAATAGTGATTTATGTGAAACAAAGTGTATTAAATCAAGTTTCATGTGTTTGTTTAATTAATATGTTTTCTTGATGACTTTTTTTATGGTTACATGTTTATATTATGTAGTAATATTAAAACTTCTGAAATATTGATATTTTTTTTGAAGAAAGTAAAAGTCCACTAGAAAAAGTATTAAGATTTTACGATCAGATTAGGGTAGTGAATACTTCAGAATGTAATTCACTAATAATTTATATATTTTGGAATTATTTAAAAACTCACTCCACCTAAAACAACATAATGTAACAGTGTATTTAAAGTATGAATCGTTACTTTCGGAACATGGTTCTATCATTTTAGAGTCAATGTGGCCATCATATTTTGTTTTCGGTTTATACTCTAAAAAATGCTACATTCCAACCTAAATACATTCCAACTACTGTATTTATAAGGAAACACTATGAGAAATGGACTGTGAAATATCATAATTTTTTCCTCTATTAATATTTTGGGTTTTGACTCATACCTTTGATATTAGTAATTTGATAAACTCGACCCTAAATTGGGAATGTTTATTTCTTTTGGATATCATGATGAGACTATGGGATTTTATTTATTTAATCCTTCTCAAAATATTGTGTTGGCAGTATCATATTTAATTTTACAGGAAATTAAATAATTAATCAATTATTAATTGGGAGTAAATTTTAATTTTAATTGTTCAATAGAAATTAATATAAAGTCATTTTGAGATGGAATTTAAGCCAACACTACAAATAGTTGTGGAAGAAGAAACACGTCATTTTACATAATAAACGAAATAGTATTGGGGTATTTTTTAGGATACAAACATATATTATTTTCATATTGAATGTTATAATGAATTAATGATCATGAATGATGATCCTAATTACCACTTAGAAGCTATATAGTTTTCTGATTCTAAGGAATTGTAAAATTCAATGGATTATAAGAAAAACAATCTATATGTTAAATATTTTTATAAAAATATTTATAATACTTATGGGGTGATCCAAAAAGAGAAAAAGTGGGTTATCTGTAATAAAAACTAAATTAATATTATATTATCTACCTATAAAGCTCATTTGGTGGCTGCATGTCTTATACAAATACTTGATATTAACTATGAAGAACCCTTTCTCCGATTGTGATGATATAGTCTAGTTATATATTATGTTCCATAGAAAATCATTATCATTATGAGATATATAAAATGGATATCAAGACCACATTTCATAATTGGAATTTGTTAATATATTTTTATTTGATACAAATTTCTAGATTTGAATTATTAATTATTCTTATATGGTTTTCATGTAATAGCTTCCCATTTATACAATAATCGAAGATTCTTTGAGTTAGAAATTATCCTTTTAGGATGGGATCAAAGATTTTGTTTTCAAAATTAAAACACATGATCATTGTTTATAAAATGTATTAGTGGCTGTGTCATGGTATTTTTGATATTTTAAGGTCATATAATACTCTTTATTATATATAATATCATGGGTTTACAATTTTTGATGATATTTTTGGTAAAAATTTTATTGACAAAATTAATGGGTGAAAAATTATAAATATATGGTTTGATGAACTATAAATTCATATATAAGAGGTTTCTTATACCGATTCAAATCACATATATTAGTAAATTTCAAAATGGGGTTTTCTTATTGAACATACCAAATGATTCATTACCAATGTTGTGTGGAATTAGTTTTATGGAGATTAAAAATAATTTTGAAGAGTTAGAATGCATAGATAATATTCCATATGGGTCTTTTATTGGATCCATCATGTATTACACATTATATATTAACATGATGTTCCATTATATTTTAGAATAATAAGATGATACCAAAAAAATTCTTCAAATATTAATTTTATTGTAGTTAATAATATCTTAAAATAATTAAAAATAGGTAATGAAATGTTCTTGGAATTTATAATAGGGCATGTACTCATTGTAATGAATTTTACTAATGATAGATTATAATATAGAAAATATGACATGATATGTCAATTTGTTTTCATTTTATACATAAAATGGGAAGAAATAAGTTATAATAGTCCTAAACAAGACATTGTAGCATACTTGACAATAAAAATAGATAATATGTTAACATTAAACATAGGTAAAAAATAATTTTTAATCAAGGAGTTTGTTTCTAAAATTATGGTTGTTATTATCATTAATGGAAAAATTAATATTTACATATGGTTATTAATATACTTAGGTGTGTATGTAATCAAGAGATAACAGGTTGAGACTTCTTTTCTGCACTATCCCACAAAATTATATCACATGGAATTACATATTGTTATTAATATACTTAGGTGTGTATGGTTATTATGAGTCACCAAACTAGAAGTTGGTGAGATATATTTCATGAGAACCTATATGCATTTACACAATTCTTATGAAACCCTTATGGATTGGATAATTAGGTGTATTGAGGTATGTTACCGATCATGTTATTAGTTAGAGTAGATCCAACATGGTATTTTTTCAATTACATTACAAGAAAATGCATCTAAAACCACTATTGAATTATAAAATAGAAATCTGTTTCCATTCATATCTATGAAACATGCGATGTAATTGAATACATATATGAACGAAATGTGAGGTATTTATTAATACTAAATAGTTTATCTTATAAGATTATGAATTTATCATTTGGATTTTACTATATTGAAATGTTCTATGTATGTCAGATTTTTTATCAAGGAAAAATCGATTATACATAATTTTTTGTGATTTATAGAGATATATAATGCAGTATACATGTTCCTATAGATATATTAATGTGTTTTATTAAGATCACACCATTCCAAACTTTAGATTGAGTGTCCCTGATTTTTTTCTAGATATAAATCTTTAAATAAAATTTGTGATTATAGAATTTGTAATTATTTTAAATTATAAAAAGGCATTTTGGGTGATAGATAAAATCCATGATTCAGTATAACTTTTGGTAAAAATATTTTGTTCTAAATTCTAGAGGTATTGTAAAGATAATCCACCAAAGAGTTTATATTCATTCCAAAAGGGTTATGATGTTTTTCATAATGTTTGAACAACATCACTGAATGTTGGGGTTTTTAAGAATGATACACTAAATCATTGATCATGATGTATTGGAAGTAACCAAGTTATTATCTATGACTTAATGTGTTATGAAATACCATATCATGAACATATTAAGAATGATATTTTTAATCATTAAAATTATAATCTCATAATGATTATAAAATTAATTTCAACCAATTTTCACATAATATGATAATGTGTTGATGAAAGAAGGATTAATAATTAAGTTCAATAACAAATTATTAAATGAGGTGAATTCCAATGATTTTAAATTTTAAAACATTTGGAATATGATAACACTAATAGGATACACAATTTAATAAATGAGGCCCACATAAAAGATATTCATATACCTCATTTGGAAAAGTGTACAATATTGTTGAGTAGATAAATCCCTATTTTTTAAGAAAGGAGGACATACGGATGTGTTTGATGATTTTAGCAGATGGTATACACCATTGGATCCAATTACCAAATTTTTATTACATAGGTAACCTGATAATAAATTTTTCTAATAAAGATTACATACTTGTAAAATAAGGAATGAAATTCATGTTTCTTTACACTATAAATGGCCATAATGATGCCCCTTGAATCACATATCCTCTAAATTTTATTCAATTGGATATTTAACCTCTATAAATGGTCATTCACTATAATATTTTTTTAAGGATAATAATTTCCTAAAAAATCACTAACACTTCTTATAGAAATATCATTAACATTACTTTTGGGGTTAGTAATAGTATGTGTTGGAATTTTCTATGATCCTCGAATAACCAATGTTTGGATGTGGTTTGAACATAACCAAAAAAATTATTTACTAAAGTTGAAGACCACATTATTTAAAATTTATCTCTTGATTGACATTATATTATATGAAATTTCTTAGCAATTCCTTCATGGTTAGATCTTGACTCTTCCCATATTATTAGTGTCTTGTGGAGGTTGTGAACAATTCAACACATATAGAAATTACGACATTTATTATTCATGTTTTAATGGTGGTATTTATCATTTCTAGTTTCAAATGACATAATATAATATATAATACTCCATCAAAACAAGATTTTAAAATGATTTCGTGGATCATTCCTTGGTACATGGCATCACAACTCTATGTCTCTTTCACGTGTGGACAATAATTGATGTACTGCTTTTGTGAAATGGATACATGGAAGACCTAAGGGTCTGTGGATGGTGGTTCACTTAGTTTTTTAGTTATATCATTAAATAAAGATATTTGAAACTATGAATAAATAATTATCTTTGACAACTAAATTTTCATTAATTAATTTATTACATGATTTTTAACATAATGATTTATAAAAAAAAATATAATTATCTATTGGTTTATTTTCCTTTTAATATTAGATACATGAGAACAAAAGTATTTAACAAAAAATGCATCATAATTATTAAAAATTAATCACATTATCATATATCCAATTTATTTTATCATACATTATAGGATATAATGGGGAATAGATAATGGAAATGGGGAGCTCCAAATCACATAAGGGGGATAATCAGAGTAACTATGACACATTTGAGACAAAAGTCATACAAATATGACATAAAATAGAATATTAACATGTACTAATAAAATGGAAAAGATGATATCATAATGTCAAAAAATCAAATGTATTTGGGACAATCATAAATATAACATCATAAGTATATGTTGAGTCTCACATCCATAAAATCATAACATAGTGTGTGAGGATAACCACATATGCACAATACATGATATATCATGAGATAATAACATTACACAATACATTGGAATACTATCAAGAAACAACATTAAAATATCAAAATATTTTTTTGAAACATAGATCTTATATCATGAGAAATAATATCATTAATAACTCATAGAGAATGAGAATAAGTTTCATATAAAAACTGTTGAGTACATAAAATATTAAAGGCACGAGTCTTTAAATATTTTCATCCCAATATAGATAAATTTTAGTTTCAAACATAATAATTTCCAATAAATTAAATAATTTTATATTTATATGAATTTCCCTAAATGAATATAGGATTTTGTGTTCACAATGAATAAGGGCGGCAAGGATAATCAATGAATGATTTAAGTTGAATGATATGAATAAAAAATGGATATTTGAAAGTGTATAAAGATATATTTTCAAGTATTCCATTGATATAGAGTCATTTGGAATGTAAAAAAAATTATTTTATTTCCATGAAAATATTTTAATTTTTAAATTATAATTATTACTACAAAACATGTACTTGATTGAAAAGGAAGAAGAGGACATTCAATTACTTTAATTATTACTTCCTAATATTAGAGGGAAAATTCCATGAAAGCTTGGGGGATTATAAAAAGGAATTATTGAAAGGCATAGAGACTGAAGGATATAATAATTAGATTTTGACTGAATGAAATTGGTTGGGGAGGTGGGTATTTATAAAAAAATGAAGATAAATATTTATTTATTTCCAAATAAAGGACTTGGAAATCTAGGTTGATGAATATTGAAAACCATTGGCACACCAATGGTTTTTATTATTGGATTATATCCCTAAAGGACTAGGTTTTTTATTTTTATTCATTTGATAACAACAGTACACATTTTAATATTACATTGGAAATTGGAAATTAATTATTCAATAATTGTTTTTAAATCCTTAATTTCCACTTTAGACTTTCAAATAAATTTGTAGGTTTAGAAATTCAATATTGATCATTAAAATTTTCATATTAATAAACTGATTTCTTATTTCTATTTATTCACCTCTATTAATTATTACATAATTTTTAAATACTTTTGAAATTATAAAATATTTAAAAATATAAAAAATTATTATTAAATGAAAATTAATTTATTTTAGAAAATTTAAGAAATTTCCTTGTAGCCTAACTTTGATGTTTTTATTTTAAATATAACACATCTTTGAAAAAAAAATTGTTTCTGAAATATTATAAATAATTATTTTAAATAAAAGTGTATATATTTTTGAAAAACATGTTTTTTAGGGTAACACTCTATTTATTCATCTAATGAATTTAAAAATATTATAATATAATATGTGTTGATTAATAATGATTATATAAAACATATTAAAAATAACTATAATAAATTTAAATTTACCTTTGAAAATTTATTTTTGTATTTTATAGTGTACTAATACTATTCCAATGGTCAAATTACAATAGTTAGGTAATAATTAGGCAAAGGCCATATCATAAGGGTCCGATTTCCCCTAATGCTTGATATATATTCCCCAAAATTTTCATACCTCATAATTCACTCTTTACATATAATGGTTTATCACATAACTTGATAATGTTCATTACATTACTAGTAATTATTATTATTTTTATAGTCTTTATAGTGGGAGTGATAATTATGGAAAAATTCAATCATAAGTAGTTTTCCTTAGTGTTTCATAAATCTTTTATGTTTATATCCCTATGATAATATTTAATTTTATAGAACCTATTATTTCATGATGTGAAATGTCCCTGTAAAATTTAATAGTCTTTCTCTATCTCTTAATTGAAAATCATAATAAAACAGTCACTATTAAAAATTAATTCTTTTACTAATAGAATTAGATTTCAAGTTGTTATATATTATGTAATTCATTTATTTTATATTATACTATATATTTAAATATAAAACAAATTTATTTTAATGTGGAATTTTATATATTATATTTTGGGTTGTTACAATTTTTCCCCTTTAATAATTTTCCCCCTAAAAAATTAATTCCATACACTAATGTGTAATTTTTTTTGCTATTTTGTATTTGTTTCTTCTTCAGCTTCTGAATAAGCTTTACTGTGATTCTACCAATGTACATTAACTAGGATAGTTTTCTTATTTCATATATCCTTGTCTCTATACTCTAAAATCATCATTGCATGCTCATTGTAATAAAGACCATTCTCCAACTATACCACTACTAGACTGAATATATATGATGGTTTTGGTATATCCATACTTAAGAGGGATATATAGAACACATCATATACTGGGGAAAATATTTTTTGTATTGATACTCGATAAGCCATATCTATAATGAAATCATGAATATCAAAGGGGAAAATATACATAGGACATAACATTACCTTCTTCCCAAACCTCATGAATCTCTTCCAAGGAGATACATAAAGGAAGACTTTATATCCAACATCAAAATTGAGGTCTCATATATGGTCATCATAATATATCTTATTTATAATTGGGGAATCTTTGATGTGTTGTCTATTGGTATTTATATTATCAATCATTTATTTTACTATTTAAGGCCCCAATAGCCTACCTTATACAAATTAATACCAATATGTTAGAGTTATACATTTATTTATGTAGAGGTATTTATATGGATCTATATAAAACATCTAGTGAAATCTATTATTCTATGATAACTCATCCAGAGGAATATGTTTCATCCAACCTCCTTTAAAGTCAATTAAGATAGATCCCAATTTATTCATGAATATTACATCTTAATCATATACAATATATATTGGTGTTACACATAGCCTCACCAAGTATCTAATGCATATCATTGAAAGTTAATTGATTGAGAAAGGCCCCATAAATTGGAATTAAATTTTTGGAATTTTTATGATGGTCTATCACAACCATTATTGAATTATTCACATTGGTTGACTTTGAATGTCCTATGAAAAAATTAATAGTGTTATTCTTCTATAATCACGAAGGTATTGGTAATGATTTCATCACTATATTTCTATTTTAATATTATTACGTCACTTATTATCAAACATTGAACTTTTTTTTATATTCCTAAATATATTCCTTTATATTACCCAATATATTGGGTTATAAGAGATTTAAATTCATATGTTTGAAACATATGTGGAAATATAATCCTGGGCTATGAGAAAAAGTAAATATATCCTTCTTTATCGCATGGTTTAATGGTACTCATAATAATGAACCAAACATCACAAACCCTTTTTCATCCATTTCATACTCTAAGGATTTCCCCTTCTTTGTAGGATCAACCAACTTCACTATCTCCACAACAGTCTATTGAAATTTCTAAATCTTCTCAATAATTGATTTTTGAAAATAAAAAGAACATGGTATGATGGTGTTCATTCATTTTTCCACTATTAAATCATTTTATTTTTAATATGATTGGATTCTTCTCAATACTCATAAGGTATATGGTAGCACGATCTTTTTTTTATAGAAAATTTTCTTCTATATTTTCATTCCAAGGTTGGTAGTGGATTGACAAATTAAAATAACTGATTAGATTTAAAAACATTAATTGGTTAATGTTGATATCATTTCATATTAATATATACTTAAGACTCATATGATCTGAATATATATCATACTTCCCTCTAAGGATATCATACCCCCAAATATTTAATGTGAATATTATTGTAGATTACTCTCTATCAAGATTTAAATAGTTCATCTCATGGATATTTAACATTAAAGGGGTAATGGGTATAACATTTTTTCTTTACAGGATGAAACAACCTAATCCTTTCATTCTCTAATCTACTATTTTTTTGAAGTATCCATAGCTATAAATCATAAGTGATTACATGACCAAAGAAGAATACCTATTATAGACAAAATTCATATTTTATAAATGAGCAATAAAATTTCCTCTTCCTCAATGTCTTTAGAATATAACGAAAAATTCCTCTCATATTACTCCTTCATTTTTAGAGTATATGAAAACATCATCTTTAAATTATACAAAAAATGTGTTAATAAATATCTAAAGAGTATATTAATCAAATCCATTAATATTTAGAGATACATAATGAGTATAAAGTTTATCATGATGAAATAATAGTTCTCCTAAAAGTTACAAAATAAATTCTAGAGTAAATACACCTTCCTCGCCATAATTTGATGATACTCACATTGATGGTATACATTAAAGATTTATTGAGATGCATATATATAATTGAATAATTAATCAGTATGTGGAATTGGATACATTTTATTTATCATGGTCTTATTGAGATCATGATATTATGTTTAGAGATTCATTGACATGTTCTTCTTCCTGACAAAGAGAAACAATATACCCCAAGGTAAAACATTTGAGAATATGAAATCCTTGTCTATAATCTATTGTAGTTGGTTCATTAATTCATAATTTTCAATTTTTTTAATTCTATATGGTTTTTTATATCGGTAGAGAACTAGGTATATGTTAAATTGAGATTTAAACCTCATGGTTATGAGTAATACAAAATATTTTTTCATTTAATACTTCTAAATATTCCCATATAATGGGAATGTAATCAATACTGATTTTATCCATTATTTCAATCAATTGAGAAAAATAATATTTCTTATAAGAAAATATTAACCATGAAGGAGAAGTAGTTTCCAATTTCGATTCATTATCCACCTTGCACTTTTATTTAATAATTGGATGATTTAGGACACATAAAGTTATTTAATTTCATGAATGTTGATATATTCTATATATAAGTACAGGAAATCCATCCCTAGTATATTAATGAATTCGAGTAAATGTATTAGGATTTGATATTTTTGGAGATTCAACACCAATGTTATTAATAAGGGTAATTCATGTGATTAAGTGTAATAATCTCATAATATATTTTTTCCCATATAACTCAACCTTAGTGTTTTTAGTTTGGTTTTAATGATTCTTATAAAAATAAATTTTATGAAAAAATCCATAAAACTAAAGTTATAATTTATTTTTTCAACCCTTTAGTGAATATCTAGAGTACCTATCACAACATTATCATGAGGATCCTCCCTAAATGTAGTGATAAGATAATCTCAACCATTGTCACATAGATTTTTAGGTTGTTTTCATAGGATATAAACACCATCCTTTGGATTTGGTACTTGGTTTTCATGGTGTTTAAATTACTTAATATTGAAAGAATATAACATCCTTTTAGGATTGAACATAACCTTATTTTGATCCATCACATCACTAAAATTATATAACTCTTTATTTATTATGTTTATCTTCCCCTGCACACATGAAACACATCCTTGTCTCTTTGAGATAGTTTCCAAAATAATTCTTCCCCCATTTATGGAATGTGGGTCATTGGATTCCAATTCCCCCATGAGGATTGTCCAATTATCTTCAAGAGTTAGACTCAATTATCTTCATCTGGTCTCCAATCCATTGGGTCCACTAAGAATCACCAATTTCTATCTCATCATTAACGGTTCAAAAAAATGATTTCCTTATTATTATCATTGCATTAAATTAGAAAATATTTTGATGAATTTACTTCAGTTCACTATATAATATTTGTAAAATAATTATTGAATTTATGATAATGTATTAGACATATCATTAAATCTCAGTGATGTTTTATTCACAGTTACTAAAAAATTTATCCTCCTTTTGGCTGAGTCCAATGAATTACATCTAAATTTTATGATGGATAGTGAGAGGAAAATTTTAATTAAAAAATATTTCCCTAAATCATTTGAACTAAATGGATTCAATATGTTCCTTAGTATTTGTTATTTTGATTAGTTACCACCACTTATTTTCTTCTCCCTCTACTGAACATATAGACAATGTGACTTTATCCTACTTAGAGCATCTAAGGAAAAATAATATTTTCTCAATAGAGTTAATAAATTTACTTATAATTCGGGGATAAAAAGATCCACTAAAATTAGATGTAATTTTTCACATTAAATATTACGAAGTAACTTTTCCCCTCTTTTGAGGGGTTCTATGTGGTTCTTATTAATACTCATAAAAACAGTCAGTTATAAAATTACTTCGATAATGTTCTCAACTCCCACCCTAATCATAGTAGGTATTTAATTGTAAAATTAATCATATTTTCAAACATATATGTTTTTATCTCAATTGTTTCTATATCAATCTATTTTTAAAAAAAATGGAAAATTTTTAGATATCATTATTTTAGCTAATATGCATAAAAATGGGTTACTATAAACATAGAAAAAATTATATATAAATGACCTATATAACATTTATTAAAGATTTATATGTTTTAATATAGGTTATAGATGATATAATAACTATTAATATCTATAAACTAAATATAGAGTTCTAATAATTTAGTTCAAAAGAACACTTTCTTTGATATAATTAACATGGAACACATATTTAAATGTGAACCACAGTATACTATTAGAGATTTATTATATAAATGTGATAGTTATAACCTTGTATTTGTTTTTTTGTACATTTATTGTGGAAAATTAATTATCAAATATATTTATAATGGTTTTATAGAAGAAACAATTATTAATTTACTCTAAAGAAATAAGCACTCAATTTTTATAAAATTTATTTTATGCTCTAAAAATGTTTTTTCTTTATAAATGGACTGTATTTTATTTTCTGTGTAGATATTATTCATAACTTCTATAAATATTATAAATTTAGTTTTATAATATGGAAATTATTTTAAAAATAATTATGTCAAAATAATATTTGGGTGAATTTTTATAGATTTTTCTAAGATGATTGAATTTGGAGTAATTAGTGAAAATGAAGTTTTTGCATATACATAAAATTATATATCATCATTTTTTATGGTAAAATTTCCATAAAATTAAAAAAACCATTGTATCAACAAAATATTTGATTAAGGAGTAAAATAATTTCTTTAAAAATATTTTTCTTGAATTTTGGGACCCATTCTTGAAATTTATGAGTAGAAGTTATATTTTAATCAAATTTGAAACTATTTTTGTACCATTATATTTAATGATATGTTTGGGAGTTTCCATTCAATTTTTTATTGATTTAAATGTTTCAATACAATTCTTTTTTATTTTTTAATATAAAAAATCATGGAAATAAAACTTATATGTGATTTAAGTGTAAATTAATTTTTATTCTTAAACTAAATACTTTTTTAAAAAAATTGTTTTTCATTTTTTTACACATCTATATTAAAATAAACTTATTTCACTTATATAAAAATGTATAGAAAAATTTATTCAATATATGGAATCAGTATGATAAAATTTAATTAATATTTAACTTTTATTTTTAGTCATTTATAATTGTAACCATGGTAGAGATTTTTCACCATAGGAAGGGTAAAACTTGTTAGTTTGGTATTAAAATATGGGATAACACCTAAAATTCTTTAAAAACCGGATTTATCCTACTGGTTAGTTTTATTTTGATAAAAAACATCCATGATTTGAAAATAAGTAATATTTTTTCCATTTTTCTTTGATTTTTACCATTATATTATCTTATGTAATGACTAAATTCAAAATGTTCATATCATTCATTCAATAATAATAATAATTTTTTCAAATAGAAAAAAATTAATGATCAGTTATAAATGGATATTTATTACACTAATAAATTATTTTTATTATAGTAATTTATTATTATATTTTACTAACGTTAATTTATCTTTAATCTTTATGAAACATGGTGAAATTATTCTTCAAGAATTAGAAAAATCAAGGTAAATGATTTAGAAAGTTTTTAAATATATATATTTTTTTGTATGAATAGTAATATTCCATGAATTTAATATATAATTATAAAGAATAATTAATGTTAAAATTTTATAAATTATAATTACATTTATCTAATTATTCATTTTATATAAAATTAAACTAACAATACCAAAAAATACAGTAATGGAATTTTATGATAATTTTTTTTATTAAATGAAAAAAATGATATAAATATTTAAAAAGGATAAGTGCAATGTTAAATGGTCAAAATTTCATCCAATTTCTATTTTTTATCCACATTCCACCTTATAATTAAATTTATAAACTATAATGAGATCAAAATGTATTACCAAAATTATGGTTAAAAAAGATTAACAAATGAGTTAAACAATGCAATTATATATCTAAAATACAACATATCATGTCTAAATTTATTTTTTTGGCATTATTTTGACTTTATGTTGTCTTATGTTTAAAATTATGTCCATTTTTTACTACATGTAATGATTATGATATTTATTAAATTTTAATGTTCCTTGTATTTACAATGGTATCCATCCCCTCTCTTATAAATCGAAAACTCAAATACTCCTTCCCTCACACATTTTTAGAAATATAGTTATCTAGTACACTCCCAAATTTCTCCCTCACATACTACCCCATGTTTTAGAGTTCTCGGTCTTTCCAAATGGACTACCTATGAAGGCCTAATGTGTTAGTTAAAGGAGGTTTTCCAAATAGGATGTTCAATTTTTAACATACTGTTTAAGATTGATTTATTCTTCAACCTCCATAAAATATACATTATCCATTATAAAATAATAACATCATTAGATTATATTTATAAAATTTTTATTAGTATTTTTGTACAACCCATTTCTATACCATTCCATCATATGTGAAATTAAAATAATGATCATACGTACGTGTGTACTAAAACCTCCACAATGGTATCTATTTTGTTTTTCATTTTTTGACTATATGGCTATATAAATTTATAGATCAAACTAACATATATAATATTTATGAAATAAATATAATTTTTTAAGGATTATATATTGCATACATATTTATGCATTCCATCCATTAGAAATTGACAGCATCTCACATTCTAACTTGTGGAATACCATCTCAACAAAGTGATGTTATTTATTTTTAATTTTTAGTTTATTGAGACAGAACAAATGAATTAATATTAAATTTATAAATTATAAATTATTTTTAAAAATTAAAGTATTTTTTATTTCATTTCATTTCCACCCATTAAAAAAATAAAATTTAGTTCATTCGCCTGTACGAACTACCATCTCTATGAAATGACTTCATTTATTTTTCATGACTACCTTAATTGTTTTATTTAAATGTTTATAATATTATTAAAATGGAAATTAAATATTTTGTTATATTTTTTAGTTCATTTAACAATGACTTCTTCTGACCACGGTCCACGAACGGATGTTATTTTCGGTTTAAAAACCAAACAACCGAAAAATATCTGACATGATATTAACTATTTTGTTAACTATATAAGACATGGTAATAAAAAAAATGTTATGTTAAGGGAATACATCTCAAATGTTACATATGTAAGAAAATAATTGATATATGTTTCTTATATAGTAATTAAATACCATTCATGGAAGTCATGGATAGGGGGTATGAGATTTCTTATCAATTTCCTTTCATTATGTCTCATGTCTTATTCACCCCATTTTCCTTTTAGTTTCTAATATAATACCATATGAATATATTTTATCATTAATTTAATAAAATTTATGTTATCTATGAAGATTTGTCATGTCCTCCCCTTTAATGATCTTTTGATTCAAAATTTACTAAAGTGGTAAGGGGTTATCTTTTGAAACATTGTTTTAAATGTTTCAAAAAAATTCTCCTCTAAATCTATGTTCATTTAAATGATTCAAGGATGTCATTATTTATACATCATTGATTTATAATGGATATTTTTTACTATATTGAAATTTCATTACAATTTCTAAAAACATGCCTTTTAATTTTTCCAGACTTGGTTAATTTTAACTTCTTTAAAAAGGTTCAAACTGAATGTTTTTTAAATTTATAAAACTTGACATATTTTTAGTTCCATAAATACAATTTTTTTATAATTTTTAATTACAATTTTATTATATATTTTAGTTAAAATATTCTAAATATAATTAATTTTTTTAGCTTTATAATGTTTTTATAGGGAAACAAAAACATTTTCTCATCTTTATGGGACATCTGAAAGAATTTATTTTATGGTCTTAAATAAGTTTATTAAGGGTTGTATAAAACAAATTGAGGAATTTAAATATATTTTTTCATGATAATTTAAATGATCATTATAAATAATCAATGGTGACCTTGATAAATCTCATAACGATGGGTGATCCTGATATGGCTCTCTAATGCATTAGGAAATGATGTCATCATTGAAGTTAAAAACAATGGAGAAAATTCAGTAGGATTATCATATAGAATTAATATGGATTCACTTATTCTTAAATGGGTTAAAATAAGTTATCATGAGTTATTAATTAGATTCACCAAGAATCTTATATTATTATTTCAGGAAAACTGTTTCCATGAAATTCTTTAGAATTCATGGTGAAAAGAACCCTTATAGGTGAAAGGAATGTTTTCCGAAGAAATGTTTTCCAGAGTTATCATGTCGATCTTGATTACTTCATTGATTTTAATTCCTCTTAATGGGTGTCAAATTTTTATTTTATAATGGGATTATTTTATAATTTTGATATAATTTATTAGTATTCTGAATGATTTATTGTCAAAATGATGTGGGTTTTCATGTTTTTCAATGGACTAATGAGATTCACTTATTCTTATATCCCTTATTGAGATTTTTTCATCATCACATAATTTAGAATGTTTTTCATTAGTTCTATAGATGGGGATTAATTATTAATAATTTTAGCTCCAAATAATTGAAATTGGTTATGACATAGTGAGAGTGAGAAGAATGAAATGAGATTGTGAACATATGTGTCCTATTGGTTTTGTAAAAAGTTTACATATTTTGTGTCAACAATACCAATGTAATGTAATTGTTTATAAAAATTCCCTAAAAATATAATCTTAAAGTATCATATAAATGTATGAAACATATCCCCTTTTAATAAATCCCATAATTAAGGGTTGTTTAAAGTATAGGGTGTTATATTTGGTATCAGAGAAAAGGATTAAATAACATTAGATTTTAGGATGACATAAATACTCAAAGTTTAATATTTTTAGATTACTTTATCGGATAATTAATAAAGGGTTAATCCTATGTTAAAATTAATTCTATCCATTTTTTGAGATTTATGTAATGTGTGTACTTCTAGGGACTTTTATGGAGTTTTAATAAATTCCAGTGCTTTATGTATCTTTTATTTTTAAATTTTGTTTTAGTGAAATAGTAATTTTAGGATTAATGGATTTATATTTTATGACATGATTTTTATTGTATTGTTAATAAATATGTTTAATATGATCAAAGGTGTTAAGGTAATTATTTTTAATTATAATAATGGCTTATTATGATATCGGAGAATTCAATATAATTTTTAGATAATTGTGGGGTTAAATAATAACATGGAGACTAAGTAAATAAATTTAATTATGAAAAATTAAATATTTAGTGAAAATTATGTTATTAATTTAAATGGGAAAAAATTCTGAATATGATAGATTATTTTATTAATAAATGGATAATTATATACTGCAAGCATATATGATTCTATTATATATTTATAGTGATTCAGAATATTTATGGAAATGTTTAGAAAAAATTGGAGACTATATGATATGATCATATACAATTATGGTATGTGACTTTAGGGGTTATTGATGTTGTTTGAAGTTAAATTTCATGTTTATATTATAAAAATATGTGGTAAAATATTTCTTATTTTTGAGTTCATAACATATTTTCGTATATATTCTAATTTTTTAATTTTAGTTACTTATGGGATGATTTAGGTTGATCATTGGGTGTTATTATTATTGATTTGGATATTAATGAATTACTTATTCGTAGTGAATATATCTAACCTTATAATAAACATTTTGGTAAAAATGATCTCTACAGAATTGAGGAATAACTTGTTGTCCTTTTGTTTATCTTCTGATAAATTATAGGTTAACATCATTTCTTCAAGGACGAAAAAATAATAATTAATATTCCTCTCAAAGAGTAAGGGATAATATAAAATTGGAAATTGATCTACGAACAATCAAAAGATGAAACAATTATTATGAAATGGAATTAATTCAAGTAATTTGGTTTTATAGAATTATCTATCATGAGTGTAAATGAATCCATAAATTATTGATAAATTATAATGAAATTAAAAATATATCACTTTAACTTTATTTTTATGAATTAATTGCCTTTTTATTCCTAAACAATTTATGGTTCGGTGATCCTTATTATGTTCTCTATCACTCTATTATTCAATGGATGTTATTTTTCTCCTCTATTCAAATATTTTAAATTTCTTCCAATGTTCTCTTTTTGTGGAAACTAGATTATGTGTTATTTCATGTGACCATTATATCTCACTTTTCCTTTTTTCAAAAATAGGTTTTATTATTTATTTGTATAATATGGGTTTTCAATGAAGTTATTTTTAAATATTCAAACATTGATTATTGATATCGAGATAAAATTGATAGTATACAATTTATTTAAGAGGTGAAAATATAACACCCTAATAATTTATCATAAAATAACACTATGTTTTATATATTTATTAACATTAAATAGAAATCACAAAGTGAAATTTGATATACTATTAAAATATTGTTATATAAAAGTGACTTTTATATCATATCAATTTAATTTAACTCTATTAATAATGGTATCCACATTATAAGTTATATGATTAAAGGTTTACCTTAATAGATATTTTTAAATGATTCATTGGAAATTGGAACTCAATTTTATGTGAAGTTATTTTTATCTCAAAAAATGTTTTTCCTCAAAAATGGTTTTTATTTCAACATTTTTTGGCTATTATAAATAATTTAAATCATATATAGGAAATTAATTAGATAAAATTATAATCATTTATGAAATATCCAAGTCAACATTATCATAGGGTGAATATTTGGTATTTTTCTTAAATGACTAGTTATTGGGTGAATATGGAAAATAATGTTTTTATTAATAATACAAATAATATGAAATCATCAAGTTTTTTACATTCCCATAAGAATTATAAAACATTTTTATATGTAAAATAACTTTTTTTAGTAAAATTAAGCTTTTAAAAACAAAATTTATAAATGGGGAACCCATGCTTGAATTTAATGAACAATTGTATTATTTTATTAAAATATAAAACTATTTTTGGGTAATATCATTTGATGGTATGGCTGGAAGCTTCCATTCTATTATTTCTTTATCTAAATTTATAAAATCTTCATTTTCAATTATATTACCAAAAAATCCATGGTAATGGAAATTATATGTGATTTTATTGTAAAATTATTCTTGAATTTAAATCATTATATTTCATAATAAAATTAATTTTGTTTTACACAATTATATGAAAATTTAATTATTCCCTTTATATAAATTGGTTCGTGTAAAATAAATTATATATTTTGAATATGTAGGCTCCAATTTGTTAAATATGAACCTTTTATTTTTAATCACTATGTATGGTAACGATGGTAGATAATTTTGACCTCAGTAAGGGTAAAACAAGTTAAATCGGTTATAAAATATTGGATAAAGTCTCAAAACCAATCATACAAATGCCTTTATACTATTTAGTGACTCAATTTAAGACATTAACAACATTTTTTCTAAAATATAAAACATTGGTTATATTTTTTTCTCTGATATTTATATTTATATTGTTGAGTAAATATTATACAAAAAAAGTAATTATATTTATATTAATAACTAAAATATTTTCTTAGAGGGATAAAATTAAGTTAGGCCTGGTTCAAAACTGATATTTTAAATAGTAATATATTATTTTTATAATATTCTTCTATTTAAAATTTTTATTGAAGGTATAATTACCTTTAATTACTGTGAAACTCTAATGGAGTACTTTTTCATGTCGTTAAAAATTTATTGAAAATGATTTTTAAAAAATAGAATTAATATGTTTTGGATGAATTTTGGTTCTTAACTAATTTAATAGATAATTATAAATTATAAATAATTCTAAATTATTTTATATTATAATTTCATTTTTGTATTGATTTTATTAAATTCAAATAATGAGTAGTCCCAACAATTTCATAAATGATTTTTTTTGAAAAAAAATATTAATTAAATGATAAAAAAATCGAATGGGGTAATGAGGGATGTTTAATAGTAAAATATTTCATATATTGACCATTTTGGATCCATTTACTACCTTATAGTAAATATATTACCCTTAAACAGTGGAAAAAGTGTTAACTTGGTTGAAATTTAAAAGCTGAATGTTTGTAGTAAAACTAGATGATAAGGTTTAAAATTAAACTTAAACATGTATAAATTTTATTGATTGATGTTATTTTAATAATATAATGTCATTAATTTTATATTATATCAATTTTACTCTATTATTGATTATGATATTTTTTATTTTTTAAAGTACTTAATATTGACTAAGGTGTCACTCCCCTATCTTAAAAAATGGCACATATATTCCACCATTTATCAAAACATATGAGATATATTGTTAATAAAATAAAAAAAAAATTATAACCTATACATCCCAACCCATTTACAATTGGTACATATATCACTATAATAGCATCCTAAGAAATCTTGTGGTGCGACATAAATATGGCATTCTAAAAAAGATATATAATTCGTAAATGAGTGTTTAATGTTAATTTATACTTATAAATTGATTAAATATTTTTTAAACAAGATTAAATAATAACATCAGTATCCAATATATAATTAATTTTTATTATTATTAAATTAATACATTTTTAACCTTCTTTTTCCTCCTATGGGAAAAAACATCTCTTGTGTATACATGTGGTCAACCACCTCTATGAAGTGATGTGCATCGTTTTTCATTGTTGAATTCTATGGATAACTAAATATAAGGTAAAAATATATCTATATGAAATTAGGAAAATAATTTTGATTCTATAATGATAATATAATACTTACATTTTTAACCTTTCCTTCTATAGTGAAATGACAATTTCACTCTTGTGTACCTGTAGAATACAACCTCCATGAATTTATTTGATTCATTTTTCATTTCCACCATAAATATATAACCATAAGGATAAAAGTTTTGAATAAATATGAAATGTATTAAATTTTTATTATTTTATAAAATTTAAAAATCATCTACATTATTTATATTCTAGTTTTTTTAAAAATGATAATATTGCCCTTGCATATGTATGGACTATCATATCCATTAAACGACATGATTCATTTTTCATGACTGTATTTCATAGTTGGTTTTAAAATTCTACATTATGTATAAATATGATAAATATAAATTTTTTAATATTTTGGATTAAATATTTTCATAATAATTTTCGATTAAGGTCAATGAACTGACGTTATTATAAGGTTATAAACAGAACTTCCAACATGAATGTAACCACTTTAGTAACTATATAATATGTGCTAATAAATGAAATAAAGGTAATTTTTACCAGATAAAAGTCCTGAAAATGTTTCATTATAAATAAAATAAGTAAAATAATACTATTATTTAGGATTTAAAAAATGAACATGGTATTTCAGGAGATAAGGTAAGGGATTCATAATCTCAATTTCCTTTCATTAAGGCTCATGTCATGTTCACTTCATGATTTATTTAATTTATTTTACATACTAAAATCTTTATTTCTTTTATAATTTATTTAATAAAATTAAATTGGTTGAAGAATGATTTTCAATTTCACTCCTTCAGTGATCATTTGATTCGGAACTTACCAAAGAAACACAATACTTTCTTTTTAAACATTATTTTATTGTTTTTAAACTATATATCATCCATATCCATATAATTTTAAAAAAAATTCAATGTTCTTATTTATCAATAAATATTTTATAAAGGTTATTTTTCTATACTTTACATTCTTTATAAACATTTAAAAATAATCTCTTAAGTGATATTTTTATAGATTAATTTAAAATTCCTTACATATATCTTGGATAATTTTTTCTAGCACGATAGATGTAATTATTTAAAGTCTTATTTACAATTAAGAATTTTTTTTTCAAAGAAATAGTTCTCTCATTATTCTACGAATATTTTATTTTACGTTTTTTTATAACAAAACATAAATTTATTATCATCCTTATGGGAAATATGATATTATTTGGATTTGGGTTAGAATAATTTTTGAAATGGTTTTATGATAAAAACATGAAATCGTAATTTTTTTCATGATACGGTACATTAGAATTTTAGATAATGATGGGATAGACGGATATTTCTCAAGATGATTAGTGAGAACGATATATCTATCTATTGTATTGTTTAGTGTTGTTTTTTTGAAAGAAAAAATGATCAAAATATCCATGTAGGTTACCCCTTTAAATTAAAAAATGGTTAAAAAAGTAAACATGGTTCTTGATATGATTCAATAAGATACCAATATTATTGTTGAGATAATAATGACCATACATGTCGCCACATTTTCATGAGGATCCACCCCAGATGTAGTGATAACATAATCCCACCCTTTATCACTCTGATTTTTTGGTGGTTTTCATTTATTATCATTGAAAATATTTGGATTAGGGACTTAGATTACAATGTTTTTTTTATTCATGTTAAAACATTGGACTATAGGTTGAGGATCGACCATAACCTTCTTTTTCAATTTCACATTAGTAGGATTATTGAACACCTCATTACCATGATTATATTCCACTCCACATTTGAATCACTTCCTTGTCCCCTTGACATTGTTTTTAGATACTTATTACCACTTTTATTTTATACAGGTAGTTAGATTCTCTTTCCTCCATTTGAATTATCCAATTATTTTGTAGTGTTAAATTATAGTCTCTACATCTTATATATAGTCCCATGAGATTACCAATAATCACCAATCACCATTTATTCTTTGATGGTGCATCAAAAACTATTTTAATTACTATCAATCTCTTGAATCTCCAATGATTTTTTAGGACTTTACATCAACTCACTAAATAATAATTCTACCATTCATTCATCATCATTGATAATTTTGGAGACATATCATGGAAGAATTATGATTTTTTATTCATAAGAGCTAATAAATTAATTCTATTTTTCTTTGTTCCAAATAATTACCCCTTAATTTTATGATGGATAGTGAGTTTAAAATATTTATTAAAAAATTCCTCTAATTCATCCCATACAATTGATTAAATTTTTTGACTTTGTGTTTAAATTTTTGATAAGTTTACCCCACAAATCAGCTTCTCCCTCCAGTCGATTGACAGTCAAATTGACTTTATCCTAAACATATTATAGGATGTCAAAGTATATTTTATCTATTAATTCAATAAATTTTCTTACATTAATGGGATCAAAATATCCACTAAAATTAGAAGTCCTTTTTCACAAAAAGAACTAAAATGTATGCTTTTCTCTCTTGGGATAATGGTGGTGTACGATGTGATTCATGTTGGTTATCATAACATGATTCATTTATCCAAGTACTACCATGAAGTTATCAAATCCAACTCCTATAATTGTAATTATTTGACTTGTGAAATATTGAAATTTCCTATCACATATGTCATTTCCATAATTCATTCTATTTCAATCCATTTTCTCATATAATGGAAAAATCAGGGATGACTGCATCCAAGATAATAAGTATAAAAATAGAAACTATAAACTGAATTGGAATTAAAAATAAATTACATATATATCATTTTGTATGGATTTATATGTTTAAATATAGGTTATAAATTTACAATTTTAATATTATGTTCTCCATTAAAAATATAACACTCTATGAATTTAGTTTAAAAGAACACTATGTTTGATAATACTTATAGGAAACATTATTCTAAAAGTGAACTGTGATATATTGATAAAACATTGTTATATAAATGTTATCATTAAAACCTAGTATTTGTATTAGTGGTAATATATTGTACTCAATTAATTAGGAAATAAATGTATGATGGTTTTAATTTATAAAACATTATTAATTTATTTATAAGAAATATGAACCCAATTTTTAGTGAGGTTATTTTTTGCTTCAAAATTGAATTTTCATAAAAAATGGGTTTTCATTAATTTAACAAGTATATATGAAAATTAATTTATTTCAAATTTATAAATTTATATTTATAGTATGAAAATAATTTTTTAAATCATCATGTCAAAATTATCTTATGGTTATTTTTGGGGTATTTTCTGAAACTGTTGAATTTTAGGAGAATAGTAAAGATATTTCGTATACATATACTACAAAATTTATGTATTCATTTTTGATTTATCTTTTATTATAAAATTTAAAACATTTGTATCTATCAAATATGTGATTAAGGATTAAAATAATTCTTTTAAAAACATTATTTTGAATTTGGGAACCCACTTTTTACCTCTGACGTAAAAAGTTATATTTTATTCAACTTTATATCTATTTTAGTTTAATATCATTTAATTGTATAGTTGGATGGTTAAATTCATACTTTAATTTATTTAAAAGTCTAAATACCTTTCTTTTCTATATTTTTTAATATAAAAAATCCATGAAATCAAATTTAGAATTTTTTTAGTGTAAATTAATACTATGCTTAAAAGGCGGATTTTTCTAAAAAAAATTATTACGATAATCACATTTTTATTAACCTTAACTTATTTAACTGACATAAAATAAATCGTGAAAATTTGATTCCATATATTTAAAAAAGCTAAATAAATTTGGTAAAAATGTACATATAATTTTATGTAATTTTGAATAGTAACCATGTTAGATATTTTTCACCATGGAGAAGGTAAAACAGGTTAATTGGGGTTTAACCTGTGGGATAAAGCCATAAAATCTTCAAAACAACTTTTTTTCATAATTGGGTGAGTTTATTTTGATCCTAGTCAAACATTTTTTAAAAATAAGCAATCTTTGTAACATTTTTCATTGATTTTGGCATTTATATTATTCTAAATTAGGATCATTTGAAATATGTCACTACAATTCATTCAATAACCTGAATATTTTTCATAGGGATAAAAGGATTTTATGTTTGGTTATTTATATTTTTCCAGATGGTTAGTAAATTACCTTAATTATGATTATTTGTCAATAATTTTTAGTGATGGTAAAATTACAATAAAATCTTATGCAATTATTATGAAACACTTATAAATGTACTATAAAAATGATGTATACGATTTAAAAAAAATAAAAATATATTATTTTGGATGAATTGTGATGTTTTTAGAATTTCATATGTGATTACAATCTATAATTAAGGTTAAATGTTTCTAAATTATAATTTTATTACTCATGTTATTCCATTGATGTCCAATTAAATGAATAATCCCAAAAATTATTATAAATAATTTTTATGATAAAACATATATTATTAAATGATTAAAAAATATAAAAGTATTTTATATAGGATAATTGGCAAGTAAAATGGTGTAAAATATACCCCATTTTCAGTTTTTTAGTCAATTTACACCTTATAAGTTAATTTAAAACACCGAGAGAGTGAAAAATGTGAATATGTGGTTACAATTAAAAAGGGTTAACTATAGTGTCAAAAAAAATATAATATTGAAAATTAAACAAAATAAATGACTGAATTTAATTTTTTGATGTTATATTGAACTAAAAATGTTCTATATTTGAAATTATTTCAATTCATTATACTTGACATGACTATAATACATAATATAGTTTAATGTTATTTATATATACAACGGTGCCCCTCTACTCACATAAAAACATAATCTTTTATCTGCCCTTCCTCAGACCTTTTTATCACACTTGTACATCCAATACCTTTCTATATTTATACCTCATATAAAAAATAGGTAGTAGAGGTCATTTCCACAACAAAATACAATCCTAAGAAGGCATAATGTGTATGATGATATAGTTTTTCCAAAGAAGAGATATAATTGTTAACTAAGTGTTTCATGTCTATTTATTCATATAAATCCATCAAATAATTTTATCCATGATTAAATAATAAAACTCTATTACATATAATAAAATTTTATTATGATTTTTTATAATACTTTTTTTCTACCCTTCCATCCTATGGGGAATTAAATATAAACTTCTTAGTATATGTGGTATACCAACTCCGTGAAGTGATGAGTTTTTTTCACTATTGAATTAAATAGTTTGATAAATTTATATAGAAAATTAATATCTAAGATTTTTATTTAATAAATATATTATTTTATGATACAATATTTCATACCCCCTGGTCCATTCCATTTATTTACAATTGATAACATTGATTGTGTGTGTGTGTCGAATAACAATTCAAAAAATTGATGAGATTCAGTTTTCAATTTTTCATTATAGGGATGAAACTAATGAATAAATATTACAATTATAAATTATTAATCCTTTTGGGAAATTCAAATTTTTTCTAATTTATTTCATTTACAATTATTTTATAATTGAAAATGGCTTTCATGCGAATGTATGGACAACCATCTCTATGAAATGATGTGGAACATTTTTCAAGATTGGCTCACCTTGTTAGATTTAAAATTTTATATATCTTATAAATCTGAAAATTATAACATTATTAACATTTTCTAATTTTTGGTAACATAAATCCATTTAATAATATAAAATTCTCTAATGTTATTTTGATGTTATAAACCAAACAACCTCAGAATGTCCCATAAGAAGATAACATTTCAATAAATTTGTAATACAAGGTAGTATAACACCAACTGACATTAAAATAAGTTAATATATCTAAAAAAATTTCTTATGTTAGAAAATAAATGTTATAACATTATTATAATGGAGTTAGATAATGTTCATAGAAATTATCTAAATGAGGTAAAGGATTTCTCATCTCAATTTTCATTCATTGAGGCTCAATCCTTATTCACACCATGTTTTTTGTGGTGTATATACAAAAAATTAAATTTACTATATTTAACATAAATTTACTAAAATTAAAGAGGTTTATGAATAATTTTCTTGTTATATCATTTAATGAAATTTTAATTCAAAAGTAACAAATGTGGAAATGGATTTTATTTTAAAACATTTTATTGAATTTTTTAAACACTAAATCTTCTGTATATATATTATTATAAATGATTCAAGAATGTTTATATTAATGTATCAATGAGTTTTATTTTTCATTTATTACTATAATTAATTTTCCTTAAAATAGTTTAAAAATGGAACTTTGTAATGTTTTCTATATTGGTTAATGTAGACATTTTCACAAAAGAGAAAAAGGAATTTTTTTAAAACCTATATAAATTGAACACTTTTCATTCCATTAAAATTATTATGTATCGTCATGTTAAAATTAAAATTCTAATTCATTATTTGAAATAATTTTTTTTTTAAATTATAATTTTTAATTTAAAAATGTTTTTATAAGGAAAATAAAACAATTTGTCATCTTTATGTGATAAATGAAAGTGTTTTTTATGGGATTAAATGAATATTTCAAGGAATTAATTATTAAAAAGTGATAGATTATAAATTTATTTTTCATGATATCTTATATGATCATTGTATATAATGATGGGTGAGCATGATATAGCTCATGATATTGAGTGATCATGATATACCTATCTAATGCCTTGGGTAATGATGTGGTCCTTGAAAGTGAAAATGGGGGAGATAATCATATAGGTTTCTCTAATTGAATTAATTAGGTTTTCATTATTCTGAAATAGGTTAAAAATTGGTGATCATGTGTTAGTGAAATGATACTCTAAGAAACCAATATTTTTCATGTTTTTCAATGGACTAAAAAAATTCCAATATTTTTATATCCCACACTATTAATTTCTTTCTCATCATATAATTTTAAAAAAATAGGTTGATAATATTAGTAAAAATTATTATTAACACTATATCCAAATAAAATAAATTATCCAAGATATATTACAAGTGACAAGATTAAAACATGCTTCTGAGCATAGGAATCCAATTTTTTTTATAAAAATATGCATGTTGTCTATCAATAATCACTATGTAATGTAATGGCTTCTAAAAATTATCTAAATATATTAATCTATAATATCCTATAATTTTATGAAAGTATAACCCTTTTTATAAATCAAGTAATTATGGATTTATTAAGGAAAGGTATGTTATAGTTTGTTTCATAAAAAAGGATTAAATACCATTTTTGGTTCAATTGACATAGATATAAATATTTTATGATTTTTGGATACCATTTGTGGTTAATAAAAATATGTTTGATCATATATTTAAAGGTATACCAACCCTCGTTTTGGATTTATGTTATCATAGTACCTTGGGAGACATTTATTGAGTATTGCAAAATATTTATGATATACGTAACCCTTTTATTTATCTAGTTTGTAGTGAAAAGATGATTTATCTAATAATATTTTTATATATTATTGATATGAGTTGAAAAGTAATGATAATTTTTCAGATTATGATGATCATTTTTCTTGAGTTAATTTTGTTTAATTAAAACAAAAAAATTTACATTGTGGGGGAATATCATATATCATATAGATAACCTAGTGGTTGAAAAATAATTTGGATACTGAGTGATTAATGTTATTTGTGAGTAAGTTCATCATTAAGAAGACATTATATTATTAAGGTATATATAAGTATTAGTTTTCTAAAAGATATTTAATTTATGGAAATAAGGGATAATTATCTTTAGGAAAAATATAAAAACTTATTTTGGATTTATGAAGATTCAAAATATTTATGGAATAAAATTGCATATTTTGGAGACTACATGATTGGAGAATATACATATTTAGTATGTCACATTAATATTTATTTATGTTTTTTGGATGTAAATTTTATGTTTATCTTGGATGAATATGTGATCAATAATTATTATTTTTTGGGTTTTTAACTTGGTTATGTATATTTTAATTCATTTTAAGAATATTTTTTTGGGGGTTGATTTATGTTGAACATTGGTTTTTATTATTAAGGGTTTTTTATATTAAATTTTTATTTATTTTTATTGGGTATCACCTTAACTTTTGATGACCATCTTGGTTCGGGTTAATGTTTATTAAAACAATAAATTAATTATTATGCATTTGTTGATCATGTGATTCATTAAAATATTAATTTAGTGAATCAAGGATGGAAATTGCATCTTGAATATACATTTCATGGATTCAGTGCAAATACTAAAGTGGATGTGGATCAAATAACAATAAAAGGATGAAATAGTAATTAAGAAGTAGAATTAAATTTGGTATCATTGTTTTTTCTTCTTATCTATATAGATTTTATAGGAATCCCTAAACTCCAATAATATTATATTTGAATCAAAATGTTATACTTTTACATTTTTTATGATGAATTGATTAACATCCTCACTCTTTACAAATCTATGGTTTTATGATCTATAACATTCTCTGTATCATGTTTATTATAATACTCTATTATTCCATGAATGTAATTTTATCCTCCATGTACATATATTAACATTCCTCGAGTGTTCTCTTTATGTGGGAACCTGATTATGTGGTACTCTTTGTAAAATTTTTATTTTCCCTTTTATACTTTTAAAAAAGAGGTTTTACTATTCATTGTTATGATTTGGGTTTTCAAAAAAGTTATTTTGAAATATTCAAAACATGATTACCTAGATTGAGAAAGAATATTATAGAAAAAAATTTATGTAAAGAGCTGAAATCAAACACCCAACGAATTTTTATTAAAATAAAACAGTGTTTGATAACATTTTTAACACACATCACCAAGAATAATGTGAACTCTCACATACTATTAATATATTATTACATAAATGTGACTCTTATATCATTGACAATATTTTAGTGATTATTAATAGGGTTAACCACATTATGAAATATATGTAATATGTTTTTCAACAATAAAAATTTAAAAATTTATTTCTAGAAAATAAGCACTAATTTTTTACTGCATTTAATTTTTGAAGAAAAAATTTAGTTTCCTAAAAATGGTTTATCATATCATAATTTTTGTGGATATTTAAATTTATTTATATCCCTTTTAAATGATTAATATTATAAAATTAGCGTATCATTTTAAATCATCAAGTTTAAATTTTCATAAGGTGGATTTCTAGGATTTTTTATAAATGATTGATTTTTGAAAGATTTGTAAAAATAATATTTTTACATATACCAAAATTTTTATGAAATCATTATGAAGTTAACATTACATTAAAATTTACAAAATCTTTTCATTGATTTTTTTGTTTTATGAGTAATATTTTTATTTTAAAATACATTATTTTTAATTTGGGGGCCTGTGACATACATTTATGAATATAAGATATAATTTATTTAAATTAAAGACTATTTTTATATAATTTCATTTAATTTTGTGGTTGTATTCTCAAATTATACTATTTCTTGATTTAAAATTTTAAAAATGTCGATTTTTTTAATTTTACAATAAAATTCATGAAAATATAATATATACTTGATATTATTGTAAAATGAATTTATTTTTATATAAATAATTTTCTTGAAAAAAATATTTTATGTTGAATTTTATAAATTTATATTAGTATTAATTTCATCTATTTAATTAAATTTATTCATGAAAAATATACATAATTTTTTTAATTATGAGAATCAAAATTTTTAAATTATTACTTTTTATTTTTTATCATTTTGAATGGTAACCATGGTAGATTTTATCAACTTAATTATGGTAAAATGGGATAAATCATTTTTAACTTATTAGATAAAGCCTAAAAATTAATCCTAATATTTCCTTTATGTTATTGGGTGAGTGAAGTTTAGGAATCCCCATAAAGGTTTTGAAATTATGTATACTTCATTCTATTTTTCATTGATTTATATATTTATATTATTTTAAGTAAAGATTAAAAACAAAATGTCATTATCTTTATTTTAATACAAATAATTTTATTGATATTGATAAAATGAATTTATGTTTTGTTATAAATGGTTATTTTTAACAATAATATATTATTTTAATAATATTAATTCATTTTAAATTTTTAGTGATCATATTACTACCTTTAATGCTTGGGTAATGCTAATGTAGTGCCTATGAATACAATAGAAAAATAAAGGTAATTGATTTTTAAATAATAAAATAAATATTATTCGAATGATTTTTTAAATTTCGGTAATTTAATAAGTAATTATATGTTATAAAAAATTTTAAATTTTTTTTATTCAAATTCTATTTCTTTCTTGATTGAATTAAATTTAATTTAAATGAATATTTAAAAAAGTGACTATAATGATATTTTATGATAAATAATATTTAGTTAAATGATTTAAAAATAAGAAATATATTGAATGAGGGAATCATGGATTTAAAATAGTAAAAAATTTCATATATTTACCATTTTGATCCATTTTTTACCTAGAAATAAATTAATATCTCTTATATTGTGAAAAATGTGTTACCATGGTTGTGCTTAAAAAGGGTTAACAATGAGTTTCAACCAAATGTATGATTTATAATAAAAAATAAACATGTAATAATTGTACCGTTTAATATTTTTCAAATGTATCATGTCTATAATTTTATATTTTTTAAATTTGGTACCCCTTTTCGTGAGTATGGTATTTATTATAGATTAATGTTATAAATATTTACAAGTATGTCACCCCCGTAATAATAAAAGGGAACATAATTTAATCTATTTTTCAAAAAAATTTGATCACTATAATTAAGAAAATACCAAAATAATTCTCACCCCAACCTACCTACCCACATACTAAAGGTCGTGGTCTCACTAAAACTCCATCCATTGATGTATTAAGGTGTAAGTGAAATGTGGTTTTCAATATAAAATGTATAATTATTAAAAAAGTGTCTCATGATTATTTATTCTTCTACCTCTATTAAATATTCTTTAAAAAAATTTACATAATGAAATAATTATCTATAATATAAATAAGTATTATTTTTTTACAACACATTTTATGTCCTTATACATTCTATTAGGATTGAAAACATCAATCGTGTGTACATGTGGACTACCACCTCTATGAAGTGATGTGTTTCATTTCTCTTTACCAGATAAAAAGGATGACTAAAATAATGGATAAAATGAATATATATTAAAATTTTAAAATAATTATTATTATATAAATTGAAAATGTTTATTATACTTTTTCAATTTCTTTCTTCTAAAAATTTATAACTTAACTCATTCATGCGAGAGAAATACCACCTTTATAATGTTGTGTGATTCATTTATCATTTACACATTATAGATATGGTCATATAGATGGAAATAATGAACAAATATGAAATGCAAAACATATTTATGATTCTACAAAATTTAAACACTATGTCATTTTTACTTTTCTACCCATTATAAAAATGATAATGTTATTCTTTCATACATACATACTACTACCTCCATCAAATAAAATTATTACTTTATCATGAATTCCATACATGGTTGGTTATCAAAGTTTATATGATATAAAATATGATAACTACAACATGTTTAATACTTTCAAGTGAATGTAACCATAAATAATTTTGATTACATTCGATATACGATTGTTATTTTGAGGTTGTAAACTGAACTCCCTCAAAATTTCCATCATGAACATAACCATTTAACTAACTATATATGAAGTGTTAAAAAATGAAATCAATGATATTAATATATGAGAATAAACCTTATTTTTTTGGAAGAAATAAACTATTTAATATAATTCTATTATATTGGAGTTAAAAATTATTATGTTATGTTGGGAGATGAGGTAATAGATTTATCATATCAATTTTCATTATTGAGACTCATACCATGTTTTTTCCACGTGATAGTTTATATATATCATATATTTCAATTTTGAATTATTTTATACTTTATTTAAAAAATAAAACTAGTTTATAAATAATTTTTACATTCCCTATATCAATGATCTTGTGATTCAAAACATACCAAAGTTCCAAAGTATTTTCTTTTAAATCATTATTTAAATTATTTTCAACCATTTATCATCCACATATATATTCCTTTTTATTTTTTAAATAATTTTTTTTAATATTATATGAATTTTTATATATAATATTTTTTATATGTAAATAGAAACTTTTTCTCATATTTATGAGATGACAAAATGTGTTTTTCCAATATCTAAATGTGTATTTAAATGGTTTTAAGATGATAAAGTTCATGTTTAATTTTTATCTTGATATAATAATTTACCATTATAGGTGATTATAGAAGATCCTGATATATCTCATGATGATGTTTGAAATCAATATAGCTCTCTAATTCATTTCGTAATGATGTAGTCATTGAAATAAAAAATTAAGTGACATATCTTGGCAGGTTACTACTATAAAATTTTCTAGAATTAAGTTATTATATAATTGGTTAAAGGAAATTGAAAATGGTTTATGATATGATGCTTGAAGATAACAATATAATTTTTCATGAAATAAAAATTATAGAAATCATCTAATTTCATGACTAATAAAATCCTAAAATTAAACAGTTTTTTATTTAAAGAAATGTTTTCATGAGCTCTAATGTTATGCATGATGACTTCACGGTTTTCTAATTCTGTTTAATGGGTTTCAAAGTTTTTCTTTGATCAAAGGGTGATTTTAAAATGTGTATATATTTTATTAATGGTCTCCATGTTATATTGTGAAAAAGGTAAACATTTACATCAATTTTTATGTTTGTCACTAGACTCAAAAGAATCTATTATTTTTATCTCCCTTGTTGGGATTTGTTTTTCCCATAGCATGTTTTCAAATGATTTTAATTTTACACACAGTTGAATAGGAAGTATTATGATTTATTTCTCTAAATAAATGATATTTAATTTGAAAAAGAATTTATTTCATTAATGAATCTAGATTAGATAATTAGAAATCCGGTTTTTTATGAAAAAATATACATTGTGTTTCAATCTTCCATATATAATTTCATTTTTCACTAATTATCTAAAATTATGAACATAAAAGATTTTGGGAATGTAATAATGTAGAACCCTTATTATATATTATATAATTATGGGTTTATTGAGGTATATGTAAATATAATAATATTATATTCAAATCCTTCAAAATGGTTTGCAAAGAGAATATCAATTATCTAAATCCTATCACCTGGGAGGGTATATCCAGTTTTGCAATCTTAGGCCCACTTATTAGGGATATATTGATGATTTAGTTTCAACTATCCTATTCAAGGAGATAACCCCAAGACTCATATATTCCATATCCACATCCAATTTTCTGTATATAGTGGGGGATTAAATTTCTAGGAAACCATACACTTTATACTTTTCCAATAATTAATGTTGTATAATATATCTAGAATTATCCTAGTTTTTAATATTTTATTATAATTAAAATCCCAAAAAATAACAAGAACTTTCTTTGATACCAACTATGACAAGACAAATTTCATTACCCATTTTATAACACGTTTTTTTATGAAACACTTCCATAAATAGAAAATCAAGGATCTAAATACCTAGAGCCTTTCGTAAAATAAATGATTAAGAACTACAACATTGAACAAAAACTATATAACATTTACTTAGAATCCATAATATGATAATATATCACATTAATCTTGTAATATTACATATTATATCTCCAAAAATAAATATATAAAAATCACAATATAAAAATGCAATTAAGGGAAAAATTAAAGTTTGAATGATATATAAGATATAAAAGCATATCAAAGAAAAATGAAAGAGAATAATAAAATGGAATCATGGTATAAGAATAAATATGACATAAAATCATAGCATTAAAGGAATATTTAAACAACATAAATCAATTCAACATAATCATATATTAGTTCCCTTTAATGAAAATCATATTCGATATTCACACTAAAAGATGGTTGTAAGGAAAATCAAAGATTTATTTTGGTATCATAATGTGCATAGAAAATGTAAAATGGAATGGAGTTAATGTGTGTTAATGAAATTAAGTCATTGAAAAAGAATAATGTTGAATGTATTGGAATTATTTTAAGTATTATTAATATATTATCTTTAAAATTAAAATGCTCGGTACAAATGATGTACCTGAATGATGAAAAATGGGAAAATAATTCTTTACCTTAAATATCACATCCTATACTTAGAGGGATGGTTCCATGAGAGCATAAGGGATTTATAAATTATATAATGAGCAACTAAGGTTGGGTGGTGTAACACCCTAACATTTCTGTCAAAATTTTCTCTTTAAATATTTTTATTCCATCTACATCGTTTCTTTCACACAATCATGAGATTAAATGAATCTTGTAACAATATTAAAATATTATATGTCTATTTTTAGCCTAACTATTTTATTGGATGGTATGTGTATTAATAAGTAAATTATAATTAAACATACGGTCTATGAATTTATATAACTAATTAATAATTTATAAAATGATTAAAATTGAAAACAAAAATTATTTTAAAATAATAGTTATGTTTTTCTGAACAAGAGTTATTTTATCCATAAAATGAAAATTATATAAATATATTAAATTACATCATATAGATTAATGATTTTAATGAAATATATATACTTTATAAAAAACATAATCATTGAAAATATATTTTTCTAAGCATAGGATAAGAATAAATCTAGTTTTTTTATTAAAATATATTTTCCCTAAAAATTAGTTTTTTTGTCATATTGTGCCCTTAATTTAAAATTAATTTCTACAATTTATTGGAATTGATTTAAATAAATTAAATTACACATTTATAATTAGGACGATCACATTTAGTAATTATTCCCCTTTTATTTTATGTCATTGGGTAAGGGTGAATATGGTATTTAGACAAAATATAAGATGATGAGAACAATAAAATAACCCCAAAACATTCTTAAATATTGTTATAAAAGTTAATTACATCCATATTCATTCAAGTTATGGTTAGATGTCCTTTTTTGTCAATTTTTATGAGATTATGACCATTATTGTGTTTTATTTCATGATAAGTAAAACATCTCACACTCTTGTTTTTAGAAACAAAAATATTTTAATATGGTGTTATCTATAAGATAGTATCAACAATAAATATTATTTTGAAATATAATATATTTATCTTCATCATGGAAATATATTACTTTTTTAGGGAAGAAATTATTCCTGAAATTGTAATATGAAACTAATGTAGTAATTATTTAGTTATTGCTCTAATAAAATAAATGTTATTAAAAAATAAAATTAAAATAATTTGAAATATTTATGGTGGTGTATGAATTCTATAGGTTACCATGAAAATTTAAAAGTACAATAAAATATTTGGTCCAAATTTGATTTTTTTTGTGATATTTCTAATGTCAAATTTATTAATAGGTTCTAAATTGATAATTAAGATATTTTATGGGATTAATATTTTATTAAATTATTTTAAAATCATAGAAGTATTTATTAATCACAAAAAAATAATATATGGTAGAAAGTTTCATCATGTATACATTAATGGTTTATTTTGAAGTATTTTTATATAGAATAGTCTTAATATATTTTAATCTTTTTAGAAATTCAAAAAATACTTATTACCATAGTTATAATATAGAACCTCCTCCCTCACATCATTACACCGCATGGGGCCCTGTATCTCAACCGTACTTTTCAAATTCGCATTAAACATCATCATCCATATTTTATAAGTGAGGGTATTATCAAAAGAGTAACCATAGATCCTATTAAAGGTGACAAGTAGAAGTAGTTTCAAAAACGATGATGTTAATTAACATTAAAATGAAGTCAAACCTCAGGAAATGGATCTTTATCTCAATTTTAATTATATTTTGACCATTATTTAGAAACACATTATTTCTTTTTTTGTCATATACTACTATTTAATGAATTTTATGATTCGTATCAAGAAAATTATTGGATTTTTATATCCATTTATGTTTAATTCATTCATTGGGATTACGATTCATATGATTCCAATGTGGTAAGGTCTTAGTTCAAAGTAATATTATTATTCTGAATTTTTTATATTTAATTGTCAAAAGATTTTATACTTACCTAATATGTCTATGTTTTCAAAACAAATTCAAATATGTTTTTTACTATTCAATTAAGAATTTATTAAATTATTTGTCAGCATTATTTTATTTTTAAAAAAATTGTTTAGTAGGAAGATTTTTTTCATTTTCCAAACGTGGTACTTTAGATATTTTCTAACAAAAATATTAATGTATTTTTTTAATACATATAATGTTATCTATTTTTTCTCATAATGACGATGCATTAATCATTTGAGGCTTATTTTGAAATTTTAAAATGTTGTTCTCAATGAAAATTGTTTCCTTTATAATTATTTGGATTTAAAAAAAATATTTTCAAATGGAAATTTTTCATTCCTCAATAGTAAATCCAATTGGTACTTAATAATCATTTTCCATCTATGATGAAATCCGTTGATGTTACTAATGATTTTCTAGGGATATTATCCAAGGATTATAACCTTATACATTTTTGGGATAGTTTATTTTTATGATGACATTATATTTATGAATCTAGTTTCTTTTCAATGAATTATGTTAGGTTTAAACGTTTATGATTCCAATTTCTCTCCAGGGGTTCTATTATGATGAATTTTGTAAGATCTTGGGGAAAATATATATGCTTTTAATTATATACTGTGATGGAACTATATCTACCTACAACCCATTGGGTAAATTTTGATATCTCGTGAGATAAACAAGACTATAAAGGGTAGTAAACCCAGTTCAATAGGATACATTGACCTATATTATATTATTGTTAGTGAACCATGACTATTATGATGGTTTGGGAAAGGAAACCATTCTACAGTGATAGTCTTGGTACATAAAATTGACTATGAAGGAAATGATTTTCCATGCTTATGTGTATAAAACAATTTCATGTCTTATAAAAATAAGCATTCTCATACATCATGTTTCATTATGATCCATATCTTATAAACTGTCAATATTTATTTCATAACTCATGATTATTTACTTTGATATTAAGGGTATAATTTTAAAATGTTATTATCATGATATTATTCCCTTATAACTAGGTTGTGCTTATATTATCATTGATATCTCCCTTTCATAACCTTGTAGAAAATCCGAGCACACCCTTTTCTTATGATTCCATTCCCCTATATATAAATATAGGTGTTTAGTATGATATGTCAATAAGGGTGCTAGTTATTAAGAAATTACTATGATGTGATGTAGATATTTTATGAACGCATTGTATATGTTTCCATGTTTTAAATTTCATATACCTTTACAATGTTATGGCATGTGTTTGTATAAAATAATGACTACTTATATAAAAATATGTCATATCTATTTAATAAATGTTTCGTTCATTATTTTCGGTATTATATGACTAGTTTAGTTAAACATTGGAAAGAAATATGTCAAACCATTAGGGATAATTCAAAGTATATGATAAAATACCAATGATTTGAAAATGGTCGTGAATGACCTAGGTTAAACCTAAGGTTCAAAAAATTGTTTTCTATGATTAAGACATCAAATAAATGAGTGTTCTCTATTATGTGACTTTAAAAAATGATTATTGTTTCTCACACATTGATTTTTGTTCTTAGAGAATTGTTGTAACCTGATGGAATCATGTTAATGGTTAATGTGATGGACTAGAAAATGATTCTCCATCTATGATACATAACATAATGGGATATGTAAAGGTGATTCTTACTACTGTGCTCAAAAAAATATAAGGTTATGAATGAGGTCGAGTTTCCAAATGATCAAATTATGGAAGAATGTAATTTTAAATTATTTTTCAGGAAACAACAACCTTACATTATTCGATCATCTAATCCACCAGTGGATGATCAATGGATCAACACCATTGAAAACATTTTTATGTTATTCAATTCTAAAGACATGAAAAATATTTCATAGATGTTTATTACCTAGAAGGATAACCAGATCAATGGTTAAATCTTATGAATAAATTAGGAAAGAGATATAATTAAAATCCATTGAATGGAATGAGTTGACATTTAAATTATTTTGTAATTACATCCCTATTATTATATATAAAATTGTAGATAATAAATTTCATGATCTAATGAAAAAGGATGAATATTCTCTTGGTACTTATGAGAAATAATTTTGAAGTATTTCAAGGTATTCCTCTATATTAATTATTATCCTAATAGGTAAAATTGATCAATTTTTGTGGCTTAAAACCAAGTCTTTTAGTGGAATTAGCTATAAAATACAATAGTATTTACAATGTAATTTTTCAACCAACTATCAAGGATGAGATGGAGATTAGACTTACCCATCAATATAAGTGTATGGATAAGAACATAAAAATGGAATTTGAAGTCATTTTGAAAAACCAAAGAGAAAAAAATATGAGTGTTCTTTTATGCTCAAAGTGTAGTGGGAAACAAGAGGAAATTTTTTATAATGGTACTATTAAAATATATGTGTGTGGAGAGGAATTTCATCATGAAATAAAATTTTGATGTTATAAGAAGATGTCAGGTATAGCTATTAATTGAGATACTTCTCCAAATAATTCCCCTCCCATGATTCAATGCATCAAATGCATGGACTATGAGACTTATTGAAACCATTTAATGAATCAAAATGTTTTTTATGATAAGATTCAATAACCTATTAAGGCTAAATATAAAGTTTAATCTCATGATATCGAGACTACTGAATTGGGTTATGAAGCCACTCTATAAAAATAAATGTGTTATTTGATTCTCAACCCACTGAATCCATTGTTTTTAAATAATTTTCTAAAGTTGTCCCTATATCAAAAAAAATATGAAATTGAATATACTATGAAAATTATTAATGGAACAACAGCCATATATCATGTTTATAGTTCTTCTCCAATTGATGTTTTGGGATAATTAATTCCAAAAATATTTTAATTCTTCCATTAGTAGATTTAAATGTGATCCTAGGAATGGATTGGCTTTCTATATATTGATTTCATATATATTTTCAAGGAAGGTAATTATAATTTCCTATTTTGAATGAACCTAAGACCATTTATCAATGAAAGGATACATATTAACATCCAATTAAAATTTCATCCATTTATATGTCTTAATTCCTATGCATAAAGGTGACCTATCTCAGATTGTCAGGGCTAAATTCCAAATTAAGGGTACATCTACTATAAGGGAGTTTGTTGATATATTTCCCAAATAAGATCCATGTCTTCCCCCAAATATTGATGTTGAGTTTTCAATAGAACTTTTACTGGGTTTTTAAAATATTTCAAATAGGCCTTATAAAATATCTGGAATTGAGTTATATGAGTTAAAGGAGAAAGTCTCAGAGATTTTTTATATCATATTTAAACACTCTATTGTGTCCCTATACAGTGAATATATTATATTGGTTATGAAGAAAGATATTTCAATGAATCTTATAACTTTTTGTTCGGAGCTTATCAATATCACAATCAAGAACAAGTGTCAACCCCCCCCCCCCCCCCAATATTTATGATATATTTGATCATCTATATAGAGATTATATTTTCCATGATTAAATATCACCATATATATCATCAATTGAGAGTAAATAAGGAGGATATACCCAATATAAATTTCCATAAAATGAATAGATGCTATGAATTTATAATGATTTGATTCAGTCTTCATAATACCCCCACTATCAACCTAGAATTAGTAAATAGAGTATTTTGATACTGTCCTGTTCAGTTTTTTTTGTTTTTTTATAGATTATATTTTTATATATTCAAAGAGAATGTGATAAAATTAAGATCAATTGTGTATTGTGATAAAGAATCTTTCAATGGATAATCTTTATTAAAAATATACCAAGTTAGAAATTTTTATCAATAAGTTTTTATTTTTTGGTTGTATAATCTCAAGGGAGGGTATATCAGTAGATCTATCAATGATAAAACCAAATGATAAATGGGCTAGAACTCCAATGGTAACTAAAATATGAATATTTCTTAGGTTGGGTAGATATTGTAATTATTCTAGTAATATTTCTCATTATTCTCTAATACAATCACCAATTTAACATGAAATGTGTACATGTTCATATGGATGGAGGAATGTGAAGAGACCTTCGAGGATTAAAAAAGAGGTTGGGTTAGTGCACCTATGCTCACAGTACCCAATAATGGATAAAGGTTTGGGTTCCATAGTGATGTATCAAAGAAGCGATTGGGATGGGATCTCATGAAAAATGATATTTTTATATTTTATGACTCATAGTAATTAAAGTTACATGAGAAAAATTATCCAACTCATATTTGGATATATATATATATATATATGAAAGAATTATTTCATTAATAATATTGAGGAACCATCTTTATGGAGAAATATGTGAAATGCATACTGATCATAAAATATTAAGGAATATTTTCACTAAAAAATAACTAAAAATATGCCGAAGAAGGTGTCTACTCATGATTAAAGATTTTGATTTATCAATACATTACCTGCCTTAGAATGAAATCATGGTGGAGAATGATTTTCTCCAAAAATAACATGATACCTTATTTATGATGAGGATCCTAAAAGATCGAATGTTATTTGATTTTAATATTATGCATCTAGAAATCATAAAGGAAGTGTACAAATCATATCTGGCTATTATAAATGATAAAAAATATATTTAAGTAAAGATTAATATGGAAATGGAATATGTAGAGATGAAAAATAAGATGAGAAATGTTCCTGATTTCATTATGCATTGTAATCTAATAGTAAAGTGTAAGAACCATGTATGTTTCCCACCCATACCATATTTTAAGATGGAGGTATTGGATGAGGCTCATAGTTCATCAATCACTATTAATCCTATAGGTATAAAGATGTATATATATCATTGAAATAGTATTTTATGGCGAGATAGTAAGAAGAAAGATAATGTATAATATTTTACTCTATTCAAGGTTTTCTATAATGTTAACGATGAGAGCCATAAATCTATGGGGATGTTACAAACATTGACCGCACAATAATAGAAATGGGAAAAAAATCACAATGGATTTTTTCATCAGACTCTCCGAAATATCAAAATGTCATAATTATAGATAGTTTATACTCACTAGACTTATGAATTCCACATAATTTATTGTTATTATAAAATAATTATTTCTTGATTATCTTTACAGATTATATATTAAGGAAGTGGTGAAACTGCATGGGGTATAACAATCTGTTGTATCTGATCAAGATACGAGGTTTACTTAAATGTTCTGGAAACCATTTGATCGTATGTTGATACATAGTCATGTTTCATCACTAAATATCATCCTTAGACATATTGTCTATCTGAGAGTACTATTCAAACTCTAGAAGAAATTTTGATATATTTTTCTATGGATTTCAAATCTTGTTGGGATCAACACTTTCCTTTGGTTGAACTTTTATATAGTAAAATATTTCACTCCATTGTTTAGATGAATCCTTATGAATCCATATATGTTAATAAGTGTATAATGCCAACATGATAGAATGATTATGTAAAAATAATGATATAGGGATCTGATCTAGATGACGAGATGATAGAGAACATCATATTTATTCAACAGTGCATAACAAAAGCTAAGATTCTAAAAAATGTTATAATATCAATCCTTGGAAATGAATATAGTCAAAAGTGGGTGAAAAGGTATTCCTATAAATTTCTTCATACAAGAGAGTGATGATATTTAGAAATTAGGGCAATTTATGCACTAGGAATATAAGTCCTTTGGAAATTTATGGTGGTATCGTTATAAACGCTTATCAATTGGAGAATTCATCGAATCTATCAGATGTTCCTAATGTATTCCCTATAACTCTATTGAATATGTAAATACCAGATCTTTCACATATACTATACTTAGTGTTCATACCACTGTAAAATATATTTACTATTAAGAACAACTATTAATGATTATTTATTATATAGTGAATGTTTTGTGGAAAAAGACCACTCTTCTTGTTAAAGTTTTATAGAGAAACCATAAATTTGAGAAAGCTATGTGGGAACCTAAGGATGTGATGTGGCAAGGGTATCATCATCTGTGTGTATACAAGAGATGAATTTTTAAGGAAAAAATTTATTTTAAGGGGGGAAGAATATAAAATCCTGGTCTTTTATGAAGTCATTCACTTTAAATAATTTTATATTGTTGATAGTTTGCATTGCACAGACCCGTGAGATTAAATTAAACATGTAAAATTAATAAAATACTATATGTTTGTTATGGAATAGATTTTAGATTAGTGGATATTATCAGTAAAAACTAAATTACGAAAAGCATAGGGTCCATACATTAATAAAATAAATTTATTAATTATCAATTGATTATAATTAAAAAGATAAAATATTTTAAAACAAATCTGACATTTTTTGGAAATATAATTTTACGTGTATAATGATTGTTATATCAATATATTAAGATAATCCCTATAGATGAATGATTTTAATAATATAAATATAATTTATCAAAAGTAATAAAAATTAAAAAATTATATTTCTAATTATAGTATATTGATAAATCATTTTTTATGCTTAAAATATATTTTCCCTAAAAATATGTTTTTGTCAGATTTTATGAATTTAATTTAAAATTACGTTATTACCTTCATTGGTATTGGATAATATAAAATGAATTACATTTTTTATAATTACGAGGTTCTAATTTGGTGATTAAGCCCCGCTTATTTTTTTCTATATAAATAATAACCATACTAATTTTTGTTATAATGGGAATGGTAAATCGGGTGCTTTAGGCTAAAAATTAAATTCTAAGGAATATTAAATGACTATAAAACATTATTAAATATTCTTATATAATTTAATTAAATCCATACTCTTTCTATTAATATTTATTACAACTATTGTGTCTATTTTAATGAGATTATGAACATTATAATATTTTATTTCAAGATATGCCAAGCATCTCACACTCTGATTTCTTATAACACTAAAATTCTAATATTAGATTATCTAGTGGATATGATTGTCCATAAATAATATTTTGAGAACTAGATTATTTATCTTCATCCTAAAAATTTATTTTTAATTTTTAGGAATGAAATAATTACTTTAAATTATAACACGTCGTTGATGTAGTAATTATTTAATTAATGTGACAATCAAATAAATAATATTTAAAATAAATAAATTTAGAATAATTCGATATATTTATGGAGAACCATGAATTATCTAGATGAAGAATACATTTTTATGATACAATAAAATAGTTGGTAATGATTTGAGTTATTTCATTAATGTTTTTAATTTCATTTTAATGATCAGTATCAAAATTCTTAATAATGATATTTTACCGGATTTTATTTAAAAAAACATAAAAAACAAAAATTTGATATTTTATGGTTGACAATGTCATATTCTAGGAATTTTTAGTCTATTTGGAAGATTTTTTCACTATAATAGAATTAATATATTTTAATATCTTGAGAAATTATAGATGTTCCCCTCATATTCAATAATAAAAGGGACTTCCTCCCTCACTCCATTATAGTAATTAAAGCCTTCTTGCCCAACCATCCCCTAAAAACACTCCTCTCAATTTCCATAGACTCTTTTTTCATGTATTTTATTCACAAAAGATAATCCGTAGTTCTGTTTAGAGGATATCTAAATGATTATTTTCAAAGAGTATGTGGTAAATTCACTTTCAAGGGAAGTTGGGACTATGTTAAGATATTTTCATCTCAATTTTATTTCTTTGGGACACATTTTTTAAACACGGCTTTTTTATTTTTTGTGGTTTATATACTAAACAGGAATGTATTTTATGATTATTATCATGCATTTTATGGTACTTTCATATCCATATATGTTTCTATCATTCATGGGGATTATGATTCAAATTATATCAAAGAGGTAAGTGATTATTTCACAATATTACCATTATTTTGGGTTGTTTATGTGTAAGTATACAATAGAGAATATTCTTATTCCATGTACATGTTTTCTAAAAATATTATCAATTTTTTTTAATATTCTCTGAAAAATTATTAAAATTACATTAACGCATATTTGACTTTTTATAAAATGTTTTGAATGAATATTTTTACCATTTTCCTAATAAGGTACTTTTTGTTTTTATGGAAAAAATATTGAAGGAATTATTTTAACTTATAAGACATTACTGAATTTTCCCAAAATCACGATTCCTTAATTATTTTAATAATCCTATTTCATCGTTAAAAGGTTATTTTTAATGAAATTTTTTTCCTTTTAAAATTCAATTTATTTTAAAAAAAATGATTTCAAAATGGATTGTTTTTTCCTCAAGAATTATTCCTAGAGATCCTTAAAAATAATTTCCCATCTATGTTGAGGTCCTTTTTTGTTAATTATGCTTTAATAGGGACATTAGCCTAGGATAACATCCTCATTAATTATATTAATATTTTTTTTATTGTGGTTTCATGTTTATAAATACCATTTAATATCCATGAGTTTTGATATGAAGAAATGTTTATAAAACACATTTCATTTCATGGGTTCTAATATGATGAATTTATTATAATATTTCGAGATAAATATTAACTATTTTCATTATGTTATTGGTGGGACCTATATATCCCTAAAATTCATTATATAAAGGTTTATATATCATTTGATAAATAGGATTGGAATGGGAATTGAACATAGTTTAGTACGGGACTTTGTCCAATATGATAGTCAAGGAAGTAAAACCTGACTAGTATGATGGGTTGGGAAGTGAACCCACGACACTATGATATTCATGAGAGTGGACCATTAATACTATGTTTAAGAGTTGGTTTCCTAGAACCATGTGGTTTTACTTTGTTTACGTGGATATTTGATGTATTATTACATATTGTTCATTGTTCTGAATGAGTATAATGTAATAATGTCCTTTAGTATTTGTTGCATTCATAAGGTCATGGAAGTTCCCCACTATGATAAGAACCGTGAAATACTATAACAATATTATTAAATGTAGTTCTAGTGTTGGATGACATGCTATGATGGGACACATAGCATACAGACCGTCAGGTGCGAGTACTCGTAAGCAGATGAGACTTCCTCTCAGGAAGTTCGCACATGGTAATCTGCAAGATAAGAGATTATGAGAACATACCCGCTAGTAGGAATTCCTCATGTTTTGGTGTCATTGGATATTTCTATATGTTATCTTGTTTAATGATCATTATACTTTAAGATTTTCATTAATACATGTCACAACTTACACAGTTTGATTTTCTGATGAAAACCGTCATGGAGATACTTTGCAGAAAGTAGGGTGTGTTGGGTGCCACAAGATTGGCATGTTATTAATGGATAATTCGAGGAAGGATTTTTCCCATCTATTTATGGAAGTTTATATCTCTAACCTTTTATTGAAATTTAACAATCGCATGAAATTCCATGGACATGGTGTAACAACGATTTTATTTCAGGTAGTCAAAGAACAATGTATCAAGCATAAAAGTTGATTACACAATCATGAAACCTACATGATGAGATATTGTGACAAAGGGATTATATTACATAGTGAGTGTTTGTCTATGGATGTTGTCTGTAAAGACTCATAAATTTAAAAGAAATTTTTTTTTCTTAAATACTATTGAATTTTACGAGTCTGTGGCTTCTAACGACACTTGATTCTGAGGCCTGGTGTGCCCGGAATCAATTTCAAAAGCTTAGCTCGGGTACATTCAGTGAAAGAATGAGTGGGTTTTTCTATATTTTGAACCAGTGCTCAGAATTGAAATCTGAGGGCACCGATGAACTTGTAATGCCGGTAATTTCTTAAGAGGACTTTTACCATAGATGTGTTTGCGCGGGAGGAGAAGTTAAAATTTGTCGATTAAATGAGAAGGGAATAAAATTGTGGGAAAATTTAATTTCTATATCTTAAGTGGTTATATCCTACAAGGGGAAGTTGGGATGGGACCCACAAGCTCCTAACTATCCATGTAAGGATATTTGTGAGATGGGTCCCGCACGATCCCCAACCTTTCACATTCTCTTAACTCTCTCTTAACTCGCATAAAACTCTCCCATTTATGAGACCTGTCACCTCCTCCTCTCTCCCACATTAACTCTTGACAACACATTAATTTATTGAGTTCAACCACATCAATTAAATAAAGTAAGTGGTCTGAATTTGAAATTTAAATTGAATGTGATAATAAAATAATAGGGGAAGCCTATTATTTTATTTTTGGGGGAGGAATTTCGTTGTGTGAAGGAATATTGGGAATATCTTTTGATATTTTGGGAAAACACCGGTCCTCCGATGAATAACGACAATGCACCTCCATTCTCTTCTCCGCGACAAGTGAGGAGAGGTCGCTTCCTCCTCGGACGTACTCTGGCAATGTCTATGAATCCTCACCTCGCTACGCCGTCTTCCGCGATGCCGAATTTTGACATCGTTTGTTGAGGTAGGGGTGTGTTTTGATTGGATCAATGATTGAATCATATTTCCTTCTTGTTTTTTTCTCTTTATCCGCCTGCTACCGAACTAATGCGGAGAGACTGGGCCAAACTAACACAGTCTGAATCCTCCGCCAATATTGTGATTTTTGGCGGTTCTTCATGTTCTTAATGGCTGAAGAGCAACAGATAATTATGAGTTCGTTAAGTGATGCAGTGATCCAAATTGAAGGCTCAACATCACGACAACCTAGAGGAGGTGCGATGACAATAGAGGGCGACGGTTCAGACCAGAACGGGATGGACCGTTCCTGAACTGTTCTTCGAGCAAGAATTCAAAACGTGTTTTCAGAGCAGATTGGAAGCCCGAAAATGAGGGAATCAAATTTGGGACAATAGGACGACCTAAGGTCTGAAGTTTCATGACAAACGAATGATCAGAATGAGGAACCAGCATCAAGGGAGGTGCACTGGCCAGAGGCGTCGTTTCTGGAAAATTCCAGACTACACGGCGTGTACTCTTGGAGAACATGCCGTGTAGTGCGGGCATTCTGCGACTTGGGTTTTGAATGTTAGATGGTTTACAAACGGTGTGTGACCTCTATTACATGGAATGTACTTGCCACACTACAAGGAGGTTGCGGCTACGTGAGACTCGGCATGTATTTTGGAAATACATGGACATGGACAGAAGTACATGGCCAAGAGGCACGACGTGTACTCTCTCCACAGAATGGAAGAAACAGCTTCGTGATACTCGGCATGTATTTTGGAAAATACAAAGACACGGATAGAAGTACACTGCCAATAGGTACGACCTATACTCTCTACGTACAATGGCAGAAACAACTTCACGAGACTCGGCGTGTAACCTGAGGATACACGGACACGGTGTGTAGTACATGGGCATGTACACTACCACAAGGCTAGACATGGCATGTGGTACGGCTAACCCGTGTACCAATTACACGGGTTAGACAACACGGGTTGAGGCCGTGTACGGGCACATGGCCAGTGTACACGGATCTGACCCCAGATGCTTGGACATGGCATGTTACCATACCACACACCGTTTACTTACTTTTTAAATGAACAGCCCTTGACAAGGGTCGAGGTACACCGGCAGTACCAGAGGTCTAAAGACACGACATGTAGCCATACAAACACACCATGTACTTTTGGAAAATGGCTTGGTCATCTTGTACTCAGTGTCTTGGACGTGTTTTCTTTTGTTTATCCTCGTATGATGTGGCGGACCTTCGGGATACATGAACTTTGGACTCCGTGAGAGATGATATATCTACCCCTTTACTTGAGGTGCGGACCCTCCTAGAATCGAGTATGTTGTGTGTGAGAACCCTAGAGCTGGTTGCGACTGCAAGGACGATGATGACTATACTTGGATCCTACGTGGGTTCAGCAGCAAGAACAACTGTACTTGGATCCTCTGTCGGTTTGGAAGTGAGGAAGACTGTACTTGGATTCTATGTGGGTTTGGAAGCGATGGATACTGTACTTGGATCCTAAGTGGGTTCAGCGGCGAAAACTTCTGTACTTAGATCCTAAGTGGGTTCAGCAGAGGAGATGATTCAGAGGCTACATCTAATCATCTACATCCCTATTCGTGAGTAGTATACTTGTGTGAGCTGAGTCTTGACATTCAATCTTTATCATTGATGTGTTTGACTTGCTTTCCTCTGTGGATTGGGTTGTGATTTCCTGTCTGGACTGGGTTGTACTTTGGATCGTGAGTTGGAGCCGAACTGTAATTGATAACTTTGGTATATGTATGGGCATATACCTAAGTAGATTTGGTTGATACTTTTTGTTTGTATCTTTCCTTTGTGGTTTATCCTTTTTGGATTCTGGGAGACCTTCAGGGGTCTCGGGGTCCCTACTGAGAATCGTATACTCACCCCTAAATGGGCTATGCCCGCACTATGTTGTGTTGGATGCAAATGATAGACAGCACTGATCAAGGTGGAGTCTAGTGGAGCGGGATGGTACCAGGAGGTGGACCACTTGGCAGGACGTACACGAAGTGGACGGCCGGACCCAAGGAGCTGAGGAGACCATCTCTACCCACCCTTCAGGTGGGATATCCGGAGGATGACTCAGTGGTTCCTGGTTTACATTACAGCTGCTGTTCATTATTTCCTTTTGTACTGTACTTTCAGTTGGGTTTGTATTCTACCCAATTTACTTTCCAGCACCTACTTTTTTACTCAGTTTACAAAGTTCTTACTTCATCTTGCATACTCTGTTGTGTTTGTGTACTTATATAAAGGCAATGCGTTCCCTTTTATCAAGATTTATGCATTTGGAGCTAGTCACTATCCCCTGGCCTATGGAAGGCGGGCTTGGGGTAGTCACGGCACGGGCTTTAATGACGAGTCGTGACAAATTAGTATCAGAGGAGTCAGTTCTATTGACGAAACAAATACTCTGATAATTTCTTTCTATGAAGAAATAGTGTTAAGCGTACTTAGTGTGGTTATCAGTCTAGGGAGTCCAGTGTTGGTGTGATGGCCGACTTATCCATACACCAGGTTCCTGAATTCTGATTTCCAACTCAGTGCTCGAAAACACTGATTGCATGTGTGTTTCGAAATTTTTCTTTGTGATTACATTGTTTCAGCTCACTAGGTATATTGTATTAACTGTGGGGCACCTGTTTCTTTTCAAGATGGCCCTATGATAGAATCCAGCTAGGGTTTCGAGCTTTGTCCAAGATGGAAGCCCACCGAGCGATGAGGCCTCGGTGTAGGGCCCCATTACAGTGGAGGCAGCAGCGGTACCACTACCCGCTGGGTCACTGATACCACCGGCCCCATCAGTAGAGATTTCACTCCACCTGAGTGCATTGCACGAGTTTCAGTGACATAGTCCACCCAGGTTTCGCAGAGAGATGGACCCTCAGGCAGCCGAGGATTGGCTGGAGGCTATCATCCGAGTCTTCATATTGGTAGGGAAACCAGCAGATCTTATGGTGATCCTTGTGGCGAGTCTCCTTAACGCAACAGCAGGTAGATGGTGGAACCTAATCCTCCAGGTGCACGACGAGGCATCTCTACTTTGGATGGACTTCTAGAGCCTCTTCTACTTGGAATTTATTCCAGACACACTCTATGCAGTGCGCATCCAGGAGTCACTACAGCTACGTCAGGGCATCATGACAGTATCCTAGTACTCGGCGAGGTTTACCGACCTCTCGCGCTACTCCACATACATGGTAAGGGAGCCATTCTTCCAGGACCAGACCTTTGAGCAGGGACTGAGGTATGAGATCAGGGCTTAGATGATCTCCCTCAGCATTACGACGCAAGAAGAAGTACTAGAGAGAGCCCTTCTTGTGGAGAGCTTCCTTGCTGAGCCTACGCCATCAGCGAGGCCTACCGTAGAGCGACACATAGCGGATTCTTCTGCATCTGGTAGTAGACAGATGTCGCAGAGGTCCAAGCGAACCAGGCCATTAGGTGGGCGACCTCAGGATACTGGTTCAGAGGTGCGGGTCACACGCAGTAGAGCTAGTCATACGAGAGGCAGGTTGTTCTATGCATGCGGAGGGCAGGGCCACATGGCTCGTGACTACCCGACCTGCCATGAAGAGGAGCATAAGACGTTTGAGGGACCACCTAGGTAGAGTTAGAGGTTCGACTGTGGCGGTCTGCATGGAGCAGGTGGAAGAGGCAGAGGAGTTGGTCGAGCAGCGGGTGGTGGGTGACGTTTGAGGCTCTACCACCACCACCACCATGAGGTCCTCCCCGACCACAGGGAGCTGGCGGATAGAGGCAGGCTCATCTTTAGGCAGTGGATTCTTACGATGACGGTGCACCTCAGATGATTCGAGGTACTATATGTGTCTACTCCACCCTTGCTTTAGTTTTTATAGACACAGGAGGGAGTCATTCTTTTATTACTTATGCCCTTGTTTGGAGCTCAGAGATTCCGATAGAGCCTTTGGATCGATCCTTATGGCTAGAGACTCTTACGGGAGCAGACTCAACGATTACACACTGGTGTCAGCAGTGTGAGCATACTCTAGGAGGCGAGAGCTTCAGCTGGGATATTCTTGTAGCGGCGTTGAGGCCTTACGACGTCATCTTGGGTATGGACTGGTTATCTACAATCCATGCCCATATTGACTATATTAGGCACAAAGTGCAGCGTGTCTGTAGATATGGGAGCAGGTTCACCTTCACCAGTGATAAGGGAGCCTTTTCAGCACATGATGGACTTATGCAGTGGAGAGGGAAGCCGATCACCCATCAGTTGGCTAATCTCATCCTATGAGTAGTTGATGTGCGAAGTCTGAGTTTTCTAGTTGTGGTGGATCAGTATGCAGACGTTTTTCCTGATGACGTTTCTGGACTACCTCCTCGCAGAGAGGTGGACTTCTACATTGACCTGTACCCCAGGACAGCCCTGATATCTAATCCAGCATATCAGATAGCTCCCACTGAGCTTCGAGAGCTGCTGGTACAGCTGGAGGACATGCAGGGAAAGGGATTCATCCGACCCAATGTTTCACTCTGGGCTTCTCTGAATTTATTCGCTAAGAATGCATATGGGAGCTTAAAACTATGTGCTGACTACCGTCGCCTGGATCAGGTGACCGTAAAGAACAAGTATCCACTCCTGAGGATTGACGACCTCTTTGATCAGCTCAAAGGAGCACAATGGTTCTCGAAGATAGACCTCAGGTCAGGCTATCATCAGCTCGGAGTTTGAGATGAGGATGTGCAGAAGATGGACTTCAGGTGTCGGTATAGCCACTATGAGTTCTTGGTTATTCCTTTTGGCATAACCAACCCTCCAGTAGTGTTCATGAGTCTCATGAATAGGTTATTCATGTATTAACTCGATCGATTTGTCATAGTCTTCATCGACGACATACCGATTTAATCAACTACTGAGGAGGAGCACGCCTACCACTTGCGGGTTGTACTAGACACACTCCGAGAGAACCATCTTTAAGGTAAGATCTCGATGTTTCAGTTCTGGATTCAAGAGATCCACTTCTTGGGGCATGTTGTCTTTGAGGCGGGAGTTACTGTGGATCTTGTGAAGATCGAGGTAGTACTTGCTTGGGAGCCACCCAAGAGTCTGAAGGAGGTGTGGAGTTTCCTAGGTCTGGGTGGGTACTATCAGATATTTGTGCCAGACTTCTCCAGATTTGCAGCACCTCCTTTAGCATTGAAGAGAACGGGGAAACCTTTTGTGTGGTCATACAGATGTTAGCAGAGCTTCTAGGAGCTGAGATAGAGATTAATCAGTGAACCCATCTTGATGCTACCGGAGGAGGGCGTAGGGTGCATAGTTTACTGCGATGCATCTGGGACCGGACTCAGGTGTGTTTTAATGTAGGAGCGGGCAGTGATCACTTATGGTTCATGACAGTTGAGGCAGCACGAGCAGAACTATGCTACCCATGACCAAGATTTAGTAGCATTGGTCTTCGCCTTGAACATGTGGCGACAATACCAGATGGGCAAGTTCTTTATAGTCTACTTTGACCACCATAGTCTCAGGTACATCTTCTCAGAGAAAGAACTGAATCTGAGATAGTGGAAATGGCTTGAGTTCCTCCAGGACTATGACTTTGAGATAGTCTATACTCTTATGAAGGGGAACGTAGAAGCTGATGCTCTAATCAGGAGATCGGGAATTCACCTACTTGGAGAGGTGAAAATGCAACTAGTCTTGTTGCAGATATCATTCATGGATAGAGATGGAGTAGCCTTTCTACAGTCACTCCTCCAATACTTCAGCAGGTCGGAGAGGCTCAGCATGAGGATGTTGACTATGAGACGTGACGTGCACATATATGCACAGGACATGCACCTAATGGATTTTCTGTAGGAGGAGAGCACGTCATCCTCTTCAGGGGACGTACCATGGTACTAGTTGCATTATAGGAGGAGGTGCTAAGGGATTTTCACACTTCCCCATTGGAGTTGCATCCAATACTAGCGAAGATGTACCAGGATCTCAGACGACAACATTGGTGGAAGGGTATGAAGAAGGTTGTGGTAGAGTTCGTTTCACAATACCTCACCTGCCTGTAGGTGAAGGTAGAGCACCAGGTTCCGGTAGGCTTAGTGCAACCCTTAGAGATCCAGCAGTGGAAGTGGGACAGAATATCTATGGATTTCATGACAGGGATCCCACATACTTCCTAGGACATGACTCCATTTAGGTGATCATAGACCGACTCACCAAGTCGGCCCACTTCCTACCTATCAGAGAGCAGGGATAAGTAGAGATCTTGGGACGCCTCTACATTCAGGAGATCATATGGCTTCATGGTGTCCCATTATCTATCGTCTCAGATCTAGACGCTCGCTTTTCTTTCCAGCTTTGGAAGGGGTTACAGGAGGATTTTGGGACGTAGCTACGCCAGAGCACCTCCATTCATCCTCAGACTGATGGACATAAGGAGAGGACCATTCAGACTCTTGAGGACATGCTCTGTGCATGTGTTCTAGACTTTGGTCACAGTTGGGAGGATCATCTACATTTGGGGGAGTTTTCATAGGACAACAACTACCGCTCCACCATCGGGATGGCACCATACGAGGCATTGTATGGCCGAACTTGCAAATCACCTATGTGTAGGACTGAACCTGGGGAGTCAGCACTCATTGGACCAGAGATGGTCCAGGTTATGACGGAGAAGTTGCAAATCATCCAGGAGCAGATGAGGACAACACAGAGCAGATAGATGTCCTATGCTGACAGGAGGGAGAAACCACCAGAGTTCAAGGATGTCAACCACGTTTTCTTATGGGTATCACCTCGACGTGAATTACAGAGATTTGGGTGGGGCGGAAAGTTATATATGTGCTTCATCAGACCATTTCAGGTCCTTATCTAGGTAGGTGAGGTGGCTTATCTCCTGGCCCTTCCACCTCAGTTGCACCGAGTGCACGACGTCTTCCACGTATCTCATCTGAGGAGATACGTGCAAGAACCGATGCATATCATTGATCACGAGGAGCTGGACATCGATGAAGGGTTGACATTTGTAGAGGTCCCATTAGAGATTGAAGATCGATAGGATCGGGTCCTATATGGATGGTCAATTCCTTTGGTGTGCATTCGTTGGTAGCACGGGAACCTCCAGGAGAGCACATGGGAGCAGGAGGCTCAGATGCATGCTCAATAACTTCATTTGTTTCCCTAGTTTATGATGTAGCTTTACGGGGACGTAAATCCTTGAGGTGGTAGTAATGTAAAGACCCTGAAATTTCATGTTATTTTTTTATTAAATAATTTGAAATTTTATGAGTCTGTGGCTTTTAACGGCACTTGATTCCAAGGCCTGGTGTGCTGGGAATCAATTTCCGAAGTTGAGCTCGGGTACGTTCAGTGAATGATCGAGAGGGTTTTTCTATATTTTGAACTATTTCTCAGAATTGAAAACTGAGGGCACCGATGGACTCGAGGAGCCGATAATTGCTTAAGATGACTTTTACCATAGATGTGTTTGCGTGGGAGGAGAATTTAAAATTTGTGGATTAAATGGGAAGGGAATAAAATTCTGGGACAATTTTATTTCTGTATCTTAAGTGGTTATATCCTACATGGGGAAGTTGGGATGGGACCCACAAGCTCCTAACTACCCATGTAAGGATATTTGTGAGGTGGGCCCCGCACGAGCCCCAACCTTTCACAATCCCTTAACTCTCTCTTAACTCTCATAAAACTCTCATATTTATGAGACCAATCACCTCCTCCTCTCTCCCACATTAACTCTTGCCAACACATTAATTTAATGAGTTTAACCACATCAATTAAATAAAGGAAGTCATTTTAAATAGAAATTTAAATTGAATGTGATAAAAAAATAATAAGTGAAGCCGATTATTTTATTTTTCGTGGAGGAATTTCATTGTGCAATGAAATATTGGGAAGAGGTCTTGAGATTTTGGGAGAACACCGGTCCTCCGATAAAGAATGACAACGTACCTCCATTCTCTTATCTGTGTCAAGTGAGTAGATGTCGCTTCCTCCTCGGAAATACTTTGGCGATGTCTACAAATCCTCAACTCGCAACGTCGTCTTTCGTGATTCCGACTTTCGATATCGTTTTTTGAGGTAGGGGTGTGTTTTTATTGGATCAATGATTGAATCTTATTTCATTCTTGTTTTGTTCTCTTTAACCGACTTCTACCGAACTAATGCAGAGAGATGAGGCCAAACTAACACTGTCTGAATCCTCCTCCAATATTGTGATTGTTGGAGGATCTTCGTGTTCTTCATGGGTGACGAACAACGGATCGTTATGAGTTTGTTAAGGGACACAACGATCCCAAATTAAAGACTCGAAATCATGGCAACCTAGCGGAGGTGTGACGAAAATAGCGGGTGATGGTTCAGACCAGAATGGGATGGACCATTCCTCGATTGTTCTTCGAGCAAGAATTCAAAACGTGTTTTTGGAGCTGATCGGAAGCCTGAAAACGCTGGAATCTACTTCGGGAAAACGGGGCGACCTAGAGTTTAAAGATTCGTGATGAACGAATGATTGGAATAAAGAAACGGCATCAAGGGAGGCGTGCTAGCTAGAGGCGTCATTTCTAGAATATTCTATACTACATGACGTGTACTCCTGGAGAACACACCGTGTAGTGCAGGCATTCTGTGGCTCGGGGTTCGGACGTCAGACGGTTATCACACAATGTGTGACTTCTATCACACAGTGTGTACTTTCCACACTACAAGGAGGTGGTGCCTACGCGAGACTCGGTGCGTATTTTGGGAAATACACAGACACGGAAAGAAGCACATGACCAAGAGGCCAGATGTGTACTCTGTACACAGAATGGCGGAAATAGCTTCACGAGACTCGGTGTGTATTTTGGGAAATACACAGAAACAGATAGAAGTACACGGCCAAGAGGCACGACTTGTACTCCTTACGCAGAATGGCAGAAACAGCTTCGCGAGACTCGGCGTGTAACATGGGGATACACAGACATGGTGTGGAGTACATGGGCATTTACAATATCACACGACAAGACATGGCTTGTGGTACAGCTAACCCGTGTACCAATTACACGGGTTAGAGAACACGGGTTGAGGCTGTGTACGGGCACATGGCCAGTATACACGGAGCCGACCCCAGATGTTTGGACACGACGTGTAACCATACCACATGATGTGTACTTACTTTTTACAAGAACAGCCCTTGACATGGGTTGTGGTACAAGGGCAGTACCCGAGGTCTGAAGACATGCCGTGTAACCATATCAACATGCTATGTACTTTTGGAAAATGGCTTGGTCATCTTGTACTCAGTTTCTTGGACGCGTTTAGTTTGGTATAGCCCCGAATGACGTGGCGGACCTTCGGGATACATCAAATCTGGACTTCATGGCAAATGATGTATCTACCCCTTCACTCGAGGAGCGAATCCTCCCGAGATCAAGTATGTTGTGTGTGGGAACCCTAGAGCTGGCTGCGACTGCGACAACTATGACGACTATACATGGATCCAACGTGGGTTTGGCAGTGTGTACAACTATACTTGGATCCTCCATGGGTTCGACAGTGAGGACGAATGTACATGGATACTATGTGGGTTCGGCAATGATGGTTATTGTACTTGGATCCTACGTGGGTTCGACAGCGACGACTTCTGTACTTGGATCCTACGTGGGTTCATCAGAGGAGATGATTCAGATGCTACATCTAATCATCTCCACCCCTCTTCGTGAGTAGTATACCTGTGTGAGATGATTATTGACTTTAAATATTTATTATCGATGTGTTTTACTTGCATTCCTGTGTGAACTGGGTTGTGCTATCCTGTGTGGACTAGGTTGTACTTGGGCTCGTGAGTTGGAGCCGAACTGGAATTGATGACTTAGGTATATGTATGGGCATATAACTAAGTAGAGTTGGTTGATACATGTTTGTATATTTCCTTTGTGGTTTATCCATTGTGGATTCTGGGAGACCTTCGGGGGTCCCGAGGTCCCTACTGAGTATCGTATACTCACCCATGCACGGGCTATGCCCTCACTATGTTGTGTTGGATGTAGATGACAGACAGCACCGATCGATCTGGAGTCCAGTGGAGCGGGACGATGCCTGTAGGTGGACCACTTGGCGGGAAGTACACGGAGCGGACCACCGGACCCGAGGAGCTGAGGAGACCATCTATACCAACCCTTCAGGTGGGACATCCGGAGGACGACTAAGTGGTTGCTGGTTTACTTTACTACATCAGTTCTTTCTTTACTGTTGTATTATACATTCAGTTGGGTTTTTATTCTGGCCCATTTACTTTCCAGCTCCTACTTTTGTACTCAGTTTACTAAGTGTTTACTTCATCTTGCGTACTCTATTGTGTTTGTTTACTTATATAAAGGTAATTCCTTCCCTTGTATCGGGATTTACGCCTTTGGTTCTAGTCTGTAGCCCCTGGCCTATGGAAGGTGGGCTTGGGGTAGTCACAAAACGAGACTCGAGGATTGGTCGTGATATTGTTGTTGTTACTATATGTTCTTTCTCTTGTGTGCCTTGACCTTTTTCTAGGCAGTACTCTGGGACATTAGGTAATCCCGCCAAATGGAAACGAGAAACAATCCTATAGGGTAACACACTATGTGTTTTTGGTGGACTCGGTTAAATTCTTTTTGAATTTAATTAATGAAATAAATATTATTCTCAAGACCATGGAATAATTTTATTCAAGTTAAGATAATGGAATAAATTAAATTAAATATATTTATTTATTTCATTGAAAATTTATTAAATAATTTTTTACTAATTTGTAAATAAAATATTTATTTAAGAGAATAAATTATTTATTTATTTATTTGGGTGTTCAATAATGGAAGTGTAGTTCGAGCAGACCAAGGTCGGTCTGGTAGTAAAATAATTATTTGAAAGATGGTGAATAATTATTTAACTAGTTGGCACAAATTAAAAAAATGCTGAAATTATTTTGTGATGCATAATATTATTTATAATTCTATTTTGCGGATGTTGGTGCACTATAAATAATGACGCATTATTATTTTTAATGCATGGGTTTTTACTATGTTCATGAATGTATTTAATTTTTTCTATGCAATTAAAAATTGTAATTGAAATTTAAGGTATATAAATATGAAATTACACATATTGTGCCTTACACCAGACCACACGACTAGTGAATTGAGAATTTTTGAGCCAAAAAATTTCTATCTCGAATCCTCTTCTCTACCCTCTCAAGAACGTGAGATGTTCTTCAAGGCCGAAAAACAAGTCATCTAGAACGATCAACACAATACACCGGCTTTACCACGCTAGCACCTGGTAAATGAGCGGGGACAATAGGAGTCCATCAGAGCACGTGTGGATCACATCTAGTGGGATTCTAGTTTGGATCCTTACAATCGCAATGAGATAATCTGAAAGGGTTAATCTGGATGATCAACATCATCAACGAAGAAAAATACCAAAGACACAGGTATTATTTGTCTTTATGAAATTAATTAAATTAATAATAAACGTGATGTGAAAGATCTTCTCTAACTGTTTTTGCCTCTTTTTTCTTTATATAAATCTTAGATTATATTCAATGGAGACTAGAATTCATAGTCGTATTGATCCTGGAATAATCATTGATCATGGTAAAAATAAAAATTGGGTGCCCTCCCAACCACACTTCCACTGTGCCCAGAACCTCTAAGTGGTATCAGAGTGGTTAAATCATAGTTTATAATTATTTAAATATTTCATTGATGAATTATTCATTTAAAAATTTAGTCGTTTCAATTCATGTTAATCATTTTTCAAATATGAATCTCGATATCTATTCCTCCTCTTTTGTTTCTCGTTCACCTTACTGAAAATATCTTATCTTTTTATTTTGATTAAAATAAAATAGAGGATCTCCTCCACAGGTGCCAAATCATACTGGCCGTACAACACCAGAACAAAATCTGTGTATTACACAGTACACGTCATGTAGTCAAGATTGAATGCATCGGACCAGTCCACAAAACCAAGTCATTTTTTGGAGTCTTTCTATGTCTTAAATAACTCCTTGTGTTGACCAGGAATAGGTGGCACATGGTTTCCGGATTACACGCCATATAGACCAATGGAGACGACATGTAGTCCCACGGGTTAGGGTTGGACCATGTACCCCATACCCGGCTTGCCTGGCTGGAGACCGTGTAACGAGAAACTATATGGCGTGTAGCCCACTGGACACATCATGTACTCTGATGATTTTTGAAGTACACTCACACACCCTTTCCCCGGGCATGTACTTTAGATAGACGGTGAAAAATAGTACACATTGTGTAGTTAGAACTAAACGTCATGTACTCATCCAAATTACATAGATTTGTTAAATGTTATTATTATATTATACAAACCCTTGAGAGGCGTACCATCGTGTAGGCATAAATATAAGTCACAACACATGATATGTGTTTTATATATATGTGTTTAATTTAACAACTGTGTAATTTTCATTTCAACTCATTGGGTAGTTATGAATAGGAATTCACCAGGTTTCCTCAAAGGTCCAAGTTACGTACAAAGATAATTTTAAATGAATTTATCTTTTTAAAATTATTATGGATGATAATCTCAAGGAAATTCAAAAAAGAATTTAAGATAAAAAGGATTGATTAGTTAAATATGATAATTAATTGATTTGAGCATGATTTATCTTAAACAAGAATGATTAAATAATTTAATGAATGTTTAATTTAGGAGTTTACATCATTTCTTGTATGGATTATCTTGAGCTAGACCAAGACCTCTGTGTGTGGATGGTTTCTTTTAATTAATTTATTTAAATTTAATTTGTTGGACTGTCAGCCTTCTCCTCATTAATATGTAGGGTATGTGTGCCCAAGTTTTCTTTTATGTAAAACCCCTTTTTACCCATCACCTACATGTGAGTTAAAAAAGAAGTATGTAATGGATGGAAATACCAAGATAGCGGAGGCAGTTTAAGCTATAGCCGAGACGAAACCAATCACAGAAGATATAGAGATGGATAGGTGGAAGTTGTAAACACGAACCCAAAAGGTTCAAGTTGTTTCTCCCATGGGTCAGGGTTTGTTTATCAACTGGTAGATAATCTAACCATTAGAAAAACTTGTGATCATGCCATTTACTTTATTTTATTTTTGTTAGTTTCATGGTTTATCAAAATGTATGTGTTGTCAAGATCACATAATTAGTGAATTAAATGAGCTTACAAGATGGAACTAAAATAAGCCAGACTTATGCGTAGATATTATCAAGCCATGGTTAATAACATAATTAAGTTTCAATTTATATTAACAAGCCAATGATAATGATAATAAGAAATTCACAAATAAGAGATAAAAATCCCTCAAATAAAATATTAATTCAGGACAAGCCTTCGGTTACTTGATTAAAGGGAAAAACTCAATAGAACTATGTGTTTGACCAAACCTTGTTGGGACACTTACTTTTATACAAGAAGCCCTTATGAAAGATTTCGGGTTGACTTAACCATATTAAATCATGTGGAGTTTCCCTTTCCAGACTTGGTGTAATATTGGAGGCAACAGTTGAGGAAATCCAAAGTCATGGTTTCAGGATTTGGGAGTCCACTCAACATATCATGGAGCTGCAAGCCAGCACCTGCCTACCTAAATACCTTTTAATATCTTGACCAACCCTTGTTGGGGTTATGCAAAGGGGAATATGGATCCTTTCAACTAGAATTTCATGGCAACTGGATATTCTGAGTTTAGTGGTGAGGTCCATTGGGACTTGATAAAATAGTGGTAGACTTAACAAAATTTATTATATCCCAAAAAATTTAATCATGAAAGTAATAATGATCTGGTCTTTTAATTGTAGAATAAAAATGACACGATCATCAACCAAACTATCCATGCGATAAATTTTGGATAAAGACAACATCCTCATTGGTAATAACTCCCAAGAATGGTTTAGACACCTTTGGGTTATCCTACGCCATGAACGAAAGTCTTACATGCTGGATTCAGCATTACCTAATCCACCTACCAAGGAGGCGAGTGATGAGGATTTTCTGGTCTGTGAGAAACATATGAACTATGTGTTCGACGTCCAATGCTTGATGTTATCATCGATGTCTAGTGAGTTTAGGATGTCTTATGAAAACATGGATTCTTATAGCATGCTCGAGCACGTCTTTGGTCTTTACCAGGAGAGTGAAAGATAGGAAATGTTTGATATCTCTAAGGCACTCTTTTAGAGTAAGATTGAGGAAGGTGCCCTAGCTGGGCCTCATGTAGTCAAGATCATTGTCTACATTGAGCGCTAGGATGTTCTAGGGTTTATACTCCCCAAAGAAATGGGCACCGATCTCATTCTCTCATCACTCCCTCAGAGCTTCTATAAATTTGTTGTCAATTTTAATATGAACAACATGGGGAAGTCTCTATCTGATCTTCTTATCCTCATTACCCAAGTGGACAAAGATATGAAGCGCGAAAAGCCTTCTGTCCTTATGGTGAATAAGAGGGAAGGGAAGGTGAAGAACATCAAGCCCAAAACATCATCACGACCTTCAAATAAAAGGATGATCAAAAGGGGAGTTAAGAGAACAAGGGGCTGTTTGTTTTTCATGTGGCAAGAAGGGCCACTGGAAGAAGAATTACACCTAAACTAAGAAGCAAGGGGAATCTTTAGGTGCATTTGTTATTGAATGTAATCTATCTATTTCTAAAAATTGGGTATTATATACATCTTATGGTGCTCACATATGTATCCAAATATAGGAACCATTTAGTTTATGGAAGATTGATCCAGGGGAGTTGGATCTACGAGCCGCCAACGGAGCCAGACTTGTTGTTGTAGTTGTCAGGGACTGCCACCTCACGCTGCGAACTAGGATGATTTTGGTGTTAAAGGGTTGTTTTATGTGCCTTCTATAACCAGAAACATAATTTCTGTATCCAGACTAGATATTGAAGGAATTTTTTTCATGTTTGAAAATGAATGTTTCTTCTTTTATAAAGATAGCATTTGTTTTGGTAGGGCACATGTATACAATGGTCTTTACACTACGGAAAAAAATAGTCTTTTGTGACGGGTTATTTATGAAGGGATTAGTTCCCATCAGAAATAGTCTATCCTAGTGGTTATTTGAGATGGGGTGTTCATCCTGTCACAACTAACATGTTATATGAGACGAGATTTGGGGTCCTGTCACAATAGGTAATGTGCGCATTGGCGCAGGATGCACGTGAAAGCGTGGGAAGGTTATTTGCGATGGGGAGGGGGGGGGGGTCCCCCTTCGCAAATACGAGCGGCACTAAAAGAATTTTTGCGGCCGAATGTTGTCTCATCGCCAATGGTGTGTCACCCGGTGACCTTTTGCGAGGGGGACCATCAAAAATACCCTTTTAACCACCGACAACAACTAATGAGGGAAAAGTTATTTGCAACGGGCCTCATCACAAAATATACCTTTTGTGATAGGCTTACAGTCGTAACTAATCTAACCTATATGTAACCCCATCAGTTTTCTTTCTCTTCGTCTGATTTCTCACTTCCTTTCTCTCTCTAAACTCAAATTTTAGAGTGAAAGTTTCTCCCAATTAATTTTTTTTATGGAGATGTAGTCAAGGCGCTTACATCAATCAGAGATCAAGTTTAAAGGTATTTATATTTTATTTGGTTTAGTATTTATTTAATTTTATTATGTTAATTTTAATTATTATTGATTAGTTGTAATTAAATTAGATTTAAATTGTTTTTCTATATGTATTTTAGTAATAAATATTAATAATTAGTAATAATTTGTAGTAAATAGTAATAAATAGTAATAATTAGGAATAATTAGTAATAATTAGAAATAATTAGACCTAATTAGGAATAAATAGTAATAATTAGAAATAAACAGTAATAAATAGTAATAAATAGTAATAATATGTAATAAATAAGAATAATTATTAATAAATAGAAATAATTAGTAATCATTAGTAATAAATTGTAGTAATTAGTAATAAATAGTAGTAATTATTAATATATAGTAGTAATTGGTAATAAACAGTAGTAATTAGTAATAAATAGTTGTAATTAGTAATAAATAGTAGTAATTAATAATAAATAGTAGTAATTAATAATAAATAGTAATAATTAGTAATAATTAGTAATAAATAGTAATAAATAGAAACAATTAGCAATAAATAGGAATAAATAGTAATAAATATGAATAAATAGTAATAAATATGAATAAATAGTAATAAATATGAATAATTAGGCATAAATAAGAATAATTAAGAATAATTAGGAATAATTAGGAATAATTAGTAATAATTTGTAATAATTAGTAACAATTAGGAATAATTAATTATAATTAAGAATAATTGGAAATAATTAGAAATAATGAGTAATAATTATCAATAATTAAGAATAATTAAGAATAATTGGGAATAATTGGGAATAATTGGGAATAATTCGGAATAATTGGGAATAATTGGGAGTAATTGGGAATAATTAAGAATAATTAGGAATAATTATGAATAAATACGAATAATTACTAATAATTAGGAATAATTAGTAATAACTAGTAATAATTTGTAATAATTAGTAATAAATAGTAATAATTAGTATTACTTGTAATTATTAATAATTAGTAATAATTCATAATAATCCATAATAAATTGTTAATAATTTGTAATAATTAGTAATAATTCGTAATAATTCATAATAATTAGTAATAATTACTAATAATTAAGAATAAATAGGAATAATTAGTAATAATTAGGAATAAATAGAAATAAATATGAATAAATGGGAATAAATAGGAATAAAAAGGATTAAATATAAATAAATAGTAATAAATAGGGATAAATAAGACTAATTAGGAATAATTAGGAATAATTAGGTATAATTAGTGATAATTAGTAATAATTAGTCATAATTTGTAATAATTGGTAACAATTACTATCAATTAGTAAAAATTAGTAACAATTAGTAACAATTAGTAATAATTAGTAATAATTAGTAAGAATTAGTAATAATTAGTAACAATTAGTTACAATTAGTAACAATTAGTAAGAATTAGAAACAATTAGTAATAAATAGTAATAATTAGTAACAATTAGTAACAATTAGAAATAATTAGTAATAATTAGTAAAAATTAGTAGAAATTAGTAAAAATTTGTAAAAATTAGTAATAATTAGTAACAATAACAATTATTAACAATTAAGGAGAAAATATATTTTAATAAATTGTAATAACTTATAATAAATTAGCACAATTTCTAGTGGATTGACGACACTCCTTTTTCTCGATGACTCTTCTCCTTTTAAATTTCACCGACTCAAAACATTACGATAAGTACTCTTCTACATATGCATATCCAATCTCGTATGCACTAGTTTGAATATATATTCATAGGACCACATTTTTATAATGTGTTTAAGCGGTGATAGTTGCAAAAAGATGATTCATCAATGAAAAGGGGGATCTTTTGTTCGATGACTCATTTACTTGCAACTTTCTCGCACAAAAATCACAATAAAGAATCTACTTGGAGGTACGCATATTCATTCTCATGCATGCATGAATGAACAAGCATACATCCGATCAAATTCTTCATTGTGATTTTTGTGTGAGAATGTTCGATGTAAACGAGTCTTCAGCGAAAGGAGTAGCCATCAATCCACTAAAAAATGTGTCGCCCGTATGTAATGGAAATTATAAGGAAGTATTTGTAAATATTTTTTTCATATAGTGTTTTTATAATTTTAAATTATCAAAAAATAGTGATGAATTTAAATTTTGAAGAAAAATATGGAACAAAGAAGTAGAAAAAAATCATTATTAGATTATCACACTTGGATAAATCATCATAGAAATACAAACGGTATTGGTTCAAATCCTATATATATTGACGGTGTTGTAGATTTCTTATCATTTTCATCATCAAAACCAGATTATGTTTCAGAAGGCACAAGAAGGTCTCTTTATAAAAAATGTTCTTTGAGAATGTTTGACATGTTTGATAAGGTTGGGGGACATCTCTTGCGGTTTTGTTTTCCAACAGATTATGTTTTTGGTATCAACACGGAGAACACAGTTGCAGAGAAGATACTAATAACTTGATTCCAAACCAATCATGGTTTCAAAATTTATTACGTGATGTTGCAGGTCCATATGTTCAGAAAACTGAAAATCAAGATGATACTGATTTAACTCTTGAGTTGGCACCATTTAAATTTTAGGAGTTGTTGAGGTTTGCTGAAGATTCTTTATATCCTAGTTGTAAGATAAGAAAATTATAAGCGGTTACGAAAGTTATGGCTATTAAATTAGATAATGTAATGTCCAACAACTTTTTTGATTAGATATTTTCTTTGGTTAAAACAGGGTTACCTAAAATAAATGCGTTGCCAAAAAATTAATACGATAGCAAGTGGCAGGTTTTTAATATTGGCCTTAGTTATCAGAAGATTCATGAACATCAAAATAAGTGAATAATCCCAAATATTATTATAATTATTTTTTTGATAAACAATATATTATTAAATTTGTAAAAAGTAATAAAGTATTTTATATAGGATAATTGGGAAGTTAAATGGTGTAAAATATACCCCATTGTCTTTTTTTTTATCAATTTCCACCTTATAAGTTAATTTAAAACACCTAGAGAGTGAAAAATGTGTTAATATAGTTATAGATATGAAGGGTTAAAAACGGTGTCAAAAAAATATAAAAATAGATATTCCACAAAATAAATGACTAAATTTAAGTTTTTGATGTTATATTGAACTAATAATTTCCTATATTTTCTATTTTTTCAATTATTTCTACTTAACATGACAATAATATTTATTATATTTTAATGTTTTTTATATTTACAATTATGCCCCTCTACACAAATACGAAACATAATATTATATCTACCCTTCCTCGGACCTTTTTATCGCCCTAGTACATCCAATACCTTCCTATATTTCTACCTCACATAAAAAACAAGTTGTAGAGGTCATTTCCACAATAAAATGCAATCCTAAAAAGGCATAATGTGTAAGATGATAGAGGTTTTCCAAAGAAGATATATAATTGTTAACCAATTGTTTCATGTATATTTATTCATGTAAATTCATCAAATAATTTTATCCATGAATAAATAATAAAACTCTATTACATATAATAAAAATTTATTATGATTTTTTTATAATACTTTTTTCTACCCTTCCATCCTTTGGGGAAATAAAACTGAACTCCTGAGTATATGTGGTCTACCAACTCCATGAAGTGATGAGTTTTTTTTTATTATAAAATTATATAGTTTGATAAATTTATATAGAAAATTAATATATAAGATATTTATTTAATATATATATATTATTTTAATATACTATATTTCATACATCCTGGTCCATTACATTTCTTGAAAATTGATAACATTTCTTGTGTCTGTGTGTCGAATAAAAATTCCACAAAGTGGTGAGATTCATTATTCAATGTTGCATTATAGGGATGGAACTAATGAATAATTGTTACATTTATAAAATATTAATTCTTTTGGAAAATTAAAATATTTTCTAATTAATTTCATTTACACTTATTATAAAATTGAAAATGGCATTCATGAGAATGTATAGACTACCATCTCTATGAAATGATGTTCAACATTTTTCAAGATTGGCTTAACTAGTTTGTTTTAAAATTGTATATATCTTATAAATATGAAACTTTTAACATTATTAAAATTTTCTAATTTTTAGTAACATAAATCCATTAAATAACAGTAAATGCACTAATGTTATTTTGTGGGCATAAACCGAACAACCTTAAATTGTCCTATAAGAACATAACATTTCAGAAACTATGTAATACAAGGTAGTAAAACACTAAATTACATTAATATAAGTTAATATATCTAAAAAAATCTTATGTTAGAAAATAAATGTTATAACATTATTATATTAGAGTTAAATAATCTTCGCATAAATTATGGAAATGAGGTAAAGGATTTATCATCTCAGTTATCATTCATTGAGGCTCAATCCTTATAAACACCATGTTTTATTGTGGTGTATATACAACAATTTAAATTTATTGTAAAATAAATTTACTAAAATTAAACAGGTTTGGGAATCATTTTCATGTTATCTCTTTTAATTAAATTTTTATTCAAATGTAACAAATGTGGAAATGGATTTTATATTAAAACATTGTATGGAATTTATTAAAGACTAACTCCTCTATATTTATATTTTTATAAATGATTCATAAATTTTCATATTAATGTATCAATGGTTTTTATTATTAACATACTACTATAATTAAATTTATGTAAACTTGTTTAAAAATGAAACTTTGTAATTTTTTCTATATTGGCTAATTTATACATTTTCACAAAAGAGAAAAGGGAATTTTTATGAACCTATATAGATTGAACACTTTTCATTCCATTAAAATTATTATGTATCATCAAGTTAAAATTAAAATTAAACTTCATTATTTGAAATAAAAAAACTTTTCAATATGATAATTTTCTATTTTAAAATGTTTTTATAAGGAAAATCAAATAGTTTATCATCTTTATGTGATAACATAAATTGTTTTTATTATGGTATTAAATGAATTTTTCAAGGAATTAATAATGAAAAAGAGATAGATTATAAATTTCTTATTCATGATATAATATATGATCATTATATATAATGATGGGTGAGTGTGTTATAGCTCTTGATATTTAGTGATCATGATATACCTCTCTAATGCCTTGGTAAATGATATGGTCCCCGAAGGTGCAAATGGGGGAGATAATCATATAGATTACTCTAGTTGAATTAATTTGGTTTTCGTTGTTCTAAAATAGTTTTAAAATTAGTGATAATGGGTTAGTAAAATGATACTCTAAGAAACCAATATTTTTCTTGTAGTAAAAATATTTCCAGAGAAATATTTTAATTTCAAAAGGTAATGAGAGATTAAATGTGAGAGGTTTTTTTCAAATAAATGCTTTCATGATTTGTCTGTTCCTCAGAAATCATTTGTGGATTTCTTTTTCTTGCTAATGGGGTTCAATAGATTTATATATATAAGGGTTTATTTTATAATATGGATATATTTTATTTGTGTTCTCAAAAATTTATTGAGAAAACAGTAAACATTTTAAAAGGATTTCATATTTTTGAATGGACTAAAAAAATTCTTATATTTTTATATCCCACACTATTAATTTATATATCATCGGATAATTTCAAATAAATAATATGTTGATAATATTAGTAAAAATTATTATTAATACTATATCCAAATAATATAAATTAACGAAGATATATTACAACTGTCAAGATTGAAACAGGCTTCTGAACATAGAAATCCTATTTCTTTTAAAAACAGGCATTCTGTGTGTAAATAATCACTTTGTAATGTAATGGTTTCTACAAATTCACTAAAACTCCTAATCTAACTAATCCTACAAGTTTATAAAAGTATAACCATTGTTATAAATCAAGTAATAATGGGTTGATTAAGGAATGGTATTTTATAGTTTGTGTCATAGAAAAGGATTAAATAACATTATCAGTTCGATTGACTTAGATATCAATATTTTACGATTTTTGTATACCATTAGGGGTTAATAAAAATAAATTTGATCATATTTTTATAATTATAAAAACCCTATTTTGGATTTATGTTATCAGAGTACCTTGAGAGACATTTATTGAGTATTAAAAACTATTATATGTTATACGTAACCCTTTTATTTATCTAGTTTTTAGTGAAATAACAATTTATGTAAGAATGTTTTTATATTTTATGGATATGATTTGAAAAGTAACGATAACTTTTTGGATTATGATGATCATTTATCTTGATCTAAGTGTGTTTAATTAGGAAAAAATGTTATTACATTGTGGGAGAATATGATATATTATATAGATAACCAAGTTGTTGAAAAATAATTTGGATACTGAGTGAATAATGTTATTTATGAGTAAGTTCACCATTAAAAAGACATTATATTATTAAGGTAAATATGAATATTCTTTTTTTTAATATATATTTAATTTATGGAAATAGGGGATAATTATCTTTCGGAAAAATATAAAAATTTATTTCAGATTTATGAAGATTCTGAATATTTATGGAATAGAATTGCATATTTTGGAGACTACATGATTGGAGCATGTAAATTTTTAGTATGTCACTTTAATATTTATTTATGTTTTTGGAGGTAAATTTTATGTTTATCATGGATGAATATGTGATCAAAAATTTCTATTTTAGGTGTTTTTAACTTAGTCAGGTATAGTTTCATGTATTTTAAGAATATTTGTTTTTGAGTTGATTTATGTTGAACATTGGGTTTTATTATTAAGGTTTTTTTATATTAATGTAGTATTTATTTATACTGGGTATCACCTTAACATTTGATGACCATCTTGGTTCTGGTTAATGTTTATTAAAATAATAAATAAATTATTATGCATTTGTTGATCATGTAATTCATTACAAATTATTTTAGCGACTCAATGATGAAAATTTCATCTTGAATACTTATTTCATGGATTTAGTGAAAATAATAAAGCGGATGTGGAGGAAATAACAATAAAAGGTTGAAATTGAAATTAAGAAAAAGAATTAAATTAGGTATCTTTGTTTTTTCGTGTTATCTATCTAGATTTTATATGAATCCCTCAACTCCAATAATATTATATTTGAATCAAAATTTTATACTTTTACATTTTTTTATGATGAATTGATGAACATCCTCACTCTTCATAGATTTATGGCATTTTGATCTATATCATACTGAGTGCCATGTTCTTTATAACAATCTATTATTCCATGGATGTTATTTTATCCTCCATGTCCATATATTAACATTCCTCGAGTTTTCTCTTTATGTGGGAACAATATTATGTGCTACTCTATGTGAAATTTGTATTTTCCGTTTTCCACTATTAAAAAAGAGGTTTTACTATTTTTTGTTATGATTTGGGTTTTCTAAAAAGTTATTTTGAAATATTAAAAACAAGATTACCAAGATTGAGATATAATATTATTGAAAAAAATATATTTAAAGAGCTGAAATGAAACACCCAAATAATTTTTATTAAAATAAAACAATGTTTGATAACTTTTTTAACACATGTTACCAAACATAAAGTGAACTCTCACATACTATTAATATATTATTATATAAACGTGACTCTTATATCATTGAAAATATTTTAGTGATTATTAATAGGGTTAACCACATTATATAATATATGTAATATGTTTTTACACAATAAAAATTTAAAAATTTATTTCTAGAAAATAAGTACTAATTTTCTACTGTAATTTTTTTTAATAAACAATTCATTTTCCTAAAAATGGGTTATCATATCATAATGTTTGTGGATATTATAATTTATTTATATCACTTTTAAAAGATTAATTTTATAAAATCGGTGTACCATTTTAAACCATCATGTTTAAATTTTCATAAGGGGTATTTATGAGATTTTTTATAAATGATTGATTTTTGAATGATTTGTAAAAATACTATTCATACATATACCACAATTTTTATGAAATCATTATGAAGTTATAATTACATTAAAATTTATAAAATCTTTTTCATTGAATGTTTTGTTTTAGGAGTAAACTTTTTATTTTAAAATGCATTATTTTTAATTTGGGGATCTATGATTTTCATTTATGAATATAAGATATATTTTTTTAATTAAAGACTATTTTTAGATAATTCATTTAATGGTGTGGTTGTATTCTTAAATTATAATATTTTTTAATTTAAAAGATTATCAATGTCTATTTTTTATTATTTTTCCAAAAAGTCATGAAAATAAAATCTATACTTGATTTTATTGTATAATGATTTTATTCTTATACTGGTAATTTTCTAGAATAAAATATTTTATGTTGAATATTATACATTTATATCAGTATTAATTTCTTATATTTAATTAAATTTTTTCATGAAAAATATAAATAATTTTTGGAATTATGAGGTTTGAAAATTTTAAATTATTACTTTTTATTTTTTTATCATTCTGAATGGTAACCATGGCATTTATTATCACCTTAATTAAGGTAAAATAGGTTTATTTTTTTTAACTATTGGATAATGATTAAAAATTAATCCTAATATTTCCTTTATGTTAATAGGTGAGTGAAGTTTAGGAATCCCCATCATGGTTTTGAATATATGTATACTTCATTCTATTTTTCAATGATTTATATCATTATATTATTTTAAGTAAATATTAAAAACAAAATGTCATTATCATTCTTTTAATACCTATAATCATATTCATATTGATAAATTGAATTTATGTTATGTTATAAATGGTTATTTTTAAAAATAATATATTATTTTTATAATATTAATTTATTTAAAAAATTTAGTGATGATATTAGTACCTTTAATGCTTGACCAACGTTAATGTAGTGCCTTTGAATACAATAGAAAAATAAAGGTAATTTATTTTTAAATAAAAATAAATAAATAAGATTTGGTTGATATTTATAATTTCTGTAATTTAATATGTAATTATAAGATATAATAATTGTTAAATGTTTTATATTCAAATTATATTTCTTTCTTGATTACCTTAAATTTTATTTAAATGAATTGATAAAAAAGAGACTATAATGACATTTTATGGTAAATAATATTTAGTTAAAAGATTTAAAAATAATAAAAATATTGAATGATTGAATCTGGGATTTCAAATAGTAAAAAATTTCATATATTTACCATTTTGATTCATTTTCGACCCAGATGTTAATTAATTTCCCTTAAATTGTGAGAAATGTGTTACCATGGTTATGTTTATAGAGGGTTAACAATGAGTTTTAAGAAAATGTATGGTTTAAAATGAAACATAAACATGTAATGATTGTACCATTTAATGTTTTTTAAAATTTATCATGTCCATAATTTTATTTTATTTACATTTTATACCCCTTTTCATGATTATTATATTTATCATAGTTTAATGTTACAAATATTTACAAGTATGTAACCCCCTCAATTATAAAATGTAACATAATTTAATCCATTTTTTAAAACATTTGGTCACTATTGTTAAGAAAATACCTTAAGAATTCTCACCCCAACCTACCTACCGACATACTAAAGGTCAGGGTCTCACTAAAACTCCATACTATGAATGATTAAGGTGTAAATGAAATGTGGGATTCTAAATAAAGGGTATAACTATTAAAAAAGTGTCTCATGATTATTTCTTCTTCTACCTCTATTAAATATTCTTTAAAAATTATTAAATAATAAAATAAGTATATATAATATAAATAACTAATTTTTTACAACACAATTTATGTCCTTATATGTTCTATTATAATTGAAAACATCAGTCATGTGTACATGTTGAATACCACCTCTATAATGTGATGTGTTTAATTTATCTTTACCATATTAAAAGGATGACTAAAATAATGGATAAAATGAATATATATTAAAATTTTAAATTAAATATTATTATATAAAGAGAAAATATTAATTACACTTTTACCATTTCTTTCTTCTAAAAATTTATAAATTAACTCATTCATGCGAGAGGAATACCACATTTTTTATGTGATTTGATTTATTTATCACTTCCTCCTAATAGATATGGTTATATAGATGGTAATAATGAACAAAAATGAAATGTAGAACATATTTATGATTCTATAAAATTTAAAAATTATGTCTTTTTTACTTTTCTACCCATTATAAAAATGGGAATGTTGTTCTTCCATACATACAAACTACTACCTCCATCAAATGAAATGATTCATTTTTCATGAATTCCATAAATGGATGGTTATTAAATTTTATATGATGTAAAATATGATAAATACAACATGTTTAATACTTTCGAGTTAATGGAACCATAAATAAATTTGATTATAGTCGATGTACCATTGTTATTTTGAGGTTGTAAACTGAACTCCCTCAAATTGTCCATCATGAAAATAACCCATTAATTAACTATATATAAATAGTTAAAAAATTAAATCAATGATATTGGTATGTGAGAATAAACTAGATTTATTTTGTAGAAAGTAATTATTTAATATAATTATATTATATTGGAGTTAAAAATTTATCTGTTATGTTGGGAGATGAGGTAACCGATTTCTCATAACAATTTTCATTAGAGAGACTCATACCATGTTTTCTTCATGTGATAGTCTATCTATTTCATATATTTTAATGTTGAATTATTTTATAGTTTATTTTAAAAATTCAACTAGTTTATAAATCATTTTTATATTCCCTCAATTAATGATCTTTTGATTCAAAAGCTACCAAAGTGCCAGGGTATTTTTATTTAAATCATCATTTAAATTATTTTCAACCCTTTATCCTCCACATATATATTCTTATTAAATTTTTATAAAATTGTTTTATCAATATTCAATAAATTTTTAGATTTAATATTTTTTCTATGTAAATAGAAACTTTTTCTCATCTTTATGAGATAACAAAATGTGTTTTTCCAATCTTCAAATGTGTATTTAAATAGCTTTATGATGAAGAATTTCATGCATAATTATTTTCCTGATATGATAATTTACTATTATAGGGGATTATGGAAGATCTTGATTGTAGAGACCCGAAGCTAGAAGTACATGGACAATACATTACTTTTGCGAAATACTTAGTACATAACAAAAACACACACACAAGGATCGTAATAGTTTAGTGTCTTTGGAAACTCGGATCGTAATAGTTTAGTGTCTTTGGAAACTCGGAACATAATCTTCTAATCGTGGTGAAAGATCTTCAACATCTACTATAAAGATCTTCCCTTTTTTTTCCTAAAACCTTTCTTTATATCCTGGGGAAAAGAAAACATAAAAGGGTGAGCTCAAATGCTCAGTAAGGGTAAACCAAAGAAATATCAATCACATCGTATTCATAAGAACATAACATTTTGGAAATCTTAACCTGAAAAAGAGAGCATAATTTCATAACATGGGATAAATCATGGCAGTGAAATGTAATCACAATAATCATAACATAAAAAATGAAACTTTGTGGCATTCACACATAATCATAGAGAATCATTTCTTGTTAGTCAAGACTCATTGCCAAGACTATCTTAGTGGACAAAGTCCCTTTCTGAATCGAGTAACCCTCGTTTCAGTCCTGTTTCACTGAACCGGTATAACCTACCATTCCAGCCATGTCTATCTCATGAGATATAAAATCTTTACCCAATGCATTGGAGGGAGATATAGGTCCCACCCATCTTATAATGAATCCTTTCTTATGTGTGCCACAAAATCATAAACCATACATCATAGCATAACCCATGTAATAAAAATGGGATTCTTAAACAACATGAAATCATAAAACCATTCATATAAGATAAAGGAATTCATAAACATATTTCCATCACAACATAATCAAATCCATGTAATAATAGGGATAAAAACAGAACCCTTTTATTATCTTAGATGGAAAATAATTTTGATAAAATACTTGAACTTCATTCTTGAGGAAAATATCCTTTCTACTTCAAAAACACTTTTCCTTTCTTAACATGTCATACAATTTTAATCTAAAAGAGGTTGATTAAAAATAAACTTGAATACTTGTAAAGGAAGCTTCTTGGAAATAATGTTTTAGAAATCCATTCATTCCGTATAAGTTAAAAAAAACATTCTTCGTACTTTTGTCGGAAAAGTCAAAAAGTACCTCGTACGAAAAAAACGACAAAAGATTCCTTTCATATTCTTTACTAAAAACTCAACGAAGGGTAAAATTGGATTTAAAATAGTGTAATTGGATGGAAACAATATTACATATTGATGGAACATGGATGTGGATGATAAAATACACCCCAATAAATACTTACGAATAAACAATCTCGGATAAATATGAGATTGTGATATTTCCCTTACCTTTGGTCCGATTTTCTTCGTATGTGTCCAAACCTCCTGTATAATGATTTAAATAATGTCATTGACTTATTACAGAATAATATTCATTGTTATGATATCATATATGGTTCACTTATGACATTATATTACCCGTTCTTTTGTAAATTCCATGTTAAAGAAGCGTTTTGGGTAAAATCGTTTCATTTATCGTAGGTGTTTTGACTTGTTGTTCATGACATTATTATTACTTATATCATGATTTACTTACTTCCAGAATATAAAATTTGATTTATATATCATATATATTCAGTATATATATATATATATAATAGATAGATAAATGAAATGAAAAACACCGTTCACGGAGACGGTAGTCCGTACGTACGCATGAACGCTGTTTTCCATTCCTTATTGTCTTGAATGGAAGTAAGTAGATGACATACATATATATATACATAAATACAGTAGCTTTATAATGTCATATATTTCATTATTATTTCTTATATATACTTTATAATCATTCTTAAATGGTTAACATGGAGAATGAATCTCATCGCGTCGTGGAGACGGTATTCCTTACGTACGCACGCGCGGTGATTTCTTTTTCCGTAGGATGGATAGATGGTGAAATAGGGTTTTTTCATACTTATAATAACATATCAGTATATGAGTGATACTGATGTTATTACTTCATAATGAAACAACCTAAGAAGAAGAAGTGGAAGAAGAAATAAAAATGAAATAATTGGTAACGGTAATTACCTCTTCTTTGAAGCGCCTCTTTGAGACCTCCTATTAGGGCACTAAAATTGGTCTTTGAGGAAGACCAGAACCTCTAGGATTTTTCTAGGGAAGTGGAGAAGAGATTTTTTCAGGGGTTGACCGAGCTTGAGTGCTCAAATTGGTGTGAGGAGGAGGGGGAGGAGGTGTCCTTTTATAAGGGAGGAGAGGGGCACCTTAGGAATACCTCAAAATATTATTTTATATTAATATCAAAATCGGTTTATAATGGTTCCAAAGGGTCTTATTTCGAAGATAAAGTGGGGATGGGTCGAAATCCTATCAACCAATAAGATTTAGACAAGTTTAGGGTATTATTTTAACCTTATCAATTAGATTTAACTCTAAGTTAAATAATTTATCTTTTACCGTGCCTTTTTTTTTCTTTCACTATATGCTTCATACACTTACTATAACATGCCAAACGAACCCCAAATTGTTTATCATTAATATATATATCCTTATCTAAGTCATTTGGCCGAACCATAGATTTTTAGGAATAAAATAACAATTAATAATATAATATTTGATTTAAAAACTATTTTGTGTCAATTTTGACACTATTTGTTATATGATTTTTGTGAAAGTCATAACAGAATTATATGTTTGAAAAAAGTTGATTAAATCAACACTAATATATCATAGTAACCTAGAAAATTAGTGGAATTCATAAAAAGTCTCAAATTACATTCATTTGAGCATTTATAACATCAATTATGTTAATATTTCCTTAAAAGGGTAATTACTACATCATCGTTGTTTCATAAATAAATTAATTTATTTAAAGTCTAAAAATTATAAATAAAATATCATTATGTAGGAAATATTTTTATCTTTCTAATTAATATTTACAATCGAATTTATCTTATGTATAACCCTATATTAAAAATGTTTTAGTAAATAATTATTGATTTTGACTCTTTTAACTCTTCTTTGAATTAAATAATAATAAATGTCCTAATCTAATCCAAGTGGGCCTAAATGATAATATTTTACACTTAAGGTTGTTTTTGGTCGAGATACACTTGTCCAATAGTATTAGGACATGTGGTAGGGTAATATTATTATCATTTTTACCCTTAATTACCCTATTTACTTTTAACCGTGGTAAATAAAAGTAAAAAGTTACTATTCACAAAAAATTATTTTCATCTCATTGAACCACATTTTACTTACTGACATCAACCGTGTCTCTCGGATTTTTGAAATTCCATTCACAGAAGCGGTAAAATTAAGTTTTATGAAAAATTCAGTTTTTTAACTACCACTTAGTAGTTTCACTATTCATCAAAAATTGATGTTTTTCAGAACAATGCCAAAATTTCATCCTAAGCTATATTTCATATTCCGAATTCAAAAATGAAGTCTATTTTACCAAATTCATAACATAGAAGTTGCATTAATTAATTTTATAATTAAATCCCGCTGTTAAAACAAATAGCGTGTTTTTAAGAAACAATATCTATCAAAAGATTGACACTTGTTTATGTCTGGTTTAAATGTGAAATTACATCCAATGACCAACATTGTATTAAATTGTAAAAATATATTCTAAATATACTTTAAAACCACTAAAATTAATAATTTATCACTATTAATTATTTTGATTAAAAAAGTTGTTTTTAATTATAATTTAGTAATTTTCACTATTCGTCAGAATATGAAAGTTATCCGAAAAGTACCAAAATTTCACCTTAGGCTAAATTCAATACTCCGAATCCAAAAATTAAGTCCATTTTGAGAGCTAAAATTTCTAAAATTTTAAAAAGTGGTTATTACTATTCATAACGGCTAGTTTTAATAATATTTTAATAGCATATCGTTGTTTTGTGAAACTCAGTATTGCGTACTACACATGCTATCGAGGAAGGTTACGATTGCGTGTAATGCAAGACAAGTCAAGGATGTGTGTTGTGCAAGCTCCTTTTGATGTAGCATAAAACACAAGACATTAAAAAGAATATTTTTCATAAAATCTCGGGCTGTTACATTCTACCCCCCTTAAAATGAATTTCGCCCTCGAAATTCGTCGGGGTTTTAAATGGTTTATTATTCGAAAGTTTCTTTAATAGAAACCAACATCGTAAAAAGGAATACCAAAACATGGCTTTAAAAACTAAAGTATGAAATGTAACGATTACCCAAATAAACTAATCACTGGGTTTCCACATAGGTGAAAATATGGATATGGAAGAGAAATATAACCATCATGTTCTGATGGAGAGTGGTAGAGAACATGGCTATGGTAAATCCAGTAATCACAAATCTATAAATTTGTGACGATCTAAGGTACCATCTGATTCATCAGGTTTAAGATCACTAGGACAACATTTTTGATTTTCAAGATCATTTCCCTAAAGTTGAAAATTTGAATTAGAATAAATACTTTCGTTATTTTGGTACAATCTCACTGTTGTTCATGCCTTGAAAAATTTCCACTTCATCTCTTAAATAAATGAAGTTGAATTTGTTATTCGTGAAGTTTTAGCAGATCATGTGATAGAATGACGGGTCATTCCATCTATCTCAAACAAAAGGTTAGCAAAAATTATATACATAAGTCGATCTATAGTGAGAATAATCACATATGGTTCCTAAAATGGACTTATACTTCGTATATCATACTGCTTAATATAATAAAACTAGTTTCTACTAAATAGGGACTTCCTGTAGGCCAGTGGTAGGCGATAACGGCCAGTCGCACTTCGGTTGTGGGTTTGATTCCCACAGCCTTGTCTGAAGCGATGGGTTGTCGCCCGTCCTGCAGGTTGTCCTTTTTCTAAAACTATATTACTATAACATCCCATCAATAATATCGAAAAAAACTTATATACTTAAACAATACTAACTTATTCCAAAATAATCCATTCCAATCTTTAGGCTTACCCATAATACTGCAGTCCACTCTCATAATATAGTGAAAACAATTACCAGAGATTTAATACCATCGTTGATCCCCATAAGATATGTCTTGTTGGTCACATTCTAAACATTCAAAGTCCTTAATCTTGTATTCTCTTGAATACCTTAGGAAAAACATGAATGCAGTTTAAAGTTAACACTTTCCACATACCAAAATCCTCAAAATTCTATATACTCAAACCATGATATCACTTAGTCCTTATATCAATCATGAGCTCATGAATACTATTAAACATTTCATTTTCTCGTTAGCCCTTCATTATGCGCATATCATCTTATTTCCAAAAAATATCTCAATTACTTTGAATACCACATCAATAAATATTGCAATACTCAATGATACAACATTATTTTGGAATCCCAATATATAAACACTTAATCATTCCACCACATCGTTGTCATATTCAACATTGCCAATAGTGATCGCATGTGACTTCCCTTTGTCCTTTTCCTTCAGTGGTTGCTCATGTTGATCATCACTAACCCTTGGATTAGGGCATTTATTAACATAATGCCCCATTTCCTTGCACTTGAAGCATTGAAGTGTTGGTGGTGCGTTCTTTGCAGTGTTTGCTTTATTCACATCATTAGAAATCATTTTTCCATTACTTCGACACTCAGCTGCTCGATGACCTTCTTTTCCTCACTTAAAACATTTTCTAGTCCCTTTAAGACAATCTCCACCATGCTTCTTTCCACACTTTGTGCATAAGGAAACATTCATCTTCTTTTCACCATTATTCTGAGATTTCTCCTTGAACTCCATCTTTCGTTTCTTGTCAAAACCATGAGATGGATATGTAACACCAACTTCCATTTCTACCTTGATAGAACAACGCACAATTTCTTCATAGCTACTGAAGTCTCTTATAGCTAATGCCCTTCGAAGACTTAGTTTTAAGACACTGAAAAATCGATCAACTTTACTTTCAGGTTCGATGATAATGCCAGATGCATACCATGCAAGTCTTGTAAAATTTTCTTCGTATATACCAACAGATTTATCAGCTTTTTGCTTTAGTTAATGAAACTCCTTCTCCATCTTTGTTCGAAGAATACGAGGGAAGTACTTATTGAAAAATAAGTTCTTGAACTCGTCCCATTCCTTGGACTCAATTTCATCTCTTTGCCTTGTATTCTTTATAAGATTCCACCATTGATCAGCTTCACCTTCCAAACGATATACTGCTAAGATGACTTTATCTTGTTCAGAACATTGAAGAACTGAAAATATCTTTTCAGTGGTACTGATCCATTGTTTAGCAACAAGTGGATCAGAAGACCCACTAAAAGAAGGTAGACGTTGCCTCATGAAGGACTCAATAGAATATTGTTCCCTTCTCTGCTCATTTGGAAGTCCAGAATGATTCATAGCTTGTGTAAGTATAGCAATAAGATTTTGCACTCCATCTCCCATAACATTTGTTTGTTCAGAAGGACAATCATTGCATTGTCCATTTCATTGATCAACACGGTTCCTCCGGGTTCCAGCCATCGTCTAAAACCCAAAAAGAATAGTGTGAGAGGAAAAAATCATGCTAGGGAAAACAACATAATAAAGGGGAAGTACCTTCAATATCTAACATCATAGGTTTAATTCTATGATCGTTAGCGTAGTTCTAGTACTATAACCTATACGAATACTTAACCTTAGGGACATCCCTAGACATACCGTAGAAATATCTCTAGGGATCTCACTAACGTTTTCGCATCCTAGTTTCCAAAGGTTGACTAAACCTTTCCTCTGATACCAACTGTAGAGACCCGAAGCTAGACGTACATGGACATTACATTACTTTTGCGGAATACTTAGTACATAACAAAAACACACACACATGGATCGTAATAGTTTAGTGTCTTTGGAAACTCGGAACGTAATCTTCTAATCATGGTGAAAGATCTTCAACATCTACTATAAAGATCTTCCCTTTTTTTCCTAAAACCTTTCTTTATATCCTATGGAAAAGAAAACATAAAAGGGTGATCTCAAATGCTCAGTAAGGGTAAACAAAAGAAATATCAATAATATCGTATTCATAAGAACATAACATTTTGGAAATCTTAACCTGCAAAAGAGAGCATAATTTCATAACATGGGATAAATCATGGCAGTGAAATGTAATCAAAATAATCATAACTTAAAACATGAAACTTTTTGGCATTCATACATAATCACAGAGAATCATTTCTTGTTAGTCAAGACTCATTTCCAAGAATATCTTAGTGGACAAAGTCCCTTTCTGAATCGAGTAACCCTTGTTTCAGTCCTATTTCACTGAACCGGTATAACCTACCATTCCATCCATGTCTATCTCATGAGATATAAAATCTTTACCCAATGCGTTGGAGGGAGATATAGGTCCCACCCATCTTATAATGAATCCTTTCTTATGTGTGCCACAAAATCATAAACCATACATCATAGCATAACCCATGTAATAAAAATGGGATTCTTAAACAACATGACATCATAAAACCATTCATATAAGATAAAGGAATTCATAAACATATTTCCATCACAACATAATAAAATCCATGTAATAATAGGGATAAAAACAAAACCCTTTTATTATCTTAGATGGAAAATAATTTTGATAAAATACTTGAACTTCATTCTTGAGGAAAATATCCTTTCTACTTCAAAAACACTTTTCCTTTATTAACATGTCATACAATTTTAAACTAAAAGAGGTTGATTAAAAATAAACTTGAATACATGTAAAGGAAGATTCTTGGAAATAATGTTTTACAAATCCATTCATGCCGTATAAGTTAAAAAAAACATTCTTCGTACTTTTGTCGGAAAAGTCAAAAAGTACCTCGTACGAAAAGAACGACAAAAGATTCCTTTCATATTCTTTACTAAAAACTCACCGAAGGGTAAAATTGGATTTAAACTAGTGTAAGTGGATGGAAACAATATTACATATTTATGGAACATGGATGTGGATGATAAAATACACCCCAATAAATACCTACGAATAAACAATCTCGGATAAAAATGAGATTGTGATATTTCCCTTACCTTAGGTCCGATTTGCTTCGTATGTGTCTGAACCTCCTGTATAATGATTTAAATAATGTCATTGACTTATTACAGAATCATATACATTGTTATGATATCATATATGGTTCACTTATGACATTATATTACCCGTTCTTTTGTAAATTCCATGTTAAAGAAGCGTTTTGGGTAAAATCGTTTCATTTATCGTAGGTGTTTTGACTTGTTGTTATTGACATTATTATTACTTATATCATGATTTACTTACTTCCAGAATATAAAATATGATTTATATATCATATATATTCAGTATATATATATATATAATAGATAGATAAATGAAATGAAAAACACCGTTCATGGAGACGGTAGTCCGTACGTACGCATGAACGATGTTTTCCTTTCCTTATTGTCTTGAATGGAAGTAAGTAGATGACATACATATATATATACATAAATCCAGTAGCTTTATAATGTCATATATTTCATTATTATTTATTATATATACTTTATAATCATTCTTAAATGGTTAACATGGAGAATGAATCTCATCGCGTCAGGGAGACAGTATTCCGTACGTACGCACGCGCGGTGATTTCTTTTTCTGTAGGATGGATAGATAGTGAAATAGGGTTGTTTCATACTAATAATAACATATCAGTATATGAGTTATACTGATGTTATTACTTCATAATGAAACAACCTAAGAAGAATAAGTGGAAGAAGAAATAAAAATGATAGAATTGGTAACGGTAATTACCTCTTCTTTGAAGCGCCTCTTTGAGACCTCCTCTTAGGGCACTAAAATTGGTCTTTGAGGAAGACCAGAACCTCTAAGATATTTCTAGGGAAGTGGAGAAGAGATTTTGGCAGGTGTTGGCCGAGATTGAGTGCTCAAATTGGTGTGAGGAGGAGGGGGAGGAGGTGTCCTTTTATAAAGGAGGAGAGGGGCACCTTAGGAATACCTCAAAATATTATTTTATATTAATGTCAAAATCGGTTTATAATGGTTCCAAAGGGTCTTATTTAGAATCTAAAGTGGGTATGGGTCGAAATCCTATCAACCAATAAGATTTAGACAAGTTTAGGGTATTATTTTAACCTTATCAATTAGATTTAACTCTAAGTTAAATAATTTAACTTTTACCGTGTCTTTTTGTTTTCTTTCACTATATGGTTAATAAACTTACTATAACATGCCAAACGAACCCCAAATTGTTTATTATTAATATATATATCCTTAGATAAGTCATTTGGCCGAACGTTAGATTTTTAGGAATAAAATAACAATTAATAATATAATATTTGATTTAAAAACTATTTTGTGTCAATTTTGAAACTATTTGATATATGATTTTTGTGAAAGTCATAATAGAATTATATGTTTGAACCAAGTTGATTAAATCAACACTAATATATCATAGTAACCTAGAAAATTAGTGGAATTCATAAAAAGTCTCAAATTACATTCATTTGAGCATTTATAACATCAATTATGTTAATATTTCCTTAAAAGGGTAATTATTGCATCATCGTTGTGTCATAAATAAATTAATTTATATAAAGTCTAAAAATTATAAATAATATATAAATATGTAGAAATCTTATTATCTTTCTAATGAATATTTACAATCGAATTTATCTTATGTATAACCCTATATTAAAAATGTTTTAGTAAATAAACTTTGATTTTGACTCTTTTAACTCTTCTTTGAATTAAATAATAATAAATGTCCTAATCTAATCCAAGTGGGCCTAAATGATAATATTTTACACTTAAGGTTGGTTTTGGTCGAGATACACATGTCCAATAGTATTAGGACATGTGTTAGGGTAATATTAATATCATTTTTACCCTTAATTACCCTATTTACTTTTAACCGTGGTAAATAAAAGTAAAAAGTTACTATTCACAAAAAATTATTTTCATCTCATTGACCCGCATTTTACTTACTGACATCAACCGTGTCTCTCGGATTTTTGAAATTCCATTCACAGAAGCGGTAAAATTAAGTTTTATGAAAAATTCAGTTTTTTAACTACCACTTAGTAGTTTCACTATTCATCAAAAATTGATATTTTTCAGAACAATGCCAAAATTTCATCCTAAGCTATATTTCATATTCCGAATTCCAAAATTAAGCCTATTTTACCAAATTCATAACATAGAAGTTTCATTAATTAATTTTATAATTAAATCCCGCTGTTAAAACAAATAGCGTGTTTTTAAGAAACAATATCTATCAAAAGATTGACACTTGTTTATGTCTGGTTTAAATGTGAAATTACATCCAATGACCAACATTGTATTAAATTGTAAAAATATATTCTAAATATACTTTAAAACCACTAAAATTAATAATTTATCACTATTAATTATTTTTATTAAAATAGTTGTTTTTAATTATAATTTAGTAATTTTCACTATTCATCAGAATATGAAAGTTATCCGAAAAGTACCAAAATTTCACCTTAGGCTAAATTCAATACTCCGAATCCAAAAATGAAGTCCATTTTGAGAGCTAAAATTTATAAAATTTTAAAAAGTGGTTATTACTATTCATAACGGCTAATTTTAATAATATTTTAATAGCATATCGTTGTTTCGAGCAACTCAGTATTGCGTACTACACACGCTATCGAGGAAGGTTGCGATTGCGTGTAATGCAAGACAAGTCAAGGATGTGTGTTTTGCAAGCTCATTTTGATGTAGCGTAAAACACAAGACATTAAAAAGAATATTTTTCATAAAATCTCAGGCTGTTACATTGATATATCTCATTATGATGTTTGAGACCGATATATCTCTCCAATGTATTTTGTAAAGATGTAGACTTTGAAATAAAAAAAAAAAGTAAAATATCTTGGTAGGTTACTGCTATAGAATTATTCAGACATAAATTATTATATAATTGTTTAAAGGAAATAGAAAATTTTTTATGATATGATGCTTCAAGATACCAATATAATATTTCATGAAATAAAAATTATGGAAATCATCTAATTTCATGATTAAGAAAATCCTAAAAGTGAAACGTTTTTTATTTAATGAAATTTTTTCATGAGTTCTAATGTTCCGCATGATGCCTTCGTGGTTTTATTATTCTATTTAATGGGTTCCAAAGGTTTTATTTGATCAAAGGGTGATTTTACAATGTTTATATATTTTATTAATGTGATCCATGTTTTATTGTGAAAAAGGTAAACATTTACAACAATTTTTATGTACGTCACTATACTAAAAAGATTCCTTTATTTTTATATCCATTTTTGGGATTTTTTTCCATAGCATGTTTTCAAATGATTCTAATTTTTAATATAGATGAATTGGATGTATTATAAATTATTACTCTAAATAAATGATATTTAATTTGAAAAATAATGTATTTCAGTAATGAATCTAGATTAGATAATTAGATGTCGGGTTTTTTCTGAAAAAAATATTCATTGTGTTTCAGTATTCCATTTATAATTTCATTTTTCACTAATTATCTAAAATTATGAACATAAAAGATTTTGGGAATTTAATAATGTAGAAACCTTATTTCAGATTATATAATTATGGGTTGATTAAGGTACATGTAATTATAATAATATTATATTCAAATCCTTCAAAATGGTTTACAAAGAGAATATCAATTATTTAAAGCATATCACCTGGGAGGTTATATCCAGTTTTGCAACCTTAGGCCCACTTATTAGGGATATATTGATGATTTAGTTTCAACTATCGTATTCAGGTTGATAACTGCAAGATTCATATATGCCATATCCACATCCAATTGTCTGTATATAGTGGGGGATGGGATTTCTAGGAAACCATACACTTTATTCTTTTCCAATAATTAAGATTGTATAAAATATCTAGACCTATCCGTAGATTTTTAATATTTTATTATAATCATAATCACCAAAAATAACTAGAAATTTCTTTGATACCAACTATAAAAAGACATATTTCATCACCCATTTTATAACATTTTTTTTCAAATACTTCCATAAATATAAAATTAAGGATCTAAATATCTCGAGCCTTTTGTAAAATAAATGACTAAGAACTACAACATTAAAGAAAAACAACATAATATTTACTCAGAATCCATAATATTATTATATATAACATTAAAATTGTAACAGTACATATGATATCCCAAAAAATACATATATAAAAATTCAAATATAAAAAGGCAATTAAGGGAAAAATTAGAGTATGAAAGATATATAAGATACAAAAGGAATATCAAAGAAAAATGAAAGAGAATATTAACATGGAATCATGTAATAAGAACAATGATAACATAAAATCATAGCATCAAAGGAATATTTAAACAACATAAATCAATTCAACATAATCATATATTAGTTCCCCTAAATGAAAATCAGATTGGGTATTCACACAAAAAGTGGGTTGTATGGAAAATCAAATATTTATTTTGGTATCATAATTTGCATAAAAAATGTAAAATGGAATGGAATTAATGTGACTTAATAAAATTAAGTCATTGAAATAGAATAATTTTGAATGTAATGGAATTATTTTATGTTTTTTTTATATTATCTTTAAAATTAAAATTCATAGTACAAATGATGTACCTGAATGAATAAAAATGGGAAAATAATCCCTTACCTTAAATATCACATCCTATTGTTAGAGGGATGGTTCCATGAGAGCATAGGGGATTTATAAATTACATAATCAGAGACTAAGGTTGCGTGGTGTAACACCCTAATGTATTTATGAAAATTTTCTCTTTAAATAATTTTATTTCATCTACAACATTTCTTTCACACAATCATGATTTCAAATAAATCATGTAACATTATTAAAATATTATATGTCTATTTTTAGCCTAGTTATTATATTCGATGGTATGTGTAATAATAAAAAAAATTATAATGAAACATAAGGTCTATGAATTTATATAATTAATTAATTATAAAATAATTAGAATTCAAAACAAAAATTATTTTAAAATAATAGTTATGTTTTTCTGAACAAGATTTATTTTATGCATACAGTGAATATTATATAAATATATTGAATTACATCCTATCTATTTATGATTTTAATGAAATATATATATTTATCAAAAAAACATAAACATTCCAAAAATATTTTTCTAAGCATAGGATAAGAATAAATCTAGTTTTTTTATTAAAATATATTTTCCCTAAAAATTAGTTTCTTTGTAATATTGTGCATTTAATTTAAAATTAATTTTTCAAATTTATTGGTATTGATTGAAATAAATTAAATTACACATTTATAATTAGTAGGATCACATTTTGTAATAAATCCACTTATTTTATGTCATTGGGTAAGGGTGAATTTGGTATTTAGGAAAAATATAAGATGATGAGAAATATAAAATGACCCCAAAACACTATTAAATATTATTTTAAAAGTTAATTACGTCCATATTCATTCAATTGATGGTTAGATGTCCTTTTTTGTCACTTTTTATAAGATTTTGACCATTATTGTGTTTTATTTCATGAAAATTCAAAAATCTCACTCTCTTGTTTTTAATAACAAAAATGTTTTAATATGGTGTTATCTAGAAGATTGTATCAACAATAAATATTATTTTGAAATATAATATATTTGTCATCATCGGGGAAATTTATTTTTATTTTTAGGGAAGAAATAATGCCTAAAATTCAAATATGAAACTGATGTACTATTTAATTAATTAATGGTCTAATAAAATAAATGTTATTAAAAAAAATTAAAATTATTGGAAATATTTATGGTGATGTATGAATTCTATATATTTCCATGAAATGTTTACTGTACAATAAATATTTGGTCCAAATTTGAGTTGTTTTTGTGATGTTTCTAATGTCAATTTTATTTATAGTTTCTAAATTGATAATTATGATATTTTATGGGATTAATATTTTAATAAACTATTTGAAAATTGTAGAATTATTTATCAATCACCAAAAAATAATATATGGTAGAATGTTTCATCATGTATGCATTCATGTTCTATTTAGAAGTATTTTGATATAGAATATTCTTAATATATTTTAATCTTTTGAGAAATTCAAAAAACTCTTGTTACCATAGTTATAATACATAACCTCCTCCCTCACATCATTACACCACATAGTCCCCTATATCTCAGCCATACTTTTCAAATTATCTTCAAACATCATCATCAAAATTTTGGAGGTGAGTTTATTATCAAAATAGTGACCATAGATCCTATTTTAGGATACAAGTAGGAGTCGTTTCAAAAAGGATGATGATAATTAAACATCATTTTCCTAATGTGTTACTTTAGGGATGTTCTAAAAAATATTAATTGAATTTTTTTTAACACATAAAAAATTATCTATCTTTCTCATAATGATGATTCCTTAATCATTTTAGGCTTCTTTTGAAATTTTAAAAGCTTATTCTCAATGAAAATTGTTTCCTTTATAATTTTGTGGATTTAAAAAAATCAAAAATGGAATGTTTTATTTCCTTAAGAGTAATTCCAAGTGGTATTTAAAAATATTTTTCCATCAATGATGAAATCCTTTGATGTTACATATTATTTTATAGGGATATTATCCAATGGTTATCACATTATACATTCTTGGGATAGTTTATTTTTATGATGACATTATATTTATGAATCCAGTTTCTTTTCCATGAATTCTGTTAGGTTTAAACATTTATGAATCCAATTTCTCTCTAGGGGTTCAAATATGATGAATGCATTATGATCTGGGGGGAAATATATATTCTTTTCATTGCATACTGTGTGGGACTTATATCTACCTCCAATACATTGGGTAAATATTGATATCTCATGAGATAAACAGGAATAGAATGGGTAGTAAACCCAGTTCAATAAGATTCATTGACCTATATTATACCCTTTATATCTTATAAATTATCAATATTTATTTCACAAATCATTGTAATTAACTTTGATATGAAGGCTATATCTTTAAAATGTTATTTTCATGATATTTTTTCCCTTATTACTAGGTTGTGCTTATATTATCATTGATATCTCCCTTTTATAACCTTGTAGAGAATCTAACCACACCCTTTTCTGATGTTTCCTTTCCCCTGTATATAAATATAGGTGTTTAGTATGATATGTCAAGAAGGGTTCTAGTTATTACTAAATTACTATGATGTGATGTAGATATTTTATGAACCCATTGTATATATTTCTATGTTTAAAATTTCATATACCATTACAATGATAAGGCATGTGTTTGTATAAAATAATGAATATTTATCTAAAAATATGTAATATCTATTTAATAAATGTTTGGTTCATTACTGTTAGTATCATAGGGAATGTTTATTAAAACATTAGAAAGAAATATGGAAAAACATTAGGGATAATTCAATGTATATAATAAAATTCCAATGACTTGAAAATGGTAGTGAATAACCAAGGATAATCCAAAGGTTCCATAAATTTTTTTCTATGATTTAGACATAAAATAAATGATTGTTAACGATTATGTTACTGTAAAATATGATTATTTTTTCTCACACTCTGATTTTTGTTCATAGTGAATTGTTGTAACCTGATGGAATCATGTTAATGTTGAATGTGATGGACTAGAAAATGATTCTCCACCTATGATACATAACATAATGGGATATGTGATGGTTAATCTTATTAATGTGCTGAAAAAAATATTAGGTTATGAATCGGGTTGAGTTTCCAAATGATCAAATGATGGAACAATGTAATTTTAAATTATTTTTGAGGAAACAACCACCTTACTTTAGTGGATCATCTAATCCACCAGAGGATAAACAATGGATCAACAACATTGAGAATTTTTTTTATGTTATTCAATTCTGAAGACATGAAATTTTTTCATAGATGTTTATTACCTAGAAGGAGAACCAGATCAATGGTAAAATCCTATGATGAATATGAGGAAAGAGAAAAAATTCAAATCCATTGAATGGAATTTGTTGAAATTTAAATTATTTAGTAATTACATCCCTATGATTATATATAAAATGATAGATTATAAATTTCGTGATCTGATGAAAAAGTATGATGATTCTATTGATACTTATGAGAAATAATTATCAAGTATTTCAAGGTATTCATCTATATTAATTATTATCCTAGAAGGTAAAATTGATCAATTCTTGTGCATCAAAACCAAGATGTTTAGTGGAATTAGCTATAAAATATAGTAGTATTTATGATGTAATTGTTCAACCAAGTGTTAAGGATGATATAGAGATTATACTTACCCATCAATATAAGTATTTTGATAAGAACATAAATATGTAATTTGAAGACATTTCAAATAACCAAAGAGAAAAAAATATGTGTGTTCTTTTTTGCTCAATTTGTAGTGGGAAACATGATGTAATTTTTTACTAGTAAAATATTTGTGTGTAGAGAGGAATTTCATCATGAAATAAAATGATGAAGTGATGGAAAGATGTCCAGTATGGATTTTAGTAGAGATATTTCTCCAAATAATTCCCCTCCAATGATTCAATGATCAAATTCATAGACTATGGGAATTATTGAAACCATTTCATGAATCCAAGATGATTTTTATGATTAGATTCAATAACCTATTAAGGATAAGTATAAATTTTAATCTCATGAGATCAAGACTACTAATTTGGGTTATGAATCCACTCTATAAAAATGAATGTGCTATTTGATTCTCAATCCACTCAATCCATTATTTTTAAATAATTTTCTAATGGTGTCCCCATATCACAAAAAAATATGAAATTGAGTTGACTATGAAAACTATTAATGGAAAAACAGTCACATATCATGTTTATAGTTCTTCTCCAATTGATGTTTTTGGAGAATTAATTCCTAAAATCTTATAATTCTTCTATTAGTATATTTCAATGTGTTCCTAGGAATGGATTGGATTTCTCTATATTGATTTCATATATATTTTCATGGAAGGTAATTATAATTTCATATTTTGAATGAACCTAAGACCAATTATCAATGAAAGGATAAATATTAACTTCCAATTAAATTTCATCCATTTATGGGTCTTAATTCCTATGCATAAAGGTGATTTGTCATGGATTGTCGGGGATAAATTCCAAATTAATGGTACGTCTACTATAAGTGAGTTTTTTGATTTATTTCCCAAATAATATCCATGTCTTCCCCCAAATATTGATATTGATTTTTCATTAGAACTTTTACTTGGTGTTTTAAATATTTCAAATAGGCCTTCTAAACTGTCTGCAATTGAGTTAATTGAGTTAAAGGAGAAATTCTCAGATAATTTTTATATGGTGTTTAAACACCCTAGTTTGTCACTATAGAGTGAATCTATTATATTGGTTATTAATAAAGATATTTCAATGAATCTTATAACTTATTGTTGGGAGGTTATCAATATGACAATAAATAAAAAGTGTCAACCCCCCAATATTTATGACATATTTGATCATTTATATAGATATTATCTTTTCCATGATTAACTATTACTATATATATCATAAATTGAGGGTAAATAAGGAGGATATACCCATTATAGAATTCCATAAAATTATTTGACTCTATGAATTTATAATGATTTGATTCGGTCTTAATAATCCCCCGACTATCATCATGAAACTAGTAAATAGAGTCTTTCGATACTGTCTTGTTCATTTTTTTTATTGATGATATTTTGATATATTCAAAGATAATTTAATCAAATTAAGATCAATTGTTTATTGCACTATAGACTATTTGGAAGGAGAATCTTTATTAAAAATATACGAAGTGTGAATTTTTTATTCATAAGGTTTCACTTTTGGGTTGTATAATCTCAAGGGAGGGTATATCAGTAGATCTATTAATGAAAAAACATAATAATAAATGGGCTAGAACTCCCATAGTAATAGAAATATTTAGATATCTTAGGTCGGATAGATATTGTAAATTCTCTTGTAATATTTCTCATTATTATCTAATCCAATCACCAATTTAACATGAAATGTGTACATGTTTATATGGATGGAGAAATGTGAATAGAACTTCGAGGATTAAAAACGAAGCTGGGTTCGTACACCTATGCTCGCAGTACCCTATAGTAGATAAAGGTTTGGGTTCCATAGTGATGTATCAATGATGTTATTGGGATCGGTTCTCATGAAAAATGATATTTTTATATTTTATGACTCACACCAATTAATGTTACATGAGAAAAATTATCCAAATCATGATTTGGATACATATATATATATATATGCATGAATTATTTCATTAATGATATTGAGGAACTATCTTTATGGAGAAATATATGAAATGAATACTGATCATAAAATATAAAGGAATATTTTAACTAAAAATAAACTAAAATTATGCTGAAGAAGGTGTCAACTTGGGATTAAAGATTTTGACTTATCAATACATTACCTACCTTGGAATGAAATCATGGTGGGGAATGATTTTCTTCAAATAAACATGATACCTCATTTATGATGAGGATCCGAAAAGATCCAATATTTTTGTATTTTAATATTATGCATCTAGAAATCATAAAGGAAGATTACAAATCAAATTTGGCTGTTATAAATGATAAAAAATCTATTTAATTGAAGATTAATGTTGAAATGGAATATGTAGAGATGAAAAAAATGATAAATGTTCTTGATTTCATCATTCATTGTTATGGAATAATAAATTTTATGAACCATGTATGTTTCCCACCCATACCATATTTTAAGAAGGGGGTATTGGATGTGGATCACAGTTCATCAATCATTATTCATCATTGAAGTATAAAGATGTATATAGAATTTAAAGAGTATTTTATAGTGATATAGTAAGAAGAAAGATAATGTAGAGTATTTTACTCTATTCATGTTTTTTTAGAATGTTAAGGTTGAGAGACATAAATATATGGGGATGTTAAAAATATTGACCACAAAAAAATAGAAATGGGAAAAAAATCACAATGGATTTTTTCATAAGACTCTCTAAAATATCAAAATGTCATATTTATATATAGTATTTTGTCAATAGACTTATGAATTCAACATAGTTGATTGTTATTATAGAATACTTATTTCTTGATTATATTTATAGATTATATATTAAGGATGTGGAGAAACTGCATAGCGTATAACAATCCATTGTATCTGATCTGGATATGAAGTTTACATCAATGTTTTGGAAAAGTATTCGATCGCATATAGATAGAAAGTTATATTTCATCATGACATATCATCCTTATACATATCGTCTATCCGAGAGTACTATTCAAACTCTAGAATAAATTTTGATATATTTTTCATTGGATTTAAAATGTGGTTAGGATCAACACCTTCCTTTGGTCAAACTTTTATAAAGTAATATATTTCAATCCATTGTTTAGATGAATCCTTATGAGTCAATATATAGTAATAACTGTATAACTATAAAAAGACAAAATGAATATGGAAAAATAATGATATAGGGATCTGATCTATATGAGGAGATGATATAGAACATTATATCTATTCAACAATATATAATAGAAGCTCAGAGTCTATAAAATGTTATATTATCAATCCATGGAACAGAATATAGTCAAAAGTTGGGGAAAAGGTATTCCTCTGAATATATCCATATAAGAGAGTGATGATATTTAGAAATTAGGGAAATCTATACACTAGGTATATTAGTCCTTTTGAAATTTATGTTGGTATCGTTATGAAATATTACCAATTGGTCAATCAGTCGAATCTCTCACATGTTCCTAATGAATTCCTTATAACTCTATTGAATATGTACATACCATTTCTTTCTCATATACTATACTTAGAGTTCATACCCCTATAAAATATACTTCTTATTAAGAACAACTATTAATGATTATTGATTATAGAGTGAATATTTTTTGAAACAAGATCACTCTCCTTGCTAAAGTTTTATAGAGAAACCATCAATTTGAGAAAGCTACGTGGGAACCTAAGGATGTGATGAGGAAAAGGTATCATCTTTTATGTGTATAAAACTGATTAATTGTTATGGAAAAATTAATTTTATCAGGGTATGAATGTAAAATAAAGATTTTTTTATGAAATCATTCGCTTTAAATAATTTTATATCGTTGATAGTTTATATTGAACAGACCCATGAGTTTAAATTAAACTTGTAAAATTATTAAAATATTACCTTTTGGTTATGGCCTAGATTTTAGATTGTTGGATATGATCAGTAAAAACTAAATAAAGAAAAACACATGGTGCAAACATTTATAAAATAAATTTATTAATTATCAAATTATTAGAATTAAAAAGATAATTTTTTTAAAACAAATCAGAAATTTTTTTGAAATATTATTTTACGTGAATAATGAGTTTTATATCAATATATTAAGTTAATCCCTCTAGATGATTGATTTTAATAAAGTAAATATAATTTATCAAGATTAATACAAATTAAAAAACTATATTTCTAACCCTAAGATATTGATAAATCCTTTCTTATACTTAAAATATATTTTAAATAAAAATATGTTTTTGTCTGATTTTATGAATTTCATTTAAAATTAGTTTATTACATTCATTGGTATTAGATAATATAAAATGAATTACATTTTATAATTGTGACGTTCAAATTTGGTGATTAATCCCCACTTATTTTTTTTTCAATATAAATAGTAACCATACTAAGTTTTGTTATAATGGGAATGGTAAATCAGGTACTTTAGGAAAAAAATTAAATGGTAAGGAATATTAAATAACTATAAAACATTATTAAATATTCTTATATAATTTAACTAAATCCATACTCTTTCAATTTATATTTATAGGAACTATTTTGTCCATTTTAATGAGATTATGAACATTATAATATTTTATTTGAAGATATGTCAAGAATCTCACACTCTGATTTTTGATAACACTAAAATTTTAATATTAGATGATCGAGTGGATATGATTGTCCATAAATAGTATCTTGAGATCTGGATTATTTATCTTCATACTAAAAATATATTTTTAATTTTTAGGAATGAAATATTTACCTTAAATTCTAACATGTCTTTGATGTAGTAATTATATAATTAATGAGACCATGAAAAAAATAATATTTAAAATAATAAAATTTAGAATAATTCGGTATATTTATAGTGAACCGTGAATTATCTAGATGAAAAAGACCTTTTTATGAAACAATAAAATAGTTGGTAATGATTTGAGTTATTTCATTAATGTTTCTAATGTCATTTAAATGATCAGTATCAAAATTGATAACAATGATATTATATGGGATTTTATTTAAAAATCACAAAAAAACAAAAAAAAAACAAAATTATGATATTTTATTGTTGAAAATGTCATCTTCTGATCATTTTTTGTCTATTTGGAATAATTTTTTACTATAATAGAATTAATATATTTTAATATTTTTAGAAATTATAGATGTTCCCCTAACAGTCAATAATAAAAGGGAGATCCTCCCTCACTTCTTTATAGTACATGGAGCCTTCGATCTCAACCATCCACTAACAACACTCTCAAGAATGGTTTAGACACCTTCGGGTTATCCTATGTCATGAATGGAAGTCTTACGTGCTAGATTCAGCATTACCTAATATGCCTACTAAGGAGGAGAGTGATGATGATTTTCTAGTCAATGCGAAAAAAATGAAAGATGCGGTCGACATCCAATGTTTGATGTTATCATCAATGTATAATGAGCTCATGAAGTCTCATGAAAACATGGATGCTTATTGCATGATTGAGCACGTCCGTGGTCTTTACCAGGATAGTGCAAGATAGGAAATGTCTGATATCACTAAGGCACTCTTTTTGAGTACGCTTAGAGAAGGTTCCCCAACTGGGCCTCATATAGCCAAGCTCATTGTCTACATTGAGAGCTTTGATGTTCTATGGTTTAAACTCCCCGAAGAAATGGGCATCGATCTCATTCTCACATCACTCCCTCAGAACATATCTAACTTTGTTGTAAATTTTAATATAAACAACATTGGGAAGTCTCTATCTGACCTTCTTATCCTCATTAGCCAAGTGGACAAAGATATGAAGCGTGAAAAGCCTACTATTTCCAATGGATCCAAACTTTCTGTTATAGCTGTCGGGGACTACTACCTCCCGTTGCGAACTGGGATGATTTTGGTGATAAAAGGTTGTTTTTATGTGCCTTCTGTAACCAAAAACATGATTTCTGTATCCAGACTATATATTTATGGATTTGTTTTCATGTTTGAAAATGAATGTTGCTTCTTTTATAAAGATAGCATCTGTTTTGGTAGGGAACATTTATACAATGGTCTTTACACTATGGGAAATATAGTCTTTTGTGATGGGTTATTTATGATTGGATTAGTTCCTGTCGCAAATAGTCCATCCCAGGGGTAATTTGCGTTGTGGTGTTCATCTCGTCACGACTAACATGTTATTTGCGACGAGATTTGGGGTCCCATCGCAAAAGATAATGCGCGCTTTGGCGTTGGATGCGTATGAAAGCGCAGGAAGGTTATTTGCGACGGGGGGATCCCCCCGTCGCAAATAGTGTGTCGGTTGGAGGGTATTTGGGACTGGACCCGTCGTAAATACCAGCGGTAGTAAATGAGTTTTTGCAATAGGATGTTGTCTCATCGCCAAAGGTGTGTTTGCAGGTCACCTTTTATAACGGGGCTCATCGCAAATACCTTTTTAACCATCGACAGTAACTAATGAGGGAAAAGTTATTTGCGACGGGCCCCATTGCAGAAGGTTCCTTTTGCGACGGGTTTACCGTCGTAACTAATCAAACCTATATATACCCCCCTCTGTTTTTCGTTCTCTTCGCCTCATTTGTCACTTCCTTTCTCTCTCTAAACTCGAATTTTAGAGTGGAAATTTCTCTCTGTTAATTTTTATACGGAGATGCTGTGAAGGTGCTTACATCAATCGAAGATCATGTTTAAAGGCATCTATGTGTTATTTGGTTCAGTATTTATTTAATTTTTTTATGTTAATTTTCATTATTTTTTATTAGTTGTAATTAAATTAGTTTTAAATTGTTTAGTTATTTGTATTTTAGTAATAAATAATAATAAATAGTAATAATTACTTATAATTAGTAGTAAATAGTAAAAATTGTAATAATTAGATATAATTAGACATAATTATCAATAAATAGTAATAATTAAAAATAAATAGTAATAAAGAGTAATGGTTTGTAATAAATAGGAATAATTAGTAATAAATAAGAATAATTAGTAATAATTATTAATAAATAGAAGTAATTACTAATAAATAGTAGTAATTAGTAACAAATAGTAGTAATTAGTAATAAATAGGAATAAATAGTAACAATTAGTAATAAATAGGAATAAATAGTAACAATTAGCAATAAATAGGAATAAATAGGAATAAATATGAATAAATAGTAATAAATATGAATAAATAGTAATATATATGAATAATTACGAAAAAATAGGAATAATTAGGAATAAATAAGAAAATTTAGTAATAATTAGTAATAATTATTAATAATTAGGAATAATTAGGAATAATTAGTGATAATTAGGACTAATTAGCAATAATTACTAATAATTATCAATAATTTGGAATAACTTGGAATAATTGGGAATAATTGGGAATAATTGGGAGTAATTTGAAATAATTTGGAATAAATATGAATAATTAATAATAATTAGTTATAATTAGTTATTATTAGTAACAATTAGTAATAATTAGTAATAATTAGTAATAATTAGAAATAATTTGTAATAATTTGTAATAATTCGTAATAAATTGGTAATAATTAGTAATAATTAGTAATAATTAGTAATAATTAGTAATAATTAGTAATAATTAGTAATAATTTGTAATAGTTTGTAATAATTAGTAATACATAGTAATAATTAGGAATAACTAGTAATAAATAGGAATAAATAGGAATAAATAAGAATAAATGGAAATAAATAGGAATAAATTGGAATAAATTGGAATAAATAGTAATAAATAGGAATAAATAGGAATTATTAGGAATTATTAGTGATAATTAGTAATAATGAGTAATAATTTTAAATATTTAATAGCAATTAGTAACAATTAGTAAAAATTAGTAACAATTAGTAACAATTAGTAACGGTTAGTAATAATTAGTAACAATTAGTAATAATTAGTAACAATTTTTAACAATTAGTAATAATTAGTAACAATTAGTAACAATTAGTAATAATTAGTAACAATTAGTAACAATTAGAAACTATTAGTAATAGTAATAATTTGTAACAATTAAGAAGAAAATAAATTTTAATAAATTGTAATAACATTTAATAACTTGGCACAATTTCCAGTGGATTGACAACACTCTTTTTTCTCAATCACTCTTCTCCTTTCAACTTTCACCGACTCAAAAAATTAAAAAATGTATGCTTCTAGAGAAGCATATCCAATCTCATATGTAGTGGTTTGAATATATATAAATAGGACCACATTTTTTATAATGTGTTTAGGTGGTGACAGTTGCAATAAGATGATTCATCAATGAAAAGGGGGCTCTTTTGTCCGACGACTCATTTAATTGCAACTTTCTCACACAGAAATCACAATGAAGAATTTTCTCGGAGGTACAAATATTCATTCTTGTGCATATTTGAATGAATATGTTTACCTCCTATCAGATTCTTCATTTGTATTTTTGTGTGAGAAAGTTAAAAGTAAATGAGCCATTGGAAAAAAGTATACCCATCAATCCACTAGAAAATGTGTCGCCCGTAATTAATAGTAATTATTAAGAAGTATTTTTAATTTTTTTCTCATATAGTGTTTTTATAATTTAAAATTATTCTGAAATAGTAATGATTATATATTTTGTAGAAAAATATGGAAAAAGGAAGTTGAAAATAATTCTTATTAGATAATAACACTTGGAAAAATCAGCGTAGAAATCCAAATGGTTCTGGTTTAAATCCAATATATATTAACAGTGTAGTAGCTTTCTTATCATTTGCATTATCAAAACAATAATATGTTTCAGAAGTCACAATAAAGTGTCCTTGTATGAAATGTGCTCTGAAAACATTTGACACATTTGAAAAGGATGGGGGACTTCTCTTGCGGATTTTTTTTCCAACAGATTTTTTTTGGTATTAACACAGAGAACTTAGTTTCAGAGAATATACTAATAACTTGATTCCAAACCCATCATGGTTTCAAAATTTAGTAAATGATGTCACAGGTCCATCTGTTCAGCAAACTGAAACTCAAGATGATATTGATTTAACTCCTGAGTTGGCACCATCTGAATTTTATGAGTTGTTTAGGTCTGCGAAGGATGCATTATATCCTGGTTTCAAAATAAGAAAATTAGAAGTAGTTGCAAAATTTATGGCTATTAAGTATGATAATCCAATGTCAAACAACTATTTTGATTAGAAATTTTCCTTGGTTTAATCACTATTACCTAAAAGAAATGTGTTGCCTATAAATTACTATGAGAGAAAGTGGCTATTTCGTAATCTGGGTCTTAGTTATCAGAAGATTCATGCATGTCTAAATTATTTCGTCTTATATTCTGGTGAAAATGATTAGTTGGATAGTTGTCTGACAACTGGAAAATCGAGGTATTAAGAAGCTCAATTGGGGAAGTCTGGAATGATTCTTGTAAAATAGTTGAGATATTTCTCACTCACACCTAGGTTTCAGCGTTTATTTATGTCTCAGAACACATCGTCAATGTTGTCATGGAACAAAACCAAGATTTCAACTGATAAAATATTGATTCACCATCTGTTGGTGATTCATGGAAACATTTTTACTCTCTACGTCTGTCTTTTGATTTAGAAACCCAAAACATGTGATTGGGTCTTTCTACGGATGATTTATATCTGTTTGGTTCTTATGGTAGTCAGTATTCATGTTTTCTTGTCTTTATAACTCCATATAATTTACCACCATGGATGTTAATGAAGCATCCCTATATCTTTTTGAAAATATTAATCATCAGACATCCAAAAACGATTATTGATGTTTATTTGAATCCATTTATTGATCAGTTAAATTCATTGTGGATTGATGGTGTTAGTAAATATGTTGTTGCTATGAAACAAAGTTTCATATTAAAATTTGCATTTATGTGCATGATTAGTGACTTTCCGGAATATGCAATGTTATTTGGCTGGACTACACATGGTCCAAAATCATGTCCTTACTGGATAAAAGAAAACAAATCCTTTGTGCTCATCAATGGAAAAAACCTAGATATTTTGACTATCACAGCAAATTGCTTCCCTCCGATCATCCTTTTCAGAAGAAAAAATCTCATTTTAGAAAATGTGCAATTGAAATGGATGAACCTCCATAAACAATCTTAGGTACAGTGTGAAAATCAATTGTATTTTCATTACCTCCCATCAAATTTGGTCCAATAGTAAACCAACAGAAAATTCATGGCTTTGGGAATGAACATAATTCGATAAAACGAAGAATTTTTTGGGATCTTCCATGTTAGTCTAATTTTTTGGTCTGCCGCATGTCGGATTTCATGCATATTTAGAAAAACTATTTTGATAATTTACTTCATACAGTTTCGGATACACCATGTATGACCAAAGATACTGTATAGGAACGATTAGATCCTTCCCAAATTTGCAGGCGACCACAACTTGAACTATTTGAAAATGTCAGATCACAGAGGTTAATGAAATCAAAATCAACTTATACACTGTCAAAAGAGAGTCGCTTAATATTTTGTCAATGGATTGAATATTTGAGAATTCTAGATTTCTATGCTTCCAATTTGGCCAGATTTGTTACGAATGGTAATATTACCAGATTAAAAATTCATGATTGTTATGTTATAATGGAAAGAATTATGCCTATTGGATTCAGAGGTTTGTTGAATTCTATGAATTTGGGATTCGTTAATAAACATATCATATTTTTTCGATACATTTGTGCAGTGACAACATACCATGATGCGCTAAGAAAACTAGAAAAAGATGTTGATGTAATTATATATAAATAGGAAAAAATCTTTTTGCTATCTTTCTTTGACTCAATGGAACATCTGATATAACATTTTCCAAATGAAGCTAAATGTGGAGGTCCAATACAGTTTTGATGGATGTACCCATTCGAGAGATTCACACATAAATTGAATAAAAAGGTATGTAATGAATCATCAATTGAAGGCTCAATTACTGAATCTTATTTCCAAGAGGAAATTCCTTTTTTGGCTATCATTATATTTTATATCAATATCCATGAAAACACAATTACATGGTATGAAAGGAGGAAAATGATAATAACAAAATGGAAATTCAATTCTCAATTTTTAATCAGCCAAATCTTGGTTTCAGTGGAGTTCATGAACGATGGTTTTTAGATGATGGACGTCACAGAGCTCATACATATGTTCTACTCAACTATGAAGAAATGACATCACTTGTACTATGAGTGATTCTATCACTTACTCTATAATTTATCTTACATTATGTAAACTTATTTTATTTTTAGGTTATATGATAATCATTTTAAGAAACAACTTCCAGAAATTATAGTAGCTGCTCTTGAAAAACGCAGACAAAAAAATTTATCAATGGTTTCAAGAAATAGTAACATAAATTATTGATGGGTTAATATCAATTTCATTTGTTATTTATCATATTAATAAATGTTTTACAAATTTTTAGGTGTCCCAACATGGTTATAAAATTGATAAGCGACTATATATATGGAGTAACCCATCCTCCAAAATGGTTAAATCTTATAATGAATATGTGGTGAATGGTTTTCTATTTCATACATGTTGAAATGGGGAATCAAAAAAAACAATGAACTGTGGAGTTTCCTTGAGAGGATCGCACCATAGAGAAACTAAATTTGTCTTTTATAGAATTATAGATGAAATTATTGAGATGTATTATCTAGGATCGAATTAAATACTGATGTTTAAATGTCGGTGGATGGATATTGATAGAGACTTGGGTGTTCATCCGTCCCATGGAATCATCGATATTAAATATAAAAGTCTTCTTGCAGTAAATAAACCATTTTTTTCTGGATCAAGAGGCTCATCAAATTTTTTAGGAAAAGTACTATTCTAATTCAAGAGACTTGAGTGATTAGTGGAGCATAATAAAAATGAAATCTCGAGAAAATCAGTTTACTCAACTTGAATGTGGTTCCACGGAAGTGCAAGGAATTGAAATTTCTCAAGAGACTACTCAAAATCCATCTTTTTTAAAAAAGGACAAGAATATCAATGATGAAACTCCATAATTAAGGATCGATGATGAAGAATATGTTAATGATGTTACAAATAAATTTGAAATGACAAGAGATGATAAAACAGAAACTCATATGGATATTGATGATACTGGGGAGGAAGATAAAAATATTGACATGGGCAGCTATGGATATGAGGATGAAGATGGACATTGACACAGTTAAATGATGGTTATAATTATAACTAATATATATCTATATATAATATTTATTTTCAACTATCTGTTAACAAAAATCTTTTTCTGTTTCAGATGGATCCTAATCTATTTCGCGAGTTGCAGGAGGTTGATCTACCTTTGGATGAGGGGGATTGTAGACCATCTGATCCTCAGCCTACTGATAGTTCAGGGGGTATGCGAAGGGGGTGTGGACTTGTGCGATTGATCTTTCCTGACCTTATCCCCAAGTGATGTCGACATATTTACTTTGATCCACACACCTGGAGATAAGGTAACCTATATATTTTAGATAGATTTCATTTATTTATTTATATATATATTATTTGTCTGATATTTTTATTTCTTTTTCGTAGTTTTCCGCATGTATCTATTGGACAGGGATCGCTATCTTGGGCAATTATTTTTCTCACCCATGGATCACATGGGAATAGATTCCTGTTGATGTGCGGCGTGACATGTTCGATCATTGGCTGGTACGTAAATAATGAATATTTTTTATGAAATTTATTTTATTAATAACTTGATATTATAAATTATTTTTAGAGTTTATGGTATCCCACTATTGATAGCATGTGTGACGCTATCCACAAGGCATTGGAGGTGTCTATGTGTGACCGTTTTAGTCAATTTTTGAACAATTTGAGAAAAACAGCCATTAAGAATGCAGGAGTGACAGAATTTGATGACTTGTGTTGATCCAACCAACCAGAGTACATTTCATCCCATGTTTAGTATGGATTATGTTTAAATTGGATGGGTGGTGGGTTTCAGAGGATATCTTTAGTGGGACGGATGAACCGATGGAGACAGGAGGTGGTGCATTGAGTTGGTAGTCATACATTCAGTACGCATAGAGAGCATCTGGTAAGTATATTTTTTAAAAAATTATATAACTTAAAATATAAATAGTTTATTTCATATTTCTGTAGGAACACATGAATCTTGATATTACGAAGTTCGATGTTTATTGAAGGATGTAAATTGATCCAGCCACTAGAGAGATTATAGGTGATCCCCAACGTCAGATTTTAGTTAGTATTAATTTTTTCAGTTTGAAAAACATATAATATTTTCACCATTTTAATTTCAAATTGGAATTGAAGGAGTCATATGAAGTTGTGACCTCTCAAACATAGGCTAAGAGTCAGGATGGGACAACTGAGCAGAGCAGTGCCCACCATTTCGATGAGGCGGCATGGATACAGGCGATGCAGTATGTCTTTGAGAAGGGACGAGTAGTTGGTATTAGCTGTCATTTGACTCATGGTACTTATTATAGTACCGATACGATGTCAGCGTCCAGCTCAAGAGGAGCTCGTGGAGAGGCATCATCTCCTGCCTCACAGTATCCAGAGCAGTTCCGAACTCAGTCTGAGCTTATAGAGAGTTTGCAGAAGTAGCATAAAGAGATGGGTTAGCAATAGTAGCAGCAGCAGCATGAGGAGGAGATGCGTCGATGGCAGCAGCATCATCATGAGCAGATGAAATACATGCATTGTCTAACTCGTAGTTTAGGGTTGGAGTTTCTTCCACCATCTCCTAGAGCTCCTCTACCTCCTCTAGAAGATGACCCCCTAGTGATTTTTTTATGTTAAAAACATTTGAATTTATAATTTATTGTAATATTAACTATTTATAGATTCTATCTTTTATATTGGTACAAATATTTCATAATTTAATTTTTTTATTTTTAATGTTTTTTTATTTTTTTATTAGTATTATATTTTTTTAATATTTGTTTATTTTACTAATAATAATAAAATTTTATAATTTTTTTTATGTTTATTTTTATAAATATTGAAAATTGTAATAATTTTTTTTTTAATAAAATTAATATTAATTTTTAATTAATCATAATTTTATTAAATATATTTTTTTAGAATTATATATTTTAATGTCAATTTATTTTACTAATAAATTTTATTTAATTTTTTTTAATAATATAAATATAATTTTTTCATTAATCATAATTTTATTAATTATTTTTTTATTAATTTTACTATTTTCAATGGTCCTTTTGCGACAGGCTCTTGTCGCAAATAATATAAATATATTTTTTTTAGTGATAGTATTTGTGAAGGGATGACGGGCCCATCGCAAATACTATTTAATACGGGCCTGTCGCAAAAGGTTACTATATATATAATGTATATAATCAAAGGATTAGTTGCGACAGCGAACTGGCCCATCAAAAATAGTATTTGCGACGATCCTTCCTGAAAGGTTATTTATATATAAAATGTATACAATTGGAGGATTATTTGAAAAGGGGCCCTTTCCCGTCGCTAAAGCCTCTTTGCAATGGGATCCCATCGCATATACCTCTAATTCCAATAGTGTTATGTGTTGGATTACACAAACCAAGTAATGGAAATAGATGACAAAAATACTTCACATGACTCATACCACACCCAACATTGGCATCATCGGCTAGGTTTTTAAATGAGAAATGCTAGAAAAAGTTACATCAATATGGATATTTAGATTCTTATGAACTAAAAATACTGGGCGTATGTCATGCATGTTTACAAGGTAAAATGACCAAATCCACATTTGGTGGGAAAGGTGAAAGGGCGAAAGAGATTCTCTAATTGGTTTATACTGATGTGTGTGGACCATTTCCAGTTGAAGCAATGGTTGGATACTCATACTTCATAAATTTTACTAATGATTTTAGAAGATATGAATATATCTACTTAATGAGGTATAAGTCAGATTCCATTGATAAGTTCATGGAAGAAAATAATGAAGTAGAAAATCAGCTTGGTAAGAATATTATGAAACTCCACTCAGATCGAGGTGGGGAATATCTTAATCAGGACTTCATTGATTACTCATGAGATTTTGGGATCCTATCATAACCCACTCCTCTTTACAAACCTCAATTGAATGGTGTAGGTGAATGGAGGAACCCCACCTTATTAGACATGGTGAGATCAATGATGATTCACACAACTCTTCAGTTCTCCTTTTGGGGATATGCGTTACAAAACAAAGCACACATACTAACCCATGTACCAACAAAATCGATAAATGGAATTCCATACAAGTTCTAGTGTGGTAGAAAAGCCACATTATCAAATTTAAATGTGTGGGGTAGCAAAGCGTTTGTTATGGTCTATTCAGGTAATAAACTCACACCCCATGGCACAAAGTGTACATTTATAGGATACCCTGAGGAAACAAGGGGATATTACCTATACAACTCCTTAGACAAAAAGGTTGTAGTGGAAAGACAATATATATTCCTTGAGAGGGAGCACATCTCTAAAATAGATAGTGGGATCGAGATAGACTTCAATGAAGTTAAAGCTCAAGGTGGACAATAGTTGGTATAAGAACAGATTCCACAAATCCCCATTGAAGAAGAATCTGTTCCAGAGACACAAGCAATGCATAAAATTACAAGAGAGGATAGAGAACCATAATGGTATGGTTTTCTAGTTACCGAGGATGGTGACTCCTTATTAGTGGATAATAATGATCCTCTAACCTACAAGGAAGTAGTAAGTGGAGCAAACATTACCAAGTGGAAAGAAGCCATTAATTCTTAAATGTAATACATGTACCAAAACCAAGCCTGGATTTTGGTAGATCCTCCATTTCATGTAAAGAATGATTATTTCAAATGGGTATTCAAGAAGAAACTAGACATGGAAGGACAAGTCACTACATATAAGGAACGACTAGTTGAAAAAGGTTTTAAACAACGTCATGGAATTGACTACGATGAAACCTTCTCACCAGTTGCAAAGCTGAAATCCCTCAGAATTCTACTTGCTATTGTGGCTTACCAGGACTATGATATTTAGAAAGTGGATGTCAAAACAACATTCCATAACAAGAACCTTTAGAAAGATATCTACATTACCCAACCTGAAGGGTTTGTGACTCCAGAGGATGCCAATAAGGTATGCAAGTTACAAAAATCCATTTATGGATTAAAACATGGATCTAGGTCATGGAACATTAATTTTGATGAATTCATAAAAGAATTTCGCTTTATAAAAAATTATTGTGATCATTATGACTACAATGGATTTATTGGGAGTGCATTCGTTTTCCTAATAGTATATATTGATGACATATTACTCATTAGAAACGATATACCAGTATTACAGTCTGTTAATCCATGGTTAAATAAATGATTCTCCATGAAAGGATTGGGTGAGGTAGCATATATTCTTGGGGTCGAGATACACAGTGATAGATCTAAGATATTGCTGGGCCTATGTCAAAGTACATACATTGAGAATATACAGAAGAAATTTAGTATGGGAAAATATAAGAGGGGATTGTTGCCAGCATCACATGGCATTCATCATTCCATGAAAATGTGTCCTCAAACACATGTGGAAATAAAGATAATGAAAATTTCTCCAAATGCATCAGTGATTGGTTCATTCATGTATGTCATGCTATGTACTGGGTTGGATGTCTCCTATGCATTGAGTGCGATCGACATATATCAACCTGACCCAGGTGATCATTATTGGATGGAAGTCAAGACTATCCAAAATTATATGAGGCGTACTACGGATATGTTCCTGGTTTAAGGAGGAGATGATGAACTAGTCATTAGAGGATATGAAGATTCTAGTTTCATGATGTATCAATATAACATAAAGTCACAAACGAGATACATCTTCACTCTGAATGGAGGTGCAATGTGCTGGAAAAGCTCAAAGCAAAATGTGGTCACAGATTATACAGTAGATTCCAAGTATATCACAGCTTCTAAGGCAGCTAATGAAGTAGTTTGGATATGAAGCTTCATATAGGAGCTAGATGTTATACCTAGAAGTAAAGATCCCATCACATTGTACTGGGAAAATACGGCAGCGGTGGCTCTTGAAAAAGAGCCAAGGTCACATCAGCGGATGAAGCACGTACTTCAGAAGTATCATATCTTGAGGGATTCTTCTCGGAGAGGAGAAGCTGTAGTGAGTAGTATTTCCACGGAAGAGAGTGTGTAGGACCCCTTGACAAAAGCCTTGACTCAAAAAAAAAACATGATCATCACGTGAGGTCTAGCGGATTGAAAGTCGTAGGCAGTTGTCTCTAATCCAAGTGGGAGTTTGTAAGAGTTGGTGTCCTAAAACCAAGTGGTTTTACTTTAATTTCATGGATATTTAATTTATTATTACATATTCTTCATTGTTCTGCTTGACTATAATGTAATAATGTCCTAGTGTATTTGTTTCATTGATAAGGTCATGGAAGTTCCCCGCTATGATGAGAACCTGGAAATGAAATAACAATATTCTTAAATGTAGTTCTTGCAGTTTGATGACAAGCTATAATGTGACACATAGAATGCAAACCATCTGGTGTGAGTAGTCGTAAGCATATGAGACTTTCTCCCATTAATTTCGCACTTGGTAATCTCCAAGATAGGAGATTATGAGAATAGACCAGCTAGTAGTAATTCTGTATGTTTTGGTGTCATTGGATATTTCTTTCTGTGAGTGTGTGTAATGATCTTTAAACTTTATGATTATCATTAATACATGTCATGAAATAAGAACTTTGATTATTTGAAAAAAACTATCACGCAGACTGTTGGTGGGAATTAGGGTACGTTGGGTGTGTCATGAGTGACATGTTATTAATGGATAAGTCGAGGAAGGATTTTCCCCTTCCATTTATGGAAGTTGATATCTCGACCCTTTGATTGAAATAGAACCGTCACACAAAATTCCATGGCCATGGTGTAAAAATGAGTTTATTTTAGGTAGTAAAAGAATGACATATCAACCATAAAAGTTGATGACACAATCATGAAACCTGCTTGATGAGATATTACGATAAAGAGATTATATTTCATAGTGTGTGTTCATATTTTGATTTCTTTGTTGTAATGTTATGTTCTATATCTTGGGTTCCTTGACCCATTACTAGATATTAATCTTGGACTTTAGGTTAACTCACCTAATTCCAATGAGAAAAAATACTAGAGGGTCACACACTAAGTGTTTTTGGTGGTCTCGGTTAAATTCAATTTGAATTTAATTAATGAAATAAATATTATTCTCAATACCATGGAATAATTTTATTCAAGTTAAGATGATTGTATAAATTAAATAAAATTTATTTATTTACGTTATTGAACATTTAATAAATATTTAATTACTATTTTGTAAATAAAATATTTATTTAAGAGAATAAAATATTTATTTATTTATTTGGGTGTTCAATAAAAGTAAGTGGAGTTCGAGCAGACCAAGGTTGGTACGGTAGTAAAATAATTATTTGAAAGATGGTAAATAATTATTTAACTAGATTAAAATAACGCTGCTATTATTTTGTGATGCAGAATTTTATTTATTATTCTATTTTGCACAGGTGGGCACACTATAAATAATGACGCGGTATTATTATTAAATGCAAGGGTTTTCTCTATGTTCATGAATGAATTTAATTATTGTTATGAAATTAAATATTGTAACTGAAATTACATCTATATAAATAGCAATGTACACCTATTGTGTCATACAACACACCACACACCTTGTGAATTGATAATTTTTGAGCCAAAAAATTTCTCTCTCTATTCATCTCTTCTCCCCTCTCAAGAGAGAGAGAGGTTCTTTAAGGATGAAGAATAAGTGATCAAGAACGTCTGACACAAGACACTCGGTTCTCCACGCTAGAACCTGGAGAACGAGTAGTGTAGATCATAGACCATCAGAGAATGTGTGGATCACCACTAGAGGGATTATAGTTTCAATCCTTATAATCGCAATGATATAATCTGGATGGGTCAATCCAGATGATCAACATCATTAACAAAGAAAAATACGAAAGACACATGTATTATTTTTCTTTTTGAAATTACTTAAATTAATTATAAACACGATGTGAAAAATCCTCTCTAAACGTTCTGGGACTATTTTCTTATTTATCTAAATATTTGATTATATTATGTGGAGACTAGAATTCATCAACATATTGATCCTAGAATAATCATTGATCATGGTAAAAGTCAAAATTGGGTGTTGTCCCAAGTAGGCTTCTACTGCGCCTAGAACCTTCACTATGATGGTTTTTTATGTGATCCTAGTCCACTATTATTGTATTGGAAAAGATAAGTTACTTGTATGGAAATCATTTTCTATGCTTATGTGTATGCCACAATTCCATTTCTTATGAAAATGTTTTTCTCTCATGGTTTTCATTCCTTTATGATTAATTTATTATGAAATGAATTGATTTATTTCATAAATAAATATTATGATCTTTGATAAGAATCATATTATTTTTAAATTTTATGTCCATGTTTTTATTTTCTTATACTCATAGTATGCTTATATAATAACTGATATTTCCTTTATTTACCCATACTAATAATTTGATCTCAAAATTTTCTTATTTTTCCTTTCTCAAGGATATAAAGAATGGTGTTAATTCTAAAATTTTAAAATGGATTCTATTGTAATGAAATATTCTTTAAATAATGTAGATATTTTACGAACCAGTTCTTTAAGTTTCCATGTTTCCAAAGTAATTTTCCATTTAATATCCTCAAGAGTTTGTTTGTATAATTTTATCACTATTCATATATAATTATATTATATATATTTATTAAGTATTATTACATTATATATAAGATGCGATAATTATATTTGAAACCCTAATTTTTATTTTATACATTCGAAATCAATATATTGGTTTGAATAATTATTAAAATACAGAATAGTAATAAAATATTTTTTTATCACGGATTCAGTTAAAATAATTATTACTCTATTGTTATATATTAATCAAGTCATAAAAAACTAACAACAAAAAATTGTAATTTCTACTATTCATTAAAATATAAATTATATTACAAAATTCTACAACCATACACCAAAAAATAATTTTTTTTGTTGATTTCAAATATAATGTTTAATTTAGAAAAACAATTTCGTAAGTATATAAAATGATTATTTTAAAATTATATTTTATATTATCACTCTTTCCATGATCATATAATGACCATATTTACACGATTTGTTAATGTTCAGATCTTAACTGCAACATTTCTATTTACACCCTTTATACTCTACTGTCATCATTCCTAATATTCTAATACTTTTAATTAAAAAGTTAAACACACACTTTAGTAAAGTTGATCATATTCTTATCAGTTCTCTTTCTTTTTACAATCATTATGGTAGTATTTTTCTTTCTAAGAGAATTTAGTTGTATGATGTTTGCCATTTTTTCATTATTCCTTTCTATTTATTTCACTATTCTATTATTTTCAATTAATGAAAATATTATTCCATAATGTGTAATGTTCCTATGAAATGTAATAGAATTTATATGTGAATCAATAAGAAAACCTAATAAATCCTTAAGTATGAAATAAGATTTCATTTATTAATATACAGAATTATCACGTTTTAACATATTATATACTACATATGTTTTTTGTTATTCTTATTCATTAAATCTGATGCAATTTTTTTTAAAACAGGAATTTCATATGTAAAATTACCGGTCATTAAATTGGATACAATTCTAGAGATGATTTCTTAAAATATGGATAATTTTTAATTTCTCCACTTATTGTTAAACATGTGGATAATTTATTTGTTTTAGAAATATTTTAAAACGTGTCTAATTTTCATTTGACATTATTTTTAATTTATGTTTTTATGATGTGGATCATAATTATTTTAACCATGTATTTATACCTGAATAAATTAATTGTGACATCAAATTTTTTTATACTTTTTATTATTTTATTATATATATTATTCATATTAAATTTTAAAACTAAGATAATTGAATTATTTATATATATATCCTATATAATATAATATAATATATATATATATATAATTATAAATAAAAATTATTTATATTGTATTAATACAAACAGATATCAATATATAAAATCATCGATTCTTATATACTTAAATATATAAATTCATACAAACATTTAAACATAGACACACATAGGTAAAATCTTAATTATAAATAAGGAATAATTTCTAAGTAAATAAACCTTAATAATAATGATTAATAATTATTATAATTATTTAAATACAAACATATATATATACACACTGATATTTCTTCACAATATTTTCTATATAATATAAACACAATAATAAATTAATATGAATATATTTATCCATTATAATAAATAAATTTAGAAAAAAATATTAATCACACACACACAACCATTTATATACAAATATATATAGAGAAGTAAAAATATATGCAATAATATTACAATTTAGGGTGTGTATATATATATGTATATTAATATATTAGATTGTTTATTATTTCATTTATATTACTATATTATAAATATAAATACACATATATCGTAATTTATAGATTAGTGTACACATATTTTTACATAGACACACACACACACACATATGTATATTAATATTTTAATTTACATATAATTAAATATATGTTATATATTATATATTTTGATAAATATATATAAAATATAAATACACATATATTTACATATTTATATATATATTTATAATTATTTATATATATGAAATTATATATATATATATGAAATTATATATATTTAAAATTAACTTATTTAAATAGATAGTTTAATATTATTATAGGATAAAAAGATGATCGAAAGACTAGTTCAGGCATTCATTCAGTTCAGTTCCATCAAACATAATTTTTAATTAGGGGGAGTCGTTAAGCATATAAGAGACAAGAGGATCAGAGGTTTCAGTGGTTATAGAGAACATGTGACATGTGAACGTTATGGGGTACATATGATGAATGGTGTGATTGTTCAAGGTGTACAAGGTGTTATGCAGTGTAGAAGTGTATAATGTAAAGGGGTGGATGGGTGTGGGAGGTCCACATGGGTAGTTAAAAATGAATTTATTTTCATCATTCATTAATAAAATGTAACCCCATTGGATGGGGGATGGGGAATGGGGTTCTAGTCACAAGGTCGACTTTAAGAACCGTTTTTATTATAGAATATTTAATAATATAACTTATATTTTAAAAAACATTACCCAAGATTTTAAAAAAATGGTAAATTATTTCAATTACGACTCTTTATTAAAGTGAATGTATGTTTGGTTTCAAATTCCATAAATTCATAATAAGTTAGCATCGTTATTTTGAAACATGGGTATTTAATTCAAAGTCCATTATAAATGTGAAAAATTAAAAATTAAAAAAACCACAAATTCTTTTGTTGTGAGAGTTCTTTAATTTTAGATTTTAATAATTAAGAGTCGATATTTTTAGGTTATTAACACCACCAGTGGAAATCTAGATACCAATCTAATGTCATTTAAATGAAATCGTCCTAATGAATATTTTTTCCTTAGATGGTGAATTTTCAATGAAATTACTTCCTTGTATAGGAAAAAAATTCTCAATATCATTTTCCATTATTCTTTTGTAAATGAATAGCATTAAAAGGTTCATGTTGTTGAGTAGAAGTTGGAAAAAATAAAACAACTACTTAAACTTTTCCCAGAACTCATAGAGAGTTTCTCTACTATAATGACTTATGAAAAATATATATTTTAAAATAGTTATACTCTTTTACATATGGAAAACATTTAAAAAATATATATATCGATATTATTCCTTAATTTTGTTCTTTGGGAAAAATGAGAATTTCCTCCACTTGATATGAGACTCCAGAACATCTATTGGATTGAAGGTGATACAAATAGTGTTGAATTGTATCAGATTCTTATTTTTATCATCACCTATTAAAATATTTAATACTTCCAGTATTATTACAAGACAACATTTTAAATTATAAAATAATTGGTTATTTGGTCAAATAAATTTATTTTTTTGATAATTGAAGTTAGGTTCACATCCAAAATTTATATATTTATTTCCTTTCAATGAGTTACTTGTTGTTTTATTTATAATGAATCGATATTTAAGGATAGAATAAAACATGTACTGAATTATTTAAATTAAAAATAATCAATTCACTTATAATGGACAATTGAAACAAAGTTACATGAAACCATGGACAAAATACAATAGGCTATAACGTACTATGTGTGATTTTATCCGTAAAATGTCCAAAAATTAACAAGAGATAATAAATAAAAAATAATAATATTTTCATAACTTGGATAAACCCTTGATCATATTTACTCTTTATTGTTACTATTAGTAGATCAAAAAATATATTGAGATGAAGAAAATGAGTGAAAATATAATAATTGTAATATAAAAAATTAAAACCACTTGTGTGATAAATTTTATTTTTTATATTACAATTACATTAATTTATGGGAATTTATTGAGTTAATCTAGTCATTATATGATATTCAGTAAAGGGTATATATCCATTGGGTATAATACCAGTATAAATATTATGTTTTTTGAATTATTGGTATATATTTTATATAAATATTGATTATTATGAGGTTAAAATTATTCATTATAAGTAATTTAATTTAAATAAAATAATGTTTTTGAAATTGAATTCAAATATTCTAATTCACTTTTAAATTAAATATGATTCAAAAGAATTTTAGATTATGAATAATGTATATTTTCAATATTTATGATATCAATAAAATGTATAAATAAAAATAAATGATTCATTAGTAAAATAAATTCATAAAATCCTTGAAATAATTGAAGAACTGTGAAGAATGCTAATTAAATTATTCATGGATAAAAAAATTTCTTTTTAACAAAATTATTATTATATATTATAATGTTCTATTTAAAACATAATTTTCCAATAATTGGGGTATAAACATTATTATTCATATAAATAATCAAGTGAATAAAAATTATTAAATTCATTATTAATTATGTACTAAGAATGATTTGGTTATTTTGAGATTAAAATACAGATTTTTTTTATAAAATATATTTTTCTCTATGCTGGGTATTTTAATGTTTATAAATAAAACTGATCCCTATTAACAAATGATTGTAATGTAATAAATTGATTATATATATATATATATCAAAATATAGTTAAAATAATCTATTGATTATTACGTGGTGATGAATAAGAATAAGTTCATTTTAATTCGTTTGAATACATATTTCTAAAAAAATGTATTTTTCTATTATGAAACATTATATATACTTTAACTCCCTGATATTTTAAAATAATAAAATTATGTTTGATAGCATAAGAAAGAGAAAACAACTAGGATTAAAAGTGAATGAATAATACCTAGGCATTATGATATATTTGTTTTTTTAATATATAATATATTCAATAGCATACAGTACACACAACTACAAGATATTTATGTTTGATAATGTATTCAACACGCAACATCAAGTTTAAATGAACCATATATATAACTATTATAATTCATGCAATAAATTTGTGAAAATGAATAATATTAAATACATAATATATATATATATATATCATACTTAGTATAAATTATTTTAAAAAAATAATTAAATAATCAATCAATTTTTAGTAAGTTATTTTATTATTCAAAAATTTATTTTCCGGAAAAATATTTTTATTGCATTTCAAAAAAAAATTGATGAATTTTTTTGGATATTTTATAAAATTTATTTCATAAAATTAACTTCATTTTTAGAATCTTAATATCAAAAATCTAATTTTCTTTAAATATTTGGAAGTTTCTGAAAATATTAATTTTTCAATGGATAGTTAAAAATACTGATTTTTATAAAAATGTGATTTCATTGTAAAAATTTAAAATTTAAAATTCACTATTTTGTTTTTTCATAATATAATTAGTATTTTTATATTTAATGCAATTAATTTCTTTTTAATCTAATTTATATTTGAATTTAGTATAAGTTTATTTGTGGGTTTAAGAAGGGGTTTTTTCTAAAATGTGTTTTAATGTGATAAATGATTCTATATTTACTTAACTAAAAAATCCCTAATGAGAAATGTTTTAAATTTAATATTTAGATAATATATCAATAAAGTTCTAATTATGTTCATACATTTATTTTTATTAGACACATACTTAATATAAATTCATCTTATTCATGAAAAATACACTTATAGAGAACCCACTTTTATCCCATATGTGTGTTTTAGTTTTAATTTAATTTTTCCATCACTATAAAATTTATATGAAAAAATAAGATTAATTTTTCAATTCAGAATTTATACTTTTTTATTAGGTTATATTTTTGATGTGTTTTTCTAAAAATGAATATTATTTTGATAAATATTGAGAATACTAAATTTTATTTTAATACTCTATTTTCATTTAAATTATTTTTAAAGATAAATTTATTTTTAAATTTATTTTAAATAAAAAAAATTTAAATTATATATTAATTAATAAATTTATTTTTGTTATAGTCATTTTAATATTATAATTTTATATAAAATCTTTCTAAACTTTTAAATATTTTAACATTGAAAACTTGATTTATTATCGATTATATGGGATTTATTTTTAAATTAGATTTCGAAAATTATGTAAATTTAAATTGGAAAAATCGATTAAATATTACAAATAATGATAATATTTATTTTCTAAAATTTTCACCTTAATTTTTTTTACCAAAATAAATAGTGAAAGTAGTAAAAATTTATTATTACAGTTAAGGAAAAAAATGGATTTACATAGAATTAAAAAAAGGGTATGGTTGAAAATGAAATGAAAACATTTCCAAAATATATTGAATATCCAAATTCAGAAATTATTACTTAAATAATAAATAACTATTAATTATTAGTTCCTTTTTACCTAAAAACATGGGTGAAGTTCATTCTTTTCAAAAATTACAATTATTCCATTCACTTAAAATATAAAAGGGAACCCACTATCCTCCTCACTTCACACCATAAAAAGTAATTCTATCAGACAATACCACCACAAATTAACCTATATTCATCCATAATATCATCATAGAATCCTTATTTTGTGCATAAATCTTACCAAGTAAAACATTTATTGAAATGGAAAAGAAGTTACTCGAAGAAGAGGTAACATTCTTCAATGATAATATTTATTTTATTTCTTCCCCTAATTCAAGAAAATTATTATTAAAACATGATTGAATAATAAACTCATTATATTAAATGTTCTTATATTTTATTGTGTTAATATTTTAAACTATTTCCATCTCCTACTTCATTAAATGGTTTACAAAATCGTTATTCGTGTGTATGTCGGACTACTACCTCGCAAACTGATGTCATTCATTTTTCCATTTGCACCACTATAAGTTTGGAATGATGTTGGATAAAAAGTATATTTATGATATTTATACCATAATTATACATATAGAGTATTTTTAATATATATATCATTTTAAATTCCATTTTTTATGGGAAACGATAATGTTCCTCATGTGTACAACAAATTACTGGCTCATAATGTGATGTGATGTGTCTTTCACAAATGATTTACATGAAATATAATAAGGATAAAGTTAATGAATATATGCAATATAAATGAAATAGTTAGAATAATTACGATATATTTTTTGTTCTAAAATTAAAATATATCGTTGTATTTTTTTCACACTGAAAAATGATAACATCGTTCATGAATGTGTGGACTAGAACCTTCACGAAGAGGCACTTCCCTGTTTTCATCACAATGACACATGGATGATATATATATGTATGTTTATTTAAATGAATAATATTTTATATATGATAATATTTTAATTAAATAAATTAAAAATATTACTAAATTACTTTCCATATTAATCATTGAAAAATGAAAACCTTACTCATATATATGTATGACTTGCCATCTCCCTGATCGAAACATACTTAATTTTTCATGAAAATCATTCATGATTAGAATTAAAATTATAATTTATGTATAATAATGATAATAATATCATTTTTATAATTTTGGATATGATTAAACTATATTAAATGAAAAATAACTGGAACATTCAAAACAATGAACAAGTTAAAAAACAAGGAAATTAATATATGATCAATTAAAACAATTAATGATTATTAACGAATGAGTGATAGTATATTATAAAAGTATAATATATGATATAATTAATATAAATTTGCTTTTATTATATGTTAATAACATATTTAAACCCACAAAAATTGAGGGTGAATCATGTACAATAAAAATGAAGTGTGAGGTAATGGATTTGTTGCCAATTCTTTAGATTTTGTAGAAATATGAAAATTCACCACTCATTAATTTTTTGTGATGTATATACTACCCATTTTAAATTTCATAACAAGAATCTCATTATTTTAATTATTTTTAATTTTTTGACTTTATTATTTATTGGGGAATACAATTCAAAATTTAACTAAAGTAATAAGGGTTTTCTGTCATAATTTTCATTATTTGACACTTATGTCAATTGATACACATATATTATTCTATGAGGTGTATATACAGCCAATTTTCATATTTAATATCATTTAATTATTTATTCTCATTATATTTTAGATTTTTAATGTTATCCTTTCACATTTCATAAGATTATATATGACCAATATTGAAAGAGTTTTTTGTTATAATAACATCATTTATCAGGATTGTTTGGTATTAAGTCTCTAATATTGAAATATTATGATTTTCATCTTAAATATTATAACCAATTTTCTTATCATCAGATTATTCATGATATATTAAATTAATATTTCCACCTTCCTACTCTTTGGTACCTAAAAAAATTTAGCATTTGTTTTATGGAAAAACATATTCATTTATCCTTGTGTTCGAAAACCCTTTTTCATAATAAATTTTGTTTTTTAAAATTTCATTCAAATTTTATTTACCATTCTTAAAATAATTTATGAAACTAAATTCTCCCCATTATTTAATTTTTAAAAAATATTTTAAAATCATTCTTCATTTCCTTTTCTAAATAATTTTCATTTGGCTTCTACAGAAAAAACAAAAGAAATATATTTTTAAACATGTAAATCCTTAATATAATTTTCCACCTTCATAACCATTATTTCATTTTAAGATTATTTTACATTTTTTTAATTAAATTTTAAAATTAATTTATATTTAAAATTAATTGTAAATTATTTTTAAAAAATGAAATCATATTTTTCTTAAGAAATATGAAAAATGATTTTTCAATTTTCATTTATATGTTTCAAGGTTTTTTTTCAAAGGAATGGATTTTTACAATATTTTTTTCAATTTTATGTTTTTAAAAAATTATTTTTTCCAAATTAAAATTTTATTTTCCAAAAAAAATATTTAATGAAATTTTTATGGTATTGATATTCATCAATATCAATTACAATGGTTATTACATATTCTCCAATGAGGATATTTTGAAATGATACGATCCTCATTTATTCTCTAGAAGGATTAATATTATTATAGATATATTATAATAGAAACCATTTTTCGTATGTTAATCATGTTTCAATGATATTTTTATATACTACATTTCTCTCCCACGGTGTAATCATATTTTTAATTGATTTCTTTGGAACTCATTTTTTTATATGGGTCAGTCATGTGTCAAATAATTTTTTATTCCATGCATTTATTTTCTATTGCCTAATCAAGATATAAATGGGTTAATGGTTATATTATGTGTTTTATGAGCAAATCAAATCACTATTTATTTTATTCATGTTTTATTTTTTTGATATTTCTTATACGATGGGTGATCCTAAATAGAGATAGGTGATTCTAATGTAGATTATACAATTGGTGCACCCAGATAGTGTCGAGTGAGTCCGATATAACCTAAATGATGGGTGCACATAGAAAGTGCCACAATCCATTGGGTAAGGATTATTTTCTCCAGAAAATTATATTATTAGTTGGATGTATTGTTTTTCCAATTGTAAGGGTTCTTCAAACGGTTCTATGATGATGTTGTTCTAAGATACCAACATGTTTTATTTATTCTTTCTATGTGATATAATACTTTTTTTAATCATGATTGATATCACATATCTCAGAATTATTAATTTTTATGGCTCTTTATTTTTTGAAATAATGATTCCATTTTTCCTAATTGATGATTAATGTATTTATCTATATATTTTTCTAGGATTCAATCTTGAACTCTGATTATGTATCTATACTATTTTTAACATTTATTATTATTTATAACATTCAATTATTAGTGATTATTTTTACCCTTATCGAGTATTTGAGATCAAACATTTATTTCCATCTTCACCGTGTTATAAATAATGATGTTAGATGAATTATTTATAGAAGTAAATTAAAATCGATGATGATGAAGGCTTAAAGTAAAATAACAATGGATGGGTTAATTGGGAAAAATGATCATTTAACAACATGGGTATTATTTATGTGGGAGTTTTTCCTAATTCTCTAAAACACTAAACCAAAAATGTATTTGAGAGTCAAAGTGATCCAATTTTTCATTTTAATGTTGTATGGTTTGGAGTGAAAAAATTTGGTTCCTAATTATGGGTATCATAGTTAGAAATGAAAATTTAATGATTTCAGCACTAGATCTAGGAATGCGGGTTCTGGGATCTTATAGTTGGTATCAGGGGAGGGTTTATATAACTTTGGAGATTAGTATATTTTCATGTGAGTTTATCTTAAGAGACATGGATACATTCGTGGGTCTATGAGACTAATGATGACGATAAGATCATGGTTTTAGACAACACTTTTATCTATTAAGTTATTATGAAATTTTATGAAACATTTTTTAGGATGAGTTATATATAAATATTTGATTTAACATGTAGTATTAATGTATTTTTTTAAACCATTTTTTATGGTATTGATAACATTTTTGGTTAATAAGATGTTCGATATTGAGGTAGCTATGGGGGGATATGTCTTATCTGAGAGATATAAATGGGATGGAAATTTGATTTGTTTACTAAGTGATTAATGAAATAACCATATTTTTTACTTGTAAGTAGAAATGTGTGGGAGAACATTTTAGATTAATAAACTATTTAATGATGATTTAATTGTGGTAATATGGGATATATGGTAACTTATTTAATGAATTATTAAATTTTAACATTGGATATTAATGTTGAATTCTGAAAATTTTTGTATCATATGAAGTTTTATTTAGTCTAGTAATTATTTTACCATGTTCTAACCATTTATTTAAATTTTTAAATATAGTAGGAATAAATTTTATAACATTCCTAGTTATGTGGTATTTATAAATTTATTTTAGTTGTTTTAGAATAAATAATTGATCTTGAGTAATCATCATTTAGAGAAAAATATGAGATTTTGGTGAAAATTGACAAAAGTGTGAAATTATACTCACTAAGAATGTCTATTTCTTTATGACATTACTCTATATGGAAAATAAATTCATCATCTTTAGGAAAAGGACCTTGAAAAAAAATTATCTTATTACCACCATTAATGATGATATCAAATAACATTTTAAAACCAAGTTTATTTATGGTTTTTAGGTCCTCAACATTTATTAATAATTCACTTTCCTCTGATCAATCATATCATACTTCTACTCCAATATCATGAAATTAATATTTTTTACCATGTATGAATCACAACTTTTGACCTATGCTCATCTATTTGGAAACCTATCATGTGTTTTACTCGATGACCATCACACCTCCCATTCTCATTTATGAAATATATGTTTTATAAAACTTTTTAATGATGGTGGTTTACTAAAAAGGAATTTTAAAATATAAAAACTTCTATTTCTAAGATATATTTCAAAATGCGAGTATAAAATTTTTTATAAGGGGTGGATATAACACCATTATATTTTAAATGAAGAAAATTAGGTTTGATAGCATGAGTAACACACAACACTGAGCTTACATAAGAATATAACACCCCAACACATTATTAAATATTTCAATTTTAAAAAATTAATATTATTAGTATATTTTGGTACAAAAAGAACTAATGTTTTTATTTTTGATATCACATTCAACACATAACTCCGAGCATAAACGACCAATGATATATATAATTTTTATGACATAGTAGTTAAATTGGTGGGTATGAATAGTGCTAACTATTTTATTAAATATATATATATTTATATATATATATATGAATATATATATATATATATTTCCTACTCAATATAAATTGTAGATAATGATTTAATAAAAAATCAATAAATTTTAGTAAAGTGGTTTTAATCTTCAGAAATGTTTTTTCTCCACAGATGATTCTTTTTTCTTTTCATGAAAACAATATAATAATAAATTTATATAAGTTTTATAAAATTTATATTATTAAATTAACATTATTTTTTGAATTACAATACCAGAATTTACATTGGATCAATTTTCCTTTTCTAAAATTTTTTATTGTTAGTAAATAGTTGAAAATATTGATTTTTGAAAAAAATGATCATTATTTTATAAAGATTATGTAATTTTAATAATTAATTATGTTTTAATGTAACATATATTTATTTGTTTATATTTATTATACTTATCTTTTCCTAAATAAACTTTATATTGGATTTTACAATATGTTTTTTTGTATAAAAAGGATTTTTTCTGAAAACTATTTTAATGTGAAAAATGTTTATCTATTTTAATTAGTTAAAATAAAACCTAATGAGAATTGTTTTAATAAAATTTATAGATTATATATCAATAAAGTCTAATTTATATTCAAACAATAATTATTTTTTGGCATATAGTTGAGAGAAAATCATCATTTCCTTGAAAAATACAGTTCTTGAAAATCTTCTTTTTCACCACGCCTTAGGGTTCAAATTAAATTTAATTTTTCCCAATTCTTTAAAAATTAGTTTAAACTTTTAAATATCTTCTATGAAATAAAAATTCAAAAAAATTAATGGGGTTATTTGTATATATATTTTTTGAAAAGATAAAATTTTGATTAATAGTGAAAAATTCTTAATTATAATTAATCATTGTATTTTCATTTAAATTAGTTAGAAGGATAAGTTTTTTTAAATTTAAGATAATATTAAAATTTTAAAATTATAGATCTACAAATAATTTGTATCGTTATAATAATTTTAAATTTGAGTTTTTATATAAAAATTTTTAAATTTTTGAACATTTTCCCTTTGAAACCCTGCTTTTATCTTCATATATTTGAGAGTAAATTTAAAAATAAAATTATCCACTTTTATGAATAAAATTTTAAAAAATAGATTATAAATTTTGAATAATAATAACATGTTTTTTTAATAATTATGACTTAAATTTTGACCAAAATTAATAGTGAATAAATAAAAAATTAACTACCACGGTTTAGGTAAAAATGGATTAACTAAGGGTTAAACTAAAAATATAAGGGTTAAAATAAACAAAAAACATGTATAGAACCAACTTTATGGCCATATGTTGACCTTATAACATATAGATTTGAGAAAGGCCCTTTATTGGATCCCTGATTCATAAAAAAAGATATGAGTATCTTACTCTGTTGAATTCATTCTTTCTAGAAATTACAAGTTTAACACTCACCTCACTTTTAAAAGGTCACCCCTCTCCTCCTATATTCACACCTTCAAAAACAATTGTACCAGAAAATACCTAAATAAATTTTATAACTCCATAATTTCTTCATTTAATCCTTATTTTTGGTATAAATCCAGTCGAGTAAGGCCCTTCGTGCAAATCAAAAGAATTTAATAAAATAAGAGGTAAAGAGCATTAACGAGCGTTTTTATTGGATACCTTCGATCACATCTTTAAATTGATATTAAACCATGATTACATAGTATTATAAGTATCTTAAATTTAATTATATTTTATTATTTTAATATGATGACCAAAATAATTATCCTCTTTAATCAAATAGGTTATGAAATCATCATTCATGTGTACGTTGGATATTCACCTCGTAAAGGGATGTCATTTGTTTATCCACTACCGCCTCTCACAGATGGGTATTATGATGCATATAAAGTATATATATTATATTTATAATATAATTATACCTATTTATTTATTTAATCATATAAAAAAGTTATCTTTCATTCCATATGGGATACAATATCGTCACTCATGTGTACGACGAACTACCGCCTTGCAAAGCGATGTGATTCATCATCCACTAACACAATACATGAAATACAATAAGGATAATAATAATTTTTAAATGTCATGATAATAATATAATAATTATAATAAATACATATTTATCACTTTTAAAAGGTAATATATAATTTTTATTTTTTACACTTAAAATGATTACATCATTCATGTATGTGTGGATTGCTGCCTTTATAAAGTGATGTAAATCCCTTTTTATCCCCACACCCTAAGGATGATATAAAATAATATTTAAATAAATAATATAAAATATATGATATTATTATAATTATATAAAAATAAAATATTTTTCACTTTATTTCCATAATGATCTTTGAAAAATTGAAACTTTACTCAGGCATATGTATGACCCACTATCTCCATGATTAAAACAAACTTAATTATTCAAAATTTTATTTCATGATTGGTTTTAATATTATAATGGATGTATAAATATTATAATTATTTCATGATTATTAGTTTTAATGTGATGAAAGTATATAATATTTATAAGAACATGAACATTCATGACAAAACATGAATGAGAAAATAAGGAAATTTACACATGAAACAATGAAAATAATGAATTACTATTAATGAACATTTGTTAGGATATTTTAAAAGGATAATATATTATATTATAAATATTAATATGGTTCTAAAATAATTTATTAATATGTTTAAAACCACTATAAATGAGTTCATATCACATTCAATAAAAAGAAACCCTGATTTAACATATTTATAGTCCCAATTTTATTTTTGAGAGAGAAATGAAAAATTCACCAATCGTTTATTTTTTGTGGTTTATATACTACCACTTAGACTAGTTATATAATTAATAAGGTTATTTTCATGATTTTTAAAATTTAATTTGATGTTATTAATTATTAAGGATTAAAAAATTAAAAGTTTCAAAATATGTGTGGGGTTTTTGTCACATTTATCCTTCATGGAGACTTATGTCATACTATGTACCTATGTTATTTTATGTGGTGTTTATACAGAAACATTGACATGTATTTTTTTGAATTTAGTAATTATAATGACATTTTATCTTTTATTATATTTATTCCTCTTATTATTCGTACTATTCAATGTAACCAAAGTGGTAAGAGTTTTATCTTACAATCTCATCATTAATCAGGATAATTTATAATTATGTCCCCAATATTGAAATATTATGATCAAAATATCAAATATATTCTTCAAATTTCTTATCATATGGAGATTGATGAAATTTTCATTAAAGTTTACAATTTTTCCAACCATTATTTCTTAAAATAATAGAGAAAACATTTCTAAGAAAAATCATCAATATTTATCTATTCAGTCGAAAACCATTTTCATTCCAAAATTTTTTTTATAAAAATGTTTTCAATTTTTTCATTATTCAATTAATTTATTAAAAACATTTTTACCTATGTTTGACTTTATTAAAAAAATTTGTAATTGATTATTCATATCATTTTCCAATAAATTCCTGATTAGGATTTAGTGAAAATGTGAATGGAATATTTTCCTTAATAAATGTTTTAAATTAATTTAAAAGAATTATTTATATGATTCAAAGGTTTCTTTAAAATAAATATATTTTCAGAATATTTTTTTAAATTTTTTGTTTTTTCAAAATTGATTTTTAAAAATAAAATATTATTTTCCTCTAAATATATGTAATGATATATTAATGTTATTCCCATTCAACAACTCCAAAATGCCTTTTTGTAACATATGCTCCAACATGGATATTTTGTAATGATAAAATACTCTTTATTAATTTTGATTGATTAATATTATTGAAATTATATTTTTATGAAGAAAATTTCATTTACATGTGTTAATCATGGTTCAAAGAAAATGTTTTTGAACCCACTTCTTTTCCTCGACATAATCATATTTCAAAAGGATTTTTATGCAACAAATTTGTTTTTCATAGTCTAATCATGTTTCAGAGAAAATGTTTATGGAACCCATTTATATTTCATAGGTTAACCATTTAATTAAAGTTATAACGGTTGGATTTTTAATTTTATTATGAAATGAAGAACCATGTTTTTTATTCATGTTAGGTTTTTTTGGAAATATCATATATTATGGGTGCTCCCACATAGCGTCGAGTGATCCCAATATATCTCACCTGATGGGTGCACCCAGATAGTTCCATGTGAGTCCGACACAAATTTATTGAATTGTGTTCCCATATAGAACTCCAATGAATTAATTAATTACTCTGTTCTATAAATAATTATATTGGAATTTATTAGTGTGGTAATTCCAATTGTAAGGGTTCTGTAAAGGTTCTAGTATAATGATGTTCTATGATACCATGATGTTTTGTTTGTTCTTACCATGACTTAAAATTATTCCTTTTATGAAGGTTGATTTAATATGGATCACAATTTTTTATTTTTATTAAAAATTATATATGAAAATCCTTATTACATGATTCGTGATTGATGATTCAATTATTCATGAGTATTAGTACTTTTTTGATTTTCTTTTGCACTATGTTTATATCACCATAACTTTATTCAATTCATATGCTCATTGATGAACTTAAAATGCTAATTATTATATTTAACCTTAACAATCACTTGATCCCACCCATATTTTGTTTTCTCTTTTCCATGTTATAAATAATGAGTTTAATTACTTATGTCTATAATGCATTTCATATGTATGATACTAATGACTAAATGTGAAATAAGATAATATGGATTATATGGGAGAAATACTCATTTAACGACATCGGTATTGTTTATAAATGAGGTTTTCAAAATTATATAAAAATATAAACCTAAAAGGTACTTGAGATTGAAAGTGATCTTATTTTAAAATTTGATTCCATACGGTTTGAATGAAATAAAAATTGGCACACAATTATCGATATAAAATCTAGAAATGTAAAGTTTAATATTCCAACATCGGATTTGGGAGAGTTGGTTTTATAATATCTTATAGATGATAAATTTTATCAAAATTATAAGTTGAATATAGTAAAATATATTTTTTATTTTTGATCATCATGTAAAAATTATCTATTAATTTCATTTTCATTTTTCTGCAATGAAAATAGGTTAATAAGGAAAATTTTATGATTCCACAATAAAAGGTAAAATTTGGTAAAAGAGATAAATTATTTGGAAAAGTAGAAATATAAAAATAAATCAATAAATATTTTATTTGGGAATTATTTACCTAGTATTATCATATATCTATTATTTTTTCATTTTGGTAACCTTTGGTTACAAGGATTAGTCTAGAACCCTTCATTTTTAAGAGGTTCTCTAAGAGAATATTCGAATCTTCATCGTATGTGTTATCCACTCCCTAAAAATGTTTTTTGAATATTTTTCATTGAAATATTTTTAAATATGATTTATCAAGATAATAAAATTAGTTTGAAAATTTTATTCATTAGTTGAAGTGATATTATATAAATAGAATAAAATATTTTTTATTCATTAATTATAACACGATCTTGTTTTGGTCGCTTCTATCAACTACGTTAATGATGCTATAATGGATCTGTCATGAATGGTTATTAAGACATAAATGATGACAATTCAATTTAATACAGATTAATGGAATTTTTTTTATTAATTATTTAACAAATATATATATATATACATATATGGATATTCATTAATGAAACCAATTTTGTTCAATGAATCAAAAATCACAAAAAAGTAATTATTACTACTATTTATGAACCACCACCATAACATTCATAAATTTTCCATTTTTCATAACATATATATAAAACAAACCTATTTAATCCAAAAAATTTATAGAGGAGATAAATACATAATCAGGACTCATGGATTAGAACCGTCATGCCTAATCTAGCACAAAAAAATAAGATAATTAATTGAAATATAATAACTTAAAATAATTATTATTAATATTTAAGAAATAATAAATTAAAAATGAATGGTATAAGATTATATTTATTGGAATTTCTTTATATAGTTCAATAATAAACCTTAAATGATTATAGAGTAATACAGAGTGAATCCAACTAAATGGGAATCCATGGTAATTGTTTTTTAGGGCTAAATTTTCATTTCATTGGATCATAAATCATTCAAATTGAATATGTTATTATAATTATTTTTATTTCTTCAATTTATCTCTTGCAAATATAATTTTATAACTAATTATATACAAATTAAATTTCCATGTCAAAATATTCTTCTTTGATGGTTTAGTTAATTCTAAAATAAGTTATTGTTAAGAATAATTCTCAACTTCTCTATTGAATATTTCTACTCTGAATCTATATAAATTCTCATCACACAGGTTTTATTTTATTTTTTATTGATAAATATATATTCCATTCTATATGGTTTATATTTCTCTATATTACTACTCATTATTATATTTAACAAAATTCGTATCGATGTGGGTTTTTATTAAAACTATTTTAAAATATTAAAAGTGTATTTCAATTCACCTGATTATATTTTCATCATCCACTCCACATTAATTCCAAATTTCCTTTATTAATTTTAGATGTTTAATTATTGGATATTATTTTTAAAATAGATTTTTTCATATGTGTTATTGTAACCTTTTGGAAAATTATTTTTTATGTGACTTGTAACATATTTTTATTGAATCATTTCAATAGCATTGTGAAAATTATTTTTAGGATTTAACATTGATTTTCATATCTATATATAATACATTTTCACTTATACTAAAAACAATTATTATTTTTTTACAATAATAAATTATTTATTACATAAGATTACTCTAAATACAACCTAGAGGATTGATAAGTCTAGTGCCTTTAGGAATTAGGTACATTACATAACAACATAAAACAGGTAATACATTATCTTTATTGAAGAAAATTTAAAATTATCATATTATTCCTTCGTACTTAACACTTCATGGGATAACATGGCGAAATACATAATAAAAGGGTGTGATTTAAAGCAAATAAAGGGAATAAATAGAGAATGACATTAATAAAGTAACAAATTTTATTAAATAAGCTTATCAATGCCACATAAAATGGTTAATGATAATATACATGATCAATGAGGCAAGATATAATATGATAACATAAATAAAACATTGTAAATGTGGAAAAACATAAAATATGAAATTATAAAAACAGGACAAGGCTATCTTCCAAGACATCATGATGGAAAATGTCCCATGCTTGATTAAGATCACACTTTAATCCCTTTCATGTTATCTCTTGAGACTAAAACATTATCCAATATGTTATTGAAATATATAATTCTGATAGAATCTATCACTTTCATTTCATTCTCATGTTTATGTGTGACACATAGATCACAGAACATGTATTCATTACTCTTATTATTTTATTCAAAAATAGGGGTTTGTATAATACATACATGTAAGCCCCAATAAAAGATGTGTAATTCCGTATATGGTAAAACCATTGATAGAAAATGTGTATGGTTTTTCAATTCAAAATTTTTTGTCAGGGAAGATCATTGTGGAATTTTGGCAGCATAATCGAGGCATATAAATGTTCATGGAAGGGCTTTATGATAGTTAAAGGGGTATCTCATCAATTAGGAATCATAGTGGCGGTAATTGTGATATGGATGATCATATCCAAATAATAGGAATTGGATAAAAATGGCACATGATAAAGAAGAAACATGAATAAAGAGGAGAAATAAATGAACCCTTTCAATAAGTGTGTGGCTCCAAATTCTATTGAGGATCTTATTAAGAGCTTAGGGAAGCCATGGGAGGACTCTAGAGGGAGGGGGATGAGTAAGGATGCCATCCAAATATATTTAGTAACAATAAATTGTTTCTTAGGTGGGTTTATATAGGAAATTAATGGGGAATTATTTATTATTTCTCAAATATAGGTTTTGGATGAAAAAAAATAAAAACAAAAAACCTTACCATTGTATTTACCAAAATTTTCCTACTAATGGGGAGTTTTTTTCATTATTTTATAAGTAAAAGGTCTGATATAATTAAAATAATACTTCTGCTGATGTGGATGTGAGTCATACTCTTAAATAAACTATTTTGAGGCCTTAAAATATATTAATGATTTTTTATAATTCCAAAAGGCATTATAAAATTAATAAAATAAACATAAAACCAAATTATTTTAAATGTAAAACATTTATTTGGTCACGGATACCATATATATAATATATTACCTCACTTTAGGGTCATTATGATGTCATAATACATATTATATATTTATACATTATTTAATTATTACCAACAAATATGATTATTTCAGAAAATTATGAAAAAATCGTGGATAGATAAGTTAAAAATTCTAATTACAAAAAATAATATTCACTTCATCAAAATAATTTTTTAAATACAAGTATTTTCACTTATAAAATAAAAATTATCATTTTTTGAGAAATGATTTTTGATAACAAAAGTTTTCTAACTCTTATAAAAATTAAATCTGATATCATAATAATATATGCTTATTTATTTGTAATAAAAAATATTTATTAACTATATTTTTTTAAAATATTATTTATTTCTAAAAATCATTAATTCATCAAAAAACACCTTAATAAAAAAATTTATACTAATTAAAAAAATTGGTCTGAATATAAAAATGTTATATAGAGAAACTATGAACATTATTATATTGAAAATAAAATTTACATATCCATATTATTATGGTTCTGATACATATCCCTTTAATAAATCAACAAACTCCCAAAGGGTATGGTGTGAAATGGTGATACATTCACTGGGGGGATCAACATACATGGTTTGGGTCATGTTCTCGATGAGCTTGACTTATTATATAAAGAGTTCTAATCAGGATTAAGTTATAGGATATCATCATCTGATTGTTTAATGGAAAACCCATTGATCCTATCTCCCTTGAAATCATAGATAAAATAGATTCTTAGGATACAATCCTACTGGTTGAGCTGATCGCTTCCTTTGACTATATCAATTGGATTAGTTAAAACCCTGTATTTATACTAATCATATGATTACAGTTTATTTTTTATATTCTCAACAACTAAGATTTTTGAAATTCTTCTAAATCTAATATGATATAATATATCCAAATAAGTTAAACTTTTTCCTATATATATAATACAATATATGATATATAATTTTATTTATAAGGGGAATGATATTTATAAGTTTCTAGGTCATTACAATATTCCCCCTTGAGAAATTTATCCCTCAAAATATTCATTTCCTATAATAAACAAATTATGGTAATTCTACTTCAACACTTCATACAGTTCCCGCATTTCTTCTTCAAAATTGTATTTTCTACACAACACTTTGACCTAGTGAATTTTCTTATTTCATAGAACATGGTAACTATAATGTATGATATTCACATGTTACTTCTTATATGAGAGATAATTCTCCAACAGTACCACCTATAGACTACGTACATGTGAGGCCTATGGTATGTACTTCTAGAATAGGGATATATATAATACATTATATACCTGAGATAGGTAAGGCAAGAGTGATAGTTCTTTTCGAACAGATCTAATGTAATCATGTAATTCAAAGTGACTGATGTATCATGGACTATGATTTTCTATAAAAGAAAAACCATAAAACATTATATAATCTAGAGTTAAGTCCATAATATTATTTTATTTCATATTGAGTATCTTTTTTTGTATAAAAATTTAGAGAATTATGTCTTAATTCAGACATAACATCCAACATTTATATAAAGTGTACACTATTGAAACAATATTCATTTCTACCAAAATATAAATCTTTTAAAATAAAACAAGATTTCTTTTAAAAATATTAATAACCTTCATCATGAATTACTAATTTCTCCTACCCATTTGTATACCCTATGAAAAGCATTAAAAACAAGGGATTATTATGAAAATTTCAGTAAAGAACATAAATAAATCAAACTGTTAGTGCAATGAAAACATGAAAACAAATTGAAACTATTATTTGGAAGCTCAATATCCTTAAAAAAAATAATGCAATTACTTTGGGGCATCTTTACCATATAAATATTATATTCACCTTTACATATAGAATAACCTTTTCGGTCGACTTCCATCTTCTGAGTAGCCAAAGACTTTGAGAGATATAATGGGGAACATCATTCATATCTTGAGTTATAATGGGGCGCAAATTATCATATTTTGAGATTTAATGGGGCTCATCCTCTCATATTTTGAGTTATAATGGGATAAAACCATAATTAAAATTGTACAAGTAACATATCGTGAATAAAACTGTCAATAACACAAATAAAACCGTGAGAAAAACACATTAAAATATTTAAATTTCAATTTCATCAAAAAAATCACTTAAAACACACACAAACAATGAAGTCGAACTCTTAAAAAACAACTATGAAAAAATATAATGAAAAGTAATATTAATAATTAATAATTAATTTAGTATAAACTACTCATTACTTATATAAAAATCAATATTTTTGAATTTTGTAAAAGTGTTATTTAAAATTATTTTAATTGGAATGTCCCCTACCCCTGGTTCGACTTCCTTAAAAAGTTATCAAACCTCCCAAACAATATTTTTAATATTGTTAATTATTTTTTTATAGAACTACAATCATTTTTATAATATCTTACATGATATTATTGAGTCATTGCACACCCATTTATTTACAATATTTTTTTATTTCCATTGTTTCATGTGCATTCATTTAATGGATTCCAGGGTCATTTTATTATAGACTTCCTTTTAAATATAAATAATACAATCAAACTGATAACAAATCTATATTTAGTACATTTTAAACAATTATAATTTAGTTTAAACTTTTCGGGATTTCAGTAATGGTAAACAAAGATTCATCCTCCAGGAAGATGGGGAATTGACACACCATAGACGACAATTTTTATATTTAAGAACAAAATTATAAAATGAGAGAATTTATAATGAATATACCATCAACACAACAATAATAAATTATATGAATGATATTGGATTTATCATAAAATTTTTTATAGGATTTGGGGATAAGGTAGAAGTTGGAAAATTTTAAAAAATAGAAAAAAAATAAATTTACCTCTTGAAAATTTCTCCTTGGGAACCTCTTTAGGCTATTGGAAGTGCACTTTTTACAATACTAGAAGAACTAGAATGTGGAAATAGATGAGTAGAGTTTAATGTTTCAGATTATTTTCATGCATTGTGGCTTAATGTGATGATATTTTGCGAAGGGATGAGTCTCCATTTATAATTAAGGTGAGCTGAACATTCGGAATTACAAAATATTATACAATATTACTTGTTTATTAAATTTTATATCAGAATTATTACTTAATGATGTCACAAAAAATGCCATATTTTAAAAAAAGACTATATTTTTTACTATTCACGAAATTTTTAACTTTTTTATAAAATTATCAAGAATCATACTAAAAAAATTTCTACATTTTCAAATTAAAAATGATATTATTTTTTCAAATTAAAATTAAAAAATTCAAAACTTATTTTTTAAAATAAATTATCATATAGTTAATTATTTATTTTAAGAATAATTTAACATAATTAATGTGGCAATTTAATTCAATAATAAAAATTAATATAAAAAAAATATTATATTTTCACCTAGGTTGTTACATTATCTCACCACCTTTTGAAACTAAATCATCACAATTTTTTTCAATTATTAAAAAAAGTGAGGATACTTTTCCCTCGTCACTTTTTCAGATTCCCATGTTGCTTCTTGAATAATGTAGTTTCTCCACAAAAACATAACCTGATAAATTTCATTTTTCCGCAATACATTCCCTTCACATTCAAGAATCTGAATACGTTTCTCTTCATAACAGATTTTTTCTTCTGACTGAGCTACTACTGGGCTCCAAACATAAATTTCATATGGTTCAAATAACCATGGACTTAACATACCTTTCCTACCAAAAGGAATAACACTTTTCCATGGAATTATTTTAGGGAAAATATGTTCACCTACCTCAAAAGAATGTTCTCTCCTCATGTTATATACAAATTTTTTCTTCCAACTATAAGTTTTCCTTATGTGTAACTGAATTATCTAACAATTCTCTTCCACTTACTCCACTATCTTTTGTCCCATCAACTTCCTTTACCTGACTTCATCCCAAAATGATGAGCTCAGCACCGCTTTCCATATAATTCCTCAAAATTGTTCATATGTATACTCGAATGAAAACTTTTATTATAAGAAAACTCAACTAATGAATTGTGATCAACTTAAATTCCTAGGTAATCCCTTTAAAAATGATGAATCTCATAATTTAATTTTTTATATGTTCATAATTAATTTCTATTAGATTGAGGATTAATAGTTGTATTGAAATTTATCTCAATTCCCAATGACTTCGTAATGACATTCCAAAAGTTAGAACTGAACATGAGATTAGGATATGATACAATAGACAGAGGCACTCCATGTAACATAACTATTACTTTTAAATACAATAGATAATGGTTCTCTAGAGATAAGATGTCTCGAATAGAATGAAAATGACCATATTTTTTCAAATGTTAATAAATAACGATTTTTTTACCTCGAGTAGTCTTTGGTAGTCTTACCACAAAATCTGTGGATATATTTTCCCATTTCCACTCTTTAATTGGAAATTATTGATGCATCAACTTCATTAACTACCATTCTTCTTTAAACTATTGAAATTTCAATCATCTAATGTTGAAATATACAATATCTATGTTAATTTCATCCCAATAGTAACACTCTTGTTGGACTTCATACATCTCATTCCATTCAGGATGAACTGAAAAAGGTGAACAATGAGCTCCCCATAACATGTCATTATTCATCTATGAATCAAAACACAGACACATAAACTCGTCCCAAATATCAAAAAAAAAACAATCTCTATCCATGTTCAATTCAGTCAACATGCCCTTTCTAACCAATTCGTCCCTTTGTGGTAACTCACTGTCTACCAACGGTGCTTTATTAACTCTATATTATAGAGACGACTGCACAGACAATAGAATAAAAATAGAGGAATTTCCTACACCAACAACATCCATTTATAAATTCATAAAATAATTAACCAAAGGGACTAATTCCAAACATATCATGGTTAATTTAGAATTAATTTTAGACTCAATTCATCTGCCACTTTGTTTGATTTTCTAGGATCCTAAAAAATCTTGCAATCATAATCCTTGATTAGTTCCATCCATATTCTCTGTATTATGTTCAATTCTACCTGAGTGAATATATATTTTAAACATCTTTGATCAATAGATTTTCACACATTACCCCATAAAAATAATACCTCTATATTACTAATGAAAAAAACAGTAGTAGCCAATTTAAAATCATTTTTAGGGTTATTTAAAACAAGTTATTTCAATATATTTGAAGCATAAGTAATTACATAATCATTATAAAATATAAAACAACCAATTCCTTTCTACAAAGAATTATTTTTGATATAAAATTGAAAATTTCTAAAAGAAATGGCCAAATCGAGTGATTTGGCCAATATTGTTTTCAATTATTGAAAGTAATCATCTTATTCTTTCATCTAGATGAATTTAACTCCTTTTCGAGTTAAAATATTTAATGGGATAGATAATTATGTAATGTTTTCAACAAACCTTTGGTAATATTCTGATATACATAGAAAACTATGAATCTTGGTTATATCTGTGGGACATGGCCATTCTTCAACTACATTAATTTTTTTCATAATCATAAGTTAATTAATAAATAGAAATAATGTGACCAAGGAATGAAATTTTTTCAATCAAAATTCACACATTATGAATTTTCCATAAAATTTATTCCCTTTTAACTTTTTTAAAACAACCCATAGGTGTATTTAATTCTCCTATTAACTCTTATATTATACCAAAATGTTCTCAATAAATACAATAACACACATATCCAAGAAATCATAAAAATTATATTAATAATATCCATGAATACATTAGTTTAATTAGGTAACCCAAATGTCATAACTAAAAAAATAATAATTCCCATATCTAGTTTGAAACACAGTCATCAAAATGAATTCTTATTTTACAATCAATTGATGTTACCCCAAACTCATGTCAACCTTTAAATATTTTTTTATCCTTCCAGATGAATAAATAAATCATCAATAAGAGACAAAGGAAACTTTTTCTTAACAGTGATTCCATTCAAGATGATATAATCAAGTAAAAGTATCATTGAACCATATTTCTATCAAACAAATAAGACAGGACCACCCCATGGTGAAGTGGTAAGTCATATGAAATATTTATCTAATAATTTATGTAACTGATTTTTTAGTTCATGATGTTATACTTAATCCATTCCATAATTGGGTTTTAAAATTTCCTAGGAATCTGGAATTAATTCAATATAAAACTCATCCTCTTGAAAATAACACTGGTTAAATTATTATGAAAAACATTTAGATACTCATTTACCACTATAAATCATTAATATAAATAGATCCTTTATTTTTAACATTATGTAAAAAGATAACATTCATTTACATCTTTTAACATTTTCTCAACTTCTTGATAATTTAGCAATGATATGGGTTCATTATTGTACACAAAAAGAAACTCATTATGAATGGAATATTCATTACCTCTATAACCTATCTTATAATTATATATAGAAATCCAATCCTTACCCAAGATTGCATCAAACTGTTCTAATTGAAAAACAACAAGGTTTTCTATTAATTTCCTTCCATTTAAAACCAATATAATATTATTATAATTTAATTTTTGTTAATATTTCAACCTTGTGTTTTCACCGTAAGCTATGGATTCATTTCTTGAGGTGTATTTTTAAATTTTCTATAAAATTTCCATGAAATGAATGAATTTGTAGACCCTAAACCAAAGAAATAATTGGCATATTTTGAAAAATAAAACATGATATTTAACTGATACTGGTTCATTTTATTATTCAATATCTACTGAAATAGTGTCAACGGATTTTTTCACATGATTTTGTTTCTAATCATGACGATTTCCTACATTAGTAACTAGATTTGGACACACATTAGCAAAATGACCCAACTCCATACTGTTAAATCATCTTACCATTTACTTCTCATCATTCTTATTATAATTTTTATTATACTCACGATCCATGTGTCCTAAAATTCCATAATGGTAGCTCTTCCAAAAATTTATAATTCATTCTCTAGGATGATTTTTAACACCTATTCCACAAGAAGATAATTTGATTTTCTTACCACCAAATATCATTGATAAATTATTCCCTAAATCTGTCCATCCTGATCACTTATTATTCTTATCCTCACGAGGAACATACTTCTCAAAAAAACCCTTCAAAACTTTTCATGATAATGAAAAACATTCTGATATATTTTTAAATCACTTGGGGTCAAATATATTCATAAACCTGGTTTCAATCCTCAGTAAACCAAATTAATTTTTCTATTAGTGTCCCAAAAAAATATGGATCATACCTAAAAAAACATGTGAATTTTTCTTCACAAGCAGCTATGTGATCTTCCTCATTTTTCCTTAATTCTACAAAAACTTTCATTTAGTGTTAAATGACTTAAGGGAAATATTTCTCAAGGGAAATATCATTGAATGTTTCCCTATATAAAAAAGATATTTTTCCCTTTTTTATTCATAACCAATGACCATCATGAATCACCATCACCATTTAAATCATAAATGGTAAGGGTTATATTTTGATGTTTAAAACATCCCAAGAAATCAAATTTCATTTCCAGAGAACTAATCCATTCTATGGATTCTAAAATTTTAGATGATCCACAGGATTATGGGGGATGTAGCCTCATGAAATGCTCCACAAATGACATAATCATTCATGGTAGGCCAGGTTCCTCTCCTGCATGTATACCACCACAAATTATCACTTGATTTAACTGATCCATTAATTTAAAAAAAAAATCAGTTTTATTTCCCATCGTTCTAGACAACACATTCGGAAGGATATAAACCTCTTGGTTCCTACCTACATCATCACCCATGTTTTTTATATGGAAAACCATTTTGATCAGACATATCATAGATGATGAAACCTAGTAATCTTAAAATGTTATATCATATTAAATTAACCTAAAATTTAAAAAACATTTATGGTATTCTATTAACGTCATCTTAACCCATAAGGTCATCTAAACCATTATTTGATACCAAATATAAGGAACTAACCTAAATACATTACATAATATTTATTTATATCGAGAGTTTTACTTTATTTCGTATTGAGGTTTTTTTAGGTTTAGATATTTAGATAATTGTTTGATAATTTAAACATAAATTTCAAACTTTATATAATGTTTAAAAAATCAAAATTGATTCCATTTCTTCCAAAATATATAATATTTAAAATAAAACAAGTTTTTTTTGAAAAATAATTAAAACATTCATCATGAATTCCTTCTTTCTCTTACACTTCCTTTTACAATGTGAAAATTTTTTAAAAGTGTTATGAGCACAAAATGATCACTAAGAAACATAAAGAAAGAAAATCATTAGTCAATGAAAATATGAAAACTCATTAACAGAATTTTTTGAAAACATATTAGCATCTATATGAAAAATCATGGTTTTTCCTTGGGACATATTTACAATATCACTCTTACATTAACCCTAAAAAATGGAATAACCTTTCAGTAAACATCCATATCTGTAGTACCCAAAGAATTATTGTGATATAATGGGTCTTACCCATTATATAATGAGCAATAAGGGGGACCAACCTGTCATATTATTATATATTATAGGTCTCATCCCATAATATCATGAGTTATAATGTAATCAACTCATAATAAATAATGTAGAAGGAACCTATCATGTATAGACCATTGATAACTCATCTAAACCCATGAGAAAAACAAATCCAAATATCAAAATTCCATTTGTCTCATAAAATTTACTTTTTAATAAAATGTACACTAATAATGAAATAATAGTATTCAAAAATAACTTATAAAAATTATAAAATGAAACATTATAGTAATAGAGAAACATGAAAGTGGGAGAGACCTCTTATTATGTATATATAAAAAATACTATATTTTTGAATTTCATAAAATAGTCACTTAAAAGGATTTTAAAAAGAAAGTAACATAACTTCATATTAACTTCTTTATAAAGTGTAAAAAACTTATTTATAATGGTTTGAATAGTGTTATTAATTTGTTAAATTAATATAATAATGTTTATAATCCCATACATGATCTTTATATAACATCTTGACCTATTTGTTATCAATATTTAGTTATTTCTATTGTTTTGGATGCGTTCTTTTCGTGGTTTCTAACGTCATTTTGTTATGGAATTCCTTTCCAAATATAAGTAATACTCCTTATGTGTGAAAATATATCAATTTAGTTCATCTTAAATAATTATAACTGATTTTAGACATTCCATTTTAACAGTAAAATGAAACAAAATCTCATCGTCCATGAATGTATTGAATTGACACACTATGGATGATAATTTCATAATTTCATAATTTAATAACAAAAGGAGAAAATGAGAGATTCTTTTGATGAATATACCATCAACAAAAAATAATTTAGGTATGTAATTGAATATGGAGTTATCTTAAAATATTGGATAATAGGTTATGATAAGGTTGAATTTAGAAATAATTTAATAGAGGAACATAAAGAATTTACCTCTTGAAAATTTCTCCATGAGGACTTCAATATGATGATCAAAGTTGTATTTTTGTGAGACTAGAAGCCCTATAATGTTGATAGGGTTGTGTACAAGGTAATTTACTAGAATATTGTTTAGAAATATGGCTTATTGTGATGAAAATTTGTGATAGATAGAGTCTCCTATTATAATTGATGTGATGGGAAAATTAGGAATTACATGAAGTATTAAAATATAATTAATTTAATTTAAGGATAAAGACAATGAAAAAGACCAAAAACTCAAATTTATTAATGTTTTTTATGTAATAATATAATTTTTTTAATTTTACATGCTTTTTGTGCGTTTAAATAATTTCATATTTTATTTTATTTTAGAAAAAAAAAATTTAAATAGAACATTATTTATAACTATGACTTTAAACACATTGAATTAAAATATTTATTAACAGTATTTTATACATATTAGATTCATCTAGGGAAATATTGAATTTTTGAAAATTAAAAAATTACATTTATTTTATTATTTTTAGTTTCATTAATTTGATTTATCAAATATCTAATTAAATATTCCATCAACGTTGTAGAAGCTTTAAGTTATTAATTTGATTCCCAAAAAATTGTGAAGAATATAAATTTATTATATTTAAAATTTCATTTTATTTTCAAATAACACTTTTGGAAAATGATATATAAACATATAATATTAATTAAAAATATAGTGTAAACAACATGATATACTTGTAAATAAAATATTATAAAGGGATTGATGTAATTCGTGTGGGTAGGAAATTTACCAAATTCAAATAAAATTGAGATAATGATAGAAACAATAAAATATAAAAATATTTATTCATATTTTTTTTAATTTAATTGTTGTTATAATTATAAGTAGAAAAACTTTATTTATTTATTTTTTTATGCTTGCACAATCGCTGCATCAGTATTGCATAAGCATCATGTTTAATTATTTCCAATATAAAAATAAAAAATTAATTAATTTCATAAAAAATAAAATAATTATGTTCAATATAATAATTTATATTTTTTAAATAAATATATTTACTCTTATACATGTCAATAAAACATGTATAATTTTTTAATTTTCTCTTTTCTTGTCTAGGGCATGCACTGGAGAGGAATTTAAATAAGACTATTGTTATATAAAACAAAAAATATAAATTAATATCCAAAAACATCAATAATAATTAATAATTAATAAAAAAATTCTTGAAAATAATTTTTAGCACTCAATTAGTATTTATATGGAATCAAACAATACTTTGTTACCATTACTCAAGCACTACGTCAGCAATGACACATATTTTTTTACCAATCCTGAAATAAATCATAAACATCATTATCAAAATTATTTATTTTCATAACTTTTCTTACAAAATCATAATTTAGTTATGAAATATATTTTATAAATATTATATCATTATTAAATCTTTATGACATGAAAAAAATAAGTTGTATTATATAAAAAATACTGTAGTTTTCTTACTATTATTGAAAATTTTAACTTTTTAAAAAATTTCTCTAAAATTAATACTAAGATAATTTCAATATAATGAATTAATAAATGAAATTAGTTTTGTGAAATTATAAATATTTAATTGAAAATTTAATGTTTTATATCAATGAACACATAATAATTTATTTATTTTAATAATTACTTAACGTAATGAATAATAATTTTTAATTCAAGAATACAAATAAATATAAATAATTATTCTATTTGTACTTAGGTTGTTAAAATTCCATGCTCCCCAAATATTTGACATTATTCCAAGTAGATATGTGGATAAATACTATTTTGGTAACATCAAACTCGAGGCCTCATCAATGATTGTTAGCAATTCCCTTCTATCGACTCTGAGCGTCACAGATGTGCTGCTAAATGAACTAATAGATAAATACCCAATAATAATAGATTGAAACAGTTGATATAGGTATCCAAACCATTGGTATAGACTATACAAAAGGTTTGGAGGACCATTGGCTGGTTTGGTGTTGGGATATGTCTATACCAATGGTTTGACAAACCTTTAGTATAGGTTATATGATAAAAAAATTCCAATAGTTTCATAAAACCGTTCATACAGGTAATTCCAAAAAAATACCCACATGCTTTTGATCCCAGTACCTCATTCTTATAAACCAGTGACCAAACCAATAATCTAACATTACTTTTGTGAACATAATTTCATATATATATATATATTCATAAGTTTTTTATCTTTAGATTTATTTAATGTTATTTTAAAAAATATTCCCTAAAAAATATGTATACCTTTATAAATAGTTCTCAAAACCGTTGGTATGGGTTATTTATTACGTTAAGATATACCAATGGTTTTTGTGAAACAGTTGGCATAGGGTGGGTCTATACCAACAGTTTCACCAAAATCATTGGCATAGGACGAAATTAGTGACCTATAGAAACAGTTTGTCAAAAACAATTGGTATATGTCCTATTTCTAGTAGATATGGTCTTGAACTTTTCCAACATTTCCACAACTATTTCTGGTCCAAGTAGTTTTTGTTCCTCAAATTCATCACACCTTGCAGTATTTCTATACCTCTTCCCATAAAGGGCTTTATAGGCAGTCACTCAGATGCATTAGTGGAATCTGTTATTGTATGAGAACTCAATGAGAGGAAGATGTTGACCACATTTTCCGTCGAAGTCAATTGAACATTCTCTCAACATTTAACTGAGTGTTTGGATAGTCTTCTCATATTTTCTATCATTTTAGGGGTGATAAGTCATGATGAAGTTTTACTTAGTACATAGAGAGTGTTGGAGACTCTTCCAAAACATATAGGTAAATCATGGATCTTGATCATATATAATTGATAGTGTTGTTCAATACATCCTTGTCACTTATCTAATGTATATACATTCAAGTTGATCAAGTGTGTAATCCAATCGTGTTTACATTAAGTGAGCAGTATTTTTAAGAAAATCCACCAACACCTAGATAGTATTATTTCTTCTTGATTTCTTCATAAGACAGGGGAAAAAGTATGTGGTGATTTTTTCACATTTCCAGGGATTTTTTCTTTATTTCCATCACTTAATAACATTCAAGGCATCTTGATGTACATTCCAAAATCTCCTCCTTAATATTTTCCCACCAATAGTCCTCTCAGGGATCTCAATACAAATTTGTGGTTCCTAGATGGATGGAGAAGGAAACATTATGTGTATTTTCCAAAAATTATATCTTTAACTCTTTATTTTATGGTACACGTATTCCTAAACCAAATATTTTAACAACCCCTTCATTAAAATTTTACTCTAACGATTTCTATTTTCTTATAGTTTCCAAATTTTTCTAAATTTATACATCTTATATTTTATAATTCATTATCCTCTTTAGAATCAAATGTTTAGAAATCATTTTGTGAAAGTATTGATGATGTACCTTACATTATGATTCCCACATTAGCCCTTTTCAATTGTAATAACTCCATATCCTTATTAATTATCACGAGTGATAGAATTTTTTTTTATCTTTTATAGTTAGATAATCTAGAAATTTATTCACATTTCTAGTATGATAGTGGATTGAGCTGTAAAATTCCATCATCATCTTTAACCATTTTCACTGGATCATATTCATCTCTTTTTGTGTAAATATATACTTGAGGCTTTTTTGATCCATATATATTTCACATTTAACCCCGGAGATATAATACTTCCTTATTTTGGAAGCAATGATCATTACAACCAACTAAAAATCAGGTTTTGGGTAGTTATATTCATGAACATTCAATTCTATAAACGCATGGACTATCACATTTTCATTATTAATTAAAACAAAACCCAATCCCTGCTTTGAATAATCGCTTAATACCATAAAAATTTCTCCACTTGTGTTTATTATGAGTATAGGTTCAATAATAAGAATCATTTTCAACTCCATGAATCTCTCTATTGTAATCAATAAAAAAAACATGAATCCCTTCCATGTTATCTTGGTTAAGTTATTTGAAAATATTAATAAATATACCAAAAATTGGTGATAGTGCACAACTAATCCGTAGAAACTAAAGATATTTGTCATTGATGTTTTCCTCTTCTATCCATCAGATACATTTGTCTTTGAAGGGTATACATATATCCCATTGCTTATTATAATATACCCAAATAATGAGATGTCCTTGAACTAGAACTCACAATCCTTCAACCAGAACTCAAATTTTTTATTCTTGGCATAAATATTCTCCTCTTGTAAGTTATTTAGCATAGTTATCAGTTTCTCCTCATTCCCATCCTTTTTGTAGTATATTAGAATATCATATATATTGATATAATACCTATTTTTTGAAGTAAATCTATGAATACTCTTTTCATAATATCTATGAAGATTTATGGAGTATTAGATAATCATAATAGAATTACTATTATCTTATAGTGATAATACCTTGTACAAAAATTAGTCTTAAAGATATCCTCCTTCATCAACTTATCATAGAAAAACCCTGACCAAATATCCACATTAGATAAATATTGTGCTCACAATAGCTGATTAAAAAAATCATCAATTTTTTTTGGAGGATACATGGTGTAGATAATGATCATGTTGAGCTCACAATAATCAATGAAATGCTGAATTTAACCATCCTTATTCTTGATGAATAGAATTGGTGCTCCAAAAGGTGAAGCACATGGTCATATAAATCATTTATCCATTTTCTCATGTAGTTTTTTCTTTATCTCCTCAACTTACACAATATCCATTCCATATGGAGTCTTAAATGATGTTAATGGCCCATATATAATCTTAATTTAAAATTCAACCTCTCAGCTATGAGGAAGACCATGAAATTCATTAGGAAACACCTTAGTGTATTCCCTTACAATGAGAATGTATTCTAGGATGATCCTTTCTTTAGAATCAATAATTAATTGATATATAATTTCTCATAGGGAAATAATATCCATACTAGAGATGTTAGTGGTAATGAATATTCATCAATCTCCTTAAATTTCTATAGAGTTGGTGGATGATAAGTGATATTTAGGCTAATTAATTTAACTTGTAAATTTATGTTGGATATATATAGGAAAATCCAATCCTTACCCAAAATTGCAAAGAAATCCATATAATATATTATCACAAGATTATCTGGGAATCACATCACACAAATTTTGACATGGGAGGAGTTATATACTTGGGATTAAATAATTTCCCCATTTAATTTTTTCACTGATAACTATAGTCCCATGCTTTGTTGGGGTGTTTTAAAAGTAATGATTATATTTTTTTGGTATAAAATAATTCATAGAACTAATGTCAAAAAATTAATTCTCTATTATTTGATGAATAACTAGAAGTCTCGTCACTACATCATTGTCATGATCCACCTCAATGGTTGTGATGGAAGTATCTCAACCTTTATACCTTGGAGGACGTTGAATGTATATGAAAACACTTTAATTAGTAAACTGGTTTTCAAAGTGACCTAGTTCCTTGTAAATGAAGTAATGAACAATGCATTGAGGGTTGAATGGATAATTTTATTCCACCATCACATTAGATTTTTTCTACCAATGAAAATATCTATCTAGGTTCCATTTGTTCCTACACTTAAAGCATTTCCTCCTTCCCCATAGAATATTTATAGAGTGCTCCATTCCTCTATTTTTTAAAGTATAATATTAAAATTTCATATCAACATTATATTTACGCATTGAACAACCAGAATTAAACACCCCTTTAAACATATTATCCCTATGATACCGTTTATATTTGATCATATCCTTCTCAACTTTGCATTAATATTTGTCAATTTCTGCATAGCTATCAGTGTCTCGGATCACCAAGGATTTTCGTATACTAGGTTTTATCTCACCAATGAAGCATCAACCCTGCACACAGGGGTAATGAAAAAGTCAGAGGCATATTACACAATTATTTTGAGGTTTTACTCATATGATTTAATAGATATTACTTTTTAATGGAGGAAATGAAATCAAATTTCTTTTTAAGTCGGAGAGTGTGAGGAAAATATTTATCAAACAACCTTTTTCAGAATTCCTCCTACCCCATTTCTTAGATCTGTTCCTCAAGCTTTGTATTCATGATCCAAGTCCATAAAATGATAAAATTCATAATCCATATGATAATCATCTTTAAAAACATATCTATATTAGAAAATCAAATGTTGGGAAAGATTATATCATAGGAGTTGATCCATTTTTTTCAATTAAGGGATCAGGTGATCAATTCAGTGATAGAGGCCTTTGTGGCATAAAGGTATCAATTATATCTTATTCTTTATTATGGGGATCTGGGAACTCCAAGATATCCATGTTTTTTTTTGAACCTATGTCGTCTAAGAGAGTATTATAATAATGTTTTTTATTCCTGCAGCCATTGGGTTATGCATCTCGTTGGGGCAGTCATCACATTTCTTATCACATTGGTTGTTTACCCAATTCTTCAAAAAAAATTCCTTTGGATATAATAAATAGAAAATTATAATTGATACTTTTTAAACTATTAAACACATAAATAGGAATCCATTAACATTAAATAGAAAACATTTAAATTAAATTAATTACCTTAACTTACATATTTTGAGCCATCAATATATGTTATCCATGGTCTATTTCCTAATATATGTTATTATAGAAATTTTTTCCCATAATATTGTTCTATAATGATATTATGAATTTACCAAAAAATATATCCTAAGAGTGTTAAACCAAGTGTGAAACAAGTCTCATTTTTTCACTAGTCATTGGTCAAGTCTAACTCAACAATATGTTTTTGGGTTTTATGCCAATGCACATCTGTGCCAGATCCACATCCAGATGTAGTATCTAGATATGGATGTACATTCTTGAAAACCCAATTAATATATACATAACTAATTTTAGGTATGGTTCATTAGAATCAGTTTTATATATAAGTATTTCTTTATAATTTTCTTACCATAATCCCAAAAATAACAAAACATTTCCTCTGATACCAACTATATCAATGCTACACTTGATCTCAAATTAATACTTGATTTATTGAAAAAAATTATAGTTTATAAATCTTTTAATATTGATAATAGTATTTTATTCATAAATAAGGTAAATTATATATCAACATAAAATAGGTAATACATCATCATTATTGAAAACCTCCCAAACATGATAATATTATTCCATCGCACTTAACATTTTATGAGATAACCTAGAGATATACATGAAAAAGAGGCAGTATACAAATCCTTGTATGGGAATAAACATGGAATAATATTATGAATGTAAATCATGTTAGATAATTGGAATATCAAGGTAATATAAAAGGGTTTAGGATTATAAATTTGAACAACGAGTCAGGATATAGCATGATAACATAAAGGAATCGGCGGAAAATTTGGTCTCAACATAAAAATCGGAATCATAATCTTAGTTTAAGTATAAAATCCAATTGAAAATAATGGAAAAAGTACTATGGTGGATTAGGTTAACTCCCTAATCCCTTACATAGAATATCACTGGACTAAAACCTTAAACAATTTATTTTTGTGCTTCATAATTCTTGGTTCACCCATCACATTCATTTCATTCACATTCATTCATGTTCCAAATAGATCATACAATTTGTATTTATTCATAATAATATTTTATTCCATGATCAAGGAGTCTAGAATAAATACATTTAGTTTCACAATCAAAGAATAATATTTTCATAAATTGGAACACCCTTGATAAGAAAATGTTATGCGTATTCACTACCCAATTATTTGGAATGCAAAATCACTGTGGAATTATGGAAATATGAAAGGGGAATGAAAATAAATGTTACCTTATGATTGTGACTCTAAATTCTTGGGATGTGCTTCTAGATACCTTGGGAGCACCCTTGGAGGACTATATATATTTTCGGATATAGTAAGGATTGTATACATGGATTTTTAGTGAAGATATATGGTATCATGGATTGGGTTGTATAGAAAATGAGTGGAGAATTCTTTATCATTTCTAAAACATAGGTTTCAAAATATATATAAAAATTCTCCAAAACCACAATCCATCCCTTTTTTCCAATGTTTTATTATAAATGAGAGTGTTTTAATATTTTTATAATTCCAATGGTAGAAAATTATAAAAAAATACGCTTTCGGATATGCAAGCTGGTCATACCCTTAAAGAAATGATTTTTAAAACTCTAAAATATATTAGTGTTTTTTGGGGATTCATAATGGATTTATAAAATAAATAATGTTGACTTAAAATAAAAATATTTTAAATGGAAAACATATATATGGTCTTGGATATAATTTAGAGTATTTATTATAGAAATTATTTCATTTGGTGTCATAATAAAATCCATATATTTATACAATATTTAATTCATACAAAAAAAATTGATTCTCTCAAAATTATGAAAAAAACACTATTATATAATTTTAATGTTATAATACAAAAATTAATATTCATCGTATAAAAATTATTTTATAAATATTTTTATTTTATCGTTTAATATAAAAATAAACATTTATTAAGAAATAATGGGGTTTATGACAATAAATATTTTGAAATAATAATAAAAATTACATTTGACATTAAAATAAATAAATGATCATTTTTATTGAACAAAAATTAATTATAAATAATATTTTATAAATATATTATTTATTTAAAAAAAATTTAATTAATTTAAAAAAAATTAATTGAAATTGAATAAGAATTAAAATTAATTTTTTTTATTTTATTTTATAAAAATAAAAAAATCTAAAGTTACCATAAAGAAAAAAATGAACATTATTCAATAGAAAATAAAATATACATATTTATATTATTATCAGCCTAATAAATATCTCATAAACATGATAGAATATTTCTTAAGGGTATGGTGCATGATAGTGAGAATTTCACGGGGTGTTTAGACGTAAAAGGTTTTTGTTGTGATCTCGATGAGCTTGAACTTCTCACATAAAGGGCTTCGTTCAAGCCTAAGATGTTTGATCTCTACTTGGGCATGGTCAACGGAAAATCCTATTGACGAAATCTCTCTCAGAAGCTCCGATAAATGAACTTCATAGGGTACAATCCTACAAGTTGAGGCCATCACTTCCTTTTTCTATGTCAATTTGATTTTTTAAAACCCAATATTTATACTTATCATATGAGAAATATTAAACATATATATTTTCAAAGGTTTTAATGGTTAATAGTATTTTAAATACAATATGATATAATAAATCCAAATAAGTGCATCTGTTTTATATAACCATAATTCATAATAATAAATTTAATTTTAATCATAAGGGTCACTTTATTTATAAATTTTCATATTGAAACACCTTTGGCATTATGCTTCTTGAATCACCAAATAAATTCTATTTTGATATATATATATATATATATATATATTGGTTGATTGAATTTTTTGTATCAACGAATCCACTTCTTCATTTAATATTATATGATAACATTTGAAAATATTTGTTAACCCATATTCTCTCCATAGGGTTTTCATTAAAAGATGTTTGATTTATTTCATTGGGAAGACATAAGATTGATTTAACATTATTTTAGGGGTGGGTCTGATATAACCCACCAATGTAATGGATTTCTCCTCATATATCATGGGATAATAAAGTTATGTGTTGTAAAGACCTGTAAAATTCAAGGGAAATTTTTTCTTAATTTTCATTAGAATTTTACAAGAGTGCGGTTTCTGACGGCACCTGATTCCGAGGCCCGGAGTGCCCGGAATCATTTTCCGAAGTTTGGCTCGGGTACGTTCAGTGAACGAACGAGCGGGAATTTCTAACTTTTGATCCGGTTCTCGGAATTGAAATCCGAGAGCACCGATGAACTCGCAACGCCGATATTCTCTTAAAGAGACCTTTTCGGAAGTTGCGTTTGTTGCGGGTTGAAAGTTAGTTTTTGGGTTTTTAGTTTAAGTTAAATAAAATTTGTGAAGAACAAATTTTATTTTAACTTGATAAATCCTACCAAAGGGAGTTGGGAGTGGGACCCACATCCACTTAACCTCCCTTGGGAGGATTAAGTGTGGTGGGGCCCACATGAACCCCAACTCCTCAAATTCTCTCAAAACCTCCCCTTTAACCCATTTCAATTAATGTTGACAACTTGACTTAATTAATTGAAGAGGGTTAATTTAAATTTCAAACCTTTGAAATTCTAAGAGGAGGGTTGTGTAATAAAATAAGCTTAAGCTTATTTTATTTTGTTGGGTTGGTTTCCTTTGTTCTTGAGAGGATTTTGAGCGCTTCTCCTTCATCTTCAAGCTTTGACGAAAAATGCTCAACATGACGAAGAACGCTCAAGTTCCGACGAAGAACGCCGCTCCGCTCTTCTTCGTCTTCCGTGTCAACGAGAGGGAACGCCGCTTCCTCCTCGGATTCCCATCGTCGGCATACGAAGATTCGCCAATGACGTACCACATCGGACGCACCTCTTCGTCATCGGATTTGACGAACGACGACCGCGACGCCCGACCTCCGCGACGTCGTCTTCCGCGGAACGTTGACAAATCTTCGAACCTTATACCAAGGTAGGGGTTGTTGATTTTCTTTAATTATTTCATTCTTGATCGTGGATCTAGCATGTCTAACGTGAGGAAATTGAATATTTTAAGTTGTGTTATTATTTAACGTGAGGGGGGGCCGGACCCCATGAACACGGCTGAACCCCCTCCATCGTTCATGTTGTTTTATCTTGCGGGTGGAAGCAAGGTGGCGTGGTGTCGTCGCACCACGCGGATAATTGTATGTTTATCTTGCGCGACGCCGTCGCGCGCGCGCCATGGAATAATCTTCAAGAACGCGACGCTGCCGTGCCGCATCAAGGGAAATCGAAGGCGCGGCGGAGGGGCGCGGTGCCGTCGCACCGCGCCGGACGACGAACACCGCGGCCGGTTCCGGGCCGCGGCGGAAAGAGAAGACCGGCGGTCGGGCCGCCGGCGTCGGAAGCCGAAGAGGGGACCGGATTTTCCGGTCCAATTGGAGAAAACCGGCCGGCCAGCTGGCCGGCCGGATGGTAATAAAACGGGGGAAATTAATCCCCTGGCCAGCTCTAAAAAAAACCCCCTCATAAAGAGGGGGGTGGTTTCCTTGAGGGGGGGCAGGAGGCCCCCCGGTTTAATCAAGCTGGCCCCCGCAAGGGGGGGCCGTTTTCCACAAAGGGTGCGGCATTAAGTCGCGCCGCCACTCCAAGAAAGCGGGGGCTTTTCCCCCCGCACACCGCCAGGCCGCCGCGCCACCGCCAGGCCGCCGTGCCACCGCCGGGCCGCCGCGCCGCCGGTCGGCCGGCCGGTCCGGGTCAACCCGGTTCGGGCCGACTCGGGGGGGGGGGGGGGGGGGGGGGGGGGGTCGGGCCGGGTCGACCCAGACCCGGACCCCCCCCCCCCCCCCCCCCCCCCGTTTCGAATCATTTTCGGTCTTTTGGTCATATCATCAGCCACGGACCTCCGATCGCCGAACCGTCTGCGGCAACGCGATCCTTGGATCGAGACGGTCGTTTTGGTATATCGCACTCAAGGTTTCGGTTTACATTGAGTTCGGCCGGGTTGGTTCGTTCACGAAACCAACCAGGCCTTCGGAGCGGAAACGCTCATTTCTTGAGCTACGGACGTCCGATTGATGTGCCGTCAGCTGTGTTGTGTTCCTCTTAGTGAGACGAATCTTTTGGCATACTCTGCCCGAGGTTTGGACGCAGGTGGAGTACGATCGGGTTGGTTTTGCCTTAAAAACCAACCGGGCCCCGGGGACGAAAATGCCAATAACTCTCAGACCGGGCGTCCGATCGACGTGCCGTCTTTTGTGTTGAGTTCCTGTTGACGATACGGAACTTTTGGATACATCAACTCTAGACTTTGTGACAGTTAATGTATCAGCCTCTCGGCTCGTGGAGCGGACCCTCCGAACGAGCTTGCTGTGCGCGGGAACCCTAGTGCTGGCTGCGACTGTTATTGTGACTACTACTGCTACTACTGCTACTGTGACTGCGACGACGACAGTACAGAGATCCTGTGTGGATTCGACGACGACGACTACAGCACTCAGCGATCCTACGTGGATCAATGCTACAGGTCCTGTGTGGGCCCGATCCTGTGTGGATTCGACAATGACGACTTCAGCACTCAGCGATCCTACGTGGATCAGTGCTACAGGTCCTGTGTGGGCCCGATCCTGTGTGGGTTCGATCCTGTGTGGGTCCGCGCTCAGCGGTTCTGTGTGAGCCAGCGCCTACAGGTCCTGTGTGGGCCCGATCTTGTGTGGGTCATTGCGGGGGTTAGTTACCTATCGATCCTTCGTGGGTCCGACGACTTAGATGGATCAGAGATCATCTTTATCGTCTTTTGAAGAAGTATATCTGTGTGAGCTGAATCCTGTTGCTTTCCTGTGTGGATTGTGTTTTGCAATCCTGTGTGGATTACGTTTTTCTTTCCTGTGTGGAATACGTTTACTTTCATGTGTGGACTGAGTTGTACTTGGGCTCGGAGGTTGGAGCGTATTTGAATTGATGACTTAGGTATATGTATGGGCATATACCTAAGCAGTGTCGGTTGTTATTTCGTGATTGTACCTTTCTTCGTGGTTTATCCTTTGTAGATTTTAGAGACCTTCAGGGGTCTCGGGGTCCCTACTGAGTAGCTTATACTCACCCCTGCACGGGCATTGCCCGCACTACGTTGTATTGGTTGCAGACGACGGACAGCGTTGACCTTAGCTGAGGCTCGCAGAGCGGGACGGTACCCGGAGGTGGACCACTGGGCGGGACGTGCTCGGAGCGGACGGCGGGACCCGTGGAGCAGAGGAGCTATCTGTACCCACCCTTCAGGTGGGATTTCCAGTGGACAGTTCGGTGTAGCGGCTTTTACTTTTCAGTTGTTGTTTTCCCCTTTCGAGTTGTACTTTACTTTCAGTTTGGGTTTGTATACTGGCTCATTTACTTTCCGCACTTTCATTTGTACTCTGCTTTTGCTTAGTGTTTACTTTCCGCTTTCTTACTCTGTAGTGTTTGTTTACCTTACAAAGGCAATGCCTTCCCTTTTTACCGGGATTTACGCCTTGGTGCTAGTCGCCAGCCCCTGGCCTATGGAAGGCGGGCTTGGGGTAGTCACGGCACGGACCCCGAGGGCGGGTCGTGACAAATTGGTATCAGAGGAGTTCGGTTCTACCGCAAACTCTGATCTTTTCTATGTGAAGCAATAATGTTTATCGTATTGAGTGTGGTTATCAGTCCAGGGAGTCTAGTGTTGGTGCGGCGGCCGACGTATCCGTACACCAGGACCCTGACTTCTGATTTCCGACTTAATGCACGAAAACATTGATTGCGTGTGTGTTTCAAAGTTTTATTTGTGATTTCTTTGTGTCAGCTCACCAGGTATACTGTTTGACCGTGGCGCACCTGTTTCCTTTCAGGATGGCCCCACGACGACAGCCAGCTAGGGTTCCGAGAGTCGAGCGTGACGACAGCCCACCGAGCGACGAGGCCTCGGTGCAGGGCCCTTTGTCAGCAGTGGCACCGGCGGTAGCTTTACCCGCCGATCCCCCGATACTTCCAGCAGCAGCCGCTGACGATGCACGTCGCCTCAGCGCACTGCATGAGTTTCAGCGCCAGCGACCGCCCAGGTTTCGCGGGGAGACGGATCCCCAGGCAGCAGAGGACTGGCTGGAGGCAGTGGTACGAGTGTTTAGGCTAGTGAGGACACCAGCAGACATCATGGTGATCCTCGCTGCGAGCCTACTACACACAGCAGCAGGACGATGGTGGAGCTTGATTCTCCAGGTGCACGATGAGGCATCTCTACTTTGGAAGGACGTTGAGAGCCTTTTTTGCTCGGAGTTCGTCCCAGCCACCCTTCGTGCGGTGCGTATCCAGGAGCTTCTTCAGCTGCGGCAGGGCAGCATGACGGTCGCTCAGTACGCGGCGAGGTTCACTGACCTTTCTCGGTACTCGACAGACATGGTACGGGACCCCTTCTTCCGGGCCCGGACCTTCGAGCAGGGATTGAGACACGAGATCAGGGCATCACTGATCTCCCTCAGCATCCCGACCCAGGCAGGAGTGCTAGAGCGAGCCCTCCTGATCGATAGTTTCCTGGCTGAGTCCACAGCGAGACCTACCGCAGGGCGGCAGATAGCGGAGTCTTCGGCAACAAGTAGTCGACGGATGAATCAGGGTTCCAGGCAGACCAGACCTACCGGTGGCTGACTGCACGACTCAGGCTCAGTTGTACGGGGAAGTCGGGATGGAGTCAGAGCCAGGCGTGCCGAGAGTGGGCAGTGTTACTCCTGTGGCGGGATTGGTCACATGGCTCGTGACTGCCCGACCCGCCATGCGGAGGAGCAGCAGACGGTTGAGGAACCACCTAGGCAGAGGCAGAGGTTCGACCGTGGCGGTCCGCAGGGAGGAGGCGGATGAGGCAGAGGAGCTGGCCGAGCAGCAGGTGGTGGGCGACGCTTTGAGGCTTTTCCACCACCACCACCAGGAGGTCCTCCACGACCACAGGGAGTAGGTGAACATGCGAGAGCTCAGCTTCAGGTAGCCGAGGCCTTCGATCATAGAGCTCTGGGAGTCGATGGACAGGAGCAGAACTAGTGGATACGTCCTTTGTACTTCTGGTTCCTTGTTACATTTGTGTAGCATCTTGTATTATGAGATGCAATAATAAAAGACGCATACCTTTGTGATATTTTCGTTCCTGTACTCTTTTGTGATGTTACTATGAGGTTCCAGTTTTGGTTGTTGACTTGACCCTCACTTTTGAGACACCTACTGGAGGAATCCCAGTTACCACACACTGATGCCGACAGTGTGACTCAACCCTTGGAGGCGAGAGTAACGGTTGAATCTCTTAGTAGTAGCGTCGATGCCTTATGACGTCATCCTTGGTATGGATTTCATCCATGTTAGGATTGACTGTTTTAGGCAAATAATGTGGTTCATCCAGGGGATGGGACCAGATTTCTCTTTTCGGCAAAGAAGAAATCTTGCAGCTCTGATGGGACCGGAGATGGTCCAGGCCGCGACAGAGAAGGTCCAGGTCATCTAGGAGCGGATGAGGACAGCTCAGAGCCGGCAGAAGTCATATGCTGACTGGAGGCGGAGGCCACTAGAGTTCGAGGATGGCAACCACGTCTTCTTGCGGGTCTCACCTCGACGTGGTATTCGGAGATTTGGCCGAGGAGGCAAGTTATCTCCGCGCTTCATCGGACCCTTTCAGGTCCTCAGCAGGGTTGGCGAGGTGGCTTATCGCCTGGCTCTACCACCTCAGTTGCACCGGGTGCACGACGTCTTCCACGTATCTCAGCTGAGGAGATACGTGCACGACCCGACGCACATCATTGACCATGGGAAGCTTGACGTTGACGATGGGGAGACTTTTACGGAGGATCCGGTGGAGATAGAGGATCGACAGGAGAGGGTCCTGCGTGGGCAATCGATTCCTCTTGTGTGCATCAGATGGAAGCACGGGAATTTCCAGGAGAGCACATGGGAGAGGGAGGCTCAGATGCGTGCTCAGTACCCTCATTTGCTTCTCTAGTTTTTGATGTATCTTTACGGGGACGTAAAGCCCTTAGGTGGGAGTAATGTAAAGACCCGTAAAATTCAAGGGAAATTTTTTCTTAATTTTCATTAGAATTTTACAAGAGTGCGGTTTCTGACGGCACCGGATTCAGAGGCCCGGAGTGCCCGGAATCATTTTCCGAAGTTTGGCTCGGGTACGTTCAGTGAACGAATAAGAGGGAATTTCTAACTTTTGATCCGGTGCTCGGAATTGAAATCCGAGAGCACCGATGAACTCGTAGCGCCGATATTCGCTTAAAGAGACCTTTTCGGAAGTTGCGTTTGTTGCGGGTTGAAAGTTAGTTTTTGGGTTTTTAGTTTAAGTTAAATAAAATTTGTGAAGAACAAATTTTATTTTAACTTGATAAATCCTACCAAAGGGAGTTGGGAGTGGGACCCACATCCACTTAACCTCCCTTGGGAGGATTAAGTGTGGTGGGGGCCACACGAACCCCAACTCCTCAAATTCTCTCAAAACCTCCCCTTTAACCCATTTCAATTAATGTTGACAACTTGACTTAATTAATTGAAGAGGGTTAATTTAAATTTCAAACCTTTGAAATTCTAAGAGGAGGGTTGTGTAATAAAATAAGCTTAAGCTTATTTTATTTTGTTGGGTTGGTTTCCTTTTTTCTTGAGAGGATTTTGAGAGCTTCTCCTTCATCTTCAAGCTTTGACAAAGAACGCTCAACTTGACGAAGAATGCTCAAGTTCCGACGAAGAACGCCGCTCCGCTCTTCTTCGTCTTCCGTGTCAACGAGAGGGAACGCCGCTTCCTCCTCGGATTCCCTTGGTCGGCATACGAAGATTCTCCAACGACGTACCACATCGGATGCACCTCTTCATCATCGGATTTGACGAACGACGACCGCGACGCCCGACCTCCGCGACGTCGTCTTCCGCGGAATGTTGACAAATCTTCGAACCTTATACCAAGGTAGGGGTTGTTGATTTTGTTTAATTATTTCATTCTTGATCGTGGATCTAGCATGTCTAACGTGAGGCAATTGAATATTTAAAGTTGTGTTATTATTTAACGTGAGGGGGGGCCGGACCCCATGAACACGGCCAAACCCCCTCCATCGTTCATGTTGTTTTATCTTGCGGGTGGAAGCAAGGTGGCGTGGTGTCGTCGCACCACGCGGATAATTGTATGTTTATCTTGCGCGACGCCGTCGCGCGCGCGCCAGGGAATAATCTTCAAGAACGCGACGCCGCCGCGCCGCATCAAGGTAAATCGAAGGCGCGGCGGAGGGGCGCGGTGCCGTCGCACCGCGCCGGACGACGAACACAGCGGCCGGTTCCGGGCCGCGGCGGAAAGAGAAGACCGGCGGCCGGGCCGCCGGCGTCGGAAGCCGAAGAGGGGACCGGATTTTCCGGTCCCGTTGGAGAAAACCGGCCGACCAGCTGGCCGGCCGGATGGTAATAAAACGGGGGAAATTAATCCCCTAGCCAGCTCTAAAAAAACCCCCCTCATAAAAAGGGGGGCGGTTTCCTTGAGGGGGGGCAGAAGGCCCCCCGGTTTAATCAAGCTGGCCCCCGCAAGGGGGGCCGTTTTCCACAAAGGGCGCGGCATTAAGCCGCGCCGCCACTCCAAGAAAGCGGGGGCTTTGCCCCCTGCACACCGCCATGCCGCCGCGCCACCGCCAGGCCGTCGCGCCGCCGCCAGGCCGCCGCGCCTCCGCGCCACCGCCGGGCCGCCGCGCCGCCGGCCGGCCGGCCGGGCCGGGTCGGACCCGGGTCGGGTCGCACCGGTTCGGGCCGACCCAGGGGGGGTCGGGCCGGGTCGACCCGGACCCGGACCCCCCCTGTTTCGAATCATTTTCGGTCTTTTGGCCATAACTTGAGCCACGGACCTCCGATCGACGAACCGTCTGCGGCAACGCGATCCTTGGATCGAGACGGTCGTTTCGGTATATCTCACTCAAGGTTTAGGTTTATTTTGAGTTCGGCCGGATTGGTTCGTTCACGAAACCAGCCAGGCCTTCGGAGCGGAAACGCTCATTTCTTGAGCTACGGACGTCCGATTGATGTTCCGTCAGCTGTGTTGTGTTCCTCTTAGTGAGACGAATCTTTTGGCAAACTCTGCCCGAGGTTTGGACGCAGGTGGAGTACGGTCGGGTTGGTTTTGCCTTAAAAACCAACCGGGCCCCGGGGACGAAAATGCCAATAACTCTCAGACCGGGCGTTCGATCGACGCGCCGTCTGTTGCGTTGAGTTCCTGTTGACGATACGGAACTTTTGGATACATCAACTCTAGACTTTGTGACAGTTGATGTATCAGCCTCTCGGCTCATGGAGCGGACCCTCCGAACGAGCTTGCTGTGCGCGGGAACCCTAGTGCTGGCTGCGACTGTTACTGTGACTACTACTGCTACTACTGCTACTGTGACTGCGATGACGACAGTACAGAGATCCTGTGTGGATTCGACGACGACGACTACAGCACTCAGCGATCCTACGTGGATCAGTGCTACAGGTCCTGTGAGGGCCCGATCCTGTGTGGATTCGACAACGACGACTTCAGCACTCAGCGATCCTACGTGGATCAGTGCTACAGGTCCTGTGTGGGCCCGATCCTGTGTGGGTCCGATCCTGTGTGGGCCCACGCTCAGCGGTTCTGTGTGAGCCAGCGCCTACAAGTCCTGTGTGGGCCCGATCCTGTGTGGGTCATTGTGGGGGTTAGTTACCTATCGATCCTTCGTGGGTCCGACGACTTAGATGGATCAGAGATCATCTTTATCGTCTTTTGAAGAAGTATATCTGTGTGAGCTGAATCCTGTTGCTTTCCTGTGTGGATTGTGTTGTGCAATCCTGTGTGGATTACGTTTTGCTTTCCTGTGTGGAATACGTTTACTTTCATGTGTGGACTGAGTTGTACTTGGGCTCGGAGGTTGGAGCGTATTTGAATTGATGACTTAGGTATATGTATGGGCATATACCTAAGTAGTGTCGGTTGTTACTTCGTGATTGTACCTTTCTTCGTGGTTTATCCTTTGTAGATTTTAGAGACCTTCAGGGATCTCGGGGTCCCTACTGAGTAGCTTATACTCACCCCTACACGGGCTTTGCCCGCACTACGTTGTGTTGGTTGCAGACGACGGACAGTGTTGACCTTAGCTGAGGCTCGCAGAGCGGGACGGTACCCGGAGGTGGACCACTGGGCGAGACGTGCTCGGAGCGGACGGCGGGTCCCGTGGAGCAGAGGAGCTATCTGTACCCACCCTTCAGGTGGGATTTCCAGTGGACAGTTTGGTGTAGCGGCTTTTACTTTTCAGTTGCTGTTTTCCCCTTTCGAGTTGTACTTTACTTTCAGTTTGGGTTTGTATAATGGCCCATTTACTTTCCGCACTTTCAGTTGTACTCTGCTTTTGCTTAGTGTTTACTTTCTGCTTGCTTACTCTGTAGTGTTTGTTTACCTTAAAAAGGCAATGCCTTCCCTTTTTACCGGGATTTACGCCTTGGTGCTAGTCGCCAGCCCCTGGCGTATGGAAGGCGGGCTTGGGGTAGTCATGGCACGGACCCCGAGGGCGGGTCGTGACATGTGTATACATGATTACGGTTAATAATGTTCACAATCTTGTATGTCAGCATGATTATTGTTAGCTATGTTCACATCCTTGTTCATGGTCTTCATTTTAGTTATATATACTGAAAGACTTCAGTATGAACATGATTACCGTTTTCTATGTTCCCAACCATATTAATAGAAATAAATGTTGGTATCTATGTTCATAACCTTATTTTCCAACCTGATTATTTCTGGTAATGTTCACAACCATATAGGTAGACATGATTTCAAATAGGTATATTTATAATTTTTTATGTGGGAATGAATGCGATTATAAATTTCTACAAATATATGTAATAACATTGTTTTGGTTAGCTATATTCACAACTTTGTGTGTTCATATTATTAATATTTTATATGTTGAAAATATTTTTATTTTTTGCATATGTTTATTCCACATACCAATGTTATGTCCCGAGGCACATGATTATCATTCGATGTTTCCATATTTTTATTGAATGGTATATCTTATTCTTTATTGATGATTCCTTCAATTATGTGTTATTTTAAAGATATATATATATAAAGTTCATGTTTTCTCACATGTTTATGTTTTAAACCATTAGTAATCATTAATATGTTTTTCCACCATAATTAATTTTATCTCATTCCTTTTATTCCCATTTTCTAATGAAAATACATGCATGAATATGTGTAAAATGATGTGATGTATAGTGATTTGTTTTTTGACATGGTGAAAAAATAATGTGAAATAATACATTTATATTGATAATATCTACAAATACAAAAACATCATGTTTTGGAGTTTGGTGCTCTATTTATGAGATATAATTTTTTTTAATTTTTGAAATGATATCTTGTCATGAACCCCTCCTCCAAAAATATTCCCCCTCCTAGGATGAAAATGAGAGAGAAGAGGTGGTGAATACCTAAGTCCCACATCTAGCAGTCCCTAGCTCGGTGGAGAGAAATGAGGGTATAATGAACATGTATATTTGAGGCATAACCCTCTATGTAAACATGCAATAGATAGATATAAGATTGATACACCAATAAATACTTACTCAAAAATATATATAAATAAACCCCATTTGAAAACATAAAATTTCATATAGATTTATAATAATTGAAATTAAAACTACAACTATCAAAAAAGGAAAAGATGTTATTGACCACAAAGAATAAAACTATCCTTCAAAATCATGATCACACATTATTTATCCAAATATCCAATGACCACTATATGAAGTGACAAATAGTTTTTATATACATAGGGTGAGAATAACATTGTACTTAGTAGGATCCTCCCTCGATCAACTTGTGGAAAAGATAAAAAATCATTTAGAAGATAGTGAACAATAGTGAAACAAAGTCATCACCAAAATAGGTATACTATGTTCTCAGCCTAATCCTGAATAACACTCACAATGTCTCAAAAGAAAGAGAGAATATTACATAATAATGAATCATAAAGGGTACCCTAATCCCATATTCCCATTTGTTTACCAATATAACCCAATATAATATGGCATGATCCATGTATCTCCATAATAATAAATCTCAAAGGCACCTGGGGAAGGAAGCATTTCATGCATCACTTCATCACATAATCGCATACACATATCCATATATAGAAACCAAGTAGTTTTCTGGAGCCACCACTTCTCGTATGACATATATCAAATATCAGGTATTATACCTCAAGAGATTAAAACCCATACACAAAGTATGTACATCAATACATCACTTCCTATACACATCAAATAGATAATAATACTTTGGATACTACATCATTGAATACTTGTGTGTGAACAACAACAATCCATAACCTCTCTCTACTCAAATATGTGGGAAAACTAAACACAATTCATACCAGTATAATTAACTACCAAGAGAATAGAGTAGGTCTAGAGGGGTCATAATCTATCAATCACCCAACCAGGATATTGGGGGAAAACCCTCCGAGAGTCTACTAGGTTTCAGTAGACCTAACCAAAATGGTTGTGGTATCATATGAAAACACATAATATATATGATATAATATATATCAAAACTACCCTAGAGGTGTAACCTAGTTTTAGACTAAACTGGAACTAAAATTTCTCAGACTCTTGGCTTCCACTACTAAGACCAAATATCATATGTAGGAATAAATATAAAATAAATACATTAATTACGAAATTTAATTAGTAATTCACATTAAGTTAATTAATTCATCAACCATTATTTAACCAACATCATTAATCAAAATTTCACACCATTAATCATCAGAGAAAAATTATATTCCCCCTATACATAATCCCAACTAAGTCTATGGTTTCCTCATATTATCATATTTCTAGAATTCACATTATATCATTACTAAACCAATGGTTTATGAATTTATATTTTCATTTTTATAATCATTACACAATCCAAGTACTCTAGGAAACCCATCTTATTCTTCCAAGAAGAGTAAATATGAAACCGGCCACATCTAGTTACCTCAAATAGTGGGGAATGAAATGTAGATATCATATGCAACCAGAAAAACACCCATTAAACATATTCATATTCGATTCTACTATTTCTTAGAGTCAAATACATGGGTAAACCCAACATCAACTTGTTTCATCATCTCGGCTGCCATCCCCGACAACCAAATACATATCCCGATTCATATCTCTCTCACAGGGATCATTTACAACCATGTCATCCAGGCCACCTCAACCACATCAAGTCATTCATCCTAATCTCAATCATTATATGATCATATGAAATATTGGCCTCCCAAAGCCATATCGCCGCACAGAATGAAGGTTGCATCCAGATCACAACAATAAAAGTAGTATAAAAAATAAGCATAGCCAATATTGAATTCTAGGCCCTAAGACAAGCCATCTATCCTTCACACATGAACAAGCACTCACAAATCCAAACGAAAGGACCTCATCCTTATCTATAATATTGTATAATTAGGACCAAGAAAATGTATTTATTAAAAAATTAATTTATCATTCCATGTTGAATTAACTGGTTAATTATTAATATCTTTCAACTTTGGGAAACCTAAGGAATCAAGCATTAAAAAATACTAAATTAATCACAAATTAAATTACAAAAGCTTTCAAAAAAACAATATAGTTTCAACAACTCGAGGAATTATAATTCATTAACATGTGATTAATTATTTACATAAAAATTATTTAACATTATTTACATTCATTATCGAATTTCATAAACACATGGAATTAAATATTCAACTAAACATAAAATAAACATCAAATTTGTCATTATTAAACTAAAAAAAACATCGTATTCAATAAACATGACAATTTAATATCCAGCCAATTAATTATAAATTGATCACTAATTTATATTCCTAACCATTTTTGATCAAGATAGACATGATAATCCATATCATAACAAAACATTCTAATAAGAATAGAATAGATATCACACTATCTAGAAAAAAAAGAGGCAAACCATTACAACTATATAAAGTAACAACATGTGATAACTAAAACCCTGTAACTATTAATGCATTGGAATAGTTATTAGGTTAATTTCATTTCTACCCAATGGAATAAATGATTATATATTTATGATTTCATGTAAAATAAACAGAAGAACCAATTAATCCTATACCTATAAGATAGAATCTCCACAAGACTCATTCCACCAAAATATGGGGGAATGCAAAATGGTATCACCGCAGGGGAACAAGAGCCACCAAAAGAAGTGTTATATGTCTCCAAGGTAAGGGATATAGATTATTTGTCCTTGAGAGAATTAATGAAAGGGGTAATCAAGGAAAATAACCTTCATTTATGAGTCAAAACATGTTGATTGATTGGTTTCTATAAATTATAAAATATCTAATTCCAACTATTAGAGATCTCATTAAACTCCATGGGGAGAGACTAAATTGTAGCCTTAGTCATCACTAAAAATATAATATATGATTATATTACATGAAATTACATGTATGGACATTGATTCATGCCATAAAAATTCCATAGTGAGTGTTTTCATGGAATGGGAAGATACCATCATCTGTTTGATTTCATATAGCTGAAATCCCCACAATTCCAAATGTCCCACGTAGTTTTTTCCCAACATAGTCGATTTCCCTAAATAGCCAAAATCCACAAGTAACTGAATTCCCCGTGTAATTGAATTCTCAAAGTAACGGAATTCCTCAATAGTCAAATTCACACTGTAGCTGAATTCCCCGCATATTTGATACATCGATGTGGACTGTCATGAAATAGTCAATCACACTTATAGCCAATCGAAACAGCTAATTTGGATATGTAGTCGATCAACATACCTAGTTCACACACATAGGTAATCGATCATGTAGTCGATGTAGTCACATATCTGATGGCCCCACATAGCTGATTTGATTGTTCATCAGTCAGGATCTCACCATGATGTGAACCGCGCCATCACAATGTGAAACTATTCCTACGTCACTATTTTTGCTGGAAAAAACCTCCATAACTACTCTATGGTTCCCCCAAGCACCATGACCTTTGAAAAAACACAATGGTTTGGATTACATAGATCTGGGCCCATACATTAAATGCCACTCAAACAATTTTCATCCTCATGTATCCAAAACCATACATGATGAGGAAATGAAAAGGGTTTGTCCGAACAATAATCAAGCAATATACAACTAATGGATCTCACCGTCATAAGAGATCAACCACTCCCTTATAGGAAATATGATTATAACCACCAAAACATAAAAAATCAACAAAATAATATTTTGGGGTAGATACCTCTCATATGATTATAATTTTACCAATAATAAATAAGTGGGAACCATCTCATAATCTAAAAAGGCCAACACCCACAAGATAACAACATTACAAATGAAGAGCTAAAAATCTAAAATCTTGGGGTACTAAGTGAGAATTTGGGACTCCTGATCTACTACTCTTCCTGAATCATTACAGGCCTCTCCTCTAAGGTTGTATCATCATTAATATTGATATCACCCCAATCGATGATATAAGATTCATCATAATGATAATGATGGAGTCATGACACCTGAAAAACATCACGTATAAAGCACATCTATAGAAAAATTTCTATATGTTGTTTTGGGGATACAACACACTTCATCACCTCATAAGGACAAATAAACATGTGATAAATCATACTCACATGACCAAACCTTCACTACCCATGACATGGAGTCTCCATTAGGATCATATGATCTATAATGTCAAAATATAGAGGTGTCCTCCTATGATCGACACAGGATTTCTGAAAATCATTATTTTCCTTCAACCTCTCATGAATTACCAATAAAATCTCTATTATAGTCTACACTAGCTCTGGCCTGGGAATTTCTGTCTCTCAAATATCGGTTCAGCATAATGGAGAACAGAAAGGTGGGATGTATAATGATTCAAACATATCCATTCTAATGGTGGAGTTAAAACAATTAATACAGGAAATAATGACCTTGGAAATCTTCTCAGCCCAGAACAAAAAAAATCCTAGACATGTGAGTGCAATATATCTTCAATTGTATTCATGGTCTACTCTGTCGTAAGTACCATTTAAGGATGACATGAATTTTAAAGTCATAAATAAGATAAAAAGGCATAATGGAGACCTCTCAACTCCCCCATAGGTAAAATAGGGATCCTAATCAAGGATTATCAACCATAGGACTCTATTGAGTTCCACTACATCCTCCAGAAACTATCTCAACAAGTCCTCTATTGATCTTGACTCCATTATCTCCATAAAGTGGACTAATTTCATGAAATAATCCACTTTCACCAATATTACATCATAAATTCCATGGTATTCTGATAAAATAGTAACGAACTCCATCGATCTGAAATCCAACTTTCATATGGGAACATCTAAGGGAAGGAAAACATCGATGGGAATATAGTGCTAGGAATTCACCTTATGTAATAACAAACATATATAAACAAACTCTAAAATGCTTATTTCAACCAGGTACACTAAAACTAACTTCATAAATCTCATCATATCTTTTGAACAACGGTATGTACAATCTTGGATGAGCTATGGGTCACCTGAAGAACCATCCCATGCATCACTAATAGAATGAAATCCTTTCCATGAATAACAATTGGGGATGTATATACTTAGAACACCATCAAGTGAATATCCGAAAAACTCACTCTCTAAATACCTCCACCCCATAATCCCCTAGATAGGAATCCTCTACCTGATACACCAAATATGAATTCACTATCATCTAGAAAAGACGACCTCTTCCTAAAATATCTCCAATATCTAGATGTATCCCTGAGAGTTCTTACATCACTCTCAAGGAATTTGCAATTTCATTCCTGGTTTCACTACATGACTTCCTACTAATTTCATATACTACTAGATCTTATTTTCCTATAATATATGAAATATGGAAGCCATAATCATATAATAACTCTATCCACCAATGTTGATGCAAGTTTCGGTCATGCTGGGAGCAGGCATAACTCATGCTCTTATATTTGGTAAAAATGATAAAATGATCACTAATGAGGTAATGTCAACACACCTTGAAAGAAAACCCAAAAACACAAACTCTAGATCCTAAGTGGGACAATTAAACTCGTGATAATGTTATAGACAATGCCCATAAGAACAACCAACCAATGATGCATCTGAATATATCCCAAGGTAATATGTGAAGCATCATAGAAACCCTAAAACTGAACCCCCTCTACAAGAAAACAAAAGACTAGAGCATTTCCTAACTTCTCATTCATCTACTAAAAATACTCTGGATACTGGAATGTCCAAAAGACCTTCCAATCAATGTGAGTGAAGGATATCTGAGGATTCCAAAACCGACATAAATCAGAAAATAACATCTTATAATAACTTATATGTCCAAATAAACTCTAAACCTCTATCACTATCATGGGGGATTCCAAACAAAAACCAACATCTATCTTTGAAGGATCCAAATATACTATATATAGGGACATGACATGTACCGTGACCAAGATATCATGAGTTTATAACTCACACATCATCATTTTATCAAATAGATACACATGAAGAAGAACTCACAAAATGGCACAAGTATGTTCTTAATTCTCCTCCACATATGCATAGTACACTAGGATTTCATCGATTGAAACCAACACATAGTTATCTAAGACATCACTAAACACTATTTTCATAAACCACATGAACATGTATGGGGAATTTATAGAACCAAACTAAATCACAATGAACTCATAATTCCAGAGAAAACAAAAAAAAGTATTATAATTATCCCCATCTTTCACCTATATCTGATGATATCCTGAATGCAAATAGATCTTCGAGAACCATATGTCTCCCATTAGATGATCAAATAAATTATCAATCCAAATAATAGGACAATAGTTATTCACTTTCACTTGGTTAAAATGATGATAATTGATACAAATACACTAACCACCATAGGTATTCTTCAAGGAACAAATACGTTCACCCTAAGGTGTCACAATATTCTGAACAAAACCTAACTAAAAGATATCATTGAGATGTTCTTGAATCTCTGACAACTCATAACTCTCCATCGAATATGGAGACACCTTTAATAGATACATTTCAATATATATATTCATCAAAAACATGATCTCCCGTCATGGGGGAAATGTTGCAACCTACATTGGAAAGATGTCTAGGTAATCCAATATATCCCTAGGAAAAACTAATAGTTGAACATCTGATGAAATAAGAATCATGTTTTCCATCGATGATGAAAAGTATTGAATATTCCTCTGACATGACTGTGGTCTTAGTCACCAATAAACTCTGTTAATTATCAAATTGCATCACAGAACACAACCTACCTCATGAATAAATCCACAATATCCTACACCAAATTCAACTAATACATGACGAGGATGATATCATAAGGAAATATATATTAACATATGAAATCTACCCAAGAGTGGTTTTACCCCAACACCGGCTCCTAATCTCTACAAATTTTATTAAATTCAGACCAACTTATAATTATAGTAGTTAACTCTAAGGGAATAGTAAGCCTCTCTACCTCAAGTCCAAAAGCATGTATGAGGATTAGTGATATAAAGGAATATATCAGTATTGAATAAAAAAAATAATTGACCCATGTAGAAAATAAGAAAATCATATTTTTAAATATTTCTAACTCACCTGATGCTTGAATAGACAAAGCATGAAGATGACCATAACCCACTCTAAAACCTCCCTAACCCTGGTAAAATCTACCTCTCTGGTTGATATCTACACCCTAAAGACAAGGATAATCTCTATGAAACACTCTATCTACCACATATCATTTCTATTGATCCCAATCTAGAGCACCCAGCTATTGCTTCCTCAACAGGAACATTCCTAAGGGAACACCCAGTGCATGTTGATTACTCAGAATGGTTGCAAACTCTCGCTACTGATGACCACATTCTCCAGAAGAAAAAAATATTTCATATTGAATAGGGTAATTACTATAGTTTCTTCCCCTAGATAAATGAGATGTTTAGTGTGGGTACATACCCCTAAAAAAACTCTTCAATCTGGGAAACAAGGAGCCCTAGGCCACAACATTTTATTGTGAGGAATCCTGATGACCACCCTCTCATAAAGATCTAGATCTAGCTTGTACCATCACAATAACCCCTTCTCTCTCCACAAAAAAAGATAAACTGTAGAGACCCGAAGCTAGACGTACATGGACATTACATTACTTTTACGGAATACTTAGTACATAACAAAAACACACACACAAGGATCATAATAGTTTAGTGTCTTTGGAAACTCGGAACGTAATCTTCTAATCGTGGTGAAAGATCTTCAACATCTACTATAAAGATCTTCCCTTTTTTCCTAAAACCTTTCTTTATATCCTGGGGAAAGAAAACATAAAAGGGTGAGCTCAAATGCTCAGTAAGGGTAAACAAAAGAAATATCAATCACATCGTATTCATAAGAACATAACATTTTTGAAATCTTAACCTGCAAAAGAGATCATAATTTCATAACATGGGATAAATCATGGCAGTGAAATGTAATCACAATAATCATAACTTAAAACATGAAACTTTTTGGCATTCACACATAATCATAGAAAATCATTTCTTGTTAGTCAAGACTCATTGCCAAGACTATCTTAGTGGACAAAGTCCCTTTCTGAATCGAGTAACCCTTGTTTCAGTCCTGTTTCACTGAACCGGTATAACCTACCATTCCAGCCATGTCTATCTTATGAGATATAAAATCGTTACCCAATGCATTGGAGGGAGATATAGGTCCCACCCATCTTATAATGAATCCTTTCTTATGTGTTCCACATAATCATAAACCATACATCATAGCGTAACCCATGTAATAAAAATGGGATTCTTAAACAACATGACATCATAAAACAATTCATATAAGAAAAAGGAATTCATAAAAATATATCCATCACAACATAATCAAATCCATGTAATAATAGGGATAAAAACAGAACCCTTTTATTATCTTATATGGAAAGTAATTGTGATAAAATACTTGAACTTCATTCTTGATGAAAATATCCTTTCTACTTCAAAAACACTTTTCCTTTCATAACATGTCATACAATTTTAAACTAAAAGAGGTTGATTAAAAATAAACTTGAATACTTGTAAAGGAAGATTCTTGGAAATAATGTTTTAGAAATCCATTCATGCCGTATAAGTTAAAAAAAAACATTCTTCGTACTTTTGTCGGAAAAGTCAAAAAGTACCTCGTACGAAAAAAACGACAAAAGATTCCATTCATATTCTTTACTAAAAACTCACCGAAGGGTAAAATTGGATTTAAACTAGTGTAAGTGGATGGACACAATATTACATATTTATGGAACATGGATGTGGACGATAAAATACACCCCAATAAATACTTACGAATAAACAATCTCGGATAAAAATGAGATTGTGATATTTCCCTTACCTTAGGTCCGATTTGCTTCGTATGTGTCCGAACCTTTTGTATAATGATTTAAATAATGTCATTGACTTATTACAGAATCTTATTCATTGTTATGATATCATATATGGTTCACTTATGATGTCACGACCCGCCCTCGGGGTCCGTGCCGTGACTACCCCAAGCCCGCCTTCCATAGGCCAGGGGCTGGCGACTAGCACCAAGGCGTAAATCCCAGTAAATTGGGAAGGCATTGCCTTTGAAAAGTAAACACACACCACAGAGTAAACAAGCGGAAAGTAAACACTAAGCAAGCAGAGTACAACTGAAAGTGCGGAAAAGTAAATGGGCCAGAATACAAACCCAAACTGAAAGTAAAGTACAACTCGAAAAGGGAAAAACAGCAACAGAAAGTAAAAGCCGCTACTCCGAGCTGTCCACTGGAAATCCCACCTGAAGGGTGGGTACAGATAGCTCCTCTGCTCCACGGGTCTCGCCGTCCGCTCCGTGCACGTCCCGCCTAGTGGTCCACCTCCGGGTACCGTCCCGCTCTACAAGCCTCAGCTATGGTCAACGCTGTCCGTCGTCTGCAACCAACACAACGTAGTGCGGGCGAAGCCCGTGCAGGGGTGAGTATAAGCTACTCAGTAGGGACCCCGAGACCCCTGAAGGTCTCTCAAATCCACAAAGGATAATCCACGAAGAAAAGTACAATCACGAAGTAACAACCGACACTGCTTAGGTATATGCCCATACATATACCTAAGTCATCAATTCAAATACGCTCCAACCTCCGAGCCCAAGTATAACTCAGTCCACACAGGAAAGTATACGTATTCCACAAAGGAAAGTAACAGGATTCAGCTCACACAGGTATACTTCTTCAAGGACGATAAAGATGATCACTGATCCATCTAAGTCGTCGGACCCACGAAGGATCGATAGGTAACTAACCCCCGCAGAAGACCCACACAGGATCGGGCTCACACAGAACCTGTAGGCGCTGGCTCACACAGAACCGCTGAGCGCAAGGACCCACACAGGATCGGGCTCACACAGAACCTAAAGCACTGATCCACGTAGGATCGCTGAGTGCTGTAGTCGTCGTCGTCGAATCCACACAGGATCTCTGTACTGTCGTCGTCGAATCCACACAGGATCTCTGTACTGTCGTCGTCGCAGTCACAGTAGCAGTCGTAGCAGTAGAACAGTCGCAGCCAGCACTAGGGTTCCCGCACACAGCAAGCTCGTACGGAGGGTCCGCTCCACGAGCCGAGAGGTTGATACATCAACTGTCACGAAGACCGAAGTTGATGTATCCAAAAGTTCCGTATCGACAAAAGGAACTCAACGCAACAGACGGCGCGTCGATCGGACGCCCGGTCTGAGAGTTATTGGCATTTTCGTCTCCGGGGCCCGGTTGGTTTTTAAGGCAAAACCAACCCGACCGTACTCCACCTGCGTCCAAACCTCGGGCGGAGTATGCCAAAAGATCCGTCTCACTAAGAGGAACATTACGCGACTGACGGCACGTCAATCGGACGTCCGTAGCTCAAGATATGAGTGTTTCCGCTCCGAAGGCCCGGTTGGTTTCGTGAACGAACCAACCCGGCCGAACTCAAAGTAACCCGAAACCTTGAGTGCGATATACCGAAACGACCGTCTCGATCCAAGGATCGCGTTGCCGCAGACGGTTCGTCATTCGGAGGTCCGAGGCTCAAGTTATGAGCCAAGAACCGAATCTGGTCCGAAACGGGGGGTCCGGGTCCGGGCCGACCCGGCCCGACTCCCCCCCCTCTGGACGGCGCGGCGGCCGGCGGCGGCGGACGGCGGCGGCGGACGGCGGCGGACGGCGGCGGCGGCAGGCCGCGTGGCGGCGGCGGCGGGCCGCGTGGCGGCGGCGGCGGGCCGCGTGGCGGCGGCGGGCCGCGTGGCGGCGGCGGGCCGCGTGGCGGCGGCGGGCCGCGTGGCGGCGGCGGGCCGCGTGGCGGCGGCGGGCCGCGTGGCGGCGGCGGGAGGCACGCGGGGGCTAAGCCCCGCGTTTTTGTCAAGTGGCACGGCCTTGTGCCGTGCCTTGCAAAAGAAACGGCCCCCGCAAGTGGGGGCCGGCTGAAAAAAACCGGGGGGGCTTTGCCCCCCCCCCTCCTTAAATGAACCGCCCCCCTCATTAAGAGGGGGGTCTTGAAGGACCGGCCGGGGGTTTAATCCCCCGGTTTTTATGACATCCGGCCGGCCTGCTGGCCGGCCGGTTTTTACCAACGGGACCGGAATTTCCGGTCCCGCCCTCGACTACCGACGCCGGCGGCCCGGCCGCCGGTCTTTCCTTCCGCCGCGGCCCGGAACCGGCCGCGGTCTCCTCGTCTCACCGCGGCCCGGAACCGGCCGCGGTGTTCGTCGTCCGGTGCGGTGCGACGGCACCGCGCCCCTTTCGCCGTGACATGAATTCTTCCAACGCGGCGCGACGGCGTCGCGTTCTTGAAGACTCTCCTCGGCGTAGCGCGGCGGCGTTGCGGAAGATTATAAGCATGTTCATCCGTGTGGTGCGACGGCACCACGCCTCTTGCTTCCACCCGCATGAATAAAACGAGAACTAAGGAGGGGGGGTTCGGCCGTGTTCATGCGGTCCGACCCCCCTCACGTTAAATAATAACATAACTAAGAATATCCAAAGCCTCACGTTTAGTCATGCTAAAATCCATGATTCAAGAATGGAATAAAAAATAATCAAAAAAAAATAACATCCCCTACCTCTGGTTTGAGATTCAAAGAATCTTCTACGTTCCGCGGAAGACGGCGTCGCGGAAGTCGGGCGTCGCGGTCGTCGTTCGTCAAATCCGTTGACGAAGAGTTACGTCCGATGCGACACGTTGTTGGCGGATCTTCGTTTGCCGACGAAGAAGGCCCGAGGAGGAGGAAGAGGTCCGAAGATACCAGGTCGCCGAGTCGATGATCCTTGACGAAGAGTTGTCGTTCTTCGTTGAGGATGAAGACGTTCTTCGTTCTTCGTCAAGATGAAGAAGATGAAGGAGGAGCTCTCAAAAGAATTCCACACAAGTTGGCTAACAAAATAAAATAAGGTCCCTCCTTATTTTATTTACCAAGCCTAGGAATTCAAAACTTCAAAATTCAAACATAACACTTAATTAATTAACATGTCATGTGTAATTAATTTGATGTTAAGTTTACAAACAATTAAGAGGGAGAGAGGGGAGTTTAAGGGGGAAGTTGAGAGGTTATTAAAAGAATTAGGGGTTCGTGTGGGCCCCACCACACTTAATCCTCCCAAGGGAGGTTAAGTGGGTGTGGGTCCCACTTCCAACCCCCTTAGGTAGGTTTTTTTTAATAAGTTTAAATAAAATTTGTTTTACACAATTTTATTTAACTTAACTGAAAAACCCCAAAACGTAACTTTCAACCCGCAACAAACGCAACTCCCGAAAAGGTCTCAATAAGCGAATATCGGCGCTGCGAGTTCATCGGTGCCCTCGGATTTCAATTCCGAGCACCGGATCAAAAGTTAGGAATTCCCGCTCGTTCGTTCACTGAACGTACCCGAGCCAAACTTCGGAAATTAATTCCGGGCACTCCGGGCCTCGGAATCAGGTGCCGTCTGAAACCGCGCTCTTGTAAAAATCCAAAGAAAATTAAGAAAAAAAATTCCCTTGAATTTTACGGTCTTTACATTACTCCCACCTCAGGGCTTTACGTCCCCGTAAAGATACAACAAAAACTAGGGGAACAAATGAGGGTACTGAGCACGCATCTGAGCCTCCCGCTCCCATGTGCTCTCCTGGAGATTTCCGTGCTGCCATCTGATGCGCACAAGAGGAATCGATCGCCCACGCAGGACCCACTCCTGTCGATCCTCTATCTCCACCGGGACCTCCGTAAAAGTCGCCCCATCGTCAACGTCAAGCTCCCCATGGTCAATGATGTGCGTCGGGTCGTGCACGTATCTCCTCAGCTGGGATACGTGGAAGACGTCGTGCACCCGGTGCAACTGAGGTGGTAGATCCAGACGATAATCCACCTCGCCAATCCTGCTGAGAATCTGGAAAGGTCCGATGAAGCGCGGAGATAACTTGCCGCCTCGGCCAAATCTCTGAATACCACGTCGAGGTGAGACCCGCAAGAAGACGTGGTCGCCATCCTCGAACTCCAGTGGCCTCCGCCTTCTGTCAGCGTGTGACTTCTGCCGGCTCTGAGCTGTCCTCATCCGCTCCTGGATGACCTGGACCTTCTCTGTCGTGGCCTGGACCATCTCTGGTCCCACCAGTGCTGATTCCCCAGGGTCTGTCCAGCACAAAGGAGATCTACATGGTCGGCCGTACAACGCCTCGTACGGTGCCATCCCGATGGTGGAGTGGTAGCTGTTGTTGTATGCGAACTCCACCAAGGGTAGGTGGTCCTCCCAGCTACGACCAAAGTCGAGGACACATGCGCGGAGCATGTCCTCGAGAGTCTGAATGGTCCTCTCCTTCTGACCATCCGTCTGAGGGTGAAAAGCTGTGCTAAGACGTAGCTGCGTCCCGAACGCCTCCTGTAACCCCTTCCAAAGCCGGGAAGTAAAGCGGGCATCACGATCGGAAACGATAGATGATGGCACGCCGTGGAGCCGCACAATCTCCCGAACGTAGAGATGTCCCAAGCTCTCTACTGAGCCCTGCTCTCTGATGGGTAAGAAGTGTGCCGACTTGGTGAGTCGGTCAACAATCACCCAGATGGAGTCGTGACCTCTGGAAGTGCGTGGAAGTCCAGTCACGAAGCCCATAGATATGCCGTCCCACTTCCACTCCGGAACCTCCAAGGGTTGTACCAAGCCTGCTGGTACCTGATGCTCAGCCTTCACCTGCTGGCAGGTGAGGCATCGAGAAACGAACTCTGCTACTGCCTTCTTCATGCCCGGCCACCAGTGCTATCGTCTGAGGTCCTGGTACATCTTCGCCACTCCAGGATGTACCGCTAATGGTGAAGTGTGAAACTCCCTCAACACTTCCTCTCGCAAAGCGACTGGTACCATGGTACGTCCTCTGAAAAGGATGTCGTGCTCTGCTCCAAGGGAGAAACCATCAGGTGTCTGTCCCGAGGATATCTGTGCACGTCGTGTCTCACAGTCAGCGTCCCCATGCTGTGCCTCCCTGACTCGCTGCAGTAGTGGAGGAGTGACTGTGAGAGACTGAAGAAAGGCTGCTCCATCTCTATCCACGAAGGATATCTGCAAAGAGGCTAGCTGCTCCGTCGCCTCCTCAAGTAGCTGAATGCCCGTCCTCCTGCTGAGGGCATCGGCTACTACGTTCCCCTTCCCAGGAGTATAGACTATCTCAAAGTCATAGTCCTGGAGGAACTCGAGCCATCGCCGCTGTCTCAGGTTCAGGTCCTTCTGCGAGAAGATATACCTGAGACTCTGATGATCGTAAAAGACTGTAAAGCGCTCGCCCATCAGATAGTGTCGCCATGTCTTCAGAGCGAAGACCACTGCTGCTAACTCCAGGTCATGGGTAGCGTAGTTCTGCTCATGCGGCCTCAACTGACGTGATCCATAGGCGATCACGGCCCGCTCCTGCATCAGAACACATCCGAGTCCGGTCCCTGATGCATCGCAGTAGACTACGTACCCTACTCCCTCCTCAGGCAACCTCAAGATAGGTGCGCTAGTCAATCTCTGTCTCAGCTCCTGGAAGCTCTGCTGACATCTGTCAGTCCACACGAAGGGTTTCCCCTTCTTCGTCAAAGCCGTGAGTGATGCCGCAACTCTGGAGAAGTCTGGAACGAATCTCCGATAGTATCCAGCTAGTCCCAAGAAACTCCGAACCTCAGTCACGCTCCTGGGTGGCTCCCATGCTAACACAGCCTCAATCTTCGCGGGATCTACTGCAACTCCCGCCTCAGAGATAACGTGTCCCAAAAAGTGGACCTCACGTATCCAGAACTGGTACTTCGAGAGCTTACCATAAAGCTGGTGCTCTCGGAGTGTGTCAAGGACAACTCGCAAGTGATAGGCGTGCTCCTCCTCTGTCGTAGAGTAAATCAGAATGTCGTCGATGAAGACCACGACAAACCGATCGAGGTATGGCTGAAAGATCCTGTTCATGAGAGCCATGAACACTGCTGGAGCATTGGTTACACCGAAAGGCATAACCAAGAACTCATAGTGGCCATACCGACATCTGAAGGCCGTCTTCTGTACATCCTCGTCTCTGACTCTGAGCTGATGATAGCCTGACCGGAGGTCTATCTTCGAGAACCACCGCGCTCCCTTGAGCTGATCAAAGAGGTCATCAATCCTCGGTAGCGGATACTTGTTCCTCACTGTCACCTGGTTCAGGCGACGATAGTCAACACAAAGTCGCAAGCTCTCGTCCGCCTTCTTGGCGAACAATATCGGGGAAGCCCAGGGTGAAACACTGGGTCGGATGAACCCCTTGCCCTGCAAGTCCTCCAACTGTACCCGTAGCTCTCGAAGCTCGGCGGGGGCCATCCGATATGCTGGAGTGGATATCGGGGCTGTCCCGGGGTACAAGTCAATATAAAAGTCTACCTCTCTGCGAGGAGGTAGCCTTGGAACATCGTCGGGAAAAACGTCCGCATACTGATCCACCACTGCAGGAAAACCAGGACTCTGCACGTCAACTGCTCCAAGGATAAGGCTAGCCAACTGATGAGTGATGGGCTGTCCTCTCCTCCGCGGAAGTCCATCCTGTGCTGCTAAGGCTCCCTTCTCGCCGGTGAAGGTGAACCTGCTCCCGTCGGTGCGTACACATCGCACCTTGCGCCTAAAACAGTCAATCTGTGCATGGACCGTAGACAGCCAATCCATGCCCAAGATGACGTCGTAAGGCCTCGACGCTGCTACAAGAAGATCCCAGCCGAAGCTCTCGCCTCCTAGAGTAAGCTCACACTGCCGGCACCAGTGCGTAATCGTCTAGTCTGCTCCCGTAGGAGTCTCTAGCCGTAAGGATCGAGCCAACGGCTCTGTCGGAATCTCCGAGCTCCGAACAAGGGCAGCGGCTATGAAAGAGTGACTCGCTCCTGTGTCTATAAGAACTGCAGCAAGGGTGGAATAGACACAGATAGTACCTCGAATCATCTCAGGTGCGCCGTGGTCGTAGGCCTCTGCTGCCTGGAGCTGTGCCTGTCGCTGCCCACCAGCTCCCTGTGGTCGGGGTGGACCTCCTGGTGGTGGTGGTGGTAAAGCCTCAAAGCGTCGGCCACCACCAGCTGCTCGTCCAGCTCCTCTGCCTCATCCGCCTCCTCCCTGCGGACCGCCACGGTCGACCCTCTGCCTCTGCCTCGGTGGTCCATCTACTGACTGCTGCTCCTCGGCACGGCGGGTCGGGCAGTCACGAGCCATGTGGCCCTGTCCGCCGCATGAGTAGCACTGTCTGCCTCTCGGAAGACTGGCTCCGCGCTGTGTGCCCCGCACTGCTGAGCCAGTGCCCTGAGGTCGTCTGCCTGAAGGTCTGGTCTGCCTGGACCCCTGAGTCATCCGTCGACTGCCTGCTGCAGATGACTCTGCCACGTGCCGCCCTGCGGTGGGTCGCTGTGCTGGTGTAGACTCAGCAAGGAAGCTCTCGATCAGAAGAGCCCGCTCCAGTACTCCTGTCTGAGTCGGTATGCTGAGGGAGATCAGCGATGCCCTGATCTCGTGTCTCAAACCCTGCTCGAAGGTCCGGGCCCGGAAGAATGGGTCCCGTACCATGTCGGTCGAGTAGCGCGAGAGATCGGTAAATCTCGCCGAGTACTGGGCGACCGTCATGCTGCCCTGCCGCAGCTGTAGAAGCTCCTGGATACGCACCGCTCGAAGGGTGGCCGGGACGAACTCAGAGCGGAAGAGGCTCTCGAAGTCCGTCCAGAGTAGAGATGCCTCATCGTGCACCTGGAGCATCAGGCTCCACCATCGTCCTGCTGCTGCGTGTAGTAGGCTCGCAGCGAGGATCACCATGAGGTCTGCTGGTGTCCTCACTAGCCTAAACACTCGAACCACTGCCTCCAGCCAGTCCTCTGCTGCCTGGGGATCCGTCTCCCCGCGAAACCTGGGCGGTCGCTGTCGCTGAAACTCATGCAGTGCACTGAGGCGACGTGCATCGTCAGCGGCTGCTGCTGGAAGCATCGGGGGCTCGGCGGGTAAAGCTACCGCCGGTGCCACTACTGGAAAAGGGCCCTGCACCGAAGCCTCGTCGCTCGGTGGGCTGTCGTCTCGCTCGACCATCGGAACCCTAGCTGGCTGCCGTCGTGGGGCCATCCTGAAAAGGAAACAGGTGCGCCACGGTTAGAACAGTATACCTGGTGAGCTGAAATAAGTAATCACAAAGAGAACTTGAGACTTTCATAAAGCAGATCAGTATACCCGGTGAGCTGACACAAGCAATCACAAAGAAAACTTGAAACACACACGCAATCAATGTTTTTGTGCATTAAGTCGGAAATCAGAAGTCAGGGTCCTGGTGTACGGATACGTCGGCCGCCGCACCAACACTGGACTCCCTGGACTGATATCCACACTCAATACGCTAAACATTATTGCTTTACATAGAAAAGATCAGAGTTCGCGGTAGAACCGAACTCCTCTGATACCAATTTGTCACGACCCGCCCTCGGGGTCCGTGCCGTGACTACCCCAAGCCCGCCTTCCATAGGCCAGGGGCTGGCGACTAGCACCAAGGCGTAAATCCCAGTAAATTGGGAAGGCATTGCCTTTGAAAAGTAAACACACACCACAGAGTAAACAAGCGGAAAGTAAACACTAAGCAAGCAGAGTACAACTGAAAGTGCGGAAAAGTAAATGGGCCAGAATACAAACCCAAACTGAAAGTAAAGTACAACTCGAAAAGGGAAAAACAGCAACAGAAAGTAAAAGCCGCTACTCCGAGCTGTCCACTGGAAATCCCACCTGAAGGGTGGGTACAGATAGCTCCTCTGCTCCACGGGTCTCGCCGTCCGCTCCGTGCACGTCCCGCCTAGTGGTCCACCTCCGGGTACCGTCCCGCTCTACAAGCCTCAGCTATGGTCAACGCTGTCCGTCGTCTGCAACCAACACAACGTAGTGCGGGCGAAGCCCGTGCAGGGGTGAGTATAAGCTACTCAGTAGGGACCCCGAGACCCCTGAAGGTCTCTCAAATCCACAAAGGATAATCCACGAAGAAAAGTACAATCACGAAGTAACAACCGACACTGCTTAGGTATATGCCCATACATATACCTAAGTCATCAATTCAAATACGCTCCAACCTCCGAGCCCAAGTATAACTCAGTCCACGCAGGAAAGTATACGTATTCCACAAAGGAAAGTAACAGGATTCAGCTCACACAGGTATACTTCTTCAAGGACGATAAAGATGATCACTGATCCATCTAAGTCGTCGGACCCACGAAGGATCGATAGGTAACTAACCCCCGCAGAAGACCCACACAGGATCGGGCTCACACAGAACCTGTAGGCGCTGGCTCACACAGAACCGCTGAGCGCAAGGACCCACACAGGATCGGGCTCACACAGAACCTGAAGCACTGATCCACGTAGGATCGCTGAGTGCTGTAGTCGTCGTCGTCGAATCCACACAGGATCTCTGTACTGTCGTCGTCGAATCCACACAGGATCTCTGTACTGTCGTCGTCGCAGTCACAGTAGCAGTCGTAGCAGTAGAACAGTCGCAGCCAGCACTAGGGTTCCCGCACACAGCAAGCTCGTACGGAGGGTCCGCTCCACGAGCCGAGAGGTTGATACATCAACTGTCACGAAGACCGAAGTTGATGTATCCAAAAGTTCCGTATCGACAAAAGGAACTCAACGCAACAGACGGCGCGTCGATCGGACGCCCGGTCTGAGAGTTATTGGCATTTTCGTCTCCGGGGCCCGGTTGGTTTTTAAGGCAAAACCAACCCGACCGTACTCCACCTGCGTCCAAACCTCGGGCGAAGTATGCCAAAAGATCCGTCTCACTAAGAGGAACATTACGCGACTGACGGCACGTCAATCGGACGTCCGTAGCTCAAGATATGAGTGTTTCCGCTCCGAAGGCCCGGTTGGTTTCGTGAACGAACCAACCAGGCCGAACTCAAAGTAACCCGAAACCTTGAGTGCGATATACCGAAACGACCGTCTCGATCCAAGGATCGCGTTGCCGCAGACGGTTCGTCATTCGGAGGTCCGAGGCTCAAGTTATGAGCCAAGAACCGAATCTGGTCCGAAACGGGGGGTCCGGGTCCGGGCCGACCCGGCCCGACTCCCCCCCCCCCTCTGGACGGCGCGGCGGCCGGCGGCGGCGGACGGCGGCGGCGGACGGCGGCGGACGGCGGCGGCGGCAGGCCGCGTGGCGGCGGCGGCGGGCCGCGTGGCGGCGGCGGGCCGCGTGGCGGCGGCGGGCCGCGTGGCGGCGGCGGGCCGCGTGGCGGCGGCGGGAGGCACGCGGGGGCTAAGCCCCGCGTTTTTGTCAAGTGGCACGGCCTTGTGTCGTGCCTTGCAAAAGAAACGGCCCCCGCAAGTGGGGGCCGGCTGAAAAAAACCGGGGGGGCTTTGCCCCCCCCCCTCCTTAAATGAACCGCCCCCCTCATTAAGAGGGGGGTCTTGAAGGACCGGCCGGGGGTTTAATCCCCCGGTTTTTATGACATCCGGCCGGCCTGCTGGCCGGCCGGTTTTTACCAACGGGACCGGAATTTCCGGTCCCGCCCTCGACTACCGACGCCGGCAGCCCGGCCGCCGGTCTTTCCTTCCGCCGCGGCCCGGAACCGGCCGCGGTCTCCTCGTCTCACCGCGGCCCGGAACCGGCCGCGGTGTTCGTCGTCCGGTGCGGTGCGACGGCACCGCGCCCCTTTCGCCGTGCCATGAATTCTTCCAACGCGGCGCGACGGCGTCGCGTTCTTGAAGACTCTCCTCGGCGTAGCGCGGCGGCGTTGCGGAAGATTATAAGCATGTTCATCCGTGTGGTGCGACGGCACCACGCCTCTTGCTTCCACCCGCATGAATAAAACGAGAACTAAGGAGGGGGGGTTCGGCCGTGTTCATGCGGTCCGACCCCCCTCACGTTAAATAATAACATAACTAAGAATATCCAAAGCCTCACGTTTAGTCATGCTAAAATCCATGATTCAAGAATGGAAAAAAAAATAATCAAAAAAAAAATAACATCCCCTACCTCTGGTTTGAGATTCAAAGAATCTTCTACGTTCCGCGGAAGACGGCGTCGCGGAAGTCGGGCGTCGCGGTCGTCGTTCGTCAAATCCGTTGACGAAGAGTTACGTCCGATGCGACACGTTGTTGGCGGATCTTCGTTTGCCGACGAAGAAGGCCCGAGGAGGAGGAAGAGGTCCGAAGATACCAGGTCGCCGAGTCGATGATCCTTGACGAAGAGTTGTCGTTCTTCGTTGAGGATGAAGACGTTCTTCGTTCTTCGTCAAGATGAAGAAGATGAAGGAGGAGCTCTCAAAAGAATTCCACACAAGTTGGCTAACAAAATAAAATAAGGTCCCTCCTTATTTTATTTACCAAGCCTAGGAATTCAAAACTTCAAAATTCAAACATAACACTTAATTAATTAACATGTCATGTGTAATTAATTTGATGTTAAGTTTACAAACAATTAAGAGGGAGAGAGGGGAGTTTAAGGGGGAAGTTGAGAGGTTATTAAAAGATTTAGGGGTTCGTGTGGGCCCCACCACACTTAATCCTCCCAAGGGAGGTTAAGTGGGTGTGGGTCCCACTTCCAACCCCCTTAGGTAGGTTTTTTTTTAATAAGTTTAAATAAAATTTGTTTTACACAATTTTATTTAACTTAACTGAAAAACCCCAAAACGTAACTTTCAACCCGCAACAAACGCAACTCCCGAAAAGGTCTCAATAAGCGAATATCGGCGCTGCGAGTTCATCGGTGCCCTCGGATTTCAATTCCGAGCACCGGATCAAAAGTTAGGAATTCCCGCTCGTTCGTTCACTGAACGTACCCGAGCCAAACTTCGGAAATTAATTCCGGGCACTCCGGGCCTCGGAATCAGGTGCCGTCTGAAACCGCGCTCTTGTAAAAATCCAAAGAAAATTAAGAAAAAAAACTCCCTTGAATTTTACGGTCTTTACATATGACATTATATTACCCGTTCTTTTGTAAATTTCATGTTAAAGAAGCGTTTTGGGTAAAATCATTTCATTTATCGTATGTGTTTTGACTTATTGTTTTTGACATTATTTTTACTTATATCATGATTTACATACTTAAAGAATATAAAATATGATTTATATATCATATATATTCAGTATATATATATATAATAGATAGATAAATGAAATGAAAAACACCGTTCATGGAGACGGTAGTCCGTACGTACGCATGAACGCTGTTTTCCTTTCCTTATTGTCTTGAATGGAAGTAAGTAGATGACATACATATATATATACATAAATCCAGTAGCTTTATAATGTCATATATTTCATTATTATTTCTTATATATACTTTATAATCATTCTTAAATGGTTAACATGGAGAATGAATCTCATCGCGTCGTGGAGACGGTATTCCGTACGTACGCACGCGCGGTGATTTCTTTTTCCGTAGGATGGATAGATGGTTAAATAGGTTTGTTTCATACTTATAATAACATATCAGTATTTGAGTGATACTGATGTTATTACTACATAACGAAACAACCTAAGAAGAAGAATTGGAAGAAGAAATAAAAATGAAAGAATTGGTAACGGTAATTACCTCTTCTTTGAAGCGCCTCTTTGAGACCTCCTCTTAGGGCACTAAAATTGGTCTTTGAGGAAGACCAGAACCTCTAGGATGTTTCTAGGGAAGTGGAGAAGAGATTTTGGCAGGGTTTGGCCGAGCTTGAGTGCTAAAATTGGTGTGAGGAGGAGGGGGAGGAGGTGTCCTTTTATAAGGGAGGAGAGGGGCACCTTAGGAATACCTCAAAATATTATTTTATATTAATATCAAAATCGGTTTATAATGGTTCCAAAGGGTCTTATTTCGAAGATAAAGTGGGGATGGGTAGAAATACTATCAACCAATAAGATTTAGACAAGTTTAGGGAATTATATTAACCTTATCAATTAGATTTAACTCTAAGTTAAATAATTTAACTTTTACCGTGTCTTTTTGTTTTCTTTCACTATATGGTTAATACACTTACTATAACATGCCAAACGAACTACAAATTGTTTATTATTAATATATATATCTTTATCTAAGTCATTTGGCCGAACCTTAGATTTTTAGGAATAAAATAACAATTAATAATATAATATTTGATTTAAAAACAATTTTGTGTCAATTTTGACACTATTTGATATATGATTTTTGTGAAAGTCATAACAGAATTATATGTCTGAACCAAGTTGATTAAATCAACACTAATATATCATAGTAACCTAGAAAATTAGTGTAATTCATAAAAAGTCTCAAATTACATTCATTTGAGCATTTATAACATCAATTATGTTAATATTTCCTTAAAAGGGTAATTACTTTATAATCGTTGTGTCATAAATAAATTAATTTATTTAAAGTCTTAAAATTATAAATAAAATATCATTATGTAGGAAATCGTTTTGGATTTCTAATGAATATTTACAATCGAATTTATCTTATGTATAACCCTATATTAAAAATGTTTTAGTAAATAAACTTTGATTTTGACTCTTTTAACTCTTCTTTGAATTAAATAATAATAAATGTCCTAATCTAATCCAAGTGGGCCTAAATGATAATATTTTACACTTAAGGTTGTTTTTGGTCGAGATACACTTGTCCAATAGTATTAGGACATGTGTTAGGGTAATATTAATATCATTTTCATCCTTAATTACCCTATTTACTTTTAACCGTGGTAAATAAAAGTAAAAAGTTACTATTCACCAAAAATTATTTTCATCTCATTGACCCACATTTTACTTACTGACATCAACCGTGCCTCTCGGATTTTTGAAATTCCATTCACAGAAGCGGTAAAATTAAGTTTTATGAAAAATTCAGTTTTTTAACTACCACTTAGTAGTTTCACTATTCATCAAAAATTGATGTTTTTCAGAACAATGCCAAAATTTCATCCTAAGCTATATTTCATATTCCGAATTCAAAAATGAAGTCTATTTTACCAAATTCAAAAAATAGAAGTGGAATTAATTAATTTTATAATTAAATCCCGCTGTTAAAACAAATAGCGTGTTTTTAAGAAACAATATCTATCAAAAGATTGACACTTGTTTATGTCGGGTTTAAATGTGAAATTACATCCAATGACCAACATTGTATTAAATTGTAAAAATATATTCTAAATATACTTTAAAAACACTAAAATTAATAATTTATCACTATTAATTATTTTGATTAAAAAAGTTGTTTTTAATTATAATTTAGTAATTTTCACTATTCATCAGAATATGAATGTTTTCCGAAAAGTACCAAAATTTCACCTTAGGCTAAATTCAATACTCCGAATCCAAAAATGAAGTCCATTTTGAGAGCTAAAATTTCTAAAATTTTAAAAAGTGGTTATTACTATTCATAACGGCTAGTTTTAATAATATTTTAATAGCATATCGTTGTTTCGTGAAACTCAGTATTGCGTACTACACACGCTATCGAGGAAGGTTGCGATTGAGTGTAATGCAAGACAAGCCAAGGATGTGTGTTGTGCAAGATCCTTTTGATGTAGCGTAAAACACAAGACATTAATAAAATTAAAAAGAATATTTTTCATAAAATCTCGGGCTGTTATATAAACTTTCAACATAAATAGGGTGACCTTCCCATGTAATTATAGATACAAAGCCTCCTCAAAATTTCTCTCACTGTTCACTTCATATGGAAACAGCTATAAAGCATATCATAGAAGGGTATTGAAATGAATCCCAAACTCCCACATGCTAGAAATCCCCTATAGAAGGGTAAGGATTTCATAGAATCTATCCACCACATGGATTGACAATGAAACTCTACTCATAATTGGTCTTGGAACATCTCTCAAGAGACTATTGACACTGCACATTCCCTGAGGAACAAGAACTGCCTCTTCCTTGATACTCCATGTAGAATTGTCAAAGACAATTAAACCCTGTGCTACATCAAAGAATGGATCGAACTAAAATCTATTCAATATCTCTATTATATCCATGAAAATCTGTTGAATAGACATAGTAGTAACATTATAGTAATCTGTTGAGATGGATTAATATTCCTAGGATCAGTGACCCAAGAATAAATTTTTGAAATATATTATATATACTAAATATCAAAAATGTGTTTATTTCCAAAAAAGTTGATTAAATCTTAAATGGAGGCTTTTTAAAAAATATAAGGCCTCCATGGAGTTCAAAATATAGGTTTTACCCCATGAATTTGATAACCATATAGAACGTTAGACGTTCGGGTTGAATGAAGTCATGAGGGGATAAATAAATTAAATTATTTATATTATTTGTTTTGGTAAAGAGAGCTAATATACTCTATAAATATATGATTTTGAGGGAATATTATGGTTATCCCCATAACCTTGGAATCCTAGAGGATAGTTGGATGAGATCATTTTGGGTGAAAGACATCAGATCAGATAGGGGTGAAGTATCATAGTGCCAATAGAATTCAACGATCTCTCCAATTGAAAAGATGAATATTATTTCCTCATCAGAGATGGATCCATCTCAAGTTATGATGTTGTTTTATGTTTTTTTATCCCTATTATTTTATCACCATGAAAGATTAATATCATTTAACTAACAAATCGATTCGTAGAACGGTTATATTATGTGTAAGATTTTATTTAAAATAATTTTAGAAGAAATTGGTTTCTGTTATTTGAATCATCATTCATAATTATAATGATAACAAATCAAGATAATCCTGAAAATTGATGACATCCATTCCCCCTTTTCTTCTTAGTTTTCTCCCACCATTATTCATGTGATTGTCACGAGTGTTAAGTTCGATAGGTGGTTTGACCTAATTCTAAAAAATAAATCATTACACACATATTTCATAGCACAAATGATTGATATCACAGATCTAGGGTTGGATTGATGATGATATTGATATACAATCACTGATTGAAATTGGAATGGAGTTCCTCAACTAAATTTGACATACGACACTGGGAGATGGGATAGTGGGTTTTCCATTATGTTTTGGTGGTCGTATTATTTGAGCGATGACAGAAAGGCTCAAATTTAGCAATTCCTTGGTTACCAGTGTGAGAAATGGTGGAAGAATGGTATTGTTTTGTATGAAGTAGATTTGGTATTCTAGGAAACTATTATATACATATCATGTCATCTTATATCACATGCTATGTGGGATCCCATGGGTGGGTCTGTGGTGTCTGCGGAGAAGTAAAGTTTCAAAATACTTGTGATATATTCCATATGGAATGTGAACCGAAACTAGATGCTAATAGGGTACCTAGTAGGTCATAATGATATCCCTAGGAGTAAATGAGCTCGGACATGTCATGTACTCAGACATAGACATGGCCAGGCCAAGTGTGAATATGTAGATCCTTGCACACGGACATGGTCAAGAGTACATAGATTCAAACATTCCATGTACTTAGACATGGACACAGACATGGTCATGGACTGTGATATATGGGTAGGCCATATTTCCAAAGGGACATGTTGTGTACTTTCATTACAAGTCAGGTTCTCTTTATAGAATTTTTTTGATCCCTTTCCCTCATCATCATGGACAAATTTTGGTAAGGTATGTTTCATTGATCCATTTTATGAGAGTTTATTATAAATTTATGTCATATATATAGGAAGATAATCCCCACTGTGGAACTATATTCTAAGATAGAGTTTTTTTAATCTTTCTGCGAGGCCCAGATTGAGATCCAATATCATCATCGTTTCCCTTAGTGTGGTTTATGGTATCTTCATGACCAACACTATGTTGGTGTTGAACCCCTATATTGTGTGAAAATCTAGCTTAGGTTGTTGGTATACCCCAAGGAATTTGGTGTGATCTCCATCTGTGTATTGTTCTCTTTAAACTTACAATGTGTACTCATTATAGAGAGGACTAAGGAGAATGACATCTTCAATGGATACCATCATTTCAATCTGACTCATGGAGTTTGATTTCTCATAAGAGTATTATATAGAATAATCTAGCAGGAATCCTAGGATGGTAATATAGTTATGATCTTATAAGAGATTGTGTGTCTACTATGAGAATATATATATTTTTTAATTATATTCCACTGATATACACTTGTGATGAGCTAATAATTATTCATGATTCTAGGTACTTAGTGTTTTTTGGTTTCCCTATTGTGTATTTTTATACTCATCCCTGTATGGGATTTTCCTGCACATTTCATGTCTTTTATAGATGATCATCCCATTGAAAGAGTTCTAGAGGGGCCATGAATAAGTTGTTCTTAGTGAGATAGATAGAATAAGGTTTGTTCCTATTGATACTTTCGATAGCATTCCTCACCCACTTTTCAGGTTGGATTATTTTCAAATTCATTTTGGTGGGATTCTATTTTTTCCTTTTATTTATAGTAATTATTATAGTACTCTGATTTATGGATTTTAGATGTGTGCATGAATTGTTATTAATTAAATTATATTTCATATTATTATGGGATTTAGGATGTGTTAGTGTGTAGGTACATTAAGATAAGGCCTTCAATTTTTTTATTCCAACATTACATTGGTCATCATTTCCTAGACCCTTAGATGTGGCCTTGGGGTAATAGTATCACGAGACATGTTGGGAAAGGTTTTGATATAGTGGAATCAGAGCATTCAGTTCTACTATAGGAATAAAGTATGCAATATTTGTTTGGTGAATCAAAGATATGTCTTTTGAGTTTAGTTCTCAGACAATGGAATTTAGTGTTGGTGTTGCGGCTATCGTATCAATTCACGAGGACACATGCACCGTTCATTTCTACTCGGTACATATAGGAGTTGTTTATTGGAAAAACATTGGTTCATGCATCAAATAATAATGGTTTTTTGTTTTCATATCCTTTTTAACTTATCTCTCTAGAGATACTCATTTTCCATTGTACATGTTGTCTATATCAGGATTCATCCATGATGTTTTCCTACTAGGTTTCAGTATCAAGATCAAAATAGTGATCTCCTCTGTGATGTGGATTTGATATAGGGACCTATTCAGGAGGTTAAATATATAGGTGGTTCACCAATTACCACAAGAATTTGAGCTATTTATGGTACCTATAGTACCATAGGATGAGGTGAATAGGCTGAATACACATCATGACTTTCAGGGATAGTGATCCCATAGGTTCTGAGGTGATCCCTACCAATGGGGGGATTATTACTGGCTATAGGTGCTGATGCAAGTCTTCTAAATTTTCAAAACACTTGCACACCATAAGGTTCTCCTTCATACTAGTCTTCTCCATGGATCTGTAGGCTGATGGTGGGTCTTAGCGACCCAGTCGTAAAACGAGGTGACTCTAGAATGGATAGTGTTTGAGCTCCTTATCAGAGAATATTTTTCTATAGTGATTATGTGAGGTATGATCTGTATCTTTTCTACCTTATATATAGTACTTATTGACATTAGTTTTAATGTCCCATCCCCAAGGTCCCATGTCATACAACCCCAAGCCTGCCTCTTATAGGATAAGGCCTAGAGACTAGCATTAAGAATGAATATCTCTCAAATGGGAGGCATTTTCCTATGAACATGTAGACACAAAACCAACTCCAAGCCACGTGGATGTAGAGTGAAAACACTATGTAAATAAAAAACTTGCATCCCAATACAACCCAAATATAGAGTATGATAGAATGTAAAGTGGTAAAGTACAACCGATCCAAAATACAAGCCTAATAAAATAAGGACAACCAAAAAGTCTAACTTGTAAACACGGGGACTGAAGAAGATGTTAGAAGCTACCAAAAACCCCTCAGTTGTTCTGATTGCACATGGCACCATCTAGTTCTAGTCATAGTCCTGATTCACCTAGGAATCCACCAAAATGTTGGTCAACTGCACAAGACGCATCAAATGTGGGAAAAGGAAATGCAGGTGTGAGTAAAACAATACTCAGTAGGAGAACCTGAAAACCAAAAAGAAAAAAATCACAAAGGAAACACCACCAAGATGTTATAGTCAGCTAAACCCATGTATATTTCATTAACATATACAACATGAACATCCAAGTAAACTCATAAAGGATTCAAATATTCAATGTATCATCAACTTCTGGTCATATGGTTCCATGCGTATCACCCTCGATTCCGGGAGATCCTACTCCTCGAGCTATCTGATAGTAACCATGGAGAGAAAGTCTACTGAATGTATTAGGTCTTAATACATCATGAAGTCTACCTGAGACTTTTTGTCTCACAGAGACAAGAAGTATTGATTTCACAACCAATCCTTTGTCACAGGATTATTCACAAGCCACGCTCATCCCAGGAGGACTCGCTCCTTGATCCACCAATTTATCAAAGACCATCATGATGAGGTCCCTCTTCATTGGGCCCCGCCCAACAAAAACACACTAAGAACTACCTGAAGTACCTTTCTTTTGTTTTAATTCTAAAAAAATGATACTACTAAGAAACTCATCCAGGATTGGTCACTAAGGTCTCGTGGTCCATTAAGGCACACTCGTCTGTTGGGGCATTGAGGTCCCCTCGTTTACCAGGGAACTGAGGTCTAATCATCTGTTGGGACACTAAGGTATGCTTGTCTGTCATGCCATTGAGGACCACTCATCTTATAGTCCACCTAGGTCCACTCATCTCCTAGTCGAGTGAGGTCTTCTCATATCCCAGGCCACTGAGGTCTACTCGTCTCCCAGTCCACTGAGGTATGCTCACCTCCCAGTCCACTAAGGTCCAATCATTTACCAGGCCACTAAGGTCCGCTCATCTACCACACCAATGAGGTATGCTCTCTTACAGGGCCACTAAGGTCCACACATCTACTATGTCACTGAATTCCTCTCACCACTTCATCCTCATCTCATCTAGTCGTAGGATTTCTTCTCATAGAACACTTTATTCTGGGAGAATATATACCACAATCCATTGGTCGTATATCAACATCCCAGTAAACCCTGTTTAGATATTTCAAAAATAATAATCTCATCTTAAGCCTCACAATTCCACAATAATCTCGTCAATAAGATATACAGTTTAGATGTTATGCTTGTTTTACTAAAAAGGGGATAATGGGGTCCGGGTCCGGTCCTACCCGGTCAGACCGACCCAACCATGCCCGACCCAGGGTCCACCAAACTCACCTGGTAGGTCCAACCTGAACTGGCTAGACCGTGAGTCCAGCCCTCAAGGCCACGGGTCTATCCCGCTACTATCCCAACCCACCCCGGCTGGGTGTAATCCGCCAGCTTTGGGCTGGCCTGCTATAATCCGGGCACGTCTCCTCCATCCATAGATATAGTAATCTCACATCATCCCTCCTCATTGAAAATCCATCATGGTAGGTCATTAGACTCTCCATGGCCATGGCTTGAGTTGTGGGTCCAGGTCACCAATGTGGTCTAAGTTGTGGCCCTATCCATGCGAACAGTCGCCGCCATAGTGTGCCACTATAGAATGCCACCTCCACCCTCCGACACACAGCCTCCACCATGTTTTTTAGCCACATGCTTCCACTAGAGCCGATATGCTAGGGGAATTTTCTGTGGGCCACCGGAAGCGCTCCATTGGTCCGTTCTTTGATTCAGAAAAATTATTGTGACCCTTGTGTCATTTTTTTCATCACCAAGGGATAAAAATCACGTTGTGACCCGCTTCTTTGAACAACTCTTGAATAGATATATCTCAGATACCACCTCAATCTATTCTCCACCTCCATTTTGGAACCTCCATCATGCCACTTCAAGGTTGGATCTTTGATTTGGGATTGTTTCACTCAGAAATGGGCACCCAATAATCGATCATTCATTAACCCATGAAGAACGCGAAGATTGCGTGGGAGAAAAGAAATTAAGGAACCCGATGATCCAACCTCAACCATTTTTTTGTTTCGACTTCGATCTAATCCATTAGAAGAATCAAGAATAGAATCATAAAGGAAATTCCAATTCCCCTGAAATCATCCCGCAATCAAGAACCTCCTGAAATAATGATCGGACCGCTGGTCAATCTATTCGTGGGTTGATCTGTATTCTCCATTTAAATCCATGAATGGGGAAAACATGATTTAAATAAAAACCCCTACCTTGAGGTTGGATCTTTTGATGACCAAGATCTGAGGTGTAGCACCATCAATCATTGTTCCTCAATCCTCAAACCGTCATTGTTTTTTATTCTTCATTTGTCAACAATCGAAAATTTCCAATAGAAATTCTCCAAAGGTTCAGAGAAATACTATATCTCTACCAACGATACCATATTCTGTTAATCCATTAAATGGAGGAAATGTGTTTCATAATTTTTGTTATGTTGAGTTGCGCTATTGATACACAGTTTAATTTATGAAACAATGTTTCTGTTACACTCGAGGTGTAACATTTATACATTGTAGTGAAACTCAAATTTGAATAAAATAAACTCCTCATGATTATTTTATTTTCTTCAATTAACATTATTTTTAACATCCTGAAAAAATAACTTTTCCCTTAACCTACAATGATCGAGTTAATTCTTACTTAAGGAGAACATATCATTATGAATTCAATAGTGTTCATAGATTTTTAATATATGTTACCGTTTCTGACTATTGATGATTCAAAAAGAAAATAATTTAAATTTAAATTGTTTTTTTAAGTTTAAGTCACAAAAACCAACCTTCATAGTCAGCCCGTGTCAGCCAATGTTATGCTCTGCCTAAGGAAAGCATGCCCTCATGAGATCAATGGTGTTCTCGGATTTTCAAACTAATTTACCATTCATGAGTTATAACAACTTAAAAAATAAAATAATTTTATTTAATTATTTTATTTACAGTTATTCCATTTTTATTTTATCTCACTCGATACCCACAATGACTAAGAATAAGTTCTTCCTAGGATAGAATCACTTAATTAAACACAACAGGGCACTTGAATTTTGGATTCAGCCCCTTTATTAAGGGTTATTACACTTTTTCAATAAAATTGCTCAGGAGTGCTATTTAAAAACATAACATTTTTCAATGAATCTTTCTAGACACTTTGTGCATAAGAATATCATGCGCTCTCACCTCCTGGTCTCTTAATATTCCCAAGAATTTTCTCAAAATTGAATCGGTAATATTACTGTTGTTATATTACCCTCACCATAAGGATTTATGTCCCTGAATTCCAAACCAAGGGATTCCCAAACAGATGAGGTTGCAAGCTGATCATGTGCCTCCTGATCCTATGTTCTCTCTTAGAGATTCATGTGCTTCCACCAAATGAAAAATTGAGGAATCGATCACCCATAGAGGGTCCTCTCTTATTGATCTCTGATCTCTATCAGAAACTCCACAAAAGTCTCCTTATATTCAACATCTAGCTTGCCCCATTCAATGACCTATGGTGTGTCATGTATGTATCTCCTCATCTGGGATATGTGAAAGTATTATTCCACCCACACTAACAATAGAGGTAGATCCAAAGGGGTATTCCACCGCACCTACTATATGAAATAATAGAAAATATCCCATGAAACTCAGAGTTTACTTTCTACCCCGGCCAAATTTAGAAAACCCCCATCGAGGAGAGACCCAAACGAAGACATGGTCTCTTTCCTCAAACACTAAATGTCTCCCCTGTCTACCCGCACAAAACATTAGATGGCCCTACACATTCTTCACCAATTGTTATGCGACCTTCAAATACAATGTAAATGACTTTTAAAATCTATTACACAAGTGGGATATAAAGAAAGTGTCATGATCTAGAACTATTGCCAATTTAACTACATGCAGTCAAACTATGTCTAACACATAGAAAAATCCAAATCTCTCTACGTAACCTTTATCCTGGGTAGTTAGTAAGTGGGTTGACTTGGTGAGTTGGTCAACGATCACCCAGATGGTATCATGTGTCATAGATGTACATGGTAAACCTATTACAAAGTCCATCTGTATCCTTTCCCACTAACTTCCATGTACCCCCCAAAAATAATGAACAACCCACAAAACTGATTTGTACAAGCATTCAGATTTATATCTCAATACGTAATCCCAACATCAACTCGTTATGTCATCCCTGGTGCCTTCCTCGACACCCATATGAATACCCTAATTCATCTTGAAACTTTATAAGTCACTGCAAAAATTGTGTATCCTTTGAAAAGAGCAACATGCTCCCCCCTTTAAAATGTCAATCTTGGGTATGCCCTATGGACATCTTAGCATGTGAAGACACATAGTCGGTTTCACTATTTTATACCTCCTTGAATAATTTAAGAGTTTATGGGTAACAACTAATGACTAGCGATAATCTGGTTCGTCCCCATTCATGAAAGATAAGTGCAACAAGGCCAACCACTGTGATGCCTCGCTCAGTAACTGTTAACTAGATTCCTGATGGGGGAATCTACTTCTACGTTCTTGATCACTAAGTTCACTAAAAATCTAGCTTCTAACATGCCCAATATAAGAAAAAAGGGACTTCTAAATCCAATACAAACACTTCATGAGATTTCTGTGTAGGTGGGGCTCCTGATGTTGTTCTTGGACCACCATTAAGTGTCTCGCGTGCTCATCCTCAGATGCCGAGTACACTAAGATTTCATCAACAAAGATCACTCAGGGTTCATAGGGTGAAACAATAGTCTTACTAATACCTTCCTCTACAAGTCCCCAATCTACATCCCCAGCTCATGGAGCTATTTGGTAGCCATATGATATAATGGCGTAAATATATATGTCACACCAAGGTGTAGAACCACACAAAAATCTAACTCTAAATAGAGAGGAAAACCCGGAACATCTTAATGGAAGGCATCCTTATAGTTTAACTCTGCTAATAAATTTGGGGACTCATAACATCCACAACAACGAGGGTCAGACTAGCCAACATGATATAGATCACATACACCCTCCTTTACTAGAGTCCATCAAGAGATGCAAGGATTTTCCCCTTTTCTGATAAAATGGAAATCTGGTTCCGTCAATGTGGATGAACCGCACCATTTTTCTTAAAACCATAAATCTTAGTATGAAGTGAGGATTTAGTCTTTACTGAGAATGATATACTAAGGCCTCAATAGCTCAACTAATAGATCCCAACCGAAACTCTCGCCACCAAGAGCTAGGTCACACTGTCGGCACTAGTCTGTGGTCATTGGGATTTCACAATTTGGAGTCTCTAACGTGACGATCAAGTCAGCAGCTCTACCAGAACCTCTTGTTATCAAACAAGAAAAGATTAAATAAAGGAAATTCACTAGTATAAGTGTTTTCCAAGATGATAGATAAAGTAAAAAGACATAGAACTTACCTTGAATCATCCCCCAAGCCATGGGGTCATAAGCCTCAGTAGCCTGCAACTATCTCAAATACTATCCTCTATCTCCCTATGACAAGTATGGAAGAACTTGTGATGGTGGTTGAAACACATCAAACTGTCGGCCACCATCTATTGCTTCCCCATCACTCCTCACATGTCCTCTACTAGATAGATCTATCTACTCTTTCTGCAGCCTCTTCCTTGGAGGTTCATCAACCACCTCTCTGACCTCATCATGAATGGTTGGACAATATCGCATGAGATGCACCCCTTTATGACATGCATAGAAAATCCTAACCTTTTATGAACTATCACATCCCTTTATATGAATCCTCAGGTTCTATGGCTTAGAGTGCTTACCTACTACTGGATTGTCCTTTTGACCATGCATCCATGGAGATATCTACCTTGGATGCCTACGGCACACGTTTGAACCCTATGCCTCAACACTCAATACCAAAATAACCATCCCCAACTAAGTCTAGAAAGCTTCATCCCCCTAAAATACTAGTGGTGGGTCTACTAGCTGATCATTAGGAGAGACTGTCACATTCTAAACAACCCGAAGAACTACTGTGTGAATATCTCACATCAGGGATTCCTCGTCAAGCATCATACTGAAATTCCGATCCTACTACAGAAACCTCACTAGATCGAAACCTGAACACAACCTAAGGAGAACAAGAGGTATCATGGTCAAAAGATTATACCTAATGAGCTGAGTCACGAACTTCATGGAAACCACAAACCATTCAAATATGATGCATGTACCATTTTTTCCCTAAAACCAAGGTTTTCATGTACCATATCAAAAAATAAGTTCCCTGAGTCTTAATATATGGATATGTTGGCTATTTCACCAACAATAGAGTCCATGGACAGAAAGATGAACTTGAACACTTAACACTATCTCCCCAAACCAATCTTACATACCCATTTTCCTAAGGTATAACCAAACCCTTTGATACCACTCTATCATGACCCATCTCTCTAGGCCACTACTATGAAAACCCCAAGACCACCTCTGATAGGTTAGGGGCTAGAGACTAGCACTGAGTAGGAATATTCCACAAATGTGAGTCATTTTCCTAAGAACAAGTACACATGTAGCCAACTCCATGCCACATGGCAAGAGAGTGGACTCGGTAATAAAGAAAAAGCATGCATACCACTACAACCCAACTATAGAGTATGACTAAATGTAAATTATTAAAGTAAAAATGGGCCATAATACAGTCCCACTAAAATAAGGAAAACCACAATGTCTGACTTCTAATCATGGAGATTTATGCTGTTATAGGAAGATTACAGAAACCCATTGGCTCATCTGATCTCACAAAGAAATGTTCAGTCTTGGTCATGGTCCTACTCCACCTAGGACTCCACCAAAGAATTATTCAACTACACAAGACACAACATGTTCAAGAAAATACTGTGAAGGGGTGAGTAAAACAATACTTAGTTGGGGACCCCAAATCCAAAAAGAAAAATACTACAAAGGAAAAACCACCAAGAAGATATAATCAGATCAACCCAAGTATATTTCATTAAAATATATAAAATGAACATCCAGGTATATGAATAACAAAATCCAAGATGTGACATATCATCCACCACCATCCATATGATTTCATTCGTAGCATGCTCAATTCCAGAAGATCCCTCTCCTTAAGCTATCTGATAGTAACCACGTAGAGAAAGTATACCCAAAATATCTAAGAGAACACTTGGTCTCAATAAATCACAACATTTCCCAAAGATGTTTGGACTCATTGAGACTGGAATTCTTGATATCATATCCAATACATTGTCAAAAGATTCAATTCAAGGCACTCCCGCCCAAGGAGGACTTGCTCCATAAGCCACCAAGTCATCAGAGACAATCCTAAAGATCTCCCTCTTATTTGGGCCCACCCCCAATGAAAAAATATTGTGAACTAACTTAAGTACACTACTTTCATCATAATGATAAACATCTTAAACTACTGAGGGACATGTCCCTGATTAGTCATTAAGGTATGTCTAGAATCTTTGTTCTGTTCGTCTCTCGGTCCACTGAGATCTGCTCATCTTTCTGGCCACTGTGGTCCACTCATCTACTAGGAAACTGAGATCTACTCCTCTACCAGGCCACTGAGGTATGCTCATCTATCAGGCTATTGAGGTCATCTCATCTCATGGGAACTTGAGGTCTACTGGCCTCCCAGACCACTATGATCCGCTAGTATCTCGGGCCATTTTGATCTTCTTGTCTCCCGAGCCACTGATGTCACCTCGTATAACTGACCACTGAGGTCCACTCATCTCTCTGTCCAATGAGTTCCACTCGACTATCGGGACACTGATATTTGGTCGTCTACTAGGCCACTGAGATCTGCTCACCACTTTCTTCTCATCACAAACAGCTGGAGGATATCAGCATGTAGTGCTTTAGATTCTGAGAGAATCTACTCATAATTTCGTCATTCATATTTTAACATCACCGGAAACTCACATGGTGTATTCCAAATGGATTTTATCGTCTTAAGGGCCCCAATTCCCCAAATAGTTTTTCAATCAAATGTACATTTTGGAAGTTATGCTTGTGTTTACTGAAAATGGGTCAGTTGGGTCTGGGTCTGGTGCGACCCATGCGGACTGACCTGACCTAGCTCGGGGTCCACCGACCCGACCCTCATTGTCCGACTCGACCCATCGGATCCAAGCCAGACTGGATGGGTCGTGGGTTTGGCCCGCTAGCTCCAGCCTAGACTGTTGGGATGCGTTCTGGTCTCATCTAGCCCCTGATGTGGAAATCCCGCCACATCCCCCATCATAACATTGCTGGAACCGCAAACCACCAGTCCTTGTATACACGTGTCTTGGGACATGGGTCCAGGTCACCACTGTGGCTAAAGTTATGTCCCTCTCCACATGGACAACTTCTGCCACGTTCCACTGCCATCACTAGTGCGCCGGGGTGGGGGGGGGGGATCAGTTTCTATGGGCCACCTGACACACTCCAGTAGTCTGTTCACGAACCACCAATGGCAGTGCGACCCAGATTCTGAGACGGACATTCAGAGTCCAATATTGAATGTCTTTTTTTCGGGTTTTTGGATCGGATACCCGAAGCGCTCGAAAAATAATATATTTAATAATATTATTAAATCTTCGACCCGCCATAACTCATGCATGAAACGTCTGATTGGCATGCCTTCAGTGGAAATGTAATCCTGTCATTAATACGGTGGATTCAAGTATAATTTTGGATACTAAATTCTGGTTCGTGGCTCGGGGCCACGAAACACAAAATATTATTATTATTATTATTATTATTACGGAATCTTTTATCTGACACATATCTCTCATACGGTGTCAGAATGATGAACCGTCTGCGATGTTGCGACACTGGAATTAAGACGGATTTTGCAAGACCAATTTTGGATATTTAAGTCAAGGTCGAGGCATGGGCCCCACGAGGCCCGGTTCGCGCGTGTTACGGTGAAATGAAACTTTTTCACCGGCTATCCATTATGGACTAATGGGTAGTCCATCTCGTGTGTTTTTCGTTATGGATCACAATTGTGTGACCGGTTTGTTTAATCAGTGTCATTTGAAGTACGACCGGGTTGGATCAAACATGAATCTAACGAGGCACTCGGAACGGAAATGACCATAACTTAAGGACCGGACATCTGATTGACATGTCTTCGACTATATTGGATTCCTCTTGATGATACAGATCTTTTGGCATACTTCACCTGAGGTTTGGACGTAGTTGGAGTAAGGTAGGGTTGGATTGTACCCGAAATCCAACCGGGCCCTTCGAACGAAAAAGCCGATAACTTTCAGACCGAATGTCTGTTTGACGAACCGTTAGCGGCTTTGGTGATCACATCGAGAAACGGTCCCTTTGAGAATACCCTATGAGAGTTCAAGTTATAGTTGAGATATGGTCGGGTTGGTTCATACATGAAACCAACCGGTCCCCTGGGGCTAAAAGGCTAATAACTCACAGACCGAGCGTCCAATCGATGTGCTATCTATTGCGTTGAGACCCCTATGAGGAGGCGGTCCTTTGATATACTTCTTCATGATATTTGGTGATACATGGAGTATCTATTGGTAGCTCTTTGAGAGGACCCTCCCAGAGACGAACGTACAGAGTACGGAGACCATGTAGTTGGCTGAGACCTGAAGACTGCATGTCTGATTCGAGCCGGAGTGATTGGGTGGCAGATCCACGGTACACAACAGGAGGAGTACCTCTATAGGATATTAGGGGGGTGCATAACTGAGTTTGGGTGGCAGACCCCGGCGGGAAGCACTACTGTGTTTGGGTGGCTGACCCGCGGTACTCGACAGAAGGAGTACCTCAGCAGTCTTAGGTTAGTGAGCAGTGCCTTGGATTCGTGATAGGTTCACTGTACTCGTCAAAGATGGAGCTCTTCAGCAGTTGCGGTTTCTATATGAAAATCCTGGTTTGAGCTAAGTTAATGACCTTTGTGTTTTCCTCATGATTGAGATGGGTTACTTGATAACTTAGGTTTATGTATGGGCATATACCTAATTAGTGGTTATCTGTTGATTTCATATTTGTGTGATACCTCATGTTTGAGATGAGTTACTTGATAACTTAGGTATATGTATGGGCTTATACCTAAGTATGGGTTATCTATTGAGAACATTCTTTGTGTTTATCCTTGTTGGATTTAGTGAGACCTTGAGGGTCTCGGGGTCCCTACTGAGTATCGAATACTCACCCCTGCACGATCTATGCCCGAACATCGTTATGTTGGTTGCAGACGACGGACATCACTGATCGTGGTTGAGGCTTGTACAGCTAGATGGTACCTGGAGGTAGATCCCACGACGAGTCCGTACCGAGAGGTGGATCCCACGACGAGTCAATACCCGGAGGAGATGGACGGACTTTGATTGGGTGGCAGATCCACGGTACTCGACAGGAGGAGTACCTCTATAGGCTATTAGGGGGTGCACAACTGTGTTTGGGTGGCAGACCCCGGCAGGAAGCACTACTGTGTTTGGGTGGCTGACCCGCGGTACTCGACAGAAGGAGTACCTCAGCAGTCTTAGGTTTGTGATCAGTGCCTTGGATTCGTGACAGGTTCGCTGTACTCGTCAAAGATGGAGCTCTTCAGCAGTTGCGGTTTCGATATGAAAATCCTGGTTTGAGCTGAGTTAATGACCTTTGTGTTTTCCTCTTGATTGAGATGGGTTACTTGATAACTTAGGCATATGTATGGGCATATACCTAATTAGTGGTTATCTGTTGATTTCATATATGTGTGATACCTCATGTTTGAGATGAGTTACTTGATAACTTAGGTATAAGTATGGGCTTATACCTAAGTATGGGTTATCTGTTGATAATATTCTTTGTGTTTATCCATGTTGGATTTAGTGAGACCTTGAGGGTATCGAGGTCCCTACTGAGTATCATATACTCACCCCTGCACGGTCTATGCCAGCACATCGTTGTGTTGGTTGCAGACGACGGACATCACTGATCATGGTTGAGGCTTGTAGAGATGGACGGTACCTGGAGGTAGATCCCACGATGAGTCTGTACCGAGAGGTGGATCCCACGACGAGTCAGTACCCAGAGGAGATGGACGGATGTGGAGTGCTAAGGAGGACATTTGTACCTACCCTTCGGGTAGGAACCCTGAGGATGATCCAAGAGATGCTTGTCACCTTTCAGCTGTTGTCCTTTGAGTTGTACTTTACGTTCAGTTGTAGATGTACCTTTCTTTTGGGCTTGTATTTCCGGCCTCTTGTACTATCAGAACATTTGTTTAACTGCTTTACTTAGTGTATCTTATTCTTGTACTCTATTTGTGTGTGTTTTTGTTTTGTAAAGGCAATACCTTCCCTTTTTTCTGGGATTTACACCTTTGGTGCTAGTCGCCAGCCCCTGGCCTATGGAAGGCGGGCTTGGGGCAGTCACGACATGGGCCACGAGGACTGGTCATGACAAATTGGTATCAGAAGAGTCTTTTCTCCAGTAGAACTTATGACTCTGATCATTCCTTTCTGTGAAGCAATATTGATGAGGGTACCGAGTGTGGTCTTCAGTTCAGGGAGTCCAGTGTTGGTGCGGTGGCCGACGTATCCATAGACCAGGACTATGACTACTGATTTCTGAAATTGTGCATGAAAACACTGATTGCATGTGTGTTTCCAAAAGTTTTAAAGTCAGCTCAAACCAGGTCAGCTCACCAGGTATAAATAATTGACCGTGTCGCATCTGTTCAGGATGTCTCCACACAGACAGTTAGTTGGAGTTCTGAGATAGTACACGATGACGGCCCACTGAGCGACGAGGCTCCGATGTAGGGCCATTTTGACATTGTTGGCACTCTCGGGTGGTGTACCAGCCGCACCACCTCCTATTGGGTAGCACATGCCACCAACCATACTAGCGATCCGTGCACGCCGACAGAGCGCGTTGCACAAGTTCCAGCAGTAGAGGCCTTAGAGGTTACGAGGCGGGACAGATTCCCAAGTAGTAGAGGACTGGCTGGAAGTGATTGCTAGAGTTTTCCGACTATCTGAGACACTAGTAGAGTGGATGGTGGACTTGGCTACTAGTGTTTTCCAGTGAGTGACCATGAGGATGGTCCACATAGTGATGAGGCTTCGGTACGTGGACCGATGCCTGAGATAGTACCTTCGGGTCGTGTGTCAGCTATACATCCCTACCTGTTGGTCAGCAAACACTACCGGCAGTACCGGAAGAGGATACTTGTAAGCTTAGTTCCTTACTTATGTTTCAGCACCAGATATCCCTCATGTTCTGAGGAAATCCCGACTCACTGGAGTCTGAGGACTGGCTTGAGGAGGTATTAGATATTTTTCTAGAGCTTATACAGCTTCGGCAGGACGACATGTCGGTAGCTGAGTATTCGTCAAGGTGTACAGACCGTTCTTGGTACTTGATGAATATGATACGATCAGTGCTTTAGAGCTCGGACCTATAAGAGAGGTGTGTTTAAGGATAACCGATTAAGCACTCTTTCCTCTATGAATTCCTACTTATGTTAGGGTTCTAGAGAGAACCATTTTGGTTGAATATTCTTTGGCTGATCGGTTATAGCTAGTAAATGTTAGCAGTGGGAAGATATGAACAGGAGCCAGTCTCAGAGACATGGGCATGTAAAATGTTTCAAGAAAAGGAAGTGTTAAGGATAGATGAATCTGCAGAGCAGTAGACGTGGAAGAAGAGCATGGAGAGCAGCATGAGGTGGTGTACATTTCGGCATGTTACAACCACACACATTTGTAGTCCCTGCCAGGCTCAGGGAGCGGAAGGGAAGGGGGAGTGAATAGCTGAATGCGGTCACGGTGTATGACCCAAGGTCTCTAGGAATGATTTTAGGTAAGGTATGTGTCTACTACGAACTGCCATATCAATACACATAGGTACCAATCATTCCTTCCCTCCACGAATCTTTTCCCAGACCTACAGTTTCCAGTTAAAACCATTGACTTGCCCCTCACGTATGGGGATACCTTTGAGAGGAGACCCGATAAACACACTTATGCCAAAAGGTGTGATCTGACCCTTGAGGTGAGATTTTAGGTTGGAACCTCTTGGTGGCAGCGTCGAGGCCTTACGACGTTAGTTTGGGTATGGACGGGGCAACCACAATTCATACACGGATTTACGGTATTAGGAAAAAAGGTTGTGGTTTACTTACAATGATGATATAGGTTTTCCTTGGTCAGCAAAAAGGAAACCCCAGGAAGCACAAGAAACTCAAGGAGAGCACATGGGAGAGGAAGACTCATATACATGCTCAGTACCACTTTTGTTTCCCCTATGTGTGTTGAACCTTTACGGGGACGTAAATCCCTGAGGTGGGAGTAATGTAGAGACCCAGAAATTTCAAGGAATTTTTTTTTCTTAATTTCTTTGGAATTTTACGGGTATGCAGTTTTTGACAACACCTGATTCTGAGGCCCGGTGTGCCTGGAATAATTTTCTGAAATTTTGTTAAACTTAAATTAACATGTGTAAGAAGTTTCACTGAAAAAGTGGAATAAATCATAAACGGTTACTCAGATCAGAAATATGAGGGCACCGTTGCACTCAGGATGGTGGGTTTACCCTAGGCATGACTTGAGTTTTGTCGGCACGGTCCTCCTATGAGAAATTCTAAAAATGGCATAACCGTAAATAAAATAATTAAATAAATTATTTTATTTTTCAAATGCTTATAATTCACAAACAGTAGCTCGGATTAAAAATCTGAGACCACCACTGAACTCGTGAGGGCATAGTTTATTTAAGAAGATACTAACTTTGGCCGGCGTGGGCCACCAGAAAAAGATAGTTTTTGGCCGCAAATAAAATAATTTAGTGACAATTATTTTATTGTAGAATTCATAACTTCTAAACGGTAACTTGGATTGAAAATCCGAGAGTATCAATGAGTTCTTTGGGGAGTGTTTTACTTAGGCAGAGCCTATCCTCGACCAGCATAGGTCGAGGGTGACTGATAATAATTTTCCGAACTTTTTTTCGGGTACGTTCAGTAAACGTGCGTGAGGGTTTTTCTATCTTTTGAACCGGTGCTCGGAATTGAAATCTGAGGGCACCGATGAACTCGCATTGTCGGTAATTGATTAAGGTATCCTTTACCGCATTTGTGTTTTGAGCGGGTTGAGGTTAAATATTTGGGAATGAGATTAAATAAAATAAAATTTGATGTGTTCAAATTTTATTCAAGGTATGTGGTTATTTTCAAGAAAGGGGAAGTTAGAGGTGGGGCCCACACCCACTTAACCTCCCATGGGCGTGTTTAGTGTGGTAGGTCCCAATGAGACCCTAACTCCTCACCTCCTCATAATTCACCCCTTGTTAAATGCATGACAACTCCACTTTATCTTTTATTGAAGTGGAGCCTCTCCACCTCCCAAGCTTAAGACAACTAAGATCATTAATAACCTTATTAATTATATTTGTCACACCTCATTCACTTCTTCTGAAATGCATGGAATCTTTTAAAAGAATAGGACTTAATGAAATATGGGGTTGGCAATTGTTGTGTGGAGGATTAGAGAGCTCTTGAGTTTTTTTTTGAAGTGTACTAACTCACGGATGAAGAACGATCATTCCTTCACGACAAAGAATGCTTCCCGGTTCTCCATCAAAGGAGGAGACACCGCCGCAGGGAATCCTCAATGATGACAGCTCTTCCTCAAACGTCAACAGAATCAGCACTGATCATCCACAACGTCCGATCATCGCAATGCTTGACTCTTTCTGCATCTCGATGACGTGCAACGTCTTTGCGAGGTAGGGGGTTTTCATATAAAGTGTATATGTGAATTATACCCTCGTTCATGAGTATTTTAATTGCAGGGTGTTTGTGTAATTTATCTTCAATAAATTAAACCCTTGTCATTGATGAGTTATGGATTGAGCTTCTAATGCGGAGGGCACGAGCTAACAAACAATCCCGGACCCTCCGCTGGTTGTTGTTTTGTGTGCGGGATGACAGGCGACGAAGAAACGGGCTGCAACGACAATTTGAAGTCGTCACAGTAAAGAGAAGTTCCCGGGAGAGACACGGGCACAGACGGTAGGCGAATCGGACCACCAGAGCGCATCCGGTGGTCTGCGGAAAGTGCTACCAGCGCGCCACACCGGGACGGCGGAAGTCCGAAGGTGGCATATTTTTGGCGGAGGAGGAAGCACGTGGGTTTGGAAGAGAATAAATCGTGAGAGAGAATTTTCATGGGTTGTAGAATAGATTGGAGAGAGAATGTTTAAGTTGGTGATATAATAATAAAAAGAAGGGAATTAAATGATGCAATTTGAGTTCAGTGTGCAACAAAGAGAATTTGGGCGTGGATTGAATTTGGAGTAGAAAAATAAGCAAATAATTAATTAATAATAATAATAAAATATTGTTATTATTAATTTTTGATGATAAAACACGTTTTTGACAGTATCTTCCTCGTGCGACCTCGGTTTCACGAACCAACAACCGCAGTGCGACCTAGATTCCGAGACGGGCATTCCAAGTCCAATATTGAATGTCTTTTTTCAGGTTTTTGGATCGGGTACCTGAAGAACTGGAAAATAATAGATTTAATAATATTATTAAATCTTCGACCCGTGATAACTCATGCATGCGACGTCCGATTGGCTTGCCGTCAGTGGCGATGTAATCCTGTCATTAAAACAGTGGATTCAAGTCTAATGTTGGATACTAAATTGTGGTTTGTGTCTCGGAGACACAAAACACCGAATATTATTATTATTATTATTATTATTATTATGGAATCTTGTATCAGACACATCTCTCTCATATAGGGTAAGAATGACGAACCGTCAGCGACGTTGAGACACTGGAATTAAGATGGATGTTTTAAGACCAATTTTGGATATTTAAGTCAAGGTCGAGGCGTGGGCCCCACGAGGCCCGGTTCACACATGTTGCGGTGAAATAGAACTTTTTCATGGACTATCCTTTTTGGACCAATGGGTAGTCCATATCGTGTGTTTTTCGGTAAGGATCACAAAGGTGTGATCGGTTTGGTTAACCGGTGTCATTTGAAGTACGACTAGGTTGGATCGAACATGAATCCAACCGAGCCCTTGGAGCGGAAAAACACATAACATATGACCGAACATATGATAGATGTTTCGTCGAATATATTGGATTCCTCTTGATGAGACGGATCATTTGGAATACTTCACTTGAGGTTTGGACTTAGTTGGAGTAAGGCTAGGTTAGATTGTACCCGAAATCCAATCGGGCCCTTGGAACGGAAAAGCCGATAACTTTCAGACCGAACGTCCGTTTGACAAACCGTCAGTGGCTTTGGTGATCACATTGAGAAATGGTCCCTTTTAGAATACCTTATTAGAGTTCAGGGTACAGTTGATATATGGTCGGGTTGGTTCGTACAGGAAACCAACCGGGATCCCAGGACTAAAAGGCTAATAACTCACAGACCGGGCATCCGATCGACACGCCGTCTATTGCATTGAGACCCATATGACGAGGAGGTCCATTGAGATACCTCTTAGGGAGATTTAGTGATACTTGGAGTATCGACCAGTAGCTGATGGATCGGACCCTCCTAGAGACGAGCGTACGGAGTAGAGAGACCATGTAGTTGGCTGACACCTGAAGACTGGTTGTCCGATTCTAGTTGGAGTGACTTGTATAGCCCAGTGGGGAGCACTACTGTGTTTGGGTGGCAGACCCACGACGGGGAGCACTACTGTGTTTGGGTGGCAGACCCGCGGTACTCGAAAGGAGGAGTTCCTCTGCAGGCTATTAGGGGGGGTGCACAACTATGTTTGGGTGGCAGACCCCGGCGGGAAGCACTACTATGTTTGGGTGGATGACCCTTGGTACTCGAAAGAAGGAGTAACTCAACAGTATTAGGTTTTTGAGAAGTTCCTTGGAGTCGTGACAGGTTCACTATACTCGTCAGAGACGGAGCTCTACAGCAGTTGTGGTTTCGATATGAAAATCCTGGTTTGATCTGATTCAATGACCTTTGTGTTTTCCACATGATTGAGATGGGTTACTTGATAACATAGGTATATGTATGGGAATATACCTAAGTAGTGGTTATACATTGATTTCATATCTATGTGATATCTCATGTTTGAGATGAGTTACTTGATAACATAGGTATAAGTATGGGCTTATACCTATGTATGGTTTATATGTTGAGAACTTTATTTGTGTTTATCATTGTTGGATTTAGTGAGACCTTGACGGTCTCGGGGTCCATCCTTAGTATCATATACTCACCACTGCACGGGCTATACCTTCACATCATTATGTTGGTTTCAGACGACAGACATCATTGATCGTGTTTGAGGCATGTAGAGCTGGGCGGTACATGGAGGTGGATCCCACGACGAGTCGGTACCCGAAGGTGGACCCCACGACGAGTTGGTACACGGAGGAGACACACAGATGTGGAGTGCTGAGGAGGACATATGTACCTACCCTTCGGGTAGGAACCTGGAGGACTATCCAGGAGCTTCTTGTCACCTTTCAGCTGTTGTCCTTTGAGTTGTACTTTACTTTCAGTTGTAGATGTACCTTTCTTTTGGGCTTGTATTTCCAGACTCTTGTACTATCATTACATTTGTTTTACTGCTTTACTTTGTTTAGCTTCTTCTTGTACTCTGTTTGTGTGTGTTTTCATTTCGTAAAGGCAATGCCTTCCCTTTTTACTCGGATTTACGCCTTTGGAACTAGTTGCCTGCCCCTAGCCTATGAATTGCGGGCTTAGGGTAGTCACCACACGGGCCACGAGGATGGGTCGTGACAGGCTGGGTCGTGGGTTTGGTCCGCTGGCTCCAGCCTAGACTGCTTGGATGTGGTCTGGTCTCCTCTAGCCCCTGATGTGGCAACCCCGTCGCATCACCCATCATAACAATGCTGGCACAGCTGACCACCAGTCCTTGTATACACGTGTCTTGATACATGGGTCCAGGTAACCACTGTGGATAAAGTTATGTCCCTCTCCACATGGACAGCCTCCGCTACGTTCCACTACCATCACTAGTGCGCTGGGGTGGGGGAGAGGGTTTTCTATGGGCCACCTGACACACTCCAGTAGTCTGTTCTTCGATCCAGAAGAATTCATGTGACCCTGAAGTCATGTTCTTCATTTCCAGGGGATCAAAATCATGCTTTGACCCACTTCTCTAGACAACACATGAATGGTCCTATCTCCCAAACTGCCTCAATCACTTCTCCACCTCCATCGTCACACCTCCACGGTGACACTGTGTGGTTGGATCATTGATTTGGGATCACTGCGCCAAGAAATTGGAACACAATGATCAATCATTCTTCAACCTATGAAGAATGTGAAGACCGTGGGGGAGAAAAGAACATTAAGAAACCCAAGGATCAAACCTAAGTAGTCTGTTCATTCTGTACATTATCTAGTCTGTTAGAAGGATCAAGAACGAAAAAATAGAAAATCCAATACCCTTGAAATCATCCTGAAATCAAGAATGTCTAAAAAGAATTATCGGACCATGGGACAACTTGTTCGTGGGTAGATCCCCATACATTATTTAAATCCAAGGATATGGAAAGAAATTATTTAAATAACAACCTCTACCTCAATTTTGGATCATTCTATGGGGAAGATCGTAGTTTCACCACCAGCATTTTTCATTCGTCAATCCTCAACCCGTCATTATGGGTTATTTTCCATTCGTCGTCGTTCTTCACTTTCCAAAGAAAATCTAGAAAAGGTTAAAAGAAATCCAAGATCTCTGGCAACAATATTGTATTAGATTAATCCATAAAATGGAGGAAACATGTTTTATCATTTATATTATGATGATTTTTATTTTCATTACACTATTGTATTTATAAAACAACATTTCTATTACACATATATTTGAAATTCATTGCGTTGCAGCAAAACTCAAATTCGAATAATATAATATCCTACAATATTATTTTATTTTCATCAATTAAAATTAATTTAAAAATGAAAAAATAACATTTTCCATAAACCCATGATGATTGAGGTTATGTTCTGTTTAAGGAGAAAATATCCATTCAAATTCAATGGTGGGCTCATATTTTTTGTCTGAGAAACCATTTTTGAGTTGTGAGGATTTAGAAATAAAATAATTTTTTTTTAAATTATTTTATTTATGGTTACATCCCAAAAAGTAACATTCATAGCCTGCCCGCGACAACAGATGCTTGGTTCCGCCTAAGGAAAGTACACCCTCACGATCTCAATGGTGGTCCCATATTTTAAATCTAATTTACCATGCTTCGTTTAAAGGACTAGATAAATGAAATAATATTTTTTAATTATATTATTAACGGTTATTTAATTTTCTAGTTTTCTCACTGGAGACCTGTGCTGATTAAACATAAGTTTTGCCTAGGGTAAACCCACTTCTTTTAATCCAACGCTACCCTTGAATATCTCATCTTGTCACTCGTTTAAGAGTTATTACACTTTCTCAGGAAAGCTTCTCATGCACACTATATAATAACATAACATTTTTTGATGGATCATTCCCGGTACTTCGGGCCTCAGAATCGCACGTCATCTCAGCACCTAGTCTCATAATTTCCCCAAGAATTTTCAAAACATAGACCCCAGAAAATACAAACTATTATAAACGAGTGAGTTAATCCTTTCTTGTCACAAATCCAGTTTGAGACAAAGAGTTCTTGATTGATCCTTTCGGTCAAACTTTTATCTTGGAATCTATTACTATAGGTGATTCAATGATCACATGCTATTATTGATAGTATGACCCATCTCTTAGAGTTAGTATTTTGTTTTTTGATCTATTTATAACAATGATGAGGCCTTAAAAATTCATCTTAGGTATGAAATGGTTATTTAAAATTCATACCCATATGGACTATTTAAAATGGAGTATTTAGAATGTATATAATAATGGGATGAGGTTTTCATTTATGGGTGAAAAGGATATCTACGAAGAGATGGATGGGCTCATGTAGTGGAGGGTGTAGCTAATAACACATCAATTGGATAGAATGACCCTTGGTCTTGTTAAATCTATGAGTTTTCAATTTCTTGATGAAATTATAGGATTACATCCCAACTAATAGATAAAATTATTCTGAAATTTGAATATCATGATAGATTTGGTATTTTCACTTAAATAATGAAAGGTTCATGTAGAGCATCATGATATATGGGTGTAGTTGGAGGACTTATAGAGAAAAGGATTTCTCAAATATAGCGTTTCACCTTGAGTTGGACCAGTATCATCTTCTAAGAAGGTGGAAGGGATATTTAGGATGTTTTTGGACTACTATCACCTAAACATAATGATAATAAAGAATAAGTATCCTCTAAAAAGGATTTCTGACCTATTAAATCAGTTGAGAGTGAAATTATGGTTTCTGAATATTGAGATCAGAGAAGGCTGCCACTAGATACACATACGAGATGGGGATATATTGAATACATATTTACAATTTCGTTAGGGTTACTAAGAGTACATGGTGATTCCATTCATCATGATGAACTCTATATCAGTGTGCATGGGGCTCATGAATCAAATCACAAATCAATTATTAGAACATCTTATTGTAGTTTTCATCGATCATAATCTAATTTACTTGGAATCATAGGAGAAGAATGTCATAAAATTGAGGAACTTCCTAGACATATTCTAAGGGAACATAAATTACATGATTCTCTTGAAGTTTCATTTCAAGATTCATGAGATCCAATTTCTATGACATGTTACCCTAGAAGACAGTGTAGTAGTGTACGTGACCAATGTTGAAGTATTGTTAGTTTGGGAGCCCCCAAAGAGTATATTGGAGGATCGGAGATTAATTATCCTGATAGGATCTAATTATAAATGAAAACATGAATAATAAATTATATCATATACCGTAATATCTTTCACCCAAATGTTGAATCCCTTCATGAGGAGAGAGGGGTTCCAGTAAGATTTTTAGGAGTTGAGGCAGAGATTGACTATTGCTTCCATATTGAAACTGAAATGGATGGTATTATGTATGTAGTGTTCTATGATGCATTAGGGACTAAGCATGGTTGTGTTTAAATTACTACGTAGGATGTTGTTTCCAATGGTTCAAATCAGTTTAAACAACGTGGTCAGAACTATGCATCCTAAGACCTTGACTTAGTAGGGCTATAATTTTCACTGAAGATGGGGAAATAATAAATAATGAGTGAGAGGTTTATCTAATATTTTAACCATAAGAGTCACAAATATATCATCCCATATAAGGATATTAACATTAGAAAAAATTTACTTCAATAGTTTCCCCCAGATTATGGATTGGAGAACATCAATACTAATTGGAAGATGATCGTTTAAGCAGATGCTCTTAGCGTGGGATCCTGTTTGAATCTACTGAGTGTGGAATCAGAGAATCCATCATTGTTGAAATTATCCATTTTGGATGGGTATTCATAAACCTATATATAGTTAATGGTTGTTAACACTCTACATTTATAGTTTTTTAGGAAGGCACATATTGGTGATAATGACTGTGAGACCCTATAAATTCAGTTATTCATTGGACATGTTCTTGATAGATTTTCTGAATGTAGGGATCATGTCATTCTCTTTTGTAGCATGCACTATGGTACTATTTATGATAATAGATGAAGTTTATAGGGATTTTCATTATTCACCCACAGTGGTAAACTCATGTGTGTGAATATGTTCTAGGACCTTCGGTGGTTGTTCTGGAGGTAGGTGATGAAGAGGTGTGTTGTGGATATTATTATGCAATACCTAACTTGTTAGTAAGTGAAGGTAGTGAACTAGGTTATAGTCAATTTAAATCAAACCCATTAGGTTATAAAGTTGATGTGGGATTGTATATATATATATAGGTACTTAATTATGGGTTTTTCATATATGTATAGGGGAAACGATGCCATTTGGGTGATCATAGACCGACTCAATAAGTTAGCCCAATTCCTAGCTATATGAAAACAGAGTTCAGTAGAGATTTTGAGACAGCTCAAAGATCGTGAGATATTCCATCTCTATGGATTTCTATTCATGACCATTTAATCACATGATTCATTCTTCACATCTCTGTTGAAGATGTAATTGTCGGAGGCCATTGGGACTCACTTTCCTTTAAGCAAGAATTTTCACCACAAAGTCTGATAGCTAGACCAGGCAGACCATTCTGGTCCTAGAGGACATGTTTCTGATCAACATGTTATACTTTTTCTATATTTGGTAGGATCACCTATTACTAGTTGAATCGGTGTTCAACAAAATATAACATAATCCATCAGTGTAGCACCATTTGAGGCCTTTCATGGGAAATCATGGAAGTCTTCCACATGTTTTGGCTAATGGTTAAGAGGAATACTTGTTAACACTACCATGATAGTCAAACATGTCAGATAAAGTATTCCACATGTTGTGGCTATTGAGGTACATCCAAAACCTAGATCTTGTTATATAATGGGGTGATATGGAAATTGAGGATTGTGATATTTTTATAGAGTACCCTATATAGATTGAGGATAAATATGTTATGATACCCCTTAGGTGAATAATCCCCCTAGTACATGTCTAGTGGATGAATGTAAATATTTTTGAGAGTTCCTAGGATAAGGATACTAAAATTCATGCTTGATACTCACATCCCTTTGTGTAGAATTTTGATTCACCTTTCTATTATGTAAATCCCCAAGGTGTGGAGAATGAAACATCTCTTCTTTAGTGTAAATTTATTTAATTATAGAAATATTTTCAAAGATAGGAACATAGAATATGTGAGACTGTAAGGTCGAGTGAAACCAAAATAAATTTTCTAAATATATTAAATATATTAAATTTAAAACACGCATAGTTTTCATGGAAAGGTGGAATAACTCTTATATAGTGGATCAGTTCTAAAATTTGATGCCACCATTGAGTTCAATGAATTGGTTCTACCATTGGTGCTACATAACCTTAGAGGGAGTTGGATGTCTGGCTTGAGTCGAGTCGTGGGAGAATAAATAAAATAAATTATTTATTTTATTTTTTTGAAATAGAGACATAAAATACTATGTAAATATAATTTTATGCGTAAATATTAGGCTTAGTTTTAGGAAATTGAATACCCATAGGAATTTTTTAGGCGAGTGTTATCGTAAGACAACATCAGATTGGATCAGGAATGAGGATTGCTGTACCATCATAAATCTAGGATCTCGCTATTGAAAATGATATAGATTTATTCTCCATCTCTGATAGATCCATATCATGTTTGGATTTTTATTTGGATTTATCCACATTTTTTATTCTTACAGTGAACTAGAAAAAATTAACTGATAAATTCTTTTTAGGAATGGTTGTATTGTGGGTATCGGTTTATTTGTGGGGGATTTTAGGAAAAATTTCTTACTATTATTTGGATCATCATTCATTATTCTAATGGTAATAGATCAAGTACCACCCAAAAATATGTGAATTTTTTCTCTTTGAGTTTCCTATTTTTCACACATTGATCATCATGTGATCATCACTGATGTTTCATTTGACCAGTGGTTAAAAAATATTAAAGAATCAATATGTTTTAACATGTCTCTTATCATAACGGATGGATACTGTAAATTAGGGGCAGGATTGACGATAAAATCGAGTTAAGAAAAAATATTTGAATTCAATATCAGTTCCTCGTGTTTTATTTGACATGAATCTACTAGGATATGTTACATGGAGTTTTCCCATGAGTTTTTCTGGCCAGATTCTAGCGAGTGGTGATGAAAAGGCTCGATTGGACCAGTTCATTGAATAACGATATGTGATGAAACTAGATCGGAGTCTGGAGGAATGGATGATGATGCCTGAAGTATATCTTATTTTTTTTTAATTTTTGGTTACATATCATGTCATTAAAAATCACACGCCATATAGGACCCCCCATACATTTCTAGGGTTTGTGTATAAAATAAAAGTATCAAAAAATGTGATAATTGTAACACAATGTGGGACCCTTACATGGAGGATCAGCCAGTACTTATAAAGTAATATGGACATCGATAAGAGTACATGAACTTTAACACGTTGTGTAATTATACACAGGCATGACCAAGATAGGTGTAAATGGGTAGATCCATGTACCTAGACATTGTGAGGATTACATGGGCTCGATCACACCATGTAATCAGACACCAACATAGAAACATGCAACAACCATGATATACGAGTATGACCCAGTGCCGAAGGGACATGCAATTTACTTTGATAACATATCATGTTCTTTAATTAATGGCTTGGATCCCTAGTCCTATTCATCTTTAAATGAATCATAAGGGTATATTCTTTTGATCTATTCCACGATTATTTATTATGGATTCACATCATATTTATATGATAGTGATTTCTTATATGAAACATTATTATTAGATTGAGTTGTCGAATTCTTCCGTGTGGCTCAGAATGAGATTATCTTTCATCACCACATTCCTAGTTAGTTTTATATATATCTTCTTGACCAACACAACATGGTCATTGATCCCTTACATGGAGAGTAAATCCAGATTTGGGTTGTTGGTATACTCCATGGCCTTTTCTATGATCACCATATCTGTATTGTTCTCTCTATACTTATAATATGTACTTCTTATGGTGAGACATGATGATCATGACATCTTGGATGGATTGCATTAGTTCTTTTTGACTCATGGAGTCTTTATCCTCATACGAGTTTTATCTAAAACATTGAATTAGGAATCCTAGGATGGTAATACTGTTTTAATCTTACTTGAGACTAAGTGTATAATATGATTATATATGGATTTTGTAGTTAAATTTTGTTGACATATACCTATGATTATATGATTTTTTTATGATACTATAGGATTAGTGATTTTGGGGTGTTATACTATGTGTTTCTATACTCATCTATACATGGTATTCACCAGCACATGTGATGTATTATGAAGACAATCAAGAATTTGAGAGAGTATTATCAACACCCTCACAAGGTGGAGTTTAGTGATTCAGACATATTGAGGTTTATTCTTATAGCAAATTCTAATTGCACTCCTCACCAACATTACAGGTTGGACTTTTTTTGAGTTTCATCATGGTCGGCTTGTATCTGGACTAATTTCTTTCCATTACTTGTTTTCGTACATTGATGGTGTGTTTATAGATGTATTCATGCATGTTTATAAGTAGTTTTACATTTAATCATTTTTTGGGCTTGGAGATGTGTTCATGTGTGTATAGGTATATTGGGATAAGGGCTCCCATGTTTGTGATATGCCTACTCGATAATTGTTTCCAGCCCCTGACCAGTTGGAGGTGGGATTGGGGTGGCCACAACAGAAGCCCTATTGGGACGTGTCCTTAAAATATATCTCAAAATCCTCCAATTAGTCTTGTACAACTAGATCTAGAATGAATCCCTCAAACATCTATAGACTCTATCCATGAAACTCTTGTATTTGCATCCTCCTAGTGCATCATCATAAACCTCTAATCTATTGTGATCTTCTCACACATCCTGCTAAAAATATTTTTCATAAACCAAATGAGGACATTGATCAGGAGCAACGACCTCCTAAAGAACAAAATGTTAGAATCATAAACCAATATTATCGAATATTTAACATTAATTATTTATTTATTTTTTATATCATCTATTTAATAACCTATACCATGGTAATCCCACTTCAAACAAAGGATCATGAAAGAATGATGCATGATACTTTCTCTGATATCTACCATACTAATAGATTAATTCAGTTTTTAGGGGCCCTAAATACTCATTTCTCTACTCAAATCTACTGTTTACATCAATTACTAAAATAATATGACACTATTTCAATAACCTCTTATGAAACCTACCCATTCCTAACTTTCAAAAAAAATCCAATCACTCAACCTCAACATCTTATAGAACTCTATCATGACCCCATCCTACAAATTTTTACCCACCCTAGTTCTCCAAAAAAAGATAATTGATATTGGTTTTGTAGTTGGGAATGAGTGATAATAATAGTATACTTCATTAGATCATCCCAAAAAACATCTGTAAAAAAGATAATGAATGAAGGTTAAATAATAGTTAATGATAATGAAACTAAATCATTACCTAAAGATCCATACTATGTATTACCATGGGAAACTATAATCATGTAGGAGATACAAGAGAGAATATAATACAATAATTAAACATCAAGCGTACCCATCTCCCACTACCCCACTAGTTTTCCACTCTTCGCCAACATCGTACACCCTGATCTATATGTCTCCAATAACACTAGCCCAAAGACACCTAGTAAAGGAATCACCACATGCACATCATTCATCACATCATCAAATAATCCAATCTACATATCCATATATAGTAATAAATTAGTTTTTGGGGGCTACCGCAACCTATATGACATGTATCATACCCTAGGTATTATACCTCAATCCATTATATCCCATATACCTTGTATGTACCTCAAGGCATCACATCCTTTATATTTAATAGCCATAATAATCCTTTGGATAATATAACTAATAATACATATGTGTTAATAAAAAAATCCAAAAACATCCCTCTATACACATATACTGAAAAACTAACCACTGTATATACGAGCACAAGTAACTACCAAGAGAAGAGAGTGGATCTAGAGATGGTAGTTAGCCATCCATCCTCCCACTAGGATTGTAACACCCAGAGATTTTATGAGAATTTTTTTTTTATTTCTTATGTTATACGCAAAAGAATCATTCACTGCACACACCACTATCTTGGATTGCGTTACACACAATCACGACCATCCTCAACAGCGAGTGTAGTACGCAATACCGAGTTTAACTAAACAACAATATATTATTATAATATTATAAACTAGCTGTTATGAATATTATTAACTGGATTTTGAATTTTATAACATTATAATTCATCTTACACATTTTCTATAATGAGGTATGAAAAGAAAATAAGTTTTTCGGATAAAAGAAGTAATTATCAAAAAAAGAAGTTTTACCGCCTTTTGATGGCGCACCCATTTTAAATCTAGTTTTTGAAATTTCTATAAGTTCAATTTGACAAAATAAAATTCTTTTTTTGAATCAGTAAATAAAAATTTACTTTGGATAAATTTTTCATATTATTCTGGTAACTTTCATATTTGGATGAATAGTAAAAACACGCTATATTTTAATTAAAAACAATTTTTTTCATCGCAATAATTTATACGGTTAAATTATAATATTGAATGGTTATAAAGTATAAAAAGAATATATTTTTACCATTTAAAATAATGTATGTCATTAACATTAATTTTACATTGAATTCATAGGTAAAAACATTTCAATCATTGGAAATATTTTAACTTTTAAAAGCTGTTTTTTTAACAACGGGATTGCTTTTAAATTAATTACTGCAACTTTTGTGTATTGAATTTTGAAAAATTTATTATATACTTGGAATCCATGGGTCCAAATTATGTTAATAGGTTACTTTTTTTTTGATATTATCAATAGTATCTACGGTAATTTTTATTTACTGCGGTTAAAGATAAATAGGGTAATTCAAGGTTAAAAGAATATTATAATATTTCAAAATTACCTTTACACTTGTACTAAACTTATTGGATGAGTAATTTTCGACCATGGGCATCCTTGGGTCGATTTTGGGACCCCATTGAGCCACTTGGTAGTGATAATGACAATTTGGATTAATTAATTTAATGTAGAGACAAAATTGACAATAACAAAAATCAATTAGTAATTAATTTTTATAAGGGGTTATATAAAATATATTTTAGACTATAAAAATTAATTATAAAGATAAAATTATTTCCTACATGATTATATTTTTTATAATTTTTAGTCATCAAATAAATTAAATTATTTATGACACAATAATGATGCAGTATTTACCTCCTTAATAAATGATTTAAAGAAATATGATTATAATGATTAAAATATTTTCCAAAACATCTCCACTTCTGATTGGATAATTTTATTTCGACCATGAGTCCTATTATCTTCATCTTTAATTATTTTTGGAACTTTTGAAACCAGAGATAAATTTATTATAAAATAATATTTTCATGCTTTCCAAAGGTGCCCCTCCTCCCTTATAAAAGGTATCCTCCTCCCTCTTCACCTCACACCACTTTTATCCTTCATGCTCGGCCAAACCCTGCCAATTTATCTTCTAAACTTTCCTAGAAACATCTAAGTGGTCCTTTTATACTTCAAAGACCAATCTTAGTGCCCTAAGGGGAGGTTTCAAAGAGGCGTATCAAAGAAGAGGTAATATCCGTTACCAATTCTTTCAAATTTATTTCCACTTCTAATTCTTCTTATTTAGTTGTTTCATTATGAATTAATAACATCAGTATTAATCATATACTTATATGTTATTATAAATATTAAACAACCCTATTTCACCTTCTATCCATCCTATGGAAAAAGAAATCATCGTGCGTGCGTACATACGGAATACCATCTCCATGCTATTGTGTAATCTGTTTTCTACCACCACCTTACATGGATGGGTATAATGGTGTAAGGAATAACTATATATGATTATTTTAAAGTTTTATTGATTCTGAAATTGTATACATACACTTAAATACAATTCCACAATCATGGGAACAATATCATCGCTCGTGCGTACGTACAGCCTACCATCACCACGATGTGATGCGACTCGTTCTACATGATCTTCATTGAATAATGATTATATAAATGAATTGAATGAATAAATATGATTTATATTACACTAATATAGTTCTGTAAATAATGTATCTATAACCTAAAAATAATAATAAGAATTTATTCGACAAAACACACATAAGAACATAAAGCAATAAAAACCCGAATAACAAGTAGAAATGAATATTACTAATAAGAAGATAAGAATATGACCATATATGATATAAAAACAATGATTATGATTATGGAATAAGTCAATGAAATTATTTAAATCATTATACATGAGGTCCGGACACGTACAAAGCATATCGAAACTAAGGTAATGGAAAATCTCGCAATCTCAATTTTTATCCGATATTGTTTATACTTTGGTAATACTGGGGTATATTTATCATCCACATCCATGTTTTGAAAATATTTAATATTTTTTCTATCCTCATAAAATGGTTTAAATCCAATTTCACCCTTCGGTGAGTTTTTAGTAAAATATATTAAAGGAATAATTTTTTTGTTTTTAGTACGGGGTACATTTTGACTTTTCCGGCCAAAGTACGAGAAGAATGTTTTTTTTAACTTATACGGAATGAATGGATTTTTAGAAAATTATTTCCAAGAAGCTTCCTTTAAAAGTTTCCAAGTTTATTTTTAATCAACTTCTTTGAGTTTAAAAATTATAGGACATTTTAAGAAAGGAAAAATGTTTTTGAAGTAGAAAGGATATTTTCCTCAAGAATGGAGTTGAAGTGTTTTATCAAAATTATTTTCCATCTAAGATAAAATAAGTTTCTATTTATATCCCTATATTTTTACATTTATTTGATTGGTTTTTGATGGAATTAATTTTATGATGTCCTTTTATCTTATATGGATTATGTTATGATGGCATGATGTTTAAGAATCCCATTTTTATTTCATGGGTTATGATATGATGTATGATTTATGATTTTGTGGAACAGAAAAGAATGGTTTCATTATAAGATGGGGGGACCTATATCTCCCTCCAATGCATTGGGTAAAGATTTAAATCTCATGATATAGACATGGTTAGAATGACAAGTTAAACTGGTTCAGTGATACAAGACTGGAACGAGGAGTGAACTTGGTTCAGTAATGGACTTTGTCCTCTATGATGGTCTTGACAATGAGGCTTGACTAATATGAAATGATTTTCTATGATTATGTGTGTATTCCACAAAGTTTCATGTTTTAAGTTATTATTATTTGGGATTACATTTCACCACTATGATTTTCCCCATGATACTATATTATGATCTCTTTTGCAGGTTAAGATATTCAAAATGTTATATTATTATGATATGATTGATATTTCTTTTGTTTACCCTTACTGATCATTTTAGCTCACCCTTTTTGTATGTTTTCTTTTCCCAAGGTTTGAATGAAGGGTATTAAGTAAAATAGGCCAAAAAGGACTCTAGATATGATGAAATAAATGGGAGACAACATAGATGATTTATGAACCAATTGTTTATGTTTCCTAGTTTCTAAAGACACTATACCTATACGGTCCTTTCATGGTTTTGTTATATGTTGTAATAAGTGTGCTTCAATTTTGAATTAATAACAATATATGTAAAGTTTGGGTCATTATGGTTGGTATTAGAGGAAGGGTATAGTCAACCATTGGAAACTAGGATGTGAAAGCCCTAGTAAGAACCCTACGGATATGTATAAGAATAGAACACAATATTAGTGTTTTAGAAATGGCCATGAACAACCTATGTTAAGCCCTTAAGTGTGAAATTTTATTCTTTATTATGTGGTTTTCCAATTATAATTACTATTTCTCACACTATTTTTCTTGGTTTTAGTCAATTTCTGGAACCCGAGTACCGTGTTAATGCAGAATGCGACGGGCAATGCAATGATTGTCCCCCTGAGCAACCAAATGTTATGGGAGCTGGAATGAAAAATCGTGTAGCCATGCTCACACAACTTTCTCATGCAATGAACCATGCGGGACTTCCAAATGAGCAGAGGAAGGAGAAACATTCTGTTGAATCTTTCATGAGGCAGTGACCACCTTCATTCAGCGGGTATTCTGATCCATTAGTGTCTGAACAATGGATTAGTACCACTAAAAAGATATTTTCTGTTCTACAATGTTTTGAACATGATAAATTCATATTAGAAGTATATCGTTTAGAAGGTGAAGCAGATCAATGGTGGAATCTTATCAAGAATATGAGGAAAAGGATGAAATTGAGTCCATGGAATGGGACGGGTTCAAGAACTTATTTTTCAATAAGTACTTCACTCGTATTCTTCGAACAAAGATAGAGAAAGAGTTTCTTGAACTGAAGAAAAAGGATGATGAATCTGTTGGTACCTACGAAGCTAATTTTACAAGGCTTGCAAGGTACGCTTCTAGGGTTATTATCCAACCCAAGAGTAAGATCGATCGATTCTTTAGTGGCTTAAAACCAAGACTTTGAAGGGCATTAGCCATAAGGAACTTCAATATCTAGGAGGAAATTGTTCTATGTGATATCAAGGATGAGATAGAGATTGGAGTAACCCATCAGTCATATGGGTTTGATGAGAAGTGGAAAATGGAATTCAAATTAAAATCTAAATACCACACTGAAAAGAATATGAGTTTTCCATTATGCTCAAATTGTGGAAAGAAACATGGAAGGAATTGGCTTAAAGGGACAAGAAAATGTTTTAAGTGTGGAAAAAATGGTCATCGGGCAGTTGAATGTATAAATAATGGGAAGAAGATTTCTAATGATGCAAACAAAGAAAGGGATACACAGAATGCACCTCCTACACTTCAATGTTTCAAGTGCAAGGAGATGGGGAATTATGCTAATCAATGCCCAAATCCAAGGGTTGTTGATGATGATCAACGTCAACAAACTCTTAAGGACAAAGACAAAGGAAAGTCACATGAAATTACTATCGACGATGTGGAGTACGATAACGAAGTGGTGAAAGGTACACTTACCATCCACTCTAAATTAGAAATTTTTTTATTTGATTCTGGATCCACCCACTCTTTTATTTTTCATTAATTTTCTAAGGGTATCTCCATATTACCTCAACAATTAGATGTCGATTTAGCTGTGACAACTCCTAATGGCACAACGGTCGCATAAAAAGTTTACAATTCTTCTCCGATTGAAGTTTGTGGGAAATTTATTCCTGTAAATCTTGTGATGCTTCCTATAGTGTAATTTCATGTTATTCTTGGAATGGATTTGCTTTCTTTATAAGGAGCTCATATCGATTTCCAAATAAGGGAAGTCACATTTCATATTCCTGATCAATCTATGATCACCTATCGATGAAATAATGAATTTAACCTTCCAGTGGGAATTTCTTCCATCTTATGGGTCTTGATTCCAATAAATGAATGTTATTTATCTCAAATGGTTGGAGAGAAACTCATGATTAAGAATATGACCATTTTATGAGAGTTTGATGATGTATTTCTGGATGAATTTCCAGGTCTTCCACCAAATTGAGAAGTTGAGTTTTCAATAGAACTCATACCAGGTTCTATGCCAATTTCAAAGACACATTATAAAATGTCCCCAATTGAGTTGCAGGAATTGAAGAAGCAACTCAAAGAGAATCTTGATAAGGGATTCATACACCCTAGTGCATCACCTTGGGGAGAACCTCTTCTATTTTTTAAGAAGAAATATGGATCAATGCGACTTTTCATTGATTATCGAGAACATAACAAGATCGCTATCAAGAAAAAATATCCTCTCCCATGCATTGAAGACTTATTTGATCAACTACACGGAGCTCAATACTTTTCCAAGATAGATCTTCATTCGGGGTATCTTTAATTAAGGGTTAAATGGGAGGATATACCAAAGACGACGTTCCGTACTAGGTATGGACAATATGAATTTATAGTGACGCAATTTGGTCTTACTAATGCCCCTGCTATCTTCATGGATCTAATGAATAGAGTCCTTAGAGACTATCGTGATTAGTTTGTGGTAGTCTTTATAGACGATATTCTTATCTATTCAAAGAGCAGGGAAGAACATTAATATCACTTGAGAATTGTATTGAAGACCCTGACAAAGGAGAAGCTTTATGCCAAATTTACCAAGTATGAATTTTGGCTTCAAAAAGTTGCATTTTTTGGGTCACATAATCTCAAAATAGGGGATATCTTTAGATCTAGAAAAAACAGAGGTTATCGAAAGATGGTCGAGACCAACAACAATAACTAAGATCCTAAGTTTTCTTGGTTTGTCTGGATATTATCGACGTTTTATGAATGATTTTTCAAGGTTATCTAATCCACTCACCAGGTTGAATCAAAAAAGAGTTATGTTTCTGTGGATGGAGGAGTGTGAAAAGAATTTCAAGGAGTTTAAAAGATGGTTATCCATTACACCTATTCTCACACATCCTTGTAGTGTAGAATGGTTTGTGATCTACAGGGATGCATCCAAGAAGGGATTGGGGTGTGTTCTCCTGAAAAATGATATGGTGATAGATTATGCCTCATGACAGTTGAATATCCATGAGAAAAATTACCCAACTCACGATTTGCAGTTAGTTTCGGTAATCATTGCATTAAAGACTTGGAGGAATTATATTTATGGTGAAAGGTGTGATATTTATACTGATCATAAAAGTATAAATTGTACTTTCATAATAAAGGATCTGAATATGCACCAAATAAGATGGTTGGAGCTGATTAAGGATTATGACTACTCAATTCATTATCACCATGGGAAAGTAAACAAGGTGGAAGAGGAATTAAGTCGACAAGACCATGCTAGCTTATCCATGATGAGGATCTCAAAGGATCCAATATTTATGGATTTACAGAGGATGGATCTTGGAATTATAATGGAAGGGGAAAAATCTTATCTTTCTCAAATGAATGTTCAACCATATATACATGTGATGATTAAAGTGGCACAAAAATAAGATGTAGAGTTACAAAAGAAGGTGAGAAATGTTCCTGAATTAGACCTTGATTGCGATGGGATAATAATGTTTAGGAATCGTGTTTGTGTTCCTCCCATCCCAGAATTAAAGAAGGAGCTCCTGGATGAGGGTCATAGTTCTTCATTCTCTATTTATCCTGGAAGCACGAAGATGTATAGGGACCTAAAAGAGTACTTCTAGTGGGATGGAATGAAAAGAGATGTTGCTGAATATGTCTCTTGATGCTTGGTTTTTCATCAAGTTAAAGCTGAGAGACAGAAGTCTAAGGGGACATTACAACCATTACCCATACCCGAATGGAGATGGGAAAAAACACTATGGAATTTTTCACCGGACATCCTAAAATATCCAAAGGTAATAATATTATCTGGTTTATAGTTGATCATCTTACAAATTCGGCACACATAATTAATATTAGAGAGGATTTCTCTCTTGATCAGCTTGACAGGATATATGTAAAGGAAGTGGTAAGATTTCATGGAGTACCACTTTCCATTATATCTGATCGGGATACGAGGTTTACCTCAAAGTTCGGGTGAAGTCTTTAGCATACTCTAGATACATATATGAGTTTCAGCACTACTTATCATCCTCAGACAGATGGTCAGTTTGAGAGAACAATTCAAACTCTAGAAGATATGTTAAGAGCTTGATCTATGGATTTCAAAGGTGGTTGGGATCAACACCTACCTTTGGTGTAATTTTCCTATAATAATATCTTTCACTCCAGTATTCAGATGGCTCCTTGTGAAGCTCTCTATGGAAAGAAATGAAGAACTCTAACTTCCTAAGATGAAGTTGGGGAATGAAAGCTATTAGGACATGATCTTTTTGATGAGATGGAAGAAAAAGTCCGATCTATTCAACAAAACATAAGAGCATCTAAGAGTCGAAAAAAAAGTTATGCCAAAAACCGAAGAAAAGACCTAGAATTTTAAGTGGGTGATAAAGTGTTCTTACGAATATCTCTTTGGAAGAGAGTAATGAGATTTGGGAAGAAGGGAAAGTTGAGCCCTAAGTATATCAGTCCTTTTGAAATACTGGATCATGTTGGAAAGGTAGCTTAATGATTGGAACTTCCACTGAATCTCTCTCAAGTTCATGATGTGTTCCATGTATCTCTCCTGATAAAGTACATACCTGATCCTTCACATGTACTAAGCTAAGAAGTTGTACTGCTGGAGAAAGATCTTTCTTATGAAGAACAGCCGATAGAGATTCTGGATCGTAGTGAAAAAGTTCTACAAAACAAGACCACTCTCTTGTTTAAAGTTTTATGGAGGAACCGCCAATTAGAAGAAGCTACATGTGAACTTGAAAATATGATGAGGGAGAGGTATCCTCATTTGTTTGTTACGAAGTGATGAATTTCGAGGGTGAAATTATTTTTAAGGGGGGTAGAATGTAACACCCCGAGATTTTATGAGAAATATTTTTTTATTTCTTATGTTATATGCAAAGGAATCTTTCACTACAGACAACACTAGCTTGGCTTGCGTTATATGCAATCGTGACCTTCCCCGATAGCGTGTGTAGTAGGCAATACCGAGTTTCACTAAACAACGATATATTCTTATAATTTTATAAACTAGCTGTTATGAATAGTATTAACTGAATTTTAAATATTATAACAATATAATTTATCTTACAAATTTTCTAGAATGAGTTTAGAAAACAAAATCAGTTTTTTGGATAAAAGAAGTATTTATCAAAAAATGTAGTTTTACCGCCTTTTGATGGCGCACCCATTTTAAATATACTTTTGACTTGTTTATAAGTTCAATTTGGAAATTTAAAATTCTTATTTGGAATTAGGAAATAAAAATTTACTTTCGATAAATTTTTCATATTATTCTGGTAACTTTCATATTTTGATGAATAGTAAAAACACGCTACATTTTAATTAAAAACATCTTTTTTCATCGTAATAATTTATATGGTTAAATTATAAAATTGAATGGTTTTAAAGTATAAATAGAATATATTTTTACCATTTAATATAATTTATTTCATTAACATTAATTTTACATTGAATTCATAGGTAAAAACATTTTAATCTTTGGAAATGTTTTAACTTCAAAAACTTGTTTGCTTAACAACGAGATTAATTTTAAATTAATTAATGAAACTTTTGTGTTTTGAATTTTTAAAAATGGATTCCATATTTTTAATCATTGGGTACAAATTATGTTAATAGGTTACTTTTTTTTATTATGAATATTAACTACGATAATTTTTACTTACTGCGGTTAAAGGTAAATAGGGTAATTTAAGGTTGAAAGAATATTATGATAATTCAAAATTACCTTGAAACTTGTCCTAACCTTATTGTATGAGTAGAGTCCGACCATGGGAATACTTGGGTCAATTTTTGGACCCCATTGACCCACATGGTAGTGATAATGACAATTTGGATTAATTAATTTAATGTAAAGACAACATTGACATTAACAAAAATCATTAAGTAATTAATTTTTATAAGTGGTTATATAAATTATATTGTCTACTATAAATATTCATTATAAATATAAAAACATTTCCTACATGATGATAGTTTTTTTTATAATTTTTAGACATCAAATAAATTAAATTATTTAGGACACAATAATGATGCAGTATTTACCTCATTAATAAATGATTTAAATAAATAAGATTAAAATGATTAAAATAATTTTCAAAAAATGTACAATTATGATTGGATGATTTTATTTCGACCATGATTCATCTTATCTTCATCTTTAATGATTTTTGGACCTTTTGAAACCGAAGATAAGTTTATAATAAAATAATATTTTTACACTTTCCAAAGGTGCCCCTCTCCTCCCTTATAAAAGGGCACCTCCTCCCTCTCCTCCTCACACCACATTGTGCCTTCAAGCTCGTCCAAACCCTACCAATTTATCTTCTCCACTTACCTAGAAATATTCTATAGGTCCTGGTCTACTTCAAAGACCAATCTTAGTTCCCTAAGAGGAGGTTTCAAAGAGGCGTATCGAAAAAGAGGTAATATCCATTACCAATTCTTTCAAATATATTTCTTCTTATACTTCTACTTATTTAGTTGTTTTATTATGAAGTAATAACATCAGTATCACTCATATACTTATATGTTATTATAAATATTAAACAATCCTATTTCACCTTCTATCCATCCTACAGAACAATAAATCACCGCGTGCGCATACTTACGGAATACGGTCTCCACTACGTGGTGTAATCTCTTTTCCACCACCACCTTACTTGGATGTGTATAATTGTGTAAATAATAACTATATATGATTATTTTAAATTGATATTGATTCTTAAATAGTATACATATACTATAATACAATTCCACGATCATGAGAAGGAAATCATCGCTCGTGCGTACGTACGACCTACCGTCTCCACGATGTGATGTGACTCGTTCTAAATGATCTTCATTGCATAATGATTATATAAATTAATTTAATGAAAAAATATGATGTATATTACACTAATAAAATAATTTAAATGAGTTATCTATAACCTAAAATAAGAATAATAATTAATTCGAGAAAACATACATAAGAACATAAAGCAATAAACACCCGAATAACAAGTAGAAATGAAATATTATTAATAAGAAGCTAAGAATATGACCATATATGATATCATAACAATGAGTATGATTCTAGAATAAGTCAATGAAATTATTTAAATCATTATACAGGAGGTTCGAACACATACAAAGCATATCGAACCTAAGGTAAGGGAATATCTCACAATCTCAATTTTTATCCAAGATTGTTTATACTTTGGTAATTAGTGGGCCATATTTATCATCCACATCCATGTTTTGACAATATGTAATATTATTTCAATCCTCCTACAATGGTTTAAATTCAATTTCACCCTTTGGTGAGTTTTTAGAAAAATATATGAAAGGAATCTTTTGTCGTTTTTAGTACGAGGTACTATTTGACTTTTCCGGCCAAAGTACTAGAAGAATGTTTTTTTAACTTATACGACATGAATGGATTTTTAGAACATTATTTCCAAGAATCTTCCTTTAAAATTTTTCATGTTTATTTTTAATAAACTTATTTTAGTTGAAAAAATGTAGAACATGTTAAGAAAGGAAAAAAAATTTTGAAGTAGAAAGGATATTTTCCTCAAGAATGGAGTTCAAGTGTATTATCAAATTTATTTTCCATCTAAGATAAAACAGGTTTCTGTTTCTATCCCTATTTTTTACATTAATTTTATTGTTTTATGATGGAATTAATTTTATGAAGTTTTTTTATCTTATATGGATTATGTTATGATGACATGATGTTTAAGAATCCCATTGTTATTTCATGGGTTATGCTATGATGTATGATTTATGATTTTGTGGAACACATAAGAATGGTTTCATTATGAGATGGGTGGGACCTATATCTCCCTCCAATGCATTGGGAAAATATTTATATCTCAAGAGATAGACATGGCTTGAATGGAAAGTTAAACTGGTTCAGTGATACAGGACTAGAATGAGTAGTGAACTCGGTTCAGTAATGGACTTTGTCCTCTATGATGGTATTGGAAATGAGCCTTGACTAATATGAAATGATTTTCTATGATTATGTGTGTATGCCACAAAGATTCATGATTTATGTTATGATTATTTGGGATTACATTTCACCATTATGATTTATCCCATGTTATGATATTATGATCTCTTTTTCATTTTAAGATATTCAAAATGTTATATTATTATGATATGATTGATATTTCTTTTCTTTTCCCTTACTGAGCATTTGAGATCACCCTTTTTGTATGTTTTCTTTTCCCAAGGTCTAAATGAAGGGTATTAGGTATAATATGCCAAAAGGGACTCTAGATATGATGAAATAAATGGGAGACAACATAGATGATTTATGAACCAGTTGTTTATGTTTCCCAGTTTCTAAAGACACTATACCTATAAGGTTCTTTCATGGTTTTGTTATATGTTGTAATAAGTGTGCGTCAATTTTGAAGTAATAACAATGTATGTAATGTTTGGATCGTTATAGTTAGTATCAGAGGAAGGGTATAGTCAAACTTTGGAAACTAGGATGTGAATGACCTAGTAAGAACACTAAGGATATGTGTAAACATAGAACACAATATTAGTGTTTTAGAAATGGCCATGAACAACCTATGATAAGACCATAATTGTGAAATTTTATTCTTGATTATGTGGTTTTCCTATTATAATTAGTGTTTCTCACACTATTATTCTTGGTTTTAGTCAATGGATGGAACCCGAAGGAACCGTGTTAATGCGGAATTTTATGGGAAATGCAATGATTGTCCCCCTGAGCAACCAAACGTTATGGGAGCTAGAATGAAAAATATTGTAGCCATGCTCACAAAACATTCTCAAGATATGAACCATGAAGGACTTCCAAATCAGAAAAGGAAGGAGAAACATTCTGTTGAATCTTTCATGAGGCAGTGACCACCTTTATTCAGCGGGTCTTCTGATCCATTAGTGGCTGAACAATGGATTAGTACCACTGAAAATATATTTTCATTTCTAAAATGTTCTGAACATGATAAATTCATCTTAGCAGTATATCGTTTGGATGGTGAAGCTGATCAATGGTGGAATCTTATCAAGAATATGAGGAAAAGAGATGAAATTTATTCTATGGAATGGGACGAGTTAAAGAAATTATTTTTCAATAAGTACTTCCCTCGTATTATTCGAACAAATATGGAGAAGGAGTTTCTTGAACTGAAGCAAAAGGATGATGAATCTGTTGGTACCTACGAAGAAAATTTTACAAGGCTTGCTGGGTACGCTTCTGGGATTATAATCCAACCTGAGAGTAAGATTGATCAATTCTTTAGAGGCTTAAAACCAACTCTTCTAAGGGAATTAGCCATAAGGGACTACTATTGATATGAGGAAATTATTTGATGTTCTCTCAAGGTTGAGATGGAGATTGGAGTAACCCATCAGTCATATGGGTTTGATGAGAAGAGGAAAATGGAATTCAAATGAAAATCTAAAGACCACAATGAAAAGAAGATGAGTTTTCCTTTATGCTCAAATTGTGGAAAGAAACATGGAGGTAATTGTCTTAAAGGGGCAAGAAAATGATTTAATTGTGTAAAAGATGGTCATCGGGTAGTTGAATGTCGAAATAATGGGAAGAAGATGTGTAATGATGCGAACAATGAAATGGATACACAGAATGCACCTCCTACACTTCAATGTTTTAAGTGAAAGGAGATGGGGAATTATGCCAATCAATGCCCAAATCCAAGGTTTGTTGATGATGATCAACGTCAACAAACTCTTAAGGACAAAGACAAAGGAAAGTCACATGCAATTACTATCGATGATGTGGTGTACGATAACGAAGTGGTGAAAGGTATATTTACCATCCACTCTAAAGTAGAAAATGTTTTATTTGATTCTGTATCCTCCCACTCTTTTATTTCTCAAGAATTTTCTAAGGGTATCTCCATATTAACTCAATAATTTGATGTTGAGTTAGCTGTGACAACTCCTAATGGCACAACGGTCGCATCAAAAGTTTACAATTCTTCTCCGATTGACTTTTGTGGGAAAGTGCTTCCTGAAAATCTTGTGATCCTTCCTATAGTGGAATTTGATATTATTCTTGGCATGGATTTTCATTCTTTATACGGAGCTCATATCGATTTACAAAGAAGGGAAGTCACATTTCATATTCCTGATCAATCTATGATCCCCTATCGATGCAAGGATGAATATAACCTTCTAGTGGAAACTTATTCCCTCTTATGGGTCTTGATTCCAATAAATGAAGGATATTTATCTCAAATGGTTGGAGAGAAACTCACGATTAATAATATGCCCATTGTACGGGAGTTTGATGATGTCTTTTCGGAGGAATTGCCAGGTCTGCCACCAAATCGAGAAGTTGAGTTTTCAATAGAACTCATACCAGGTGCTATGCCTATTTCAAAGACACCTAATAGAATGGCCCCAATTGAGTTATAGTAATTGAAGAAGAAACACCAAGATAATATTGATAAGGGATTCATACGCCCTAGTGCGTCACCTTGGGGAGCACTTATTCTGTTTGTTAAGAAGAAATATGGCTCAATGCAACTCTGCATTGATTATCGAGAACTTAAAAAGATCACTATCAAGAGAAAATATCCTCTCCCACGCATTGATGACTTATTTGATCAACTATGCAGAGCTCAATACTTTTCCATGATTGATCTTCATTCAGGGTATCATAAAATAAGGATCAAAAGGGAGGATATACCAAATATGGCGTTCCGTACAAGGTATAGACACTATGAATTTATAGTGATGTCATTCGGTCTTACTAATTCCCCTGTTATCTTCATGGATCTAATGAATAGAGTCTTTAGATACTATCTTTATTAGTTTGTGGTAGTCTTTATAGATGATATTCTTATCTATTCAAAGATAAAGAAAGAACATGAAGATCACTTGAGAATTGTATTGAATACCCTGACAAAGGATATGATTTATGCCAAATTTACCAAGTGTAAATTTTGGCTTCAAAAAGTTGCATTTTTGGGTCACAAAATCTCAAAAGAGGGGATATCTATGGATCCATCAAAAACAGAGGTTATGGAAAGATGGTCAAGACCAACAACAATAACTGAGATCCGACATTTTCTTGGTTTGGATGGATATTATCAACGTTTTGTGAATGATTTTTCAAGGTTATCTAATCCACTCACTAGGTTGACTCGAAAATGAGTTAAGTTTGTGTGAACGGAGGAGTGTGAAGAGAATTTCAAGGAGTTGAAAATAAGGTTATCTAGTGCACCTGTTCTCACACTTCCTTATAGTGTAGAAAGGTTTGTGATCTATAGTGATGTATCCAAGAAGTTATTGGGGTGTGTTCTCATGAAAAACAATATGGTGATAGATTATGCCTCACGACAGTTGAAAATCAATGAGAAAAATTACCCAACTCATGATTTGTAGTTATCTTTGGTAATTTATGCATTAAATATTTGGAGGCATTATCTTTATGGTGAAAGGTGTGATATTTATAGTGATCATAAAAGTTTAAAGTGTATTTTCACACAAAAGGAGCTGAATATGCACCAAAGAAGATGGTTGGAGCTGATTAAGGATTACGACTGGTCAATTCATTATCACCCTAGGAAAGCAAACAAGGTGGAAGATGCATTAAGTCGACAATACCATGCTATCTTATCCATGATGATGATCACAAAGGATCCAATATTTCTGTATTTATAGAGGATAGATCTTGAAATTATAATGGAAGGTGAAAATATTATCTTTCTCAAATAAATGTTCAACCATCTATACATGTGAAGATTAGAGAGGCACAAAAAGAAGATGTAGATTTACAAAATAAGGTGAGAAATGTTCCTGAATTCAACCTTGATTGTGATGGGATAATAAGGTTCAGGATTCGGGTTTGTGTTCCTCTCATCCCAGAATTAAAGAAGGAGCTGCTGGATGAGGATCATAGTTCTTCATTCTCTATTCATCCTGGAAGCATGAATATGTATAGGGACCTAAAAGAGTACTTCTGGTGGGATGGCATGAAAAGAGATGTTGCTAAATAAGTCTCTCGATGCTTGGTTTGTCAGCAAGTTAAAGATGAGAGACAGAAGTCTTAGGGTATGTTACAACCATTACCCATACCCGAATGTAAATGGGAAAACATCACTATGGACTTTGTCACCGGACTTCCTAAAACATCGAAAGGTAATAATGCTATCTGGTTTATAGTTGATCGTCTTACGAAGCCAGCACACTTCATAGATATTAGAGAGGATTTATCTCTTGAGCATATTTCCAGGATATATGTAAAGGAAGTGTTAAGATTTCATGGAGTACCACTTTCAATTATATCTGATTGGGATCCGAGGTTTACCTTGAATATATAGCATAGTTTTCAGCATATTCTAGATACAGAGTTGAGTTTCAACACTGCTTATCATCCTCAGACAGATGGTCAGTCTGAGAGACCAATTCAAACTCTAGAAGATATATTAAGATCTTGATCTATGGATTTCAAATGTGGTTGGGATCAACACCTAACTTTGGTGAAATTTTACTATAATAATAGCTTTCACTCCAGTATTCAGATGGCTCCTTATAAATCTTTATATGGAAAAAAATTCAGAACTCCAACTTGATGGGATGAAGTTGGGGAAAGAAATCTATTAGGACTTAATATTTTTGATGAGATGGCTGAAAAAGTCTGATCTATTCAACAACACATAAGAGCATCTCATATTCGACAAAAAAGTTATGCCAACAACCGAAGATAAGACCTAGAGTTTGAAGTGGGTGATAAAGTGTTCTTACGAATATCTCCTTAGAAGAGAGTAATGAGATTTGGGAAGAAGGGAAAGCTGATCCCTAAGTATATCGATCCTTTCGAAATACTGGATCGTGTTGGGAAGGTAGCTTACCAATTGGACCTTCCACTGAATCTCTCTCAAGTTCATGATGTGTTCCATGTATCTCTCCTGAGAAAGTATATATCTGATCCTTCACATGTACTAGGCTCAGAATTTGTACTGCAGGAGAAAGATTCTTCTTATGAAGAATAGCCGATAGAGATTCTTGATCGTAGAGAAAATTTCTTCGAAACAAGACCACTATCTTGGTTAATGTTTTATGGAGGAACCACCAATTAGAATAAGTTACATGTGAACTTGAGGATATGATGAGGGAGAGGTATCCTCATTTGTTTGTTACGAAGTGATGAATTTCGAGGGTGAAATTTTTTTTAAGGGGGGTAGAATGTAACACCCGAAGATTTTATGAGAAATAATTTTTTTTATTTCTTATGTTATACGCAAAGGAATCTTTCACTACACACCACACTAGCTTGTCTTGCGTTACACGCAATCGTGACCTTCCTCGATAGCGTGTATAATATGCAATATTGAATTTCACTAAACAACGATATATTCTTATAATATTATAAACTAGCCATTATGAATAGTATTAAATAAATTTTTAATTTTATAACATTATAATTCATCTTACACATTTTCTAAAATGAGGTATGAAAACAAAATCAGTTTTTCAGATAAAAGAAGTATTTATCAAAAAATGCAGTTTTACCACCTTTTGATGGCACACCCATTTTAAATATATTTTTTTGACATTTTTATAAGTTCAATTTGACAAAATAAAATTATTCTTTGGAATCATAAAATAAAAATTTACTATAAATAAAATTTTCATATTATTATGGTAACTTTCATATTTTTATGAATAGTAAAAACACGCTATATTTTAATTAAAAACAACTTTTTTCATCGCAATAATTTATATGGTTAAATTATAATATTGAATGGTTATAATGTATAAATAAATAATATTTTTACCATTTAATATAGTTTATGTCATTAACATTAATTTTACATTGAATTTATAGGTAAAAACATTTCAATCTTTGGCAATGTTTTTACTTTTAAAACTCATTTTCTTAACAACGGGATTAATTTTAAATTAATTATTGCAACTTCTGTGTTTTGAATTTTGAAAAATGGATTCCATATTTGGAATCAATGGATCCAAATTATGTTAATAGGTTACTTTTATTTTATTTTTTCTGATATTATGAATAGTAACTACGGTAATTTTTATTTACTGCGGTTAAAGGTAAATAGGGTAATTCAAGGTAAAAAGAATATTATAATAATTAAAAATTAACTTGACACTTGACATAACCATATTGGATGAGTAGTGGCCGACCATGGGCGTCCTTGGGTTGATTTTGGGACCCTATTGAGCCACTTGGTAGTGATAATGACTATTTGGATTAATTAATTTAATGTAAAGACAAAACTGACATTAACAAAAATCATTTAGTAATTAATTTTTATACGGGGTTATAAAAATTATATTTTCGACTATAAGTATTCATTATAAAGATAAAACGATTTCCTATATGATGATATATTTTTTATAATTTTTAGACCTCAAATAAATTAAATTATTACGACAGAATAATGATGCAGTATTTATCTCATTAATAAATAATTTAAATAAATAAGATTATAATGATTAAAATATTTTCCAAAACATGTCCAATTCTGATTGGATTATTTTCTTTCGACCATGAGTCATCTTATCTTCATCTTTAATGATTTTGGGACCTTTTGAAACTGATGATATGTTTATAATAAAATAATGTTTTCACACTTTCCAAAGGTGCCCCTCTCCTCCCTTATAAAAGGTAACCTCCTCCCTCTCCTCCTCACACCACTTTGAGCCTTAAATCTCAGAAAACCCCTGCCAATGTATCTTATCCACTTCAATAGAAACATCCTATAAGTCCTGGTCTACTTCAAATACCAATCTTATTGCCCTAATGGGAGGTTTCAAAGAGGCGTATCGAAGAAGAGGTAATATCCGTTACCAATTATTTCAAATTTATTTCTTCTTCTACTTATTCTTATTTAGTTGTTTCATTATGAAGTAATAACATCATTATCACTCATATACTCATATTTTATCATAAATATGACACAACCCTATTTCACCCTCTATCCATCCTACAGAAAACTAAATCACCACGCGTGCGTACGTACAGAATATCGTCTCCACGCCGTGGTGTAATCTATTTTTCACCACCACCTTACTTGGATGGGTATAATGGTATAAATAATAACTATATATGATTATTTTAAAGTGATATTTATTCTTAAATAGTATACATACACTTAAATAAAATTCCACGATCATGGGAACAATATCATCGCTCGTGCGTACGTACGGCCTACCGTCTCCACGATGTGATATGACTCGTTCTACATGATTTTCATTGAATAATGATTATATAAATGAATTGAATGAATAAATATGATGTATATTACACTAATAAAATTCTTTAAATGAGGTATCTATAACCTAAAAATAAGAATAAGAATTTATTCGACAAAACACACATAAGAACATAAAGCAATAAACACCTGAATAACAAGTGGAAATGAAATATTACTAAAAAGAAGCAAAGAATATGACTATATATGATATAATAACAATGAGTATGATTCTGGAATAATTCAATGAAATTATTTAAACCATTATACATGAGGTTCAGACATGTACACATCATATCGAACCTAAGGTAAGAGAAAATCTCGCAATCTCAATTTTTATCCGAGATTGTTTATACTTTGGTAAATACTAGGGCATATTTATCATCCACATCCATGTTTCGACAATATGTAATATTATTTCTATCCTCCTACAATGGATTAAATCCAATTTCACCCTTCTGTGAGTTTTTAGTAAAATATATGAAAGGAATATTTTTTCATTTTTAGTACGAGGTACTTTTTGAATTTTCCGGCCAAAGTATGAGAAGAATGTTTTTTTATCTTATACAGCATGAATGGATTTTTAGAACATTATTTCCAAGAAGTTTCCTTTACAAGTTTTCAAGTTTATTTTTAATCAACTTCTTTTAGTTTAAAAATTGTAGAACATGTTAAGAAAGGAAAAATGTTTTTGAAGTAGAAAGGATATTTCCCATAAGAATGGAGTTCAAGTGTTTTATCAAAATTATTTTCCATCTAGGATAAAATAAGGTTTTGTTTATATCCCTATTTTTTACATTTATTTGATTGTTTTATGATGGAATTAATTTTATGATTTTCTTTTATCTTATATGGATTATTTTATGATGACATGATGTTTAAGAATCCCATTTTTATTGCATGGGTTATGCTATGATGTATGATTTATGATTTTGTGGAACACATAAGAATAGTTTCATTATGAGATGGGGAGACCTATATATCCCTCCAATGCATTGGGTAAATATTTATATCTCATGAGATAGACATAGATAAAATGTAAAGTTAAACTGGTTCAGTGATATAGGACTGGAACGAGGAGTGAACTCGGTTTAGTAATGGACTTTGTCCTCTATGATGGACTTAGCAATGAGCCTAGACTAATATGAAATGATTTTCTATGATTATGTGTGTATTCCACAAAGTTTCATGTTTTATGTAATGATTATTTGGGATTACATTTCACCACTATGATTTATCCCATGTTATGATATTATGATCTCTTTTTCATGTTAAGATATTCAAAATGTTATATTATTATGATATGATTGATATTTCTTTTGTTTACCCTAACTGAGAATTTGAGCTCACCCTTTTTTGTATGTTTTCTTTTCCCAAGGTCTAAATGAAGGGTATTAAGTAGAATATGCCAAAATGGACTCAAGATATGATGAAATAAGTGGGAGACAACGTAGATGATTTATGAACTAGTTGTTTATGTTTCCCAGTTTCTAAAGACACTATACCTATACAGTCCTTTCATGGTGTTGTTATATGTTGTAATAAGTGTGCTTGAATTTTGAAGTAATAACAATGTATGTCATGTTTGGGTCATTATAGTTGGTATCAGAGGAAGGGTATAGTCAACCTTTGGAAACTAGGATTTGAAAGCCCTAGTAAGAAACCTAGGGATATGTATAAGCATAGACCACAATATTAGTGTTTTAGAAATGGCCATGAACAACCTATGATAAGACCTTAGGTGTGAAATTTTATTCTTGATTATGTGGTTTTACTATTATAATTATTGTTTCTCTCACTATTCTTCTTGGTTTTAATCAATGGGTGGAACCCGAAGGAACCGTGTTAATGCAGAATGCAACAGGCAATGCAATGATTTTCCCCCTAAGAAACCAAATGTTATGGGAGATTGAATGCAAAATCTTGTAGCCATGCTCACACAACTTTCTCAAGATATGAACCATGCAGGACTTCCAAATGAGAAAATGAAGGGGAAACATTCTCTTGAATCCTTCATGAGGTAGCGACCACCTTCATTCAGCGGGTTTTCTGATCCATTATTTGATGAAAAATGGATTAGTACCATTGAAAAGATATTTTTAGTTCTACAATGTTCTGAACATGATAAAGTCATCTTAGCAGTATATCGTTTGGAAGGTGAAGCTGATGAATGATGGAATCTTATCAAGAATACGAGGCAAAGAGATGAAATTGATTCCATGGAATGGGATGTGTTTAAGAACTTATTTTTCAATAAGTACTTCCCTCGTATTCTTTGAACAACGATGGAGAAGGAGTTTCTTGAACTGAAGAAAAAGGATGATAACCTGTTCGTACCTACGAAGGAAATTTTACAAGGCTTGCAAGGTACGCTTTTGGGATTATTATCCAACCTGAGAGTAAGATCGATAGATTCTTCAGTGGCTTAAAACCAAGTCTTCTAAGATCATTAGTCATAAGGGACTTCAATAGCTATGAGGAAATTGTTCGATGTGCTCTCAGGGTTGAGATGGAGATTAGAGTAACCCATCAGTGATATGGGGTTGATGGGAAGAGGAAATGGAATTCAAATGAAAATCTAAAGACCACAGTGAAAAGAAGATGAGTTTTCCTTTATGCTAAAATTGTGGAAAGAAACGTGGAGGGAATTGTTTTAAAATGACAAGCAAATGTTTTAAGTGTGGAAAAGATGGTCATCGGGCAGTTGAACGTCGAAGTAATGGGAAAAAGATGTCTAATGATGCGAACAATGAAAGGGATACACAGAATGAACCTCCTATGCTTCAATGTTTCAAGTGAAAGGAGATGGGGCATTATGCTAATCAATTCCCAAATCCAAGGGTTGTTGATGATGATCGACGTCAAAAAACCCTTAATGCCAAAAACAAAGGAAAGTCACATGAAATTACTATCGACGATGTGGAGTACAATAACGAAGTGGTGAAAGGTACACTTACCATCCAATCTAAAGTAGAAAAAAAATTTGATTCTGTATCCACACACTCTATTATTTCTCAAGAATTTTCTAAGGGTATCACCATATTAACTCAACAATTAGATGTTGAGTTAGCTGTGACAACTCTTAACGGCACAACGGTTGCATCAAAAGTTTAAAATTATTCTACGATTGACGTTTGTGGGAATGTTCTTCCTACAAATCTTGTGATCCATCCTATAGTGGAATTTGATGTTATTCTTGGCTTGGATTGGATTTCTTTATATAGTGATCATATCAATTTCCAAAGAAGGGAAGTCACATTTCATATTCCTGATCAATCTATGATCACCTATCGATGCAAGGATGAATTTAACCTTCTAGTGGAAATTTCTTCCATCTTATGGGTCTTGATTCCAATAAATGAAGGTTATTTATCTCAAATGGTTGGAGAGAAACTCATGATTAATAATATTCCCATTTTATGGGAGTTTGATGATGTATTTATGGAGGAATTGACATGTCTTCCACCAAATCGAGAAGTTGAGTATTCAATAGAACACATACCAGGTGTTATGCCTATTTCAAAGACACCTTATAGAATGGCCCCAATTGAGTTGTAGGAATTAAGAAGCAACTCTAAGGGAATCTTGATAAGGGATTCATACGCCCTAGTGCGTCACCTTGGGGAGAACCTATTCTTTTTGTTAAGAATAAAGATGGATCAATGCGACTCTGTATTGATTATTGAGAACTTAACAAGATCCCTATCCAGAACAAATATCCTCTCCCACGAATTGATGACTTATTCGATCAACTACTCGGAGCTCAATACTTTTCCAAGATTGATCTTCGTTCAGGGTATCATCAATTAAGGGTCAAAAGGGAGGATATACCAAAGATGGCGTTCCGTACAAGGTATGGACACTATGAATTTATAGTGATTCCATTCGGTCTTACTGATACCCCTACTATCGCCATGGATCTAATGAATAGACTCTTTAGAGACTATCTTTATTAGTTTTTGGTAGTCTATATAGAAGATATTATTATCTCTTCAAAGAGAAAGGAAGAACATGAAGATCACTTGAGAATTCTATTGAAGACCCTGACAAAGGAGAAACTTTATGCCAAATTTACCAAGTGTGAATTTTGGCTTCAAAAAGTTGCATTTTTGGGTCACATAATCTCAAAATAGGGGCTATCTGTGGATCCATCAAAAACATAGGTTATCGAAAGATGGTCGAGACCAACAATAATAACTGAGATCCGAAGTTTTCTTGGTTTGGATGGATATTATCGACATTTTGTGAATGATTTTTCAAGGTTATCTAATCCACTCACTGGGTTGACTCGAAAATGAGTTAAGTTTGTGTGGACAGAGGAGTGTGAAGATAATTTCAAGGAGTTGAAAAGAAGGTTATCCAGTGCACCTATTCCCACACTACCTTATAGTGAGAAAGGTTTGTGATCTACAGTTATCCATCCAAGAAGGGATTGGGTTGTGTTCTCATGCAAAACGATATGGTGATAGCCTATTCCCCATGACAGTTGAAAATCCATGAGAAAAATTACCCAACTCACGATTGGGAGTTAGCTACGGTAATTATTGCATTAAATATTTGGAGGCATTATCTTTATGGTGAAAGGTGTGATATTTATACTGATTATAAAATTTTAATGTGTATTTTCACACAAAAGGAGATTAATATGCACCAAAGAAGATGGTTTGAGCTGATTAAGGATTACGACTGCTCAATTCATTATCACCCTGGGAAAGCAAACAAGGTGGAAGACGCATTAAGTCGACAAGACCATGCTAGCTTTCCACGATGAGGATCTCAAAGGATCCAATATTTATGGATTTACAGAGGATAGATCTTGGAATTATAATGGAAGGGGAAAATATTATCTTTCTCAAATGATTTTTCAACCATCTATACATGAGAAGATTTAAGAGGCACAAAAAGAAGATATAGAGTTACAAAAGAAGGTGAGAAATGATCCTGAATTCAACCTTGATTGTGATGGGATAATAAGGTTCAGGAATCGGGTTTGTGTTCCGACCATCCTGGAATTAAAGAAGGAGGTGCTGGATGAGGCTCATGGTTCTTCATTCTATATTAATCCTGGATGCACGAAGATGTATAGGGACCTGAAAGAGTACTTCTGGTGGGATGGAATGAAAATAGATGTTGCTGAATATGTCTCTCAATGCTTGGTTTGTCAACAAGTTAAAGCTGAGAGACATAAGTCTAAGGGGATGTTACAACCATTAACCATTCCCAAATGGAAATAGGAAAACATCACAATAGACTTTTTCACTGGACTTCCTAAAACATCCAAAGGTATCAATGCTATCTGGTTTATAGTTGATCGTCATACGAAGTCAGAACACTTCATTGATATTAGAGAGGATTTCTCTCTTGATTAGCTTTCCAGGATATATGTAAAGAAAGTGTTAAGAATGTATGGAGTACCACTTTCCATTATATCTGATCAGGATTTGAGGTTTTCCTTGAAGTTCTGGAAAATTCTTCAGTATACTCTAGATATAGTGTTGAATTTCATCACTGCTTATCATCCGCAGATAGATGGTTAGTCTGAGAGAACAATTCATACTCTAGAAGATATGTTAAGAGCTTGATCTATGGATTTCAAAGGTGGTTGGGATCAACACCTACCTTTGGTGAAATTTTCCTATAATAATATCTTTCACTCCAGTATTCAGATGACTCCTTATGAAGCTCTCTATGGAATGAAATGCATAACTCCAACTTGCTGGGATGAAGTTGGGTAAAGAAAGCTATTTGGACCTGATCATTTTGATGAGATGGCAGAAAAAGTTTGATTTATTCAACAACACATAAGAGCATCTCAGAGTCGACAAAAAAGTTATGCCGACAACCGAAGAAAAGACCTAGAGTTTTAAGTGGGTGATAAGGTGTTCTTATGAATATCTCCCTGGAAGAGAGTAATGCGATTTGGGAAGAAGGGAAAGCTGATCCCTAAGTATATCGGTCCTTTCGAAATACTGGATTGTGTTCGGAAGGTAGATTACCAATTGGCACTTCCACCGAATCTCTCTCAAGGTCATGATATGTTCCATGTATCTCTCCTAAGAAAGTACATACATGATCCTTCACATGTACTAAGCTCAGAAGTTCTACCGCTGGAGAAAGATCTTTCTTATGAAGAACAGCCGATAAAGATTCTGGATCGTAGAAAAAAAGTTATACGAAACAAGACCACTCTCTTGGTAAAAGTTTTATGGAGGAACCACCAATTAGAAGAAGCTGCATGTGAACTTGAGGATATGATGAGGGAGAGGTATCTTCATTTGTTTGTTACAAAGTGATGAATTTTGAGGGAGAAATTATTTTTAAGGGGGGTAGAATGTAACACCTGGAGATTTTATGAGAAATATTTTTTTATTTCTTATGTTATACACAAAGGAATCTTTCACTGCACACAACACTAGCTTGGCTTGCGTTACAAGCAATCGTGACCTTCTTCGATAGCATGTGTAGTACGCAATACCGAGTTTCACTAAACAATAATGTATTCTTATAATATTATTAACTAGCCAATATGAATAGTATTAACTGAATTTTTAATTTTATAACATTGTAATTCATCTTACACATTTTCTAGAATGAGGTGTGAAAACAAAATCAGTTTTTCGGATAAAAGAAGTATTTATCAAAAAATGCAGTTTTACCGCCGTTTGATGGCGCACCCATTTTAAATCTATTTTTTGACATGTTTATATGTTCAATTTGATAAAATAAAATTATTATTTGGAATCAGGAAATAAAAACTTACATTGAATAAATTTTTCATATTATTCTGGTAACTTTTATATTTTGATGAATAGTAAAAACACGCTATATTTTAATTAAAAACATCTTTTTTCATCGCAATAATTTATATGGTTAAATTATAAGATTTAATGGATTTAAATTATAAATAGAATATATTTTTACCATTTAATATAATTTATTTCATTAACATTAATTTTACATTGAATTCATTGGTAAAAACATTTCAATCTTTGGCAAAGTTTTAACTTTTAAAACCTGTTTTCTTAACAATGAGATTAATTTTAAATTAATTACTGCAACTTCTGTGTATTGAATTTAGAAATAGGGATTCCATATTTTTAATAATTGGGTCCAAATTATGTTAATAGGATTCTTTTATTTTTATTTTTATTTTGATATTATGAATAGTATGTACGGTAATTTTTATTTACTGCGGTTAAAGGTAAATAGGGTAATTCGAGGTTAAAAGAATATTATAATAATTCAAAATTACCTTGAAACTTGTCCTAACCATATTGGATGAGTATTGGCTGACCATGGGCATCCTTGGGTAGATTTTGGGACCCCATTGAGCCACTTGGTAGTGATAATGACAATTGGGATTAATTAATTTAATGTAAAGACAAAATTGACATTTATAATAATCATTTAGTAATTAATTTTTATAAGGGGTTATACAAATTATATTTTCGACTATAAATATTAATTAGAAAGATAAAAATATTTCCTACATGATGAGAGTTTTTTTATAATTTTTAGACATCAAATAAATTAAATTATTTATGACACAATAATGATGCAGTATTTACCTCATTAATAAATGATTTAAATAAATAAGATTATAATGATTAAAATATTTTCCAAAACATGTCAAATTATGATTGGATGATTTTATTTCGACCATGAGTAATATTATCTTCATCTTTAATGATTTTTTGAACTTCTTAAACTGAATATAAGTTTATAATAAAATAATATTTTCACACCTTCCAAAGGTGACCATCTCCTCTATTATAAAAGGGAACCTCCTCCCTCTCCTCCTCACACCACTTTGATCCTTCAAACTCGGCCAGACCCTATGAATTTATCTTCTCCACTTACCTAGAAACATCCTAGAGGTACTGGTCAACTTCAAAGACCAATCTTAATGCCCTAAGGGATGTTTCAAAAAGGCGTATCAAAGAAGAGGAAATATCTGTTACCAATTCTTTCAAATTTATTTCTTCTTCTACTTATTCTTCTTCAGTTGTTTCATAATGAAGTAATAACATAAATATCACTCATATACATATATGTTATCATAAATATGAAACAACCCTATTTCACCTTCTATCCATCCTACGTAAAATGAAATCACCGTGCATGCGTACGTATGGAATATCGTCTCCACGTTGTGGTGTAATCTGTTTTCCACCACCACCTTACTTGGATGGGTATAATGGTGTAAATAATAGCTATATATGATTAATTTAAAGTGATATTGATTCTGAAATAGTATACATACACTTCAATACAATTCCACGATCATGGGAACGATATCATCGCTCGTGCGTACGTACAACCTACCGTCTCCACGATGTGATGCGACTCATTCGACATGATATTCATTGCATAATGATTATATAAATGGATTGAATGAATAAATATGATGTAATTTACACTAATACCATTATGGAAATGAGGTATCTATAACCTAAAAATAAGAATAAGAATTTATTCAGCAAAACACACATAAGAACATAAAGCAATAAACACCCGAATAACAAGTAGCAATGAAATATTACTAATAAGAAGCAACGAATATGACCATATATGATATCATAACAATGAGTATGATTCTGGAATAAGTCAATCACATCATTTAAATCATTATAGAGGAGTTTCGGACACGTACAAAGCATATCAGACCTAAGGTAAGGGAAAATCCCCCAATCTCAATTTTTATCCCAGATTGTTTATACATTGGTAATTACTAGGGAATATTTATCATCCAAATCCATGTTTCGACAATATGTAATAATATTTATATCCTCCAAAAATTCTTTAAATCCAATTTCACCCTTCGGTGAGTTTTTAGTAAATGATTTGAAAGGATTCTTTTGTTTTTTTTAGTACGAGGTACTTTTTGACTTTTCTGGCCAAAGTACGAGAAGAATGTTTTTTAACTTATACAGCATGAATATATTTTTAGAAAATTATTTCCAAGAAGCTTCCTTTAAAAGTTTTCAAGTTTATTTTTAATCAAATTCTTTTAGTTTAAAAATTTTAGGACATGTTAAGAAAGGAAAAATGTTTTTGAAGTAGAACGGATATTTTCCTCAAGAATGGAGTTAAAGTGTTTTATCAAAATTATTTTTCATCTAAGATAAAATAGGGTTCTTTTCAATCCATATTTTTTTACATTGATTTTATTGTTTTATGATGGAATTAATTTTATGATGTCTTTTTATCTTATATGGATTATATTATGTTGGCATGATGTTTAAGAATCCCATTTTTATTTCATGGGTTATGCTATGATGTATGATTTATGATTCTATGGCACACATAAGAATGGTTTCATTATGAGATTGGTGGGACCTATATCTCCCTCCAATGCATTGGGTAAAGATTTATATCTCATGAGATAGACATGGCTGGAACGACAAGTTAAACTGCTTTAGTGATACAGGACTGGAATGAGGAGTGAACTCGGTTCAGTAATGGACATTGTCCTCTATGATGGGCTTGGAAATGAGCCTTGACTAATATGAAATGATTTTCTATGATTATGTGTGTATGTCACAAAGTTTCATGTTTTAAGTTATTATTATTTGGGATTACATTTCACCACCATGATTTATCCCATGTTATGATATTATGATCTCTTTTGCAGGTTAAGATATTCAAAATTTTATATTATTATGATATGATTGATATTTATTTTGGTTACCCTTAATGAGCATTTGAGCTCACCCTTTTTGTATGTTTTCTTTTCCCTAGGTCTGAATGAAAGGTATTAAGTAGAATATGCCAAAACAGACTCTAGATATGATGAAATAAATGGGAGACAACGTAGATGATTTATGAACCAGTTGTTTATGTTTCCCAGTTTCTAAAGACACTATACCCATACAGTCCTTTCATGGTTTTGTTATATCTTGTAATAAGTGTGCTTCAATTTTGAAGTAACAACAATGAATGTAATTTTTTGGTCATTATATTGATGCTGGAGAAAACAAAATACAATATTCCACTCATTGTTAGTCTCACTAACCATCATGTGTCGGGTATAATATGAAATTACGAAATGTAGATGATATAATATAGCCCACAACCACATTATGGCCACATCCCAGCCTTAGAATAAACTATAGAATACTTTGTTTCGATTCCCAACAACCACTACTAAGACCAGAAATCCAATATTAACTTAAGGATTTTAAATGTACCCATTAATTACATTGTTTCATTAACAATTCACTTTATGTTAATTAATTCATCAACCATTAGTTATCCAACAAAATTAATTATAATTTCATAACTTTAATCATCATAGAAAAATCTCATGCTCTTTAGGAATATACCAAAATGAGTATATGATTAATCAAGATTAACATCTTTCCTCCATTTTATTTCCACCATTAGAAACACAATGGGTTAATAAATATTTTATTCATCATTTGAATACTTACATAATCTATTTACTCATGGAAAACCATTCAAATATAAAACTTAGAAGAAAGATGCAACCAATCACATTTAGATACCCCAAGTAGTGGGGAATGGAAGAAGCCAAAACAAGAAACTCAACCATCTGCCATTAAACATATTCAGAAGATATATTCGAAGATCACAACATCACATCAACGAGTATTCCCAACTACAACCTATTCCATCATATTTGGCTCTATCCCCTAAACCCACATACATATCTTGATGCATATTTCCATCACATGCGTCAATTACTACCATATCATCTAGTCTACCTACCCATATCACATCGGCCATCCCATGATCATTCATCCGAGGATCATATCACATCTGGGCCTTCCCGCCCCATATCACAATTCATAGAGATGATCACATATAAATCAATTCACAAGATAAATAGGAAATGAAAAAACATAACCAATAGTGAAATATATTCCTTATATGTAGGAATCCAGCCTTCACACATAAATGAGATCTCACAACTCTAAACCCAAGACCTTTAAACTTTTCATTTAGAAAGCAAACATAGTCCCCAGAAAATGTGTCTATCAAACAACTAATACGTATTACTTATTGAGTTGACTAGTTTTTTATTCATATGTTACAACTTTTGGAAACATAAGGCGTCAATCTATAACAAGGTACTAATTTAATTATAAAATTAATTTAAACATTCTTCCAAATATATATTCTAGTTTCAACAACCTAGAAAATTCCAATTCATTAACCGCATATTAATTCATTCTGTAAAATAATATTTCACATGTTTTACATTATTTATAATTTTCCATTAACTGATGGAATTATATATTCTATTAAATGTTTAATCAGTATTTATTTTATCCTTATCAAACTAAAAAAGCACTGGATTCATTAAACATGAAAATATAATCATCGACCAATTAATTATCAATTGATTTGGTCTTTATGTCATTTACCATTTTCCATCATGAATGATTTTATAATACATAAAATAAAAAAAATGATAAAAATAAAATCATAGATGAAATATTATCTAAAAAAAGAGGCTATCTGTTACAATAGTACAATGTGACAAAATGTTATCGCTACAACCCTTTCATTATTAATCCAGTTCAATAATTATTTTGTTAGTTTCATTTACATATAAATGGATAATATGTGATAGATTTATGATTTAATATAAAATTAATAGGTTATGCAGTTAAACACATACATAGAAGATATAATCTCCAAGAAACTCACTGTATAAAAAACTGGGGGTGCACAAAAAATGGCATTGCTACTATAGAACAGTATCCATCAGAATGCGGGTTCCACCACTCTAAGGGAAGGGTTATAGTATTTATCTTCTTGGTATTATTCAATAATAGGATAATGAAGGAAATAAACCTTGGTCTCTAAGTCTACAAATAAGGGATGATTGTGTTTTACAGATTACAAAATATTTAATTCCAACTATTTCATATCTCATTAAAATACACTCCGAGAGACTCGTTTATGACCACAGTTTTCACTAAAAATTAATTTTATAATTATCTTTGATGAATGGACATTAAAGGTTGTTGATTAATGTCGCTCAAAGAACCACACAGACATATTCAGGAAACTAGTATAAAACCCCACATAGTCAATTCAACATAGACGAAATTCTAATGTAGACAAAATCCCCACAAAGCTATTTTCCCACATATCCAATTTTCATAAATAGCAAAAATCCCCATTTAGTCAAACTCCCTATGTAGAGGAATTCATTATATAGCTAGATTCCCCAATGTTGTCGACTTCCCATTTAGTATAATTATTGTAACTCCCCAATCCCAGTTACCCAGAGTCGATGCATTATTACATAACATTGGCTTGAAGCAAAGAAATCATGCCCTGAAAGACCGATTCGATTAGCAGTCTTGGAAATAGATTACATAAATGAATGTTACATTACATTATAAAATGAAAAAAACAAGAAAATTGTGTCCATTACCACATTCATATCCCTTAGAGTATCCCTACTGGTCAATCATAATAAACTTCTTAGAAATCCTAGGATACTAATAAATAAAAAAGGGTTGAGCTCAGATGCTTAGTAAGGGTAAAAAATTTAGAGGAAGATAATATAAACAATATTCATGGTTAATAATTGAAAACAAATTCCTTTGTAAATAATAAACATTAAAATTTTATTGTAGAAATATGTGCTGAGTAAATAATGCCATAATAAAACATAGTCATGGGTATTCTACTAGTCTAATAACCACATAAACCATCATTATTATTTTCATAATGAGGGAATGTATAATTCCAGAAATTCTGAAATATTTTGTTATGGCCTTGGCCAAGATGTCTAAAAATGATTAAGGCCTCAACCAAAACAATATATCAAATTTGGAAAGGCCTTGACCAATTCCACGTCTAATTATCTCATGAGACCTACTAATTCTTCGAGGATCTGTAACGGGCTCCACCCATCACTTACTAAGTCCTATACATTCCTCATATGAAAAGGATTAAATATAACATAAACATTCGTATTGAAACTAGCATAAGAAATGTCAATACTTTATCCATAAACCATGAATTGTATAAAAATAACACATCCACATTCAAACATATCACAAATCATTCAAAAAAATATGGAATATTTGTATCATAATAAATCAACTTCAAACAAGTATAAAATCCATCAAAAGATGTTGAGATTGACGAAAATGATTTGTAAAACTCTTTGAGATAAGTATCCATTTTTTCATGAAAACATTTAAAAGTAACACAATTTAGTAAGGAAGACATTTAAATACAATTTTTAATCAAAGTTTTCCATACCACTTTGAAACTTTTGAAAGGAATTAACCTTTTAAAACATTCATGTCCATATAAAGAAATCCTTAAAACCATTCTAAACTCAAGGACATTAATGAGAAAGGTTTAGAAGAATAAATATTTAAAACATATAAAATATTGGTTTAATAAAATATTCCCTTTAAAATAATCCATTTGAAAATTATTTTATGAAACATCGACATGGATAATAAATAAGTCCCAATAAAAACTTAAAAAAACAACCTCTGATAATAAAGAGATTGTTAAATCAGCCCTTACCTTGCACCTTCCTTTTGTCAAGGTTATGTTTAACCTCCTTTATAATGACCATAATATGTTATCAAATTAATCCAGAACCATATTCATATTTATTAAATCATATAAGAATCATTTATACATTTATACTACCCATTTAATAATGATTTCAATGTTAAATTAATATTTCAGGTAATAATCACTTTCTTTATCATACATTTTTTAACTTGTTATTCTTGATCATATCATTTTGATCTTGATTTATATACTTACAAAATATAAACACTTATTTATATATCATATATATATTTAGAATATAAATATTTATAATAGAGAGATATATGAAGTGGGAGGCACCGTTTATGGAGACGGTAGGCCGTACATACGCATAAATAATAAAAATATAGATTAATATATCTCTAGTAGCATTATTATACCATATATAACATACCTATTAATAATTTATATATTTATAATCATCTTTGAATGGTGAATGTTTAAATGAATCTCATTGCTTCTTGGAGATGATAATCAATACGTACGCATGAGCGAAAATATCATTATATTTATTATCAAATCATATGTGATTGGATGGTATATCATAAATAAAAAATCATTAACATGTTATATTTATTATTTACATCTATTATACTCATTATTATACACATCCAAATAATGAAGTGTTTGAATAACAAACTACGCCACGACGTGGAGACGGTAAGCCATACATACACACATATGGTAACTTAGTCATTATAGGATGGATAGAATAACAAATATAGTTGTACCATATTTATAATAACATCACAGTATATAGAAGGAATTGAAGTTATTTTTTTAGTATGGAAACAACAAATAATGATGAAGGGGAAAGAGAAAAGTACTTGAAAGAGGGTGGTGAAATTGTTACCTCTTCTTCTGGTGTTTCCTTTTGAGTTGATCAAAAGGGACCCATAGTTCGCCTTTATGATCCAAGTAAGGCCTATAGGTTGAAGGTAGGATAGTTGACAAGGTATTTGGTGTTGAGTCAATAAGGTTTTCCTTATGACTTTTCAATTCATTCTTGTTTTGAAAATCACAAACACCTTATACTTAAGCAAATGTATGTTTGACCTCCATATGGAAAATTTTCTTCCATAAGTAAATTTACCCTAACCTAGAATTTCTTATACATAGAAATATTTTTTTTAAGTTCAAAAACCGGATTCTTAACCAAAATCCCGAAATCATATAATGATAAGTATTAAAGTATTATGTTTCTTGGATCCGAATTCTAGATGTGAACTATAATGAAGTTAAACTCCGAATTATGGATATGAACTTCTATGAGTTAGACTCCGAACTCCTAAGTAGTTCGACTCCGAACTCTTATAAAGTTGAACTCTGAACATTCATGAGTTCGACTCCGAACTCTTATGAAGTTCGACTTCGAAAATTCATGAGTTCAACTCCGAAATCTTAAGTAGTTCGACTCCGAACTCTTAAGTAGTTCAACTCAGAACTCTTATGAAGTTTGACTCTGAACTTTCATGAGTTTGACTCTGAACTCTTAAATAGTTTGACTCCAAACTTTTACTAGTTCGACTTTGAACACTGCAAGTTCAGATTTTGATCTCTAGTGAAAACAAAATCCAAATTCCTATTAAACAGAATCCGAACATTTCTTAACATAGACTCTGAATTTCAAGTTTTGGTTAAACTCTGAACTTTTAATATTCTTACTCTCTGAACTTAGTATGGATTTTACTTACAAATTCTTCATTAGAAAACGATGTCATGCATTCAGTTATACTTGGTTTGTTATTAAATTATGTCATCTATTCTGTTTCAAACTAACTGTTAGTTGAGTTACACGTGTACAGGTCCCTCCGAATTTCATGGAAAATATGACTGTTGGAGGAGGGAGTCGACCGTTGGAAATTTTCCTATAAATAGGAGCTCATTTGAAAGAGGTCAATGTGATATGAAGCAAGTTGATCGATCTAGAGACCACACACTATTAAGGGGATTTCTAGAGAGAGAATCTTTTCATTCTTAGTGCGTATTGAACCGCTTGTTCAGATTGATTAGTGAGACTCCGAATGTTGGTGATTACAATCGAGGGCTTCCAGGGATAGGAAGACCTAGGTGCCAACTTCCTTGAACTTCGAGGGCTTCCTTACTGAGGAAGACAGAGGTTCCAACTACCTTGATGTTGAGGGCCTGCGGGGATAGAAAGACAGAGATTCCAATCTTCGTATCGAGGTCTTACCCTAGTGTGGGTAAGACATACATGCTTGAATGTATAAATCAAGGGACCTTTATCCAAGGTTGTCAGATACCCTTCTATTTGGGTCAAAAGACTTATATCTTGTTACTTGTAGATTTAACTACTTGTGTTTCCGTTGCACTTTTGTATTGTAAGGAAAGTATAATTCTCTTATATTTCATTACACTTGTACTCTGATTAGTTTAGATTCTATACGCTTTAAGGTAGAATCTCATATTATAAACTTTGATTCCAATTCTCCAATTGGTGATTAGAGGTGTTGTGAATTTTCTTAGTTTAACTTTTTAAAACATAGTTTCTTCCTTGTCTAAGGAAAATTTTAAAGTATACAATTCACCCCCCCTCTTGTATATTGAGCATCTACATTGTTATTTCAATCCTACAATTGGTATCAGAGGAGGTCTCTAAAATACTTATACTCGCATATAAGTTTTTCTTGCTCATTTTTCATTGTTATTCATTATTACTTTTTCATTCCGAACTTTGCCATTCCTAACTTTTTCATTCCGAACTATTTCATTCCGAACATTGTCATTCCGAATTGTCATTCCGAACTTTGTGGTTGCGAACTCTTGTTACTAACAAGTTTTGTTGCCAAGTTTTTTAAGAATGGAAGGAATCAATGTTGTTTCTATTGAAAATATAAATCCTACAAGACCACAATCTTTGAGGGTAAAGATTATGAGAAATGGGGAGATCTAATGAATAATTTCATTATCAATACTAGAGTGGATAATTTCATTACGCTTACTGGTGATTATAGAATTCCTGCTAAGAAATTTATAACCTTCACTAACCATGAAAACCAATAATATCAACTCAATTATAAGGTACGTAATACCATACTTTGTTCAATGACTAGAAATATATATATCCAAATTTCTTCTTGTGAAGCAGCTAATTGTATCTGGAATAATTTATAGGTTACACAATTTGGTACTTCTAAAGTGATTGAGACTAGGAGAGCTATGCTTAGAACTGAATACCATGGCTTCAATTTTCCTTATGGTGAACCAATTTGCAAAGTTCAATAGAGATTTATGACTATAGTGAATAGTCTTCAGTCTATGGGAGAGAAAGGTCTGGATGATGAAGCTCTTGTGGATAAGATAATTGATATTATGCCCAGTGAGTGAGAATCCAAAAGAACAGCTATTGATGAAAATAGGAAGGTCACTCAAATATCGTTAGATGAGCTATTTGGAACTCTTCTCCAACATGAAACAAGAATGAAGAGAGATGCTGACAACATCATGAAGAAGAATGGTAATGGTACTGTTGCCTTTACAACAAAATCAAATCATATGAAAGCTATGACTCCTGGGAGAGTAACCCGATCCAAGTCTAAGAAAGATATTATTCAATCAGAATCTAGTGAGAGTGAAATATCTGAAAATGAGTTAGCAAATCTTGCTCGAAGGATAAACAAGATAGCTGGCCAGAGAAATTTTCAATCTAAGTATAAGAAAAAGGAAAGGAAATATAGGAAAGATGGAGAAGTTACTTGTTATGAATGCAAGAGAGTTGGACATATTAGACCGGATTTCCCTTTGCTCAAAAATAAAGAAAGGAAAGAAAGGTATTTTGACAGGAACAGAAAAAAGTTTTATTAAGAAAAAGCAAAGAATGTTCTGAAAGCTAATGACACCTGCAGTGCCAGTGGTGGTGACTCTTCAGATGAATCTTCAGATTATGAATCTTCAGGATAGAAGAATCTTGGTATTATATCCAGATTACCCATTAACAATAATTGTTTTATGGATAAGGTAAAAAATGTTGAATCATTGACCAATGTTTCTTTAAATTCTAATTATAGAGAATATTATAATTCTTTAGAAGAAGAATCTTTTTCTGATGAAGAAAATACCTTACCTACCTATGAAGAAGTTTTGAGGATTGATGAACTTCTAGAAATTGGGAATTCCAAACTCAATAAAAAACTTGATAAGGAAAACTCTAGGAATTCTATCCTTACAAAAGAAATATCAGATCTTACTAAATATCTTCATAGGAAAAATGTTGATTTTATAAATATTTCAAAAAATCTTGAGGAAGTATGTTATGAGAAGAACAAACTTTCTAAAGAGTTAGAAAATGTAATTTCTAAGAAAAGTCTCTTTGAGCCTAGCTCTAGTTAAAAATCTAATGATTTTGAAGATAAAAACTTGGTTATAAAACTCAAGTCTGAAATTTTTTCCTTAAAGAAGTGTCTATCAAACTTTACCCATGGAAAAGAAATTTGTTATAAAATGTATTCTCAAATATGACCTTTAAGAAACAAATCTGGATTTGGTTATACCCATGCTAAACCAACTTTTAGTAATAATTACATTGTTCCACAAAGTGCCCCATTTTGTACCAAGTGTCAATGTGTTGGACACTGGGAAAAGAACTTTTCTTTAAAAAAACCAAATCTTTAGGTATTTATAAGGCATATTTTTCAAAGAAGATGTGGGTGGCCAAAATTTTATTATATGGAAATCTCGGATCAAAACAAGTTAGGATTCCGAAAGTCTAATTTCTTTTCTTGATTACAAGAAGATAAAGGGAGTACCAACAACAACACATGGTACATGGATAGTGGATGTTGCCGGCACATAAATGGTAACAAAAGCTATTTTGAAAATATTATCAAAAAGAAAGGAGGAAAAGTAACTTTCAGAGATAATGCTCAGGGAGAAATTGTTGGTATGGGTAATATTTTTCTTCTTGGTAAAACTTTGATTTCAAATGTTTTACTTTTTAAGTGTCTTAAGAACAACCTCATTAGAATAATCCAGTTATGTGATGAAGGATACCTTGTGAATTTTAGGAATGATAAGTTATTTGTTCACAATTCCAAGGAAGAATTTATTCTCTCATCCAATAGGCAAGAGAATATTTACACTTTGAACTTAAAAGTCCTTAGAATCCAAGATTTACCATGAATTAGTGCAATAGAAGATCATTCTTGGTTATGGAATAGAATATTAGGTCAATGTAATCTTAGGATCTTATGTAAAATCTCTAAGAAGAAACTAGTTAAGGGTCTACCGGAGCTTAGATTTGACTCTTCTAATGTGTGTGATCCTTGTCAATATGGAAAGCAACATAAATCTAGTTTTCAATCAATCGGTGAATTCTCAAAAATTGATGCATTACAGTTGGTGGACATGGATCATTTTGTTCCAACACAAACCGGAAGCATTGGAGGCAAATACTATGTGTTTGTTCTAGTTGATGATTACACTAGATTTACATGGGTCTATTTTTTAGCAAAGAAGTCTGAAGCTTTTTCTTATTTCAAAACATTTAGAGCCAAAGATAAAAATGAGAAAAACCTTCCATTGAAAACTATTCATAGTGATCATGGTAGAGAATTTCAAAATTCTGATTTTGAAACCTTTTGTAGTAGAAAAGGTATTACTCATAACTTTTCAGCACCTATAACTCCACAATAAAATGGTGTAGTTGAAAGAAGAAATAAAATTCATCAAGAGATAACTAGAATCATGTTGATTGAATATTCAATAGTTAGACATTTCTGGGATGAAGCTATTAGTACTGATTGTTATACTATAAATCGAGTTTTTATTAGACGTTTTCTTAATAAAACTCCTTATGAGTTATGGAATGGTAGAAAACCTAGACATTCCTACTTCAAGGTTTTTGGTCCCAATGTATTCATTCTGAATACTAAATATAATTTACATAAAATCGAACCAAAATCTGATGAAGGAATTTTCTTAGGCTACTCCACAACTTCTAAGGCTTATAAGTTTTCAATAAAAATACTTTTACTGTTGAAGAAACAGTGCATGTAAAATTTGATGAATCTGATCCTTTTGTTTTTAAACCATCCCAACCTACTTCCTCGGATGTGTTTTCAAAAACTGATTATCAACCCTTGATAGAAGATCCTTCTAATAAGGAAAATGTTCAAGAAGATTCTTCTGAAATGTTTACCCTAGAAGAATTTCTACCCTATGTTGATGAACAGACTTTACAAAAACCAAATCAGGTGTTTCTTAAGAATCATCCCAGTGATAGCATAATTGGTGATGTAAATCAACCTATAAGTACTAGGAGTTACTTTAGAAATGAAGTAGAACATCTATCATTTCTTTCCCAATTAAAACCAAAAAGCACTGATGAAGCTTTAGGTGATGATGATTGGATCAAATCCATGCAAGATGAACTAAATGAATTTGAAAGGAATAAAGTATGGACCTTGGTTGAAAGAGATAAGGAAACTTCTGTTATTGGAGTAAAGTGGGTATTCAAGAAACAAGTGTGATGAAAATGGAGTCATTTTAAGAAATAATGCTAGACTCGTTGCTAAAGGATATAATCAGCAAGAGGGAATATACTATGAAGAAACCTATGTTCAAGTAGCTAGACTTGAATCTATTCGTATTTTACATGCCTTTGCATCATTCTTCAATTTCAAACTTTCTCAAATGGATGTGAAATGTGATTTTATTAAAGGATATGTTCAAGAGGAAGTTTTTGTTGAACAACCACCTGTCTTTGAAGATACAAAACATCCTGATCAAGTTTTTAGACTTACCAAAGCTTTGTATGGCCTTAAACAAGCCCCACGATCTTGGTATGATAGACTTACAGGATTTTTGCTTCAAAATAACTATGTTAAGGGAAATGATGATCCAACACATATTATAAATAAAGATAAGAAAATTTTTTTGATTGTTCAAATTTATGTTGATGACATTATATTTGGTTCAACTCAGCAATCTTTAACTGACTCTTTTGCAAGTATAATGAAATATGAGTTTGAAATGAGTATGATGGGTGAGTTAAAATTTTTCCTTGGTTTTCAAATTTCTCAAAGACTAGAAGGAAACTATATATCTCAACATAAGTATATTAAAGATCTTCTCCAAAAGTATGGTTATGACAACACTAAGAGTATAAGTACTCCCATTGGTACCTCAAACTCCTTAGATCTTGATGAAGCTAGGAAACCAGTAGATCAAACATCTTTTAGAGGTAAGATAAGAAGTTTACTTTACATAATAGCTATTCGACCAGACTTAATGGACTCAGTATGCTTATGTGCAAGATATCAATCCAATCCTAATGAATATCACTTAAAGGCGGTGAAAAGAATTTTTTTCTAACTAAAGGGAACCATTGATTTAGGATTATATTATACTTCTGGAACTGATTTTGTTTTAAAATGTTTATCAGATGCTGACTTTGGTGGATATAGAATGGATAGAAAGAGTACATCCGAAACTTGCCATTTCTTAGGATATTCATTAGTTTATTGGTCATGCAAGAAGAAAAATTCTATAGTACTTTACACTGCTGAAGCTGAATATGTAGTAGCTGGAAGTTGTTGTGCTCAAGTGTTGTGGATGCAACACACACTCACAGACTACGACCTGAGTTTTACTAAGACTCAAATTTTGTGTGATAACACAAGTTCCATTACCCTAAGTAAGAAACCCACACATCACTCTCATGAAAAACACATAGATATTAGGCATCACTTTCATAGGGATCACACACTTAAAGGAGATATCATTCTTCAGTTTATCGGAATTCAAGATCAACTTGCTGATATTTTCACAAAATCTTTACCCTCCGATAGATTTGAATACCTTAAACAAAAGTTAGGAATGATAACTGTAAGGTAATAATTCTTCATTAACTTCTTGTTGAACAATTTTCCCAAAAGTAATAAACTAATTTTCATAGGGGGGGTACATTTGTTTGTTAGAATAAATAAAAAAATTTCGTAGTTAGTTTTTCATACTTTTTGGAACTGAAGTTTCAGATATGAAAATTTCTGAAACTAAAATTTCTGGAATGGGAATTTCTGGAACTAAAATTTTCAGGATTGAAATTCTCTGAATGAGAACTTCCGGAATGGGTATTTTCATACTGGAGTTTTCGTAATTATATTTTCTTACTGGAGTTTTTGTAACAAGATTTTCGTACTGGAGTTTTCGTAACGATCTTTTTTTTGTACTTTAATTTTTGCAATAAGTTTGTTTTTAAATTTATTCCTTCAAGAAGAATATTACCAATTTTGAACAATACTTCTATCCAATCCAAAAGTTATGATTTCCTTACTTATTGTTTCGTTATCATTTTTTTTCTTGCTGGTATTTTCCAATGTTTTTTAAAAAATTTGGATTCTAGTTTTCCTCAAATCCAAATGTCTTCCTTAAAACCTCAAAAGATCGGAGTCAAGTTTTCCTTGTGGGAATGTTCTCAACCGTCAGATCAGATCAAGAAGTTTGTCAACTGTTAGATGGATTTTGGAAGAATAAAGGTCACATCCATCGCCTATATAAAGGGGACTCCAAGACTTGTCCCACATCGGTTTTGAAAGCTTTCGTGTCTCGAAGCCCTACTTCTCCTCTTAAGACCGGTTCTGATCTTTGCAAAGCCATTCTGAATCCTTCTGGCCTCTCAACTCTGAATGTCTATTGAAGATACATCTCAAGATATGTCAACTTCGAAACCAATCTCTAAGTGGTTAGTCATCAGGGAATGGTTAGTTTATCCAGATTTCTATAAGTTTGATTCCCTTATTTCAAAGAATATTAGACTGAATGGATGGGAAGATGTCTGTGTAGCAAAGTAAGATAAAAAAGATCCAGTTTATACTGATTTGCTGATCGAGTTCTACGAGTCTGTTTCCATCCTGATGGAATATGGCGGAGTGTTTTTCTTTCAAGTCTTATGGGAAGACTTATAAGCTATCTTACACCAAGGCCACGATCATGGTAGATTTATCCTACGAAGGAGAATCTGAGTTCTGCTCACACAAACTTCCGGATATGCAAGGAAGTTTCAACAAGGAGAAGGCACTAAAGTGTCTGGGGATTAAGGATGATTCAACCATTAAGATTTCCTATCTCACTTCGAACAACATAATTCTTCATCTTTGGGTGCATGGCTTTCTGGTTCCAAGAAGAGGTGATAAAGACAATTTGAAGAAAAGTGATATCTATGTCATAGATTTCTTGGTAAATCTAAGATTTATAAATTTGATGAGGTATGTCTTGTTTCAGATCAATAACATCAAAGAAGGAAATTTGAGAGCTCATATAATCATGTTCTCTACCTTAATTTCTAAGCTGATAGTTCGGTGCTAAGAATCCTTTAAGGTTTCATGCAAATCAAACATCCCGAATTTCAATCTTATGCTGGTTAGTGATGATACATTAAAGAGGATGAAGATGGGCTTTTCCAGTGAATCTGGAAAATTTTACCCTCTATATGTGGAAGAGGTTGAAGTAGCTTAGAAAGAAACACATAATCCGGAACCATCCAAAAAGGCAAGGAAGAAGAGAAAGCTTAAGGAGGTGGCTGCTAATGAAGAAGATCCTAAATCTATGGAAATTCAGTCTACTCACCCCAAGCTGAAGAAGTATAAAACTTATCCTGATGAAGTTTCTGTGAAATGGAGGGAAGATAGGAAGAAGAGAAAGGAAGGGGATCCACAATTCAGATTGGACCCTGCAGAGGCTAAGGCCTTAAAAGAAAGAGCTTTATAAGAGCTAGAGAAACCGGTGAAAGAGAAGAAAATGAAGAAGAATGTTTCTGAAGCTGATGTGGTGAAATCTTTGCTGAGAGCTACTGAGTTAGCTTCTGAACTGATTCCGATTCAGAAATCTTTCCTTACAGATCCTTATTTACCAGAAACTCCAGCTAAGAACTATGTCACTCCAGAAAAATCCAAAGGTAAAGAAGTAGTTGAAGAAGCTGAAAAAAGAAGTTTCTAAAGAAGTAGAGGATGAAGTTGAAGAGGAAGAATTTGAAGAGGAATAAGAAGAAGAAGAGGGAAGTGAAGATTTGGATACCGTTATCAAACAAGTAGAGGATCATAGAGATAAGGCTGAATCCACAAAATTGGTAACTCCAGGAAAGGAAGGAGATGAAGGTAGTAAGAATGGTGATGTGAAACCGCAAGAAGAAGAAGAAGAAAATGACTTGTATGATGAGGAAGAATCCTATGAGAGGAATTTTTTTGGGGAAGGACAAGAAAAACAGAAACCAGATGATTATTAGATTATTTTAGTTTCTGAATCCGAGGAAGTATCTCCTGATGAGCAACCCATTCTGAGAGCTGATAAGGGGAAGCAAGTTCTCATGGAGACTCCCATAAAAGATGTTATCAGGAAGAACGAGGTTGGTGGTACCTCTAGAAGAAATCCGGTGATAGTTGAAGAAGAGGAATCTCAAAGAGAAGTATCTGATTTGGAATCATCATCTCAAATACATGATTTTATTGTTGAGTTTTTGAAAAAGTTTGTCGATTTCATTCCAATCTTTCCCACCATTGACTCTAGATGTCAAATTCTTCAGCTAATCCAAAATCAAAAATCAGATACACTATCCATGCTTATGGAAAGGTGTGTGAATATAGAAGCCGAATAGAAAAGTTTCTTTATTGATTATGATGTGCATAGAATGTCTTGCATTAAGGTGACAAAGTGGTCTAAGAGAGGTGATGAAGATTTAGTTCATCATGAATGTTTTCAGGATGAAGTTCAAAATGCCTTTTACACAACAGATAAAAAGATTAAAAATCTTCAAGATGAGCTAATTATTGAGCAATGTTCCCGGAGTCAACTAGTGAAGTAACTGAATGACAAGGAAAATTCTCTGGCTCAAAATCTTATAAATGATAGAAATATCTGGATTGAGCTTGAAAAAGGAGTCATTCAACACGATGAGTTGATAAAGATGCAGAAAGAAGCTATTGAGGCCCAGGAAGAGGCTTTGAAAGCCCAAGAAGAGAATACAAGAGCCTTGGAGAGGCAAGTCTAGGAAGACCAAGGAGACTTGAAGAAACTCAAAACATTGTTAAAGAAGCTGATTCCAAAGGAAATGGAAGACAAATGAACCCACTCCGATCTTTTGTTGTAGTTGTCTTTCTTTGTAAAATTTTCCCAACTCTAATGAAATGTTATTTGGATCATTGTATCTTGTCATAAACTAATGTTTCAGGTACCATATTTTCTTTTCCATACCCTTCAATTATTTTTGAAAATCACGAAGGAGGAGAAGGAAAAAGAAATACTCCTAAGGAGGAGAAAGAAATTTTTCTAAGTTAAATATTCTTAATGTGAGGGGAAGTTTCTCACTTCGAAGTATTTCATTCCCATGATAATGAAAACTCCACTCTGGAAATTCAGAATACAATCCTTATAGCTTCAATGCCTAAGGGGGAGTTAGTTGTATTCACATTCATTCATGAAAAAAGGGAGATAAGTTTTAAATTTCAAAGCCTAATGAAAATTTTCAAAGTACTTATATTCTTTTTTGTAAGGATTCATGTGCTTTCCAAAAAGAGGGAGATTGTTGAGTCAATAAGGTTTTCCTTATGACTTTTCCATTCCTTCTTGTTTTGAAAACCACAAACAACTTATACATAAGAAAATGTATGTTTTAACTCTATATGGAAAATTTTCTTCCATAAGGAAATTTACCCTAACATAGGATTTCTTATACATAGAAATATTTTTTTTAAGTACAAAAACCAGATTCCTAACCAAAATCCCGGAATCATATAATGATAAGTATTGGAGTATTCTATTTCTAGGATCCAAATTCTGTATGTGAACTATAATGAAGTTCTACTCCGAATTATGTATACGAACTTCCATGAGTTAGACTCCAAACTCCTAAGTAGTTTGACTCCGAACTCTTATGAATTTCAACTATGAACTTTCATGAGTTCGACTCTGAACTCTTATGAAGTTCGACTCCGAACTTTCATGAGTTCAACTCCGAACTCTTAAGTAGTTCAACTCCGAACTCTTAAGTAGTTTGACTCCGAACTCTTATGATGTTCGACTCCAGACATCCATGAGTTCGACTCCAAACACTTAAATAGTTCGACTCCGAACTTTTACTAGTTCGACTTTGAAGTCTGCAAGTTCAGATTCCGATCTCTAGTGAAACCAAACTCTGAATTCCAATGAAATAGAATCTGAACATTTCATAACATAGACTCTGAAATTCATGTTTTGGTTAGACTCTGGACTTTTAATTTTCTTACACTTCGAACATAGTATGGGTTTTACTTACAAATGATTCATTAGAAAATGATGCCGTCCATTCAGTTATACTTAGTTTGTTATTAAATGATGTCTTCTATTCTGTTTCAAACTAACCATTGGTTGAGTTACACATGTACAAGTCCCTCCGAATTTCATGGAAAATATGACCATTGGAGGAGTGAGCTGACCGTTGGAAATTTTCTTATAAATAGGAGCTCATTTGAAAGATCTCAATATGATATGAAACAAGTTGATTGATTTAGAGACCACACGCTGTTAAGGTGATTTATAGAGAGAGAAGCATTTCATGATTTTTGTGTACTGAACTGCTTGTTCAGATTTCATAGTGCAACTCCGAATGTTGGTGATTACATTCGAGGGCTTCTGGGGATAGGAAGACAGAGGTGCTAACTTCCTTGAAGTTCGAGGGCTTCCTTGCTAAGGAAGACAGAGGTTCCAACTACCTTGAAGTTGAGGGATTGCGGGGATAGTAAGACAGAGATTCCAATCTTCATATCAAGGGCTTACCCTGGTGTGGGTAAGATAGACTTTCTTGAATGTATAAATCAAGGGACCTTTATCCAAGGTTGTTGGATACCCTTCTCTTTGGTTCAAAAGACTTATATCTTGTTACATGTAGTTTTAACTACTTGTTTTTCCGCTACACTTTTTTATTGTAAGGAAAGTATAATTATCTTATATTTCCTTACACTTGTACTCTAATTATTTTAGATTCAAAATGATTTAAGGTATAATCTCATATTATAAACTTTGATTCCAATTCTCCAATTGGTGATTAGAGGTGTTGTGAATTTTCTTAGTTTAACTTTGTTAAACATAGTTTCTTCCCTTTCTAAGGAAATTTTTAAAGTATAAAATTCACCCCCTATTGTATATTGAGAATCTACATTTTTTTTCGATCCCACATTTGGGTAGGGTTTGGACGAGATAAAATTCTTTGGAGGTGTGAAATTAAGAGAAGGGTATGTTCTCTTTTATAAGAGAGGTGAAGGTCCCTTTAGGAAATGCATGAAAAATTATTTTATAATAAAAATATTTTCAGTTTATAATGGATCTAAAATAAATTATATAGAGGATAAGGTGGGTATGGGTCGAAAACCACTCAACCAATAGGTTTTATACAGGTTTAAGTCATCATATTAACCTTATCTGTTAGATTTAACTCTTAGTTAAATAGTTTGACATTTACCATGTCTCTTTGTACATTAATATTATAAGGTTAATAATCATACTAAAACATGTAGAGAGAACACCATGTGGTTCATTATTAATATATATGACCTTATATTTTTCCTTTGACTGAGCCTTAGAGTTTTAGGAATATTATATCAATTAATAATATAATATTTGTTTTAAAAACTCAATTATGTCAATTTTGGAACTATTTAGTATTTGGTTTTTGTGAAAATCATAACAACATGATTACTTAGAAAAAATTTATTTAATCAATTCTAACATGTCGTATTAACCTATACAATTATTTTAATTCATCAAAAGTCTCATGTTACATTTATTTGGATATTTAAAATATCAATTATTTTAATCTTTCATTAATATGGTAATTATTGCATCATCATTTTGTCATAAATAAATTAAATTATTTAATGTCTAATAATTATAAATAAAATATAATTATGTAAGAAATTTAATTATCTTTATAATGAATATTTATAGTCTAATGTATCATATATATAACCCTATATTAAAAATGGTTTAGTTATTAAACATTTAATTTAACTCTTTTAACTCTTCATTAAATAAAATAACAATAAATATCCTAATCATATCCATGTGGACCAAAGGGGGTCATATTTTATTCCTAAGGTTGTTTCTAGTCAAATTATACGTATTCCATAGAATTATGACGTGTGTTAGGATAATTATAATATCAGTTTTACCTTTAATTACCCTATTTACTTTTAACCATGGTAAATAAAAGTCAAAAATTACTATTCACCAAAAATTATTTTCTTCTTATTAAACCAAATTTTAATTACTGATGTTAACTATGTCTCTAGAATTTTTGAAATTCAACTCACAGAAGTGGTAAAATTATGTTTTATGCAAATTTGTAGATGCTCCTAGAAGGTGGGTAAAAGACGGTAAAATGATCTATAAAATTTTATAAATTTAATTTTATTATAAAATGAATCCAATGGATTAAATTGAACATATATAGGTATTATATATCTATTTGGACTTAAAAAATTTTAAATAAAATAAATAATTATTTAAATAAAAAGCTTGTTTTAAATAATAACGTAGTATTTTTCACTATTTATCAAAAATTGAAAGTTTCCAGAAAAATACAAAAATACACCCTAAGATAATTTTGATATTCAGAATTAAAAAATTAAGACTATTTTACTAAATTAATAATATATAATTATCATTTATTTTTATAAAAATAAATCCCACTCTCAAAAACCAAAAATTAGATTGTTAAAAAGTAAATACTATCAAAAAATTGACATGTGTTTATGTCAAATTTACATGTGAAATTACTTATAATGGACTAAATTGTATTAAAATATAAAAATATAATCTAATTATACTTCAAAACTATTCAAATTACTAATTTAACACTATAATGTTTTTCGATTAAAAAATTTGTTTTCAATTAAAACATAGTATTTTTCACTATTCGTCAAAATATGAAAGTTATCAGAAAAGTACCAAGAATTAATCTAGACTAAATTTTTAAGTCCCTAATTTAAAGAAGAAATTAATTTCATTAAATTGAATACATAAGTGTCAAATATTGGTTTTAAAAATTTTTTACCATTAAAAGACGGTAAAATTGCATTTTTTGATAAATACTACTTTTATCTGAAAAAATTAATATGTTCTTATATTATGTCTAAAAACACAAAATATGGATTTTAAATTATATAGAATATATATAATTAAAAATGCTGATAATACTATTCATAACCTCTTTTTTAACGGTTGGTTTGGTAAGTTGTGGTGTGCTCGAACTCGGTGTTGTGTTTAGCGCAAGCAGTGGAATTACTTTAATCAGATAACATACTATGAAATCTTGGGGAGCTACATTCTCACCACCTTTAATAAATCTCATCCTCAAAGTTTTAAATTGTTCTTTGAAAATAAATGGTTAAAAATAGAAAAATACCTTTGTGGAAAACCCACATCAAAAATAGGGAAAATTAAATTTAGTCTTAATAAGAGGGAAAGGGAATGAAAAATTTACCACCAAATTATGATCTCGATTAGGAGAAAATTGGTTGCAATTAGAGACACATAATTTGAGGAAACTAATAAATATTTATAAGGATTTATTGAGGTCATCAATCACAAACAAGTGTAAAACTGAGAACCTCAAAGCCATCAATCTATGATGATTTCGAATATCGTTATTTCAACAAAACATAAGGTATTAGGATAACACATTTTTTGGTTTTAAGATCCCCTACTTGAAGATTAATAATTAATTTATTCATAGAATAAGAAGAAAAAATATACTTGACAAGTTGAGTTTCATCCTTAAACTAATTACTAAAACAAACTCATCTTTCACTTCAAAAGATAATAGAATTCGAATACAATATTATATTTTTCCTAATTGTAAATAATGAATTTATAATTCATTTGTATGAATATTTAAAAAATTCCTACATTATAAAAACCATGAAATCACGTATTCCAGTGGTAGGTGATCCACCTTTGTCGCCCTTCAGTTGTGGGATCATGTCTCACGACCTTGCCGGACGCGACGGGTTATCGCCCAACCTCTGGGTTGTCCTTTTTCTGACAATCCAAAAAAAATCTCAAGAAATGATTTAACCTTAAAAATAGTATCCAATGTAAAAATTAATCCATTCTAACCTTTAGACTTATCAAAAATACTTATGTCCAAAATCACAGTCCAAAATTTGTAAGGAAGGTAAACACAATGAAGATCCTTTTTGACACGTAATAACATGTGAATACCTTCATCATGTATTCTTATAAAACACTCTAACACCATGAATTAATATAAAAACTTATTTATTACAATAATGATCCTTTATTCCTATTATAATACTAGAAATATTCCTTATATCCAGAAATTTTGAATATTCCAATAGTGATGGAATAAACAAAACATTAATTAGTTTCAAGGTTGTCAAGAATTTCCAATAAATTTTATCCAAATAAATCATATATTATTCCAAAATCACTACCTCTATATCAGGACCATATTATGATTTACCTTTCCTTTAACCATTTTTTTCCAAAAAGTTTAACCTGAAACTGTGTCACTTTACTTGGTACCATACAATCTCAAATTCTTAATGAAATAGTATTGCAGTATAATCCTGATTTATTTCCATAATTCATATAATGAGTATATCATTGATCCAACACTCAAATGAAATAATTCTATAATAACAACACAATAACACTAGTCATTACTCTTCATATGTGGTGATATCATAACTGTATTATTATCTAATAGAATCATTTGGGGTATACTCTGATGATTTGGATGTTGATTCGGGTAATATCCCAACTCCTTGCCGATGAAGCATTGTACATCTGAAACAATTTTCTTTCCTTTTCAATCACATAATTGGTGTCCTTTTTCTCCACACATATAATAACCTCTCATTCCCTTCAAGCATTTTTACCGAGGTGATTCTTTCCACAGTTATCACATATGGGAAAATCATTCTTTCCCCTCTTCCCTTTATCCATATTTCTTTATACCATACTTTTCCTCTCTTGCTTCCCTTCATATCCATTGGACATAGATAATTCTTCACTTATATTATTAACACATGATATGATTTCTTCATATTATGAGAATATATGGGAGACTATTTCCCTTTATAAATGATGTCTTAAAACTATGAAAGATATGATCCTTCATACCCTTTGGATCATGCATATTGCAGGAGTTCTCATTACTTTTGCTGGGAACCATTTCTAAATGATGACACACACTAAGTTAGATCATATCATAGTGTATAATACAAAAACTAGAGAAATTCTCAACATTAATTGAATATTTTCACACATCAAGTCTCATAATCATAAAAATGGTTTCTTTCTGGAATATTTACTCATATATCCTTCATAATGGTTTTTAAATAAATTGTTAATTATCCAAAGCATATCCCCTGGGAGTTTCATTACCAAGTGTACAGCAAGGCCTGTTATCGTGCACCAGTTCATGTTCGGGTCTAGCTCAAATTGGTGTTTTCGGGTTTTAACCATACGTGCATCTATTCCAGAGCCACATATACTTTCTCGTATCTAGACATGGATGTATTTCTTGGAAAAATCATAAAATCTCTATTGTACCAAAATTTTAAGAAGTTCTTCTATACTAATCCTCAAAGTTTATCTGCGGGTAATGTTTCCTAATCAGAGTTTATCTAAATCTAGTTTCCAAGGTTATTTTCAAACTTCCTCTAATACCAACTGTAACGCCCCAACCCTAGTTTCCTAGAGTCAGTGCATTATTACATAACATTGGAATGATACAAGGAAATCATGCCCCGAAAGACCGACCAGTTTAGCAGTCTTTTAAGTATATTACATACATTAAAGTAACATTACATTATAAAATGAAAAACAACAACCACATTTTCTCCATTTACCACATTCATATCCCTTAGAAAATCCCTATAGGCCAGTCATAATACACTTTTTGAAATCCTGGGAAAAATAAACATAAGAAAGAGGTAAGCTCAGATGCTCAATAAGGGTAAACAATTTAGCGGAAGATAACACAAACAATAGTCATGGTGAATAATTGTAAACACAAGCCTTTACTAATAATAAACATGAACACATTATGGTAGAAATATGAGCTTATTAAATAATTACAAAAAAAACATAGTCATGGGTATTCTACTAGTAGAATAATGACATGAACCATCAATATTATTTTCATAATGATGGAATGTATAATTCCAGACATTCTGAAACATTTTATCAGGCCTCAGGCAAGATGTCTAGAAATGATTAATCCCTCGGCCAAAACCATATATCAAATTGGGAAAGTCATCAGTCAATTCCACGTCAAATTTTCTCATGAGACCTACTGATGAATTGAGGAGCGATACTAGGCTCCACCAGTCACTTACTATGTCCAATACATTCCTCAAATGAATAGGTCGAAACATAACATAAACATTCTAATTAATACTAGCATAAAAAATATCAATAATTTATCCTTAAACCATGAATGGTATAAAAATAACACATCCACATTCAAACATATCAAAAAACCTTCAATACAATATAGAATATTTGCATCATAATAAATCAACTTTTAACAAGTTGAAAATCCATCAAAGGATGTTGACATAGATGAAAATAATATGTAAAACTCTTTGAGAGAAATATCCCTGTATCATGAAAACATATGAAAGTCACACAATTAAGAAAGAAAGTAATTTAAAGAAATTTTTGAATCAAAGTGTCCCTACAAATTTGAAACTTTTCAAATGAATTAACATTTTAAAACATTCATGTCTATATAAATAAATCCGTAAAACCATTTTGAACACATGACCATTAATGGGAAAGGGTTAGAAGAATAAATCATTAAAAAATTTAAAATGATGTTTTAATAAATGATTCCATTAAAAACAATCTCTTTGAAAACTATTCTATGAAATATGGACAACGATAATAAATATATCTTAGTAAAAACATATGTAAAAACAACCTCTGATAATAAAGAGATTGTAAAATTAAACCTTACCTTGCACTTTCCATTGTTCGAGAGTACGTTTAACATCATGTATAATTACCATAGTATGTTATTAAATTATACCAGAACTATATTCATATTTATTATAACATAAATGATTCATTTAAACCTTTATAATACCCATTTAATAATGATTTCCATGTTAAATTAAAATTTCAGGTAATAATCGCTTTCTTTATCGTATGTGTTTTAACTTGATATTCTTGATCGTATCATTTAGATCGTGATTTAAATACATCCAGAATATAAAAATTTATTTATATATAATATATATTTCTATAATAAAAAATATTTATAATAGGTAGATATATGAAATGGGAGTCGCCGTTTATGGAGACGGTAGGCCGTACGTACCCATAAACGTTGTTTTCGTTTTCATATCATATTGAACGGAAGTAAGTGAATAAGATTTTGTAAGTATATATACATAAATATATATATATATCCAGTATCATTATTATATCATATATTACATTCTTATTAACAATATATATTTTTATAATCATCGTTGAATGGTGAACGCGGAAATGAATCTCATCGCATCGTGGAGACGGTAATCTGTACGTACGCACGAGCGACAATATCATTATTTTAATGGTGAAATAATAAATGATTGGATGGTATATGATATATAAAGAATCATTAACATGTTATATTTATTATTTATATCAGTTATATTAATTATTATATCCATCTAAATAATGAACTGTTTGAATAACAAACTACACTATGGCGTGGAGACAGTATGTTGTACGTATGCACATATGGTGACTTTGTCCTTATAGGATGGATAGAATAACAAATATGGTTGTACCATATTTATAATAACATCACAGTATATAGAGAGTAAGTAATTTATTATTTTATTATGCAAAAAACAAAGAAAGATTGATTTGAAGAAGAAAAGAACTTGAAATAGGGTGGTGAAATTATCACCTCATCTTCGGGTGTTTCCTTTTGAGTTGATCAAAAGGGCTCCTTAGGTTGGCTTTAAGATCAAAGTGAAGAATATATGTTGAAATTATGATAGTTGAAAAAGTATTTTTCTAGGGTTTGGCTGAGCCAGAAGGCTTTGGATGTGTTAAATTAAGAGAAGTGCAAGTTCCCATTTATAAGAGAGGTTAGGGTCACTTTAGGAAAAGCCTGAAATATTATTTGAAAATAAATTCATTTTCAGTTTTTAAGAGCTCTAAAATAAATTATTTAGAGGATAATATGGAAATGGGTCGAAAACCTCTGATCTAATAGGTTTTAGACAGGTTTAGGTCATCATATTATCCTATCGTTTAGATTTAACTCTTAGTTAAATAGTTTGATATTTCCCATGTCTCTTTGTATTTTAATAGTATATGGTTAATAATATTACTATAGAAAGCCAAAATAACCCCATGTTGTAAATTATTAATATATATAACCTTATCTATTTCATTTGGTTGAACCTTATATTTTTAGGAATATGATATCAAATAATAACATAATATCTGTTTTAAAAACTCAGTTATGTCAATTTTGACACTATTTAGTATTTTTTTTAAAATCATAACAACATGTTTGGTTCGAAAACAAATTATATAATAAACATTAACATGTACTATTAACCTATATAATTAGTTAAATTCATCAAAAGTCTCAAATTACATTTATTTGGATATTTATAATATCTATTATTTTAATCTTTCATTAATAAGGTAATTACTGCATCATCATTATGTCATAAATAAATTAAATTATTTAATGTCTAAAAATTATAAAAAAATATAATTATTTTGGAAATATTTTTATATTTCTAATGAATAACCCCATATTTAACTTATGGGGATATTATAATAAAATAATAATAATAATGGTTTAACTTATATATAACCCCATATTAAAAATGGTTTAGTTATTAAACATTGAATTTAACTCTTTTAACTCTTCTTTAAATAAAATAATAATAAATGTCCTAAACTTATCCAAGTGGACTAAAAGAGGTCAAATATTATTCCTAAGGTTGTTTTTTGGTCTAATTATACTTATCCAATAGAATTAGGACATCTGTTAGGGTAATTATAATATCATTATTACCCTTAATTACCCTATTTACTTTCAACTTTGGTAATTAAAAGACAAAATTTACTATTCACCAAAAATTATTTTCCACTTATTGAACCAAATTTTACATATTGATGTCAAATCCGTGTCTTAGATTTTTGAAATTCATCTCATAGAAGCTGTAAAATTACGTTTTATGAAAATTTGTAAGTACTCCAAAAAGGTGGGTAAAAGACAGTAAAATGTTCTATAAAATATTATACATCTAATTTTATTATAAATTGACTCCAATGAATTAAATTGAACTTATATAGATATTATATATTTATTTATACTTAAAATAAATTAAATTAAAATAAATAATTATTTAAATAAAATGTTTGTTTCAAATAATAATGCAGTTTTTTCACTATTTATAAAAAATTTAACGTTTCCATAAAAATACCAAAAATCCCCCCTAAGAAAATTTTGATATTAATAATTCAAAAATGAATTCTATTTTACCAAATTAGAAACATAGAAGTAGCCTTTGTTAATTTAAAATTAATTCCCATTCTCAAAACCAAAAAAACAGGTTTTTAAAAAGTAAAAACTATCAAAATATTGAAACTTGTTCATGTCAAATATAAATGTGAAATTACTTATAATGACCTAAATTGTATTTAATGATAAAATCATAATCTAATTATACTTCAAAACCATTCAAATGAATAATTTAACAATATAACTTATATCGATTAAAAAATTTGTTTTCAATTAAAACATAGTATTTTTCACTATTCGTCAAATTATGAAAGTTATCAGAAATGTATCAAAAATTTATCCAAACTAAATTTTTATGTAATTATTCTATAGAAGAATTTAATTTACATAAATTTAATATATAAGTGTCAAATATTGGTTTTAAAAATGGTTCACCATTAAAATGTGGTAAAATTTCATATTTTGAAAAATACTTCTTTTATTTGAAAAAATTAATTTTTTCTTATATTATATCTAGGAAACACATAATTGGGCTGTTAAAATTAAATAGGGTATATAAGATTAAAAATTATGATAATACTATTCATAAGCGCTTTTTGAACGGCTAGTTTGGTAAGTTTTGATGCGCTCGAACTTGGTGTTACATGTAGCGCAAGCTATTGAATTGCTTTAATGAGATAACTTACTATGTAATATTGGGGTGTTACATTATACCATCCTTCAATAAATTGAGTCCTCATAATTTGAAACTATTCTTCAATAAAAAGGTTAAAAATAGAAAAATTCCTTGGTGGAAAACCCACATCGAAAATTGGGTAAATAAAATTTAGTCTTAATAAGAGGGAATGGAAATTAAATAGTTACCATAAAATTATGATCTCTATTAGGATAACATTGGTGGAAATTAGTGACACATAATTGGTGGAAAATGTAAATATTTATAGGGATGGATTGAGGTAATCAATCACAAACAAGTGTAAAATTGAGGGCCTCAAAGCCATCAATCTATGATGATTTAAAATATCTTTAGTTCAATAAAACATAAGGTATTAGGAAAACACATTTTTTAAAGATCACTCCCCTAAAGATTAAGAATTAATTTATTCATAGAATAAGAGGAAAAAATATACTTTTCAAGTAGAGATTCATCCTTCAACTAATTCAAACCACAAACTCAACTTTCACATCAAAAGATAATAGAATTAAAAAAATATATTCTATTTATCCTAATTGTATAGGGTTCTAATAATAATGAATTTATAATTCATTTGTCATACTATTTAAAAAAATATACATTATACAAACCTGAATATCATGTATGTTAGTGGTAGGTGATCCACCTTTGTCGCCCTTCGGTTGCGGGTTCAAGTCTTGTGGCCTTACTGGACGCGATATGTTGTCACCAGACCTCTATGTTGTCCTTTTTATGATAGTCCAAAAAATCTCAAGAAATGATTGAAACGTAAAAATATTATACAAGTTCAAACTTAATCGATTTTTACCTTTAGACTTATCCAAAATACTTCTATCCAAACTCACATTCTAATATTTAGACGGTAAACACAATGAAAATCTGTTTTCCACGTAATAACAAGTGAACACATTCATCATGTATTCTTTTAAAACACTCTAACACCATGAATTACCATAAAACCATATTGATTACATTCACGCTCCCTTATTCCTTATATAATACTATATATATTCCTTATATCCAAATTATTTGAATATTCCTACAATGATGGAATAAATAAACCATTAATCAGTTTCAAGGTGTCAAGAATATCCAATAAAATTTAACTAAATTAATCATATATTATTCGAAAATCAATACCTCGGTATCAAGACCATATTGTGGTATACCTTTCCTTCAACAATGTATTTTCCTAAAAGTTTAACCTTGAACTGTGTCACATTACTTGCTACCTTACAATCTCAAATCCTTATAGAAATACTACTACAGTATAATCCTTATTTATTTCCATAATTTATATAACATGTACATCATTGATACAACACTCAAATGAAATAATTATTTAATAACAACATAATAACACTAGTCATTCCTCTTCATCTATGGTAGTATCATAACTTGATTATAATCTAATATAATCTTTTGTGGCATACTCTGATGATTTGAAAATTGATTTGCGTAGTGTCCAAACTCCTTGCAGTTGAATCATTGTTTATTTGAAACCATTATCTTACCTTTTCAATCACGTACATGGTGTTCTTTTTCTCCACACTTATAACAAAATCTTCTTTCCTTCAAGCATTATTACCAAGGTGATTCTTTCCATAGCTATCAAATATGGGAAAACCCTTCTTTATCCTCTTACCTTTATCCATATTTCTCTAAACCATACTTTTATTATCTTGATTCCATTCAATGCCATAGGAAACAGAGAATCTTTCACTTATCTTATTAAAACAAGAAATTATTTCTTCATATTCTGAGAATATGTGGGATACTATTTCCCTTATATATGATGGGTTAAGACTATGAATGATATGATCCTTCTTACCCTTTGGATCAGGAATATTTTGGGAGTTCTCATTCTTTCTACTGGGAAACATTTATAAATGATGACACACACTAGGATAGAACATATCATACGGAATAATCAAAAAACGAGAAAAATTCTCAACATTAATTAAATATTTTAACACATCTAGTCTCATAATCATAAAAATGGTTTCTTTTCTATAATATTTACTCATATATCATTCATAATGGATTGAAAATAAATTTTTGATTATCCTAAGCATATCCCCCTATAGTGTCATAACCAAGTGTGCAGCAAGGCCTGTTGTCATGCACCAGTTCCCGTTTGAGTCTAGATCAAAGAATTATTTTCGGTTTTTACCCCTAAGTACATTTTTTCCAGAGCCGCCTCTACCTGCTTGTATCTAGATAGGGATGTATTGCTTGGAAAACTCACAAAATATCTACATTACCAAAATTCTATGAAGTTCCTCTATACTAATCCTTAAAGCCTATCCTAGGGTAATGTTTCCTAATTAGAGATTATCTAAATCTAGTTTCTAAGGTTATTGCTAAACTTCCACTGATACCAACTGTAATGCCCCAACCCCAGTTACCCAGATTCGGTGCATTATTACATAACATTGGCATGATACATGGAAATCATGTCCCGAAAGGCTGATCAGTTTAGCAGTCTTAGAAATAGATTACATATATGAACATTACATTACATTATAAAATGAAAAACAACAAAAACATTATCTCCAATGAAAACATTCGTATCCATTAGAATATCTTTGTAGGTCACTCATAATACACTTCTTAAAAATCTTTGTGAAATTAAACATAAGAAAGGGGTGAGCTTAGATGCTCAGTAAGGGTAAACAATTTAGCGGAAGATAACATAAACAATTCTCATGGTGAATAATTGAAAACACATACCATTTCAAAAAATAAACATGGACAGTTTATGGTAGAAATATGAGCTGAGTAAATAATTCCATAATAAAATATAGTCATGGGTATTCCACTAGTTGAATAACCTCATGAACCATTAATGTTATTTTCATAATGAGGGAATGTATAATTCCAGACATTCTGAAACATTTTGTCAAGGCCTCGTCCAAGACGTCTAAAAATGATTAGGGACTTAGCCAAAACCATATATCAAATTAGGAAAGGCCTCATCCAATTCCACATCTAATTGTATAATGAGACCTATCGATGCATCGAGGAGCTATAGCGGGCTCCACCCATCACATACTATGTTCAATTCATTCCTCATATGAAATGGTTGAAACATAATATAAACATTCATATTAAATCTAGCATATGAAATGTCAATACATTATCAATAAACCAAGAATGGTATAAAAATTAAACATCCATAGTCAAAAATATCACAAAACCTTCAATAAAATATGGAATATTTGTATTACAATAAATCAACTTCAAAGAAGTTTAAAATCCATCAAAGGATGTTGAGATATATGAAAATGATTTGTAAAACTCTTTGAGATAAATATCCATTTTCCTAAAAACATTTAAAATTCACACAACTTAGAAAGGAAGCCATTTAAAGAAATTTTTGAATCAAAGTGTCACATACCACTTTGAAACATTTTAAAAGAATTAAAATTTTAAAAAATTCATGTCCATATAAATAAATCCTTAAAAACATTTCGAACACATGGAAATCAGTGATAAAGCTTTAGAAGAATAAATCTTTAAAACATTTAAAATGTTTCTTAATAAAAGAGTCCCATATAATTAATCCCTTTTAAAACACTTTTCTGAAACATGGACATGAATAATAAATAAGTCCCAGTAAAAAACGTACATAAAAACAACCTCAGATAATAAAGAGATTGTGAAATTAACCATTACCTTGCACTTTCCTTTGGTGGAGGGTACATTTAACCTAATGTATAATTACCATAGTATGTTATTAAATTATACCAGAACCATATTCATATTTATTATATCATACATGATTCATTTATGCCTTTATACTACATATCTAATAATGATTTATATGTTAAATTAACATTTCAGGTTATAATCGCTTACTTTATCGTATGTGTTTTAACTTTTTATTCTTGATCATATTATTTAGATCATGATTTAAATACTTACATAATATAATAATTTATTTATATATCTTATATATATTTAGAATATAAATATTTATAATAGTTAGATATTTGAAATGGGAGGCACCGTTTATGGAGGTGGTAGGTCGTACAAACGCATAAATCATGTTTCCGTTTTCAAATCGTATTGAATAGAAGTAATTGAATAGGATTTATGTAATTATATATATATATCTCTAGTAGAATTATTATTTCATATTTTATATACTTATTAATAATATATATTTTTATAATCATCGTTGAATGGTGAACGTGGAAATGAATCTCATCGCGTCGTGAAGATGGTAATCCGTACGTACGCATGAGCGACAATATCATTATATTGATGGTGAAATCATATGTAATTGGATGGTATATCATATATAAAGAATAATTAACATGTTATATTTATTATTTACAGCAGTTATACTCATTATTATACCCATCCAAATAATGAAGTGTTCGAATAACAAACTACACCATGGCTTGAAGACGGCAAGACGTACATACGCACATATGGTGACTTTGTCATTATTAGATAGATAGAATAAATAAAATAGTTCTAACATATTAATAATAACATCATAGTATATAGAAGGAAATTTATTTATTATTCTAGTATGGAAACAACCATGAAAGAGAAAGTGGAAGAAGAAAAGAACATGAACGAGGGTGGTGAGATTATTACCTCTTCTTCGGGTGTTTCCTTTTGAGTTCATCAAAAGGGATCCATAGGTTGGCTTTATGATAAAAGAAATGACCCTAGGTTGAAGTGAGGATATTTGAGAAGGCATTTGGGTAGGGTTTGGCTGAGCCAAAAGGATTTGGAGGTGTGAAATTAAGAGAAGGGGAAGTTCCCTTTTATGATGGAGGTGACAGTCACTTAAGGAAAAGATTGAAATATTATTTTAAAATAAAATCATTTTCACTTTCTAATTGTTAAAAAATAAATTATTTATAGGATATGGTGGGGAGAGTTCTAAAACCTCTATACCAATATGTTTTAGAAATGTTTAGGTTAGCATATTAACCTTATCTTTTAGATTTAACTATTAGTTAAATAGTTTGACATTTACCATGTCTCTTTGTATTTTAATATTGTATGATTAATAATATTACTATAACAAGCCAAGAGAACCCCATGTGGTTCATTATTAATATTTATAACATTATCTAAGACCTTTTTTGTAACCATATATTTTTAAAAATATTATGTCAATTAATAATAAAATATTTGTTTTAAAAACTCAATTATGTCAATTTTAACACTATTTAGTATTTGGTTTTGGTGAAAATCATAAACACATGGTTACATCGATCAAAATTTATTTAATCAACCCTAATAAGTATTATTAACCTAGAAAATTAGTTTAATTTATCAAAAGTCTCAAATTACATTTATTTGGATATTTATAATATCAATTATTTTAATCTTTCATTAATAAGGTAATTACTACATCATCATTGGGTCATAAATCAATTAAATTATTTAATGTCTAAAAATTATAAATAAATTATAATTATGTAGGAAATTTGGATAGATTTCTAATGAATATTTATAGTCTAATTTATCTTATGTATAACCCTATATTAAAAATGGTTTAGTTATTAAACATTGAACATAACTCTTTTAAGTCTTCTTTAAATAAAATATTAATAAATGTTTTAATCATATCCAAGTGGAACAAAAGGGGTCATATATTATTCCTAAGGTTTCTTTTAATGTCTAGATTTATAAGTCGTGGTGAGATCGAACTTGGTTTTGAGTGTTGCGCATGCTCTTGAATTACATTAATGAGAAAATGTACTATGAAATCTTGGGGTTTTAGAATTACACACATATCCAATCCTTCTACGTAACCGATCAGCATGTAGTCTATACCTCATCTATCCAAGAGACATAGCCAATATATACATTTCTCTGATTGACATACCTGATTGATTCATATTTATGATCTCTCACATAGAGGCTCAATCCATATATCTGACGGCTCAACATAGTTTATTTAACTAGCTGTGACCCAGGTATATAATCACTCACATGTATGCGTGTTATGATCATGTTTTATAATTTGTTATCAAAGAGGGGTTTAGTTAGTTTTTTGGATTAGGATAATAAGTATATGAATACTTGAAATAAAAAAACCTCACTTTAACCAAAAATTTCAAGGGTGAAATGATGGTGTTATAGGATAATACATCATAAGATTTATATTTCATAATAAAATGATGGATTAATTATATTTTATAGGAAATTTTCATCACTATCAATAAAAAATTTCAATTTTTTATTTAGATGGAAATAATAAAATGAAATTAAAGATGTGAATTTTTTTTCTCTAGAAATTCAGATGTCTTACAACCAAACAATGATTCGTATTTTGAAAAAATGTTTTCAAATATTTAAAGAAAAAAATATTCCTATTACGTGGGAAAATTAGAGTTTCTTTGACATACATGATATAGTTGTATCAAATCATTCTTAAACATTACCAAATATTGACTTTTATTTATTAATTTACTCGCTTTCATTTAAAATATATATTCATGTTTATATTTTTAGGAAACCAAGTCATAAAAATTACATAAGAAATATATATATTAAAAATTGAACACATCTAATTAGTATCCATTTTACGTACAATATAAAACATTTAAAATGAAATTTTTTTCCATATAATGACATAAATTCATGAATTTTAACCTGAAAAATTATTTTTTTATTACTCATTCATAAACACTGGGAAAAAACTTATTAATAACATGGGATTAACACAAAAATATCAATAAGGGATGTAAAATAGAGAAATATGTTAGTCCAATGAAAAAAATTTAAAAACCCATAATAATTTTACATTTATCAAAATATTATATGACTGTATGACAAAAATATCATTCCCATAAAAACAATCATTTTTTCACAAAGAAAAATTTAAAACCCATAGCCAAAAAATAGAACGCATTTTAGAAAATTTTGAGAATAATATTCATAACACATGTTCACACCTATCATAAATTACTAGTTCCCATTAATATCCATATAAGAAACCTCCCATATTAACTTCATCCTTCTTTTCATGGAAGACAATGACCATTACCCAATGCATTAAAGAGATATATTTTATATAACCCATCTTATAATCTATATCAGGCTCACCCATCATCAAATATAGTGATTATGTACCATATTATGATTAAAATTTTTTATTCTTGCACATTTTAGTTATACACACCTTTAAAAACTCTTTCAAACCCATATGAAAAAAACATTTATGAATCTAAATACCCTTTCCATTTTAAAACTAATTTAAAAAATTAAAACACCACGAACGACAGGAAATATGGGATTTCATTTAATTTAAATGGTAAATTTTAATAGAATCCAAACGTAAAATAATTATTTTGGTTCAAGGAAAATTCATTGATGTCATAATATTAAAATTGAACATTCCTTTTACCTTTTGTACAGGATGTCAAAACGATCCATAAAAAAAGATTTGTTTTGGAAACCCTTCAAGGACATTAAAAGAGAAAAAATATCTCCTTTTTATTTAATTTATTTCCATTTAAATACATAAATAAAATAATTTCAATAATATGGAAATGAAAGAAAAATAATTGTTAAATAAATCATTATAACATTTAAAATGAGGTTTTTAATGTAAAGTGTCCCTTACCACAGGTCTGACTCACCATGTGTATTAATTATCCTCCAAAATAACAAAATTATTTTATATATTAAGTTTCTTATAAATTTTTTTCCTATTTATTATTCCATTTATTTCATCTATTACTATGTTATACATAAATTCTTAATGAATTATGTTCCATTGTATGTTTTGATGTTATTAGACTCATATGTCTAAAATGACATTGGTAAGTTGACTACAGTCAGTGAGATCATTATAGCATCATGTATAAGAAATTAATCATGAAATAATTATAATATTTATATATAAAATATAATTTTACATTCAATAATAAATGTCGGTTATGGAAAATTAACTACATTATAATCATTGAGACGATAGGATCTAAGTACGCATGAGTAACTTTATCTTTTTTCAATGACCATTATGGAAAGAAGTTAAGTATTATTTTAAAATTTCATAAGTATAATAATATGATATATAAAATATTATTTCTTTAAATACAGATATATATACCATCTTTGTCTTTTGGTTACAAAAAAATAAATCACATTTTTTATGGACGTGGTAGTTTACATATACACATGAATGATGTTATCATTTATCAATGAATGTAAATGAAATAAAATAGTTGATGTAACGACCCAAAGTTTTAAATAAATATTGTTTCCTAATTTTATGTGTTATTTTATTTTATTTTTATACTCAACAAAAAAGTTTCATTTGATAACATGAGTATAATTAAAATGAGACTGTTGGGTTTTGACTATTATTTGACCATTGGTCAATATGACCGCTGGAAACTAAACGATTTGACTATTGTCTCTAAATACAAGTAATCTTGGTTAGTTAATATAGAAAGAAGATTTGATGGCCTCATCCAGTAGTCTTCGACCGATCGAAGCCCATCTAACAGAACATGGGAAGGAGGTAGCACCACTGGGCTTTGCTCTGGACCAAACCCAAGCTGAAATTCATCGTGTGAAGCTAGAACGAGATCACCTTCGTGAGAAGTTCAAACTGATAGAAATTACTACTCGTGCGATGTTGGCCGAGCCTCCCTCGGATTCTCTCACCTTAGCACACCTTACACTTAGGTCCTATGCTGGTGTGATAAGGGGATATGTAAGGAGACCGTAACTACCTTGTGTAATCCTTTGTTTTAAATAAAAATTGGGATTTCTTCTTATGATGAAGTTTATGAATTTTCTAATGTCCTGATAAATACAGTATTCATATTTTTACTAAATTTTAGAAAAAAGGATATTTTAAAAATGATTATGTAAACCTTAAATAATTAGAAATGTGTAATGATTTTCGAAAAATGGTCTTCTACAATTATGTTCAGTACGAAATTTAGAGTCTAATAAGATCAACATAATTTTTGATGAATAGTAAATTATGAATAGTGATTTTATGCTTAGGATTAGTAATGTGACCAAATGGATTAGTAATCTCACTTAAAGAAAGTATTAATATAATCTAGGCACCTTGATTAAGTAGTGTGATTCAATAAAATGGTTAAATAATGGTTTCAAAAATTATTATTCAAGTATTAGTTTTTCCGGGTGAATAGTGTTTTTTTAATTAACAATTGAATTAAAAATATTTATAAATTTTTTTTATAAAATGGATATCATTTTTGAACTCAGATCATTGATATTATGTTAAGGTAAATTTTGGGGTTTTTTCTGAAAAAAATGAATTTTCGGTGAATAGTGTAATTATTTAAAAAATAGATTAAAAATATTTAGAAAATTATTTTTATAAAATGGAGTTCATTTTTGAAATCAGAGCATTGATATTTGATTAAGGTGAAATTTTGGGATCTTTCTGAGAAAGTTGAATTTTCAGTGAATAGTAAAAATACAGTTTTAGGGTTTCGGTATGTTTAATGACATCATAACTGTGTCATGATGATGTCATGAGACCTTTTTAGGGTTTTCCGGCAAAGGGTGATGAATTATTGTTTTGGGGGCCCCATGTGGCCTAATTCCATGGTAAATGCCATGGGAGAGCACATGGTTTTGATAAAAGCACTTTTGAGGTGTCCCTTGGCCATTAATGCCTTGTCCCCTCACTTTCCCCTATAAATACCAAGCAATCCTCTCATCCATTTCAACTCCCCACTCTCCCCCAACGAATTTATGGTCTCATTACCTCCCATGGATTCCTCCCAAGGTGCCCCCAAGCCCTCAAGGCCCAAACCTTTGAGTTTTAAGAGTTACGTTTTAAGGTAAGGGATCTGATCTCTCTCTTCTTTTCAAGCAATCTCTTTTATGTCATTTCTTTTATACTCCATGATCATATGTTAATGTATGTTCTTTTATACTCCTCCTACTTCCCTTTCCATGTTCATATAATGAGAGATCCCCTCTTACTCTCATTATTTCGTTTTATGACGTTTTAAGTGGCGTCGTTAGGCTGCCGAAATTTTTGTAACGGATTCTTTCTCCCTTCTCATTTTTCAAGATCTATTTTCATGTAAAGTATTTCAAGTTCCTTTTTATTATTTTGGGGTATGATCTCTAAATTTATCATACTTATCTTTTAAGATCATATGATGAGAGACCCCATTTTATCACTTCAATTCAGTACTTTGATGTTTTAAGTGGCGCCGTTAGGCTGCCGAATTTTTAAGTGGTTCTTTCACCTTTCTCCTTTTTCAAAGTTCTAATTTCATGTCAAGCCTTGAAAGTTCATTTTTATTATGTTGTGGTATGATCTATATATCTATCATACTGATCTTTTATGATCATATGATGAGAGGCCCTATTTGATCTCATCAATTCATTTTTGTTGAAGTTTAAGTGGTGTCGTTAGGTTGCCGAATTTCTAAGGGGTTCTTTAACCCTTCTCGTTTTGGAGATCTACTTTCATGTCAAGCCTCTCAAGTTCATTTTTATTATTCTGGGGTATGATATCTATATCTATCATACTGATAATTTATTTTCATGTTATGAGAGACCCCATTTGATCTCGTCAATCCGTTTTGGGGAAGTTTTAAGTGATGCCGTTAGGCTGCCGAATTCTCATAAGAGAAATCTTATTTTTGTCTTCCTTTCAAGTTCTTCGTTTCATATGGTACATCTTTCAAATTTCATTACCATGTTCATATATCCTTCATATTCTGTCCCTATACTGTTTTATGGGTCATTTATGAATGTTTGACCCATGTCTCCTCTCTTTTCAATGTTTTCTAAAACCCCAAAACGTAGCCGTTATGCTGCAGGATTTTCATCTCAAAATGTCTCTCTTTTTTCTCAAAATCATTTTATGTTATAAATTGAATTCTCAATTCTCTTATTTCTACAAGGGTATTCACATATATATCAAAATGTTCTATTTTAAATTCTGGGATTTACATACCTGAAACCCTCTTTCCCTTTCCGTGGGTTTAAAGTGACATAAAGATCATGTCTTTAAAGCAGTTTTTGAAACGTTATGATTATGAAATGAAACCCATTTATTTTATGCTATATGGGTTATTTATGAAATGTTTTATGATGATATATGTGGATCACATGATAATAAAGGAAAATTTAAGTGTGCGCCCTGATAGCGCTCCAATGCATTGGGTAAAGACTTAATCTCTAGAGATGACCATTTTTAACGACGCCTTGGTGAATAACCTTGGTAATTATAAAGACACCTTGGGGATGGACCTTGGTGAAATGAAATGATTTTCAATATTAAATGTTGTAGCCACATCTCCAAGTTATGAAAAATGTTATTTTTATTATGATATGCCTCATGATTTCTTTCTCATGCCTTAATGTTCTTTTCATGTCCTTATTGAAGTATCTAAAGTTCACATGTAAAATGTTTCTCTTGTTTCCCTTACTTGGCCTTCTGCTCACCCTTTCTTTTGATGTATGTCCCCAGGTTATGAGATGCAGTAATGAACCTAGGATGAACTTAAGGAGAATCCTTTCATGTGTTCAAGAAGAATGTTTTATGTTGTTTTCATGTATTATGTTCCTTGTTTCCAAGACACTAAACCTTAAAGATCCTCAGATTCGTGTAATGGAATGAAAGTTATGTTATAAAAAGACGGGATGCTATAGTTGGTATCAAAGGATGGTTTAGTTATTTGTGGAAATTAGGATATGAAAACTTTAGGAAGAATCCTAAAGAAAAGTTTATATATAGGAAATATTCTTGGTATTTTGGTGAGTATTGAGTAATGGGTTGCCAAGAAAATACATCCCAGTCTGGATACGAGCAGGTAGAGGTGGCTCTGGAACAGATGTACATAGGGGTAAAACCCGAAAACACCTCTTTGAGCTAGACTCGAACGGGAACTGGTACAAGACAACGGGCCTTGCTGCACTCTTGGTTACGACACTCCCGGGGGATATGCTTTGGTAAATTCATAAGCTTAGTATGAACCATTATTAAAGGAACAACGATAAAATAAAATAAAGATTCATATAAGGATATATGATCATGGATAACCTAGTTTGAAATCTAGGGGATCACAAGTTTGGGTATACTTTTCTTCTACAAGTTATCCTTATATGTGTTAAGTTCCTTTTCATGATTATTGGATAAGTATTAAATCCCCTAATTGTACTTTGTTTTCGTAGTTAATGGCGGGGAATGGAAGAACATGTCCCAACAACCAATGTGATAAGAAATGTGACGATTTCCATATTAATAAGAAAGAGATGATTAGGGGATTAAATGATGATTATTATTTTGGAATACGTTCACTATTTTGGGGACCCTATATGATTGAGGTAAATAGATTACTACGTTATTTTCATTGAGAAGTAAGGTTGACTTATATTTTGAAGAATCGATGAATTTAAGGTGGACTTATAGTAATTTAGGTTACTTATGGGAATGATTAACCTATCTTGGGTAAAATATGTTTAGGTTAGCTACTTTTGTTATAAGATGTTAGGAGTGGTTGATGTTGTTTGGAGATGAACAATGGAGTTTATTTTGGAAGACTATGTTATCAAATCCCTCTTGTATTTGGGTTTCAATCTTAGTTTGGTTTATTTTGAGGAATTTTAAGGACCGTTATTTATGGAATGGTCTATGATGAACTTTGGGTAGTACCATGGAACTTTGAAGATTTAAAAGTAGTATCCATCCCTATGGGATTATTTCTTTTTTGAAGAGTTGTTTTACCTTAACCTTTCTGTTTTTGGGATAATGTTTAAAGAGAAAAGAAATAGATAGTTAATCTTTTGTGGATTATGTGATTCTATAGAAGATGATTCTTGTGCTTTTTATGAGACCAAGTGTTTTTTAATTCTCATCATTTGGAGAAACGATTAGTGTTGGTAGGGCCTTATTAAAGGATGAAACTCTACTTGAAGTTAGGTATATTTTCTTATGTTTTTGTTTTATGTAGTAAATGAATTCCTCAAAATTATGAAAAGGAATGTAAAACAAAAACGTTGTTGGTTTAAGTTTCCTACTAGGTAATCAAAGACCATTTACACACGTCATAAGTTTTGGATTTTATTATGGTTAACTTTCTCCTAATCATGTTTTCTATCACTCTCCCTCAGAACATGACCCTTTGTTTTCTCCTCCATGTCCATGTTTTCCTACATGGAATCCTAGTGTGGGTTAACTCGGGTGACCTTTGTACTTCCCTTTCTTTCTTTTAAAGTAATAGTTATACTGACTTCTTTTCTGATGTGGGACATTCAATGAAATTTCAAAACCCAATTTTAAAAATAGTGAGGACGCAATTTCTTAAGGCGGGAAGATTGTAACGACCCAAAATTTTAAATAAATCTTGTTTCCTAATTTTATGTGTTTTTTTATTTTATTTTTATACTCAACAAAAATGTTTCATTTGATAACATGAGTATAATTAAAATGAGACTGTTGGGTTTTGACTGTTATTTGACCATTAGTCAATATGACCGCTGGAAACTAAACGTTTTGACTATTGTCTCTAAATACAAGTAATCTTGGTTAATTAATATAGAAAGAAGATTCGATGGCCTCACCCAGTAGTCTTGGACCGATCGAAGCCCATCTAAAAGAACATGGGAAGGAGGTAGCACCACTGGGCTTTGCTCTGGACCAAACCCAAGCTAAACTTCATCGTGTGAAGCTATAACGGGATCTCCTTCGCGAGAAGTTCAAACTGATAGAAATTACTACTCGTGTGATGTTGGTCGAACCTCCCTCAGATTCTCTCACCTTAGCACACCTTACACTTAGGTCCTATGCTGGTGTGATAAGGGGCTATGTAAGGAGACCGTAACTGCCTTGTGTAATCCTTTGTTTTAAATAAAAATTGGGATTTCTTCTTATGATGAAGTTTATGAATTTTCTAAGGATTGGATAAATACAGTATGCATATTTTTAATGAATTTTAGAAAAAAGGATATTTTAAAAATGATTATTTAAACCTTAAATAATTAAAAATGTGTAATGATTTTCAAAAAATGGTCTTCTACAATTATGTTTAGTACGAAATTTAGAGTCTAATAAGATCAACATAATTTTTGATGAATAGTAAATTATGAATAGTGATTTTATGCTTAGGATTAGTAATGTAACCAAATGGATTAGTTATCACACTTAAAGAAAGTATTAATATAATCTAGGCACCTTGATTAAGTAGTGTGATTCAATAAAATGGTTAAATAATGGTTTCATAAATTATTATTCAAGTATTAGTTTTTTCGGGTGAATAGTGTTTTTTTAAATTAAAAATTAAATTAAAAATATTTAGAAAATTATTTTTATAAAATAGATTTCATTTTTGAACTCAGAGCATCGATATTATGTTAAAGGTAATTTTTGGGTTTTTTTCTGAAAAAAATGAATTTTTGGTGAATAGTGTAATTATTTAAAAAATAGATTTAAAATATTTAGAAAATTATTTTTATAAAATGGAGTTAATTTTTGAAATCAGAGCATTGATATTTGATTAAGGTGAAATTTTGGGATCTTTCTGAGAATGTTGAATTTTCAGTGAATAGTAAAAATACAGTTTTAGGGTTTCGGTATGTTTAATGACATCATAACTGTGTCATGATGATGTCATGAGATATTTTAAGGGTTGGCCGGACAAGGGTGATGAATTATTGTTTTGGGGGACCCATGTGGCCTAACTCCATGGTAAATTCCAAGGGAGAGCACATGTTTTTGAGAAAAGCACTTTTGAGGTGTCCCTTGGCCATTAATGCCTTGTCCCCTCACTTTCCGCTATAAATACCAAGCAATCCTCTCATTCATTTCGACTCCCCACTCTCCCCCAACGAGTTTCTGGTCTCATTACCTCCCAAGGAGTCCTCCCAAGGTTCCCCCAAGCCTTCAAGTCCCAAACCATTGAGTTTTAAGAGTTACGTTTTAAGGTAAGGGATCTGACCTCTCTCTTCTTTTCAAACAATCTCTTTTATGTCATTTCTTTTATACTCCATGTACATATGTTAAAGGATGTTCTTTTATACTACTCCTACTTACCTTTTCATGTTCATATTATGATAGATCCCCTCTTACTCTCATTATTTCGTTTTATGAAGTTTTAAGTGGCGCCGTTAGGCTTCCGAAAATTTTGTAACAGATTCTTTCTCCCTTCTCATTTTTCAAGATCTATTTTCATGTAAAGTATTTCAAGTTCCTTTTTATTATGTTGGGGTATGATCTCTAAATTTATCATACTGATATTTTATGATCATATGATGAGAGACCCAATTTTATCTCTTCAATTCAGTATTTTGAAGTTTTAAGTGGCGCCGTTAGGCTGCCGAATTTTTAAGTGGTTCTTTCACCTTTCTCCTTTTTCAAAGTTATAATTTCATGTCAATCCTTGAAAGTTCATTTTTATTATGTTGGGGTATTATATATATATATATATATATCATAATGATCTTTTATGATCATATTATGAGAGACCCTATTTGATCTCATCAATTCATTTTTGTTGAAGTTTAAGTGGCGTCGTTAGGCTGCCGAATTTCTAAGGGGTTCTTTAACCCTTCTCGTTTTTGAGATCTACTTTCATGTCAAGTATCTCAAGTTAATTTTTAATATTTTTGGGTATGATATCTATATATATCATAATGATCATTTATGTTCATGTTATGAGTGACCCCATTTGATCTCGTCAATCCGTTTTTGGGATGTTTTAAGTGACGCCGTTAGGCTGCCGAATTCTCATAAGAGAAATCTTATTTTTGTCTTCCTTTCAAGTTCTTCGTTTCATATGGTACATATTTCAAATTTCATTACCATGTTCATATATCCTTCATATTCTGTCCCTATACTGTTTTATGGGTCATTTATGAATGTTTGACCCATGTCTCCTCTTTTTTCAATGTTTTCTAAAACCCCGAAACGTAGCCGTTATGCTGTAGGATTTTCATCTCAAAATGTATCTCTCTTTTCTCAAAATTATTTTATGTTATAAAGTGAATTCTCAAAGCTCTTATTTCTAAAAGGGTATTCACATATATATCAAAATGTTCTATTTTAAATTCTCGTATTTACATACATGAAACCCACTTTCCCTTTCCGTGGGTTTAAAGTGACATAAATATCATGTCTTTAAAGCAGTTTTTAAAAGGTTATGATTATGAAATGAAAGCCATTAATTTTATGCTATATGGGTTATTTATGAAATGTTTGATGATGATATATGTGGGTCACATGATAATAAAGGCAAATTTAAGGGTGCGCCCTAATAGCGCTCCAATGCATTGGGTAACGACTTAATCTCTAGAGAAGGCCATTTTTAACGACGCCTTGGTGAATAACCTTGGTAATTTTAACGACACCTTGGGGATGGACCTCGGTGAAACGAAATGATTTTCAATATTAAATGTTGTAGCCACATCTCCAAGTTATGAAAAATTTTATTTGTATTATGATATGCCTCATGATTTCTTTTTCATGCCTTAATGTTCTGTTCATGTCCTTATTGAAGTATCTCAAGTTCACATGTAAAATTTTTCTCTTCTTTCCCTTACTGGGCCTTCTGCTCACCCTTTCTTTTGATGTATGTCCCCAGGTTATGAGATGCAGTAATGAATCTAGGATGAACTTAAGGAGAAGCCTTTAATGTGTTTAAGAAGAATGTTTTATGTTTTTTTCATGTATTATGTTCCTTGTTTCCAAGACACTAAACCTTAAAGATCCTCAATTCCGTGTAATGGAATGAATGTTATGTTATAAAAAGACGGAATGATATAGTTGAAATATTATCTTTACAGAATTATAATTAATTAATTAATATTATAAAAATTGAATTAATCTTTATAACCATTCATTAGAGGAAATGATGAAAAACGAATTAATTCAGTTCGTGAGACGGTAGTCCGTTGTACACAAGAATGACATTTTCGGTTCCCATTTGATGGAAGTGCTGAAAGAAATGGATTATTAATATTAACATGACAATATTATTTTATATAGAATATATTTGAGTTATTATTTCAGTATTTTTGAAAAATATTTCAATTAATTATATTAATAAATAAAACTGAAATATTCAGTTAAAATGTATACCTCTTCTTCAGACAACCTCTATTTTTACACATTAAGCTCTATATGTAATGCCCCGAACCTAGAAGCTTGGTTCCAGTGCATTATTTCAATACATTAGAATTATTACAAGGAACCAAGTCCTAATGGATCGATCAACTTATCAGTCTTGGAAAATAGATTACACACATGAACATCACATTACAATTTCCAACGTAAAATAAAACATATATAAAGCGGTGAGCTCAGATGCTCGGTAAGGATATAAAATATACTGGAAGATATCATAAATAATCACAATATTTTGTAGAACGGTATAAAACTGAAACACAATCCCTTTAAAAATAAACTTCAGTATAATATGGTAAAGACAAATCAAATAATTCCATCTAATTATCCATATAGATATTCTACATGTCGAATAATCACATGTATCATTAACAACTAATCTCATAAAGATAGAATGCATAATTCCAGACATAATAACCACTATGTCAAGACCTTGTTCCAAGACCATTGACAAGTATTTTGTTATGCCCTTGTTCCAAGACACTGGTTTGTCTCATGAGACTTATAGATGCATCGATGGGCTCTACCAGGCCATGCACGTCACTTACCATGTCTAATTCATTCCTCATATATAAAGCATGAAACTTAACCTAAACATTCGTATTATACGAAATGTCAATAATTTAACCAAAAAATATGAATGGTATAAAAATAGTGCATACATATTCAAACATATCATAACATATTCATTACAATATGGATGATTGTATTATAATAAATCAAACTCAATAAAGAATAATATTCAGTAAATAATTTTGACATAGTTGAGAATGATCAGTAAATCTCTTTAGAAGAAATATCCCTTTTTCGTGAAATCATTTAAAAGTCATGAAATTTAAAAAGGAAGTTATATAAAAGAGATTTTTGAATCAATGTATCCCTAACAACTTTGAAACTTTTGAATGGAATTAAAATTTTAAAAAAATAATGTCCACATAATTAAATCCTTAAATTCATTTTGAAAACATTGACATTAATTAAATTGATTTAGAAAAATAAATATTTAAAAAATATAAAAAATTGATATAGTTTAAGATTACCATCCCTAATACATTAAAATGTTCCTATTAAAAAATTATGAAACATAGACATGGATGATAAATATTTACCAGTAAATAAATACATATAAAAAATCTCAGATGAAAATGAGATTGCGGAAATAACCCTTACCTTAGGTTGGATAATCTTTTTATGTCTCTAAAACTCTTATTTAATGTTCTTAAACATATTATTAATTTATATCAGAATCATGATAATATTTATGGCCGAATATATGATTCTTTAATGACTTTATATTACACATTTTTTAACAATTCAATGTTAATGGAACATTTTAGATAATATCGCTTTGTTTATCTTACATGTTTTGACTTGTTATTATTGATAATATTACATAGATTTTGATTTAGTTATTTAAAGAATGTATAATATGATTTATATATCATATATATTCATAATATAAATATATATGATATATATAAATATAAAATGGAATACATCGGTCATTGAGATGGTATGACGTACGTACGCATGAACGATGTTTATGTTTTCATATCGTATTCTATGGAAGTAAGTTAATGAAATAAATGTCAATATATATATATATTTTTTCTATTAGAACTATTATGTCATATATTACATACTTATTAATAATATATATTTTTATAATCATCCTTGAATGGTGAACATGGAAATTAATCTCATAGCGTCATGGAGATGGTAAGCCGTACGTACGCACGAGCTACGATAACATTTACTTAATTATTAAAAGATACAGAAATGGATGGTATATTAATTATATAGAAACATTATAATTTTATTTTAATTATTTATATACATAATTATGATCTTTATATCCATCCAAATAACATAGTGTTGAATGAAAAATTATACCACAGCGTGGAGATGGTAAGCCGTATGTACGCACGCATGGTGACTTTCTCATTCATAGGATGGATAGAATAAGTAATATAGTTATAACATATTTATAATAAAATATAATTATGTATATGGTACAAGATTTATTATTTTATTTTAGAAACAAAAAATAAATAGGAAGTAGAAGATGAAGAGAACGTTGAATAAGGTAATGAAATAATTACCTCTTCTTCTGGTGCTTCCATTTTGATTTTGACAAAAGGGCTCTATAGGTTGAGTTTCTAATAAAATTAAGTCCCCTTAAGTTGCATTTAGGGTATTTTAAAGTATATTTTATCTGGGTTTGTCTGATTCAAATTTATTTGGAGATTTAAATTTAAGAGAAGGAGAAGTAACCTTTTAGAAGAGAGGTGAGGGGCACTTTAGGAAAATATTGAAATAATAATTTATTATAAAATTATTTTAAGTTTTTAATAGACCCAAATGGATTTATTTCGAGTCTAAGGTGATTATTTTTCTAAAAAATATAAAAAAATTGGGTTTAGCCCCATTTAGGAAACCATATTAACCGTATCTTTAATATTTAACTCTTAGTTAAATAGTTTGACTTTTACCATGTCTTCTTGTATTTGTATACAACATGGTAAATATAGATACTATAAAATTCCAAGAGGACCTAAAGTTGTTAAATAATGATATTTATAACATTAAATAATTCATTGGTTCAAATATTAGTTTTTTATGACTATTATATAATATAATAAAATAGTATTTTTTTTAAAACTCATTTATGTCAATTTTGTCACAATTTAGTATTTTTATTTTTTTAATAGTCATAAAAACTTTATTCCTTAGATGAAAATAAATTTAATCAACACCAACATGTCATATTCACCTAGAAAATACTTTTATGGCATCAAAAGATTCAATTTATATTTATTTTAATATTTATAATTTCATTTAGTTTAATTATTCATTTATAATGTAATTATAACATCATCATTGTTTCATAAATAAATTTAATTATTTAACGTCCAAAAATAATAAATAAAATACCATTATGTATAAAATATTTCTATATTTCTAATGAATATTTATATTCAAATTTATCCTATGTATAACCCTATATTAAAAATGTTTTAGTTATTAAAATTTGAATTTGACACTCTTAACTCTTCTTTAAATAAAATATAATAAATGTCCTAATCTGACCCAAATGGATCAAAATGGATATTAGTTTTGTCATAAGGTTAATTTTTGTCAAAAAATAATTATCCAATTGAATTAGGTCACGTGTTGGGTTAATTTTATGTTATTATAATATTATTTTAGCTTTAATTACCCTATTTACTTTTAACTGTGGTAAATAAAATTCAAAAGTTATTATTCACTAAAAATAATTTTCATCATATTAAATAAAATTTAACTTACTGATGAGAATTTTTTCTATCTGATTTTTAAAATTCAATTCAAAGAAGTGGTAAAATTACATTTTATGCAAATTCAAAAATGTTCTAAAAAGGTAGTTAAAAGTCTTTTAGAAAATCAATAAAATTTTATATATCAAATATTATTATAAAATGACTCAAATGACTTAAATTATTCTAATATTTTTATTTTTTATCTATTTTTACTTTAAGATAAATTTTAATTAAAATAAATTTTTAAAAGAAAAAGTCAGTTTTTATGTACTATATAGTATTTTCACTATTCATCAAAAATTGAATGTTTTCAGAAAAACACCAAAAATTCAACCTAAGATAATTTGGATATTTTTAATTAAAAAATGAAGTCTATTTTACCAAATTCAATTTTTTTGTGTGTCTAAAATTAATTTTATTATTTTTCACAAAAGTACATAAAAAGTAGTTCTTTTAAGAAAATATTTTTTCTAAATATCTAACTATTTTAACAAACCTTATACATTTCATTACAAATTTGTTTTATTTATGTAAAAAAGTATAAATAACATGTAAAATTAATTTTTTAATATTCATATTATAATATTTAATTGATAAATAAAAATATGGTTTAAATAATTGTAATACTAATGTGTTATTCCGTAGAAACTCAATCTTGTGTATAACACAATCCAAGTCGATGTTGCATGTAATATAAGATATTAAACTACATTAAAGAGATAACGTACTATGAAATCTTGGGGTGTCAAATTCTCCCCCTCCTTCAATAAATTTCTTCCTCGCAATTTTAAATTGGTCTTCGAAAATAAAAGGTTGAAAAACGAAAATAACTTTGTGGAAGACCCACATCCGAAATAGGGTTAATGAAATTTAGTTTTAATAAACATGGAATGAAAAATGAAAACATCACCACCAAGTTAGGATTTTGAATATGAGGGGATTAGTTGTAATTAGAGACGCATAATTGGAAGAAAAACATAAATATTTATAAGGAGTGATTGAGGTCATCAATCAAAAAAAAGTAAACAATAAATGGAAAATTAAGGGACTCAAAGCCATAATTTTATGATGATTTAAAATAGAATCTATTCAACAAAACATATGGTATTTGGATAAAAAAAATTGGTTATAATATCATTTCCCTAAAGTTTGAGAAAAAATTCATTAATATAATAAGAAAAAAAGAATACTTGATAGATAGAGTTCCATCCATTAACAAATTTCTAGAAAAAAACTCATCTTTCCCTCCAAAAGATAATGGAACAAAAAAATATTCTATTTATACTAATCATACCTTTTAAAAAATACTACATTATAAAAGACCAGGACATCATGTCGGCCAGTGGTCGGTGATCCACCCTTATTGCCCTTCGGTTGTGGGTTCAAGTATTGGGGTCTTGCCAGACACGACGGGTTGTCGCCCAAGCACTGGGTTATCTTTCTCATAAGAATACAAAAATAATAAAAAGAAATTTATTAAACATAAAAAATTGTATCCAATTCCCAACATTATCCATTCCAAGATTTAGACTTATCCAAAATACTTATTTCCAAACTCACATTGTGAAATTTATAAGGAAGGTAAACATAATGAAGATCTCTTTTTTCCACATAATAACGTGTGAATACCTTCATCATATATTCTATTAATACATAGAAACACCCTAAATTACCACAAAACCTTAATTATTACATTCATGATTCTGTATTCCTTATAAAATACAAGATATACTCCTTATATAAAAAAATGTTGTAAACTCCAACAATAATAGAATAAAAAAAATTAATTAGTTTCATGGTAGTCAATAATATTCAATAAAATTTATCCAAATAAGCCATCTCTTATTCCAAAATAACTATCTCAGTATCAGGACCTTATTAAGATTAATCTTTCCCTCATCTATGAATTTTCCCAAAATATTTACTTTCTATTGAGTAACATTTTTTAGTACCATAAAATCTAAAATCCTCAATGAAATAGTACTTCAATACAATCCTCATTTATTTCCAAAATACTTATAACGAGTAAAACATTGATACAACAGACAAATTACATAATTCTTCATTCCAGAAACACAAATACACTAATTATTCAATGTTAATTGTAGTAATAACTTATGATTTACCTAGATCTCATTAAATCTTCTAATCTATATTTCCTTGATAGTTATTAAATTTATTTGTGTAATTCCCCATCTCAATACTATTGAAATAATGAATATTAGTCTTTTCTTTGTTCCCTTTTCATTCTTTTTCTTGATGAACTTTTTATACACACTTACAACAAACACCCAGTCCTTTCAAGAACCTACTAGGGTGATTCTTTACATAGTTATCACATATGGGAAAATCCTTCTTTCCCTTCTTCCCTTTATCCATATCTCTTGATCTAATCATCTTCTTCGCTATCTTCCCTTCAATGTCATAAGACTCAGATAATTCATCAATTATCTTATTAACACATGTTATTATTTCCTCATATGATGAGAATATATGGGAGTCTATTTCCCTTCCAAAAAATTTCTTAAGACCATGAAATATATGATCATTCTTAATATTTGGAACATGTTCATTGGTGGGGTAGTCATCCCATCTATTAGGCACCATTTATATAAAATTTCATACTCTATATTAGGTTATGAATCATAATTTTTGATTCTAATCTATTGAAATACTAAACATAAATTGAAAATTTTATATATATATAATCTCATAATCACAAAAATGTATTCTTTGTAGACATATTTAATAACAAATGCTTCGTAATGGTTTTTAAGGAAAAAGTGATTTATCCAAAGCATATCCCCTAAAAGATTCAAACCAGGTGCATAGAAAGACTCATTTCCATGTACCAGGATACGCTACGAAAATCCTAAAATTCCTTGTCAAAGTTTTCAGCCCAAGGTACATCTATTCTAGAACCACACCCACATGTAGTATTCAAACAAGGATATACTTAATGTAATATCCACGTAAATCATACTTTAGTAAAATTCTACGGGGTTCTTCTATACTTTTCTGAAAAGCCTTCAAAGGGTTATGATCCCTAATCCATGTTTTTTGAATCTATTTCCATGGTTTTTTCTAAACATCCTCTGATACCAAATGCAACACCCCAACCTAAGAATCATGGAAGCAGTGCATAATTTCAATACATTAACATGATTAAAAAGAATCATGACTTGAAGGACCGACCAGTTTAGAAGTCTAGTAAAATTGATTACATACATGAACTTCACATTATAATTTGAAACATAAAATAAAAAGTAGATAATTGTTTTATAATTCCACTATTCTAAAAAATTAAACATCTATATAAGTCATAATAAACTTCTAGGAATATTAAGAAAATAAAACATAATAAATGGGTGATCTCTGATGCTTAGTAAGGATAAACAATATATCAGAAGTTATCAAAAATAATAAAAAACATTTATGTAAAGGTATAAAATTGAATCACAATCCCTTTAGACATAATATTCAGTATAATATGGAAAAGATAAATAAAATAACACATTTCAATTATTCTCATGGATATTCTACAAGTAGAGTAATCCCATGTAACATTAATAACAAATCTCATAATGATGTGATGAATAATTCCAGATATAATAACTACTACCTTAAGGCCTTGTCCCAAAACCATTCACAAATATTCTGTCACGATCTTGTGACAAGACACTAGTTTATCTCATGATACCTATCGATGCATCAAGGGGCTACAGTAGGCATTGTTGTTCACTTAATATGTCTAATTCATTCCTTATATTAAACGTGTGAAACATAACATAAAGATTCATATTATAAGAAATGTCAATACTTTAACCATAAACCATGAATGGTATAAAAATATCACATCCATGGTCAAACATATCATAATTCATTCAATACAATATAGAAGATTGTATTATAATAAATCAACCGCAATAAATAATAATATCTAGTAAATGATATTGACATAGTTGAAAATGATCAGCAATACTCTTTGAGAGAAATTTCATTTTTTCCCGAAATCATTTAAAAGTCACACAATTAACAATGAAAGTCATTTAAAAGATATTTTCGAATAAAAGTGTCTCATAACACTTTGAAACTATTGAAAGGAATTAACCTTTTAAAAAAATCACATCCATATAAATGAATCCTAAAAATAATTGTGAAAACATATAAATTAATTAAATAGATTTAGGAAAATAAATCTTTAAAACATTTAAAATATTGATCTAGTAAAATATTCCCTTTTATAATAAATTATATGGATCCTATTGAAAATCTTTTTATGAAACATGGAAATCAGTGATAAATATTTCCCATCAAATACATACACATAATCAATCTTGAATAATAATGAGATTTAGGAAATAACCCATACCTTAGGCCTAATGCTATTCGAACATGTCTAAAATAGTTGTATACTGTTTCAGGTAATATCGCTTTGTTTATCGTACGTGTTTTGACTTGTTATTATTGATAATACTATATAGATCAAGATTTACATACTTCTATAATGTATAATATGATTTATATATTATATATATTTATAATATTAATATATATTATAGATAGATATAAATTGGAATACACCGTTCATGGAGACGGTAGGCCGTACATACGTGTGAACGTTGTTTCTGTTTTCATATCATATTGAATATAAGTAAGTGAATAAAATTAATGTAAATAAATATATATTTTATACAGTAGAATTATAATTTAATATGTTACATACTTATTAAAAATATATTTTTTTATAATCATCCTTGAATGGTGAATATGGAAATGAATCGCATCACATCGTGGAGATGGTAATCCGTACGTATGGAAGAGCGACGATATATGTTACTTTATGATTAAAAGGTGTGAAATTGTATGGTATATTAATTATAACGAAATATTATAATGTTATTTTCATTATTTATATATATAATACTCATCATTATATCCATATAAATAACACCGTGTTGAATAACAAAGTACACCACGACATGGAGATGGTAAGTTGTACGTACGCATGTATAATGAATTTTTCATTAATAGGATGGGTAGAATAAGGAATTTGGTTGTCCCATATTTATAGTAACATATTACAATATATATGGTATGTGGGTTATTATTTTAGTATGTAAACAACAAAGAAACAAGAAGTATAAGAAGAAATGAACATTGGAGGAAGTGATGAAATAATTACCTCTTCTTTGGGTTCCTCCTTTTGATTTGAACAAAATGGTTATTTAGGATGGATTTATGATCAAAGAAAGGCCTCCAAGTTGAAGTGAGTATTTTTTGGAAGATATTTTATCAGGTCTTTTCCAATACGAATGGATTTGGAGGGGTAAATTTAAGAGAAGGGGAAGCACCCTTTTATAAGAGAGGTGGGGCACTTTAGGAAAAGCATTAAATATTAATTTAGAATAAAATGATTTTAGGTTTATAATAGATGAAAATTGATTTGATTATAGAATAAGGTGGGTATGGGTCTAAATCCTCTGAAAAAATATGTTTTAGGCATTTTTAGGTCACCCTATTAATCTCATCCTTTATATTTACATCATAGTTAAATAGTTTAACAATTACCACGTCCTGTTGTATTTTTATACTACATGGTTAATATAGTTATGATAAAATTACAAATGCACCTAAAGTGGTTGATTAATGAAATTTTTAACATTATATAAGTCATTTTTCTGAATCTTATATTTTTAAGACAGAAATATAATTTAATAAAATTGTATTTACTTTAAAAACTCATTTACTTCAATTTTCATACTATTTTTTATTTTTTTTGATAAAGTCAGAAAAAATTGATTTATTCGAAAAAAACAAAATGAATCAAACCTAAAAAGTAATATTAACTAATAAAATTCGTGTTTGACATCAAAAGTTTCAATTTACATTTATTTTAATCTATATAATATAATTTCTTTTAATAATTCATTAACAAGGTAGTTACCACATCATCATTATGACATAAATAAATTTACTTATTTAATATATAAATATTATAAATAAAATACCATGATGTAGGAAATATTTTTATCCTTATAATTAATATTTACAGTCAAATTTATCTTATGTATAACTCTATATTAAAAATGGTTTAGTTTTTAAAATTTTAATTTTTCACTTTTAACACTTCTTTAATAAAATATAATAAATGTCTTAATATAACCCAAATGGACCAAAAAGAATCTTAGTTTTCTACTAAGGTTGATTTAGGTCGAAAAACACTTACCCAAGAGAATTAGGATATTTTTTTGTTTAATTTTATGTTATTATAATATTTTTTACCTTTAATTACCCTATTTAATTTTAACCATGGTAAATAAATTTCAAAAGTTACTACTCACCAAAAAATATTTTCATCCTATTGAACCACATTTTACCTACTGATGACAACCATGTCTATAATATTTTTAAAATTGAATTTACAGAAGCGATAAAATTATGTTTTACTCAAATTTGAAAATGTTCCTAGAAGGTGGTTAAAAGATGTTAAAAAGTTCAATAAAATTTTATATATCCAATTTTATTATAAAATCACTCAAATTACATACACTAGACTAATATATGTATTATGTATCTATTTTAACTTCAATATAAATTTTATTTAAAATAATTATTTAATTGAAAATGTCGGTTTTTATGTACTATGGAGCATTTTACACTATTAATAAAAAATTGAATGTTTTTTTAAAAATATGAAAAAACTCACCCAAAGCTATTTTTGATATTCTGAACTCAAAAATGAAGTCTATCATACCAAACACAATTTTATGTAGTGTCTAAAATTAATTTTAATATTTTTCAACAAAGGACATAAAAAGTAGTTCTTTTAAGAAATTAGTTTTTTAAAATATGTAACTATTTTTAAAAAAATTATACATATCATTATAAATATGTTTCATTAATATGAAAACATTATAAATGACATTAAAATTTTATTGTTTAATATTAATATTAAAATATTTAATTGATAAATAATCATATCATTTTAATAAATATAATACTAAAATGTTGTTTCAGAGAAACTCAATCTTGCATATAACACAAGCCAAGTCAGTGTTGGTGAAATATAAGTTATTAAACTACACTAATGACATAAATTACTATGAAATATTGTGGTGTTACAATATAATGTTTGAATTCGTCCCAAAATAATATCTCTGGAATTTGTGTATAGATTTTAGAAATGTATTTTGTATTCATTGGTTATGAAAAAAGTTTCATGAAAGGTGCATAAATGATGGGAGGATCTTGTCTTTTATAAGTGAGGGGAGGGAACTCATGGAATTACATAATATATTTTGATAATATAAAATAATTTTCTTTTCTGGAAAATGGCTCCAAATTGAGATATTTATAATATAATATATCTATGTGTGTAAAAAATCTCATGCAATAAAATTTCTACATGTTTTAGTTTTTTTACCCATATCAAATAATTTTAACTCTTGGTTAACAAATTTAAAAATTACAATGATATCTATGGTGTTCACTATTTATTGGTCAGTAAAGTTATTATAAAATGATAATTGGCCCAAAATGGGCCATGGTTGATATTTTACACCATATCTAATTAAATTGGAGGAGTATAAAATTTTTTATGATTTTTAAACCATTTTGAAAAATATTTTTTATTTTAAAATTTCATTAATGTCATTTTTGAACTATTAATTTATTTTAAATTGGATAAAAATATTAAAAAAATTAAACATCAATATAATATATTAAAACCCACCGAATATATTTTTTATCTATAAAAAATTTGGGACACTAAAACTAACCCAAATAATATGACTTTTATAGTTTTTAAAACTAGTTCCATGATTTTTCTACTAATTGCCCAAACACTCTTTCGGTGTTGTGTATGCATTTAAGATAATTATTTCAACACATAAAATCAGAAATAATCACCAAAATAAAAAATAATTTATATTTAGAATAAAAATGCATTACAAAAATTAAGTTGTTTTTTCACTGCCACAAAATATTATTGATATTAAAATAGAGTGACATTTTTGAAATTATATTTACATAAAATAATATAACTGTTACAATGAATGAAATGTCGAATGAAATTGTAAAATTTTCTTGACATTGTTTTTCATTATTGAAAAAAATTATTAAATAAGTTAAATATAATATTTTTATTCATTTTAATCCCTCTCTCATAATAAAAACACTTTAATCTCGTTTTAACCTTAATAGGGAAAATGAATATTTTTACACCAATAACTTAATTAAATGACCAAAAATAAAATGGGATTTCAAATATAAATTGGAAATTATGATTTGATATTTTGAACTTATTTTAAAAGGTAAAAATTATACTGGTGTATGAAATCACTTTTATCATTATAACACAAAACACATAAAAATAGTTTTTTGTAAAATTCTTGACTTTCGAGTAAAAATCATTTCACATTAAAATAAAGTAATGAGTTTTTTACATCATTTTTTATGGCTAAAAAATAAAAAATTAATTTTTTTATAATTTTCTATCTATCAATAGTTGAATGAAATCTTCCAACCGTTCCATTAAAAGAGAAGACCAAAAAATAGTTTTTTATTTGAATAAAATATAACTTATCTTCATAATTCTCAAGAATGGGTACTAAATTTCAAAATAATGTTTTAAAATATATTATTTAACTCCTTCATAATATATTTGGTAAAAAATCACACATTCAAAGGATAAATTCATTTTTTAGTGTTATTTTAATGCTTTATCCTATAGTTTTAACCATGTATACCACATTTAACCATATTCCAATGGGATAAATTTTATCACAGTTACTATTAATAAATAATAAAACTAATAAGAAACTATTTAAAAAAATTGAACCTGATATTTCTTTATAAGGGATCCATTCTTCAAGATTAAATTTATAGAAGTGGTATAAATTAATTTAAGGAAAAAAAATATAAAAAAAACACAATGAAAATCATGTTTTTAGGAAAATGTGTATTTAATAAAAAAGGGACTTATAAAAAAATCAATCATAATGATGATTCCTATATAATTAATTGAATTATTAATACTTAAATAAATATTATTTCACATTGATAGAAAATTATTCATTTAAATTAATTTTCTTTATTAAAAAAATTATAGTTTTACACCAATTGACATTTTTTCACTATTCGCAAAAAATAAATTTTCTTAAGAAATAAAAACAATTTCACCATAGGATAATTTTTATATAATGATTAAGTATAAATTTTTTATTAAATAAAATTGATAAATTTTGTAGATATTAATTTGAGAATTTACTCAACAATGTATATTAAAATAAGAATTACCTACATAGATTATTTAGGAAAATGTGTATTTTTCCCCATATGAATAATTATTAGTAGAACATAACCTCAAAAGTAAAAAATGTCATGAATGGAGAAAGAATTACTGTAAAATCCAAAACGAAAGTTATATGAATGTGTGGTCTAAATATTGAATCAATAATGGAATAAATTTATTAGATGTATTGGATTTAATTTAGACATTATTAAAATATCATGAGATTCTATAGGTATAATCTATTTACTTTTTAACAAATAGTTAAATAATGATTCATAAATATTATAACTACTCTTATCATTAAAATATTAATTTGATGCATGTATGTTAAAATATTAAAATTATTAAAACATTTATTTATACAATAATATGTCATCATAAATTAAATTATTTTCTATAAATAATATCAAATTTAATATAAGTTAATTTAAAAAATTCATTCTATAAAAAAACTGATTTGTCCATATGGGAATTATTTTCAATGAAATTAAATGGAAAGATTTTTTTAAATAAATACATGGTTATTATGAAAACATTTAAAAATATATTCTTAACCATAATTTGGTTTTCTGAAATAAAATGGATGATTATTAATATATGTGTTTTTTTATTTAATTACATTAAATTTATTTAATACTACTAAATTAATAAATTTAATTACGTAATGTAGTGTCAGATATTGGAAATATATATAAATGGAGTATCTTTATTGTTAAATACAACTAATTACTGAATATTAAACAAATGGAATATATGATTTTTCATATTCTATAGTTTATATTATTAAATATAAAAATTTAATAGTTAAAATATACTATTTTCATTAAGAAGAATTTGCGTATAGGTATTGCTGTATATTAGAATTCCTCATAAGGGTTAGGGGTTGGCGGTGGCATATGGGTAATAATAAATTTCATAACATTAAGTACACGTGCCATTATACTATGTAAAGGTAGACATTTCTCTATATAAGGGTGACTTTATCCCTATGTAAAGTCTAACCAATCATCGTCAGCTTGCATAAGGGCACGTTATTTCTGGCATAAAGGTAAGGGCCAAAATTATTCTCAATTTAATGGTAATACCTCGCTGTGTAATGTTAATGTTTTAATTTGAAAAGAAAGTATGATATTATAAAGTAAAAAAAATTCATATGGATAAATCCCTCAATAAAAAATCTATTTGATGTTAACAAACACTCAACCGAGGATATATAACGGTAGATGAAGGACTTACATAAGTGTATGCTTCTTGATACCTGCCTTATGTGAGGGTAAAATTAATGAAAAAAGGGTTTATGTATGGGTAACCCGTGAGTTCAATAGGATGTTTATAGGCTGGTTGTTTCTCTAGTAATGATATGTTTGAGTTTTTGAGCTCATGTAAAAGTAGCTTGTTGCTATATAAAGAGATTTCTCCTAAAACAGAATATTTGTAAGGGTCTCCAAAACTCTACTAAAGGGTATATAATTCCTTCAAAAATGAAATACTTTCAAATCAAAACACATGTAAGGTTATGACCGATCATAAATATGGGTAACCCACACTTCCAATGCTATGTGGAGGTAAACACAATTCCATTTAAAGGTAATATCCAAAAAATGTAACTGGTTAATATCAAATTTATCTTGTTTCATCACATCATATTCTACCTTACATAAAACCTATATATGAAACTGAAGAATATATTTATTTAATATGTCATTATGGTATTAGTATACATGCTATTTTTACTGATAAAATAGACTAATATTAGTATTTTATAGACTAAATATAAATGACATCATTTATCAACACTTTTTTTATTCATCATCATGTTCTTTGAGACATTGTATCTTGACTAAAATGAATGCCTCATATATAGAGACTTATGGACAATTAAATGATTTGACTGATCTAGAATGTTGAGTGTGTTGTATTATTTGACTAGTATAATAATAGAATTAATATTTTATTATAAATTCATTATATAAGAGACAATATAAAATCTATATATTTATGTGGGTATGGACCCAATATTTCATTTTATTTTTATGAAAATATAGACCAATAGTAGGTTACTATCTATATAATAGAGTTCATCCGCTTTGGGTGTTTATTCCAGTGATGTTTATCTATGTTCCATCACCTAAAATAATTCATGTATTTTCCCGAGTTATAGAGAGTTAAAAAGAGATAAATTTAATAAGGAATAGTATTATTTTTAGTAATATTTTATTGATAAAATTAGTTCTTTATAAGAAAAATTCAGGTTACTCATTTAAGGAAAATATTTTTTCTATAAACTTATATTTTAATTTCCCATAAAATTAATTAATTTTATGTTCTTTTTTTAATAAATTTTTAATTTTCAAAAAACTCATTATTTTATAGTGATTATTATTTTAATAAAAACATTTTTATGGGAAAATAAATTTTTTGAAACTAATATTTTATGGTTTGAAAACCCATTTTTTAATGGATATGATTTTAAATTTATATTTTATGATTTCATGATAAAATCATTATTATAGTAAAGAAATTATTTTATTAATGTATATATTTTCCCAAAAACCATTCATGTAAATGAATTTTATTTTAAACATTAATTTTATGATTTTATGATAATAACCTTTTTGTAATGGAAAGTCAGTTTTTTTTTGAAAACCCCTTTCCTGTAAAGGAAAAATGTTCTCAAAATTAATTTATTTTTAACACTTTTTTGTAATGGGGTTTTATTTATGAATTCTAATTAAAAGGTTTTGTAATATTAAAAAGTGTTTTACGGACAATGTATTTAAAATTAAATGTCTCTTTATGAAGTAAATAATTTATACAAGTTTGTCAAATTGATGTAAAAGTACATATATATAATGTTTGATCTTGGTGTAAGGGTTTCTCATTTCAAATTTATTTCTATGTAACTTATGAAATATACACCACTAGTTTTCTTTATGTTGTGTATATACTACCCATGAATTTATTTTATGATTATTTCAATAAAATTATGTTTATTTAAAAAATGTATCTTTGTTTTTATCTTTCAGGGGGGTTTTAAGCAAATATTACTATAGAATAAATGTTATTTATGTTACAATCTCACTGTGTGTGTAGATAATTATGACTTGGTTTTTTATAATGAAATTTCATTGTATATGTCTAAAACATATCATGAAATTTTAACAACCCTAGGTATTTCTAGATACTACATGTTTTCCATTCATTTTATTATCATTAAGGAGCCATGCTACTAAAGGAATATATCAAAGGAAGTCTAACGTTATTTCTCACATCTGTTGAAAATCAATTTTAATCCATTTATATTCTTTTAAAAAAATTAAATATTTTTATTTTTATCCTTACATGATTTTTAATGTATTTTTACCAATTATTTAATTTTTTTAAAAAAAATTAAATAGAATCTTCATTTAATTTTATAATTTAATTTTTTGAATATTTTTTTAAAATGTGAAAGTAGAAGTTTTTTATCATACACGATATGAATGAAATTTTGCATCTTCATTTCTTCTTAATGTTTTGAAGCGTCCTAAAAAAGTTTCCATAGTTCATTTCCAAGAAAACAATTTCCATAATATGTTGGAATATTTTTATAATTTAAATAATTATTTAAAAATTAAAAGGTTATTTTCCCTATGAAATTTTCCAGAGACCTTTTAAATTCATCTTTCATATAAGATTAAATCTTTGGATATTACATATTATTTACCGTGGATATAATCCATTGATACCATCCTTATTTTTTCACCATATGGTGTTTGATTATGATTTTAATATGTTTGTAAAACATTCATATTTCCCACCAGTTTCTCTATATTGAAATGTTGGAATAAGTATGAAACCCATAGCTTTTTTGTGGGTTATGATTTAATTAATTTTAATGATCTTGTACAAAAAAATTATGATTTTAATTTTTTGATGGGTGGTTACAGAATTATATAGACCTCTAATAAATTAGTTCATTATGGATATCTCTTGAGATAGAAAGGACTATAATGGGGAGTGGACCTATTTCATTAAAGGCTTTATCCACAATGATAATCTTGGGAGTGAACCCTGAATAAGGATATGATGGAATGTGTAAAGAACTGAATCCCCTATAATAGTCATGGTAGTTCATCTTAACTAAATATATGATTTTCTATGCTTATTAGTACGGTAAAAACTTATTTATTATTCCAATTTTGTGTTCTCATATCTCATGTTCTATAATTTAATTAGTATTTTTATCTAATAATATATTAATAATTTTTCTAGGACTCAATATTTTAGTAGATGATATATATGGTATGGTTTTAAAATTTTTAACACATGTCCTCATACACTTTTGATAATTTTATTCTTATGTGATCATTGATATCTCCCTTATTTTCCCATGTCAGGCATCTATGTTCAATGTTTCTTATGTTTATTTTCACCATGATAATGAAGAAATCATTTATGTAGGGTGTATCTAATAATAGTACTATATTGGAAGATTATCAAACGGTATATTGATAATACATTATAAAATACAATTATTGTGTATCTATTCGACAATGAAACAAAACTGTTATGGTTTTTTAATGGATTGTAACATTATAAAATGAATATTCATCTCTTTTTTTGTAATATATATGTATGAAAATAAATGTTTCGTATAGAAGGTATCAGAGTAGATTGGTTAATATATGGAGATTTTTATTATATAAATATTGAGAAAACCCTATGGAAAATCCAAAGTATATGATAATACCCAAAAGATATGATTAGATAGAGAATGTGTAGTTTTCCTAGAAACACATCGTTGAATGAAAACTATCATTGGAAAAGGTTTTGGATGATATGTTTCTATAGGAAATAATCCTAGAAAGAGTTGATTATTGTATTTATTATATATAATTACAATGAACAGTTAGTGCACTGTTACTTTACACCTAGTTTTACACACATAGTCTGTATTCTTGGGTTAACTAACATTATCATTATATACCATTATGAAGGATTTAAATAGATGATAACCAAGAATTACCAAGATTAGTCATATGTTTCAATTGATGTAAAATAATCTTTCATGATTTAATAATCCTATGAATTATATTACATTATTGTATGACTCCTCACTAGGAATAATGTTTCTCATATTATAATTTTTTATTCAATATCTAAAACTAATAGGATTCATGTTAATGTAGAATGTGATGGAAAATGGATTGATTTTCCATATGATAAAAAGGATATGAGATATGGAAGGTGAATCGTTATGATTTTTCCTAATATCTTATCTCATTATAATATTAAAAATATCATAATGGGTCAGTTTCATGACATACATAATTAGTGAAAAATGTAGTTTCAGGAGGCCATGGAGGGAAGAATATTTGATATATACATTTTAAACATAAAATTTTTCTACCAAAATATATTTATTTTTCTAATTAATAGGTTAAATATTTTTTATATATTAGGTAATTTGTCCATTTTTAAATGGATGAAATATTGATGGAAACATGCAATAGGAATCTAACGTATCAATAATTCAAATTAAAGAAGGCTTCCCACATTGATAGATTCCTAAGGGAAACATTCAAGGAATGAAACTGAAGAACCCGAGTGAAACTAAGCATTTGAAGATGGAAAATTTACATTACCATTTTACAAGATTTATTGTATGTGAATGCATTAACAAACATGAGGATAAAACAATATGTAGAACTATTTATAGGAATCTACGATCTATTATAGAATAAAACCCACTTTCATGACCTGAAAGTATCCAGGAAAACATAGTATCGAGATTTTAAAATAATTTTCCACAAGTCACCACCAATTTTGATCATATTATATATTTATCACATAGGGTGGACCCATAAATATACATGAACTAAACTAATTATGAATAAATTGTTTCAGAAACCCCATGAAATTCAAAAAATATAAAGCTATGGTGTTTATATCAATAATGGATCATGAAGACCACAACATGGGGAGAGAAGCTATGTTGTACAGTGTCCAAAAAAAATTTCAACTCAAACTTTTATTATTATTTATTTCTCATTCCTCCTTCCTCCTTACTCACTCATCATGAGTATAAGGGGTAAAAACAACATGGAGCCTGGATAATGTTGCTAAAGGGAGAGGTTTCAATTTGAATTTATTTCATTATTTTAATTCATGTATAATGGTTTCTATAATTTTAAATAGAGAGCCAATCTCATTCATCCAATTTTATCATGACCATTGACATTTTAATTTTAAATAACTATTTATTTATGCAATAGGATACCAAAATTGATTCATTACCATTTCAAAATTTAGGGAAATCTGTTTTGAAATTAGTATCAATATAAACGTGATTCGATGATGGCCTAATTTTTCAGACCCTATGAAAAGTGGAATTTTCATTTCTAGGAGTGGAATTCTGTAGTTACCCAGGTTTTTACATGATTATTACCAAATTTAAAATATAAAAAAACAATAGTTTTAAATTCAAGGCACAAAAGGTTTAGTATCTTTAGAAAATTATGATCATAAATTACGTAAAAATATTAATAAAATTTATTAAATCCCACCTCTTTATCAACATAAAAGATTTCATTTTCTCCTTAGTACATGTATTGATCTAAGGATATATATCCATGAAATGCGTGAACTAAAATTCTATTAGAAGGAAATATGAAATAGATAAAATTAGAGACATGAATCATTAGTGCATGGGTGAGAAGAATCTTCATAATCAGGTAATAAGAATGGGAACATCAGCATATTCATGATGAATACATTCATGTAATGTTTCTATGTACATAAATTATACATCATTTCACATTGTTCAAATACCGTACATAGTAATGAATAAATCTTAAATCATGTTTATGCATAAAATATGTGCATAAATAATATCATTTTCATTGTGAACAATGTTAGTATCATTTTACTAAATAATAAATATAATCTCATTAGATAAATAAAATTACACAATGAATTGTATGGATATATAATTCTGAACCCACCCATCACATTATTATATTCACATAATCATAAATTCCACGTGGAATGTATAACAATCATATTTATGAGAATACCCATGTAACTGAATGATTTTAATATGAATTTAATATATAATAAATTCATGAAAAAAATATTGGGTTTCTCTAATGAATAAGGGAAAACATATTTGGAACAAACAACATCATTCTTCAATGATGAACAAACAACTCATGATGAATCAAGGATTCCTTTTAAAAAGAAAAATATTTTTTAACTATTTCTTTATGGAAGAAAAATATTTTTGGTTAGGTGTATAACATTTATATACCTAAATAATTTATTAATAATGAAATAATATTAAAGGAATATTATGGGAATACATGTACTAAAAATTATGATAATTATTGATAACTTAAGGAAAAAGGAGTTGGGCTTGTGAGTCCCCTAATGTTAAATCCAGCTTTATTTATTCATTTTTCTACCTCCTGAAAAATAATATGCTTATTAAAGCATTTACAAATAATTAAAATAAACTAATTTTTGTGACTATTTATAAATTATAATAATTGTATTATATTTTTAATTTTTAAATTTTTTTTGTGCAAATGTTTTAAAATCATGATTTCTTTAATAAGTTTCATATTTTTATGGAATTTTTATATTTTTTTCATGGTTATTTATAATTAAGATGAATTAATTAAAAAATATTGAACTATATATTTATTAATATAAATACCATATATAATTTATTTTTACTAGAAAAAGTGATCGTGATAAGAAAAAAACTATAAATTTCCTCACAGGATGTTATTTTCCCATTAATGGGACATTATCAGAAGAGTGGTTTACCCTCTTCTCAGTGTTTTTTCTTCTCAATGGCACTAAATTCCATTGATGATTGGATTTGGATGCATCCCAAGTTTTACTAGGCTTAATAAGAGTCTTTAGAGAAGTATTTTTATTGATAATTGGATTTTTAATGTTATGGAGGAGTTGTTTACCAAGTGTGGAAGATGAGTTATTTATACTTTAAGAGAGGGGTATTTTTCCGTTAAAATATTGAATAAAAACAATACCCAAGGTCAGCCATGGAATAGTGATATTATTTACATTATAAAAAATATATTCATTAAATAACATGATTTTAAGACATTAAATTACTTTATAATTCTAATTTATTGGTCAAGAATAATTTTATAGAAATGATTATGTCATAATTTTATCATGAGTTTTGTAATTTAATATACACTCATTACGAGGGAAAAAATATTTTTACTATTCACATGAAATTTGATTTATTTCTGGATATAAATCTTTCTTCTTTTACATAATACATATATTCAATTTTTTATCCTCTTTTATTATATAGAATTTTAATGGGTCTACTAATTGGTCAATTTAATTATTTTTATTAATTAAATAAAGTGTTTTTGGTTTCACCATGTAATCTATAAATATGATACTTATATAATATTACATAACAGATATTTATTTTGGAATGAAATTATTTAAATATTTTTCATCATTACATTTTTTCCCTTTTAATATTTTTTCACAACATATTAAAATAATATTATCAGTTGAGAAAAAATGAGGTTAATTATGTTTCATTTTTCCTCTAATTCCCACATCAAATCTTCACACATATGGTCCAACCAAAACAACTAATGAGGTGATTTTTTTATTTTCTAATAATATATCTTTCTTTTCCCTGATCTTTACTAGTTTCTCCTCATATGAGAGTCTATTTTCAAGTTGTAACACATCCATATTTGGTACATTTGAGGTATCAAGTATTTACTTTCTCGTGAGATATATAAGGAATGAATATTGATCTTGAGATATATTTGGTGGAATTCCAAGATGATAAGACACTAATCTTGTGAAATCAATGATCTAAAAGGGGCCAACATACCTAGGTATAATCTTCTGTTCATTATAAACAACTTTAATCTTTTACATAGAGATATAAAAAAAACATTATATCTAACATCAATCTCAAAATCACTTAGATGGTTATTTTCATAGTTTTTTTGTTGACTCAAAAAATATATTATATTAGATGGATTAATTTAATGGTCTTAGTCATCTCATGAATAAGATCTGATATAAGAAGCTTCTATTCTACAACAACATTCAAATAGGTAGTAGTTATATTTCGATTTCCAAAAACATCTTTATATGGATATATTCCAATACTTGAGAAAAATCTGTTATTTTATGAGAACTCTACAAATTAAAGATGAATATATCATCATACATTAAATTACATTTACCATTATCATAGAGTGTATTCAACTTTCTAAATATTCCATTCATTTTGGTGATTATTTTTGGGGTGATAGTCTATACTTAAATTCAAATTAGTTTTCAAATAGGTATTCAAATCATGTTGAGAAATCCACCAAAATTTATATTTGAACCTTGGATCATGATCAATGATTATATAAAGTGGTACCCCATGAGTCTTCAAAACATCCACTACATATATCATGGAATATTTTTCAAGTATAAATTTTCCCGAATGGTGATGAACTGTGTAATATTGGGAAGTCTATCAACTACAACCCATATCTCATGGTTTCATTTGAATTTATTTTTAATACCAGTTATGAAGCCCATGGACATGTTCTCCCATTTTAATGTGGTTATAGGACAATATTTCATCATCCCATTACACTTTTTTACTATTCATTAACATGTTAAAATTCTAAGAATCTTGAGATATACTCACCAATCTCATTCATCATGTTGTCCCACCAGAAGTTCTATTGATTATCATGGTACATCTTAGTAATTCATGGATGCATGCCCAAATATGATCTATGCCTATTATCCAATATCTATTTATTCATATAAAGTGATACTTTCAGTCAAATTATAGTTCCAAATCGAATCATTCCATCCTAATCAATAGGGAACTCATGTTGCTTCTATTCCCTTATTGTGTTCACATTATTTTGAATCTCATATCACCCACTTGTACCTCATAAATATTCTCTTAGATAAAGGATTGGGAAGTCATTTGGGAATGATAGGATGTATTCACTGCCATTGTGATTTACAGATCATTCATTTTTTATAACCATGAAGATATGTTCTTTCTCAATCCATGTCATGGATATAGTAGCAGGTTATTTTATGCTAAGAGCACTGTCTACCCTATTCAACTTCCCCATATAGTATTGAATAGAGAAATAAAATTCCATTATTAGATCTAGTCATCTTCTTTTACACATTTTTAGATCATTCTATGGGAATATAATTTAGAATATTGTGATTGGTATATAAGTCACACTTATCACAATATAGGTAGTGCTTCCAAACCTTAAAGGTTAAAATAACATCTACCAGCTACAAATAATTATTTAGGGTGTTCTTCTCATGGATCTTAAAGTATGTTGAGGCATAGGAAACCTCTTTATGTATATTCACAAGTAAAAAACTCATCATATTCTTCTAAGTATCTCTTTATATCGCCTAATTATCTCCACTTGTTGGTCATTTCAGTATAGGCACCTTGACTAGCCTCTTAACTATTCCTTAAATTTTTACTCAAATTTTTTAATCTATAAATTCATTATCCATTTTTTGTTAAGTTGTTTGTAATTCTAGTAAATCATGAGAACCTTCTCACAAATTATCTATAGTACACTACAATGATAAGATAACTATGGATTTCTAAGAAACTAGTGGGAATGGAACATTATTCTATTTCAATTGTCTTTGAATGGTCAATTTAAATTCCCTCACATGTGATCATGTTCCTCAAGAATCTTACATTTTACATCATAAAGTAAAATTTTCTGAAAATATAATAGATTTTCTCATTCTTTAATTTATATAGCACAATCCATACACGATCTTCTTGTTCGTCTATGATATTAGTGTAAATGAGAATATCATCAAATAATACTTCGATTATTTTGAGGTTGTCTTTAAATACTATATTCATAAAATCCATGAATATTTCAGGGAATTACTAAGTATTAATGGAATCAAAATGAAATCATATTTTCCACACTTCGTATGGAAATTCGTAGTCTAAATATCCTCCTTCTTCACCTTCACTTGGTAATATCCCAAATGAATATTGGCCTTTGAGAGGTATTGATCTCATCATAGTTTTTTGAACAATTCATCAAAAATTTTCATGGTATACTTGATCTTTATGGTGAAAATCTTTTGCTCCCTATAATCAATATATAGATACATGTATCCGCCCTTTTTATCTACAAAGAGAATTAGCACACCCTATGGTGATGCACTAGGGAAAATTTACCCTTTGTCCAATTTATTTTGTAAATTATTTTTAGATCTTCCCATTCGATTGGGGGAATAATATAGTTAAATTTAGAGATATTTGTGGCTCCAGATATAAGATTTATCATTAAATATACCCAAAGATCCATGTAATGTTTTGGTAAATCTTCGAGAAATAATTTAATGTATTCCCTCGTAATGGAAATTTTAAATAGGTTGATACATGCCTTTGAATCAAACATTTGGGTAAGGTATTCTTTGTCATAGGGTATCAACACCCACACCATTAATTGATTTTTAAACAAATATGTGTGATCTTCCTTGAATTTTGAAAGGATCATGGGATGCTTTAGAATATGATATGGAATTTCATTTACTAGAGAGTTGATTTTTTCTCTATATAAAGAGAGAAAATCAATGCCTATTATTGCATAAAATTCCATGAGGAGAATTATTATGAGATTAAATATAATAATCGTCCCATAGAAGATAAAAAGAGAATATTCCAACACTTTGGTAGAAATTATCAAACTACTTGGTGTTTTTATGATATATCTAATTTAAGGTATTGGTTTATTGATTCAACATTTCGAGAAAACATGTAGGTTATAATGGAATGTGTAGTAGATGAATCGAATAAAAAATTTCCAATTCCTGAGTGAATAGGAATCTTACATTGTATGACATAATTTTCACACATAACATTAGTAGTAGTGATTTAATAATCCTTCCCTTCCTCATTTGGATTTAGTGGTTGCTGATTCTAAATACCTTCAAGGACCCATAGTTTAGTGCCCTAGAATTCATAGTGCCATTTGGATGTTCTTTATTTTCCTCCATATTATATTTTGGGTTCTTCATGTCTCTTTGATGTCCATAAGCATGGTGGACTTCTCTCTTACACTTGAAGCAGTTCCATACCTCTTTGAGGTAATTCTACTAATTTTTTCTTCTATATTTTTAACATGTGAATTGCTGGATCCTTTTTCCTTCTTTATCATTTTCCTCCCAACTTGAAACTTAGTTGTATTATTCTTATCCCCTTATCAAAAATACCAATATCTGAACTCCATAACTACTTTTAGAGAACATCAAACCAAATCTTCATATATTCGGAAGTCTTATACTGATAAAAGATTTAAAATTTGTGGACATAATAAATGAACATATTTATCTATATTTCCATCATTGTGGATAACAAATTATAAATAGTATATTGAAAGCTATGTGAATTATACATCATAATTAATTATTGATTCACCTTACTTTTACTTTATATATATTAATAATCTATCCATATTTTTTGGATGAGTTCATGGGAAATAAGTGTTAAGAAAAATAATCTTAAATTTTTTCCACTCTATCTCTTCCATTTCATCCATCATCTCTGTGTTCTTTATCAACCCCAACATTTTATTTTCTTCACTACTAAATGATATAAGAATAGATTCACCCTCTCCTTATTATAATTGTGGATCCCATAAAATATCTTCTATATTGAGATAACCCATTGTTTTGAAACATGTAGACCATAAGATCCGCAAAACATTTGTGGTTGTTGTATCAAAATGGATCAATTGAAATTTGATCCTTCCTAGGTGAAGTTGGATATTTCACATGGTTCATCTTATTCTTTATAACCTAAGAAATCTTGTAAAGAATCGCCATAATATTTTGAACTCTAATTCTCATGGAATTTTGGTTTTCGTTCTAAAAATCCTTGTATTTTTACAAGCATGAGTTGTTGGCCATGTTTCCCTTGGTGCCCACAGTTTTATAATTCATATTTTTTTGAACAAAAAATAACTGAAAAAATAATGAATAAATAATATATTTTTATAAAAAAAAATCAGGTAATAACCTTATATTATTGGATTACATTGTTTAATCATCTTCTAAAATGAATCTTCTTGGATGCTTTCCTATACTTAGAGTAATTCTAAGGTTTGAAACTAATGTTCTCTAATAATAGTTTTCCAATAAACTTAATTGTACCTCTAATTATAACTATATCATCACCAATTTTTTACATGACTATTATGTAATTTTAATGATAAAACATATAATAGTTATATATTAAAGGATCAAACAGTTTAGTGTCATTAAAAAATTGGGATCATACATTTAAAATACCAAATAAAACATAAAATATATTAAAATCACTCTAATTTGTCTAAATAAAAGATCCCACATTATAAATAGTAAATATATTCACATAAGGATATACTTCAAAGAAGGGGGTGTGAAAAAATACTAGTAAGGGGAATGATAACATAACAAAATTAAGATGTATGAATCAATAGAATATGGTTGGGAATATGAATAATAATAATAATTTTATAAGAATTTCATCATTGTCGTATGCATGAGGAAGAAATTTTAAAAAGTTATGGAATTTATAAATTCATAAAAATTAAACATCATGTCATATGTTCAAATACCAAACCTATATATGAAAAAATATAACATCTTGTTCATGCATAACATATGTGAATGAATCAAGACATAATAATTGTGAAAAAATATATCATTTGTTCATTAATAATACACATTATCTAATTAGAAAATTTTCAGTACCCAATTCATTAGAGGGTTATATAACTTTGGTCCCACTATTGGAAATGTGATATTCACATAATCATGCATGACAAATAAAACATAAAATCATGATAATTATGAAATAACTCTTGGAAGGAAAGGAAATTATTATGGAAATCAGAAATCATTCTTTCATGAATAAATTTTTTGGTTCCAAAATAAATAATGGAAAACATATTTGACTTAAATATCATCATTATTGAGCGATGAATAAACAAAACATGAGGAGTCAATGATTTGTTTTGGAAGGAAAAATATTTTTAAAAAATATTTATATTTTTCTTAAGAATCATTTTGGAAAGGGGGAAAATGTATATCTACAAAAAAAAGGAATAATAGTGAAATAGTATTAATGTAATATTAGGGCAATATTTTAAATAAAATTGATGAAAATTTTGGATAACCCAAATAAAAAGGATAAGTGTTCAATAATCCCTTACCATTAATCTTGCTATAATTCATTTCGTTTTCAAATCTTGAATAAAAAACATATTTTTTATTAAAAAATTGAAAAAAATCAATAAAGTTAATTTAAATGAATATTTTTAAATTATTAAAATATGATTATATAAGATAATTTTCATTGTAAATGTTGAAGCATTTTGATATCATGATTTCGTTAAAAAATAATGTTTTGATATGATTTCATTATTTCTTCATGGTCATTTATACATATGTAGAATTAATTCCAAGCTAAAAATATAAAAATATTTATAAATTTATATTCCATAAATATTTTTTTATATTTTTTAATATATTTGGTAATATGAAATGAATTGGAAACATCCTTGTTAACTTCTAACCAACCATTTATGAGCCAATTTCCAAAAATTGGGGATGAGAAATATAACAAGTTATCATATCATCAATATAATAATTTCTATATGTTAACATTGTTAATATAATGATTAATTGCCATTTTGTTATACTTTGTTTATTTGGGCTACAAATGGTGGGAGATAGAATTAAATAGGGGAGTGTAAAGGGAGGAAAATTTTGTGAGAGCTTACACTCTTCTCGGTCTTTTTTCCTTCTCCATGAAATCAAACTAATTTGACGCATGGAGTTGGATGGCCCCAAAAAAATCCATAGACATTAAAAAAGGAATAATATAGTGTATTTGGTTAGAGATTTGGATATGGAAACTGGGGGTGGAGTGGTTTTCCATGGGAGGGATAGAGTTTTTTATACTTGAGGAGAGTTTTACTTTTGAGATAAATTATTGAATAAATTTCTATATTTAAGGTAAACCATGTAATAATAATAATGATTTTTTTAAATAATATTTCAAATAAATTACATGATTTTAAGATGTCACAACTATTTATCATTTTAATTCATCAGTTTAATCAAATGTAAATACAGAAAAAGTGACAAAATATTATTTTAATGCAATTCCATAGATTTTAAACAATGGAAAGTACTTTTTTATAAAAAATAATGTTAATTTTCTATTAATAAAACAATTTAAAAATTAAATATGTTTCCTTCAATCCTCTTGTATTATAAGATATTAGTCATCATTACATCATGAGTGGTGTAATTTAAGATACACTGGTAAAAAATTGATCTAAGTGGAAACTTTTTTATTATTGTAATTATTTTGGAGTAGAATGTATTTTATCTTCATGTGAAGGATTGTAAATTTTGGATATTATGTTAGAATATGCCAAAAATTTATGTTTTAGTTAATATTTAAAGATGATATGAATATATCGTTATCCATATTTGGATAATGTTATTTGTTAGAAGTTGATTTCAGTGCTTATTGGATTACAAAATAATCTTAAATACTCATAGTTTATATAAAATTATGAGATAGAGGTAGAATTTGATTAATTTATAAAGTTATGCTTTTAAAATATGGATATTTCATTATTTTATTTGTTTGGATGGTAATGGAAATCCATAAATCTAATAAAATGATCTTGAAACAAAAAATAATATCATATTAGCTTCATTTTGCAATGAATAAAGGGCCTTTTAATAATGCATTGATTTTTGGTTTTTTGGTTAATAACTTTCTCATCATTATTCAATTTATTTTTATCAATGTTCTATGTCACTCCCTATAATTATTTGGACAAAATATTTCTCTCAGTGTCCACATTTTCACTTCCCATAATTTTTTCCTATTTATAAACCAAGTTATGTATTATTCCAGATGAACAAAAAAATTCACATTCCACATTTTCAAGAGGAAGTTTTATTAACAATTTAATGATTTGGGATTTCGAAAATTATATTTTCAAATTTAATATTTTTTTTAGAAATGTTAAGATAAAATTTTGAGGATTTGGTATATTATAGTAGACGAGAATGTAAAATCCAATGATTTAGTCTATAAAATCCTTTTACATATAAGTAAATATCATGGGTATAAATTTAATTAATATCATTATGAAAAATATAAGAATTAAAAAATTGTGAAATAATTTTTCTTTAAGAATATAAAAAATATTTTTGAAACAATATTTATTTGATGTATTTATTTTAAAATTTTAATATTATTATAACATATATTTAGAAAATATGAAATTATAATAAATTAAATAATTTTATATAAATAATATAAACTGTGGAAATAGTTAATTTAAAATATTCATGTTATCAAATTAGCACTTAATCTGTATTTGTAATATTTAAAAAAATATGGTTATGTTTTCAAACATACATTCACAATTAATATGGATGAATTTAATGATTTATACTTAACCATAATATTTTTTTAATAAAATGGATGCTTTTTAGAAAATGGATATTTTCTTAATTAATTACCGAGAATTTATTTAATGATACCAAATTAAAAACTATAGTTTCTTCGTACCATGTTGAATATATAAAATATATAAAAATTGAATGTTTTAGTTTTACAATATAACATATTAGAAAATATTAACCTAATGGAATATAAGAATTATAATATTATATAGTTTATAAGATTAAATTTATAAAATTTATCAGTTAATTGAACACTATATAAAAAAGATGAATTTTTATGTAGGTAATTCTGTGTATTGGAATTGTAATTAATGTTATGAAGAATTATATGAATTTATAAGCGTAATAAGTAGTTGTGTAAGGGTATGTAATACTGATTTTGTTCCTTGTAAAGGTAGAAAATTTGAAACACAATGGTAACTCCATCAATGCATAAAGGTCAGTCGAACTCCCTCAAATTATGAAATAAATAAGTTATTGCAAGCATAAATATAATTTGTAATGTTATTCTTCTTGTAAGGGTAATAATTGGATGTTTAATGGTAATAAATGCATGTGTAATGGTATAATCCTCACATAATGGTACAATATGACTCGCATAGGGGTGATCCAATCAATACAAAATCAATATAAGGGTAACTCACACTATACTGAGGCTATGTGTGTATCGGTAAAACACTTATGTAAGTATGAAATTCTTGATATAGAATCAATGAAAGTGTAAATGAAAATCCAAAAGTTCTTATGTAAGTTTAACCGTTGAGTCCTAAAAAAGAACATAAAGGTAAGTTGTAGCTCACATAAGGGTATATCCAAGTTTATGAGCTCATGTAAATAATGACTGTAACTATGTTTGGGTGGTCTAGCTAAAACGGAACCATTGTATGGGTCACCCAAACATCACATAATTTTAGACCACAATTACATATTGGTTTTCCCTAGAAATCAAGTAACACATAAATGTAATCCCAAGTTTCCATAATTCTATTCCACACCACCAATGATACATAATGGTAATAAACATTCCACATAATGGTAATCTACATAAAAAGGTAAATGATCACTGCCAAATTTAACCATCAATATCATTTCATTTTTTACTTTTAATGAAACCTACAGAAAATACATAATAATACATATATGTAATATATTAATTTTTTTATGAATATACATTCCATATATATTGTAAAAGATGACTATGATTAGTGGATTATGGACTAAATATAAATGAACTCATTTATAAAACCCTTTTATATTCATCTGCAGGTTCAATAAGCCATAAAAATCAACCAATATAAGAGGCTTTCATTTTAAAGATTATGTGCTTTTAAAATATTTTATTGATCTAGGGTGTTAATTTGGGTAGTTTTATATGGGTAGAATAGTAATAAAAACTATATTTTATATAAACAACATTTAAAATGATATTTTTTTAAATATTTTTAATTTATGATAGTGATGATCCATTCATTCATATTTTTATTAGTCAAATATGTTCACACAATAGATGATTTTTTATAGAATAGAGCTCATTCTACTTGGGTGATTACCCTAACAAAGTCCAACTATGTTCCTTCACCAAAAATAATTCATGTGTTTTAGTAGTTTGAAAGAAAGAGATATAAATTCATTGATGAATAATAATATATTTTGGATTAATCCTTTGAGAAAAATTTTACTAAAAAAGAATAATTATGGTTCTTTAGGTAAGATAAATCTATTTTCTATAAAATTAAATTTCTTTGTTTTCTAACAACATTTTCGTGTAAGAATAAAATTATTTTATTATATTTATACTTTCCAAAAACCCTTTCTTGTATAGGGATTTTATTTTGAAGTCTTATTTTATGATTTCAAGGAAATATCCTTATTGTAAGGGAAAATCATTTTCAATAAACATATATTTTATGGTTCTCAAAACCTTTCTGAAGGGATATGGTTTTAAATGTATACCTTAATATTTCAAGGAAAAAGAATTATTTCAAGAGAAAAAGGACATAATTAAAATTTATTTTTTTAATAAATCCTTTCTTATAAATAGGTTTGATTTTAAACATCTATTTTTAGTTTCCAAGATAAAAATGAATTTAAATGGAAAATAATTTTCTAGATTGAAAGACCATTTCCTGGAAAAAAAAATTCAAAATTATTTATTTGTGATCTCTAATTTGTATTAATGTTTTTTTATGAATTATATTTTAAAGGATTTCTTATTTCTATAAATAGATTATGGATAAGGTATTAAACATAAATAAAACTTTTTAAGGAAGTTTTAAATTGATTTAGAATATATTATAGTTGATAAAGGATATACGTAGCATATTTGTACTCAAGTTAAGGGTTTCCTATCTCACTTTATTTAGTGAGAATTATTCCATATTAACCACTTATTTCATGTACATGGTTTACAGAGTACCAATGAATATATTTCATGATTAATTCTTAAAAATTATGGGTATTTCAAAATCCATGTAAGGTTATATCGTTCCTGAGGTTTTGATACAAATATTACTAAAGGATTGTGTGTTTTTATATTACAATCTCATTTTTTACCGGTATTGTTTTTGATTATGTTTCTAATAATGAAACATCAAGATATAACTCGCAAAATATCATGATTTTTTTTCTTCTATAGATATTTCATCATATTATATGTATTCCATTTATTTTCCTCTCTTTAATTACTAAAGAGACTGAATGAAGATTTTTATGGAAGTTCAAATTTATTTCTCTATTTGATAGAAAATAATTTTTCTTCATTGTCCAGTTTTTCTAAAAATGTTTTCAAAAAAATTATTAATATCGATATATTATTCTTTAAATTAATTTTTACCCACAGTTTACCATTTACAAAATGGTTTAAAATTAATCTTATTGTCCTTTTCCAAACGAATTACATTTGAATTTTTATTAAAAATATGAAAAGAATAATTATATAAACACACACTAAATGAGTTGAGTTTTTAATTTCCATGACCTCTCAATGTTTTTAATATTTTTATAAAACATCCCATAGTTATTTTTTAAAAAAATCAATAATATATTATATTTTTTTGGGATATTAGTGAATTGATTTCACAATAAAATGTGTATATTACATAAGGAATATTAGAGAGACAATTTAATGTAATTTTTTATCTAAAATGAAATAATTTGACGTAGCATTTACTTTACTAGGGATATGATACAATTATACCGTCCATATTCTTTTTCTGTATGTTTTATAATTAAAAAGACAATATGTTTATAAAACCCATTTATTTTTAATGGGTTAATCAATGATGGAATTTGAAAATGTGTATGAAGGCTATTTATTTTCCATGGGTTATGATATGATGCATTTTTTATGATCTTTTGTACAAAATTATATGACCCCCTCCCCACAAACTATACCCCTCATGGGATGACAATGTGAGATGAGAGATAATGACCCCCGAGTCCCACCTCCAATAGGACCCGGGTTGGAAACTACCACCAAGGGTATAGAAAACACACATATGGAAGGAATTACCCTTTATGAGAAAACATTCATAAGAGAGAGAGATGACATACACCAAAAAAACTCTTTCTCTGACTACAATATAAATGAAATCCCAATTACGCCTATGTAATGTCATAAAAAACTACTAAAACTAAAAGGAGAAAACTATAATTACCATAAGAAAGTATAATGACATCGACCACGAAGCCCAAACAGCTCGAATAAAACCACCAAGATAGTAGTAACTAGCCTGGTCTGCAACCTTCTCCAAGTGACCAAAAAAATATTTCTTATAATGTAAGTTGAGTATAATAGTATACTCAATATGATACTCCCTAAACCCTCTCGTGTAAAAGTAAAGAAAGCATACAAAAGAATAGTGATCAAAAAGTGAAACCAAATCATCACTTAAATAGGTGTACTATGTTCTTATCATCACCATGGATAATCCCCATAAGTATCTCATACAATATTATATAGTATAATAAATAATGTCAAGGGTACCCCACTAACACTTCCCCACTTATTTTTCTTTTTCCCCCAACATCACACATCCTATGAATCTCTTTCCAAAAAGGCTTTCCCATAGACACCTGGGCGAAGCACAACAAAATGAAACTTGTGAAACTCGTCATGTCAACCACACAACCAACGGTAAAAAGTTAGTTTTTGGGATCCACAACTGCACACATAGCGTGTATTAGACATCGTGTATTATACCTCAAGCCTTCACAACCCATCCACAGAGTTAGGATCCTCAATCCATCACAACATATACATGTTACACTTATTGTAGTACATAGGAAACTATATCCAGGACATATGTGTCTAAAATAATCACAAGAAATTGCATCCCATTATATACATATATTAGGTAAACTAACCATCATGCATACAAGAACAAGTAACTACACAGGGAAGAGTGTGAGGTTGAAGGGGTTAGTCAGCCATCCATCCTCCCAGTGAGATGTTGGGGAAAACATCCCAAACCCAAGGATCAGAATCCCTTGGGTGTCAGTTTCCATAACCGATATGGTGGAGTATAATAGAAAAACACAAAAAGTACAGGATATAATATAGCTCACAACCACACTAGGGCCATAACCTAGTCTCAGGCACAACTGCAGCTAACATCTCTTACACTTATGGCTTCCACTGCGAAGAATAAGTATCCTATAAGAACGCAACTATTTAAAGAGATACATTATATTACTTTATCCCTTTTTATCATTGGAAATATTCATTAACTAATTCATTAACAATTAATTATCTCGTATCAAAGTCCACATTACATGTCATTAGCACCACTACAAGATTCCATGCCCTATAGGAATAACCAAATGGAGTCCACATTTTCACAAATATAAAACCCCATCGTTGCATCCCAACAAGATCCAACCCAATGCGTTAAATAATATTTTATTTATTAAAAAATTACCTCTTTCCATGTTTCTAGGTATTCTAATAAATAATTCTAAGCTACCGAAGGCAATGGTCTATACACGGTGAGTAGATGATCATCCCATCAATTCTTTTCCATCTATAGTCGGAGTGTATATCGATCCATCCTTAAGAAGATAAACATAGAAAGCATGTGAAATACCCAGAACGTCTTCACCACTTTTGGAAATAGGGTAACCAATACCATATGCCTCCTGAATTGGGAAAAGTAAACAAGATAAATAGACAAAATATTCTACATGAATGACCTTAACATTAATGGGTAATCCCGACATCAACCCATTCCTCCACCTCTACAGTCCTCCTATACACCCATTTGCATATACTAATGTATCACTCCACTCTAGGAATCAACTTCTACCACCACCAATCGGCTTCCCTACCCCACATACCACAACAACCCTCTAAGCATAGTCATCCCAGGCTCACATCTGATCCGGGCCACCCTACCCCACATACAATGAGTCTCACATCCAGATCATATCATAAGCAGTAGTAACAAACATAGCAATGGTTTCTCATACCCAAATAATGGAATTCATCTTTCACACAAAATGAGCTATCACGACACCAAGGCACAGGGCACATGGCCTTTACAAGAAAGAGGGCAACTCAAACCCTAGAAGGCATTATCTTTATCCCTAACTGGTTCTTATTCCATCTTGAATTAACTCCTTAATTATTCATAGTTCCCCACTACATGCACCCTAAGTAAAAAGATATCACAAGATGTCACCAAATTAATTCAATAATTAATTTAATATTCCATTATTCATTTATCAACAAGAATATACATGCCTCAGGTTAATTAAAAAATTGTTTTAAACATGGTCACTATAATAAATTTTATTATCAATAAATTACAACAACAACAGTAGTAACAATAAAAAGATTCATTAAACATGTCTCTTTATGTTTTAGATAATTAATTAAACAATTTATTGAAGCTTTATGTTATTTACCAATTTCTATCAAGAACAATATGCTAACTAGTAATGGAATAGATATCACACTACCTAGAAAATCAAGAGGAAAACTGTTATCATGATGTAAAGAAAAAATATAGGATTGATACCAATTATTTAATCTTGTTCATTTAATTATTAGGTCAATTCCATTGTTAACCAAGGGCTAAACCATGACAACTCTATGATTGATCGTAAATTGTTAGAGAAATAGTGAATAAACTACCACAATGGTTCATTTATATTCATTTATTGAGAATGGATCTATGAAATGGATCATGATCACCTCTCTCAAAATAACTGCTTCCACCCAAGGATACCACAGCGCAAACACACCAACCAAAAACCAAATAAATTCCATCAAAAACATATAGATAATCCTCTATCACATGGAAATGAGAAATAGGAGGAACCTGATTAAGGAACCCATAGGAAAAGAGCTAGAACATACCTTATATTGTAGATAGATCATTATAGATTAGAGGGAGATATAGATCATTCCTTGACAAAGGAATCTTCAAAATGGTGAATATAGGGTTGTTGGATCACCTGGGGTCAATGGAGAGCCACTACAGCCATCAGTTATGACAAAAACTAAGCGGATAAAAATCACTTAAAGTATATAGTATCGGGGAATTAAATGAATTATAATCCCATTTCACGTCATGTAATACCTTGATGTTGAGTTCAGTAGAAAAATATATGTCCTCGTAATTTTATTTATTTTCCAAACCATGAAATTATTTACACTATGAACCCCTTTTTCATGATTCAAACAACATATGAAATAGAGTTCCACATCGGGTAATACAGTTACAAGAAATTTAATCCACCCACCCATCTGTTTTACTTAACCAAACTTCTCCAAACATAATTTTAGCCACATATGTGCACTTTGATCTTTGAAAACATAAAAATGGTAGATATATGTGGATCTGAAACCTTATATTAGATACCAATCAAAACAATATAATCATTGAGAATTCAAAACCTACCTAGAAAAGAAAACTAAAGGGGTCACCCAAATAGCCACCCCATGAGATACCTCTCAAAGATTTCTCCACCATAGGTTCTCACAACCTCACTAGAGGAAGAAACATAAAATCACACAACTACCACAACAAGCTACTAAAAACACTCTTGAGGGAGATACATCTCAAAAGATAGTAATCCACAACAAGAAAAAAGATAAATCAATCTCATTAACCGAAAAGGGTCTGCAACCATAAATCAAACAATATTACAATTTAAGATATAAACATCAAACAACTCAGGGTACTGAGCATGTATCTACAACTCATGTTCCCAGGTACTCCCATTCATGCCACCGTTCCACCATAAGAATGAACCAAGGGGATAGTATGACAATGCAACACCATTTCCTTGTGGTCCTAGATCTTTACATGATTCTCCACGAAGGTCACATCATCGTCATCATCATTGATCTTTCCCCAATTGAAGATTTGAGAGTCTTCATGAAGATAAAAATAGATCTACAATATTTGGAAAACATTTTTTATTGTGGTCATTTGTGTGGGAAGTGCTACCTGAGGCACTACGGCTCCAATATGAGCCATTACATCAACAGACCTAACAAACTGGGGGGAATGTTTAATCCCACAACAAGGCCTTAGTAGACCAAGATGGGGAGTCACCTTCAGAAACACGTGATCCCCAACACCAAACTCTATTTGTCTCCTCCTATTATCAGCATAGGACTTCTGAAAATACTGAAATACTTTCATCCTTTCTTGAATCACCTGAACCCTCTCTATCGTATTCTTTACCAGTTTCATCCTGATAATTTTTTACTCTCTTACCCCTATCCAACACAATGGAGAATGTCATGGTCAGTCATACAAAGATTAAAATGGTTCCATAACAATGGTAGAATGAAAACTATTATTGTATGAAAACACTACCTAGGGTAGGTTTCTCATCCATGGACCTCCAAAATCTGGGACAAAAGACTAAAACATGTCCTCAATAGTTTTCATAGTTCCCTATGTATGACCATCCATTTGTGCATGAAATGTACTGTTAATACCAACATGGGGACCAAAATCATAATGGAGACCTCCCATACCGTAGAGGGAAAATGAAGATCTCGGTCAGAAATGACCATCCTCATAACTTTGTGGAGTCTCAACGCCTCCTCTAGATAATACCTTGATAAAAAACCACTATTACTGACTCCATGATCACTATAAAGTTGGATTATTTTCTCAAATGATACAATTACACCCATAAAGCATCATAAGATTCTTGGGATCAAGAAAAAATGGTAAAAAAATTGGTCGATATATCCTCCCACTTCCACTAAGGAACATATAATGGCTAGTGCAGCCCATCTCGAACATAGTGCTCAGCCTTAACCTTTTGGTGAACTAAACATTGAGGAACAAATGCTGCAACTGCATGCTTTAACCCAAGCCACCAGAATTGACTCCCCAAAGCTTGGTATATCATTGTCATGCAAGGATTTATCACTAAGGGAGAACTATATAACTCTCTGAGAAACATCTCATGCGATTCCAAAGGAATGAAAATCCTTCCCTGAAACAACACTTGGTGTTGTTCATCTTTATACCAACCATTAGGGGCCTGACCACAAACAACTTGGTATCTCTAGACCTCCACCTCAGGATCCCCCAACTGGAACTCTTCCAACTACTTCACCTGATATGAAAACAATGTCATTTGAAAAAAATAAATCACTTTCCCCAAATTATCCCATATCTACACATAATGCTGAAATCACTTCCATTAATCTTTAGAAATCACCTGATTCACACATTTCATCACTACATGACTTCTTACTCAACACAACAGCTACAACATTCCCCTTTATAGGCACGTACAAAATCAAAATGTCATGATCCTGTAAGAACTCTATCCACCAATGTAGTGATAAGTTCAAATAATGATGGGAGAAAATGTAACTCATCATCTTGTGATAGGTGGAGTCCAAAAAACACTCACCAATGAGGTCATGTCTCTATAAATATAGGGAAAATAATACTGATGCCAAATTTAGATCATGGGTGGCATAGTTACATTCATTGTGATGCAACTACTAATTTCCATAATAACTGACCAATCTGCATTGAATCAGAACCACACCCAACCTAAGACATGAAGCATCACAAAAAACATGAACTGAACTCCCTCATCTGGAAGACAAAGAACCAGAGAACTGACTAACTTCTACTTTAGATACTCAAAAGCACCCTAACACTGATCAGTCCACAAAACATGATAATACTTCCTTGTAAAAACTAATAGATGAGTCTAAACCCAAGAAAAATTGGCTATGAACCTCCTGTAATAGCCTACATGACCAAGGAAACACTTCACCTCTACAATTTCCTTGGGGTCTTCCCAAGTCCCAACAGCCTCTACCTTTGATAGATCCATATCTAATCTTTTTTGGGATACAACATAACCCAATAAAGAGACTTATCATGACCATAACTCACACTTAGACAACTCACCAAATAGCTCATGTCGAAGAACAACTCCCAAAATCTCATGTTGATGCTCTGCATGCTCTTCATCAGACACAGATTACACAAGGAATTCATTGATGAAAACCGCCTTAAACATATCCAAATACTCATAGAACATAACATTCATTATCCCCATGAACACATCTAGAGTATTCATCACACCAAATGAAATCATAATGAATTCGTAATTCCTATGACGAAAACACAATGTAATCTTCAGGATATCCTCATCCTTCACATGCATTTGATGATATCCTGAACACAAATCGATCTTCAAGAACCAAGATTCACCCTTGAGTTTATCAAATAAATCATAAATCCATAGAGGAGGATAGTGGTTCTTCGCTATCACTCAGTTCAATCGATGATAATCGACACACAACTGTTAATAGTCGATATCCTTATTTATGGGAAAAATGGGTGTACCCCACAATGACACGGTTGGCCAAATGATATCACACTGCAATAGAACATCGATCTATATACGTATATATAACTAAAAGAAGGGTCTATTCAATTCAGAGACATCGATATTGGAGACACACCTGGCTGTAGCTCAATCCCATACTTGATCTTTTATTGTGGTGGTAATGCTACAACCTATTTTGGAAAGATGTCAAGGTACCCAATGACAACCCTAGGAAACGTTGACTCCTAAACCTCTGAAAAAATCAACTTCTTCTAATTAGTCAAATATATCAAGGACAGAACACACCTTCATACCAACTAAGGGCCTTGCTCCCCAAAAAACACTAATGGATCTCCATAAACATTGAAAAACACCCCAGCCATAGGAAAAAATCCATGATAGCCTGCACCGAATATAACCAATCCATGTCGAGGATGACATCATATAGTTCTATTCGTAAACCAAGGAACTATCCTACATGGAGATTCTTCCCCATCACTGGATCACACTCTCTATATACATAAAACATGTAATCTTGGACTACAACTAATTTAGTCTACACCAAGGAAACTGGAAGCCCCTCTACCTCATGTTCCAAATCAGGGACAAGGGAAGGAGATATGAAGGAATAAATTTCTCCTAAATCAAAAAAGGCATGAAACCAAGTAGAAAATAAGAAAAGGGTACCTCAAATAACATCTGGATCACATAGCATTGGAAATTATAATGCATGAAGGTGACCAAGACCTGCTCTATGGCCTCCCAAACCCTAATGGTGACCACCTACATGGTTTCACTCTTCTCTATGGGGATGGTGAGTGTCATAGGGTTTCCCTTTTCCTCCCCATATGCTCACAACTAATAAAAAACTAGCGTGACTTCCTACTTCTACCTCAAATGCAACAGCCTCAATAAAAATACATATAGTGGAACACTTGGCACACACTAACTACTCAGAATGGTCAGGCACTCTCACTACTGGTGACCTTGGCCTCTATATGAAAATCAAACATCAGATCCCTTGGCATGGGCCTAAGATCCACTTACCATAGAGAAATGTAATACTAAGGGAGATGACCTAGCCCCGTCCGAATGGAAATCCTTCTTCCCTAAAAACCAAGAACACCAGACCACAGCTCTACTTCCTGATCAGTCTTAATTAATCCCCTATCATAATGATCCAGTTCTAGTGAACATATTCTCATTGACCTCTGCCATCACTATCACCTTGAGATATGTCATCAGGATTAACGGGTTGACTTCGCACTGGATCTATGGATGCGAATCCTTCTCAAAATGCCTCTAATTGGCCAACTCATCTAGAAAAAAGTCTGAATCATATCTCATAAGGTTCTTCAAATGGATCTTGAAGTCTCACACATTGGAGATCCCTGTCTAATGGTAAGAAACTCATTTCAACTGACTGCCTTCATGGTCAAATAATGAAACTAAGCTCTTAACATCTCTCGGAGCTTCTCCCAGGAGACTATTGACTCCTCACAATACTAAATGAACAAAAAAACCAATTCCTCACTTTCCCACACAGAATTGTAACCACCAAGGATAGCTAGTGATTCTTTAGAGGTTGGATCATACAAAAGGTAATCTCAACCTCCTCCAACTAGTCTTCTGTGACTACATCTGAAATGGATCCATCAAACTTCTGTGAACTCTAGTGTTGAAACTCTCAAAGTTTCCTCCTCCATGTATCACCATCATCAACATCCACTCTGCAGCGATCTGCTGACACCTCCTACAGAACATCTTCTATGTAAACTTGAAGAGGATGATGACCTAGAGCCATACATAAAAGAGAAAGAATAGTTAGAGCTCTTAATCCTGTAAGATGGAAGACCTTATATTAATAACCTATTTTCATTTATTCATTTTAGGTGAACCTATCCCAATGTCTACCCATTAAAACATAGGCACAAATTAGAATGATGCATGATCCTTTCATAGGTCTCCAAATTGCAACCAGTATAACCTCATTTAGTAGAATGTGTAAGCATAAAGGACCATACTACAGATCAAAGGGGAGCCTAAATACCCATATCCCATCTAGTCCCATATTTTTACAGCACTTGCTAATCATAGATAACACTATTATCCTACCAACCCATGAAACCTTAACTTTTCCTAACTCCAAAATCCACCATATCCCTCAACTAGATCTTCGATGCCACTCTATCATAGTACCCTATCCACAAAGTCTACCCGTCCTTGGATGACAATATGAGAAGGGAGATAATGACCCCTGATTCCCACCTCTAGTGGGCCTTGGGATGGAAACTAGCACCAAGCTTATATCAAAGACATAGATTGAAGGCATTACCGACTAAGAGAAAACATGATGAAGAGAGAGATAAGACACAAACCAACCAACTCTTTCTTAGAATACAATATAAAATAAATCCAATGTACTCGTATATTTTGTCGTGAAAAAAAGACTAAAACTAAAATGGGGAAACTTTACGTACAAAAAGAAAGTAAAACTAGAGTGAACATGAAGCTAAAACAGCTCCAAAAAACACACCAACATAATAGTAACTATCCTAATCTCCAACCTACTCCATGTGACCTGAAAAACAGTTTATATAATGTTAGGTGAGCATAAAAGTATAATAATTAAGACCCCCCCCTAATTCCTCTCATGAAAAAATAAAGAAAGCATGCTAAAGTATAGTGATTGACAAGTGAAAAGAACACACCAACTAATCAAGTATGAAAATTCCCTATCCACACCATGGTTACTCTCACCGATTATTACATACAAGAGTATAAAATATAACAAATAATGTCATGGGTACACTGCTACCACTTCCCCACTGGTTTTCCTATTTTCCTGAATGCCATAAGCCTTGGGCTTGTCACTCTAAAAAGGATTTCTCTTAGACAACTTGGTGAAGAACCACATCATGCACCCCATGAAACTCACCACCACAACCACACAATCAAAAGAAAAAATGTGGTTTCCAAGAGCCTCCAAGACACACATGTCATGTATCATACATAATGTATTATACCTCAAGACATCATAGCATGTACACTGAGTAAGGATCCTTAATTCATCACAACCTATACACATTACACCTATAGTATTCCATAAGAAACAATATTAAGAATATGTGTGTGTGAAATAACCACAAGCCATTGTAGCCCACAATACACATATATTGGAAAAATTAACCATCATGAATACCATCACAAGTAACTACCAAGAGAAGTGTGTGAGGTCACAGGGGGTAGTTAGCCATACATCCCCCACCTGATGTTGGGGAAAACACACCCCCCCAGGGCTTAGAATACCCAGGGTGTCAGTTTCTCAAATTGATAGGGTAAAGTAGAGTATAAAAACACAAAAATTAAAGGATATAAGATATCTCATAGCCCCATTATACACAAAACGTATTCTTAGACTCAACTGCAGCTAATGTCTCTCGGACTCCCAGCTACCACTACGAAGAGTAGGTATCCTATTAACACAAAACCATTTAAATAGATATATTAAGTTTATTTATCCCTTTATTCAATTGTACAATATTTTAATTATTTCTTTAACCATTAATTAACCATTATCCTAGTCCGTGTTAAATTTCATTAGCTCCACCACAAGGTTCTATGCCCTCCAGGAATAACTAAAATGAGTACAGGATTTCTATAATACACAACCCCATTATTACATATCAGCAAGCTCCATCATCATGGGTTAAACAACTATTAATCTATTATTAACATTACAATATTCCATGTTTCCTGGTATTCTAAGAATGAATTATAGCTACAAGATACATAGGTCTCAACATGGTGAATAAATAAACTACTTAGCCAGTCATTTCCACATATAGTTGGAGCATAGACCCACACGTCCACCAAAAACTAAACACAAAAATCATGTGGCATACTACGTGTGTCTTCACTTCTTTTGGAAAGAGGTTAAGAAGTACCAACTAACTCAATAATTTGGGAATATAAATAAGATAAAAAATAATATATTCAATAGCAACCAATTTCACATAAACAGGTCTGCCCATCATCAACCTGTTCCACCTCCTTTATTGTCCTCACTAATACCCATATTCATAAACTGATGCATCTCATTTCTCTAGGTGTCAAATTATACCACAAACACTAGTCCATCCTACCCCCACATACCACAATATCCCTCTAGGATCAGCCGTCCTAGGATCATGCCACATTTGGGCCTCCCAACCCCACATAACATAAGTCTTATATCCAGAACACATCACAAGAAGTATGAAAAAATATAGAAACTAGCTCTCATCCCTAATTCAAGGCATTAATCCTTCCCACACAACAAGATCTCAAAGATCCAAAGTGCATGTTACTTGGCCTTTATAGGTAATAGGGAAACTCAGGACCTAAAAGAAATTATCTTTATCGCAAAACAAGTTCATATTCCATCTTGAATTAACTGATTCATTATTCATAGGTCCCAACTGTTGATATCATAAAAAACAAGATATCACAAGATATCACCAAATAAATTCAACAATTAATTTAACATGAATTTAATAATTTATCAATAATAAACCACAAGATTTATGATCATTAAACAATTCAATTATGCATTCTCATCTTCATTAATTTGATTATCATCAAATTACAACAACAATAACCAGATTCATTAAACATGTCTCTTTATCATCTAGTCGATTAATTAAATAATTATTTCCTCCTTCACATTCTTTTCAATTTCCATCAAGAAGAATATGTGAACAATGTAAGGCCTATATATCACACTGCCTAGAAAATAAAGAGTTAAACACTTATCATGGTATAAAGAAATGTCATATGATTGATACGAATCCATTAAATGGTTCATATAATTATTAGGTCAATTCCATTTCTATACAAGGGTGAAACCATGATAACTCTATTATTGCACGTAAATAATTATACAACAAAATAATCCCCTATCTCAAAATTTGATTGATGTTCCTCACATGAGAATGAATAAATGCAATGGATCCCAATCACTTCTCTCGAAACAACTACATCCACATGGGTACACCGCAACAAAACCTCACCATCCAACAACCAGAGAAACTCTATTTGAAACATGGAGATCATGCACCATCATAAAGAAAGGATAAATGGGAGAGAATATATTAATTAAAAAAGAAGAATAGAGCTAGAACATACCATATATTGAAGAAATATTAGTTCAGACTGAAGGAGGGAGTTAGGTATCATTTCGTGACAATGGAATCCCTAAAACCCTGAAGAGAGGGTTGTTGGGTCACCTAGGGTTGAGGGTAATCCACTATAGCTGTATGGTTTTACAAAAAACTGAGCATTTTAAAATAACATAAAACATACAACGTTATGTTATTACATGACATGTAATCCTCTTTTATTTCATGTAATCTCTCAAGGTAGAGTTCCACCAAAAAACAAATTGCATCTTCATTTTATTTATTCTTCTAACCTCACAATACATCACGATGTGAAAAAATATTTCACACCATGAAATAGCCTATAAAACAAGTGTAAATGATAGGTTATTTAGTTACATGATGTGTAAACCCCCCCTCCCTTCAGTTTTATTTATCCAAACTTCTATAAAATTCTTCAAAGCCACTTTTGAGCACTCCAATATTTTAAAACACACAAAGGGTTTATCCACACAGATCTGAACGCTTAAAAACATATGGATTATTTTTATTTGGTGATGGGTGAGTTCAGAATTATATATCTCCCCAATGAATTGGGTGAAGACGGATATCTCATCAGGTAATAAGGTCTAGAATGGGAAGTTATCCCAGTTCAGTAAGGGATTATTTCTTCTATGATAGTTCTGGGAGATTACATTGAAAAAAGATATGATAGAATATAAAGTGATCCCAATATTCTATGATAATCTATGATTTGATCCATGATGAATGAAATGGTTTTATATTCTTATGTGTAGGCTTGAAACTTATGTCTAATGCCAATTTTATACTCTCTCAACAAATGTTCATCGATTCCTTTAGGATTATTGTCTTAAGAATTGTCAATACTTATTTCATGAATCATGTTTTTGATATATGGCATGTAGGGTACACTTTTCAAATGATAATATCATGACCTCATACCCTTATGCCAATTTTATTCTTAAGAAATTTTTGATATCTCCATTTTTTACCCTTACTGAGGATCTGAGATCACCCTTCTAAAGAAATGATTTAAGTAGGGCATGTCTATAAAGAGTAAAATGTGGGTAAATAATTAAGGGATATCTTGAATATCTTTTATGACAGAATAATATTTATTATCTTGTCACTAATAAAACTAAACCTTTACAGTTCTCAAATATCATATAATTTAATGAAATAAATATTCATATATTAATTAATAATATATTTATATATAAATTAGGGGTCACTATAGTTATAAAACTAGTATTAAATGGTATATAGTTGTTGGATATAATGATAGTAAAAATAATACTAGTATAAAATTATCAACATATAGTTGTTATAAATAATTTTTATTTACATAAAAAAATATTATATGTAATTTTATTGAAATTGAATATATCAAATAGATATTGAATTATATAACACCAATTTACTTAGTAAAAAAATATTGATTCTAAAGAATTTTTTTTGAAATATGAATCTTGGTTAAATTACCATATTAATAAAATATTTTTATAAAATTCAAGGAATAATTTTTAAAATAAATTAATAATATAAAAAAATTATTATGTAACTATAGAAAATAATACATTAATTAATCACAGTTAAATAAATATGATGCATTTAAAATTATTATTATTATTATATATATAATATTTTCATATAAATGATAAATTTATCATATTAGAAGTGAGAAATTTAATTAAACACTCTATATATAAATTTATATATATATATATAAATGACTATTTATTTTTTGAAATGATTATTAATTAGTTGGAAATAAAAATAATATAATTTAATATTAAAAGATCTATTTTTAAAATAATTGTTGCTTTTATATGTTATTTATTTTTATAATAATAAATTAATCTGATCTTGTTTAAAAAAAATTGTAATGAATGGTTTCTATATATATATTATAAAAAAATTCAATCATATAATGATAATTACTAGGAAATGGATAATATTAAATTAATTTTTATTAACATGTATAAATTTTTCTAATATGTAATTTCTATGTGTTATATACACTTATATCAACATTAATTTTTCTCACATTTTGAAATAGAACTAAATAATATATATCCTAATTTTAATTGTAATCTCCATATTTGTTATTATCATTAATGTAATTTTTAGGCATAAAAATAATATATTGAGGTAAAATTTGAGTTACCACTAAAAATTAAAAATGAGGTAAAAGGATTAAATTAAGGGGTAAAGTATTAAAATATGACAAAACATTATTTGTAAATGTGTGAATGGGGGAATGATTAACCTTACCTTATCTTATCTCTATTATTTTAATATTTTCAATTAACTCTCAGTGAGAAATTAAATTCATTATTCATTAAGGAATTAGTATTTATGAAAATGACACTCTACATCACCTATAAAAGTACCCCTCCACTAAAAACCATAAATCATGCATTTCCTTAAATTTTTCTATTCAATAAATACAAAAATTAGTTTGAAATAAATAAACTCACATATTTGGAACCCTTTGGCCAACACATAGAGTTTCATATCCTTTATTTCCAATAATCTATCTAAAAGAATATTCAATTCATCAATTACTCTATTATCACCACCATTAAAAAATTTATTTACCTTTTTTATCCATTTATTATTAATATAATTAATCTATCTCATTGAATGATTTCAAGACCATTATTATTATATAAAAGTGATATTATAGATTTAAAATGAAATATTCTTATTTATTCATTTATTATAATTTTATCTTTTTTGTGTCGGTTCTTCTGCTATATTAAAAATGTAGTAATTGTTACATAGTGAATGATTAAGAAAACATTAACAATGTTTATAAGATGTAATAAAAAGTAATTTATGAGGTATTTTATAACTCTGTAAATGTAATTTATATATTTATGTTCATTTATAAAATAATTTAATTTTATTTTATCCATATTCAAAAAAACAACTACTATATATGTAATCTCACTATAATATCTATAAATGACCAATGCAATTAAAATGTCAAAGTCAACAATATTAATAAGTCTTAAATTTTCATCATGGATTTCTGGTAGTTCGAAATACATTTTATATATTCCAAACTTGTTTTAAAATATATATTTTTAAATTATGAATGTATTTTTAAACATTGAAAAGTATATTGGTTAATTAATTTTGATGTTTTAAAGCGATTCAATTATATTATGAAGTGGGTTTAGAAAAGGTTTTTTATATATAAGTTATTTTTTAAAAAAAATATCTACCAAATTAAATATTATTAGTTATTAGATAATGAATTAATTCATACTAAACTTGACACTTGTATTCTTATTTTATATCTAGACATTAATGGTGATAGTCATATGTTTGGTGTGATGATAGTGAAAGATGTGTCTAATGTTAGTTAGTTTACCTTAGTTTGGTTGTTTGTAAATATTCATTTTATGTTTTCTTATTTCATATACTCTACACCCATTAGATTTCAAACTAACAAAAAGAGTATTTGGGGTGCTTTCCCTAATATCAATGTTAGAGAAGATACATACTGTTGACTACCCTACTCTCATGATCAATCTTCAGATATAGTATCACTTGTAGGTATGAAAAATGGTTATTTCCCATACATAGATACTATAGGATGTGATGTATTTAGGTTACTTCATACTCTTTTATGTAGTCTTGATGGCTTCAAATCAGTTTATGACTATAAGTAGTGATAGATTAATGTATAATGAATTTTCACGGCCTATAGTGGCTTCCAACCATACACCTGGTTATGAATTTGATTGTGATAATGTTGAGATAGATTTATGGATAGATTTTAACATGATATCATGGTCCCTATGAATGATTGTGGAATATGGGGAAGAGGCCTAACATACATTAAGTATGACTTGATTTATGGAATTGATGTGAGTTCATGACGTGTGATGTCGGGGCCTGAGAGAATCAAACCATTGAGGAGGTGGTTTTATGGGTAACCATATATAAATACATATTCTAAATATTGTAGTAAAACTTTTGTGTGTTATTTAGTGATTGATCCATGGTGAGGATAGGAAAGGAAAAGTACACCTATTTATGAGATGAGTTTGTATCATTTCCTTATTAATTGGGATTTAGTATGCTTCTTTCACATTTTTACAAGAGGTGTCAAGAAGGATACGACTAAGTATACATTTTATGATCACCATACATATATCAAAATATTTCATTAGTTCAGTATGAGATAGTTGGATACAAATAAATAGATTACTAGTTTTGGGAGTTTTTTAAGAGATATTTGATCTTCATGGTAACTATCTAGGATTTATATCTTTGTATTTTTTTTCTAGTTGTTTTAATTATATGTCATTATATTCAGGTATGGGGATTGATTATTTTTTTACTATGAGTATAGGTCTTTTTTTATTTTTTATCATCTTATCTCTAACATCTTAAATCGTTCTTAGGGTAATTCCTCCCATGTGTGTGCTTATATACACTATGTACTAGTCACAAACTCTTAACTTATTCAAGTAAAAATTTTGGCATCATCATCTCTATTTCCCCATTATTGGCCCAAGAGGTGTAACTTTTGAGGGATGGGTTCATGGAATTATAACCATTTCAAAAAATATCTATCTAACTATAGTGTTATTTTTGGAGATTATGAAAACTTGTTCAAGAATTAAGGACCATAACTTCCATACTGAATATTAAATTTAACACCTGAATATTAATTTTAAAGAACAATAATTAATAAATGGGATATAAGAAATTAAAAATTAATGTTATAAAGTAAAATAAATATGTTTTTGATTATGATATTTATTTATAATAAACAAAAATTTATTATACATGCGGTCTGATTTCATTCGACCAATAGGTAATCTAAGGAGAGGGTTTTTGTTAACCCAATTTTTATTTCATTGGGTTGTTGTCCTTAAACATTGACTATGCTCTTATAAGTAATTTTATAATCTATCATTTATATATATTTTATGGAATTGTCCCATTTATATTCATGAAAATTACATTTTATTTTCAAAATATTATTCTTGTATGGATTTATTTCATCACAAAATATGAAATCACTAAATATAATTCATGTCCACTCTATTGGATCTTTCTCTTTATAGTCCATAAAGTTTCATAGATAATTTTTTCTTTATGAAATTTTGAGAGACATATTGTTATACATTATTTAACCATTATATTTCCATTTATATCCACTAAATTGGAAATTTTAAAATTCTTTTATCGTTGGGTGGTTTTATTAATTCTGTTTGAAATATTAGAAAGGTTTTTAATTCCAATTTGTATATTTTTTCTTCCACCCAACATTCAATATTAATTTTTTTATTTCCTTTCAAGAATAAATTATTTTATATTCTCTATAAGACTTTTTTTTCAAAAATTATTTTGTAACCTTTTATGAAATTATCTTGAAAGTGGCTTCTACCATTATTTTTCTAGTAATATTAAAAATTCCCCCAAAAACAATTTTGGGATTTGGAATCCATTTTCTTCCCAATATTTAAAAGATATATATCTTTTGGAGTTATCTTTAATGAATCACCAAATAAATTATGTTATCACATAATTCATTTATATGCTTTAATTTTTAGTATCAATAGATCCAATACTTCATTTCATCATTTATAATTCCTTTTAAAAAAATTTTTTACCCATATTCAATCTACTTGTTTTTGTTGATAAAATGTATGATTTATCTTATATGAAATAAATATGTTTGTTTTTACATTATTTCATGAGAGAGTCTCAATTATACCTTTAATTCATTGGTTTAAGCTTTATATCTCAACATATATTGATATTTTCTATGGATATGATTATGGTTAGCTATGTTCACATCCTTGTGCATGGACATGATTTCAATTAGATATGTTCATAAAATTATGAAATACCATGATTATGATTTAAAATGTTCATATACTTGTGTATATATGTTTGAAATAATATATAATGATACATTTTCATAGATTTTTGGTTGTTTTGTTTCTTTAATAATCTCGTTTAAAATGTTTATCTATGTTTTTGTACAAATCCTTTTATAGAACTATCCTAGGAAGTAGTTATATTAATGGTAGAACAGAAATTTTGAAATGAAATGATTTATCATTAGTATATTTTGAAACCACATAGTATGAAAAATAAACTAATTGTATATGAGTAATTTCATAGTAACAATCATAAAGAAATAATTCTAAATGACTATTATTAATAGATTAAGTATAGAGGAATAATCATAGGGGAAAATGTGCATAGAACTGAGAAAATACAACAAAGGGAAAAGGATTAATCATAGAAGAATATTTATAGATGTATAAGCATATAGAAGTAATCATAGAAGAGTTTGGGAATACCTACCATTAAAAAATGATAAAGGAAATTGAGAGAGGGGTATGTTTGTGCATGTAGAGAGGATTATATAGTGAAACCCATGAATGAAGTTCATGAGTTATATTCGCAAATCATAAAGTAGGCTTGAAGATTATTCCTAAAAATAAGAAAATGTTTTGGTGAAATAAGTAGTTTTTAAGGTGGTTGATTTAATGATTCAGGTGGTTTTTTTGGAAGAAATGAAACCTATATAAATATTTTGTGGTTCATATGAAATTCATCAAATATGGTACAAGGAGGAGTAGTTGGTGAATAATAAAAGTTCACTAAAGAGTTTTCCAGCGTGAAAATGTAATGAGGTAAATTTTCTTTAATATTAAGGATAAAAATGGAGCTTCATGTAACATCAACATTACTATGATGGAATTAGGAGAAAATATAGGCAATTATAGGATTATTCTAGAAGAGATATGATTTCTTTTAATATGAGAGAGTTGTGAGTGATCAAATTGTGATGGATTTTGAACCACAGGGGGAGATTGAATCTACTTTAAAATATATAAAACTAGAAAACATTAGTTGATTCTATTACTTTTTATATATTTACTTTATATTATCCTTATATTATCTCAATGTGGGTGAAGCATGGTAAATTTTTATATCTTGTGAGAATAATTATACTTATATTCCACTAAATATATGTGTATATATATTAAGAAACCATTTATTTTATTTGATTTCAAATAAGATAATAACATCATAAATAATAACATCATAAATATAAGATCATAATAGTGACCCTAATAAAGGTATGTCCAATTTATGTTAATACATTTAATGTTTAATGTATATGTGGGTAATTTAGAATGCGTTTCATACCCTAATTCACTACCCTGTTAGGGTATATAACACTAGAGGATTTTCGGGGCCAATAATTTAAATTAGAGTGTGAGATTATTTTTTGTATTTTCTTTGTTGTGAATTTATCTAATCAAATTTTGGAGTTGAATTATATTATACTAGATAAAATGAGAATGATAATTAATTCAAATAAGAAATATAACCCCAAAATAAATTATGTAAAATTAAAATTTTTAAAATGTGTGATAGAGGTGAAAGAGACTCAAAATACTCAAATGGATGGAATGGATGATTTATATTTCATATCAACTATTTTATACAACAATTCCACCAAACAAAATGAGTAATTTTCCAATAGTTTTTTGATTTACTTATAGTGTTGAGATTTTAATAGATTCAACTGTGTAATCTATCCAATTTTCAAATGAACCTCAATAGGGGTTAATGTAAGATAACATAGATGTAAGAAACCAAAACGAGTATCAAGGTACTCATGTTAAAATAATAAAAACTGAGATTAAATTTTTTTTAAAGACTATATCACAGTCTAATTGTTGTGGCTATATCTATGAGGGATAACAATGACTCCCAGAATAATAAAATTAGAAGATGTTTAAATAAATATGCATGTTGTTATGACGGTTCTGAATAAAGTAGCCTTAACTAAAAAGGATTACAAATATATTATCCCTGAGGGTTAATTGTTTTCTCACATGAAAAAATTGGACGAGGAGAGATAAAGCATGAGGAATGTAAAGTTGGCCAAAATTGATCACATTGTGAGAATGGGTAAAAAATGGAAAATACAAAGTTATTTTCTTGATGAAAATTTCCATGAATTGGAAAAACATATGGTTATGAAAAAGGATATGAAATCATTCATTATCCCTCTAAAATCACCACATGAAGTGTGTTTTTAATAAAAAATGATGTGAGATAAATTTTGAAGGAGATGAAAAGGAAACTAAAGAAAAAGGATTATAAAATAAAGTAACTCAAGGATAGGTTAAAGCATCTACTAAAAATAATATTATCCCTCTAGGTTAAGAATAAAAATGTCGATTAAAAATTGGGGAAATCTAGAGTGAGTACTTAGAAAATTCTTGGAATGTATAAAAGAAATAAAAATCATAAGAAGCTAGTAAAAAAGTTATATTATTATAGAATCATGATACATAACATGAGTTTAAATGATTTTAAAGGGATAAAAAGAACAATGAAATTATATACATCAAATCCCCAATTAAGGTGAGAAAATATAAGGAATGAATTTAACTAGATATGATTTATATGTTCTAGATATGTTTGTATGGATATAAATTTCCAAAATAAAGGAAATAAAGGGGTATTATATAATTAATCAATTACCTAAACTAACTAGAATAAAATAAATACTAAAAGAAGTAATGTTAAGATACAAAATATATTTAATGATCAATGGGAATGTAATGGATAATGATAAAATTTTAACTTATAAAATGAATAAGTTCCCTCGTGATATCCATATATAAAATAATGAAAAAATCTAGAAGATAAAGATTGATGAAATGGTGAATAATAATCCACCAAGATGAAAAATTTTGAGGTGAATCTTTTTTTTATAAAATATGGTTTACATGAGGAATTCTTGAGTGGTTTCAAAAAATTCTCTATAAGGAACGAGAAGAAAAAAAATTGTTGAAGTTCCCCTGAAAATTGAAAAAAAAATTATTTGATGTGGGGTTATGAATTTTTTTGTTGAATAGAATGTTTCATCAAAAGTTAAGAAAAATATTTATAAAACTGGAGGGAATCCAAAATTATCTCCTCATAAATTTTATTAATTGTACATGGGTAAAAATGTTGACAATATGTTTTGGAGATGAAATGTTCAATTAGGGACATTTCTGGAGATCCGTGTTGTTAAATGGGCCCCTATAATAAAATCTTGTGATATGGGCCATAAAGTAAAGAAATTTCCCAATACATAAAATTAGAATTCCAAATCTAACATCCAAAATTATGGTTCTGAGTGGAATCCTAGAAATTATTTCCACTAATAGGACAATAATGAAGCTTATGATAAGTAATAACCAACAACAAGAGTAGGATGGTAATATGATGACATTACTTTTCTAATCTTTTATATTAGTAAAACAAATGTGTGGTAGTATTTGCTCGGTCCACTAAGAAAAAAATAATTCCTCAAATTATGGAAATGAAATATACCTTCTCCCATGTGTTTAAATTCTACTAATTTATTTTGATGGGTTTCAGTTTTTTGGAGATATAAAATCCATGGGTAAGGATCATCAAATAATTATAATTGATATTGTGACTTGTTTTGAAGTAGAACACTTGAAGAATCTGAACGGTAACAAACTATTGTGAGTATTTCCATTTTTGTATAAATGAATATATTCTCGTTAATTATATATTTTATAAACATTCAACTGAATCATTTTCATCAAGATAACATTATTTTTTTGGCGTCAGACCAAGCAGATGAAAAAACTAATAGGTAAAAAAATTTATCTCTCATGGTTTATATATTGTGATCTAATATGTGATATAAAAATCATACATTGATGGAAAATTATGATTCAGAATATTAATTCTATATTCAGTGATGAATCATAAAATGTTAATTTAATAACATAAATAGAGATATATAAACCTATTTTACGAGAGAATAAATCATTTACCATGTATGGTTTAGTAAGTGATCTTAGGAGCTAACCCAAATTTAACAAATGGTATTACTCATTATGTTGGTATCTTGGATAACTGGTATCATATTCATTAATTAGAGTTTTCTCAGTTTTTAGACTATATTGTTAAATAATAATCATAGAAGAGTTTATTAGTTAGAATTAATGTTTTATATATTTTAGATATGTATGTAAGTGAGTGTGGGTAATGTACAATGATATTGGTTTTAATTTCATCTCTTGTTTCCTTAACTAGGAATCAACTTAGTGGACTTGTATATTTCATTAAAAAATCTTACATAACTATTTAAAATATAAAAATGATGCCAAAATGAATAGATATTTAGGACCTAAAAAATGGTCATAAAAATTTGAATAATGTGGTGGAATTTCATATTATGGGGTAGAATACTCGCTCTTTATCTAGTTCGAGGACCATTTTGACTGAATTGGAGAAGATCAATACCCCAATTCACATTATTGATAGTAGTGGAGGAGTTCAACGATGTAATGAATGGAATCTATATTATAAAATGTGTGGAACATGTGTCAGTTGAAATTAAAATTATTGGAGGAGAAAGATAATGTTAATGAATATGAAACCTTTTTAATTCCAAATAAATCTAATTTCTAATGATGAAATGAATACTCTGTTTTATCAAAGACACTATGGATTTCAATTTTAATTATAATTCAAAATCATAATATTAGTTTTTGGGGTATAGAGATTTTGGGTGGGTTGGAACTATAATTATTGATAGTTAACAATATGTGATTAATTTTTTCATTTTAGATTGAGCATTCAATGGATTAGAAGTAAACAAGGCTACATTTCTCATATCACTTCATGATCTTAATTTATTATGTCTTATCAACTATGTATGGAATTTATATGGATGAAATAATATACTATAGATATGGGATTCTATGTGAAATATATATTTGGAATTTATTGTTATAATTCATGTGTCATTAATCATTGAATAAATACAATCCATCACTAACAGATAAATAAAATTGAAATCAAATATCCTTTTATCATGGATAAATATGGGAATGGGATGGAGAAAATGTTTTATATTCTAATAGATATTTATATTGTAGTTATAATGAAAAGGACTTAACTAATGTGGAATTATAATTTATTTAGATAGCTATTAGAATCTAGTCGACTCGCCACACTTAAAAAGTGTGGATGTGAAATCCTTTCCCCATAAGGTGATTTGTCGATTACCTTAAATATTTGTAATTATTATTTTCCTTATCCTTTCCACAAATGAGTGTCTTTTTAGTTATTTGAAAAAGGTTGAGTAATGTTATTCGTGAAAAAGGAGATTATTAACCAAGGGGGGAACTTTTCAGATGTTAAATTCGGGGGTTCAAGGATGAAAGGGTAGTTTTGGAAAACTGTTATGATGTTAAAGTAGTTTCATCATTGTCTATATATCATGAAGGTGTGAAACTATGTTCATGATGAAATAATATTACTATTTATGGTTAAGAAAGTGGTCTTATTGAATGGTACACTATATGTGTAAATCATAATATCGATTCAATAGTTTTTTCATGAATGAAGTGACTCATTGTTGATCTTGTCTTCCTACCCGTATTTCTCACATAGATCAGGGCTCATTTGGTCTTAGAGAATTTATTGATTAGTTCCTTGATCACACACTAGATTTTTAGAATTCAAACCAATGTTTTATTAAGGAAGTGGGATTTTTTTCCCAATAGAGTGTTTTAAATAGTTTTAATGAGTTTTCAACAAACCCAATGGGGGATATAATTAGAAAAAACACATAATAATCTAATTTTAGATATTTTGGTTTGTTTCATTTATCAAAATAATTTCTAGAAAATATACTTTTTGGTATTTTGATAATGATGATTGTCAAAAAAAAATTGCATGATTTTTAAATAAACATGGAACATATATTTAGAAAAGGAATGATTAAACTTTATTATGTATGTTAACAGCTATATAAGTAAACAGATCTTTTAATAAGTATTTGGATTTTCTAAATTTTTTCCCAAATATGGACCCCTTTTTAGTTTATTACACAAGATATAAATTTAACTCATAAGATTATTACTCTTAAATATAAGTTCCAAAAGAGGAGCCCATGAAGTCAAGTAAGCATATAAGATTAAGCGAAGTGTGTAAGTTAAGTGGATAAAATGTATAGGTGTACGTGAAGTGGATAAAATGTATATGATTAAGAAAAGTGGAGTAAGCATAAAGAAGTAATAAAAGAGGAGTAATAAAATTGGAATACGAATAAAAGTTTAAATGTAAATGACAAAGTATAGAGGACTAAGAATAATGAACAAAGAACAATGGAGTATGCACAGGGGACTAAGTAAAAAAGGATTAACTATAGAGGACTAAGCATAAAGGAGTAATCATAGAGGGCTAAGACTACAAGACTATAAAAAATAAATAATCAAAAAATAGAAATTACCTGGAAGTTTTAATAGGATTGTTTGAATCCCTATCATTCACAAATAACATAAGAGTTGGTGAATGGGATCAATTCACAAAAGAAGATTATATCACGAAGTTTGTTCCACAAAGGATGATTTTAAATGTATAGCATGAAGTGAAAAGTGGTTTTCCTAAGTCAGTTTATAAATAATAATAAGATAATTATGAATAAATAGTTAAAAAACTATTTTGAATTTATGATGCCTTTGGTATTCGTGATGGAGATTTATCCATCACTACAACATTGATAGAGTTTTGTGTTAATTTTTAAGCAGTGGTTTACTAAACCATCGCTAAATTTTTTATTAATGATTTATCATCGGTATTTTATAAACCACTGCTAAATTTTTTTTTCATCCCCGACACTTACCCCCCCCCCCCCCCCCGATGACCCTCAAAACCCTCACTCCCTCGCCGCCTCACCCATCGCTGCATTGCCGCCTCGCCAACCTGCCACGCCTCATCTCCTCGCCGCTTCACCCATTTCAAAAGTAGTTTATCAAATTGGTTATGAAAAATACCAAATTTGATCTTATATAGTATTTTACTAGTGTACACTTGTTACTTCCCATGATAAAGCAAGATTCTTTTCTAGATATATTTTAGTGAACCATGAATTAATCCTCAATCATTAATTTATAACTAGTATAACTGGAATTTAAAGTATCATGAAGAGAATGTATTCTTATAACCTGATTTATGTTTGGCTTGATATTTTTATACCTGTTTGGATTTTATAATATAGTATTCATGTTTTATTCATGTTTTATGTTGCGATCATGTGTGATATGGAATTAGGTTTTATTTATATTATAGTTAATGTATCATATTCATGCATATTTACCTTTTGTTTTTTTGAGAATTAGATTCATTATAGTGGAATTATTTCTTAATCATGACTATTAATTTGATTTTTTTGCATTTTTTTACTTTTTTATACCAATAATGTGTACTAGTAAAAATAATAATGCTACCTTGACCATGGATATTGCTTTAATAAATATTGAGAATGTCATAAGGGGTATTTATCTATTGTATAACTTTTGTGTTCGTATGTATTATATAGATATTGATGAAGGTCATGGGATCCCAATCACATGAATTTTTTGTACCCTGTTCCCCTATCCATAAATTCCTATAACGATAGTTCCTTGATTCTTTTATACAACTTCCTCTTTAAAAAATCCAAGGATTTTCCCATGATGCAACCATGGGAAGTATTGATATGATCTTAGTTTGATGGGAATGGCATCATGGATTCCTTGACCTGATATCTCATATCAAAGTCTAGGATCAATGAAATTATGTTAGGAATAAAATATCCCATTATAGGGATTTATTATTTATAATTGATTTTATTTTATAATGTTTTCCATTATCTGATGCTTCCATGTTTTTATTGATAACCATTTGTAAAGTCATTTGTATATAAATATATATAAATGTTTATATTGATATAATGAACATATGTAAGTATATTTCATATAAGATAGAAACTTTGTGGTTTATTACTGGGTATTATATGCTCACACCCAGCATATACACATAGGGGGGACTTGAAATTTTATGGTCTATTTTTCAGGTATCTATAGGTATAAGTACATGATTTGATGAATTGTTTATTCTAAGCATGGTTGATTTTTAATTGACTCATGTTCCATTTAGAGTTTTAAATGGAGATGGGAGATTTATTTTTTCATTTAGCCTTAGGTTTTAGAGATCATTTTATACTATTGAACATTATATGATTTATAAATATTTATCATATGAAATTACCTCCATTTGGATCATGTTAGTTCTCTTGTATTTTAGTTTATTAATAAAATTGGGAAAATCGAATCCCACTAGTCTTCTTAGAACCCCGATGCTATTCTCCAGCCATTGGTGATCAAAAGGTGAAAATGAGGTCATGTAGTGCTCTATCCTAGTAATATTTAGGTATCTCAGTCACTAGTACTAAACCACATGTACTTATTTTCTTACATAAGATCTTGAATAATGGAGGTTGGGTTTTCTACCAGTACATTTATCTCTTATATCCCTTGGTTTAAGATCCTTACCTCTTACTCAATATCAACCATTTATAGTAATTAATTATGTTTTTTTAATTTAAATTGATGATATAAATGATTTAAATATCGATAGTCCTATTGTGGTTATTTTCCCAACTAGAATAGTTTATCCAATTTCTCCATCCAAATTAGTTTGTATGTATGATTATGATGAATAGTGTAAGTTTATAGATTAATTTTTTGAGACATTATAATAGATTGTATTTTAGTGATTATATTTTTATTTCCTTGTATCTTTTACGATGAAAATGTTTTTAGTATTCTGTAGTTAATGTATGGAATTATCTGAACCATATAAATATTTATTTTCTATTTATTTTTATTTTGTGTGAAGTGTATTAATAGAGTTTTTATAGTAATTAGGTGATATCACTTTCTAGTTCTAGCGCATAGAATCAGCGGAGGAAACTATCATACAAAACTCTAATGAATAAGATTATGGAGAATTCCACTATACAGGACGAGGTTCATCATAAATATTTATATCCGTTGTGTATCACATATTTTATGGAGCTTTCCACTCATTTATTTTGATGTGTTGTTTGGATATTTCAATTTTATTAGATTTTCTATTCCTCTATAGGATTATTTATACCTAATAACCACCATCCGATCATCTTTGTCTGATGATCCCAATTCAAAAAACTCTATCTGGTGAAACTTCATGTGATGATTTTTTTATCATCTCATTTTGGTAAAAATAAAAAAACAAAAAAAATAATCTATATGGAAATTAATTTATAATTTTACTTTTTTTTCAACCACCCACTTGAGCACATCCTCTTTTCGATGCATGATCTAACACCCCATTCCCAGTTACCAAGAGTCGGTGCGTTATTTTAATAAATTGGCATGATTATAAGGAATCAGGTTTCGAAGGACCGATCAGTTTAGCAGTCTTGGAAAATAGATTACATACATGAATGTTACATTACACTTTATAACATAAAAAACATAAATAATAATTTATGAATGACATTATTCCCTTGGCTTAACCCTTCATATCAATCACAATACACTTCTTGGAATCCTGGGAAAAAAAATAAAACATATAATGGGGTGATCTCAAACACTCAGTAAGGGTAAGTAATATAGTAGAAAATGAAATAAATATTAATCATGGTAAATAATTGAAACCACATGCCTTTACCAATAATAAACATGAATACTTTTATGGAAAGAATATGAGCTAATTAAATAATGCCACAATAAAACATAATAATGGGTATTCTACTAGTCGAATGATCACATAATCCATCAATATTATTTCCATAATGAGGGAATGTATAATGTCGGACATTCTGAAACATTTTGTCAAGTCCTCGATCAAGACGTCTAAAAATTATTAAGGCCTCATCCAAAACCATAAAATATATTAGGAAAGGGCCTTGGCCAATTCCACATCTAGTTTTCTCATGAGACCTACCGATGCATCGAGGATCTATTTCGGGCTCCACCCGTCAGTTACTAAGTCCAATACATTCCTCATATGAAAAGGTTTAAACATATCAATAACATTGGTATTAAAACTAGCATACGAAATGTCAATACTTTAACCATAAATCATGAATGGTATAAAAATAGCACAGCCACATTAAAACATATCACAAAACCTTTAATACAATATGGATGTTTTGTATCACAATAAATTAACTCCAAATAAACTTAAAATCCATCAAAGGATGTTGACATAGATGAAAAAAAACTCTTTTTAGAAAAATATATCTTTCTATTTTGAAATCATTTAAGAGTCACATAATTATAAAATAAAAAATTTACTTTTAAAATATCATTATAAGCTTGTAAGGGAAGCTTAAATGAGTTTATAACGGTAGAAAATTAAATCACCCTCCACATAAGTTAAAAAAAGACATTCTTACCTTAATTTTGTCGAAAAGGTTAAAAAGGACCTTGTTTGGAAAATGACGGAATGATTACTTTATAAAATATCATATAAAAAGTAAAAAAAGGGTATAAATGAATTTAACCCATATTCTTTAAAATAGTAAGAATGTTTTCAAATACATTTTTAAGAATCATGTATGTGGATGATAAAGAGGTCCTAATAGATAATTATGTATAAACAACCTCGGATAATGAAGAGATTGTGAAATAAACTCTTACCTTGTACTTTTACTTGGTTGAGGGTAGGTTAAACTCCTATATAGTGGTTAAATAATTGTTACTAAATTATACAATAATCATATAAATTAATATTATATCATATATGATCTTTTAACATTGATTTGTTAATAATATCTTTGTATTATCATCGTTTCGGGTGTTAACGGGTTCATTTTTCTGTATATTATTTGTTATGTGAGCCATATTTGTTATGTATGGGATGTATATTATTCATATCCATAATTATATCAAGTATTTAAAGATTATTTTTAATCACTAAATTAGAATTATACTTCAATGGATATAATGGGGAATGAATCTCATCGTGTTTGTGGAGACGGTAGTCCATACGTACGCACGAGCAACAATATCATTCTTTTTATGTTAAAATAATATATAATTGGTTGGTATATCATATATACAGAATAATTAACATGTTATATTTATTATTAACATGAATTAAACATCATTATTATACCCATCCAAATAATAATGTATTGAATAACAATTACACCATGATGTGGAGACGGTAGGCCGTACGTACGCACGTATGGTGACATGTCATTCAAAGGATGGATGGAATAATGAATATGGTTGTACCATATTTAAAATAACATCACTTTATATAGAAGATACTGGAGTTATTATTTTAGAATGGAAACAACAAATATAGAAGAAGTTGAAGAAGAAAGGAACATGAAAAAGGTGGTGAAAACATTACCTCTTCTTCGGGTTCTTCTTTTGGATTTGATCAAAAGAGCTCTTTAGGTTGGATTTATTATCAAACTAAGGCCTATATGTTTAATTGAGGGAAGTTAGGAGGATATTTGGGTAGGGTTTGGCCGAGCCAAAAGGTTTTTAAGGTGTGAAGAATTGGTTAGAAGTGGTGTCCACTTATAAGGGGGAGGAGGGGCTCTTTAGAAAAAACTTAAAGTATTAATTTATAATAAATTCATATTCAGTTTATAATGGCTCCAAAGTGTATTATTAAAATTATAAGGTGGGGATGGGTCTAAATCATTTCATACAAAAGATTTTAGACAGGTTTGGGTCACTATATTAATCTTATCATTTATATTTATCTCTTAGTAAAATAGTTTGACATTTACCATGTCACTTTATATTTTTATATTATATGGTTAATAAACATACCATATACTTCCAAGAGACCCTGAAGTATTCCATTAATGATACAACCATCATTATATATGTCCTTTTTCTAAAACATAGATTTTTAGGAATAGAATATCAATTAATAATAAAATATTTTTTTAAAAAACTCATTTATGTCAATTTTGAAAATATTTAATAATTGATTTTTGTTAAAGTTTTAACAACATTATTAATTCGAAATAAAATCATTTAAAAAATACTAACATGTCATATTAACCAATAAAATTATTGAATGGCATAAAAACTTTCATATTATATTTATTTTAACATTTATAATACTAATTATTGGATTCTTTCATTAATAAGGAAAATACTACATCATTATTGTGTCATGAATAAATTTAATTATTCAATGTCTAAAAATTATAAATAAAATTTCATTATGTAGGAAATAATTTTTTATTTCTAATTAATATTTACAGTCAAAATATAAGATATATAACCCTATGTAAATTTTTTTTTCTAAAAGATATATGCGTATGTCATTTTTGTATTTACATTAACTTTATTAATATAAAGTGTCGTTATCACTTACAAGTGGATCCATGGGGTCCCAAAATCGACCCAAAGATGCCCATGGTCGGAAATGTATCAACCAATAGGTTTATGACACATTTTAGGGTAATTTAATATTATTATAATATTATTTTCTTACCCTTATTTACCGAATTTACCCTTTAACCATGGTAAATAAAATATTTACCGAAGTAATTATTCAAAATGTCTAAAAATAAGAGTCACCTATTTACAAAATTTGGTCATCCTGATTCCAAATATGGAACCCATTTTTTCAAATTCAAAACACATAAGTGGTAGAAATTAATTTAAAATTAATTCTCGATGTCAAAACAAAGAGCGTGTTTTTAAGAAACAATAACTATCAAAATATTGACACTTGTTTATGTCTGGTTTAAATTTGAAATTATGTCCAATGACCAACATTGGATTAATTGGTAAAAATATATTATAAATATAATTTAAAACCACTCAAATTCATAATTTATCACTATTAATTATTTTCATTAAAAAAGTTGTTTTTAAATAAAATTTAGTAATTTTCACTATTCATCAAACTATGAAAGTTATCAGAAAAGTTCCAAAAATTTACCCTAAGCTAATTTAGATATTCCTAATCCAAAAATGAAGTCCATTTTGAAATATAAAATGTAAAAATTTTCAAAATGTGGGTATTTCTATTCATAACGGCTAGTTTGATTGGTTGTGGTGTGTGTTAGAACTCGAAGTTGCGTACAACACACGCTACTGTATTATTCAAAGAGAAGCATATCGTGGAAGCTTGAGGTGTTACACATGAAATGTTCTTTGAAATCTCAATATAGTTTGGGATGTCTTGGTAGAAATGAGATAGTATTTTTGAGACTTAAAAGGTATAGTATGAAAAATTTCTTGGCCAGATATCATCTTAATGTTCCTTAAGTTACCATGGGATATTAGAAAAAAGTGCCTTGGAGGATTTTTTTTGATATAATACTATACATTTTCCAAATCCTTAAAATATTTATATATTTTTTCAACTAATATATATGAATATATTTCCCTATTTATAAATATTTATGTGTTTTGATTTTTTTAATATTTTTTAGGAACATTGTGATATACATACATAAAAGCTAGATCACATTACCGAGGAAAAAACCTCAATATGTTAAGGGTTTGGAGGTGTTTTTAGATTTTTCAATTTCCAATCAATCCGTTGAAGGGAGAATAATATGTCTAATTTTTAAATGGAAGTTTATAAGATGGTTGAAGAGATATGAAGTTCAAGAACATTTAATATTGATGTAATTCTCGAGTCAATATTTGTGTAGGATTTGGGATGGAGAATAGAACATCATAGAGGATAATAAATTTCATGATTTAGTTGACAACGGAAATCAAGTGTTGTATAGTGGATGTTTGAAATATTAAAAACTTTCTTTTTTGCAAAAGTTATACCATATCAAATGTCTATATGGAATTACAAATAAGGCAATGTCCTGGATATTGAAATTTTTGTGTGATGCATTTAAAGAAGAAAACAACCCCGAATATATTTATGATATAAAATAAGTTGTTAACTGGATTGGATTGAATTATACAAAAATACATGTGTTTCCCAATGATTGTACTCTTTATTAGACAGAGGATTCAAGTATATAGGGTTGCAAAAAAATGTTCTTCTTTTAGATGGTAGTAAATGGATGATGTTGGAAGTCTGAATCAAAATACAACCATGAATAAGAAGAAAAGGAACACACCTACAAAGGTTTTGTGTTAATTTCCGTTAAATATTAAATTTCAATGATTATTCATGTCATCGAAAACTGCCGAACACAAGAAGTGGAATTTTGTAGGTAATAACAATAATGGGTTAAAGAATCATCCACGAGATTCAAAATCATGGATGAAATTTGATTTATTACATCCAGATTCCTCAACTGATCCTAGGAATGTTTGATTGGGTTTGGTTTCCAATGGATTGAATGCATTTGGGACTTTGTGAACCAGTTATCACATTTGGCCTATTATTTTGATACCTTACAATCTGCCTATGTGGATGTATATTCAGCAAATATCATTTATCATTAAGATGATTATTACTAGAAAACATTCCCTGGAAATGATATTGATGTATACTTGCAGCCTTGAATTGAAGAATTACAGGAGTTATAGAGCAATGGTGTAGAGACATTTGATGATTCTTCTAAAACAATGTTCAAAATGCATGTTGATTTAATGTGGACCATTAGTGACTTCCCTTTGATTTGGAATTTATCTGGTTGGAACACTTAAATGGGTATGGCATGTCCTATTTGTAACTTTAATTTTTAGGCCAAATAGATACCACATAGTAGAAAATGTTTTTTCTTGTTCCATCGAAGAGATCTTGATGCATCTTATAGATTTCAACTAAACATATCGAAATTTAACAATTTCATTGATCGTAGACCACCTCCAAAGTTGTTAACTAGTTCTGAAATATTGAAACAAAATTAAAAAGTTGAAACAAAATTTTCAATGGTTTACCATTTGAATGATAGCGAGATTTGGGTTTGAAGTGAATCATCAAGTGAAATTGAAACACAACAATGGAAGAAAAAAAGTATATTCTTCAGACCTCTGTATTTGGAATATAATTTGTCGCAGCATAATCTAGATGTGATGCATATTGAGAAGAATGTCTGTGAAAATTTTATCATCACATTTCTTAATGGGAATGGAACATAGAAGGATGATCTCAATCCGCAGAAATAATTACAAGTAATGAACATAAAATGTGATCTTTGGCCACATAATAATGAAATGTATGATTCAGAAATTTTTTCAATGAAAAATCAGGATAAAGAAACATTCCTTAGAATTTTAAAGCATGTAAAATTATCAAATGAGTATTCAAGTAACATATCTAGGTGTGTTTACTTAATTAATGATAAGATACATGGATTGAAAAGTCACCATCCACGTATTTTGTTATAGTAGTTACTACTATTGGTATTGCGTACATTATTACAGGAAACATTTACAGCTAATGTACTCCAAATCTGCACATTTTTCTAGAAACTATGTGAGGAATCTCTAAATCCATTTGATCATGACAACCTTCAAGAGAGTTTTGTATTAACACTTTCTGCTATATAGATTATCTTTCATCCATTGTTTTTTACTGTCATGATGCATTTAACTGTGCATTTGGTTGAGGAAGCTAAATTATGAGGCCACCTTCATTATCGATGGACGTATCCAATAGAGAGGTAATTTATTTATATGTTTTCTAGTTTTGTAAATAATTTTTGGAACTCAATTAAATTCATAATTGTGATGTTTTTTTTTATTTCAGAGATATCTTGTGAATTTGAAATCGTACATGAGAAATAAAGCTCAACCAGAAGGCTCTATTATTAGAGGCTATATGGCAGAAGAGTGTCTTACCTTTTTTTCTAGATACTTGAATGATATTGATACAAGATTTAATCGAGTGGGATGTGTTGAAAACACATATACTTAATCTCAAATACATGATAAATCAAAAATATTTCCTACTATTGGATGATCAGTTGAGAGGACCTCAAAAGAAACACTGAAAGAAATGGAATTATCAGAGGCACATAGATATGTAATACTGAAGAGTGAAATTCTAGATCCATTTATTTAAGAGTTTAGGATACAAACAAAGAGACGAATGAGAGGCCGAACACAAAATGAGAAAGATATAATGAACTCTGTTAATAAAGAGATTGTAGAATGGTTTGTACAACATGTAAGTTCATAAATATGGAAATAAATATGAATACTTTGTTGAAACAGATATTTTTTAATTCTAATAAAGTATATTTCTTTTTTCAGATCATTAATACTGATACTCGAGTAGATTTGTCAGATGATTTGATGTTTCTTGATCGAGGTTCTCTAAAACAAGTTAGAAAGTTTGTTGCTTACCACATGAATGTCTTTAGATTTCATATTGTCGATCGAGAAGAGGGTTTGAAAACACCGAATAGTGGTATATTTACATTTTTAGAAGTGGGTTTCTATGTAAAGATGACCGATATTTTTAAATTAAACTACCATGGGCCTTTTTTAGTTGTTTTATTCAAATTCAATTGGGTCGATATTATCAGAGGTGTTAAAAGAGATTCCCTTCAAATTTACTTCTGTGAACTTCTCTAGCTATATGGGTGTTGGTTATTATGAACGACATGATCCATTTATCTTATCATCGCAACAAAAAATGGTATACTATGTTAATAATTTTGTGAATGAAGGGTGGAGTATACTTTCTCACATTAAACAATTAGATTTGTATGATATGGGTGTTGAAGTGGAACAGTTGATCACTGACATTAAATCTCATCAACAATAAAAATTAGAATTATTTTTCCAGCATGATATTGAATATATTAGTCTAGAAATGATTAACAAGTTGGATGAAGTAATGGAGCAGGAAATTGATATGATTTAAGGAAAAAATGATTGTATGTATAGTTACACATTCATTTAAGAACCACCTATTTCATTTGTGCAATCATTCATTATCATTGTTATGCATATTTTGTTTGTCAGTACTGTGAATCTGTTATCTTTTAAAAAAAATTATGCATAAATTTTCTGAAATATATGTTCTGAACAAAATTTTATTTGATTAAATGATAGGAATGCCAAGGAGGAAGAAATATACTATTTCATCGACCACAATGATAGATAATGATCCATTTGTCTCCCACCCTAGGACATGTGTGCCAATATCCGCCTTCCCCCTACACCATCTCCCCCTGAACCATCTCTCATACCCACTATGAGAATCCCTTCAGTAGATCAGTCGTCACCTCCCACTTCACGAGCCTCAACAATGGGGGATTAGAGCACCTCTTCAAGTGGGATAATGGAGGGTTACTATTATAGGTATAAATTTTAACATGAATAAATTTATTTCACTCTTTTATGCTAACTGTTTGTTCATTAATGATTGAAACAATTCAACAATGTCAAAAAATATAAAAAGATTATATTTATTGAATCTGAGTGAAGAGGAGATAGTTGTCCCATTGGATTCATATGGGGTTCTTTCAGATCACGCCGCAAGATTACTTGGCCAGATGTTAGGCAAGCTAGCCGCGAATCCCATTTCCCATCCTATTTCATATGTTGATTGGAGACATATGCCTAAAAGTTGGAAAAATGAAGTGTTTTATTACCAAATAAATTTGATTTAAAAACATTATGGTGTAATTGAATGTCATGTTATTAATATTTTCAAAATGAATTTATGTATACAGATGTTTCTCCACTTTACAGTTGCTAATCTGATACCATGAAAGGGGAAATTGAAAAATCTTGGAAAAAATGGAAAGACATTAGATTGGGATTGTGGGTTGAGGTCAACGATACTTCATTGACCACCTAACATTTGTATAACAATCTACCCAATGGGGTACCCAAATAGTGATGGAATGTTTTTGTTGATAGATATCGTGATAAGAAGCTGATGGTATTTAAATATGTATTACAATAATAATCTCATTTTACATTTATACACGTATATGAAGAGGTGATGACCATGAATATATTATGGTTAAATTGAATTTTATTTATTTCAGGATCTTTCAAGAAAAAATGCATCAAGAAGGGCTAAGCAGGACTTCCTTCACACTGTGGGGTCAAATTTTTTTCAATAATATGATATTATCTCGTAATCTTTTCATTAATTTAATTATTTATATGAAAATTTTATTTGTTTAATATATTAAATTCTTTATTTATGATTGTTTAATAAAGCCACAGAGTTTAGGGCACGAATCATCACGAACAAAAGTGTGGTTAAATGTTCACCAAAAATCTATTGGATATTTTTTTGATGATCAGACAAAAGAATTTGGGGTATGAACTAATTTTTCATTATAATAACTTATTATAAGTAGTTATTATGTTAATATATATTACTTTTAATATTACTAATATTTGATTTATAGGTAAAAATTAATGAACTATGGGATGAAAATCCTGCGCAGCCCTACTCAGTATCCCAGGATGACCCAATTGTTAAAGTCCTTGGGAATGAGCATCCAGGTAGAGTTCACAGGATTGTTTTGGGACTTGTAACATCATAGGTATTTGGTAGGCCATTGAGGAATGTAGTTGCATCTACTCCAGGTTGTAGTCAGTCCATACATTGATATACTCAAAGAGAGATAATTTCTCAACAAAATACAGTTCACGACCAGGGGGTTCAGATATCTTCTTTGCAGAAAGAGTTTATTGATTTATATCAGAAGGCGACCGAATCTACCCCCAATGATATCGTATCGAATGGTGGTGAGAAATTACATAAAAAAATCAAAATCATTTTGTTTGAAAATATTATTTGGTTTAAAGTTTAAATATAAATATACATCAGTATTTAATTTTCAATATAATGTTCTTTCATGTGGTAGTAGGAAGCAGAGATGGTAGTGGAGAGGGTGATGTGATTTTTTCATCATCGGGCCATGATTAGTTGTTTTTTCTTTGATATGTTGGAAAAATATAGTAACAGTCATTTTGTATATTTATCATGTGTGGAATATAGTTGCCACCAAACATTTTCATGACCAAACTTTTTCTTGATTTCTCTTGTTTCCTTTTATGTATTTTACTGATTTCTAATTTTTCCTTTTTAGTCATGATTTATCGATTTTTGTATGCACCATATATTTCGATTCATTTTTTTATTAATCGAGTTTTATGATTTATTTTTCATTAATTTATTAGTTTTTTTACCCAAGGATGAATGATTAAAAAACATATCCCATAGTAATAGGAACTAATCCATTCATAGTTCTTGGAAAAGTTCCTCTATAAAAAAATTTCTCGTTTCCTGGAGGAGAAGGATTAGATGTATGGGAACTATTTTGTGAGAAAGATATAAAAAAATTAATGTGAATGGGGAATGGTCCCACCATTATGGAATAACCAGGGTGATTATAATTTTCACCAAGGCATATTATAAGAGATACCTACATCATTACATATATTGAAACATCAAGAATCAATCCACATATAGTTTTTATATAATACCCCTATACATATTAGATTTTTCATAGGGTAAGAGACATTTTTTCATAATATAGTATTATGGATAAAAACCACATGCTAAGGATCCTTATGTAGAACTAGATAATATGTAGAGGAAGACATGTCCTACTAGGTAGACAGCTATAAGAAGCTTCTAGTCGTGCAAGATGGATCATGCATCACATAGTTCAACATCAAGTGAAAATGACTAAAATAATCTATAGTTTATGATTATATAAAAAATGCCTTATTATATTAGGTTTAATGTAGTTTAAACTGATGTTTAAAATGAAATGAACTTCTCTTGATGCCATCCCTGTGGATGGAAAACCAATGTGAATGAAAAAACCCAGTCACTAAGATAAACTGGGGGATTTGATATCGGTTTTTTGGTTGGGTTTGAGATAGGAGATCTATGAATCACTATAAATCCCATGAAAATATTAATCAATCCACTCATAGTTCATATAATTTTGGGGGAATTTTGATCACCTTGACCTATAATTGAGAAATAATAGGGAAACCAAAATAAATTGAATGATTGTAATGGTAAATACCCATTATGAGCTTCCCTGTGTGAATTATCAAGTATTGGGGATGTTTAGGAAGAGTTTTTTTGGTGATTTTGAGGATTGAGGTGGTGATTTAGCCTTTTTAAGGCCACCATGGCTTGTGCAATGACTTGTCTGGATATGAAGGAGGTATTTTTATGTTGGGCGTGATCTTGTGTAAAATGGGATATATAACCATGACTTGGGGATGAAATGGTGTCATTCATGTTGTCCTAGTGGTTTTCCGATGCACCTAGAGAATCTTTAAATTCCCTCAGGTGGGCATAGAATATCGGAGGATAACCTATCCAAAATAGGAAACCCAAGCTCCCCACATTGTAGCCTTGGGCATTGTGAGGGTAAAATTTTTGGGAAATGGGAACTAGGACATTGATTCTAAACATGGAATAATTTATAAGAACCACTATGGTTTAGACCACCCCATGTTCTATTATTTATGGGAGGCCAAATTCAATTTAAAAATGGGAAAAAGGATAAAATGACAATAAAGGTTCCAGATCACACTTTTACCAAACCCTCCACATGAGTTATGGATATTAACCATGTTTTGGTAGATTATAGTGTGATTCACTTATAAATAAGAGTTTTATTACCTCCTGGTTTTGAATTTTAGACTTTCCCTCAATTCTTGTTTGACCCTTACTCATCCTCCACTTCCCGTGTCACCTCCCTTGGTGTTCCAAACCACTTAGATCATATTGGATCATTTATATTGAAGTTATTTGATTCATGGTAGCCCTCTCTTTCCCCATTACTCTTTTATTATCTTTCTATTATATTCAAGAGATCATTATGGTGATGATTCTCTTTATTTATGGGTGTTTTTTGATGGAGTATTATTATTCATTGGATTCAATAGTTATTAACTTGACATCAGTGGTGGATTATCTTTGGTTCATGTTCATTTCTCCTTGATATTTAGTCATGGTTGGGGATCCATCATCTCCCATTCTTTATATGTACATTTGGGTGGTTTTATATACTCTTTTTATTTATTCTAATATGGCCACACTAACTTGGTTTTCCAATTATGACTTATTTTGAGATAGTGTGTTGTTTTGGTTTTTATAAAACATTCATTTTATGTTCGTATAACCTCACCACATATGAAAATGACTAAGAACATATATTTAACAATTAAATTGGTTTCCCATGGAATATTTTATTTTTGTTTGAATACCTTTCATAATAATTTTGTTATTATGATAAAAATCCTTATTGAAAATAAATTATACATGGTGGTTGTGATATCTAGTGGTTATGATGTGTGGTGATGGAGATGTGGGGTGGCTGTGATGTGGGTTGGTTTCCATGTGTGGTGGTTATGATATGTTATATGTTATATCTATTAGAATGGTTTCTTTTCAGGGAATTGGTAATGGGCCTACAGTATCAACTGCATTTTTTTTGTAAATCTAGATTTAACAACTGTTTTAACCACCACTACGATTAATGTATTTTTCTATTTATAGTGGTTAAAACTACCTCTACGGAAAATAATTTAGTGTCGATTTTAACCGTCGTTAAACTGTTTTCATATTACTTTATTATAACGTGTCATTTTTAATGGTTTTATTGGCAGATTTCCCTTGCAAAACTGATATTTTTTTAGTGGTAGTTTTAACCGCAGCTAAAAATTTTTCATATTACTTTATTATATCATGGTGGTTTTAATGGGTTTAATGGTGGTTTCCCCCTCGAGGAAACTAGTTTTTTTTCAGAGGTTACCCATAAAAACGGTCACCATAAACCGCTGCTAAATCAAGGAAACCATCACTTATTGTATGCCGACACACAATTTAGCAGCAGTTTCAAAAATCCTCTACCAAAAAATATGGCACCAGTTTAAACCACCACCTTTCCAAAAAAATACCAATAAATATTATTTTTCTTGTAGTTCCATATAGAAATTTTATTTGTTTTATAGGTTCTTACTCATGGTTAGTTTGTGGAGGATTATTTTATGATGTTGAAATTTTTATGAATTATTTTACAAGAGAAAAAATATTTACAACGTAAAGTATATTTAAAATTTTGTATAAAAAGGGAACTTTATATCAAAATCACATTACTATGAGCTAATTATAATCTATTATATATAAATATATGATTCTTTTGGAGTATTAGTATTTCCATTTTAGAAGTGACATAAATGAGTTTTCAAACTGTGAAGGTTTATAAACTATGATGGATAATGAGTCCACCTCAAAAAATATAAAATTATTGTACTTTAATGGAGTCTAGTACATCAGTACATTGCATTTTTTCTCTTTATATTTTCTCGATGTGGGTCACCCAAGTGAAATTATTCTGTATTGGGTGAATGATTTAATTACATTCTAATAAAAGATAGTCCATGTATGTATATTCAATTATAATTGATCATATATTGTTATGGTTAAGATAAGTGTATAATCAATCAGATGAACATCAAAAGGAGAACACAACAGTGACCCTATGAAAAGTGAGAACAATATTGTATAGGGTAGAGAGATTTTTATACTCATGTGGGGAAATGAAAATGGTTTTTACTCCTGATCCCCCCCCTCATGGAATCTATCACTGAAGACCCTTATGGTGCCAATAATGGACAAAATTAAAATCATCCATCTCCAAAAACATTTGTGTGGACACGATTGCGGCCAGTAATGGTCAAAACTATTTCATTGGAATTGACTAAGGTTCGATATATTCAAAAATTTGTACACGGATATGATTTTGGTTATTTATGTCAACAAATTTATGCATGGAAGGGATTTCAGTTATTTAGGTTGAGAAAATTATGCATGGACATGATATTGTTTATATAGGTTATCAAAATAGTGAATTCATATTATTCAGTTTCTACCAATTTATTATGTTATGACCCAAGGATTATTATTAACATTTCATGATTCTATATTCTAATTTCATTGTATATGTTAAACATTATTCATGATACTTTTGATGTCATATGTCATTTTATCATTACTTATGTATAAATATTATGATTCATTATTCTATTTATGTTTAAGAGGAATCCATTAATTGAGAATTTTGTTGGAGATTTTGAATAAATAATGTACAATATGAAATTTTTTAAGATATTTTAAAAATATACTAATATTTTTCTCTTAGTATTATGTGATTTATTTGTGATATGTACTATTGTGATTATAGAAATGATTAAAAATATATTCATATTATTCTCGATTCAAATCAACATATCTTCCTAAGTATTAAATTTAGACTTGATATATCTTTATCCATGTTATCAACATTTAAATAATGATTTGATGATGAATATCGTAAGTATTGAGAATCAATAAATGAGATTTTTTGCAAACATATGAATTCATGGATCTATTATTCTACGTTTTCATACTCTTCCTATAAAATTCCTCTAAACCAACAGATAAAAAACATAGGATGTGACATGAACATGCTCTATTAATTTAGTGGAAATAAATAAAAAAAGACAAAGAAAAAATATAATATTCGTTCCTCCCCTATAACGGAGCCAAGTTATTGATGAAAATATCACATTTTTATTAAGAATGCAAATTTTGAATCAATGATAGAAAAAATTGTGGATTTTCATGGGTATACCATAAAGAGGAAGTAATTATTAGTGTTTATTTTATTTATTTAGATTTTGGTGATAGAGTAAAATGGATCTAAATTGTGTGTTTGTGATTTAGAGAAATTCGAGAACTAGTTAGATAAATTTAAAACCACTAGCCTCACCTCGAATATTCCTTCCACTAACCCACTATATCAAAATTCTCTCAAATAATCAGTCTCCTATATTCGCAATAATTGTTTAATATATCTCTTTGTCACTCCTTTAGATGTATTTGGATCATTTATATACATTAAATTACCATATCATTATATTCCCTTACCTTAAGAAAGTGATCAATAATCCCTAAGCGCTCCTTAACACTTCCTACAACTCTTTATTGTATGATATATGAGGAATATCAAGGGGATGTCAATGAAAACTAGAGAAATAAAAGGAAATTGGAATTGAAATACAAATAGTAATGAAAATAGCATACTGATTCAAGAATTAAAAAATATCCCATCATATTTATGAATTAGATAAGGTAATACAAACATTAGAATTGAAAATTGGGGGTAAGGGAATTTATATTTCCTAGAAATAAATGACCCATAGTGTTCCATCCTTATATAATATAAAAAATATATAATAAAAATGGAAAAAGGTTTCAACACTTCAATTCTTCATAGAATAAACTTCAAAAGATTTTTGGGTAAAAAATATGTTTCTAATTAAATTAATAGTTGGGATATAAAAATAATAGATAATTGTGAAACTATTACTAAAAAGTATGTTGACTCTATTGTACAATGTATTTGGTCCTAACATGCCATCTAGTTCGAAACAAAATATTAATATATCACCCTCTAGAGTATGTTGGTATGATAATATAACATGTATTCATTTAACATCCTGACCAAGGATCCATTGAAATGGTTCCCCAAGCCGATAGGTCACATGGCCTCAATCATTCCACCACATACACCATAGGTTTTCAACTATCACCGAGGGTGTAATAATTGTGTAGTAGGGAGATGATACCCTCATGATCAGAGTTTAACAACAAAAAAACATAATAATAATAATAATAATAATAATATAACAGTAGTAGTTATAGTATAAATAATGTAAAAATAAAAATAAGACAATAATAACTAAGAGTAGAGCTGACACCAAATATATAACTATGCATGAATTTCTTGATGAGGCTATATAACTAATGAAGGAAACATTCATCATGTGATATAATAAAATAAATTAATAACATAAAAAATTAATAAAATCCACATGGATATATGAATTAGAATAAAAAACATCAAACTAGTCATGTGCTCCCATCTATTAGGTACAAGAACAACCACACAAGCATAATCTAATAAAATTGATCATGCAACCAGGTCTTCAACTCAGGTACCCCATAGAAATGGTGTCTTGAAAAGTGTGTGAGATATAATATGTTGTCCACCACTAATGGTGAATAATTCTATCAATTCATTGAGTATATAGTAAGTAGTATACAAGATGAAATAAAAGAGGTAAATCAAATGTAGTAAAAAAAATAACCCAAATGGTCTAGGTTTCCCTAGAATTATCGTCCTCTACTACCTTCATCAAACTAAGTCGGAAAATCATTGAGTGAAAAACCTATCAAGATTGAATTTATAATATTTTTTGGGACCAGAATCGATGCTAAGGTGTCCCCTATTAATCATATATAAGAAATGTATTAATAATATGACCTCTAAATAAATGTAAGGCATAGAATCCATGCTTTTTCTTTAGTTTGGTAATCAATTTGTGTAATTAAATTATTTCCCAATTTAAATTAATCTTTATCTCATCCATGTAATTCCTAATTTAGAAATTATTTATCACTCTAAGAGTAACATGGACCCATCACCTTACAAACCAATCCTAGTAATTCTTCATAGGATCCTTCATATTTCTCTTAGTGGGGTATAAATTTACCACCCTATGAGTTTGTCCTTGGTGGTCCAGAAAGGCAATACAAGTATTATTCATGGAATATATAATGATCTACCCACTTCTTCTATCCTACTAAGTCCACATAGGTAGTTCAATTATCACCTAGCGTGTATATAATGATCTTCCATATGATTTTATCCTTGGAAGTCCGCATAGGGAGTATAAATATCACTCACAACATATATAATATGGATTCTAAGTGATTATATAAATGTCCTATTTTTTACAACCCATGTTTCACCCACAATTCATGATAATTTTATTTACAATTAATTTAATTAAATAATCCAACTGAGTTCATTCACGGTGATCTGATTTGGAACCCACATATCACTCTTAGAGTGGCAATATGACTTTTCATGGGCCAAAGGTCTAGCCATACAATTTATGTTCCCATTTTATTGAATTGTCCATTATATTTATGTAAAAAGTCATAAGGTCACATTGTAAGTTATGTAGACCATTCCTATTCATTTAATTCAATTAAATATACATTTAACGGTTTCAATCAAAAAATATAGTATGTGGAACAATATAGTAAAACATAAAACAATGAATTTATGTGAAGCTAACAAGACCACCTACCGCGTACACAGGAAGCTACACACATCCAATAATTGGAATTTATTCAATTTAAAATGGGAGAAATCAAAATATTTTTAAAAAACCTAAAATAGTGATAATTATCTCATGTGTTTTTAACATTATGTGGGTAGATATAAATGGATAAATAAAGTAAGAGGATTAATTGAAATATAGAGGGTTATCCAATGCAACTAATGGCTGCCAATTTCATGTTTAGATAATGGAGATCTCTTCTTGACCAAACAAGATTCACATGAGAAGATCCCAATGAGGATGATACCTAGAATGGCTAGGAGTAGAAGGGAGGGGTTGACTCTATAAATTAGGAAGTGTAAAATATTCATTTTTTCATCATTTAAAAACTACACTGTTTGGAAAACCATGTGCCAATTGTGTGAACATACTAACCTATAGGTAATTCACTCACATAGCCAGCCACATTTTTAGAAAAACCATGTGCATCCTGTGTAGTTACCACTATCCACCTAGGCACACTCGACATGGTCAGTCACAAAGTTTAACAAACCATGGGATTCACTCCTATGTCGCATGTTGCCTCTATCAAAAATTGTTTCTCTAAGCCCAATGCTCTTGAAACTCAATTGGGTTTCTTAGACACATTTTGGTCCTTATATCACATCCAAAAAACACTTTAAAATGTTTAAAAACTTATAATTATGATCCATAACATGGTTTACAATTTATCACATCCAACAAATGAAATGTTCAAATTCATTCGAGAACTCAAATGGTCCAAAAACATGGGACCATATAGTCTCCCCACATTAAAACTTATAATTCCTAAATTTCCATGGGTAAAGAAGAAACCATCACCTAATATACTTGGGCCCTGTAGTTTTGTTCTAAAAATCATGTTGTGTTTCTCAATCACCAATTAACCTCTTGGAACCACTTGAAACACATGTTATTTTATATGATAAAAATTGATTGAACTCTAAAATATACCACCTAAAAAGAAACATAGGTAGTACATGTGGCCTTATAACCTAATATATGGTCACATTTTCATCTCAATAATTAACCTACATATGGATCTTTCCACCAAAGTTTCAAAAATTTAAATGGCGAGTTCTGATTCATGGTACTCCTTCCATCAAAATTACCAACAAAAACAAGTTTATAGAATTATTCAAAACTACCAAAAAATTCATTAAATTTCTTTTGAGGAAACTAGAATTGGTCCACGATTTGATTAAAATGGTCGAACACTAATTGACCATCAAAAAATATGTTTCTTCCACATTTTCTTAGAAGCCCTTTCTGAATCTTTATGTTTTATCAATCTCATCCAGATGACAAGCTCGATTTAATTTACTCACAAACTGCATCCTACTAAAAGATAAAAATAATTTGAACCTCTTTTAATCCACTACTTCTTGAAAATTCCCAAATCCTAATACTGACACATCACTAAATCATATTTTTAATCATTTATCCCAATACATATAGAGATCATTCCGAGCACATTCACTGAAGCTTGTTGCTGACTTTCAACAATGCATCTTGATCGAAACTTTACCATCTCAAACCATTCTCAAATATCACCAGTACCAACACTATCCGAACCCCACACCAATGGATCATCATAAAATAAACTAGGATAAGCACCTGAATCTAAATTTCACCAAAATACATAAGAAAACCATACATATATTCTACATAGGAATCGATTTATAGCTTGAATTGTCTATTAAAGGGAATAAAGGTGCCAGAAAAACTATTTAAAAAATCTATAACTTTTTCAAAACTCTCAAGGAGTCCTTTTGTTAAACCATAATGATTATTTAAAAAAATATCTCAGCATACATATGATGATCTCTCAATGTACTCTGGTAAATTTAAAGATAAGGGGTATAATCACATATTAATTATGAGAACACTATGATTTTATCGATAGGAATTTATAGCTCCCTATGATCCATTATCACATAAAGTAGGCCACACCTTCCTTTTTTAACACCCGATACTATTTCTTTAAACAATGTTAGTCCAGTTTGATTTTAGTTTATCCATCATCATGGGAAATTTATTTGAATTTATAGAAATCTCTAGTTCTCCATGCCCATAAACGTCACATTAGAAACCTTCGCTTCTTGACCCTCACTTATCCACTCATCGATGTTCAATTATAAATAGTTTCCACATGCAATGGGTGTGAAGTTAATTACTATTTATAGTCTATGTGCTATTCTATTCCACTCGATAAAAAACATGACTCATGTTTTTGTATGTCATCAATAAACAAGTCTAAACTTACCATTCTACCTAGAACGTCAGTATTTTAATAATATAAGTGTTCCTACGGAACTCCTATTCAAAATCAGGCATCTCACATGTGCCCTCATTTTTATAATGAATACTCACGTCATGGATTCCTTCCTAATAATCAAGCACTCAGGGTATTTTTTTAAAAGAAAGGGATGAACTGTGCCTAGTTCAAAAAACTATAGAACATAACAAGAATAGATCTAAAAAATTAATTAAATAAATATCATCATAGAAAAAAATAGTAATGGACCGAACTATTTCAGTAGATTTCCTTAATAGAACTAAATCATTGATATACTAGGTTCTGACTCAATGTTCAAGAAACTAGGTTTGTCTACCTATCCCTAAGGTATCTAGCATGAGAACCAAATCATATTCATGGGTATTTATTAAATAGTCTTCAACACTCATGAAACCCCCCTTTTATAAGACGTGAAAACATATTAAAGGAAGCATTGAACTGTAAGGTTCAAAACCTACCATTAAAAGGTGTGACGAGATCACCATAAAAATGATAAGCTGCCAGACCTCGATTAATATCAATTGTCCCACTAAAGGAGTTCCTTCTAAAATAGTAAATTTTTTATATAAGGAATAAATAGTTGGCACACAGCTGTATTTGTATACAACAATACCCCCTCAAAGGTAAACAAACTTGAAAAGTAACCATTTAATAGGTTTGTATTTTCACTACCTTGAGTACTACTCAAGAAAAACTACAACTGAACAATATCACTCATTCAAAAAATGAAAGGAATAATTTATCAATGCTTTATGATTGGAAGGTTCTACCATAACCGAGACAGATCTGTACATATAAAATGCATCAAATCTAAAACAAGGCCACTCAAGAAAAGAAAAATAGGCTTTACTACGCAAAATCAAAGTCAAACTCAGTACAATAATATTCGATCTGAGTTCCATAAAAATAGTCAGGAAACAATTGAAGTCCATTCTCAAGGAAATGATTAAAACTGACTCCTACATGGGGGTATTTAAAATAAGAACCACTAAAAGAGTTAATTTTAAGTCATTTAAAAGATTCTCATTTATTACAACATTTAAAACCATTTATATACCAAGAATATCAAGTACCAATGTCTATAGAAACTATACCATTAAATTTATTTAGCTTACACCATGCAGCATTTGTAAATTCATCTCATAATATCACTTTTAACCATCTATTTGATACAAGAGTTTTCCCAAAATGTATGGTTAAACAAAATATCAATTGAATGCTACAAAGAAGGGCCCTATTTAGTTATAATTGGAATTCTAAAAAATTGACACCTCTTAATTATAATTCTTAAACATGGATAATAACGATTTTATTAATTAAGGGAACCAGTAAAGTAATATTCCACCATAAATTTATATGTAAATCCATATAATTTGATAAAGACACTTTAAATAAACTTTCCATTAATATAAACATACCCCATGGAGTTTACTTACAAATCACATAATATTTTAATGTTGGCCTTTGAGGGTCCCATAATTTTATTCTTGTTTTAATTAAAAGAAACCCATAATAGTTTATATTATTGAAAATTTCGAATCACCCTTAATAGTTTTACTTAATAAAAACACACCAAGACTGACCTACTCTAGATGAGTTGATTTTATCTCATAAGTAACATACAATTACTGGCCTACATGTGTCCAGTTTTTTCATGTAAATATTTAGTATTATGGGGGTTCATACCCAAATAACAGGTACTAACCTTTATAAAGGTATACATTTTATATAATAAATTTAGTTTATCATATACATATGTGCATCATGGTTTAGTTAGATAAATTACCATTCCCATGTTATAAAGTTACTCTCCTTTATATCTTACAACTGACATCTGTTTAACTAAAACGACATTATTTTATGTTGTCTCAGATTAGAAAAATCAATATATGTTTGCTTAATTACAAGGGTGACTATTCCCAAATTTGTAAATTCATATACACTTTAAAAATTAGGCCATTGGTTCCCATTTAATTTCCACCATATTTCTACATTTAATTCAAAAATATCAAAATTGTTTATTTGATGGTATCCCTATATGGGTCACAGTCTCCCAATTTATGAAGCTCCAATACATTTATAAATTTAAAATCTATCACCCATTTAATCGAAACCATTAATGATTTAAAAATAACTAATAGACATGGAAAAGAATATCCAAATTGTTTGTTAAATATAATTATAAAATCAATATATGTGGGAGAACACTATTTACATTGATGATGACACTTTATTTATCCAGTCATATTTCATTTTTATAACCAAGAATTCCATTATAATGCAATAAATGCAGGTAATAAACAAAAATTGACATTAAAATAAGATATATGAACAATTACCTAACCACTGATGTAGCACCCCCAGTTTCTGGGATTTAACCCTTCCATTATGATTTTCATGCATATAAAGATTAAGAGTGAATTTTTGGAGAGTTATTAGAATGTTTGATTTTTTTTGTGGATAAAGGGGAGGTGCATGGGTTGTGCATGGGTTTTCCAAACCGTGTAGGAGCCTAGAAGTAACCTTGAAATTTGTAAAGTGGTTTTGGGAAATTTGAGGTCGTAGATTCATCACAGTGTGCACGTGATTAGGGAGGTCGTGCAAGGATTCCATGTGAGGGCCTTCTTAGGAAATATATAACACATAGTTAGCATACAATTTTTCAAACTGATAGACTAAACCATGTGTCGGGTCATAGTGAGATCCTAAAAAAGTGGATCTCACTGGTTTTTGACTATATGTTATATTATTTCCTCTAAAAACAGCCTTAACTCATTATTCATCTCCCTTTATGGTTGGATAACATCCCCAAAGAAAATTTTAATCGATCTGGTACCTTTTTTGGCAATTAGAAGCCTGATTCTTGTAGTAACATCTTATTCTTCACCTTTCTTATCTTGTTTCCTTACATCTACTTCACCCTACTTCATGGATTCCTAGCTATAGACCCAATATAGTTATATATATGATTATAAATGCAATATAAGTTGAGATTTGTACTTGATCCGTTTAGGGGATGAGATATTAGGCTATTTTAGGTAATTCTTACTTAGTTATGTGAGCATTCTTCATCTGTTTTCAGTTTTCATCGAAACCCCCAAGGTAGGTAGATTCACTCTCAACTCCTCTTATTATAATTATACTGAATTTGTTCAATTTTATTATATCATGTTAAATTTATTGTGAATTGGATATTTTAGATTCTTGAAAACCCTCTTTAGTGATGGATTGGTAAATTGTTGAAATTTGGAAAATTTGGTGTTCACTAAAAGGATGTTTGGTTCTTGATTTTAAAATGTGTATTTTCAAAAAAATTGGCACATGGATTTTGTATCATTTTTCAAATAAATGAAATATTTTTATTGAAATTAAATGGTTGGTTTGAATGGTCTTATTTAATTATTTTTCAATAAAAGAATGAGTTTATTGAATTGGTTAAACACACATGGTTTCGGCAGGGGTTTGGAATGGGGAGTGATGGGAGTTAATATACAATGGGATGGATAAGGGTGTGAATGACCCCCCATAAAAAGGTTGGGATGGATATTTCCCTGATGTACCCCAATCAAAGTGGTCCACTAATTGACGGATTAGTAGAAGGATAACTCAGATCACACGAGTATAAGGAGGTACAGGCTGCATGCATGGTTGTAATTGTGGTTATGTCGAATCGTTATAACAAAATGATATCGAGTAATGGTTCTAAAGCCTAGTTTGGTTGTTTTTTCTAAAAATGTGAGTTTTTTAAAAATGGTTGGAATATCAGTTTTTTACGCTTGGTTATAAATGGTTTTTGGAACATCATTATATTTATCTGTAAACTATTTTGAAAATTGTTTTATATGAAGGGTTTTGTACAAATGTTCCTAAAAAATTTGTCCTAGTGTTGTGAGTAGAGAATTTATTTCTAAAAAACTACTAAGTTTTATACTCTCACATACATTTTTACTTTGGTTCTTTTGCAGATTCCATCTTCTCGGACATATGCATAGGTAAAGTATCACACATTTTTAGCATGACCTTGTGATAGATGGGTTTTTTGGTGATTTTAGATCATGGATCAGGTGAATCATAGAGTCTTATAGTCATCTTAGAGTTGTTAGTTTTTTCCACTATTTTCTTTTATTATTATTTTGTCTTCTATTTTTTCACAAATTGGTTGATTTTTTTATAAAGGTTACTATTTAGTTGTCTTTTAATTAATCATGCATCATATAGTGGTTATTTGGGTATGGTTGATGGTTGTGGTTTTATTATTAATGGGTAATTTTTACCCCATTGGTATTGAAACCCTTCAACCTTAATTTTCAGCCTTTGGAATTTGGGGGATGTATTTTAAGGCCAATTAATGGCTTACTGACCACTCAGGACAATGAGAATAAGTGGTTCATTACAAATGGTATCAGCATACTTGGTCCTTTCCTGACAAGTGGAATTTAGATTCTTGTTCTTGGATTTTAATTCATCCTTATATGTTCCCTGTGTCAGAATCATAGAAAAGAATAGGATTTTTGGGACATGAAATGTAGAGCATAAAATTACATAGCTAGCCTTTTTATACTAAAATTCAAGTTACCCGGTAGTTGGGTACATCAGTGTTCTGGAGACCCTTAACAGAAATTGGAATCTCATTATCATGGGTTATCCAATGAGACGTTAATGACATGTATTATAGGAATGACATCCCATTAGGATTGCATATGTAATTTTGATTAATGATATATTATTTGATGCACTATGTTAATTTTTGAATAATTTTTTCATTTTTTTCAAATGAATGTTTTTGAATGTTGTATGGTTGGTAAATTTTGAAAATTAGTTGGCTTCAAAATAAAGAATGTATTTTTCAAAAAAATGATTCAACTTGGAATGGGAAGATTTTTGAAAACAATGTTTTGATAGTTGCTGTGATAGAATTTGAAATTCTAAGACTTCAGTATCTATAAAAGGATCCATACATATTTTGTCACGACCCGCCCTCGGGGCCCGTGCCGTGACTACCCCAAGCCCACCTTCCATAGGCTAGGGGCTTGCGACTAGCACCAAGGAGTAAATCCCAACAAAAAGGGAAGGCATTGCCTTTGAAAAGTAAACAAGCACCACAGAGTAAGCAAGCGGAAAAGTAAACACTAAGTAAAAACTGTACAAGCTATGCTGAAAGTAAAAGGGGCCGGAAATACAAGCCCAACAGTAAAGTACAACTGAAAGGAAAAACAGCAACTAAAAAGGGAAAACTGCAGCGTCGAGCCGTCCTCTGGAAGTCCCACCTGAAGGGTGGGTACAGATAGCCTCCACAGCTCCTCGGTCCACCTGACCGCTCCGAGTACGTCCCGCCCAGTGGTCCACCTCCAGGTACTGTCTTGCTCTGCACGCCTCCACCACGGTCAGCGCTGTCCGTCGTCTGTAACCAACACAACGTAGTTCGGGCATAGCCCGTGCAGGGGTGAGTATAATCTACTCAGTAGGGACCCCGAGACCCCTGAAGGTCTCCCGAAATCCACAAAGGATCATCCAAAAAGGAAAGGTACAATCACGAAGTAACATCTGACACACCTTAGGTATATGCCCATACATATACCTAAGTCTTCAATTCCCCGTTCGGCTCCAACGTCCGAGCCCAAGCACAACCCAGTCCGCACAGGAAAGAAAAACGTATACCCACACAGGATAGCACAACACAGTCCACAAAGGAGAGTAAACAGTAAATCCACACAGGATAGCTCAACACAATCCACAAAGGAGAGTAAACACAAGATTCAGCTCACACAGGTATACTTCTTCGGATGACGATAAAGATGATCACTGATCCATCTAAGTCATCGGACCCACGAAGGATCGATAGGTAACTAACCCCCACAATGACCCATACAGGATCGGACCCACACAAGATCGGGCCCACACAAGACCGGGCCCACGCAGGACCTGTAGGCGCTGTCTCACACAGAACCGCTGAGCACTGACCCACACAGGATCGGACCCACACAGGATCGGGCCCACACAGGACCGGGCCCACGCAGGACCGGTAGAACTGATCCACGTAGGATCGTTGAGTGCAGTAGTCATCGCAGTCCATTGAGGATCTCTGCACAGTCGTCACCGCAGTCCACTGAGGATCTCTGCACGGTCGTCGTCGGAGTCCATGGAGGATCTCTGCACAGTCGTTGCCGCAGTCCACTGAGGATCTTTGCATGGTCGTCGTCGGAGTCCACGGAGGATCTCTACACAGTCGTCGCTGCAGTCCACTGAGGATCTCTGCACGGTCGTCGCTGTCGAAGTAGTAGTCGCAACCAGCATAGGGTTCCCGCACACAGCAAGCTCGTTCGGGAGGGTCCGCTCCACGAGCCGAGAGGCTGATACATCAACTGACACAAAGTCCGAATTTGATGTATCCAAAAGTTCCGTATCGTCAACAGGAACTCAATGGCGCAGACGGTGCGTCAATCGGACGCCCGGTCTGACAGTTATTGGCATTTTCGTCCTAGGGGACTGGTTGGTTTTTAAGGCAAAACCAACCTGACCGCACTCCACCTGCGTCCAAACCTCGGGCGGAGTATGTCAAAAGATCCGTCTCACTTATAGGAATTCAATGAAACAGATGGCGCGTCAATCGGACGCCCGGTCTGTTAGTTATTGGCCTTTCTGTCTCACACCCACCCTGGGAAACTTCCCAAGAGGTCACCCATCCTGATCACTGCTCTAGGCCAAGCACGCTTAACTACGGAGTTTTAACTACGTAGGATCCCGAAAAGGAAGGTTCACCTTGAGTATAGTATACCGAAACTACCGTCTCGATCCAAGGATCGCGTTGCCGCTGACGCCGCGTCTGCGGGCACCGGACCCGCGCGGTGGCCTATCCGGCGGCGCGCCGGGGCGCCGCCGCTCCCGGCTGCCAGCGTCGCCGCGCCGGCGACCCGCGCCACCGGCGAGTTCCGCGGGCCACCGGGATCGTTCCGGTGGTCTGATTCTCTTCTCGTCTGCGCCATTTCTCCTCCCGAGACTCGTTCTTCACTGCGGGATCGTCAAACATCCATTGCGGCACGTTCCGTCGTCGCCCGTCAAATCCGCACAAAACGAAAAACGGTGTAGGGTCGTCGGGCCGTATTCGTTTGGCCCGCACCCTCCGCGTTAGAGATAAACAACCGGGAGAATTTTGTTCAACACATGAACCGACAATTTTAAAAAAAATAAAATTGTTCGTTTGAAACTGGTTCTTTAATTTTTAAAGGACGTTCATGGGAAATAATTAAAAAGGGGTAAATCCCAAATTAAATCCCTACCTCGTTGATCGTCATGCGCGGGCGTTCTTCGCGGAAAAGCTCGTCGCGTAAGAGGGGGATCGTCGCGTCGTCGCGGAAAGACGTCGCATCGTCGCTGAATCCGGCATTGAGTCGGCGAACTCAACGCACCAAGAACAATAGATTTAAATCATAAAATATTTAAATCTGTGTTTAAAACCAGAAGAAAAGAACCTTGAGAGGAAATCCGAAATCACTCACCTCAAATGGTTGGTGATCGGAGATCGGAGCGGGCAAGAATGTCTCGGACGGAAGCGTCGTCGATTTCCGGGTTCGGCGTTCTTTGCGTTCTTCGCGTTATTCGCGTTCTTCGCGTTCTTCGCGTTCTTCGCAAAGGAGAAGAAGATGCAAGGTTCCTCTCAAATCTTCTGAATGCGCAAATAACCAGAGGTCGAGCGTTGGCCTTATTTTATTATTACGCCAACGAATTTGAAAACTGGTTATGAAACGATCCATCAATTCGTTGAATTAATTCAACGAAAGAAACAGCCCATTTAATTCACGAAATAAACCGCACAATTAAATGGTCTGTTAAGATTTTAAGAAACGCGTCAGTTGACTTTCATAAAGACGGGTTTTCGCGGGTGCTTTTCTTAGCGGAAAGTAACGGCGGGGCTCGTGCGGGCCCCTACCTCACAAATATCCTACCAAGGGGGGTAGGATATTTCTGGATAACATACTATCCGCTTCAACTCAGTTCAAGCCGCCTTTAAGTGGCTTCAAGTGGCTTCCATGTGGCTTAAGAGAAACAAAATAAAGTTGTCGCAAAATTATTTTATTTCTCAACTTTAAGCCCGAAAATTAAAAACCACACCCGAGAAAACGCAACCCCGGAAGAGGTGTTTCTAAGCGAATATCGGCGCTGCGATTTCATCGGTGCCCTCAGAATTCGATTCCGGGCACCGGTTCAAATGTTAGAAAAACCCGCTCGTCCGTTCATTGAACATACCCGAGCCAAACTTCGAAAAATGATTCCGGGCACACCGGGCCTCGGAATCAGGTGCCGTCAGAAACTGCGCTCTTGTAAAATTCCAAAGAAAATTAAGAAAAAAATCTCCTTGAAATTTACGGGTCTTTACATTACTCCCACCTCAGGACTTTACGTCCCCGTAAAGATACATCATAAACTAGGGAGACAAATGTGGGTACTGAGCACGCATCTGAGCCTCCCGCTCCCAAGTGCTCTCCTGGAGGTTCCCGTGCTTCCATCTGATGCGCACAAGAGGAATCGATCGCCCACGTAGGACCCGCTCCTGTCGATCCTCTATCTCCACTAGGACCTTCGCAAAAGTCACCCCATCATCCACGTCTAGCTCCCCATAGTCAATGATGTGCGTCGGGTCATGCACGTATCTCCTCAGCTGGGATATGTGGAAGACGTCGTGCACCCGGTGCAACTGAGGTGGTAGAGCCAGGCGATAAGTCACCTCGCCAATCCTGCTGAGGACCTGGAAAGGCCCGATGAAGCGTGGAGACAACTTGTCGCCTCGTCCTAATCTCCGCAAACCACGTCGAGGTGAGACACGCAAGAAGACGTGGTCTCCATCCTCAAACTCTAGTGGCCTCCGCCTCCTGTCAGCATATGACTTCTGTCGGCTCTGTGTTGTCCTCATCCGCTCCTGGATGACCTAGAACTTCTCTGTCGTGGCCCGGACCATCTCTGGTCCCACAAGTGCTGACTCCCCAGGGTCTTTCCAGCACAAAGGAGATCTGCAAGGCCTGCCGTACAACGCCTCGTAGGGTGACATCCCGATGGTGGAGTGGTATCTGTTGTTGTATGCGAACTCCACCAAGGGTAGGTGGTCCTCCCAGCTGCGACCAAAGTCGAGGACACATGCGCGGAGCATGTCCTCGAGAGTCTGAATGGTCCTCTCCGTCTGACCATCCGTCTGAGGGTGAAAGGCGGTGCTCAGACGTAGCCGCGTCCCGAACGCCTCCTGCAACCCCTTCCAAAGCTGGGAAGTAAAATGAGCATCCCGATTGGAGACGATAGTCGATGGCACACCGTGAAGCCGTACAATCTCCTGAACGTAGAGACGTCCCAATCTCTCCACTGAGCCCTGCTCTCGGATGGGTAATAAGTGTGCCGACTTGGTGAGTCGGTCAACAATCACCCAAATGGAGTTGTGACCTCTGGAAGTGCATGGAAGTCCAGTCACGAAGTCCATAGATATGCCATCCCACTTCCACTCCGGGACCTCCAAGGGCTGTACCAAGCCTGCTGGTATCTGGTGCTCTGCCTTCACCTGCTGGCAGGTGAGGCACCGCGAAACGAACTCTGTCACAGCCTTCTTCATGCCCGGCCACCAGTGCTAACGTCTGAGATCCTGGTACATCTTCGCCACTCCAGGATGTACCGCCAAAGGAGAAGTGTGGAAATATCTCAGCACCTCCTCTTGTAAAGCAACTGGTACCAAGGTACGTCCTCTGAAAAGGACATCGTGCTCTGCTCCAAGGGAGAAACCATCAGGTGCCTGTCCCGAGGATATCTGTGCACGCCGTGTCTCACAGTCAGCGTCCCCACGCTGTGCCTCTCTGACCCGCTGTAGAAGTGGAGTAGAGACTGTGAGAGACTGAAGGAAGGCTACTCTGTCTCTATCCACGAAGGATATCTGCAAGGCGGCTAGCTGCTCTTTCGCCTCCTCAAGCAGCTGGATGCTCGTCCTCCTGCTGAGGGCATCGGCTACCACGTTCCCCTTCCCAGGAGTATAAACTATCTCAAAGTCATAGTCCTGGAGGAACTCGAGCCATCGCCGTAGTCTCAGGTTCAGGTCCTTCTGAAAGAAGATGTACCTGAGACTCTGGTGGTCAGAAAAGACTGTGAAGTGCTCGCCCATCAGATAGTGCCGCCATGTCTTCAGGGCGAAGACCACTGCTGCCAACTCCAAGTCATGGGTAGCATAGTTCTGCTCATGCAGCCTCAACTAACATAATCCGTAGGTAATCACGGCCCGCTCTTGCATCAGGACACACCTGAGTCCGGTCCCTGATGCATCGCAGTAGACTACGTATCCAACTCCCTCCTTAGGCAACCTCAAGATGGGTGCGCTGGTCAACCTCTGCCTCAGCATCTGGAAGCTCTGCTGACATCTGTCTGACCACACGAAGGGTTTCCCCTTCTTCGTCAACGCTGAGAGTGGGGCCGCAACTCTGGAGAAGTCCGACACAAATCTCCGATAGTATCTGGCTAGGCCCAAGAAACTCTGCACCTCTGTCACGCTCATGGGTGGCTCCCAAGCTAGCACTGCCTCGATCTTCGCGGGATCCACTGCAACTCCCACCTCAGAAATGACGTGCCCCAAGAAGTGGACCTCACGTAACCAGAACTGACACTTCGAGATCTTTCCATAAAGCTGGTGCTCTCGGAGTGTGTCTAGTACAACACGCAAGTGGTAGGCGTTCTCCTCCTCCGTGGTCGAGTACATCAAGATGTCGTCGATGAAGAATACCACAAATCAATCGAGGTATGGCTGGAAGATCCTGTTCATGAGGCTCATGAACACTGCTGGAGCATTGGTCACGCCGAAAGGCATAACCAAGAACTCATAGTGGCCATACCGACACCTGAAGGTCGTCTTCTGCACATCCTCGTCTCGAACTCTAAGCTGATGATAGCCTGACCTGAGGTCTATCTTCGAGAACCACCGTGCTCCCTTGAGCTGATCGAAGAGGTCATCAATCCAGGGTAGCGGATACTTGTTCCTCATTGTCACCTGGTTCAGGCGACGATAATCGACACACAGTCGCAAGCTCTCGTCCGCCTTCTTGGCGAACAATATCGGGGAAGCCCAGGGTGAAACACTGGGTTGGATGAACCCCTTGCCCTGCATGTCCTCCAACTGTACCTGCAGATCTCGAAGCTCAGCAGGAGCAATCCGATATGCTGGAGTGGATATCGGGGCTGTCCCGGGGTACAGGTCAATATAAATGTCTACCTCTCTGCGAGGAGGTAGTCCTGGAACGTTGTCGGGAAAGACGTCCGCGTACTGATCCACCACTACAGGAAAACTGGGACTCCGCACGTCAACTTCTCCCAGGATGAGGCTAGCCAACTGATGAGTGATGGGCTGACCTCTCCTCTGCGTGAGTCCATCCTGTGCTGCTAAGTATCCCTTCTCGCCGGTGAAGGTGAACCTGCTCCTGTTGGTGCACACACATCGCACCTTGCGCCTAATGCAGTCAATCTGAGCATGGACCGTAGATAACCAATTCATGCCCAAGATGATGTCGTAAGGCCTCGACGCCACTGCAAGAAGATCCCAGCCAACGCTCTCGCCTCCTAGAGTAAGCTCACACTGCCGAAACCAGTGCATAATCGTCGAGTCTGCTCCCGTAGGAGTCTCTAGCCCTAAGGATCGAGCCAACGGCTCTGTCGGAATGTCCGAGCTCCGAACAAGGGTAGTGGCTCTGAAAGAGTGACTCGCTCTTGTGTCTATCAGAACTGCAGCAAGGGTGGAATAGACACATATCGTACCTCGAATCATCTCTGGTGCGCCGTGGTCGTAGGCCTCTGCTGCCTGGAGCTGCGCCTGTCTCTGCCCGCCAGCTCCCTGGGGTCGGGGCGGGCCTCCTGGTGGTTGTGGTGGCAGAGCCTCAAAGCGTCGCCCACCACCTGCTACTCGGCCAGCTCCTCTGCCCCGTCCGCCTCCTCCCTGCGGACCGCCACGGTCGACCCTCTGCCTCTGCCTGGGTGGCCCCTCCACCGTCTGCTGCCCCTCAGTACGGCGGGTCGGGCAGTCACGAGCCATGTGGCCCTGGTCGCCGCACTCATAGCACTGCCTGCCTCTCGGAAGACTGGCTCCACGCTGAGTGCCCTGCACTGCTGAGCCAATGTCCCGAGGTCTTCTTCCGGAAGGTCTGGTCCGCCTGGAACCCTGAGTCATCCGTCGGCTACCTGCTGCTGAAGACTCCGCTATCTGCCGCCCTGCGGTAGGTCTCGCTGTGGACTCAACCAGGAAGCTCTCGATCAGAAGGGCTCGCTCTAGCACTCCCGCCTGGGTCGGGATGCTGAGGGAGATCAGTGATGCCTTGATGTCATGTCTCAATCCCTATTCGAAGGTCCGGGCCCAGAAGAAGGGGTCTCGTACCATGTCTGTCGAGTAGTGAGAAAGGTCGGTGAACCTCGCTGCGTACTGGGCGACCGTCAAGTTGCCCTTCCGCAGCTGAAGAAGCTCCTGGATGTGCACCGCACGGAGGGTGGCGGGGACGAACTCTGAGCGGAAGAGGCTCTCGAAGTCTGTCCAGATGAGGGAGGCCTCATCGTGTACCTGGAGCATCAGGCTCCACCATTGCCCTGCTGCTGCGTGCAGTAGGCTCGTCGCGAGGATCACCTTGAGGTCTGCTGGTGTCCTCACTAGCCTGAAAACTCGGACGACCACCTCCAGCCAGTCCTCGGCTGCCTGGGGGTCCGACTCCCCATGGAACCTGGGTGGTCGCTGGCGCTGGAACTCGTGTAGAGCTCCGAGGTGTCGTGCGTCGTCAGCTGCCAGTGCTGGAAGCATCGGGGGCTCGGCGGGTAAAGGTACCGCCGGTGCCTCTGCTGTCAACGGGCCCTGTACCGAGGCCTCGTCGCTCAGCGGGCTGTCGTTGCGCTCTACTCTAGGAACCCTAGCTGGCTACTGTCGTCGTGCCATCCTGAAAAGGAAACAAGTGCGCCACGGTCAGAACAGTATACCTGGTGAGCTGACACAAGTAATCACGAAGGAAACTTGAAACACACATGCAATCAATGTTTTCGTGCATTAAGTCGAAAATCAGAAGTCAGGGTCCTGGTGTATGGATATGTCGGCCTCCGCACCAACACTAGACTCCCTGGACTGATAACCACACTCAATACGCTAAACACTATTGCTTCAAATAGAAGAAAGATCAGAGTCTGCAGTAGAACCGACCACCTCTGATACCAATTTGTCACGACCCGGCCTCAGGGCCCGTGCCGTGACTACCCCAAGCCCGCCTTCCATAGGCCAGGGGCTGGCGACTAGCACCAAGGCGTAAATCCCAACAAAAAGGGAAGGCATTGCCTTTGAAAAGTAAACAAGCACCACAGAGTAAGTAAGCGGAAAAGTAAACACTAAGTAAAAAGTGTACAAGTTGTGCTGAAAGTAAAAGGGGCCGGAAATACAAGCCCAACAGTAAAGTACAACTGAAAGGAAAAACAGCAACTGAAAAGGGAAAACTGCAGCGTCGAGCCGTCCTCTGGAAGTCCCACGTGAAGGGTGGGTACAGATAGCCTCCACATCTCCTCGGTCCACCTGACCGCTCCGAATACGTCCCGCCCAGTGGTCCACCTCCAGGTATTGTCCTGCTCCGCACGCCTCCACCACGGTCAGCGCTATCCGTCGTCTGCAACCAACACAACGTAGTGCGGGCATAGCCCGTGCAGGGGTGAGTATAAGCTACTCAGTAGGGACCTCGAGACCCCCGAAGGTCTCCCGAAATCCACAAAGGATGATCCAGAAAGGAAAGGTACAATCACGAAGTAACATCTGACATGGCTTAGGTATATGCCCATACATATACCTAAGTCTTCAATTCCCCGTTCGGCTCCAACGTCCGAGCCCAAGCACAACCCAGTCCACACAGGAAAGCAAAACGTATACCCACACACGATAGCACAACACAGTCCACAAAGAAGAGTAAACAGTAAATCCACACAGGATAGCTCAACACAATCCACAAAGGAGAGTAAACACAAGATTCAGCTCACACAAGTATACTTCTTCGGATGACGATAAAGATGATCGTTGATCCATCTAAGTCGTTGGACCCACGAAGGATCGATAGGTAACTAACCCCCGCAATGACCCACACAGGATCGGACCCACACAGGATCGGGCCCACACAGGACCGGGCCCACGCAGGACATGTCGGCGCTGGCTCACACAGAACCGCTGAGCGCTGACCCACACAGGATCGGACCCACACAGGATCAGGCCCACACAGGACCGGGCCCACGCAGGACCTATAGCACTGATCCACGTAGGATCGCTGAGTGCAGTAGTTGTCGCAGTCCACTGAGGATCTTTGCACAGTCGTCGCCGTAGTCCACTGAGGATCTCTGCAAGGTCGTCGTCGGAGTCCACGGAGGATCTCTGTACAGTCGTCGCCGCAGTCCACTGAGGATCTCTGCACGGTCGTCGTCGGAGTCCACGAAGGATCTCTGCACAGTCGTCGCTGCAGTCCACTGAGGATCTCTGCACGGTCGTTGCGGTCGAAGTAGCAGTCGCAGCCAGCCTAGGGTTCCCGCACACAGCAAGCTCGTTCGGGAGGGTCCGCTCCACGAGCCGAGAGGCTGATACATCAACTGACACAAAGTCCGAAGTTGATGTATCCAAAAGTTCCGTATCGTCAACAGGAACTCAACGGCGCAGACGGCGCGTCAATCGGACGCCCGGTCTGAGAGTTATTGGCATTTTAGTCCTAGGGGCCCGGTTGGTTTTTAAGGCAAAACCACTGCGTCCAAACCTCGGGCAGAGTATGCCAAAAGATCCGTCTCACTTATAGGAATTCAACGAAACAGACGGCACGTCAATCGGACGCCCGGTCTGTTAGTTATTGGCCTTTCTGTCTCACACCCACCTTGGGAAACTTCCCAAGAGGTCACCCATCCTGATCACTGCTCTAGGCCAAGCACGCTTAACTACGGAGTTTTAACTACGTAGGCTCCCGAAAAGGAAGGTTCACCTTGAGTATAGTATACCGAAACGACCGTCTCAATCCAAGGATCGCGTTGCCGCTGACGTCGCGTCGTTTGGAGGCCCGTAGCTCAAGTTACGGGCGTTTGAACGAAAAACAGTCCGAAGACGGGGGGTCCGGGCCCGGGCCGACCCGACCCGACCCCCCCGGGAGTCGGCTGAACCGGGTCGACCCGACCCGGTCCGACCCGGTCCGGTCCGACCAGGGCGCGGCCCGGCCGGTCGGACCGGCCTGGTCCGGTTCGGCCGAACGGGCGAGGCACGCGGGGCTCCGCCCCCGCGGCCTGGTGGTGCCCCCCCCCCCCCCCCCCCCGCGTGGGGCCGTGTTGAGTCGGGAGGCGGATTCAGCCGCGTCCGAGGGCACCGGACCCGCCCGGCCGCGGGTCCGCGGGTGCCGCCGCCGCGGCGGCCTATCCGGCGGCGCGCCGGGGCGCCGCCGCTCCTGGCTGCCGGTGCCGCCGCGCCGCCAGCGAGTTTCATGGGCCACCGGGATCGTTCCGGTGGTCCGATTCTCTTCCCGTCTACGCCATTGCTCCTCTCGGGACTCGTTCTTCACTGCGGGGTCGTCAAACATCCATTGCGGCACGTTCCGTCGTCGCCCGTCAAATCCACACAAAACGAAGAACGACGGAGGGTCGTCGGGCCATGTTCGTTTGGCCCGCACCCTCCGCGTTAGAGATAAACAACCGGGAGAATTTTGTTCAACACATGAACCGACAATTTTAATAAAAATAAAATTGTTCGTTTGAAACCCGTTCTTTAATTTTTAAAGAATGTTCACGGGAAATAATTAAAAAGGGGTAAATCCCAAAATAAATCCCTACCTCGTTGATCGTCGTGTGCGGGCGTTCTTCGCGGAAAAGCTCGTCGCGGAAGAGGGGGATCGTCGCGTCGTCGCGGAAAGGCGTCGCGTTTTCGCGGAATCCGGTGTTGATTCGGTGAACTCAACGCACCAAGAACAACAGATTTAAATCATAAAATATTTAAATATGTGTTGAAAACCAAAAGAAAAGAACCTTGAGAGGAAATCTGAAATCACTCACCTCAAATGGTTGGTGATCGGAGATCGGAGCGGGGAAGAACGTCTCGGACGGAAGCGTCGTCGATTTCTGGGTTCGGCGTTCTTCGCGTTCTTCGCGTTCTTTGCAAGGGAGAAGAAGATGCAAGGTTCCTCTCAAATCTTCTCAACCCGCAAATAACCAGAGGTCAAGCGTTGGCCTTATTTTATTATTACGCCAAAGAATTTGAAAACTGGTTAAGAAACGATCCATCAATTAGTTGAATTAATTCAACGAACGAAACATCCCATTTAATTCACGAAATAAACCGCACAATTAAATGGTCTGTTAAGATTTTAAGAAACGCGCCAGTTGACTTTCATAAAGACGGGTTTTCGCGGGTGCGTTTCTTAGCGGAAAGAAACGGCGGGGCTCGTGCGGGCCCCTACCTCACAAATATCCTACCAAGGGGGGTAGGATATTTCTGGATAGCATCCTACCCGCTTCAACTCAGTTCAAGCCGCCTTTAAGTGGCTTCCAAGTGGCTTAAGCGAAATAAAATAAAGCTGTCACAAAATTATTTTAGTTCTCAACTTTATGCCCGAAAATTAAAAACCTCACACGAGCAAACGCAACTCCTGAAGAGGCGTTTCTAAGTGAATATCGGCGCTGCGATTTCATCGGTGCCCTCAGAATTCGATTCCGGGCACCGGTTCAAAAGTTAGAAAAACCCGCTCGTCCGTTCACTGAACGTACCCAAGCCAAACTTCGGAAAATGATTCCGGGCACACCGGGCCTCGGAATCAGGTGCCGTCAGAAATTGCGCTCTTGTAAAATTCCAAAGAAAATTAAGAAAAAAATTTCCTTGAAATTTACGGGTCTTTACATATTTTTTTGTTTTTTTGAAAATGGCACCCATTAGATGTCGTAGAAACCAACTGGAAGAATACACATAGAATGTTGTTGCACTTGAGCCACAGGTGAACCAAAAGCTGGTTCAAATTATCATACAATCACATCAAGATATTGACACAAGTAACTGAAGGGATGAACAAATCCTTGTGCATCATTCCACCTACTTCATGTAACAAAATCCACTCATTTTATAGGGTTATTCTGAACCCAAGAACTCAAAGGTGTGATTGAATAGGACGAATCATATTTTCAATTTTTTTATTCCACCAATAGATTTGAATGTCCAAATGGAATCATATATGCTCTAGGATCCTACGTTCTAGTGGTGTGACCTAGTGGATGAGGAGAAATTGGATCTAGTACTTTGTTGGTTGGAAGTTTGTGAATTTTTCAATAAACAATTACACCCTCACACGTTCAAGATCCATGGAATGAGATATTTCTTCAACATGAAGTTGGATAATATCTTTATCACTGAATAAGCGTATAAATTTATGAATTTAGTTCCATTTTCATACAATGTAGTTGCATGAGTGTCCTTAAAGTCATGCATCTTTAAATTAGGTATAAGGAAGGATATTTGAGTGAAGATTATGGTGCCCTGTATTACGGATTATACATGGATGGTGAATAGAGCGAAATGGGATGACCGTGATTTCTAAAGAACTATGGGAGGAGAAAGTATAATAATATATATGGTAAATGGTGGGAACTCAAATACTAGGAGAGAGAAGATAAGGGAACCCTGTTTCCAAGTTAGGAACAGGACTGAAAATCAGACAACAATATCAGTGAACCTTCATCTGTAACCTAAGATCAAAGAGGGTTGTTTCCAATGTGGATCACTTGACCACATAAACCACTAGAGTATCACAAAAACTATAGCATGTCATAACTGGAAGAAGATGGGTAATCTCCAGTTATATTGTCATAGTGCTCTGAGTTTGGGTGCTCGAGACACTTCTTAGGTGTCGTAGGCATCTTATCCTTTGACAGGATGAGGGCAGCTGAACCAGATTCATCCAAAAAGCATGGCTATCCATTGTGATTCAAGGTATACCAAAACTCCTCAAAAATGGAAATATCAGTAAGGAAACAAGGATCAGAGTACAACAATGATGAAATTGTATGGATTTTAGCAGGTGATTGAGGATAATCAAGATGGACAATCAATTGGGATAGATATGATTCTATTGATTTCTACCCCTATGAAAGCGTTGTTTGATACTGGTTTATCTCACTCCTTCATTAATTTTCATATTGTTGAATTTATATGTTTAAGACTTGAAATGATGATATATTTGATTAAAATTCAAACTCCTCTCAGTAAAATAGAATTTTGATCTTTTGTTTGTAGAGAATGTTCTATAACTATTGATGGATCTTGGTGGGAATGGGATTTCATGGTGTTGGACATGGATGTCATTGAATTAATCTTAGGTATGGACTCGTTTATAATGTTCAAGGGTAAAATTGATTGTTACATCCTAACAATTATTTCTAAAATTTAGGACAACATCAAGTATCTCTTCAGAGGAAAAAAGGTTGAATGACAGGTGAAATGGGCATGTTGGCACCATCAGTGATAATGATTTCATACAAGTTGGCAGTTTTTTCCTTGGAATCAATAGAAGGGATGAATGATTTCATTTTTAAACTTTTTTGGATCAATTTTCAGATTTATTTCCCAACAACATCTTAGGATTACCTCATATAAGGTAATGCGAGTTTACAATTGATCTCCTCTTGAAAACTAGTCCAATTTTCCTTCCATATTATAGGATGAAACTAACATAGTAAAGGGAATTTAATGTGCAGTTGGATGATATGGAAAGAAAAGGTCTTATTCAGCCAATAAAATCTCTATTGGAAGCACCAGTCTTATTGCTGCTGAAATAAGATGTAACTCTAACGACATGTGTGGTTTATCATAAGCTTAACCAAGTTATAATACCGAATAGATATCCACTTCCATGAATTTATGACCTATTCAATCAATTTAGGGGAGATCAATGGTTCTTTAAAATTTATATATGATCGGGATATCAACAATTGTGAATTTGGAAGGAGGATATTATAATGACATCTTTCAAAAGTAGATATAACCATTATGAATACGTAGTCATGCTTTTTGGTATTAAAAATGCACCAATAGTATTTATGTAATTGATCAATAAGATATTTTAGAGATATCTACATTATTTTATTATGGTGTTTGTGGATGACATATCGGTGTATTCGAGGACAAGGCCTGAGCATGAGCAACACTTGGTGATACTATTGGTAATCATGAAAGATAATCAGTTTTATTCTAAAATGTAGAAGTGTGGTTTTTTAATACAATAGATATGATTTATTTCCCATTTAATTTTATAAAAAAGTTTTTTTTGTATATCTGGATATTATAGAAGTCGTTATCTATTGGAAATCTCTAAAAATTTCTTTGAGATATGAGGCTTTCTTAGTCTACCTGCTTATTACTAATGTTTTTTTCATGAATTATCACAACTATATTCATAAATAATAGCTTTAACAAAGAAGAATGTTCCATTTTAATGGAGTGAGGAATTAAATAAGTCTTCTCATGAGATAAATGTACATATTACATCAGCACCTATCCTAAATTTTCTAGAATTTGGACAGAGGTATGTGGTGTATTTTGATTCTTCGAGATCTGGGTTGGGATGTGTTCTAATGAACAGAGACCATGTAATTGCTTATGGGTCAAGGCAGTTGAGAGTTCATGAGATGAATTACCAAACACCTGATTTGGAGTATGTTGTGGTCGTCCATGGCTTGAGTACTAAAAAAGCACATATATGAATGGTAGTTGATGTTTTTCCCAAAGGACATGAATGTGAAATTTGAAGACTGAGGAGATGTTGCAGTTTTCTTTTCATTTTATATTATTCTTTATTTGTTAAATATGGTTATGGAGGCACAAACATCTGATGTAGAATAACTAGTAATGAGTTCAAAACTAAATGGTGGGGAGACCATTGAGGGATGGAAAATTTATGAGAGTTCATATATGTGCTTTTTAAATTGGATGGTTGCACCTATAATTTTTCAGGAACAACTTATTCATGATTATCACCACTCTAGATGGGTTGAACATCCTTGAATAAAGAAGAACCATAATGCATTGAAGGCATAGTTTTGGTGGATTGGTATGAAATGGAAGGTGGATAAGTTCATTTAAAAGTCCATCAATTTTTTGTACGTTAAGGTAGATCATCAATGACCAGTGGGTATGTTGTATTCTTTACCTATCCTAGTGTGTAAATGGGAGTAGATAACGAGGGGTTTTGTTACAGGTCTCCTAAGAAAGGTTTTGAAATGTGATGCCATATGGGTGATGGTGGATCGACTCACCATGTCATCTCATTTCATCCCTATTTGTGAAACTCATATGGTATAGGAGATATCAAAAATCTATATCCATGAAGTGTTAAATATAAATGGAATTCCAATTTTGATAGTGTTAGAAAGATATTGGATTTTCACTTCTCATTTTTGGAAATCCATGAACAAAATCCCATGGGACCCAGTTGACTATGAGTACAGCGTGTCACCCTTAGATGAATGGACAATCATAATAGAACATACAATCAATAGAAGTCATGTTGTGGTCTTGTGTAATTTATTTGGTTTCTAATGATAAGAGAATGTGTTGTTGGTGGATTTCTCATATAACAACAGTTACTAGGCCTCGATGCAAGTGGAACTATTGGAAGCATTGTCGGTCTGTCTTGTCGCTCTCCAGTTTTATGGGTGGAAATAGGTGAGACATCACTAATTTGGTCATGACATTTCTAAAAATAGATAATAAAATTCACTTGATTATAAAACAAAATGATAAGGCTTAGATTCATAATAATTCATTTTCTAATCATCACCAAATATCATTGTCATTCACAGTGAGTGATCATTTGCTCTAGATGATCTCTCCAAGGATTGGACATCATCATTTTGGGAAGAAAATTGAGTTGTCTCATCAACAATTTTTCCCTTTTGAGAAACTAGAACGGGTTATATATGTGGCATATCAATTGGTGTTACCACCATGGTTAAATTTAGTGCGTAATGTGTTCCACCTATCTCAGTTGAAAAAGTATCTACCTAATGAAAACTATTTGATAAGATGTGATCACATTGACCTAGATTCGAATTCTTCATTGGTACATATCCTCTTGCAGATTGTGGATATGAGAGAGAAAGTATTGTGTGGAAAAATAATTGGTCTACTGTGGGTATTTTTGAATCATGATCAGATTCATGAAGAGACTTGGGACTTCAATAAAGAAATGAAAGAGTAATGGACAAAACTCTTTCAGGGCAAGGATGGTTTTCTACATTTTGTGGACGGAAACATTAATGTTGTGGAAAATTTATCTCCCTTGGTTTCTATTATGTATCCCTTTATTTATTATTTTCATGTATATAATGTATAAGGGTGAATATTGGGAGAGTTTAGAGAACATTTGGAGAGTTTTTGGGGAAAAAGAGGAGGAACACGAGTTGCCCACGGTTTGTCCAAACTATGGGGGAGCCTAGTAGTAACTGGAAAATTAGAAAATTGGTTTTGTAAAATATGAGGTTGTAGCTTCAGTATGGTGTGAACATGGTTAAAGAAACCATTCAAGGAGGTCATGCGAGGGTCTTTCTAGGTAGTATTGAATGCACGATTATCACATGGTTTGTCTTGATTTGCGACAAAACAATGTGTGGGGAAAAAGTGAGATCCTGAGAAAGTCGATATCACACATTTTTGCCTTTATATTCCACATTTTTTCCCCAAAATAGACTTAACACTGGATTCTTCCCTCATGAGGGTTGGATAACCACTCCCAAGAAAATTGGAATCGATCTGGAGCCTTTTCTTAGCATTTAAAACTCCAATTCTTGTTCTACGTGCTTGTTCCTCGTCGTTATTGTCACGTTTTCTTATATCTACTTTACACCTCTTCTTGTATTCTTAGATCTGCACCCACTATGGTTAAATATATTATTATGGATTCTAAATAAGACTATACTTGGTCTTGATCATGTTATCAGATGATATTTAAGGTTGTTTTGTGGTATTCTTACCTAGTTTCAGGAGCGTTGTTTTCCCATTTTTAGTTTTTGTCCAAACCCTTGAGGTAGGTGGATTAACACTCAACTAATCTAATTAAAACTAATATAATTGCTTTAAAATTTATTATCTCATGTTTGATTGATTTAATTGGTTGTTTGATAATTTTTGGAAACCCTCTTAAGTGATTGTTTCGTAAATTGAAGAAGTCTGGAAAATACGGTGTTCATGAAAAGGTGTTTTGTTTCATTATTTTAAAATGTGAATTTTAATAAATGGATTTTATAAAATCATGGAACGTGGATTTGATTATGATTTTTTCAATAAATGAATTGATTTTATTGAAATGAAATGTTTGGTTTTAATTAGCTTGTTTAATTATTTTTCAATAAAAGAACGAGTTTATTGAATTAGTTAAACACAAATGGTTTTGGAAAGGATTTGGAATGGGTTGTGGTGTGTGTTCATATGTATTATGATTGAAAAGGGCATGATCCCTTATAAAATTATTTCCATGGATATGGGTTCTAAGTACCCCCGTCAATGTGGTCCACTAAGTGATGGCTTAGTGGAAGGATATATCACCACTCGTGACTATAGGGAGGTCCAGGTTTCATGCATGGTTGGAAGTGTCGTTAACTAGAATTTTAATGAAAAAATGATATCGAGTAATGGTATTAATGCCTTTTTGGTAGTTTTTATAGAAAATGTGACTTGCTAGAAAATTTATTGAAATAGCACTTGTTTACTCTTTCTTATAAATGGTTTTTGGAACTTGTTTATATTTAGTTATAAACTATTTTGTATAATGATTTTATATAAATTGATTTATATAAATGTTGATAACTTTTATATCCTAGTGTCTTTAGTAGGGAAGTGATTGGATAAAAATAGTATGTTTCATACTCACCCCTTCTTTGGCACTTTGGTGATTTTGTAGATGTCATCTTCTGGGACATGGTAAAAGGTAATGTATCAAACATTTTTAGCACCACCTCATGAAACATGTGTTGTTTAGTGATGTTGGGGTGTGGAACTTGTGGATCATGGATTATTTTGGTCATCTTGGATTCTTTAGTTTCTTCCACTTTTTATATTGATTGTTAGTCTATCATTCATTCTTGCACACTTTGGTTAGTTTCTTAATAAAAAAAGAAGTTGATTTTTCTTTTAATTAGTCATGAATAATGTGGTGGTTGTTAGGTTATGGTTTTTGGTTTTTGTTTTATTCATAAAGGGTAAATCATCCCCCCTTGTATTAAGACAGTTCGACATTTATTTCCAGCCTTTGGCATCTCAGGGACATCGCTTAAGCCCAATTATTGACTCATCGACCTCTCAAGCCATTGAGAATAAGTGTTTCATTACATGTGATAGAAATAAGCCTGATTATAATAAAAATCATGTTATAAAAATAAAAATTCCTAATGAAAGATACAATGTAATCTAAATGACATGTCATATACATGGAAGACGAATCTCAACATGCCTATCATGCTACCTGTAGTAATACTTCCTTCCCATGTCAATCTACGGTAAAATATATGTTAAATAAAGAATAAATTACTAGAAGAAGTAAAATAGTCACCCAAGGTGAAGTAATAATCAAATATAATATAGAACAACGTTCACATCCCTAGAAACCCGATCTTTCCCTCATTTGTGGGTTGGACGGACCCAAAAAAGAGTTTTCTACCAAGTAATGAAACATTTTTAGTCTCCGATCTACCATCCCAATATAATAGAGAGAAACATTAGATAAAAATTTGTAATTTACTGACCTGGGAGAAACTAAAATGGTGCAATGAGTTGATCAGTAACATGAAATAAAGTGTGCAGCCCCATATTACAGATGTTTCAGACAAGCAACAGGAGTCTAATTATGGTACAATGCAGATAATATATCATCATTATTAGAGAATCATGATAGTATAATAATTATAATAATAATATAATTGTACTAGGGTATTATAAATAAAGTAAAAAGTTGGAGATGATAATAATAAATGAGAGAGTGGATGATGCCAACTATAAAACAATGTATGCATATCCATATGAGGCTACATAACTAAAGTCGAACACTTGAAACATATTATAAAATACAATACATGTATAGAAAACTAAAAATTAACCAAGGCTATATATATGATCATCCTTATATCTGTTTTATTCATGTGCTTATATCTCACATGTATAATAAGAACAACATGTGTATAGTCAAACAAACCTGATCCTGCAACATTGAGGTCTATTCAGGAAACCCAATGCAATGGAATCCCAAACAGGGTATGAGGTATATTAAATATGTCACAATCAATGGTGTGTAATTCCGTCTAGTATTTGAGAATATTATATGAATTGTGATTTTGACAATAAAATTTGTGATGGAAATGGAGTAAGCCAATAAAAAACAAGGGTCCATGTTCAAATGGAATACCCTTCCAATATTACCTTCATCATCTTATACCCAAAAACATATATGAGAAAATATTCAATAATGATTTAATTTAAAATAATTCATTGTAACTAGATCATATATATAGAATACCCATTGAATCATATGTAAGAAAGATATAAATAATATGGACATAAAAACAATTTAAGGTTTTTACAGAATCCATGCTTGTAATTTGCATTGGATGTTTCATCATGCAATAAATGTATTGCTTAATTCGAAAGAATCATGAGCTCATCATTCTCATTTCTAATTTTTATACCATTTATTGATCCATGAAAAATAATGACCCATCACCTTAGAAGCTTATCCTATGAATTTATCAAATGAACATAGATTTCACTCTAGGTGTGGTTTAATGTCACCACCCTTAGAGTCCATCCTAGGTTGTTTACAATTGTATCCCAAGTACCACTCAAGGATTATATAACTATTATCACTCTATTTCCCTCCTTGGTAGTCTACATAGGGTTTCCAAGTATCACTTGTGGAGTTTATGGGGATCTACCCTTAGAGTCAATCCTTATAAATCCATAGAGGTAGTCCAAGTATCATTTGTGGTATATATAATCCACATTCCATTTGATTATGTCCATAATATACTTATGAGAACCCATTTGTCTCCCCCAATTCGTGATAATTTCATTTATATTTAATTTAATTAAAAAATCATGATGTGTTTGTTCCGGGCGTTATGAGTCGGAACCCAAGTATCACACATGGTGTATCCATAAGAATGGTCTTTTTCTGGAGGTCTAACCATACAGTGGATGTTAACATTTAATTAATTTTCCATTCAAATTTATATACAAAAACAACTCACCTTAGAAGGTGGCTCAAAACATATCCCAGTCAATGATGGTATACCGACCCATGAATATTATCATTCATTATAATTGGAAATTTTGGATTTAAAGAACTTCTCAAGACTAATAGGGAAAGGATGACGAAAAAGGTCATAGGTACATCACATTCAATTCCTTCTTTTATTTAATTCAATTTATATCATTTCATTTATAATCTCAAAGGAATTTGGTAAAAACACACCTTTAGATGTGACTAAACCTCAAAGGCCTCCCGCGGTGGTATTATTAAACAAAGAAACGTGCTTATGGGGTGTTTTAAGTGAAGGTTCTTAAACTATAATAAGATATAAGGGTTCCCCATGATTTATAAAGGTCATGAATTTTCATTTAATTTAATCACAAATAAATTTAATAGTGTCACTTAGAAAGTCAAGTGCACGGAATAATGGAATTACACATAAACCACAAGACATTAATTAAAAATCATGATACTAACTACCTCAAACTTATATCAGTCTACTCATAAAATATTAGACATCTATTTAAACCCAAACAGAATAAAATATAAGATATGAAAAACACCATGAAAATTGGGTGAATTACCTTAGATGGATATATAATTCTATATGGATGCGTAAAATGATTACATAAGTAAAGGATTTAAAGGCATACTGAGGGAAATTAAATACAACTAGAAGGCACTGATTCCGAGTCCTGTTGGAGGATATCTCTTCAAGCTAACATGAGAGGCCAAAGAGAATTTTCAAGAGAGTGGGGATGTTGTACATGGATTAGAGGATCATATAGAGGTTTATTATTTTATGTAGGAAGGGAAAATCATCGTTTTCCCTATTTTTAAATCCATATGGTTTGGCTATAAGTTTTGGAAAACATTCTTCTAACCTATTGAACATACTATCCAAGGGATATTCCCCTCACATAGCCATCTTCACATCTTGAAAAACCATGTGTAGCTCATGTGGTAGACACTATCCATCCAGGAACAACCCTCACTACCTACAATGTAGTTCAACAAATTGTGAACTTTAAACGTACAACTTCTATTTAATCTCCCAAAAAGGTTTCTTTGATTCCCAATTCTCCGGATACTCATCCAAAATTCGAAGATGCATTTTTTCCTTTAATAAATTTTCAAAATCCTTTCTATTGTTCCAAAACTCACAATTATGATCCATAACACAGTTTATGATTCATCCCATACACAAAATGAGAAGTTAAAATTATTTCAGGAACTTAACCATTCAAGAAATAGAGGCCTCAAAACTTCAACAAGATATAGTGTTTTGGTGGGAAAAAAATCAAGATATAACATAGGGCTCATTTGTCTCAGATTTATCCTTAACAAGTGGCATGAGTCTCATCACATTGTATCATATCTGCATTCTTCTAGAATTTTTGAATTCCACAAAATAGTCTGTCACAACCTTTTTTTATGTTCACATGAGTTTTTACTTTTCATTTTCCCTCATTATATGTTTATTCCAATATGTATTTTCCATCAGGATCCATAAAACATCATTATAGAAAATTAAAACCTCAATTATATCTCCCGGGTTATGTCATATCTAGAATATTTTGGGTAAATCGTTGTACTATATATTGGGATGCAGATTTAACAGCATAGTAGAGAACTTGGGGCTGCATTAAGGTTCTAATATATTATTATGATCATAAATGGGGTTCTATTATTCCTGAATTACTATGAGGTATGGACGTTTGAATATATTTATTTATTTTTCAGATCCTATGTCCTCATTTTTTGGGTTATGTTATCCTCATGATGTAATCTAAAAAATTGACAATATATCATGTGTTGCATTCTTAGACTTTGGTTCTAATTGTTTATCCTCTTTTAAGAAATCATTAAATTAGTGTATTTGAGAGAATAAACCATTCATTTAATTCCCAATCCTTAATTAATTAAATATATACAAAAATTTCCCAATAAAAGAAATATTTATTAAACTAGATGAAATTAGTGGTAAAACTAAAAACATTATAGAATGTATATCCCTATTTTTCTATGGGAAAAAATTAATTTATACTAAATGAAATATGATTAATAATCTACATTAATCAACTATATCTTTGGAATAAATAATAGGATAATCTTAAATTAATGATTCTCCTATTCAACCAATGCAAGACTATCCAATTCTAACACTAAAATCCATCATATATGAATCCTAAAATATGATACCACTATATCCCAAACCATACTGAATAAAAAACCTCCTTTACTTGAAGGCAACTTGAGTATGAAACCCAAGTATCTCCTATAACAATACTTGGGATAGATACTTGGGTTGAGGGTATAAAACATAAATTATTAGACGCATTACCCTATTTAATTTCAGAAAAAATAAAGTAGGTGTATAATCCATACCAACTCAATGAATAAATTAAACCAAAATACCTATTGATGATACAGAAATAATTCTTGAAATTTCATAAAACAAAAAATTTACAAAGTATAATTCTAGGAACTGGTTTCTCCTAAATGAAATAACTCATCCAATATCGACCATACACCACATAATGAAATACCAAGTTTTATCCTACTCACTAATACTATTAGTAAAATTTTTAAAATTATAAATCCATCTCACCATATTTATACACTCAATATATATATATATATAATAATATGTCCTTAAAATATTTAAAATGTGGAATCACGTAATGCCTTCCCTACTGAACTAGTCTCACACCATATATCAAGGATATATGTCATTGTGAACCCATTCGTTACCATGTATTTATACCCTAACCATAATATGTGTTTAAATACCTTTACCACATACAAAAACCACATATTAAAACCACATATGGAATCCTCAAAAATTGTCCACATATCACAACCTCATACCACAACCTGGACCACCACATCACAACCCCTACCACCACTACTACCACATAACCACACAATGGTCATAATTAAGATAAGGTGCTAGGGAGAAGATATCCATTAATAATATACATATCTTTGATGTTGGGAATTCACCTACTACCAAAACCCCTCATATATGATTCAATCAGGTTACCCATATTAAGAGGTTGTGTGATCGAAATAATACAAATTATATTGATGTAATAACCAAAAATCATTTCATAGGACCAACATCCATTCAATATATATTTACCACATATAATTTCCCATATAAACACCACCATAGTGAAACTTCTTCTACATATAATTGTATATAAAAACAAAACGTTAGTTGTATAAAGATAAAAAACTAGACAAATACATATTTACATTAAATAATTAATTTATAATTACATAATATAGATTACTTATCATATTACTCTGACATTATTCTTCCACTTTAAACATTAATTATAGTAATTATCCATTTCTAGTAATCAATTATAGACATCCCATATAATCTATCAATATTATTAATTCACCCTATAAAATTTTATCATCCACATATAATAATATTGACCATATTATTAAATTAAATTTTGACATCATTTAATATTCATATAATTATCATAATCTCATTCTCGTTCTTATTATTCAATGTTTTTATTCATTTCATTATTCTTCCACATGTTGGGCATCTATAACACACTATTGACTCCAAAATCTCTATAACACTTTCTCAATAAACTATGCCAAGAAAACTACCTCCTAAAATTCAACATCATAATATTACCACAAACTAATATAATCGTTATTACATTATAAATCCATCATCCTATTTTTAATACTTCAAATCCACTTATATATTCTAAAATTGAAAATAATATAACATTAAAATTGTAAACAACACTAATAAAACACACTAATACATCTCATTTGCTGTAATTTTTCATTTCCATCTTAAAATAAAATTTATTTTATAGAATTAATCCAACTTAAACCACATATCCTATTTAACTACAAAATGATTATTTTATAATAAAATAGAAATAATAAGGAAAATTTTCTCAATTAACCAAGTTAATAGAGGCCTAAACTCATTATGACACCAAAAAGGTCGAAATTATGATGATGAAAATTCCACATCCTCATAGGGATTCTCTAGATAACATGGACCCTGTAACCTATGCATGAATCATCCAACATAAAAACACCAGACATATTATTTGAAATCTCCCATGATGTATGAATCCTAAGGTACCCAAAATCAATTTACAGAACTATCGGGGGGGATGGGTGAATCAATGGGTACTAAAGCACTATCCACACTCTATATTAACAAATATATTTAGGGTAGTTAGTGTATTTGATTGATATTAAATTACTAATGATGAAAAATAATTAAAATAAGAAAATATATCACACAATCTCAAGATATTATTACAATGTTGTCGTCTTATGTTTTAGCAGATGTGTACTCCTTTATCTATATTGTTTTTTATTCCAAGAAAAAAAAGAATATATACAGTATAGTCATTAAAATACGTAATAAAAATAATAATCATACATAAGAATGAATAGCATCCCCACTCCCTCTCAACTACCTATATTGTTTACAACCTTTTTATCCCATGCACGCTCGCTCAATTTTAACTCAGAAAACTCTTTGGTATTTGGAATGTTTTAATAAATAGTTCATCAATTTTTTTTACTATATCACACATTTCATTAGGTGAGACACGTCTTATTTAAGTATATGTATGCATTTCAAATCAATGATATGGCTCAGGGCATGACCGCTAGATTTGAAAAATACGGTAAAATATCTAAAATATATTGAATAGTCATTTACTGTTATCATTGGTTGATCAAGATAAATTCATTATGATGTGTCCAAAAACACAAAAAACCATGAAAAAATTGAATTCATGAAACTTTTACAGTTTTATCATGATAAATAATTATGAACATCAATGATTTGGAACACTCCCAAAATAGTAACACACAAAATATCTACACAAATTACATAGTGGTGTGGAAAAACTAGTTATGGTTTGCTTATCCAACTCTATAGAAGCAGTGTCATATAATTTTTAATGAAAAGTGATTTTATTGTATTTTTTTGTCATATTATAACTTGGTGGCCAAATGAAAATCTATAATTCATTTTTATTCAACATATTTGGACGGAGTATTTTATATAATAAGGATGAAAATTCTTATTATAACAATGTTAAGTATTAAATTGGGGTGTGTTTGTTCTCGATTTGTGAGAAATTGATAAATATATAAAATAATGAATAATAGTAACTAAAATAGTGTGGATTAAGGATTGATCTGGGGTAAGAGATCCAATGTAATTCTATAATATTTCCTTGGTTATCGTTCACTCTTATAAAATTTTATTAATGATATCTTTCATAATCAAAAACCACATACTTACTATTCCTAATAGAGGTGACCACCAGTAAGCAATATTCAATCTAAACTATAAGTCCTTATATACAATAGAGACTTCAAGAAATCACTAGATATATCAATATATAACTAAACATCTATTATTAAAGGAGATCCTGGATAAGAAATATTGATCTAGATTATCTATGGAATAGAATCATACTTTTAAACATGTTCCATAAATATCCCACACGTAACCATTATATCAATCTTATTCAATTTTATGAAATATTAATTGATGGTAATGAGATGATTAATTAATAATAAATGTATGATTGAATAAGTTAAATAAAAAATAATTATAGTCACATTAAACAAAAAAATATATTTTATAATGAGATTAATTTTAAGATAACAATAAGAATTTTTATTAGAATTTAATAAAATAAATGTATTACCCCCACTAGATCAATAACAGATGAGGGTTTTTTTAACATCACAGATTCCATAAATATAGAGTTGTTAGTTATATTACATTATTGGAATAGAATACATGAGTTATGGAAGGACCCTATAGTTAATATTTTTTGAATAATATTTAAATATATAAATTAAATTTTAAAAAATAAGACACAACATGCATATATTTTGAGAAAATTTTTAACCCTTAAATCATTTCCTTAAAAATTACATAATGTCCTCCACCAAGATTCCAGGGGAAAAAGAAACAAAATGGGGTTATATCAGAGAATATTTAAATAGTATCATATTGTTGAACATCATAAAAGATAAACATAATATAAATTATATTGATAGAGCAAATGAAAAACATAAATCCATAATAAATTTAATCTTTGGGAATTAGATATCTCTGAAAATAAAATAAACCATTGATAAAAATAATCATTCATGTAATACAGATGGAACTCATAATTTTGGACATCCAAAATTGTAGCCAAGGACTTATTTAAAGGAACTTTCCTCTCATAGGAAAAGGTTTATACCATAACCCAACATTTTTTATCACATAATACATATAGATATATCTAGGGGATATATAACTCCTAAACCCTATGTTGTTGGATTTAGCCCAATGAATTCTCTATTAGACAAAAAAGTACCATTAATACGAATTCCTATGGAACCTCTTAATGAATAAAACATGGATATTGAAATAATGAGAAATATATAAATCAAATACCTCCCCATTCAATAGAATAATTTTGATGTCTAGGAGGACATTCCTTAATTATCCAATAAGCTATAATGGAATTGTCAATTTAAAATGACTTACTATCATTAAATAAATATTAGGGTGAGGGTAAATTTAATTTATTTCTAGTCCATAGAATATAGTAATTGTTATCAACAGTTTATATTGTAGGATACCAAATAAATAGTATGAATAATGCTTTATCTAAGTCTATTAAGGTAATGTGAATATTCCAATGCAAATCCATTGATAGTGTCTCTCTAGGTGTACGACCTTAAGGCTAATTTTCATGCATCACTATGATAATTGAGTCAATAATCAGAAAATATATTATTGGGTTATTATTATGAGTTTTATCTCTATTACAACCAAATATAATTTATAGTATCCAAAAATTTATGTATTTTGAGAAAATTATTCACACTTTTACATTACTAAAACTTATTATGGGTTTTCTACCGTGGAAAATATTGAGTATTAGAATGGTTTTTCTATCTCCTGAATAAAAAGAATATGATGGAGGGATAAAATTATATATTTTTAAATAATATATATTACATGTGTGATTTGTAATAAATTATTTTATTGGAAATTTTTTCACTGCACGAAAGAAAATAGGAGATGAGTATAACATGAGTCCAAAGGAAAGAAAATTGAGATGGAAAACCCCACATATAGTTTGGGTAGGAATTCAATAAAAACCATTGAAATAGAGGGAATAATATTGATTTTTAAGTGTTATGAACATATAAATTTCGTGATATAAAATCTTTAATAGTTTTTATATATACTATATAATTGATGGTAGGTTCATAATACCAAGCATGGCCCGATGGGAGAAATTTGATACAAAAAAACCCCTACCTATTGTCCTAGATTGCATGAAAATAATTTAACATCATGAATCAAAAAAATATATATCATAATCCATTAATTTAAAACCTTAATTGTGTTCATTAGCATTCATATTCTTAATAAATATTCATTTTCTATATAAATTCTTCCAATTTACCCCATTAGGTGTTGATAGTTTCTATCATTTTTACTAGTTTCCTAATAGTGGTGTCTATATTAATTATCAATACAATTTTTGTTATTACTAAGCCACAAAAAAATATTCTTATAGAATATTAATATTTATTTATGATGATTAAAATTCAATTCATGATCATTTTAGTATTTATCCTGTAAGAAGAAATCGATAACAAGCTTGTCTCAATGATTCTTCAAAATCTAATGGTGTTTTATTAATTAATGAATTATGTTTTGATATAATGTATCTAGAATAAAAAATAAATAATTATTTTCTTATTTATATTATAGTATACCAGTAATTATGTTCCAATATTCATTAATAATATAAATTCAACATATTATTCAAGATAGTGGTTAAACCAACCCAAACATAATCGAACCCCAGTTTAATGAGGGAATAAGAGGTGTTTTTTGGTAATTTCATTATACTATAATCATAATGTAATTATTAAGTGATTATTATTGATATATATATGAATTTTAAGGATATAAAATCAGAATAATTGGTTATGTTAATATTACACTATTTGAATAAAATGTTGTCTTATTAGTATGATTATTTTAAGTGATTAAATTAATGATGGTCATTTATTTATCCGATAATTAATTTTTTCTATAATTTTTAATTGAAATATCATATTTTTAATATTTTTCCTTTATTAAAATCCTTATATATTACCTTGAAACATGTTGATTGAAAAATGGACATGTTTCACCGTGGAGGCGTTAGTCCACACAACCCACATACAACATTTTTCATTGTTAATGGATGGGGTATGTGAAAAAATGATAATATTATTAATATAGTAACATTAATGTATATAAATAACATAAATTACATTATATTAGTCATTATATAATAAATTTTATTGAATATAATTTAGATAAAAAATTAGTTGATAATACTCGCATCGGGGGGCTTGAATTTTCCAAAGAAGCACACATAGAAATAAAGGACTTATGATAACTAATGGTGATAAAATACGTTTAAAATGTGGAAGATAATAATTTTATGAGAAAAATCGGTGAGTTTTAGGTGGTATTTATAATGATATATGGTCTTCAATAGGTAGTGATTCTACCCTTTTATATGTGAGAAGATGGGTTGGTTTTGGAGTAACTGTTACATATTCAATAATGAAAGGTTACTATTAAAGGTTTAATATCCAAAAAATGGAAAAAATCGGTACTTATTGTAATTTTTTATATAATAACCCCACAAACACTTTTTATAAAAAAAAATTAGTGTTTTAGGTATTTTCATTCACTTTTAACTCTTATCCTAATTTAGATTTACCTTGGAAATTTATTTATATTCTTAGTAAACTATTTTATTGAAAATGATTAATATTTAAAATTTTACCTAATTTGGTCAATTCCATTTCAAAATTTAAAAATAATTTTAAAAAATAAAATTTAAAATGTACTGAAATTTTAATTGTAAAATAAATACACATAATGAAGTACAAATAGATTATAAAAATGACATTTTTAAGTACAAAATTTATATATAAGATAAAATTATTTTGAATACTGATTTATTGACATGAATTAGTTTATTAAAAAAATGAGGTTATGAGGCTTTATTTGAAATAACAATCCAAATCCCCCTTAAAAATACATTATTCAATGAAAAACCACAAAATAATATTTTATTAAAGTGACAATCTAATTAATTCCAAAAAAAATTGGTCGTAGTATTTATTAGTTTAATGAATATTGTTATTTCTTAAATTCAAATTTTCTTAAATATATGGTTTTATAAAAATTTCTATAACTCTTATATAATTATAATGTCATTAAAATTTCTTGTTCCATGAAAACCATATATTTTGGGAAACCGAACATATTTCAAAAAAGATCAAAAATTTATTATAAGATAATTTTGATGTTATGAATTATAAAAGGAATTTAGATTCATCAATTTAAAATCATAAATGTAATGTTTAAAGTAAATTCAGGAATAATGGCTCTTTAATTGGAGAATTATGTGATTGTTTATGATGTATTATTTACCTGTTATATTAGAGTATCAAGGGATACATTCTCTGCCTAAATAATTTCATCCAAAAAATTTTGGTATATATTTTAAATTGAAAAAGTGTTGGTATTAACTTATTATAAAATTATCAAGAATCCCTAATTGAAATATTGTTGATATTAACTTGTTATATATTTTTCAAGAATCCATGTTTACTCTTCTAATATTTAATTTATCTAAACAAATTTTACCAATCGATTTTCTCTTTTCCGCAACACTCACTCTCTAGTGTCAATAATCTGGACTACCTATTCAATGTACATAGATTCTGGAAACAAATATATTCTATTAAATTTGATAAATTTAACTTATATACTATGTATTTCCCTAGTAATGAGACATGAAAGATTTTATGTACTATATAATTGTTGGGTGATATATCCATTTGGTAAGATAAAAACATAATCTTATCTAGTATTTCAAAAGGCCTAATATACCTAGTTATACACTTCCCCTTTTTACCAAATCATTAAACTCCATTCCATGGTGAAATGTTCAATAATACATGATTATAAACTTGAAATTACAAGAATCTCATTCAATTGTCATTATATCTCCTCTTTCAACATTTTTTTTCTTCAAAATTATATTTTATAGTCTATATTTTAATATCATTCTCTAAAAAAAGTTCTTGAGAATTTAACTTTTCATTATTCATCTTCTTCCCAGCAGGCTTGAGTGTGAATACTCTTCTAATAAAAATCTTGATATGGTTCCATTCGGATTCGCAAAAGGATGTTATTATTATATAAAAATTACAAAATAGGTACTTACTGAGCCCACATACCTTGTAATTCAAGATAATGTGATCTCAATATGTATTCTAAGGTCTCTAAAGTCCAATAAATCGTCCCAATAGTCTAGGGATGAAGGGTAGTTCTTAAATGTGTCTCAGTGTTAGGAAACCTTTGAATTCACTTCGAAAATATCAATGTGAATAGATGGTCATGTATCATATAAAATAAATAGAGGTGCCCCATAAAGCCTTATGATTTCATTTACGGGTAAGCTAACCAAGATAAATCTTTATCACAAAGTTTAATGTAACCTAATAAGACCATGAAACATCAAATATTTGTTATGTCTGTTGATGTAGGATACTCTTTGAGTAAATTAATAATTGAAGGTTTGAAAAATATTCCATCATTAGAGACAATATGACCCATAAAAGAAACATCATTGATCCAAAATTCCCACATTATATATTTCCCACATAACTCTCTTTCTCTAAGGTCCCCATGAATTATTTAAAAATTGATATCCCAATCATCATTGATATTAGATTGTGTCTACATATCATCAGTTAATACCCCCAAAAATTTATCAAGATAATCTGTTAATATTTTATTCATCAAATACATAGAGATAAAAGTTTTTTTAGTTAGTCCAAAAGGGATTACCTTAAATTCATAATGTCCAAACCTTATTCAAAATTTATTCTTCAATATATCATCTTTCCTCACCATTAAATGTTGATAACTAGTGTGATAATATATATTTTAAATGTATTGGGTTCCATTAATTTGTTCAAATTATTAATTAGTTCATGGTAATATATAATTATTCATTATATTAATGGAATTGATCTCCCTATAATTGATGAACTGTCTCATAAACTAATCCTTCATTTTACCTCATAAAATAGGGGCTCTCAATAGTGAAATAATGAGGTGTATAAATCCCCTATCAATCAACTCCTATAGCTATTTCATTAACACCATTAAATCCTCTAGTTCCATTATATAAGGCGATTTTGATATATTTTTTGAAATATGAATTAGTTCAATGTATAATTCAAATTCATGCTCTGGTGGATGACAAAGTACTTCTTTTAGAAAAAACATCAATGAATTTTTTTACCATAGATACCACCACTATCCTTCTGAGAAATTCCTTATATATAGATCACACGTGATCTTCCTTTCTTCCCAAAATGTTATTTGGAAAAGTTACTAGAGGAGGATCTAGAATTCATTTAGAAAAATAAATTTCCCTCTAAATATAAGAGATTCAAACTCACTATATCGAATCACAATATCATTCTTTTTGTAGTAATTTTTTCATTATAAATTTAAATTAAATCCATGACAATGAGTATATAATATTCAATCATAGGTAAGATATTATTTTTTTAAAAGGTTATTCACAGGAGTTATAATTGGAATTTACTAAAACATAATTATTGTAATAAGACTTTTACTCTATTCGTTACTTAAAAATTCCATTACTAGCGAGCTAGATAAATATCTAATGTTTTCCGGAAAAAATAGGACATATAAAACATTGTGAAGATCCAGAATAAAAAAAACATTATCAAACTTTGAGTAATGATTAAAGTACATACCACCATGTTATTAGTAACATTAACTTCAGCTATAGTAATTTCATAATCTTAGTCTTCCTCCCTTGGAATTTTTTGAGGAAAATTCCGTTGATTAATGAGGGACTGGTTCACATAATTTCACTTATCCCTATATTTATAGAATTGATCATTAATATCTTCTTCCATAAATATTTATTTTTTATATTGATAAACTATATAAACAAACTTTTAAGAAGCACTAGTTCCCTTCTTGTAAGACCAAGAGTATTTCTTCCCACAATAATCACAAGTGATAAACACCACCCTTCTTATAGTCCCCTTTTTTTAATTGTTCTTTCCATAACGCCTAGCCGACCAATTCTTCTCCCAATATCCTATGAATACATGCATCTTTGAGAACAGAATTTCTTTCTTAATATGAATTGATAATATGTATTTATAAGAAGAAAATTTTTGGAGGACCTACCCCCTTCAGAGGATTTACTTTAACCCATTAAATAAATGATTAATAATTTTTTTTAGTCTAGATAAATAGTTCATATAATACCTATATATCCTTGAAAAGTTATCATCATATTCAACAAGATTTCCCATACCATTTTTCAAATATTGAGGAGCTTCATTTACAATTCCTCTCTCTACTCACAAGGAAAGTTTTTTTTATAATACCTCCATAAAAGTTTCATGTTCCATCTATTGTATCATATATTACTCTTTATTATTTTGAACTATAAAACACTATTGGTTCACATAACCCTTCCAAATCTTCGTCACTATGATGAAATTTAACTTTTCCCAACTTCCCAAAAAAAAATTATTCTTGAGGGAATTGATCGCATGTTCTACCAATGAAAGATTAATTGTTCAATGGAATAATGGATGGTTTTTTTCATGATTTATCATGTATTGTTAAATAATGTTATAGATTAGTTGTTCATTCTATGGGGGAATTATTATAGTTTATAACCAAGTTAAAATACCCTAATATAGTTATGAACTTATTTTCCTTAGATATAGCTTCATTAACTTCTTCATTGGTAATCTCCCTATATTGATTGTCGGTGTTTACATGGTTCCCATTCCCCCATTAGTCTCCATATTTCATCAATAGAATACATATAATAATCTAGTGATATTAAGTCATAAAATATAATTCCTATTGTGTTATATAGAATTTTCCCATTAAATATTGAGAATTTTTCATATAACTTGTGTTATCTAACAGTTATTCCCTAAATCTTGTCCCTAATTCCTCTGCTAAATTTTCTCACATACAGAAAGTAACATCTAAAAATCTATATATAGAGATATTATTCTTATATTACATTATTTTCATAAAATACATGAGTTTTCCAAAGGGTTTATATTTCCATTTCATCATATCCAAAAAATATTATACAATGTCCTCCTCTAGGTTCCCTTGGTAAAGGAAAAAAATATGGGTAATCTTAGATACCTAGTATAGTGTAGCATAGAGTGGAAGAATACATAACATAAACATCATAATTGATATGGAAAAAATAATAGGATAATATGAATACTTAATAAATTTAAATTGAAGTCATGATATATCTATGACAATACATGGAAACACGTATAAAATAATCATTTATCTCATAGTTATTGATTGTATAATGTATGGAATCAAAACAAGCTACCAAGTTATTATTCAAAAAAAATATCCTATAATGGGAATGTGTATACCAAAAACACAACATATTTTGTATCATTAGACTTTTTTATGCATTCAGGGGCTATATAATCTTAGTCCTGACCTTTCCTATAATTTAGTTTAATATATTCCCCATGAGTTTCTTCAATAATTTTAAAAACATTCCCTAAGGAACCTCATACTAAAAAACAACATGGATATATATATCATGAGAAATACATAAATTCAATACATTTACTTACAATATAATTATGTGGGTGTCTTGGAGAACATACCTTAATAAATTTATAAGTTTTTGGCATAGTCAAAGTAACATGAACATACCTCATAAAATAAATATAGGGGTGATGTTACTTTCAATATTCTAAGTCATCCATGAAAGACAGTAATTGGTATTAACAAATTTTATTAGTGTGAGACAAAGGCAATGGTAGGAAAAATCAATTATCATTATTCATTAATAGTGTGTGAATATTACAAAGCATATACCCAAGATTTTCTCACCAAGTGTGTGGTCTTAGTCCCAGTCATCAATCATTAGGGTGATAGAGACCATAAATTTTAATACCAGGATATTACATCAATTTAGATGAATATTTTGCGCATAAAAAAAGTAAATTTCTGAGCATTTTAATAGTTTAGTGTCATTGGAAACATGGAAAAATATATTATAAATTGGTGAAAGATCTTAAATGTTTCCCATAGAGATCATCCCCTTTAGTGAATCTACTTAAAATCATTCTTCTTAATCTGGGGAATGGAAACATAATAAAAGGTGAGATAAAATAATCAATAATGGTAAATTAAGAATATATATAAGAATATCATGATTATAAGGGTATTAGAACATTAGAATAACATTTTAAGATCATAACCAAAATATATAAGATCATATAAATGAGTTGTAAAATAAATATTTTTATTTCATAATACATTAATCATAATGGAATCAAGACCAAAATACATGAGAGAATTAAATAGAAATGAGAAATTAATTTTTTGGCAGACCCATATGAATATAAAAATGATTTCTATAGTACTCATAATTTAATTACAAGGAAATATTATTGGAATGGGTTCACTCTCAAATCCATCTTGGTAGTCATGTTCCACTCCCATTATCATTTAGTAGTCATGGTTTAATCCTAAGACCATCTTTTCAAACAAAGTCCTTTATTAAACCGAGTTCACTCCACATTCCAACAATGTCTATCTCATGAGTTATAAATCATTACCCAAATCATTGGTGGGATATATAGGTCTCACCCTTATCATAATTAAATCATACATAAATGTTCCACAAGATCATAAACATTCATCATATCATAATACTTGAAATGAAATGGGTATCAGAAACATGTAATCATATCATAACCCATGTAAAATAGATAGGTTCCATAATAATTTTATCAAATCATAACTCATGAATAGAAGTAGGTATCATAATAATATAACACATGAAAGAGAAATTTGATACATAAAAATATAACACATGTTGGAGAAATGGGTTTGATAGTCGTATAACATGTGAAATAGAAATGGGGTTCTCGAACATCATTTCATAAAAACATAAACCATTTAGAGAAATAATATAAATGTAATGCTTGGTCCATATCCCCATAAAGGCATGAGTAACACCAACAGATCTTATCCTAGTGATATATTTTTTCGAAATATCTTTTAAAATAATTTCATGAGTAAAATATCCTTTCGTATTTGAAAAAAATAGTTCAAAAATATAGAAAATCTTTTGTACCATTTTCTTTGAAAATAAACATGAAAAATTATAAAGAAGCTAAAAAATATTGAAAATATTTTTTCATGAAAACATAGAAAAGAATCTTGAAAAAATTTTGAAAACATTTTTTTCGTGAAAACTTTTTAAATAATCTTGAAAACATTTTCCTTGAAAATATATTAAAGATTATTGAAAAAATTTAGATAACACTTTTACTTGAAAAATTAAAAAATTAACCATGAAAAAAATTCAAAACTTTTTCCTAGAAAACATATAATATAAGATTTAATGCATTTATAAAACCTATTACCCTTAATACGTGTAAATTAATCTTGATAATATTTTGTTTTCCTTGAAAACATATAAAATAATCTTTAAAATATTTTGAAATATAAATTCCTTGACAACTTGTAAAATATTTTTGAAAACATTTTCCCTTGAAAACTTATACAAGAAGCTTGAAAATATATTTAATATTTTTTCCTTGAAAACTTATAAAAGAAAATTAGAATCAACTTTGAACACTTTTAATATATGAAAAATATTTGATGACCTTTTTCTCTGAAATCCCATTATAAATAATAAATTCCCAGAATATTTTGAAAAGAAAATTTTTAAAAAATATTAGTCTTGTAAAATATGAAATTATAAATCAAGGAAATTGTGGTCACGATGGTGGATTAATCTATACATTACAAACATTCATTTTATGTCTTAAAAAGTTTAGAAAAGATCTTTCAATGGAATAGGTCAAGAAGATTCATTTTTTAAACCCCCTTTTGTTTCAAAGTTAAAACCCGAGTAAAATTTTTTTAAAGATAATAACAGAATATTAAATCATTTATGACTTTTTTTTTGGAAAAACTTTTTTTCATTGAATAAATATTTCAGTATGAATATAAAAATAAATTAAAATTTTCTTTGAAAACATTTCTTAATTATATTTAGTATAAAAGATTTGAAAAATGGTACTATTACACAAATATATTTTGAATAACTATAAAAGAAGAAAATTCATGATATTTCTTGAGATATGGATCATAATATTTCATCAATGGAAGAACAAGCATAAAAAATTATGATAAAATATGAGATTGTAGCAATAAACTTTTTCCACTTGGATAACATTGAATCATAATCCCATGAAAAAATAACATTACATGAATCACAAAAGATCATCAAAACTATGATATTCCTGATAAAAAATGTCAAATAGAATTCTATACACATCATAGTAGAAGATTAACAACATAGAATGTGTCTCAAAGAAGGGAGAGGGAGAAAAAATTAATTTATATATTTGGTAACATTTTATCCATAAAACCCATGAAAGGGAGATCGTCAAATGGAAATGTAAATAACAATAAAAAATAAAATAATAATTGAATATTTTCATTAGAATTATATACACTACACACAAAAAAATTCCAAATAAGTCATAAATCTCATAAAAATAAATGTGAGATGAGAAATCCTTTAACCATAATTGTTAATTATCTTAGTACATGTTCAAACCTCATCCTTTTTAGTAACTCATTATGTTTTCCTCCAAAGGGATTCCATGGTTGTCTTTTTACCCAAAGACATGATTCTAAAATTAGAGTTTCGATGTTGGTATACTATTTGATATGGTGTTGGATGATCCAAGGTGTCTTGAGAGGTGTAAGGAAGTGATGGGATCCGTACCCTTTCACAGTAGAGTGGGAAGTTTCATTATTGTAAATATAAAAAGGTAACAACTATTGGGACATATCCCTAACATCATGTGACTCAAATAACTGTCAATTTTTTAGACAGGAGGGGACCTATTAGAAATATGGCCAGTGAATGATTATTGGATAATTATCTACATCATTTGGTCACTTGAGACTAATGTTTAACCACTAAGTAAACCCATTTTTACATTAATCATTATATTTAATTTTGATTACTTTTGAAAATCACATTTGTAAAAAATAGATTTGATATTATTAGACATTAAATGTTATGATGATTCCAAATATGGAAAAAAAATTTCCACATTCCCATAACCTAAGTGACAAAAATTAATTTAAAATTAATCAAATAGATTAGACAAGATGGTAGATTTTTTACGAGAAAATATTTAAATTTTTGAATATTTTTATATCCAATTTTAATGTGAAATTTATTCTAATGACCTAAATTATATTAATTGATTTAAAATTGATTTAATTTTACTTTTAAACAAAAATAAATTATAAATTAACTATATAAAAAATTTAATGAAAATGTATTTTTGAATTAAAATTCATGGTTTTCCACAATTCATCAAAAAGATTAAACTTCTCAAAAATACAAAAAAATAATCCCAAAGTAAATTAGGATATTCCAATTTGAAAAATGATTATCATTTTGTAAAATAAAAATTATATTTAAAATAGGTTCATCAATAAAAGGTGGTAAATTTATATTTTATAAAAATATATATTTTTATTCATAAAATTTTATTTAATCTGATATTATACCTAAAATATATATTTGATGAGTAATAAAAAAATTAATTGAATTTATAATATATAATTTATTTATTTATTTATTTTAAAATTGGTTTGTTTAATTTATTGAGATAAAATTATTTTTATTTATAGATATATAGTCCTCATGGAAACAGAATTTCATTATTTTTAAATATCACTTACATTAATTTATAAATAATTAATAAAAAAATAATTATTTTTATATACACGTTTAAATCCCATTTTCACACTTTAGTTAATATTAATCATAAAATCTCTTGGAATGTATCTGTGGTAAATAAAACAATATTTCAATAACAAAATTAAATGTATATTTTGGTTCGATAACACTCAGCCTTGCATGTAATGCATGCTATTAAAGGAATTCAACAATGTGTGTAACACAAGAAAAACATAGTATTTTTTGTTCCAAAAGTTATTCTAATCATCTATTATTGTACAATATCAGTTATATGTTTTTTATAAAGAAAAAATAACATGGTTCCTTCATTTTAAAAAATCTATATTCGGTGTGGTGTGAAATGAAAAATTTCAAAAAGTTTAAATTAATTCAAAAAAAGTATTTCAAAATATTTCTGGGTATTACAATGTTGAGTACTGAGTGTATGGTCAATCAAAAATTTTCATTATGATTTACACCAGGTGAATTAGTGTCCTACACATATTGGATTTCTATTATCATGATAAGGATCCATTTTCTATTAAATTACTCACAAATTTCTTTACTGAAACATGGTTTGGGATTTCCACCCTAGAAATCATTTAATTTTAAATTGATATTAGTATGTCATGAATCAAATAAAAATCATAGAAGGGTAAAAATTTAGAATTTTAATTACCAAAAATTTCATGAGTAATTTTGAAAAAATTATTCCATTTCAATGGAAGATTAAAAATAAAATAGATGGTGAATTTGACATGAGCCCCAAAGAATGAAAATCAAGATGGAAAAGCCCCACATATGGCTTGGGTAGCAATTCAATCCCCTGAAATATAAAGCTTAAAATTGATCATTAAATTCCATTAATAAATTAATATTACGATACATCATCGTAAAATTAGATTATATACACCGCATAAAGGATTCATGGTGCATAATACCAACCATGTCCGAAACACAAAAAATTTATGGTGAAAATCCATTTACACTTGTCTTGAATTTCCTGACCATGCCTTAACCACCAATATAAAATAAATATATATATTACAATATTTATTCATAACTTTACTCCTATCTATTTTTATTAATAAAATTCAAAAATAATCATTCTCTACAGGAAATATTATGATTTTAGACATCGAAATCATATAGTTTTAATCGTTTATACTAGTTTTATAATAGTGATTCCTATATTTATTCTATTTATAATGTTAATTATCAATATTTCACTTATCTAAATGATTTTAATGATTTTATATTTATTTATTTTTATTTATATTCCATTCATAATCATTTTAGTCTTTACCCTTAAAGATGAAATCATAACAAGCATGTTTCAGTGACTCTTGACAATTGAAGGGGGGTTTCGTAAGTAATGGATTTAATATTGACGTAATGTATACATAATTAAAAAAATAATTTTTTAAACAATTTTATTATGTAACACCTGTAATTATGTTCTCATATTTACACATTATATGAATTCACTATATTGTTTGGGTTGGTGGTTAACTCTACCTAAACACAAACACACCTTGATTTAATTAATGACTGTGAGGTGGTTTTTTAGTAATATAATTATTCCGGAAGTATAATGAAAATAATTGGAGTTTATGAGTTATATATATAATAATAATAAGTAATTATAATAATAATTATTCAATATAACAATACTATACATTTTGACTATAATGTTATCTTCATAGTATGCTTATTTTAAATGATTAAATTAAAAATGACCATTTATTTATTATATCATTAATAAATTCTATAATTTTCCATTAAAAACATAATGATAACCTAAAAATCATATTTTTTCTTTATTAAAATCCTTATATCTGATATTGTAAGGCAGTAATTGAAAAAAAAAACCACATTTTGTCGTGGAGGAATAATTCCTCACAACACATGAACAACAGTTTTGTATTTCATAATGGATGGTGTATATGAATAAAAATTAATAACACCTTTCATTTAGTAAAATTATAGTATATAAATGGTACAAATATCATATATTGGTATATATAAAATAAATTTCAAATAATATAATTATGTAAAAATCTATGTAGTTGACAACATTCACATTAGGTACATGAATGTTTCTTGAAAGTATGCTTCGAAACTAATACCTTATGAAAAATAATGGTGAACATAAAATTTTAATTTGAAATATGGTTATACAATGGTGGAAATTTCCTATTTTCAAGATTTAATTCACAAGAAAGTTGATTCTTGAAGTGGTGGATATATTATCCTTTTATAAGTGAGGAGAAGGGTAGTATTGGGAGTAACCCTTAAATTTTCAATACTATAAGGTTATTATTCAAGGGAAAATGGACCCAAAAATAAAAAAAGAGGTGGGGAAAATAGTTTATGTAAAAAAACACAAAAACTCATTTTTAGAAAAATTTCAGTGTTTTGAGATTTTTTTAATCATTTAACTTCTCTCCTAGTTTTTTATTACCATGGTAATTAACTTCTAAACCTAGTAATAAATTTTAATGAAAATGATTTAGATTTCACATCTTAACTAATTTTATCTTTCTAATTTAAAATTTTCAAAAACAATTTTATCAAATAATATTTCTAATGGTGATGAAAATAAATTTTAAAATAAATACACATAATCACATAAAATATTTTTAAGAAAAATAAAATTCTAAATATTTCAATTTGTATATAAAATAAAATTATTTTCGATATTAATTTTAATTACATAAATTGAATTATTATAAAAAATAAACAGTATGAGTCTTTTAATATAATCCAAAATTTATTCTCCCCTGAAAATACACGATTCAAAGTAAATAATCAATATAATTGTTTTAGTATAACATTTTAATTATTTCCAAAATTTGGGCATAGGATTTATATGTTAAAAGTATATTACTAAATTAATATTTTTTTCACTAGAATCATATTTTATTGCATATAAGTTTTTATACAATTTTAAATCATTTACATGAAATGATAAATTCATACAAATTTAAAGTTTCCTGAAAACTATAGCTTTCAACTAAAACATGTCGTTTTTTTATAATGATCAAAAATTCCTAAAAAATAATTTTGATGTTATGAATTCCAAAATGAAGCTTGTTTTGTATATTTAAAACTAAAAAATTATTTTTCTTAATAAAATCTATAATAATGATTTTTTAATATGAATATTACTTGATAGTTTAAGATATAGGGCAAACCTTCTATAGTACAGTCTCATGTGGTACATCTTCCACCCTCAATGTCATGGATCATATCCATAGATATTGAGCTCTAGAAATAAGAATCGGAAATTAATAAAACAAAATCTAACATTCCAAATATATAAAAAATATTATAATTTAAAATTTTTAGACACAATTTATAAGTTTTCACATCCTCTTAAATGATTACATGTGTTTTTTTGTTTCCCATGATCTACTCCAAATGTAGTGTATTATTATTCCTTTAATTTGCATGTGATGGTCAAATGCTAGAAACCTCCATAGATTTTATATTTCTCTTAGATCAGGTGTTGTCTCTCCAGTTTGTTTACAAATTCCATTATTTAATTAGATAGTTGTAATGGAAATCAAAATTGATCCTCACATCCTTTATATCATAGAACATGTATTTCACAATGACTAAGGCCTCTACTGGATTTTGGTGTACCCTCATCTAGAATTCTAGTTAAGATAGAATCAGGTGGATAATACTACCAATATTTTGTGATAATATTATATTTCATAGCCCAAATAATTTTTACTAGTTATATAAACTATTTTGGGTATAGAATTAATATTGTTTCAATTATTCAGATATAAAATCGATGAAAATATAGGATTAGAGTCTAATCTAATTTGCACCAGTACAAGGGATTACAATGCTCCAAATATTTCATTGAGTTGGGATACTTCATTAGCATCTTGAGATGTATTTGTATCAAAAATAAAATTATAATGTGTATGTATCATTAATTCATTATTGATAGATTTTGACTAATAAAGACATCAGGTATTGTTGAGTGAAATATATCGTTGTATAGTTGATCAATTTTTTTTCTAGAAGCAATGTGAGGTTTTAATGCAAGATAAAATTCATTATTTTACACATGCCTAGGAGATGATGTTGGATATCATTCCTTATATGATAGATATTTAAGGCTATGAAAATTTTACTTATAAAAATTTAGAGCATTGTAAGACTCGTTACAATCTTCATTCAATGTATCCTTAGGAGACAACACCATAATACATTGGAATGATTTTGTATCTTATAATGGGAGTGTAGAATAATTTTGGTGAATTGAAGCATCAACTTTATTGCCCACATATAGTGTTTGAATTGTACATAGTATGGAATTCGGAAGCCATGTTTCATTTTCATAGACATTATCCCATAAATTTAGGGATAATATATCACGAAAATTGTAGTGGACCAACATGTCATATAACCAAACCTATACATGAACCGACCCAAAAAAAGGCTCTTAATGATTTCCTAGTCTCCGTAGGCTTGTGAAAAGTTTCATTTTTATGAACATGTATCATTTCTAAAAATTTCATCCCTGAATAAACATATAATAAAAAACATAAAATACAATAGGAATCTAACCTGATCTATCCAGATGTAAGATAACCATGAAGATAAAATAGGCATGTCCAAATAATTAACCCAACCAAACATCGAATAATAAAATACAAATCCATCTCAACAATATAACTATTTAACCAAATAATATTCAATGAGAAAAAAAATTCAAATAAACTAGGTGGAATTGTTTGATTAAACATCCTAAAAATGAAATTGTACTTGAACAGCTCCAGCAAAACCTACATGTGACCCATGGTAATTTATCAAATCTCACAAAATATAATCACTAACCCAATGAACAACTAACTAATTTGACTAAATACAGGTAATTTGAGTGAAAATAGAAGAGCTACACACACAAGTGTATATCCTCGGCGTGATCCATACATCCCAATAAGGATTTCACTAATAAATCTATGTAGTTCATTTGGTAATATATTACATAAATTCAGTTTTTAATATAATTTATGAAATATGTATTTCATATAATAATCATAAATAAAAGTATCATATTTAACCATTTTTATATTCAAACCAATAATTAAGGCCCTTTTTAATATAAGAGAGGCTCATCTGGTCTAAAACCAAAATTTTAAACCCCAAAAAATAAATCATACAATTAATTTGAAATATTTTTAAATCTATAAAATGTGTTGTTTTTCATTTATTATAAAATTAAAATCTTTTCTTCTAATTTTCCCAAACGTTTCACATATACCATTTATAAATAATAAAATCACATAACTTCTTAGAATCACTTAACTATGATCATTTTGAAAATAAATTTTAAACAAAATTAGTTAACCATCGATATATTGTGAAATCACATGTACAGAATAATGTATCAATGAATATAAATAAATGTAATAAATAAATGGTAGCATGAAAAAAAATATTTACTAGTGGATAAAAATATGGAAAAGTGAAGGAATTCCCTCAAATAATATTTAATAATAACTATGAATAATTATAAATATATTAGTTTTTAACATAAATGAAATGGAAAATGGGTGTTGGATGATAATCCACAACATGAACCTCACAATTCTTGGTGCTTGCATAGTCTCACAAGGTCACAAGCCACCATTTTATCTCCCCCAGTTAAACTGAGATATAATCCCTAGTTGGTGAAAAATATATTCTATAAATACACACTTTATGAAAATTTATATGTACCTATGATTCACATTATATCAAATAATGGATGTGAAAAAAAAATTGAGTTTCATATCTTCACACAAAAAAAAGAATAATGAATTTTAAATAATACTTATCAAAACTCCAATACCATATCAATAAATAAACCTATTTTAAATTATGAATAATAATCAATAATAACCCCCACCCCAATAGGTCCATGATACGTATTCAAAGTAATAAAAATAGTGGTGATAAAAACAAAGAGTGATGACAACATCTAACGGACACATCTACAAAGTTCAAAATGGACCTTCAAAAAATTATCATGATTCCATGCTATTTTACAACATGGAAAATATCAATTTAAAACATATATTATAAATCAAACATAAAAACATGATTTTAATGTCACCTAGAGATCAAACACATTTTCAAATCTTTTTAATACCACCACAAGACTGAAATGTGTTAAAAAAATTCACATTTCCAAAATATACCTAATTTTAGAAGTTATATATTTTTTAAATACCAATATCCATTAAAAAAAACTGGTACCAAATACCCATTTAATATCACCCATTTTTCTTAAAAATTTAACTTGGACTTATTATGAGACACTTAAAATGCATAATCATGTGATTTAAAATTAATAATAAAAGTTTCCTGGAAAACACACAATGCTACATATGAAAAAACATTAAGAACCAATTTAAAACTCATATTGAGTAACCCATATAGGTATAATTTGAAATAAAAAAAACAAACATCTAGAAATTTAATTTAATATAATATAAATTAATATAACAATATCACCTACCTCAATCTAAGTGTAAATAAATTAAAACAGACCATATTGGATAGAGAATTTTCAAAAGATAATCGACACACTCTACATAACTCCTAAACATAATATACCTTAGATCATATCCATACAAAACCCCAAAATAAACTGAATTAATAATTTAGGTATACATTAGTAAGAAAATCTTAGTGGAATGATGGACGGAGGAGAGGAAAAGAATAAATAAGAAAAATACCTTTGAAATTAATTGGATTTTGAATGAGAAAAAGGCTTGAACAAAAGAGAATGAATGTGTATGAGGAATAGAAACATGATCCCTCCCATGATTTAAACATTAGAGAGACATATATAAAGAAATATAAATGTTACAAAACCCCAAAAAATTTATAGGGGATGGTAATTTTATAGAAATTAAAAATCTTGGCACGCCGCTCTATGATATGGTGTTGTCCATCGTGATGTGGTTCCCCATTCTAGGAACCCACTATGGAATAGTCACCCAGGCCTATTGTGTGATTTTCAAATATTAATACCTACTAGGATTTACATCTTGGTCTATAAAATACAATACCTACCCAGGTATGAACCAAAAACCTCATTCCCATATCCACTACATCATGGCCCACCCACCCCATAAGATAGAGAACTACTTGACACCATCACTATGACACAACATCCCCAACTTATAGTGTAGTTCTATTCACCTAACACTATCCATATTAGATCATCTATACTTCATCGTAGTACACCTAAAAATATAATAGTTAAATACATTGATTCATGGGTCTCTATAGCATATCCATCATCTCTATGGTAACAGACACACACTTGAATGATCTCTCCATCGCTACATTGATTCATGGGTCTCCTCCTCCATATAGTGATATATTTTCAACAATGTAAAAAATTATTTGAGACTACCCAAAATACCATAAAACTAATAGAAAACCCTATAAAACATTAAATTAAAATAATTAAACAATATTTAATTCTATAACAGTATGGGGTTGTTAAAATTTTCCCCACCATGCCACTTTCTTCCCTTACAAAGTCTTTGAACAAAGTAAACACAATAAAAATTACAAACATGAACCATTGAATAAGAGGTAAAAAGTACTATAAAATAACAAAATATCATAGTAAATGAGACATCATACTTAAATAGATTCATCAAAATCCATGATATGAATCCTCATTCACGGTAAAAAATCCTCAAGCATAAAATAAATCACAACCACATAATACAATTTTATTAATAGGACGGTTACATATAATTTGTATCCCCAACATTTATAAATCATATATATTTTTCAAAAAAGGAAATGCACACATAATATAATTAATATTAAAAAACACATTTAAACTAATTATAAAAGGAAAGGATAAGATTCCACTAATCACAGACAACCAAAAAAGAAAAACTCAACTCCCTAAAATAAGAACATACTCAGATAAATTTGAAAGGTCGCTAAATTTGATTACAAATCCATCAAATCTCTGAGGAAAAATATCAAATCACTAATAAATAACATTAATAAACCTATAATACCATATTTTTGGCCACAATAAAGTAATGACCAATGAAAGATAACTTGAGAAAAAAACATAGAATACCTTCTCATAATGATCCCGAGAGAAAATATCAACTCAATAGCAATGACAGTCTAACCAGAAACAGACCTATAATCCCTATTTACCAGGCACACATATCTAGTTTCCACATGATATCCATTAACAAACATCCACCCATGTTTTATATCATTCATAGAAAACAATGAGAATCATAAATCAAAGATTCATAAACATCAAAAAAATAAATAGTTCTCCCAAAAGATATATGTGTAAGGGAACATGAAGGATGATCCAAGTGATAGTCACATAAACACCACAATGTCCCTATGATATTTGAGAAATAATCCAAAATTAGATCATAAACTAATTCATGACACACCAAAAACCAATCCATATAATCTTCACACAAACTAATAAAAGTTACTAGAAAAAACAAAAAAAATGAAAAGAGTTAAACACTATTAGAGATTAAAAACCATATATAACATACTAGTAAACATAATAATACAAGTTCCATAGATGGATCTACACTAATGAACCAAGAAACATGCACCAAAAAAACCTTACAGTTGGATCACCACAAGAGAGGCCTCAAAAACATACTGGAATCTCCACATATAAGATCCTTCCATAATACCATTGAGAAAACACTATTTTTAATAACTCACTTAGACACACTGAAACATGATGAGATGGAATAGTGAAATACACACCCCCATATTGATTTTTGGTGGTGTAAAATTCTAAGATGATAATACCCAAGAAAATTGATTATTTTCCCTTTGGATCATCCAATGAAAAAGGATGTATACCATTCACCAAAAATATTCTTATAGTCAAACATTAAAAAAACAACAAACATGATTCTATACCATTTATTTTTACTAATGTAAATAATATATTCCAATTATAAGAAGGAAAAAAATCCAAAATCACCCATTAATCAAATAAAACAATTTTACTGAAACATTAAATTGTAATAAAAGATCAATTTCTTCAGAAAAAAGCACATCAAAATGTAATAAAACCTCATATTTAAATACTCATGTTATTTTAAATTACCCAATCACATTAAAAATTCTAATTAATTACAGAAATCCCAACACCACTAGTTAATTTAAATATATTTAACCTAGTTTCAATAACAACTAAGTCTCCTATTAAAATTAAAATCCCACTCAAGATTTACAATGATATTTATTTCATAATAACATATTAAACTCTATATTCCATAATATAATTCTCTACTATACAAAAAAATTAAATTTTTTATTCATTTTTATCTTAAAACTAACCACTCGTGAAAAAACAAAAAAAATAGTGTAAAAAATTACAAATAACCATCCAAATTGGTTTTAAACCCCAAAATATTTTTTAGAATTTATCTACGAAATCATCCATTTTCTAAAAAAATTTACGAAAAAATCAAATGTACAATAAAACCCAAACACCTTATTTTAATCCAAAAAATATTTTTATTGAAATCTCCCTTTTTCTCACAAAAACAACTTTTAAATTAATCTCTTAAACAAAATATATTATAACTCCAAAGAAACCCAATTCAAAACTATCAAAACATCAAACAAACAACATTTAATTCACCACAATTATTGGGTATCATTCAGGGGTAGTCTGAATATCTCAGTAAAATGGGATACAAAACCTTGTATGGCTTCCCACTAATTTTTAATAGCAATGCATCAACCCCCGAAACATTTCTAGAACAATGCTCCCAACCTCAGCATGGTTTTGAAGAATATGTGAGATAAATGTTAACCATAAATATTTCATCCATTACTATCTTAATAATAATAAAAACCCTAGTAACTCAAATAATTTCAATGACGATCAAAACACTATCATATAATCCAATAATCCAACATACCAATCAAATCAAAATCAAAATCCCAACTATCCATAGAATCTCAAGGGTCATCATGAGAGGTGGTGATCATGAACCCCTCAATTTATGGCATCCTGAGTCCCAATGAAAATCATATCACTGTACTAATACACTTCTAAAATCATAATAGGGGCTCTCAGAAATGTAGAAAAGTGTTAACATCTTGGATCTAATACAATTTTGTAATGAACCATCCTAGTATTTCACCAAATCAGTGCCCGAACTGACCTAACTCAAGGACCAATGTGAATTACTAGTCACCACTTGGGAGAAATAAGTGGAAATGGTGTCAATATTCCTTATTGGGAATGATTTTGGGATATCATAAAATAAAAATTTTTTGAAAATACAATGGGAATTAAAAATTACATATCCAAATGTAAGAAATCCATTCATATTTAATAAGAAATTCCAAATAAATAAACCCACCAAACACAGAATAACAAAATAAAAATATATAAAAAAATATATTTTATCATTAATAAATACATAATAATAAGATACAATGGGAAAAAAACTAAAATATGATGTACCCAATTTCTAGAGACATCATCGGGAAAATAATATTGAATGAAAAGAACTCTAACTAAACCTCCATGTTTGACACTATCTGTCCCCATATGTAACCATTCTGATAATAAAACCAATGAACATTCCAAAAATAAGATCAAATACTATGATACTAAGATAAAATAGATGATATTAACACACAAAATGGTGTATATATAAGATTTTTTCCATATATTAAATGAAGGATTTCATCAACGAGTCTAAGAAATTAATTTTAGAGTACATTGCATAAATTCTATTTTTAATAAAATTTATGAAATAGATCTTTCACATAACAAATAATAAATAAATTTATCACATTAACAACTTTCTCTTTCTATACCAATATATAAGGAAATCTTTAAAACAGCTGAGGTTAACACTACCTAAAAATAAACTTAGTAAATAATTAATGAAATCATTTTTAAAAAATTCATTTCAAAACCATAAAAAGCTTCAAAGCCTGACTTTTTAGTTTACAAGAAAAAAAACCTTTCCTTTCCCTTTTAAAATCAATTCAAAATTACAATTTATGAATAAACCATCACATACCATTTAAAATTGACATAACTAAGACTATTTTGAAAATTCATTTTGAAAAATAAATCAAACCACCATCAATAAAGAGTGTAAACAGATGGAAACACCAATGTATTAATTAAGAGTAATAAATATAATCAATATGATATTCCACTCAATCAAACAAATACTAGGTAACATAAAAATTTAAATAAATGGAATACCATCAAATAATCCTCAATATAAATAGAGAATCGTGTGAAAATACTTGGTACCTAACTTAAATGGTACCTAAAATGGATCCTTTGACACCAACTAAGTACATGATCCTAATGATTTTAGAGGTTCAAACAATATCATAGGGTCATAATCCATACTATTAGGCATCCCAATCCAATCAGGACACAATCCCTAACCATTGAAAACTCTAGACTAGGAGGTGCGCTCATCTTGACCTTTTACAAACAAACTTAATATTCCAATGATATCAAATATTATTAGTTATAAAACAATAAAGAAAGATATTATCACATAAATTGAGAATAATGAACTTGAAATAAGACTAATATCACACCCAACACCCAATAAAGAAACAACCATTTGTTTTATTCATGAATATACATAAATAATAACATTCCCCCCAGGAAGCCACAATCTATACTAAGAAAAAAAACATACAAAGGGTCTCAACACTGATGATGGATATATTTTCAAATGAAAATATCTATAAAGTTACAAATTGTACTTCCCAAAAAATCATTGGATTCTAATACATTTTATATAAACTAAAATCTATCTTTAAAAAAAATTTAAATCCTAACCATAAACAATTATTCAAAATTACTTGAAAATCAATGAATTTCATATAATAATTTTAAATCCACCACAGGATATTCAAGTCTTAAAGAATACATAAGTCCCAAACATACTATTATTCTTTCCATTTTTGAAATACTAACATACGTTTGAACATAATATGACATCAAAACCCCCTTTTAAATCACTTATTTCTCCATGAAGGACTACTTGGAAATTTTATCAAACACATGGAATTAATAAACATATTATTTTAAATAAATAATAGTATATTTTGTACAAACCCACCATGAATGGTATTGAAAACCAATGAAAACTATTCTTTATCCATATAAGTATATGTAAGATGGAAATTAATTTTAAAGTATATACGATAATAAACCCCATGTTCATGTCTCTGTACATGTGTTTTTTAATTTTTAATAGAATGTCAATTTCTCAAACTGGTCCTCAGGTAATTTTTAGAACTGAGATTTATAAAAGAATAAAAAAATTTATAGTGCCTTAAGAGTATGGTTTTAGATCATGTTTTGAATCCTAGGGTTTTCTTGGGTGCTTGGAAATTTTTTTAGAGGATAAGCATTTAGAATTTTATTTCCTGAATAAACCATCTATGGTGCATGTGTATACCATGGTAAGTGCTAAATTTACACTTTCAATAATACATGCCCTTTTGTATAGTCATATGTTTTTATTAATCCATGTGAGAGGATTCAAACAACTATGAACTATTTTATAATTATATATGGATCCACACATTAGGTGCAGGGTTTGTAAACTAATCTTAATAACCATGTGATGTGGGAATACTTCAATCTATGGGAATAAACTATTTGTCTACATTTTTTCTAATTGTGTTTCCAAACCATGTTCCTCATTAAAATAGTAAAAAAATATTATTTATACATCAAAATTAAATTATTCTACCCATTTTTTCTCCATCATTTTGAAACATGCCTCTCAAACATGTTCCCTCTCCTTTCTCTCTTCCTCTATGGTAGATCATCGCCATTTTTTAGTCAAATCGAAGGAATACACTATTGATCAAGAGAAATTAGTGGGTATATGGACCCTATTACCCCATTCCTTGTTTATATCAATTTCACATGAGTTCAACAATTTTTATAAATTATGACCTATTTTTAGGTATTTTGATTGGTTCTCTATTTTCATCAATTCTAGCTCAACCCGTGGGTGTTACTAGTTGAGTGAGGCTTTTAAATCTTTCAGTAGATGGTATATTCAATATTCCCTTATTTTCACAATATTTCATAGAACATATTGGAAATATATATCATTCCATAATTCCAAAAATAACCCCGGCTAAGTTTTCTAAATGGAATTTATGATTTAGAACCTCAATTAGGTTTCATATCATGTTATAGAGTTTCTTCATCCTAGACCTAGTCATAATTCCTGGAAAAAGATACCTTTCATTTTCTATTCAATAAAATAGAACTAAAATCAAATGACATAAATTAATTATATTATATTATTCCATGGACCATATTACCATCATATAAGACCCTTAGCCTAGACTAATCCACCCATATGGTGGGATTTGATTAAACAATATATGGTATATTGAGAGAAAACTATTAGGGTTTCATAACCCTGCAAGATAGTTAATAAAACCCCATTTGTGGTCTTATAATATTCTCTAGGAATTTATATGTTAATTTAAAAATGACACATGACCTTAAATAGTCCACATGGGTAAATAAAATCTAGTAAATTAATACGCGCCCTATATAGTTGATTAAATATATGTTAAACTAGTTCTGGCCTTGAGTTTCCATGCCTATGCCATAGAACCCCATAACCACTAACTGAAAAAAATCCCTTAATTTGATTAAATGGTTACCAACATGATTTTGAAATAAGGTATTAATATTACTTAAATTTATCAAGATTCAACTATTAAGATCTTTATTAAATATGATGACTTCAGTCCATTAATATAGTACATAACATTATGTTTAATTTAATGTTTAAAATAGTCAGAAATTAAAGTTTGATGGTTACAAGACATGTTCAAGGAACTAAATACATTAGATGATAACATTTAGGATGTAATATAATTCCATTACATAGATAAATTGAATAATAACATAACATTTATCCTTGAATCCTTTATTACCTAATCAACCTAATACTATGGTCTATGAAATGTTAGTATATGGCTCAACAATAATGTAGAAATATATTGGAATATATTCCTAAGGAAATGACCTCTATCCCTAGTGTTTTACTTCCATGAACTATTTTTTACTTTTTATTTAAATCCTTAATCCTTCATTACATAATGTATTATGATTAAATTAAATGTTATGTATGCACAAGGTTTCCCTTAGATTACACATTTGAATGAAATACTCTAACATAGTTCATTCCAAGTAATTCGTTGATTTAAATTCCAAGAGAAGTCTAACCTAGTATCTATTCAATGACTTATATTTTTTAATTCCATGACTTGTTGTTATTGATTTACGTACAAATTTCAGAAACATTTAAATATTTGTGATAAAATCCTAGATCCAGCTTGATGTCCTCAATCATTTAAAACCCTGTATTAACAATATGGATAACATCATGATACTTACAGTCATCACTATGGATTTGTTAATTACGTTCAATTATTTCCCATTTCGAAATTAGGCTGATGATGGTTCGTCACTCATATTCAACACCAAATTAATGAACTGTGGCTTGATCACCATATAATGGATCTCTATTTCCACACAGAGAATCCCTTCAATATATACTTGGATTTTCATGTTTATGGCCATGGAAATTACTTAATAGATTCTATGTATTGACCATTTTTTCCATATCTTAGATTACTAGGATATATTCCATGATTTCTATGACCCCCTGTTGGGTCACATTATTAGATATAGGCATATTAGGGTGAAGAAGGTGGTATTCCTCGATCCATCTCCACTTTATTTAATTATTTCTTATATACTCACATCATTATGTTTTATTCAAAAAATGGAATATTATTTTATACCATTAGTGGTGGCCTACCGTATTTTACTCACTCCCACTTCTGGGTCAATACTTCGTACACAAGAAGATCTCATGGTTACAGGATAGGTCTTTGGTTGTTTCCTTATTTATATTACTCTCCATGGGAAATGAATTTTCATAGGGTTTGTAGATCGAGAATATAATAGGACCACCTATATGAGTTGGGTCTTCTAGTTTAGTTATTTATTTTTTCCTAACCCTGTTTCTTATGTATCATATGCTTTTGATATTTTCTATCATGTAGTGTATCTTAATTCATTCTTATGTGGTTTTTTTTATTTGAAAATCATTGGGTTTTCATTTTATTATTTTGTTCTCTTAGTAAAATTAATTTATTTTTTCCCTTTGTATTTAATACTGATATATATGGTATATCCTCTCTATTATACCACCATTATAACCCCACTACTATTAGATAGACTCTACTATATGTGGTTGTGAGCTTGAGGCCATGTGGCCTTCCGTTTTGGTTACTTATTGGTGAACCATTTTAGGGATTATCTAAATTGGTGTCATTTTTACTTTTTCATTTGTTTTAATACTTTGGGATAGTTGGTTGGAGAAAAATAATGTGTCAAAACACAATAAATATCCCATGTATGGGAATGGATAACCTAAACAAGGGGAGACTAACTTTCAACGTATGGGATTGTAATTATTGAATTATTTTATTACATTTTATTGTTATTATACCATGAGTTATTTCCCATAATTATTCATGTTGTGGATTTATGGGATTTCTAAATGAGGGCCAATATGAAAATAGGGTATATGTTCTTGTATCACCTAGGCATAAAATATTCTCAACCGATTAGCATGATGTCCGGTTTTCTTGTATTCCAGGATTCTGAGAATTCATGCATTGTTTACAAATATGGTATATGGTTGGTGAAATAATGTTTATGTATTAACCTAAACAATGTTTTCCAATATATATTGATGATGAAATTATATCTAAACACCATGAAATTAATTAAATAAGTGAAATAATCTTGAAACTATTAATAAACTAATTATAATGGAAATCATTAAATGTTAATGTAATTGGTTTTTCAATTTAGAAATTCATGGTGATTAATAGTGGTTTTCAGATAAATGGTGTTCATTTTGCAACTTATAAGGCGCATACCTCTACAATGTGTGACTGGAAACATCTAAAACTGAATCCTTATAAACTTTATTCGGTCCTTGTAGGTTGATCTTAGTAGTTTATGTCTACAGAATACACCCCTTGAGTGAATATCTTAAAAATATAAATAAATTAAATGCTAATGGGTTTCACAAAAAAATATGTGCCAATTTCTACTTATTTGGGGTTTATATATATCATTAGAATGAAAACCCCTATAATTGAACCCATATTTCCAATACATTACCCCTATAGGTCGACATCACCTTTATATAACTCAATATTTAACTTCTTCGGTTATGTATATTAAATGGATTAAGTTGTATAAAGTGTTAATAATAATCTAGATGTTGTTTTCCTAAAAATATTCATGGAGAAATTTTACTTATATGTACCATATAATTATAATTACATGAGGTGGATCATTTAAAGAAACTCCCCTCTAATTATATACATACATAGTTGATGGATAAAAAATTGGATGTGTACCAATAGATTTTAAATTAAAATATTTTTGTTGTTGTGGACTAAGAACCTTATTTAATGATTTAATTAAATTAAAACTAATGGAATTTATTATGTAAATCTATGAAATTTTATTAAGAAAAAGACCCAATTGTGAGTGTTAGTTTTAAAATAACCTTAATAAATACCATAGATGGAATGTTGGACATTTCACATGAGTCTCAGTGGCACGTTTTATATTATGAATGACAAGGAGGTTAGGAAAGGGGTCCTAGTGACCTTCTATGAATGGCCATATATTTATAGTCGATTATACTTGTTAATTAAGGAGTTAGCCAAAAAATGTAGCATCAATAAAAATGAGAAGCATCGGGGGATATTTGGAATCCACTTTATCCCAGTTCTGTTAATTAATTAAGTATTTTAATTAATTTTGAGTCATTATGGGTTCCAGATATTTTCCTTCTGAAATTTAAAAAAAATCATGGAGTGTTGATAAGCATGAACTATGCATAGTTTAGGTGTAACTGTTTCCCAATTGTGGATGAGGGGTATATATTCTATTGATTTGAATATCGTGATTTTAACTTCATTATCTCAATGGTGAAACTATCTATGGTAAACCTTCCATGTGACTCACACATTTAGAGTAGGGAAAATACGTTTAGTGCCCAATTTGGTAAACCATTTACCTAAACCACACACAATTTCTTGAGTGTTAAAAAAATAAATATTCTTTTCTTATTTTACTAATATAGGTTTTAACCCTTTATACCCTTCTCTAATTATGTTGTGTGTGGACCCCACCCCTCCTCTATGTTCATGAACCCCCTCTCCTGGTCACCCCTCTCCATTGTGATTTCACATGGATTCTTGGTTTATCTTGGCCAATCCTTCATGGTTTGACCTCTAATTCCCTTATTCCTCTAGTTCATACTGATTTTACATCCCATTGTCTCCCCACCTAGCTTGTACAACCCTAAGTTGTGGGTTAACCTAATTATTTATAATTTCTTCCATTGTTAGGGTATGTGATGGTTATTCTGGGTCCTCATCTTTCATGTTTCCGCATCCACCAATTATTGTGATGTGGTTCAGATCATTTTTCCTCACTCGACACCAGTTTAGGTAGTTTATTTTCAAACCTATTCTTTTGGACCACAGTTAATTAGATATTTGGTTTTTTTTAGTTTCCACATTTTTATTATGGGTGTTTTGCTGATATTTGAAGGTGACTCACCTATACATGAAAATATATCCATATATATAATGACCCATTTGTGCATATTCGCATATGGTATTGCGAGAGTACACTTTTGGGCTTGGGGTTTTTATATATATGTGGATGTGGATATCTGTGTAAGGAAAAAGGGTTGTTTCAGGTGGTCATAATCATTGGTGAAATGTTTTGAGATATATGTTTCCTTGGAACCCCCATGTATTTTATATTTTAAATTGTTTGGTTTCATTTAAAAAAATTATATGATTATAATAGGACATTGTATACTTGAAATGAGTGACTAAAAATTAACTCTTTAATATAGAAAACACTTATAAGGAAAAAGTGAGAAACCATAGTTCAAGCACTAAAGGAATTAACAAAACCATTAAAAGACAACTTAAGTCTATTTTATTTGATCACCCTACCTAATTGCTAGGAAATAGTACTAACCTGAGATCTTGGATCATCCTACAAAAGGTCTTTGAACTGATATGATAGTTTTCCCCAAGACTGAATGTAATCCTCTTGATTGATCTTCCTAGCATTGAATCCCCTGGTCAATATTAGATCTTTTTTTTTCAATCCAGTTACTTTTCTCCACATTTGTAACCACCCTTAATGACATATCCATGATCATTTCGGATTCTCCTTTAGTAGCATTAATTTTCAAAACAGATTAAACAATTTCTTCTTCCAAGTGCCTAAGCAACTCCCGATAAGAGTCTCTCAACACACCAAGCTCATGTAGATATCCAGAATCATCCTTGGAGGGAGGAACACCTACCTTCAATTTTTTCATTCATCTGGTATCCCTCAGTGAGGAAAAAATGAATAATCCTTCATCACTTTCGGAGTACCCATCTGGTTCTTGATGCCTCTCAGACATGAAATCCCATCACCTTGGGTGTCACCTTATATATCGCATGTTGAATTCTCTGAGTCTTCATCACTGGACTTAGTCTTGGAGGGCCCCTATTGGTTCATTAAAGGCCTAACCGGTTCAATTTCAACCTCTTGAACCGGATTATCATGCAAAAACCCTTCAAAACTATTTCTCAGTGCAATAGCAGCTACCTCCTCATAAAAAGTCACTTTACAACCAGATGAGTCGCCCTCCCTTGGTGACTTAGAGGAATTTTCAAGACCCTTTTCAAAGGTACTAGTCCCTGAGCACACTGCCTCGGTGTATGAAGAATACATGGGATTTATGGCACCTCCTTCATCCATCATGTGTGGATCCACAAGAATGAGACTACTATCAGGTTACACCTTCTCCATATCAGGACCCTCTAGCCCCAAAAGAGTAGGAAGAGGGGGTTGGGGTACTCCCAAATCATTCCTCAAGAGACCAAAGATGTCTGAAACCAAATGATTCACCTATTGTGATCCACGCATGACATTCGTTGCTAATTTAGATTAAGTGTACACTCCCACCAACTTATTTCTAGACAAGGATTCCTCAACACAAGCCTATATAACCTTACCACTGTCCACACCCATATGCCTACTGGGATTCAACAATCCTCATCTACAGAATGACAACGAATAACCCATATGCTTATAGATAACACAACAATAGGTCCATGATTCATAAACCACATGCCTCTTAAACCAAAACTCTTCACCAATTGTGATCCAAACATTATTTAATGGAACTATTGACACATCCACCTTTACACAGATTCGTGAATTAATTGGAGGGAAAATAGCTTCAGTATGGATATTTGAATAAAATAATATACCCACCAAATATACTAGCATCCTAATCATTGAGGGGATTTTAAATGGAAGGGGATGGTTAGGGAAACTAACCCAGATTTCCATCAAAGAAGAGTTGTGGTTCATATGGAAGTTGTAGGTCCATCTAAAGAGGTAGAACCAGAAACTGCTGAAGCTTCAGCGTGCGCTAGACAAGGATATAATTAAATCATCCTTCGAAGAAAAACGTACCATAATATGCTTTCATTCATGAAAACCCACATTCTCCCTCTCATGTAAGTCCCAAGATCCAAAAAAATTTTATAAAAAGCATCAACTGAATGGCATAATTGTTTGAATCGAGCAACCAAATTATGTCTTACAAGCGATGAGGTTTGGATGAACTCTAAAATTGAGATCGAGAGGTTAGGGCTCCCATTGAACAAGTCAGGGAAATTTGGACTCAGCAAAGCTCTAGGAAAAGGAGGAATGAGGGCAGGGATAGAAAAGGGGGAAAAGGGGAACCCACTCTCATGTTGGATTTTAATATGGTCTTCCAAAGATAAGTGGTTTTATAATTTCTATTTGACTATAATATGGTCTTATAAATATTATACCACTCTTCATGGTACTTGGTCTCTTTCCGTGTGTCATATTAAATTACCATTTGGATTTATAAATGGTATTGAGGTATTCAAAAAATATATTTTAATCTGGTCTTTTTTTTGAATATGGGTGTAAACTATTTCAAAGGTATTTTTCTATAAAAAAATTTCGTTGTCCCTTTTAGAAATGAAGTAGATAATTCATTGAATTGTTTGGTCATGTTTTAACTTGATTTTTTTCTCTTGGACTCATGACTGGATTGAAAATAGATTGAGAAAGGTATTTCTAAAATTTTTATATAATATATGATAAGATAATGGCCCGATTGAAAGTTTATGATGTGTTTATTGTTTATTGATCCTGTTTTGTTCCCCAATTTTATAGACAATGTTTATCTTATCCCCGTGATGAACCATTGTTATCTAAATCATGATGTGATTATGGATAGGGTGTCATTATATGGGATGGGATGTGGTAAGGATGTAATTTCAATGGAATCCCATGGTGATTCTTATTTTCATGTGATGACATAGTCTTGTTCATTGACCACCTCAGTTTATTATTTAATGGGGATATTGTGGCAAATATGTGAAATGTAGCAGGATGTTGGTTGGTCTAGTTGATATTACACACTTACTAGTCACCACATGTTGAGAGTTACGTGTTATCTAGTGGTTTATCACCAATAAAGATGGTAGAGAGTGATTCGAATGATGGATATGTGTGATCGTAATACTTTTTGGTAGTTGGATTCAGCTTTATCTCTCTTCTTCAGTCATGGTGGTACCAATGGTGTTTCCCCATGATATGTATGGTATTTTGTGCCTCCTATATTGTAATTTTTTCATTTTAGTTTCTGAGTTTTTATATTATTAAATAGTTTACATGTTGGTTTTTTTATTATTGAACTTTGAAACTATGTTATTTTCCATGTTATAGAATTATTACTCTTTATAACCCCAAAATGTGTGTTTTTAACTTAATTTCATAATATATATTTTGAAATGGATCAAAAGTAATATTTAAAAATAAATATTATTTGGGTATTTATTTAGGAGTTTTAAATTAACAGGCTCTTCTTTGAAATAGTTTATTAAAATGATATTTTCATAGACTGGTTTGGAAATAGGGGAAAACCATTTTCCATGTTTTTATCAATTTAAATTTTAATTTAAATTTTTTAACTATCCTTGATTTTATTTTTAATAAGGTTAGTTTTTTGGAATGTGTGCATTTTTTTGGTTTTATAAATAATGATAAAAATTAACTTGGTACTATATGTTCCTACTATCATTTTATTAACTACTTTTATAATGGATTTCCATAAAATTTTTGGGCAGTAGTGGACTACTAAGTGCTTGTTTTCACATGAAAATGTATTATTTTTAGTTATAGGTTCTACCCAACATTGATTTTCTCTTGGAGTGAGTATGTTACTATTTTTGGTGTTTACCTGTGGGGTTATATGGTAGTATCTGTAGTCTTTTAGTACTTTTCCACTACTAGTTCTTATTCATTTATAATGTTTTTAGCTGTTTATATACTATTTATTTCAATACAAATTTCCAATCTTATTGATTTTTGATGTTTCAAACTATTTTCTACCAGGGAGGATTGTGAACACCGATCAAGACTTGTTGTTGGTTTTCTCAGGCAATGGGCTCAGATTTGACCCAGGTTGGTTTGTGGGAAAATGGTATCAAGTCTTGGGTTCTTCTTTTCCATAAATTCCTAATCCATTATAAGACGTTTTATCATTTGGGATGTTTGTATCTTGGAAATCAGGTATTTGGGATTCAAAAGGTAGTAATAGGTAGTGTGTTTTGAGCTCTTTCCCGCCCTAAGCCATGACTTTCCATGTGCAGTTGTTTTTTTCCCATTGATTATGGTTTTTTATTTATAGTGGTTTTGGATTATTGTTTATTTCTATGGTGATGTTTTTTAACACTCATGGTAATGGCTCTAGTTTCCTTGGGGTGGTATGTGATGTTTTCTGATGTTTTTTGATGAAGGAGGTAATCATGTGAGGTTGGATCATAGGTCTTAACAAACCATGTGACAAACAAACACATGATTCCTGACAAAAATTTGGGAAGAATGCATGACAGGAATGGGTTTATCAACCATGTTCTCATGTCAGTAATGATTCAACATCCAGGTTTCTTTTTTTATTTTGACCAATTCACTCTATGATCTCATGGTGCCTATAAGGGAAACAAGATCGGGTTTTCAATCTACCATGTGATATATTGGTATATTTGGATGGAGTTTCTTATTGAGTATGGTGATATGACTTTGTCATGATATTATTAAAGTGATGTTAAATTCAATTTTTTTTGAATAAAATTTTGAGCTTCATGAGAATTTTTTTAGATATAAATATTGTACTTATGTCCTATTTTAAAAATAATGTTAGTTTAAAATAAATGTTTCGAAATAGTTCATTTCATTTTGAAATTTGTAATTTTTTTAACCAATGATTCATTTTTATAATCACTTTCAATGTCTTTTAAATTATATTATTCCTCTTTTTTGAGAAATTGGTGTTCTCTAAATTTAATATTTTCCCTAGTTGTTTGTATTACAAAAGGATATGTTATTTGAAAACTATTTATAATGGAATATGTGTATTTTATTTTGAATCTTTGAATAGTGTTTCATCTTTATAACCGAGTTTGGATTTTTGAAATTGTTTTTAGAAACATTTTTAAAATTAAAAATGTTAGGTTAAGACTTGATGGTTGAGTTTTTAAAAAAAATTCCTTTTGGGATTGAAAGAATGAAGGAACAACATTAATAGAGCTTTCAAAATGGTTTCTATTTGGGGGTTCTTTTTCCACCTAATTAACAAATCCTAGACATCGAGTGGAGTTTAATTTTTTTCATTTTCAATGTGTTTTCTCTAGGTATATTTATTGATGTGTTTTTTAGTATCCCCATTAGATATTTTCAGTTCAATTGGTTTAGACTTGTGGGTTTAGTCTAATGGATGTATCGATAAGGCTTTTTTTATAATCTTTTATATAAACACTTGTTGGGGTTTTTTTGTTTGGGAGTGGGGCTTTGTCTATTTTGTTAGATAAAAATATTTAAAATTTTGTTCCTTATGTTAAGAGTATTTTTGGACTAAAGAATCATTTTCCCAATATTTTTTGTTTTTTTATTTGTTTCCAATTATTGTTGGTGTTATTTTTTGGTGATCATTATTTCCTACTTGATTGATGTTTATGAATTTAGTTTTGTAGTTTTCTCTTGTAGGCGGGTTTTTTTATTTGGATATTTGAAGAAACTATGTTACATTATTGGATTCTTTGGGTGTAGTTTTTTTTCTAGATGGGGCATGGAATCCAATTTGATTTATTTTCTATCAAGATTACTATGATACTGCATTTCAAGGATTTGGATCTGGGTGACCTTATATATCATATGTGACTATTCAGTTGAATACCAATTTTTTCTTAATGAGTAATGTTTATTGTTCTTATGCTTCATAGTTTTTTGAATCCTTGAGTTTCATTGTTCAAATTTTTGGTCCTTCAGGAATTTAAATGTTTTTTTTCTCTATGTTATTTTTTGAACTGGTGCTTTATTTTAGGTTTTGACCAGTGGATTTTTCTGAATTTTATTTGGATATTTTTTGAATGTTGTGGTTCGTTGAGGTTTTTGTGTTTTTGTTAAAGATGTTTCTTGTTGTTCCATCATTTTAGTTAATTTGTAAATGGTGGGAAAACAAATTCATAGTATCCAATTCTTGATGTATTTTCTTGGATTTAGATTTCGAATAAATTTTTTTAGTATGTTTAGTTGCTTGAGGGTTTTTCTTCTTCTAGAGAGTTAACCTTTAAAATTCATTCTCATGGGACCTGTACATTGGCCCATATAATTTTTGGGTATATAATGTGGTATTATGGGGGGGTTGTGACACTCTTCCTTTCATATTTCTATTGATTAATTAAGTAATTAATGTCATCAATTTTTATACATTGTGTGTTCTGGAGACTTTCGGGTTGGGATTTTAAAATTTTTAAGTGAAGCAGTGTTCTGAATGGTGTGCATATAGTTAGAAGTAACCATGCACTAACCATTAGTGAAACATATATCATTGAATAATATTAATAAAATAGTTTTATCATGGTTATATCATCTGTGAAACTGGATAGGGGTAATTGTTTGAGTGGCTCTAGCTTTTCCAGTAAGGACATCATGATTTGTTAATCAATGATCCTTGTCAATGGTGTTAAAAAAAATTATTTTAATTTCATTTTCCTTTATTATCCCTTGGTATTTTTAATCCCTTCCACACATCTCCCATTGAGTTGAGAAATATCACCCTCCCTCCTCCAATGACATGTGCCACCCCCTATCCAGAGCTCCCCTCACTACGGCTATTTTACACTAATTCTATTTCTATCTTGGTCAGTACATAAATGTATTACCATAGATTCCCTTATTCCCCTCATACAGGGAACTTTTCCATATTCTTATCGTTCCACCTTGATTGACCAAACCCCAAGTAAATGGTTAAATTAATGTTTTGTAATTTCATCCATTTTTAGAAAAGGTGATGTGTCTCCCATGTCCTATTCTTGCACATTTCAACATATTTGACAAATGTCAAAGTAATTCTGGCCATTTTGGTAAACCTGATACAGTTTCAGGTAGGTTTTCTTATGCCGTTTTCAATTGGCCAAATTTTAATTACGAATTTTATTACTTTTAGTTTCTTGTTTTTTATTTAGGGTTCTTGAAAACTCATTGAATTATACTTTCTAATATATCAAAATATATACAGATATATAAGATCCCACGTACATATTCACATATGGTAATGTGAGTATGAATGTTGGATCTAGGTTTTCTTATAAATATATAATGGTATGAAAAATTTCAAGTGTAAAATGGTGGTTAAAAGCCTCCATTGTCAAATGAGACATGTGTTGAGTTAGGTATTTTTATGGAACCCACTCATATTTCATAATACAAATTCCTTGGGTTCTTTTAAATTCATTTTTTAATTTAATATCTTATAATAGAACATTGTATTCTTGAAATGAAATTGGATATTTTTTTATCAATTGGCATGGGCCTTCTCCAAATTCAATGTGATTGAAAAATTATATAAAAGGATATTTAAATTTGTTTCATGATTTTGGATATTTTCGTTTGAATTTTAGAGTGTCAAAAATTTATATTTAATTTTCATGTGGTCTTCAAAATATTAAACAAATCATAATGGACCTTGGTCACATTATATGTGTTTAATTAAATAACCTATTGGATTTTCTAAATGGATTTAGTTATTTTCATTCAATGATGCATATTTCCATTTTTATAAAAGGTAATATTAATTCTAAAAGGCTTGTCGTATAAAAAGTATGGGGTTGAACCATTTTTTAATGAAGTGGAGATTTCATATTGTGGTTTGTTCATACTTTAAATTCATTTTGGTTTTTATATGACTCATGTTTATTTTAAAAATTGGTTGAGAAAGGAATTTCCAATATATATGTATTATAAAAGGTATGATAGGGGCCAAATTGAGACATTATGATGTGTGATTATTGATTCTACCATTGTTAAGCCCCGTTATATATAGATGTTAATTATATTATCCATGTTTTGGATATTTTTAATGTGACTCATGGAATTATTTTGGATTGGGGATATTTCTAATGTACAAGACCATCGAAAGATGTGATTGTAATGTTATCCCATGGGGCTTGTTATTGTCATGTGATGACATGGTTCGTTCATGGACCACCTTTGTTTATTCTATCATTGGGAGACTGAGTATATTAAGTGCGAAGTAGTTTGGAATTAATAAAACTATTTAACATTAAATATGGTCTACTCAACCCTAGATAATAGCCACACCCTTGTTAGTGGGTTTTTGTCCATGATTTCAGTTAATATCGATTCAGATGATGGATGTGTGTGACTTTATTATAGGATTCTAATTAGGTCCACTATTTCATTTCTTGTATCTTCATATTGGCCCCTACATTGTTTCTTCCCGATATTTATGGTATGTGTATAGACCTAAATCTTGAAGCACATGGAAATTACATTACTTTTTCGGAATACTTAATACATAACAAAAACAGACACCGAAGGACCGTAATAGTTTAGTGTCCTTGGAAACTCATAATATAATCTTCCAATCTTGTTGAAGGATCTTCAAAATCTCCCATAAAGATCTTCCCCTTTTATTTTATTACCTAAAAACTTGATTTAAATCCTAGGGAAAAGAAAACATAAAAATGGGAGAGATCAAATTCTCAGTAAGGGTAAACATAGAGAATGTAAAACAATCCATAAACATTTGAATGCAAAAGCTTGAACATAAAATATAAACATCAAAATCTAGAGCAAAGACATAAATCATGTAAATACGTAAGGAATATATCATAAAGTAACATCAATAATGATAAAATATCATGGGAATAAAACATGTGATTGTGGAAACCATTAAGCACATGATATGATTTCCAAAGTAGCCAAGTCATTGCTGTCAAGACCATCTTAGTGGAAAAAGTCCCTTTTTGAATCGAGTTCACTCATCGTTCTAGTCCTGTAACACTGAACCAGATTAACTTACTATTCCAGCCATGTCTATCTAATGAGATATAAATCTTTACCCAATGCATTGGAGGGAGATATATGTCCCACTGACCTCATAATGAAATCATTCCTACTTGTGCCACAAAATAAACTTACAATATTCCACATAACCCAAATAATAAGATGGGTTTCATAAACATCATCCCATCATCTCAAAATCCATATAACACAAATGGATATTTCATCATAAGAAAATTGAAACCAAGTAAATCATAGAGACATTAAACTTGAAACATACACATATGAAATAATGTCATCTTATATGGAAAATTGTTTTGATAAAACATTTGAAATGAATTCTTGAGGAAAATATCATTTCTTCTTCAAAATCATTTTCTTTTCACAAAATGCCATGCACTTTTAAAAGAAAAGTATTTTTTTTAAAATATTCATAAAATCTTGTAGAGTATGCTTCATGAAAATGAGGCGTTATGAAACCTTAAAAATCTGTTCACGCCGTATAAATTAAAAATAAAATTCTTCTCATACTTTTGTCAGAAAAAGTCAAAAATTACCTCGTATGGTAAACAAAAATAAAGATTCCTTACATACCATGTAGTAAAAGTCAAAAATAGGTAAGAAGGACTTTAAACATACATGAAGAAAAATTTATAAGCCTTGGACATGGATGATAAATATAACCCTAGTAAATACTTATGTATAAGCAATCTCGGATAGAAAACAATTGAGATTGCAATATTATCCTTTACCTTAGGTCTGATATGCTTTGCACGTATCTGAACCTTTTTAATAATGATTTAAATAATGTCATTGACTTATTACAAAATCATATTCATTGTTATGATATCACATATAGTTTAGTTATGACATTATATTACCCGTTCTTTTGTAAATTCGATGTAAAAGCAACGATTTGGGTAAAATCGTTTCATTTATTGTACGTGTTTCGACTTGTTGTTCTTGATATTATTACTTATATATTGATTTAATTAATTCTAGAATGTAAAACATGATTTATATATAATATATATTAAGCATATACATACATATATATATATATATATATATATATATTATAGATCGATAAATGGAATGAAATACACCGTTCATGGAGACGGTAGGTTGTACGTACGTATGAACGCTTTTTTTGTTAATTTATTGAATTGAATGGAATTAAGTAGATGAAATATATATATAAATAAATCCAGTATCATTATTATGTCATATAGTTCATTATTATTCATTATATATTCTTTATAATCATACTTGAATGGTTAATCATGGAAAATGAATCTCATCGCGTCGTGGAGACGGTAGTCCGTACGTACGCACAAGCAATGATATTCTTCCCATGATCGCGGAATTGTATTGAAGTGTATGTATAATATTTCAGAATCAATATTACCTTACAAAAATAATATATAGATATTTATTTACACCATTATACTCATCCAAGTAAGGTGGTGGTCGAAAACAGATTACACCACGGTGTGGAGACGGTATTTCGTACGTACCCACGCGCGGTGATTTCATTTTCCGTAGGATAGATAGAAGGTAAAATAGGGTTGTTTCATATTTATAATAACATATAAGTTTATAATAAATACTTATGTTATTACTTTATAATGATACAACTAAATAAGAAGAAGTGGTAGAAGAAAGAAACTTGAGAAAATCGGAAGAAGAAATTACCTCTTCTTCGACGCACCTCCTTTAAGCTTCCTCTTAAGAAAGTAGAGTTGGTCTTTTGAGAAAACCAAAACCTCCAGAATGTTTCTATGGAAGTGGATAAGAGAAATGGGTAGGGTTTGGCCGATAATCAAGGCTCAAAAGGGTGTGAAGAGAAGAGGTAAGGGGTGCCCTTTTAATAAGGGAGGAGAGGGGAACCTTAGGAAAATAAAAAATATTATTTTTTAATAAAGTCATATTCGGTTTTTAATAGCTCCAAATTGATTTATTTCAAATATAAGGTGTGGATAGGTAGAAATCCTCTCAAACAATATATTTTAGACAGGTTTGGATCATTATATTAACCTTGTATTTTAGTTTTATCTCTTAGTTAATTAGATTGACATTTACCATGTCACTTTGTATTTTTATATTATATAGTTAATAAAATTACCATATACATACAATAGACCCCCATGTGGTCCATTTATGATACACCTATCATGATATAAGTATCTTTCCCGAACCATATATTTTTAGGAATATAATAACAATTAATAATATAATATTTGTTTTAAAAAGTATTTTATGTCAATTTTGACATTATTTGGTAATTGATTTTTGTGAAACTCATAACAGCATGATTAGTTCGAAAAAATATAATGAAATCAATACTAACATGTCATATTAACCTATAAAATTATTTTAATTCATAAAAAGTCTCAAATTACATTTATTTGGGTATTCATAACATCAATTATGTTAATATTTCATTAATAAAATAATTAGTGCATCATCATTGTGTCATAACTAAATTAAACTATATAATGTATAAAAATTGTAAATAAAATACAATTATGTAGTAATTAGATTTATCTTTCTAATGAATATTTATAGTAGAATTTATCTTATGTATAACCCTATATTAAAAAATGATTTAGTTATTAAACTTTGATATTAACTATTTTAACCCTTCTTTAAATAAATTAATAATAAATGTCCTAATATAATCCAAGTGGACCTAAATGGTCATATTTTATTCCTAAGGTTTTTTTGGTCGAATTACACTTATCCAATAGAATTAGGACATTTGTTAGGGTAATAATAATATCATTTTTACCATTAATTACCCTATTTACTTTTAACCGTGGTAAATAAAAGTAAAAAAGTTACTATTCACCAAAAATTATTTTCATCTCATTGAACCACATTTTAGTCCTTTATGTTAACCGTGTCTCTCGGATTTTCTAAATTCCACTCACAGAAGTGGTAAAATTATGTTTTATGTGAATTTCCAAATTCTCCTAGGAGGTGGGTAAAAGACGGTGAAAAGTTCAATAAAATTTTTATATATCTAAAATTATTATAAAATGACTCTAATGAATTACATTGAACATATATAGGTATTATGTATCAATTTTGACCTAAAATAAATTTACATAAAATAAATAATTATTTAAATAAAAATTCTGTTTCTAAATAGTAACCCAGTGTTTTAACTATTCATCAAAAAGTGAAAGTTTTCAGAAAAATACAAAAAATTCACCCTAGGATAATTTCGATATTCCAAATCCAAAAATTAGGTCCATTTTGAAAGATAAAATTTCAAAAAGTTGGTATTAATGTTCATAACGGGTAGATTATATAATATTTTAATAACATATCGTTGTTTAGTGAAACTCGGTTTTGCGTACAACACACGCTATCGTGGAACGTAGTGATTGCGTGTAAAGCAAGACATGGCAGGGCTATGTTTAGTGAAAGATTTGTTTGGTGTTGCGTATAACATAATCAAAACTTATTTCATTTATACACTGAACAAAATCTATACTTAATGTTCCATTGAATAATTTCCACAAAACAAACTTGAAATTGTGTGTAACACGAGCCAAGAATAGTGTTGCGTATACTGCAAGCTAATACGGTGTTTCATATAGTAAAATCTAAACATTGTGTAGTTTATAATATAACACATCAATGAAAATAAAATAAGGGCACTAGGACAACATTTTTGGTTTTCATGATCATTTCCCTAAAGATAAATAATTTGAATTAAAAGAAATACTTACTTTATTTCGGTATAATCTCACCGTTTTTCGTGCCTTGAACAATTTCCACTTCATCTCTTAAAGAAATGAAGTTTAATTTTTCATTCGTGAGGTGTTAGCAGATCATGTGATAGAATGATGGTTCATTCCATATGTCTCAAACAAAAGTATAGAAAAAGATATTAAATATACATAAGTCCATCTATGGTGTGGTTAATTGTATATGATTCCAAAAATTGACTTATACTTCATCTATAATAATGCTTAAAATAATAAAACTAGTTTCTACTAACCAGGGACTTCCTGTAGGCCAATGGTAGGCGATAAAGGCTTGTCACACTTCATTTGTGGTTTCGATTCCCATAACCTTGTCCAACGCTACGGGTTGTCTCTCATCCTGCAGGTTGCCCCTTTTTCTAAAACTACATTATAATAACATTCCTGCAATAAAATAGAAAAAAAATATTATCTTATGTCTAACTTAATTCATTCCAATCTTTAGGCTTATACAAAATACTTCTGTCTAAGATCATAGTATAAAGAAAAAAATTACTATAAATACCATCATTTATCCCCCATATATCATACGATATATCTTGTTAGTCACATTCCAAACATGTGAATACATTAATCATGTATTCTCTTAAACCATAATGAAAACATGAATGTTGTCACAAGGTAACTCTTTCCATATACCAATATCCCAAATATTCTATATACTCAAACCATGATATCACTTTTTCCTTATATTAGTCATGAGCTCATTAATACTATCAAACATTTCATTATCTCCTTATCCCTTCTTTATGCGCATATCATCTGGTTTCCAAAATATTTGAATCACTTTTCATGGTTACTGGTACCATATAATTATCGAAAACCACAATAAACCATTACATATATATTCCAATGTTCCACAATACTATAAATGAGATTCCACAACATTATTTTGGAATCCCTTTACATAAACACATAATCATTCCACCACATCATTGTCATACTCAACATTGCTAACAGTGATCGTATGTGACTTCTCTTTGTCCTTTTCCTTAATAGGTTTCTCACATTGATCATCATTAACCCTTGGATTAGGGCATTGATTATCATAATGCCCAATTTCCTTGCACTTGAAGCATTGAAGTGTTGGTGGTGAGTTCTCTACAGTCTTTTCTTTATTCACATCATTAGCAACCCTTTTTCCATTACTTCGACACTCAGCTACTCGATGACCTTCTTTTCCACACTTAAAACATTTTCTAGTCCCTTTAAGACAATCTCCACCATGCTTCTTTCCACACTTTGAGCGTAAAGAAACATTTATCTTCTTTTCACCACTATTCTGAGATTTGTCCTTGAACACCATATTTCGTTCCTTGTCAAAACCATTAGATGGATATATAACACCAACTTTCATTTTTACCTTGATAGCACAATGCACAATTTCTTCATAGCTACTGATGTCTCTTATAGCTAATTCTGTTCGAAGGCTTGTTTTTAAGCCACTGAATATCGATCAACTTTACTTTCAGGTTGGATGATAAAGCCACATGCATACCTTGCAAGCCTTGTAAAATTCACTTCGTATATACCAACAGATTCATCATCCTTTTTCTTAAGCTCAAGGAAATCCTTTTCCATCTTTGTTCGAAGAATACGAGGGAAGTACTTATTAAAAAATATGTTCTTGAACTCATCCCATTCCATGGATTCAATTTCATCTCAGGGCCTCGTATTCTTAATTAGAGTTCACCATTGATCTGCTTCACCTTCTAAATAGTAAACATCCAAAATAAATTTTTCATGATCTAAACGGTGATGTATGGAAAATATCTTTTCAATGGTACTGATCTATTGTTCAGAAACAAGTGGATCAGAATACCCCCTGAAAGAAGGTGAACATTTCCTTGTGAAGGACTCAACATAATATTTTTCCCTTCTCTGCTCATTTGGAAGTACAAAATGATGAATATCTTCTATAAGTATAACAATAAGATTTTTCACTCCATCTCCAATAATGTTGGTTTGTTCAGGAGGACAATCATTGCATCGTCTATTAGTTTGACCAACATGATTCCTTTAGGTTCCATCCATCGTCTAAAACCCAAAAAGAATAGTGTTAGAGGAAAAAATCATGCTAGAGAAAAAAACATAATAAAGGGGGATTCCCTTCAATATCTAACATCTTAGGTATATTTCTATGATCGTTAACGTAATTCTAGGACAATAACCTATACTTATACTTAACCTTAGGGACATCCCTAGACATATATTAGAAATATCTCTAGGGATCTCACTAAAGTTTTCACATCCTAGATTCCAAAGGTTAACTAAACCTTTCCTCGGATAACAAATGTAGAGACCCAAATCATGACGTACATGGAAATTACATTACTTTTTTGGAATACATAATACATAACAAAAACAGACACCAAAGGACCGTAGTAGTTTAGTGTCTTTGGAAACTCGGAATATAATCATCTAATCATGGTGAAAGCTCTTCAAAATCTCCCATAAAGATCTTCCCCTTTTATTTTCTTACCTAAAACCATTCTTTAAATCCTGGGGAAAAGAAAACATAAAAAAGGGGGAGCTCAAATTTTTAGTAAGGGTAAACATAGAGAACATAAAACAATCTATAAACATTTGAATGTAAAAGCTTGAACATAAAATCTAAACATCAAAATCTTGAGCAAAGACATAAATCTTAGAAGTACATAAGGCATATATCATAAAGGTACATCAATCATGATAAAATATCATGGGAATAAAACATGGGATTGAGGCAACCATTAAGCACACGGTATGATTTCCATAGTAGCCAAGCCATTGCTACCAAGACCATCTTAGTGGACAAAGTCCCTTTATGAATCGAGTTCACTCCTCGTTTCAGTCTTGTAACACCAAACCAGATTAACTTACCATTCCAGCCTTGTCTATCTCATGAGATATAAATCTTTACCCAATGCATTGGAGGGATATATAGGTCCCACCCATCTCATAATAAAATAATTCTTACTTGTGCAACAAAATAAACTTAAAACATTCATCATAACCCAAATAATAAAATGGGTTTCATAAACATCATCCCATCATCTCATAATCCTTATAAAACAAATGGATATTTAATCATAAGAAAAGTGAAACCATATAAATCATAGATACATTAAACTTGAAACATACACATCTGAAATAATGTCATCTTAGATGGAAAATGATTTTGATAAAACATTTGAAATGAATTCTTGAGGAAAAATATCATTTCATCTTCAAAATCATTTTCATTTCACAAAATTCCATGAACTTTTAAAAGAAACGTATTTTGTTGAAAATAGTCATAAAATCTTGTTGAGTAAGCTTCTTGAAAATGAGGCGTTATGAAACCGTAAAAATCTGTTCACACTGTATAAGTTAAAAATAACATTCTTCTCATAATTTTATCATAAAAAGTCAAAAAGTACCTCGTATGGTAAACAAAAAAAAGATTCCTTAAATACCATGTAGTAAAAGTAAAAAATGGGTAAAAATGACTTTAAACATACATGAAAACCTTTTTATAAATCTTGTACATTGATGATAAATATAACCCCAGTAAATACTTACGTATAGGCAATCTCGGATAGAAAACATTTGAGATTGCAACATTATCCCTTACCTTACATCCGATATGCTTCATACGTATCTGAACCTCCTGTATAATGATTCGAATAATGTCATTGACTTATTACAGAATCATATTCATTGTTATGATATCATATATAGTTTACTTATGACATTATATTACCCGTTCTTTTGAAAATTCGATGTAAAAGCAGCAATTTGGGTAAAATCGTTTCATTTATTGTACGTGTTTCGACTTATTTTTCTTGATATTATTACTTATATCCTAATTTAATTAATTCCATAATGTAAAACATGATTTATATATAATATATATTCAGCATATACATATATATATTACAGATGGATAAATGGAATGAAATACACCATTCATGGAGACGGTAGGTTGTGCGTACGCATGAACGCTGTTTTTGTTTCCTTATTGAATTGAATGGAATTAAGTAGATGACATAGATATATATATACATAAATAAAGTATCATTATTATGTCATATATTTCATTGTTATTCATTATATATACTTTTTAATCATACTTGAATGGTTAATCATGGAAAATGAATCTCATCGCGTCCTGGAGATGGTAGTCAGTACGTACGCACGAGCGATGATATCATTCCCATGATTGTGAAATCGTATTGAAGTGTATTTATAATATTTCAGAATCAATATAACTTTACAATAATCATATATAGTTATTTATTTACACCATTATACCCATCCAAGTAATGTGGTGGTCGAAAACAGATTACACCACAGCGTGGAGACGGTATTCCGTACATACGCATGCACAGTGATTTCATTTTCCGTATGATGGATAGAAGGTAAAATAGGGTTGTTTCATATTTATAATAACATATCATTATATAAGTAATACTTATTTTATTACTTTATAATGAGACAACTAAAGAATAATATGTAGAAGAAGAAAGAAACTTGAGAAAATCGGAAGAAGAGATTACCTCTTCTTCGACGCACCTCCTTTAAGATTCCTCTTAAGGAAGTATAGTTGGTATTTTGAGAAGAACAGAACCCCCAGAATGTTTCTAGGGAAGTGGATAAGGGTAATGGGCAGGGTTTAGCCGAGCTTCAAGGCTCAAAAGGGTGTGAAGATAAGAGGGAAGGGGTGCCATTTTTATAAGGGAGGAGAGTGGAACCTTCGGAAAACTTAAAATATTATATTATAATAAAGTCATATTCGGTTTTTTAATAGCTCCAAATTGATTTATTTCGAAGATAAGGTGGGTATGGGTCGGAATACTCTCAACCAATAGATTTTAGATAGGTTAGGGTCATTATATTAACCTTATCTTTTAGTTTTAGCTCTTAGTTAATTAGATTGACATTTTCCATGTCACTTTGTATTTTTATATTATATAGTTAATAAACTTACCATATACATACAATTGACCCCCATGTGGTCCATTAATGATACACATATCATTATATAAGTATCTTGGTCGAACCTGAGATTTTTAGGAATATAATAACAATTAATAATATAATATTTATTTAAAAAATAATTTATGTCAATTTTGACATTATTTGGAAATTGATTTTTATGAAAATCATAACAGCATGATTAGTTCGAAAAAATTTAATTAAATCAATACTAACATTTCATATTAACCTATAAAATTATTGGAATTCATATAAAGTCTCAGATTACATTTATTTTTATATTTATAACATCAATTATTTTAATATTTCTATAATAAAATATTTACTGCATCATCATTGTGTCAAAAATAAATTAAATTATATAATGTATAAAAATTTAAAATAAAATACAATTATGTAGGAAATGATTTCATATTTATAATCAATATTTATAGTCTAATTCATCTTATGTATAACCCTATATTAAAAATGATTTAGTTATTAAACTTTGATTTTAAATATTTTAACACTTCTTTAAATAAATTAATAATAAATGTCCTAATCTAATCCAAGTGGACCTAAATTGTCATATTTTATTCATAAGGTTGTTTTTTTGTCGAATTAAACTTATCCAATAGAATTAGTACATGTGTTAGGGTAACAATAATATCATTTTTACCCTTAATTACCCTATTTAATTTTTATCGTGCTAAATAAAAGTAAAACGTTACTATTCACCAAAAATTATTTTCACCTCATTGAACCACATTTTTGTCCTTGATATTAACCGTGTCTCTCGGATATTCGAAATTACACTCACAGAAGCGGTAAAATTATGTTTTATGTTAATTTCCAAATTCTCCTATGAGGTGGGTAAAAGAGGGTGAAAAGTTCAATAAAATTTTTATATATATAAAATTATTATAAAATGACTCCAATGATTTACATTGAACTTATAAAGGTATTATGTATCAATTTTGACCTAAAATAAATTTAAATAAAATAAATAATTATTTAAATAATAAGTCTTTTTTAAATAGTAACCTAGTTTTTCAACTATTCATCAAAAATTGAAAGTTTTCAGAAAAATACCAAAAATTCACCCTAGGATAATTTTGATATTCCAAATCCAAATATGAAGTCCATTTTGAAAGATAAAATTTCAAAAAGTGTGTATTACTATTCCTAATGGCTAGTTTATATAATATATTAATAACATATCATAGTTTAGTGAAACTTGGTTTTGCGTACAACACACGCTATCGTGGAAGGTCGTCATTGTGCGTAAAGCAAGCCAAGTCAGGGTAGCGTATAGTGAAAGATTTTTTTGGTTTTGCGTATAACATAATCAAAACTTATTTCATTTATAAATTAAACAAAATCTATACTTAATGTTGCGTAGAATAATTTCCACAAAACGAACTTGAAATTGGGTGTAACACGAGCCAAGAATAGTGTTGCGTATACTGCAAGCTAATACGGTGTTTCTTATAGTACAAGAAAAACTTGGTGTAGTGTATAATAGAATACATCAATGAAATTAAAAGAATATTTTTCGTAAAATCTTGTGGTGTTACATTCTACCCCCCTTAAAATTAATTTCGCCCTCAAAATTCGTCGGGGTTATAAATGGTTTACTACATGAAAGTTTTATTTAATAGAAACTCATATCGTAAAAAGGAATACCAAAACTTGACATTAAAAACTAATGTATGAAAGGTAACGGTTACCCAAATTAACTAATCACTGGGTTTACACATAGAAGAACATAGGTGAAAATATGGATGTGGAAGAGAAATATTACCATCAACTTCCGATGAAGAGTGGTTGAGGACATGGCTATGAAATATCCAACAATCACAAAGCCATAAATTTGTGATGATCTAAGGTACCATATGATTCATCGAATATAAGGACACTAAGACAACATTTTTGGTTTTCAATATCATTTCCCTAAAGTTGAAGAATATTAATTAGAAGAAATACTTACTTTATTTCAGTATAATCTCACCGGTGTTCGTGCCTTGAACAATTTTCACTTCATCTCTTAAATAAATGAAGTCGAATTTTTCATTCATGAGGTGTTAGCAGATCATGTGAAAGAATGATGGTTCATTCCATATGTCTCAAACAAAAGGTTAGAAAAAGTTATCAAATATACATAAGTTCATCTATGGTGTGGTTAATCGTATATGATTCCCAAAATGGACTTATACTTCATCTATCATAGTGCTTAATATAATAAAACTAGTTTCTACTAACCAGGGACTTCATGTAGGCCAATGGTAGGCGATAAAGGCCTGCCTCACTTCAGTTGTGGGTTCGATTCCCACAACCTTTTCCGACGCGATGGACTATCTCCCGTCCTACAGGTTGTCCCATTTTTAAAAACTACATTATAATAACATTCCTGCAATAAAATAGAAAAAAATACTATCTTATGTCTAACCTAATTCATTCCAATATTTAGGCTTATACAAAATAATTTTGTCTGTGTTCATAGTATAAAGTAAACAATTACTAGAAATACCATCATTTATCCCACATATATCAAACGATATATCTTGTTAGTCACATTCCAAACATGTGAATACCTTAATCATGTATTCTCTTAAACCATAGTGAAAACATGAATGCTATCACAAGGTAACTCTTTCCATATACCAAAATCCCAAAAATTCTATATACTCAAACTATGATATCACTTTTTCCTTATATTTTTCATTAGCTCATTAATACTTTCAATCATTTCATTATCTCCTTATCCCTTCATTATGCGCATATTATCTACTTTCCCAAATATTTGAATCACTTTTCATGGTTATGAGTACAATATAATTATCTAAAACCGAAATAAACCATTGCATAGATATTCCAATGTTCCACAATACTATAAATGAGATTCCATAACATTATTTTTGGAATCCCTTTACATAAACACATAATCATTCCACCACATAGTTGTGATACTCAACATTTGTAATTGTGATTGTATGTGACATCCCTTTGTCCTTTTCCTTAAGAGGTTGATCACGTTGATCATCATTAACCCTTGGATTAAAGAATTGATTAGCATAATTCCCCATATCCTTCCACTTGAAGCATTGATGTGTTGGTGGTGCGTTCTCTAAAGGCTTTTCTTTATTCACATCATTAGAAAAACTTTTTCCATTACTTCGACACTCAGCTACTCGATGACCTTATTTTCCACACTTAAAACATTTTATAGTCCCTTTAAGACAATCTCCACCATGCTTCTTTCCACACATTGAGAATAAAGAAACATTTATCTTCTTTTCACCATTATTCTGCGATTTCTCCTTAAACTCAATCTTTCGTTTCTTATCAAAACCATGAGATGGATATATAGCACCAACTTCCATTTTTACCTTGATAGCACAATGAAAAATTTCCTCATAGCTACTGAAGTATTTTATAGCTAATTCCCTTCGAAGACATGGTTTTAAGCCACTGAAGAATCGATCAACTTTACTTTCTGTTTGAATGATGAAGCCTGATGCATACCTTGAAAGCCTTGTAAAATTCTCTTCGTATATACCAACAGATTCATCATCCTTTTTCTTACGCTCAAGGAAATCCTTCTCCATATTTGTTCGAAGAATACAAGGGAAGTACTCTTTGAAAAATAAGTTCTTGAACTCATCCTATTCCATGGATTCAATTTCATCTCAGGGCCTCGTATTCTTAATTAGAGTCCACCATTGATCTGCTTCACCATCTAAATGGTAAATAGCCAGAATGACTTTTTCATGTTCTAAAAATAAAAGTATGGAAAATATCTTTTCAATGGTACTGATCTATTGTTCAGCAACAAGTGGATCAGAAGACCCACTAAGAAAGGTGGACATTGCCTCATGAAGGACTCAATAGAATATTGTTCCCCTCTCTTCTCATTTGGAAGTCCAGAATGATTCATAGCTTGTGTAAGTATAGCAATAAGATTTTTCACTCCATCTCCCATAATGTTTGTTTGTTTAGGGGGACAATCATTGCATCGTCCATTGAATTGATCAACACAATTCCTTCAGGTTCCAGCCACCGTCTAAAATCCAAAAAGAATAGTGTGAGAGGAAAAAATCATTCTAGGGAAAACAACATAATAAATGGGGAGTACCTTCAATATCAAACATATTAGGTATATTTGTTAGATCATTACCGTAATTCTAGGACTATAACCTATACTTATACTTAACCATAGGGACATCCCTAGACATATCTTAGAAATATCTCTAGGGATCTCACTAAAGTTTTTGCATCCTAGTTTCCATAGTTTAACTAAACCTTTCCTCTGATACCAACTGTAGAGACCCAAATCTTGACGTACATGGAAATTACATTACATTTGCGGAATACTTAATACATAAAAAAGCAGACACCAAAGGACCGTAATAGTTTAGTGTCTTTGGAAACTCGAAATATAATCTTCTAATATTGGTGAAGGATCTTCAAAATCTCCCATAATGATCTTCCCCTTTTACTTTCTTACCAAAAAACATCTTTTAAATCCTGTGAAAAAGATAAAATAGAAAAGGGTGAGCTCAAATGCTCAGTAAGGGTAAACATAGAGAACATAAAACAATCCATAAACATTTGAATGCAAATGCTTGAACATAAAATCTAAGCATCAAAATCTTGAGCAAAGACAAAAATATTAGAAGTATGTAAGGTATATATCATAAAGGAACATCAATAATGATAAAATAGCATGGGAATAAAACATGTGATTGTGGGAACCATTAATCATATGATATGATTTCCATAGTAGCCAATACATTGCTTCTAAGACCATCTTAGTGGACAAAGTCCCTCTCTGAATCGAGTTCACTCCTCGTTTCAGTCATGTAACACTGAACCAAATTAACTTACTGTTCCAGCCATGTCTATATCATGAGATATAAATTCTCACCAAATGCATTGGAGGTAGATATAGTTCTCACCCATTTCATAATGAAATCGTTCTTACTTGTGCCACAAAATAAACTTAAAACATTCATCATAACCCAAATAATAAAATGGGTTTCATAAAAATCATCCCATCATCTCATAATCCATATAAAAAAATGGATATTTCATCATAAGAAAAGTGAAACCATGTAAATCATATAGGCATTAAACTTGAAACATACACATATGAAATTATTTCATCTTAGATGGAAAATGGTTTTTATAAAACATTTGAAATGAATTCTTGAGGAAAATATCCTTTCTTCTTCAAAATCATTTTCTATTCACAAAATGGCATGCAATTTTAAACGAAAATTATTTTTCTGAAAATATTCATAAAATCTTGTAGAGTAAGATTCATGAAAATGAGGCGTTATGAAACCGTAAAAATCCATTCACGCCGTATAAGTTAAAAATAACATACTTCTCTTACTTTTATCGAAAAAAGTCAAAAAGTACCTCGTATGGTAAACAAAAAAAAATTCCTTACATAGCATGTAGTAAAAGTCAAAAATGGGTAAAAGGGACTTTAAACATACATTAAAATACTTTTATAAAACTTGGACATGGATGATAAATATAACTCCAGTAAATACTTATGTATAAGAAATCTCAGATAGAAAACAATTGAGATTGCAACATTATCCCTTACCTTAGGTATGATATGCTTCGTACGTATCTGAACATCCTGTATAATGATTTAAATATTGTCATTGAATTATTATAGAATCATATTCATTGTTATGATATCATATATAGTTTACTTATGACATTATATTACCCGTTCTTTTGTAAATTCGATGTAAAAGCAGTGATTTGGGTAAAATCGTTTCATTTATTGTACGTGTTTCGACTAGTTGTTCATGATATTATTACTTATATCATGATTTAATTAATTAAAGAATGTAAAAAATGATTTATATATAATATATAATCAGAATATACATATATATATATATATGATAGATCGATAAATTTAATGAAATACACTGTTCATGGAGACGGTAGGCTGTACGTACGCATGAACGTTGTTTTCGTTTCCTTATTGAATTGAATGGGTTTAAGTAGATGAAATACATATATATATACATAAATATAGTATCATTATTATGTCATATATTTCATTATTATTCATTATATATACTTTATAATCATACTTGAATGGTTAATCATGGAAAATGAATCTCAACGCATCGTGGAGACGGTAGTCCGTACGTACGCACGAGCGATGATATCATTCCCATGATCATGGAATTGTATTGAAGTGTATGTATAATATTTCATAATCAATATAAATTTACAATAATTATATATAGTTATTTATTTACACCATTATACCCATCCATGTATGGTGGTGGTCGAAAACAGATTACACCACGACGTGGAGACGGTATTCTGTACGTACGCACGCGCGGTGATTTCATTTTTCGTAGGATGGATATAAGGTTAAATAGGGTTGTCTAATATTTATAATAACATATCAGTAAATAATTAATACTTATGTTATTACTTTATAATGATACAACTAAAGAATAATAATTAGAAGAAGAAAGAAACTTGAGAAAATGAGAAGAATAGATTACCTCTTCTTCGACGCAACTCCTTTAACCTTCCTCTTAAGGAAGTAGAGTTGGTATTTTGAGAAGACCAGAACCTACAGAATGTTTCTAGAGAAGTGAAGAATAGAAATGTGAAGGGGTTGGACAAGCTTCAAGGCTCCAAAGGGTGTGAAGATAAGAGGGAAGGGGTGCCCTTTTTATAAGGGAGGAGAGGGGCACCCTAGGAAAACATAAAATATTATTTTATAATAAAGTCATATTCGGTTTTGAATAGCTCCAAATTGATTTATTTTAAAGATAATGTGGGGATGGGTCGAAATTATCTCAACCTATATATTTTAGACAGGTTTGTGTCATTATATTAACCATATCGTTTAGTTTTAACTCTTAGTTAATTAGATTGACATTTACCATGTCACTTTCTATTTTTATATTATATAGTTAATAAACATACAATATACATCGAATCGACCCCCAAGTGTTAAATTAATGATACACCTATCATGATATAAGTATCTTGACTAATACTTATATTTTTAGGAATATAATTACAATTAATAATATAATATTTGTTTTAAAAACTATTTTATGTCAATTTTGACATTATTTGGTAATTGATTTTTGTGAAAATCATAACAGCGTGATTAGTTCAAAAAAAGTTAATTAAATCAATAATAAAATGTCATATTAACCTATAAAATTAGTGGAATTCATAAGAAGTCTCAAATTAAATTTATTTGGGTATTTATAACATCAATTATGTTAATATTTCCTTAATAAAATAATTACTACATCATCATTGTGTCATAAATAAATTAAATTATTTAATGTTTAAAAATTATAAATAAAAAACCATTATATATGAAATATTTTTATATTTCTAATGAATATTTATAGTCTAATTTATCTTATGTATAACCCTATATTAAAAATTATTTAGTTATTAAACATTGATTTTAACTATTTTAACCCTTCTTTAAATAAATTAATAATAAATGTCCTAATCTAAACCAAGTGGACCTAAATGGTCATATTTTATTCCTAAGGTTTTTTTTGTCGAATTATACTTATCCAATAGAATTAGTACATGTGTTAGGGTAATAATAATATCAATTTTACCCTTAATTTCCCTATTTACTTTTAACCGTGGTAAATAAAAGTAAAAAGATACTATTCACCAAAAATTATTTTCATCTCATTGAACCAAATTATAGTACTTGATATTAACCATGTCTCTCAGATTTTTTAAATTCCACTCACAGAAGTGGTAAAATTATGTTTTATGTGAATTTCCAAATTCTTCTAGGAGGTGGGTAAAAGGCGGTTAAGTTCAATAAAATTTTTATATATCTAAAATTATTATAAAATGACTCCAATGGATTACATTGAACTTATATAGGTATTATGTATCAATTTTTTCCTAAAATAAATTTAAATAAAAAAATAATTATTTAAATAAAACATCGGTTTTTAAATAGTAACTTAGTGTTTTAACTATTCATCAACAATTGAACGTTTTCAGAAAAAAAACCAAAAATTCACCATAGGATAATTTCTATATTCCAAATCCAAAAATGAAGTCCATTTTTAAAGATAAAATATAAAAAAGTGGGTATTACTATTCATAACATCTAGTTTCTATAATATTTTAATAACATATCGTTGTTTAGTGAAACTCGGTTTTGCGTACAATACACACTATCGTGGAAGGTCGTGATTGCGTGTAAAGCAAGACAAGTCAGGGATGCGTATAGTGAAAGCTCTATTTGGTGTTGTGTATAACAGAATCAAAACTTATTTCATTTATACATTAAATAAAATATATACATAATGTTGCGTAGAATAATTTCCACAAAACGAACTTGAATTTGTGTGTAACACGAGCCAAGAATAGTGTTGTGTATACTTCAAGCTAATACGGTGATGCTTATAGTAAAAGCTAAATTTGGTGTAGTGTATAATAGAAGACATCAATGAAATTAAAAGAATATTTTTCATAAAAGCTCAGGGTGTTACAGTATGTTATGCCATATTTGTTATGTTTTGAGGTTTTTAGTTTCTTAATTTTTAAATTATGCATGTCTTTATAGGTTCTTTATTTTGTGGTTGAGATTTCACACTTTGTGGGTTGCCTTACGATATTATTGTTACTATTTTTAACTCGAATGGAACCACCTTATGTGTTTTTGACATACTTTAAAACATTTTTTTAAATCAATTTTAAAAAATATTTAAAAGACAAATGTTATTGGTAATTTCTTTAACTGTTTAAATGAAATGGGATCTTGATAGAAATGGTTAATAAAAATGATATTTTCATGGCATGTTTTAGAAAAAAAGGTGATACTATTTTTAATTTTCCTTGATTTAAAACCTTAATTTAATATGAATCAATATACTTGTTTTGTTTTTATTATATGGATAGTTGTTTTAAATATATACATATATTTTGGTTTTATAAATTGTGTGAAAAGAACTACTTTGAAACTATATGTTCAAATAAGAATTTTATAAAATACTTTTGTAAGGGATTTACATAGATTCAGTGGGTATTGGCAGCCTACTATTTTATTTTTTTTTCTAACACCAATATATCATTTTTAGTTTTAGGTTCCACATATCTCTGGTTTTCTCATTGAGATTATAAGGACCTAGCCTTAAACATTACATAATATTTAATTAAATGAATAATTCACATTGAGGATCTTTTCAGGTTTTTAGATTTAGATAATTAAGACATAACTATTACATCTCAATAGATTACAGGGTAGACATATCTACACAGTTTCCATTTTTTACATAAAATAAAAACTGTTAAAAAAATAGTATTGTCAAGTTCCATGTTTTAGAGAGCAGTGCTTTTCCTTGATCTCGTCCTTGACCTTATTCATCTTTATGTCCTGTGAAAACATTTCAAAACTTTGGATGATCATAAAAAGCTCCGTAAGGGTAATAAAACAAACAATGAAAACATTTGTTCATAAATACATACAAAACATGAACTCTTTTACTTACCTCATGAAATCATAAGATTTATGAAAGACACATCGAAATCATTAATCATAAAGGTAAATTGTGGCATCCATATCATACATACATTGTAGCTATAAAAGCTACATAGGGTGTCACAGTTGGAATAACCATCACAGTATATTCCCTAAATCCCTTAAAAGAAACATCTCATTTACCTCTGTCACGTTACCCAATGCATTGGAGAGCTATCTCGGGCTCACCCGCCCTAGGTTTATCATGGAACCACCCGTATACAAAAACAATGACCAATAACCACAACATAATCATAACATATAACACATGTATAAATTAAAGATAACATTTACACATTCCAATATATTAAATCAAGATATTGAAATAAACAATGTTTTATCAAATCATTTTCAAAAACCATTTAAAAAGATATTTTTGAATCAAAGTGTCCCATACCACTTTGAAGTTTTTAAAGGAATTATCATTTGAAAACATTAATTTCCATATAAATAAATCCTAAAACCCATTTTAAAAAACATGGACATTAATGAGAAATACATCGAAGAATAAATCTTTAAAACATTTAAAATGATATTTTAGTTAAAGAGTTTTTAACAAAAAGAGAGACGCTTGAATACAAATAATTGAGAAATAACTTTTAATAAGAACATTATAATATCATGAGAATAAAGTTATTCATGATATAATATGTAGAAGAATAGTATATACACCATATAAGAGTTAATTTGTGCATAACAACAATGAAGTCTCAATGGAAGTGTAAATTGAGATGAAATCCTTTATAAAGATGGTATCCTTAAATTAAGGATAAATCAATCTCATAATTATGTGTGAAAAATATAAATACACCCAATATATGTGGATATTAAGTGTAAAAAAATCAGAGGTCATTCACACATATTCATAGGATGGAATATTCAATAAGTACAAATTTAACCCAAAGAATTGAAATTGGGTTAAGAAGCTTCCTGGCAAAAATTCAATAACCTAACGACATCACATTACAATTCCGAAACAGAGTTGATGAGAGAAAAAAGGGTATCCCAAAACTTGGACATAAAATTTAAATGAATAAGGATATAGAATAACATATCCCAAAATAATAATATGTGAATTAAAAGATATAACAAAAAGAATCCTTTTAAAAGAGTGGAGGGTGAAATGTTCCCTTACTGATTTGGTAACATACAAAACATAAGCCATATGAAAGAAGGATCATAAAATAAATATGTAAATACTCATAAATTAAATTATATTACCTAAAGAGTACAATCATGGGATGTACATACACCAAAAAAAGGAAATAGTGTCAAGTATAGCATTAATCTCACGGGAATAAAAAGTGAGATGAAACCCTTTACTTCGTTGTTATCAACTGATTCGCTTGATCAAAAGTTAATAACCATAAAATTAATCACATAATACCATGAATATAAATATAATCATGATAATATATATCAAATGGAAGTACACATTACACCACATGCAATGAATAAGTGGCGAACAATAGAAATCTCACGGAATTAAAAGTGAGATATGAAAATCCCTTACAAAAATTCGGCATCCTAACGGCGCCACTTACAAATTATTAAAATTAATTAATGAGATTAAGAGGGGGGTATCTCATTATATTAAAATAAAAATTACTGTATGGTGAATATTAAAGAACATCCTCCAACATAAGAACATGGAGCATAAAATAAATGACATAAAAGAGAGTACTTGAAAAGAAAGAGAGAGGTCGGATCCCTTACCTCATGTCCGACATGACTCGATCGTTCTTTAATATCCTGAATAATAAAATAAAGTTAATTTCTACTTTATTAAGAACCTTTTTCATGTTTATTATTCCTTTTATATCACTTATTACCATGTTATAAACATTATGTAATCATTTAAGTTAATAATGTTCATTTTTTTGATATTTGGTACTTGAGTCAAAATGGACACCTTATATTTAGAAGTTGTCCATGTGGTAAATATTTCATTATATACAGAATTATATTCATGGTTTGGATATCATATATATCATATATATCCAGTATATACATGTTTTCATAATATTACAAAACATTTAGAGGTAAGAAATGAAATGCACCGTTCATGGAGATGGTAAGTTGTACGTACGCATAAACACTACTTTCAATTCTATTTCTTATTTTAATGGAATTAGAACATAATTATACATAGTTATATTATAATTACAGTATTATATAATATATAATATCATTAAATCCATCCTTTATTCATCCCAGATAAGGCATTAACGAATCACATCACTTGGAGGGGGCGGTAGTCCGCACTTCCTCAAATGAGATTATCGTATTTACCCACTATGGAAACCATAAAGTCATGATATAAATGGGAAGTACAGAATAATAAGGAAATCATAAACATAATATATATCATATATAAATACAGTTCCATCATAATCGCCACCATGAGAGGCCGTAAGACGTAATTGAACAATCATCATTTCGTGAGGCCTTAGTTTGCCATCCACAGAAACATTATCTTCTTCATCCATTAGATGGAGGTGTGTGTAAGTGTAGTTCTAATACATATCATAACAACATACTAGTATATTTAGGATACTTGTTTTCTTACAAAATAATGGAGATAAAAATAGTTTAGGGGTTGGAGAAGTAAAATAAAAGTAAACAATTTAAGAGAAATGGTTACCTTTAATTTGGGTAACTCTTTGGTTCTAACCAAAGGGATTCTTGAAATGCCTTCTGCCTAAGTTAAGGATTCTAGGAGGAGGAGAGGGATGTTGAGAGCTTAATTGGGCAGAGGTTTGACAAGAGAAAAGGCTTGAGAGTTGTGAGGAATTGGTTATAAGTGGTCTCCTTTTATAAGTGGGGGAGGGGCTCTTTAGGAAAGTGTGAAACAATTATTTTATTATATAATGATATTCGGTTTCTAATGGCCGAAAAATCATTATATTGGAAGCTAAGATGATTCATGGACGAAATAAATTCATCCAAATCATAATTTTACATGTTTTGGATAATATTTTAATCATTATAATCTTATTTATTTAAATCATTTATTAATGCGGTAAATACTGCATCATTATTGTGTCATAAATAATTTAAATGATATCTAAAGATTATTAAAAATACCATGATATTGGAAATAATTTTATCTTTCCAAATACTATTTATAGTCTAATATAGGACTTATATAACACCATATAAAAATTAATTACTAAATGATTTTGGTTTATGTCATTTTGGCCTTTACTTTATATTAAATAATCTAAATTGTCATTATCACTTTCAAGTGGATCAAAGGGGGTCCAAAAATAGACCCAAAGATTCCCATGGTCGTTAATGACTTAACCAATATGGTTAGGACATGTGTTAAGTTAATTTTGAATTTCTATAATATTCTTTTAACCCTGAATTACATTATTTACATTTAACCGCGGTAAATAAAAGTCAAAAGTTACTATTCACCAAAAATTATTTTCATCTTAATAAACAACATTTTACTTCTTTATAACAACCATGTATGTTGGATTTTTGAAATTCAATTCACATAAGTGGTAAAATTTAATTTAAATGAAAAAGTCAGTTTTTTAACTACCACTAAGTGGTGTCACTATTCCTCAAAATTGATGTTTTTTTGAAAAATACCAAAAATTCAGCCTAAGAATTAATTGATATTCCGAATTCAAAATTGATGTCTATTTTTTCAAATTCAAAAAATATAACTGGAATTAATTAATTTTGAAAATAATTCCCGCTCTCAAAACAAATAGGGTGTTTTTATGAAACAATAACTATCAAAAGATTGACACTTTTTTATGTCCAATTTCAAAGTGAAATTAATTCCAATGACCAAAATTGGATGAAATGGTAAAAATATATTTTAATTTCACTTTAAAACCAATTAAAAGGATTATCTAACCATATAAATAAATTAGATTAAAAGGAACTTTTGAAATAAAATACATTATTTTCACTATTCATTAAAAATGAACTTTATCGGAAAAATTCCAAAAATTTACACAAAGTAAATTTTGATGTCCCCATTATAAAGAAGGATTTTATTTGTTCATATATAATGTATTAAAGTTACCAAAACTATATTTAAAAATGGTTCTCCATTAAACGGCGGTAAATCGGCCTTTTAATGTAAATTATTCTTAAAATTAGATTCATTCACATTTTAAGCCTCTAACTTTTATTGGATAAATGTAAATACATTTAACAAACATGTATAATCATATTGTAGTTATTTTTGTTCATTCCCGCCAATAAAACGGCTAGGATTTAACATCCATTTAAAATAATAATACTATATTATTAGTGTGCAACGTATGATTCCAAAGAAACCTATTCTTGCATATCGGGTACACTATCGAAATAGAAACCCCTTTAAAGTAAAATTAATATTTAATTCAAAAATATTAATACATATTAAATATGTCTTATTCTTCATATATCTGGGATGTTACATCCTTCCCCCCTTTTGGAAATTGTGTCCTCGTAATTTTAAAACTGGTCTTGGAAACTTCATTAAAAGCCCCACATTAGAAAAAGAGTCAATAAAACCATCACTTTAAAATAAACGAAGAGAAGTACAAAGGTTACTCAAGACAACAGATACTAAGATTCCATGAAAACATGTATATGGAGGAGAAAACAAGCCATCATGTTCTGATGGAGAGTGGTAGAAAACATGTTTAAGAGAAAGTTAACCACCAGAAAATCACAAACATGTGATGGGTTAAACAGTCTTTGACTTCCCAGTAAGAAAAGTTAATAGACAAGGTTTTTTGTTTTAAGTTACTTTTCATTGAGGAATTTATTTTTGAGATTAACTAAAAACATATGGAAACACAATTAATTTTCATTTAGACTTTTATCTTTCACTATATTTCTAACACGAACTCATGATTCCTCCATACGATGAGTATTCAGGATGAATTTTTTACATTAAAAGTGCTATAATCAACTTTGAGAGAATCAAATAATCCAAAAAAGATGAACTATATATTTCTCTTGTCTTTAGATATTAACTAAAACCAAAATGTTTAGTACAAGATCAGATAATCCCCTAAAAGGATAAACCTTTACATAAAGAGAAACTACTCTTAATCTCCAAATTTTGTCTTAACGAAACCCAAAGTTCAATAAAGACCATTCAATAAACATTGTCCCTAAAATTCTTCAAAAGAAATCCAAACTTCTATTGTTACCCGAATCTCATAGTTATTTAATTACATATACTTCCAAGATACATCTTAACATTTATCTCCAAGTAACACCAATTTCTCATAAACTCTCATATTGAAAAGTAATTGACCTAATCACATATTATCCATGATAGGTTAATCATTTTCATAAATAAGTCAAATAATCTTGTGTCCAAAATATAAACATAGATTCGTCCAAACTAACATTTCAACCATTATTCCACAATTTAAATCCCATAGTATTCGATCTTCCTTAGGCATATAGTGTTTCCTCAAAAGAGAGAACGTATTCCACAACAACCTTTTATCACTTAACCACTAAATCATTTTTCAATACTAAGTATATCCATTTGATAAAACATAAGTTCCAAAAATCAACTTATTCCTGTTCCATAAAAACATCTTACTAAAATAATAAGTCATACTAACCAAGGAATTCAAGTAGGCTACTGGTAGGCGACGCGCCCTTGTCGCCCTTCAGTTGTGGGTTTGATTCCTGCTGCCTTGCCGGATGCGACGGGTTGTCACCCATCCTATGAGTTGTCCTTTTTATAAAACTCAAAAATAACCCTAACATTTTTTTACCTCAAAGGTTTCCTTATTCCACTCATATTCATCCAAATTCATTATGATCTCAACATCTTAATTATTGAAGTCTTATTTCACCACCTTATGAAAAAATAAAACAATACCCAAAATGAAGAACATCATACTTTGATCATGGTGTCCATTTGGTTTCATTATCATCTTTTTCACGTAGGTAGAAGGTCCATGAATTGAAAAAATGATTTAGAGATCCTTCAAAATAATTTTCATCCTCCATCCAAATACACCTTGTACAACAAGGGTCATATGGGTGTTCACAGAAAAATGGTTTTGGAAAATAATCATGTATGACATATAATTTCAAAACATCTGATAAAACATGATTTCCATAAAACATTCAAACCGAATTTGAGTTGAAACTTTCAATTAACGGTCCTTTTAAAATACCAAAAGTATGTGCTGTGATACTATATTTTAAAATCAAATATAAATAGGTTGTGCAAGGGTCTCCTTCTTCCGCACCTTTTTTAAAATCATAATATTCTTCAAAATCTTGTGATAAGGTAAAATATTTGAAAATTCCGTGATAATATTTACCTTTCTTGAGAATATGCGAATATTGTGAAAATATGATTTTTCTAAATAAAACCCATGATCCAAGATGATAACGAGGTATAGTATTGGTGTTTTATATCTCAGAAAACTACTTTCAAGTGATTTGTATGCTAGAAAAAGTTTCACAATCATTCGAACACGACTTTGCAATAATTATTGCAAGCATGTCATCAGGAAGAGATAGAAATGTCATTTGAGATCCTCCTTCTTCCATTTGTAACTTACTTTAATTGATCTGAAAAAGTTACAAAACAAGGATTTAACTAAAATAATTGACAAAGGAACTGACCATGTGTCTAATGAAAACTCTTAATCCCTAAAGTTGTCTAAACCGACATCTGATACCAACTATAAGGACTAGACCTTAAACAATACATAATATTGAATTAAATGAATAATTCAAATTGAGGATCCTTTTAGGTTTTGAGTTTTAGAGAATTAGGACATAACTATTACACCTCAAAAGATTACAAGGTAGACATATCAACAAAGATTCCATTTTTTCATAAAATAAAAACTGTTAAAAAAAGAGTCATATCTCGTTCCAGGTTTTAGACAGCATGACTTTTCCTTAATCCCATCCTTGACCTTATTCTTCTTTAAGTCCTATGAAAACATTTTAAAACTTGGGATGAGAATAAAAAGCTCAGCAGGGGTTATAAAACAATGAATGAAAACATTTGTTCATAAATACATACAAAACATGAACTCTTTTACTTACCTCATGAAAAAATAAGATTTATGAAAGACACATAGAAATCATTAATCATAAAGGTAACTTGTGGAATCCATATCATACTTACATTTTAGCTATCACAACTACATAGGGAGTCACAGTTGGAATACCCATCATAGTATATTCCCTAAATCCCTTAAGAGAAACATCACGTTTACCTCTGTCACGTTACCCAATGCATTGGAGAGCTATCTCAGACTCACCCGCCCAATGTTTATCACAGAGCCACCCATATACTAAAACAATGCCCAATAACCATAAAATAAACATAACATATAACACATGTATAAAGGAAATATAACATTTCCACATTCCAATATATCAAATAAGGATATTGAAATAAACAATCATTTATCAAATCATTTTCAAAAACAATTTAAAAATAGATTTTTGAATCAACTTGTCCCATAACACTTTGATGTTTGTAAAGGAATTTTCATTTGAAAACATTAATTTCCATATAAATGAATCCTAAAACCCATTTTTAAAACAAGTACAATAATTAGAAATAATTAGAAGAATGAATCTTTAAAACATTAAAATGATAATTTATTTAAATAGTTTTTAACAAAAAGAGAGATTCTTGAATACAAATAATTGAGAAATAACTTTTAATAAGAACTTTATAATATCATGAGAATAAAGTTATTCATGATGTAATATGTAAAAGGACAGTATATACACCTTATAAGAGTTAATTGGTGTATAACAACAATGATGTCTCAATGGAAATGTAAATTGATGTGAAATCCCTTATAAAGATGGTATCCTTAAATTAAGGATAAATCAATCTCATAATTATGTGTGAAAATTTTAAATAAACCCAATATAATTGTATATTAAGTGTAAAACAATCAGAGGTCATTCAAAAATATTCATAGGATTACATATTCAATAAGTACAAGTTTAACTCAAAGAATTGAAATTGGGTTAAGAAGCTTCCTTGCAAAAATTCAACATCCTAACGACGTCACATTACAATTCAGAAACTGAGTTGATGAGAGAGAAAAGGGTATCCCATCACTTGGACATAAAATTTACATCAATAATGATATATAATAACATATCCCAACATAAGAAGAAGTGAATTAAAAGACATAAAAAAGAATCCTTTTAAAAGAGAGGAGGGTGAAAGGTTCCCTTACCGATTAGGTAACTTAAGAAACATATGCCACATGAAAGAAGGATCATACAATAAATATGTAAATACACATAAATGAAATTATATTACACAAATAATACAATCATGGGTAGTACATACACCACACAAAAGGAAATAGTGTAAAGTATAGCATGAATCTCACAGGAATAAAAACTGAGATGAAACCCTTTATTTCGTTGTTATCAACTGAGTCGCTTGATCAAAAGTTAATAACCATCAAATGAATCACAGAATACCATGAATATAAATATAATCATGATAATATATATAAAATGGTAGTACACATTACACCACATGCAATTAATAAGTGACCAACAATGGAAATCTCACGGAATTAAAAGTGAGATAAGAAAATTCCTTACAAAAATTCGACAGTCTAACGGTGCCACATAAAAATTATTAAAATGAATTGATGATAGTAAGAGGGGGTTATCTCATCATATGAAAATAAAAATTACAGTATGGTGAATATAAAATAACATCCTCCAACATAATATCATGGAGCATAAAAGAAATGACTTAAAAGAGAGTACTAGAAAAGAAAGAGAGAGGTCGGATCACTTACCTCATGTCCGACTTGACTCGATCGTTCTTTAATATCCTGAATAATAAACTAAAGTTAATTTCTACTTTCTTAAGAACATTTTTCAAATTTATTATTCCTTTTATATCACTTATTACCATGTTATAAACATTATGTAGTCATTTATGTTAATAACGTTCATTTTGTCGACATTTGGTACTTGAGTCAAAATGAACACCTTATATTTACAAGTTGTCCATGTGGTCAATAATTCATTATATAAAGAATTATATTCTTGATTTGGATATCATATATGTCATATATATCCACTATATACATGTTTTTATAATAGTACATAACATTTAGGGATAAGAAATGAAATGCACCATTCCTGGAGACGGTAAGTCGTACGTACGCATGAATGCTACTTTCATTTCTATTTCTTATATTAATGGTATTAGAACATAATTATACATAATTATATAATAATTCCAATATGATATCATATATAATATCATTAACTACATCCTTTATTCATCCCAGATAAGGCTGTAATGAATCACATCACATTGAGGTGACGGTAGTCCGCACTTCCTCAAATGAGATTATCGTATTTACACACTATGAAAACCATAAAGTCATGATATAAATGGGAAGTACAAAAGAATAAGGAAATCATAAAAATAATATATATCATATATAAATATAGTTCCATTATAATGGCCACCATTAGAGGCAGTAAGATTTAACAGAACAATCATCGTTTCGTGAAGCCTTAGTTTGCCATCCAAAAAAACATTATGTTCTTCATCAATTAGATGGAGGTGTGTGTAAGTGTAGTTTGAATCCTTATCATAAAAACATACTAGTATATTGAGGATACTGGTGTTGTTACAAAATAAAGTAATTAAAAAGAGTTTAGGGGTTGGAGAAGTAAAATAAAATTAAACAATTTAAGAGAAACGGTTACCTTTAATTTCTATAAATCTATTTGGTTTGAACCAAAGGACTTATTGAAATGACTTCTGCCTAGATTAAGGCTTCTATGAGGAGGATTGGGATGTTGAGAGCTTAATTGGGTAGAGTTTGGACGAGCCAAATGGCTTGACAGGTATGAGGAATTGGTTAGAAGTGGTCTCGTTTTATAAGGGGGAGGAGGGGCTCTTTAGGAAAGTGTGAAACTGTTATTTTATTATATAATTATATTCAGTTTCAAATGGTCCAAAAATCATTATATTCGAAGATAACATGAGTAATGGTCGAAATTAATTCTACTGTTATGTAGTGTCGATGATCGTATTGGGGAAGTATAATTGTTTTTCAGTTTCTGTTGATCAACCATGGGTTAGTTGTGACAATGGTCAAACTAATTATACTATATACTCATTTACTAAATGGATACATTATGGTTTATTATGTTTCTGAATGGTAGATTGAAGATTTTCTATGTTTCTAAACGGTAAATCTTAACTATCTTAATTTATTATTGTGTAACTTGGATATTTTTTATGTTTTATATAGTAACATATATTAAAATTAAAATAATATAATTTAAACAAGGGATAGGAATCATCTTTTGGGAGAGTTCTTAACATGATCATTTTCTTTCTCTTGGTGTAAAGAAATCATGGTCAGATTGTGATGATGTGTCAGAGGGTGCAACAATGAGTTTTTAGGGAGAATTATCTATATGATTTTTTTTATCATTTCAACATGTAATTGGATGTGGTCAGTTGGAAACCATATAAGTATCATAATTTTGGATATGATATAATAGTTTGGGTCATTGGTTGGAGTGTTTTCATGGAAAGACAAATATTCTCATGTTGCAAATGGACAATGCAGAAAATTTTATCATACATGGGATTAGAACATGATAGTGGGTACCAATGTTGGGCTTCTATTTTCATCAATGTTCGATATTGTTTCTTGTGAACACCTTTAGTGTATCAGGGTTTAACTTCATCTATGAAAATTTATTGGTTTCTCATTGATAAATTCAAGTGGTGGAGTTTTTTTGTATAATAAGTATAATGTAATGTCATGGTCTTGATGAACATTAAATATTGGGTGTTGTAACACAACAGTTAAGTTGGTCTGGTGAGCTATGTAGGATAGAGAATATTTTGGGATGTCCATCACGAAATCTCAAGGATATGTTGATATAATATAGGGAGGTTGTAAAACCCTTTGTTCATTAATGTGTATATATGTGTTTGAATTTTCTAGAGGAGTTCAATTTCATAATTTAGTGGTCATATCATTTTAAATATAATATTTGGAATAAAATTCTTAGAGGTATATAAATATAAAGGGATGTTTCATTATATAGATTAAGTATTGAGAGGTGTCCTGGGTGTTGGATAAGCTTTGGGAGCCTCAGGGATTGAAATTCCAGTTTTAGGATAATCAATCCTGGGCACATGGGTAACTCAAAATTAGTGGTAAATGTGAACCCCAAAAGTAAAAATATTTTTATTTTAGAACATATTTTTTTTAAACATAGTGATGGGATCTTTAAAACCATTTTATTTTTTAAAAAATTTGATAGTGATCTTTATAATTGGTGCATAGAATTTAAACCATGTTTAATAACTATAAAAGGGTTGGTGCACTCTAGATAGTGACTCCACATGGTTGGTAGATGATTTTTAAAACAATGGGTTCAAACTATGTTCCTCATTAAAATTATAAAAATGATGATTTTCCCCTCAATGCTTAAATTATTCTACCCCCATTTCCTCCCCCGTTCTACCAAAGGCCTCCTCAAAATTCAACATTTCCTTTCTAACTTCTTGTTTGGGAGATATTCTATATTTCTTGGTTGAATCCAACAATGTCACTAGTTATCAAGATATATAAGGGAGTCTATAACTCATATTCCTCTTTATCTTGATTTTCATCACAATCAAATTTACTTCTCCATATTTTTTCTAATATTCTCTATTTTTAGGATTTTTATTATATTCACTTTTTCATCCATTCTAGCACAAAATTATGATTGTTAGAGGAATACCAAAGATTCCAATGATTGATGTAGGTTTTTATGATTCTTTACCCACAAACTATCACTATTTTATAAACCATATTGGAATTTTTTTCGTGTCAGCAATTTGATAATGAACAATATTATGTCTTATAATTGGAAGAACATATTTTTTACTTCAATTACGATTGTATTGTTTTTATAGGGTTGCCTTATCCTAGACCTCATCCCAATTCTATAGAAAATATAGTTTTATAATGTAATGAACAAAAATGGAACTAATATTAAATGGATTAAATTAATTATATTTTCATTTTCCATGGACTATGTTGCATCCATGGAAGACCCTCTTCCCCAACTAATACACCCCATGGTGATATTTCCTTGAACTATTCGATGTAGATGGAGTGGCAACTATTGGGGTGTCATGTATTGGATAGGTAGCTAATGAATTCCCTTACTGACCATATTCTAGTCCTTGGAAAATTTTGAGATGAGTGAATAATGAATCATGACCTTAATTAGTTCACATCGGTGAAGAAAATGAGGTAAATTAATAGGTAGACTACATACATTGTTAAATATATAATATACTATTACTAGTTATTTGTTTCCTATCCAAAAATCTAACACCCCAAAATTCCTTATTAATGACCAGATCATAATTTTATTAATTGATTTTTGAAATTATTGTGTGATAATGGATTATTATTATATTGATCTACCTAATATTATTAAATAGAATGTTAAATAAAAATGATGACTTCAATAAAGTTATATACTCCTTAAAATAATGTTTTAAGGAAATTAAAAGACGTGTAATTAATCTCGTGAGTTGGTAATTATAAATATAGCATGAACTAAATAAATTTAGTGATAACCCTAGGGTTGTAATGGGATACCATTAATAAAATAAATTGAATAAAAACGTAGTGATTAGTCTTGAGTCATTGATCACTTAATTAGCATAATGATAGGGGCTATGACGTGTTTTTTAAAGGTGAGGTTTTAGGACCCCTTTTATTTAAATAAAAAACAAAGGTAAAAAGATAGAGAAAGCGGGAGAGACATAAATAAAAAACATAAAATTATTGTCCAAGATTCTTGCTGATCTTTATGCCAATCTGACGCTCTTTTTCATGCAGATCAGCCGAGTTGATTCTACATCCATAGCCATGCCCAAGTTCGTGCCCTTTTCTTTGAAGCTATTCCAGCTCTCTTGATTGCTGTATAAGGGTTTTAATGTTTGTATCTGAGTCTGAAGTTTCATATTACTTAGACTCACCCCTATCATTCCCCTTCCCATAATCAGTTTTATTCCTGCCACATTTTATATCTTCCCATCCTTCCTCCTCTGTGACAGGATGGTGTGCCTCCATCCTTGCTACCTTCTGTTCTGCCTACTGCTTCCCAATAGAGCTTCTTTTTCAGCCTGCATCTCTTTTCTAATCAACTGTCCAGTAGATGAATATATATATATATAGGAATCTCATGGAATATATTCCCATGTAAATAACCTTGATCTCAAGAGAATTAATTACTTAAATTTTTATCTTGTTTTATTTCAATCCCTAAAACATGATTAAATAATGGATTTGGATATAATTAAAAGTGATACGTGCCATGGGTAACCCTTGGATTCCAAATTTAAATACCATTCTGATACCCAACGGATGTTAAGTGATTCATTAATATTATTTCTAGTGGTAGCCAGGACTAGGATCTGATCAACGTCTTATATTCATGAATGCATTTTTCCTATAATCATTAATTTACTTGGAAACTCAAGAAACAATATAATTACATGGATAAGAACCTGAATTAATATTGATTTACTTAGATATATAATGCTTGGATTTCATATTTGGATCCAAATGAAGACCCTTCCTAAAATTACCATGTAATTTTTCCTTGTGTTTTGGTCAGATCCCCTTTGAAAAGTGAAACAATGAATTTTAATCCCCAGGATTCTAAACTAGATTAATGAACCATGGATTCATCAGCATAAAATGGAGCACCAATTCAGTTCATAGTATTCCATGGAGATCTACTTTTATTCTCATGATTATTTATAAGGTAATTATAGGTCACATTTTTTGTATTCAAATTTGTTAATTTCTTTTGGAAGTATGTGCTATATTCCAAGGGTAATATAAACCCGTATTGGGTAATAATATCAATGATGGCCTATTTAGGATAATGTATGTCATATTAATTAATTCATCCCAACTTTACATCTTTCATATATATAAAATTCAAACAATTTTTTTTATACTCACAAAATGGAATTGTATTATCCACTATGGGTGGTGACCTCCTGAGTTTAACTCTATAGAGACCCTCATTTTTATTACATTACCATTACATCCTTTTAAAGATAGAAAATATAGTTGTGTTATGAAATCAAGATCCAAATGTTCGTTGTCTTGGGAAAATTGGGAGCAGACATAACATTTACATAATAAAACATAAACATTATTTAATTCTTTATTCTCGATCTTCTTAGTGTACACCATTTACTCCTTAGTATAAGTAGTCTCCTGAGGATATACATCATTTAAAGGGATGATATAGAATCCTAGTAAGAGGATATATAAGAACAAAAATGAATATATCTTGGGTGAGGATAATCATTTTCATCATAACATAATAATGTGATCATCATCAAAATCATGATAGGAAAAATTAGATAATTTCATGGAATGTGGAAAGACAAAAAAATGAAACAACTTTTCTTAGTGGTGAAATACCACATATAGTTGTGAAAAAATATAAAATCATGTTAATGCATAACATATGTGTATAATCATAAAATCTTCATTTTCAACAAAGATAGAATCATTTTGATGCATATTTCACCTTATGTCATGAGATAAATCACATTACCCAATCCATTGGAGTGCTATATAATTTCATGGACACCTATCACATCATGACATTTAAATAATCACACATTCCACATATATCATATATCAATCATGGACCTAAAATGAAACTTATAATGGATTGGGTTTCGTTTAATAGAGCATAAATTAAAGATTAAACTTTTTAGTTCCCAAAAAATAATGTTAAGAAATATTTTTGAATAATATTCATCATTCTTGAGTGAAAAAGAAAAAACTCATGAAAAGTAAGAATGTGTTTTTAAAAGAAGAGTTATTTTATAAAATCATTTAATTTTTAATAAAATCAATTTATAATCATTTATATCCCAAAAAAGAAGAGGTAAAAATAATGAAATGAAATATAATTAAAAAAATTGGAATATTAAACCTAAAATTGGCATGAAACAGGCAAAATCCGAATAAAGAAAGTTTGGATCAATAATCCCCTAACCTTATGTTTGAATTATTTCTTCAGATTAATATCCTGGATAATAAAATTATATTAATTAATTAATTGATAAAAAACCTATTATACATGTAATTTAATTATTATAATTTTACTAAGTTCATTTATGGCTATTATAAAGAGTTATAGAGTTCAATTAGGTCATTCCAAGAGTGTTCGTTTCTTGGTTTTCATGATCGGTTCACTTGTATACAAGTATGAAAGTTTATGTAAGATGAGAATAGTACTCCTTAATTGAAATTATTTGGTATTATTTAAAATATAAACTTTTAATTGGTTTTATATATTATTTTTTCAGATATGAGGATGATTCATTAGATAAAATATTAATGATAATAATTATATTAATTTAGGTGGTTTCCGATCACAACAAAATAATTTGGTTTTATTATCTAATATTTTTTATAAATTTCAGTTAAATAACACAAAAAAGGCTATAAAATAAATTCTAAAATATTTTTCAACCATTATAATGGTTTTATAACCATACATTAAGGTAGTAATGGAAAATGAAAACATTTCATCCTAGAATGTGATAAATCAACAACTCATGGACGACGTTTTCATTTTTAGAATAAAAGAAAGAGGATAAGAGGTGTGATGATGGATTATTCCCTAAACATATTAAAATAATAGTATATATTATATAATATATTTATCATGCCACATGTATAAGTGAATAATATGATATAATAAGGGAAAAATTAACTTGAAAAGAAATTAAAAGAAAATGGAAGAGGATTTTACCTCTTGGACTTCTTCTCCTTGAGAACCTCCGTAGGGGAATTGAATATTGTATTTTGTTGACACAAATGGTACATAAACATGGTAAGGATTATTCTAAATATGATTGTGTAGAATTATGGAATTTTTTAAATCATGTAAGGTGTGATGAGAAGTGGTGGTTTTTACAGGGGAGTAGAGGGGTGTTTATTCACTATTTTACACATTAATTTGTAATTTTTTCCCCAAACTATAAATAGTTTGAACCTTAAAACTAAATATATTAAATAATGAAGTATATAATGAGATTATGGGATAACATGATCTTTAAATCATCTGTGAATCAATAATTTTTGTATTTGTTAAACACTGTAAATTATAATCTTTCACTATTCACCCGAAATTCAACTATTTTAGAAAAATCCAAAAAAAATCACCATAACCATTTTTTGAATGTGTATAATTAATAAATAAACTAAATTTTAGGAAAATATTTTTATAAATATTATAATTTTTTATTTTAGTTAAAATCATCATTTATTCAAAAAAAAATCGATTTTTAAATTATAATTGTTTTTAGAACACATGAAAAATTAATTATGGACTCATAAAATTATATTATAATCATAAGAGACCAAAATATTAATTTAGGATTGAATTTTCTGAAACTAAATTTTTTAATGCATTATATTAATTATAAAATTTCAGATAAACATTTATATTTTACAAAAATACAAACACTTGATTTATAATTTTTAAAACATTTATTCACTTATAAAAGGATATAATTATATCATATTATCATTTATAAGATGAATAAATTTTATATTTACTTTTTTAAGTGATGTAACTATTCTATTGTCTAGATTATAGTTTCTACTAGTCATGTTATTATTCCAAGGGTCATGTTACTATTCCAATGAAATATATTCCGTAGATTCTATGAATATTACATATTTAATTCCTAATTTATGATAATGATGTTTTTATTGGGGTATCCATGATATGTATGGGTTTTATTCTTTATAACATAATTATAAGAATGGTAAAAAATATATTGAAATTTTTTTGGGTTATTACAAACTCACACCCACTTCGGACTGCGGCATGGTTCCTTAGAAGATCTAATGATTGGATGATAAGGATTTGGTGGTTGCCTCTTTTATAATACATAAAATGGGTTAAGACTTGGATTATTAATTTTTGATTGAGAATATACTTTTACTTCCAAAAATATTTCAGTCTTAGTTATTTTTTAGTTATTTTTTTCCCATCCTATATTTTTGCGCATCACATGTTGTAGGTATTTTATTTTGTGTACTTATAACATCATATGTTCTTGCATGGTTGATTTTATATATTACCTGTTGGGATGTAATTATATTATTTTATGTCTGATGTTAATTTATTTTTTTCATTATTTAGTTCTAATCAAATGGGTATTGTCACCCCATTGTACCAAAAGTAGACCATCAATGCTAGTTAGTAGTCACTTGTGTATGGGTAGGTGTGCTTATCAGTATGACACCGTATAGTTTTGATACTTATGAGTGAACCAGGTTAGCGATGTTGCATAATAATATCATATAATTTATTATAATGTAATTACATTGATATTCTTACCTTGATCTAGCAGGTAACATTTTTCAAGACATCACCTTTAATGTAAAATCACCCACCAGGAAATGAGACATTCACTACGAACCCTAAAATAAAAAACCCTTGATCTGAGCCATCCAAAACCCTAAAATTTACCCATATATAATTGAATGTTACTAGAAATAAGATAAATCAATGGGAATAAACAATGGAGGAGAGGAAAAGAATAAATAAATAAAATACCTCATAAAAACAAAAAAAAATATGGAGGAGACATAGGTTTGATCAATGGAGTAAGATTGGGTATGAGGAGCTTCATAATCAATCCTATGGAATGAACGCATGAGAGAGTTAGGGGAAATGGGTTTAAAGAATCATACAAACTGAATCGGGAAATATTACACTTATAAAAATTTAAATATTGGTAAGGCTATTTTATGGATTGGTGCAATCAACAATGGTGTGACGCCCCATTCCAGGCTCCTTCTATAGCATGATTGACCCAATCTATGGTGTGATGTTACCCTCTATAAACCCACCATAAAAAATTATATCCATTAAATATTATAGACCTCCCCAAGGTAGATCCAAAAACAATAATCCCCTACACATTATGGTATGACCCTCTTACTATATGGTACAGAGCACCACATGACACCTTCCCCGCAACACAACATCCCAGCCTAATATTATGGTGATCATGTCCTAACACGCTCTATAGTTCAAGATCATTTTTATAATGTGTTTCACCCCAAAATAGTATATTTGACAGTCCCAAGACCATTGACACCATGCATCGATCACATATATGGTGTAAGGTACCCACCCAAATGAACTCTATACGAAAACATATACCTCCAATGCGTGTTCTCCTTCCACACAAGAAAAACACCATATGAGACTTACCAAAACACATGAAAATCTAATTTCATAATAAAAAAACTCAAAACAACCAAAAAATAAATATTATTAAACACTACAATGACATAGGAGGTCACTAGACTTGCACAAACTATTATTATAATGATAGAATCAATTAACATGGCATGTAGTCCCAAGAGTTCATATGCAAGATTGCATTGACACTCTAAAGAATTATTAAACATAGATATGTCCAACTTTTTATTGATAATATGATGTGCATTTCTTCTCATTTTTTCAACTTTATTTAACAAATATTTCTTTTTCTATTTCTTTTCATTATTTTATCAAATATCATACTTGATGTTAACAAATCAGAGGATTATAATGAAGAAACCATTCATTTAAATTTTAAAGCATGATTGATCTAATTACATTCACAAATTGATAAAATTATAAAATATTCATATAATATGGTTAAATAATGCACTGAACGGAAGACATCACAATATGATTAATCCTATATTGTCTGAGACAATAAAATGAATGTGTTAGGGATAAAATATGATGAATTATTTTCATGAATCACTTACCCCAAATAGAAACAATTTTACACCCATAGGTAATCACTTTTACCAAACTCTACACATGTTATTATTCTAATAAATCATTTGGTCTATAAAAATGAAGGTTAATTAATAGAGATAAGCTCAATCAGACTCCCAACAATGAAAATCTTCAAAAATACCCCTATGTTGATATCCTCATCTATTAACTAATTTTATTCATCCATGATAATTCATATATGAATTTTTTACACGTCATATTTCTACTTTCATGTGGGTTTATTATTCCCCAAATATATCCAATCCCTTTTATAATTAAGATAATATCGAATTTTTTCCCGCCATTTTTATGTATTACACTAATTCTTTGAGTATAGTTAATTTAGAACTGATTTATTCCAATTACAATGTGTCCGTTATTGTTAGATGTGATAATTGAATTATTAAATCAGTGTTCATATTATAATATCATATATTAATATAAATATTATTATGAAATTTAACTCACATAGACTACGATAAGTTATCTCATTAATAGTTTTTAAATAATATCACATTTTCTCATTTTACTCAAGTATAAAGAATGTATAAATATCACATTTAAGGAGGCTACCTATGGAAATATTTTGTTTATTATATGACTTACCAAATGATTAGTTTAATTTTTAGGTGATTTGATGTAAAAAGTTTTATTAACTAGACTAATTTTGAATTAAACTACATTTTCTTGGTTCTAAATAATAGATTCCATTCCCAAAATTTGTCAATGTATATAGTTCTCATTGATTCTTTTCATTGTTACATAAAAATATTTCAAAACAAACCCAAAATAATAAAAAACCCCAAAAAATACTAAAATAAAAATCAAAACTCAAAAATTATAAAACATCAAAAATATCCATTCCACCAAGAATCCTTCATAGAATTTCCTTATTGAATAATAAAACTTATAAACAGGATCAATTAAAAATTATATAGGGAAATATTTAACTATATGGATGACATAGATAACTTATTTGTTAACCTTTTAGTATGGATATAGTAGTTTAATATCCCATTAGATATTAAATGGATGTTTATAATAATAAATATTTAATATTGTACATTAATATGGAAATAATTCAATTCCTCTCCTCTATTTATCTCAACCTCACCACAAGGTAGTAAATTAGTAAATAGAGAAGGTATTTCCCACCAAGAATAATGTTTATATGACATTAATTTAATTTTTAAATTTTAGACAAATAATTTCTCTCGAATATGAATATCTCTTCTTAGTACCCACTTTTCCAATGTGATACATGTTTTTTCTATGAATTTCTTTCTCCAGTTTCAGTGCCTTATATTAAAATTTCTTACATATATTAAATATTTATCTTTCCTTTGTATCAAACCCTTCCTAATACAAAGTTTATTATTTTAAATATATAGTAGTATTTATTATCCAATTCCAATTGTATATGAAATTATTTAAAATAATTAAATCTATATAGAATCATTATTATGGGTGTATTATAACCTATTTCATAATCCCATAGGGTGTTATCCAGCCTTCTACTTTAATTGCTTCTATTTGGGTTGACAGTATTCTCAATAAATCTTCTTTAACTCAATTAGTTTTCTCAATAATCCAATAGGTTTTGGGGTGGTATGGTGTTGATGTCATATGGTTCACTCTATATCCATTCATCAATGTCTCGTTTTTTTTGAAAAATTAGAGTTCCTTGATTGCTGATGATGGCCCTTATAATTCCAAAGCTACAAACTTGTAATTTATTAACAAAAAACAAATAAAATATGATTTATTAGTATTAGAAATTTTAGTTAAAACTACATAGAAAAATAATTAATATAAATTAATATATATATATATCCAACTAACTTGGCACAGGGTATCATAAAATTTTTATACCATGCTTCAAATATTTGATAAAATTCCATTAGTATTTGAGGAATTTATTTTTTCTTTAGATATTTCTAGTGAGTGTGAGATGTTTTCACTTCTTATAAAATATATGATCATCCTTAAAAATTATTTTCTAGTATAATATAGGTTTGTAAACATTATTATTAGTTCTTAGAGGACCAAATAGGATTCGAAAAGACAAGATGTGTTAAAAAAATTATATAGAATATACTTCACTTTCAAGTAAACATCTTCTAATAATTTAGAAACTATGTTTTCTCTATATATATAGATCATACCAGATCTAGAATAATGATTCAAACATTAATTTTGTAATTTGGTATGGATTATGGTTTGAAGGTATTAGGTAATAATAATTAAGTTTACCATGTACACATTATATGCTATTCAAACATTAATTAGAAGGTTTTGTTGGACTAAAATGGATTCATTAATGGTTTATCAGTTCAATGTCCCTGGCACAATATTGTGGGGTAATTTTCTCATGTGGAAAACCACTTGATTCTTGGTTCCACATTTTTATTTGAACTTCACATCAAATTTTAATGATAAAAACATATGTCTTACATATCTCTTCTATAATTTCATGATCTGAATCACCCAATCCAATCCAAAGTGTCACATGACCTCATTTGTCTCTCTATTTATGTAAGAAGTTACCAACTAGTGACGATTGTTTGAATAGTGTCTCAGGGAGACTATATTACCAATAATAATAACGATACACTATAATCATAACCAATTTTAAATAAAAAATTTAGAACAAAAGAACAATAATCAAAAAAATATCATCAAAAAATAATATATGGAATCCAGGTTATACAATATAATCCAAAAAAACTAGTGTGGTAGGATAAAAAATTAATGATATCTAATGAAAATAAACTAGAATCATTAGACTAATTTTCTAGAGTCCATCCCAACATCTCTACATCGTCTATCCTCCACCTATATAACTCCCCAATAAAGGTCCCTTTAACTTAAATGGATCATTGACCATGAAATTAACATGTGCATCAAGATTCCCATGTATGGTGTGATTATAGAACAAATAAAAAACCACAAATTCATCCTTAACATAATTTTCACATATATATCATTGTGTATGTATTGATGGTAGAAAATTAACAATATCTGACTAATCACATTTCAGGAGATCATGTGCCAACCATTCCACCCCAATCCTCAACCACACCCATGTTGGCTTTATTCCATAATGTATTTCTCTTATGTCATCACATATCACATCAATCATAATGTTAAAAATAGGTATTAGATAAAATCCCACAACCAATCAATCCAAATTTAGGACACAAGGTTGTTGCACTCCTAGATGAGCCTTATGTCAGGACACTTCGTCATAGTTCCCCTACATCTACTTGGTTAGGTCACATGGTCATCACCCCATAGATCAGCCTAGAGTTCATCCAACAGTTTTTCTTACCTTGTCCTCTCTCTCTAAGTCCCATTATCATCACTTTCATATATTACACTAACACATGTTCCCCCTTCAGAAGATAACTGAAACGGGATGATACCACTTGTCACATTGATTCAAAATTCAGAAATCTACAAGCCAAGTATTCACACACTACATGTAACAACACAGAAGATAGAAATAATAACACATAATTAACAAGTCCCATTATCCATCCAAACACACCATATTCAAATCAAAAGAATACCATTTAAAAAAATTTCGTAGGTCTATAAATGCATTCACACACATATCAATCTTCCCATAAAAGTTTATAGATATTTCTTATGTGGTAAGGAACTCCTAACAAAGGTGTAAAGATGTAAAATGCAATTATCCTTCATAAAATCACGATTTTACACAGAAAATACTTATAGAGAATTAAAAATCCAAACAAATGGGATTTTAGAGTCAATATTCTAAATGGATGATGTAACATAGTTATAAAGGTGATTCAACTAACCCAACGAGATTCACCACAAATGGAAGAACTATATATTCTCAAGGGAATCATGTAAATTATCTTTATCAGATATCTAACCATAAATCGAAAATATAACCCCAAATAGAGTGTGGTGGAATACATAGATCTAGGTAACAACAAATTGAGTTGTGATTCATCTCAAATGAATGGGAGGATTTAGGCTAGAATTGATAAAATGTAGAATTTGGGCTCTAATATTTTGATCCAATCATTAAAAATTAAATGGGGGATAGGATAGAGGCAATTTAATTGAAATAGTGTTCTTAATACTTTTCTATATGATAGAGGGTTGAACAAGATGAATGGGGTGTCAAGAGGCACATTATATCAAAACAATGAGAGTTACCTTAATCATCATGCCATCTAGGAACCACCTACTTTCCAGTAGCTCCATATAGAGCCTTGGGTTATTATCTATACAACTAACTGCATGGTGACAATTCACTAGCCCGATAATGGCACCCAGAAGTCTTTCTAAGCTTCTTCCACCAAAATTGGCTTTCCTTTGACACCCTAGAAGCTTCAAGCTACTTTTTGGTGACCTAAACTATTTTTTATGATTCAATTATTCCAAATTAATCAACATGCCTAAAAATTGTTAACACTTCATCCTATACCTACATAAAAATATTCTTAACAAACCATGTAATTTCAAGGTTATTAAAAATTGTTCCCTATAAAAAAATCTTCTTTTCATGAAGTTTGTCTAGTGGTATTTCTCAAACTACTCATATCCTAACACAAAAATATCATACGACATCTCCTAATAATAATGTTTTATTAATATATTCTACAACAAAAATAGAAAAATTGGAACCACCTTCTCCCAAAATTCCTTCTCACTCTGGTCCCCAATCCATACTAGTTTCTCCGCAAATAATTAAACTAGTCCCAACTCAACATCATCGATGTCGGTCACATGAACAAGATTTGTGCTCACGAGTACAAAGATGAGACACATTGACCATGTTGAACATACCATTATATAATGGTTGGAGGTTCTATATATTATCCACTATTTATATATGCTTGGTGATATGAAATTATCCAATTAATCGTGACACCAAAATCTCTTTATTTCACAAACATTGATTCCCATTTTAGGGGACACCCATAAGAAAACATTGTCACCCATGATGAATAGCAATGTCCAACTCCTCAAATCATAATTTGATATCTTCCTACACCTTGTGATAACCAACCAATTGTAAATTAATTAGACCATATCAGAGGCCTATTATACTAAACTAATCTTCATAAAAACCACCAATCCTATCCCATGATACGAAAGTTGTGAATGAAATGGTTGAAACTAATGAGACATAAATAGTCCCATATGAATCAAATTTTGGTTTCATTTACTCTTTAAAAATTCTAACAAGACAAATGATCATTCTATACTCTATCGAAATCCAAGATTTATGAATTAATCTTGTCCTCTAAATTTTTTATCAACCTCTCTTACTTCCCAAATCTCTACAAATGATACATTGTACTCAACTTCAACTAGTTTCAAATCACCTTTTGACAAAATTTAAAAATTGTAATGAGAAACCAGCCTCCCAGTCCAATACTATGTTTCTGGGATCTCCACGGTACTACAAAATCTATTGAAAATAGAGATCTTCCAACTCATCTATAGAAATTTTCTCTCAGATTGGAATGAAATGATCCCCCATTATCAGTCAATCAACTACAACCCACACAATATGTCAACCTCTTGGTGTCAAAGGAAACCTTATAAAAAATCCCATAATCACCATAAACCACTTCCATGTGGGAACATGAAGAGGTTGAAGAAAACCACATGGTTACTACTCCTCTTTCTTAACCCTCCTCTAGGAGAGGAAATGAGAGAAAAAACTAGTGATGTCCTTCTTTATTCCTAACCAACTGAATCATCATCGAAAATCACAATACATTTTCATCGATATTGGGTTCTACCCACAATAAGAATGAGTGTCCCTAATTATCAATTCACTCCTAATATTAGGTATCAAAACTCTACCATTAATGTCGACTGTATCATCTTCATTTAACGATCATCTATGATCTAGGTCATTCCCTACCATCTGTTTCCATATTACTAAGAACATGGAATCAGACTCCTAGCTATCTTTTACTAGGTCCACTAAGGTATACTTGAATACAAAGGAAGAACATGTCATAACCTCTTATTCCTTTCATGGACCCCAAAATCATTCAAAAATAAATCTCATCAATCTTAGTTCATCCTCATGAGGACACACTCTAAGCACATGTATCTTCTTATCAAGACAATCTACAACAATATTACCCCTTCTAGGAGAATAAGGTATATCAATGTCAAAATTTAATAGATACTCAACTTAACTACACTTCAAGATATTCAATTAATGATGAAATAAGGTGTACTAAAATCTCTTTTAGTCCATTTAGGATTTAGTCTTCTCACTGGAGAGATAATGACTCCATCACTTCAGGTCATGGAACACAATCTCTAACTCTATGTATTGTGTTTGGTAGCACCTCTCATGGGGTAATATAAAATGAGTACCATAAGTAATCATATAATTTATCTAAATTAAAATTTCTCCAAAATTAATATATAACTCAACAATGTAAACTATATTACAAATCCTATGATTAGTTAAGGTCAAAATCAAAGCTGATGACAAAATTCACTTCAACTCTTAGAAGGTCTCTTCACAATGACCGTTTAAAGAAAAATTCAACACTACCCAAGTAATCCTAGTCATAGGCACTGATAAATGAGTTATGTTATGAATTATACTTCTGTAATACCAATATAAAACTATGAAACTCTGGATCATGAACATGTTCCTAGGGAATTCCCAAGACATCACTACCTCTACCTTCTTTGAATTATCTGAGAATCCAACTTAAAAAATCACATGCCCAAGGAATAACCATTATTTGATCCATAAGTGACACATTAAAATAATATTATAAATCCAATTCAAAAAATGTGTACTTCACACAATCTCAAGGTTCCAAACATGAATCTATGGTTTCTTCAAGTATATCAGGATATTGAAAATGAACACCATGATGAAGGGGTCTATTTATGGGTGAAAAATCATTTTCATGAGATCCATGACCACTTATAAAAAATTCCATAACCCAAAAGCAATGGGAAGAAACTAATATAATCTATACCTTATCCTAAATTTTCTCTTAGTTATATCCTCTTCTCTAACCCAAAGCTGGTGGTATCCTGATTACATGTCATTATTTGAGAACCATTGGTCTCCCCTCAACTAATCCGACAAATCATAGACCCTCCTAAATGGGAAATTTTTCTTCACTATGGAATAATTCATCTTTCTCAATTATATGAGAAATAGAAGGACTATGTCTTCTACTTTACAAAACAAAATGGTATCACCTTAGGTTTAAGTGATCAGTTTGAGAATTGTCTTTCCCGTATAATTGTTAAGATACACAGTGAGTTCTTTTATTTGATCTGATGCATTTGGATATTGAAGTGTCAGTATAAGAACACTCCTAGAATGGTTTCAATAAAAAATCCATTCCAATATTATAAATAATTATTAATAAATCTTTTGTAAAGACATCCTGCCATCAATCCACCATTGGAGAAAATGGGAAGAGAGTTGCTACTTGGTCTACCTAAAGAACCATTCCCACTACCTATGATGTAATAAATCTAATCTAGATCAAATCCAATATCATTATAGCTTCCTCAACACAAATTAACTATTTAAATCAAACACACCTCACTTAGGAATAGTAAAGGATACTAATCCCCCATAATAGTCGATGTTTTCCTGATAAGTGGTGAACCAATACCTATATAAAATAAAATCAAAGAAAATCCTATCTAAGATCATAAAATTCTTTAAATTTTTATAAAAAAAACTATAGGATATTATGTAAATATCTAGAGATTTTACACCTTCTTCCCCAAGGGTATATCAAGAGGAATAAATTAATAAGATTACATTATCATTAAGTCTAACCCAATAATGACTTGAGTAGATTTAGAAGTATAGAAATATTATATATTAGAAAAGGAAGTATAAAACACTGAGGCAATACAAATTTTACCTTTAGCTATGTAATTTCCATCTCCCCATCATCCAGAATATAGTCCATGACATACAATATACTAACATATTTCCAAGGACTCTATCACAATGACACCTTTCATGGATGTGTAGTTAACCCTTATGAAAATTGGGCTTAGTTCTATGATACCATGTTATTCACAAGACTCACATCATGTATATACATGGAACATCTATTGAAACCATTACATAGTGACCTCAAATAGAAAGGTTGTTGATTCATTATATTATTACATTAATGAAACTTGTTCTGTGTTATAGGAAAAAAAATTGTGATATTATTTGCTTTATCCACAATTGAAGCATCGGGTGACATCTCTATCCCTGGAGGGTGTTAGGTAAATCCTGCTCTGCACCAACTATATATTTACACTCTATAAAGTATCCTCATCCTACCTATTCCCAAAAATATAATTGGTTCTCATTTCATCACTGGAAATTAGCCTCATCGGTGCACCATGTTTTGAAAAATACCTACTATTATGTCCTCTCCAATGAACTTATCAATCATATAGCCCTTTTATGGTACCTTCGGATACATACCCTGGTCGAGGATACTAACTTGGTTATTCATCTCTTGTTGAAGGAAAATATTGAATTTTGTTTCCCTATTAACCTTATTCTGAGGAAAAAATGTATAAATCCAATGAAATTATAGAAAACAATCAGAATAAGAAGATGAAGATATCATCCCTTTTTTATTCTCCATAATCTTCTGAACTCAATATAGCTATAGCATATATGGGAAAAACATATCAATGAAAATATCCTTGATAGCCTCCCATGCCATACCCTCATGGCTACATGAATAGTTCATGACACAACAAAATCCCCTCAAGGATCCCTAAAGCATGAAAATGTCTAAATTAACCCATCGATCATCCTTAATCTCTATTGGTTTAACGATTCCCTGGATTATTCCAATATAATCCTTATCATATGGGGTCCTATAATACCCTTGAACGATAAGGGATTATGAAGAAAAAAATAGAAAGAATAATTTACCATTGTCTTATGATATCGTCCACCCTAAATTTGAAATATAAAAAAACTATAGAATGATGTAGTTCTGCTTCCTAAACCATTAGGGTTGGTGTGGGAGCAAGGTCAGTTGTGTCCTCATGTATGTCAGATGGTAGGAGAAGAAAATCCTCCCTTTTGAGTGAATTCTTCCATTATTATCTAGTTTTCCATAAGGAATATCCTATGTGGATTTATATAAAATACAATATAGATATTTAAAAATATTATAACATCCTAAATAATGTAACAACTCATCTAGTTTATAAGACAACACAAGGTATTTTTACTGAAATACTTATCCTAATATTCTAATTATACCCCCAAGGGATAAATCACATAGAACTACTCAGGACCCAACCCATGTCCCTGGTGCCATCACATTATTCAAAATTATAAATATATATATTAAACATTCTCACCCTAACTAATTAAAATGTTAGTACTGGTAGATCATTGAATCCCAGATCTCGTATCACAAATGAAATTTAATTAATTGAGTTACTATGACTTAAAAGTAATCATATGCCTATAATAAGAACCTATAAACCAATTAATGATGCTTCAAATTAATTAATTCACAAAAATATATAGAAACTTAATAGTAATCAAAGTCAACATGAAACTGTAATAAAAATGTGGTAAAAGAAATATCATCACAAAAACTGAGAGGTCTATTACATAAGATAAACATAGAATCATATGTTACCATCTACCATTTATTCACATCAACTGTAAACTTTCTAACATTACCAAAAATATTCAAGAATAATAGAAAAATGAAAACCACCTTTGACCCCACTTTGTCACACCCCAACCAAAATCATCCAGTTTGGAATGGAGTTTCCCATGAAATCCATCAAATCTCCCTCTACTAAAGAGACCCTAAACTAGAAGAAATTGTACAAATGGTTCCATGGGGATAAAATATCCTCGGTAACATATCCATACACTAGAATCACAAAAAAGTGTAAATAAACATCCCAACAAATGAAAAAAAATTAAAATAATATCATCATGCTATAATATCTGGCATGAATTTCATAAAATATAAACCAAAAGTCCCCCAATGTGGAAGGCCATCCAATATATTTAATGTAATGAAAATAAACTAAAAACCTTTTAGCAGTGGTTCATATTTCATATTAGTATTTTCACTAACTTCCAATCTCAACATTCTCAACTCTCAGATGTAAGGTCCTTGACATTTTTTGGATCTCCGTCCTTGAAATCTATACACACATCCAAACAAAGTGTTTGGTGTAAATATAAACAATGTAGAACACCACTAATGTATAAATTACATAAAATTCATATTTATATAATGTTTATCTAATTATGGAAATAAATCCACAAAAAGTAACCAATCATATATCAGATGATCATAATCTATCCAAGTCACCATGAGAAACGACTATGCCTTAATATTTTCCAAAATATAAGGATTTTCTCATATATCATTACATATCTAATTAAGAATAAATTTCATCTCATGTATCAGATCATGACATATAACTAATCAATCCTTGGGTCAAGACACAATGTCATCATACCCATGTATCTTATTTTGGTTAATCTATTTGTATATTGTTCCATTTCCTCTATTGGGTAAGGCCATATATCTATGAAACCCATGGCTTGGCCTCGGATTAGTACACTAGGTCTTCATAACCAATCATCATTCTTAGGTTAGTCCACAAGACTGTTGTACCCATTCCATGCCTCTAGTTCACATCGTCATCGTCATCGTATATTGCAATAGTACATTCCCCCCTCTAGGGTCTCATAATGCCATAAATATAAAACCTTTCAAATTTATGCCACTTATAACCCTCCATATTCAATGAATCCACACTCAATAAGAAATTACAAATAAGGTAACAATAATAGTACATAATGAATGTGTCTAATGGGAAACACACACACTATATAAAAAGAAAAATAAATATCATATCACACAAATGGTTCTCATTCCTACATATTCACATACAAGAATTAAAATTATGAGCATAAAGATTAAAAAAAATTCCAATGTGTTATAGAATTCCTTCTTGAAGAGTTTTTCTGCCAATTTCCATGAGTGATCATAGAATCATGGATGGAAAACAATAATCCCAAAATCCAATACTAATTCATCATAAATAAGATCACAGAACTGGTATTGATGAAGTAGAATAGTAGATGGTCTTGGAGGTATATCAACATACCAAACAAAATTTTATACTAATGTCAAATCTCAATAATTTCAAGGGAAAGATGGAAATCCTATATATCTAATTTTAATCAATAAATAAACCAATATTTCCATATTTAAAATTTAAGTCATATATTGATCAACCCAACATAGCTATGATCAATGATTCGACTCAAGATAATTAATGTATTTGAGCTAGAATAAACCAAAATTAATGTTTGGGATCAAACATATATATCTAAACAAAAATCACTAATGAAAGGTTAAAGAGAGAGAATATTCAATAAAAGTAGAGGTCCATGGGATTTTTTTAATAAAATAGGGTCAAACAAGATGAAAGTGGTATAAAAAAAGGTGCCTTAGTGAGAAATTAGGAGATATAACTAAACTAATGGAAATTTTTGGTATCACTGCATAGTCTATAGCTCCATGTTGAGACTGGGGCAACTACCTATACCACCAGTTGGCTAGTCGAACTAAACCAACTCAAATATAGAACCCAAAATTTTTTATATATTTTTGTCACATCAGTCTTCTTGCTAGTGGAATTATGTGGGCTAATCAGAGGCACACCATTAACTCCATGTATCTGGTTGGTGCTACAGGCTCAATTACATCCAATTCCCTACATCAAAAACCCTCTAATTTTTCTCAAACTCTATAAAATTAATCCAATATGGATCTAAACCTAAAATTAATATACCTAGTCATTTTTAGAATACTAAATTATATTATGTTTTCTATTATTTATTAGGTATCTAATAACTACATAACTAAAGAATATAATCATGTTACTTCTTAGTAGATATGTTCTGAATTTTTCTAAAAAATATATGATTTATTGTGATTCCTTATAAATGGTGTTATAGTTTCTCAAGTATGAATCTAATATCACTAAATCATATGATATGATCTTGATTTACCCATAATAATGTATGTAAGGAAAACTCTTACTCCACAATTTGAAGTATTACATAATATCTTTAAATTGTGTTCTCAATTGGGTAGTTTTGTCATTAGTGGGGAACTTATATTTTGTTTCATCTCCTCAAATGATTTCCTATTAGAATTATTAAAAAAAATGTTGTGTATTTTTGTTACAAATTGGATAATGTTATTTTTTTCTTACTAAAAAAATATAAACCACTTATAAACTCATGTATATACCAATAATGCTTTTTCTTTTTTAACATAAGTGGAATATAGAAATATGGTGATGATTTCAAAAGTATAATTTTTTATATCAAATTTATTCTTTGAAATAACATATCCTTAGACAATTCCACACTCCTCCATGAATTTTAATTCATTATAGTCTAAAACATGACGTGTTTTAGGCATTTTTTCATAATATTATTCAAATTTGAAAAACAAATGATCATATAAAATTATTAAATTTTTTAAATCACCAGGATATACTTTAAGTTAATATTCAATCATATAAATTAATATTATTACTAAAAAATTAATAAAATTAGAAGTACTTCATAATCTAGTTTGAATCCTTATTTAGGAAAAAAATTATGAGGAAATGTTAATGTTAAAATCTCATGGTCCTCAAGGGAAATGGGGAGATAAATATATATTATGAATGGACACATGAAACAATAATGGGTCTTTCAATACAATATCATGATCATTTATACTATAATGAGATTTAGGAAAAAGTATTTCATAGTCACTTAATTAAATTTTCTATAGTGAATGCATTCCCTCCTACAATTCTGCACTCTTATAAGAAATAATTCATTTTTATCTTTATTGTAAATGGTATGTCCTACTGATTTGGGGTAAAATGTGGATGAGACATAACTATTATGAGTAAAAAATATGATAGATAAGATTTTCCACTAAAAATATCTAGATTTCCTTTTGAACTACCTCCATAATGTTTTGGTTAATACTTTTTTGATGTTTTCTAACTAGTTGGGAATTATTTTGATGCAATATTATGTGTATAAAAATTATACAACTATTCTTTTGTATGAATCTTAAAATCTATCCCAGGTGTTGTACATTTTCCCCTAGAAGATAAATTTTTGTGTGTTCTTATTTAGTTTGTATGATTCTTGCATTTATCACAGAGAACTTATCTTCACTCATTAACTATAAATATTTTAATTTTGGTGTTAATAGTATATGTTTTTGTCTCGGTGGTAGAATTAAAGATAATAAAAAAATCCATCACCTAATCCAAACAAATCTACTGTATGAAATTAGTTACATTAGTTAAAAATATATATTTCAACCCATCATGTATTTCAAATCTTACTTCATCCTATGGATTTTTTATTATGATTCTATATTAGTTATTATAACTTTCCATAGAATTATAAAATTGAAACATTATAGCTAGATTTAAAATTTATTTTAATGGAATAGTTTCCTCATGTGGACCTAGTTCATTATATTGTGTAAGTATGTAAAATTAATGTTTCTCCTAAGGATACTTCATTGATTTGAAAATGATGATATGTATTGTGTTTTCTCTAAATTCAATAGTCAATGTAACTTCATGTAAAATAAAACAAATTTAGCCTATCTTCATGATTATCTTGCCTATGATGAATGATGATTTATTAGGCTATATCTCTTATTTCTTTCGGAAGACATATAATTTAGATGAAAAAAGGTTTTGGTGTCATAACAACACATATTCAAGAACTCCTAGTGGAAATGTAGTGGTTAAATTTGTAAATTGTACTGCCACACTTGTTTGAAGTAAATCACTAATAAAAGTTAAGAAAATAGGTAATGGATAACTTCATTTTATATTATATATGATCTCCTAATACTTATATTAGTGGAACATCTCTACTATTGAATGGATTGAATTATAACCTAATATACTAGTATTTTTTAGGTGTCTGAGTTGTTATTAATGTTGACACATTTCTTCCTAAATATACTATTTCATTTCATTGATGTATCCTCCTCTTAGTGAATAATTATTCTACAAATTTTTTATATTATTTTATTATGTTTTTGGAATTTAAAAGGGGATATACTAATTTCAAATTTATTTAATTTGTAAAGAATCTGATATTTAATCACTTATAAATTTTCATTGATTGAATTATTCATGAGTTAAATATAAATTTTTTATTTTTATTTTATTTTTATCGACATTTCAAGATTAAGTTTTAATTATTTCATATCTAGTTCAAATTTAATCTCAATTTATTTTATTTTCATAAGTGGTTATGATTGTTGATTACGAATAGGTTTAATTTCCTAATCACTCTAAAGTGTTACCATACTTGTATTTTTTTCAATATTTGGTCATGTTTGAGTATTTATTTTTGTAGTAATCTTAGTAATCATTTACACTAGACACCCTATATATATTTACAATTCCATAATCTCATTTTTTAATACTTCAATGTTTTCTTTATTTTAAATATGAACTTGTGGTTGAGAATGTGGGGAATTTATATATTGTAGTTTCCTCTTTTGAATGGTGATGGTTGGTAAATATGTTGGAATCCTTGTAGAAAATTACATTGAAAGGGTGTTGGTTGATGGAATTTTTATATAGATGGGGTTTTCTTTTTTATTCTTAATTACAAATTAATATTGGATGTTTACTCTCCATCCTTGGTTGGACTATTGTAATTTTCTCTTTTTATGGGTAGTAGCACAACACTCAGTATTATATATTTCAACACACAGGTCAATAATATAATTTGGTGAAGAAAAATTTCATATAGCTTAACTGGGGTTGGTTATTAGTTTAATTTATTAATATTCATTTGCTTTACCAAAATGGTAAGTTGTTTATACTTAAATAAAAAAATGTGATTCAGTAGATTTTAAATCTTAAAATCCTATGGTGGTAATAACTCATATTCCAAATTGATGTATTTTTTTTCAATATTATATATCCCTTATACTTTATAAGTGATTTCTCAATTAGTTATCTATAAGGTGATGAATCAAAAATTCCCTTATCACTGTTAAAAAACTATTTATAGAAAAAAATTAGGAAGTGATGTTCATTAAGACTTTTTGTAGGCATTTTTACAAAGATTCTTGAATATTTTCCAATATCCATAAAATGTACCACCATTATCTAGTCTTAATAAATGAATTTACTTTTTAAATGTAATTATTCCGGAAGTTATAAATATTATTTTATGTAATCATATAAAATTTCACCCAAAATGGTTATTTCTCCTGGTTTGATATTTGTATAATCACTCACTGGATACTTCTTCAAGAGAAAATGTGAATACCCTAAACATCACTTTCACCTCTTCTACTCCACATAGAATCAATGTGGTATACATTATGGTTAATCAAATTATTTTCAATTTTTTATCCTCTCCTAAAAGGACACAAATAATATGAAATAATGGAATTATTCTAGTTTTCAATTAATATTAATATTGTAAGAAAGTGTAAAAAAATATTGATTTGATTGAGGAATTGTTCATCAAAAATGTCTATTAAGTTTTAGTTAGGGTTTTATAACATGATTACACTTTTGGATTCAAGTGGTATACTTTTATTTTCATGTGGATCTATTAGTTCAGTTATCAAAAATTTAGATTATATATTCTAAATTTTTTTAATTATTAGGCTCAATATAGGAAGGTTTCATAAATAAATGAACCAAGTGCGAGGAAATGGTGTGTGTGAGATCTGTTAATTCAATTTTAAGTTAGTGATTATGATTTAATAAATCCTCCCAACATGTTTCAAAATACTGCAAAGTGATTCAATCATATTTTTATCTTCAGCTTATGACTAGGTGGTCAATCATATATTTAGAAACCAATGTGATGAATTTTAGTAGGACATAAGATTATCTATAACGATTTGAATACTTTTTTCATATTGTTTAAATTTGGGTATTTTATTCTTTATTTTTGTGAAATTGAGAAATCAAGAATAAACAATGTATTCAAAAAACTATCAGATTGTGGATAAATGATCAATACAAGGATAAGAGTGTCAAAGAATTGTTATCATAGTCCCTTATTGACTAATCCCTCTTATAATATTTAATCAATGTGAGAGTTCATGAATAAAAACCTCTCGCATTAGGTTATTAGTGATGGTGAGTTATAGTAAATAATAATCGTTGTAAACTATTTAATTCCCTATATACATGGGAATGTTTTTTAGAAATCCAAAAATCATTCACCAAATAACTCACCCTTAGTTTTTGAGGATCCCCCTAATTAGGATATCTTTATACTTAATATCTAAACAAGAGATTATATATTAAAAACCTATTCTCATAATAACCAATGACTCACCACTCAATAACACAAGTTTCATTGTATATTTTATTGGTCGAGTGGTGGCAGATGGTTGATTAAATATAAAATTAGTAATAAACAAGTGAATTGTAGATTAATTTCAATAAAATTAAACCATGTATGAAAATTCATAAAACTAAAATTAATTATAATGGAATACTAAGAAATTTTATTGAAACTAAAGAAAATATAAGTCTCTACCCCACTAGATCCATCTATGTTGATGATTTTAACCCTATAGGTGAATGATCATAGCCATGAAAATTGAGCTCTACTAAAAAAAGTATTAAACTATTAAAAAAATATATAGCTATCCAAATATATTAAAAATATTCTGAATGAATATGTATAAGTTCAATTTATAAGACCATAATTCTGCCTAGTGGATTATATATGATTTTTTGGTTAATTTGATCTAGTTTTTATATAGTGTGTCAGTCTTCCTTAAATAATAAGGGGAAGGCCACACTCCAAAGAAATTTTTAAATTTTCTCTTTCTCTTGGAGCATGAACCACCCATCCAGTTTGTTTCATGATTTCCTAATTTTCTAAAAAAATACGAATGGAATATTTCCATGGTCCCCATATCTCTTTCATGCATTCTAAATGTGTTTTTTAGTGGTAGGGGTTTCCCATATCCTTTGGTGTTATCTTTTTTTCATTTTAAATTATGATAGAAACTAGTTGAAAACACTTCCCTTTTTAGGTACAAATATTATGATAGGTATAAAATATACATAACGTTGAATCCTGGTATTACATTAAAGATTAATAGATGTTTTAAAATATATTTAAATTACATTGGGATGAACACTTGAATGAGTTCCCATTGTCCTGTTCTTCAGTAATTAGATTATAAAGCATATTTTGTTTCTAATAGGTCATAAACTACATTGGATTAATGAGATATTTTTTGAATCCAATGTATTGGTGAAAACTATAAAAAACATTCATTATCAATGGTTTTTGTGTGGGGTACTAGTAAATCATATCCCATTTAATTAATTTGTACTGCGATGTGTTAATGTAATATAAAATTTTTGGACTGGTGGATACTTGAGTGATGATACAAGATACCACATAAAAGATAACGGATGACTAAGGCTATCATGATTAGTATTCCCAAAATTCAAAGAATTTTAATGTTCATTATGTTCATTATTATATGTATACTCTTGTGATACATTCAATAGTAAATTCTTGTGTATGTGTATCATGGAATAAGAATAAAGAATTATATTTTGTGTAGAAGAGATTTCATTATAGTAGACAAATAAATTATTGGAAGGGAACGTATTATCAACTTTAGACACTAAATTGTGTTTCCATAGATGTATTACCCTAAATTTGATGCATGATCTTTTATAATATTATGAACATATCATGTTGAAAAGAAATAAACAATTAATTGATGATGTAGTTTGAAGAGTGCATGTATAGGACCAAATTTCCATTTGATATAGCCTTATTCCCTAATGTGGTTTTCATTGACCTGAAAACATTTAATATATTTATCAACTATTTTCAAAAAAATTAAATATATTTAAAACATTATTATACTTCAATTTCTTCTCCCAATAAAATATTTTCCTCACTAATAACAACATAAATAATTATATTGAACACAATATTCATTTTTTATAAAATCTTAATAGATCACATTATGTTTAGAAATTTTATGAATTAATACATACTCATTTTATTATATGAAATCATGTATTATATTGAAAAAATTAAAATATTCTCATTCCTATCATGTTCGAGGAATAAAATGAATGTGTTATGAATAAAAAATAATCAATTTTTTGAAATAATAAATAATAAATCTTGGTGTGACCACCTCATTTATTATGTGATATCTAATTCAACCATATATCCAAAATATATAAGAAGAATCATAATTAAAACTAAACTATAATCAAGGTATGATATAAATTATCTTTTCATTACTTGACTTTGTTATGGAATGATATTTTTTTATATGGTGAAATTCATTTTGACTTATCCAGAAGTGATATCATATCCCTAAAACAAAAATGGACTCCTCAAAAGATAACCAATTATGATGTTATGTGATCTTTCAATTTATTTCATATTTTTGGATTGATATACTCATTTCTTCAAGATTTACTTCAGCTACTCATAGAAAATGTTGGACTAAATTTCTAGGTATTTCACCTGTAGTACAATTCATTCCCAATTAGTTTATAGAAAAATTTCTCACAGAGCAATTGTTATTGTTGTTAAGTGACAAAAATGCATATGATTTATTTTTTTCTCTCAAAAAACAATATTTTTACATGAAAAAGACCTTTAACATCATGTTGTATTCCTCGTCAGAAAAATTTCATTCAGTTTCATCATTATAAAACATTTAATATTATCATATAAAATCATGTGTATGTTTCTAAAAAATAAAAAATGAAAAAATAAACACTCATGAATGATCATCTCAATAATAATTCATGATATGATCTAACAATGTCAAATAAATAAAAACACACTTAATTGTATTGAATAGTGTTTTTGAGAGTTCGTAGACCCTTTGTGAAAATAATTATTCCATATTGACCCATCTAAATTTAGGTCATCTTCAAAACTCTCCCTTCGTTAATAGAGACCAAGTTAACTTCAATTTCCCTTTTTACAATATAATAATAATGTTAATTTATAGAAAAAAATATTTGAGAACTCGCCATGTATCCACCTATAGGAAACAAATCTCCACTCCTCTCTCCATTTGAAATAAACTACAAATATATTAGATTCCCTTAACCATTTTTAGAAGAGCTCCACAAATATAATACCCATTTGGAAAAAAATTAAATTTTATATGAAGTGGGAATGAATAAAAGGTAAAAATATATAATTTGGGAGATATTATACTATTATCAACAGTATTAAATGTAAATATGCATCCTTCGGTAGCTGTTATGAAAATATATCATCCATATTCCATTTTTTCAAAAAATACTCCACTGTGTGATCTCTATGAGACACCTTCTACTTAAGGATGTGGTATTTGATATCAAGGTGTTTTTAACATGAATAATATGCTAGATTATTAGATATATGAATAGTTATTTTAATTTCACACCTAATCAAAAATGGGTTTGGAAAATGAACCACCATGAATTTTGTTTCACAATTCACCCGAATAATTAAAATTTATTATTATAAAGACATAAATTAAGGATATTTTCTTTTATTAAAATAAAAAAATTTAATTATTTTAGTTCCACGAAATAAACATTCTACGGATAAAGAAAACAACATCGAAATATGATTTTTTCCCTCTGAAATCACCTTCCAAATTAGCATATGAAAACCCATAAAAATCATGTTATCATCTCTTTAATAACCAAAGATAAAAGAACATTTTACAGTTAAATAACATAATATTTTAACACCATAAACCTTGATCCAATGATGTATCTTTTAATTATATAAAAAATCATAACGGTGAAAAAAAATATCATATGTGGATGTATTAAAATATAATAAAAATCAGATATTATTCCAAAAATCATTTTGAACAATTGATTTTTCATCTTTATCCAAGGAAAAAATATTCACTCTAATGATAAGGGTAGAGGTATCCCTAGATCATTTCATTATGAATCCTTTTAGAAACTCTCAAACATATTTTTATTATGGTAAAAACATTGTACCTAATATATTTTGATATCAAGCCCATGAAAAAAGTATTGTTTCAAATAATTGTCATTTAAATATATTCTAACATCAACGAATAATGTTATTTATATTATTTAAATTAATTAACTAAGAAAATAATGCCATTACCATAAAAAATAACAACATGTGTTTTTTAATGTAAATTCATATATAATTAGGAATTGATTTTTTCCTTTATTTAATTCCATGTCCCTTGGGATACTTTATATCTTCCAATTCCATGCTCATGGGGATTATTTAAAAATCTATATTATATTTATTAACATAAAAATAGGAGAACCACCACCTCTAATAAAAAACCCTTGTGGATATTCAATATAGAACTCTTCTTAAAGATATTTTTTTATGAAATCTAATTCTATACAAATGAGTAAGACATGATAATTCAACTTGGCACATATTTCAAGAGTCATTTAGATATTTTCAAAAACAATAGTAGGAGAAAAGTTGTCATAAAAATAAATACCATAAATTTGAGGGAATCCTTTTCATACAAGACAAGTCTTATTCCATGTCACTTGAACTCTCTCATTAATATACTGGTGATATACCTACTTGGTCCCAATAACATTTTAATCTTTGGGATGGTTTGGAAATTACTAGGTATTTATTTTCAATGTTTAATTCAAACCTTTCTCCGTCAATGAGTGATAATAATCAATATTAAATATTACTAAAAATACTTCTAATATACATAGGAAAAAGGATTGTGTGTTGATTATTTGTAATGATTCTCCTGATTTACATTCCTTTACTAAAATAAAAATAATATTTTTAATTTCCACATGTATTTTGAGAATTTAAAATTTTAATCAAACATGAACAATTCCTTACTTATCACTAGTGATTGATGTATCTATTTGAAAAATTTATACACTTATTCTAAATTTATGTATTCATCATGTTGGATATGTTCTACAACATTCAACTCTTCAAACTCTTTATTAACAAGAAATGAATATTTGGTTATGACCGGATACTTCAATACAATCACAGCACATTAAATAATAATAATTTTAAATTTTTATTTGAAGCACTAATAAAATCTATAAAAATTAGTGTATCTATAAAATATAGTGGTATCTGGATGATTATCATATTTTTTGAAAAAAAAATTCCATTTATAATAATTTTGCAGGGACTTCATAAAAACATCAGGCCCTTTAAGTTAGTATTATTTTTAAAACATGTATTAATAGAATATGGATGTGGAAATTATAAAATTTTGATGTTAATTATAGTTGAAACTACGTTAATAGGTAAATTGTTTAGATATGTTATGCTTTGAAAGCATCATTCTTCAAATATCCTTTAAGAACCTATTTTATTCTTTCCACCACAAATTTTTTTGAGTATTATAAGGATAATTTAATTAATCTAAAACATCATGTTATTTGGATATTACGTAATTTATCCATTATTGTATTTAAATACAATATCAGATATAAACATATTAATAAAATAATCTACAAGCTTTTCGATATATCTCCTGAACATCATGAACATCTCTACTAATTCTTATTTTCTATTTATAAAATAAATTCATGTAAAATGACAAAAATCTTCAAAAATTTGATAATTTACATATCATAATTCATATATTTCACATTGATAGGACCCAAAATATCTAAATAAAACTGATCAAGAGATCTAGTTGTCTTGAACTCTATTCTTATATAGGAGTTTTTCACCATTTAACCATTATGAAAAACATAAATTTTTTTATTTATTTCCCATCTAAGCTATATAATATTCCTCACAAAAATTGAAAATATTTCCCTTTCTAATTTAGCCTAAATGGCCATGTATTATGTGGCACAATTCATTATTCTAATTAAATATTAAATAATGTGTACTATGATCATTTGAAATATTGAAATGGTTATTATTGGTATAATTTCCCTTCATTAAAAATATTACCATTTTTAATATTAAAATAAAACATCCATTATTTAAAAAGAAAAACAAATTCACATCATCAAATTTTTAGAAGAATATAATTCACTATTGTCATTAAAGTATGATAATTTCAAAATAAAATTTAATTTTTTATGTTTAGTGGATCGGTCTCTTCGAGAAATGAGATCAGAAATCAAATGCAAGATGTTTTTACATGTAAAAATAATGTTTCTAGATGAGGAATAAGTTTTGGGAGGTTTATTTCTAGCTCAATAGAGATAAATATTAGTATTATTGGTTGTTTTATGACATTAAACATCTATCCATTAGCTATATGATTGTTTTTGTAAGTAGAAACTACTAATGTCAATGGTCATCGGCCATCTAATAGCTTGAATTGGATAACTAATGGGAATTTTAAATGGGGAAATTAATCATTCATGCCATTTTAGTTTTATAAGATCTATTCCCTTATTCCCTACACCCTATGATAACATGGTAGGGGCTTACCCAACACCATTATCTCCCATATTTAGGGTGGGGTATTCGTTTTTTTCGGAAGATTAGAAGTATGTATCACCTTTAGATGATACAAGTTCATTACATAATTCATTATTAATTAATTTTTGTCTTCTTTCATCCTTTGGATTATGATTCCACCTTGTCATTGAGTAATTAGACCAAATTATTGGGTCTTTTTTCTATATGTGATGATGGTATAACAACCTAATAATTTCATACAGAAATACTGAATATTATTGGTTGAATATTTATTACATAAAAAAACATCCATTCCATAAACATAATGGTTTTGTGTCTTCGGAAATATGGATATGTAAAATAGTGGTATAAAAATTATCTACATTATTTACTATTATGTTCTTCACAACTAGCACAATACTTTTACATAACATACTTTAAACCATTATCCATAACTCATTGAAATGAAAAATTATAATGTGTGATATTCGATTCTGAGTAAGGGAAAACATAATACACATAAATCAATGATCATAGGTCTGTATAAGATAATCATATGAGTATATGAACATGTTCATAATATTATATAATCATACCCATCAATTTAAATATCTTAATCATGAACCATGAAATAAAGTTTTATCAATTGAAAACATAAAACATAAGATTTATAATTCATCAATAATAAATCATGAGCTCTGAAAAAATATCATAATAAAAATGAAATAGTTTTTTTCAAAAAATTATGAATAAAAAATTATTTCATTATTTAAGGATCACTACCAATATTATCATAGTGGATTGGGTTAACTCCTCATTCTATCATTTCCTTAAAGATGGTTTTCTTCCAATACTAAATTATAATAAAAAGTTTCTTAATGAATTGGGATCATTCCCCATTCCAATCCATGTTATATTATTATATATTTATCTTTACCCAATTCATTAGATGATGATATAATTCTAGTATCACACATCACATAATGAAAACCATATATATGGGTTCCTCAAGATTGTAAAGCATTCATCATATAATCATATCATGACCCGCGAAAAGGAAATATGTTTCATAGAATAATCATCTTCATAATCCTAAAACTTCCTTAGAATTAATAAATATGGGAACATTGGATCATATCCCCAGTAAATCATGAGAAATATAAATGGATTTTTTGAAATATTAAAATACCATTAAAATATCACTAAGACATTTCTTCAGGAAACTACTCTTTTCATTTCAGAATCACATATTTAAAATTTAAAAAATAACAAAATATTACAGAAAAGGGTTTATATTAATATAACCAAAAATAATATAATGGAATCATAAAATAATAGAAAATTCATCTTGTTGTTAAAAACCATTCATTTGGTGTTTGTTAAAATAAAATTTCCTCAAACTTTTGGTAAAACTCAAAACTACCTCATTCAAAAAATGATAAAAAGAATCATTTAAAATGAATTGAAAGTCAAAATGGGAAAAATATAATTAATAACTCATTATAGAATATGGAAAACATTATTGAAAATATATTGAATATAAATATTGATATAGAAGAAATGAATCCCTATTGAAGAGAGAAATGAAGTCAGATTTACATTAAAACATTCATTCCATATTTTGAGTATTTAAAGTGGGGAAAATCAAAGTCAAATATGCAATATAAATAAATAACTATATGAGAAGAAAATATATTATAATTTTTATAGATATATCAAATAATTTACTCATCGTAAAAATTAATCATATGAAATCCTTTTAAAATGTGGTGGTACCATAAAACACTTACCTCAACTCAGTCTTCCTTCATAAGTGATCTAACCTCATACATAAAAAAATTGTAATTTTAATTAAATTATCTAAAAACCCATCATAATTCCTATAATACCATTAAAATTTTACCTATAACATCTTATCACCAATACATTAACAATATTTCATTATCACCATCATTTTAAGAGTGAAATGCATCATTTCTAATGTATGTTTTGGTTTGGTATTTATGTTCCATGTAGGTTGATCATTTTTTCTTGATATATAGTATATAAATAATCATATAAATGTAGTATTTACTAATTATATAAATTTATAACCATTCAAATAAATTAGTGATGAAAAATTAATTATTTCACTATGTGGAGATGTTAGTTCGTACATACACAATGGTGATGTTTCAATATTTCGATGAATGGAATGAAAAAAAATTATATTAATTAACCTATAAATAATTATTATTATTTAAAATATTTCATATATATACATTAAATCTATCATAATAACCAACTAAGAAATATGGGGATGCAAATTGAGTCATATGCTTATGTGGAGGCCGTATTACATATGTCTTCTCGAGTTGTACTTTCATCTCCATTTCATTGAAAATAAATGGTAAGGGTTGTTATATCATCAAGATAACATATAAATACTCTCTATATACTATTTTAATCACTTTTTGAGAATAAAACATGTTAATAATAAGTAGATGGAGAAATACAAATAAAAGAGCTTTGTCAAGATCGGTACCTCTTCTTTAAGGGACCTCAATTGGATTACTCCTCAAGACTTGAATTTCTAGTATTAAGAGAATATAAAAGATAGATAATGAAGTTAAATAAGTAAATAATTTTTTGGATTAGGTATTTTCTGATATATATTGCTCAAAATTTGTAAATAAAGTTGGAGAAGAGGTTCCCTTTTTTATGTGTGGGGATACAAAACAAATTTATTAAAATAATTCAATGATTTATAGTTACATTCATGGGAAAATAGACCCGAATGGAAATTAATTATAATAATGTATAATATGATGTTTTAATTAATTAAATAAATAATATTTTTATATGTTTTTGTGGAAATCCTAACCTTATTTCTTAATTTAACCCCCAAGAAAACCAATTCAATCCTTAACATGGTAATAAACATTTACTATTTTTAAAATTCACTATGATAAAAAATTATGTTTAATAGATTATATTATGTAAAATATGATAATTAAAAAAATTAAATAAATGTTAATGTATTCAATTTCTATAAGTGGAAGAATTTAATTTAAAATAAGTTTGTAACCTACAATGAAACCCTGTTTTAGAAAAATAAATCATTAATATTAAAACATAATTAACATTTATTATTTTCTATTTAAAAATCATAAAATTATTTTTTAAATATATTATTGAATATATCATATTTCTGTTTTATAAAAATTATTAACAAATAGTAATTAATTTAATTTATGAAGACAAAAACACATTGCATGTACAAAAATAGTTTGTAGAAAAATGTGTTTTAAGCCCAAAAATGAACATATACCACACCAAATATAACCATGACTATGAGGTAATTAATTATATTTTTTTAGTATTATAGCAATATTATCTTAATTTCAAATCAAATTTAAAAATTATTTTTTCTTTTACTCAAAAATAATTGATAGGTTTATAAAAATTCGTTATTTTCACTATTAAATGAAAAAATATATTCTAAAAACATCCTAAAAATTCACCAAAAAAATATTGAAAAGAAAATTTTGGAAATTATATTAATTTAGTAGAATAAAATTCCAAAAAATTATCAATTAATTATTTTTTACAAAAGTAAAAAAATTGGAAAAAACTATTTTTGAAGAAAGATTATTTTTTATGCATAAAATAAAATCTCAAAAAATTGAATACTTGTTCATTATGAATTAGGAATCAAATGTAAACTGTTTAAAACATTTAAAAGTGTTTTTCATAATCTAGTTATTTATATGCACAGCTAATGATTTAAAATAATGTTTCTAATGTTTTACAGTATCATAGTTTACATATACTTTGGGGCGCGTGTATGGAAAGCAATCAAATAATTCACATTTTACATCAAAGTATAAAATATATAAAATCATTGGTGCTAGATTCTACACCATTTAATATTAATTTTATTATTTTATTGAGCTACTTTGCTGGAAAAAAATGATATCTCTGCTTCATCACATCCTCGATCTCCTATTACGCTTCCTCAAATTTTATATTCCACTGAAAAACATTAAACAATTAAGTAGTCTTTTTCTATAGAACATTATCGATATGATCCAAGATATCTAATAGTTGTTATTTATAGGTAATATCAAGATATAGTGGTATAAACACTGATTTTATTACATTTGAATGATTAAAAAGTTACTTCCTCATGAGAGATACAAGGAACACATAGTGAACTTGGGAGAGTATTGGTCAGTGTGCCAAGTGATAAGATACAGTCCTTACTCGATCAAGAATATAAAAGGGACCAATATAACTGAGGATCAAATTTTACTTATTTTTTAATATCATAAACATCCTTCGTGGATAAATTTATTGGAAAATATTTTCCCAAAATTCAAACTTTTGATCAATCCTGTGATTGTTCTCATTACTCTTCTATTAACTCTATGTTTCATAGATGTGATGTTGAATGTATCTAAACTTATCTTACATTACATCATCTAACAGAGGTACCAGTATAATAATTTTTTCATCTTTATCCCAGAATATGAGACGTCTACAATTCTTTACATAGAGGGCTTTATGAGGATTCATCTGAATGATCAATTCAAAGTTATTTTTATAAAAAAATTGACTATAGGAGGGTGTTGATCCTAAAATATTAAAATATTGAGAAGAGAATCTCAACATATCCTCTAGGGTATGAATGATCCCCTCAGAATAACCATATTTCAAAGGATGATAAGAATTATTGAGACACAATTCTACATCAAGATCTTGCTAAAGGATTCTCCAAAACATTGAGGTAAAACTCATATCTCAAATAAGTAAATACATTTTGTTATGTCATGTAACTTTACCAATTTCATAAAGTATATCCAGGTAATATGATCTGAAGGAAAATATTAACTAATATAAATGAATTATTATAACTTCATAAGACGATCGACAACAACCCAAATAACATCCTGGCCTTCAGATGTTTTGGGGAGGCCGCGGAATAATTATAGGGTGATGTTTTCTGATTTCCATTATAGCATTGCTAATGGATATAAAATACCCTTAGATATTTTTATCCCATCATAAACATACTGACATACCAATCATCAAGATACATACTCTGTAATATATATATTTATATTATATCACTAGAAATACTCTTTAAAATTCATTATAGATCTTCATACTTCTCTGATATATAGATAATGTTGGGATATAAGAATCTTCTAATAGTTATGTATAAAATTAATGTATATATGGGGCACATAATAGGATCATGAACCCTATAATTGCATCATATTAAATATTGAACTCAATAAAAATTATCACCTTCCTTTGCATATCAGCATGCTCTTTCTGTACCTCTTCAATATTCACACTCATAGATAGATTAAAAATCATTGGAGTTACAAAAATTTTTTATCCTTCCTACAATATTTCATGTTCCATACTTTTCAAACACATAAATATTGTATATTTTTTGATCCACGTCATAGTTTAGATAGAATCATCCTTCCGAGTCAAAGCATCAGACACTATTCTCACTTTTCTATGGTTGAAATTTATTGGTGATTAATAAACTTTAATCAACTCAAACCACGTTATTTAGTGTGAAATAAACTAATTTTGTGTGAATATACACTTTAAACCTTTATTATTAGTATATATGTCACACATTTCATCATTAATATAATACCTAGATATATTTAATGAAAATATTACCATTATTAACTATATACAATGAGTTTGGTAATTTTACTCAAAAACCATAAGATGTAAAGACACATAAGATATCACCATATAATTCTGAAAAATCACACAACACAATATCTTTTTCAATGAATCATTATAAATAAATAAAAATATTTTCAACTATTCGATTATGTTTTTACAGGTGCACTGGCCAAGATTCTATTTAGATCCTTGAATTTTTCTTCATGTTAATTTTTTTCAATGGAACTTAAGTCCTATATAATTTAACCTTTTGAGTGGATTAGATTTTTATGCGAAATATTTCAAAATTAATTGATAAAATCTAACCAAACTATGAAAACTGGATATCTCATTCACAATGGTTAGTCTGGGCCTTTGTCCAAAAACTAACATCTTTTATAGATCCACTGGTATACCCTCTCTTGTGATTGTATGACCTAAAAATAGAACTTTCTGAAGCGTAAATTCACACATGGTAAGTTTTTCAAAGAACTAATACTTACATATGGTATTTATTACAATCATAAAGTGATATTTATGTTATTTCTTGATCTTGGAATATATAAAAATATAATATATAAATTCTACCAAAAAATAATCAAGTTAATCCTTAAATAATCTATTAATTAAATCCATTAATATACCAAGGGAATTAGTAAGAACAAATATAAAAAGTAATTAATAATCGTGTATATACCATGAATAGAAGGATTTCATAGATATGTATCCACTTTTAATCCCCAACTAAAAATATTCATGTGGAATATTAATCATGGAAAAAATTTAGCATCACGTAATTGATCAAAAATATCATCAATATGGGTCACCATATACTTATTCTTGATTTTTTTCCTATTGATTTCATTATAATCAATTCAAATTCACATTGATCTGTATTTCTTATAAAAAAATGAACAGGTGTACCCCAATGTGACACAATTAAATGAATTAATATCTTATCAAGATTCTCCGAAAGTCATTTCTTTAATGCTTAAAATTGAATTAGGTTCATTCTATATTGAGTCTTTGAAATTGTTGTAGCTATAAGTATGATTTATAATGAAAACTATGCATCATGATTTGTAGGAATACTTGGTATCTCTTTTATAAATTCATAGGAGAAATCCTATACAATAGTAATATATTCAATCTTGAGTTTCCCCCCAACCATATGAGATAAATACAATCATCGAATATGATTAAATATCTATGAAAAGGATGTAATTTCAGTTGGATGTCTATATTTATCCTCTCTCTAATAGAAAATCATAGGTGGATATTCTATATCAAATTTTACTTCAATTTCATATCAATTTATAATATAACTACCTAAAGGTATGTAACAAATGCTATAAATCTCATCAAATTCAACTAAAGGATGAATAAAAAGGTTTACATTGGGAAGATTATTATAAAATTCATCATGAAATCCATAACTTAGTAATGTTACATATTTATCATGATTTACTTTAGTGATAGACATATCATATTCCTATCCTTATTATAGGGTATAGACATTGGATTTGGACATAGGATCAGATAATTCCTTTAGTCCCCACATATAAGACATTTAACTAACAACATTTACCTAAGATGAACATAATTTACCACTATTGAAATTTTCATTTTTCCTCATCAATTAATTGATTTATTACCTTAATTTACTCACATAAAAAAACTTATTATCACATTGAGACGTTAACTTGGGTGCTTCTTGTAACATTATAGATATGTTGGAAGATAAATATTATTTCATATATGGACTTCAAGAAAATCTGTTTTGTTAAAGGTGTTTCAGTAAACTCAACCACATTGTTATTTTTAATCATATAACATGATATTTTATTTTTCATAATCATAATGTTTCACATTCCATATTCTTTTTCATTTGTTTGATAATAATTCCAATAATAATATTGTGAATCATGGTCTCTGTTAAAACATTTCATTTTACTTTTATCCATTTACTAAAATGATAAATTATAGAATGAAAAATAATGAATATAGTGGTAAATAAAAAATCAATGAAAAATATTTCATAGGATTTATAAATCTTGAAACATACTTGTTAATCTATGAAACCTTATGTTTAAACTAGTTCATCTATGGTTATTTTATATTAAAATACTTTATTATGGATCTTATTGAAAATTTGAATTATCTTAATCATATTCCATGGGTGTTTCAAACTAGGTGCATAGTAAGGTCTCGTTCAACATGCACCAAAATGATGGTTAATATATACTTTAAATCTATTTCTGGATTATTACCCTAATATATATTTCATCCAAAACCAAATCAACTTTTAGTATCTAGAATGGGATGAATTTCAAGGAAAAAACATTATATTATTTACTACATCATTGTATGTTCTCCAATTCTTATTCATTACCTAAGGGTTCTCTTTATTTTTTTCAAATTATAGTTTCTAAATTTTATTAAACCATTCACTAATACAAAATATAGCGACCCATAATTTTAATATATAAATACTATATATTATTAGAAAAATATTCATTACATAATAATATGATATGTACTAGAAACACAATGTTTTAGTTTCTTTAAAAACATATAATTTTAAAAAACTAGTGCATTAATGATCTAAATAATTTCTCTTTATTTTCTTCACAACTTACAACCTCCTTAAACACAACATACTTAAAACCATTATCCATAAAATGGGGAATATAAACATAATAAGGGGTTATATTAGATTCTAATTTTGGTTGAATAAAAGATATATCAATAAATTATCCTAATTGTGCATATGATAAGCATAATTATATGAGAATACGAGTTAAAATTATATATTAATACCCATAAATTCATAAATAATAATAATCAAATGTGAAATAATGTTTTATCAACCAAAACACATAAGACATAAGAGTAAAGAATCATAAATAATCAATCATAATCGATGAAAACATATCATAAGCATAATAAGTAAGTTTTTTATTAGAAAATAATAATATAAAATCATTTAATTAGCCAAGTTTCACAAATAATACTTTCATAGTAGATTAGGTTCACCCCCCCCCCCTTCCACCATTTCCTTGGTCGATATTCATTCTCAATATTGTGTTGTTGGAAAATCCCCTTACTAAAATGGTTTAACTCCCCATTTAAGTCCATATTATCTCATGATATATCCATATTTACAAAATTCAATAGAGGGATACATAATTCTTGGCCCATCCATAATATAATGAAAACCATATATATGTGTTCCATATGATCATAAAACATCCATCATATTATAACTCATGTAATGGATATGGGTTCTATAAAAATTTCTACACCATAATCATAAATAATCCATTTAATGTATAAATATTTCAAAATTATATCATATCCTAATAAAATTGTTATAAACATAAAATGGTGTTTCAATAGATGAAAATAACATTAAAATATTTCTTGTACATTTATTGAGGAAAATACCCTTTTCATTTTAAATCACTTATTTATAATCTAAAAAATTTCAAAATATTACTGTGAAAACTATACTATATGATAACCAAAGAAACAAATAAATTAATATTCTAATAAAATATAATTCCACATTCTTGGGAAAGTATTTCATGACATGTATATTATTCCAAAAATTCATTTCACGTTTTTAGTATAACTCTAAAGTACATCATTCAAAAAATAACAAAAATATTCATTTAGAAAACATTTGTAGAATGTAAAAAAAGTGTAAAAATGAATTTAATAAATTATAATAGAATAAAAAAAGCATTCTTGAAAACATATCAAACAACAGTATTGGAAATGAAGAAAATTTTCTCAAACAAATAAAGAAATGAGGTTGCTTTTCCCAAAAAAACATTCTTCTGGTATTATAAGTACTTTAGGAGTGGAAAGTGAAATGATAATTTCTAATATATATAAATAAAAAAATTAGTACAATATATATAATATTTATAATACATCGATCATATAATTTCTTCATTATAAAACTTAATCAATAGCAATCCTCGTAAAAATGAGATTGTGACTAAAAACCCTTACTACATGCTGGACTTTCTTCGCAAGCAATATAACCTTTTATTTAATAAATTATAGTTATAATATAATTCATAATAGAACTATAAAAAAACCTATAATATCATACATGGTTTACTTATTAAATTTTATCACTCATTTATTAACAATACTTCACTATGACCATTATTTTGGTTTTAAGTTCTTTGTTTTTCATATATGTTTTTCTTTGGTAGTTACGATCTTTACATAATGATGGTCAATTATTAATATACATAATTTAAATAATTATATAAATATAACATATATTCATTAGATATGTATTTGTAACAATTCCTATAATGTGGTGAGGAAAAATGAAATACATCACTACAAAGATATTTTAGTTGATACAAACGCATGAGTGATATTTTCATTTATTGATAGATGTAACAAAATAAAGGTAAATGTAAATTAACCTTTCCAAAGTCAATATAATTTCATAAATAGCTCATATATATATATATATATATATTAAATATAACATAATTCATGAACTTACCTGGATAACTTTATATATAGTAACAAAATAAGTTGGTTATTATTCCTTAAGCGTTCCTCACCGTACACTAAAAGCTTACAACTAGAAAAAAGGGCCTTGGATGTGTCCATCTGGAGACTATTACCACATATAGCAGTAATAAATTAATGAAAATAACAAAAAATCCATATTTATAAATTATTAGAGTTCTTAAGAAAAAATTATAAACAAATTTGTAGTAATAAATTAGTTTCATTAATGTCCTGAAAGATGATGTCATACATGAAAAACGGATCACACATTGGGCTAACCACACATATAAAAGAGTAAATAAATTAAATATAACAAAATTATAAGACTCTACTACTATATCTAAGATTAAGCACATACTCCATCACCAAGACACTATCGATCTTCTCCAACCAAGTCATTAAAATCCATACAAGCATCTTCGCTTGATCTTACAACCCCAAGGATTACACATATGCATAATTCACCTATAATAAACGTAAAATTTTAAATAAGGTCTGAATAAACACCAAAGTTAATGTATATGGTGTTACTAATAAGTCTATGTTGGACACCACCTATAGAAAACCTATAGAATGTTGTCATAAGTTCATTCTCATGCAATATGATCAAACTAGTTGAGAAATAAATACATCATATAAATAAAGTAAAACCACAATAAATACGTTAATCTAAGAAAAAAAATTACTAGAAATATTTTGAATAATTCAATAATATGGATTTTGTATAGCTCAAGTCATGTGCAATCAGGTAGATCCTTGGAACCATTATCCCAATCAATGATACCTACTTCAGATAGTGCTGAAAATGACTTCTAGAAGGTTTTGTCACCATAAAGAGTCGCATTTCCTAAACATGAGATCACCCATACTGCTATAAAATGACTATAATGAAGGATTTTAGGTCCCAAATGGACAAGATATTAATATTTCTATTAGTGGGATGTCATTCCACTCATTCCATGTAAATCTGGTCTAATGAGTGAGTTATATGTACTAGCCCATAAGAAACTAAAAAAGTGTGACTCCATTAATCACTTCGAGGGATGAACCATATGAAATAGATAATAAATTTTCTCAAGACCCAAAGTAATAACAGAGTTCCTATTCAATAATTATCAAAACAATTGATTCATAGACTAGTGTGTGGAGTATAGTAATGGTTCATCCACAATATCCAGGGGAGAATACTTTTAACCACTTGAGTATATCATCATCAATCTATCATAGTATCTAAAAGAATAATTTTGAGGAGTTCTCAGTAACCTAAATCTATAAAAAATAAAGGGAGGAATCTCAGTGTGATTGGTACCTCCTCCAAATGTATCAATCAATCTTGTGAGGCTCATAGGCTGGATCCCAATAAGTTCCTATTGGAATCCTGATTAGTTATCAGTCATTTGAATAGGTTCCAAATCTATATCCTATGATATATATCTTAGAATCCTAATCATACATTATATTTCATTAGTCTACCCGACCTAGTTCTAGGAATCACCTTTTGAAATCACAACTGCATTGAGAGTAACCATGTAAATTTATATGCAAATAGTGTGTGTGTATGATTGCCTAAAACAATCACTACATCCATATCCCCTTAGGCTCTCAATTTTTGTATAGGTTCTAATATTACACCCACTACCATATCTACCCAAACCCATAACACGCAAGCTTACGTTCGGTCAAACATTGGGTCACCCACTAGGTCCCTCATGTAAACGCATTAGAGGGTTATCCTACTTGTCATCCTCTAGGACAGTATGAAAGAAATGGAATCCCTCTTGGGATCATTAAAAAAGGAAACCAAGTTAAGTAATTGGATCCTAAAAAAGAGTATGAAGAAGTATCCAATTTAGGATATGTGCAAAGAGTATGTAAGCATTGGCATTTTACATGGGATCCCCTATATCGAATCATATGCACATGCATCCTACATAGTATCCTTATTCACAAACCAGTTTCTAAAAACTTGTGGTCTCACGTTCCTAAATCAGTAGAGATATTAAGGGAGGCATACTCAATGATATATATATTTAATCATTTTTCTGTATATATTGATCATAGAACATATCCTATCAAGTTCACAATATTAATAGATATCTAAAACTATTTACTAGATGAATAACCTCTTCATTATAGATCGCTCACCCTTAAATGCCACTTAAGAGTCCTCAAATTACAGTGAGGGTTCCATCAATGAAATATAAAAATGAAAACAGTAAAAATGGATTCCCCTTATGTAAAGTTTTGAATTCGGGGTCTAAAAACAAATAAAACCATCAAGAGTGTAGCAAAAGAGTAATACACAATGTGGGTATACCTTGGTACACGGTGTTTCCTCTCAAAGCTTCACATGGGGGCATACTTTAACCTAACTTGTTGTATAGAAACCAAGTACATGGAATATAAATCATATACACTGTGTGTACCCTACATGGGGTACATACTTGATTACTACACATGGAATGGCCATGTGTTTCTACTTGGACAAGTACATTGACACAACATGTATCCCACATGGGGTCTGTATATGTACCCTATATGGACAAATGCCTCGTCTTTGGAAATTTTTCCATGTACTCGATAAATTATATTGGTTATGAAGTGGTTCCCATATATTTGATAATTAGACACCTCTAAGAGGATGTGTGTGTACGTTTCTTTTCCACATTGGTTCATGGGAAGATAATTCATGCTTTGGACACTGATGGCCAATTTCATAACCATTGGTTGAGTTAACTATGACATCATCACCCCTAAATCATGATCCTTATTTTAAATTATATTGGTTATGATGTGGTTCCCCTCTATTTGATAATTAGACACCTCCAAGGGGATGTGTGAGTTAACCTATAAGGATTGTCCCATGTGGGCCTAGAAGGGACCTATGGGATAACTTATAGTCAATGGGATTATTCCCATAACCCATGGGAGATTTATTTCCCATGTGGGATGTGGATAGAAATTTTTTTTTTATTATATAAAGAATAGAAATGGGTTGGGATACTAGAATGACCAAGTGAGACCTTAAGAAAAAATATGGGTCTTGTTCTGAAGATCCTACTTTGTTTATGGATTATATTTGTTCTCAACTTATTAAGACTAGTTTTGAATGGTGTTAAATGAGATAATAAGATCCCATTTCAGTTAATATGATGTATTTATAAAGATAATGGATCTTGAATGAATTCCTCAAGTCCCTATTTTCCATGAAACATGTGAATGGTTTGAAGAAATTGATTTTCAAGCTAATTCCTAGAGAATTTTTAGGTATTCATTTGAGGAAATTGGATGTAATTCATGAATAATTCTCCTTGTATAATAAGACAATGATTTGTGGTTTTTTATATCCTATAAATTATAGGTAATTTGTAAAACATGTGATGTTATAATGATAAACTAAAGGGTAAGAATATGTGCTTACAATAGTATTGAGAATATAGTTGGAAGGGAAGAGGTGATGCCAATCGTATTTAGGTTTTATTGGAAAGAATGATGTTGCTAAAAGACAAGGAATCTAGGATAATTTCCTAGGTAAATATGACGATGCTAAATATGATTGAGAAAATGTTATATATCCTGGAATATGGGGTTCGTGATGAAAGTTGTTGGGTTAATTTAGGTAAAATATTGTTCAAGACTTAACTATGAATAAATTTATGTTTGTTCACAAATCCAAATTATCATTAATCAGTATGGTTGGTGTTGTAGAAGTTGATATTTAAGGTGACGATGTTTCCCAATGTTTACCAAATTTCTAGGACTCAAAATCCAGAGTTTTTTTATGGAAAATGAATGATTTATGCATAGGAGATGGTGAAATGTATTTCTCAGACCATGAAGAACATCCTATATATTTTAGATGAGGTAAACTAAGTGGATAAGGAGAATCCAAAAAGTACGAGTTTAGCATAGCAATGCTACCCTGACTGTGAATCATGCTCCATAGCCTACATTGGGAAAATAGTTCATGGGAGGATTGAAGTTCACAAGAGGCAAACCATTCAAGGTAGGATCATCATTTTTAGTTGAGAGGTAGTGATTTGAGGAGCCAAAAAGGATTTTTATTTTCAAAATACAACAGATGTCGCAAAGCATTAAGGTTTTATGTGGACCACACATCATAGTTTGTCGTAAATGATGTCATGCGTCAATGTTTTGTGTAATTGTGATTAGCAGGATTTTTGGGATTATTTTCATATGTTAAGTACCCCAATCACATTATTATATTTTAGTGAATTTTATTATAATAGCTCATCACTTGTGTAATAATTTGGGTAAGTCCAGAAGAGTTCGTGAGAGAGAATTATGTGAAGTAGAAGAAATTAGTCGGGGAGAATTCTGTGACGAGTAGTAGTGTGCAGGGAATCATTTCCACTAAGGGGGAATTTCTCATCTAAAGGATTTTATAGGGGATGATCCTTCAAAAGTAAAAAAAGGTCATGAAGTATTGGTAGTCCATGGGGCATCTACCATCCATGAAGCAGAGGCAGTCCAGTAAAGGTAAGGTCGTTCAAAACGATAGAGGTTTTCCGTAGAAGGAATGGTTTTCCATGAAATGAAAGGTTCTCAATGGTAGGGATGTTTTTCACAAATAACTCACACCATGTGTTTAAAAGAAGTAAGAAAAGGATACAATGACGTTTCTAGAGAATACCAAACAACTCTTGAAGAATAAAGAATATGAACATGTAATAGGTGTTCACACCCTCATCATACTTCATAAAGAGGATGATCTATGGAAACTCGACACATATTAAAGTCACATAATTTCCCTGATTCTCAAATAATATTTCAATGAACCAATGCCTATGTATAATACCCCCACTATTTTTCTCAAAGTAAAACTATGTCTAAACCCCATTGATTCCCAACTGATAGAGAATAGAAAACACACATATTTTTTTGTTTGATGAAAAACCATAAATGAACCAAAGATTATATTTTCAAAATTAATATGATAAGTAAAATGATAAACTCAGGTGTTGGTATTTATTATTGAAGAAATAGAATAACACAAATCCAACATAATTGCACATTATTGCGTGTCCAAGAATAATATAGTGTTCCCACTTAAATATTGATTATTATTTTGGGATGATTAATTGTGATGTTGTTGTGTTGAGCGGATTAATATTGATTTAATATTCAAAAAAAATTATGATTCTGGAACTGTTGGAATAAGGTGATTCAGTGTAGTTGATATTTCACTAAATAAGAATGAAAGATAAAGACACTACTATACACTATTGCATATATTTTTCTGTTATAGATTAAGGTGAAAATAGGAATTTATTGTTCAAATTGATATTGTTTGATCATGATTTGGGTTAGGGAGATTCAGTTCATTAATATACTACATTCATATTGTTGTGAAAAATAGAAGAAGAAGATTGGGTATCTTTCATGTTTGATTCATGGAAGATATAATAGGATTTCCTTTCAAGTTGTTGTGAATGTAAAAAAGTGAAGGAGAAGGTTGTGGAAGAATAAAGAAAAACTATGACATCAAACAGTAATCAACATGTGTAGTAAATTCATGTTGTTACAAACCCTTATCAATGTGGAGAAGACTTTCTTGTGAGGCGGCAAAAAGATCCATCCAAGTGATGTAAAACACGCACTATTGGATTGTTTACATAGTGAAACATGAATTAACTATTGGATTCTTTATAATGTACTACATAAATACACTATTGAATTTCTTTCATAGTGCTATAAGAGTGTGAGGGAATATCTTACTCATTGTCACCATATTCAAAGGATTTTTTTTCAATTGGTTGTGTAGTCAGGAATATTTAAAAATAGTGCCAATGAATAGCTACTCTCCTTGAGTAGTGAAACTTCTAAAATATCATTTTTTGTCTTTAATGTTTTCATATACATGCCTGTGACACATAAAATAGAATAAGAGAATAAAGATCATAACAGGTATGAGATGTACAAGGATAAGAAAGATAAATTGGATTAAAAATCCCTAAAACAAATTCACCCCCCCCCCCTCAGTGTCAGTAATATACCAAACTGGTCCTCTCACATTCCATCTCTCCAATTATTTCCTATGTGATGCAATCCATGGATCATGTGAGGTTATGTTATCCCATTCATTATGTGGATGTGAACAATATCCTCTAATCATCAAGTAGTTTCCCAAGACCATGTTTGAGATCATTGATCCATATGAGGGTTCCATTTCTATTATATGATTATTGGGGACCTTGGAGGGTTTAATGTTAGTCTAATTACCCCATGTGGGTTCATGTTGTTGGGAAGTGACGGTTCCATGTGTCACCTTTGATCCATTACTAGTGTGAATGAAAAATGGGGATGGGATGTTAATGATGTGAATGTGAAATCATTCAACCCTTATTTCCTGTATATTTTGTATATGTTTGTCATTGATGACATTTTATTTCCATGGATTCTTTGGAAGTGGTCATTGGGAAGTGTAATGATGTGATTTCCCTATATGATAGAGATTCTCGAATTGAGATAGATGAGATAGTAGGATTTCAAACATGTTTAGTACCTTGTCTAATAGTATATTGTGGTCAGATTCCTAGTCCATCTAGCATCCAGTGATAAGGTTGATATAGTATTATATTTCTATAGAGTATACCTATATGTTTTCATCAAATACGATATGATTATATTCATGCAGGGATTCTCAAGAATCATGGTATTCCATTGATATTATGGTACCATTGTGAATTCTTATGGATCCTTTGATTTTAATGGTGATCCATTATATAATTACATATTTCTAGGACCCCCCTGATATTAGGATAGTGATATAAGGTGTTAGGTGTCCATCAACCTCCAAGAAATGATATTTTACATCTTGAGGGAGGCATTTGGATCCCCTAGTTAGATCCCTTAGATGCCCCATAGGATTATCTAGAATCACTATTTATAGTTTTGTTAAAGACCCACATGTTACTAAGTGAACAAGTGATTGACTAGATGATCCTAGAGGGTATTACAACTAATTTTTTGGGTCATCCAGGATTCAGTCATACCTATACATATAGGATTGTTGAGGTAATTTTCCTCCTTGGAATCAGATGTTGTCCTGCCATCAAGAATGCCTAGGTACTAACATAGGGTTCATCATGAGTGATTTAGGATAAGGGATTCTAGGTGACACCCTAGGATTATATACTCATAATGGTGGAGGTGTGAACGCAAGATTTCAGGGTACGGATAAAGGTTTCCCTAAGGTAATGTTTATGATCAAAGATACTATGCACCTGTGTGAAGTAGGTATGGTCGATCGAGGTCATGGACCCAAGGATAAATAATTGTTTATTTATTCATTATATTCAATTTAATTAATTAATTATTAATGATATTTTCACATAAACATATCACTAAATTTCCATTTATGTATGGGAAAACATTGGTGCTTCTCTAGTAAGTTATGTACTCACAGCGTTCTTACACCTCCATTACACAGGGTTACTCAAGTAAAATCTCATTTGGTTGTAGGTATAGATTGGGGTGAGGATTAACAATGTGTGATTGATATAGAGTACCTCAAGTGGGATTAGAAGATATATATTGAGGGTTGTATTTTGAGGGGGGGTAGTATTTCTTATCTAGTCCGGTGACATCTATTTATTTACTTTTTATATGTGATTATCCTTGTTTGTGATCCATCTTGTATGCCAGCATGGCCATTCAAGTTGTATATTTCTAGTTCTATATTTTATTTTTTATAGAATTTTTGGTTTATCTATTCTTCTTATGTACTCTAATGTAGATTATTATTACTTATTTTATTGTCACTATGAACAATGATAGAAGGGGTTATCATCTCACCATGGTACCTCCTTATACCCCCATTGTTAGTCAGAAGACTCTAGTGTATGGGGAGGAGTGGATAAGGTCATGTGATTAATTGATCTTACAATTATTCAAAGTGAGATATATTTATTCCTTATAAAATTGAATCGGAGATTCTATTTTTTACTATTTTAGGATATTGAAGACAGGAGACATAGGAATGTCTTAGAGCATGTGATGGAGCCCAGTCTATTGTGTTATAAACTTCATTCTTGATGGAATTCTATGTAACTATGGGTATGATATTTACGTTCCTATTTTATGATATTATATTCATCATTATTTTCACTGTATTTGATTCACATGTGGTTTGAGACGTATGATTTATGGGTAACTATATTTTTGGATCATGGGCTATTGGTAAGAGGCTAGTTTGTGGACTATTGGATCTTAGCATGTTATTGAAATAGATCCCTCATGAATCATAATTACGAACATATATTTGCCATGACATGTAGAGGTCTTAGATTGTTATTTTATCTCTTAAAATTGAATCATATTTGTTTAAAGTTTCAACAAATACTGATACATTGTTTTACTATATAAGTAAATGTTGTGATTTTATTCAGTTTAGATAACTTGTATGCATGTGGTATAATCTATTAGCTTGTCTTATGGATCATATAGTGGTATGACCAATGGATATGATTGTGATACAGTCCCTTTGTTAGAGGATAAATGGAGACCATGTGGGTTTTAGGCAAGAAATTAATGCCTTATGGGGACACCCTTGGAGGGAGATTGTTGAAAAAGTTATGTTATATAATGTTCATGAAATAATCTATATGATTCTTTCCATATATATTAGAATTTAATTTCACTTAACCAAGCATCCAGACATTGGATCCTATAGACATTTTCTTTTCATTCCATGGGGGATCATCCTCTATTTGGGATTATTGAGGGAGTAGTCATGTGTATGGATGCATTTTCAGAATAAATGCCTTGGTAGATTTTTGGGATGGAATTTGATGCCATTATATTGATGATAACATTTAGAGGGATTTGGAACATAATATTTCATGTGGTTATGGGTTATAAATGGGGACATGAGATGTTTCCCATTAGTTTAACCTCTAGTAAGATCTTTCTTTATAGGTTAGGTAGGAGGACTCACGTACCCTTGAGGCATGACCCTAGATTTTTGTGACTCAGTATGTTATATTTAATGTTAATGTATCCTACAATAGTTGTTAGACTAATTATATTAGATCTTTTTTAGGTAGATCATGGGTTTGTGTTTGGTTCTATTAGGTTGATTCTTGAGAGGTTTCATCGAGTTACAGTTATGGTATGTGAGTGGCGTGTTTTGAAGAAAGTTTCCAATATTTATTATTGTTTCTTAGGATTGATGTGTCATGAGATATAGTTAGTTTTTTGGACTTATGAGACTATTTTCATGGTGTATGACTCATTGAGTCATGAGCATTTCTCAGTATAATTGTTCACAGTAGAGGGATAAAACCCTTGAGTTTTAGAAATATTAATGTTGCAAAAACTAAAAATCATGGCTCCTTTTGAATAGTGAATTATTAAGTTTACATGTGTGATATGATGTATAATTATTTTTTATGTGATTCTTATGTTAATGGAAACTCATGTCCCGTGTGTGGATTTTGAAATTTCAATTTATAATAGAGGTTTCATTCAGAATAGATCAGGTGTGGTAACACGTTTAACCATGTATTTTGTTGAAGAAATGAATTTCTTTGGATGAGGTGAGTGTTTCTTAAGAAGAGTGGAATGCATGATTGGAAGTGGAACATTCTAGGGATATAATTGAGGAGTGATTTAATTGGGTTAATTTGTTTGAGATAGCATTATTTTCATTCAAGGGAGAGGTACTCATTATGGATCAGATACCATTGAATTCCACGGGAACTATTCTAGTAAGCCATGAATGGGTGGTCGTTGAGGTTTCATATCTTCACTCAGGTGAATGTGGTTCATCCATGTCCATGACCATGATTTTACAAATGTATGGATCATGAGTTTCAATGGTGGATAAATTATTTTGTAAAATCAATGGTGACAACACTATGATGGTGGGGATTGATTTTTTGGTTAAGGGTGTATTGGCCTTGTGTTGGAGGGCCATAAAATGAGGAATTGACCAAGTAGGATTTATGATAGTATTGGGATAATTTTGTGAAAAAAATGAGATGTGAACACGGATTCATTATGAAATTCTAAATGGGAAATTGAATTTTCTGGTGATTCAAGATCAAGCATTGGACTCAGTATCAAGGAGGAATTAAAGTTCTCTAAGGGTGATTGTGATGACGGTGTGTCAGTGTGTAAAACAAGACTCAATAATGATTACATATAGTACATGATTTATCAAATGAATCCCACCCATATTTAGGTTTTCACTTTCGAAATCAAATGCAGATGATCGTGAATTTCCTTCAAATTACAAGGTATCATGAATGGGTTCTTCCTGAAATGCATTGGGGTGTAGAAAAGAATTTTATGATAGGTTTTCCAAAGATGGTTTGGTTATACAATTTACATGTAATTATATGTGAAGATATGAAATATATATCAGGTGCCACATTTTGAATATGATATGTGTGTTTTGAGAGTTGGATGGGGATTTTCAATAAAAATATTTTCAGCTGGTTTTATATTTGGCTGGTAGAGTAATGTTTGTTTTAGCCTGAGAGTGGGAAGTGAGAGTTCTTACTTGATCTCTCAGGTGTGTAGACATGTGGTGTGACAAAAATTGTATCTAGGAGAATAGTGGAATATAGAAAATGTGTTTCCATTGGCAAGTACAATTGTGGATGTCACCTATTATAGAAATATCATCTTCTAGTTAGGTTCTATTATGGGGAGCACCATGGTCTAGATAATGAATTGGATAATGACTGTTTCTGATAAAAACATTTTTATCTAATGATTGATTTTATATGATTGAATTATTTGAAGTTACTGATGCCATGTACAATGTCTTCAAATGGTCTCTAATGGGTTTTGTTCATGAAACTAGAAATTTTCCAATGGATATTATATCCATGAAGACACATGTAATTAAATTAAAAAGGTAGGAGTTCATAGGGTAACTTGGCCAATGACACTTAAGAAATCACTTTGGTTGGGGTGATGGGAATTTGGGCTCACAACACACTTTCAAGGGAACTGTTACTTATTCAAGGACACTCTTATAGGATTATGTTATGTGAACACATCCTTTGTTAATTTCCTAGTAGGAATACATGGATTACCCTTAGGTAATTATAAATTAAAAACATTCATGTTTTCATAATTAATTATATGTATCCTAAGTTCACCAACAATGGAAGAATTTGAAGGAATTAGAGGTTTTCCATCAACAGAACCCATTTTTTAAAGGTATAAGAGATTCTTTGGTTGTTCATTATAACGATTTTGGTTTTAATACACTTGGTGAGGCGCTCTGGAGCTTTCTATCACCTAGGGAGACCAACATTTTTTTATGTCAGTATCTAGCCCATAAGATGACCTTCCTACATATTCTCATAAGAGGAATCTGAACCAACGTAGTTCGGTTCCACATAACAGGACAAATCGACTTTTAAATTCATGTTATGATGACCAAACTGGGGATTTTAACGTAATAAGACAAGAAAATCTTGGTGGAATGTTCCTAGCAAATTCTTGTGTTGAACTGAAGTCGAGGTGGAATAGGGGAACCAGATGAGATTTGGTCTCCCATGTGGATAGAACCCTACTGGGAATATAGCCAGAATAACATTATGGGGAATTTGGGTGCTAGTTTTGGACCCCAATGAGGCTTCCAACATGACCCAATTAATTGGGAATCAAATTCCAAGTAGTTTGATAAGTTTGGTCTTACAACTATGAGGATTACCATTTAGGGGGAAATATTATATTGGGTCTGACATTCAAAAGGATGTTTGTGGGGTGTCGCATCATTGGGAATATTACCCTTTGAAGGTTTGTACATTTTTTTGTGATTATACCTTGTTGTAGGTCGGATTGAGTGGATATGGATGGGGAATAGGAGATCTCCATGTTCTCAGGGATTACACATGGAAGCTTCCCATTTGAAGAGAGTTTGGGGCATAGATATATGGAAAATAATTATTTCAACATGTGATTAGGTCTTACGCATGAAAGTGAATAATTTGAAGGTTTGGGATCATGTTGGTTTCATGAGAACCACTAACCTCTTAGCCCATATTAGGCAAGCATTTTGTGGGAAATAATAGGAATTAGTATATATGATTGCAACATGATCTACTGTATCTGCTGGTAGATGAGATGTTGCAGCCCAGAGAGAGGAGAAAGATTTTTGTGTGCATGTCTCTTATTTTTGTGGTAACATGTATCTTCATATATGGGGATCAATCTGGGTATGTCCCAGGGAAAAGGTGAAGAGGGTCAATAGTGTCACCTCTTGCAAGAAAGGCTAGGGTCTTACTCTAGGAGGTATTCCCTTATAGTCTCCCAGGAAGAGAGGAATGTTTTTCACTAGCCCTAATGAAATGGGAAGTCTAGTGGTTCCCCTAAACCCTTAGAATAATGAGGTCCACATGAGCACCCCAAATCCAAAACCCTCATTACCATTGGAATGTGGACCCGAAGAAAATATGGGGGTATACTTGTTGATGAGGTTACACACGCGACTCCCCTTACCACATGTATGTAGACTTGAGAGAACATGATGATGTGCCTGAGGATCTGATCATACATTTTAGGTGGAATTGGAATAGGAATTTTCTTGATATCATAAGACGAGTTCATGGAGGTGCTAATATGGTTCACGATGATATGAATGAAGGGAGTGATTGGGGTTGGAACATGGAACACCATAGAATTCCCCATTTCAAATACCATGTTCTTAGGTTAGATGGGGTTCCCTTCACAAAGAATATTGCTATGTAGGTGAGAGGACTATCTATGTATCATGGTGCTATGTGGACCTAGGGTATTCCTGCATAGTGTGTTACTACGCAGGTCCAGGTTCGGCCCATTTAGCGATTTCTTTGCAGGGATGAGTTTCACTCACCCAGAGCTATTCTATCTGGTACAGGGTTCAGTTCACATTTCGTTTTGTTATACGAGGTGTTGGGAAACATACAGAGCATCCATTTATGCCTTGAGAAAGAGAAATAGCTTATGTTATTTAACATCATGGATGGAAGGATGATTTGTATTTCATACTTGATGTTATGTTTTAAGAACCCTATTTTTCACACGAGTATAGATCCTTTACTTTTATGTCTAATTATTTCTTTTAGAACTATTATGGATGCCTAGTGAGTTATCAAAGATCCCAACGGTTTCTATGGATTTTTTGGAGCCCAGAACACATATTTTGGGGGAAATTCAGCATGTCATATGTTTAGAGTAAACCGTCAAAGTAGGGCGCATGGTTAGATCTAACCGTGTAGATGGACTGCATTTTTTGGGCAGAGCCATCTCGCATAGTTGGTGCATGGTTTCCATAATCATGTGGGATAACTAGGAGGTATTCCCAAATTCTATAAGTTCTTATGCATGGTTTTCAAATGGATTTTCAAACTATATGGATAACCCATTCACATGCTAAATTCTCGGTAATTTTTTCATTTAACGCTTAATGATATATTTAGGAAAACCTTCTTCCGTAATTTGATTTCCAACTAGATTATCCTCCATTACTCTCGTTTTGGTTATTTTTTAAGGAATAATAAATGGATCAAGGGATATCATTTATCAAGAATCCATTTGAGCTTCTATTCATCACGTTGGATGCACAATGGTAAGCACTAGAGTCTCTTTGAGTTTTTCTTCATCTCTCTTGATCTTAACATAGTTATCGAGATGTGAGATTTTTTCCCTTTTCCTCAGATCTAATATGATCCAAGACAAATCATAGGGTGATACTAGAGCATTAGAGTCATATATAAAAAAGTTGGATGGTTTATAACTCATCCCTCAGGTTAGTTGATTTGGGAATTATCATGTGAGGCCCACCGACTTCTTCAGGTGCCATTTTTTAAAATCATGTGTCATGGTTATAATTATTAGAACTGTACAGTTATGTTGTTTCCAAATATGTGATTAGTCATTAGTGGTTACACACCCATCTCTGTTCATCCCATGTAGTATTTTTTTCAATAATTTTCGTTTTATTGTTTTGAAAAATTTGAGCTATCATTCAGCGGTGTTCTTGGATTTACCATTCTGAGATAAATCTTTTCTATATTAAATGGTTCGATTTTATTATTGATTTAAATAATGAAAAGTACCATGTATGATCATTAATTTACCCACCTATAGTAAGTGCTTCAAATTGATAATTAAATTTGAAATGAAATTTGGCATGTACACTAGGTATATGACTTGGACATATTAAATATAATTGAATAATAGGTCGCATATCCATAGAAACCATTACCAAGTTAATTGAAGGTAGAAGAGTAAACCTTTATTATTGAAAATTTATTAATTAGATTAAATTAATGGTTTCATGATACAAGAACTTTTTAGATTAATTAAAGGCAAGGATTGAACCTCATGGACATATTGATTAATTAAGACATTATTAAATGGTTGCATTATCAATTATAATTTTCACGCTAATGAAAGTTTATGGCTTGAACCTTAAGAAATATTATATGACATCATTATAAAATATGAGTGTCTTGACATGAGCTCTCCTTGGATTCTATATGGAATGCATTGATCACTCAGGAACCCCATTCTTATTCATGGATTCGGCTTTATTTGGATGAAACCCACATGAAACCCAATTCTTGACAATCCTTAGATTCCTGGTAGGACACTATAGGATCCCTCTTGTAGTATTACAGGATTCCATGGATACACTCCTTGGATCCAACATTGAAAAATAGGTTCCATGGGTAAAGCCCATTGGACCCAGTCATTGTGTATCCCCATTTTACCTTGGATAAAATATTTATACTAGATATAAATCTTATAGTGAAAAGCCTTGGAATATGCTCCTTGGATAACAGTCTTAACCATTATCCAGGATGTAGTAATTACTAAGTTAGTGACCCTTGAGGTCTAAGTTTCCCTGGTTTTACCATCAAACTTTATCATTAAATATCATTCCGGGTTTCCTTGTTATATCTCGAAACCTTCACTATGGCTATCATGTGACTTATTTATAAATTTGTTACACTCAAATAATTAATTGGTTACATTTTCACATACCAGCTGAGGACTGAAGCATATACTTGGGTATTTAGATACGATGTACTATTTTACTTCTTATATGGATTCATGCACACTATTATATATCTATTACATGGTTTGGATATTATATACACCATTGGGGGTGGACCACTAAAATTTATATCATATCCTCTCCAAGCACTGTTTCATAGTTGGGAAAAATTATATGAATGAAGGTGTTGATTAAGGGAAACATATAGCTTCGAACACTTGATTGTTTTCTTTTTAGGATGGAGCATTATAGAATATGATCAAGAAGAATCTTGGGATACTTTGGATAGTATTTTAATTTCCTTTATTCTTTTGTGGAACATGTTATTCCTAATTTATTTTATCCTTGGTTTACACTTTTCTAGTGACATGACATATCATCATCAGATTTTTGTATGCTTGTATTTTATTCCCTTCATTTCATTTATTGCTATTTTAGTCCCTATTTTCTATTATTCCTACTATTTACTTATATTTATTCCCCAATTTACCATATTTCATACATATATAATGCACTAAAAATTGGTAATGAAGGAATAGTCTCCCCATGTACACGCCCTAGGCTCTCACTACTAGTCAACAACCTTTGGAATTTGGGGAGATACGCTTGAGGCCATGTGACCCACCGAGCTTAGGACACCTAATAAGTGGAATCAAGGGTCGGGACATCACAAATTATCATCAGAGGAGTTTCCATTATTTCTTAAATATTTAGAGACAATAGATTGGAGATTGGGAATTCTTGGAACTTCGTCATAAGTCATTCATGTGTTTCGTAAACCCATGTTCTGGGTAAAATTTGAGTTTCCTAAAATAAAAATTTTGTTCTGTATTCCTGATTACAGTTTACATTATATCACCATTGGGTGATGCATATGTTGTGTGGTTTTTTTAACTATTATTATGATTGAGGATTTCGTTCATCATTGTCTGTATGACATGTGGGAAAGGAGCGTTGTTACATGCATCATTATAGGCATCGAGGATTTTCATGTCTGGTATATTTCCATGCCATATAGATGTATTTCACTACCTTGGATTACCTAATATGAAAGTGATTGTTGAGGTATGTTGTGATAGTTTTCTTATGCTTGTATTGCTTTTATTTTATATTGAGTGATAGAATATCCCAATTCATGAGTTGTATGGGCCCTCATGTGTTTAGATGAGTAATTTACCGAGTCAAACCATTATGCTACAAATAAATTGGTGTCATTTTTAGTGATAAGTTGTATGGATATAGACTCAATGAGAATGGATATTAATTATAAAGTAAAACATTACTTATAATATGAAATGGTTTCATATCCTTATCCAACATTTTCTTGTTCATGAAAGGTAAATGAGTGAACATGTAAATTAAATGTAAATTGAAATGGAAATTATACTTGAGCACTTACCAATACCTAGCAATCTATATGCATATTAGGATAGAATACTTTGGGTAGTGATATCTTCTTTATTTAGCTTCTCAAAGTGTTTCTATCTATCTACTTAAAGATTTTTCTGAGGCATGTTCTTTTTATTGATAGACCAATTCCTCTATGACGTCCTCGTGTCATATTCCAGGAAGTTGGTGACAACCATACTCCATAAACAGGGGTCCCTGAGCCACCAGTCTTACCCTTAGTAGTGAAATTTGAGAAACTATCTATTATTACTGATCTAGGAACTGATGCCAAATTTTATGATATTTTTCAATGTTTGTTGTAATCTATGCATGGTGCTCCATGAGTTTCACCAACAAAGGTAGATCTGACTTGTGAATTCATGAAGCAGCATCCTCCTACCTTCTCCAGGGATGGTGGTCCATAGGCTGCTGAATCGTGGCTAGAGGCTACCCTAAATTACTATTAGCTTCTAGAGACACCTCTAGATTGAAGGTTTTGAATTTCTACTAACATGTTGGGTGATTTGGAAAACTACTACTAGTATGTGATTACCTTGGTTGGCCATCATCAGGCCATGTTATGGGTTGATTTCTATACTCCCTTTTATGATATGTTCTTTCCTCAAATGATGAGAGATAAAATAGATATATATTTCATGCATATCAAGTAGGTATCTATTCCAGTTGTGGAATATTTACTGTGTTTCACTGATTTACAATAATTTTCACCTCTTTTAGCTATTGATTCACTTTCCCATGAAATATGCTTGAAGGATGGGCTTGTGTATTCCATTTGTATATAGGTAAATGTCTTTTCCATACAATGTTTTTTTTAAATACGCAATCAGGATATTATCACTTAGGAAAACCTGATGGGATTGATATATAATTTAGAATAGAGGATCAGTTCCATGTTAGGAAGGTAGATCTCCAGATAGAAGGAGATGTTCTCTCGAGGTATCTCGTCATTGCAGTGACAACCATAGTATCTGTATTGATAGCTTCATGGTGTGACATCAGTGTGGATGATAGGGGAACTGGAAGCCTCATTGTGATAGAGGCCCAAAGGAGTTTTGGGGTTCTGGCCATATGGGGTATCATATGTGTTTCTATATGAACTTTCCACCATCTTTCAGTGGAAAAGGATCCATTTTAGCTCAACCTTCATGAGCAACTTCTTTTTCACCATGTATGGAGGTGAGTTGGAATAGGACTGGTAGGACTAGCCGGGGAGGTGTTCATGGCCATAGTAGTCAGACCCATGATCACCAGCAGTTCTAGTAGAGAAGTTATGATATTGGTAGTCCAAATGTTTCATAGGGTCATAGATCAGTCCAGTTGTATGCACCAAAACCAATACTTGAGGATCAGGTTGTTAGTCCATCTAGAGTTAGAGGTAGTATTATATTGAAATCTATTTTAGTATCTTATTTATTTTATACAGATGCTTAAAAATATTTTATCTCTATATCTATTATGGAAAGTCTTAGAATAAAGATATAGTACTAATATGGTTTAATGAACCTAGATGAAAAGTTAGGGATAGTTTTAGAGGGAAAATGCCAATTTAGGGATTGTCCCCTTGAGGTAGACGGTTTCCCTTTCTTATGGAACCTCTTTGTTCTCGATATGATGGAATTCGTTGTCATTCTCTTGATGGATTAGTTCATTCATTATAATGATTTTGTAAACTAGTATGTTGGAATATTCATGTGTTAATCATGTTTTAATGATCACAAATCTTATACATTCTATAAAGATTTTTAATCCTATTTAATCTGTCCAAAATCATGTGTACATATGGTTGGTTTTTTTGCTTTAAATAAACCAATCCAATATCTCAAGTTCTATGTTTTATTATTGTAAACTATTTTCAATTTTTGTTAAAATGTATTACCTTGATAAATGATTAAGTCTATCCATTCTATGAATATAACTATTTATGTCAGTATATAGATATTTTGGCTAAGACTAAGAAAAATTAAGTCTTCAACTAGTTATGTTTTTCTGGAAAAGGACCCAGACACTGTGACCCAGACATCGTGACCCAGACAACGTGACCCGAACACCGTGACCCAGAAACTATGACCCAGACACCATAACCAGACACTATGACCAGACACCGTGACTAGACCCCAAAACTATTTTCAGATCTGTTGATGTTTATGGCATTGGTTCCAGGCTGAGACATCGTTTGATGTTTGGAAAAGGAATAGGCACTGTGATCCTAACACTGCATCTGTGTTACCAGTTCCTAATCCCTATACAATTATGCCATCACAAATATATCATCACTCAAATGTAAATAATGATACAATGTTTCATAGAGATACCGTTACATGGAGAAATTGTTTCTCTATAGATAGTGACATCGTTCTTTATTTTGTTTTGTCATTTTTTATTTAATTTCTAAAGGTCATATTTGAGTCTCTTAAATGCACTAACATATTTAATATTTCTTTGTAGACATGTCACCTGATAGTACGAGGTACGAGGTGTAAAATATGTGCATCCTGTCGGCACCAACTCATGCACTCTAGGAATAAAAATAGATTTGTGGCCCATAAACAAGGAGCATGATATAACGAATAAACATAAGAATTCTTGGGAAAAGAACCGACCCATGGAAATCAATACATCTAAAGAACACATGAAGCATTCAAGAATCCAAAGATCTGGGATACCATATATCAGTGTCAAAAACATATTCACATTATAATGGATCTCCTTCATAAATGATTAAGTCCAATCCATTCTATGAATATCATTGTGTAAGATGGTATACATATATTTTTCTAAGTCTGAGAAACCGTAAGTAAACCACTGGTTATGTTTATTTGGAAAAGGACCTAGACACGGTGACCTAGACTCCATGACCCAGACTTAGTGACCAAGATATTGTGACCCACACACCCTGACCCAAACACTGTGACCCAAACACCATGACCAGACACTGTGACCAGACACCATGACTAGACACAGAAACCAGTTTCAGATCTTTTGAATTTTGTCACATCGGTTCCGTGTTGAGACACCATTTGAAGTTTGGAAAAGGACCAGACACCGTGATCCTAACACCACATTTTTGCTACCAGTTCCTTATCTCTATACAATTATTCCATCATAACTATCTCAATGCACAAAGGCAAAAGAGGAGACATTATTTCATGAAGACACCATTTCATGGAGACACCATTTCTAGACAGATTGCGACATAGTTCTTTAATCTATTTTTTTTGTTTTTGAATTTAATTAATAACGATCTTATTGGAGTCTTTTAAATTCACTTATATAATTCATATTTCATAGTAGACATGTCACCTAATAGTACAAGGTATGAGGTATAGAATATGTGAATCCTGTCAGCTCCAACACATGTACAGAATAAAAATAGAAGTGTGTCCTAGAAACAAGGAGAGCGCGAGAACAAATAAGCATGAGCATTCTTGGGAAATGAACTGACACATCCAACTCAATACATTTTAAGAACACACGAAGCATTCTCAAAATCCAAAGAGCTGGGATATTATAGATCAGATTCAGTAAAATCATCACATTAACAACTCGATAAAGAACATGAGCCAGATCTAACTGGAAATCAGTGCATCAAACCTATGATACTCTATTTCTCCAAGAGGACACAATTATTATATCTACATCATCTTAGAAGTCTATAAATGCATAGACTACCACTCGGAGCACTTCTAACCTTATCTCATCATTTTTCTTTGATGTGTATTGTTTTTTCTTTCGATTAGTGTGTGTGTGTGTAAAAACAAACATTATTTCCTACATTAAACTAGAGGATATAAGATATCCTTCCTCTCAAATACTTTTACACTTGTTTATTCCCATGGATAAGTGTGGAAGAGGTCCTTTTGTGACCTGTCAATTCATACCCAAAAAGAACTGTGGAAGAGTTCATGTGATTTAGACAGTCATGTGCACTATAATTTACCTCGATCCTTTGTGTGGAAGAAGTTTATTAATATAAATTTCTCGGTGATAGGTGATCACCAAGTAGAGTGTATTGGGTCTCATCTTGATACTGAACGACTGGTTTTATATCCTTTGTGTTGATTAATTTTGTTATCTCTGTTTTAATTTATAATTATGAAATATCTAAATTTACTGTCATATTTAATCTTGGAAAGAAGTTAAAATTGTTTTTAATTATTAGAATTACTTCAAAAGTAATGTTAATAGAATATATTAAGATTACTGATAATTAATCAATCTTCTGAGAAGTTATTTAAACACTCAAACTTTCATAACTGTATTACTTTAATTAACTGTGATGTATTTATTTTATTAGGGAACCTTTTAAGAATTATTTTTAAATACAAATTTTTATAGATACTCAATTCACCCCCCCCCCCCCAAGTACTCTAATATGAACAACATTTGGTATTAGAGGGTGTTTTTATTCCTTTTAAGACTTTGATTTTGTCCCTACCCTACTGGGATTTTAGTTGTACTTTAAAGATCTGTAAATATTTGTTAATTTTAAATTTCTATCTATTTTAAAGTATTTATTTATTATGGATAATAGACTGGAAGGTGCTGCAAAAAACAGACCACCATTCTTTAATGGAACCAATTATACCCAATGGAAAATTAAAATGAAAATGAATTTAGAAAGTATGGGTATCGAAATTTAGTCTTCAATTATAGATGACTATAAGATTCCTGCTACTGATATAATCACTTGGGATTATCCAATCAAGACTTCCAACAACAAAAATTGAAAATATTTTAATTCTTTTTATTTCTCTTTAAGAAACGAGGAATTTAAAAGAATGTTTTCATGTAAAACTACCCATAAAATTTGGGATACTTTTCCTATTTCAGATGAAGGAACATCTTGTGTGAAAGAAATGAGACTTAATACTTATAATATTTAATATGATAACTTTAAAATAAAACCTAATGATCATATTTCTGACATGTATCTCAGGCTCAATGAAATTTTGAATGCAATGATTTCTCTTGGAAGAGATGTCATTGCCGAAGTAAAAATTATGAGGATTCTCATATGCCTACCAAATAGATGATGAGGAACCTATGTCTCAATTATAGAATCATGCGACATCATCAAGCTACCTATAAAATAACTCATTTGAAAATTAATGATGTATGAAGAGGAGCTGAAATTCAGAAAGGAAGTTGAGGATGCACCAAAATGAAAATCTATTTCATTTATTACCACCACCTCTACACACAAAGAGAATGGGAAATTGGAAGTCTTTATAAAAATATCTAGTAGTGAATAATCATCGCCTGACAGTGATAAGGAGATGGATCAATTATCCAAAAGGTTTAATATATTTTACAAGAATAAGAAATTTTTTAGAAAGCCTAACTTCATGGGAAGATATGATCAAAAAGGATTTTGGATGAATGATTTGAAAAGAAGTGTCAAGTATGAGAAGATAGTATGGTACGAATGTAAGAAAAAGGGAAATATAAAGGATGACCGTCCCAATCCCAAGTACAAAAAGAAATATGAGTAAAAAAAATTGAAAGTATAAAAAGGAAATGAAAGCAATATAGAGTGCTTATAAGGACAGTTCAAGTGACTCAGAAACTTCACATGATGACTAGTCTAACAAATCCAGTATATGTTTTAGGACAAACACATCTCAGGTAATATTGGAGTCTCTTTTACACAATTCCTATTATTCTGGAGATGAAGGTGACTCTAAAAATATTTCTAATGAAGAAATGTTTGAGTAATATAATATGCTTCAAGAGACATGTAATGAACTAAAGATAAATACAAATCTTTAAAGAAATAGCATTCTCTTACCTCAACTGTTAAAACATAAATTACTATAGAAATGGATAAAATTCTCAATTACTCAAAAAAACAGTGAAGTAAAGATATATAATGAGTAATTGAAAAAGGATCCTGAAGGGTTTACTAATGGTAATGATACTTTGGTACAAATTCTAGGTAAACATATTGCTCCTAAATATACTAATTGTATTGTCTATCAACCTGGTGAAAGTAACTTTGGAAGAACTAATTTTCTTTCTAAGTCTAGGACATAAAGCTTTACTCCTAGTTCTGGAACACATTCAGCTAGTTCAAGTTATGATACACTCTCTACTATTTCAAGCCTTTCTGGACCAAATAGAGTTTATTTTTCAAGCACTATACATAATTATTATAGGAAACCTATGAGGTTTATGTGGGTTCCTAAATCACTAGTCACTAATATTATTGGACCCAAAAAATAAGGGTAAAAAAATTTGTTTTTATTTGACTATTTTGTCAAAAATCTGCTTAAAGAGCTCTTGTAAAGGCTTATGGTACTTGGAAAGTGGATGTTCAAGACACATGACAATAGACTATTCATGCTTCAAGAATTTAATAACAATTGATGGTTGAAATGTCAGCTTCGGTGACATTGACAAAGGGAAGATCATTGGCCTTGACTAAATAGTTAACCCTAACTCAGTTTTTTATTTAAAAATTAGTTTTTGGTGATGGATTGAAATATAATCTGCTTAGTATTTCTCAACTATGTAATGATGTATTTCATGTTAAATTATAAAATGATTCTTGAAATGTTTTTAATTCTGAAAATGAATTAGTATTTGCTTCATTAAGAAATGAAAATATATATTTTTTTAACTTAGATTCTTTAGTCTCTCAAAATGCTTCATATTTAAGTGTATTTCACAAAGATTCTTTGATTTGAAATAGGATACTAGGAGACTGTAATATTCACTCCCTTATAATGTCAACTAGAAAAAGATTAGTCAAAGACCTACCCAAACTTGAGTTTCCAAATGATAAAGTGTGCAATCTTTGTCAAAAGGGAAAGGAACACAAAATTTCCCTCAAACCAAAGAATGAAGTGTCAACTTCTCAACCAATTGAATTGGTTCACATGGATCTGTTTGGACCATCTCGAGTTTCTAGTTTAAATGGGAAGCACTATGTTTATGTTTTGGTAGATGACTTTTCAAGATATACTTAGACATTATTTTTGGCTCACAAAACTGAAGCCTGCTCTCATTTTATCAAATATGATAAATCTGTAGAAAATATTAATGGACTTAGAAATAAATCCTCAAGAAGTGATCATAGCCGTGAGTTTGAAAATCAAGATTTTGAATCCTTTTTCTCACAAAAATGGCTATAGTTATAATTTCTCTTCCCCTAGAAAACCTCAACAGAATGGAGTTATAGAAAGAAGAAATAGAACCTTGCAAGATATTTCTAGAACCATGCTTATTTAATATGACCTACCTAATTATTTTTGGGATGAAGATGTAAATATAACATGATATATTATAAATAGAGTATGTATTAGACACATTCTTAAAAGAACATCATATGAGTTATGGAACAATAGAAAACCCAATGTTAGCTACTTCAAAGTATTTGGTTGAAAATTCTATATCCTTAATACTAAGGAATCACTTTAAAAAATTGCATACAAGAGTGATGAAGGAATTTTTCTAGGATATTCAATCTCTATTAAAGCATATATATTTTTTTACAAAAGAACTAAATGTGTGGAAGAATCTATCCATGTCAAATTTTATGAAATAGATCCACATGAGCCTAAAACGACTCTAGAGAACCATGGGGATGATGTATCAAATTTGAACATTAATTAAAAATACTCTAAAAATATATAAATGAATATATGAAAACTTCCAATTCTAGAAATTTTTTAGATTCGAGTCAAAATGAACTTGAACATATTGAAGAATCTGAAATCACTTGTCCTTCTTTTTCTAGAGTTATTAGAACTCTTAATAACCATCATTTAGATGTTGTTATAGGATATTTAGCTAAAGGAACTCAAACTTGAGCTTCTATTATAAATAAAGTTTAACATCATGTCTTCTTGTCACAACTTGAACCTCAAGACATTAATGATGCTTTCAATGATGAATTTTGGGTGATGGCTATGCAACAGGAACTTAATCAGTTTGAAAGTAAAATAGTTTGGAAACATTCTGACATACCTAAAGACACATTTACCATAGGAAATAAGTGGGTGTTTAGAAATAATGTAGATGAAGATGTAAACATAGTTAAAAACAAGGCTAGATTGGTTTGACAAGGATATAGTCAAGAAGTATTAATTGACTATGAAGAAACCTTTACACCAGCAGATAGACTTGAAGCCATCATAATTATACTTGCTTATGATGCACATATAAATTTCAAATTATATCAAATGGATGTTAAGAGTGCATTCCTAAATGGTTATATAGTTGCAGATGTTTTTGTGGATCAACCCCCAAGTTTTAAAAATCCTCATTTTCAAATTCATATTTTTAAATTATCAAAAGCATTATATGGTTTAAAACAAGCTCCAAGAGCTTGGTATGATGGATTAAGTACTTTTCTTATTTCCAAAGGCTTTACAAAAGGTATAGTTGATCCTACCCTTTTTATAAAACAAATTTCCAATGATCTTTTAGTAGTTCAAATTTATGTAGATGACATTAAATTTGGATCATTAAGAAATTCATTATCAATTGAATTTTCTAAAATGATGAAAAAGGAATTTTAAATGTGTTTAATGGGTGAACGAAAATTCTTTCATGGATTTAAAATATATCAAAATAATGATGGTATTATTTTAAAACAATGAAGATATACCATAGATCTTCTAAAACGTTTTTTCTTGGATGGAAAAAAAGAAGTGACACTCCAATTACTACTACTTTTAAGTTGGATCTTGATGAAGATGGAAAATTTGTTAATCAAACCAATTATAAAGGAATGATTGGAAACTTACTATACTTAACAGCTATCCGAAAAAACATTATGTTTAGTGTATTTATGTGTGCTCATTTTCAAGAAACCCTAAGGAATCTCATTTAAATGTTGTTAAGAGAATTTTCAAATACCATAAGCATTCACCCAATCTAAGAATGTTCTATCCCAGAGGACAATCATTCGAGTTAGTTAGATATTCTGATTCTGAATTCAGTGGTTGTAAGTTAGATATAAAAAGCACCTTTGGAACATGTCATGTTTTAGGAAAGTAAATAGTATCATTTTGTAGTATGAAACAAAGCAATGTTGCATTATCTACTACAAAAGTTGAATATATTGATGTTGCAATATGTTGTGCACAAATTGTGTGGATGAAACACACATTACAAGATTATGGATATCAATTCAGGCATGTGCCTATAAATTATGACAATAAAAGTGCTATTAACATCTAAAAAATCATGTTTCACACTCTAGGACTAAATAAATTGATTTAAGACAACACTTTTTGAGAGATCATTACCAAAAAGGTGATATTACTTTTGGAATTCATTGCAACTGAATATCATCTTGCTGATATATTTCCCAAACCATTAAATTGTAAAAGAATAGATTACATCATAAATGAGTTGCGAAGGATAAATATTAAGTAGTAAATATATTGTTTCACAACATACTATCTCACAATTTACGGTTTCACAAGTCAATGTCTTAAGATAACTATCTAATGCTAATAGTACTATAGTTTTATTGTCTTAATAGTTGTTTTTTCATGTTTACGGTCTCATAGTCACTATCTCTAGGTTACTGTCTAGAACTTACTATCTCCAATAATATGGACATACATTTTAGAAATCACACAGTTACAGTCTCAACATGAAAGGCTTTATTGTCTCACCGTAAAATTCTCTTACGGTCTCACCATAAAATTCTATCACGGTCCCACCGTAAAGACGCATTATTTTTTAATTAACATATTATAACCTGTATTGTGGTAATTTATTATTTTATTCTTTTACATTCCCACATATTTTATTTTTCAATGCTTGACATCCCTAAATGATAAAAAATAAAGAAGTTTCATTCCTTTATTCACTTAAGCTTTCTTCTCTCAAACCGTAAGCCATATTTCAACCCTTAGGTTTTCTCACTCTCTTTGGAACCTTCCTTGAATTCCCAGAATGAAATTCCCATCCACATAATCTCTTGAGAAGTGATGCTCAATGAATTAGATGAAAATAACATCAATGTTAGCACCTGAAGGTCCTTTGAATCCGAACATGGTGATCAGAATAGTGGTACCCGAAAAAGAAATTTTCCCCCAGTGGCTACTGTTAAGTAAGTCTTTATTATTGTAAGTACTAAAACTGCAAGGAGGGCTGGATTTTTTTGAAAAAGAAGGATAGGATGATATTTTTAATTATAGTTTCATAGTTTATCAGTTCATCCAATTTACTTTTGATACAAAAGATGGTTTTGTTCTGAGAAGCTGCATAAATGGGAAAAGATGTACTTTTCTTCAAGGTTATGGGTTTCATGCCTAAGGATACCTCATGAGGATATTTTTTAGGACTAATAGAGAGGTCCTCCACCTCCAAGTGAGATATTTATGTTGGAAGAAGACTTTATAAGCATAACTAGGAATGCAACAAAGAGAAGAGCTATAGCAGCTGATCTAGATGAAAAAAACCATAATTTTGTTTAAATTTGTTCAGAATCTGATCATCCCCTGAAAATGTGATTTGTCTACAATCAATTATCAGGATTTATTTTTGATAAATATTATGAAGAATTGATAAAATATCAACGTATGTAAGTATGTTATCCTCCATGTGTGTGAGTTGATAAAGATAACCTCCAAGTCAACCCCCTTGTTCTACTCAAGGTTAATCTCAGGTATGATTCATGAAAAATTAATTAAGGACTATGAATTTTAAATTTCAAAATCTACTATCAAGATAATGAAAATTAGTTGGAATCCATGGAGAAAAGCATGGGTGGAATATAATGAAAGTGTCTTTCAAAATTTCAACCCGATTGAGAACTGTTCAAGACCTAATGACACTTCTGATCCTGGTTTGGAACAAGATGAAATCATTGACTATTAAGATGAGGAATAAGAAGAAGAGGCTATTTTACCTACAGGGAAAACTATCCTGGATGAGGAAGATAGTGAACCTACTCCTCAAGTCTTAATTGAGTAGGAAGTACCTTTCCCTGAAGAGATTGTTGATATGAAATAACATGTCTCTAAAGAATAATTTGTTGTTGTTGAAATGGAAAAGAATAATTTTGAATAACTTTAAGATATAGATATTTATGTTGATAAATAAGTTACTCTTGAGGAACACCTAGAGGAACAATCTATTCCTGAAGTTATCCCATCTACTAAAGAGAGAATGGATCAATCCATTCCATTATCAAGAAAGGAAATTGGTGATTCTATTAGGGATGAAATATTGAAATTAGATCAAGAATCTAAATCTCTTAGTCCTAAGAAATATGACCATGTTGAGGGGGATCATGACCCAAATATAGAAAGTGTTGAACTGCAGAATTCAGTTGATACAAGATTTATGGATATAGGGTATAAATTTCCAAGTTACTTTGATGTGAATGATTCCCAATAGTCCAAAGTTAAAGGTATAGATATTTCTATTGTGTTTCAATTGAAACCAGTATTTTCTCTTTATGTTATAGCTACAAAGGAACATGAGATTGCATCAGTTCCTATCCCTGAAACTTTATAAGAACCTTCCATCTTGGTGAATAAAGATGATTTGAAAGAATTTGTATCTACCCTATTGGTTGGGGTCGAAAAACTCATGAATACTCAACCTACCCCTATGACAGACTTCCGTGAAAGGGATGTTTCCCTATTGTTAGACAATATTATTTGGAATATTAGGCCAAACATTATTTATGAAATTCATGAAATCAAAATTGAGAACAAAGTGCTCAGTGATGAAGTGAAGTCTCTCAGAGGTATGGTTGAAGAAATATAGAGAGTGATGAACTCAAGACTAGGACTTGTTTCTCATCATGTTGAGGATGTTAGTGGACAGATTCCATAATAATTAGCCCCCTTGATTCATCCAATCCTCAATTCCTTAGATGAAAAGGTGGGTGAAAGAAAAAAAAAGTTCAATATATGTGTGATCTTGTTATTGGTCTTAATAAGTTGATTGACGAGTATAATGGATGCCTCCATAAATTTCTGAATCAACTGAAGTCTCTTACATTAGCTGTAATAGTTTCTAATGCCTTGAGACAATCATCTCAGCCTTCCTAAGACAATTATCTACTCAGAATAGTTTTTAGAGAAGAACTTTAGTCTATTATCAGTGGCTTGGAATAATATTCTCAATCTATGGTTGTCCATAATAGGGATAGAGTTCTTGATTTAGTGAAAATTCATTCCAAGATTACCAATGATTCTCTAGAGGAAATTACTAAGAAGTTGGGTATATACTTCAATAGGATCTTCTCTAAGCATGATATGACAAACCATTTCATGTACCTTATAGAGAATTAAAAGATCCCTCTTATCTCTCAACCTTTCAAAACTCAGGTTCAAAATCATAGGATTTCACTTCCTTATTGGACATGTTCATGGAGAACATGGATGACATTGAGAAAGCGATGTAGTGTGGTGGAGAGATTATCGCTAACTTCATCAAAATTTTGAGGCCTTATATTAATGTCCAGAGCACTACTATTGTGTCTCATATAGCTGCACCCTTAAGATGTGGTTTGCCTTCCTTCTCATCCTCTTCCCTTGCCTCAATTTCTATGTCAGTCTCTCAGGCTCGGAGTTAAATAAGACCTATTATCATTAACCAACAGTTGAATTGGTATTCCACTACACCGACCTTGTCCCCCTCTATCTTTAAAGTACTCCCTTTACCTTATCTATCATTTGTTTCACTTCCCTCTTCCACTTCTACTTCTACTCTTATGGCTTCTCTGGATACTGCTTCCAAGGGAAAAGAGAAGATATCAGGTGCTAAGAAATAAGAACACTATCTTTTGATAGGGTTGTTTTTTGTATTTCTATTTCTTATTAATTTTAATGGCACATTTTTATCCATCTAATGCATTGTGAAATATTTTTATCTCTTCTATTATTTACTTTTGTGCTCTTTTTGATAATCCCAAAAGTGGGAGAGACATGAACACTAAGGGAGAGACACATTAAATAAGGTTTGATATCTCACTCGCATGATTTGTGATCATAAAAAAGGGGGATATTATTGGACTAGTCATGTGCTAACCATGTTTTAATGATAAAAAACCTATACATTCTGTAAAGCTTGTTAATCTTGTTTAATCTATCTCAAATCATGTGTACATATGGTTCATTTCTTTATGCTTTAAATAAACCTATCCAAGATCTCAAGTGCTATGTTTTATTATTGTAAACTATTTTTAATTTCTGATATAATGGGTTTCCTTGATAAATGATTAAGTTTAATCCATTCTATGAATGTCACTATTTAAGTTGGCATACAGATATTTGGAAAAGTCTGAGAAACTGTAAGTCTGGCACTAGTTATGTTTCTCTGGAAAAAGACCCAGACACCGTGACCCATACACCGTGACCCAGACACCGTGACCCAGACAATGTGACACAAACATCATGACCTAGTCCCCATGACCTAGACCCCATGACCAGACATCGTGAACATACACCGTGAATAGACACAGAAACCAGTTTTAGATCTGTTGAAGTCTATGAGACCGGTTCCATGTTTAGATACCGTTTGAAGTTTGGAAAAGGACCAGACACTGTGATCCAAACACCTCATCTCTACTTCCAGTTCCTGATCTCTATAAAATTGTACCATCAAAATTGTCTCACCACTCAATGGCAAAGAAAGAGACATCATTTCATGGAGACATTGTATCCATACATACTGTGACGATGTTCTATAATTTGTTTTCTTGTTTTTATATTTAATTTATAATAGTCATATTTGAGTCTTTTAAATGCAATGACATAATTAATATATCTTTATAGAAATTTCACCTGATAGTACAAGGTATGAGGAGAAGAATATGTGTATCCTATCGGCTCCAACACATCCACTTCAAGAATAAAAATAGAAGTGCGGCCCAGAAACAAAGAGAATGTGATAACAAAGAAGCACGAGGATTCTTGAGAAAATAACTAACACATGAAACTCAATAAATATTAAGAACTCACGAAGCATTCTCAAAATTCAAAGAATTGGGATAACATAGATCAGAGTCAATAAAATCTCCACATTTCCAACTCCATGAAGAACACAAGCCATATCTAACTAGAAACCATAGCATTAGACCAACAATACTCTGTTTCTCGCAAGAGGACCAAATTATTACATCTTCTTCCATCCTAGAATCCCATATCTACATAGACTAACACTTAGAGCACTTCTAACCTTATCTCATCATTTTTCTCTATTGTGTATTATTTTTTTCTTTCAAGCAGTGTGTGTGTGTGTGTGTAAAAACACACACTATCCCGTGTATTAAACTAAGGGATACAAGATATCATTCCTATCACGTCCTTTTACACTTATTTATTTTCATGGATAAGTGTGTAAGAGGCCCCTGTGTGACCTGTTAATTCATACCCACAAAAAATTGTGGAAGAGGTCGTGTGAGCTGGATAGTTCTATGCACTGTTGTTTACCCTGATCCAGGGTGTGGATTAAGTTTATTAATATAAACTTGTTGGTGGCAGGTGATCACCAAGTGTAGTGTATTAGGTATTATTCTAGGATTTAACCACTTGTTTTATATCTTCTGTGTTGATTAATTTAGTTTTATCAATTTTAATGTATACTTCAGAAATCACTAAATTTACTTTGATAGCTAATCTTGGGAAGAAGTTATAATTGTCTTTCCTTATTAGAATAACTTCAAAAGTATTGTTAATAACTGATATTAAGATTAATAAGAATTAATCAATCTTATTATAAGTTATTTAAATAGTAAAACTTTCATAACCATATTACTTTGATTGAGTGGGATTAATTTATTTTATTTGGAATCATTTTAAGAATACTTTTTAAATAGGAATTTTTATAGATACTCAATTCACCCCCCCTGAGTAATCAACTCCGACCAACAAGGTATCACTACAAGGTACATTTTACATCACCATAAGGTAGCAGTTATCTACATAAGGGTGAGTGGGATGTCCAGGATAGTAGAGATATAATAGAGAATCATGGGCTAGGTGGAGTGACCATCAAGATTTCAAAACTCTTCATGGAGGATTAAGGATCTCCCCAAGCTAGTTTCCCCCCAATAGTCCACTATTTCATGGACATCATTCCAAATGGTGTTCCTATCTTATCTCATAATAGAGAGGTAGATTTTATGCTCAATATTTTCCCAGTAGAATCTCCAGTGTCTATTCCTTTATACAGGATGGAACCTACATAGATTTTGATGCTCATGCAGTAGATAGAGTATTTAGAGTCCAAAGGATTTATACATCCTAATACATCCTCTTGGGGTTGTCCGTGATTTTTGACAAGAATGCGGATGGATCCTTGTGTCTATGTGTTGATTATAGATAGTGTAACCATGTTATGTTTAGGAACATATTTATAAAGCCTAAAATTGTTTATCTCATCGACTCGCTCCAATGAGATAGGGTCTTCTATAAGATCAAAATTCGGTCAGGATATCACCAAGTGTGAGTAAGGACATCAAAAATTCCTCATATAGCTTTTCATAGAAAGTTTGAACTGTATGAGTACCTTGTTATGTTGTTAATTCTTATGATAATTCCCTCCAATTTCATGGTTCTTATGAATAGGTTTTTACTTACCTATCTTGATTTTTTTTAATCGTTGTGGATGAAATATTGGGGTATTCTCACACTCGTGATGACCATGCTAAACACCTTGAGAGAATTCTGATTACACTGTGAGAGTGTTATATTTTTTATAATCATTCTCAGTTCCACTTCCAGATCTAAAGTGTGCACTTATTTTTTCATATTATCTCTTAATCGGGTGTATCTATTGACCCTGAAAAATTTAGTGTTGTAGTTCCTTGGAGCATCCCAAGAACATGTTTTTCATACGGAGTTTCATGGGGATGGATAGATATTAGAGGTGTTTCATACATGACTTATCAAGAATTTCGTAACCTTTTACAAGTGTTACAAAGATGTGATTCAAGTTTCTATGGTCAGAAGCGTGTCGGAAGTCCTTTTAGGAGATGAAAGGGGGGATTTTTCAGCACCTATTCTAACACTTCTAGATTTAAGCATAAGTTATATTTTCTTCTGTGATGTGTCGGGCATTATCCTTGGAGCAATGCTAATGTATGAGGATAGAGTCATTGCATATAGATCGCGGTAGATGAGGTTTTATGAGAGAAACTACCAGACAGACAAACTTGACATAGTAGTAGTATTTCATGCCTTACATTGCTAGAGACACTATATGTTAGGTGAGTGCTTTGTGGTGTAGACATACCACATGGACCTCTAATATAACGTTTCTCAACATGAATTAAACCTTATATAGAAAATATGGGTCAAACATCAACAATACTTTTATTTTTATATTTCCAATATACCTTAAAAGGGAAATATAGTTATAGACGCACTGATTCAGAACACTCAGGCACAAGCCTTATAGAAACCCTATGATGAATGGAAGTTAACACCCACTTTTCTAAGTTGTATAGGGAGTTTCATGATATTAGTGGGTAGTATTACCTCTCATATGTGACAATATCCTCTTCCCTCAAAGAAAATGTGAAGGGGAGAAATTTTTTAAATTATGAGGGTGTGGTTCTCCATGACAATAAATCAAAAGCTAACCCACCTTCAAATGATCTGTAGAAAGATACAACATCCTGTGTATTCATGGAAGTATCTAGGTTCCTATATATCTGTGAGATAATTTGATACATGAGTATCATGCTTCTTATTTGTTAGTTCATCTAGTTATCCCAAATATGTATCAATATATGTGGTTCCAGTACTGGTGACTGAGGATGAATCGTTAGATAGAAGGCTTTATCACTGGGTGTTCTACCCGTTAGTTGGTGAAGGTGAATCACAAGAGACCTATAGGCTTGTTACAGCTGCTTCCAGCCCTGAAATAGAAATGGGAAGATATTTCGGTGGATTTTTTGGCCATCTTAGATGGTTCTCTGATGGGAAGTGATGATGTATGGGTATTTATTGATGGAATAATAAAAGTAACCCAAATCATTCATATTCAAGAGACTTCCACAATTGATGATCTAGGAAGACTTTATGTCTTTGAGATCATACAACTACATGGGATCCCTTGTACTATCTTTTTAGATAGGGATTCTCATTTCACATCATGGTTCTAGTTGGGATTTCAAAAGACTGTTTGGAACATAGGTGCTTCTAACCACATCATTTCACCCTCAAACCGATGGAAAATTGGAATAGAAAATACAAGTTCTAGAGGATATGCGCAATGTATGTGTCCTCAATTTCAGTGGTTCTTGGGAGAAGCATACCCCTCTTGTTGGTTTCTCCTATAATAATAGTTTCTGAGTGAAAATTTAGAAGGATCATTTTAAGTCCTTATATGGTAGGTTGTTCCATTCACCCCTATGCAGACAAGACATAGGTGAGGAAGCACTACTGGATCCCCATCTCATTCAGGAGAAATTGAAGCAGGTTTAGTTGATCAGATTGCATACAACTACTGGTCAGTCTAGACATAAATATTATGTCGATGGTTATTGATGACATTGAGATTTCAAGGATAGGAATCATGTTTTCCTTCAAGTATCACATAGTCTATGGAATATATAGTTATGGAATCAAGGGAAGTTATCACCTCCTTATGTTGTGATGTTTGATATTCTAGAGGGAGTTGGTTTGGTATACTATTGATTTTTATTACCATAGAGGTACCATTCTATGCATGACAACATCCATGTTTCACATCTTTTCCAGAATCATGATGACTTGTCTCGTACCTTTGATCTCGAGGAAGTTGTGTTAGATGTTGATGCTACCTTTGTGGAGTACCTAGTACACATCGTTGACTGGAGCACTAAGGCTCTCTGAGGGCGGTCTCTCCCACTAGTATGGGTGTTATGGAAGCACACCTAGATGCAAGACAAAACATGGTAGCAAGAGGCTGACATGCATGACCAGTGGCTAGAGTTGTTCATAGACAGTGTTTCACCACCCTAGAAAGGTGAAATTGGGGATGAGTTATTTTAAGGGGGGAATACTGTAACAACCCTATATTTCACTCAGGTATGGATCATTTACTTTTTGGTACAATTATTTATTTTCGACATAATATGAATGTATATTAAGCTAGCAAAGGGTCCAAGGTTTTTTGGGGCTTCTTTCAAGCCCAGAATGCTTCTTTTGTGGAAAATCAGGCCTACCTCACGGTTAGAGTAAACCATGTGGGTTTAGCAGATGGTTAGATCATACCAAGTGGATGGTATGCATTTTTAGGCAGATCCATCTCAGTTGTTTGGTACATGGTGTCCCTAATAGTTGGTCCTAACTATGTGGTATTCCCAACTACTGTAGTTGATCATTCATAGTTTTCACATAGTTTGTCAAACCGTGTGGACAAACCGTGCATAGGAAAAAAATTGATAATTTTACCATTTTACCGTTAATGATCAATTTAACATAACCATATTCCTTAATATTATTTCTAGTTTTATTAACTGATATTCCTCTCATTTTCGATATTTTTTAGGGCCTAATCTAGGGATAATGTTAAATCTTTCATTTTGGATCTTTTTGATCTTTTTTAATCATATTGGTTGCACAATGGTAAGTGATAAAGTTCTTTTTAGTTGTTCTTTTTCTCTCTTATTGTCGACCTAGTTATTGATGTGTGAGAATTTTTTCCTTTTTCTCAAATCTATATTGATCCGAGCCAAATAACAGTCCGATATTTTAGGATGAGATTCGTAGAATCCAAGGGTGGGTGGTCTATAACTCATCCCTCGAGTTATTTGATTTTGGAATTGTTTTGTGTGGCCCACCGCTTTGATCAGGTTCCATTTATTTAATTGATATTTCATGTTTATAATCAATAGAAATGTATGGTTATGATCTTTCCAAATTTTTGATTAGTTGTTTTTGGTTAATCCCCCAACTCTTTTCATCAAAGGTAGGATGTTTTTTCATAATTTTCATTTTTGTTTTTCGAAATGTTTGAGTTGTCATTCGGGTGTTCCTTGGATTGATCCTTCTAAGGGTAATATTTTCTATATTAATTTTTTTGATCATATTTGTGAATTTCAAAAAGGAATGTACCATGTATTCTCACCACTTGACCCTCCTCAAGTTAGTGATTCAATTGGATAATTAAATGCGGAAGAAAAATTAGAAAGTATATTAAGTATATGACTTGGCCATATTAAATATAATTGAATAATAGGTTTCATGTTTGTAAAACCCCTTACCATGTTAATGGAAGGTAGTGGAGTAAACCCTGATTATTGAAAATGTATTAAATGGTATAAATGAATGGTTTCATGCTACTTGGACTTGTAAAAATAATAAAGTCAAGGCTTTAACCAAATAAACTTATTGATTAATTAAGACTTGATTGAAGGGTTTCATGATCAATTAGCCTTATCAAACTAATGAAATTTAATGTATTGAATCTTATGAAATATTATATTAAATCATTATCAAATAGGAGTGGTATGACTCTATATCACATTGGATTCCATAGGGAATTCCTTGAGCACTCGGTAACCCCATTCTAATTCAACGATTCTGCTTTATTTGGTTCAATCCCACATACAACCAGATTCTTGTCTATCCTTGGATGCCTGGTACGACACTGTAGGATCCCTCTTATAGTATTACAAGATTCCCTAAATACACTCCTTGGTCTAGAATTGAAAAGTAGGTTCCATGATTAAGGCCCATTCATCCCACTCATTCCTTAGCCCCATTATACATTGGATGAACTCCATGGACTCGGTTGGCATCTTATTGTGGAGTTCATTGGAATATGATCCTTGAATTAAACTCTTCTCCATTACCCAGATGACAGTCATTACCTAGTTGGGGACCCTTAAGGTATATGTTTCCTTGTTTATTTCCTTGGAACATTATCATTAAATATCATTACATGTAGCCTTATTATTTCTTGGAACCTTCGCTATGGATATCATGCGACTTATTTATAATACGGTAACACTAAATAATGTATTGGTTACACTTTTAGATACTAGTCGTGGGATGAAGTTGGTACATGGGTATTTAGTTACATTATACTACTTATCTTCAAATTTTCATGCTTTTTCACTATTACATTTCCATTACACAAGTTGGGTGTTATAGAATGTTTTGGTGGTGGCCCACTTAGATTTATCTCACACCCTCTATGGGTGTCGTTTCATACACGAGGAAGATTACATGAATATAGGTTTTGATAAAGGGAAAAATACAGCATCAAACACCTAATTACTTTTTGTTTAGTATGGATCTTGACAGCATATGACTGACTTGGAACTCGGGATTCTTGGGACAGTATTTTGATATCATTTAGACTATTGTTGAAAATGTTCTACCTGTTGTATTGTATCCATGACTTTCAGTTTTCAAGTGACATGACATATCCTTGTAATTTGTTGTATAATTGAATGTTATTCTAATTATATCGCTTATTGGAAATGTTGTTTCTATTTTCCTTTGTGCCTTATGTTTAATTATTTTCCTTCTATTATTTACCTCTTTTCATACTTATCTACTTTTTTACACTTTCTTAATGAAGGCATAGTCTCCCCACGGACACACCAAAGGCCCTCACTACTAGTCAATAGCCTCTAATTTTTGGGGAGGTGTTCTTGATTCCACTTGCACCAATGATCTTGAGGAACCTATTATGTATAATTTGGGTCGGGGAAGTCATATATGTGGTGGTTTTTCATGCTGGGAATTGACATATCTTTCTCGATTCATCCTGAAGCCTCCAATTTTTTTGTTTCCTCATTTCTTTTCTCCGTCCTATCTTAGATAATTAATCTTTCGGTCTGTTATATTTTTGGTCATCCTTGATGCCTTTTATAGAATAACCTGGGAATGGATATTGGAGAGGATGGTCATCCGCAGTGGTTCATAGGTATTATTTTGAAGGATCCCAAGAGGACTCTAGGCTCAAAAAAATATCATTCATTGAAGTAGTTGTTTGTGGGGGAGAAAATCACAGCCCAACCTTATATATGATTTTTTTTCATATATGGTTGATGGTTGTACCACCCCAGAATGCAAAGGGTTTCATTTATGGGGGAAGGTAATTAACGGGGAAAAAATCACCGTCTATCCATGCAAATGAGTTTGGTTTCATTTGTAGGAACCAGTGGTAGAACCTTATCCAATGAATTGTTTCATTCATGTGGTATTTCATGAATTGGAAAAAAACAATGTAGAGAAGTGGTCCATGAAAAATGTGTACATCACAGGATAAATGCTTCCATTCCCCCTAATAATTTTTCTTTAATCTTCTTATAAAATTATTTCAACCTTTTTTCGGATTCTGATAGGATTCCCTCCTTCTTGTCTTCCAAAATTTATCAACCCAAAAATTTTTTTCCCATTTGTATGGGTTCTAATAGGGATTAATAGGATGTTATTCTAATGTTGAAAGTGGTATTGTTTCGAACTATTTTGTAATATAGAAGTGGACCCAGAATAGAAGACCACACCTATAAATAGGCGGTGACTCATTTTCTTATAATGGATTTATCAGCAAACTGAGCACTTCTTAGATTCTATGATTTCCTATTCTTCCTCATAGCAGTTCCTATGTGGATATTCCTTCTTGCAAAATGAAAGTCGCATCCATGAACGGTAAGATTTACCACTCACATAGCTACAAGATGATTCATAGATTAATTCATCATATGGGGTGAATACCATGTTATCCAACACATCATCGACCAATTATTCAATGTCCAATGCTTCAATTCTTATCACTTTTTGAGAAATCACTCCATGAGTTGACAATTCGGGAATTGAGGGTTCACATCAGACGTAGAATCCTTATTAAAACAATAATATGCACTTTTTAATGGATCTCATATGACTTTTATGAAAATAACACATTTATAAAATAAATTTGTATTCAACCTCAATGATTACAATGAATGGGAGATTCACTTCCTTGGATGAAAATATTAAAGAAAATCGTTGATGTCACATCATATCTGAGGAGGTTATTCTGAAGAACATAATTTTATTGTAGCTTCTATATTTCCCACTATATAGCTGACTGCCATTCTAAAACTTTATACATTAAAATGATTCTCCCCTTCCACCTGTTGATCAGAATATCCAATATTCAGGGGGTGAGATATCTCGAGAACGTACCCATGTTATCATCTCTTCTACAGGGCAAATCATTTCTAGGTTAGGTAAATAGAAATTCTTCATTTTGAATAGTTTTATGTGGACTCAAAAAAACTACATAGTCATGATGTATCCTTAGAATTATCTAATAGATATTATCTTCCCATATTCAATATTTCCTGAGGAAATTCTAATAGAGGTTGGAGATCAATGTGTGACTTGTGACCAGGAGGGAGTTTCTAAGATGAATGGGTTTGGGAATTCTGGGTGCACTAGAATTGTAGGGAATTCTCTAGATGACTGGAAGATGTTGTAATATATCAGGCCATATAGGTTTCTCAATTTGTGTTTCACTCACTATCTAAGATATTACCTGAATTGATTATTCCCTAATGCTAAATGACCAATACTTTCCAATACTCGCATGGTGAATTCAGGGTCAGTTTATGGGATGTATACCATCTAAGGGGGATCCCCATTCATGGAAATATGTATGATGAATATCTTATCATGGCTATTACATGGAAAACACTAAAAATTTATCACCATTGGTGAGGGACCTACTGACCTTGGAAGAGTAATTTCATAGTTTGGCCCTCTATACCCATTTGTTTATTCAATTATTTATTTGAGAATGTTTTTTATACATGTTGGAAGTCAATGGTCAATGGTCTGGCATAGTAGGACTCATCCAAATAAAAATTCACAAGGATTTTAGGTTTCATACTAGGATTATTTAAAAAAAATATAATATATCACATGGGGGTATAGAATCTGTCCAGATGTGTCTAAGGATTTTAGGTTAGTGGGATCTTTCTCCATTTTCCTTAGTGGATGGCTATTCCCATATCAATATTCCTATACCAATGCTAGGGTATATAATATAATGATGGAATATATACTAGAAAATGGTAAAACCATTAATGTATTTGTACCAATCCTTTCTTATATCTGCAAATTATTGGGCCACATACAAGAAGGTAGGTCCCCAAATCATCTTTGTGGGACATTCTAATTCTTATATGGCTGGGTGAGATAACACTATCAATGCTATGAATATCAGCATACCAAGATGATCCCACATTCTTCTTTTCATCTTTCATTTCTTAATATTACATTCATTTAGATGAAACCCTTGGACACTGATGGAACATTGGAACTATTGAGTGATTTTTCTCATTTTACTTTTGTCCCTTACCCAGCACCTTTTGGAATAGTGGTTGATAATACTAGAAGGATAATGGTTAAATGCTCATAGATCAACTCTTTGTGATATGGAATACAGGATGAACTTTTATATGGAGTAACCATCTATGAACTATATACCCCTTCCATATTCTCTATAATATTTTGGATTATGCAATAGGTTTCTTTATTTCCCACCCATTTTAAAGAGTATCACCCTATCATCCTTCTCCGTGTTTTGATGATGGTGATGTACACAAGTTCTGGCATGAAAATTCCCATGCCTTGTGCTAAAACTCCAACCAATTTATCAAACAATTACTCTAGGATGTTGATGGAATACTATTCTAATGTGTTATTAGGGAAGGCAATCTGAATGGTTCATAAACCACTGACCACTCTTAACTCATTGCTCAATTCCCCTTAACCATCTTTTTCAAGGGGAGAATACCTTATGTCCTAATATTCTATGTTCCTTAGGGATTCCTCTTCCCACAATATTCCCCTTATTGATGGTGGTGAAAATTCGATGTTTTCAAATGATACTACCAGAAATCTTGTTGGCGCAAGTCCTGCGAAAAATTATTTGCGAACCACACAAATCGATGTGGGCCTATCAGCCTGGTTTCTGAAGTTGGGAAGGTGGCATAAAAAATTATTTTAGAAATTTTGAGTTATTTTTCAATATGAACCTTTCTAAAATGGATTCAATTTTTTATTACATACCCATGGGTGTGAGTGATCAGTATCAGGATCCCAACGTTATGATCTAACACAAGGTTGTGTGAAGATGGTGCTAGTACCAAATTTGTTCTATCATTACTGAGACCCCCTGGTGGAAATGGTTGACATAGAAGACAAACATCACAAACTTTTCCATTTCATATGCTCTGGTGGTTTTGATTACTAGAAATTGAATATATTTATTAACCATATTCTTTTGCTCGAGAAGACATAGCTACTTTATAGTCTGACCTTACTCAGTTTAACATTTCTTATCATCAAATGGAAGTATTATGGGATCTTAAAACATATATCCACCACCTAGTTACTAAAGAAGAAATATCTTAAGATCAAGTAGTACTCCAAACTATGTAGTACATGAGTGTGAGGCTCATGTTTCAAGGTTAATGGTGCATCTGTTATAAAAAACTATATATTTTGATGCCATAAATTATATGGTTTGAGATATATAGGTGAACATTAAACAAAAGTGATCAAAATTTGAAATTGAATATTGGATATTAATCAATTTATAATAGACCCTTTATAGATTTCCAAGGAAGTAGTTGATTTGTTGGATAAAGAGAGAAAATCTTCTCTGTAGCAACTTCAGTTGTTTTGTTCCTTTTTTATTTTTTAAAGTAGTTTTAGGGATAGATTATTGTATTTGGATGCTCCTCTATTCTCATTCAATAAAATGAAACTTATTTTCCATCCAATTATTATCCTTTATCTTTTCCTAAAAACATAATCAATCATAATTTCCCTATTTTGAATAATAATTTTCACGGTATTTTAATTTCAAGTGCCATATGAGATAACCAAATTAACATGGTCATGGAATGTTGTAATTTTTTCTTGTTCTAGAGGACTCAATAAACATGGTGTTGACTATTTCTATGGTTACATGTATAACCCTACAATATTTGTTCTTTTTCTATTCATAACCTGATTTTTTCTTAAGTCCATTGTGGCATGGGCTTAGCATTCATCACGTATCTTTTTCACAGGCCTCCCTTTATGTTTTTTTTAACTAAAATGTTTTGTGACTTCTTTATTTTTTGATTACTCAGTTATTTTCCTAAACCATCCAATTTTTAGGATTAGAGAGATTATACTCTATTTTTACCAAGGGTTTCCTTGGAGTGTTTTTTGGATAGTGAGTTTTGTGTCTCTTTTCATGGGTAGTTTAGAGTCTTTCAAATTGGTATAATGCTATTGATATTTTAGTTTGAACAATTTTGACCTTAAATTATGTGGTGAAGGCCTCAATATTTATTATTGTCTGAGAATGTCGCAATATTTTTCAGAAATGAAGGAGGGATTTTTTCTTGACCTTGGTATTGTGATTTCTAAATATGAAATTGGATATAGGGAAGGTACATGGGGAGTAACTATAATAACGGATTCCAATATTATGTTGTTGGGGTATAAAGTGGTAGAATAAGACTCTCTTGGGGTTTAAATTGTCTTTGGTTGATATGACTTTTATGTGGGAAACTTATGCTGAGCTAACTAGGTAATATTGTTCATTTTCAAACAAAGGTGTCCTTAAGACCCTGACCCTAAATTTCTGATGGATATGTAATTTGAAGAAATTTAGATTCTCAAGACTGTTAATAGTGGCCTAAAATGGGAAATATGTCCAAAAAAGATTAGGGAATCTGTATCAACAATAACCATAAATTAGAAACCACTCCCAGATGAATTTGGATTTTTTAACGGAGGGATAGAGCATAGTGATGTTTGATGTCATGAAACTAATACATGGATCATGAAATTTAATATCTTACAAAAAAATAAATTTTAGGGATGTAGTTTAGGAAAATATATATTTGAATTAAGGATAGAAAATGTCCACTTATCATAGTAATCTATTAATGAATGTTTCATCATCCTTAAGCAGTAACAGTAAAGGGTGTAAGCTATAATCTGGTGGTTTCTGAATTATAGGGGTGATATGGGATGAAAAATGCATTGGGGAATATAAATATATGAAAGTCCTATCATATGGATGAACATTCATATGGTTTAAATGCATATTATATAGGAAAATTATGTATAGCCGACTATGGAATATTCTTCAAAGTCAAACAAAGGTGACACCGGGACACTGACCCTCCACCTCTGATGGCCAGGGAGGATTATAGATATTCATAATTCCCCATACACAGAGCTTGGTTTATTTTAGGAAGGTATATGAATATGAAAGGATCATTTTATTTCGAAACATCAAATAATGGGTAGCAACAATTCCCTTATGTTGGATAACCCATACATAGAAAGGATTTTATTCCAAATGGTTGGGCTTGAGATGCATGTTTCGAGCATCACTACATATCTCATCAAAATAGGAATCAAGCCATATATAGTTCCAGAAAGTTTTCCCCATAAATAAATCAAACTCTACCATGGGGAAGGGTCAGTTTCATCTTTATAAAAATCTCATGAATAGGGTGCGACACTTATTGGACCCCCCCCCCCCCCATAAAGATCTAGCTCATGTATAAGAGAGTGGGGGAAAATAATTTCAATCAGACTGGGACGTAACGTTCATGTGTCACTATGTATCCCATCAAAAATAGGAATCATTCCATATGGTTACATGGATAACCCTACAATATTTGTTCTTTTTACAATGCACAAGTCAAACAAACATATTGAAATCCCTTTTACAATGCACAAGTCAAACAAACAAATATTGTAGGGTTATCCATGTATCCCATTAAAAATTCCCTTTTACAATGCACAATCCAAACAAACATATTGAAACCTATATGAACTACATATGGAATGATTCCTATTTTTGATGGTACAATTATTTATTTTCGACATAATATGAATGTATATTAAGCTAGCAAAGGGTCCAAGGTTTTTTGGGGCTTGTTTCAAGCCCAGAATGCTTCTTTTGTGGAAAATCAGGCCTACCTCACGGTTAGAGTAAACCATGTGGGTTTAGCAGATGGTTAGATCATACCAAGTGGATGGTATGCATTTTTAGGCAGATCCATCTCAGTTGTTTGGTACATGGTGTCCCTAATAGTTGGTCCTAACTATGTGGTATTCCCCACTACTGTAGTTGATCATTCATAGTTTTCACATAGTTTGTCAAACCGTGTGGACAAACCGTGCATAGGAAAAAATTTGATAATTTTACCATTTTACCGTTAATGATCAATTTAACATAACCATATTCCTTAATATTATTTCTAGTTTTATTAACTGATATTCCTCTCATTTTCGATATTTTTTAGGGCATAATCTAGGGATAATGTTAAATCTTTCATTTTGGATCTTTTTGAGCTTTTTTAATCATATTGGTTGCACAATGGTAAGTGATAAAGTTCTTTTTAGTTGTTCTTTTTCTCTCTTATTGTCGACCTAGTTATTGATGTGTGAGAATTTTTTCCTTTTTCTCAAATCTATATTGATCCGAGCCAAATAACAGTCCGATATTTTAGGATGAGATTCGTAGAATCCAAGGGTGGGTGGTCTATAACTCATCCCTCGAGTTATTTGATTTTGGAATTGTTTTGTGTGGCCCACCGCTTTGATCAGGTTCCATTTATTTAATTGATATTTCATGTTTATAATCAATAGAAATGTATGGTTATGATCTTTCCAAATTTTTGATTAGTTGTTTTTGGTTAATCCCCCAACTCTTTTCATCAAAGGTAGGATGTTTTTTCATAATTTTCATTTTTGTTTTTCGAAATGTTTGAGTTGTCATTCGGGTGTTCCTTGGATTGATCCTTCTAAGGGTAATATTTTCTATATTAATTTTTTTGATCATATTTGTGAATTTAAAAAAGGAATGTACCATGTATTCTCACCACTTGACCCTCCTCAAGTTAGTGATTCAATTGGATAATTAAATGTGGAAGAAAAATTAGAAAGTATATTAAGTATATGACTTGGCCATATTAAATATAATTGAATAATAGGTTTCATGTTTGTAAAACCCCTTACCATGTTAATGGAAGGTAGTGGAGTAAACCCTGATTATTGAAAATGTATTAAATGGTATAAATGAATGGTTTCATGCTACTTGGACTTGTAAAAATAATAAAGTCAAGGCTTTAACCAAATAAACTTATTGATTAATTAAGACTTGATTGAAGGGTTTCATGATCAATTAGCCTTATCAAACTAATGAAATTTAATGTATTGAATCTTATGAAATATTATATTAAATCATTATCAAATAGGAGTGGTATGACTGTATATCACATTGGATTCCATAGGGAATTCCTTGAGCACTCGGTAACCCCATTCTAATTCAACGATTCTGCTTTATTTGGTTCAATCCCACATACAACCAGATTCTTGTCTATCCTTGGATGCCTGGTACGACACTGTAGGATCCCTCTTATAGTATTACAAGATTCCCTAAATACACTCCTTGGTCTAGAATTGAAAAGTAGGTTCCATGATTAAGGCCCATTCATCCCACTCATTCCTTAGCCCCATTATACATTGGATGAACTCCATGGACTCGGTTGGCATCTTATTGTGGAGTTCATTGGAATATGATCCTTGAATTAAACTCTTCTCCATTACCCAGATGACAGTCATTACCTAGTTGGGGACCCTTAAGGTATATGTTTCCTTGTTTATTTCCTTGGAACATTATCATTAAATATCATTACATGTAGCCTTATTATTTCTTGGAACCTTCACTATGGATATCATGCGACTTATTTATAATACGGTAACACTAAATAATGTATTGGTTACACTTTTAGATACTAGTCGTGGGATGAAGTTGGTACATGGGTATTTAGTTACATTATACTACTTATCTTCAAATTTTCATGCTTTTTCACTATTACATTTCCATTACACAAGTTGGGTGTTATAGAATGTTTTGGTGGTGGCCCACTTAGATTTATCTCACACCCTCTATGGGTGTCATTTCATACACGAGGAAGATTACATGAATATAGGTTTTGATAAAGGGAAAAATACAGCATCAAACACCTAATTACTTTTTGTTTAGTATGGATCTTGAGAGCATATGATTGACTTGGAACTCGGGATTCTTGGGACAGTATTTTGATATCATTTAGACTATTGTTGAAAATGTTCTACCTGTTGTATTGTATCCATGACTTTCAGTTTTCAAGTGACATGACATATCCTTGTAATTTGTTGTATAATTGAATGTTATTCTAATTATATCGCTTATTGGAAATGTTGTTTCTATTTTCCTTTGTGCCTTATGTTTAATTATTTTCCTTCTATTATTTACCTCTTTTCATACTTATCTACTTTTTTACACTTTCTTAATGAAGGCATAGTCTCCCCACGGACACACCAAAGGCCCTCACTACTAGTCAATAGCCTCTAATTTTTGGGGAGGTTTTCTTGATTCCACTTGCACCAATGATCTTGAGGAACCTATTATGTATAATTTGGGTCGGGGAAGTCATATATGTGGTGGTTTTTCATACTGGGAATTGACATATCATTCTCGATTCATCCTGAAGCCTCCAATTTTTTTGTTTCCTCATTGCTTTTCTCCGTCCTATCTTAGATAATTAATCTTTCGGTCTGTTATATTTTTGTTCATCCTTGATGCCTTTTATAGAATAACCTGGGAATGGATATTGGAGAGGATGGTCATCCGCAGTGGTTCATAGGTATTATTTTGAAGGATCCCAAGAGGACTCTAGGCTCAAAAAAATATCATTCATTGAAGTAGTTGTTTGTGGGGGAGAAAATCACAGCCCAACCTTATATATGATTTTTTTTCATATATGGTTGATGGTTGTACCACCCCAGAATGCAAAGGGTTTCATTTATGGGGGAAGGTAATTAACGGGGGAAAAATCACCGTCTATCCATGCAAATGAGTTTGGTTTCATTTGTAGGAACCAGTGGTAGAACCTTATCCAATGAATTGTTTCATTCATGTGGTATTTCATGAATTGGAAAAAAACAATGTAGAGAAGTGGTCCATGAAAAATGTGTACATCACAGGATAAATGCTTCCATTCCCCCTAATAATTTTTCTTTAATCTTCTTATAAAATTATTTCAACCTTTTTTCGGATTCTGATAGGATTCCCTCCTTCTTGTCTTCCAAAATTTATCAACCCAAAAATTTTTTCCCATTTGTATGGGTTCTAATAGGGATTAATAGGATGTTATTCTAATGTTGAAAGTGGTATTGTTTCGAACTATTTTGTAATATAGAAGTGGACCCAGAATAGAAGACCACACCTATAAATAGGCGGTGACTCATTTTCTTATAATGGATTTATCAGCAAACTGAGCACTTCTTAGATTCTATGATTTCCTCTTCTTCCTCATAGCAGTTCCTATGTGGATATTCCTTCTTGCAAAATGAAAGTCGCATCCATGAACGGTAAGATTTACCACTCGCATAGCTACAAGATGATTCATAGATTAATTCATCATATGGGGTGAATACCATGTTATCCAACACATCATCGACCAATTATTCAATGTCCAATGCTTCAATTCTTATCACTTTTTGAGAAATCACTCCATGAGTTGACAATTCGGGAATTGAGGGTTCACATCAGACGTAGAATCCTTATTAAAACAATAATATGCACTTTTTAATAGATCTCATATGACTTTTATGAAAATAACACATTTATAAAATAAATTTGTATTCAACCTCAATGATTACAATGAATGGGAGATGCACTTCCTTGGATGAAAATATTAAAGAAAATCGTTGATGTCACATCATATCTGAGGAGGTTATTCTGAAGAACATACTTTTATTGTAGCTTCTATATTTCCCACTATATAGCTGACTGCCATTCTAAAACTTTATACATTAAAATGATTCTCCCCTTCCACCTGTTGATCAGAATATCCAATATTCAGGGGGTGAGATATCTCGAGAACGTACCCATGTTATCATCTCTTCTACAGGGCAAATCATTTCTAGGTTAGGTAAATAGAAATTCTTCATTTTGAATAGTTTTATGTGGACTCAAAAAAACTACATAGTCATGATGTATCCTTAGAATTATCTAATAGATATTATCTTCCCATATTCAATATTTCCTGAGGAAATTCTAATAGAGGTTGGAGATCAATGTGTGACTTGTGACCAGGAGGGAGTTTCTAACATGAATGGGTTTGGGAATTCTGGGTGCACTAGAATTGTAGGGAATTTTCTAGATGACTGGAAGATGTTGTAATATATCAGGCCATATAGGTTTCTCAATTTGTGTTTCACTCACTATCTAAGATATTACCTGAATTGATTATTCCCTAATGCTAAATGACCAATACTTTCCAATACTCGCATGGTGAATTCAGGGTCAGTTTATGGGATGTATACCATCTAAGGGGGATCCCCATTCATGGAAATATGTATGATGAATATCTTATCATGGCTATTACATGGAAAACACTAAAAATTTATCACCATTGGTGAGGGACCTACTGACCTTGGAAGAGTAATTTCATAGTTTGGCCCTCTATACCCATTTTTTTATTCAATTATTTATTTGAGAATGTTTTTTATACATGTTGGAAGTCCATGGTCAATGGTCTGGCATAGTAGGACTCATCCAAATAAAAATTCACAAGGATTTTAGGTTTCATACTAGGATTATTTAAAAAAAATATAATATATCACATGGGGGTATAGAATCTGTCCAGATGTGTCTAAGGATTTTAGGTTAGTGGGATCTTTCTCCATTTTCCTTAGTGGATGGCTATTCCCATATCAATATTCCTATACCAATGCTAGGGTATATAATATAATGATGGAATATATACTAGAAAATGGTAAAACCATTAATGTATTTGTACCAATACTTTCTTATATCTACAAATTATTGGGCCACATACAAGAAGGTAGGTCCCCAAATCATCTTTGTGGGACATTCTAATTCTTATATGGCTGGGTGAGATAACACTATCAATGCTATGAATATCAGCATACCAAGATGATCCCACATTCTTCTTTTCATCTTTCATTTCTTAATATTACATTCATTTAGATGAAACCCTTGGACACTGATGGAACATTGGAACTATTGAGTGATTTTTCTCATTTTACTTTTGTCCCTTACCCAGCACCTTTTGGAATAGTGGTTGATAATACTAGAAGGAGTATGGTTAAATGCTCATAGATAAACTCTTTGTGATATGGAATACAGGATGAACTTTTATATGGAGTAACCATCTATGAACTATATACCCCTTCCATATTCTCTATAATATTTTGGATTATGCAATAGGTTTCTTTATTTCCCACCCATTTTAAAGAGTATCACCCTATCATCCTTCTCCGTGTTTTGATGATGGTGATGTGCACAGATTCTGGCATGAAAATTCCCATGACTTGTGCTAAAACTCCAACCAATTTATCAAACAATTACTCTAGGATGTTGATGGAATACTATTCTAATGTGTTATTAGGGAAGGCAATCTGAATGGTTCATAAACCACTGACCACTCTTAACTCATTGCTCAATTCCCCTTAACCATCTTTTTCAAGGGGAGAATACCTTATGTCCTAATATTCTATGTTCCTTAGGGATTCCTCTTCCCACAATATTCACCTTATTGATGGTGGTGAAAATTCGATGTTTTCAAATGGTACTACCAGAAATCTTGTTGGCGCAAGTCCTGCGAAAAATTATTTGCGAACCACACAAATCGATGTGGGCCTATCAGCCTGGTTTCTGAAGCTGGGAAGGTGGCATAAAAAATTATTTTAGAAATTTTGAGTTATTTTTCAATATGAACCTTTCTAAAATGGATTCAATTTTTTATTACATACCCATGGGTGTGAGTGATCAGTATCAGGATCCCAACGTTATGATCTAACACAGGGTTGTGTGAAGATGGTGCTAGTACCAAATTTGTTCTATCATTACTGAGACCCCCTGGTGGAAATGGTTGACATAGAAGACAAACATCACAAACTTTTCCATTTCATATGCTCTGGTGGTTTTGATTACTAGAAATTGAATATATTTATTAACCATATTCTTTTGCTCGAGAAGACATAGCTACTTTATAGTCTGACCTTACTCAGTTTAACATTTCTTATCATCAAATTGAAGTATTATGGGATCTTAAAACATATATCCACCACCTAGTTACTAAAGAAGAAATATCTTAAGATCAAGTAGTACTCCAAACTATGTAGTACATGAGTGTGAGGCTCATGTTTCAAGGTTAATGGTGCATCTGTTATAAAAAACTATATATTTTGATGCCCTAAATTATATGGTTTGATATATATAGGTGAACATTAAACAAAAGTGATCAAAATTTGAAATTGAATATTGGATATTAATCAATTTATAATAGACCCTTTATAGATTTCCAAGGAAGTAGTTGATTTGTTGGATAAAGAGAGAAAATCTTCTCTGTAGCAACTTCAGTTGTTTTGTTCCTTTTTTATTTTTTAAAGTAGTTTTAGGGATAGATTATTGTATTTGGATGCTCCTCTATTCTCATTCAATAAAATGAAACTTATTTTCCATCCAATTATTATCCTTTATCTTTTCCTAAAAACATAATCAATCATAATTTCCCTATTTTGAATAATAATTTTCACGGTATTTTAATTTCAAGTTCCATATGAGATAACCAAATTAACATGGTCATGGAATGTTGTAATTTTTTCTTGTTCTAGAGGACTCAATAAACATGGTGTTGACTATTTCTATGGTTACATGGATAACCCTACAATATTTGTTCTTTTTCTATTCATAACCTGATTTTTTCTTAAGTCCATTGTGGCATGGGCTTAGCATTCATCACGTATCTTTTTCATAGGCCTCCCTTTATGGTTTTTTGAACTAAAATGTTTTGTGACTTCTTTATTTTTTGATTACTCAGTTATTTTCCTAAACCATCCAATTTTTAGGATTAGAGAGATTATACTCTATTTTTACCTAGGGTTTCCTTGGAGTGTTTTTTGGATAGTGAGTTTTGTGTCTCTTTTCATGGGTAGTTTAGAGTCTTTCAAATTGGTATAATGCTATTGATATTTTAGTTTGAACAATTTTGACCTTAAATTATGTGGTGAAGGCCTCAATATTTATTATTGTCTGAGAATGTCGCAATATTTTTCAGAAATGAAGGAGGGATTTTTTCTTGACCTTGGTATTGTGATTTATAAATATGAAATTGGATATAGGGAAGGTACATGGGGAGTAACTATAATAATGGATTCCAATATTATGTTGTTGGGGTATAAAGTGGTAGAATAAGACTCTCTTGGGGTTTAAATTGTCTTTGGTTGATATGACTTTTATGTTGGAAACTTATGCTGAGCTAACTAGGTTATATTGTTCATTTTCAAACAAAGGTGTCCTTAAGACCATGACCCTAAATTTCTGATGGATATGTAATTTGAGGAAATTTAGATTCTCAAGACTGTTAATAGTGGCCTAAAATGGGAAATATGTCCAAAAAAGATTAGGGAATCTGTATCAACAATAACCATAAATTAGAAACCACTCCTAGATGAATTTGGATTTTTTAACGGAGGGATAGAGCATAGTGATGTTTGATGTCATGAAACTAATACATGGATCATGAAATTTAATATCTTACAAAAAAATAAATTTTAGGGATGTAGTTTAGGAAAATATATATTTGAATTAAGGATAAAAAATGTCCACTTATCATAGTAATCTATTAATGAATGTTTCATCATCCTTAAGCAGTAACAGTAAAGGGTGTAAGCTATAATCTGGGGGTTTCTGAATTATAGGGGTGATATGGGATGAAAAATGCATTGGGGAATATAAATATATGAAAGTCCTATCATATGGATGAACATTCATATGGTTTAAAGGCATATTATATAGGAAAATTATGTATAGCCGACTATGGAATATTCTTCAAAGTCAAACAAAGGTGACACCGGGACACTGACCCTCCACCTCTGATGGCCAGAGAGAATTATAGATATTCATAATTCCCCATACACAGAGATTGGTTTATTTTAGGAAGGTATATGAATATGAAAGGATCATTTTATTTCGAAACATCAAATAATGGGTAGCAACAATTCCCTTATGTTGGATAACCCATACATAGAAAGGATTTTATTCCAAATGGTTGGGCTTGAGATGCATGTTTCGAGCATCACTACATATCTCATCAAAATAGGAATCAAGCCATATATAGTTCCAGAAAGTTTTCCCCATAAATAAATCAAACTCTACCATGGGGAAGGGTCAGTTTCATCTTTATAAAAATCTCATGAATGGGGTGCGACACTTATTGGACCCCCCCCCCCCATAAAGATCTAGCTCATGTATAAGAGAGTGGGGGAAAATAATTTCAATCAGACTGGGATGTAACGTTCATGTGTCACTATGTATCCCATCAAAAATAGGAATCATTCCATATGTTTGTTCATATAGGTTTCAATATGTTTGTGCATTGTAAAAGGGAAGTGTCACTATGTATCCCATAAAAAATAGGAATCATACCATAAAGATCTAGCTCATGTATAAGAGAGTGGGGGAAAATAATTTCAATCAGACTGGGATGTAACGTTCATGTTTCACTATGTATCCCATCAAAAATAGGAATCATTCCACAAGGAAGAACTGCGGAGGGTTTTCTAGGAAAAATTTCCATTTTGTTTCATGTGAGTAGGACATAAACCATGAAATTTAACATCATGCAGTATATACAATGTAGGGTCTTACAATTTTAGGCCGTTTGGCTAAGAACATTTTTCATAAATATGATGTGTAATAAGAGGTGCATAGATCCTAGATATTCCAACATGCCTCAGACATGAGGAAAAAGAAGGTGTAAACCATGATTCTGGGGTTTCTCAGATCATGATAAATGATATGGGGAATAAATTCCATTGGGGATTATAAATATTGAATATGAATATCCTGGGGACACATTAGCCTTTGACTTACAGGAATTTTTTGTCTGAAACTTATCCAGAGCCATCTGGGGAATATTGTTCATTGTCAAACAAAGGTGTCCATAGAACAGTAACCCACCATTTTCGATGGCACGGTGAAGATTATTAAAATCATGAATTTCTAAGGTCATAGAGTATGATGAATAGGAGGAATCATTTTGAGTACAGAAGAAAAATTCACACTATGATTTTCCATAGAGTGTGAAATTCACCAAATTGATCTAACTCATATGTTGGGGGTTTATTTACTTTTACTTGATATATCCCTGAATGAGTAACCCAAAAATGAATTCTCTTTCATAGATATTTGTTTGTATACATGAGATGGGGATTTTTTTTCTTTACCCTAAGGATGATACTAGGACATGAGGTCTAGGGATTACTACATGCCTTATCAAAATGAGAATCAATCCATATATAGTACTTGAGGTACCAAACAGTTTAATGCCCTATGGAACAGTCATTCCTTATCTAGTTTAACGTCATGCAGAAAGGTGTAGGTTCCTTGAAGTGATGTGGATATATTTGGTGTCCCATTAAGGTCTTTCTATAAATATCATGAGAACCATAATATGGATTAATACACATTCACCATGAAGAGACTCCTCTACCAGAACTCTTAATCCTAAGAGAGTTGTGCTTAATGTGAGAGGAAAGGTGAAGTAAAGGTTTTTTCTTCCACACAGAGTTTATAAAATGAATGATAACAGTATTTTTGAATTTATGGTGGTTAGAACAAGATTTGATATCCAAGAATCACTACATATCTCGTTATTTTGAGAATCAATTCATACATAGTTATTCAATTGGATCCTTATACAAGTCTTACCTATACACGGGGAGTAGGGTTTATTCCCATTGATTATTTTGATTGTGGAAAGTTGACCCAATATTGGATACATGGGAATCACTATGTATCCCATTGTGGAAGGAATCAAGACCCAGATATTTCGAGGACCTCGTATAGTTTATCAACATGAGTTAATGATGAAGGTAACCTAGTGGGAAAGAGGTGTAATGTTGTTTCTGGACCCGAAATTAGAGATCCAAGAATCACTATATATCCCTAATGGGAAGGAATCAAGCCACAATTAGTTTTAAATGGAAACTCTCTGCGCAGGTCTAAACTATACGTGGAGGGGCAGTTTCATATTTTTCATGGATAGGCCCAAGAAATAGGTCTTGATATCCCTATGTTTCCCATTTGAATGATAATCAAGCAATCAGTTTTTCAATACGAACTTCCCTACACTGATAAGATTCTTGTATAGGGAGAGTGAATTTTTCTTGAAATTGACCTATATATTAGACATACTTTGGATTCCCCAGTATTGATCTAGATTGTATTTAGGGTAGTAAATATTTCTTATATTTCATATCTAGGTCTAGGATATAAGTCTTGGAAACCAATATGTATCCCTGTCACGACCCGTCCTCGGGGCCCGTGTCGTGACTACCCCAAGACCGCCTTCCATAGGCCAGGGGCTGGCGACTAGCACCAAGGCGTAAATCCCGATAAACAGGGAAGGCATTGCCTTTGTAAAGTAAACAACAATCACAGAGTAAGCAAGCGGAAAAAGTAATCACTAACTATAAACTGTAACAAGCTGTGCTGAAAGTGAAAAGGGGCCGGAAATACAATCCCAACTATAATGTACAACTGAAAGGGGAAAACAGAAACTGAAAAGAAAATCCGCAGCGTCGAGCCATGCTCTGGAAGTCCCACCTGAAGGGAGAGCACAGATAGCCTCCACAGCTCCTCGGTCCAGCCATCCGCTCCGAGTACATCCCTCCCAGTGGTCCAACTCCAGGTATCGTCCTGCTCCGCAAGCCTCCACCACGATTCCACTGCGCTACCCGTCATCTGCACCCAACACAACGAAGTGCGGGCATAGACCATGCAGGGGTGAGTATAGGCTACTCAGTAAGGACCCTGAGACCCCCGAAGTTCTCCTGAAATCCACAAAGGATAAACCACAAGGAAAGATACAATCACAAAGTAACAACCGATACTGCTTAGGTATATGCCCATACATATACTTAAGTCATCAATTCTCGCTCGGCCCCAACATCCGAGCTCAAGTACAACCGAGTCCACACAGGAAAGCAAAACGTAAATCCACACCGGATAGCACAACACAATCAACAAAGGAGAGAAAAACGTAAATCCACACAGGATTGCACAACACAATCCACAAAGGAGAGGAAAACATAAATCCACACAGGATTGCACAACACAATCCACAAAAGAGAGAAAAACATAAATCCACACAGGATTGCACAACACAATCCACAAAGGAGAGCAAAACGTAAATCCACACAGGATAGCACAACACAATCCACAAAGGAGAGTAAACAGGATTTCAGCTCACACAGGTATACTTCTTCGAAAAGGTGAAGGGGATGATCAGATATAGATACTGAATCATCTAATATGGGACCCACTGAGGATACAAGACCAGCTATCTTCATTGATTCATCTATGCTGGGACCCACATAGGATACAAGACCAGCATTGAATCATCCAAGCTGTGACCCACATAGGATACAAGACCAGCACAGCTAGGACCCACATAGGATACAAGACCAGATGTCTTCATTGATTCATCTATACTGGGACCCACATAGGATACAAGACCAGTATTAAATCATCTAAGATGGGACCCACATAGTATACAAGACCAGCACAGCTAGGACCCACATAGGATACAAGACCAGCTGTCTTCATTGATTCATCTATACTGGGACCCACATAGGATACAAGACCGGTATTGAATCATCTAAAATGGGACCCACATAGGATACAACACTAGCACAGCTAGGACCCACATAGGATACAAGACCAGTTTTCATCATCTTCGCAGTCCACTGAGGATCTCTGCACAGTCATCGTCGTCGAAGTCGCAGCTAGCACTAGGGTTTCTGCACACAGCAAGATCGTTCGGGAGGGTCCGCTCCACGAGCCGAGAGGCTGATACATCAACTGACACAAGGTCCAGAGTTGATGTATCCAAAAGTTCTGTATCGTCAACAGGAACTCAACGTTGCAGATGGCGCGTCAATCGGACGCTCGGTCTGAGAGTTATTGGGTTTTTCGTCCCAGGGGCCCGGTTGGTTTTTAAGGCAAAACCAACCCGAATATACTCCACATGCGTCCAAACCTCGGGCGGAGTGAGCCAAAAGATCTGTCTCACAAAGAGGAAAACAACAAAGTCGACGGCATGTCTATCGGATGTCCGAAGCTCAAGATATGAGTGTTTCCGCTCCGAGGGCCCGGTTGGTCTCGTGTATGAACCAACTCGGCTGTACTACATCTACGTCCAATCCTCGGGCGGAGTGAGCCAAAAGATCCTTCTCACTAAGAGGAATCCACCAAAGTCGATGGCACGTCAATCGGACGTCCGGAGCCCAAGATATGAGCATTTCCGCTCCGAGGGCCCGGTTGGTTTCGTGAACGAACCAACCCGGCCGAACTCAAAGTTTTTCAAAACCTTATGTTTGATATACCAAAACGACCGTCTCGATCTAAGGATCACGTTTCCGCTGACCGCGCATCAATCGGAGGTTCGTAGCTCAAGTTACGGGCAAAGGACCAAAAAGGTCCGGGAATGGGGTGTCTGGGCCCGGACCGACCCGGCCCGCCCCCCCTGGGTCGGCCGAACCGGGTCGACCCGACACGGTCCGACCCTGCGGGACTCGGTCCGGCCAGGCTAGGGCGCGGCCCGGCTCCACCGGCCGGTCCGGCTCGGCTCGGCCGAGCGGCCGAGCAACGCGGGGGGCGCGCATGCCCTCGCGTGACAACACCGCGGCCCCCACGGGGGGTCGCCGCGTCCCTGTACCGCGGTTCCGCGCGGCCGCGGAACCGCCTCGCCGCCGCCGCCTGGAGGCCAGTCGCTGTCGGCCGCCACCTCCAGCTGCTGGCGCCACCGTGCTGGCAGGGCGCACCGGCGGAAGCTTCCACGGGCCATCGGAGTTGCTTCGGTGGTCCGATTTCCTTCCCTTCTGCGCCGATGTTCCTCCCGGGTTCCGTTCTTCACTTCGGGATCATTAAATCGCCTCTACGGCACGTTTTTTCATCGCCCTCCAAATCTGCACAACAAGGAAGAACTGCAGAGGGTTGTCGGGCCGTGTTTGTTTGGCCCGCACCCTCCGCGTTAGATAATAACAGTCGGGAGAAATTATCAACACATAGAGAACATATCAAAAACAATTTTAATAAATTAAAATTTTTCTTATGAAACCGGGTTCTTTGTTTTGAACGGAAACACCCACGAATTAAAAAACATTCCCAATAAAACCCTTACCTCGTCAAGTCGTCGCATGCGCGTTCTTCGCGGAATTGATCGTCGCGGAAGGAGGGGACCGTCACGTCGCCGCGGTATCCGGCGTTGCGTCGACGAACTCCGAGGACCAAGATGAAATAGATTTAATTTTTAATAATTAAATCGATATTGAAGTTATAATATACAAAGGAATTTAAAGAAGCGCAACCCATACCTTGTCGTTGTCGATCGAAGGTTGTCGCGGTGTTGGATTGTCGCGGAAGAAGAATCGTCGACGTCGCGGTACTTGGCGTCGCGTCGTCGATCTCCGAAGGCTCGACGTTCTTTGTCGCCCTTCATCGAAGGCCCGCGTTCTTCGCGTTCTTCGCGTTCTTTGCAAAGAAGGATGAAGAATCTTGACCTTTGTCAAATCCTCTCAACGAACAACACTTAAGGAGAAAAAGTGTTGGTCTCATTTTATTAACATGCCAACATACTAAAAATAGATAAGTAACGACCCATTAATTCATAAAATTAATTCAACGAATAAAACCGCCCAATTAAATGGTGCGTTAAGAATTTAAGAAAACGCGTCAGTTGACTTTCATAATGACGGGTTTTCGCGGGTGCATTACTTAGAGGAAAAGAAACGGTGGGGCTCGTGCGGGCCCCACCTCACAAATATCCTACCAAGAGGGTAGGATATTTTTGGATAGCCCCCTATCCGAATCAACTCAGCTTAAGCAGCATTATGTGGCTTTCAAGTGTCTTTAAGTGAAATAAAATAAAGTTTATCGAACCAATTATTTTATTTCTTAACTTTAAGCCCAAAAATTTAAAAACCACACCCGAGGAAACGCAACTCCGAAAGAGGCATTTCTAAGAAATTACCGGTGCTGCGATTCCATCGGTGCCCTCAGAATTCGATTCCGAGCACCGGTTCAAAAGTTAGAAAAACCCGCTCGCCCGTTCACTGAACGTACCCGATCCAAACTTCAGAAAATGATTCCGGGCACACCGGGCCTCGGAATCAGGTGCCGTCAGAAACTGCGTTATTTTAAAAATCCCAAGAATATTAAGAAAAAAATTTCCTTGAAATTTACGGGTCTTTACATTACTACCACCATAGGGCTTTACGTCCCTGTAAAGCTTCACCACAAACTTAGGGATACAAAGGCGGTACTGAGAACGCATATGAGCCTCCCGCTCCCAAGTGCTCTCTTGGAGGTTCCCGAGCTGCCATCTGAAGCGCACAAGATAAATCAGTTTTCCACGTAGGACGCTCTCCTGTCAATCCTCGATCTCCATTGGGACCTCCACAAAAGTCTCCCCATCATCAAAGGCCAGCTCTCCATGGTCAAAGATTTGCGTCGGGTCGTGCACGTATCTCCTCTGCTGAGATACGTGGAAGACGTCGTGCACCCGGTGCAACTGTGGTGGTAGAGGCAGGCAATAATCCACCTTGCCAATCCTGATGAGGACTTGGAAGGGTTCGATAAAGCGTGGAGACAACTAGTCACTTCGGCCCAACCTCCGTAATCCATGTCGAGGTGATACCCGCATGAAGACATGGTCGCCATCCTCAAACTCAAGTGGCCTCCGCCTCCTGTCAGCATAGGACTTCTGTCGGCTCTGAGCTATACTCATCTGCTCCTGGATGACCTGGACCATCTTCGATCCCACAAGAACTGCTAAGATTTCTTCTTTTCCGATAAGAGAAATATGGTCTCATCCCCTGGATGAACCACTTCCTTTGCCTAAAACAGTCAATCCTGACATGGATGTTGCTAATCCACACCAAAGATGACGTCGTAAGACCTCGAATCTACTACCAAGAGATCCAACCGTTACTCTTGCCTCCAAGGTTTGAGTCACACTGTCGGCATCCGTGTGTGGTAACTGGGTCTCCTCCAGTAGATGTCTCACAAGTGCGGGTCAAGTCAATAATCTAAACTGGAACCTCTTAGTAGCAACACAAAAGAGTACAGGAATGAAAACATCACAAAGGTAAGCGTCTTTTACTATTGCAACTTATAATACAAAGACACTACACAACAAAAACAAGGAAATAGAAGTACAAAAGACGTATCCACTTGTTCTGCTCCTGTCCATCTGCTCCCAGAGCTCCATGATCGAAGGCCTCAGCTGCCTGAAGCTGAGCTCTCTCATGTCCACCAACTCCCTGCGGTCGGGGTGGACCTCCTGGTGGTGGTGGTTGCAACACCTCGAAGTGTCTCCCACCATCTGCTACTCGGCCAGCTCCTTTGCCTCGTCCGCCTGCACCCTGCAGACTACCATGGACGAACCTCTGTCTGGGAGGTCCCTCTACCACCTGCTGCTCATCTGTAAGACGAGTCGGGCAGTCTCAAGCCATGTGACCTTGCCCGCCGCATGCGTAGCAATGCTTGCCCCTCATGTAGCTGGCTCTCCTTCATGTGCCCCGCACAACCGAATTTTCATCATGAGACTGCCCATCTGATGGTCTGGCCCGTTTGGACCTCTTCATCACATGTCTACTACCAACTGCAGAAGACCCTGCTATGGGCCGTCCTGCGGAGGGCCCTGTCACGGGAGCCTGCTCAGCGAGAAAACTCTCCACTAGAAGGGATCTCTCCAACACATCTGCCTGCGTTGGACTGTTGAGGGAGATCATCGAATCCCTGATCTCATGCCTCAGTCCCTGCTTGAAGGTCTAGGCCCGGAAGAATGGGTCCCGTACCATATCTGTGGAGTAGCGCGAGAGATCAGTAAATCTCACCGAGTACTGGGCCACTATCATTTTACCCTGCCATAGTTGTAGCAGCTCTTGGATGCGCACCGCATGGAGGATGGTTGGGACGAACTCGGAGGTGAAGATGCTCTCAAATTCCGTCCAGAGGAGAGATGTCTCGTCGTGCACTTGGAGCATCAAGCTCCACCATCTGCCTGCTGCCGTGTGCAGGAGGCTCGCTGCGAGGATCACCATGAGGTCTGCTGGTGTCCTCACTAATCTGAAAACCCATACAACTGCCTCCATCCAGTCCTCGGCGGCCTGAGGGTCCGTCTCCCCACGGAACCTGGGTGGTCGCTGGCGCTGGAACTCATGCAGTGCACTAAGGCGACGTGCATCGTCAGCGGCTGGGGCTGGTAGCATCAGTGGCTCGGCGGGTAAAGGTACCGCTGGTGCCTCTGCTGACAAGGAGCCCTGCACCGAGGCCTCGTCGCTCGGTGGGCTGTCATCACGCTCCATTCTCGAAACACTAGCTGGCTGCCGTCGTGGGGCCATCCTGAAAAGAAACAGGTGTGCCACGGTCAGAACTGTATACCTGGTGAGCTGACACAAGAAATCACAAAGAAAACTTGAACACACATGCAATCAATGTTTTCTTGCATTAAGTCAGAAATCGGAAGTCATGGTCCTGGTGTACGGATACGTCAGCCGCCACACCAACACTGGACTCCCTGGACTGATAACCACACCCAATACGCTGAACACTATTGCTTCACATAGAAGAAAGATCAGAGTATGCGGTAGAACCGAACTCCTCTGATACCAATTTGTCACGACCCGTCCTCGGGGCCTGTGTCGTGACTACCCCAAGCCCGCCTTCTATAGGCCAGGGGCTGGCGACTAGCACCAAGGCGTAAACCCCGATAAACAGGGAAGGCATTGCCTTTGTAAAGTAAACAACCATCACAGAGTAAGCAAGCGGAAAAAGTAATCACTAAGTATAAACTATAACAAGTTGTGCTGAAAGTGAAAAGGGGCCGGAAATACAAGCCCAACTGTAAAGTACAACTGAAAGGGGAAAACAGCAACTGAAAAGAAAAGCCGCAGCGTCGAGCCGTCCTCTGGAAGTCCCACCTGAAGGGCGAGCACAGATAGCCTCCACAGCTCCTCGGTCCAGCTGTCCGCTCCGAGTACGTCCCGCCCAGTGGTCCACCTCCAGGTACTGTCCTGTTCCGCAAGCCTCCACCACGATTCCGCTGCGCTGTCCGTCGTTTGCACCCAACACAACGAAGTGCAGGCATAGACCATGCAGGGGTGAGTATAAGCTACTCAGTAAGGACCCCGAGACCCCCGAAGGTCTCCCGAAATCCACAAAGGATAAACCACAAGGAAAGATACAATCACAAAGTAACAATCGATACTGCTTAGTTATATGCCCGTACATATACCTAAGTCATCAATTCTCACCCGGCCCCAACATCCAAGCTCATGTACAACCCAGTCCACACAGTAAAGCAAAACGTAAATCCACACCGGATAGCACAACACAATCCACAAAGGAGAGCAAAACGTAAATCCACAGAGGATTGCACAACACAATCCACAAAGGAGAGAAAAACGTAAATCCACACAGGATTGCACAACACAATCCACAATGGAGAGAAAAACGTAAATCCACACAGGATTGCACAACACAATCCACAAAGGAGAGAAAAACGTAAATCCACACAGGATAGCACAACACAATCCACAATGGAGAGTAACCAGGATTTCATCTCACACAGGTATACTTCGTCGAAAAGGTGAAGGGTATGATCAGATATAGATACTGAATCATCTAAGATGGGACCCACTAAGGATACAAGACTAGCTGTCTTCATTGATTCATCTATGCTGGGACCCACATAGGATACAAGATCAGCACTGAATCATCAAAGCTGGGACCCACATAGGATACAAGACCTGCACATCTAGGACCCACATAGGATACAAGACCAGCTGTCTTCATTGATTCATCTATACTAGGACCCACATAGGATACAAGACCAGTATTGAATCATCTAAGCTGGGACCCACATAGGATACAAGACCAGCACAGCTAGGACCCACATAGGATACAAGACCAGTTGTCTTCATTGATTCATCTATACTGGGACCCACATAGGATACAAGACTAGTATTGAATCATTTAAGATGGGACCCACATAGGATACAAGACCAGCACAGCTAGGACCCACATAGGATACAAGACCAGTTGTCTTCATCGTCGCAGTCCACGGAGGATCTCGGCACAGTCTTCGTCGTCGAAGTCGCAGCCAACACTAGGGTTTCCGCACACAACAAGATCGTTCGGCAGGGTCCGATCCACGATCCGAGAGGCTGATACATCAACTGACACAAGGTCCAGAGTTGATGTATCCAAAAGTTCTGTATCGTCAAGAGGAACTCAACGTCGCAGATGGCAAGTCAATCGGACGCTCGTTCTGAGAGTTATTGGGTTTTTCGTCCCAAGGGCCCAGTTGGTTTTTAAGGCAAAACCAACCCGACTGTACTCCACCTACGTCCAAACCTCGGGTGGAGTGAGCCAAAAGATCCGTCTCACTAAGAGGAAAACAACAAAGTCGACGGCACGTCAATCGGACGTCTGAAGCTCAAGATATGAGTGTTTCCGCTCCGAGGGCCCGGTTGGTCTCGTGTACGAACCAACTCGGCCGTACTAAACCTGCGTCCAAACCTCGGGCGGAGTGATCCAAAAGATCCATCTCACTAAGAGGAATCCACCAAAGTCGACGGCATGTCAATCGGACGTCCGGAGCTCAAGATGTGAGCGTTTCTGCTTCGAGGGCCCGGTTGGTTTCGTGAACGAACCAACCCAGCCGAACCCAAAATTTTCCGAAACCTTAAGTGTGATATACCAAAACGACCCTCTCGATCCAAGGATCACGTTTCCACTAACGGCGCATCAATCGGAGGCTCGTAGCTCATGTTACAGGAAAAGGACCGAAAAGGTCCGGGAATGGGGGTCTGGGCCCAGACTGACCCGGCCTGACCCCCCTGGTTCGGCCGAGCGGGGTCGACCTGACCCGGTCCGACCTGGCGGGACTCGGTCCGGCCAGGCCAGGGCGTGGTCCGGCTCAGCCGGCCGGTCCGGCTCGGCTCGGCCGAGCGGCCGAGCAACGCGGGGGGCGCACATGCCCTCGGGTGACAACACTGCGGCCCCCGCGGGGGGCCGCCGCATCCCTGAACCGCGGTTCCGTGCGGCCGCAGAACCACCTCGCCACTGCCGCCTGGCGGCCAGTCACTGTCGGCCGCCGCCTCCAGCCGACGGCACCGCCGTGCTGGCGTGGCGCACCGGCGGAAGCATCCACGGGCCACCGGAGTTGCTCCGGTGGTCCGATTTCCTTCCCTTCTGCGCCGCTGTTCCTCCCGGGTTCCGTTCTTCACTGCGGGATCATTAAATCGCCTCTACGGCACGTTTTGTCGTCGCCTTCCAAATCTGCACAACAAGGAAGAACTGCGGAGGGTTTTCGGGCCGTGTTTGTTTGGCCCGCACCCTCCGCGTTAGATAATAACAGTCGGGAGAAATTATCAACACATAGAGAACATATCAAAAACAATTTTAATAAATTAAAATTGTTCTTATGAAACCGGGTTCTTTGTTTTGAACGGAAACACCCACGGGGTAAAAACATTCCCAATAAAACCCTTACCTCATCAAGTCATCGCATGCGCGTTCTCCACAGAATTGATCGTCGTGGAAGGAGGGGACCGTCGCGTCACCGCGGTATCCGGCGTTGCGTCGACGAACTCCGAGGACCAAGAAACAATAGTTTTAATTTTTAATAATTAAATCCATATTGAAGTTATAATCCATAAAGGAATTTAAAGAAGCGCAACCCCCTACCTTGTCGTTGTCGATCGAAGGTTGTCGCGGGGTTGGATTGTCGCGGAAGAACGTCGCGGAAGAAGAACCGTCAGCGTCGCGGTACTTTGCGTCGCATCGTCGATCTCCGAAGGCTCGTCGTTCTTCGTCGCCCTTCATCGAAGGCCAGCGTTCTTCGCGTTCTTCTCGTTCTTCATGTTCTTCGCATTCTTTGCAAAGAAGGATGAAGAATCTTGAGGTTTGTCAAATCCTCTCAATGAACAACACTTAAGGAGAAAAAGTGTTGGTCTTATTTTATTGACATGACAACAAACTAAAAAGAGATAAGTAACGACCCATTAATTCATATAATTAATTCAACGAATAAAACCGCCCAATTAAATGGTGCGTTAAGAATTTAAGAAAACGCGTCAGTTGACTTTCATAATGACGGGTTTTCGCGGGTGCGTTACTTAGCGGAAAACAAACAGTGGGGCTTGTGCGGGCCCCACCTCACAAATATCCTACCAAGAGGGTAGGATATTTTTGGATAGCACCCTATCCGCATCAACTCAGCTTAAGCAGCTTTAAGTGGCTTTCAAGTGGCTTTAAGTGAAATAAAATAAAGTTTGCCCAACCAATTATTTTATTTCTTAACTTTAAGCCCAAAAATTTAAAAACCACACCCGAGAAAACGCAACTCCAAAAGAGGCGTTTCTAAGAAATTACCGGCGCTGCGATTCCATCGGTGCCCTCAGAATTCGATTCCGAGCACCGGTTCAAAAGTTAGAAAAACCCGCTCATCCGTTCACTGAACGTACCCGAGCCAAACTTCGGAAAATGATTCCGGGCACGCCGGGCCTCGGAATCAGGTTCCATCAGAAACTGCGTTATTGTAAAAATCCCATGAAAATTAAGAAAAAAATTTCCTTGAAATTTACGGGTCTTTTCAATCCCATTGTATTAGAATCAAGCCTCACATAGTTCTTAATTAACCATGAAATATAATTTCATGCGGTAAGGTCAGAGTTCACTTGATGTGATAGGAGTATCATCATGGCTGGTCCCATGAATTAACATCTTATCATCACTATTTATCCTACAATGCAAGGAATTATTACATGCATTGTTCTTGATACAAATATCCCTATGTAGGATTGGGATACTTATAGGGAGGTGGGATCTTTTACTTTTGTAGTGGATGTACTATGATTTAAAATCTAACTGGTTATATATATCATGTGATGATACGAATCAATCCATACATTGTTATTTAATACGGCACAATAGATGACTGATACGAGGGGAAATGTCTTGTTGGGTGGGAACATTATGGTGGTGTGCGGTTAAACATCATATAACATGGAAATTTGTGTCAAACAGTTTAATGTATTACAACATGGTTGATGTACCATGCAATTTAACATCATGGGGTTTGGATGACTAGGAAGGATTATTTTGTTGACTATTGAGAAACATAAACAAAAATGCAAAAAGAGGCCTTGATCCCAATTTCTGGTAAGAAAATAATCCTATGAATGGAGGGAAATTTGTGAAAAGTATTCACCCAAATGGTTTTGGTGTCATTGTGTATCTTGTAAGTGCAGTAATAAATCCATGCATAGTTTTTGAAAAAAAAACTCTTAGGTATGTCTAGACCACACGAAGGGGAGTCATTATTTCTATTTTGTGCGGTGGGGATCAACACATGAGGTTCAAGAATCACTATGTATCCAATGATTAAATGAATCTATCTACACATATTTGTTGAGATTGAGACTCCCTATGTAGATATGACTCTCATGTGTGGAAATCATCATTTACACTTTCTCCCATATAGATCTCTCTTTTGGGTGTTGAATCATCGATTGAAATGATGATTCTCATTCAGTTTAACATAATAAGGTTAGAGACCAACATTGGTGGGTGAAATCCTTTTTTTTTGGAACTAAAGCATCCCATAGTCATCAGGAGTCATCCCATGTTCAGAGAATGGAGTAGAAATCATCACTTACATTTTTAAAGGCATCCCGAACTAATTTATGATAGGATTTTAGTTTATCATCGTTAAATGTGGACATTAATTCCTATTATAATGTCATATAGTTTAGACTAAGGGGTTAGCACTCCATGAAGGTATTTTTTTAATGTGGTGGAAGAACAAACCCAGCATGAATGAGGAAAAAGGAGGCCCAAAAACTACTTAAGAAATCATAAAGAGTCTTGTATTCTGTTTTAAGTCTTGATGCTAGGTCTGGGGGGTTCCGGTTGAAGTTCATTTATTTTGGACCAAGAATACTATTTTAACAACATATTTGTATGACATGTACATGTAGTTTAATGTCGTATAGTGGGGATGACGATAGGTGTATAGTTTAATTTCATGGAACTAGGTTTCTATACTCATACATTTCATCATCAAGTGGTTGGTACATTTCCTATTACAAAGTTTAATGTCATGAAACTAAAAAGATATACCATATATTTTAACATCATGTGATTTGGATTAATTATCATTTTATCACACAAAATACTTATTATGGAACCTTATGTTGGTTGGTGTTGTGATAATCTCTCAATCCATTGACACCAGAGACTAAACTTCATTGGGGTAGACTATATATAGAGCATAAGGTCACTCCCATTTTGTTCCCAATTTTAGTCATTTATTTCTAGGTATCATTGGAGTTATGAGGACCAACATCATCTCTCCATCAAAGATGGATCGGAGGTGAACCTTTTTGTTAAAGGATGGTGTGGTTTGGTTTTGGTAGACTTCTAAATGATACATGATGTGAAATATTTTCTCATCCATTTTCTCCAATTCATAGAGGGATTTTTGTAATTTCACATTTATGTATAATTTACCACATATGGAAATAAAAAGTAAGGGAAATTGAACCATGATGGGCATGACTTCCTCTATCCCATATATTAATGAGTTTGGGGCCACCTGTGTGGCATTGAGGGTCATGGTTTGGTAATCCCATAAGGAATGTAGAATCTTTTACGGCCAAGAATTTTTATCATTATCTACCATTTTTTTATAATATTTGATAATCTATTCTTCATGGCCTCTATCTATATGTTAGTCACTACAAGGTAGTTGTATGAATAGTTGGACAGGAAGCCATACTCCTGGTATAGATTCTCCAATTCAGAAAAAAAGAAATAGGTACCATTGTCTATTAGTATTTTACGAGGGAAATCAAATCCAGTGATGATTTTTTCCTTCATGAAGCTGAAAATATTCCTTGACCCAAAATCATTTAGAGCTATATCTTCATCCCACTTGGAGAATAAGTCATTTTCAATAAGGATTTTCTTGAATGGCTTGGAATTAGTTGAAGGAAATGGTCACATAACATCTATTTACCATATAAAAAATATCTAGGAGTACATGGTTGTGTGAAGATACATTGGGGGTTAGTGAATTAAATTGGAATGATGCTCGAAGGAATAGAACTTTTTGGTGAATTAAGTGTAGTCCTAAATTAGAGTGGGCTACTAGTACCCAAGCCAATATATTTGATGTGAAACATTGGTTCTCGATTGGTTGGTGTCGAAGGCTCCAATGTGAACTTCCTTCATCCCAATGGTGGTCTCCACTCCATAAATGAAATTAAGAATGACCCTATAAAGGCTCTACTAATAGAGTACCTTTTCGTGATTTGTGGCATCATATGGAAAAAACCTAATTACTAGTATTCATATTTTCTCTCTCCTGACTCTGTTAGGTGGGAGTTCTCCATTTATAAGTTAGTCCAAAATGGGTTTCACCAATATTGTGGTAGGACCATATTGTTTAGGGAAGAGGATAAATTTTTCAATATCTTTCCCATGGGATTTAAAAAATAGTGAGATCATTCGGTGGTGTTCAATGTTGGGGACTATTTCATCTCGACATGGATCAGCTAGAGGTGTGGCCACATTTTACAATGCGTCAACTTGGGAATTATGTCAACGTGTTAAATGACTCAAAATAATCTCCAAAGTTAGTTCATCCATTAGTAATCATATGTTTTTAGAAGGTAATTGGATATTCCTTTTTTATAGCGTAATCATTGTTAACCTACTTAACGACCTGTTCGAAATGGCATTTTATCTTCAAGTATTTGACTTGTACTTGATTATCTATCCATATAACTATAATGGGAGGTCGATATTATACATAATTATTCATTTACCATTATAATATTTTGAAGGAGTAAAGAAGGACTAGATTTTCTGGTGTTTTGAGAACAACACCTGATCCCACCTTATTGAGCATGTGGTTATCCATTTTCTTCCCCATTAGACTTCTAAATGCACCATAAAAATACATCCAACATATCTGGAATCACTCTTAAATAGATAAAACCACTTCATCAGGTAGCTCAATATCAAATGAAGTCCTTTATTCTGAAGGGTTCCCTTCCAGGAAACCTACTAATTCCTAGCCTTTAACATTCTTTTGAGGCAAAAAACTAATTGTAAAACTGATGCAGGATGACCACCCACTATGAAAGATGTATGGTCAACATCAGATGGATAAGAATATATTTGAGTAGGTTTATATGAGAGTCCAATTGGACCTTAGTGCGCTACAGGTGGTTCCATACCTTAAGGATGGAAAATATTAGTTCAAAACAACAATTTCAAATATCAGAGTTGTGAGTCTCAGCATCGATCATGGTTCGACTGAGGTAATAGAGTCTATTTTCACATCTGGTGTCCTTCTTTTATGTTAGGAAGATTCCAATTGATCACTCTAAGGCTACCACATACAAAAAAAGTAGAATTACTTCAATAGGAAGCATCATTACTGGTGGAATCAAGATATATTCCTTGAGGTTAAATAATGCTTCCTAATAATTGTCTATTCACTTATATGTATCCCATTTTTTATCAAGCTTGTAAAAGGAAGACATTTTGTTTCAATTTTAGGTATAAATAGTTGGGTGTATGTAAAATTTCTTTTAATTACTCTCAATTATGTTAGGTTATAAGGATATGACATGCTAAGGATAAGCTTTTCCTTCTTAAGTTAGACTTCGATTCCATGATGGTGTATGAAAAAGATGTTAAATTCCCCTTAGGTAAATCCAAAATCAATTTTTAAGGGTTTCATTTTTAGGATGTTTTATCATAGTTGGTTGATGACAGTTTCATGATCCACTATGTGGTCATATTTTTGTTCATATTTATCTATTGGGTCATCAATATAAAGTTCTATGAACTTTCCTAAGAAGGGTTTGAACATTTGATGCATGGAACGTTGATATGTAGTGCCAACATTCTTCAACCCAATGGTTATTAACAAATAGAAAAATAATTTTTGGGGCCCTATAGAAGGTGTATTCATTATATTTTTTGTAAATTTAGATTTTATTGTATCATTAATATTCATCCATGAAGGGTGGGCTTTATATCTAGTCATTTCATCAATCTGTAGTTCTATGATTGGGACTGCGAAATATTCCTTCAGGTAGTGTCATTCCAGATTCTTGAAATCGATATAAAAAATGACTTTCCCATTATTATTCAGGATGAAGTTATTTTATCCAAACATTTGAGATATTGGACTTCCCTAATAATGTTTCCTAGGATTATTAGTTAATCATTAGCCAAAAGTTTGGAATCATATGTTGGGTACATCCAACTGGTTTCTTTTTTATTTCCCCAATAGTCTTCTGGAAGGACCATGTGGTTAGTAGCCACCTTCGGATTGAGGCTTGAAATTTATGTATATTTCCAAGATAATAAATCCCAATGATGATTTAGTAAGGAGGTATGTACCTCTTTCCCTTCTAAATACATTACTGCACTAATCATGGTTTTTCATGAGTCTTCTTATCTTCCATATTTATTTCCCTAAGCTCATCAATGGTGGAGGAGATTCCTTTTTTTAATGCTGGAGTAGTATCCCTAATTTCCTCCTCCTCCTCCTCTTATTCATATTTTTAATCTTATTTACCTTCTTTTTTTGGTTAAGAAATTCATGGGATACTTTCTCTAGATTCAGTATGGGATATAACATCTTGATATTCAATATATCAAGAGACTTCCTCTGACTTAGCTATCATTATGTTATTTCATCAAAACTCATGGGAGGATAGAGTGAGGGGTGGATAAAGATTTTCTCCATCCTTTTTGAGTGAAAATACATCATATTCATCCATATTTGGTGTGTTATGGATTTAATGGAGCCCTAATGATGGAAAAAAATCATTTTCATTCAATATTTCACCACTATCTAGGGAGTCGGCAATCTATTCAAAATTACTAGACACGTTAGTCATTAATGAAATCATGAACACCATTGAATAATCCCTGAATGTGGAATCATTTGCTCGATATTATATATGGGTAACACATATTATTCAGTAATCTATTTTAATGGATTGAGTGAGATCATTTCTAATCAATTTGGGTAGTGAACCAAGTAACACAATCAATTAGGGGTTGTTTCCATTTACATTCATAGAATCCTAAATCAATGTAATGTAGTTTGTAGGACTTGAATGGGACCATATCAGTGTAAAACATCATAATTTGTCCATTATTATAGTATTTGATGAATTGAAAGTATGATTATGGAATTTCTACCTATTAATGAAAACAAGGACATTCTAGAAAGACGTTGAAGGCCATGTTTTGACTAACTAATATGAATTATTATTTAGCTACGAGGTCTCCAAATTGATTCTTGAGATTAATTTTATCCAATGGATTCTTATCACTTTTTTCATAGTTGTAAAATGTTATGGGGGAAGGATCTAGATAATCCCCATTGTATCCTATCCAATGAAGTGTTATTAATGGAATGATATTAAATCCATATCCGTAGTCGGAAAATAATTTTAGCATATCAACACCATTTATCTTTCCTAGAACATACAAGGATCAGATGTGTCTCTATATAATAGTATCATTATTCTGATCTATGAATGAGATAATGAAGAGTAATTTTATCACATCTGTCTCTATCGGATAGACATTAGCATATACCAATTTGGCATTAATCACTTTGGGGCTAGGAAAAGACCCTAAGAGTTCTTCCCTGAGGCCTTTTGAAAAACTTAGGGTATCTGTGATTGCTAGCTTCGCTAGTATCAAGGATAAATATTTTAAAATTTCATACTTCTGTTCTAAAGGCTAGTTTCTTCCAGTATGGGGATTCCCTTTCCTAGAAACTTTAGGTTCATGAGCATTTTATGTAGATGGATTGACCCTCAATACAAGAGTTGTAGGAACTAATGTTTTTTTGGGTTGGGTTGGGTATGTCTACCATCCCATAGAGGGTGATCAAACAAATATTCTTCTACATATTAATATTCCAAAGTGACCGGTGCGAGGTTTATTTTTTTAGGTGTAGAGGTTTTTTCCTTCTCCATTTGGACGTGTTGAAGTGTTATTTTCTGAGTTTCCATAATATTTGAATTTAGAGAAGGGATTTATCTAGAATTATAGCTTCTTTCATGGTTGTGCTTCCCCGATATCCTCAACTCCTATGACCTCTCCATTATGTTTACCAATAATATGTAAGGAACCTATGTTCATGTCCATACTCATCATTAGAGAATAGATCATTTATGTGAATTAAATTAGCAGATTTAAATATTAATACCTCATCTGATGATGAATTTTCTAAATTAACTCTCTATGGTGGTTCTGTTTGGTGGATTGGTTGCCATTGTTCTAAATCTAAATGCATAAAACCATAGAGGATCAATGATAAATTCATAATATATGCAGGTTCATTTTCCAATACTTCCTCCTTGACATTCCATTTAGGATTCTTTTTGAAATACTGGGATTTAAATGTTCTTGGGTATGGTGACGCCAGTTGTGTTGCAGCAGACGTAGCTGGGGGAATAGTTGGTTTTTTCAACTATTCTTGGAGAATACCATGAGCCCAGTTGATTGTAATATGAGTCATCAAACTATAATAAATATGTGTCCTCTGGTTAGAAAATTCTTTTCCCTCACCTCCTACCTTAGGGGTAGTGGTGGAAACATAAACCACTTGTCCTGATGGTCTTCCCAATTTCACATAAAAAAAATTGACCATTTTTAAGGAGGTATTTGATGGAGAATCATTATTGAATTTTGTTTCCCAATATTTGTTGAAAGGTAAAATAATATGAATGGTTTTCACGACCTATTTGGTTAGGGCCTCTTGGGATCTGGAAGATAGAGAAATTAATTGTCTATAACACCTCTAAAATATCCCTAGATATTATCAACTCATAAATAGTATACATTGTTCCTCAGTTACTCTAATTGATTTATTCCTCCCCCCTCTACTAGTCCTGCTGAGGTGGTGGTGTTGTTTTCGTCGAGATGGTGTTGCGTGATGGGATGAAGGCACTAGAGCGGGAGCTGGAACATAGGTTAGTTTAAGTGTGGAGTTTGTTGCCTCTTCCTTTCTTGATCTTTTCTTATGGGATGGTGTAGCTATCCATGATAAGATCCTAGTCTGTTTTATGGAGTCATCCATTCAATATGAAATGGAGGATAAATCCTAAAACTCACTTTTATATTTCACCAAGATAATAAGAGTTCACTACTGGTCTTAAATTTTATCAATGCCAAGAGTGATCATATCCTCTTGAAGAAGTAGTCAAATTAGGGAGTAGCTTATCCCATTCCATCTTGAAATGAAACATAAGACCCTCTCATTTTTCTCCATTCTTGCAGTTCAAGAGGTCATTGATTGTTGTCTTTTTCTGTATCAAGATGAACAGAAAGTTGAATTTCCAACGGAGGTCCTCCCATCCCATTTCTGACTTAGATAGAAAATAAGTATATCATAAAAAGGTCTTCCCTTGAAATTTTCTCATGAAAAGTATGATCCACTAGTAAAAAATTTGTGGGGATGGCTTTTGCAACAACTATGTACACTCCTGTAATTATTTAATGGATCAGCAAGATCTTGATCCACCATTGATAGATGTTTGGTGGCCTCAAGAATTCCAATTTCTAGAAGGGAAGGGTAGTTAATCTGATATTTATTTTCTAGCTTCCTTTGTTGTGATTTCATTCTAAGTTATTTCTTTCTGGAAACAATTAACACTTGATGTAGGAGAATAACTTCATATATGGATGCTATTTTTATTAGATCATGTGGTGATTACATAATATAGTGGTAACCTTATGGAATTATTGTAAGGATATATGACTTCCCTAGAATGGATAACTATGTAGAAGGGTGTCCCCAATTGGAATGATTACTTTTTCCCAAGATTATTGTCCACTTATCATGAATCATTTCATACATCCCTCCTAGTCTAAATTATGGATTCATATCTACTCCAGAATGACCATCCTAATGTGTGCATTAGTCAATCCACTTGAAGACGCAGGGTTTTGGGATCGAATCATTTCTGTGGATGTGATTAAATATTGGATAGTCTTTAGGATATGGTTATAGATTGATATTTGATCCTCTATCATTTTTTGGATGGTTTGAGAAAATATCCTTGGTGGGAATGGGAATATACACCCATTTCAGTGTTAGAATAGGAATATGTGCCTACCAAAGTTCTCCATTTCTTGCCATTAGATACTAAAAGTTCTACTATACAGGAGAAGAAGTATGAGCCTTCCCTGACTTATTTATGGGATCTGTCATCTTATTTCTCTAACTATATCCATTTTTTACTGATGGTATTGATATTAATCCACAGGAAGTTTCATTTTCCAATATTTTTTCAGTGTATTTGATTTACAAGCTTCATATTCATGAGTAGGGATTTTTGTCTCTCTATAGTCTTCCACTTTATTTGGCTGGATGGATTCATAATAGAGATATGGAATATACATCTATCCATATTTTTAGTTAGTATTTGACTTATGGGATTCATATTTGAAAGAAAATATGTTTTTCTTCTCGATTTTCATCATATTTTACTGAATAGATTCATGTGAATTAGTAAGGATTTTCATTTGACTATGGTTTCCCACTATATTTTATGGAAGATATTCATATTTTTTAGAATTAATTTTCATATAATTTTTTTATGTCAAATTTTTATCATAGTATTTTGGTAAATTGGCAAGAATATATGTATGCCTATAATTTTTCATTGTATATGACTGATGGGATTTATGGGGGTGAGAAAGAATATTTGTATTCTCAAGGTTTTCCTCCATATTTACTTGGTAGGGTTATACATTGGGAATGATAATGAATTCATATTCCTAGTTATTTTAATGTATCCCTCTATAATCAATCCTTGGGAGATGAGACCAATTCACATCATTGGGGGGCCATGAAGTGGTATCCTTGGCATGGTTGGGATACTAAGATATACAGCGTTGACGATAAAGATTTCCATTAGGGGCCTTTGGGATGGACCCCTATGTCGTGGGGATGAAGTCCCTAGTAACCACTTTATTATCTTCCTTAAGGAAAGGTAGGAACTCATTATCACATTTCTCAGACAGGTTCCAAAATGCTTTGAGACAGCTACTGGGGCCGCCTGGTTCTATACCACTAATCGTCACTAGGTGGATGACTAGGGGGATTCATGGAATGGAGGGCATGTCAGGCTGCCTCTAGGGTTTGGAGAGTATCATTATTTTGTTACACCCTATTAATTATATTTAAAACCCATCATGGAAGATGTTCGGTGGTCTATGGAATCCTCTATTAGGTTAAAGACCTAGTCAGTGCAGTGGTTGATGTGTGTGTCTGCAAGAACAAGTGAGATTCCAATGGATTAAAGATATATTTGGAGAAAAGTGGCTAAAATATATGTTAAAAATATATAAAAATACTTCTTCAAAGTATAATATCATGACCACATGTGTAATTTATGGTCTCTTTTGGCCCTCTTTCCTTTTGGATATGAAATGGGACAAACAAGGGATAACACCTCCACCTTGGTTAAAGATTCACATCAAGTTCACAATTTTGTTTACAAGAAAAATTGTTTGTTCCCAATGATTGAATACTGTTGGTTGAATTTTGTGCAATCACAGATGTCAGGTACAATTTTAGGTACATGATTGGGGAATACACTCATAAGGATGCATGTGAGGTGTTTCTTCACAAGGAATATGGACCTTTTAAGGATGAGTCATTAGTTTGGGTCTTATACCTTATAGGATCTTCGATTTACTAGATTTGATTGCGTCTTAGTGTCAGTGTATTTTCATGTTCTTAGGGATTCTTCCTGGAAGATGGCCATTTGAAGAGATTTAAGGGCCTATATCTTTGGAGAATGCTAGTTTGATCATGTGATTGAAGTTTATTCATGGAAGTGGTCCATTTAAAGGATTTATATCTTATGGATATCATTATATCCACTAACGTTTTTACCCATGTGAGTCAAAAACATTGTGAGAAACAATAGGAAGTAGTATATATGAGGGCCATGTGATCCACTATATCTATTTGTGGACAAGATGCTAGAGCCAAAATGGAGTGGGAGAGGGATTATAGTGTGCCTGTATAATATTTTATTTTGGTAACCGATACAGCCACATATGGGGATCTATCCAACTAAGTCCTAGGTTGAGGTGAAGAGGAGAGAGAGTTCCACATTGAACAAGAAATTCTAGGGGATTACTCCCAAAGGGATATCTTACAAGTCCCTAGTGAAGAGAGGAATGTTTGGAAGAGGCCCTCATTGAAGGGAAAGTATAATGGTTCCCCTCAACCCCTATAATGGAGAAATTCATGTGATCAACCCATGGTAGGAACCCTCATATCCATGGGAATGTATACAATAAGGCATTATGAGGGATCCCCTTTTTGAGTAGGTCACACATGTGACTCCACTTACAATGGGTATGTAGACTTGATAGGACACACTAATGTGTTGGATGATTTGATCATATATATCAGGTGGATTTGGAATTGGATGTGGTAGGAAACCGTTATACTGCTTCGTGGAGCGGCCAATATGGGGCCCAATGATAAGAATAAGGGGGGTTATTAGAGTTGGAGCATGGAACACCCTAAGATGACCCATTCCATATAGCATGTTCTAATGTGAAATGCGGTTCCATTAGCATAATATGTTTATATGATCGTGAGGGGATTATCCTCATAGCATGGTGCTATGTAGAAATGGGGTCTACACATGTACCGGGGTGCTATGTAGGTAATGGTTCCACCTGCATATACATCTTCTACATGGGGTTGAGTTTCTCATGTGTATCATTTTTCTACATGATGTATAGATCCGCTGGAATTGTGTTTTTCTATACCAGGTGCTAGGATGAAAAAGTGGAAATTATTTTGTGCCACACAGAAGGGTATCTTCTTAAGGAGTTTATGTTTACGTATGGATGGGTGTTTTTTATTTCCTACATGATACTATGTTTTGGGTTCACCTACTAGAAATCGATGGATCTTTCTCAAGTCATCGTGGAGACTGGGCATTTTTCATTTACTCATTGATCATCACCTTCATCTCATAGGTCTTCAGTCTTTCATCCCATTCTATTTTCTGTCTTCCATAGGGTATTAATATAGAAGATTAGAGGGATCATATAATGGCATGGATGATCATCCTTGTAGGGTCTCATGGCTTGTTTTTTGGGAGCCCTGGTGGACGCCCCATCCAACCAATGATTTTGTTCAAGGGGGAAGTAATTTACGAGGGAAGAAATCAATTTATGGCCAAGATAAATATTTTTCTTCATTGTAAGGATCTCACAGTAACACCCCACCACACAAACATTTTTTTCACAGGGGATGGTCATTCGTTGGGGAATAAATCACTATCTGGTCCAGTAAATGAATATGGATTCATTTCTCGGCACTAAAAATACCACCTCATCTCATGAATGTTTCCATTTGTGAGGTTCTTCATGAAGTAGTGAGACGCCATGAGTAGTGGTGGTCTATGAAGAAAGTTTTTCTTTTTTGGATCAATTGATCATTCATGTCTCCCCCCTTGAATAATTTTCTTTAATATTCATCTTATTTTATTTATACCCTTTTATAATTCTGATCCTAGTTTCATCTTCTCAAATTTAGAAATTTCATGACCCAATAATGGCATGATCATTTCTCAAGATATATGGACTTTGGAATGTATAATTTTCATTTTTTGGTAAAGGTTTCTAAGTGTCGCCATAGGATGGGTAGTTTTAGCATCTTAATTTGGAAACAATTAATTATGAGAATTTTTGGAATTCAATAATGGAATGATACCATTGAACATTACATTAATGATAAAAATAATTCTTATTATGTGGTTAAGTGACCACTGATACTTATTGTTGAAGATAATTGTTATAGTGGGGTGTTTGTTGTGAAACTTTTCTATTTTGGAAGGAAAAATTCAAGAGAAAATTGAATATTAGAGTTTAGTGGATGGAATATTTTGAGAACTGAGATATGGAATCAATACAAGGGAGTTTAGATGTGTTTCAATAATTTTTTTGGGTTATTCATCAGTATTAGAAGGAATCTCAGGGGTCTCAATACATCCCAAGAGAGGTCGAGGTGGGTACTATAAATAAGGTGCAGCAAACCATTGTCTATACAGTAGGATCCACAAGTGATATGGGGTTTACGGGAGTAGAATCTGATAATGATAGTGGCTATTATCCCGCTAGTGGAATACACCAGTTGGAAAGTGGCTTACCCTAGTTTTCTGTTGGTTTACACAAGGTGGTTGGTGGGATTTTTAATAGTGAAAATTATTCTCTTTCCCATTTTGAGTTTTGGATAGTTATCCTCTTATTCCATCTCCATTTTGTGATCATGGAAGTGGATGACTTCCCACTCTCCCACCATCATATACTATGTTTTAGTGGGGGTTGTGATATTTTTGGGAAATTTGTATATATGTATAACTCTGCACTAATATTCATTTATCTCCACTTTTTTACTCAATAATTTTGAGTTTTATATTTATGGTTTTGATTCAAATTCAACATGGGAATTGTGGAATCAAAATGTATTAATGAGGATTTCATTATTCTTATAATGAGGACATCTTGAGATACCATCTTCACTTAGTTGTTTAGATATTTGACAAGGTTTATTTACATTTTTAATTTTCTTAAGCTCTGAAATTTTTTAATTGAATAATTTATTTTCATGAAGATTTTGGTTGGGGATTTGTCTTATAGTCAGTTTAGGGGAATGTTAGGGGTAGATTTCACCCCACTAGTCAATTCTTTAATGGGTTATTTGAGCCTGTGGAGTTAATCATCAATTTTACCTATTCAAAATATGTTTAATAATTTTAAATTAATTATGTATTTTTCATAATTAATTTAATTGGGTTTTTTTAAAATAATTATAGGCTTCGTCATGAAAATGATCTTGGATTGTAATTGGTTGAGTCTTGGTAGGTTGTGGTGTAACTGCTGGTGTATGGGAATAAATGGTAAAAGCTCTAAATTTGGTAGGTGGTCCCATGTACAAGCCCATGGTTTTTTTGTTTCTTTATATGGATTATGATGTGTAGGATATTCCTTGTATCTGGGTCACTCCATTATAATTTGAATTGTTAAATTTAATTAAATGTTTAATTCTAGAGTTATCAATTAATTGAACACCCCAAACTAAGTGAGTAAACACTGAGTACTTGTTGGTCCAATAGCACCAACTTGAGGCCTTCATCATTGATGGTTGATCTTGGGACCATTGGTCGAGTAGGCCTTAACACCAAAACCCCTGAGGGGAGATTACTATTTAAATTTGGAGTGTTTATGATGTATTGGACTCTTATGTGATCCTTAGACACCTATTTGTGGGTATGTGACTTTACCTATTACTACTAGCCCAGGATAGAATATTAGAGACCTAATGGATTCCTTGGAGATGATGGTCTTGTTTCCATGACCAAGGGGAGAGTATCTTTTCACCCTTGGGATGTGTTTAGCCTATGTGGTTGGACCATAGGTAGAATGGACTTGGGTTAGGAGAGAAGAATGACATAATGATAAATTGAGGACTAAAATAGACCATGTGACTTCTCTTTGAGTATTTCTAATGTGATTTAAAATGTGTATATAGTGAGTTTTTGATATCATGTTGATAATGTTGAGGGATAGGATGTTCTCTGAGAATCTTATGGTAACCTAAGACCAAGTTTTAGATTGATTTCCCATGTAAGGTTATTGGTTCTATTGTGACCATAGGTGGGCTTAAAGGGTGAAATATTGCTAGACTGGCCTTATGATGGTTCTTTTTATTGGATGATGATGGTTTTGGGTTTCACCATAAAACCCAAAAAAGCATGCAATCCTTAAGGGGATTAGATAATGAATTTGGGTGTGGAAATTCATCTTACCCTTATTGTATATTTACTTTGACATATGTTCATGAATTATGAAATGTGATATCGCAAGACACTTGGGAATTGAATATTGGGCCTAGAATTGATGTGATCAATTTTTATTCTTGAGAATCACCAATTTAGATGCATGATATACAGAGATGCTCGGTATATTTGAGATCTAGTCTCACAATTTACTTGGGGTAGATGCATAGTCTATCTTAAATCTAGAAATATGGTTGATGCAGTAGTGGATTTATAGAGAGGGTACCTTGGATCCAACATCAAAGAATAAGTAATGGTGTTTATCTAAGAATTCATGGGTTGAATAGGATTATTTTAAATAGTTATTCCATTCGGAATTAAAGGGGAGGCTTTGATTCTAATGGTGATACCATTAGACTATTGAAAATTAATGGGACCCTAAGGATTTCAATGATGTGTTTGGTATGAGTAGTTACCCATTCTTGTAGATTAGACATCCCAATGGTGACTATTGGATTCCATAAATGAATTCTTATGATACCACCTAGGATGAGGTGGTGGCACCAGTTATGGCTTCGATGATGAGACACATGTTATTGGTTTCCCAAGATAATGACCATGGGATCTTGGAGGGTATTCTAGATGATTTCATTTTCCACCAAAAAATTATGCATGCATTGATGTAGATTTTTTTCTATACACTCCCCCTCTAATAGATAATATGTTCTCCATTTTTTGAGAACACCCAGGTACTACAATGTATTTTAGTCAAAGGTCTTTTAGATGCAGTAATTATGTTGATGCCCCAGAATCTACTACTCATCATAGTGTAGTGTTGATAATTGGATCTTATGGTGTGGATAGAGGTCTCCTTGAGGTGATTAACATGTTCAGATATACTTTAGCACTGGTCGAAGAAGGTACGGTCGATCAAGGAAGTGAACTCAATTATTTATAGTAGTTTATTTCTCCATCATATTTTATTAATTTGTTTAATTTGTGTTTATAATGTCACATGAATATATCTCTACATTTATGGTTATATGTGTAACTATGTTGGTGGTGCCCTATTGTGTTTTGTACTCAATCCTTGACTATTGATTACTCACATGTTTCTTGGGCTACCACTATAATAGGGTACCCTAACAAACACTCACTTGGTTGTATTAATTAATTTGGTAGAGGCGTGATATTGTATGTTCAAGTTGGAGCATCTTGAGTGGGATTAAGAAATGGGAGGTGGGGCCTATAATTAGAGTAATTTCTCTTATCCTTTCTTTTTTATTATGTTTATTTATGTTATATAGGGGATAAAAATAGTTTGTGATCCATATTATATTATAGCATAATTATTTGGGTTGTATGTTTTTAAACATATTTTTTATTTGTTATGGAATGTTTAGTTTGTCTATTCCTCTAAAATAGTTTGTTATGGATGAATCTTGGTTATTATATTTTCACTAAACACACCAAAACATGGGGTGTAGTCTCCCCACAACACATTCTTTGTCCACCACTACTAGCTGGAAGCCCCTTACTTATGGGGATTCAATCCTGAGGTCACATGATGGTATGTTTTGGCTGCTATTTAGAGTCATCTGGTTCAGAGAATTATAAATACACTCAAGAGAATGTATGTCAACCTTTAAACTATGATAACATCACTTCATTCAACCTTTTTTCCATTAACTTTAACACTTATAATTACTATTAAATTTTGTAATCCATCGTTACTAGAGGAATAAAATACACCATCATACCTTTGAATGTATTTAAATAATTTTTTATGTTTTAACACATCAGTAGAGTAAGTAGTATAAAAAATCCAAAGCATTTCATAGTTTTTTTCCTTAAAATTAAACTCAACCACTAAGTATTTATATTATTTACTCCACATCATTGAAGTGTTGGACTTATAATAACTCTTCACTTTATTTACAATAAACGTGAGACATTTGTTATAAATGTCACCGAGTTGATTACACCCACCATATATCACCTCAAGTGAATTAAAGGAATTTTATATCATCACATTTTCTTTGGGCTACTTCCTTTTTATAATTTTATTCTTTCATCAGGTCTCTCCATTAATTCTTGACATCTCATCTACAGTATGAGTAATAAATATTTCTATCTCACATATGCTTTGTGTTATTAGACTTATTAAAAATATAATATCCATTTAAATTTAAATAATTTTGGATAAAATATTTATTCATCAAAATTTACTTGTGTATGTATTCTCTGATTGAACCTTTATTGATTTTTGAAAAAAAAATTAGTCTTATAAGTCTCTTACATTTTATGGCCATTACAATTTTCCTTGCCTAATATTACTTGTTCTTAATCATCATCTCAATGTATTTGGATTGTTTACCACCACTACATGGAATAAAAATATATTTTTCTCTCTTATTCATTATTCCCTCTATTTTTATTTTATTCTTTTGTGTCCATGAAATTTATATGAGGGATTAATAGACAATACATAAGTTATTTTATTGGATAAACAACCACTATATCTATTTTTTATAATTCTCTAATATCTTTGATTCAATTTTACCATATAATTTTTCATATATAGTTATTCTGGGGAAAACTTATCTTCATGTTTCATTATAGGTACATTTTTTAAGTAGTTTTATTTTAGTAATATCAAAGTATTTACTACAAGATTCAACATATCTATTGATATCACCAAGATTACACAAGATTTATTATGTAATTTACTAAAAACTATTGGAATTTTATTAGTCATGAGACTTCATTAAGGAATCGATATCCCTTTTTAAATTTAAATTTTTTATTTGGAGATTCTGTTTTTTATTTCAATCATACAATGAATGATACCATTAATTGGAAGAATTTAGTTATTTATTTTTGATTTCTCCCATCGTAACTAGATTCTTCTTAATTATAATTGTCTTTGAGTTTTTTGGTTATCCCATATTTAATTTATTCTATTCAACTTCACATTCATATTCTTTGACATTTCACTCATCAGTGTATGAAGAATTATCATGTATAGAGTGAAAATGTAACTTATATGCAGAATTGGCCCTAGACTTTCTAACAATAAACTTCTCTCAATGATATGTACTTGATGATTTATTATTCATTAGTGATCATTTATGTTGATATTTTTTTGGGTTCTTTATAATTATCAGGGAAATTGACTAAAAATGATCAATATTAACTCAATTTATGCACATAAATGATATATTCACCTTTTATATACCTCTACCATGTTTAATTCCTTTTGTAAATAATTAAATTAATTCACTAAAGTTTCTTACAGTTTAATAATATTCTAATTCCTCCTTAATTGTATTCTTGTAATTTTAGTCTGTTGAACCTTTAGTGGCATTAAAATAAATCTCCAAATATACTTTTCCTCTCTTCTATAGATTTTTTCCTCTTCTCATTTGTTTTTCCCACAAGATATTTTTGAGTTTATAAATTGAAAAACTATTTATTTCATCATACTCCATTCATGATATTTTTGAATAAAACTAATCAAAATATATTATCATAATATTCTTCCCAATGGTGTAATTTTAAGTGTCTCCCTATAAATTTGGATTCAAAAAAAATTGATTTACAATAAAAAATAATGCATTCAATATTGCATCTTCCATCATCTACAAATCTTAAATTTTATTATTAAATGATTTTAGTCACAACCCCTAATATTTCATATATACTTTCTGAATATCATGAAGATTCATTCAGACATTCTGAGTGGTTGTGCATCCCCTGATGCATGATACCTAATTCATTAATTATGATGAAATTCGTACATTATATTCCATTACATAAGAAGAATTTTCTTTTTTATTTTTTCTAAGAAAGTAAATTTATTTTCTACAATATCAAGATCATCGAAACCAGTTGAAATTACCTAAGTAACCATCAATTCTCTCTAAATGTGAAAAACCTATATATTGATCCTATGAATTAATTTAGTATTTATTGATTTAATGATTTATATATATACAAAATAAATAAATAAATAAATAAATCAAACTCATATCCATATGAATAAGTCTTTATAATTGTTTCTGAGAACATTTGAAAACCAATTGAAGTTTCATAGAATTAGTGTAAAGAACCTATATGAGGGGTGAAGTAATTTTTGGGCTATCAAAAAACTTATTACAATCTATTACCAATAATATTTTTATGTTGGTTAGTGTTTTGGATCAATGTTAAAGTGAAGACGATAAATATCGACAAAAATAAGTAATGAGACCACACACACCCATGAGATTTTTACAAGGTTGCCCATTTTTTATTAAAAATAAACTCATTATTGTAAAATGGTTGTGATTATATTTCATGTATTTAATATTTATTATAAATCAAAAAAATTATAAATAAATATTATAATCTGTTAAATATTTTATAAAATTTAAAATTATGCACGAAAGAAATGAAAATCATTATCAACCATATAAGGTTCCTCTATTGTGTGAACTATCATTCTCACACTCAATATCTCATAAATTCAGAAAAGATAATTGTCTTTTTTGTGTGTTGAGTCAAAAAAACATCTTCCATTTTTGATAAAATTAACTCATACATTGGTTCATGAAATACACCTTTTATATAAAGTTTATGAATGTGATGTGGTGTGATAACATGTTTTTCAGAATGACCCAAAGATCTAAAAGATATTGAAAGGAAATTGAAAATATATTATATTTTATTTAATATGTATCATTACAATATTTGGCTTATTAAATTGTGGTGTTTGAAAAATATATGTAATAAAAACACCATTATAAACCTATATCTCATACCTTTACTGTGTCATAAAAATATTTAAGAAACTGGAACACAAATTTTAAGACCACATCCTATAATTCATGTATGAAACCTATTTATGTTTTCATTGAATCCTTTAAAATATTTTTTGGTGTTTTTGTATTAGAGAAGGGGTTTGGGGTCACGAGATTGTTTGGGATTCTCAAAAGTTGGATTTGGGGTTATAACAAGTTATTCAGTCCTACTCGCAAGTTAGTATAGGTCTATTGTCTAGATAGTGACCATCAAGCAAGGGTGTAATTATTACTAGTCTCACTAAGTAGCTCCTGATTCAAAACTATCCAATCAGTGACCCACTCACTAGAAAATAAGATTCACTAGGTATCCAGTGGTATCTTGGCATGATTTTCATAAAATAAGGGAAAAGGACATTTCATCATATTTTCCCATTTCTTCTTAACATGATTTTGTCATATTTTATAAAAGTAGTTGTATTGTGGGAGATATCTTATCCCACCATGAATATTTGGTGGTATTACTTCATTTTCCTTCATTTTTATTTCATTTTTCATGTAGGAAATCATTGGAAATTGTTTTCCATTTCTGTCCAAATCTCTCCTAACATTTATAATGTAAATTACCTATTTTATGGTCTTAAAACTCATTTTTCAATATCAGTCACATTATCATGAATTAAAGGCCAAAAAAAGATGAGTGGTTCCCAATGATGTTTATTTAGGTTGTCTATTTTATTTTACATTAAGGATTAAACATCACATTTCATTTCTCGATTGTGTTGTCACACTAGATCAACAGAGACATAACCTATAAATTAAATTAAATTGGTTATTATTTTATTAATTCTATAGAAACTTACTTTTTAATAGAAAATAATGTCTGGTTTCGGTGAACCTCATTGTGTATTTTATAGCAGTGAATGTGGATTTTTCTCTTCAAAATGGTTGATTTAGTGGGGTGTTTTAATGATGTCGTTATAGTGTAACCTATTTTAATAGAATGAAGAATTATTAGGATGATCAATAGGAATTTTTACGTATTGTGGCTATTGATATCATAAAATAAAATGTTAAATGAACCAAAATGATTAACATTGCTGGAATAATTGAGTTTTTCAAATAAAAAATAGATTATGGACTTGGTTGAATCTACTAGAAAGGTTGGTATAATTGTAATCCCACAAAAAATTACTTGTATTACTTATGAGTTTATTTATATTAAATTCCTTGGATGAGATGTTAATTTCATTAGTGGATTCATTAGAATTTTTTATTTGAGTAAATAATTATATTCAATGGGGTCAAAAAGTTATGTAATTCCTCATGTGTGGTAGTGGACACTAATTTTATTAATTAATGAGAATTCCATGGGGTTACCCATCCATGGATTCAGATAATTCCAACACTAATTTAATTATATAAAATAATGTTGTGGATTCTAGATGGGTAAGTAGGTTAAATATAATAGGATGAGATCCCTAGATTCATCTCAATCTTATTAGTGTGTAATTTCCCAAGTGTTAGCCTTAGAATCCAATAATGTCATGATGATGAATTTCAAAGACTATTATGTGAGTTTATACTAAAAAATGGATTTAATTTGGAATTTCTGGAAGTTAATTCATAAACTATCCACATGGGCTTTCCCAATTCAATTGATTATGGTTGCGTCAGATATGATCCTTGGGACTAGATTGAGCGATGAAACCTTCTTGATGATCAAAGATACAAAATATGGTTGAATTAGGTAGTTTTATCCCAAGTTTCCCACTTGAAAGAGGATTCGAGTTGGTTTTTTTTTGCCATAAATTATAATTATTATAGTTTCACATATTTACTGCACACACTTTTTATTAACATTTACATACTCAAATGGTATTATAAATCATTGGTGGTGGCTCACTGAGTTATAATCACACCCTATTCAGGTTACCATTTGGTACCTGATGAGACTTCATTGATGAAATTCTATTCAAGGTTAATTCCCTGTTGTGGTTGCTTGATTTCATAGCTAGGAAGAATCAAGGATCTAGGATTGGGATAGAGATCAAGACCACTTGGGTTTCTTTAGTATTTATATATTTTTGCCCTTTTGGTTAAATTTTTTCTGGATTCACTTGAATTGACTATTTTTTATTTCTTCCTATCCTGTATGTAATATCATTATAATATTGTATGGTATACTAAATAGTGATTTGGAACATACCAATCATTGTTGGGAGGATATTTTATCTAATGTTTCAATTAGTTTCATTGTGTTTAGATATGAAAAAATTAAATAGTCTCCCCACTGTACCACATGTGGACCCTCATTTCAAAAAATTAGCCTCTGTATATTGGGTAGGCATCCTTAAGGCCAGGTGACACCCTGGTCTGGGGAATCAACATAGTGTAATCTAAGTTGGGTGCTAAAAAATTTATTTGAGTTTTATTTTATTTTACTATTTTTTTCATTCTATATAAAAGGTAGGATGTTTTGTGACATTCTAGTGAGCTCATGTATTGGATTAGTTATCCAATATATGAATGAAAATCCAAGTTTCTTCAGGGAGGGAACTATTGTTCCTGAAATTCGTTTTTATAGTAGATTTTTTTTCACTTTGATATAGAAACTTTACTTATGAGGTTATGGTTTATGATATTTTCACTCTTAGGTCAATAAGACAAGATGGAATGTGTACATGAATCATATTATTAATGTTGGTATATAAATGACATTTTTATTCTCACCTTGATAAATTTCCTTGGTTTGCTTGTTTTGAAATTTGGTTGGTTGTATAAAGTGATAGTATAAAAATAAATTGATTTTTACTATAAATATTAATGGTGATACTAAATCTAAAAAATAACTATATTACTATAGATTTAAAATTTTTACTTTTTAACATGAAATCAAAATAGGTGAGAGATAAATGGGGTTCCAATCATAACTTAATGGGTGTTTTCCACTATAACATTTCATTAGTACTTTATATAATGAAACTGTGGATATGGACATGAAAAATGTAAATTAGAAGATGATAAATACATAATTCAATGATATATGAAACCTAGATCAAATTAATTGGTGGGATATTAAGTGAATGTGGTATAATTAGGATCCCTTATGTATGTGGATTAACCCTATATAGGTATATGGGACTACTAACAACACCCTAGTTGTGATTTTAGGACCATATGTTTAATTCTATTTTTTGTAGGATGTGATAGTGATGTGTTCTATAATTTTTCCTCTTATAAACAAATGCATCATCACAAACCTCCATTTAGAACTCAGAGGGAATTGGCGAGCATACCCTAGAGGTGAAGAGGATCAAGGAACCTATGGAATCAGACATGGGTATAGACACATAGCTTAGGTAGAGTAAACTTTGTGTGATGTATTTTATCGAAAGAGAGGTACCTCAAGCTATAAAGATGATGTATTATTTTACTAGGGATTTTTAGAAGCAGTATCCACCAACCTTTTCTAGGGAGGGTTTCCCCCATAAAATTAAGGCACAACTTGAGGATATGCATACTATCTTAGAGAATCTAGAGACACTCATAAGAATTGGGTGAATATCTCCACTTCTATGCTTCAAGGCTGGGCTAAGTCATGGTGGGATATTGTGATCTGGGATGATCAATATGTGGGAATGGTCTGGAAGGATTTATAAATTCATTTATATGACCAAATCTTCAATGAGACCCTAGGATCAAATAGGAACATGGTTTTTATGCACTTCGAAAGTGTGAGTTTGACTTTCATGTACTATCCTACTCAATTTTCTGAGTTAGAGTGGTTCATTCTGTCAATGAATAATGATTAGTCGGGTAGGGAATGGTTCTTCATGGATGGCCTTGGGAAAGAGATAAATTCATAAGAAAATGTCTTCTATTAGACCATACTCTGAGTGATGGAGAATCTAGTATTGATTATTATGATGAATATGAGAGTGGCATATGGTCTATGGAAAGAAATGTCAATTATTAGTGGGAAATATTTTAGAAATAAGAACCATTTTTTGAGTCTCATCTAGATAGTAGAGGATAGGAAAACCAGGCAGATACCATGGTTGTATTTCTCCAATATTGCATGACTGGTCCTTTCCCTTAGAACTATTAAAATCCACTAGTTGTGAGTATATGTTGTGGTGTATTTTGTCATATTCTAAGGTTTTGAATAAATTAATCAATGTTACCTAGTGATAGATGTTATAGGATAGTATAGGGTCATTATTCTAGATCCCCTACTCTATGTTAAGTATTTATCTTATGTCCAATGGGTTGCATAAGTCGATGTTGTGGCTTGGGTTCTTAGAGATGGCATCAGTCGCATTAGTAGGGTAGTACAATGTTGTGAAGTTGGGATAGGATGCATGGATGAGGTTCATGTTATAAAACCTACTTTTTTAGATCAAAAAGTTGGGACTTCTACCATGTAAGGTATCATCTTGGAACTTTTAACTTTAGTGTCTACTTTTTTTGATATATTATCTTCACACTCTTTTATATCTAATCTGTTTATGGGTGTTACGGGTTTTGATATTGAGTATATATATACAGGGTAAATTCCATAATCACCCTATTGAGGGTTTGATATGAGTATTTACCTTGTGGTATGGATTTTTCTCTCAATATTAGAGGTTACCAGTTCTTATGGTTCCTTTTTATGATAGATATTACTATTTTTAACCATGTTATTGGAACAGTCTTGTTAGTTTTCTTGGAATATTAGATAGTTTTTTATTTTCAAAAAATATCATCCATGATGATTGAGGGAAATAGTTATTCTAATAAAGGAAGGTGGTACTTATTGAATATTCAAGAAAGAATGAATTAGAAGAATATGGGTGGGGTTTCAGCCTAGATTTTGAGCCTTATATTGGGTGATGTAGGTAAGTATCACGTAGTTTAGATTACTGTAGTGGACCAATTAATAGATGACTTCCAAGATGAATTCTCTAGATTTCTACCTAAGCGTGAGGTGGAGTTAACCATTGATATCATTCTGGAATCTTTGAATATTTCTATTATACCATATTGGATGGCTCCTGTTTGCTTTTAGAGATGAAGAACTCACTGGTGCATTGGAAATACAAGGAATTTATGTTCCCCAGTTTATCTTTTGGGGATATCCTTTCTTATTTTCTAAAAAGGTTTATGGTACATTATTGTAGTGTGTGAATTTCAGATTTTTGAACTAGGTAAATATTATGAAATGATATCCACAACCCCATTTTGTTAATAATTTTGATCATCTTATTGGTGATTTAATATTCTCTGAGGTCAACTTGAGGCTAGGTTTTGACTTGGATAATGTGATACCCACTAGTATTCTATGTAGAACATTACAAAGTTGGTACTTACTTTTTAACTACTTAGAGATGTCTTTTGGATTTATGTACATGATGAAAAATTTTAGATCCTTGAGGAATACAGTTTTCAATCAATATTCTTATGCCTTTACAGATGTATTATTGGATGACATCCTCATGTATTCCAAGAAGATGGTGGAGTATACATTGTATAATGAGATCAGTTTGGACACACTATGTGACCATAAATTATATGTAAAACTCTCATATTTTCATTTTAGGATCAATTGGGTATACTTCATAAGGCTTATCATATTCAATGATGGTGTTTTTGTTAACCTAGAGAATGTAATAGTTATGGATTCATGATAGAAACCGAGGAATTTTGATGATATTTAAAGATTCATGGGATTAAAATGATATTAATAAAGGTTTATAAATAACTTTTCTCACTGAGTAACAACTATGACATGCCTATTCAAAAAGGGGGTATTGTTGATTTTCATAGAGGCTAGTAGTAATTTCATTCAGGAGTTGAAGGGGAGATGGAATTCATCAAAAATCAGGATCTTGTAAGAGTTAGGTGGGGGTATTTTTTATATTATGAAGAATCTCATTTTAGAGCATCTGAATTATAGATACAGGGGTTTGAGTATTGTCTTATGGGACTCTGATGTAGAGTCCTTGTAAGATAAATTTCCCTACACATGATCTAAAATTTGAGGTGGCAATGGATCCTTGAAACTCTTATGACATTATCTATTGGGAGAAAGGTTCAAGGTCTATACTAACAATAATTGAATGAAATATATCTTCTCTTAGTGGGATACAAAATTTTTCAATGAAAGTGGGTTGAGTACTTGTATTATTATGACTTCATACTGGATTGTATATTAAGGAATTTTAATATTGTTTTTGGAGCTCTACCCTAGAAGATACAGTACCATGTAGTTTCAAAATAGCTAAATCGGTTGGACTTGATGATGATTTTTTATAAAATTCATCTAGATGACCTGTAGGACATGTGTCAAGTAGTTCATACATCCTTATTCCCAGTTCCTTCATTATTGTGACAGATTAAGAGCAGGAAGCTCTTAGATAATGATTTATTATCCCTCATAGATAACTTTAATGGATAATATCCACCATCAGACTAGTCTATAGTTGATAATGATATTATCAACATTCAGGGGAATTTTTTGGTTCCTACTAACATTTGAGAGGAGTTTTTGATGGAATCCCATGCATCCAGATGGGAAGTACGCCATGGATTGAAAATGTTATACTATGATATTCATCCTATTTAGTGGTGGATTGGTATGAAAAATGATATACTGGGTTTTGTAATATGGTTCTCCACTTCTCAAAAGGTGAAGGTTGAGCATCAGTAGAATGCTAGACCTCTATTTTCTCTTCCCATTGGAAAGTGGAAGTAGGAAAATGTGATTAGGAACTTCATGACGGGATTACCATGGATGGAATTTGGAAAAGATGTTATATGGTAAATAATTGATCGTTTGTAAAAGTTCATCCAATTTCAACCTATCTAAAAGAACATTATGGTTGATGAGATTGTATGGTTTTACATTTTAGTGGTTTTAAAAATAAAAAGGATTCATTCAAGTATCTTTTATGATATACACAATAATTTTATTTCATGGTTTCGGAAGAGTTTATATAATTCTTTGGGAACTTTTGTGATTTTGAGTGTGGCCTACCACCCACATACCAATTTAAATGTATGAGAAAAATATTCAGGTATTTTTTTACATGTTGAGGTCATGTGTCCTTGATTTTTGTGGAAATTAGGGGAATTATATGGTATTGAAGTAATTTCATAATAATAATAGTTATCAAACAATAATTCAAATGGCACTATATGGTCCCTTATATGGGAGACTATTTCTTTCAACCTTATATTGGTTAGAGGTATTTGGAGTATCAATTAATGGGTTGTGTCACTTTTAGGATAATATAGATCGTGTCTAGATACTTCATATGAGTATAGATAATGCATAGAGTATGAAGAAATTATATATGGATTAACATTGTCGACCTCTTGAGTTTGAGATAGGTGAATGATTATTCTTTCATGTCTCACATATTTTGGGACACCATTAAATTCATAGTATAGAGAAATTGATTCCTAAGAATGTGGGACCATTTGAGATTGTAGAGAGAGATATCCTAATGGATTAAAATCTTGCTCACCCATAGAAATTTAGTTCTTTTCAAGAAATGTTTTAGGTATGTCAACTTCTATGATACTTCTTTATTCCATCCCATATAAATTATACTAATGATTTTGATTGCATGGGAAATGCATCCTTGGATGAGCATATAGGTTTTATTATACGTTATGGTCAAAGTAGTAAAAATGATCTTATAGTATGTTTGCAGTGGGAGTATGAGTGTGTTTAGGAGTCAAAATGGAAGAAGAAATATGACATATGAGCTTAGTGGATGGTAATTCTCACCAATGAGACTTAGAATATGATAAGGTTATATCTCAAGGAAAAGATATCTTGAGGTGGGGAGAATGTAAGACTTAACCCTCCTCTTCAAGTAAAAACCCTTGTTATGTTACCTTTGAACCCCTTAAACTTCTAGCTGGGAAGGTTTGGGATTAGAAAATAGGTTCAAGGATAGAGTATTAAACCTTTTTAGGAGTCGTGAGAGTAGGATTTTGGATTGTAGAAATTTGATGCAGTCCCACCAGTTACCTGGTATTAGTCCACCAGATATCTAGTGGACTTCCCAATGGCCTGCAATTCTATTTGCACTCATGGTTCACTCAATCTCCCATTAGATCATTGGTGAGACCCAGTGCATAGCTAGTGGGATCTATGCACCTATTTTAAAAATAGCAGAAAATGGTCATTTCACTCCCTTTCTCCTTTTATTCATAACACAATTTTAGGCCACTTTTACACTTGTAGCATCAGCATGGGATTTATCCATGCCTCCCATGAATATTGGGAGTTCCCCTTTCAATATTCCTCTTTTTTATTTTCTTTCTATCACATGGGAACAATCATAGAAATTTTAACACTCTTCATTATTTGAATTGTGTTTTTCTTTTCATTCCAAATCTATCTCATAATGTTTAATATAAATTACCTATTTTCATTTTTTTGTGATGTCCTCTATTTTACCTCAAACAGAAGGAAAAAAATATAGAAGTGGGTCCCTATGAGGCTGAGGTTGGGGGTCTATTTACGTTTCCTTTAATATATCCCCATTTTATTACATTTTCGACTCATGTGGATACACTGACTCATCAGGTGTCATACCTATAAAAAAATTAAATTGGTTGTTACCTTATTCATTTATTAGAAACTCCCTTACTATTAGAGAAGCATGTTGGATTTTCATAGTCATTTTTAGGCCATTACAGTGGTTAATTTGTCTTATACCATGTAAATGGACTAGTTAAAGAGGTGTTTTTGGGTAGAGTTGGTATTGAAATAGGTTATCATGGAATATTTGTTTCCTAAGAAGACACAAAGGAACCAGAAGATTTTATGGAAAAGTAAATATTAAAATCAAATGTTAGATGAACTAATGTTGTGATATTGGATTAAATTTTTATGTTTTTATATGTTTAAATTTTGGAATATTGACTTGGTAGAATATCTAATACTGGTTGTGAGAATTTTAATTCCTTGGAAGTTTCCATGGATTATCATGAATTAATTGGGGTGGAATTATATGGATAATAATTTCATTCCATTAGGGGTATCATGAGAATGTCACCTATTAAGACTAATTGAATGGCCTAAAGGCTGATAGTTTTATTGATTTTGGATAATCCACTTTTTAAAGGTAATGGGGGTAAAACCCAAACATCAAGACATCACGACATTAACAAAATGTGAAAATATAAGAGGGTTGAAACCTGAAACAAGGCTACAAAAAAGTGAATCTGCCAATCATCAACATCATTAAGGCATGCCTCCACCAAATCATACATGCTCAGAATGTTGTCTCGTACATGTATTCATAAGACTAGTACTGATAGTTGCGCCATACCCTCTAAATCTTCCATATCCAAAAATTCATGCATGGTAAAGAAAACCAGCTCTATCCTCATCCAAAGAAAAACCTTGTAGATTGACTAGGTTCCACAATAGTCCATCCATACACCTCCAACACAATCGATCAAACTCGCAGAACACCCATTTCACAGCCAATTTCCTAAACCCAATCAATAATCCTAACCATAATGATATAACAAAATACCCATCGCACATAGCAGAACCACCAAATCAACACAATCAAAAAGACTCATCAATAGTAGACCTAAAAGAATACCACAAGAACACTGGAAGCCCGAACCAAGAGGCCCTCCCCCCTCTGTGCCACTCCGAGTCCAACATCTAGCCACACCTGTCGACGGCAATCCAAGATATGAGACACCTTCACAACTCTACCTACCTAGAGTGGGATCCACACCCACCAAAATTGTCGCCCGCTAAGCATGGTCGGACCACACCTCACCAGAGCAGACGATGCCAAAAAGAATCCATGCCTGCCAATCAAAAAATCCATCACCTGATGAACACCTCTATACTACCGGATCTGAAATAGGAACACAAAAAATATCTAGCATGAAGGATTCCATAACTAAGCCGATGAAGCCATAAGCCGCTATAGAAAACCTAGCTGATGTCTGGATGAAGGACTTGAGTGACAAGTCATCTAGAATATTCTGGGGGAGGGGAGGGAGTGACTTTGTAGGTGGAAACCCTAGCCCTTCAAAAGAGAAGTAACAATGCCACTATGAGGCCCCCTTGTCCCACCTATGAAGACATCCTTAGAATAAATTTGGTCCAATATAAGGAATTCCTCAATTGATCTAGTGGATTCCATTGAGATTAATTATCATAACAACCACGGGGTGCATATCCCATGGATTTAGGTAAGGTTTGTGGCTATTGAATTCTAAGAATTAATGAAAATAATTCTTGATTTGTGCCCTTATTTAATTATTAGTGATGAGTTCACTATATTTAACATGATCTTATTGTTTTGGAATACCTTAGGGCTGAGCCTTAAATTCTAATCCTTCCAAGCTTTTTAATGTCATGGGTGATTCCTTGAGTCTTGAAAAATCAATCCAATTTATTTGGGATTTTTTTAAGGGAATTCATAGATAATACACATGTATTCCCTTATGTCATTTGATTGAGGTTCCCTTTTTAATGTGCCATGAAACCAAATTACACCATGATCAGAGAGTCCAGTGATGATCGAAGTAGGTAGGGTCGGCTTGAGTTATCCCATTGAGACCCAAGGTTACACTTGGTTCCTTTTCTTCCATGGATTTTTATCCTTATTGTTTCACTTATTTATTGCACACACTTATTTTTTACACTTTCATAATATAGTTTCATTATAGACATTTAATGGTATCCATTTGAGTTATACTCACACCCTAACCGATCTGTAATTTTGTATATAAAGAGAATTAGTTGAGACTGTTCTGGACAATGGAAATATCTCTATTAATGATGTGTGATTATGATTCTAAGTTGGATATTGGACTTGGGGCAAGGATATATCTCTAGAACTTTAGGTTTTTATAATTTGTTATATTTTCTCCCATTTTAGTTCCTTTTGGGAAGCATTCACTTAACTTGAATATTACCTCTGAGTTCTTGTTATGTAATTTCATTATAATATTTAATGGTAGGTGATTAAGTGATTTGAAACATGCAATTTAATATATGGATGATATATTATATGAATATTCCTTAATATCCACTCTATTGAAATTTAAGCAGAGGGTTTATTCTCCCCCATTGAACCACCTATAGACCCTTTATATTAATCAATAGCCTCTAGGAGATTGGGCGATGTGATTGAGATCATTTTGTGTATTGTCTCGTGAAACTAGTTCAGTGGAAATTGTGTTTTGGTGTTATAGAAAAACACATTATGTAGAAAAAAAATCATAAAATAAAGATCATTGATTAGGGCCTCACTAGTTTGGCCTTGGATACCCAGTTTCTCATATCCATAGAGAAAAAAAAATTAATGACAATGAAATTGTTGTGTAAAATCTTCCAGTGTGGCATGAAAAAAATACAACCCTCTATCCATATTATTAATGTCTAAAATCATTTAACAGTCCATTTAAATTTTAAAATTATATTTTTTATATGCACATGACCTTTATACATTATGTTCTACTGATCTACTATATTAAAAAGGTTCATAGGCCTTATCTAACTATAATTTCTTTTTTTATACTAATAATACACTCCTTGCAGCATGACCAATTTTGTTCCGAATTGAAATTCCCATATATTATAATTATGGTTTAACCAATTAATTTTATGGGATTACTCCCAACCCCCAAAAGTGGTATTCATTAAAATGAATAATAAATATTTTTTACACTCCAAATTCCTTCATATTTAGAGGGAGATGTATTGATTATGGTGTGATTCTCTTTACACTTTGATGGCCAGTATAGTCCCAAATTTTCTTTATTCATCTGATTTTCCAATCCATTACCCATCATTTTCCAAAAAATTAATCATTATTAATTATTTATGTCTTTAGTTAGGCAATATTATGTAAGATTAATTTTCATATCAAAACAACAAACTGTTTTATGACTAAACTATTTTGGTTGGTATGTGTTTCTTCTCAAAATAACATTATTCAGTTAAATCTTCAAATAAGTTCAACCGTTGTAAAATCAAATCCTGATTTTTTTTTCAAAAAAGACATTAAAACGTCACAAAATCATGAATGATAATCTCCAAATTATGTCATTATATTCGATCCAAGTGGGAGATAAACAAAACACCTTATCATTTTATTGAATATTGTGTTTAATAGTTCTTGAAACCATTGTGTAAAGTATCATAGAATCTTGACATGTCTCAATTATTTTCATATTAAAAACTGCTCCTTTTTCAATAAAGATCACAGAAACTTCAAAAGTTAATAATTTAGAGAAAATAGGAATATATATAACTTGGGTCATGAGGTCGTGATCTTATGATGTTAGGGAATTAAATAATCTCCAAAAAAACTAGAATAATACATCTTAGCTAAGTATGGTGTAACATCTCAAACCATATTCTTCTCAACCATGACCATAATGGGTCTCTATACTAGAGGTTATGGTATAACAACGAGATTCAATGTATATTGATGTGACCATATCTGATACATATTTTCAAAATCATATTTATCTGATATTCTATGTCTAAATAATATTTTCAGTTGAATACATGATAATGGATGATTTTGGTTCCAAAATTGATATTATTATAATATTTTGATGAAGTCATGTGTCTCTAGAACATAATTGAAAAAATTAACCTTCTTTTTGTTTTCTAATATTTCTAGGATCTAATTTCTAGAATATTTTGATGATTTTATTAAAATATAAAAATTTTATGATGATAAATTTAAATTTTCAATATTCCAGATTATTAATTCAATACATTTCAATGGAGATAATCCTTTATTATTTTTTACAGTTTACTAACTCATGAATTATCTTACTTTGTGATTTTAATTATTTTAATCGATTTTTAGTGATTTATTATTTCATAAAACTCTCATTTGGGTTTTTATTAAAATTGTCATGATTTATCTATAAGGTGTAAAGGATTTTAAGTCTCTAATAGTTTAAGTAAAATTCCATGATCTTTGTAGGATATTTTAATCATCCCTATAAAATAAAATTCATATGGTATTAGAATAGATTTATAAATTTTTAATCCTTTAAGATAATTTAAAATCCACCACCAAAGATAAATTCTCACAACCCTCATCTAAAATCAAAAAGAAGAATCAATCAAAGAACACCATGATCATAATTTGAATATGGTGTTGCGATGATCTTGAGTAAAAATTATTTTCAAAATAAAAATAGAAATTTTAATCATTACTGAAGAAAGTTAAATCCCACTTGAGAATTCAAGAAAAGATTCAAATTTAGATAAAGATGATTTTTATTAATTAATGAATCCCAAGAAAATGGAATCAATTGATGAATATAACTTCTATTTTCTCAATTTTTGGAGACATCTTATCAAAGATGGAGGAAGTTTGAGTACCATTCGAAGACAATTAGACTTTTGGTGGTAAATATAGATCAAAATCATATGAAAGAGACATGATCTTTGACTTAGTATGGAAAAAATGAGAACCCACTCTGTTTTATTAATCAAACCATACCATAATCATGGATAGATTATATAATCTTCTGAAAATAAAGGAATTTGAAATCATAAGGTTAAATAATTACTTGTGATTGAAAAAATATTACTGATGAAGTTATATATAGAACTCTTTTCATATTTTCTAGGCTATGAACCAGTGTTTTTGAGCCTCACTACAGGGTATATCATGTGTACTTTATTCAGATAAGAAGTATTTTGTTTACTTATTGTTAAATTTTTCTCTTAGATTTGTATTTTTTTATGTAAAGTGGTTTTTGATATTCCAAATATACAGCTATGAGGTTTCAGTTGGATAAACAAGCCACGATAAACTAATAAAATGTTTGATTCCAAATTCTAATGTTTTATTTCCATAAAAACCACATCTAATCAAAAATATAATCAGAACTAATTATGAGAATGAATTCAATTGAATATTTATTAGTCTATATATTTATTTGATGATAAATGAGTGTAGCTCAAATGATTGAAAACAAAAAGATTCTATACTAGGATAGAATTGAACATGTTTGTGCATGGTATTTTTGAAGATTGTGAATTTTCTTTCTTCCAAAAGGATCTTAATTGGGTGTTCAAACCCAATGATAAAGGACAATCTGATGATTAAATATTTTTTTAAAAGATATTTTATTACTTATTTTTTTCCAATGATCATATTTTTGTTTTAGATTTTAAGATCTTATGACTAAGTTTATTGTGCCAATGATGAATATTGATCAAAATATAGTTTCAAGGAGTGATATATGTGTTCATTGTTTGAATTATGAATACATGTTAAACGTCCCCATTTCAGATGTCTATAATGATTGGGGGACAACCTATTGCTTGAATCCATTACTATAGTTGGTGGTTATTAATATAAATTCCCAAGAGATGGAACTTTGAATATTGGAATGAATTGATGAATTCTTTAGAGAGACAAACATTACAAAAAAATAATATTAAATTTATATTCTAATGAATTAATTGATTTTCAAAAGTTACATTATTGTCTTGTGTTAGTGGCTTGAGTATGTTAATGATTTTTTTAAAATGATAGAACAAAGGAATAACAGATGGAGAGTAAACACACTCATTTGGATATAATAAAATTATGTCATCCCATGAATAAAAGGACTTATCCATGTAAATTCTATGTTCTATTGAGTTTAACTAAAACTCAAATTATTACATTCCCAATGTTCTTTTTGGTTTAGAGTTGTAGAAAATTGGGACAAACTTTTACATGATAAACCCATACATTACAAGTTTAATCTTATTCTCAGTATCCATTATTCCTATTAAAAATTAATTAAAATAAAACATGCTTTTTTTCAAAATAAATAATCTCAACTTTAAACTTGAATTCTTCTGTAATCTTACCAATAGTTGAACCATATGAAAAACAATTAAAAACTTGGGATAAGCACAAATTGTTAGAATGGGAAATTAAAGATAGAAAATTATTAGTCTAGTGAAAAACATGAAATCCCATTAAACCCCTATTCATAAAAACATACATTTTCTTTCAAAAAAAGAATAATTTTTCCTTCAAGAAATATCATCATCTTGCCTTTTGAAATCGAATGATTTCTTTAAAAAACATTAAAAATCATAGAAACGTCATATAGGTTCCTTGGGACATCATTTCCATATGATTCTTAAAATCATCCTTACAAATGGAAGAATCTTCCATTCCAATTCCATCTTGAGAGTACAAGACGCATTGGAGAGCTATAATGGGGCTCACCCATCATACCTTAAGCTATAATGTGGCTCAGCCTATCATATATTGAGATATAATGAGATCAATCCATCATATATTGAGATATAATGTTCTGAAACCTTCATAATCAATTTCCAGTGACCATATCTAGACTAAATACCATAAAAATTCTTTTAAACCCATGTGCCAAAAACTTTTGGATATCGAAATACCATTTTTCTTGAATATCAATTTTGACATCTATAAGCCATGAACCCGATAAATAAAGCAATTTATTGGGGAATAACTATAAAAACAAACAAATAAAACATAAAATCATTGAGGATTCATGATGGTAGGAAAATATAGTAATGTCATATAAGTTAAAAAATAAACTTTTTTCCTTTGGTAAAAAGTGCTAAAATATTTGCATTAAAAGTGGATTTGTTTAACAGAAAGTCCATTATCTTTAGTCTAAATCATCACATTCATTATTTATCACCATAAATAATAAACTTAGGTAAATTTATACATGGTTAAGAAACATATTGATGTTTATTATTAAATTTATATCAATTATTATATTTTTATATAGAATTACTTTTTTATTTAAGATCACATTAGATGTTTGGATGAAATTCGGTTCAGAACTCCAAAATAACTTAGGTATATAGACTATGGACAAATAGGAAATTATTAAACCATTTCCATAATAATAATAATTCCATAATTATCATTTTCATACATAAATTATTTCTTTAAATCCATATATTAAATATGGTTATCAAAATAAAATATGATACAATCATTGATAAAGTTGGTCGTACGTACGCATGAGTAACATTTCCATTCTTCAACAATTATTATAGAAATTATGTATTATATTATCATAAAATAATGATCATAATATCATATATATAATTTTATTTCTTAAAATATACTGATATATATTATCCTTTTAATTTAGTGATGAAAAACAAATCACATCGCTTAGTGGAGGTGGTAGTACACACATACACACTAAAAGTGTTAATATTTGTATTTTCATGGAAACATAAGAATTTAAATGATATATTATCGATCCAAAATGATAAATGTGTCACTAATATCATATATAAACATTAATTCCATATTTATATCAATCCATCATAGGAGATAATAGAAAAATGACATTAGTTCATGATGAGGTATTCTTTCATACACATGAATGATGATTTTGTATCCCATTTTGTAGAAGAATAGAGGGATTTCAGTAAGGATATTAACAAAATAAAATCTCATTATATGGAGAATACTGTTTTTGTTATTTCATCATAGTTAAAGAATGTTTTTTGGATATGTAAGAAGAAACAAAAACTAAGAAAAGCTTATAAATAATAAACCTCATTTTTGGGAATCTATTTTCCTTAAAACCTTAAGGATACTAAGGTGAGTATAATTCCTAAACCAATGCCTAGAGATTATGGGTAGGGATTCAAGGTGTTTTATGAATAAAATGGGTTTTTATGTGTGTAGTATTAATAATAATAAACTCCCTTTTTAAAATAGAGGGTAGGGGTATCCTATGAATTTCTCAAAATATTAAAATATTATAAGTCTATTCTAAATAAAAATGATTCTGAATATCCATAAATTCATAAGGTATAAAACTTTAGGGAATATTTTCTACCCCTTTTTCTTTTCAATATTTTTGTTCATTTTTTAATAAGTTAATAATATATTAATTCTATAAAATATCATTATTATCAAATTTGATAATATAAAAAACTGATCTATTGTATATGTCATATAAGCCATGAAAGTGTACATAGAATCTCTAATGGGTAGATCATATAAAATTGGTTTCAATCATTAAAAAAATAAATGAGGTCTCTATAAAACAATTCTCGAGTACTTCCTCAGTCATATCCCCTAACTGTTTCTAAGTATCTAGACTCTACTATCCACTATTGTTCTATTTATCAGAATCGTCACATAAACCATGAATTATATATGTGTACAAGGGCCCCTAGGTAGGTTTTTATTAAACACGTTATTCCCACAAAAAATTATTACCCTAGAAATTTAACTGTATATAAGTAAAGGTTTGATATGGAATGGTAATATAGAAAATAAAAAAGATAACCCATTGTATCATTGAATGATCAGTAGCTAGAACATGGGTTACCATACCTTCTTCATAAAGTACTAGAATGAAATAATTTTCACATAATAAAATTATAACTTGAGGGTGAAAGATGTATCACCCCTTGTCTCATAATATATTTGAAATAGCTATGTCCATCAAGTATTCCTTGGTTAATGATGTTTCATCATCACATACCATCATGGATATAACTAATCATACATAATTGGTGAATATGTTATCCCCTAGTAAATTAGGAATAATAAATTCTTTTAGATGATATACCATCACTATCAGTGCTCAGGTGGATGATGCACCACCAATATCAATATCAATACACTATAAAGAAACATTTAATGACTATGAACCAAGAATCCTAGTGTCAATGGTTACTTTATTAAAAACACACAAGATATAACCAATCAAATACCAATGTTTGAATAGTTTATATCTCTCGGTAAAATTGACACAAAACTGAATTTCACATATATTTGAAAACAAAAAATATATATTTTCTCTGAAAACATCATCATTATCTATAGAATAGCTTAACATATAAATCATAGTACATTTTTTGGTATCCTGGGGAAAAGAAACAAAAAAGGGTGATCTCATATTCTCAATAAGGGTTTTGTAAATATGATTATTTCTTGAATAAATAATAGTTAATTAATATGGTAGGTCAAACAACAAAAAACACATGTTTTTTGATAAATAACCTAAACTTGAATAATTATATGGAATGAATAAAAAATAAAAAATTAATTCCATATAAATAATAAATGATATTGAAATCTATACATAGATATCATAACCATTAAAAAAATCACTTTGAAATCAATAAAATGTTTCAAAAGGATGGAATGCATAATTATGAATATTTTAAAATTAATGTTGATTCCTCATTATATGACATCTAAATGTTTATTCCACTCCTTATGCCAACACATCTACCAAAAATGAGTATATCCTTACCCAAACACCCAATATATTTTGTCTCATGATACCTATTAATGTATTAAGTGGATATATAATTTTTTACCCTCTTTTCACTTAATAACTCAAATCAATTCATCATATTAATAAACAATACATCTTAATCAACATGATGTCAAAATAAATAACTATCACTATTCAAAGAACAAAAATACATAATTTCAATACTTTCCCCAATCAAAGTAATATTAGAGAATATATATAAATAATAATAGTGGTATCATTACAACATATTATTAATAGATTATATAAAAATAAAGGGTTCTTGTCATTGAAAAAGTGAAACATTCATATAGAAAGTACCCTTTTTATTTTGAAAAAAAATTATTTCTAAAAAGTTATAGAATTCTTAAAAAAATCATTATTTTAAAATAAAATTGTAAAATAGTAATGATATTTCAAATAATTTGTGTTTCGTGATAGATACATATTTATTTCATGTCATATAACTTAAAAACATTCTAGACACACATTTAAAAAAATTCAAAAAGTACCTTATTCCTGAAACATTAAGAAGATTTGTTTTTAACCATTTCTTAAAAGTCAATCATGGTTAAAAATTTCATTAACAAATAATTATAGAATAGTACAAATATTATTTAAAAATATTTTATGTAAAATTTAGACATAGAAGAAAAATATTCTCTACTAAGTAGAAAATCAAAGGCAGTTTTACATAAAAATATTATCTTGGAATCATGAGTACTTAAAGAGATCAAGATGAAAGAAAAAATTTTAATTAATATAAATTGATATAGTAGACTAATATATATTCCATTAATTACTAAAAGATCATATATTTCCCACATTCAATACATAAACCAAAATATTCCATAATAATGATGAGATTGTGAAATAAACCCTTACCATTTTGAAAACTTTTCAATCATAACCCCCAAGAAAGTAATAACATAAAATAAAACATTAAATACCATGAATATGAATTAAATCATGATATATTGCATAAAATGGGTATTATATAAACCACATGATAGAAAAAATGGTGTAATATATCATATGACTCATGTAAACAAATTTGAGACATGTTACCCTTCCAACAATTATGACATTGGACTTAGAATTTAATAAATGAATATTATCTGTAACAAATTAAAATCCAAAAAAAATATTGAAAAAAAATAATACAATAATATTTTATTTCACACATAATAATTACATAACATAGAAAAAATGTAAAAGTGAAACCTAATGAATGCATATTGATTTATGAAACCCCATACCAATGGATTAGATTTGTGTCACAAAACAACTGATAATATAATTTGACTTGAATGATAAAATACCATAAATTAAAATTTATTCATGATATAACATCTAAAAGGGTACTCTATAGATGATATAATAAATTTAAATTTATTATAAAAATATTTAATTTTCATACTCATATATATAAAATTATATATTACTTACTTGTAACAATTTATTACTCATTTACTAAAAATTATTTATTGAAACCACTATTCTGGTAGATAAATGCATCGTTTATCTTGTATATTTTGGTTCAGTAGCTTCGGTCTTATTTCATTGATCAGGGATCCATAATATCCAAAATATTAATAAATATTTAAATTCTATATATATTCGTTATATATATATAGTAAATCATTCAAAATCTAAGAAATAGAAAAATTAATTACACCATTTATAGAGAGTAGGGCATTCATATGCATTAATATTGTTTTCACATTTTGATGGATAGACCAAAAGAAATGTAAATACTAATTTACCTTTATATTATTTTTTAAATACCATATATATCTTATATTTATTAAATCTATCCTTATTTCCATCCATATAAAGTGTAAATAAAAAAGAAATCATGTCACTTTTTGGAGGTAATAGTCCACACGTACGCATGGGAAGTATTATCATTTATCAATTGATTTAAAGGTAACACGTTAGATGGGATATTATCATAAATAAAATAATAATTATGTCATAAATAAAATTTATAAAAATTAAACACATCATTATACCTATCCATAAAATATGGGGATGAAAACTTAATGGTATAGCTATGTGGAGACGGTTAGCCAAACGTATATACAAGTGATGCTTTCACATACCATTTGATGGAAAAGTGGGTGTATACTGGTGTTTTAATAATAATAATAAAATAAAAGTTTATTTATGATACATATGATATTATTTTATGATAAATATAAAATATTTAGTGTGTGAAAAATGATATGTAAAAATAGTGAACAGTTAAGGTGATTACCTATTCTTTGAAACAACTCATATAGATCTAATATTAAGGAAAATAGAGTTGGAATTTTGGAATGAAATCACCCCTATAAATTGGATAAGGATTTTGAGAAAATAAATTGGAATGGTTTTGTTGTGTCAGGTTTCTTCAAGGTGTTGTAAATAAGAGAGAGATGGGTTGTCCATTTATAAGTGAGGGGAGGGAAACTTTTGGAATATCCTAAAACATTAAAAATATAATAAGGTTATTTTCAAGAAATATGATTCAAAATGGAAAAATATTAGAATATAATGTATGATAATGTTGACATATCATCATCTAAAAAATTGGATAGGTTTATGTGGTATTTTAATCAATATATTTTCGTTTAACCTCTGAGTTAACCTATCATAACCTTAACCGCTATAATAACATTTTCACACTTAAAGGGATTTAATTTTACATATAATGTAACAATTGGACCATAAATGCGAAGGGGTGAAATTTTTTAAAATATATTAAATTGCATGTCCTCTATAATTTTTTAATTATTTTTAAATAATTTAATAAAATATTATATTTCATAAAACAAAAAAAATCATTTTTCACACTGTACATTTAATTTGACAACAAATACATCAACAAAAATATTTAATTAAAATATTATCTTTTAAAATATCTATATTATTTCATATATATATATATATATATAATTTTTGTTGCATTGTAAATCACTCAAAAATATTACTTTTATAGTCCTTAAAATAATTTATATCGTATTTATATTAATTGAATAAATACTATATCATTATTATATAAGGTAATTATTTAATTAATAAAATTTATAAATTAATTAAAATGTTTAAAAAATTAATTTATATTTCAAATAAACACATACCACTAAACTTTCAATAAATTTACCTTTTAATAAATATTTAGTGTCTTTAAATTCAAGAGTGTAAAATTTTGTATTCAAAATTTTTAAAAAATTAAATAAATTTCCTAAGAAATTATAGGAAAATGTGGCAATAAATTTGATAAATGTATGTAAGTTACATAAATACACAACTAAATTATGATAATGGAATGTTTTGGGATTATTTTGAGTCCCTATCTCAAGGGTTTAACTATATTTTAACCTTTTTAACCATACCAAGGGGGAAAAGCATTTACCATGATTTCTATTCATAATGTATAATAATAAAAGGGGGTATTCCCCAAATTTTTACCTCATGATTCGAAATATGGAATCCATTTTTCAAAATTTGATTTATATTAGTGGTAGAAATTAATCTATAATGAAAACAAAAAATGTAATGAATTTTTTTCCTAAAAGTTCGTTTTAGGTATAAAAATGATTTTATACATAATTAAACCATAAAATTGTTCCCAATTAACTTAACTATATTATTTAACATATAGTAAAAATAATTTTATCTCTAAACTCTAGTGAACCAAACCCCAGTAACCCTATTCTATTATTTTCTTAATTACATTTACAAAATATATAAGGAATCACATCTCAAATGACCGAATAGTTTATTAGTCTTGGTAAAATAGATATATGTATGTTTAATATATTAAATTTTAATGAAAAATTATAACAGAATTTTTTCTAAGAATTATAATTATTTCCAATATCATATTTGTCATATCTATAATTTTATAATACATGGATTACTATGAAAGGAAACAAAATATGGGTGAGCTCAATTTCTGAGTAAGGGTTAAGTAAAGTGGATGTTATCATGAATCAATAAGAATAATAAATTTGGAAATATAAATAATTGGACACACATTCCATTTAATCAATAACATGGCTATAATAATTAGATGACTAGTAATCAATATGGAGTGGTAAATAATATAAAAAACATTCCAATTAATAAATAACTTGGCTATCATGAATAGATAAATCATTGTCAATATGGAAATTTAAATAACAAAAAACACATTTCTTTTAATAAATTAAATGAAAAGGAAATGCATCCAAATATAATATCATTATTAAAATATCTTGGATAATAATAACTAATTTATAAATTATAGTAAAGCTTAATTATTTGAGGTCAAATCTAATTCACATGATACCTCTATAATCAATACCTTTCAAAAGATTATTTAAAACTATAGTTAAAAAACAATTTAATTCTTGTTGAACTTGTTTTTCTCTTTAGACCAACTGATGAATCGATGGGATATATAAAGTCGGGATCCACCCATCATTGGAGGTTTAAGAATTTTTCATACATCGAATTGTCGATTTAATTCATAAATCCATATACTTTGTCATCAAATATCTATATTGAGTAAAGAAAATAGATTTATATATATTTAACATTATAAAAAATAACATTCATTGTAGAACAATGTATCTAAAATGTTATAAAATTAAAAAAATAACATATTCATGATAAATAATATGTATTTTTAGGGTAAATTCATGCTCAATGATCATAGGAAAGTGAAAATTTCAAGGTAAATTCAAAAATGAATCAAATAAGTCATTTTCATTAATACCATTAGTATAAAATAATCATAAACCAACCACATAAAGAATAAGGTTGGAGTTAATACAACAGAAACGCATTGGAGTAAAAATAAAGGGTTTTTTTACTTACAAATAGAAATAATATAAAAATATATTTTAAAACCTCATTTAGGATAATATCCTTTTCATTCTGAAAATCACATTTTTTTAACATTTAATAAATCCTTATATTTGAAAATAACTTTTAAAAACTAATAATTTCAAAAATATTAGGGGAAAATCAGATAAAAAAATCCTTATGAAGGGGGAAATTATTATTCAAATAAATTACATTAATGTCAATAAGTAATTCCTAAAATTTATAGGAGTTAAAAACAACAGTCCTTTTATAATGTAAACAGGTTAGAAAAGTTCATTTTTTTTTAAATGGCCAAAAGATTCCCTTGAAAACATTTTTTAAAAAGAAACAATCTTTAAAAATTTAATTAATGAATCATTTAGGAAAGGATTAAAACATTTCTGAAAACATTTTTAGAAAAAATGATTTAGGAAGAAAACATATTTCCGAATGAGGAGATAAATAATGTTATATTCTCTTAGAAATATTTTCTAAAATGCATTAACTAATAAATAGTGAAACAAAATTAATTAAATATTTAATTAATAAATTTAAGATAAAAAATAAAATGTTTTTATTTATACTATCATCAAATAATTTATTTCAAATGAAATTAGAAAATAATAATCTCGATTAGAATGAGATTCTGTAATAAACCCATAAAATGATAATAAATTTGAAGTGAGAATTAATCAATGAATCTATTAGGTGTATCAAATATAAATCCACATAAAACAATTTTTAATACACCAAAAGATATTAAAATTTTATTATACAGAAAATCTAATATAATCAAAGACAATGAAGTAGTAAAATAACCCAAAGAGAATGAAATTGAGTCATGAAATTATATTACACTTAGTAACATTTAATTCAAATAAATTTAATTAAAATAATTAAAATTAAAACCCAAAATTTCATGAATAATTAATTATTCATGTTATTAAATTTAAAATTTCCATTATTTATATCATATATAATAAATTTGGTTCATAACATTACATTATGCCCTAATGAAATGAAATTGACACAAAACCCTTACCTAACGCTTCCTTTTGGATCATAATGATTTAAAAGAATGTAAAATTGTTTTATACATGTTATAAACTTATTAATGAACCATATTAATATTTATAATAAAATATATCATTCTTTTATATCATATTATCACCCATAAATTAATAATGTTTCCTTATTTTCATTGGTTTGGGTGTTAATTGCCTTGTTTTCTCATGCATGTTTAGTCTAGAAAGATCTGCTTCATGCGCATATTATGTAGTTCTATTATGTCAAAAATATTAATAATTACATTATGTTCATATATATATATATATATCAATTATACTTTTTGACCAATAATAAAATAATATTTTTAGAAATGAAGTATGTTATGGTCATGGGGATGAAAGGCCATACGTACACATGAGTAATAATTCCATTTTTAAATGATCATTATGGAAAGAAGGTTTGTAATATTTAATATTTTCATAATTATCATAATATATAATATAATATATTCTTTTAATAACATTACTAATATATTTCATACATGTGGTTTGATGTTGAAAATAGAGTCACATCTCTTCATGAACGTAGAAGTACACATGTACATGAACGTTGTTATCATCTTTTTACAACATTAATGAAATTATATATAATCATTACATAAATATAAATATTTTATTAATATAATTATAATCCCATTTATATAACATAAATTAATTAAAATTTTCCTTTAAATAATTCATGTGAAGCAATAGTGGAAGACGAATCACATCGCTTCGTGATGCGGCAGCCCGTCATACACACGAGTGAAACTATCGTATTGTCTAAAAATGGAATGTAAAATATATATATATATATATATATATGTGTGTGTGTGTGTGATATAATTAATAAAGATATATAATTATTTTATAAATATCATATATACATATATATTGCATTAATCATCATACCAAACTATGAGAGGTGGTAATGGAAAAATGAATGGCATTGGTTCATGAGGCGGTAGTCTTCCCTACACATAGGCGACGTTATTATAACCCATTTGATGGAAGTGGATATAGTTATAGGATATGAAATTATTATTAAAACATCCATGTATGTTTAATATACTTTGGTTATTATATCATAATGTTTTAATAATAATTTTAGTAGGTGGGGGAAGAAATAAAATAAAAAAGCGCTCGTTGAAGTACATCACCTCTTCTTCTATTATCCACCTTAGGTTTCCACTAAATCCTTCATATATTAGATTTAATTACAAAAAAAGGCCACTATGATAAGATAATGGTTGTTGTTAAGCTATTTTGGAAATTATTGGCTGACCCAAAATAGTTTTATGGTGTAAAGTGGAGAGGAGATTCATGGCCCTCTATATGCAAGGTGAGTGGCACAATTATAATTGTTGGAAAAGATTCAATAATAACCAAGTTTTTATAATTCCAAAAGACTCAAAAAATGGTAAAATCTATAAAAAAACGTGATAAGGTGAAATATAGTCATTAAATTGTTGTTATAAGTTTTTCACTCATTATCACCCTTATCTTCTTTGTTTAACCCCATTGTAAATCAATTTTTACCTTAATCATGATAATTATTTTTTAATGTTTTCAATATTCATGTTGGTCAAAAATTTCATTGAACTTATTATAAAATAAAAAAAATTATTATTATAAATATGTAATTCATTTTTACAAATTAAATTAACATTAATTTAATATTTTAATTTATAATTTATCCCACAAACGCGATGAGAAATCAGGTTTTAAAGAGAAAATGTCAAAAAAAAAATACATTATTTTTAAATAAAAATTCAATTTCAAAAATGTTCCAATGACCAAAATTCTATAAATTTATATAAAATTTGTATAATTATACTATAAATCCAATTCAAAATATAATATATATTTATAAATAATTTAAAAAATGGTTGTTTTTAATTAAAATTCTATATTTTCAATATTTATGGATAAAATGAAAGCTTTTTAGAAACATCCAAAATATTTACTTTTAGAAAATTTATATATTATGAATTAAAAAAATTAGTTGATTTTTTCAAATAATGTTTCTAAAAAGTGTTAAAAATTATTTCCTTATTTTGTGCTCAAAGCAAGATTAATCCATCTTTTCGAAAAAATATAGTTTTTAGATAATTTTACTTTTTCAATTAATTAATTATTATTGTATTACTAATAAATAGATAAATAAAAAAATTCAAAATTATAAATTATAATAAGTTAGTTAATCCTATTAATACTATCCATTCTAATGGATAGGTTATATATAAAATAATAATGCTAATAGTAATATGTTGTCTGTTTCAACTCTGTCATGCGTGTAACGTGACCTATCGAATAAACTCATTATTTTGTGTGACAAAAGAAAATTTAGTATTTCATATAATGAAAAATATTGAATTTATTGAATTTATTGGAAAATAAATATATTATAATATCTCTAAGTGTTATATGTTTTTATAATCTCGGTGCTTTGTTTCATACACGCTATCGAATACAATGTTCTTATTTTATAATTTCATTTTGTTATGTTATCCCCGCATTAACTAAACTATTAACTCATAATTTAAACTTGATCATATTAATGAAGGATTTTTATATTCGAAAATACCTTTATTTAAATCCCACATCATGATATTTAGGTTTTATAAAACATCATCTCAATAAGAGATAATGGGAACTAAAAAGTTTATATAAAATAATACACAACCTGGTTTTTATATTGGATAACATCGGTTGAAAGTGAAGATGTGGATGAAGAAGAAATTTTTCAGTAATTATATATAGTTATTGAGGTCATTTATCGTAATAAATTTAATGGTCACAAGAAATTTTTTGGCCTCAAAACTATAAATATGTGATTATTTAAAAGACCCTCTAAATTATCATATTAAAATGTAATAGAATAATATTTTGGTTTCAAGATCCTTTTCATAATGTTGAGTTTACATGGTATGAATTTTTCAAAATAAACTTACTTGATTCATTTCTATTTCATAAGAAAAATTTTATCCTTTGGTTATTTATTGATCAATTTATCATTTAACATTTTAACCCAAGAAACAAATATAAAAAATCATTTTTATTCCTAAGGCACTAAAATTTACTTTTAAAATACCATAAGATCCCAAAAATAGTGAAATGTATTTCTATATTCCTCTACCTATTTTTCCAAAACCAATATGGTTAATAAAATTTATCTAATGTAATAAATTTATCTATAATCCTCAAAATTAACACCATTGGTTCAACATCAATACTTATCCCTCAAATCATTTAACAAAAAATAATTACATATTAATCGGGACATCACATAGTCTACTGGTAGGTGTTAAACACTTATCATCCTTTGTTTTTTGGTTCAAGCACTAAAGCCTTGCCAGATGTTTCAGGTTGTCACCTAATATGCAAGATGTCCTTTCTCTAAAACCATATTAACAAAATTCTTATACATTTTCCCTAAAAATATGATAGACATCATTGAAATAAAATTTACCATTAAATAACATTTTTATTAAGCGTTTCAATACATACACTTTTTTAAAAAGTCTAATAATCTTATTTCACTATTATTACATTGTTATTATTATCATATAAACCCTAATAGTTATTGATGCCTCTAAACGTATGTGTATAAAATGTAAATTTATTATACCTCAATCAAATTTTTCACTAATACATATACATAATCAATGGTTCGTACTGCCATAAATTTCTCACAAAATATCCTTAATATTTGATGACTCAAAACACATAAAACCTAAAAGGTGTGTTTAAGATATTAAATATATGATCAATCTAAAACACATAATACCATGATGGTATCCATAACACTGAAGTTAATAAAGACATATATGATTCTAAATATTAATAGAATCCTTAAATTTTTCATGATTAATATACCAAAATACCATTATTAGAAATGCTTCTATAATTTAATTATGGAATCCTAATAAATACATCAACCATTTCTTTTATACATAGGTATTTGCATGTTCTAGGAGTTAACCTTTATAAGAGTGAATTAGATTATATAATTCCCCAATTATACGCATTTAAAATAATGATATATAAATAGATACCTAGGATGATATTTATTTCCTCCCATCATTCTATTTATTTTTCCTTGGCAATTCATTTCGTTATGCCATACTTTTTCACACATAAAACATTTTACTATTTCTTTGAAACTCCTTCAATCTATGACATATAAGGTTTGACCTTGGTAATTTTTATTCATTATCTATTCAAATAATTAATTTTTGTTAGTAATTAAAATGTGAATTATCCTAAGAATATCCCTAAAAATTTTCAAATCAGGTGTGTCAAAAACCATTTTCATTCACTAGGTGACAATCGGGTCAAGCCCAATACACCATTTTTTGATTAATTACCCTTAGATACCTCTATTCCAGAACCACATCTACTTGTAGTATCCATATAATGAAGTATTTATTATAAAAACAACATAATATATTCTATACCAAAACATTAGAATATTATTCTATACTTATCCTAAAATTTTATCAAATGGTTATGATCTTTTATCCATTTTTTTCATAAATATAGTTCTCAAGGTTTCTACTAGACTTCCTATGATACCAAATATAGTGTACCTGACCCATGTTAACTAGAGTTTCAATCTAATTAAATACATTGTCATAAGATACAATAAATTATATCCTAAAGAACCAAATAGGGTATTAGTTTGGATTAACTAAAGACATACAAGATTCCCATATTACATTTTAATAGAAAACGTAAAAAAATTAGAATAATCAATATTCCATTTAGAAAATTCTTGAATATATTTTTGAGTATACTACTTTCATTCATGGGGAAGAAAAAAATATAATTATGGGCTTAAATTATCAGAAAGGGTTAACTACAGAGAAAGATATAATGAATCAACATTATAATCAATATGTCATGGTTAAAAACAAAAAAACACATTTAATTTAATCGATATCATATATACCGTAATTTGATAAGTTGTAATAAATATAGAATGTCAAATAACATAAGGTAAAAGTCATTTAATCAATAACATGACTATCATGAATAGATAATTCATAATCAGTATGGAAATTTAAATAACTGAAACCACATTCTATTTAATCATTTAAATGTGAATGACATTTATACAGAGATAATATCATTGTGAAAATATCATGAAAAATAATAATGAAATTATGAATGAAGTAAATTATTAATTATTGGAGATCATTTCTCAATAAAACTATACCTCTACCATCAAGAACATTCACAATATGATTTTAAAAAATTGATAAAAACCAATTTAATGGTAGTCAACATGTTTGTCTCATTAGACCTACTGATTCATCAAAGGTCTGTATAATTTAGGGCCCCACCTATAACAACATATCAATAGAATTACTCATATATATAACAGTAATTTTAATTCATGAATAAATATTATTTATCATTGAATATCTATATTGATTAAAGAATTATGATTTATCAATTTCTCCTCAAATAGACAAATAAATTTCAATGTATAAAACCTTATGTAAAAATGATATATGATTTAAAAAATTAAGATATTATTGATAAATAATATGGATATTCAGGGGAAATTAAATTTATAATGATTATAGGATACTGAACATTTAAATGGATGCTTATTGAAAAAATAAATGAATTAAGGAAGTGAATGTCAATATTATCCTAGGTAGAAATAATCAAGAACCACCCATATAATTAATAAGTATTACATTAATACTAAATATACCTATTGGATTAATAATAAAGGTTTTTCATTAATGAATAGAAATAATACTAAAAAAATTAATAAATTTCTTGAAGAAAATATCCTTTTCATTTGGAAAATCACCTTTCAAAATATTTTGAAAATACTTTTGTTTGGAAATACTGTTTAATAACTAAGAATTTCAAGAATATTAGGAAAAAAAATTATTTAAAAATATCATTATAAACTAATAAATGATGTTTCAAATAAATTATAGTCATATAGGTGAATAATTTCATACATGTCATACAAGTTAAAAAGAACATTACTTTTATATTATAAAGAGGTTAAAAGTGTCTTATTCAAAAAATATCATGAAGATTATTTTGAAAAAATAAATGTGTAAAAATGTATTTAATAAATCATTATTGAATCGTTTAAATCATTTTATTTGAAAAAAACATGGTTTTGGAAAAAAATATTTCTAACCAAAGAGATAAATGAGGTAAAATTTTTGAATAATCATTTTATAAAACATTTTAAGTACCATTAAGTGAGAAAATGGTACTATTTCATGGAAATATAATTAAGAAATAATATAATAAAATTAAATGGTTTTATTTAGATAATAATGATATAATTTCATTCAACTATGATTAAACAACAAATAATCTCTTTTAGAATAAGATTGTAAAATAAACCCTTACAATGATCATAATGTTGTAGTGATAATTAATAAATGAATAGATTATGGATATAAACTATAAATAAATATAATAAAGGTGAAAAAAAATTGAATAAAAAGTCATTTTAAACATAATCTTATAATATCAATGATAACTAAGGAGTAATATAACCTAATGAAAGGAAATTGATTTGTAAAATTCATTGAAACTTCGTAACTTTTAATTAAAATCCCATTAGATGAATTAAAAAATTAATTACCAATTATTCATCTCGTTAAATGTAAAAGTAGAATTATATACATCTTATAAAATAAAATAGTTTCATAACATTAAAATATGCCCCAATGAAATCAAATTGAGGAACAATATCTTACCTTAGGATTAATTTTGTTTGAATATAATTTAAACTCATGTATAGTGTCTTTAAACTTTTTATAAAAATATTATGGAACTATATTAATATTTATAATATCATATATAATCCATTAATAATATCTTATCACCCATAAATCAATAATATTTCATTATTTTTATCGTTTTGGGTGTTAATTTCCTTGTTTTCTCTTGCGTTTTTTGTTATGACATGTATGATTTTTGAAAATATTATATAGTTATATAATCTATATAATAATTATAATGATATAATTATCATATATTTACATAATTTATGCTTTTATGATAAATCGTGATATTTTTTAAAAAAATTGAACTATGTTATGGTCATGTTGATGATAGGCCATATGTAGACATGAGTAAAATTTCTATTTTTCAATGTTCATTATGGAAAAGTGGAATATAATATTTTATCATTCTATAATGATAATAATATCATATAAGGAATATTTTTTCTTTAAATTTGCTTATATATATCATCCCTATGGTGTGGGGATGAAAATAGAGTCATGTCACTTCATTAAGGTGATAGACCACACGTACATGAATGATGTTATCGTAATTTTTGTGTAAACAATAAAATAAAACTTTTCTTTATAAAATGATAAATATTTCATTATTATAATTATTATTTCATTAATATCTCATATATTGTTTAAATTTATCATTATCACATTACATGTGAAGTCTTAGTGAAAAACAAATCACATCGCTTCGTGAGTTGGTAGTCTGTCATACACATGAGCGACGTTATCAATACAAAAAAGAATGGAAATAAAACTGATATATAAAATATAATGAAACAATATCTATAATTATGTTATAAATATATTAAATATACTTTATACCCATCATCATACCCATCCTTGAGAGGTGGTAATGGAAAAAAGAACGACATTAGTTATTAGTTTTTGTTTATTCCAAAAATAAGGATTATAGTGTGGTATGAGGATATTTTTTACGTGATTTTGTTAGGTATTATCAAAACCAAAATGGTCTTAATGTGTATATTGGATAGGATAGGGGATGGCCTTTTTAATTGTTGTGAGTGAAACACAAGTAATGTTTTGAATATATCCATCCATAGCCCTATTAATATGATGCCAAATGCTTCTAAAATGGACCATTATCAAAAAAAAAGTGATAAGGTGAAAATCTATCCATAAAATTAGTTATTGACAAGTTTTTTGGTCATTTTTTCCCTTACCTTCTTAGATTAACCCCATTTTAAATCCATTTTTACATTAACAGTAGTGATTAATTTTTACTATATTTACTATTCATTTTGATCCAAAATTAATATAACCATATTAGAAAATATAAATTATTATGTTTCCAAATTTTGAATATATTATTCCAAATTATATTAACATAATAGGAATATTTTAATTTAAAATAAATCTCATAGATGTGATGAGAAAGTGTGTTTTTAAAGAGAAAATAGTTCAAAGTTTATAATGTTTTTAAATAAAAATTTAATATGTAAACGATTACAATGAAAAATGTTATATTAATTTATATAAAATTGAACTAATTTTAGTTTAGACGAAATTCAAAATATAATCTATCTATATAAATAATATAAAATAAATGATATTTTTTAATTAAAATTCATTATTTTCAGTATTCATAAAAAAAAGTGAATCTTCTCATAAAATACCTAAAAATCACCTGAAGATAATTTAGATATTATAATTTCCAAAATAAAGTTAATTTTTTCTAATAAAATTTATAAAAGTGTAAAAAACTAATTTTCAATTTGTGCGCAAAGTGCTGCAAATCTTCTTTTATAATAAAACATTTTTTTAAAAATATGTGTTTTTATTTTAAATTATTATTATTTTATTAAAAATCCATAAGAAAATAATAAAAATGAGTAAAATATATATCTAAACCTGTTAGTTGTACTATCTATACCCACCAATCTAATGGATAGGTGATATATTAAATAATAATTTCAATGGTATATTGTTGTTCAGTAGAACTCATTCTTGCATGTAACGTGAACTATCAATGAAACCTAATGTTTCATGTAACAAAATCTAACTCAGTATTTCATGTAATTCAATATATTGATGATATTTAATTCATTTTAAACTAAATATATCAAAATTTATTGGGGTGTTATATTTTCTTTTAAGCCTTTTGTTGTGGGTCACACATGTTATCAAATACAATGTTCTTCTTTTAAAATTTCATGTTATTACATAAACAATTTTTTTAAAAAAGAAAAATTTTAAATTCATGAAATAGTGATACAATTATCAATAAAAAACTCTATATTTTACTATTCACAAAGAAAACTAATCCTTTCAGAAAAAATTGCAAAGATTAACTTCAACCTAATTTTGACATTATAGTTACAAAAATTAAATCATTTTTATCAAATAATATTTCTAAAAGATCCCAAATAATTATATGATTGAATCACAAAAATAAACAAAAATTATTTTGGAAGAAGGCTTCATTTCAAGAATAAATGGTTTTTTCAAATTTAGTACTTACTTCCTATGAATTAATCAATACATATTTATTTAGATGGTTCATTATATATATATATATATATATATATATATATCATAACGAGGTTTCTATTATTCATACCCCCAGTTTAGCGGTTATTTAAAAGTGATTATATATAAAAAATATTTTTTTTTGTTTATGTCTATTTTTGTTTGTTTTATACATTGTCGGACATAGTGTTCTTTTTAAAATCCAGAGTTGTCAAATTATCATCCTTTTAATTAATTGTTTCATCACAATTTTAACTCATGTTTGATAATCAAGGGTTTTAAATCATTAAATATCTTTATTTAAATCCCATTTCATAAGAAGATGTAAATGAACTTTTTATTAAAAAGATGGAAAGGGAAATATGAACTTTATATCTAAAAACTCAAAACATGGTTTCCAAATAAGATAACATTAGTGAGAAGTAAAAATATGGACATTGTGGAGAAAAATAATGCCTATTTAATAATATAATGTTATGAGAACACGGTTGGGATAATTTTAACTACCACAAACCCATAAGTCTGTGATCGGTGAAAATTCTAATGATTTATTAGAAATGATGGAAAAGTTTAAAAATTTTATTTCATGATCCTTTTCATAAAGTTGTTTTATACTTTTACTGTCAATATATAAAACATAAGAAAATATACTTTCTTGATATATTTCTATTTAATTATGTTAATTCCATCTTTTGGTTATTTTTTGATAAATTTATACTTCATCTATTACAAAAAGAAATCAATATTCAAAATTATTTTTTCATGCTTGAATCACAAAAATTAACTTTTAATCGGTCATAATTTATATAAACTAATATCAGATCTTTACGTCCATCTATGATTATTTACAAAAACAAAAAAATAAGAATGAGATATCCATTATAATACATTAATTTCAATATAAATATCCAAAGTTAAACATAATTCATTCCAAAAATAGTTATCCTTAATACCTTCCAAAATATGTTTGAAAAATTTAAAATATAAAAAAATTAGAAGTGAGGTGACTAAATTTCCAAAATAAATTTAATTTTAGTTTCCTCAAAATTAATGTATCTCTTAATTTCACAAAACAAATATGTGAATACATTTATCATATATTCCAATAAACATGTTAATAACATGAACAACCATAAAACCATAATTAAAAAATGCATGATTTCAAAAATCAAATCTCTCCTTATTCCTTAAATAAATACTCATATTATGGAATATATTCCAAAAATTCAATAATTTAATAAACTATATCATAAATTATTTTTTCATCAAATCACTAATCTTTTCCAATTTAATCAATAGTGTCCTATTTACTTTTTCAATTTCAATCATCTTTCTATCTCTTCTAAAAATTATTATCTCAAAATTGGGAACATATTGAGTGTTATCAATCCCTCAATCATGTTTTTTTAAATAATATTATATATTATCATTAAATCACTTTTCTATTTCATATATACCATTAATATTATACTTTCATGTAATTGACGAAAAACAAATGTTATATAATCCTTAGATGTTTCATGATTACTATTACTAAATTATCATTGATATAAAACTTCTACTATATAATTTTAACTTCAAAATCCATAATAATTCAATTCCTACACTTCAATAATTGACAAGGCATGTGTCTTTCCTTTTTCTATGAGTTAACCTTTAGATTTTGTAATTGGAAATGTAAATCCCATGTTCCCCATATAGAGGTCGTTGAACTAAAAATGATACTTTGCATTAAACATTATATCTATCCATAAAAATATTCATTTTTCTAAGATAAATAGTTAACCTATGATCATATTTTTTACAAATTAAACATTTTTTCATTCATTTGAGACATTTTTTGGGGTGTCATTTCCAACATTTATGAAATAAAAGAAATTGGGATTTCTTTCCTCCATGATCTCCATCACCTGACCACTTAGAAAAATTTATTCTTCCCTTATTTTTGGAGTTTTAGATTTATTTAAGGTGTATTTTTTTAATAATATTTTATCAAATATTATCATAAATAATCAAAATATATTTTCCTCCTCTCATCATTCAATTTGTTTTCTTGTAACCACATAATTTTTCATCAAATTCGATGTTAAAATGATTCCCCCTTATTCCAACCATTGGCCAAAACCAAAAAATATAGTATGAGGATTATTAATCATAGTAAGAAACCATATAATCCATACCTGACCAAATTTTTTGGATTTTATATTATAATTAGACTTATCCTCAAAGTCAGTCATTGGTTTTTTTTTCTAATCTATTTTTTCCTAAATCTAGTTCCTAAGGTTTCTACTAACATTCCTCTGATACCAAGTGTAAAGACCACGACCCTAATAGCCATGAGTTAGTGGTTGCATTAATAAATTCACACTAGATACAAGGTATCAAATCCCGAAGGACCAAATAGTTCTGTAGTCTTGGTAAACTAGATACATAATTTAATCTCACATACATTTGAGAAAATGAAAAACAATAAAGTAATTTATTTGAGAACATCTTATTATCCCTTTCATATCCTTGCATATCAATCATAGTACACTTCCTCGTATCTTTGGGGAAGGAAACAGAATATTATGAGATTTGATGCTCAATAAGGGTCATATAGAAAAAAAATTATCTTCAATAAATAAGACATAATTAATATAGAATGGTAAATAACTAAAATAAATGTTATTTAATAAATAACTTGGTAGTGAATAATAACACAACATGAGTAAATAATGATCAAAAAAAATTATATAAATAATCTAATAAGATCTAAAATTATCCATGGATATCATAAAACATCCAAGAATCACATGGACATTAATAATGAATTTTGTAACAATGGATTTCCTAATTCCAAACATATGAAACTTGGAATTGAGGCCCTATGCCAAGAAATATAAAAGTATAGTCAAGGAAAAATTCCAAGAATATATATAAATGGGTAATGATTTGGAAAAATAACCACCCTATTTTTTATTATGAAACATATTGATTCATTATAGGGATATTTAATTCTAATACATACCACACACTTAAAATGTATAATTAATTCATCATATGAATAAAAAATACCACATAATAATTATTCCCAACAAATAAATGAATTCCCACAACATAACAAATATAATTCAGAATGTTAATAAGTTATTTAGTAAAACTGATCACAAAAACTTCAAAGAAATAATAAAGGTGTAACCATTACAAAATAATCCAAATTTATAATAAGTAAAATAATATTTTTTTCATTGAGTAATTAACACATTCTTGAAAATAATAACATTTTAAATTTGAAAATAAATTTTAGGAACTAAAAATATAAAGAATATTAGGGGAAAATTTTCATTTAAAATCACCTTTTTAAGTAGAAATGTAACATTCATTGAATTGGGTGGTCAGAATTATGATAAATTTTAGTCATCTCATATAATATAAAAATATATATTGTTCCTATGTTTTTTAAAAAGTAAAAAATATATCATTAAAAATGATAGGCATATACCTTTTAAAAAAAATTTAGAAAATTATAACATGAATTAAAATGTATTTAAGAAATCATATTATAATTATAAAAATATTCATTAAATCATTTTAAGGATATTATGGAAAATAAAGAAAAATATTCCTGACCAAATAAAAAAAAATTTGTCTTCCTTAAAAATATTATCTCGGTATCTTTAGAACATAAAGAGTAGAAAATGAAATGAAAATAAATTTATAAAAACAAACAGAGGAGAAAAAAATATTGTATTTAAGATAGAGATATCAAATATTTCCCCAGTACAGAATTAAACATAAGCAATGATGTAGAATGGTGAGATTGTGAAATAAACCCTTACTATTTTCGTAACTTTTGAATCATTACACATACGAAAGGAATAACATAAAATGAAAAATTAAATAAAATTAATATAAAGTAAATAATGATATATTATATCAATGGGTAAATATATACACCACATGGAATAAATAAGTGGTGAATATGGAATATGTGTTATGGAAATAAAAGTGAGGCGAGAAACCCTAATAATGTTATTATCACTAGAGTGAGAATGTAATCAGTGAAGTAATTATATGTAACAAATGTAAATAGAAGAAAAAATTGTAGATATAGTATAACACAATCATAAATCATTTAACACATTATTAATTCATATCGTAGTCAATAATGAATAAGTATAACCTAATGGATGATAATTGAGTTAAGAAACCACTTAGTAGTTGATACATTTCGAGTCAAATTCCCCTAGATAAAATAATTTTAATTGAAAAAAAAAACATAAAATTAAATATTAATTATTCATTATATAACATTTAAGATTTTATTTATTTAACCATATAAAATTAATTAGGTTCATAGTAATAAAATATGCCCTAATGAATGAAAATTGAGACAAAATCCCGTATTACTGGTCTAAATTTATCCATATGTGTTCCAAAATCCCATATAATAAATATATATTTATCATAAATCTATTACATAACTATAATACTATATGTCATAATAGATATTTTTTAATTATAACCTCATATTACTCATTTATTGACAATTCTTTATTAAAATCACTATTCTGGGTGATAACTGCTTTATTTTTAATGTATGTTTTCGTTCAATAGTTTTGGCCCGTCTAATTTTATCATTTTTAAATAAACTATATAATTTTAATAAAAAAAATATAATATATATTAATTTTATATATTTATAATAATTCATAAAAGTTTGAAATATAAAAATGAACTACACCGTTCATGGAGAAGGTAGGTTGGACGAACATATGAACATTGTATTCAATTTTCAACATATAAAACAAAAAAGGTAAATAATAATTCAAATTTACTAGATCATTTTTTATCATATATATCTTATATTTTCATCAAATAAATCATTTTTACTATCCATATAAAATTTAATTGAAAAATGAATCATATCACTTCGTGGAGGTGGTAGTCCACATGTCTGCACTGGTGACATTACCATTTTCCAATAGCTTGGATGGTAAGAATGTAGTTTTGGTGTCATCTTTACATAAGTAATATTATATAAAATATAAAATAAATAAACATTAAATCCATTATAATACCCGTACCTAAAATATGGTGATGATAAATTAATTGTATCACAACATGGAACGGTAAGTCGTACGTGTCCACAAATGATACTTTCACTTCCCATTTGATGGAAAAGAGGACAGATAATGATAGTTTCATAATAATAATAATATTTTAGTATATATATGTTAAATAATTTGTTATTTTATGATAAATAACAAATAATTATATGGGGTTAAATAATATCTAAAAAAGAAATTGATTGGTTAAGGGTATTACCTCTTCTTGGAAAGAACTCATTTAGATCTCCTCTTGAAGACCACAGAGTTGGTCTTTTGGGAATCACAAAAACAATGTATGTTTTATAAGGATGTTTAGAAATGAAATTTTTAGGTATTGGTTGATATAGGTTTCTCAATGTGGTGTGAATAATATAGGTAATGTGTGTCCTTTTATAAGTGGTGGGAGGGTCACTTTTGGAATTTCATGAATCATTAAAAATATAATAAGGTTATTCTCATGAAAAATACATTAAAATTGAAATTTATTTGAATTTATGGTATTGTACAGTCAAAAAATCATCAACCAATATAATTTGAAATATATTAAGTGAAATTATAAATATTTTCCATTAATTTAACACCCTTTGTTTACATATCTTAACATTAACTATGGTAACACATTTTTCACTCCTAAATGGTTATAATTTTTCTTATAATATATCAATTGTCAAATAAATTTTCAAGGAAAAAATTTTCGACCATATATTATTCTAATTTTCATATTTAATGATATATATTATTTTAAAACAATTTTATAAAATTTTATTGTTCATAAAATATCAATAATGTCATTTTTTGACACTACTCATTTAAGTTGTTATTAAATACATCAAGAAAAATATTTAATATGAATATAAACCTTTAAAACAAATATAATATTTATTTAATCACTAAATACATGAAATAAATAATGATTGTGAAAATTTACTATATATTTCAAATGATCACTTTGAATCAATCTTTACCTATTTTTATGCTTATAATAAAATGTTAGTGTTCTTAAAGTCAAGAAAGTGACATTTTATTTTTATTCTTTTGTTAAATTAATTTAGAGGTCCCAATCAAATAAATATGTCACAAAGAAACCATATATTCCAAAAATGGATGTAAATGGATGAAATACACCCATAATATAGCATAAAGTCCAGTAATTTGTTGATTTTTGACACCTTATCTCTTGGGTTTATCCCTATTTAACCAATTTTACCCTTATCGATGTGACAAAAATTTACCAAGGATAGTATTCATAATGAAAAAAATAGAGGGATATTTTTAAAAAACGAGTACCTCCTAATTCCAAATGTGGAATTCATTTTCAAAGATAAAATTTTTATAAATGGAATAAATTAATTTAAGATAGAATCAAAAAATTTAAAGATAATTGGTTTTTTAAAAATATTACTTTTTAAGTATAAAAATGTTATTATACCAAATCAAAAAATAAAATTTATACCAATTAACATAATTTTATTATTAAAAATAGGTTATATCTCATATTAAATTGAATCTAATTTGAAATAAAATGAAACATTGTAAATGATGGAAACAAAAATAAAATTTTCAATAAAAATAATTCTTTTCACTATTCAATTAAAATTCAATATTTTCATAAATATCTCAAAAAATAACTTAATGATAATTTTAAATTCATTGTTAGAAAAATTATATCCCCTTATAAAAAATATGTATAAAATTTCTTGAAATTAATCATAATATTCGACCAGAAAAAAAATAAAAATGGTTTTGAAAGATAACATATTTTTGAATGGAAAGTTGTCTTTGTTAGAAATTGAATTCTTATCAACTAAATATTAAAAAATGAATTTTTGTTGATTACAACCTTTATATATATATATATCATAATTTAGTTAATAATATTTCTTATCCTCCAATTTAACGATTATGTTATAACATTTACATTTGAATAAAAATATTTTGTTGTAAATTTAATGTTGGTGTTGTGTTTTGTATACCCTATTGGACATAGTTCTCTTTTTAAAATCTCTAGGTTTCATAAAAACCATCTTTTAGATGATGGAACATGACTATAAATCTTATAAGGTGGATGATATTAACCCAAAAATAATGTTTTGGAGGATGATATGAGACCAAAATCAATCTCTAAGGTGGATGATATACACCCAAACGATGTTTTAGAGGATGATATGAGACCAAAATCAATCTCTAAGCTGGATGATATACTACTAATAAAACCCTTTAAGTGGAATATTCCCCCAATAAACTTCTCTTTGATTATATGATGTATCACTACAATAATCTACTTAGGTGGAAAATATACAACCAATAATTATTCATGTGCGACTGATACACCACCAATATCAATCTCTATTGTGGATATTGAACCATAATTAACAATTCTTGGGTTGATGATATACCACCAATACAATCCATCAGTTGAAATATATACCACTATCACAACATCCCAGGCTGAAAAATTTATCACTAACACATTCAAATCTTATTGACAGGATACCACAAACATACCATGTGTGGATGATACACCACCAATAAAAAGTCATAGAGAATGAATCATCTCACATTACCATGGGTCACAACTTTTATAGGCTATCCATTATATTGGGTCCACACTCAAAAGAAAAATAGTCAACTAAAATTAAAATGATTTTGAAAAAATGTCATTTTATAACTCATGGCTAGGATGTCCCTCATTAAGTAGTGTTTTAAGCAACATCACTAGGTTCTCATGGTAATATAAAAAATTATAGACACCCTTAAAGGTTTTTTAGTTACAATTCAATAGAACTCCATGCTATTACATTGTGAATAGATTACCATTTCATCAATAAAATTCCCTTTAATGGTTTTTCATGGACTAATCAACCTCACACAACCATTAATGAAAATAATAATTACTTTTGGATTTATTAATAGGAAATTTTCACATAGTTGTGCTACCTTAATTTTAAACTACATGTGATAAAATTTTAAAACAAAATTGATAAATTTAGTTACCACCTTCCTTATCTTAGAAAATACATTCCCACTAAATATTTTTAATTAATTTTAATTAAATTTATAGTAACTAAGAAACAAAGTATAAAACCAAAAATATGGACATAACATATGTGGGATGGTAAAACAAAAAATAAAATAGTGAAAAGAGTCATGATAAAGGGTATCCTTACTCATACAACTATAAATTAGGAGTAGATCTTGATTATAGAAAATAAAAAGGGAGATCCACCCTTTGTAAGGGGGGAAAGAATGTCAAAATATGGAGGTTCATACAATGAAAAATATAGGAGGGGAGAGGCCATATATTTTTTTATTAATTTTTATCTTTTAATTATGTTAATTAATTTTTGAAAAATATTACAAGTATTTATTGAGTACCATCCCAAAACCCCCCAGGTACCAAGTACCCATGTGGTTCCCATCCTATAGGAACTAAACACTTGGTGTCTGTTACATAAATACCATATCAGTCTGAGGTGAAACTAGGTACTCGGTACCAAAACATCAAGTACCATCTAAAAAATTCAATCTCCAAAAAACTAGTATGACTTCTTGAAACTGAATCTTTGGCACTCATAGACACCTCCATAAATCCAGAACAATACTTATACATTTTGTTTTAGGAAAACCATATTTAATTTATACCTTGAAAATATGAGGGTTGTTATATCCTCCCCAACATATTTAATCTTGTTACTTAGATACATTACCAATACCTTTTAATGAAAAAATCCAACAACTGTGCATTCATTTCAAACTCCTACAACCACATCTTCTTCAAGATACCCCTCTATTTCCACTACACTTGTACTAAGGGTGTTTGAAACTTTCTAATGATATTCCTTAGGAAATAAATCATATAGATAGGTCATTTCTCAAATGAAATAGCCAACTGTAGATCAATTTTTTTAACATAAATAATGTGATAAGGGTTGGGATGGAATATTTATAACTAATACTCTCAAAAGAAATCATTCACATAAATGTATCTCAGGGGAAGATCTGACTAATAGTCCTTGACATGGGTCCAATCGATAAACACAAACATCCCCCTGAAACATGGTTCCAACATCCCTCACTATTAAATATGTTGTTTCCCAAAGAAAACTACTATCTACAAGAATACTTGGTTTCCCACCTAAAACTCTAGAGGATGACATCCCTAGTTGACATAACATCACTTATATTTACATGTAGTCACTAACTACTCTTTATTAGTTGAAAATTCTATTATATCGCATGAAAGATTCTCATCTAATAAAATAAGACTCCACTTTCTCTAACTATCATGAAGGTGATCATCATGGCCCACTATACAAGGCCTCAAGGGGTTTCATATGAATCAATTCATGATAAAAATTTCTATATGTTAACTCTATAACTGTAAGATGGTTATCCCACTGATCGTTGAAACCTTTGACAAATTTCCAAAACCTATCCACTACTACCCAGATGGTATTCTCACACAACTTATTTTTTTAGGATAATTATTATTCTAAAGTTCAACTATATATAAAATATATATTATAATCTCTACTAAAATCATACTATAAAAGGTCTTCTTAATTAGAAACAATTATATTTGGAACCCCAATAAGATTAACTGTCTCCCATGAATACAACCAACCAAAATAAAAAATGGGAAAGGTCACTCAATTTATTATAAAATTTTAAACATTCATTAATTAGTCCATGAAAACCCATATTTAATCAACCTAATGAGATAAAATTGATAAACCAAGTAATTGATACATGATTGTATAATACCACTTCTACCCCAGAACAATAAGTGGATTAATAAATATAGTAGGTCACTAATGCTGAACTTTTCCCACTGATTGGTTGAGAATCATTGAAAAAATCCAAATATTTTATTCTTCTCTATAGTACTCTAATACTAACTTTAAATATCATTATACATCTTGGTAACTGCTTGGTGAATATCCTATATTGGGGAATGTGAGTAATGTATTTGTTCCACATGCATGATTAAAGGGACTGCAATATGGCCCTATACATAAATGATATCATCATCGTCACAAAAATGATAAGGTGGAAACACCTAATTATATATATTGTCCATCGTCACCAGAAAACAGAGTCATACAATTCTATATTTAGTTACCAATAACTAAATGACTATACATTATATTATCATAATATTTATAAATATCTTATAATATGATGATTCATCCTGTATGTAATAATAATTTAAAAATATCTCTATAGGGTTCTTCAAATCAAAATTTTATCTCATTTCCCATCTATAATTTGAAATTATAAAATATATGATAATTTTGTTTAAAATAAATCATTCGATCTATATAAAATTTGTATGATAAGAAATAGATATTGATTAACTATCAGTAGTTGTAGGCTTATAATACATTGATAATTCTTGCTAGTGAGTTTGCACTTGGTGATTTATAATATAGGAGGTTATAAGGATATACTAGCCAATCCGAATTCCAAATTTTATATGTGTCATTTCATATTCCTATCCATATAAATTTTCATAAGTTCTTATACTTGAGATAATTATTAATGTATATCACGAATTGTGTAATATTATTTATAGATGAAGACTATATAGACATATTCTTTAGGAAAGGTAGAATTTGTTGAGTGTGTCCTAAGTGACATGAAATTAATTTAATATTCCAAAAAGGATTTGTGTATTCCTAGTTAATTAATAATCATATCTCTACCCAATGATTGAAATAAAACTATCAGATTAAATCATGGTCATGCTAGGTTATCGAAAACTATTTTTAAAGAGTCAATGGAAAATTAATCTATCACAGAGTTTAATGGAAAAAATATGAAACCTGATTGATGATATATCATGTAAAAATGATAATTTTAAATAATAGTATTCTTATAATGGTTTTTGTATTTGACACATCAGATTCTTTCTATATGGGTTCCTTTAATTTTATACAAACATAGATCTTAGAATTTTGGTAAATCCACCTAATTCAACTAGGAGTGTCACCTAGAGGGTCACACACTAAGGGTATTTGGAATCCCATTATTAATTTTAAATTTATTATTAATATTAAATATTATTTTCATCTAGTGAAATAAAAACTATTTGAGTTCTATCGATATTATAAATCCAATCACATGATACTCGAATATATAACATGTGGCATGAATATAAAAAAATATATATTTATTCACATGATTAGTGAATATAATATTTATTTCAACTATTTCTTATTATCCACATTGAAATAAATAAAAATTTATTTATTCGTCAATTTAGTGAATAAATATATATAAATAATTATGTTGTTTTCTTAATATTAAAATAAATATTTTTTCATGATTTTAGTCAATATAATATTTATTATTATTTATTGAACTAATAATATTTATTATATTAAATATTTATTAATCAATGTTTGATAAATTAATTAAGGATTCATTGTATCTAATAATTCCTCCTTAAAATTATTTTCAAACCCCTATTTTTCACATGTAAATTAACAATAATAATTTTATTTGATATAGGGTTTACATAGAATAAAAAATTTGATAAAGTCATCTATTAAATTATTAATTGTTTATCCCTGAATAGATATTCTTGGTTAAATTATTTTAAACCTATAGAGTGGTTGTGAATAATGAAACCTATTTAATATCCTGTCATGACTCATAGTATAATTCTACTCCCTCCTTTCCAAGAACTAAAAAGAAAATGAGAGATTTTTTATGATCAATAGAGAAACACTCAATTTACGTGGTCCCCCATAGAAGAACCTAAAATAAAAATTGGAAATTTTAGAGAATAATGGATCATATATGGATGCAATTAGAGGAATCTTGGTTTTGGTTATCTTTCAAAATGATGATGCAATTTGAGAAAAAAATGAATTTATCAAATGAAATTTCTTGGTTCAATGTAATACTACATTAAAATTAATTATAAATAAAATGTGAAATAACTTACCATAGTATATTATAGGGATCATTTTTTTCAAGTTTATCATATATTATCCACTTAAACTGATGGAATACCCATTTTTGGGAATCACCCCAACACTTCCACAACACCACAAAATCTTGAATACATATCAAAATGGTCACATTATGTTTTATAAATTTTTTAATTTAATTTATTATTTATGAATTTGTTTTGTTGGTTTTAATTTACAGTTTTTTTAATCTAAAAAATGAAGATAACATGTGCAAAAAGTTTCATGTGACATGAACATGCCAAAAACAGAGAAATAATTTTGAATGATTTCATCTGAAAGTGTTGAGGATTCTATACTAATGACATATATACACAATGTTTTTTAGAAAAGTGAACATGTTTTATATAAGGGTGGGTAGGGAAAAACATGACACATCATGTTGGGGTCATTATGTGTCCATGTAACACGCCATATATTGAACTCATTTGGAAGGAGGAACAACAATGAGTATATGACATGTAGCTATTGTACAAACTATTTAACTCCACACAGAATTAACTCTGCGTATATCACAATAAGTCATTTAGTAAAAGTGTGTTATGTCCTTACAAAATACATATTGAATTTCATATGAGTGACACAACAACATGTGACTTATATAGTGTGTATCTTTTTGAACACTCCATGTAACATATAATAACCAATATAAGATAAACTATGAGTTCGTATAAAAATGGTATACATGGAATTTATCTCACTACATATACATTGTAAATTGTACTAAGTCATGAAAGATACACATCGATACATTCATGTCCTGTGAGTCAGACATTTAGATAATTAAAATATATGTCAAACAACCTGGCATGTTGGTTGATGTAAACATTGTGAAATAAAGTTTAATTTTCCCTTATCACACATTGGATGAATTTTAGTTGTTTTTATGGAATTAAAATAGCTATTATTGTTATTCATGTAATTATATAAATACATTATTAATATAATCATCATGATTACCATGTACTTTAGGAGAATCACTAGTTGTATACATTGTATATATTTAGGGAAATCCATGTGCCCATACTCATCGTAAAGACTACATTTATTGACCAATGGAACAATATGTCATGTTTATCATAGCATTCCAAGTAGGTATACATTTCTTGTAAGTATATAGAATATGGAAACTATTATAAACAATGAAATTATCACATTGTGTTCAGTGTAAAAACACACTGTGTAAAAGATGAACTCTATATATGGGTTTAATCATACATTGAATGGTACATGTCACATTAACTCTAATAGATATTGTGTACATAATAAATTCCATTGCTTCATTTAATCTGATGGAAAAAAGAAACGTATTGTGTGACCTCATCAGTACATGTCAGGTACTTGGTAAACCTAAATTTAATTTAATTTACTTATTTAAAAATATATAGGATGAGGAATCCCAATTAATGTTTTGGAAGACTATTAAGATACTAAATTAATGAATTATTTATGATTAATTTATTAATTTGATTAAAATTACAATGAATAAATATGAATTGAAATTAATCTAAAAAATATTAATTATGTATTAGTTTCATTTTTTGATTGATCATGATCTTGATTGTCCTATGTATATTCTGAATTATATTTAATTTTAATATTGTTACATGGGTTTTTTGTTATAATTTTTTACTAAATTATATATAATTACCTTTGTATCACACCTTCTTCTTTTAATAAGTACAAGCCTCCATGTACAAGGTTTATTTTATGTAACCCTAAAACCCATGGTATCCCTAACCTTCAAGTAATGAAGAAAATTTAAAGGATAAAACCCCAAGTGAGACGAGATTTTCAAGAACCCAAACAAAGGTGGATCCAACAAAGGAGAAACCTAAATTAATGTGGGGATTTTGAAACTCAAGTCGTGCACTTGCTCAATGAGTTATTTCTCCTAGGGTCAAAGATGGATTATCATCCACTCATTTAACTAACTATTTAATTAAATTATCATGATCATATCACATGTTTATTCAATTAATAGTTATTTATTAATATATTTATGTAATTCAGGTAATATATAATATTTAAATATGATTACATGATTTAATTAAATAAAAAGAAGATTATGATAAAAAATAAATATTTTATATGAAAATTATTTTATCATAAATGATTAATTAATTATGTAAAATCCATGTAATATTAAAAACAATATGAAGAACAAATTATTTAATGTCTATATATAAGTAGAACAAAATACTTCAGAGAAAATATTATTTTACAAAACACCTTAAATATAACATGTTAAGATGAACCCATATTTAATGTGTTGGTGATGGTGTAGTCAAGGAAACTTTTCAATTGTCAAGGGGTCTTAAAACTATTAATGGTATGATATAAAATGTTGGTTTTATAGAAAATCACCATATTCTAATTAATATAATTTGGAGGCAACTATTTTGTAAATCTTTTTTTAGGATTTTCGGATTGTGGGTCCACTCAAAATTTCAATGAAACACATGTTAATATAGTTAGAAAGCATAACCTACCTAAATACCTTCGAGTAATTTTCATAGTCTAGTTTATGAGAAATGGAATAAGGATCCATGCCCCTAGCTTGTCAAAATGATAAAATGTTCTGAATCTAACTTTTTGGGATTTTAGAACTTAATAATATAGTTGGAGAATAGTTAAATTAATTTTTTACAATATAAATGGTATTCATGAGAAATTACTAAAATGTATTTTTTTAGAAATTTTATTAGAAAAACTAAGAAAAATATGTGATCATTCCTGGAAAGCAATTTCATCACCAATATAAATTTTAAAGAGGGGAACAATCTCTTATTCACTCCACCACTATAGGTCAATTTGAATTGTATGAAACAAAATCTTATTCATAATCTTCCATCTTAGACAGTGAGTGAAGGTGAAAAGGATTTTTATATGATATAAATGGATGATTTTACAGTTTTATGATTCATCGCATCATAAACCATGTCCAAAGAGCTAATGATGTAATATAAGTACATGGAAGCATACACTATAAAAACATCTCTTATATAAATTGAAAAGAAGAAAGACATTTGAAATATAAATAAGACTATCACTAAATTTTATAAGTGGAAACTGGAAGATGGGTATCTATATTGTAATCATTACATTATAATATTAATGTACAATTATTATATTGTAAAATTGGGATTCCATATAGATAATAAATTATCCACTAATCTCATATTATTATCCAAACTAACTAAATTATACAAATTCATTATGTATTATAGAATGAATAATATATATATAATATCTTATGATTCACTAAGTTGAAATGGATTTTTGAGAACATGGTTTATCACTTTTTATAGTGAATGAAATGAGCGACATTGTTGAGAATCCTCTGAAAATATCTGATTTAATGGATATTTTACAAATTCCTTAAAGGATAAAAATATTTTGGGGAGAGTGATGAAAAAGAGGTTATCTACATAACATGTTGTAAGAAAGTCACTAGAAGAGGAACTATAATGAATTGAATTAGAAGAGAACATATTATTCTACATTGGGTGTATTATTATTTTTATATAATATTTATATTTCAGCTATTTAATATTAAAAACAATACTTAACTCACATATTTGTACCCAAATATAGGAACCATTTTTGTTCATAAATATTACAAGAAGTAAGGTGAATATTATAATTATCTAGTAGAGGGTGTTTCCAATATCCACAAAGAGAAGATCATACGTTCACATTTACAAATGTATTGATTCTTATAAAACAATTATTTTGTATAATGTGTTAACAAAAAATATATTTTCATTTCATGTTCAATGAATAATTATGAATTATTTTATGTTTAAATTGAATTTTTTTATAGAATATCATACTTAATTAATAGTTCAATAATACCATAAATATATGTATAAAATATTGGTAATTTTTTATGAATATAAAATAAAATAAACATACCTAGTTGAGGAAATTAAATTATTATATGATAAAAACTAAAATTAATTGTCTAGGATATACCTAAAATGGTGTTCATACTCCTTAGAGTTAAAACTATTATATATATTTACATACATACTTAATAAGTTTTAAACAAATAAACTTTTATCAATTAATGCTTTTAAAGCCATGCAACTTTTAGAAGAGGTTCGAAATAAAATATGTGAAATATTTTTAGGATAATATAGAGTTAAAATTATAAACTCTATGATATTTATTTAATATATTTTAATAATGTAATGTTTTAGTAATCAATACACATGGTAAAAGGTATAACATACTTTAAGTGGGATAGTCACTGAATATATTAATCAAGTATTCATCGATCATTTAATTATAGAGTGTATTCATTTATGAACTCACATTTACTTATACACATCAAAGAGGTGATGTTTGTATAGGGAGGATTAATGAGGATCCCTATATGTATTTAAAATGTTCCAAAATTCTTTCAATACATGTTTCAAAAATACCATCACAAAAAATATTTCTATGTCACATATATTGACTAATATATATTATAAAAGTTGGAATGTCATGGAAATTAATTTCTCTATAACATAATCTGTTCGAAGACAAACTTTTGTTAAATTTAATATTACTAAAAATAATTTATTCAAATAAAAAACTAAGTGAATATCAATTAATTACCCTAAAAATAAAAATGAAATATTATCTATAAGATATAAATATATTAATCGAGTGATAATTATAATTATATAATATAGAAGAATTTATATTTTCAGAAAGTGGTAGTAAGATAAAATTCAAAAAATAAGGATCTAGATGTGAATGAGAAGACATATAAATAATTAAATCCATAAGATTCAGTGGTAAGGGCTATAGAGAAATACTATTATAAGACATAAACTACATATTGTTTTTAATATTAAATAATATAGGTAAAATATTATTCAATAGAAAAAATTAATTATGAAATAAGTGGAAAATGGAAACAATATTTCATAGAAAATTTATATGAACTAATAGATAGATTATATATATAAAAATCATTTTATTTATTTTGGTTCTTTCCCTTATAATCGTAAATATATTGGTGGGTATTCAAAATGAAAATAGACATGGATAGTAATTTCTTATATGTAAGGAATGATTTTTTAGTGAAGGTGTTATGAAATTTCAATACATAGTCTTTATAAATCACTCTATAACAATCATAATTTAAAAATATATATAATTTTTTTATCAACATTAAATGATAATTATAATGATAAATTGTAGTTCAGTACCGCTTTCCTTAGAGGAAACCCTGTGGAATATGTCAATATGAATCAATCAAAGTGGTTAGTGACACCGAAAACAGAAAAAAAAAATTGTTATGTGAGTCCTATAAATATATTTATATAGTGAAACAAGCACCATGATCAAAGTATATTCATTTGAAAACATGTGAGTTTTGTTTTATCCAGAGTCAAAGTGTTCCACGTGTCTATGAGAGTTTATTTAGAGTGCTATATTTTTCAAAGATAAATATGATGATAGAATATAGAAAAATATTCATTTTTACACTTATTTAATAATATGATAAAGTTATTCAGAGTATGTGTAGATTTTACATACACACCTAAGGGGGGTGAATTATATTTAGTCCCATGTGTTTTCAAAATTCAAATATTTATGTTACATTAATTACTTTATTTAGACCTTAAACCTTTGATTCTAGTTAAAGAATATTGATAATTATTTCATTTAACCATTCATAGTATTGTGTTATTTGTAGATACATAAATTATATATTTTATATGTATTGTTACAATGACTAGTAAAAATATAAGACTGCATCTTGATGTGGCTGGTTGTTATCCCAGTACTCATATTTTAAAACAATGAATCTCATTATCAATACAAGTTGTTTTTTTTATATTTTTATCATGAAAAACTCTCACCATATTTCATACGTGATTGTGTTTGAAATATTACATATTCAAACAATGTGTTTCATCCCACAACAATAATTTAAGACAGCATCCTAGCTATTTCCTTGGTTTTTCCTCATACTTCTAAATATTACCATAATCTTTCATTGTATGTATCTTCATAAAAAATATATAATCGAGTTACTCATGCCAAAATTCTTCAACTACATAAATTTAGTTAAGAACCGATTCATGTAAATTTCTCACCATTCTATCAAAGTCTCAGAGATATTCTTTAGAATCAGTTTGTTGGTATCTTTCTCCAATGAGAATATAGAACTCTATCACAAAGAATATATTACCTCGAGAGTATATAAATAAATTCACTACTAATAAACATATCTCCTAAATATTGACTCACTAAATAACTAGAATTTTCTTCTCACTAAATAAATTACCAAATAAGGTCTATTTTTTCTCTCTCATCATTATTCTTTGACCAACATACCTTGTTTGGCTTCTTCTTTTCTGAGAATGGTAACTTGAAAGTAGTTCTCTATATGTTAAAAAAAATATTATTCTTTTTCTTTAATAGATATTCTCTTATGTCATACATTATCATACTTTTAGTTAATTCATTTAGATTTATGAATTTCATTTTTCAAAATTATAGTTTCAACATGAAGAGAATGTACTTCCCCCTTAGCTTACTCATATTAGTTTCTCTATCTCTACTCTCAAGCTACTCACAAATTTTTTTTTATGAGATGATCCTTTCTTTTTACAACCATATTTTATTTTTTTGGAGTCGTTTTCATACTATCGATAATGGAAATAAAAAATAATAATATTTACAATATTAATAATAGACACCAACTCTATTTTATTTTCCAATGATCTCATGTCATTCATTTTCAATTTTATATATCATGTGTTCCCATGATCACATTTTCCCAATTCAAAGAGTGTTATAAAAATACTTTTATTAAATTCTTTCAGATCATTTTTTATTCAATATTATGAATATATATTCATATTAATTTTCTAGTAGTCTCTAGTTTATTCTTCTTATCAAACCAAAAATATGAAACATAATCATCTTAACTGGATATAAAATACACAAAACAATTGGTAACAAATAGTTCATATCTTTCTTGATGGAAAAATAGATTAATCAAGAAACCTATTTTGATTTATCTTAATTAAATACACATCGAAAAATAAGTATACATTAACATTATCAACTAATTTTACACAAAACAAAAATTAATATTTGATATTTATCCATTGGAAAAAAACAAATACAACTTCCAGTTTTGAATTTTTTACATTTATAAAATATGAATTTTTTCACATTTCATAATTTGGTAAAATACAAGTTTTCAATATTTTCTTGATCTATTTTGTATCATACATGAATATCATCAAATAACTCTAATATCTTGGATCTCAACTATTTAGACTTTAAATAATATTTCAATCATCGAATGAACTTCATCTACATTATTCTTGAAACCATATAAAGGTTTTTTCCATTACCAAAAATTTTATCCTCTTGATATTTTATTATATATCCAAATTTATATTACTTTAATTGAAATTGGATAATGTATTAACTTAGTATCAAGGTGTTTTTGATATGAGTGATCAACTTTGGAATCATGCCAATAAATTTTCCACATCAGATAATCTATTCTATGATTTTTTATATTTCTAAAACATTTATGGGTTTAAATTCATACACTAATAGAAATTATTACCGGACACATTTTATATGACATTATATTATTATAAATTCCCTTAATATTTAAAATGAAATTGAAGTCTAATGAAATATTTAATTCTTTAATAAAAGTCATGCACTAGGTCATATTTATATAATCAACCTAAATTTTTTATGAAGTGGATTGAAAGTCTTAAATGTTTAGTAGAGTCATCAATGGAAGTAACATTCTCTAACTAAGTCTTTTACAAATCATTAAAGTTTCATATTTTTTCATGAATCCATACAAAATTTCTTAAATTCATAGACTTAGCTTCTTGGAAGTCAAATGCAAACCATAAAAGGCTATTTACACTATATAGAATTTTAAATTAAAGATATTTTTTATCTGAATTTATATATTTTGAAAATAATATCTATTTATTATAAAATTTTTATAGTTATCAAATAAATACACCCAATAATTTTTGGAATTATTGAAATAATTAAAAACACTTTTTAGAAAAATTCCAATACACCCACTAAAAAATATATTCATGTTTCAATATTTTCAAGAACTAATGTTCCTTTTTAATTTAATCTCTACAATCATTTATCTTAGTGTTTTATAACACTGTAAATATAAAGAAAAAAGCTCACTCATTTTATGGTTCCATAATAACACATCCACTTCAGAATCCCAAGTAGTCTACATTTTATTTTTGTTAATAATAGTTCATAAGATTTCTACAATAGATAGAACCTTCTAACAATTCCAAACTACTATAAATAGTGTACTCCAAAGAATCAAAACTTATCTTAAAAATAAAAATTATATCAACAATCATTAGATATAAAGGGATACTCTTATTGAATCCAACTCCCCAAACCCCAAGACCCACAATGCATGAGTATCATCTTTACATTATAATTCCAACCTAATACAGATACTCCATTTCATATTAATTGTAATTTTGAAACCAACAAAGACTATAACACACTGATAAAAAATATTACTTCACATTCACTCATCCAAAGGAACATGAATATCCCTCTATTAATTTTTTCCAATTATATATTTTCTCAAGAGGTACTGTGATTCTTCTCCCTCTAGTTGAAAATAAATTTAATGGAAGGAAAACATTATCCCCCTTATTCACATTATAGGGCAAGCTTGAAAAATAATTCTTCCCACTTATTGATATCGTAACTCTATGGGAATATTTTATCTTCTCAAACTACCTCCTATAAATTTAAAAAACTCATATTTTACACATTTTTAGTTCTATATTTATGGAAATATAATAAATCTATGAGAGAAGAATATAATAAAAAATTAGTATCAATGTACTACCAACTAACCAAATTTTTATTTTCATAGGATAACCCATTGTAGAAAAAAATAGTATTTAATTTAGATCATAAATATAACCATTAAGAAACCTCATTATGATGTCACATCTAAATTTTTTCCATGGGGATTTCAAAATAGATTTTAAAGAATATTCCTGAACCTATAATTCACTTTAACACATGAATAAAAACATTTGAAGTTCAATAAATATTTTTCCTTCATTTAATTATATAATCACTCCCCTTATTATCCGTGTTGAAAAATAATTAAAACATAATTGGGAGAATTAAAATCATATATTATACTTCAATTTTATGTATCTACCCAGAATTAAATTTTCATGTGAAGTGACTAATTCCCAAAAGATCAGTATTCTAAGCTCCCCCTCAAGGTATAATCATCAATTCTTCTTCACCATGGATTATTTATAAAAATTTATGAAACCATTGGAGGATTATAATACCAATTAAGAGGTGAGTAAAATTTGAGATAGTTCATCACGGATACTTTTTTATTCTTGCGTTACAAAAAATCCCCTCATCCATGACCCAAAACCAATAAAATTGGGGAATATATTAGATATTAAATTAGCATGTAAACATGACCCACATGGATTAGGAAAATTTATCCATGATACGACTCCCTTCCTAGAAGGAATAAAGTGTTTATACCACTTTATTATTACTTCCTTTAATATTTTATAAATATGATCACCTTTTTTTAAAATGATTTTTTTCAGTTTCAATATTCTTATTAGCTAGATTATACAACTTGAGATTAGAAATTATATCACATTATTTAAATTCCCTTTAACTATCTTCTTGGAAATTTCAAAAAAAACTATCCATATGATTAAATAGTCAGTTAGCATATGATCATACTTCTAATTTACTATGGTCTCCTTATTTTGAGTTTTTTCTTGATTCTATGATTCATTAGTTCTTTTCACATGTTCTTAAATGGGATCTATTGATCTAGGGAAAAAATGTTCATTTTTTCATGGTATCAAACAACATTACACCTACTGTACACATTGTTATCATCTTTTAAGAAACCCATCTTATACATCCTTTAAACTTATTTTTACATTAATATATAAATCTTATAATATATTTATTGGATTTTATATTTCTTTTTTGATTTTATCATGCTTATCATCACCATTAGTTTCATATGCATTTTAACATGGTCTATGATGTGGCTTATTTTTTCATCGTAGAAGCAACTCTTTCTTGTTGTTCGAATGTCCTAATTTCCTTTATTCACAGGCATTATTTTATTTTTTGTTCTTAAATTCACTATATCAAAATATTTGTTTGGTTTGGTTTATACCCATACTCCTAGAAATGTAACCATATATATTGAAAAATTATTTCAATCTCTATATAAATTTTATCTTTTTTCTTAAAATATAAATTGATTATTCTCTATGAAATTGCATTCCTTATAAAATTTTTACCTTCTATTTTATCTATGATTCCATTTTCTTCCTAGATTGTATAATATCCATAGGTTTATATGTTGTTAAGAAACTCAATATACCTATACCCAGACATACAATAACACTAGAACCAACCAATTAATATATTCCTTTTTCTTGGGCATGAATTTCGTACATATTGACTCCCTTGTTATTTTGTATTGGAATAAAAAAATTAGTCTCTATTTGGGGGAAAATTCATGGACATACTCACATGAATACTAGACTTATTGAGGGTTTTTTCTTATTTTTACTCATCTCTATTTTAATAGTTTTTAAATTTTAATCTAAACAAGAAATTAAAATAGATTTAGAAAAAAAAAAATCCACTGAGTTATAGAATAGCTTTCATAATGAAAAGGAGGTAGAAGATTATCTAGAAGATATCAAGAACATTAAGAACCCATTTTTATTATTAATTTAATAAATACCAATTTATAAGTTTTTTATGGCAGCACTAATTTTATATGAATTTTATAAAGTTCTAGTTTAGGTGATTTATACATTTCTCGTCTCTACATCTAACACTAGAAATTTAATATTTAATATATTATTTTGGTGTTAAATTGGATTCAACGTCTATTTATAGTATTTTATAGGATTATTTAAATGTTTATTATTCATTTTACTTACCTTATGTAATTACTTTTGAAGATCTTGTTGCCAATTTTTCATGATTTCTAGTTGATATAATTTAAAATATTTTCAGGATTTTTAGAGATTTTTTTATGCTTGAAATACTGCATTAAATGAATTATAAAAAAAATATTTCTCATATTAATACCTTTTCAATTATTAATAAATCACTAACAAAATCATTGTAGAGTGAAACTAATTATTTTTTTACTTTAATTTCCACGTGAGAGTTTTATAACAAATAATCTTTTTTCTAATGATTCTCTCATGTTATCAATGTAATCTTGTAGCTGTAACTTCTCATAACGAAGTCCCTTGATGAATATAAATATATATTTCACCAACTTAATACGGATATTATTCAGATAATCTTTCTCATAAAGAAATAGGACTTTAAGAGATTTAATATATCTGTTCTCATAGCTTAAACTTGACTCCTTAAATGAATATTAGTCAATAGATTCAACTGATAAACCCTAACCATTCTGATTACCTTAATCTAATGGTGTCTCCGCATTTATCTTCTTTCCTTTTCAAATATTCTTGTCCTCTTTATGATATTTTTATCTGAGGTACTTATCACTCAAACATTTCAAATTTTCACTTTATGTATTCTCATGAAAACAACTATGTGTGAAAATTAATATATTTATTCAGAGAAAACCCCAGTTATATGATAAAATATTGATATAATTCTATATCCAATCAGAGAGAACATATGATCTAATAAAAAATGAGTACCCCAGTGAATTATATAGACACACCTGAGTGGGGATGAATCATATGTGGTAAAATCTGTCTTCAAAATTCTAAAATTTGTTTTAAGTCAATTACCCAATTTGGTAAATGATCCATTTATATTGATCCATTTTTAATATATTATAAACCTATTTTCCAAGTATTATGAAATATAAAGTTAGAATAAATGTTTTTATAATATTTTGTCTCAATATAGTCATACATTATGAAGTAGTTTGTTATTATCTGAGTCGACATTTTTTTCCACTATGAATATTATTTTCATTAAAAGTGGATGTGTGATGTTTTTATCCTAAACTATTGTCTTTATATGACATGGGTGACTATGTTTACAATATTACACATGTGAAAAGTGATATTCACCCCAAAAATATTTTTCAAGATGGAATCCCACCAACTTCTATTTTTTCCTCTTCCTTCTGATGTAGATCGAAATATAAATAGGGATGTATTTTCACCCACAAAGCTGGTCAACATTATAAGATCCTAGGTTTCTTATGAGGTGTAGATTTTTTTTAATTTTAACTATTTTTTGACCTAATATCAGTTCCTAATAGGATCATAGGAAATTCATTGTTTTTTAGGGATTTTTTGGATCCTGGAGTCTGAATTTTTTGGAAAACAAGGTCGGTCATATTGTTATTAGAAATTGTGTGGTACCAGCTACACAATTAATCATAACCATTCAGGGAGAAACAGAGGCGTGTTGGGGGACACAAAGTTTAAGGAAACTAGGAAACCTTAGGTGTACACTCGTATGAGATGTTGCAAACCATTAATAGTGGCTCAGTGCATGTTCATCCCACGATTTGTCTAACCGTGTGCTATGACCACGAATGGTCTTCCTTGAGGCTGTAAAGGTAACATAGTTGGTGCACAGTTTGCAAAACCATCTGGAAAAATTATGTGACCTAGTTAAAAGTGGTTAAATGAACTTTTAACCCTTAAAATATATTATAACCAAATTTTCTTTTTCCTTTTATTCCATTGGATAGTTGGTCACATTTTGGATCTCACTTTTGATGCCTTAACAAGTCCTGACCACATATTATCTATCAGGACTCAGATTCGGACACCATCGGTCTCATCAAATTTTTACTAGTGATTTATTTATTCCACTTATTCAGTTCTTCATTTTCCTTAGAATATTCTGTGATATTTTGGCCTGAGGTAATATGCCATATTTTTATGATTTTTATCTATTCTTCATTTATCTTCTAATAAGAGAAAATTAGAGGTTGAAACCGGATGAGTGCAATAATATAAACCAATGGTAAGTGGTATTTATGTTTCCCTTTAGGTTTGGTGTTTTATAATAATAGTTTTCATTATGTCGTAGAGCATAATTTTTTATATTTTCCCTACATAAAATAAAATTCTTCAATTAAATGAATTGGAAACTATTATTTATGAAATCAAGTTCCACTGGGAGGATTTCCCTAACCTAGTCCACCCATGTGGTGGGACATTGTATTTCCCATTTTTTTTATACCACTTGTGTGGTGTGTGTGATATTGACTTGTTATAGGGATCTGTTTTAAATTTTTTAAATTGAATTGAATTTATAGGATAAGGTTGTGCCTCCATTTATCTGTGATACATGAAGATTTAATGATTTAATATTTTGGAATGGAATTGTTATATGATTTATAAGAACTCATGTTATGTGAACGTTTATGAATTAATTCATCAAATGAGATGATATGATTAAATGGTAGTAGAGGCCTTAGATGATATCCTTCAATCCTGATTCCATTAGATGCCATGGATGTTTCTCCCATGGATCTTGTTTATGGTACTAGATATCTTGGACCTATTTACTCATTGGATATTGATTCTATAGGATTTCTTTGGCCTTTCTACACCTTATATATGGCAGGCTTATTTACACAATGCACATGGTATATTGACATGCTCCTTGGACCCCGCCCAAGACTTCTATGAGTTTCCATCGATATTATCTTGGTACTCAGCATGGATGTCTTGGACTTCTATACCTTTGATCCATCCATTCATGTCCTAACATGTATGATTACACAACCTGACTATTTTGGATAACATTTGAGTATACAACATGTATGTGATGGGTTTTATGCATTGGATTATATGTGGTGTACATGGTATATTTTATTACTGTAATACGCGGAAAGTCCAATGTGGTTATTTTTTTATGTTTACATATAGACCAGGTTTGGGTATTTGACTCCAGTGGTTAGACTAGATAGTATCACTTATTATCCTCCAAAGGGAAGACTAGATAGTATCATTTTCAAATTTATGATTTATCTCCACCTCATTATGGGATTCTAAATATTATTTATAGGGAACCGTGTTTTTCTTGTTAGCTTCACCTAACTTATATCACTTTACATTCAGTAATTCTATACCTATTATATACTACACACTTATTTTGTTATATCATACAGATTGGATTGGTTATAGATAACATTGGTGGTGGCCTACTGAGTGTTACCTCACAGCTTGTTCAAGCAACTATTTTTTACCAGGAAAGAATTAATTAATGCAGGTAGGGACCAAAGAATGATCCAATAGTACGATACTTTATTTTTGTATACATTGGATTAGGGGAGAACAAGAATAATCTAATCTCTAGATGGTAGTTTGAATAGTTTGTTTTGGACTTTTTTCTATTTCGATGCATGTATTATACTGGCTATTTGTACACATTTTTTCCTGATTTGTAGAGGCAAGACATGACACATAATGTTTTATATGACATTACCTTTTCAATTGATTATATTTTCCAATAATGGATTTTTATCTTCTTTTTAGTTGATTTTCTTATTCTTCTATTAAGTGTTAAGATAATAAAATTGTGATTCACTCTCACATGAGGTCACAGTCTCCCCATAGACACAACTCATGCCCTCACTATTATTCAGCAGCATTTGGTGTACAAGGCAGCACGCTTGAGGCCATGTTACTCATGAGCTTCAACAACCATTTAGCATCATATGAAATGGGATTTTACAGGGTGGTATTAAGGGATTTTATTTTCTGCCATACTATTTTAATATAATAGATAGGGGATTGGAAATGTTTGTAATTTGGTAATGATATTTTCATGGAAGTAACTATCTAATGTATATAAAAAATCCATGTTGCCTCAAATGGAAAATATTGTATTTTGGAATTTTTTTCTATTACAGTTGAATTTATTCAACCATTGGGTGACACTCTAGAAGAATGGTGTTATTATTGATATGATGGAGGTTTTTTGTTTTATCATTTCTCGATGAGATGAGGGTATGAATCTCATTCATCATTTGAGCCACCTATTAGGATTCATAGGACTTGCATTATTCTATGTTATATAGTGTTCATTATTTGAATACAAGACTGTGTGATATGTGACATGTGTGATATGTTTGATACACCTGTTGTTTCAATAGATGATTTGAGTAGAGAATTGAGATACATTTTTAATACATAGAGTGTTTGTCATAATATTAACATTGTTCCCCTAAATAGGCTAAAGCATACTCCCTAAGCATCCAATTAAGAGGGTACAGTAATGGACTATTGGTCGCATGGTCTAGAGCATGTTATGGTAAGGACTCAGTGGATTTCATACTATGGTTTATGTTGTGTATGGGCCCGGATGGACCAAAAGTGGTAAAAAATTAGTTTCTATATTTAAAAAAAATTAATATAAATTTGAATAAAAATGAAATGTAAATAAAAAAAATAGAGAACAGGACATTGACCCAACTTTAGAATGGGTAGTAGGTAGTGTTTCTTGTGATTTTTAGAATTGGTTCATTTTTCCCAGACCTAGATTTTGAAGCCTGAATAGGGGTTTGACTTGTGTATAGGAAGGTTTTAAAATATCATACATTTTTGAACTGTGATATTCTAGATTTAAATATTTTGGGAGGCATGCGTATGGCATTGTAAATACATTTCACCATGATGATATCTAGTTGTACACCAGGATAATGGTGAAAACCATGCTCTAGATGTGGTGTTCCATGGGATTCTAGTAGATCATTATATAGTGGCAGCTATGAAACCAGTGTTTTTACCAAAAATATGCATTGAGGCATAGTTTTGGAGTATTTTATGCTCTATACAAAGAATATTTAGGGATAACCACATCCGTTCTCATCAACAGAAGAGCTGACATGGGGGATCCAGCAGTTTCATCCTAAAAATTTTTTTAGGAGATGTTAGTCCACAGGAAGTTGACTTTTCACTAGAGACAATGTTTCTGGTATTCAAGAATCAATAGAAAATTTCTGAGTGGAGAGTGATAATTGATACTTATATGCTACAAGGACCAACAAATTTCTCCTTGGGTGTTTTGAATGAGGTTGATACACTACGTGATATGGTTTAGATGAATTTCCAATCAAGGTTTTATGACTACTTTTTCCCTAATAATCAGGGAGAAGAGAAGTCCATTGAGTTTATGTGATTAGAGTAAAGCACAATGACTATTATAGAGAATTAATAACAATTTATATATTTTTTTAATTATTTTCTGAAAAAAATTGATGATGATCTATTGAGGGTGAGACTCCAAGAGGAAGCTCTCAGACAAGTCTTTCAATCTCAGGTCAACATGTTTTGGTTCAAGACTATAAACAAGATAGTGAACTAGTCACATATTTTATAGCAGAACCTTAGGAAAAATATGGGTTCATAGTAGGGAAGTTCATCTAATTGACCCATTGGATCAGCTTTCAATAGCTAGAAGAACTATTTTGAGGATCGTTATAAGGCCACAGCCTTAAACAATACATAATCTTGAATTAAGTTAATAATTTACATTGAGGATTTTTCAGTTTTAGAGCATTAAATAATTAGTTCATAACATATACATATCCATTTGAATATTACATGTAGACACTTCTACTCAGTATCCATTATTTTCATAAAATAGAAACTCTTATAATAAAAGAAACATGTTCAGTTCCATGTTTTAATCGTCATGAGTTTTCCATTATCCCATTCTTGACCCTATTTCACTTTATGTCCTGTGAAAAACATTTCAAAAACTTGGGATGAGCATAAAAATCTCAGTAAGGGAGACAGAAAGAAGGAAAATTGTTATTTTTTCAAAACAATAAGTAAACCATGAATAAATTATCATAAGTAATAATTTTCACCTTTATTAAGCATCAAATACTCTTCCCAAAATAAAATTTCATTGATTATCCTTTGGTAGCCAAAATATTACCATAAAACCCATTGAAATCACACATAACCTATAAAGGTAACTTGGGACATAAACATACTCAAATGGAATAACCATACGGTCGACTTCCACACATATCACTGAATAGAATAGCCATACGACCGAAATCCATATCCAATTAATTGGAAGTTATAAAGCAACCACACATCCCTGGTTTATCATAGAACCACTTGTCATTTGGTTTATCACAAAACCATCCATCAAATTTCCAAGTACCATTATATAATCATAAAATATTGAATATTTTAAAATTTCAGTAATAAACTTTAATTTTCAATCAAAAGATGTCTTTCAAGACATTTAAATACTTAATCCATTTCAAAAACCATTTTCAATACCAAAACACCCAAAAAGGGAATAAGGGATTTCTTTTTCATTTTAAAAAACATTAAGGCTTATAGAGTAATCCAATTAACGATTATAGCGGAGGAGAGTTCATTGTTACTATATACATTAAAAAACATTCCTTTATTCATTTAGTAAAATGATTCATAGAAAAAATATTCCCTTTAAATTAAAATAAAAGTCAAAGGGTTTTATTATACACCGTATAAAATATAGAGTTGTATATTATCAAAACAAGAATCAATGAAAGAAGATTTAGAAAAATTCCATTAAAAAATAATTTTGTTAATAAAATAGATAAATTATGTATCTTAACTATAATTACACATAATGAAAGTATAAATACAATATAATTTATCAGAATTTATTTCTCACATAATCATATCACGACATAAACAAGAAGTATATGATCAACCCAAATAATTGAAATTGGGTTAAGAAGTGCTCTTACCTCGTGTCCAACTCAACTCGTTTGTTCTTTAATTTCCTAAATAATAAACTTAAGTTAATTTATAATTGCATCATAACCTTTTTCAAGTTTATAATTAATTTTATATCACTTATTACCTTGCAATAACAATTATTTAATTATTTTAGTTCATATCATTCATTTTGTCGATGTTCGGAACTTGAGTAAAAAATGAACTTGTTATAATTACAAATTGTCCATGTGGTCAAAATTAAATTATATCCGAAATCATATTCATGATTTATATATCATATATATCATATATATCCAATATATATGTATTTAAAATAGTCCATAATATTTGGATATAAGAAATGAAATGCAACGTTCATGGAGACGGTAAGTCGTATGAACGCATGGACGCTACTTTCAATTCATTTTCATATTTACATGAATGAAGAATAAATGATACATAGGTATATTATAATCAAATTATAATATATATTTTATATATGTTACATAATTTCATTAATTCCATCTGTTATATGTTCCATGTATAGCATGAACGAGTCATATCACTTTGAGGGGGTGGTAGTCCACACTTCATTAAATGAAATTATCGTATATTTAAAACATGAAAGGAATAAATGTATGTTCTAAAAGATAATTAAATAAGAATATAAGTAAAATAAATTTCATATTTATCATATTTAATTACAGTGCCACAATAATTCCAACCATAATATGTGTTAGAGTAAAATTGAACAATCATCATTTCGTGAGGCAGTAGTTCGTCGTCCAAAGAAACAGTATGCTCAATACCAATTAGATATCCGTGTGTGTAAGTGTAGTTAAAATACTTCTCATAACAAATACCTATAATATTAAAGATATTTTTTTTGTTATAAAATAATTGAATAAATAGATTTTAGGGGGATGGAGAAAGAAAATAAAGGAAATGAACTTGAGAGAAGACGTTACCTTTAATTCAGGTAACTCCCTATGGATTGAACAAAAAAGTTTTCTTAGATTGCCATGTGCCTAGGGGAAGGCTTCTATAAGTAATATAGGTATGTTGGGAGCTTATTTGGGTGAGGTTGGATGATCTAAGAGGGCTTGAGAGGAGAGAGTAAGGGTTAGAGGTCATGTCCTTTTATATGGGGGGAGGGCCTCTTTAGGAAAGTCTAAAAGTATTATTTTATTATTAACTTCATTTCCAGTTAAAAAAGGTCAAAAACACATTAAATTAGAATATAATGTGAGGATTGGTAGAAATAAGTTCAACCAATAGGTTTTATACAAGTCTATGTCACAAAAGTAACCTTACCTTTTAGCTTTAACCCTTAGTTAACTAATTTAACTTTTACCATGTCTTCAGGTATATTCATACAATATAGTTAATATAGTTACTATAAAATTAAAAGCGACCCAAAATGGATAATTAATGAACTTTTTAACATCATATATGTCATTTTTTTATTATTATATTTTTATGACTATTTTTACATTTAATATAATATTATTTTGATTAAAAAACTCATTTATGTCAATTTTTATACTATTTATATCATTACTTCTTAAAAATAAATAACAAATTGATAAATTCTAAAAAACTTCATTAATTAAAATGAAACAAGTCAGAAAAATCCATAAAATTCATGGATGGAATAAAAAGTTTAAAAATAAATTTATTCTAAAATTCTTATTCTCATTTATTTAAAACATTCATTAATGAGGTAATCATTACATAAAAATTGTGTCATAAATAATTTTATTTATTTGAAGTCTAAAAATTATAAACAAAATACAATGATGTAGGAAATCTTTTTATCTTTATAATGGCTATTTATAGTCAAATATATCAATTATATAACCCCACATTAAAATTGATTTTTCAAAACAATACATGTTTATGATATTTTTATTTTTACTTAAATAAAAAGTTATTAATGCCATTATCTTACCCAAGTTTCTTCCAAAAGCCAAAAATTCTACCAAAGTATTTTATTGGTCAGCCTTTACTCATCCAATAATGTTATGACAACTCTTAAGGTATTTTTATATTATTATAATATTATTTGTACCTTGGATTACCATATTTACCATTAACTACGGTAAATAAAATCAAAAGTTGCCATTCACCCAAAATTATTTTCATCCTATTGAACAAAATTTTACATACTGATGAAAACCATGTATGACATATTTTTGAAATTCAAATCAAAAAAGCGTTAAAATTTCATTTAAATGAAAATTTTCATTTTTTAACTATTATGAAATGTTTTTCACTGTTCATCAAAAATTGAATGTTTTCAGAAAAATACCAACAATTCACCCCAAGATAATTTTGATATTATAAATTCGGAAATTATATCTATTTTACCAAATTCAAAACATATAATTTTCATTAATTAATTTAAAATGAATTCTCGTTGTCAAAACCAGAAAGCGTGTTTTTAATAAGTAAAAACTATAAAAAGATTGGCAAGTATTTATGTCCAATTTCAAAGTAAAATTACTTCCAATGATAAACATTGGATGAAATGGTAAAAATTTAATCCAATTACACTTTAAGACCATTTAAAAATATAATCTAACCATATAAACGAATCAGATGAAAAGGCGGTTTTGACTTAAATTGTAGTATTTTTTTCTCATCATCAAAAATTGAATTTTATCGGGAAAATACCAAAAATTTACCTAAAGTAAATTTTGATGTCCTGAATCTAAAAAAGAATTTTATTTTGTCAAATAGAACATATAAAAATGAGAAAAAATATATATAAATATTTTCTCCATCAAAAGGTGGTAAAATGACCTCTTAATGAATATTTGAGTATTTCATGCTTAAAATTGGATTCATTATCATTTTAATCCTATAAAATTTATTGGATAAATGTGAACACATTTAATACAAAAGTATAATAATATTTTATTTAGTTTTTCTCATTCCCACCAATACAATGACTAGGCATTAACTACCGTTTAAAATAATAATAATATATTATTGTTTTTCAATATGACTTAGCCTTGTGTACAACACGAGATTTAGGAGAAACCCATTGCTGTGTATCAGGTACGCCATAAAACATAGAATCCCCTTTAAAGTAAAATTAATATTTAATTCAATAATAATAGTAAATATGAAAAATTCATATTCTTTATTTACCTCGGATGTTACATCCTTCCCCCTTTTGGAAATTGTGTCCTCGCAATTTTACACACTTGTCAAATAAATGGGGGTATTTTTCCATCATATTATATTCATATTCTGATGTTTCCTCTTCCACCATATGGTTTTTCATTAAAATGTTTACCTGATGAATTATCTTATTTTGTAACACTTGATCTCTACGGTCATGAATCTAGATAGGTTGTTCCTCATAAGAGATATTCTCTTCCAAATGACCTACCTCTGTACTCAAAACATGATATGGATTTGGCATATACTTTCTTAACATTAAAACCTGAAAAAAAAAATTGTGTACTTGGGATAAACATGGAGGTAAAGCTACTCGGTAGGCAACTGATCCAACTTTCACTAGAATTTGATAAGGTCCAATGAACCTCAGTCTCAGCCTTCCCTTCTTACCAAAATGCATCACACTATTCCACAGAGAAACCTTGAAAAATACATGATCACCTACCTCGAAAGATAGATCCTTCCTCTGGTTATCCGTAAAACCTTTCTTCCCACTCTGAGTTATTCTCATGAGATTCGGAATCAACTGAACTTTTTCTGCCATCTCATCTCCTAATCCTGGTCAAATCAACATCCTTTCACCACCTTCATCCCAAAATGATGGAGTTCGACAACACTTTCTATATAATGCTTAAAATGGTTCCATCTATATAATGGAATGAAAACTATAATTATTAGAAAACTCAATCAAAGAAATATGTTGGTCCCAACTTCCCTAGTAATCCATTGAACAAGAATGTTGCATATCCTCTTTTGTATGAATTTTTCATTCTAATTACTAATCTAATTGTTTATGAAAAGTTTTATTAAATTTTAATTCAGTACCCAGTGACTTCTGAAAGCCTTTACAAAAGTTATAAGTAAACCTAGGATAACGATTAGATACAATGGAGAGGGGAACACCATGAAACCTATCTATCTCATTAGAAAAAAACTGGTAAAGTTGATCTAGAGACAGAGTATCTTGAATCAGAAGCAAATGATCATATTTATTCAATCGATCAATAATATAATAAATTACATTATTACTTTGACATGTTTTTAGTAATATCACTTTGAAATCCATTGACATATTTTCCCATTTCCACTCTAGAACTGGTAATGGCTAAAGCATCATGTTCGATAATGCCCACTCTTCTTTAACCTGTTGACAAGTCAAACACCTCACAGTAAAGTCAGCACTATCTATTTTCATTCCATACCAATAGTAATACTCCCAAAGATATTTGTACATCTTATTACTACCAGTATGAAATGAAAATGGAGAACTATGAGCCTAAAATAGCAACTCTTTCTTACACTGTGAATCATAAGGCACACATAACCTCTTCCCAAACCTCAAAACATAGTCTCTATCAATTTTAAACTCTAGTAACCTACCCTTCTGTAAGAACCTGGTTCTTGTTTTAGAGGTACGGGCTTCTTCTTTTCCTTTCCTTAAGTGATTTTGAGAAAATATGGAAAATGGGGAAAAAATCCTAAATTTTGGAACTACACACCATGTACTTTATCCACATGCCATGTACTTTTGGCCGTGTTGGGATGAGTACACAGGTTGTGTGGCCATGCCAGTGACGAAGGGTGTAGGAACCGACTACACGCAGTGTAGTGGTACCTTACACGCCGTGTAGTCAGTCGGCAGGCTTAAATAGTAAGGTGGTGGTGTCACCGCCAGCTGGGTAATAGTACACGCCGTGTACTCGAGAGTACATGTCATGTACTCACGTCGATGTATGAACAGGGTGACGGTGTCTCCATTTGAACAGTTAAATGAAGGGAGCACACACCGTGTACTTGGAAGTAAACGTCATGTAATTTGTTTTTCTGGCATAAAACAGGAAGTAGCCTCCTCATTTGGCAGAGGAGGCACTTGAGCCATTTTGGAGCCAAAGGAGGAGGCAGGATATTTGAAGATCCACTGGGCGTTCGTCTCGAATCCGTTTCAGCATCAGATGATCTCGTTGGTACCGCACGGGTGAGCCCTCTCCCCTCCTAGTACCATTCTTGCCAATTCTTCTCCCAACGTATGTTATTTACATTTGAATGGGTTTTGTTCTTCGTCAGATTTACGTTGTTCTTGGGCGTTTCTGGGATCGGCGTTCGGGTATAACGTTCGTTGGCGTGTAAGGTAGGTGGCTTTGTGACCATTTTCCAACTATCGTGCATTTTTGTGCGTTTTCGTGCCACGAACCCATGTTGGGGTGTCGTGTGATTGAGGTCGTTGCTATATTTAATGCCTAGAATTATATAGGTGATTAAATTGTGATAATAAAATGCTGTTTGGGATCGTTTCTTGGATCCAGGACCATCCCGAGGGGTGTGTTCCTCTGTTTAGCCATTTGGCCAGGATACCCGGGGGTATGCCATAAATGTAGTAACTGTAAAATTTCCTTTAGAGGAATTGTGTGTTTACTGCATTTTGATATGTTGGGCATTGGCCAGTTACCTGTTATCCTGAGGGCGTTGTTGTGATTAGCCTGAGGGCGTGACTGTTTTAGCCCGAGGGTTGTCGTTATTCTGCCTGAGGGAAACCTTTCGTGCCTGAGGGATTGACTTCTTTTCCTGAGGGTGACACTTTGTATGCCTGAGGGAGAGAATTTCTGTTATGCTTGAGGAAAATACCTGCGGGTTGGATTCTGTATAGCCTGAGGGCGTGGTTTACTATTTTAGCCTGAGGGCACGGTTCTAGTTGGCCTGATGGCTTGGTGCTATTGAGCACAAAAATGTTACTAAATTAAAGGAATTAAATGAATAATAAAATGTCAATTTAACTGTTAAGTTAGTTACTTTTGAGTGCTTCTTAGTTATTGCATTTTACTACTGCACACTTGTTGCATGTTTTACACATAGTTGAGCACGGGCCATTGGTGGGTGCCTACTGAGATATATTTCTCACACCCTATTTGGGTCATGCTTTTCGGCCCAAATAGATTACATTGTTGCAGGTGTAGATAGGGGAAAGAGTCCCTATATAGGTACTTGATTGTTGCTGAGGAGTAGGAGGGCATGGGACCGAGCCTAGGATCGCGATGCCGCTGTTAGCTGTTTTGCTTGCTTTGATGTACTCTGTTTTCTGTTGTACTGTATTGATGTATAACATGTTCTGGCTGTTTTCTTAGAACCTGAAACATGTAGAATCATCACTTATATATTGTTGGTTATATCCACTGCTGTAGTTATTTGAGTTGTGTATGTTTATTGCTTCCATTGTTGTTGTATGTTTATTTTGGTATCCCGCTGCGCTACACTTTGACAAATGAGGGCATAGTTTCCCCACTATCAAACCTAGGCCCTCGCTGCTAGTCGGCAGCCTTTGGCGTTTGGGGAAATGCGCTTGAGGTCACATGGAGAACCGGGCTCGGGGCACCCGTTGCATGGCACCTGGGTCCAGGATGTTACAAAGTGGTATCAGAGGGCGTTTCTTTTCTTTAACTTACTATTTGGAGCCGTAGTCAGGGATAGGACAGAACAGTAGTTGGTAATAAGTTGTGCCCGGGTGTAGCTAACCTGTGTATAGGGAAAAGCCAGTCTACCTCGTATTTTTCATTATTTGATTTGCAATTTTATGGTTGATATGTTTTCACCATTGGGTGACGCACGTGGATTGTTCTATTTATATTTTATCTGTGGTTTCTATTTATTTGCAACCCGATGAGATGAGGGTATGCCGTCTCATGCATCATATATGAACATTCTAGATATCACATTCCATGCATAGTTTCCATGCCATGTAGGTGCATTAGAAATTCGCATGTTGTTGTGATAGTTGTTGTGCTAGAAAAGCATGCTGTTGTGATAGCTGCTTGATAAATACATGCCTTGTGATATGGTGTTTTTGTTTGAGCTTGTTTATAGAATGGACTCCAAACTTTGGTTTTTGGGGAGTATGGGCCCCCATTGACCGGAATTTGGTGGATCATTGACTGGTTATTGGTTATAACACAAATAAGATGTCAAACTTTGATCTGTGGGGTGTATGGGCCCCCACGGGTCCGAATTTGACACTTAGGTGTTGTTTTCAGTATTTTCTGGGTTCCAGAGAAGTTTCTGAGGCATAGTGTCCGGAAAACCCAGGATACACGCCGTGTAGGACCTCATACACGTCGTGTGTGTTCTTCTGTTCGGGAATAAAAATGAACTTTTTGAGTACACTCCATGTACCCTGAGTACACGCCATGTAGTCTCTTCCCGTGTCACAAACTGTGTGGGCGGTGACCCGGGGTAGGGAAGGGCTTGGGTAAAACACATCGTGTAGTTTTTGTACATGTCGTGTAGTGTTGACCCGGAGTCCGACTGTGTAACTGACAACACGGGTCGGTGAACTCCTTGACAGAACACGCTGTGTCAGTTATGGAAACGCCGTGTAGTGAGACCTGGGGACTCGGCCGTTTAACTGATAACACGGGCTTGTGTCACCTCTCCGAGAACATGCTGTGTACCTTTGGGACACACCTTGTAGTCTTGTCTGAGGACAGACCGTGTGGAGTTAGTCGTGTGGCTGGGAAACGGGATGGTGTACACGCCGTGTTCGTGTGTAACACGCCGTGTAGAGTAAAGTCGAGTAGTCGGCCGTGTCACAGACGACACAGGCAGTTGGAAAATAACACAGAACACGTCGTATGGTTTTGTTGAACGGAAGCCGTGTGGATTAGCCATGTGGAAGGACCCGGGAAGGGGAAGGGAAGTCAAGTACATGATGTGTAGTCATTGTACACGCCGTGTAGTCTTGTTTTTCCAATCTTGAATACCATCTTCCTCATGTCCCCTTTGTGGTTCCTTCACTTTCAGTCTTAATAATCTTGAATCTGAGGCGTTCTTTTGACCTTGTAGAGTCATGCCGCCTAGATGACCATGAGTTGTTCGTCAAGAGAGCTGTGACGATTATACTCTGGAGATGGTGGGCCATGGGCTACCAGTTGATCCACCAGCAAGGCCAGATGCGGCACCAGTTGTTATACCAGACACGGGCACAGAGGCGCAGTTCCGTGAAGGCTTATTGCGGTTCATGCAGTCCTTTCAGTGAGTACCACAGGCTGCCACATCTATGGCTGAGCTAATGCGTATCTTTCAGCAGCAGCATCCGCCTATGTTCTCAGAAGAAGGAGGACCACAGGCTGCAGAGTCTTGGCTAAGATCGATGCAGAATATTTTTGAGCATCTTGAGATGCCTCCAGGTCGGAGGGTCAAGCTTGCGACTTACATGCTCTGTGATTCTTCCAAGAGGTGGTGGGATGTTACCACCTAGTCAGAGCATCACATGGACATGGCATGGGAGGATTTTCATACAGTCTTCTATGAATTCTTCTTTCCTAAGACACTGAGGGAATATAGAGCTCAAGAGTTCATGAATCTGCAGCAGGTCGCTATGTCACTGATGGACTACTCTGCTCATTTTACAGAGCTTCAGCGTTTTGCACCCGTGCTAGTGGGTGATGAGACGCTGAGAGCCAGACGTTTTGAGGATGATCTTCGGTATGACATCCGAGTGCTGGTGAATGTTTTCAGGTTACCTATTGTACACGTGATTGTGAACCAGGCATTGATTACAGAGAGGAACCTGCGAGAATCTAGTGGTGTGGGCCAGGGCGGTTTGGCACCAGTTACTGGTACTATTTCTACTATCAAGAGGAAGAGACAGATGGAATTCTCTCAGGGTGGCAGTACCAGCCAGTCAGCTTCTTCAGGTGGCCCGATCAAGTGCTACCAGTGTGGTAGAGAGGGGAACAAGAGGCCACAGTGTCCACGAGACCCTGTGGAGTTCCGAGCTTGCGGCAATATGGGTCATCTACAGCACTTTTGCATTGCGTTTCTACCAGTGTCTAGTGATAAGGGTTCTGTGCAGACTCCGTATGCGGGAGCAGGACCAGTGGCTTCTTACCAGTCAGGGAACTGGAATACGTCAGGGCATGCAGGCAGAGATGGTGGTCGTGGCCGTGGTAGCTAGACCCCAGGATCTCAGAGGCAACAGGGCGGGACAGCTCAGGGTAGCCAGGCTGTGTCGTAGGGCCGCGACACTGGACAGGCATATGCAGTGCAACAGACCCAGCAGGAGCAGGATCCCGGACCTTCAACAGTCAGAGGTACTATTCTAGTAGCTTCTGTCTTGTCTTTAGTACTTTTTGATATGGGTTCTACAAATAGTTTTATATCTGTACCTGTTGTGGAGAGCCTTGGGCTCAGTGTTTCTACTTCTTCTGATATCAGGATGCTAGACACTCTGTTGGGGACTTGCACGGTTGGTGTGCGTCAGTGCAAGGAGTGCCCCCTTGAGGTTGGTGGGTGTCACTTCCTTTGGGACCTCTATGTCCTGGACATGACGAGCTATGACGTCATTCTCGGGATAGACTGGTTGGTTCCCTTTAGAGCCTTTGTAGACTGATATCGTCGCAGGGTGCGTTTCACGTCACCAGTGGGCGGGGAGTTTCTATAGAAGGGCGAGTGGGATGTTCAAGCGAGTTGAGCTGGACCAGAGCATCATGGGCGTGGTGGAGTCACGGTCCAGATTGCAAACTTATATCTGGATGACCATGGGACTTGTCAGACGGATTTCTTTCCATTTTTCGATCATTTCCGGGATGTCTTCCTGGACGAATTTTTTGGTCTACCTCTTGTGTGTGAGGAGGATTTCTCTATCGATCTTTTTCCATGATCATCACCGGTGTCCATTCCTCCTTATAGGATGGCCACGCCTGATTTGGAGGATCTCAAGAGGCAGTTAGAGGAGTTATAGGCAAAGGGTTTTATCCGACCCAGTACATCTCCATGGGGTTCTCCGGTCCTTTTTGCGAAGAAGGCGGATGGTACCCTCAGACTTTGTGTGGATTATCAGAAGATGAACCAGTTGACGGTTAAGAACCGATATCCCTTGCCGAGGATTGATGATCTGTTTGATCAGATTCGTGGAGCATGAGTGTTCTCAAAGATCGACTTGAGATCCGGATATCATCAGCTGCGCGTGAGACCATCTGATATACCTCTCACGGCTTTCAGGAGTATGTATGGTCTATATGAGTATACGGTTATGCCATTCGGACTCACGAACACACTAGCAGTTTTCATGGCTCTGATGAATCGTGTGTTCCATTCGTATCTTGATTCATTTGTGGTAGTATTCATGGATGACATCTTGGTGTACTATCACACTCTACACGACCATGCCACCCATCTTGAGATCGTAATGAGTACACTGAGAGAGTATCGCCTATATTCTAAGCTCTCGAAGTGCCGCTTTTGGATGGACCAGATTCACTTCCTGGGTCATATCATCTCAGAGGCAGGATTTGTAGTGGACCCAGAGAAGGTGAGAGCAGTAGTTTCCTGGAAGCAGCCTAAGAACGTGTTTGAGATACAGAGTTTCTTAGGGATGGATGGTTACTATAGGAGCTTCATACAGGACTTCTCCCGCTTAGCAGCACCGTTGACAGGTCTGACTAAGAATGGTGTGAAGTTCGTTTGGTCAGAAGTTTGTGAGACATCTTTTCAGGACCTGAAGGGAAGGCTGACATCAGCACCGATCCTGATACTCCCAGAGTAGGGGAAGAGTTATACAGTTTACTTTGATGCTTCAGGTATTGGGCTGGGAGCTATTTTGATGCTGGGCGACCGAGTTGTGGCATACGGGTCTCGGCAGTTGAGGCCACATGAGAGGAATTACCCGACGCACGATCTCGAGTTGGCTGCAGTTGTTCATGCATTGCGTTGTTGGAGATATTATCTGTTGGGAGATCATTTTGTGGTTTTCACCAACCACAAAAGCCTCAAGTATATCTTTACTCAGCGTGACCTGAATCTGAGGCAGAGAAGGTGGGTCGAGTACCTACAGTCCTTCGATTTTGAGCTTGCCTATACACATGGTAAAGGTAATGCAGTAGCCGATGCACTGAGCAGGAAGACTCAGATACAGGCAGTGCAGGAGGCCAGTGGTGAGTGGCAGCTTATGGCCTTGTTCTCTGAGATGCATCTAGAGGTGCATGACAGTCAGGGGCAGACTTATCTTTCCTCGTTAGCTGTGACTTCTACCCTCCTGGACGGAGTGAGAATGAGGCAGCTATCAGATTCAGAAATCCTAGTTCTACAGGATTCGGTGGAAAGTGAGGACCCTCCTCCTGGTTGGCCGATAGGTGATGATGAGGTTTTGTGTTTCCATGGACGCGTATGGGTTCCGGGGGATATACGCGAGGAGCTGATGCGGGAGTTTCATTCTTTAGCTTGGGAAGTTCATCCCAGGGTTACCAAGATGTACTGAGACTTGAGACGTCAGTACTGGTGGTCGGGTATGAAGAGAGAGATAGCTGGTTTTGTTACGAGGTGTTCCACCTGTCAGCAGGTGAAGGTAGAGCATCAAAGACCAGTTGGGCTGTTATAGCAGTTGTCCATTCCAGAGTGGAAATGGGGTGATGTCGCGATGTATTTCGTGATGGGATTTCCAAGGTCACCTTGAGGCAATGACGCCGTATGGGTTGTTGTGGACAGACTTACAAAGGTAGCTCAATTCTTGCCGATCAAGGAGACCTTTGGTGTGAACGAGCTTGGAAGGTTTTATATCCGAGAGATCGTACGTCTTCATGGGGTCCCTCGTTCTATTGTTTCAAATAGGGATGCCCGCTTCACGTCTCATTTCTGGTAGAGTTTTCAGAGGGTGCTGGGTACACAGGAGCTTCTGAGTACAGCATACCACCCTCAGATAGATGGCCAGTCAGAGCGGATGATACAGGTTCTAGAGGACATGTTGCGCGCATGCGTCCTAGACTTTGGGGGCTCTTGGGGGAATCATATACCCTTAGTTGAGTTTTCCTATAATAATAGTTTTCAGGAAACTATTGAGATGGAACCATACGAGGCTTTATATGGTAGGCCATTCCGATCACCTTTGTGCTAGTTAGAGGTAGGTGAGGCAGCTTTACTGGGACCATAGCTCGTGCAGGAGACATCTGAGCAGGTCTAGTTAATATGGAAGTGGATGGCTACCGCACAGTCTCTTCAGAAGTCTTATGCTGATCGCCGCAGATGACCTTTGGAGTTCGTGGTTGGGGATCAGGTTTTCTTGTGTGTTTCTCCGAGGCTGGGACACAAACGGATCCGGAGATAGGGTAAGATTTCACCGAGGTATGTGGGACTATTTGAGATTCTGGGGAGAGTCGGGCTAGTTGCCTATCAGTTTCAGTTACCGCAGCGGTACCGAGCCATGCACGACTTCTTCCACGTGTCTCGGTTGCGTCGCTATCATTCAGACCCGTCTCACAACTTTCAACCAGAGGAGGTTGAGATTCAGCATGATGTGTCCTTTGAGGAGCATCTGATCCGTATCGTTGATAGGAGAACGAAGTTTCTCTGAGTCCGGTCAGTTCCTCTCGTACGGGTTCTATGGCAGCATAGCCGAGTGTAGGACGAGACCTGGGAGAGGGAGGCCGACGTACGTGCTCAGTGGCCAGAGTTGTTCTGATCTTTCTCTTCACCACCCTTGAAAGGGCAATTCGTGGATGAATTTCTATAAGGGGGGAAGTTTGTAAGAACCATGTTCTTGTTTTAGAGGTACGGGCTTCTTCTTTTCCTTTCCTTAATTGATTTTGAGAAAATATGGAAAATGGGGAAAAATCGTAAATTTTTGAACTACACGCCGTGTACTTTATCCACACGCCATGTACTTTTGGCCGTGTTGGGATGAGTACATAGGGCATGTGGCCATGCCGGGGACGAAGGGTGTAAGAACCGACTACACGCCGTGTAGTGGTATCTTACATGCCGTGTAGTCAGTCGGCAGGCTTAAATAGTTAGGCGGTGGCGTCACCGCCAGCTAGGGGACAGTACACTTCGTGTACTCGAGAGTACACACCATGTACTCATGTAGACGTATGAATAGGGTGACGGTGCTGCCATTTGAATAGTTAAATGAAGGTAGTACACACTGTGTACTTGGAAGTACACGCCATGTACTTTGTTTTTCCAGCTTAAAACAGGCAGTAGCCTCCTCATTTGGCAGAGGAGGCACTTGAGCCATTTTGGAGCCAATGGAGGAGGCAGGATCTTTGAAGATCCATCGGGCGTTCGTCTGGAATCTGTTTCGGCTTCATACAATCTCGTTGGAACCGCATGGGTGAGCCCTCTCCCCTCCTGGTACCGTTCTTGCCACTTATTCTCCCAACGTAATTTATTTACGTTTTAATGGGTTTTGTTTTTCGTCAGATTTACGTCGTTCTGGGGCATTCCTGGAATCGGCGTTCGGGTATAACGTTTGTTGGCATGTAAGGTAGGTGGCTTTGTGATCATTTTCCAACTGTCGTGCGTTTTTGTGCATTTTCGTGCCACGAACCCATGTTGGGGTGTCATGTGACTGAGGTCGTTGCTATATTTAATGCCTATAATTACATAGGTGATTAAATTGTGATAATAAAATGCTGTTTGGGATTGTTGCTTGGATCCAGGACCATCCCGAGGGGTGTGTTCCTCTGTTTAGCCGTTTGGCCAGGATACCCAAGGGTATGCCTTAAATGTAGTAACTGTAAAATTGCCTTGAGAGGAATTGCTTGTTTAATGCATTTTGATATGTTGGGCATTTCCTGGTTACCTGTAAGCCTGAGGGCGTTGTTGTGATTAGCCTGAGGGCATGACTGTTTTAGCCCGAGGGTTGTCGTTATTCCGCCTGAGGGAAACCTTTCGTGCCTGATGGATTGACTTCTTTGCCTGAGGGCAACACTTAGTATGCCTGAGGGCGAGAATTTCTGTTACGCCTGAGGGTAATACCTGCAGGTTGGATTCTGTATATCCTGAGGGCGTGGTTTACTATTTTAGCCTGAGGGCACAGTTCTAGTTGGCCTGAGGGCTTGGTGCTGTTGAGCACAAAAATGTTACTAAATTAAAGGAATTAAATGAATAATAAAATGGAAATTTAACTGTTTAGTTAGTTACTTTGGAGTGATGCTTAGTTATTTCATTTTACTACTATACACTTGTTGCATGTTTTACACACAGTTGAGCGCGGGCCTTTGGTGGGTACCTACTGAGATATATTTCTCACACCCTGTTTGGGTCACACTTTTCGGCCCAAACAGATTACGTTGATGCAGGTGTAGATAGGGGCAAGAGTCCCTATATAGGTACTTGACTATTGCTGAGGAGTAGGAGGGCATGGGACCGAGCCTAGGCTCACGATGCCGCTGCTAGCTGTTTTTCTTGATTTGTTGTACACTGTTTTCTATTGTACTGTATTGATGTATCACATGTTTTGGTTGTTTTCTTAGAACCTGAAACATGTAGCATCATCACTTATATACTATTGGTTATATCCACTTCTATAGTTATTTCAGTTGTGTAATTTTACTGCTTCCGCTGTTGTTGTATGTGTATTTTGGTATTCCGCTGCGCTACACTTTGACAAATGAGGGCATAGTTTCCCCACTATCAGACCTGGGACCTCGCTACTAGTCGGCAGCCTCTGGAGTTTTGGGAAATGCGCTTGAGGTCACGTGTCTAAGTGGGCTTGGGGCACCCATTGCGTGGCACCCGAGTCCGGGATGTTACACCTTCGGAACCAACTCTACCTTTTTCTGCAACTCACTTTCTTCCTTCTGCGTTTTCTCAATTCTGTCTGGTAGAGAATATTTCACAGACACCTGAAACAAAAAAGAGGAATTTTTTCCAACAACAACTTATATGCCAAATTTTATCAAGTCATTAATCAAAATATCTTGTTCCAAATATAACATTGTTAATATAGCATTACTATTTTGACTCAAGTCATAATCTACTTTATTTTATTTTCCTGGATGGTAATGAATCATGCAAACATAATCCTTGATTAATTCCATAAATCTAGTCTATCTCATGTTCAATTCTTTCTGAGTGAAAATATACTTCAATGTTTTTTATCAGTAAATATTTCACACCTTACGCCATAAAAACTATGCCTCCAAATTTTTAAATCAAAAACAAAAACAGCTAATTACAAATCATGTGTAGGGTAATTTAACTCATGAGTTTTAAACTGGCGTGAAGCATAAGCAATTACCAGATTATTCTCTATTAGGATACAACAAAGTCCTTTTAATGAAGCATCACTATTGATAACAAACTCACCATTTCTAGAAGGTAATTCCAAAACTTGACCATTCACCAATATTCTTTTCAATTAATGAAAATAATCATCACATTCTTTTTTAGATAAATTTAACACCTTTTCGAGTTAACTTATTCAGTGGGATTGATAACCATGCAAAATTCTCACTAAACCTTCTATAATAGCATGCCAAACCAAGAAAACTATGGATCTATATGATATTGGTAGGTCTTGGTCACTCTACAAAAACTTTTGTTTTAGAAGTTTCAACAATTATTCCATCTTTAGAAATAATATGACCAAGGAATGAAATTTGTTGCAACAAAAAATCACACTTAATAAACTTTCCACATAGCTTATTTTCTTTTAAGGTTTTCAAAATAATCCTTAAGTGACATTCATGATCCTTTCAGGTTTTATAAAATAAAAAAACATCATCTATAAACACAACCACCATTTATCACCTGAGTCAATTGATCCATCACTGTAAAAAACTATTCAATTCTGATTTTGACCATTTTAGGATTCTGATTTGTAAGGTTATTTCCCTCTTTATTCCTTCTGGGAACAGCTACCCTATTTACTCTATGAAAAAACCATTCAGAAAACAGAAATATCTTAGGCAAAGAAACTTGGTAACCTTCAAATTCTATATCATTTCATTCTTACCATAAAGTTAAAATAATTTATGGATATTAATTTCACAATATCCTATCTCTAAATGTTTTCTAAATCGACCTCTGATACCAACTATAGGGCCCCAACCATAAACATTACATAATATTGAATTATGTTAATAATTCACATTGATGATATTTTCAGGTTTATATCTTTAGATAATTATTTCACAATATATACATAACAATTTTAATATAACATGTAGACACTTCTAATCAGTATCACTTTTTTCATAATATAAAAACTATTAAAAGAAAATTAACATGTTTAATTCCATGTTTTAATCATTGTGACTTTTTCTTTGATCTCATCCTTGACCCTATTACACTTTAATTACTATGAAAAACATTTCAAAAACATGGGATGAGCATAAAATGTTCAGTAAGGGATACACAAAGAAGGAAAATTGTTAGTTTCTCAAAACAATAAGTAAACCGTGAATACTTTATCATGAGTAATAATTTTCACCTTTATGAAGTAATAAATAATCTTCACTAAATAAAATATCATTTTATACCCTTTTGTAACCAAAATATTACCATAAAACCCATATAAAGCATACATAACATATAAAGGTAAATTGGGACACAAACATACTTAAATGGAATAACCATATGATCGAATTCCACACATATCACTAAATGGAATAGCCATACGACCGACTTCCATAGAAAATACATTAGAGGTTATAACGTAACCACCCATCATTGGTTTGTCATGGAACCACCCATCCTTTGGTTTGTCATGTAACCACCCGTCAAATGTCTAAGTACCATTACATAGTCATAAAATATTGAAAATATCAAAATTTCAATAACAACAATTAATTTGCATTCATAAGATATCATTTCAAGATATTTAAATACTCAATTCATTTCAAAAAAACCATATTCAATACAAAAACACCCAAAAACAAAATAAGGGGTTTCATTTTCATTTTAAAAAACATTAAGGCTTATAGAGGAATCCAAATAAAGATTACGGCGGCAGAGAGGTCGTTGTCGCCATATATGTTAAAAAAACTTTCATTTTGTTTTTCAGTAAAACACTTCATATAAAAAAGATTCCCATTGAATGAAAATAAAATTCAAAGGGTTTAATTATATACCGTATAAAATAAGTAGTTTTATATTATCAAAACATTCCTCAATGAAAGGAGATAGAGACAAGGTCCCTTACAAAGATCATTTTGTAAATAAAATAGATGAATTAAGTGTCATCACTATAATTACACATAAATAAAGTATAAATACAAGTTAATATATCGAAACTCATTTCTCACATTATCAAATCATGACATAAACAAGAAATATAAGATCAACCCAAATAATGGAAATTGGGTTAAAAAGTTCCCTTACCTCATGTCTGACATGGCTGGTTCGTTATTTAATTACATGAATAACAAATTTTAGTTAATTTATACTTGATTAAGAACCTTTTTCAAGTTTATTATTTCTTTTATATCACTTATTACCTTTCTATAACAATTATTTAATTATTTGAGTTAATGTCTAACATTTTTTTGATGTTCGGAACTTGAATAAAAAATAGACTTTTTATAATTAAAAATTGTCCATATGGTCAAAATTACATTATCTACAGAATTATATTCATGATTTATATATCAAATATATCATATATATATCTAGTATTTATGTATTTATAATAGTCCATAACATTTGGATATATGAAATGAAATGCACCGTCCGTGGAGAAAGTAAGTCGTACGTCCGCATGAATGCTACTTTCAATTCTTTTTCATATTTGAAGGAATGAAAACTAAATGATACATAGGTATATTATAATTCTAGTATAATATCTATGTTATATATGTTACATAATTTCATTAATTTTATCCTTTATACATTCCATTTATAGCATGAACAAGTCATATCACTTTGAGGGGCTGGTAGTCTGCACTTCCTCAAATGAAATTATCATATTTATACAACATGAAAATCATAAAGGTATATAATTAAAGAGAATTAAATAATCATATACACAAAATAAATATCATATATATCATATATAATTAAATTTACATCATAATGGACACCATAAGAGGTGGTAGGTGAAAATTGAACAATCATCGTTTTGTGAGGCAGTAGTTCTTCGTCCACGAAAACAAAATGTTCTACACCAATTAGATGTAGGTGTGTGTAAGTGTAGTTCAAATAATTCTCAAAACAAAAACCTAGTATATTTAATATACTATTATTTATTAAATAATGTGATAAAGATAGTTTAAGGGGTTGGAGAAGTAAAATAAAAGAAAAGAACTTGAGAGAAGACATTGCCTTTAAATCGGTTAACTCCCTTCGGTTTGAATCAAATTGTGATATTGAGTTAACTTCTGCCTAGAGGAAGGATTCTAAAAGGAAGATAGGTATGTCGGGAGATTATTTGGTCTGATTTTGGATGATTTGATGGGGTTTTAGAGGAGTGAGTAAGGGTTAGAGGTGGTGTCCTTTCATAAGGGGGGGAGGGGCTCTTTAGGAAAGTTTGAAAGTATTATTTTATTATTAACTTAATTTCAGATTTAAAAATGTCCAAAACTAATTAAATTACAATATAAGGTGATTATTTTTAGAAATCAGTTCAACCAATAGGTTTTAGAAAATTCTATTTAAAAAAATTAACCATATTTTTTAGCTTTAACCCTTAGTTAACTAATATAACTTTTACCATGTCTTCTTGTATATTCAAACTATATGGTTAATATAGTAACTATAAAATGAAAAGCGACCCAAAATACATCATTAATGACATTTGTAACATCATATTAATCATTTGACTGAATCATAGATTTTCAGGACTATGTTATTATTTAATAAAATATTAATTGATTTCAAAACTCATTTATGTCAATTTTTATACTATTCATATCATGACCTTTTAAAATTCCATAACACCATGATAAATTCGAAAAAAAATTAATTAATTCACATTAAAAATCCATAATCATCGATAAAATTCTTCTATGGTCTAAAAAATTTCAAAATAAATTTATTTTAATATTTATAATCTCATTTATTTAAAAAATTCATTAATGAGGTAATCGTTATATCATCATTGTGTCATAAATAAATTTATTTATATGATGTCTAAAAATTATAAATAAAATACAGTGGGGTATAAAATATTTTTATATTTCTAAATTATATTTATAGTCAAAGACACCAGTTATATAACCCCACATTAAAATTGTTGTAGCAAAACAATACATGTTTACGATATTTTTATTTTTACTTTAAATAAAAAGTTATTAATGTAATTATCTTACCCAAGTGGCTTCCAAAGGCCAAAAGTTCTACCCTAGTATTTTACTGGTTTCCCAAGACACATAAAATAATTTTAAGACAAGTTTTAAGGTAATTTTATTTTATTATAATATTATTTTTACTTTGAATTACCATATTTACCTTTAACTGAAGTAAATAAAATCAAAAGTTACCATTCACCAAAAATTATTTTTATCCTATTGAACCAAATTTTAATTACTTATGACAACCATGAAATTCAGATTTTTGAATTTCAATTCACAGAAGTGGTAAAAAATTTTTAAAATGAAAAATTCCATTTTTGAACTACTATGCAGTGTTTTTCACTATTCATAAAAAATTGAACGTTTTCCAAAATATACAAAAAATTCACCCAAAGATAATTTCGATATTATGTATTTAAAAATTATATCTATTTTACCAAATTCAGAACATATAAGTTTCATTAATTAATTTAAAATTAATTCTTGTTGTCAAATCCAAAAAGCATTTTTTTAAGAAGTAAAAACTACAAAAATATTAACATGTGTTTATGTCCAATTTCAAAGTGAAATTACTTCCAATGAAAAAAATTGTATTTAATGGTAAAAATATAATCAAATTACACTTTAAAACCATTTGAAAAGATAATATAACCATATAAATAAATCAGATGAAAAGACAGTTTTGACATAAAATGTAGTATTCTTCACTAATTATTAAAAATGATTTTAATAGAAAAATATCAAAAATTTACCCAATGTAAATATTGATATCCTGATTCTAAATAATATTTTTATTTTTTAAATTATAACATATAAAAGTTAAAAAAAAATATATTTAAAATGGGTTCACTATCAAAGGGCGGTAAAATGACCTTTTAAAGAACATTAGAGTAATTCATGCTTAAAATTGGATTCATTCTCATTTTAAGCCTCTAAATTTTTTTTGGATAAATGTAAAGGAATTTAATGGACATGTATAATCATATTGTAGTTATTTATTTTCATTCCTTCCAATATAAATATTATGCATTAACTACCTTTCAAAATAATAATATTATATTAATAATTTTCAGTATGACTCGTCCTTGTGTGCAATATGTGATTTCAGGGAAACCAATTTTTACGGGTCGGGTATGTCATCCAACATATAATCCCCTTTAAAGTAAAATTATTATTTAATTCAAAAATATTAATAAATATGAAAATGTCATATTCTTTGTTTACTTGGGAATTTACAATCCTTAAGAAGGGATTACAATCCATGATATTAGGGATGGTATCTCTATTTTCTATCATAAGTTTGAAAGAATAAGGCATATGATGAATCATTGTGATAAAGACATAGTCGAGTTCCAATCTTGTGGTTGGTTGGTCCACATACATTGTTTCTATAGAACCTTCCCTCTAGAAATTAGTATAAGGGGATCAGTGGGAACTTTAGGTCTAGGAGAGGGTTTCACAGCTCAGTGTCAGGCTTAGAGCTCGACCAGTACCAATCATTCAGGTCATATATATTTTCTATATCATACCCGCATGGATAATATCACTAGTAACTCTATAGTTAGAGGTATTATCTTAGTATCCTCTATTCTAGTATCTTATATTTCTGATACAGGTGTGTCATATTACTTCAAATATATACATGTGGTGGAAATAAAAGGACTTGTTGTTTAGTTTTTATATAGTGTTATGACCATGGATAATCAATTTTGGATTATAAAAGAGTATGCACACCAGTTTAGGGAGTTCCCCTTTAGGATGGTGGGTGTCACATCATAGGGAATATTTTATTCCTTGAGATGATTGGGTTTAACATGATACATAGGATAAATTTTCTAGTTTCTTATCAATCATGTGTTGATTGTTACATCGTAGGGTGACCTTCAAATCACCATAGGGGGTATTTTTTATTCAAAAAGTTGATTGGGATGTTCAAGTGTGCTGATATAGACCTCATCAGCGTGGTAAGGATGAAATGATTTCCCAAATTTCTAGTTTGTATCTATATGACTAAGGATCGCGTCAGAAAAATTTCCATCAAGTTGTTGATTATTTCAGAGATTTTTTCAAAGATGATTTTTTTGGTCTACCTCCTAAGAGAAAGGTTGAATTCTCCATCGATCTTGTGATAAGAGTTGCATCGATATCCATTCATCCTTATAGGATGGCTACTACGGAGTTACAGGATTTCAAGAGGCAGCGAATGGTCTTAAAGAAAAAGGGTTTTATATGACCCATTACTTCTCTATGGTATTATAAGATCCTTTTTGAGAAAAATTTAGATGGTACCCTTTATCTAATCATGGATTATCAAAAATTCAACAAGTTTAAGGTTAATAACCTTTATCCCTTTCCAAAGATAGATGGCATTTTGATCTTTTCTGGGGATCTTGGGTGTTCTCGAAAATTGATTTGAGATCAGAATGTCGTCAAGTGCAAGTTCATCTTATAGACAATACCTATATAGCTTTTCATAGTAGGTATGGTATATAGGATTATTCGGTTATATTTCTTAGTATCATAAATTATTTATTATTTTTAATGGTTTTCATGAACTGGGTTTTCCATCCATATCTAGATTTATTTATTTTTTGGTTTGAATGGATGATATCTTGGTGTATTCACAAAATAAAAATGACCATGCAAAACTTTTAAGGATAATTTTAGAACCACTAAGAGATAATTTTTTATATGTTAATATCACTATGTTCCACTTATGGATGGATAAGATTCACCACTAGGGTCGTACTCTATCAGATACTGGGGTATCAATTAACCTAGAGAAGGTGAGAGAGGTTTTTTCTTGAGAGAAACCTAAGGACATATTTTATAAATAGAGTTTCTTAGGGATGGATTGATATTACAAGAGTTTAATAAAATACTTCTCAAACTTCTATGAACCTATTAATTTCTTAACAAAAACGTTTATGACATTTTTATGGTAAGATACTCATGAGACAGTGTTTTAAGAGATATAAGGGATACTAACTTCAGCACCCATCATGATTCTTCCAGATCCAGGAAGGTGATACACTCTATATTATGATGCATTAGGTATTGGGATAAGAGTATTTCTGATGTAGGGGGTAGATTCTTGAAGTACAGGTCTCATCAACTAAGGCCACCTGAGAAGAAATACTCGATTTGCGATCTTGAGTTACATGTATTTTTTCATGCTTTTCATAGTTGGAGACATCATTTACTGGGATAGTGTTTCTTGATATACACAAACCACAAAATCCTTAGTTATATATTTACACACCTTGATCTTAATGTGAGGAAGTAAAGGTGAGTTGAGTACCAATAGTATTTTAACATTAAGCTTGCCTATTTTCCAATAAAGTCCAATTTAGTGGCCAATGCACTAAGCAAAGGACTCATATGAAAACATTTCAGGAGTTGAGTAGGGAGTGCCAGTTTCTAGGATTATTTTTAGATATTCACTTAAAGGTGAAAGATAGTCATGGATAAACATCTATTTTTTCCTTTTATGTGACCTATACCCTTCCTTATAGAGTTAGGATGAGGTAAATTTTAGATTCTAAGGCTATGTCCAATGAGAGAGTGTGATAGGCGAGGACTCCCCCATGGTTGGATTATAGGAAACTATTAAATTATGTGCATTCATACTCACGTTTGGGTTTCATTAGAAAAATGTGAGGAGCTAATGTGAGAGTTTTATGACTTATTTTGGTCAGTTCATACTATAATTAACAAGATGTATTAGGATTTACATCACCATTATTAGTGGTCAAGGATGGAATGTGATCTAGCCAGTTTTGACACAGGGTATTCCACCTATCAGCATGTGAAGGAGGAACATCAACAAACAGTTGGGATTTTATAGTAGTTACCCATTACTAAGTTTAAATTTTATGAATTGTTATTCTATTTCATTATTGGGTTGTCGATGTAATTTTGCAGCATGATTCAATTTAGGTTTTTTTGGATATTCTCATGAAGGTTTCTATTTTCCTTCCAATTAGGGAGAAATTATCAGTAGATGAGCTTGGTTGGTTGTATATCCAAGAGATAGTATAACTTCATAGGGTTCCTCAGACCATGGTATGAAATAGGTACACCTGGTTTACATCTCATTTCTAGAAGAGCTTAAATGTTTTGTCTGTTACATAGGTGATTTTGATCATAGAAAACCACCCTTAGACTGATGGACATTCATAGAGTATGACATAGATTCTTAAGGACATGCTAAGAGCATACATATGGGATTTTGGGGTATCTCTGGAGAGGGACATACTAATAGTTTATCTCTCAAAAAAACTATTAATTGAATATACAGATGGTACCTTATTAGGATTTCTGTGTAATGCCTTGGTTATCTCCCTGGTGCTGGTTAGATGTAGGCGATACAGATTTACTAGGACCACATCTCATGTAGGAGACTTTAGAGAAGGCCCAGTTCATCTGAAAGTTGATGGATTCTATATAGTCTTGAAAAAAATAATACTTTGATCATAATCGATGAAATATAGATTTTGAGGTTAGGGAACAATTCATTTTATATTCTCACTAAGGATGGAACATAGATGTCTTAGGAGACATGGTAATATTTCACTGTGATATGTCAGGTTGCTTGAAATTTTGGAGAGAGTTGGGATGATAACCTATTGGTTGCAGTTACCATAGAGGTATTGGCCCTCACATTATTTCATACATGTCTCTCAATTTCACTTATATCATTCAGACCCACTCATAGATATAATCTTGAGGAATTTGAGTTATAGATAGACTCATTCATTGAGGAGTATCCTATTATTATTTTTCATAGAAGCATGATGGTTCTAGGAGGCTGGTCAATTCCTCTAGTCTGGGTGTTATAGAAGCATGTATATTTTCAGGATGAGACATGGGAGAAGGAGGATGAAATATATTCTCAGTGGCCATAGTTATTCTCTAGCTATTCTAGACCACCCATGGAAGGGAAATTCAAGGAAAAATTGGTTTAAGGGAGGAATATTTTAAGATCATGGGTTACCCTATGAGGTACAAATATTTTTTTTGTTTAAATATTTGATTTTTACATATTGTGAGTGACTAAAGGATAACATGAGTTATGGGGGTGTATGGGGATTTTTCAGATCACAAAGCTAGGGTTTTTGGTAAAATAAGATAGACTTCATAGTTAATAGAAACTGTGTGGACGAGCTGCACAGTTACTCCTAAATATGCGGGGAAAAATAAAGGGGTGAAATAGGTTGGGGAGTTTGATGAAACCATGAAACCTAAAGTGAATTCCCATATGAGATGTTAAAGACCATTGATATAAGCTCAGTTCATGTTCAGTGAACACTTTTTGTAACAGTGCACCATGATAATGTGTGGTCTTCCTTGAGGTGGTAAGGGGTACATGGTTGGAGGAAAGTTTGGGAAATATTGTAGAGAAATCATGTGACCCAGTTAACCAAGTGGAAAAGACCATTTCTCCCTTGAAATATATTAAAACAAAACTACCTTTATATTTTTCATCGTTGGACAGTATCTCACATTATGGTCCTCCCTTTTGAATCCTAATCAAGGATTGGACCGCAATGATCCATACGTACTCAGATTCGAACATTATTGGTATAATTGGATTCATACCAGTGAGTTATTTATTCTTTTTGTTTCATTCCTAATTTTCCTTGGTATCATCTACTCAAGTTATATGCGATATAACATTCCATATTTTTAGTGTTTTCATCCATTCATTGTTTTCCATCCAACATAGACTGAATCCTAGGTTGATATTGGAAGAGTTCTCTAATACAAACCTACGGTAGGTGGTCCATAACGTTCCATTTAGGTTTAGTATTTTTTAAGCATAGTTTCAATTGGAATAACCATATATATGACTTACAACATTATCATTACCCAACTCATCATAAATTTATAATATGGATCATCTTTCGTATAATCTATATCATGATCACCCATTTTTTGTGAGCTATAATGGGGATAAACCCTTCGTATAAGCTATATATGGCTCACCAATTTCATATAATTCTCAAGTGAAATGAATAAATCACATTCATCATAAAAATAATAAAATCATGATTAACCCTTGGAAAATAAATGGTTTCCATAACAATCTATTTGAAATGGTATTAACCCTAGAAGTTATATAGGTTTTATGAAAAACTCATTGAATATGATTAATTCATGGAAAAGAAATGGGATCAATAAAAAATATTAAAACATGATTAACCCATGTAAAATAAATTTGTTTAATAATAAACTCTTTGAAAATGATAAACACATGGAAAAAAATGGGTTTAATAACAAACACAATGAAAAATTATTAACCAATTGAAAAGAAATGGTTTCAACAAAAAATGCTTTGAATATGATTTACCAATTGAAAATAAATGCAATCAATAAAAAAATCTTTGAAACATGATTCACCAATGTAAAATAAACGGGTTCCACAATAATCTCTTCAAAACATGGTTATCCCATGGAAGATAATGGTTTTAATAACAATCAGTTTGAAATAATATTAATACATACATAGAATATTGAGAATGGTATCAATAAAAATTATCCTTGGGGGAGGTTAAGTAACAAAAAGTGTTATTTACATTGAAAAATGTAAATGAAATTAAAATGTCATTAAAAGTTTTTGAGGAAAATAATATTAAAACATTCCAAAGTGCCTCATACCACTTTGAAACATTTGAATCATTATCCCCGTGAATGTAATAACATTAAATTAATCATATATTGTTATGAGAATAAGGATATTAATTATATATCATGTCAAATTATATGTTTATACACCTCATAAAATAATATAGGGGTAAAACATAAAAAAGGTCACAAGGAAGGTGAATTACGAAAAAACTCCATCGCTACTTTTTTCAACATTGAATCCTTGAACCCAATGAAGTAATAATCATTAAATTAAATATTTAAATACCATGAATATAATACACTAGACAAAATAAATATATTATTATTATGATATATGCCTCATGAAAGTAAAATTGATACAAGAATCCCTTAATACTTGAGTAACTTTTAAATCATGAGGTCCATGAAAGAATAAAATCCATTTAAACATTTAATATCCTGAAATAAATGAAACAAATGATATATAATGTCATATGACAACATATACACCATATAAAATTAACTAGTTCCATAATAACAATTAAGTCTCAATGGAATATAAATTGAAAAAACCCCTTAACTAGTGTTGGATTTGTCATTATTGTCCTCTATCTTCTTGAATAATAAATTTATGTTAATTATATATCTAATTCGTAACCTTTTCCAAGTTTATAATTACATTTAATTCACTTATAAAAAATTTATACACAATAAATTATTCAATAATGTTTAATCCAAATGTTTTGACCATATTAGGTATATATGTCAAAAACATCTTGGGTAGTTTGACTATGGTCAAAGGGTTCATTATATAAACATATATAGAATAATAATCATTTCATAATTATCATATTTTAACATAAATTTTAATTTTAAAACAAATAATGATAGAAAGTTAGGAAAAAATTACCAACCTTACAATCCTGGAGATGGAAAGTTATACATGCAGATGAGTATCGTTCCTATTTTCAATGTTCATTATGGAAAGAAAATAAGTAACATATTATATTTTCATAATTATCAATATATAACATCTATAAATTTCTTTATTCATAAATTATTTTATATATAATTCTGGTGATGTAAATGGAAACCCATCATATCGAGGAGGTTATAGTCCCCATATCTATGAACGACGTTATCACTTTTTCAATGTCTGAAAGGGAAATAAAAAATATGAAATATTATATTTGAAAAAAATTAATTATTTCTTGAATATAATATATTTGTTAATTACTTCACATTTTTTAATTAAATCGATCCTTAATAAATTCCATGTAATGTATAAACGTGTCACGTCGCTTTGCGGAGGTGGTATCCCACACGTCTGTAAATAATGTTATCGTATTTACACCAAATAGAATACATAATTCTATGTGTTATATAAAAATTAAAAAAAATTATTAAGATAATATAAATATCATATATATCAGAAAAAATAGGGTCTCTATCGTAATTCTCAACCATTAGAGGTGAAAAACGATAATTGAACAACATAGTTTCGTGAGCAGGTAGTTCACGTTATATGAATAGGATTTTTTTACCCATTTTATGTAGGTGTGTGTAGGTGTAGTTCGATAAAAAATCATCAAAAAATTATATTTAGGATAAAAATGTTATTATATAATCATTGAATAAGAATAATGGAATGGGTGGAGAAAGAAATAAAACATAAATGTGTGTTTATAGAATGTTAACTCTTTTTAGATAACTCCTTTTGGTTTTCACAAAAGGGGTTACTTTGTTGGATTAATTTCAAACATGAGGACTCTTGGTTGTTGGTATGGATGTTGGAGCCTATTTAGGCCAATTTTGGATGATCCAATGTGGATTTATAGGTGTGTGTAAGTTTAATAGAAAATGCATTTTTATAGTCAAGGCGGAGTGGCATTCTTATAAATACCAAAAGGTAAACACTACTGGGAGGTCTCCCTTATCTCATATGCTTCAAAAATGGAAAAATAATGGATTAAATAGGAATTATGGTCGATTAAAACTCACACCATACAAAAATAAGACCATTTTTATCATTTTTCCTTTAGTCTCTAAGTTGCATTATTTTAATCATTTTACCTTTTATTAATTTAACTAGTTTTCTATCCGAAGTAATTTAACCATTAATAGTAAATTAAAGTAATATTTAATAGAAAATATACACCTACTAGATTATAAATATTATATATAATTTACAAAATAGAAATCTCATGTTTGTTGGAATTAAATTTTAAAACCAGTACATGTAATGTGAAAAAATCACTACGTTAATCCAAACACTAATAATATTGTTTCTACTATTTATGGGTCAAAATGATAGTTATAGAAATCTAGTTGGTCTATTAATGTAAAATATTATATATTTAATAAAACATAAAAATCCTTTTGTACAAGATATATTTTTAATTAATTTTAGACCATTTAATAAAATATCATTTATTGTAAAATAACATTAATGACAATTTTGACAATATTTATTTAATTTTAATTTAAATATATTGAAATAAAATTCGAATTTAAATATATTAAGTTAAAATATATGAAAATTTATATATTAATATTAAAAAATAATAGAACATAATAATTCATTAAATTTAGATTGCTTTTAAGTTTTTGTTTGCAGCATTTATTACAATTATTTATTAACTAAATAATCAATGTGTTAGAATTTTTTAAGCATTTAATGTTACTAATTCATATCTAAAAATTATGGTTAAATTTTAATGATAATAAAACTCATTAAAATTTCAAAATAAAGTTTATCAATGAAACCATGTAGCTTCTTCCACACTATAATGATTTATAAATGTTAAAGGTATGGAAGATTTCTTTTTATTCCTTTCTTTTAATTAACCTATAATATATTTCACATTCGGGGAATAGTATCCCAATAACTCATAAAATTATAAAAAAATAGTTGATATGGTATAAATATTGGAATAAAAATTATTTTGGACAATTTTATAGGTTATTTTTCCCCTTAAGGTTAAGGTTTAGTCCCTTGTTAAGCATAGTTTTACCTTAATCGTAATAATTAATTTTAATTACATTAAAAAATATTTATGGTCCAAAACGTTGATCTTATTAGAATATAAATATTAGACTGATTGAAAATTTATATTTAAATTTATCCAAATTTAATTCACATAAGAGGAAAATTTAATTTTAAATCTAATCCCATAGACGAGACGATAAAGAATGTCTATAAAGTAATGAAAAAAATGTTCAAAATCTTGCTAGAGAATGTTTCAACCATCATCTCCTATGTCACGTAGTGAATCTCCTAAGTGACATTCCTCTATGTTCCATGGCCATTCTCCATTCATCACCATCACCATCACATCCTTTGACATTCACATCTTGACGCTCCTTGACATCCATCCATTCCATGTCACCTTTTGACAACAACATACATAATTGACAACAAATGCAACACAGTGCACATCAATCTCCCCCTTTGTATTTGTTGTCAATACACTTCTTCAGCACATATGAATGGGTCAATATGTGTGCCAATCTTTTCACCCCCTTATTGGCAATCAAATGCAAAGATATGGTGTGGTTCACATTCAAAAATCTCTTCCTCCCTTAGAAAATCATTTTCTTCAAAATCACTAAGAGAGGGATGATGTCACATGTTCTCTTTAGCAAAGAACCTTTAGTAGATCAACTCTAAGTCTACGTGGGCTAACCCTGTGTAGAAAACAAGAGTGATGTAACCAAGGAACTCAATGCTGTCCAAAATTCACTGTACATGTGAGATCATGATTCAAGGGGTTTGAAATTTTTCAGATATATCAATGAATTTCTAAATCCTGCACATACTTCATAAAACTCATTAGAAAGTTCAGTGCAAAGATAAAGCTTCCCCTTTCAACCATTTGTCTTCAATCAATACTCCCCCTTAATTGTCATGATGAAAACAATTAAGAAACAAGGGATGAAAGTATGATTGGAATACCTTCACTTTTCTCAATATGGTATTAAATCTCAGAATCCCATCTTCTACAGATTGGCTCCCCCTCAAGGGGTGCACTCCATTCTGTCCAAACCACTCTCCAGATGAGAATGATCATCATCTTCAATTACCTGAAATGTTAGCACATGTAAATACAAGTGGCTAGGGAATAAGATGGAACCTCCTTGGTTCATCAATGTGAACAACAAGGTTGAGAATATTCTCTCAATCGAGATGTCCCATTTTCACCATTCTTCACACTTGCACATTTGATCTTCAATGACGTTTGTGCTGGTGTGGATCTCAATACATCTTCATGTGAAATCTTCTTCTTCCCTTTTGCCTTAGCAATTTCCAGAACTTCATCTTCAGCTCTTTACAGATCTTTGGAAAGTTGCAACTGATTTGTCCATATGACTAGTAAGTCACATGGAAGTGTGGCCTCAGTTATGGATATTCCACATGGTTCCTTTGATGCTTTCAATCTACCTTTATTAGGCAACTTGTTTGCAACCAATCCCATCTGCTTCATCTGGATTGATTGTCTGTTTGAGTCCAGTCTGACTCTATTTAATTTCATGGCTTCTTTACAAAGATCCATGATATGTCCTTTCTTTCCACAGTAGAAGAATGTCTTCTTCTTGGTGGTCCTTCTGGATGCATCACCCTTCTTGGATTTCAATTCCAAGGACTTCTCTTCCTTTGACAAAATCTTATTGGGAGATTTTTTAGCTTTCTTATGCTTGCTTCCAAAGGACTCTTTCTGAGCCAGGTTCTGTGATCTTTTCTTCTTTTGAGCTTTGGATACAGTTGGAGATTGACAGGTATCTTTTTGACCACTTTTGCAAACATCCCAGATGTTATCAAGCAATCCAAATCTATTTGCAGTAAACATATGTCTTTGTACCTGTGGATGTTGCCTCTTTTCCACTGGCTTGCTCCCCCTTGGCATGGGCTTGATATGTGCTTTGACATTCAGTGGATTGTACCAACAAACCATTGCAAAGTCCCATTCTTATTACAACACCAACACTGACCCGCAAATCTTGACCTCTTCAGTCCTTCTGATTGCTGGGCAGTTTTCTTGAACTGCTGTGTTGTTCCAGGAGAGCTCTGTTTCTGCATCTTCTTCATCCATACTTGATTGGAGTTTCTCTTCCATCCTGCACTTTTTGTGGAAACACATTTAGAAGCATGAGTACATGATGGTATGGATGGTAACTTCTTTTTAGAAGATGTTTCCCTTTCATTAGAGGGTTTCATTCTTCTAGAATCATCCTGCTCAATTCACACTTGTGTAGCAACATTTCTTCTTTCAGCTGACTGGGAAGTTTCAGCTTTGGGTGGTTGCAGATTTTTCAATATCACCTCTTGTTCTAAGCATTTCATGTGGAGGGAGTTCTTCTCATCCTCAACAATTCATAGCCTTCCTTCCCAATTTTCTTTCAGCTCTTTTATCTGGTCATCATGCACCTTCTTCATTTCTTGTAATGAACTGTCAAGCTCCTTCACCCTTTTTACTTTGTCTTCAAGTTGATCATCTTTGACAATCATTGTCACTTTGTGTCTCTTTTCCAGTGCATGGAAAACATCTTTGATCATTATCATAAAGATTTCTTTCTCAGAGAAGCTTCTTTTCAATTCTTCAGCATTATCTTCAAATCTTTCATTATAGAGGGAAACAGTTTCATCTTTGACCTTCACTAGCTTTCTGAGAGTGTTGGATATGCCAACCCTTTTAGCCAACTAATCTTCCATTACATTGGCTTCTTCTTCAAGTTGTAATTTTTCATCTTGAAGATCAAGGATTCCTATAGTAATACACATTGCCACTTCCTTGGGGACTGTCTGTTGAAGATATTTGAGTGCATTTTGAAGATCATTCATTTTTCCGACTTCATCACAGCTAGGACAGGCTTTCTTCAGCTTCTTTTCCTGTTTCTTCTTCTTGTTTTTCAGAGTCTTGGCAGATATCTCCATTTGAGGGTATTCACTCACTTCCTCAAATCTTTACTTCATAAAGACTCCCTTGGATCTTTTAGAGGTAACCTCGCTCTGATACCAATTGAAGTGCCTGGATCCGTGTGATCACTGAGAGGCGGAGGGGGTGAATTAGTGATCCTGTAAAACTTTTTACTAATTGATTCTTTATCAATTAAACCTCTATGGCTTATTAAGGCCTCGATACACTCTTCTTGTATCTCTCAGCCTTTCCTCGAGTGATGCAGTAAATATAAAGGAACAGGACACAAGGATTTACAAGGTTCGGCACCAAAGGCCTACGTCCTTTCCATGTTGGTTATACGCCCCAACATGGTTTCTCCCATTATAATTTGTTAGTATTACAGTGGTCGATACAGAGTCCCACTGTATCTCTCTTGATTCCCACAGGAGGGTCTTTATACTGCGTCCCATAGTGTTACCAGAGTCCCACTGGCCTGCTTCAGAATCCCACTGAAGACTTCTTCCACCCTGAGTCTCACAGGGGGCTTCTCCTAGCTCCTCGAGTCACACGAGTAGCTCTTCTTCACTTTAAGATTCTTCAAGTATCTTCAGCAGTCTGGGATAAAGACTGCTAGCCTTTCTCTCTTCCTCTGATCACATGAGTTGATCAGGTCTTCTCGTCTTTCTCAGGCTTTATCTCATTCTTCTCAGGATGACCTGGCCTCTCTCTTCAAGAGTCTTCAACAGCCTCTGACAAGGTCTATTGGTCTTGCTCAAAACATCTGATCACTTCAGTTGATCAGGCTCTCCTCAACCTACTGAAAACTCAGACAACTGATTTCTTTATCTTTAGTCTGGCTTCAGTCTAACTTCACATCAACTTCATGCACTGAGTGCTTGGCAACTCTTCTTCCTCATGCACTGACTGCATGGCTTCTCAATAATCTTCAAGAACTTCCGGTCTTGGTCAACTCAGATGCACACAACCAGATTTGAGCTTGTTCACGTGTGCTCGTGCATGCATGCATGCATGCACTCCCCTTCTTCTCTTCCTTGGTGTGATAAACACTCAAAGAGTGTAATTTCTCCTTAAGCACACACACCTTAGTCACTTCACACACTTTGTTCCTTTTGTACACACACTTAAAATTGTGTTATACTTTAGTGTGGATGTCCTCTTCCTTGTTGTTATAAATGTGTACACTTTGCACACACCTAGATTCGGCCATCTTGTCTCTTTGTACACACTTCATTCAATTTTTCACATAAGTGAGCTTGGCCTCCCTTCTCTTCTTGCACACACCCAAGGATACGGCCTCTAGTTCATTTGCACTTATACCACCCGTAGGGTGTCTTCACTTTGCACACACACAAGGTGCAAGCCTTCCTTGCACTTAGCACACACACAAGGGGAAATGTGGCTACGGCCTTCTTGGCTTCTTCTTGCACACACCCGAACTCCCTTGTCCTACAAAGGAGGCGCGCAAGGTCTCGGTGCAAGGGGAAGCCGCGCAAGTGTGCCCTGGCCGTGGGGTGTGCAAGTGAAACACCCGCACAAGCCCTCGAGTGTGCAAGGTGCAATACCACGGGCTCCTTCCTCCTGTCGCGCAAGTGTGCAGGCAGAGAGGGAATCAACCATGGGCGTGCAAGAATGCGGCCTCGGGTTCTTCCTGTCGCGCAAGGGAGGCACGCAGGGGACTCCTTCAGGACCTCGAGTGGCCCCGAGAACTTCAGCCGCACAAGTGGGTTGCGCGGGGCTTCTTCTTCGCGAGGAACAAGGGTGGTCTCATGGGACTCTGGGTTTTCAACAAAATATTCAGCAAGCATTTCAAGCAACTCGGGTTCTCCTTTTATAGGCGAGGAAAGCCTCGGCCCATCCGCGTGATACAACTTTGAATCCCCAAGATTTTCTGGCGTTCAATATTTTCCAAATCTTTATTTTTATCCACTATTTCACGCAGGTCTTCATTTATGCCCTTTACTCTTCGTGCATGTGCATTCGAACATTTTCATGGCCTCATGCAAAGCATCAACATCGCCTCGGCACGTCCGGTTGCTTCGACCTTCTTCGCAATTCTCCATACATTGCATGCACACCCATTTTTAGGCATGGATGTGTTCGTTGCATCCAGATGAACCCAATTAATGCTTCATCATGAACAACAGTGGTCGGATGCTCAAAAACCATCCTTGGAAGGTGCCTGGTACACGGAGAGGCCGCGGGAGTGACACGGAGTGTCCTCAGCCGGCTGGAGGTAGATGACAAGCTTACAGTCATTGGATCGCCGCTTAAATTATCATCGATGGCTGTGATTAGATCACGGCGCGGCGTGATGAGATGAGCGGCACAGATCAACGCGTGATGGAACGTACGGCCGCGATTAGATCCCCGATGAAAATAGAGCGTCCCACATCGAATTCCCGAGAATATTTTCCGCGGTTTATCAAAGTTCCGCTCCTAATGAACGGCCAGTTGAATCTTCTCCCCTCTCGGTGCCGCCTCGCACCGTGTTCTCTCTGCGGGCGCGCTCTTGCGCCCACCCCTGCCACTCGGGCGTGCCACTGGCGCCCACTATGCTTGTCACGGGCGCGCTCCTCGCGCTCACGCTGCACAGGGCTTCACAACCCTGCGTGGCCCTCAGGGCTTATACACGGCCTCCCGGCCTCTCGGGCTGGCCCCATGGGATCCCCATGGGCGTGGTGACCGTGAGTCCCACAAGAGCCTTGGGTCGAACCCTTAAGGATGGCCCCTGATGGCTTCTTTTTTGCTTAAGTGTGTACAAGATACTTTGTATAAAAACAAAGTAACCAAATACAACATGCCAAATGCCAATCACCTCTTCTCTTCTAACACATATTCTCCATCTTCTTCACTACAAATCTTCCATTCTTCTTCAACCTAACTCTTGAATTAAACAAATTCTTCAAAGTTCTTCATTGATCCAATCAGAGATCAAGTTGGATCAATTTCAATTCATCACGCACTAAGAGATAGTGCATGGTCTTCATTAATCCACATCATCAACTTAGTAGTTGTGGATGGATCATCTTAATCTCCTCATGCATTGTTATGACAATGCATGGTCTTCAAACAATGGTGTGACATTGTATCCTCTTGATACAAGTTCTTGGAACTTAAAGATCAGCTCAACAATCGTCTGATACAACTAGAGAATGTTTCAACCATCATCTCCTATGTCACGTATTGAATCTCCTAAGTGACATTCCTCTATGTTCCATGGACATTCTCCATTCATCACCATCACCATCACATCCTTTGACATTCACATCTTGACGCTCCTTGACATCCATCCATTCCATGTCACCTTTTGACAACAACATACATAATTGACAACAAATGCAACACAGTGCACTTCAGAAACAAAATAAGGTTCATATCAAAGTCACAATAATGGTAAACATAAACATTGAAAATTATATTTCATTGATGATAATAATAGTTCATAAGGGTATGATTAAATAATAAAGTTCATGAGAGATTAATAAATTTACTCATACCCATCAATACCTTTACCATCAAATATGAAAACATGGAAAAGGATTGAGTCATCATAATAAATAATTAAAATCCATGTGATATCACTCTCGATCATTATAAACATTATAAAATTTTAACATGAAATTAAAACACTTTTTGTTAACTCAGAGAAGAACTTTCATTAGACCCTTTCAAACCACTTTCAAAATCCATTCAATTGGAATAGACATAGGGAAGACTTCCAACATTATCATTACCCGATGCATAATATATATAAAATGGAGTTCACCCATCATATAAGATATATCAGTATCACATATTCTCTATCAGCTATAATGGGGCACAACAATTTGTATAAGCTCTATCAGACTCACCTATTTCATATAATGCTCAAGTACCAAGAATAAAACATATTTATCATAAAAATAATAAAATCATGATAATTCCATAGAAAATAAATGTATTCCATAAAAATCTCTTTGAAACATGATTAACCTATGAAAATAAATGGGTTTAATAACAAACTCTTTGAACATGATTAACCCATTGATAAAAAATGGGTTCAATAACAAACTCATTGAAATGTGTTTAACCCATGTAAAATAAATGGGTTTAATAAAAAACTCCTTGAAGAATATTAACCCACAGAAAAAGAATGGGTTCAATAAAAACTATTTGAAACATAGTTAATCCATTGAAAAAAATGGGTTCCACAATAATCTCTTTGAAACTTGGTTAGCCCATGGAAATGAAATAGATTCCACAATAACCTCATTGAAACAATCTTAATCCATCTATAAAATAATGAGGATAGTATCAATACAAACTATCCACAGTGGATGATAAGTAACAATAAGTGTTTTTGACATTTTTGAATCTAGAAAACAATACAAGATCATTAAAACTTTATTGAAGAAAATATTCATTACGCTTTCCAAAGCATCCCATACCACATTGAAACATTTGAATCATTTACCCCAAGAATGGAATAACACTGAAAGATTATAATAATATAATGATAATAAGGAAATTCATTATATATCATGTCAAAAGATAAGTATATACATCTCACAAAAGGTGATAGGTGTAAAAAAATAACAAATGTCCCAAGGAATGATAATTATGAAAAATATATATTACCGTATTAGTAACTTTGAAAATGTGAACCCCATGAAAGAATAATCATTAAATGAATCGTTTAAATACCATTCAGATAAAATAATTCAAGATATAATATATCAATAATGAAATTAGATACACCACACAAAATAAATATGTGGTGATTATGATGTATGCCTCACAAAAGTAAAAGCGAGACAAGAATCCCTTTCTACTTGAGTAACTTTTGAATTATGAGATTAAAAAAAGATTAAAATAAATTGAATAATGTAATATCATTAAATAAACCAAACTACTAACATAAAAATTCATAGGAAAGTTAATACACCATATAAAAGTAACTAGGTGCATAAGGATAATTAAGTCTCAATGGAATGTAAATTGAGATGAAACCCCTAACCTTGAGTCTTATTTTTCATACTTGTCCTATATCTTCTTGAATAATAAATTCAAGTTAATTATATAAATTATTAATAACTTCTTACATGTTATTTATTCATTTTATTTCACTTCTAAACAAGTTATAGAAAGTAATATTGTCAACAATGTTTAAGGCGTATGTTTTTACCATACTTGGTTTGTGTGTCAAAAACAACTTTGGTAGGTAGACTCTGGTCAAAGGGGTCATTATATAAATATCCCCATTATAATAATCATGAAATTTTTATTATATTTATATATCAGTTATACTTTTAAAACCATTCATGATATACAGTTATGAAAAATAAATCAATGTTACAATTATGGAGAGGGTAGAACGTATGTACACATGAGTAAAATTACCATTTTTCAATGAACTTTATGGAAATAAGGTAAGTAAAATTATATCATAAATAAAATTTTATATAATCATATATACTTATATATATAATTCTCGTGATGTAAAAATAATCACATTGTGTCATGGAGGTGATTTTCTACACATCCACCAATAATGTTGTCACTTTTTTAGTGTATGAAAAAGGATAATAAAGAAAATAATATATTATATTTAAATAAAGGTATCTATTTCAGGAATATAAATTATATGATATTTATATCACATATTTTAATTAAACCCATCTTGAATACATTCAATTTAATTTCTGAACATATCACATCATTCCAAGGAGGTGGTAGTCCACACATCCACAAATGATGTTATCATATTTAAACCCAGTATAAATCATAAAGGAATATGTTATATAAAATTTTAATAAGTATAAATAAAACATAAATAAAATATATATCATATAAAAATATTTTTTTCATCATAAGTCTCAACCATGAGATGTGGAAAAAAAACAAATGACATCATTTCATGAGGTGATAGTTCTTCATACCTGAACAGTAACTTCATTTCCCATTTTATGGAAGTGTGTGTAGGTTCAGGTTGAAACCTTAAGATAAACAAAATATAAGTACATTGATTATATGTATGTTATTATATAATCTTATAATAATTATAACTTAATGGGTGGACAATGAAATAAAACATAAATGCACATTTGAAGAATGTAACCTTTTTCTGGGTAACTTCTTTTTGTTTTCACCAATGGGATTCCCAGGATGGATTTTTTCATTAAGTAAAGACTCTGGGTTTAGGGGATGGATTTAGGGAGATTATTTTTCAATATTTTCTATAATCTAATGTGGATTTAGGGGTGTGTGGAAGGGGAGTTGTAAATTCCTTTTTATAGTGGAGAAGGAGTGGCATTCTTGTAAATACCAAATGGTAAAAATATTTGGAGGTCTCCCTAATATCATGTGCTTAAAATATGGAACAGTAATGGATAAAATTTTAAATAGGGTCTTGAAACAATCAAAAAACCCAAAAATAAAATCATTTTTATCATTTTGTTCCTTATTCTTTATGTTTCAATATTTTTACCATTTTAGTTCTTATTAAAGTAACTAGTATTATAATCAAAGTAATTTATTCATTAATACTAAATTATATGAGATTTATTGTAAAATATAGAGTATAATAACTCTAAATATTATATATAATTTAAAAAATATAAATCCCATGTATGTTGGAAATTAATTATAAAACAAGTGTATGTAACGCGTAAAAACCCGCTTTAAAGTAAACTCTACTAACAATGTTTTCACTATCTATGGGTGAATATGTTAATTATAAAATAATATTGGTCCAATAAATGAACCATATATGATAGATAATTACACATAAAAATAAATTTACATAATATAGAGTTTTTCCTAATTTTAAATAATTTAATAAAATATCATTTACAGTAAAATAACATTAAGGTCATATTGAACACTAATTATTTAATTTTAATTTGAAGATATCAAAAAATATTGGAATCAAAAATATATTAATTTAACATCTTGAAAACAATATATATTAATTGAAAAAAATAATTTAACATAATAATTAATTAAATTTTCTTTAATTTTAATGTTTATAGCATCATTTATTTTTTAAAATTTCTTAAATGAATAGTCTATGTGTTAGAATTTGTCAAGTGTTTAATGTTACTCATTCATCTAACAAATTTATAGTCAAATTATCATGATAAAAAACCCATTTACCATTAAAAATAATATTTATAACTGAAACTATCTAGGTTATTCCATATTCTAAAGAATTATAAATGATTAATGTAGGGGATGTTCCTTTTTTGTCTTTTTCATTATTTAACTTTTTATATAAGTAAATTTTAGGGATTAATATCACAATAAATAATAAAATTATAACCAAGAGGGGATAAAATATAAATATTCTCATAAAATGTATTTTTTACAGGTTTCTATTACATTTTGGATCTTATTTTTAACGTTCAGTCACTTGTTGAGATTAATTTTATCTTAATTGTTATAATTAATTTCAATTACTTTCTCTAATAGTTATGGTCAAAAAAATATGTTGTTATTATTAGACTATAAATATAATACTAATTAAAACCATGATTTTTTGTATGATATTTAAGATGATATGGAGAATTAAATAATTAAATAATTTATATATATGAATGAGAGTGTGTATGTTTTCATAGTAGATGATATTGAACAATTATATTTTATAAGGCTTGAGTAATACACAATTCAATAGTTTATCTTTATCCTCATCTACTTATGGGTTATTTTTGTTGGTGAGGATGCAATTATGTATTATTAGTTAACTTATTTGAGTGATATATATGCATGATATTTACTTTTATTCATCTATTGGGGTTGGCCTACTAAAAATAGTGTTTTTCTCACCCCAACTGACACATATAGGTTTTCAGGGTTGTCTTGGTGGATTTTAGTGGTAGAGTTTGTTCGATGACAGAGGTGGATAAAATATACTTGATGTTTAAGTATTTTTTTCATGTAAATATGATCTATATTAGTTTTTTGGGTTTTAATAAATTATTGGGATTTAATGGTTGTTTTATTGTAGTTGTATAAACATTTATTTTGGTTATTTTATAATAAATTCATAAATTACATATTTTTAGGACATTAGGGGATTATGGATTTCTTATTGATAAAAATTTGGTGGTTTATATTTTATTCTATAGTCTTATATTTCATTATAATTGGGAAATACCTCTCATCCATGTGATTTATAACCATGAATTTAGTTACCAACTTATCACCTGACAGGGGTGATCCTAGGTGGTCCTACTTGATTTCACAATTTAACCAATTCAGGTTCTATTGGAATCAGGTATGTCTGGTCCATGACATTTCCCAACTAACCAAACAAAATATAATTCTCCTGAAATTCAAAAATATAAGAAAATTATTCATAATAAACTTCGTGTATACACAAGGAAATTAATTGATAAGTGCACCCAAGTCACTAAACGACAAAACGACCCCATTGGAAGAAGTAGAAAGTAACTATAAAAAATAATGATCCAAAGAAAACAAAAATGGTAAAGAACAACACAAAAGTATTGTGTGATTATCTATTTCTTCCAAATAAAAAATTAAATGCAACTTCACATTTTATTCCAATTATTATGAAGATTATTAAAATGGTCGTGTCATCATTGTGTGTGGATATCCAGTGATCCACCCTATATTTGTATTAGTTCCCATATGGTGCTTTTCGTCAGCACCACTATCCTAGCTTCAAAGTATAAATTCCATATCCTCTAATATTCATGAAGGAACCCCCCCCCCCATTTGGTTAAATCATTCCCTTCTTAAATATACCCATCCAATTGATTATTCACAGTCCTAGTGAACACATCACATATCCCCACAACTTTATCTTCTGATGAAAGAAAATTCAATGAACTAAATCCAACTATGCCTTATTGCATCATCTAATGATATTAACTCTACCACTACTTCTATATATCTATGTATTCAACATAAATAAGGCCACTAAATTGTCTTTATTTAGTGGTAAAACATTTCTTATTTCCAGAAAAATTATTTTTTCACCTCAATAATATTTCAATTGAGATTAATATTTATAAAATGACTAATTCCTTAACTAACTACAATAATTAATTTCTACTTATAATTTGAATTTTTAAAGTTACTTCATGGTTACCCACCATTACATCTTTATAGTTAACCCAAACATACAAAAATGAAACATTTCCTCACCACATCACAAGTCAGAGCCTTTATCAACATGTTGGATAAATTCCAAACCCCTTCAATATTTTATAGGTATCATAATACTTAACCCATAATTTTATGGATAAAGTAATATGTTAGATGAATATTCTTCATTCAATAATGAAACATAACATTCCTATATAATGGAATAATGCATTTTGATTCAAAAAACAACATCCAAACTTGTGGTGTTTTTCAATTATCCTCCCACAACCCCTTTAGCCATATCAAATCCTTCCCCAATTCTATCAAAGCATCATGATTTATATACATTTTAGAAAGAGTGTCCATTGGTTGATGATTGGATATCCAAATTAAATTCATTCCAGTAAACATTAATACATATCAGGTAGTGTTCATCAATGACTCTAAATCTCTACCCTAGTCAAAATATACAAAAACATGAAAAGGCTTATCTATTTAAATGAAAATTTTCAGCTATTCATAACCCTTAAAGTACATGATAATCCACTTCACATCCTTGCAGTTCTCAATTTTTTAGTTCAACATAAACTTTCTGAAAACTCCTACTTTCAATGTAATGTTTGAATTAATTAAAACCATGATTAACATTAAATTTCTAGTGATTGATTCATATGGAACCTTCACTTTGTATTAATCCTCAAATTCTATTTTATGTGACTTATCTTTACGTAATTTTAAATTCACATAATAGGGAGTGGTTACAGGTTTTATTTCTAGCATATTTAATCATTACACCACATTCTAGTCATAATTTTCATGAGTCATACACAATGTACCTAAACTTTTTCCTGATAGAATCCCAATTCCCAAATTTCTTTTTTACATACCATGATTCATCATGTCAAAGATTTTTTAAAACTAAACATTCATCTCATAATTCATTTCCTTCACTAGACCCACCATTTGCATATAATTTTTGTAAATTAGTGGGATGATTAAATACCATTATCAAACACCATATAATAATAGAAATGTTCAACAATTCCCCTAGAAAACATTAGTTCTATCAAAAAAATCATTGAACTTATTATTTTAATTCCTTGGTTCTTACATTAAATTGTAAAGGTTATATTTGAGTTGACATAGTAGTTTCTAGTTTTATTGATCCTTTAACAAAGCTTTTTACACCATATATATCTCTTCGTATAAATCCCCATGAAGGAACATTTTCTTCACGTCTAACTGCTCCAAATTAAGATCTTCCAATGCAACCATACTCAATATAGTTTAGATAGTTGTGTGCTGAACTATTGGAGAATAAATATTAGAGAAATCCAATCCTATTTAAATATATTTACCACAAACATGGATTGGTATCTCTACCTATGATATTCCTCTTCCTTATGTCAATAAACCCATTTTTTTGGATTCTTCTTCCCATATGGTATCTCTATTACCTATATTGTTTTGGATATGTGGAGGAACTTAAATTAATCTCTCATTGTTTACCCCCACTAATTTTAATTGTTGAAACTTTTTACCTCCTTTGTTAATTTTGGATCTCCATTTTCCATTAATATTTGATAAGGAAAACTACCCTCACTCCATTGCACTAAGAACCCTCCTCCAAAAGATATTTGAAAACCTCACTAAGACCAAGATAATTATGGTATTGTAACTTATTCACTACTAAAATTTAGTGGTAAATCTTCAGTATTCCTTGAACTCTATGGTACTTTAGACTTTAGACACACCATTAGAACTTGACTCATTCTTCTGGTAACTCCACCGGATATCCTAGGACATCATAAATTGCCAATATTCCAAAATTTTCCAAAAATAATCATACCTTTAAATCATTCATCTAGGTAAACCTTGACCTCTAATAAAACTTTTATTTCATTAGAATTGCATGCTTGTTTTTTATCTTTCTATTGGATTTCTTTATTCAAGATCACATGTCGAATTCTGATGTCTTTCTCAGAGTCATTATCTCATAGCTGAAATCCAAATTATTCATCATCATTGAAAAAAAAGTAAAATTCTCTTGCATTAGCCTCTATATTTTCCAATTCCTTATAATAAAAATTTTTATAAGTGAGTGATCAAAATTCATTTAAATGGTTCAAGTCATTTTTTCTTTTGGACCAATATTTTATTGAAATTTGATTCCCAATGGGTGATGATAGACTCCAATTGACTCAGTATATACCATATTTCACATACTCTAACCAAACCAAATTAGTTAAATAAGAAAAAGTCATCATGATCCTATCCTTATCCATTAAATATCAATTCACTCTCTCTAAAACGCCTATTTTCTCTAGTGTCCAGGATGAAGTTTTCTCAAAATGAATCCAATTTCACCAAAAGGTACTCTAAGAATCCCAAGTTCCATACTCACCACCCTTTTATTAACATAAACACTTCAAACATGATACCTATCTATTCATTCACCATATCCCTCCACCCAAAAAAATTATTTAAAACCTCACACAACTTCTTGATAAACTAAAACCACACTTTACAATTGGAGTCATCAATGAAAATCATGTACTAGAGTGAACCTCTATGAGAAAACACTTGAGATAGCCAAAAACAACTATATGAACACCACACACTTCTACTACTTTAGAATTTTCCCTTTTTTAGAAATAGACCATCCAAGAATTTTCAAAGTTTAAATAATTACAAATTACATACTCCAGGATTCCATTATTTAGAAATCCCTTAGCAGTTGTAATCTCCCATCCCTTTCACTACGGTGTCCTAGACATTCATAATGATGTTTAGTATAAGTAACTTATCCAAAAAGCCTCTCTCTTCTGATAAACCTATAATATATAAGGTCTATTTTTCACTCTTCTTCTATTTGGTTCACTTGTCTAGATAGCCTAAGAGGGGGTGAATCAGTGTATGAGAGATTAAAACAATTGAACATTTTGATCTTGTTTCGTTTTTAAATAGAAATTTTTTCTTCTCTCCTACCCATTTGCAGAGTATGAAAAAATATTAAAGCATGCACATGACACATCAATTTTTCTTGTTTCGCCCTCACTAGGCTACTTCCATGTATCATACATCAAAGAGGTGTTGATGTACCAAATCCACTGTAAGAAAATTGTTGTTTACAATGTTTGAGGTGAACTCATTGTCCCTCCTGGTTTGCAAACAATTACAATCTGAAATCTCACTGCTCTCTCAACTCAAGTGTGATCAATTCATATTTAGAAGATCCACTCACTATTTATAGACCAATAGGTCTCTCTATTATCACAAATGAATAGATACTCCATTGTATATAGATTCTCTATTGAAGTGAAACATTCATACACTGATGAATAACACTTTACAGCATATGTACTGGGAAACATATAAGTTTCACACAACCCTGGAGTGACTTGTGTGCCACTTTAAATGGTGTGAAACCTCTTCCTTTTTTTAGTAAAACCAACTTGTGTGAAACTTTATACTTTTACACCACATCTTGAGAACCACAACCAACTTCCACGCCACATTATAAATGTGTTCCACTGCTTACACCCCACTGCTTATGTGTCACTACTTGCGCGCCACAGCTTGTGTGCCCCTATTTGTGGGCCACTTAATACTTGTGTGCAACTCCCTGCTTGTGTTCCACTACTTGGGTACCATTTACTTCTTACATGAAACTCACTACTTGCTCACCACTCACAACTTGTGTGCCACTTCCACTTACGCTATTAGAGCTTGGATTTTTTTTCTAACATTTGAGCTTCTACAAAATGAGGGGGTAGCTGCCTATTTATAGGCATTTTGGTGACCCTGTACATGAGGTGTGAAACTCACCTTGTTCTCCACTTCATGACTTGCATTCCGCTCTATGACTTGCACTTCGCTCCATGACTTGTGTGCCACTTCATGACTTTTGCACCACATCATGACTTGTGCACCACTTCATGACTTTTGTTCCATTTCATGACTTGCGTGCCACTTTATGAATTGAATACCACTTGATGACTGTGAGCCACTTGATGACTTGCGTGCCACTATTTAATTTTTCATATTTTGATGTTTTGATTTTGAAAAATACCAAGCGTGGAATATTCCAATCTTCCATAACACTAGAGTCTAACTCCATTTCCAAAAATACTTGTCTCCATTCTCTAATTTTTGGGCCAAAATTTTGGAAAACACAGGAAAACGGTTCCACCTTGTCTCTGTTCTTCTTGTACCACCTCTAGATCATTCATTCATTTTTAATATTTATTTTCCAACGTATATTGTCGACAATATATCGGGAACATGAAAACTCACCATATAAACCTACTTTGTCAACAACCACGACCAAACCAAAAAAGATTCAATGGTATATTGAGGGATTCTTTCCCAATAATCTCCCTCTTTGGGTTTATTGACAACTATACTTAATTCGATACCTTGTAAAACATTCTTCCATCTTCAACCACAATTCACCTCTTGTGATTTTTATAGTGATCAAATATTTACCCAACACATACTCTAATCCCACATGATCAATGCTCGGTGTGAGAAAAAAGAGTATAATGGAAAGTTCATCACTGAACCACTTCATTCCTGACACCAATTCCTGAAACCAATAAACTATTCTCATCATGAACCTCAACTATTATGATATATCATCTTTGAATGATCACTGATAGCATCATCATATTTAAAAATCCTACACCCCTTATCTTGTTTCTCCCCCCATATCACCGGTCCACCTGTCGGCTTCTACCAGTGTCTTTGACTAAGAAATTTTCTCCTATAAAAAGCCACACTTTCTCCCCATTGAACAGTCACATTTTCTCCACCTTTGTCAAAGAACCCAAAGGTCACTGTAACACCTCGAGATTTTATGAAAAATATTCTTTTTAATTTCATTAATTTCTTGTGGTCTACGCTACACCAAAAGGATCTTTCACAACACGCATCCTTGACTTGCCTTTCATAGCACGCAATCGCGACCTTCCTCGATAGTGTGTGTAGTACGCAATACCGAGTTTCACTAAACAACGATATGCAATTAAAATATTTTTAAAACTAGTCGTTATGAATAGTAATAACCGATTTTTGAAATTTTGTAAATTTTATTTTTCAAAATGGACTTCATTTTTGGATTCGGAATATTGAAATTAGCTTAGGGTGAAATTTTGGTACTTTTCGACTAACTTTCATTTTCTGATGAATAGTGAAAATTTCTAAATTTTAATTAAAAACAACCTTTTTAATAGAAATAATTAATAGTGATAAATTATTAATTTGAGTGGTTTAAAATCATATTTAGAATATATTTTTACTATTTAATACAATGTTGGTTATTGGATTTAATTTCACATTTAAACCAGACATAAACAACTGTCAATCTTTTGATAGTTATTATCTCTTAAGAACACGCTATTTGTTTTGACGACGGAAATTAATTTTTAAATTAATTAATGAAACTGGTATGTTTTGAATTTGGTAAAATAGACATCATTTTTGAGTTCATAATATTAAATATATCTTAGGCCTAATTTTTGGTATTTTTCTGGAAACTTTCATTTTTTTGATAAATAGTGCAACCACTAAGTGGTAGTTAAAAAACTGAATTTTTCATAAACCTTAATTTTACCGCTTCTGTGAGTGGAATTTCAAAAATCTTAGAGACACGGTTGATTTCATTATGTAAAATGTGGTTCAATGAGATGAAAATAATTTTTGGTGAATATTAACTTTTTACTTTTATTTACCACGGTTAAAAGTAAATAGAGTCATTAAGGGTAAAAATGATATTATTATTACCCTAAAACATGTCCTAATTCTATTGGATAAGTTTAATTCGACCAAAAACAACCTTAGGAATAAAATATCACCATTTAGGCCCACTTGGATTAGATTAGGACATTTATTATTAATTTATTTAAAGAAGGGTTAAAATAGTAAAAATCAAAGTTTAATAAGAAAATAATTTTTAATATAGGGTTATACATAAGATAAATTCGACTATAAATATTCATTATAAATCTAAAACTATTTCCTACATAATGATATTTTATTTGTAATTTTTAGACTTTAAATAAGTTAATTTATTTATGACACAAAGATGATGCAGTAATTATCTTATTAATGAAATATTGACATAATTGATGTTATAAATACCCAAATAAATGTAATTTGAGACTTTTTATGAATTACACTAATCTTATAGGTTACTATGACATGTTATTATTTATTTAATTAACTTTTTTCGAACTAATAATTCTGTTATGATTTTCAAAAAAAATCAATTACTAAATAGTGTCAAAATTTACATAAAATAGGTTTTAAAACAAATATTATATTATTAATTGTTATTTTATTCCTAAAAATATAAGGTTCGTACAAATGACTTAGATAAGGTTATATATATTAATAATAAATAACTTGGGGTTCGTTTGGCTTGTTACAGTGAGTTTATTAACCTTATAGTGTAAGAACACAAAAAGACACGGTAAAAGTAAAATTATCTAACTTAAAGTTAAATATAAATGATAAGGTTAAAATAAGAACATAAACTTGTCTAAATTCTATTTTATGAGATTATTTCGACTCATACCCACCTTAGATTCTAAATATATCAATTTTGAGCTATTTAAAACCGAATTTGGATTTATAATAAAATAATATTTTTAGTTTTTTCAAAAGAGCCCATCTCCTCCCTTATAAAAGGGAACCTCCTCCCTCTCTTCCTCACACCACTTTGAGCCTTCAAGTTCATCCAACCCCTGCCAAATTCTCTTCTCTGCTTCCCTAGAAACATCCTAGAGGTTCTGGTCTTCCTCAAATACAAATTTTAGTGCCCTAAAAGGAGATCCCAAAGAGGCACTTCAAAGAAGAGGTAATGTCCGTTACCGATTCTTTCAACTTTATTTCTTCTTCCACTTCTTCTTCTTAGGTTGTTTCATTATGAAGTAATAACATCAGTATCCCTCATATACTGATATTTTATTATAAGTATGAAAAAACCATATTTCCCCATCTATCCATCCTACGGAAAACGAAATCACCACGCGTGCGTAAGTACGGAATACCATCTCCACGCCGTGGTGTAATCTATTTTCCATCACCACCTTACTTGGATGGGTATAATGGTGTAAATAATAACTATATATGATTATTGTAAAGTGATATATATTCTGAAATAGTATACATACACTCCAATACAATTCCACGATCATGAGAATGATATCATCGCTTGTGTGTACGTACGGACTACCGTCTCCACGACGCGATGAGATTCATTCTCCACGTTAACCATTCATGAATGATTATAAATTATATATAATAAGTAATCATGAAATATATGAAATAATAATGATACTGGATTTATGTGTATATATATGTATCTCATCTACTTAATTCCATTCAACTCAATAAGGAAACGAAAACAACGTTCATGCGTACGTACAGCCAACCGTCTCCATGATAGGTGTATTTCTTTCCATTTACTGATCTATTATATATATGTATATTCTGAATATATATTATATATAAATCATGTTTTATATTCTGGAATTAAGTAATCATGATCTAAGTAATCATATGAATAATTACAAGTCAAAACACCGGCGACAAATGAAACGATTTTACCCAAAACGCTCTTTAACATGGAATTTACAAAAGAACAGGTCATATAAAGTCATAAGTGAACCATATATGACATCATAACAATGAGTATGATTCTTGAATAAGTCAATGACATTATTTAAATCATTATACAGGAGGTTCGGACACTTACGAAGCAAATCAGACCTAAGGTAAGTGAAAATATCACAATCTCATTTTTATCCGAGATTGTTTATACTTTGGTATTTACTGGGGTGTATTTTATCATCCAAATCCATGTTTCCTCAATATGTAATATTTTTTACATCCACCTAAAACTGTTTAAATCCAATTTTACCCTTCGGTGAGTTTTTAGAAAAAGATATGAAAGGAATATTTTGTCGTTTTTCGTACGAGGTGTTTTTTGACTTTTCCGACAAAAGTACGAGAAGAATGTTTTTTTTAACTTATACGGCATGAATGGATTTTTAATACATTATTTCCAAGAAGCTTCATTTACAAGTTTTCATGTTTATTTTTAATCAACTTCTTTTAGTTTAAAATTGTATGACATGTTAAAGAAAGGAAAATGTTTTTGAAGTAGAAAGGATATTTTCCTCAAGAATGGAGTTCAAGTGCTTTATCAAAATTATTTTCCATCTAAGATAATATAGGGTTCTATTTCTATCCCTATTATTACATTTATTTGATTATGTTGTGATGGAATTATTTTTATGAATTCCTTTATCTTATATGAATTGTTTTATGATGTCATGATGTTTAAGATTCCCATTTTTATTACATGGGTTATGAAATGATGTATGATTTACGATTCTGTGAGTGGAATTTCAAAAATCCGAGAGACATGGTTGATGTCAGTAAATAAAATGTGGTTCAATTAGATGAAAATAATTTTTGGTGAATAGTAACTTTTTACTTTTATTTACCACGGTTAAAAGTAAATATGGTAATTAAGGGTAAAAATGATATTATTATTATTACCCTAACACATGTATTAATTCTATTGGATAAGTGTAATTCGACCAAAAACAACCTTAGGAATAAAATATGACTATTTAGGCCCATTTGGATTAGATTAGGACATTTATTATTAATTTATTTAAAGAAGGGTAAAAATAGTTACAATCAAAGTTTAATAAGAAAATCATTTTTAATATTGGGTTATACATAAGATAAATTCGAATATAAATATTCATTAGAAATCTAAAAATATTTCCTACATAATGATATTTTATTTTTAATTTTTAGACTTTAAATAAGATAATTTATTTATGACACAAAGATGATGCAATAATTATCTTATTAATGAAATATTGACATAATTGATGTTATAAATACCCAAATAAATGTAATTTGAGACTTTTTATGAATTACACTAATTTTATAGGTTAATATGACATGTTATTATTGATTTAATTAACGTTTTTCTAACTAATCATTCTGTTATGATTTTCACAAAAATCAATTACTAAATAGTGTCAAAATTGACATAAAATAGTTTTTAAAACAAATATTATATTATTAATTGTTATGTTATTATCAAAAATCTAAGGTTCTGCCAAATGACTTAGATAATGTTATATATATTAATAATAAACAAATTGGGGTTCGTTTGGCTTGTTATAGTGCGTTTATTAACCTTATAGTGTAAGAACTCAAAAAGACACGGTAAAAGTAAAATTATCTAACTTAAAGTTAAATATAAATGATAAGGTTAAAATAGGAACCTAAACTTGCCTAAATTCTATTTTATGGGAGTATTTCGACCCATCCCCACCTTAGCTTCGAAATAAATCAATTTGGAGCTATTTAAAACCGAATTTGGCTTTATAATAAAATAATATTTTTAGTTTTTCCAGAAGAGTCCCTCTCCTCCCTTATAAAAGGGAACCTCCTCCCTCTCTTCCTCACACCACTTTGAGCCTTCAAACTCGGACAAACCCTAAAAAATTCTCTTCTCCACTTCCCTAGAAACATCCTAGAGGTTCTGGTCTTCCTCAAAGACCAATTTTAGTGCCCTAAAAGGAGATCTCAAAGAGGCGCTTCAAAGAAGAGGTAATGTCCGTTACCGATTCTTTCAACTTTATTTCTTCTTCCACTTATTCTTCTTAGGTTGTTTCATTATGATGTAATAACATCAGTATCCCTCATATATTGATATGTTATTTTAATTATGAAACAACCCTACTTCACCATCTATCCATCCAACGGAAAATGAAATCACCGCGTGTGCGTACATACGGAATACCGTCTCCACGCCGTGGTGTAATCTATTTTCCATCACCACCTTACTTGGATGGGTATAATGGTGTACATAATAACTATATATGATTATTGAAAATTGATATAGATTATGAAATAGTATACATACACTCCAATACAATTCCACTATCATGAGAATGATATCATCGCTCCTGCGTACGTACGGACTACCATCTCCACGATGCGATGAGATTCATTCTCCACGTTAACCATTCATGAATGATTATAAAGTATATATAATAAGTAATCATGAAATATATTACATAATAATGATACTAGATTTATGTGTATATATATGTATGTCATCTACTTAATTCCATTCAACTCAATAAGGAAACGAAAACAACGTTCATGCGTACGTACAGCCTACCATCTCCATGATAGGTGTATTTATTTCCATTTACTGATCTATTATATATATGTATATTCTGTATATATATTATATATAAATCATGTTTTATATTCTGGAATTAATTAATCATGATCTAAGTAATCATATGAATAATTAAAAGTCAAAACACGGACGACAAATGAAACGATTTTACCCAAAACGCTCTTTAACATGGAATTTACAAAAGAACAGGTCATATGAAGTCATAAGTGAACCATATATGATATCATAATAATGAGTATGATTCTGGAATAAGTCAATGACATTATTTAAATCATTATACAGGATGTTTGGACACTTACGAAGCAAATCGGACCTTAGGTAAGGGAAAATATCACAATCTTATTTTTATCCGAGATTGTTTATACTTTGGTATTTACTGGGGTGTATTTTATCATCCAAATCCATGTTTCCTCAATATGTAATATTGTTTACATCCACCTAAAACTGTTTAAATCCAATTTTACCCTTCGGTGAGTTTTTAGAAAAAGATATGAAAGGAATCTTTTGTCGTTTTTCGTACGAGGTATTTTTTGACTTTTCCGACAAAAGTACGAGAAGAATGTTTTTTTTAAATTATACGGCATGAATGGATTTTTAAAACATTATTTCCAAGAATCTTCCTTTACAAGTTTTCATGTTTACTTTTTAATCAACTTCTTTTAGTTTAAAATTGTATGACATGTTAAAGAAAGGAAAATGTTTTTGAAGTAGAAAGGATATTTTCCTTAAGAATGGAGTTCAAATGCTTTATCAAAATTATTTTCCATCTAATATAATATAGGGTTCTGTTTCTATCCCTATTATTACATTGATTTGATTATGTTGTGATGGAATTTTTCTTATGAATTCTTTTATCTTATATGAATTGTTTTATGATGTCATGATGTTTAAGATTCCCATTTTTATTACATGGGTTATGAAATGATGTATGATTTATGATTCTGTGAGTGGAATTTCAAAAATCCGAGAGACATGGTTGATGTCAGTAAATAAAATTTGGTTCAATGAGATGAAAATAATTTTTGGTGAATAGTAACTCTTTACTTTTATTTACCATGGTTTAAAGTAAATAGGGTGATTAAGGGTAAAAATGATATTATTATTATTACCCTAACACATGTTCTAATTCTATTGGATAAGTGTAATTCGACCAAAAACAACCTTAGGAATAAAATATGACCATTTAGGCCCACTTGGATTAGATTAGGACATTTATTATTAATTTATTTAAAGAAGGGTTAAAATAGTTACAATCAAAGTTTAATAAGAAAATAATTTTTAATATAGGGTTATACATAAGATAAGTTAGACTATAAATATTCATTAGAAATATAAAAATCTTTCCTACATAATGATATTTTATTTGTAATTTTTAGACTTTAAATAAGTTAATTTATTTATGACACAAAGATGATGCAATAATTATCTTATTAATGAAATATTGACATAATTGATGTTATAAATACCCAAATAAATGTAATTTGAGACTTTTTATGAATTACAATAATTTTATAGGTTAATATGACATGTTATTATTTATTTAATTAACTTTTTTGGAACTAATCATTCTGTTATGAGTTTCACAAAAATCAATTACTAAATAGTGTCAAAATTTACATAAAATAGTTTTAAAACAAATATAAAATTATTAATTGTTATGTTATTCCTAAAAATCTAATGTTCGGCCAAATTACTTAGATAAGGTTATATATATTAATAATAAAAAACTTGGGGTTCGTTTGGCTTGTTACAGTGAGTTTATTAACCTTATAGTGTAAGAACACAAAAAGATACGGTAAAAGTAAAATTATCTAACTTAAAGTTAAATATAAATGATAAGGTTAAAATAGGAACCTAAACTTGCCTAAATTCTGTTGGATGAGAGTATTTCGACCCATCCCCAACTTGGCTTCGAAATAAATCAATTTGGAGCTATTTAAAACCGAATTTGGCTTTATAATAAAATAATATTTTTAGTTTTTCCAAAAGAGTCTCTCTCCTCCCTTATAAAAGGGAACCTCTTCCCTCTCTTCCTCACACCACTTTGAGCCTTCAAACTCGGCCAAACCCTGACAAATTCTCTTCTCCACTTCCCTAGAAACATCCTCGAGGTTCTGGTCTTCCTCAAAGACCAATTTTAGTGCCCTAAAAGGAGATCTCAAAGAGGCACTTCAAAGAAGAGGTAATGTCTGTTACCGATTCTTTCAACTTTATTTCTTCTTCCACTTATTCTTCTTAGGTTTTTTCATTATGAAGTAATAACATCAGTATCCCTCATATACTGATATGTTATTTTAAGTATGAAACAACTCTATTTCACCATCTATCCATCCTACGGAAAATGAAATCATTGCGTGTGCGTACGTACGGAATACCGTCTCCACGCCGTGGTGTAATCTATTTTCCATCACCACCTTACTTGGATGGGTATAATGGTGTAAATAATAACTATATATGATTATTGAAAAGTGATATAGATTCTGAAATAGTATACATACACTCCAATACAATTCCACTATCATGAGAACGATATCATCGCTCGTGCGTACGTATGGACTACCGTCTCCACGACGCGATGAGATTCATTCTCCACGTTAACCATTCATGAAGGATTATAAAGTATATATAATAAGTAATCATGAAATATATGACATAATAATGATACTAGATTTATGTGTATATATATTTATGTCATCTACTTAATTCCATTCAACTCAATAAGGAAACGAAAACAATGTTCATGCGTACGTACAGCCTACCATCTCCATGATAGGTGTATTTCTTTCCATTTATTGATCTATTATATATATGTATATTCTGAATATATATTATATATAAATCATGTTTTATATTCTGGAATTAATTAATCATGATCTAAGTAATCATATGAATAATTACAAGTCAAAACACGGACGACAAATGAAACGATTTTACCCAAAACGCTCTTTAACATGGAATTTACAAAAGAACAGGTCATATGAAGTCATAAGTGAACCATATATGATATCATAACAATGAGTATGATTCTGGAATAAGTCAATGACATTATTTAAATCATTATACAGGAGGTTCGGACACTTACGAAGCAAATCGGACATAAGGTAAGGGAAAATATCACAATCACATTTTTATATGAGATTGTTTATACTTCGGTATTTACTGGGGGTACTTTATCATAAACATCCATGTTTCCTCAATATTTAAAATTATTTCCATCCACCTACAATTTTTTAAATCCAATTTTACCCTTCAGTGAGTTTTTAGTAAAATATATGAAAGGAATATTTTGTCGTTTTTCGTACGAGGTACTTTTTGACTTTTCCAACAAAAGTATGAGAAGAATGTTTTTTTTAACTTATACGACATGAATGGATTTTTAGAAAATTATTTCCTAGAATCTTCCTTTACAAGTTTTAAAGCTTATTTTTAATCACCTTCTTTTAGTTTAGAATTGTATGACATGTTAAGAAAGGAAAAGTGTTTTTGAAGTAGAAAGGATATTTTCCTCTAGAATGGAGTTCAAGTGTTTTATCAAAATTATTTTCCACCTAAGATAATAAAGGGTTCTGTTTGTATCCCTATTATTACATTGATTTGATTATGTTGTGATGGAATTATTTTTATTAATTCCTTTATCTTATATGAATTGTTTTATGATGTCATGATGTTTCAGAATCCCATTTTTATTACATAGGTTATGCTATGATGTATGGTTTATGATTTTTTGGAACACATAAGAATGGTATCATTATGAGACGGGTGGGACCTATATCTCCCTCCAATTCATTGGGTAAAGATTTTCTATCTCATGAGATAGACATGGCTGGAACGGCAGGTTAAACCGGTGAAATAGGACTGAAACGAGGAATGAACTCGGTTCAGAAATGGACTTTGTCCACTAAGATAGTCTTGGCAATGAGTCTTGACTAGTAAGAAATGATTCTCTATGATTATGTGTGTATGCCATAAAGTTTCATGTTTTAAGTTATGATTATTGAGATTACATTTCACTACTATGATTTATCCCATGTTATGATATTATGATCTCTTTTTCAGGTTAAGATTTCCAAAATGTTATGTTCTTATGAATATGATGTGATTGATATTTCTTTTTTTTACCCTTACTGAGCATTTGAGCTCACCCTTTTATGTTTTCTTTTCCCTAGGATATAAAGAAAGATTTTAGGTAAAAAAAGGGAATATCTTTATGGGAGATGTTGAAGATCTTTCACCATGATTAGAAGATTATATTCCTAGTTTCCAAAGACACTAAACTATTACGGTCCTTGTGTGTGTGTTTCTGTTATGTACTAAGTATTCCGCAAAAGTAATGTAATGTCCATGTACGTTAAGCTTTGGGTCTCTACAGTCACTCTTTTGTAGTCTATAAAAGGATTAAAACACATATCAAGACATCTAATAAAAACATCATACCTCGGGGAGAGGGGGGTTTTACATCCACACTAGTTTTTATACTGGGAGTCGAATGAACTCCGCAAGCCAGTTGGTGCCTCTCAAACACTTCCTTGCGTAAGGCCTTCATTAGAATATTAGTAACCTGTAGCTCTATAGGCACATATTACAACTTCACTAGCCCTTGATCCACCTTCTCCTTAATAAAATGATATTTGATTTCAATGTTCTTGGTCCTTGATTGATGGATGGGATTTTTTATGAGATTTATGTCACTTGAGTTATCACACTAAATTTAATTCAAAGATGGAACTATTAAACCCATTTCATCAAGATACTACTTTGTCCATAATAACTGTGTGCATTATTTCATGGTTGCAATATACTCAACTTTTTTGGTTCTCAAAGAAATGAAATATTGTTTATTTCTCGACCATAAAATACACAATCCATGAAGATAAAAATCACCTCCTGATGTTGATTTCCTGTCATCTGATGAACCGGCCCAATCTGCATCTATATATCCCAAAAGATCTCTCTGAGATTTTTTACTATACATTAAGCCAAAATCAATTGTTACCTTGATATACCAAAGTATTATTTTCACAAAAACCATAAGGATTTCCTTGGAATTACTTTTATATCTTTTTTATTAAAATGTGGAAAATACAATGTCAGGCCTTTCTGTGGTCAAGTGTTGTAAAATTCCAATAATTTTCTTGTATTCTGTGATATTAACCACCTTTACTTCATCATCTTTTGATATTTTCAACTAGGTAGCAACTAGAGTCTTCCTTTCATTGGAATTTTCCATTCAAAATCTCCTTAGAAACTCTATGGAATATTTGTTTTGAGAGATAAATGTGTCATTCCTTCCTTGTGTCACTAGTAAACCATGGAAAAATGTCATCTCACAAATCATAGACATTTCGAACTCATGTTTCGTGAATTTGAAAAACAATATACATTGTGATTCACCTAATCCTCCAAAGATTATATCATCAAACTAGAATAGCACCATCATAATTTGATTACTATAATTTTTCAAATATAACTTATAATCAACTCCAACAAACTAGAAACCTGTATTCTTCAAAAACTGGTCTAGACATGAAAATCATGCTCTTGGTTCTTGCTTCAACAAATACAAATCCTTATTCATCCAAACAATTTTTTTCTCATCTTCATAAATGAGAAAAACATTTGGCAACTCAATATAAACTTCTTCTTCCAAAAACACATTTAAAAATACTGATTTGACATCCCTCTAGAACACTTTGAACATCTATTGCAATACAGTGGCCAAGAATAATATGATTATTTCTAGTCATTCCATAGGTGAAAATGCCTCATCAACACCAATACCCTCTATCTATGAGTATCAATTGCACACGAGATGAGCTTTGTTTCATATCACAACACCATCATTATTCATTTTTTGTGAAATGACCACTATGTCCTGATGACATTATTATCTGCCAACCTCGAAACAATCTCTCAAGTTTGATTCTTCTCAATATATTCTAGCTCTTCATTCATCACCTGAACCTAGTTTTCATCTTCATCTACATCAGAAAAACATTTAGGTTCAACAAGAGATAAGATAGATTTCTGTTATATTAACTTCATTATTCTTGTCTAAACTGGTGTTTTCTAATCACCAATGATATCATGCCTATCAATTTTAGCATGAATATTTATCTTCTTTGAATATACAAACTTTATTTCCTATTTTACATCATCAATATATTCTTCTGAGTTAGCATATTCTACTTATATTCCCCTTGTGTTACTTTCTTCTTCATCACTTTCTTCAAGAAACTTTTCACTGTTCTGTTGAGTATTCTCTTCATTTTCCACAGCAGGGACATCATTTTTCTCAACTACTTTTCACATCCTCTTGTTAAAGCATTTTATGATTTGATTTTTCCTGAGTATCCAAGGAATATCCCTTAATCTCCAAGTGACTCAAATTTCATGTTTTTTTATTGATAATGAAGAACTTACTTCCAAATATTTGAAAGTATTTCCCTATTGGAAACTTTCCATACCATATATCATACAATGACTTTCCTTCCTTTGAACACAACAAATCCCTATTAGAAATGTAGACTGATGTCAATACTCCTTCCTTCCAAAATTTCTCTGGTAGGAAATTTTCTATAAGCATCAATCTGGCCATATTGTTGATGATCTAATTTCTCTTTCAAACCACTCCATTATATTGAGGGGTTATTACTGAAAAAACATGATTCCTTATCTCATGATTCTTGAGATATTATTCTACCTTAATGTTTGTAAATTTCATACCGTTGTCAGTATGAAACTTCAAAATTTTCTACCCACGCATCCTTTTAGATTCCCTCTGATGCTATTTTAGGCAACTGAACACATCAGACTTGTGGGAAATGATGAATACCCATTCCATTATTCTATAATAATCAATGAAAAAATATAATATATATTTTCATCAATGGATCTTTGTGAGATAGGTACAAAAACATGAGCATGAACCAATTCAATCACTCTTATTGACTTCTTTTCCTTCACTTTGTACGTCTTTTTGATGCTCTTCCCATGTCGAAAAGAATGGAATGTATTTGTATGATCATGTGATATCTTGGGGAGGTCTCTAGATACATCACAATTTACCATATCTTCTAGGGAAGGTTGTAATAGATGACTAAGTTGTTTATTCCATAACTTTTTTTCCTCTTATCTGGATAAAAATCACACATCTTCATCACCACTTATAAGGTAAAGATTTTACTTTTTCTTTTTTACTATAGAGTCATTTCACCTTATCTTCCTTTGATAATACACATCTTCTTAGTAAATCTTATAGAATTACCTAAGTCGCGAAGTGGACTAATGTTGAGATAATTGTGACTAAGACCTTCTACAACTAATACATCATCATGTATTATTTCTTTTCCCCCAAACCTATCCTTTCATGAGCCAATTATCTTCAGACCTTCATAATTTCTAAACTTAACAACTCCTTCTTTATAATATTTTATTCCTATGACCATATCCTTATTCACTGTTATATAGGATGTGAAACCACTATCAAGGATCCATACACCAGAACGTTCAGATAGTTTAAGGTAAATTTCATCAACCGCTACCTTCTATGCTCTCTTATTCTTGGTCCATGTTTTTGTATTCATACAAAACTTAGATTGATATTTCTGATCTTTCTAGAAGTATGATGGACCGAATTCATATTGAAAGGCTTCAAATCTATTTTTAGTTTTCAACTCTCTTGTTGGTTAATTAACCTGCTGCTTGTAAACATTCTAGTTATGCTTTAGCACATTCCTATGTATGGTCCATGTAGGGTATCTATCCGCGTACCCAAATCCTCTACACCAAAAACAATGTCCCTAATAATATGTTCTATAATATTGAGCTCGTTTTGGATTCCTCTTTTTTCCTTATTCCCTTCAGTATCTCATGGCTATAAAACATACATTTTTTGAATGTCCCATAATTCAATAGAAATAACATCTGATATAGGGTGAATTCCTATTTGTCACTTCTGCACTGCTGGTTTTCCCCTGGGATCTATTCATATTTTGATTTTTCTTTGTCTGATTCTTCTTCATTCCCAAATCAACCTTTAATCTCAGAGCAGATTCCTATAGTCTGACTTCATCTTTCACAGATTTTTGTCTTTGGTTAGGCCCTACATCAGTCTTAACATCTAAACATTATTGTTTTTCTATTTCTGGTGAACCAGTATTCTTTACTTCCAACTTTTTTATCTATTGAGATATCTACTTTAATGAGGTCATATTGGAAGTAATGATTTTTCTTTTATCCTTAACTTTTAATTGTGGATTGATGACTTCTTCCTCAATTTCCTCAATGAGTTTGATTTTTTCTTTAGTTGTGTTATTCAATCCATCGATCTACCTTCTCTATTCTTCAACTCTGAGTTTTTATTCATCAACTTTTCTAGAGTCCACTAGCAATGAAGACTTAATATTTTCAATTTCCTTCATCAACTAAGACTTTTATTTCTCATATTCTTGTATATAGAGTTTGTCATCATGTACCACTTTGTTTAGTTTCTTCATTTTTTTCTCTCCAAACATTTATCTCCTCAAGATCTACTTCTAACTCAGATTCCATATCAAATATTCCTTCAACGTCTTCTTCTTCTTCATAAGCATCAGTTTCTTCCTTCTTATGAGAACTACCGACAACTGCCACCATATAGTTTTCTACACAATCTTTATAGTTCTCATTTTATTTATCCTATTAAACATTATATTCATATGAACTATCACATTCTTTTGAAATAAGATTCTATTTCATAAAGAAATTTCTCTTGAACTATTTCATACCTTTCACATAGGCTAAAGGCTTCTTCTTGGTAATTTCAATTTCATCCTCCTAATGTACTTAGAACTTCTTGGAGAACCTTGATATCAGATGTCCAATATTTTTCACATTTAAAACATGCTAGTGGAAGTTTCCCATTTAACTTTCCTTTTACTCTTTGTAGATTTGAAGACCGGAATAACATCACCTCCCCTGTTTCTTCGTCTTCCTGAGAGTCTCCAATGGTGTGCTTCTCCCTAGCCTTGAATGTCACCTCTTCATATTTCCCCTTTTCCCAAGCATTGTTGTCATCATTTCTCATTTCATATAATATTAGGGTACTATGGAAGTTATCTAGTGTCAGCTCTTTCAGATCATTATCTTCCAAATTGAAACTTTCAGATTGAACTAAGGTGGAAGTTTCCTCAAGATTTTCTTCACAATATTTATGTATTAAATGAATTACCGAAGACCTCGCATGTCTTCCACAACAATATTTACCAAACCAAATAATGCATTAAAAAACTAATTCGGCCTCATTCTTAGATCTTTATATTTTTTCCACAGAACTTGTAGCTTTGTCTCTATGGCCTTTGTATCTCCTATATATATTCAATATTTTTCCCGATATAATATCAAAATTTTTTCATGAAATCACCATCATATAGATATAATTTCATAGGTATTCCTCTAATTATTTTATTCCCTTAGTATTAGCATCTAGTCCCCTTATATTAGCCTCTAATAATGCACCATTTTTTATTTCACCTGAGATTCAATGAATCACTGCTATAAACTCACCCATTCCCAAAGATCATAAGTAGTGTTGAATCATATTCTTCTATGACTAAAAATTATTACCCTTGAAGATAAGAATCCCTTTATGATTGGTGACCTCCATTAAGAGGGAAACACTGATATTAACCTTTCCCTATAATACCAATTTTTAGGTACACTAGGCTAGATATCCTAAGAGGGGGTGAATCAGGGTATGAAATATTTAAACAATTTCCCCTTTTGATCATATTTCATTGTTTAACAAAATTATCTTCTCTCTCCTCCATGTTTGTAGATTATTAAAAATTCTTAAATAATGCACAAAAAAACATCAATTTTACTTGGTTCACCCTCACTAGGATACATCCAAGGAGCATACTCAAATGATGTGCAGATGTACCAAATCCACTATAAGTGCACTGCTATTTACAATGTTTGGGGTGAAATCACTATCCCTCCTGGTTTACAACAAATTACTAATCAAAATATCACAACTCCATCAACTAAATTGGGATCACTACTTCTTTCTAAGATCCACTGAAAATTTATAGACTTTTCGGTCTCTTCATTATCACAAATGCATGCATCCTCTACTATATGTAGATGTTATATTGAAGTGAACCTTTCATCCATTGAAGAATATCTCTTTACCATAGATGTACTGGGAAACTTCTAACTTTTACACAACTCTAGGGTGACTTGTGCACCACTATAACTAGTTTGTAGCCTTTTCCTTTTTTCTGGGAAAACCAACTTGCATGCCACTTTATACTTGTGTGCCACTGTTGAGCACCACATCAAACTTTCTCTCCACTTTATACTTGTGGACTAATACTTGTTCCCAACTGCTTTTTTTCCACTACTTTTGTGCCACTACTTGGATTTCACTATTTTCACGCCACTAACTACTTGTGCACAACTCACTTCATGCACACCACTACTTACGCACCACTTACTACTTTCACACAACTCACTACTTGTGCACCACTCCCAACTTTCATGCCACTTCCACTTGTGCGATTAGAGATCAGATTTTATCTAACTATTGAGGTTCTACTAAATGATGAGGGTAGACATCTATTTATAGTAATTTTGATGACCTTGCACGTGAGGTGTGAAACTCACCTTGCATGATCGATTGTGACTTGTATGTCACTCCAAAACTTGTGTGCCACTTCATGACTTGAAATCCACTTCATGACTTGCATGACACTTCATGAATTGTGCACCACTTCATGACTTGTGTGCCACTTAATGACTTGTGCCCGAGTTCATGAAATTCACAACAATTCATAACTTGTGTTCCACTGCATGACTTGCATGCAACTTGATGACTTGAACACCACTTAATGACTTGTGTGCCACTCATTCCTTTTCTATATTTGATGTTTTCATTTTTGAAAAATTTCTAGCATGCAACATTCCAATCCTTCTTAACATAGGATTACAACACCTTTTTCCAAAAACACTTGTCTCCATTATCTAATTTTGTGACCCAAATTTTGGAAAACATTAGAAAATGGCACAACCTAGTATTTGTTATTTTTGTACCACCTCCAGATCATCAATTCATTTTTCATGGTTCTTTTTCCACATAGATTGTCAACAATATCATTGGAACATGAAAATCACCATAGAAACCTTTTTTTTACAAACACAACCAACCAAAAAATGCTTTAATTATACATTGAGGTATCTTTTACCAACATCTTCAAATGATCACTACTCCAGATGATATATTCCATGTACCATATTGGAATGTTTTATAGAAACCCACATCATCTATTTTCTAAATTGAAATTATATTATTCCATAAGAATAGAATATATCATTCATACTTCAACCATAGTATAATTTTTTACCATGTTTGGATAACAAAATTACATTTCCTCACTATCTTGAGAGTGTTTTATTCCATAAGGTTAACCTTACCCAACTTATCAGTAGTATAATTATTTATACTCCCTCTCTAAAAAGTATCATTGAAAGAAGATTTGAAATCAGTAACCTATGACCACAAAGGAGAAGAAACACTTATGAGAAATCCACTTCCATATTCTATTTTGGGATTCAAATATCCATAAATGGAAATATATTTTGTATATTTCTCCCTCCAATCACTATAATACTTTTTTAGGTGGCCTCTTCTCCCATAATTCCAATACAGGGGATCACTACTCACTGAGCTACTTCTACCTTGAATTATCCTACCATCACCCTTTCTATGGCCATTCCTTAGATTCATTCATCCCCTTATTTGTATACTATTACCATTATAAACAAATACATGGATATCCTCCTATTGAATTTCTTTATTCGATATCAGTTCTTGAGTATCCATGTACTTCAAATCATCATTTACTCTATAATTGGTCATGGTAATCCCCATCACGACCAATGAATCTAGAAGTGAGGAAATTAAAAACATCTATAAAACTGTGTCTTTGAATCCTACATTTTTCAATCCCATATTAAATTCAATTACATAGAATTAATTCATATGATTGGTTTCGTTCCATCATTCCAAAATTTTCAGTCTATATAGTCTCCTTAGAATAAACACCTTTTTCATTATCATGGGATTCTCATGTATATCAACTAAGGTATTCATAGCTTACGATGTGGTATTCACATACCTATTGTTGAATTCCAAATTTCATGAAATGAAAATTCACATCATCTATGGAGATTTCATATCTATCCTATCCCATTATTCCTATTTCATAACTTTTGATTTAGTGATAGTTAATAAATTTCAAGGCCTCTCTGTAGGAGACAGTTCTCTATTTTCATTTTCCAAAACCCAGAATCTGTTTCATTGAACATATACATGTAGTCCAAAATATCATATAAATATATCCCATTAGAAATTTTTAACCCCCATATGTCTTGGTCAATATAAATCAAAATTAAACAGTTACATACTTATATTATCATATAAGTAAAATCGATGAAAATGATATTGTACCAAGCTCTGAAACGCCTTAACCATGGCCTAATCCTTTTAAATAACTCAAAATATGATCCTTGATAGCACATAATGGTTCCATGAACACTATTATAATAAATCACTAGAATAAAATCCATATAGACTTTACACAAGGTATTAAAATAACATGAATTAACCTCACTTATAATTCCTAGAAAAAAAAAAGACAATCACAACCAAGTCACTACAACATAATAATAAATATTAAAAAGAGTAAACAATAACTACAAAAAATAATGATTGAATGAAACTATGGATATTAAAGAATAATATAAAATGATTACATGGTTTAATATTGTTCCCTAATACATAGAAGGATATAGGTTTACTTTTTATTCAAAGAATTGGTAGGATGATTATAATGATTGTGACATCACATTGTGTGAATCACAAGTGATCCTCCATAGTTTAATTTTACTTCCCATATAGTGCTTCTATTCTCCACCACCATCGTACTTTCACAAGATAAAGTCCACATCGTCTAAGATTCATGGAGGAACCCTTCACCAATGAAAATAATTCTAAATCCTTAGTGTGGTGAGCTAATTGGGTTTTCACCCTCTAGATTAACACATATGATGTACCTACTACACAAAACATTATATAGAAGGAATTAATATGGAATGAATATTACTACATGGTTTATATATTTCAATGAGACAACACATATCCACTTCCACTACATCCTTTTTAGTCATTTAAAATAATCCCACAAGATATTCTACTTCCTATGGTCTAAATTTTCCTAATTTAAATAAAATAAATCTCACACCTCAATAAGGTCATAATTGAGTGGATTCATAGAATTTGGTTTAGATCTAAGTATGATTTATAAGTTAGTCACTTGTGATGTATTGGTTGGTTTGGGAAAAATAGGGAAGAAATATTTGAGATATTAGTGTTCATTATGATAGGCCAAACTATCCCACATATGGAATTCCAACCATCACATTATTACATAGGGAAAATAATTATCTGATGATTAACTTAAGAAATTAACACATTTATTATAGTGTATAGTTATGTCAGTAAATCCAAAATATAATTTTTAGGACATGATCTATGCACATAATTTTTTATAACAGGGAAAAAATTTCGGGAATGATGGTTGGGAAATTCTGAAGATATATCCTAAACTCCTCATTATTAAAATATGATATTTTAAAGGTTGTTGGTTTACTTGAAAAATATTATCATGTCATGTGGAAAATATTGTGTGAATTGTCTAGTTTAACTCTTATATAGTACTTCATCTTTTTCATTCTATCTGTTGAATTATATAGAGTTTGATACATCTCATGTGGGTGAGATATTTTAATCTGGGTTTAGGGGGATTTTTATTTGTGGGTTATACATTCTCAGGTTATTTAATTTGGATTTTGGGATCTTTTGAGTCCTTGTATCATTTCATTTAATATGATTATGGTTTTCTCATTATTAAATATTTTGGACTTATTTTATTTCCCACTTTGATTCCCTTCTTCCACTTATAGTTTCAATATAATGGTTGAAACCTCATTAATTTCCCATTTTTGACAATTCTTAATATAGTTCTGATTTCCTAGGATATTTGATGTTTCGGTATTGGAAGTAAGGGAGATTTATGGATGGGATATTTGTGAATATTATGAGTTTTTATAAGTGTTGTTTGTTTCATGAAAAAAATTCCCAATAGGAATGTCACATGCTTGGTAGATAGAATGTGGATTATGATTTTTATTTTCATTATGACTTATTTTGTGACTCATCCTCTTCATTTTGAGGTTGATAATTTGATCCTTAGTTATGTATTCCAAAGGTCAATGTTGTAACATCCTATATATATATTTGGTATGAGTTCCTTTAAATTTCCATAAAACATCATGTATTTTTTATGATTATGTGTGTTTGAGGTATCAGTGGGGGCTAGAGGGATCATTTTGAGAAATGGTTTTAGGATTAGGACATCTATAATTTAATAGATGGAATCAGATATCAGGTGGCTTAGTTTTGGGTACACAGTGGGGAGGTAAATAATATTTTAGCTCTATGTGGGTCATCATCCACTCATTGACCCTGGAGAGGGTACCGAGTGGGTAATTGGGTACATAGTGATAGGTTATTGGCTATCTTGTGGATGCCTATTTATTTTTTTATATTTTTAATCAAATTAATTTCATTTCTAATTAAAATGAGATTCTCATCTCATTGTTTAAGCCATATTCATGAGATTATTTCCCCTACCATATCCCATATCCCATCTTAGGGTCAGTTCTCTATCATTTCTTTCTGGTTTCAAGTGTTTCTAATCTTGGTGAGTCGCCCATGGTAAGTTTATGACTCCACTTTCTTTATTTCCTGTTTTCTCTCAATATTTTGAAAACATTCATCATTTATTCCATAATTTTTGGGTTTTCCAAATTTTTTTAAAATATACCGATCAGAGATAATTCATATGAAGTTATTCGGTGATTAGAAATCTAGTGGAACAAATAATGTAGTTTATTAAACCATCCCTATAGATTATACATGTTTTCTTACGCTGTGGGATATACGATCACAATGACCTTAAGCAATTGACTTAAAATTAATATGAATTTTATCTCATTGATCTATATAATTAGTGTGAGGATTTCCAGGGTTATGGTCAACCCACTAATAATTATTCCTTAACATTTTAGTTTTTTAGGGTTTTTTTGTTAATTTGATGTAGTTTGATCATTATATTTAGAGTCCAATAATGAGTTTCTTGAGTACTATTTTGGTACGAGGGACCTAGTTATGTTCTTTTAGCCTACAACACATATATATTTGTGTGAATATTTGTTAAAAAAATACCCCATAAGGATTTTTGAGTTGTTTTCTTAATCTTGATAAATAGTTAAATGGAAGATGGAAGAAAGTATATCTCATATTTATTAAAGGGCATAAAAATTATAGAAATAAGACCTTTCTATTCTCATGGGGTCTTTGTTGTCAACCTATGTGAAATGGTGATACCCAAAATGGGATTAGTAATGTTTGAAGCTTCCATGGTTGATATGTTAAGAAACATCTTAAAACACCCCGATCAAGATTATTAGGTTGTGTTATTTGGTGTTCTAGTAGAAAATGTACAATGTTTTAGTACTAGTCCATAGAGGGAAATTCAAGGTAAAATAATTTGGTATAAATATGTTGGAACATGAAAGACCACATCATTTCACATAGTGTGGTGGGTAATAGATCATCTTGTGTGCTATAGGAAGTCTCCAATGGTCCCAAATAATGGTGTGGGGGTTTGGGTGATCATCTGAAAAAATGGATTCATGGAAGAGTCCATCATCATGGAACTTACTGCGTTTAAGGGAAGATCAAGGTTTTGGCACCACATAGTGGTTCATTATGCCTCAACCTCGATTCATCGTTTCTGGAAGAACACATTATGATGAACTATTTCTATTTATGGTTGTTTTATTCATAGTTTAATGAATGGTTTTGGTTATTCTTTGAAGGCCACAATTCATCAATTAATTTTCATGTAGGGATGCCCATGATAGAAGTGATTTAAGAAGGATAATCACACCAAATGGGGTAGTGAGAGTGATATATAGAAATATCGTAAACATTAATAATGGTATAATAATTATGGAATATTCATGATCTTATTAGGAAGGTTGAATTTTGAATAATGTTTTTTCTTGAATCGTCATTCTATCAATAAACTTTCATCATTTTATGTGTAGAAGATAAAAAAACATCTTTGTGAATATTTCCATTATATTTAGTGAAGAACCAAAATTTCATCAATAATAGAAGTCAATTCCATAATTTGGTAGAATAAAAACCTTTCCAAATATGCATAGTAGTGAAGCAAGAGGGTCAATGAGGACCCTCCAAACTATTACTTGTAAAAGAAGTGATATTTTAGTGATTTGTAAGAACATGCGCATTATTGTGAATACAACATGGATATAGCCCAATGTGCGTTAACCAAATTAAATTCATTTTTCTATTTACTAAATTCATCACACATTGGGAAAAGAGAGTGAAGAATAAATGTGTTTTTTATGCTGATAGAAAAGGATCCATAATCACAAAAGATTTTTTAAAAAAAAAATTTACCCTAATTCACACCCCCCCCCCCTCAGTGTGTAACCCTTGATGAGGTAATAGAAATTGGTATTAATTGGGTGGTTTTTATTTCTCTATCTTAGAATCATTGTGATGATAGTTAACGACAAAGGTATTCCCATATTTTAATGTAGTAATTTCCATTTTTCAAAAATCTATTTGTGACACAATTTCAAGTCATTGGTCATAGTTTTCAATACAAAATAAATTTATAGAGTCGCTTCTAACATGGAGTGTATCCTTGAATAACTCATATCAGCAAGAATTTGATGCAGATTCCAAATCCATAAATTTATTGGGATGTTCTCCATCCTATACTATTTTCCTAAAATTAATGTCATACAAAACCTATCATGCTATGTGGGAAAAGTTTCTAAAAATTTATGTCATATATTTTAAGGTTTGAGATCAAATGTTATATGTTATGCGGAAGAAATATAAATATTTCAGAATTAATTCAAATAAGATATTTTATTCCTTTACCGGTCATCTAAATATAATTTTTGAAGAAATATGATACCTCGGTGAAGATATTAAAAATAAGAAGATCATGAATAGGATCATGAGAATACTCCCGCCTCATTTAAATGAAAATTTTATAGTTATAGAAGACAAGGACCCAAAATAAATGTCACATGATAGTTTGAATTACACTCTTATCTCCTATGATAAGATAAATGAATACAACGAGTCAAGAATAAAGGAAAATACCAAAGAGGTGGAATTTAACTCCATGAAGAATATATTAACTAAGGAGGATCTAGAAGTTGAAGAAGTGGATGAGGTTATGTAATTATTTCCAAAAATATTAATAAAAGAAGAGTAAAGTTTATGGGAAACATCATATTTCATTCTTTAGAGGAGTAAAAGTGGTGCATCTTACAACTTAATGTCCCAAAAACATAAAGAATATGATAATGAATAGAATCATTTGAAGAAGTTAAAGGGAGATATGGAAGGTAAAAGGAACTTTAGATAGATATCCTTCAAAAGGGGTAATTTTCTATATTAAAAGGAATATTTTTCTAAATAAAGTGAAACTTTTGAATTTTAATATTGCAAAGATGGATATATTTTTATAGCTATTGAAAATAAGTTAAAAGATGACGATAATGATAATAAAAATGGAGTTATGGATATATTTGATCTTCATCTAGAACTTGAGCTAGAACATAAAGATATCGATTCTAATAAAGAAAATACTAGGAAGGATAATGCATTAGTACATGATTCCAAGCATTAAATTCAACAAAAACATGAAGAAAAGAAAGAGATGAGATCTAAGATTAAAAATATCATATCTTTATTTTTTGTAAACATAGGAAAGCATATGAAAATTAAGATTAAATTATAATTACAAATCCAAATCCTTGATGGTTTAGAAAAACTATCAAATATATACTTAAAAGGATTGAGAATATTAAAGGAACATTTTTTAGGTTTATTATAAATTCTAGTGATCAAGAATGGATATTATAACCTTGAATACTTATAGTGTATTATAATGGATCATCATCAAGTCAATAAAAATTAATTTTTTTTGAAAATAATATACCTAATATTCAAGTGCAATAGTTCAAAGATAAATAAAACTATGTGGTGAAAATGATTAAGTGGAGAATAAGGTATTGTTTATTTCTAAAACACAAATATATAATCCTTGGAATAACGTAGATCTTAATAGAATTATAAAGGGTAAAAATTAAGTTTCCAGGGTAGATACGAGTACATTAAGGGTCGGATGTCTTCTATATAGAAATTTGGGAAACACTTACTATCTATGCTATATAGCCATAATATTTTTATGAGAGAAACACCAATCCAAATAGGCAAGAAAAAATTCTCATCCTTTTTTACAATTAATGGATAATTTTTTTGTTAAGGATTCAATCCAAAAGAAATAAATTCTACTTCTAGTGGGAAAAAGGACATTGATAATTTCACTTAGTGTAAGAAATTAAAATTTTTAATATTCATTAAAAAAGATAAAAACTCAAAATAGATTTTTCTATCATAAGAATAATAAGGATTCATGATTTCAAATGTTTAGGGGACACACTCATTACCAAAATGGGTAATTAAAGGTACTTAGAAAAAATATAATGCTGCTAAAATTTACTTTTTGGAAATAAAAAAGTCGTGTTTATAGATCTTTCATAGTGGATGAACATCAAACATCATAAAAAATGAATACCTCATTGTGAATATCAAACAAAATATAGATGGTGTTTTTTATTTTTAGAATGACAATGGTCTCAAAATTATTGGTTCTGAAAAATCCAAAATTAAAGGTAAATGTCAAAGGTGAGCTGATGTTCTATTAGTTGAAGGGGTAATTTGTTATAATATTATTATTATCTAATTTTTTAGTTTATATATGTGGTGGAGTTCAATAAAAATGTATATATTATAAAATCCATATATGGCTCACTTATTCTACAAGGAAGAAGAACTAAGATTAATATGAACCTTATTGGGGGAAATTTTGTATATATTTCCCAAAGAGGATGAAAATAGGATATGGAATAGGTACCTTGGCCACCAGATCCAGATATATTTGGATAATTTTTAAAATAGTTGTATAGAACATGATACTCTCTATCTCACATATGATCACATGCATAGGTGTGCTTCAGGTCAAAAAGGGGATATCATTTGAAAGACATAAAAGAAAAGGATGGATAGGGCATTGAGTTTTCTTGGGCATATGAACATGGATGTATCTTGGATAATATCACCTGAATATATAGATAGAAAAATGTAGTGTATATTTTTTTTGATGATTTCAACATATTTGAATGGATTATTATTATCACACACAAGACTAAGGCATACAGATGTATCACTCATTGTCAGAGGGGAACCGAAAAGATGTTGGTATAAATATTCAAATATTCAAAAAAACAATATAAAACAACTACTAATCATTAGGTTGAATAATATTTATAGGATTATGTAATTTTAGATCATGTTCCATTGGTTAGAACGGCCCAAAAAAGGGATAGTGGAAAGAATAAATTGCATAATCAATAACGTGGTCTAGACCATTCTTATAGGGAAGTGCATTCAAGAAAGGTATTGGAAAAAATATATTCTTTCAGATATGTACATCTCAAATAGAGAATTTTTATGACCAAATAAAGTTAAACCCCATATTAAATATAGTATTAAATAATCCTTCACAAATTTACTTTTTAGAGTTTAGAAATAAATGTTTTATTCTAAAAAATATAAGATATGAAAGTTTCCAAATTGGGGTGATGGAGGTCTATTTATAAGATTTTCATCAAAGAGAAAGGTATATAATTGATATAATAATAAAATTGGAAAATTTATTTATTACAATGATGTTATGGTGGTTAAATGTGAGAAAATGAAAGGCACACATGAGAATATTTTACATAACAACCAACCAGTTTTTAATATAGAAAGAAATGAATAAGAACATGGATTAAGAGGAATTTTAAAAAAAAATGAATATTTTGATACCAAAACTAGTAATGAATAAAATATAGCCATTATAGTAAGTTCAAGAATAAAAATTAGTAGGTTTAAAATAAATGAAGGAAACGTTATTGGATTTCACAATGCCTTGGTTAAAATAATAAGAATGAAGACTCAAAAGCAGGTGTCTTATTACCTTTGGTGAAACCAAACTCATTTAAAGAGGCTAAAAATTATTATAGTTGGATCAAGTATATAAATTAAAAGATTGATAAAATATATAATAGTAAGAAATTGTATTTTTTTCAAATAAAAATTGAAAATGATTTTATGATAAAAAAGTTGATGTTCTGAAGAAAAAATTAATGAAGCTTGAAAGGTGATTCAAAACAAATCATGGCTAAGTGCAAGGGGTATTTTAATATTTAAATAATTTATGTTGGTGATTTCTTTTCACCAGTATCACAACACGAAACAACAATATTATTCTTGTCCATATAATCTTAAAAGTATTTCAAATTATTTTAAATGGAATTAAAATATAATTTAGTAAATATAATCCTTGAAGATAAAGTGTACATTGATCAACAAGATGGGTTTATCATTCTAAAGATGAAATAAAAGTGTATCAATTGAATAATTTTCTATATACCCTTAAAAAGGAACCAAGAGCATGGTATTCCTAGTTATATCATTGTCTAAAGAAACTCAGTTTTCATAGAGGGTTGTTGATCATAACCTCCACATATAAAAAGAGAATGAGAATTTATTGATCGTACTTATCTATGTTGATGGAATTATCTTTGGAGGCTCATAGAAAAACCAATTCAACTAGTTTTTAGATATCATGATCTGAAAATTGGATATGTCACTAATTAGTGAAAATTAATTTTTCTTTATCTTGAAGTAAACTCATAGAATTGAGGTGGTATTTATCTCTGATAAAAAATATTTAAAATATGTAGTAAAAAGATTTCAGAAAATGGATTTCAAGCATTTGGAAACTCAAGTATAGAAAATTGTGATATAAAAAAATATTATTCATGAAATGGGGTTAATGTGAATTCTTATCAATAAATCATTATGGTTTTTCATTATTTGGATTCCACTCAACCAAAAAAATTATTTTCCACTTTTCAATCCACTCATTTTCTGAGTTATCACAATGATAGCCACATGATAGCTATGAGAATAATTCTATGATATATCCATCACATGGTGGATTATGGGCTATTTTATCATGAGTATTATTAATAATTTTTAATGGGATTTACTAATATGGATTGGGATGGTTTTATTGAACATAAAAAATCTACTTCAAGTAGTGTATTCTATCTTGGGAGTTCATGCATATCATGGAAAAGTAAGAAGAAAGATCTCATATCCTTGAGCACTGTTAAGGATAAATAAATTACTGCCACTCAATATTTAATTCAGTTATTAGGGATGAAGCATAAACTTGATGATGTGGGTGAAAGAATTATTTCTCTTATTCCAATCATGTGAGACAACTCAAGTTCAATCAATCTTAGTAAAAATATCATACAACATTCTTGGACCAAGAACATTAATCTCAAATATCATTTCATAAAGGTTATGGTGGATCAAGGTATTGTGATTCTAGATTATGTGTCAACTCAAGATTAAGTATAATATATATTGACAAAGTCAGTACCCGAAGTAGTGTTTGAGAATCATTGGTAAAATCTCATAATCCAACCAAATCCATCTACCAAGATGGTCTATGAAGAACCCCAAATCCATTTGGTTTCTCTCATGATAAAGGTATGTCATCTAACCTTTAATTATTTTATTTTTAATAATTTATTTTAAACAAAATTAGATCAGTGATCTATTTGGGTTCATTTCTATAAGGTAATAAATTTTTAAGTGTGTTTGAAAGGGGGTAAAGTGCAACGGGGGAGAGTATGTCATTAAACAAATTGGGGGAGAAGTGATGTTTTTTAATGAATTCTGGTATGTGGTCATGAAGAAATTTTTGTTCAATTCTTATTTCTCACACCAACCATGGATCATGTGATCACATAATTAGTGAAGGGTGGCTCACTGATTACATCTTGAAAGTGGTTTTTTAGGAAATAAGAACTTGTTCTTGAAGTTTTTAGAGTGTTTTCAATAAACCCAAAGGGGTATATTGTTACAAAAATACATCCTAAGGATTTTTGGGTTGTTTTTTAACAATAATGATGAAGTATTCTTCATGGGAAGTTAAAGTTATGAGATTAAAATGTTTTATAAATAAGGGAATCAAAAAATTATAATCACGTCCTAAAGGTTACTTTGGACCTTGTGTTGTATATTTGTGTGATACGGGGATGCCCAAAATGGGTGAGGTGGTTTTTGAAGTATTCATGGTTGATATGTGAATTATCATGTCAAAAAAATGTAGATCTAGGTGATTACACCAGGTCCTTTGACATTTTGGATGAAAATGACTTCTACACGAGTCCATGGAGAGGATGTCTGGGTCGAGGCACGGAATTGAAGGGGGTTTACATGGGTGATACCATGAAATTTCACTTGGCACGGTATAGATTGATTTTATTTATGGTCCAGAGGGAGTATCCCATGGTTGTGCAGTAAGTTGTGGGGGTATGGGTGATCACCTATGAAAAATGGTTTCAATAAGCAGCCCAAGACTGTGGATTTTGTCATGTTGAAGGGAAAATGGCCAATGTTTCTGAACTAAACCATGTTACATTCAATTTCCGCACTTGAGGTGGGATTTCTAGAAAAACACATTTTGATGAATTATTTCTATTTATGGAAGTTGTACCCAATATTTAATTAATGTGTTGTGGTCAATTTTTCAAATCCATAATTCATTAATTCATTGTAATGGATAGATGAAAATGATAAAAGTGATTTAAAGAGAACAGTCACACTAAATGAGATAGTAACAGAGATAATCTCAAACAAATTAAAGATTTTGAAGGGAAGAATAATGGGGGGTTATTCAAGATCTTATATAGAAGGTTGAAGGTTGAATAAGGTGTTTTTAGAGGATAATTTTTCTATCATTGGAAGCTAAAAATTACAAATGCTGAAGAGAAACGTTATTCTATAAAAATATTTCTGTGATATTCAGGATAATAAGAATGATGTTGTCAAGAGGAGAAGTGAGTACCATGATGTGAGTGAGTAGTGAGCTGTCCAAATGCTCATTTTAGTGATCTAGAAGGGTCAGTGAGATATATCCAAGCTTTTAATTTTAAAAGGTGTGGGATTTAAGTGATTTCAGTGCATAGAAAAATTTTCATCCATTCTCCTAAGAAGTTTCCCAGTGCATGTGAACCAAGTAAAATCCCCCATGCCATTTACTGGTATCTTTACTCATTGACTAATAAGTGATAAAAATAAATGTTTTTCTCAATTTGAGAGGATAATATCGATAATCGATGAAGATTCACGTTAAAATTTTATACACTAATTCACCCCTACCCTCTCAGAGTGTAACCCTCTATAAAGGACTAGCCAAATCCTAGGTGTTTCCATGAGTTAAACTCATAGTGATCTCTTAAGAAATTATGGCTATTTTTTATAGGTGTTATATATAAGGGGTGAGTGTCTCCATCTTCAATCAAGTTAACCTAAGATGTTTAGAACATGGGTTTTACTTATAAGAAAATGGATGGTGATTGACGATCGAACTAGAATTTTATCATAGAGGTATGGAAGTTATGACCATCCTTAAATAATTTATTTAATTATGTTGTGTTAAAAGCTTAATAGGTTCATATAAGGGGTCATGAAACCCAAATTTTGATACTGATGTAGTCTTAGGCTGTCTTTCCCATGGTTCTCTTGTTATGTGGATCGAGAGGAATAAAATTTGAGCTGATATCCTTATGGGTGAGAGAAAAATTTCCCATTTATTCTTTTTCCTGATATAGATTGGGATAAAAAAACTTTTTGTTTTAGATCATTCTAGACTTACTTTTTTTCCCATTTGTCATAAATTTATAGATCATGGGTTTCTTCTCCCCTTTATTTGATGTTTTTGTCTCATGATCGAGATTCCCTTGGGGTGAAACCTTATGGATAGAGAAGACCTACCCCATTCATTAAATGTTGTTGTATTATGGTTGTGATTCCCATTGGGTTAGAACATAAAGAAAAAGGTTTCTTCTCTCATATATTGATTATTTTGATCAATATACCATTGGGTGGAGATCCCCATATCCACGATCTACCTTCCCATTGGTATTATACTAATTTAAGTTGGAATCAACATTAAATTATGCCAAGATCATATAGGTAGGTGCATCCTTTCCACTTGGCCTTGTACTATAACATGGTTTTTGAAATTATTTGAGTTGAGAACATACAGGTGGGGTAACATACTGCCTCATCAACCCTAATATTTATCTTGATGTGTTCATAGACACCCAAATAATGTCCAATATAGGTATGGTCACACCCTAAGTGGCTTGTGTAGCACATATGACTGTCACCTTTATAATCAATATTATTTTTTTATTTTTATTTTGGTATATCATAATGATATTTAACCATATATTATCAGTATTTCAAGGGAATCCATTGGTTGTGAACTTCTGAGTTATACACACAACATTCTAGGGTTCCCTATTACCCGTGAAATATAATCAAACCCAAGTTTACATTAATCTGTAGTCTATTTCTCACTTTTAGGAGTTCTTCTATCCAATCTTCCCATGAGAGATCTTCTTTATATCAGTATGATTGTCGAACATTTCATGTTTCCATTTTTTATAGAATGTGTGGTGATATTAATTCTTTTTCCATTTAGCTATAATGTCCCTATTTATATTTATTTATTATTATGATACCAGATATTTTATTTTCTCCATTTTGATTTATGTCCCTTTGTACCTATGAGGGTATAATCTCTCCCCTTTACAATTATACCCTCATCAATGTTCAGTAGTCTCAATCATATGAGGAGGCACTATTGAGATATATAACACTTGGTTTGTTCCGAGTATAGGTTAATTGGATCGAGGATGATACATATGTGTTGTGAATCAGTTGTATGTTTCAAAGGGTAGTGTGTTGGGACTCATCCACAAGACCTTATTATATGTCAGTGTTAATAGAAATTGTTGTGTGAGGACAGAAAATGATATCATTTTTAATTTTAATTAATGTGTTAGTATATATAATATAGATTGTAATAATTTTAGTGGTAAAGGTTGATATTTTCATTCCACTTTTATCGGAGTGATTATGATCAATTTTAGGTGATGAGGATTTTATTAGGAGAATCGTATTGAGATATGTGGTCAATATTTCTGAATATTTTCATCCTATTATCATCTATGAATTTGGATATGAAGTACCCAATTATATTTGGTTTCATTTTTTATCAATTAGGTATTTTTTATAATTTAGAAAGTAAATGTAATAAATGTAAAGATAAGTTGGGTGATGGAATAAGTATCCACCCAATAAGGATTAATTTTACATTCCCTTGTTTTTTGGTAAAGATGTTTTTAAGTTACTTCCATGATGGGTACAAGAAAAATGATACTGGGATTTTTTTTTTCTCCCACACAGTTGGAAAATAGAAAAGTGGATATGAATACCCTTGAATGCTAGGTTATATATATTCAAGCAGGTATCCCTTTACATTATACGATTAATGAGACAAATTCATGGATTAACCATGAAATGTGTTAAAGAGATGATTCCAACAGTGTCTGAAATTGTCTCTAAATAAAATAGAGAGTTGGTTTTTGTATATATGAAGGAAACATTATATGAGTTAGTGATTAAAAACACATGGATTAAGGTTGTAACAGAATTTTGGACAAAATATAATTTGAATTGCAACATGTGACATTTCCAAACTCAAAGAGAAGAGTTTTATCTCTTTTCAAACTACTTTATAATCAATTTGATGTGTTTGAGTTGTTTTATAAATTCAAAAAATATATTTGAAGTGTTTAATAGTGATTGAGATCTAATGGAGATGAACTGGAGGATCCTTGGTTCATAATAAATCAAAATCAAGAAAATATTCCAAAGTCCCAACTCATCATATAAAAATCTCAAAAATCATGAATTTTTATGTACATCAATTCCATCATAGGGAAATTTGCATAATTTAATTCATTATGTGTAAAAATATTTACATATGTGAATATTAATGTATGGGAAATTAGAAAACATAGCTGAATAACCACATATCCAAGTTATATTATGTTTCTTAATTCTGTAAACGCGTATATGAATGGATATCCAGGTATCAAAACCTAATATTTTAGGGGAATTACTCTAATAAATGATTTTTTGTGTAATTAAACATCATGTAGCCAATGATTTTTATGTATATATATTAAAATCACATACTCTAATGAAGAATCATATAAGAAAACTGAAATTGTAGCATTAAATATCCAAATACTAATATGTGGAGGACCAAGTGGTTGAATTATTTATGTATATAAGTTTTCATATGAAAAGTGGAAATTAAATTATCAAATTTACCCTATGTACTCAATAAAAAACCTCTATATTTATTTATTTTGATGATTTATTTAAATCTAGTAATTCTATTGTTTTTCATTCAAGATCAAAATATCATGAAACTTGTTTAAGCCATGATTTGAGCCAATATTGTGTACAATCGAAGGAGAACCTCTATATATTTTCCTTGATGGATAAAATAAATTTATCATGTTCTCAAGAATAATTTAGATGATGCTAAATTAAAGCCTAATTGTTCACAAAAGCCTAAAATCACTATGATTTGAGGTTTTTTAGTGAGAATAAAGAAGGTATGAGTGGTTGTATTTGTGTATAAATTTGATATCAAAGTCTCTACTTTTTTATTAAAAATTATCAAGTAGAAATGAAATTATTTCTATAATACATGGTCTATTTTTTGTATTTCATATAGTAGTTATGTTTATTTAATGTGGATATTTTAGTGGAATCATTTTTGGAAGAGGAGGCCAAGCCTACTAGTGATTTTATTTTATAATCTCACATATAGGCTATTGATATTTTTAGAAATGTGTCCCATCTAATTAAATGTATTTTCTATATTCTAATTTTAAAATAAAATTTTGGTGACCAATGTTTGAAAAAGAAAAAAATGGAGATTAAGTGTGTGTGTGTGTGTGTGTGTGTGTGCTTGATCTGATAGCTTATGTACTGTAAGAAATTAGAGGAATAGTCTTGATGAAGAAAATGAATTACATGTTACATGTTTTAGTGAATAGGATATGACCATTATTCTATGATCAATTTAAAAAATCCATGGTTTTTAGAAGAATGAGATCTTGCACCATCTCTTATTATAGAAGTTTTAGAACTAGATTCTGAGAAAATTCAAACCATTTTGTATGTTATGATTTATTGGTGTTGATATTTTGGAAAATTTTCAAGTTTAAAGGTTTTAAAATAATAGGATCCCAATATGAGAAATATTTAGGTTAACATGTTTAGAATTACTGTGATTTTTAGTTGTCATATGTGACCAAATTACACGACATTATTAAAAAATTGGAATTTTAACAATATTATTATGAGAATAAAGTGATCAATTATGTGGATATGGATTCATCATTGTGTGGATAAAAATATAATTCTAATAAATATATTGAAAGAAACTATTTCATATACATTGTAAAAATACGTCTAACCAATGAGACTTAGGGTATACAAGAATTCCACCATGGGACTCAGTGACAATAGAGTGAAGATATTGAAGAAGTCCAAATGAAATCTATAATGAAAAGTTTTATGAGATGAAAACAAAGTGGATGGCATGAATCTACCTAAGATAAGATCAGAGTGACTCTAATCTGATAATGGTGTGTGAATCCCCCTCCAATTATAATTTATTGATATAGATTATAGTATAGAATCAATGATTGGGGAGAATAACCAATCTTGAAATATTATAGGTCTATGTATAGAACCTTGTAAAAATATGTATTTTCCTATGAATTTGTTTATTGTATTATCCTGGTAAGTATATGAGATAAAATAATAAGTTTATTGAGACTAAATATGTTTATGAGTTTTATATTAAATGGAATGGAATTCATAAATTTTAAAGTGACCACTAATTCACCACAACCCTCTCAGTTGTCCATCAGTCCTATTCGAACCTCAATTGGCATTAGAGAAACCCAAGTTCTGTCCAAAAATATTTTTATGAAGTTAGTATTTGATATTATGGAATAATGTCCCCAAATCAAGAATTCAACCTCCATATCAACTAAAGCAGGTATGGTATTCTCTTCTGAGATTAAAAAAAGATGAATAAAGAGATAAGGAAGCTATGAAAAATCTCAATGAATTAAAAGGAAATACCATTTTCTAATGGTAATTATAATGTTAAAGATTTAATTTTAAATTTTTTTATTTTTATTTTTATAATGTTTCTTGTTGAATATATGAGGATTTTGGGGAAAATTGATACATAAGAATAGTTGAAGATTTTTACTCACATGTTGGAAGGTATATAAATAATAATCTTGATAATGTTATTTAATATGTACTTATATTAATCAAGGAACTATTAGAAGAAATATAATAGCTATAAAAATAATTTTATGATATAGAGGATGCAATATAAAAATAGATTGGAAGGTGCAACACTCTCAGAAATCTTATAAAACCTAAGGAAGAGTCTATCTCACTTAATAATGAAAGAGTTTCTTCAACTAATGAATAATTTATAAGATTAAATTATAAGAGATAAGTTGATAAGGTTGATTTATAATGATCTCTGAGATCATTTTATGGCAAGAAGTACCTACTCAACAATCATTTCCTTGAGTTGGAAGTTGTGTTGAAAAATCTGGAAGAGGTAAAATCTGAACCTTCCCAATAATCCAATAAAATATTTGATTCCATAAAAATATCATAAGTGAGTAATATATCAAACAAGGATAAAAATTTTGTCTCAAATATCCTAGTATCAAATGAGGAATCATCCACCTCTTTCTCATTGAAAAATGTAACTCAATACCCTAAATTTTTAGTTTATACTATTTTTCTCCCAAATCCATGTGTAGGAAAAAAACTAAAAAATCTTATAATATCAGAATATTAAAGTGATGTTCAAGACACAAATAAATTAATTTTAGAAGTGAGTAATTCTCATAGGATAAGTTCTATAAACCTACTTCAATTAGTTGGTGAAAAATTCTAAAATAGAAACCATGTAAATTTGTAAAAACTGGTCCTCTATCTAAAAAATGAAAAGAAATATGTTTTTAGGATATTTCGGGGGATGATAGAGGTTTGGGAATATATCCTTAAATCAGGGGAACAACATGTGATTTTATTTAAGTTTGATAATTCAAATAGATAGGGGATCAAAAAAGAAAGTGGGAATAAACCTATTGTATTATAGAAGCAGAATTCACATAATGGAAGAAATTTTTCTTCTATAAATAAATTATAATACATAGAAATATAATATTATAAATTTACCTTGTATGGAAAAAAGAATTGCTATTTTTACTATGATTCAACAATCCACGCCAAATATCTTTTTTAAATAAAGTGGCCAAAAAGTTGATGAAAGGAAAGAGTGGAAAGAAGGAGAAGTCTACCTTGGGAAATATACTAGCTCCTAATAAGTAAAATATGGTTGAGAATGATGTTAAATCCTATAGGAGAAATTAAAACAATGAATAATGTAAAATTCCTAAAAAATAAGTCCAAACAATATATCTAACCAACAAGAGTAATATGCTTTTATTATGGTAAGAGAGGCCATACCATGGTTTATTGAAAACAAAACATGGAATGAAAGGTTATATGGTGTAATCTGATTACAAAATGTAAGTAAATAAATGAGATATATAATTATATTGAAAAGGTAAAGGATATCAATGATAATGACATGTAGAAGATTCCCATGAATTGAAATGTTCAATCTGATAAAGAGATGTGTGGAAGATTCTAGAAAGAAGACCCAAGTGCTTTCATATGTATAACATTACTGTGAAAATACAAAAAGTTATTAATTGGAAAATGGAAAGTACCTATGAGATCAATTTTTTAAAATGTTTCAAAATACAAGAATTCCATGTCCAAAGAGAAGAAGACCATTCTACCCATAGTTGAACACAGCTGGAAATATAAGGGTGGAATCATGAAGAGAACAGGATTACAATACCATGGGTTTAGAAATATATCATAACCCTCATTCTTAAGATAAATATCTTTTCAATGATCCACCCTTTCCTGTATCATTTTTTTGTGATTTAGTGATGGGAATTTGAGGTTAATATATATGGTAAGTATCCCTTAAGGGTGAGTTTCAAAAATAATTGAATATTCTTGGGGTATATGTATTTCTATAAATCTTTAATTCTATATAAATATGAAGAACAATTATATTTTTTATATAATATTAATCTCCCTAACACTTTTATCGGTTTATATTATTTTGATTATTAATGGGACGATTATCAAACTAATTGATTGAGAATCTACTGACACATGAATGTTTTTAAAGTGTTCTTTCAAGTGTTGTGTAGGTTCTTGAATCATTTTTAAAACATATTTTCAAATCCCTATGGATATGAATTTATGATTTAGTAACACATAGTGAGTCATTATGGACAAAGTTTTTATTTATATTAATCACATTTTTCCCATGCTAGGTTTTTCCACATCAAATTTCAATTTCAATGATCATTGGAAAACTCTTAAGGAACATGTCATTCCACATGAATTATTATGATTCTATACTGATATTAAATTCTAATTTTCAATTATAATAAAAGATCTATGATATAATTTTAATTCTTTATCTCAAGAATTACTGGAGAAGTCATCTTACTGAGAAATGATATACCATGTTATGGGAATTTTATATTATTCACAATTGAAATCAGGATTTATATGACTCAATTGGTATCAATCTTAATAAATTTTAGTTTGTATCTGAAAATACCACATATTTCCCATGTATAACATTATGATTCATAAGGTGAGAGATATTCAGATTTTATGTTGAAGAAAAGAATCCCCATGTATTTCAATTAGTATCATATTAACCTCAAGTGGTGTCATCATTCAATTGGTATCATATCTCTTGTAGTATCAAAAATTTGTTAGGTAGAAGAAGTAAGAAATTAGTGAATACCTCCCGAATAACCACCTTTCCTATTAGTGAGAGAATAAATTCCCCATTACATTTAGGGAGAGAATAATTTCATCCCCTTTGAAATCTTTTTCAATTAGTGGGAGATAAATTACATTGAAGATGGAATTTTATTTGAGTTGAATTTTTAATTGACTACAAACTCAAAGGGGGATATTAAAGTTCCCAAATGTATTTGTTTTCATTTTTTGTAAATTAGTAATCTGTTTCCACTTTGTATAGTCAGTTTAATTAATGTAGATAAGTTTTGGGAGAAGGATTGAGTATTCAAAAATTAATGATTAAGTTATGTTTCTCATGGTTTTGTGTAAAGGTGTTGTTGAGTGACTCTGATGATGGGTACATGGTAAAGGTGATTGAGAAGCTACCGCCCATATATTTTGTAAAGAAAAATTGGGGATGACTACCCATAAATATTATTTTTGGAATATTCAAGTGGTAAATCCATTTCATTAGCTTATTAGGTATTTTAACTTCATGGATAAATCATGAAAAGTACTTCTAGCCTTATCTAAAATTGTACTTAAAGATAATATAGAGATGTTTGTTGAACCTCTATTGGAAATCATGGATAGATATGCATAATATGTGAAAAATTGGCCTAAATTTTGAAGATTAACCTATCTGATTGGGAGAATCCATCCTTGAGTATCGGTGTCTGAAGCCTCTTGTGAATAAGTGTTAAAACAAATAGATTAAGGATGTAACAAAGTTATAGGTTGAATATAATTTGAAGTGAAATATGCCACATTTCTGAACTCAAAAAGGATATTTTTTAGTTGTTTTAAATTATTTGGGAATCAATATAAATCTTTTTGATGTTCCATAAATTCCTAAAGTAGTTTTCAAGGGTTTATTAGTAAATAAGATTGGCTGGAGATGAAGTGGATGTTCTCTTGTTTGAAATAGAATGAAAATTGCAAAAAAATTGACCAAGTACAAGCTCTACATATATAAATTTCTACATATGTGAATGGTCATGTAAGTGAATTCAATCTTTAGAGAAACCACAAAGTAGAAGTTTCTACATATGAAAATATTTTCATACATGAATATCCATGTTTATGAATTCAGTAAAGATAAATTACTGATCACATTTTCAAATTATACTAAATATCTAAATCTAATAACCACCAATGTGAATGAAGCTCCATGTATCCAAATCCAATGATGTAGATTAATTTCTCATGTAAGTAATTTAGTGGCATACTCTAACTTCACATATCCAAAGTCTGCAACACATTTGACTTCAGATCCACAAACATAAATATATACTATCATAGGAAAGTTGGTTCTAAAGCACCGTATAGAATAATTATGATATGTCAAGCATAATGTCGGGAAATTATTCACATTGGTTAGTCAATGTATATGAAATTTATATTATATAAATAAATTTCCCTTTCAAATCATGTAAATAAATATAGAATTTCCAAAATTTTAGATATTGAGGAGAAATTCAAATTTGATGATTCTTATGTTCTGCATTCAATTTAAAACACCAAGAATTTTATTTAAGTCATGATTTAATCCTATATTGAGGAAAATTAAATATGAGCTTATTAATGTATTCCTTGATGGATAAAATAAACTCATCATTTTTTTAAGAATAATCTCGATGATTCTACCTCAAAGACTTACTATTCATCAAATCCTAAAATAGTTATGAACTGAACAATTTTGAGTGAGAAAAAAGATGAGATGATATTTTCCAATTGAGTATAGATATGAGATAAAAGGTTGTAATTTTTAATTTAAATTTCTCAAAATTAAATTATATAGTTCTATATCTCATGATATTCATGTTATATATTATATATATCGATGATGTTATTTAACATGTATATTTGAGATGAATAATTAGATATTATTAGTGATTTTTTTTGAAGATATATTTGGTCGAACCAAGAAAAATGAGAATAGGTAAGATGATGAAAATTATATCATTTAAATGATCAAAACCATTGAAAAAGATAAAGGATATTCATGAGAATAATAGGTGCATCCTATTCATATGTTTTTTCTTGGAAAACATTAATATAAAATTAATATTCTTTGAAATAAGAGGGGACAGACACTAAAACCGCTTATCCACTTGGATGAAAATGGATATCATCGATTATCCCATGTACAGGTTATTGAGATTTGAGTAAACATGGAACATTAATTTGAAGATATTTTCTATATTAAATTATATATAAAATAAAAATTTTCTAAACAATGAATAAAATGGAAAAAATGGATTTTGTGAGTGTGTGTGTTTTTTTAAATTATTGATCTGAGAGCTATTGTACTATGAAAAATTAGTGGATCACTACAAAAGAAGGTGAAGATAAAGAACACCTTGATGCGTGTTGTCATAAGGAAAGCTAAATATATAACCATCATTTAGATATTATTTTAATAGATATGATGTTATGAAAATAAGGGTACATCATTTTTCATTATGGAATTTTGAGAAGAATATTCTAAGAAAAATCAACTTGTTAGGTGTTTTCTCAATTATTGGTGTTGAGATTTTAGAAAACTGAAGAGTTTCAGAGTTTTAAAATAATTTAAGCTCAAGGAGTGAGAAATCTAGGAAAATATATTCATAAGTGTTGTGATGTTTATCTATGAGTAGTGAATGAGTTGCGGAGAATTCTTGAGTAATTTTTACAATTCGAAGAATTTGTGTGCCAGATAATGGAGATTTATTATATGGATACATATCCATCCTAATACTAATTAGGTATATAATTAGAATGAATACCTTAAAGGAAAATCTTGTGCATATGTTGTGTGAATCCATCGAACTACCAAACATAGGGTATGAAAGAAGACCATTTTTTTACTCATTGACTATAGTGTGAAGTAGTTGAAGAACACCATTAAAAAACAGGAAATAAATGTCTTGTGAGATGTAGGAAAATTGGCTGGTGTGACTCAGGATGAGAATAAATCATTGATACATTTACGTGGTTGTGTAATATAAATCACCCTCCACATTCATTCTAAATATATTGATTATATTGGAGATTCCATGAATATGGAGAATAAATAATCATGAAAATGAGTTGGTCTTAATTCCAAAACATCTAAAAAACCTTGTGTTAATGTGCCTTTATTTACTGTATTGTCTAGGTAGGATGTGAGACACATGGATTGTATTGAGATTGATTAAGTCTAGGAGTTTTAATTTGAAAGGAAATAAATTCATAAAGTTTTTAACTGGCCACAGATTCAGCCCTCCAATCTCAATGGTCCATCGGTCCATTGGGAACCTCAAAATGAATATTTATTTTAATATAAACCTTGATTTCGTTTCCATGAAGTGGTATATTTTGTTTCTATGATACATTAAACCTTGTTTGGAGTCATTTTCTCCATTATGTGTTCTTTCTGATGTTCAATGAAACCTATTTGAGATATTTTTTATCAATTACTTATAATATAAAAAATGAAGAAATTTAGCTATGGGATCTTATACATCGATTAATACTATATGGTAACTGGTGTCAAAGTTAATAGTATATTAGAAAGAATAGGGTGGTTTTTTTATAAACAATTAACCTTAAATTATTCCTAGCTAAATATATCTTATGAATGGATATCAAAGCTGAGTTATCTAGGGAGTATAAAAAAACTAGTCATTGGTGTTGTGTTTTCCTCAAGTTAAGGTGAATATATTAGTCACCCAAATTTAATAATGATAATATTCATATAATTATAAAAAATCATTTGAACTAATTTAACCTTGATTAATTGAAAAACCAGAAGTTTGGGGTTATACTATGATCTCTGCTGAAAATATTTTTATATGTAAAAGCCTAAAAGAGAGATTAGTCCTAACATTGAGGAATATTATATTACCTTTTTATGTAATAAGTCATTCAATAATAAGTTCTATATGATGATTTCAAAAAATAATTAATGATAAAAAAGTAAAAGGGACTATTTTTCATTAATATTGTAATCACTTTGAAGTGGAATTATGTCATTCTATAAAAATATCATCATAAAAGTAGGTAAAATGAAGCATGGTACCAATATTTCTGTTGGTCTCTATTCATTATATTTTTAGAAGGCACATTAAAATATTTCAATAATATTATATGAGGGTTTTAAGTGATACTTTATGAATTAATGAATATGATGTTGACCCATTGTTGTGATCAAATGGAATTTCAAATAATGTTTATTTTACTCAAATAAAATAATGAATAAATATTTGTTGTAGTGTAATGGGTTTTGGAATTAAAAGGATTATTTTTTAAGAGCGAATGATATGTGTTGATATTTTTTAATGATAATTCTATATCATAGTTTTTCCTTTACCCTTGTTTTAAGTGGATTTTTAGTGATATATATAAGTATCATTGGGGTTTGTGAAGTCATTTAAGATTTAACTTAGGATAGAAAGTGGTGAAGTATAATCATATTGACTCTTAACCCTCAAGTGATTTAATAGGTGGATAATTTTATTCAGTTACAATGTGATGAATCTATAAGTTTGTGGACATGAACACTAGGGAGTAGGAGAACCAAATAAGGGGTTACTAACCAAATTTATTTAAGTTTCATTTCGATTTATATAAACGAAACTCACAGATGATATGGTGTGTGTGGTTAATTAAATGAATTGAATATTGTACCTTATTGTTGTTTTTTAGTTTTTTTCCAATTTATTTGGGATTACATATTTTTAAAGTTGTTTCTATAATGTGTATTCATGTATTTAGTTATGTATCAAGATATTTTGAAGGTGTATCTTCTATGGAAGATCGTGTGTTAGAACATGTGAGAGTAAACACATCAAAAGTATTGAGGTCATATGTATGAGATTAATCTTCTTTTAAGGTGAAAGGTTTTGAATTTGTATTTGTTCTAAAGGGCATTTTTTTTATTTATTTTTGGATTTTCTAATATTCTAAGGTCATTTTTGTAATTGTGTTATAAGAGGAGTGAAATGAAAATTCAACATAGTAATTGTCCTTGTAAATCCATTAATATGGTTTTATTGATCTAAAGTTTTCATTTTGAAATTAATGGGAATGTGTGTCATTTATTGGAGGATTTTTCAGTTATAGAATAATCAATAAAGTAAATTAGTAATTATTTAAAAGTTAATGTGTGCTTTTTTGATCTTTTAGATAAAAATGATTATTTCCCAAATAAGACGATTCTATAAAATTTTCTTAACCACTCCATTGATTCAATGTTAAATCTTTTATATCAGTTTCTGAGTTTCATATTTTTTAAGAATGTAAAATTTCAAAAGAGTTTAATAAATTAAATTAAAAATTAAATAAATAAATAAATAATGTGTGATAAGTTAATTTTAATTTATCACAAACTGGAACTTGGATTGATATTTTGTCAGTTCCACAATGCTCTAGGCATGGTGTTTCATTTTATTATGATAAAATATCACATGAATCTTTTGGATGGGATCGGACTAACTTTAGTGAATTTTGGTATAAATAGTAATAAACACATATTCATTGGCACTTGATCCCTCTTTCATTAATTAACTTCTTGTATTTGTTAAAACTCAATATTTCATGAATATGTTGTAAGTTAAGGGAATTCTAGAGTGAAAACTCACCTTATAATTTTACATCCAAGAAGGATTCAAATAATGAGAGACTCTTTTGGAGGGAGGGGAATTTGTGGACATTTATTTTAAACATGTCATTTATTTATGGGATTTATGGGTCATTTTCAACTTTTATCATTATACATGTATCATGTTGACATGGTTTTTAAACTCTATGAGATGTAATATTGAGAAAAAATTTATGTTCACCCCTACTTTTACATAAAGGTTTGTATGGTTGTGTCGGTGGAGTTCTGGGGTTGTGTTTTCTCAGTGTCTAAAGTGGATTGTATTAACATTGTCACTGAGGATTGTTTCATGAGACCATGAGGTATATAGGTATTTCATATTTTATTACATTTTTGATATTTAGTCTTCATTCTACCATAGTTATAATATTGTTTTATTTTTTATGTTATATGAAATTCATGAATTAAATATTCTTATAATATTAGTTGATCATGCATTTCTTATTATTCTTGGATTTTTTGTTTTCAATTGATTTTATAGTATTCTATTATATTCCTTATAGGGAAATGTCACACATTCATATAATTTACACTCTTTATTCTAGTCACTAACCCATGTCTAATTAGAGGCTGGCTTTGGGAGTCACACTCGATTTCACTGCCAACCCGGGTAGAGTTTTGGTGGAATCAAGTCATGACATAGTAGTATGTTAAATTTAAAAAGAAGTATGGACACTATTACATGGTGGGTTATACAATGATTATTTTCATGTGTTGTGTTTTCAATTTAAGATATTGGATTTTAACTATTTGATAGAGAATTCTGCTTTGGGGGGTGAGTATTTTTTTGTAATGTAAATGAATCATGGATTTTCATAACGACTAAAAGTGTTATGAAATGGATGGAAGGGAAAATAAATGATCAAAAGTGTTATGGATTAAAATAAATTTGAATGGTTATCAGGTTTGATATAGATGGGTGGGTTGTTAAATTTAATCATTGGAATGGATGATAATCTATGATGGCTGATTCTATAATCATAAATAAGAGTTTTTGTTGACTATTGATTAATATTTCTCATTATTCCAAAAAATATATATGGATAAAGGACTAATTTTGTTAATGGGTGGATAAATTTGGGTCACAAATTTATTTTAAAAAGACTTAACTAAGTTATTATGAAATAATGATCAATTTTTTGTTAAACTATTTTTGACACTACATTGATTTGAAACTTGTTGATTGTTTTTCAATAGAATTAGTTTAATATTTTATGATAGATTTTATGTGGGAAGGAATAGGATTGATTTGGGAAAATCCTAATCAGTATTTTGTAGCTCAACCAACCTATATATTTGGGTGGGTATATAGATGTTATTTTTCCTCATATAGGTAAATTAATGCTTTATTTTTCATCAATGATGGATCAAAGGTGTTTCTATAATGCCATAGATTTTTTTGATAGATTTGTAGATCATTTTAGAGTTTTAATGTCTTGGGACTAAAAAAGGGTGAAATTTGAATTTCACAATAGTAAATTCCCTTTAAAATAGTTCTAATTGTTTTATTGGTCATGCGGCATGGTGTTTACCAGTAGGTTGAATTTTGATAATTTTACTACAAAATTATGCTTTTGTGAAATAATTAATATTATTTAATAAATATTTATTTATTTCATGAATGTGAATATTTATATCTTTTAATAGGGGACTCGGATAAAAATTTCAACACTGTGGTTGTGTTTGTAATGAGTTTTTTTGTCTATATAAAGTATAAATTATGTGTTCATATGTTTATCCACGTAATAAACATTTTGTTATCATAATTATAAATACATGGGGTATTCAAAAAAAATATAATAATATTTTTATTGGGATACTGAAGTGGAATTGGCATTCCATGCTAGAGATGAAATTCCACATTGTAATATTCTACATAAATTTATTTTGGGAGATTTTCATTCCCATGATTAGAGGAATTAAATGGAAATGGTAAAATAAGTATTAATATTTGGTTATGTAGGGAATTAATGATTTAATTAATCATAAGAATGGTGGATGGAATAATTTCTCCCCGAATTCAAATTTATTTCATTTATTAAAAAAATCTCCACACTTCCATAGGTGGGAGGAACTTAAATTAATTCACCCATCTCTCCCTCTCCTGGCATAATGAATAAAAATTTCTTGTTGTTCTTGGGGTTCTTCATGGTGGAGGAAATAATGACGAATGGAAGATTCATATGGTAATGATGATCACACAACAGGACAGTGAAAATAGAATATGAAGTGGTGATGATTATTCCATGAGGTGGGATATTCTTATTATTCCTAGTTGCACGTCTCTTTATGTCACCCAACCCTCTTACACTTATAATCAAAGAACATTGTTTTCTATCGAGGAAAAAATTGGGATTATAATTTTTTAAGGTTTTTCAAAAAGATTTTGATGGTAATTAAAAAAACATACTTTTTTGGACATATTTCATGGAAGATAGAAAATATAGGAATTCGATTTCATAAATTTTATTTATCAATGTTTTAATGACATTATACATTTATATATATGGAATTCTCCTTTTTAATAAACTCGTGTATAACATTTAGGAATATACTGTAGTATAAAACACATAATCCACATAAAAAATACCATTTTTATATACATTTATAACATTACATTTAGATCATTTTAGTCTCCTAGAATAATCACACCCGTGATAAATAATGTAAAAAATTGTTTAATTTGATCAAAAAATAAATAAATAAAGAATATAACCTTGATAGAATTGTAGTGACTGATGAATTAAAGTTATGTGAGGCATTTACAAGAATTATAAAACTAACATGACCATTACAAAAAATAAACTAATCAATTGAATAGAAAAATTATATTTATCTATCATATTTAATAAAAATATAAGGAATTTCTATTATAATAAAATTAAATAAAAGTGTAAAATATGATATAAAAATATTTGGCACAAATAAACCATAATTGTATTTTTTTTAAACATATATGATTCATTTTTATCAAAATAAATTTTTAAGAAAAATTTCAAAATTTAAAAAAATGTTTTACTAAAATCGTTTTATATTGAAATATTTATTTATATATAAATTATAAAACGATTTTGTATAATAATAAATAATTTTTCTAAGGGACATAAATTTGATTGTGTCACAAAAATAGATATTTTCAATAACTTGGGATTTTATTTTCAACTAAATTTTTATTATTTATAAAATCATTTGTATAAAATGGATGTATGTTTTTAAATTCATGCATCAAAATTTGGTTAGGGTGAGTTTTTTCATTTTTCATAAATAGTAAAATATGGACGTGAATTGTAAAATATTTTATAAGTACCATATTTTGTAACAGTGAATATAAATAATTCTTTTTGGTTTCAATAATTTATATTAATATTTGAAGTCCCGTTAAATATTTAATTACAATCCCCATACTATAATATTAAAACTTTGATCACTATTTTAGGATATAATATTTTTTTCTAAAACACTCATCTTCTCCCCTTAAAAATTTAACCCTTCTCCACCTAATTATATTCACTTTAAAAACAATTTCACTTACCTAAAATCTATCTAAATATCTATCTAAATCTCTTATAAACATCATATAATTTTTTGGAATCACTAAAGCGTACATCTAATATAGCTTAAGTTGTTTTGTAAAGGAGCCACGTTAAAGTGATAAAGTAAGTTTTCTGTTTCTTATACATTTCAATTTAGTTTTCTTATTCCTTCCACATCCTATTTATAATTATCATAAACAATAATTCCATCATATAAATTTTTATATAATTCTACTAAAATTTAATTATATCTTCATATAATTCATATATTCCATTTTAATAGTTGTTTACATCACTTGTTCCATCTTGGATCCTTTTAACCACATATATCGATGATATTATAAAACAACTATTGTTGACTTAATTTCTAGTTATAATACACTATTTTATGGTTAAATATGACCATAAAATTTATATTTTAAAATGACTCAAAATGATAAATGGGAATATAATCATAAAAATAAATAAAACAAATTAATTTCACAATTCTCAATAAAACCGCCTAAATGAACAAACCATTAAACAATAACACTCATCCCTAATAAATAATTCCTTTCATAGAATACTTTTGTGTGTTTAGAGACATAAAATAATATAATTAAATGAACATCATATCATAACACATATAGATTTATGTCCTCATTTAACAAGAACTTTCATCATTATTATTAAATCGATGTAAAATTGGAACCATTTAACAAACTTCCTTGGGATAGTGAGCATAAGCATAATGTACTAACAAAATGATTATAAATAAAAAAATATTAATGATGATAAATAATGTATACATTAAAAATTCTATAAATTAAGTATTTAATAAACATAATTTTATTATTTTGGGGGTTATATGCATGTACCAGGTGAGTTGGGATCTAAGTTAAGGGAACTCCCAAACAACCGTCTTTTTTATTTGAGTATTTATATTTCTATATTTATCACAATTTCTCTATTTTTTCATTACATTAAATTATTCAATATTATATATATATATATATATTCCTTACATATATACCAAGTTTATTTTACATTTATTTTCTGGGTATATACAATTTTTTGAAGTCCCCTTATTAATATTTTCCTTAATGAAAAACTGATTAAAGAGAAATTTTTTATTCCATAATCCTTTTCAGGTATCTCTTTTTTAAATCCTTTTCTTTTCCCAGATTTATAAAAAAAATATTACTTATTATATGTAAAACCTTTTGTTTTCATTTATTTTTTTAAGTAAAACACCACATTCTTACCATATTTATTGATTGTTTTCTCATTTATTAAAACATATTTTAAGAAGTTCATTTTTATATCATCTCCATTAATTTATTTGGAATTTTTCATCACATTGACTCCATACTCATGGCCTATTATTATTTATTAAATTATTATCATCAAAAAACTTTAATCCATTCTTTTCTTGGGAAAATTTATGATATATCTTTTTGTTGTTATTTGAAATAATATTATGTAAACCAGTTCATTCTTAAGGGTTTTCTTATGACTATGTTTTATATATGATTCGTTTTCTACATGTGTAACACATATTCATGTAGGTATTATTATGTAATGGTTGGGATAAGAATTATACATACCCTAAAAGCATTATATAATGTAACACCCTCATTTTCTATAGTTATGTCAATTTATGTTTTGACATATATTAAATAACTTTTTTAACCATATTATGGTTAAACATGGTTTTAGTTTTTTATCATAGTGTTTAGAAGCTTAAAAGTGAGTTTTGAAGGTTTTTGGTTCTAAATATAAAACACCACACCTTGGTGAAAGTTAATTTGGAACGCTTATTCCTCGGTGTAAAATGTGAAAGGGGGATACCAACTTGGCAGAGATGCAGCCAAGATGTAATTATCTATAATTGTTTTCATTTTCCAGGGCCTAGGAAACCTCACCACAAGTATTTTTTAGGGTGTGGTGAGGTAAAATGTCTTGACACTTTTCACACACACATAGTGTGACAGAAATTTAGTGTTGTCTCAATAACATCATTTACATTAATACTATATGGTGTAGGACATAGAAATGGTCGTATTAATTTAAAACAACTGAAACACTCACCAAATTCCTTGTATCTCAATTAATGAGCTAGTTTTGGTCTTGAAACCATGTTTTAACTTAATTATGGGATTATTAATTACATCTTACCCAATTATCATTTAATTAAATCACTTGATTCTTCAACTTGCTTAGAAAATTGTGATTTTGGTAGTTTTCTGAAAAAATTTCTAATTAGTGTTGTCTCCTTTATCTAATTCTGAATTTCTTCCTTGATAAGATCAATATTTCCTTTCCTTTGATAAATATAAGGCCTCAATTCCTCCACTTTTTTTGGTTCTTTTAGTTTGGAACAATTCAAAAGATAAATCTACTGACATTTTTCTATTCTATCTGAATTATTTTTATCTTACTGAATGATCATTGAATGAGACTATCATGGATTAGAATTTGGTGTTTTTTATTCTATGGAATGGTGTTTTCCTAGACTTTGTGTAATAAATTATTTCTTGAGTATCATTGGCATTCTATGAAATCTATGTGGTGAATCTATTGGAGAAAATTCATTGTTTAGCATATTTACTTCTAGGATCCTCATCACTTAAAATATTCATTATATAACTCATGTCATGTTTGACTAAAATTGGTTCTAGGAACTCTTATAGTGATATATTATTTCAATTAGTGTGTGAGCCTGTTTCAAGTAACTACCTTCTTAGTGGGAATTCTCATTGATTTCTTCAATCTTGAAGTAGGAATTTACTTACTATATAGAGATTTTTATATGATCTTAAAATGATTTATTATTGTGCTTAAAACTCATTCTTGATATGTGTTTTCATGTGGGTGAGTGAGTGGCCATGAGACCAATTATTGTTATGTGATCATTTGATTTTTTTTGTATCCTCTTGAGAACTATTATTGTTATGCCTTATTTTTACTTGGAATGATACACATTTCATGTGGTATTGAATAGACGGTGGAACCATTATTCATGTATCCAGATGAATAGGTTTTGAAGTATTGGTTAGATGTCCCTTTGGAGGGGTTGTGATGATATAAAAGAGGCCACATAATATGGATCATTTTATGGTATGAGTCATATCCCAGACATATCTACTAAAGTGGTAGTAGACCATTCATGGGAGTTTAGAATCCTTCAAATACAGGAATACATCAAAGAAACCCACATAGGGGGGATGTGAATATCCATATATATCAAACATGTCATGTGGAAATTACCATCATCTCAGGATTATGACTATTAACATGCATGTGGGGTGTGGTCTTCCTATTAATGACCACTACCAGGGTGGGGCCTGTAGTGTTTCCCTAAAGTAAAAATATGGGGACATGACTAACAGACCTAGGGTGAAAATCACTTTTGGGACTTTTGGCACATCTCATGATATGTAGTGACAAAAATCGATATACTTACCGGTGTCATGCTAAAGCAGGTGGGTTCAAGGTTCATGGTGTCTTGGTTAGTTCATGATGACTCGTTACATGCCTGGTTATATGTTTACTTGTGAATTTACTTTATCATGATAAACATTGTCATATATTTATGTGAAATAATGTAAAGGATGCATTGGTGGTTTCCTATTGGGTTATACTCACACCCTACATGGGCATCTCAATGCATGTGTAGAATGAATCATTTGGGACTCAGGGATGGGAAAAAGACCAATGATATAAAGCTAAGATATGAATCATGGTATTCAAAGGAAGTACTTGGATAGACTCTGGAGGGATACTACAGTGTTTTATTTACTTTCCTTTCTTTCTCACACTCTTTTTGATAAGACACTTTTACGGGACTTAGTTATTTATTCTATATGATTTAAAGTACACAACATATCATATTTTGTATCATTTATTATTTATCCAATAGGGATTATTTGTAATTTTATATATTCTTTTATTTATTAATAATGAAGTCATAATCTCCCTTTTGATGGCTCTTTGACCCTCTCAATTACTCAACAACCCCTTATGTACCAGGTGGCATGCATAAGGCCATGTGTCACTGTAGCTCGAACCCAATGTGTTTGAGTTGATATGTTACTAAATTGAAAAAAAGTGATGGATTTATTTTCAATTTTTATTTATAATGTTTTGGTGTTATGGTAAAAAGGATCTCCAGCTTTGTGGGACTCTGGTAGTGGTGTTTCATGTGTTCATTTCCATTACATGTTTAACAGACCTATGGGTTACTGTTATTAGGATTTCTATTACAATTTTGGTTTTACAATTTCATTATAATCCTTAGTATATTTTTCATTTAATGTTTATGGGATTTGGGTACATTCATGCATCATGACTTTGCCTATAGAATCACATTTCATATATATATTTGTGTGTGTGTGTGTGTTTTGTGTGCTTCATAGTAGTTATTTAAATAAATTCATTGATTTTTTATATATATTTTTGAATATATTTTATTTATATATTGTGTGATAAAGTCATATTCCCTGATATTGTGATATATCAGTTTTCCATTAATTTGTTAAACTTGAGAATGTTGCTATATTATTTATATATATGATTGTGATTAACATGTAGGTTCAGAGTAATTGGATTCGGCTTCTGGTGGTGATAAGTGGGATATACCTTAGGTTTTGGGTAGCCTCCAAGGATAAACTTTGTATTATTCCATTTAATAATTAGGATCTTTATTTAATTTATGGCATCGAGCATCATAAAATTTCACTAAGAATTATAGAAATTACATTGTGGAGATGTTTGATGATACCACTGACAGAGGTATTCTATGATGCTCTTCTTAGAGAGAACATGCATGTATCACTACCAGTGGTGTATGAGATTATCCACCATCATATTCATGAAATTGGTTTATTTATTTTGGAGACAAAACTAGTGTAATATAGAATTTTTAGGATAATTCTTATTCAAGGAAGAATCATTTAGAAGACCATGACTGATCAAACACGTGAATTTCATATCCAACATAAACTGGCGTTTCAGGGTACTAGTGGCTCGTAGGATGCATGAGACTATATAGATATCATATAGATCATTTATTATCTATTCCAAACTCTTCGGGATGGTCGAGTGATGTCGGGGACCTTCATGTTCTAGGTTTCTTCTAGAAGACGGTGGACTACTAGGTATCAGGTAAGAAGACAAGAATGTCATACATGGGAGACATTTTAGGGGATATTTCATGGGAAATAATTTATAAAACCAATGATGTTAGACCATTCATATAAGTTAATAGAGTTTAAATATGGATCTATGTCAATCTATGTGTATTCTACTCATTTCCTAGAGTTGTTATTCTTCACCCCTCATTTGGTTGGAAACAAGTACCGAAAGGATCAAAACATAAAGTTAATAGACTATCTTGAGATCAAATGGTGGGTTAGGATCTCTGATCTAGAATCATACATTGAGGTTTTTCACAAGTCCCTAACCATATAGAAAGGTTCCATAGGAGGAAAAGGTTGTGATCTTGCTTCTAATTCCAATAGGAATAGTGACTAAGATTTCTCTCACTACTACATGTGTCTTTTCTAGTAGTAGGAAGATGAAATTTGATTAAGATTAGAAGGGAAGTAGGAAAATAGTTCATAGTGATACATCCTCAGTCTCTTCTAATGGAAGTATTTGTACTAGGAGCTTCAATTATGGTAAAACATATAATTTTATCAATGATCATAGAAAGTATATTTGGAGTGCCATCTATGTGACAAGGAAATTCTTCATTGAGGTTTTTTTAAAGGGATTCTTAAAAAATATTTCTATTAGAGTATAGAAATATAGGGGTGGAGGAAATTAGTAGATTATCCAAAATCCACAGACTTTGATGACTCATGGGAAAGGGAATGGAGTTGAATAAGGATGAGTTTTTTCAACATTTCAAGATGAAACTAATGGTGGTAAGGGACCATCTATAGTTACAGGTAAAGTCTTAATAACCTCTAATATATATTACACTTTTTCCAAAACTGGTTCTTCCCATTCATTTAGCACTGGTCATGTGGTAGGTGGACTTGACATACTGATTATAGTATCTTTGGAGATTCTTTCCCTCAACATACCCTGAGGTAATAAATAATACCATCTTCAACGGTTTCTATAATGTCCTATAATCATCACTATCTATGGTAATCTGTGGTATTTCTTCATACTATATATCATAAGCTTTAACATGATACTTGGGATGGACTGTCTTGTGAGCTATTATGAATAGATCAATAGCTATCGAATATGTGTATCATTTACCTCACATAAGATGAAGAAGTTTGTGATGATTGGTGAGTGGGAAATAGGAGCACGTAGAGTGGTCCCAGATTTATGTTATATTGGGATTATTATGGTGCAAGTTGATCTCTTATATATATTTGAAATATTAGAGTTAAACCAATCATGTTTTCCTCTAATTAGGGATATTTATTTAGATGTGTTTCTAGAATAATTTTCATGTCTACCTCCTAATATAGGTATTTAACTTGAAAAAAATATCATGGTAGGTGTATAGACTAAATTGATTCATCAATATATCATTACAAAAATCAAATTAAGGGGACTAAAATTTTATCTTGATTATTTAAAGAAGAAGGGATTTATTAGGCCAAGGACATCTTATTATAGTTCTCTAGTTTTATTTACCAAAAAGGTGATCATTACTCTTCATATTTTTGTAGATTATAGATATTTGATCCACATTATGATGAAGAATAATTATATTTTTTCTATTATTTAGAATCTATTAGATCATTTTTGAGGAGATCATTGGGTTTCCATTATTGACCTTCGTTCAAGAAACAATCAGCTTCGAGTCAGGGAGAAAGACAAACCAAAGAGGTAGTTAAGAGAATTTATAGGCTATTTGTGTTATTGATTATGTAATTCAGTTCAATGAATGATTCATTAGTGTCTATTGAACTGATGAAAATTTATTTTATCCATATCTTGACTCATTTGTTGTATTTCTCGTTGATGATATCCAAATCTATTCATGGACATCGGACGATCTTGTCAGGTATCTCAAGATACCCTTGAGAACACTTCAGGCACATTGAAATTATCCAAAGATTCCAAAGATTTTCTTTTGGATTTATTATTTTTGTTTCCAAGGGTATATATTTTCATAGGCAGGAATTTCAATAGACCCAAATAAGGTTGAGTGGGTGATGTCTTGGACTCACCCTCAGAATATATTTGGGATCAGTAGATTCCTTGATTTAGTAGGGTACTACTAGAATTTAATATAGAAATTATCACATTTTTAATCCACCAAGATATCATTAACCATTAAACAGGTAAAGTTTAAGTGGTTGGATCCATGTGATGAAGCATATTTTAAAGTAAATAGAAGTTACAAAATAACTCCAATACTGATGTTTATAGAACCTAGGATTGTATATGTAGTTTAATATGATAACACATGTGTTGGTTTGGTATCTATGCTAATGCATAGAGACCACCTAGTACCTTCTGTGTCACATTAGGGTTAACCCCATGAGCATAACTACCCGACACATGACCTGGAGTTAGAGAATGTGGTTCATAATTTGAAGTGTTGTAAACACTATCTATTGAGATAGGGTTTGTTATTTACATGGACCACAAGAGCCTCTAATATATCTTCTCATGGAAAAACATGAGTTTGAGATAGACTCAATGGGTAGATTACCATTATATTTTCAACTTCAAGATATAATTTTTACAAGTTAAAGGTAATATTTTTACTGATGATCTTGGTAGGAAGAGGAAGGATGCCTAGGATCTTGGAGAGATGCCTATAGATAAAGAGTGGTGTCTGATGTGTTTGTTGGTCTATTGGAGGATGGATGTGATTAAGGAGTGATAAGTACTTCCATTTTAACCTTTGGTTATCACTTTATCTTTAGTATACTGGGTTAAGGCTATAAAAGAGTTATATTATTAGTGTGAAATTATATGAGAATGGTTAGTGGAAAATGTTCTAGTATTAGGTTGGTCCTTAGATGATGATGACATAATTTTTGTACATGGGAGAGTTATGGTCCCTACTTCCAACAGTAAATATATTATTAGATTATCTTGTGCATCATGGTGGAAAATGAATCTTAGGTCAAAAAATATGTATCATTACATCATATGGAAGTTTTAGTAGTCACGTATGAAAAGTGATATCACTGGGTTTTTTTCGTGAAGTCTTACTAACCAAAAATTAAAGGTTGAGCATCATCTTCCGAGTGGTTTAAACCATCCAATTATAGAGGATATATTTAAATTGGATTATTTTATAATGGATTTTATGATAGGGTTCCTAAGTACCAAAAGGAATCGTGATATAGTATGGGTGATAGTGGATCAACTAATGAAAGTCACTCATTTATTGTCAATTTGTGAGACTCATTTATGGATGATTTAGGAAATATATATTTCTATGAGATAGAAAATATTCAAGGAGTTCCGATTATAATTTTCTCAGACAGATATTCCTTTTTTACAACATGGTATTGGCATTGATTTTAGAATCCCCTAGGAACTCGACTGAGATTTAGCATGACACATCACCCATAAAGAGATGTATGGATAGAGAGGATGATCTTGATACTTGAATATAGGCATTGAGTTTTTTTTCTATACATTAGAGAAACATGGTATAGGAATATAGCCTTGTTGTAGTTTTCTTATAAGAACAGTTTTCATGAATCTCTCTAGATGGATCCTTATGAGGCTCTATGTGGTTGACTTTTTCACTCACTGTTATGCTAACCTAATTCAGGTGTGTAATTTATTATGGGGCCAAGCTTGGTATAGGAGAATTTATATAGAGTTATGTTTATATAGAAGTGGTCGGTCACTTATTTGAGAAAACATATATCATATTCCAACCATAGGAGGAAACCATTGGATTTCACTATGGGTGGATAGGTTTTCTTGAGGGGGAATCCTCAGTTGGGGAATCAATGAATTTAGAAGAAGGAAGTTTGAAAAAATATTTTTTGGACCATTATAGATCATTGAAATTATAGGTACAGTGGAAACCTATTTGAATCTTATATACTGTTTTCGAGGTACGTATGATGTGTTCTATGTATCTCTTCTTTTGAATTACATGACTGGTCGAGTGCATTTTTTAAACTATGAGGACATCGAGTTAAATCTAGTCATATTATATATGGAATGACTATTCCTTATAGTCTACCAAGGTAATAAATTATTAAAGGGGGAATAGTGAAAAAAAATTAGACAGTATGGGGGCATAAATAGGTATAAGACGAAACATAGGGGTGAGTGTCTAATGCCTCTGTGAAATGGCCCAGCATAATAAACATTGATTATGGAGATATGTATTGATGATGAAAATCCCTAAGAGAGGGATAATTGTAACACCCTAGTTTTTTTATAGTTATGTTAATGTATGTTTCATCATGTTTTAAGTAATTTTTTGAACCTAATAATTTTTTATCTTGGGTTTAGTTTTTTCTAAAGGTGTTTGAAGATTAAAAGTTGGTTTTCAGTGTTTCTTGGTTCAAAATGCAACCATAATGCTAGATTGTGTTCGGTTTTGGCCTTTGTTTTACTTGGTGTAAAATGGGAAAGTGGTAAAACAACATTTCCATGTGGTGGATAATCCATGGTGTTCAGGGTTGAATTTTTTTTATTTCCTTTATAACATAACCATTTTTATTTTAGATTTAGTTGTGATGTAAAAAAACTAAAACCTCATCACACCCTTCTGGTGCGATGTGCATTTTCTCATGTCCCAAGAACAACACAAAAATGAATAGGTCGTGGTGTAGGGTATAGTGACAGTCAACTTACTTTTAAACTACTGAAACACTCACCTAATTCCTTGTATATCTATCGAAGGTTGATTGTTTCTTCCAAATATGTTAAGTATGGATGAAGGGATGATTAATGCCTTCCCGGATCATTTTCATTGGATTGTATCACTTTATTCTTCTCCAATCTTACATATTGTCCATTTTAGAAAATTTGTTATTAGAGTGTCCATTGTTATTTGGGACTTCATCTAATATTGGATTTCTCCCTTTTTTGGATCAATATTTTATTTATTTTGATTGATCAAAGTTCGTGGTTCATCCTATTTTTCTAGTTCTTTGAGTTTAGGGATATTCAGTGGAGAATTTTGGGGAGTGTTTCTCTTTCATGAAGAATTATTATTTTATTTTTAAATGACCATGTTTTGTGAACCTGATGGGTTAGATGATGGTGCTTTCTGTGGAATAGAAATTTGTTTTCCTTGGTTTTTGGTAACAACTACTTTCTTCAGAATCATTGGTGTTATACGATATCTTGGTGGTGAATAATTTGGTGACACTTCTTGGGGGAGTCTCTTTCCTTCTATCCTCAATGATCCTCACTTTAAATACTCATTATAAACCCATTTCATGTTTTATTATAATTAGTTCTATGAACTCTTGGAATGAGAATTTGTTCTAGTTGGTGTGCGAGATTTTTTCGAGTGACTTCCTTCATGGAAATCCTTCACATTGACATATAAATCTTGAGGTCATAGTTCCTTTCCATATATGGATTTTTATATGATGGTTTAATTATTGATTTTTTCGGTTAAAATCCATGTTTCATGTGTGTTTTCATGTGGGTAAATGGGTAGACCATGAGAACCATTTTTGAAATCTAACCATATGATTTATGTATAGCCTCTTGAGAATTGTTCTTGATATGGATTATTTCTCATTTAAACAATATGTATTTCTTTTATTATTTCATATCATATAGAAAATTGATAAATGTATCAAGATGAATAGGTTACTTATTATTGGATATATGGCCCCTTTAGGATCCATGGTGATATAAAAAAGGCTATATACTATGGCTCATTTGATGGTATGAGTCGAATCGCAAAAATTTATGCTAACATGCGAGTAGGCCATGCATATGAGTTGAAAATAATTTGGATAAAGGATAAAATGGTATAAAACCATTGAGGGGTTGTGTTTCAAGGAGACATACCTTTATTCATTGTATATCATTTTACAATAAAATTTTATTTACATATTGAAATTTGAATATTATTTACACTTTCTATGATAATAGTTATTATTTCCAAAGTTTTAACTTTCAAAAAACTATCATATAGTCATCTATTTCATATAGAATGTATATTATTTAAATGAATACATGCATGTGATACAAAAATTAGTCAAGGAATTAATAAATATGTTATAAATGCATGAATTAATGTATGCTTCTTTGAGGTGTAACCACAAATGCTATATAAATTCACTGTCACATGATGAAACTGTGGGTATGGATATAGATCCTCATTATTGGATAATTCCCCCAAACTAAATTCCCTCTTTTTCTTATTTATTTATATATGATATTCTAACACGTCTTGAATGGAATAATAATCCCATCCAAATGTTAGATGATTTAGTATAGCCTATAGATACATTATAGAGAGTGGATATCATTTATCTGACTTTGGTGAAATTTATCAAACCCATTCAGTGGTGTTTGAAAATATTGCAGATGTACTATAGTTTATGGTATTCCTATTTACAATAGTTCTTTATTTTTGGTATTATATGTAGTTTCATATTTCTTGCATAAAGATCCTTGAACGAGGGTTTTAATCTCTTTCTCTTGATCTAATAATCATTATTAAAATCTTGAAAAACCATATAGTGGTATAAAAAATGGGTTCTGATTAAGATTTATGAAATATTTCATTAAAATTAATAACAAACAAAGAATAGGGCATGTTTTATAAGTTTTCTTAAAATCTAGAAAAAAAAAATTTACCCGTACAAAAAAGGGTTATGTAAAGGTAATGATGGACTTACCCTTACACAGTTGAGATCTAAAATGGTAAGAAATTAATTTACATTATGCATATTTTTCTATGTAAGGGTCCTTATTACTTACCTTTACATAGAAATAATAACTACTAAAAGGTAGTTATCCTTTTAAAAGGGTTATATGAAGGTAACTAGCCATTTTCTCTTAGGGGATGAAGTTTGAGTAAACATCAAACCTTTGTGGAGAAGGTATGTGTAAGGATAACCATTTTGTTAAATTTATAATAATGGTTTTCATGAAGTTAGTAACAATATGAAACATGTTATATTGAATATATGTAAAGGTAGGTAGGGACTTACCTTTACACAAGGGATTTCAGACAGACTGTGTAATGGTAGAAGGATTTACCATTACAAAAGAAAACCCATATGCATAAGGGTAATTATAATTGTTTTAAAATTGTTAAAAAATGTTATTAGAAATTAAAATAAATTATATGGTTTAAAAAACTCTATAAATCATTATAAAATTTATTTTGGGATATTTTAATTTATAAAACTTTTATAAATTAATTAAAAATAATTTTTTTATGATTAATTGAATGGTTATGAAACATTTTTCCCCAAATATTAAATGTTAAAATTTTAAATACCTTTTAAAAATATATATATATATTCTTATTATATATAAATAAATGGGAATATTTATAAATCAAAAAAAAATTAAAAAGGGTTTTAAATTGTGAAATAAGGATAAAATATTAAATATTTATATTTAATTAAGAATTGTTCATAATTAATTATTTTGAATTATTAAAAATTAAAAGGGGGCCTTATGTTCATATTATTTAATCCACATAAAAAATTCTTTCGATGATTAATATGATGAAGTTTTAAATGATGTTTGAAAATGCGAAGTCCAATTATGTAAAATGTTTAAAAAATATAAATTTAATTGTAAATTATTTTTAGTTCATAAAATATAATATATTGAAAATTTAAATTCCTTAAAATGATTAAAATTAAAGATTACATATTGGAATAAATATAAAAATTATATATTAAAAATTATGGAATGTTTATATTATTAAATCTAAAATTATAAAAGGGTTTATAGTTGCATTTTATGTATGAATTGTTCATAAATTTTTATCTCATGTTTAAATTTTTGAATTTTTAATTTATTTAAAGGTTATTCCCTTCTTTATTCTGGTTTAGTAAATGGTTTACCAAATTTTAATTTTTTCAATACTTTAGTTTAATATGTTAAACTTCTTCTAAGATACAGCCTTTCATTTCATGCAGTATGATAATGAATTTAGTTATTAATCTACCTTGACATCAGTTTTTCATTGAAATTTTAAACTTGAATTTTTTGTTGGATATATATTTTGTTTATTACTTTTTAGATTTATGATTAATTGGTATCTATCTTGAGTAAAGTATCCCTAGGTAAAGTGAGTTGGGTTCAGACTACCTACCTACCTAGAGGCTTATTCCTTTTCTAGGATGGTGAATGGGGTTGGCTATCTATCACTCTAGGATTACTCATGTGGATATCTCTATGAATTTACATGAAGTGTTCATGTACGTTATTCCGATGATTCATTTGGAAATGCATGAGTATATTTGAATTCTATTTTTGGTTAAGTAACAAAAACTTGTTGGTTGTGTAAAGATTTCTACAGCAATACAGTTTGAACATATTGGTCCGGTGGAGGGAAGAATATTCGAATGTAAAATAAAATATGCATGCATTTAAAAAATAGAATAACATGAGATAAAATAAAGATAGTAAATCCCCAAAAATACTAAGTGTTATATATCATCCAAAGTGAAACTTGTAAAGACATATATCATTCAACTCGGTAAATCATGATAATGTTGGGTTCCCTTGATTATCACGTGTAAAGTAATAAAGTAATAAGTAACCCTAGATTGTCCTTCTGGGTAGGTCATACTAAATTCGGGTGCCCTGGATTGTCCCCTGTTATCCTCTTTTGGTGTTTTCTTTCAGGTAAACTATGTGGGAGACCCTAATAATATTTTTTTATAGGGGGGATAGAGTTTACTTTATCCATATGATGAATTGGAGAGATATTTTTTTTTATACTATCCAAGAGTCATATATGAAATTATATGGATGACTCCCTACACAAATAGTAGAATAATTCTATAAACACTGAAGTGGACAAGAGATTAGTGAAATATGGATCTTGGAGAACTAATTGATATAATGAACATTTAAAGGGGTAAATAATTTTAGTGGTATCCCATTTAATAAAATTGATTATTAAATGGTTAATAATACCTGATACTCATAATATAAAATCTACAATTGTAGATAAATATCATAATCATCATCAATATAAACTTTCTGATCAATCCTTTAAAAGATAATCTTAATGTAATATACTCCAAATACTAGTAACTTTAGAAAATTTATTAAGATAGATTGGTGATTTAAGAAAATTTCATAATGAAATTTATATATTTTAGTAAAATTCTTTACTTGATAACCAAATTTTGGAATAGTTGAATAGGTGGATCTAGATTATTATGAAGTATAAAACAACTCACTTATGTTTTGAAAGTCATTATATGAAAAATGAAAACAAGAATACTAATCTCCGCTCATGTACTAAATATTATTTGGTACATCAAATACTTTAGTCACACATACAAAATACTATTGGGTACATCTAATTATATTAAATAAGATAGAATATGCTAAATGGCCTGGTGAGACTAAATGTTTCATTAAAAATTTAATGGTTATAGAAAAAAATTCTATTATTCTTCCAGATATATGATATAAACTATATGTTGTAAAAGGTGTTATAAATATATATAAGGTGAGAAAGAGAAAAAAATTGAATTTTGAAGCTTGAAGGATTCTTTAAATTAATAGATAAAATGAGTTTCATCACTGATATAATGGATACCTAAACATTGGGTAAACTCATCATAAGATGTGTATTTTATCTCATTTAGATCTTGGTAAGAGAATGTAAACAATAGTTCTTAAAATGATATTAATTAGGGAGTTTTTAACCTACATGATTTGTATTTTTTTATATTCATTAACTTTATTTATGGAGAGGAAAAAATGGATTATTATTGTAAGGGAATTTATCATATTTTCATATATATAAATGTCCTAAAAATATTATTGAATACAAATAATTTTTAACTAATATTCTTCAAGTGTTATAAATATAAATATGAACTATACATGTGATTTATAGGTTGTCAAGTACTGAATAGATAGTAAATGTCAGAAAATGTTCAAACCAGAAAAAGAAAAGTTGGTTGAAAAGTTAAACAATGTTTATTTATTAATAAAATAAAGGTCATTAAAACCTAGGTAAATAAAGTAGGAATATTTATAATTAAATATGATTTTATCAAAAAGAATATACCAATATTAGTTTGTGAAACACTATTAAATCTCCATGTTCGTTATGGATGTTATATAAATTAATTCTTCAATTTGAAGGGAATGATACTAGATGTATATTTTACAAATTATTTTAAATATAATGGAGTTAAAAATAAAATGAATAATTAATTGATCTTATAGTCTATATTCATAAGAAAAAAAGTAAGATATTTACAAAATTATGGATTTGAATGTAAAGTTTTTTATCAAGCTCAACTGAATATGAGTAAAAGATGTGTATCTTCAACTCATTTCCCTTATATGTGAAGAGAAGTTGTTCAATTAAAAGGGCAGTTGTGAAAAAGTGTGACATTATTAATTTAATACACATAGTTTATGATTTATAAATTCCCATAGGATGTTTTGAGAAGAAGATATGGATAAAAGTGTTTTATCCAGGATAAAATGGTTATCTAGAAAAAAATGTATATCCATGTATTTGTTAAAGTATGTGGGAATGTGTTCCCACCACCTATCGGTGTTGTATTTTAAAAAATTCATATTTTAAATTAATATTATTCTAAACACATTGAATAACATATATTATATGAAAATGATTGTTTATTTTTTAAATGTTTTAACTAAAAATGAGTAAAATTTTATTTCTTAACACAAAAGGGTTTATTTATCTTACCAAGATATTATGAAAATATATAGTGTCTACGAGGCAAGTGGGAGTGTGTTTGGACATATAGAATTTAAAAATTAACAAATAATGGATAACAAAAAACTGACATTAAATTTATTTTCACTTAATATCCTAAATTGTTTTGGATATTTGATGGAATAAAATGTCAATTATTGAATTTAATTTCCATTTAAAAGTGGATATCACTATTTATGAAAGGATTATATTAGTTTAACATTAATTAATTTTTTACTCAATTTCCTAAAATAGTTTAGGATATGTGATGATAAAGAAAAAATTTTAAATAGTAACATTTAGTAATCATGAAAACTAAAATACATTGTTACTTGAATGATAGAACTAGTAAAAATGAAAATGGAATTAAAAGTGATATCTAAAAAGTGTTTAGTATGTGGTTTTAAATAGAAATGTAAAGAGTCACATTAGTTACCTTAATTAAATTTTATCACTTTATCCAAAAAGTTATTAGGGTGTGGTGCTAAAAATAAATTTAAGAGTTACATTTTGTTACCATATTAAAGTAAATGACACATTATCCTTAAAGAGCTTAGGATGGACTTGTCAATAATATTGTACATTGTAAAATCACTTCACGGAAAAAAATTGATATAATAGAGTTACAATGACTATGATGATGAACTAAGAAATATTTAAATGTAGAAAATAGAATTTTTCATCATGAACTTGGACTTTATAACGTTAAAAAGTCTGAATATGTTCAAGAATTTTGAACAGTCAGGAATATGGTTCTTAAGTCTCAATATTATCCAAACTAACTAAATTAATATATGTTTCTCACTAAATAGTTTAGTGGGGAGTTTTTCATATGGTCACATAGATATGTCAGAGTTTTTATATATGTTGTAATGTAATAACAAAACCCAGAAAGTGTAGTAAACATAAGGTTTATATATCTTTTTATCGTATATGATATGATATATTGGGGATTATGTAGGCTTTTTTAAATATTATTAAAGATTCTAAGAATATTAAAATTTATCATATTAAAGGAAGCCTCTATTTTATCACTTTTTCTTATTAGATATATATATATATATTTCTATTTTATGAAGTGCAATGATAATTGACTACAAAAAGTATGAATTTGTGTTTATCCCTAAATGATATTCATCATGGAGTATAATAGGTTATGAAGAAATGTTAATCATAGAGTGTGTAGGATTATGATATAAAGATAAAAAATATGCTCATGAGGCATAAAAAATATTATTATTTTGGTGTTCACTATATGACCAATTAAATATACCACATGGAGTGTCATACAGATATATTTAGTATACTAGGGGTGCATGGATCATCTTTGAGTCTCCACTACTTTAATTTGGTGACATAACTATTATGATAACCTTTATACTTGAATAACCTACTTATGTAAGTCTATATATTTACTTAGCTTACATGAGGGGGGTTGGCTATGTCGTTGATCGTGTAGTCAGTTGGAGCTTATCCAAGTTGGGATATGTCCTCTTATATGAAGAGTATGAAATTAGGTACCCAGATTAAGATATAATATGGGAATGTTTTTCCATACCTAGATATTATATATCTATCCAAATAAGGGATGCACGATTATATTATCTATAATTAATAATAATATGTGATGTATTCATCGATCAGATCAACCTATACTTTGAGAATCAAGAACAGGTTAGTTGGATATATGGGATTGATATGCTCTATGTACCATGGTAACTCAATGTCTTATACAAAGGGAAAAATATGTTAATTCACGTTTTCATATGATGGATATTCATGGAAACATGTATAGAGATATCTGTTTTTGATGGATATCATGTTAGATTCCTTTGTAGATTGAGTAGCTTTGAATCTTTTCAAGAGGCCTATTTTTTCTTACATATATAGATCCATAGATTTTTATTTCTTTTCAATTCTATAAAGCCCACTGCATTACAATTTTTTATTTAATGGGGGTTTATATTGACTTATATAGATACTATAATAGTTATTTAGAGTTAATCCAAATGTATTTTTCGATGGGTATTCACAAGTTATTTCATATGTTGTGATACAAGGTGAAGTTAATAATATATTTATAAAAGTATTTTGGAAGATATCCAAAAGTATTTTTGGAAATGGTTTCACAATTATTGTATATAATATAATATAATATGAAATGGTATAAATTCTATTAAGCTTTAGTGCAAATGGAAGATTGAAGAAGATATTCCCCAAATACAAATTTTCATATGACATATTTATGAGTTTTATATCATATTTCATGAAAATTATAATTTACATCTAGAATGGAGAATATCGTCTACAATGCATATGATAATAGTTATCATTTAGATAGTTTTATCTTCTACATCACTATCATTTAATCAGTTGATTCATATAGAACAAATGAGAGTTAAATGAATTCATTCATATGATACATTAATTAATTGAGGCATTAGTACATGTGTTATAAATGCATGAATTAATGCATTCTTCTTCAAGGAGAATCTACATATTCTATATAAAGTCATTTCCATATGATAAAAGTGTGGGTATAGACTCAGATACTCATTATTGACCAATACTCCCTGACCCATCACACTCTTTCTTCTTACTTCTTTTCATATGAGATTCTAGAATATTTAGAATGGAAGAATAATCACATTCAAATGATATATGATACATTGTAACCCATGGATACACTAAAAATAGGGTATTTCCATTATCTTCCCTTTTTTATCTTTATAAAAACACATGTGATGGTTTTTGAAGATGTTTTATATGCCCTATGGTGTATGGAATTCTTATTTAGAGTAGTTTATTATTTATAGTTTTATATATAGCTTTATATTTATTAAATGGGAATCTTCATAAAAGGGTTTTAATCACACCCTAATAATCTAATAATGGAATCTAAGAAAATCCATAATATGTTCATAACCATATATTTCAAACATATCATGTGGGACTTAACAACATTTGAGGATTGTTACCATCATTCGGGTGGGGAGTGCATTTTTTCTATTAACGATCACCATCAAGGTGGGACATTTATTGTTTCCTTAATGGCATAACTGGGGGGAAATTATTAACAATAATAGGGTTCCAACTTATGTTATGACATGTGTTATTTATTTTCATGTGTAGTGACAGTTATTGAGATACTTATGAGTATCATGCTGAAGCCTGTGGGATCACGGTTCGTGGTGGCTTCATTAGTGCATGATGACTCAAAGCATGTGTTTTGGTATTTTTATGAGTCAATTTACTTTATCATGATATTAAATGTTATACATTCATGTTAAATTTTGTTAAGAATTCATTGGTTGACTCTTTTTGGGTTATACTCATAGCTTTCATGGGTATCTCAATGAACATGTAGTCCTAATTATCTGGGAGTTAGAAAAGCTAAAAGGCCAAGAAAAAGGGATAAAAGAGACATAGTATGGTTTTTGGTGGTGTTTTTGGGAAAGACACCAAAGGGATGTTGTTGAGCTATATTTTATTTCAATTATTTCTCATACCCTTGTTAAATTAGAACTTTGGAGGTCCTTAGTTATTTATTCATTAGGATTTGAGGTCTATACCATGTCATATGTTATTGTATTTCTTATTTATTCCACTATGTTTATTTGTGATATTATTTACACTTCTCATTTTAGTCACCCTACATACAACACTTTAACCCTTATTTATATTTGTAAACCTCTTACATATGGGGAGGCTTGCATGAGGACATGTGGAAATCTTTCTCGGACTTGGTGATTCGGGTTGGGGAGTTACTGGTAATGTTTTCATCTCATGATATATCATCTATAATGCATGGGAAATAATCACATTACACTATTTTATGTTTACTAAGAATTGATCCTTGATATATTTTTATTATTTCAAGTTTTATGTTGCTTCTACATTCCCATAATTCCATGATATTATCTTATATTTTTCTTTATTCCATTATTTCATGTGATTATATATGATCCTCATCTTTTATGATATCATGTTTTTCTTCTTCACTCATATGTTATACTTCATTAACATGACTGTTCCCATACTGGGATTTTTAGCCAACACATTCTCTTAATGTATGTCCCATGATACCCTATAGAGTAATAGAAGCTAAATGGTACTTTGGAGAAAATTATGGATTTTCAAATAAAAATGATGTATTTTTTAAATTTGATGTATTATGTATATAAAATCCTATAAACACTATAAAACAATATTTTTCGGGTCTTTAAGGATAGTTTTATCATAAATAATGTAATAAAAAGTTTGTGAGACTCAAGTTGTTATACTTAGTATGAGAGAAAGATCTAGTTATTTTTAGAAATTAGGTTATAGAACCTAATTTTAAGTAGACCATGAATAACCTAGATTAAAAACTAAAAATTCATAAATTAGGATACACAAGCCATTTATGAGTTACACCTTATAATTTATAGTTTTCATTTTTATATGCTTATTAATTTGATTATTCCCATCTCTAATTTTACTTTGTTAGAGAAAATGGTAGGAAATAGGAGAATCTACCTTAATAACTAATGTGATGGTCAATAGAATTATCTCTAAAAAATTTACAATAATGGAAAGAGTGGGAGTTAGGAACCACATCGCGGTAATTTAAAAACTAGATCAAGTTACAGATAATAACTTAAATCATATAGAACAAATTATTTTTTCCAAAATATAACAAGATTCAGTTTAGTTGTTTATGCGACAAAGGCCTCACACTTCTAGTAGTCCTTTTTATCCCCCAATTATGGGACACTAGATTAATTACCTTGAAAAGATATTATTTTTTCTCCAATGATTCAATAAATATAACGTTATATTTATCACCTATTTTATAGAGGGGTAATCCAATCAATGGTTGAAATTGATCGAGATTATAAATCCCGAGGAACATATTGAATAAGTGGAGTGGGATGAATTCAAAAAAATATTTCTCAATAAATATTTTCTTCACACTCTCTAACTTAAAAGGGATAGGGGGTTCCTTAGACTCACACAAAAATAGAGTGAATCAATCCTGTATTATGAAGAAAATTTCACAAGGAATTCAAGGAATTCATCAGGATTTTTTAATGATCCTGAATGTAAGGGTGATCATTTATTTAGTGTAATAAATATTAGTCTTTGAAAAATATTTAGAAATTGAAGAGTTTTATTTTCATGAGTAAATAATCAAACATGACATAAATGTTGAAACTAATATTACTGATTATTAATGAAATAGTGGGATTGGAGATACAAATTGGAAAACATATTTTAATTTTAGAGGACTCACATTTAAATATCATAGATAGTTGAAAATATAGTTTCCCATATGTCATAAGTGTGGGAAGTGGAATCTATGAAACTGACTCAAGGTAACAATTAGATGTTTCAGGAGTGGAAATAAGGGGAATAAAGCTAATGAATGTTTAAGTAAGATGGATAATACAACTAGTATAATGGAATTAAGGAAGGTTCTAATAAATTCTTCTCCTATGGTCTAATTTTTAAAAATAAGTAAACTGGAAACTATGTAGTCTGGTTCCCTAATATAAGATTCATCAATGATAAAAAAATAGAACAACCTCCAAGGCCAAGAGAGTAGTGATAATATTATTTTATAACTACTGATGCTATGTATCATGAAAATAGAGTATTTATAGGTAAAATTTTATTCATTAAAAAATATATAATATACTATTTGATTTGGTTTTGACATGTTGTTTCATATCATTAATTTTTAACAGTAATATTCAAACACCACCTCAAAACATGGATGTTGAGGTATCGATGAAAATTCCAAGTAGTGAAATTATTATATCTCAAGTATATAACTTTTACCTAATTATAATTTTTTGGAATAAAATCCCATAAAACCTTATTATACTCCCTTTAGTATAATTTTCTGTAATAATTTCCACAGATAACAACAACTACCAGGAGTGGGAAATCGATTTCAATATCCCAAATTATCCTTTGATTCTATGCGTGTGTAAGGAAAATTATGAACTAATACATATAGCACTATCCATATCCAATTGAACATATACCCAAATCTCAACCCATTTCCAAGAATCCAAATAAAATTAACCCCATTAAACTAGAAGAAATAAATTGGAAACAAAACAAGAATTTGGACAAGGTTTTGATACACCCAAGTGATTCACCATGGGGTGAATCGGTTCTCATTATCAAGACAAAGGATGAGTTAATGTGTCTCTTAATTGAGTTTCATAAACTCAAAAATATCACAATAAAGAACATGTACCTCTTAATATAAATTGATTACATTTTCAATTAACTTTAAAGGCATCGGTTCTTATGTAAAGAGCATATTTAGTTTAGATAACATTAATTGATGCAGTGGAATGTGGATATTTCTAAGACTGAATTTCATAAAAGGTATAGACACTTTGAGTTTATAGTTACTACATTTAGACACTTAATAATTCTTTAAAATTTTGTATACACTTAATGAATATAGTCTTTATAAGGCCCCAGCCTTAAACCTTCCTTAATCTTGAGTTATTACACGATTACACATTGAGGATCTTTTCAGGTTTAGAGTTTTAGAGAATTAGATCATAAAACTTTCATTACATTCCATATTTAAACAAAGTGGTTACATAAAATATAGTATTCATTTTTTCCATCAACAGAAACATATTTAAAATAAAACATGGATTCTTTATTGACACTTCCTTGACACTATCATCATATCATGTACCATTCCCCTGACCTGTGAAAAACATTTCAAAAACTTGGGATGAGCATAAAAAGCTTAGTAAGGGTTATAAAAAGTATGGAAAGGAAACATGAGTACATATATACATAAGAATGAAATCATAATTTACCCATAAAACATAAGCACTTTAACATACCTCATAAAATCATGAATAAATCATAGAAATCATAAGACATAAAGGTATCTTGAGGCATTCATAACATTATTACGCAGGTATTAACCCTCTTGGTTACGTTTGGAATACCCATAACAGTATATTCCCTAAATATATTCAGAGAAACCTCAACATTTAACTCCTTCGCGTTACCCAATGCATTGGGGAGCTATATCGGGCTCACCCGCCATTAGTTTATCACGGAACCACCCTTCTTCATAATAATGCCCAAGAACCATAACATAATCATAGAACATAACTTAAGCATAAAGGAAAGATAACATTCCCACATTTCAATAACAATATAAAATTTTAAGATATTGAAATAATGAATCCATTCTAAAAACCATTTTCAAAACCATTTAAAACATTTAATAAAGATATTTTTAAATCAAAGTGTCCCATACCACATTGAAGCTTTTAACATTTTAAACCATTAATATCCATATAAATAAATCCTTAAATCCATTTTGAAAACATGGATATTAATGAGAAAAATTTATAACAATAAATCATTAAAACATTTAAAACGATATTTTAGTTAAAGGGTTTTTAACAAAATGAGAGACACTTGAATACAATAATTGAGGAATAACATTTAATAAAAACTTTATAATATCATGAGAATAAAGGGATTCATGATATAATATTCCAAAGGATAGTATATACACCATATAAGAGTGAATTGGTGCATAACAACAATGAAGTCTCAATGGAAATGTAAATTGAGATGAAATTCATTATAAAGATGGTATCCTTAAATTAAGGATAAATCAATCTCATAATTATGTGTGAAAAATATAAATACACTCAATATAAGTGGATATTAAGTGTAAAATAATCAAAGGTAATTCACACATATTCAAAGGATGACATATTCAATAACTACATGTTGAACCCAAAGAAATCAAAATTGGGTTAAGAAGTTCCCTTGACAGCCTAACGACGTCACATCAAATTTTAGAAAAAAAGTTGATGAGAGAGATAAAGGTTATCTCATCACTTGGACATAAAATTTATGGAAATAGGGATATATAAGAACATATCCCCACATAATAAGATGAAAATTAAAATACATAACAAAATAAGTCTTTTAAAAAAGGGAGGGTGAAAGGTCCCCTTACCGAGTTGGGTAACTTTCGAAACATACACCCCATGGAAGAAGGGTCATACAATGAAGATGTAAATAGCCATAAATGAAATTATACTACACAAAGTGTATAATAATGGGTAGTAAATACACCACTCAATGGAAATAGTGTCAAACGTAGCATAAATATCATTGGAATAAAAGTGAGATGAAAAATCTCTTATGAAAACTCGGCAGCCTAACGGCGCCACTTAAATCCTCTAAAAATGGATTTATGAGATCAAACAGGGTCTCTCATAATATGAACAAAAAAATTACAGTATGATGAATATAAAAGAACATCCCCAAATATAATAATGATGAGCTTATAAGAAATGACATAAAAGAGAGTACTTAAAAAGAACGAGGGAGGTTGGATCCTTTACCTCGGGTCCGACTTGACTCGATCATTCTTTAACCTCCTGAATAATAAACATTAGTTAATTTATACTTTTTTAAGAACCTTTTTAAAGTTCATTATTCCTTTTATATCCCTTACTACCATGCTATGAACACTATGTAATTATTTAAGTTAATAATGGTCGTTTTGTAGATCATTGCTACTTGAGTAAAATATATATTATATCCAGAATTATATTCATTATTTATATATCATATATATCTATTATATACATGAATTTATAATATTACATAATATTTAGAGGTAAGAAATGAAATGCACCGTTCATGGAGACGGTAAGCCATACGTACGAATGAACACTACTTCCATTTATATTTCTTATTTAATAGAATTAAAAAATAATGATACATAATAGTATTATAATTCCAGTATGGTATCATATATAATATCATTAAATCTATCCTTTATATATACCACATATGGTATTAACGAATCAAATCACTTTGAGGGGGCGGTAGTCTGCACTTCCTAAAATGAATATATCGCGTTTAACCATAATGGAAACCGTAAAGGTATGCCATAAATGAAAAATACAGAAGATTATGTAAAACATAAACATATTATACATCATATATAAATATAGTGACATCTTAATGGCCACCTTTGAGGGTGTTAAAAGAGTATTGAACAATCATCATTTCGTGAGGTAGAAATTCACCATCCACAGAAACAGTATGTTTTTTATCCATTATATGTAGGTGTGTGTAAGTGTAGATAGAATAATTCTTATAAAAACATCCTAGTATATTGAAGATACTGTAGTTTTTACAAAAGAAATGAATAAAAAGAGTTTTGGGGGTTGGAGAAGCAAAATAAAACAAAAGAACACAAGTGAAGACATTACCTTAAAATCGGGTATATCTCTTTGATTTGAGCTCAAAGGCTTCTTTGGGAAGACTTATTCCAAAATTGAGGCTTCTAGGAGTAATATAGGGATGTGGAGAGACAAAATGAGCATGGGTTGGTCGAGCCAAAGGCTTGAGAGGTGTGGGTAAGGTGGTAGAGGTGGGGGCCTTTTATAAGAGGAGAGGAGGGGCACTCTTGGAAAGTTACAAAATGTTAGTTTATTTTCAAATGATTTTCGGATTTTAAAGGTCCCACATTGATTTATTTATAGGATAAGGTGGTAAGGGTTCTAAATATACTCATACAATAGGTCTTTTACAAGTTTAAGTTATAGTTTGAACAATATCTTTTCATTTTATTTAAATCCTTTATTAATGAGGTAATCGCAGCATCATCATGATGTCATAAATAATTTAATTTATTTAATGTATAAAAATTATAAAACAAATATCATGATGTGGTAAATCTATTTATATTTCTAATGAATATTTATAGTCAAAAATATGACTTGTATAACCCCGTTTAAAAATTTTTTTAGTAAAACAACTCATGCTTGTGACATTTTTATTTTAACTTTAAATAAAAAGTTATTTACGTCATTTTCCAACCAAAGTGGCTCCATGGGATCCCCAAGTTGACCCATGGATTTTTTTGGTCTTCCATGACACATCCAATGAGGGTAGGACATGTTTTTAGGTCATTTCATATTATTAAAACATTATTTTTACCTTAAATTACACTAATTACCTCTAATCGCGATTAAAAACTTAAAAGTTACTATTCACCAAAAAATTATTTTAATCCCATTGAACCACATTTTAAATCCTAATGACAAACATGTATTTATGATTTTTGAAATTCAAATCAAATAAGTGGTAAAGTTTCATTTAAATGAAAAATCAGTTTTTAAACTACCACTTAGTGGTATCACTACTCATCAAAAATTGAAGTTTTTCAGAAAAATACCAAAAATTTACCCTAAGATATATTTGATATTCCGAATTCAAAAATGATGCCTATTTTACAAAATTAAAAACATATATGTTGAATTAAATAATTTAATAATTAATTCCCACTGTCAAAATAAATAGCGTGTTTTTAAGAAACAATATCTATTAAAAGATTGACACTAGTTTAAGTCCAATTTCAAAGTGAAATTAATTCCAATGACCACCATTAGATTAAATGGTAAAAATATATTCTAAATAAACTTTAATATAAATTAAAAATATAATTTGTCCATATAAATAAATCAGATTAAAAGGAGGTTTTTAATTAAAATGCAACATTTTCAATAAAAATGATCTTTATTGGAAAAATAACAAAATTTTACACAAAGTAAATTTTGATATCCAGATTCTAAAAAAGGATTTTATTTTTTCAAATACAACATATAAAATTGTCAAAAGTATATTTAAAAAGGTTTGTCCATCAAAAGGTGGTTAATAGACCTTTTAAAGAATATTAGAAGATTTATGCTTAAAATTGGATTCATTTGCATTTTAAGCCTCCAACATTTATTGGATAAAAGTAAAAATATTTGACAAACATATATAATCATTTTGTAGTTAGTTACGTTCATTCCCGCCATTACAATGACTAGGCGTTAGCTACCTTTTAAAATAATATTATTTTATTATTCGAGTGCAACGTAAGATTTCAAAGAAACTCATTGTTGCGTATTGGGTACGCCCTCGAGCATAGCATTCCCTTTAAAGTAATATTAATATTTTATTCAAAAATATGGATAAAAATGAAAACTCCATATTCCTTATTTACCTAGGTTGTTACAGTCTTTATATATTATCTTTATAAATTTTTAGAGATATTCATCGATGATATTCTCGTATCCTTAAAAATCAAGGAGGAAAATGAGGATTATTAGAATATTATTGAGGCTACCCAATGAAAATATATCTTCATTTTAAATTAATTCCATAATTTAAACATTACATATGACAAATAATATCATAATAATATAATGAAAAACATTAGAGACTTTGGAGATTAGTTACAGAGAAAACTTATTTTACATCACTTGTGAACATTATTCCAAAATTTTACCCTTCTATTCCCCTTCAAGTATTATCATAAGTTATACTAATATTCATATAGAAGGGAATAGAAAAATAATAAAGTGGTGATATTGGATGCTTAGTAAGAATAAATAAAAGGGTGAGAAAATGATGATAATAATTGAGCATAAGATAATCATATGGGTAGGAGAATATAGTCAATGTCCATAACATTAGGAAATCATACCCAAATAAAAATGGATAATAAATAGAAAATTAAGGCGTATGGATATGAGAATAACATAATACATGATTAATCATGACATGAGAATACTATATAGTGTATTAATATGTAATAAATAATATCATACAAATCATACCATAGTGGGTTAGGAATTTACTTCCCTGCCTACTATAACATAGTGGGTCAGAAATTAACATCCCTATCTCCCATTTCATAGTGGTTCAATAATTCACATACTTATCTCAGAAAATCATATCAGTAGATAAAAAACATAACCAATTGAATTAGAGGTATATATAGTTCCCATCCATCAAATAAAATAAACCATATATATGAGTACCATATGAACATAAAAACATTCACATTTCAAGCATCACTTTATTAATCCATAGAAAATACATGTGTTTTATGAAAACATAAATAGTAAATTTCATAATACATAGGGATGGATAATTTAGATGGTATGATAATCGAATATTACCATATATGTATGACAAATATAAAAGGTTATTTATATAGATGAAAAAACGTTTAAAGGATCTTTAAAAACGCATGGAAAAAGAATAAGAAATACTCTGTGTTTTTAATCGCTTTTGATAAAAAAAATCATCAAACAATGGAAATATAGATTTATTTGTAAAAATATTAAAGGTGTAGAGTAATATTTTAAATATATTTGTTTAAGGTAGTATAAAATATGTGATTACTAAAAATTTTAAAAAAATATTCCTTTCATATTTTGTAAATGTCAAAGTTGGTTGGAAACTGCCAAATAGAAAATGTTCAATGAAAATTAAATTTATAAATAGTTCCAATTAAATAGAAAATAACATTAGTAAATCATATAATTGATGATAATAATATCTATAAAACAAAATTAGGAATATATATAAGTAGGAAAGAGTTTTCATCAGAAAAGAATAGGTAAGGTCATTCTTTCTTAAAATCATCATTCTGAGTGAATTATAAACCAATTGAGGAATTTAAATTATAGGGTAACATGTAATACTCAGTAAGAAATATTATAATAAAATAAATTTTCTTTTGAAGAGAAATATCACATTATTACCTAAATGGTAAATTTTTCGTACCAATCTTGAATCCAAATTGATATTGGAATGAAAAACTCGTACCTTTTTACTCATGACTTCCAAAAAAACTATTTAAAATAATGTATAATAAATATAAATTATTAATATAATAATTCATAAATATTTTAATTCCTATAATCTTTTTAAAAAACTCATTATCCATTCATTAGTTAGTTATCATTTATTTACAATATCTTGCGTTTGTAATTTCAATAGTTTCACACATGTTTCATCATAGAGACATTGAACCCCATTTTTTAATACCATCTTCATCATTAACAGATTATAAATGATGTTTAGATCATTATTTTCAAATTATTTACTAATATATATCTTCATTTAATAGAAACTATAGTCATAATTTGATATTACAGGATCCATAATTAACTTTTTAAGATAGTTTTCGGATATTTATTTATTTATTTATAATGGTGGTTAACTATTTTTTCCCTCATTTTAGAACTATATTCATGGTATATATAAATATCTAATATCATATATATTTATTAAATATATTTTATAACCATTCTTGTAAGGAACTGATAAAAACGAGAAAAGTCATTTATAGAGGCGGTAGTCTGTAAATCTGCTCAAGCGATGTTTTTATTTCCTAATGAAGGGAATAGAGGGGGGATATAAAATTATTCTATATTAAAAAAATCAATTATTTAATAAATATAGTATTTCTTCATTAGATTAATTTTTATAAATAAATATCTGATGTGGTGGTGTGAAATAAAATATGTCTTTCATGCAGGTAGCAGCTTCCATGAACAAATGGATGATTTTTTTATTTTTTTTAATAAAGAGGAAGGTAGATGATTATTTTTTCATAAATATAATAACATTTAAGTATAAAAATGATAATAATTTTATTATTTAATTATGGTATAATATACATTAATGTAGAATAATAATAAGTATGAAATATAAATGAAAACGAGTTATTAGGAATGTTTACCTAGATCTATTGAATAACTTCATTATAAATTAGATTAAGTCTTTGATAGGTGGTATTTTGTAGAGAAAAAACCTCTAGTAAATTTAGAGGAGTTTTGAGGATGTATTTAGTCAAATTTTTATCGAAATAAGGTGATTATGGTGTGAGGGGACGTGGAGTGGTGTAGGGATCATTTTTTAATTTAGAGGAATGGCATTATTTTAGTAAGTGGTGCACTATTCATGTAAATTAGCTCAAAAAGTGAATAATAATGGAGAGGGGGGAAGTTTTTGTTAAGAATCTTCTCAATCACACAAATAAAGGATAATATTTGCGATATTTTTCGATTTATCATCTTAATTTATCTTTTCACCCTAATTTACTATAACTACAGTAACTCATTTTTTAACTTCAATAACTTATTTCTATAACTAAAAATAAATATAACTTCATTAAATATTTTGGATATGTTTATTAAAATTATGAAATAAAATATATAATATTAAATTTATAAAACTAATAAAAATTAATTTTGGAGTATTCAATATATAACACATAAAAAATGGAGAAAAATATAACTTATTTCTAAAATATAAAATGTAGGTTTTTAAATTAAACATAATATTTTTTAAAAAAATAATTTTAATTAAAAAATAAATATTTTTTCAAAAAATGTTTCAATAATTTTAATTTATTCTTAAATCCTAATGAAGTCATAAAATTTATTGTATTTATAAAAATGGGATTTTCAACTATTCACCTAAAAATGAATCAACTAAGAAAAAACCCAAAAATCCATCCTATGATAATATTTTTTTTAAATAATTAATTAATAATTTCATTTTTACAAATTTATATTATAAAATTTAGTAATTTAACTTTAAATAGGATAATAAAATATAATGAAAACTATTTTTATTGGATAATTACTTTTTCAAATTTTATTTACTTTTTTCTTATTTCTAATATTTATTTAATTAAATTAGTATTAATAAATTATTGGTATCAATAATATATTTTATCATCACATAACAATAATTTACTTAGTTCCTTAAAATAAAAAAGATCAAGATGCATAAAAATACAATTTTAGGGAAAATACATTTTTAAGCATAAAAATATCTTATTATTTATTTTGAAATAATAATGTAATTTCATAAATGCATTATCATTATAGGTGAAAATTATTTTTATTTCTATTAATATTTCATAATATTGTTACCACTATTTATACACTTCAATTCTACAACTACTTTACAACATCTATATTTATCTTAATAAATTGTCTCACGATACATTTTGGATATGTGTTGTGTGTGAAAAAAGATATTTAACCCAATTTATATTTTAAGAATGAATATTCTCTAAAATAATTGGTCATTAAAAAATTTCTATAAAATTTGATATTAGGATAAGATATTAAAAAACAACAATAAATGTGACCTTTTTATGGATCACGTAACATTCTAAGGGAAATTTATCATAAGGGGATATCTATGGATCCATAAAAGACAAATGTGAAAGAGTAATGGACAAGATAGAAATTTATAACACAAATATACATTTTATATGCATTATCTAATTAATATAAATGATTTTTTATGGACTTCTAAATATTATCAAACCCATTATCAATGTTAACTTGGGAGGGAGTAAAGTATATCTGGAAAAATGAATGTGAAGAGAAATTCATGGAGTTAAAGAAGTGGCTAATCACAACACCTATACTCAAATTACTCATAAGTAGGGAATAATTTTTTATATAAAATGATGCATCTAAGATGTGTTAAAGTTTTTTACTCATTAAAATGATAAATTGATAGTATGTGCCCCAAGACAGTTGAAAGTTCCTAAGAAACATTATCCAATTCATAATCTAGAGTTACTTGTAGTAAAATTTTCATTAAATATTTTGAGGCATTATATCTATTGAGATACGTATGAAATATATATATATATATATATAACAAGTGACTAAAGTATATATTCACACAGAAGTAGATCAACATACACCAATGAAGACTATTAGAGATGACTAATGAAGATTACTGGTCAATTAATTATTTTCTTGGGAATGAGAATAAGGTGGAAGATTCTCAAAGTAGAAAACATTATACAAACATATCCATGATGAGGATTGAGAAGTAAAAATCCTCTTAGACATGAAAAGGATGGACATGAGGATTATAAAGGAAGGAGTAAGACCCAACGTTGCACAAATGATTGCTCAACCATCCATTCTAGAGAAGATTACAAAATATTATTAGGATGTTATGGAGATATAAGTGAAGGTGGATGTGAGGAATCCTCACAATTTAATATTGATAAATGATTTGTGAGATTTGGGATATGATTATACATACCTTTAAGTCCTATGGAAATGAAATAGATAGTGGATGATTCTCACAACTCAAAATTTTCTATACACTCTAAGAGCATGAAGATGTATAGAGATATTTGAGATCACTTCATGTGAGACAATATGAACAAGGATATTTAGGAATATAAATCAAAGTTATTTGTATGAAACCATTAACCATACCTATATGAAGATGGTAAAACATCACCATGGATTTTGTCACAAATCATCTGAATACATTCAAAAGAAACAAATATATATGGGTTGTAGATGATCATCTTATAATTTCTTATCACTTCATCATCATTTTAAAAGACTACTTGCTCGATCATATTATATGAATTGAAACCAGATAAGTGGAAAGGATGCATGGAACACTAATATTGACAGTATCTAAATGAGATCAGAGGTTCGCCTCAATGTTTGAGAAAATAATTCAATATTCCTTGAACACATAGTTAAACTTTAGTGAGACATATGATCCTCAATCATATATTTAATCATAAAGGATCATAATAACTCCACAAGACATTCTTAGAGCCAAATATATAAAAATTAAAGTTTGTTTGGATTTCCATATTTATTTGTTTAGGTTCTCATAGATCAAAGGTTCCACTCAAGAATAAAAATAGTTCTTTATGAATCCCTCTATGTGAAGAATTTTATAACTTCAATATATTGTGATAAAGTTAGATAATTTAATTTATTGGGAATTGAAATAGTCAAAGAAATGGAAGAGAATATCAAATAATTTCAACCACACATAAAATTAGAAAAGAGTCAATAGAAGATCTATACTGATAATCATCAATAAGACTTAAAGTCTGAAGTTGGAGATAATGTATTTTTTCACATATTTCCATCGAAGAGTGTCATGAAGTTTGGGAAGAAGGGAATTCTAATTCTAAAAAACTTTGTCCACTTTAAGATTCATTTTTTTCATCAAAGTTTGGTCCAATCATCTAGAACTGCATATAAACCTATATCAAGTGCATGATGCATTCCATGTATCCCTCTTGAGGAAGTACATATCAGATCTTTAACATGAACAAAATCCAAAGTTGGTACAGTTGAAGCGTGATCTCTCTTATGAGGGGAAACCAATGAAGATCTTAAAACATGGAGATATATTTCCATTCAACAAGACAACTCACCATGTAAAAGTTATTTGGAGATACCATATATATGAATAGATAACATGGGATCCCGAGGAATTGAAGAAACAAAATTACCCACATCAATATTCATTTTATTGTGTGAAATGAAATTTTGAGGGAATGATTTCTAAAGGTGGGGAGAATGTGATGACCCATACTTTTTTATATACGGAATTTTCCTTCTCAATAAACATGTGTTACATATTTAGGAATATAATATATTAAAAAATAAATCATATAAAAAACAATAATATATTATATTAATTTGGAACATTAAATTTTGAGAATAAATATACCCAATTAAATTTAAAATGGTATAGTGGTTTAATAAACACACACAAAAATATCTCAAATAGAAAAATTTTGGTTATTTTGGTTTCATATAATAATCACACCCATAATAAATTATATAAAAATATAAAGAAAATATTATTAATGTAATTTAAATTTTTGAAAATGAAGAATATAACATTGAGAGAAATTTAATTGAATGATTAATAAAGAAAATATGATGTATTTATATAAATTATAAAACCAATATGACCATTATGAATATTAGCCCGATCATTGGAATAGTAAAATAATGTTTTGGTTTCTTAAGAAATAAAATAAATATAATGAATTCATTTCATAAGATAATTAAATAAAGTGTTAAATATAATCAAATAAATACTTGGAATATAGAAATCATAATTTTATTTTTGGAAAATATATATTTTTTACTTTCATTAAAATAAATATTTAAGATAAATTTTAAAATTTGAAATAAAATTTTATTTTCAAAAAATATAATTAAATAAAATATTTATTTGTATATAAATTATAAAATAATTTTATATAATCACATGTTATTTTAATAAGGTTCTTAAATTGGATCATGTCATAAAAAGTAATATTTTGTAATAAATAAATTAAAAAAATTATATTTTGGTATTTTATTTGATAAAATGGATGTCATTTTTGAAATTATCACATCGAAATTTGGTTAGTGTGTGGATTTTTCATTTTTTATAAATATTAAAAATTGGAGGTGAATAATAAGAAACAGTTTAAGTTGTTTATTATATATTAGTGTATGTAAATGAATTTTTAAGGTTTTTATAAGTTATTAAAATAATTTAGTATACCATTTACTATTGAATCAAAATATTGTAACTGCTTAATCACAAATCTTGATCACTATTTCTAGATATAATACTTTATTCTATTATATTGTTCTAAAACACCCCTCTCAGTCTCTTATAAATACAACCCTCCTACCCCATTTCTGTTTTCTATAAAAAAGCATTTCCTTTCTTAAGATCAGCCAAAATACCTTCCCAAATCTCCAATAAACCACATAGAAGTTATGGTCTCACTAAAAGTTCAATCTAATAATGTTTAAAATGTTTTGTAAAGGACCACATCAAAGTGAGAAAGTTATTTTTCTATTTTTTACACCATTTTATTTATTTCCCTTATTCCTTCCACATACTATTTCCAATTATCATAAAAATGAAATTTCTCATATAATTAATAATATAGTCCTTTAATAAAATTAATTATATCACCATATATTTCATACATTCCATTTTTTTAATTGATTATAACACGCATCCCATCATGGATGGTTTTATACTCCTCTACGGATGATATTATAAAAAACTATCACTTCCTTCATGGATGATTATAATAAACAATTTTATATTTAAAAATGATATTTATAATGATATTATAGTATGATTCATATTATGGAATGGTTTAATAATAATAAAATTAAATAAAACAAATGAAGTTCGTAATGGTGGGTAAAGCTACCAAAATGAAGAAACCATTAAAGGGTAACATGTATACTCACTAAACCATTCCTATGTTGTAAAATATAAAGATATTTTCAGCCATTATACTTATGAAATGATGTGAGAATCATATCATCGCACTTCCTGAATTATGTACTAATTTGATAAGAAATTTGATAATTATAAACAATATGATGCGACCCTGGAACCATGAAACAAACACCTTCAAAACAGTAAACCTGAATATAATGTCCTAATAAAATAATTATAAACAAGTATAAAACAATAATAGTAAATAAAATACATATGAAAAAAGTTATAAAGAAAGTATTTAATAAATGTAATTTAATTACTCAGTAGGTTGGACACACGCACTATAAATAAAACATAATTATCCATGTTTATAAACATTTCTAATATATTTAGATAGGTATTTTAAAAACATTGTTAAAATCATGGTGCTAATATAGACCATTTTAAAGAACTATTAATTTATCTGAACATGGTTTATCTAGGCTTTTTCAAATGTATTTAAATTTGTAAACAATTACCCATGTTTTAGAGAGACATGGGTAATTATTTCGATTCTATAACCAAAAAATATTATTTTGTATAACCTCAACCATCCACAACCCTGCATTTATTACTAACATGTTATGATACTTGATCAATCACATTCCCCTCCTATCAACAACCACCTCATGTCATCCCCCGGGGAAAATTGCTGAGCCTAGCCATCTCACACCTACCCCTAGGTCAATCATCTCACACATTCCCTTGTGTTAACCACTAAACCCCACCATCTCACACCCACTTAATTAAAATCTAATGTCACTAGGTTTGATTTCTTGCATTTTCTGTTCTGGGATTTTCCCCTTTGTAAACCCCTTTATGTTGTCTCTTTCTCTTTCCTTCAATAATTTTTTTGGAATGGGATTTCACTACTCTTGAACCTCTTTGATATAATTAATAATAGACAATTTAATTATATATTTTTATTATTAATGGTATATAATTATATTTTATGTGCATTATCTACATCTCTCTCCCTATATATATGTGTGTGTGTGTGTGTTTATATATGTATGTATGTATGTCTAAATATTTTTATGTGCTTTTATATATACAATAAAATACAATGTTATCATATAAATATATATCCATTTATGTATCAATATATGAAAATAAAAAATATATATATTTATATATATATTTGTCTATGTGTTTGTTAATTTATGTATATATATATATATATATCTATTTGTGTGTGTGTGTGTATTAATTTAAATATTAATGATCATTTATTAAGATATTATTTGTTAAATGTATATATATGTATATATAAATTAATATATATATATATATGCTTGTAAATATAAATATATATATATAGAATTTATTTTTAATGTTATGTAATATTAATGTATATGTAATATTATAAATATGTTTATATATATATATTAATATATAAATTAACACACATGTGAATGAATATATATATATATATTTATTTAATAATATACTTATGATGTAACGATATTTTTTTACCCTGTAAAACTTCAAAAAATTTAAATGAATATTTTTAAATCCAACTGCTGAGTCGGCGTGAGATTCCAAGGACCAGGGAGGCTTGGTTTTTATTTAGTAAAAATATTAAATATATTATATCGCACACCCATATTTTTTATGAAAAAATTTAATCACTTCAAAATAGAGTCTCGAATTGGAAATATGGGACCACCATTAAATCCAGAATGTTGGTATTAACGTATGCCTGAAAAAATCTTTCTGTGTTTCGGGTGTATGGATTAAGTGTGGTCATTGGTGGATTATAAATTTAATAAATTAGTTTATTAATTTATTATTTATTATATTTCTAGACCTAATATCCTCTATTTGAAACTACTTGTGGAAAAGTAATCTAGTTAGCCACATAACCCTAGGGATTGAGAGAGGAGTCATTAGAGAATAATTCCTAGATGATTAATAATGGAACTTTATTTGGATATTTTTTTGCAAAAGGAGATCATGGATCTCACTAAATGCACCGACATCTGACCATTCTTCATTAGCAATTTATCTAAACTCAAGGTATGGAATTTTTTTTCTTTGGATTTATGCCTTATTTTTTCACCCAAGGACAACACGAATTAATTTCCAAAAATAATAATTTATAGATCTATCACTATATTACAAGTGATAAATTATCTTCCAAGAATTAGTAATTGAAATTTAATGGTTATTTATTCTTTGTTCATTGTTCTCATGGAAACAGATTGTGGCCAATATGAATAATGGTTAAGGTAAATTCCTCATGTTTCAATTTTTTGAATTTGTCCTTCCATTATTTGCAAGCTCATCACTAGTATTTCTTTTTCCATTAGTTCAACCAATAACTTACAACATATCATTGCGCAATCATTATTTATAATAATCAATCAATACCACAGGGTCAGGTTCAGGATTGACGATGTGATCGAGTTGAGTTATGATGATGAAGTATCATTCATGTTCTAGATTAGGTGATCATCATTTACAGCTTAGCATTTCAGCATCGAGGTGTGATGGGGATCAAATCCAAAGTGGATTGGGTGACAAATACCATCCACTGGTGGTGGAAAGGCATATTAAATGATATATTTGGGTTCCATGGATAAATAACAGTTGGAATGGAGGCCTAAAATGCATGGTCTAAAGGCAAGTGAATAACCAATGGGTTCTATTAAAACTTAAAATATATGGGGTGTTGTATAAATAACAAAAAATATGTATTTACTTGGTTGTGGTACCTAGGGTTTTGAAAACCAAAATATCACTTTCCATGTGGGACCTAACACATGTCATGTTATCCATGAATGGTGAATCTTCATATACCCTTGGGTTACATGGGAACAGAAGTGGCCATGTATATAAGACTAGACCAATACTTTCACATGGTGAGGTACTAAGACATAGCCAGGTACACAGTCTTGGCCAGAGTACACGGACATAGCTCGAAGTACATGGGTCTCAGCTATAGTACAAGGGAAAAACAGGGTAGAGAAGACAGGTTTTTTATACCATATACACATCATGTACTTTTCCCATGGTATGTTGATTCCATTTTCCTCTTTGATATAGACCACTTTTTTAATACATGTTCCCTTGGTCCATCCCTATGAGGGTATAGTGAGGAATCATGTCCAATGAATTTGATGTGATCCCCTCTATGGGATTATCCTTGGATAGAGTTAAATAATCCATCATTTCTTCCCAAAGGATGATCATTTATCATTATCTTCTTCCATAAGTGGGGTTTTAGGAATCATCATGACCAACATTTTAGGGCATTAGATCCCCTAATTAGTGGATTATTAAAGATATGTCCAGGTATAACCCATAGGCCTTGTAACAGATCCCCTATTTTTCTATCAATATATTATGAGTTTTATTATGTACTTATTCATGGAACTTCCTATTGAGAATAACATCTTGAATGAATTTCATCAGTGTTATCATACTCATAGAGTGAGTTCTTCCAGGTTAGCATTACCTTCAAAACTCAGGTATGAATCCAAGGCTGGCAGTGGAGTGATTACCTTACTTTGATACTTGAGTATATCTAGGTTATTTTTTTATGTCTCATATTTTATTGACATGAATTTGTGATAATAATCGGTCTTCTCTCGTGATATTTTAGGTTTGGGTATTTTGGGGTGTTACACTCAGCATACTACTGGCTAAGCAATCCTCGATGAGATAGTTCTTGATAGAGTGGTATCAAAGGTTTTTCTTACTAGGACCAGATTTTAGAGATTTTATAGCTATAATATTTGTTTTAGGAACTAAGAAAATGGTGTCAATGTGTTTCACATTCATATCTTGGGATATGTAATCTAGTATTGGTGTGGCATCTGACGTATACATTCACCAAGACTCGGATTACTAACCTGTTGACTTGGTACTCGTATGTCCTAGTTATAGGTAAAACATTGGTACATGCATACTATAGGAATGGGTTATGGTTTTCATGTCCTTGAGATATATCCCCATATATTATCCAAATTATGGTATATATTGTCTATTTTAGAATTACTCCACTATTATTTCCTTCTAGGATTCCATAGTAGGATCATGATGATGATATAACAAGTGAGAAGGCTTCAATATAGGGACCTATTTTGGAGGTGGTGCCACCATGTGGTTTTTCAGTATTACCACCACCTGACAGGTAGCATTTTATACCAGCATTAACAATTGATGAGGTGGGAAAGCTGATCATAATTCATGAGTTTAAGAAAAAGAAACCCCTCAAGTTTCAGGGTGATCTAGGCATAAATCTATTGAGGAATGGATTGAGGTAGTTACTAGAGTTTTATTCCTTGTTCAGACACCTACAGACAAGATGGTGGTCCTACTAGAGAACCTTTTTAATGGATCTGCATAGTGATGGAGGAGTCTGGTGACTCTGATGTACAATGAGGTGAATCCTTTGTAGAAATAGATGATCACCTATTCACATAGCATTAATATCCATTTATTATTCATGTGGTTCATATCCAAGATATTTTGTAGCTTCATAAGGGTCGTATGACTATGGAAGAGTACTAATTGAGGTTCATTAGCCACTCACAATACACTATAGATATGGTTTGAGATTAATTCTTTAGATAATTTACTATCAATCATGGTCTTTATTGGTATATCTGGGATATTACGATATCTATTTGAATTCAAATGTATATTAGAGTTCTTGAGAGAGATTTTATAGTGGATATATTCTTTGTGGAGCAGTCGTCGTTAGTTGGTGTTAATAGTGGGAAGCTTGGGGTTGAAACTTTAGAATTTGGTAGTCAATATCAAACTCATGGGTCTATTAAATATATTCATTTCCAAAGGTAGTCTCAATATATAAGTCCTACAGTTCATTTCTCATTGGGAATTTCCATTCAGCTAAGAGAGAGTTAGTGCTACTCTTGGGACGATTGAGGACGTATTGCAAAGGATTTTATGACCCTCCATACAGTTTATAGAGAGATAGTTGATGAGCCACTTAGGAAGTGGTAGTGGTTTTATTAAGTTGGTCCATAGGGTGGTGGATATAGAAGAGGAGCTGAGAGATAATCTTGAGGTTTTTAATGATTCGATTTGTTTGCACCACCACCCCCAGGTGGTCCACGCCAAGCTCAAGGAGCTGGTGGTCTGGGATGAGTATCATTGTAGGTAGTGGAGGTCTATGATCTTGAGTCTCTAGAGATGATTATAGGTATGATATGTGTTTTTTCCACATTATCTCCAATTTTTATAGACATAGGTGTGATCTATTACATTCTTTCCACATCCCTTGTTTGAGATCTAGAGATTCCAATTGAACAATTATCTTGACCCTTACAATTAGAAACTCCCACTGGAGTAGATTAAGTGATCATGCATTTAAAACAATATTGTGACCTAACTCTTGGATGTGAGGACATACTTTTGGGTCTTTTCATAGTACTAATAAGGACTTATGAAATCATACTAGGTATGGACTGTATCTCTATTGTTAATGCACATAATGATTGTTTTAGGAGAAGGATGTAGTTTTCCCTTAATGATGGGATGTGGTTTACAATCATGGGTGAGAATGAAACCCATTATGAGCATGATGTGCTCATACATATGAGGATATAGTCAATTACTCACCGTTTGGATAGTATCTACCATGGAGAATAAGTTGTTGTGGGGTTTCAGTTTCTTATAGTGGTGGTGAATTTTGAGGATGTCTTCCATAATGATGTTTTAGACTTACCTCCACAAATAGAGATGTAATTTTGTATATATTTTAACCCAGTGACTTTCTGGATATGAATTCTAGTTTATCAGATTTCTACCAAAAAGCTTATTGGTCTAAGGGAGCAGCTGGACGAGTTGTATATTAAGGGTTTTCTCAGACCCAATGTATCTCCCTATGTATCCCCAATATTTTTCGTCGAAAGCACTAATAGGATATTTAGGTAGTGTGTGGATTGAAATCTCCTAAATCATATGATCATCAAGAAGAAATATCTACTAACAATAATCAATGATCTCTTCGAATAGTTTAAAGGGGTGAGCTGGTTCTCAAATATTAAACTCAAGTCAGTCTATCACCAGCTCTGAGTTAGAGATGGGAATATAATGATTATGTAATTTTTAAATCTCTATGATTACTAAGAGTACTTGTTTATTCCCTTTGGAAAGAATAATTCCCCATCAATGTTCATGGGACTCGTGAATCAAATCTTTCAGACCTTATCTGATAAGTTCATGGTATTCTTCATCAATGATATCTGGAAGTACTCAATGCATAAGGAGGAGCATGTAAGACACTTAAGGATCATCCTAGATTTAATCTAGGAGAATCATCTTTATTGTAATCTCTTGAAGGTCCATTTCTTGATTCAAGAGTTCCAGGTCCTAGGACAAGTCATCTTAAAAGAGGGAGTAGCATTGGACCCAATGAAGGTTATGGAAGTGTTAGCTTAGGATCCACCCAAGAGTATGACTATGTTGTAGATATTCTTTGGTCAGGAAGGATACTTTTGGAGATTTATACTTTATTAATCCGTGATTTTGGAAACCCTGACAGCATTGACCCAAAAAGGCTAACATTTCTTGTGGAAAGATAGGGGATTTCATTATTTTCTAGAGTTGTGGTAGAGACACACAAAGGACCCCATCATACGAATCACAGAGGAGGGTGTAGAGTATGTTGTGTCTTGAGATGATTTTGGAACTATTCATGGGTTTTTATGCATATATAGGCATTTATCAATTATGGGTTATAGATATTGAGACTATATGAGCAGAACTATGCAACCCATGATCCAGAGCTCGTAGCAGTGGTCTTCACCCTGAATATGTAGTGACACTAACATATGGGGGAGTAGTTTATCTTCTATTTGAACCACAACAATCTAAAGTATATATTCTCATTAAAGGGTGTAAATTTGAGTCAGATTATGCATTTATAGTTCCTCCAGGATTATGAATTTGATATATTATATACTCCTAGGAAGTGGAACATGGTGGAAGATTCTCTTAGTAAGAGATCATATTCATAGTTTTTTGAGTGAGGCATAGAAGTATTAGTCCTCAATATAGTCTCCATAATTTGAAAAGAATTTTTCATCATAACTTTGGCCTATGGTTGTTACCCATACACATTTACAACATATTAGGTAGGTTATTTTTAGAGATACTGACTATGAGGCCTCACACAATCAAATACCCATGGCACATTCTCCTAATGTATTTTCTAATGGTGGGGAGAATTTAATCCATTCATGATGATGGACCATACTACCAGGGATATTTTGGGAGAATTTTTTGAGAGTGTTTCGTAAATCCCCCTTAGTAGTACATCCAAGTGGGGGGAAGATGCACCAAGACCATTGACATCGGTTTTTATGGCCAATAATGAATAAGTGTGTAGAGGATTTTATCTCTCACTTCCTCAATTATCCACAAGTGATGGTTCAGAATCAGATTCCATCATGTTTGGATCTACCCCTAGAGGTCCTGGAGTGGAAGTGGGATAGTATCCATATATAATTCAGGAAAGGGCTTCCATTATTTTCTACAGGACATGATGTTACCTATGTGATCATGGATAGACTCACTAAGTCGGACCACTTCCAATATGTCTAAGAGTAGTGTTTAGAAAATAAATTTGGACAACTTTACATGGAGGACATAGTCCAGCTTCATAGTGAACCCTCCAAAATCATTTTGAATCATGATTCTTGATTCACATGATGATTATGGAAAGAATTGTATGAGGCCTTTGAGAATCAGTTACATTTGAGCATGGATTTGCACCCATAAAATGATGGATAGACTAAGAAGACTATTCAGGTCCTAGAGGACATGATTTGGGATTTCATGTTAGACTTTGGCTATAGTTGGGAGCATCACCAACACTTGGTGGAGTTTGCAATTAATAATAGTTGTCACTCCACTATTAGTATGGAACTATTTGATGCATTATATGGGAGTCTATAAAGTTTACCACTATGTTGGAATGATCCAGGATAGTTAGAAATTATGGTTCCATAGTTACTGAAATCTATACGAGAGAAGGTTTAGATCAACCAAGAGGGGATGAATATATAACAAGTCCATCCTACCACTTAGTCATATCATTTGAAGATGCCCTTGGACTTTGATGAGGGATACTACGTGTTTCTAAAGGTATCACCTAATTGATGACTGTAGAGATTTTGTCTGGGTGAAAAGTTATCTTCAAGATTCATTTGTGGACATTGTGGATATAGATACCTTCCAAGCTTATTACACATATATCAAGGATTGGTAGGAGAATATATAATCTGGTAAATTGGTTCCCTAATTTCATGTTTGTTGTAAGCATGATAATCTTTAGGAGAGCACCTAGTATTAGGAGAACCATATGTGGGCCCATTTTACTCATCTTTTTTAATAGGTTTCTTCTATTCCAAAAAAAATAACTGAAGTGGGGAGAATATAAGGAATCTTCATCCCATGTAAGGCTTTTGAATATTTAAATGATTATTGTATAATCCAAGTGATGAGCCAGTGTGATATTTTAGGTCCCAAGGAGGCTTATTTTGATATAATAAAAATATTAAATACTTTATATCATGCCCATTCATTTTTTCAAAATTAATTGAATAACTCTAAAATGGAGTCTCATATGGAAATATTATGCCACAATTAAATCCAAAATGTGGATTTTCTCCTAGGTATGGCATAATATTTGTGTGCGTCTGGTTTTTGGATTATGTTTCATCATAGAAAGATTAAAATTTTAATAAATTATTTATTTATTTATTTATTTATTTATTTATTTATTACACTGCTAGACCTAATCACCTCTATTTAAACCCTCTTATGTAAAATACCTAGGTTTAGTTTCATAACCTAAGGTATTGGGACAGGATCTATCCAAGGATAATTCTTGGATGATCAATAATGGATTTTGCTTCTCTGATTGGTGTTCCAAAGGAGTTCGTGGATGTCACCAATAACATGGACATGCATCTGTTCTTTATCAATGATTTATCCAATCTTTAGGTAGGTTTTTTATTTTATTTCTATCTATCCCTTATTTTTTTACCCAAGGAGAATGTTAAGTAACTCCCTAAGAAATTAATTCATGGTTCAATCATTGGATTATGTTTAATGATTTACCTTACTATAATTAGAAATTTATGTATAGTGGTTATTTCTTATTAATTTTTCATTATCATGGAAATAGATTAATTTCAATCCAAAAAATAATTGATTTTTTTCCCTTATGATTCTATTTTGTGAATTTATCCCATTGTTTTTTTCGCATTCATCACTGGTATTTATTAAGGTCGGCGGTTTGATAAATACACAGTAAATGATCATTTCACTACCACTCTTTGGTGGAACGGATCGATACCGTGTGTTAAGGTTAAGGATCGATGATGTGATCAACTTAATGAAAATTATTGAGGGTTGATTAGGTACTAGATAATGTGATATCCATGCATGGTTCATCATTTTGGAAATTAGATAAGATGAAGATAGATTATGGAGCAGGTTGGTTGGCTAGAATCCAGCCCAAGGTGATGGCATGGCTCGATCAGCGATAGATTTGGGTTCTATATCAACAATTATAGTTGAAAACGGGGATTTCTAAGTTTGAGAAAATATACTTAAAGAACCAATAGGTTCTAAAAAATCCAACATACACAAGAAGTATTCCATTGAACACACACCATGTAGTCCCCTGGTTGCAGTATTTACAGTTTCAAAAAATTATCGCAAGTCATGTGGGACATACCACACACCATGTATCCCATGACAAATGACATGGAATGTACCCCTAGGATACAAGGGTATGAACATGTCCAGGTATACAAGAATATCTACAGTACATGGGAACATCACGGTACTTAAACAAAGCCAGAACCCTAGACATAACTATATACATGGTCTTGATCAGATTTCATGGGCATAGATCGAAGTACATTGGAATGGGATGGAGAACATAAGTATTCCTTGGGTAAAGAAGAAACACTATATGTACCATGTGCACATTGCATACTTTTTCTAGGGTAGGATGAGGATCTTGTTCTCTTCAGTGTAAACCATTTTCCTTAAGGTACATTCCATTGGTCCATCCCATGAGGGTATGGTGAGGCATCATGTCCTGAATAGAGGATGTGATCCCTTCTATGGGATTAGTCTCTGATAGAGTTAAAGAATACCTCTATGTGGCCCAGAGTGTGATCCTCTTTCATTCAATTCTTCCCTAGGTCAGTTTTTAAGAATTTTCATGATCAAATTATCCAGGTGTTTGATCCCCTATATAGTGGGATTTTATAGATAGGGATTGTTATACCCCACAGGACCTAGGAGAGATCCCCTACCTATGTATCAATATGTTTTGAGTTCTATCATGTACTTCTACATGGTACGTCCTGATGAGGATGGCCTCTCAGTTGAGTTCCATCAGTGTTTTCATACTCATGGTGTGAGTTGTAAAAGGCCTTCGGGTTACCTTTAAACTGTGAGCAGGAATCCTAGGATAGCAGTTTGGTTCTAACCTTACTTTGATACTTGGGTATATCTAGATTATTCTTATTATGTCTCATATTCGGATTGGCATGCCTTCATGATGATGAGTTTATTGCTCTATTGATTCTTTTTTTTGGGTGATTCAGGGGTGTCACACTTGGTTTATCATCAACCAGGCGGGCCCCGGTGGGTCGAGTCAAGACATATAAATTTATATAAATATATATGTATGTATGTATGCATATTATTTTATATATTAATGATCACTTATTTAGTTATTATTAATTAATTATAACTATGTTTCATATTTTATGTTTGTTTGTTGATATATATGTATGTATTTTTTTATTAATTTTATATAACAAACATTTATTTTTATAGATATACAATAAATTAATCATACAATTATATTTATAAATTTATATATATATATATATATATTACATATTAATATATTTTTTTTTATATTAACACTTATAATTATATTTTTTTATATGTTAAAATATTAATTTACACACACACATATATTAATATATATATATATATCTGAATTAATATATATATATATATCTGAATTAATATATATATATATATATGTATATATATATATATATTAATATATATATATATTAGTTATTATAAATTAACACACACACACACTTATAAATTAATATATTTATATATGTGTATATATATGTATAAATTATTATAAATATATTTATAAATTTGTATATATATATATATATATATATAATTAGAAACATGTAATATTATATATATATATATATATATTCAAATAATTAATTATTTACTATTAATGGTAATTTTTTCTTATTATTAATTAACTGTAACTATGTTTTGACTGTGTATGTGTGTGTATTTATATATATGTTTGTGTGTGTATTTATATATATTAATTTTATATGAATTACAATTATTTTTAATGTTATGTAAAACGATTATGAATATATACACATATAATAACTTTTAATTTCTAATTCAATACTGTCCCATTTAAAACATAGTTAAAATAAAAGTTAGTCACATTTAAAAAAGCATGGCTAAACCAGAGTTATTCAACTATTACTGAAAAACCTCACATGTTTTAAAATGTATTTAGTATATTTAATATCATCGCACTGAAGCCCTCTGGGCCCCGAAATCTTTTGAAGAATCAGCACTTGACTTTGGAAAAGTTCCTATAAATGTTACAAAGTTTTACAAGGAAAAACCATATGGTCACTACATTCTATCATCCTTTAAGGTTTTTTATCCTAAAAATACCAAGATTAACTAAATAACCCCGTACATGTTCACCACACCAGATATGTAGCCATGGGGAAGTGTGGAACCCCATCACCACCTCCTCATGCAATGTGACCAGATGCACCATTCATCTTTACAAAAGAGATACATGCTCCACTCCTTGAGAAATTCACCAAGGTAATCTCCTAGGAATAAGTGGTCACATAGAACCTCACAAATGATGTCTCAAAACCATAGAGAAACTACCACCATCGAATGAAGTAAAAATTCTCTCTTCTCCTCCAAGGTTAGATACAATGAATCCAACTACTTAAATTTCACCTCCAAAACCATAAAGAAAAATACCCCATGGAAAACTATGGTTCATGAGTCATGTAGTTCTGCACATCAAGAATCCACTCCCTAAACCTATAAGGGATCATCACATGCCCCTGCATCAACATGCACTTGAGCCTGGATCTTGGGCATCGTTAAATATTGTGCACTAAAAATGCACACCCCATACCCCTTAAGTCCCATAACAGGATCATTGGTCAACTATAGCCTCAACTCATAAATGGGAGGGATCCTCGGGCCACCACATAAAGGCACCCAAGTCCCCTATCATGTCCACCTACCTGATCTTGTAAATGGATAACCAGTCCATGATCCAAGTGATGTCATAGGGTTTCATCATAGTGACCTAGAGGTCCCATGAGAAACTCCCCCAATCGAATGACCTCAAACAAACAATTGAAAGGAATTAATACAGAAAACCTTGATGCAATCTCATTTAGTTGGAACTGACTCTCCATCATTGTTTTACTCGTGTCGCAGAGAACGCATCTTGGTGGGAGGAAGAATCCATCCTCTTTGTATTATTTTTTCCTTGTAAAAAGACACTAACATTGGGATATATTAATTCTATATTTCACCCTAAATAATAACATATTCTAGGGATATATCCCTTGAATTTCAACTATCAACATAGAAAAATGTGTGGAACATGTGAATCCTACCACCAACATGAACCACAATCCAAATCCCCTATGCTATAGTCCTTGCGGGAAATCCCATCACTCGCACATGGTTTAGGGATATGAAAGAAACAAATCATGCATATGTAAAAAAGTAATGAAACAAAATTATATCACACACAATGAACATTGAATCATCTCATGTATAACTTGGTAATATCCCTTCATGGCCTAATACTACTTGTGGCATCGACCGCCATCCCCCTGAGCCGGATGTGGACCCCCAGGTGGTGGTGGTGGTGGTGGAATTTTCTCATAGTGTGTCCGTCCACCAATAGCTCCTCCATATAGATATTATCTTTCTCTTAATCCTCTACCAGCTCCACCTCCATTGGGTCCATCCAAACCTTTCCTAGGATATCCCTCATCATAATGCTTCCTCTGTCTCGATCGTCCATCCAATTCCTGACCACCCACAAAAGTGTGCTGGGATAAGAAATCATGTTCCAAGTGACCTCACTCATTTAATATACCACATTTCCTAGATATATATATTATCAAACATGTAATGTACCCTTGAAACATGGAGTGTCATAGAATACATGATATAATTTCACTTCCTCTAACTCATTCTCATGTAAGCATCATTTTTCTGTGTACTCTGGTCATGTACTACCACACAGCCATGTCCCTTACCATGATAAGTCTTCTCAATACCTCAGACACACTTTCAAAGGAAACTAAATATCATGTACACCTAGTACATGATGTTTATTCCTAAATATATATTCTTCACAAAATGGGAAGAACACATGGTGGGTGCTCCTGCACTACATGATGTGTGATCAGGATTTCCAAACAGGAAACCCCATCCATTCACCCAAACCTCTATTTTTTTCAAATTTCCATCAGATCAACCTTTGGGGGATCTACATCAATAATTATATGGATCTAAAACCTTAAAATAATTTTTATAAATGGAATTGTGATGTAAAAATAAAACATCCTACCTCGAGGTGAAAATGATGATTCTTTGGGTGGATATCTACACTCTGAAGTTGTTGCCCCATGACTCGAGAGTGATCACTGCCAAGATCAAAGATCTACATTTCCACTTCTCCTTGGTTCCACCTTGGTTCATCTATCATGTAACTAAAAATTCCTCCCCTCTCTTATACAAAATGTGATAACCCAAGTGTGAGAATTAGGTTATTTGAATTTTTTAAAAAACTAATATAATCTGCACATCCACTGACATGCCAATAGTGGATCTACTAGCACCGATAAAAATTTTGTTATACCTAGGATAAAAATCATTTTCCAGAATCACCAAGGTCTCAAATTTCCAATATGATAGTCCATTCAAGATTTATTATTCTTTTACTGAAAAACCACATTCGTGATAAAATATATTTAATATCACCACGCTAAAGATATATAGGACCCAAAATCTCATTCCAACTCCCTATATGGATTTGAAAAATATTCCAAGAAATATTCTAAAGTTTTATTGGGAAAAACTAGAGTCGCTATAGAACATAAAATTGGGTTTTCACCTATACACCCAAACCTATGATAGAGTCCTTAAAGTGAGCATTAGAAGTTGATAATTTCCTAGTAAAGATACACCCTAGTATCATCCAGAGTATTTCCATGGGAAAACATCAATGTTAAAGAATTAAGTGAGACCAGAGACCCTATTTTTGTATTAACAGTGAGTTAATAGGGAAATCTATTTTATTTGATGATCTGGGGGTGCATGTGCAACTAGAGGTGGATGATGTTTAAATCCACTCCCACTAATACCACCATAAGATAATTATTGTTGAACATGGAGTACTAATAGATTGTATTGTTGGTTGAAACACAATGTATGATCATGATTAGATAATGTATGGTGTATTATTAGTTTCAATTAATTTCCTAACCTTAAAAAACATTGTGCTTATCATTTAAGAAGAAATTTATTTTCCGCGTACCATTTTTTCTAGAGTTATATATTTCAGTTTTTTTCTTGTCTAGACACATGAAAGCTAGAGAATCTTCACAAATGGAAATCATATTTCACTCAGAACTTTTGATGATGTGAGTTTGACCTTGGTAGTGGAAGAGATTTTCTTACAATATTTCATCATCATAATGAATATATGTGGTGGTATAATACATATAAAGGATCGATTACTCATTTTTTATATTTTATGGTGTTGTTAATTTGAAAAAATAGATAAATTACCACTATAATGGTATTATAAATTGAGTGGTATTTAATTACTAAATATTCTAATTCATTTGACCTAAAGGTTTATTCCAAAATTTGGGGAGTATTCAATCCACTACTCTTAACCGATAGTAGTTTTCCAATGATGTTCATCTTATATATATCTATATATGTCTTGAAATATAGTCTCCCTAGTGAAACATGGTTCTTAATATAGTATATATGACTACATATTTAGAAGTCCCAATGTTTATAAATTTGGATACACGATAGAAGATGTTTCCTAGTGGTTATACTTTTAGTCACCCAAGTTCACTAGGTATTATCTCAGGTTTGGAGCTAATAGAGAAAGGCTATCTGAGTGGTCAGGACCGTCAACTTCATATTTTAGTGTAATGGGTCATCAATGATCAATGTAATGCATATGGGTAGCTTGAGGATCTTGGTGTTGTTTTACGAAGTTCTCATCAGTAGCTTTCAAAAAATAGAATCACAATATAACCAAGTTGTTTCGGCTGAGAATGTAATCATTTTTTGAGGTTGATGTGTGGTGTTATAATTCATATTGCTGCTTGATGAAGGGATGGAATAATAAATTTCATGTCTACACTATTACTCTAACTTGGTACATTGGTGTATATAACTAGATTACTGTAGATAATGGAAAACTAGAGAAGACCTTAGAGAACATGATTCCTAGAAGCTCTATGGGTAGTAGTATGGAATATTTATGTTGATTATTATTGCGGACGCTAAATAAAATATTTTATATCCATATATAGGAATCAAGTAATATCTGAAAGGTAGGAAGTGTAATTCTCTAATTGGTGGTATCTTTAGTGATGATACATTTCATGATGGACATCACAGGTTCACGGTTTTGTTTTGTAGTTGAATGGCACAAGGGTGAGTAAAATTTAATGGGTGATAAGGTTGAGGGGACTCGTGTGAAGGAATCTTATTCATGTACTAAGGTGGTGCTTCAGGAAAATATTGTATTAATAGTTCTTCTCATGTAGTGGAAACTTACGGGATAAACTTTGGGGGTCTACTGTGAAATAGAATATCCTTTTTCTTAATGGTTATATCTTGAGTCTTCTTAAATCCCAAACAACTAGAGGCATATTAACTATGTGTGATTATGGGTAATTTTCTGACACAAATATGTTCTATGATCATCTCGGTTAGTATATTGAGTTATTTTTTTTATAGGATGAAATAGTTTAAAGGTAACGAGGATATAGTAACCATGTTTTTTACTGGACTAAAACTTGGCTCATTTTTCAATTTTAAATTCTAGATCCTATAAAGAGGAACAAATAAAAATTTCACCATAGAGATAATCCTTAGAAAAAAATTCTAATTATTCCATTAATCTCAAGACATGGTGTTTACCTTTAGGATAAATTTTAGTAATTTTCATATCCACTTGATTTTTTTGGAATAATTAATATTTATTAATAAATGTTTATTTATTACATGATGAATATTGATTAATAAATAAACTTTTATTCCATTAGTGTGACTATTTATGTCTCATAAATGAGTGATCAGAGGAAAATTCCAATATTATAGTTGTGTCCGGAATGAGGTGTTTTTTATAGATGTATAAATTATGTGCCTGAGTGTCAATATTTAGATCAAATATTATTTGTTATTTATTTAAAATATATTCTATATTCAAATAAAAATATATTAATATTTTTATTGGGGTGGTCATGCGGCATCGACATGCCATGGTGGCAATGAAATGGTACTTTGAAATATTTTAGAGAAATATATTTTGGAAGATTTTACTTCCTAGAATTAGAGGAATAAAAAGGAAATGGTAAAAAAATTAATTTTCGTTTACAATGGGAATTAATGATAGAATTTATGGTAGTCATAACGGAGGGAATAATTTTTCCACCAATCCGATTTTTTCATCATGAAAATCTAATTCTCTATATTCCCAAATATTTTCAATATGCGGAAGAAACATAGAGTAATTCATCTATCTCTCTATAATTTCACAATTTAGAGAAAAAAATTATGTTATTGGTGTTATTCGTAGTAGAGGTGATAACGATGAGTTAAGCATTCATATGGAAATGATGATAAAAAATCAGGACAATGAAAATAGAATGTGAAGTGATGATGCTTATTCCTTTTAATCAGGCCTTATTTGAAGGATATATTCTATTCAACCTTTATATATGTGTGTCTATCTATGTGTGTGTGTGTCATATATATAAGTTATATCGTATGGTATAATATAAATATTATTTGAATATGACTTGAAAGCTAACCATGTTATGGATTCATTATGGGATATATCATTTTTCATGATATAAAGTATATCTTAGAGATTAAAATAATAATTTAATTCAACAACCTTATCCAACTACATTTCATGATTAGGTTATATCATATGGAGTGTTTATTATTGAGATGTATTGTATGATACACTCTAACACACTTGAGTTGATTAGAAACTAGATATTAATAGTTATCATTCCTGAATCATTATTATATTATATATCATTAAAAAATTATTTTATAAGATGAAACATATATAAGATGAATTCATGAAAGAATTTTATGAAGTGGTTGAGGAATTTAATCATACATAATAATGTAGGAGTAAATATGTGAGTTTTCAAGGAGTTTTTTATAATGCATAAAACTTTTTTGATGGTGTATGTGTGTCTATTGTTCATGTTTAGACAAGTATATCCTCTATTTAAAGCACTCTTCACCTACCTCCTTTACATCACAAGGCACTATAATGTCCTGGACGGTAGAGGATATCACTAGTACACTGAGAAATTCAATATCCAATGTATAACTATTGAGGTGGGATGTCTTTTTTATACCACTTATGTGCTCTTTATAAATCATATAAGATAATGATAGTTTCAAAAACCATCTTCAATTAAAGGTACATGTTTATAGGTTATTCAATTTTAATTTGCATTGTCTAATTTATCATACATGGATATATTGGTTTATGCTTCATTATTACTCCCACTTCATTTTTCAAGTATTATTTGATCCCTTTGAAAACCAGTAGTGGTATCAAATCTTACCATGGATTTAGATTCCTAAAATTATATTAAGAAATGATGTTTATGTAATCATATTGCCTTTTATAATCCCAGTCATAAAATACTATATATCATTTTATTTTAAATAATTAGAATTAAATCATATGATATATGCAAATCGTAACCAGAAATTAGATACAAGTCCATGGATTTTTAATAATTATATATCATAATATAGGTATTTTGTATTCTACTTTTTCTTGCACCATGTTTTAAAAAAACAGAATATGATATCACTATTTTGATATCAAAACATATCATTAAATATAATATCTAAAAATGCAGGAAACAATATGAATATCACTCATACAATATTACTTATAGTGAACCAATGTATTATCATATTTAAAATTTTGATTATCATTCATGAAGTACAACAGATTATGCTTAAAGTCATGGATTATCATTCGTATCCTACAATTAGGTGTCAATTGTAAGATACAGTTGATGAGAAAAAAGTCATCAAATTCAATTATAAATTGAATTATATTATTTATAAATTGCTTATATATAATAATAAAAGGTATTTTGGTGAAATTTTTTAATTTAGAAAGTGATTGAAAATTAACTAATTATAAATATTTTATAATTAATTAATTAAATGTCTATGAAAAAATTATTAATAAATATATATTTTTTAAGAGTAAATATTAAAAAAATTAAATTAAATATCATCCCTTGCGGCTCATAAATAAAGTGTTTATTTATAAATCATAATGGTAGTTTATAAAGTGTATAAATTAAAAAATATTACAAAAATATAAATTATTTATATTTTGAATTTTGAATTTTTCATAATATTTAACTTGAATTATTCAAATTAAAGGATCCTTATTTGGGAATTATTTATACCACATCAAAATATTCTTGATGATTGAATTGATCATGGTCTAAATAATGTTATGTATGTGATATTTAGAAATTAGAATATAAAATTTTTATAATTAATAAAATATCAATTATTTAACAGAGGGTCCTTATAATTAATTATATAAAGGAGTTCGTTTTATGAAATAAATATAAATTGTTCATATTCATGATTATGGAATTCCCATAATAATTTTCTAAAATTATAATGTATTTAAGAATAGAAATTAATTAGGAACCATTCATAAATATTTATCTCATGATCAAATAAATGAAATGGTCATTTTTTAAAAATTTGTTCCCTTCTTTATTATTCATGAATATAAATTGTTTATACTGTGAATATGTGTATATTTTATTTTAATGTTCTTAAATTTCTTCTAGAGTTCACCATACATACGTCTAAGTTGTTACATGCTATGTATGATAAGGTATTTAGTTTTCCATATACTTTGACTATGGTTTTATAATTAATGTTTTTATCTTGAATTAAGTTATTGAATGTAGTTTATATGTTTTAGTTATTAGATTTATGATTAATTAGAATATCTCTGGAGTAAAGTATCCCTAGGTTGAGGCACTTACGTTTAGAATTCCCACTAGCCTGGAGTCTAATTCCTTGTTCTATAAATTTAGGGGTTGGCTATAATTTTCTCTGATATTACTAGTGAAGAGATGATGAATTTTATATAACAATAAACATTTACCGGAAAATTTAATGTGCCTTATCAATGAGATTAATCTGGATATGTGTGAATATGTTTTTCATCTATCTTTGGGTGTGTAACAAAAACTATGGGTTGTGTAAATAGTTACACATAAATATAGTTTAAACTAAATAATTTGGGGTAAGGAATATGATTCTATACTAAATATCAAAAAGAATTCATATAAAAAGTGAATAATAAGATGTAATATGGTGACATTAAATCCCCTAAAAATACTAAGTTTTAAATTAATTACAAATTGGTGCATTTCAATACCTATATCATTAAACCATGTAGGTTCTACCAAAGTAGGATTTCAATGGATTATCTTGTGTCAATAATACTATAAATAGAAAACCTTAAGTGTTACACAAGAAAATACCATTATTTAATTTGGGTTACAATGATCTAGGGATCCTATGTGTTATAATACTATTGGAATATAGCTGGTTTTATCAATATTTTATATTAGATAAAGAGTTATCTTCTCAACCTTCCAAGATTCATATTTGATATTATTGGGATGATTCCTTACCTAAATAGCTAGGTGCTAATATAAAAACTAAAACATAATCATTTATTAGTGATATATAAATCTTATCCCATTAATGGATCTGATGGATTTTGAAAGGGTCATCATTTTAGTGTGATCATATTCAATAATAGTCCTTATTATATTTTTATTGAACATAATAACCATATGAAAAAAGTTTCTACTTTATATAAAAAAATATTTATAATCATATGTATCCTTAAGATAAATCCTTGAGAAAGGTTAATATAAATGTACGATTCACCTAAGATAGGTAGCTTATGAAAAATAATAATAATATAGAAAAGTTATTTGTGTTAAATAAATTCCTTCCTAAGTGGCATAATGTTGAAGTTTTTCAATAGTTAAATCAACATGCTCATGGTAAGGATAAAATGATTAAATTAGGGTTTAATAATAATTATATGAACAATAAAATAAGGAATTTTAGTCACATCTACTCAATATCATCGGGTATTTCAAGTGATACTCAATAGTATTGATTGTTCTAATGACTAGAAGAGACTAAATATTTCCTTAAGGATTATTCTTGTTAAGGATCTCATTGGGATTTCATTGATGGAAATTTTTTGACAATGTGAATGACTTTAAGAAAATTTTCACTGATAATCTCAATGTTTTTAGGATATATACATGGGGGATATGATATATTGGTTTTTGTGTGGTATAAATTGTACCATTGGGTAAGGGTTAAAACTAGTGGAACAAAATTTAGTTAGAGGGTCTAATAATGTTTCAAAAAGTATCTAGTCGATTCCCTTGAAACCTGGAGGAGAAATATAAAAGGAGGATTAATGATTATATAGTATATAATTATTTTAGATAGCTAAAGTGTATTTAGAAGCTCCATATAATGTCCATGTCAGGTATTAGTATTATAGAAATAAATTGTTCAATTTTTAAGGTTATATGATACCAAAGGTATATTTCATAATTATTTAAAATATATAGATGTTCAAAATAATGTATGAACTGATAAATCTTCTGTTTTAAATTCAGGTGATTAAACAAAGAGTTGTCACCTCAAATATTTTAAAGAAAATAAATAAAAAATCTCAGATGGATCTAAGTAAGGTGTGTGCATATTTATCTCATTAATATTATAAATAATAGGATTTGTTCATTAACAAATATTTTTTATGAAAAATGTGAGATTACACACATGGTTTATTATTCATTAGATTCTATAAAAAAGTTTTGAATATGATATATGGATAAAATAGTTTTATCTAGACTAAAGTGAGTATCTAAATGTTTGATAAATATGAAGTAAAATGTTATTACCACACATAAATGGTATATTTTAATAAATAAACACCTTTTCAATAGAAAATGCACCAAACACATATAATACCAGATGGGTTAGAGAGATGGAAGACCATCTCTCTCTAAAAATCATAAAGTGATTAGGGCTTTCTTGCCCGTTTTATCTTGATCTTATCATGCATATAAGACTTTCTAATTATTGGGATATTTCAATATCACCACTATGAGAATCGTCGGATGATCTAGGGATCTCATTTACTTGATCTAGTCACTGTAAAACACAATGATGATGCCCCTAGGGATATTTCTCACACTCATTCTTTCTCTGGTAGATCTCAGGGGATCTCGTTCCTAGATGCGCTGAAGTGTACTGATCTAAGAATCATAAACATGAAGAAGTATCCCCTTGTAAAAAATGTTGATGATGGTGGCTTCTTGGTGTAAGTGGATCCAGATTCCCTTAAAAAATACACACAAATGTGCATATTCTCTATTATGTCCTGTATCTCCTATCTCAAAGGTAACTGTCCCTGGTCACTATCTGATTTACATACCCGTATTTCCCATTGTTGGAACTCTAAAAATTGTAAACTAATTCTAATTGGAAAAGGGTACTTTCATATACAACTGAAATCTCAAGAGGAGTTTGATAGAATTTGGAAGTTAAGGAACCTCAATCTAAAACCTAGTTTGCTTCGACTTTCTAACTTGGACTCTAACTTTAACCTGCACACTTATCGTAACATAATGGCTCAAGTTTGGATCAAATTCCATGGTCTTAATTTGTTTATTTGGAACCCAAAAATCTAGAATGACATAGTCTCCTACATTGTTTCTCCCACAAAAATTGACCACTGAACCTTAAATGCATATTTAGGACTCTTTTTCTAGATTCATGGTTGAAATTAATCTTGATTCAAAGCTACCTAATACTATCAATTTCACTACCAATGACTACAAATTAGAAATTAGAATTGAGTATGATAGGAAAAATCCTTTTTTGAAACAATTTCAAGATCATTGGTCATACCATCCACAACTATAGAGTGATTATAAAACAAGCAATACAACCACCTGAAAATGATTGAAAAGAAATAAGGAGACTTGGGAAGGAAAAATCCCCCTTGTTAAGTTCACATGAACCACCCAAAAAGAAATATGAAACTTGGGTGAAAAAAAATAACACTTCAACTCACTTAGGGGAGAACTCGGGTACTAACTGGGCTGATCTAATTGAAGATGAAGAAAAGGATCAAGACCTTTTTTCTGAATTAGAAACTCTAGTCTTAGACACCTTTAAAAAAGCTACTGAGAAAGAAAAATCCATTACATATCCAGCTGAACAAAACTCAAATTCCTCACCCATACAGAACGTTGTTCACTCCCTAGGTGGGAGGGATTCTCCACCTGCTCAACTACATAGAACTACAAACAATATAAAAACTACTCACAACATCTCCCCAACTTTGGGTCCAGTACATCCCCAGGACCCCTCCCTCTGTAATCTGTCTACTCCTATAGGGACAATGAATCAAGATAATGTAATTACATATGATCATGTATCTTCCTCCCATGTAAATCCTTCTAATGTAATCTATTTTGAATCTCTAGACTCAATTCGACAAGCTTTGAAAGTTGGGAACTCACAGTCCTATCCAAAGATAGGACAAAACTCTGTTAAACTGTCGCATACTATTTTGAAAGATTCTTCTTCCAAGATTCTGGAAACTATCAAACCTTTACATTATAACTCAACCTTGACTCATGAACCTATAATGTCAGCCATCCAAACCTTCAATATGAATAATCAACCATAAGCGGACTCTGGGGTAGTCATTCCACCACTTGTTATGAAGAATGAAACCCTAACCAATAAGACTATTCTAATTCCTTCCCCCACTGCCCACAGTTCTCCTTACAATTTTTTAAGAAATGAAAAATAGAACAGAACCCCCACAGCTTCACAACCTATAAATATAACAAATTCTGATTTTGTAACTCATGGATATAATCCCTCGGTGTAAGACTCTACTAACATGCAGGAAAATCATGATACACTACCAAAGCTGCAGTTAGCTCCTTCGGATCTGTGCATTGTCAAACATAATAATGCATATCCTTTAAAAGGTACAGGTACGCCTACTGCTTCTCTCTCACTTAGTGATACTTGATTATTGAATAATGAAAATTTATATTCCAACCATATTAACAACCCTTTGTTGTTGTGTACTAGAAATTCCATAGAAACAATATTTCATGAATCATTAAAGAAACCCTCAATGAAGAATCATGACACATCCATCAATGTACAGGAAAAAACCACTAACACTCAAGAGGTTAGAAGGTCTAAAAGAAACAAAGGCTTTGGTAAAAATAAAAAGGGGAGTTCTAATTCCAAATTGAGGTTTAAATGAATATTCTCTTTTTGGAATTGTCAAGGAATCTCTAAGATTGACACGTTCAACATTTTAAAAAGAACGGTTCATACCCATCGTCCCATGTTATTCTCTATTACTGAACCTAAAATATATTTCTCCTAAAAATACACATATTTATGTCAGCACAATTATGTTTTCATTGGTGTTATCAATAACACCCTCAATGTTGATTCTATATAGATTTTTTCACTCTTCTTTATATAATACAAGTGTGTTCAATAACTCTAATAATATTTTTACATGTGCTTTTAATATTGAGGGAACTCTTTATTATTTCTCCATTGTTTATGCTAAAATAATATCAATAAAGAAGAACTCTCTGGTACGATCTCTCTCTTCTAAGAAATAATATTAATGCCCCATTTTTTCTTATTGGTTATTTTAATTCCATTCTTAAATCAGGCAAAAAAATGGTCTTTCACATGCCTTTATTTCCACTAGAGAATTCAAAGCCTCGATTAAGGACAACCAACTCATTGAAATTAATCTTACATGTGTGAAATACACCTGTTATGAGAGACATTATAACAAAGTGGTTTCTTCCAAATTGGATAGAGACTTCAAAAAAATTGCTTTAGATAAATGAGACTTTATCTCCAACACCACTCTCCACAGGCTGAACTCTGATCATCACCCCATTCTGGTCCGCGCCTCATCTAAATACATCAAACCCAGTCTGCCTTTTAGATTTAATAATGCTTGGTTCTCTGATGAAGAGTGCTCCCATTTCATCCAAATCTTGTGGTACTCTTTGTCACATAACAAATATGCATTTTCTTGTATCCTCAAATTAAATAATCTCAAAAATCCCTTAAATCTTGTTTCAGTTCCAAATCCAAACAAGTTAAAATTGAAATCATGCTTCTCAAGAAGGAGCTCAATGAAATTAAAACCAATAAAACCAACCCTGATATTAACACTAATCCTAATAAAGTTCTAAAAATTGAAATCAATCTCAACTCCATGATCACGTTTAATGGAAATATAAGAAAACATGCATTGAAAGTTAAATGGTTAACTGATGGTGATAAAAATACCAAATTTTATAATTCTATTCAACATATTAGAAAGGCATGAAAGTCGTTATCTTTTCTAAAGGAAAGGGACCACCTGATTAATAATTAATATGTCATTTCCCATAATATTGTCTCCTACTATGAAACTATCTTTAATGGTCCGGAAACCAATAAATACCTCCTTCCTTAGGTAATTCATGTTGTGATCACTGAAGAATACAACACTTTACTTCATAACACTTTGATGGATCATGAAACCAAAGACACTATCTTTAGTCAGAATCTTGATAGTGCTCTAGGTCCTAATGTCTTCAATAATGGTTTATTTCAATGTTATTGGGATATTATCCATAATGATGTCTTTAATCTTGTTAAATCCTTTTTCTCTAATGGGGTGCTCCCTCATGCTCTCAATGCTTAGTTTATCACCTTAATCCATAAAGTGCATAATTCCTCTAAGATTCATCAGTTTAGACCCATTTCTCTTATCAATACTCTTCATAAAATTATCACTGAAATCATTGCTAACAGACTTTCCACTATCACGGATAAAATTTTCTCCTAGAACCAATTTGGTTTCATAAATGGAATATCCATTCAAGACTATATTTTGGTTGCTTCAGAATGTGTCAATAACATGAATAAATCCAAAAGAGGAGGTAACATTTCTATTAAACTTGACATCAAGAAATACTTTGACACCATGGACTAGAGATTTATATTCAAAGTCCTACAAGGCTTTGGTTTTAATGCACAATTCATCTATGTGACCAGAACTCTTTTCAAATCGGCGTATATCTCCATTTTGATTAATGGATCCCCAAAAGGTTATTTTAAATGCACTAAAGGTTTCAAATAAGGTGATCCTATCTCTTCCATCCTTTTCTCAATAGCGGAAGACTATCTTAGCCACCTGATAAATTTTCTAGTGGCCCAGAATAAACTAAAACACATTTATGTCTCTTGGAATCTAAATGCTCCTACTTACCTTTTTTATGTTGATGACATCATTATCTTCCTTTAAGGTGATAAAATTAACATTATTATCTTCAAAACTATGCTCTTACATTATGAAGAGGTTTCTTTTCAAACAATTAGTTAGGAGAAATCCTGCATCTTATTTGGAAACCCCCCCCCAACTGAAAATGTAGCATTATCAATGAACTTGGTCTTAAAGAAGGTGTTCTTTGTTTAACTTATCTTGGTGCCCCTATCTTTTGGGGCATGCCCCTATCTTTTGGTTCATTCCCCAATCTTGTCATATTACGTTTATTGTTGATGAGGTTCTTAAATAATTAGCCTCGTGGAAAGGTAAGGATCTCTTTATGGAAAGTAGGGCTTGCCTTATTAAATCAACTATTGTATCCAAAATGGTTTACTTTATGATAGTCTATAAATGGATTTTTGGTCTTATTACAAAAATGAATGTCGTCATTAAGAATTTCATCTGGACCGGTAGTACCCTAGAAATAAATATTGTGACCTTTCCCTTGTTCAACCTATTGTGAGTACATTGAGAATGGTTGTATTGGCATTAAAAATTTAAAACTCTTCTGTGAAGCCCTTCAGGCTAGACATACTTGAAACCCTCTTTATAATCCTTCATATGTTGTCACCTTTCTTAAAAATAGATTCCTTAACAAACTTAAGATGGACAAATCTAGTTTCATTAATTTTTACATTTGGAATTCCATCAAACACACCTTAAACAAAATTATGATAAATTCCAGATGGATGGTCTCTCGTGACTCTTCCATGAAATTTCTGTTGGAAAACTGCGCTGGAACGCCTTTAATTTCTATTATTTCTTCAGATTACTCTCCTAAAAAATCAAATTCACTTTCAAATATATTTAAATTCCCAACATGATCACCTCCCTGATACTATTCTGAATGTTATTGAAAATTACTCTTTCACTCACACTGAGGATTTATTGGTTTGGGAACAACCTCACAATGGTATGATCACCTCTAAAAATTTCTACAATCATTATTGCGGTGATTTTGTGATTGATTACAGTTGAATAAAACATTTTAACAACCCTTGGATTAAACCTTCGAGACTTAATCTCATCTGGAATCTTTCTCACAATAGAGTACACACTGAAATTTTCCTTCAATCCTTTGGTATCCAACTTATCTCTAAGTGTTGAATCTTCAATCCGCACAGGGAAGATACCAACCACCTTTTTTTCTTGTGCTACAAATTCTGCTCTTTGGAACTATATTCTTGATATTTTTTTTCAGATGGTTGTTTTTTGGCTCTGTTAGAACTCAACTAAACAATTTTTCAGAAATGGAAGGCTCTCAACAAATCAAGAACCTTTTCCTCTTTTCCATTATTGAACTCCACCATGTGATCTAGTATGATCAAAATGCTATCATCCATCACAATTTCTCACTAAAACTTAATAAATTACAGATTCATATCCTTATTGTTATACATGATGTTGCTATATTACAAAAGGGTGATTACCACAACACCATGCATGACTTTGGTATCTTGAAGTTCCTGTAGATAAATAGCAATTTCTGTCAACTACATCACACTCTAGAGGTGTTCTGTGGGGCCCCTCTACCTTGATGGTTTAAAATCAATATTGATGGTGCCTCCAAGGGAAACCCGAGTCCTGTAGGGTGTTGTGTGGTCTTCAGGAATCATCTCCGAAATATTTTTGGATGTTTCATGGGAAAATGTGGCTATGAAACCTCCCTAAAAGATGAGATTCTCAGTTCGATCCATCCCACTGACTTTTCCAACCTCTTTCGTTGGAACAATATCTATATTGAAAGTGATTTGATGACCATCATGCAAGCGATTTGGACTGGCGTGACTCGTCTTGCTTGACCAATTACTACTCGTTGGATGGATTGCAATAATTCGCTTACAGATATCAGCTATATCATCACACATGTGTATCAATAAGCCAACATAGTTACAGATGACCTTGACAACATGAGGGGTTAATCAATACAACACCTGGTTTGATGACCTCCCCGTTGATCTGATTTCCTTTCATGAAAAATATTGTAAAATGATCTCATACTTTAGATTCTTGTAATCTCTTTTTACTTAATAATTATTTTTTGTTATCCCTTTCAAAAAAACATATAATAATACATATTAGTTTTAAATAATAGTTTATTTTTTATTTTTTTATTAATAGAAAATAATATTTACTTCACAAACACAAATAAGTTTTCATAGTTTAGAATGATATTTTTAAGAGAATATAGCATCTAAGAGGCAAGTGGATGTATTTTTGAACATTAATAAGTTCAATAATTACAGATAAATGATTATATAAGTATACAATTAAATTTAATTACAGTTAATATCATAATTATGTTACGATATGTGATAGTATATAGAATTAAAAAGAGTTACATTAGTTACCAGGACAATGAGAATATCATTATTTCTTAAATTATTATAAGAGTAAAAAAAATGGATTTCACTTAATATCATAAAATAATTTTATATAATGGAGTTAAAGATAAATATAAGTAGTTATATTTAGTTACAATAAAAAATTGAATGTTACTTTATCCTAAAGGATTTTAGGATGTGATGATAAGTAATAATTAAAATTTTTTGTTATTTTCCATACTATATTAAGGTAATAGTTTTAGGGAAATTTATTTTAAGGATGATGATGTTAAACATAGAGAGAATTAAAATTGGAATATATAATTTAATGGCATCAAAACATTTGACATTGTTTAGATAATAATATTGAATATCTTCAAATATTTTAACATTGGGAATATTATTCCTAAATCCCACTTTTATTCAAACTTGATTTCTTTATAGATGTTACTTTCTAAAGATTTTAGAAAGAGGGTTATATCATATTGAAACATAGATATGTGGAATGAATTAAATATATATGTAATGTGTTAAAAATAACCTAAAATATGGTGAAAACAAAATCCTAATATGTTAATCTAACATATATGATATGTTAGACAGCGTATGTAGAGTTTGGAAAAATATTATTAAAAAAAATTAAGAATATAAAATTTATTATATAAAAGGAAATATTCAATTTATCATTCTTCCATGTTGTCCGTATAAATATATATATTGACATACATTTAATGAATTAGAATGATAACTAACCTATCAATGTATAATATTTAGTTATCCCAAACCAACATTCTTCCTAGAGGATTATAGATCATGATGAAATGTTAATATTAATGTGATTATGATGCTTTTTTGAGATATGGAATGTGCTCGTGAGGAAAAAAAAGTGTTTTTGTGCACTGGATGACCCCCTATGTTTACTACATAGAGTGTCATGAACTATTAATTTGGTATACTAGTGGTGCATGAATTTTATTTTGAGTCCCCACTACTTGAAGTTGAGGAGATACCTAGCTTTATAACCTTCATACTTTGATACCTTTCTTAAGTAAACCTTAAGGACTAGATTATTATGTGGTGATTGGGAATGTTTTTTATCATTTCATCAATTGTAGATCAATCACGACAATATTTTTTTCTCTCACATGATGATTATGACATCAAGGCCCTCTATTGAGATAGTTTATGGGTTTATAGCTTATACCGATCCTACATTTTCTTACAGTACTATTAAATCATTTTTAAGATAAACAACATAATAAAGATACAAATCAAGGATCAAAAGGTTTTTTGTCTTGGGAAAATTAGGGTCATATATAATTTGAACATAATAAAACATAAACATTTATTTAAGTCCTTTATATTTTTCCTTAAAATATCATGTTCTCCTTGGTATAAGTAACCACCTGATGATATACATCAAAGAATGGGGTGTGCTAAAATATTAGTAAGAGAAAAAAATCAGGAACATGAATCAACATAATATGGGTGACCATAATAATAGTCATCATAACATAATAGTAGTATCATCATCATAATAATTATAAAAAATATTAGATAAACACATGAAATTTGGAAATGCATAAAAATGAAACATCATATCTTATTGTCAAATACTACACATAGTTATGAAAAATCTTGCATCATGTTCACACATAACATATGTTCATAATCATAACACCATATTTTTGAAAAAATATAGAATCATGTTCATGAATAATACACATTTTCTCATGAGATACATCACATTATCAAATTCATTGGAAGGGATATATAATCTCTATCCCACCCATCACATCATAACATTTACATAATCATGTATGCCACATAGAACATATAAAAAACATAGTCATAAAATAACCCATGGAAAGAAATGGGTTTAATAATAATTTCATTAATAATAATTTCATGAATTAAATTTTTGGTACCCAAATGAAAAAGAGATAAACAAAATTGGTATAAAAATCATCAATCTTGAGTAAATAAGAAACAATCTCAAGAGGAGTCAAGATGTGTTTTGGAAATAAGAGTAATTTTCAAAAATATTTATGTTTATTATAAACCAAGTTAAAAACATGTATATCCAAAAAAAATAAGAATAAAGTACAATGAAATTATATTTAAGGAACATTAAAGAAATATAAACATTGAAATTTTTCATGAAATAAGTATAACCTAAAAAAAGGAGTTGGGTTTGAGAATCCCCTTACCTTTTGTCTGAATGTGTTCTGTACTTGTACTTTATATCTTATATAATAAACTTAGATTCATAAATTAATAAATTAATACCCTTATACAGGTATATTTTAGTTATTAAAATTTTATTATGTTCATTTATGTCCATTTCTATGAGTTATAATGTTTGGATTTATTTTCCCAGGAGTGTTCCTTTCATGGTTTTATGGTCAGTTCCCTTGAGTATAACAATGGGAGTTCTTGTCAAATTGAAGTGAAACTCCTGAATTGGAATGAAATGGTATTAATATACATCCATATTTTTAAATTTTCCCATATATCATTTTTTTCACATATGAAAATAATTCATTACATAAAACGTAAATTAAAATGATTAATTTATCTTGTCTATTTTGGTGACCATCATGAACTAGTATTATTTTATTTAATACTGTCTTTATATATTGTCTTCGAAAAAAGATAAAATTTATAACTTTTATATTAAAATCTAATTTAACCATAATAATGTTTTTTACAATACTTGAAGGAATTAATGGAAAATTAAACATTGCCGTCCATGATGGTGGTGAATCAACACATCATAGACGATGTTTTCATTTTAAGAATAAAGGGAGAAGAGAAAATATTTGATGATTGATTTTAAATTAACACAATAAAATCCCAGTATATATATGATACTAGATACTTCATTCTACTTTATATAGGGTATTGAGGTTATAATAAGAAAATAAAAGAAATTAAAATAGAAAGAGGGAGAATTTTACCTCTTGAATATCTTCTCCTTGGGAACCTTCTTAAGGAACATGGGATTCGTATTTTGATAAGACTAGACGAACATGGATGTGGGGAATAGGGTTTATAATGGAATTGGGTAAAATTTAAACAATCTAAAATTATTTGAAGTTGTGAGGAGAAGAGGGTGTGAGGGGTGGTATTTATAGGGGAGGAGAGGGGTATTTTTTCATTATGTAATTCATTTTTCTATTATTTTGGCTTGAGAAAATAAATTTTAATGATTACCATGACTAAATATATTAAATGTTTTAGGACAGCTATAAATATGGGCTCCTAAATTTGCTATAAATTACCCATGACTCAAAAAATCATGTATTTGTTAAATACCGAAAATTTTCGCATTTCACTGTTCACCAAAAATTGAACAATTTTAGAAAAAAATCACCATAAAAAAATTTATGTGTATATTTCAAAAATTGGACACCATTTTATAAGAATAATTTTATAAATTTGAGAAATTTGATAGTCATATAAGATCATCATTTATTCAAACAATACCTATTTTAATATTATAATCGATTTTTTGACCCTTTGAAAAATTAATTAAGGTCTCTTAAAATTATCTTATAATTATAATACAACATAATATTAATTTATTAATATATTTTCAGAAAATAAATTTTCTTTTAAATCATTATATTAATTATAAAATTATAAAAAAAACATTTATGTCTTACAAAAATAACCACAATTATTTTATCATTTTTTAAAACATTTATTTACTTATATCAGGATTTTATTATATCGCATTTTCATTTATATGATACCTAAATTTTATTTATAATTACATATGTGAGGCTATTATACTATTTGATGGATTACTATTCCTAATGATCATGTTACTATTCCAATGGTCAGGTTACTATTCCATCAGTATAGGTTCCTTAATTTCTATAAATAAAACTTATTTCATTCTTAAATTATGAGAATAATGTTTTTAATGGGTTTTCAATATTATGTATTTTTTTTATACAGAATAACATAATTATAAGAAGGTAAATCTTATTAATAATATTTTGGGTCATTACATTCTTCCACCCAATAGAAATTCCATCCTCTAAATTTCATCTTAAAAACTAAGTTAAAAATAGGGGAGGGTATTTCCCCTTCATCGCTTCCTTCGATACCAATGTCGGCTCTTCATACTTATGGTTACTCCAAAACACTTTCACAAGGTGTTTCGCCTTTTTTGCATAAGACATTATCTCTATGGTCCAAGATCTTTACCGAATGCAATTCTCATGAGTGGTTGTTCTCCAGTTATACCACCTTCGGATTCAGTACATCTGTGGGGTCAGGTATGTACTTCTTTATGAGAGATACATGGATATTTTCATGAACTTGATCTATATTTGATAGAAGTGAAATATTATATGTTAATAATTCTATGTGATCAAGGATCTCAAAGGGTCAAATGTACTTTGAAATAATGTTCCCTTTCCTTTAAAACCACATGACTCTCATCCATGGTGATATTCCAAGGAAGACTTTGTCTCCAAAAAAAACCCACCAAAGTCCCTTCAACATTTTTCATCAAAACTATTTTTCCAACTTTTATAATCTTTTATATAATGTTGGATGGCTTGAACATTCTCTATCATCTCTTGTATAAGATGATGTCCAAGTTTCTTTCATTCTCCAACTTGATTCCAACAATATGTATGTAACACCCTGAGATTTTATAAGATAAATTATTTTTAATTTCATTGATTTCTTGTATTGTACACTACACCAAGATTAGCTTGTCCTATACGCGACATCGTATTAGCTTGCATTATACGCAACACTATTCTTGATTGTGTTGAACATAATTTCATGTTCTTGTGATAGAATTCACTTCACGCGACACTGAGTAAAGATTTTGTTCAACGTATAAATGAACTAATTTTTTATTATGTTATACGAAACACCAAAGAAATACTAAACTAAATGAGACACTAACATTTCTTACATTACACGCAAGAACGATATTCCTCAATAGTTTGCATTGTATGTGATACCGAGTTTCACTAAAAAATGATATATTATTAAAATATTATTATTTAATGGGATATAAACTAGCCATTATGAATAGTATTAACCACATTTAAAATTTTAAATATAATTATAATTAATGTTACATATTTTCATGAATATGATATTAGAAAAAAATCAATTTTTCGGATAAAATAAGTATTTTTAAAAAATGAAATTTTACCACTTTTTAATGGCACACCCATTTTAAATCTAGTTTAAACACTTTTATAAGTTAAATTTGACAAGATAAACTTATTCTTTATAATTGGGACATAAAAATTTACTTTTTTTGAATTTTTGGTATTTTTTTGATAAAATTTAAAATTTAATGAATAGTGAGAAATACTTTATTTTAATTCAAAACTGCCTTTTCAGATAATTTATTTATATAGTAAGATTATATTTTTAATTGGTTTTAAAGGTTAATTGGATTAATTCTTTATCATTTAATTCAATTTTGGTCATTGGAAGTAATTTTCACTTTTAAATTTGACATAAACACATGTCAATATTTTGATAGTTATTACTTCTTAAAAACTCGCTTTTTGGTTTTGACAACGGGAATTAATTTTAAATTAATTACTATAACTTCTGTTTTTTGAATTTTTAGAAATGGATTCCATATTTAGAATCATAAGTTTCAAATTGTGTAAATAAGTACCTTTTATTTTCGGACATTATGAATAGTAACTTCTGTAATCGTTTTTTTACCATGGTAAATGGGAAAATATAGAAAATAAGGGTAAAAAAATAATATTATAATAATATTAAGCTACCCTAACACAATTCCAAATCCTATTGGATGATAACTTTCCTACCATGGTCATCGTTTTCTCAATTTTTGGACCTCATGGATTGACTAGGATGTGAAAATGACATTTTATAAGAATTAATTTAAAGAAAAAATAATTATAACATAAACATATATCTTTTACTAAATCAATTTTAATATAGTGTTATATAATTGATATCTATGTCTATAAATATTAATCAGAAAGATAAAAATATTTCAAATCATGTTGTTTTATTTATAATTTTTATAAATTAAATTAATAAATTTAATAATGACACAATGATGATGCAGTGATTGCTTTATTAATAAAGGATTAAAATAAATGATGTTATAAATGTTCAAACAAATGTAATTTTGTTATTTTGAAGCCCTAGAAGAATTTTCAGGATGAAATTGACAAATTAGGGATGATTTAATGACTTTTTTTTAAGGAATAAGGTTTTTATGAATTCAAAAAAAAAGTTAAGTATAAATAGTATCCAAATTTGACATAATTCATAACTTAAAACATAAAATAGTTTATTAAATTATATTAAATTCCTAAAAATATATTATTCATAAAAATGGTTAATATAAGTCCAAATATATCATGAATAACTTTTTTGGGGGTCTTTTCACATGATATGGTAATTAAATTAACTCACAATGTGTAAATAATAGCATATCATAGTTAGATTAAAAACGGTAAAATAAGGGTTAAACCAAAAACATAAGGATAAAATAAAAATTCAAAACTTGTATAAAAATTAATGTATGATATGTATTAGAACCAAAATCATCTTATATTAGAATTAAATAATTTTTGGACCATTTTAAATCTAAATTTAATTTATAATAAATTAATATTTTAAGACTTTCCTAAAGTGCCCCTCTCCTCTCTTATAAAAGAGAACCTCCTCCCTCTCCTATTTACTCAATTTTGAGCCTGAAATCTCATCCAACCCCTGAAAATTTCTCTTCTAAACTTCCCTAGATACATTTTAGAGGTTCTGGTCTTTTCAAAATACCAACTCTAGTAACCTAAGAGAAAATTTAAAGCAGGCACGTCGAGGAACATGCAATCTTTTCTACCGATTCTATCAAATCTCTTTCTTCTTCAACATTATCTTAATTAGTTGTTTAATTATAAAGTAATAAAAAAATATCACTCATATAATTATATGTTATTATAAACATTAAACAACTCGATTTCACCTTCTATCCATCCTACAAAAAAATCACCAAACCTGCGTATATACGGTTTACCGTCTCCATGTCGTGGTGTAATTTCTTTTTCACCACCACCATAATTGGATGGGTATAATGGTGTAAATAAAAACTATATATTATTAATATAACAGGATATTAATTCTTATATAGTATAAACCATCCACTTCAATACCATTCAACAATTATGGGAACGATATTGTCGCTCGTGCGTACATACGGCTTACCGTCTCCACGGTCTGATGTAATTCATTCTATCTAATTTTCATTAAACCATGATTAAATAAATGAATAAATTTGATATATATTATACTAATACCATGATTTAAATTATATTACTACGATCTAAAAATATTAATAAGAACTTATCTGAAAAAACATACATAAGAACATAAAGCAGTTAATACCCAAATAACAAGTAACAATGAAATGTTACTAGCAAATGTATGAAAATATAATCATAAATATTATCATAAAAATGATCATTATTCTGGAATAAATCTGTAAAATTATTCAATTCATTATACAGGAGTTTTGGATACATACAAATCATATCATACCTAAGGTAAGGGATAATTTTGCAGTCTCATTTTTATCTAAGACTGCTTATACATAAGTATTTACTGGGATTATATATATCATCCATGTCCATGTTTTCTATAAACGATTTAATAAAAAAAATTATATTCTTCCATGTATGTTTAAAGAAATTTTTACCCATTTTTTACTTTTACTACATGGTGTGGAAAGAATCTTTCTTTTGTTTACCATATGAGGTACTTTTTTGACTTTTCCAGTAAAAGTACTGGGAGAATGTTTTTTAACTTATACTGCATGAATGGATTTTTACGCTTTTATAATGCATTATTTCCATGAATATTCCTTTAAAATATTTCAAGTTTATCTTAAATTAAATTCTTTTCTTTTAAAATTTCACTACATTTTGATAAAAGAAAACATTTTTGAAGAAGAAAGGATATTTTCCTTAGGAATTAAGTTCAAGTGGTTTATCAAAATTATTTTCCATATAAGATTACATAGGGTTATGTTTCTATACCAATTATTACTTTTATTTGATTGTGTTTATTATTGAATTATTTTTATGATGTCCATTTATCTTCTATGGGTTATGTTATTATGAAATGATGTTTAAGAATCCCGTTTTATTTCATGTGTTATGCTATGATGAATAATTTTTTTTTAGAACATGTAAGAATGATTTCATTATGAGATGGGTGGGACCTATATCTCCCTCAAATACATTTGGTAAATATTTATATATCATGTGATAGACATGACTATAATTTCAAGTAAATCTGGTACAGTAATGTAGAGTTGGAATAGTAAGTAAATCAGGTTCAGTAATACATGGCTGGAACAGCAGGTAAACCCGGTTTAGTAATGGACAATGTCCACTTTGATGGTCTTGTAAGAAATACTTTGGCTACTATGTAAATCATATTATGTTCTTATTAGTTTTCCAAAAATATATTTTTTATCTCAATTCTATTCTATCATGTTTAATTTTCATTTATAATTCATGCCTTATATACTACCAAGATTTATTTCATAACTCAATATTTAGATGTTTAAACTTTATGTTCATGTTTTTACGTTCAAATTTTTATGGTTTCTTTTATTTTATCTATATTTACCCTTACGGAACATTTGAGATCACCCTTTCCATTTTTTAATTTCCCCAAGATATAAATAAAGGTTTTACGAAGGAAAACAAAAGGGGAAGATCTTTATAGGAGATGTGGAAGTTCTTTCACCATGATTAGAAGATTTTGCTCTGAGTTTCCAAAGACACAAAAATAATACAATATTTGGTCATGTGTTTGTTCCTTGTATTAAGTATTCCGTAAAAGAAATGTAATTCTGTTGAACATCAATCTTAGTTCTCTAAAGTGTATTTCTATATCATTTCCCATATAGAGCTTCGTATAGAGCCATTTGAATACTTGAGTAGAATCTACTATTATATAAGAACTCAACTAATGGGAGATGTTGATCTCATTTACTATTTAATTCCATTGAGAAAGATCTTAGAATATTCTCAAGCATCTAAATATTTCTTTCTAATTATCCATCAGATTAGGGTGATAGGTCATGCTGAAATTCAATTTAGTACTCAAAGCATATTGAAGAATTATCCATAATTTAGATGTAAACCTTGGATCATGTATAGAAAATATTGATAATGGAACCCAATACATCCTCACCTCATCCTTAATATATATCTTGGAAAGTTTTTCAAGTGATAAATATTCTCAAATAGCAATGAAATGTGTAGTATTGGTGATTGGATAAAACACAAGATGTATTACATTTTTTCCTTGGAATTTTTTCATAAGAAAGGTGCTAAATTCCATAGTGATATTATCCCATTTCCATGTATGTATAGGTAATGGTTACATCACCCCTTTGTACTTCTATCACTCAACTTTAACTTGGTGGCATACCAAATACATTGATATATACTCTGCAATATCATTTTAATATTGTCCCACCAAAATTATTCTCGAAGATCATGGTAAATATTAGTACTTCCTGTATGGATGGAAAAAAATGAGATATGTGCATTATCCAATAGTTCCTTATTTATCTCAGGTGATTAAGGCACACAAATCATAGTTTAAAAAAAATCACACCATTATTCCTGATGTGTAACTCTTACAGATTCCCTTCATTTACCTATTTCAGATTATTTTTTAAATATATATCATCACTTTATCCCCCCTTGATCTTCTCTTAGAAATATAATTGGGAAATCATTTGGGAATGCTAGGATTTATTTCCCACTATTATGATTTCTATATCCATCCTTTGTATTTCCATGAAGATAAGGGTTTTTTCTCAATCTGCATCATGGATAGAGTGGTAGTTTGTCTTCTGCTAATAGAATCATCAACCTTGTTTACGTTCACAATATCATATTGAATAGACCAATCATAGTCCTTGATTAACTATAACCATATACTTTCACTCAAGTTGATCTCCTTCTATGAGAATATATACTTCTAACTCTTGTGATTGGTATATATGTCACTCTCTTCACTATAGAGGTTGTGTCGCCAGATTTTCAAAGAAAAAACGCAGCTTCTAGCTCCATATCAATTGTTGCGTAGTTTTCTACATTGATCTTCGACTAATGTGAGGTGTAGGACATCACTTTATCACTATGAAAGAGTATACAAACTATACATTTCTTTGAAGCATCATTATATATCACCCAACTTTTTCCACTTATCGGTAATGTGAGTATAGGTTTAGTGATTAGCCTATTCTTGAGTTCCTTCAATCTTTCCTCACCTTCTTCCATCTAGAAATTCTTTACACATTTTCATGTTAACTTAGTTAGCAGGTTTGAAAATATTGATAAATTCATCACAAATTGTCGATAGTACCCAGTTAAGCCAAGAAAACTATGGATTTCTATAACCCTGGTTGTTATAGGTCATTCCTCAATTACCTTTTCTTAGGGGTCCATAGAAATTTTCTCAGCAATCACCACATGCCCCAAGAATGTGACCTTTCACATCAAAAAGTCACACTTTTTGAACATGGTGTACAATTTCCCATTCCTTAATGTCTCCATAACAATCCTTATATTTTCCTCATATTCCTCCTTTATCTTAGAGTAAATGAGAATATCATCAATAGACACTTTCACAAATTTTTCAAGGTATACTCTAAATACTCTATTAATATAATCCATAAATATTTTAAAGGAATTATTAAGTCTAAATAGCATCACTTTGAACTAATAATTCACATAGCTATTAAGGAAATCATTCTTATAAATATCTTCTTTATTCACCTTCAATTGATTATATCCAGAACAAATATCCCTCTTTAAGAAGTATTAAGCTCCTTATAAATGATCAAACAAGTCATCAATCCTTGGAAGAGTATACTTTTTCTTTATGGTGATCTTATTTAGCTATGGATAATTGATATGTATCTATAGTGATCCATCATTTTTCTTTACAAAGAGCACTAGCGCACCCCAAGGTGATGCACTATGGTGTAATAACCATTTTTCCAAGAGCGCATGTATCTGATTCTTTAAATCCTCCAATTAAATCGGGGAAGTATTTTTGGGTATTTTTGAGATATGATTGGCTTCGGGTATAAGATCTACTCATAACTCTACCTCACGGTCTGGGGGAATTCTGGGTAACTCATCAGGAAATACATCAGTGTATTCCCTAGCAATGGGAATTTCTTATAGGTTTATACCTTTATTTGAATAAATCATTTATGCGATGTATTCTTCTTCACAGGGAGTCAACACCAAAACCCTTGATGGATTTTCCAAATGATATTCATGGCCTTCTTTTTATTTGTATAGAATCATGGAATGGGCTAGAATTTGTAAATATATTTCCTTTTCCCAAAATCTGGTGTGTTCTCTATATAATGAGAGACAATCCATGACTAGTAAAGCATTGAATTTCACCAAGTTACGTATGATGATATTCATTCAAAAAATCTTCCCTCATACAACAATAAGAGATGAGTCTATCACTTGGGTGGCAATGACCGCACCACTAGTTATTTTTATGGTTATCTATAATTTAAGTAATTAGGGTTTTGATTCAATATTTCTATAAAACTTATAGGATATAAAATAATTCATAGAACAAGAATAAAATAATAATTTTTCCATTCTAGAGTGGAGAGGAAGTGTACCTTGTATGACTTCATTTTCTTTCTCCACTTTAGAATTTGTGATAGCATAATCATTCCCTTTATCATTTGGATTTGGTGGATTATGAAGCTGATTACACTCAAGGACTCAAGGTTTAGTTCATTGGATTTCATAGTGTCATTTCTCCCCATAGTTGAAGCATTGAACCATGTGTGTTTATCTCCTTTCCTCCATCACTTTGGACAGTTTATTCATGTATCTTCGACATTCATGAGCTTGGTGGCCTTCTATCACAGACTTATATAATTTCCCTATTCATTTAAGGTAGTTCGCATGATGCTAATTCCATAATTGCTTACATGTGAGTGGTTGAGCTTCGTAACATCCTGACTCGGATTCCACTAATATGGTGCTCTCATATGGTTCTCCATGATTCCTCAAGTGAACCTCACCATATGTTATAATCTTCTAGCTAGTAGTAATGGCCTAAGGTGTGATAGTAGGGAGAATATGTGCTTGATCAGAGTAATAAAATAGAATTAGTAGAAAAGTATCATACACAGTAGTAAATAAAAAGAGTTTGAAAGTAATAAATAAACTAAAATAGAACATGCTAAAATAATAAATTAAAATACTATAAAATCACAAAAATATATGGCATACATACAATACTGGTCAACCACTAGGATGACCATATTGATACATGATTAAAAAAATAAATTGAAATAAAATTACAAGGATAATCTACTAATTTCAATCCAGACCACATACCAGGTCTCCAGATTTTGTCAAACTACACCAGACTAATCAGAATAACCCACTCAAGCTGCTCCACTTGATCATGTAACTCTAGGAATCATCCCTATCTACAACGAAATCTGTGTACAACCTAAAAGGTATATATAAGGTCTACACACACACCTACGTGTACATGAAGGGGTGAGAAGTAATTTCAGTAGGCCACCCCATCAATGAACCTATAAATATGCTTACATAAGTGCATAAAAATGAAATATGATCATATTAACCAAGAATCAATTGAAAATATAATTAAATCCAAAAATGTTAACCCACATTCCACCCCCAGGTCTGTAATCTTAGTCAACTGGTCAAGTGATATCATGAATGTCCATGGTTATATGTGTATAAATGTATAATCTTATACCTACACTTATATACATCAATGTGAATATAGATGAGTATAGTGAATTAGATAATGTAAAAACAATAGCATCTGATCCTTATGTTTGTAATTCTGATCTATGGGACATCATGTTCAAGGAAATTAACTTGGACGTCATGCCACTCAATCTTTGTATCATTAAGTTGATCTCTAGGTCGATAATCTAAATATATAAAAATATATATTGGCCAATGTTGTAAATTTATCTAAGAAATATACATCACCATAGTGGTATACTCTTTCTAACCCAAGATTCATCCATACTCACCTCCCATCAATGTAAAAAAGGATTATTGGAAAGTACACATGGTCATCATGAAAATTTTCACTTAGCTAGATTCCATGTTTCTCATTCCATGTAAATGAAAACCAATGTTTGAGACCTAGGTCCCAGTCTGTAGGTGGACACAATATTTTGAACACGGATGAAACCTATGGTTAAGAACCTTAGGAAATGTGTAAGGAGATATCACACATGAGACTTCACTCCCACCCTTGAAGTTCTCATATAAGGGAGAGAGGAATCATACCTATCATCTGGGATAGCGTAATCATCCATGGGTATCCAACAATGTGAAACACCATGTCCAAAACCATGTTAAAGTAACAGATTAGGGAGAGAGTAATCATCCCTATCTATCAGCATAGTGTAATCGTCCACAAGTATAATAATATTGAGGAGAGAGTAATCATCCAAATCATATATAAAATAGAGGATATAAAATTCACCCTCATTACACATGAGGGTATAATCATCCACGATTATTCATACAAGGGATTCCATGCCCACATATCATAGTCATAGTCTCAATAGTCAGATCCTAGGACGCACCTTTGAAAAAACCAATGATATAAAAGTAAAATATACTGGCTAAACAACCATATCCTAGGTAGTACCTCTGGTTATAAAAATAAATTTTAAGTAACTTACCTCTGAATCCAGATCCCAATAATGAATTTTTGGGCATCCTAAGAAGAAATAAATATGCCTCACATTAGGATCAATAAAAACTAACCATGAAGTACCTCTGTCTATCATCACTACATCAGTAATAATAAAGTGAAAGAATAGAAAATATTGAGGGTGTCTGAATGCCTAACCCACCACTACCACCATATCCTCATGGTCTTACAAGTTTAGTACAAAATCTAAGGTTATATTGGCTACCATCTATACCCAAACCCAATGTACTATCTCAAGTTCAATCAAACAAAAGGAACCCCCTAGTCCCCTCATTTCATACACAAGAGAGGCATCCTACTTGGGATCCTCTGTGGGAAAGGAAAAAAGAGGAATCCTACACAGGATCCTCAAGGTCCAAGCATATTGAATACATCCTATTTAGAATCCTTAGCAGTAAAGGTAAAGGAGTAATAATAAATTGGATCCACAAATGAAATTCAATAGATTAATCCTACAGGAGATTCTCATATTAATACATAGGAAGGGGTGTCTTACATAGGACCCTGACAATATGCTACGAATGCTAAGGCATACTACATGGGATCCTCCTAATGACCTAAAGGTGTATGACTCATATAATGGACTCCCTAGGTCACATTTTAATAAAAGGCATCCCTCAAAGGATCCTTGGTATATAAATAATGTAGAGTCATCCTACACAGGATCCTCTATAACAATAAGTCTCATGGATTATCAGACCATAAGGGCACATCTCGTAAGGGGGACATCCTCAAAGGAAATCTACCAAGTCACTGGTCAAGAGAGATATCTCATCACACATCTCATATCAAGGTATCAAACTAGAAAGGATATAAAAGGAGGAGTATATGGAATGTGTACCCTGGTACCTGGTATGTACCCCCAAGGACCTGCATGAGCATGTACTTTTATGTGTACTTGGTGTGTAAAAATCCCAAGTACTTAGTGTGTAGAATAGATTCACGGCATGAAACCCACATAGGTTACCAATCCATGTACCACACATTTCCAAGCCATGTATAGTGCCTAGTTGTGTACTGTTAAATAGTGTTCAACCCACATGGGGTCTATCAGTGTACTTTACATTGCATATGCCCCTTACATGGCCTACCTAGTCGAGTACTTGACTACATGATAAAGTATTACTACACTACATTTATACCCCATAAATGTAATTCACTTAAAAAATATCATTTTCCCTATACAAGAAGAATTAATGGAATGTGTTCTCTAAACCAAAAACCATTTAGATGGGCCTCCCAAAAGAAAAACTCCCAAACCACCCCAAAACCCATTTTCCACCCCAAAAGCAGTAGATAAAGACTCAAGGGGTCCAATTAAAGAATAAAAGGAGATTATTAATTTAAAATGAAAACAATATGGGGATTTTTATAAAAAAAATAAAAATGGTCAACCTTAAGGTGAAATCTTCTAAAGCTTCCCCCTTTTCTGTGGTCCACATTTTTCGCATGATGATCTAGAACGTCCTGAGATCCGTAGAAGTACCCTTCTTCTTCTCCCTCTCCTTCTCTCTATCCCTATAAAATTTTTCTCTCTTGGTCATGTGAAGAAGGATACATAATAGAATCCATGATAATCCATGGTAGAAGGGAGAAATAAAATAGTAAAAGAAAGAAAATAAAAAAAATAATGGGGGCCTCGGCTGACCCTGATGCTCGACCTAAGTTTATGCCCCACCTTATAAAAAGTCCTCATTATATACTCAGTGATTGAGACATAATCTAAATATGATGTGCCATTAAAAATATATGTCCGAACGAACCTGTAAAAATAAATTAATATTTAATTTATTAATTATTAATTATTAATTATTACACAAAATTTTGAATGGCTCATATTTCTATCAAACTCTTATCATAGGGTAAACAACATATTCCCGAACCAACAGAGTGGTCAAAGAAATCATTTAAGATCACTTTATATGGGTAAATACCATTTTTTCCATTAAAATATTTTGAATGAAAAAATTCAAATTTCTATCCAAAATTAAAATCTTGAAAAAAAAAGACCTTATAAGATTTATTTCTAGAATTTTCATTAGATCCTTTAACTTGAAACTCCGTCTTTTATTTATTATCTACATAGTTATAAGATGATTCTCCAAAATACATATCCACTTTGAAAACCCATTGAAAAACTTATTCATAACTCTCAATGTCTCAAATATCTAGAGCCTCTAGAAGCTTTTATTTTAAACAACTAAAGAATATTTCTTTTTATATATTTTTTTATAACAAAACTGAAGGAAAACCATGCAATCCCTATGAAATTTTCTCTATAAGATGTGACATATTGACCTTCCATTTTCTGTAGATCTATGAATTCTCCCTGTATATTCATTTCAATAGTTCTATAGAAATACTTGTCAATAAATATTTTGTTATAGTATTCCCTCTCCAAATATTATATTTCATCCTTTACCTTGTGTTTTTAATAAAATCCCACCATTCATCAACCTATCCATCTAAACGGTAGATGGCTAGAGTCAAATTCTGCTTCTCAAAATAGTAGAACACAAAAAATATCTTCTCTGTTGAGTTAATCCACTGTTCTGTAATAAATGGATTGTAATATCCACTAAATCTTGGTATTTATTAGTACATAAAATATTTTATAGCCATTTTCTCCCTCTTAGGTGAATTTGAGAATTCCACCTAGTTCCGTTTATTATTCATAGCTTGAGAGAGTTGGGTAAGCATCACCATGATTTTTGAAACTACACCTCCCATGGAATTGGGGATGTCATTTGGAAAATTATTTCATTGTCCCTCACATCGTTCATTGGCCTTGTTTCTCTTAGTTCCTACCATTTTATAAAAAATAGAAAAGGTTTGAAAAAAGCATAAGTCAACAAGAATGAATAATTTATAAACACTAAATTCATATCTTATGGGATCCCTAGGTTAATAATTTTTCATAAAAATAGATACTTGGATATTTACATATACATTGTCTTATCTTAATAGTTTTCACTGGCATTCTCTAATTATAATTCCTAAACAAACTGAACAGTATTATAATACCAACTATAGTGAACCTAGTTTTTCTTACATGACTATGACATCATTTTTAATATAAAAACATAACAGAGATACAAATTCCGGATTAAAAGGTTTAGTGTCTTTGGAAAATTATCCTCATGCATAATTTGAACATAATAAAAAAACATTTATTTAAATCCATCATCTTTTTCCTTAAAATATCATGTTCTAATTAGTACAAGTAATAACTAGAGGATATATATCTAAGAAAAGGTTGATATTAAATCATAGTAAAAGGATGAATAATGAAATTGGATCGACCTAACTTGGATGAGAATAATGATCATCATCATAACATAAGCATTGTATCTTCATCATAATCATGATAGGAAGCATAAGATAATGGCGTGAAATGTGTAAATGTGTAATAATGAAACATCATGTATTATTGGTCAAATACCACACATAGTTGTGAATAAAGTTAGCATCATGTTCATATATAACATATGTGAATAATAATAATAATATATTTTTGAAAAAATATAGAATCATGTTCACTCATAATACACATTATCTCATGAGATACATTACATTAACCAATTAATTGGATATCAATATCATTCTGGGACAACCTTTCACATCATAACTTTTACATAATCATTCATTACACAAAGACTATATAACAATTTTAGTCATAAAATAACCCATGAAAAGGATTGGGTTTAATAAGAATTTCATGAAGTATAATTTCATGAATTAATGATGGGGTTCCCATTTGAAAAATGTAAAAACATACATGGTATAATCATCATCCATCTTGAGTGGAGAAGAAATAGTCTCAAGAGGAGTCAATAGGTGTTTTGTAAAGAATATTTATTTTGGAAAATCCATATATTTTTCATAAAGTAAGTTGAAAACATGTATATCCTAGATAATACGAGGTAAGGGAAATGGAATTATATTTAAGGAACATTAAAGTAATATACACACTAAAATTTGGCATGAAACAACTATAACAAAAATAAATGGAGTTGGGTACGAGAACCCCTTTAACTAATGTCTGAATTCATTTTTCACTTGTACATAATATCCTATATAATCAAATTAGATTAATTAATTAATAAATTAATTTCCCTATACACAAATATTTTATTAATAACAATTGTATTACGTTTATTTATGGCCATTTCAATGAGTTTTAATGTTTTGTTTTGTGGTCTTGGTGGGTCCGTCGATTATAATTATGGGAGTTGTTTTCAAATTGAAGTGAAACTCCGGAATTAAAATGAAATTGTATTAATATAATTACATAATTTCAAATGGTCCCAAATAAAATCTTTTAGACATTATAATGATTCATTAGAAAAAATATTAATGAAAATATTTAATTTATCTTGGCCATTTTTACAGCAATCACAAACTAGTATTATTTTATTTAATATTATTTTTATAATTTGGTTACAGAACATGATAAAAATTATAATTTATATATTAAAATATTATTTAACCATAATAATTGATATATTACAAGACTTAAAGGGGGTAATATAAAAAAACTCATCTTCTATGAAGGTAATGAATCAACACATCATGGATGATTTTTTAATTTTTAGAATAAAAAGAGAATAGAAGATATTTGATGATGAATATTTCATAAAAAAATAAATTACATTATATATATGATATTTTATTTATCAATACACATTTTACAAGGTAGGTGAAAGTGAATTAGAAAATAAAATAAATTAAAATAGAAAGGAGTATTTTACCTCTTGAATATCTTCTACTTGGAAACCTCCTTAAGGGGATTTGGATTTGTATTTCGTTTAGAATATTATCTCTTGGATGTGATTAAGTTGCTTGAGAATTTAATTGGGTAGAATTTAGATAATCTAAACTTTTCAATGTGTGAGTAGAAGAGTTTATGATTGGTGGTATTTATAGGCGAGGAGAGGGGTGTTTTTTTATTAATTTATTCATTTGTTTATTATTTTGGCTCAAGACTATCATTATTAATGATTATCATTAATAAATATAGTTAATTTTTTATTATATCTATAACCTTGGGTGGTTACATAACCCATACATCATATGTGACTCAAAAATTCGATTATTTGTTAAATACTGTAAATCACCGTATTTCATTATTCCCCAAAAAATCAACTATTTTAGAAAAATTCAAAAAATTGATACAAACCATTTTTAAACATATGGATTTAAAAAATGGATACAGTTTTTTGAAAATAATTTTATAAATATAATTTTAATTTTTATATAAAATCATCATTTATTCAAAAAATATTGATTTAAATGTTATAATTTATTTTACGACCCTTTCAAAAATTAATTAAGGAATCATAAAATTATATTATAATTATTATAGAACATAATGTTAATTTATAAATCTATTTTATGAAAATAAATTTTCGTTTTAATCATTATATTAACTATAAAATTTAAAATAAACAATTATGTTTTACAAAAAATTCAAACACTTATTTTATCATTTTTTAAAAACATTTATTTACTTATACCATGATCTAATTCTGTCATATTTTCATTTATAAGATACATAAATTTTGTTTTCACTTTCATATGTGAGATTACTATTCTATTGGTTGGTCTACTGTTCCAAATGGTCATGTTACTATTCTAATGATCAGGTTATTATTCTGTAAATATAGGTTCCTTAATTTCTATAAATGACACTTATTTCATTCTCCACTAATGAGAATAATGTTTTTATTTGGTTCTTTATGTTATGTATAAGTTTTATACCATATAGCATTATTATAAGTTGGTAAATTTCATTAATAAAATTTTTGTTCGTTACACGGCTAGACCTAGGTATTATATATAATGTTCTTATATATTTAGATAAGGTTCATGTGATATTTTATCCATAAATATGGATGACATGTGATTTATTCATCTACTTAATCAATTTATACTTGAAAAATATTGAATGTATGATTTGGGTATATGGGTTGACATACATTATGTCCCACATTAATTTAATGTTTTTACAAAGGTAATGTCTGATAATGTTTGCTAGCATGTGATGCGACTAGTGGAAATACGTATAGAGACACATGTGTTTCATGGAGATCATTCTAGATCCCTTTGTAGCTTCAGTATCATTGAGACTTTTCTATAGGCTTCCATTTTCTTATATTTATGGATCTAGAGATTCATATTTATTTTCAACACTACGATGGACCGTGGGGCCACACACTTTGGTTGACTAAATGGATATTGAGTTTGACAGAGAGAGATGATCTAAAAGTGTTTTAGATTCAACCCAAAATTGTTTTGGATATGTAATCACAAGGTATTGTATATGATATTATGTATAGTGATGTTGATGTTAGATTACTAAAAGTGTTTTTCAAGATATAAAAAATATTTTTGGATATTATTTTTGAAGTTATCATATATAATATGACATAAGGTGAAACGACAAAAATTTTGTTAGGAATTAGAGTAAGTGGGAGATTAAAGAATATATTTCCAAAATCCTATATTTATATGATATATGTAAGATATATTTTATGGTATTATATAACAATTTATTGAATATGAATTCATGAAAACCATGTTGCACATGAATTATGTGGTATATTTTTTTATATGATATAAAGTACATCATAAGTCTAGAAATGTGAATTACATACCACTGCCTCACACAATTATATTGTATGATTGGGTAATATCATATGGTGTTTTTATTATGGAGATGTATTTTAAATACATCACACTATTTGGATCATGGTCAAAAACTATGTATTGTGGGACCATTCCCCTCAGTGTATACTTTTTTTACACACCTATTTTACTTGGTAGAACCAAACTCCATGTGTAACTACTCACATGTTTTGTAGCTTGGTAAAGGAAGCTCGGAATGTAAAAACTATACATACCAATGGCCTTGTAAGATCTGCACACCATGTACTTCCAAGAGATGCCTTGTATATTCGGTGGGATGAATCAATGTTCATCTAGAGAAAATGAATTCTTGTTAATGTTTTCATACACACCATATACAAAATTTTGTACACCATGTAAATTAGATTCACATGTGTTGGTGACATAGGTACACTAGCTTTCCTGAGTCCTCCTACATGTAGTGTACCCTACTATACATACTATGTACAAAGTGTAATGTGGTATTCCTAAAATATTTATTCCTAAAATGTAGTTTTGGATGTATTACTAGTCCATTATAGGTGTATATACATATATATAATGATGGTTTATATATCTTCATCGTTTAAACTTTATATTCATAGTAGTTAGAGTTTCATATATTCATATAGATGATAGCATGTGTTGTGAATAACTATAGAAACCTAGGGGTGGTGACACTCCTGGTGAATATCTGTCTCCAAGTTATGTGTTATATATGTATTTATTATAGAATATAACCCCCTCATAGGTATGAGACTTGGGTACTCCACTCAAGGATTTGGTAACCCTCTCAGATAATGCACACAACATGCTTTATGGTAGGGAACCTCTAAAGGGGTTATTTACACTCTCTATTGAGGTGCCTTCAAGTCAAGAACATAACCCCATTTACTAGTAATACTAATGGATGATAGAGAAGTGAAATATATGGCATAGTTTGGATTTTATAGATTCTAATTATATTTCAATATCCTTAATATATTTTGACTTCTACAACACTAGGTTATGCTAATCGATATTTGTTACACTGACAATGCATAATCCAACTCCTTGGTTCCAGAGTGTTTATATGAGGATTATGAGCTTCTATATTATTTAGATGAAGTTTATTATATGATATTCTTAGTTTCATTCATTGCTTAATCTATGAGGGTTTGAACTCATATGGTTCAGTATTCCCCCTATTATCTTTGATTACCATGGAGGTTGAGACTTTATACACACCATATATTGTACTAACCTATGTGACCTTGGATACATGTTTGATGTGATATATTAAGTGTTGAGCTATCATTTGATGAAAAGAATCTCCTTATTACCCAGTGTTCGTTCACATTCAAATCATATTTGTGTTATCCTTCCCTTTTATTTCCTAGTTACTTTCTTGTATTAAGTTTTTTAAATAACTTGTTTCTTTACACTACATTTTTTATTTTGAGGCATTTTGATGGGTATTTTTATACTCACCCAAAAATATCCTCTATAACTACACATGTGGTGTCTATGTAGATGATGTATAGTTTTTAAATGGTCTTGGTGGAATTGGATCCAGATAATATTATGTAGACAGCTTCTTGATGATGTATAGTGTTACTAGATGATGTTATTTGTTGTCGGTGGACCCTCCCAAGGTGTCTTTATCAATTAGTGGTTCATAGTGGATATTATCAGGTGTCCTTAATATGAGTAGATAATATTTTCTTTATACAAATTTATTCAAACCACAACATTATCATGTTTTTGATTGTATTTCATGGTTTCCCAAGTGGTTTGTTGGTTTATAGTTGTTGTCCCCCCATATATTGTTTTATAATACAATTATTTATTTATATTTTATTTAGTTTACGATTATATTATGTGTATTATTTTGAAAAACAATCAGACTAATATATGCTATAATATCCCATGTATGATTATGGGTAATACCCGAGATCATCCTATAATGGGTAAAAATTACTTCCCTAGATTATTACTCAAAGCACATCCATTTATGTTTTCTTTATAAAAGAAATAATTAATAGTTATATTCAAAAGTAAAGTTTATAAATTTTGTAATTTCAGTTTGATTTAATGGATATTATTTTTTATTTCATATGGTTTAATTTATCTTACGGTGGTTTTTTTGGGATTTTTCATAAATAGTTGATTTTTGGGTGAATAGTGAAAAATGTTGTTTATTCAAAACTAACATTTATTGTGATTAAATCAAGTAATTTTAAAGAATTATTATGTTCTGGATATGATTTTAAAGTAACTTAATATCCCTTTTATTAATAATAATAAAATTAATTCCAAATTAATCAGTATTAAATTTGATTTTGGTATAAGATTATTTTTAGGCTTAAAAACAATTTCCTAACAAAATTGTTTTTCATTTTCATTTTACACGCTTATATTAATATTAATTTCTTAAAATTATAAAATTTTAATCATAAAAAAATTTATTAAATGTTTGTAATCAACAGGTTAAAAAAATTTATGAGTTTAATTTCATTTTTTTCATAGTGAATAGTGACCATGGTAAAAATATAGTCACAATGGTAAAAGGATAAAAAGGGTTAACTAAGGTTATAAATTTGTGATAAGGTCATAAAATATCATATTAATTATTATTATTTGAGGGAATTGTTTCCAATATAACATTATCTTTGAAATTTTATTATTTAGGTGCCACTTATCTGGGAGTAAGACACTTATAATATATAATAGTTTATTATTATTATTATTATTATTATTATTCTGTCACTCACATCAATTATGAAAGGGAACCTTATCTCATATCTTATTCAAACAATGTAATCCATGTATATAAACCAATATATCCCAAAATAGATTCACAAAAATCACCCCCATTATCTCGAGGCCCTGGTCTCACTAAAATACCAATTCATAAGGCATAAGGTTTAAAGTAAAGGAAGTTTTCCAAAGAAGAGGTATAACTCTTAACGGAGTGTTTTCATATTTATTGCTTATTCCACCTTAATATAATCTTCTATAATAATTATTATATGATGAAATGTGAATATTAAATATAATTAAATTTTTTTTATTTTGATGTCACAAATTACTTATATATAATTTTCCATTATTTGTAAAATGAAAACATCACTCGTGCATGAGTACGAATTATAATCTCTATATAGTGTTTTATTTCATTTGTCATCACCGAATAACATGGATGGTTATAAACATAAAATTAAAAAATATATAATATTTTTATGAAATTATTTTTATTCTATAAATATAATATATTTCATAACATCTGACTTATCCATCTGCTATAAAATAATAACATTGCTCGTGTGTATGTGTGGACTACCACCTTCACATATTAATTTGATAATTTTTTTATTTACAACTTAAATAGATAAAAATAAGTATTTATTTAATGAATAATTATGATACTATTTTTATTAATATAATTATACAAAATTAAACATTTGCTTATTTCATTTTCTTTTCATCTTTTAGAAAAACAAAAACATCACTCATGCGCGTGTACAGACTACCGTCTCCATGATATGATGTAATTAATTTTTCATTAATATTTTTAATTTATTATCATAAAAGAATATTGAATTTATAAAAATGATATTTTTAACTTGTTTAATACTCTATAGATTATAATACCATGACCAAGGTGTGAGGATCGTATCTTTCGAACTAAAACATGTATGAAAAACGGAACGATTAACACTCAAATATTGATTTTAAGAAAAAATTATTAATAAATGGATATGAATAAAAAATTAATGAATATTATATAGTAATATAAATATAAATATAGTTCTAATAAATATTTATAATAAGTCTAATTTTATAATATAGGATAGTAGAGTATTTTTTACCAAGTAAAATTCTAAGTTAAGGGTTTTTTATATAATCTCATTTTTATAAGGGATTATTTATCTTTAAATTTACATTAAAAGAAATTATAAAATTTTACTATTTTTAATTATATATATTTTAATTTCATCTCATTATGTTTGTATTTTATATCTTATCCTTTAATTTTCTTCTCTTTGGTACTTAAAATGACAAAGAATTGTTTTTTAAAAAAACTAATTTTTTTCAATTTTTGGTAAAGAATCATTCTTCTCTATATTCATATTCATTATAATTTTTTTAAGATTTTTTTTACTATGATATAATAATTCTTTAAATTAATTTTACACTATATTTTACTTCCTTACAATGGTTTAAAATAAATCTTCTATTTTTTTTCTAAATGAGGTACATTTTACTTTTTACAAAAAGTGTTAAAGGAGTATTTGTTTTAAAATTTACATAATTAACACTTTTTCCAACTATCATAGCTATTATTTTCTATAAATATTAATTTAAAATTTTATAGGGTAATTTTCAAATAAAATAATTTTCTCAATTTTCTACAAATTTTTATTTAAAATAGTATCAAAATAAAATTATATTTTTCTCATGTTTTCAATAAAAGGCATGAATGTTATTTTAAATTTATTTTCATATATTTCAATATATTTTTATGATTCCTATTTTTTTGGATATATAATATAATTAATATATCTACATTAATTTTTCTAGAAGCCTTATGATCATGCTATTCTATTTATTAACAGGTCAAAATATTAATATTTTATTGTTAGTTTTCTACTATGAATGTTTATATTGGTTATGTATTGAGTTTTTAATAATTATTTTATATGATGAATGAATTTAATTTAATAAATTATGGGTAGGGCCATTATATCACCTTGACTCATAGTTAGATATCATAAGACAAACAAGTTTAAGAATTTTGAAAACACTATATATATTTATGTATGATGTCATGGAATGAGCCCTTGGTGGTAGGATTATAATGACTGGAATTATGAATTTGATAATTATGATACAAGTTATTATTGTCCATGTGATTATTTAGTTTGTTATATAATATATGGATATAATCACCTCTTATGATATTAGTTATATGATATATTCATTATTAATAATCTCTTCCATATTATTCATGATTTATTTATTATATAAAATCTTATGTTGAATTTTTTCCCTTACTGAGCAAATGGGATCACCCTTTATTATTTTTTTTATTTGTTAAGGACACCAAAAAGGGATCTATGAATGATTTCATGGATATAATAGAAAAACAAGAAAATTTATCACAATAATTTTATTTTTTATTTCATGTTTTCAAATATAATTTGATAATCATGTATGTATGTGGTCTACCAATACTACTAAACAATTTCATCATTTGGGATGTGATCTATTGTATCTTATAAAATATTTTCTAATAACCACCATCACTGAGTTACTAGATTTTGGTTATTATAGTTGATATCAAAGTAAGTGCTTTATAAACTTTGAGAACTAGATTTAGGAAAAAATAGATTTGATAACACAACCCTGTAATAAAATCTTAGGATAAGTCTATGTATATGATATTATCATAAAGTTTTGGTAAGGTAGAGAATGTGTGGTTTCCTTGAAATGAAATCCCTATCAGGATATTATAAAGTGGATATAGTTATGGTATAAATTTACCTAGGGGTAATCACCCAAAAAGGGTTAGTTTAGTATCTATTTGATCTTTACCTAGTGTATGATGAGGGGTCTAAGGATACATACCTAGATAGAAACTCCTAAGGGATATGATTTAGTTCATTCACATGCTCTTTTTGAACCATTATGAATGATTTAAAAATATTATGATGATTCTATTATATTCCCAATGATATTAATCTTATGATTATGTGATTATATAAGAATAAATTTTCAATTTATGTAAAGTGTTACACTGGATTTAGAATTAAACGACATGATTTGAAACTCATAATTTTATGATATTATTCAGTATATTCCAATGTTTATAAATAACACCTAATAGAAATGGAAACTTTATCAATTCATGTAATATATATAGGGATTTCCCTTATTTGAAAAATAATGAATTTGTGTCTAGAACTAAAAAAATTATATCTATTTTTATGAAAATAACTTAGGTAATGACCAATAATAATTTCCATATGAAGAAAACTATTGATCCTAAATATGGTTAAACAATATAGGACAAGTTTATATGACATCAACCTTCATCCTTAAATGGGAATACCAATCTATTAGTAGCTAAGTAATGTATTAAGACCCTGGATAAGATATTTCTCACTTCGGAAAGTAGTAAAAGAGGGAAAATCTTAATGATAATATATCATCTAAAGGGAGGCACTGATTAGTGGTGGTCATTGATCTAGAATACTAAGGAGTCGGAGGAAATAGAAAGTATTAAGTGGAAAACATTCAAGGGGATATTAGTTAAAAAATACTTTCTTAATGAGTAATGAGATTATTTGAAGAGGAATTTAATCAATTTAAGGATAAATTAAGGATAAATTGTTACCAAATATGAAGCTAGCATTAAAAGGTTATCATCTTATACTATGGATTATAAACACAATCCAAGACATAATATTTATTAATTCATTGAGGGGTTAAAACCTAGCCTTTAAAAGGCATTCTTATCTCAAAAAATTTTAGAATACAAGGATACAGTGTCATGTTCCATCAAGGATGATACTTAATTCTCCAAGTCTTATGTTCTCTAAGGAAAACATGAAAATAAGTCGGAAACTAAGCACTCTGAAAAATAAATATGGAAAATGATAATAAGATAAGGATGGAATTCACAACATGTAAAAGTTTTTGAATAAAAAACTATGTAATATAAATTATTGGAATGAGATTTTACTTCAAGTGTGGAGAGAAAGTATATAATGTTCTTGATTACAAGGTTAAGAATGAATCGGACAATTTATAGTGCTTCAACTATAAGGATATGGGGTGTTATTCAAATGAATTCCACAGGAATCAAGATAATTTTCCTCAAAAAATTAGCAGTAAAAATTAAGATATTTTTATCACTACATTTCAGGTTGAAGTTCCAAAATATTTGGTGGAAATTACTATGATCATAACCTAAAAAATTTCTAATACTTTGATTCTAGATAATCTCACCCTTTTATATCTTCTATGTTTTCAAAGAACATTAAATATTTCACTATCACCTTACGAAGGGAGTTTTTAATAAAGACTCTTAATTAAAATATTGTGACAATAAGAATATGTCATTAAATCCCAATTATGATTAATATACATACCCTATTTGAAAAATTAGATATTATACATATCGTTGACTTTGAAAAATATTTGGTATAGATTGGTATTAAAATTAAAATAAAAATTTTATTGCTAAGAGAAGGAATTTATAATTCATGAAGGAGATGTGGAATCCATTTCTTTATTAGGGGAAACTTTATCATCTAATTTTTGTTTGGATCCACCTCTAGTGTCTCTCCTTAAAGAAATTCTAGGAGAATAATTGAAGACACAACCTATGAATGGTAAACGTGTGATTACTATATAGTATGTGCCTATTATGTATGAATACATTGATGATTTTATTTAATAACTGCTAGTAGATCCACCTAATCAGGAAGTTTAGTTTCCCAATTATCTTATCCATTATGAAAAAGATGTATCTAAGACTCTCTATAGGATGACATAGTGAAATTATTAGAACTGAATAAATAACTGTATGAGTTTTCTGATAAGGGATTTATATATCCTGGTGGTTAACCATGGGGATCCCCTATTCTTTTTTTTAATAAGAAAGATGGTTCTATGAAGTTTTTTATCAATTATAGGGAATTTAATGTTATTACTATAAAGAAAAATAACATTTTCCCCACATTGGTGAATTTTTTGATCAAATTCAAGTAGCTCAATACTTTTAAAAAATTTATATTTGTTATGGGTATCATCAACTATGAGTAAAAAAGGATTATATTCTAAAAGATAAATTTTAAATGAGGTATGGACGTTACAGATTTATAGTAATTACCTTTTTATGGAATAACACACCCTCTTTTTATGGATTTTATTAATAGAGTATTAAAGCATTGTATCAATAATTTCTTTGTGGTATTTATTGATTATATATTAGTAAAATATAAAATCTATAATGAGAATAAGGTTCATTTGTGAATAATTATTGAGACTCCTAAAGAAAATAAGTTACATGGAAAATTTAAAACATGTGAATTATATCTTTAGGATGTTTCTTTACTTTTACTTACTATTTAAAAGGGTAGAATATTAGTTGATCATTGAAATAAAATTCTAGTGAAGTAATGTCCAAACCCAATGAATATATCCAAGATACATACTTTAGTTGGATTATAATGTAATTATTGATGATTCATTAAAAAGATTTCTTATTTAGCTAACTCATTAACAGAGTTGATACGTAAAAGGGTTAAGTTTATATAGTCAAAAGAATTTAAAAATGTTTTAAATAATTAAATAGGAAATTATTAAATCCATTGATATTGGATTAATCTTTGGGAATATATGGATCCTTGATATATAGTGATACAGTAAATAAGGGACTTGGATGAGTCCTTATGAAAAATGATTGAGTTTTTTCTTATGCATCAAGGTTGTTAAAGAACAATTAATAGAATTATTTGATCCATGATGTTGATTCGGTGATAATAATATTTACATTAAAGGTATATAGGCATTACCTTTATGGTGAATGATTTAAAATATAAAATGATAACACACGGTTTAAATAAATATAACTATTTAAAGAGCTTAAAATTAGAAACTTTTAGGGTTATAACTACTCAAGGATTGTGATTTCTCAAATCTTGACAAAACTAGGAAGGAAAATAAGGTAGTGGACACATTTATTAGGATATATCATGATTTTTTGACTAAAATGAGTATTAAAAAGGTTCTTTTACTCAATGATTTAGTAATTTTATATATGGGAATCAACAAAGATAGGGTAAAATCACATCTATTACAAATAATTTCCAAACCAACCTTATTAGAGAAATTAAAAAATTTCCCATCATGATGATGAGAATATTTAAAAAAATCATTGTTTTAAATTATGGTAAGTTGGTAGAATTTATCTATGATGATGGTATATTGAAATTTGAAAAGATAATATGTGATCTATCTATGAAAGAGCTGAAAAGAGAATTATTATATGAATTTTTATGCTCAAAGTTCTTCTATATACACCCTAGTTGCATTAAAATTTATTAGGATTTAAGGGGGGGAAATAGGAAAAATAAGAAATGTAAATTTGTAGACAGTGTGTCAAGATGCTTGGCTTTTCAATAATTAAATTCAAAGAGACAACGTTTTATGGGAATCACACAACCACTTTTTTCTTATATGTAAATGAGATGATTTTACTGTGTAATTTTTCAATGGAATTAAAAATACTCCTAAAATGAATGATACCATATGGGTTATTATAGATAATCTTACAAATCATTTAAATTTCCTCAATATAAAGTAATATCTACCTCTTGATAACTGCACATCACTCTATATTAATGATGTTTTGAGACTTTATGGTGCATCACTTTTGATTTTATCAACTCAAGATCTGTAATTTACATTGAAATTCGAGAATAGTATTCAAAAGTCTCTTGGAATCGAGCTATTTTTGAGCACCGCCTATCTTCCAAAAATTTAAGGGAAGTCTAAAAGGACTATTTGTACATTAAAATATATGTTGAGATCATGCACAATTTAATTTCAAGGAATGTGGGTTCAATATTTACTTTTATTGTAATTTGTATATAAAAATAGATTCCATTTAAGCATTCAAATGTCACCATGTAAAGCATTATAAGTAAATCGGTGTTGTACTCCAACTTGTTAGGATAAAGTTGGTGAAAAAAACTTGTGGTCCTAGATCTCATAGAAGAGACAATGATGAAATTTTAGGTAATTCAGAATCATTTTAATCAACTCAAAGTAGAAAAAAAATTATACAAATAACTAAATTAAGGATTTAGAATTTTAAGTGAGAGATCATGTATTATGGAAGGTTTCTCTAATGAATGGTTTTATAAGTTTTGGAAAGAAAGGGAAACGAAATCCTCTAAATATCAGGCCTTTTAACATTCTATAAAGAATTAGAGATATGAATTGCCATTTGGAAATTCAACTTAGCCACTCTAAAGTTTATAATGTGAACCATATCTCATTATGGAGGAATTACATGCTAGATCCAATGTACATGCTCGCATCAGAGGAAATATAATTTAAACCAAATTTATCTTACCATTGAAAATGATGGTTTTTTTTGAAAAATCATTAGATCCACCAGTTATATTTTTTGATATAGATATCAGCAAATTGAGATGGTTAGATAGATTAATCCTTTGGTGAGGGTTTGGTGTCATCAGATAGCGATGATTGAATATATTCATTAGATGGAGGTTCTCAAATATAGTCTTCCCTAAGGTGTAAAATAAATCCATGGGATATGTGAATGGTTAAAACTATTTTATGTTTCATTGGATGGTGAAACATTATATCAAAGGTTTCCCAAGTAAATATGAGGTTGGCCTTGAATTTTAGAGGTTGTTGAAACATACTCACCAGATGAATACCTGTATAAATATAGGTTGTGTCCCATATCTGATGTGTGTGGTTCTCATTAGATTCCTATAAAAAAATAGAAAATATTTTCTGGATAAATTTATTGAGACTTTGAAAAGTGGATAGGAATTGAATGATGATTATCTTATTATCTTATATCTATATTAATGAAAATGTTTTAATTGTTCACCCATTGATATAGGAATTTTTTTAAACAAATATTTTTTATCCAATTGTTTTTCTATTTTTATGTGGCATTTTTTTTTTGAAATTTTTGTGGTGATTAGGTGATCTCTCATCCGAGTTCCATATCCCAAAATCAAAGGATATGGCTATCGGACAAACCTTTTTCATGTAATATGGTAGATATTTACATTGAAAAGTCTCAGCATGCTTGGATGAAATTATTTATTGCATATAATGTTCTTTTCATGTATTCCTAGTGTATTAGACAGACTACTACTCCTAGAGGTCTCTTGGATCACACCACTATACACCCAACAAGGGATATCAAAGGCTTGGTTCTCCTGCACTAACTATATTATTTTTTCTCCACTCATTTTATTATAAGTTTTTTTATTTCAATTGGATTCACTATTCTTGAAATAATGAATTCATGTCAAAGGAATTTTTATATCAACAAGTTCGATGGAAAAAAAATTCTTTTTGGGGAATTCAATTAGATGATCTTTTGATACAAAAGAATGGTAATATTCCATTATCCAGAATATATCCTAAAATAAATGATAAGATGGAATGAGATTGGTTATAGAGGAAGGATTTAGTAATGATTAGGACATATCTTACTTAGAATGTTATGACCAACATTAGAGGGAAGAAAAAAACTAAATAATTTATAAGGGAATTAACAGAAATTTATGAGAATACAAAATCAATTAAAAAAAATTCATGATGTGAATATAGTTCATCTTGAGATTATCGGATGGAATACATACAACCAATTATTTGAATGATATAAATATGATCTGATAGTATCTCGAATCATTTAAATCAACATTAATAGATGATTGTTGGGATTTGTTTCTTCTTTACTCGCTTCTAGAGAACTGGGATTCCATGGTGACAGTAGTTTGATACTCTAGTGGGAAGTAAGATCTTGTTTTTTATGATATTCATAACATGATATTGAATGAGTATTTGAGGTAGAAGGAATTTTAGACTTCATACAGAAGTTATATCAATTACATTTTATGAGAAAGGACACCCTAATAGAAGGACCATCAGAAGAATAAATCATTATAAGATAATTCCTACAGAATAATTCATGGAAAATCAATTGGTCTAGGTCATATATGTTGGATTTATGGGGAAAAGGAACATATAAATAAATATTGTAGAAATCATATGGATACTTTCACTTCTAGATAGATGTAATTGGTCTGCTTAAGGGAAAGAAGTTCTAGTTCGATAAGGAGTATGATTATTCTAAAAGATTAATGTGTTATTGTCTTGGGATTATTATTTCATTAATCTTGTGAGTACAGTTTCATGGTTGATTATCACCAAGAAACCTAGTCTCTATACATATTTCTAATGATGATGATCTAAATATAGTTGGTAAAGGTGATGTTTATATTCAAATGAAAAATGTGGTGTTTTGATACTAAAAGATGTTATACATATTCCAGGTCTCAAGAAAAACCTCAAATAAGTGGAAAAACCTGATGATGTGGGTTTGAAAATTATATATTTGAATTGAATTTATAAAATCAATAAGGGGACTATAGACACTTCTCATGGATTAAATAATATAACCTTTTACTTAACCAAATTAAGTGATAAATTTTTAATGATCAAAAGAACTTCATTGGATGGTCTATAAATGTGGAACAATAGGTTTAGTCACCTTAGTGAAATGAATATAAAATTTATAGATAATTGAATACTAAAACAAGATTAAATATACCTTTTAATATGTGAGATCAATATTCTAGGAAAATATAAGAAAGTTTCCTTTAACATGGACGGTTGAAATCCAAGAAATCGAAATTTATAACTTCTTCGTTTTGATGTTTGGGGGCCATCCCTTATTCACAAAAATAGATTATCCTTATACTTTGTGACCTTTATTGATGAACCTAATAAAAAAATTGGGATTATATCTTGAGTAATAAATTTTAGGTTTTTTAGGCATTTATTCAGTGTAATTTTTTGGATAAGAAAGAATGTGAATTAAATTTGAAATTTTTTTGGATAGAAAATGTTGGGGAGTACAACATATAAAACTTTCATAACTTCTGTTGAAGGAAGGTTATCCGGAATGCGAATAATTTTCTTATGACTAAAAACTAAAATAGAGTAGATGGAAGGATAAATCGGAATCTATAAGATAAATCTTGGATTGATAGTCTTTACTCTAGAATGCCTAAATAAATTTAGGAAGATGTAATAAATACAAAAATTTATTTGATGAGCAGAAGTATGACTAGAGTTGGGGGATAATAACTTCTATTGGAACTCTGTTCTGGTAAGAGAATAGAGTTAAACCATATAAAAATCCTTAGAACTATAGAATATGTTCATATCAATGCTAAAGATAGAGAAAAGTGGCAGGTGAATTCCAATGTGTTATTTATTATATGGAAATACCATAAAAATACAGAGAAGGATGTTGATGATATATTAGTTGCCAAAGTTGAAGGTGATCTGACAAAGGTTATAGGATGGACACTTCATCTAGAAACTTTTTTGGGAAATTAAAAGTCTAGTACTCTTATTTTAATGTTATGGGATGGAAGAAAATAAAATATACCACTACCAGATAGTAAACAATCATATAGATCTCTCTCGGACAAAGAAATTTCAATTGGACCACTATCTGATAGAAAGGTTTGATCATAAAAACCTGAGGTTATGCTAAGGATAATCACTTATATCAAGAAACCATTTTATAAGTTTAGAGATGATATAAAATTTATTCTTCTAACAGATGAATCGGAACCAGAATTTCTAGAAGTGGTAGATACTCTCAAAGACTCGATACGATGGGATTCATACATGGAAGAGGAAATGAATACTTTAAATATAAATAATAATATAGAGTTTGATGAACCAACATAAGATAAAATTTATCTAGAAAAAATGAGTTTTTTGTTTGGAAGTGGAATCTAAAAAATTTAGAGATAAAAGGTAATTTTGCTGTTGAAGGGTTTTTTGAAAAAGGAAATTATTTAATTTTCTGAAAATTTCTTACCATTGGTGAAGTAAAAAACCATTCAGATAGTTCTCAGCAATGTTGTGTCTAATTATATACATTTGGAGTAGATATAAGTAAAGTCAAACATTCTTCATGGATATTTTGAGGAATAAATTTACAAGGATCCAACCATGTATTATAGAATTTCGTCAGAAATAGGATCGTGTTTCTAAGATGAAATGTTTTCTTTATGGATTAAATCAAGATCCAATATAATGGAAATATAATTTTTACACTTCTATGCTTGATGAAAGTTTCAGTTGATGTGATTCTGATAATTGTTGTAACAAGAAGCAATGTGAAGATGGAACATATGTCATACTTTTGTTGTTTGTGAATGATATGTTGATTTTATTATAGAGTTCCATCAGAATATAGAATAAAAGAGTAATATTTTTATAGGGTTTTATATGAAATAACCATGGACAAGATAATAACATTTTTGAGATGAGAATCAGGAGGGATAAAAAATTCAACTCTTTGGTTTTATCCCAGAAGGAATTCATAAGGATGGTCATAAAAAATTCATGGTGATCAGTTATAAACCTATATAAACCCCCTAATTGGACACCTAAAAAATTATAAAGCATCATAACCATAAATATATTTATAGGTTTTTGACATGTGGAAGGTTCATTTTGTCTCATCTGTTGTAATTTTTATTTATACAATGGTTTTTACTTGACCAGAAATTGATTTTTTGGGAGAGTTATTGGACATTTTCGTGTAAAATAATAGAATGAAATTTTAGTAATCCATAAAATGGATCATTCTATTTTTTAAGGGGTAAAAGGATATATATTTATGTTTAATAGATGATAATCAGTTGAAATTATTTTTTGATGCACACTTTTCTAGAAACATAGACTCACAAAAATGTACTATGGGATTTGTATTTAAATGTGAATGAAAAACGGTTGGCTAGATGTATTAATTTTTTTAGAACCCATGGTTTTAAGTAAGTAACCCTTTATTTATTTATTTTAATTATTTAAAGTTTTTGGGTGAGGTTTTGGAGGGTTTGGAGTCCTTTTTCATGGTTTTTGGGTTTTTCTAGACGTGTACGGTTTGAGCATAGTTTGTAAAAATTGTGAAAATCCTACTGAAAACCATGAAAAGATAGGTAGTTGGATATAGGTAGGTGCATGGTTAGGCACATTATTTCTACAAAATAGTTCAGTCACCTTGGAGTAACTGTGCTTTTAGGTACATAGTCATTTTCACTTTTTGCACACGGTTTTCCTAATTGTGTGGCTAACCATGCATGGTTAAAATGTTGATTCCAAAAAAGTGGATCTCACTATGTTTTACTCCTAAAACTCTCATTTTTCACTTATTTTGACCGTAAATCAATTTTCTCTCCTCTCAAAGGTTTTGGATACTCTCTCCTTCAATTGAGGAGTGATCCATTGGAAAATATTAGTTTATTAAATCCTAGATTTTTTAGTAAATATTTACTCTTATTGGTTTTTCTTTGATCAACTCTTCTTCCCTCTCTTAAAATGAAATATCTGATCCATTTGGGTTAAATATATTTTGGTTGATTTCTATCAAGCTGATATTTGTCTATGTTGATATTATTGAACAAGATCCAAGGCGGGTTTTTGGAGATTTAACCCCGTTTTAATGAATACTTTTTTTCATTCTTCATTTACGTCGTAGTTTCTGAGGTAGGTGGAGTCACTCTCAACTACTCTTATTAAAATTTGAAGGATTAGCTTCAAATTTTTTATATCACTTGAAATTTTTTGTGAAATTATTAAGCAAATCTTGGTAGAAACCATATTTTATGATAGTTTGTGAAAATAAGTAATTGTTGTGAAAAGTGATTTGTTGAATGATTTTAAAATTTTTTGTGTTGTTTTATTTATGAAAAAAAAATTGGAAAGTTTTTAAACAAAAAATTGTTTTATTTTAATGGTTTTTCATAATATTTTAAGCTTGTTATTGTAATAATTAGTTGGTGTGTTTTCATTTTCATTAACGTGACCCTATGGAAGGGGAATGTTCCATTGGGGAACTTGTATATGGTTACCTTGTAAAAACTTGGTATATTGATGAGAAACTTCTCATGAGTATAGAACTATCACCTGGGTATGAATTTATGGATGTATGGATGTGTGGATTTTTGAATATGTGAATATTTGGATAAGTGGAATAGAATGGGTGTTGCGAAATAGAATTTAGTAAATGGTTTTAAAGCATTGTTTGGTTGTTTTCATTAGAATTGGATTTAGCTTGGGAAAACTAATTAATATGGAAATCATTTTATAATCTAATATAAACTATTTTAAATAATTTTATATAAATTTTTTTATATAAATTTATTAACTTATTCTATCCTAGTGTAGTGAGTAGAGAATTCATTTTTGAAAAAACTACTAAGTTTCACTACTCACCCCCTACCTTGTAATTTTGATACTTTTTTCTGATATTTCTAATTAATACATAGGTAAAATAAATGTATCTCATTTATTTTGTGATACATAATGATAATTTTATCTATATTGGGAGTTAGATCATGAATTATGTTGGGACCTATAGAGTTATGTATTTGGAGTCTTTGAGATTTTTAGTTTAGTATACCACTTCAGTACTCTGATAATGGTTATAGTGTAATTTTGTATTTTTTTCTTTCGGTGTTACTTTGAGTTGTATTAAATTTTTATCATTCATCATATAGTGGTTTTGGTTATGGTTTTCTTGGTTGCGGTTGTTTTTATTTTCTAAGGGAAAATCTTCCCCCAATTGTATTGAAGCCCTTGGAATTTGTTTCCAGCCTTTGGCGTCCAAGGGATGTCACATAAGGCCAAGTATAAATTTTCCCTTGAATCCATAAAATGAGTAGGTGATAAATTTTACAAATGGAATAAGTTTGTTTAGTCCTTGACTTACATATGGAATCAATATTGGCCGGTCCGTCATTCATTTTGGGACAAATAGTATTGGTAAGTCAATCCAATATTTGATAATCATTCTGGATTATTCCTTAACATAGAATGGTATAAAAGATTTGGATTTTCATTAATTTATTTTGGAGAATAAAAACATGTAACTAGCCTATTTATTTTGATGTTCTTGTTACTATGGAGTTGGGTACATAAATGTTTTGGAGACATTTATAAGAATTGCAATCCCTTTTTCATGGGTTTACATAATGAGAATGGGATAACATGCATTGATAGAATTGACTTCCCACTAAGAGTGCATGTTTAATTTTTATTAATTATTTATTATTTAGTGTAAAAATTTTGATTTTTGAAAAATGTTGAAATTGTTTTCAAATGTGAGATTTTGAAAAGTGTATGGTAGTGGTATTTTGAAAATAATTTAATTTTCAAAATCGTGGTTGAATTTTCAAAAACAAAGGTTTCAAAAAAAAAGTTTTTATATTTTGAAATAAGTTTTTTTCTAGTTGTGATGTGGTAAATTTTAAATTTTTAAGCCTTTAGTTTATATATTTTGAGACTTAAGGTTCTTGTTGTGTTTATAGAAAATGGAACCTTTTAGGCAATGTAGAAACCAACTTGATGAATCTGCTGAGAATGTGGTCGTACCGGGGCTATAGATGGAAAAACAACTAGTTAAAGGTATTTTACAAGCCTTTTAGGTTTTTTATAGAGGGAACATGAGGAATGATCCAAGTAAAGTGGATCATTTTATTCAGTTCTATAAGAATAACCCACACATATTTTAGGGTGATTCAAAACCAAAGACGGCAGAGGTGTGGTTGAATATGAGGAATCAAGTCTTTGATTTCCAGGTATAACCAGAAGAGATGAATTTCAATTAGAAAATGTATATAATAGATGATATTTCACGCCAGTGGGTGTATTTATTAGTTTATGATAAATTGGACCAAGGCCTTACATTGGAGGATTTTGAAGAATTATTCAGAAAAAAATTCTATCTGCATACATTAGGATTTTTAGAATGGATGAATTTTTAACCATTAAGTAGGATAATCTCTTGGTGATAGATTATTTGGATAAATTTATTATTTTAGTTCATTTTTCACTTGAAATTGTGTCTAGTGTGTCCTTGAAGGCATTCATTTTTTGAATTAGGACTGGAACGGAAAATTCGGCCGAAGATACCCATGTTTTGTATAACGGATTATACAGATATCTTCAATTAGAGAAATGGTAGAGTAAAGGGACATATTAGTAGATATGGATATAAGTATCATGTTTATATCTATTGGAAATAGTGGTAAATCTAATACTATGAACAAGTGAAAGAGGGACACCAGTTTCCAAGGTAATGGGATGACTCAGAATCAGATTTCTAGATCAGTGAATCTTCCTCCATGACTTAAAAGTAAAGATGAATGTTTCCAACATAGTTATTTGTACCACATGAAGAAAGACTATATATAACCACATAGATAATTCCATAATTTCAATCATATGGGTCATCTTCAGTGCTATTGTCACAGTGCTCTGAGGTTGAGTGTTTGATACACAACTCATGTTTTGTAGATGTCGTATGATTCTATGGGAAGAGTACAGTAGCCTAATTATCATCATAAGAACTAAGATATTCATGGTGATTCCAATATTAACATGACTCCTCAAAAAGGGATATCTAAAAATGTAAATAAAGAATAAAGTGCAGCAAGTAAGTAGTTATATGGAGCAAACCAAGTGATTGTGGATGACCAATCTGGACCACCAATTGTGAGAGGTACGATGATTTTGAATTTTACACTTATACTAGATTTTTTTGATATGGTCACATCCCATTCCATTATTTCTTCTCATGTTGTTGATCTTCAGGGTTTTAATGTTGATATAATGCCTTCAATTTGGAAACATGAAACTACTCTTTGTCAAAGAGAATGTTGATCCATTATGCGTATAGCATATTCCATAACTGAAGATGAATCTGAGTTGATATGGGATTTATCTATACTTGAGATGTATGTCTATGAAATAATCCTATGTATGGATTGGTTTAATCTATTCAAGGTTCACAAATACTGTTATACCTAAGGGGTTAGTTATACAACTGAAAATGATGTCGAGAATCTATTTAAAGGAGAATGAAATGTAAAGAAGAGTGAAATGGATTGTTGGAACCAGTTGTTGGGATGATCTCATACAGTATTTGATTTTGGAATTGATGGAAGAGATCTAGAAAAGTAATTTTCCAATAGTTTTTTATCAGTTTTAAGATTCATTTTCTTAAATATTCTTAGGTTTTCCAACCAAAAGAGAAGTGGAGATTATGATTGATATCCTTTTGAGAAACATCCCTATTTCCCTTCTATATTATCAAATGGAACCGATATAATTAATGGAATTTAAATTCTATTCATAAGTGTTGGAAATCAAATGTTTCATTTATTATAGTATGTCTCTATGGGCAACACCGATCTTGATTTTAAAAATGATGGATCAGAATCCTCAGTTGTGTGTGGATTATCATAAGTTAAACCAAGTTATGATAAAGAATCAGTAACCAATTCAACCCATTAATGATCTATTTGATCAATTGAGTGTATCCTAGTGGTTTTATAAAATTGACGTATGATCAGGATATCAGTTGTTGCGGGTTTGGAAGGAGGATATTCCAAAGACATCTTTTAGGAGTATATATGGCCATTACAGGTACGTGGTTATGCCTTTAATTCTTATGAATGCACCAGAAGTATTTATGGAATTGATAAATAGAATATTTCAATGAAATATGGATTATTTTTTTGTGGTGCTTGTGGATGAAATATTTTTCTGTTCAAGTACAAGGGTAGAGAATGAGCAACACTTGGATACGGTGTTGGGAATTTTGCAGGATCATCGTCTGAATTCAAAATTATAAAAGTGTTATTTTGGGATAAAATAATAACATTTAATTTTCCTTGTAATCATTGAAAATATTTTTTATGTTCTCCAAGAAAGGATAGAGATTTTGATCTCTTGGAAATTGTTACATCATTTCTTAGAGATACGCATTTTCCTTGATCGGGCTAGTTATTAGCGATTCTTTATTCGTGATTTCTCATGAATAGCTTCACCAATGACATCTTTAATGAGGAAAAATGTAATATTATAATGGAACAAGAACCTTAATAAGTATTTTAAATAGGTAAATTTATCCTTACATCATCATCATCTATCTTGATTTTTCTAGGATCGGGAAAAGGTTATGCTGTGTATTTTGATTCTTCAGGATTCAGATTGGGATTTTTTCTTATTTAGGGAGATCATGTTGATGCTTATAGCTCATTTAAGTTATGATTTCACTAGAATAACTACCAAACACATGATTTTCAGTTATCCTACAATAGTTTTTTTTTTGAATACATGGCATCATTACCTCTTTGGTGGAAATTTACATTGTTTACAGATCATAAGAGTTTGAAACATTTTTTCTCACAAATGGATATTAACATGAGAAAAAGAAGATGTATAGAGTATCTCAAAATGTTTTACAATGATATGATGTATACACTGGGTAAAGGATATTCAATATAAGATGAATTAAGTATAAATTTATATTCTCTGCTAGAAAAAAAAAGCTTTAAATTAGTGGTGGTTGATATCCTTCATAGTTGACATGAACTTGGATTTTCAAGATAAAGGCAATTTTGTTGTTTTATTTCTAATTTATTTTTTTGCTAATTTGGTAAATATGATTAAAGAGGCATATAAATCTGATTATAAATCTTTTAAAATGAGGAAAAAACTCAATTCAAGGGAGACCATTATGGGATTGAAGTTGGAAAGGACTCTAGTCTTGTTGTTTTGAGATCATATAGTTGACCCTATAGCTTATCAAGAACAAATTCTTCATTATCAACACCATTCGAGATGGTTTTTTCATCCAAGAATAAAAAAATATTTACAACTCATTGAAAGCACAGTTTTTGGTGGATCCGTATGAAAATGAAGGTGGCTATGTTTGTTTCAAGATGTCCAACCTGTCATGAGGTTAAGGTATACTATCATCAACAAGAAATTATGTTGTAGATTTTACCAATTCTTATCTTCAAATGGGATCATATAGCCAAGGATTTTGTTAAAGGTCTCCCAAGAATAGTTCAAAAACACAATTCCAAAAGGGTGATAGTTGATCGTCTCACAAATTCAGACCATTTAATCCATATTTACGAATCTCATATGATGGAGGAATGTTCAAAAATCTATATCTGATAAGTAGTAAAGAGGAATGGAATACCAATTTTTATAGTGTCAAATAGATATTTGAGGTTTACATCAAGTTTCTATAAATCCTTAAATCAATCCCTTGGGAATCAATTTACTATGAGTATGGTGTATCATCCTTAGACTAATGGACAATATAAAAGGACAATACAAATATTGGAAGACATTTTGCGGGCTTGTGTAATGGATTTCGGTTTATCATGGGAGGATCGTGTGTTAATAGTGGAGTTATCTTATAACAACTATAATCATTCCTCGATACATATTGATCTTTTTGGATTATTGGATGGGTGTCCTTGTCTTTCTCTAATTTTTTGTGTGGAAGCAAGTGATACTTCACTGCTTAGGCTGATCCTTATCCAAGAGATAATGGAGAAGATTCTATTGATTAGGAAATGAATAGAGACGGAACGGATTCCTCAAAATCATATGTGAATCATCATCAATAGGCTTTGTCATTCGAGGTGAGTGATCATGTGTTCTTGAGAGTCTTTACAAGGCCTAAGAATCTCCATTTTTGGAAAGAGGGAAAGTTATCTCCATGATACATAGGCCTTATTGAGATACTTGAACAGGTTGGTAAGGTGGTGTATCGGTTGGAATTTTCACCAGGGTTCAATGTAGTGCACAGCATTTTTCATGTATCTTAGTTGAAAAGTGATCAGCATGATCCTGACCATGTGACTCTATGGGATAATGTTAACCTAGAATCGGATGCTCCATTGGTTCATATGTCATTAATGATTGTTAATAGTAAAGATAAAGTATATCATGGGAAGAGCATCATTTTAGTGTGTTTTTGGTGGAAATATTTTCAGATTCAAGAAAAACATGGGAATCGGAGAAAGAAATAGTCGGGCAATGACCCAAACTCTTTTAGGGAAATGATGGTTTTCTACTTTCCAAGGTCAAAAACTCCAATGTTTGGGTGAATTTTTTACCCAATCTTTTAATTAATTAACCCTCTATTTATTTATTTTAAGTATGTAAATTGTTTGGGTGATGTTTGGGAGGGTTTGGAGGCATTTTGGAAGGTTTTGGGGTTTTCTTGGAGGTTCATGGTTTGAGACTGGTTAGTAAAAATTGTGAAACACCTATAAGAAATTATTACAAGATATGAAGTGGGATATGGGTAGATGTGTTGTTTGTACAAACCATGAATCCACCTAAAAGTAACCGTGAGTTTGGTGAAAATTTTATTCGCAAGGTTTACAAAATTTTTTCCGAACCATGTGACTAACCATGTACGGTTAAAAGTTATATCCTAAAAATTTTGATATCAATATATTTTACTCTAAAATAAATTATTTTTTACTATGTGAGACCAAAACTCAATTTTATTACCTCTCAATGGATGAATAGACTCTATCGTTCAATCCGGGGGTGATTTGTTGGAAAATCATAGTGTGTTGAAGGCCGGATTTCTTGGTAAGTCTCCATTCAATCTGGATTGGATGATTCCAATCAAGATGATTTTTGGATGTATTGATGTTATGGAACACAATATATTGTGGGTTATTAGATATTCAAACTAGTTTTGTGGTATAATTTTTTTCATTCTTCATTTCCTCTATAGTTTTCAAGGTAGGTGGATTCACCCTTGAATCCACTTATTAAAATTTGAAATTTTTGTATCAAAATTTTTGAATTTATTGAAATTTATTGTGAAATTTTTGGGAAAATATTTGTAGAAACCATCTTCATTGATGGGTTTTGAAATTCTAGAAATGTTTGGAAAATTTCTTTGTTGAATTATTTTAAAATTATTATTTTGAATTTGGTTTTTTGGTTTGATTTATGGAAAAATATTTTGTGGAAAGGTTTTCAATAAAAAAATTGTTTTCTTGAAATAGTTTGGCACAATTTTTTTGGCATGGTTTTTGCATAATTGCTTGAACTATGTTCATTTTAATTAACATGATCCTATGAAATGGGCATCTTCTATTGGTGTACTGGTATATGGTTACCTTGTGACGACTTAGTTGATCAACGAGGAACCACTTGTGAGTATGGAACTGTCACTTGAGAATTCATGTGTAGATGTGTAGATGTCTGAATATGTGGACATGTGGGTATGTGTAATGGAATGGGTATTCCAAAATAGATATTAAGAAATATAATTAAAGAGTTGTTTGTTTGTTTTCCTGGTAATTTGATTTGTCTTGGAAAAACTATTTTTTATGGAAATTGTTTTATAAACTGATATAAACCATTTTAAAGTGTTTTACATAAAAAAATTATATAAATGTGATAACTTTTTATATCCTATTGGCATGAGTCAGGAATTAATTTGGGGAAAACATACTGAGTTTCATTACCCACCCCCTACATTATCACTTTGGTTCTTTTGAATATATTGTTTATCGAGACACGGGTAAAGAAAAAATATTATATTTCTTTAGTGATACATTATGATACTTTGGGATAGATTGTAGAGTTGGAGATGGAGTATGTTGAGAGCTATAGAGTTATGTATTTGGAGTCTTTGAGATTTTTATTTTAGTCTTCTGCTTTGGTACCATGAAATATTTTCATGGTGTAGTATGGTATTCTTGTATTTTGGTGTCACTTTCTATTGTATTACATTGTTATCATGAATGATACAGTAGTTTTGGTTAAGGTATACTTGGTTATGGTTGTATTTATTTTAAAATAGAAAATTATCCCCCAATTTTATTGAATCCCTTGGCATTTATTTCTAACCTTTGTCATCTTGGAAATGTCACCTAAGGCCAAGTAGAAATTATACCTTGACTCAAGCTAATGAGGATGGGAAGGATGTTATAGTTATACCAAACTATTAATTTATGAACAATATAGGTAGATTATGTTGAAACTATTGAAGAAAAGAAAGATTTTATATGGTTGATGAACTTTCTAATGGAATTATAAAAGGGATAATACAAAGAAATGTTTTTCCTGTGATATTTATAGTTTCATTAATCTTACTCAGAATAAAATTTTTCATAAGATGACAAAACACATTAACATTTTGAATCACTTTATATGATGTATTCTAAAAGATAATTTTTTGGAGCAGCAGTATATTATTCAGAAGCTGAATCCAGCTAACATATTTAAAAAGGATATGGTCCCAGAATTTCTAAGGCAACATTATGCCTTAGTTGTACTTGGATGATTGTACGGAGAAGATAACACTAAATGAATTATACGATGATGATCACAAATGGATGGTTTAAGTAGGAATAAAACCTAAAGTAATTTCCTAGTGGGAAATTATTTGGTTTTGTATAAAATATTCAGTTTCACCAGATAGATTTTTATGGAAAGAGATCGCTATATCAAGATCAGTGGATAGATGAATCTTATTGTTTAGTTTCATAGAGGTTGGGAAGAAAGATTTCCCTATAAAAACATCCACCAGTTGTAGATCATCGGATTGATTTTATCAGTAAAAATAATCATATGTTGAGGCTTTGAAGTCATCGGATAGTGATGAACAGACATATTCATTGGATTAAGGTTCTCATAGATGGTGTTCACTAGGGCTGGAAACTCAATGCATGGGTTTTGTGCATGGTGAATGGATATTAGTGGTTTCATCACATGGTAAAATAATATATCAGAGTTTTCCATAGTAAATTTGATCCTGACTATGAATCTCATAGTTCAATGCAACTAGTTCACCAGATAAATACCTCTATAAGTAGAGGTGGTAGACTTGTTATTATATTTGTGATTCCTATGAAAGAAATTTTTTTAAGGGAAAAGATTTTATAAAATAATTTTTTGGGATTTTCTAATGTAGAGAGGAAGTGAGAAATGATTATTTTATTCCATTATATCTCTAATAAGGATAATGTTTGCAGGGTTCTCCAGTGGACATAGGACTTTGTACAGACCATGTAAATATGATTTTTATGATTGTTTTAATATTTTTATATGAAGTGTGTTTATCAATTTTTTTGGTGAATAGGTGGGACCTCATATTTGAACCAGTTCTCAAACTCAGAGTATGATGTTATTGGAAAACCTATGTCTAATAACAATATGGAGCACTTTGTTTCATGGGTTGAGGATGATCGGGTGAATGTCTATCCAATGTATGTTATGACTGAAATGTTCTTCAGGTGGATCATATGGGATACTTCTCATGGAGGTCTCTTAGATCTCACAATTAGGATATAAATATAATATATTCTCTATTATCCAAACAATAGAGAAGAAGTGTTGTGGAATCAAATAACTTGTCAAGTGAAGATTCTTTGGAGAAGTCACAAACTAGAAGAGGAAAAATGGGAGCTTGAAGAAGTTATGAAGAAATAATACAAACATTTATTTAAGAATTAACTTTTATAAAATAAAATTATGATAAAATTATTTAGGGGTGGGATATGTTAATTCAAGATATCCTCCATTAATAGTTAAACATTACATCCCTAGTCTCTTGCCAAATGTGCATCCCACTAATTATCCTTATAATAGAAATAGTTCTTTGTAATATATAAAAGAAAAATTTTATAATTTTGATTTGATTAAATGGATATAATTTTACATTACATATGATCATATTTATCTAAGGATTAATTTTTGGCATTTTTTGAAATGGATGATTTTTGATTGAAAAGTGACAAATGTTGTTTTTTTGCAAAACAGAAATTTATTTTATTTAAATCACACAATTAAAAAGTTCCATTATATTTTAGATTTAATTTTTAAGTCACATAATATCCCTTTGATTAATAATTATCTAACTAATTAAACAATAATAAAAATTATATTTTATTTTGATATAAGATTATTTTTATTCTTTAAAATACACTTTTCTAAAAAACAATTTTTAATTTCACTTTGTGTATTTATATTAAAATAAATTTATGAAACTTCTATTAATTAAATATTGAAAAATAGATAAAAACTTTTTAATCAGGATGTTTTTATTTATTAATGAGTTTAGTTTTATTTTTTTTATTATGAATAGAAAACATGGCAAAAATATTATCACCAAGGTAAAAGGGTAAAAAGGTTTAACTAAGGTAAAAATTTTTGATAATGTAATAAAATAGCAAACTAATTTTTATTGGATGAGGTTATTTCTAACCTTATCACCTTATCTTTAAAATTTATTTTTTTACGTACCACTTATCCATGATTAAGACACTTATAATATTTAATAGTTATGAATAATTACAAGTGTTCCACTTACCTCACTCATAAAAGGGAACCACCTATCCTCTCCTATTCAAACCACTTAATCCATTAATATCAAAAAATATCAACCAAAAAATATACCAAAATCTCACCCCACATTATTGAAGTCCTGATCACACCAAAATTTGAATTATAAAAGGATTAAGGTGTAAGCTGAAGGAAGTTTTCCCAAGTAGAGGTTTAACCATGGACCAAGTGTTTTCATATTTATTTCTTCTTCCACCTCAATAAAATAATCTATAACCAAGATAATATGATAAAATTGTTATATATTATATATTTAAATGTAAATATTTGTATTTATCAACCCTTTTTCATCTCCTTTTCCATCCTACGTAAAATTAAAGCATTTCTCATGAATATATTTGAACTATCGTCTCCACGTATCGATGTATTCCATTTTTCATCACCGTATTACATAGAAGATTATAAATATGGAATTAATAAATATATAAGTTTTTATTAAATTATTATTATTTTTTAAATATAACAAATCATATAACTTATTTCCCTTCTATATGTTAGAAAATTATAATGTCACGCCTATGTATGTTTGGACTACCACCTCCACGAAATGATGTGATTCATTTTTCATTTACAACTTACATCGACATAAATATGAATTGATTTAATTAATAATTATGATATTTATATTCTGATTATAATTCTATAAAAGTAAAACATTATATATTTTCTTTTCTTTTCATCCATTATAAAAAATGAAACATCTCCCATGCATAAATACGGACTATCGTCTCAATGAGATGATGTAATTTATTTTTCAAGACCATTTATAATAGATAGTTTTAAAAGTATATTTTAATGTATAAAAATGATAAAAAAAACATTTATCAGATTTCATATATGATGAAACCATGACCAAGGTGTAATTACTAGAACTATTGAACTGAAACTTTTATGTAAACCGAAACGCTTAAGACTCAAATATTGATTTTAACAACAAATTAATAATAAATAGAAAAGAATAGATTATTTATTAGTCTTATTTAGTAAGATATATCCAAATATATATTTTTATATAGATTTATAATAATTTTAAATTTATTATATAGGATATTAGATCATGATCGACCAAGAAAAAGATGGATGTAATGGTTTATTATATAATCTCATTTTTATTCCTGACTTTTTACATTTAAATTTTCATTGAGGGAAATTATAAGATCCTTATCTTTTAAAATCCATATATTTTCTAATACTATGTTTATCTACGGAGTTTACATGTCATAATTTCATTTTCCTATATTTGTTAATTAAAATTACTAAGAAAATTGTTTTAAGGAATACCAACCCTATTCCTCCTTTTTGTGGGGAATTTTCTCCTCCATATCCATTTTTAGTATAATGTTTTCAATAATGTTATTAATATAGTAAAATGATTTTTTAAAGTCATTTTTTAAAATATTTTAATTTATTACAATGTTTGAAAATTAATTTTCATATCTTTTTCCAAATGAGGAACTTTTTATTTTTACCAAAAGTGTGAAAGGGATATTTATTTTAATTTTTAAAAATTGATTGATTTTTTTCCACCATCATAACTATTCTTTCATTTAAAGATTAATTTAAAATTTTCCATGGATATTTTCCATGAAAATTATTTAATCAATATTCTATAAATTTTTATTTAAAATTTTATAAAAATAAAGGATATTCTTCACATGTTTTCAAAGAAAGGATTTAATTTTTCTAAAGATATTTTATTATTTTTCAACATCTTTTGAGGATTATTATGCTTCACTGGGGATATAATATAATGATACCATCCACCTTATTTTTTTGATGGACTATGATAAAAAAAATTATTGACTAGGGAAAACATTAACATTTATTATGTTAGTTATTATATATGAATGTATTTTTATTCTTTAATGGGTTTTTATTCATTTATTTCATATGATGAATGCATTTGAATCAGTAAGTGATGGTTTGGGCTTGTTATAGGCACTTGATGCATTACTAGGACTCATGATAAAAATTAGTTTTATTATTTTTCATACACATTACCTATTTATATATAATTTCCAAGTACGATCCCTTATAGGTAAGATTATAATGTTAGACATTATGAAACTACTTATTATTATCCATCTGATTATTTATGTTTTAATATTATTCATACATATATCCCCCTTTATGGTATTATTTTAGTCCCTCAATAGGGGTTTAGAGTGATATTACCTTGAAAGGGGTGTGAATTAAGGTATGAAAAGTTCTGGATTAATTAAAACTCTTAATAAATCAATTTCTCTCTTTCCCTTTAAGGATTTTGACCCCCCAACCTAAGGGTCACTTTTTATTCTCTTTTTCCAAATATACTTTAGGTTTCTTGATAATTTTTTGTGTGTATGCATAAAGTAAATTGATACATTATAATTTACTTGGTTCTACCTCATTGGGTTACATCTAAGGATCCAGCATCAAAAATGTGTAATGTACTAAATAACTATGAACCTCACTACTTTCTGTAAGGGGTTTCTCTTCTTTATAATTATTTAGGTAAATCTAACTACTTCTCGAGGTCAATTCCATCAAACTTTCCTTCCTCTTATCACTATAGTGGAAAGTGAAACCTTCACAATGTTTATGGAAATTTAGGCCCCTTCTCTAACAACACCTGCATGGAATGCATCCTCAGGTATAGATAAATGTTCTATTAAAGTCCACTTTGGATTTTTCTTCAAAATATGTAAATAAATATTCGATGTAACACCTCTCCTTCACTTTCCAAAGTATTTCTAGAATATATCCTTCAATTAAAAATAGTGATCACTCCACTTATGTTTGAAAAGATCTTTAATGGTTCCAATTATTTAAGCTTCCATTAACTCTCCTAGAAAAATGTATTCTATTTCTTCAATAATTCATATATAACAATGTATGTACTATGCATCCAACTATTTCTAATAGATATTCCTTTTTAAAATAGGGATGACATATGCCCCTCAATTGGAGACCCGTCATCATCATTATGGGGTACTAAAACTACCCATAACTCCAACATAACTCCCCCGTGATCTTATCAATTAGTAATATAAAATAATAGATTTTTTGAATTAACTCTCCTCATAAAACATGAATTAATTTACTAAATAGTTAACCATCATCAATGCTGAAAATCAAAATTGATCTTGGATCAGATCAGGGTCTAAAATTGAGACAAAAGATTTATTAAACATAAAACACCCATCACATGCATCACTTAGGATATTTCTACTGATCTATGTACCCCACACATCAACACTCCTTACACCATGGCCTAACCCAAAAAAATTGGTATTTTTTCCTCCAAAATTCTGAACACCATGAGTGTGGTAAATTGTCACTTTTCTTTTTGGAATGATACTCCAATTATCGACCATGGCCATCCTTGAGAACTACTATACTAGTTTTAGGCTTCCTCATGCTATATAATGATCATCCCTAACCACCACACCTTCCTCTATGGATTTTTCCATCCTGTTTCAAAATTCTTTTAACTATAGGTCTTTAATATAGAACACGTGATCGACCAAATCTTGTTCACTATGTCATGGTCAAAAATTTATGGTTTTTTTTTTACCTGACACACTAAACACCATGGAATTCACCCCCGTTAGAATAGTCGTGTTGGATTGAAAATCCACCTGTCTACCACTGTCACTTATGTTATGGGAATGATCTCCTTCTTATACTTATTTTTGATATGTTAGTTGAAATCCCTTCAAGGATCCAAAAATAGTGTGGTCCATTTTTCATGTTTCAAATTTTGGTAAATTTTTTCTCAATATTCTTTTGATAAATGGAATGGATGCACCCAAACTCTTATCCATATCCACCAAACCACCTAACTAGGGCGTAGTCTTTCTAGTGTGGGTAAACATCAACACACAATTCCTTAACCTAAGGCATGGTCCTCCTCTTTATTCAAAAATATGTCTATACAATTATTTTTCCCGTTCCATGACCATGCAAGCTACTTTAATAATCCTCTTGTAAACAAATTCAACATTTCATATTAAAAAATAAAAAACAATTCTTTGGGATTAATATCAATCTCCCATTTGAATTGTGTTGACAAGATTCAATTCCACATCATCCCCCCTCTTGAAAATGAAATTCAAAGGGATCATATTAATAATTTAAATGTGGGAATTTTTTATTTCATCTCATACTCCCCCCTTTTAAATGGATTAACCTTATTTCACTACAAATTTTCCCCCATGATGCGTGTGAGGAAACTCCAAGAAAGATAAACTCACCCTCTGTCTCCGACTTCTAGGATGGATTTATAATGGGATTTAACTCCCACTATGAGGATAGGGAAAATTTTCCTCTCATTAACCTTTACTCCCCCTATTTAAATCCATCTTCATTCTTTAGCATCAATAAAATATTTATTAGCTAAATACTTTAACACAGTTTCTCTTTGGAATTACAAACTCTATAAAACATTCATATTCCAAAATACATATCTACTCCATTTTCTCTAGAGATTCATAGAGTGAATTTAACATTTTTCACTTTAGATTTCAATAAATCCTCTAAGCCTACAGATTTTTAGTTTAGTGTAGGAAATAATGGTTTTTATATACATAAAAAAAGACAACCATGTCACTTGTGAATACCAATTAAAACTCATTGATTATTTAGATCATTCACTTTTTAAAACAGCATTTTATTTCTATCCCAATTTCACAGAAAACCATTCGTAGAAAAAAAATATAAATCACTAGGTTGTGAGGATCATAGCACATGATGATTTAATTGATACCAAATAAAAAAATTGATACCAATTAATGAAAGAGAGGTTCAATTTCAAAAAAATGATACAAATTGAAATCCATTCCTTTCAGTTCTTCATTGGCATAAAAAAACTTCTAATAATGATTAAAATCCTTTAATGTACATAAAAAAATCCCCTTAGTATTTAGTTCAAGACATCAAATGTTGAAGCTCAATTTGGGGGTACCACTTGTGGGAAAATATCTACTATATCGGAATCTCTTTGATATCCTAAAAACAACAAATAATACCAAACACAAAGAAACTTATTTGATAAAAAATATGTGAATTTCATTTTTTTTGTTTCCTATCTGATCTTTATAAAGTGGACTAAAATCACTTTAATTTGTGACTAAATCAGATCTTCTTTTAGAACCAAGCACATGTGATTTTCTAGAAAAATTACACCATGAATCATATATCCCCCTTAATTCTGCACCTCTTCAAAAATATTCATAAACAATAAATAAAATGTGGATAGTTCTACCTCAAGGTGTCTTTAATAGAGTAAAATTTTTTGTTAAGATGAACTAACCAAACTACTTTAATTTTTCCTTTTCCAATTTTTATATTTTGTGAAAGTAATGTCATCAACTCTATATCTTCTTCATGTCACTTGTAGTTAGAAAACTTAACCTCTTTCCAAAGGATCTCCCTTGTGTGATACCTCTTACACACTTCTCTTCATTGATGTGATCATTTTCATCCTTCCTTGGATTTTCATTTTCTATAATTTTGGAATCAATCACACTTTAACAAGTTTATTATTTTGTAACATCATATATGGATCTCACCTCCAACTTTCTTCTCTAATGAATCTTCACTATTTGAATTTTAGTGGTTTATATAAATCCACCTTGTAAAATAATTCCTTGATATTTAAGAGTTCCATTTTATAATGCTTCTTCTTTATCGGTGGATTCACCCTCCCCCCCCCCTTTATTCCATCTTTCTCACAGTTGGTGTTACATATTTCTTTTTATTATATATTTTTTTTATTACAAGAGAGTTTTTATGAGTACCCAAATCTTATTTCTAGATATACCCTTCCCTGAGGTTCATTTTGATTCTCAAAAACATTGAACCAATTTTATATCTTAATAATACTTTTTCCAAGATAATAATTTTCCTTCAAGTAATAGGAGTGGAGTGTCTCTATATGGATTCATTATCTTTCCATGTATTCTTCTTACTGTAACACCTTTCTATGTGATTTAGGTAATAAAAAATAATAATTTTCATTCAGAATCATACATCATTTGGTATCTCCTTGAGTGTGATTTTAGAACTTATGGATTTATTATAACATATTTTCGATTGTTGGATTCGAAACATATACAAATAAACTTCCCAATTCATCCATAATAGTATAATTTTGGTGCCTCCTTCTTTTGTGGAACCACACTTCTATATCTTTTATATAAAAATATTTTCTTTCATATTTTATATCTAGGTTATCCTATCATGTTCATACTTCCATTACATGGATATTTATCTTCCCCATTGAGGTATTAATCCTCTCCACTAGTTATCTGATATTCACATATTTCTTATTCATTTCTATAGAAATTTTCTTTAAACATAAATCAGCATCTATTCTAGTTTTCCATTATTCATAAATTTAGGCTTTGAATGGAATGATTCTTTCCTTAAATTAATTATTTGTTTCCATTTGTTTAAAAATTTCTTTGGAAAAATCTTCAATAAAATCACTTTTCTCTTTCATATCACTACAACATATTCTTTTTTTAGCGGTGGTATTTTAGTGACGGTTTTCTAAACTACCCTGAAAAATTAACTTCTTTCATGATGGTTTTTTATAAACCACTACTAAATTTTATTCTTTTATTAAAAAACACTTTTTCACCACACCCCACTCTTATCCATCCCACAACACACCCTCCCAAAACCACTCCCCCCCAAATGTAATGTCCCGACCAGGAGCCACTAAACCGATGCTCTGATCCGGTTCGCCACAAGGCCTAAAGCATGCCTCCACGGATGCTAGAGGCTGCCGACTAGCAGCGAGGGCCTAGGGTGTGATAGTGGGGAGACTATTCCCTCATAACAGAGTAAGAAAATAGAAGAAATAACTAAGTATAATACATAGAGGAAATTAAATAGAGTGGGGAAGCAATAAACAACTGAAAGAAAACAAGCAGTAATAGTAAAATGCTGTAAAATCCTGAACAAATATAAAATAAAATACAACACTAGTCACCCACCAGGCCAACTATACAGATACAAGTACAAAAGAAACTGAAAGTAAAATTACAGGGATCTACTACTAACTCCGAGCCAATCCACATACCCGATCTCTAGAGACTCTCGAACTGTAGCAGCCCGATCAGTAGAACCACTTGAGAAGCTCCGGTTGATCATGAAACATTGGGCCTCAGCCCTATCCACCCTACAACTCATGATTGACCTTAAAATCAGACATAAGGTCTACATGTAGACCAAGATGCACGTTCAGGGGTGAGAAATAATCTTATTAGGGAACCCCGACAAGCAACATATAATTGTGCTGTTAAAAGTGTATGCAACAACAATGTGCTCAGCCTAGCTGGAACACAACAAAAGGAAGTAAACCAAACATGTAACTACAGTTTAACTTAGGGTATGTAATCCCTGTCAACTGAGAAAGTGCAACCATGGATATCCCTATCTATATACGTACGCATGTATAATCCCATACCTATACACATATACATAAATATGAATATGCATGATTAAGTGATTCAAATAACAAGAACAACATCAGCAGTGGATCCTTGGGATCTTAAGCCCGATCTTCTAGACATCCTATTCAAGGGAATTGAGATTGACGTCATTCCACTAAATCCATGTGTCAAATAAGTTGATCTTGGGGTCTGTAATCCCATAAACATGTACCTACTTCGGCCAACGCTTGAGATATGCATCTGAACAAGATAAACAAAACAATCAACCCTCTAGTTCAACAAATCAAACACAAGAAAGTAGATAACATAACAGGTAACCCTCTAGGAAGTACTCACAGCCATCCTCTATGGTTCTACCTAACAAGTACCAACAACCCTCTGGGCAGTACACTCATCCTAACCACTCTGTTTTGGTAATAATAAAATTATAAGACTCTTTGAGGAAGCTCACTCAGTCAATTCCACTTATAGTCTAAGGTAGTCAGGGACTCTCTGAAAAAGATCACACAGTCAATTACCTTTATATCCCAAGGTCACGGACTCTCTGAGGAAGCACACTCGGTTAATTCCCCTTATAGCCCAGGTCATACAAAGACTCTCTGAGGAAGCTCACAAATTCAATCCCCCATATAGTCTAGGATATCAAGGTGATTCAAAGTAAAACAAAGACTCTCTGAGAAAGCTCACACAGTCTATCCCTGTATAGTCTAAAGCAGTCATGGACTCTCTGAGGAAGCTCACACATTCAATCACCGTATAGCCCAATGTAATCCAAGGCTCTCTGAGGTAGCTCACATAGTCTGTCCCCTTATATTTCAAAGTAATCCTAGGCTCTCTGAGGAAGCTCAAAAAGTATACCCCTTGTAGTCTAATTCTTAAAGACTCTCTGAGGAAGCTCACTCGGTCTATACCCTTATAGTCTACTACACCAGGTTCTCACGGCCCTATGTAAGATAATAGCATAGTAATGAAATATGGAAAAAGTATACCTATAGAACTACTTGGCTAACCAATCTAAAGCATAACAAGCATGTCAGGATTCAAACCCTCCACCCTACAGCAATTGGTATGAAAAACAGGAAAAGTAGCCAAACTGGCTAACATGACCAAATGGTCGTAAACAGAACATGCATGGGAAAAACATCCAAACCACAGCAATTCAACCATATTCATATTCAAACTTCTTCTACATAATCATACAAGCAAGGTAGGTATATCACATGGGTGAAACGGTAAACACGAAATACCACGTTCAAGGGTATAAGTGGAATTTGCACATAATATTCAAGGACTTCCAATGGAAAGGCACAAACCACCTACTCATGAACATAAGGAATAGTAGGCATCCAAACAAAAAAGAAAGACACCTCACATCAGGCTCAGTAGCCACCAACTAGGAAGCACCTATGGTAACCACTATAGCACCAGCAAAACAAGTTAGATATAAACAAATGAGTGAGGGTGGCCTGAACACCCAACCCAACAATACATACAAATCCCAAAGGGATCACCAGTTTGGCATGGGTTATAGGTGACGCCCAATCACGATCTCTACCCAAACCTGACGTAACGCACTACTACAAAAACGGCCTATATCAGTGCTAAAAAAGGGCTTTAACAGCGCTAAAAAGAATTTTAAAGCTCAGTGTTAATATAGGGGGTTCCCTTTTTTCAGCACTCCGAAAAGTGTTGATAAAGGTCAAAAAAATTAAAAATATTTAAAAATAATTAAAAATAATATGGGGCAGTGCTTTTATCAGTGCTTCACACCCCCTTTATCATCGCTAGGAGGTCTCCCGTGCACTGCCCTTCCCATGCATCCTCATATGCGTGCACCCCTTTGGCTTCCACCTGAACTTGAACCCAGGACCTCCCCCCTTTCGCGGCATCACCTTTACCACTATGAAATTTCGTTTTGTTCTCTATTTAGTGATATATCTATATATATAGTTATATTTATTCATATATTGATATAGATTCATATTAATATAAATATATTTATTCATATATTAGTATATATATATTAATTCGTATATTAATATATATATATATATATATATATATTTAGTTATAATTTTTTATACGTATATTTATTTGTATATTAATATATACTTATAAGATTAGTTTTAAATACAATTATGAAAAAATATGTTTTTTATGTGTGTTTATAAATAAATAAATGCATACATACATACATACATATATAGATATATACAACACAAAGAAACAAACTGAGAGACACACATGCACAAACACATATATATTTACGAATATATACATATATATATTTATATTTGAAAATCCATATAATGTACTTATAAAGATTAGTTTTAAATACATTTATGAAAAAATATGTTTTTGATGTGTGTTTATAAGTAAGTAAATAAATAAATAAATACATATATACATATATACAACACACAGACACACACATAGACACCCACACACACACAGAAACATATATATTTACGAATAAATACATATATATGTGTATATGAAAATCTATAGAATGTTAAAATGACCATAACTTATAATCCAGAAGCCCGTTTTAACTCTACAACCAGTCAAATTGAAGAAAATGAAACAGTATTTGATATGATATGTGGTATAGGCCTAACAGACATCTGGATCAGAAGTTGTACTTGTTTGAATGTTAACAAATCGGGGTATTCCGACTAAAAACTTAGTTTTGGAGGCCTTCTAGGCCTTTTTTGGGCTCGAAAAATGTGACAAATGCTTCTCCTAGGTCACCAACGTGTAGAGCTCGTCGCAGGCTTCAATTTGATATGCTATAGAGCTCAAACAGACACCTGGATCAAAAGTGATGGCCGTTTGAAGTTTGAGTTGCATTTTCAACATATTTTAGATCTTTTATTAATTATTTTGATTTTTTGGGTCCTCAAATTGTTATTAAATTATTTTTAATTGATAATAATTAGAAAATTATTAATTAATAATATTTTTTTAAAATATTTTGAAGCCATTTTCAATAAATTTCTTATATATTAAATGTAATACTCTATTTATACATATATAAAACATATTTAAAAAATAAATTTTATATTTATATCCGAATAAATATACTTATATAAGAATAATTTATTTTTCCAGATTTGTTTTTAAAATATAAAATTTTTCATTGCTGATAAAGCCCCCCTTTATCAGCACTTTTTTTAGCGCTGATAATGGGGTAGCGCTTCCCTTTCTAGTTTTTGGCGTAGTGACAACTCAGAGATAGTCAAACAATGAGCACCCACTGGGACTCTAATGTTAAAAACTGTGGTAGCATCATACTCAGGATTCTCCAGGTAAACACGAGTGAAGGAATCCAACGTGGGATCCTTAGAAATACTAAGGGAGGAATCCTACATGGGATCCTCAAAGCAAGGATAGTATAGGCATTCCATAACATGGTTCCTATTAAAGGAATAACAAGAGAGAGATCCTACAAGGGACTCTCTAAGTCAGCACACAAGCAAAGGCATCCCTCAGGGGATCCTCAGAAGTACCCGGTCTCAAAGCCACATAGGCCAGAAGGAAACGTATCACAATTGAAACATCAACTAAAGCATAGGTTATGGGAGATATCTCATAGATCATCTCCTATTAAAGGTCTCAACTAAGTTGGTTTGAACACCCAACCTATCATCCATGGAAAGTCTCAATCTCAAGTGAAAACTGAACATGATAATTGGAGGAAGAACCCCTACATTTAGATAGAAACCCCCAAAACCCCATTTATATTAACTCTAAAAGTAAAACGGATTCCACCATTGTGATCTAGGAAGAAGAAATCTCAGAGTTGACTACTCACATTCCCAATTCTGACTTCCAGAGCATAAGATATCAAAAAATTACAAAACTAAAGTAGTACATGGCCAGAGAACATGGACAGAACACATTAGGCCAGCTCGTGTAATAATACACGGCATGTACTTTATTATACACAGTGTTTACTATTTAAAAAAAGTCACCCCATATAAGGCCCCAGCCTTAAACCTTACTTAATCTTGAGTTATTACAAGATTACACATTGAGGATCTTTTCGGGTTTAGAGTTTTAGAGAATTAGATCATAAAACTTGCATTACATTCCACATATAAACAAAGTGGTTACATAAAGATAGTATTCTTCATTCCCATCAATGGAAACACATTTAAAATAAAACATGGATTATTTCTTGACACATCCTTGACTCTATCATCTTATCATGTACCTTTCCCTTGACCTGTGAAAAACATTTCAAAAACTTGGGATGAGCATAAAAACTCAGTATGGGTTATAAAAACATGGAAAGGAAACATGGGTACATACATACATAAGAGTGAAATCATACTTTACCCATAAAACATAATCACTTTAACATACCTCATCAAATCATGAATAAATAATAGAAATCATAAGACATAAAGGTAACTTGAGGCATTCATAACATTCTTACGTAGGGAGTAACCCTCTTGGTTACGTTTGGAATACCCATCACAGTATATTCCCTAAATCTCTTCGGAGAAACCTTAACGTTTCACTCCTTCGCGTTACCCAATGCATTGGAGAGCTATAACGGGCTCACCCGCCCTTAGTTTATCACGGAACCACCCATCTTCATAATAATGCCCAAGAACCATAACATAATCATATCACATAAAACATGCATAAAGGAAACATAAAATTTCCACATTTCAATCACGAGATATCAATACAACACATTGATATAAAAACATTATGAAAACCATTTTCAATACTAAAATAAAATAAAAGTAAAACATGGTATTTATTTTTCTTTTAAAAAAGAAGGTATGGCTTGTAGAGGAAGCCGAAACTCAAATAACGGTCACGACGGCGGAGTAGTCGTTGTCGCCGCATACGTACGACAAAAACATTCCCTTTTTTCGTTTAGTAAATGCTTCGTATAAAAAAGATTCCTTTTGAATAAACGTAAAAGTCAAAGGGGTTTATACACCGTATAAAAGAAAGTTGTGTATAAAATAAAATATGCCTCAATGAAAGGAGATTGAGACGAGGTCCCATACCTCATATCCGACTTGACCTGAATGTTCTTTAATCTCCTGAATAATAAACTTGAGTTAATATCTACTTTCTTATGAATCTTTTTCAAGTTCATTTTTCCTTTTATACCATGTTATGAACATCATGTAATCAGTTAAGTTAATAATGTTTATTTTGTCGGTATTTGGTTCTTAAGTCAAAAATAGACTTCTTACACTTACATGTTGTTAATTTGGTAAAAGTTTCACTATATCCAGAATGGTATTCATGATGTAGATATCATATATGTCATATATATCCAGTACATACATGAATTTATAATATTACATCACATTTAGAGGTAAGAAATGAAATGCACCGTTCATGGAGACGGTAAGTCGTACGTACGCATGAACGCTACTTCCATTTCTATTTCATATTTTCTGGAATGGAATCATAATGATATAAGAGTATATTATAATTCCAGTATAATAACATATATAATATCATTAACTTTATCCTTTACACATCCCACATATGGTATTAACGAATCAAATCACTTTTAGGGGGCGGTAGTCCGCACTTCCTAAAATGAAGATATCGTGTTTTACCCATAATGGAAACCATAAAGGTATGCCCAAAATGAAAAAAAACAGAAGCTTAAGGAAAACATAAACATATTATATATCATATATGAAAATAGTGACATCATAATGGCCACATTTGAAGGTGTTAAATGAGTATTGAACAATCATCGTTTCGGGAGGCAGAATTTCGCCATCCACGGAAACCGTATGTTCTTTAACCATTTGATGTTGTTGTGTGATAGTGTAGCTCAAATAAATCTTATAACAACATCCTTGTATATTGAAGATACTGGTGTTGTTACAAAATAAGTAAATAAAAAGAGTTTAGGGGGTTGAATAAGCAAAATAAAACAAATGAACATGAGAGAATGAATTACCTTAAAAAGTGTAACTCCTTTTGATTTGAGCCTAAAGGCTTCCTTTGAAAGGATTCTGCCCAAAGGGAATCCTCTAGGATGAGGAGAGGGATGTGGAGAGAGTAAATGGGCAGGGTTTGGCCGAGCCAAAGGCTTGAGGAGTGTGTGAAATGAGGTAGAGGTGGGGGCCTTTTATAAGAGGAGAGGAGGGGCACTTTTGGAAAGTAAAGAAATATTACATTATTTGAAAATGTGCTTCGGTTTTAAAAGGTCCCACATTGATATAATTCGTGGATAAGGTGATAAGGGTTCGAAATCCACTCATCCAATTGGTTTTGGCCAGGTGTAGTCCATATATTTTACATTATCTTCCCATTTTATTTAAATCGTCAAATAATGATGTCATCGCTTCATCATTATTATGTCATAAATCATTTAATTTATTTAATGTCTAAAAATAATAAAAAAATACTATGATGTAGGAAATCTTTTTATCTTTCCAATTACTATTTATAATAAAAATTTGTACTTGTATTACCCCACTTAAAAATTGTTTTCGTAAAACATATTATGTTTGTGTCATTTTCACTTTAACATTAAATAAAAAGTAATTTATGTCATTTCCCAACAAAAGTGGATCCATGGGGTCCCCAAGTTGACCCATGGCATGTCATGGTCGGCCATGACACAACCAATGAGGTTGGGACATGTGTCTAGGTCATTTCATTTTATTAAAGTATTATTTATACCTTAAACTACCCTAATTACCACTAATCGTGATTAAGAACTTAATAAGTTATTATTCACCAAAAAATTATTATAATCTCATTGAACCACATTTTACATACTAATTAAAACCATGTATGTCAGATTTTTAAAATTCAATACACATTAGTGGTAAACTTTCATTTAACTGAAAAATCAGTTTGCTTGATTACCACTTAGTGGTTTCACTATTCATCAAAAATTGAAGTTTTTCAGAAAATTACCAAAAATTCACCCTAAGCTATATTTGATATTCCAAATTCAAAAATGAAGTCTATTTTACAAAATTCAAATCATATAAGTCACATTAATTAATTTAATAATTAATTCCCGCTGCCAGAGCAAAAAGCGTGTTTTTACAAAACAATAAGTATCAAAAGATTGACACCAGTTTAAGTCTAATTTCAAAGTGAAATTGATTCCAATGACCACCATTGGATAAAATGGTAAAAATATATTCTAATTTCACTTCAAAACCAATTCAAAACATAATCTAATCATATAAATAAATTAGGTTAAAAATCAGTTTTGATGTAAAATGCAGTATTTTTCACTATTCATTAAAAAATGAACATTGTCAGAAAAATACCAAAAATTCACACAAGGTAAATTTTGATGTCCCAATCATAAAGGATAAGTTTATTTTGACAAACATAGTTTATAAAATTGTCAAAATATAGATTCAAAAATGGTTTTCCATCAAAAGGCAGTAAAACAATCTTTTAAGAATATTAGTGTATTCCATGCATAAGATTGTATTTATTTTCATTTTAAGCCTCTATAACACTATCTTAATCATTAATAGACATAGATAAAAATATCTATTATTCATTACTTACTTGGGATGTTACATCCTTCCCCCCTTTAGAAAATTGTGTCCCCGCAATTTATTTACTTATCGAATAAATGGGGGTACTTATCCCTCATTGCATTTTCAGATTCCCATGTTGCCTCTTCAATCATGTGGTTTTTCCACAAAACCTTTACCTGATGAATCACTTTATTCCATAACACTTGCTCCCTGTGGTCAAGAATCTGGACCGGTTGTTCCTCATAAGATAGGTTCTCTTCCAGCTGAACTACCTCTGGACTCAAAACATGAGATGGATCTGGCATATACTTTCTCAACATCGAAACGTGAAAAACATTGTGTACCTGAGATAAACTCGGAGGTAAAGCCACTCGGTATGCAACTGATCCAACTCTCTCCAGAATTTCGTATGGTCCAACAAACCTTGGACTCAACTTTCCTTTCTTACCAAATCTCATCACACTTTTCCAAGGAGAAACCTTGAGAAAAACATGATCACCTACCTCGAAAGATAGATCCTTCCTCCGGTTATCCGCATAACTCTTCTTCCTGCTCTGAGCTATTCTCATGTGTTTCTGAATCAGCTGAACTTTTTTTGCCATCTCTTCTACCAATTCTGGTCCCATCAACTTCCTTTCACCCACTTCATCCCAGAAAGCTGGAGTTCGACACCACTTCCCATAAAATGCCTGAAATGGTGCCATCTGTATACTGGAATGAAAACTGTTATTATATGAAAACTCAACCAAAGAAAGATGTTGGTCCCAACTTCCCTGATAATCCATAGAACAAGCTCGTAGCATATCCTCCAATGTCTGAATTTTTCGTTCTGACTACCCATCTGATTGAGGATGAAAAGATGTACTAAAATTTAACTCAGTACCAAAAGACTTCTGAAGGCCTTTCCAAAAGTTAGAAGTAAACCTGGGATCACGATCCGATACAATGGAGAGAGGAACTCCATGTAACCTGACTATATCTTTAAGATACAAACTGGAAAGTTGATCAAGATAGAAAGTATCTCGTATATCAAGGAAATGAGCAGATTTGGTCAAGCAATCAACAATAACCCAGATTGAATTATTACCTCGAGATGTCTTCGGTAATCCAACAACAAAGTCCATGGATATATTCTCCCATTTCCACTCTGGTACTGGTAAAGGCTGAAGCATCCCTTTCGGTAACTGCCGCTCTGCTTTAACCTGCGGACAAGTCAAACACTTCACAGTAAAATCAGCAATGTCTCTTTTCATTCCATCCCACCAGTAATACTCCCACAGATCTCTATACATCTTAGTACTGCCCGGATGAACTGAAAACGGATAACTATGAGCTTCACATAACAACTCTCTCTTCAACTGTGAATCACAAGGCACACACAATCTCTTCCCAAATCACAAAACGCAATCATTATCAATTTTGAATTCAGGCAACTTACCTTTCTGAACCAGCTCTACCCTTTTCTGCAACTCACTGTCTTGCTTCTGTGCTTGCTTGATTCTATCTGATAGAGAAGATCTCACTGATACCTGAAACAAAACAGAAGGACTTCCTGCACCAACAACTTCTATGTCAAAGTTCATCAAATCGTTAACCAAAGGATCATGTTCCAAACGCAACATTGTTAATGAAGCATTACTTTTTCGACTCAAAGCATCAGCCACTTTATTTGCTTTTCCCGGATGGTAATGAATTGTACAATCATAATCCTTGATTAATTCCAGCCATCTCCTTTGTCTCGTGTTTAATTTCTGAGTGAATATATACTTTAAACTTTTGTGATCGGTATATATTTCACACTTTACTCCATACAAATGATGCCTCCAAATTTTTAAAGCAAAAACAATAGCAGCTAATTCCAAATCATGTGTAGGGTAATTTACCTCATGAGTTTTCAACTGTCGTGAAGCATAAGCAATTACCTGATCATTCTGCATTAGGACGCAACCAAGTCCTTTCAATGAAGCATCACTGTATATAACAAACTCACCATTCCTGGAAGGTAGTGCCAAAACTGGAGCATTCACCAATCTTCTTTTCAATTCCTGAAAACAATCATCACATTCTTTTGTCCAGATAAACTTAACACCCTTCCGAGTTAGCTTAGTCATTGGACTAGATAACCGTGAAAAATTTCTAACAAACCTTCGGTAATAGCCCGCCAAACCAAGGAAGCTACGAATCTCGGTTACATTTGTGGGTCTTGGCCATTCTTCCACAACTTTTGTTTTTTCAGGATCAACAGTTATTCCATCTTTAGAAACAATGTGACCAAGGAAAGAAATTTGTTGCAACCAAAACTCACACTTGCTGAATTTCGCATACAGTTTCTTTTCTTTTAAGGTTTGCAAGATAACCCTTAAATGTTTTTCATGCTCCTCTTTACTTTTAGAAAACACCAAAATATCATCAATGAAAACCACCACAAACTTATCCAAGAACTCATGGAAAATTATATTCATTAAGTCCATGAATACAGCAGGTGCATTGGTTAGCCCAAAAGGCATTACTACAAATTCATAATGGCCATATCTCGTACGGAACGCGGTCTTCGGAATATCTTCCTCCTTTACCTTCAGCTGATGGTACCCCGATCTCAAGTCAATCTTTGAAAAAAACTGAGCTCCCTGGAGCTGATCAAACAAATCATCGATATGAGGCAAAGGATATTTGTTCTTAACAGTGATATTATTCAAGGCTCTATAATCAATGCAAAGTCTCATAGAACCATCTTTATTTTTAACAAATAAAACAGGAGCACCCCATGGTGATGTGCTAGGTCTAATGAAACCTTTCTCTAATAAATCTTGCAATTGCTCCTTCAACTCTAAAAGTTCAATTTGTGCCATTCGATAAGGGGGTTTTGAAATTGGTTTAGCATCAGGAACTAAGTCAACAGTAAACTCAACTTCCCGATCTGGTATTATTCCAGGCAACTCATCAGGAAAAACATCAGGATACTCATTTACCACTGGCACATCATTAATCTGAACAGTTCCTTTATTTTCAACGACATGTGCAAGGTAACATTCATTTCCATCTTTTACAAGTTTCTCGGCCTCTTGATATGTTATCAAAAGTAAGGGTTCATTATTGTAAACAAACTGAAAGTCTTTCTGAAAAGAAACTTCTTTAGCTCTACAATCAATCTTAGCATGGTAAATAGAGAGCCAATCCATACCTAGGATAACATCAAACTCTACTAGAGGTAGAACAATAAGGTTTGCAAGTAGGTTCTTTCCACAGATAAGGATAGGAAGATTCTTATAAGTTCTTTTTGTCTCGACATTACCCCCAGGTTTTTTTACCAAAAGTTCAGGAGTCATTTCTTGAGATGGTATTCCCATTTTACTAGAAAAGGTTTCAGAGATGAAAGAATGTGTAGACCCCGAATCAAACAACACACTGGCATAATCTGAAAAAACAAACAAAGTACCTGATACAACATCATTTGATAGCCCGACATCTTCTGAAGTAGTTGCAAAGGATTTCACCACCCCTTTCTGCTTGTAGTCCAACTGCTTCCCATCACTCAAGCTCCTTGTCGGACACTCGTTTTCATAGTGACCCATCTCATTGCACTTATAACATTTCACTAACTGTAAATCAAATTTTTTCTTACCTTCACCTTGATCCTTTTCAGTGCAATCACGAGCCTTATGTCCCATCTTACCACATCGGTAGCACTTCCCAGAATTCAGAAGACATTCCCCAGCATGCCTTTTTCCACATTTATCACAAACTGGAAACTTAGTTCTCTTACCATCAGACTTTTTTGAAGAATTCTTACCTTTCTCCTGCCACCTCGGTCTCTTATTCTGCTGGTTGTTATAGAACACTTGGTCATCGGCAAACTCCATTTCCACCTTCTCAGCACATCGAACAAGCTTTTCATAACTTTTAAACTCACGAGAAGCTAATGCCCTTCGATATTTTGGCTTTAATCCTGAGTAAAAACGATTGATTTTACTATCAAGGTCTCGAATAAAATTTGGATCATACCTTGCCAATCGAGTGAACCTTTCTTTATAAGCAGCCACTGAGTCTTCCTCTTGCCTCAATTCCAAGAATTGCTTTTCCATCCTAAGTCGAACAGCCTTAGGAAAATACTTCTCGAGAAACATACCTTTGAATTCATCCCAGTCAAGAGCATTAATCTCATCGGCATCCCTGATATTTTTAACCATAGACCACCACTGATCTGCTTCACCCTCCAAACGGTAAATAGCAAGACTAACCTTTTGATTGTCTGAACACCCCATGACATCAAAAATCTTCTCCAGTGCTTTAATCCACCCTTCAGCTAGTACAGGGTCAGATGATCCTCTGAATGATGGTGGATGTTGCCTCATGAAATGTTCCACCACTGACATGTTCCTCTGCGGTTGGTCTGGCTGATCTCGTGTCTGGATACCACCGCCATTTATCGCTTGAGTCAACTGCGCCATTACTGCAACAAACTGTTCAGTTCCAATTCCGACCATTTTTGGTTGCTGATTTGGAAGGTTATTTCCTTCTGTATGCCTTCCTAGCACTGCTTCCCTGTTTCCTCTGCGGAAAACCATTCTAAACAAACATTTCTTAGATGAAGCAACATGGTAATCTTTAAATGCTATATCATTTCAAAAAAAATATATTTTTGGATAATAATTTAATAGAATTATAACTCCTAAAGTTATCTAAACCGACCTTTGATACCAACTATAAGGCCCCAGCCTTAAACCTTACTTAATCTTGAGTTATTACAAGATTACACATTGAGGATCTTTTCGGGTTTAGAGTTTTAGAGAATTAGATCATAAAACTTGCATTACATTCCACATATAAACAAAGTGGTTACATAAAGATAGTATTCTTAATTCCCATCAATGGAAACACATTTAAAATAAAACATGGATTATTTCTTGACACATCCTTGACTCTATCATCTTATCATGTACCTTTCCCTTGACCTGTGAAAAACATTTCAAAAACTTGGGATGAGCATAAAAACTCAGTATGGGTTATAAAAACATGGAAAGGAAACATGGGTACATACATACATAAGAGTGAAATCATACTTTACCCATAAAACATAATCACTTTAACATACCTCATCAAATCATGAATAAATCATAGAAATCATAAGACATAAAGGTAACTTGAGGCATTCATAACATTCTTACGTAGGGAGTAACCCTCTTGGTTACGTTTGGAATACCGATCACAGTATATTCCCTAAATCTCTTCGGAGAAACCTTAACGTTTCACTCCTTCGCGTTACCCAATGCATTGGAGAGCTATAACGGGCTCACCCGCCCTTAGTTTATCACGGAACCACCCGTCTTCATAATAATGCCCAAGAACCATAACATAATCATATCACATAAAACATGCATAAAGGAAAAATAAAATTTCCACATTTCAATCACGAGATATCAATACAACACATTGATATAAAAACATTATGAAAACCATTTTCAATACAAAAATAAAATAAAATTAAAACATGGTATTTATTTTTCTTTTAAAAAAGAAGGTATGGCTTGTAGAGGAAGCCGAAACTCAAATAACGGTCACGACGGCGGAGTAGTCGTTGTCGCCACATACGTACGACAAAAACATTCCCTTTTTTCGTTTAGTAAACGCTTCGTATAAAAAAGATTCCTTTTGAATAAACGTAAAAGTCAAAGGGTCTTATACACTGTATAAAAGAAAGTTGTGTATAAAATAAAATATGCCTCAATGAAAGGAGATTGAGACGAGGTCCCATACCTCGTATCCGACTTGACCCGACCGTTCTTTAATCTCCTGAATAATAAACTTGAGTTAATCTCTACTTTCTTATGAATCTTTTTCAAGTTCATTGTTCCTTTTATACCATGTTATGAACATCATGTAATCAGTTAAGTTAATAATGTTTATTTTGTCGGTATTTGGTTCTTAAGTCAAAAATAGACTTCTTACACTTACATGTTGTTAATTTGGTCAAAGGTTCACTATATCCAGAATGGTATTCATGATGTAGATATCATATATGTCATATATATCCAGTAAATACATGCATTTATAATATTACATCACATTTAGAGGTAAGAAATGAAATGCACCGTTCATGGAGACGGTAAGCCGTACGTACGCATGAACGCTACTTCCATTTATATTTCATATTTTCTGGAATGGAATCATAATGATATAAGATTATATTATAATTCCAGTATAATAACATATATAATATCATTAACTTTATCCTTTACACATCCCACATATGGTATTAACGAATCAAATCACTTTTAGGGGGCGGTAGTCCGCACTTCCTAAAATGAAGATATCGTGTTTTACCCATAATGGAAACCATAAAGTTATGCCCAAAATGAAAAAAAAACAGAAGCTTAAGGAAAACGTAAACATATTATATATCATATATGAAAATAGTGACATCATAATGGCCACCTTTGAAGGTGTTAAATGAGTATTGAACAATCATCGTTTCGGGAGGCAGAATTTCTCCATCCACGGAAACCGTATGTTCTTTAACCATTTGATGTTGTTGTGTGAGAGTGTAGCTCAAATAAATCTTATAACAACATCCTTGTATATTGAAGATACTGGTGTTGTTACAAAATAAGTAAACAAAAAGAGTTTAAGGGGTTGGAGAAGCAAAATAAAACAAATGAACATGAGAGAATGAATTACCTTAAAAAGTGTAACTCCTTTTGATTTGAGCCTAAAGGCTTCCTTTGAAAGGATTATGCCCAAAGGGAATCCTCTAGGATGAGGAGAGGGATGTGGAGAGAGTAAATGGTCAGGGGTTGGCCGAGCCAAAGGCTTGAGGAGTGTGTGAAATGAGGTAGAGGTGGGGGCCTTTTATAAGAGGAGAGGAGGGGCACTTTTGGAAAGTAAAGAAATATTACATTATTTGAAAATGTGCTTCGGTTTTAAAAGGTCCCACATTGATATAATTCGTGGATAAGGTGATAAGGGTTCGAAATCCACTCATCCAATTGGTTTTGGCCATGTGTAGTTCATAGATTTTACATTATCTTCCCATTTTATTTAAATCGTCAAATAATGATGTCATCGCTGCATCATTATTATGTCATAAATAATTTAATTTATTTAATGTCTAAAAATAATAAAAAAATACTATGATGTAGGAAAACTTTTTAGATTTCCAATGACTATTTATAATCAAAATTTGGACTTGTATAACCCCACTTAAAAATTGTTTTCGTAAAACATATTATGTTTGTGTCATTTTCACTTTAACATTAAATAAAAAGTAATTTATGTCATTTCCCAACAAAAGTGGATCCATGGGGTCCCCAAGTTGACCCATGGCATGTCTTGGTCGGCCAAGACACAACCAATGAGGTTGGGACATGTGTCTAGGTCATTTCATTTTATTAAAGTATTATTTATACCTTAAACTACCCTAATTACCATTAATCGTGATTAAGAACTTAATAAGTTACTATTCACCAAAAAATTATTATAATCTCATTGAACCACATTTTACATACTAATGACAACCATGTATGTCGGATTTTTAAAATTCAATACACATTAGTGGTAAACTTTCATTTAACTGAAAAATCAGTTTGCTTGATTACCACTTAGTGGTTTCACTATTCATCAAAAATTGAAGTTTTTCAGAAAATTACCAAAAATTCACCCTAAGCTATATTTGATATTCCGAATTCAAAAATGAAGTCTATTTTACAAAATTCAAATCATATAAGTCACATTAATTAATTTAATAATTAATTCCTGCTGCCAGAGCAAAAAGCGTGTTTTTACAAAACAATAAGTATCAAAAGATTGACACCAGTTTAAGTCTAATTTCAAAGTGAAATTGATTCCAATGACCACCATTGGATAAAATGGTAAAAATATATTCTAATTTCACTTCAAAACCAATTCAAAACATAATCTAATCATATAAATAAATTAGGTTAAAAATCAGTTTTGATGTAAAATGCAGTATTTTTCACTATTCATTAAAAAATGAACATTGTCAGAAAAATACCAAAAATTCACACAAGGTAAATTTTGATGTCCCAATCATAAAGGATAAGTTTATTTTGACAAAAATAGTTTATAAAATTGTCAAAATATAGATTCAAAAATGGTTTTCCATCAAAAGGCAGTAAAACAATCTTTAAAGAATATTAGTGTATTCCATGCATAAGATTGTATTTATTTTCATTTTAAGCCTCTATAACACTATCTTAATCATTAATAGACATAGATAAAAATATCTATTATTCATTACTTACTTGGGATGTTACACCCCATGTGTGTTTTCACTAAAACACAGGCCCAAGTACCACTAAATGGCGTGTACTCAAAGTACACGGCGTGTACACCTTAAAAACCAATATTCTATGTTTCTTCTCACATGGTTAGTCACACGGCCACCCACTATATGGAGTGTACTCAAATTACATGTCACGTACATAAGAAAACTTCTTCTTTCTTGAAAGGGAAGAACACACAGCATGTACCCCTGGAATACATGCTGTGTATTCTGGGTTCTCCAACAGGAAATCCCTAAAAATGCCCGAAAAGCCCATTTTTTTCACCCGAAACAACAGATCGAGCCCCATGGGATTACAGTAGATATAACTAAGTATCATACACAGCGGAAAGTAAATAGAGTGTGGAAGCAATAAACAACTAAAATAGAACAATCAGTAATAGTAAAATGTTGTAATAGCCTGAACAACTATACAATACAATACAACACTGGTCACCCACTAGGCCGACCATACAGATACAAGTACAAATGAAATTGAAAGTAAAAGTACAGGGCTCTGCTACTAACTCTGATCCAATCCACATACCTAATCTCCAAAGACTATCGAACTGCAGCATCTTGATCATTAGAACCACTTGAGGAACTCTGCTCGATCATGAAACACTGTCCCTCAACCCTATCCACCCTGCAACCCGTGCTCGACCTCAAAAGCATACATAAGGTCTACACGTACACCTAGGTGCACGTGCAGGGGTGAGAAATAATCTCAGTAGGGAACCCCTACAAGAAACCTATAACCGTTATGCTAAAATTGTATGCAACAACAATGTGATCATCCTAGCTGGAACACACAAAAAGGAAGTAAACCAAACGTGTAACCACAGTTGAACTTAGGTTATGTAATCCCTGTAAACTAGGAAAGTTCCACCAAGGATGTCCATATCTATATATGTATGCATGTATAGTCCCATACCTATACACATATACATAAATATGAATATTCATGATTAAGTGATTCAAATAACAAGAAAAACATCAGTAGTCAATCCTTGGGACCTTAATCCTGATCTCCTGGACATCATATTCAATGGAATTGAGATGGAAATCATGCCACTCAATCTGTGTATCAAATAAGTCGATCTCGGGGTCCATAATCCCAACAACATGTACCTTCTTTGGACAATGCCGGAGATATTCATCTGAACAAGCTAAACAAAACAAGTAACCCTCAAGTTAATCAAATCAAACACAATCCAATAGATAACACAACAGGTAACCTTCTGGGAAGTACTCACATCCATCCCCTCTGGTCCTACCTAACAAGTAACAACAACCCTCTGGCCAGTACACTTAGCCTAACCACTCTGGTTTGGTCATATGAAAATTATAAGACTCTCTGAGGAAGCTCACTTGGTTAATTCCCCTTATAGTCTAATGTAGTCAGGGACTCTCTAAGGAAGATCACAAATTCAACTCCCCTTATAGCCCCAAGGTCATGGACTCTCTGAGAAAACACACTCGGTCAATTACCCCTATATCCTAGGTCGTACAAAGACTCTATGAGGAATCTCACATAGTTAATCCCTCATATAGTATAGGATATCAAGGTGATTTAAAGTAAAACAAAGACTCTCTGAGGAAGCTCACACAGTCTATCCCCATATAGTCTAAAGCAGTCACGGACTCTCTGAGGAAGCTCACACAGTCAATCCCCATATAGCCCAATGTAATCCTAGGATTTCTAAGGTAGATCACACAGTCTATCCCCTTATATCCCTAAGTAATCCTAGGCTCTCTGAGGAAGCTCACACAGTCTACCCCCCTGTAGCTTAATGCTCAAAGACTCTCTGAGGAAGCTCACTCAGTCTATCCCCCTATAGTGTACTACACCACGTTCTCATGGCCCTGTGTAGGATAACGGCATAGTAATGCAATATGGCCAAAGTAGAACTACAGAACTACTTGGCTACCCAATATAAAGCATAACATGCATCTCAGGATTCAAACCCTCCATCCTACATCAACTGGTGTGGAAAACATGAAAAGTAGCCAAACTGGCTAACGTGACCAAATGGTCGGAAATATAACATGAATGGTAAAAACATCTAAAGCATAAAAATTCAACCATATTCATATTCAAACTTCCTCTACACAAGCATACAAGCAAGGAAGGTATATCACAGGGGTAAAACGGTAAACACGCATTACCCTGTTCAAGGATATTGGTGGAATTTGTGCATAATATTCAAGACATTCCAACTGAAAGGCACAAACCACCTACTGAGGCACACAAGGAATAGTAGGAATCCAAAAAAACAAGATTTATGCCCCACGTCAGACTCAGTAGCCACCAAATAGTAAGAACCTCTGGTAACCACTACAGCATCAGCAAACCATGTCAGATATAAACAAATGAGTGTGGGTGGCCCGAATGCCCAAACCAACAATACATACAAAGACCAAAGGGATCACCAGTTTGGCACAGTTTCTAAGTGACACCCGATCACCATCTCTACCTAAACCCGACGTAACAACTTAGGGTCAGCCAAATAATGAGCACCCACTGGGTCCCTCAAGTCAAACACTGAGAAAACATCTTACTCAGGATTCTCCAGGTAAACACGAGTGAACGCATCCTACACGGGATCCTTATCATAGAGTAAGGGTGAAATCCTACACGGGATCCTAAAAAGAAGGACAACATAGGAATTCCATAACATGGTTCCTTTAAAATGAAGAACAAGAGAGAGATCCTACAAGGGACTCCCTAGGTCAGCACACAAGCAAAGGCATCCCTCAGGGGATCCTTAGAAGTACCTGATCTCAAAGCCTTATAGGCCAGAAGGAAATGTCTCACAAGGGAAAAATACTCTAAATCATAGGTTAAGGAAGATAGATCATAGCACATCTTCTATTAAAGGTATCAAATAAGTTGTTCTAAACACCCAACCTATCATCCACGCCAAGTCTCACTCTCAGGTGACAACTAAACATGATAACTGGAGGAAGAAACCCTAAATTTAGATAAAAACCAACAAAACCACATTTATATGACCTATAAAAGTAAAAATGATTTCACCATTTCCATCTACGTGGAAAAACGCTCATAATCGACTACTCACATTCCCAATTCTGACTTCTAAAGCATAAGATATCCCAAAATTACTAAACTGAAGTAGTACATGGCCAGAGCACATGGCCAGAACACATTGGGTCTACCTATGTAATAGTACACGACATGTAAATTACTGTACATAGCATGTACTATTCAAAAAAAGTCACCCCATGTGTTTTTTCACTAAAACACATGCCCAAGTACCACTACACGGTGTGTATTCAAAGTACATGGCGTGTACTCCTTAAAAACCATTATTCCTTGTTTCTTATCACACGGGAAGTCACACGGCCACCCACTACACATCATGTACTCAAAGTACACGGCGTGTACTTAAGAAAACTTCATCTTCCCTGAACGGCAAGAAAACAGGGTGTGTACCCCTGGAATACACGCCGTGTATTCTGGGTTTTCTGACGGGAAATCCCTGAAAACGCGCGAAACTCCCATTTTCTCCCTCGAAACAACAGATCGATCCCAATGGGATTACAAGAAAGAAATAAAAGGCTTTAATGACTTAAACCGATATGTTTAAAGAGGATCTATGGAAAAAACATAAATTTCCCTACCTTCGGGTGGAAACTGCCGAAGATTCGGTTGATTTCACGACTCCTGGTTGTCGCACGCCGACTCAACACGTCGTGAGCTTCGAATCAGTACCACTCTTGCCTCCCAACTCTCCCTCTTTATCAATATCCATATCTCCCATAGGTCACAGCCAAGGGGGTGGCATAGTAGACATGCACAAGGAGGAGTATGAAAGAATAGAGAAGAAAAGAAAAGGAAAGAAGAAAAGAAAAGGAAGAAAAAGGGGCCCGGGCCGGCCCCGGCGACCGACATGAGTTTATGCCTTACTTAGTCTAAACTCCCAATTCTGGACTCAACAGCACAGAAGGAATCTCAATCTGACGCTCTGTTTAAAATTTATTACCAAACGAACCTGCGTGAATAATTTAATATTTAATTTAATAATATTAAATATTAAATATTCCGCTAAAATTCAAAAAGTTCAGATTCCCACCAAACTCCTATACTAGGGTAAACACCTTATTCCGAGACAATTGGAGTTGAAAGAAAAATTATTTTAGATCAGATGGTAGAGTAAAATGACCATTTTACCCCTCACAATCATCCAACAACAAAAATTCAAATATTTGCTCAAAATGATTGTCCGTAAAAAAACGGGTTCTTACAAACTCTCCACCATAAACCTTATCGTCCCCAAGAAGCCCAGTGAAAGTTCTAGAAACAATTCTCATAACCTGAGCATCTGCACAAAAAAGCTATCTAGACAACCCAACGACCTGCCTTATAGTGTTAACAACCACCATCTACAAAGAAGATATTCAACTACTACCAAACGGTTACTCCCCACTATAGGAATACCCTTGTCATCATTTTAAAAGAAAACTCTAAACTCAAATTCCCACTGGAAAACACCAAAGTTTAACCGAAATAAGGAAAAGCACCCTCAAAGGGCCAATGGTTCACTCCCCACCATATGGATTTTCTTGCACTTCTCTGAGTGAAAAACCAGAATAGGTTCCATCCTCAACATGGATGAAAATTAAGAAAGGAAAAGGAGCTCAATGTAAGGTCGAAGCTCTCTCAGCATACTCAAGATGAATCAAGATATCGCATGATCATCTCTTACAGGAGTACATTCACTGAATGCGTTTTTAGCTCCCTCTGAGCCACACTAACATCCTTCCAAAACCCAACCAGGATTCAAGCATGGGTCAATCATTTCATGGTAACCCGAAATTTCACAAAGTCACCTCTACAACATAAGGACATTTCAACACAACTTCCAGGATCTGAGTCCACAAAAAGTCTTGAAACATTGGTCCTTGGCTTGCACCTGTCCACTCACCGATCTAGATTCAAACGATGCCACCTCCAACAGCAACATCAGAAACATTGGTCAACTAGGGAAGGCACCCGAATAGGCCTGCTCGTCAGAACCAGTCACAAAAAAAACACCGTCAAAAGGCATTAGAAAACACTGGCCAACCTTTCACACACAGGTTTCCCTAGAAAAGAACAGACATCTACCTACAAGGGTTTGAGTCAAAACCAAGGGTTTCTAGGTCTTCCACTTATCCCTACAGAAAAAGCCTCAAAACTAGGTCACAAGGTCTAACCACATAGCCCGAAAGATCCAAAACCACTCAGAATAACTTAAAGATCACAATGACCAATGAAATTAAAAACTTAAACACAGCCTAAAAGGGCCCTGATCCTCTCCGGGCATCCTCAGAAGGAACTAATCCTTGGTGGTCACAATCAAAACAGAATAGACAAGTTGATCTAACAATCATTGGGTATTTTTATACAGAAATACCACAAGGAAGTCCAATTCACAAGAAAATCATTGTTATCTATCGACATCATTCTCAAGGATCTGACTAGATAACCACAGACCCGAGAAACAACACCCAATAAGGGTTAAACAGAAAGTCATCATGTTCCACATAGACCAACTGGGGTCACTGCACCACCTATGCACGAGAACTAATTCATCATATTCACACCAATTACTTAACATAGATCCACATAACCTGCCATTAGAGTAAAAATTATGTTTAAGTAGACCCAAAGGTCTCAGTTTTCAGTAAAAACACACACTAGTAAGCCTATATGCTGTGAATCCTATGTGCCTAGTATAATGCATGAGATGCCTCTTGCCTTTTCCAACCAAGAGTCAAAATACATCCCTGGAATATTACCAATGTCTAAGACCCAGATATCCATAGTAAATCAAAACAGCACACAACATGTGTGTCGCTCAAGGAAAAAATAATATACAACTATAACATTGAAAAATTGGAACAACAATCCCAAACCTTGGAAACCAGGACTTCTTACTGGAACAAACCAACCCGATACCCTTCATAGGTTCCGACACATTCCTAATACTCCTCTCTACCATATCCCAAATAGTAAAGACTAGGAAAGAAAACTCCTCTGATACCACTTTGTAACATCTCTACCTGGAGCCACTAAACCGGTGCTCCGACCCAGTTCGCCACAAGGCATCAAGCGCACCTCCCCATATGCCAGAGGCTGACGACTAGCAGCGAGGACCTAGGGTGTGATAGTGGGGAGACTATGCCCTCATACTAGAGTAAGAAAACAGCAGAAATAACTAAGTATCATACACATCTAAAAGTAAACAGATTTCGGAAGTAATAAATACCAGAAATAGAACAAGCAGTAATAGTAAAATGTTGTAAAAGCCCGAAGAGCTATACAATAAAACACAACACTGGTCACCCACTGGGCCAACAATATAGATACAAGTACAAAAGAAACTGAAAGTAAAAGTACAAGGCTCTATTACTAACTCCGAGCCAATCCATATATCTGATCGCCAGATATTGTCGAACTATAGCAGCCCGATCAATAAAACCACTCGAGCAGCTCTGCTCGATAATGGAACACTGGGCCTCAGCCCTATCCACCCTGCAACTCTTTCTTGACTTGAAAAGAAGACATAAGGTCTACAGGTACACCAAGTTGCACGTGCAGGGGTGATAAATAATCTCAGTAGGGCACCCCAACAATCAACCTATAACTGTGTTGCTAAATGTGTATGCAACAACAATGTGCTCAGCCTAGCTGGAACACAACAAAAGAAAGAAAACCAAACGTGTAACCAAAGTTGAACTCAGAGTCTGAAATCCCTATCAACTGGGAAAGTGCCACCATGGATGTCTGTATATATATAGGTACGCATGTATAGTCCCATACCTATACACATGTACATAAATATGAATATTCATGATTAAGTGATTCAAATAACAAGAACAACATCACCAGTCTGTCCTTGGGACCTTAAGCCCGATCTCCTGGATGTCCTATTCAAGGGAATTCTGCTTGAATTTGTGCTACTCAAGCCTTGTATCAAATAAGTTAGTCTTAGGGTCTGTAATCCCATCAACATGTACCTGATTCGACCAACGCTGGAGATATGCATCTGAACAAGATAAACAAAACAATAAACCCTCTAGTTCAATAAATCAAACACAAGAAAGTAGATAACACAACAGGTAACCCTCTGGGAAGTACTCACATCCATCCCCTCTAGACCTACCTAACAAGTACCAACAACCCTCTGGGTAGTACACTCATCCTAACCCCTCTGTTTTGGTCATAAGAAAATTATAAGACTCTTTGAGGAAGCTCACTCAGTCAATTCCAATTATAGTCTAAGGTAGTCAGGGACTCTCTGAGAAAGATCACACAGTAAATTCCCTTTATAACCCCAATTTCACGGACTCTCTGAGGAATCACACTCGGTCAATTCCCCTTATAGCCTAGGTCGTACAAAGACTCTCTGAGGAATCTCACGCAGTCAATCCCCCGTATAGTCTAGGATATCAAGTTGATTCAAAGTAAAACAAATACTCTCTGAGGAAGCTCACCCAGTCTATCCCCACATAGTCTAAAGCAGTCACAGACTCTCTGAGGAAGCCCACATAGTCAATCCCCGTATAGCCCATTGTAATCCTAGGCTCTCTGGGGTAGCTCACACAGTCTATCCCATTATATCCCAAAGTGATCCTAGGCTCTCTGAGGAAGCTCACACAGTCTACCCCACTGTAGCCTAGTGCTCAAAGACTCTCTAAGGAAGCTCACTCGGTCTATCCCCCTATAGTCTACTACACCAGGTTCTCACGGACCTGTGTAGGATAATGGTATAGTAATGTAATATAGCCAATGTAGACCAACAGATCTACTTGGCTAACTAATATAAATCATAACAAGCATCTCAAGATTCAAACACTCCATCCTACAGCAACCGGTATGGAAAACAGAAAAAGTAGCCAAACTGGCTAACGTGAACAAATAGTCGTAAACAGAACATGAATATGAAAAACATCCAATGCATAGAAATTAAACAATATTCATATTCAAACTTCTTCAACACAAGAAAACAAGAAAGGCAGGTGGATCATAGGGGTAAAATGGTAAACACACAATACCCCATTCAAGGGTATTGGTGAAATTTGTGTATAATATTCAAGGAATTCCAACTGAAAGGAACAAACCACCTACTTAGGAACACAAGGAATAGTAGGAATCCAAACAAACAATAAAGATTCCTCACATCAGACTCAACAGCCACCAAACAGGAAGCACCTCTAGTAACCACTACAGCATCAGCAAACCAATTCAGATATAAACAAATGAGTGCGAGTGGCCCGAATGCCCAACCAAAAAATACATCCAAAGACCAAAGGGATAACCAGTTTGGAACGGGTTCTAGGTGACACCCAATAACCATATCTACCCAAACCCATCGTAACAACTCAGGGTCAGCCAAACAATGAGCACCCACTGGTACCCTCATTTCAAACACTGAGGAAACATCATACTCGGGATTCTCCAGATAAACACGAACGAAGGCATCCTACGCGGGATCCTTAGAAAAGAGTAAGGGAGGAGTCCTACACAGGATCCTCAAAGAAAGGACAACATATTCATTCCATAACATGTTTCCTTTCAAATGAAGAACAAGAGATATATCCTATAAGGGACTCCCTAGGTCAGCACACAAGTAAAGGAATCCCTTAGGGGATCCTTAGAAGTACTCGGTATCAAAGCCTCATAGGCCAGAAAGGAATGTCTCACAAGAGAAAATTCCTCTAAAGCACGGGTTATGGGACATATATCATAGCTCATCTCCTATTAAAGTTATAAACTAAGTTGTTCTGAACACCCAACCTATCATCCATGCCAAGTCTCACTATCAGCTGATAACTAAACATGATAACTGGATGAAGAAACCCTCCATTTAGATAGAAACCACCATAACCCCCTTTATATGACCTCTGAAAGTACAAAAGGATTCCACCATTTTGATCTATGTAGAAAAATTCTCAGAATCAACTACTCACACGCCAAATTCTAACTTCCAGAGCATAAGATATCCCAAAATTACTAAACTGAAGTAGTACATGGCCAGAGCACATGGCCAGAACATATTGGGTCTGCCTTTTTAATATTACACGGCATGTAAATTACTGTACATGTCATATACTATTCAAAAAAAGTCACCCCTTATGTGTTTTCAATAAAACACATTCCCAAGTACCACTACATGGCATGTACTCAAAGTACACGGCGTGTACTCCTTAAAAACCATTATTCCTTGTTTCTTCTCACACGGTCAGTCACACGGCCACCCACTACACGACATTTACTCAAATTACATGGAATGTACTTAAGAAAACATCGTCTTCCCTGAACGGAAAGAACACACGGCGTGTACCCCTAGAATATACGCCGTGTATTCTGGGTTTTCCGACGGGAAATCCCTGAAAACGCCTAAAAGGCCCATTTTCGCCCCTGAAACAATAGATCGATCCCCATGGGCTTACAATCAAGAAATATAAGGCTTTAAATACTTAAAATAACATTTTTAAATAGGATCTATGGAAAAAACATAAATGGACCTACCTTCGGGCAGAAACCGCCAAAGCTTCGGTTGATTTCACGGCTCCCGGTTGCTGCACGCCGACTCAGCACGTCGAGAGCTTTAAATCGATACCCCTATTGCCTCCCAACTCTCCCTATTTCACAATCTCCATATCTCCCATAGGTCATGGACAAGGGGGAGGCATAGTAGACGTGCGCAAGTAGGAGGAAAGAAGAGAGAAGAAAACAAAAGGAAAGAAGAAAAGAAAAGGAAGAAAAAGGGGCACGGGCCGGCCCCGGCACCTGACATGATTTTATGCCTTCCCTAGGCTAAACTCCTAATTATGAACTCAATAGCGCAGAAGGAATCTCAATCTAACGCTCTGTTTAAAATTTATTTCCAAATGAACCTGCGTGAATAATTTAATATTTAATTTAAAAATATTAAATATTAAATATTCTGCTAAAATTCGAAAAGCTCAAATTTCCACCAAACTTATGTCCTAGGGTAAACACCCTATTCTGGGTCCATCAGAGTTGTCAAAAAAATAATTCGAGATCATATGGTAGAGTAAAATGACCATTTTACCCCTCACGAGCATCCAGCAGTAAAAATTCAAATTTATTCTCAAAATGATTGTCTGGAAAAACACGGGTTCTTACACCACACACACACCCCACCCAACCCAAAACCCTAGCTCATTGGTGATCGTGATCCCTCTATTGTACTCCACCTTCTCCCTCAATCTCCCCTCCCCTATTGACTCCAAACCCTAGTACCACCACCCCTCGTCGGCTCTCTCGAACCCTTCTTCTCCCTCCCCCTCACAACCTCAAACCCTAACACCCCCCCCCCCTCATCAATGTGCTTGAGCCCTATATTATAGCCCTCTATTATCCCCGAATATCTCCTAAGACACTGACCCCAAACTCTAGACCAACCCTATTTTCCCCTTACTGGCACCCAAGAATATCCTAATACCCTTGATCATGTGCCCCCTCAATCCCTTGTCGGCGATGTGGTCACAACCACCCGGCCTATCTCCCTCATCTTTATCTTCACCGAAGTTATAATCCTTGACCAATCCCTTTCCCTACTACTTCCTTTTCTCAATCCCACACTAGAGGTGAGGCCAATTTCTAAATGTATGTTTAATGGAAAATTCTTCCCAAAAGTTTTTTACATATCTTTCACAATTTTCATAAAGGGAACTATATTTTCTCATCTCTAGTCTGTTTTCAATTATTGTTGTATTTTTATCCTTTGAGATAGCCATGATAGTTATCATTCATATTTAAATACCAGCTCTCCTTTAGAAATTTATTTATTGATTAAGCTATAACATAGTCTAAGCCAGCAATTTTATGTTCATATTTCAACTGAACATAACTTAAATTATCTTTCTTGTTCCATATTTTGTTTCCAATTCTCAAGAAATATCTGAATATTTTAGTGTTAATATCCATTGTTGATGTTGGAGAGTTGAAAATGTTTTATGCCTAGATCATGATTTTCCATTATTTGATTCTTTATTTTTTTGAAAACCCCTTTATTGTTTAGGTATGCATCTGGGGTATTTTCCAGCATTACCTTCACATGGTGTTTAAGTTTTAATTATTTATCATTCTATATAAATTTAATGATTTTCTCCGATTTTGTAATTTTTTTATTATTAGTTTAGATTAGTCTTTATAATTCTTTAAATCAATAGTTCTAGACTCCAAACATAATAAATCACTCTAACTCGTGAATTTAATGGTTTATCCAAGTTTTTCTCTTACCAATTTCATTTGATGTTGAAGTTGGTAGAAATTATTATTTTCCAATGAGGATCCAATCCTCTTTTAAGGTGACGCTATTTTGTGATCTATTTTTCATATGAATTTAATGGGTTTAGTGGTTGACATCGCTTATCGAAAATCACTAGCACTAATCACTTCTGGTAAGTGATTTGTGTAATGGTCTATTTGACAGAACTTCCTGAAAACAAATAGCATACTTTCCCCATTGAAATATTAATCACTCTTTTACATATCAGAGGGGTAAAACCCTTTTTGGAAAAAAACATTAGCACTTTCACCATTTAAAATTTTTATTTTGAACTTATTATGATAACAAAATAGTTATGATTTTCATTAAAACCATTCTCTCAAATCCTATTTTCATAAATCAAAACTTGAACTACCAATTTTCATGGTGTTAGTTTATATCATAGTGGTATATACCCATAATAATTTATATGAAATATTTTTTAGGTTGTGAATGATTTTTTTTAGAAAAATTATATAGAGGTAGATATAGTTGAAGTAAGAATTTTTGTTTTTATGTTTTTAGGAAACACATGTGTAAGTTTTCATTACATTTTAATGGACCTTTAAGAGAGACTATGATTCACCATATGAAATGGTGTTTATGGTGTTATGGTTCTTACCCATGATTGAATATCATTAATCCTTGTGAAGATAAAGTGAAAATGATAGTTAATAGGATCTGTAAAGGGTGTGATGGATTTATAGGGTAATAAAAATTATAATGAAAATGGATTTAGTTTTTTAAATATTTGTTTAAATTGAAATATTTTTATTATAGATTTCATAAATGGGGTTTTATAGATTACACAATCAACACATGTTCTATAGAAGACTAATTTAGTAATTTGTGAGAATTCAGAAAATTTTGGTAACACATGGTCACTATATAAGTTGGGAATAGTTTTTTAAAAGTAAAAAATTTTTAAATGGTTTATTTTTTTAACCCCTTATTTAATCATAATTCCCTATCAATAATAAAACAATTATAGAAATATTATGGATACATTTTTTTTAAATTGTATTAAACATATTTTAATTTATATAAATTTTATATCTATTTCCCATTTATATATTGGTATAAACATATAACTCATTGTGGGTATCATTTATTAAAATGAATATTTTCAATACATTATGAGTTTGTGTTTAGGTAAATTTGGATCAAGATGCAATTTTATCCATAAATTATTTTTATAATGTATGTTTTACCCAAAACCAAAGCCAATATAAAATTAAAATTTTGATTATTATTGTTCTTTTAGAACCAATTACCATATTTCTCAATTTTGGGAAACTACTCACTAGCCAACACCTCTTTACATTCCCATAGAATATCTATTCATTAAAATCATTTACATTTTAACTAAATCTTGAATCTATTTAATTCCAACTAATGAAACTTTACTATATTTTACCATTATCTATTTTCCTACTTATTAATATGTATGTATTTTAATTATTTTTAATAAATTGTATGCACATTGTGATATATATATGGATAAAAGTTCCATAACATTACAAAGGTACACGCCTCAGTATGATAAGGGTTTGGAGGAAATTTTACACATTGAAATTTCCAATTAAATCGTTGATAGAAGAATAAGATTTCTATGTCCTAAATGTAAATTTAGAAGATATTTAAACATATATGAATTTAATGAACACTTGATATTTAAGTAATTACCTACTCAATATTTGTGTTGGATTTGGCATGGATAATCGAACGTTACAGAATGTTTGAGCACTGATGTCAACCAACATAATGAGATCCCAACATCATTGAAAATGGAAAATGAAATTTAAATCTTTATAAATGATGCATTAGGTATTGTAATACACCAACATCAACAACCAAACATATTAAAACAACCAGTTGAGGGTCTACAAATAGAAACTTGACAAGTGATGTTTTTGAGACTATTGGACAACTAGATCAATATTGTAACATATCAATGCATCATCCTCAGGATTTTGTAGAGAATAATGTAAGAGAAAACTCCAATGAGCATAAAAATGTATTTCATGGTTTAGTTGATGATGGAAATCAAGAGTTGTATAATGTATGTTTCAAATATTCAAAACTTTCTATTTTACCAAATTTGTACCATATCAAATGTCTATATGGATTTAAAAATAAGGTGACTTCAATGATATTGTAATTATTGTGTGATGAATTTACTAAGGAAAAGATCCTTGGGTATTTTTATGATATTAAAAAAAATAACAAGATTGGTCTTAATAATACAAAAATACATGTTTTTCCCAATGATTGTATGATTTATTGGGGAGAGGATACAAGTATACAGGATTTAAAAAAAATCTTCTTCTATATGGTAGTCAATGGGTGATGTTGGAAGTCTAAATAAACATATTACTATGAAAATGAAGAGAAAATGAACACACCTACAAAATTTTTTCTTTACATTTCCTTAAATCCTAGAATGAAATGGTTTTTCATGTCATCAAAAACCACCGATCACATGATGTGGAATTATATAGATAATAAAAATGATGGGTTAAAGAGACATCCATGATATTAACAATGGTGGAATACATTTGATTAATTACATCCATATTTCTTAATGAATCCTAGGATTGTTTGATTAGTATTGGTTGTTGATGGATTCAACCCATTTGGGACTTTGAGCACCAGTTATATGTATTTATCCCTTACAATTTTCCGCTATGGATGTGTATGAAATAAAAGAATTTTATCATTTTGATGATTATTCCTAGAAAACTAATAACTAAAATTGATATTGATGTATAATTGAAGCCTCTAATTGAATAATTATAGGATTTATGGAGCAACAGTGTTGGGACATATGACGCATCTTCTAGAACAATGTTCGAAATGAAAGCTACTCAAATATATACCATTAGTGACTTCCAAGGACATGAGAATTTATCTGTTTGTAACACTTACATGGGTTTGGATTGTCCTATTTAAAACTTTTATTTTGATCCAGAATGAATAAATCACAGTAAAAATTGGTGCTTCTTGTGTCATCAAAGATTTCTAGATGCATATCATAGATTTTAGATGAACAAGTCAAAATTCAATGTTTCTATTGATCGTAGACCGCCTCCAAAGTTTTTGATAGGTTTTGAAAAAATTTCAAAACTTCAAAATGTTGAAAAAGAATTTGGGAAGGTGAATCATTTGAATGATACTGGGAAATGAGTTCGAAGTGCATCATCAAGTGAAATCAGAATAAGGAAATGGAAGAAAAACATATATTCTTCAATATTATGTATTGGGAATCTAATTTTTTTCAGCATAATCTTGAGGTTATGAATATTGATAATAATGTTTATGAAAATTTTATCTTCACGTTGCTTAATAAGAAGATAAAACCAAAGGACCATCTCAATGCTTATAAATACTTACAAACAATGAACATAAAACCTGATCTCTGGATAGATGATAATGGAAGTATGATCTGAAAATTTTTGTAATGAAAAATAGAGATAAAGATACATTCCTTCAAATTTTAAAAAATGAGAAGGTATATGATGGTTATTCAAGTAACATCGCAAGGTTTTTTGACTTAAATAATCATAGGTTATTTGGATTGAAAAGTCATGATTCAAATACTTTCTTATATTTGTTTCTACCACAAGCATTGCATACATTATTACTTGAAAAGGTTACTACTGTTGTGCTCAAATTTTTCAAATTCTTCATAAAAATATATGAGAAAACTCTATAAACATTTGATCTTGAAAACCTTTAGTAGATATTTTTATTGACACTTTTTGCAACAAAAATAATCTTTCCTCCATCTTTTGTTACTTTCATGATGCATTTAATAGTGAATTTGGTCAAGGAAAATAAACAAAGTGGACCGGTACATTATCGATGGATGTATCCAATTGAGAGGTACTTTATTAATATGTTTTTCATTTAATTAAATAATTCTTGTAACTTCATTAAATACAAAATTATGTTTTTTTATTTTATTCAAAAATATCTTGGGCATCTGAAATCATATGTGAAAAATAAATCTCAACCTAAAGGATCTATTTCTGAAGGCTATTTTGTAGAGGATTGAATTGCCTTTTTTTCTAGGTACTTGGATGATATTGAGACAATATTAAATCAAGTTTTATTTGTTGACAACACATCGACTCAAAATCAACTACATGGGAAATAAAAAGAAATTCATTCTATTAGCTGATCAGTTGGGAGAAGATCAAATATTACACTGGCCGGAATGCAATTATTATAGGAACATTGATATGTGATGAAAAATAGTGAAATTTCATATCTATTTATTGAATATTTTATGATAAAAACAAATAGACAAATGAGACTGAACATGAAATGAGAAAGATATAACAAAATCTCTTAAAAAATTCTTTAGAATCGTTTTCATGATGTGTAAGTTAATAAATATTGGAATCAATATGGATATTTGGATGACACGTATTATTTGTAAATATAATAATGTATATTAATTTTTTTAGATCTTGAATACTGATACATGACCTAAGTTGTCAAAATATTTGATTTTTCTTTCTCGAGGTCCTCTAAAACAGGAATGAAAGTTTGATGATTACAATGTGAATGGATTTAAATTTTGTACTATCAATCAGGAATAGGGTTTGAAAATACAGAATAGTGGTATATTTACATTTTAAAAATTGGGATACTATGGAAAATTTATAGATATTATCAAATTAAACTCTCATAGGAATTTTCACCTCTTTTTTTCAAATGAAATTGGGTCGATATTATCAGGGGTGTTAAAATAGATTCCTTACAATTTACTTCTGTGAACTTCTCTCGCTTGATGGATGTCAGTGATCATGAATTACATGATACATATATCTTATAATCACAAGAGAAAATAGTATATTATGTGGAATATGTCGTGGATGAAGGGTAGAGTGTAGTTTCTCATGTAAAAAAATAGACTTCTATAATATGGGTGTTAAATTGGAAGATTTTACCCCTGATGTTAAATCCCAACAATAGCAAGAAGAGAAAATATTTTTCCATAATGATATTGGAAATATTAGTCTTGAAAGGGTAGATGAAGTATATGAAGTAATGATGGAGTATGAAAATGACATGATTGAAGGGAGAAATGATTTTATGTGAAGTTATACATTCATTTATAAACCACTAATGTTTTTTTTTACAGTCATTCATTATCATATCTATGTATACTTTTTTTATTACTATGCATCTGTTATCATTTATAATTTTTTTTTACAATAATTTTTTGAAATATATGTTCAAAAGTTAGTTTTATTTGATTAAATTATAGGAATTTCTAGGAGGAATAATTTTACTGATTCCATAAAAACTTTAAGTCAATGTTCCATTGACAATAATGACAGATGAGGATCCATTGGTATCCCTCCCTATAGCATCTGAGATGCCCTCTTCTTTCCCCCTACACTGTCTCTCACACCCTCCATACCTTCATCTTCTCGCACACCCTCCATCAGTATCCCATCAGCAACTCTGATAACGCCTCCCCATTCAGCAGCCTCAGTAGGAAGAGAGAAGGTCATTACTCCTATTTCTTCACAGGGATATTGGAGGTGATAGTTATTTGAACAAATTTTAACATGAATAAAGTTATTGCAATTTTTTTAAATTACTAATTGTTTTTTTCATAAAATATGGAAACAATCCAACAAAAAAAGGGAAATATTAAAAGTTTAGATTTCTAGAATCTGAACGGACTAAAGATGGTTGTCCCATTTGAAAATTATGGGGTCCCTACAGATAGCACCGAGGGATTATTTGGCCAAATTCTAGGCCAACCAGCATCAGAGCAAGTTACCCTTCCGATTATGCATGCTGATTGGAGGCACTTGCCTCCATCTTGGAAAAATGATGTTTTTGATTCAGAGATAAAGTAAATTTTAATATATTATGGTGTAATTGAATGTCATTATGTTATTAAATTCTAATATTTTAAAACTAAATATCTTTTTATAGATTTTTCTCACTTTCCCATTGTTGATCTTATAGAATGAAAGTGGACATTGAAAAATTTGGGTAAGAAATTGAAGGAATTAAAATTGAGATTATGGAATGAATTCAATGATACTTCATTGAGCACCTAGCAGTTGTATGATAAGGTACCCAATGGGGTACCTAGAGAGAAATGGAATTTTTTTTATATCCATCATCATGTGAAGAACATGGAATTTAAATATATATTATTATATTAATCTCATTTTATATTTATAAATGCATATGACTAACAGATGATGTTTTATACATTACTATTAAATTACGTTATATTTGTTTCAAGATGTTTCGATGAATAATGCATTAAGTCGAGCTAATAAAATCATCCCTCACACTACTAGGTCAAATATTTTTTCCAAAAAATGGTCGACTCTGGAAATCTTCTCATTAGTTTAAATAATTATAAGACAATATATTTTGTTTCATATATTAAATTTTTTATTTATATTTTTGTAATGCATTCATAAAATTTAGGTCACCAAGTATTTTAAATATAACTGTGGTTGGATGTTAACAAAAAAATATTATGGGACTTAAGTTAATGATCCTTCCAAAGAATTTGGGGTATGAATTCATTTTTCGTTATAATAACCTATTGTCAGTTGTCACTATGTTAATATATATTTCTTCAAATATAAGTAATATTTGATTTATCAGTAAAAAATTAAATAACTATTGGATGTCAATCCCACATAGTCCTTCATAGTCTCCTAGGATGACCAAGTTGGTAATATATTTGGGAAGGAGCATCCTGGTCGAGTGTGTGGGATGGGTTTGGGACCATTACCATCAGTGGTCCTTGGTAGTTCATCAGGGATTATATCTACATCTACTCTTGGTTGTAGTCACTGCCTACACCAAGATTCTCAGAGAGATTTTTTTTCTATTCAAATCACAATTTAGGAATATGGGACTCATCTATCCACTTTGAAGAAAGTGTTGGTTGATTTATATCAAAAAATGACCAGTTCTATATATGGTGATATTGCATTGATGAATGGTGGTGATCAGTTAAATCACATAACTTCAAAATCATTTAGTTCACAAAATTTTATTGGAATTATGTTTAAATATAAATATGCATCATTTTTATTTTTCAATATAATTGTATTGCAGGTTCCGGTAGTGGGAAGTATATAAGGATATGGAGAGGTTGATAAGAATATTTCATTATTGGGTAGTGATTAGTGGTCTATTTCATCTCTTGGACAAATATGGAAAAACTAATTTCCCAAATTATTTTTAATTTACATCTTATTTAACTAAGAATCAGAGACAAAAAACATTTTGGTTCACATTAATGGGAAAAATTGAATTACATGATGGATTTTTTTCTTTTTATATGGTTTCATCAAAAATAATATAATATGTATGACATATAATATAGATTATAGTTTAAATTTCATTTATCTATTTATTTTTATGGAATCTTCTGGTTTGTGTAAAATGGGAAGGTGTAAATATTATTTATGTCTTTTTATGGATAGATAGTTCCATTGTTTGTTTTTCTCTTAGTTTGTTTTCGGGTTCATATTCTAAAAGTTTCATTTTTTATGAAAATCAGAATTTAGAGGTAGTTTAAACTACCCCAAAATATGCCATATCAATATATAGGGGTGGTTTAAAACCCTTCTATATAATGGTGCTTTTTTTATTGTTAAAACTACTGCTCAATATGTCCTATTATTAATTAGCAGTAGTTTTTTCTATTTTTTTAGCGGTTCTCCAGTAAAATAAATTTAGGATATAGCGGCGGTTTAAATTTCCGCTAAATCCTCACCATTTTTTTGGGTAGAAAACTACCGCTAAAATTAAAAAAAACGCCTCTAAATATTCATTTTGTGATTTTTACCAGAAACTATCACTAAATGGAAGGAACCACCATAGGTTGGATGTAGACACCAACATTAGTGGAAGTTTTTGGAAACCATCACAGAAACTTTTAGTGGAGGCTTAAATTGCCGCAAATAGGCACTTTTCTTATAGTGACTTTGTTCCTATCTTCTTTATTCTTAAATTCAAGACCAATTCTTATCTTCTCAATCATTTTTTATCTAAATAAAAATATTTATTCCTGAAATTGTACACCTCATGCATGATTCTTTATTGATAATCTTTATTATTGCATGGGCATTACTTTGAATAGTAACTTGATTTTGTTTCCACTTCACCACAAGAATCACATATCATTTTAAACTCTAATAGAGAACATAAAATTTCATATCCTTTATCCTCACAAGGTTTAGAATCAAAAATAATATTAGGCTCATATTTTACTTTGGCTATAGAACACAACTTCTATGATTAAATCCACTTATTCTTATTATTTTTACCTTTTTTCATAAGAAATGTTTCTTTTGGATTCTCTTCTTTGACAAAAATAGCTTCCAAATTCACCCAAATATCATTAGAGAATCGAAATTGATTAATATATTAATAGATAACTTCCTCAATAGCCTCATTTTATGGTTATTTTTTGAAATCATCAATTGTAATGTTTCATTGATATTTCTAAAAGATAACTCTATGTGGGCTTAATAGAACGATTCCACCTTCAACCACTTCTAGATGAACTCCGGTATAATTCTCCATGAATTAATAAAATTTATTTTTTTCATTCTTTGAATTTATTTCTATCAAAAAATGAAATATTCATTGTGAGTTCAATTTTTCTTCAACAACTTCAAATCAAGTTAGAGAAAGAAAAAATCCATGAAAAATGAAAATATCCATTTTATTCTATTTATTAGTCCCATATTAGAGGATTAGAGTGATGTAACCCTAATTAGGGAGGGTAGAATCAGGTTATGAAAAGTTCTTGGGAAATTAGAATTATCAATCATTTACTGTCTCACTTTCCCTTCAAGGATCTTGACCACTCAACCCAGAGGGTCACTTGTTATTCAATTTTATAGAATATATTTTAGGTTTCTGGACCACATTTGGTATATGTTCCTAAAGTTAATAGAGACATAATAATTTAATTTATCTACCCTCATTGGGCCACATATAAGGATCATGCCTCAGTAATGTGCCTTGCACCAAATCACAATGAAGCTAGCTTATTTTCACAATGGGTCACTCTACTTTATAATAGTTTAGGGATAACTCACTACTTCTAAAGTGTAACCCCCTCAAACAACCATTCCTTTTCTCACTATGCTAGAAAGGAATTCATTCACACATTTTATATACTCCTTGGTCCCTTCTCCAGCATCACTTTCATGGTATATATATATTTTATATTAAATTCCACTTTTGCAACTCCTTCGCAATATGTAAACAGCCCCTTGATGCATTGTCTCGCCTTCACTTTCTAGAGAACGTCAAGAATACCTCCTTCACTATACAATATTGATCACTCATATTATCTTTTAAAGTATATTCAATGGTTTCAATTATTAAAACTTATGTCCCTACTACTAAAAAAATCCTTATCTTTATTCTACAATAATTATATATCAATTCACACTCTATACAGCCTACTTCTTCTTTCCAATCACACTTCTTGAAATAATGTGGTCATGCACCAATCACTTGGAAACCTATCAACATTATTGTAGGGGTAAAAAATATACCCATAACTCCTCCATAACAATTATAATTAAAAAAACAACTGACTCATGGAATTATCTCTCTTTCTATGGAATCAATTAATTTACTAATTAATCCGCCATCACCAATACTAAAAATCACTTTTGATCTTGGATTAGATCATGGTCTAAAACTAACACACTTAATATATAAAATATTAAACATCCATATCATGCATATCATAATATATTACACCCAAGATAATCACCTCATACACTGAGATGTCTTACACCATGGGTTTGTGTGAAAACTATAGATATTTTTCCTTCTAAACTCAAATCATCACTAGTGTGGTCACTTATCACTACCCATTTTGGCCTACTAATAAACCAATTGACCATGTTCTACATAGACCACCACTAAGACCATTTTGGGTTTCCATGTGCTACACATGGATCATCTCAAACCACCACACCTTTTTTACAGCAGGTTCCATCCCATTCCATCCTCCATTATACTAAATTTCTTCATTATAGAACACATTCTTGACTAGGCCTTTTTTACTACAGCATGGTCGAAATTTTTTGGTTGTTTGGTAGAAAAAATGTTTAACACCATGAAATGAACCATGGTCAGCCTAAAAATGTTGGATTCATATCAATCATAGTTACTTACACTATAGAAATAGGCTGCTGCCACAAGCCATTTTGGATAGGTGCACTGAAATTCCACCTTGGGGAACACTATGGAATGATCACTTTTTCAATTTCCAATTTTGGGAATTGTATTCTAAATATGACCTTAATAATGGGGATGTACACACCTTCCCACTTATCCATCTCCACCACACTCTCTAACCAAGTCATAGTTATTCTGGTATTGGGAAATATTAGCACACCTATCCTTAAGCCAAGTAATGGTCCTCCTCTTCCTTCTATAAGATTCCTTCACACTCCTTTATCCCTTTACCTAACAATGTAAAATCATTAAACAATTTTATTTTCTTTATATCCAACACTTTTTATCTTCAAATAAAACTCAATCCTTTGGTATTGCTAACATACTTATTAATTAGTTTCTAATATCCCCTATTTATGTTTCATCCAATTTAATTAGGAAACTATAAATATTTTTACATGCGACAGATATATTTTCAATTATAAATAATAATGATTCATGTTTTTAGATGATGTGCCATAGATTTTCAATTTAATATAATGTTAATTTATATATATTGTTTCATGAGACTACAAAACTATTAATTCCTTTTATCTATGTATTATGTACAAATATAATAAAATAACCATTGTCTCTAGGTACTAGAGTCGGGGTTCTATAGTTGTAATTAGATAAAATTTAATAAAAACCTTGGGAACTATATTTATAATAACATAATTTGAGAACGTAACCCCATAAAAAATATTTAAGATATTATATAAATATTTCTATATTATATGACATTAATTTATAATAAATGCATAATAATTATATATAATTCATAGTTTTATTCATGAACTAATTAATTATATTCCATTGTTTATAAATGATACCTAATAGAAGTAACATAATCCTTATCAACACCCTTAATCAATGTAGTGATTTCCATCCTAATAAAATTATTGATAATGGAATTGGAGATAACCATATTATGAATTTATCAGATTAGTTAACTCAGCTTATGAAAAAATAACCTTTCTCGCGTTGAAAAATATATTGAACATCAGTACATTGTACCAATGTTAGATCACTTCATGTGGTAGAAACCTATAAATTTCAATGGATTGAAAAATCCATTAATGGGAGAGAAATTGATTAAGACTTTATAGAATAGATTCCTTACTTTGATATATAGTAAAAAGAATAATATTATCATGGATTTATATCTTATAAGGGGAGGTGTTTATCAGTGGTGGTAATTGATTCAAAACACTTAGAAGTAGGAATAGATTTAAAGTATATATTGGAATTAATTTAAAGTTATATTCCTAGAATGGTATTTTCTTTATGACCAAATAGTTAGAATGGAAAGGAAATTATTTAATTTAATATACAAGTAAGAGTAACTAGTTCTTTATAATGAGAATATTTTATAAGGTTAACAAGACATATTTAGGATTATGCAAAAAACCCAAAAAGCAAGATTAATCGCTTATTTGATAGATTATATCTAAGGTCTTTAATTTAATTACTCTCTCAAACATGTTTCTCATATAAGAAGATGGTGATAAGTGTGATCAATACCGAGAAGTATTTTTCCAACACTTATATTTTCAAAGGAAAGAAATAGAATAAAAGGAAGGTTTTTCACCTTTTTGCATTAAATTTGGTAAAAGAAAAAAAGGTATAATTTACAACTTGTAATGTTAGTGGGAAGAAACATCATGGATTGTGCTATAAGGGCTTGGGATTTTTCTTCCAGTGTGGAGAAAAATTCCATTAGGATCACAAGTATAAAGAAAAATAGAGAGTCTAATAATGTCAAATGGTTCAATTATAAGTAAATGGGGTATGAATCAAATAAATATCTAAAATATTAAGGAAACCTACCCTAGAAGAGGATAATAGATCAAGGTAGATCTTATTCAATAATAATAGTATAAGTTGAGGTCCAAAATGATGGAATAGTTAGTACTTTGGTCGTAAAATCCAATTTAGTCAATATATAGTTTGATTCTTGATGTATTAACTCATTCATATCTTAAAAATTTGTTAAGAAAATTGGATCATCCTCTAATGAATTATATATTGAGTTTTTATTTAAAACTCTTTGTGGAAGTCTTATATAAATGAAAGTATATTGGTCTATGTTCCTTAACTTCAAACTAGGTTGTAATCCAATGGTTGACTTCGACAAAATCATTAGGATGGATTGGATCTCAATGTATAATGAAATAATTTATTATCAAGATAAGGAGATTACAATATATACGGATGGAATAGAGTCCCTTATTTCTTGAAGAGAGACTTTGTTTCTAGAGTCTTGTTTGTAACCACCTCCATTGGATCATATTAATGAAATTCCTAGAGAATATAAATCAAAAAATAGAATGATATCCTTATAATAAAACAAGTATTTATGGGTAGGGATTATATTGGTGTATTTATTGATTAATTACCTAGATATCCACCAGATTAGGAAATTAAATTATCTATTTACCTTATCTCTAATTCAAAACCAATATGTAATCCTCCCTATAGAATAGATCTGGTGGAATCTGGGGAATTAAAGAAACAACTAAAAGAGTTGTGCGATAATGGATTAATATTCCCTATTTTTTAACATTTGGGAGAGCTTATCGTATTTGTAAAGAAGATAGATGGGTCTAAGTTTATCCATTGACTGTAGGGAAATAAATTCCATAACTATTAATAATAAATTTACTTTGTGTCACCTTGATTATTTTTTGGATAAAATTCAAGGAGCAAAATAATTCTCAAATATTTATCTCTATTGTATTTATCATTAATTAAATATCAATAAGGATGATATACCAAAGATAATTTCTTCACAAGAAACTAGAATTATGAATTCATACTAATTCCTTTTAGGTTTACAAATGCAACCCCAATGTTTATGGATATAATGAATATAGTATTCAGGGATTATCCTGATATTTATTGTGGATATTATTGATAATATATTGATATAATCTAAGTGTTATAAAGTGAATGAATACCATTTATGAACATTCCTTAAGACGCTAGAGGAAAAAGAGCTATATAGGAGATTCTAGAAGTGTGCATTTTGGTTTCAATATCTTTTATTAGCCATATTATCTTTAATTATAGAATATACGTTTACCCTAAAAATACAATGCTTATTAAGGAATGTCCCACACCAATGAAAATAACTAAGATATATAGTTTCTTTGGATTATTTGGTTACTATTAGTGATTTTTTGAATAATTTTCTAAATATACTAATTCACTAACAAACTTGACATAAAGGGATTAAAATCACATGATTAAAGGAATGTGAAGAAAACTTTGAGGAACTAAATAAAATATTAATCAATGTAATGGTATTAACCTTACAATCTAGAAAGGAAATACGTTTTATATACAGTGATGAATGAAAGAAAGAACTAGGATGTATCCTTAATAAAAATGAGAGAGTGGTTACTTATGAATCGAGATAATTAAAGGCCCATGAAAAAAACTAGAAAAAACATGATCTTGTAATATAAACCATAATATTTTTTTAAAGATATGGTGACACTATCTTTATAGTGAAAGATTTGATATATATATAGGTCATAAAATTTTGAAGTATATATTTACATAGAAAGACCTAAATATGTGTAAAAAAGGAGGATGGAACTACTTAAGAACTATGACTATAAAAAACTACCACTATGGGAAATAAAACAAGGTGTAAGATGCATTGAGTATGGACTCTGGTGTTCTATACAAGATGAGGATATAAAAGGATCCAATGTTCACGGATTTATTAAAGTTGAACATGAAAATTACCAAGGAAGGGGAAACATCATTTTTTCAAGTAATTTCCCAACCATATTTACTAGATAATATAAAGAAGTATCAAAAACATGATAAGTATTTAAAAAGGAAAATAGAATCCATGAAAGATGGGAGATAGATAGAATTCATCCATAAAGATAGTGTGTGTAAGTTAGCAAGGAGATTATGTGTAGAATTAATTCCTGAGATAGAGAGGGAATTTCTAGATGAATTTCATAGTTCAAATATATCTATAAACCCATGTAGTACCAAGAATTATATGGATCTAAGAGGGAACTTCTGGTGGCAAAATATGAAGTCAGAAATTCTTGACTATCTGTCTAGATACTCGGTATTCCCACAAGTAAAGGATTAAATAAAACTTCTAAAGGGTTCCATGCAACCTATCACTATACCAATATGGAAATGGGACAACATCACAATAGAATTTGTTACTGGAATTCCTAATAAATCTATATATAATAATGTTATATGGGTTATTATGGATTATTATACCATGCATATACATTTCTTATCAATAAAGGAGGATATACCCTTTGAATGTCAAGCAAGGATCTATATCAATGAATATATGAGACGTGATTATGCACATTTATTAATTATATCATATTTTATCCCATTCTTCAAATTAAAATTTTAGAGGATTTGTCAAAATTATTTGAACATTAAGATGAATTTGAGCACTATTTATTATCCTCAAACAAATTGGCGGTTTGAAAGGACCTTCCAAACCTTAGAGTACATCTTGAGGTCATGCACACTTTAATTATAAATAATATGAAACTAAAACCTTCCTATTATGTAATTTTCTCCCTATAATATCATCCATTAAATCATAAAAATGGAACTATATAACGCCTCATATGGAAAAGGATTTCGAACACTAACCAGTTGGGATGAAGTTAGAAAAACAAAGCTACAAGGTCTAGAACCTTTTGAGGTGACAACTGAGAAAGTTAGAGCTATCCAAAATCAAATCAATTAAGTTCAAATTATATATAAAATTTATGATCATAATATAAGGAAAGACTTGAATTCTAAGTATGGGATCATTCTGTCTTGAAAATATCATCATGGAAGGTGTTAAAATGTTCGGTAAGAAGGGGAAGCTAAGTCCAATGTATATTATTCCTTATGATAGTTTATATAGAATTAGATCTATGTATTATCATTTGTATTTTCCACCCAACCTCTCTAAAGTGCATGACATCTTCCAAGTTTTGATGTTGAGGATGTACATCCCAGACCTAGTGCATGTACTCGCCACTGACGAAATTGAGTTAGAGCATGACTTACCATATAATAAAGAGTCTTTTAGTATTTATGACTCTAGAGAATAAGTGTTATATAATTGTACAACCCAACTAGTGAATAAAATTTGGAGGAATAAATAGATAATGAAATCAACATGGGAGTGTGTCTCCAAGAAGAAGGTTTCAAAGGGAAGAAAGGACTACCCATACCTTACTTGGAAAATGGATACACAGTCATCCAAAAAAGGTGGAAAATCCAAGGAACGGGAGTTTCAGATAGTGGAATATGATAATGAGGAGAATCCTTGAGGAGATATTGGGTCCCCAGTGATCATCAAGGCAACTAATGTGGATACCTAGGTTGATTTGGCAATGCCTCAAGGGGATGCAGAAGAGATGTCTGAGGATTTGCATGGGGAGAGGTTCCTATAATTAGAGAATGTTCAGCTATAGGAGGTTTCACATACTCCTAGACTTCAGCATGAGGTAGTCTCTCTCCCATGCCCTCAACAGTATGAAGCTTTGGTTCTAGGAAACATGTAACTACTCATTTACTTGGGTAAAGAAATGGTGGGGCACATCCTGATGATTAAGGCGACTTAGGAAGAGGTTGACCAAATGAAGGGAAGATTGCTTTAGGTGGACACCACTAAGGAACAATTTGAGTGGATTGATAAGAAGGATCGCATCTTGGTTAGATGTTTCAACAAGGGAAATATTATCAAGGATGAATACAACAAATAGTGGGACTACTTGGCGTATCACTATGAAGATGTCTTAAAGGAAGATCCTAACACCCAGGTAAATTCTCTCCCCTTGAAAGTTTTTATAGAGATTGATTCCAATCGGCTCAAACTCTTCTTTAACAAGTCAGTAGTCTCTTTTGGTGTTTGAACTGGTTATTTGTTTGGGTTCTCACTTTTCCCTTAAAAGTGTTTGAAAATAAAAGAGTTACATTGGATGGGAAACAACATGGGATCCTAAGGACACAATGAGGAAGAATTGTCTACACTTGTTTATGGATTTATGTACACCCAAAATTTCAAGGGTGAAATTATTAATGGGGTGGGAAGGTAAAACCCAGTCTTCAAGTATAATAAATAAATATTTCATCACAAAAAAAATCACAACGCATATTATATTATCTCATCAGAATGGTACAACACATAGTATAAAACAAATTGAGGAAATTACATTCACAATAATGGCCACAACTAGTGTATCATTACACATAAGAACATAAGGTTCCACCACAATCCTAAAATTTGGTGGATTATACTCTAAAATTAATGAAAAATATATAATATACATAGTAATTATAAATAAACAAATAAGAAATGGAATAGACGTCATATAAGAACTAAGATAAAGATATGAATTATCATAGGATGATGGAATGAACTATATATATACGAGATAATTTTACCATTGTAATCTAAATATTGAAATATTACCATTGAAAGAGTAATGAGAGAGTTATTCATTCAAGTGTTTAATAAAATAAATAATATCATTTGATAATAATATAATCAATAATTATTAAAACAAATATATTAATCAATTTACAGTAATATAATTGCACACATATAACTTAAAATAAAAAAACATTTACTAAAAGGAATAGTTTCTAAAAAAATTCACCAAACATGTGATTTTGAAACAAAATAAGATTGATATTTAAAAAAATAAAATTCTCATATATATAAAATTACTTTCATAAAAAGGAATTTAAATTTGAAATCAAGACACTTAAATTATCCAATGGTGAATTTTTAAAACATTTCTTAGGAAGTGAAATTTTTTATAAATAGTAAAATACGGTAAGCATATACAATATTAATTATCAAATAATTAAATTTAAAAATGTTTTAATAAATAATAAAATTTAATCCAATACCAATAATAAGTTATTTTACTAATATAATTATTTTTTATAAATTTAAATTATTTTACAAACCTATGAATAACATTACAATGTCTAAAATGGAAATTTTTTTATAAAATATATTTTGTAGAAAATTGATATTTCCATGGAAAAAGTAATACACAAAAAATTATTTTGATTCTCAAACTTAAAAATATCAAAAAAAATGTCATAAATTTCAAACAATATGTGATAAAACTAATTGTAAGATGATGATTTTTCAATTTAAACAACTTAGATTCAAAAGGCCTGTTCTTATAAATTAAAAACACCATGACCCCCTCCCCCCAAAGGTTCCCCTACTAAGATAACAATGAGAAAAGAGAGATAATTATTCCCAAATACTACCTCTAATAGGATATGGGTTGGAAAAAAGCACTGAGCGTATATCATAAACACATATTTGAGTAAATATCTTCCAAGAAGAACATGATGAAAGATAGATAAGATAAAACTACCAAACCACTCATGCTCGACATATGGTAAAAGATCCCAAATACATGAAAGTGATCTGATATAAACAAAAAAAGAAAAATAACTACAAGTACCTAATGATGAGTCTCGATAGTGACCTTGAATTCCAAAAAATCTCATGAACCACCTGTGATCTAATAATGTAAAACCCAGTCACCAACCAACACCTATAAAACTCATGGTCACTATCAAGACTCATCTTTAGGTACTTTTAGTTATTTTTCAGTTTTTTCTACATACATAAAAAATAGTTTATATATAACAAATGTGAGGACAATATGTATACTCAGTATGATACTCCCTAGGTCCACATGTTAAAAAGATAAAGAAATGATACTAAAGACCAGAGAACAAAAAGTGATGCTAACTCACCACATAATCAAGTATACTACATCCCCATCATCCCCATGGAACCCTCAACAAGTTTCACATACAAGTGATCATATAGTATAATATCCAAAGAGGGTACCCTGATACAACTTACCCATTAGTTTTCCACTCTTCCCCAACAACATACATCTAGATCCATCTCTCTCCAGAAGTAAGTCATACCAAAGATAGCTGGTCTATTGTAACATAACATGCATATCATTCATCATATCATCATATCACATATCATGAAACTTGTTCACAAAATCATCTCATCATCCCATAACACACCTCTAGATAGTAAATGAGTGTGTTTTAGGATCCACTATATCCCCTATGTTAAGTATTATATCTCAAGTCATAATATCCCATACATGAAATGCCTATAATAATCCTTAGGATACCATATCTTAAGATAAATTTGTGTGAAATAACCATAATTCATTATACACCTCTATACATATATGGTAAAGGTAACTATCATTGATAACATCATAAAATACTATGAGGAGAATAAAGCGATGAAAGAGGGGGTAGTTCATCATCTATTCCTCTTAAACATATATATTAGAAAAAACTCTCTCCCATAGTTCACTAGGTATCAATAAACCTACTGATATGGGTGGGAAAATGTATAAAAACACATAACATATCCAATATAATATATCTCACAACCATACTATCGGTATCAACCTAGTCTTAGTCTTATCTATTGATAACTTCCCTAGGACACTCGGATGCCACTGTTAAAGACTAGATATCATATATTAACACAATAAATCATAATGAATTTTATTTATTTATTAATTTCAATTAACCATTTAACATTGTATTAACATAGACACAAATTGATTCCCAATTCCTCCAGGCATAAAAAACGGATTCGGTAGTTTCTTAAGATTACCATCCTTTTCATTCTATCAATCACCAATCCCATGGGTTAAAAAATGATTAATAATCATCATTCGATAATTCTAGTAACTCTAGGAAAAATCCTAATCTAAGAAAAAATAGATCCATAAACAAATCACAACTGGTCACCTCATGTAGTGGGGAAGGAATGAAAAAACAAGAAATACAACTATCTGGTCAAAAAAGTAGATTAATTAAAAAGAAATTATGACATATTCTACAACAATAAAGGTAAATCCTAGCTTCAAACAAATACATTATTCCCAGTTCCATCCATGCCACCACTATTCATATCACTATGCATCCAGCCATCTCAGGCATCATCTCTTTCCACCTACCTAGGACCCCCACACATTTCTCATCAACCATCACCCATACTAGGATCATGTGACATTATATATCATGATTCATATCCCTAGAAACACATGAGAAAGTAAAGAAACAAAAAAAATAGAGTAAACATGGGTTCTAGGCCATAAAACCAAGGCATATAGACTTCACATGAAAATAGACTTTCTTGACTCCAGACAATTATCATTATCAAACAATCAGTTATTTACTATATTGGATTAGCTGATTCATTTATCACAAGTTAAAACCATAGGAAACCAAATACATCAGCTATTATAAGATATTAATTATTTAAAAATTATTCCAAGAATAACTTAAAGTTTCACCAAAATAAGGAATATAATTTTAATTAAACATAATTATTTATAATTTCATCCATAAGAATATTATCTTCTTGTTCTTTATCCAAAAACCATTTACATAATAATATTTCCAATTAAACATGCCTCAAGAATCATTTGATTGCTTCAAATTATTTTAATGTTGTTATTTAAATAATACAATTAAATTTTGTATCTAATAAAAAATAATAACTTTATGTTTTTTAACCATTTTAAACATATGAACATGCTAAACCAAATCACAAAAAAAATATTCTAACATAGCATAAACATAGAACGCTATCTAGTAAAATAAGAGGCAAACTGTTACAATAGTGGAAATAAATGAGATAAATTCAATCCCAAAAATTTTCTTTTAATATTTATTAATCTTAATTAAAGTTAATTCGACTATCACCAAAATAGTTAAATTATTATAACTTTACAATCACATATAAAAACACAAAGAAGTAATAAATATCCTACCTTGATTTGAAGTTCAATGTTCTTCACACAAGAACATAAAATTGAGGTTCATCCAACACCAAAGGAAACACCATTAATCCAATGGAAATCTAGATAGAACCAAGTATTTTCAAACAACTAACAAACCACACTCAACAGCCCCCAAAATAAAGGTTGTTCACTATGAACATCCAAACAAAAGGATGAATGAAAAGGAAAAAATAAGGGGGAATTAACCATGAAAAAAATTCGTTTTATTCCCCATGATTCAAGTTAAAAACTCAAGGAATTTATCACTAGTTAACAAGGGGGTATAATCAACCCTTACCCAACAATATTTCCATCAGTGAGACCTCTACATGATAAAATGAGCAGCCACACCCTAGGTTTACTAAATGTGTCTTGAAATAAAAGGAACATTAAAAGGAGGTATATTAGTTCATTACTAGGGGAATAATTGAATTAAAATAGAATTTAATACCCATATTAACTCCATAAATATTTCCATTTTTGAACTGGTCAAGATCTACAATGATTTACATCCATTTAAATATGATATTGAGAAACACCATGGATTCCATCATGGCCTAACCATGGCCATGGTGGTTATTAAACTTTCCATCTTAACATGGAATCCATAATGAAGTGTTGCACAAAAACAAGCCATTTTCCCCAAAAACATCTTATAAAATGGATATAAAATCTATTTCTAGGATGACCATTTCGAACAGGAGGAACCTTAAGCCACCACACTCTGCACCACAACCACCTAGGGTATTTCCTCTAGCCTATTTTAGGAATAGGAACACATCGGTTCCAAAATGGACTATAAAATGTTTTTTCAATCCATGGTACCAGTCAGGGTGTTTCAACACCACATGACCATCCCAAAACAGCCTCCACCATGCCTACCACTAGGGCATGGTGACCATCTTAAAATTTAAAACCCCTCTCAAGCCTCTGAAACACCTCCAAACTGCCTATTGAAACCACCAAGAATTGGGAAAACAAAAAGGAAATGTAAATAATATATGAACCATTACATTAGATACCTATTAAACAATTATCATCCTTGAGAATTTAAAATAAACCTGAAGAGAAGGAAAATAAAAAGTGTTCATCCAAACAACCACCCCATGACATACCTCTAAATAATCTCCCCATCACATAAACACAATCACTTCACTTAGAGGAACGAAACACAAAAAAACACAAAAAAATATCTCCCAAACACTCTATAGGGGGAGATACCTCTCAAAAAAGCTCTCAAACAAGATCAAGTCTACAATGAAGCATATAATAATAGAAAACCATATCATAACACAGTTAATGGTAAACAATTTCTACCACCATTGATACATATTAAGGAATAAACATCAAACAGCTCAGAACATTAAAAATATATCTATGACTCACACTCCAAGGTGTTATCCTCCATACCACCACGTCACCGAAGACACGAACTAATGGAATATAAGGTATGAACAATACTTCTTCTTGTAGTCTTGGATCTCTATAGGCTTCTCCTCGAATGTTGCATCACCATAAATCCTGATCTCATGACAATCGATGATATTAGAGTCATCATAAAGATAATAGAGAATCTATAGATCATGGAAGACATCATTTACCCAGACCATCAATTGGGGAAACACTATCCAATACAAAATGGCTCCAACATGAGACAACACCTAAAAAGGCCCAACAAACCATAGAGAAATTGTACTTCCATGAAAAAACCATCACATCCTGTAATGAGGATTCACCTAAAAGAAAATTGATCGCCTAAATTAAACTCTAGAGGTATCCTCTTATGGTCAACATAGGACTTACTATGATCATTCACTTCCTTCATCCTCTAAAAAATCACCTAGTTCATCTGTGCAGTGCTTTACACTTGTTCTAGCCCAAGAATTTCTGAATCTCCAAGCCAATTATAGTATAATGGACAACGGAAAGTCCATTCATAAAAATATTTAAATAGTTACTTAACAATAGTATATTGAAAAATATAATTTTAATAAAACTCTACTAATGGTATGTGTCTCATCCATGAACCTACAAATACATGATATAAGGGTGCAATGTTTCTTCTTGTGTCTAGATAGTCTGCTCTATCTGATTTTCCATATATAGAAAAAAAGTAGTTATAAGGCACAAATAAGAACCAAAATCATGTTTAATACCACTACACACATTGTAGGTAAAATGATTATCACATTAATAGATTATTATACTTGGGACTTTGGGGATTCTCTCTATCACCTCCAGGTACTACCTTGAAAAAACCTCCACTAACCTCAACCCCTTGATCACTATAAAGTGACCTAATTCAATAAAATGGTCCACTCTCAGCCATATAGAATCATATCCACCCTGATATCAAGGTAAAATAATAACAAATCCCATCTAAATTTCCTCCCACTTGTATTGGGGAATATCTAACAACTAGAGTAAACCACTAGGAACAAGTCACATGGCATTCACCTTTGGAAAGACTAAACATCTAGACACAAATGTTGAAATATAATGATTTTACCCAATCCACCAAAACTCATCTCTCAGAGCATGATACGTCTTCATCATGCCTAGATGTACTGCCAAGGGTAAGCAATGGAACTCTTAGACAACCACCTCACACATCATCAAAGAAATGAAAACCCTCCACTTGAACAATAACTTGTGTTGTTCATCCTCAGAAAAACCATTAAATTAATCACCACAGACAAATTGGTATCTCCAGATATCTACCTCAACATCACCCAGTTGGGACTCCTCCACCTATAGCACCAAAGATGATTTCATTTTTATCTAAAAATATCATCCTTAACCACCAAACTCTCTTATATCAAGATTAATCATAAATAGTTCTTACATCACTCTCTAGAAATCTCTAGAATCAAGAACATCATCTCTGTGTGACTTCTTACTCAGCGCATCAACAACAACACTACCATTTCCTAGTGCATAGGAAATATCAAAGTCCTAATCCAGCAAGAATTTCATCCACCATCACAATCTCAATTTCAGGTTATTATGGGAGAGGATATACCTCTAGATTTTATTATCAAGGTAAACCATAATGTTCTCACTAATGGGTTAATGCCACTACAACTTCAAGGTAAACACAATATCTTCTAACTTGTGGTTGTTGTTATCATAGTTACATGCCTAGGGATATAAGTTTTGATACCAAAAAGAAATAAATGATCTATTATATATAAATCCACTACCTAAACTAAGATGTGATGTTTTATAAAATAACTCAAACAAAAATACTACTATAAAATGAATAAATTGAGTATTGAACAAATTATCCTTAAATTAATTGAAACTTTTCTAACACTGTTCAGTCCATAGGAATGACTAGTCCTTTTTGGTCATGGATATTTAAGGATCCTCAATACAATAGAAATTAGTTATGAACCTCCTATAATATCCTATAAGACTAAGGAAAATCTACATGTTTGCAACAATCTTCATAGATTCTCAACAAATAACTATTTAAAAATGTGAAGGATCCACAAATACTCCACACTAGGAATCATTTTTCCTCAAGAAAAAAACCTCACAATCCTAAAAATAAGACATTGACATATTCTATAATAGCTTCTAATGATGAATAACTCCCAAAATAGTATATAGATTCTCCGCATAATCCTCCTCTGATGCAGAGTATACATGGATTTCAATGATGAAAAGCACCATGAATCATTCCAATAAGTCCTATAGAACTATATTTATCAAACCCATGAACATAGTTAAAGTTTTAATCAAACTAAATTGAATAAAAATAAACTTGTAATTACAATTACAACATCGTAAAGTGATATTTGATATATCCTCATCCTTCACTCACATATGATGATATCTCGATCAAAGATCAGTCTTCAAGAACCAACTAGCCCATTTTAGAAAATTGAATAAATAATCAATTAACCTAAGAGGATAGTGGTTCTTTAATATCACCTAATTCATGAAATGGTAATCGATATATAAGAATTTACTTACATTGAAATTTTTCTTGAACAAAACTAGGGAACACCACAGTGATACAATCAACTAAACCTAACCTCGCTGCAAAAAATTATTGATTTGTACTCACAGTTCAGGTGACTCAGAAGGTTTCATCCTATATGAATACATTGAGATCTAGTAATCACCTAGATGTAGATATATCCCAAAATAAATATACATTCAAATAAGTAACACCACAATTGTCTTAGGAAATACATTATGATACTCCTATAAAACCATGGGAAACACCACCAACTAAGAATCTAATGAACTCATCATCAACTAGTCCATTAAGGAAGAAAAATATGGAACATGCCTCAGAACCATCTGAGGGTCTCCCTCACCATCGATCATAGCAGTATATATATAAGTACCATAGAACATGATCTACCTTGACAAGTAATCGAAGATGTCATATAATGAAAACATCCAGTCCATGTCAAGGATACTGTTGTGTGGTAGTATCAGTAAACATAAGAAGTATCCCCAAGAGCAGTGTTACACCAACACTAGCTCATAGACTTTATATAGATAAGCTCAACTTCCAACTAACATAGTCAATTCCAAGGGAACTGTAAATCTCTCCACCTGAATTCCTAAATCAAAAAATAGGACAGGAGATATAAAGGATTGCATAGCTCTGTAATCAACTAAAGAATGCACCTAGGTAGAAAATAAGAAAAGGGTGCCTGAAAAGACGCCTAGCTTGCTTGGCACTGGAAACTATGGATCATGTAGTTGACCACAAACTTCTCTATGGAATCTCTATCCCTTATGGTGATCACATCCATGGCCTATCTTTGTTCTCATAGGATGACAACCATCACATGGTATTTCCTCTACCTACCCTATATGCCCTCTACTGCTCCAAATTTGGATCACCCTACTATTGATGCCTCTGCTGAAACTTATTATTTAAAGGAATCTAAAGAAGAAATATTTATGTAGTTTCTTTCTAAAAAATACCATACACACTCATTATTGGTAACCTTATCCTCCACATGAAAAATAGGAACCTTATGAATTGGAATAGGCCTGAGATCCACTAGCCCCATAGAAACGAGATGATGAGGGAAGGGACCCACCCCTAACTAACTAAAATCTTTTCTATACAGAAAAAAGGGAACCCAAAACCATAACTCTTATATGTGAGGAATCCTGAGAAATATCATCTCATAATGATTTGGTTGTGTCCAGTTCCCTCTCAATAACCTCTTCTCTCACAAGCACCTTCACATATGTCACAACATAAAAAGGGTGACCTGGAACTAGATCTATGGATGAAATGTATCCTCAAAGTGCCTCACCCTAGCCTCCAAATCTATAAATAGGTCTAAATAATACTAGAGATGGGTCCTGAAATGGATCTTGAACTCTCATAGGTTGTAGATCCCCTATTGAAGGGTAATAATCTCCAAGAAATTGGATTCCTTCACTCTCGAAGAAATAAACTCAACTGAAACTGGTCTCAAAACCTATTCTATGAGAATGTAGACTCCTTGAGATACCTAAGGAACATGAACCACTAAAACCTCACTACTCCATGCAGTATTTTCACCACCAATGAAAATCAGTTATCCTTCTAAACATAGATCAAACTAAAGTTTATCTCCACCTCTTTTAACTAGTCCTCTGTAACTGAGTCAAAAATGGAGCCCCCATACTTCTGAAGACTATAACATTGAAACTATTGGATTTTACTCCAAATATAATCATTATCAACCTCAAATATATGGTGATCTTCTATCACATCCATCTAAACATCTTCAGCACAAACCTAATGGGGACATTAATTGACCAAGAGCCATCTAAGAAATGGAACAAAATTTTAGGGTCTCATAAACTTGGAATATGGAAATTTTAATATTATTTATTTATTTATTTATTTATTTATTTATTTATTTATTTATTTAGGGTTTAACCTTATACCAAGTTATGCTCATTTCAAAAATAGGTGAAAATAATAATGATACATGATCCTTTCCTAGGTCTAAACCCCACAACCAGCATCACTTCTCTTAATAGGCACAGTAAACATAATGGTCCATGAAATGGATAAAAGGGGCCCTAAATACATATTTCCTAACCGGTATCCCTTATTTAAATCACATAATAAATTCAGCAAACACCATTTCCCTATCAACCCATGTTGTCCTCACATCTTCCTACCACTTAACTTCATTGTATCCCTCAACTTGAACCTTCGATACCACTCGTTCATGACCCCTACCCCCAAATGAACCCCTTATAGGATGAAAATGATAGAAGGGAGACAATTATTCCCAAATACCATCTCTAATAGGTCACGGGTTAGCAACAAGTACTGTGGGTATATTATACACACAAATAAGAGCAATTACCCTCTAAAAAGAACATGAGGGAAGAGAGATAAGATAAAATTACCAAACAATTCTTTCTTGGTATAAAGTAAAATATCCCAAATACATGCATGAAATTTCATGAAAACTAGAATAACAAAAAAATAACCACATATACCTAAAGTAAATTCTCTAGTGTAACCACAAAATCTCAAACAGATCATGAACCAACAGTGAGCTAGTAATGTCCAAACCGATCACCAACCATATTCCTCAAGAAATAGGTAAGGAATATAGAAATAACCAACATTTCCATTTGGAATTTAAATAATATTCTTTTATAAGGAATCGTCATAGATTTTATAATAACATTGTTAAATCCCATCTTCAACTCGTTCTAACAATCCTAATGCAAACCCCAACACTATCACGCATGACCCTATGCATCCCTCCATCTCAAGCATCATATTCTACCACATACCCAATTTTCCCCACTAATTTTTAATCAACCATGAGCCATCCCAGGATCACATCATGTCACATAGAAAGTATCACATCCAAATCAACATAAAATATAGAAAGGAAACAAAAAAATATCCAATGGATAATCTAGGTCCTAAAACCAATGCATCTAGACTTCACAAAAAATAGTATTTCTCATCCCAAAACAAATTTATTTATCAAACAACTAGTTGTTTATCATATTGGATTAACTGATTCATTTTTCATATTTTATGACCATAAGAAATCTAAGGCATCATCCATTACAATATATTAATTATTTAAACAGGCTTCCAAGAATAACTTCCAATTTTTTAAAACTATGGAATAATATTTTAATTAAAGAGGCCGATTTATTATTTCATCCATAATAATATCATATATTTGTTATTTATCCAAAAAACTTTTATATATTAAATAATGTTTCCAATTAATCATTCCTCAAGAAACATTTTATTACCATCAAATTATTAGAATTTTTTAATTTAAAAATGACACTTAAATTGTTTAGTCAAAAAATATTACTGGATTTATGTTCATTAACCATTTTCAATATAGAAACATGATAAAAAAAAGAATGAAGAGACATGTTAAGATAACATAAACATATATAGAACCCTATATTGTAAAACAAGAGGCAACCCATTATCAAAATAGAAACTCATCCAATCATTAAGATCATAAACTATTTATTTTAATTCACTTTAATCTTCATTAAGGTTTATTCCAACATCACCCAAAGATTTAAAGAGTGATAACTATAGGAATACACCTTAAAAATGTGAATAAAAGAATCCCTAACATGATTTTAAGTTTTATGTTCTTTTCATAGGAATGGATGATCTTGGTTTAACCAACACTGGAAGGAACACCTCCAAGCCATAGGAAAGCTATCTAGAACCTAGCATCTAATAACCACAAACATTCCATGCTCAAAAACATCAGAAATAGGGGTTTTGATCAAAATGAGCATCTAAGAAAGGATTAATAAAAAGGATAAAATAATAGGGAAGGTAAATTGAACAAAAATTGTTTAATTATCCAAGATTCAAGTTATAAACTCAAGGAATTGACCATGGTTCACCATGGGAGGTTGAAAAAACCCTTACCCATAAATAATTTTATTGGTGATACCTCCATGTGAGAAAATGAGAAGCCACACCCTAGGTTTACCAAATGTTTCTACAAATCAAAGGAATATTCAAAGGAGGATTGTAGATCACTTATTAGGGGAATAATCAACTTAAAATTGCATTTAGGGCCCCTCTTAACTCCAAAAACATTTCTTTTTTCAAAACAGTCAAGATATATGGGGATCGATGATTGTTTCATCAATTTAAATATGATATTGAGCACAACTAGAGCTTCTTCCATGACCTAGTTATATAAATGTTGTTTCTTGAGATTTTCATCTTAACATGGTCTCCCCTACATAGTTTTTCCCAAGTAAAAGTCATTTTCCCCTACCACAGCTTTCAAAATTAATAGACAATCCACTTCTAGATTAACCATTTCATACATGAGGACCCTCAAGGATCCATGCTTGGCACCACACCCACCCTGGGTGTTTCCACTATCTTTTTTTATATAGTGAAATACACTATTCCCAAAAATCCAACAGAATTTCTAAATAAGCCATGGTGTCGACCTTGGTGTGTCAGCAACACACGACCAAACCAAAATAGCCTCCACTATGCCTACCATTAGGGAATCATGACCCTATTAAAATAAAAAACCCCAATTAAGACTCTTAAACGCATAAAAAATATCTATTATCACCTCTAAGCCTTAGTAAAACCATATGAAAGGATGGAAAAGTCAAAACTATTACAAATAAATAATTATTCCTCATTTTCTATAAATACCCACCCATCCACCCATTACTATTCACTCTAAAATTAGTAAGAAATTTTAAACTATCATTTTCCCTCTCTAGAGTCCCTTTGAGGAGTTTATAATCTTCTATAGTGTTCATCATAAATATTTAACAAGATACTTTTCATGGTATTGGTTCCTAATTTGTTCTCTTTATTTATTTTGTATAATAATTTATCATTCCTTTCATTTTATTGTGAAATGTTATTATTAAACATTGCAATAAATTCATTATTATATTATCAGTGAGTGATAATCATTCCATCTCATTATTACCCATTTATAAGATTTTATAATTATAATTCATTATTTTATACATAAACACAATTATTCATATCCCAATGCATGCCCTGTATTTTTGGTATTATAGAAGTATTATTTTTGAGAGGATTTTTTTATAAGGATAATGGAGATATAGCTGGTGAAGCCTCTATCAGTTACTAAGTGGATTAAACTCTATTTTGGAACATGTTCACATTTTCTACCATTATATGCCGACCAGGAAGTATTTCCTTAAGTAAATATTATATCCTTAATGAATATCAAATATGTGTGACACTTACTCTTACCTTTTAGAGGGGATTATTTTATCATTGATTTAGTCTCAAACCATTTCAATATCATCTACTTAATGATTATTTATTTTTTATATACTTTTACCAATAAGGTTCTACACAACACTACTTAATTACCATTCACTGATGGAAAATTTGGTTATAGTTTTGGGAATTAACCATGGCTAAAACTTAATTAACTATGGTTATAGGTTATACACATAGTTAAGTCACCCATGGATGTTATCATTGTTTTTATATCCCATAGGATATAACCACGGTCGAATGAGTTGTATTCATAGGTAATTCTTGTGGTTATAGACTCTTTCAATGGGAGAATCTATAACCACAGGCACCATTCCCATGGATAGAAGATAAAAAAAAGACACTATTGAGACTTCAACCCATCTCTCTCATATGTAACACGGCCTACTTTACCATACCACTAACATAACCAAATTTAATATATATGTAACTTATATACAAATATAAAAGAATTTATAAATATATTTTATTATGATTTTGAACCTAACCATGGATATAGGTTATCATATACCCATGGTTAGTTTTGGTTGTCACTATATGGGACTTTCCCATGCCCCTCTTGTGAAAACAAATTCATGTGCCGACATAAGAAAACCTATACACATAGTCAAGTTTGAATGTGGCTATAGGACATTTTTCAACCCACCCCCATGGCTACAGTCGAGGATGACTATGTTGATAGGTGATTATATTCCACCAAGACATGATCATCAACGGTTGTGGTTACAGGTCAAATTTCTAGTAGTTATTCCCTTGATAAGGTTTCTTCCCATTACATTATAAATATCTTATAGTTTATAAATTGATTGTTGAATATTCACCTATACAATAATATTATTTAATCAAATGGGTAAATATTTATATTTCATATATCTATTAATTCTATATAGATAGATATAAATTACTTATCCATGATTATGTATGAGGTTTCACTGGAAACATTATGATATGTATTTTTAAACCATTATCTTAATGTTATGGAATAATTTGATTAATTATATAATGGGTGTGGACCAAAATTATATATACTCTTAATGAATTGGTAGGTCTCATGATACAAACTAGCATGGTTATTTAGTGTATGCCTAACCTGTTTGTATATGATGACCTAGCATGATACCTTGAAATTATGTTTATAATGCCTGAAATTATACATTTCATCAGTATAACATTAATTATTGTTATACGTTATATTAATTTCCCACTTTTATGTTATTCATGGATATATTATTCTCATAATATCACTCATATGGACATTTTTTATTCCCTACTAATAGTTGTATTTCATGCCTATATATTAGGGTATTTTAAGTATTAATTTCTGTATTCAATTGATTATTCTTGAAAAAATTTGAACAATTTAACTTGTTTTATGTTTTTAGGGAAGGATAAAATTAATCTTTGGAAAAGGAAAAAAATATGTGAATTTTGGATCTTAAGTAAACTTTGTGTCACAATAAAAGTGAAGCAGTGTAACACTGGATTTTTGAGGATGATCATGGAACACTTCAGGGGCATGAAACTGAAGAATCGAGGAAAAATGAGGCTTCCAAAGCCGAAAATTAGAATTACACATCTTGTAATCATTACATGATGTGTACCTATGAATGTTTTGAAAATAAGGACATCAAATGAAGAAATTAAAGGCATCATGAAAATTTACATGTGGTGTCACTCAGTTACACATGGTGTAAATTCCCTCATGGGATTGCTTCTCCCATATTCTGAAAATATTCAATTTTCTATCAAATATTTGATGTGGGATTCACCAAAAGCCACTATTGGACCATTAATTTATAGGATTCATTAATTCCATAACCCATTGAATCCTATAAAAGGATATTTAGCCTATTTATATTGGACACATTAGAGATCCAGAGACCAAAGCTTGGAGCAACAAGCTGCAGGGCCCTTTCTGAGTTCTTTTTCCTTTTCATTATGATTTATTTTTCTTTTATCATTCCCTCTTATCCTCTTATAACTAGGATGAGTTGATAAACCCACCATGTTATAGGGTAACATAATATAAGGGAAAGGTTTATTGGATTTATTTATTTTAATTATTTGTGTATTTGGTTTGTGTAATTTATTCTTCATATTTCAATTCCTTTATTTTTCTTTTATCATGACCATTGATATTTGAAAAACAAATGAACTTTAATATTTCTCAACTGAAAAACAGAAATAAGTAATAACTATTCTCAACATTAGGGAAAATCATGTTTAAATTTGGTATTGGGAAAAACTTGATTCGGCGCAACCCTAAATTACTAGACTAAGGAAAATATGGTATTATCATGTGAAGCAGGGGATACCAAGACCATTGTATCTTAATCTTAAAATATTAAACACCAATCATGAATTAACCAAACTATTTAAAAAAAATCCAATTTCACCTAAAACCTGAAATTAGAGAACCTTGGAGTGCTTTTAAATCTAATTACAAACCAATCAAACTTCTTTTCTTTCATCTTTTTCTTTCATCAAATCAACCAAACCCCATCTTTCCTAACCTCTTTATACAAATTAATAAAATTAAATTTTTTGAAAACATAATCAAATTAATTTTACCATCCTAGTGTATCAATATCAACCTATTTCTAATAATCATTTTAATTAATTAAGTATCGTGGTTGGGTTTTTATAAAAAAAATTCATAGACCCATAGGAAATTAAAGAAACCCTCCCACCCTATCCCCTCTATATTATATATGAAATTTTTATGTTATGTTAGATTATGTTGTTTGATACCCCTTACTTAGAATCTAATCTAAAAACTATATATTATTTCTCATTTCCCTAGGAAAATATGAATATTACTACATGTCACATATGGATTTCAAAGTAGAAATAATATTTTTTTAGGTTTTAATATAATGTGTCTTTAGTTTTAAATATAATATAATTTTTATTTATGTATCTAGTTTCATAGGAATACTAAACTATTGAATGAGGTGCTATATATTATGTACCAATTTAATAAAATAACCACTAGATATGGGTACTATAATTAGGGTTTTACAATACATATCACATCTTCCAACTCTAACCCAACATCACAACACAATCATTCAATGGGAGGCCCTTTCCCTTTCTTACATTATGAACTATAAAGTCTTCTCTAGAACTAGGGTTAATGAGGAGGATGTGATTAGAATATGGTAGGCCAAAACCAATGGTGTCCCTATGAAATTCCAACAAAAAAAGTGAATTCTCGGTATGGAATTCATAAAAAGAAATAAAAAACAACTTATCACATCTTGGAAGGATCCGCTACCAAACCACATGTGGCCATACTGTCTTATATCAATGCTATAATAGGATGATATATTCATAGTCTAAAACCACCTTAATGATTAATAATATATCAATCATATTTTCATAATATAGGTAATAAATATATCACCAATCCTATATAAAGGTAAAATGGTGAATTTCTTGAAAAATGAGTTATCACTACTCTAGGTGAAGGAAATACCACTGATACACATCCTAGGTGGAAAATGAACCACCCACACAATAATCAATGGGTAGAGGAATCACCAATATCAACTACTATGGTGGATTATATACCACCTCTAACCATTTATAGGTAGATGATGAACCAAAAAAACAATCTATAGATAGATGTTATATCACCAATATCACTCCCTAGATGGGTATTATACCACTTATAAAAGTCTCTAAGTGGACTATGCACCACTAAAAAAACTTGTATAGGTGGAAAATATACCATTGATATAAGTCTACAAGTGTACAATACACCACTGAGATAACTCCCCTACGTGGATGATATATCACTAATGTCAATCTCAGGGTGGATGATATATCACCAACATATAAATTATAGAAGATACACCACCATGAACGAGCAATAGGTGTATGAAGTTCCACTATTATAATGACCACATAGTGAACACTGGATCATCAGCAAAATTTAGTTGGATGAGATACCACCACAAAAGCATTAATATGAGTGATTCATAACTTATAACCATATGTATAATTAATAATTATTTGATTAAAATGGTTACACTCTCAAAGTCTATATCCCACTTAAATCTCGTGCCTAGGATAACACATCTTAATCCTATCATGTTATCATGTCATTACTTATCAAGGGATGGTCTAGGACCCCCACATAGGGATCATAAGGTCATGTATCAATCATAAGTCACTAATTTTGGGTCCAAATTCAAGGTTTCGAAAGACAACCATAATAAAAATGTTTACTGGTGACCATGGTGATAAATAAAACCCCCTCTAAGACTACTCATGGCCCTAATAGGTATCAATAAATATGAGAGAAACAAGATATAAGTTTTAAAATTTAAATTAGGGACTATAAACATGGTTGTAACATTCAGAATTTTATATGACACATTCCACACTTGAAAATACCAATAGGAAAGTTTGGGACCACCTACCATGGTTTATAAAGCTCGTGCTTCTTGAATACCACCAGATTATTCATCCCCAATCTCTCAATTCCTCAAAATCTAACTAAATCCCAAAATTAGGAAATAATTTAAGATACATGGATAAATAGTAAGAGAAATAGATTCATATTTAAGTAGGATTGTTAGACTCACCTATGTAAGTCTTATAAAAAGATTTGCGCCTAATTTTGATGACAAATATAGGAGATCTAAATCATAAAAGACAAGAATGAGAGAGGTGGGGTGAGGTGTATAGAATTACTAGTGAGAATGAAGGATTCATCATTTACCGAAAATTTAAACATTTAAATTAACAAAATTAAAACATAAAAAACTTCATTAGAGTAACATTTTAGAGTGATCATAATATTCATGTTGAAGCACCCCTACTGAGGTCATGTTGCGGCATAGCTATTCTAGTCATGGTGTAATGTCGTTACTAACTGAAAAAAATAAAACAAAACCTAACCATAAACCCCTCATAGAATGGTCATGTGATTCACATTGTAAAAATATATTCCAAAGATACACCAAAAAATCATAGCCACCCACTGAGGAATGGCCAAGAGCCTCACGACACGATACTTCTCTACAGCGGTGTGACATATAAACCATGAGTAAGGATTCATAATCTTTCCCTCAGCATCATAGAATGATATAACTTCATACAAACCTCTTTGTGGTGTAACCCTGTATGTTTTGGAATCATATCCTCTCATCAAGCCCTTGTTAAGGTTCATCCATTTTGTGTTGTAGCAAGAAGAGCCACTTGTAGTGCCATTTCAGCCTAAACTAGGGGCCAACTCCCGAAACAAGCCCCTAATACCCCTCTAATACATACAACATTAAAGAACCATAAACATACATGATTTTGTTTAAAATTAAATCAAATTCATAGATTTATGCTATGTTGGATGATATACATTCATCACAATAAACTATATCACCAAGCATTCCTAATGGTTATACCATGTATGAAAGGCAGTCTTGGAACATCTTCATCTTGCACCCCCAACTGAGGATAACCCAGTTAGAGCTTTGTCTTTGAATGAAAATGTGATATTCTCAAATAATAAAATAAATCATTTACTTTTGATAGATAATATCAGTTTTTAATAGTAACCAGGTTCATTCAATGGTATTCAGTACATATTAATAAACTTGTTTCTTAGAAAAAAAATACTAGAACACACCACAAAGACACACTATACTCGATGAATCCTTTCAATTCATGACCTAATTACTGATTTTTTATCTCCTTGATATTATATAGAGTCGTTCAATGAGGATATATAGATAAAATATTGATACCAAGTACCAAATAAATCACAAAATCTACCTCTTTATCAAGAAAAAACCTTATAAAATCTATAAGATAAACATCATGATGTGGATCAACCATAGAAGTAAAAGAACTACCATAAGTATCCCTAGTGGATAAAATATAAATCCCCACTACCATAGATGTAATCCACCTCAGCTACCCCAAATCATAAATTTTTTTCTATCATGATATTCTCATTATCTCATGAAGGAATATGATTCATCAGAAAATGCAAACAATGTCATTCATCTATGATAACAATAAATATGAACGGAGAAATGTGGTGACTAGGACATTCCAATAATTATATTTAATCCATTAATTTCATATAAAATGAAATACCAAATATGTAAATGAAAATATACATCAATGGTATAGGATATATATCTTCTGATGGACTCCCCTCTTCATCCCAATGAGGTATTCATATAAAAACCCCAGAAAAAAACTCTAAACTAAAAAACAGGTCAGAAATCAAAAAATAATATACAAAATAATGAGAATAACTAAAATAAAACAACATACTAAAAAATATAGAGGTAACTAAAATTATACCTTTGAATATGTAAGAACATCATTAAGATCCTCTGGTGCCTACTCAATAGCGAACAACTGGCCAGAGCATGCACATCAACTCAACCCTTGGCTCACCTGACACCCATACATAGTATCTCCTCAATAATATTATCCCTAAGGACCTCTATTAACACCATGACCAAAGATTCATTAAAACATGTTTATCATTATATATTGTAGTGAAATTTCATATACATTAGATGCCTATATAGAATTCGGATCATGACCTCCACTCCTCTAGGACCCCTTCCAATAAAATTTTTAAATTTATCCCATATTTCCTTAAGAGAGAACTATTTATTCTCACTTGGAAAAATATATGAAGAACATTCTCTTTATCCACAATTATAAAAGTATAAAAAATACCAGCCATAAGAAAAAGGAGAAGAAAAGTTCTTCCCCAAACCACCCAATCACTCTCTATCCCTATGATAATCATCACCCTTCCTCTTCTTACTATTACCAAATCCATTAGCTCCCATTGATGCCTTATTTTATTCCTCAACATATTTATCTACCATTAAATCCTTATCCTCAAATTTTATAAAAATATTAAAACAAAATAGATTCACTAGCAACAAAATCTTCTACATCAACCCTTACTCAAATAGATAAGCTTTAGAAACCTCATCACCTCACAAGATTAGGGGAAAATAGAAAAACTCTATAAAACTAGAGTTATAATCTGTAACTAACATATTCCTTGGATTAATATATGTAATAAAAACTATAAAATTCAAATATTTCCATAGTTTTAAACTACAGAAATAGCTTCCAAAAACCATGGTTTTAGGGTACACCTATGATTTTTGAAACTGTGGGAGTCATAGCTATTGTAGTATATATCTTACCTAAATCCATATTTTAAAATGTGGACATAGAGTACCTATTTCCACATTTTTAAAAATCATACCCTAATTATATTCAAACCTCTATTAACTATGTATAGAATTTAAATTGTGGCCATAGGATACACTAAGGTGGCTTACCTACACCACGTTTTAAATTGTGGCAATAGGACTTAAAAAAATAAAAAGATACATCTAGGATTTGACAATGAGACATATTACATATTACATTGAATAATTTACCACTGCACTGCATGATGATATATGAAAATATATATATAAACACACATATATAATTATAATTTTTTACCTTTTAAATAAATAAAAATAAAACTTATATTTAAAGGGAAGTTCGATTGCCACAATTTTAAAAATTATGGTCATAGGTGATGCCATGTTGAACATACTGCCATAGTTTTCAAAAAAAATCCATAGGTGATTAAATGTTAGACCAAATACCATGGATCTAAAAAAATATTGTTATATTTTTTTCCACATTGGACCTATTTCTATATTTTTAAAAACTATAGACGTAGGTGATGCCACATTGAACCTATGGCCATGATTTTAAAAACTATGATTATAGGTGATGCCACGTTGGACTTATTACAATGTTTTTAAAAACTTTTTCCATAATAGAGGAAATTCTGGACCTATTTCCACAGTATTAAGAACCATGGATGTATTTGATTACATATTGGATCTATTTCCATAGTTTTTTTAATCTGTGGAAATAGGTGTTCCTACTAATTTCCCATGAAAAAATGGTTTTCCCCCTACTTTTTGGTGTCCCCCTATTTACATGGTTTTAGATAATCATGGTTGTAGGTTCAAATATATGTATGGTTTGAGTAAAATGTAGATATAGGCTATCCCAAAGAGGGATACAGCCACGGTTTGATAATAACCATAGAAATAGGCCCCCCTATGGCCATGGTTTTCAAAATTTTGAATATAGAATTATGGTCGTAGGTCAATTTTGTAGTTATGAAACTTTTATCCTATATCCATATTCAATATATGTAGATATAAATTATTGAAAAGGATAAACATAAAACCTTCCCATGACAACCCCCTAGTCATGTTAACTAAGATAATGATATCCCATAAGCATCAGGAAAGTCCCTCAAGCATGAAAATAACAAGCTTCACCTTCTTTCCTTTTGAAACATCAATCATCTTGAATATCTAATCCATTAACTCCAACAACTCATTATATTTATAAGTCCTAGTTTATCCTCTAAATATAGGAGTATTATATGCTTGAAAATCCCAAATCACATCAGACACTACCACCACTTATTTTGGTGGTATCACCTCTATATTCTAGATAAATTACAACAAAATATCACAGATCTTCATCTCTACCAAACTCTTTGGATCACCCACCAAGTGGAAATGCACAGGTTCCTCTTCCATTTATATCTCATTATAATTATCTTTCTCAAACTACATATTACAAGGTTCATCAACATGCTTCTTAAGGGATATAATTCAACAAAAAATAAACATACCAACTAGAAACCAATAAAAAAGCAAACAACCAACACATTATACATCAGTTCATTCATAAGATCATAAAGTAATTTGTTAGACCAAATTAATCACACTACAACACAAAATTAATTCGAAAAATTTCATATAATTAGTACATAATTAATAATCTACTCAAGAAATCACTAATTAGGTTATGAATAATTAAATTCCTCAACTTAAATTTAAATCATTAATAAATATCTAAATACCAATTTCGTTTATTAAAAAGAAGTCATCATATATGGTATAGTGAGAACCCTCACAACCAGCCAAACCATCCATAACATACTGAAACAACCAACTAGATTAAAAAAGACTTTCAATTTTCAAAATTTAAAAGTCAAATTAAGATGCATCACAGTAAATCAATCCCCAGACATCACTCTGCACTTAGTGAACCCAATTTTACCCCAAGCCTTTAGGAGACTTGAACAGGGAAGACATTATAGTTCAACACACAATTTGATGATGTTATGATGATCTAAGTCCTACAAGTCTTCTTTATCACCATATAATCTCTAGGTAGACATGGGGTATTTCTATATTCCATCATCAATGACGACTTCCACTCTCCAAAATGAAAATCACAATGGACTAAATTCCAAAATAAGGATAAAAACCTTTCAGAAACCAAAAGAACTAGTTTCATGGCTAATAATAACTTATACGTCAATAGAAGAATCACCAGTACCAGCAAGAATACCAAATCCACTAAGTAACCTTTACTAGAGAAATACAGACCAAAGCATTAAACCCACAATAGAATGATCACAAAAACTATAGAAATAGTAACCACCACCAAATCCAAAATTGAGGGCTTATAACACACACCTATCATCATAAAAACATCCATGAGTACATGTTCTCTTGACTATCCCACAGCATAAACTCCAATAGAGGTTTTCATTCATACTTTTTTACACCTCCATCAAAGAATAACCCCAAAGATTTCTTGCCAATTAGATTCCATAAGAGTAAATCAAAGAGTAAAGACCAATGAAACCTTGTAAATTGAAATATGTAACAGCATATAAAAAATCTATTTTCACAAGTTAAGAGAACAAATTGGAAATTGGATTACAAATTAATATATATATATATATATATATATAATATATAAACAAATCCCAATGTCAATATGGGAAGAAGGAAAATAAAAAAGTAACCCCTCTCCATTTATAATCCCAAGAAATAGTAAAACACCATCATGACTAACCAAATCTGGGTTCTTTCACAATATATTTAGTTGAATGGGTAAAAAAATAAGGATAAAGAAGAAAATAACATAAGAATTAATATATCAACAGCCAAAAGTTTAAGATTTTCCAATAAACCTGAAAACCCAAAGTTGATCGCTGATCATTTCCTCCAACAAAATCCCAAGACACTAAAATGTCTTAATGTATGACCAAATATAGAGTCTGACATGAAATTTAAAACAAAAATATTAGTAATAAAGATTGAAAGTGGTCATGAAAACTAGAAAACAAACACAAAAGTAAAAACAAAACAAACAAGAACAAAAGACACCCTAAAATTATATAATACAATCCATCTATGAGTATGAAAAATAATCAAATAGGAAGGAAAAACTAAAATATGAGATGAAGGAAGATCAAAAAATAGGGATAGAACTCCAGTGTATTGAGGAAGCATGACACCTTAAAATTTATTTAATAAACTATTTAAATATAATATCATACATCCTAGGGATATTGAACTTATAATATGGTTTTGATATATAATAACACACAACATAGATTTTATACTAAGTCTCCACTCCAAATATCCAACATAACAAATCCCAAATATTAAGGTCAAATAAAAGAAAAAAAATAACACCATTTTGTAACATATTTCCCCAACACATCTGTACCACTGAGGTGAAATGTCACATGGTCTTAAGTGAACTTCTTGATTACCATAGGGTTTTGACTAGTACTGAGGGTTTAAGTATGTCACATGGGGAGAAACTTACCCACTCATGGTCCATTACATAAAAATACAAAATTAAAATGTAAAATTACAATAAATAGTGGAAATTGGAATGAAAAATCTCAATATAGCATAATAATATCACATAAATTTATATAAATATACACATCCAAACATGTCTCAAAATTAAAACTCAATTTTTATAGTATAAATAATACAACTGAAATGGAAACTAAACCCATGTGTGGATATCCAATTTCATGAGACTCTAAAATCACATTAACTCAACTCTAAGATGTGTCCAGACTTCATCACCCAACTAAAGAGGTTTATTTACTTTACCATAAACATCATGAATATAATTTGAATTCATGCTGGGTGTGTACGTACATGGAGTGAGAATATAATCCTTAATATAAACTACTACAACCCATAGCATCCAATCGAGATAACTATGAAGGGACTAGAAGAAAGAGAATTTGTGTTAGAAAATGATTAATCTCAATATATCAAAATATTATCCCATAAATTTCTATAATGTCTTGAACCTTTTCAAAATATTAGTTTTTTTATTGGTGTTGGAGGAGTCATGAGATAATTAGAGGAAGAGAGGTGTACTTAGATCTGATATTTTTGTTGGAGAAGGTGTTTTATGGTTTTTCCTTGGGATTCATGGTGTGAAGGGACTGGGAGGAATGGAATTTGTGTGCTCTGGTGTGTCATGCTATGAAGGTGAGATTCGTAACATGGAGTTTTGTATCACAACATGAGGAAGTTTTATGGAATGGGGGTGAAGGACATGGGAGATAGACTCCACCTGATTTTGAGGTTGGATATATGGTCATGTTATATAGAGATTGATCATGGAGTTAAGGTGGGATGGATAGGAATCTCAGAAAAGTTTAAAACCTTGTGATTCTAGGAAAACATTCATATAGATTAAGAAACATATACAATTCCTTCATCATTTTTATTGTCAAGTTATTAGCTTTTTTATCATGGTGTGAAAGGATTTAGTAAGTTTATTTATTTATTCCATGATAGGTTATCATGAAATGGTCATTTATATCATGATGTGATACAAAGAGGTCAAGTTTTTGGGTTCTATATTTTTGGGTATAAACATACTATGGTTCTCTTATCATAGTGGTGCGGTTCACTTGTCAAATTGTGAAACATATTCAATTATATTGAATCAAGTGGTTGATTGAGTTTTAAATAGGGTAGATAAGTTTGATTCCTAGAGTGATATTTGTGTGGTAGTTTGACTTATCCCAGTTATGACATGATTATCATCTGTCACATCATGACACATCAAATTTTTAGTTCAAATATAAATTCGGTTGTCTATTTGAATTCTTCTAGATTCCCTTATTTTTTCCCAAACCTTATGAAATTATTAAAGAAATTTGAGAAATTTTGTATCACTATTTAGAATATTTTCATCCTAGGATTTGACATATCTAGATATCCAAGTTCAGATCCCATATTTTTTTCATTGACCACTTATGTTCCTTCCCTCTTGAGAGTTTGTGATAATGGTGGTTATTCGGTTTTAGAGATATTGGATAATGGGTTTTAATGAGGATTTTTTTTTTCTCTAGTAGAGACTTTTCACATATGATTATGATTTTTTGATCATATTCCCCTCCTTTTTCCATATAGTGAATTTTGAATCTTCTATTGAGGTAAGGAATTCAAGACTTCTCCATTTTATTTATATATAATTATGGAATTACCATGATTTTGTTTTATTTGGGTGGATGTTAAAGATTAAAATAATTAATATAATGAAAATTAATAAATTAAATGGAAGATAATGGGGTGAATTACATGTTTTTTATATAATTCTATCATATTTCTTATGTTTGATGGTCATTTGAAATTTCTATTGACTGTTCATTTATTGCTATGAGATGTGTGTTTTTATTATAATTAAATCATTAGAATCACCTCCACAAATGGTTAATTATTTAAATATGGTAAAAAATGGATATTTTATAAATATATAATTATATTAAAGATTTTTATGTTTCCCAGGATCAATTCATATAAAGAAGAATGCTTAAATGATGATTACTAGTTGCAATTTTTTATTAGTTTGATGTTGTTCATTATTGTGTATGTTACTGTTTTCTATAACATATAAGGTTTATTGAGGTGTCATATTTTGATTACAATGGATACTATATTGATATTAATTTCACCTTCATAATTGGATAAATAACATAAGGCTGATCGTAAATTAGTTTTGTAGAAATATGAAATTGAGGTGATGTTTCTAATATAAGTGGTGTTTAATTGAAGTGAAGGTATACTTCAAAAAAAGGAGTTGTGGAAGTTTTTTATTCTTAAATACAGATTTTTTTATAATAATATTATTTTTTATAGTGTTGTGATTTTTGTGTGCTTTATTGGGGATTTCAATGGATGATTTGTGATGTTAGAACGTGTTTCGCAGTGGGTGTTGCAACTGATTTTCCTTGGTTGTCATGGGAGGATGTGGTTGTACATGTGGCAGTGGTGGATAGGCAGTTATGTAGTTCAAAAAGGTGTATTGTTTGTTATGTGACAAGGATGGTGGTGTTTAAATGGAATAGTTTTTTGATAGTTTTGGTGGTTGTTATCATTGGCTCTTGTGGTGGCTAATGAGATGGTTGTAGGGTTGTTGGGTAGCATTATTATTGCATTATGGTATGGATGTGGTTTATAATAATGAATTTAGTAATTGTAACACTACGGGAAAAAGTGGTATTAGCAACGGGCTATTTGCGACGGGATATTCTCACCCGTCGAAATGGTTTGGCGCGACTTGCGCGCCAAACCGCGCGAAAGTTATGTGCGATGGGATCCCCTTCCCGTCGCAAATAACCGGCGACGGTAACAGGTTATTTGCGACGGTATGGGGATCCCGTCGCAAATAACCTGGCGGCAAGGGTTAGTTGCGACGGGTCCCGTCGCAAATAATAACAATTGCAACGGGAATCCCGTCGCAATAAACCCCGTCGCAAATAATCTAACCTATAAATACATCCAGCCTTGACATATTTTTGAACTCTGAACTACTTCTTACTATTTTATAAGAGGTGAGTGAATTTTATTTTGCAAGCTGGTTTCATGGTGGTTGCAGGGGATCATCCTACAAGTACAACAAATCGAAAGCTCGAAAGCCATTTTAAGGTTTTTATCTGAATTTTAATTTAATATTTATTTAATGTTTTTGTTTTATATTTTTACATTAGTTTTTATTATTCCTAATTAGATATAATTATGTTGTAGTAAGGTTGTATTAAATTTAATTTGTTAGATTTAATTATTAGTAATTAACAATATTTAATAATTAAGTGACTGTAATTAGTAATTAATAACTGTAATTTTAATTAAATATAGTAATTAGTAATTAATGAATGTAATTAGTAGTTAATGAATGTAATTAGTAATTAATGAATGTAATTAGTAATTAATGAATCTAATTTGTAATAATTAGTAACAATTAGTAAAATTTTCCAATAATTAGTAATAATTAGTAATAATTTGTAATAATTAGCAATAATTAACAAAAAATAGGAATAATTCAAAAAAATAGTAATAACTAGAAAAAAATAACAATAATTAGTAATAATTAGAAAAAATTAACAATAATTAGTAATAAGTAACAATAATTACCAATAATTAGTAATAATTAGTAATAATTAGTAATAATTATCAATAATTAGTAATAATTAGAAATAATTACCAATAATTACCAATAATTACCAATAATTAGTAATAATTAGTAATAATTAGAAATAATTACCAATAATTACCAATAATTACCAATAATTAGTAATAATTAGTAATAATTAGTAATAATTAGTAATAATTACCAATAATTACCAATAATTACCAATAATTACCAATAATTACCAATAATTACCAATAATTACCAATAATTACCAATAATTACCAATAATTACCAATAATTACCAATAATTACCAATAATTACCAATAATTACCAATAATTACCAATAATTACCAATAATTACCCATAATTACCCATAATTACCCATAATTACCCATAATTACCCATAATTACCCATAATTACCAATAATTACCCATAATTACCCATAATTACCCATAATTACCAATAATTACCAATAATTAGTAATAATTACCAATAATTAGTAATAATTAGCAATAATTAGGAATAATTACCAATAATTAAAAATAATTACCAATAATTAGGAATAATTAGTAATAATTACCAATAATTATCAATAATTATCAATAATTAGCAATAATTAGGAATAATTACCAATAATTAGCAATAATTAGAAATAATTAGGAATAATTACCAATAATTCGCAATAATTAGCAATAATTAGAAATAATTACCAATAATTAGTAATAATTACCAATAATTAGTAATAATTACCAATAATTAGTAATAATTACCAATATTTAGTAATAATTACCAATAATTAGTAATAATTAGGAAAAATTCGGAATAATTAGGAATAATTAGTAATAATTAGTAATAATTAGCTAGTTAGAAAAAACTAGTGTGATCAGTATCTTTCTCAATTATCTTTTCATCTTTGTATTGGTTTTAAGAAAACTTCTGTCTCCACATGTAATATTTTCATTCATTTTCAAAATTATCAACCTACTCACCAATAGAGAGGTGAAAGTGAATGAAAATATTACATGTGGAGACAGAATGTTAAACACACAAATGAAAAGAGAATTGTAACATAATATAGAAAATTATATTATTTTGATATTAATAATAAAAAAATACTAATAATGTAATAATTTTATTATTATATAATTAATATTAATGAAAAAATAATTTTAGTATTATTAAAATAATAAAAAATTTATAAAATATTAAAATTATCAATATTCGTAACAGGTTTTGCTCTATTCTTAACATGTTCAATTCTTAAAGGGTCAATTTTTAGGTCTATCCTAATAAAAAGTTTGTGTTAGTCGTGTCTGATGTAAACTCTATAATTTTCCTTGCTTGGTTTATCATGTTAATATTATTTTTTTATAAATATTAATCATATAATAATAATTACAAATAATTATCATTAAATATCGGTAATTATTAATAAGTAGTTGTAATTATTTATCCTCTCTTTTTTAGAGTGTTTTTTCTAACAAATTATTCAAAACCAGTAATGATTTTATATTTTATATAAAAATATGGAACAATGAGGTCGACAAAAGTCATTATTAGATGACCGCATATGGATAAATCAACGTAGAAATCCAAATGGTTCTGGTTTAAATCCAGTATATATTGAGGGTGTGGAGACTTTCTTAGAATTGGCACACTCTGAATTTTCTGAGTTGTTGAGTTCTGTTGAGGATGCGTTATATCCTGGTTGCAAGATAAGAAAATTAGAAGCAATTGCAAAATTTATGGCTATCAAATCAGATAATATAATGTCAAACATGTGTTTTGATCAAATATTTTCTTTGGTTAAAACACTGTTACCCAAAGGAAATGTTTTTCCTGTAAATTACTATGAGAGTAAGAGGCTGGTTCAGAATTTAGGACTTAATTGTCAGAAGATTCATGCATGTTCAAATGATTGCACTTTATATTCTGGGAAAAATGAGTCATTGGATAGTTGTCCCACTTGTGGTCAATCGAGGTATAAAGAAGCTCAACATGGGAAGTTTGGATTGATTCCTGTAAAACAGTTGACATATTTTCCTCTTACATCCAGACTTCAGCGTTTATTCATGTCTAAGAATACAGTGACAATGATGTCATGGCACAAAATGAATATTTCAACCAGTAAAAGCTTGAATCATCCGGCCGATAGTGATTCATGGAAACATTTTTGTGAATGGTTTTCAATTTCATACACATGCATATGGGGAATCAAAAAAACAATGAACAGTGGAGTTTTCTTGAGAGGATCTCATCATAGAGAAAATGAAGTTGACTTTTATGGCATTCTTGATGAAATCATTGAACTCGGTTATCTAGGAAAACATTACATAACGATGTTCAAATGTCGGTGGTTGGATACTGAGAGAGGCGTGTGTGTTCATCCAACTCATGGAATCATCGATATTAAATGTAAAAGTGTTTTTTCAGTAAATGAACCATTCTTACTGGTTCAACAGTCACATAAAGTTTATTATGCAAAGTACTGTGCTACGTCAAGAGACTTGACTGATTGGTGGAGCATAATAAAAATGAAAATTCGAGACAATCAGTTTAGTCAAAGTGAATTTGCTTTCACTGAAGTGCAAGGAATTGAATTTTTTCAAGAGAGTACTCAAAATCAATCTTTGTTACAAAGAGACATGAGTGTCGATGATGACACCCCTCAATTAAGAGTTAGTGGTGATGATGATGTTAATAAAGTCACAAATGAATTTGAAATGGTAAGAGATGAAGAAATTGGAACTCAAATGGATATTGATGATATTGAGGAGGAATATGAAGATGACATTGACAGATGTGAAGATGATGATGAAGCTGAACATTGATACAATTCAATGGTAGTTATATATAATCATAACTAATATATATGTATATATAATAATAATTATCAATTATTTGCTAACAACATTCGTTTTCTGTTTCAGATGGATTAGGACACATTTCGTGAGTTGGCTAATGCTGACCTATCATTCGATGCGGATGAGTTAATGGAACCTAACCCTCAGCCTGCAGAAGCTTCCGGGGGTACGCGGAGGGGGAGCGGTCTTACACGAATAATGATTCCTGACCCCATCCCTGAGTGACATCCACGTCTAGGGTTCGATCAATGCACCTGGAGGTGTGATAACCTATGCATTTTACTAAGATTTCATTAATCTATTTACATAATAAATGTTTGATTATTTTTTTTATAGTTTTTCGCATATAGCAGTCAGACAGGGCAGTGCTATTTTGCGCAACTATTTTTATCAGCCATGGATGACATGGGAGAATATTCCTATTGATGCGCAGCAGGCCATGTTCAGCCATTGGTTGGTACGTACGTAAATAAATAATTTTTATTTTTAAATTTATTTCATTTATAACTTGATATTTTGAATTATTTGTAGGGTTTATGGTATCTGATCTAGGATATCATGCGTGACGCCATCCACGAGGCATGGGAGGTGGTCATGCGTGATCGCTTTCGTCAGTTTTTGCACAATTTAAGAAGATCTGCCATGAAGAAAGCAGGAGTGTCAGATTTTGACGAGTCATGTAGAGCACACCGACCAAAGTACATTTCATCCCACGTATGGGATGGATTATGTGCACACTGGTTGAGTGGTGGCTTTCAGAGGAGATCATCGGTGGGGAGGCAGAATCAGGGGAGACGATAGGTGACTCATCGAGCTGGGAGTCGTACATTCAGTACTTATAGATAGCATTTGGTACATACATTTTTTATAAATATATTATATAACTTTAAATATTAACAGTTTATTTTATATTCTTATAGGCTGTCGAGCACCCCGATATTACGGAGTACGACGTATATCGGAGGATGTACAGTGATCCAGCTACTGGCAAGCTCAGAGGTGATCACCAGCGTCACATCGTGGCCAGTATTATTTGTTTTCAAGTTTAAAAATTAACTGCATATAATATATTCACAATTTTAATTTTAAATTGGAACTACAGGAGTCATATGAGACTACAGCATCACAGACCCGGTCTGAGGGTTAGGCCGAGGCATCATATCAGACCAGTGGCCATCAGTTTGATGAGGCAGTATTGATTCAGGCGACCCAATATGCCTTCGAGAAGGGTCGGGTAGTTGGTATCGGCTCTTGACTGACTCTCGGAGATTATTACGGCAGTGTTGCGATGTCGGCGTCTAGCTCGAGAGGAGTTCGTGTATCTTTTTCCGCTACACAGTATGAGGATCGGTTGTGATCTCAGAATGAGTTGATAGAGATTCTCCAAAAGGAGCATGAGGAGATGCGTCGGCAACAGCAGCAGCATGAGGAGGAGCATCGATGAAAGCAGTAGGTGTACGAGGAGCAGATGAGTTGGTGGCAGCAGCTGTAGCAGGAGCAGATGGAGTACATGCGCCGACTCACTCGTGCCTTAGGGATGGAGTTTCCTCCACCAGCAGATCCCCCCCTCCCCCTCCTCCTTTAGATTAGTTATTTTTTAGATGTTATAAAGCTTTTAAATTTAAAATATGACATTTTTTCTATTCATAGTTTTTGTCTCTCTTATACTGGTGTCAATATTGTATTATTTAATTTCTATTTATTTTTAATACTTTATTATTTATTATTGGTATTTATATTAATGATTTTTTATTTTATTAATAACGCAAAAACCTTAGTATTTTATTATTTGTTTATATTTCTTTTTTCAAATGTTGATAATTTTCATATTTTTATTTTCTAATTATTTTAATAATATTATATTTGGTATTTTTAATACATAAAAAGTTTCAAAAAATTTAATTAAAATTATAATTATTTAATTATTTAATTATTTATAATAATATGAATTCAGTATATTATTATTTTTATTATTATTATTATATAATATTATATTATTTATATTACAATATTAATATGATTAATAATATTATTCATATTTTGTAATATTAATTTTTTTATATATATTTAAATTTTTAAATATTTTACTTTAATTATAATTTTTTAGATATTTGAATGATTTTTTGTTTTCATATCTGAATGAATTATAATTGTATTATTACTATTATAATATTAATTAAAAAAATTATTAATATTTTAATATTTTTTATTTTTTTATACACATTTGCAACGGGCCCGTCGCAATTACCTTTTTTTAATTTTTTGTGACGGGAATATTTGCATGTCGCAATAGGCAATTGCTACGGGCCCATCGCAATTCCCTATTTCTTTTTTATTTTTTTAAAATTTTTTGTGACAGGATTAGTGACCCGTCACAAATGTTATTTTTGACTGGCTCGTCGCAACAAACTTATTTAAAGTTTTTTAATATATATCAATTAGTATTTGCGAAGGGAAGTATTCTCATCGCTAATAAAATTTTTAGCGATGGGCTCATCGCAAATAGTGTTAGTTGCGGCGCCATTTACCGCAACGGGTCATTTGCGACGGACCCCCGTCGCAAAAGCCCCTTTGCGACGGGATCTCGTCGCAAATACCCCATCGTAAATGAGCTTATTTCTATTAGTGTAAGTGGTATGGGGTCTAATAAAAATTATTCTATTAATTAATGATCAAAATCTAAAATTATGGGTTATATATGGGATAAATAGGGGTGATGGTGAATATTTGATTCAATATTTAATATGGATAAATTAATGGCATAATTAATTTAATACAGCTAGTAAAATGGTAAATCTAGAAATGGATAGTGGTATTTTTAAATGGGAAAATATGAATGTTGGTTTGGATTTTTTTTATATGAATATTCAGGGCTAGTTTGTGTTGTTTATATGGAAATGATTATTAGCTTTTGGTAGTGGTAATATGGGTTTTATGATAGGTAAAAAAATTAATTTTTTGGTATGAATCTTTGTCTTGGTATTTCAGTGTGTGAATATGATATATATATGTGTGTGTGTGTGTGTGTGTGTGAGTGATATAATTTCATGTGATATCTTACACATCCCCACCTCATTCAGATAACCTTAGAGTCTCTCAAATGTTTTGGGTGTTGAGTATTTTACCCAAACATAGAGGTCGGTGAGGGAATGGATGGATAACTATTTCTTTATCCCCCCTCTCTAATAAAATATAGTAAATTTTATGATAGATCAAAGTATGTATAAGAATATGGGTTATTAAAGATTCTAGGTGCAATAGAAGTGCCAATTTGGGTTAGTCCAAACTGGGCTATTGTTAGATTCAATGAATAATCCACAAATTATATAATTATAAATGTCATGAAAAATGAATTTGTCTCATGAAAATTAACAATGAATTCTGAAACCTAGAGAGATTATATTCCATGTTAAATTTATAATTAATTTAAAAGAAATAATTACCTCATACTTGAGAGCTTTCTTTGAAGAATATTTTTATAATTTGAATATAGTCTAGCTATATTGTTGTTACTTCAAGAGGATCAAAGATAGAATCCCTCTAGTTGAAATTTGTATATGATTCTTTGATCTTGGAGCATCATCGATGGTACTATGAGTGCTAGAGTGATGGTACCAATCATATTTTATCACTTCTTTTGATCACCACACAGTCCATTGAGAATGGAAGGATCGATTCTTCTTCTCTCAAGGATTGATAGGGTGGAGTAGGATTCATTCTATTGATTCTTGAGAGTCTTGTAGATAATTTTATCTTAGACATTATGAGAATCTCTAGAGAGGATGCATTGTTCACAAAAATTCCTTCACCTAGGAAATGATATAATTGATCATTTATAGAGAAATGTGAGAGAGTAAATAATTGTTCATAGTCTATTAATTAATTTCATAATCCTTAGTGAACCTCATGTCCAATAATATTATTTTATTAATTGACATTCCCATGTATCATGGATAAATAAATATCATTCCATAAATAAATAATTTAATATTTATTTAAATAACATTTAATAAATCATTCTTACCAAACTTTATAACTGGGTCTCTCTTTCCTCCTTAGTATTTTTCAAACCTCAAATAATAAATATTATTCATTGGATAAATAAATAAATATTTAGAATATTCATAGTATTATGAATAATCATTTATTTTAATATTCATCTCACACTTAAATTTAGTGATTTTTTCTTTTTTATCAATAGAATATTATTTCACAAATTGGAGAATAATATCTATTCAAATAATTAAATTAAAATAGAATTTAATGGATATCAATAAAAACACTAATCATGTGACCCTCTATAACTCTTCTTTAGTGCTATTATGAGGGTCTAGATAAATTCTAATAGTATCACAAGGAAACACTTAATGGTTCCCAATAAGAAGTAAATGTCACAAAATTAACAACTTCATATGAACACCCACAGTGTAATATAATCCCTTTGTCTCAATATCTCATTAAGTAGGTTTTATACTCATGTTATCAACAAATATCCTTCATATTCCTTTATTATACATCATGAAATTAACTCGTTGATACATCATTTCCTTGAATGTTAGTTTGATAGTTTCAATTCAATAAAAGGTTCAAGATATTAATTTATATACAGATAGAACAGACAAATATTTCCTTAACTCGTTTGTTAATAACATGTCACTTTTGATTCATCCAACATTTCCAACTTCATCATGAACATATATTTTCATGGATTATGGAAATAAATATATGTGTGTGGAACATTATATGAATTAATAATAATATTATAGTCTAAGGATCACTACTCAAGATCACATATATAAATATTGAATGAAATGAATACATATAGATTTCCTACTGGTAGTTTGATCCTTATAAACTCTCGTCCTGGATATTACCAAGTAAAAACTTCATGAGATAATGTATTATCCTATTATGAGTATATATCACCTTATATTATGCATATTTATGTCCCATCAGATGTTTTCATGTGACCATAAGTTGTATAGTTTAGTGATATCGCCATATAATTTCAATTTTCTCATCACAATGGGTAACATCTATGGCCTAATAAATGTGATAGATACTCTAGGATATTATCACATTAAATTCATTCAAAAGTAAACTTGATGTGTGATAAGATTTTTTTTAATATTAAGGTTTATGAATTTATAGTCAATCTGGAGTAAAAAAGTTATTGGTTCTAGAATTCCAACTCCAATAGACTCCCATATTCACTAAATCCAACTAATTAATAATTTTAGTCTAAAATATCTCTTATGATGTTCGTACTTACGCTCATATAAGGATTTAGTCAATGAGTCTACCATGTTGTCTTCTATGGAAACTATACTTACTACAGAATCATCTCTCTAATAAAAATAATTCAAGAGATGATACTTATGAAGTATTTAATTTATCCACTGATGTGTATTTAGATTATTTTCAAGAGACATCATTTCAATTTTTTCAAAGTATAGTTCTATAAGTTCATTATTGTTAGGCATCATGTCAAGATATCGAATAAATTTTTATATCCAAAAGACTTATTTAATTGCATCAAATGCTTCAATATACTTAGTTTCAACTATAGAATCCTTTTTTGTGGCTTTGTTTCAGATCTTCTGGCTCATGGAACTTCCATTAAGAGTGAATATATATCCTGATTATGATTTTAGATTGTCTATATATGTTTGGAAATGAATATATGAATATCCCCTGATGACTAGTTCCCCATACCCTCCATAAACCCCTAACATATACTTATTATACCTTAGATACTTAAGGATATTATTATCTATTATCCAATGGTGGTCACCTAGGTTAGGTTGATATTTTACTACCATTAGTAAGACATAGGAGACATCTAACCCATTATATAGCATGGCATACATGTTGATCCAATCACTAACATGTATATAATTATTTCCATCCTTTGTCTCTCCTCATATGTTTGAGGTCACAATTTATTATAAAGATAAATTCCATGTGACATTGGAAACAATACCCTCTTATATATTTTCATAAAAAACCACTTTAGTATCTTCTAAATGTATGTAATTTGACTAATTAAAAGAAGTCTCTTGGATCTATCACTCGATCTTGATCCCATAAATGCATACTGCTTATCTTAATCCTTTAAAGGAGAAGCATGTGTTTAACTATCTCTTAATAGACTTTAGGACCAGTATTTAATTTCCAATTAGTAATATATTGTCAACATATACTATTAATAAAATTATTACGCTCTCAATAAAACATTTGAAGTCACATGGATCAAAATCATTCACTATAAAACAAAATTACATTATAGATTCATCAAAGTGAATGTTCCATGAAATAGATTCTTTTTTTAATCAATAAATGGATCTCCATAAATTTTATAATTATTGGAATTTTTTAGAGTCATAAATCCTTATGGTTATGTCATATAGACATATTCATGAAGGTTCACATTAAGGAAATCAATTTTGGAATCCATCATTGAAATATCATAGTCATGGTAATATTATTTGTATTGTATAATTATAATTTATTTAAATATAAAAAAAATTAAAAGATTTCATCAAATTATATTCCTTGACTCTGTTTAAACCCTTGTGTAACTATTCATGACTTATAGGTGATAACTTATCTATCCATGTCTAGTTTTTCTCTTAAATACCAATTTGTATCCAATGGGATTTACATTCACTAGAGGATCTACCAAAATCCATACATGGTTATGGTGAATTTAATCCATTTCAGAATTCATGGATTCTTTCCAATTGGAAACTTTATTTCCACTTACTGATTCCTTATAGGTTACAAAATCATTATTATCAACTCATAATGAGTCACCATATTTAGTGATAATAAAACCATATCCTTCAAGTTCTCTAACCTATATTATCATCCTATGCAGTAATTGTTACATTATAACATCCTCTCCCATGGTAAATTTTTAATTTATTTATATTACAACTCATGTGTTTCTTGATCCACAACTGCATAAAATTATATCTCACTCCCACTATCTCTTTTATAGATATGATTCCTTTCAAGAAATATGAAATTTTTTTTAACAAAAACATTCTTATTTTAAGTTTATAAGAGGTAATATCCTATATTTTTATAAGTATATCTTATAAAGATAAAATTTATTCCTTAGGGTAAAATTTTTTTATTTGAAGTGGCTATAAAAAATGTTTCACGGCCCCCGAACTTGTAAATTCAATAACAATAATTTCCTTCCACACTAAATTTCATATTGAATATCATTTTTCTCTTTAGTTGGAACTTTTTTTAGTATGTGTGATGTTGTCTATAATGAATAAACACAAAATTATAATATAATACTTGTATGAATCACCATTGACCTCACCATGTATATCAAGGTGCAATTCCTCCTTTTATTAACACCATTACATAGTGGTGTTTAAGGAGGAGTTAGTTGGGAAAATATCCCAAAATCTTGTAAATAATCAATGGAATTTTAGTTCAGATATTCTATACCATGTTCTAAGTAGAGTTTATTTATTTTTATACTAATTTGGTTCTCAAATTCATTCTTATATTCCTTGAATTTATCAAAGGAATCTGATTTATACCTCATAAAGTAAACATAACCATATCTTCTAAATTAATCAGTAAAATTTATGAAGTATGGGTATCCACCCCTTGGTTAAAAGGGAAAAAGATTACACATATTAGTATAAACCAATTCAAGAAGTTTTATAGCCCGTTCATCTATTATACTAATTGGATATTTAGTTACTTTACCTTGAAAACAGGAATGAATTATTTAAAGTTTTTTTAGTCTAAAATATTCAAAATATATATCATGGTATAATTTAGTCAATCATTTCTCATTTATATAGCTTAATTAGTGATTCCATAGTCGGGTGAGATATGATTTATAAGAACTATATTCATTATTGATTTACATTACTTGGTTTGTTTAATCCAATACATAAATATCATTATTAAGAAGTTACTTACCATAACTTATTATATCTATATAAAACAACTAATATTTATCTCAAATTTGAAAATAAATCCATTTTTATTAAGAACATACATAGAAATAATTTTTTTATTAATTTTTGGAACATAATAAAAATCCATTAAAATCAAGACCATTCTAGTCAACAACAAGAATTGGTAGTCTCAAATAGATATTATAGAAAGATTTGATCTATTGTTGGCTTGTAGATACACTTCACCTTGTGTAACTCTTATAAATATGCTTGGTTATTTTAATTAGATGAAAATATGATCAACAAAAGTTTTATCCAATACCTAATTTGAATAAATATATAGATTTAATTTGATAATGAATTCACCCAAAGCTACCCCTTGCTTCTTTGGAGTGCTTCAGTTCTTTTTCCAGTGGCTCTTCTTTCCAAATGTGAAATAGAAAGTATCTTATTCCCATTATTTCACCACAATATTATTTATATTATAAGGGAATTGTGAATAATTCCTAGACTTAGTGTTAGTATTTGGACCTTTCAAATTTTCCTTCCTCTTTTTCACTATAATAACTGAATGATTTTCCTACATCGTGCATATAACATCCTGGCTCGGGTGCCACTAAACGGATTCCCTAAGATAGTACATCAGATGACCTCGGGGTCACCTCCTAATATGCCATAAGATTATAAATATCATTTATGGTTTATTGAGGTATATGGGGAGACTATTTCCTATTTACTAGAGTAAATGATAGTGAAAAACAATATAAGAAACAAATAATGAAATAAAATGAATGATTATGCATCATATAATCAATTACCAAAATTGGGTAAATACCCAAGACTAAATACAATAAACATATCATGTTCTACTAGTGTCAAATGCCAAAAGAGAAACCCAAAAAAGACTCTAAATAAAATCCCAAAAATGGTTTGTGACCTCAGTACAGAACCACCATCCATGCTCTATCCAAAAAAACACAAATCAACTATCTATCATAGGGCCTTTTCCCTTATCCTGACCTACAACCATGAAATTTTCTCAGGTATCAATGGCATCCCAAGTAGGGTGTGAGTACATCTCAGTAGGCCAACACCAATGGCTTATTAAGAAATATATAGTGTATAATAGTGTATTCATAAGTACAAATAAATAATTGATAATACATAAAGAAAATAGGTTTCATAATTAAAAAATTATCAATTAACCATATTTTCCCTCTGGATCCAAATGAAACCTGAACCCATCAACCTACTTTAGGCCATGTCATCCATCTGATCCATATGTCAAAAGGGTCACAAATACTATATAAGGATAATTAGTCCAAGTATCCAAACCATATTGTGGAACACCGTGACCTACACTCATTCCTCAATGTGGACTATCATGACCAACATAATTACCCAGGTGTGGACCTCCATGAACAACACAAATTCCTTGATGTGTACCACTTTGAAAAACATCCTTATTGTGGTTTGGACCACCATGACCAATACCCATAACCATTTCATCAATAAACCACATTTCAATATTCAACATCTTTAATCTTTAATAAAAAATAACAATAATAACAAAAACAAAAACAATAAGGTTACCCCTTTCATTTAAGAACATCTCTATGGTTCATTACTCTAAACACATTTTAACTCAATTATGTAACTATCCCACATTACCATTTATTCATAACCATAACCATTAACATAATTCTAAACCAATCTTACAATAAGGACATCTTCATTTATCCATTTTTTACTTTACCCCTTAATTATATCATAACCCATTTAACTTAATGTTTTAATAAAAACACCCCTTTATGTTACATTAACAAGTTAAACATGGTTACAGTTGGATTAATCCCAAAAATCATATAATTCTCCATTAAACAACCTAATTTCAATGCTAAGGGAGTGAAACACCTCATGGGTGGACCTTAGTCTGGTCTATTCATCATTGATGAATCCAACGGGGTCTGTGAGAGGCACAAAACATCACTTAGACACTCAATTTATCATTTCATAATAAGTAATCAATTAAATAGTGAATTAGCACAAACAAAAAAACCACATACACATGAATAAACATCAAGACCATGGGAATTAACTTATAGACCATCCACCTCAATCTCATTGATGAACACTCACTCAAACAAGGACTTGATCCATGCCCAAACAACCCTCAACACCAAATTTTAGAATTCCCTAGAAAATAATTGTTTAGGGATTAAGAATGAGGGAAAAATTTCAACCATGATTATCCAAGAAAATAGATGAAAATGGACTTGAATACTTACTAGGATCTTTGATTCACACTAAATGACACTCCAAAAGCCTAGGAATCTAAATAGAACCACCCATGGAAAGATTGGGAGGATTTGGTTCATAACCCTTGTTCTTATAGAATAAATATAGAATAAATTAGGTTAAAATCATGTATGTTTCATAAGATAAAAATGGAAATTTCCCCACATTTAATAGTTTCATGGTTTGGCCATGCAGTTCTCTAAACTGTGTGTCAACCTTGTGACACCCACCATCCAAGATGGGGCCAGGTCATACATTTTTTTTTAGCCACCCACATGGTTTGAAAAACTATATAGTGGATGTGAGCTTGACTCTATACAATATGGGATTAAGTCACATAGTTTCCATGAAATCCTTTCATGGGTTTCTAACCATGAACTACCCGCCATGAGGTCACACTATTATAGGGCACGGTTAGTATTAACCATGATCTAATAGTGAAACAAGCACTAAATGAAACATTTTACCCATTTTCATGTCCTGAACCCTTGGTACACCCATGAGGTCTTCCCTGCCCCTTGTATGTATTATATAAACCATTTTAAAATGATTTTATCCAATAATAAAAATAAAACATACCTCATCAAACACTGGGATCTTACGACCACTCCAACTTATAATAGATCATCCTCGAGTTTCTCTCCCAAGAAACACTAATCTTATAATATGAAATTGTTGGTCCATTTGGCCTACACATGTTCTTCTATATTCTAAGTTTCCTAATAAAAAAGGACATGTTTCCATATCACTTGGAATAAGGTAATGGTATTACCCCACAAAAATTTCTCACCGTGATCCAAAATAAAAATCTGATGCTCCTCAAAGAACATATTAGCCTCAAGCTTGCCTTCATCAACATTTATCACATGGGAATGTATGAGGTGAAACTTATGAAGCTTAGAAACATGTAAAACATAATTAATAGCACTATATTGTTGTGTAATATCCAATATATTCTTCATTGGTTTGATCCACTCAATAATCACAAATTGGTCCACGTAAAATGGCGCTAACATACCCTATTTCTGAAAGTGATGGTGTCTGAATATCAGTGAAACCTTAATAAATGTAGAATCAATAAATATAATCTCAAGTGTAAATATATTTAAATTAGTGTATGACTTGTGACTACTCATTTCCCTATTCATAATCTTCAGTATCATCTAGAGATTCTCTAATTTCTACTTCACAATACTCGATCCTAACAACTCTTATTGTCCTGCTTCCATCCAACACAGGAGTGATCTACATGGCCTACCATAGATAACCTCATATAGTTTCATCCAAATTATCACCTAATAACTGTTTTTATAGGGGAACTTTATGAGATATAATTTATTCTTCCATGTTAACAAAAAAAATAGGATTCATGCTCTCAACGTGTCCTCTAATACCTGGATAGTACATTTCGACTACTTGTATGTCTAAGGGTGGAAAACTATACTCAAAAAATATTGATTACCAAGAACCTTATTCAAGCCTTTACAGAAGTAGTAAGTTATATGATGGTATCTATCCAAAATAATAAATCGAGGAACCCTATTCAAATGCACTATTTCTCAAATATACAATTCTCCCAACTGATCCACCATAAAAGTATCTTGTATAGACATGAAGTGTCTAATTTTGAAAATAAATCCACAATTATCCATATCACATTGTTCTTATAAGGAGTCCTTAGAAATACCTCCATGAATTCAATGATTACATCATCCCACTTCTATTAAAGATTGGATAATGGTTATAATAGACTAGTATGTCACTGATTCTCATCCTTCACCTTCTGATAGGTGCAGCATATTTTGAAAAAAATGAATCTCTTTTTTCATTCCTAGAAACCAATACAATGTAGGAAGATCATGATACATCTTGGTCAAACCAAGGTGCACCACATACTTTAAATCATGAAACTCATGTATCAACTCTCCTCGAAAACAATAAGGAATAATCACATAGCTATGAATGTGGATAATATTATCATCATCAATGTTTCAGTTGGGAGGTATCACCCCATGATCAAAGTTATCCCTCAAATCCAAATATTTTAGGTCCTCATAATGCCTCCTCTCAACCCAAATTATAAGAGAGGGATCAATGGATAAAGAAATGAGTTTTATATTTTTCTTATCCAATTAGACCTTGATGTGAATCTTAGTAAACAAGACCATCATAATCCACTCAAAACATGACTCTTGAACTATCAGAGTCTGTATCTTTTGACTCAAATCATCTGTAATATTATTCCCCTTTCCTGACATGTACGCCAACTCAAAATCAAAGGAATTCATGTAAAAAACCCATCTCTAATATAAAATATTTTAATCACACTATGAAAAGATATAATTGATGGTCTTATGGTTAGTATAAACAAAACAATTCTCCCTAAAATATAATACCACCAACACTTTAAATCATATACCAATATGTCTAGCTTAAGAAAATACATAGGATAGTTCTTCCCATGTGGCCTCAACTGTCTTGATCCATGCACCATGACTCAATATCCATATATCTACACTGCCCCAAGTTTGCTCCCAGAAAAATCACAAAATATAATATAATCTTCACCTATATTAGGTAATATAAAAATTTGTGTCGTAGTGAAATTCCCCTTTTCACTTATAAATCATCCTCACATGCCCCAAACCACTCAAAATTTACACCCTTCTTGGTCAGGCCTGATAGTGGTTCCACCAAGTTAGGAAATTCTTTGATGAATCTTTAATAATAACATGATAAAACCATAAATATTTGGATATCAAAAAAATTATTGGCCTTCTCACAAGAAAACACTACTTGAACCTTATTGGGGTCCACTAATACACCTTCCTTTGAGATGATGTTGCCAAAAAAATATACCTTGTTAATCCAGAATTCACATTTAGATAACATAGAATATAGATAATTCTATCTCAATGTACTCAAGATGATTTCAAGATGTTTGGAGTTATTTTTCATGAGTCTAGTAGTATACTGATATGTCATTCACAAAGAAAACTACAAACCGATCCAAATACATGTGGAATATTTGTTCCATCACTTCCATAAACAAACTAGGTGCATTCATCATCCCAAATGGAATCAAGATTAACACATACAAACCATAATTTCATCTAAAAGTATCCCACAGTATATCATAGGGTATCACTCTCAGATAATGATACCTTGATCTCAAATCAATTTTCTATAACAAACAATCACCCTTAAGCTTATTAAAAAGATCATCGATATATAGAAGCAGATACCAGTTCTTAATTATCGTCTGGTTTAGCATCCGGTATTTAACACATAAATTTAAGGTTACAAAAACATTCTTAGAAAAAAACTACTGGATATCCCCAAGGATAAATGCTCAAATGGATTAATCCCTTACCTTTTAACTCTTTTAACTAATTCTTAAGCTCCAGAATTTCTACTAACACCATTCTATACAGATAAATGGAAATTTTCTTAGCTCAAGGAACTAACTCAATCGTTAATTCAACCTATCTCTTGAGTTAAACCCTAAAAAACCTCAATAAACACATCCATATTGTCCCATGATTAAAATATCATGAAATAAGAACACTAAACCCCATGTGTATCACTCAAGGTTAAATAACATCCAACTATAACAATTGAACATCAAGAAAAGCAACCCAACCCTAGGTACTTGGGTTTTCCCCAACACATGGGTTAGATACTTCCATGAATAATATCATTTAAAAGTATTGACTCATCCTATCCTCAGGTCTATCATTCTTAAATATTATTAAAACATAAAAGAAAACAACTCTAATACTACTTTGTAACATCCCGACCAGGGTTCCAATAACCCGGTTCCACAAGCCAATTTTTCATGTGACCTCAAGCATGCCTTCCCATATTCTAAAGTCTTCTGTATAGCAGTGAGGGTCTATTAAGGTATGTGGGGTGACTATACCCAATTTAATATACTAAAAAATAGTGTTAATTAATATAAACAATAACCCACGCAATAATATCAATGACAATTCATTATATAATCAATTCCCAAAACTAGTCAAATACACATGAATAAATACAATAAACATTCCATGTCTAAATAGTGTCTAATTTCAAAATAGAAACCTAGAAAAGACACTAAATGAAATACCCAAAATGAGTCCCAACCTCAGTCTAGTATCCTCATCCATGCTTCATCCAAAAAATCAAACTCAGGCATCTATTATAGGTATTTCCCCCTTATCCTAAACAAAAACCATGAAATATACTCAGGTACCAATAGTGTCCTAATAATGGTGTGGGTACAACTCATTAGGCCACCATTAATGATGTATAAATAAATATCCAGTCTATAACAGAGTATGAAAAAATTATAAATGAATAATAGACAATCTGTAATGAAAAAAGGTTTAATTATTTAATAATAATCAATTAACCATATTTTCCCTTGGGTTTAAAATGATACTCTATCCCATGAACCTACTTCATCCCCTCCCAATCGTCTGGTCCAAATTTCAAAGTGGTCACAAATACTATACAATGAGCATCGGTCCATGTATCCAAATTGTTTTGTGGAACACCGTGACCAACAACCATTTCTTGATGTGGACCATCATCACTAACATAATAACCATAGTGTGTGCTGCCATGACCAACACACATTCCTCCATGTAGACCACTATGAACAATATCCTTACCATAGAATCGACCACCATGACTAACCCCCATAACCATTTCATCAATAATCCACCTTTTAATATTAAAAAGTGAGTAACCTTTTATCATAATTACAATAACAGAGGTACCAATTTCATTTAGCATAATCACTATGTATCATTACTCCCAACACATTTTAACTCAATTCTATAACTAGGCCATTTTACCGTTTATTCATAACCACAAACATTAACATAATTTGAAACTAATCTTACAATAAGGGCATGCCCCCTTTAGCCATTTTCACTTTTCCCCTTAAGTATATCATGACTTTTTTAACTTTCTATGTAAATAAAAACCCCCCTTTATATCACATACATAAGTTAAAAAATATTATAATTGGTTTAATCAAATAAACCCTTTAATTTTTCATTCAACAACACAATTTCCATAAACAAGGGAGTGGAACACCCCATGGGTGGCCCTTGGTCTGTTCTATTCATAATTTATGATCCAAAAAGATCTATGAGAGAATAAACATATCATTTTGAAATAAAATTTACCATTTCATAATAATTAATAAATTACTTAGCATATCAGCACAAATTTAAAAACCACATACACATGAATAAACATCTGGACTATGGGAAATAACTTCTTGACCACCTACCTTAAGATCATAGAAGAACACTCACTCAAAATATTCTCATGATCCATTCCCAAAAAACCCTCAATTCTCAGTCTAATAATTCCATGTAAAATAAGATTTTAGTTCTTCATAAGGATATAAAACATTCAACCATGATTCTTCCAAAAAATAGATGAAAATGGAGTCAGTGGATTATTGGGAGATTTTATTTTCACTAAACGGAACTCTAAAATCTTTTTAATTAAAGGAGAACAACCCTTGGAGATATTTGGTGGATTTAGTTTGTAATCCTTGATATTGTAGAAGAATTGGGGTAGAAATTGGGTAAAAATTTTATAAATATTAATATAAAAAATTGGGATTTCCCCCCACTTTTAAGAGGTTCACAGTTTGGATGTGTGGTCAGAAAAACTGTAATCCATCCATGTGGAACCCTCTATCCAATAATGGGATAAGATGCACTATTTAGTTGGGCCACCCAAGTAGTTTTACAAATCTTGTGGTGGTTTTCACTAACCTTTTTCCAAGAGGGGATCGATCTACAGGGTTTCATAGACCTCCTTGCATAATTTTCTAATTGTGAACCACCCTCCATGAGGCCACATGGTTTTGGAAAATTGTTAGTACTAACTATTCCACAACCATGCAATATGCACTATATGACCACTTTTCCCCCTTTTTTATGTCTTGAACCCCCCGAGTAGCCCCAATACCTTCCCAACCCCGGGAGGTATTCCATCAACCATTTTAAAATGAGTTGAACCAAAATTAAAAATAATACACACCACATCAAACACCGGGATCTTATAATGTCCTTATCAACCTATAGAATCAAATTGATGATATAGAGGAGATACTTCTCAATGTTTTTCATGCTAAAATTCACAAAAAAAAGTGCAGAAGCTCAAAGTTAGTGAAGAAAGTATGATATCAATGCACAATTAATCAAGTACTTTAAACCTTAGAATCTATAGATACTCAATGTGTCTAATAATATTGACTACATGAGGACAAGGTGACCAACATTCTATAAGTTTTCTCATGAACAGTGACTTAGAGATCTCAGGCTACTCATAATTATCTTAATTATGATAACGATCATGGATATTCTTCAGTATATTATAGGCATATGTGTTCTCATGCAACTTCATGAGTTTGGTAGACATGTATTATAGAACCAATGACTATAAAACTAGTGCAATATCCAAGTGTTTTACAAAGATAGCAATCTCTCCATCACTCTCCTACTTAGTAGACAAATCATGAATTTGGGATTATAGCAGGTAAATCTTTTATTCGTGGAATAATACAATGAGCAAGGTCATGTACCATCCCTAGAAGTTGTTATCAATAGGTAGATTGTATCTCTATAAAATTGATCATAGGGATAACATGGTTTATGAATTTTCCATTTTACTATAACAATATAGAATTAGGAATAAGTACTTTATGTTCATTAATAAAATATATGAGATGAAATAATTAAATTTTATTATTTTTTCCCACTATTTTATTATGTTCCAATGTCCCTTACTATTGGACTCAGGATGTCTTGTTGTGTGGAAATTCTAGTGTAAAGGATCCATATTTCTCTTCTCATAATCTAGAAAAAGGACAGGTAAATTATAAGAAGGTATATAGGTGGGTGGTCTTTAGAATAGCGATCTTGTATCTCCTTGATCCTTTGAGTGGAATCCCCAATCCTGAAATCCTAACTTGGATTTCCTCAACACTTTCCTACAAATTTTTATTGAAAAATAAATGTTGTTATGTCTAATACAAGTTTGGTTAAGTCAACTCAGTATCTTTGTTAATACTTCTTGATAAATAAAAGTGTCCTTGAAAAAGGTTTTAACCAACACTTTAATGATGGTAGAATCATAATATAGATGATGAAAGTATTATTCCAACTAAATATTTTATTGATGTATTTTATTAGTTATTATTATACTTATCTTGTAAATATTATTTTCATTTTACATAACTAATTAACCTTGTTTTTTATGAAATAAATTTAAGAAGAATCCAATTTATTTTAATTAAATCATGCATGATTGTTGATTAATTAATTTATGTGATCATGATAAAGAATTCAAAAAATTAAAAATGAACTTAGACTGATATAAAATAAATAATGCGGCACGACCATGAGATTTATAATGGTTGATTTACTAAGGGACAATAAATCAACCTTTTAACCAAGTGAAATAAACTCCTTAAGTTGTTCATGGGTGGAGTTATAATATTCCACCATTATCCTCTGTATCTTCTAGGTTCATTTCACCTTGACTCATGCCCAAAACTGTCTCTTATCCTTAGACCACCATCCTTTACATATGTTCACTCACACTAAGGTGAGGGGAACTATTGGAATGATTAATGGGATTTATATAAATGAAACCACAGAAATTTGGATCCTATATAATAAGTGGAGAGGGATGAAACTCACACCAAAATTTTTAATTAATCGTAATTAAAATAATGAAATTAATTTAAATTAAATGAAACACATACATTGGTCAGTATAAGATCATTGTAATCTATACATGAAATGGATATTCATTTAAAATAAATATCTAGCATTATTTTCAATCATTACTAATTAAGAAAAAGTGTGTTTAATGTCTCTTGTTTATATATTTTGATCCCTTGAATATTTCTCCATATATCTATGGATTTTTTTCCATAGAGTTGTTACTACATTTGGGCATCATAGGTCCCTGGAATTAATATATTAAAAATATTAATATATATTAAAGCATACAACCACATATTTTTAGAATAAATGGTTTACCCATTGATCAGGACCTAATATGGGAAATATAAAACCACAATTGTTTCTTAAATGTGGGGTTTACCTGAGGCGTGACATATGGTTAGTCAAAATTAAATGTTTAGAGAAAGGTAGACATTAATAGGTGCATTAAGTAAATTAAATTATTTATTTATTTATTTTACATAATGACCAAAAACCTAATCCAATATTTATATATAAATCATTATAAAGAATCTATACGGTTATCTATATAACCATGGGATATTAGAGTAGAGGAAGTGAGAGCTCCATTGGTGTTGGTGACTCGAGATCTTGGATCGATAAAGAACAATCATGGGGATTCATGAGAAAAATGAAAAAAGTATCATGATCTTCATCATCATCGCTAGAGTACATGTTTTTAAACAATGATATATTCCCTCTTGAGGTAGGGAAAGTTGTTTTTTGGATTTCCTACCTTTGATCAATTATTCAATAATGGATTATGTATCTTCTTTATTTATATGATTTATGTTCTTTATGTAATCCAAGGTTTTTATTATTATTTCTGAACCTACTTATTTATATTTGTTGCACCTTTACTTCACCCCCTTGGTTTCAGTGATTTATGACTATTGGTTGGGATCACATTTTCCAATGATGATCTCACCTCATTCTAGTGTTTATTCCCACCATCATTCTCTGTATTCTTCCCCATTGTCCCATGGGATCATGATTTTACATTTTGGGATGGATTTGAGTGTGATCAAACATCTAAATTCATTATGAATTTGTGAACTATATATGGAAATTTTTTTGTTGATGGATTGAGATACATTCTAGGAAGTGGGTGATGGAATCATTGATTTGGATCCCTGAATAGTGATGAGAGGTGTGGTGGAAACCACTTGAGAGATTGGATTCCTGATTTCCAGCCATCGTAGGCTTGGAATCATCAATTAGAGAACTTCCCTTATGGATTTCTCCATTTTGGAAAAATAAAATCATGATGGAGATGGGGGATGGTTGATCTAGCGACTGCATGAAGGAAAAAATTATTTTCTGTGAGAATTGTGACTACGCATCAGGTATCATGGGTTCTCATATCAAAAAGGGTTTCATATTGAGTTAGGTATCACATGCCATTTGTTCAATCCCACATTCTATGTGACCATGCCTGGGTAGCTGAGTAGTATGCTGAGAGAACATGCCCAGGACCCTGAGTAAATAGACATTCCATCTCCCCATAGGGACATTCCATGTGTAGGTATATGGATAAAAATGTCATTTACTAGGGGAACACACCTAATTCCCAAGGGGAACAGACACAACATGTCATAGGATAGGCATGATGTGTGGAACTTCCTGGTTGGTCGATCCTTTTGATGATAAAACACACCTAGGAAACTCGGTGAACTTATAATCCACATTCCATTAAGGACACACTGTGTTAAGAGACATGGATTCTGAAGATATATCTAGAGAAGGAAATTACCTAGAGTTCGGGTGAATTCACACATCGTGTGACCCTATATACATATTATGTAATTTTTGTAGGAACTTCTACCTGGTGTATTTCTTTCTTCGAGGCATAGATTTGGCCCAAGGGTAGCCTATCTTGAGTGGTTTTATATGTAGGATGTGATGGTGGCCTTCATTTTGGAAAAAAAGATATGAAACAAGGTGTTAAAAGTATGTAACTTCTTATAAAAATTATTATTCAATGACAGTAATCATGTTTGATCATCAGAGAGACACTAGAGTCATTACTCCCCTTATTTACTAGGATACATGTCCCCCACACTCCTTATACAGGTAGAGTCGATAATCCCACACACTATAGGGGGTGTGGGTCCTATATCTACAGAGTCGTACTCCCCTATCATTGAGATCTGATAGGAAGTGTTTCCTCAAATAGATATAGTGATCCATTGGTTGTGGATCGTAGTACCAAGGAGTGATCCCTCCACCATATTTATTTTGAGGTTTATCATTGTATATGGAATATAAGATGGGACCCTTGGAGCTATAGTAAGGGTCATCATCATCATCCTTATATGGTTGTAGATATTGATACTTGTATCCATTTTTTATTTGGGTTTTTAATATGATCATATCTGGGTTTCTCTATAATCTTTATTTATAGGTTGATCTCACTATATCATTCCATTGATTACCTATTTTTTGGGTTTTCCTACTAGGTATGTATATACTCACCTATGTATGGTCTATGATCACATGTGTTGTGTCTTATGCAGACAATGGATAGATTATAGGTGACTCTGGTGGACCCTATATTGGATTATAATAGTATTGGAGGTGTCAAGACCATTTGGTGGTTAGCCTAAGATATTTTGATTCAGGGTCTCTCTGATTTCCCTCCTTTCCTGGTAGTTGTCAGGTTAGGACCTCATTTCTAGTAGAGTGTTTATTTTAACCCTTTAAATATTTTTTATTACCCTGTTTCATTTTTATGTATTATCCTAGATGTTGTTTCATGCATTGATTATACTTTGGGTGTTTCGGTATTTTATTTTATCGCTACAATGTTGAATGGAGTTGTTAGTGTGTGTGTGTTCAGGTACTTTTGACTAAGTCATAACACTTAGTTATGTGTTTACTCAAATATTCTCACTATCCCATGGCCTATTTGATGCAATCTTGGGGTGTCACCCTCATATTACAACCAACCCATGCAGGGTCCCAATGGGTAGGGTCATGACATAAAGATAACTGAGGTTGTTTCTACTTGGGTTAGTGTTAGGAGTTAGATATGTTGGGAGATTTTTTTGGAACTTAAGTAAATTATGTTCCAGTATATCAAGTTCAAATCTAAGTCTAGGGGACCCAGAAATGGTGTGTAGGCTGATATATCCATACACTAAGAATTTAACTACCTTTTTGTCGACTAGGAATGTCAAGACATCGGTTACAGGGAAACCAATAGTACATGAATCATATAGTATTGGGTATTTTTAATTTCATGTCCTTCTTGAGTCAGCTCTCAAAATATTCTCATCTAACCATGGAATGTCTTATTAACTTTTAAGATGCCTCTATAATGAAAACCATCTAGGATATCGATATAGGATCATGAGAATTACTTGTTGAGAAAGGAGGCCTCAATTTAGGGACCTTTTCATGATATTTTTCCTCCATGTGATCATAGCTAAGTGCTTTCACTCAATGGTTAGTGCATGAATCCACCAATAGTGGTTCGGGTGGATGATTCACTACATGTTGGGTGGATGATATCTCTATTAGGTTAATAAAATTATGTTTGTAGTCTTAGTATGTTATGTGAGTTATAGTGATAGATACCACTTAGTTTTTATAGTGGGACAGACCCTCAGGTAGTGGAGGATCATATTACAATAGTGGTCAATGATTTTAGGCTTGTTTGGACCTCATCTGATCATATGGTTTCACTTATGACCAGACTTCTTCAAGGAAATGTAGGAAACTCATAGGGTATGATCACTCAGACCCATGATGAGATGACATTTTCATAGAAAGACCTTTAGTATTTTTATCATGATGAGCATTACCCTTACATATTATTCTCTGTGAATATCTAATAGATTCTTAAGTTACAACAAGGTGATATATCATTTTTTGAGTATTCCCCAAGGTTTATCAACCTCACACACTATTCACTCGATATGGTGTGGGGTGGACACTTTTTGGTATGAAATTTTGAGTAGGGCCTTCATAGGTACATCAAATTTAGTATGGTCACCTTATGCATTCCCACTTATTCTACAGTACTGGATTGGTATTTTCTTACAGTGAACTTTCTAAAAGAGGGGCCTTAGGTAGCTGGAGCCATTATTGGGCATCATGGTGATGATCCATCCAAATCAACTTGTAGGCAGCATTCATCAAGGTCACATAATATGAGTTATACTCATGATCAGAATCATACACATGGATCTATGGCACATGGTTCTCACAGAGGACCTAATCAGCCTACAGAGTGATGATGTTATGCTTGTGATGGGTGAGTTCATGTGTCTCATGATTTCCAAATCATTATGCTACTTATAGTGGTTAATTAGTGGATAGAACTCCAATGTAGAGGTGGTTTCTAGATCAGATATCTCCCATTCATGGTCAGGAAATCCCCCAAGGAGGAATTACTAACAGAGTGGAATTTAGAGATCTGTAGGGAGAAGATATAGTAGGAGTAGTATGTTATGATCTACACCCACCACTACCACCAAGTGATCCATACTAGTATTATAGGGCTGGTAGTCGAGGGTGTAGTCAATTTTAGGCTATAGAGGGATATGATCAGGCTACTCATGAGATGATTCAATGTTTAATTTGTGTCTTATCTACTTTAGATATAGTTATTATAGATATAGGTTCAATTCATTCCTTAATAACTATATACCTTTGTGAGATATATGGATTCTAATAGAGTCTTGGTCTCATCATTTATAGTTATAGGTTCCTACAAGGAGTAATTCATCCATATCACACATCTTCTAGCATGTTGAGTTGGTGTTGAGTGGAGAAAGTTTCTCTTGGGACCTCTTGGTCATTGTGATGAAACCTTGTGATTTTAATCTATGTATGGACCGGTTTTATGTTGGGAATTCCCATATAGGCTTTCATCATATGAGAGTTATATTCCCTCATGAAAATGGGATGATATTATACTTTATGGGAAAGAGGGATCTTATGACTCAATGAGTGGTGATCGCAAGAATAAATCTACAACCTATCACCCATTAGTTGGAAATTTTGGTTATTGGAACATCAGGTACTTCAAGCATCTATATTTTGGTAGTAGTGGAGTATTATATGTAAATATTTCCAAAAAATCATTCGAGACTACCTTAGAAGCAGGAGATTTAATTTTATACCTAGTTTCACCCCAGGACTACACTGATATCATCTACAGAATATTAGATGGGTCCAACTAATCATTAATATCTTAAGGTGTAATTGTAATACCATTGAGAGAAAGTTTTTGTCAAACCCACTATATCCCCCTGGGCGGCTTCAATTTTGTTCATGAAAATGGAATATGGAATCTAAAGGCTTTTTGTTGACTACCATTTTTTAAATAGGTGAAAATCAATAGAAAATACCCCCTGTTGAGGATTGATGACCTTTTTGACCAGTTGAATGGTGTGATTTGATTTTCAAATATCGATCTAAGTTCTGACTAACATCATTTGAGGGTTAATTAAGATGAAATTAAAAATACATAATTCCAATGTCATTATGGGATTTATGAGTTATTAATGATGCCTTTCAAAATGAATAATGCCCCCATAGTGTTCATGAAACTTATGAACTGAATATTCTAGCAATACTTGGACCAGTTATTAGTTTCTTTTTCAATTACATTCCCATTTATTCTACATCTAGGGGGTCATGAATAGAATTTGAGGATAGCCCAAGACTTTATCTATGATAACCATCTATATGGTAATCTCTTGCAGTGTCAATTTTGGATTTGAGAGTTTCACTTTCTAGGTCATGTCATCTAGAATCATTGAGTATATATGGATCTAAGGGATATTGACGGAGTGATCACATGGGAACCACCAAAGGTCATGTCGGAAGTATGTAGGTTCCTTAGTTTGTTAGGACACTATCAAAGGTTTGTGGTAGAATTTACACAATTGTAGTCCCTATTAATACTTTGACATGGAAATGGAATTAATTTTCCAAAACTGATTAGTGTTATAGATATTTCAAATATTTAATACATAGGTTGACCAGTGATCAAGAACTAAGTCTACTAGAAAAGGGTGTTGAGTTCAAGATGTTTTTTGATTCCTATATAGTTGGGCTTGGGTGTGTGTTGATGTAGATGAAGAAAATTATTTCTTATGGGTTGAGACAATTGATTCCCCATGAGAAAATTACATGACTCATGAATTGGATTTGGAAACGGAATTCTTCACCCACAACATGTGGAGGAATTATCTTCTGGGTGACAATTTCATTGTTTAATCAGACCACCAGATTCTCAATTACATCTTCACTAATACAGGTCTCAAACTAATACAGAGGAATTAGTGGGAGTTTTTATTGGTCTAAGACTTTGAGATAGTCTACACTCCTAAAAAAGGAAACATTTTTGGAAGATTCCCTTATAAGGAAATCATGTTCTCACTTGGTGTAGGAGGCATTAGAGAAGTTTTCCTTGTTGAAGTTGACCTTAGTGGAGGAGAGGGTACGACATACCTTTAGTCGATTGTGGTGGATCCACTACTTCTTGAGTTTGTGAGAGAATTTTGGGTAAGAGAAATCAACTATGAGTTTTTTGAGACTATATATCCTCATGAAATGAACCATATGGATTTTCTCAAGTAGAGGAGTATGTCATCCTTTTTCAGGGTGGTAAAGTAGTTCTGGTCATGTTTCATGAGAATGTATTGATGTAGTTTCATACATTACCTTCGGTTGTACATATATGTGTGGAAAATATGTACAAAGGCCTTCAATGTGAGTTTTTATGGTCTACAATGAGTCATATAATTACTGAGTTTCTTTATCGGTGTCTCACATGTCAGTAGGTAAAGGCTAAACATTAGGTATCAGCAGGTTTGACTCAATCTATTGAGATTCTGGAATGGAAGTGGAATACCATGTTGATAGATTCAATGATGGGGAATCTGAAGATATAATGGGGCCATAATTCTATTTGGGTCACTATCAACGGACTTAATAAGTTAGTGAACTTCTTTTATATTAGGGTATAGAGTTAGGTTGGGAGATTGGGGTGGTTAAATGTAAATGAGATTAGTCGACTTCATGGATTACCCATGATGTTCATCTCCGACCGTGATGCTCAGTTCACTTCCTAGTTGTAGAGGGGTCTATAGGAGGATTTTGGGACCCAGTTATAGATGAACATGGCATTAAATCCCCAAATAGATGGTCAACCTGAGTGGACTATTCATATTTTATAGGACATATTGAGATCCTGTATGTTGTAATTTAGAAAAAAAATTGGTAGGATCACTTACCATTGGTGTATTTTTTTCTATAACAATAGTTATCACTCCGCTATCACAATGTCTCCTTTTGAGGCATTGTACTATAGTCCTTGTAGGCCACCCTTATTTGGGATTGATATTGTAGATACATCTCTTGTTGGGCCATAACTAACAAAAACAAAAATAGAAAAGGTTTAGGTGATCTGTGAACATATGAGGATATCACTAAGTCTATAGAAATATTACATGGATCGATGTCATAGGATTTTGGAGTTTGAGTAGGGAGACCATAATTTTCTAGGAGTCCCACCATGATGAGGATTATAGAGATTTGGCTAGGGAAGAAAGTTATCCTCAATGTTCTTTGAGTCCTTCTAGATCCTAGAGAGGGTTGGTGATTTTTCTTACCATTTGGACTTGCCCCGGTAGTTTGATTAAGTTTAGCACATCTTCCATGTGTCACATTTTAGGAGATATGTGAAAGACCCATCACACGTTCTTTACTAGGGTGTGTTTTACATAGAGGAAGGATCCAGATTCTGGAAGCACCTAGTGGTGATTGAGGATCATCTTGAGAAGATCATATGTGGGTGGACCATTCTTCTAGTTCAAGTGCTTTGGCATCATGAGAGAATACAAGAGATATTCTAGGATAATGAGAGTTAGATTTAGGCTCAGTATCCCCCACCTTTTTGTGTATCTTGTGATTTTTGAGGTGAAAATCCTTGAAGTATGGGAGAATGTTACAACTCTAGTTTCTATAGTTTGATCCTTTGAATATTTAAATATATATCTTTGTATTTTTTTCCCTCCAAATTGACACTGTGTTTAAGTGTCGCAGAACCCCATAATTAATATGTAAAAAATCTTAATATATAATAAATAATGGGTGTAATATTTTTAGAATAAATGGTTTTTCCATTGATCGGGACCTCATATGGGAAAACTAAGACTATATTTGTTTTGGGGACAAGGGGTTTACCTTAAGTGTGACATAAGGTTGGTCAGTGTAAAAAGTTTCATAGAAGGTAGGAATTGTGGGTGTGTTAAGTAAATTAAATTATTTATTTATTTATTTTACTTAATGGACAAAAAACTAATCTAATATCTATACATAAATAATTATTAAGAATCTCTATAGTTATCCATATAACCCTAGGAGATTATATATTAGTAAGTGAGAACTCCATTGGTGTTGGAAACTTAGAAGCATGGATTGAAAATGAATGGTCGAGGGGATTCATGAGAAAAATGAGGAACACAGTGGGATATTCATCATCATCATCTCTAGTGTACATGTTCTTCACTAATTATTGATATGTTCTTTAGGTAGGGATTATTATTTTTTGGTATTTCCTCCCTCTAATCAATTTTTCAATCATGGATTACATATCTACTTTATTTCTGTGATTTTTATTATTTACATGATCCAAGGTTTTGATTAGTGTTCTCGAACCTACTAATTTATATTTATTACAGTTATACTTCACTCTCTTAGTTTTCATGATTTATGATCATTAGTCAGAATTACATTATCCAAGGATTATATCACCTCATTATTGTGCCTTTTTCCCACAACCAATATTCATTTTCTTTATAGTTGGCCCATGTGTTTGTGATTCAACATTGTCATCCCGGATTGGAGTGTGATTTAATAATAGAGATTCGTGATAGATGCATGAATTACATAGGTATTAGTGTTTGTAGAAAGATCCAGACAACTTGTGGGATGCAAGTGATTTCATCATGGATCAGGACCCATGAATGGTGACTGGTGGTGTGGTGGCTACTACTTAGGAGATTAGAGTCTGAATTTACTATGATTAGAGTCTAGGAATAATTGATTAAATAACTTTCCATATAGATTAAGCTAATTAATTAGAGTCAAACGGCAATGGAGGTAGTGATAATGTCAGATATGGTGACTACATAATGGATAAAATTATTATCTATAAAAAATGTGATTACATGTTTTGTATCCAAAAGAAACACATACAGTGAATCTCAAGTTCTCATGATGTCTAGAGTTTCAGTAAAAGTCAAGTATCACATGTCATGAGGCTATCCCCACATGTCATATGACCATGCCTAGGTAGTCAAGTCATGTTCCAAGAGTATGATCCTAGGACCCCAAGTGAACAGACACATCATGTCCCCATGGGGACATTCCATGTGTCAGTACCTGAAAAGATGAGTTGTGTACCAATGGAATACTCCCAAGACCCTAGGTTATAGACACATAATTTCCCTATATATACATGCCATGTGGAATTGAATGGCTGACTGAGCCATTAGATGAGGGTACACACATAGAACCCCAGGTTAACTTATATGCCATGTTACCTTAAGGACATGTTGTGTTGAGATACATGGATTCCCAATCCATATCCATGGGAGGATATGCCCAAGTGTATGGGTGGAATCACACACCATGTGGATCTATGTGCATTCCATATAATTTTCCCAGGAACATCTACCTTTGGTATATCTTTCTCTGATATTTGGATTTGGTCCAAGATTAGTCTATCCTGAGTGGTTTTCCATGTATAATGTGATAGTGGAATTTGTCTTAGAAATAGATATATTAAATGAGGTCTTATGAGTGTGATTATTCTTCAATCTATGCTTAGTCAATGATAGTGATCGAGTATTTTCATCATAGAGACATCAGGGTTGGTTCCCCCTAACGTACTAGGGTACAGGTCCCCTATACTCTTTGTAATAGTAGATTTAGTACTCTACTAGCCTATAAAGGGTTTAGGTAATCTATTTATGGAGTGTTATTCTCCCTTAATAGAGCTCTGGTAGGGAGAGGGTCCTTTACTGGAGATATTTCTCCCTTGGTTGTTGTGAAAAATAGTAAGGAAATGGCCCTCTACCCTAATTCTCGTGAGGTTGTGCATGGTGCATGGCGTCAAAGAAGGGACCTTGGTGTTGAAGGAAGGCTTGTCATTATCCTTAGCTGAATATAGAGATTGAGACATCACTCATTTTTTGAATGGGGTTTTTAGTATGATCATATCTGATGTAGGGTTTCTCAACACTTTTTATTTATGGGTTGAGCTAAATTTCTTATTTTATTTATTACCTATTAGTTTTAAGGTAACCCAATTGGGTATGTATATACTTATACTTACATGGGATATGACCACATTTTTTGTGTCTTCTGTGGATTAAATATAGATCAACACTGACTTATATGGACCCAGTATTGGATGAATATAGAAATATTATAGGTGTTGATCATGTTCAGTGGTTATCCTCAAAGATTGTGAGTCAGGCTCTCTTCTGTCCCCCCCACCCTTTCCTAGTAGTTTTTAGGTTATGGCCTCATTTCTGGTTGGGTGTGTATTTTTACCATTTATATATTTCATATTAACCTAATACACTTTGATGTATTTCCCTAGAGGTTCATGCATTGATGACACTCTAGGTGTTTCAACCTTTTATTTTATCTATGTACTATTGTATGAAACTGGTTGTGTGAATGCATATGGTTACTTTAGGATAAGACATCCCATTGAGTTATATGTCTACTTGTATCCTGTCAACATGCCCTGGTCTATTAGAGTTGGGCTTAGGGTGTCACCCTCGGCATACTTCGAGCCCAGGAAGGGTTATGGTGGGTCAGTTTATGGCAGTGAGCTTGAATTAATTAAATATTTTAATTTATTTATTTATTTATTTATCTTAATATCAATCCAAATAGTCCTGGATATTCCCATAAATTGTAATTTTAAACAAATTAAATTAATTAATTTTATTTAAAATTAATTATGTTCATAGTGTGTATATGGATGCAACACAGCATGTACCAGTCCAAACTACCTAACATGGTCCTTTTCTTGTATTGTGCACTCACATGACATGTATCACACATGGCCTATCATTTATTTACATATCCTGAACTTTTAATAAATAACACATGGACATGTGTTATATTACATGGTATGTACTTCTGTTAATGAAAGTAGAGTGGATGGTGTGTAATGGCCATAAACAAGGTGTAGTTTTAAATTTTATACAGAAATTAACAAAGACTTTAATATAATATAAAACCTACCACACAAAATTTATGATCAATAAATGACACATGGAAATGTTTTTATTTGTTTTAATGGTGTAATTAATTTTCTTTCTTTTTCAAATTAATTACATGGTGTATATTTGGGAATGGCATGTACTCTATGTGGATAAGTATAGGTTACACAGTGTCTATAAGGGATGCATATTATGTAACAAATTATTCCCAAGACTTTGACACACAACTAAGGACTGGGTGTGTATTTTATCCATATAAATTTATGAGGTAGATAGTATATACTCCATCTATAAACCATGTGACCTCAATGTTTCATCAATTTCAGTCACACACATCATGTAATAAATACATGATTCATCTTTGACTATGGGTTTTCCACTACAAAAACATGTGGACAATATGATGTGAATGTATTGTACAAAATGTATAATCTAGACATATTTGTTTCAGCCTATTGGTCAACACATGACATGTAATGACATTGTGTGTTGTTTATTTCATGACGCGTCTAAGTAAAGTCACAACTCATCCTCGTGAAATGAACTATAATACAATATGTGTACCATCGAGCTACACATAGTGTTATCCTGTATTATCTATATAGGATCATTGGTACCTCTACATGGGTTCTTCATAAGTACACCATGTATTATTAACCTTTTCTTGTTTATATAACGGTGGATGTAAAAGAAGAAGAAGAAGAAGATATCTCAATGTTTATATTGATGGAAAAAAATTCTATAAATAAAAAACTAGTGGTAAATGTGTATAATGATCAATGATTAATAAATAATTACACATTTAAATATGACTACTTTTATACCACTTTAAGGTTCTAGATATAGTAGAAGAACCTATTTAGGCTAGGCCAACCATAGATATTGTTAGATTCGATGAATAATCTATAATATGAATGATGGTGAATGTCATGGCCAATGAATTTATCCAATAAAATTTTAAAAAGAAAATAGAAATAAATAGATATTATATTTCACATTAAATTTATAATTAATTTAAAAGAAATAATTAAATTAGTCTTGAGAACTTTATTTAAATAAGAATATTATCATTTGAACACCGTTTAGGTTGTACTATCATTTTTTTAGATGATCCAATGATAGAATCCTTTTAGTAGTGATCCACACATTCTCATTTGATCTCTAAGTTTCTCTAATGGTACCCTAGGTGAAATCGTGGAACTATCGATCATGTTGAGTCACTTCCTATTATAAACACGCAATCCTTCACGAATGTAAGGATTGATTCATGTTTACTTGCTACTGAAGAGGGTGGAGGGGAATTCTTTCTCTCTGTTCTTGAGATCCTTTTAGAGAATTTTCTCTCATGGTTGAGAGAATATCTAGAGAGGATGTTTTGTGGAAAATAGTTTCTTACACTAAGAAATGATATAATCAGGTATTTATAAATCTAGGTCATAAAATAAATAATTTTTCAAAGACCCTCAATTGTTCTCATAATCCTTTGTGAACCTAATGTCTAATATTATTATTATTATTATTTTATCATGTGTTCATGTATCATGGACAAATAAATATCATTACATAAGTAAAAAAAATTAATATTTATCTAAATTACATTTAATATATCATTCTCATCAGACATGATAACTCAATTTAAGCTTTCTATTTAGTATTTAACTAAACTCGAATAATAAATATTATTCATTTGATAAATAAATAAATATTTATAATATTAATTTTTTGTAAATAAAGATTTATTTAATATTCAACTCACACATAATTAGGGTTACTGAATATTTATGATCTGTGGAATATTATTCCATGAACTGGAGAATAATATTTATTCCAATAATAAAATTTAGATAGGATTTAATTGAGATCAATAAAATGCTAAAATATTGGCCCTCTTGGTCTCTTCCTTAGTATCATTAGGATGGTCTTATTAAAGTCTAATATCAACAACTAGAAACACATAAAGTCACCCAATAGGTAGAAGTTAACACAGAAACATCAAAAACCACATATAAATTCTCATTATTTAACATAATCCCTTTGTCTTAATATATCATTAAGCGAGTTTTATACTCTATTCATCAACTTATATAATTGATACTTCTTTTTTTGAATTTATGAAATGAACTCATCCATACACCATGACCATGTAATTTAGTTTAATAGTTTCATTTTAATAAAACTTCCAAGATATCAACTTCCATAAAGATAAAAGTTACAAATCCTTCCTCAACTTATTCATTAATATCATATCACTCATGACACACCCACCATACCCAAATTCACTATCAACATATGTCATCATGATTTAAGTAAATACATCTAAGTACATGACTCATGATATGTATTAAAAATAATCTTAAATTATAAGGATCATTACACACTCTCATAGGTAGTAATATCCAATGACATGAATACATGTAGATTTCCTACTAGTGGGTATGTCCTCACAATCTCCCATCTTGGAGATTACCAAGTGGTTACTTAATGATACAAAGTATCATACTATTATGAGTATCCAAAATTTGACAGTATACATCATATATGTCCCATAAAATGATGTCATATGACCATAGGATATATATTTTAAGAATATCAACATAGCGTTCTAAGGTTCACATCATAGCAGGGAATTGATATGACCTTATCAATGAAAAATATACTCTATAACATTATCACATTAAAGTAACATAAAATAAAAATCAATATATTTTAATGTATTTATTAATATTAAAGTTTATAAATATTTAGGTAATATAAAACACAAAAGTAGTTGGTTCTAGGGAACCAACTCCAATAGTTATAATGACAAAAAAGTTCAAGTATGTGATATATTGGTTGACTTGGTTATGTGGTTTTGATAATGATACATGGTGGGGGTCATGCATAGTAGGAGGAGTGAATGAGGTTTATTTATTTCATATTCATGAGACCCTTTTTTATGATAATGTGATATACTATTGGGATATCGATATATTGTTATGGTTGTGATATGGAATATGGTGGTGGAAATATAATTATGGTGATTTGGATACATTATGTGGTCTTATGAATATATATATATATATATATATATAAGGGATTGAATCACATGTAATTTTATTTTAGAGAATTAAGGTAAAAAAACTTATGAGGAAGTGGTTTTGAGGTTCTTTCTTGATATATTCTTTGATTCAATGTCATTATACTAGGATGTGATATTTGGTGGGTGAGCCTTGGAGAGGTTAGGTGACAGTTAACCTGTTGTAGGTGCTTGTTGTTCATGTGTACCCAATTTGATTAATGTTCACAACATATTATTTATGATACATAGATTATTTTATATTGAAAGTGTACGATAATTAAAAATACTCAAAATCTTAATTATCTAGTATGGAAAATATAATTCTTTAAATTCTTATATGAAATGTTTTGTTTTCTCTGCTTAAATGGTTAAATGTATTCTTGTTAATATTTATATATTTTAAGAATATATTTCTTATTGTTTATTTTTGAATAGAATCATTATTTAAAAAAATTTATAGAGGATGTGTTTGGAGTGTTGAATTTACATATTTAATTTTAATTTTTTATTCACATATATCATGTGGAATTAAAAATTATTCATGGATAAAAAAATCATTGATTTTATGTGTTAAAATCATTTTATATTCTGATTTGATTCATTTTCATTAAATTTTGGATTCTATGATAGTGATTGACAATGATAAATTTCCACAAGGGCCTCTCAAGATTATTCACCAAGTTTCCACATGATGAATTTCAACATACCGCTACTGCTGATGACCAACCCAAACTATCACAAAAAAGGAAGTTTCAAGAGACTACACCATGCTATTTTAACCTTTAAAATGAAAATATACTACAAGAATAGACCAACTGAATATAAATTTGAAAATGCAATAAAGACCCTAACCTATTATAAGATAATCTATAATGAAGGATCTTCTTTGAGCTTGAGGGATTTCACTTGAAAATTGACTTATCATAAGTTTTTACTACCTCAAGAGTAAGTCTCTGACCTACTACATCTAACATCACAACCACATCCATTGACATGGAAATAGATGAGGTTTTAATAACCTTATGTGACATTCCCCTGAAAAAAAAGTTCTAAAAAAATATTAAGTGTTTAACAAGAAAGAAGGGGGAATGTTTTACCAATGTGATAACCATATCCTTACAAGATAGAAATAAGAACAAACCAACCAAAACTATATGATTAATTAAATATAAAAAATAAAATCAAAAAATACCAACAACCAAAAATATCAAAGTAACATCCAAAATAACCAAAAAAAACAACTAAGACTCTAATAATAAGAAAAAACATAAACACAATGGAATCACTACTCCAGAATCTTGATGAACACAAAAGCCCCAAATATAGATACCCACAACTAAAAATTCAAAAATCTTTATTTGGGAAATAAAAAATATTCCCCTTTCCTATATCATAGAAAAAAACATATGCATATGAACCAAAGTGCATATTCATGGGTGAGTAATCATACACAATAGAAAAAACCAAAAAAATCCCATATACCATTAAAACAAGAATCAGTTCAACACACAATTTATAGAAAAAAACAATAGGAATATCAAGGTAGTAAAATAGATTTAAAAATTTATATATATAACTAGGAAATAGGTTCAAAAAATAAATTTACCAAAATATGTCTTTCATTTAAAATTAGTATAAACTGTTAATTCATTCCACTTAACATATCCAATAAAGTTCTATCTCTCACACACACACCCATGAATGCACCTAGACCTCCCTATAATCATGATAAGTGATTCATACTTCACCAAGATATCGCTTGATGACCTTTTATTAGGCCCTTGAAGAGAACCTTGGACCAGGTTACTTCCTCCCTTAGTCTATTTCATATTCACATGAACACACTCTATAACTACACTCTTCCAATTCCACATTCAAAACCTTTTTCCTAACAAAACCATTTGAACAATTTTTCAAACACATTTTGGTAATCACTAGTGGACAAAAATTTAGCAACCAAACAATGAGACAAATTCTATTAGAGTTTTAGTGTGATATTCTTAACTAAAAGTAATAGGAATTCATTTAGAAAATCAAAGAGCATTCACATTTTGGAAAAAGGTAATGGATGAAAAAACCACCTAACTTGAATGTTTAATTCATGATTATATTTCCAATAATTTATAAATACTTTGAATTCTATGGTCTAAAACTTGAAGATCTAATGTAACCATACTTTAAATTGAATATATTTTTAAAAAAAATCTAAAGAAGGGGTGTCATTGAGAGAAAAGGAAGATCGGATTATGAAAATCATAGAGAATGTGAATTAAATAAATCTAGCAGACACAAACCTATTCAAGATATGAATTATGGATTCATGTCATGAATCTTCGAGTTTCCATATAAATTGAAAAACAAGCCGCCTCAGCTAAAAATCCCGATAATCGATTCACTCTATGAATGGAATCTCACATCGTGAACTGATTTTGCACAGAAACACATTCATGCCATGGATAGAATTCATGGTGTAAATCCAAAACCAATCACCTCATGAATAACCATTAATAGTGTGAAATGGTTCCTATATCCATATTTTAGCTTCCCTTATCTTTATCTCTCTAAAATCCTCTAGAAATTTATCCCATCCAATTTGAACATAAAATAAGAATCATAAAATAACTATGTACCTCTAACTGTAGGTGATACATTCTCCCAACCATTGGTTTTTCTATCCTTGGAAAGATAGAGGTCTTTGGAAACTATGAAAATATTTTTCCATTTCTCCAATATAAACTTCTATCTTTCCCATATTTCTTCTAGAAAATATACATAATGTTATAAAACTCGTATCAAGTAAATAGATCTCTATCATAGTGTCATTTCCTATATATCCATAATCAGAACTGGTTTATAGATAAACTTCACATCAGGATCAAGTGTAACATGATCCCAGAAAATTACATGATTATTATCAGAATAGTACATCTTAACCTGAGATATAGGGAAAACATTGTGAACATCACAAAATATTGGTGTCAAGGCTAGTCAATATGAAATTTCATTAATTGATTCCAGAATATAAAAAGTTCCAACATGATAAGGGGATAGTTTCCCCTACTTACCCAACTAATGATGACCCAATTATAGTGACACTTTCCTGAAATTTTTTGTTATATGATAACTCCAATAAATAAATATGATCATCCCATGATCCACTAAAGTCTATGAAACAATCTCTAATCGTATCTTTCAATGTATGAATCATACATTCTGGATTCTTATTCATCTAAGGATGATATACCATACTTAAAGACAACAGGGTTCCAAGAGCCTATTTCAGAGAGTTCCAAAACTGAGAAGTAAATCAAGGATGTTAGCTAAAGACAATAGATGTTAGTATTCCAATAAACTTAAATACTTCCCAAATATAATTACTTTATAGATATTCTACCTTATTGGATTATCTAATTGATATAAAGTGTACTGAATTTATAGGTCAATCCAAAATCACCAAAATATCATCATAATTATGAATTATTCATGGTTGACCCATGAAAAATTCCATAGAAATATGTTCCCATTTCCAAATAGGTATAATCATGGGTCGCAGTATACTTTCTGACATGATACTTATCCTTTACTTTTTGATAGGTGAGACATTTTATAACATTAGATACAATGTCACTTTTAATATCAATGACCAGAAATGAGCTTCTACTACCTTATACATTTTCTAAGTACCCAAGTGAATACCCAATTATAAATAGTGATTCGTTGATAGAATCTATTCCTATAAAGACTATAGTACCACAATTCAGTTTTAGAAATGAAACGCCTAGTTTACATCCTCTGTCCAGGTATCCATGGTCTCCCTACCATTTAGGTTTGACCTAATGGTGATTTAGTTAGAATTATTCTATTGATCCCATTTGGATAAGTTCATAAAATCAAGAATAAGAGTGGCTATAAATAAAACTCCTTTTTTATTCTGTTCATCATAAGCCATGTGCATGTCGGCAATAATGCTATTTAATTTCCATTGGTCATAATATTCTCTAAATCTTTCATTATAAGACTTCTGACTCAAAGCATCAGCAACTGAGTTCACTTTTCTAGGTTTATACACTATATTGAAGTCAACCATCTAGTGATAATCTATCCAATTTCATTACCATAAGTTCAAGAATTTTTTAGAAAAGATACATTTCAATATTTTATAATCGGTAAAAACCATGAACTTTTCACCAAAGAGATAGTGGTTCCATGTATTTAAGTCCTGGATGACTATAGGTAATTCTAGTTTATACATCGTAAAATTATTTCTATGTGTTCTCAACTACCATGAGTAATAATCCAAAACATGATCTCCATGCATAAGAACACAACAAAGCCTCAATCTAGAGGCATCACTATAGACAACATATCCCAAGCATGGTTTTGGAATGAAAAGGATGGGTGATGAAGTGAGAAAATCTTTAATATATAGAAATGATTTATAGAAATCATAATTCCATTTAAATGGAATACTTTTCCATGTTAAATTCATGGGATAATAGAGCAATGATAAATCCCATACAAATCATCTATTACACCCTGCTAATCCAAGAAAAATATATATCTCAGAGAAATTTTGGGGTGGATGGAAAGAAATGAATACTCTGGTATTTCTAGGGTCAACTAATAATCCTTTATCAGAAATGACATACCTAAGAAAACTAACCACTTTATCCATATGTTTCACTTATAAAAATGAATATAAAGTCAGTGATCATGTGATATACTCAACATAATCTCCATGTTCTCATTATGGTCATTCCTTGTTTGAGTTAACTAAAATATCCTTAACAAAAACCATTAAAAACTAATATATATAACTATAGAAGATATGGATCATAAATTCCATGAAAACTACATGTCCATTCATTATACTTAAAGGCATTACAATATATTCATAATTTTTATATCGAATGTAAAATATTGTCTTTGGAATATCCTATTTTTAGACTCGAGGTTGATGATATCGAGATTGTAGGGAAATATTAGATAACCACTTGGATCCCTCAAATTGATCAAATTTATCATCGATTTACGGAAGATTATAATGATTCTTTATCATTAATTGATTTAGTTTATGATAGTTGACATGAAATCAAAGCGAACCATCTTCCATTTTGACAAATATAACCAAATTAGCCTAAGGCGATGTACTTGGTCTGATGAATCCCTTACTCTTCAATTATTCTTATTGTACCTTTAATTCTCTGAATTATTTTATATACATTCTATATGAAGGATGAAAATAGGACTTGTTCCTGGGATTAGATCCATAGAGAATTCAATTTTCTATTCATTGGGTACACCATAGAAATTGTTTAGAAATACATCTGGGTATTAGTCCACTATTGTAGAAAGGGTCTTATTTTCAGTTTCATCTACAGTACTTAAGTTCATTATTTTTAGCTAACAATAAAAGTTTCCATCATATTCCACTAAAGGTCACTCTCTTGCATTATTCATATCACAATCCTCTTTGAATAAATGTACAGTTCCATATGTGGATGCGAAATTTATGTGTCGAGTGAAAAAATCAATAGAGGATTTGAATTCAACCAACTAGTACATTCCAAAGATTAAAAAAAGTATCCATTTCTAACATAGTAAACACATAGAAAAACTATATCATGTTAATTTTAATGGTACAATATGGGTACTATAATCCTTTGCATTCCTACTAACCAAGGGGTGTCTTGATGATCGTAATGTGAGACATAATTTCTACATACAATCAAAATTGTTTAACCACATGATGAAAAATATAATGTGATGCACTAGTATCAAAAAAAACATTAATAAGGGTCAAGTTCAGAATAATGGTAACTTTCACTATCAAGGGACCTAGTTACTCTGTCAAAATATCCTAGTTATTTCCATATTGCTATTGATAATCTCCCATAGAATATTTTTTTCTCTATTTTTGTGGTGTCCTTTAAATAATTGAGGTGTTCTTTGAATCATCTTGGTTCACCCAATTCTGAGGATGAGAACTATTTTGATGAGATCGTTCTGATTAAGCATGGTAAACATGAAAATGGTTTGAGCCATCTCCTCCTATTAACTTATAAGGTCTAAGGAAATATTTATTGATATTTCCTATTTTTCCACTATTGTTAAAATATCATAGTGGTGTAGTATATTCATTCTTCATGTGCTGAAGATATACACATTGAAGGAAAGTTTGGATCCTTCTATGACATGGTAGATAAGATATTAATCTCATAGACCAATTATCCAATTCCCAGTTTCCCTAAGAATTTCTCTCCCTTTTCCACTTATTTCTTGCACTAGAGCTCTCCCCTATAGTTGGTTAGAAAAAGTTTCCCTCCACTAGGATTCCATGTAGGATCTCTCGGTCTCCCAAAATAACTTTATTCATCATCTTTATATAATTTGTAATACATAACATGACCAATTTAGAGATGATATCAGGTAGTAGTCCTCCAAAATATAATTTTACCTTTATCATTTCGCAAGCTCCTACTTGTAATGAAAAGTGAAACAGGTGTGTGAATTGGTTGCAATACTTAGCCATATACATACTTCCTTGATTTAGCTAGAATGACTTCATCATATTTACAAGATGAAAGGTGTGTCGATAAAAAATTTTATCGATAAAATCCCCAAACCCACCACAAGTAAGACTATGGTTTATATTTTCTTGAAAAGTTAAGTCCCTCCATTGTAAATAGAGGTATTAAAGAATTTATGTTGCAAGATTAACCACCATATCAGCTGGATTTTTGTGGAAGTCTAATATATTATTCATCTTATGCAATCATACTTATTATTTCTTAGGTCTTTAATTACATGGAAATCTTAGTGGATTATATTTCTATATTTCTAATGAGTGATTCGCATGATGATTTTACTTAGCCCTGGGTCCCTTTTTGGAAGCCTTGAATGATTTCTCAATGATCTGGACTAGATTTAGGTTTACTTTTGGTTGAAGTGGAACCACATTCTCTACTTCACCTTCTTGCTGGTTTCAAATTCTCCTCACTGGTAGAATTTTCATTCTATAACCATATCAAAAAATTAAATTTATTATCTTACAGTTTCCTCATTTTGGGTTATCTCATATATCAAATCAAAACATTGAGAATCAAAATAACACAATACCAAAAATCAAATAATCATGTAACAATGCAGTCCTAGTGGGAAATACCTTTACTAATGCATGATACCCAACACTCTCTAAACCCATAATGATGAGATTACAACATTCCTAGAAGTTTTTTAGGATTGATTTTGTATCTGAAAAAACTTGGTAGCATGAAGTTTAGTATAAAGAGGTTGTCTACATCATTTTATGATATAAATTTAATGTTATAATGTGTCATATCCCCTTTATACCATCAAGGCTAATCGAATGATTAAACTAATACCATTTGTAACATCTTGACCCCATCCATTGACATGGAAAGAGATGAGTTTCACTAACCTAAGGTGACATTAATTATACACCAAATGTTGTTAATAAATGTATAGAGTTTAACAAGAAATAAGGGGGAGTGTTTTACACGTGTGACATCCACAACCTTCCAACAAAAATATAAGAACAACCAAACCAAAACTATATGATGAATAATATATAAACAATACAATACAAAAACAACAACAAATTACAATATGAGAGTAATGTTTAAATAACCAAAAACTGAACAATTAAGACTCTAAGAATATGAAAAAACTCAAGAAACATGGTATCATTGCTCTAAAATACAAATCATGAAAAAAACCAAAGCCACAACTCTAAATATCCATGATTAAAACCTCAAGAAGCTCTGTTGGAGAAATATGAAATATCCCCCTTTCCTATATCATGAAAAAAACATCTATTTACACACCAATGTATATATAGAGGTGGAGGATAATCATACACAGTTGTAAAACCTTAATATCTTTCCCATATACGACTGAAATTAGAATCATGTCTAATCACAATTTATATAAAATGTACAAGAGGAATACCAATAAGGTAAAAAATCACAATTTATATATATATATATATATATATATTACTAGGAAATGGTGCACAAAAATAATTTACCACAATATATTTTTTCTTTAAAATCAGTAGAAACCACTAATTAATTCCACTTGGAATGCTCAATCAAATTCTTTCACACACACATACACACACCCATGAATACACTTGTAGCTACTTATTCACATAAATGGTGATTATTCCCTCACCAAGTCATCACTTTGTGACCATTTATTGGGCCCTTGAAGAGAACCCTAAACCAGGTAACTTTCTTCCTTATTCTATTCCATATGCACATAAACACACACTATGAAAACATTATATCATGTCCATATTCAAAAACATTATTTATTTTAAGAAAACATTTTAAAAAAATTTCAAACACATTGACAGTATTACTCATTAAACAATATTTAGAAACTAACTAGTGAGAGAAATTATAGCATAGTTTTAGTAAGATATTCTTAACCAAAATTAGGAGGAAAATTTTAATAAAACAAATGAGAATTAACATTCTAAAGAAAGTAGAAGGAGGTAAAAACCACCTAACTCAAACAATTAATTTTTGATTCCTTTACTGATCCATTACAAATACATTGACTTATATGATTCAATAATTTAAGATCTAATGTAATTATACCTCAAATCAAAAATATATTCCAAGAAAATATAAGGAAGGGTTGGTGTTCAAGATAAAATGGGGAGATGCCTATGAGAATTGTTGGGCATGTGAGTTAAAGAAATCTACTAGACACAACCCCATTCAGGATGTGAATTAGGGATTCATGTCATGAATCTTTGAGTTTCCATATCCACCAAAAAATAAACTTTTCCTAAAATCCTAAAAACCAATTCAGGTCATGAATGGAATCTTACTTCATGAACCAGTTCTTCCCAAAAAATCATTCAAGCCCTGCAGGAAATTCTTAGTGTCTGCCCAAAACCATTCATATCATGAATAACCATTCACACTTTGAACTAGTTTCTATAGCCTAATATTATATTCCCTTATATTTATCCCTTTAAAGTCCTATAGTAATTTATCCCAACCACTCCAACAGAAAAGAAGAATGAAAAAACATTGTCCTCTCCCAAACTGGGGGTGCTACCCCACAAGTGTATGACCTATCATGAGCATGAATTACCACACAAATCCAACCTACCATGTTTATCCCCAAGTGACCACAAGGCAAATTGGAACTACCATGAAGGTAATACAATCTACCATGAAGATAATACTTATAAAATAGAGTTAGAATATATTGGAGTTGGAATAAGTTTATAATTATAAGGATAAATGAAAATATTCTAACCAAGTCCAAGGTAGCATCAATTTATCCTAAGATCGAAAAAACTAAGGATGAAAATGATATCTAATTTTTACATTCAACCCAATACTAAATGAAATAAAAAACCAAGAGTGTACCAAATGATATGTGATTAAATATGTAAATTTGAACCAATATTAAAGAGTATTAATTGAATGAGCTTAAAACCAAAGTTGTAAGGAATGTCGAGTAAACGAAATCACACTGTTGGAAGAAGATGATTTGACTAAAGATGATGTTTACATATGAATAGGTGTTGGATTGAAGATCTATACCTAATTATTTATGGAAAAAAGAGTAGGAGAGCTTGAAAATTGGATCATCATGAGCCCAACAATATATAGAGAGATCAAACAGAAATATTTTTTTGATATCTTCCACCTGAGTTCAGTTAAAAAAAGACCAAAAGTGGACGTAGGGTCATGATCACTTACACTAGTTTTGGATTCCTTATATCCTAAAAATCTATGTTTGTGGAAGAAGAATCATCTTATACCTTCCATGTTTGATCACAAATCACTATGCATCAGGATTATTATCCAAAGATATATCAATTTGGGACATAACTGGAGCTAATAAAAGTAATCGAATATGAGAAAATAATCCTAGAGTTATAATAAGTTTTATTAAATAATATTTAGTCTTGAGGACTGTTGATACATGGGAATTTTATTTATTGCGGTTTTTTTGAATTAAATGGGGCCTTAGAACTCTCTCACTCTTCAGTTGTGAGTTTGTGGATAATTGTAAGCCTACTGCTTAATAAAATTCTCATATGAATACCCTGTTCTAAAAAATAGTAACTCAAGACATAAATCAAGACACTCAAGATTTATTAATGAATTTTCACCAATACCCCTTGAAATATTTAAAATGAATACAAATCAATTTTGGTTGAAAAACATTGAAGGAGCTTCCCACTTTATTAGCTAGTTTTAGTACCAGAACATGTAGAAGTACAACTGTAGTTTGGATCGAAGTATTACAGTTTGAAACAATATTGGGTTTTGATGAATTTTGGGTGCATATATGGTAGTCTCAACTCTCAATAAAGATTAAAAAAATTGATAAAACATTACTCAAGGGTTCACTAAATATCAATTCCATGTAATGTTAGTATTGAGGTTTACAATATACTTAAGGGTATTGTGCCTTTGAACTCACATAAAGGTAATATCCTAAGGAATTCATCCACCATCTATATTCACATAAAGTTCATTCTAGTATAAAAAATATTTTTTAAGGGTCCCCATTCATTAACTATCTATTTCTAGTAAATTGAGAGTTTGGGCCTTTGTGAATCTTAGTTGGAGAAAGATGAAGTGTGTTGGTAAGATGTTTAAACTCAAATAAGTGTATATGGGAATCAAATGTGTTGTTATTACATTTAATTACTAAATTTGTATTCCTAATCTAGAAACTTGTGGGTATATTTCATTCAATTATAGTGGTTCAACTCAAGTCACATGAAGGGGTGGTAAATGGTGAAGGTTTACACATAGAATCATTTGAGGGGAAGATTTATGAGGATGTCAGTGATGATAGTTGTGATGTTGGAGTTGGTGCATGGATTAAATGATTAAATTCATAATTTGATTAGGGAAATAAATGGATAATTGGGGATCATCTAAGAGATACACAAAATCATAGAGAGGATAATAGACTTATAGGATTTAGGGAAGATATAGCAAGATGTTGAAAATCTCAATCGAGAATTAAAGACTGAGGGGAGATTCTTCATCTTAATTCACTTTGTTTCATTCTCAATGAATTTTATTTGAATTTATTATATTTAATGTATTTAATATTTTATATGGATATAAATTATTTTATGAAATTATACTGATTTAGTTTCATTATTTTTACTTTGTTCATGTTGTTTTTTAAAAACTGAGTTTCATCTCTTTATAGTTCACTAACATCATTCAATTGACTGGTTCTGGTGAAATCATCTTAACTTTTCTTGAAATTTTTTGAATTATATAATTGAATAACTATGAAATACAAATGACTATAGGTTGAATTTATTTATAGAGGAGTCCTGATTTAATTTTGGGATTTTTGAATTAGTTTTTTTTTCACAAATGAATAAAAATATTTTAAACTAAACAATCAAGATTATCCTTCTTAATCATCACTTATTCACAACTTATTTGTAATTAATTATACTTTTTGAGCACATCATATCAAAAAAAAGTATTTCTATATTATTTTTTCTTTATTTTACAAAAAAATTGATCATTAATTCTCAGCTATTATTTCATGTTTAATAGTCACCTTTCATCTTTTGAGTTTCCTTCCCTAATTCACATAAAAATTCACATTCCCTATGGTTTGGCACCCTATTCACCGATGTCGATTAGTTTTTATTCCTAATAAATAAATTTAATATTTTCAATGATATCTATTAAATTTATAGTGACATTTTTTAGGAATTATTCATGCATCCAAAAAGAACACCTAAAAAATAAACTTAACAAAAATTGAAAAAGTAATATATCTTTTGATATGTTATTTATTGTCTTTGAAATATAATGTTGTACATTGATAATTTTTTTGTTGAAAAACACTAGGTATAAAACTATGAACATAGATCCTATAATACTTGAAATAAATATACACCACACATCTATAAAAAATAAAAATAAAATTTCAATGGTGAACCAAAAACAGAGTGAGTTTGCTGAAAATAATCAACATTGTCAACCAGAAATCACTCAAGAAAATATTGAAAGGACAAAGATAAGGGATTTTCATCTCCCTCAAGTGTCAAGAAACCCATATTATATTTGGTTGGATCCTATAGCTCAAAATTATGAGTTAAAATAGTCACATTTTTCACAATTTCCCACATTTAATTGAATTCCTAATAATGAATCTCCAGCATTTATTAAGGAATTTTATAATATAGTACAGTATAATCCTTTGAAAGGACACCATGAGTATGAGTTAAAAATGAGAGTATTCCCTTTTCCAACTTATGGTGAATTCCATAAACCTATTTTTATCTTTATAAGAAAACATTTTTGAAACCAAGTAACAAGTTAATGATTCATTCATAATACAATGTTACCCAAAAATATTGAATGGGGGAATTAAAAATAAAATAACTAGTTTATATCAAGAGGATGGAAAGTCTTTCCATATATATTAGGTTAGATTTTGGGGATTTTTTAGGCAGCTCCCTCTCCACTGACTTTCTTCCCATATCCCCATGGAAAAAATTTACAAAGTTTTTTCACCTTATAGTTAGAACTTGGTTGACCAGTCTACCAAAGGAAATTATAATAAAAATTGATGAAGAAATTAGGCAGATTTACAGAACTTTTTCTCTTATCTTCAAAAAAATATAGGAGAAGAGTAATTAATATTGGAGGGTACAACACTCAATCAGGGATGGAAATCAACTCCCAAATAGCTAACATTAAAGATATATCTCAATTCCTAATAATCTAAAATTTCAAACCAAAATTTTAGTCAAGTGGGTTTTCAAAATCAAAATAAATCCCTTAGATAGTAGTGTACATAGTGTGGTATGTTTGGGCACATTGAAAACTATTGAATGTATTTTTATATGTAATTTCAACCATATCAAAATGTTAATTTTGTGGAATATGGTACAAGGATAAAACTATAGATTACCCATTTTCAAATTACTAAAATATTGGCTATAAGAACCATATTATTATGTCCTAGAAAGATCAAGGAATTATTAGTTAACATACTACCTCTGGTTACCAAAATCTGTTAAGACCCCAATTATAAATCAGCCTAAGTTTGAGTCTTTTAGTTATAATGTGGAAGTAAGGGGTATGTTTAAACAACTAATAGAAATATTTTACTCGCAAATGGATGATTTTGACTATCAAAAACCACAATATTATTCATTCAAAGCTCAATAAGATTCTAGAATGTATAACTTGGAGCTACAAATGGGGAAGTTGGGTGGAGACTATAATTCAAGGGAAGAAGTTGAGCTTCCAAGTACCCCTGAAATCATTATTAGGGTTAATTTCATGGTTTTTAAATTTAAATTTTTTTTAAAAACATAATAATAATATTTTAATGACCCTAGGAGTGTCCAAAATGAAAATATAGAAGAATTTATAACTCAAAAAACCAAACAACATAAAATATTGAACTGTGAAAAATATTGTTGAAACTAAAATAGAACCAAATGTTATACCACAAAATAAATTAGAAAAATAATTCAAAATGAAAAGGAATGGGTGAAATGAGAAACTTGAATTAGAACTTGAAGGGATGCCCACTATTCTTATGAACCTTTCCCCACCCATCCCATTCCCTCATAAATTGAAAAAAAAATAACCTAGAATGCTCAAGTTCCTTGATCTTTTCAATAATCTCTAAGTGAATAGTATATTCATTAAATATCTAATTTAGATTCCATTATACTTGAAATCTCTCAAAAGAATTCAAAAAAGTAAACACTTGATGAATTTTCTATAAACAAATTACTAAAGAGGGTAGTGTTGTCTTATAAAAAAATCCATCCTAAACTTAAATATATATGAAGTTTTTTCATACTATCGACCTTAGGGAATAGGGTTTAGATAAATTGTAATTATGATCTTGTGGAAAGAATTAATTATATCCCTTTATCATTTTTTGAATAGTTGAGGCTAAGAGAACTACATCCCACCACTGTCATCCTTTATTTAGAAAATAGATCTCTATCCCACCCCATAGGAAGAGATAAAGACCTATTATTAATATTTGGAAATATTTTTTTGCCTAATGATTTTCTTATTTTATATATGGATTGTGATAATGAATCCTATATTATATTGGGTGGGCCTTTCTTATCCACTGTATAATCATTCATAGATGTTTCTAAAGGTAAATTAGTTTTTAAATGTGTAGAAAAAATGTATAATTTAATGTCTTTTAAAAATGATAAAGAGCCTATATTTGGAGATAATTTTTCAATAGTTTATTTTTTATAATTTGAGGACTCATTTTATCGTTTTGAAGAAGAATTATATAAATAATCATTTATTGATGAAACTATTTTTGAAGATGAAAAAAATTCTAACATTTTTAAAATTCTAAAGAAAAGAATCTAGAAATTCTTTTAGAGGTGGATATTAGGTCTTTTCATAATAATAATATTTTCTTAGAATATACACTTATTTACTAATCATAGGTAATTTTGGGATAGCTTGATAATTTTTATCTTACCTAAAAAAAATAGGTAAATCATTTTGATAAGTGTGTGGGAGAACACTTGGAACACTATGATTGTTTTTATATGGTATTTGTTCGTAAATCTTTAATAATTTTAGAGAGTAGTGAGTTATCCAATTTGGAAATTAGTGAGGAGAAAATTTATTATGGTCTTGAAATTTAGAATCTATTCAATTTTCAAAATTTATTTAAGAAACACATTTAATATCATGGGCCATCTTAGCCCAAGAGTCTACCATCTAGTCAATAAGCACAATAATTTAGCTCAAACCCTTTCCTTCTCACTTGAAATATTAATTTTTGGGTAAGAAATCATCACTACCTAACATTATCTCTTATGAATTGCATAAAAGTCAAGAATAGAAGTCTCTAGTTTCCTTGAATAAGTTTAAAACTATCATACGTTAGACCATAGTCAATATCAAAGGGATAATCCTTCCATTTATCAAGAATAGGATCCCTATGTAACTTGATCATAAACCAAGGGTTGAGGGCCAAAGGACTCTCAACATCAACATAAATGAAGTTGTGAGAGAATAATTTAATATTTTAATGACTTAGATATTCCATGTAACATTTTTAGATATTATATGGGTTATTTTTTAGACAAAGTGTTGAGAATATGTGAGATTATGAGGCCCTCTATGCCCAAAATAAATTTTTGAAATATATTAAATATATTAAATAGAATATGCATGCAATTTACCTAAGAAATTTGAATAAATCTCAAATGAGGGACTAGATCAGAAATCTGAGAGCACCATTAATTTCAGAATGAATATTTTACCCTAGGCATGACATAATATTTTTCAGCATGGGCCATTTGTGAAAAAGTCGTCACGGGCGTAAATAAATAAAATAAACTAAAAAAATAATTTGTTTTATTATTTTGAGTCAGTGAAATTTTTCTCCATTAATTATATTTTTATAATATTTTTGTAGGGTATGGAACTCAAAACTTAGATATCTAGACAACCAATGGAGAGATTTATTTGTGAACAACAATATATCGGGATCAGATCGTGGATTATTATGCCAACAGAGTTCATGGATCTCGTCAAGGAAACAAACATAGAACTGTTCTTCATCAATAATTGATCCAAAATCTAGATAGGATGTTTTGTTTTGTGATTTATATCCCATTTATTTGTCATATATGAATGTAGATCAACTCAATGAGTAAAATTAAACATCATCAGTATAATTAAATTGATGTAATTGTTATTCGTTCGTTTTCATTTATCTCTCTTCATTGATCTTCTTATATGAAAATGAATTGATTCCAATTGAAAAACATTCAAGGATCATTCCTAGCATTTTATGTCTTGTGGATTTCTCCACTATTTCTTTGTTCAATCGTCATTGGTATTTATATTATCCAATGGTTAGACCAATACTCAATTTCCAATCATTGTATGGTTGTTTTTCAGTGCAATGGATAGAAACTATGGGTATGGAATTTGATGACGATTGAGGTTTGAGAAGTGACAATGATAGTGTATGGATCGAGGGAGAATGAGACTAAATCTAGATTTCATCATTATTCCCATGCGACATGTATTTTGGTTATAGATATATTGATCGGTTGGTTCTCTAAGCATATTGAGGACCTTGATCCTCGCTAACAAGGACGGAATGCCTCGGCCAACCCCAAATCTATGAGTCATGGTGATCTTGTAGGCTCTGGTGATGCGACAAACTATACAGAGGAAGAACCGTGGTTTTTTGGAAAATATCTGGTTACATGGTGTGTCACCCGGAGAGGTACGTTGTGTGGGAGCCCCCCCCCCCCCCCGTGTGGTGATAGGGTTCTAAGGTGATAAAAATATTGAATGTTGTGTGACTTAATCACATGCCATATGACCCATCCATGAGGCTCTAAGTGTACCTCAGAAGGTACACAGTCATGGGCAGGAATACACAGCCAGTGGTACGTTGTGTACTTGGACACGAACACAGCCACCTGTACATGGGTTAGTACAAAGGCAGGTCAAGGACATAGACACATATAGGTTACATGGGAAGATTTTCATGTGCATCTACATGATCTTTAATTATTATACGTGTCATGTATGTTCATACATACATGTTGTGTGAGGCTTTACTACACGCATAGACTTGTGGATAGATAAACATTTCGTGTACCCCTTTCAGGAGTTTTTTTAGATCTTTGTTTCCTTAGTTTTGACAAGTATAGGTTGAGCATGTTACCCTAGTCCATTCCCTCAAGGGTATAGTGCAACATTACATCCATATCACAATATTTTTATCCCCTTTAGAGTATGATTCTTAGATAGAGTTGTGGTGTCCCTCCATGGGAATAGAGTGAGATCATCTATCATCTTTGTTCCCTAGGTGGGGTTTTTGGAATCATCATGACCTCCCTAAGTAGCGAATTGATCCCCCATCTAGAAGACTACATCGGTAGGGTTTTTAGTGCATTTTTAATGTGATCACCTATGTAGCGTTTTGAACCATATTGGGTTTGTGGTGTCCCCTGGTGGATCTGGGAATGACCCCCCTATCTGAGTATTAGGGTATTCTTAGACTAGTGAACTTTCTTTGGTGGGGCCTAATGATCTAGGCCTCTTTGGCGAGTGTCTATGGTGATAGCATTTCTTGTGGAGTGTATTCTCCCGGAACAATAATTGATTCAATTAGAATCATATGACTGGTAGTTTGTTATGACCACCAAGTGGTGTGGTGTCTTTTCTGAGTATATATGGTTGTTTCTAGTATGCAGTGATTTTTATATCTTGTATTGATATAACTAAACTTTTTTCATTTTTATTGTTTTTGGGGTGTCCTTTTGGGTATCGATATACTCAACCCCACAGGGGATTTTCCCACACAAGTCGTTTCTTATAAATATGATAACCCTTTTGATGGTGTCTTGGGAGGATAGGGAGTGGGTCGAGAATATATAGATCTTTTCATACCAAGTTGTTTTATTGGGATCATGAATTTGACTTAGTCATTTCCATTGGAGTAGGTTGGATCTTTATATTTTTTTGTTGGGATTATATTTTTCCCTTTTTTTCTTCTTTCATTAATTTAATTTTGTACTCTGATTATGGGATTATAGATGTATGCATTCATTGGTTTCATTTATTTTATATTTTAGCATTGTATGGGCTTGGATGTGTGTTCATGTGTATAGGTAAGTTTGGATAATGCCTCGCATTTGTGGGATATGAATACTCGATGCTAGTATCCAGACTCTAGGATATTAGATGCGGGTATGGGGTAGTCACGGGTGAGACCTTGATGGGTCAGGTCATGATAGAGTGGTATCATTGGATTCAGTTCAACCTTAGGACTGGATTCAGTGAGATTGGTTTAGGGAAACAATGTTTATTGTTTTGAGTTCATATTTTAGGTTAGGGACTCTAGTGGTGGTGTGGTGGCTAACGTATCCATACACCAGGACTCTGATCACCATCCTTTCGACCTGATACATGTAAACATTCTTTGTAGGGGAAATTTATAGGTACATTAACCATATATTAATGGATGAGTTTTTCATTTCCTTCTTGTTTCAACTCCCCAGATATACTCATTTAACTATGTTTTATCATGTTTTATTTTAGGATGTGTCCACTCAGATATCCAGCTAGGATTCAACTATGTGATAATGAGGATGATCCTCCTAGTGATAAGGCATCAGTATAGGGTCTTATACTAGATATAGCACCTATGATTGGTTTATCATCTATACCACCACCAATTGAATAGCAGTTATCACTAGAATTACTAGATGAAGATGCATATAGGTTGTGTGTGTTGAATGAGTTTTATAGGTAGTGACCTACCAGGTTTTAGGGTGAGACAAACCCCTAGGTGGATGGGGAATGGCTAGAGGCAATCACTCACATTTTTTGCCTTGTGAGGACGCTTTTAGATCAAATGGTGGTCCTCACGGTGAGTCTTCTTTGGGGATATGCTAGGTGACGGTGGATCATAGTGACTCAGTCATGTGATGAGACAGATCTCCCTTGGTCATACCTTGAGAATATCTTTAGGGAGGATTTCAATCCCTCCATGTTATTATTGGTACACATACATGAACTTATTCTTCGACAGTATGGTAGTTTGACCATGGAGGATTACTCAGTGATTTTTATAGATATCTTACGTTACACTATGGATATGGTGCATGATAAATTCTTTAGATATCATATCTTTGAATGGGAATTACACCATGACAACATGAATTTAGTGGTATCACTTTAAATTCCCACCTATGATGGGGTGATTGAGAGAGCCTTGGTGGTGGAGAACTTTCTATCAGAGCATAAATCGATAGTGGGTTCTATTAGTGGGCACCCAGTAGCTAATACCTCAGAAGAAGGTCACTAACGGTAGTCATAGGTATCTAAATATGTCAGACACTTTATGAGGCAATCACAGGACATAGGGTTAGTGGTTTAGGGATCTCAATATGTCTCTAATCAACCAAGTAAAAGGAAAAAAGTTTCTCCAACAATGGTGGGGGAAATACGTCTTGGAATTGTTAGACCCATCATACAGTTCATTAATAGACAATTAGTAGACCACTGAGGCATAGATAGTGGTAGGAGTAGGTTGGTCTGTAGTGTGGCAGACGTGGTAGAGGGAATGACAAAGTAGTTGGAGGTGGTCTAAGGTTTGACTTATTACCACCACCACCCCCAGTGGTAAATGCCAGGATCTAGGAGCTGTTGGTAAGGGATAAGGCCAGCTACAAGCTATAGTGTCCTATGACCCTAAGTATATAGGGATGATATAAGGTATGATCTATGTATTTTCTACTTCAGTTTTAGTATTGATAGACATAGGTGTGAGTCATTCATTCCTTACCACTTCTCTAGTTTGAAAGCTAGATAGTCTAGTTGAGCCATTAGGTCGACCCTTCCAGTTGGAGAATCCAATAGGTGGTGACTCAACAAGTGCACACTTGTGATGATAGTGTGATCTGATACTTGAAGGTGAGAGTTCTGTATGGGATCTATTTGTATCATCAATGAGTCCTTACGACTTCATCTGGCTATCCATAATTCTTTCCAAAATTGGATATTTTAGGAGGAGGATGTGGTGTTTCCACAGTGATGGGACTATATTTTCCATTATAGATGAAACAAAACCTTGGAAGATTAGGATAATATCAGGCATAGGAGTGTGCAGCCGATTACTCACCAATTGACTAGAATGACCCTTGGAGAAGTGGATGTGTTGGGCTATCAGTTTCCTATAGTGGTGGAAGAGTATGAGGACGTCTTTCCTAATTATATATTAGGTTTACCTCCCCACCGAGATCTAGACTTCAACAATGATTTGGATCTCAGGATGGCATCAATATATGCCTCATCATATTGGATGGCTCCCAACAATCTTCAAGAGATGAGGGTGTAGTTGGAGGATGTAGAGTTGAAGCTCATTCTGAGACCCAATGTTTCCTCCTAGGAATCCCTAGTGTTGTTCTGCAAGAATCCAGATGGGAGCTTGAGGTTATTTTTAGAATACCAGAACTTGAATCAGGTGACTGTGATAAATAAGTATCCACTACCAAGGATCAATGGCCCCTTTCATTAGTTGATAGGGGAGAGATGGCTCTCGAAGATTGATCTCGAATTAGGATTTCACTAACTGGGAGTACAGGTGAGGATATACCAAAGATGGAATTTAGATGTCACAATAGATTCTATGAGTACATGGTGATTTCATTCGGTATAAATAACACCCCAAAAGTGTTCATGGGACTCATGAATCAGATGTTTCAGCCTTTCCTAGACCGGTTCTTGTTGTTCTTCATCAATGAAATCCTAATGTACTCAGCATTTGAGTAGCATGTGAGACACTTGAGCATGGTTCTGGACACACTCTGAGAGAACTAGATTTATGGAAATACCTAAAAGTTTCATTTTTGTATTCATTAGGTCCACTTATTGGGATGAATAATCTCAAAGGAAGGAGTAGTAGTGGAACCTATGAAGGTTAAGGCAATGTTTTCATGGTATATACCCAAGAATGTTACTAATTTGTGGAGTTTCCTTAGGTTGGAAGATTTCTATCGGAGGTTTTTACCTGATTTCTCTAGAGTGGTAATAACCTTGATAGATTTGACCCAAAAGGGGAAGCCTTTTGTGTGGACATAAATGTGTCATAAGTGATTTAATGAGTTGATATAGAGGTTGACGATCACTCCCATCTTGAGATTTCTAGAGGAGGGTGTCGGGTGCATAGTGTTCTTCAATGCATCAGGTATCAGACTTGGTTGTGGTATGATGCATAGGTAAGTGGTGATTTAATATGGATCACATTAGTTAAGACCACATATTCATAACTACATGACCCCTGATCATGAGTTATCAGTAGTAGTCTTCACACTAAAGATCTGATGACACTACCTTATTGGAAAGCAGTTTATCATTTACTCTGACCACAAGAGTCTCAAGTATATCTTCTCCTAGAAGGATCATAACTTGAGAAAGAGGTGATGGATAGAGTTCCTCCTACATCATGACTAAAAAAATTTATACTCCTAGGAAGGGGAACATAGTGGCATACGCTCTCAATAGGTAATCTTTTTCGCAGTTGTTTTTCGAGCTGTCAAAGTAGTTAGCCTCATTGTAGTTGTACTTAGTGGACAAGTATTGTGATTCTTATCTTCAGTCAATGGTTGTTTCCTCACTTCTTTTATAGATTTTCAGGGATTATCATCATAAAAATTCTGACTATGATATTTTACACTCTCAAATATCAATTGGACATAATATTGATGTAAATTCTAAAGGTGGGGAGAACACTATCTTTTTTAGAGGATGGACGATGGAACCTTTGACATTATAGGAGTTTCATACAACCCCATTAGGGGTACATAGATGTGTATAGAAGATGTACCAGGACCTCCGAGGTTAGTTTCGATGTCTAGGAATGAAAAATAGAGTTGTAGAGTTTGTCTCTTGATGCCTCACTTATCAAAAGGTGAGGGATTAGAACCAAGTTCAAGAGATTTTATCTCAACCCCTTGAGGTTCCAAAGTGGAAGTGGGATGGGATATCCATATAATTTTTAATGGGATTACCATGTATGTCCAGGGGACATGATGCCATCTGGGTGATCATAGAATGACTCAACAAGTCATCCCACTTCTTAACTTTTTGAGATAAGATTTTAGTAGAGAGAATGGGATGCCTCTGAATATAGAAGATAGACTAAATCGATGTAGGTACCTTGATGATCTTCATTGACCATGATGCTCACTTCACATCTCAGTTATGGAGGGTATTACAGGAGACTTTCAGGACCTAGTTACGCTTGAGAACAACATTTCACCCTGAGACTAATGTCCAGACAGAGCAGACCATCCAGGTCCTAGAGGACATGATGTGTGCTAGCATGTTGGAATTTGGACATAGTTGGGAGGAACACCTACCCTTGGTGGAGTTTGTGTACAAAAACAGCTACTACTCCACCATTGGTACAAAAATTATCAAGGCCTTGTACGGGTGACCCAACAGATCACTACTTTGTTGGACTGATCCAGGTGAGTCAGCACTCATGGACCCAAAGTTGGTGTAAGCTACTACAGAGAAAGTGTAGATCATCCAAGAGAGGATGAGGACTACACATAACCATCATAAGACTTATATACACTGTATAAGCTCTCCCAAGATCAGGAATAATTAAAATAGTCTTGGATTTCAAAAGGGAATCAAACTTATTGAAATCACACTATCACATTTCATCCCACTCAAACTCTTCCCCTTTCTTATTCAAAACCTTCAAGGGAGAATCTAACCTGGATAAGTCCTAAACAAAATTTCTATAATACACATACAATACTAGAAAAATATAGATCTTGAACACATTATTAAACTTCTCCCAGGACATGACTTCTTGAAATTTCTCTAGATCCACTGAAAAACCTAACTTATAAATCACTTGGCCCAAAAACATTACCTCTTAGATACAAAATTAACACTTGGAAATCTTAGAATATAGATGATTCTCCCTCAAAATACCAAAAACAACCTCCATATGGTCAGCACGATCCTCCTTCATCTTGTAATAAACCAATATTTCATCCAAAATCCTGACTATGAAGGAGTACAAAAATCAGTGGATGATCTGGTTCATCAATTATATAAAGAGTGTAGGACCATTGGTAAGACCAAACAACATGATAAAATAATCAAAATGTCTATATCGACTCTAAACGTTTGTATTTGTAAAATTCTATTCTCATACCCTCAACTGGAGGTACTCGGATCTTAGACCGATCTTAAAAATCAATTTCCTCCCCTAAGCTAATCAAACAGATCATTAATTCCAGGAAATGGGTATTTATTCTTCATAGTCTCCTTGTTAATCTTATGGTGGTATATGAAAATTCATAGCCTCCCACCCACCTTCTTTGAAAATAGAATTGGTGAATCCCATAGTGACATGTTTGGATGGATAAAACCCTTGGCCTCAAGATCCTCTAGATGAACTTTTATCTCCTTTATCATGTTTAGATCCATCTGATAAGATGGAATGGAAATCGATCTCAACCTGGGAAGAAAATAGATTGTGAAATCAACCTATTCATGGGGAAGAAATCTCAATAAATCCTCTCGAAACACATCTGGGTACCTTTCTATGACCACTTTAATCCCATCCAATGAAATATTCTCAATAACTTCAAGAAACAACCTAGAAACCTGGCATGAGATCAAACCCAAATTAGAAGGAATTAGTCATTTCCTCCCTGAACTTGGATCCCACTCACCCTAAAATATGTGAGTGATCCCAATAGGAGTAAGGAACTAAACCCTACAATGATAATAGTTGACAAAAACCTTAAATATGATTAACTAATCCATGTTGATAATGGGTCAAAAACATCCAAGTCCAAAATAAGGAATTCCTAGATGAATTCCATGTTATCTACCAAAATGTGACACTCAGGGCACTTGAAACCTTTCTATTTCCTCTTACCAAATGGGGTTTCAAGATTCATAAAATAAGGATTAAACTTAGATCACATACACGAAGCATCAATCATATTAATTGAAATGAAATAATGGTATGAACTAGTTTCAAATATAAAAAATTCCATAGAATATGAAATAAAAATCATACCTCTCACAGTGGTCGACTAAGAATTTGAGCCCTCTAGCATAAACTCTACTACATGGGGAAACTCTAGATCAGACCCTCCCTATGCCTTCTTCACTTGGTGAGAATCTCCCTTACCAAGAAGATTAGATCCTCCACCCTTGGAATCCTCTGACTATAGTTGAGACCACTTTGAAAAATTTGATCCCACACTGCTCCCCCATGAAGCCAACTAATAGAAGCACTGAAGATGACCTAGACATCCACACTAGTGGAACACTCTTAGGATCTCTAAGAAAATTAGTTTGGTGTTTCTATCCTTACAATAATGATAAAAAATAACTATTCTATGCCCTATAGAATCCATAGGATCAGAACTGGAAGACTATTGGGCACTCTTACCACTACCCTAAAGAGACTCACCCAACTTCCACTTTTTCCCTAAAAAATATCTATGGCTTCTTCCCATTGAAGGAACACCACTAAAACTAGTTTTTCTAGTCAAACCTACCACTTCTATAGATGATTTTTTAACTACCTCTGAATAAGTTAGTAGAAATAGAATAATAATCATAGGTATAATCTATGTACTTAATCCCATCTCAAAACACTGGGCCTTAAGGTAATCATTCACGAGGAGATCCAAATAATCATGGACTAAATCAACAAATCTAGAGACATACTTCATCACTAAATGAATATCATACTCCAGATTTAGGAAATCCTTGGCCTTTTCTTCCCTCAAGGTCTCTAGGTAGAAATAATAGTCAAAATCAACCTTAAATGTGGTCCAGTTGAGATCATTATCCTTACCAGAAATCACCATCAACTCCCACCACTTTTTACTGAGTACTTCGAGAAAATACATCAAAAATTTCACTTTAGAGGTATTAACTATCTACAACAACACAAATATCCACTTTATATGACCTAACCAATCCTGAGGATCATTGGGTACCTTATCACTATAGAAAACTGGTGAATGTTTCCTCATAAACTTCTGTGTATGTTCCACTATCCACATCTGCTCGTGAACACCCACTTGACCCAAGGTTTGGATAAAACGAATCACTAACTCTTCCAAAGATGAATCAAGAGAAGGTTTTACCTATGGTTTAATCTCCAACACACCCTATCTATGCCTAAATTAGTTTATTATATGAGGAATGGTCTATAAGACATAAAACACAAGCTTCATTAAGAATTATTCCATCTCAAACAATGTAATATAAACAAAAAAGAAACCCTCGTAAAGGGTACCAACAAGAAACACTCAAATCATGAGAAACTGCAATGTGAAAGGATCCCAAAACATAAAAAAACATCAAGAATTTCCCACACTGAATGGTTTTGATGTATGGTTAGGAAAACCATGATCCAACCATGCAGGTGTGACTAGAGTTTCTAGGTAGGGTTGCATGATCTGCACTCGATTACTACTAATAGTGCACCACCTACAAACATAGTTTTTTCATCGCCAAAACTCAAAATAGGCCTTATTCTTCCATTGATAATTTCATAGACCGGTAAATGCCTTGGAAAATCATAAAACAACCCATAAATAGGCCTAAAAAATCCAAAATCCCATACCACCCATGGAAACTCGAGGTTCGACATTAATAAGAGTTGTCCATGTACTCCCACATTCCTACCTCTCAAGTCTCGTAAGTCCTAGTTTCATTGTAACACTAACTTCCAAACAACAAAACCTCCTTTTATACCATTTTTTAATTAACCAATTTAGATAGACCCAACATGTCACCCAAGTCAGTTGCCACATGGCCCGAAGTGTATTCCCAATCACCGCAGGATGGAAATAAGCATCGTTCATAACCAACTATCACTTGGGAATGGTTTCACCATAGGTAAACTAGAATAAACCATCTATAAAATATAATGGAAAAAATATCATTAGATTTAATAGTATAAAAGAAACATCCATAGAAACGCAACATAAGATAAACATATATCGTGAACAATAATAAATATCATACACAAAACATTCCATAATCAGACATATACATACATAGTATCTCAAAAAAAACCCAACCTTAAAAGAAAGGGTACAAGACCAAACAAGTCCTACACAAATATCCTAATGGATAAAAAATACCAAAATGACTCCACATGATCCAATCCTTGTGACACCACATCTACTCCACAAAACACTGGAAAACGGTAATCATGAGGAGACACCTTAGAACATGATTACCTTTCCGCTAACTATGTCCTAAAAAATGAAATTTTTAAATGCCCAAAGTCCCAAAAAGGGTGTGAGGAATGAATCCCATTATGAACCCATCATGAGTCCATTTAATTATTTTTCCTATGAAAACCAATAAACTAGTTTGAAAACATTTTTAAAAATAAACCACTTTGAAAACATTCCATTTTCAAAGAAACCATTGAAATCAATTTGGTTTTCCATTTCATCAAAACCTATTTTCCAAAACACTTTACAATATGGATCAAATAAATAAACAAATCAACATGCTCCATATATACAAGAAGGAATAATAAAAAATAGGATAGTATCAACATCAAATAACAATATGAATGGAAATTTTCATAATACATTTCATCACATAAAAATGGCACTAATAAAATACATAAAGCATATAAACCAATCCAGCATGATTAAAGTGAACCTAAGGATCTAACCATCAGGATTATCATGAGTAAACAAGTATTCTAGCTAGCTATAAAAAGTGGAAGTTGTTATAGTATTCCCCAAGCCCACTCCAAGATCTCTCACAGACTCTTGACAACCAATATAGATGCTCAAATGGTCTTCCTTCCCAAAGGCTCATGTGATCCTTGGGAAACAAAATTGGAGGCTTACATGGTCCTCCCTCCATTGGATTGCATGGCCTCTTAGACAAACCAAATTGGTATCTTGAATAGTCTTCCCTACAAAGGCTCTCATGTTCCATAAAACAAACCACTCACTCACACCACAGTTAAACCATGTGTTACTCTATACTCACAATCATAACCAGGTTTCCAAATCAAATATTTCATAACACAAACCATTTCACAAAAAAAAATACCCATTTTTTCAAAACACTTTTTCTAAGGTAAAACCATTTCTAAAACCACTTTAAAAATCCTTTAAAAATCATGAAACTTCTTTGAGACATTATAACAAATATTTGGTGTGTATAAAAGTTGTACCCCTTTGGAAAACCCCCCATTAAACACTCAAATTGCCAAACCAATCCATGAAACACATCAAACATGAACCAAACAGCAATAATAAATTATTTAAATATAAATTCAAACAAAAAAACCAAATATGATAATAAATTTAAAGGTAAGACATGTAAAATTCCCTTAAATAGGAAAACCTACCTCAAATTTGGTACAAATCTCATCACCTAAGATGATGACCCACGGAAGAGGAATAAAAAGGCCTCAAACACCTAATATAGAAAAGAAATAAACCAAATCCCCCATCACTAAACTTAGATTAATCCAAAATCACTCTTATAGTTCCAAATATCCATAAAAATAAAAGAATAAGGTAAGAAGGTATAAGAGGGTAAGAAAACTCAAAGGAATCATCATACCTCAAGACAAAACACATTAAATACTAAAGAAAACCACTAATTAAGGAAAGGGGAAGATCCACCACTAAGGTAGAAGGGTTTCACACGATGGGGTAGTAAAATTATCCCCAAACATATAAAAATATGACGTGGGCAAAATGGTAAAAAGCTATATTTTATGTGAGTTGTACAGGGCCGCACAATTTGGCTGTCGGGTTAGAAAAACCATGCAGGTGCCACTCCCCACCTAGAAATGGGTCACATGATTACCCTTAAGTGTTGCATGGAATTAAAAACCATGATCAAACCTAGAAAAAACCCACTACCACAAACTGCATCACCCTCCCACGGTTAGATAAATTGTGTGATAATCATGCATCTTGGTCAACATTACCAAAACACTTATTTTCTACTCTCGACACCCGAGAACTCAAAGAATTCATAAAAATATAAATATAAATAAAAAATGTACCAGTGACACAGTGAGTGTCACATAAACATAAAAATAACCCTAAATGTTTTTAAAAATTGGTTGTTTTTCAAGAATCAACTTTCTTATTTAGTGGGTCAAACATTTTTTCAAGTGTTAATGTTATAAGGACACTTTGAGAAGGTTAATTTTTATTAAACTATTGATTTAATTAAGAATATAATTTTATTTTATTATTGAAAGAACTTGATTTTTGTAAAAAAAAATCAGAAAATTTTTTACAATCATTTTTGTTTTTGAAAATTATGATTTTAATTAAACTCATAAAATATGCATCAAAATAGTCTATGAAATGAAAATAATGATCAAAGTTGAACTCTTTGATATTTATTTTGTTAATTTTGTATGAGATATTTATTATGTACTTCTATTTATTTTATCATTCCCATACAATCATGTGTCAAATTATTATGTCTTCTAAATTATATTTGTTTATTCTTCTAGAGGTAAAGATAATTTTTAACGAATGAAAACCCTTGTATTTATTACACATTAATTCATGATTTAATACATAAGAAAAAAAATATTAAAACACATAATATTGACAAGTATAGTGTATTTGGGTAATTATGTACATTACATTTCAACTTAAAAATTGGCGTACATAAAAATTATTAAAAACCTCCTTAACATTCTCATAATATTCCATAATTCTTAAAACTGCATGGGATAACCTGGTGACATACATAAAAAAGGGGTGATATATAAAGCTTAGTAAGGGGGGGAAAGAATAGAATGATGATAAATTAGTACATGACATCCAATAATCATATCAAGGTAATATAAGAGGTGTGATAATCATAAACATTAATAGTGAGACATGATATATCATGATAACATAAAGGAAACATGGGAAAGTGGAAATAACTTTAAACACGACATTATAAACATAGGTTAAGGATGACCACCAAGACATCATAACATAGTGGAAAAAGTATTGTGATGGATTATGTTAACTTCCTAATCCATTTAATGATTTATCATGAGACTAAAACATTACCCATTGCATTAGAGTGCTATATAATTCTAGGTACACCCATCACTTTCATATCATGTACATGCATAAGTGTTCCATATAGATCATTCAATATAAGATCATATTTAATCATATTTAATTCCAAGATAAAGGAGTTTGGAATAAATACATTTAATTCCCAAAAAAATGATTATAGTTATGTATATTTTAATACCCTTGATTGTAAATAGTGATTTTATTCACAATACAATGGTTTGGCATGGAAACATCTCAGTGAGATTTCTGCAGCATAACGGTAGTACTTAAAGAATCATAAAACGGTTTGATGAGAGATAAATGGGGCTATAATAATTTTAAAATAAAATTTACATTAATATATATGTGGAAAAATATATCCCAATATTAGGAATTTGAAATAAAAGGTATGAAATTAAGAATATTCTTGAAAAAGAGGAGAAGGATAGGATCTCGTACTAAATTTTGGCATAGAAACAGCTTAGGTAAATGCTATAATGAGAGGGGATAAATGATATATCATTATTAAGAAATAAATTTTAATATTTAGGGATATTTAAAAAGTCATTAAAACATAACCAATTGAGAATCAAAAGGATAAATACGAATAAGTTTCTTGAATTGAAAAGAAGAGAGAGAGAGGTCCCTTGCATTGAGAGGGTGATTCCAAAAGATTGGGAGGAGCTTATTGAGAGACTGGGGAAGCTTGGGAGGACTCTAAAAATGGAATTTTATATTAATTATGGGATAAAAATTGTTTTAGTAAAGATTAAGGGGATATTGGGTGGGTTTATATGGGAATGAGATAGGGAGTTTATTATTTTTTCTCAAACTTTGGTTTTGGACTCTATATAATAAAGTAATAAAAATCACAAAAACTCCCATGGTTTTTTACCATGGTTTCACACAAAGGGGTCCAGTTTTAATTATTTTATAATACCAAGGTCATAACTCATAAAAATATTATCCTCGAGGATGTGGATGTGAGTCATGTTTACAAAGAAATGATTTTAAAACATTAAAATATATTATAGGTTTGGGAGGATTCATAAAGGCTTAATAAAATTAATAAAATAAATTAAAAATCATATTGTTTTAAATTAGAAACATATATTTGGTTATGGATACCCATAATAGTATTTATTACATCACTTTTTTGGTCATTGTGATTTCATAATACACAACTTATATTTATACTGTATTTAATTTTTACCTGAAAATTTGATTGTCTCGGAAAATTATGAAAAATTCACCATTGGTTAATTTCATCATTATGATTCCAGAAATAATATTTATTTTATCCAAATAATTTTATAAATATTTTAATTTTCACTTTTAAAATAATAATCTATATTTATTGAGAAATTATGGTTTCTTTACAATAGTTTTTGAACCCTTATAAAAATTACATTTGACTTTATAAAAATTATTTTATAATATATTTTAAAAATATATTAATCCATAAAAATGAATAAATTATTTGAAATTACATATTACCCAAAAATATAATTTTTGTTTTATCATATCAAAATCAAAATAATTTATAATGTAACAACAACAAGAAGTAAATATAAGAATTATTCTATTGAAAATACAATATACATATTCATATTATTAGTTTCTTGATAGATTTACCCTTATTACACCAGTAAATTCTCTAAGGGTAAGGTATGTGATTGTGAGATTTTCATGGGGTGGTTCAATATATATGGTTTGGGTTTTTATTTTGATGAGATTAAGCTTATCCCATAAATTTTTTCGCTCATGCTTTAGTTATTGGATGTAACCTTGGGATTCATCAAGGGAAAATCCTAGTGATTATATCAACCTTGGAAACTCTGATAAATGGGATTCATAGGGTATGACCCTATTGTTCAAGGACATCACTTCCTTTTTCTATATCAATTTTATTTATCAAAACCCTCTATTTATACTAATCAAATAATAAATATTCAATGTATATATTGTAAATGGTAATGATTATTAATAGTCTTTTAAATATAATTGGATATAATTAAACATAATAAATTCATGTTTTTATATAACCATAATATATAATAGGATATTTAATTCAGTCAAAAAAATAATTTTATTTATAAATGTCCAGTTCGTTACAGGAATTCCTAGCTGGATGAAGATTTAAGTGTCTTTAATACTTTTCATGATTTTAAAAGTTGATTGTTTTTTAAAATAGGAAATAAAATTTGCACTAATATAATTTAATGTTATATTAGAAGAAAATTTGTGAACTTAAGTCAGCCCATATAAGAAAATATTTTAAAAAATTGAATCATTGTGGAATATTAGTTTTTCTATATTGAGATTCATTTTCTTCCACTAAATTTGTAAAATGGATTGATTGGGGGTAAGAAAAATGCTAAGTGTGTGGTAATTTTATATTACATTAATTTTATTTATGATTTCCATATATTTTTATGATTTTTTGATGATTTTTTAATGAAATTGTGTGATGATATATAATACTCTAAATCTTGGTTATCTCGCATGAAAAAATATAATTCTTTCAATTATTGTATGAAATATTGTGATTTTGGTGCATAAATGATTAAATTGTCTTATTATTAACATTCATATCTTTTAAGAACATATTTCTTATTATTTGGTTTTTAATAGAGTTTATATTTTCAAAATTTTCTAATGGATGTGTTTGGAGTGCATAATTTCTATGTTGAATTTCCATGGTTTAATCATATATATCTTGTGGATTTAAAAAATATGTGAGGATAAGAAAATTTCATTGATTTTCTATATTAAAATAATTTTATATTTTAATTTAATTTAATTTCATTATATTTTGGTTTTCTTTAATGATTGATCATGCTAAGTTTCCAATAGTAAATATCAAGTTATTGCATCAAGCTATCACACATTGAATTTCAACCAATAGAAAGTTCATATAACCATCCCAAGCTACCTCAAAAAGGAAGTTTCAAGTGACTGAAACATACCAGTTTAACCTGTCATGTGTGAATATGGAGCATGAAGAGGCTAATTAACCATATATAAATATTATAAAAGTCCATAAAATACCATAAGATAAGTTTTCATAATGGATCTTTTGTGTGTATAAGTGACCGCACTTGGAAAAATACATACTATGAGTTTTTTCTTCCACAAGAGTGAGGCTCTGACCTACCATAAGATTCTAACAAGACATAAGCCTTACTTTGTGAATCTAATCTATCATACCCTTTACTAAGTGACTATAATAAAAAATTATACCTACCCTGATTTTAATATGGTTGATTGGGAAGATGATACATTTTAAGTGGATTTAGAAAAATTGGAGTTAGAATAATTATCTGATTATGAGGATGAATGAAAAAATTCCATATGAGGCTGAGGAAAATTTGAAGTCTCCTAGTCTCTAATCATCTAAGGATGAAGATGATTATTGATTTTTACTTTCAACCTAAGCATGAGGTAAATATGAAACAAAGAGTGGTCCAAATGAGATGTAATTAAATATGTATATTTAAACCAAAAATGATGAGTATCGATTGAAGGAGTGTCACACTAGAGTTATAAGGAATATCATATAATCAAAATCATGCTACTTATTGAATATGGTTTCACCAAAGATTATGGTTACACCTTATTCATTTTGTATTGAATATATTTACCATGTGATTAATGAAAAAAAGGAGTGGGTGAGCTTGAAAATGAGACCATCATAAGCTCAACTAGAAAGGTAGAGATCAAAGAGGAATATTTATTTGATCTCTTTTCTCTAATGTTAAAATGAATGAATATTGAAGGTGGTAATAGTAATATAGTCACTTACACTAGTAAAAGATTCTTTATAATGTACCAAGCCATGTTAGTGGAAAAATAACTAACTACGACCTTCCAAGTTTAATCAAATATCACTGTTACGCATCAATATTGTGATCCAAGGAGATGTTGAGTTGGGATGTAATAGAGGCTGATGAAATATATTTAAGCTAATACAATAAAGTTATAATATTGATGTGAGTTACTAATTATGATTCAATAATAAAAATTATTGATCATTGGGTGGGTTATTCATTACAGTTTTTTGAAGTAGATGGGGATCTGATACTCTCCAACTCTCCAGCTATGAGTTCATGGATGACTACATGCCTGCTACTCGATGAAATTCTCCAATGAATTCCCTATTATAAAAAATATAAATTGAGTAATTTTGTTAAAATTCTTGATATTTATTGATGAATTTTGATCGAGTTCAATTGAAATTTTCCAAAGGAAGACACATTAATCTTGGTTGAACAAAGTTGAAGGATGTTGCCACTCGATTGGCTTGTCTAAGCACCAAAACATAGAGAAGTATGAGTGTAGTTTGGATCTAAGTATTATATCTGGAGAAAATATAGATTTTTAATGAATTTTGGGTGAACATATGGTTTTATCTAGTCTATATAAAGGTTTTTCTGAGTGATATAACATTGTATAAGGGTTCCCCAAATATCAGTGCCACATAAAGGTAGTGTTAAGTTTTAGAGTTTAAGTATGGGTATAATGACTTAGTATTCATGTAAAGTTAATATGAAAATGTAGTTTTTCTCCATAAAGATTAATGTAATTGTCATTAAAAAAAATATTTTGTGAGGTTCCTCATGCCTTAACCAAATACATCTGGTAAACTAAGATCTTGGGTCTTTATGAAGCTTAGTTGAAGAAAGTTGAAGTTTTTTGGGAAGATGTTGAATTTAGAAGAAGAGTATATGTGAATTGATTTATTTAATATTTCATCTAGGTATTTGTTCTTACTACCTAATCCAAGATCATAGGGGTTTACTACTTTTAGTTATATGGGTACAAATAAAATCACTTGGACGGGGCAGTAAACAGTGAAGGTTGCTATGTGTATGCTTGATGTTAATGTTGGTGAAGCTGGTTGAGATACTAGAGCTGGAGTGTGACGTAAATAAATAAATTATTACATTGAAGAGGGGTAATAATCAGATAATTATGGGTGGATAAAATAGAGACACAATATTATAGAGATGATAAGATACTCACTAGATCTAGGGAAGATATAGCAAGATGAAGAAAATCCCAATTGAGAGTGATAGATCGAGGGAAGGTTATTTTTATTCTTTATCTTTCTTTATTTACCATTGTATTTGATTTTAATTTATTATTTTTATTTTATTGAATTTTTTTTCTGGAAATAACTTTTCTTGTATAATTAGATTGATTAAATTTCATTACTTTTACTTTGCCCGTGTTATTTTTCAAAAATCGATTTGTATCTCTATATAGTTAATTGAAATCATTAAATAGGATGGTTTTAGTGAAATAATATTCACATTATTATAATTGATTTAATTTTACAAGTGATGAACTATATAATACAATCAACTACAATTCAACCTTTTTGATAGAAGTGGCTAGCATCAATTTTTCAATTTTTGGCTCAGTTATTTTTCTATGAATGAAGAAATATATTTTAAACCAAACAATAAAAATTATTCTTGTTTAATCATCACCTTTTCACTAATTATTTGTCATTAATTAAAATTTTCAATCTTTTCAAATCATCAATTCATTACTGATATCTTATCTGGTCTTCTTTTAAAATAAAAATTAATCATCACTGCTCGATTGTTCATGTTGGTTTTATAGTTACCTTCCTTATTTTGAGTTTATTTTCATATTATACACACAAACTTAACCTTCCCTAAGGTTCAAAACCCTTCTCACCACTTTCTAGTGGTTGGTAATTTTAAGAAATAAATTTTATATTTTTAAGGACATATATCAATTGGTTCTAATATTACTTTACTGAGGTATTATTATTACTCTTCCATATTTACATGAGAGGTCTTGAGGAGGATACTACTTATTATAAATATATTCTCATGAATATATATATATATATATATATTATTTCTAGGATATATTAGATGATTTAGTTGGACATTACTGGCTCCGGGATTGGGTTTGTTGCTGGAGTTATTGTTGTAAGACATTCTTTTTGGTATTTCATTTTAGAGGCTTTATATCTGTATAACATTTTATGTGTCATAGTATATTGGTTTTAATTATATATTATGGAGTTTATAGTTGGTTTATTTATATATTATTGGTTATTTATGGTGATAATTCCTCCTATTTTTTATGTTTTATACCCTCAGAGCTAATTATTAACCCATTGTCTATTAGATGCGGGATTCGGGGCACACTCTTGTCTTCACTATAGGCCTAGGTGGGGCTCCCTATGGAGTAGGATCATGAAAATTGGACTCAAAGCTATGTATGAGATTTAATATTGAGTTTAAAGTTAGGAACGTGTGAGGATTTCAGGGGTTTCGTTGGGAACCATTATTAGCCGAACCCGGTGTATGATATAGAAAGGGAGACTGGATAGGACACAAGATATTAGAGCCCCATGTTATCAAACACAATCACCTTAAGCTAACTAAACACTATTTGGGAGGTAATATTGATTATATGGTAGATACCTAGGATAGCTGCATGCATCCTATTTTTTTGAATTTATTGTTAAATTGGAGTGATTTTATGAAATGAAAATGAAGCTAATTAAATGTTCTTAAGTGAGGTATTGTGTTCTGAGATTATAGATATTTTCCATGTTGGTGACCTATGTTAAGGATTTAGGTATATTAATAATGGATTATTAAAGTTCACATTTCTATTTCTCTAATATCTTGAGATATTTATTATATATTTCCTCCTTATGTTATCAATAAATTTTTCCCTCAATTGATTTTTACATATTACACTATATGTGATGTTATGGTAGTGATTTTGTGTGGTCATATTTTTGAAATATATTTTTGTCATGTTCTAATTTGGGATACTAAGAATTAAATACTAACACATAAAGTTAATGTTTAAGGGAAACATTGAAAATGTTGAAACCAAATTTAGTATTTTTAACATTTTTCTTAAAATGTGTAAATTGAGTGTTTGCCTTAGTAAATTATTGATAGTAACTAACATGTTAGTAACCTAAAATACCTATATAAAAGTAAATGATTTAGACTCATGTTTTAATAGGCATGTTATGTTTTAATATATATTTCTTAGCATAAATTTAAACAAGTTGATATGTGAGGTATTAATGGAATCATGTTTAATATGTTATGTTTGTCATAATGTTTTGTATATTATAAATTTATTAGGTTTGTTGGTTTTCTTAACATAAATCATGTTAAAATTTTAATGTAGTAATGGATGAATTTTTAATATCATGTTACACATGATAAGTTAAATGAGAGAATTTATTGATCAACTGAGTCCATTTAATTAATAATGGGATATTTTTAGAAAATAAAATTTTTGGATTTGAGCATGCTGAGTTTGATGAATTTTATTATGTTGTGTGATAATATGTGTGGTAATGTTTAATATTTTTTACTTGAATTTCCTAAAAAATGATATTATTTATTATAATATGTTTTCTTAAATAAATAGTATAATTCCATTTTATAAAAAATATTTATTGATTTTAAAATTTCACAAATAAAATTGTGTCAAGTATTTTATAACGTTTTTTGTTGGTATCTTGTTTCAAATAATGATTTAAGATTTTTTTTAATTGTTTTTCATTAAAAGGGAGTTTTTTTAGGAAAACCTATGGTTTACTAATAAATTTTTAAATGTGCGGGTTTTGAGAAAAAAAATCATGTTTCAAACTAACATTTTGTTTTAGGGTCCTTTCAAGCATTCTTTATGTAACGAACCCAGTGGTCCTAAATCCCAAAGAATCGGCCACGCCCAGGCCTAGCTCTCTGTCAGATAGTAGACCCCCACCCTCAGGCAGATAACATACCCCCACCTCAGACTGTCCCAAATAACACGTGGCAGGAACTGTCCCCTTCCTGGTGAGGATTTAAATCTCCTCCCCCGCAACTCAAACCCGAGACCACAGGCTTAAAGGCCAACCGGGAAGCATTACAAGTACCACACTTCCCATTTGGCCTTTAAGCCTATGGTCTTGGGTTCCAGTTCTGGGGGAGGCAATTTAAATCCTCTCCAGGCAGGGGACAGTTCCTACCATGTGTTATTTGGGATAGTCTGAGGTGGTGGCATGTTATCTGCCTGAGGGTGGGTGTCTGCTATCTACCAGAGGGATGGGCTCAAGCGTGGTCAAGTTCTTTGGACTTTAAGCCCACCAGGAATTGTCCCCTGCCTCACGAGGACTTAAATCGACTCCCCCTAAACTCGAACCAATGGCCACAGGCTTAAAGGCCAGCCGGGAAGCATTACGAGTACCACTCAGTTGGTACTCGTAATGCTTCCCAGTTGGCCTTTAAGCCTGTGGTCTCAGGTTCAAGTTGTCGGGGAGGTGGTTTAAATCCACGTCAGGTAGGGGACAGTTCCTACCATGTGTTATCTCGGAAAATATGAGGTGGGGCCTGTTATCTGCCTAAGGGTGGGGGTCTGTTATCTGCCAGAGGGTTGGGCTTGGGCGTGGCTGAGTTCGTTGGGCTTTAGTCCCACCGAGTTTGTTACACATTAAGTGAGAATATTTATACAAATAGATTTTTTGCTACTTTGGAGGGGTGATGATGTATTTTCTTTAACTAATATTGTTGTTCTCATGGTGTGGTAGATATAATTAGTGGGGATAAGGAAGGGGTTTCTTTATTATTTGATGGATAAAGGGATAGTGGTGTGAAAGTGATGAGGAATTCATGTTATTTAAGTTGAGAACAATGTTGATTTTGGAAGATAGTCAAATTTTTTCAGGAAGGATGAATTGGTTTAGTAATTTAAGAGTGTAGGGATAGATTTGATTTTTATAATGTGTCTATTTTTTATCTTCTATTGGTGTGAGATTTTATTTTCTGAACTAACCTAATTGATTTTGACAGTGCCTTTGATACATGATTCCAAATAATCATCAAGTTGTTGTACATGTAAAGTGTAGGTATTCTTGGGATAAGGTGTTATCTATATTTTAGTAGTTAAAAGTAATAAAGTTCCTTTGTATAGTGTTAGGCCTTCATTTTAAGTAGTGGTAAGAATAGTTTGATGTTATATTTGAATTAATGAGGACTCCATCTCAATTTTAAGTTTCCTTATAAGCCGGATTACTCTAAAGGGTGGATCTAGATTGATGGAAATTTAATCATGATTGGATTAAATAGGTTTCTTGGGAGGATATCCTTATATTGTTCAAGGAAAATTTTATTACCCATGAACATAGGGATGAACATATGAAGGGGCTCTTTGAGTTCCAGTAATGGGATTACATTATTTTCCATGTAAAAAATTTCATTTATGTATCAACGGTCTAGTTTTCAAAACAATTATGTGATGACGATATGCATGTATGAAACTTTAATTCTACATTGAGGTTGTAGATTTGATGGAGGGTAGTGAATTTTTTGTTAAAGTCTTGGTTAAAGGTGAGATATCATGTTTTGGTGTTCAATAGGTCTTTCTTCAGGTTTTTAAGAATTTTAAAGATGAGACCTCATGTTATGGATTTTTTTGTAGGAAAAAGCAGAGATCAAGGTGGTTTTCTAGAGTTTGAGTGCATCTTTGATCTCCTAGATTGATCAGCTCAAGGTGTCTTATGTCTAGAGGGTTAATATATTTCTATTGTAATATCTTAGGGAAATAAATATTTGATTTCCCTATGATTCATGGTTTTCTTATGTTTAATTAAATTTTATTATTTATTTGTTAGGGTGTTCGGATTTCATTGGGTATTGAGTTAAGATGCAGTGAGTTTGGGTTAGGAATTTGATAGTGGGTATGTTCTAAGTTAGTGACCCTATTCCTTTTGTAATCGACCATTTTTAGCTAATGTTTAAATATAACAATTTATTGTGTTTTCCCATGTATGTTTTAACTCTAATTCATTTAAATAGGTTTTCAAAATTTAAACTTGATTGTTTTCATAAGTTAATATAGAATAAATTTTTGGGTTCATATAAATGAATAAAGGTTTTTAAAAAATAAATTTTAGGTTTATTATAATAAAATTCATTAGAAAATTAATTTCATGAACTCATCTAATAATTATAAAATTAATAATATTTTTTATGAGGGAGTTCATGTCTTATATTGTATTGGTTGATGTTTTCTTTTATTTTTCTATATTATGTTGAGACCCTGTAAATGTAAATAACTCCTATTAGATAGAAATCTCATGTTTTTGTTAGGTTTAAAGGGTATCCCCTATTAAAGTAGGGTTAGTGTTGTATTAGGATTCTTGGGTTGAGGGAGGTATGTGTGTATTATATTTTTTCACCTAGATACAGTGATTCTTGGAAATTAGAAGGTTGTTCCTTGAGCAGCCTATTTCTTCTTGATTTTGGGGGGTAGTGTCTTTAAATGGTATTGGATTATTAGGGATGTATCTTCCCTAATGTTTAAGTTTTATGAGTTTCTTTCCCTTGTAATGAATTAATTTTTAAATTAATGATTCAATGTTTTCAAATTTGATTATTTCATCCCTTGAGTCATGTTTATGTTTTGGTAGTTGTAAGATCCTCATTTGAGTTGTATCACTAAAGGATGTTTGGGTTCGTGGTAAATTTTTTCCTTTTTAGGTTTAGTTTTGATTCTCAAGTATTAGAATCATTTGATAGGTATCTAATGTTACAACCTAAGATTTTATATATAATTATTTTTTTATGGGTTATAGGATTTGGGAGAGGATTGGAAGAAAAGAGGTAGAGTTGGAGATGATATTTTAGCTCAAGTAGGTGTTTCATGGTGTGGCCTTGGGAGTTGTGACATGAATGGATAGCTAAAATATTGAAGATTTGTGTGGTCCGGTATGTCATTTTGTGAAGGGTTGATTCATGGTTTGGTGTTTTGTATCACAGTGTGAATAATTTTCATGTATTAGAGGTGCATTATATGGTAGTTAGGCATTGCACTATTTTTTGGGTTGAATGTATGGTCACAATGTGGTGAGATCGGTCACGGTGTGAAGGGGGTTGGAGAGGCTTCATATAAAGGTGTAGAACCTTAAATTTCTGGTAAAACCTTACATATGGATTAAAAAACTTACACATTTCCTTATCCATTTTTTTGGTCACAACATGAGTTTTTTGATCACAACATGAAAGGACTTTGGGAGTTTTTTTAATTCTTCTATGATAGACTATCACAGCTTCTTGTGCTTATCATAGGATAACCCTTATTTTATTGTATCTAATCAAGGGGTTGGACTAGTTTTAAATGGAAGATAAAGAGGATTCACCGTGTTATTTTTATGGGGTATTTTGACTTATCTTATTCGTAGTATGACCAACATTTGTCGCATCATGATGCCTTAAATTTTTAGTTCAAACATAAATATAGTAATTCATCAAAATTATTTTGGATTCCTTCATTTTTTCTTAAACCTTAAATGGATATAGGTTCAATTTGGGATATTTTTTATCCGTATTTGGTAGCTTTTTATCCTAAGCTTTAAGAGATCTAGAAATCTTTTATCCAAGTTGAGATCCCCTCTTATTCTTCTTTTTCCTCTTCATTTCATTCCCTCTTGTTTTTGACAATGGTGGTGGTTCATTTTACGAGAATTTTGGTCATGGATTTTGATGGGGATTACTTTTTTATTGGTAGTTAAGTCTTTTCTCTTGTGATTTTTTTAGTCATCTTCCTCTCCTAGTTCCATGTAGTGAATTATTAATCTTATATTGTGGTAGAGGATTCATGATTTATCCCTTTTATTTATATGAAATTTTAGAATTACCATGAATTTGGTTTCTTTAGGTAGATGGTATGGATTAACCTAATGAATATAATGAAATATACTAAAGGAAATTGAAGGGGATGGGGATATTCACATGTGCTTTATATGTTTCTATAATATCACTCATGTTTGATAGATATTTGACATTTTTTCTGATTATTTTTTTGATGCTATGAAATGTGTGTTATTTCTATAATTAAATTTATGGAATCGTATCTATAAAGGGTTTTCCATTTATATATGGTAAAAAAATGGATATCTGTAAATCAAGAATTTAGGTAATGACGCAATCAATTCATATGAAAAAGGATTCCTAAAGGATGATTTATTATTGTGATTTTTTGTTGGTGTGATGTGGTTCATTGTTGTGTATGTTGTTGTTTGTTGTTTCATATACAGTTGATTGATTTGTCTTATTATGATAACATTGTAATATATTATTTATATTCCATTCACGGTTATGGTTGGTTAATTCACATAAAGTGGGTAATAAATTAGTTATGTGGAAATATAGAACTAAGGTGATTTTGCTCATGTAAGTGGTGTTTAATTAATATGATTTAATGGTTCAAAAAAGTAAGTGTAAATAAATTTAATTTTTTAATTTAGGTGTTCTTTTCAGTGTCAATATTTATTTATTGTGTTGAAATTTTTTTGGTTTTGGATCAGGTTTTTTGTGGTTGGTTTAGGCTATAGGAGTGCGTTGTGCAGTGGGTGTCAATACTACTTTCATTTTCTAGCATGGAAGGATGTTGTTATTCATTTTTCAGTGATAGATAGGTGGTTATGTGGTTCATAATAGTAGATTTTTTTATGTGGTATGTATAGTGGTGTAGAAATAGATCGATTTTTTATATTTGTGGTTATTGTTAGCACTGGCTCATGGTTTTATGGTTATTCTAGGGATGCCTTGTGGATTCTTGATGGAATAGATGTTTGGTAATAATTAATATGTTAATAGGTATTGTAATGGAATATAATAATTTTTTAGGTATTAATAATCTATTAATATTTCAAATGATGGGTTATTTTTGGGATAAATGTGGGTGAAGGCTAATTAATTGTTTGACATTTAATGTGGATAAATGAATGGCATAATGAATGTGATGTGGCTGGTAAAATGGTAAATCTAGAAATGGATAATTGTTTGTTTAAATGGGAAATTTTTAATTGTGATATATTTATTTGATGTGTATAGGTGGGATAGTTTATGTTGTAGATATGGTTTAAGTTGTTATGTTTTGGTGGTGGTGGCACAGTAATTGTTATAGGTATTAGGAGTGTCTTTTAGTATGAACATATAGGTTGAGATTTGAGTTTCAATCTATGATATATATGTGTGTGTGTGTGTCTGTTTGTCTGTATGATGTATTTTATTATGATTTCTTATACACCCCACCTTAATTAGATAACCTTATGGACACCTAAACGATTTAGGTTATAGATGTTTTCCCCAAACATCCAGGTTTGTGAGGGGACAGATGGATAACTAATCCCTCTTCCTTATTCTACTCTTAGACATAGTATGAACTATTATGGTTAAAATTAGGTATAATAATGTGGTTTGTGAGGAATTAAAGTTATATCATTTGATATATTAGTTGAATTAGTTACTTTTTTGTGATGATGATACATAGTGGGGGTAGTTCCTGGTAGGAGGACATGAGGTTGTTGTTCTTCATGTCTATTATAATATACAATGATGAGAATGTGATATGTGGTTAGGATAGTGGTATGTTGTTATGGCCATGATATGGTATGTGGTGGTGGATATATACTGATAATTATGTGGTGATTGTATGTGGTTATACAGTTATGTGGTTATTTAAGGGATTGAAGTACCATGCGTTTTTTAGTGTGGAGTATGGGTGATAAACCATCTAGAAAGTGGTTTTAAGGTGACTTATTGATATATTATTTGATATTATGTTATTATACATATATTTTATTTTGGGTGAGATATCCTTGGGGAGGTTGATTGATATTTGACCTATAATAATTTCCTAGAGTATCCATCTCTTGTAATAGGTCATAATAGTTCCCTAATAGTTGGTGTTCTAGAACCAACTATTTATACTTGGGATTTCATGTGTGTTTGAAGAATTTAATTATAAAAAACATATTATTAAATACTATTAATTGTTTGTTATTAATTTAATATAATAATTTCCTAGAGTATCCATCTCATGTAATAGGTTATAATAGTTCCATAATTTAATAAGAATCAGGAAATTCCATCATAATATCATTAAATATAGTTATACGGTTAGATAACATTCTATGATAGGACATATAGAATGTTGACTGTCTGGTGAAAGTACTCACAAATAGATGAGAATTCATCTCATGAAGTTTGTGCTTGGTAATCTCCAAGACGGTAGATTATGAGAACAAGCCTTCCAATAGGAATTATCCATGTTTATATACCATCACATGTTCCTATTTGTGATCATTTGTAATGGTCCTTAGACTTTAAGATTATTATTAATGCATTTCATAACACACGCAATTTGATGTATTACTATAAACTATGATGTAATAGTTCAGGGAGAATTTGGATACATTCGATACAACACATATAATGTGTTATAAATGAATAAGTCGATGAAGTATTTTTCCCTTCCATATTTATGGAATTTAATATCTCATCCCTAAGATTGAAATGGAACTATCACATTAAATTCCATGGACATGGTGTAACGACGAGTTTATTTCATGTAGTCAAAGAAATATTTATCGAGAATACAATTAGATGACATGACTATGGGACCAACTTGATGAGATATGACAATAAAGTTATTAAATTTCATAGTTTGAACTCATATGTAATTGTAGAAATTATGAAATTAACTTATTTCTCTTAGTTTCTTTGGCCTCTTTCTAGATAGTAATCTTATACTTTAGGCAAGTCCACTTAATTCCAATGAAAAGAATCCCATAGGGTCACACACTAAGTGTTTATATTGATCTAAATAAAATTATATTTGAATTTAATTATTATAATAATTATTATTCTCAAGTCTGTGGAATAATTTTATTCAGGATTTATTGATTGAATAAATTAAATAAGTAAATAATCACAAGATAATTATTTATTTACGTGGATATGTAATATTAATTTATTAATTCATTTATTTAATGAATATATATTTAATAAAATTTTATTCTTTTTTATAAATACCAAGGAGAATGAGATGGATAAGATTATTTCTGGTGATAATTATAAATTTTCAATACTATAAAATAATATTTATTATTTCACTAGTTAGTGCGCACCATGAGAAAATAATATTTTTATTATTATGGAAAGGGTTAATTTAAATATTTAATATATTATTAAAGGTTAATTGTGTAATTAAATAAAATTTTAAACCCAACCCTAAATCTATCAATAGACGGCTATGTTTATTTTTTAGATATTGGTCAGAATAAAGAATTTGTGTGCACAGTGAAATCTAGATTTATCTATCTAGAGAAAAGAATTCTCTAGATGTTCTTATCCCTCCTCCATAATCTCAAGAATGAGAGTTCAAGGAAGATTCTTCACACAAAAAATAATCATCACAATTATCAGGATGTACACTATAAGATGATTGATCCTCCACACTAACACCTAGGAATCCATCTTCATTGTTTAGAGATTAAAGGAGCATGTGTGGATCACCGCTATAGGGATTCTAAACTTAGATCCTAAAATCTCAATCATGGTATAATGAAAATATTTTTGGATGACCAATAACTTTATCATAGAAATATCTCAATAAAAGGTACTCTTTCTTATAATCTATTTAAATTAATTATAAATTTAACATGAAAAGATAATTCTTTGGTTCCATTGTTTTCTTTTCCAATATTCTTTAGAAAAAATTCATTTTTCAAGACATTCATAACTTGTAAATTTCAAATGATCCGATGAATACAACAATTACTGAGTTGGGATTGGCCCCTATAATCAATTACACTACACTAAGAACCATCAAGTGGTATCATAGAGGTCATGTTAGATTTTATAATTATTCATTTTATTATTGATCATTATACATTTAAAAGTTAATTTTCATTTCAATTTATAATTCTTTCATGATCCATCATCAAAATATATTCTTCCCTCCCTTTGTTTCTCACTAAAGTAATCAAGATTAGTTAATAATTAAAAAATAATGAATTTGAACAACCCATACATATGTTTTATTAACTCTTTATAGATAACACAGAGTTACATGGTGTGTAATACTTAGTCACACACCATGTATCCATGTTCATTGCACCATAATCCCTATGAGGACTCTGAGTTATCCTGTAATGAATATAAACCAAATATAATAAATTCACTACATATAGACCATCTAGGGTCATACATGGTTTTTCCATATTACACATCCTTTATATTTTCTACATGTCGTGTAGTACACATGTTTTCATGGTGGAAAAAACAGGGTCAAAATGTGTTTTGTAATTTATACACTATGTGAATTTTTTACATGACACATACAGTCTAGAAACCATGAAACTTGAATCACAAATTTTTTATATTTCCTACATGTTTTATACCTCATAAATATTCATGGGAAGTGCAATTCATTTTTTTAGGCATATACTATAGACATCTAAAGAAATTAAGTATATGTCATGTGGCCAACTTTTACATGTTGTGTACTTTAACTATTTATAGGGAAATATTAAATTTACATAGTTTATCCATTAAACATCATCAAACTAAGTTCTTTGTTTCATTAATTTTATATGACATGTTGTTTTTCAGGTTTTATATTATATTAAATTCTTAAATTTTATTTCAAATATTCAAAACTACAAGTCATGTGCGGTCATTGCATACTAAAGACTCAGTGTGTAAAATTTGACAAGCAATCTAATTTTCATGTGTTCTATGTGTCATTAATTTAATTGTACAATACATGAAATTATGAAACATTTCATGTAAAAAATAAGTTTTTTGAGTACATTGTACGCAATAAGGACTATACTGAGTAGTTCAACCAAGTACTCGATGAGTTTCTTCCAAGTAAAAAGTCGTGTACTAATTTTATGAATTTTTAAATAAGATAAAAATATTTATTTATTAAAAATAAAAATGGATGATAATTTACTAGATGATTATATGTAATAATATAAAATGAATAAATTGATTAATAACATAATAATCAGATTAATTCAACTACATTTTATCTTATCAAAGAATTAATTTAAATGAATGTTGTCTAGTTATTTTAAATGTGCATTTGTTGCATGTTTATGACTGATCATGAGCTTTGACCAGACCTATATATTTGTAGGTTTCATTTAATTAATTTCATTACATGGGTTTTCAATTATTTATTATTAAATTAAATATTATGGTATTTGAGTCATCCCTCCCTCCTTTATTATGAATGTTTTGTATGACCAAGGTTTCTCTATGTAATTTCTATTAGTCAGTCCTTTGGTTACCCTCGCCTATGTCTGAGTTATAAAAAATATGCAATAAAAGGATTATCTGAAGGTGCATGGAGGTGGTTCAATATAGGAATGAGACAAAACCAACTCAAGAGATATATGGGTGGAAATGTGGAATATTAAAACTCATTCCAAGACTAGAATAAGGAGTTTTCCCCTAGGTTCATAGGTTAATTTATTATCCACCCAATAAATCATCCATTATAAAAGATCATTATCCTTTCATTTGTTTATTTATTTTATTTTTTTATGAAGTATAATTTATTTTATTAATTCAAGAACATGACCACATAAATAAATAGACTAATATGTAAAAAGGTAAAATAAATAGATTACACATAAATGTTTTACCGAAACATAGTTAATCCCTAATGTAAAATATAATTAATATTAAAAAGAAATGTAAAGGATAAAACATGAAAAATTATTCATAATAAAAAAAATCTCTCAAGTTAATATTTACTCATTAAGCCTTCCATCTATTGAATTAATATGAACCCATAATTAAAGTATCGGTTTGACCTCCATCAAGGGCACCTTTAATTATTGAGAAGTATTAATAAAGATAGTGGGTAGATTTAAACAAATACTTATTAGGTTTAATGGACTTATTCTATCCAATACAAATTTTTAAGCATGTTTTGAGGAAATATGAGTTAGGATTTATAGATTGGGTAGTTGGCTCAATAGTTAAAGGAGATACCAATTTGAAATTGGAAAAAATATCTAACAAAATAATTTATTATAATTTTCATGGCCTGTCTCTAGATTATAATAAAGGAAATATGGATCATTTCCACTAGAATTTATACATGATGGGGAATTTCAAGTTCAAAGGTGAGGGCTGTTGAGACTTGATAAAATAGTGAGAGACTTAATAAAATTATTATTATTATGTCTCATATAATTTGTAATCAAGAAAAGTACTAATAATACACTATATTATTATTTTAAGAAAATGAAAAGTTCATAAACTATAATATCCATATGAGAAATTCTAGAGAAATTCCATCTTCTGACTTACAGTAACTTCCAGGAATGGCTTAGACACCTATGAGTAGTGTTACACCATGAACGGAAGTATTATATACTAGAATCCTCAGCACTTGATTTTCCTACTAAGGTGGCTATTGATGATGATTTCATTGACTATTATAAACACCTAATATATTAGGTTGATTCTTAGTGTTTAATGCTTTTATACATTTCTAATAAACACATAAAGTCACATGAAAACATAGATTCATGTAGCATGCTTAAATATCTATATGATCTCTATTAGGAGATAGAAATACATTAAAAAATTTAGATATACAAGGTTATCTTCATGAGAAAACATGGAGAAATTATTCCAATTTGGACTCAGATATTAAAAATCATTAACTTCATTGAGCACCTAGAGTTTATAGAGTTTAAACTACATGAAGAGTTTCACACTAATCTCATTCCTTCATCATTCCCTCATAGCTTCTTCAGTTTTGTTTTAAATTTCAATATAAAAACATAGATAATTTTCTCATGTATCTTCTCACTCTACTTTTCAAATTCAAAAAGAATTTTAAGTGTGAAAATCCTTTTATAATTATGGTGAATAAAAATAAAGGTCAGGAAAATATCTCTAAGTCAAAATATTCTTCACAACTCTATTCCAAGAAGATAAGGATCAAGGGATGGGAAAGGTAATGGGATGTGTTCTATTTTGTTGGAAATAAACAAGGTACTTAGTGTGATATATCCCTAATAGGGGGTTTGAATCAGGGTATGTAGTTCTTAACTAGTTTAAAAACCTTCTCCTATAACTATCACACTTTCCTTATAGGATCTTGACCTCTCAACCTTGAGGGTCACTTGGATTTGTCTTTAACTAGATATACTTTAGGTTTCTTGTTCTATTTTTGTACACATAAATAAAGTAAATATGGACATAATTATTTAATTTATTCACCCTCACTATGATACTTTAAGTAACATTAAATGGAAATGTGTTACACTCCAAAATAAATATGGACTCCTTACTCCTGAAAAGGTTGATCTAGGTCACTCCTATACCTAGGCTCATTACCTTGAAAAGTTTAGGGATATATTGATTCTTCCAAAGGGTCATTCCTTAAACATTCCTTAATTAGATCACTTTTAGTGAAAAGGATTACCTTTATAGTTTTTGGACATGTAGATCTTAGGTTTCATATTTCGGTTTGAATAAATGCTCTATTTAATTCCCTCTGGGCTACTCCTTTACCTCTGTGAAAACACCTTCATACTACACCTTCTTATTTCAAAAATACCTATAGAAAAACTTCAATTTTTTATAGGAAAAATAAACAAACTTCTTATTATTCTTATTAGACAAATATTTAATGGATACCAATTCTTCAATACTTAAAACTCCTCACTGGAATAATACCTTATTCTTCCTATTGAATTCAGATCTTCAATATGATCTATGTTCATATCTTTGTTTCTCTACCTCTTCTAAAATTACCAATAGAATCTTTATAGAGAATACTTATATTTCCTTTAAATACAATGGTTATGACTGAATATATTTTGGATGGGATGTATCAAAGTGTCCCACATAATGAATGGGATCTAAATGTTCCATTTAAACTGAATTAGACACCATAGAGTCCATACAATAACTCCCCCAGGCCAAAACTATTACATACAAAAAACTACCTGGATACGGTGTTGTCATATATGTTATGGATTAGTATTATCCACTTTTCATATCCTACAGTTTGTAAACCTTCACTTTGGTGTATCTGTCAATTTCCTCAAACTTCACAATAGTGCAGTCACACACACTACAATGTGGTCCTCTATAGTTAACCATATCCACATTTTTCTAGAAGTAACTCCTCCATTAACCTAAAAATGATCTCCAACTTGATACCCTCTAACTGTTTAACTCATTGAACATATTGTGGTGTATCCATTATCCTTACATCATAATTCTTCTATTTACTAGTGTGCCTATTTCATGATCAATAACCTTGAAGTGTGGGTATATGAAACTTAAATTTATATGGTGTGGCTTGTATATCAATGGAAAAACCTCCTATAAGAATGGAAACCTCCAAATTATATACTTATATTAAATTAAAACCATCCATGACACAATATTCATTTGTGGTGTGGACTTCTTATTTACCAAGGGCACTATAGCATAACCATTTCTATTATGGGATGTACACCTCAAATGTTCCAGTGGTATTAAAATTTCAATGAATACACTTCTATGTTGTGGTGAACTTGGATACGGAATAGCCTGATAACTCCACAACCCACATCATAATTTCCTCTAAATATCCTATGATATATAATTAACCACCTCCATTGACTAGTCAATTGTGAGTAAAGGTTCCACTCCTAGTCACCTCCATGTTGTCTCCCTAAGGTGTGGACCACTACCTTTGTGTTATTGCCTTATGGCATGGACCTCTACTCCCATGCACATTCCAACCCATGTGCATGCTCTTCTGACACACAAACCATAGCCACTAGCCTAATCAGCTAGGATCAACCACCATCTTGAATAGAGGTTTCTCAAGTGGTGTCCTTGAGTGGGCTTAGCCATGTTTTTTGAACCCTTATAAACTCCATTATAGCATAGACAAGATAACAATGACATGGAAAACTTTGGAGTTACCCCTGTAGTATGCCTTCAAATGTAGCTTCATGAACTCCCATCATAACACACACACTATGACCACCACTATATCATGGTCTTTCCCATTTTGTCTATCTTTCACTTTTGTGAAAAAAACTCCATGAACTCCACTTCTTGCATGTATCCAGACAACTTCCACTTGACCAAGAATTGCATTTTCATCACTTTTAATAAGAATATCCATAAATATTTATGTAAATAACATACCTCGACCATCACTATTGGGATCAACCAATATCTAAAGGATCACTTCACTAGTTTGTTCATCTTCAACATGAGTTGTCAATAATGATATTTTCAACATATACAACTTTATTTATTAAGATTTTGGAACACATCATGTTCATAAAACTTGACTATCCTTATTTTCAACAACTGTAAAAATAATTATTACAAATAAATCCAACATCAATCATTTGATATTACTAACATGTTTCACATGTGGAAATAAGATCCATTGGAAGAAAAACTACACCTAGACAAAGAATCAACGGGAAGATTCAGGTGCATTTGTTATCAAGTGAAATGTATCTATTTTTAAAAATCGGGTATTAGATAAAGCATGTGGTTCTTACATATATATTCAAATATAGGAACCAAGTATATTGTAAAATAATACACATGCTGAGGTATATTTAATAGTATACATCGAATCCAGAGTTTCTGTTGTGACTATTGGATATTACCACCTCACGTTGCTGACTTGAATAATATTGATTCCAAAAGATTGTTATTATATTCCTTAAATCACCAAAAACATTATTTCTATGTTCATAATTGATATAAATGGATTTATCTTCAAATTTGGGAATAAGTGTTTATTCTATTTTAAAGAAATAATTTTTTATGGTAAGTTATGTTTAAATAATGGTCTTTATGTGTTTTATTACATGAACCAAGTAATGTAAATAGAAAAAAAATATTTCACATGAATCATACCAAAATCAAGTATGTAATCACCATATAGGTCATGTAAATTAAAATTTTTTGACTATATTACACCAAGATGGATATTTATATTCATTTGAACTAAAACCACTTGGTTTATGTCATGCATGTTTACAAGGAAAAATGAATAAAGCCTCATTTTTTTTAAATAGTGAAAGATCCAATGAGAATATTGAAATAATTTATTTCGATGTGTGTGGAACTTTTTCATTTGAATCTAGGGGTGGGTTTACATATTGTATAACTTTTACTGATGATTTTATAAGATATGGATATATCAATTTAATAAGGTATAAGTCTGATTATTTTGATAAAGTCAAGTAATATAATAATTAATTTGATAACAAAATTGGTAATAATATTTAGAGACACCACTCAAAACATGGTGGGTAATATCTTAATCAATTATTTAATGATTATTTATATGATTTTGGGATTCTATACCAACTCACTCTTCCTTATAAACCACAATGGAATGGAGTAAGTGAAAGGAGGGATCTCACCCTAATAGACATGGTGAGATTAATGATTATTCATATGAGTATTCCATTATCATTTTGGGGATATGAAATGAATTAAATTTCACACATTCTAAAGTGAGTTTCAACTAAAGAATAAAATGGCATTCCATGTGAAATTTGGTGTGGAAATAAACTTGTTTTATCACATGTATGAGTTTAGGCATGTGAAGAATTTTTAAGGCTATTTATGGAAACAAACTTACACCTTAAGGAAGTAATTGTATCTTTATAGGATATAGAAAGTAAATAAAGGGGTATTACCTATACATGCCTTCAAATAAAATGGTTGTGGTTGACAGACATCCCACATTCCTTGAGAGGGATCATATCTCTAAAAGATATAGTGGGAGTGAGATGGACTTTGATGAAGTCTAGGATCAAGATACACATGAGTTAGAAAAGGAATAGATTCCAAAAATCCCCATGGGAGAGGAAGTTTTGAGGACACAATTGCTATGTAGAAGTACAAGAGATGTTAGAGAAACTGAACAATATGGTTTTCTAGTCACTGAGTATAGTGACTTGTTATTAGTTGATAATAATGATATTGTAACCTACATGGAAGCAGTAAGTGGAAAAAAATATTCCAAGTAGAAAAAATCTATGAATTCTGAAATGGATTCCATGTATCAAAACCATGTTTGGGTTTTGGTAGACCCTCTAGTGGATGTAAATCATGTTGGTTGTAAATAGGTATTTAAGAATAAACTGGACATGGATGGAAAATCCAGTACTTATAAGTCATGATTGGTTGGAAAAGGGTTCAAACTGTGTCAAGTCATAAACTATGATGAAACCTTTTCAACAATTTCTATGATGAAATCCATTAGAATTATACTTTCCATAATATCTTACCATGACTATGAGATTTCACATATGGATATAAAAATATCATTACTTAATGGGGAACTTTATAAATATGTCTATATGAAACAACTCGAAGGGTTTATGACTCAAAAGGATTCCAATAATGTATATAGGTTTCAGATATCCATTTTTGGATTAAATTAAGTATCTAAGCCATATAACATTAAATTTTATTAATCTACAGAAGAATTTGGTTTCATAAAGAATGAATGTGAACCATGTGTCTATAAACAGTTTAGTGGGAGTGTAGTAGTTTTGTTAATAGTTTATGTCAATGAAATACTACTTATTGGAAACAAAATACCAGTCTTATAGTCTGTCAAAGCCTTGTTAAACATGTTCTTCTCAATGAAGGAATTATAAAAAGTATCATAAATTCTTAGGATCAAGATTCATCATGATAGATCTAAGAGGTTGTTTGGTCTAATTCAGGGAATATATATTGAAAAAAATATTGAAGAGATTCAGTATGGAACAATCCAAAATGGGATTGTGTCTATTGTCGCATGACATACATCTTTCTAATAAAATGTGTCCTATGACACGTTAGGAAAGATAGATAATGGTAAGGATTATATACACATCGGCGATTGGTTCAGTCATGAATGTTATGTTATATACTGGGATTAATTTATTCCTTAATTATGGTAGGAAGATATTAATCTAACTCAGTTGACCATCATTGGATGGAATTTAAGACCATCCTTAAGCATCTTAGTCATACTAAGGATATGTTCCTGGTCTATGGAGGAGATGAGGAGCTATTAATCATGGGATATATAGATTATAGTTTCCAAATTGATCAAGATGATCTAAAATTGTAGTTTTGACACATCTTCACTCCCAATATAGGTGTTGTGAGCTAGAATATCTCAAAATAGGTTATAGTTGTAGATTCTATGGTAGAGTATGAGTATATTATAGATTTTTAGGTAGTTAAAGAATATATGTGGATGTGAAAATTAATCTATGAGTTTTACATGATTCTTATCAATAAAGACCCTATCACACTCTATTGTGAAAATAATGTAGTGGTATCTATTGAAAAGATCCAATATCACATTTGCAAATAAAGTAGATACTTCATAAATATCATATCCTGAGGGATTTTTCTAAGATATGTGAAGTCACGGTGAGAAAAGACTTCATGTAATACAATGTGGTCGGCCCATTTACTAAACCCTTAACTTAGTATAAACATGATCATCATGTGAGATCTAGTAGACTAAATTTCATTAATATTTGGATCAGGTCCAAGTAGGAGTCTGTTAGATTTGGTTTCCTATAACCAACAATTTGTACTTTGGATTTCCTGTATCTTAAAATAATTGTATAAAAAAAATATTTTATTATATATTATTCATTATTATATATGAATTTTATTTAATAATTACCTAGAGTATCTATCACATTGAAAAGGTCATAGTATTTCCCCACTATATTGAGAACCTTGAAATTATATGAAGATATTATTAAACATAGTTCTAGGGTTGAATAAAATTCTAGATTGGACACATAGAATTTTGACTTTCATGTGTGGTCACTCATAAGCAGATGATACTCCATCCCATAAAGTTCACACTTGTTAATCTCTAAGATGGGATATTGTGATAACATACCTACCCACCAGATGGAATTCTTCATCTTTTTTTTCATCATACATTCCTATCTATGAGCATTTATAATGGTCCTTTGACTTTAATATTATTATTAATGCATTTTTGTGACTCATTAACTTTGATTTATTATCATAAACCATGATGATATAGTTCATGGAGAAGTTGGGTATGTTGGTTGCATCAATAATGATGTGTTGTTAATGAATAAGTAGAGGAAGGATTGGTATCTTCCATATTTATGTAAGATAATATCTAATCCCTTTGATTGAAATGGAATAGTTTCATTAAATTTCATGCACATGGTGTTTCAATGAGTTTATTTCATATAATTAAATAAATATGTATAAAGTCTATAGGTTAATGTCACGAGTGTGTGACATTCTTGGTGATATATCATGATAAAGGGATTAAATTACACGGTGAGCACTTGTATGTGGTTATCTATGTTGGACATTAACTTATTCATCTTGGTTGTATTGACCCTTTGTTAGAAAGTAATATTATACTTTAGGCAAGTTGTCTAAATTCTAATGAGAAATAATCCTATATGTTCAAATAATAATTGTTTCTATTTAACTCAATTAAATTCAATTTTAAATTTATTATTGGAATAAATATTATTATCAAGTCTGAGGAATAATTTTATTCAAGATGTATTGATCCCATAAATTAAATAAATAATTATTCACATGATAATTATTTAATTACACGGATATATAATATTTATTTATCCATTTATTTATTTAATGAATAAATATTTAATAAAATACTTATTTGGGTATTCGATAAATACTGAGGAGAACGAGTGGGCCAATATTATCTCTGGTGGTAAATATTAATTTTCAATCTTGTAAAATAATTTTTTTGTTGCAGTTAGCGAACTCCATGTGAAAATATTATTATTATTATTATTATTATTATTATTATTATTATTATTATTATTATTATTATGGAATGGTTTCATTTAAAGTTTTAATATATTATTTAAGATTAATTGTGTAATTAAATAATATTTTAACCCTAAACTTGACTCTATAAATAGTAAATTATGTCTATTGTGTAGAGATTGATCGAAATAGACAATCGTTTTGCATAATGAAATCTAGAGTTCTCTCTCAAGACCAAATAATTCTCTATAGATTCTCCTACCTCCTCCATTATCTTAAGAACAAAAGTTAAAGGAAAATTATTAAATCTTTAAATAATTTTCATAGGGATCAATATAAACACCACAATATGATTGATATGTCTTACTAGAACCCAATAATTCATTGGTGTTGTTTAGTGATCAAAGTAGCACGTGTGGATTGCTTCTAGAGTGATTATAAACATGGATCCTACAAGAGAAATGATGGTATACCTAAATAGTTTTCAGAGAATAAAAATATTCATTAAAGAAATATCTCAAGACTAGGTATTATTTCTATTGATATATTTAAATTAATTATAAATTTAACAGGAAAAGATATTCTCTTTGGTTATATACTTTTCTTTAATAGTATTATTAGGAAAAAATCATTTTTCATGATGTTAATTCCATTTAAATTGTGAATTAAATATTGAATATAATAATTTTTTGGTTAAGATCAGCCCCGATAAGTGCTTCCACTACACCTAGAACCATCACACATTGGTTTTAATGCTTATTCATTGAGACATTAGTATGCTTCTTCCACATTTTCATGATAGGTCTTGAGAAGTATCAAACTGTGTATACATGTATTATAACCCCTATATATATAAATCTATTTTTCAGGTTTCCAAGAGGGATTCAATGATTGATCTTGGAATTAGAAGATTTGTGATTGAGGTTGTTGTTAGAGTTTATACCGTAGGAATTTCTTTTTAGTACTTCATTTTGGGAACTTTGTATCTACATGAAATTTCATGTATCACTAGATATTAGTTTTAATTTTATATTATGGATTTTATTAGTGAGTTTTGTTCTATAAATCAAGGATTTATGAGGTAAATTCCTCTCATTTTTATGTTTTATACCCTTTGTGATAGTCAGCAACACATGGACTATTGTAGGCGTGCTTCAGGGGTCACTATTATCTTCATTTTGGGCCTAATAGGTGTTGCTAGTGTGGGTGCGTCATGAAATCTCAAGTTAACCCAAGGATACCTACAAGTTACCAACTTCATTGCACTTTTTACAATCAAAAATAGTTAGATAAAAAAACATCAAATATCAATTTATTTTCAGAATAGTGCATCAACATTCAGCCCAATATTTTTCCACCAGAAAAACTCAAACACTTTTCAAAACATATATAAATTCCAATGATCCCAAACACACTTCCAAGTACAAGCATACAAACTCCATCACACATTAAAAACACTAAAATCCTTATTTTTATTTAGTTCAACCATTTACTTAGTCAAGAAACGTTAAGTAACCATTTCTCACTTTTTATGTCACTTATGATTACTTTAAAATTAATTTCAAACATGCACATACACCTTTACACTACACATTTTCCATATTTATTTTTTGAAAAACACACAAATAATTATTCTAATTAATTTGATGTGTTTATCCATCTTTACAGGATAATTTTCACCCATTTACATCATGTTTCAATGACTATTTCCATGAAAAACAAGTATACCAACAAATTTAATTTAAACACACTTAACACACCAAAAACATCACGTAATAATCATTACCATACCACATTTTCCCACTATAAATTATCCCATAAACTAATACATTATTCCCTTATTATAATTAGTTGTTATCTTCATAAATTCACCACTTTAATAATGTATTTCCTTAATTCCAACACATAAACACAATATTAGACCACAAACTTCATCCGACAAATCATAGAAAATTATTCATTGAAAAAAGAAACAATTTAACATGTTACAAAGTTCTTAATAAATAATTAAATCAAAAAATTGAAAACAAATCATATATAATCACAAATTAAACATCAAAATAAAAAATAGGTCACTTACCTCATACTTATTTCACAATCTACATAATAAACAGAGGCTAAACTCCTCCTAGAATATAAGAAATAAATAAAACATTGAAATAGAAGAAAAGAGAATATATTAGAACATGACAGTATCTACACCTCATTTCCTTAACACAAAAGAAAATTCTTGAAACACTTACAAGGATAAATCTAATGTAATGACCCAAAATTTTATAAATAAAATTCCCTTTGTGATTGAATTAAATTCCCTATTATGTATTATAGTTATTGAAAACACATGAAATTATTTGGTTTTATTATATAATATCATATTTAAAATACTATCAAGCATAATAAACAATGATAATATATTCACTGAACATTGATCATATTATTAGTATAAATATAGGGTTTTCATTAATCCAATTGACACAAACAAAAGAAGTTATGGCCTCATCTAGTTGGATATACCCTATAAATCCCATTTATCAAAAATTATGAAGGATATAGAATCACTAGTATTTTACCTTGAATAAGACCAATTCGATATTTGATAACTAAATAATGAGTGAAACTGTTTATGGGATAAGCTCAAGCTCATTGAGATCATAGCCCAAACTATGTACCTTGAACCACCCCATGAAAACCACACCATTTCACATCTTACCCTTAGGGAGTTTTTTGGTGTAATAAAGGGATATATTTCAATACCATAATAATATGAATATTTATATTTTATTTTTAATATAATAATGGTTATATTTAATTCTTATTATTGCTACTTTACAAATTATTTTGATTTTGACTCGATAAAACTTAAATTATATTTTTTGGGTAATGCGTAATTTCTACTAAGATATTCATTTTCATGAATTAATGAATTTTGGAAACAAATTATATTTTAATAAAATTCTATTATTAAATAATATTTATTATTTGTGGTTTATAATATAATTTTATGATGTCAAAAATAGTTTTTATAAGGGCTTGAAAACTGTTATTGTACAAAACCCATCATTTATCAATAAATGTCAATTATTATTTTAAAAGTGAAAATTCATATTTTTATAAAATTATTTGAATAAAATAAATATTATTTTTTTAATCAAAACATAAAAATTATCCAATGGTGAATTTTTCACAATTTTATAAGATAGTCAAATTTCCAGGTAAAAATTAAATATGGTATAAATATATAGTGTGTATTATGATATCATAATGATCCAAAATGATGTAATAAATTCTATAAAGGGTATAAAAGAAAAAATATATGTTTTCACTTTAAAATAATATTATTTTTAGGTTATTTTATTAATTTTATAAATCCTTTATGAATCTTCATAAACCAAAATTATATTTTAAGGTTTTAAAATCACTTATTTAAGAACATAACTCACTTCCACATCATAAAGAGTAATATTTTAATGATTTAGAACCTTATACTTATAAAATAATGAATAAAAACTCATATTTTGTAGAAAACATGTGAAAAACATGGGAAGGTTAGTGGTTTTTATTTCATTACTATATAAAGTCCAAAACCTAAGTTTGGGAATAACAAAGAACTCACTTATCTTTTCCTATATAAACCCACCCAATAACCCCTTAATATTCACTAAAAAAACTTTGATCATGTTATTAATATTCCTTCCCCTATCTAGATTCCTTAAAAGGTGACCTTAATCTCTCAATAATATCCTCCTAAACTTTTGGTATCACCCTCTCATGGTAAGGGGCCTCTCTCTCTCTTCTTTTCAATTCAAGCATCTTCTTCATTTTATGCCTTTTATTTCAAATTCCTAATGTTGGAAAATATTTTTACACATCCCTATTATATACCATTTAATGTAAAAATTATTAAATACCCCATTATCTCTCATTAAACCATTCTATGAATCTTCAATTACTTTCGTTATGATGCCAATATTTCATTGAGATATTTCCATGCCAAACATTTGTATTGTGAATATCATCCCTATATCCACTCAACGGTATTCACCTAGAAATACCAATACTTATTTTATTGGGGACTTACATATATTATTTCCACACTCCTTGATAATGGAATTAAATTTTATTAAATATTATCCTACGTTTAATTATCTATGTGGAACACTTATGTATGTGCATGATATGAAAGTAACGGGTGCACCTAGAATTATATAGTGCTCCAATACATTGGGTAATGTTTTAGACTCTTGATATGTTATAAAATGGATTAGGAAGTGAACATAATCTATCATGATACTTTTCCACTATTTTATGATATCTTGGAGTTTATCTTTGATCTATGTTTATGATGTCAGTTGTTGCCACTTTCTCATGTTGTCTTTATGTTATCATGTTATATCATGCCTCTTTGTTCATGTTTAGGATTATCACACCTTTTATGTACCATTGAAATTACTATTATCTAAAATTTAATAATTTCTTCAGGTTATTCCATGTTTATTCCCTTACTAGGCTCTATAGCTCACCCCTTTCTTATGTCTATCCCCATGTTATCTCATGTAGTTTTAAGAATGATGAAATATTATGAGAATGTTAAGGAAGTGTTCAATAATGTTGATGTGCCACCTATTTTTAAGTTGTAATATAATGTACCTAATTAACCAAATACGCTAGAATTATCAATCTTATAGGTTGTAATTTGGGGGTTCTTATGTAATAAATTATGAATTGATGTGTAATAAAGACAAGGGTTTTCATAGTTTGTATTAAAGGAAAGTTTAGTTATTTTTGGGATTAGGAGTACAAAAACTGAGAAAAAACCATAGGGATAAGACTAAACATAATAACACATCCCAAAATTTTGGTAGATTATATAGTAAGTGGTTTGGAGGAAAATACATCCTTGTCTAGATACTATAAGTGGATGTGGCTCTGGTACAAATGTACCTAGGGGTAACACCCAAAAACACCGTATTAAGCTAGACTCGGTCAATAATTGGTGCATGAAAATAAGTATTACTACACACCTAGTTTAAAAATATCAGGGGATATTATTTGGTAAATTCAAAATCTCATTAAAACTGTTATTAAGAGAACAAAAAAAATTCATAAGTTTCTATATTAGAAAATAGATCATGGATAACATAGATTAAAGCCTATAAATTCATAAGTTAATGAATAAATGTAATTTATAAATTATACCTTTAATATTTTTGGATTCTCATTTATGTTTTTAATATTTTAAAATTAATCATCCCTAATTTTACATTTATTCTATACAATGGTCAAAAATGGGAGGATATAAGTAAACAACCAATCTGAAGGTAAATGTGATGACTACCCAAACGAGATGCTTAGCATGATGAGAGAAGGAATCATCAATATTGTGATGATACTCTATCAGTTGAATTAGGTTCTGGATAGAAACTTAAATCAGAAGGAAAACTCAAATCCCCCAAATAAAGAACAAGTTTCAATTGAGACCTTTATGCAGCAAAGGCCTGTGAATTTCAATGGATCATCTGATCCATTAAACATGAAGCAATGGATCAAATACATTGAAAATTTCTTTTCTATCTATCAATGTTCCTAGTAGAAGAAGGTTATATTGGTTTTTTATCATATAGAAAAATAATTTAATTATTGGTGGACATTGATCAAGAATACAAAGCCTGGGGAATAGATCAAAGAAATGGGGTAGAAGTAATTCTGGAAAATGTTTTTAAAAAATATTTTCATCACACTATTAGACTTAAAATGGAAAGGGATTTCCTTAACCTCGAGAAAAAATATAATTAATCCATCAGGGAATACAAATAAAAACTTCACAATACTTTCACAATACACCTCTATCTTTTTCATTTCCCTCAAATGAAAAGTTTACCACTTCTTTGGTTGGATAAAATTAAGCTTATGAAAATCCATGGAGATCCAAGACTTTGATAACTATGAGGAAATTATTTAATTTTCCCTAAAAGTTGAAATGGTGATCATTTAATCTCAAGGGTTTCATTGGGATAATAAGTACAAAGTAGAGTTTAATTATGGTGGTGCAATGTATAAATATAATGGTGGTGAGAAATTTTAACATCCCACTTATCAAAAGTATGGAAAGAAGCACCTCAGAAATTATCTGAAGAGGGTGAGGAAATGCTTCAGTCAACCCTCAACCTATTATATAATTTTTAAACTTATAAGAACAAGGTAACTTTGCAAACCAATACACTAATCCAATGGTGGTCATAAAAAATCATTTCCAATAATCAAAAAGGTATCAAGGGTGATCATATTCCATCAAAACCATTGATTTGGATTCCAATAATGAAGTGGTGATAGATACGCTAGATATTCATTCAAGAATAGAAAACATACTTTTTTATTATAGTTCTATTAATTCCTTCATATCACGTAAGTTTAGTATAAATATTCAAACACCCCCAAAAATCATGGAAGTAGATATATCTATGAAAACAAAAAATGGGGAAATTGTTGCATCTCAAGTATATAATTCCAACCCTATCAAAAAATTTAGTCAGAACTTCCCAGTGAACCTTGTGCCCTTTAGAAGAATTTGATGAAATTATGGGTATATATTGGATTTTCTTATATATATCCAACATAAATTTCCACAATAATGAAATCACTCTTTGTATCCCAAATCATCCTCTAATTATATATAATTGTATCGAGGAGGATAAATCTTCTTTAGCACCAACATCTCAAGAATAAATATTATTTCCCTATGAGAAATCATATCTAGCCCAAATGATTGAGTCTAAGTAAAAGGTGATCCTTGAAGACATTCCCATTGTGATGGAATAAACTAAAGTGTTTCTTAAATAATTTTCTGGTCTCCTCCTAGCTGAGAGGTTGAATTATTAGTCAAACTTATACCTAGGGCTTTGATAATATCCAAGAATCCATATATATTGTTTGATGTGAAACTTAATAATTTGAATAAATAACTATAAGAAAATCTAGATAAATGGTTCACAATCCCAAGTTCTTCAATATAGGATGCACCAATCCTCTTCGAAAAGAAGAAGGATGGGTTGATGTGCCTTTTCATTGATTATCATGAGCTTAAAAATATCATGATAACGAACAAGTATCCTATTCCATGGATTGATGACTTGTTTGATCATCTATGTGGATACCAATACTTCTCTAAGGTGTATCTTTGGTTGGGGTATTTTCATTTAAGGTTGAAGATGGAGGATGTCCCCAAGATTTATTTCTATACAAGGTACAGGCACTATGAGTTCCTAGTAATGTCATTCTAACTCACTAATGCTCTAGAAATCATTATGTACTTGATGAATAGATTATTAGGATATTAACTCAAAAAATCGGTGGTAGTATTTATAGATGATATTATAATATACTCCAAAATCAAGTAGAATCATGAGGAGCATCTAAGAACTATGTTAAAGACCTTATGAAAAGAGAATCTTTAAGAAAAGTATAGAAAATGTGAGTTTCGGTTGATGGAAGTCTCATTATTGGGAAATATTATCACAAGTAATGGGATATGTGTGAACCCTTCAAAGATATAATAAAATTAAGGATGTTTGAGGCCAATATAGGTGATATAAATCCATAGTTTCTTTGGGTTATCTGGGTATTATCATTGATTTGTGAGAAATTTATCAAGATTGTAAAACCCTCTAACCAAAATAACTCGGAATGGATTCAAGTTTGTTTGGAATAATTAATATGAATAAAGCTTCAAGGAGTTGAAAAAGATTATTGTCACTGCACCTGTACTTATGCTACCCACAAGTGGGGGAATTTTCATTGTATACAGCGATGCTTCAAAGAAGGTATTGGGATGTGTACTAATGAAGAATGACAAAGTGATAGCCTATGTCTCAAGGCAATTGAAATTTCATGAATAGAACTTCCCAACACAAGATCTATAGTTGGTCACAATAATCTTCACATTGAAAATCTAGAAGCATTATCCTTTTGGGGAGAAGTGTGAAATATATACAGATCATAAGAGCACAAACTATATATTCACATAGAAAGAGATGAATATGTTCTAATGAAGATGGTTAGAGCTGATTAAGGACTATGACTACTCAATCAACTACCATACTGGGAAATAAAATTAAGTGGTATATTCTCTAAGTATAAAGGATCTGAAAATTTTATCATTAATGAGAATTGAGAAAGATTTGATCTTTTTATACATGAAAAGGATGGACATGGGAATCATAAAGGAAGGAAAATCGTCAAAACATTCTCAAATGATTTCTCAACCATCCCTTCTGGAGAATATAAAGGATGATCAAAGAGATGGTGTGGAAATTAAAAATAATTTAGAAGCTATAAGAAAAGTGAGATCCTCATAGTTAAAAATTAACAAAGAAGGAGTTGTAATATTTGGTTCGTGATAATGTGTACCATAAAATTATGAGTTAAAGAATGAGTTTTTGGATAATTCACAAAGTAAGAACTTCTCCTTCCATCCAAGGATCACAAAGATATATTGAGATCTCTAATAGCACTATTATTGGGACAATATGAAGAATTATATTGTGTAATATACATCAAGGTGTGTTATATGTCAGCAAGTGAAGGATGAAAGGAAAAAATCCAAGGGGATGATGAAACCATTACACATACATATATGGAAATGGGAAATCATAACCATGGAATTTTTCACTGAACTTCTGAATACATCAATATAAAATAATGTTATATGGGTTTTGGTGGATCATCTTACAAAAACTTCTCACTTCATTGCAATTATAAAGGATTTATTACTTGATATACTTGAAAGTATATACATTAGAGAAGTGGTGAAGCTGCATGAAACACCACTATCGGTTGTATCTAATTGAGATCCAAGATTTAACTCCAAGTTATGGAATATTCTATAATATGATTTAAATACTAAGTTAAACTTCATCACATCTTATCACCCTCAAACCAATGGCCAATTTGAGAAAACTATCCAGACACTGAAGGATATATTGAGAGAATTCTAAATGGACTTCAATGTATGATGGGATCAATATCTTCCTCTGGTCGAGTTATGATAAAATAATAGTTTCCACCCAAGCATATAAATGGACCCCTATAAAGAGATTTATGGGAAGAGGTGCAGAGCACCTACATGCTGGGTTGAAGTTGGTGAATGCAAACGGTTGGGTCTTAAAATGGTTGAGGAAATGGTGTAAAATTTCAAGACCATTCAGCATCACATTAGGGTTTGTCAAAGTCAATAGAAGAATTATACTGATAGTATTTTATGAGACCTAGATTTTCTGGTTGGAGATAAGGTATTCCTCTATATATCTCCATGGAATAAATTCATGATATTTGGGAAGAATGGAAAGCATAGTCCAAGATACATTGGTCCCTTTGAGATCCTTGATTGAATTAGATTGGTGGCCTATCGACTAGATTTCCCACCTAACCTATCTCAATTACATGTTGTGTTCCATGTATCACTCTTGAGTAAGTACATAATAGAACCCTTACATGTACTGAATCCATAGGTGGTACCATTGGAGAATGATCTTTTATATGAGGAGCAGTCAGTGAATACCTTATATCATAAAGACAAAGTTCTAAAAAAAGACAATGAACCTAGTCAAAGTTCCATCGATAAACCAAAATTTTGAAGAAGTGATGTGGGAACCAGAGGAGATGATGAAATATGATTACCCACATCTATTTTAGTGTGTGAAATGAAAAATTTTAGGGTGAAATTTCTAAATGGGATAAGATTATAATGACTCAAACTTTTATAAATAAAACTCCCTTTATGATTGAATTAAATTCCCTATTATGTATTATGGTTATAGAAACAACATGAACTTATTTGGTTTTATTATATCCTATAGGATTTAAAAATACATTTAAGCATGATAATCATTGATAATATATCCATTTAATAATGATAATATGATTAGTATAAATATAAGGTTTTGATAAATCTAATTGACAGAGACAAAGGAAGTGATGGCCTCGACCATTAGGATCATACCCTATGAAGCCCATTTATCAGAAATTACAAGGGATATAGCATCATTGGGATTTTCCCTTGAACAATATAAATACAATATCCAACAACTTAATCATGAGTATAATTGTGTACAAGATAAATTCATGCTCATCAATATCAAGTTCAAAACCATGTATGTTGAACCACCCCATGAAAACCTTAATATTGAGCACCTTACCCTAAGGGTGTTTGCTGGTGTAATAAAGGGATATGTTTCAAGACCCTAATAATATAAATTTGTATATATTTTTTCAATATAATAATGGTTATATTTTCTTTTTATTATTTTTACTTTATAAATTATTTTGATTTTGATTTGATAAAACACAAATTTTATTTTTGGGTAATATGTAATTTCAATTAAGAAAATAATTTTTATGAATTAATAAATTTTTTAAATAAATTATATTTTAAATAAATATTATTATTAAATAATATTTATTATTTATAGTTGATAATATAATTTTACGAAATCAAAAATAATTTTTATAAGGGTTTGAAAACTGTTATTGTAAAAAACCCAATATTTACTAATAAATATTGATTCTTATTTTAAAAGTAAAAATTAAAATATTTATAAAATTATTTGGATAAAATAAATATTATTATTGGAATCATAACATTTAAATTACCCAATGGTTAATTTTTTATAATTTTTTGAGATAGTCAAATTTTCTGGTGAAAATTAAATATCGTACAAATATACGGTCTGCGTTATGACATCATAATGACCCAAAAATGATGTAATAAATGTTATAAATGGTATTCATGACCAAATATATGTTTTAACTTTAAAATAATGTGATTTTTATGTTATTTTATTAATTTTATAAAGCCTTTATGAATCCACCAAAACCTATATTATATTTTAAGGTTTTAAAATCACTTCTTTAAGAACATGACTCACCTAAACATCACCAAGAGTAATATTTTAATGAGTTGTAACATTGTAATTATAAAATAATTAAAAACTCTTATTTTATACAGAAACCATGGAAAAAAACATGGTAAGGTTAGTGGTTTTTATTACTTTATTATATAGAGTCCAAAACCTACATTTTTGAAATAATAAAGAACTCTCTCTATTTTCCTATATAAAACCATCAAATATCCCCTTCCTCTTCACTAAAAGACCCTATATTATGTCCTTAATCTGAACTCCTCTCTCTATATTCCTCCCAATGTGACCCCAAGCTCTCAAGAATCTTCTCTGAAGATTTTGGAATCACCCTCTCAAGGTAAGGGACCTCCCTCACTTCTTTTAAATTCAAGCATCTTCTTCATTTTATACCTTTTTATTTCCAATTACTAATATCGGGATATATTTTTACACATCCCTATTACTGTATATTTTATTTAAAAATTATAAAATAACTATTTATCTCTCATTAAATAGTTTTATTAATCTTTATGTTTGTCGTTATGCTACCGAAATTTCACTGTGATTTTCCCATGAAAAACCTTCATATTGTGAATACCACGACTATTTTCACTCAAGGGTATTCACCTAAACATAAATATACTTATTTTATTGGGTAATTACGTGTATTTATTTCAAAGTCCTTGATTTTTTAATTAAATGTGATGAAATAGGATCATGTTTTTAATGATCTATGTGGAACACTTATTCACGCACATGATATGAAAGCGATGGGTGCACCCATAATTATATAGTGATACAATGCATTGGGTAATGTTTTAGTCTCATAATAATTCATTAAGTGGATTTGGTGGTGAACCTAATCCATCATGTTAATTTTTACACCATTTTATGATGTCCTAGCAATTATCCTTTACCTATGTTTCTGATGTCATGTTTAAAGTTGTTTTCACTTTCCCTTGTTTCCTTTATGTTATCTTACTATAGCATGCCTCTTTATTCATGTTTATGATTCTCACCCCTTTTATGACCCATTTAAATTCCTATTGTATAACATGTAATACTTTCTTCATGTTATATTATGTTTATTCCCTTACTAGTATTTATAGCTCATCTATTTCTTATGTATGTCCCTGGGTTATCCCATGTAGTTTTGAGAATTAATATTATGATCATGTTAATAAAGTTTTACATAATGACAATGTGCCTCCAATTTTTAAGTTGTAATGTAATGTATCTAATTACCCAAATACCCTAGGCTTATCATTCTTCTAGGTTGTAATATGTGTGTTCTTATGTAATAAATCAGGAGTTAATGTGTAATAAAGACAAGGGTTTTCATATCTTATATCCTTAATGAATAAAAAATACTACCGCAAACAAAAAGTTAATCATTAATTAAAATTGGGAGATGAAAGTGACATATTATGGCCACCAAAGTTCATTAAAAATGATCTTAAGTATGAGGTATTTTTAAATAAAGGACAAAACTCATGACCTTTAAAAGATGGAAATACCCCTATTAAAAAACCCAAACTAGAGGTTTTCAATTACTTGGTCACTCACCATTGGGTACCCAATAGTAGCCCAGGTGATCCTTACTCCAACCACCTCCATTGGGTATTTGGTACCCTGCACAAGGTACCTAGTAATACATGCAAGTGAATTCTAACAGGTTCCACCTTTGAACTCTCTTACCTTCTCCCTTATTCACCTTAAACCCCTAAAAACAACTCTAAATTAGACCCAAATTAAACTTATAAGAATTAAAATAAAATCAATGATATACCTCAGTAATTGTGGTTATTATAAAAAGGGATAAAAAACAAATCAATAGAATGGTTGATAAAGAATCGATGAGTTAGGGTTCCACAGAGCTTGAGATAGAATGATGACCATTGAAGAATAAGAGAGGAGGTGAAGAAGGATGTTATTGTATCTAAAGTCAATGTGTCAAGCATAGGATATCCTTATTTTTTATGGGTTCAAGGATTAATGAAATTTTTTCATTACTAGTATCATATTTATTTCTAGTATATATTATATTCTTTTATGGTGGGAGTAACTCGTGTTATTATGATCTTGGAAATGGTGGATGGTGTATCAGATTTTTTTCCTAATTAGTTCCTTCAATTATCTAGGTTAGGATTTTTTGGGGGGGTTGGTATCTAGGATGGTCAAGCATCAATTTAATTAACATTCAGCCCCACTAGAAAATATTTTCAGTTTAATTTACAATCTTCACTGATTAGAAAGAGTGTCAATTCAATTAACACTCTTCATTTAATTTATGAACGAAGGGCGTCAATTGGATTGACGCTTGGAGACAATATCTCCTTATAAAAGGGAAGCAACACCCCCCCCCAAGTTTCTCATCTCAAAAACTCTCTTCCTTCTCTTGTGTTAGTCAAAGCTTTTTGCCTCTCCCTTCAGTTCTTCGGTTCCTTTGGTCTCTAAATTTTTGAGGTTTTTTTATTTTTTGTTGTTATTTATTTTGTAGTTTAATTTTTTATTTTAATATTAGTTAATTTTTATTTAATATAAAATAATTTAATTATTAGTTAATTTGTTTTATTAGTTAATTTCTTATTAGTTTTTATTTATTTTGTAGTATAATATTTGATTTAATATTAGTTAATTATTAGGATTGTATGTGCATGTTTAATATTAGTTTAGAATAATTATGTTGTTAATTTTATTATTCATATTGAATTATTAAAAATTGTAAGACTGACTTTTTAATTAAATTATATTAATTTGGATTACATGTATATGTTTAGTTATTAATTGAGAATAATAAATGTTTTTAAATTATATATACATGTTGAATTATTAAAAATTGTTAGATTTCATTTTTAGTTAAATTATAATAATTATGATTGTATGTAAAATTTTAATTATTAAAAATTTAATTATCATAGAATAATAAAGAGTTACTATAAATTTTAAATTTTTAGTATAAAGTTAAAAAATTTAGTATAATGTGTTAATTGTGAGGAATTTTATGTTTTAATCATCAATATAATGTTTAATTTATAATATTTTAATTATTATTATTGATTTATTTAGTAGCAATATGATTAAATTTAATTTTTAAAATTAGTATTAGAAAAAAAATTCAATATTAGGGATATGTCTAACCATAATAAAATATCTCAATATTTCAGTATCCTAAATAGTGTGTCCTTAGGGATAAGTCTAATAAAAAAACATCTTCATATTTTGGAAAAGTAAATAATGTGTGGTATCCTAGAAATTTCATCCATGTATGGATACTACAAGTGAATGAAGGATTTGGAATATTTTTACCGAGGGGTAACAACCTGAAAAATGGCGGATTGGATATTAACTCAATCCTCACCTGGTGCACAACAAAGCGGCCTAACTGACCACATGGTTTGACACTCCTAGGGGATATTCTTTAGTGATTAACTATATATTTAATCTAATGTATATTCTAACATCATATTAGGAATATTCAAATATGACTACAAAACATTAGTGAAAGCCTTAAGGATAAGTCTAAATAAAAGAAAACATGCTAATATTTTAGTAAGGTAAACAACATTTGGTCTGCTAGTAATTACATCACTATCTGGATACTACAAGTGGATGAAAACTCTAACACATTTGTACCTAGGGGTAATAACCCCAAAAAGGGTGTATCGGGTTTTAACTCAATCATCGCCTTATGCATGACAAAGAGTCCTAACTTCACACCTAGTTTAACACTCCAGGGGGATATGATTTGGTTTTTTACTTTTTGTTTACTCCAATTTATAAGTTAAAATATTATTAAGAATATTGAAATTAGGACTACAAAACATTAGTGAAAAACTTAAGGATATGTCTAAGAATAAGAAAATATATTAATATTTTGGTAAAGTAAACAATGTGTGGTATCCTAGTAATTACATTCCTATCAAGATACTAAAAGTGGATACAGGCTCCGGCATAGATATACCTAGGGGTAATAACCCTGAAAATGGAATATTGGGTATTAACTCAATAGTCACCTATTTTATGAAAAATAGGCCTAAATATACACCTATTTTGACACTCTTAGAGGATATTATTTGGTAATTAACTTCTTATTTACACCAACAAACACACTAAATAGTATCTTAATATTACTTTAGTTAGAAGACTCATAGTTAAGAGAAGAATTTATAATACTTTTAAATTTTAATATGTTTTTTTTATTTAGATATAAAGATGATGGAATATATTTATTGAAATTGTCAAATAAATGAAACCAAGAAAGGAGTTAGTTATAATAGAAAATTAGAATGAGTGATAATGCTAGTGGTTGTACAATGGTGGAATACCTTCATATAAAAATGCATCGATGGTAAAAACTCATGAATAACCAAGTGATTCAGTCCATCATATGCAGATATATGAAATTTTAAGATATGTTGTGTCATGTATCTTACCCAATTATTGATGATAAGGGATAAGAATATGTTTTGTATGGGGTTAAGAACCAATATAAAGATCGAATAATGGATCTGTATGTCACTATGCCTGCCATCAAATATATTCCATAAATAATGGAAGTTGGTCCATCCCAACCTCAGGATACATTATTATATCCTTAGGCTTCGACATATCATTGAGAGATTAAAGTTTGTAAGTAAATTCCTCCATATGAAATAGATTTAATGGTGGAAAAAATTTTAGGAAGATGAACATTCAAAACAACATGATGATGTTGGGGATTCAAAAAAAGAAGAACATTTTGAAGAACATTTAGAGTTGATCCATATATCATCACACTAACCATAGAATCATCCACTGTAATTTTAGTCATGGTCGATAGAAGGTATGTAATTACTAACAAAATTTGATTGGTTAATCTTCCCTCCTGAAATATAATTTCCATGAATTATTAGTAGAACCAATCAAGGGTTGGATGAAATTTTTCTATACATTGGGAGAGAGGTTGATAGCAAGGAAGTTGTGAAGATAGTTCTCAAATAGTATCACGTTGTGATACATTATATTTTTCTTGTGGAATAATCATATAGATATCATTATATAATTAGATTTTATAAGTTTAATTCATATTTTTAGATGCATTTTCAAGCTATACTTGATAATAATTTCAACTGTTGGAGAATCTCATATTTTACTCCACACACATGTGTGAACCCAACTCTCTCATAATATCACACAACCTTATATGTTTAATTCATTTTAGATATTATTTTTGAAATGATAAGATCATGTGAAGATGTTATGGTGGATTTTCTAGTAAATAAGATTAAAAAAATATAGTTATCAAATTTTTTAATGGAAGGCATGGTTTGCACAAAAAAAGGCCATCGTGGAAGTGTATGGGTAATGGGATGACTCTTATTAAGTTTTACCACAACTTATGGAGATACTATGTCACAACAGTCTAGTTATATACCAGTTACACATAGTTGAATATATTATCCAAAGGAACCAAGTTGATCAATCAAATTTGGTCTTTGATATATTATTTTTTACATTCTTACCTTTTGTGGATACTTTTAGACATTGTAAGAAGTTTATCCATATTGATAGAATATTTTTTAATGGAAATTATAATAGAACATTATTGATTTTTTTACATAATATGGAAGTTATTCTCCTCTTTAATTGTCCTTTTCTATTTTTGAGAAGGAGAACTTCTCATCCTAAAGTTGGTTCCTCACTTTCCTCTAAGAATTTGTGAAGAATGTTAGAGGAATGTGTCTTATTTATGATCAACATTGAGAAATAAAGGAAGATGTATAGTATCAGGGTTTAGTATGGATTCCTACTCATTCATACCATATTTAATATATTAAACACATTGTAAGAAAAGTTCATAAGAGATTCAAGGATGATTCCTTGAAGAAATAAACCATCAACCTTGGAATGTATATGGTTTTTTATTGAAATAAACTTTCTAATATAAAGAATACTATTATATGTGTTCTTATTTTTTTATAATTTTCATTAGCATATGGACCACAACAAAAAAAAATATGGAGAAACATTTTTAATTCATTCGTCAAACTAATAAAGAAATATAAAACTACATGATGAAAATTCTAAAGGATAAATTGTTGATGGCATATAATGATGGGAGAATATATGAACACATGATGACCAATATTGTGGAATACATTAATGGATTATTTAAGGGGGTTCATAAGCTACCTGTCATAGGTAATTAATAATATTAAATTATATGTTAATTAGTTATAGATAATTTTCTTTTAATTAATTGTTTCTTTAACTTCAAAAATAAGTTTTGAAAGTAAATTATAAATCTAATGTAAGAAAAATTCTGTTGAACAGTAAAATATTGTATATAAATAGGTAAATAGGTCAAGGATGGTCTAAATAGAGGGATGCGATATTGGAACCATTTTCATCATGATGTTGATAGGATTATTCAAGAGGCCACCTCATTCAATGTTTGTTACTTTCACCATGGTGGGAAAATATTTGAGGTTATTGAGTGCCATGATCCTTTGATTGGTAGTAGTGGTCATGTGCTTTTGGTTTTACTAGAGTATTATTATTGTGATTTTGGTAACTTCTAAGCATTACAATATCATTTCACACATGTGATCACAATAGGTTATTCTGTATGCTTATCTTGGGAGAAATTCGTTGATCCAGTGTACTAACTATAGACTATTGGTGACCACTAAAGTTCTCCATGGATGCCTATAGGTCAATATCATAACTTCAGTATGCCCATTGATTCCCCCCATGATTCTTTTAAACATGAATAGACTGCACCCAAATAGGAGGCCGAAGTCAACTCATATTCAGAACAAGATGGATTTTCCGAGTTAAGGGACATCTTCACAGTGGTGCAGTTTATGTGATTAGGAAGGTCACACCTAAAGGTGTTTCCCGAGATGCATGGGGAAATCATTCAACAATCTACATAATTGTACTTTTAGTACACTTGTTAATGTAATTATTTTTGTAACTGAATATTTTAATGTTGTAACTAGTGATTTGAATGTAACTATTTAGTATTTTACAAATAGTTTCTCAAGGGAATGATCAAAACTTGGTTAAAATAATTTGAAATAACTATAGATTATGAAGAAATTTTAGTTACACCAAACACAAAATGAAACTTTTTTTACTTTATAGATAGAAAAATTAAATTTTAAACTAATTATTAGAAAATATCACGTTTGAACACCAATCACCATAAGAATTTTAAAAAATATCCCCCATACATAATTTCCAGCTATGCATAAATTTGAAAACATGTAAACATGTTATAATTTGATTCATAAGAGAGCATTAATATAATTTAAACAATTTTTAATTGGAAACAAGATGAAAATAATTAGAAATTAATTCCCTCAACATTTAGTACATGTGATCTTAGTGAACAACTCATTTGATCACTCTCTATAAAACATTTTAAGTTCCACTTCACCTCTCCATTAATATAACTAAAATTTAGATCATTAAATCGAATTATGGAATATCAATACTAAAATTTAAGTATCATAGTATAATTTTTAAAACAAAATTTCTATATACTTATTGAAATATAGAATTGAAATTATGTAATATTAATGAAAATATTTTTAGATGGTGTAATAAAAAAAATAATATAAATTGGGATTTTAAAAATAAGTGGTTCTCTTCTATTTGTTCAGTTTTGTTTTATCATTGATCAAATTTTGTTTATTAGTAGGTTTACATTCTCTTTTTTATAGTTCTTCAAATGTACTGAGAGAATATGGAACAAAAACACCACACACTAGGGATGTATTCATCCATAAGGAGGTGAGATCCTAATATATATGTTGTCAAATTTTTAAGAGGTTAAAGTGGAATTAAAGCATCCCAACACTGATTATCCCCAACTATCAGTGTTAGATCATCCCTTTGAGATCCTAACACATATATTCCCTAATAAAATGAAATAAAAATCCAAATTTTACTAACACAGATTCCCCATCTCACATGAAAATTCAGAATCACAATCATTAACATTTATAAATTTTACTTTTATTTTTCTTTTTAAAACAAAACAATCACTTAGAAAACCATTTTTTGATCAAAATCCCCTATTATCAAGAAAATATAAAAAAATTATATATTTAGATGGAGGATTCTATCCTATATGAATAGTATCATCATGTGTCACGTGAGGTGCTAAAGAGATGACCTGTTCAATATCTTCTTGTTAGGAGATCCCATTACTTCCACCACGAGGCACCTCTAGCACACATTGTTCCATTTATTTGATGATATGGATTCTATGAATTATCTATATGTGAATTTAAGATCGTTGATCATTGTCTAATTGTTGCACTATTCTAGATATGGTGACCAGAGACACACACATTCTATCTTCCTGAGGGGGAGATGACGATTACCTTAGAGTATTTTCAGGACATGTTGGGTCTACTTATCCATGGGGAACCCATTATGGGTGTGACTATAGGAGACTGGTTTGCAGCCATACACCATTTACTTGGAATTAATTTCATCGTTCATCCATGAGTTTTTCAGGGTTCCTGCATACACATGATATGGATTGATCATAATTTCTTAGTTATTCAAGATGATTTCAATGAGGAGATGTAGATTCAATACACACATTCCTATATTGTGCATCTGATTGGAGGTACACTATGTGTTTATCACTCTATAACCTTATTTCACATGATGTACTTACCACTACATGAGGATCTAGGTAGGACAACTACATACAGTTGGGTGTCAACAATATTAGTATATTAGAATTTCTAAATGATCAAATAAAAACGGAGAAGGAGGAGTGGAATTAGTTGTTCACTTTTTAAAAGTTTCAAGATTTTTAGAAACTTAACCCCTAAAACCTACTAAATTTCATTATCTTATCATATTTTAGTAAATAATCATGCATGAATAAGTATGAGAGAAAGTAAATCATACTATATTTATAAGTTTATGCCTTAGTGTGAGAACCTACATCCTTGACATGGCCACTCCCGTGAGACTATAAACATTCACTATTATGAAGAAGTGAATAAAGGTTGTTCCAACTCCAGTTATACACCATCTATCTCTTGATAGGAATGATTATACTGAATACTATAAGTTTACAGAGTTATCTTACAAAAAAATTATTCAAAACAAAAGAATAAATACTTTTTTAAAACTACTCCACAAATGCTCTATATGGATCCTCGGTCCAATGTGGATGGGTCTAAATCTCTAAGTCGGATTTACTCATTACGATAGACTCATTATGATGAATCCTTTTCTCAGACTGCACTTCTCAAACTCTGCTCAACTGCTCAATCTAATCTTCCTCAATACAGTAAAAAAAGTTTTAGTTGTCTGATCTTATAAAGAGATCTAATTCTGGAAAGATAACTAATTATATTTATAGTAATCCTAGAATGGAAGAGGAGATAAACTAAAAAAATCCTATTTACTCAAATTCAAAAACCTCAAAAATTCTCTCAAATTTGAACTTTATGTTTAACCACTTTAACTATTTTGAAAAATTCCTAAATCATCTTGAGACTTCTTAGTAATCATACTTCCATAAATTAATAAATTTTATTTAGTATAATTGAACTTCCTTTTCTCATTATGATGGAACTTTCTCAACTGATTATGATGGACCTTCCACAACTCATTCTAATGGAACTTTCCTTATCATAGTTAGTTCAACAAACTTTCCTTCTCAAAGTTAGTCATATTGAATTTTACTATTATAGTTGGTCTAATTGAATTTCCTCCTCATATTCATTTTGATTGACTTTCCTTCTCATAGTCAGACCAATTGACTTTCCTCCTCAGATTCAGTCTAATGGAATCCTCATAACTATGTAATTCTCATTACGATGGAATTATTATTACAATGGGATTATCATTACGATGGAAAATTCACTCTGATAATTTGAAAATATTCAAACCTCATTATCTATAACTCATTCAGAATTATGAAAACTTATGTGTTCGGTACTTATGGATCTAATGTAATACTTGTCTTGATTCCTAGAACTGATAAAATATTTATGATCCCTTAATTTATTCAAAAGCTTTATCATGAGAGTCTTCATGATTTATCAAAACATAAAGACTAGAAAATAATTATCTAACTTGATCTTGGAAATTAGAGAACTTTCTAACCCATGAATTCACACATTTCATAAACAAATATCTTTCTAATAGAAACATCGACTGGTTCTTTAAACTAATTGACCTAAGTCTGATGATTGGTATTTCAGAACTTTTAGCTTTCATCTTCCTGAAACCTTTTGTGTTTGGTACTATTCATTCTGAACTTCTGTGTCTGGAAACTAACTTTCTTAGTGACAAAAATTATTCTCCCACTTTTTGTTTGGGTTATAACATTCAGAAACTTTCACCTATTTTACAAAAAAATCACAAGATTAGTTGTCAACAAATGCACAAAATTTTAAAAAACAAAACATCACAAAGTATCTTAAATATATCCCTTTGGATTTGTTGATAACTTTTGTTAACAAATTTTTCAACTATCAAAATTTTTTCACAACTAAAATTTTCTAAGAAACTGTAGTTTTTTTACTTTTATAAAAAAACATCCTTTCTCAAAAGAGTGTTTTCTGACCTCACACTGCTGGATAAATTAGTGTTTTTGAATAAATTTCATCCCTTGAAGATAAGAAAAGCTTTCATCCATGTTAAGATAAAATCCCCCTTTCATTTATCTTTTCCTCTCACTTTTCTTTTTCTCTCCCCCATTTTATGATAACTGTAGCTTCAAATTCATTAAAAAGGGACAGGTAAAAACTTCTTACTAAGTAAAAATTTGTTACATTCTCTCACCCGTTTTCAATATAATTAAAAGCATGGTGAGGTTACTTCCTTATGATATTTATAAATTCATTGGAGGAATTTGAACATGAAGTTTCAACCTCAACTCAAAAAACATTTCTTTTGGCATTGCCTTTATGAAGATATCAGCAATTTGATACTTCGTTGAGATATATTCCAAAAAAACATCTCCAGTAATAAATTTCTCTTTTATAAAGTGAAACTTTATATCAAAGTGTTTTGATCTTGAATTCTGAATAGTGTTTTTAGAAATATCAATTGTATTATGATTATTACAAAGTATGTTCAATGGTTTAAAAACTTTTACTTTCAAATCTTTCTGCTGAGCTTTTATCCACAAAATAAGAGTACAAGCCTAAGTAGCCACAACATATTCTAATTATTCTATGCTAAAAGTTACTGAACTTTTTTTCTTATATTGCCAACTTACACAACATTCACCCAAGAAAAATGTTCCTCGTGAGGTTGATTTTATATCATTACAATCTCCAACCCAATCAACATCGGTATAATCACAAAACTTCATCTCATAATTTATTTTTTATAATAACCCATGTGAAGTTATTCATTTGAAATATCTCATAATTCTCTTTACTACCAACATATTTTATTCTTCCGTATTACTTTGATACATGGAATACAACGTCATAGAATAAATAATATCATTCCTTGAGGTTGTAAGGAAAAGTAGAATTCCCATCAACTTCTGAAAGTATTTCTGATTCACACTTTTTCCGAACTCATATTTACTCAACTTCATACACATTAAGATTGTAGTAGAAACTTCTTTGGATTATTACATTCCAAAATTTTGTAACAATTCCATGGAATACTTTTCCTGAGATGGTAAATTTTATTTTTCTTTTTGTTGAACTTATAAACCAAGGAATAATGTTAATTATCATAACATTGAAATCTAAAATTTCCTTATCATTTCTTCAGAAAATGTTTTATAAACATCTTATTTATCCCTATAAAAAATTATATCATCCACATAAACAATTATAATTAGAGTTATGGAGTCAACATCTTTCACATATAAGTTTCTATCAACTTTTCCTTCAAAAAAAATTCAAAATTCTCAAACAATTTTCAAGCTTATAATTCCATGAATGTGGAGTTTGTTTTATCCCATACAAATATTACTTCAATCTACAAAAAAAAAATCCATCCTCATCAAGTAGAAACCCACAAGGTTGTTCAATGTAAACTTCTTCTTCAGTTTCTCTATTGAGAAATACTAACTTTACATTAATCTAATATACTATGTAATTTTAGTGAGTAGTCACTACTAGAAAAATTATAGTAGTTTTTAACTTTGTAATGGGGTAAAAGGTTTCATCAAAATCTACACATTCTACCTTTTCAGAGCCTTTGTAAATAATCCTATATTTTTTTCTTGAAACATCCCCATGTTTATTCAAATTGTTTCTATAAACCCATTTTTCTCTGATCATATTTTTACCTTTAAAACATGGAAAAAGTTCTCAAGTTTCATTTTTTTTAATTTAATTCAACTCTTGATTCATATAATTCACCCATTCTTTTTTTTGAAGAGATTATGAAAATAATTCTGGTTCAAATTTTGAGATGAGTGAAGTTTTATTTTCTAATATTATCTTTATTCTGGTTTAAATTAGAGCCTTTTGATTCCCAATAATATTTTTGGACTCAAATTTTTTTTTAAAGTAGGAAATTTCAAAGTTCATCTTCCTGAATCACCTTCCTCATCACATGATCCATTTGAATATTCTTAGAAATTACTTTGCTCACTTTCCTTTTTGTTAAAAAATTTCAGTTTTTCTTCCTCAACATTCCTAGCAACTTTTATTAAAGAATTTGGACTATCAATAAATTTCACATCATATGAGTCCACAAATTTTTTTTAAATTTGTTTTAAAATATTTTTAACTTATTTAATTGGTTAAATAACCCATAAAATTTCATTCCTCATCTTTCTCATCAAACTTACCCAAATCCATATTTTTTATTTTAAGTAAACATAGACATCCAAAAGCATTAAAGTACTTTGATGAAGGTTTTTTGTTATACCACGTGTCATAAGAATCCGTGTTGGATTATGAACTTAATAAACATATATTATTAACATGTATAGTAGTACTAACAGATTCTCTATAGAACTTTGAAAGTTTTTATTCTGCTAACATGTTTCTTCCCATTTCCACCATACTTCTATTTTTTCTTTCTGCTACTATATTTTGTTGTGGGGTATATGGAGCACTATATTGATGTCAGATTCCATGATTTCTCAGATAAGTTTCAAACATATTACAATTAAAATTTCTTCCATTATCTGTTCTCAGCTTTTTTATATAAACCCCTATTTCTTTCTCAACTTCTTTTCTGAAAAATTGGAACATTTCAATAGCCTATGACTTGTGTTTCATAAACATGATATTTTTCATCTGAGTGAAATAATCAATAAAATTTATAGAGTAAAAATCTATTTTTATTTATTGATGTCTCATCATCCCATATAAATTGGAATGAATAAGTTCAAAAGGTCTAGTAGACTGAATCTCAACTTTCTGATGACTTTTATTAGTCATATTACCTTTCTGAAAAGTTATAAAAACACCTTCTTATCTTCTTTTCAATTATGGAAAGTTTTTATGATGTCAAACTTATAAAGTTTGTTTATGTTTTTCTGCCCAAAGCGGCCAAGTATTTGGTGCCACAACTTATTTTCATTTTCAGCACTTAAGTAACATAAGTTGTTAAATTATCTTATTTGGAAGATATTCTCACTATTTTTTTCTATGTTCGTAATAAATTTTCTATATTTCACACTTTTGATAACATAATAATATTTTCTAAAGATCACTTATTTTATATCATCAAAAAGTTAAATTACACTAAGTATGTTATGTTTTAGTCCATAAAAAAATATTTCCTTATATTTCAACTTTTCACATTCAATCTCTGTCATTCTGATTATGCTAATTTTTAGAGAACTATCATAGCCAAAGGTAACAACACATCCATCCTGATTTTAAACATGTTTAAAAAAATTTAAATCACCTTTAATGTGTGAATAACAACCACTATCAAGTATCCATGGTTTTTTCTTTTTTTCTTACTTTCAAGGAATTCTCAACAATAAATTATCTTTCTTCAACTTTCTTCTTTCCTTATTCCTTTTATTTTATTTCTTACAAAACTTTTACTCAAAAATTAGTCATACATTCATCAGAAATATAACCTGGTGGATCATATTGTCCATAAACTTCTTCTAGATAGTCAAATTGATTCGTCATTGAAATTTTTCTAACGTCTTAAGAATTCACTTTTCAACTTTCTGTAAGTTAGTAAAGTTACTCATTATACTTTAGCTATTTTTTAATTCTACTCAAAAATTCTTCTAGGTAGAGATAAGTTTTTCCAACAATTATAATCCATATTCCCAAATATTCCACAGAACCAACAAAGATCATAAAATTTTGATTTTTTATTGAATTAAGATCTTTCTCTATAGAAACTTTGTTTATGTTGATAATTTTTTCCTACTTTAATAATATCTTGATGTGGACCAACTATCCTTCTAATTTAGTTTTTATATTTTTTATATAAAATAGTTTTCTCACATCCTTTATCCACCCAAACTTTCCTAGTAATTTTCTTACCACCTGAAATGTTAGAAAAATAAGATGAAACATTATTTTTAGAGGGTGAGAAATTCACCTGATTTTTTATCTGAGATTTCTCAATAAATTTATAAGCCTAATGTTTTACTTATGGATCTTTGTTTAAGTTTTCATTTATCTTACTCAAGGTTATTTTAGACTCAAAAGTTTATATTGAAAATTATTGAGTTCTTCATTAACTTCAAATTTATTACTGAGATATTCAACTAAATTTCCCTATTCATAAACTCTTAATTTCTAACTTAAGATATCCTAAATGTATTCTTCCTCCTTATTGATGAAATATTTTCTTCCTTCGGCGACTTCTTCACAATATTTCTTCATTAATCTGATTTCTTTCTTGAGAGTTATATTTTGATCAATACATGCACCAAGTTCCATTATGATTTGATACTCTCTATATGATTATTCACCACCTTATTCACAATCTGAGGAATCTTTTTTTCTCAAATTTTGCAATGAAGGTTCTGAATTTTTCTAAACTTTCATCTTCTAAATAATTATTTTCAGCTGAGTCTGAATCAACTTTCTTACTCAGTATACTTATTTTGTTTCTATTGAACTTATTCTTGTGTTTTTTGGATGACTTTTCTTCTTTAGAACTTTTGTTCCACTTATTCTATTAAGGTGTTTCATTAGAATCATCTCGAAACTCACTAACTTTTTTCTTGGGTCAATTCATAGAAAAGTGTCTCATTCCACCACATTCAAAACATTTAAGAGGTATTTTTCCTCCAAATATTCCTCTTTCTCTTCTATAGTTTCTAGATATAAGAGATGTGATTTTATCATTCAAATCATCATCTTATTTATCTTCGAAATCACAAATATTTATATCTTCATCATCTTGAGTTTTCATTTTTCTCATAGCTTCAAAATCCATTTCATCTTTTATATTATTTTTTAACATTGGATCTTTCCTCATTTCAAAATAAATAAGAAAGTTATGAAATTCATCAATATATAAACAATCCTTATCTTCTAAAGAGGAAATTTTAGAATGAAACCTATCTAGAAATTTTCTCATAAGTTTCTTCAATATTTATGGAATATTCCAAAACTTCTTCAAATCATATGATGTTTAAAAAAAATCATTTACCCTACTTAAGTATTCATCAATAGTTTATTCATCTATCATTATTATGTCTTCAAAATTACTATGTCTAATTTTTAGCTTTTCTTACTTCACTTTAGAATCCCCTTTGAAAATACTTTATAGCTTATCCCACATAATCTTTGAAGTATTGAGACCCATCACCTTCATATAAACATTTTATAACACATACATAAGAATATAATTCCAAGATTTTCCATCAACTTCAATATTTCTATTATTAAAAGTCATCTGGGAATATTTTTCAATAGGTGGAAACCCAATTGTAATAGCATCAAAAACTTACATGCCAAGAGATAGGAGATAAGGAATCATCCTATTTTTTCATCCATAATAATTTTTTCTGTAAAATGTAGAAATTCCTCTACTATTGATAGAATTGATATTATCCATGATAAGGATTCAAAAAAAGGAACTTTCCCTTTGATACTAATTGATGTTCCAAAGGATCGAATAACAACTAAGAAGGGAGGTTGAATCAGTTGTTCACTTTTTATAAGTTTCAAGAATTTTGGAAACTTAACCCCTACAACTTTCTAAATTTCATTACCTTATCATCTTTTAGTAAATACTCATGCATGAAAAGTTAGGAGAGAAAGTAAAAAACACAATATTTATAAGGTTCCTCCTCAGTGTGAGAACCGAAATCCTTTCCATAGTCACTCCCATGGGACAATAGAAATTCACTATTATGAATAAGTGAATATAACTTATGACAAATCCTTTTATACACCTTCTATCTCCAGATAGGAATGATTATACTGAATCTCATCAGTTTACAAAGTTTGATTACAAAAAATTGATCCAAAAAATAAATAAATACTTTGTCCAAACTGCTCCAAAAATTCTATGTCTGGATCATCAGTCTTATGTGTTTGGGTATGATTATCTCAGTATAATTGAATCATTATGATGAACCCTTTTCTCAAACTTCACTTCTCAAAATATGCTCAACTACTCAGTCTGATCTTCTTTGGCCTGATCTTCCTCAGTCTGGTAAGAAAACTTTCAGTTGTCTAGTCTTCTAACGAGATATCATTCTGGAAATATAACTCTGACACAAATTCCGCAGCACTCCACCTTTTCTACTCATGTGATATTTTGAAAAGTATGAATGTATTTTTCTTCTATTTACAGTCATCCTAGAATGTAAAAGGAGGTAAACTGAAAAACTTTTCCTGCTTACTCAAATTCAAAAGCCTTCAAAATTCACTCATATTTGAACTTCATTTTTGACCACTTCAACTCTTATGGAAGCTTCTTAAATCTTATTGAGTCTTCTTGTTAATCATCCTTTTCAAACTTCTTAAATTTTCTTCAGTGTGATTGAACTTACTTATCTCATTATGATGGAACTTAATCAACTCATTATGATGGAACTTCTATAGCTCATTCTGATGGAAATTTCCTCATCAGAGTTAGTTTGATTGCATTTCATTCTCAAAGTCAGTCTGGTTGACTTTATTTCTCAGAGTAATTCTGATGACCTTCATTCTCAGAGTCAGTCTAATTGAATTTCCTTCTTATAGTTAGTCTGATTAACTTTCCTCCTTAGAGTAAATCCAATGTAATCCTAATAATGATGTAATTCTCATTGTGATGGAATTCTAGTTATGATATAATTATCATTACAATGGAAAATCCACTCTACAGCTTTGAAAATATTCAAACCTTATCATCTATAACTCATTTAGACTTCTAAAAACATCTATGTCTGATACTTTTGGATATGATGTAAAAAATTTCTTGATTCCTGGATTTGATACAATCTTTATGATTCCTCCATTTCTTCGAAAGCTTTTACCATGAGAGTTTTCATGATTTATGAGAACTTCAATATTGGAAAAAGCATAGTTTTGATTAAGGATGGAAATTAGAGAACTTTCTAACTCATAACTTCACACTTTTCAGTAACAACTATCTTTCTAATAAAAACTACAACAGATTATTTATATCGATGGACCAAAGTCCAATGATCAGTATTTTTGAACTTTTAGCATTCATATTCCTAAAAAATTATGCATATAGCACTATTCAGTATGAAATTATGCATTTGGAAACTAAATTTCTCAAAGACAAAACTTATTCTCCACCTTTGTGTTTGGGTTCGAGCATTCATCAACTTTCACCTATTTTACAAAAACATTCTTTTACAAAAGATTAGTTTTCAATAAATACAAAACATTGTAACAAAAAAAACATCACAAAGGATCTTAAATATCTGTATAGATTCATATGTTTAGCATGTCGAGCAGAGCATAAATTGATTAGAGAATGCTACATTCTACTATAGATGTGTTCATTGGAGTGTTTTCCATACATCACTCCTAGAGATATCACCCCATTTCTCCCATCACCTTTTATTGGAATATACTTAACGGTGTCAGTATGTATACATAATTAAATTTATTTGTTTTAAAATTTAATTAATAGTATTTTTATTGACTAATCAAATATTATTTTTATTTCTAGGTGTGGTCAGGATCAAAGTTATATACATTCCCCAAGGCATAGTGTTCATAGTTTTTGGATGATTTTTTATGATCTGTATCTAGATGATGTAAGTAAATTGTTGATTTTATTTATATAAAGATTATTTTTTATATTAATTTTATATGATATTATAATTATAAATTAGTAATATTTTTGTCTCAATTTATGAATAATTTATGAGTTTCATTTTAGGTTTCCTATATCTCATATACTAATCTTGTATTTCCATTGCTTCCCCCATACTATACAGATGGGATTAGAGATCATGGAGCAGTGGTTCCACTAATTCATTTCCATATCATTAAGTGGAACCATCCAGACTATGTCATGTGAACCATTTCATGTGACTGTTTGGATGCATACAAAACATTCCCAGTGCACCACATCATATTTCTATATTGAACAGTATTCAACTCATAGGTAGGTAGTCTATTGATTGGTCGTGCTACCATGCATAGTACATTGAGTCTCATGACAGGCATGATCAATATAGTATATATCATCACACATATCCCACAATACGACTTCATCTTTTAGGTCAGGGGGAGTACGTGTATTGGTACTAACATTACACTATTGTGAACTTTACACACCATGGGATGAGCCATCACCAATTGGTTTGTTTACTATAATTTTTTAGATCTTTTTATTTCAAAAACTATATTAAAATGAATATTATTTTTTAATATTCAGAGGTGATGCATAAACTTATACACATCACTGATGTTGAGGAGGAAGTTTACAGTCGGTATTTAGTTCTTCTAGAGTCGGTGGATCTCATAAATCATCTTAATTCCTTATATAAAAGTGTTTAAGATGAGGATCCACTAGCATAGCCTAATCCAAATTCTCCCATAAAGGATGTTGTGTATGATGATGGTCTATAGGATCCTTTGGGGATGATGCACAATCATCATCATTGTCTCCATCAGTGGGAGCATAGAGGTAACGATAGAGATGAGGATAGGGTCAACGGCACCAGAGAGAGGCTCCAGCATAGCATGTAGATTTTTCTGCATGACAGGCATGGGATCCTATACAATAAGAATTAGATTTTTCATAGAAAACATGGGAACCTACACAACAGGCGTGAGATCCTATGACCAATGTACCTAGGCCTCTAGGGACATGGTACTTGGGTAAGATATTACAGTTTTTTTAGTACTCTAGAGACACTATATAAATGACTTGTTTTATGTGTATCAACCATTGTCATCATCTTCATGGGATCCTATCATAAACTCATACTTGTTGACATATGAGTATACATATGATGTGGGGGAGTCATCTACGTGACACGTTGGATATTCATCTACCCAGCAGTACGGGGAGGCACTAACTGCACATCAAGTTGAGGTATCAGCATCTGTAGAGCAGTAACAGAGGAAACACATAAAGAGAAAGCCACTCCTATAACTGGCACACCAGAGTGGTGTAGACATAACACTTAGAGTGGTCATGAGGTTCGTACGCTGGGTTATGGTACCTAGAAATGACAATGTTGATTTTTTTTCCATTGTGATAATTTCATATTGATGTGTAGTAATTAATGAAATAATTAAATAAAATTAATATATTCATCCCAATGTATCATATACTAATCTTAGAGATTCCCATATATCACCAAATTGACACTCAAAGTTATTATACCACACCACCAACTCAAATTAATTCATATTAGAAAATCATATAGTGATACATTTACATCCATGTTTGCATTACCTTCCTCATTTTCATATAAAATTATCATTTAAATGACATTATTTGATATTTATAGAAGTATATATTTCCTTAAATTTAATATATTTTATCATATTTATAATCATTTATTCATATTATGAAATTTATATAACCATTAATAACAAAAACACTATATTATTGTATTTTTTAATTTATGTATTGTCCTTAGATTCATGACACAAAAACATCCAAAAAGAGCAAGCTGTAATATATTCCAAACCATAAATATTGATCTAGGTGTGTGTTTGAGATATAACATGTATAAAATTAAAGCTTGAAAATATTTCTATGTCATATTATTTAGGGAGACCCCGGTCACTATTTTTTGGGGTCAAAAAAGGTTTAGAAGGCCTCCAAAACCGATTTTTTAGTTGGGATACCCTAATTTTTTAATATTTGATGGGATTTCAAGTTTGTTTAAGAGGGTCTTCTTGTATATTTTCAGTGGTTAATGAATTTATTCTCAAGTATTAAATTTATATAGATATTATGGTTTTTAAATTTTATCATTTTTAATATTATAGTTTTATTTATAAATAAATATATAAATATTTTCTTATATTTACATATAATAAATCAATTATAAAAATAAATATTTGAACATGTTTACATAAGAATTTATTTTTAAATATATAAACCATATGAAAATAAATATTTATTATTCATTTTATTTAAAATAAAAATTATTTATTTATTTAACTTATAAAAAAAGCAATTATATATACACACACACAAACACCTTTACAAGTAATGTTTATATATAAATATGTGTATGTCAAAAAATATATATATATTTATTTTTATATTCTAATATATGTAAAAAAATCATATATGTAAATATTTTTGCATGTATGTGTGAAATATAAATGTGGATGTATGTGTGTAAATATGTGTGTGTGTGTGTGTGTGTTAATATTGTGTAAAAACAACATATATAATTTTATTTTTATAAATATAATATTATCATTAAATATAGCATATAAACACATTTATAATGAGTATTTATAAATACATTATAAAAAAATTATATCTAAATATAAAATTATATGTAAATATTTATAAATATATATGTAAATATATAGACATATAAATATATATGGAATGTAAAAAATTTATATCTAAATATATAATTTATAGATATGTTTTAAAAATTTATTTAAAAATAATTATATAAATCATAATTAAATTATTATTATCCATTTTATTTAAAATAATATCTAACATTTTTTTTAATTATAAAAATATGTGAATATATATATATACTTATACATATGTATATATAATGTTTATATATACATATGTGTGTGTATTAATAAACAGATATATATTTATATTTATATTCTAATATATATAAATGAATATTTATATATAATATTTTTAAATAAATATAAGTGTGTGTATATATATATCATACACACAAATAATGTATTTAAAAATAATTATAAAAAAAATATATAAATATATGAATAAAAATTATGTATGTAAATATATATAAATAAATTGAAATATCATAAAATACAGAACAAAATAAGCTTGTGATAGTGGTAAGGGGTTTGAAATGCACAAGAGAGGTCACCAGATCGAGTCCATATTTTCTCTAAAAACTCCCAAACGAACCAAGGATCAACCATGAGTAAATACTAGACAAATAAAACACATAAAAATCAACACCCACCACACCCAAAACCCAATAAAAAGATCGGGATTCCCAATGACCCGGATCATAAACCAAAACTTGAAAAACTAGGTGTGACAATTACACTCATAAAAATATTATAACATTCAAATTTTATCATTTTTCGTAATATAATTTTATTTACAATTAAAAATATACACATATATACATATTTATATATATTTATTCATAAAAATTTAATTTTATAAACAAGTACGTAAACATATTTACATATAAAATAGCTTTCTAAATATATAAACCATATATAAATAAAAAATAATATCAATTTTATTTAAAATAAAAAATTATGAATATTTATATACCTAATGTATATATATATATATATTTATAAATATATTTTTGTCTATTTTTGTATTAGGAAACTGATATATATTATCAATACATTCTAATATATGTATATAAATATTAATATATAATAAATATAAATATGTATAATTATATTTATAGATACATATAATATATATATTTGTGTGTATATATATGTATGTATGTTGTATATATGTATATATTTATTTATTTATTTATAAAAACACATGGAGAAAACATATTTTATAAATCTAGTATATATATAAAAGTTGGGTTTTTCTGATACCATGTGTCTCCTTTTCATTTCACAAATTCCAGCTGATTTTTTTCACCCCCTCTTCACTACCACTCTTCCCTTATCTACTCCTAAAATTCATACTTCTCCACCTCCCTCCCCGACTCCCTCCCTCCCTGAGTCCCATCTCTATTGATGCCTCCCTCCCCAACCCCCACCCCCCCCACCCCCGCCTCCACCTACGCCTCTGCCTCCATATTCCAACCTCCTCCCCTACACCTCATAATCAGGTCTCTGAATACTCACATGCATGTTTATGTTGTGGTCTCATATTCAATTAAGGGTTTCATTAACACTCCTATGTTTTTTAATCTCCTTTTCATCCTAGGTTTTCCTTCCCATTTGTGGCCTCTCACTATTGTGTTCCCTTTGTGGTGCGGTAATCTCCCATTCATCTTCAACTTCCCAACTCGTGAATGCCTATCATCACTTTTCCATGGTATTTTATCCTATTATAAATCCTTACTTTGTTTATAAATGTTCCAATATTTTATTCATTTTTTCTACTTCGACTATTGAACATCGTCTAAAGAAACCTATTTCTCCTTCTCACAATAGGTTCTCTTCAAATCCCTATATACCAAATCTTATTATGATTATTCCTTCTATGTTTCTTCCCCATTTCTTTATAGTTTTGTTTTCAGGATCTCTTCCATTACGCATCAAATGGTAAAATGATAATTTTGTATCCCTGATTTAACTATGCTTCTAAGTTATATGGTTATTCCTCTTTTGTAACCCTAATTTTGTAACCCTGGTTTTATTCTAGTTCTATGTACTATGGTTATTTTTTCATTTCCCCCTTTTCCTCTCCTAAAATAAATTAAGAACGTTGATCTTATTTTCTATTATATCTCATATATCATAGGTATGAACTTATATAGACAATTTTGTAACCCTGGTTTTATTCTAGTTTTTTGTATATATTCACTCTATAAATGCTTACTGCATTGAATTTATCTTAAATATAGGTTCACTATACAATGTTACAATATTAAATCTCTAAATTATTCATTGTATATAATTTTTTACATATTTCCTCTTTATTATCCATATTATGTATTATCAACATGATTATTTTCAATTTCATATGATTCAAAAGTTTATTTTTTAAATTTTTTGAATAAAATTATATAAATTTTAACTAAATCATTAATTCTAGATTTTTTATTAATTATTTATAGGTTCTTTGTTTTGATGAAAATTCAAAATTCACCCATATGGCCTGAGCAATATATATTTTGTGGTAGTAAGACCTTTATTACAAGCCTATTTTCTCTAATCTATTTTTACACATTTAAATACCAAGATGAATATTTATTCCATCCACTTTCATGTTGTTGAATTTTGATATTTTCTATTGCATATTAAATATTTTTAGAATACATATTAGTGTTTAATATTACCTATTATTATGCATATATTTTTCCATTTTACATATTATTTAGACAAATAAGTTGTACATATTTCATTAGAATTCATTTTGGTTCTACATATTACCTCAAAATATTTTTTTAGAATCCATATATATTTTTATATTTATATGATAATTTCTAGTTTCTATGTAGTTCATAAATAGTTTATTAAATTTACTTAATTATTTTTATTGTATAGATGCTTCAAATTTTCTAATATAGAAAATTAAAAGTACCCACAGTTGGTATTATGAATCATGAAACTCTTCCTCAGACTCACAAGTTCAACTTCCCTCTTACCCCTTACCCTTTTTAACTTATAAGTTCAATTACCCTCTCCCTTAGGCTCATGCGTTGAGTTTATCTTTTTTCTATACTTTATTGTATGATATCTTCAAGAATTTTATTATAATAGATGATTTTATATTCTATGTTATAGTGGTTTAGAAATTGTATATGGATGTTTTTTATTTTGAAATTTGATCTATTTTCAATTGATTGAAAACATATAATAGTTGTTAATATATGATATGTTCAAACAATAATTTTTTATTTATATTTTGAATTTGTTTTCTATATAAATCTACTACATTTAAATATCTAAAATGCTATTTTGAATCTACATTATTATTTTAGTCTATTATTTGGATATGAATGGTGTTTAAAAAAATGTTTCGAGATATATTATATATTAATTTATGTAGAATGTTTGACATAATGTATTATATTTCAAAATGTTTACATTATAATTAATCATGTGAATTTTCAATTTTACTTTATCTAGATGATTCATGCATTTCTTTTTCTTTTTTTTTTCTAGGTTGTTACACTTCTTAGATTATGAAAGTTTTTAGATTTATAAAACCAAAATTTGTTCATTATCTAAATTCTATTTAGTTATTCTAGACACAATTCTGATTTTTATATAATATTTCTCAAATGAAATGCATGTTTATCAGGATATGATTATTTTGTTTTGGAATCACAACCCTATTATTTAATATTGAAAACTTCCTCCTCGTGATATGATCAATCTCATGGATCATTCCCTCCTTCACTTCCTTTATTGTGAGTCTGTCTCAATTTTTTAGGAGCTTCTACCTCCCATATATTATGGAATAAAATGTGTACAGAATTATATTTTTAGAATATTCACCCATTTTTCAATTTCAGGTGCTAAATATTCTAAAAATATTATTATTTCATATGTATTTGAGAAACTGGTATGAAATCCTTTCATTTTTATCAATATTTTTTTAAATTAAAATTCAATGTATATATGATGTTTTTCTTATACTAATCACATTATGTGCCATGAACTTTTTGAAATAATGTTTTTTGTATTATTTTTTGTATCTAGATGGTATTCTATTCTAAAATTCATTTCAAATGATCTTTGTATTAATTTTAATTTCCATTCTGAATTCTAATTTTTATACTCTGCATTCTTTACTGAAGTTGAAAAACTAAATTTAGAATGTTGTTTATAGGTTTTCACCAAGGAATGATATTAAAATCATAATAGTATTAAAATTCATTTAATAAAATACTCCTACTTTTCACATTTCTTTGACTTGTTCACAATACATTTTACATTTTAACATGTTCCATTTTATGACTTTTTCCCATGTTTTTTTGATATACATTTCACACACTCGATATGTCATCATAAAAAAAATGTCAATATAATGGTTGATGGTTAAAATTACTAGGTAAGTTATTGAAAAGTTTTACATTTTGTATAGTTTTATTATTTTTTAAAAAATATATTCTTTATTTATAGTAGTATATTAATATATTTCCACTATTGTGTCTAGATTTTGGTAGAGAAACATTATTTAATACAAAATCATGAAACTGATGTGATTTGTGCATTTATATAGTATTATTTTAGGTCTTAATTATTATAATAAATACCATTAATTAATAGAACAAGCACCATTAATTAATAGAACAAACACCATTAATTAATAAAACAAACACCATTAATTAATAGAACAAACTATTAGTTATTTTTTAAATGTTTGAAACAGAAACTCAAACTATTTATTTTGAAATATTTTGAATTATGTTTTTTAGATTTGATATACCATAATGCATTCCTCTCATTCTGTTAATAACTTCCCTATTTATAGTACTATATCAGTGCTATAAAATAGAATTAAGCTATCATTTTTAAAACAAATAAATAATTATTTAGTTCTGTACATGTAAGTACTCTATAAAACAATTTTCTATATTCATCATTAACATATACCCATTTTATATTATTACTTATTTCAAGTGAAAACGTGTTCTGATCTTTCAATTATTCATGAAAATATCCAGCACCATACATGCAATGTATTTCCATTGTCAACTACGCCAAGGCACGACTTCTATTCTTGACTTATTTTAAATTAAATAAACCTATTGGCTAAGTGAGTATTTAGTTTTAATAATAATATATGTAATTAATTAACAATAATATATTCCATTACACCAAATTAAGAGTTCATGATCACAGATGATAGTGGAACTATCACAAATCAGGTTAGGCTTCCATCCAGCCTAACACCTGACCAAGTCCACGATAAGGCCTGAGAGGATTTCTCAATCCTCCCAGGCTAGAAACTAGTGTCGGGAATCAAATATATCAAATTGGGAATGATTTATCCTAATAAAACACAAAAATAAATAAACCAAATAGAGAACACAACATAACCCATCAATAACTGAACATGAAAAGATACATAACCAAATCCAGATACAATAGTAGAAGGACAAAACAAAGTCTAAAAATAAACTAAACCAAATTGGAACCCAACATGATCTCCATATGAACTCTTGTTAACCACTATCCACAAGACCAACCTGCTCCAAAGGCAAACTCAAACCAAAAATTTGAACCTATAAAACAGCTCGGGTCTACCGACGCCGAGTGGAACAAGTAGGGTGTGAGCATAAATATCCCAGTAGGTAAACACCACAGATTCCATAAATTTACTTTATTGAAACATTCCATAAATGATAGTTTGAAAATACATTATAAAATAGGGTTTTATCATTTTAAATAATAAAACACATCTTTCCAGAATTTCCCTTTTTAAAACAGCACACCACTTTCTTTTCTAAAAATGATACTATTCAAAAATCCAATTCTAAAACCAAACACCCAATGGGAATCTAAACAAGGAATTCAAAGAGTTGTTCCAAGAGTAAATAAATAGTGTAGGTAAATAAAAATTGATCAAGTAACCAAAGTGCAGCAAAGTAAAATAGAACATGCAGATAGTAATCATGGGAATTTTCTAAACATCTATGGAAGCAATATGTGGACATACTCAGTTCAGACTCCCCTGTCGATGTACAATGCATCTCCATAGTCAATAACCAACCTGGATGCTCTAAACTAGCCTCATCAGTGGAACATCCCACCTAGCCTCTCAATAATCTAAGGGGTACTAATCCATCTCATCGGGACGAGTAAGAAACCTTCACTGAAGCCTCTAGATGTTTCCTAGGAATCCCATGATAATAGTACATGGAGATTTAGGAGGTCATAATACGCCTGTAATAAACCAATAACCCATAGATTCCACTGTTCATGCCTAGACTAAACTCTGACGCCACCTATGCAAAGACCCTCTCCTTAGAGGGACCACTATAGAGGTACCCATCACACGTCAAATCATTCACAAGTGCCAATCGGGCCTACACATAATATTTTTTTAAAACCAAATTCTGAAACAACATATAAGGTATCAAGTAGGACTTATCATTTAAAAATCCAATTACATTTCCAAACCATTTCCAAAACTAATGTGAAAACATAAATTAGACTCAAAATATTCCAAAATGGGCCTTGATATCATTTAGTTACCAATTCACATCCCAAGATACCAAATGGGACATGATTTGGGAAACACATTTAGAAACCAATTTTCAATTCATTTTGGAACCAATGAACTATTTGGAAAACACTTAGGGGTTTTTAGGGAACCATTTGGAAAGAAGAGGGATAAATGGGAGAAGAAGGAAGAGGGGAATAATGTTTTGAAATCTAGGGTTTAAGGTGAACATCATTTTAGAAATCCATTATAATTTTTTATCCATATGCACACTCCATTCACATTTGGATATTCCTATATCCAATGGCCCAACCATTAGAAGTCATAGAGTGCCAAAGGTTTTTAATTAAATAAATGTAAGTAGCACAACAACCCACACATAAGCACTAAAACAAAAAAGATACATTACAATCACACACAAGATCAATTCATAATGTAAACTAAGCTAATGAAAAATATATAAAGACCAAACACACCCTAAATCACCCAATTCCATTTCAAAATACCAATTGTAATTTTATCAAACACTTGGTATACATATACACATAGGCATAACCATATAAATCCTTTAAAAGCTCGTTTTCATAAAATTTCCAACATGAAAACACCACAAAAACTCATACAGGCACATCAAAAGCATGAAAAAAACATTTAGAAATTTATTAGAAATGATAAATCATTACATGGAATGGTTCTAAAGTGAAATTGACAAAAATGTAATGGATCGTGTTTTAAACCAAGGTGAAATTCCAAGAGAATTTGATTTTTTTCATTTACTGGATGGGTCATTCTTTGAATCTAGCTTCAGAATGTAATTATGAGAGTTGGAACACTTAAAAGTGTTGTTTTCAGACTTGGGTAAAGGCATAAGGGGTCCATCATGTGTCTCGTTGAGTTTTTGGAGCGATGGGCCCAAAAAAAAATTGGGTGGTCTGAACAGGGCACACAATTGTTCTAAAACTGTGCAGCCCCCAGTAGTAAACCGTGAAACCTGAACCAAAGGTGTAGTAGGTGTCACATCATTTTTACATAGTTTACCCAAACCATGTGCCAAGAATTCATGATTAGTGCCACTTAGGTAGTAACCTCGCACTATTCATTGCACGGTTGGCACACAATTAGACAAATCGTGCGGTACAACTGTGCGAGGTGGGTATCTTAAGCAGCGGGAGCCGAACGGTTGGTACACAATTTGGAAAAACCATGTGTCCAAACCAAGTGACCTAGTTTAGAGAGTTAAATGACCCAAATAACCTTAATGAGGTTTAAAATCACTTTTTATTTTTCTTTCTTCTTCCTCCAGCGAGTAAACCCTCTCCTCTTGCACCATGGTTTCCTCCTCCCTGACCTAGGGATCAAGATATCTCCTCCATCTATCATCTGAATCAAACATTTTCAGTCTCTATAGATCCACATTAGTAAGATCTTGATTCCTCTTGAATTTTTATTTGTTTAATCTCCTCTCATTTGAGTTATCGTGGTGCAAGCTCATTTTCCCCATTTTTAGGGATAATGACAATTTCTTTGATTTCTTACAAAATAGACCGAATATGACCTTGATATAGATAAATAAGGCATAAATGGTATATGTTAGGTGTTCTATGGATTTTTCCCTAATTTTCTGCTAAATCATATGTCACGGCCCGTCCTCGGGACACGTGTCGTGACTACCCCAAGCCCGCCTTCCATAGGCCAGGGGCCGGCGACTAGCACCAAAGGCGTAAATCCCGATAACTGGGAAGGCATTTCCTTTAAAAAAAGTAAACAATCACCACAGAGTAAGCAAGCGGAGAAAGTAAACACTAAGTACAAGAGAGGTGCTGAAAAGTAAATGGGCCAGAATACAAACCCAAAAGAAAGTACAACTACAACTGAACAAGTACAACAGAAAAGACAACAGCTGGAAGGACGGAAGCGGCTCCTGGGTCGTCCTCCTCGGATCCTACCTGAAGGGTAGGTACAGATAGCCTCCACAACGCCCTCGCCCGTCAACCTCCTCCGTGTGTCATCTCGTCACGAAGTCCACCTCCAGATACTGACTCGTCGTGTAGTCCACCTCCGAGTACTGACTCGTCGTGTAGTCCACCTCCGGGTACCGTCCATTCCTCGAACACTCAGCCTCCGTCAGCACTGCTCGTCGTCTACAACCAACACAACGAGGTGTGGGCATAGCCCGTGCAAGGGTGAGTATAACGATACTCAGTAGGGACCCCGAGACCCTCAAGGTCTCACTAAAACCAACAAGGATAACCACAAAGAAGATCTCAACAGATAAACTCTACTTAGGTATATTCCCATACATATACCTAAGTGATCAAGTAACCCATCACAATCATGAGAAAACACAGGGATTACGAAATCAACGGATAACCACCACCCAGGTATATGCCCATACATATACCTAAGTTATCAAGTAACTCATCTCAATCATGAGGAAACACAAAGGTCAAAAGTCTCAACTCAAACCAGGATTTTCATCATTGAAACCGTAACTGCCGAAGAACCTCGTCTCTAGAGTGTACAATGGTCCTGTCACGACTCCGAGGTACTGCTCACTAACCTAAGACTGCTGAGGTACTCCTCCCGTCGAGTACCACGGGCCTGCCACCTCACACAGTAGTGCTTCCCACCATGGGTCTGCCACCTCACACAGTAGTGCTCCCCCTCATAGCCTACAGATGTACTCCTCCTGTCGAGTACCACGGGTCTGCCACCTCACATAGTAGTGCTCCTCCGCCGTGGGTCTGCCACCTCACAACGTAGTGCTCCCCACTGGGCTATGCAAGTCACTCCGAGTCGAATCGGACAAGCAGTCATCAGGTCTCAGCCGGCTACACGGTCTCCGTACTCTGCACGCTCGTCTCCGGGAGGGTCCGCTCCACGATCTACTGGTTGATACTCCAAGTATCACAAGTCCCACTAAGAAGTATCTCAAGGGACCTCCTCGTCACAGGGGTCTCAACACAACAGACGACGCGTCAATCGGACGCCTGGTCTGTGAGTTATTAGCCTTTTCATCCCAGGGGCCCGGTTGGTTTCATAAGCGAACCAACCCGACTGTATCTCAACTGTACCCCGAACTCTCATAGGGTATACTCATAGGGACCGTTTCTCGAAGAGATCACCAATTCCGCTGACGGTTCGTCAAACGGACGTCCAGTCTGAAAGATATCATCTTTTTCTGTTCCAAGGGCCCGGTTGGATTTCGGGTACAATCCAACCTGGCCATAACCCAACTGCATACAAAACTCGGGAGGAGGATGCCAAAAGTTCCGTATCATCAATAGGAACGCAACGCGACAGACGATGCGTCAATCAGACGCCCGGTCTGGAAGTTATTGGCTTTTTCATCCCGGGTGCCCGGTTGGTTTTTAAGTCAAAACCAACCCGACCGTACTCCAACTACGTCCAAACCTCGAGCGGAGTAAGCCAAAAGATCTGTCTCCCTTATAGGAATCCATCAAAGTCGACGGCACGTCAATCAGACGTCCGGATCTCAAGATATGAGTGTTTCCGCTCTGAGGGTCCGGTTGGTTTCGTGGATGAACCAACCCGGCCAAATTCAAAGTATTCCGAAACCTTGAGTGCGATATACCGAAACGACTATCTCGATACAAGGATCGTGTTTCCCCTGACAGCGCGTCGTTTGGAGGCCCGCAGCTCAAGATATGAGCAAAAGACCGAAAAGGTCCGGAAACGGGGCTCTGGGCCCGGGCCGACCCGGCCCGACCCGCCCGCCCTTGGGTCGGCCGAACCGGGTCGACCCGACCCGGTCCCACCCGGCTGGACCCGATCCGGCCAAGCCAGGGCGCGGCCCAGCTCGGTCGGCCGGTCCGGCTCGGCTTAGCCGGGCGGCCGAGCAGCGCGGGGGGCTCGCTGCCCCCGCGTGACAGCACCGCGGCCCCTGCGGGGGGCCGCCCTGATCAACGAACGCGGCTTCGCCGCGTCCTGTGTGCACCGGACCCGTGCGGTCGCACGTCCGCTGGCACTGCTGCCGCCACCGCCTCCTGCTGCCGGTGGTCCGATTCCGTTCCCATCTGCGCCGCTGCTCCTCCCGGGTCCCGTTCTTCACTGCGGAAACATCAAATCGCCCTTGCAGCACTTTTTGTCGTCGCCCGTCAAATCCGCACAACAACGAAGAACTGCGGAGGGTAGTCGGGCCGTGTTCGTTGGGCCTGCACCCTCCGTGTTAGATGATAACAGTCGGGAGAATTAGATTATCATATTCAAACGTAACAGGCTACAATTTTAATAAATTAAAATTGTTCTTTTGATCCGGATTCATTATTTTGAAAGGAAACAACCACGGAATAAAAATAATTCTTTAACAAACAAAACCCTTACTGATTTCCCGCAATCAAGAATACTCATCCCACAACCAAACTTCCTGCGGGTCAACTTAATATTGAGTTGATCTGCATTCTTTATTTTCAAAAGGAAACATCCGAGGAAAAAAAAGTATTATTATTATTCTAAATTAAAAACCCTACCTCGTCGGACATGCGTTCTTCGCGGAATTGACCGTTGCGGAACAAGTGGAGTGTCGCGTCGCGGAAGGGCGTCGCGTCGACGATCTTGTCGTTGTCGATCGAAGGTTTTCGCGGGGTTGGATCGTCGTGGAAGAAGCGTCGCAGAGGGAGAATCGTCGGCGTCGCGGTACACGGCATCGCGTCGCTGATCTCCACGGGTTCGGCGTTCTTCGCGTTCTCTGCGTTCTTCGCGAAGAAGGAGGAAGATACTTAGAGGTTTGTCAAATCCTCTCAACGAGCATTTTTCCAGAAGTCGTGCGTTGGTCTTATTTTATTATTACGCCAACAGATTTCAAACAGGTTAAGAAACGAATAAATTAATTCATAGAATTAATTCAACTAAGAAAACCGCCCAATTAACTGGTGCGTTAAGAATTTAAGAAAACGCGTCAGTTGACTTTTATAATGACGGGTTTTCGCGGGTGCGTTACTTAGCGGAAAAGAAATGGTGGGGCTCGTGCAGGCCCCACCCCACAAATATCCTATCAAGTGGATAGGATATTTTGGGTTGCACCCAATCCGTTCAACTGAGCTTAAGCAGCTTAAATTGGTCTTCAAGCGGCTTTAAGTAAAATAAAAATAAAATTGTCGCACAACTTTATTTTATTTCATAGCTTAAAACCCAAAAATTAAAAACCAAAACCGAGCAAACGCAACTCCGGAAGAGGAGTTTCTAAGTAAGTAGCGGTGCTGCGATTCCATCGGTGCCCTCAGAATTAGATTCCGGGCACCGGTTCAAAAGTTAGAAAAACCCGCTCGTCCGTTCACTGAACGTACCCGAGCCAAACTTCGCAAAATGATTCCGGGCACACCGGGCCTCGGAATCAAGTGCCGTCAGAAACTGCGTTCTTGTAAAATTCCAAAGAAAATTCAAAAAAAAAATTCCCTTGAAATTTCCGGGTCTTTACATTACTCACACCATAGGGCTTTACGTCCCCGTAAAGCTTCAACATAAACTAGGGTCACAAAAGCGGTACAGAGCACGCATCTGAGCCTTCCGCTCCCATGTGCTCACTTGGAGGTTCCCGTAATGCCAAAGAAAGTGCACCCGAGGAATCGATCGTCCTCGTAGGATCACTCCTGTCATCCTCGGGGCTCGTTCCGTGACTACCCCAAGCCCGCCTTCCATAGGCCAGGGGTTGGCGACTAGCACCAAAGGCGTAAATCCCGATAACTGGGAAGGCATTGCCTTTAAAAAAGTAAACAAGCACCACAGAGTAAGAAAGCGGAGAAAGTAAACACTAAGTACAAGAGAGGTGCTGAAAAGTAAATGGGCCAGAATACAAACCCAAAAGAAAGTACAACTACAACTGAACAAGTACAATAGAAAAGACAACAGCTGGAAGGACGGAAGCGGCTCCTGGGTCGTCCTCCTCGGATCCTACCTGAAGGGTAGGTACAGATAGCCTCCACAATGCCCTCACCCGTCAACCTCCTCCATGTGTCATCTCATCGCAAAGTCCACCTCCAGATACTGACTTGTCGTGTAGTCCACCTCCGGGTACTGACTCGTCGTGTAGTCCACCTCTGGGTACCGTCCAGTCCTTGAACACTCGGCCTCCGTCAGCACTGCTCGTCGTCTGCAACCAACACAACGAGGTGCGGGCATAGCCCGTGCAGGGGTTTGTATAACGATACTCAGTAGGGATCCTGAGACCCTCAAGGTCTCACTAAAACCAACAAGGATAACCACAAAGAAGATCTCAACAGATAACCTCTACTTAGGTATATGCCCATACATATACCTAAGTGATCAAGTAACCCATCACAATCATGAGAAAACACAGGGATTACGAAATCAACGGATAACCACCACCCAGGTATATGACCATACATATACCTAAGTTATCAAGTAACCCATCTCAATCATGAGGAAACACAAAGGTCAAAAGTCTCAGCTCAAACCAGGATTTTCATCATTGAAACCGTAACTGCCGAAGAACCTCGTCTCTAGAGTGTACAGTGGTCCTGTCATGACTCCGAGGTACTGCTCACTAACCTAATACTGCTGAGGTACTCCTCCCGTCGAGTACCGCGGGCCTGCCACCTCACACAGTAGTGCTTCCCGCCATGGGTCTGCCACCTCACACAGTAGTGCTCCCCCTCATAGCCTACAGAGGTACTCCTCCTGTCGAGTACCGTGGGTCTGCCACCTCACACAGTAGTGCTCCTCCTCCGTGGGTCTGCCACCTCACAAAGTAGTGCTCCCCACTGGGCTATGCAAGTCACTCCGAGTCAAATCGGTCAAGCAGTCATCAGGTCTCAGCCGGATACACGGTCTCCGTACTCCGCACACTCATCTCCGGGAGGGTCCGCTCCATGAGCTACTGGTCGATACTCCAAGTATCACAAGTACCACTAAGAAGTATCTCAAAGGACCTCCTCGTCACAGGGGTCTCAACACAACAGACGGCGCGTCAATCGGACGCCCGGTCTGTGAGTTATTAGCCTTTCCGCCCCAGGGGCCCGGTTGGTTTCGTAAGCGAACCAACTCGGTCATATCTCAACTGTACCTCGAACTCTCATAGGGTATACTCATAGGGACCGTTTCTCGACGAGATCACCAATGCCGCTGACGGTTCGTCAAACGGACGTCCAGTCTGAAAGATATCATCTTTTTCTGTTCTAGGGGCCCGGTTGGATTTCGGGTACAATCCAACCCGGCTATAACCCAACTGCATCCAAAACTCAGGCAGAGGATTCCAAAAGTTCCGTATCTTCAATAGGAACGCAACGGAACAGACGGCGTGTCAATCGGACGCCCGGTCTGGAAGTTATTGGCTTTTTCGTCCTGGGGGCCCTGTTGGTTTTTAAGTCAAAACCAACCCGACCGTACTCCAACTGCGTCCAAACCTTGAGCGGAGTAAGCCAAAAGATCTGTCTCCCTTAGAGGAATCCATCAAAGTCGACGGCACGTCAATCGGACGTGCAGAGCTCAAGATATGAGCATTTCCGCTCCGAGGGCCCGGTTGGTTTCGTGGATGAACCAACCCGGCCGAACTCAAAGTATTCCGAAATCTTGTGTGCAATATATCGAAACGACCTTCTTGATCCAAGGATCGCGTTGCCGCTGACGGTGTGTCGTTTGGAGGCCCGCAGCTCAAGATATGAGCAAAAGACCGAAAAGGTCCGGAAACGGGGGTCTGGGCCCGGGCCGACCCCCCCCCCCCCCCCTGGTCCGGCCGAACCGGGCCGACCCGAACCGGGTCGACCCGACCCGGTATAACCCGGCTGGACCCGGTCCGGCCAGGCCAGGGCGCGGCCCGGCTCGGCTCGGCCGAGCTGCCGAGCAGCGCGGGGGGCTCGCTGCCCCCGCGTGACAGCACCGCGGCCCCCGCAGGGGGCCGCCCTGATCAACGGACGCGGCTTCGCCGCGTCCTGTGTGCGCCGGACCCGCGTGGCTACGGGTCCGCTGGCGCTGCTTCCGCCGTCGCGGCTTCATCCACGGCGGCTTCCTCCGGCGGCGCGCCGGGGCGCCGCCGCCTCCGGCCGCCGGTGGCTTCCGCGGGCCACTGGAGTCACTCCGGTGATCCGATTCCATTCCCCTCTGCGCCGCTGCTCCTCCCGTGTCCCATTCTTCACTACGGAAACATCAAATCTCCCTTGCGGCACGTTTTGTCGTCACCCGTCAAATCCGCACAACAACGAAGAACTGCGGAGGGTAGTCGGGCCGTGTTCGTTGGGCCCGCACCCTCCGCGTTAGATGATAACAGTCGGGAGAATTAGATTATCATATGCAAACGTAACAGGATACAATTTTAATAAATTAAAATTGTTCTTTTGATCCGGATTCATTGTTTTGAAAGGAAACAACCACGTAATAAAAAGAATTCTTTCACAAACAAAACCCTTACTGATTTCCCGCAATCAAGAATACTCATCCCACAACCAAACTTCCCGCGGATCAACTTAATATTGAGTTGATCCGCGTTCTTTATTTTCAAAAGGAAACATCCGAGGAAAAAAGGGTATTGTTATTATTCTCAATTAAAAACCCAACCTCGCCGGACGTGCGTTCTTCGTGAAATTGACTGTCGCGGAACAAGTGGAGCGTCGCGTCGCGGAAGGGCGTCGCGTCGACGATCTTGTCGTTGTCGATCGAAGGTTGTCACGGGGTTGGATCGTCGCGGAAGAAGCGTCGCAGAGGGAGAATCTTCGGCATCGCGGTACACGGCGTCGCGTCGCTGATCTCCACGGGTTCGGCGTTCTTCGCGTTCTTCGCGTTCTTCGCGAAGGAGGAAGATACTTAGAGGTTTGTCAAATCCTCTCAACGAGCATTTTTCCAGAAGTCGTGCGTTGGTCTTATTTTATTATTACGCCAACGGATTTCAAACAGGTTAAGAAATGAATAAATTAATTCATATAATTAATTAAATGAAGAAAACCGCCCAATTAATTGGTGCGTTAAGAATTTAAGAAAACGCGTCAGTTGACTTTCATAATGACGGGTTTTCGCGGGTGCGTTACTTAGCAGAAAAGAAATAGTGGGGCTCGTGCGGGCCCCACCCCACAAATATCCTATCAAGTGGATAGGATATTCTGGGTTGCACCCTATCCGTTCAACTGAGCTTAAGCAGCTTAAAGTGGTCTTCAAGTGGCTTTAAGTGAAATAAAAATAAAATTGTCGCACAACTTTATTTTATTTCATAACTTAAAACCCAAAAATTAAAAACCACAACTGAGCAAATGCAACTTCGGAAGAGGTGTTTCTAAGCAAGTAGGGGTGTTGCGATTCCATTGGTTCCCTCAGAATTCGATTCCGTGCACCGGTTCAAAAGTTAGAAAAACCCTCTCGTCCGTTCACTGAACATACCCGAGCCAAACTTCGGAAAATGATTCCGGGAACACCGGGCCTCGGAATCAGGTGCCATCAAAAACTGCATTCTTGTAAAATTCCAAATAAAATTTAGAAAAAAATTTCCCTTGAAATTTATGGGTCTTTACATTACTCCCACCATAGGGCTTTAAGTCCCCGTAAAGCTTCAACATAAACTAGGGTCACAAAAGCGGTACAGAGCATGCATCTGAGCCTTCCGCTCCCATGTGCTCACTTGGAGGTTCCCGTACTGCCAAGGAAAGTGCACCTGAGGAATCGATCGTCCTCGTAGAATCGCTCCTGTCATCCTCGGGGCCCGTGCCGTGAATACCCCAAGCCCTCCTTCCATAGGCCAGGGGCTGGCGACTAGCACCAAAGGCGTAAATCCCGATAACTGGGAAGGCATTGCCTTTAAAAAAGTAAACAAGCACCACAGAGTAAGCAAGCAGAGAAAGTAAACACTAAGTACAAGAGAGGTGCTGAAAAGTAAATGGGCCAGAATACAAACCCAAAAGAAAGTACAACTACAACTAAACAAGTACAACAGAAAAACAACAGCTGGAAGGACGGAAGCGGATCCTGGGTCGTCCTCCTCGGATCCTACCTGAAGGGTAGGTACATATAGCCTCCACAATGCCCTCGCCTGTCAACCTCCTCCGTGTGTCGTGTCGTCGTGAAGTCCACCTCCAGATACTGACTCGTCGTGTAGTCCACCTCCGGGTACTGACTCGTCATGTAGTCCACCTCCAGGTACCGTCCTGTCCTCGAACACTCGGCCTCCTTCAGCACTGTTCGTCATCTGCAACCAACACAACGAGGTGCGGGCATAGCCCGTGCAGGGTTGAGTATAACGATACTCAGTAGGGACCCCGAGACCCTCAAGGTCTCACTAAAACCAACAAGGATAACCACAAAGAAGATCTCAAAAGATAACCTCTACTTAGGTATATGCCCATACATATACCTAAGTGATCAAGTAACCCATCACAATCATGAGAAAACACAGGGATTACAAAATCAACGGATAACCACCACCTAGGTATATGCCCATACATATACCTAAGTTATCAAGTAACTCATCTCAATCATGGGGAAACACAAAGGTCAAAAGTCTCAGCTCAAACTAGGATTTTCATCATCAAAACCATAACTACCAAAGAACCTCATCTCTATAGTGTACAGTGGTCCTGTCACGACTCCGAGGTACTGCTCACTAACCTAAGACTGCTGAGGTACTCCTCCCGTCGAGTACCGCGGGCCTGCCACCTCACACAGTAGTGCTTCCCGCCATGGGTCTGCCACCTCACACAGTAGTGCTCCCCCTCATAGCCTACAGAGGTACTGCTCCTGTCGAGTACCGCGGGTCTGCCACCTCACATAGTAGTGCTCCTCCGCCGTGGGTCTGCCACCTCACAAAGTAGTGCTCCCCACTGGGCTATGCAAGTCACTCCGAGTCGAATCGGACAAGCAGTCATCAGGTCTCAGCCGTCTACACGGTCTCCGTACTCCGCACGCTCGTCTCCGGGAGGGTCCGCTCCACGAGCTACTGGTCGATACTCCAAGTATCACAAGTCCCACTAAGAAGTATCTCAAAGGACCTCCTCGTCACAGGGGTCTCAACACAACAGACGGCGCGTCAATCGGACGCCCAGTCTGTGAGTTATTAGCCTTTCCGTCCCAGGGGCCCGGTTGGTTTCGTAAGAAAACCAACCCGGCCGTATCTCAACTGTACCCCGAACTCTCATAGGGTATACTCATAGGGACCGTTTCTTGACGAGATCACCAATGCCGCTGACGGTTCGTCAAACGGACGTCCAGTCTGAAAGATATCATCTTTTTCCGTTCCAGGGGCCCGATTGGATTTCGGGTACAATCCAACCCGGCCATAACCCAAATGCATCCAAAACTCGGGCGGAGGATGCCAAATGTTCTATATCGTCAACAGGAACGCAACGCAACAGACGGCGCGTCAATCGGACGCCTGGTCTGGAAGTTATTGGCTTTTTCGTCCTGGGGGCCCGGTTGGTTTTTAAGTCAAAACCAACCCGACCGTACTCCAACTGCATCCAAAACTTGATAGGAGTAAGCCAAAATATCCATCTCCCTTAGAGTAATCCATCAAAGTCGACGGCACATCAATCGGACGTCCAGAGCTCAAGATATGAGTGTTTCCGCTCTGAGGGCCCGGTTAGTTTCGTGGATGAACCAACCCGGCCGAACTCAAAGTATTCCGTAACCTTAAGTGTGATATACCAAAACGACCGTCTCGATCCAAGGATCGCGTTGCCGCTGACGGCACGTCATTTGGAGGCCCGCATCTCAAGATATGAGCAAAAGACCGAAAAGGTTCGGAAACAGGGGTTTGGGCCCGGCCCGACCCGGCCCGACCCCCCCCCCCCCCCCTTGGGTCGGTCGAACCGGGTCGACCCGACCCGGTCCAACCCGGCTGGACCCGGTCCGGCTAGGCCAGGGTGCGGCCCGGCTCGGCCGAGCGGCCGAGCAGCGCGGGGGGCTCGCTGCCCCCGCGTGACAGCACCACGGCCCCCGCGGGGGGCCGCCCTGATCAACGGACGCGGCTTCGCCGCGTCCTGTGTGCGCCGGACCCGCGCGGCCGCGGGTCCGCTGGCGCTGCTGCCGCAGCTGCGGCGGCTTCCTCCGGCGGCACGCCGGGGCGCCGCAGCTGCGGCGGCTTCCTCCGGCGGCACGCCGGGGCGCCGCAGCTGCGGCGGCTTCCTCCGGCGGCACGCCGGGGCGCCGCCGCCTCTGGCCGCCGGTGGCTTCCGTGGGCCACCGGAGTCGCTCCGGTGGTCCGATTCCGTTCCCGTCTGCGCCGCTGCTTCTCCCGGGTCCCGTTCTTCACTGCGGAAACATCAAATCGCCCTTGCAGCACGTTTTGTCGTCGCCCGTCAAATCCGCACAACAACGAAGAACTGCGGAGGGTAGTCGGGCCGTGTTCGTTGGGCCCGCACCCTCCGCGTTAGATGATAACAGTCGGGAGAATTAGATTATCATATGCAAACGTAACAGGATACAATTTTAATAAATTAAAATTGTTCTTTTGATCCGGATTCATTGTTTTGAAAGGAAACAACCACAGAATAAAAAGAATTCTTTCACAAACAAAACCCTTACTGATTTCCCGCAATCAAGAATACTCATCCCACAACCAAACTTCCCGCGGATCAACTTAATATTGAGTTGATCCGTGTTCTTTATTTTCAAAAGGAAACATCCGAGGAAAAAAGGGTATTGTTATTATTCTCAATTAAAAACCCTACCTCACCGGACGTGCGTTCTTCGCGGAATTGACCGTCGCGGAACAAGTGGAGCGTCGCGTCGCGGAAGGGCGTCGCGTCGACGATCTTGTCGTTGTTGATCAAAGGTTGTCACGGGGTTGGATCGTCGCGGAAGAAGCGTCGCAGAGGGAGAATCATCGGCGTCGCGGTACACGGCGTCGCGTCGCTGATCTCCACGGGTTCGGCATTCTTCGCGTTCTTCGCGTTCTTCGCGAAGAAGGAGGAAGATACTTAGAGGTTTGTCAAATCCTCTCAACGAGCATTTTTCGAGAAGTCGTGCGTTAGTCTTATTTTATTATTACGCCAACGGATTTCAAACAGGTTAAGAAACGAATAAATTAATTCATAGAATTAATTCAACGAAGAAAACCTCCCAATTAATTGGTGCGTTAAGAATTTAAGAAAACGCGTCAGTTGACTTTCATAATGACGGGTTTTCGCGGGTGCGTTACTTAGCGAAAAAGAAACGGTGGGGATCATGCGGGACCCACCCCACAAATATCCTATCAAGTGGATAGGATATTTTGTGTTGCACCCTATCCGTTCAACTGAGCTTAAGTAGCTTAAAGTGGTCTTCAAGCGGCTTTAAGTGAAATAAAAATAAAATTGTCGCACAACTTTATTTTATTTCATAACTTAAAACCCAAAAATTAAAAACCACAACCGAGAAAACGCAACTCCGAAAGAGGCGTTTCTAAGCAAGTAGCGGTGCTGCGATTCCATCGGTGCCCTCAGAATTCGATTCCGGGTACCGGTTCAAAAGTTAGAAAAACTCGCTCGTCCGTTCACTGAACGTACCCGAGCCAAACTTCGGAAAATGATTCCGGGCACACCGGGCCTCGGAATCAGGTGCTGTCAGAAACTGCGTTCTTGTAAAATTCCAAAGAAAATTTAGAAAAATATTTCCCTTGAAATTTCCGGGTCTTTACATCATAAATGTTGCCGTTTTTCCACACGCCGGTCTTTTCCTTGCATTTCCCTAAAATTGAGTTCTTCATTTTAAATTGTTATACACACATTTTATTGCTCCCATTGAGATTTATTATGTATATAGAGGATGTAATACTTGAGCATAGACACCCCTTGTGTGTTCCTTGTTAAATTTACACTTTTTAATTAAATTAATTAAATGCCTAGAACGCCTTCTAAGCATTCGTCGTGGATTAATAATAGAATTTTCTCATATAAGGATTTTTTTCAATTGATAATGGCACCCTCTAGTTCCATGTAGAACCTTATAATTGTTTTTCCATGTTTGGTTGTCTATTTTAAAATTCATCTTGGGTGAATTAATTGTAGGCTCTTGAATGTGATCTAAATGAATTGTTTGATAAACAATATCATGTTTTTATAACAGAACCCCTCGAATGAGGTGCATTGTTATCTAAATTAAAAGGTGATGATTTGTGTTTTAAATATTGATTGGATTTATTACATTGATTATTACATATGACTTTTTTTAATGTTAGATATATGTAATTTTTAGTACATGACCTCTATGGATGTTATTAAATAGAGTGGCCCTCTTTCTATATAAATGCTCTTGAACCAATGCACCTTCTAAGTCCATGTCTTGGCCCACTCCTACCTAAATGAATAATGAACCAAGATTCTATTAAGGGATTGTCTTGATTAATAAATGTGATTTCCCATGTTAGTAATTTTCCAATTAAACTATGGTTCCACCTAAGTACTTATCCCTTCATATTGAATAAATTACCATGTTTCAATTAGGTTAAATGAAATGAAATAAGTGGAATGGATTTACATGATGGATTTTAATACTTGAATGTTCTAAATGCTTTAAATTATATTCCTTTAATTAATTAAATGGTTTTATATGAAATGAATTGAAAAGGGTGGCAAGGCCACACTGATCCTTTCATGCTTAGTACATGATATAATTAAAATGTGATGCCCTTGGTTATATTTGGGATTAATAAATGTAAATCATGAGAGTTAATACATCATGCCTATTATTATCATTATGATTATGCCTTGATATGGGATATAGAATGATGGTAAGGGTTTTTTTGAGAATGGTGGTATCATGCTCCCTTATATTGGGTGTTGAGCATGATGTCTTGCACCAGTGACACTATGGGGATGGTGGGCATGGCACACCACATACCTTATTGAGTGCTGGAATGATGGCACACTCAATGATTTCCAGTGTTGAAAAGACTATAGACTCACCATCTCAAGTGACAATAATGTCATCTCCCACTCATTATGGGATATAGGGTATGCACCCTAATGCTAGAGCTTATATGATCATTTAGACTAGTCATGGATGTATGAGTTATGCCTCGGTTTAGCCAGCACCGAATATTCTAGGTATATAGACACTTACATCTGCACGTACTTGGTTCATATAGGTAGATGAAATATATATCTATACTATAGATATCTTATTACCATATATATATAGTTACCGATCAAGACACTCATTATAGTTGCGATCCAAAGAAGGTAGAGTCATCCTGGTATCCTATTAGAACCTAAGATGAAAGGTAATTATTTATTATTTCAGTATTGATCATTAGTTCATTTATACCTGCACACTGCTTTACTTTATATTCATGGACTGGTTTTAACTATAGACACCATGGGTGGTAACCTACTAGGATTTATATCTCACACCCTGCTCGGGATGCCATTGCATTGGGGTACCTGTGTAGATCTCATATTCACATGACCATGGACTATTGCTTTATTTTTCTTCCTTGTACCTAGGAGTTAGGAGAACAGTGTTTAGTATGAGCTTGGAATGCTTGTGGAGTTCAGCCTAGGGGATTTTACTTATTTTCTTTATTCGTGTATTGTATTGTATATCATTGTTTGTTAAATGTATATTTTTTTAGTTATGTATCATCATTTGGACATGCATGCATTATTATACATTGGCATTGTCCATATTTTGTTTTCATTTTATATTATTCTTGTGTTTCTCTATCTTTTTCTTATGAATGCTTCTGCTGTTATTTGTTATTTAGTATCTGATATACCACTATGCTAATTTGATAATGATGGTATAGTCCCCCCCCACTATCACCTCCTTATACCCTCACTGTTAGTTAGTAGTCTTTGGCATATGGGGAGGCACACTTGAGGCAATGTGACCCACCAGTCCGGCTACCATCTTAGTGGTCAATTGGGTTGGGTCATTACAAAGTTGTATTAGAGTAGGTTTTTCCTTTGTCTTACTATTTTGGGCTGGTATACAAGAGACTAGGAATTTGTCTACGCTAGGTAAATAGTCGTTTCTGGGACCGATCACCCCACCCACATGGAAAAGTCTAAGTGGCTAGGGTTAGGATTATTGTTCATGCTATTTTCTATTACAGTTGATTATTAATTCACCTTTAGTGATTGGTGTACTTTCTATTGCTTATTGATTTATGAAATTTATGGTATTTTTCTCTTTTCCTAGTATGGTAAGGAAGTATCATCACCTTCATCATTATAGAAACATAGAGATTTAGATTCCATGCATATTCCATGCCATGTAGTTGCATTTATAGAGTACCTGGTGACTTGAATTATGTTCCTTGAGTGTATTCCATGCCTTTTATTTATTATCATGTCTGCTTATATAATATGTTTGGATAAATTATTTATAATGTTAGTATGTTTCATGTTTATTTATTATGTCTTGCCTATGTGTTGTGCTTTTATTCTTATTAGCATGCTTTCAGTGTTTACTGTATATGATAACATGTTTAGTTATGATTTAAATATCTAATTGATTGCACGGGGTGAATATGATTAGTTTTGATTAAAACGATATCCATTTTTAATTTTTAAGGTGTATGGGTGCCTTATAATTAGGAAATGGTAACCTTTTTATTCAAATCATCATTGATCTTTGTATATATTTTAAGTATATTGTTGAAATGTGAAAAAATTACAAATTTTAAATGCTAAATTGAATTGGTTTCGATTAAATGGGAGATGGAATTTAATCTATAAAGTGTATGGGAACTTTATAGATTAAGTGATTCCAACCCATGTAATTGAACCATTATGTAATACCATGATATAATTTGAAATGGTTATAAATATAAAAGTTGGTTAATTTTGAACTAAAATGAATTTGTTTCCTTTATAAAGGATTGTGACTCTATCAAACAAGCATGAAGATCATGTGGTTAACTTACCTAAATGCATAGCTATAACCAATTAGGTTAGTTGTAGAATGTTTATTATGATATGACCCACTATGGTTGTTTTCAAACCTTAAAAATTAAGAAAATTCTATTGTGTTTCATTCTAATGAACCCAGGTTGACTTAATGGGATCCTCATAGGTCACCTTATCTTTTCCAAGTACTTTCATTTTATAATCGGTACTTTATGTTCTATTTTAAATCTTTTAAATGTTTAAAAGTTTTAATGTGAATCAATGTAAATACCTAAAATGAAACCTAAAGTGGTTTCCTTAGTTTTAAACCCTCATGTAAGAGTAGTTCAAATTTTCCTTTGAGTTTCCTTGGAACGGAAGTGTGAGCATTTTTCGTAGGCCTTTCTCCTTTTTAGCAATGGACTAAATGATAGGCATAGGGCCTAGTGAAATATGTTCAGCATGACCTAGTGATAGGTTCGACGGTTTTGCTTCATAAGGGGATATCCCATAGTAGGTACTTAGAGATTAAATGCCTTGATAAATGTTGTGAGATTTCAGTAGTTTGGTACCATTCAGGTGTTGTTGTCCCTAGTAGGAATCTTAGCTTCTAAATGACACCCTTCTTCAGACGGTAGATCATGGTATATGTGACCCTTTTTATGATAGTTTTCATCGAGTAATACTTAGTTTCAACATCTTTGACATGCCTAGGGCATGGTCGGCCACTTTGTAGGTCATGTGACCATTTCTTCTTCCTTGGGGATGGATGAATTGGTATGTCATATTCTAGGATAACATTCATATGGGGAAATAAAACTCTAGGCTAAATATCTTGAGTGGTCCACCTGATACTTGGATGCATAGGGAGGATAGCCTATGGTTGGTATCGAGGATGTGTCATCTTGATTTTAAAACCTTGGGGTAGTATGCGTTAATGTACATGGTGCTTGTCGATTTGCTAAATGATGTAATGAATCGAGTGAGTTCAGTGAAATCGTTGAGCCTTGGGTTGTTGAGTATTTTCTCAGGTCATCTCCGGAATAGAGTGACCTAGGAATTAAAGGAATCAAGTTAGTCCTAATGCTTGGGATAAATTCTTAGAGAATAAGGTGTTTTAACACGCCGGTCAGTTTGGTTTTGGTTTTCATGCCAAATTATATAATGTTTGTGAGCATGACTCGAGTAATTATCCCACTTGTGTTAAAGTGGATCTAATCTAGCATGCTTATGATCAAATGGTCTATCTCTTATTTAGACAACTAGGACACTCCTAAGGCAGGGATCGTAATGTTAGTTCTAGTAAATGTGTCCTTCCAAGTAGAAGGAACACATCCAGGAAGGACCTTTAAAAATGGTAAGTGTGGTTTTTGAATGCATGTGAGGTTGGTGAGGCTTGTAAATTTTTTTTCTTTCTTGATAGCATGATGTTGATGTGGTAGGCTGTGTACACATCCAGTGTAAATACCATTGGTCAAGAATTGGACTTAGGTCGTAAAGCTTGAATGATCATGAGATGCCTTAGTTGGGGAAGGCATCATGTTTTTGTTAATAAGGATTCATTGATAGGGTTAAGCTGAGCTTATTTTAAGGGAAGTCAACTAGTAGTGGTTCAACAGATCTTCTTAGTAATACTAGTTATCCACTTAATGTAATCTTATTTAGTTATGAGCATGTCCCCTATCTTGATTTCATCCTTGATGCACTAATTGAGTTTTGGTCTTACACGATGCTAAAGTTTTAAAATCCATTGGGCTTGTTTAGGTTGTTTTCTTTTTGTTGCACACTGATGTGTGGTTCTTATTGAGGCATGTTTAGTCCTGAGTGATACCTAGGTTCTCATGTAGGAATTCCTTGGAGTTAATCTTAGACACCAGCAATTTCCTTTGACTCAACCTCTAGATAGATACCATTTTGGTCTCATTCAATGATCAGATGTATACATTTAGGGATTTTTCCAATGTCTCGCTGGTAAATATAGAGTATGGACTACCTTGTGATTGTTCCTTGGACTACAGTTAATGAATATGAGGTTATCTCAGACTTATTGTTAGGATTAGAGGTTATGTTTAAAGGGTGATGATTCAAGTGGGATGGATCAGGGTTACACTCTTGTTCATGCTGAGGAATGAAAAATTAAATGTTCAAGTGATGGTTTGATCAGGTAACATCACTGGAAGTTAGGCATGGGATTCAGTAAACGTACTCATAGTAAATTCTAAATTCCATGGAGGAAGGTGTTGTGGTTCTGTTTGAGTTACACTGACCATCTAAGTTGAGCATCTTGAGAATAGTCAGCTGAAGTAGATTTACTTTTTATCCTTCTTGTTCAATGTGTATGGTCTAATGGAACCATTTTAAAACACATCGCTAGGATGAGGTGAGTGTGGTGTCAAGGTCAGCTGTGACTTTCAAGGAAATCTTGTGTGATTAGTTTCAGTATGGTCAATCAAGATTTGAACATTTTTTTTAATGAGATTCCTCTTATGACCTAGGATGTAATAGGGTTTTCCTAGTTAAATAATCATGACAAGATCATTGCTACAATTCTTAGAGGCATGCTTTGTGAGGTGATTCTGATAGTGGAGGTACTGTGACACGGAATCGGCCCCTCTTTGTGATAAGACTTATATTGGGGATCACCATCCTATTTGTGTTTAATGAGATGATTAAATTATTTTTTTCTATCTAAACGGTCTTGAGTAAGCACACTTTTGGTGTTTTGGATGGAAAACTGGTGTTATCCCATGTTTTGACGGCTTAAGTGATGTTTTATTAAGAAATCATTGGAGGTGTGTTGAGAGTTTGGAAATGAAATGATGCCATTTGAATAAGACTTAAAAAAAGTATAGGTCAGGTGATGTTGTCATTATTTCTGAAGGATTCTTAGGTATTATAAGTTATAAGGTGGGGAGTTTGTAACGACCCATGTTTTGATCCAAGGTAGAATTCCAAAGGAATTTGAATTTTAGCGTATACTAGATGGTATGTTCATTGAATTGAGATTTATAATGTAATTTTGAGAGTTAGAACTCTTTAAAGGGTTGTTTATAAAATTGGGTAAAGGACTGAGGGGTTCCCCAGGTGTCTTGTTGAGTTTCAAGAGTCTTGAGCCTCGAAAATCACAAGTTTGGGTGGTCTGAATAGGGTGCACAGTTTGTCTGAAACCATGCATCCCCCAATAGTAAATTGTGCAGCCTAAACCAAAGGTGCAGTTGGTGTCACATATTCTACACACAGTTTATTAAAACCATGCACCTATCATGAATGGTTAGTTCCACTTAGGTAGTAACCTCACACTATTCATCACATGGATGGTTCATGGTTAGAAAAATTGTGTGGGACAACTGTACGAGGTGGGTCTCTTAGGAAGTGGGATATGTATGGTTGTCGCATAGTTTGGCCAAACTGTCTGACCTAGTTTTGAGGGTGAAATGACCAAAATTAACTTAATTAGTTTTAAAACCTCTTTTTATTTTTCTTTATTCTTCCTCCAGTGGATGAGCCCTCTCCTCTTGCATCGTGGCTTCCTCCTCCCTAACTTAGGGATCAAGAAATATCCTCCTTATTTCATATAAATCGAACGATGTCAGTATCTATGGATCCACATCAGAAATATCTCTATTCCTTTTGAATCTTTCTTTGTTTAATCTCCACTCATTTGAGTTATCATGGTGCAAGCTTATTTGCCCAATTTTTGGGGCAAATGTATTTTTCTTTTATTTCTTCCAAACCAAACCAAATCAGACCTTGATATTGGATGAGTGAGGCATCCATAGTATAATTTAGGTGGTACATATATTTTTCCATAATTTTCCATTGAATTATAAATGTTTTCATTGTATTGCACACCATTCTTTGCCGCGTGTTTCCCTAAAATTGTGTTCTTCATTTTAAATTGTTATACGCACCTTGTATTGGTCTCATTGAGATTTGTTATGTATATAGAGGATTTTAACCTTGATAATGGTCACCCCTTGGGTGTTATGGAATAAATTTACCATTTTTAATTAAATTAATTAAATTCCCATAATTCCTTCTAAGCATTCATCTTGGATTAATAAATGAATTTCCCCACATAAGGATTTTTCTAATTGATAATGGCACCCTCTAGTGACATGTAGAACCTTATAATTGTTTTTCCATGTTTGGTAGTCTATTTTAAAATGAATCTTGAGTGAATTAAGTTTATGTTCTTTAATTTGATGTTTAATTATGCTAAATGAATTGTTTGATAAACAATTTCATGTTTTTATAATAAAACCCCTAGAGTGAGGTGCACTATCTTATAAATTAAAAAGTGTTGATTTTTGTTTTAAATATTGATTTGATTTATTGTATTGGTGATTACCTACACCTATATTTTTAATGTTAGATATATGGAATATTTAGGACATGGCCTTTATGGATATTATTAAATGGAGTGTCCCTCTTTTTATATAAATGTTCTTGAACAAATGCACCTTCTAAGTGCATGGTCTAACCCACTCCTACCTAAATGACTAATGAACCAAGATCCTCCTAAGGTCTTGTTTTTCTTAATAAATGAGATTTACCATGTAGGTAATTTCCCAATTAGACCATAGTGGTACCTCCTAAGTACCTAGACCTTCATATTTAATGAATTACCATGTTTCAATTAGGTTAAATGGAATGAAATAAGTGGAATGGATTGACATGATGTATTTCCTTCCTTGAACATTATAAATGATTTAAATGATGTTCCTTTAATGAATAAAATGGTTTTATATTATTTTAATTGTAAAGGTTCAAAAGGCCACACCGATTCTTGCATTCTTAGTACATGCTATAATTAAAATGTGATTCCCTTGGTTATATTTGGGATTAATAAATATAAATAATGAGAGGTAATACCGCATCCCTATTATTATAATTATAATTATTCCATGATATAGGATTTGGAATGATGGTAAGGTTTCTATTGAGCATGGTGATATCACACTCCCTTACATCGGGTGTTGAGCATGAAGTCTCGCACCAATGATACTATGTGAATGGAGGGTATAGCACACTGCATCCCTTATTGATTGTTAACATGATGGCACACTCACTAATTTTGAGTGTTGACATGATGGCACACTCACCATTTCAAGTGATGAGCATGAAGCCTCCCACTCATTTATGGGATATAGGGAATGTACCTTAATTCTAGAGATTATATACTTATTTATACTGGTCATGGATGTATGAGTTACACCCCGATCCAGCCAACACCTAGTATTCCAGATATATGGCCACTTATGTTCGCACGTACTTGGTTCATATAGGTGTATGAAATATATATATATATATATATATATATATATATATATATGTATATATATATATACTATATATATATCTTATTATCATATATATATATATAGTTATCAATCAAACACTCATTTTGGATGTGAACTAAAGAAGGTAGATTCAGCATGGTGTCCTATTGGTACCTGAGTTGACTGGTACTTATTTATTATTTCAGCATTGATTATTAGTTCATTCATACATGCACAATGATTTACTTTATATTCATAGACCGGTTTTAGTGGTAAGGTGGTAACCTACTAGGATTTATATCTCACACCCTTCTCAAACATCCATTGCTCTAGGGTACCTGAGTAGATCTCATATTCATAGGACCATGTACAATTTCTTGATTTGTCTTTCTTGTACCTAAGAGTTAGGAGCACAGGACTGAGCAGGAGATCATGATGCTCATGGAGTTCTCCCTTGGAGATTTTACTTCTTTTCTTTATTAGTGTATTGTACTTCATATTGTTTCCTACTGTATGTATACTATTTTTTATATATTATAATTTGTAAATGCATGCATTATTGTACATTGACATTAGCCATATTTTTCGGTTTATATTATTCTTCTGTTTCTCTATATTTTCTTATGAATCCTTCCGATATTGTATGTTATTTATTATCTTATATACTATTGTGATTCTTTGATCATGAGGGTATAGTCTCCCTAATATCACCTCCTTAGACCCTTGCTAGTAGTTGGCAGCCTCTGGAATATGAGGAGGCACGCTTCAACCCATGTGACCCATCAGTATGGATACCGTCTTAGTGGTCATTCAGACTGGGAAATCACAGGAAACACATACCTCATCGACATGTGGATGGGAAAAAACTATTGAAAGAGGAAGAACAAAGTCCAAGGATCAATCTCAACACCCTAACATCCAAGAAACACAAGCCACACATCAACCCTAACCCTCTAAGTTCTTCCAAGAGAGAATCAAGACAAGAGGAACCAAGAAAATAGAAGAAGGAATAATTAGGAAGAAGAATACTTTCCCAAGGAAGAATCCACCCAATATTTTAAGGAGAAGAACCTTTAATCCAAGGAGGGAGAGAGGAGGAAGCCTCCCAATTCTCCTAAGGGGCCACACGAATGAGAGTGATAGGAGAGGTGAGGATTTGGGATTAAAACATAAGAGCATTGGAATAGTAATTTAAAAATTTTAAGAACATAGACAGGTATCATGGTTTGGATGCATGGTTTTTCAAACCCTATACCAATCGTTTTCACCCTACTGGAGGAGAAGGACACCCGTATGGGTTGGCCGCATAGTTTGGGAAACCGTTCACCAACTATAAAAATCATCTCTATCATTTTATAGAGTTATCCCACATAATTGTTGCATGGTTTCCTCTAACCATGATCAAGTCGTGTGCCTTGTACTAGACACCAAAATAAAGCTACATGGTTTCTACTAGTCCTCGCATGGTTTGGTTCAAACTATACTCAAACTGTGCACAGGGCCAAAAATCACCTAAAAACTCCAAAACTCAAAAAATATCACCTAGAACTCAACCCAGACCTCAATAAAAAGATCCACCACCATGAAAATAATAAAAATAAAAGAAGATTTTGGTCAGGGTGTGACAATTCTCCCCACCAAAAAAAAATTTTTGTCCCCATAAAGTCACCCAGCTGAAAGGGGAACAAGACTCAAGCTCAAAACTGAACAAGGTCAACAAAACCTCAAACCTTGGGGTGACCATTCACTGTACAATTCACACCTAACCAGTTCTAAGGAAAACAAAAATGAAGAGAGCTATGGGGAAAAGTATATAAGGTTATCCCCATCATAAGATACTAGCCAGCACCAACCAACACCTAAGCACCACTACAGGTCAGACCAATACGGGAACTTCCAACACAAACCAAACCCCCAACACAAGGGGCCCAAAAAAAGTAACATGAATCAAACATTGAACTCAATCTATGATTGATACTTTCCACAAGGCATGATCATCTCCAAAATGTGCATAACCCGAAAACCAAAACTAATCCATAAGGCTAACCATATGGGTTTCTCAAAACAAATCACAACCACAAAACATACAAGAATAAAATGTTACCAATACTTTTAAAATGAAGGAAGAACTTACAACAACTAAGAAAACTACAATATAGGAACTAAAACTACTCTCACTCCGTGGTTTCCCACACCCCTGGAGATTACTGACAGCATGAAAAGATTCACATTGGGGCCTATAGTTGGATCCCTGGTGTCTCGAAGCATCCGCTGCCCCACAATCAATATCTAAAAACCTCTACTTGAGACTTTCAATTCTGGAAATGCTACTTTCATAACTTCACCAAGTGACCCAAATTGCCACATCAAGGATAATCCTTCAGAGTTTTATAGTAATATGGCTTAAAATTTTTAAACTAACCACACTGAAATCACACAAATGAACAGTTCAATGAATGCAAAGATAGAACTAGAAAAGGAGATCCCCATGAATAGGTTTCTCTGGAATACACCTTTCACCGGATGGGGAACCTTCACGGGTGCCAAGAGAAACTAGTTATCCAATCACCACATACTACACTCTACAAACTGCCTCAGATAGAAATGCCGCATCCACTAGTTTCGTGAACATAACTTCATCGGATAGGAGGACTCCCTCCTTGATCTCTAGAAGAAGACCCCAAAAAATATGAGCTTTTAACTAATCCTCAGATTTTGTTACGAGAGAAAAATAAACCATATCTTTGTAATGATAAACATAGGCCTTGATTGTCTGTTTCACCTATTGAACACCCAACAACTCTACCACTTTCCTCGCCTTTACCTCCTCATGCACGAACCATCAAGTAAAAGTGATCTTAAAAACTTCCCAATAAATTCCAACTTGTAACGATGGTGGAATGATTACCTTCCACCAATCCATAGATGGTCCTTTAAATGAAACCAGAACAGCTCACACCCTTATAGGTTCAGGAGTTCCCAAAGTCTTGAAGACACCCTTGACTTTCTCAAGCCACTCCACATCACCTAATAGACCATGGTCACCACGAAAAACTACCAAAGACTAAGAAGAACTCAATTTTTTCACTCCACTAGGAGTCTGGGTAGGTCCAACAATCAGAAAAGACTCACTAGAAAATTTCAGGACCTTTCTGGGTGGCATACTCTATTTAACAGAAAAAATGCAAGAATGAATCAACATCAAACCAAAACTCAACCAAAAATAATATCCTAAACCAAAAACCATGTTCACAAACCAAACATCACAAAATGAAACCAAAATCATCTTTCAAAACCACCATTCCCATTCCAAATTCAAAACTATTTCATTCCAAATCCACCTTTCAAAATATTAAAACCCTTTTTCCATATCCATCTCAAACACAAAATCCCACTTTAAAATTCAAACCATGCCCTGAAATAATTTTTCTTTCTAAAAATCCTTTTTTCCTAAAAACCAATTTTCATTTAAAAATCCACTCACACTAACCAAAAATTGATCCAAGACATAACTCACACCAAACGCCAAGAATAGGGAATTAGTGTCCATGCATAACCCAGCAACATGGTTAGTGGGATATCCCTAGGCAATCACCAACCACTAGGAATATCTTGATTCATTTACTCTGGCTCCACATGGGCTACTACTCCATGTAATCCCACTTCACATCACCGACTCATTTCCATTATGATTTTCTATCCACACAGACATAGAAAAAGACTCAAATCCCAAACTACCCTTGTAAACTTAAGGCTTAGAAAAAGAAAGTTTTTATGACATCCTTCCCATAACTACTACCTAATTCCTAAAAGTACTATCTCCAAACTACCTGACACCCCAAAATAAAAGAGGGCTCCTTTGATGCCATTTTTTTATGAACCAGGTTGGGTTGTTATCCTGCCTGACACATGACCTGGTTAGCGATAAGTCCCAAGTGGCATTTTCGATCCTTCCAAGCTAGAAACTAGCATCAAGCATCAAAATATCATAGTGTTAAAGATTTATCCCAATAAACAGCTAAAATAAATAAATCAAATAGAGAATATAGAATAACCCATGAATAATTAAATGTTAAAAGAGACATAACCAAATCTAGATACAACAACAGAAGGAATAAATAGAAACTAAAAACAAACTAAACCAAATTGGAACCCAACACGGTCTCCACATGAACTCTTGGTCACCACCATCCACAAGACCAACCTAATCCAAAGGAAAACCTGAACCTATAAAATAGATCAGATCTACCGACACTAAGTGGAACAAGTATGGTGTGATCATAAATAGCTCAGTATGTAAATACCATAGAGTCCATACATTTCCTTTCCCAAAACAGTCCATAAAAACTAGTTTGAAAATACATTAGAAAATAGGATTTTATCATTTTAAAGAACCAAACACAACTTTCCATAAATTCTATTTTTAAAACAACACACCACTTTAATTTTAAAAAAGGATATCATTCCAAAATAAATTTCTAAAACCAAACACCCAATGGTAACCCAAACAAGGAAATCAAAGAGTTGTGCCAAGAGTAAATAAACAGTGTAGGTAAATGAAAATGGAGCAAGTAACCAAAATGCAGCAAATTAAAATTAAAGATAATACATATAGTAATCATCTTCATTTCCTAAAAATATCTAGAATTAATCCCAATAGGTAATCGGTTTTGACTCACCTATCGGCATACGGTGCATCTCTATAGTCAATAACCAACCTAGCTGCTCTAAACTAGCCTCATCAGTGGAACATCCCACCTAGACTCTCAATAATTCAAGGGGTATCATTCCGTCTCATTGGGACCAATAATAAACCTTCACTAGAACCTCTAGATAACACATAATAATCCCATGATAATAGTATGTGAATAATGAGTAGGTCATCACATGCATGGTATAAACCAATAACCCACAGATTTCATCATGCATTCTTAGCCCAAACTCTAACACCGCCTATGTGATGACCCTCTCCTTAGAGGGACCACAATAGAGGTTCCCATCACATGTCAAATCATTCACAAGTTCCAATCAGGTCTACAAATCATATGTTTTTAAATTAAAATTCTGAAATAACACATGGTACCAATTGGGCCTTATCATTTAAAAATCCAATTCCATTTTAAAACCATTTCCAAAACCAATGTGAAAACATACATCATGATTGAAAGATTCCAAATGGGCCTTGACCTCATTTAGTTACCAATTAAAATCACAAGATTCCAAACTATACATGATTTACAAAACGCATTTAGAAACCACTTTTCAAGTCATTTTGGAACCAATCAACTGTTTGGAAAACACTTAGGGGTTTTAGGGGAACAATTTAAAAATAAGAGGGATAATGAGGTTAAAAAGGAAGAGAGGAAGAATGTTTTTAAATACAGGGTTTAATGTGAACATAATTTTAGAATGCCATTATCATTTTTGTGCTTATCCATATGTGAACTTCGTGCACATATGGATATGACCGCATCAAATGGAACAACCATTAAAATCCATAGAGTACAAAAGGGTTTTAATTAAATAAATTCAAGTAGCATAACAACCCACAAATAATCACTAAAACACAAAATATGCATTACAAATTCACAAAATCTCAATTCACAATGGAAACTAAGCTACCAAAATATATCTAAGACCAAAAATTCCCTAAATCACCCAATTTAATTTCAAAAGGAAAATTAGAATTTTATCAAACACTTGGTATACTATACACATAGGCATAACCTTAGAAATATTTTGAAAACTCATTTTCATCAAATTGAAAACATGGAAACACCACAAAAACTCACACAAGAACATCATAAGCATGAACAATGCATTTATAAATTTGTTAGAAATGATCAGGATTCAAATGGAATGGTTTGGAAAGAAAGTGGATGGAAACACCTACCTCAATGACATACGGATGAGATGAAACTATCATAGGAGGAAGAACAATGCCCAAGGATAAATACACACACCCTAACATCTAAGAAACACAGCCCATACATCAACCTTAACACTTAGGGTTTGACCAAGACAGAACCAAGACAAGAGGAACAAAGAAACTAGAAGAATAAATAAGAAGGAGGAAGAAGAAGACTTACCCAAGGAGGAATCCACCCAATATTTGAAGGATAAGCACCTTGAATCCAAGGAGGGATATAAGAGGAATCCTCATAAGTCTCATAAGGGGCCTCATGAACAAGAGGGAGAGTAGATGAGAGGATCTGGGATTAAAGAATAAGAGGGTTAGAATAGGAATTTTAACTTTTTAAAAACCTAGACAGGTCTCATGGTTTGGATGCATAATTTTCCAAATTGTACACCAACTATGTGTATCCTACTAGAGGAGGACACCTGTGTGGGCTGGAAACATAGTTTGGGAAACCATTCACCAACCATGAAAATCAACTCTATCATTTGACGGAGCCATATTTCACTCTTGATGCAAGGTTTCCTCTAACCATGTGCAAGTCGTGTGCTTTTTACTAGACACCAAAAGAAGGTTTCATAGTTTCTTCTGGGCCTCACGTGGTTTGGGCCAAATCATGCTCAAACCGTGAATAGGGGGAAAATCACCTAAAAACTCTAAAACTTATAAACTCTCACCGGGAACTCAACCCATACATCAATCAAAATACCCACCACCAAGAAAAAAAAAATCATGATCAGGGTGTGACAATTCTCCCCACCACAAAAACTTTCCTCCCCCAAAAAGTCACCTAATCGAATAATGAACAAGACTCGAGCTCAAAACTAAAAAAGTTCAACAAAATATCAAACCTCAGGGAGACAATTCACTACACAAGTCACACCCAGCCGCTTCTAAGGAAAACAAAAACAAAGAGAGCTTTGGGGAAAAGAAGATAAGGTTCTGCCCACCACAAGAAACTAGTCATAACTGACCAACACCATAACACCAATACGGGTCGGACCAATGTGGGAACTCCCAACACAAACCAAACCTACAGTACTAGGAGGGACCAAAGGAACCCAAATCAAACACTAAATCCAAGCTATGATTTATCCTTTATACAAGTCACAATCATCTCCAAAATGTCCCAACTAGAAAACCAAAACTGATCCACAAGTCTAACCATGTGGGTTTCTCAAAACAAATCACAAACAAAAAAATTACAAGAAGAAAATATTACCAAGCCTTTTAAAATGAAGTAATAACTTACAAAAATAAATAAAACTACAATATAGGAATTCAAACTGCTCTTTCTCCATGGTTTCCCACACCCTTGGTGATTCCTGACTGTTTGAAAAGCTTCACTCTGAGGCCTATGGTTAGAGCCCTAATAAATTGAAGCATCTGTTGCCCCACATTTAGGAGCTGACAGCCTCTGCTTGAGACTTTCTCTTATAGAAATTAAGTTGTTAGAACTTCTCCAAGTAACCCAAACGGCCACATCGGTGGCAATCCTTCATAGGTTTACAACAAGATGGCTTAAATTTCTGAACTGACCACATTGGAAGCACACGAATGAATGGTTTGACAAATGAAAAGATAGAACCAGAAGACTCCCAAAGAATAGGTTCCTTTGGAATACACCTCTCACTAGATGGGGAACCTTCATGGGTGCCAAGAGAAACTAGTTCACCAACCACTAGATACTAAACTCCGCGAACCGCCTCAGCTAAAAACATCTAATCCACCAGCTTCTCAAACAGAACTTCACTAGATGAGAGGAATATCTCCTTGACCTCTAGATAAATACCCAAAAAATGATCTTTCAACTAATCCTCAAATTATACTTCAAGATAAAAAGAAACCATCTCTTCAAAATGATCGACACATAGGCCTTCACCATTTGTTTCCCTTACTGAACACCCAACAGCTCTGGCACATTCCTCACCTTCACATCATCAAGTACAAACCATAAGGTAAAAGTGGTCCTAAAAACTTCCTGGGACATTCCAACTTGTAATTATGGAAAAATGATCACCTTCCACCGATCTAAAGTTGGATCTTCAAATAAACCCAAAATAGCTCACACCCCCACATCTTCGAGAGATCCCAAAGACCTGAATACACCCTCAACTTTCTCAAGCCACTCCACAGCCCCTAACGAACCTTGATCACCATGGAAAACTATAAACGACTGAGAATAACTTGACTATGCCACTCCACTAGGAGTCTGGGCAGGGCTGACAAATGGAAAAAACTCACTGGAAACATTCGGGACCTTTATAGGTGTCATACTCAATTTAATACAAAAACACAAGATTGAATCAACATCAAACCAAAACTCAACCAAAAGAATATCCCAACCCAAAAACCACACTCAAAAACAAAAAATCACAAAACAAAACCAAAAACCACTTTCAAAACCACCATTCCCTTTCTAAATTCAAATCCATTTCATTCCAAAGCCACCTTTCAAAATACCAAAATCCATTTTCTATATCCAGTTCGAACACCAAATCCAACTTTTAAAATTCAAACCATGCCCTGAAATAATTTTCCATTTGGAAAATCTTTTTTCCCAAAAACCAATGTCTATTTCAAAATCCAATCACACTGACCAAAGATCGATCTAAGACATAACTCACACCAAACCCCAAGAATAGGAAACTAGTGGCCATGCATAACCCAACGAAATTATTAGTGGGCCATGACCCAAGCAATAATCAACCATTAGGAATATCATGATTCATGCAGTGTGGCTCCACTTGGATCACTACTCCATATAAGCCCACCGCATATCACTGGCTCATTTCGATTGTCATCCTCTATCCACATAGACCCAAAAAAAAGACTCACATCTCATACTACCCCTAGAAACTCAATTATCAAGACGAGAAAGGGTTCATGATGTCCTTCCCATACGTACCTCTTGAGTCTCAATAGTCCTATATTAAAACTATATGATTCCCCCAAAATAATAGAGGGATCCTTTGATACCATTTTTTCACAAACCAGGACGGGAATTCATCTATCCCGACACCCGACCGAGTCCGCGACAAGGCCCAAGATGCGTTCTCGATCCTATGAGGTTGGAGACTAGTGTCAAGCATCAAAGATATCATAGTGGGAATGATTTAGCCTAATAAACAGCTGAAATAAATAAACCAAAAAGAGCACTTTGCATAACTCGTCAATAACTAAACATCAAAAGATACATAACCAAATCCGGATACAACACTAGAAGGACAAAAAATAGAGTAAAAACAAACAAAACCAAACTGAAACCCGATATGATCTCCATATGACCTCTTGGTCACCAACATCCCCAAGACCAACTTGGTCCAAAGAAAAACCAAACTGAAACCCGACATGATCTTTATGTGACCTCTTGGTCACCAACATCCCCAAGACCAACCTGGTCCAAAGAAAAACCCAAAACAGAAACCTCACCCTATAAAAAATCTTGGGTCTAGTAGGGTGTGAGAATAAAAAGCCCAGTAGGTAAACACCATAGAGTCCATACACTTCATTTCCTAAAATAGTTCATAAACACTAGTTTGAAAATGCATTAGAAAATAGGTTTTTATCATTTTAAAGAACCAAACACAGCTTTCCATAAATTATCTTTTAAAAACAAAACACCACTTTATTTTTAAAAAAGGATACCATTCCAATATCATGTTCTAAAACTAAACACCTAATGGGAACCCAAACAATGAAATCAAAGAGCTATGCCAAGAGTAAATAAATAGTGTGGGTAAATCAAAACAGAGAAAGTAACCAAAGTATAGAAAAGTAAAATAGAATATACAGATACTAATAATGGGAATTTATTAAACATATCTAGAAGAAATTCCTGGATATACTCGGTTAGGATTCACCTGTCATTGTACGGTGTAGCTCCATAGTCAATAACCATCCTAGCTGCTCTAAACTAGCCACACCAACGGCACATCCCACTTGGCCTCTCAATAATCCAGAGGGTACTAGCCCATATCATCAGGGCTAGTAAGAAATCATCACTCGAACCTCTATATGATGCCTAGGAATCCCATGATAATAATACACAGAGAATGAGGAGGTCATCACATGTTAGAATAAACCAATAATCCATTGATACCATCGTGCATGCCTAGCTCAAACTTGGACACCACCTATGTGAAAACCCTATCCTCAGATGGAGCACCATAGATGTTCCCATAACACATCAAATCATTCACAAGTTCCAACCTAGGATACACATCATATGTTTTTTAAACCAAATTTTGAAACAACACAAGGTACCAACCGGGCCTACACATCATATGTTTTTTAAATCAAATTCTGAAACAACACAAGGTATCAACTGGGCCTTATAATTTACAAATCCAATTCCATTTTCAAACCATTTCCAAAACCAATGTGAAAACATGCATCATGCTCAAAATATTCTAAAGATTCTTTCATCTCATGGAGTTACCGATTCACATCCCAAGATTCCAAACATGTCATGATTTAGAAAACATATATAGAAACCACTTTTCAACTCATTTTGGAACAAAGAAACTTTTTTTAAAACACTTAGGGGTTTTAGGGGAACCATTTGGAAATAATAGGGCTAAGAAAAAGAAGAAGGAAGGGAGTAAGAATGTTTTGAAATCTGGGGTTTAAGGTGAACATCATTTTAGAATGCCATTATCATTTGTGTGGCTATCCATATGTGCACAGGGTGCACATATGGATATTCCCACATACAATGGAACACCCATTAAAAGTCATAGAGTGCCAAAGGTTTTTAATTAAAAAAATTAAAATTAGCACAACAACCCACACATAAGCATTAAAACACAGAAGAGACATTACAACCACACACAAGCTCAATTTATAATGGAAACTAAGCTACTGAAACATATCTAAGACCAAAGACACCCTAATCATCCAATTCCATTTCAAAAGGCCAATTGGAATTTTATCAAACACTTGGTATACATATAAACATAGTCATAACCTTAAAAATCTGTTGAGAACTCACTTTCATCAAATTTCCAACATGAAAACATCGCAAAAAATCACACAAGCACATCACAAGCATGAAAAAAACATTTATAAATTTATTAGAAATGATCAGGTATCACATGGCATAATTTGGAAAGGAAATAGATGTAAACATCTACCTCAACAACATGCGGATGAGACAAAACTCTCAGAGGAGGAAGAAGAAATCCCAAGGATTAATCCATACACCCTAACATCGAAGAAACACAAGCCACACATCAACCCTAACCCTTATTATTCATCCAAGAGAGAACTAATCCAAGAGGAACCAAGAAACTAGAATAATAATAAAGAAAATGGAAGAAAAAGACTTACCCGAGGAGGAATATGTTCAAGATTTGAAAGAGAAGCACCTTGAACCCAAGGAGGAAGGGAGGAGGAAGTCTCCAAAGGCTGCCAATGGGCCACATGAATGAGAGTGAGAGGAGAGTAGAAGATTTGGGATTAAAACATAAGAGGGGTAGAATATGAATTTCAAATTTTTAAGAACCTGGATAGGTCTCGAGGTTTGGTCACATGGTTTTACAAAATATGTGCACCCTACTAGAAAAAGAGGACACTCGCACGGGCTGGCTGCATGGTTTGAGAAATCGTGTGCCAACCGTTCAAATCAGCTCTATCATTTAACAAATCCATCCTGCACACTTTCTACATGGTTTCCTCTAACAATGTGCAAGTTTTGAACCATGTACCATGCACCAAAAGATGGTTGTGTAGTTTTCCCTAGGCCTCTCACGGTTTGAGTCAAACTATGCTCAAACCATGCATGGGTCCAAAAATCATCTAAAAACTCCAAAACTCAAAAAATATCATTGGGAACTCAACTCGGACCTTAATCAAAAGATCCACCACCAAGAAAATAAAAAAATAAAATAAAATCATCATCAGGTTGTGACAGGAATGAAATTAGTGGTTCTTTTTGAAAAACATGTGATGCAGTTAATATCGAAAGTTGCCACTAAAAATAGAGATAAATTGATTTAGGTATCTATTTGAATTTAAATTATTGAATATTTAAATGTCATTACAAAGAAATATGATATCTATTTTGGTGTATCTTCTGGGAAAATGATGATTTTGGGTTTCTGATAGAGCTTCATCCATTAAAATCCTAAATACTGTTATTTTGCATGGATATTTCTAAAAACATCATCTAAAATCATCATCTTCTATTTGAAAATAGTTTTAAAGTTCTATACATATTGGAAAATTCCTATAAAATCAGGAATTTCCATAAAAAATATTTCAACCATGAAACTTCTCAACTTGAATACTTACGGTACACGCTAATAAACATACAACACTTTATATCCTTATTTCATGATTATTGTGTTATCTTCTATATATTTTATGTTGTTTATTCTATTATAATTTTCCTTGTTTCGTATTATTTTATTATAGGAATTAAATGAGAAACCTTGTACTCAATATGATGGAACTATTATGATTTTCATTAAACTGTGAGTGATATACTTGATATGATTTCACAACCTTTAGATTTTTAAAGATGTATTGTTAAATTTATTGTGCGTCAATAATTAAATTTTTTTAAACAAACTTTTGTTACCATTAAACATAGAAAATTCTTTTCCTTGGAATTATTAGTTACCGGTGATATTTAAACATTTATTTTGTTATTATGTAGTGGTTATAACTACAATTTTCCAATTTTCATATTCTTTATATATTCAAAATATTGTTACTTTTGAACTAATATTCTAGTTATTTGTTATTTAGATTTGTTCAATATGCATATAAATTATCAACATTCAAAAATTTGATTCTTTTGTATGTAATAAATGGTCCATAAATTAATTAATAATGAAATAAATTATGGGCCAATAAATTATATCATCTAAATATTAATATAGTATGTTATGATAAATATAATAATTTATTATATATGTATTTAATGTATTAAATTTAGTCTAAAAAAATTATTTATTATTTGATGGAAATCAATCTCCAAACATTAAAACTCTATGTTGATAGAGTAAATTGTGGTGGGTTCTTGATAGTAGAACCCCCTATAAATATAATCCCCCTTGTACTCAATGGATTAAGGAAACATCCATCATCTACATCCCCATGTAAAGTGTAGAAGGCATTTAATTTTTGATTCCACCATTTCTTGGATTTTACAATGGTTAGAGGTAAGTGAAAGGTTCCTTTTATTAAATAAATTTTTCGATCCTAGAATTTAAACATTCTATAAAATTTATAACATTTGGTATCAGAACAAGGTTATACCTTTATCTTGTAATAAAACTTCTTACGCTCTATTTTAGTAAAAACTCTTTTGTATTTTCAGTTTTGGAAATGACACATTTCCTTATCTATCTTCATCGTCTTTATTTCTTCATCTTTTGTTATTAAAGATGTTTTTGCACATCTTTAATTCATTAGTCATGATTTTTTTTTTTGTAAATTTTATTAAAATTAAGTTTTTCCACAACATTCCTAATTAAATAAAATTTACATACTCAGTAAAATCACATTAAATAATACATACACTTGTTGCAATTTTAGTAATCAAAAGATACTTATATATCTTTAATTTTCATTAGATTAAATATTAATTTAATTTTCATAATTTTCCCACAGGTATTATAAATATTAAAAATTTAATATTTTGTAATATAGTTTTTTGAATTATCAAATTATTATTCAATAATTTATTAATTAAAATATCAATTGATAATTATGTGTTTTTTGTAAATTTTATTAAAAAATGGGATTTTTCACAACATTCCTAATTAAATAAAAATTACATATTCATTAAATCACATTAAATAATATATAAAAAATATAATAAATTTTATCCCACGTGAATTTTTACTATATTTTCATTAGATGCAATATTAAATTTAATTTTCATAATTTTCCCATGGGTATTATGAATATTAAATTTTAATATTTTGTCATATGGTTTTTTGAATTATCAAATTATAATTCAATAAATTTATGGATTAAAATATTACTTGATAATTTTTTATTGATTTCATGAATCTGTTAAATTAAAATTTTCCCATGGGAAATTTTATATTTTTTAGACTCGTATTGATAGAATTTACTATGTAAATTATGTAATATGGACTAATAAGTATGTATTTAATTTGCAGTTATACCATCAAGATTTTCTAATATTCACTATGATGTTCCTAAATTAAAGGGTAACAACTATAAAATTTGGAAGGAGATAATTCTTCTTTATCTGGGATGGATGGACGTTGATTATACTATTTGGAAAGATGAACCGCTTGTAGTTAATAATGATAGAACACTAGATGATATAACATTTTATGAACATTGGGTGCAGTCAAACCATCCTAGTATGATGTTCATAAAAACTAAATCATGTGCTAGCATTCACAGTTTAGTTGATGAGCATAATAATGTTCGTAAATTTCTAAAAGCTATAGATTACCAGTTCATATCTTCAGATAAAGCATTAGCAAGCACATTAATCATGAATTTTTCATCTATGAGACTCGCCACTATGAAAGGTGTGCGCGAGCACATCATGCAGGTGAGGGATATTGTGGTTCAACTTAAGAATCTTGAGGTTGATATATCTGATATGTTTCTAGTGCATTATATTCTCAACAATCTTCCACATCAATATAGTCCATTTAAAATCTCTTATAACACACATAAAAATAAATGGTCAATTAATGAATTAATTACTATGTGTGTTCAAGAGGAGGAAAGGATTGTGGTAGAAATGGGAAAAACCAATATACTGACAATGCACCAGAAACAAAAGGGTCATAAATGTCAATCCAATAGAAAGGGGAAAGAGAAATTACTACCTTAACCTAATATTAATAAGTAACTCATTTGTTTCTTCTACAAAGGAAGACGACATGTAAAGAAAAGTTGTCCTAAATTTTAGAAATGGTTTGAAAATAAAGGTATTTCAATCTCATTGGTTTGTTATGAAACAAATATGGTTGATATAATTTATAACACTTGGTGGATTGATTCTGGTTCTATAATCCATATTGTGAATACCTTGTAGGGTATGTAAAACCTAAGGAAACTAGTGTACAGTGAGCTTGGCATGTATTCAGGAAACAAAATTCCCTCACATGTGGAAGTTGTGGGGACATGTGTTCTAGTGTTAATCACTAGTTTTACTTTGCTTTTATAAAATGCATTTTATATTCCAAGTTTTCCTAGAAATTTAGTTTCAGTTTCCAAACTTGTACCATTGGGTTTTACCTTTGGTTTTTGTAAAACTAATTTTTCCTTGATATATGGAAATAACATCATTAGATGTGGTGCATTAAAGGATGGCCTTTTCTCCATTGATTTGAAAAGTAAGATTGATAATGTTAACATGCATGTTCATACTGGTATTAAAAGAAGTGTTATAAATGAAAAATCTTTTATGTTATGGCACCGAAGATTAGGTTTTATCTCAAAAGAAAGGATTCAAAGATTAGTTAAGAATGGGGTACTTAGCACTCTTGATTTCACGGATTTTGAAACCTGTATGGATTGCATTAAGTGAATGCAAACAAAAAAATCAAATAAAGGTGAAAATAAAATTTCATCCATGTTAGAAATCATACATATAGACATGTGTAGCTCAGACATGGATTTACATAATCACAAATTCTTTATTTCATTCATTGATGACTATTCATGATATATGTATCTATATTTGCTTCGCAATAAAAATCAAGCACTTGATGCCTTTAAAATTTTTAAGGTTGAAGCAGAGAAATAATATGGTAAAAAATTAATATTGTTAGGTCAGATCGAGGTGGAGAATATTATGGGAGATACACTAAGGATGGAGAATTGCCTAGTCCATTTGCAAGGTTTCTTCAAGAAAATGGAATAGTTGCACAATACACTATTGCAGGTTCATCAGACCAAAATGGTGTAGCTAAAAGAAGAAACCAAACATTAATGGAAATGGTACGAAGTATTCTTAGTAACTCTAAGCTACCTAAATTCTTGTGGACTGGTTCACTTTAAGTGGCAACATACATTTTGAATTGGGTTCCAACAAAGGCAGTTTCAAAAACACCTTTTGAATTGTTTAAGGGTTGGAAACTGAGTTTGCAGCATGCACGCATTTGGGGATGTCATTCAGAAGTGTGTATTTATAATGCACGTGAAAGTAAGTTTGATACTAGGACCATTGGTGGATACTTAATTAGATATACTGAAGGATTTTGTTTTTATTATCCATCATTGAACACTAGAATTGTGGAATCAAGAAATGAAAAATTTCTTGAAAATGACCTGATTGGTGGGAGTGATCTTATCAACAAAAATTTTGATAAAGACCATTCAAAAGATCAACCCTCTAGCTCAGGTGATAGATTGATAATTGTTCATAACAATCCTCATTTGCAAACAAATATCATTCCACAAGTGGTTGATAATCATCCTTTGGATCAAATAGTTCAAGAATTAGAAACCCTTGAACAACCAGCTGAACCAAAAATTCCTCAAAAAAATAATAGTGAAACATTGAGAAGATCCACAAGGATGAGAAAGCCATCAATTCTCAGTGATTATATAGTGTATCTACAAGAATCTGACTACAATATTGGAGCTGAAAATGATCCTAAAACAAATTCACATGCCATGTGTTGTGAAGATTCAAATATGTGGTACGATGCCATGATATAGGAGTTGAATTCCATGAAGAGTAATGATGTTTGGGACCTTGTTGAGTTTCCATTTGGTGTAAAACCTATTGGATGTAAATGGGTTTTTAAAACCAAAAAAAAAACATTAGGAAGCATTGAAAGACACAAGGCCCAACTAGTTGCTAAAGGGTTTAATCAAAAGGAAGGGATCGATTATATCGACACATTTTCTCCAGTATCCAAAAAGGATTCCTTACGCATTATATTGGCATTAGTAACTCATTTTGATTTTGAATTACAACAAATGGATGTGAAAACTACATTTCTGATTGGTAATCTAGATGAGGAGGTTTACATGAAACAACCTGAAGGATTTCTCTCTAGCAATGGTAAGAATTTGGTGTGCAAACTCAAAAGGTCAATCTATGGTTTAAAACAAGCATCCCAACAGTGGTATTTACGATTTCATGATGTAATTACTTCATTTGGTTTCGAAGAAAACATTATGGATCATTGTATATACCAGGAGGTTAGTGGGAGTAAAGTATGTTTTCTTGTTTTATATGCAGATGACATTTTACTTGCCACTAATGATAGACTTTTATTATATGAGGTTAAATAGTTTCTCTCAAAAAATGACATGAAAGATATGGGTGATGCGTCCTATATCATTGGCTTAAAGATTCATAAGGATGGGTTTAGAGGCATTCTAGGCTTATCTCAAGAAACCTATATTAATAAAGTCTTAGAGAGATTTCGTATGAAGTATTGTGCACCAAGTATAGCACCCATTGTTAAGGGTGATAAATTCAGCATGAACCAAAGCCCTAAAAATGTTTTTGAATGAGAACAAATGAAATCCATCCTGTTTGCTTCCATTGTTGGTAGTTTAATATATGATCAGGTCTGCACGAGGTCTGACATTGCATTTGTAGTAGGAATGTTGGGGCGATATCAGAGTGATTCGGGTATAGACCACTGAAGGTCATGAAGAAGGTATTGAGATACCTTAAGGGGATTAAAGACTGCATGCTTATATATAAACGCACTCGCAATTTAGAAGTCATTGGATACTCAGATGCAGACTTTGTTGGTTGTGTTGATTCACATAAATCAACTTCTGGATATGTTTGTATGATGGGTGGAGGTGTTGTGTCATGGAGAAGTGTCAAACAGACACTAATAGCGGCTTCTACTACAGAAGCTGAGTTTGTTTCATGTTTTGAGGCCACTTCTCATAGTGTATGGCTAAGGAGTTTCATTTTGGGCCTTAAAATTGTGGATTTTATTTTCAGATCATTAATTATATATTGTGACAATTTGTTTGTTGTCTTTATGGCTAAGAATAACAAAAGTGGGAATTGAAGTAAGCACAATGACATTAAATACTTAATCATAAAGGAATGTGTTAAAGATAAAAGGGTGGTCATTCAGCACATTACCACTGAATTAATGACTGTGGATCATTTGACTAAAGGCATGCCTCTATTTAAATTCAAGGATCATGTAATATGTATGGGATTAAGTTCTACATTATAAATTTGTTGATTTTTATTTGAAACTCTATATATTTTAGTATTTCTCTAAGTGTGCACATTCATTACTTGAGAAATATATTTTTTGCTATAGAATAAAGCATACGGTTATGGTTTGTTCATATGGAGAATAAATCATGTGGTTAAGGTTTATTCATATAGTTATTTAAAGATACATGATATATTGTGAAGAGAATACTCGTTATTTAGAGGAAATACCGCTATGATCCATATATCATGTTTCTTTTTAAAGAGGTAGATTGAATTCATTCACATTAATTGGTTTGGACCAAGTGGGGGAATGTAATAAACGGTCCATCAGTTAATTAATAATGTAATAAATTATGGGCCAATAAATTATATCATCTAAATATTAATACAGTACGTTATGATAAATACAATAATTTATTATATATGTATTTAATGTATTAAATTTAGTTTGAACAATTTATTTATTATTTGATGGCAATCAATCTCCATACTTTAATACTCCTTATCGATGGAGTAAATTGTGGTGTGTTTTGTATGGCAGACCCCCTATAAATATAAGTCATTTGTACTGAGTGGATTAAGGAGACATACATCATATACATCCTCGTGCGGAGTGTAGAAGGCATTTAGGTTTAGATTCCATCATTTCCTAGATTTTATAATGGTTGGTAAGTGAAAGGTTCCTTTTATTAAAGAAATTATTCTATCCTAGAATTTAAACATTCTATAAAATTTCTTACATTGTAAAAATTAAACATAGAGATATAGACTCGTACGATCGCGCGAGCGGAGCACTAGTGTATTTTAAAATAATCATAGAAATATATATCGTTATACGAATAAATATATGGATAAAAATATAAATATAAATATATATATATATATATATATATATATATATATATCATAAAATTAGATTACAAAGCAACATGATTAGTGGTAAAGATGCAGATGCATGAGGGTGAGGTCTCATGTTTGAATCCAAGCAGAGACAATGTGGATGTGGGCATGAGCGAGCAGTGCTCTAGCAACGATAAGGGGCAAAAAGGGTGTCAGGGCTGTGGGTAAGAACAAGCAGTGGTCTAGCGTTGATAAAAGGGAAAAAAGGGTGCCAATTAAGTGTTGATAGGAGGTGTTAGAGCGCTGATAAAAGCGGGGCTTCTTGATGAATATCTATTTATAGAAAAAAAAGATATTTTTAACACCACGTGATTCACTTTTAATAGTGTTTAGATCAACAATATTTTTTTTAGCACCGATAAATAGTTTATCAATGGTTGATAAAAGTAGGTTTTGTAGTAGTATAAAAAAACATAAAAACAAAACAAAATTACCGCGTAAGCATCGATTTAACTGAGGCTCGCGTCCTAGGTGGAGGGCGTCAATTGAATTGACATTGGAATGTCCCAAATTCCGATATATAGAAAACCCTATTCCAAAAGATTAAAAAAAACTGTTTAGAAAATTGTCAGTTAATTCAAAAGTTTTAAATTTAGTCGGTTAATTCAATTTTTAATTATTTTGATTCGGGTGACTAAATCTGTGCAGCAACGCCATTTTAGACTTGACTACTACATTTTAGCGTTGGCGAGTTCTTACAGGTGTTTAGAAAAATAAAATAAAATAAAGATGAAAATACATGAAGGATGATGAATGATGACGTGTGCACTTTTGATTCACAGTGACGTGTTCACCGCAAGAGCGTGCCTTCTCTTACAATCACAGTAAAATACGGTCGCGACTACGTAGCCCCACAGCACCACCACTCCGAACACCACCGCCAGGCCCAGCTTGATTCCGGAGTCCACCACCACTCCAATCGCAGCCGCCGATCCTGACCCCAACGGCGTATCCCAACCGTTCAGCACCCACCCGATCACCCCCGTCACCAAAGCCAGCGCACACGATATCATCCACCCGCACACCCGCCTCCCCCGCATCGCTCCCCAACCCGCCCGGACCGCACCCCACCCGACCCGATCCTCCACCACCGAAACCACCTGCCCCACACTCAGAACCGCCGTTAGGTATACCTCCGCCGCTGCCCCGACCACCGCCACCGCCGCCGTCGGAGCCCCCGATGGAGCCATTGCCGCGGCCGCACGCTCGGCGTGCCCGTACACCATCGCCGCCACGTACACGCAGATCGACGTCGCCGCCGCGCGCCTCCACCCTTCCCGGACGGCGCAGGAGGCGGAGGAAAGGGTCGCCCTCCTCCCGGCGGCGGCGGCGGCGGCGGTGGAGACGGTTGAGACGAGGGAGAGGAGAGAGAGCGCGGCGCAGGGGAGGAGGAACATGGCCCTGCGGAGGAGGAGGGACAGCGCGGCGGCGCGTGACTCGTGCCGCACTTTCCGGGCCTCGAACTGGGTGCCGGAGGCAAGCGCCACCGCCTCGAGATGCAAGATCCGGGCCTGGAGGGGCTGGGAAGAGAGGGAGAGGGAGAAAATGAGGATGGAGAGAGGGAATATGGCGAGGGCAAAAATTGCAAGAAAGATCTTTGGGTTCCTCAGAAAAACGTTGAAGGAAAAAAAAAAGACTGCGGCGGAGCAAGAATCTGGATTTGTATCGGGAACCTTGTCGGTTAGCTCCTCGATACTTAGGGTTGGAGCCGACTGGTTTGACATATCGTTTCTTCCTTCGGTTGAACGAAGGAAGATTGGGAACGGGAGCGCGTGCGAATATAAAATAAACAATATTTTTCGTGACCCCATTTTCAAAAGTATCGTACAATTGAGTCCGGACCGGGCAGTATCGTACTTTTATTTTAGATAAACCGAAAAACACATCAATAAAAACAAGGGTCCACGACAAGAATCAAAACATTACTTTAATATGGGCCTCCACATTTTAGATTAAGATAGAATCTCATTTTATTTAAAAATTCATAATTTTTTTGACCTTTCATTGGTATTGACTTATGTTTTTTATCCCAAACTGACATTAACTTCTAGTATGGATCATAGATCATCATTTTTTTTAAAACAACTAGTATAATTTTTTATTATAATTAACTTTATTTTGTGAAATCAATCGAACGTCGATTGAAACCATGAAGAATTTTGATATTGAAAATGTAAGAACAATCGTAGGTGGAGTAGATCATTGACGAAACGTGCATCGAATTTGGGTGTGACGATAACGATGATAAATAAAAATACAAATATAAGAAAAAAACAAGAAGTAGATAAAATAACACGATGTAAACCCTAAAAATCGTGATCTTTCATTAACATTTCCATGTATTTATAAAGTACATAAGAATACCAAAAGTTCGCATATGAAAACTTGGGCACATGAAGAGGTTTGTTGAGAATGAGAGTTGCTATAATTATGACATTCACATTTAATATTTTATAACACTCCCTCTTGAATTCATAATTTCATAGAATCTTATATAATTTTCACTTTAAAAAACCATTGGGAAATACCCGATGAAAGGAAAATGAGTGCAACCTTCCCAACTCCTCTTGATTTTGAGATATCAATTAATATTATTATTTAATTATGTCTTCAAGACATGGGAGGAATGTCATAGATTATAATGAATTGTCTCACTGGAAATTATAGCTCATGGGGAAGGCCAACAATTGCCATTAATTACAAATATTCATAACAATTTATAACAGTATCTTAGATATCTGTTATGATGTATGATTGCCTCATTAAAAACTTCATCAAAGAAAAATCATTCAGGGAAAAAACCCTTAATTAGGGAAAAAGAGTTCAACAATATCGAGTCCCCATAATGTTGCCTCATTAAAAACATTATCAAGAAAACTTGATTGGAAAAACTTAAGGGGAAAAAAGTATAACAGTTACATCTCCCTCTCATCACTATATCATTTAAATCATAGAATGTCCATGATCAATTCATAACCAAAACATTCGGTTTTGAATTTTGGAATAATAAAAATTTATACCCTTTGGATTTCAATTAATATGAAAGAACATTACCTTGCATCGTCATATGATTTCTTATTATTTGCAAGGTACATAAACACATGTACATTGCTAATTTGAGTTTTTTTTAAGTCTCTCTCGCTGGAGAGTTTCTCTCCCTAGAGCGCTCTAGGGTTTTGGGGTTCGCGGTGTTCTGGCAACAGTGGCGACACTGCTTAGCAGATCTACGCCAGGTAACGGTTCCGCGTTTCATCACCGGCTGCGGGTTTCCAACTGCGTCGACTCTTCCAGTTTTTTCCTTCCCTATGTTCTGGCGTCTGGTTCCCCCTTTGGAACTGCGGTTTCTTTGGTTTCGGTCTCCCTGTGTTGTAGATCTAGGGCTTCGTTGGGGGTTCTTGGGTGCTGGTTCTTCGTCGTTTACGGCCCCTCATGTTTGAGTAGTGTTGCTGGTTTCTTGCAAGCGCTACGACCCTTCAGTCGGGGTTTGATTGTAGGTGTTGATTTCCTTCGGCTACCTTTTCATTCTTAGATCGTGAGGAGGCTCGCGGAGGGTGTGCTTGTGTAGGGAGTTGTGTGTTTGTGCATGGAGTGTACGTGAAGGGCGGGTTCGCGAAGGGACGGTTCGCGAAGGGTAGGTTTACGAAGGGCGGATCCGCGAAGGAGTTTTCGTGAAGGGTGTGTTCGCGAAGGAGCTTTCGGTTTGGGTTGGGGAGTTGTGTTCGTGAACGAGGAGTTTTGGTCACGAGGGGTGTGGTGCTCGTGAAGGAATTTTTGGTTTGCGCAGTGGAGTGTTATTTGCACAAGGGAGATTTGTTTGCTCAGGGTTTTCTGTTTGCATGGGGAGCTTATTTCGATTCGCGCATGGGGGTCTCTCTTGGTTCGCGCAGGTGAATTTTGTCCGCGACAGGTATGTGATTGCGCAGGGTGTGATCGCAATAGAAGGGCCGCGCAAGGTGTGAGCGCGAAGGAAGGGTCGCGCAGGGTGTGATCGCGAAGGAAGGGTCGCGCAGGGTGAGTGGAGGCTGCGGTGCACGACAACTGCGGGCATGGTTTGCGGATGGGTGTGGGCCGCGGACAACTGGAGCTTGTTTCCTGTGCCCCCCTTTTCCTGGACTGCGGTGGGTTTGATCCGTGGTGGGAGTGGGATTTGAAGGCTTGTGAGAAGTTTTGGGCGGGAGCACGGTGTGTGTCAAGTTGGTTCACGACTTGGTGTTGGTTCGCCGAAGGTGTTGGTTTGCGATCCGAAGGTGGTTCGCGTTCTGGCACGGGTTCGCGAAGGCGCTTGTTCGTGAAGGTACAGGTGTGCGGCAACTCAAAGCGCGACGACTCTTGAGGGGAGCCCGTGGAGAAGTGTGACTACGCAGCCTGAGGACGAAGGGGTTTGTGGTGACGAGGGAAGTTCTCATTTTCAGTTTAATGGAGTCGGACCTAATGAATTGCTGGCGGAACCTCTCCTTAACTGATAAAGAAAAATCAGTAATTGCTACACGGAAGAGTGAAGATGTCTTTCTCTCACAGCGATTGTCCTTGCTTATTGTTGGAAAATTTCTAGCAAAAAGGTCCTTCAATCAGGGAGCGCTGAAAAATACTCTGCAAAATATCTGGCGATTGGAGGACGACGTTGCTATAAGAGAAGTGGATGTGGGACTCCTAGTCTTTGAATTCTTTAATGAAGAAGATAAATGAAAAGTCCTCAAAGGTCGACCATGGTCCTTTGACAACCAAATCATTATCATGGAGGACCTTAAAGGCGAAGAAAATTTTCTGTCAGTTAATCTGTCTTGCTCACCTTTCTGGATTCGAATTAGAGGAATCCCCTTTCATGGTAGAACTGAACGTGTTATGCGTGAGATTGGAAGACACATCGGTTCATTTCTGAAATGGGACCGGTCTGATCCAATTCACTGGGGACCTTTTGTGCGAATCAAAGCTTCGATGGATGTTGCACATCCTCTTACGAGGGGCATGTTTTTGACAATTGAGGACTCTGACGTCTGGATTTCTTTCGAGTTTGAAAAGCTCCCTATTTTTTGTTTCTTTTGTGGGTGCCTCAGACACTTAGAAAAGGCATGTGAGGCGAAGGAGGATGGACAGGGCAACGTTATTTTGCAATACGGTCCCTGGCTCCGTGCAAAAACCTATGGGACGACTTTTATTTCCGAAGTTGAAAAACAACAGGACCGTGACAAACTAGCGAAGGCTCTTATTAAGCAGGCTGAACCAATTCATACTAATATAATCATGCTTGGGCCACCAAATATTGCTGCTGACAGTCATGTGGATCAACGGGCGGAAGGAAGGAGCTTGGGCTGGCCACGGATCTCGGTCGAGCCAAGGGAACAACACATGAGTCAGGGGCAGAGGTCGACTGCCCCCCCAGGCCAGACCACAACTATTTGTAGGCCATCCTCCCCCCCATCTGCTAGGCTACAACCAAACTACAGGAAACCACCAGATCCAGGCTTAGGGGTAAAACAACTATGTAACGACCCACCAGATCCGGTTTCCAGTTCAGATGATGTTACTCCCAGTGCCACCCCTCAGGCTGTAGATGACATGACTGGGATCACATTGACATGTACTATACAACATCGGACGTGGAAAAGAATAATTAGCGGGGATAGGGGTATGGATCCCCCCACTTCACAGCCCAGGGACCATAAACGACGCTTGGAGGCATCTCAGATGATTGAGAGCCTGCCAAAGAGGTGGAAAGTGGCAGATGACGGTCGGGTAGTCGAAGTTTCAGAGGCGGCGATAGGAGTGTCCCAGCCCCACCTAGGGCAATGAAAATCTTATGCTGGAACTCTCAGGGGCTTGGCAATCCTCGAACGATTCACGTTCTCCATCATTGGAGTTCCAAATTACTCCCCGACATAGTTTTTGTATCCGAAACTATGTTGGATAGAAAGGATGCGGGCCTTATGGGCCGGAAGATTGGGTTCGAAAACGTATTCCCCATTGGAAGATAGGGACACTCAGGTGGACTTTGCCTCTTGTGGAAGGAGGACCTTGGGGTCAAGATCTCTAATTACTCAAACAATCACATTGCTGTGACGATTGTTGGCCCAGGAGCTCCTCCTTGGTCGTTTGTTGGGTTCTACGGGTGGCCGGGTGGGCAGGATAAACACAGATCATGGGCCCTTTTGAAGTAGCTGCGAGACCCCCTCCCTGGCCCACTTCTGATGGGGGGGGGGGAATTTAACGAGGTTCTATCGCCCCATGAAAAATAAGGGGGACGTGTGAGGAGTGGTGCTGCGATGAATGATTTTAGGATGTCTCTTGTGTCGAACTCTCTTCATGACCTCGGGTTTTCTGGCTCGCCATTTACCTGGAATCGAGGTAAGTCAATGGAGAACCATCTGACGGAAAGGTTAGACAAATTTGCTGGGAATGATGTGTGGAACTCTCTTTTCCATGCCTTCTCTATCGTCCACTTGTCCCCCGTCTCCTCTGACCACTGCCCAATCATTTTGTCAACAGTCTCACAAGGGCAACAGAGGGGACCTGAGCGATCCTTTCGCTTTGAAAGTATGTGGCTCCAAGATAGTGACTGTGAAAAGGTGGTTCAAGCGGCCTGGGAGGGATCGAATTGGTGCATCATGTCCAACTTCCGCACTGTTGCGTCTTGCCTTCAGAAGTGGAGCTTAGCTAGGTTTGGTAACTTTGACCGTCGTATTAAGGAGGCGAAGAATCAATTAAAGCGACTCCACTCTTATCCTTGTTGTGACTCTGTCCTTAGAAACATCTCCGTGACAGAAAATAAACTTAATGCAGCTTTGAGGGAGAAAGAGAGTTTTTGGTTCCTTCGGGCACAAGAGTCCCATATCAGAGATGGTGATCAGAACACCAACCTTTTTTACCAACATGCATCTGCGAGGAGAAGGAAGAATCATATTGCTTATCTGGAGGACCACACTGGAAGAGTTGCACATGACATAAATGACATTCACTCCATTATCCTGAACTTTTTCAACAACCTCTATTCAGCAGAAAGTATTAGCACTCCCTCATGCCTGATTGGATGCATCCCAAAGTTGGTTACAGAAGACATGAATCGGTAACTGTAAAGAGATTTGTCTGATGAGGAAGTGCTTGGGGCCCTGCATCTTATTCACTCTACCAAGGCGTCGGGGCTTGATGGGTTTCATGATCTGTTCTTTAAACACTTTTGGCATATTGTGGGGCCCGATGTGGTGGCCCTAATGAAGGAGGTGTGGGCTGGCATACCCTCTCTTGAATCCCTGAATGAAACTCTTATTACTCTTATCCCCAAATCCTAGTGCCCTCAGAAAATCTCGGAGTTTCGTCCAATCAGCCTGTGTAATGTGATTTACAAAATTTTCTCCAAAATCATGGTGGCCAGACTTAGGGATTTTCTCCCACTACTTGTCTTAGATAACCAAAGTGATTTCGTTCCAAATAGATCCATTAATAACAATGCTGCCATTGCCTTCGAATTATTCCACTCTATTAAAACTCGCTCCGCATCCAAGCATGGCACCATGACAATGAAACTTGAAATGATGAAAGCTTATGACAGAGTTGAATGGCCTTTTCTCAAACTTGTTCTATCCAGGTTGGGCTTTGGGATGAAATGGATCTCTAATGTCATGAATTGTGTTACGTCTGTCTCCTACAGAATCAATATTAATGGGGTCCCTTCAGCGAGCTTTAAACCATAAAGAGGGTTGAGATAAGGGGACCCCCCGTCACCTTACCTCTTCATTCTGGTGGCAGATGTCTTTTCTCATCTCATCTTGAAGGCGACAGATCAAGGAGTTATCCATGGTGCTACGGTATATAAAAATGGCCCCCCATCTCTCATCTCTTCTTTGCAGATGATAGCCTCCGTTTCACGCGTGCTACCCCGCAAGAATGCAGTACAATGCTAAATATCATCAAGCTGTACAAAAAGGCCTATGTGCAACATCTTAATGCTTCAAAATCAGATTTATCTTTCAGTAAAGGCATCCCATAAGATAAGAGAGAGGAGTTGCAGTGAATGTGTGAGTTTTCGCTGGTCGATAAGCTTCCTAAGTACCTTGGCCTCCCGACCCTGGTGGGTAGGTGTAAGAAACAAGTTTTCAGCACAATTGTGGATAGGGTGGATAATCTGATTTGTCTTTGGTCTAGTAGGAAGATTTCCAAGGCAGGAAAGGAAGTACTCGTGAATTCAGTGGCCCAAGAAATCCCTTCTTATACTGTGTTGCTGTTTAAATTCCTAGAAACTCTCGTTGATCAAATCCACTTCCGGTTGGCCAATTTTTGGTGGGGCTCCCATGAGGGCAAACATAACTCCCATTGGATGTCTTGGGAGAAGCTGTGTGTTTCAAAATTCCGTGGTGGCCTCGGCTTCTGAAATCTAAAATGGTTTAATGAGGCTCTTTTGTAGAAGCAAGGATGGCGCCTTCTTTCCCACCCAAATACCCCATTCTCAAAGGTGATGCGAGCTAAGTACTTCCCTCACTCTGATTTCTTGCATGCCCAGCTGGGGCTACGACCAAGTTTTATGTGGAGGAGCATTTGGGGAGAAAAATCTCTCATTGATTTGGGATGCATGTGGATAATTGCTGATGGGAATAATATTAAAATTTGGAATGATCCATGGATGGTAGATGGCGTTAATCATAAGGTTTCCTCACCGGTTATTCCCGTATTCGAAGATGCAAGGGTACATGATCTGCTTGATGACTCGCTTGAGGAGTGGGATCGGGAGAAGCTTTGTTGCTGGTTTAACGAGGTGGATCGTCAGCTCATCCTGAGTATCCCTCTCACACCAGGAATGGGTATTGACCAGATTTACTGGACTGGGGAACCTCATGGGAGATATTCTATTTGTTTGGGTTACAAAATGAGGGTTCAAGGTTTGGCCCAGGTCTTTACCGATAATCGGTGGAAGTGCCTCTGGTCCCTCACCACTCCCCCTAAGGTGAATTTTTTTTGGTGGAAAGTCTGTGTTGGGGTTCTTCTAACCTGTGACTTCCTGGTTCAGTGACATTTGGTGGAGGACGACACTTGTCCTTTGTGCCTCCATGACGTGGAATCCCCTTTGCATGCAATTCTTTCTTGTAAGGGGGTGAAAGGGGTGTGGAAGGTTTGAAGGTCGGATTTTGGTATTTTCTTTGATCTTTCAATTGGGTTGGTCCCAAACCTTTCTAAATGGGTGTCTTCTCTGGAACCGAGAGTGGTAGGGCTGATATGCACAATTTCTTAGTTAGTTTGGACTCGAAGAAATGAATGTATTTTCCAAATGAAGGTGACCCCTGATCACCTATGGGTGGATAGAGCTTTGGAGTGGATGAATGATTAGAAGAAAAGTGATGCGGTGCATTCTTTGGGCCACACTCAACAAGCAATCCCTTTTTGGTCTCCCCCCCTGAGGGTTTCTTCAGGATTAATACAGATGATGCTGCCTCTTCTAATTCAAGGGTCGGTATTGGGCTCATTGCTCATAACATTTTTGGCCAGATTTTGGAAGCTTAGTGTAGGGAGGTGCCTAAATCATGGCACCCTGTAGTGGCAGAGGCCTCGACCATACTCAAGGGGCTTCTTTTTTCCCATTCAAAATTATGGCCCAAGATTCTGGTGGAATCCGACTACCTTGAAGTGGTGAATGCTCTCTCAACAAAATATGAATATTCCCAACCTTATGGCCTCATCTTGAGGAAGATTTGGTCCCTGATCGATGGATTCGATGTATGCAAATTTTCTTTTATCAAAAGAGATGGGAATTTGAAAGCCCATCGTTTGGCCCATTTTGGGAAATGTTGGGGTGATCATTGTTGGGTGAACTCGTTCCCTGATTGGCTTTGTAATCCTAGTTTCCATTATCAGTAATTTATATTTTCCTTTCAAAAAAAATACACATGTACATTCATATCCTTCAGAGATAAATAAAATGTGAATTTATATGACGAGCTCATTTGGGAGAATACTTTAAATGGAAGACTCACCTCAAAGCTACACCATCTGCCTGGTGCACACAGGTACTCAAACACATGGGCTGGAAACATGAATAAAAGTTGGATTTCACAATCCATACTTACTCTTTTATAGTATCTGGAAAATCAAAACTCCTAGTTGATTTATGTCTTCAATCTATTGGCATTAACCATTGCTCTAAGTGCGTACTCTATAGCCATTACAAGGTAGAATTGAACAACCTTTTTCTGAGTTTTTCTACTACGTCAGCACTTTGGAATGCCATGGACAACCTATTTTAGGTGAAAATTCCCTGGAAAACCACTGTAAATGATCACTTTAGAGATTTCTTTAAGATCCCTCCATCACAACTCCTCAACCCAATTCTTGTTTCTAGTGATGAATTCATTCAGGTCATTTGGCTTTCTCGAAACAAGTTTATTTATGAAAATGTTCCCTTCAACATCCAATAGGCTATTTTGTAGATTATAGTCACTATGAAAAATGTGAATTTGATTAAAAAAGGTCATTGTAATAACTCTATTCATTATCTTATGGAACTTAAGCATCCTAACATTACAGGTAATTTTTTCCTCCTTTTGGAACTCTTGAAGTTAAGTAGATTCCTCCATTCATTGGATGGAAAAAATTTAACATGGATGGGGCCTCAATAGGAAATCCAGGATCATTTGGATTTTGAGTTGTCATCAGAAATCAAAAGGGAGATGCCATCGGATGCTTCTATGGTCTGTGTGGATTTTTCACGTCTCTATAACTTGAAATGCTTGGCATTATTAATGAAATTCATATGAAAAAATGAGGATGGTGAAACTTCTAGTTGTAAAGTGATTCAACCACTCTTGTTCAAGATGTTAGAAGTGACACTATTCATCTTTCATGAAATCTTACTTCCATATGGGTCAAATGCTTGGACAATATTTCAACCATGATCTATATCATCACACATACATATCAGGAGGCCAATTTATTGGCGGATGGGATTGAAAAAAAAGGGGTCACCGCCAATGATCTAATCTGGTGAAATTCCGTTCTAGATGAGTTTCTTCCTATTTTTCAAAGTGATTGTTGTAAAAATCCCTACTTCCGACATTTGTAATATTTATTTCTTTTTTTTCAATTAAAGAGACTTGTCCTTCTAGGAAAGTTCTCATACTTTCTAAAAATAATAATAAACAGTGACAATATCAATCAGAAATAATCCAAACATATATAAATTAGATGAGTTTTTTCCTATTTTGCAAAGTGATTGGTGTAAAAATCCCTACTTCAGGATTTTGTAATATTTCTTTCCCTTTTTCAATAAAAATATTTGTCATTCTAGGAAAGTTCTCATCCTTTCAAAAAAAGTGACAGCATCAATCAGAAATAATCCAAACATATATAAATATCCAAGTATACAATTATAAGGAAAAATATTCCTTATAATAAGATCATCAATATTTAATAGTCTTGGTAGTTTGGATAATCAATTCAAAACTTTATACGTTGAAAATATCATAAGTTCCTTTAATACTTTTTTCCAATTACTGTGATGTCGACATCTATAGAAATCCATTGTCATTGATGAGTTTTGGAAACATTCAAATATTTAAAAATATTATCAACAACATTGAATGAGATCTCATAATTTTTTCTGGTACCAGTGTCACTTCAGGGATACTATCTAAAAATATATAATGTTTTTGATATATTCATTTTCATCTTTGAGGGAAAATATATTTATTGTTTTCTAATCATGATGAAAAATGATTTTATATAATCAATTCAGCCATACTCCTGGTGTGTATGATTAGACTATTTATTTTTAACACTTTACATTCATGTAAGTATTGTGAGCATCTTGTCAATGGTTCTGCTTGACCATTTTGTATATAGCATGTGATGCTCAATATTTATTTTAATCAACATGATACTAAGAAATGTATACTCACTAGCATCTAATAACACACATGTCCATTTAGTATATGCATCTTTCATATAGTATTTAAATGGATCACATTGTCACGAACCAACCCGGGTCGACCCTGAATCGGTCACCCGAGCCGGTCCGAGACATGACCCGAGAGGCGTTCCCGATCCTCCCGGGCCGGCGACAAGCGCCAGGGCATCAACAGAGGCTGTGGGAACGATTTCTCCCAGTAAAAATAAATAATTAAAGCAGCAGAAAAATAAACAGAGCAGCGCAAAATAAATAAACAAAGTAAAGTAACTAAGAACAAAAGAAAATAAAACTAACCGAAAGAGACAACCACTATCACCGTGTGACCTCGCGGGTCACTCTCCAACTCACAACCAAACGTCACCCAAGGCGACGCACCCAAGCTGTAACCTGCACAAACACTAAAAACAGAAAAGATCTATAGGCGTGAGTATTAAAACTCAGTAGGTAGGCCTGACTAAATCTATCCCCAAAACACATACCAATAAATAAAGAATTTATCAATTCCAGGTTTGAACTAAATTATATAAAATATGGTTTCCACACACTTTCATTTCTAAAACAAGTAACAGTCCATTGCCCTTTTTAATTTAGAACAAGTTTAAAGTTGAAAGAAGCATGTGGATCGCATTTTTGAAACATTTTACGAACAATTTAGAAATCCAAACTTTAGGTGTTAGTCAAAAGGAAAATTACACACAACACACACTAAGGGAAATGGTAAAAGTGGCACACATGGGTCAGCTGCCGAACTCGACCTCTCAATCGTCCGCCACACACAAACACTAAAAGAAACATGGGTTGAACCTAGGAGATCGTGAACACTCCAGAACATACTATACATCTGACTGATCCTGAAGGCATGCCCTAACTCGATGACGTCATAACGCCCTAACGCCCGGCATAGCCCTGCATGACCTAACCGAGGGGCCCAATCCCCATAGCAGCAATAACTCAGTATTCCCCTTCTATGGGGCCACTAGCCAGTGCGTAATCTAAACTAGTACAACAATCGTTCTCAGAAAATTCACTCAATATGCCAGGTTCCCATGTCATCACAAGCAATAAAAAGGGGGTGCGTCCACAATGTAAATTAATCAGTCACGATGCACCAACATCACATACAGCTCACGAAAACAACTCACACCAATGATCACCCCCGAGTGGGTTTTCCAAAATAATCTATTTTTATTAAAGTGTCAAACGGGCCTTCGCCAATTTTAAAGTAAAACTTCATTTCTCAAAAAGCTCAAAACACTTGTTCAGAAGAAGTCATTTATCTTTAAATCTAGAAGTACATTTGAAATGCCGTGAATTATGTTTTAAGGCCAAACATGCATTCTTTCAAAACTTGGTGTCCGCCCATCAAGAAAATGTTCCAAGTGTTCGGTATAAAATAAACGGCTCTTTTCACACTAAATAATAATTTAAAGCTTTATTATCTAATATTATTTCTAATTCATTAAAAATTAATAAAACAACAAGCAATTAATAAATTATAAATCTAAAGTTAAGTGCAATGGGGGACCTACCTCGACTCGTAGCCCAGTTATGATGACGATGCATGTCACACACTCGCGCAAGAGTACGCGCAACCTTCTGACGATCGCAACATCACGGAAAGTCTCACCAATGCGCTGCAACAACGCAAAACCTCTCAAAATACACATAAAAGTGAACCTAAAATAATCCTAACATATAAAAAATATAAAATAACTAGCTCGACATGTTTTTAAAACATCACATCAAAACACATATCAAAACACAACCAAACTCTTTAGTAGAATTCAATTACGACCTTTAGACACACCAACCGCTTTACGCACCACAAGATCAAAGTAATAAAGCATTTGAATAATTTATAAAACATCCGCAAAAGGTGAAACCAAGGTTCACATCAAAACATACTCAGTTTCACATAAGAAAACACTTTAAAATAAAACACACAATATCATCACACCTAGAACATGTCTCGCACCTAGCAACCAACCCATAAACATTTTATAAAATAACGCACCCGTTTGCACACACAAAACATTGCAGCTTTCAATTAAAAATTATGTTCGCAACACTTAAACATGTTCACCACCTTTAAAAATATAATTCACACCCTAAAAAAACAGTTGATTAAACACTTCTATAAAATAACTCAAAACAAGACCAAAATGAAAACACATCATTTCTAAAAGAAGATATAATCTCATCACACACGCATGCCAAAACAATTGTAAAGCGCGTCTCACACCTTATAAACACTCTTAAAACCCATTTTGAAACCATGCATACACCACTTTCAAAAACTGTAAACCAAAAGTCTACCTTTGAAATCAAGCGCGCCTCAAAATACTCCCAAAACACAATCCGCACCACATAAATAAGTTAAAGGACATAGCAGATTAATCAAACAAACAAGAAGAACAATGTAGACACATGCACACATATACATAATTGAATATTCAGTTCAAAACATAGTTTTAACAAATTATACTCTCAATAAAACATCACGACAAAATCTCTAGGTGATTAAAACAAAAATTGAGCATTAGAATAAATAAACATAAACAAGAACACCTCATAAACTAATTTTAACATGCTATAACAATCCATAAACATCATAATGGACTAATTAGATATATCATCAAGCAACAAATCAAGTAAAAATAATATGTAAAGCAACACAAGCACCAAAAGAATGCTTCAGAAGAGGAAGAATACAGATTTATCTACCTCAAATGCGCGCGATTTTGACGAAACCTTTGGAGGAGGAAGTGTACACCCCGCAGGACCATTTGCAACACTTGCCGATTGGAAAAGAGGGGGGGGGGGGGGGGGAACACGCCGCTGCGTGGAGGGGCGACTTCCGGAGGCATTTTATGCCGAAGAAGAGTCTAGCCGGGGAGGAGGGCGAGCCGAGAGGGAGGCCGGCGACGACAAGGTCGGACAGGGGGAGCCGAATCGGCGGGGTCGGACGAGGCTATCGCCGCCGGAGCAGGCTGGACGCAGGAGGAGGTCACGGTGACTTGCAGACGGGGGAGGGTCGCGATGGCCGGAACGCAGAGCAGCTGGCGCTGGGCACAGTGTGGGCGGAGGGGAGACCGCCTGCAACTCAGCCGCCGAAGAGGGTCACGCAAGCAGGGCGGGGGGGTGAGGTTGGGAGCTGGGAAGAGTGCTGGAGGAGGCTTGCCCCAAGCGGACTGGCGTGCGGGAGCTGGAGCGCGCCGCAACGCAGGGGAGAACGAAAAAAAGGGGGTCGTGACCCCTTCCCCTTAGGGTTTCAAAACCCTTTTGTTTTTTTTCTAATGTTATGCTAATAATAATAAAAATAAAACCAAATAAAAATCATAATAGTAATAATAGTGGTAATTATCATATTAATAATAATAATAATAATAATAATAATAATAATAATAATAATAAACATATACACATAAGTAAATATATATAAACAAATATATAAACCCACTAGTATAAACATAAATACACATACATTATATATATATATACACACAACGTTAAAGCATAAAAACATATAAACATAGACACACATATATATGCACGTATATAAACATACAAATATATATAAATATATATGTATACACATAATGTTAAAACTGGATGATCGTGCGGTGTTCGCACGTCGTATGGGATCCCAACGGACTGCAAGCGGGCTGCACGTACCCAAACGAAAGGCACGTGCCCAAACGAACTGCGCGTCTTAAGCGTATGGTGTTCGCGCACCATCCCAAACCACAAACTCATCCCAACATTAAAAATTTAAATCGGGACTCACCCGCACTTAAGAAAAAAAACACCCGACGCCAAGTGAAATAAAATAAATAAAATGACTAACAAAAACGGGTGTGACAATTCTCCCCACCACAAACACTTTCTGCCCCCAGAAAGTCACCAAGCCAACAGTTATCTTAACTCAAGTCTGTGCCCAGGAAAAACCAGAAGAAACTGAGAGGCTCGGGGTGACCATTACTAACACAAGTCACACCCGACCAACTCAAGTACAAACATTGTCTGAGGTTGAGGGCAGAACACGGGAGGGTTCTCCCCACCACAGAAATCTACTAACACGGAGACCTTAAAAATCGAACACACCACCCATGAGCGGGGGGGGGGGGGCAACACGGGAACTCCCAAACCGAACCCAGTCACTTTCTCCACACAGACTGAACAACACTCGGAGACTTAAACAGGAAGATTGCTACGAAACGACCCAACAGATCGTGGATAGGGAATTATCTCAACCCCTCACACACCGACCGAAGAAAAACCTCACCGCAACCAGAGTCTAGGGAATTTCTAGCCCGAACTCACAAAGGACCTCGAAACAACGCCTGATAATTTCATAAGACCACACATCCCCCTAACGTACACAATTGAGACCCAACTCAAAATTAGATTGACCCGTTCATTCGTGGGTCCATCACCCTTCAAGGAGAACCGAACGTTTTCAAAACACACTGAGAACAGATAAGACCGCTTAGACTGCGGTAGAATAAGTTCATCACGCAACCGAAAAAAAGCTGATCTTACAATGATGATTAGAAAAAAACAAGGAAACTTTTGGTATCTCCTTTCAAAAGCCGAAAAAATAATCCGAAGCGAGGTTCTACACACCCTCGACAACTCCTGACTGTGCGCGAGCTTCACCCCGAGACCTGTGGCTGGGGCCCTGATGGCTGAAGCATCTCCTGCCTCACAGTCAGGTATTTGCACCCTCTGGTCCCTAGCTCCTTCCTCCCGGATGACACTTCTTCCAAAACTCTCCCTGGTGTCCTGAACAGCCACACGGTAGCAAGACCCCGAAGGGATGCGGCAAGGCGACTTAGAATGTCTGGACATGCCATACTGGTGGCACACAAGAGAGCGGTCCGACGAACTATGAGCCGGTACCGATAAGGATGGTTTCTTGGAGACAGGTTCTACTGGCCCACACTCCTTGCCAGGTGGGGAACCTTCGCGGAAGTCGACCACTGTTAATCACACCCAAAACTCCAACAACGATGAGACATTTCATCTATACTAGTCCAGAACTGAACCCTCAAACAACTCTAGGGTGGTACGAACCTTAACTATCCTGGGAGTTCCCAACAACCTGAAGACACACTATCTTTCAGAACTATACAACTACCTCTAATAGACTTCGACTACCTTGATAAGCATGAAACACAAAAAAGGAACTGAGAACTGAGAATAACTCATTGACAACCTTTTGAGGCTTTCTGGGCGGCATACTCATGACAACACGAGAAACATCATCAAATCCGGCATCAAGCCAAAACTCAATCAAGGCAACAACACAAGTCAAGGTCAAAAGGCCCATAAGCCAAAAATATACAAACACAAGCATAAATCACTTTCCAAAACCATCATTTCTTTAAAACATTACAACTCACCTATGGCACCTTATGAACCGTCACATGTGCGTTCATTCAATCTCGCTCACATCATCTGCAAACAAGTTCCCCTACGCACTCTCCGTACATAGCCATGAACATGTGACCCTCCATAAGGAGTGCCAAGGTTCAATCACTTCATTCCTTACCAAATCCAAACACATAACATATTGTTCCAAACCAAAACACTTTTTCTTTAAAAACCCACTTTACTAATTTCAAAAACAATTTGGAAGAAACCCCTTTTTTTTCATTTCCAAATCACTTTCATTTTCAACACACTCACACACAGACCGAGTTTAAAACAAAATACAACCAACTATAAACCATCGGAATGAGGGACTAGTGTCTTCACTTAACTCGGCGACATGGTGGTGAGCCATGCCCCAAGTAAGACATAACACTAAGAGGACCTTAAACCGGGCACTTGGACTCCACATGGGTCACCTCCCCATGTGAGGCCGCAACGTGAACCGATTTTCTCCCATTGTCATCCCTTAATCCAAAACAACCAAGGACAAAAGACTCAATCCCGAACTAACCCTGGTAACTCAGGTCTCGTCACGAGCGGTGGTGATCAGGCACCGACCCGTAACCTACCTCCTGAGCCCCGACAGTCCTAATCTCCTTCTATCAGACATCCCAAACAACAAAGGGTGCTCTTAAAAGCGAGGTCCGCTAAGAGCCGACCTCCTCTGATACCATTTTGTCACGAACCAACCCGGGTCAACCCTGAACCGGTCACCCGAGCCGGTCCGAGACATGACCCGAGAGGCGTTCCCGATCCTCTCAGGCTGGCGACAAGCGCCAGGGCATCAACAGAGGCTGTGGGAATGATTTCGCCCAGTAAAAATAAATAATTAAAGCAGTAGAAAAATAAACAGAGCAGCGCAAAATAAATAAACAAAGTAAAGTAACTAAGAACAAAAGAAAATAAAACTAACCGAAAGAGACAACCACTATCACCGTGTGACCTCGTGGGTCACTCTCCAACTCACAACCAAACGTCACCCAAGGCGACGCACCCAGGATATAACCTGCACAAACACTAAAAACAAAAAAGATCTATAGGCATGAGTATTAAAACTCAGTAGGTAGGCCTGACTAAATCTATCCCCAAAACACATACCAATAAATAAAGAATTTATCAATTCCAGGTTTGAACTAAATTATATAAAATATGGTTTCCACACACTTTCATTTCTAAAACAAGTAACAGTCCATTGCCCTTTTTAATTTAGAACAAGTTTAAAGTTGAAAGAAGCATGTGCATCGCATTTTTGAAACATTTTACAAACAATTTAGAAATCCAAACTTTAGGTGTTAGTCAAAAAGAAAATTACACACAACACACACTAAGGGAAATGGTAAAAGTGGCACACATGGGTCAGTAGCCGAACTCGACCTCTCAATCGTCCTCCACACACAAACACTAAAAGAAACATGGGTCGAACCTAGGAGATCGTGAACACTCCAGAACATACTACACATCTGACTGATCCTGAAGGCATGCCCTAACTCGATGACGTCATAACGCCCTAATGCCCGGCATGGCCCTGCATGGCCTAACCGAGGGGCCCAATCCCCATAGCAGTAATAACTCAGTATTCCCCTGCTATGGGGCCACTAGCCAGTGTGTAATCTAAACTAGTGCAACAATCGTTCTCAGAAAATTCACTCAATATGCCAGGTTCCCATGTCATCACAAGCAATAAAAAGGGGGTGCGTCCACAATGTAAATTAATCAGTCACGATGCACCAACATCACATACAGCTCATGAAAATAACTCACACCAAAGATCACCCCCGAGTGGGTTTTCCAAAATAATCTATTTTTATTAAAGTGCCAAACGGGCCTTCGCCAATTTTAAAGTAAAACTTCATTTCTCAAAAATCTCAAAACACTTGTTCAGAAGAATTCATTTATCTTTAAATCTAGAAGTACATTTTAAATGCCGTGAATTATGTTTTAAGGCCAAACATGCATTCTTTCAAAACTGGGTGTCCGCCCGTCAAAAAAATGTTCCAAGTGTTCGGTATAAAATAAACGGATCTTTTCACACTAAATAATAATTTAAAGCTTTATTATCTAATATTATTTATAATTCATTAAAAATTAATAAAACAACAAGCAATTAATAAATTCTAAATCTAAAGGTAAGTGCAATGGGGGACCTACCTCGACTCGTAGCCCGGTTACGACGACGATGCATGTCACACACTCGCGCAAGAGTACGCTCAACCTTCTGACGATCGCAACATCACGGAAAGTCTCGCCAATGCGCTGCAACAACGCAAAACCTCTCAAAATACACACAAAAGCGAACCTAAAATAATCCTAACATATAAACAATATAAACTAACTAGCTCGACATGTTTTTAAAACATCACATCAAAACACGTATCAAAACACAACCAAACTCTTTAGTAGAATTCAATTACGACCTTTAGACACACCAACCGCTTTACGCACCACAAGATCAAAGTAATAAAGCATTTGAATAATTTATAAAACATCCACAAAAGGTGAAACCAAGGTTCACATCAAAACATACTCAGTTTCACATAAGAAAACACTTTAAAATAAAACACACAATATCATCAAACCTAGAACATGTCTCGCACCTAGCAACCAACCCATAAACATTTTATAAAATAACACACCCGTTTGCACACACAAAACATTGCAGCTTTCAATTAAAAATTATGTTTGCAACACTTAAACATGTTCACCACCTTTAAAAATATAATTCACACCCTAAAAAAAACAGTTGATTAAACACTTCTATAAAATAACCCAAAACAAGACCAAAATGAAAACACATCATTTCTAAAAGAAGATATAATCTCATCACACACGCATGCCAAAACAATTGTAAAGCGCGTCTCACACCTTATAAACACTCTTAAAACCCATTTTGAAACCATTCATACACCGCTTTCAAAAACTGTAAACCAAAAGTCTACCTTTGAAATCAAGCGCGCCTCAAAATACTCCCAAAACACAATCCGCACCACATAAATAAGTTAAAGGACATAACAGATTAATCAAACAAACAAGCAGAACAATGTAGACATATGCACACATATACATAATTGAATATTCAGTTCAAAACATAGTTTTAACAAATTATACTCTCAAGAAAACATCACGACAAAATCGCTAGGTGTTTAAAACAAAAATTGAGCATTAGCATAAATAAACATAAACAAGAACACCTCATAAACTAATTTTAACATGCTATAACAATCCATAAACATCATAATGGACTAATTAGATATATCATCAAGCAAAAAATAAAGTAAAAATAACATGTAAAGCAACACAAGCACCAAAAGAATGCTTCAGAAGAGGAAGAATACAGATTTATCTACCTCAAATGCGCGCGATTTTGACGAAACCTTCGGAGGAGGAAGTGTACACCCCACAGGAACATTTGCAACACTTGCCGATTAGAAAAGAGGGGGGGCGAACACACCGCTGCGTGGAGGGGTGACTGCCGGAGGCATTTTATGCCGAAGAAGAGTCCAGCCGGGGAGGAGTGTGAGCCGAGAGGGAGGCCGGCGGAGACAAGGTCGGACAGGGGGAGCCGAATCGGCGGGGTCGGACGAGGCTATCACCGCCGGAGTAGGCTGGATGCAGGAGGAGGTCGTGGCGACTTGCAGACGGGGGAGGGTCGCGATGGCCGGAATGCAGAGCAGCTGGCACTGGGCACGGCGTGGGCGGAGGGGAGACCGCCTGCAACTCAGTTGCCGAAGAGGGTCACGCAAGCAGGGCGGGGGGGTGAGGTCGGGAGCTGGGAAGAGTGCTGGAGGAGGCTTGGCCCGAGCGGACTGGCGTGCGGGAGCTGGAGCACGCCGCAACGCAGGGGAGAACGAAATAAAGGGGGTCGCGACCCCTTCCCCTTAGGGTTTCAAAACCCTTTTGTTTTTTTCTAATGTTATACTAATAATAATAAAAATAAAACCAAATAAAAATCATAATAGTAATAATAGTGGTAATTATCATATTAATAATAATAATAATCTTAATAATAATAATAATAATAATAATAATAAACATATACACATAAGTAAATATATATAAACAAATATATAAACCCACTAGTATAAACATAAATACACATACATTATATATATATATACACACAACGTTAAAGCATAAAAACATATAAACATGGACACACATATATATGCACGTATATAAACATACAAACATAAATAAATATATATGTATGCACATAATGTTAAAACTGGATGATCGTGCGGTGTTCGCACGTCGTATGGGATCCCAACGGACTGCAAGCGGGCTGCACGTACCCAAACGAAAGGCACGTGCCCAAACGAACTGCGCATCTTAAGCGTATGGTGTTCGCACACCATCCCAAACCACAAACTCATCCCAACATTAAAAATTTAAATCTGGACTCACCCGCACTTAAGAAAAAAAAAAACACCCGACGCCAAGTGAAATAAAATAAATAAAATGACTAACAAAAACGGGTGTGACACACATGGTAGGTGAGTGTGCCCATATATACTTCATAATTTTTTCTTCATAAATACACGGGAAATTCATTTCCAAAATAGCTGCTAATGATATAAATAATTTACCTCAATAATAGGTAGCTTAATAATTGGTAACTCTTGGTAAATTATTATATAGGTGACATTCATAATAACCTGATGATAATGAATCCATTGATAATTTAGTAGACATATATCCATTAAATAAATTCATCATTCTCCCCCTAATGGATGTATGATATGTTATCAACAAATCTATGCTCATGTATACTTGAATCAATATATTTAATTATAATTGACCCCAAATGACCTAAACCATCATGTCATATATTTAAAGTGTCAAGGTCAGTAAACTTATTTTTTACCATTATTGATTCGATTATACACAAAAAATTATTTATAATCACTTTTTATGAATTCTTGTTACATATCGAGGTACCAATTTTTTCCAATGTCTCTATATGATATTAATTTTAAAGAATATCATTGATATATCTCATCAAGACTTAATATATAACACAACATTAATAATTTTTACTACCAAATAATAATATATTCACTCTTCTGGAGTCGTTGATTGATTTTCAGTACTAATAAATGTACTCACATGAGTATATAATAACTCAAATATGAGTCATTTTGAAGCATTTAATCAAAAATAATATTTATACATATTTTTATTAAAGATTGGTGTATATATGATCTTCAGATATTTTATTTTACATACTCATATTTGTCATTATAATTTCCACTTATTGTGGTTGATGAATTCATAATATAATCATGATAGGTTAGGCCCATCACTAAGAATATTATTGTATATTTTAGAACTTTTAGCCCAAATATTATTTTACAATAAATCTACTTGGGTGTGGATCCCCCACATATATTATTAATAGTGAATGTGGTAGCAAGAACCAATGTGAAATAATCTTATGGATTCACAACACACACCTCATCGCCATCAAAAATTATAATTCATAGAATAAAAACATTCACTTTACCAAATGAAGGAGAAATCATTTGATCAAACTTAATAAACTCTCAAATATTCATGATAAAATTCTAAGTATGAGTACCACAAATCATATCAAAATTTTCATGAATAATTTCATTTTCTTCAAGGAATGAACTAGAGTAATTAAAACTAAATTCACATCGGGGAATGAATTCATTCATTGTATTTCAGGAACCATGAATTATAATTTATTATTTATCAATAATGACCATCTTTCATAATATACTAATTTTATTGATTATGATGATAATTGTTTCAACCACTCCAGATAGTAAAATCATTTTCATAAAATATATCGGATTATTAAAACCATGCAATTCAATCATCTCATTTATGCACTATAAGAACAATAATATCCACTTCAGGGGATAAAATTGAATGAATTACTTAAGATGTTATTGGTAATTCATAAGCATATGATGAATAATAATTTTTCCCATGATATTGCTGCTACATGAAAAATAATTAATAAATGAAGATATTCTTAAATATAATGTCAAAGGAAATTATTTTCATATCATCCTTCAAGGATGAATTATTTTATAAATATTAATAAAATTCATTGCGCTCTGCAAATATTTATTTTCATCAAACCACTTCTGGTGATTATATTATTATTATTTGTTAATATAGTAAAATGATCATTCAAAAAACATAATATTCACCTCGAACTTGATTTAAAATAAAGTCATGTATATTTACATTCACTTTAGGGAATGAAATAAATCATTTTCAATAAATAGTCACATCCATTTCAGGGAATTAAATAAAATTATTTGCTTGGGTTTTATAGTGTCTTTAAGAAAATGACATGAATATTTAATTTAGTAATTTCATCCACATTGGGGGGATGAATATATATAGAATATATTTAGGTTTTTTCTTCATGAACACTTATTTTATCTCAGATTTTTTATAATAAATAAAATGAAAGAAAAATGAAAGAAAACAATACAATATTTAAAAATATTCAAATTAAATATCATCTCTATCATGAACCTTTATAAAACACAATCAAACTTTGCACCTTCAGGGTGAACAAAGTAATAAGAGATATTAAATTTTATAGTTCATGGAATGATTAGCGAACTTCAAATCGACATAAAATAAGTACACGATGTTCATCACTGATTAAAAAACTTTGGTCCAATGTATGACAGGTATATAGTGTTCATCGTTTGACCACTTCCATCTGTGTCATTTTTTTATGAATGATGTTTGTCTCAACATCTACCACATTATTTATTAATCAAACACATTCTCTTCAAGTAATTGAGTGAAAATTTTCATCAGTGAGTCATTAAAACTCTTTGAAAGATCATTATTTTTCCTATAAAAAAGAATAAGAAAATCATATATTATTTTAAAAATTATCAAGAGGGTAAAATTAAACATGATATAGAAAATAAGACTCACCCATTGATATATCTCTTTGAATGAGTGGAGTTTATGTGCATGCAAAAGATCAGGCAAAAAAGGAGAATGTATGAAAAACATGAGACATACTTTTTCCATGTAAAAATAATCATATGTAGATGATAGGTATGATTAACATGTTGTCATGACACACAACGAGGAGAAGACGATCATGCTGATAATGTGTTGTGAAATCGATCAAACACCGATTGAAACTGTGAAGAATTTCAGAACTAGAAATGTAAGACCGATCGTAGGAAAAACACAATACTGAAAAAACAAGCATTGAATTTGCGTATGGTGATGGTTATGACAAATAGAAATAGAAATATAATAGAAATATAAGAAGTAGAGAAAATAACACAATGTAGAGATAAAAAATCATCATCTTTCATTAACATTTACATGTATTTATAGAGTATATAAGAATAACAAAAGTTGGAATATGAAATGTTTGGCATAGGGATCGGTTTATTGGGAATGGAAGTTAATCTAATTATGGAATTCACATTTATTATTTTATAAAACTTTATATTTTAATTATTATGTATCATTCACCTTTTTTAACACATATTAAAGTATTGTGAGAGTAGGTCTAGACCGTTTAGTATGATATTTTTTATTATTCATGTATTGTATTAATAAAACTTATTGATAAGTTTTCAAGGATAGATCACATGATATTTTGAAAAAGGAAGAATATCCAAACAAGCATAAACTATCCTCAAATAAAACCAACATGCATCATAAATAAAAATACATGAAAAATAGATCATACCCGGTTCTTTGTTTGCAACAGATTTCTTCTTCCCTGATGTAGAGAGAACACTTGAGGAAGATTACTAAAAAAGGAGACAAAGATCTCCTAACTTAGAGGGGGAAACACCATCTACTATATCATGATCTCAATTGGAGGAATCCCATACACTTGAATAGGTTATAGTATCTTAACTTAGGGTGATAAACAAGCTACATGAAGGAAGATATCTTAGAGAGAACTGCATACAATTGGTTATATACAATAGGAGAGATCTCATGCTTTTATATAGTCATCCCTGACATGTTTTATTTAATGAAACATGTTGGCTATATTCAACGTATCGACATATATTAATTCTAATTTTTATTTATTCACTGAACCCATTCAATGAATATTGATATAACGACCCATGATTTTATTAATAGAATTTCCCTTCTAAATTAATGTGAGTGACATAATTGGGAATATATTATAAAACACATTAAATTCAATATAATAAATTAGAATGTAATATATTAGAAATTTATTACACAAGATAATTAAATAAAAGTGCTAAGTATGATAAAACAAATGTTTGACACAAAGAGAGTATAATTACTATTTCTCTCCTGAAATATATATATGTTTTTTAAATAAAAATTTATTTCCATAATTTATTTTAGATAATATATATGTGTATATAAATGATAATATAGTTTTATGAAGCCCAAAATAATCTTTCAAAGGGTCATAATGTTTATCATGTCATAGAAACTAGTATTTTTCAATAAATAGTTATTTTATTTTGAAAATAAAATTTATCATATTTATAAAATTATTTTGATAAAATGAATCTCATTTTTTAAATAAATATTTTGAAATTATCTTAGTGCCAATATTTAAGATTTTCTAAAATTTTTTATTTTTAGATGAATTTTAAAAATACTGTTTTTATGAAAACCGTAAGTTTTATGGCATCATCATGTAGTAAATATGATTGAAAAATTTATGAAACCTTTTTTCCAATTAATAATGTATAAAAATATTAAAATTATGAATTTTAAAATATTAAATTTAATTTAGCAACTTATATTAGTAATTTTGAAACAAAAGTTATATCTTTTCTAAAAAACAGTTTCTTCACGTTATACATGTATCATTTTAGAATTAGTTTTTATAAATTTTATAAATTTAATAAATTAAAATGGATTTCATAATTAGAATCATAAGTTTAAAATTAGTTAATAAGAGTAATTTTTTTAACCACAAAAAGAAGTTACCAGGGTAAAAAATGAGTTACTATGATAAAGGTAACATAGTGTAAAAAGTTAAAATTAAAGTGAAAAGACATAAAATACCTAAAAAACACCATTAAATAGGTTTTTTATGGTTTTAACAACCTTATAAAACCTTTTAAACATTAATTATAAACCAAATTCATTGAAATTAATGCAAATCAAAAGTGGTTAGCCTTAATAATAAAATAATCATTATTTTAACCTTTAAAATGACCCATCCTCATGTATGAAAATCCACCCATTCACCAAAAATATCCAATATAAATCAATTGAATATAAATACTATCTCACACCCTCTCAAGATTATATCCACGGTGGTTCTAAGGTTTCAAAGATTATCTCTCTAGCTTTAAGAAGATACTTTTCAAGGTAAGAGATTCACTTCCTCTCTCATTTTATTCAAGTATTTTCTTTGTATTAAGACTTTTTATTTTTCAATTGATTATGTATTAATGAGTTTATAATAATTCCTTTATTTTCCAAATGATTCATTACTAACGAGAGACTACCATTCTCTCTCATTAATCTCATTCTACAATTGGTCAATCAAACCCGTTATGATGCCATTCTTTGAATTTCCATGCCGTACCTTTATATTATGAATACCCAACCTTACTTTCATTCAAGGGTATTCACATAGATATAACTATAATTATTTTATTGGGGACTTCCATGTATGAAATCCACATTCCCTACTCATTGATTGTAAGGATGAAATGCGTTCCTATGATATGTGATCTACATGGCTCACATAAAGTTAGATATATGAAGGGTGTTCCCTAATAGCACTCCAATGAATTGATTAAATAATTAATATATAGAGATGAGATTCTTATGACACATTGGAAGCATTCCTTGGTAATGTCTTATGATACCTTGATGAAAAACCTTGGTAATATGTTTTATGACACCTTGGTGATGAACCTTGGTGATATGCTTATGAATGTATCATAATTATTCTGTAGCCACATTTTCATGTTATACCACATGTATATATGATATTGATCTTATTTTATTCCTCAAGTATTTATGATCATTCTATATCATTATGCCTCATTTTGTACCCATGATGATTATTTACATTCCATTTCCTTTTTTATCCCATACTGGGCTTTAAGATCTCCCTTTTCTATTAATATATATCCCTAGGAAATCACTTGAAGTGAGGAGACCTAGGATGATATAATAAAGGAATATTTCAAGAAGAATAAATAAAGTTTATATTTATGTTTTATTTATATAATTCATGTATTATGTTTCACAACTCGACCCAACGGGGCTTGAGCCACAACTACCCCAAGCCAAACTCTATAGGCCAGGGGGTGGTGACAAGCACTGAAAGACATAACCTAAATGAGAGGTCTTTGCCTAATGTACTTGTATGAACACACCCAGCCATCTCAATGTAGAAGTGAAAATGAATAATAATAAAAATATGCAACATCTAGAATATAAACCAAGCATGAAAACCCTATAGGTTGTACAAGAATATTATAGTAAAAACTGAAAATTAAAGGGAAAAAATACACAGCCAACTATAAGGTCTCCCAACCTAAAAAAACCGAAAAATAAAAGTGCTGAGAGATCCCATCTTATGATCTCTAATATTTGACCACCGTATGTGGTCCAATGCACCAAGTATCCATAAGCTTCTCTGTAGTCACCACTGACTTGTCCGTCACCTGCATAATACACAACATGTGTGGAAAAAATCCATGCAGGGGTGAATATATACATACCTAGTAGGATGCCCCAGAAGCTAAAGGGGGAGCAGTAAGAGACATAATAAGAATAGATAGATAGACAACTCAACCCAAAGCAAGAGAGTAAATATAATCCAAAAACATGGACACACACACATGCGCATTTTCACACACACACATGCACACACACACACACACAAACACACACATATGCTTAAACCAAAGAACCCCAAATGAGAGAAAAGGGAATCTCCATATCACAACCCAACCCAAGAAAAGAATGACATAATTTACAAATGTGTAACGACCCAAAGTTTTCCAATGGAAATTACCTTCTTATAATTATGTCATAAAATAACATGAAAACACAACATAATGAACTACTAAGTGATAAGTGACCTTTAAACATAAGTTTATCACTTCTGTGTTTGGAATTTTGAAAATCTGACATACATGGTTGTGTTCAAGATGATTTTTGGAATCTAATAAAACAAAAATAATTTTTGGTGAATAGTAACCTACCCATATGAATAGTAACATACCCTTATGAATAGTGATATACCCTAATTAATAGTAACCTTACCTATGATTGTATAAAAATAATATTCAAGTGAAAGTATGATGTACCTATATTTTAGAATAAGTAAATGAATGTTTTAAAACTGTTTTTTGTAATAAACCACGATTTTAATTAAATATTAAATTAATCACATTTATAAAATTATTTTTGAAAAATGGATTTCATTTTTGGATTCTACACATCGAAAAATGGTTGGGGTAAATTTTTGGGATTTTTCTGAAATACTTGAATTTTTGATGAATAGTGAAATACCGTAATTTACAAAAATAAGCTAAATAAGCTAATTATAGAGTCATGTGTGATGTTTTTCTGATGTAATACCTCTTGTTTTGGGATCACAGGATAAAATTACTATTCTTGGTCATTCAAGACTCACTATTCCTTGTCTTAGAAGAAATTAATAAACTAATGAATTTTATATTAAGAAAACCCCTCTCCCCTCCACTATAAAAACCACCCTTCACACCCTCATTTCCTCACACCTATCAAGCTCCAAGACTTATCTAAACTCTACCCAAACATCCTCCCTAGACCCTCTCCCATGTTCAAGAGATTCTGGTCTAATCAAAAGACCAAGACTAGCTTCCTTAAGGAGAATCTCAAGAGGAGGATTTAAGAGGTAATTTCTCTCCCTCTTCTCTTTTAATTTCCTTTCAAGTTCAAGTTCATTTCTTGATCTCTCCCCACCTATATTCATCTAAATGGTATTTTAACTCCATTATTATACATATACTGTAATTTTATGATGATAATGTGATATTATATCATCCAACCCCCTTTCTCTCTTCCTTTTATTTTATTAAAGAGAACGTTGTTCGTGAGGTGTTAATTTATCACCTTTAAGAACGAAAAGTTTTCTTATTCCATTTCTACCTTAATATATGGTCATGAAACCATTTTTATTGTTGAAACAGAAAATTTATATGTATTATCTCCTATTTAAAGTTTTGGAACTAACTTATGACCATATTTCTAGTGATAAAATAAAACAAGTTCATTATGATCGAAAAATCGCTCAAATTAACCCAAACAACCATCATTTAATTCTTATCTAATGATTCATCCACATGGATATAATATTATTCATTATAAGATCATTAAATATACTATAATATCATTAATAACATGTAATATCAGTTCTGGATTTTTACCCATGTTCTACCCAAACTTCAATTTAAGAATACAAGTGAACCACCTAAGAAAAACCATAAAAACGAACATCCCCGAACAATGTTTTTAAACTCTATAAGTCATCAAAAGGAACATAAAATGACATAATGAAACTATAATGAACCCTATTCATGTATAAAAGGTTCTTAAATTTATAATTAATGAATATAATGTCATTATATAGGACATTAAAGAGAATAAAGCATTCGAATACAAGGTAAGGGGAAATTCTCGAACCCAATTTTCTTTCTTTGGGTTCTCCCTCTTTCACTCCATTTTTGATATGGTTACTCCTTAAAAATAAATTTTTCATAATTTTATTTCTTTTTCTAGGATATAAATTTTCATTACTATTGTTTATTCCAAACAAAATGTTTTCCAAAAGAACTCTTCTTCTAAGAACTCACCTTTTACTTCTCATTCAAGGTTGATGGTTCTTGTATCAAGTATGTTATTCCCTCTTTGTTTTGGGAACCCAAAGTTTAGGAATGTGTTCTTATGAGATGAAACCAATTCCTTTACATGTTTTAGTTATGTTCATAATTGATTTATGTTTTATGTGGCATGCATGATAATAATAATATTATGATGTGACGGGTGCACCCAGAATTATATAGCACAATATGAATGTTTGAATATGACGGGTGTGCCTGAAATTATACAGCGCTCCAATGCATTGGGTAAAGTAATGAATCTCATGAGTAAATGTTAAATGATGTGTGAACAAGATTCTATCTTGGTTCACAAGTATGTGTGGTATTTAACAACTAATACACGATGTTTCATTTTTTTTATGCATTTTCACATTTCAAGTCTTATATTTATGCTTCCTCTCATGTTCATGATCTATTTCACATGTTATGATTATGCTCAACCCATGCTATATTGTTCTTATCTATCCTATTACTGGGCTTCTCGCTCACCCCTTTTGATGTATATCCTCAGGTGGCTACATGTACTAAGGAGAGGACAAGTGCCAATAAGAAGCTAGAGAAGAAGAAATTAAATAAATGTTTATGCTTGATGTTGTAATTGTTACGTATGGTCCTAGTTTTCCCAAGGCACTAAACCTTTGGATCCTCTATGTGTAATACTATTATTTTTTTTATCTTTAAAATGATGTAATAGTAATGTAAGAAAAGGCAGGGTCGCTATAGTTGGTTTTAGAGGCAAGGTTTAGTTAATTTGGGAATTAGGATTAGTGAACCCTAGAGAAAACCTATAGCATAAGACTAAGTAAAAATATACACACAAGAAAATTTACATAGGGATCCCATATGTTATGATTTTAGTATAAATTGTTCAAATGAATAAGTTATGTATTCATTACTTGTTTACTTATGTTTGTTCTAACCCTTTCTATTTTAGAAAATGGTGGGAACCAGGAGAAATCAGGCCAACAACTCATGTGAGGGCTAATGCAACGATTGCCCGAATGACATCCCCAATGATTTGGGAGGTGGACTTCAGAACTTCATGGTGATTATTACCCAATTATCTCAGGTTATAAACAATAACCATAATAATGGGGAACATCCTCCTTCACCAAAGAGGGAGAAACTGGCTATCGAATGTTTTATGTGGCAATGACCACCGACATTTAGTGGATCCTCTGATCCACTAGTTGCGGAACAGCGGGTCAACTCCATGGAGAAGATATTTTATATGATTCACTATTCTGAGATGGATAAGGTAACCCTAGCGGTTTATCATCTAGATGGAGAATTCGACCAATGGTGGGATTTGATTAAGAACACCAAGCCAAGGGAGGAAATTGAAGAGTTGGAATGGGAAGACTTTAAGATAATGTTTCTTAATAAGTATTTCCCATGAACTCTTCATATGAATATGGAGAGAGAATTCATAGAGCTCAAGCAAAAATAAGGAGAATCTATCACAACCTATGAAGTAAATTTCACATGGCTTACAAGGCACACTTAGGGTTTTGTTATCAACAATGATAGCAAAATTGATATATTTTTAGTGGATTAAAACCACACCTTATAAAGGCTCTTGAAATTAGAGACTTTGGGAGTTATGAAGAAGTTGTTCGATGTGCCCTCAAAGTGGAGATGGAGTTTGGAGAATGGTCCCATGGCTATGGGGATAAGAAACGAAAGATGGATTTTCAAGCTGGAGTATCTAATGACAAAAGTGGGAAGAAAACTCAACAACCCACATGCCAAAAATGTGGGAAGTTGCACCATGGGAACTGCCTCAAAGGGAAGAGGAAATGCTTCAAGTGTGGGAAAGAAGGACAACATGATCAAGAGTGTAGAAAAGACACAAAAAGGAAGAAGAATGTGGTAGAATAAAGGAGAGAACCACTCATGGTTCAATTCTATAACTGTAGGGAGCTAGGGCACTATGCAAACCAGTGAACTAAACCTCGAGTTCTCAAGGGTAATCGATGTCAACAACCACCAAAGCCAAAGGAACAAGGGAAGGATTATGCCATCACTACTACAAAGGTGGAGAATGATAATGAAGTCGTACAAGGTACACTTCCTATTCACTCAATAATGGAAAAAGTCTTATTTGATTCTAGTTCTACGCATTCCTTTATATCTTGAAAGTTTTCTAGAACTATAGAATCAAATCCCCGAAACCTTGAATTAGAGATATCTGTAAAAACACCAAGTGGTGCAATCATTGCAACCCAAGTGTTTGAATCTTCTCCTATTGGCATATGTGGGAAGATTCTTCCAGAAAATCTCATAATACTTCCCTTGGTGGAATTTGACGCTATAATGGGAATGGATTGGCTCTTGTTATATAGAGCACATATCAACTATCGGGAAAAGGAAATATCTTTTCATATTCTGAACCATCCCATGCTCCTCTATAAATGCAAGAAAGATCATGAATCTCCTTTGAAAAATCATTCAATGGTGTGGGTGTTGATTCCCTATGAAGAAGAATACCTCGCCCAAATGGTTGAGTTTAAGGAAAGTGCCAACCTTGAGGAAATGCCCATCATGAGGGAATACGACGATGTATTTCTCGAAGAGTTACCAGAAATTCCCCCGGATCATGAGGTAAAGTTCTCAATTGAACTCATACTCAGAGCTACTCCTATCTCAAAGTGTCCTTATAGGACGAATCCTATTGAACTGGAGGAGTTAAAGAAGCAGCTGCAAGAGCATCTAGACAAAGGGTTCATACGCCTTAGTGCATCACCTTGGGGTGCGCCAGTGCTCTTTGTGAAGAAGAAAGATGGAATAATGCGGTTGTGTATCGATTATCGGGAACTCAACAAGATCAACATAAAGAACAAGTATCCTCTCCCAAGGATTGATGACTTATTTGACCAGTTAAGAGGAGCTCAATACTTCTAAAATGTGGATCTTTGTTATGGATATCATCAGGTAAAGGTGAATAAGAAACATATTCCGAAGACTGCCTTCCATACAAGGTATGGGCACTATGAGTTTTTGGTGATGCCCTTTGGACTTACTAATGTCCCTAAAATCTTCATGGATTTGATGAATAGTGTCTTTAGACATTAACTAGACAAATTTTTGGTAGTTTTTATTGATGATATTATCATCTAATCCAAGAGAAAGGAGGAACATGAAGAACATCTAAGACTTGTGTTGGCGACATTAATAAAGGATAAGTTGTACACCAAGTTCAGAAAGTGTGAATTTTGGATGAAGCAAGTCATGTTCCTGGGACATGTGATCACAAGTGAGGGAATTTCAGTGGATCCTTCAAAAACAAAGGTGATTGAGGAATGACCCAGGCCCTCTAGTGTCACAAAAATCCGTAGTTTTCTTGGATTAGCTGGGTACTACCGACGTTTTGTGAGAAACTTCTCATGATTTTCAAACCCGATAACTAAGTTAAAAAGGAAAGGGGTAAAGTATGTATGGACGGAAGAATATGAGGGAAGCTTCAAGGAGATAAAGAGAAGGTTGATCACTGCACCTATACTCACACTACTGAAAAGTGGAGAAAGTTTTGTGACATACAGTGATGCTTCAAAGAAAGGCTTGGGTTGTGTACTCATGCAAAATGATAATATGATAGCCTACGCCTCACGACAGTTGAAGATCCATGAGAAGAACTACCCGACACATGATCTAGAGCTGGAAACCGTGATTTTTTCCTTGAAAATCTGGTGGCACTACCTTTATGGTTAGAAGTGTGACATGTACACTGACCACAAGAGCCTAAAGTATATATTCACATAAAAGGAGCTCAACATGCGTCAAAGGAGATGGTTAGATATAATCAAGGATTATGATTGATCTATTCACTATCATCCTGGAAAGGCGAACAAGGTAGTTGATTCTCTAAGCAAAAAAGAACCTGCTACTCTATACATGCTACGGATTGAGAAAGACCCTATCTTCTTGGATATGCAAAGGATAGATTTGGAAATCATAAGGGTAGGGGATACATCCTACCTTTACCAAATGATTATGCAACCATCAATCTAGGAAAATATTAAGGAAGCACAAAGGGATGATGTGGAGATAAAAAGAGGGTGAATGCAGTAAAGGAAGGGAAGCTGCAGGAGTTCCATATCAATGATGATGGTGTGATTCAGTTTGGAACACGACTTTGTGTGCCTTCATCACCTGGGATAAATAAGGAGATATTGGATAATGCACATAGCTCAACATTCTCTATCCATCCTGGGAGTACCAAGATGTACCATGATCTCTGAGAACACTTCTGGTGGGATAACATGAAGAAGGAGATTGCAGAATATATATCAAGGTGCTTGGTATGTCAGAAATCTAAAGATGAGTGACAAAAGTCCAAAGGTATGATGCAGACATTGCCTATACCCATGTGAAAATGAGAAAATGTTACTATGGACTTTGTCACAGGTCTCCCGAAGATGTTAAAGGGAAATAATGCGATATGGGTTGTGGTTGATCGTCTCACCAAGACTTCCCATTTTATCGCTATTCGGGAAGATCTCTCTCTTGAACAACTTTCAAATATATATGTGAAGGAAGTGGTGAGACTGCACGGTGTTCCACTCTCAATTATCTTTGACCGTGATCCAAGGTTCACATCTAAATTATGGATGAGCCTTCAACATGCTTTGAGTACTGAATTAAATTTCAGCATGACCTATCACCCCCAAATTGATGGCTAGTCTGAAAGAACTATTCAGATGCTTGAAGATATGCTAAGAGCCTGCTCTCTAGAATTCAAAGGTGGATGGGATCAGCATATACCATTGGTTGAGTTCTCATACAACAATAGATTCCACTCAAGTATTCATATGGCTCCATATGAAGCTCTGTATGGAAAGCGATGTAGAATTCCAACCTGTTGGGATGAAGTTGGAGAAAGAAAGCTACTTGGACCCGATCTTGTTCAAGAGATGACAGAGAAGGTTCAAGTCATCCAGAAACACATCAAAGCTGCTCAAAGTTGGAAAAAGAGCTATGCTGACAACCGTCGAAGGGACTTGGAGTTCGATGTTGGAGATAAAGTCTTCCTTTGAATATCTCCATGGAAGAGAGTCATGCAATTCGGAAAGAAAGGGAAGCTAAGCCCAAGGTATATTGGCCCCTTTGAGATCCTTGACCACATAGGAGCCATGGCCTATCGCCTTGAAATTCCACTTAATATGGATCAAGTTCATGATGTGTTTTATGTATCACTACCGAGGAAGTACATACCATACCCCTCACATGTACTAAACTCAGAGGTGGTGTAGCTGGAAGATGATCTCTCCTATAAGGAGCAGCCAGTAAAGATTTTGGATCAGAGAGATAAGGTTCTATGAAAAAAGACAACCCATCTTGTAAAAGTGTTGTGGAGGAACCATAAGTTTGAGGAAGCAACTTGGGAACCAAAAGAGGCAATGAAGGAGAAACACCCTCACCTGTTTGTGTAAAGTGAAATTTTGGGGGTGAAATTTCTTAAGGGGGGAAGAATGTAATGACCCAAAGTTTTTCAATGGAAATTACCTTCTTATAATTATGTCATAAAATAACATGAAAACACAACATAATGAACTAATAAGTGATAAGTGACCTTTAAACATAAGTTTTTCACTTTTGTGTTTGGAATTTTGAAAATCTGACATACACGGTTGTGTTCAAGATGATTTTTGGAGTCTAATAAAACAAAAACAATTTTTGGTGAATAGTAACCTACCCTTATGAATAGTAAAATAACCTTATGAATAGTGATATACCCTAATTAATAGTAACCTTACCTATGATTGTATAAAAATAATATTCAAGTGAAAGTATGATGTACCTATATTTTAGAATAAGTAAATGAATGTTTTAAAACTGTTTTTTTGTAATAAACCATGATTTTAATTAAATATTAAATTAATCATATTTAGAAAATTATTTCTGAAAAATGGAATTCATTTTTGGATTCTACATGTCAAAAAATTGTTGGGGTAAATTTTTGGTATTTTTCTGAAATACTTGAATTTTGATGAATAGTGAAATACCGTAATTTACAAAAAAAAGAAAAATAAGCTAATTATAGAGTCATGTGTGATGTTATGCTTATGTAAGCCCTCTTGGTTCAGGATCACATGATAAAATTACTATTCTTATTCATTCAATACTCACTATTCCTTGTCTTAGAAGAAATTAATAAACTAATGAATTTTATATTAAGGAAACCCCTCTCCCCTCCACTACAAAAACCACCCTTCACACCCTCATTTACTCACACCTATCAAGCTCCAATCCTGCTCTAAAATATTCCCAAACATCCTCCTTAGCCCCTCTCCCACGTTCAATAGCTTCTGGTCTCATCAAAAGACCAATCCTAGCTTCCTTAAGGAGAATCTCAAGGGGAGGATTTAAGAGGTAATTTCTCTCCCTCTTCTCTTTTAATTTCCTTTCAAGTTCAAGTTCATTTATTGATCTCTCACCACCTATCTTCATCAAAATGGTATTGTAACTCCATTATTATACATATAATGGAATGTTATTATGCTAATGGGATATTATATCATCCAACCCCCTTTCCCTCTTCCTTTTATTTTATTAAAGAGAATGTTGTTCGTGAGGTGTTAATTTATCACCTTCAAGAACGACAAGTTTTCTTCTTCCATTTCTACCTCCAGATCTGGTCATGAAACCATTTTTATAGTTGAAAAAGAACATTTTATATGTATTATATCCTATTTAAAGTTATGTAATTAACTTATGACCATATTTCTAGTGATAAAATAAAACAGGTTCATTATGATAAAAAAATCGCTCAAATTAACCCAAACAACCATCATTTAATTCTTATCTAATGATACATCCACATGGATATAATATGATTCATTATAATATCATTCAATATCCTGTAATATCATTAATAACATGTAATATCATTTCTGTATGTTTACCCATGTTCTACCCAAACTTCAATTTAAGAATACAAGTGAACCACCCAAGAAAAACCATAAAAACGAACATCCCCGAACAATGTTTTTGAACTCTATAAGTCATCCAAAGGAAAATAAAATTACATAATGAAACCATAATGAACCTTATTCATGTATAAAAGGTTCTGGAATTTCTAATTAATGAATATAATGTCATTATACACTACATTAAAGAGAGGAAATCATTTGGATACAAGGTAAGGGGAAATTCTCAAACCTAATTTTCTTTCTTCGGGTTCTCCCTCTTTCACTCCATTTTTGATATGGTTACTCCTTAAAAATAATTTTTTCATAATTTTATTTCCTTTTCTAGGATATAAATGTTCATCACTATTGTTTATGTCAAACAAAATTTTTTCCAAAAGAACTCTTCTTCTAAGAACTCACCTTTTACTTCTCATTCAAGGTTGATGGTTATTGTATCAAGTATGTTATTACCTCCTTGTTTTGGGGACCCAAAGTTTATGAATGTGTTCTTATGAGATGAAACCCATTACTTTCCATGGGTTAGTTATGTTCATCATTGATTTATGTTCTATGTGGCATGCATGATAATGATAATATTATGATGTGACGGGTGCGCCCGGAATTATATAGCGCAATATAAATGTTTGAATGTGACTGGTGTGCCCAGAATTATATTGTTCTCAAATGCATTGGGTAAAGTGATGAATCTCATGAGTAAATGTGAAATTATGTGTGAAAAATATTCTATCTTGGTTCACAATTATGTGTGGTATTTAACCACTAAGACATGATGTTTCATTTTTTATGCATTGCCACATTTCAAGTCTTATATTTATGCTTCCTATCATGTTCATGATATCTTTCCCATGTTATGATTATGCTCACCCCATGCTATATTGTTATTATCTATCCTCTTACTGGGATTATAGATCACCCCTTTTTATGTATATCCTCAGGTGGATATATGTACTAAGGATAGGACAAGTTCCAATAAGAAGCTAGAGAAGAAGAAATTAAATAAATGTTTATGCTTGATGTTGTAATTATTATGTATGGTCCTAGTTTTCCCAAGACATGAAACCTTTGGATCCTCTATGTGTAATAATATTATGTTTTTTATCTTTAAAATGATGTAATAGTAATGTAAGGAAAGGCATGGTCGCTATAATATGTCCATCATCAATGCCCAACATCACATGTGTTTGACTAGAAGAAAGCATTCAAGTCAAGCCACACCTCTCCACTATTCCACACAATCAAGGGGATCAATCTCTAGGTAGAGGACCCATGCCCTAAAACAATAGGAGGGTGCCAATTTGATGATTGAGGACCCATTCCCTACCTTTGTAGGTGGGTTCCACTCAATAGTCGATAGAGGATCCATGCCCAGTCCAGTGGGAGGGTGCCACTCTAGTAGTCTATAGAGGACCCATTCCCAGACTAGTTGGAGGGTGCCTATAGAGACCTATTTTTTCCTTGTAAGAATTTAGAATATTTCTACATATATTTTCAGAGCTAGGCGCTGAGACGGCGTGCAATTCCGAGCCCTAGTGTGCCTAAAATTAATTTTATAAAAATATTAAGTATATTTTATACTATGCATACGAAGGAAATATAATAACTTTTCAAGTGGTAGCTCATATCAGAAATACTAGACCACGGTTTAGTTTGAAACATAGCTTTTACCCTAAGTGGGACATACATTTGGTCAGTGTAGGACTTCTCTGGAAAAAACCACCCAGGAGAACTTAATTATTTTACCCCTGACGTCATTTCAAATAACTTTTGAACATAGACTTGGATTGGAAATCTGATACCACCATTGAGTTCGTAATGAGGTATTTTACCTAAGCACGACATAAAATGAGAGGGCGTGGAAGTTTTGGATCTCGCGGTTGAGGTGGGGGTCTTGGTGTTTTTCTTCTATAAATATGAACTTAAAGGGTTATAATTAGGGTTTTCCCATAATCCTCCTCCTATGTTGGCAAGCTCCCTCTCCCGTTTCCACAGTGAATCGAGAACAAACTTCGAAGGAACTTCGATGGGTCGAAGAAGGAGCATGAAGATTGCATCGACAATGATAAAAGGATCAACTGACATAGTATTATTGTTGAATTTTTGCACCCCAACTTCAATTCTTGATTATTTATTGAATTCATCATCAAATTCTTCATTTTGAAGGTCAAGGTTATAGCCAAACAAACACAAACACAACCATCATCTGACCCCCATTTTGAATCCCCATTTTCCCACATTCTTTGTTGTTCTTCACTTTTTATTTTTCACTACGGAGAAACATTAACAAATCACCGAGAGGAGGATAGTTCTATGAAGACCATGACCTGAGGATCCTGAAACACATTTCATTTAAATTTTCCAACCACCAGAGTGGTTCTGATGGTCTGTAGAAGGCAGTGGTGGTGGCCGATGGTGATGCGTGGCGGCTGGAGTAGGGGGATAGTGAGCTGAGGTGGTTGGAGAGTGCGGGGCGCTAGGGCTAGACAATAGAGCAAGGTTGGTAGGGCACAGAGGTTGCGACTAGGATGATTTGGTTGGCTGGTGAGAGGAGCAGGAGGCGGAGGTCGGCGGAGGAGCTGAGGTGGTCGACAGAGGCGCCGAGGTGGACGACTGGACCATGGAGGGGATAGGAGGCCGGGGGTTGGGGGGTGCTGTATTGATGAGGTGGAGTGCACGAGGCCAATGCGTGGGAGCCAGTAGGGACAAACTAGGAGAGGGCCGCTAGGACAAGGCAGAGGGCCAGGCTAGGAGCACGCGGGCTGGGCCGTGGGCCGATGAACTGAGTCGGGCCGACCCAAGTGGAGTGGTTCGACCAGAATGAGCTGAACCAGTTCGGTCGGGCCGAGAAACTTTCAAATGCCCTTTTCTCCTAAACAGGGCATCCAATTAATACGCCATCTACAACCACCCATTTCTTTTAATGAGACGAACCTATTATGGCCAGTCTTGGAATTTTAATATTTTGTTTCATGGCTTAGTCGCATAAAATTCTTATGTTTATATAATAATATAATAATAATTATTAAAAATTATTGTATCAGACATATCTTCTAAACAGAACGTTCAACTGGCGCGTTGTCAATGGTGTCATGACCCTAGAGTTGAGGCAGATGTCTCAAGACCAATTCTAGTAATTTAAAACTGAAATCAATCTGCAGACCCCATGAGCCCTAGTTTGGGTGTTTACGGTGAAATGCGACCTTTTCATCGGGTGTCCATTTTGGACAAATGAATATCCAATATCGTGTGTTTTTTCGAGAGGATCACAATAGTGAAATTCATATAATGAATTTTGGGACCAATGCATGATCCCCACAAGATTCCTTTTGAGAATAATGCGGCTTTACACAAATTTTCCATCAGATGTCTGATTAGAGCGAATGAATAGTCTACCTCACATGTTTTTCCATAAGGATCATAATGGTGTGATCTGTTTGGACATGAAAATCCTTTTTCATGATCTCATTAATTATGGAAACATGAAAGAAATATCAGTGGAAGATCCTTCTACTGTGGTTTAAGAGAACCTCAGCTTAGATCATCATCCACCCATATGAGAGTAGAGAAGATATATTAATAGATATGGTCAAATGTTCTGGGCCATTGAGGAGGTGTGTTAGTGAAGTTACGTTTTTGGCCCTCTGGATTAACGATGATCATCGTGCACTCATCAACCTTTTGACTGGATGTGCCATGTACTCTGGGAGTACACTAGCATGTCTTGGGGGTACTTGTTCACAATTTATTACCCAATAATAGAAAGGTACACAACTAGATGTTGAGGCGGGGCCACACATCGTGTGGTCCCCACACACACCGTATACCACTTCATGAATCTTTTATCTCTCGTATCTTCTTCTTTTGGACTCAGATTTTGGCCAGTGAGTAGCCAATACTGAGTGTTTTTCTGCGTGGGACGTGATGTTTAACCCCTTAGTGGATTCAAGATATGATGAGAGATGTTATGAGTGTGACATATATTCTTGGCAAGGGTCGATGACGACTGTGATCAGGTACAATCACCAAAGTAGTTTTGGGCTTACCCTTCAGTCAGTTTGGGAAGCAACATTTCTTGATGCTTTCGGAGAGGTACCATCCAGTAGGGATGGCCAGTGTAGTTCCTATCAGAGTGGAATCCCCCTAATTCATCAGGGTGTGGGTAGCCTCTATTACTACTATGATAGTGGAATCCCACTGATGCACCAGGGTGTGGGTAGCCTCTACGAATACCATGAGAGTGGAATCCCCCAGACGCATCAGGGTGTGGGTAGACTCTACGACTACTATCAAAGTGAAATCCCCCTGAAATACTAGGGTGTGGGTCCTGTACTATGATTTTCTGATCCCTTGACTGTGCGGCACAATGTCAAGATGTGGTTTGATGTACCTTTGGACTCCCGAGGAAGAGGGACACTTTTCCCACCAAGACGCATCCTTATAACACAACCTAAAACCATGAGGGTGAGATAGTTCTGCCCAAAGAGGATAGTATCAAGGTGTGGTGATTTAGTCCCTTTGATTTATAGTTTAGGGAAAATGCATGGGATGTTGGGCATCGTTGGTGGTTACTTTTGTGACTGTTGGCTACTCACTTTCTTGGGCTGAGCTGTGAGATAATGATCCCCTTACTCTCTTTTTTGGGTTTATTTGATTGAGAATATATATATATATATATATATATATATTATTTTTCTAGTACCCAATCCTTGGGGTTTAGTTACTATCCTTCCAGGAGAGGAGAAGACGCGTGGGGTATGCCGCGTGCTTTCTGTGTCTAGATTCTCGTGGTTGGATGAATCTACTCTCATATAATAAGTAGCGAAGACTCGACAAGAAGTTCATATTCTCACCATTTCTATATCCTTATGTTTGTATGATATTACTTCACTCTCTTGTTGGGTTGAGCTGCACTCCTTTTATTGTACCGTGTTCTATATACTACTCCCCCTTCAGTACATCTTTTTCTTCTCCCTTGAGACTCTGGGACATACTACTAAATATTTTTATAATCACCCCTTCTTGGGATTTTCCCACACTTGGTGTGCCCTTGAAGACGACGAACATATTGATCGTGACATCAGAGGAGCTTAGGGATATGTGGTGCTGGGACCGCATGCGGTGGTCGTATCTTGGGATCCAGGAGCGGGGCTCTCTTAGTTGCTTTATTTTTCCAATTATTGCTAGGTTGTGGCACATTTCTATTTGGGTGTGTATTTTTCCCCTTTTACCTTTCAATTTAACTTTCTTTACTTATAAGTTTTAGAGTTTGATGCATATTTTTAGTTTATATATAGCAGTGTTGTATCTTTCCCTTTTCCTCTACACTTTTGCATTGAGTTGGTTGTGTGTATGTGTATAGGTTCTTAGGAAAAGGCCTCCCTGAGATTTTTGTGCCTTCAGTGCTAGTATCCACCCTCTGGCCTATGGAGGCAGGCTTGGGGTAGTTACGACTCAAGCCTCAACATGGGTTGGGTCGTGAAAAAGTGGTATCAGATGTGGTTCAACCCTTGGGACATTGTTCGGATGTTTCCCTAAAAAGGTCTTGGTTGGGTTTAGGGAAACAATTTCAAAGTGTCTCGAGAGCAGCTCTTAGGACAAGGATTCCAGTGATCATAGGGGCGGATGACGTATCCATTCACCAGGACCCTGATTACCCGCTTGTCAACTTAGCACCCTGAGACACCTGCTGCATGGAATAATGGTACATGCATTATACAAGATTGAGTCTTTGAGTGTCCTTATTGAGTCAAATCCCCATTATTGTTGATATATATATATATATATAAATATATATATGCTCATCTGACTGAGGTAATCCTTGATAACATTTAGGATGTCTCCATGACGATAGATATCTAGGATACTAGCTCCAGTTCATGACGATGACCCTATGAATGATGAGGCCTTAGTTCAGGATCCATCATGAAATCCCCTTCCTCCAGGTGGACATGTAGCTGCACCTCCACTATTGATTAGTAGATAACCTCAGTAGAGTAGGCTGAGGACGTGTGTAGGCTGAGCATGCTTTTTGAGTTCCAGCAATAGAGACTGCTGAGGTTCCGTGGTGATCTAGACCCTCAGGCGGTAGAGGTTTGGTTAGATTAGATGGTCCACCTCTTCAGGATTATAGGGACACTGACAGATCATATGGTGGTGTTGGAAGCCAGCCTTTTCCATAGAACAATTGGGTGATGGTGGAGCCTAGTTACCCATATACTTGATGAGTTGACACTCTCATGGGATGACTTCTAGCAGCTGTTTCATAAGGAGTACTACCCCTCCTACTTGTGCTCCATTCGAATTAAGGATGTCCTTCAGTTTCAGCAGCAAGGGATGACAGTGTCCGAGTACATGACTAGGTTCACAGACCTTGCACGTTACTCTCTGGACATGGTCCATAATGGCTAATTCCAAGCATGGAAGTTCAAGTAGGGACTTCAATGAGAGATCTGTGCTATCATAGTACCCTTGAGCATCCCCACATATGTTGGGGTGCTAGAGAAAGTGCTAGTGACATAGAAATTTCTGTCAGAGGGGCACTACAAAGTTGGTTGTGGCAGTGGGTGCAATAGAGCTGAGATGTCTACTGTAGCTAGTAGGCATTAGATGAAAAGATCTCGACATATAAGACCTCCTCATAATCGTTCTCAGGCACATAGTCATATGGGGACAAGGCATCATAGATTTTAGGGACAACCTGGGGAGGGATGATGTTATTCTTATGATGGGCGAGGTCACATGACACAATACTTCCCAAAAATATGTGTTGAGAATTTCAGGAAGACAATAGGTGGACCACCATGGCAGAGACAATTCCATGATTAGGAATATACTAGGCAGGGACAAGGTGGTCCCTAGGAAGCTGGCAGTTGGGACTACAGACAACCGCAAGCTTTGGATGTCTATGATCCTACAGAGCATGAGATGATAAGAGGTACGCCCTGTGTCTTTTCTATTTTTTTTACAGTATAAATTGTTATACACTGTGTGATGTACTCTTTTCTCCCTGATCCTTTCTTGAGGTTTACAAGGGTGATGTGGGAAATCAGTGTAACCCTGTGTTGGAGTTGTTCGATGTAGCTAAGAATACACAAGGAAGAGGGGTACTTCCCCCCATTGAGATGTGTTTTTGTGACACAAGAAAAATCATGAGGGTGAGTCAATTTTCACCCAAATTGGATAGTATCAAGGTGTGGTGGATGATTCCCTCTAACTTGTGAATTCAGGGAGAGGTTGTGTGATGGAGTGTTGGAGTAGGTCCTAGCATTGTCAGTGGTTTTTACTTCTTGATAATTTTTTCTCAGGATGTCACTAGTGGGTGTAACGGAGTATCAGGTTTAGGTATTACTCTCCTTACAAGGAGAGATAATAAACATGGGGTATGCTGCATGTTTTCCATGTCTAGCTTCTTGTGATTAGATGAGTTTACTCACTTAACCTATTTGTTGGTACCTTGCATGATCAATGTCAAGTATTGATACTGCACTTATCATGTACAAGTTGAGGTGATGGAGACCCCATGAACAAAATGACATGACTCACTATCTGGTGGTAGTGGTATTATTTGACCTAAGAATGTGGAAACACTATCTTATGGGAGAGAACTTTGTATTTTGTTAAGACCACCAGAGTATCGGGTACGTATTCACCTAGAGAGACTAAACCTGAGGTGGCGTTGCTGGTTTAACTTATTATAGGATTATGATTTCGAGGTAGTCTATAATCTGGAAAAGGGTGACGCTGTAGCATATTCCCTTAGTAGGAAGTCTTGGGATCACCAAGTGCAGAGAGTTTTAGAGCAGTTAACTTCCCTACAGCTAACCCTGGTGTAGCAGGAGGGTAGAGTTTTCTTTAGTCGATGGTGTTGACTCCTTTGCTTCTTAAGTGTGTAAGAGAGTCTCGATTGTGAGACATCGACTATGAAATCTTGTGTGACCAGATATCTTTAGGTGTTTCACCAGATGGATATTCTGAAGGAGGGAATCATGAGACTCTGTTCCAGAAAAAAAAAGTGATTCCGGATGCGACGTGGGATATAGAGGTTTACCTAGGGAAGTTAATTATCCCTTGAGTTTCTTAAGGCCATTAAAGACTATACAAAGAGACGGCAAGGTTTCCTACCACCTTTCCCTACCCCCAATAGCTGTAGTGGGTGCACTATGTCTCTCATGTGTCGCAGCTAAGGAGATACATGAATGTTCCAACGTATGTCATCGATAGGAGTAGAACTTATGAGGAAGAAACATCTCTTTAGTTCACATGTTGTGGCAACATGTAAAAATGTAGGTTTTCCTAAGAGAAGGAGAGCTACGAGAGGGCTTAGTATCCCAAGTTTTTTCCCTAGTTTACTTTTCAAGGAAAAAAATCATGAAGAAGGGAATAATATAGAGGCCATATTTTTACCTTATAAGAGTTTGGAATATTTCTACATATATTTCCAGAGCTAGGTGCTGAGATGACATGAAATTCCAAATATTGGTGTGCCCAAAATTAATTTTATAAAAATATTAAGTATATTTTATACTATTCACATGAATGAAATGAAAAAAATCTCAAACGGTAGCTTGGATCAAAAATTTGAGGCCATGGTTGAGTCCAGAACGTGGTGTTTACCCGAGGTGAGACATAAGTTTGGTCGGCGCGAGACTTCTATGGAAAAATCCACCCAGGGAAAAAATCATCAATAAAATAATTAAACATAATTATTTTACCCCTAACATCATTTGCAATAACTTTTGAATGGAGACTCGGATTGGAAATCCAAGACTGTTGTTGAGTTTGTAATGGGTTGTTTCATATAAGCACGACATAAAATGAGAGGGCATGGAAGTTTTAGATCCCACAACCGAGGAAGGGTTCTCGATATTTATTTTTATAAATATGAACTTAAGAGGTTAGAATTATGTTTATCCCCTAATCCTCATCCTACATTGGAAAGCTCCCTCTCCCCTTTCCTCCTTGATGAATCGAGAAAAAACTTCGACGGATCGAAGAAGGAGCACGACGAACACGTCAACAATGATAAACAGATCAATCGAGGTAGGATTCCTGTAGAATTTTCACACCCCAATTTCAATTCTTGATTATTTCTTGAATTCATTATCAAATTATTCATTTTGAATGTCAAGGCAATGGCCAAATGAACACACCCATCACCTGACTCCATTTTGTTTCGTTCTTCACCGTTCTTCATTTTTGATTTTTTGATATGTCGAAACACTGACGAATCAAGGAGAAGAGGATGGATCTATGAATACCTTGACCTAAGGATCCTGAAACACCTTTTTCTTCAATTTTCTGACCAAAAAAGTGGTTCTGGTGGTCTACGGAAGGTGGCAGCAGTGCGACTCTGGCGATGGTGGCGGCCGACGACGACGTGTGGTGGCCAGAGTAGGGGCCAACGAGCTAAGGCGGTCAGAGAGCATGGGGTGATGGGGCTAGACATTTGAATGAGGTCAGAAGGGAATTGAGGTCTCATATGGGATGAGGCAGTCAACCGACGAGCGGAGTGGAAGGTGGAGGCCGGCGGAGAAGCTGAGACGGTCGGCGGAGGCACCGAGGTGGATGATGCCAAGGCGGATGACTAGACGAAGGAGGGGACATGAGGCCAAGGGTTATAGGGGGGATTAAAAAGGAATAGCACATGATTACAACATGTGGGAGCTAGTAGGAAGCGACTGGGAGTGGGCCACTAGGCTGAGGCAGCGGGCTAGGCTGAGACACCTTCAAATGCCCTTCTCTCCTAAACCGGGTGTCCGATTAACGCACTGTATGTGGCCACACATTCCTCACAATGAGACTAAACTTTTAAGTCAATTATAGAAATTTTAGGATTTTGTTTCATGGATCAGTTTTATGAAACACCTAAGTTTAATAATAATAATATAATAATTATTATTAAAAATTCTTGTATCAGACATATCTTCTAAATAGAACATCTGATTGATGCACCGTCAGCAACATCATGACCCTAGAGTTAAGGAATATGTCTTAAGAACTATTCTGAGTGTTTAAAACCAAAATAGATTTGCGGTCCCCATGAGCCCCAGTTTGGGTGTTTTCAGTGAAATGTGACTTTCACCGAGTGTCTGTTTTGGATGAATGAATATCCAATCCTGTATGTTTTTTCTGAGAGGATCGCAATGGTGTGATCCATATAATTAATTTTGGGACTGAGGCATGGGACCAATGAGATGCCTTTTGATCATAATGCAGTGTTACAAAAATTTTCCATCGGATGTCCAATTGGAGCGAATGAATAGTATACCTTGGGTGTTTTTCTGCAAGGATTGCAATGGTGTGATTCATTAGGACCTGTAGAGATTTTTTTGTGATTTCATTAATTGTGTAAACATGAAAGGAATATTTATGGAAGATCCTTATGTTGTGGTTTAAGATAACCTTGAATTAGATCAACATCCACTCCTATGATAGTAGAGAATATGTATGAAGTGATTCGTTCAAATGTTCTGGGCCATTGAGGAGGCGTGTCAGTGAAGTTATGTTTTTGGGCCTCTGGATTAATGGTGAGCATCATGCGCTCATCGTCCTTTTGACTGGATGTGCCATGTACTCTAGGAGTACACTGGCACATCTTGGGGATACTTTTTCACAATTTAGTACCTGAGAATGGATTGGTACATGGACAAACATTGAGGTGGGGACACACATCATGTGGGCCCCACACGCGCCACACACTATTTCATGAATCATCTATATATCGTATCTCCTTTTTTTTACTCAGATTTTATCCTGTGAGTAGCCTATCCTAATTTTTTTTTCTGTGTGGGACGTGATGATGCCCCCCATAGTGGATTTTAAGATATGATGCGAGATGTTCCAAGCGTGACGTCTATTCGAGGCGAGGCTTGATGAAAATTGTGATCAGGAAGAATCACCAAAGTAGTTTCAGTCTTACCCTTAAGACGGTTTGGGAAGCAACTTTCTTCAATGCTTTCTGAGAGATACCGTCCAATAGGGATGGCCAGTGTAGTTCCTATCAGAGTGGAATCCCCTTGACGCATCAGGGTGTGGGTAGCCTCTACGACTACTATGAGAGTGGAATCCCCCTAACACACTAGGGTGTGGGTAGCCTCTATGGCTACTACGAGAGTGGAATCCTCCTAACTCATCAGGGTGTGGGTAGCCTCTACGACTAATATTAGAGTGGAATCCCCCTGAAATACTGGGAAGTGGGTCCTATACTACGATTTTTTGATCCCTCAACTGTGAGGCATAGTGATGATATGTGGTTTGACATACCTTTGGACTCACGAGGAAGAGTTTCACTTTCCCCATCGAGATGCATCCTTGTGACATGACCTAAAACCATGAGGGTGAGACAGTTCCACCCAAATCAGATAGTATCAAAGTGTTGTGATTGAGTCCATTTTACTTACAGTTCAGGGAAAACGTGTGGGATACTGGGCATCGATGTTGGTTACTTCTAGGACTATTGGTTACTCACTTTCTTAGGTTGAGCTATGATATGGAGATCCCCTTACTCTCTCATTTGGGTTTCTTTGACTGAATATATATATATATATATATATATATATTATTTTTTCCATTACCCACTCCATGGGTTTTGGTTACTATCCTTCCAGGAGAGGTGAAGACGTGCGGGGTGTGCCACATGCTTTTTGTGTTTATATTCTTGTGGTTGGACGAGTCTACTCTCCTGCTATAGGTAGTGAAGACTCGACAAGAAGTTCATATTCTCATAATTTATATCTCCTTGTGTTTGGATGAGCTTACTTCACTCTCTTATTGGGTTTAGCTTCACTATTTTTATTGCACCTTGTTCTATCTATTTCTCCCCCCTTTAGTACATATTTTACTGCTCCCTTGAGCATTCAGAGCATCTTACTGAGTATTTTTATACTCATCCCTGCTTGGAATTTTCCAACACTTGGTATACCCTTGAAGATGATGGAAAGGTTGATCGTGCCATTAGAGAAGATTAGGGATACAAGGTGCTTGGACCATGTTCGGTGGTTATAGCTTAGGATCTAGGAGCAGGATTCTCTCAACTATTGTATTTTTCCACTTGTTACGAGGTTGTGGCAATTTTCTGGTTGGTCATGTATTTTTTCCCTTTTCACTTTTAGTTTACTTTTCTATACTTATACTGTTTAGAGGTTGATGCATATTTTTGGTTTATATATAGTAGTGTTGTATGTTTCCCTTTTACTTTTCACATTTTCATTGAGTTGGTTGTGTGCATGTGTACAGGTTCTTAGGCAAAGGCCTCCCCAAGATTGTTATGCTTTCAACACTAGTCACCACCCCCTAGCCTATGGAGGTGGTCTTGGGGTAGTTGTGGTTCGAGCCCTGGCATGGGTCGGGTTGCGACAGTGCCACTCTAGAAGTCTATAGAAGAACCATGCCCAACCCAGCTGAAGGGTGCCCCTCTAGAAGTTGAGAACCCATACCTAGCCCAGTTGGAGGGTGCCACTTGGATAACATATTGAGGACTAATTCCCATCCTAGGTGGAGGGTTCCACTCTCGTAGTTGAGGACCCATGCCTTGTCTCCATAGGAGGGTGTAACCCAATGGATAGATAGAGGGTCCATGCCATATCTTAGTAGGAGGGTTCCACTCTAAGAATAGATAGGGGAATCATGCACTTCCCTGCAAGAGGGTGCCACTCTAAATTCCTTGGTGATCCAGACTGATCACTAGCATCGTCAATCCTCAATTAAATAAGTTTCATTCCCAAAACATCTCAAATCCTATCTCAAAATCCACTACCGAGGCCACCATCACGTTCTATATGGAAAAAAACTCAGGATATGCTACTCATGAGCCAAAATATGAGTCCAAATAAAGGATATATAAGAGGTTGAAGTTTCATTAGAAGGAAAGAAAGGGTATACGATGTGTAAGGGGCCCACATGGAGTGTGGTCCCACTCCATTTCTTGTTTGTGTCCCTAGTGGTACATGGATTGTTGCCCATATATGGTTACACGACGTGTAGAGGGTCTACAGGCATGTCCAAGATACTCAATGTCCCACCCGTGCTCCTTGTCCATGTCTGTGTATCCATCCCATGTACATGTACTTCGGTACACAACATGTCTCTCCACATGGGATTCCTCCCATGTCTCTATCCATGTCCATGTATCACAACACATGGTGTGTGCTTGTCCATGCCCATGCTTGTGTACTCACATAGTACACACCGGGCCTCCAGCATAAGGTCACATGGTGTGTGGGGATCCCACATGACATGTGATACTTATAATTCCACAAAACCCTAGCTTCTGCAACCAAGGACCTGCACTCCATGTGTTCTTAGGACTACACAATATGTAGTCATGATTTTTCCAAAATAAAGATCTACACTCGTGCATCTAGATCTAGATTCTATAATTCAAATCAGGCCTCATATTAACCATAAATCTAAGGGAAATTTCCTTGTTCATCATTTATGTCCATTTAGTGGCCAAAAATCCAATTCTTTCTTGGTTCAACACTTCTTGTACGCCCCGTGCACGTAACCCATACTGTACCTACTATGGTTTAGTTTCTTATCTTCAAATCCATTTCCTGAAACCTAAAATTATCTCAAATACATCCTTGATTCATCGTTCCATTCATCAGACATGAATCTTTCATGAATCTAGGGGTCCGATCAGGCTTGGTCCCACCTGGAAATGTCAAATCATGATCCTGTGGTCTAGTGATTACTAATGTGAAGAATGAAGGAAAAAATGCACAAGGAACAGAGGTACAATGATCATCATCCTAGTATTCTTGGCCAACATATTTATAATTGGGGTACTAGGGTGAGGAAACTGAATAATCAATTAAAATATGTACTTGGGCACATGTATAGTGTTCCAAATCGACACAAATCAATGAATCAAGAAAGATCATGCTCAATTTTTTAATAAAAAGGGAAAGAATCCACAATTTATGAGTCCTACCTATAGATTGTATCATTCTTCATTGAAGAATGCACTCATCAATGATTGAGAGGATTCATTGCATTCACCGCTATTTAATCTGATTTGATCTAGAGTTTCGTCGTCTGATTCAATTTGCTAACAGACAAAGGAAGAAGTCACTGCGCAATGATCCTAGGGTTATGTGGCTTACCCTGGTGATCCTTACATAATGATGTTTAAATAGGAACTTTTAATTAGGTTAATTTAAATTAAAAAAATAAATTTAATTATTTATTTAACTAAACACACCATCCCACAGTCGCTTTTATTCCAACACCCCGTGTCGACCTAATTTAGGTTGCGCCTAGGGTAAACCTTACATTCCAGACTCAGTTGTGGTCTTAGATTTATAATTCAAGATTCCTTTTAAGAGTTATCCCATTTTATTTAAGAAACATTGTGTATGTAATATAAGATATATTTAATATTTTATAATATTAATTTTGGGCACACCATGCCTTGGAATTGCATGCCGTATCAATGTATAACTTCAAAAATATATGTTGAAATATTTTAAATCCTTAAAAGGAAAAAGGTGGGTCTTTACATCATTCCCTCCATCAATATTTTCATCCTCAAAAAGTATAAACTAAGAAAAAAACTTAGGATACTGAGCCCTCATCAGGCTCTCTCGCTCTGAGAAGCTCTATTGCATGCTCCCATGCTACCACAACACACAAACAAAAGGGATGGTTTATCCACATAATGTCCTCTCCTAACGATCCTCAATATCCACTGGGTACTTTGCAAAAGTGGATCCATCCTTGATGTCTAGATCTTCCTAGTCAATAATGTGCATGGGATCATGCATTTATCTCCTCTGTTGCGACTCGTGGAAGACATCGTGAACCCACTCCAGTTGTGGTGGTAGGGAGATGAAGTAAGCAACCTCACCAACCCTCTGCAAGATCTCAAACATCTTAATTAACCTTGGGGATATCTTGCTTACCCAAAATAATATCCACAATACTCTTCATGGGGAGACTCTTAGAAAAACATGGTCTCCCTGCTCAAACTTCAAGGGCCTACATTGTCTATATACGTAAGATTTATACCTACTCTGGGCTATCCCCATATGCTCACAGATGACCTGGACCTCCTTCATCACCACCTACACTATTTATGGACCCACAATAGATGCCTCTCTGATATCTATATAGTACAAGGGTAACCTATAGGGTCTCCTATACAGGGCCTTGAAAGGTTCCATACTGATAGTAGAGTGGTACCTATTTTTGTATACAAACTCTATAAAGGTAAAGCAATCCTTCTAGCTCTAGCTAAAGTCTAACACACAAGACCTCAACATATCCTCCAACACCTGGATAGTGCGTTCATTCTACCCCTCTGAATGGGTGTGGAAGACTATACTCATCCTCATCCGAGTCATGAATGCCTCCTGCAGGCCTCTCGACAACTGTGACATGAACCAACCATCATGACCAGAGACAATAGTTAAGGGAAACCCATGAATGTGGACAATCTCCTGTACATACATATGCCCCAAAATCTCTACCGAACTCTACTCCCTAACAGTAAGGAAGTGTGCCAAATTTTTGAGTCGTTCAACTATCACCCATATGGTGTTGCGGCCCTTCAATATCCAAATAATCCCTATTACGAAGTCCATAGATATTCTGTCCAATTTTCACTCGAAAATATCAAGGGGATGAAACACACCTTCTAAAAACTAGTTCTCATTATTCATCTACTAATAAGTGAGGTATCATAAAATAAACTATGCCATGCTCTGTCTCATGCCGGACCACCAAAAATAACACTAAAGGTCTTTTTACATATTCCCCACACCGAGATTTATAGCTAAATGGGAAGTGTGAAACTCCCTCATCACCTCCTCCCGCATCGTGACCGGTACCACCATTCATCCTTGGAAAGGGATGATGTAATTCCCTCATTCATAAAATCCATCAGGTGAATCTCCTGAGGATATTTGGTCATGAAAGACCTCATAGTCTATATGTATGAACTATCTCTCACACACTGAAGGATCATAGGAGTCAACACTATTGACTAAAGAAAAGCCAGAACCTCCTGCTCAACCAGGGTCAGCTGCAAGGAAACCAACTACTCATAATCCTACTACACAAAACGAGCCAGGGACTTCCTAGTAAGGTAATCTACTACCAAATTTACCTTCCTCAGAGTATAGACTATCTCAAAGTCATAGTCCTATAGGAACTCCAACCAATTTCATTGTCTCATGTTCAAGTATCTCTATGTGAATACATACATGAGACTCTGATGGTATGAGTAAACCACAAAGTGCTCTCCTAGAAGATAGTGCCTCCACATTTTTAGGGAAAAGTCTGTCGTTTCCATCTCTAGTTTGTGAGTCGCATAGTTCTTATCATGGGGGTATCAAGTACCTATATCTGCATCAACATGTAGTTGAGCCTAGCTCCTGAGGCATCATAATACACTATGTACTCCACGCCCTCCTCCGGTAGTCCCAACACATGATCAATCATCTACCTCATCCTAAAATCCTAGAAGGCACTCTGGAATTACTTTTCCAAGTAAAAGGCCACCCATTTCTCATTAGGGCGGTCAAAGGGGATGCAATCTTGGAGAATTCCCCCATAAATGTCTTGTATTATCCCTCCAATCTTAGAAAACTCTGCACCTATAACATGCTCTTAGGTGGATCCCAATCAATCACTGCATTTTTCTTTGTCAAGTCCATGGATAAACCATGCTTAGAAATGACATGACTCAGAAAGTGAATCTCATGAATCCAGAACTGACACTTTGAGAGCTTACCATAAAGCTGGTGTTCCCTAATAAAATCTAGGACCATCATCAAGTGCTCTGCATACTCCTCCTATGACACATAGTATATGAGTATGTCATCAATGAAGACAAACAAAAATTGATCGAAGTATGGCTATAATATTTGGTTCATCAAATCCATAAACATGGTAGGTTTATTCTTCACACCAAAGGGAATCACCAGGAAATCATAGTTTCCATCACAATATTGGAATGCCAACTTGGGAATATCAACCTTGCAAACTCTCAACTAGTGGTAGCCGGACCTGAGATCGATCTTCGAGAACCATATCATTCCTCATAACAAATCAAATAGGTTTTAAATCCTCAAAAGGGGTACTTTTTCTTTATTGTGCTCCGATTTAGGAAATGATAATCTATATAAATTCGTAATCTACCATCATCATTTTTCACAAACAACATTGGAGATTCCCAGGGGACACACTGGACCTGATGAAACCCTTATCTTGAAGGTCCTACAACTTCAACCATAGCTCCTAGATCTCATTCGGGGCCGTTAGATATGCCTCAAAAGATATCAAAGTAGTCCTAGGTTGCAAGTTGATACAAAACTTCATCTCACAGCTCATAGGTAGTCCCAAAATGTCCTCAGGGAAGATATCTATAAAATCCTCCATGACTGAAGGAATCCACATTCCTAAGGAGCCTACTACACCAAGGGCTACACTCTCCAACTTATGGGTGATGGGCCACATCCTCCTAATCATAGAACCCACTCATCACGCCATGATATCTCTTTTGATAATAAAGGAGAATCTCATCCCATCTGTGTGATGGCATCTGACTCATCTACAGTGATAGTCAATCCGGTCTCAGATCATGGAAAAACAATCCATATCCAAGATTAAGTCATATGTATCCATCATGATAATCAAAAGGTCTCACATGAACCTCTCTCCACCAAGCAATATCTCACATTTCCAACAGATAAACGATATAGAAGAAGCATTCCCTGTTGGAACATCAAGACAAAGCTATTAGGCTAACGCCTCAAATGGGAGCTACATATCTCACACTAGGATTAAAGAGATGATATAATGACTCGAACCTATGTATAATAATATTGAGTAAATAGTAGAATAAACACATACTATACCTCTAATCATCTCATGTGCCACTGGATCGTATGACTCTATCACCTGAAGTTGCCCGTAGCCCTGACCACCAGCTCCCTGAGCCTAACATGGGATTCCTGGTGGTGGTAGTGGGAGGATATCATATTTTTGTACACCAATTATAGCTCTTCCTCTTAGAGATCCACCTAATCCTATACCATCTCTACCTCCCTGGGGGCCACCCTTCCCTATCCCAAGAGACCCATGATCCCGGAGCTACCTTTTCCATGGTGGTCCGTCAGCCATTTGTTTATGATCCTCAGCACGTCTGGTCAAGAATTCAAGAACCACGTGACTTAACCCTTCATAATCATAGCATCTCCCCTCTTCGGGCTACCCTGGTCCTCTATGCTAGTCTTGAACATGTGCTCAAGCTTGATCCTGGGAAGACATCCTGCACCAAGACCCTATATACTGGTGTTTTCTAGCTGCTCTAGGTGACTCAGCCCCATGATGTCAACAATTAGCTTCAACCACATGAAATACCTTTTACAGGAATCTATATATCACTAGTTCCCACTCAAACACCCTAGTATATGTGAGAATGCACAAGGGTACCACACTGACACAATTATATCTGCGGAGTCCTTTCTCAAACTTCCATGCTCAAACGTAGCCATCCTGAATCATGTCAAGGGAGTACCACATAAGATCTTTGAACCTCGCCACATACTCATCCACTTTCATCCCTTCCTGTTGCATCTATAGAATCTCCTAAATCTAAACTGATTAAAACCAAGAGGGCTAGAACTCTTCACAAAGCAAATTCTAGAATTCAGGTTATGATTGTGTCGACTCATCATGAATCTGGGTAACAACACTCCACCAACACCCAACTACTCCATGGAAAAAGGCAAGATTCCAGCACAACCACTTAATATTCTAGTGTCTAGATCAGCTTAAAAACATATACAAATGAATCTATCCAATCCTCTGCTTCTTGAGGATCTAGATCACTACAGAACCTCAACAGCCCCTGGTGTTGGAACTCACAGAGTGTGATAAGCCTGAACACATCCTCATTCTACTCTGTCGGTATGATCTTCTAACTAACATGTGGGGGTGCTGTTACCTATCCATCTGGAGAAAGTTTCACATGGGATGGATCCTGAACTATGGCCTTATCACTCATCAGATCATTTTCACAATCAGGAACTGGTATCCTAGTAGGCTGTCATTGTGGAGGCATCCTGAAAATTTAATCAAGACGTAACATGATTAGATGATCATATATATATATATACAATTGGGATTTGAATCAAGAATTATAATCAAAGACTCAATCCTCTATGATTCATGTAACATTTGATCCCCAAAACCAATGTCTTGGTATTCCAAGTCGAAAAGCAGGTAGTCAAGGTCCTAGTGAATAGATACATTGGCTACCAAACCAATATTGGATTCCCTAGCTTGAAAGCTGCACTCAAAACACTTTGACACTATTTACCTAAATCCCAACTAAATCCTCAAAAGTATATTACACCAAAAAATATCCCAAGTAATGAACTGATCTAATACCAATATGCCATGACATAACCCAATAAGGCTTGAGATGAAACTACCCCAATCCCACCTCCATAGTCTGGGGGGTGGTGATAAGAGCCGAAATGCATAACCTAAAAGGGATGCCTTTTCCTAATGTACTTATATTCACAAAAATGATCATATAAATACATAATTGAAAATGAATAATAATAAAAATATACAAAAAATAGAATATAAACCAAGTATGAAAAACTTCTAGGGTGTACAAGAGTATGAAAATGCAAACTAAAAAGTAAAAGGGAAAAGATGCACACCCAACCAAAAGGTGTCCCAGCCTGACAAAACTAGAAAGTAAAAGTGCTGAAAGATCCCATCTCATGATATCCAAGCTCCAAACATCATACACGGTCAAATTCACAAAGTATCCCTAAGCTCTTATATAGTCACCGCCGAACTTTCCATCATTTTCATAAAACACAACATGTGCAGGAAAACCCCATGAAGGGGTGAGTAGATGCATACCCAGCAGAACGCCCCAAAAGTTGAAGGGGGAGCAATAAAATACATGATAAGAATCGAAATAAATCTCAAAATAAATAGAGTAAAAAAATCTAACAACATGGATATATATATATGCTCAGAACAAAGAAAACCAAAAGAGAGAGAAGGAGATCTCTATCTCAAAGCCCAACCCAGGAAAAGAGTTCCATCAGTTCCAAAAGTCCATTGTCGATATTCAAAATCTTGCACATATACCCAGTAGAAAACATCCAAGTCAAGACACACCTCATGAATATGCTGAAAAACTGAGGGGAATAATATCTAAGTATAGGATCCATGCCCTGGTACAATAGGAGGGTGTCGCTCTGATAGTCGAGGACCTATGCCCTACCTTCGCAGGAGGGTGCCACTCAATAGTTGATAGAGGAACTTTCCCATACCATCTGGAGGGTTACACTCTAGTAGTCTATAGAGGACCCATTCCTAGAATACCTGTAGGGTTCCACTCTAGAATTTTGAAGAGTACCCATGCCCATCCTAGTTGGAGGGTGACACTCTAGAAGTTGAGGACCCATTCCCATCCTAGCTGGAAGGTGCCACTCAGATAACAAATAGATGACCCATGCCCATCCCAGCTAGAGTGTACCACTCTCATAGTAGAGGACCCATACCCTATCTCTACAGGAGGGTGCCACTCGATGTATAGATAGAGAACCCATGACCTATCCCAATAGGATTGTATTAATCTAAGAATAAATAAAGGACCCATGCCCTTCCCTACAAGAGGATACCACTCTTAAGTCCCTGGTGATCCTAGCCGATCACTGTCATCGTCGAGTGTCATCTAAATAAGCATCAAACTTGGAACATATTTCATCATATCTCAAAATCCACTATGAAGGACAACATCACATTCTATGTGAAAAAACACTCAGGATAGGATACTTTCAGGCCAAAATACGAGTCCAAATGAAGGATATACTTGAGGTTGAAATTTCCTCAGAATGAAAGAAAGGGTACTCGATGTGTAAGGGGCCCACAAAGTGCATGGTCCTGCTCCATTTCCTATCCATATACCCAGTGGTGCATATTTGACTTCCCATGTAGGGTTACACGACATGTAGAGGGTTTACACGATGTGTTCGAGCCACTCGAGGTCTTTCCCGTGACAGTGTATCTTGCCTATGTCCGTGTACTTTAGTTTACAATGTGTCTCTCAACATGGAATTCCACTTGTGTCTTTCTCCATGTTAATGTATCTCAACACATGGGGTGCGCTTATCCATACCTATCCATGTGTACTCCCAGAGTACAATCTGGGCCACCCGTACAAGGTCACTCATCATGTGGGGGACCCACATGGCATGTGATGATTATAATTCCATGAAACACAAGCCACTTCATCCAAGGCCCTACACACTATGTGTTCTTTGGACTAAATGGCATGTAGTCTTGATTTTTCCAGAAATATAGATCTATGACCACATGTCCAGATATGGATTCACCACTTTGAATCAGGTCTCGTCTTCACCCAAAATTGAAAGGGAAGGTCCATATTCATCTTTTCTGTCTAACTGGTAGAAGGAAATCCAATTCCCATTTGGTCTGTCACTTCCCATATTCATCGCATGCATAACCCATGCTACACCTACTCTGGTTTATATTATGATCATAAAATTTATCACACTCAACCCACAATTATCTGAAATCCATCCTATATTTGTCATTTCATTCATAGTATGTGAATCCGTTGCGAATTTGAGAGTCTGATTAGGATTAGTCCCACCTGACAATGTCGAATCATGACACCGTGGTCCAATGATGACTAATGAAAAAAAGGGAGATATACACAAGAAATATATGTTCAATGATTGTTGTCCAAGTATTCTTGTCTAATGGATACAAAATTGGGGTGTCAGGGTGAGAAAATTGAATAATCAATTAAAATCTGTACTTGGGTGCATGTATAGGGTTATAAATTGATACAGATCAATGAATCAAGAAAGATATTTCTCAATTGTTTAATCAAAAGGTGAATAATCCACAATTGATGAGTCCTAATTGGGGATTTGATCCTTCTACACTGAATAATGTTCTCTCCAATGATTGAGAGTAGTCGTTGTATTTGCTGTCATTCAATCTGCTTCAAACTAGAGTCTCATCATCATCTGATTCGATTTTCCAATGAAAGGAGGAATAAGTACCCACACAATGATCCTAGATTTTTTCAGCTCACCCTAGTGATCCTTCCATAATGATGTTTAAATAGGAAAATGGAATTAGGTTAATTTAAATTAAATAAATAAATTTAATTATTTATTTAACTAAACACACCTGCCCACAACCGCCTTTATCCCAACCCCCATACCGACCTATTTTAGGTCACACCTAGGGTAAATCTCACTTTTTAGACTCAACTGTGGTCTCAAATTTATGATCCAAGATTCCATTTAAGAGGTATTCAATTTTCTTTAAGAAATAGTGTGTGTATAATATAAAATATATTTAATAATTTTATAAAATTAATTATGGGAACAACAAGCCTCAGAATCACATGTCTTCTCAGCACCTAGCTCTAAAAATTTATGTAGAAATATTTTAAATTCTTAGAAGGAAAAAAATGGGTCTCTACATTATGTACCTAGTTTCCAAGACACTAAACCTCAAAAGATCCCCATAAGTATTAATGAAATGTTTTGTTAAGAAATTATGTCAAAAATCAAGTATGAAAATGTGGGTTTCTATAATTCAATCCATTCAATCCATTTATAATGGATTATTATTGTAATGAAACAGACCATTTCATCCCATTACATTGTGATTTTTGGGTGTTGGGAGCATTGAGATAAGTTTGGGGAAGGAAGAGGAGGACCTGGAGTTGAATATATAACTATAGGTGGTGATTCATGCTCTGAATCACTAATTCACAGTGTTAATGATGTTTCCCATAGTAGATTCATGAATTGGGAGACCTAGTTTATGGAATTTCTAACCAAGATTAGTTTATGAGGTGATTTTTTGTTCACAGTGTGAATGTTCGTGGTTGAGTTTTTGGTGGTTTTTTCTTTGAAGGATTCATAGTGAGAAAATTTATATTCATGATGTGAAATACCTATTAGGTTTTTTTGGATAGAGTGCCCTATTTTTTGGTGGATATAAAACATGTATGCTTCATGGTGTGAACCATAACTTCACACCATGAATGGGGTGATTTCCAAGCTATTTATAAATTCTATACTCCCACCAATTTATCTCATTCTCCCTTTGTTCCTCTCAAACTTCAAGAAATTCCTAAGAGATTTTAAAATCCTTAACAAACTCTAATATTTAGAACTTATCATTGGATTCCATAGATTCAATATTAGTGATTCTGGGTGAGTTATTCTCTTTATCTCTGAGCTATCCCTTGTTTATTTGGAGGTTTCACTATATGGACCCAGCCATAAACATTACATGATCTTGAGTTTTAGTCAAGAATTTACTTTATTTCACATTGTGAATATTTTCAGGTTTAGAGTTTTAGAGAATTTTTTCATAATTCATACACAACATCCCACTTTAATACAAATATGATACTTCTAAAATAATATCCATTTCTTTCATAATATAAAATATTTAAAATAAAACATGATTTTTTTATGAAAAATCTTCATAACTTTAAACTTGGCTTCCTCATTTCTCTTACCCATCCTAATACCCCGTGAAAAACATTTTAAAACTTGGGATGAGTATAAAAAGTTCAGTATGGAACATAAAAATAAAGAAATAAAATTTTAGTCCATGAATACTTTAAACCCATGAATTTTTTTCACAAAGTTATAATTTTTACCCATAAAACATAAGCACGTCATATTACCTCATGAAATCATAAGACTCCTATAAAAATATATATAAAACATCAATCATAAAGTTAAATTAAGGCACTAATTCAATTTCATAGTTATAGTAGCATTAACGGCTACATAGGGAGTAACCTTTATGGTTACATTTGCAATACCCACCGTAGTATATTCCCTTAATTTCTTGGGAGAAACCTTATTGGTTAACTACGTATCATTACCCAATTCACTGGAGAGATATCACAGGATCACTATCCCTTAGTTTATAACAGAACCATCCATAATCATAAAAAATTCCCAAGAATGATAACATAATCATAACACAAAAAACAAGAATAAAGGGAAAATAAAATTTCCATTTTGAAATCACATTTGATTTTTACAAAGCTGCATACTCATAAATGAAAACACATTATTTGAAAATAAAATGGTAAACATGTAAAATATACATAAATGAATTAAATAAAAATTAAAGTGAGAAATTATATTCATGATGTATATGTTAAAAAATCATTCCTTTTGGATTTTGTAAAAATAATTTGAAAGAGTATCTTTAAAAGTGGTTTTTAAAAGAAAGTCCTTGACCTTGAGTCCAACTCGTCACGTATAATCTTTATCTTCCTGAATAATAAAATTTGATTAATTATTTAATTTTTTGAGAAATTTTTTAATGTTTATTATTCCTTTTATATTACTTATTATCATTTTATAACAATTACTTAATTATTTAAGTTCATGTTGTACGTTTTAACAATATTCGGTACATGAGTCCAAAATGAATTTGGTATGATATCAAAAGTCAATATGGTCATAAGTCCATAATCTTGAAAATAATATTCAATAAATAATAATAAATTTTATAAATTAATTATAATTTTAAATCAAACCATTTATACATGGTTATGAAAAATAAACAGCGTTAAAATCATGGAAACAGTAGGTTGTACGTACGCATGAGTAACGTTTCTATTTATCAATGATCATTATAGAAAGAAGTTAATTACTATTTTATCTTTAAAAAATGATCATAATATCATAAATATAATATTAAAAATTTAAATATACTTATATATATATATCATCCATGTGATGTGGTGATGAAAAACAAATCACATCTTTTTGTGGAGGTGATAGTTCACACGTACGCACGAACAACCTTATCATTTTTACATGAATGAAAAGGTAAGAATGTAAATGCTATATTATATTTTAATAATGATAAATATGTCACGAATATCATATATAAACTTTAATTCCATCATTATAACCAGTCGTGGGAGACGGTGATGGAAAATGACTTATATTGGTTCGCGAGGAGCTAGTTCACCGCACACATGAAAGACAATTCTTTTCCCATTTGATGGAAGTTGAGAGAGATTTAGGTGATTATATATAAATAATAAAATCTAAGTATATTTAGGATACTAGAGTGATTATTTCATCATGGTTTAAGAATATTTTAAGGAATTGAAAGAAGAAATAAAATAAAAACACTTAATTAAAAATGATACATCTTCTTCAGACGATCTCCTTTGATTAACAACTTAACACCTCTAAGGAGGGTGTTCTGCCCGAAATAAGGCATCTAGATTGTGGTATTGGATTCTAGGATGGTATTTGGTCATATATTGGCTGAAAAAAATGGTTTTTAAGTCCATTGAAATGAGAATAATGAATTCCCTTTTATATGAGGGGGGGCACTCTTGGAATAATAAAAAATATTAAAATATAATAAAGATATTATAGATCCAAAGACTTAAAATGGTATATAAATTAATAGGGGAAGACATTTTTGACCATATATTACCCCCTTTGTGATTATTTTACATTTTTTTGATTTTTAAATAATTAAATAATATATTAATTCAATAAAATATCATTATTATCAAATTTGATACTATTCATTTAATTTGACTTAAAATACATCAAGACAAAGTGAGAATCCAAATATAAATTTTTAGAACATATATTATATATCTTATAGATCTATAAAATTAGTTATACACAACATGTTATCCAAAATTAATCAAAATTAATATTATTAAAATCAATTATTTTATTTTTCTGTTAATTAAATAAATACCGTTTTAGCATTGAAAAAGATTTTAAGGTAATTATATAATTTTTAAAAATTAAAAATAAAATTTTATAATTAAAAAATTTCATTATAATCAAAATAGACATTTTTATTCTTTCATATATTCATTTTACCCTATGTAGACACATAAAAGATATTAAATACAAAGAGAGTGACATTTTGTAACTATCTTTGACTTAAATAATATAAATGTTATTTTCATGAAAAAATGTCCATTAAACAACTAAAATTACATCTTAAGATGATAAGGGTCAAATAATATCCATATAATAATTTTTGTACAAATTTTTATCATTTTTTAAATCCTTACCCTTTTGTTTTAACCCTTATTTAACCCTTTTAACTCTTACTGTGTTATCATGTAATTTAATTTTTGAGGGTTAATATAATTACTATAACATACCAAATGACCAATAAATGATTCATTTATGAAATTTTAGGACTTATCCCAATTATTTGTATGAATCTTATATTTTTAGAAATTTTATATCATTTAATAAAATATTATTTATTTTAAAATATCATTAATATCAATTTTTACACAATTTATTATTTGAATTTCTAAAAATATCATCAAAACTTGATATCTTCGAAAAAACTCTATTAACTAATCCTTAACATGTCAAAATAATCTACATAATTCCGGGATGATATCAATTATTTCAACTTATATCTATTCTAATATTATTAATATCATTTTTTGATTCTTTTATTAATTAAACAATCATTGCATCATTATTGTGTCTCTATTTAATTTAATTATTTATTTTCTAAAATTTATAAATAAACTAATATGATGTAGATAAAAATTTTATCTCTCAAAATACTATTTATCGTTGAACATATCACTTATATAACTCCATATTAAAAATATTTCTATTGTTAAAAATAAAAGAATGAAAAAATTGATTTTCCTTTGAATATAATATTATAAATGTCTTAAAGTAATCCAAGTGGCTTGAAAAGGTTATAATTTCAGCATAAAGATGATTTTAGTCAACAAAAACTCATCTAATGAAATTAGGACAAGTGTTAGGGTAATTTTATAATATTTATACTAATATTTTTATCCTTAATTATTCGATTTACCTTTAACCGTGTTAATAAAAATTTACTAAATTTACCATTCTTAATGTAAAAAAATAAAAGGGACCTATTTATATAAATTGGAACTTATGATTCCAAATATGGAATCCATTTTTTAATATTCAAAACACATAAATTCCAGAAATTAATTTAAAATTATTCCCATTGACAGAACCAGAAAAATGAGTTTTTAGGGGAACAGCATTAAAAAGTTCACAATGTTTTTACACTATGGAAAAATGGCCTTTTGCGACGGGAATAAATCCCACCCCAAATAGTCCTTCAAAGAGGTTATTTGTGACAGGGGCATCAACCAGTCACAAATAATTAGTTATTTGCAACGGGACTTGGGGTCCTGTCGTAAAAAGTTAGGCGCGATTTGACGCGGTTTGTGCGCCAAACCGCAGGAAGGGTATTTGGGACGGGGAGGCAGCCCCCATTGCAAATACATGGAGGCGGTAAATATGATTAGGGATGGGGAATTTCCGCATCACAAATAGTTCGTCCATGGGTCACTATTTGCGACGGGACCCGTCGCAAATACCCGGCGGCGGTAAATACTATTTGCAACGGGATGTTGCCCTGTCAGAAATAGTGTGTCGACAGGCCACTATTTGCGACAGGACCTGTCACAAATACCCTTTTAACCACTGATAGTAATTAATGCGACCGAAGGTATTTGCGACGGGCCCCGTCGTAAATAGTAGCATTTGTGATGGGAGTCCCATCGCAAATAGTACCGTCGCAACTAATTTAACCTATATATACCCACATCCGTTTTTTCATTCGTCCCCTCAATTCCTACTTTCTCTTTCTAAACACTAATTTTAGAGTGAAATTTTTTATGAGTTAATTTTTTTACGAAAAAGTTTTTGAAGTCGCTTCCACTTATAAGAGATCAAGTTTAAATGTATTTATGTTTTATTTAATTCAATATTTATTTTATTTTTTTATATTAATTTTAATTATTGTTAATTAGTTGTAATTAAATTGGATTTAGATTGTTTTTTCATCAAGATTTATTTGTAATAATAAATTTAAATCTTCCGTACTAATTATTAATAATTATTAGTAATTAGGAATTAATAAAGATAATTAATAATGAATATAAATAATTAGAGGTAATTATTAATTAGTAGCGGTAATTTGCAGTAATTAATAATAATTAATGCTAATTAGTAATGATTAGTGGTAATTAGTAATAATTTGGAATAAATAGTAATAATTAGTAAAAAATAGTAAAAAATAGTAAAAAATAGTAATAATTAGTAAAAAATAGTAATAAATACTAATAATTAGTAATAAATACTAATAATTAGTAATAAATACTAATAATTAGTAACAAATACTAATAATTACTAACAATTAGTAATAAATACTAATAATTAGTAATAATTAGTATTAATTAGTAATAATTAGTAATAAATACTAATAATTAGTAAAAATTAGTAAAAATTAGTAACGATTAGTAACAATTAGTAACAATTATTAACAATTAGTAAGAATTTGTAATAAATACTAATAATTAGTAATAATTAGTAATAAATACTAATAAATAGTAATAAATACTAATAAATTGTAATAAATAGTAATAAATAGTAATAAATAGTAATAAATAGTAATAAAATAGTAATAATTAGTAATAAATAGTAATAATTAGTAGTAATAATTAGTAATAATGAGTTATAAATAGTAATAAATAGTAATAAAAAGTAATAAATAGTAATAAATAGTAATAAATAGTAATAAATAGTAATAAATAGAAATAAATAGTAATAAATAGTAATAAATAGAAATAAATAGTAATAAATAGTAATAAATAGTAATAAATAGTAATATAGTAATAAATAGTAATAAATAGTAATAATTGGTAATAATTAGTAATAATTCGTAATAATTCGTAATAAATAGTAATAAATAGTAATAAATACTAATAAATAGTAATAAATAGTAATAAATAGTAATAAATAGTAATAAATAGTTATAAATAGTAATAATTAGTAATAATTAGTAATAATTAGTAATAATTAGTAATAATTAGTAATAATTAGTAATAATTAGTAATAATTAGTAATAATTAGTAATAATTAGTAATAATTAGTAATAATTATTAATAATTAGGAAAAATTAGAAAAATTTAAAAATAAATAGTAATAAATAGTAATAAATTGTAATAATTAGGAATAAATAGAAATAAATAGTAATAAATAGGAATAAATAGTGATAAATAGGAAAAATTAGGAAAAATTAGGAATAAATAGTAATAATTAGGAAAAAATAGGAAAAAATAGTAATAATTTGGAAAAACTAGTACTCGCCCGTGCTATTGCACAATGTATTCAATTACTGGTTTTTCTTTTAATAAGAGATTAATATTTATAAAAGTTGAGAAAAAATGGCAATGCTGAATAAATATTAATTAGAAAGTAATGGTATATGATAATAGAATAAGAGTGCATATAATATGAATACATCATTCTAATATTTAACAAAGAAAAAAGATAGAGAAAAAGTATATGAATTTTTAAATTTTGAGGAAGAATATTTGAATTCATTTTCACTTTCGATCATAATAAATGTAATGCGGGCACTAAAATAAAAACTAAAAAATAATTCAAAGATAAGACAGTGGTTGTAATAATAAAAAATAGAAATGTGAAAATAAATGAAATAATAATAAATTGAATGAGTGGGATGTTCAGGAAAAAAGGAAAAAGAGTGAAACTATTCATTATGTATATAGAAAAATATCGAATGAGGGACGTAGAGATCAGAGACAAATGTGAAATGAAAGATGCAATTGAATAAAATAAATAGATGAAGATAGTGAGTCGAATCCTAGATCATAATACTTGACAACATGAAATTGAATCATAAAAATAGATGAAAAAAATTGAATCTGGTTGTTTCATCACTAAAGTCCAACAGTCCAGAGTTGTTGTTTTTAAAAGCTCAGTTGAATGGAGACCTTTCCTAAATAAGAAGAGGGGCTGAAAGAACTTTGTTCCCTAAGTGGAGTCATTCACCCATGCTAAGCAGCTTCAACAAAGAGTCGTTAACTACTTTAGTAAACCAGGAAACATAAAATTTAATAAAAAAATTAGTTGAAGATAGATTGAATCTTGATGTATCATGAGAATTAATATCACAATTCTATAAATAGTAAAAGCTATATACATAATAATTGCATATAAATGAAATGAGTTATTATGAACAACTATAATATAATAGAAATCAGTAAGTATGAACAGATATAAAATCTGGCATGAACAGCTACAAATATGTGCATAAATTCACAAAAAAAATCATATGCTAATCATCAAAGAATATTTACATCTGAGAATTCCAAATATAGAAAAATATCACAGGTATAGTAAACATGATAAGGTTATGAATTTACTGAATCTTGAGACAAATTGGAAACATCAGTCATGAAGGTATTACTGTCATCACCCAATATAGGTTCCTGTAAGAAGAGGATAAAAATAAAACTCCATACCATATCATCAAATTTATAATTAATCAAAAAAATGGTCAAAACATTCTGGTAGCTTCATAAAGAGGACGATGGAAGGAAATTTTATACCTAGTCATCAGTAGGAACTAAATCATAATTAAAATGTTGCATACTGTGAGTTTGTCTTCTCTAAACCCATGTAGAAAATGGTACCTAATCAGCAATAAAAAATTGTAACCATCAAGAAAAGAAATTAAATACAATATTTAGTAGTTTTTTAGGCTGTAATACAATTGAAGGTGATTTTAGATTAACTGGGATTTGATGCAGTCCAAAAAAATTAGATAAAAATGTAATTTCATATAAATACAACACCAGAAATATAATACCAAAGAGAAGGAGAAATTCAATACATCAATGAAAAAATGTTTAATAAAATTTTTTAGGAATAGAAGTTTATATTAGACATTCAAGGAGAAATTAAATACATCAATAAAAAAATGATTGAAATGAATAATTAAAATTCTGGAAATGAAGAAATCAAAGGGTTGAATATGGATACCTTGAGACTTAAAAATGATTTATAGAAAACCTTTAATAAAGAATATGAATAATTTCATAAGAAGAATATCAAGACAGAAACAATTTCATAACGAATCACTCCAACAAATGGTAAAACATACCAAGTGAAAAAGAAGGAAAGATCGAGTCTTCCAGACATCTTGCATATGTATGTTGCATGTTTTATTTGTTGCATTATAATTCATCCTCCCTGACCATTTGCAATATACATTGTAATGAATGTGAAAAACACCAAAATGGATTTTCATCTTGAAGTACTATTTTCGTCATTGTGCCAATATTTTCCAACTCACCCAACATCTTGGAAAACACATGAAATCGGTGTAAATAAATTGATGTGAATGAAAATGGAATGAATAAAAAACCTCGTTATGTGGAATAAAAATGACTATAATAAACAATATGTGCACCCTATTAATTGAAAACTAATAATAAATAAAATCTATTATGCAGGTGACGTTATTATAAATTATTTTAAGGAAATACCTAAGCCATGATGAACTAATATATTTGTCATGAAAAATACATAAAAATATTCTAAATTAATAGTCACACTGTTAACACGCAGAGATTCCAGATTTTAGAAATAACTCATGTTATAGACACATTATAGTCATAGATTTTAGATTACATAATAGATAATTATACAGAGTTTACGGATTTTATATAGTGTTATTTGTGTGAATTTTTTCATATATATTTTAGTTTTGAGACACATTATAACCAAAGATTACCTAGTCTTGATCTACATTATTCATCATAATCATTAGAGACATTATATCTTGTATACATCCATGAATGGGTTTCCATTAATATGCATTCTTGAAAACCATATATATCTCATCATCATAGAATGCTTCCATAGCTGCAGAAACTGGATGAAATTAACTGTAAATGCATATTAATTTACAAGAAAATATCATGAAGTCCAAATCCAAACTATACCAGCCGGCTTTGAATTCCCTGCACTTCCAATAAATTATATCCAGACTGTGGACCATATTCATCCACAGCTACAAAACAACACGACAAAAATGACCTAAAATCATTGTAAAACATATTATAGAAGCCAACCTTGTCCAATGATGCCATAAGAATTGTCATTCAGCTGCTGCAGTATCCAGAATCAATCCCCTCAATGGGATCAGTGAGGTTATGTAAATCAAAATGCTCCGACACATCTTTTATTGAATTGAGGTTCCACTTTATTAGTGCCTCCACAAAGTAGCATGTGTCATCCTTGGTGTTCCTTGGTGGAATATCCACAACGAATGAATCAATAACCATTGTCCCGGGCCTCCCATCAAGGACCTCTGGGTAGAATGTGATCACCAATTAGTAGTTCTGTGGATTAAGAGAAAAACCTTGGATTGTTAAAAGGGAAACAGAAAAAACCATGAATACACTACCCATTCATAAATGTACTAAGAAGCAAGAAAAGGAAATACCCCAATTCAAGTTCATAACCAAGACAACCCTTGTTGTTCAAAAAATGGACCAAACTTCACACACAATCAAATAAATATTTTTCAAGTGTTAGGTCCCATTGGTATGGACAACCCCTATTTTATGTCTTGTTTGTTGTTGTGTCACCAAAAAAATAGCACAACTACATGACAAACTGGCCTCTTAGTATGCTTTTTTGGGGTTTTAAAAGAAAAGGCATAAAAATATAAAAGACCATAGGGTGGGAATTTAAAATATTTGAGGAGAAAAAATCAAATAAAAAAAACAAAATACCTCAACAGATAAGATGACAGGTTCATCCCTGAGTCCATGGTCCAGGGTATCAACTCCTCGATGCTTTCTGCTAATCTTCAATATATAAAATAGGTGTGATCAACATGATTGAACAGAAACACCCATCCCACAAAAAGAAAAGATAAACTGTATTGCATATTAGTCCATTAAACAAAACATACTATGAAAAAAAAGAATCCATTGATTTTTCTTAAATTGTAGCTGATGAGATAATGAGGTGTAGTTTGGGTCAACAATGTTGGACCAAGATTTATGATGATAAGTGAAAAAAGGATACACATGAAATTTTCAGTTTTTGGAAAAATTTCACATAAATTGATCTTACATAAAAATTACCATTTTCAGGAGTCCCAATAAGGAATCTTTCTAAGGGATCTTTTATGGGCCTTATCTACCATAATTACACCAACATAATCATTTCAAAAGAAATTAAAGTAAAGACACATTAAAAGATGGATTACAACAACATCTAAGATAACAAAAAGTAGTCTTAGAAAAGGATTATATAACACTTATAGTTGGTCAATAGAGGATTATCCATCATCTCTCTCAGTAATAATAATACCCCATCTGTGAGAAATTTTATCATGGTCACATCCTATGCTGTGAGACACAAAAACTATTACATACACATTCTACATACACTATTAATGGTGGTTTTATTGATTTTATCTTTCAAGATGCATGTCCAGGGGCTGATAAATTTTGTGATTTTCTGAGTTGGGGTTGTTAAATACTTAAAAAATCATTCAAGGACAAAGGTGGATCACTATACCATGTTTCTTAAGAATGGTCCCAAAAAAAGTGAGGAGTTATTTGTATTCTTGGTGATCATTGAGAGAAGTTGACATATAAAATAGAACTTTCAAAAATTTTCTAGAACAAAAGATAACACATAAGCATGGAAGGAGTAACATGGATAAATTCATGCTACAAATTACTAATTCATTCTGCACATTACCAATCAGAATAAAAATTTAAAAATTAGTGATTGAAGGTATCAAAATAATAATCATGAAGAATATTCACCTTATTCTATATATTTCTCTTCATAGAATGCAGTATAAACTTCACTAGTGGAGTGAATCTATCTAGATAATAATCATGAAAAACATTCACCTTAACATTATTTATGGTGTAGGTTTTATCTTGAAACACGACCCCCCGTCTGCTCTTCCACAACACATGCGTCCCAAAATCTACAACACTACTTAATTATAATCTGTATTCTTCATGGGTAAATAAAAAATACAAAAAACTAATTTCATTTTAACACATGTCATATTGAATTCACTGTATTTATGTGTATACTACTTCAAACTAGAAAATATAATGAAATTCGGTTCACTATCAATGCATTGTGGTTGATTGCATTGCATGGTGATAATGATTTTTTTCGAATATTTAGAAAGTATGAAACCATACATTTTCTAATATGAATATCAAAATTTTAAATGACTAACGTGATCTATGTGTTTTTAAATACATATATATATTTAATTCCTGGTATGATATTGTGTGTTTTTAATTCCAATAGTAGAACCATGTGATTCAAAGTTCCATATGCTTTTAAAATCATGTTTTGATCCAGTTTCTTGCACAAAAATTTTGTTCTTGCACAATGATTATATTCATACTACATTCCTCTACTCATCCAAGATTATTGTATGAACTATAACATTATTTTATATACTAATAATACTTATGAAGCTTGTGATAGAAAATAAAAAAATTAAGATTCATTATTGCGTTGTTATTTTAAACTGCATAGTATAATGCACTTCTTACGGTAAACAACTAATCAAAAAACAAAATTTAAAATTTAAAAAACAAACATGAAGTATTACCTTGATATTGTAGCAGAAAAGGTCATCAAATTTTTTTAGTCATCTTTTTTAAATACTCCTTTGTTCAACAGTGTAGTTTAGTGGCATGACGAATTGTAGTCATGGTCTCTTGAGACAATTGAAAGGCATTATATAATTTTTCTAATCGAAAGAATGAAGAAAATATAGTGAGGAGAAACTAACCTGTAACCAAGTGCTTTCTCAAAAGCATGTTGGGGCTCAAAATTTCCTTTTAAATTCTTTTCCAGAAACGTAATCTAAACAAATAGGGGAAAATCAATGTTTAAAAGGAAGAAGAAACACAGAAGACTGGTTTTATGAAATCCTCCAATTTCTTGATGGAGATGATTTTTTTCAGAATTCAATTCAATTAGGAAAACATATATTGAAGCTCTTCCTTTCTAAAAATATTGATATGGGACCAATACATAATTTTGTACATTAAGAAGTAGTAAATAATTCCATTCAAGACCTGAAAAATATTACAAATAACGGGCTACTGATTACAATATAAAGAGAATCCATAACCTTCAAGTTAAAACTGAAAACCAATTAGCCTATTTCCAAGGTCAATGAAAGGAATTACATTATTTTTTTAACCAAGATAATGAAGAAGCTATAGTGAAAAGTAATAGAACTGCAAGTAGGTAATTTTTCCAAAGCCTGCAGGGTCTCAAACTACCCTTCCAACTTCTTTTCAAGCAGTAGAATCTTAAAAGAATGTGAAGAAACAATGTTAAAAAGGAAGAAGAAATATAGAAGAATCAAAATTCCAAAGATACTCGGTCCCCTAACTGGAATATTATGCATTCGAACTGGCTAAGGGAAACTGCATAACAGCTGTAGTAGAATGCACCCACGAGAAACAATTTTTTTTAATGAATCTATAGTATATGGACGAGGGAAGCTGATGATAGATATTTAGTAAACATAATTCCCAAAGATGATTATTAAAGAAACCTAAATTTTAATTCATATAGAAAATAATATTAACATATAATGGATTATATAAGTAATAAAATTGAATAGTGAAGATTATTATAAAAATACAAATAAAGAAAAAAAATTACTGAAATTGAAAAGAACAATGCAGAGATTGGAGAATATAATACGCATATAATTTGATAAGAATAGTTGTTATTCTAGATTTGGAGTATGCATACACACAAATAACAATTCTGGAATCATAATAGAATATGTATTGTAAGAAATTATGAAAATATCATAAGATAACCCGAAGACTGAATATTATAGAGTAAAGAGAAAATTATGCCAGGGGTTACGTATAACACACATTATGCAGTAGCCATTTTTAGTCAACAATATTGAGTTGATACCATAAATAAAATGGAAAGAATATTTAGGTTTTCCAGTAGACATTTTTGGTCAACACTATTGAGTGATGATTGTAGTTCCTCTTGAACTTTAACATGAGTGATGTCAATACGATGTCCATTAAGACCTGTCACCAGCTCTTCCTAGTATGAACCCCCTTCACATGCACTAAAATAATGAAAAACTACAAAAGAATAATTCAAAACACAAATATATCCTATAATATAACTAGACATGATCATATAAAATCCCTAGAAAATAAATACATTAACATGTATTCCTAAATATAGTCCATATTTAACTTTTTAACAATGAATGTGCTTCAATTACCTAACGAAACCTGCATAAAAACAGGCTGGAAGACTATCCTGCTTGTCGAACAAATATTGATCCAATTTTTCCCTATATTAAACTAACAGTCCATGAAATATATAGTTGAGAATTAAATCATGAATAAAAGAGAAAAAAAGAAATTAAATGAGTAATTTCGAGAATGAAAACCATTCAGCAAATCTAAAAAACATCCTAGGGAACAAAATGTCCAGCATATAATGACATCCATAATGAATAACCAAAGGGAAACAATCTGTAGAAAAATTCAAACAACAGTTAATAAACCTGATGTATATAGAACTGAGTTGATACCAGAAATGACATAGAAAGCATTTAGGTTTTCCAGTAGGAATTTTTGGTCAACAATATTGAGTGTTGATTATAGTTCTTCTTGAACTTCAACATGAGTAAAGTCAATATAATGTCCATTAAGACCTCTCCCCATCTCTTACTAGTATGCGGCCCCTTAACATGCACTGAAATAATGAGAAACTACAAAATAATAAATCAAAACACAAATATATCCTATAATAGAACTGGAAATGATCATATCAAAACCCTAGAAAATAAATATATTAATGACTATTCCTAAATATAGTCCCTATTTAACTTCTTAACCAATGATTTTTCATGGGATTGATTAATTTCAGTGTACAAAAATCATGTAATACAATTTGAAAACAGATTCACATGAGAAAACTTAATGTAGAAACAATGTAGTGATCACAACTGCTAAAACATACCAGCTGACATAGATGAAAATATATGAATCAGGTTCGGCTTTGGCTAGTTCGGAATGCCATGGATGTGGGAAGATGCCCTCCTCTCGGAAGTGTTATTGGCGGGATTTATCCCATTCTTCAATAGGTATCGCTCAATGTCAAGCATGTCACATGGAAGCTCAATCTCGCGTATGAGCTTCTTGATGTCATCGTCCACCTAGAAGACCACACACAGGTCATTTGGAAATGCGATATCTTATTTTGAATAACTGAACTAGTTGAAGGTTTGAATGCATAAACTCAAAATGATTTCAAATAAATGTTCATGGAAATCAACTAAATGTTAGGTGATCAAAAGTAAATTTACATGTAGATATAAATATAACTAACAGAACCTGCAAATTTTTCAACTAAAGTGAACCCATAGATGATAAATTATAAAATTTCTCCCTTGTTCCTTTATGTTTGACATGGGATAAGAAACATGGTTCATAAAACCTTATAAAACAATATGCAGATAATTTTTTAAATAAAATATTCAGAAAATATTCCTATGATGATGAACAATCAGTCTTATCATACAAAATTAAACGAAGGATTTCTATGTATTGGAAATAATATGGTGACTTGCATGTGGGTGGGGGGTACAAAACACATGTACTTTTTAAAGAATTAGAGGAAGGGAGTATGCAAACAACAATCCGCATATGAAACATCTAACTCAGTCAGTCAACTCTCGATATTCATATAATTTCAAGATCACATAAAAATTAGTTTAAGAGGGCTGGTATCCTTTCTGAGCTCCAAATAATATTTTAGGAATCCATGGAAACTTATGAACACATTTAGAGTCAGTATGACTGGCTGTAACATAAATGTGCTTTAATTAACTAAAGAAACCTGCATGAAAACAGGCAAGAAGACTATCATGCTTTTCAAAAAAATGTAGATCCGGTTTTTTTCTATGGTAAACTGAAAGTCCATGAAAAATACAGTTGAGAATTAAATCATGAATAGAAGAGAAAAAAATGTCATTAAAAGAGTAATGTTGAGAATGAAAACCATCCAAAAAATCTTAAAAACATCACAGTAAACAAAATGTCCAGCATATAATGACATCCAGAATGAATAACCAAAGAGAATCGATCTGTAGAAAAATTCAAACAACAGTTAATGAACCAGATGTATATAGAACTGAGATGATACCAAAAATGCAATGGAAAGCATTTCAGTTTTCTGGTATGCATTTTTTTTCATACCTGAAATGCAAAGATGTTGCATGATGGAATAAATGATGCAGGAAGCATGCTGGGAAGGGAACGTGGCATCTCTTGAAATTCCAAACCCAATAATCCCTTGAATAGCCGCAAAAAATATCAATAAGTAGGGGGTATGAAGGGAGGGAGTTATATAAGAATCATGCAACTTTGAAGGAATTAAATTTTAGTGGAACGTATGGAAGGAGGATTGTGGAGGAATAACCTAAAGTAGTGGGGTCGACACTGAAATGAATTACGATCTGGAAAAGCTATGGATGAATTTGCATGTGGGATATTGAACATGAATAAGTGGTAAAGTAAAACCTGGAGAAGGACCATGATGGAGTATGGGCACGCCGGAATGTAAGGATACTGGGAGGAAGATGATGCCGACGTCAGGAGAATACGAGAACCCTAGAACGCAAAGTAATAATTCCCAATCGTGAGTGGAAGAATAAACTATGCGGAGATTATAATTCTAATGGGAAGAAGGAAATTTGAGGAAATTACAGTAACAACCAGGAGAATAAATACATCAGAGATGGATTTCGAGCGATTACTACTTGCCCAGGAATGACAGCGCGACGGAGGATGGGGTTTGAGGGTTGTGCAGGTCACGCCGTATGAATACCTAAGTGGGAGACATGGATAGGCAGAAACATGATTAATTATCATGTATAGGAGGGATGTGGAGCGTTGGAGGGGCGACCTGAATAGAAACAATAATGTGGAATAATATTAGAATGACACATGGCAGTTGGAAATGCCAGGATTAGTATAGATAGTAAATTATGAAAAATTAGGAAAAATTAAGAAAAATTAGGAAAAATTTGGAAAAATTAGAAATAATTAGCAATAATTAGCAATAATTAGCAATAATTAGGAATAATTAGGAATAATTAGGAATAATTAGGAATAATTAGGAATAATTAGGAATAATTAGGAATAATTAGGAATAAATTTTAATAAATTGTAATAAATTGTAAGAACCTGACACAATTTTCAATGGATTGGTGACACTTCTTTTGCTCGATGAATCTTCTCTTTTCAACTCTCACAAACTCAAAACATTATGAAAAGTGAACTTCTACGTATGCATATCCCATCTTGCATGCATGAGATTGGATATTCATTTATAAGACCATATTTTTCATAATGTTTTCAGTTGGTGATAGTTGAAAGAAGATGATTCATCTATGAAAAGGGGGACCTTTTGTCTGACGGCTCATTTACTTGCATCTTTATCACACTGAAATCACAATGAAGAGTCTGGTCGGAGGCACGCTTATGCATTCTCATATGCATGGGAATGGATATGCATACCTTTGAGAAGATTCTTTATTGCGATTTTAATGTGAGAAAGTTGAAAGTAAATGAGCCATCAGACAAAAGAGCAACCGTCGATCCACTGGAAATTGTGTCACCCATAATTAGTGGTAATTAGTAATAAGTATATGTAATTATTTATCTTCTCTTTTTTGGATAATTTTTTTCTTATTTAAAATTATTCAAAAACAGTAATTATTTTATATTTTTGTAGAAAAATATGGAATAAGGAAGTCGAAAATAGTCATTATTAGATGATCGTGCTTGGATAAATCAGCACAAAAATTTAAATAGTTCTGGTTTAAATCCTGTATATATTGAGGGTGTTGAAGACTTCTTATCATTTTCATCATCAAAACCAGAGTTTTTTAGAAGGCAAAATTAAGTGTCCCTATAAAAGATGTGCTTTGAGAACATTTGACTCATTTGAAAATGTTGGGGGACATTTCTTTCATTTTTTGTTTCAACCAGATTATATTTTTTGGTATAAAAAAGGTGAACACGGTTTCAAAGAAGATATTAATAATTTTATTTCAGATCCATCACGGTTTCAAAATATAGTACATGATTTCTTAGGTCCATCTGTTTAACAAACTGAAACTCAGGACGATAATGATTTAACTCCCGAGTTTGTACCATATGAATTTTATGAGTTGTTGAGGTATGCTGAGGATGGATTATATCCTAGTTGCAAGATAATCAAATTAGAAGTGGTTGAAAAATTTATGGCTTTTAAATTAGATAATGGAATGTCAAACAACTGTTTTGATAAAATATTTTATTTAGTTAAAACACTGTTACCTGAAGGAAATGTGTTTCCTGAAAATTACTACTATAGAGAGATGTTAGTTCATAATATGAGCCTTAGTTATTAGAAGATTCATGCATGTGAAAATTATTGCATCTTATATTCCAGTGAAAATGATTTGTTGAATAGTTCTCCCACTTGTGGACAATCGAGGTATAAAGAAGCTCAATCGGGGAAGTCTGGATTGATTCCTGTAAAGTAGTTGAGATATTTCCCACTTACACCAAGGTTGCAACTTTTATTTATGTCTTAGAATACAACGACAAGGATTTCATAGAATAAAAAAATATTTAAACCGGTAAAATCTTGAATCATAAATCTTATGGTGATTCATGGAAACATTTTGACTGAGTGCATTCATCTTTTTCTTTAGAAGCCCAAAACGTTCATTTGGGTCTTTCTACTGATGATTTCTGTCCGTTTGGTTCTTATGGTAGTGAGTATTCATGTTGGTCTGTCTTTATAACTCCATACAATTTACATCCATAAATTTTGATGAAGGAGCCTTATATATTTTTTACTTTCTTAATCCCATAACATCTAAAAAAGAATATTGTTTTTTATTTAAAACCATTGATTAATGAGTTAAATTTATTATGGAGTAATGGTGTGAGTATATATGACGTTGCTGCGAAACAAAATTTCATACTAAAATCTGCATTAATGTGGACAATTAGTGACTTCCCATCATATGACATGTTATCTGGATATAGTACACATGGTTCGAAATCATGTCTTTACTGTATAGAAGATAACAAAGCATTTATGCTCGTCAATGGAAAAAAACCTTGCTATTTTTAATGTCATCGCAGATTTCTTTGAACTGATTATCATTTTAGAAGGAAAAAATATCATTTTAGAGAAGGCACAACTGAAAGGGATGAACCTCTAAAAATGATCTCAGGTACAGAGTTAAAATCAGTTGTACTTTCATTACCTCCCATCACATTTTGACCAATAATAAACCAATAGAAAATTCATGGTTTTAGGAAAGAACACAATTGGATAAAATAGAGCATTTTTTGGGATCTGACATATTGGTATGATCTATTAGTCCAATATATGTTGGATGTCATATATATTGAGAATAAATGTTTTGATAATTTGTTTAATACAGTTTTGGATACACCATGGAAGACCAAATATAATGTAAAGGCATGATTAGATCTTGCCCAAATTTGCAGGTGACCAGAACTTGAACTATTTGAAAATGTCAGATCATAGAGGTTAATGAAGCCAAAATCATCTTATACACTATCCAAAGAGAGTTACTTATTATTTTTCCAGTGGATTGCAAAATTGAAACTTCCAAATGGATATGCTTCCAATTTGGGAACATGGGTTAAGAATGGTCATATTACCGGATTAAAAAGTCATGATTGTCATGATATAATGGAAAGACTCATGCCGATTGGATTAAGAGGTTTATTGAATTCTATGATTTGAGATTCGATAACAGACATATCATATTTTTTTGAGACATTTGTGTAGCAACAACAAACTATGATGCACTAATAAAATTGGAAGAAAATGTTGTTGTAATTATATGTAAACTAGAAAAAATCTTTCCGCTGGATTTATTTGACTAAATGGAACATCTAATATTAAATTTTCCACATGAAGAAAAATGTGGAGGTCCAATATAGTTTTGATCAATGTACCCATTTGAGAGATGCATGCAGAAATTGAAGAAAAAAGTACATAACAAAGCATCTATTAAAGGCTCAATTGTAGAAGCTTATTTGCAAGAGGAAATTTCTTTTTTCTGCTCTCATTATTTTGAATATGTATATCCCTCAAAACAAAACCACATGGGATGGAAAAAGGGGAATGTTGATGATGAAATGGACAATCAATTATTCGTTTCTAATCAGCTAGATCTTGGCTTCAGTGGAGTTCATGAACGATGGATTTCAGATGATGAACATCACAGAGCTCAAACATATGTTCTGCTCAACTATGAAGAAATGACGTCATTTGTACTGTGAGTGCTTCTATCACTTATTCTATAATTAATGTTACAATAATTAAACTTATTTTATTTATAGGTTATATGATAATCATATCAAGAAACAACTTCCACAAATTATAGCAGCTGCTCTTGAAGAATGCTGACAATTTTTTTTCTCAATGGTTTCAAAAATTGGTAACATAAATTATTGATGGTTTGACATATCAATTCAGTTTATTATTTATTATATTGATAACTGTTTTAAAAATTTTCAGGTGTCTTAACATGCTGATAAAATTGATAATTGACTGTGTATATTAAGTAACCCACCATCCAAAATGGTTAAATATTATAATTCATATATGGGTAATGGTTTTCAATTTCACACACATGCATATGGGGAATAAAAAAACAATGAACAATGGATTTTTCTTGAGAGGAACTCATCATAGAGAAAATAAAGTTGAATTTTATGGCATGTTAGATGAAATTATTAAACTGTGTTATCTAGAAAAAAATTACATAACGATGTTTAAATGTTGGTGGTTGGTTACTAAGAGAGGCTTACATGTTCATCCAACTCATGGAATCTTCAATATTAAATATAAAACTCTTCTTGCAGTAAATGAACCATTTTTACTAGATCAACAGGCACATCAAATTTATTATACAAGGTATTGTGCTACTTCAAGAGACCCGAGTGATTGGTGGAGCATAATAAAAATGAAATCTCAGGAAAATGAATTTAATCAAAGTTAATGTGGTTTTTCTAAACTGCAAGAAATTTAAATTTTTCAAGAGATTACTCAAAATCCATATTTTTCACAAAGAGACATGAATATCGATGATGACACCCCACAATTAAGGGCTGATGGTGATGATGATGTTAATGATGTTACAAATGAATTTTAAATGGAAAGAGATGTTGAAAATGAAACTCATATGGATATTGATGATGCCAAGGAGGAATATGAAGACATTGACATCATCAGATATGAAGATGATGATGAAGGTGAACATTGACATAGTTAAATACTAGTTATAATCATAACTAATATATATCTATATATAATAGTTGTTTTCAATTTTTTTAACAACAATCATTTTGTGTTTCAGATGAACGATGATCTATTTTGTGAGTTACAGGAGGCTGAGCTACCTTTGGATGAAGATGATTTGGGATCATCTGACCCTCAGCCGACTGGTGGTTTAGGGGGTATGTAGAGGGGGCACAGTCTTGTGTGACTAATGATTCCTGACCCTATCCCCGAGCGACGTCCACATCTTGGCTTCGATCCGCGCACATGGAGGTATGGTAACCTGTGTATTTTAGTTAGATTTCATTAATTTATTTATATACTAATTATTTGATTATTTATTCTTTTTTCACAGTTTTGCGCATGTAGCTATTGGACAGGGGAGCTCTATCTTGTGCAATAATTTTTCTCAGCCATAGATCACATGGGAATAGATTCCCGTTGATGTGAAACTCATCATGTTCAATCATTGGCTAGTACATAAATAAATAATATTTATTTTGAAATTTATTTCATTAATAACTTGATATTATAATTTATTTGTAGGGTTTATGGTATCCCATTGATGATAGCATGCATGATGGTATCCAAATGGCATGGGAGGTGTTTACACATGACCTTTTCTGTAAATTTTTGCACAAATTGAGAAGGGCAACCATGAAGAAAGTAAGAGTGGAAATATTTGATGAGTCGTGTAGAGCCCACTGACCAGAGTACATTTCATCTCACATTTGGGATGTATTATGTTCACACTATTTGGGTGGTGGATTTTAGAGGAGATCTTCATTGGGCAAACAGAACCGGGGGAGATAGGAGGTGACACATCAAGATGGTAGCCGTATATTCAGTACGCATAGAGAGAATCTGGTAAGTACCTTTTTTTAATATTTTATATAACTTTAAATATAAAAAATTTATTTTATATTCATATAGGCAGTCGAGTAGCCCGATATTATGGAGTACGATGTTTATCAGAGGATGTACAGTGATCCAACCACTAGAGAGATTAGAGGTGATCGCCAATGTCAGATTATGGTCAGTATTATTTCTTTTTCAGTTTGAAAATTAACTACATATAATATTTTCACTATTTTAATTTCAAATTGGAATTGAAGGAGTCATATGAGGCCATGACCTCTCAGAAACAGGTTGAGAGTCAGGCTGAGACAACTGATCAGACTAGTTCCCACCATTTTGATGAGGCGACATGGATGCAGGCAACCCATTATACCTTCGAGAAGGGCCGATTAGTTGGTATCGACTCTCATTTGACTCTTGGAACTTATTATGGTACTGCTGTGATGTTGGAATCTAGCTCAAGAGGAGATCATGAAGAGGCATCATCTTCTGGCTCACAGTATCAAGAGCAGCTGCAAGCTCAGAGTGAGCTTATAGAGAGTTTGAAAAAGTAGTAGGAATATATGTGTCAACAGAAGCAACAACAACAACAATAACACGAGGATGATATGCGTTGATGGCAGCAACAACAACACAAGCAGATGGAGTACCTATGTCGTCTGACTCATGGTTTAGGGATGGAGTTTCCTCCATCATCTCCTCCAGCTCGTCCAGCTCCTCCACCTCCTCTAGAAGACTATCCCCCAATGATTTTTTTGTTATGTTAAAAACATTTGAATTCAAGATTTGTTGTAATATGAACTATTTAGAGTTTCTGTATTTTATATTAGTACGAATATTGCATAATTTAATTTTTTTTTATTTTTAATATTTTTTTATTTTTTTATTTATTATTAGTATTATATTTTTTTAAGATTTGTTTATTTTACTACTACTAATAATAATATTTTACGATTTTTTTATATTTTTTTGTAAATATTGATAATTTTAATATTTTTTTTATTATTTTAATAATATTGATATTATTTTTTCATTAATTTATCATAATTTTATTAAATATATATATTTTTATTTTATTCAGTATTTACGACGAGACCTTTTGCGATGAGACCCCATTGCAAATAGTTTAGATATATTTTTAAATAAGTATTTGTGATGGGCCCCTTGTAAAAGGTTTTGATATATATAACATATATAAACGGAGAACTATTTGCGATGGTAAAATGGGCCCGTCGCAAATAATTTTTGTGACGGGCCCGTTGCAACACGTTTTTATACATATAATGTATATAATTGGAGAGATATTTGAGACATGACAGTTTCTCACCACAAATAGTATTTTTTGCAACGGGCCCATCGCAAAAAAAAAACTATTTGCGACACTGTTTTCTGCAATGAGCTATTTACGATGGGACCCCGTCACAAAAGCTCATTTGTGAAAGGATCCCATGGAAAATATACCATCTCAAATACTTCAAATTCTAGTAGTGCTATATCCAATTTCAATGTGAAATTTATTACAAAGACCTAAATTGGTTTAAATGATAAAAACGAGATCTAATTATACTTTCAAAAAATTAAAAAATATAATTTATCACTATAAATAAATTTGTTGAAAAATTTGTTTTCAATTAAAATACAGTATATTGGGTGAATTTATCCTTTTCCTGGGATCCACTTTTCTTAATGGGTTACCCGGTTCCTAACTAGGTGGGTGAAACGAGTCACGCCCCCCTTGTGCTAATTGATTGCTATGTCGAACCATCACCTATTGGGTCGTCAGCCTTAGTGACACTCTACCATATCATATAGAAATGAATCCTTCCTAATTGGGGATCTCTCCAAATGGATCCCTTTGCGGGGAGGGTGGTTTCCTAGTGTGGAGGGTTTGAAAAGGACACACCCAAGGATTCCCTTTTAAAGAAGAAGAATTTTTTGACTATTCATTAAAACATAAAACTTATCAGAAAAATGCCAAAAATTCAGCCAAAGTAAATTTTGATACTCTGATTTCAAATAAGAACTTTATTTTTTCAAATAGAATTTATAAAAGTGTCAAAAAATAGAGATGTGTACACCATAAAAAGGCATAAAAACTACCTTTTTTGAAAAAAATCCTTTTATGCATAAAATTAAATTTGTTCTTATATCATCTCTAGAAAATATATAAGATGAATTTTAGAAATTATATTGAATATATTTTATATATATATATATTTTATTAATATAACCCAACAAGAGTGACTTGATTATTTTATAAACACTCTTTTTCACATTTAAACAGTTTTTTAGAAAAACACTTCCTTTTATTTTAAAAAGGTTTTTACATTCATTTATAATTAATTAGTCACCAAATAATTAATTATATATACATGTGTAAACTATATTTTCTTAATCCAAATAATACTATTTATTCGAGGCATTCTAATGGATAGGTTATAATGGAAACATAATAATATTTAGTTTTTTGTTTAAGCTCAATGTACAATATCATGTTTGCTATCGAACATAGTGTTTCATTTAAAAAATTCTGGATGTTGCATTCTCCCCCTTTAATAAATTTCACCCTTGAAATTTGAAATCGGGATAAAAAAACTAGGGGTTTGAATTTTCAAAATACCTTTTCTGAAATCCCACTTCAGAAAAAGGAGAAATGAAACTTCCATTTTAAAATATAAAAAATAAAGTATGAAGGTCACTTTAAATAACACATAGGAGGGTTACATGTAGGAAAACATAGATATGGAAGAAAAAAACTAACTATAAAGTTATAATGGAGGGTGATAGAGAGCATAGTTATTAGAAAGTTAATAATCATAAAATTGTAAATCTATGATGGGTTAAAACCCATTTATTTCCCAATGATAAAATAAATGGATAACATTTTTGTTTGAAAATAATTTTTATAGAGTTGACGAATTATTTTACTACTTGGAATAGAAACATAAAGAAACATACTCAATTTAAAAGTAGAGTTTCATCCTTTAATCAATTTCCCCCACAAAATCATCTTTTTCTCCAAATTATGAGTATTACAGATGATATTTTCACACACAAAGCACTAGAATCAACTTCTATAGAATCACATAATCCACAAAATATTAACTATCTATTTTTCCTATATAGATATATTTACCGAAACGAAAATGGTTAGGATAAGATAAACCCATTCTCCAAAAAGAATAAACCATTGTATGATGAAAAACTACTTCTAATCTCAAAAGTTCAATAGTAATACCCAAAGTTCAACATATACCATTTAACAAATAAATATCTTTAAAATTCCTCAAAAAAATATAGACTAATATTGAAACCCAAAAATCAAAAGGATTTGATAACATAGTCTTCCATGATAACTTTTAACATTTATCTCCAAATAACATCAATCACTCTTAATGTCTCATACCAAAAATATAATTTCCTAAATCACACAATCTCTAAGATAAGCTAGATATTTCAATAAATAACCCAAATCACCATAACTCCACAATAAAATCATATATTCTTCTAAAATATAATTCAAACTTCACTTTTCAAATAAAATCTAATAGTACCTTGTTTACCATGATCATATAGGGTTCCTAAAATAGTGAACGTCTTCTAAATTAACATTAATTACTTAATAACCATATCATTTTCCAATCCCAATTTTATCTATTCGATAAAAAATATGTTCCAAAAATAAACTTATTCACTATACATAAAACTGTTTAAATAAAAGAAAAAGTTATACTAATCAGGACATCACGTAGGCTAGTGGTAGGCGATGCACCCTTGTCTACCTTCGGTTGTGGGTTCGATTCCCATGGCCTTGTTGGACATAATGGGTTGTCCCTTTTCTAAAACTATATAATTATTATAATACTCCCAAAATATGATAAAATACTAAAAAATAACCATAACATGTTTTACCCTCAATAATTATCTTATACCTTTCATTTTTCATCCCAAAATATAATAACCCACAATTACCTTAAAAATAAAGATAATATAAACCCTAAATGTTATCCACACCTTTATAATTACATCCACAAATGAAAAGATAATTCTTTCTCAAATAACATTTTCACATAATAAAATTAAGGGCTACGTATAAAAAAATTTAAAAAAGTCTTCCAAATTACTCCCATCATCAAAATAGTATTAATAATTTTAAATATTTCATCGTCCTATAATCTACCATAACTCTTGAATACTATATATGTAGAATTTTCAATCCTTAAGAGTTATTCATGATCCCTTAACCATGCTTTTCCATATTATTCCTTAATATTTCTTTCCTACAAAAAAAAAACTTGAATCACGTTCTGAGATTCAATAATGTCAAAACACGGGACAAGAAATAATCCAAACCTTTCATATGTCATTTTTGGTTTCCTCATCTTCAATTGTAATGACATTAGGTATTGATAAACATATATTTGTATGGTACTGATGATCCCATTCATGAACCTTATTCATTAGACATCGATTTTCATAATGACCATACTCCCTAAATTTAAAACATTCAATTGATAACTTGGGAAGAACTTCTTTCCATTTCATGGATTCAACTAAATGCTCCCTTTTTCCTTAGAAGAATATTTCTTCATAACCTCCATTACCACATCTAAAATATCTTCCCATACCTTTAATAAATTTTCATAGGTTTTTCTTTCCACATCCTTGATGCATATGTCGTTGAATATATTTACCTTTATGATCATTGTTACCTGAACTTCTATAGGAATTCATTTCTCTCATATATGAAGCATTAGAAAACTCACCAAGGTTAAAGTGGTTAATCATTACTCCTAATAGTTGGTTTAGAATAACCAAAATGTTTCTCATTGTAGATCCCATTTCATTCAGATTCTTATTCAGAGAACCACCATATTTTCCTTCACATCCATTATTAATTTGGCACCTGCTGGATCCAACCATTTACTAAAACCAAAAATTTTAGTGTGAGTATATCAATAAAATCATCATATACCATCTTATGAGGAATATAAAAACTAAGACATCCTTATTCATGTTATCTTAAACTCATTTAATTTATCTAAAATAACTATGAATATTTCTACCTTACAAACCATTGTAGTTATATACAACTTGTAACTTATGCTTAAATAAAACCCTAACCTCTAAAGTTATCTAAAATGACCTTTAAAAACATCTATAAGGACCCAACCTTAAATATTACATGATCTTGAGTTTTAGTAAATAATTTACTTTATTTCACATTGAGGATCTTTTAAAGTTTAGAGTTTTAGAGAATTATGTAATAATTCATACATAACATCCCACTTTAATATAAATAGGATACTTCTAAAAGAGTATCCATTTATTTCATAATATAATTTTTTTAAAATAAAACATGATTTATTTTTCATGAAAAATATCCATAACTTTGATTTTGACATCCTTTTTTCTATTAACCATCCTTATAAACTATAAAAAACATTTTATAATGTGGGATGAGAACAAAAATCACAATAAGGGACCCAAAAATAAATAAAGAAACCGCCAGTCTATGAATAATTTAAACCCATGAAAACATTTTAAAAAAGTTATACTTTTTACCCATAAAATATAAGCTCTAAAGCTTACCTCATGAAATCATAATATTCTTGTAAAACTACATATAAAACATAAATCATAAATGTAACTTGTGGAATAAATTCCATTTCACTATTATAGTAGTATTCGTTACTACATAGGGAGTAACCTTCATGGTTACATTTTCAATACCCACCATAGTAATTCCCATAATCTCTTAGGAGAAACATTATTGGTTAACTACGTCTCATTACCCAATTCATTGGAGAAATATCACGGGATAACTCTCCCTCATTTTATAATGGAGCCACCCATAATCATAAACAATTCCCAAGTACCATAACATAATCATAACACAAAAAACAAGCATAAATGGAAAATAAAATTTCCATTTTGAGATCACATTTCATTTTTACAAAGCTGCAAAATCATAAATGAAAACACGTTATTTGAAAATAAAATTGTAAACTTTTAAAATATACATAAATACATTAAATTAACATGAAAGTGATAAATTAAATTCATGATGTATATGTTAAATAAATCATTCCTTTCATCTTTTGTAAGAATACTTTGAAAGATTACCTTTAAAAGTGGTTTTAAAAAGAAAGTCCCTTACCTTGAGTCCGAATCGTCATGTACAATATTTATCTTCCTAAATAATAAACATAGGTTAATTATTTAATTTTTTGAGAAATTTTTTATTTTTTATCATTCCTTTTTATATTACTTATTATCATGTTATAAAAATTACTTAATTATTTAAGTTCATGTTGGATGTTTTGTTGATATTCGGTACATGAGTCCAAAATGAATTTGGTATGATCTCAAAAGTCAATACAATCATAAGTACATAATATATAGAATAATATTCATGAAATAATAATAACTTATATGCATAAATTATAGTTTTAAATAAAACCATTTATGGATGGTTATGAAAAATGAACAACGTTGTAATCATCGAGATGATAGGCCATACGTATGCATGAGCAACGTTTCCATTTTTCAATGACCATTATAGAAAGAATATAATTACTATTTTATATTTATTTAATGATAATAAAATCATAAATATTTTATTAATTATTTAAATATACTTATATATATATATATATCATCTATGTGATGTGGTGATGAAAAACGAATCACATCACTTTGTGGAGGTGATAGTTCATAAGTACGCACGAACGATGTTACCATTTTTATGTGAATGGAAATGTAAGAAATTAAATGATATTTTTTTTAATAATGATAAATATTTAATGAATATCATATATAATATTTAAATCCATAATTATAACCAGTTATGAGAGACAGTGATGGAAAATGAATTATATCGGTTCGCGAGGCAGTAGTTCGCCGCACACACAAACGAAAATTCTTTTCCCATTTGATGGAAGTAGAGATGGATTTATGTGATTATATTAATATAATAACATATAATTATATTTATGACACTGTATTAACTATTTAATCATGGTTTAATAATATTTGAAGGAAGTGAAAGAAGAAATAAAATAAAAACACTTAATTAAAAACAATACCTCTTCTTCAGATGATCTCTGTTCATTAACAACTTAACACCTCTAAGGAGGCTGTTTTGCCTAAAATAAGTCCTCTAAATAGTGTTATGGTATTATAGGAAGGTATTTTGGTATATATTTTCCAAAAAAAAATGGTTTTTAAGTGTATTGAAATGAGAATAATGAGTACCCATTTATAGGAGAGGGGAGGGGCACTCTTGGAATATCCAAAAATATTAAAACATAATTAGGATATTATAGATACAAAGACTTAAAATGGTATATAAATGAATTGGGGAAGAAATTTTAGACCATATATTATCTTATTTGGGATTATTTTACATTTTTTTTATTTTTAAATTATTTAATAATATATTAATTCAATGAAATATCATTATTGTCAAATTTGATACTATTCATTTAATTTGACTTAAAATACATCACAAAAAATTTAGAACTAAATTATAAAACTTTAAAACATATCTAATATATCTTATAGATATATAAAATTCATTATACATAATAGATCATCTAAAAAAATCAAAATTAATATTATTAAAATCAATTATTATTTTTTATTATAACTAAATAATATTGTATTAGCATTGAATGATATTTTAAGGTAATTATATAATTTGTAAAAATTAAAAATAAAATTATATAATGAAACTAATTTCATTATGATCAAATTAGACATTTATATTCATTCATATATTCATTTTGACCCTATGTGGACGCATAAAAGATATTAAATACAAAGAGAGTGACATTTTGTAACTATCTTTGAATTAAATAATATATATGTTATTTTCATGGAAAAGTGTCCATTAAACAACTAAAATTATATATTAATATGAAAAGGTTTTAATAATATTTATACAATAATTTTTGGACTAGTTTTTTAAAATCCTTATCTTTTTGTTTTAACCCTTATTTAACCCTTTTAACTCTTACGTGTTATCATGTAATTTACAATTTGAGGGTTAATATAATTACTATAAAATGAAAAACTACCAATAAACAATTCATTTATGACATTTTAGTAATTATAATAATTAATTTTCTGAATATTATATTTTTATAAATTTTATGTCATTTAACAAAATATTATTTATTTTAAAATATCATTAATGTCAATGTTGACATTATTCATTATTTGAATTTTAAAAAATATAAAAAAAACTTGATATCTTTGAAAAATATATATTAAATAATCCTCAAGATGTCAAAATAATCTATAAAATTAATGTATGACATCAATTATTTCAAATTATATTTATTTTAATATTATTAATATCATTTTTTGATTTTTCCATTAATTAAATAATCATTGCATCATCATTGTGTCACCATTTAATTTAATTAGTTATTTCCTAAAAATTATAAATAAAATATTATGATATACATAAATATTTTAGATTTCAAAATACTATTTATAGTCGGACATATCCCTTATATAACCCCATATTAAAAATATTTCTCTTGTTAAAAACAAAATAATGAAAAAATTACTTTCATTTGAATATAATATTATAAATATCTTAAAGTTATTAAATTGGATTTAAAAGGTTATAATTTCTTCCTAAGGATGATTTTGGTTAACACACACTCATCCAATAAAATTAAGAAAAGTGTTAGGGTAATTTTATAATATTTATAATAATATTTTTACCCTTAATTACCCAATTTACCTTTAACTGTGTTAATAAAAATTTACTATTCATAATATAAAGAAATAAAAGGGACCTATTTACATAAATTTTACATTATGATTCCAAATATGGAATCCATTTTTAAAAATTAAAAGCATAAAAATTGCAGAAATTAATTTAAAATTATTCCTGTTGACGGAATGGGAAAACGAGTTTCTAAAGTAAAAACATTCCAAACTTCACAAAGTTTTTATATCCAATTTGAATGTAAAATTGATCACAATGACCTAAATTAGGTTAAATGATAAAAAATTATCTAATTATACTTTAAAATAATTCAGAAATATAATTTATCACTATAAATAATTTTGATGAAAAAGTTGTTTTCAATTAAAATATAGTTTTTTTCACCATTCATTAAAACATGAAACTTACGAGAAAAATACCAAAAATTCAATAAAAGTAAATTTTGATACTCCATTTTCCAATAAGAAGTTTATTTTTTCAAATATAATTTATAAAGTTTTCAAAAACTAGATTTAATGCATGTGCACCATCAAAAGGCAACACAACTGCATTTTTATCGAAAAATAATTCTTTTATGCATAAATTTGAATTTGTTTTTATATCATATCTAGAAAATATATAAGATTAATTTTAAAAATTAAATTTAATATATTATATATAAATATTTCATTAATAGAACCCATCAAGAGTTATTTTATTATTTTATAATCACACTTGTGCACATTTAAATAGTTTTTCAGAAAAAAATTTCTTTTTTTTAAAAAGGATTTTACATTCATTTATAATTAATTGGTCACCAAATAATTAATTATATATACTTGTGTAAACCATATTTTCATAATCCAATTAATACTGTTCATTCTCTTCATTCAAATGGCTAGGTTATAACGGTAACATAAAAACATTTAGTTGTTCATTTAAGATCAATGTAGTGTATCATGTGCGATATTAAACATAGTGTTTGATTTAAAAAACTCAGGATATTAAATTCCCGATAAATATATTGATTGTATTTGTGGGTTTATTGGGATATGATTTTTATGACACATCGTTTCATTTCAGAATGATTTGAGGACCCCTTATGCGGTTGTGGCCTCGTGGTTCATCCACTCTTACATTAGCCTTGCGAAGTGAATCAAAGAACATATTTTAAGGTAGGGGATTCAAGTTTTTCCCTTTTTATGAACACATGTGATATTATCATAAATTTTATTTCCATTGTGTGAGTGGTATGAATTAGTAAAATGAAGATAATAAACCAGAATAATGAAATTGAAGGAAATAGTGTGATATTCATGTATTTACTAGTTTTCATTGGTATTGTTGTCATTGTTTCATGCCTTATGATTGTTAAGGAATTATTTTCTATAGTGTTGTCTTTATTTGAGAATACCCTTTAAATAGTTAAATTCATAATGTTTGAGGATTCAGGGAAGGCACATTCACTAGATTAGAGCTAACCGGAATTGGAAGAATGAGAGGGTATGGAGTTACCATCAGTACTGGGCCTGTGTAGCTTTGTATAGGACAACTAGACGACCAGACCTGCAAAGGTGGAGTGCTGATATCTAGACATATTATGGGGAGTATTAGTTCCAAGTTGTCTTATTTGGGTGATTCCCTCTAAGACCTACATATCATGTAATTGTCTTTAAGCCTTCGGGCCTTGTAAAGGGTTCCACCTCACCCCTTGAAAGGCGTATTATCAAAAATAATAAAAAAATGAATGCCTTTGGGACATTTTGACTGATAAAAAATATACTAATATGAATATGATAATTATATTGTTTTCCCTATGTTTACGTCTTGGTGGCCTTGGTTTTTTGAGGCTTGGCAGCCTTGGTTATTTGCGGCTTGGAGGCCCTAGTTTTTTACTATTTATTAGAATTGGTTATGATGCAACGACATGAAATTGTGATTTCTTATTATAGGTTTGTAAACAATGGAATAATATCCACTTATATAATATGGAAAGGGATAGAGAATTCATTGGTGTTAATTTAAATTTATAATTAAATGGGTAAGTCTTAGTGGTTGAATTTTTAAATTAAATAATGGGAAATGGAAACCAGGTTGTGGCCCACTGTCCTGTGCTTGTGGGTTGGTTATTTTTCATTTGAGTTAGTTATTAGTGGAGTGATATTTTTAGTGTCTTGATGGTGGTTGTGGCATAATTTATTGTGTGAACTCATAGGTGTGGGATTGTGTGATGCTATTATGTATCTATATTATTATTTTTTCTATACACACCCCACCCGAGTGAGATGACCTGATAGAAACCCAAATACCTTGGGGGTATTTTCCATAACATCCAAGATGGTGGGGGATATGGATGGATAACTACCTTATATCACCTGGTATCCCTTCAACAAGAGATTCTAAAAATATCTGTAGTGGAAGTTGAGTTATGTGGTGGGGGCCATGTGGGGTAGGAGGAGGAAACTATGTTAATTTACTATACGTTCATGATAACCTACTACTCTGGTTATGTGATATGAGATATGTGGTTGGTCCCAGAAGATGTGATATGTGGTTTGTGTCATGATACTTGATATATGGTTGGTTTTGTTATCAGTGGATACAAAAGGGATGGGAGAAAATGATATCTTCACATTGGGTGGGAGTGTAAAATCAGTGGGGAATTGATTGAGAGGTTCCTTTATCTAAATTATTATGACATTAATTTACTACCCATGGATGTGTTATTGGTTTAGATAGCCTTGGTTAGTCTAGGGAAAAAACTAGTTTACCAGTATATGTGCTAGTTAGTTTTACTATTTGTTCACTTGGGCATTAGTTTGCTATTTTCACTTTTTCATGAGAGACCATGGGTATGATACTACTAAGTATACATGTTATGATCATCCCACACACAAATAAACTATTTTTTAGTTATCTAGGAGGAATTTGTTAATTAGGATGGACAGTACTAGCTTGGATCTTGGAGTTGTTATGGCTACTTCCACATGATTCTTTTATTATTGTTTTATTTTGGAAACATTTATATCTATTTTATATTCATGCATTTTGGGTTTTATTTTATGGTATTTTGGTTTATTTACCTAGAATGGTGATTATTTGGTGGTATTATTTGTATTTTCCTAGGATAGTTGAGTGAAATTCCAACCATATCTTTATTATATACCCTTAGTGCTAGTCTCAAACCTAGGGACAATTGGAGGTGAAACTCAGGGGATAGTATTTCTATTCACTGCTATCCTAGGAGGGGTACCAGTGGAGGGGTCCATGATAGAGTGGTATCAAAGTTTTTGGTTAAGATATAGTGTGTACTTTTGAGTTATGCACTATTGAGGACTACATGGGTTGGTGAGGAATTTTTTTATCCAAACTTAGTATGTGACGGAAAAAAGGAGGACTCTCTAAGAAATATGATTTTAGGGCCCCTTGTGTGTTATGATTCAAGGAACTTAAGTGCTCAAAATATATATATAAAAGTTATTCTGTTTTTAGGGTAGATACCTATGATAGGAACATGAATCGTACTTAAATTATTTCTATTTTGAATAGGGTGGTTTTGGGAATGAATAAATGAATCGATTAAATGAATTTAAATAAAACAATTTCTACTGGACTTAGGTGTTCCCTCTTTATTTGCAAAGATACTGGATGGTAACTGACCATGTATGGTCTGATTCAAGGATGTTCATTAGGATGAAATTGTTAACCATCAGAGGGTTTATTCTAATTAAGAGGTTTAGAAGTTGTAGAGGACATTTCATGCCTTTCAAGATCTGAGCCAAGAAAAGTATAAGAGAAATATATTTGATCTAGAGATGGAGTGCTAGAGGGAGGAGATTAAGATAACTATCATCTTAATTCAATCCTAATATGAGTATTGGGTTCCCCTAACAGTTAGCTAGTTGAGGGTAGAAACATGTCACCGGTGGATTCTATATATCAGGGATCAGAAGGAAACCGATGTATCGAAGGCTGAATTCTACTAGGAGTTCAGGGATGAGTTATTTTTGATAATGATGAAAGTGATGAAGATGTATTAGTTTTTATCCCTTTATTAGATAAGTATGATAATTTTGGAGTTAGGGATTAATTTTAATGATCTTATGTGATTTTACCTCATGATTTTCTAGATAAGGAGTCCGAAGCATGGTTCTTGGAGGAGGCATTGTACCCCACCCTTTATTTTGTAGTCACCCCATTTACACTACCCATGTATTTGGAGGCATAGAATAAGGTATAAGTGATGTAGAGGGTGTATGAGCAGGTTTGATAACCCCTATTTGAGGTTTAGTAGTGACATTAGAGGAGAAAGGCTTCAGATAGAGGGTCACAAATGTCAGTCTAGTTGAGATTCCGATTGGCAGAGAGACAATCCCAGCAGTCAACATCACATTTTTGAGGGTTGGTTATTCCTGTGTGTCTTTCAGGATCTCTCCCATTTTTTCTTTGGAATAATAGGTTTTGGTCACTATCAGTGGAAGTGTCCTTTAGACTCATGGGGTTAGTATGGTTTGGATGGTTAGGCCCCTTCTTAGTAGAAATAAAAGTTTCCCCTGAGGTACTAGACTTCGATATTATGTCCAACAACCTGTTTAGTAGTATTATGATCATCCAGAAGGAGGTGAAGTTGGAAAAGGTTATCCCTAGAATTTCTCTCACCATCATGGACCCAGGATAGAGTGTGGACATGGAGGCTATCTGCAATGAGGTAGATGAGCTGGCTAAGGCTAGATGCATTGATAGAGGCGTCATTTCTAGAGGGATCAGAGGTTTTTTGAGGTATGATCGCTGTATCATCTACCCTAATTTATTATTATTTTTTTATTTTTTAGATTTAAACTACTTTGTTCCACCCAATTTTTTTTGATAATTGGGACTAGATTTAGAGAGGATTTTTACACCCCTGGTGTTATCCATGCTAGTCAGAGGCCAAACTAGATTTTTTGACATGTGTTAGGGATGTAGATTAATGATGGGGAAACACTAGTAGTTGAATATTTTTTTTGTTCTGTAGATAAAACCATATGATTTCATCCTTAGAATGTATTGATTGTATTCCATTTATATAGTGGTTTATTGTTTTCAAATTTGGGTTGAGTTTTCGTAAATTGGAGGACAATGTGTGGTGTTCACTGATGAGTACTGTTTTTGGATGGGTAATAGGTGAGTTGAGCCCCTTCTTTCCTTGATGTCTATTTCATCAGTAAAGTTAGTGTGAGATTAGGTGATGGAGGTCCCCAAAGTTTTTTGAAGTTTCTAGATGTTTTTCTAGATGAGGTTGTGACACTAACCCCTCAACAATTTTCCAATTTGGAATAAAGTTATAGCTTGGTGTTACACCGATTTTGATGAATACTTATTGGATGAAACCCTCATAGTTGTAGGAGTTGAGGACCCAGATTGATGATCTAATGAAGAAAGGACTTACTAGGCTTAGTGTGTTGCTTCAAGGAGCTCTATTTTTTTCACCAAGAACGAATATGATATTATGAGGTTGTGTATAAATTATCTGAGGCTGAATTAGGTGATGATCAAGAATCATTAATCTATTTTGATAATTGACAATATCTTTTGATATTTTAATGGGGATAACTAGTTTCCTATAAATGATATGTGATTCGGATATCATCAACTAAGGGTTGAGGAAAAAAATATTCCAAAGACCTCTTTACAATGCTAGTATAGACACTTTGAGTTTAAAGTCATACCATTCAGTCTCACAAATTCCCCAACTATGTTCATGGTACTCATGAACCCTATGTTTCATGAGTTCCTAGATCAGTTTATTATCATGTTCATTGAATACATTCTCGTATACTCGAGGTCAGAGGAGGAACATGTTGAGCACCTGAGGATCATTTTGTAGACTCTTTGACACCAGTAGTTGTTTGGGAAATTATCTAATTGTATGTTATAGATGTGATGGTTTCATTTCATTGGACATTTTTTGTCCCAAAAAGGTGTAGAAATGGATCATAAAAAGGTTTTGGTGGTTTTTTCTTGTTCGTAACCCAAAAACATGAAGAGTTCTGTAGCTTTCATTGTCTTGTGGGTTATTATTGGAGGTTTGTGTCCAATTTCTCTTAGATTGAAGCCCCATTAACAAAATTATCTGAAAAGGACTGTGATTTTATTTGGAATTATATATTTCAAGTAATGTTCAACTACTTGGAGGATCATTTGGTTAGTTCCCCAGTTCTTTATTTTCCTAAGGAGGGTGTGATATTTTATGTGTTCTATGATGCTTACCACTTGAGTTTTGTATATTTCTTAATGAAACAATGGGTAATGATCTCTCATGGGTCTATATAGTTACGACTCATGAGTGTAACTAAAACAACCAAGATCTTGAGATAGAAGTAGTGGTGTTTTCCTTGAATATTTGGAGATATTACCTCATCATGGAATGCTTTATTGTCTTCATAGATCACAAAAGTTTGAGTTATATATTTTTCTCATAATGTCATGAATCTATGATAGTCGTGGTAGATGGAGTTTCTCTAGGACTATGATTTTGAGATCTCCTATACACCAGGAAAGGGAAATATCATGGAATATTTGATGAGAAGAAATTCATGGGGAGAGATTCAAGAATATAAGGAAAATTGGACGGTGATGGAGGATTTAGAGGATTTTCATCATATAGAAGAGGTGGTTGATGAATGAGAATAATTGTTTCAGATGATAGTAGATCCCAATTAGTTTTAAAAGGTGGATGATTCTTAATGGGAAGACTGAGAGTCATATGTTATTCATGATTAGGTCATTCATGCTGATTCCCCTAAGGGATGGGTAGTGGATGACCAATATTAGGTTGTGTTTTAGGAAAGGATGTTCATCCCATTGGAAATGAATGATATATTTATCTATGAGTTTAATAGATCACCTCTAGTAGCGCACCCTGACATATTTAATATGTATCATGACTTGAGGAGGTAACTTTGGTGGCTAATAATGAAGCAGTCAGTGGAGAATTTTGTGGCACGATGCCAAGTCTTCCAATGGGTGAAGACAGAACATCACATCACTAGTGGGTTTTTGTAGCCTTTGGATTTCCCTAAGTAAAAGTGGGAGGAAATATAGATGGATTTTTTCATTGGGTTATCCTAGTCTCAAGGGGGATGTGATTATATCTAGATGATCATGGATTGAATGACAATGTTATCTCAATTCCTGGTGATCTTTGAGTTAAGTACTATAGATTTTTTGGTGAGATAATACGTGGATGATGAAGTGAGGATTCATAGATCTCTGAGGATCATCTTTTCTGACCAAGGACCATGGTTTAATTCATGAGTGTAGAGGGGATTGAAGCATGAATTTGGAACTTAGTTAATCCTTATAACTACTTTACATCCCCAAATTGAAAAAACAAATGGATTAGACTATCCAAATACTAGAGGATATACTACAAGTGTGAGTCTTGTATTTTAGTAAAATGTGGGTGAAACACCCATCTTTGGTTGAGTTTGGTTATAATAATGACTATCACTCATCCATTAGTATGACCCCTTTGAAAAATTTTAAGGGATGACATGTCAATCCCCATTAATCTCAACCAAGATTTTAGAGGTAGTAATTCTTGGTCCTGATGTGCTGAAGAGAACGATAAAGAATATTTAGGTGGTTTAGGAGAAGATGAAGGTGATGGATTACTATTGGAAGGCTTATGTGGATTAGTGGAGGAGGCCTTTGGAGTTTGAATTTTAGGACCATGTTTTCATGAAGTTTTCTCCTCGACATAGGTAGTAAAGGTTTGGTCAGGGGAGGGAGCCCTCACCATGGTTTACTGGACCCTTCAAGGCCTTGAAGTGTGTTGGAGATGTGGATTATCAGTTGGATCTTCCCCCGTAGCTAGAAAAAGTTCATGTTGTCTTCCAAATGTACCATATTGAATGGTATATCATTGACTGAGGTTAGGGGGGGGGTTAGATATTAGGTATGATGAGACATTTGTGGAATTATTAATTGATATTCATGAATTCTAAGAGAATGTGTTGTGAGAGTTTGTTATCCCCTTGGTTCTAGTAATATAGAGGCATGGTGTCTTGGAGGAGTGTAATTGGTAGTAGGAGTCATATATGCATTAACTATAGTGACTCATGCCTCTTACACATATCATTACATAATTTTAAACATAAATATCAAATAATTACAACCATAAATATTGTTAGGCCAAGTGTATTCAGAAGACTAGGTTCATGATACATCCAAAGGAAACGTAAAACATGAAATCTTTATTTTATTCTCCACAATGAGATCCTAAATACATTTTATCTCCTAAAACTACTTATTATAACCTAGGGAATGCATAAAATAATAGGGTGATCTAAAAATCATAGTAATGGAATAAACATGATAAGGAAACATAACATGCGAGTTAAAGGTACAACATGATATCATAAAAGGGAAGGATCATGAGTAATAACATCGAAGCATGGAATAAATAAAATGGTATCACAAGTTAATGGTAACATAGGAAATGTGGCAGCAACATACAACATGACATAAACACAATTCAAGGATAACTTCCTAGATTATATCACATGGTAGACAAAATACCATAATAGATTAGGTTAATCCTTAATCCCATACATAATGTATCATGAGAATAAAGCTTTACCAAATGAAATAAAGTTATATTTGGGTAAACCCACCATAACATGTTCATAAATCATAAGGCATAAACATAATAATTACCCATGGAATGAAAATGGGTTGCATAATCTTTCCTCATATCATAATCAAAGGAAGTTTCCTAATGAAGGAATTTGAGAAATGAACATAAGGAATGTATTAACCCATAAAAGGAAGGGAAAATAAGATAGGTATATATGTGTGAGACATATATATAGAATTAATAATCATTATATAACTTTAAAGAGAGAGAAAAGGTGATTTAGAAAGAGAACAATCATAACCTCAAGAAAACGGTGGTTTAGAGAGATCCCTTACCTCAAGTTCAATTCATCACTTATGTTATTTTTCTTTATGAATAATAAAAATATGTTAATTATTTAATTTATTAATTACCTCTTTCAAGTTTATTATTATTATTATTTTATTTATTATCATGTTATATTCAATTACTCAATCATTTAGTTTCATATCCGATGTTTTGACGATGTTCGATTCATACATCCAAAATCACTTTGATAAGTTAAATAAGGTCAATGATATTATTATTTTAACATATGAAGAATAATAATCACGACATAATTATAATTTTTATACTTCAATTATACTTTTAAAACCAACCATGAAATATGGTTATGAAAAATAAACCACATTACAATCATGGAGACAGTAGGCCACACGTACGCATGATAAACATTTCAAATTTTCAACGATCCTGATGGAAAAAAGGTATGTGTTATTTTATATTTCCAGAATTATGAATATATGATATATATGATATTATTTATTTAAATTTTATAATATATATCATCCATGTGGTGCATTAATGAAAAATGAATTACATCAATTCACGAAGGTGGTAATCCACACGTGCACACAAATGACATTACCATATTTTAATGACTAGAAAGGTAAGAGAATATATGAAATATTAATTTTATAGAATGATAAATATTTTATTAATTATCATATATAAAAATTAAATCCATCATAATAAATATATTTGAGAGGCAATGATGGAAAACAACTTATATCGGTCTATGAGGCGGTAATCAGCCATACACATGAATGATGGTTTCATTTCCCTTTTGATGGAAGAGGTGGTAGATGTAGGTAATGAAATTAAGATAATAACATCTAATTATATGGGTGATAATTATTCTATTATATCATAATGGTTGAATAATATTTAAAGTTTGTAGAAGAATAATTAAAACAAAACACTCAATTAAGAAAGATACCTCTTCTATAGAAAACCTCTTTAGGTTTGCACCAAAATACTTCCAAGGAAGGTTTTTCAATAAAACCAAGGAATATAAGATGTGGGAAGGGAAGTAAATAATGGTTTTGGTTAGGTATTTAATGAACTAAAATAATTTTTATGTATGAAAGAAAGAGGATAGGATGTTTTATTTTATAATTGAGAATGAGTGATATTTTTGTAAATACCAAAAAATATTCAATAATAGGAAGTCAATATCAAGAAAAGTGCCTAAAAAATTTATAAATAAAGGACTAGAGGTAATATAAGGTCTAAAAACACCTACATTATAAAAAATAAACATGTTTTAAACATTTTATTCCTTTTAACTTCACGGTTACTCACTTTTACCATTTTAGTTTTTCACCACGGTAAATAGTTTTTTTACCTGGGTAATTTATCCTTTAAGACTAAAATAAAATGAGCCTTGTTAGATAATTCATATCCAATAATTATAAATATTAAATCCAATTTATTAAATAAAAATCCTATGTGTTTAGAAAATTAATTTTATCAAAAGCACATGTAACACATAAAACTCTGTTTTAACCTTAATCAGAGTAATCAACTTGTATTTTTTTTACTATTAATTATGGAAAAAATTATGTTGAATTTATTAAATAATATTTTTATGATGATTAAAACTTATATTATATTTTATAAAATTCAATTAATCTAATATAAATAATTTAATTTAAAATTAATCTCGCAAAATGTGTAGAAAAATATTTTTTCAAGAAATTCATTTTAAGAAATATGTGATCTTATCTTAAATATATTACTAGTAATAATCATTATATAAATTTAAATTCATATGAATAGATATATAATATATAAATTTAATTTAAATAATTACTTACTAGGGTTATTTTAATTAATTAAAATAGATAAACTTTATGCACTTAAAAACAGTTTACAAAGAACCACGTTTTAAGCATAAATATAAACTTATATCAAAATCATGAAATTCATTGAGTCAATTAAATTAATTAGATTATTATAAATAAAACGTTTCAAATTTAACTTTAATACAAATACAAAATATAATGGGACTTTCAAATTACTTTATTTAATGAAAAGAAAAGACAATATTTGAAAAATTGGTATTTTTTACTATTCCCTAATAAAATCAATCATTTCAAAAAAATACCAAAATTTTACCCTAAGTTAATTTTAATATGACGATTTAAAAAATTATTTTCATTTTATGAAATAAAATTACTGAAATTTATAGTAATTAATTATAATATTTTCACACAAAAAGCAATAAATATCATTTTTTAAGAAAACGATCTTTTAAAGAATAAAATGTCTTTATTAATAATTGAGTACTTATTTCCTAAGAATTTATCAATAAATTTATATATATTAGGAAATATATTAATATTTCATAAATTATTTAATACAATTCATACCTATTAATTTTATGGCTAGGTTATAATGGTAAAAAATAATTATGTTTTTCTTAGGCTCAGTGTTATATGTCACATGCGCTATTGAACATAGTTTTATTTTTAAAAAATTTAGGTGTTATGTTTTTAAAAACATAAGAAATTTCACCCTTGAAATTTCATATTACATACTAAGGTTAAAATAAGTGACGGTACTTCTACTTTAGGATTTCTTCTGGTTCCCAGGTTGCCTCTTCATATTTATGGTTCCATCATAGTACTTTGACCAGGAGAGTTGTCTTGTTGCGTAGAACTTTATCTCTATGGTTTAAGATCTTCACTGGACTCTACTCATAAGAGAGTTAATTTTCCACATGAAACACCTATGATTTTAGTACATGTGATAGATCTATTATGTACTTTTTAAGAGGGATACATGGAATACGTTGTGTACTTAAGAAAGGGTTGGTGGGAGTACTAGTCGATAATCCATAGCTCTGATGCGATCTAGAATTTCAAAGTGGAAAATGTACCTGGGGCATAGATTTACATTATTCCCAAATATAATCACTCTATTACATAAATATATATTAAGAAACACTTTATCCCCAACCTCAAAATCTAGGTATTCTCAAAGATGGTCAACATAGATATTCTATCAACTCTGAGCAGTCTTGATGTGATGTTGAATGGTCTTGACCTTTTTTACCATTTCCTCAACAATTTTAGGTCCCAAAATCATATGTCCACTAACTTAATCTCAGCATGTATGTTTTCTATATCTCTTCACATAAATGTCTTCATAAGGTGCCATTTGTATTATTGAGTAAAATATATTATTATATGAGAACTTGATTAATGGATGATGTTGAATCCATCCTGCTTTGAAGTCCATAAAGAATGCTCTCAACATGTATTCTAGTGTATAAATAGTCCACTTAGATTAGAAATCAATTTGGGGGTGATAAGAGTTACCGAAGTTTAACTCATTATTTAGATCATGTTAGCGGCTCTTCTAAAACTTAGAGGTAAATCTTGGATCTCAGTTAGATACAATCGATAGTGGTGTTACGTGCTTCCTCACCACCTCTTTGATGTAAATACTTTCAAGTTGATTGAGTGAGAAGTCCTATTGAATTGAAATTAATTTAAAATTATTTTTTAGAATATCCACCACAAACCATATGTAATTAATTCCTCTTGATGTATTTAGAAGACCAGTGACAAATTATATGGTGATTTTAACCCATTTTCATATAGGTATGGGTAATGGTTGCATCATCCACTTATACTTTTTTCCTTTCATACTTCACATTATGATATACCATACAATTTTATGTATATTTAATGACCTCCTAATTCATATTTTCACACCAATACATCTCTCAGAGATATAGATACATCTTCATGCTCCTTGGGTGGATGGAGAAGGTTGAGCTATGTGCATCATTAAATGAATAATTCTTTATATATATATTTGATGGTATACATAGTCATAGACCAAATATTACAACTCCTTATTCATCAATTTTTTTAGTCTAAGGATTTCCCTTTTCTTATATCTTTTACATTATTTTGAATTTCCACATCATCTATTTGGATTTCCTTTACCTTATCCAAAAGGGATGGTTGAGAAATCATTTGAGAAAATAATGATGAAGTTTCTTCATTTATGATTCCCATGGCCATCCTTTTAAATTATAATAAGATTGGATCCTCCTCAACTCTCATCATTAATAATATTTTCAGATCCTTTCTAATTAAAGCATCTACCACTTTGTTTGATTTCATAGGATGGTAATGGATTTAGAAGTCATAGTCCTTAATCATCTATAACCATATTCACTAGTGCATATTAAGCTCCTTATATGTGAATATATATTTTAGGATCTTATGGTCTATATATATTTCACACTTCTCCCTATAGATATAATTTCATTAGTTTTTTCATCACAAATATCACTTCAAATAACTCTAGATAATTCATGGGATAGTTATTAACATGAAATTTAAACTACCTTGAGGAATAGGATATCATTTTATCATTATATATTAGTAAATATCCCAGAAACTCTTTGAAGTATCTATATATACCATGAAAAGTTCCCCAATTGAGGGAAGTGTGAGGACTGGTGCAGTGATAAGCCTATTTTCTAACTCCTTAAAGATTTATTCTCAATCACTAGTCCATAGAAGCTCCACTCCCTTAAATGTTAGCTTGGTTAGTGGATTTGAAAACCATGATAAGTTTCTCACAAGTCATTGGTAATTCCCATCTAGTCCAAGTAAACTATGGATCTCTATTACATATACTGGTCTAGGGCAATCATCAATTTTATCTATCTTAGAAGGGTCCACCAATATCCCTTTGCCGGTGATAATATTACACAACATTGATACTTTATTTATCCCAAACTCACATTTACTGTAATTTTCATATAAATTATCTTTTTTCATAGAATTTAACAAATTATTCAAATGATTCTCATGCTACTACTTTATTTTGGAGTATATCAAAATATCATCTATAATTACTAACTCAATTTTTTTGATTTAATATATAAATAATATATTGATTAAGTCTATAAATATTACTGGGGAATTAGTGAGCCTAAAAGGAAGGACTATGAACTCATAGTGTCCATAACTTGTACAAAAGGTATTTTTGGAAATATCTTCCTTATTCACCTTTAATTGATGATATCTTGACTAATGTTCAACTTTATTGAAATACTGGGCCCTACATAGTTGATAAAATAAGTTTTCTAACCATGGAATGAGATACTTGTTCTTTATCATGATTTTATTAAGTTCACGACAATCAATGCTGAGGCACATTGACCCATCTTTATTCTTGATGAGGAGGATTAGTTCACCCCACAGTGAAGCACTCAAACATATAAAACCCTTTTTCATATTCTATTGTAACCTCCTTTTCATATCTTCTAACTCAACGATGGCCATTCTATAAGGACTCTTTGATATGGGTAGAGATCCAGGTATAGGTTCAATTGAAAACTCAACCACTTGGTTAGGAGGAAGACCATAATGCTCTTTGGGAATATTTTAGTATAATCCCTCATAATGGGAATGTCTTCAAGCATGATTCTATCCTTTATCTAAATCATTTGGTTAATATATATTTTAACATAAGGTAATAACATACATGCTTGAATAAAACATTACATGGGAGATTAATCCTCCTCACACTTGTATAGAACTAGGGGAAGACATGGGATGCGAAGAGTGATCTCCCTTAATTGATAGTTGATGTTGTATTTATATAAGGATAACCAATATATTCCAAATATAGGATCAAACTCTTTTAAAGGAAGTAAGATGATATTTATTGGAAGGTTTAGTATACAAACATTGGCTGGGGAGGATTTATATACTTGGTATGTAACCATTTCCCTATTTTGTTCTCTCACACATAACTCAACCCCCATGTTTTGAGGTAGTGTTTGAAAATTTCTACTAAACTTGAAAGATATTAACGAATGCATAGAAAAATAATAAAAAAGTATGTTCACTATTATTGAATGAATAACCTGTGTACAAATCATGACATCATTGTCGGGATCCACCTCAGTACCTGTGATAACATATGATCTTACTCTCTCTCTAGGCCTTGGAGTCTATTTTCATTGATTATCTCCAACAACCCTTGGCTTAGAGCATTGGATTGGACAATTCCTATGTTACTTAAAGTTAAAAAACTATACTTTATGTTGAGTTTTGATATTAACCTTTTCTTCTTCTTCCACATTAGTGGATTATTTCCTTTCCCTTTAACACTGATTATCATGATACCCCTCATTTCCACATTTGAAACATTTTCTAGTTCCCATCAGATAGTTTCCAAGATGATTCTTCCTAAAATTTTGAAAAGTGGGACGTTTGGTTTTCTTTCCTCAATGGGATTTATCTATTTATAGTCCCAAAGAAAACTCCATTTTACATTTTTTTGTCTCCACTCCCCCAAGAATATAGAGAGTTACTGATCTCCATCTTGACCATGAGGGTAAAATAAACAATTTATTCATAAATATAAAAGCCTATAATTTTTAAATATTTTCATAGAATTTGATTTAATCCACTAAATAAGTTATCCACCTTAATTTCATCATTTATGAAAAATCCAGAGGCATATCGGGAAAGACTTGTTAAATTTTCCTCATACACCCTGATAGACTCATCTTCCTTTTTATTATGTTTATGTAACTATATTTCTATTTTAATATGGATAGTTCAGGGAAAAATTTGTTGAAAAATATTTTCTTGAAGTTTTCCCATTCCATGGAATCAATATCCTCTTTGGAGTTTGTGTTCTTGATCAGTGTCCACCACTGATCAAATTCTCCCTTAATGTAATAAATGACCAACACAACTTTCTATCTCTCTAAGAATTAGAGGAAATATAATATATTATGAATGGATTTAATCTATTTTTCCATAATAAGGGGATCATAATATATTCTAAAAGTATGAGAAATTTTTCATATAAAATAATTGACTGTAAGTTGATCTTTCTTAGGAGGAGGGTGTTCCACATGATTCAAGTTATTCATAACTTGATCAAGTTTATTTAGTATTTCTATGAATCTCACAACTCCCAATCACATAAGATTTGGCATATCATTGGGAAAATCATCACATTTCATATCATGTTGTTTATTGGCACAATTTTTCTTATTTCTCTCCATTAAATAAAATAAGAAAAACAAGATGATAATACATTAAATAATAAACATAAAAAATGGAAACTTATAAACTTAGGAAGAATAACTTATATAGGATAAGTATATCCTAAATTATGAGTCTCTAGGTTTCGATATATGTTATCCATGGTAATTTTCCTATTAGGTTTTATAGCCTAATAATTATTTCAATTCCTTTATAATGGTTCATAAAGAGTTTTTGAATTTTCAAAACAAATCCCCTTGGAGTGTCACACTAGGGGTTCAGTTAGGCCCATTTTAATGCACTAGGAGACGATCCACTAAAATAAAATTTTCCTTATTCAGAGTTGTTGCCCCAAGATATAACTATTCCAAAACCACATCCAATTGTATTGTTGAGATAGGGGTGTAATTTCTTGGAACCCACTCACTCTATACTTCACCAAAATTAAGGTATATTTTCCTATACTTTGAATTCTAACTAGGGTTCTCACTAAAGTATTATATTCCTAATACCCCAAATTAACTAGAATTTTATTTGAATCCAACTATAGTGACCCATTCCTCTTACACATATTATTTCAGGATTTTAAACATAAATATCCAATAAGTACAACCCTAAAGACCACGAGACCTAATGTCTTTGGAATACTAGGTTCATAATACATCAAAATGAAACTTAAAACATAAGACCCTTATTTTATTCTATATAATGAGCTCCTAAATACATTTGAGCTACAAAAATTTCTTAGGATAACTTGGGTAATACAAAAATGAAAGGGGTGAACTAAAAAGACTAGTAAGGGAATAAACATGATAAGGAAACATAACGTTCGAGTCAAAGGTACACCATGATATCATAAAAGGGAAGGATCATGAGTAATCACATGGAAGAATAACATAAATAACATGGTATCATAAGATCATGGTAACATAATTAATGTGGAAAAAAATATAACATGAAATAAACATGAGTCAAAACTAACTTCCTAGAAAATATCACATGGTGGACATAGTCCCATAATGGATTAGGTTTACTCCCTAATCCCATACAAAATTTCTCATGAGACTAAATATTTACACAATTAATTGGAGAGGTATTTGGGAATACCCATCATAACATGTTATAGATTTATGTGTGCTATAAAAAATGAAATAAATCATAAGTCATAAACATAATAACTACCCATAGAAAGAAAATGGGTTTCATAATCTTGTCTCATATCATAATCAAAGGAAGTTTCATAATGAAGGAATTTGATAAATGAACATAAGGAATGTATTAACCCATGAAAGGAAGGTAGAATAGAATAGGTGTATATTTTTGAGACATGTATATATAATTTAGAATCATTACATAACTTTAAATATAGAGAAAGTGAGTTAGATATATAAGGATCATAACTCAAAGAAAAGGGTGGTTTAGAGAGATACCTTACATTGAGTCTAATTCATCACATATGTTCATTATCCTCTTGAATAATAAAATTATGATAATTATTTACTTTATTAATAACTTATTTAAAGTTTATTATTATTTTAATTTTATTTATAATCATGTTATATTCAATTATTTAATCATTTAGGTTCATGTTGGACATTTTGATGATGTTCAGTTCATATTTCTAAAATCACTTTGGTAAGTTGACTAAGTTTAAAGTGATTATTATTTAAACATATCAAGAATAAAAACAATGAAATAATTTTTATTTTTATACTTCAATTATAATTTTAAAACAAACCATTAAATATGGTTATGAAAAATATACTACGTTATAATCATGGAGGCGGTAGGTTGTACAGACACATGAGTAACGTTTCCATTTTTCAACAACCATGATGGAAAGAAGATAAGTTTTATTATATCTTTATAAAATTATAATTATATCTTAAATATAATATTATTTATTTAAAAACACTTATATATACCATCCATGTGATGCAGTAATGGAAAACTAATCACATATCTTCATGGAGGTGGTAATCCACACGTGCGCACATGTGACATTATCATCTTTTAATGAATGAAAAGTTATTAAATTATATGATATATTAAATTTTTCATAATTATATATTTTTTATTAATTATAATATATAAAAATTAAATCCATTATATAAATAACCATGAAAGGAGATTACAGAAAACGAATTACATCGATTCACAAGACGATACTCTTCCATACACACAAATAATGGTTTCATTTACCATTTGATGGAAGAGGAGGTGGATGTAGGTTATGAAATTGACATAATAAAATATTAGTATATGTGGGATAATTATTCTATTATATAATCATGGTTTAATTATATTTTAAGTATGTGTAAAAATAATTAAAACAAAACACTCGATTAAGAATGATACATCTTCTTTGGAAAATCTCTTTAAGTTTTCACCAAATTCCTTCTATTTTTTTAATTAAAATAATGACTCTAATAAATGATAAGGGAATTAAGGAATGAATTTGGGTATGTATTGGATTAAAAAACGTATTTTAAAGTGCAAAGTAAATAGGATAGGAGGTTTCTATTTATAAGTGATAAGGAGTGGCATTTTTTTAAATACCCAACACTATTCAATAATGGGAAGACACTCTTAAGACAAGAAACTAAAAAAATGATAAATAAAGGAGTAGAGGTAAGATAATTTCTATCAAAAACTACAACATATATATTTTTTAAATTTTATTCTCTTTACCTTCATAGTTACTCATTTTTACCATTTTTGTTTTTCACCATGGTAACTAGTTTTTTTACCTTGGTAATTTACCCTTTAAACCTAAACATAAAACAAGCCTTATTAAATAATTTTAAAAAACTGATTATAAATATGAAATAAAATTTATAAAATAAAAATACTATGTGTGTGGAAAATTAATTTTAACACAAGCACATGTAACGTGTAAAACCTTGTTTTATCCTTAACTGTGATAATTAATTTTTACTATTTTTACTATTCATTATAACAAAAAATTAAGTTGAAATTTTTACATAATATTAATTATAATGATTACAAATATGGAAATGATTTTATCAAATTAATTTCACATAATCTCTAGAATTTAATTTTAATTAAGATGAATAGATATATAACCTATTAATTTAATTTAAATATTTAATTACTAGGGTTATTTTAATTAATTAAAATGGATAAAATTTATGCACTTAAAAACAATTTACAAAAAACCTCATTTTTAAGCATAAATATAAACTTATACCAAAATCATAAAATTTACCAATTCAAATAAAATTAATCAGATTGTTATAAATAAAATGTTTCATATTTAACTTTAGTACCAAATAAAAAATATAACTGGAATTTTAAATTACTATATTTAATGAAAAGAAATGATAGTATTTGAAAAATCGGTAATTTTCACTATCCCCTAAAAAAAATCATTTCAGAAAAATCCCAAAATTTCACCCAAAGTTTATTTTGACATGTTGATTTTAAAAATTATTTTAATTTTGTAAAATAAAATTTCTAAAATTTCAAGTAATTAATTTTAATATTTTCTCACAAAATGAAAAAAAATCATTCTTTTAGAAAACATATATTTTTTAAAGAATAAAACATCTTAATTAAAAATTTATCTCTTATTTACTTTGAATTTATCAATAAATTTATATATATTAGGTACTATATATATATATTTTATAAATTATTTAATATTGTTCATACTCATCAATTTAACAACTAGGTTATAATGGCCATAAATAATCATTTTCCGTTTAGGCTTGGTGTTGCTTGTCACATACGCTATCAAACATAGTTTTAATTTTAAAAACATGGGATTTTACATGCCTAGAACCCATAATTGTTTATTCCCTGATATTTTAGATCTTTTGATGTTATAATTTTTTGATCGATGTTTGAATTCTTACTGTTACATTTTATGATACTATTTTTACATTTTGAGGTATGGTTTCACCCTCATTTGAGAGGTATCTCTCGGGGAATATTAGGAAGATTCTAGAGGTTTATGTTTCTTGTTCTAGTTGTTTTTGATTCTCAAGGATGAGATTCATTTCAGAGGTATCTAATATAATTAACTAGACCCTTATATCTAGTTTCTTTATGATTTTTGGGTGTTGGGAGCCTTGAGACTAGTTTCAAGTAGGAAGTGGAGAAGATGGAGTTGAATATGAAACAAAAGGTGTTAATTTATGACATGAATCACTAGTTAAAAGTGTGAATGATGTTTCACCTAGTAGCTTTTTGACTTGGGAGACCCAATTTTTGGAATTTTTTCTAAGATTATTTCGTGATGTGAGTTTTTTTTCATGCATGAATGTTCATGGTGGATTTTTTCGTGGTTCTATCTTTGAAGGTTTTATAAAATGAAAGGCTATATTCATGACTTGAAGTCCATCCTAGGTTTATTGAATTGAGAACCTTGTTTTTCATTTAATGTAAACTTTTTATGGTATATATCATGAACCAAGACTTCATGAAATTAATGGGGAGAATTACAAGTTATCTATAATTTCCACCCTTTCTCTGATTTCCCTCATTATACCTTTCCTCGTCTTAAACATCGAGAAATTCCTAGGCTATTTTGGGATCCCTAAAAAAATCTGATCTTTAACATTCATCCTTGGATTCCAGAGTTTCGACATCAGTGATTATTGGTGAGTCATTATTCTCTTTATCTTTGTATCCTCTCTTGTTTATTATGAGGTTTCATTGAGGCAGTTTTGATTTGAGTTAGGGGTTTATTGGGATATAATTTTGATGACACATTAATATATTTTAGATTGATTCAAGGATCCTTTTACTGTTTTTAGCCTAGCGGTTCATCCTCTATTACTTTGGCTTTGTGCATAGATTTTGAAATCTTCTTTTGTGGTAGGGAATCCAAGTTCTCCCCCTTTTTATGTGAATATATGAGATTATCCCATGTTTTCTTTGCATTTGGTGAGTAGTATGAATTGGAATAATGAAGATAATAAACTAAAATAATGAAATTAAAGGGAATAGTGTGATGCATATGTAGTCACCCGTTTTCCTCGATACTATTTCTGTTATTTCATGCCTTATGATTTTTATAGAATTTTTCATTACAATGTTGGATTGATTTGAGAATTCCCTTTAAATGGATAAATAATTAAAGATTATAAATTAAAATACTAAGTTTAATATAATTGTTCTATTCTTGTACCGATGTTTTTGGTTTAGTGTCCTTGGATTTTTGCGGCTTGGAGGCCATTTTTATTTGTGGTTTAGGGACATTAGTTGTTTGTGTATTAGTGGCCTTAGTTGTGATGGATCAACTTGACATGATGGTTTCTTTCCAGTAATTTAATAGAAATGGAATAATTTAAAATTATATAATAATGTGGTAAGGGTTAGAGAATTTGTTGTGGAGAATTTAAATTTATTATTAAATGGGTAAATATTAGTGGATAAATTGTTAAATTAAATAATAGGAAATGGAAAATGAGTTGTAGCTAGTTGTGTTGTGATTATGGGTTGGTTATTATACATCAGAGGCATTTATTGGTGGCGTGATATCAATAGTGTCCTACTGGTGGTTATAGTGGTGTTGCTTGTGTGAACCCATTTTTTTGGGATTTTGTGATACTACTATATATCTATATTGTTTTGTGTTTCTCTATGCACCCACCCAAGTTAGATAACCTAAACGACACTTAGATACCCTAAGGGTGTTTTGCCTAATATCCAAGATGGGGAGGATACAACTAACAAACTACCCCCTCTCCCTTTCTCTACCTTCAATAGTATCATTTTGTGATACCGATTGTGGATGATGAGATATGTGGTGGGGCTCATGCGTTATAGGAGTAGGGAATGATGTTGATGTCCTACACATTCATGATACCCTGCTACTTCGGTTATTTGATTTGAGATATGTGGTTGGTCTTGAAAGTTGTGATACGTGGTTGGTTCTAAAATACATGATATATAGTTTTTTCCACCATTGGTGGATATGAAAAGTATGGGAATAAATAATTTCTTCAAATTGGGTGGGTATAATGACCTGTATCGTTACGAGTTGGAAATTCCCATGGAAATTTGAATATTCTTTTTGGTGGATAGTTTTTTTTGAGAACTAAAGATTAGGTTTTATAACTGATTTTTAAGAAATTATAATATTTTGTTTTTTGACATGGTTTGAAGCTTAGATAATACTCCAAGTGTTTGGGAGAAATTCATGAAGGGTTAGAAATTTTTGATGGCTGCAACAACCACTGATTAGCTGGCGAGCCACCATTGGCTAACTAGTAGTCTAACCAGTGGTCTAGGGGTGCTTATGGAATCCCCAAATTTATGGTGATCCACCAATATCTTTCTGGTGGGATAGAAAGTAGCTAAGCATCCCTACGAGGCTCACCAGCTAGCACTGGCTGACTGATAGGCCATCGGTTAGCCGATGTGAATTAGTGACTAGCTGGTGGGGACGAGTTGGGATCTTTTTAATCTGGGGATTTTTTAATCTTTTTCTTTCATAGGTATCTTGGTATTTAATCTAAAAATGGGCTCTATAAGTTCCATTAATTTTCCAAATTTCCCCACTCATGCATCTCCTTTGTTCCCCTTCGAATGAGGGAGAATCCAAGTGCATTGCGATGATGATTCAAGGTAAGATCATCCATTTTATTATATTCTTGAACCTCACTTCAATATCTACTCAATTTCCTTGATTTCATTTAGGGATTGAGTTTCTATTCCACCAAATCATGGTGGAATTGACTGAGGGTGATGGGAATTTTATACAACTTGACTAGATAACATTTCAAGACCCTTTCTGCACATCGTTGGAATCCATTTTCATTAAGGTAAGATGATACTTTAAAATTATCTAAGTTTATTGTTAGAATTAGATTAAATTTATGGTTTTATAGATTTATAATGATGGGACCTTCATTCTGGGTGGTTCCAAGGGTTTTCCTAGAACCTTAGGGTATGGTTGATCAAGGTTTTGGCATGACAATGGTGCTCGGTGAGATTTCTGGAAATTATGCCACATTAGATTAAATTATATAATTAATTATAATTGATAGTAATTAAATTTTTATGATGTGTTATGTAAATTAGGAGATAAAATGGAGGTATTGAATCAGGCGAGGCTTAGATGGGATAGAAAGAGTCTTGATAGAGCTCAATGAGGTTGATTAATACTTTTGAGGTAGGTAGACCCTATCATAAAAAAATACATGTATGTTTATGAATGGGTGTGAAGGTGTGTGTGAATTATATATGGGATTGGGTAGAGAAGATAAGGACTAATATATCCTTACGACAAATAATAAGTGTATCATTATGACCCAAACCTGGGATAAGTGCTTAGAAACACTTGGGATGTTCATATTTATCCGACGACTATGTCTCCAAGGGGAAATGGTTCTTGGTGTAATAGAGAGAAACCCTGAGAGGTTTCATGACATGATATGGCTTATAGAAATATCCTAGATATTTACCCTAGAGCCTTTTGGGTAGGCATAATAGGGATGTGACCAAGTTCTATGTGGTCTCTTTGGTGAGATGTGAGATAAAATCCTATCTTGGGTAGTGGGAATTAGTTAAGTAATAATTGGATTAAGGATTGGCAGTAAAATTCTAATGGGATTTATAGGTAGTACCCATACCCACCTTCTAGGGATAGGGATAAGGTGGGACTTTGGGCTGTGGTGTCACCATAGGAATTCCTCACCTTTTAAGGACTTGGTATGAGATTATGTGAATTTCTGTGAATGAGTGTGATTACATGGCTCTGAGGATAATTGTGTTATATGATTTTCATTTGGGTGAATGTGTGGCCCGTGAGACCCTTACTTGATTTGATACACACATGGTTGATTTGTAGCCCATGAGAACCTTGCTTGATATGTAATTATTATTACTTTCTTATTTATGGATTGTATTGGTATACATTGGTTTCTATATGAAAGGTTTCAAGTTACCGAGTTAGTCAAACTTGGCTTGTTAACCCCTAGAGGTGGAGTTCCACCATTATGATTAGAAGGTTGTGATTTCACCTTTAGATATGAAATATGGAATGAATCTTTCCCCAAATAAAAATATTGGGTCGACATGTATGAAATGAAGCTTTCCCCAAAGTAGGATATTGGGTTGACATGTGGAGAAATTTCTTTCCCCAGAGATGAATATTGGTTCAACAAGTGTGAATGTGGATTTCCCCAGAGTTGTGAATTGGGACAATATGTGGATACCATGAATTTACCTTAAAAGAAGACAAGAAATTACTCCTTAATAGTAGAATATGGACATTGGATAGTTGGATAAGTTTGTCAAGATGGTGTGTGGATGTTATGGAATGATCTAAGTCATGAAATGACTATCTAATACATCCTTTCTAGTATGGAGCTGAAGAAGGTATTTTTGGGTGGCCTGGTTAACACCTGACAACCTAATGTATATGTGTGACCCACCAATTGTTGCAGTATCCTGGCTAACACATGATGAATTCATGAGAATGTTTAGTTTTTTATTTATTTTCATCATGAATATGCATACATATGTAGGAATATATTAGGGGTGCTTGGTGAGACCCTACTAAGTTTATGATCACACTCAGCATGAGAATTTCAGTGTGTGTGTAGACCTTTTGTTTTTTTAGGCTAGAGAATAGGATGTGTATTAGATCAGGATTTTGTATGTGGATATGAGTATTAGGATGATCTCTAGGTTTTGTAGGAGTGCCTCATTATTTTTTTGTTTTCTATTTATCTGTATATGTGGTCATCCCAATGGGTGTCTGGTTATATGTTTCTATGACAACATTATTTGACATATCATTGTGTTTAATTATTTTATTGCATACTGGGATGATCATTTTTTATTATCATTATTTATTTATTTCTATTTATATTTAGATATTGATGTGAGGGAATAGTCTCCCCATGACACTATTTATACCCTCACTACTAGTCGGAGGCCTTTGGTGTAAAAGGAGGTGTGCCTGAAGTCATGTGTAACTCCGCCCTAAACCCAGTGATTATGGTTGGGTAATCATAGTGGGAGTAACAAATCATTGAGGAATTTTTTGTGGGAAAACTTTATATAAAATCATATGATATTAATTTATTACTCTTTGATGTGTTACTATGTGGGTGAGCCTAGGTGAGGTTGGGGGGAAAATTAGTTGATCTGTGTAGGTGCTGGTTAATTATTCTATTTGTTCACAAGGGAATTAATATGATATTTTCAATTTTTCACGAGAGACATTGGGTATAATCTTAATGGGTATACATGTTATACTCACCCCCCCACACAAATATATATATATATATATATATATATATAAACCATTTTTCAGTTTTCTAAGAGGACTTTCACAATCAGGATGGACAACACCAGCTCTGATCTTAGAGTTGTTATGGTTTCTACCACCAGATTATTTTGGTATTTTTTTATATTATATATGTTTTTATATATTTTATATTCATTCATTTTGGGTTTTCTTGTATGGGATTTTGGTTTATTTACCCTTCATGGTGATTGGTTCGTGGTACTTTTTTGTATTTTCTTATTATATTTAATGATAATTCCTTCTATATTTGTGTGATATACCTTTGTTTCTAGTTTCTAACCTAGGGCCTACTATAGGTGGGATTCGGGATTCACTCATTCTCTTCACTACTGGTCCAATAGGAGTACCATAGGGGTGGGGGGAGTTATGAAAATTATCAATGATTCGCATGGAAGATAAATGAACAAAATTTAAATATTCCATTAATATTTTTGTATATATTAAATAATACCCAACTTAATCTAAAATCCATATGGAATCTATGAAAAACTTCACAACTCTTTATGAATCCATCCAAAAATCCTTTTGGATATGGTTTTAACATATTCTCTTCATTTTGGAATAAACACATTGTTCAAAAATTAATCCTTATCTAGAGTCCTAAATGTGTTACCCTGTGAGACTCAATAGTATTTAAAACAAATATGATATCCCTATTTTATGGATGTAAGAAAAAAGAGGACACCAGAAAAGCATCAGTTCTAATCAAGCTACTAAGGGGTCTGGTGTGATCTTCATCAATATAATCATTTCAATATCTGAACATGTTTACCACTATATGTATCATATACATCATATGTATACCTGTATAATCCTTTCATCCATGACATATAATGAACATTAGACATGGAACATGTTAATCTAGTAAAAGAATCTCATATTTTCTTGATTCTTCAAAATATACTGACCAAGTTGATGAATACATATCATATCATTCATCTAACTTATGAGTGCATCATATGCCTCTCATAAAAGTTGCTGAACACATTGTGTCTCAACTAAGCATGGACATGCATTTCCCCAATCTCATTCAATAAAGGGCCAATTTTCTTCACTTTTTATATAAGTTGAAAAATCCCATCTTGTCTACACTCCAACTGATGACATGATCAATAAAATTCCTAATCACCCCATGATTATAAAAGTTCAAGTTTTTACTTGAATAAGTAGGGTATCAAAGTATTATGGTTATCATGCTAGGAATATCACCAACCTTAGGTAATAAGGATTGATAATAAGTATACACTCCCAAGTATATCTATAACTATATCACATTCCACGAGATATACTTAGAAAGTCAATCAAAATTATAAGTCTCTAATTATTAAATCATAAATATATTCTTCATATCTCATATACAACCATTTTTAATGAGAATAATAATATATTCAATATAATCTTAACATATCATCACAACCCATAATACATTGTAATGATCATTGATTAGTATAAAGCCCCAAATCCACACTCCCGGTTCTGGTGCTAAAATCAAACACCAAATTTGATACAAAGTGTGAAACCCCAAGATAAAAATATCTTTATTTTTCATAATTTCTTTTACTTAAACATTATGTATCATAATAATCTCACAATACCAAGAATTAAAGGTTTATTTTCTTTAATGATCTGTGACATAATAATTTTTTTTATGATACTTATGAACATTTTTCCATAATTAAGCCACACTAAAATCCCATCTAAACTTATCATAAGTTATAAAAATATTTTTAAACAGGGGAATGAAAATATAATTAAGGGGTGAAATAGAATTCTTAGTAAGGGAAAATAACTCATCAAAATTCCATCAAAGGTAAGATCATAATCATATGAGAAAACATGATTAGAGGATATATAATGTATTGGGACCCTAAAAACTTTACTTTGGTTTTTCCAAGTCCCAGAAGCATCATGAGGGTGTTCAGGTCCTCTTCTTATTTTAAATTTACCATTTTTCTCACATGGTCACTTTATTGACCATGTGGTCAGTTATTCATTCTTTTGATCAATTGATTACTTATTGCAGTTAGTTTGTTCATGTGGTTGCTTGGGTTAGCTGTCTGGTTGCTTAGTTTGTTTTCATAGTTGATTAGTTTATTCACATGGATATTCAGTTTTTATCATGATAAATATATTACTTTATATGTTCAATTAGTTTCTTCTCACAATTTATCCTTTCTCATGGTTGATACCTTTTCACGTTCAGTGATACAGTTTGAAAAATTTCAAGTTTTTCAAAATGCCTAGTTTTTATAGAATGATGTGAAAAATTATTTTAACATAAAATGCGGGATTTAAAGATAAAATAATTTTTTTATAAAATATATTTTATGGTGTTTCAATATAGTATTTTAATTACTTAAACCCTATGGTTCTGAATCGGTCGTTCCTCAAGTTTTATATGAAACAGAATTTAAGATACATAAAAAAGGATAGTTGAAAACCTTAACTTATTAGGGATCTTCAAGAAATCATATCATGAATATTAAAAGTATGATATTTAATCTATTTGATTATTTTCTAATTTTATTCAAGACCATATGAAGCATAGTCTTTTTCTTGAACCTTGAGAGTCATTTACCTTTCACCCAAATCCTTCTTGCTTGTGATTCCAAAAATGGTAAATAGCTTGGTTCCCTCTCTATTTCATGCATCAATGTGCCACATTTTAGGTATTATTTCATATAACTTTTGTTTTCATACTTCTATATAAGTGTTTTATGATTGATCAATCCCTTACCCTTGGGATATCTTTTCGGGGACATAATATTCTTTTCACCAGTTTTCAGTGTAGAATGTTTTGGAACTTCTTTTTCAGGTGGGGGATCCTATTTATCTCTTATTTTTTGAATATATGTATTTAGAATTATTTTTTTATAGTGGTTGGTGGGTATGGATTAACCAATTAAGATAATGAACTCGATTAAATTTAATTGGAAAGGAAAGGGGAGTAATTGCATGTGGTCATCTGTTTCCTTATTATTGCTAATTGTTTTCTCTTGAATCATATAACCTATTGTGATAGGGATATTGTGGTTATTGTGAATTATAAATCCATTTCATGGATTGATAACCATATCTTGATTTTTTTGTTTAAAAGTACCATTAATTAAATAATTAACACATATGTTAGGCTAATAATTGGTTGACCATGTAAATCTGGAACTATATGAAAATACATATGCATAAGAAGAGTATTTGATGTGAAATCCACCTATAAATTAATTGTGGTAAAATATGTGGTTTGGAAATCTATTATTCTGTGACTCTAGTATGTTTCTTGTTGGACTTGTGGTTGTGTAGGTTTTTTTGGGGTTTGTATGATGATGTTGCTAACCATTTTAGGTATGGGATTTCTTGAGGGCAATAGAAGTATGGTGGTAGATTTTTGGTTGCTATGGTAACATAATGGGTTGTTGTGTAATGAATTATCGTAGTAGTCTAGTAGCGATGGAATATTAGGTTGGTAATAATGAAAGTATAATTGTATAGGCTATAATTTAATAAACATGGTTTGGAATTTATATATGGTAACTTGTTTAATGAATTGATTAGTCATTAATAGGATATACTTAAATTGAAATTAAATATAGATGTTGGTTATAGTGGATTTTCATCAAATATTAAAATAAATGGCATAATTAATGAAAATTGGTTGTTAATAAAATAATCTAGAAAGGTAGATAAATATATAATTTAAATAAAGGGAAATTGTGGGCTGTGTGTGGTTTTTATGTGTGGTGGGTTGCACATAGTTGGGGACAAAATGTGGTAATATTAGCAAGGTATTGATGTTAAGGTGAAGGTAATAAAGTACTGATGTGAAACCTTTAGGATGACTTGTGTGTTGTCTATGTATATATATGTGCTTTTATTTTCATATTACCTTTATATATACCTTGCCCACATCAATTACCATGTATCGAAACCCTTATATTCTAGGATGTTTCCCCCCAAAATCAGATGATGGGTAATAGATGTGTGATTGATCTCTTATCCCCACTATTCCTACGATAGTAGTATCAATTAATGGCCTAATTTGTGGTGGATCCTAGTCCTTGGTGATGAAAAAGTTGGTGGTGATGCTTGATGATGATAGGATATAATATGTAGTGGGGGCCATGTATGGTAGGAGGAGGGAACGAGGTTGATGTCCTTCATGTTCATTGTACCCTACTCCCTTGGTTCTGATTTTATGGATGGATGTGTGATGATATAGTAGTATAATGAGTGGTGTGAATGATAAAATTGATGCCAACATAGGATGCTGGGACTTATGGGAGGCTGGGTAGGTAGGGTTGTTTCCCAAACCACAACAAAGATAGTTGGATACATGATTATGAGAGGGAAGGTAAGGGATGATAGAACATGACGTTTGTTATTAGGGAGTTGGAGAGGCAACATAGTGAGGGAAGTGGATGTGGGGTGCCTTTATGAGTGTTCTTTTGATGTTATCTTATTATCTTCTTGTGTGATTTGATGTATGAGCCTTTTTGAGGTTAGTATGGATAGGTGATATATCTAGATTCTTATTGGTTCTGATGTTTGTTCATCAGTGCATTAATATGCTCTTTTCATATTTTCATGGGAGACATTGTGTATGATGTAACACCCCAAGGTTTTGAAAATAAATATAGAATGTAATTTTATAATCTAACCATTAAACACAACTTTTCCTCTTCTATGTTTTGAATTTTGAAAAATGGTCATCTAGAGTTGTCTTCAGTAAGTCATTTGGAGTCTAATAGAACAAACTTGATTTTTGGTGAATAGTAACATAACCTTATGAATAGTAATATGAATAGTAATATGAATAGTAATATGATCCTTGAATAGTAAATAATGATATTATTTTATTTTCTTAAGGAAATATGATAATGGGATCTAAATTAAATTTTCAATGTCACATAAAACTAACTGCACTTCAAGATTGTTATTTTTCGAATTAACTATGACCTTATTTAAAAATTAAATTAATAATATTTAGAAAATTATTTTTGAAAAATGGATTTCACTTTTGAATTATACTCGTCGAAAAATGGTAGGGGTGAATTTTTGGGATTTTTATGAAATTCTTGAATTTTTGATGAATAGTGAAATACGGTAAAATACCGTATATTCAATTTATCAGTTAAATACACTATTTATGACGTAATAAGTGATTTAAGGCCACTTTATTCGAACTCACATGATATTATCACTATTATGGGTCACATGAAACAATACTATTGGTTGTCTTGATGGAAATAATAAAACAATGAAATTAAATATTCAAAATTTACCCCTCTCCTCCACTATAAAACCCCCCACCACTCCCTCTTCTCTTCACTCCTATAAGCCTTTAATCTCCTCAAAGTTATTCCCAATTACCCTTACCTAGTCTCTCCCCACGTCCAAGAAGCTTCTGGTCATTCCAAAAGACCAAATCCCCTTCCCTTAAGGAGATTCTCAAGGAGGTTATTTCAAGAGGTAAAGCATCCTTCTTTTTCATCTGGTTTCATTTCAATTTATCTTCATTTTCTATCCTCACCTCACCTCCTATGTCTAAATGACCATGATAACTATAGTAACATGTATATACTGGATTTATATCACGTGAATGGAATAACCATCATAAATATTCTTACTCCCTTCCTTTTATTTTTATAAATGAAATCAACGTCCATGAGGTTCCGATTTATAACCTTCATGGATGACGAAGTTTAGTTCTTAAACTTCTTCTTCATTACTGGTCATGAAACCATATTCATGGTTGAACCAGACTATAATATATGTTTTATAACATAATTAATATTCAATAACCAGAATATGTACATATCTTTAAGTTATATGACAAAACTAGTTCATAATATTCCAAATACCGCCGAATAGTCAAAGTGGTTGTCATCTAATGATTCATCCTCATTCCATGTAACCAAATGATAGAAATGACCATTATCAATTATTTATGTTCATTAATAATATATAATTCCAATCTTGGAGATTTATTACCATTCCACATGAACTTCATTACTTAAAAACAAGTGAACCGAATATGAAAATAAAGGAAACGAACACTCCAGAACAACGAAATTCAATAGAATAACTTATCAATAAAGACATAAATGAACTAACTAGAATTATGGTAAACTAAATACATGTCTAATAGGTTCTGAAATAAGTTATTAAAATGTATAATTTCATATTACAGGAGCTTAATTACCAGAGCGGAACACATTTAGAGTTAAGGTAAGGGTTTTCCACCCGAACTTCCATTTTCATTCGGGTTACTTTCATTGTCTAATTACCTCAATGAAATTCTTATGTATTGTTATGTACTGCTCATATGTTTTGTGTGAGTATTATATATATGTTTACCAACCATAACCTTTTCAAATTTTATTAACTGTTACATGTTTTTAAAATAAACTTTCAAAACTGTTTCCAAAATACATGTCGGATTCAAGGGAATTTCTCAAATTCTTACCTATTTTCAAGGGCACTCTATAATCTGTTTTTGGAAACCATTATCTTTATAAAATCACTCATTTTATTATGAAAATAATATCTTAATTAAATTCTGGTTTTATATAAAGAGTTTTTCAAAAGAACTCTTCTTCTCCAAATAAAAGAGTATTTATCTCCAGAATTGCTTAATAATTTTATAAGAGTGTTTTCATCTAATTCAACACTCTTGTTGATTCCATGGTATTATTGGGTTTAATCATTTATGAAGTCATATACCATATTTTATTTAATGGTTTATGACTAACTATATTGTGGATGATCTATCCTAAAACCATTCACCATATTATTCAAAATGGTTAGTGTTTTATGTTTAATGATTGGGGAAAGATAGTTACATTTCATATGACCGTTTCAATATGAATGTATTTGTTGTTTATGTTTATCCCAAATCATATGAGAAATGCATTGGACTTATTATTAAATGAGTGGGGCATGCTATATCCCCTCTATTCATTGGTAGGTCTCATGATACAACTAGATGTGGAATTGGCCGAGGCCTTTCCCAATGTGATATGGATTTTGACCAAGGCCTTAATCACTAGACGTCTTGGCCGAGGCCATGACAAAATGTTTCAGAATGTCCGGCATATGCACTTACCTCATTATAAAGCTATTATCTGAAATTTCATGTGGTTATTCGACTAGTATAATACCCATGATTATGTTTTATTATGGAATTATTTACTCAGCTCATATTCCTGCCATAATGTGTTCATGTTTATTATTAAAGGCATGTGTTTTCAATTATTCACCATGTCTAATGTTTATATTATCTTCCACTGTATTTCTTATTCTTACTGAGCGTTTGAGGTCTCCCCTTTATTGTGTTTCATTTTCTCCGGGAAAGAAGAATTCTATTATGAATGACATGCTGAAATAACCTAGGAGTTATGGAAGTTGTCTAAGGAGTTTCTATGTTGTTTTTTATTTCAATTTGTAATGATGAACTTATGTATGTATCTTGTTTCCAATAATACTAAACTACTCGGTCCTTCGGGATTCATATTCCTTGTTTGTATTCCAATGTAATCAAATAAGGCACCTGCTCTGGGCAACTGGGGTCTGGTCCTTACAGTTGGTATCATAGGAAGTTTAGTAGAAAATTTAGAAACTGGATTTAGAAAACGTAGAATTAGGGAAGAGTCCCTAATTTAGTCTTTGAGGAAATACATACAATAAATTCCTGGTATTTTGGTAAGGAATGGATTATGTGGATCTTTCAAGCAATACATCCCTATCTAGATACGAGCAGGTAGAGATAGCTCTGGCACAGATATATCTAGGAGTAAAACCCGAAAATACCGCTTTGAGCTAGACTCGAACGAGAACTGGTGCACAAAAACGGGCCTTGCTAAACTCTTGGTTACGACACTCCTGGGGGATATGCTTAGTAAAATTCACATTTTCTTTACAAGCCATTATGAAGGATTGAAATGTAAAATATTCCTCAAAGAAACCATTTTTGTGAATATGGGATTAGCCATGTGTAGGTTCTCAATTTATCTAAGTATTTTTAAGTTAATATTATACATTATGATTCATAACCTAATATAGTGTATGACATTATCTAGATATAGTGCCTAGTGTATGGAATGGAAGTTGCACGAATGCACGTGTCCCCTATAGGGATTTTCCTCCGATGCAAGATAATGATGTTGGATCTGGTGCTGTGAATAGTGCTGAGTAACTCATAAATATACTGGGACAAATTACTCAGGTTATGAATAATAAAATTACATGTATGGAGCATCCAGATCCACCATGTGGAGGAGCCATGCTAGATCTCTTTATTCAACAACAACCTCCACCATTCAATGAGACTACAAACCCTTTTGTAGTAGAGTAGTGGGTATGTTCCCTTGAGAAGATATTTCTCACCTTGGGATGTAATGAAAGAGAGAAGGTTGTCATGGTAGTCTATCATCTATTGGGAGATGCAGATCAGTGGTTGTCCTTAATCCAAAACACAAAGGAGGAGGAAGTGATAGAAGAGATGGAATGTAGGGATTTTAAAGAAATATTCTTAGAAAAATATTTTCCTCATGAGAAGTGAGTATATATGGAGAGGAAATTCTTGAATCTGAGACATAAGGAAGATGATAATGTTTCAAGGTAAGAAGCTAACTTCACAAGATTAGAAAGACATGCTTTGGACTACATATGAAATCCAAGGAGCAAAATTGATCGATTCTTTGATGGCCTAAATCCATTCCTCTGGTGGGAACTGGTCTCCCAAATTTTTTCAACATATGAGGATATAGTTTCATGTGCTATCAAGACAAAAAAAGAATTCTCTAAGTCTTATGACTATAAGGGAAAGTAAGAAAAGAAGAGGGCTGTTGAAAACCCTGGGAAAGGAAATAAGGAAATGGGGAAGAAGGGAAGAGTTGAATTTCCACCATGTGACAATTGTGGAAGGAAACACCCTGGTGCATGCTTAAAAGGAAAAGAAGTGTGCTACAAATGTGTTCAGAAAGTCCATCTTGCTGGTGATTGCAAAGGGAAGAAGGAAGACAATGATGTTCAATGCTATAATTGTCGGAATATGGGACACTATGCTAATTATTGTCCAAAGCGTCAAGGAAATATGCAACAGAAAAGGCCAAGGGATCAGGGACAAGCTTATGAAATCACAAATGCAGAGGTTGAAGTTCCTAATGATGTGGTGGCAGGTACTTTAATCATTTCGTCAAATTTAGCCAATACTTTATTTGATTCTGGATCATCACATTCGTTTATATCTTCCCATTTTGCCAGGAAAATTTGATATGTACAATTTAATTTAATAAAAGTGTTATCAGTCAAAACTCCTAGTGGATGTATCCTTTTAACAAAGGCATGTCGATTAGTCCCCCTCCAGACACCAAAATGTGCTCTAGTTGCTAACCTTATCATCATACCAATGACTGAATTTGATATAATTCTTGGTATGGATTGGCTGTCAAATTATGATGTGAAGATTTATTGTAAGAATAAGGAAGTTACAATTTTTCAAAATGGTGTAGAATCCCTTGTCTTTAGAGTAGAATCTTCACCACCTGATTATTATCTAGATCCACCCCCAGTAGGTCAACTAAATTCAATTATTGGGGAGGAAGAGAATGAAATAACTGTGGGTGAGGAAAGGAATGTTCAAATAGAGGATATACCTATTGTGAGAGAATATGTTGAGGTGTTTCCAGAAGATTTACCTAGAAATCCTCCATAACGAGAAATTGAGTTTTCCATTGATTTAACTCCTGGTTCAAGGCCCATATCGAATACCCCTTATAGAATGGCCACTGTGGAATTAGTGGAACTAAAGAAAAAACTAGAGGAGTTTAGTAATAAGATATTTACTCACCCTAGTGTTTCTCTATGAGGAGCCCCTGTCCTTTTTGTTAAGAAGAAATATAGATCTATGAGGTTATGTGTTGACTACAAGGATATCAATGCTATAACAATAAAGAAAAAGTATCCCCTACCTCTCATTGATGATTTATTTGACCAACTTCATGGATCTAAATACTTTTCAAAGATTGACCTTCAATCTGGATATCCTCAGTTGTGTGTGAATAAGGAATACATTCTGAAAATAGCATTTTGAACTAGGTACGAGCATTACGAGTTTACAGTGATACCTTTTGAATTGACTAATGCACCCTCTATCTTCATGGATCTAATGAAAATAGTTTTCAAGGAATACCTCTATGATTTTGTAGTGGTATTTATTGATGATATCTTGGTATACTCCAAAAGCTACAAAGATCATGAAAATCACTTGTTCATTATCCTGAATACTCTTAGAAGACATAAATTATATGGGAAGTTTAGCAAGTGTGAATTATGGCTTTAGGATATTTCTTTTCTTGGCCATATTGTCTCTAAGGATGAAATCCTAGTTGATCCTATGAAGACAAAGGCAATCCAATATTGGCCCATGCCAACAAACATAACTGAGGTATGCAATTTTATTGTCTTAGCAGGTTATTATCGGTGTTTTGTGCAGAATTTTGCTCGACTGGCTAACCCACTAACAAAGCTCAAATGTAAAAGGGTTAAATTTGTTTGGAAAAAAGATTGTGAAGAATATTTAGAAGAACTGAAGATAAGATTAGTCAATGATCCTATATTGACTCTACCATCGGGGAATGACAGGTTTGTTATTTATAGTGATGCTTCAAAGAAAGGACTTGGTTGTGTCCTTATGAAAAATGATAGGGTTATTTATTATGAATCATGACAGCTAAAAATTCATGATAAAAACTATCCTACTCATGATCTTGACTTAGCTACTGTAATCTTTGCTTTGAATATATGGAGAAATTATCTCTATGCTGAAAAATGTGAGATTTATACTAATCACAAGAATTTGAAGTATATTTTATCATAGAAAGAACTCAACATGAGGCAAAGGAGATGGCTTGAACTACTCAAGGATTATGATTGGATGATACAATACCACCTGAGGAAGGCAAATATGGTGGTAGATGCTTCGATCAGAAAGGATCATGGAGTTTTGAACAAGACGAGAGTTGAAAGGGATCCTATTTTCATGGATTTAGTAAAGATGGATATGGGAATAACCATGGAAGGTGAAACATCAATGATTTTTCAAATGGTTTCCAAACCATATTTACTAGAAAGGATAAAAATTTCTCAGGATGATGATGAGGAGTTTCAAAAGAAGATTAAAGCTGTAAATGATGGGAGATTGAGCGTCTTTGTATATGAATATGGAATTTTGAAATTTGGGAAGAGACTTTGTGTTCCTGATAGACCTGATCTAAAAAGGGAATTTTTGGATGAATCTCATAGTTCCAATTTCTCTATACACCCTAGTAGCATTAAGATTTATAGAGATTTGAAGGAACATTTTTGGTGGGAAAACATGAAGAGGGAGATTTCTGATTTTGTGTCAAGATGTTTGGTTTCTCAACAAGTTAAAGATGGAAGGCAACAACCTAGAGGAGTATTGCAACCTCTTCCCATACCTGAGTGGAAATGGGATAATATCATGATGGACTTTGTCATGGGACTACCAAAGACTCCTAGAAGGAACGATGCAATATGGGTCATTATTGATCGTCTTACCAAGTCAACACATTTTCTTATTATAAGAGAAGATCTACCACTTGAACGTCTAGCAAGAAAATATATTAATGAAGTTGTGAGACTTCATGGAGTACCCCTATCGATTGTTTCTGATCGTGATCCACGTTTTACATCAAGATTCTGGAAGAGTCTTCAGAAGGCCCTAGATATTGATTTTCATTTGAGCACTGCCTGCCACCCACAAACTGATGGAAAAATAGAATGGACTATTCAAACATTGTAAGAAATGTTGAGGTCTTGTTAACTTGATTTTCAAGGCATGTGGGATCAGTATTTACCTCTCATAGAATTTTCCTACAACAATAGCTTCTATTCAAGTATTCAGATGGCACCCTATGAAGCATTATATGGTAGGAGATGTCATACACCAACTTGGTGGGATGATGTTGGTGAAAGAAAGATCATGGGCCCAGAACTTGTTGAAGAAACAATGGAGAAGGTAAGGATTATCCAGAACCATATCAAAGTATCTCAAAGTAGGCAAAAGAGCTATGCAGATAACCGAAGGAAGGATTTATAGTTTCAAGAAGGTGATCATGTTTTATTAAATGTATCTCCGTGGAAGGGTATTATACGATTCGGTAAGAGGGGAAAATTAAGTCCCAGGTACATCAGACCTTTTGAAATTCTAGACCGAATTGGAGTTGTAGCTTACTGTTTGGCAATGCCTCCAAGTCTTTTCAAGGTTCACAATGTGTTCCTCGTGTCAATGTTAAGAAAGTACTTGCTAGACCCAACACATGTACTCACTTATGAAGAAGTGGAGCTTGACCTAGATCTATCTTACTATGAAGAGCCTATCAAGATTCTTGATACTAGATAACAAGTATTGAGAAATCGGATGACTCGTCTGGTAAATGTTCTATGGAGGAACCATAAGATGGAGGAAGCAACATGGGAGCCTGAGGAGATTATGTTAAAGACATTCCCAAATCTTTTTAGGTAATATTCTGTGAATTTCGAGGACAAAATTTTTGTAATGAGGGGAGAATGTAACACCCCAAGGTTTTGAAAATAAATTTAGAATGTAATTTTATAATCTAACCATTAAACACAACTTTGCCTCTTCTATGTTTTGAATTTCAAAAAATTATCATCTAGAGTTGTGTTCAGTAAGTCATTTGGAGTCTGATAGAACAAACTTGATTTTTGGTGAATAGTAACATAACCTTATGAATAGTAATATGAATAGTAATATGCCCCTTGAATAGTAAATAATGATATTATTTTATTTTCTTAAGGAAATATGATAATGGAATCTTAATTAATTTTTCAATGTCACATAAAACTAACTACACTTCAAGATTGTTATTTTTCGAATTAACTATGACCTTATTTAAAAATTAATTTAATAATATTTAGAAAATTATTTTTGAAAAATGGATTTCACTTTTGAATTATACACATCGAAAAATGGTATGGGTAAATTTTTTAGATTTTCTGAAATTCTTGAATGTTTGATGAATAGTGAAATACGGTAAAATACCGTATATTCAATTTATCAGTTAAATACACTATTTACGACATAATAAGTGATGTAAGGACACTTTATTCGAAATCACATGATATTATTACTATTAGGGGTCACATTAAACAATACTATTGGTTGTCTTGATGGAAATAATAAAATAATGAAATTAAATATTTAAAATTTACCCCTCTCCTCCACTATAAACCCCCCCCACTCCCTCTTCTCTTCACTCCTCTAAGCCTTGAATCTCCTCAAAGTTCTGCCCAATTACCCTTCCCTAGTCTCTCCCCACGTCCAATAAGCTTTTGGTCTTTCCAAAATACCAAAACTCCTTCCCTTAAGGAGATTCTCCGGGAGGTTATTTCAAAAGGTAGAGCATCGTTCTTTTTCATTTGGTTTCATTTCAATTTATCTTCCTTTTCTATCCTCACCTAACCTCCTCTGTCCAAATGACCATGATAACTCCAGTAACATGTATATACTTAATTTATATCATGTTAATGGAAGAACCATCATAAATATTCTTACTCCCTCCCTTTTATTTTTATAAACGAAATCGACGCCCATGAGGTTCCGATTTATAACCTTCGTGGACGACGAAGTTTTGTTATTCAATTTATTCTTCATTAATAGTCATGAAAACATATTCATGGTTTAACAAGACTATAATATATGTTTTATAACCTAATTAATATTCAGGAACCAGAATATGTACATATAATTAAGTTATATGACAAAACTAGTTCATAATATTCCAAATACCGCCGAATAATCGAAGTGGTTGTCATCTAATGATTCATCCTCATTCCATGTAGCCAAATGATATAAATGAACATTATAAATTATTTATTTTCATTAATAATATATAATTCCAATCCTGGATATTTATAACCATTCCACATGAACTTCATTACTTAAAAACAAGTGAACCGAATATGAAAATAATGGAAACGAACACTCCAGAACGACGAAATTCAATACAATAACTTATCAATAAAGACATAAATGAACTAACCATAATTATGGTAAATTAAATACATGTATATTAGGTTCTGAAATAAGTTATTAAAAAGTATAATTTCATATTCCAGGAGCTTAATTACCAGAGCGGAACACGTTTGGAGTTAAGGTAAGGGTTTTCCACCCGAACTTCCATTTTCATCCGGGTTACTTTCATTGTCTAATTACCTCAATGAAATTATTATGTATTGTTATTTACTCCTCATATATTCTGTGTTAGTATTATATATATGTTTAAAAACCATAACCTTTCCTTATTTTATGAATTTTTACATGTTTTTAAAAGAAAATTTCAAAACTATTTCCAAAATACAAGCCATATTCAAGGGAATTTATCAAATTCTTACCTATTTTCAAGGGCACTCTATAATCTGTTTTTGGAAACCATTATCTTTATAAAATCACTCATTTTATTATGAAAATACTAACTTACTTAACTTCTAGTTTTATATAAAGATTTTTCCAAAAGAACACTTCTTCTAAAAATAAAAGAGTATTTATCTCCAGAATTGCTTAATAATTTTATAAGAGTGTTTTCATCTAATTCAACACTCTTGTTGATTCCATGGTATTATTGGGTTTAATCATTTATGAAGTCATATACCATATTTTATTTAATGGTTTATGACTAAATATATTGTGGATGATCTATCCTAAAACCATTAACCATATTATTCCGAATGGTTAGTGTTTTATGTTTAATGATTTGGGAAAGATAGTTACATTTCATATGATAGTTTCAATATGAATGTATTTGTTGTTTATATTTATCCTCACTCATATAAGGAATTCATTGGAATTATTATGTGATGGGTGGGGCCCACTATAGCCCCTCGATGCATCGGTAGGTCTCATGAGACAACTAGACATGGAATTGGTCGATGCCTTTCCTAATGTGATGTGGATTTTGGACAAGGCCTTAATTACTAGACGTCTTGGCCAAGGCCATGAAAAAATGTTTTAGAATGTCCGTCATATGAACTTCCCTCATTAGGAAGCTATTAGCTGAAAGTTCATGTGGTTATTTGACTAGTAGAATACCCATGATTATGTTTTATTATGGCATTATTTACTCATCTCATATTACTGCCATAATGTGTTCAAGTTTATTATTAAAGGAATGTGTTTTCAATTATTCACCATGTCTAATTTTTATATTATCTTCCAATTTATTGCTTACTCTTACTGAGCGTTTGAGCTCACCCCTTTATTGTGTTTCATTTTCTCAGGGCAAGAAGAATTCTATTATGAATGACATGCTGAAATAACCTAAGAGTTATGGAAGTTGTCTAAGGAGTTTATATGTTGTTTTTCATTTAAAGTTGTAATGATTAACTTATGTATGTATCTTGTTTCCAATAATAGTAAACTACTCGGTCCTTCATGATTCATATTCCTTGTTTGTATTCCAATGTAATCAAATAAGGCACCAGCATCGGGCAACTGGGATTTGGTCCTTACATATGATCCTTCTAAGTATACATTCTATTCTGAACCTCTATATATATAAACTATTTTTAGGTTTCTAGGAGTGTTATGGGAACCTATATGGGCATTACTAGCTTGGAGATCAGAGTTTTTATGGAGTCACTACCTTAATTTTCTTTTTTGTATGTACTTTAGAGATTTCATTTATATTTTACGACTTACAAGGTGAGATGGTTTGGTTTCTTTTATACTATGTGGAAGTTTTTTTGGAGATTATTTATTATAACCCTCAATAAATTTCATATATTGAGGGAAATGATTCCCATTTGATTGTTTTACACCCTCTCTATTAGTCGCTAACCCATGACCTATTAGTGGAGGGAATTAGGGGTCACTTCTTATCTTCACTACCATAATAAAAGGGTTACCAGTGGAGGGGGTGGGGTGGGATGGGGTGGGTGGTCTTGAAAGTGTGCTATCAGAGGTTTTAGTTGAGATATATGATGGAGTTTAGAGTTAGGAACCATTGAGATTATTACATGAGAATTATATGGCTTGATCATTAGTCATACTTAGTGTGTAATATAGAAAAAGATACTAGATAAGACACAAGAATTTTGGCCCCCCTATGATCCAGCATAAGGACATTAAACATAATTAAAACCCTAGAAGAGATAATGCTGATTTCATGGTAGAAACTTAAGAGAGGTATATAAATCATGCTTTTTTGTGTTTGTGGTTGAATGGGGTGTTTTTTGGAATTAACATGAATTTAATTAATTAATATAAAAAAATTCCATGAAAATACGCATAATCTTCATTACATTTTGTTTTTGAAGAGATGGATCATATTCACCATCCACATGTAGTTTGAGAGGTATATGTTCAATAGGAAAATCCAGTCAATCATCGGAGGATTTATCTGATAGAGGAGGATGAGATGTGGTAGAGAGAATTGTGTACTTTTCAGTTTCAAAGTTTGGAAAAGTATGAGGAGTGTGTCTCCAATATAGGGATGAATCATTGGCTATTAGATCTTGATATTTCCTTTATTTTGATTCGGGACTGAGATGAATGATGGGTTCTATTGATAGATAATCAGATTTGGGGAGTAGACTGCTAGTGGTGTACACTATATCTTAGAGAGTGGAATGAGGTGGGTGTTTCTTAGGACCAATTTCATAAGTAATTACGTTTATAATTATTATCATTAAAGATGAAATCTTCAAAATAAAGAGATTATCTTATTATAGTAGTGGAAGTTGAGTGTGTGAGAGCTTAGGAATAAGTTTAATGACCTCTTAAATTTTTCTCCCAATATCTTTCTAGATGAGGAGTTTAGTACATAATGTCTTGAAGAGGCATTGCACCTAACGATAAGATATGAAATAACACCATTTATAATTCTTACATATCTGATAGTCAGAAGAATGTGTAAGAAATTGATTGAATGCACTCATAGGGAGGAGTGCCTCAAGATAGAGTTCTACAGAGCTTCTCGAGGAGTAGATCTTTAGGTGGATGATCATAGATGTCAGGGGAGTCAAAGTTTCGATCAGTAGATAATCAATCAAATTAGTCTTCTTTGTGATTTTTTGGGGACTGTGGTTCCCAAGCATATACCAAGGGTTTTCTATTCATGTGTCATACTAATGGAGGTTATGGTCATCATCATGACTTGTGACTGAATTCTCTGGGAGTCCAGTTTGGTGTGGATGGTTAGGCATCTCTCAAATAGTGGAAACATAGTAAAGGCCACCAAAAGTTGTTCTGTAGTGGAGAGGAGATGGATTTGGTAGAGGGAGGCCCCATGATGCTCCTCATTATAACATCATCAACTTTCAAGGTACATTTTTTTTAAATCACGATGTATGTTGTCTTGATTATCCCCTTTGAGGTGTGTCTTATGGGTAAAGGGGTCTCAAAGTTAGTGATTTAGAGGATGGGGGATTAGTGGGATACAAAGTGGATGAAACAAGGCTTCCAACTAGCCAATGGGGTAAACCAGCAATCTAATGGTACTAGTAGTGGGACCTGGGATTCTACATATCCCACCATCCAACTAGTGGGAAGGAATTGACCAGATGGAGGCTAGTCACTGACCATCTAGTTAGGCCAACTGGATCATCAGTGGTGACTAGATTTGGGCATAATTATGGGAATTTATATCCTTTTACTTTAATCTGATTATTAAACTATTACCAAACCAATTATGAACCTAATGTAACCAAAAAATCTTAGAGAGCTCTACCTTGGTGCTCTAGGCATCCCCTTCCTCTCCTCTTGGATGATTTAATAATAGATCAATATGGGGAATCATTTGATGTTAGATCTATCCATTCTAAGACTAATTCCACCTCTTTATTTAGACTTGATCATATATCTAATACATGATGTCTAGATATATGGATCTTCACCTAGATATAAGGGATAATATATTCTTGATTGATAGATATACATTGGATCATGAGATCTGATGGCCTCTCTTTGAATGATCTTAGATCTAAAATTGATGGTGAATCCTTTTTAGTAAGTTTATGTGGATTTAATATCTTAGTATGACCTCTTCCGAGAATTGTAAATATAGGGAATCTATGATGATGAATTAAATTTTTATTCAGTGAACATTAGTGTGTGAGTGTGATCTGGGTGTCATTCCTTAGTAGAACTTTGGAATTTCCTTCTTCATTCTATAAGTAAGAATCCCTTACCTTATTTATAATTTTTATGGAAATTTTTTGTTTGTTTGGTATGTTCATACATGCCTAGTATAGATACCCTTACATTATAGAAATTTTTGACCTGCGTAGGGTGGCCCGTGGGACCTTATATTGTTTATGGATTGTGTGTTCCTTAATTACATTTATTACTTGTGTAATATTTCATAATTTGTGGAATTAATTGTTGTGTTATATTGATACTTTCTGTGTTATGCCTTATTTATGGTTTTGTGAATAGCTAGGGGAATCTCTATTTTTGTGTTTAGGTTGAAATGTGACCCTGACAGACATATCCAACTCATTATATGGTAAGAAAAAATGAAATGACTCATTGAAGATGGATTTACATAAGATGGTTAGTGCCTTATCTTGGAATGTTTAGACCATGGGAAAATTATACACCTTATGAAGAGTCTCTATATATTCTGGTAAGATCTACCGATGGGTAAAATCCTTACATATGGGAGAGATAATATTATTTAGGCATTCCAAGCATTCATACCATCATAGGAGAATAGGTAACCATGATTAATGAGTAAGTCTTTCCCTTAAAGGTGAGCATGGAGTTTTTCCTTAAAGGTAAACCATGAATTTTACTTAAATGTGATCATGGAGTTTTTCCTTAAATGAAAACCATGCATTTTACTTAAAGGTGTATGAAGTTACATAGCATGATCTATTTCACATGATCGAATAAATGTGATGTTATTCCAAAATAGTATCAAAGAAAGTATAACTGGGGTTAGTGGTAGCTTGGTTTGTGCACTATCACTCAGTACATGGTTGGTTGTATGATTGTGTGTGAATTTACACTTCCATCATTTCATACAATTCTATATGCATAATAAATTATGTTAATGATGCATTGGTGGTTTCCTAAAAGGTTCATACTCACACCCAACACAAGTATCTTGGTGTGCATATAGACTTAATGACCAAGGATTCAGTGAAGGGAAATGGCCCTGCGGGAGGCTACTGAGGAGTAGAGGTTGAGATATGGACATGATACTGGGATAGAATCCATATGGTTTCTGCAACACTTTTATTTATTATCTTTTCTAGTTTTATTTCTCTCCATGTTTACCTTCCATATCGGGGGTCTATTTGTGTTAGGACCACTTCAAGATATGCTCAACACTAGGGGGGTGAATCAGTGTTGGGATTTTTTTAACTAATCAATACTTTTTATTCCTTCATCTCTTAGACCTATTAGGATTTTTATTATATTTTTCTCTTTTTGTTATCGTATTCAAATATATGAAAGAAAGTAAAGGATATGACATTATGTTTTCACAAGGTCCACCACTCAGTAATATTATCTAGTACTTACTATGTTATCTGATGACTAGTACATAAATTCTCCACTATAATGATTTACCCAATTATAATAGTTTGGATTAAAAACAATCCTACAACCAAGTGTGGTTCTATACAATTTAGGAGGGAGGATAGGAAAATATCACACTTTATTAAGGATAAGAAATGATCCTAATTACATGGATTGATGAATACCTAATCCCATTGAATCTCCTTGCTAGTTGTTTATACTACATGTGTAGATAGTCTTTAACTTCTTTGATTGATTTGAGACACCAAGGAAGTCCTTCAACAGATGTGACTTCTTTTTAATGTCACATTAGTAATTTTTTCTTAAATTTATTATTATTATATTAATAATTTCACAATATAATGAAAGAAAACCCTATTTTTCTTACCTTATTGGAATAGTAACCCACACAACTTTATTTTTCTTCACAACAAAAAATAGAACATTTCTTCTTCATTCTCTACTTCCTATAAAATAGACATGAAAAAAATTCTATTCTTCTTCTTATATATTATTACTCTAGTGTAATTGAATGGCACTAGATCTATTTTCATCTCATTTCCTTCTCTTCATATTCAGTGTAAACAATATGTACTAATTATTTTTTATTCAATACTATTCATCTAATATTTCTCCATCTTGTACCTATTTGTATGATTATTCTTTGATATCTATTCATATGATAATAGTTATTATAATCCCCTTGTAGTATATATTCATTTGGTACTTCAATTCTTTATACGATGACTTATTACTCTATCTTGGTCTGCCGCTCTATATGGTATTTCCTACTCCATCCAATTCCTCCTGCTCCATCCAATACATCCCTATCTAGTAACTATATTTCTCATAATTAGACCCAAAATAGAATTACTCTAAATATTCATGGAAAAAACCTCTATGATAAACATATGATAATACCTTCTCTTTAAGATCAATCTTAAAAAATTCTCAATGCAGCTACTCCCCTTTATATAAGCATAACTTCTCTAAAAACTCAAGGAGAAGCCTAAACTTCAAATTCAAATTCCACACTTCATATTTTTATTTCATGCTCGATTCATTCTTCATTTGACCACCTCAAAATCTTCCTAAAATATTGGAGTCAATAAGGTTCATATGAACTTTACTCACATCTCAGCGTCAACAATCTTCTTCAAACATCCTCAAATATTGGATAGAATCAAGATATTAAATTCATGATTATTGAATCATAGTACTACCATTTCAACATCATCACAATTATTGAATTTATAAAAACTTCATAAATATCTTAAAACCTCCATCTGATATTTCTTCATACAAAAATCTCTTCTCATTAATTATCTATTTGGTATACCTTTGTAAGGTTATTTTTCATAAAATTTTTTTGTTTAGAAATATTTTTTCCAATAAAAATATCCTCAAACCTTTATCTAATATCACTATCCATAATCCTTTATCCAATGACTCTGTCCAAAAGATTTTGTCTAATTTATTAATTTAGAAACTTCTGGTTTTATGCCTTCACTTGGAAGCCTCTGCTTGATTATTTGAAAACTTATGTTCAATTAATTTGAAAAATATTGTCTAATGACCTAATAAGGAAACCAATATATTATTATATCACAATCATTCTTCATCCAATGGGTAATTTCTAGAAGAATCTATCTAGTGGACTCATAATCATTCTTCTATCTAATTAACTTATAAAAGTCTACCAATATTTCTACGTATGATTCTTCTTTATATGAATTCTATATATGTTAATACATTTTTTGTTATAGATTCATCCAAAACTTCCATGTTTCTTTGACCAGTGATTCTTAAACATTTATTCCATCTATAACTTCCACAACACTTATCTATATGATCATCTAACAGACATTCATCATTTGGTGGACTTATTAACATTTCATTATCTAGAAATTTTATTTGGGAATCCTCTATCTAGACAACATAGTTCCACTAATGTTCCACCAAAAAAATCTTTCATCCAACTCTAGAAAGAATCATGACTTTATTATAATATTCATTAAGTTTGGTATTTTGTAGAACAATAAAGTATCACATAATTACCCTCCATTTCACATAGCTTTCTCTTCTTCCAATATTATGATTGAATCACTACCACAAGGAATTGTGATGTTTAATCAACCATGAATACATAAATAAGAATTTAATGATATATTTTATCTATAACACTCAGTTATATTCCACTATGAATACTATTTTACAATTTTTTTCCTCCACCTCTCAATGAATCATTATTCCTCTATTCACTAGCCTCAATCTGGTTACCTTTTTCTGCTATCCACTGTCTAATTAGCTCTAAACTTTATCCATACGTTCATCTCAACTTTATATGGTGGATCTAAATTAAATACGGGTTTTAAAAATGTGATTATCCAATCATCTAATCATGTGTTTGATACATTAATATTAACTCATCAATCATCATAAGTAAACTCAAGGTATTCAAATAATCTTTCACCTTCAAGGAATGAATATATTCAAAATAGTCCAATAGGAAGAATAAAATTTATCTTCTTCCAAGATAACAAGACTTGATCAATTATTCTATTTTCAACAAAATTTTATTCTTCAACATCACCAACTATATTCCACATATAAGCTATATCTTCTTCATCAATAGGCTTAGATAATTTAACCAAACATCCAAGAAAATTATTCTCTGCAACCTACTAAACATATTTACATCAATGAAATCCTTCCGATAAATTGAAAAACATTTAAAAAATAGAACATATTAAAAGTGGGATCTTCAATATCCCTATTTGTATTTATTGAAAATACCTTCAAAATAATTTCCAAATGAATATGTCAATATGTGAATCTTTATCTTCTTTCTCTCTCTTTATTATCAAGAATTCATTTAAATTTCAATCCCTATTATTAATAAGAAACAAAAAGTGTATCAAAAAAGGGTATAAATTAACTATTAATAAATTTGACACCATTCATTTCACTCTAAGTCTATATGAACGATGCCTAGTGTAGAAAATAAGAGTATTTATTTAGAAAAAAAATCTATCTTCTACCAATTGATCTTGATACCTCATGAAATGAGAACTCATAATCTTGTCTTCAAGATCTGTCCATATGAATTCTAGGATAAAGATACAAATTTTTATACTAAAATTATATATAATAAATTAACATGAAACTCCTTTACTTCAAAAAATAGGTTAAAAACATTCATATACAAAATTTCAAGACAACCATCCTTGGTACACTTTCATTTTTCAACTTTTATTATATCATAGATTAATTAAATTTATCCCCCTTTATGTCAAATTTTTTATTTTTTATAACCAATGATGAGATAATAAGAAATATATACCTTTTTTAATGACACTACTTCAAGAACATTCTAAAATAATCAGATTTTTATGAAGTAATAACTCAGGAAGCTTTTAAAACATACTCCCCTTGTATACCCCTCAAGGATACATTTTTTACAATATTAATAATGAAAAATATATTCAATAGATATTATTCATGATATACCTATATAGAATACAACAAAATTGATCTTATTCACTTTTCAATATTGTGTTGACAAGAACAAATTTGTCTTTATCAAGTATGTTCCTCTTATAATATTTTCCAGTGTACCAACTTAGGAATCATTCCAGAATGATAAATTCTTTAAAGAATGTTTTCCAATATTTATATCCTATCCAATAACTTATTTTAACCCCCTAATATTATTATTAACTTTCAATTCCATGTATTTAAAGTATAAATACAAAACACAAAGATTAATATAATAAGGTGAAAATTTCTTACTTCTCAATATAAGAAGTAAGGTTGAATTTTTTTATCAATTGAGCTTCTCTATTTCCTCCCTTATTCATGATCACACATCTAAAATTTAATTTTTATTGAGACAATATGGATCTTATAAATTCTTTAATTTTCTTATGTGTGATTTTTCTCTTCTCAAGTGACTTCACAGAACTTGTATCACCCATTACAACTTTCATCTTCTCTAAGAACTCTTCTTATGATGATATTATTATAGATAAATCTCAAGGAGTGTGTACATACATGTTTAAAATCACACATAGAACTTATTTAACACAAGATTTTTCATATATTGACATCCTCTCATGAAGTTCATTATCTTCATATAGAACCTTTTATTTTTCTTTAGCACTGGATTTTACTTCTACTTAAACCATCTTTTTTTCATTTTCAAGATCTATTATCCATAAAATGAATATATATTTGGGTTCATTTGAATCATTATTAGAGTCTCCACATGTCTTATTTTGAGTGAATTTATCCACATCATTTCTCTTGGATATTTCACTCTTTTTCAACTTCTTGGATTTGGTTACTAAGGACCTTTCATTTTTCTTATTTAATATCTTCTTTGGAGAAATTGTTTTGTATATTTATTCTACTTACTTCATATGGAATATTCTTCTTTATTTATCAAATTATTTTTTCTTATTTTATTATTTTATTTTTATACTTTTCGAGATAAGCATGCACTAATTTTGTGACCACCATTATTGACACATCACATATATTTTCAAGAATTCCAAATCCGTTTGAGGTATAGAGTATTTTATTAATTTGTAAATATTACTTCTTCATCTCTGGGTTAATACCCATTGGTATTTACTTCCTTTATACTTTAACAATTAAGGATTATAAAAAAATACAATTCATTATTTGTAAATATGTTACATCACCAAAATTGACCCACATATCTTGATATTATTATATCTACTTTAGGATATCCAGAATTTCTAATAAAATGAGAATGCTATTTTTGGGTTTTCATCAAAAAAATTTAGGCTCCTTATGGGGTACCAACTTCCACATTATTTTTCTTATTCAAATTAGACATGGTTATAGTCTTCTTATCACTTTTATCTCTTATACTTGTTTCCTACACTATTTCTAGAAATAGATTTAGATAAACCCTTATAAATAGTTATAAATGGAACCTATTTAATCATATCTACTCAAGATAGATAATTAAATGAATCCATAAAATTCTTGGAACAAGTTAGAGGTATTTTAATATCAAAATCCTCTATTGAGCATTGAGTAGAAACAATAAATTTCTCATTATTTTTTAGAGACTCAATATGTGTATCCTTAAGATTAACTAATTTTAATTCTAATTACATACATCTCATATTGAGGGTTTTATTATGATCTTAAATCAATATCACCTTATTTTCACATTCATTCATCATTATGAAAACTTATTCATTATTTATCTTAACCTTGCCTTATAATAATGATTCAAGTTCCATGATATTCATGAATTTCACTTCTAATTGAAAATAAATGTCATAAATGCTATTTTTCAACTTTTATTCAAGTGTATGGATCTCCTCTTCAAGAGTATTCTTAATTCCATATTTCTCTTCAACTTATTTGATCCATTTGTTTTCAAATTTTCAAGATCTTATTTCAAGATTCACCTTTGTAGTCTCAAAGGTTCCAACATGCTTGGAGAGATTTATACATTCTAGAATATTTTCTTGTAAATCCTTCTCCATGTTATTTGTATCTTCTCTAAGATGGGTGATTTCTTCTTGAATACATTCAAAACTCTATAAAAAAGTGATAATATTTCTTTAGGAATGTAATGTAGAAAATATTTTAATATACTAACAGATATATCTTGATAAATTATAAATAGATCATCATCACCACTTATGATAGGTTCTTATTCTTGAGGATAGTTTTTACAAGAATTCTAACATGATTCATGATCACTTAACCTTAACCCGCTTGAGGTAGGAATTCTATCATTCTCTTTGGTGATAATTGGAGCCACTTGTTCTTCACTTTCGAATCTTGATCTATCTTTATTGTTATAATAGAATGGAGAAACTAAACTTCCTTATTTTTTTTGGACTAGGAGGGACATATTCTTCAGATTTTGTTTTCTATTTCTTTCTCCTCTTCATCATGGTCTTGGTAGATATAGAATTATTCTGTGAGATAGATAAATCTTTAACAAAATTGAACTTCATTATAAATACATGAAATAAACTCAAATCTTTAAAAATAAATAACTTTAAAGTAGTGAATCCACTAGAGGTGAACTTTAGTTATGATACCAATTGTTAGTAACACTGAGGTATATGATCAACACTGAGAGGGAGGGGTGAATTAGTATTAGGTAATTTTTAAAAAAGTCTATATTTTTTCCCTTTGACTCTTAAACATATTATGATCTTGATTATCTTGATCACTTTTCATTATCATATGAAATTATATGAAAGAAAGTAAATGATGTCACATGATTTTTTTTAAAACGTTCCCTACTCATTAATATTATCTAATTATTACTGTGTATAGTAATGACTGGTACAAAAATTATACACTATAATGAGATACCTAATTATAATGGTATGTATAGAAAAAAAATCTTTCACCCATGTGTGGGTTCTTACACTTTAGTTTGGTGTATAGGAAAAGATCCCACTTCCATAGGGATAGAAAATGATCCCAATTCCCTGGATAGGTGAATGCATATTCCAACTTCATCTCCTTGCTGGTTCTTTATACTACATATCTAGACAGTCTTAAACTTATTTAGTTATTTGGAATAAAAAATAAATTACTCCACCAAATCTGGCTTCTGTTGAATTTTAAAGTGCTTATTTATTATTCAATTACTTTTTCTTCTATTAATACTTATAAAAAAACATGAAATAAACCCCTATTCTTCTTCCCTTGTATACACAATAGTTCACACAAATTTATTATTTTTCACAAAATAAAATTGGAATGATAACTATTCCTTCTCTATTTCCTATAAAATAGATATTCACTAAAATTTCTTTCTTTATTTATTTATTATTCTATATTATTCCTCTAGTGCACTTGATAGGAAAAAGATTTCTTCTCCTCTTCTTTCCTTCTATTATTCCTTAGTGAAAAAAAATTTCACTGGTTTTTCTTCATCCAATATTTTTATTCCAGTATTTCTCCATTCAATACTCATTTTTCAATTCCCCTTTGATACATGATCAACTAATAATAGTTTGTATAATCATATTCTTTTCTTCATCCAGTACCTATTCTCCTAGTAATCCACTTCATCATTTGATACTTTATTATTGTATCTAGTACTTTAGCTCCGTTTGGTACTTCTTACTCTGTCTTGTAACTCTTGCTCCATCTGAAAACTCCCTACCCAGTACCTCTCCATCCAATACTTCAAACCAAAAGATAAATACTCTCAATATTCATGGTCAAAAACTACATACTAAAATTATGATAATACCTTATATTTAAGATCAACCAATAATAACTTCTCAGTGTACCTAGTCGCATTTATATAGGCATAGTTTCTCAAAAAATTCAAGGAGAAATTTGAACTTAAAATTTAAAATTCCAACTTTATATTCTAATTTCAAACTTGAATCATCATTTTTTTGACAATATTCAAAGATTCCTAAAAGATTTGAGTCAAAAATATTTTTAGGAAATTTACTCACATATTGATATCATTAATCTTCTTAAAACCTCCTAGAATATTAGCTAGAATCATGATATTTCATTCATGATTATTAAAGCATTGAACATCTGGTTCAACATTATCAGAATGATTGAATTTAATTTTTTTAAGGATATTCGAACATTCATCTGGTACTTATTTATAGAAACTTCCCCACATAATAATTCTCTATCTGATATACCTTCAAAAGGTTTATCTTCTTCATATTTATATATTTCAAAATATTTTGTCATGTACAAAGATCTTCAAACCTCAATATGATTTATTTCTAGAGTCCTTTATCTGATGAATTTATCTAGAAGATTATATCCAATAGATTCATTAAAAAAATCCTTGTCTGATTACTTTGATTAAAAGAATATTTCTAATCATGCATAACATTATCTTTAAATCATTCAGAAACTCTTGGATGATAATTTCACTTAGAAACGACTATCCAATTATTTCAAAATAATTATTTATATAGAGGACTCTAACTAGATGAATATATCTGGTGGAATCACAATCATTCTTTAGTCTAATGAACTTATAAAAGTTCATCCAGATTTCTCAATCCAATTATTCTTCATAGAAGTTCTTTTTTTGGTAATACTTTTTCTGTTACAAATTCATCTGAAACTTCCATGTTTATTTGACCAGAACTTATTCAATATTTCTTACAACTAGAACTTCCACAATACTTATCTGTCTGATTATATTACATTATTATTCATCCATTGGACTAATTAAATTCGCACTATTTGGTAAGTTTAGTCTAGAAACCTCTATTTGGAAAATGTTATTCCACTAATTTTCCACAAAATCCTTGTTTCAACCAAATATAATAAGAATCATTAAATCCTTATAACAATCATGATTTTTAGTACTTTGGAGAACATAAAATCATCACCTAATTTACCTTCATTTTACATAATCTTTTATTATTCCAATATTCTTCTTGTATCATAGACACAAGGCATTGTGATTTTTAATAAATGAGGAACACATTTCTAAGAATCTATTGATATATTTTTTCTGGAACACTCACTCTATTATACATATGAATATCTTTGGATAAACATTTTTACTCCACCCACCCTCTGATCAGTATCCTTTTATCCACTAGCCTATGTCTAGTTACCTTTGTCTTCTAGCCTCTATGTAATTACCTTCAATCTGTCTCTATCTATTCATATAAATAGTACATGGTGAATTTATATTCATTAGTTTGTTAACCAATGTGATTATACAACATTAAATTACATGTATAAGACATTATGATCAGATCATCAATCGTTATATGTAAACTCAAAGTATTCAAATAATATTTCTTCTTTAAGTAAGAAATATATTCCAAATATTCTAAAGGAATGAACACCATTTATATTATTCCAATCTAAAAATATTTGTGTACTTATTATCCTTTTCAAAAAACTTGGATTCTTTATCATCACCATCTGTATTCAACATCCAAGCTATATCTTCTTTATTAACAGTCTTGGATTCTTCAACCAAACTTCCAAGAAAATTCTTATTTACAACCAATTTAACATGAAATCAATGAAATCCTTTTAATTCATCGGAAAATATTAAAAATAAATAAAAAATACACAAAGTGGGCTCTTTAGTTTGATTATAACTATATGGATTGGCATGAAATCCTCTATAACATTTATTCATGTTATATTTTAATATGTTTTTATTTAGATTATATTTATGTTATTATATTACTGTGATGGAAATTATTACCAAAGTTATAGCATCCCCATGTTACTTTAGAACCTTTCCTCTAGTAGAAAACCTCTTGTATAAGGGGTGGAACACATGAGGTTTTGTGGCACTTTAGTTCAGACATGGAAATTTTGGTTAGGTTATTGAAAAATGGTGTTAAAGGGACCTGGGGTTTTCTTTCTATTGTTATGGGGTTATAGTAAATAGAATATAGGCTATATGTAAATTGGTTAGGGAAGTTTCAATGTTCCTGGTCATTTCACGTGTAATGGAACTATGAGATACCTATGATTGGATTGTTGTTCTAATTATATGGGAATTGTGTACATTCATGCATAATGAGTAGGAATGTTGGATCACATCGTATATATATATATGACATTTTTTTGTGTGATATTTTATTAATTAAATACCTTGATTTTTTCTAACTATTGAGTGGTATATCTATGTTGGCATTTGTTAGTTGAACTTGATCATGTTTATAATAACCATGTTCTTTATTTCATATTTAAACACGATTTATTTCATAAATTTTCACTTAATACAACTTAGAAGATCGATAGGTCTAGTGTCTTGGTAAATTAGAAACATTACATAATAACTTAAAACAATAAATAAAATATATTTATTGAAAACTTCTTTTACATGACCACAACATTCCTTCACACTTAACACTGCATGGGATAAATCAAGGACAAACATAAAAAAATGGTGAGATATAAAGACTAGTAAGAGAATAAACATGGAATAACATGAGTAATACAATAAATTTTAGTCAATAGGCATATCAATATAGCACAAAAGAAACATGAACATAAAGGCACAACATAGTCTGATAATCATAAATGGAAATGTGACAGCAACATACAACATGATATTAGCATGAGTCAAGACTCATTGCACATGTATTAGCATGAGTAAAACCTCATTGAACATGAATTATCATGATTAAACCCTCATTTCACAAGAATTATCATGGTTAAACCCTCATTGAACATGACATATCATGATACTAAACATTACCCAATGCATTGGAGCACTATTAGGTCGTACCCTTCATAAACATTTCATTTCGTTCATAAGTTTGCCACATAGATCATATAACATAGAATAATTCATCATAATAAGTTATTACATGATCAAGGAATGTGGAATACATATATTTAATTCCAAAATCAAGAAGTATATGATCATAAAGGTGAATACCCTTAGTAGATAAATGGGTTTGATATTCACTACATGATGAAAAATCATAGTGCAATTTCAGTATCATAATGACATCAAATAGAAATTAAAATTGGTTGATGAGAGATAAAGGGGTATATAATAATTTATACATGAAATTTATATTAAGGGGATCATGGAAAATTATACCCCAACACATGAAATGGAATTTAAGATGCATAATATAAAAGAAGTTCTTGAATGGGAATGAGGAGAGAGAAATCCCTTAAGGAATTTCGGCATTGTAACTGGTGTATATAAAAGATCATAGATGGATTAATGAGAGTGTAAGGAAGATATAATTATTTATAAATCAAATGTATAGTAAGGATATTATGTATGAACATATCCCAACATATGAAAATTGAAATTAAAAGGCATATCACAAAAGGAGTGCTTGATAATAGAGGAGAGTGAAAGATCCCTTACGTGGATATGTGACTCCAAAGGATTGGAAGAGGATTCTTAGTAGATTTTGGATGCCTTTTGATGACCCTAGGGAGTATAGATAATAATTTTTATGATCTTAAAGGAGTTTTAGTGAAGAGAAATGTGAGATTGGGTGGGTTTGTATAGGAAAGAAGAGGGATTTATTTATTATTTTGGTTTTGGACACTACACAATAAAATATTCAAAACCACAAACAATACCATGGATTTTTCTCATGTTTTATAGAAAAGTGTAGTGTTATAAATTATTTTATCAGTAAAATGGCCGAAGTTATTAAAATATTTCCCTTTTTTATGTGGATGTGAGTCAAACTTCCAGGGAAATGATTTTAAAATCTTAAAATATATTATATGTTTTAGAGGATTCACTAAGGTTTTATAAAACAAATAAAATAAACTTAAAATTAAATTATTTTAAATTAAAAACATATATTTGGACAAATATACCTTTTATAGTATTTATTATATCATTATTGGGCCATTATGATGTCATAAAACACACTGTATATTTATACGACATTTATTTTCTTCCCAAAAATTCGACTATCCTAGAAAAATATGAAAAATTCACCATTAGATAATTTCGACATGTTGATTCCAAAAATAATATTAATTTTATATAAATAATTTTCTAATTATATGAATTTCCACTTTTAAAATAAAAACCAACATTTTTTGAAAATTGATGAGTTTTGACAAAAACAGTTTCTAAACCTTAATAAAAATTACATTTAAATTTATAAAAAACATATGATCATTTATATTTATTACGTAATGTCCCAAAAATTCCATGTATTTTTTTTAAAATTATATGAAATTATTTTGAGATGTGACACTCTAACAATACTTTATTTCGAGGCCTGATGAGCCCATAATAGAATTTTGAATTTTTTTTAGTTCATTTAAATAAACGTGCGAGATGGTTTTTTCTAAATTTTAAACCGCTGATCGGATTAAAAATTAGAGGGAACTTTTAAACTCAGAATAGATGGATTCACTAATAATGTACCTAACATCGACCGATGTGGGTCGAGGGAAAAATTTATTTTTCAAAATTTTTAAAGAAAAATGTTAAAAATAAAATGAACTTGTTTTATTTTATTTTTATAAATTTTCTAACCCTTGCAACTAAATGATTTATAATGGAATGAAACCAAAATTCTATTTCAAAAATGAAATAGTGTAATTATTTTTGTAACATAATGTAACATAAATGCTATTTCACATTTCGTATTTTAATGGTCGAGCAAACAATGTAGGATTGTTGGCACAATCCTGGTTTTTCTCTGAAGCTCTGGTGGGTGACGACAAAGAATTCCAACGACTTCCAAAAAAAGGATTATGGATCGAAAAATGGCATATGTGTTCTTCTTCCAACCTTAAAATGGATCATATTTAAAAAACGAGTTACTCAGGTTGGGGTTTTGTTCGCGCTTGAGTTTTCCTCGTTCTTCATTCTAAAACAATGAATGCAGATCAACCCACGAACAGGTTGATCCACAGATCATGTGTTATTGTGATAGGTTGGTTTTTTCTTGGTTTTTTCACTGGGATTGGTTATTATCTTATAAAATTGTAATCCCAAACCTCCCCATGTTTAAAAAACTTATGCGGAGGGTGGGGGCTAACATGAAAAAGGCCTGATCCCCTCCTCTATGTGCGTTCTTCATGGTCGAACCTCCAACTTGACTAAAAAGAGGTTTCAAGGATGTAGCAAGGAAGGTGGTATCCCATGGAGGCAAAAGATGCCGACGAAGTGAAGAACATACCACCAGAACAGACCCAGTGGTCCACAGAAGAACTCGCAGGCACATCGGCGCAACACGACGTCATGATGGAAGGAACGTTGCAACCAGATTAGGCTGCAATAGTGTGTTAAGAGCCTCCAACCTTTGTACCGGGAGCTGGCGATAGGTGGACCAAGCCACCCAACTTCATCGGAGGCACCGCAGACGCAGCCCCACACCACATCACACGCGGTAAGGTCGCGGTCAAAGGACTGAGGTGGCAGAGGTGGCCCCACGGGGCAGGAGGGAAAACACAGCTTCCAGCCGTGTCCCAACTAGGTAGGAGCTGACCCACCCTTGGGGGGCCAGGTAGTGTGCGGGCCACCCCTGCGGGACGAACTCATGGGCCAACGGGCCGGGCCGGGATAGAATCGGGTTGGTCAGGACCTGGGTCGGGTCAGACCCGGGTCGGATTGGTGGACCTCAGTCCGAGTTGGGTTGGTGGACCTTGGGCCGAGTTAGATCGGTCCGACTGGGTCAGACCGTACCTGGACCCAATCAACCCCTTTTAAAAAAAATGACTATAATTTTCAAATCGGGCGTCCGATTGGAAAACCGTTTGTGGTGTTGGAACCCTCACGATGAGGCGGTTATCTTGGAATTCTCCAAGAAGACTTTAACAGAAGTTGAAATATGATGATTGGCTTGAGGAATATATTTTACCAGAATCAAGCATGCTTCAAGTGGGAATCCTGTGGCTGGTTAAGACCTGAAGACTAGTGACCCTATGTGGATCAACTCTTATTGTCCCTGTGTGGATCAGATCCTAGAGAACCTATGTGGATCAGCTCCTAGCATCCTAGTGTGGATCAGATTCTAGCTACCCTATGTGGATCATCTTCTAGAGACCCTATGTGGATCAGCTCCGAGCGACCCTGTGTGGATCAGCTCCTAGTGACGTGGATTAGCTCCTAGAGACCCTATGTGGATCAAATACAAGTGTCTATGTGTGACTCAGAAGATCCATGGTACTCATCTTGGATTAGTACCTCAACAATCCAAGGTGTTCAGTGTTACGACTGATAGTCTTTCTTTTCGTACTTTAGATTATACCTGTGTGAGCTATCTGTCTTCATGATCATGCTTTGTGGTTTTCTTTGTGGATTTATTTGTGGTCTTTCCTTATGTTCGGGGTCCCTACTAAGTATTTTTTTACTCATTCCTACACGGTCTTTGACCACATGTGTTGTGTTTGGTGTAGATGACCAAAAACTTGATAGAGGACTTGGTGGCCCAGGACCAAGTGGTGCCCAGTGAGATCAGGCAGGCAGGGTGTGCTTCTATGACTTCTAGAAGATTCTATATACTTACCCTTCAGGCGGGGTTTTTAGCATACAACTTTCCATCAGACCCATACTTAATCTTATTTCAATGGAATTTTTTTGATTTTGTATTCTAGCCCATTTACTTTTAGTTATACTGTAACACTCAGTGGTTTTTTAGTATCATGCATGTTCTCTTTTCCAGTTTTCTTGTGACGTGATTGTGTGAGTGTGTGTACTGGTACTTAGGAAAATGAATCCCACTTGTAGGTTGAAAACTTCAGTGCTAGTCCCCAACCCCTGGCCTTCGAGGGACAGGTCATGACATAATAAAAGTAATTTAATAATAATATTTTATTAGAATTTTATTATTTAAAAAATCCATTAATTCATCAAAATATATTTCTTAATTGAATTTGAATATTAACCAAAAATACTATTTATGATTTAAAAATCATTTACAAAGTAATAATAAAAGAATGAAATTATATTCATTATTCTATACAAAAATAATGTACATAATCATAATGATAGGGAATTCTTACATATCACTTTATTGCACCAGCATAATCCCTAAGAGTAATGTGTGTGATGGTGGGGCTTTCATGGGGCCGTTCGGTGAACATGGTCTGGGCTGTGATCTTGATGAGCTTGAACTTCTCTCGTAAATAGTTTCTCTCATGATTAAGTTATTGGATCTCATATTGGTATTGGTCTAGCGAAAATCCCAAAAATTCTATCTCCCTTAGAAGCTATGATAAATGGACTTCATAGGGAATTATCCTACTTGTTGGAGCCATCACTTCCTTCGTCTGTGTCAAAAGGATTTTTTAAAACTCTATATTTATACTAGTCATATGATCAATGTTCAATAGCTATATTATCAATGATAAGTATACTTAACAGTCATTCAAATCCAACTAGATATAATAAACAAAATAAGTTCATGTATCATATATATCTATAGGACATTTAATCAAAATAAATGGAATTTTATTCATAAATGTTTTGGTTATTAAAACCTCCCCCATTTAATAAATTTCACCCTTTAAATTTCCTTTTCCCACACTAAAATATATGGGGTTAACTTTACTTCATCACCTCCTCTGGTTACCACGTTTCTTCTTCAAACTTGTGGTTTCTCCACAACACCTTGACGAGGGGTATTTTCTTATTTCGTAGAACTTTTTCTCTATGATCTAAGATCTTCAATAGCTATTCCTCATAGTAAAGGTCATTCTCTTATGGTACCACCTTTGGATTGATTACATGTGATGGGTTTGGGATGTACTTCCTTAAGAGGGATACATGGAATACATCATGCACTTGAGATTTGTTTGGTGGGAGTGCTAGTTGATATTCCACTACTCCGATGTGATCAAGGATCTCAAAAGGGACAATATACCTTGGAATAATCTTTCCATTATTCCCAAATATCATCAATTCTTTCTATAGAAATATTTTTAGGAATACCATGTCTCGAACATCAAACTATAGGTTTCATTAACGATTGTCATCATATCTCTTTTGTCGACTTTGAGAAGTCTTGATGTGCTACTGGATGGTATTAAACTTCTATACCATTTCTTAGACCATTTAAAAACCTATAAGTTCTCATTCCCCAACTTTATTCCAACATGTCAGTGTTCTGCACCTCTTCCCATAAAGGGCTTCATATGGAGCTATTTGGATGCTCGAATGGAAACTATTGTTGTATGAGAACTCCACAAAAGGAAAATGTTGGTCCCATATGAATTTGAAGTCTTTTGAGAAATCTATTAACATGTCCTCAAGTTTTTGGATAGTACACTTAGATTGGAAATCAATTTGAGGATGATAACCATACTAAAGTTAAGCTCGGTGTCTAGAGCATGCTGGAGATTTTTCCAAAACTTATAGGTGAATCTTGGATCTCAATCAGACATAATTGATAGTGGTACTCCATGAATCTTTACATCTTATCTGATGTATATCTATGCCAGTTGATCTAGTGAGAAATCATCTTGAATAGTAATGAAGTGTTCAGTCTTTGTATGACGATCCACAACAAACCAGATAACATTGTTTCCTTTGGATGTCTTCGAAAGCCTGGTGACAAATTCCATGGTGACGCCTTCCCATTTCCATGTTGGTATAGGTAATGGTTGCATCATGACCTTATAATTATACCTCTCATACTTCACTTGATGACATATTGGTAACTTTTATGTATATTGAATGATCTTTTTATTCATGTTATCCCACCAATTGTGCTCCTAGAGATCTCGATACATCTTTGTGTTTTATGGGTGAATGGAAAAATTCAAAATATGTGCACCATCGAAAATTTCTTTCTTTAACTCATGATTTTATGGAACATAGAGTCTCGACCCAAATCTCACAATTAATTATTCATTAACACTAAACTCCAAGGATTCCACTTTCTCTTGAATTCCATCATCATCTTTTTGAGCATCCTTTAACCTTTCTAGAAGAGATAGTTGAGCAATAATTTATGAAGGGATTAACGATGTTCCCTTATTTTTGATTCCCATGTCCATATTTATCAAATCTAAGAAGATTTTATCCTTTTAAATTCTCATCAATGATAGAATTGATGGGTCCTTTATACTTAGAGAATCTTCCACCTTGTTTGCTTTCCCAAGATGGTAGTGGATTGAGCAATCATAATCCTTGATGAGCTCTAACCATCTTAATTGGAACATATTCAGCTCTTTATGTGTGAATATATATTTGAGACTTTTATAATTTCTATGTATTTTACACTTCTCCCCAAGAGATAATATCAATATATTTTCAATGAAAATATCATAAATGCGAACTCCAGATCATGCGTAAGGTAGTTTTTCTCATGAATTTTCAACTACCTTGAGGCATAGACAATGAATTTTTCATTTTACATCAACACGCATCCTAATACATTCTTCAAAGAATCACTAAAGATTACAAAAATATCCCCACTTTTTGGTAGTGTGAGCATAGGGGTAGTGATATATAGCATCCCGCCTTTTTTTTCACATAAACTTTCATTACATTATACAAAACTGAGGATCTTTAAGGTTTAGTGTCTTGGAAACCAGGAACTTAATACATGAAACAAAAAAAAAATAATTCTTCTTAAACACTTGAAAGGCTTCTCCTTATGTTCATCCTAGGTTCATTACTGCATATCATAACCTGGGGACATACACCAAAAGAAAGGGTGAGTAGAAGGCCCATTAAGGGAAACAAGAGAAACATTTTACATGTGAATTTGAGATACTTCAATAAGGACATGAAAAGAACTTTAAGGAATGAGAATGAAATCATGAGATATATCATAATAAAAATAACATTTTTCATAACTTGAAGATGTGGCTACATCATTTAATATATACAATCATGAACATATCACCAAGGTCTATCCCTAAGGTGTCATTTGAAAATTACCAAGGTTATTCACCAAGATATCGTGAAAATTGTAATCTCTAGTGGTTACATCATTACCCAATGCATTAGAGCGTTATCAGGGCGCACCCTTAAATTTTCCTTTATTATCATGTGATCCACATATATCATCATCAAACATTTCATAAATAACCCATATAGAATAAAATAAATGGGTTTCATTTCATAATCATAACGTTTTAAAAACTGCTTTAAAGACATGATCTTAATGTCACTTTAAACCCACGGAAAGGGAAAGTGGGTCTCATGTATGTAAATCCCAGAATTTAAAATAGAAAATTTTGGTATATATGTGAATACCCATTTAGAAGTAATATATTTGAGTATTCAATTAATAAAATAAAATAATTTGGGAAACAGAGAGAGACATTTGAGACGGAAATTCTGCAGCATAACGACTATGTTTCGGGGTTTTAGAAAACATTGAAAAGAGAGGGGGCATAGGTCACCCACTCATAAATGATCCAAAGAACAGTATATGGACATAATATAATGGATATAAGAACATGGTAATTATATTTGAAAGACATACCATGTGAAATGAAAAACATGGAGGGAAGACAAAAATAAGATTTCTCTTATGAAAATTCGGCAGCCTAACGGCGTCACTTAAACTTCAACAAAATGAATTGAAGAGATAAAATAGGGTCTCTCATCATATGAACATAGAATATCAGTATGATAGATATAGAGATCATACCCCAAAATAATAAAAAGGAACTTGAAAGACTTGAAATGAAAGTAGAACTTGAAAACAAGAAGGGTGAAAAAACCACTTATAAATTCGGCAGCCTAACGACGCCACTTAAAACTTCAAAATACTGAATTGAAGAGATTAAATTGGGTCTCTCATAAAATGATCATAAAAGATAAGTATGATATATATAGAGATAATACCCCAAAATAATAAAAAGGAACTTGAAAGACTTGACATGAAAGTAGAACTTCAAAACGAGAAGGGTGAAAGAACCACTTAAAAATTCGACAGCCTAACGACGCCACTTAAAACTTCAAAATAATGAATTGAAGAGATAAAATGGGGTATCTCATCATATGATCATAAAAGATCAGAATGATAGATATAGAGATCATACCCCAACATAATAAAAAGGAACTTGAAAGATTTGACATGAAAATAGATCTTGAAAAAAGAGAAGGGAGATAGAATCCGTTACAAAAATTTCGGCAGCCTTACGGCGCCACTTAAACATTCATAAAACTAAATAATGAGAGTAAGAGGGGATATCTCATTATATGAAAATAAAAAGGGAATTAAGAGGAATATAAAAGAACATTCTCCAACATAATAACATGGAGCATAAAAGAAATGACTTAAAAGAGAGCATTTGAAAATAAAGAGAGAGTTTGGATCCCTTACCTTAAAATGTAACTCATAAAACTCAAAGGTTTGGACCTTGAGGGCTTGGGGGCACCTTGGGAGGACTCCTTGGGAGGTAAGGAGACCAGAACTTCGTTGAGTATGGTTTTGGAGTCGAATGGATGAGGGGAGGTCTTGGTATTTATAGGGAAAGTGAGGGGACAAGGCATTAATGGCCAAGGGACACCTCACAAGTGCTTTTCTCAAAACCATGTGCTCTCCCATGGAATTTACCATGGAGTTAGGCCACATGGGGCCCCCAATACAATAATTCATCACCGTTGGTCGGCCAACCCATAAAATATCTCATGACATCACCATGACACAGTTATGATGTCATTAAACATACCGAAACCCTAAAACTGTATTTTTACTATTCACCGAAAATTTAACTTTCTCAGAAAAATCCCAAAATTTCACCTTAACCAAATATCAATGCTATTATTTCAAAAATAAACTCCATTTTATAAAAATTATTTTCTAAATATTTTTAATTTATTTTTTAAATAAATACACTATTCACCAAAAATTTATTTTTTTCAGAAAAAACCCCAAAATTTACCTTAACATAATATCGATGCTCTGAGTTCAAAAATTAAATCCATTTTATAAAAATAGTTTTCTAAATATTTTTAATTTAATTTTTAATTAAAAAACACTATTCACCCGAAAAAACTAATACTTGAATAATAATTTATGAAACCGTTATTTAACCATTTTATCGAATCACATTACTTAATCAAGGTGCCTAGATTATATTAATACTTTCTTTAAGTGAGATTACTAACCCATTTGGTCACATTACTAATCCTAAGCATAAAATCACTATTCATAGATTAATATTCATCAAAAATTAAGTTGATCTTATTAGATTCTAAATTATTTACTGAACATAAATGTATAATACCATTTTTTAAAAATCATTACACATTTTTAATTATTTAAGGTTTACATAAACATTTTTTAAAATATCCTTTCTCTAAAATTCACCAAAAATATGCATACTATATTTTTCCGGACATTTGAAAAGTCATAAACATCATCAAGAAGAAATCCCAATTTTTATTTAAAACAAAGGATTACACAAGGCAGTTACGGTCTCCTTACATAGCCCCTTACACACCAGCATACGACCTAAGTGTAAGGTGTGCTAAGGTGAGAGAATCCAAGGGAGGCTCGGCCAACATCGCACGAGTAGTAATTTCTATCAGTTTGAACTTCTCGCAAAGGCAATTCCGTTCTAGCTTCACATGATGAAGTTCGTCTTGGGTTTGGTCCAGAGCAAAGCCCAGTGGTGCTATCTTCTTCCCAAGTTCTATTAGATGGGCTTCGATTGGTCCAAGACTACTGGGTGAGGCCATCGAAACTTCTTTCTTTAATAATTAACCAATATTACTTGTATTTAGAGACAATAATCAAAACGTTTAGTTTCCAGCGGTCATATTGACCAATGGTCATATAACAGTCAAAACCCAATGGTCTCATTTTAATTATACTAATGTTATCAAATGAAACATTTTTGTTGAGTATAAAAATAAAATAAAATAAAAAAACACACAAAATTAGGAAACAATATTTATTCAAAATTGCGGGTTGTTACATGATAATCCTCTTTTTCAACTCCATGAATCTTTCTTCACAACCATCATTATAAGAAAACTCGACTCCCTTCCAAGTTAGCTTAGTAATAGGGTTTTAAAATCTTGAGAAATTTCTCACAAATCAGTGATAATATCCAACTAACCCAAGGAATCTATGTATATCCATCCCAGATATTGGACTTGTCCATCCCTCAATTTCCATTATCTCATAATGATCCATTGATATCCCATTTCTTGTAATGATATTCCCCAATAATGATACTTCCTTCAACCAGAATTCATAGTTGCTGTACTTTTCATAAAGATTCTCCTTTCACAAGGTTTTTATCACTGTTCTTAGATTCTCCTCATGATCCTACTCAGTTTTGGATTATATTAGAATTTCATCTATAAATAATACCACAAATTTTTGAGGTAATCTCTAAAGACTCTATTCATTGAGTCCATGAAGATTTCTGGAGCATTAGTGAGTCTGAATGGAATCATTATGAACTCATAATCCCATACCTTGTATGAAAAGCAGTCTTGGGGATATTCCCCTTATTCACTCCTACTTGGTAATATCCCAACCACAAATCCACCTTGGGGAAGAATTTTGCTCCACATAACTGATCGAAAAAGTCATCAATTTATGGAAAAGGATACTTGTTCTTTATCGTGATTTTTTTGAGATCATGATAATCAATACAAAGGTGCATTGAACCATCCTTATTTTTGATTAAGAGGACTGGTGTAACCCATGGTGAAGCACTTGGGAATATAAACCCTCTATATAGATTCTACTATAGTTGTTTCATCAGTTACTCAAGCTACACAACATACAATCTTTATAGATTCTTGGATATTTTCAATGCCCCAAGTTTAAGATCAATTGATAATTCAATATCTCTACTAGGAGGAAGACCAAGAAATTCCTCACCAAATACATTAGAAAATTCCCTCAAAATATTCATGTCTTCAAGGATGGTTGCTTCCTTAGACCCATTCACATGAGCAAGATATACTTGCTCACAAGGAAATAATATGCATGATTGGGATGATGGTTCCGATAAAGATTCATCCTCCTCCTTGAACTTGTATAGAATCAGGGGTTGATTCACCATATGGAGAGTGATTTCCCTCTCATGGAAATTTATGTTAGCTATATATAGTTAAAGCCAATCCATGCCTATAATTACATCAAATTCAACCAAGGGAAGTATGAAAAGGTTCTCCAGGAAGTTTAATCCACAAATTGTGATAGGGGAGGAGTTATATTCATGGGATGAAATAATTTCCCCATTTTTCATTTTCACTAACATCTATACTTCCATTATTTTTGGTGGTGTTTTGATTGTTATACTAAACTCTTGGGATATAAAAGAATGCACAGAACCAGAATTAAAAAGTATGTTCACTATTCTTGAATGAATAAATATAGTACCTATAACCGCTTCATTGTCAGGATTCACTTCGTTGGTAGTGATGGAAAAATATCTCCCTTGCTTCCTCGAAGGTTGTTGGTTGCCTCAAAAAAACTGTAGGATTAGGGCATTGGGTCGCAAATTTCCCCAGTTCCTTGAAGTTTTAGTAATTAACAACACGTTGAGGGTCAATCGGTGTGTTCCTTTCCTCTATCACGTTGATGGGTTTCTCCTTTCAAAAAATATTATCTAAGTTCCATTCTCTTCTGCACCTAAAGCATTTCCTTGATACCCTAAGGCAATTTACAAGGTGATTATTTCCACACATTTGATAAGTGGGGTGCTGAAATTTGTTAACATCGTTTGATTTATCCATCAGACCGCCAGAATTAAATTCCTATTTCTACTTTTTATCCCCATGATACCCCTAAGATTCACTAACATCTATCTCTACATTAAGGTAAAATCTGATGATTTCATTGTAGCTTTCAAAGTCACAGATTTCTAGGTATTTTCATAGGCTAGGATTTAGCCCACCAAAGAATAGGCCAACCTTGAATTTGGGGATAATGAAAAAACTGGAGACTTACCATGAAATTTTGGTGATGTTTTCCTTGTATGCCCCAACAGATTCATCAAACTTTTAATTAAGTGAAAGGAAATATCTTTCCATATTAAGACAAAGGGTGTGGGGAAAATATTTATAAATTTTTTTTTGTAACTCCTTCCACTCCATTACTTTGATCTCCTCCTTAGGATTCGTATTCTTGATCAATGTCCACCACTGATCAGATTCATCCTCCATATAATAAATAGCCAGAAGAACCTTCTCTTGTTCATAACATTTAAGGATAGAGAATATATTTTCAATAGAATTGGTAAATTTCTCTGTGATTAAGGGATCATATGATCCATTAAATGTAGGGTTCCTTTGTTGCATGAAGCTCTCTACTATAGGTTGATCTCTCTTGGGGGTGGGGGGGGGGGGGGGGGGGGGGTTGGGCGATCCTCTTAATCTAGGTTTTGATTTAGAACATGATTCAATTGAGAGATTATCATAACAAAATTTGTAATTACTACTCCCATCAGGTTGTGTATGTCATTGGGGAAATCCTCACACTGCCCTTCACATCAGTTGTTAACACGATTCCTCCTATTACCGGCCATTAGCGATAATAAAAGAAAGATTAAGGATGAATATCTTAAATAGTTAAACACATAAAGGGAATCCAATGGAATTAAATGTATAAATTATAAATTACATTTATATCCTTAACTTATGAGTTTCTAGGCTTCAGTCTAAGTTATCCATGATCTACTTCCTAACACATATTTTTATGGGCATTTTTTTATGTTCCCTTAATAATGGTTTGTAATGAGCTTATGAATTTACCAAATTATATCCTCAATTATTTTCAAACTAGGAGTGAAACTAGTCCCTTTTTATTGCACCATCTCCCATTCAAGTCTATCTCAAAGTGGTGTTTTTGGGTTTTACCCCTAGATACATCTTTGCTAGAGTCACATCAACTTATTCGTATCCCAACATGGGTGTATTTTATTGATAAGCCACTTAATCTATACTAAAAAAAATTTAGGGATGTTTTTAATATTCTTAGTCTTATCCATAAGGGATTTCACTAGGGTTTTCTAATCCTATTTCCAAAAACAACTAAACCTACCATCTTATAACAACTATAACAACCCTGCTCTTTATTTCATATTTAAAAATGATTTATTTCATAAAAATTTACTCAATAAAAATAATAATATCAATTGGTCTTATGTATTGGGAAATTAATAAAATTACATAATAACTTAAAACCTAAAATACAATATCTTTACTGAAAACTTCTTTTACATGACCACAATATTCCTTCACACTTAACACTGCATGGGATAACTCAAGAACAAACATAAGAAAAGGGTGAGATATAAAGCCCAGTGAGGGAATAAACATGGAATAACATGATTAATATAATAAATTTTAGTAAATAGGTATATCAATAGAGCACAAAAGAAACATGAAAATAAAGGCACAACAAAGTGTGATAATCATAAATGGAAATGTGACAACAACATACAACATGATATTAACATGAGTCCAGGCTCATTGCACATGGATTAGCTTGAGTAAACCCTCATTGAACATGAATTATCATGATTAAACCACCATTTCACATGAATTAGCATGAGTAAACCCTCACTGCACATGATTTATCATGACACTAAACATTACCTAATTCATTGGAGCACCATCAGGGTACACCCTTCATAAAAGTTTCATTTCATGCATAAGTGTGCCACATAGATCATATAACATGGAATCATTCATCACAAAAAGTTAATACACGATCAAGGAATGTGTAATTCATACATGTAATTCCCAAATCAATAAGTATATGAGCATAAAGTTGAATACCCTTGGTAGATAAATGGGCTTTCTATTCACTACATGATGGAGAATCATATTGAAATTTCTATATCATAATGGAATCAAATAGAAATTCATAAAAGAGGATGATGAGAGAGATATGGTTCTCTAATCATTTATAATTTAAATTTACAGTAATGTGATCATGGCACATTATACCCCAACACATGAAATTGAATTTAAGATGCATAATATAAAACAAGTTCTTGAATGGGAATGAGGAGATAGAAATCCCTTATGGAACTTTGGCATGGTAATGAGTGTATATAAAGAATCATGGTTGGATTAATGAGAGTGTAAGTAAGATCTAGTTATTTATAAATCAAATGGATAGTAAGAGGAGTATGTATGAACTTATCACAACATATGCAAATTGAAATTAAAAGACATATCACAAAACGAGTGCTTGATAATAGAGGAGAGTGGAAGATCCCTTACTTTTATGTGTGACTCCAAAGACTTGGTAGAGGCTTATTAGGAGCTTTGGGCACCTTGGTAGAACTCTAGGAAGTATACATAAGAGTGTGGACGAGCATAAAGGTGTTTTAGTGAAGATAAATGAGAGTTTGGGTGGGTTTATATAGGAAAGGAGGGGGATTTCATTATTATTTTGGTTTTGGACACTACACAATAAAATATTCAAAACCAAAAACCATCCCATGGTTTTTGCCCATGGTTTATAGAAAAAGGGTGTGGTATACATTATTTTATAATGTTAAGGGCCAATGTTATTAAAATATTGCCCTTTATTATGTGGAGGTGAGTTATACTTTCAAGGAAATGAATTTGAAACCTTTAAATATATTATATGTTTTGGAGGATTCACTAAGGCTTTATAAAATAAATAAAATACACTTAAATTTTTATTATTTTGAAGGAAAAACATATATTTTTCTGAAGATACATTTTATAGTATTTTTACATCACTATTGAGCCATTATTATGTCATAAAACATACCGTATAATTATACGATATTTTATTTTTACCAAAAAATTTGTCTGTCTCATAAAATTATGAAAAATTCACTGTTGGATAATTTCAACATCCCAATTCAAAAATATTGTAAATTTTATCTATTTTTTTCTAAATATGTGAATTTTTAATTTTAAAATAAAAACTGACATTTACTGAAATTTGACAGGTTTCAACAAAATAAAGTTTTTAAACCTTAATAAAAATTATATGATCATTTATATATAATAAAATAAATTTAATAATAATATTTTATTATAATTTTATTTATTTAAAAATCCATTAATTCATCAAAATATATTTCTTAATTAAATTTTAATATTAACCAAAAATCATTTATAAAGTTACAATAATGAAAGTATATTCATCATTCAATACAAAAATAATATACATAATCATAATTCTAGGGTCTTGTTATATATCCGTTTACTACACCAACATATGTCCTAAGAGTAAGGTTTGTGATGGTGGGGATTTCATGGAGCCGTTCGGTGAACATGGTTTAGTTTTTGATCTTGATGAGCTTGAACTTCTCTAGTAAATGGTTTCTATCATGCTTAATTTGTTGGATATTGGACTGGGCTTGGTCTAGAGAAAATCCCATAAATTATATCTGCCTCAAAATATCTGATAAATGGTTTTCATAGGGAATGATTCTACTGGCTGATTCCATGTCTTCGTTTGTCTGTATCAAAAGGATTTATTAAAACCCTATATTTATACTAGTCATGTTATCACTGTTCAAAGGCTATATTATAAATGGTAATGATACTTAATGATCATTTAAATCCAACTGAATATAATAAACAAAATAAGTTCATATTTTTGGGACTAATTTGGATGGAGAAGGAAGTGAGAAGAGTTTTATTTTGTAGAGTGTTGTCTTTTGTTGTCAAAGAAGATAAATCAATTCAATTTGTAAAGGAATTGAAAATTAGATGATGATTTTTTGTTTTTTATTTCCCAAATATCATATTTTTGGAGAACTTGTGATGTAAACCTTATGAAGGGAAGGGGGATAAAATTTGATGCCAATCATATTCAGTTTTGGTTGGAAAGAATGATATTGTTGGAAGATGGGAAAGTTGTAGTACTTTCCCTTTAAAATATGACAATGCTAAAGGTGTTCGATCAAAGACTATATATCATGATATATATGGTTTGTGATGTAAGTAGTTGTTTATTGAATACTCCAGATAAAAATGAATCAAAATTGGTGTTCTTACTAAATAATATTTTAAGGTGGTGTCATTTATGAGTGTTTGCCAAATTTTTGGAGTTGAAAATCAGGAGATGGAGAAATATGTTTTTGGTAAAGGATGTTGTGTGAAAGTTTGAAGATGGCTTGGTATGTTTCCTGAAAGGCATGATTCAAGGTCAAAACATCGAAAAATGGAAAATGCATGAAGTGCACAAAATATTCAAGAAGTGCGTGAAAGATGAGTTTGGTGATAAATAGACTTATGCACCCAATGCGACGTCAAATGGGGTTTTGTGTGATGTGTCAGTATATTTTGCAATGCATCGCGGTTTTTCCGCATGGGGGTTGGTGATGCCTAGAAATAAGAGGTGACCCCATCTCATTTAGGGTGCTTGAAACTTATAGAAATACCAAGCTCTGAGGCACGGAAGAATTCTAATTAAAGAGGAGTGTGTGAATGAAATAGAGTTGTGAGCAAGAAGGTGAAGTTTCATGCAAGAAGGGAGTTGTGCACAAAATTGAAGTTGCGCACAAGAGGTGTTTCACAACAAAAGTCAAATCATGCGCATGTTGAATAAACATTGCGTGCAAGACACCTTAAAGGGTTCACAAAATATTTGGGTTCTTCGTATGTATTCAATTGTGTATAAGATAGTTATTAACGACTTCTGGGTAGGAATGTGAAGATTTTTACTTTAGAGAATACAACAGTTCAATTGAAAAGAAGCACTGAAATACTATAATTCCTTATTTTTTCTAAGAGGGTGCCCACACACTTGCATATTGTTTTCCAAGTGCTTCACAAGTCTAAGGACATATCCTACTCATTGTATTCCACATAAAAGGATTATTTTCTAGTGGATTGTGTGGTACTGGATTATTTCCGTACCATACCAAGGACGTAGCTACTCTTGTTGAGTAGTGAACCTTGTAAATATTGTGTTCCTATGGTTGTGTGATTTCAGCAGGGAAAGAACTCTTTAATAGGAGGTGAAGGTTGTTTAAAAAATAATGGAAACCTAATAGAAAAAGATATCACTGATTCACCCCCTCCCCATCTCAGTGATACTTGGATCCTGATTGGGTAACTTCACATGTTTCATCTATATCCATAAGAAATTTAATCAAAATAAAGGGAATTTTATTCATAAATGTTTGGGTCATTACAATATTGTTATGTTTTGTATATATATGATTGTGAATAATGTGATGATATGGTATACCATGCTTGAGCTTTGGGTAGAATTAGGAGGGTTATACCTTTTTTGTGGGTATCTCTTAGGATATTCCTTTTTATAGGAATCCCTAAGGTGTGAATTATAACTACTTAAGCTATTATCTTATGTGATTTGTTATAGGAATTCTATTTTTTTGTTTGAAATTTTAGGGAAAATTCCACCTTGGAGACGCTATAATGCCCCTTCTAGGGATGCCATGATAGTTCCACCATAGGATACGAAAGGGGATGAACATAAGTGTGCTCCCACACCTACTATAATGGTTTTGGAGATAATCCTACCCCAAATTGGATTATTAAAAATTGTATTATCTTTGGGTTGATGGGTGTAGAGGATGATGGTTGATAATAAATGAGATTTTATCTCTAACATTCACCTACATTCCAGGTAACCGGTGGTCCTCATGATGTTGAAGAATGGTTTGGAATCATTGAGGGTATCTTTGACCTAATAGAGACCCTTGGGGATAGAAAAGTGAAGTTGGAAGTATTTATTCTTAAGAAAACTAGTAGGAGATGTTGGGGCATATTGGGTTAGGAAGGAAGGTGTGAGGGACTTACTTGGGAGGCCTTTAAGGAGATATTCTTCAACGAGTTCATTCCCAACATGCTAAAGCTAGTCTAAGCTCAGGTGTTTATGGAGTCTCAATAGAAGATGATGTCAGTTTCTATATACTCAACTCATTTTATGGAGTTTCTATTATTTTATCTTATATTGGATGGGGGTGAGGTGTAAAAGGCTATAAAGTTAACTATTGGCCTTCATCTAAATCATAGACAGTCAGTTAGGGGATTTGATTCGATGAAGTATTCTCAGATACTTTTCAAGGCCCTAACTTTTGAGATGGGGCTAACAGAGGAAAATCTTTAAATATTTATTCTAGATTACAGTGAGATGAAGATCAAACTTACCAATATGACATTATATTCCCATTTTAGAAGTATTAAGAGGAAGGATGAAGAGTTAAAACTGTATTGTAGATTGGAAGAATAGAGTAGGACTTCTTCCACTCCCTCTATGGGAGGAGGTTCGACAAGATACTACAACTATAAATGAAAGGAAAATTTTAGTACATCATGCACGAGGTCACCTCAAAAATGACATGAATGTGGAAATATGATACATCTTTAGTGATTTTGTTCTAAGATTCCTTGTCTAGATTCTAGGATCATAGGTCAGGGTGTAGGAAAGGATCCTCAGTAATAGACCAATGAACCATAAATATCAGTGACTCAAGCAACTCATAAACCAAAAAGGCAGGATTGTGATCTAGAGAAAGGAAATATTTTTCTGATGGATGAAGTTTCATCCACTAGTGGAGAGGGGAATTCAACAGTTAGAGTTATGGTCTTGATTACCACTTTTATATCTATTGATTTTTTTTGATATAGGATCTTCCCATTATTTCATATCTAATCAAGTTGTTACTAGCCTAGATTTATTGGTTAATTTATATTTGTGGTTTCTATCTCTTGACATGCCTCTAGTAAAGAGAGTAAACCATATCTAGTGATATCCTAAATGTCCCATAGTTATTGTTGGCTATGTACTTCTGGGGACTTCATGATCTTAGATATGACTAGTTTCGATGTGATATTCAGAATGGACTAGTTGACCAATTATTGAGATCATATCAACAATTATCGGAGATGTGTATCTTTCAACATTAATAGAGGAGAGAGGGTTTTATTGATTTGTGAGTGGGATCTTGGAGAAGGTAGGATGAGATCGGACCTGAGTCAAGTTGGAGGTATTACAATTCAAGTATTAAGCAAGACCCTTAATGCATAATCGATTGTAACCCCATATATCTTTTCTCCAGTGGTGGATATTTATCAGGATGTCTTCCTAGGTGACTTCTCAAGTCTTAATCTAGAAAGGTTAATTGATTTTTTTATTGAGATTTTTATTGGGGAAAAACCAATATCAATTAATTCTTATTGTATGGAACTAACTATGTTGAGAGGGTTGAAGGCGAAGATAGTTTATTTAGAGGCGAAGGGCTTTATAATATCGATCACGTATCCTTAGGGTGATCCGGTGTTGTTTACCAAGAAGAAATATGGTAGTATATGATTTTTTGTGGATTAAAGGTTATTGAATTAGGTTACAGTGAATAAAAAGTATCATTTACCCATGATTTGTTATCTATTTTATTAGTTATGGGGAGACCAGTGGTTTTCCAAGATTGATCTTCATTTAGGCTACCATCAGCTATAGGTCATAAGGAAGGATATTCCCAAGATAAAGTTTAGGAGTAGATATGGACTATATGAGTATCGTTTCATTTATTTTGGGTTGGAAAATGTTCCAATGGTGTTTATGGACCTTATTAACATTATTTTCCATCCATATCTTTACTCCTCCATTATTATATTCATGGAAGATATCCTGATATATTCAAATTATTTAGATATTCATGTTGGGATATTATACTGAGTAAAATTTGAGCACATTATTTTAATACCAAAATTTTGAATTTCCACTTCTAGATTAAAGTGGTGATTTTACTTGGGCATGCTATTTTTGAGGTAGGGATTTCAATGGACTCAAAGAAATCAGAGGCCATGATTTATTGGGCACATCACATGAAAGTGTTCAAGATAAAGAGTTTCCTTGGGATTTATGGTGACTATCAAATCTTTATCCAAGAACTATACCATTTAGAAGCACTGATGGTAGAGTTTAATAAAAAGGGGGTGAATTTTGAGTGGTCTGATCAGTGTGAAGAGGACCTCCTTAAGAAAAATAGAAGATTGATGATAACCCCAGTTTTGATTCTTCAAGATCATGGGATTGGAAACATAGTATACTATCATTCATCAGGCTTTTATTTGGAATTAGTGCTGATATATAGAGATTAGGTAGTCACCTATGGGTCATATCATCTATAAACCCATGAGAAAAACTACCTAACACATGAATTAGAGTTGGAAGCTGTGGTATATGCTCTGAATTGTTAGAATCATTATCTCTTTAGTGGGGGGTTTTTCATCTATATGGGACATAAGAGTTTGTAATATATCTTCTCTCAACAGGGCCTCAATATGTAGAAGAGGCATTGTGTGGATTATTTTTAGACACTAGACTATAATATGTCCTATGATCCTAGGAAAGGTTATATCAGTATATATGTTCTTAGTAGGAAAATGTTGGAGGTGCATGAATTTAGAGATAATCCTTCATAGGAGAAATGTTGTTTGTAGATTTTGATAGCCGAGTGGCTAGTGGATGCATCTAAGGATCATAGAGTATTAACTTGTGGACCTTTGGTTATCACATATTCCTTAGTAGATTGGGTAAATGAAATCTAAGAGTCATATCTTGAGTGGGTAGTGATGTGGGAGGACTTGGTAGGGGATGGTTCTGTAAAAGGGTGGTTCTTATATAAGAACGACACGATATACATTTATTAGAGGTTAGTAGTGATAGTTTCCTTGAGGGAGTAGCTAATTAGAGACTCTAATGCTTCATAGTGTACAATGTATCCATGGTTAATAAAGATGTACCATGATATCTGGTATTAGTTTTAGTGGACATGTATAAAGAGGGACATCAACGATTTTGTTTCATGATTCCCTGATTTCAAGTGGGTAAAGTCCAAGCATCTGTGTCTTGGTGGTTTACTTTAGCCAATTATAGTGTCTATATGAAAGCAGGATGATATGATGATTGAATTAATGATGATGTTACCTAGGACCCTGAGGATTTATTATTCTGTGTGGATGATATTCAATCAGCTGTTGTAGGTAGCTCATTTATTGATGATTAGAGAGACCCTCTTGGTGGGTGTGTTGAGAAAACTGTATGCATGGTAGATTGCATGAATGCATAGAGATCCTTTGCGAATCATATCAGAGAGAGACACATGATTCACATCATGATTTTAGTAGGGATTATAAAAGTATTTGGGTACTCAGTTGAAACTGATCACATTATATCATCCGTAAAATGATGGACTAATATAAAGGATGATCCATATTTTAGAGGATATATTATGGGAATACATTCTAGATTTTTTTGTATCCTGGGATGATCACCTATCCTTGGATGAGTTTGTGTAAAACAATATATTTGAGGGTTTTATATGATTGAATTGTATATTCAAATAGATAAATACGTGGGGGGAGTGGTGAATTGAAAGTTTAATTTTTTTTGTTTTAATCCTCAAAAGAAACATTGTTTAACAAAAATAAAAAAATAATATTGAAAATTACTCTTATGTATTAAAAATGTAATTGGACTAGGCCTTAGGTTCTGATGAAAAGAATATCATAATCAAGTCGATTCCGATATGTAATCCACATGTTTGATTCTAGTGAATAAAATCATATTTAGAAAATAGTGTAAATGAATGGTGTAAACGTAAACAATGTTTAATCGTATTCACAGTAGAAAATGGTATATCAAAGTATTCAAAAAAAATATTATAATTAAAATTATTATTATAAAACAGAGTAATACAACAAATGGTGATTCCATCTTAAATCTTAAAGAATCATATTTAGAGTAAAACAAATGAATCATAATTAAAGTTATTACGATAAATGAAATAAAAATGGAAAGATGAATAAAAAATTTCAATTTCAATTTATTTGAAGCAGAATATGAAATACTGTAAAGAAACAAGTAATGAAATTAAATAGAATTATTTTAACCCAAAGAAAAGGGTATCCAATAACCATGGATAAAGGTCCCTTGATTTATACTTTCAAGAAATTCTATCTTACCCACTCTAGGGAAATCCCTAGATACGATAATTGGTTTCTATATTTCTATCCTCAGAATCCCTAGATAAATATGGTGATAGAATCCTATGTCTACCTATCCTTGGAAGTCATCAATCCGATGGATTAGATTCTATATTGATATCCCTGCAAGCCCTAGATATTGATGATCAGATTCTATCTTCCTAGCCTCATAATCCCTCAATTGTAATTGTAACAATCAGAGTTTCACAAAGCAATACAATATATTCTTAAGGAGACATCTTGATAAGGTTTCATTAATAAAAATACTCTCTCTAAATCAGATAAAAAAGATTGGGAACAAGATTTTCATGATTTTAAACTTTAGAAAAAAGAGAGAGAAATCACAACACACGTGTACATGAAATTTATGTTCACCACACACCGAATGACCAGGTATTTATAGGAGTGCCTCTCAATGGTCATCTTGATATCCAACATTCATATTTCCTCTAATATGTTCAAAAATACCTAGAAACCTGACACTCCAATGGTTATATTCTAACTAAAACAATAGCTTCTTTTTGATTAACACATATAACATAATATACGACATCGTTTTGGAAATACCGTTTAAGAGTAAAAAGTTACAATATGATAAAATATTTTTCCATATTCAGGATTAAAACAGAAGTCAATCTAATGGATTTACTTATAGAGTCTAATTATAATTTTTTATGAGTGTTAATCTGATGGTATCGGTTCAAATGTCGATTCCGATTAAATTTTTTGTTAGTATGGATACATGAAATAAAGACTTTAAATCAGTTTGATAAGGTGAATCTGATCATGATCATATTAATTCTCATTATAATAATTGTAATGTAAATTTGTGAATACTTTACAACTATTTTAAAATATGGTAAAAATTTATGTTTTTTATAAAACATTTTAAAAATAATTTGTATACACAATTATTAGATATTGTATTTTTAAGAATGAGTTTGTGATTTAAAAAAAAAGGAATGGAGAAGTTGAAAAGAAACTTTTGACTTAACAATATCCACCTTTTTGGAAAGAAAAAACCACAAGACTTAGATAAAAAAATAACTCTAAAAAACTTAAGTCCATCAATTTTTAGATACATCGTATTTAGAGCTTAAACAATTATACTTATCTTCCCCTAAGTTTATTAACCCATATAAATGTAATATTGAATACAACTAACTCCCCCTTAGGATAAGAATTACCATAAGGATCATATTATATTATTTAAAAGTTTTTCTCCCCCTTACTTAAAACATTTCCCTTTTATTATAAATCCACGCTTTATATAATGTTCTCCCCCTTTTTGATTTTGAAAAAGGAATAGTGAAAGTCTTTAAACCACTTGAAAAGGTTTAGCATACAATCTATAACAAAAAATAGTAACAGAGAACTTGATTGTCTAAAAATATATTGAAGAAAATTCAACCAAAAGAATAATAATACATTAAATCAAATTGATTATAGATGAATAAGTCATGAATTTAAATTCTAAAAACAATAAAAATGAAACAAGAGTTTTTAAGAAGGCAAGTCTTTCTTTGGTGGCATCAATGACCAGAATTTTTTTTTAACTTATTGAATTTTTTCTATCATCTTCATCCTTTTCCAACAATTCCTACGATTATTTATTTTTATTTTCCAAATCTTGAATCCTTTCCTCCTGACTTCGAATTCTTTAATTCTGTTCTTTCTTTTATTCTTCTTCAGCTTAAAAATTTTCTTGAAAAGTTTAATATGATATTCCTGAGATTTGATTTTTTTTTTCTGAGAAAAGTTCATGATGATTCATCAAATCATTAATGTTATCTTTGTAGACTTTTATTATAGAAATCTCACTTAGTATATACATCATGATTTCTTGTAATTCTAAGATATCCTATTTTTGGTTTTCAGATGTGCTTCTCAAAGTTTAAAAATACTTTACCCTTTTATCCATATCCCTTACAAGACTATTGAAAGAAACATCAATTTCATCCAAGGATTTCTTGAATCTTAATAGATTCTCATAATGAATATTTATATCTTTATCAATACTATGAGACCATTCTAGAATCTTGTTGCAACTCTTTCTATGGGATTCAAAATTCTCTTTTAATTCTATGAAATATTATTCTAATCATATAAACGTATCTACCAAAGATTTTATAGAATCCAATATTTATATTAATTTACCATGACCAAATCAAATTTTGTTTCCAGTCATGGAAAGTATAGGATAGTCTTATCCAATATTCTTAATGAATGATAAATAAAATCAATACCTTGAGTAGTTATCATAGTCAAAGATTCTAATTCAAATTGAATATTTCTTTTTCTTATTACAATTTCTTATTTCACTAAATTTATTTTGTTTTTACTTAAATCCAATTTATTAATTCTTTGTTCAACATTATTTTCATCATAAATTTGAATTTACTCAACAATAACCTTCTTACTTTGTTCACCCTTTCTATTATGATTTTGATCATCCCTCTTGGATGTAGATAATATTTATTTAATTAAAGGATACTTTTTTTCTTCTTCTGGATGAGTAATTTCTCAATACGATTTTCTAAGGATGATAATATTTTCTATGAGGCCTGATAAGTCCTTGAGGAAATTTTTTCTGATATATTTTTCTCTTCCTTTTATTCTTCATGTTCTTGTTCTTCTCATTTTTGTTGTTGTTATTATTGATTTTGTTATTATTCTACCTCATCATCCTCCTCATTTTCTTTTTCTTCATATTTTTATATTTTCAAAAACACCCTGTCTTCTTCTTCAATTCATTCTTCACATTTCTCCATGTCTTTAATAAAAACTTCATAAATTTGATACTTAGTTATCAAATCAGTTTTTCCAATTGTAATTGATTATTCAACAAAAACAAACTCCTTTCCTTTGTTTTTGTATGATGGGGCATCAACATGAAATACAAATATTTCCTTTAAAACTATAACTTTATTCATATCAAGTAAATCAATTTTTGTGGCGGCCGATTCTACACCCTTTAGAAAATTTTCACATAACTGCACCTCTAAAATATTTTTCTTTTGATTCTTTTCTTTCACTTGTTTTTCAAAAATTCATTACCAAAAATCCTTACTATTAATTCTTTAGCTAGTTCAATACCAAAATAAGGTTATCTTTATTTAATTTCTTCCTTCCTTTTTCTACATTAATTAAAAAATTCCTTGGGTATTTATTTTTTTTTATTTTGTTTCAACAGAAGGGAGTCAACTTTTTCTTTTCTTCTCTTATTTCATAGATTTATTTTTTGTTGAAGTTTCTACCTCCGATGAAGACACTTGAGTATTCTCCACAAATGAATTTTTTTGTGGATAAAAAAACCTCATTCTTATGATCATATCTTCACTGATAAACATTATCTTTTATCTGATAGGATCAGATTTGATTTCAATATTGAAATGTATCATACTATTTTTAATAATTTTTCTAATTAATCCAGGAAACATGATGATATAAAAATTCATAGAGTTTGAGTTGATATTATTAAAATTAAAAAGGATAAATCTATAAATATTAATCTTCCTCATATTAACAAGATAATTTAAAAAAATAGATCCTTTGAGAGTATATATATCACCTATTCTCAGAATAAGAAAACCTTGTATCAAAGTAGCTAACACTATTTGATATGGGATAAGATTAGTGAATTTTCTTGGATCTTCATCTATTTTGAATAATTAATTTTCATCTCTTTATTTTACAAATTAACACTTTGAATTTCGTAATTTGTGAGGTGGAAAAAACACATCTCATTCATAAAAAATACCAAGAAAAGTTGCAGCTTCTTTTAGAGACATCTCATAAGTTTAATCATTATCCAAAATGGAAAAAAATATTTTCCATTTTTCTTTTATAACTTAACATACTCATAGAAATCATGAACTATATCCAAATAGAACAAATCATAGTTTAGATCTTTCTATTCTACACACAATGATTCCTATACTTGAAATTGAATCATTATTCTTAATGATGAGTAATACCTTTCATAGAAAGATCTGGATACTAAAATTTTATGGAATACAAAACACTTTTTTTTAATATTTGGTTGGGGCCATCGTATTAGGGCTGGATATAGAGGAAGTAGTCATGAAGAGAATCATAGTTGGAGATTTAAACTCAGCAGTTCTTCACAATGAAAACTTTGAGATAAGTGATGTGGGATATAAAAGGGGTCCCCCTTTTTATTGGAAAATTTGATCAACAGTACAGATTCCAATAAGATCTAATGACCAACATTTAAACACTTTGATTTTATGTTTGATATTATATCCAAATAATATTTTTCTTAAAAATATAAAATCTTGAGGTTTTATAAAAATATTTATCATATTTGGTGAATACAATTAGGAAAGTAAAAAAAATTAAAATCAAACTTTAATAATAAAAACTAATTAGAACAAGTCTAATTATAATAGAATAGTGTTTAAAGTATAAAATAAATAAAAATACCTTTCAAAGTGGAAATATTGATATGTTAATATGTTCTTCTTTGTTTTATAAAAAAATATATCACGAAAAAAAACGATTAAGATAATTTTTTTATTAAATATTATAAAAAAATTAATTTTGAAAATTCTATTAATAAAATTATTAAAAAATATTTTTAAAGTCCAATTTCAATTTTGAATATGAAAACTTTCCAATTCTGATTCAAAAATTAAATTCGATTAATATTTTAAATCCGACTAAAAAATTGAATATGATTATTTTTCTGAATCCGATTAAAAATTCTAATACAAAAAAATCTAAAATCTGATAAATTTAAAAATCCAAAATTTTATGTCCAATTTAATTAAATTCGATTTCTAAATATTTGTTAATGATTTTTTTCTTTAAAAAAAATAAAATTTTAAGACAAATTTTTTTTTAAAAGCAAACATATGTAGCCCCCACGGAAAATAATTATCTTAATACAAGGAGATGGTTAAAAAAAGAATTAGATATGAATGATTAATTTTTAGTTATCATTCATATCTTCTTTTTAATGTATTCAAACATATCAAAAGGTAATGGTTTTTAAAGATATCAGCAAGTTGTTCTTGCATTTTGATGAATTGTAGTACGATATCTTCTTTTTCTGTGTGATACATAAGAAAGTGATGCCTAATATATATGTGTTTTTCATGAGAGTGGTGTGTGGGGATTTTACTTAAATAAATGGAACTAGTTTCATCACATTGTATTTGGGTTTTAGTAAAACTTAGGCCATAGTCAGTGAGTGTGTGTATCATCCACAAAACCTAAGTGTAACAACTTCTAACTGCCAAATATTTGGCTTCAATAGTGAGAAGTGCTACTGAGTGTTGTTTCTTACAATACCAAGAAAATAATGAATATCCTAAGAAATTACATGTTCTAGATATACTCTTCCTATCCATTATACAACAACCAAAGTCAGCATCTGTAAAATTTTTTAAATGAAAATCATTTCCATAAGAATATAAAAGTCCTAAATCGACAGTTCCCTTTAAATAATAAAAAATTAAATTCACATTTTTTAAATGGGATTACTTTTTATTTTCTTGATACCGTTCACATAATCATACTGAAAACATTAAGTGTGGGTGACTAGCTATTTAGTACAGTAGGCTTCTTATCATACTTCAAAAAGTTGTTTGATCCAATGGTTTCCTATTTTCATCAAGGTTGAGTGTATTTTAGGTACTGATTAGAGTTCTAATACTTTTAGTATTGTTATATCCACACTTTTTAAGACAATATTTAATATAATTCTATTTAGATATATAAGTACCTTGTAGTTTTTGGGAGACTTGAAAACCAAGAAAAAATGTTAACTCACCCATCATACTCATTTAAAACTTAGATTTCATAAGATTCACAAAGGAACCTATTAAATATTTTTGAGTTGATCTGAATATAATTTCATCAACATGAATTTTAATAATAATAATGTTTTTGATTACATTATTTATAAAAATGGTTGGATAAATAGTTCCATTAACATGATTTTTTTGTAACAAAAATATTCTAAATCTATCATTCCAAGCCCTGGGGGATTATTTAAGTCTATATAAAGCTTTGGTAAGTTTAAAAACACATTCATGATTTTTTTATCTTCAAAACTAGGAGGTTGTTCAACAAAAACTAATTATTGTGCAAAAACATTAAGTAAAAGACACTTCACATCCATTTGGAAAATTTTGAAATTAAAGAATGCTGCAATGGCTAATAGAATACGAATAGATTCAAGTCTAGCTACTAGAGCATAGGTTTCTTCATAGTATTTTTTATCTTCGTGGTTATAACTTTTAACAACAATCATTAATTTATTTCTAGTTATTATTCCATTTTCATCACATTTGGTTTCTAAAATTCCATTTTACACCATTTACAGAGGTTTATTTAGGTCTTTGAACCAAGGTCCAGACATTATTCCTCTCTTATTCATTTAGTTCATATTGCATTACTTTAATACAATCCTCACAACCTAAAGCCTCATCAAGATTTTTTTGTTTAGATTGAGAAAGAAATTCTAGATGTTCCATTTCATTTCTTAAGGAACTTCTAGTCCTAATAGGTTGATTAACATCACAAATGATACTATCACTAGGATGATTATTAAGAAACAATTGACTTGGGTTTTGTAAAACTTGTTCATCAACATATGGTAGAAAATATTCTTAGGAAAATACTTCAGTAACAATTTCTTGAGTATTTTCCTTATTAGAAGAGACTTCCAACAAAGTTTGATAATCAGTTTCAGAAAACACATCTAATGATGTTAGTTGGGTTGGCTTAAAAACAAAAGGGTTGGTTTTATCAAATTTAACATGTACTGTTTCCTCAACAGTGCATGTTTTTTGTTAAAAACTCTATATGCCTTGGAAGTAGTAGAATAACGTAAATATATACCTTTTTCATATTTAGGTATGAATTTGTGTTAATTATCTTTTATATTTAAGATTAATACTTTGCATACAAATACTATGAAATATGAAACTTTTGGTTTTCGGCCTGTCCACAATTCATAAGGAGTTTTATTAATAAAAGGACGAATTAAAAATAAATTTATAGTATAAAAATTAGTACTAACAGCTTCATCCCAAAAATGTTAATCAATTGAGTATTCACTCAACATGGTTCTTGTTATTTCTTGAGTAATGAGATTTTTTCTTTTAACAACACTATTTTGCTGATGAGTTATTGGAGATAAAAAGTTATGAGTATTGTCTCTCTTACTAAAAAAAGTTTTAAAATAATAATTTATAAATTATCTATCATGATCACTACAGATAGTTATCTGGTAAAGGTTTTTCACATTTTTAATTTTAGATACAAATGGTTTGAAATAAAAAAATCTTCAGATTTCTTTTTTAGAAAATAGGCCCATATGTATCTAGTGTAATCATTAACAATAACTAATACGTAGTACTTTACACCAAGACTTAGAGTTTGTGTAGGACCGAATAAATCTATGTGAATTAGCTATAAGGAATCAATATTTGAGACTTCACTAATAAATTTAAAACTAGAATTATGTTGATTACCATATTGAAAAGGGTCACAGACTTTTGAAGAATCCAATCAATGCTTAGGTAAACCCTTAACAAGTCTTTTCTTAGTCAATTTACATAATTTTCTAAGGTTATAGTGTCCCATCCTTCTATGCCATAACCAAGATTGATCTTCCATTGCACTAAGACAAGGTAAGTCATGTATCCTAAGGTATTATAAGCTTAGTGTATTAACATTCTCATGATGATGTTCATAAATAATGAATTCATCCATGGAATTGTGTACTACACATTTATCATTGCTATAATTCACAAGGTAACCTTCATCACATAATTGAATTATTCTTATAAGGTTGTTCTTAAGAACTTTTACAAAAAAAACCTTTGAAATTATTGATTTTCCAAGAATACAATATTACCTATACCAACAATCATCCCTTAATAATTACCTCTGAAGGTAACTCTTCCACCTTTCATTTTGATAATATTTTCAAAAAAATATTTGTTACCATTCATATGCTGGGAACAACCACTATCCATGTACCAGGTATTCTTATTTTTGGTACTTCCTTTGTTTTCCTAAAAACAAAACAATTAGACTTTTGGAACCCAACAATTTTCTAGGTCTGGAAATGTTAGTAAATAAGATTTTAGGAATACACATTTGTTTTTAAAAATAGGATTTATGTAAACCTAGAGAATGAATTTTATTTAAAGAATATTTTTTATTATATTAACCACCACTTTGAAATTTAGTATAAAAGGGTTCACTTTTTAGAGAAAAATAATTATTATTAAAGACAGGATTTGAATGAGAGTAACCCATTATGGAACTTTTACCATGTGGAAGGAGTTTTTGATACATCTTATCAAAAACATTTCTTTTCCATAAGTAAAATTTTATAAGAGTTTCTTTAAATAAAAAATTTAATATTTTAGTTTGATAACTAAATTATTATCCTAAAAAATATTAGTTTCAGAAGTGAGTTTTGTTTCTAAAACATTTTTCTCAGATATAGTTTTTTTCAAAATCCCGAGAAATCTTTTTCTTCTCAGAATTGTAATTTCCATGGTTTTTAGAAATATAATCAATTTAAAAATATTTCTTATCAAGATACTTTGAAATATATAATACTTATTTTATCACAACATTTATTCTATTGTTTTCTTTTTCAAGTTTCTTACAAACTTTTCAATTTCTATTTTCAATAAATTTAGAAAATCTAGAGGCTTCTTCATATGAAGGTAAAGTAGTATCTTCTATTGAAGATGTTTTTTCATCTAAAGAAATATAATCTTTCTTATCAGGATAGGTTTCATTAAAATTCATATTTATTATAGAATCATAAGTGTATACCTTATCCAAAAGAAATTTATTTTCAAATGGTATTCTGAAATAGGGACCAATATTCCTTTGTTTGTAATTTTCATTATATGAAGAATTATTAGATGAATCTCATCCAACGGGACTCCATGAGTCATTAACTTTCAATAGTTTCTTCCATTTTGTCTTGTAATATTTTTTATAATTTATTTTAGAATGTATATCCTTTCCATATTTCCTTTTAAGCTTTAGAAAATCAGGTCTGACATGGCCTGTTCTTTTGCATTCATAACAAGTAACTTCATAATCCTTCTTTTCATTCTTATCCTTTTCAATTTTCTTTTAACAATATTGAAAATATTTCTTTATGACTATTTTGTTCATCCTTCGAGTAATATTAGGCGACTCATGCTCAGAATGATTAGAATCACTCAAACCATTTTGAATTATAACTTTCTTATTTCAAGAAAACTTAGTAACTTTATTTGAGTCTATGATTTTATTGAATTTGAAGTAGTAGTAAAAGAAACTCCACCATTATTTTTATTAAATTTCTTTTCATCTCTTTTATATATACCCTCATATTCTAAAATAGTTCCAAATAAATCATAAAGAGTAAGATTTGTTATCTTTATTGACCCATCAATGGATGTCCTCTAATATTCCCACTCATTGGGTAAAATATCAATTATTTTTCAACAAAAATTTCATCTTCCAAAACTTTCTATCCTATATATCTTAATCTATTGACTATTATCATAAATCTCTATTATACCTTTGTAATAGGTTCACCATAAGGACATTCAAAAGCTTGATAATCAGATCTGAGAATTTCTCATCTACTTTCAACAACTTTTGATGATCAAAAATGAGTAATCTATAATTTCTTATAGATACTATTGGTAGCTTCACAAGATGAAATTTTACTATAGATATTTCTAGTCATAGAACATAATAAAGTGTTTCTCACTTTTTAATTCAACATATATTCTTTCTTTTATTGATTTTTAAATTCTTTGACTTCCTTATCAATATTTGTATAATCTCTAGTGAGCATTAAAAAATTAATAACCCTATTGTTGATCACAAAAGTATTCATTCTATCCTTCTAGTATTCAAAATCATTACCATCAAAGATCGATAATCTGGTTGGATTGAGGTTTTCTATGGATACAATATGGAATCTTGCCATATTTAATAAAAAAAATTATTTTTCCACAATACACATTAGTGTAATATGTATTTTTAAACAATTTTTTTTTATAAAAAACTTTAAAAATAAAGGAAGTAAAAAGAAGAAAGTATTAGAATTGGAATCATCATATGATTCCAAATTTGAGTATCAATATTACAGAGACTTGGATCTGATAGAAATTATAGTATTGAATTGTATATGAATATGGATAAATATAAGAGGGGGAGAATTTTAATTTCAAAAACTTTCATTTTTATCTTTAAAAGAAACTTTTTTTAATAGAATTAAACAAATCATATTCATAAATCATCTTAAATATTATAACTGTAATCAGATTTAGCCCTAGGTTCTGATGAAAATAATATCATAATCAAGTAAATTCTAATATTTAATCCACATGGTTGATTCTAGTGAATGGAATGGTATTCAGAAAATGGTGTGAATGAATGGTGTGAACATAAAAAACATTTCATCATATTCATAGTATAAAATGATATATCTGAGTATTCATAAAAAGTATCATAATCGTAGTGGTCATGATAAAATAGAGTAATACAATAAATTGTGATTCCATCTTAATGTGTATAGAATCATATTCAGGGTAAAACAAATGAATCTTAATTAAATATATTACAATAAATGAAATAAAAATAGAAATATGAATTGAAAATATCACTTTCTATTTATTTATAGTGGAATATAAAATACTGGTAAAGAAACAAGTAATACAATTGAGTAGAAATATTTTAATCCAAAGAGAAGTGTATAAAAAAACCTTGGATAATAGTCCCTTGATTTATAATTTAAAGAAATTTTGTCTTACCCACACCAGGGTAATCCCTCGATGTGATGATATGTTTCTATCATTCTATCTTTTCAAGCCTCAATCAAGAAGGTTATCCGATCCTCTGTCTTCCTAGCCTTGTAAGTCCTTGATCTTATGGATCAAACTCTGTCTTGCAATACCCATAGGCCCTCAATAAATATTATTGGATTATATATTCCTTGTCTCATAAGCCCTCGATTGCAATCATAATAATTGGAGTCTCACAAAGAAATACAAAATATTCTTAATGAGACAACCTGAAAAGGTTTCCTTAAGAAAAAGACTCTCTCTAAGGAAAATAAAAAAGGAAATGAACAAGTTTTTCATGCTTTTACACTTTAGAAATTTGAGAGCAAAATCATAGTACACACGCACATTAAATATATTTTCATCACACACTAAATGAATGGGTATTTATAAACATGCCTCCTAATGGTCATAATGATATCCAATGGTCATATTGATCTCCAACGATCATATTTCCTTTGATATTTTTGCAAGGACTTGGACACTTGACACTCCAACAGTTCTATTCTAATAGAAACCATGAGATCATTTTTATTAACACATATAATATAATACACAAAATCATTTTAAAAATAAATTTTAAGAGTACAAAGTTACAATATGATAAAATAGTTTTCCATATTCATGACTAAAACAGAATTCGATACGATGGATTTACTTATAGAGTCTCATTATGATTTTCTTTTTGTGTGTGAATACTATGGTATCAGTTCCAATGTATACTCTGATTAAAACTTTTTTCAATACAGATGCATGATATAAAGAATTTGAATTTGTTAGATAAGGTTAATCTGATCATAATAAAATTAATTCTCATTACGATAATTGTAATGTAATTTTTTGAATACTTTAAAACTATTTTAAAGTGTGGTAAAAATATATTTTTTCTATAAAAACATTCTAAAAATTATTTGGAAATAAAATTATAAGATATTGTATATTTAATAATGAGTTTGTGATTTCTAAAAAAAGGAATGGAAAAGTCAAAAAGAAAATTTTGACTCAACAGGTTCAACTTTTATGGAACCTTTTTAGGATATTTATGGTCAACCGTATCGCTCATCATTATATTATCACATGGCGGGTGAGGTAGAAGTTGTGGGGATTGATAAATGATGCTATAGATAGAGTGTAGTTGATTCTAAAGCATTTAGTCACAATTTATATCATGCGAAAATTTCATGACAGTAGGAGGAGGTGACCCTTGGAGTTTGCTATGGGTGACCATGTTTTCTTGTTGGTGACTCTTTAACTTGGGAAATGATGATTAAAAAATAAAGGGAAGTTGGAACTAAAATTTTATAGACCATTTGATTTTACCAAGTGTGCCAAGATAGTGGCCTACCTTTTTTATATTCCTCCTTGATATCAAGGTATACCTAATGTGTTCAATATCTCTCAGCTTCAGAGGTACATGCATGATCTTGAGCAAGTGGTCGACTGTGAGGATGTTGATCTAGATCTAGATGCATAATTTTGATAACTACTAATAAGAATTATAGTCCTAAGTAAGAAATTATTATGAAGAAATATAGTGCCACTTTTTAGATTTCTTTGGAATTATGAAAGGATTCTAGAGGAGATTTAGGATAATGAGGATGGTGTTTAGGAGTAGTATCTTGAGTTTTTCTATCAATACCACTAGAGGAACTTCTCATGGATTATAATCCATTATAGGGGATGAATTTTAAAATTATAAAATTTCTTGGTACATTAGTTTTTAAATTAGGATTTATCTTGTATTTATTTTCAACTTGTATGTGTATATTATGTGTAAAGGGTTCTAGAAGTTAGTTATTTAGAGTATTGGGGCTTAGTGGGATGTATAATGGATAAAACAAGGCCACCAAATAGCCAGTGGGGTGAACCTCCCAACCAATGATGCTCGCAGTGGGAGTTGTAATTTAGAAGATCCCACCGGCTAGCCGGAGGCTAATAATTAACCAGGAGGTGAGGCCGACTGACTTACTGGAGGTTCCTAAATTTAGAAATTATTATGGAAATTTTCATATTTTTGTTATAATCTTATTATTAAACAACAATCACCCAAATCTTACCCTAATGTGACAATAACCTTCTTGATAGATATCCCTTTTCTCTCTTAGCATCCCCTTCCCCTCCTCTATGATGATTGAAGTCCAGATCAATCCATGGTATTATTTGATGTTAGATCTATCCGTTTTAAGCCTAATTAACCCTATTTATTTATAATTGATTATATTTAGAATCCAAGTTGGCTATATCTATGGATATACACCTAGATATAAAGTAAAATTAATGTTTTATTGAAGGATCAATGTTAGATCGTGAGATCTGATGGCCTCTCTTTGATAAATATTAGATATACCATTGATGGTGAATTATTTTTTGTAATTATATATATATTTAATCTATTTACATAACCTATTAACATAATTATAAATCCAAAGAATCTATGATGATGAATTAGATTTTGATCTAGTGAACATTGGTGTGTGAGTGTGATCCGAGTGTCATTCCTCTGTGGATCTTGGGAATTGGATTTGTGATGTTAAAGGTAGGAAGTAATTACAATATTGGGACTTTTTATATATTTTTTGGCATTTTTGGTTTGTTTATACGTTCCTAGTATAAATAACCATTCATGATAGGCACATTTGATGTGCGTAGGGTGCCCCATGAGACCCTTGTTTGTCTATAGATCACGTGTTCTTTGCTATGTCATTTATTACTTGTATAATATTTCATAGACTATGGAATTGTTTATTGGAATATATTTTTACATATATTTTTAACACCGCAATTATTTATGAAATAGTTCTCTATAAATATTTTTTTCTTTGAAAGTTTTCATTACACGAAACATCGAGTTTAAGTGAACCGTGATATACTATTAAAATATTATTATTTAATGCAGTGGTTCTCACCCTACTATTGCATTGAAAAGTATGAACAAGAATAAATAAGCTATTATTATTTTTTATATATTAATAAAATTAATTTATTATTATCAATTAATTATAAATTAAAATAAAAATCATTTGAATATAAAAAAATGCTTTTTCTCAAAGACTGTTTTTATACACACAATATATTTTTATCTTAATAAATTAAATTAATCACTATTGGTGAATGATTTTAAGGAAATTTAAATATTATATATTCAATCAAATTTTATAACATTCATCTAATATTTTTACTATGAATGAGAAACGAATAAATCTATTTTTGTGGTTAAATACATTATTTTTCTAAAAATAATTTCACCAAATTTTGTGTGCTTATTTTTAAAATTAATTTTTAAAACATATAGAAGTTGAATTTTGAAAAATGGATTCCATATTTGGAATCATGAGGTCCAAATTTGGTAAATAGTCCCTTTTCATTTTTGGCCAATATGAATAGTAACTGTGTTAAAACGTTTTATCTCAATAAAGTGTAAATCAAGTTAATCTAGGTTAAAACTAAGTGACAAGGCCATAAATTTTCATCCTAATTCTTATTGGAATAATTTAATTATACTATTATCAAATTAAGCTCAAAAATTATTTTTTTAATGGACCCCTATCCATGAAAATGACCTATATAATATTTAGACCAAAGAAATATACAAAATGTAACTCTCTTTCTTTTAAATATCTATTATGTGTCCACACAGGGACAAAAGTAAGTTATGATCAAATAAAAATGTCTATTTTAAAAATTATGAAATTATTTTCATGATTAAGATTTATTTACTATTTTTTATAATTATATAATTTCATAAAATTCTCATGAAATGCCGATGTAATATTTTTCAATTAATAGAGAAATAAAATCAATAAGTTTTAAAATATTAAAAGTTCAATAATTTGAATGAGTTATAACACTATTTTTTTATAGATTATTATTAAATATTTTTTTAAAATATTATATTCTCATTTCAGCATTTTTTATTTATGCCTTTTATGTCAAATTAAATGAATAGTGTCAAAATTGACATTAATAATATTTTAACAAAATAATATTTTATTAATTTATTTAAAAATAATAAAAATATTTAAAAAGGAAAATATTGATAATATATGGTCTAAAAGTTCATCTATTTTCCATTTATTTTCCAATTATCAACTTATACGTAAAATTATAACCTTTTAAGAGTGAAAAAGATGTTACCATGGTTAAGGTAAAATGGGTTAATTAAGGGTTTAAACCAAAAGATAAGGTTTAAAACACCACTTAAACCTGTGATTTTTTTTGATTAATGAGATTTAAACCAAATAAAACCTTATCTTAGAATCCATTTCCATTTGGAATAATTTTTCTATATAATTAATTTATTATATTTTAAAATTTTAAGAAATCCCAAGAGTGACCCTCCCCTCAATTTTTAAAGGGCACCCATTCTCTCTCTTATTTACACTATGTTTAGTATTATAGATTAACCATACACTAAAATAATACCTCATATACCTCCTTATACACATTATATATGTTTTTTTATTCCCAAAATACAAATGCTATGATCCTTAAGAGGTGATCTAAAAGTTTTGTTTCAAAGAAGAGGCAATCGCTTTAACCAATTAATTCCTTTTTAATTATTATTTTAAATCATTTAAATCTATTATATTATTAATTAAATAATAAGTTAATTATCCTAAATATATTAAAATATTATTATGATTTTGAAACCATATTTATTCACTCTATTTTCCGTCAAATGGGAAGTGAAAGTATCGCTCGTGCGTACATGTGGCTTATCATCTCCAAGTAGTGATATAATTAATTTTCCATAAAAATATTTTATGGTTGAATATTTTGAAGGTTTTAATGTTTATATATGATATTAAAGACTTAACTATTCTCCTTTAATGATAATATCATATCTACTTTATCACCTTCTAAATCGTTGGAAATCTATAACATCGCATGTGCATATGTGTGAACTACCACCTCCACGAAGTGACATGATTCGTTTTTCATATATAATTTACATGGATGATAATCAGTATGAATTTTATGAGTATATATTATTTATTTTATATAATAATTATTTATTAATAATTATTTTCCTTTCTTTTTTTTCCATCAGTTGAAAATTTAAAACAATGTTTATGCGTACGTATGACCTACCATCTCCATGAATGGTGTAATTAATTTTTTATCTATAATTTTTATGGATGACTCTAAATAAATAATAATAGATAATTATTATATATTATATTAATATAATTATTTAAATTTTGTAAATTATGTAACCATATTAAAAGTATAAGGACCAGGACTGCTGAACGAGAACATTCTTGGAAAACAAATTAGATATCACCTAGAATAGTGAATTTAATAAAAAAATTATAAATAAAAGAGTGATAAGATGTCATAAATAAATAATTAATGGTATGTTAGTTATTAATATTATTATAAATTACATATATAATAAATCTATTTTTATTATTAAGGAGGTTTGAGCACAAATGAGGAAAGGCAAGACCTGAGGTAAGGGATTTTCGTCTCACTTTTACTTATGTGTGACACATGCCATATTCACCACTTGTATCTTTTATGGGGTGTATATAATACCAATGAATTTATTTTATTATTATCATCATGAAAATTATGGGGTTATATATATCCATATATTTTTCTCTCTTTCTTGAGGTTTTTATTTGAAATTCACCAAAGTGGTATGGGATTTATGTTTCAATCCTATTTTTAATGAGGATTATTAATGTTTGAATATCTGTTGGGGAAATTATATGATTCTGTATGATAAAACCCTTTAATTTTTCATCTCCTATATTTATCTATGGATAATACATTTTTTACTTTTAATTTCCTCAATTTAAGTATTCAATAGATCAAAATAAAGTTTTTAAAGAAAACTGACTATGTTTTACTATTTGGTTGGGAATCTTTCTCTTCCGTGTCCATATTTTCTAAAAATGTTTTCAATATTTTTTTAATATTATCCAATTATGTTTTAAATTCATTTTTACCATTGTTTTTATTTTTAAAAAAATGTTTTAAAAGGAATATTTTTTCCCTTTTCTGAAGGAGTCAATTTTTGACTTTTTTTACTAAAAATGTGAAAGGGATGTTTTATTTTAACATAAATGCATGAACATGATTTCCCATAATGATGAAAATTAAATGATTTAAAGATTAATTTATAAGTTTTCATATTTATTTTAAAATAAAATTTTTTCCATAAATTTTTTTAATTTTTTATATTTTATTGAATTGAATTCAAAATGGAAATGGTATTTTACAAAAGAATGTTTTTAATAACCATTTACGATAATTATATCATCAATGAAAACAACATTGGATGTTTCTTATGTTTAACTAGGGATATGATCCAATGGTACCATACTTTCTCTTTTTTTGGATGTTTTATGATTATGATGATGTAATTTTTTATAAAACCCATCTATTCTACCGGTGTTATGAAATGATGAATTGATGAAATGTTTATAAAACCCATTTTATTTTCAAAAGTTATGATATGATGATATAATGAGTGTTTAATTATCTTATAGAATGCATATGTTTGGTTTTCATTATTTAATGAGTGGGACTGAAATTATATCCATATATTTAATTGGGTAAAGTATTATATCTCATGAGATGATTATGGGAAACAAGTTGATGTGATTGATATGCAATGGGAAACAAGTCAACATTCCTAATTCGTTATGGGAAACAAGTTAGTTTGCTTGATCAGCTATTGGAAACATGTTTTGATTCTTGATATGTTATTAATTTATAGTCTTGGTAGTTATATTTGACCTATGAAATGGATTCTATACTTATTATGGTTCCACAATTTTATGACATGAATTTATTGTTCATGATTTATTTATAAATACTTCTCAATTTTATGATTCATGTATTTTTTAAATAATAATGATTTATTCCAGGAATCATGCTTCTAATTTTTGATATATTGGGTATCAAATTTTTATTCTATGGGCATGATCTCATACCCTTATGCTTATATTATGATTTTATATGATCATCTATTGATATCTCTCATGATTACCCTAATTGAGCACCTGAGCTCACCCTTTTTTATGTTTCATTTCCTAAGGTTTTGAAGAAATATTTTAAGTAGGGTATGTATATGAAGATTAATAAATGGTGGTATTTTTTTATGATATGTTGAATATCTTACATGAAATAGAAATCTTGTGCATCTAGTCTCCAAATACACTAAAAATTTACAGTCCCTGGGTGTGTATTTTTGAAATGGTTTAAATATTCATCTAAAAAAGTCTTATATTTATGTATGAAGATAATGGAACTTTTACATATGTTATTATGTATATTTGGTTTTCATAATAGTTTATGGAATCTCAATTTCAATGTTTAGGTTGACAGGTGACCCTGACCGAATTAGTCAACTCTTTAGAGGGGGAACGCAGACGACATGGCTCAATGGTGATGGATTTATGTAGGATGGTTAGCACTTTGGAATTGAATATTTATACCATGGTAAGACCATATACATTTGGAATAGTTTCCATATATTCCAGTAATATATACCAATTGGGAAAATCCTTGAATTAGAGAGAGTCCATTATTCAGGCATGCCAAGCATGCATACCATAATTTGAGAGTAGGTAACCATGAGTCACAAGTAAGTATTTCCCTTAAAGGTGGGAATAGAGTTTTTTCTTAAATAAAGAAATCATATTTTACTTAAAGGTGTATAGAGTTACATTAAATGATAAAATTCATGTGATTGACTAGATGTGATATTCTTTAAGCGTGGGGTTGAAGCAGGTATGACCAGGGTTTGTGGAAGTTTTGTAAGAACATGTTCACTCGATACATGATTGGTTATATTATTGTGTGCAAGTTTAACTTTACATAATGTCATAAACTTCTATATACATCTAAAATTATGTTAAGGATGAATTGGTGATTTACTACTGATTTTATACTCCCACCTTGCATGAGAATCTTGGTACGTGTGCAATATTCATGATCATGGATATAGAGAAAGGAAAGGGCCCTATAGAAGGTTAACGAGGAGCATGGGGTTGGAAGATGGACACAGTACCTAGACAGACTTTTGATGGTTACTGCAACACTTTTATTTATTATCATTTAAAATTGTATTATTTACCTTTTTGGTCTGCCACATTGGGTTTCCATTTGATTATACCTGTATATATTGACATGACATATTCTATAACATTTATTCATGTTATATTATGTTGTATTGTTTTTTAGTTTATATTTTTGTTATTATCTTCTGGTGATGGATATGATTACTGAGAATATAGTCTCCCCATGTCGCTTTAGACCCTTGATGCTTGTTGGAATCCTCTTATATATAGGGAAGTGTGTATGAGGTTATGTGGAACTTCAACTTAGACCCATTTATTTGGGTTGGGATGTTACACTCATCCTCATGGATCTATACCGTAGTGTGCCTATGGAAGTCAAAATTAGTGAGGCATGGGATCTCGACACAAATAGGTGCATGCTATGGTCGTTTAGTTCCAGATATACTAGAGAATATTTTAGGTATTATCAATTTATCATCTACCATATTTTATTATTTATTTTATTTCAAGGATTCACACTTTTTTGTTTCAACCCTCTTCGTCTATACATTAAGATTGGAGGTGTAGAGGATTCTAGTTCCCCTAGTGTTATCTGTGCGAGTTGGAGGCCATGATTTCTTGTTTGATGTGAGCCAGGGATGTAGACTAGTGATGGGAAAACATCAGTTTGTGGAGATTTTTATCCTTTTATAGATGTATTTATACAATTTCATCCTTATCATGGATTGGTTGTACTCTATGCATGAAACAATAGACTTCTTTTAGAGGGGAGTCATGATTTATGATGTGGAGGGCCAATGAGTGGTGTTCATTAGTGAGAATAACTATCAGATGGGTAGTAGGTGTATACAGCCTATTATATCTTAGTTAGTGTATTTTTTAATGGAGTCCTTGGTGGAAGATATGATTAAAGTTTTGAGGTATTTCTTGATGTATTTCAGGATGAGGTTGTGACACTACCCCTTTGATGCGATGATGAGTTTGTGATAGTGTTACAACTAGGTGGATATTTTATTTCAATGGATCCTTATCACATGGAACCCATGTATCTATGTGAGTTGAGACTCAAGATTGATGATTTTCAATAGAAAGGCTTCATACGACCCTATTTATCCACTTATGGTGCTCTAATGTTGTTCACTAAAGGGTGATGATAGTTTGAGGCTATGTGCAGACTACCAAAAGTTGAATAAGGTGATAGTCAAGAACCATTACCCTATTCTAAGAATTGATGATCTATTTGAATATAAAAATGGAAACAGATGGTTTTTAAAGATTGATCTATGGTATAGGTAACACTAAATGAGGGTGAAGGAGGAGGATACCCTAAAGACTAATTTTCAATGATGGTATGGGAACTTTGATCCTGTGGTCATGTCATTTTATGTTATGAATGCACCAACTAGGTTCATGGGAATCATGAACTATGTATCTCATAAGTTCATACTCTATTTCATAGGTGTGTTCATTGAAAAAATCCTCATATACTCAATTCCATAGGAAGAGTATGTATATAATATTATATTTTTTCTACAGGTTCTTCAACATTATAGACTATATGAAAATATATCCAAGTGAAAGTTTTGGATATGGGAGGTTCTCTTCCTTAGACATGTGGTGTCATTGTATGGTGTGGCTATGGATTCATCAAAGATTAAGGCAGTCATTTCTTAGGTATAAACCAAGAATGTAATAGAGGTTTTTAACTTCCTTGGCCTTGTGGGCTATTACTATGGGTTTGTGTCTGATTTATCTTAAATTGCAGCCACATTGACAACTTTGACAAGAAAGGATAAGGCCTTCATTTGGAATGATCATTTTGAGATAACATTAAACTACCTAAAAGAGAGGTTTATCAGTGCCACTATGCTTTAGTTTCTAGAGGAATGGGTGATGTTCAAGGTATTTTATGAAACTTTACATCAAGGAACATGATTCATATGTGGGAGCCAAGGTTGTTCTTTGATAATATTTGGGTTTGGTTTGTGTTTGTTTTCAATCTGCACATGGCTGACAAGGGAGTTTTCAAAGAATGGGGTCATACATTTGAGGTCGAAAGAAGTATTGAAGGTAGAAAAATTACCTAGTGTTTGGAAAATTTTTGGGCCTCAAAATCAGGGGTTTGGTGATAGTTCACGGGCGCATATGGAACAGTACGTGGAGCAGTATGGGAATCGGTGCACAGAACCAAAAACAGTTTGCAGTGATGGTACGTGGTGAAGGAATGCGGTATGCAGGATGATGTTTAAAATGGTTCATAGTGATAGTACATAGTGAAGGAGTTTGGTACACGGAATGCTGTCGAAAATAGTTTGTAGTGATGGTACGCGATGAAGATGTGCAGTATGCAGAATGCTAAAGGTTGGCGGGATTGCTGCAGTTCAAGAAACAAGAGCAGTATGAGGTGGAGGCTAAGAGTAAACATATGGAGTTTAGTTTACAATGAATATTGTCCCACATTGAAAATTTGCTTAAATAAAATTAGAAAAATTTGTAGAGTTATGTGTCTATTTAAGGACCAATAATCCCCTTTGTTAAAGGAGAAGATTGGAGATTAAAATTTTGGGAAGAAATCCAGTGAAGTCCAAAGTGGTTTATGGAGGAGAAGACGGTACACGAAGAGGATTATCTGCTTAAGGAAAATATTTTGTGGGAGAGAGTTCGGTTTATGTAGAAAGCTCTCGTAATATGTGGTGGAGAGAGGCAGTACATAGAGAAGGACAGTACACAAAGGAGTGGAGTAGTATCCAGAGTAGGTCAGTACATGGATCAGGGCAGCACGTGGAGGAGCTGCATGGTATGCAAAAACAGTAGTAGTATGTGGAAAAAACAAAAGTACATGGAAACAACATCAGTACAAAAAACACCCAAGAAGAATAAAAATTGACCAAACCAGTTTGAAAAATTAATTTCCATAGCATATCAGTGTAAGGGAAAATAAATTACATCTATGGGTGATTACAAGACTTCCAAAGAGCATCCATTTATAGTTGAGGATGTATAATATAATGCTAAACTATTGAGGTGACCTTCAAGTCGATAAACTAAGTGAAGATTCTTCCAACATAGAGAGAAAGGGTGAGTCATTAAAAGTGATCTGAGGGATGCAGTGTGTTATCCCTAAAACCTTGTAAAGGTGGTGCGCCTGGCACAGAGTGACTGTGCTAAACTCTTGTAATCCAAAAATTGTGAAGATTAGTGGTTTTTGGTAGGACCAACACACTGTCAGAGTATGCCCCTTGGACGTATCCATTAGTGGTAAACCAAGTAAAATTGATGTGTAATTGCTTTGCAAGTGATTGTTTATTTTTATACTTTCTATTCAGAAAGGTTTAATAGGTTGCTACCAATGTGGGAACAAGATCCATCAGTTTAAAATAAGAGGTTGAGACCCTGATTCACCCCTCCCTTATTAGGGTGTTTTGGGGGTCCTGCAAGTGGTATAGAGAGTAAAGGTTACTGGTCTTAAATCTGTCCTTTTTTCCTGACATGGAGAATATAGTTAATGTCATGGGATTTCCTTTGTTTGATGGAAGTAACTTTCAAATATGGAAGAAAATGATGAGATATCATTTAAGATCTCTTAGAATTGATTTAATTTTTTCTAATGCACAAGGAATACATGTCACCGATCCAACCAATCTATCTATGATAAATACAAATAGGAAAATGATGGATACCGATGCTAAAGAACAAAATTCCCTAACTAAAGATCTTTTTGATCAAATATATATGAAGGTGATAAAATTTACGTTAGTGAAATATATGTGGGAGAAACTAGAGAATATTTATAAAGGTGACATGAAAGTGAAGGAGGTGAAGCTCAATGTTTTACACAACAAGTTTGATGATCTGAAGATGCAACCTAATGAAAATGCAGATTCTTTCATCAATAGAATTACTAAAGTTATATGATAAATTCAAGGTCTTGGAGAATATATCAAAGACATTGATATTGTAAATAAAATCCTGAGAAGACTTCTGCCCATTTATAATGAAATGTTTTCATCTCTTGAGGAAAGGTATCGTTCCAAACTTTCTCTTGATAATTTTCTGAGAAGCCTAGTGGAATATGGGATGAGAGTAAACCCAAAAGATGCAACGACTCGTGTAAGCAAGGAAATGGAATTCAAAGAAATATAAAAACCAAAAATTTCAAGAGATTGTTTTGATGAATATGATGAGAAAAAAGAAGTTATTTCTCTCATTTCCAAGAACTTAAGAAGGGAATAGGGATATTTTAAGGAAATCTACCTATGGCTTATTTTTACTGTGGAAGAGTTGGGTACATTGCCTCGCCTTTCCCAATAAAGTTAAATAATGAATAAATTCATGATGGAGTCATTCAAAAGCCTAGGAAAAGATTTTTCAAAAGGAGAGACTTCAAATATGGAAATAAATTTCAATGAGAGAGTTTTGTTTGTTTTTGAAGATGATGAAAATGAACTCTTTGAGGAAGAGAAAGTAGAATTCAAATATGGGAACCATGCTTCGATGATGGATACCATTGAGAAGTTAGAACCATTTATAGATAAATCTAGAGATAATAAATTGACTACTAATGTCGATCCCAAGTTGCAACTTAGGGATGATTTTGGTAAGGTTGAAAATAAATATAAGAGATGAAATAAGTAGAAAGCAATGGTAGAGGAATATTCAAAATATTTTGATCATTTGGTTGCGGAAATTGAAAGACTAGAAGAACTGGTGAAAGTACAATCATCAATCCATGAAAGCGCTAATGATGTTGTGGAACTAAAAATCAGAATTGAAGAACAAGAAAAGGTCATCAATGACCTGACCTTGAGACTGGATGGGAAGTCCAAGACCATTGAGGAATTTGGAAAAAGAAGTTGTTACTCTGAGAAGTAAACTCGAAAGTGAATCGATTTCAAAAACAAAATCAAAGAAGAAAATACAATTTGGAAGTTTCTAGGATACTGAACTACTAGAGGGAGAAAAATGTGGTTCTAATGGAGTTGAAAAGATCTTGAGTGATCAAAGACCCACATGCATGGGAAATAGTGGAATTGGTTGAGATGCTGAAATGTCAAATTATATAAATAAAATGAACCAGAATAATGGTAAGTTGAAAGTTGAACATGTTGAAAAGCCACTAGAAGTGATGAAAAAGAAACCCTTAAAGCAATCTAAAATGATAAATGAAGATTATCCTCAAGTTTCTAGAAATAATAGGGAGTCAAAATATTTTCCCTAGGAAGAAGACATGAGGAGAAATAGAAGTGAGAAGACATTACCTTTCATGAAGTGTCAGTTTTGTGGCTATATGAGATATACCATGTCATAATGCAAAGAGGCAAGGAGCTATATGAATGGGGAAGAGTTAGGAGTTTAACAAAGGAAAAAATTTTCATACCCTACTTCTTATAGAAGAAATAATTTCTATGGATACTATTTTAGCTATTCTAACTTTGGCCATAAAGCTGTTTATTGTAGGAAGAGGTATTACTGGAGAAATTATTTCAGTGCTTAGAGATGATTCAATACTCATCAACCATACAGTTTTGCTATTTCAAATAGGTTTTCTCCTCTGGAAGAAGAATTTGAATATGAAGAACCCATATACAAGGGAGAGAGGATTAAAAGACCACCAATTTCCTACGCTCAATCCAATATCTCATGGAAAGAAAAGAGAAAAACTGAAAATTCAAATTTTGTAGAATTAGCCCTCAAAGCTACAAAGAACAACAATACTTGGATTATTGATAGCAGATGTTCATCCCAAAAGATGGGTAATGCAAACCTATTAATTAATGTTAAGAAAAAGGTCAATGAAACAATGAGGTTCGGTAATGATTGTGCTTTGAAAATAAAAGGTAGTAGAAGCACTAAGCTAGCTAATAGAGAGATGAAGAAAAATGAAATCGTTTATGTGGATGGTCTGCATCACAATCTTCTTAGTGTGAGTCAACTCTATGAATCGGGTCTTATTGTGAAATTCAATCAGAATGGTTGTACTATAAGAGGAAAGTCTGGGAATTCTTTCATTAAAGGCTGCATAAGATATGGAAACTTATGTCAGGTTGATAGCAAAGAGAAAATTTTCTACCTAACAATTGAAGAGGAAAACAAATTATGGAATTGGATATTTGGGAACATCAATCAGAATGGCATGGAAAATATATCTAAGCTGAATATAGTCATGGATATCACTAATTTGAAGCGTGAACGAGATAAGACTTATGATGTTTGCATGCAAGAGAAATTAGTCTACAGTTCCTACCAGCTAATGAAGAAAATAGTATCAAATCTCATTGACCTCATCCATACAGATGTATGTGGCCCAATAAATGTTGTCGGAACACATGGATAAAGTTAATTTGTTATTTTAATAGATTATTATAGTAGAATGTTTTGTGTGATTGTTATACATAGGAAGCGACAAGTTCTTGATTGCATGAAAACCTACCGTTGAATCACCAAGAATGATATTGGATGGAAGATCAAAGTTCTATGGTATGACAATATAGGGGAATACACGTACATTGAATTTTAAAATTACCTCGAGAAGAATAGGATACAACATGAGGTGGAAGCTATGAGAACTCCATAAAAAAATGGAGTTGTTGAGCACAAGAATCGAGAGGTAAAAAATATGGCCAAAATTATGTTGATTGAGGGTCATATTCCTCAACATTACTGGAAAGAGGCAACAAAAGATGTAGTGTATATTCAAAATCGAACAAGGCTATATATGGGTGAGATAAGGACGCCATATGAATTGTGGCATGGAAGGATGACCTCTTTGAAATATTTTCATGTTTTATGAAGGAAATGTTTTATTAAAAACAGATAATAAAATCAAGGGAAGTATGGAGACAATGTAGATGAAGGAAAATTTCTTATATACTCAACGAAAAACAAATCCTACAAGTGTTTCAATAAGCTCTTGGGAAGAATTGTGAAAATCAGTGATGTAAATATCATTGAAGAGAAAAACATGAATGATTTAAGAAATTATTACGCTAATGTGATAGAAGACAAGGAATAAAGTGAACATAGAACAAATGCTAATATAGAGGTTGAGGGAGGTGTGAAAAACTCTCAGGAGTCACATCATGATGTTGACTTTGAAGAAGAATCAAAAGAGAAATCCATAGCTGGAGAGAATTCGGTTAAACCACAAAGAAGAAATCAAATACTAGAGATTGATGAATCCAAAATTATCATAGATCCGAATGCACCTACAGAGATATGGAGAATGAGGAATAATGCACAATCTGTATTTCTATTAGTTTTGGAACCATCCTCATTTGAAGAGGCTGTAAAGGATGAGTCATGGGTAAAAGTAATGAATGCAGAGTTAGATCATACTAAAAAAAATCATACTTGGGATATTGTCAAAATACTCAAAGGTCACAATGTGATTGGTATGAGGTAGATTTTCAAGAAAAAATTTAATGAGCACGAAAATGTGATTAGAAATAAGGTATTCCTGGTCTATAAGGGATATTTACACATCGAAGGTATTGATGTTGAAACGACATTTTCTCCAATAGAGAGACTGGATTTAATCAGACTATTTCTTTCCATGGAAATACAAAGAGATTATAAATTGTATCAAATGGACATCAAGACAACATTATTACATGGTGTATTGGAAGAAGAAGTTTATATTGACCAAACCATGGGGTTCTTTCTTGGTAATGATGAACTGGAGGTTTAAAAATTAAAGAAAGCACTCTATGGCTTGAAAGAGGAACCAAAAGCATGGAACCATCAGTTGAACTCTTATTTAGGAAAGTTTGAATTTAAAAGAGGATTGGATCACAATCTATATGTGAAGAATTCTCAAAAGGATCAGTTCATGGTATTGGTATATGTGGATGATATTATTTTTGGTGGAAGCAGGCATGGATCAGTGGATGAATTTTACAATCACATGAAATCAGAATGTTAAAAGTCCACGATTGGTGAACTCACATACTTTTTAGGGTTTCAAGTTATTTAGAAGAAGGATTACACTTTCATTTCTCAGGAAAAGTATGCAAGAGAGCTGCTGAAGAAATTCAATATGCATGATTCCAGAATAATTTTGACTCCGATTTTGGTTTGAACGAAGCTCGGGAAGCATGAGGACGAAACATATGTTTATCCAACCATGTACAGAAGAATCATTATAAGCCTACTATACCTAATAGTGACACGACTGGATATTGTCTTTTCAAATTTCCTTGTGTCCCACTTTCAGAGTAATCTCAAGGAAGAACATATGGAGGGAGTGAAAAGAATCATGAGATACATTCAAGGTACACATAATTATGGGCTATACTTTGTTGCAGGAAGAGATAGTGAACTATCAGAATTTTCTAATGCTGACTAGTCTAGAGATGTAGTGGAAAGAAATTCTACCAGTGGTGGAGTATTCTATATTATAAAGAAATGCGTGATCTGGTTAAAAAAGAAACAGTAAAGTACATCACATAGTACTGCTGAAGTTGAATATATATCTTACACTCAATTACTTTGGATAAAGTAGCAACTTATTAACATAGATGAAAAGGTGAAATAACCAATGGCGATTTACTATGACAAAAAGAGCACAATTGATCTTACAAATAATCCTATTTAACATTATTTTATGAAACATATTGAGATTAGATATAACCTTATTAAGGAAAAAGTTGAATACGACATGATCAAAATGGACCATGTGGGAACTGATGAGAAAGTGGATGACATTATGACCAAGCCACTGTCAGCGGATATGTTTGAGAAACATCGGTTGAACCTCAGTGTTCATCCACCTCCCAGTGCATAAGGAGGTTAAGAGATTCTCCTCTCCCTATATTTTTAACTATTTTTAATCTCTTTGTGGAAATGATGCAGATTTATGGGGGATATACGATCTAGGGGGAGCATGTTTATTATCTCTATAAGTCAATATTCAGTTCATTGGTTTTATTTCAAATGGGGGATAATGGATAAATTCAATGGAGAGTGATATGTTTTTTTCTAGATACAAGAATGATGGAGAATAGAAGAAGCTAGAACTATAACTATGGGGGAGAAAAGAAAACAACGAAAACTCCATTCATGTCTTCTCTCTTGTTTTCTACACCAAGCACTACTCACGTAGACTTAGAGTGATGGAAGAGTTATTTCTTGAAGGTTCAGGTTTTGATCTTGGCTAGAGCATCAATGAATTTATCTAGAGATTTCCAACAAACCCAAAGGGGGAGATTATTGGAACCAAGGATGTTGGTTGATAATATTGTAGTTTGTTTTGTGTTTGTTTTCAACATGCACATGGCTAATAAGGGAGTTTGTAAAGAATGAGGGCATATGTTTGAGGCTGAAAGAAGTATTTAAGGTGGCACAGTTCCCCAGTGTTTTCCAAAATTTTGGGCCTCAAAATCGGGAGTTTTATTATGGTTCATGGCCACATATGAAACAGTACGCGGAGCGGTATGCAGAGTGGTGTGCAAAACAGAAAACAGTTCACAGTGACGACACATGGTGAAGGCATGTTGTATGTGGGATGCTTCCAAAAACAGTTCACAGTGATAATACATGACGAAAACTGTTTGCAGTGACAATATGCAATGAAGACGTGCAGTATGTGGAATGGTGAAGGTTGTTTGGATTGTTGCGGTTCACAAAATAGGATTGGTTCACGGTGGAGGATAATAGTACATAGGTGGAGTTTAGTTTATAGTGAAGATTTTCCCACATGGAAAATTTGGGTAAATCAGATTAGCAAAATTTGTGGAGTTATGTGACTTTTTAAGGAGTAGTAATCTCATTTGTTAATGGAGAAGATTGGAGATTACAATTTTGGGAAGAAATCCGGTGAAATATGAAGTGGTTCATGGAGAAGAAGGAGGTAGGTGGAGAGGATCGTCCGCATAAGGAAAACAGTTTGCGGGTGATAGTTTGGTTCGCACAGGAAGGTCTCACAGTATGTGGGAAATCAAGGTAGTATGTGAAGAAGTAGAGCAATATATGGAGTATGGTAGTACGTGGACCATCGTAGTACTCGGAGGAGTTTCATGGTACATAGAAACAGTAGCAGTATGCGGAAACAATAGTAGTACGTGGAAACAACAACAGTATACAGAACATGCAAGGAATCCTAAAAATTTAGGAAATCTATTTGTGAAATTAATTTCCATAATATATCAGTGTACGGGAAAATAAATTACATATGTGGGTGATTACAAGACTTCAATAGAGCATCCATTTACATTATATGATTCATGATCTAATGCTAAACCATTGATGCAAATTTCTAGTCAATAAAGTGAGTGAAATTTATTCTAACATAAGGAGTAAGGGGGAGTTAGCAGAAGTGATCTAAGGGATGTAGTGTGCTATCTCTAAAACCTTGTAAATGCAGTGCACATGGAACATAGTGACTGTGCTAAACTATTGTAATACACAACTTATGAAGATTAGTAGTTTTGGGTATTAATGACACACTGTCGGCGTATTCTCTTTGTATGTAGCCCTTAGTGGCGAACCAAGTAAAATTGATGTGTCATTTCTTTGCATGTGATTGTTTATTTTCTGCACTTCCTCTTTAGATAGGTTTAACAGGTTCCTACCAATGTGGGAACAAGATCCATCAGTTTAAAAGAAAAAATTGACACCCTGATTCACCCCTCCCCTCTCAGGGTGTTCCAGTGTTATTCAAGTGGTACCATAAGGTAAAGTTTTCTGGTGCTTAATCTTTCCTTTTTTCCTGACATGAAGAGTACAATTAATGTTAGGGGAGTTCGTTTGTTTGATGGAAGTAACTTTCAAATATGGAATAACATGATGAGATCTAATCTTTTATCTCTTGAAATTAATATAATTTTTTCCATTGCACAAGGAATACATGTCATTGATCCAACCAGTCTCTCTATGACCGATACAGACAAGAAAATGTTAGATTCTAATGCTAAAGCACAAAATGCCCTAACCGCAACTCTTTCTGATCAAATATACCTGAATGTGATGAATTGTACGTTAGAGAAGTCTTTGTGGGAGAAATTAGAGAATATTTAAAAAGGTGACAACAAATTGATCGAGGTGAAGATTCAAGTTTTTTCACAATAGGTTTGATGATCTGAAGATGCACCCTAATGAAAATGTAGATTCTTTATTCAATCAAATTGCTAAATTTGTAGGAGAAATTAGAGGGATTGGTAAAGAGATCAAAGACTTTGATATTATAAGGAAAATATTGAGAAGACTTCCTCCCATTTATAATACAATGGTTTCATCTCTTTAGGAAAGGGATCTTTACAAAATTTCTCTTGATAATCTGCGAAGCAGCCTGGTGGCATATGGGATGAGAGTCAACCAAGAAGACACAACGACTCGTGTAAGCAAGGAAGTGGAATTAAAATCCATAGACAGCCCAGAAATTTCAGGAGATCATGTTGATGAAGATTATGAGGAAAAAAGTTCTTTATATCATTTCCAATAAACACAATAAGGGAACAATGAAATTTAAAGGAAATATACCTATGGCTAGTTTTTTATAAGGAAGAGTTGAGAACTTTGCCTCTCATTTCCCAAAAAAGTTTAATGATGTATAAAGAGAAGACAAAGATATTAAAAAGCCTCAGAAAAGGTTTTTCAAAAAGAGAAACTTCAAATATGGAAATAAATTTCAACAAAAGAGTTTTGTTTGTGAAGAAGAAGAAGATGAAAATGAACTCTTTGAGTAAGAGGAAGCATAATTCAAATCTGGGAACCATGCTTCCATGATGGCTACCATTGAAAAGTCAAAACCATTAATAGATAAAGCTATAGATAATCAATTTTCTACCAATGTCGATCCAAAGTTTCAACTTAAGGATGATTTTGGAAATCTTGAGAATAAATGTAAGAGATGAAATAAGTGGAAGGAAATGGTGGAGGAATCTTCAAAATATATTGATCAGCTGGAAGTAAAAATTGAATGATTTGAAGAAGTGGTGAAAGTACAATCATCAATCCTTGAAAGCACTAATGATGTTGTGGAAATAAAAATTAGAATTTAAGAACAAGAAAAGGTCACCAACGAGCTTACCTTGAGACTGGAGGAGAAGTCCAAGACCATTGAGGGACTCAAAGAAGAAGTTGTTACTCTGAGAAGTAAACTCTAAAGTGAATCAATTTCAAAAGAAGAGAAGAAGAAAATACAATTTTGAAGGTTCTCAGTTGCTGAACTTCTAGAGAGAGAAAAATATGGTTCTAATTGAGTTGAAAAGATCTAGAGGGATCAAAGACCCGCATGCATGGGAAATAGTGTAATTGGTTGAGATGCTGAAATGTTAAATTAAATAAATAATGTGAACCAAAATAAAGAAAATTTGAAAGTTTATCGTGTTGAAAGGCCACCACAAGTGCTTAAAAAGAAATCATTAAATCAAACTAAAATGAGAACTAAAGAATTTTCTTGAGTTTCCAGAAATTATGGGGAGTCAAACTATTTTCCCAAGGAAGAGTGTATGATGAGAAATAGAAGTGATAAGACATTACCTTTCATGAAGTTTCATATTTGTGGTTATCTGGGAAATACCATGTCATACTACAAAGAGGCAAGTAGATATATGAATGGGGATGAGTTAGGAGTTCAACAAATGATAACATATTCAAATCCTACTTCTTATAGAATAAATTATTTCTATGGATATTGTTTTCACTATTCTAACTTTGGCCTTAAATCTGTGTATTGCAGGAAGAGGTATGACGGGAAAAATTATTTCAATTCTCAAAGAAGAGCCAATACTCTTGAACCAGATAGTGTTTCTATTTCAAACAGGTTTGCTCCTCTAGAAGAATAATTTGAATACGAAGAACCCATGTACACATAAGAGAGAATTTAAAGTCTATCAGTGTCATATGCTGAATCCAATATCTCATGGTATTAAAAGAGGAAAATTTAAAAATCCAATTTTGTATAAGTATCCCTCAAAGCTACAAAGAACAAAAGTACTTGGATTCTTTGTAACGACCCAAAATTCAATTAATTGAAATTCCTCTGGATCTAATTAAATGTTTATTATGGTTATAAAAAATGTGAACTTCAATAGTTTTATGTTTCTAGATTTTAAAATACCGTTATGAATTGTGACCGTTGCTAATATAGTCGTTGAACAATGATAACATGATTAGTATAAATATAGGATTTTAACAAATCCAATTTACTTAGACAAAGGAAGAGATGGCCTCATTTAGTAGACTTTACCCGTACGAAGACCATTTGATAGATCTTGGAAAGGAGGTGGCATCATTAGGTTTCTATCTTGACCAAGCCCAAGCCAAGCTTGAACACGTTAAGCTTGAGCAGAACCGACTATGGGAAAAGTGGAAGTTAATAGAGATTACCACCTGAGCAATGTTATCTGAGCCACCCCAAGAGTTTGTCACCATCACATAAGTTATCCTTCGGTCTTATGTGGGTGTTATAAGGGGTTATGTAACAAGACCCTATCACTATGACTATGTACATTATTTTTTTATAAAGAATGTGCATTCATTTTATTATTGTTACTTTGTAAATAGTTTTTAAAGCACAAATAGTATTTTTAGTTAATATTCAACTAAGAAATCTATTTTGATGAATTAACGGATTTATGAATTAAATAATATTTTAATAAAATATTATTATAATTAAATTACTTTTTTTAAATATAAATTATCATATAATTTTATGATTGTAATTGTAATTTTTATTAAGGTTTGAAAGCTGTTTTTTCCAAAACCCATTAATTTTCGGTAAATGTCAGTTTTTATTTAAAAAGTAAAAAATCAAATATTTATAAAATTATTTTTATAAAGTGAATAATATTTTTGGAATCGTGACATTTAAATTATCCAATGGTGAATTTTTCATAATCTTCTTAGACTGTTGAATTTTTGGGTAAAAATTAAATACCGTTTAAATATATAATGTGTTTTATGACATCACAATGACCCAATAATGATGTAATAAAATAATATAAAAATTATGTTCGGAAAATATATGTTTCAACATTAAAATAATGTGATTTTGGGTTTTCTTTATTTATTTTACAAAGCTTTAGTGGACCCTTCAATTCTTATAAAACATTTTGTCTTTTTAAATTGTTTTCCTTGAGACTGTGACTCACCTCGACATAAGCAAACCTATTATTTTAAGAAGTTAGGATATTGGACTTATAAAATATTTTTTTTCACTCCCCTTCGGAAAAAACCATGGGCATAAAACAGGATATGGTTTGTGGTATTGATTAGTTTAATGTGGGGCGCCCCAAACCTAAATAATAAAGAATTCCCTCTCCTTTCCTATATAAACCCACCCAAGCTCTGACTTCCTATTCACTCAAAGCCTTTGGAGTTCAACCAAACCCTTACCTCCTCTCTCTAGAATCCTCCCAAGGTACCCCATTCTCCCAAGAAGCCTCTCTCAAGCCTCTCCCAAGCCTTTGGGAGCACACTTCCAAGTAAGGGATTTCTTCTTTTCTCATTTTTTTTCCAATTTTCTTTAAGTTGTTATGCCCATTTTTTTTCAATTAAAAATGTTGGGGGTATGATTTATCACCTCCCCCATAGTGACTGCATTATTTTTGGATGATGGTAGACCCCTTTCTCTCTCATTAATGCCTTCCATGTACACCCGTTACCATGCTGAAATTCCGTGGGGGATTTCTCTCTCCTCTTTTACATCTAAGTAATTATTTTGAATTATGAATCTAAATTCCATTACGTTTGTTGGGAAATGTTTATATATGACCCCCTTACTATCCATTTCATTTAAATATGATTAGAAAACAATTTATCTCTCATCAACCAATTTTTTATGAGTTCTTATTTCACGCAGTTATACTGCCGAAATTGCACTACAATTTTCCAAGACAATGTCATTGTGTACTGAATACCATGCCCATTTCTCTATCAAGGGTATTAAACTTTATGAACATTTACTTATTGATTATAAAGATTCATGTATGTATTATAATTCCCTTTATCATGTAATAAATTATGATGATTGATTCCATGTTGTATGATCCATGTGGCACACTTATGCATGAAATGAAATGTTTAAGAAGGGTGTGCCCAGATAGCGCTGCAATGCATTGGGTAAAGTATAGTATCATGATACGTCATGTATAGTGGGTGTTGAATCATTATAATTCAATTGAAACAAGTTTTTACTCATGCTTCATGTGCAATGAGGGTTTACTCATGCTCAATGTGAAATGATCCTTGTCTCATGCTAATTCTATGTTAAATGTTGTTGCCACATTTCCATGTTATGATTATCATGTTTTATCATGAATTTCTGTTCATGTTTCTCTTGTGATTTATTGATATTCCTATTGCCTAACATGTATTTTAGTCCTTATATTTTTCCATGTTTATTCCCTTACTGGGATTTATAGCTCACCCTTTTCTTATTAATGTCCTCAAGTTATCCCATGCAATGCTAAGTACGAGGGAATGTAGTGGTCATGTAAAGGATGTTTTCAATAAATATGTTGTGTGTTTTATGTTCTAAGTTGTTATGTAATGTTCATATGCCCCAAAGACACTATACCTCTCAATATTCTATGTTGTATCATTTGAAAATTTTATGTAATAAATCATGTTTAAATGTGTAATAAGAATCAGTATTGTTATAGTTGGTATTAGAGGATAGGTTTAGTTATTTTTGGGATTTGGATTAGAAAACCCTAGTGAAGACTTATAGACATGAATAAGTATAATAAAAACATCCCTAAGTATTGGTGAGTATTGAGTAAGTGGTTTATCAAGAAAATACATCCCTTTCTGGATACGAGCATGTAGAGGAAGCTCTAGCACAGTTATATGGTAGGGGTAAAACCTGAAAACACCGATTTGAGCTAGAATTGAACAAGAACTGGTGCACAATAATGGGCATTGTTTAACTCTTGGTTACGACACTCCCAAGGGATATGATTTGGTAAATTCACAAGCTTAGTATGAACCCTTATTAAGGGAATTAAAAAAATTCCCCTAATAATATGTGTTAGGAATTATATCATTGATAACATAGACTAAAGCCAATAGATTCATAAGTTATGGAAATAAAAGCTATTTATAAGTCATCTATTTTTTGTGTTTGGATTACACTTTATGTGTTTAATAGTTATCTTCCCAAAGTTGTTTTGGATGATGTAAATAAGTAAACTAGAATAAAAAAGTAAAATGTAGGGTTATCATATATAGTTCTATGCATTATTTTATATCCTGAAAGTTTAGCATAACAATCCCAACACCACCACAAATCATGGAAGTAAAGATGTTGGTGGGTAAGAAAAATGGAGAAATCATTGCATCCCAAGAATATAACTCCTCCCCAATCATAATATGTGGATTTAATTTACTGGAGAACCTACTCATACTCCCTCTGGTGGAATTTGATGCAATTCTTGGCATGTATTGGCTTTCCTTATATAGAACCAACATAAATTTCCGTGAGAGGGAAATCACTCTCCATGTGGATAATCGACCCCCGATTCTATACAGGTTCAAGGAGGAAGATGAATCTTCTTTAGATCCATCATCTCAAGCGTGGATATTACTTCCCTATGAGCATGCATATCTGGCTCAGATGATTGAGTCTAAGGAGGCAACCATCTTGAAGACATGCCTATTGCGAGGGAATTCACTGAAGTGTTTCCAGAGAAATTGCCTGGTCTTCCTCCTAGAAGATATATTAAATTCTCAATAGATCTTATACCTTGGGCATTGACAATATCCAAGACTCTATATAGAATGGTTGTTGTGGAGCTTGAGGAGCTGAAGAAACAACTATAGGAGAATTTGGATAAAGGGTTTATACGCCCAAGTGCTTCACCTTGGGGTGCACCAGTCCTCTTCGTCAAGAAGAAAGATGGTTCAATGCGACCTTGCATTGATTATCGTGAGATTTACAAAATCACGATAAAGAACAAGTATCCTCTTCCACGAATTGATGACCTGTTTGATCAGATGCATGGAGAACAATACTTCTCCAAGGTGGATTTTCGGTCGGGATATTATCAAGTAAGGGTAAAGAAGGAAGATATCCCCAAGACTACTTTTCATACAAGATACCGGCACTATAAATTCATAGTAATTCCTTTCGGACTCACTAATGCTCTAGAAATATTCATGTACTTGATGAATAGAGTCTTTAGGGATTACCTTGAAAAATATTTGGTATTATTTATAGATGATATTCTGATATACTCCAAAACAAAGGAGGATCATGAGGAGAATCTAATAACTGTACTAGAGACCTTACGGAAGGGGAATCTCTATGAAAAGCACAACACATGTGAGTTTTGGTTGAAGGGGTTCTCATTCTTGGGCCATATTATCATAAGAAATGCGATATCTATGGATCCCTCCAAAATAGATGCAATTGAGGGATGACAAATGCCAACATCCGTAATGGATATTCGTAGCTTCTTAGGGTTAGCTGGATATTATCGACGATTTGTTAGAAATTTCTCACGATTGTCTAAACCTCTTACCAAGATAACTCAGAAGGGAGTAAAGTTTTCCTGGGGTAATGAATGCGAAAAATGCTTCAAGGAGTTAAAAAGTAGGCCTATCACTCTGCCCATGGTCACTTTAACCACAAGTGGAGAACTTTTTGTGGTATTCAATGATGCTTTGAAAAAGTTCATGGGACGTGTGTTGATGAAAAATGAAAAAGTCATTGACTATTCTTCAAGGTAATTGAAAGTTCATGGGAATAATTATCCAACACATGATTTGGAGTTGGCTGCGGTGATCTTCACTTTAAAAATTTGGAGGCATTAGCTCTTTGGGGAGAAGTGTGAAATATATACAGACCACAAAAGCCTCAAGTATATATTCACACAAAAAGAGTTGAACATGTACCAACAAAAATGGTTAGAGCTGATAAAATACTATGACTGCTCAATCCATTACCACCCTGAGAAAGTGAACAAGGTGGAAGATGCTCTAACTAGAAAGGACCTAGTGATTCTATCATTGATGAGAATTGAAAAGGATCCAATCTTATGAGATTTGAAGAAGATGGATATGGTAATCATAAAGGAGGGAACATCATCAATCCCTTCATAAATGATTTCTCATCCTTCTATTTTGGAGACGTTAAAGGATGTTCAAAAGGATGATGTGGGAATTCAGAAGAAAGTGGAAGCTATCAGAAGAGGGAAATAATTAGAGTTCTATGTTAATGAAGAAGGAATTGTGAGATTTGGGAAAATACTATGTGTTCCATCAAGTTCAGAGATGAAGAAGAAACTTTTGGATGATGCACATAGTTCAAATTTCTTTATTCACTCAAGAAAAACAAAGATGTATCGAGATCTCTGAGAGCATTATTGGTGGGATAGTATTAAGATGGATATCGCTAAGTATACATCAAATTGCTTGGTGTGTCAGCAAGTGAAGGCAGAGGGGAATATGTCTAAGGGGATGATGCAACCATTGCCCATAACAACATGGAAATGGGATAACATCACCATGTACTTTGTCACCAGATATTCGAAGACATCCAAAGGAAACAATGCAATATGGGTTGTTTTGGATCATCTTACAAAGTCTGCACACTTTATTGCAATTCAGGAGGATTTCTCATTGGATCAACTGGCACAAATATATATTAGGTAAGTGGTAAGGCTGCATGGAGTACCACTATCTATTGTATCTGATCGAGATCCAAGATTCACCTCTAAGTTTCGGAAGAGTCTTCAACATGCTCTGGATACTAAACTGAACTTCAGTACAACCTATCATTTTCAAAATAATGGACAATCTGAGTGAACTATTAAAACACTGGAGGATATGTTAATATCATGTTCTATGGACTTCAAAGGAGGGTCAGACCAATATCTTACACTAGTTGAATTCTCATATAATAACAGTTTCCACTCAAGCATCAGAATATCACCTTATGAAGCTCTGTATGGGAAGAGGTGCAGAACACTGGCATGTTGGGATGAATTCCGTGAACGTAAGCTTATAGGACCAGAAATGGTCGAAGAAATGGTGGAGAAGGTGAAAACCATTCAGCATCATATTAAGGCTGCCCAGAGTCTAAAAAAGAGTTATGCAGATAACAGTCGATGATACCTTGAGTTTAAAGTTCTCCATGGAAGAAGGTCATGAGGTTTGGAAAGAATGGGATGTTAAGTCCTAGGTACATCGGCCCCTTCAATATTCTTGACCGTGTTGGGGCTGTGGCCTATCGACTAGCACTTCCACCTAACATGGACAATGTACATGATGTCTTTCATGTATCCCTCTTAAGTAAGTATGTACCAGACCCTTCACATGTACTCTCTTTAGAGGTTGTACAGCTAGAGGATGATCTTTCTTATAAGGAGAAACAAGTGAAGATCTTAGATCGTAGAGATAAAGTTATACAAAATAAGACAATGCCCCTCGTCATGGTGTTGTGGTGAAACCAAAAGTTTGAAGAAGTGACGTGGGAATCGGAGGAAGTGATGAAGTAGAGTTACCCGCATTTTTTTAGAGTGGGAAAATAAAAATTCGAGGGCGAAATTTCTTAAGGGGGGAATATTGTAACTACCCAAACTTTCATTAATGGAAATTCCTATTGATCTAATTAAATTTTTATTATGGTTATATAAAATGTGAACTTCATTGGTTTTATGTTTCTATATTTTAAAATACCATTATGAATTGTGAATGTTTCTAATATAGCCGTTGAACAATGATCACATGATTAGTATAGATATAGGGATTTAACCAATCCAATTTACTCAGAGAAAGGAAGCGATGGCCTCATCCAGTAGACTTTCCCCATATGAATCCCATTTGTTAGAGCTCAGAAATGAGGTGGTTTCATTGGGCTTCTCACTTGACCAAGCCCAAGCCGATCATGAACATGTTAAGCTTGAGCGGAACTGACTATGGGAGAAGTGGAAGTTAATTGAGATTACCACCCGAGAAATGTTATCCAAGCCCCCCAAAGAGTCTGTCACCATCGCACACCTTACCCTTCGGTCTTATGCAGGTTTTATAAGGAGTTATTTAAAAATACCCTAGCACTATGACTATGTACATTATTTTTGTATAAATAATGTGCATTCATTTTATTATTGTTACTTTGTAAATAGTTTTTAAAGCACATATAGTATTTTTAGTTAATATTCAACTAAGAAATCTATTTTGATGAATTAATGGATTTTTGAATTAAATAATATTTTAATAAAATATTATTATAATTAAATTACTTTTTATTAAATATAAATGATCATATAATTTTATGAATGAAATTGTAATTTTTATCAAGGATTGAAAGTTGTTTTTGTCAAAACCCATTAATTTTCGGTAAATGTCAGTTTTTATTTTAAAATTAAAAAAAATCACATATTTATAAAATTATTTAGAAAAAATGAATAATATTTATGGAATCAGGACGTCAAAATTATCCAACGGTGAATTTTTCAGAATTTTCTTAGACTATCAAATTTTTGGGTAAAAATTAAATACCATTTAAATATATAATGTGTTTTATGACATCATAATGAACCAATAGTGATGTAATAAAATAATATAATCATTATGTTCGGCCAATATATGTTTTACCATTTAAATAATGTGATTTTGGGTCTGTTTGATTTATTTTACAAAGATTTAGTGGACCCTTCAAGGCTAATAAAACATTTTGCCTTTTTAAATTATTTTCCTTGAGAGTGTGACTCACCTCAACATAAGTAACCCTATTATTTTAAGAAGTTAGGCCATTGGACTTAAATTTTTTTTCCACTACCCTTTGGAAAAAACCATGGGCTGGTTTGTGGTATTGATTAGTTTAATGTGAGGTGTCCCAAAACTAAATAATAAAGAATTTCCTCTCATTTCCTATATAAACCTACCCAAGCTCCCACTTCCTCTTCACTAAAAGCCTTTGGAGTTGGACCAAACCCTGACCTCCTCTCTCTATAATCCTCCCAATGTGCCCCAAGCTCCCAAGAAGCCTCTCCCAAGATTTTGGGATCACACTTCCAAGTAAGAGATTTCTTCCTTTCTCATTTTTTTCCAATTTTCTTTAAGTTGTTATGACCCTTTTTTCAATTAATAATGTTAGAGTATGATTTCACACCTCCTCCATAGTGACATATTTATGTTTGGATGATGGTATATTCCTTTCTTTCTCATTAATGCATCCCATGTACACCCGTTACCATGCTGAAATTCCGTGAGGGATTTCTCTTTCCTCTTTTACATCCGTGTGATTATTTTGAATTATGAATATAAATTCCATTAATTTTGTTGGGAAATGTATCTATATAACCCCCTTATTATTAATTTCATCTAAATATGATGAGACACCACTTTCTCTCTCATCAACCATTTTTTATGAGTTCTTATTTCATGTCGTTATGCTGCCGAAATTGCACTACGATTTTCAAAGCCAATGTCATTATGTAGTGAATACCTTTCCCATTTATCTATCAAGGGTATTCACCTTTATGAAAATTTAATTATTTATTATAAATATTCATATATTTATTCCACATCCCTTTATCATGGAATAAATGATGATGATTGATTCCATGTTGTATGATCCATGTGGCACACTTATGTATGAAATGAAATGTTTAAGAAGGGTGTGCCCTAATAGAACTCCAATGCATTGGTTGAAGTATAGTATCATGATACGTCATGTGCAATGGGTGTTGACTAATTATAATTCAAGTGAAATGAGGTTTTTCTTGTGCTTCATGTACAATGAGTGTTTACTCATGCTCCATGTGCAATGAGCCGCGGATCATGCTAATTCCATGTTAAGTGTTGTTGCCACATTTCCATGTTATGATTATCATGCTTTATCATGCCTTTATGTTCATGTTTCTCTTGTTCTCCATTGATATTCCTATTTTCTAACTTGTATTTTATTCCATTTTTATTCCATGTTTATTCCCTTACTGGGATTTATAGCTAACCTTTTTCTTATGCATTCCCTCTGGTTATCCCATGCAACGCTAAGTACGAGGGAATGTAGTGGTCATGTAAAGGAAGTTTTCAATAAAGCTGTTGTACATTTTATGTTCTAAGATATTATGTAATGTTTCTAAGTCCCAAATACACTATACCTATCAATCTTCTATGTTGTATCGGTTGAATATTTTATGTAATAAATCATGTTTAAGTTTGTAATAAAAATCAGGGTTTTTATATTCTTGATAGAGGATGTTCATCCCACATAACGGGTAATACAGACCTATTAAAGAATGTCAAGAAAATGGTTGATGAAATAGTGAGGTTCGGTAACGATGGTTCTTTGAAAATAAAAGGTAGTGGAAGTAATAAGATAACTAATGAAGAGATGAAGAAAGATGAAGTTGTAACATCCCCGAACAGGAAGCCACTAAACCGGTGCTCCCAGCTGGGTGGTTACATGACCTTAAGCGCACCTTCCCGTATGCCAAAGGCTCCTGACTTGCAGCGGGGGTCTATGAAGTCAACTAGGGAGACTATACCCCCTTTTTATCATATTAATCCATAACAGAATTAAACCAAGTAGCGGAAATACTAACCAATAACCACGGAGCATGTATAACAATCATTTCCAACAATAAATATGCCATGTCATACTACAAGTGCAAGAGTGAACAAAAACCCAAAAATAAAGGCAACGACCAAAACCCCCAAAGTGGTCCCAACTCCAAGTCCGGATCCTCTACCAAATGCTACCCATGTCCACTAACTATCTATCAAGGACCTTTTCCCTTCTCCTGACCTGCAAACACGAAGTATTCTGGGGTACCCAATGATGGCTCAAGCAGGGTGTGAGTACAACTCAGTAGGCTACCACCAACAGTGTCTAAAAAACATCGAGTATGAACAGGTAGTGTATGAAAAAGAAATATGAATGATAATTTCCAACAATTATTTAAGGTACCATTAACCAGTTTAGAGCCAAGCCATTTCCATTTCCATTACCATTCATTACACACCCATTATCACCATTTACCATTTCATCACATTTCGATGGGTTAATCACATATATTATGTTAAATGGGTCTAAGCCCAAAAATCAAATGAAAGAGGGTAAACCCATCGTTATACCATCTCACTAGGACTAACCCCTTATAGCAATCATAACCTCACCTCAAAGTCTTAGTCCAGGTGGATGAAACCATTAGGAGAATAGACCCTCATTCCCCTTTCCCAATCCGTGCATTTAGGGTGGATTTTAGAACCTCAGTCTTCACTCTACCTGTGGGTGTAGATCCTCATGTCATACCCCACTCTACAAAACCATGTGCACATGCCTATATATAAGTAACCATCAACCATCCAAACCATTTCCCTTCAGCAAACACTATTCACAACAACCCACATGGGAACCCACATCATGCCTTAACCGATTAACACATTACCATTTCACATCATTTAACCATTCACCCAATTCCCATGTGTTATGCCTTTCTCACTAAGCATTCAAAATTAAACCCATAATCTATTCCATTATGGTCTTTAATCAGTTTACACATTAACCCATTTAACCCGTTCATCATTCCCATGAATCAACCATTTAACCCATTTCACTTTAACCCTTAGGTTATTGCCAAGTATAGGTGCATCACCTAACTTCTATTCCAAGTTCAACCAATTATGCCAACATATTTATCAAGGGCTCTACAATTCATTACAAAAAGGTCACTTGTTTAATATCAATCCCTAAATCCGGGAAAAGCCGGCTCATCCCATGGATGGACCCAATTAGGTAAAGTCTATCCCAACACATCCCAAGGGGATCGTGAGAGTTCCCATTTGCCATTTTAAACACCATTATTACTAAACATGATAAGGTTATCCAAAATATAACCAAATGAAAGAAAAAACACACCTAAACATGCACAAATACCCAAATAACTATGGGATATCACATATAGACCACCTACCTCGAAACCGCGGTTGAACGCACTCTCAATCGAGTTTTTAGACCTATATCCAACCAACCTTTGGAGAATCTACCTAAAACTCACCCAAAAGTTAGGGTTTTAGAGCTTTGGAATTAAAGGGAGAGAAGATACAAACCCTAAACCAAAAAGAGAACCAAGGATGAGATTAGCCTTACCTGGAGCTTTGATCCGCCACCAACGACACCAAAAACGCCTTAGAAACAAGGTAGATCGTTCTCTTGTAGCCTTTGGGAAATCTGGTTTGTGACTAGGGCGGAGAGGGAGGAAATTAGAGGAAATCATGAGTTGGGGTTTAAAATCCTGGAGGGGAAAACTTGTAATTTTTCCCAACTTTAAGTGGTCGCACGGTTTGTCCGCACAGTTTGGGAAACCACGCACAAATCGTGCGCATGCCACTGTTCGAAGGAGGCGGGGTCGCACGATTTATCCGCACGGTTTGGAAAACCGTGCGCATGCTTCTGTCCAGAGGAAGAAGGGTCACACAGTTTAGCCTGGGCAGGCCGCACGGTTTACCTGGCCGTGCGCAGGCCGTGCGCCCTGGCCTGTCTTGCCCAAATTTCCTTTCTTCTGTGCCCCAATCCCCCAGAACACCCCCAAGGCCTCTCACACTTTCATGAAACATTTTAAAGCCCCAAAAATAAAGGGTTCAACCCAAAACACAACAAAACATACCTTTCTAAAAACCGGGATCTTACAACCTACCCACCTTATAATGGCTCGTCATCAATCCGAGTTTCCAAGCTTCGTTGATCCACCAAAGATAAGAGTTCGGGCCACTGAGCTTGCATATCTAATTCCTGATCCCATGTTTCTTCCGGAAATTTCCCATGCTACCATAGTACTCGCACTAATGGCACAACCTTGCCCCTCAAGATCTTTTCACTATGATACACCACAAAGATCAGATGCTCCTCAAAGGATGCATCATTCTCAAGATCCACATACTCAACATCAACCACGTGAGATTGGTCAGGGTGATACCGTTGAAGCAGCGACACATGAAACACATCATGAATCCCACCATACCACTGTGGAAGAGCCAATCGGTAAGCCACTGGTCCGATCCTCTCCACAATCTCAAAAGGTCCGACATACCTGGGTGCCAACTTACCCTAATTTCATATCTAACGGTGACCCAACCTTGGAGACACCCAATTGAACACTTTATCACCCACCCCAAACTCAAGAGGTCTACACCTCCGATCTGCATACGACTTATTCCTACTCTGAGCCGTAGCCATCTGCTTCTTGATCAACTTAACTCTCTCTGAAGTCTCCTACACGAGACTTGTCCCCAATAACTTGGATTCACCAGACTCTAGCCTACACAATGGAGATCTACATGTTCTCCCATAGAGTGAATCAAATGGTTCCATCTGAATAATAACCTAAAAACTGTTTTTGTAGGCACACTCAACTAACAATAGGTGCCTCTCCCAAGAACCACCAAAGTCCAAGACACAAGATCTTAACATGTCTTCCTACACTTGGATTGTACGTTCTGACTGCCCATCCGTCTGCGGGTGGAAAGCTATACTCAAAAACACTTGCGTACCCAGCGCCTTCTGCAACCCTTGCCAGAAATGCGATGTGAAACACTGATCTCGCTCTGAAACTATGGTTCGCGGAACACCATGAAACCACACTATTTCCCAAACATACAGCTGACCCAACTGGTCAACTGTAAAGGTCTCCTGAATCGGTAAGAAATGAGTCACTTTTGTTAACCAATCCACAACCACCCAGATTGCATCATTCTTCCGCAACGTCCTTGAAAGGCCCACGGCAAAATCCATTGTTACATCATCAAACATCCATTCCGGAATGGGCAATGGGTTCAACAAACCACCTGGGCATTGATGCTCGACCTTCACCTGCTGACAGGTAAGGCACCGTGTCACAAAGACGACAACTTATTTCTTCATTCGAGGCCACCAAAACATCCTTTGGAGATCACGGTACATCTTGGTCAAACCAAGATGCACTTCCCACTTTGATGCATGTAACTCATGCATCAAATCTTACCGCACACCCTTTGGCACAACCACATGATCACGAACACGAACAAAAACGTCCACATCGACGACCCAGCAAGAAGGTAGCTCCCCACCTGTAAGCTTTTACTTCATGATCAAACACTTAGGATCATCAATATGACCTTCCTTAACTCGACTCAAAAGTTTCGACTCTATCGCTAAGGAAGAAAGAGTGACCTGACCACTCTCCTCCTGGACCTCCAGGTGCATTTCTCCAAACAAAGCCATCACCTTCCACTCGGTGCTGGACTCCTAAACCATCTAATTCTAAACCTTCCTGCTTAGAGCATCAGCAACACTGTTTCCATTTCCTGGCATGTACCCCAACTCAAAGTCAAAAGACTAGAGATATTCAACCCATCTTCGCTGTCGAAGATTCAGATCCCGCTATGAGAAGATGTACTTTAAACTCTTATGGTCGGTAAACACGGTAAACCGTTCTCCCAACAAATAGTGCCTCCAACACTTCAAAGCATACACTACTGCTGCAAAATCAAGATCATGGGTGGGATAGTTCCACTCATGGGGTCTCAGCTGCCTTGATCCATAATTCACAACCCGCTCATCCTGCAGCAACACAGCCCCAAGTCCGACTCCAGACGCATCACAAAACACGATGTACTTCTTACCCGGCTCAGGTAAGATCAAGATAGGTGCAGTCATCAACCACTTCTTCAAATATTGAAAGGCATTCTAAAAAGACTCAGACCACTCAAACTTTATTCATTTCTTGGTCAAGCCCGAGAGTGGTGCTTCCAAGTGAGATAAATCCTGAATGAACCTTCGGCAATACCCATCCAAACCTAGAAAACTCCGAACATCAGAAACGCACTTGGGATTCTCCCAAGATACAACTGCCTGCACTTTGTCTGGATCCACTGACACACCTTCCTCCGAGATGATGTGAGCCAGAAAATTCACCTCACCTATCTAGAATTTACACTTAGATAGCTTGGCATATAGCCAGTTCTCTCTTAGCGTACCCAAGACAATGTCAATATGTTGGGCATGATCTTCGTGAGTTTTCGAGTACACTAAGATTTCATCAAAAAATACAACCACAAACCAATCTAGATATGGATGAAAGATCCGGTTCATCAAAGCCATAAAAACTGCCGGTGCATTGGTCAAGCTGAAAGGAATTACCACAAACTCAAACAACCCGTACCGACTCTGAAAATCTGTCTGTGGTATGTCGGAAGACCTCACCCTCAACCGGTGGTAACCTGACCTCAGATCAATCTTAAAAAACACTGATGAACCCTTCAAATGATCAAACAAGTCATCAATTCTTGGAAGAGGTTACCAGTTTTTCACTGTCATCTGATTCAACCTTCGATAGTCAACACATATCCTCAACGACCCATCAGACTTTTTTGAAAAAATAACGGGAGATCCCCAAGGAGACGTACTAGGATGGATGAATCCCTTACACTCCAAATCCTGAATCTAAACATTCATTTCTTGGAGTTCTTCTAGTTCCATTCAGTGTGGTGGAATAGAAATTGGATCTGCTCCTGGTAGAAACTCGATTATGAACTCAACATCCCTCTCAGGTGGTAACCCCAGGAAATCCTCAGGAAACACATCCTGAAACTCATCCACCATGGGAGAAAAAACAGATTGTTCTAATCTTTCATTATCCTCAAGAATGAGACATGCCACTCGTGCCGTGAGTTTATTCATCTATTGAAAAAATGGCCCTGCACGCCCTGCTCGAACATCCCATTCGCCACGGTGGACATAAGCGTCACCCTCAAGTGACCTGAACGATACTCTTTGATGGTAACAATCTATGTGCACCCGATACAACACCAACCAATCCATTCCCAGGATTAGGTCAAACCCTCACATCTCGAGAATGAACAAGTCCCATAGAAAACAATACCCACAAACTTCCAAGGAACACCCATTGCACTACTTGATATCCTCAACCCACACCCCCAATGAAGCGTCAATTGACATCACGCCACACACCCCATCCACAGGTAAGCCCAACACCACCACACATTGAGAAGAGATAAAAGAGTGTGTGGAACCTGTGTCAAACAACACACTAGAAAAAGTAAAATCTACAAGGATCATACCTCAAACAGTCGACGGTCCAGCCTCACCACCACTAGGAGAAAAATAAACTACCTGAAGTTGACCTGCCCCTCTACCTTAGGCCCCAGCCGGAACGCCCTGCACTGTACTGCCCTACTGGCATGAGTGATCCTGCCTTGGAGTTCCACGTCCACCGCCCCTTCCTGTACGGGCCGTGGAGCTCCAACTGACTACCTGATACGAGGCAACTGACCCCCTTCCCGTACCCAACACCTTCTTTTCACCATCATGCTCACCCTCCTGCCGAGGGTTCCTGCAGAATCTCTGCACATTCCCCATCCTGCCGCATGAACCACACTAAAATAGAGGTCGAGGACACTGACCACGCATATGCCACGACCTTACACACTGATAAAAAAACACATGGTTCCCACTCTGAGAGGATGAATCCATCTTCTAGCCACTTTTCACACTTCCACCATGCTTTGATCTCTTATGGAGCCGCTTTAGACCTTGGGTACCTGCACCGCTCGTCTGTCCCACTGACACCACAAGCCCACTACCCAAAGCTCCCTTTAGGTTTTGTTCTGAGATCAGTGCCTGATATAATAACTCTACGAACCTCTTCAAGCCGAATATTTTTACTTGAGACCTGATCTCATGTCTCATCCCATCCTGAAAACGCTTTGCTACTACTGACTCATCCCCTACTAACACTGGGAAAAAGTGTCTCAAATCAGTGAAGCCACTAGCATAGTCCATTACTGATAGAGATCCCTGAGTCAGGCTCATAAACTCTTCATCCCGATCCTATCTCAAAGTCTCTGGGTAGAAATGCTCCAGAAACTTTTCCTGAAACACCTTCCATGACATTCCCTCAGCCTGCTCGATTTGAGCTTGAATGTCCCACCAACGCCTTGCCTGGCCTCGCAACATATAAGCGACCAGCTTTACTTGATTTTCAACAGGGGACTCCAGATGGTCCAGTATCATCTGGACAGACTCTAACCAGAAATCCACTGCTTCTGGCCCACCCTCTCCGGTGAAGGTCAGAGGGTGCTGCAGCTGGAACTCCTTGGTCAGCTCAAACATACTCCGTGCAACCCGCCCTGGGTCCCGATCCATCATCTGCATACGGCAAGCCAAGTTCTCCTGGAACTGGTCTTCTCTACCTTCATTGATCACCACATTTTCTTGGTCCTCTACTTGAGGAGTGTTCTCAGCAACATCCTCCCGTTTCCCAACTGGTAACCGATGTCGTGGTGGCATTTCTCTACATTTTCAAGCATGAGATTTAGCACACATACCATAAGATTTCATGACTCCATCAAAATCTCTTTACCAGCTACAACTACCCATTTCATATACTAACCTAATTACATTTTCCAATTTGTATCAAACCCTTTTACTCCATTAAAAATCATTTACCATAGATTCATCCTTACCCACTTGTGTTATTTCATTCATCTCATCATTTATTGATTTTATGAAATGCATGATGCACCCTAATTTCCTGCCTCACACACCCACCCCGTGCATGTGAATAACGCAATGCATGTCACCTATCTCCCTAGGTTCCTACAATGATGCATGAATGAAAATCCTCGTGCTATTAAGGTCACGAGCCAGATATCATAAAATAGTCGCATCAAACCACATCTACATCACCCAATGGTGAAATATCATCAACTGTAACATCACACAACCAAGAACAAAATTTCCAACCCAGGGTAACTTGGTTTTCCCCCGTACCTGGGTTAGCTACTCCCAAGAACGAGATCATTACCAAGGCCCGACACGTCTTAACCCTTGGCTACCAATCCCAAATAACAAGACCTTATATAAGGAGAAGAAAGACCTCCTATGATACCACTTTATAACATCCCCAACCCGAAATCCACTAAACCGGTGCTCTGAGCCGAGTGGTTACATGACCTTAAGCACGCCTCCCTGTACAACAAAGGCTGCTGACTAGCAGTGGGGGTCTATAAAGTCAACTAGGGGGACTATACCCCCTTTTTATCAGAGTAAGCCACAACAGAATTAAACCAAGTAGCAGAAACAATAACCAATAACCACGGAGCGGTTATAACAATCATTTCCAACAATAAATATTCCATTTCATACTACAAGTGCAAGAGTGAACAAAAACCCCAAAATAAAGGCAACATCCAAAACCCCCAAAGTGGTCCCGACTCCAAGTCCGGATCCTCCACCAAATGATACCCATGTCCACTCACTATCTAGCAAGGACCTTTGCCCTTATCCTGACCCGCAAACATGAAGTCTGCTAGGGTACCCAATGGCGACCCGAGCAGGTTGTGAGTATAACTCAGTAGGCCACCACCAACGGTGTCTAAAAAAAATCCAGTATGAACAGGTAGTGTATGAAAAATAAATTTTAATGATAATTTCTAAAAATTATTTAAGGTACCATTAACCAATTTAGAGTCAAGCCATTTCTATTTCCATTACAATTCATTACACACCCATTATCACTGTTTACCATTTAATCACATTTCCATGGGTTAATCACATACATTATGTTACATGGGTCTAAGGACAACAATCACATGCAAGAGGGTAAACACATCGTTATCCTATCTCACTAGGACTAACCCCTCATAGCAACCATAACCTCACCTCAAAGCCTCAGTCCGAGTGGATGCAACCGTTAGGAGAATAGACCCTCAGTCCCCTTTCCTAACCCGTGCATTTAGGGTGGAGTTTAGAACCTCAGTCTTCACTCAACCCATGGGAATAGATTCTCATGTCATACCCCACTCTATGAAGCCATGTGCACATTCTTATATATAAGTAACCATCAACCATCCAAACCATTTCCCTTCAGCAAACACTATTGACAACAACCCACATGGGAATCCACATCATGCCTTAACCCATTAACACATTACCATTTCATATCATTTAACCATTCACCCAATTCCCATGTGTTATGCCTATCTCACTAAGAATTCAACATTAAAACCATAATCTATTCCATTATGGTCTTTAATTAGTTTACACATTAACCCTTTTAACCCTTTCATCATTCCCATGAATCAACCAATTAACCCATTCCACTTTAACCCTTAGGTTATTGCCAAGTCTAGGTGCATCACCTAACTTCTTTTCCAAGTTCAACCAATCATGCCAACATATTTATCAATGGCTCTAAAATTCATTACAACAAGGTCACTTGTTTAATATCAATCACTAAATCTGAGAAAAGCCGACTCATCCCATGGATGGCCCCAATTAGGTCAAGTCTATCCCAACACATCCCTCGGGGATCGTGAGGGTTCCCATTTTCCATTTCAAACACCATTATTACCAAACATGCCAAGTTTATCCAAAACATAACCAAAGTAAAGAAAAAACACAACTAGACATTCAGAAATACCCAAATAACTATGGGATTTCACTTGTAGACCACCTACCTCGAAACTGCGGTTGAACACACTCTCAATTGAGTCCTTAGACCTCAATCCAACCAAAATTTGGAGATTCAACCTAAAACTCACCCAAAAGATAGGGTTTTAGAGCTTCGGAACGAGAGAGAGAGAAGATACAAACCCTAAACCAAAAAGAGAACCAAGGAAGAGATTAGCCTTACCCGGAGCTTCGATCTGCAACCAATGGCACCAAAAACGCCTTAGAAATGAGGGAGATCAGTCTCTTGGAGCCTTTGGGAAATCTGGTTCATGACTAGGGTGGAGAGGGAGTTAATGAGAGGAAATCCTGAGTTGGGTTTTAAAAGCCCGAAGTGGAAAACTTGTAATTTTTCTCAACTTTAAGTGGCTGCAGGGTTTGTCCGCATGATTTTGAAAACCGTGCGCAAACCGTGCACATGACACTACCCAGAGGAGGAGGGGTCACACAATTTAGCCACACGGTTTGGAAAAACATTTGAAAATCATGTGAATGCTTCTGTTCGGAGGAGGAAGGGTCGCACGGTTTAGCCTGGGCAGGCCACACAATTTACCTCGTTGTGCGCAGGCCGTGCGCCCTGGCCTATCTTGCCCCAATTTCCTTTCTTCCTTGCCCCAAGCCCCCGAAACACCCCCAAGGCCTCTCAAACTTTCAGGAAACATTTTAAATCTCCAAAAACAAAGGTTTCAACCCAAAACACAACGAAACATACCTTTCTAAAAACTGGGATCTTACAGAAGTCCTTTGTGTGGATGGTCTATGTCACAATATTCTTAGTGTGAGTCAACTCTATGACTCAGGTCTTATTATGAAATTCAATAAGAATGGATGTAATTTAAATGGAATGTCTAAAAATTCTCTCATGAAGGGCTCCAGAACAGATGGAAACATAAATAAGGTTGACATCAAATAGAACATTTTCTACCTAACAATTGAAGAGGAAAACAACTTATGGCATCAGATATTTGGGAACATCAATCAGAAAGACATGGATGAAGATAGTCATGGATATCCCTAATCTGAAGCATGAACAAGAAAATACCTATGATGCTTTCATGGGAGGGAAATTGGTCTGAAGTTTCTTCCAACCAAAAAAGAAAAGAGTATTAAATCTCTTTGACCTCATCCATATAGATGTATGTGGCCCAATAAATGTTACTGGAACACATGGATAAACGTACTTTGTTCTTTTCATATATGATTATAGTAGAATGGTATGTGTGATCATTATACATAGGGAGCGACAAGCGCTTGACTTCATGAAAACCTACCATTGAATTACTGAGAATGATATTGGATGGAAGATCAAAGTCCTGCACTCAGAAAATGGATGGGAATACACATCCATTGAATTTAAAAATTACCTAGAGAAGAATGAGATACAACATGAGGTGGAAGCTCTGAGAACTCCACAAAAAAATGGAGTTGTTGAGCACTGGAATCGACAGGTAAACAACATGGCCAGAACTATTCTGATCGAGAGTTGTATTCCTCGACATTACAAAAAAGAGGCAACACAAGATTCAATGTATATTCAAAATCAAACAGGGCTATATATGGGTGAGACAAAGACACCATATGAATTTTGGCATGGAAGGAAGACCTCTTTGAAATATTTTCATGTTTTCCAAAAAAAATGTTTTATCCAAAACAAAGAAGCAAATCAAGGGAAGTATGGAGATAATTCTGATGAATTAATATTTATTGGATGCTCAATGAATAGAAAAGCATACAACTGTTTCAATTAGTTCTTGGGAAGAATTTTGAAAAACTGTGATGTAAAGATCATTGAAGAGAAAAACACAAATGCTTCAAGGAATTATTATGCTTATGTGATAGAAGACGAGGAATAATGTGAACATGGAACAAATGATAATACATAGGTAGAGGAAGGTGTAAAAAACTCTCAGGAGTCACACCATTATGTTGAATCTAAAGAAGAATCAGAAGAGGAAGCCATAGCTAGAGATAATTCGAATGAACCCCAAAGGAGAAATCAAAGAGCGGATATTGATTAGTCCAAAATTATCGGAGATCGGAATGTACCTACACAAACAAGGGGAATGAGTAATAGTGCACAATATGTATTTATATCATTAATGGAACCATCCTCATTTGAAGAGGCTACAAAGGAAGAGTCATGGGTAAAATAAATGAATGAAGAGTTAGATGAGATTGACAAAAATCAGACTTGGGATCTTGTCAAAAGACCCAATGGTCACCATGTGATTGGTAAAAAGTGGATTTTAAAGAAAAAATTTGACGAGCATGGAAATGTGATCAGAAATAAGGTGCGCTTGGTCTTTAAGGGATATTCACAAATAAAATGTGTTGATGTTGAAGTGACATTTTCTCCAGTAGCGAGACTGGAGTCAATCAGACTATTTCTTTCCATGGCAATCCAAAGAGGTTATAAAGTGTATCAAATGGATGTCAAGACAACATTCTTAAATGGAGTACTGGAAGAAGAAGTCTACATTGAACAACCCATGTAGTTCTTTATTGGCAATGATGAACTGTAGATTTTCAAATTAAATAAAGCTCTCTATGGCCTGAAACAGGCACCATGGGCGTGGTACTCTAGATTGGACTCTTATCTAAGAAAGATTGAATTGAAAAGAGGAGTGGATCACAATCTCTATGTGAAGAATTATCAAAAGGATTAGTTCATGGTATTGGTATACATGGATGATATTTTTTTCATTGGAAGAAGGCATGGATCAGTGGATTAATTTTCCAATCACATGACATCAGAATTTGAAATGTCCATTATTGGTGAACTCACATAGTTTTTAGGGTTGTGAGTGATTAAGAAGAAGGGTTAAACTCTCATTTCTTAGGAAATGTATGCAAGAGATCTACTGAATAAATTCAATATGCATGATTCCAAACCAATTTTGAGTTCGATTGAGGTTGGAACGAAGCTTAAGAGGTATAGGGAAAAAACATATATAGATCCCACCATGTACATAAGAATCATTGGAAGACTATTATACCTAACAATGACATGAACAGATATTGAATTTTCAACTTTCCTTGTAGCCAACTTTCAGAGTAATCTGAAGGAATAACATATGGAGGTAGTGAAAAGAATCATGAGATACATTCAATATACACATAATTATGGGTTAAACTTTTCTGTAGGAAGATATAGTGAGCTATCAACATTTTCTAATGCTGAATGGGCTAGAGATGTAGTGGAAAGAAAGTCTACCAGTGGTTTATCATTCTATATTGGAAATAAATGTGTGGGCTGGTTAATCAAGAAATAGGAAAGTATATCACTTAGTACTGCTGAAGCTGAATATATATCTGCTAACAACTCATGCACTCAGTTACTTTGGATAAAGTAGCAACTGATTTACATAAGTGATGAGGTGAAACAACCAATGGTGATTTACTGTGATAACAAGAGTTCAATTAATCTTACAAATAATCCTATTCAACATTCTCATATGAAACATATTGAGATTATATATCATTTCATCAAGGGAAAAGTTGAACAAGGCGTGATCAAAATGGACCATGTGGGAACTAATGAGCAATTGACTGACATTATGACCAATCCACTATCAGCAGCTATGTTTGAGAAACATCGGTTGAACCTTGGTGTGCAGCCACCTCCCAGTGCATATGGAGGTTACAAGATTCCCCTATCCCCAATTGTTTTAACTATTTTTAATATGTTTGTGGAAATGATGCAGTTTTATGGGGGAGATACGATGTAAGGGGAGCATGTTTATTATCTATGCAAGTTAAGATTTGGTTCATTGGGTTTATTTACATTTGGGGAGAATTAATAAATTCAGTGGAGAGTGATCTTTTGTTTTCTAGATATAGGAATGATGGAGAATAGAAGAATCTAGAATTAAAACTATGGGGGAGAAAATAAAAGAATGAAAACTCAATTCTATTCCTCTCTCTTGTTTTCAACATCGAACACTACTCACATAGACTTATATTTATGGATGGGTTGTTTGTTGAATGTTTAGGTATTGACTATAGATAGCACATCATTGAATTTATCTGGATATTTCCAAAAAACCCAAAGGGGGAAATTGTTGGAACTAAGGCTGTTCATTGTTAATATTGTTGTTTGGTTTGTGTTTGTTGTCAATTTGCACATGGATGAAAAGGGAGTTTTCAAATAATGGGGTCATATGTTTGAGGATGATATAAGTATTGAAGGTGGCATAGTTCCACAATGTTTTCCAAATTTTTGGACCTCAAAATTGGGAGTTTGGTGATGGTTTGCGGCCGCATACATAATTGTATGTGGAGCGGTATGTGGAGAATTGTGCAGAACTGAAAATGGTTTGCAGCGATGGTACACAAAAAAGGCACATGGTATGTGGGATGTTGCCGAAAATGGTTTGCAGTGACTGTACATGGTAAAGGTGTGTGGTATGTAGAAGGCTATAAAAAATGGTTCTCAGTGATGGTACATGATGAGGAAGTGTGGTACTTGGAATTCTGATGGTTGGAAGGATTTTTGTGGTTCGTGAAACAGGAGTGGTTCACAATGGAGGCTAATGATATGTAGATATAGTTTAGTTTACTATGAATATTGTCCCACATTGAAAATTTGGGTAAATCAGATAAGTGAAATTTGCAGAGTTATGTGCCTATTTAAAGATCAGTAATCCCCTTTCTTAAAGGATAAGATTGAAGATTAATGTTTCGGGAAGAAATCCAGTGATGCCTGAATTGGTTTGCAGAGGAGAATACAGTATATGGAGAGGATCATCCACATAAAGAAAACAGTCTACGGGAGAGAGTACGGTTCAAATAGGAAGCTCTCGCAGTACGCGGCGAAGCAAGGAAGTATGCGGAGTAGGACGATACGTAGAGGAGTGGAGCAGTACACAGAGTAGGGTAGTACATAGATCTGGGCAGTTTGTGGAGGAGCTGCATGGTACGCATAAACAAAAGAAGTATGTGGAAACAAAAAAAGTACATGTAAACTGCAACAATACCTAGAACAACCAAGGAAGTCTAAAAATTGACCAAATCAGTTTGTGAATTTAATTTCCATAACATATCAGTGGACGAGAAAATAAATTACATCTGTGGGTGATTAAGAGACTTCAAGAAATCATCCATTTACAGTTGAGGATGCATGATCTAATGCTAAACTATTGAGGTGACCTTCAAGTCGATAAACTAAGTGAATATTCTTCTAATATAGTGATCAAGGGGGGTCAATGGAAGTGATCTGAGGGATGCAATATGCAATCCCTTAAACCTTGTAAAGGTAGTTCTCCTGACAGTGAGTGACTGTGTTGAACTCTTTTAATCCCCAAATTGTGAAGATTAGTGGTTTTTGGTACGACTGACACACTGTCGGCATATGATCCTTGGACGTAGCCCTTAGTGGTGAACCAAGAAAAATTATGGTGTCATTTCATTGCATGTGATTGTTTATTTTCTAAACTTCCTCTTCAGACAGGTTTAACAAGTTCCTTCCATTGTGGGAACAAGATCCATCAGTTTAAAACAAAAAGTTGACACCCTGATTCACCCCTCCCCTCTCAGGGTGTTCTAGGGTTCTTCAAAATCTTTATGTAGAAAAGGGTAGATATCTTTTATGTGTATAGGAAGTTGCATCCCCATGAATGTAGCTATTCCACTCATGACTTGTAGTTGATAGTAGTAGTGTATTCCTTGAAGATGTAGTGACATTACCTCATTAGTGAGTTCTTCATGGTCTTTATAGACTAAAAGCATCTAAAGTATGTTTTCTATCAGTGATATTTGAACCTAGATCAGTATAGTTGGATATAGTTTATTTAATATTAATATTTTTATATCTCCTACACCATTAGAAATTGGGATGTATTCATTAATACACTAAGAAAAAATTTACTAGTATATGTTGTTTAGGACTCTCAGGATGTCTGGAAAGGGATAGAAGAGACCGTAGTGATGTATCCCAATATAGAGGAAGTCAGTGGCAGAAGTTGTCTCTATCATATGATAGTGGAATAATATTTTATTTGATAGGTGGAGGAGTCTCAGTGTGGAGACCCATAGGATGTGGTGATGTGTGACTATGTCATTCATGGTGATGCTCTAGAGGGGTGGTCCCAAGATTATCAAAATCAGATGTTGTTTTAAGGAAGGTTGTTTGTTCTATTCTCTATACATAAGGATGTTCTCTATGAGTTTCATAGCTCACCCTTGGTGGTGCACCCAAGAATTTCCATGATGTATCATAGTTTTACAATATATTTTTGGTGGATTGGAATGAATCACTTAATGGTAGGGTTCTTGGAATGATGTTTTATTTGTTAGTATGTGAAGGAAGAGAACCGTGTTCTTAAATATTTATTATAAGCCTTAGATGTCCTGAGTATAAGTGGGATAACATTTCAGTTTATTTTTTTCATTGGGTTAACTTGGGTTCAGGGAGGTTGTGATGGTGTTTGGGTAATTATGAACTGACTAATATAGTCAGTCCATTTTCTATAAATTAGGTATTTGAGTGTTGTGAATGATCTAGAAAGGCATTACATTGATGAGGTTGTGAGAATCCATGGAGTACCAAATACCACTATATCCAAATGAGATACTTGTTTTACCACAAGATTCTAGAGATTATTGAAACATGATTTGGCTCTCAATTACACCTTTACACTACTTTCCAAACCTAGATATTTGGACTGAAAGAGTGGACCATATAAACATTGGAGGATATTTTGGGGGCTTATGTCTTAGATTTTTGTGGATCATGGGTGACCCAAAAACCATTGGTTGATTTCTCTTATAAAAATTTATATTGCTCATCCATCAGTATGACTCCATTTGTAGTGTTTTACGGGAGACCATTTCATTATTCTTTGTGCTAGATTGAGGTTGGGGAGCCAATAGTCCTTGGTCCTGATGTGGTATAGAGAATGATTGAGAAGATTCATGTGATTAGAGAGTGGATGAAGAGAGAATAGGGCTTCTATAAAGACTATACAAATTTTAGGTAGAGGTCCCTGGAATTTAAGGTTAGATACTATGTGTTATTGGAGGTTTCACCTCATTAGGGGAAATGGAGGTTTGGTTGTGGGAGTAATATTTATCCTTATTTTATTGGGACTTTTGATGTGTTAGAGAAAATTGGCAAGGTGGATTATTAGTGTAAAATCTTACCATGGATTTAATGAGTTTATATCATCTTCTCAGTGTCCCAAATTCATCGTTATATTCATGATGACTCTCATGCTATTGACTGGGGAGAGTTATACATTTAGGGTGATGTGATGATTTTGAAGTAGCTTATTGAGATCTAAGATCATCAGGATAAGTTTCTAAATTATAGATTTATCCCCTTGGTTAATGTGCTGTGAATTCAATGTGGTGTGGAGGAGAGTACTTGGGATCAAGAGTCGTAGATTCACACATAATACCCTAAGTTGTTTGATGGTTTATCTTTCTGGTTGTGCTACATTACTTATTTCTTTTTTTAAGATGATGTTTCTCACCTTATGATTTATATGATCTTAACTCTCTGACTCGTTTGAAGATGTTTCCTAGCTATGTGTATTTTCCTATGATGTGTGGATATTTTATTTTCATAGTGAGATCTTTGAGAGGTATATCATGGGTGATTTTCTAAACCCCTTTCTTTACCCTTTCTTTCTGGGTTCTATTTTTATTGTTAAAGATGAGAATTTTTTTAGGTATATGATATAATTTATGAGGTCCCTATAAACTTTTATTTGTGTTTCCTGAGGCTTATAAGTGTTAGGAGGGAGTTTGAGGAAATTTTTCCTTTTGAAATTTATAAGTTTGATCACACGGTCACTTGACCGACTATGTGGTTAGTTGTTCCTTCTTGCTGTAAGTTGATTCCTTATTGGAGTTAGTATATTCCTTATTTTAGTTGGTTGATTACATCTGAAAGTAATTTGGTTTATTTATGTGATATCTTAGGTTAGTAATGTGGTCGATCAATTTGTTCTCATAGTTTATTAGTTCCTTCATATAGTCAATCCATTTATTCTCACAACCGATCTGTTAATTCTCATAGTTGACCGATTCCTTTGTACTATTTATTAGTTTCTTATTATGGTCATTTAATTCTCATGGTATATCCCTTATCATGGGAGATCCCTTCTCACAATTGATCTATTCTCATTTCAAATCCAAAATTTTTAAAATTTCAAGTATTTGAAAATATTTATATTTTTTTACAATGATGTGAAAAATATTTTTAATTTAAAATATAGGATCTAAAGATCAAATAATTTTTTTAAAAAAATATATATTTTTAGAGATGATATCCACTATTTAAATTATTTTAAGCCCATGGTTTTAAATAATTTCTTCCACATTTTTTAAATAAAACCGAATTTAAGAGGCACAAAAAGGAAAGTTGACTACCAGGACTTTTCATGGATCTTAAGGAAACTATATCCATCATCTTAAAAGTATGAGATTAATTCCATTTGAGTATTTTATTATTTTATTCATCCCCATATGAAATATAACCATGAGAGTTGTCTATCTTTGACCCAAATCCTACATAATTTTGATTCTAGACTAGTTAAAAAACTTTTTTTCCTCTCTATTCCCTACAGCTACATTTTTTGTTTCAGGTTGGAGTTCATTTCACCTTCTATTACTATATTATTAACAAGTGTTTTATGATTGATCAATACCTTACCTTAATGATATATATGTGGAAAAACTATCATCATTTTCCCATATTTTTGTGTATCATGTTTCATAAATTCTTTTCTAGGTAGGGGATCCCTTTTCACTCTTCTTTTGTGCATATATGCATTTATAATGTTTTTGTTTTCTAGTAGGTGGGTGGTGAAAATTAACCAATGAAGATAATGAACCATATTAATTTAAATTGTAAGGGGAATAGAAGTAATTTCTTATTATTATTTATTCACTTTTTATTTTCATTTTTTCTATATTGAAACATATACCCTATTGTGATGAGCATATCGTGGTAACTGTGAATTATAAACCCTTGTTGTAGATTGATAATCCTTACTTGAATTATTTTTTAAACCCATCACTCATAAAAGTTTAAATATTTATATTCAACTAAGAATTGGTTTCTCATGTAAATATTGGATTGTGTTCAAATACCTATTACTGAAAAAACGATTTGATGTAAAATCCCCCTTTAAATGAATTGTGGTAAAATATATTTTTTAAATCTACTATTATGTTATTAAAGTATGTTTATTTTTATACTTGTGGTTGTATTTCCTTTGTGGGGTTTGTATGATGATGTTGGTGACCGGTTTAGGTACATGTTGTGTTATGGGTAGTGTAAGTGTGGTTATAGATTTGTGGTTTCTATGGTAATGTGATGATTTTTCATGTGATGCCTTATCTTAGTAACATGGTAGCGGTGTATTATGAGGTTGTTAATAATGAATGGGTAATGGTGTAGGTTATAATTTAATAAAAGTGTGTTGGAATTTATGTATGGTAACTTGGTTAACGAACTAAATAATTATGTATAGGTTTGAATTAAATGGAAATTAAATGATGATGTTGGTTATATTCGGTTATCGTCAAATATTAAGATAAATTTTCTAATTAATGAAAATTGGCTATTAATGTAATAATCTGGAAAGGTGGATGTATATATAATTGAAATAAAGGGGAACTATGTGATGCGTGTGGTTGTTTTGTGTAGTGGTTTGCATCTAGTTAGTGGTAGTATGTGGTAATATTAGTAAGGTGTTAATGTTAAGGTAAAGGTCATAAATTATTTATATTAACCCTTTAGGCGGCAATATCTCAAGATTTTAAAATAAGACTATATTCAATATCATTTAAGACACACAACATTGAGTTTATGTGAACCACAATATACTATTTGAATTATATTATTTAATCAAATAACCATTAAATTAGAGAGTATGAATTGGATTAATCACATTATGAAATATATATAAAGGTCATATTCAATAAAAATTTATCTTTTATTTCATTGGAAATAAACACTTATTTTTTTAAATCCATTTTATTCTTCAAAAATTCATTTTCTTCAAATATTATTTTTATTAATTTTTATTGGAAAACAAGATAATTATTTTTTTACACTTTTATAAAACATATTTTATAAAATTAACTTCATTTTTAAATAAACATTTCAAATTTATCTTAGGGTTAATTTTTGGTATTTTTCTAAACACATTGATTTTCCAATGAATAATGGAAAATACTGTTTTTTTAATGAAAACAATATTTTTGTTTCAGGAATTTACAAAGTACCATTTTGTTTTAAAATAGTTTTAAAGTAAAATTTGTTCCATATTTTTATGAATAATACAATTAATTTAATTTCAATAAATTTTATCATTTAATTTAGTATGAAAATATTTTTACACTTAAAAAGAAATTTTTCTAAACAACTGTTTTCATTGTGCTTTTCATTTTAATATTAAACTATTTATTTACCCATTATTAAAAGTGTATCTTTAAAAATGGATTCCATATTTGGAATCAGGAGGTCCAAATATTCCCCTTTATTTATGGTTATTATGAATATCAACCATAATAAATAATTATCACAATGGTAAGAGTAAATCAGGTAATTAAGGTAAAAACTAATGTGACAAGGTATTAAAAATCAACATAAGACTTTCCATAACTTCATTAGATGATTATATTTCTTTCATAATCATCCAAAATTTAAAAATATGACATTTTTTCTATTTGGATATGATTCTAACCTTTATAAAATATAAGTAAGAGATAAAGGAAAAATGTCACTTTTATTAATTTAATATCTCTAAAATTTTATCATAGGGGTAATTAAAAATTATATTAAGTTATAAATATTAATTTTAATTATAAATATATTTTTTATCATGGTTATTTATTTTTAATTTTTGGTGATGAAATATTTACCTTAATTCTTGTGAAATGATGACACGTCATTTACTAAATTAATAGAAAAATAAAATAAATGATTTTAAAAACACTAAAAGTAATATAATCTAAAATAATTATTGTTTTACATGGATTTTTAGATAAATATGACATGTTAGATTTGTGTGAAAGGATAATATTTTAATTCCCTCTTTTTCTTTATGTTTTCAAATCAAATTAACTGAATTCTATAAAAAAGGGCATTAATGATATTTTATAATAAATAATATTTTATTAAATGATTTAAAATTCATAAAAATATTATGTTTAAAACAATTAAAGGTATATGGTTTAAAAAATAAACCATATTCCATTTATGGGTTTTTTTAATTTTATTGTAACATTATGGGCCCTTAAAGGGTAGACAACTTTAATACTGTGGTAATTGTCGTAAGGGATAAAGGGGGTTGAAACTAAAAGATATGCGTAAAAACATAACAAACTTTTTTCAAAATATTATTGGAAAATTGTATTTTAATAAATAATCATACTATAATCTAATTATATCATTTTTAATCCATTTTAATATGAAAATGATTTCATTTTAATTTAATACTTTAATAAATTACAAAAGTTCCCCTCGCCTCACTTATAAAAGGACACCTCATCTCTTGTTTTCTTAACACTTGAAAATATTTTTTTTAGAGAATGAATAGCAAAATACCTTAATTAAATAACTCCCCTAATTCAATATGACTTATCTTTATCATAAATCTAATCTTGGAAGGCTTTAGGTACATTCCTAAAGAGGTTGTCTGAAGAAGAGATATTGTTTTTAGTTGAGTATTTTTGTTTTATTTATTCACCCTAACCCTTAAAATATTATTAAAAAAAAACTAATATAATAACATAATTATATTAAATATAATTATATTTTATTATGTTATTTTAATAACCTACATCCATCTCATCTTCCATCAAATGGGATACAAAACCATCATTCATGTGTGAGGTGGACTACCGCCTTGTGAACAGATATAATTCATTTTCCATTACCACCTCTCATGGTTATTTATAATTAAGGATTTAATATATATTTATATATGATATTAATTAGATATTTAACATTATATAAAATATTTATAACATATATTTTCTTTCCTTTCCATCCATTGAAAAATGATAACATCGTTCATGCGTACGTGCAGACTACCACCTCCACGAAGCGTTGTGATTCATTTTTCAGCACAAAATCACATGGATGGTATATATAAGTTTATTTAAATAAATAATATGGTATTAATGATATAATTATAATTATATAAGGATAAAATAATCCTTAATTTATTTCAATCATGATCATTGAAAATTGCAAAATGGTACTCATGCGTACGTATGACCTACCATCTCCATTATTGTAATGTAGTTCATTTTTATTAACCATATTTATTGATTGGTTTTAAAAGTATAATTGAATTATAAAAAATTATAGTTATTCCATAATTATTATTCTAGATATGATGGAACAAATAAATTATTTACCATAGATGACCTACCAAATCCATTTTGGACATATGAACTGGATATCGTCAAAAAGTCTGATGTAAACTTTATTGATTAAGTAATTAAATACAATATGGTATTAAATAAAATAAAAATAATAAGAAAATTCAAATAATATCTAAATAAATTAAATAGTTAACAAAAGTTTATTATTTAGGAAAATAATTAATTTATGTGATGAGTCAAATTATTGCTTCCAAGGGGATCTTACTTGAATGTTACCAAGTGGTAAGTGTTTTATAACCTGATTTATTTTCATTAGGTAATTTTGATTCTTCATTGTATTTTTTATTTTAATATTATGTGTATAATGAATTTTTACTATTTTATGTTTCATTTAAACTTGTTTTATGTGGATTTAAATTTTATATACATAATCAATTCATTTATTAATCCCCACTTCAATGTTTTGATCTTTGTAAGGGTTTCTCATATCACTTTTACTTATGTGAGATATATTCCATAATCACCAATTATTTCTTTTTTTAAGTGTATATAATTACATTTAATATGTTATATCTTGAATCTATTTATATTAATGGTATTTAATGTTTCATTTAAAGTTATTATTTCATGGGGACTATGATACAAAAGTTACCGAAGTGCTAAGAGATTTCGTTTTAATTTCAACTCCATTGAGACATATTTGGTATTATGCACCTATTTACTTTTATGTGGTGTATATACTACCCCTTAAAGGTATTAAACTTGAATATATATTTATTCATGACGATTAATATTTTAATTCAAGTTACCCTTTCAAGATAAATATGTAAAAGAAAAGTTTATCTTAATTCTATTTTTGATCGTGTATATTTTTATTCAATATACATGTTTTTCAAATTTTTTAATGAAAATAATTTTAATTTAGTAAAATTTTTATAAAGGAAATTTTATGTTAAACGTGACTTTTTACAAGGTTATAAAGGAATAATTCTAATGATTTTTAAAAGTTCATTTTCAACTATTTTTATAAAAGTAAAAATAAATGTTTATTTTTAACGTATATGGTGCTAACAAATTTTTCTTCCATAATAACAATTTTATGTTATTTAGATTCTTATAAACTTTTCCATAGTTTTTAAAATAAAACACTTTGATGAGATATTATTTTAAAATTTCTCTCCCATTTTTCAATATTCATCATTTTACTACAAAACATATATTTGCAATGAAATTAAAAACATATATCACTAATGTTTTGGTTGTTAACATTCTATTGAAACATTCAATTTATTGTGATCAATTCTAATTAAAAATTAATTTTCTATTAAATAAACAAATAATGGATATGATTATTTCCTAAACCATATATTATTTCTACATACAATTTCTTTTCTTGAAAGTTATTTGATCAATCAAGAAAGTGTTGATATTCCGTATTCTTTACTCAATATAGAAATTTGTTGATAATGTATAATGGTTATAAATTAAATTGATTATTCAACATATCAAGAATTTATTAGACATTTAGTGATGGGTGGGACCAGGAATTATATTTCCCCTCGATGTATTAATAGGTTTCATGAGATAAATCAGTAAGATAGAATTAAATGGGTTTTTATTATATGCTGACCCATAGTTTAAACTATCTTAGTAAAACCCATTTATAATAAAGATAACATGATCTATGAAATCATTATGTACAATATTAAGCATTTACTTCATTTATAATTTAGTTATTATTATCTATGCATTTATTGCATTGATATTATCAGTGCATGTTTTTTGTGTTAAAGTTATTTATTGAATGACATGTGTTTTCAACTATTTAGCTTTACATATTGATTATGAATTATTTAATCCTGACAGATTCCACTATACATAACTATTACTGAGTGTTTGATCTCACCCTTTATTAATTATTATTTCCCAAGGATATGAAGAAGGAATATTTGAATGAGTCTAAGGATTACTAATAATTTCTCTCACTATTTTTTATTTTTTATTCCAAATTTAAAATTGGAAGAATGTATATACCTAATTATTTAAGAAAATAAAACTATTTAGTCCTTTGGTATTTAATCACTTGTATATTATGACAATGTATTAAATTATACACTGAATTTGGTTTACTAGAGTTAGGGTTGTTACAATTAGTATGAGAGCATGTTTATTAGAAACCTTGGGTACTAGATTTAGGGAAACATTGATTAGGGAAGATAACCCTATGATTGATTTTGATGATTATTTTAAGTATAAAATAATGTCATAAAGTTTTTTGTAAGGTAAATATAATGTGGTTTTATAGGAAATATGTCATTTTCTAGATACTATATGTGGATGTGGTTTTGTCATTGTAAGGCCCCAGCCATAAACATTACATAATCTTGAATTAAGTTAATCATTCACATTGAGTATATTTTTAGGATTAAAGATTTAGAGAATTAGGTCATAATTTATACATAAAAACTTTAATATAAAAAGTATAAATTTATACTCAATATCCATTTTTTTCATTGAAAAAAACTCTTAAAAATAGAAACATGTCGAGTTCCATGTTTTAGACAGCATGAATTTTCCTTGATCCTATCCTTGACCCAATTCATCTTTGAGTCCCGTGAAAAAATTTCAGAACTTGGGATGAGCATAAAAATATCAGTAAGGGATAAATAAATATGGAAAACTATTAGTTTTTCAAAACAAAAAGTAAACCATGAACACTTTATCATAACATAATACCTTTCACATTTAATAAGTAGTAAAAATACTTCACTGAATATAAGATCATTGCTTAACTTTTTTGTAACTGAAATATTACCATAAATCCCATAGAAATCAACATATAGCATATAAAGGTAACTTGGGACAAAAACATACTTAAATGGAATAACCATAAGGTAAACTTACACACATATCACTAAATAGAATAGCCTTACAACTGACTTTCATACCCAATGCATTGGAGGTTACAATGTAACTACCCATCCTTGGTTTATCACAGAACCACCCATCATTTAGTTTATCTTGTAACCAACCATCATTGGTTTATCACGTAACCACCCATCAAATGTCCAAGTACCATTATATAATCATAACACATAAAATATTACAAATATCCACATTTCACTAATAACATTTCATTTGCAATCCAAAGAAATCATTTCAAGATATTGAAATAATCAATACATTTCAAAAACCATTTTCAATACCAAAATATGTAAAATGGTATATGGTATTTATTTTCCTTTTAAAAAAATTATGACTTGTAAAGGAATCCAAATATCAAATAATGCTAGCAGTGACAGAAAGTTCATTGTCACCGCATACGTTAAAAATATTCCTTTTTTTGTTTAGTAAAACGGATCGTTGAAAAAATATTACCTTTGGATGGAAGTAAAATTCAAAGGGGTTTATTATACACCGTGTAAAATAAAGAGGTGTATATTATAAAAACATGCCACAATGAAATGAGATTGATACGAAGTTCCTTACCTCTGGTCCGACTTGACTCGTTCGTTCTTTAATTTCATGAATAATTAACTTAAGTTAATTTATACGTGATTCAAAACATTTTTCAGGTTTATTATTCATTTTATATCAATTATTACCACGTTATAAAAATTACATATTTATTTATGTTAATATCGGTCGTTTTGTCGATATTGGGTACTTGAGTCAAAAATGATCTTGTTATAATTAAAATTTTCCATGTTTGCAAAAGTCTATTATCTCCAGAATATTATTCATATATATATAATATATATCTTTTATATATTTATTTATAAAATTCTATAATATTTGGATATAATAAATGAAATTCATCGTTCATGGAGACGGTAAGCCATACGTACGCATAAACGCTAATTTCATTTATATTTCATATTTAATAGAGTAAAACTTAATGATACATAGGTATATTATAATTAAATTATAATATCATATTTTAAATATGTCACATAAGTTAATTAACGCCATACTTTATACATTCCATGTTTGTCTTGAACGAGTCATATCATTTTGAGGGGGCGGTAGTCCGTGCTTCATCAAATGAAATTATCATGTTTAAACATCATGAAAAGCATAAAGTTATGCTGTAAATAATAATTACTGAAGAATAAATAAAATATAAATATAATACATATCATATAAATATAGTTCCATCATAATGTCCACTATAAGGGGTGGTAGGAGAAGATTGAACAATCATCATTTTGTGAGGCAATAGTTCGCCATCCACCAAAATAGTGTGTTCTATACCCATTAGATGAAGGTGTGTGTAAGTATAGTTAGAATACTTCTAATAAAAAAACTAGTATAGGGAGTATATTGGTGTTGTTATGTAAACTGATAATAAGAAGAGCATTGATAGTGGAGAAGGAAAATAATGGGAAAGAACTTGAGAGATGACGTTACCTTAAATCAGGTAACTTATTTTGATTTGAGCCAAAGGGATTTCTTGAATTACCTTATTCATAGGGGAAGGATTATAAGAGGAAGGGAATAATGTTGGGAGATTATTGGTGAAGAGTTTGGATGATCCAAGAGGCTTTATAGGTGTGAGTAATGGGTTATAGGTGGTGTCCTTTTATAAGAGGAAGGATCGAGCACTTTAGGAATGTATTGAAAGATTATTTTATTATAAACTGAATTTCTATTTCAAAAGGCACAAAACTCATTTAATTCAAATATAAGGTGATTATTGGTCTAAATAATCTAAACCAATAGGTTTTATAAAAGTTTTAGTTTCAAATTTAACCTTATCATTTATCTTTAACCCTTAGTTAACTAATTTAACTCTTACCATGTCTTCTTGTATATTCATACTATATGGTTAATATATTTAATATAAAATGATAATAAAAACACAAGGGGTTAATTAATAAAATTTTAAACTTTATATAATTCATTTTTCTGATAATTATATTTTTAGGACTATTATATCATTCAATAAAATCATATTTTTTTTAAAAACTCATTTATATCAAATTTTATACTATTTATATCATGACATTTTAAAAATCCATTAAAACTTGATTATTTCAAAAAAAAAATCATTAATTAAAATATAACAAGTCACACTCAACCCCAAAATTAGTTTATATGACAAAACGTTTCAAAACAAATTTATTTTAATATTTATAATCTCATTAATTTAATCATTCTTTAATAAGGTAATCACTACATCATCATTGTGTCATAAATAAATTTATTTATTTGATGTATAAAAATTATAAATAAAATACCATGATATAGGAAATATTTCTATATTTCTAATGACTATATATAGTCTAAGATATCACTTATATAACCCCATATAATTTTTTTTACTAAAAGATACAAGTTTATGTTACATTTTTCTTTAATTTAAATTAATTTTTTATAAATTGTCATTTTCTTATCCAAGTGACTCCATGGGATCCCAAAATCGACCCAAGGAGGCCCATGGTTAGGCATATCTCATCAAATAGGATTAGAACATGTGTTAAGGTAATTTAATATTATTATAATAATATTGTTTTATCCTTATTTACTAGATTTACTGTAAAGACCCGGAAATTTCAAGGAAATTTTTTCTTAATTTCTTCGGGATTTTACAAGAACGCAGTTTCTGACGACACCTGATTCCGAGGCCCGGTGTGCCCGGAATCATTTTATGAAGTTTAGCTCGGGTACGTTCAGTGAACGAAGGAGCGGGTTTTTCCTACTTTTTAACCAGTGCTCGGAATCAAAATATGTGGGCACCGATGAACTCGTAGCGCCGGTAATTGCTTAGGAAGACCTTTTCCGCAGTTGCGATTTATGCGGGTTTGAAGTTATATTTTGGATTTTAACCTTAAATTAAATAAAAATTGTGTTGCACACATTTTTATTTGAGTTGGTTATATCCTAAAAGGGGGAGGTTGTTGGTGGGGCCCACACTCACACAACCTCCCATGAGAGGATATTTGTGAGGTGGGGCCCACACGAATCCCCACCTTTTCAAACTCTCTAACCTTCCACAAACCCCCATTAATTTTGTAACTCACCCGCACCACCCCCTTAAATGAAAAGTCAACTCATTAATTATTTAACTTATTCAATGTAATTAATTTGGGAATTCTTTTTGAATTTCAATTTTAAAGTTGGCTTGTGTGTATCAATTAAATAAGACGAGGTCTTATTTCTTTAAGTTTTAGTTTCGTTGTGCGAGAAGGATTGGGAGAGGTTTTGCTCTAAGTCTTGAAGAACATTCTTCCTCCTTGTAGAACACAAAGAACACCGACCTCCAACGAAGGATGACGAAGAATGCCGAATCCTCGGAGATCGATGACGTGACGCCGTGTACCGCGATGCCGATGGTTCTCTTCTCCGATACGCCAACGATGCTTATGGAACCTTGCCCCACAACTCCGTCTCCCACGACGATTATTTTCCGCGATGAACCTTCATTAGACAACACCTTGTGTAGGGGTTATTTTCTTGTTCATGAATATTTTCCTTGCCGTTCATCGTATTATTCTTGCGCCGCATGTTATTATTATAACGGGAGGAGGTCAGACCGCACGAACACGGCCGACTCTCCTCCCCCTTCGATGTTGTGTTTGTCGTGGCATGAACGAAGGTGACACGGTGCCATCGTACCGCGCAGAAAAAAATAAGAACGGGCGAAGAAGCGCGGAGCCGTTGAGGTCGAACGAAGCCGCGACGCCGTCGCACCGCACCGGAAAACCACAAAAGGCTACAGTTTGTTTATTTGACGTGCGTATCGATGGGTGATGATGAAGCGGGCCACAATGGCGTCTGAATCCCTTCGCAGTGAAGATCGGGTCCTGGGAGGACTGTTGGCAAAGACGGCAGGTGAAACGGACCACCAGAGCGCGTTCAGTGGTCCGTAAAAGTCGGCGGCAGCACGTCGTTGGAGCAAACCACCGCGGCTGAGCCGCGGAGGTGGGGGAAGAACTGGAACGGATTCAGCCATTCCGGATTGGGGCGGCGCGGCTTATGCCGTGCCGGTCGTCAACCGTGGGGGGTTGTAACGCCCCTCGCACCAGCTGGCCGTGCGGGTGCCGCGCCAGCGCCAGGCCGGGCCGGGCCGAGCCGCGCTTACCGGGCCGGGCCGCGCCCTATTGGGACGGACCCGGACCGGGGTTGGGTCACCCGGTTTGGGCTGACCCGGGTGGGGGGGGGGGGTATCGGGCTGGGTCGGACCGGGCCCGAACCCCCTAATTTCGGACAGATCTGTTCAAACATCCATAACTTGGTCTACAGACCTCCGATCGACGCAACTTCAGTTGCGATACGATACTTGTACTGAGACTGTCGTTTAGGTATATTACACTCAAGGTTTTGGAGAACTTGGGGGGTACGGCCAGGTTGGTTCGAACCCGAAACCAACCAGGCCCTCGGAGCGGAAACACTTATAACTTGAGCTCCAGACGTCCGATTGACGTGTCGTCAACTCTGTTGGATTCATCTTGATGAGATGAAACTTTTGGCATGATTCTCTTAAGGTTTGGATGCAGTTGGAATATGGACGGGTTGGATTGAACCCAAAATCTAACCGGGCCCTTGGAACGGAAAAGATGATAACTTTCAGACCGGACGTCCGTTTGACGAACCGTCAGTGGCGTTGATGATCTAGTTGAGAAACGGTCCCTATGAGTATACCCTATGATAGTTCATGGTACAGTTGAGATACTGTCGGGTTGGTTCACGCATGAAACCAACCGGGCCCCTGGGATGAAAAGGCTAATAACTCAGAGACCGGGCGTCCAATTGATGCGCTGTCTGTTGCGTTGAGACCCCTATGACGAGACAGTCCTTTGAGATACTTATTTGTGGGACTTGTAATACTTGGAATATAGACCTGTAGCTCGTGGAGCGAACCCTTTCGGAGACGAGAATATGGAGTACGAAGACCGTGTAGTTGGCTGAGACCTGACGGCTGCTTGACCGACTCAACTTGGAGTGAGTCGACTAGCCCAGTGGACGGAGCACTACTATGTTTGGGGACAGACCCATGGAAGATAGAGCACTAATGTGTTTGGGTACAGACCCGCGATACTCAACAGAATGAGTACCTCTGCAGGCTATTAGGGGGGGGGGGGGTGCACTACTGTGTTTGGGTGGCAGACCCCTGCGGGAAGCACTACTGTGTTTGGGTGGCTAACCCGCGTACTCGACAGGAATAGTACCTCAGTAGTCTTAAGTTAGTGAGCAATACCTTGGAGTCGTGATAGGATCACTGTACTCATCAGAGACGGAGCTCTTTAGCAGTTACGGTTTTGATAATGAAAATCCTGGTTTGAGATGAGTCTATGACCTTTGTGTTTAGCTCATGATTGAGATGGGTCACTTGATAACTTAGGTATATGTATGGGCATATACCTAGGTAGTGGTTATCCATCGATTTCATAACCTTTGTGTTTACCTCATGATTGAGAGGGGTCACTTGATAACTTAGGTATATGTATGGGCATATACCTAGGTAGTGGTTATCCGTTGATTTCATAACCTTTGTGTTTCCTCATGATTGAGATGGGTTACTTGATAACTTAGGTATAAGTATGGGCTTATACCTAAGTAAGGGTTATCTGTTGAGATCCTTTTTTGTGGTTATCCTTGTTGGATTTAGTGAGACCTTGAGGGTCTCAGGGTCCCTACTGAGTATCGTATACTCACCCCTACATGGGCTATGCCCACACCACATTGTGTTGGTTGCAGACGTCGGGCAGCGCTAATAGAGGCCGAGTGTTCGAGGTCTGGACGGTACCCGGAAGTGGACCTCACAACGAGTCAGTATCCAATGGTGGAATTCACGACGAGACGATACTCGGAGGAGGTTGACGGGCGAGAGAGTTTTAGAGGCTATCTGTACATAACCTTCAGGTAGGATCCGTGGTGGACGATCTAGGAGCTGCGCTATCTGTACCTACCCTTCAGGTAGGATCCATGGTGGACGATCCAGGAGTTGCGCTATCTGTACCTACCCTTCAGGTAGGATCCGAGGTGGACGACCTAGGAGCTGCTTCTATTCTTCCAGTTGCTTGTCTTTTCTGTTCTACTTTCATTCAGTTATAGCTGTACTTTCAGTTGGGTTTGTATTCTGGACCATTTATTTTTCAGCACTTTCTTTTGTACTTAGTGTATTACTTCCGCTTGTACTCTGTGGTGTCTTATTTACTTTTATAAAGGCAATGCCTTCCCAGCTATCGGGATCTATGCATTTGGTTCTAGTCGCCAGCCCCTGGCCTATGCAAGGCGGGCTTGGGGTAGTCACAGCACAGGCCCCGAGGACGGGTCGTGACATTTACCCTTTAACCATGGTAAATAAAATATTTAATAAAGTTACTATTCACAAGGTCTAAAAATAAAATTTACCTATTTACATAATTTGTACCTAATGATTCCAAATATGGAATCAATTTTTCCAATTTCAAAACACAGAAGTTTCATAAATTAATTTAAAATTAAATCCCATTGTCAAAACCAAAAAATGTGTTTTTAAGAAGTAAAAACTACCAAAAGATTGACATGTGTTTATGTCCAATTTCAAAGTTAAATTAATTACAATGACCAAAATTGGATTAAATGATGAAAATATTATCTAATTACACATTTAAATCAATTATAAGTATAATCTAACTATATAAATAAATTAGATTAAAAGGAATTTTTGAATTAAAATGCAGTATTTTTCACTATTCATTAAAAAACAAATTTTATCAGTAAAATACTAAAATTTCATCCAAAGTAAATTTTTATGTCCCTATTCAAAAGAAAAATCTTATTTTGTGAAATAGAACATATAAAAGTGAAAAAACTAGATTTAAAAAGGGTTCCCCATCAAAAGGTAGCAAATAGACCTTTTAAAGAATATTAAAGTATTTCATTCTTAAAATTGGACTCATTATTATTTTAAGCCTCTAAAATTTATTGGATAAATGAAAAAAAATTTAACAGACATGTGCAATCATAATTTAGTTAGTTATGTTCATTTCCGTAAAAACAACACCTATGCATTGACTACCATTTAAAATAATAATAATATTTTATTTTTAGTATAACTAAAAGTTGTGTGTAACGTAAGATTTCAAGGAAACTCATTGTTGAGTGTTGAGTATGATATTGGAAAAATTATCCTATTTAACATAAAATTAATATCTTAGTCATAAGTATTAATAGAAATAAAAAATTATTATTCTATAAATACTTGGGTTGTTACATCCTTCCCCCTTTTGGAAATTGCGTCCTCACAATTTTAAAATTGGGCTTAGAAACTTCATTGAAAGTCCCACATCAGAAAAAGAGTCAACAAAAATGTCACTTTAAAAGAAAGATAGATAAGTACAATGGTCACCCTAGATAATATATAATAGGATTCCATGTAGGAAAACATGGACATGGAAGAGAAATAAACCATTAAGTTTTGATGGAGAGCGATTGAAAACATGATATGGAGAAAGTTAACCACTAGAAAACCACAAACTTGTGATAGATTAAACGGTCTTTCAATTCATAGTTGGAAAATTAAACGAAAATATTTTTTGTTTTAATATCCTTTTCATAATGTTAAGAAATTTATTTATGCACTTGACTAAGAACATAAGGAAACTTACTTAATTATCATGTAGACTTTAATCCTTCACTAATTTTCTACCACAAAATCATCTTTTCTCTAAATGATGAGTATTAAAGATTAATTGTTCACATCAAATGTGCTAAAATGAACTTATAGAGAATCACATAATCCACAAGAGATGAAACATAAATTTACACTATCTTAAGACATTAACCAAAACTAAAATGGATAGTACGAGATCAGATAATTCCAAAAAAATAATCCTTTATAAAAATAAATACTACTCTTAATCTACAAAATTCAACAAATAGTAACCAAATTTCAATAAAGACCATTCAATACACAATTTTCCTTATAAATTATTCAATATAATCCAAACTAAGATTGAAACCCCAAACTCAGAAGAATTTAATCACATAGTCTTCCACAATAAATCTTAACATTTATCTCCAAATAACATCGACTACTCTTAAAGTATCATACTAAAGTGTAGTTAACCTAATAACATATTATCTATGATAGGTTAATCATTTCCATAAATAACCCAAATCACTATATTTCCAAAAAAAACATAGATTCTTCTAAAATAAAATTCCACCATTACACCTCAATTGAAATCCCAATGTATTCTATTTTCCTTAGGAATATAGTGTTCCCAAAAGAGCATACGTCTTCCAAAATAACCTTTATCAATTAATCAATAAATAATTTTCCTATACTAAGGATATCCATTTGATAAAACATATTACCCAAATAAACTTATTCTTGGTCAATAAAGTCATTTAACTAAAAATAATAAGTCATTCTAACGAAGGACTTAATGTAGGATAGTGGTAGGAGATGAGCCCTTGTCTCCCTTCACTTGTGAGATCGATTCCCATGGCCCTGCCAGACACGATGGGTTGTCACCCATCCTGCGGTTTATCCCTTTTCTAAAAAAATATCATTATTATATAATTATAAAAAATAATATAATTTCCACAAAAATAATCATAACCTATTTTATCCTCAAAGGTTATCTAATACCTTTCATTTTGCATCCCAAACTGTAATAACCATTTATCTCCTAAAAAAAAGATCAAATGAACCCATATGGTTATCAATTATCTCCACACAAGAAAAGATAATTCTTTCTTGAATAACATTTTCACATATCCAACTTATGGGTTACACATACTAGAAAAATTCTTCCGAAGTAATCCCATCATCAAAAGAGCCTTAATACTTTTAAGCATTTCCTTATCCTAAAATATACCATAACTATTGGGTCCCTTATATTTAGACATATTACTCATTCAACTTCTTCATGATCCATTAAACATTCTTTTCCAACATATTCCATAATACTTCTATCATACAAATAAAATCATGAATCATATCATAATATTAAATAATATCAAAACATCAACAAAGAAATAATCCATACCTTTCACTGGTAATTGTCAGTTTCCTCATCCTAAATTGGAATGAAATTAGGTATTGGTATATATATATATATGTGTATGGTATTGGGGATCCCATTCCTGAAACTTATTTGCAGGACATCTATTTGTATAATGACCATTCATACTACATTTAAAACATTCAATTGATCATTCCAAAAGTACTTATTTCCCTTTCCTTGAGTCAACTGGATGCTTCCTTTTTCCATGAAAGGTTCTTGATTTACGACATTCATTACCACATCTATAGCATCTTCATGTCCCTTTGAATCATTTTCCTAGGTGTTTCTTTATACTTCCTTAACACAAAGGTTTTTGGATATACATACCTTTATGATTATTACATGAACTTCCATAGGGATTTGTTTCTCGCATATACGATGCCTTATAAAAATCACCACGGTTCAGGTGGTCAATCATGACTCCATATAGTTGGTTGAGAATAACCATAAGAGATCTCACTGCAGATCCCATTTAATTCGGTTTATTATTTAGAAAACCGTCACAGTTTTCTTAACACCCATTTTTACTTTGGTGCCTGTTAGATCTAGCAATTTACTAAAACCAAAAAGGTCAGTATCAGTATATCAGTAAAATCATCATATAATATCTTATGAGGAGGTTAAATAATGAGATATACTTATTCATGTTATCATAAACTCATTTAATTTATCTAAACTAACTATGACTCTTTCTAATATGCTACCCATTATGGTTATGTCACTTATAATTAAATAACACCCTAACCTCTAAAGTTATCTAAACCGACCTCTAATACCAACTGTAAGGCTCCATCCTTAAACATTACATAATCTTGAATTATGTTAATAATTAATATTGAGGATCTTTTTAGGCTTAGATATTTAATGAATTAGGTCATAACTTATACACAACAACTTAAATATTACAAGTAGACACTTTTACTCACTATCCATTTTTTTTTCAAACAAAAAACTCTTAAAAAAGGAAACATGCCAAGTTACATGTTTTAGACATCATGACTTTTCCTTGATCCCAACCTTTACACTATTAATCTTTAAGTACTGTGAAAAACATTTCAAAACGTGGGATGATCATAAAAAGCTCAATAAAGGATATATAAGGAATGAAAACTATTTGTTTTTCAAAACAACAAGTAAGCCATGATACTTTATCATAAAGTAATACCTTTCACCTTTAAAAAGTTGTGAAAACACTTAACTGAATATAAGCTCATTTATTACCCTTTTTATATTCGAAATATTACCATAAATCCCATAGAAATCAATATATAACATATAAAGGTAACTTTGGACATAAACATACTTAAATGGAATAACCATACGGTCAACTTCCACACATATCACTAAATGGAATAACTATATGGCTGACTTCCGTACCCAATTCATTGGAGGTTATAATGTAATCACCCGTCCTTGGTTTAATAGGGAACCACCCATCATTTGGTTTATCTCGTAACCACCCATCACTAGTTTATCATGTAACCACATGTCAAATATCCAAGTACCATTATATATTCATAACACATAAAATATTGCAAATATAAACATTTTATTAATAACATTTCATTTACAATCACACGAAATCATTTCAAGATATTGAAATACTGAATCCATTTCAAAAAACCATTTTCAATACCAAAATACATAAAAGGGTATATGGTATTTATTTTCCTTCTAAAAATTTTACGGCATGTTAAGGAATCCAAATATCAAATGATGCTCATGGTGGTGGAAAGGTCATTATCGCTGTATACATTAAAAACATTCTTTTTTTTGTTTATAAAAATGATTAATAGATAAATTATTCCCTTTGAATGAAAGTAAAAGTCAAAGGGGTTTATTATACACCCTGTAAAAGATGTAGGTGTATATTATCAAAACATGCCTCAATGAAAGGGGATTGACATGAAGTCCCTTACCTCTTGACCAACTGGACCTTTTCATTCATTAATTTCCTTAATAATAAATTTATGTTAATTTATAATTGTTTTAGAACCTTTTTCATGTTTATTATTAATTTTATATCACTTATTACCATTTTATAAAAATTACAAAATTAATTAAGTTAATATTGACCGTTTTGTCGATATTGGGTACCTGAGTTGAAAATGATACTGTTATAATTACAATTTGTCCATGTGCTAAAAATTTCATTATCTATAGAATATTATTCATATATATATCATATATATTCAGTATATATGTATTTATAATATTCTATAAAATTTATAGATAAGAAATGAAATGCACTATTCATAGAGATGGTAAGACGTACGTACGCTTGAATGCTAATTTCATTTCTATTTCATATTTAAGGGAATAAAAACTTAATGATACATAGGTATATTATAATTACAGTATAATATTATATTTTATATATGTAACATAATTTCAATAATTCCATCCTTTATACATTCCATTTATGGCATGAACGAGTCATATCATTTTGAGGGGGGGGGGTAGTCTGCGCTTCTTCAAATGAAATTATCGTGTTTACACATCATGAAAAGCATAAAGGTATGTTGTAAATAATAATGAAAGAAGAATAAACACAATATAAACATAATATATATCACATAAATATAGTTCCATCATAATGGACACCATAACATGTGGTAAGGGAAGATTGAACAATCATCATTTCATGAGGCACTAGTTCGTCGTCCACAGAAATAGTACGTTCTATACCCATTAGACAAAGGTTTGTGTAAGTGTAGTTTGAATCATTATCCTAAAAACAACCTAGTATATTTAGGATATTGGTTTTTATATGTAAACAAATAATAAGAATATAATAGTGAGTGGAGAAGGAAAATAATGGAAATGAACTTGAGAGATGACATTACCTCAAATAGGGTAACATCTTTGAATTTTAGGCAAAGGGACTTATTGAATTGACTTATTAATAGGGTAATTCATATAAAAATAATGGAGGAATGTTGGGAGATTATTTTAATAGAGTTTGGATGATATAAGAGGCTTGATAGGTGTGAGTAATGAGTTAGAGGTGATGTTATTTTATAAGAGGAAGGAGGGGCACTTTATGAATGTCTTGAAAGACTATTTTATTATAAATTGAATTTCGATTTCAAAAAGGACCCAACTCATTTAATTTGAATATAAGGTGAGTATTTTTCAAAATACTCTCAACCAATAGGTTTTAGATATGTTTTGGCTTCAAATTTAACCTTATCATTTAGCTTTAATCCTTAATTAACTAATTTAACTCTTACCATGACTTATTGTATATTCATACTATATGGTTAATATAGTTACTATAAAATGACAATATAACCACAAGGGGTTAATTAATAAAATTTTAAACATTATCTAAGTTATTTGGCAGAATATTATATTTTTAGGACTATAATATCATTTAATAAAATCATATTTTTTAAAAACACATTTATGTCAATTTTTATACTATTCATATCATGAATTTTTAACAATCCATTACAACTTGAATATTTAGAAAAAACTTCATTAATTAAAAGATAAAAAGTCAAAATCGTTCCTAAAATCCATGTATGGAATAAAAATCTACAAAACAAATTTATTTTAATATTTATAATCTCATTAATTAAAATCATTCATTAATAAGGTAATCTCTACATCATCATTGTGTCATAAATAATTTTTTTTCATTGATGTCTAAAAATTATAAATAAAATACCATGATGTAGGTAAACTTTTTATATTATAATTAATATTTATAGTCAAAGATATCACTTATATTACCCCATATAAAAATTGTTTTACTAAAAGATACATGTTTATGTTACATTTTTCTTTACTCTAAATTAATTTTTTATAAATTTTTATTTTCACATCCAAGTGGCTCCATGGGGTCCCAAAATAGACCCAAGGATGCCCATGGTAAGAAATATCTCATAAAATAGGATTAGTACATGTGTTAGGCTAATTTAATATTATTATAATATTATTTTTAATCCTTATTTACCACGTTTACCCTTTAACCATGGTAAATAAAATTTATACTGAAGTTACTATTCATAATGTCTAATAATAAAAGTTACCTATTTAAACAATTTAGACATTAGGATTCCAAACACGAAATCTATTTTTCAAAATTCAAAAAATATAAGTTGCAGAAATTAATTTAAAATTAATTCCGGTTGTCAAAACCGGAAAGCGTGTTTTTAAGAAGAAAAAACTACCAAAAGATTGACAGGTGTTTCTATCCAATTTAAAAGTGAAATTACTTACAATGATAAAAATTGGATTAAATGTTAAAAATATAATCCAACTTAACTTTAAAACAAATTAAAATTATAATCTAACTATATAAATAAATTAGATTAAAGGGCAGTTTGAATTAAAAGGTAGTATTTTTCACTATTTATTAAAAAATGAACTTTATTAGAAAAATACCAAAATTTCATCCAAAGTAAATTTTTATCTCTCTCTTATAAATAAGAAATTTATTTTGTCAAATAGAACATATAAAATTGAACAAAAACTATATTTAAAAAGGGTTCATCATCAAAAGGCGATAAATCGACCTTTTAAATAATATTGAAATATTTCATGCTTAAAGTAATATTAATTCTTATTTTGAGCCTCTAAATTTTTTTGGATAAATGTAAACATATTTAACAAACATTTTCAATAATAATGTATTTATTTATTCTCATTCCAAGAAATATAAAGGCTATGCGTTAACTACTATTTAAAATAATTATAATAATATTTTATTTTTTAGTATAACTCAAAGTTGTGTGAAATATTAGATTTCAAGAATACCCGTTGTTGTGTGTTGAGTATGCTATTAGAAAAAGTGTCCTATTTAACATAAAATTAATATCTTATTCATAATTATGAATTGAAATCAAAATGTATTATTCGATAAATACCCGGTTCATTACATCCTTCCCCATTTTGGAAATTGCATCCTCCAAATTTTAGAATTGGGCTCGTAAACTTCATTAAAAGTCCCAAATAGGAAAAAGATTCAATAAAAATATCACTTTAAAAGAAATAAAGATAAGTAAAAAGGTCACCCCAGATAACACATACAAGGATTACATGTTAGAAAATATGGATATGGAAGAGAACCAAACCATCAAGTTCTGATGTAGAGTGATAGAAGACATGATTAAAGAAAGTTAACCACCAAAAAACCACAAAATTGTGATGGATTAAACATTATTTGATTTATCAGTAGGAAAAGTAAATGATTTTTTTTGTTTTAATATCATTTTCATAAAGTTGAGAAATTTATTTATGAGTTTGACTAAGAACATAAGGAAACTTACTTGTCATGTAGACTTTCATCCTTTACTAAATTTCTACCACAAACTCATCTTTTCTCCAAGTGATGAGTATTAAAGATGACTTGGTCACATAAAAAGTGATAGAATCAAATTCTAGAGAATCAAAAAATCCACCAAAGATGAAGTATAATTTTCCCTATCCTTAGACATTAACCAAAACCAAAATGGTAAGTAAGATATGAGATAATAACCAAAATGATAATCCTTTATAAAAAGAAATACTACTCCTAGTCTCCAAAATTCAACAAAAAGTACCCAAAGTTCGACAAAGATCATTCAATACAAAATTGTCCTTAAAATTATTCAATATAAACCAAAATAAGATTGAAACCCAAAACTCAGAAGAATTTAATCACATAGTCTTCCACATTAAATCTTAACATTTATCTCCAAATAACATCGACTACTCTTAAAGTATCATACTAAAGTGTTATGATTGGTTAATCAGTTCCATAAATAACCGAAATCACTATATGTCCACAATAAAAACATATATTATAGAAAAATAAAATTCCACCATTATTCTTCAATTTAAATCTCAAATTATTCTATTTTCCTTAGGTATATAGTGTTTCCAAAAGAGCAGACATCTTCCAAAATAACCTTTTTCACTTAATCACCAAATCATTTTACTATTATAAGGATATACATTTTATAAAACATAAGATCCCAAATCAACATATTATTGATCAATAAAATCATTTAAATAAAAAGAATATGTCATACGAACCAGGGAATTCACATTGGCCAGTGGTAGGTGATGCACCCTTGTTGCCCTTCAGTTGTGGGTTTGATTCCCATGCCCCTGCTAGATGTGACGGGTTGTCACAAATCCTGCAGGTTGTCCTTTTTATAGAACCTTATTATTCTTATAAAATTCTAAAAAATAATATAATTTCCTCAAAAACAACTGTAACCAATTTTATCCTCAAAAGTTATCTAATACCTTTAATTTTGCATCCCAAAATGTAATAACCATTTATCACCTCAAAAACAAAAGATCATATGAACCCCTATGGTTATCCATTATGCCCACACAAGAAAAGATAATTCTTTCTTGAATAACATTTTCACACATCAAAATTCAGGGTTACACATACTAGAAAAAGACTTCCAAATAAATCCCATCATCAAAAGAGACTTAATACTTTTAAGCATTTAATGATCCAAAAATATAGAAAAACTCTTGAATCCCTTTTATATAGACATATTACTCATTCAACATTATTCATGATCCGTTAACCATTATTTTCCTACTTATTCCACAATAATTCTTTCCTACAGACAAAATCATGAATCATATCCTAAGATTCAATAATGTCAAAACATCAGCTAAGAAATAATCCATACATTTCATTGGTCACTTTTAGTTTCCTTATCTTAAATTGGAATGGAATTAGGTATTGGTAAAAATATATTTGTACAGTCATGTGGATACCATTCTTAAACATTCTTCACATGACATCTATTTATATATTGACCATGCACACCACATTTAAAACGTTGAATTGATCCCTTAGAAAGAAATTCTTTCCCTTTACTAGAATCAACTGGACGCTTCCTTTTTTACTTGGTATGTTCTTACTTTATGACCTTCATTAACACATCTATAACATCTTTGCGTCCCTTTGAATTATTTTCCTAGGTGTTTCTTTCCACATCCTTGACACATAGGTTTTTGGATATATTTACCTTTATGATTATTACCTGAACTTCTGTAGGGATTTGTTTCATGTATATATGATGCCTTATAAAAATCACCAAGGTTCTGGTGGTCAATCCTGACTCGAGATAGTTGGTTGAGAATAACCACAAGAGTTATCATTGCATATCCCATTTCATTCAGTTGCTTATTCAGAAAACCTTTACAGTTTTCTTCACAGACATTGTTACTTTGGTTCCTTATAGATCCAAAAATTTTCTAAAACAAAAAAGTTAAGTGTAAGTATATTAATAAAATCATCATATAATATATTATAAGGAGGGTAAATAATAATATATACTTATTCATGTTATCATAAAATCATTCAGTTTATCTAAAATAACTATGAATATTTCTAATATACTACCCATTATGGTTATGTCACTTATGCTTAAATAACACCCTAACCTCTAAAGTTATCTAAATAGACCTTAGATACCAACTGTAAGGCCCAACCTTAAACATTACATAATCTTGTATTAAGTTAATAATTCACATTGGGGATCTATTCAGGTTCAGAGATTTAGATAGTTAGGTCATATATTATATATAACCACTTGAATATTATAAGTACATACTTCTAATAACTATCCATTTTTTTCATAAAACAAAAACTCTTAAAAAAATAAACATGTTGAGTTCCTTGTTTTAGATAGCATGAATTTTCCATGATACCATCCTTGAACCTATTCATATTTAAGTCCTATAAAAAACATTTCAAAACTTGGGATGAGCATAAAAAAATCAGTTAGGGATACATAAAGAAGGAAAACTATTAGTTTTTTAAAACTACTAGTAAACCATGAATACTTTATCATAAAGTAACACTTTTCACCATTAAGAAGTAGAAAAAAACTTCATTGAATATAAGCTCATTGATTACCATTTTCGTAACCAAAATAATACCGTAAAGCCCATAGAAATAAATATATAACATATAAAGGTAACTTGGGACAAAAAAATACTTAAAATGGAATAACCATATGGTTAACTTCCACACATATCACTAAATATAATAGTCATATGGCCAACTTCCATACCCAATGCATTGGAGGTTATAATGTAACCACCCATCCTTGGTTTATCAGAGAACCACCCGTTATTTGGTTTACCACATAACAACCCATCATTGGTTTATCTCGTAACCACCCATCAAATTTCCAAGTACCATTATGTAATCATAACACCTAAAAAATTTCTAATATCAAAATTTCACTAATAAAATTTCATTTGAGATCACAAGAAATCATTTCAAGATTTTGAAATACACAATCCATTTCAAAAACCATTTTCAATACCAAAATAAGTAAAAAGTGTATATTGTATTTATTTTCCTTTTAAAAATATTACATCTTGTTAAGGGAGCCAAATATCAAATAATGCTCACTGCAGAGGAAAGGTCATTGTCAACGCATATGTTAAAAATAATCATTTGGTTGTTTAGTAAAATGTTTTTTATAAAAAAGACTCCCTTTGAATTAAAGTAAAAGTCCAAGGGGTTTATTATACACTGTGTAAAATGAGGTGTATATTGTCAAAACATGCCTCAATGAAAGGATATTGAGACGAAGTCCATTACCTTTTTTCCACCTTGACTCATTTGTTCTTTTATTTCCTAAATAATAAACTTAAGTTAATTTATACTTGCTTCAGAACCTTTTTAATGTATATTATTCCTATTATCTCCAGAATATTATTCATATATATATCTTATATATCCAGTATATATGTATTTATAATGTTCTATAACATTTGGTGATAATAAAGGAAATGCACCATTCATGGAGATTCTAAGTCGTACATACCCATGAACGCTGCTTTCATTTCAATTTCATATATAATGGAATGAATAATTAATGATACAAAGGTATATTATAGTTCCATTATAATATAATATTTTATATATGTCACATAAGTTCATTAATTATATCCTTTATACATTCCATGTATGGCATGAATGAGTTATATCACTTTGAGGGGGGTGGTAGTCCGCGCTTCCTCAAATGAAATTATAATATTTACACATCATGAAAAGCATAAAGGTATATTTAAAATAATAATTACTGAAGTATAAAGACAATATAAACATAATATATATCATATAAATACAATTCCAACATATTTTACACCATAAAAGGTGGTAAAAGAAGATTGAACAATCATCGTTTCGTGAGGCAGTAGTTCGTTGTCCATAGAAACAATATGTTCTATACCCATTAGATGAAGGTGCGTTTAAGTTTAGTTCAAATAATTCTCATAAAATCAACCTAGTATATTTATGATACTAGTTTTTTTATGTAAACAAATAATAATAAGATCATAGGGAGTGAAGAAGGAAAATAATGGAAATGAACTTGAGAGATGACGTTACCTCCAATCGGGTAACTTCTTTTGATTTGAGCCAAAGGAAATTTTTGAATTGTCTTCTACCTAGGGGAAGGATTATAAGAGGAAAGGAGGAATATTGGGAGATTATTGGAGCAGATTTTTGATGAGACAAGAGGTTTCAGAGGTGTGAGTAATGGGTTAGAGTTGGTGTCCTTTTATAAGAGGAAGGAGGGGCACTTTAGGAATGTCTTGAATGATTATTTTATTATAAACTGAATTTAGATTTAAAAAGGCCACCAACTCATTTAATTATAAGATAATGTGATTATTGTTAGAAATACTCTAAAAAAATAGGTTTTATAAAAGTTTTGGTTACAAATGTAATCTTATCATTTAGCTTTAACCCTTAGTTAACTAATTTAACTTGTACCATGTCTTCTTATATATTCCTATTATATGGTTAATATAGTTACAATAAATTTCAAATATAACCAAAAAGGGTTAATTAATGAAAATTTAAAACCTTATATAAGTAATTTAGCCAAATATTAGATTTTTTGGACTATTTTATCATTTAATAAAATCATATGTTTTTTGGAAACTCATTTTTGTCAATTTTTAAAATATTCATATCATGACTTTTTAAAAATCCATTTCAACTTTATTATTTTGAAAAAACTTCATTAATGCAAATATAACAAGTCAAAACCAACCCAAAAGTTCTTTTATGTCATAAAAATTTTGAAAAAAATTTTATTTTAATATTTATAATCTCATTTATTTAAATCATCCATTAATAAGGTAATAAATACATCTTCATTGTGTCAGAAATAAAAACATTTATTTGATGTCGAAAATTTACAAATAAAATACCATGATGTAGGAAATATTTTTAGATTTATAATGAATATTTATAATATAATATATCATTTATGTAACCCCATATAAATATTGTTTCATTAAAAGATACATGTTTATGTTACTTTTTTATTTACTTTAAATTAATTTTTTATAAAATGTCATTTTAATATCCAAGTGGCTCCATGGGGTCTCAAAATCGACCCAAGGATTACCATGGTCGGAAATATCTCCTAAAATAGGATTAGGAAATGTTGTAGGGAAATTTAATATTATTATAATATTTTTTACTCTTATTTAATAGATTTACCATTTAACAATGATAAATAAAATATTTACTGAAGTTACTATTCAGAATGTCTAAAAATAAAACTTACCTATTGACACAATTTGGACCTAATGATTAAAAATATGGAATAAATTTTTCTAAATTCAAAATACAGAAGTTTTATACATTAATTTAAAATTAATTCCCATTGTCAAAACCAAAAAGCGTGTTTTTAAAAAGTAAAACTACCAAAAGATTGACATGTGTTTATGTCCAATTTCAAAGTGAAATTACTTACAATGAGAAAAATTGGATTAAATGATAAAAATATAATCCAATTACACTTTAAAACCAATTAAAAGTATAATCTAACTATATAAATAAATTATATTAAAAGACAGTTTCGAATTTAAGTGCAGTATTTTTCAATATTCATTAAAAAATGAACTTTATCAGAAAAATAACAAAATTTCATCCAAAGTAAATTTTGATGTTTCTATTCTAAATAAGAATTTTATTTTGTCAAATAGAACACATAAAAGTGACAAAACTTATATTTAAAAAGGGTTTACCATCAAAATGCGGTAAATCGACCTTTTGAAGAATATTAAAGTATTTTATGCTTAAAATCAGATTCATTCTTATTTTAAGACTCTAAAATTTATTAGATAAATGTAAAAACATTTAACAAACATGTTCTATCATAATTTTGTTAGTTATGTCCATTCTTGTAAAAACAACGACAATGCGTTAACTACTATTTAAAATAATAATAATAATATTTTATTTTTCAGTATAACTCAAAGTTTTGTGCAACATAAGATTTGAAGGAAACCCATTGTTGCGTGTTGAGTTTTATATTGGAAAAGTGTCTTATTTAACATAAAATTAATATCTTATTCATAAGTATTAATAGAAATCAAAAAAAATTATTCTATAAATACCTGGGTCATTACATCTTTCCCCCTTTTGGAAATTGCATCCTCGCAATTTTAAAATTAGTCTCGGAAACTTCATTAAAAGTACCACATCAGAAAAAGAGTCAACAAAACTATCAATTTAGAGAAATAAAGAGAAGTGAAAAGGTCACCCAATATAACACATACTAGTATTCCATGTAAGAAAACATAGACATGGAAGAGAAATAAACCATCAAGTTCTAATGGAGAGTTGTAGAAAAAATTATCAAGAGAATGTTAACCACCAGAAATCCACAAACATGTGATGGATTAAAAGTACTTTTATTTCATAGTAGGAAAAGTAAAAAAACAATGTTTTTGTTTTAATATACTTTTAAAAAAGTTGAGAAATTTATTTTTGAGACTGATTAAGAACATAAAGAAACTTACTTATTTGTAATGTAGACTTTCATACTTCACTAAATTTCTTCCAAAATCACATATTTTCTCCAAATGAAGAGTATTCAAAATTATTTGGTCACATAAAAAGAGCTATAATCAACTTCTATAGAATAAAATAATCCACAAAAGATGAAATATAAATTTACCTTGTCTTTAGACATTAACCAAAACCAAAATGGTTAGTACAAGATCAGGTAATACACAAAAGGATAATAATTTATAAAAATAAATACTACTCTTAATCTCAAAAATTTAACAAATAGTACCCAAATTTCAACAAAGTCTATTCAATACACAATTGTCCTTAAAATTATTCAATACAATCCAAACTAAAAGTGAAACTAAAAACTCATAAGAATTTAATCAGATAGTCTTCCAGAGTAAATCTTAACATTTATCTCCAAATAACATCGACTACTCTTAAAGTCTCATACTAAAGTGTAATTAAAATAATCACATATTATCTATGATAGGTTAATCATTTCCATAAAAAACCCAAATCACTATATGTCCATAATAAAGTCATAGATTCTTCCAAAATAAAATTCCACCATTACTCCTCAATTGAAATCCCAAAGTTTTATATTTTCCTTAGGCTTATAGTACTCCAAAAATAGGAAACATCTTCCAAAATAACCTTTATCACTTAATCACCAAATAATTTTCCTATACTAAGGATATATATTTTATAAAAAATAAGATCCCAAATAAACTTATTCTTGATCAATAAGATCATTTAACTAAAAACAATAAGTCATAATAACTAGGGACTTCACGTAGGCCAGTGGTAGGCGATGCGTCCTTATCACCCTTTAGTTGTGGGTTCGATTCCCATGACCTTGTCGGACATGACGGGTTTTCACCCATCTTACCGGTTGTATTTTTTCAAAAACCATATCATTATTATAACATTACCAAAAATAAGATAATTTTTCTAAAAATAACCATAACCTATTTTACCCTAAAAGGTTATCCAATACCTTTCATTTTTCATCCCAAAATGTAATAACCATTTATCACCTCAAAAAAAGAAGATCATATGAACCCATAAGGTTATCGATTATATCCACACAAGAAAAGACAATTCTTTCTTAAATAAAATTTTCATATATCAAACTTTAGGGTTACACATACTGGAAAAAGTAATCCAAAGTATTCCCATCATCAAAAGAGCCTTAATAATTTTAAGCATTTAATCATCCTAAATTATTCTATAACTCTTGAATCTGTTATATGTAGACATATTACTCATTAAAAGTTATTCATGATCCATTAACCATTATTTTCTAACTTATTCATTAATACTTGTTTCATACAAACAATATCATGAATCATATCCTAATATTCATTAATGTCAAAACATCAGATAAGAAATAATCCATACATTTCATTGGTCATTGTCTATTTCCTTATCCTCAATTTAAATGGAATTATGTATTGGTAGACATATATTTGTATGGTACTACTGATCCAATTCCGAAAACTTCTTTAGAGGAAATATATTTGTATAATGACTATGCTCACCACATTTAAAACAATAAATTGATCCCTCAAAAATAACTTCTTTCCCTTTCCTTGAGTCAACTAGACGCTTCCTTTTTCCATTGCAGATTCTTTTTTTATGACCTTCATTACCACATATATAGAATCTTCTCATCCCCTTGAAGAATTTTTCTAGGTGTTTATTTCCACATCCTTGGCACATAGGTTTTTTAATATACTTACCTTTATGATTATTACATGAACTTCTGTAGGTATTTGTTTCTTGCATATAAAATATCCTTATAAAAATCACCAAGGTTCAGGTGGTCAATCATGACTCCAGATAGTTGGTTGAGAATAACCCCAAGAGTTCTCATTGCAGCTCCCATTTCATTCGTTTTATTATTCATAAAACCATCATAGTTTTCTTCACATCCATTATTACTTTGGTGCCTTCTAGATCTAGGAATTTACTAAAACCAAAAAGGAAAGTGTGAGTATATTAGTAAAATCGTCATAAAATATCTTATGAGGAGGGTAAATACTAAGATATACTTATTCATGTTGTCATAAACTCATTCAATTTATCTAAAATAACTATGAATCTTTCTAATATTCTAACCATTATAGTTATGCCACTTATGCTTAAATTACACCCTAACCTCTAATGTTATCTAGAGCGACCTCTGATACCAACTGTAAGGACCTAGCCTTAAACATTACATAATCTTGAATTAAGTTAATAATTCACATTGAGGATCTTTTCAGGTTTATATATTTAGATAATTAGGTCATAAATTATACATAACAAGTTGAATATTACAAGTATATACTTCTACTCACTATCCACTTTTTTCATAAAACAAAAAATATTTAAAAAAGAAACATGTTGAGTTCCATTTTTTAGAAAACAAGACTTTTACTTGATCCCATCCTTGAGGCTATTCATCTTTAAGTCCTGTGAAAAAATTTTTAAAACTTGGGATGAGCATAAAAAGATCAGTAAGGGATACATAAAGAACGAAAATTGTTAGTTTTTTGAATTAACAAGTAAACCAAGAATACTTTATCATAAATTAATACCTTTCAACTTTAGGAAGTAGCAATAACGCTTCACTAAATATAAGGTCTTTACTTACCCTTTTTGTAAACTAATGATTACCATAAATCCCATAAAAAGAAAAATATAACATATAAAGGTTACTTGGGATATAAACATACTTAATTGGAATAACCATATGATCAACTTCCACACATATCACTAAATGGAATAGCCATATAGCCGACTTCCATACCGAATGCATTAGAGGTTATAACATAACCACCCATCCTTGGTTTATCACAAAACCAACTTTCATTTGGTTTATCACGTTACCACCCATTATTGGTTTATCATGTAACCACCCATGAAATTTCTAAGTACCATTATATAATCATAACCCATAAAATATTGAAAATATCAACATTTCAATAATAACATTTAATTTTCTATCACAAGAAATCATTTCAAGATATTGAATCACTCAATCAATTTCAATAACCATTTTAAATAAGAAAATATGTAAAAAGGTTATATGGTATTTATTTTCCTTTTAAAAACATTATGGCTTGTTAAGGAAGCCAAATATCAAATAATTCTCTTGGCGACAAGAAGGCCATTGTCGCCGCATACATTAAAAAAATTCCTTTTGTTTTTTAGTAAAAAACTTCATAGAAAAGATATTTCCTTTGAATAAAAGTAAAATTAAAAGGGGTTTATTATACATCTTGTAAAAGAAGGAGGTGTATATTATCAAAACATACCTCAATGAAAGGAGAGTGAGACGAAGTCCCTTACCTCTTGCCCTAATTGACTCATTTGTTATTTAATTTAATGAATAATAAACTTAAGTTAATTTATAATTTCTTAAGAACCATTTTTATGTTTATTATTCCTTTTGTATCACTTATTACCATGTTATAAAAATTACATAATTATTTAAGTTAATATTGGTCGTTTTGTTGATATTGGGTACTTGAGTCGAAAATGATCTTGTTATAATTTCAATTTATCCATGTGGTAAAAAGTCCATTATATCCAGAATATTATTCATATATTTATCATATATATCCATTATATATGTATTTATAATATTCTATAACATTTTGAGATAAGAAATAAAATGCACCGTTCATGAAGACAGTAAGCTGTACGTATGCATGAACGCTATTTTCATTTCAAATTTATATTTAATGGAATGAAAACTTTATGATACATAGGCATATTATAATTCCCTTATAATATCAAATTTTATATATTTAACATAATTTTATTAATGACATCCTTTATACATTCCATGTATGGCAAGAACGAGTCATATCACTTTGAGGGGGCGGTAGTCCGCGCTTTCTAAAATGAAATTATCATGTTTACACATCATGAAAAGAATAAATGTATGTTGTAAATAATAATTAAAGAATAATAAAGGAAATATAAACATAATATATATCATATAAATAAATTTCCATCATAATGGCCACCATAATAGGCGGTAGGAGAAGATTGAACAATCATCGTTTCGTGAGGCAGTAGTTTGTCGTCCACAGAAAGAGTATGTTATTTACCCATTAGAAGGAAGTGTGTGTAAGTTTAGTTCGAATAATTACCATAAAAACAACCTATTATATTTAGGATATTTGGTTTTTTATGCAAACAATGAATAATAAGAGCATAGGGAGTGGAGAAGGAAAATAATGGAAAGGAACTTGAGAGAAGATGTTACCTCAAATTGGGTAACTTCTTTTGATTTGAGCCAAAGGACTTTATTGAATTTCATTATTTATAGGGAAAGGATTATAGGAGTAAGGGAAAAATTTTGGGAGTTTATTGGAGCAGAGTTTTAATGATCCAATGTGCTTGAGAAGTGTGGGTAATGGGTTAGAGGTGATGTCCTTTTATAAGAGGATGGAGGGGCACTTTAGGAATATCTTGAATGATTATTTTATTATAAACTGAATTTTGATTTTAAAAGGCCCCCAAATCATTTAATAAGAATATAAAGTGATTATGTTTCGAAACCCTCTCAACCAATATGTTTTAGACATGTTTTGGTTTCAAATTTAACCTTTTCATTTATCTTTAACCCTTAGTTAGCCAATTAAACTCTTACAATGTCTTCTTGTATATTCATACTATATTGTTAATATAGTTACAATAAAAAGCCAATAGAACAAAAAGAGGTTAATTAATTACATTTTAAACATTATATAAGTCATTTGGACGAATCTTATATTTTTAGGACAATTATATCATTTAATAAAATAATATTTTTTTTAAAACTCATTTATGTCAATTTTTAAACTATTCATATGATGACTTTTTAAAAATCCATTACCAATTGATAATTTCAAAAAAACTTCATTAATTTAAATTTAACAAGTCACAATCATCCCCAAAATTCTTGGATGGCATAATTATCTTTAAAAAATTTTATTTTAATATTTATAATCTCATTTATTTAAATCATTAATTTATAAGGTAATCACTACATCATCATTGTGTCATAAATAATTTTTTTTATTTGATGTCTAAAAATTATAAATAAAATACCATGATTTAGTAATTATTTTTATATTTATAATGAATATTTATAGTTGAATTAATCACTTATATAACCCCATATAAAAATTGTTTTACTAAAAGTATATAGACTTGGTTTTTGCCGAATAAGATTTTGAAATATTTCTATGGATATTTCTAGAGTTGGACGCTGAGACGACGTGAAATTCCAAGGCCCGGTGTTCCCAAAATTAATTTTATAAAAACTTTAAATGTTTTCATACTATTCACATGTTATTAAATAAATAAAACAAGATATATCATAAATAGTTGATCAAATCAAAAATCTGAGACCACAGTTGGGTCCAGAATGCAGTGTTTCCCATAGGCACAACATAAAATAAGTCGGCACGGGATGTTCGGACCCCTCACTTGTTGGAAGTGTGTTAAATGGATAAATTAAATTATTAATCTATTCATTTTCTATCTCAAACCTGAATAACTCATGGATGAGGGCTCAGATGAAAACTCTGAGACCACTGATGAGCTCGGAACATTGGCTTCACACTAGGAAGGGTATAACCTTTATCAGCGGCGGGTGTTCAACTTATGCGCCATCGTGGGATAATAATTAAATAATTAAATGATTATTTATTTTATTATTTAATTAAAAACTCTTTTAACCTAATGATAGGTTATAAATTCTATGTTTAGTGGTGCTTGGAATCATAATTCAGTTTGGCTAACGATGACAACTCCTCTCCTCTCCTCTCCTCCTCGTTAACGAATGACGACGAACCTCTAATTATAGATGAATCTATAGGATTAAATATGGATGTAGATGCTCAATTATAAGAGGGATTAATTTTAAGTTTAAACACTTTTTTTAACCTTAAGGAAAACTATTTTTAACAAAGTTAAACTAGGAAAATTCACAAGACCTCTTTTAGTTCTACTAAAAAAAATTGTTAGGTTCTGGAAATATGATTCTAGAAATAAAACTTAATGAAATTTTATAAGGAAAATATTCTACTATAAATCATATAGAATATTACTTATCAAAGTATAAAAAATTACAATAAAGTATAAGAATGTTATACTTTATTCCTTTATCAATATACAATGAAAATAAACTTGAAAAAAAACAAGCAACAAGTACGGAATCTTTTTACCCAAAGAGTAGGGTATCTGACAACCTTGGATAAAGGTCCCTTGATTTATACTTTCAAGAAAGTCTATCTTACCCACACCTGAGTAATACCTCGATAGGAATATTGGAATCTGTCTTTCCATCCCAACAATCCCTCGATCTCTAAGGTAGTCAGCACCTCTCTCTTCCTATCCCCAGAATCCCTCGATTGCATTCAACAACAATCAGAGCTGCACTGAGAAATCTGAACAAGATGTTTAGTATGCACAAATCATGATAGTCTCTCTCTCTATAAATCACTTTAACATCATGTAATCTCTACAGTGATCAACATATTTTGATCTAGTTCAAATAAGCTACTATTTATAGGCACTTCACCAACGGTCGACTCCCTCCTCCAATGGTCATATTTTTCCTTTAATCTCAGCGGGACCTATACATGTGTCAATGAAACAACGGTTAGTTAGAAATATATTTTATGACATCATTTCATAACAATTATAAGGAAAATGACATTGCTTAACCAGATCTAATTTTCAGAGTCTAAGGAAAAATTATAATTTGGAGTCTAGCCAAATAATCATTTTGAGTTGATAAGATATAGACATTCGGATTATGTTTTAAAAATAATTTGAAACCCAAATTCAATAGATTGCAGAGTCTAAATTCTAATGAATTCAGAATCTGAATTCTGAGAAATTTGTAGTCTAAATTCTAAGGAATTTGGAATCTATATTCTGGGGAATTCATAGTTTGAATTCTGAGAAATTTGGAGTCAGAATTCTGAGTAATTACAAGTCTGAATTCTGAGGAATTTGGATTCTAAATTTCAGAGAATTTGGAGTCTGAATTTTAGATAATTAAGAGTTTGAATTTCAGAGAATTCAGACCCAAAAAACAGAACACTCCATATCCAAGGAATTATAAGATTCCAAGGTTTTAGATATGAAACCAATTTTTTCTTTAGTAATAAAACGAGTTAGATTTAGAGATACTATAAATTGAACAATGAAAACATAGGTAAGGATAAAAATTTCCTTAGATAAGGGAAACTTTCTTTATGAAAACAATCCTTATGGAAAATATAATTTTCCTTAAGATAAAGTGTTTGTGACTTTTAGAACATATAGAAATGGAAAATTCATAAGGAAACCTTATTGACTGAACAATATCACCCTTTTTGGAAAACACAAACATCCTTATGAAAAAGAACATGAAGACTTAGAATTTTTCTTTATGAACACAAAATAAATACTTATCTCCCTTTACTTATGAATCATGCTGAGTATGAATAACTCCCCCTTAGGTTTTTAAATCCCTAATGATTTTATTCATGACTTCCTTAAAGAGATTTGTCTTTTTCTTGCATAAGGAAATCTTCTTTGATAAAACTCCCCCTTAGATATACTCCCCCTTAGGGATATTTCATCTTTAATTAGTATTCTTTTTATCATTCCTTTATCCCCCTTTGTGATTTTCAAAAATAAATTGAGGGAATAGAAAAAATATGGTACCTAAAATTTTAATACTATAAAACAAAACACATAAAGGACAACACAAAATTTCATTATTATTGGAAAAATTTGTACAAGGAAGGTTATACAAAAAATATTGGAGTTAAGGAAAAAATCGTCCTTCTTTTTCCTTCGGAATAATCTTCTGGAAAATGGTATTCATCCTTCTAATCTTCTTATGATATTCTTCAAAAAACTTTAGTAGTTATTCCTGATCCTTATTTTTCATCTCTAGAGCTCTGATCTTTTCATCTTAAAACTTTAGTATTTAGCCTTAGAATTCAAAATATCTTCTTTCTTGGTGAAATTTTCATCAAAATCTATTCTGAGATCCCCTTCCCTCTTGAAATTTATAGCAACTGAATTGAGATTCCCATTCATATCCTTTACTTCTTGCTTCCAGGGTGCTTGATCTAGGTTCTGCTTTTCTGATAAACTTTTTGTAAGGTCCTTCATCTTCACATCTTCTCTTTCAATGGAATCCCTAACAGAATCTTGAAATTCATCAAGAATTATCAGATCTTAAATAATCTTCTTGGACCACTTAGTGACTTACATACATGACCTTATATGAGCATCAAATTTAATAATAAAAGTTTTGAAATCTAAATAAATCTTAACAAATTTTTCCATTGGCATAGAAATCGAATCTATTTTCTGATTGAGAGAATTTTGAAGCAACTGAAATCTCGAATCAATTCTAGAAAATAGAGGAATTGTGTTTACTATCTTTTTCAAAGACCAAATCATGGAATCCTCACCCATGGAAGATGATCCAGAATGAGATTCCCTTGTAGGAGAATATTCTTTTTCTATCTGAGAAACCTTTCTTTTGGATGATCCTCTAACATCCTTCTTAGCTACCACATACTTCTTCAGTGTATCAGCTATCACATGTTTTCCTTTATAAGCTCTAGAAATGGTCTCCATAACTTTTAGGGATTTATTCTCACTATCTGATACTTGAATAATATTTTCCTCATCAACCTTTTCCTTCTTAGCATCTGCCACAAGATCATTTGGTTGAATAAAGTCATGGTTGCTGCTCTCATCTTCAAAAGGTTTATTAACTTCTTCTTGATCTTCATCCTCTTTTCCTTGAGAAATAACTTTGATTGATTCAACTTGAGAAGTCCGAATTGAAATTTTTTTCGAAGGACTTTCCATCTCATGGTATTCTTCCACTTTCCTTATAATATCATCTGTATCATCACTTCCTTCCACTTCTTCTCCTTCCACTTCCTCTTCTTGAACCATCTTTTCCTCTTCATCAGGTTTCAGAATTGGTTCACACCCAAATTTACCCAAGAGAAGAAGGGTAGAACAGTCCTTGTAGTGTAGCTTGGGTTGTCGATTCCACAGAGACCTAAGAAGATACCTAAGATACACAACCTAAGGGATGGATTTTTGGCTATGAAGTGGCCAACTTGGATTTGTTTTTAAGTGTTTTGGGCGAATACTAATAAGCTTAGTTGAGTTCAATTATAATGAAATGGGTTGATCTTAGGGTTATGCTTTGGGTGGATTGAATGCATTTTATTTCCTTAGACAGATTTTTGGTTTTATTAATTCTTGATGAAACCATTCTTCAAAATAACACTACCTTCATCATTTTCTGGTTAGATACTAACTAAACTCAATTACTAGTCACCAACACACTTATAGAACCATATTCATGATCTCTCCAAGGTATATGGTCAATTTAGTAATTGGAATTAGCTTTCTCAAACACAGTGAAGATGAGGAGCGAAAATAATTGAAGAATGGAAGTCTTGAATTATTTAACCAATTAACAACAATTCGTGCATTAAATAACATTCAATCCAGCCTTTGAATCTTTATAATATCAACCCATTAAAGGGTTAGCCCTCCATTGATGATAAACTATCAATGGTGGGCGGAAGACAGCTTACAAGAATTGAATTGAGGAGATTAAAACCGCGGAAATAACGAGCACTCCTCCGTGTGTGTGAATGGAATTCACACCTATGTGTGAACTATATCACCAACACACAGAGTTATCACCGTGATTTTGTGATTTTAGAGATTTAAGTATAGAAATTGGAAGAAGAGAAGAGAAGGAATTGGATTAAGAACTTAGAAATACAAAAAGAAACTTACATGGGGAAAATGAAAGCATTACAATGAAAATTGAGCATAATAACATTACATGAAAGAAGGTATGAGTTCCTCCTCACCACAACTGCCTTAAATAGGCAAATTTGGATCCTTAGGCCGAGCTCCAATAGTCCAAGTCATCCCAATCAATGAGGGTAGGCATAGGTGGTGGAAAGTAGGTGGAGAGGAGACTTCTCCACCCTTGACCCGAGATGGCTTCCAGCTTGCATCCACTTGACAGATCCGCTTCAAAGTCCTTCTAGATAGACGATTTGGAGTGGGCCATAGAAGACAAAAATGAAGCCCCGGATGTCTCCTAACAGAATGTAAAATATCAGCCCGATTTACATTGTGGTTCGGGAGATATGGAAGATTCATTGGGCTGACATTCTGGGCCGCAGATTCTGGCCCAGATTCTGATCTTCCATTTGGGCTGCCTTGATCACCATCATGGAGACCGAATTAGCACTTTTTTCCTGAAGAATTATTTGTTCCCCTGTATGTCTTATATCATCCAAAGAAATTTGGGCTTCATTGGTCCAGTATTGTGGGACCTACATCATCAACAGTGGGTTGGTGTCCAATCTGCCTTCACCAGAATTGTCTCCTTTCATCACCAAATATCTTCATCATCCTTTATGAATCTTTCCTTGCTCCCTGAATGAGAAACATTTAAATTTGAAGTGAAGATAAATTTACAAAAATATAATATTAAAACATGAATAATTACATTCAATAAAATCAGATGAGTCATTGGGCCTAAATCGGTGTACATTAGGCATGAAGTGCACAATTGATGAGAGTGGATGTTTAAAATTAAAATGTACTAACTCAGGACCATATGATCAAAAATTAACTTTTAATACCAATAAAATGTAATTATAAAATGTGTTTTTATTGTCTAATCACACCCCCCAACTTGAGATTTGCTAGTCCCGAGAAAATAACTCAAAGATTATGAAAATCAAATTCCCTTTTCCAAAAACATTTTAATAAACAATGCTCACCAAAATACCTCATACCAAAAAAATATGCATCCCATCAAAATATTTTAATACGAGATAGTTTCATAAGCAGATCCCAATCCCAAGCCCATTCCTTTGATCAAATCCATCATCATTCTTCATCCAACTCAATTAGGTGTAATGATGTGTTGTGAATCACAATAGATATGGGGGTTCATTTTCATTCAAGGGGAAAATCATAGAAGCTCTAGGTGGAATCACATTTAATCCTAATATGAGTATTCTTCATCCCTCTTTTTTTTTGATTTTTTTTTGCAATATTGCTATAGTAATTGAGATTGCAATTAATCAAATTAACCCATGTAGCAAGACTTTTCCGATGACTCCAAGACTCAAAGGCCTTAGGGCACCAAGTGAAGCCCACATACTCGGCCATCGTCTCGAGTTAACTTAATCAAAAACAAAGTCATATTACCATAAATAGAGATAGATTGAAAAACTCAGGGCTATACAACTCTGGAGTCATGATCCCCAAGTTCCGAAAGCCTCGCAATTTATCAATCCATTTCTCTACACGCAAATTTTTTTTTATTTTTTTTTGAATACTCATATTATTTATAAAAATAAAACCATCCTATGCTATTTATTATGGGACCCCAAAAATTCAAATTAGTACCCCACAGTCTAGAGGACGTGCATTGTGGCATTTTTTTTATTTGGATGAAAATATAAACGATGAAATATCACATTGGACAGCCACACTTTCCAAAATCTATGCTCATGAAATTATACAAGGATTAAAATCAGAATCAGGGCATGCTAAATTATTTGATATTCAGTTTCAAAGTGTGCAATGTGTATTAACATGTTCAAAGTTAAAGGAATTTTTCCTTCCATTTACTTTTTTTTTCAAATCATTCAATTTTTGTTTTTGACACAAAAGCATTTTTTTTATCTCCCCCCCAACATAAAACAACACTGTCCCCAGTGTTTGAAGAAATGAAAAATTAGGAGTAGAGGCAGGGAATAAAAATTTAAAAAGGAAATTGAAAATGAGGATTATGGAATGAAGTCACCTGGTGGTTGAAGTATGAGGTTCTTGCCGCTCGAATTTATTCCTTTGATATCCATGTCGCTTGCAAAGTTCCCTAGTGGAAAAAGGAAAAAAACAAAACAAACAAAACAAACAAAAACAAAATATATATATATATATATATATTTATATAATAAAGGAAGTAAAATATAAGAATATATATAAAAATTATAGAATAAGGTAGCACAAGAAGCCGCAGGTCAGTGGTAAGCGCGCGCCCCTGTCTCCCTTTGGTCCCGGGTTCGAGTCCCCGCGGCTTCACTGGTTGTGACGGGGTTTGCCCCACGGCCTATGGCGTGGACTTTTTTTTGTATTATTATATATATTTTTTAACCTATTGAATAATAAAAACAAAATAAACTGATGATACATTGTCTTCTTTTTAAATTTTTGGGTAAGGTATTACTCAAGGATCACACCACGTGACACAGATGAATATGGTGCTCCTCTTTCGTACCCATCCATACTCATAATAGAAGAACAGGTCAAAAGTCTATTTTTTTTATTTTTAAATATAAAAATGATTAAGTAATCTTATTTGAAAAGATGATTCAGAAAGATTAGAAACATAAAAACCACAAGTTGCCTCCCGTGCAACGCTTTGTTTAACGTCGTTATCCCGACATAGATCCCAAATTTATCAATTTTTTCCCGGTTCATAGATAGGATCAATTAACTCAACATCTATTTCCTGTTTATTGAATGATTCAAAAAATGTTTTTAACCTTTGACCATTGACCTTGAAAATGTGACCACTTGTGGGATCTTGAATCTCTACTGCCCCATGGGGGAATACATGATGCACTATGAAAGGTCCTGACCATCTAGACCTTAACTTTCCCGGATGTAAATGAAGTTTTGAACTATACAAGAGCACAAGTTTTCCCGGTTCAAAATGTTTGACCTTGATATTCCTAGATTGGTAGGCTTGAACTCTAGCTTTATTGATCCTTGAATTTTCATAAGCCTCCATCCTTAGTTCCTCCAGTTCATTGAGATCTAATTTCCTTTTTGTTCCGGCCAATGAGAGGTCATAATCCATTTTCTTAATTGCCCGAAAGGACTTATGTTCAATCTCCACTGGAAAATGGCATGCTTTACCATAAACCAACCTATATGGGGACATTCCTAAAATGGTTTTATATGCAGTTCTATAGGCCCAAAGAGCATCTAAGAGTTTCTCAGACCAATCGTTCCTAGAGGGGTTGACAGTTTTTTCAAGAATTTGCTTAATTTCACGATTGGCTAACTCAGCTTGACCATTGGTCTATGGGTGGTAAGTAGTGGACACTTTGTGATAAATTCCATATTTTTCCATGAGTGATGAGAATGGACGATTGCAAAAATGAGTTCCACGATCACTTATGATAGCCCTAGGAATTCCAAATCTAGAGAATATGTTTTCTTTTAGGAATCTAATCACAGTTTGATGATCATTGGATTTTGTGGGAATTGCCTCAACCCATTTTGAGACATAATCAACAGCTAAGAGTATGTAGAGGTATCCCCGAGAGTTTGGGAAGGGACCCATGAAATCAATTCCCCAACAATCAAAGATTTCAACCACTAAGATGGGAGTGAGTGGCATTTGATTCCTTTTTGTGATGGACCCTACTTGTTGACACCTAGGACAGCTTTGACAAAATGTGTAGGAGTCCCTTGAGAGGGTGGGCCAGAAAAGACCACATTGAAGAATCTTAGCAGATGTTTTCTTAGAGGAAAAGTGACCTCCACATGCCTCACTATGACAGAATTTAAGGATGGACTCTTGTTCAGATTCTGGAACACACCTCCTAATGACTTGGTCAGGGCAGAACTTATAGAGATATGGATCACCAAACACATAGTGTCTAACATCAGAAAGGAATTTCCTTCAAGATTGAGTCCCTAAGAATTTTGGAATGACTCCTGTCACTAAGAAATTTTCTATGTCAGCATACCAAGGGCAGTCACTCACAGAGTATAAGTGTTCATCAGGAAACGAATCAGACACAGAAAGGTGATTTGAGTTGTCTTTGAATTCCATCCTAGAGAGGTGATCAGCTACAACATTTTCAACTCCCTTTTTATCCGTGATTCTGAGGTCAAATTCTTGTAATAGAAGGACCCACCTAATCAGTCTAGCCTTAGCATCTTGTTTTTGGAAGAGGTATTTTAGTGCAGAATGGTCAGTGAACACAGTGATGGGTGATCCTAAGAGGTAGGACCTAAACATCTCTAGGGCAAACACAATAGCAAGTAACTCCTTTTCAGTGGTGGTGTAGTTGATTTGGGCATCATTTAAGGATTTTCTTGCATAAGAAATGACATAAGGAGTTTTATCACAACGTTGTCCTAACACAGCTCCAACAGCAAAGTCACTAGGATCACACATAAGTTCAAAAGGAAGGTTCCAATTTGGAGATTTCATAATTGGAGGAGAGGTGAGAGAGGATTTGAGGGTTGAGAATGAACCCTCACATCTTTCTGTCCAAACAAAAGGAGCATCCTTTACTATGAGAGCACAAAGAGGGAGAGAGATTGAACTAAAGTCCTTAATGAATCTTCTATAGAAACCAGCATGTCCTAAGAAGGACCTCACTTCCTTAGTAGTTCTGGGTGATGGAAGGTGACGAATGATGTCAACCTTTTCTTTATCAACTTCAATTCCCCTACCCGAGACTATATGGCCAAGGACTATCCCCTCTTTTACCATGAAATGGCATTTTTCCCAGTTTAGGACCAGATTTTTTTCTTCACATCTTCACAAGACTCTCTCCACATTCTGCAGACATCCCTCAAAAGTATCCCCAAACATAGAGAAGTCATCCATGAAGACCTCAAGAAAATCCCCTACCATGTCTGAGAAGATTCCCATCATGCACCGCTGGAAGGTTCCAGGGGCATTTCATAACCTGAAGGGCATGCGTTTGAAGGCAAAGGTACCGAAAGGACATGTGAATGTAGTCTTCCCTTGATCCTCTAGGGAGACCTCAATTTGATTGTACCCCGAGTACCCATCTAAGAAATAGTAGAAGGCATGACCTTCCACTCTCTCAAGGACTTGGTCAATGAATGGTAAGGGGAAATAGTCCTTCTTGGTGAATGAGTTTAGTTTCCTATAGTCAATGCAGACCCTCCATCCACTACTCACCCTTGTTGGAAAAATCTCTCCATCCTCATTGGTTATCACTGTGATTCCAGCCTTTTTTGGAACCACTTGGATTGGGCTCCCCCATTCACTCTCAGCTATGGGATATATGATACCAGTTTTCAACAATTTCAGATGTTCCTTCCTTACTACCTCCATGAGATTAGGATTGAGTCGCCGTTGAGGTTGACGACATGGCTTTGAATCAGATTCCAGAACAATCCTATGAGTCCCGATAAGTGGGCTAATCCCAGGAATATCAGAAAGGGTCCAACCAATGGCTTTCTTATGCTTCCTAAGGACATCTAGAAGCATCCTCTCATGATTGGATTCAAGAGAAGAAGAAATGACAATAGGATGTGTTTGATTTTCCCCTAGGAAGGCATACTTTAGTGTAGCAGGAAGTTCCTTCAATTCAAGATCAGGTTGGTTCAGAATTTTAGCAGAAGATTGGGACATTGGATCAAGATCAATTTCTTTTTTTAGAGGTTCAGATTGGATTGATTCCTCACATGTGGAAGTTTCAGCTACTAGATTGGATTGATCAGATTTAGGGAAGGAAATTGGAGTGGTCTCCATGAAAGTGGTTTCTTGAAAGGTTTCACTGATTGTTGGACCTAAGACTTCATCATAAGAGCAATTTGAAAATGATTCAAGCCAAGGAGATAAAATTCCTTCATATGAACAAAGGAAATCAATCTCATTCTGACTTAAACATTCATCAAATATTCCTTGATGTTCCATGGATTCATTATCAATGCTTCCTCTCATGTTTACTTCATGAATATCCTCTTCATCCCCTATTTGTGAGCTTGCATTATAGACGTTCAAGTCTAGACTCATGTTCCCAAAGGTGATGGTCATGTTCCCATTTCAGACTCGGATAACAGAGTTGATTGTTGCAAGGAAAGGACGAACAAGGATGATTGGGGTTTGTTTCTTATTTCCTAAATTTGGATGGTTGTCAAGGACAATGAAATCAGCAGGGTAGATGAAGTTTTCAACCTTTACCAGAACGTCCTTTAAAATCCCCTTGGGAACCCTAATACTACGATCAGCAAGATGAAGTGTGACAGATGTGGGTTGAAGCTCTTCTAGGCCTAACTGGCAGTACACAACATATGGGATGAGATTGACACTAGCACCTAGGTCACACAAGGCCTTGACAACTTTGCTTTCTCCTAGTTCAACATTGATGTAAGGGAAACCTGGGTCTTTTAACTTAGGAGGAATGGTCCCTTGAATGGTGGTACTCACATTAGCAGCCAAAAGGACTTGGTTTTTATGTGAAAATTTTCTTTTAAAAGTGCACAAGTCCTTAAGGTACTTTGAGTAGGCAGGTATAGTTTGGATGGCATCGAGAAGGGGTATGTTCAACTTGACTTGTGAAAATATTTCCCTCAACGTTTCACTCAGTTCAGGCTTGGATTTCCCCCTCATGCGCTGGGGAAATGGTGCAGGTTGTGGGGTTTTTTGTTGAAGAGTTGTTTCTTTCACATTGTTATCAGTTTCCTCAGTTTGATCTTGTGGTTCATTTAAATTTTCATCCAAGTTTGAATCTTCAGGTGGGTTCTGAATTAGTTGTTCAGGTTTCTCAATTTATTTCCCACTTCTTAAAACAGTCACAGCCTTTAGTTGTTCATGAGTTGTTTGAGCACAACTTGACTCTCCCCTTGTAGTTGAGGATGGCACCACCTGAGTAGGCATGGGTGCCTTTCCTGTTTTGATGGTTTGAAGTTCTTGTTTTAGGGAAGAGACTTCTGAGTTCATCCTCTCCATTTGTTTTCATAGTTGTTCTAGTAGGCTTTATGGAACAGTTTGGGTTGGTTCTTGAGTAGGTTGGTTTATCCCAGGGGGATATTTTGGAGGTGGGATGGTTTGTTGAAAATGGACCGGTGGTTGTTGGTATTGGATAGGTTGGGTTTGGAACTGGTTATGGGTTTGGTAGTTCTGATGGGGGTAAGGATTTTGCCCTTGTGGTTGGCTATGTTGTTGTTTATACTTCCATCGGAAGCCTGGGTGGTCATTGTACCTTGGATTGAAGGTGTTTTGGTATTGGGGATTTTGAAAGTTTAGGGCATTGACTTCCGCTGGGGGTCCTCCTAGAAGAACATCCTTTATGGATGGAATGGTTGGGCAGTTGTCTGTTTTATGGTCATGTTTGTCACAAATTGTGCAAACAAGGTCTACATTTTGGATTTCATGGACTTTCCTAAGTTCTATCTCTTCAACCTTCCTAGAGAGTGCTGCGAGTTTAGCCCTAAGGCTTTACTCTTCTCTAAGTGTATGAATTCCAGTGGTTCTTTGTGGCTTTTTAGAATAAGGTGAAGTTCCCCAAGTTTGGTTTTGTTCAGCCAGACTTTCGAGATACTCGTAAGCATAATTTGGGGACTTGTTTTTAAAGGTTCCATTACACATCATGTTAATGAACTGTTTGTTCCCCGGACCCAACCCTTCATAGAAAATTCTCACTTGTTCAGGTATGGAAAACCCATGGTGTGGAACCATGTTTAGGGTGTCTTTTAACCTCTCCCATGTTTCATAAAATGACTCTCCCTCTTTTTCAAAAAAGTTTTGGATGCTCTTTTTAAGTGCAATTGTTTTGTGATGAGGGAAGTATTTTTTGTAGAATTCTCTTTGTAGTTGGTCCCAAGAGTGGATTGATGCAGGTCTCAAGTTGTTTAGCCAATTTTTAGCTTGATCCTTTAATGAAAAAGGAAATAGCCTCATCTTAGCGGATTCTATTTGATGTGGGGGACACATGGTTTCAACAATGTCGTTGAACTCTTTGACATGAAGGTATGGCATTTCTGACTCCATCCCATGAAAGGTTGGAAGGTGGTTTAGGACATGGGGTTTGAATATGTAGTTGGTGTCTCCAATGGAATTGTGTCTAATGCGTGAGGGGGCATTGGTCCAAGCTGGAGTGAGGTAGTCGTTCATGGTTTGATCAACTACATTCCCTATGTTTGGAGCTTCTTGGTTTTGGTTTCCCATTTGATTCCCCCAGGGTTTACAATTTGATTTTGTGGATGACCCTCCATTGGACTTGTTTCAAGTTCTGACTTTGGGGTTTCAAGAGTATTTGAATCTGATTTAAACAATCCCTTAGATGCACTTGACTCCCCTATCCTAGGTCTTTCCACCCTAACTAGTCTGTTTGAGAAATCGCGGGTGTAGGCGGACATGCGCCAAAAAAAAAGCGAGAAAGGGACAAGATAAGAGATCTTGGGTGAGAGTAGAAGAATGGAGGTGAGGAAAGAAGGTTTTTTCTGGATCTAAGGTACTTACTTGGTCCCCGGAAACGGCGCCAAAATTTGGTTCACGCCCAAATTTACCCAAGAGAAGAAGGGTAGAACGGTCCTTGTAGTGTAGCTTGGGTTGTCGATTCCACAGAGACCTAAGAAGATACCTAAGATACACAACCTAAGGGATGGATTTTTGGCTATGAAGTGGCCAACTTGGATTTGTTTTTAAGTGTTTTGGGCGAAGACTAATAAGCTTATTTGAGTTCAATTATAATGAAATGGGTTGATCTTAGGGTTATGCTTTGGGTTGATTGAATTCATTTTATTTCCTTAGACAAATTTTTGGTTTTATTAATTCTTGATGAAACCATTCTTTAAAATAACACTACCTTCATCATTTTCTGGTTAGATACTAACTAAACTCAATTACTAGTCACCAACACACTTAGAGAACCATATTAATGATCTCTCCAAGGTATATGGTCAATTTAGTAATTGGAATTAGCTTTCTCAAACACAGTGAAGATGAGGAGCGAAAATAATTGAAGAATGGAAGTCTTGAATTATTTAACCAATTAACAACAATTCGTGCATTAAATAACATTAAATCCAGCCTTTGCATCTTCCTAATATCAAACCATTAAAGGGTTATCCCTCCATTGATGATAAACTATCAATGGTGGGCGGAATATGGCTTACAAGAATTGAATTGAAGAGATTAAAACCGCGGAAATAACGAGCACTCCTCCGTGTGTGTGAATGGAATTCACACCTATGTGTGAACTATATCACCAACACACAGAGTTATCACTGTGATTTTGTGATTTTAGAGATTTAAGTATAGAAATTGGAAGAAGATAAGAGAAGGAATTGGATTAAGAACTTAGAAATACAAAAAGAAACTTACATGGGGAAAATGAAAGCATTACAACGAAAATTGAGCATAATAACATTACATGAAAGAAGGTATGAGTTCCTCCTCACCACCACTGCCTTAAATAGGAAAATTTGGATCCTTAGGCCGAGCTATAATATTCCAAGTCATCCCAATTAATGAGGGTAGGCATAGGTGGTGGAAACTAGGTGGAGAGGAGACTTCTCCACCCTTGACCCGAGATGGCTTCCAGCTTGCATCCACTTGACAGATCTGCTTCAAAGTCCTTCTATATAGACGATTTGGAGTGGTCCATAGAAGACAAAAATGAAGCCCCTGATTTCTCCTAACAGAATGTAAAATATCAGCCAAATTTACATTGTGGTGCGGGAGATATAGAAGATTCATTGGGATGACATTCTGGGCCGCAGATTCTGGCCCAGATTCTGATCTTCGATTTGGTCTGCCATGATCACCATCATGGAGACCGAATTAGCACTTTGTCCTGAATAATTATTTGTTCCCATGTATGTCTTCTTTCATACAAAGAAATTTGGGCTTCATTGGTCCATTATTGTGGGATCTACATCATCAACAGTGGGTTGGTGTCCAATCTGCCTTCACCAGAATTGTCTCCTTTCATCACCAAATATCTTCATCATCCTTTATGAATCTTTCCTTGCTCCCTGAATGAGAAACATTTAAATTTTAAGTGAAGATAAATTTCCAAAAATATAATATTAAAACATTAATAATTACATTCAATAAAATCAGACGAGTCATTGGGCCTAAATTGGTGTACATTTGGCATGAAGTGCACAATTGATGAGAGTGGATGTTTAAAATTAAAATGTACTAACTCAGGCCCATATGATCAAAAATTAACTTTTAATACCAATAAAATGTAATTATAAAATGTGTTTTTGTTGTCTAATCAAGAATGACCATTTTTCTTTCCCGATGTCACTAGAAGTAATTCTTGTAAAAATGATTCTAGTACCTAGACTTGTTCAAAAGCTTTCTCAGTAGCCTTGAGAAGATATTGAACAATATCAGCTTCCAAAATTTTCATCTTTTGCCTCTTCTCTTTTTGTTGCTTCTAAAATTCCTTAGTAGTCTTAATCTTTAATGTTTTTTCCTTAACAGGGTCTAAGCCAAAGCTAGGATCTCATTATTTATTGTTCTTCTTCTGTTCTCTCCAATTATCAACAACTTAATCCGAATAAGTCTTATTCTTCTTAGATTTTGGAGGTGCTGATTGGGTTTCTTGAACTGCAGGAGTTTTTCCTTGGATTCCAATTCTTTCACCTTTCTCTTCTTGGTACCCTTCTGGGAAGTCTTAGTCACTTCTGATTTCTTCGATAAAGCTTCGATATCACTTTTAGAAAAGTCTTAAAATTCTCCTTATTTTCTATTAAAATTGACCTTCATCATCCTAAAAGTATCATCACTGAGCAACATGACTTTAAAAGATCTGGTCTTTGAGCTACAAGAGATTTTGAACTATTCTAGGCATAAGACAATGATCTTGGATATGATTGTTGGATACATATTGATCTACAATTTGAGGGTGTCATTTTTGATATTTGAAATCATAGCAAGATATACTCTACTAATTTTATCATTCTCAGGTTGACCATAAAATCCAAAACATATATTTCACTTTTCTATAAGGAGTCCTTCTCTCCTTTTCTCAGAATGAGAAATCACTGAACCAATAAAGCTGACATTCTAAAGCTAGTAGAGAGATTTTTGATCTTTGTAGTTTCGACTCTTTTGATTATGAGGCACTCTATAACTTTTTTCTGCATAAAAACTTCTTTCCTGATCACGTAGTTTATGGGTGTAGAAAATGGCTTCTCCTTCACAAGGTATTTCAATGATACTAGCTTACTTACTGTAGGAAAGAGAATAAGTTTTTCCATAACTTTTGAATGAGAACTTATCTCTCCCACCTTCATTAAAAAAACTCACAGATTCATAGAACTCAATAAGAAAATCCATATAAACTGGATCTTTTCATTTCTATTTTTCTATGCATAGGCTTTCCCAGCTACTCAACATGATATAATTTAAAATGAGAGAATAATAATTTGTAAAGGACTCATGATCAACTAACCTTTCTCTGTAGATTTTATATTCATAAATCTCCTTAGTCGACAACATTTTCTTATGTATGGATGCTTCCAAATACATTCAGAGTTGAGAAGATTAGAAATATGGAATGATGCTTAAGTAGAGAGGCTGATCTTGAGCACTCTAGGCATGAAAAACGATATGGGAAAACCATTTGGGGGGGGGGGTCTTTATATAGATGTTTAGGCGGCAGTTCAAATTCCCTGATTGATCCAATGATTGCAACTAGCTCAATATGATATGATGGTGGAGATGAAAGATGAATAATGATTTTAGAAGATTTTGATCTTTTGAGGATTTTAAGATAAAACTTCAGATTTAAGGAAAGTGAATCCGAAAATTTTTCTTAAAACAAGAAGAAAATACCAACAAGTGAAATTTGATTATGAAAATTTAAGTAAGAAAACATACCTTTCGAATTTCTCTAAAAATTATCAGTAATGAGGGAAATTCTTCTTGAAGAACTTTAGATTAAGGAAAATTTTATTAAAGAAATGATATTTTTGAAATTGAGAAATTTTATCCTGTGAAAATTTTTTTATTAAGAAAAATTTTTAAGTGCGGAAAAATTTTGACTGAAAAATTTTAACTACAAAATATTTTAACTACGAAAAATTTTAACTAAAAAAATTTTAACTACTAAAAATTTAACTATGAAAAATTTTAACTATGAAAAATTTAACTATGAAAAATTTATCTATGAGAAAAATTTTAACTACAAAGAAATTTTTAACTACAAAAAATTTTAACTACAAAAAATTTTAACTACAATAAATTTTAATTATGAAAAACTTAACTATTAAAAGAAATTTTCACTACAAAAATTTTTCACTACGAAAAATTTTAACTACGAAAAATTTGAACTATGAAATATTTTAACTACGAAAAAAATTTAACTAAAAAAAATTTTAACTACGAAAAATTTTAACCACGAAAAAGTTTAACTACGAAAAAAATTTTACTACGAAAAATTGTAACTACAAAAAATTTTATCTATGAAAAAATTTAACTGTGAAAAAATTTTAAATACGAAAAAAATTTTACTACAAAAAACTTTTAACTACCAAAAAATTTGACTATGAAAAATTTATCTACCAAGAAAATGTACTCCACTTTTAAAAAAGAGTGGATTAATGTAAGGAGATAGGTTTCAACAAAACTTTAATATGGAATATTACCTTATGGTTATCATTCCTAACTTTTGTTTAATGTATTTAAATCTATCAGATGATAAAGATGTTGTTAAAATATCCGCAAGTTGATCTTGCATTCCGATAAATTAAAAAATGATATCTCCTTTTTGTTTGTGATCCCTAAGAAAGTGATGCCTAATATCTATGTATTTTGCATGAGAGTGATGTGCAAGGTTTTTTCTTAGGGAAATGGAACTAGTGTGATCACACAATATCTGTGTTTTGGTAAAACTCATTCCATAATCTATGAGTTTGTTTTTCATCCACAACACTTGAGCATAACAACTTCCAGCTGCTACATATTCATATTCAATAGTGGAAAGCGCTACTGAGTGTTGCTTTTTTCATGACCAAGAAACTAATGAATATCCTAAGAAATTAAAGTTCCGGATGCACTTCTCCAATCCATTATACACCCACCAAAGTCATCATCCATTTTTTTTAAAACAAAATATTTTCAAGAAGTATAAAAGTCTCTTAAATCCATGGTTCCCTTTAAATATTGAAAAATTCTTTTCACTGCTTCAAAATGAGATTTGTTAGGATTGGATTGATATCTTTCACATAAGCATGCTAAAAACATTAAATCTGGATGACTAGCTGTCAAGTATAGTAAACTTCCTATTATACCTCTAAATGAAGTTTGATCTACTAGTTTCCCAGCTTCATCAAGATCAAGATAATTTGAGGTACTGATTAGAGTACTTATACTTTTAGTGTTGTCATATAAATATTTTTTTAAGAAGCTCTTTAATATACTTATGTTGAGATATATAAGTTCCTTTTAGTTTTTGAGAAATTTGAAAACCTAGAAAAAATGTTAACTCACCCATCATACTCATTTCAAACCCACATTTCATTAGATTTACAAACGAATCAGTTAAAGATTGCAGATTTGAACCAAATATAATTTCAGGAACATAAATTTTAACAATCAACATATTTTCTTATATTTCTTTATAAAAAGGGTTGGATCAATAGTTTCCTTAACATAATTGTTTTGTTGCAAAAATCCTGTAAGTCTATCATACCAGGCTCTTGGGGCCTGTTTAAGTCCATATAAATCTTTGGTAAGTTTAAAAACATGTTTAGGATGTCTTGTGTCTTTAAAAACAGGATGTTGTTCAACAAAAAATTCCTCTTGAACATATCCGTTATGAAAAGAACATTTGACATCCATTTGAAAAGTCTAAAATTAAAGAATGCTGGAAAGGAAAGTAAAATAAGAATAGATTCAAGTCTAGATACTGGAGCATAGGTTTCATCATAGTCTATTCCTTCTTGTAGATTATAGCCTTTAGCAACTAATCTAGCTTTATTCGTCACAATGATTCCATTTTCATTGCAATTATTTCTAAAGATCCATTTTACTCTAATAACAGATGTTTCTTTTGGTCTTTCAACAAAGGTCCATAATTTTTTTATTTCGAATTAATTTAGATCATCTTGCATGGATTTAATCCAATCATCATCACTTAAAGCTTCATCAGTGATTTTTGGTTCTAATAGGGAAAGAAATGCGAGATTTTATAGTTCATTTCTTAAGGAACTTCTAGTCCTCACAAGTTGATTTACATCCCCAATGATACTATCACTGGGATGATTCTTAAGCAACAACTGATTTGGATTTTGTAAAACATGTTCATCAATATATGGTTGGAAATATTTTAGGGTAAATGTTTCATAAATATTTTCTTGAAAATTTTCCTTATCAGAAGAGTCTTTGATAAAGGGATGAAAATAAGTTTTTGAAAACACATCTAAAGATGTAGGTTGAGGTTGTTTAAAAATAAATGGATCAGTTTCATCAAATTTAACCTGTGATTTTCTTAAACAGTACAAGTATTTTTATTAAAAACTTTATAATCCTTAGAAGTTTCGGAGTAGCCTAGGAAAATTACTTTATCAGATTTGGGTGAAAATTTATGTAGATTATCTTTAGTATTCAGAATGAATACTTTGCAACCAAATACCTTGAAGTATTAAAGTCTAGGTTTCCTACCATTCCACAATTCGTAAGGGGTTTTGTTAAGAAAAGGTCTAATAAAAACTCGATTGATAGTATAACAAGAAATACTTACAACTTCAGACCAAAAGTGTTTAGCTATAGAATATTCACTCAGCATGGTTCTATTTATCTCTTGAAAAATATGATTTCTTCTTTAAACAACACCATTCTGTTGAGGATTTCTTAGATCTGATAAGTTATGAGTGATGCCTTTTTTTACTATAGGAAGTTTCAAAATCTGAATTTTGAAATTCTCCTACACGATCACTATGAATAGTTAATAATGGAGTGTTTTTCTCATTTTTAACTTGGACTCTAAAAATTTTGAAATAAGAAAAATCTTCAGACTTCTTTGTCAGAAAATAGACACATGTAAATCTAGTGTAATCATCAACTAAGAAAAATTTATAATATTTTCCTCTAATACTTCTAGTTTGTGTTGGAATGAAAAGATATATATACACTAACTATAATTAATCAGAAGTTGAGACTTCACCGATTGATTTAAAATATTATTTATTTTTATTTTTAAATTGACAAGGATCAAAAAATTTTGAAGAATCAAATCTAAGTTTCGGTTGATACTTAAATATTTTTTCTTAGAGAGTTTACATAGGTTCTTAAGGTTACATTATCCTAACCTTCTATTCCATAACCAAGATTGATATTCCATTTCACTAAGTCAAGGTAGATCTTGGATCATAAGATATTCTAATTTTAGTGTGTATACATTCTCTTTCCTATGAGCAGAAAGAATAAACTCTTCCTTGTAATTGTGTAATTAGCATTTATTATTCCTAAAATTCACAAGGTAACCTTCATCACATAATTGAATTATACTAATGAGGTTGTGATTAAGACCCTTAACAAATAAAACATTTTAAATTAAAGTTTTTCCAAGAAAAACAATGTTACCTATACAAATAAATTCTCCCGGAACATTATCTCCAAAACTTACTATTCCTTCTTTTATCTTGATAATCTTTTCAAAGAAATTTTTGTTACCAGTCATATGCTGGGAAAATCCACTATCCATGTACCATGTATTTCTATTGGTAATTTATTTATTTTTTAGAAAATAAAAGAGTTAGAATTTTGGAATCCAAATTTCTTGGATCTAGAAATTCCAGAAAGAAAAATTTTAGGTATCCACATTTTCTTAGAAAAATAAACTTTATAAAAACCTAAAGATTTGGTTTTGTCTAAAGAATAATTTTTCTCCCAATGTCCACCACACTAACATTTAGTGTAAAATGGATCACTTTGGTCAACAAAATAGATATTACTAAAAACTAATTTAGAATGAGTATAACCAAATCCAGAACTATTTCTTAAAGGTCAAATTTGGGAATACATCTTTTCAAAATTTTCCCTACCTAGGGTAAACTTTGACAGACATTTCCTTAAGGAAAATATTTCTAACATTAATTTAATAACCATATTTTTATCCACAAAAAATTGGTTTTATAACTAGAGTTAACATCTAAAATATTTTCTTAGAAATTACATTTTCAAGATCCATAGAAACTTTATCCTTCTTAGAATTAAATTACTCAATATTTTTGGAAATAATTTTAAAATCAAAATATTTCTTATCAAGATCTTTAGAAAGATCTAATATTTCTTTGGTTAAAATAAAAAATCTAGGATTTTCCTTATCAAGATTTTTCTTGAGTTTTGAATTTTCATTCTCAAGAAGTTTAGAAAACCTAGAAACTTCTTCATAAGAAGGTAATATATTATCTTCTGATGAGGTGGACTCATTATCTAATTATTCATAGTATTTGTCATCAATATAATTTTCTTTCAAAGAAAAATTATTAATAGATATGTCTTTGTGTACCTTGGCCATTAGACAATGATTTTCAATGGGTAGTTTGGCTAGTAGACCAAGATTCTTCTATTCAGAAGATTTATACTCTAAGGATTCATCAGATGAGCCACCACCACTAGCACTACATGTTTCATTAGATTTCAAAACTTTATTATCTTTAGCCTTGTATTACTATTTTATATTCCACTCAGAATGCTTTTCCTTTCTATCCTTTTTATTAATCATAGGACAATCTGGCCTTATATGCCCTAGTCTTTTTCATTCATAGCAAGTGACTTCTGATTATTTCTTGTATTTTCTTTCTTTTTTATTATATCTATACTGAAAGTCTTTCTTTCCAACTATCTTGTTCATCCTTGGAGAAATATTATCTAGCTCATTCTCAGAATGTTCATTTTCACTAGATTCAGATAAAACAATGACTTTCTTAGACTTAGATCTTGTAACCCTTTATAGAGTCTTGGATTTAGTAGTAGTAAAGTCTACACTTCCATTTCCATTCTTTTTCTGATTCATATCATCATCTCTTTTCATTCTTGTCTCATGTTGAAGAAGAGTTCCAAAAAGCTCATCAAGAGTAATTTGAGATACTTTCCTATTCTCATCAATAGTTTTTATCTTATATTCCAACTCATTAGGAATAATATCCATAATATTTTATACAATAGATTCATCATCTAAACCTTTTTCTCCCATATATTGTAAACTATTGACAATAGTCATAAATCTTTGTTGTACTTTTCAAACTGGTTCTCCATAGGGAAATAAAAATCCTTGATATTCTGGTCCAAGCATAGCTCTTCTAGTCTCTATAACTTTGGATGTACCAAAATGTGTAACCACAAGTTTCTTTCAAATACAATTTTTTGATTCACATGAATAAATCTAAATATATATATTCGCAGTCAGGGAACACAAAAGAGTATTGCGTACCTTGTAATTTAGTTGATATTCTGACTTTTCTTGGTTGGTGAAGGTTTTGACTTCATTGTCAGGAATTTTGTAATCTCCAGTAAGAATGAAAAAGTTGTCCACTCTAGTATTAATAAAAAAAGTCTTCATTCAATATATCCAGTAATCATAATCATTAACATAAAATATAGGTGGTCTAGAAGGATTTATATTGTCAATTTAACCAATATTCATTCCTACCATTCTATAAGAAAATATCTTTCCACAAAAACTTGATAATAGAAAAATTTTATAAAGAAAGATAAAAAATCCTTAAGAAAAACTTAAACAAAAAAAATTAGAATAAGGAAAAATTGAGTAAGAAAACTTATATGTGAATATAAGTAATTCAGAAACCTCCTTTGATACCAATTGTGGGATTAAAATATGAATGTAGATGCTCAATTACAAGAGGGGGGGGGGGGGGGTGAATTGTTAGTTTAAAAACATTGATTTTTAACATTAAGTAAAAGTATGTTTAACAAAGTTAAACAAGGTAAATTCCCAATACCTCTTTTAGTTCTACTAAAGAAACTTGCTAGGTTCCAGAAATATGATTATAGAAATGAATCTTAAGTAAAGTTTACAAGGAAAAGATTCTACCTTAAAGCATATAGAATCTTACATATCATTGTATAAAAAAGTACAATATAGTATAATATGGTTATACTTTATTAATTTATCAAAATATAGTGGAAATAAACTTGAAACAAAACAAGTAACAAGTATGGAATCTTTTAACCCAAAGAGTAGGGTGTCCAACAACCTTGAATAAAGGTCCCTTGATTTATACTTTCATGAAAGTCTGTCTTAACTACAACAGGGTATGCCCTCGATAGGAATATCAGAAACTATCTGGCTATCCCTGGAAGCCCTTGATCTTTAAGTTAGTCAGAACCTCTATCTTCCTATCCCTATAAGACCTCGATTATACTCAACATTAATCAGAGTCGCGCTAAGAAATCTGAACAATATGTTCAGTACACTAAAAGCATGAGAGTCTCTCTCTTTATAAATTACTTCAACAACATGTAATCTGTAGAGTGATCAACATATTTTGAGCTCATTCTAATGAGCTCCTATTTATAGGCACTTCTCCAACGGTCGGCTCCCTCCTCCAATGGTCATATTTTTTCTTGAATCTCAGAGGGACATATACATGTGTCACTAAAACAATGGTTTTTTAAAAATATATTGTACAACATCATTTCATAACAAGTATAATGAAAATGAAATTTCTTAACAAAATCTAATTTTTTGAGTCTAAGGAAAAAATAGAATTTGGAGTCTAGAAAAATAATCATTCAGAGTCTATAAGATATGGACATTAGGATTCTGTTTTACAAAGAGTTCGGAATCACAATTCTATAGATTTTGAAGCCTGAATTCCAATGAATTCGAAATCTGAATTATTTGGAATTTGTAGTCTGAATTATGAGGAATTCAGAGTCTGAATTATGAGGAATTTGGAGTCCGAATTTTAAAGAATTCAGAGCCTAAATTTTATATAATTCTGAGTCTTAATTTTAGATGATTCGGAGTTTGAAATTTAAAGAATTTGAAATATGAAATTTAGAGAATTCGAAACCTAAAAACATAATACTATATATCCAAGGAATTATATGACTCCGAGATTTTAGATATGAAACCAAATTTTTCATAAGTAATAAAATGAGTTAGATTTAGAGATACTATAAAATGAACAATGAAAACATAGGTAAGGATAATAATTTCCTTAGTAAAAGGAAAATTTCCTTATGAAATTAATACTTAGGGAAAAAATAATTTTCCTTAAGATAAAGTGTTTGTGATTTTCAAAGCATAGAGAAATGGAAATGTCATAAGGAAACCGTATTGGCTCAACTGGATCAAGAAGTGGAAAATGGAATGGATCCACCACCTTCTTTGACAAACGCATCCTTCATCAGCAACGAATGATCAAATCCATGTAAGCCTTGTCTTTGGTGTCTTTATACCTTAGATTAAACTTTGAGCATGTTAATAATTATATCCTAAATCTGCACCTTCTTGGATGATCCCAAAAATTGAAATAAACTACTTTTATCAGTTTATAAATTAGTTTTATTGTTCTTTATTAATCCTTCTAAAGGAAATGAGTCAAGGATAATATAAACAATATCCAAGGTTAGTTGTCAAATTTTTTAATCATGAATTTCTCTTCGTTCTCCCTCTGTTCATCGCCATATTTTATTGTGGTCAATGGTTCATCATAAACCCAACAATTAATTTCTATGAAACCAATCCTTAGTACTATAAACCATTTATGTACATACAGATTAATGATCAAGCGAGATGCGATATGGTTTTATGGGAGTTTTGAAACAAATCGAGGACCGGTTCAAGTGTTTCCATACTCGGTTTGGCGAGAGGGAGGTGCGATGCTTGGATAACGTTTCCCGAAGAGATCGACAGTGGTCTGGTTTCGATGGCGAGGCAGTGTTGATGGTATCTGGGATAGCATGGCACGATAGTGTACAAATTAGGAGAAACAGGTCAAGGATACGTGGGTGGATTTCAAGCAGATTGCCGAGGAGGAAGGCAATCGATGTCTTCTTGGTGAGGCGGCTTCGATTGGTGGTTTGAGGCGGTGCGAGCATGCTCGGTCAAGCAGAGGTGGATGTAGATGTGGTCTAGTGGGGGACGAGCGGTGTGGCTAACTTGAGGTGCGGTGGTGACTAGGCTGGAGGCACTACATCGTGGGTAGCCGGAGGTGGCGGCGGCAGTCTAGCCGTGCGGAACAACCTACAGTTAGGGTTGAGGAGGAGAAAAATCATGAATGAAGGAATTATATTGAAGAGAGAAGATGATATTAAAATGAAATAAATTAAAAGAAAAATAAGTAGAGAATAATAAAGAGGGAGACAGGGTGATTGAGCCCGGTGCGCAAGAAGGGTGATTTTGGGTACGTGGAATGGGTTTGGAGTTAAGGAAAGAAATAAATAAACAAATAATAATAATATAATAATAATGCTATTATTATTTTTTGGTTTTCAAACCATATTTCATGTGTAACTCATCCGTACGACCTCGATTTGAAGAACCATCAGCGGTAGTGCGACCTTGACTTTGAGAAAAACATTTCGAGTCCATATTGGATGTCTTTTTCAGGTTTTCGGATTGGGTACCCGAAGCACACATGAAATAATAGATTTAATATTATTATTAAATGTTTGAACCACCATAAATCCTGCGTGCGATGTCTGATTGACTTTCCATCTATGGTGATGTGATCCTGTCATTAAAATGGCTGATTCATGTATAATGTTGAATATTAAATTCTGATTCATGGATCGGGTCCCCAAAACACCCAATATTATTATTATTATTATTATTATTGAGGGATATTATATCCAACATATCTCTCTCATACAATGTCAAAATGACGAAATGTATGAGACTCTACGACCTTTAATTAAGTCCAATGTTTCCAGAACAATTTTGGATATTTAAATTCAGATCGAGGCACGAGCCCCATGAGGCCCTGTTCACACATGTTGTGGTGAAATGAAACCTTTTCACCGAGTATCAATTTTGGACAAATAGGTAGTCTATATCGTGTGTTTTTCTGTGAGTATTTAAATGGATTGATCTGTATAATTTTTTTCAGGGTTAAGGTGTGGTCCCCACATGATTCCATTCAAGCTCAATGCGGTGATATATGACTTTTCCATTGGATGTCCATTTAGGGTGAATAAATAGTCGATCTTGTGCATTTTTCTCAAAGGATCTCAATAGTGTGATCTTTTTGGTTATCCAGTACCATTTGAGGAGGCCTGAGAGTAAAATTACATTTTGGGCACTCGGTTTAACAATGAGAAATGCACGTTCGTCAGCCTTTTAGCTAGAGATGTCATGTACTCTATGAGTATAATTGCATGGCTAGGGGTAATTGATTTGCAGTTTAGTACTCTAGTATAGATAGGTACATGACCAGGTGAAGAGGCTGGGCCACACAAAGTGTGGGCCCCACACACACCGTGTACCACTTTACAAATTCTCTATCTCCTTTATCTCCATCTGTTAGACTCAAACTTTGGCATATGAGTACCCTATCCTGAGTTTTTTCTTCGTAGAATTTGATGATTCCCTCTGTAGTGGATTCTAAGATAGGATTTGAGATGTTCTGGGTGTGACGCCTATCCGGGGTGGCACCCAATGACTGCAGCGAGGATGATGAGAGTTCATCGATGCTTTTTCCAAGATGTGCCATCCATTAGGAATGATCAGAGTTCCTCAATTATTTTTTGAGACGTACCATCCAGCAAGGATGATCAGAGTTTCTCGATGATTTTTTGAGGGGTAACATCTAGCGGGGATGATCTGAGTTCCTTGATGTTTTTTTGAGGGGTACCATCCAGTGGGGATGATCAGAGTTTCTCGATGCTTTTTTCAAGAGGAACCATCCGTCAGGGATGATCAGAGTTCCTCGATTATTTTTCGAGACGTACCATTCAATAGGGATTCTCTAGTTCATTGATGATTTTCTGATGGGTACTATCCAGTGGGGATGATCAGAGTTCCTCGATGCCTTTTTGAGGGGTACTATCCATCGGGGATCAATGTTCCTTGATGCTTTTCTGAGGGGTACCATCCATCATGGATGATCAGAGTTCCTCATTGATTTTCTGAGACATACCATCTAGTAGGGATAATCAGAGTTCCCCGATTCTTTTTCTGATAGGTAACATCCAAGAGGTATGACCAGTGCATTTTCGGGCCAACCGTCCCACCGGGCTGGGTAGTATAGTCCCCGAGGAGATACCGGTCATACCTAGAGTGTAGTCCATGAGGAGATACTGGGATGACCCTGAGGGTAGTCCCTGAGGAGATACTGGGCTGACCCAGAGTGTAGTCCATAAGGAGATACCGGGCTGACCCAGAGTGTACTCCCTGAGGATATACTAGGTTGACCCAGAGTGTAGTCCACGAAGAGATACCAGACTGACCCAGAGTGTAGTCCCTGAGGAGATACCAGGATGACCCAAATTGTAGTCCCTGAGGAGATATTGGGATGAACCTCCTGTCAGGCTGGGTAGTGCAGTCCCCGATGGTTTAGAGAAGTCCCTCGATTGTGCGACATAGTGGAGAGGTGTGGTTTGATTTATCTAAGGAATCATGAGAAAGAGGGGATGTTTCCCCATAGAGACGTATTCTTGTGACGTGGCCTAAAACTATGCTGGCGAGTTAGTTCCGTCTAAAGAGAATAGTATTGAAGTGTGGTGATTTGAGCCCCTTTGACTTGTGCCTCCAAAGAATATGAGACGATATGTAGGGCATCATAGATTGTTTTACTTGGAACTGTTGGCTACTCACATTATTGGACTGATATGTGACATGGAGATCCCCTTATGCTCTTATTTGGATTTCTTTTACTGGGTGCATATATATATATATATATATATATATATATTTCATGTTTCCAGTGCCCACTTCTTGGGGTTTGGCTACTCCCCTTTCAGGATAGGCGAAGATGTGTAGGGCATGATACGTGCTTTATATGTCTAGATTCTCATGGTTGGACAAGTCCACTATACTAATATAAGAGCGGAGATTCGATATGGAGTTCATCTCTTCACCATTTCGAGCTCCTTGTGTTTGGATGAGTCTACTTTCACTCCCTTATTGGGTTGAGTTGTACTCCTATTCAATTTTATTATACCTTGTTCCCATACTAGTATTCTTCTATTATATCTCTTACTATTCCCCTCTTCAGTACCTCTATGGGTGCTCCCTCGAGCCTTCGGGGAGTCTTACTAAGTATTATTATATTCACCCCTACTTGGGCTTTTCCTGCGTTTGGTTTGCCCTTGTAGATGAAAAACAGGTTGATCGTGATATCAGAGGAGATTAGGGATACGAGGTTCTTGGACCACTTGTGGTGGCTGTAGTCCATCTCGTGGCGTGGGCCCCATGAGGCCCTATTTGAACATGTTGTGGTGAAATGAAACTTTTTCACTGGGTATCCATTTTGAACAAATGGCTAGGCCATATCGTGTGTTTTTCGGTGAGAATTTCAATGGAGTGATCTATATAATTTGTTTCGGGGTCATGGTGTGGGACTCAAATGATGCCATTCAAGTGAAATGCAGTGATATATGACTTTTCCCTTAGATGTACATTTAGGGTGAATGAAAAGTTGATCTTTAGAATTTTTCTCAAAGGATCACAATAGTGTGATTCATTAGGTTATCCGGTGCCATTTGAGGAGGCCTTCCAGTAAAATTACATTTTTTTCCATTCAGTTTAACAATGAGCAATGTGCGCTCATCATCCTTTTGGCTAGAGATGTCATGTACTCTAGGAGTTCACTAGCATGACTAGGGGTACTTGATTTTTAGTTTAGTACTCGAGTATGGATAGGTACACGAACAGGTGAAGAAGTCGGTTCACACAACGTGTGGGACCCACATGCACCATGTACCACTTTAGAAATGTTATATATCTCGTATCTCTATATTTTAGACTCATACTTCAGCATATGAGTAGCCTATCCTAAGTGTTTTTCCGCATAAAATGAAATAGTTACCTTTATAGTGGATTCTGAGATCGGATACAAGATGTTCTTGGTGTGATGCCTATCTGGGGTAGCACCTGATGACTATAGAGGGAATGATTTGAGTTCCTCGATGCTTTTTCCAAGAGGTACCATCCATCAGGTATGATCAGAGTTCCTCGATGATTTTCCCAAATGTACCATCCAGGGAGGATGATTAGAGTTCCTTGATGATTTTCCAAGTGGTACCATCCAACGGGGATGATCAGAGTTCCTCATTGCTTTTCTAAGGGGTACCATCCAGCGAGGATGATCAGAGTTCCTAGATTATTGTTTTGAGAGGTACCATCTATCAAGGATGATAAGAGTTCCTCGATGGTTTTCTAAGACCGACCTACTAGTGGGGATGATCAGAGTTCCTAGATGCTTTTCCGTGGGGTACCATCCATTGGGGATGATCCGAGTTCCTTGATGTTTTTTTGAGGGGTACCATCTAGTGAAGATCAGAGTTCCTAGATGTTTTTCTGAGGGGTACCATCCAGTGGGGATGATCAGAGTTCCTCAATGATTTTCCTAGACATACCATCCAACGGGTATGATTAGAGTTTCTTGATGATTTTTCCAATTGGTACCATCCAAAAGGGATGGCCAGTGAAGTTTCGGGATGACCCTCCTGCCAGGCTGGGTAGCATTTCCCCGAAAGGTACCGGGCTGACCCAGAGCGTATTCCATGAAGAGAAACTGGGCTGACCCAAAGTATAGTCCCCGAGGAGATACTGGGATGACCCAGAGTGTAGTCCACGAGGAGATACCCGGACGACCTAGAGTGTAGTACCCATGTAGATACCGGGTTGACCCAGAGTGTAGTCCATGAGGAGATACCGAGCTGACCGAGAGTGTTGTCTCTGAGGAGATACCAACCTAACCCAAAGTGTAGTCCCCATTGAGATATCGGTCTGGACCTCCCATTGGGTTGGGTAGCGTAGTCCCCGATGATTCAAGGAATACCCTCGACTGTGCATCACAATGGTGAGGTTTGGTTTGATTTATCTAAGGACTCAAGTGAAAGAGGGGTACTTTCCCCACCTTGGAGCGTTCTTGCGACACGACCTAAAACAGCACGGGTGAGTCAGTGTTGTCGAAAGCGGATAGTATCAAAGTGTGGTGATTTGATCCCCTTTGACTTATGCCTCATATGCAGATGCAATGAGATGTAGGGCATCACATATGGTTTTACTTGGAACTATTAGCTACTCACTTTCTTGGGATGAATTGTGAGATAGAGATCCCCTTACTCCCTTATTTCATCTTTAGTACCACTATTTTTTCTCCCTCGAGCCTTCAGGGAATATTAATGAGTATTTCTATACTAACCCCTGCTTAGGTTTTTCCCACATTTGGTGTTCCCTTAGAGACGATGGAAATTTTGATCATGATATCAGAGGATCTTAGGGATACAGGGTGTTTGGACCATGTGTAGTGGTCATAGCTTGGGATTCATGAGTGGGACTCTCCCAGCTCTTTTAATTTTTCACCTGTTGCAGGGTTGTGGAAATTTTCTAGTTCTGTGTGTATTTTGACCCTTTCCCTTTCAGCTTTACTTTCTTGTACTTGTACTATTTAGAGGTTGATGTATATATGTTTGGTTTCATTTATATAAGAGTGTTGCATCATTATTTTCTTTTCTTCTTCACTTTTGCATTGATTTGGCTGCGTGTGTGTACAGTTTCTTAAGAAAAAGCCTCCTCTAGTTTTTTGTGCCTTCGGCACAAGTCGCCATCCCCTGGCCTATGGATTCAGGCTTGGGGTATTTGTGGCTCGAGCCCCGATATGGGTCGGGTCCTAAAAAAGTGGTATCAGAGGTGGTTCGAACCTTGGGACGTTGTTTAAATGTTTCCCTAAAAATGTATTGGTTGGGTTTAGGGAAATATTGTCGAAGTGTCTCGAGAGCGGCTCTCAGGACAGGGTGTCCAGTGATGGTATGAGCGGCCGATGTATCCATTCACCAGGACCCTAATTACCCACTTGTAGACTCGGCACCCTGATACACTTATTGGAGGGAACAATGGTACATGAATCAGATAGGATTGAGTCTTTAACCGTCCTTTTTGAGTCAGATTCTCACTCTCATTGATGTATATATATATTATAATCTGACCATGGTATTCCTTCATAACATTCAAGATGTCTCTGCGATGATAGCCAACCCAGATACTAGCAACGGTTTGGGACGACATACTTGTGAGTGATGAGGCATGAGTTTAAGACCCATCATGCAAGCCGCTTTCTCTAGGTGGACAAGTAGAACCACTTGTACCTATTGGGCATCAGACATCCTCAACAAAGTGGGATGTGGATGCATGGAGGCTGAGTTCACTTCACGAGTTCCAGCTTGAGAGACCGCTGAGGTTCTGCAATGTGCCATGCCCTTGGAGAACGAAGGTTTGGATAGAGCCAGTGGTTTTCCTCTTTAGGGTTGTATAAACATTGTCATATCAAATGGTGGATTTGGCAGTCAACCTTTTTCCATGGAGTAGTTGGACGTTGGTGGAGCTTGGTTACACAGATACATGATGAGTTGGTACTATCATGGGGCAACTTCCAGGATCTATTTCTTGAGGAGTTGTACCCCTCCTGTTTGTGCTCCATTCAACTTCAAGAGATTATCCAGTTATAGAAGGGGGGGGGGATGATAATGACTAAGTATGTTACTAGTTTCATAGACCTTGCACACTACTCTCTGGACATAATATGTAACTATTAATTTCAGGCATGAAATTTTAAGCTAGGACTCCGCATAGAGATTTGTACTATCTTTGTACCCTTGTGCATCCCCACCTATATTGGGATGCTGGAGCAGGAATTGGTGACAAAGAGATTTTTATCAGAGGAATGACTTACATATGGTTGTGGCAGTGAGTGCAATAGAGTTGAGACGTTTGTCGCAACTAGTATATACTAGACGATGAGATCTCAGCGAGGGAGATCTTCTCATGATTATTCTCAAGAACATGGTCATATGAGGCCTAGACAGCATAGTAGAATCATGGTGGAAGAGTCCCTCTGAATTGTGCACTCAAGGTGCAGTTGTGTAGTAGATTCCCTTAGTGGGAAGTTCGGGAAGTCCAAGAATCACCTAGTGTGGGGAGTTTCAGAACAAATAATTTCCCTACAACTGACCCTGGTGGAAAAATAGGGTACAACTTTTCTTCAGTCGATGATGTTCACTCCTTCACTTCTCGAGCGTGTAAGAGAGTCTCGGTTGTGATTCATCGACTATGAAATCCTGTATGACCCGAAATCCTTAGGTGTTTCACAATATATATAATATGAAGGATAGAATTACAAGACCATGTTCTAGTGAAAAACAGTGATTCCATTTGTGATATGGGATGTAGAGGTTTGGAAGAGGAGGAAAACTACCTCTCGAGTTTTTTCAGGTAATTCGTGGCTGTTCAAAGAGATGGAGAGGTTTCATATTGCCTTGCCTTACCCCAAATAGTTGGAGTGGGTACATGACATCTTACACATGTCACAAATGAGGAGATATTGTGTGTTCCTACACACATCATCAATTGAAGAAATCCTTATGAGGGTGGACCATTCCTTTGGTCCACATTATTTGGCAGCACATAAATGTACATATTTCTTTGGGAGCGGGAGAGCTAAGTTCGGGCTTGGTATCCAAAGTTGTTTCCCTAGTTTTTTTTTTCAAGGATGAAAATCTTGTACAAGGGAATAATGTAGAGACCCAGTTTTTGCCTAATAAGACTTTGAAATATTTCTAAGAATATTTCCAGAGCTGGGTGCTTAGAAGGCGTGCAATTCTGAGTCCCAGTGTGCCCAAAATTAATTTTATAAAAATGTTAAGTGTTTTTATATTACATACACATGGTTAACTAAAGAAAATAGGATATATCTTAAATGGTTGATTAGATCAGAAATATGAGACCATGATTAGGTCCAGAACGCGGTGTTTCCCCTAGGCATGACATAAAATAAGTCGGCGTGATACGTTCGAGCCCCTCGCTCGATGGTGGTGTGTTAAATGGATAAATTAAATTACTAATTTATACAGTTAATAGATCAAACCCGAATAACTCATGGATGAGAGCTCAAATGGGAAATTTGAGACCACCGATAAGATCGGGATATAGGCTTTACTTAGGTAGGGTGTAACCTTTATCAGCATTGGGTGTTTGGATTATGCACCATCGTGGGAAAATAATTCAATAATTAAAATTCATTGTTTAGAGGGGGTTTCCCTCATAATTCAGTTTGGCTAATGATGACAACTCCTCTCCTCTCCTCTCCTCCCCATTAACGAACTACGACGAACCTCTGATTCTAGATGGATCAATAAGTGGAGAATGCAACAAATACTCTTCCTTAATCAACGAATGCATCCTTTATCAGCAGCGAATGATCCAATCTAGGTAAGACTCTTATTTGGTGTCTTTACGTGTCTGATTAAACTTTGACCATGTTAATAATTGAATATTCAATCTGCACCTTCTTTTATGATCCCAGAAATTGAAATAAACTAATTTTATCAGTTTATAAATTATTGTTATTGTTCTTCATTCATCCTTCTAATGAAAATGAGTCAAGGATAATCTGAAAAATATCCAAGGTTAATTGTCGAATTTTCTAATCATTATTTTCTCTTCCTTCTCCCTCCATTCATCACCATATTTTATTGTGGTCAGTGGTTCATCAAATACCTGAAAATGAATTTCTATGAAACCAATCCTCGACACATTAGACCATTTATGTAGATACATATTCATGATCAATCAATATGAGATATGGTTTTATAGTAGTTTGGAGACAAATCAAGGACTGGTTTGAGGCTTTCCATACTCGGTTTGGCGGGAGGGAGGTGCGATGCTCAGATAGCGTTTCTCGAGCAGATCAGCGGTGGTCTGGTTTTGATAGTGAGGCTGCATTGGTGGAGGCCGGGATGACATGGTGAGACAATGTGTGGCTCAGTAGAAGCAGGTCGAGGCATTTTGGGAAGCTTTTTAGTAGATGGTCAGGGAGGTAGGCATCCGATGGATTCAGGGTGGGGTGGCTTCGAATGGTGGTTTGAGGTGCTGTGAGCTGGGCTAAGTCAAGAGAGGTGTCTGTAGAGGTGGTCCAACAGGGGAAATGTGATGCAGATGGTTTGAGGAGGCGCGAGCTGGGCTCGGTCGAGCAAGGCGGCTCCAGAGGTGGTCCAGTAGGGGACATGCAGTGCAGCTGGTTTGAGGCGTGATGACGAGTAGGATGGAGACAAGGCGGAGCGGGTAGATGGAGGTGGCGGCGGCGATCTAGCCATGCAGAACAACCTATAGTTAGGGTTGAAGAGGAGAAAAATCGTGAAGGAGTTAGATTGGATAGAGAAAATTATATTAAAATAAAATAAATTAAACGAAAAATAAATAGAGAATAATAAAGAGGGACACATGGTGATTGAGTCTGGCGCACAAGAAGGGGGATTTTGGGTACATGGAATGGGTTTGGAGTTAAGTAAAGATAAATAAATAAATAAATAAATAAATAATAATAATAATATAATAATGTTATTATTTTTTGGTTGTCAAAAAATATTTTGTTTGAAACACTTCTATGTAACCTCAGTTTGAAGAACCGTCAGTGGCAGTCCAACCCTGACTCTGAGACTGACATTCCTAGTCCAATATTGGATGTCTTTTTCGGGTTTCCAGATCGGGTACCCAAAGCACTCATGAAATAATAGATTAAATAATATTATTAAATCTTCGAACCACCATAACTCCAGCCTGCGACGTCCGATTGACTTGACGTCAGTGGCGACATGATCCTGTTATTAAAACAGTTGATTCAAGTCTAATGTTGAATATTAAATTTTGGTTCGTGGCTTGGGTCCCCAAAACAACCAATAATGAAAATATTATTATTATTTTGGGATCTTGTATCTCACATATCTGCCTCATATGGTGTTGAAATGATGAACTGTATGAGACAATGCGACCCTGAAATTAAGACTGATATTTCAAGGCCAATTTTGGATATTTAAATTGAGATCGTTGTATGGGCCCCATGAGGCCCTATTTGCGCATGTTGTGGCGAAATGCTAATTTTTCACCGGGCATCCATTTTGAAAAAATGGGTTGTCCATCTCGTGTGTTTTTTTGTGAGTATTTTAATGGAGTGATCTGTATAATTTGTTTCGGGGTCATGGTGTGGGCCCCACATGACGCTATTCAAGCGCAATGTGGTGATATATGACTTTTCCATCGGATGTCCGTTCAGGGTGAATGAATAGTCAATATTTTGATTTTTTCTCAAAGGATCGCAATAGTGTGATACGTTCGGTTATCCGGTGCCATTTGAGGAGGCCTTCCTGTAAAATTACATTTTTTCCATTTGGTTTAACAGTGAGCGATGCTTGCTCATCATCCTTTTGGATAGAGATGTCATGTACTCTGAGAGTACACTAGCACGACTAGGGGTACTTGATTTTTAGTTTATTAATCGAGTATGGATAGGAACACGAATGGGTGAAGAAGTGGGTCTACACAACATGTGGGCCCCACATGCACCATGTACCACTTTACGAATTTTATATATCTCGTATCTCCCTATTTTGGACTCAAACTTTAGCATACGAGTATCCTATCCTAAGTGTTTTTCCGCTTAGAATGTAATAGTGACCTTTATAGTGGATTCTGAAATAGGATACACGAATTTCTGGGGGTGATGCCTATCTGGGGCAGCACCTAATGACTACAGAGGGGATGATTTGAGTTCATCGATGCTTTTTCTGAGAGGTACCATCCATCAGGGATGATGAGAGTTCCTCGATGATTTTCCCAAATGTATCATCCAGCAAGGATGATCAGAGTTCCTATATGATTTTCCAAGGGGTACCATCCAATGGGGATGATCAGAGTTCCTTGATGCTTTTCCGAGTGGTACCATCCAGTGGGGATGATCAGTGTTCCTCAATGCTTTTTTCTGAGAGGTACCATCCATCAAGAATGATCATAGTTCCTTGATGGTTTTCTAAGACATGCCATACACTAGGGATGATCAGGGTTTCTCAATGCTTTTCCATGAGGTACCATCCATCGGGGATGATCAGAGTTCCTCAATGGTTTTTCGAGGGGTACCTTCTAATGAGGATTAGAGTTCCTCGATGATTTTCTAAGGGGCACCATCCTGTGGGGATGATCAGAGTTCCTCGATGCTTTTCTAAGATATACCATCCAATGGGTATGATTAGAGTTCCTCGATGATTTTTCCAATAGGTACCATCCAACAGGGATGACCAGTGCAGTTTCAGGCTGACCATCCCACCAGGCTGGGTAGCGTAGTCCCCGAGAAGGTACCGGGCCGACCCAGAGTGTAGTCCATGAGGAGATACCAGGCTGACCCAAAGTGTAGTCCCCAAGGAGATACCGGGCTGACCCAGAGTGTAGTCCAAGAGGAGATACCCGGATGAACCAGAGTGTAGTCCCCAAGTAGATACCGGGTTGACCCAGAGTGTAGTCCATGAGTATATACTGAGATGACCGAGAGTGTAGTCCCGGAGGAGATACTAGGCTGACCCAAAGTGTAGTCCCTGATGAGATATTGGTCTGAACCTCCCATCGGGTTGGGTAGCGCAGTCCCCGACTGTGCGACATAATGGTGAGGTTTGGTTTGATTTATCTAAGGACTCAAGTGAAATAGGGGTGATTTCCCCACCGAGGCGTGTTCTTGTGACGCGACCTAAAACCATGTGAGTGATTCAGTGCTGCCGAAAGCAAATAGTATCAAAGTGTGCTGATTTGAGCCCCTTTGACTTGTGCCTCATAGGCAGATTCAATGATATGTAGGGTATACAAGATGGTTTTACTTGGAATAGTTGGATACTAACTTTCTTGGGCTGAGTCATGAGATGGAGATCCCCTTACTACCTCGTTTGGATTTCTTTGACTGAGCGCATATATATATATATATATATATCCCGTTTCCAGTGCCCACTCCTTGGGTTTTGGATACTCCCCTTCCAGGAGCGGCGAAGACGCGTGGGTTATACCACATGGTTTCCATTTCTATCTTCTTATTGTTGGAAAGTCCACTCTACTACTATAGGTAGCGAAGATTCGGTAGGGAGTTCATCTCCTCACCGTTTCGAGCTCCTTGTGTTTGGATGAGTCTACTTTCACTCTGTTATTAGGTTGATATGTACTCCTATTCACTTTTATTGTACCTTGTTCCCATACTCATCTTATTCTATTATATCTCTTAGTACTCCCCTCTTCAGTACCTCTCTTGCTGCTCCCTCAAGCCTTCGGGGCATCTTACAGTGTATTCTTATACTAACACCTGCTTAGGTTTTTCCTGCATTTGGTGTGCCCTTGCAGAAGACAGACAATTTGATCAAGATATAAGAGGACCTTAGGGATACAAGGTGTTTGGACCACGTGCAGTGGTTGTAGCTTGGGATTCAGAAGTGGGACTCTTCCAGATCTTTTACTTTTCCACCTGTTGCCAGGTTGTGATAATTTTCTAGTTGGGTGGGTATTTTGACCCTTTCCCTTTAAGCTTTAATTTCTTGTACTTGTACTCTTTAGAGGTGGATTCATATATGTTTGGTTTCCTTAATATAATAGTGTTGTATCTTTCTTTTCTTTTCCTATGCACTTTTGCATTGAGTTGGCTATGTGTGTGTGTATAGTTTCTTAGGAAAAGGCATACCCTAGTTTGTTGTGCCTTCAACGCTAGTCGCCAGCCCCTGGCCTATGGAGGTGGGCTTGGGGTAGTTGTTTCTCAATCCTCGATACAAGTCGGGCCGTGACAAAAATATACATGTTTATGTTACATTTTTTCTTTACTTTAAATTAATTTTTTATAAAATGTCATTTTCACCCCCAAGTGGATCCATGGGGTCCCAAAATCCACCCAAGGATGCACATGGTTAGAAATATCTCATCCAATAGGATTAGGACATGTGTTAGGGTAATTTAAGATTATTATAAAATTATTTTTTACCTTTATTTACCAGATTTACCCTTTAACCATGGTAAATAAAATATATTATGAAGAAACTATTCATAATGTATAAAAATAAAAGTTACCTATTTATAAAATTTGGAACACATGATTTAAAATATGGAATCCATTTTTTCAAATTCATAACATAGAATTCACAGAAATTAATTTAAAATTAATTCCCATTGTCAAAACCAAAAAGCATGTTTTTAAGAAGTAAAAACTACCAAAAGATTGACATGTGTTTATATCCAATTTCAAAGTGAAATTAATTAAAATGACCAAAATTGGATTAAATTATAAAAATATATTCTAATACACTTTAAATCCAATTAAAATTATAATCTAACTATATAAATAAATTATATTAAAAGGCAAATTTGAATAAAAATGTGGTATTTTTCACTATTCATTAAAAAATGTCCTTTATCATAAAAATACCAAAATTTCATCCAAAGTAAAGTTTTATGTCCTTATTCTAAATAATAATTTTATTTTGTCAAATAAAACATATAAAAGTCTCAAAAACTAGATTTAAAAAGGGTTCTCCATCAAAAGGTGGTAAATCAACCTTTTAAAGAATATTAAATTATTTCATGCTGAAAATCAGATTCATTCTTATTTTAAGACTCTAAAATTTATTAGATAAATGTAAAAACCTTTAACAAACATGTGAAATCATAAAGTAGTTAGTTATGTTTATTCCTGACAATACAACATCTCTAGGTTAATTACCATTTAAAATAATAATTCTATTATTTTATTTTCTGGTATAACTCAAAGTTGCGTGCAACGTAAGATATTAAGGAAACCCATTGATGTGTATTGAGTATTCTATCGAAAAAAGTGTCCTATTTAACATAAAATTAATATCTTATTCATAATTATGAATAGAAATCAAGAAGTATTATTCTATAAATACCTGAGTCGTTACAATCATAATTACATCTAGGGGTAAGAACCAACAAAATAGTTGGTTATGTATATCTTCGCCATCATTCTAGTGCATGGTGAGTGCACCCTTAATATTCACCTTATTTTAAAGTCTCAGAGGATATGATTGGGTTAATTCAAATTTTATCTATGAAATATTATTTTGAATTAGAGAATAAGAATCTTTGGAAACCCATTATATTCCATAGTTATATGGGATAAACCTAAAGTGACTTGGGACGATAAGTCTAATGATGATAATATTTTTAAAGTAAAAAATTACCATTTTGAGTCTTTAAGTGATGGTATTTTAAAGTGTTTAATGATATATTGAGAGATCTATTATTGGTTTGAGGTATATATTACACTTTGGTATAACATGAAGTATTATTTCATAAGAATACAATTACATTTTTGGGGATGCAAGATGGAAGGTATGAGATAATCTTTTAGGTTAAAACATTATATAATGTTGAATATATTAAGGTTAATTTTGATGATGTTTATCATATTTTTTAGAAAATTTATTGTAATTAAATTAATATAGTATTAGTAAAAGGACAAACCTTAGGCCGAGTGATAACCTATTGCATTTAGTAAGACCGTGAGCTTTGAACCCACAACTGAAGGGTCAAAATAATGAAACACTTTCCACTTGCCTAAGTGATGTCTTGGTTAGTTTGAAGTTATTTTATTTAGTTAAATTATTTAAAACATAAATATTAAATTTATTTTGGGAACATATTTTTCATCTTAAAGATAACCATGATATTAAAAATTAATTTGGTGATTAAGCGATTAATTTTATTTCAGAATCAAATCACTATAATTTTGGGGAAAATTATATGATATTATACATTTTTGTTTTATGAATCCTGGTTGAATTATATTTTGGAATCATATATGTTTTTTATAGTGATTCAATTATTTATGTAAATTGTTGTAATATCTTGAAGATTATAATATTAAGGTATACATGTTTTAGGTATATGAATTTTTGAGTAACTAATTTTGATCGGAGATAGATGTTAAATTTATCTTGGAATAATATGTGATAAAATATTTTTGATATTTATATTTCAATCATAGTTAGAAATATTTTTGAATAATTTTAAGGATAGTTATTTATAGAATGGTTTAGTTTTAACATTTTTTAAGTATTTTGATTTTTTGAGATCAATGTAATATTTATTCATATGATGGTTTGTTCATCTTGTGAATTATCTTAACTTATGATAATTATTTTGATTTTTGTTACTTTATAATTATAATAGGAATATATTTTTATCCTCTTATAGATTTTGTAATCCATTATAAGTTGATTTTAGTACCTCAGGTGTAAAAAAATTATCTTTAAAACTCATTATTTGGAGAAACTATGAGATTGTGGTGGAAATTAATTAAAGTATAAAATTATAATTTACAAGTAATTGTATCCCCTTATTTTATTTGAATAGATAGTAAATTAATTCCTCAACTTTAATAGAAGTGACATGAAGTAAAAAAATTATATATTTACATTCATTTCAAATGAATCAATTTCCTTTTATCCCAACATAGATTTATGGTTTTGTGGTGGTTAACTTTATTATGAACATGTTCCATACCACTCTTTTTTAATACTTTTGAAATATTTTTATATTTTACATTTATATTTTCACTTCCCACTAATTTTCTCCTATTTGGAAACCTATTTTTGTGTAATTTTAGTTGAAATTTTTATTTCCCATTCCTTCTTTTTTGTATAAAGTGTTATTAAAACTCTTTATTATGTGGGTTTTAAATAAATTTTGAACCTTTTATGATTGATATAAAGTTGTGAAGGAAAAATTTATTTAATGGGGGTAGATTGTGTTAATAGTGGAGTGTACAGTGGAATCTTTTGGGATAGATATTTTAAAAGTTTCACCATTAGAGTGATGCAACTTCATCATCTCTAGTGATCCAAGGTCTGATAAAGGTCCAAATATCTCATTTGAATTATGTAATAAGAAAATTTAATTGACTGATTACTTCTTTGATATTGAAGACATGTTTAACTATCACTCAAATACATCAATAATTTATTAAAGGATATGATCTTTAACCCCTCTAGATTGTTCCCACATGCTTCATGATTCAATACAAATGATGATAATTAGATTCGAGGTGCTAGTGTGGAGATCTGATAAATCCTTTGGTGTCATGAAAACCATGACAATCCCATCTTTTATCTCTATAAAGAAAATCGAGGATCAAAATATTGTATGATAAATATATCCATCTTGGATATGTGAATAAGTATAGAGGAGATCTCAAAGTCTTGGTAATGAATAGTCCCATAAAAGTGAGCTCCTTTTTTGCATATATAGTGGAGGTTAAACACTTGAAAATGGTTCCCCTAACCCTGTATATAAAATGACAATAAGATAAGTAGAAAATGAAACATTATGGTGAAAAAATGCATCATAATTTCATTTATATTTTTATCACTTACCTATAATATATAATATATATAAAAAATTGGGTACAACCGTGAAAGCGGCACACAACACAAAGAAGAAAACTACATTAAATCACAAGCCTGAGGACTTGACCCTGCGACCTGCCCCTAACCCCCCAAACCCATACCAACCCACTACCAATGATGGGTCGAATATATAATCTATATTTCACATGACAAAACTAAGTCATTAACTCAACTCATAATTCCAAAAATATTAAAAAAACTTGAATATTAAAATAATCTTTTTTCATATAATATTTTCCATGTATTCAATTAACACCTTGTGAATAATTTTAATAAATAAATTAAACTACAATTATTATATACTCAAATAATAATGAATTTATTTATTCATTAGTGATTGTTAAAAATTGGTCATCTTTCAAACCCCATTGTGGGGCCCGTCAAGCCCCATATTCCTATTTAATAGAATTGGGCATACTTTTGAATACACCATTTTGTGTTACTCTCTAGGACCTTATCTTGATAGTAGAAAATACTATTAATATACTAGGAGTGGAGTCTAGAAAACCATCAAGGACCCTAAAGAGATAAGGAATAGTTATAGAAACAACAAACTTTCTATGAACACACACCGTGTAATATATTCTCTTTGTCTCATGATATCTCATAAAGAAGGTCACACTCTTTGAGACATCATCATTTCATACTTTATTATTCATTAACCTAGGTGGATGGAATTACCCTCTTCTACCATTAAAATAGATTTAATGAAGGTTTTACCATGATAATCAACTAAGCTTGAGATATCACTTCCTCAACACAAAATTGAGAAATTATATCTTGATCATTCAATCAATTTCATACCAAAAACGATGTACCCAACACATGATACCTCACCACGAATGTAATGTTATGATTTTTTCATTGAACTAATGTATGAGATAAAATGGTTCACATTGATAATGATCTCAAGTTATGAGATAAATATACTTGTCCATATATATAAACAACTAATGACAAAATAAACATTTGGTGTTCCTACTTGCAGGTCTGTCCTCATGATCTCATCTACTCAATATCACCAAGTATGAAATTCATGAGAAAAAGTATAAATTCTTATGATACCCCAACACCTGATAGTCAAACATCATCTGTATCCTATAAAAATTGTGTATATTGACCATAATACATGAGTTTAAAATTACTATCATGGAATATCTAGGTTATCATTATATCATGGGAACCACTATAACCTTTTTAACATGTCATGTAAATTTAAGGAAATTACTATAAATATAGTGGAAGAAGTATAAAGACTATTATGGTAAGATAAAAACATGTATATCTCAAATTGTATACATGTAATGGTAATAAAAGTATATTCATAAGTTGGGTCTAGTGAACTCACTTCCAACACTCTCACTTTCACTAGATCCAACTACTAAAAAGTATCAAATCGCTAGCTCTTATATGAGAATCATGATTCTACAGTGATATGGATTTAGTTAGGGGGTTTTCCAGGTTATTCTATTTTGCTAATCTACTAACTACAACTTCAGATCTCTATGTAAAATCCTAAAGAGATGAAATGTTTGAAGCATATTATTTTCCATCTAGTGTGACCTATACTCCCGGGAAAGAACCACTACTGAAATATTATCATAATAAATTGGAAGATGGTCTACACTACTAGGAACAACACTGATGTCTGAGACAAATCCATGTATCCATAGTTCTTCCTTAGCTATTCCAAAAGCCATGATATACTCTGTATCTTCTATAGAGTTGGAAACCATAGGTTTGTTTAAGCTTCTCCAGCTCATTGCACCACCATTCAGCAAAAATACATATCTTTTAAATTTTTTCATATCATCATGTTATATATAAAAAATAGTATAAATATATCCTATTACTACTTGTTCCTTATATCCTCTGCACACCAGGAACATATCATTTGCATGCCTCAAGTACTTCAGTACAATTTTAACATCTACCCAATGCAGATCCCCTAAATTAGCTGATATCTTCCCATTATGATTAATGAAAAGGTAACATCAAAACTAGTACATATCATGACATACATGATAGATCCCATTGTCGAGGAATAAGGGATTAAACTCATTCTTTTAATATCCTCTAGTATTCGTGGACATATTTTCTTGGATAGACTAATACCATGTGATAGTGGAAACAATCGTCTATTGGATTGTTCCATATTATACATTTTGAGTTCCTTTTCAATATATGTACTTTTACTTAGCCCAAAAATCTTTTGACATATATCTCAATAGATCCTATTCCATTGAATATAGGCTACATCACCTAATTCTTTCATGGAGAAGCATTATTTCAACCAATTCTTAACTAACTATAACACTTGAACTTTTTCCTAATAATTAATATGTATTCATCATATAATACAAGGAGAATGATGGAATTACCACAAAATATATTATAGACACATGGATCACTTTTGTTCATGATGAAACCAAATTATATTATAGACTAATCAAAATGAACATTCCATTATCATGATTACTACTTCATCCTATAAATGGATCTATATAGATTTCAAACATTATTGGCACTATTTGAATTAATAAACCATTTAGTTTGAGTAATATAGACATATTTAACCAACTTCCCATTTAGAAAAGTAAATTTGACATTAATTTTCAAAATTTCATAATCATGGAAGTCTGTTATTACAAGTAATGTTCTGATGGATTTCATTATTACTATTGAGGAGAATATTTCACATAGTCTATGCCCTGACATTTCCTAAAACCCTACACTACTAGTCATTCCTTATAGTTATTTACCTAACCATACATGTTAAGTTTTTATTGAATACCCATTTTCACCCAATGGGTTTTAGATTAACTTGAGGATCTAACAAAATCCAAACATGATTTTAGAACATGGATAAAATCTCAGAATGAAAGACAAGAATATTTTCCATATACTGCTTCCATATAGGTTAGAGGTTCATCATCCTCTAGGAGTAATTTTCCACTTTACATGGTGATAAGAAAACCATATCATTTTTGTTCTCTAACTACTCAACTTGACCTATGTAGTACTTAGGTCGGGAATATCTTCATCTCACACTATCTTCAATTGAGATTATTCTCCTACAAATTCTTATGCATGTGAAGCAGCGAATTCATTAAAGTAAATTTTTCTCACACTATTTTCTTTAGAAACATGTTCTCTTTTTGAAATATGGCACGTATTTTTACAATTCATTTTCCTTGATAAAGGTTATATAGGTAATATACTTTAGTTTATCTAATACAACATATAAATGTGAACTTTAAACTCTAGGACGATAATTTTTAACTAGGTATGGTCTTGATAAAATCCTCACATCCCCATACATGTATTTGTGACAGATCAGGTTTATTTACATACCAAAACTCATATAAATTATTATATGAGGCATTATTTGTTACTTTATTATGGATGTATGTTTTTTTATACAACGTGTACCCCCAAATGAATAATAGAAGAGTTTCTTGACTCATCATTGATCTAACCATGCCAAACCAGGTCTAATTCCTCCTTTGACTAATACCATTTTACAAAGGTGTATATAGAGGATTGAGTTTGGAAATTATCTCACAATCCTTTAAGTGATCAATGAATTTTTGTTTAAGATACTCCCTACCTTGGTCTGAGCGGAGTGCCTTAATCTTATTATCAAGCTGGTTTTCTACTTCATGTTTGTATTTCATTAAAAACATAAAGGAATCTAACCTATTCCGCATTAATTAGATATACCCATACAAAAAATATTAATTAATAAAAGTATTGAAGTATGAAATCCTACCTCTTTCCTTTATTGAAAATGGACCACATATGTCAGTATGAATTAATTTCGGTAATTCAATGGCTCTTACTCCCTTCCCATAGAAGGTTAATTTGGTCATTTTCCCTTTTAAGTAATCATGACATGTATTAAGGGGTTTTAAGACAGTTGAGTCTAAAAATTCTTCTTGATGTAATTTTTATAAACACTTATGATTTACATGAACAATCCTAAAGTTACATTAGGGGGTATATGATTCATGTTTTCTTTTTTATCATTTATTTCAATTATAGGTTTTTTGAGTTCAATATATTCAATCCATTTTTAAGATGAACTATATAATAACACATGCTGTCCTTATAAAATAGAGAAAATTTATTTCTAAACTTGACATAAAATCTCATGGTGTCCAAAATTGACCCTAAGATTATGTTTTTGTTTACTGAAGGTACATAATAATAATTATTTAATAAAAGAACCAAACCACTAGACTAAGTTAGATTAGAATCTCTTATTTCCAAGGATACTAGTCTCAAAACATTTGCAGATCGGAGATCCACCTCTATAATCTAATTGGTTCCTAGGAATACAAAGGTGCGATCCATATATTTTATCCAATACCCAACTTGTAGATAAAGAAAAATTAAATTCAATTCCAAAAATATCTGAGGTAGAAGCTTCAACATTCTCCTTCTTCCTAGAATTTTAATGATTCTTCTATTGTCATTTCTTTCCACATAAAAAATATACAATCTCATACTCATTTTCTTCCCTATGTATCTTTTTCCTTTTTGGAGGAATATGTATATGTTTTTTCAATTTGGTCTTAGTCTTAGACCCCTTAGACTTTCCCTTCTTCCTCTTGTTCACCATAATGACTTAATAATTTGTATTCTCCATATCATTATTAGTTTGGTGAACTAAATACATGTGTCCTTAGAGTGACTTTGCCATGTTATTAATATTTTAGTAAAAAAAACATTAAAAAATCATGGTGATAAATAGTAAATAATGAGATTGGTCAGTAGTTCTTGGTTTTGTTTAAACCCAAGGGCTTTATGTCAATCAATGTACCCAATCATATTGAGTACATGAGGTCCTTTTTTATTCCCTTATGTTATATTTCACCTATACATATCATTGAATATCTCATAAATTTCATTCACTGGTATCTCTTGGTATAGCTAGTGGATATGAGTAAGAATCTTGCAGATACCTTCATCCCCATGTATTTTTAAATTTGACTCACATAGATGATAAAATGATTCACTATAAATCTAGTTCATCATCTACATGGATTTTCTATTTTTCTTTATCCATATTTTTTCCTTGAGGAGGCCAAGTTGGAAGTGAGATATCCAACACATAAATATTCCTCTCTTTTCATAGTACTATCGGCAAGCACCAATACCACTAATGAAAGATATGGCTAGACATAATATTTTATTTATATAGAATCTATCATAGTGATAATGCACTTGTGGTGTTGACAATCATTTTATCTACAAAAAATAAATTTACCAATTAGTACATTATCTTGATTAAATTTTAGAAATTATTGATTAATTAATTAAATAATTAAATGTATCCCACTATTTTATTTATCTTAGTAACCCTAACTACTAGATTTAGAATACCTAGTTGCTGGAGTATTATAGTGAAACAGATCCTCAAAAAATCTCATCATAGTTTAGGCTATTTCTATTCCACTACTCGGAGAGTTCCAAGGATAGAACTAGACTAACCAACTAGATTAACTCACAACTCCTTGAACTGTTTATTGAAGTCCCCGATTATCGTAATCATAACCTTGATTCCATCAACTCTTTTCCTCTAAAGTGGTATAAATCATGCCATGGATACTTATTTTTTACCAACATTTGTTAAGTAAACCCATCAATTATATAAGAAATCCCCTAAAGTAGGGGGAATCCTCAACTATAGGGTTGAGGAGCACCCCGTACACATGGTTTTGTTCAAATGTAAATGATGGAAGACATTAACGACTTAATATTATTTTTATGGTTTTTAATATTTATCGATGAATGTAATCCTTTTATATTAAATATGTTCATACTAAATTACCATTCTCACAACTGAACAAGCATTAATAGAAAATGTTCATTTCATCTTTATGCATCATTTGTTTATTATTTTATGTGTTCCAGTAGTAAACATGAAAATATATAAAAATAATGAAAATTGTGTAAAATAAGTAAACTACTCGACTAGTCTTGAACATCTAATATTTCTTGATTCATTTAAACTCAATGGATCTTCCATGACCTCAACATATAATACCTGAGTCGATTTTAACTCAAACCATAGCTTGCACCCTTGTTGAAGGTTTCCTCATTCTGTCTGGGATAATTCCACATCTTGGTATGGTACAAATATTACAATGTTACCATAATAATACAAGTATACTCGCACACAGATAATGGGGTCTTGGGAAGTTCAAAATAGATATAGATTTCTACAGATGGATGTGTAGACCCTTATGCCTATTAAATTAAGAATATGATACACATACCATCGAAAACATTTATTAAATATTGTTTTTAGAAAATGGGAATCCCCTAAAGTGGTAATAATTATTTAAATAAAATTAACCTAGACAAAAAGTGTTCGATCAATGTTCATGACCAGTCTATTAGTAAAATAAATGTGTGATAAAATTAAACTGTAATAAATTTATGTTTGAGGGAAATTAAATAAATTAAATGAATTATTTATATCAAATGTTTTATTTTTGTTTAGTCCAGATATTAATATAATTTTAAAACAAAAAATTAAATAAATTTTCAAATATTATAAGTTTTTAAATTCAAGAAAATAACAAATTAATAGTTTAGATATTAAAAATTTTCCATAACACCTTGAACCCTGACCATGTCAGTTGTGAGTTGGGAAAACCCTATATGGGTTTGTTTTGGGTTGGTAAGAAACTGTAAAAGGAGGTTCTAGATCTGTAAAAACTGTACAGTGAGATTTCAGGTTAGACAGACCCCGCCCTGACTAGTTCTGGGTGAGTCAAACCCAATTTAGACTGCTGGTTAGCCAATCTGCATGAGGGGGTCATGAAGGTGGCCGAGATAGGAAGGACCATGCACCATGGGCCCGTGCACTGATGTTCGGGAGGGGTGTGGATGGTGTTAGCCTGGTGGAGTGACTGGCTATGGCGATGACTGAAGGAGGAGGCATTCGTGGGGCAGCGGCGATTGGCTTCCATGAGGTGGCATGGTGGGATGACGTCTGATGCAGAGAACAACATGCGACATTGGCTAGAGAAGGCGATGAATGGGGAGGAGGCAATTTCATGTAAGGGAAGGAGGTGGCATGATAGTAAGATTCTAGTGGAAGATTATTCAAGATTTTTTATGATTAGTTTTTCATTTCAGCCTTTTCTTTTAGATAAGTTAGACCGCTCTTCCCACATGACCTTACTGATTATTTTTTATCCTTTTGTTGATTTATGGTGAAAGGACAAACACCCCATTTTCTAATAATAATTTTTTTTGTATTCAATTTTGAAAATCCTAATTCAAGTAGGATTTATTATTTAATTTCGGTATTTCATTGACTAAAACTATTCTCATGACTGGAATCCGATCGGATCATGGAAAAAATCTGGGAGGGAACTAGAATCAACACTGGACACTTGGATCTGGTAAAATATAACATGAATATATATATATATATATATATATATATATATATATTATTCTTCAATTTTTACTCTTGAAAAAACAAACTGTTTTTGGTTTGTATTAATTTTTTCAGATGGCCCAATCTTGGCCGTTTGAGATCAAATAGACACGCTGTTAGAACCATTGAGACCGAAACAATTAACTCTACTTAAATTAAAGAAAATTTAATTTTCTTGAATAAAAAATTTCACATGATCCCACTGATACAAATTATTTGTATCGATGTGCATAGGGTAAGCCGATGGTTTGGAGAAATTAAAATTTTCATCATGAGAGTGACACAACATCATTTTCTCTGGTGATTAGAGACCCTATAAAGGTTCAAGGATCTCTTGTGAATTATTTAAGACTAAAATTTAATCGAACTATTAGCTCATTTTGATTAAATATGTGTTTGACTGTTTCTCCTCTCCGATGATCATTGTTTGAATGATCTAAAGCTTGAACCCCTGTAGATCAATGACACAAGATTAAAGAGTCCACACAAATTCCAATTGTTGAATTTTGGGTACAAGTGGTGAGCTCCAATGAATCCTTTAGTTCCACGATGATCACCCTGACCCCGTCCCTTCGATATGTGAAGGAAATCAAACATCAAATGATTACACAAGAAATTTCTCTCTCTTTGATGTTTGAATAAGGATATAGGAGCTCTCCAAATCATGGGAATGAATAATCCCATAAAAGTGAGATCCTATTTACTTTTATAATATGGGTTAAAGACCATAAAGGGTTCTCTAGCCCCCGTATATAAAAATACTGCTAAATATGTAGCAAATGACATGAAATGAAGAACTAGATGCGTCTTAATTCCATTTATATTTTTATCACTTGTAATATATAATAAATATATTTCCTAATAAAAATGATTTATTAACTTGACTTTTAATTCCTACAATATTAAGATAACATTTAATATTAAAATAATATTCATTCATCTAATATTTTTCCATGTATTCACTGAATAACTTGGGAATACTTTTAGTAAATAAATAAATTCAACTCCAATTATTTTATACCTGAATAATAATAAATTTATTTATTCAATGGTGATACTTAATACTTGGACATCCCTTAGACCCCATGGTAGGACCAACTATGTCCTATGTTTCTATTCAATATAATAGGGTATATTTTTGAATATTTTACTATGTGTGACCCACTAGGACCTTATCCCAATAGCAGTGAATACTATTCAAAAACTAGGACTAGAGTCTAGAAACCCATCAAGGCACCTAAAGTGATAAGAAATATTCATATGAATGAAAACCTTCTTACAAACACATGACATGTAATACAATCTCTTTGTCAAACAATATCTCATAAAGTAGGATGCACACTTTGTGTTATCATCCTTTATTTATTTATTATTTGTTAACTAAACTTGATGGACTTACCCTCTTCTACCATGAACATATATTTAATAAAGGCACTACTATACTGGTAAACCAAGCCTGGGATATCACTTCCTCAACTCAAAAGAAAAAAATTATACCTTTCTCATTCAACCAATGACATACCACCGAAGACGCACCCAAGACAGGGCATCTCACCACAACTTCAATGTTATGGTTTTTTACTTTCTTTAATGTACATTATAAAATGGTACACTTTGATAATGATCTCAAGTTATCATACTGATACACATGTTTGTAGATAGGAAAAACCAATGAAACATGAAACATGTGGTGTTTCTATTGGTGGTTCTGTCATCAGGATCTCATCTACTTGAGATCAGCAAGTGTGAACTTCATGAGAGGAAGTCTTAATGCTTATTCGACCCTAAAACCTGATAGTCAAACATCTTCTAAATCTTATCAAAATATTGTATATATTCCATTGTAAATTAGTTTAAGATTATATTCATGGTATCTCTAGGTTACCATTATAGCTTGAAAACCACAATAACCTTTTGATATGACATGTAATATAAGGACATTACCAAAATTATATTGGATATAGAAGTATCGACACTATTATGGTAAGATACACACATGTATATATAAAACTATATACATGTAATGGTAATAAAATTACATAAATATTTTGCATCTAAGGAATACATTTCAATAGTATTTAATATCCTGAGATTCTAAAAGAACACTATATACGGTAGTGTACAAGATATGCAACACTGAGCTTATATGAACCATGATATACTATTAGAATACTATTATTTAATCACATAGCTGATAAACTGGATGGAATGAATAGTATTAACCAATTTATAAAATATATATGATGGTGATACTCAATACAAATTTATTTATTAATTATTAGTAAATAAATATTCAATTTTTAGTAAATCGATATTATTCTTCAAAAATATATTTTCTTCAAAAATGATTTTTTACTTTTTGTGAGAAAATAATATAATTAATTTTTGTCACTTATATAAAATGTATTTGATAAATTGAACTTAATTTTTGAAATTAGAATATCAAATTTATATTAGGGTGTTTTTTTGTGATTTTTTGGCAAAGATTGATTTTTTAGTGAGTGATGAAAAATAATATTTTTTTTATTGGAAACTATATTTTTGTTTTATGAATTTAAAAAGAACAATTTCTTTTAAAATAGTTTAAAAGTAAAATTAGTTACTTATTATTATTACAAATAATCTAGTTAAGTTCATGGGAATCTTTTTTATGATTTAATTTTGTATTATAACATTATTATACTCAAAATACATTTTTTTTGAAAAACTCTTTTTTGTTTTGTTTTATGTTTTAATCTTAAATTAATTTTTTTTCCAATTATTGAAATTTAATATTAAAAAATAGATTCCATATTTAGAATCAGGATAATTTTTTTTTGAAATAGGTCCCTTTTATTTCTGGTCATTATAAATAGTAACCATAATAAATAATTTTCACCTTTGTAAAGGTAAATAGAGTAATTAAGATTAAAAATCATGTGATAAGACATTAAAAATCATCCTAAACTAGCCTTAATTTAATTAAAAAAGTTTATTTTTTATATAATCATTCAAAATTAGAAAATATGACATTTTTTTCCATTTTGATTTGATTTTGACCTTTATAATATTTAAGTTCTAGATAAAGACAAAAATGTCACTTTTCTTCTTTTAATATCTACAATATTTTATGATAGGGATAAATACAACTTATGTTTGGTTATAAATACTATTTTAAATATATATTTTTATCATGTTAATTCATTTCAAATTTTTTGTAATGAAATAATTACCTTAAATGCCTACGCAATGCCGAAACAACATTTATTTAATTAATAGTAAAATAAAATAACTGATTTTAAAAATACTAAAATTAATATATTTTGAAATAATTATTGCACTGCATGAAATTTTTATATGAATATAACATTTTAGTGGTGTTTTAAATGATTATATTCAAATACCATCTTTGTATTGATGTATTTAAAGTCAAATTAAATGAGTAGTTTCAAAAATGAAATTAATGATATTTTTAAAAAAATAATATTTTCTTAAATGATTTAAAATTAATAAAAAACTTATATTTTGAAAAATGATTTTTTTGTTGAAAACATAAACCATGGTCCATTTATGATCAATTTTTATTTTATAGTAACATTATTGACCCTTAAATGGTAGAAAACATTAATAGTGTTGTAATTCTTAAATTGGTTAAAGGGGGATCAAAACTAAAAGATAAGTTTAAAAACATAACCAAAACTTTTAATTTTTTTATTTAATTATATTATATAGAAATATTAACATCCTATATGATAATTATATCAGTTAGGATCCATTTGAATATGAAAATTATTTTATATTAATTTTAATAATTTAGTAAATTCCAAAAGTGCCCCTCCACTCTCTTATAAAAGGGACCATCCTATCCTCTTTTATTAACACTTAAAAAACATTTTGGTTCAGAAAATCACTAGAAACATTAGTTCATTACATCCCTACACACATACTATAGTCATTTTTTTGATCAAAATTCCAATATTGTAAGGCTTTAGATATAATGTTAAAGAGGTTGTCCAAAGAAGAGGTATCATTTCTAGCTGATCATTTTTGTTTTATTTCTTACTCCTCATCCTTAAAAGCTTATTCAACCATGAAAATATAATAAAATTAGTACCTACAACATACTGATATGTTATTATGTTAATTTAATATCTTTTATCCATCTCCTCTTCAATAAAATTGGAAATGAAAACAACATTTGTGTCTATGGTGGACTCCTGCCTCGCAAACTGATGTATTTTGTTTTCCAACACCACCTCTCATGGTTGGTTATATTGATTTATTTAATATATATATATATATATTATATTCATTAAATATTTATAATTATTTAAAATTATCATATCATATATTTTCATACCATTCCATCCATTGAAGAATGATAACATCGTTTATCCGTATGCGGGGACTACCACCTCCACAAAGCGATGTGATTAATTTTTCACCACCATTTAACATGGATGACATATGTAATTTTATTTAAAGAAATAATAAGGTATTTTTGATATAATTTTCATTACAGAAATATAAAATAATACTTACTTTCTTTACATTATGATCTTGGAAAAATGGAAAATGTTACTCATGCATACGTATGGCCTACCGTCTCTATGATTGCAACACAATTACTTTTTATTAACCATATTTATTGATTGGTTTTAAATGAATAATTTAAGTATAAAAATTATAATTATATCATGATTATTATTCTGTATATGATGTTATAAAGACCTATTGTACCATAGTCAACCTATCGAATCCATTTTGGACATATGAACTAAATCTCGTCAAAAAATCTGATGTGAAATTAATTAAATATATAAATAAATATAGAATGGTAATACATAAATAAAAGGAATAATAAACCTGATTTTTTTTAAGAAAGTAAATAATTAAAATATTTTTATTATGTGTGTAATGAATTTTTATTATTTTATGTTGTATTTCCACTTGATTTATTTGTATTTACATGTGATACACATACTCAATTCATTGATTAATTTTGACATCAACTATATGATATTTTTAAGGGTTCTCATCTCATTATTACTTTTTGTGAGAAATATTACATAATCAAAAATTATTTATTTTATATACTTCCCTTTTATATTTTATATCATGAATATCGTTACATTCACAGTATTCAATTTTCCATTTGAATTTATTATTTTTTTAGGATTATGATTCAAAGGCTACTAAAGTGTAAGGGAATTAGTTTCAATTTCCACTCTATTGAGACATATTTTTGTATTATGGACCTATTAAAATTTATGAGGTGTATATATTTACCCTTTTAGGTATTTAATATTTTTATATTTATTCATGATGATTAATAATTAAATTAAATTTACTCTTTCAACGGAATTTTTTAAAAGAAAATCCAATCTTACTTCCCTTTTTGATGAGGTATACGTTTCTTCCATATTCATATTTTTCAAGTTATTTTGTAAAAGTCATTTTTATTTACTAAAATGATTAATAAAGGAAATTATATGTTACCCTTGATTTTTTATAATGTATTAAAGGAATATATATAATGTATTTTGAAAAGGCAATTTTCAAATTTTTTATATAAATCAAAAGAAATGTTTCTTCTGAACATATAAGAATTTAACAGAATTTTCTATTGTCGTAATCATTTTATTATATTTACATTATTCTATAATTTTTACATATTTTTGAAAATAAAACTCTCCAATGAAAACTTATTTTAATATTTCACTTTCATTTTCAAAAAGTCCTGATTTTACTACAAAACCTATATTTCTGATCAAATTGAAAAAATACTTTTAATAATTTTTTGGTTGTTAACTTTTTCTTGAAACATTAATTTTATTGGGATCAATTATCATTGGAAATTATTTTTATATTAAATAGAAATATCATGGGTATGATTATTTCCTTAACCGTATAACATTTCAACATATAGTGACTTACCTTGAAAATTATTTGATTGACTCGAGAAATATTAATATTTCTTATTATTTAAAAAATACTGATATTTTCTAATAAGGAATAATTGATATGAATTAGATTTATCATTCACCTGAATGGCCCAAAGTCCTTCTTTTTATTTTATTATGGATAATCCCCCATTTAAGGGTTGAAGGGGAACACGTACATGACCAGTAGGCCCAAGGCACAAGGCCCGACCGACCCACAATACATGACCCAAAGGCCCAGAGGCATAACACGACCATTACATGACTCGTAGGCCCAACCCACTAGAACTGCCCCTCCCTAGCTTCTACTTCATTGATCACCTATCTCCCCACTTTACATTGCTGATCGACTAGCATTTCCCCGTACAAAAATGCTCAGTTCCTGGTCCTGATGGCGGCTTACATACCCTCTTATTCTTCCAATCCGGTTAGCTCTGCTTCTGGTGGTTGCTACTATTGTTTCTTTGATCCTTTTCTGGGGCCTATTCTATGTGGACTAGGCTACTCCATGGTCTTTGTGGCCTGAAGGCCCTGTGGCCTGAATTCCATTGATGACCAGAAGTCCCTTGAGACCCGTAGGCCCAAACCAGTTACCCGAAGGCCCAAATCGGGTGAATAGTTCCAACTGCTACAATACTGAATAGAAACTACTACAGTACTTCTACAGTACTCTTACAGTACCTGGAAATTCACCTCCACCCGGTTTTGTACCCGGGTCTCTGGGATTCCAAGCAGGATCCCTTACCACTCAGGTATGGGCACGTTGGTAATTTATCATTCACTATATCAAGAATGCATTTTACATGTAGTGGTGGGTGGGGATCAAAATTATATATACCCTTTATGTATCAACAAGTCTCGTGAGACAAATTAGTAATATAGAATTAAATGGGATTTTAGTGTATGCCTACCCATAATTTAAATTGTCTTAGTGTAAGGTCTTAACAGTAGAGATATCATGATGCCTGAAATCATGATGTCCAATATTAAGAATTTCCTTTATTAAGAATTCATTTATTATTATCTATTATATTACTACATTGATATGATCTATTGATGAATTTTTTGATTAAGTTATTGATTAGATGACATTTATTTTCAATTATTTACCTTTAAATTTTGATTATTCCTTATTTACTCATGACAGATTCCATTTTATGCAACCCCTACTCAGTGTTTTAGTTCATCCTTTACCTGTTCTCCATTTCCTAGGACATGAAGAAGGAATCTTTTAATGTATTCATGGAAGCATAATAATTTCTCTAACAATATTTTATATTTTATTACCATTGTAAAATGGGAAGAATGTATGTACATATTTCTTCAATACTACTGAACTATTCAGCACTTTGGGATATGATCACTTGTATCTTATGCAAATGTAAAAAAGTATACACCAGATCAAGGTTAATGGAGTTGGGGTTATTACATAGGATGAATTTTGTGATGTCTAGGTGTCACAACCTGACCCAAGATGGGGCTCGATCTAAAACTACCCCAATCTAGCCTCTATAGGCTAGGGGTGGTGATAATTTCCGAAGGCCTAACTAACTCGGGCAGGAATTTTCCTAAAGTTCCTATCTGCACACACCCACAAACACCTCAATGCAACAATGTAGAGATATAAAAATCTAGAAACTAAAATGAATGAATACATCTATCCCAATCCAGAGTATAAAAAAGCACAAAAAGTGAAAAAGGAATAACATGATCCCACCAAAGAAACATGTAAAAGAATACAACCATCTTAGAAGGATGGGATCACTGTCAAAATTAACTACCAGGAAGCTCCTCTACCCAGATTCGAGAAAAACCTCAGTCAGTCTATCTCACTAAGTTTTCCCGGTCCTCTATCGAATCCTTCAAAAGTCTTATAGTATACAGAAGACAAAAAATGTGCGAGAAAATCCCGTGTAGGGGTGAGTATAAAAATACTCAATTTGTTCCCTAAAAACCCAAAAGAAAATGGAGAAATTGAATGGTGAAAGTTCCCTTGACCTAGCCAGAGGGAACCCCATTTAGAGATAAAATCCATCTATATCCACCATCGGTTGTACATGAAAAGTTAGCTAGGTCAAAATAATCCCTAATAGGATAGTAAGGAAAAACTCCATCCCAAAAATCAGACTAGAAAGAAGTAACCTCTTCCAAGCATAGGGGGGTCAACACGATGAGTAGATGAACTACACATTGAGTCTTTTCCACCCCTAGTAGGAGAGTAATCACATACAACCACGATATGCTAAACATGGAATTCACATGGAATAAACCGCATGTCTTAGCCTCCCATAGAAGGAGAGTAAACAAAACTAAGTCTTGGGCACATAAGAGGTACATAAACTCAGTCTGCAAGGGGTGTAAACGCAGATCGTGACAACACCATAAGGATCATCGAAACACCCATATATACTCATATCATAAGCCAAGTCTCATGAGGTTCCGACCTCATAGCCAGTAATAATATTTTACTTGAGGATCTAAAGGTAACATAATATTAGAGAACACACTCCATGAGATCATCCATCACAAATGTACCCTATTTGAGAGGTATAATTCACGGGGAAAACATACTTAGTCTATATTGAGTTCCCAAAACCATAGGTCCAACCATCTCTAACCTACGCCCTGTGCATGGCTGTAAGAAAACCAAATAAATAGGCTCATTCCACACTACTACACCTAGTTTAGGGAGCACTTCTCCATAACACGAATCACGTGAATCCTCTATAACAAGATAGAATAGAGGGACCTGTAACTCACCACTGCACTACAATTGAGGGATTACTAGATCCTAACCGACCTACGAAACCTTTATCACTCCTTTATGGTCTGTCCTGCACCCTAATATGTTGAGGGAGCACTGACTGCTAACCAGGCATCAATTATATCTAGTGGAGGGGCCCTCTCCTCGTAAGTGTACTAATCAGGAGAGGGATCCCCAACTCCAATGAAAGATCCACTCCTCAATGATACTCGGAGAAGGGGGAGTACTACTCTATAAATGAGGACCTTCACCCTAGAATTATTGGGAAGTACCATTAAAAGGATAGAGGACCCTGACTAACTATGTGGGGAGTACCACTCTGAGGATAGAGGACCCATACCCTGATATGATAGGGGAGTAAAACTCTACCGACTCGATTACTATGGGGGACCTACACCCTGGTACAATAGGGGAGTATCAACCCTAGTCTGGATTACCCAATCCTTGGTATGATAGGGTAGTACCAACTTTGCTTGAACAACATATAAGGAGGACCCACACCCTGAAACAATAGGGGATTTTGGACTACATGAATAGATTACTCACTCCCTAACCTGATAGATGAGTATCCACTCTATCCATACATCATACATGGAGGAACCGTGCACTAATACAACAGGGGAGTGCAGACAATGTAGATAGAGGACCCACACTCTAGTCCAATAGGGGAGTTCCTACTCTATCTTACCAAAAGAGTATGGAGGGCCTACGCCCTCGCATGATAGGGGAGCACTGTCCAACTATACAAACATCACGAGTAACCCATGCCCTAAAAAATTAGGGGAGTACCAACCCCATGGGGATCTACCAAAAGGTAAAATAACCCATTCCAATGAAGCAGGGAGTCCCATCTCAACCAAATCATAAAGGTAAGGGAAACCCGCACCCTGATGCCATAAGGGAGAACCCATCCCAATGTCTCTCTTCATGAACCACAATGATCTATAGCATCAATTAAGAATAGCTTCACAAGAATCTTTCTCTAAACACACCACGTCATATCTAATAGTTTTAAATGGAGGATACCATCCCATTTTACATAGAAAAATACTCAGGATAGGCTTCTTTCAAGACTGAATCTGAGTCCAAAGAAGGAGATACGGTAGGAGAAAGATCTCAAGAAGATCCCAAGGACTACAGGAAATGCATTGGGGTCTACATGATATGTGATACCACCCAAGAACCTGGATTTGTTTTTCTGTCAACATGGTTTTACAACCGATTTTGGGGTACACGACGTGTAGAGAAGGTACACGTTGTTTCCTACTTCACTTAGCCCCTGCCTGTGTGGTTTCCCTGTGCCCATGTACTGAAATCCATGTCAATGTACTTGGACTGTGTAGTTGTACACGACCATGTAGTTTCACATAGATCCGAAAGACATGTCCCATGGCCACATAGATTGGGGTATGACATGACATGTAAACACAGTACATGGTGTGTAAACCCCAAAGATCATATTCCATGAACAAGAAGGGACACACGATGTGTTTCATTGGACTAAATTCCATGAAGAAGGCAATTTGAGTAGTGAATCACCTGCAAAAAAGGCCCGATTCACCTTGGTTTAAACTAAAACCCTACAGATCTACCTAGTAGAGATTATTAAAAATAGTAATTGGGCTTTAAAACCATAGAAAAAATCATATCAAATGGGTATTAGGAAAAAACTAAAATCAACTACTTCAAAGAAGAAACTCTATAGATTTGGGTGTATTATTAAGCTTGGTTTGTGATAATTATTGATTTGATTATGATATATGTTAGAAATAGATATCGATAGCACCTCTATGCTTCAATTCTGGATTATTTTCATCATCACCAAAAAGAAGAGAGGAGAGGAGAAGGAGCGACTCTACTTGAGTTCATTGTTCTGCCAATTTGAGGGGGAGGAGGGGGGGTGTTAAATTTAGGTTTAATTAATTAATGAAATTTTCAATTAATTAATTAATCCACCATTTTACACTCTATCATCTCGCATCCATCCAAAACTTTAAACATATACAACTCACACCTAGGGTAAATAGAACATTATGAACTCAACCATGGTCTCAAAAACATGAACCATGACTATGATATGGATTTATTCTTATTTTCAAGAGATACTACGTGTGGGTGATAAATTATATTTAATATTTTAAAAATTACTATGCTGAGGCTCTCTGTGCTATGGATTTCTGTGCTGACTCAACGCAAGGATTCAGAAATATTCTCAAGATTATTTCAAAGTATTATAGGTCAAAAATCGTGTCTCTACATCACTTCCACCTTCAAATATTTTCATCCATGAAAATAAAAATTATATACCTAAGGAAAATATAATTTTCTATACATTATAACTACCATGCCAGTGAGCTCACCAAGGGTTCTCGTACTGCTTCCAAGAACACACTCAAGGGAAAAACCCAAGGCCAAACCACTCTTACAACTAGCTCCATCTAGGTCAACATTGTTTAAAATGTGGGAACATGCATCCTCCACTATGAAATGTGGAAAAGTGACAGAGAAAATTTACGTGCATATTTTTTATCAAATAAAGAGTATTTATTACTATTTTAAATTATAAAACCCTTTTATTTCATTGTTTTATAAAAATAATGGGTAATTTGAGTTTTAGAATGAAAAGGAGAAAAATTGTGAAAAATGACTAATTCTATATTTTTGACATATTTTTACATAAAGGGTATTTTGTTCATTTCATGAAAAATATAATTCCAAATTTTCTGATTAATTTTTTTTAGAATCCTTATTTTATTTCCTTCATTTTTGTCTTTTGGACCGGGAGCTGATTCTGCCATATAGAGGGTCTAATGATTTATTGAAGTTAGACATTTTTTCGGGAGGACAGCGTGGACCACACAACTATAACGGAACCACAACTCAGCCTAAACATCTTAAAATCCCTTGATTACACTTGGGGAGGAAATAGGACTCCAAGAGGCGTTCACATAATAAATTACATGGATTTTTGAATCCAGTAAAGTGGCTATTGAATGACATATTCATAAAGGAACCTTCCTGGAAGCTTCGTCCAGAAACAGAAGCCTTCAATGAAAAATCCATAACTCCTACATCCGGGGTCCAAAGAGATGATCTTTTGAGGGGAGACTTCCAAGAAATTTATGAAAATCTTTTATGAAGGAGGAAATGCGAAAAAAGTCATTGAAGGGGCCATCCACGGGCAAACATCCTGAGGACAAAATCTGCCTATAAAAGGAGGCCCTCTCCTCCTTCCAAAATCATCAGCTCGGCACCCAAAGCCAATGAGGGATCCCACGGGGGCACGGGCTGCTGCTGATCTTCTATTCTCCAATAATTTCTTCTTTTATTTTTATTTTCATTTTAGTTTTTGTTTCGTTTCATTTTTAGTTGTAATTTATTATATTTTTATTTTTATTAATCCATGCATTTGTGTTTCTCCATCCACTTTTCATCTTTTCTTTCTTTCTCTATCTCTCCCTCTCTCAATCATTCTATCTTCCTACACCCAATCCACAAATTAATCTCATACTATCAGAAATGAGAGGCTAAATCGAGACTTGGATTGGGGGAGGTCAAGAAGTTCATGAGTTTTCTTTAATGTTTATTCTAAATTTGTGATAGACATGAGTTGTATTCATGGGTGAGGTGAATGCCCCCGATTGGGTGATGGTACCCAACGACATGAAACTCAAGCTATTTAGATTCTGGAAAAGAATAATAATTATAACATGAGATTTCATGTTTGAGTTATCAAAATAGAATCAAACATATAAAGGAGAATAATGATTGAATCCCTGGCTGAACCCCAAACCAAGTTCTTTCTTCATTAACTCATTCTGTTTATAATTGCATGATAGTTTATATTTTTCATATCAAAAACACAAAAAATATTTTAATTGATTTCATTTAAATAAAAAAATATCAAAAAGAGATAGATTAGGTGAATTAGATAAAGTAAGTGAATCAAATTGAAAGGCTTCTCAAGAGAGAAGACCCTGGTCAGCCACTATGCTGCACTAGGAAAAAAAATATAATTGTTTTTGTCCACGCCCTGCGATAGGCATGTGTCAAAACTAGCGCTGTTGCCGGGGAGCCAATCAGTTATTCATTTGCTTTTTCTATTTTCACATATTAGATAGATTTTATTTCTTTTATTTTTAAATAAAAAAACAAAAAAAATATTTTTATGATGGATTCAAATTCAGATTATTATGCTTGGATAAATTACTCACAGGTGCATCAACAACAACAAAAACAAGAAGATTTTAGAAGGACTCAAGTGCAAGAACTTAGAAAAAGCATTGAACAACTGACAAGAAAAGAAGAAAGATCATTTGACTATGTTCGGTCATTAATGGAGCAACCAAACCCTGAGAAAAATCAAGAACCTGAGGTGGCAAAGGAAGAAGACTTTCCTGTTGAGCTACAAGTGGGAGATCAAGAAGGATTGGATGAATTCTTGATTAAATGTGAGGAACTGCCTGATCTCCCCTTTCAATAAAAATAAGAAGAGACAAAACCACTGAAGGAAGAAACCACCCAAATGGTGGAATTTGAAGTTAAGATGGAGGATCCTGACTACCTACCTCCATCCTCAGAGAGTCTACTCCAAGAGTCACTTACCACTGATACAGAGATTAAAGCTGAACCGACTCAGGGAGTTGAACCATTATTTGACTCTCGCTCTTCTAATTTTATTCAATCTGAAATCTACATCACTCCTTGTGATTATCATTATACAGAATCAGACAATATCTACCATGCCTTGGAGGTAGAAGATAAAGCTATATGTGCACCTGTTGAGGAACATATGGAGCTCCCTGGACATATTGAATATTTTTTGATGGAGGTTCATGAGGAGATGCCGATGGATTTTCTTAAGGAAACCATGACAAAATTTGCTTAATTTTATGGGGAATAATTTGATATTGATACTTCATGTTTTAATTTAATTCAAATATAATTACAATCTGACTTTCCCATTAAAAATTATTTTGATGCAGTATACCTTGAGAAACCAATGGGCAGAGAAGAAGAGGTTGCACAAGTTGCAACCCAGAAGGATGATGATGGTCCATACTTCATCATACCCCCACCATGAAATCTATACATCATTGTGAAGGGGGAGGATTTGGTGTACTCTATCCATGGATCATTACTCACCCATAAGGATGAAGCACAAGATGGAAAAAGCCACATGTGGTGGTTCAAATCAAAGAATCTTCATCCTCCATCGGACTTTGGATAACAGGTGGTACTGCCCTCTAGAGGCAGTAAAAATTCAGGGCCCACTTGGGGTATCATACCCAGATTTATCTTTAAATACTTTTTAGGAAATTATATTTCAATTTCATTTCTTAGGAAGTAGTCTATCATGCAGCCCCCTCCCTCCTATATTTTTCAGCTTAAAAGACATGATCCTTATGTTTAATTGTGTTATTTTATTTTATAGGATCACGATGGAAGGAAGCCCCGGACAGTGAAGGGGAAGGACTAAGTTTCATGGAAAAAAGGGAGTTCAATTATAGTGTTTTATCTTTTAAACTCTCCACAATTTGGTCCAAAACATGTTTTGAGCTTTAAAGATAAAATTGCATTCCCACACTTGAATTAATGTTTTACTCAACTAATCTAGGAGACATGAGTTTATTAGGAACCTAGTTATGCCAGGTTTTAGATTTCAATTTTTATATGATTAAATGATTGAAATAAAGAATTGAATTTTTAAATATGAAGCATAGATATTGAAATGATGACTCATGATTTGAACGAATTAATTAATTCATATAAATGAAATTTCTCAACCATCTTTCATGCTTTGAATTTCTAAAATTTATGTGAATTGATTTATTATTTTTATTCATGCCATGAGTGATTTTCCAATGTTATATTTCTCATTCCTGAGAGGTTTTTTAGACCAAGTACTTCCTATTTATTCTTGAGAATATTTCTTGAGTAATCTTGGGACATGTAACTGACCAGAACTTGTATTGAAACTTGTCAAAGCTATGACTGTGCAAAAACACATTTAGAATGATTGAGGCATCCTTTGAAAAGCTATATTTCCTTAAAATACCACCTTTACGTTAAACCTTCGTTTAGCCCATAGAGACCATGAATGACCTTTATAGGGATGAGCAATGTTTCAAGCCATTTTTATCCATTCCTACCCAACTCTTGGTATTTTCATGATAATTTAAAGTTGAAGTGTGGGGGTAAAGGGAATCATGGTGGACGAGATGATACACATTGTGAGGAAGAAGTGTGGGTGTGTTATTGTGGGAATTGTAAAAGGTTGTGAAATCATTCATTATACTCTATTGTTTTCCCCTCTTGAATTAAAAAAAATGAAAAAAATGACAAAAAGAAAAAAAATAGAAAAATGGGTTTTGATTTTGGAGAACCAAAAATCACCATTTTTCAAATCGATGATCTTATGATTGTATGTGGTTAGGTTATGGATGTGAGGTTTTATCTAATCATAACTTTCAAAAAATGAAAAAAAGTACAAAATTAAAAAAATAAAGAGGGTGCAAAAATAATCCATTATGCTTACTTGATCATAACCTTTTCTTTGAGTTTTGGGAAGTGGGTGTTGCTATTTTTGAAGGGGAGAATTTCATTACACTTTTAATTTTAATATCATGAATTTTACTTCAGAGATTAGCCTCCTATTTGAGCCTTATTTTATTAGCATCAACCCCTACCAACCTTAAGCCTCAGAGTCATTTGAACCTTTATTGCAAGTCCTCATTATTTTATGTGTCTTTTGTCTTTACAAAGTGGAGAAAGTAGTTCATTTAAAAGCCTATTGATAAGGAGCTTATTCTCATGATATGAGCATAACTATACTTTAATTGTATCATGAGTTATGAGAGGAAAAAAAGTGAGGTAAATCATGACATGGCATGTTTAATAATGATGAATCAAGGAGCTTGAATGAATGAAAAGATAAGTTCCATCAATTTTCAAATGGGAAAAGTAAAATATGTGAATTATTGGTTTCTTTGAAAAATGGGAACTTAAATTGATATTTTATGTAGATTTTTGAAAGTTTGATTTTATATTGATTTTTTTTATTTTATTTCATTGAAATTTGAATATTGGTAACATTGGTGTCCTCTGATTTCCCTATTGAGATTTAATGCTTGAGGACAAGCAAAGTTTAAGTGTGGGGGTATTTGACAGAGCAAATTTACATGCATATTTTTTATCAAATAATGAGTATTTATTACTATTTTCAATGATAAAACCCATGTATTTCATTGTTTTATAAAAATAATGTGTAATTTGAGTTTTCAAATGAAAACAGAAAAATTGTGAAAAATGACTAATTCTGGATTTTTGACAGATTTTTACATCAAAGGTATTTTGGTCATTTCATGAAAAATATAATTCTAAATTTTCTGATTAATTTTTTTTCGAATCCTTATTTTATTTCCTTCATTTTTTTCTTCTAGACCAGGAGCTGATTCGGCCATATAGAGGGCCTAAAAATTCATTGAAGTTACACATTTCTTCGGGCGGACAGCGTGGAACACACAACTATAACAGAACCACAACTTGGCCTACACATCTTCATATCCATTTATTCCACTTGTGGAAGAAATATCACTCTAGGAGGAGTTAAAATAATAAATTATATGGAGTTTTGAATCCATTAAGGTGGCTATTGAATGACATATTCATAAAGGAACCTTCTTGGAAGCTTCGTCCAGAAACAGAAGCCTTCAATGAAAAATCCATAACTCCTTCATCCGGGGTCCAAAGAGATGATACTTTGAGGGGAGACAACCAAGAAATTTATGAACATATTTTATGAAGGAGGAAACATGATAAAAGACATTTAAGGGGCCATCCACGCATAAACATCATGAGGACAAAATCTTCCTATAAAAGGAGGCCCTCTCTTCCTTCCAAAATCATCAGCTCGACACCCAAATCCAAGAAGGGATCCCATAAGGGCACGGGCCGCTGCTGATCTTATCTTCCCCCCTAATTTATTTTTTTATTTTTATTTTCATTTTCGTTTTTGTTTCGTTTCATTTTTAGTTGTAATTTATTTTATTTTTAGTTTTATTAATCCATGCATCTGTGTTTCTCCATCCACTTTTCATCTTTTCTTTCTTTCTCTATCTCTACATCTCTCAATCATTCTATCTTCCTACACCCAATCCACAAAGTAATCTCATACTCTTGGAAAAGAGAGGCTAACTCGACACTTGTATTGGGGGGAGGTCAAGAAGTTCATGAGTTTTCTTTAATGTTTATTCTAAATTTGTGATAGACATGAGTTGTATTCCTGGGGGAGGCGAATGTCCTCGATTGGGTGACGGTCCCCAACAACATGCAACTCAAGATATTTATATTTTGGAAAAGAATAGTAATTCAAACATGAGATTTCATGTTTGAGTTATCAAAATAGAATCAAACATATAAAGGATAATAATGATTGAATCCCTGGATGAACCCCAAACCAAGTTCTTACTTCATTAACTCATTCTGTTTATAATTGCATGATATTTTATATTTTTCATATAAAAAAAAATATTTTCATATCTTTCATTTAAATAACAAAATATCAAAAAGAGATAGATTAGGTGAATTAGATAAAGTAAGTGAATAAAATTGAAAGGCTCCTTAAGAGAGACGACCCTGGTCAGCTACTGTGCTGCACTAGGAAAAAAAATATAATTGTTTTTGTCCACGCCCCGCGAGAGGTGTGTGTCAAAAAGTAACAATCATTATATTCCATCTGCATTCATATGGTCTAAAAGCACAACATCTCACTAAAGTAACATATATACCCACTTAACCCAATAGTTCACATCCACCCTTGGATGAACAACACTTCAACCTTCTCATGCATATTGCATTATTGGTTGGCACTGAGCATGTAAGGGTACCAATGAACAAAATAGGATTGCCCAAGTGTAAACACTGGGTCATACCAAGCCCTTCATCTAGGAACCTCCAGTTATAACCCAGCCTGCCAAAATAGAAACAATACCACACCCACTAATGGAATCCCAACCGAGTATGGACCATATGAAACCAGTCCACACTTTGGAAACATTGTAGGATCTAACTCTGATTCTACATATTAATTCTAAGAAAGTATCTCCACTACTCAACCTCACCCTGAACACACAAATATAGGGAAATAATTCATTGTACCTCGATACTATCTATTTTGGATGTCACTAACTCACCCGCATTGTTTTGGTCACATCGCAAAAACACGCCTTGAGGGGGGGAAAACATTCCTCTTCCTTATGAGTCCAAAGCTACGTCAAACTGCATTAGGTCCCTCCTCAAGAATATTAAATAATAAGATGAAACTATGCACATCAGGGTATTAATGAACAACAAATGGCTACCCAAATGATCAATTGGTTATTATCAAGTCCCCTTTGGTGACCACCAACATGTCACCCGACCCTAAACAGAGGTTAGAGAGACTCATCCCCCGCATCTTTATACAATTTGCTCTGGGTGGCACTCACCCAACTGAACAATTTTTATCGTGTCTAAAAAACACATATTGGTGGTGAGATGACCTCTATTTCTCTTGTATTTGAATCTAAACCGAACAACACTAACACAAGGTTCTACCAATGCCCTGCATCACCCCAGTTTAAACCCTGTTCAAGAATCAAAATAAAAACAATACCTCACTAAAGAATCTAACAATTTAATGCTACAGATAGTAGAATGGAAACATAGAATACCTATATTAATCCTTAGAGATTTTGGTTTGAAGGCATCTATTTCCTACAACTATCCTCATTCATGTCCACTAGATCGCTATGCCTGGAATAGACCACCTGGGTGTGTTAGTGGAAACACCTCTAACTTCCTGCCACCTCTCACTACAATCCCTACTCATCTAACACATCTTCCATCTTGTAGAACATACATCTCTAAGAACTACCTCTACCAAGGAGGTCAGTCCAGCAGATCCCTCTCAGTATCATGATGGGTTGGAAAATCTCTAGCAAGATGTCCTCATCCATGGAAAGCGTAACATCGCATCTCTTGTGGCTGACTTGATCCCCTGAGCTACTCCTAAACTGTAGGACCATGTTCTTGGGTTTGGGAATGGGTATTGCTCTTGTGATATGATCCTATCATCTACCATTTCTAGATATTTCAAAGGTATCGTCCTCATGAACACCACCACAATCCTCATCCACTTGTCCCTTAGCAAGGAAGCTCTCTACGACCAGAGCTCAATCCACTAACCCTTTATAAGAGGGAAGGGACAACAATACCACACCTACTCTAACATATCTATGGAGGACCTAGTCAAAGGTCTGATCTCAAAATAACGGGTCACCATCCATATTTAAGGAGTAACAAAAGAGGTCTATAAACCTTGATGAGTACTCCTCCATAGTCACGATACCCTGCCGAAGCTACGAAAAACTGAGGGATATGCATCGATCTAAGTGTGGATGGGTATAACTCTTCTCTGGAGAGTCCCTTGAACTCTACCTAAGAGGTCGTCACCTCATTTTGGGATGACGTAACTAAACTCCACCATATCATAGCCAAACCACGTAGAAGGTTCACCATTAGGACCACCATATAATCAAGTGGTGTCTTTACTAGGTTGAAAACATGTCTGACTGCCTCGAGCTAGTCATCTACTACCTAGGGTTCTAGATAACAATGCTACCTCAGAGGTATTTTCCTCTAGAATTCATGTAGTGCACTCAGACTGTGCTCATCCTCAGCTTGAACTGCCACAATAACCAGCTTCTCAACAAGTGGTGGCACAACCGGTGGACCCCCCCAGAGTTAGCGCCTTAGAAATATTGACCTACACTGAAGTCTTATCATGGGGAAGATTTTCATCACCATCATGCTACATAACCTTATCTGGATATTTTCATAGAGGCATCCAGAAATTTAATCCAAATGCACCATAGAAAAAGAATATATATGGGGAACTAACTCAAGAAGGATAAGAAAAACCAAAACCCAGTCTTAAATGATGCATGTAACATTTATTTTCCCTACCAATAGTGTCCTTAGGTATTGATTCAAAAGTCATGTTATTAGGGTCTCGGTGAATAAATACATCCCCCGCCACACCAATACTGAAACATATGGCCTAAGAGCAGAACTCAAAACACCACGACACTATTGATATACAACCCAATCAAATCCTTTTAAGGGGAAATCCAAAAAATACCATGGATTGAAATTGACCTTTTACAAATCTATCACGAATCGACCCAATTCAGGGTTTGAGCTGCAACCATCTCAAGCCTGCCTCCATATGATAGGGGTGATTACAAGCATTAAAGGCATAACTAACTCATGGATGACTTTTCCTAAAGTACCTGTATGCACACACCCACAAACAGCTCAATGAAATAGTTTATAGATATAAATAGATGGAAACTAAAATTCATGAATACATCTATCCTGCACTAGAGTATAACGGAAGTACTTAATATGAAAAGGAAAAAACACACAACCACCAAAGAAAACTATAAAGGCATCCAATTTGCTTAGAAGGAGGGGATCACTGTCAAAAGTAACTGCTATAGAGTCCCTTGACCCAACTCTGGTAAAAACCTCTGTCAGTCTATCTCGGTATGCTCTATCTTCCTCAGGACCTCTATAGCTACTAAAAAAGTCATGTGGTCTAAAAAAGATACAACACATGTGACCAAATCCTCTAGAGGGGTGAGTATAAGAATACTCAGTAGGATCTCCAAAAACTCGAAATAAAATGGAGAAAATGAAAGGTGACAATCCACTCGACTTAGCAAGAGGGAGACCCATTGAGAGTGAAACTCCATCTCAATACATCCTCAGCTGTACATAAAAGGTCAACTATGTCGAGAGAAGCCTCAATAAGAGACTAAGGAAAAAATCTGTCCCCTAAATCAACCCATAAATAAGTAACCACAATCAAGCATAGGGGCCTCAACACAGTGAGTAGATGAACTACACATAGAGTCATTTCCACCTATAGTAGTAGAGTAAGATCATTCAAACACAAGTAGCTAAACTCAAAAAGCACGTGGGATACCCTCTGTGTCTTTGCCTCCCATAGAAGGAGAGTAAAAAAATGTAAGGTGTGGTCATGGAAGAGGTACATATACATAGTCCACTGGGTATGCCAACCAAAAACATGAAAACACTATAATGAAAACAGAATCACCTAGATATACTAATCTCAAACTCCAAGTCTCATGAGGTTCCGACCTCATATCCAACAATAGGATTATACTCAAGTTTTAAAGGTAATCTAAAATAGGAGAACACACTCCATGAGATCATCCATCTTATATAGAACCCATATGAGAGGTATACTACATCAGGAACAACCTACTGGGTCCATCTCTTGTTCCTAGCACCAGAGGTCCTTTCATTTCTAACCATCACCCTAGACATGGCTATAAGAAAACCAAGTGGAGAGGCCCGCTCTTCACCACTACAACTAGTTGAGGGAAAAATGATATATATTGTTCATTACATGAATACTATCTAATGAGAAATAATGAAGGGAACCAAACCTCGCTAATTCCTTGATTTTGAGGGATTAATAGATCCTAACCAACCCATGAAACCTCTATTGATCCTATATGGAGTTTCCTACACCTCAGTTTATTGATGGAGCACTAAATCCTTACTAGGAATTTCTTATATCTAGTGGAGTGGCCCACTCCTCATAACTATACTCATAAAATGAGGTAACTCCAACTCTAATATAGGACCCTCTCCCCACTGCTACTCGAATATGGGGGAGTACTACTCCACAAGTGAGGACCCAAACACCAGAATGATTGGTGTGTACCAGTCAAAGGATAGAGGACCAGTTCCCACTACATGGGGATTACCACTCTTTGGATAGAGGACCCACACCCTGATACTACAGGGGAGTAAGAATCTACAGGATCGATTACTATGGGGGACCCACACCCTGGTACGATAGGGGATTTCCGACCCCAAGCTTGAGGACCCACTCCCTAGTACGATATAGGAGTACCAACTCTACCTGAACAACATGTATGGAAGACCCAAACCCTGGAATTAAAGGGGAGTTCCAACTCTTAGAATAGAGCACCCACTCCCTAAACTGATAGTGGAGTACCCACTCTATCTATATGTCACATATTGAGGACCCACTTCACAATACAACAAGGGAGTACTAACTCCAGTGGTACAAGACCCATACCCCTGTCTAATAGTCGAGTACTTACTCTATCTTACCAAAAGAACATTGAGGGCCTATGCCCTAGCACGATAGGGGAGCAATGCCCAACTATAAAAACATCATAGGGAACCTACACCCCAATCCATTAGAAGATTACCAATCCCAAGAGGAACTTACCAAAGGTAAAAAGACCCACACCCACAACATGGGGAGTCCCATATCAATCAAAGTAGAGAGGTAAGAGAAATATACACCCTGATTCCATAGGGGATAACCATTCCCAGTGTTTGTCTTCATCAACCACACTAATATCCAACATCATTTAAGAACAAATTCACACAAATAATGTTCTTAACACACCACGCCAAATCTTGTAGGATGAAATGGATGCCAAAATCATGTTATATGTGAAAAACTACTCTAGATAGGCTACTTTAAATCCAAAATCCTAGTCCTAGAGAAGGAGATAGGAAAGGTGGAAGATCTATAGAAGATACCAATGACTACACAACATTCACTAGCGTCCACACAACATGTGGTCCCACCCTAGAACCTGGTCATGTATCATTTATACACTACTTTCCAACCCATGTAGGGGTAAACAACATATAGATAAGGTACACGCTATGTCCCACTTCACCCGACCCTTAGACGTGTGGTTTTCCTGTGCCCAGGTACCGAACCCTGTGTCCGTGTGCTTTTGATGTGTTGTTGTACATTTCCATGTAACCTCACACTACTCCCCATTTCATGTCCCTTGGCCACATGGATTGAGGTACTACATAGTGTGTAAACATGGCACATGGCATGTAAACCCTAAAGATTATCTTCCTCAAAGAGGAAGGGATACAAAACATGTGTCACTGAACTAATCTCTGTGTAGACAGTAATTCTAGTTGGGAATAACCTAAAAAAACACCAGATTCACCCAAGTTTAACCCAAAATCCATTGATCTACCTAGAAGTTATAGTTAGAAATAGTAATTGGGATCTAAAACCTTATAAGAAAACATAAAAAATAGGTATTAGGACCCAAACTCAAACCTTCTACCTTGAAAGATAAATTACATAGATTTGGGTAAAGAATGATGATTGATTTGTACTAATTCTCAATTTAAGGATGATCTGTGTCAGATATAGAGATTGAAAACTCCTCGACGCTTCGATTCTAGATCATTTTTTTCATCGCCAAAGGGAGGAGAGGAGAGGAGGAGGATCAGATCTACATCTATCTGTTGTGTTCCCAACGTGATGTAGAGGGTATGGGAAGTATTATGTTTAGGTTTTATTAATTAATTAAATTTTAATTTATTCAATTAATCCACCATTTCAGGCCCCTTCATCTTGCATCTATCCAAAACATCTATTGTAGACAACTTCATGTCACACCTAGGGTAAACATGACATTCTGAACTCAATTGAGGTCTCATAAATCTGATTTGAGACTCCTCTAAATATTTATTTCTATTTTCAAGATAATCTATGCACACATGACAAAATATATTTAATATTTCAAAAATCACCATGCTGAGGCTCTCTGAATCCCAGATTTCTATACCGGCTGAGCATCAGGCTTTGAAAATATTATCAAAAAATACTTCAAAGTCTTACAGGTCAAAAACTGAGTCTCTACACTATATATATATATATATGTTCTTGTATATTCATGTTAACTTTATATTCACCCCACCCTTGTCGAGTAGAATGTATCAAAAACTAGGTATTCTAGGAGGTGTTTTCCAAAACTTACATATGGAGATGAATGGATGTATGATTAAACCCTCTTACCCTATCTTCCTTCAGCATTTGGATTATTCAGTGACATATTTTTTGGTGGAGAATGTCCCTTGGTGACGACATTATTAGTGTCAATGCCTAATAATAAGAAGATGTGATATGTAGCGGGGGTCATGCATGGTAGGAAGAGGGAACAAGTTTGATTTCCTTCAAACCCATGATATTATACTACCCTAGTTGTGATGTTATAGATGGATGTGTGATGATGGGAAAATGAAATGAGAGGTTTGGATAATGACATTGATGCCAACACATGATGTTGGGCCTTGTGGGAGGCTGAGGTAGGTTGGGTTCTAATATGAACCACATCCGATATGGTTGGATATGTGATTGTCATGACCTAACCCACTGGGTCCCATCTAGTTAGTGTAAGGCCAATCCAAAACTACCCAAATCCCACCTCCTTTGGTTGGGGGATGGATACAAGCACCAAAAGGAATAACTAAAATGGGAGTATTTTTCACGAAGTACCTATACACACACACCCAACCATCTCCATGCTGAATAATAATAATAAAATACTATAACATCTTGAGTAAGAATCACGAATTTAATAATATTTAGGGAATAAAAAAGAGTAAAATAGAATAATATGGAAAGTAAAGGGAAAAAATATACTCCCAACTAGAAAAGATGTCCCAACATGAAAATAACTAGAAAAGTAAATGCTAAGAGCTACCAGCTCCAAAACTCCAATCCTCGACCACCGTACATGGTCAAATGCACTTGAGTTTCCCTATGCTCCTATAAAATAACTTCCAAAATTTTCATTATCTTCATAATACATGACATATTTAGGTAAATCTATGTTGATTTAAGTTTATAGATACCCAGCAGAAAGCCCCAAAAACTGAAGAGGGAGTGATAGAAGACATGATAAAAGTAGTCAAATCATTACAACTAAGGTATGTCCATCACTATATGAGATACAAACCATAATGAAAAACCCATATATGTTAAAAAAGAATCCAAAATGAGAGATAAATGGTATCTCTATCTCCAAAACCCAACTAAGAAAAATGATTCTTCTTGCAACTCTAAAAGGGACCATCTTTGTGGCCCAAAATCTCACACGTCTTTCAAAACAAGTAACAATGTGGAGGAAGCACACCCTGATGCAACTGAGGAGTACCATCTACATGGATAGAGTATGCTCTTTTTGATTCCATACGGGAGTATCGCCTCTATCTGCACAATGAGTCTGGAGGACCACGCCCTGATTCAACAAGGGAGTACCATCTCCATGGATAGAGGAACCATGCCCTAGTTCCTGAGAGAAGTATAATATTTATCTACACAAGGAGTATGGAAGACCTACGACCTAATCTGATATGTGAGTACCATCTCTATAGATATTGGATTTGTTCCCTGGCGCTATAAAGGAGTACTATGTCTATCTTCAAAATGAGTATTGAAAACCCCCAACCTGATGCGATATGGGAGTACCATATCCATGGATAGAGGATTCAAAACAAGCTCACATATGGAGTACTATCTCTATATGAACAATGAATATAGAGGACCTACATCCTGATGTGACATGGGAGTACCATCACCATGGAGAGAAGACTTACATGCTGATATGATAGTAAAGTATCTTCTATATCTAAAATCATGGATGACCCTACCTGATCAGTGTCATCATCAAGAACCACCTAAAGAATAATCACCCTAAAAAAATCTCACATCACAAATAAAAATATATTATGAAGAACACCATCACTTTATACATTGTAAAATACCTTGTATGGGTACTCACGAGCCAAAATCCATTCAAGATGAAGAAGATATGATAAGTAGAAGACTCCAAAGAAGTACACGATGTTTAAGGGGTCTGGAAGGCATGTGTCTCCAAACCTATACATAGTCATGTCCTCACCATAACATATATTTATGGTCATTTAGTACTATAAGAATGTAAGGGTACTACATGACATGTGTCAACAAAAGTCTGAAAAATTCATGAGGCTCGTCGTTAGTCTGATGGGATAAAATGTCAAACCACAAACATGTTATTCAAATAATGATAAATATCCAAATGGATCAAACCATTATGACCGTCATGAAAGAACACTCAAGATAGACTATTCACTTGATCAAATCAAATACCCAGTGAAAAAAATTGCATTTCACCACATCATGCTCAAACGACACTTCATGGGCATGATCCATGTGTCCAAATTAAATATCCAACATTGGTCTTAAAATGACCATCTCAAATTCAAATTCACACTGTTGTAGATGGTTCTCAATTCCAACATTTCATGAAGAATTTATGAATGATTCAAGATTTGATATAAAAAACAATAATATTATATTATTTTTCTTAAACCTAATATAAAAAGATAGACCCACACCCCTCCTCCTGGAATGTAGAAATCCCTCTTGAGGTGTCACATTTTTTTTCTATTTTATCTTTTTAATATAATTATTATTATCAATATAAAAATTATATAAAATAAGATAGATCTACTCCCCACCATTTTCCATTCCTCACATGGAGCACAACCACATTATGTAGTTGAAAATCCTTTCATTTTCTATTGTATTGAAAATTATATTTTATATTTTAAAATAAATCTTATAGAAAAGGTGGGAAACCTCAAAATTTTCAACTAGAAAACATAAAAAACTATAGGAAATTAAAAAATTATTGTAAGAAATATTGAAAATAATAGAATCAATCTACCTATATAATTTCTAGTTAAGATCAGTTGCCTTTATATCTAGACCATCCTTGAAGAGGTCTTCAAAGAGATACAGTATATTTTCCCTAGTTTAGATGAACTCTTCCATGTTTATCTTAATTTCATTGAAGAATATCATATGATCTTTCTTGTTGATCCACTCACACTACTTCTTATTGGTTCCCACAAGAATTATTATCTCTTCCATAATATCTGCACTCTCTTGAGAAGGAAATATTATCAAATCTTCCTCCAACATTTCTTCCTCAGGGTGAAGGAGAAGAAACAAAGAATTTAATTTTTCCTAGCCTCCTCACCTGCTACCCACTATATGAAAACCTTAAGATCCAATAGTGTATCTTCATTTTCATATTCTTTACCTATCATCCCCAAAGGGACAATTAGAGTATCCTCCATAGCCACAAATCCTCCCTGCATTTGAGGAAAATCTTCCATCATGCCACAAAACTTCTCTATATCTTGTTCCTTAGAATCACAACCTTATACCACTAGGATTACACTCAGTAGGTTCAAAATCTTCTTCTAAAACTGATCATTCTTAGTGGGATCACAGTCCAATTACCTGGACCTAATTTTTTTGTCCAACCATATCTCTATTGGTTTAGGTAAGTGAGAGTAGTCCTTACACCATTTGTATTTATTCCTCTTTCTCATGATGAAACTACTTGAATCCCTCTTTTCCTTATACCCTTTATTTCTCATTGGGTTGTGAAGAATTATACCAAATCCCCTGTAAGCACTATCATATGAGATTTGTCTTGAGCCCCCTGACTCTAACCCAAAGAAGCATTTCCCTTCATGGGAGTTCTCTGCCCATACTGAATATCCTTGATCGTGAACAAGGCCTTCAATTCCTAAACCATAAAATTGGTGATTAAGATTAAAAGATGAAACCGTCCTTATTAGATTTTAACTACCCATTGAATTCACACATTTTGGTTTTATGTTACTATTATTATTTAAAATCATAATAAAACCCACAACATTGACCACATCCGACCACCTCATTGGAGATCCAAGCCCCTCCAATGACACATCCACACTGAGAAGCCTCCACCACAAAGACTTTTGCATGGACTTCACTTAGAACCAATACCATCACACTACACATAATCGCCATGCATCAACCGAAGAAAGGATTATCGATACAACCTTGAACCACTTCCATTCACCCATTGTTCTCGCTATACGTTGATCGCGAACCCACACCCACGGTACTAGTCCAATCTGTTAAAAAAAAGTTCAACCAACTTGTTAATTAATCCATCCACAAACCATCATTCTGCATGTTGTTCATGATACCACAGTGAATCTGGGGGTTGACTATGCTTGAACCTGCCCCAAAAAAGTCAAACCATGGCCCCATTGGCCAATGGTGAAAAACATAATGAATGGAGATGGGAAAATCAAAAAAAAAAACAAATTGAACCATCGATGACCAAGAGTTCTTGGCCAATGATTATATAGATGGGGTGATAAAATGTGAAATAAGGGAAGAATTATACCAGATCAATATAATTAATTAAATTGCGGGGCTCATGGGATGAACAAATAACATAGATCAATTGAAGATAATATCTATGATCAATATTTTAAACAAAACCGTAAAAAACACAAATGAAGATCCCTAACTTGATTATGGAACAATTTTTTGTGAAGAAAAAATCTACTATTGATGAAGGTGATGACATTGTTGCATTAATAATTCATCTCATTATTACATTGATCGGATCATTGTTTGATATATATCCTCTATTAGATAATGATTTCCTCCTCCTCTCAGATCTATCAAGGGTTATGTGACAAACTCTTTAAAATTTTTCAAAAGTGGGTATTTATAAACGATTTAATTAGTATATTTAATAAAATAAATATATAATTTATTTATTTATTTTAATTAAACATACCATCCAATGGTTGCCTCTATGGGATGTCCCACACCATCCAACTTTAGGTTGTGGATATGGTAAACCCCATGCTCTATATTCAACCGTGGACTCAGATCTTTGATCCAAGACTCTGTTTAGAATATATTATAATTTTTCATGGAAACTTCATGTCTGTGATATAAAATATATTTAATATTTTTATTAAATTAATTCCAGACTCACCGGGCCTTATAATCGTATTTCCTCTTATCACCTAATTTTGAAAATATTCTTATGAATATTCCAATGTCTTACATGGAAAAAATAAAGTATCTTTATTATTCAATTCCTCAAATCATTTAATCACTGAAAAGAACCAACTAATAAAAATGGGGGGATACTGAGCCCTCATTCAACTCTCTCACTCCCATGAGCTCCCCTGATGGTTTCATATCCTTCCAATGAACATACACCTAAGGAAAACAATTTCCGACAAAAGGTATTTCTTTGTTGGTTCTCAATGCCACCCACTCCTTGAAAAATGAAACTCCACTCTCACAACCCAGATTACGAAGGTTGGTATCTTAGAATTATTTAAAATCATACCTCCTCATCTGAAGTATATGGAAAAACATGAAGCACCTAGTAAAACTACAAGAGATCAACTGCTCCATCACCTTTCTCAACAACGGTGGATAGAAAACCTCAATTTGAGAAACTGTTCCCACAGACACACTCTGGGTGGATATCAATCTCAAACTGCCTCAAACTTTTTTGGGTTCACTATCAAACCCATGTATGAGAAAAAATATCCTTAGAAGTGGACCTTTGTATATGGAATTGACTTCATGAAATCTTCCATATGACTATCACTCCTAGAGAATGTCTCAAACTATACTCTTGTGTCTTATGTGCTCCAACTATGATGTTGAGGACATGATGGTACCATCAAAAAATAATACCATGAAACAACCTAAGAAAGGTTAAGTATCGAACTCATAAGTCTATAAAGGTTTATAGGGGTGTTTAGTATTCCAAAGGATATCATCAATAACTTAAAGAAACCATAGTGGATCAAGGAATCCATGATCAATACACCCACCTCTCAAACCTAGAGCTGGTGATAGCCCATCCTAAGGTGAAACTCTGAGAACCACTTTCCCCCCATCTATTGGGTGAAGGGTTCACCAATTATGAAGGGTGGATTCTTCTTAAAAATAGTTACCTAGATCATGTGATACTAATCAAAACTTGAATTGAAGATCTCATAGCTACACGGGTTCATACGATATGCTATCACAGATATCAGATCATACATTTTGTAAGTCCATAGAGAAATACAACTCTCAATGATGGGGTAAACCTAAAACACCCGTAAGAATAATTCCCTCATACTCCTCCACCATATAAGGAAACTAAAATCTCATAGCATCCACTACTCAAAGGGTAATACTAGTCAATTTCTAAGGAATCAGTTGTATCCTCTTGTCAATGGGCTCATCCTGCCTTGATTGGGGATTAATCCCCATCAAAGGAGGTAAAATACATCCTAATAAACCGGATGAACTTCTACACTCACTGGTATAAATCAAATGAGTGTGGATAGTAAACAAATTACCTATATTGAGGAAAGAATTATAGGGCCCACTACCGCTATATAAATATTTCATGTAAGGATCTATCTCCTCGTAGAGTTAGGTCACATCATCGACATAAACTTTTGATCATCGATCCTCTCTGTGGGAACCTCTAGCATAATGGTTGATAAATAAAGGCCCCCCATTGGTATATCTAGGTTTCGATTAAGGGATACATCCATGGAATGTGGCTTAAGATCACTCACAGAAACTAAAACCGGCAGTAGAGAATACATGGGTCATACCTCAAACAAACCTAAATCCTTTGGGTCACAAGCCTCCACTGTTTCAAGCCATCCTTCCTCTTTCCTTCTTTCTCTCCAAAACCAGGGCTCACTCTGATGCCTTACCTTAAACACCCAAGTAAACGGAACTCATCTACCATACCTAAATACTATATGAGTTGGGATAGTACTGACTCACCCACATGGTTTTTGATTACATTACAAGAATTAATCTTAGTGGTGTTAATTATCCCTCTTCCTTTCATGTTTTAATCAATGTAGAACATTACCAACACATGGGTTTAGTGACACCCACAATGTAACACCCCCAAATGTTAAAGGGTTAAATGACTAAATGATATGACTCATGTCAACAAGGTGCACCTTCCTTTTTGAGAGCCTGTCTGATTAGAACTCCACAGTTAAGCGTGCTTGACCTAGAGTAGTGATCATGATGGGTGACCTTCTGGGAAGTTTCTCAGGGTGTGTGTGTTTGAGGATAAAGCACACTAAAAAGGACATGTGTTGGCCTGTGGGGACTATCATTAGTCAGATGACCCATTCAGGCATGTGGATGAGCCCTAGGTGGGGACCACATGTCTGCGGGGCAACTGGTGGTACCTAGAGGGCCAGGACCTGATGACCATGTTCAGGCGGGGTGGTTGTGCTGTCACCGGGACCCAATTGTTACACACATCACCTTGAAGAAGTCATGCCACCCAGAACACCATAAAGAGTGGTCCTATCCAAGTGGTACATTCGTAGCACATGCTCAAGAAAATCCTCTACCACTTGAGACGGGGATCTAGAACACCATGAATCCTAATAGATATCTATCTATGAAACCCATTTTGAGCACTAAACATAACTAATTAATCTATCAATACCTATGAATTCAAAATATGCTCCATAGAGAAGATTGTTAACCAATGTGACCATCTGAATGGTTAGGGTCTTCACAAGATAAAATACTTAGACAACCACTAAAAGTAAAAACTATACCGCCTGAGGGTATGTCACATCACAGAACCTCATCGGTTTCCATTGTTGGATCTCACATATTTCTCTTGGACTACTTATACCATCATCAATCCCTGATAGAGAAATCAACTTCTCAACATGAATATTATCATCTATCTGATCCATAGAAGGATCAATGAACTGCTTAATAGGTGGTAGCTATACTCACTACCTTCCCAGGGAAAAAACATATTGGTTGGGTCCCTGAAATGAGTCCTCATCGCCCAAAATGTCATCATCATGACACTGTCTTGAAATCCTAGATGGATATCATCCTAAAGTTGTCTTGAAAGTTATCAAGGCATACCATGATTAAAGAGAATATTAGGGGACGTTAATCAAGTAGTGAAATCAATTCACTCAATCCTATGAGATGAACATACCATTGAGCCCTACAACTTATTTATTCGTATACTGAGTTGACAAGTAGGCAGTTGAAGTCCTAGTGTATGGATATGTTGGCCGCCACACCAACACTGGGGTTGATGGCTGGAAAGATGCACTCAAGATACTTTGAAACTATTTCCCTATGTCCCAATCAAATCATCATCAAGGGTATAACTCTAAATACTTACATGATAATGAACCTAAAACACAAACCTAGATAGTGTCATAAAACTTTTGACTGGATATTATCTTTGACACCAATCTATCACAACCTAATCCACTAGGGTTCACCTGGATAGCATAAGGATGAGCTGTAACTACCCTAATCCCACCTCCATAGGCCATGGTCAGGAAAAAATCACAACAAAGAATAACTAAAATGGGAGGCTTTGGACTAAATTACCTATACACATGCAACCAACCATCTCCATGAAGAATAATCACATTTTAAGAGTATAACATCTATAGTAATACTCATGCATGTAATATTCTATAGAGAATAAAAAAGAGTATGAAATAATAATATGAAAAGTAAATGAAAAAATACACTCCCAACAAGAAAATATGTCAAAACATGAAAATAACTAGAAAAGTATATGCTGAGAGATCCAAAGTCAAAAAATCCAATCCCTAACCACTGTACATGGTAAAATGTACTAGGGTATCCCTATGGTCCTCTAAAATCTCTACCATCCTATATGTCACCTACATAAGACATGAAATATATGGGAAAATACAATGCAGGGGTGAGTATGTACATACCCAGTAGGACGCCTCCAAAACTGAAGAGGGAGTGATATAAGACATGATAGAAGTAGTCATATCATCACAATTAATGCATATTAATCAGCATATGAGACAAAAAACAAAACAAAAAACCCATATATTTTCAACAAGATGTCCAAAACTGGGGTTGATGGCCTGAAAGATGCACTCAAGATACTTTGACACTATTTCCCCATGTCCCAATAAAATCCTCATCAAGGGTATAACTCTAAATACTGACCTGATAATGAACCTAAAACACAAACCTAGATAGTGTCATAACACTTTTGACTGGATATTATCTTTGACACCAATCTATCACAACCTAATCCACTAGGGTTCACCTAGATAGCAGAATGATGAGCTGTAACTACCCTAATCCCACCTCCATAGGCCATGGTCAGGCAAAAAGCACAACAAAGAATAACTAAAATGGGAGGCTTTTGACTAAATTACCTATACACATGCAACCAACCATCTCCATGAAAAATAATCACATTTTAAGAGTATAAAATCTAGAGTAAGACTCATGCATGTAATATTATATAGAGAATAAAAAAGAGTATGAAATCATAATATGAAAAGTAAATAGAAAAAATACACACGTAACAAGAAAATATGTAAAAACATGAAAATAACTAGAAAGGTATATGCTGAGAGATCCCAACTCAAAAAATCCAATCCCTAACCTCCGTACATGGTAAAATGAACTAGGGTATCCTTATGGTCCTCTAAAAGCTTTTCCATCCTATATGTCACCTACATAAGACATGAAATGTATGGGAAAAAACAATGCAGGGGTGAGTATATACATACCCAGTAGGACGCCTCCAAAACTGATGAGGGAGTGATATAAGACATGATAGAAGTAGTCATATCATCAAAATTAATGTATATTAATCAACATATGAGACAAAAACTATAACGAAAAACCTAAATATTTTCAACAAGATGTCCAAACAAGAGTGAAAGTGGATCTCCATCTCCACATTATAGATAAGAACAATGAATCTTCCTAAAGCTCTAAAAAAGAATAATCTATGATTCCCATCATCTTGCATGTCTATCTGAAGAAGTAACTGTGTGGAGGAACTACACCCTGACACGACATGGGAGTTCCGTCTCCATGGATATTGGACCCACGCCCTAGTGCCATAGGGGAGTACCATATCTATCTTCACAATGAGTATGGAAGAACAATGCCTTGGTACAATAAGGAAGTACCATATCCATGGATAGAGGACCCATGTCCCAGTGCCAGAGGAGTACCATCTCTATCTACACAATGATTATGGAGGACCCATGCCCTGATGTGACATGGAAGTACCATCTCCCTGGATAGAGGAATCGTGCCTTGGTTCCATGGGGGAGTACCATCTGTATCTACACATTGAGTTTGGAGAAATCACAACCTGATGAAATAGGGGAGTACTGTATCCATGTATAGAGAACCCACGACATAGTTCCATTGGGAATTACCATCTCTATATGCACACTGAGCATAAAGTACCTAATCCCTGATGCCATAAGGGAGTACCATCTCCATGGATAGTGGACCTGCACACCGACATGACAACAAAGTACTATATCTATATGAACTTTCTGATGACCCTTCCCAATCAAAACCATTTTTAAAAACTTACTAAAGAATCTACACTATTATAACATCGCTATCATATCTCAAAATCCACTATGAATGCCACCATCATGTTCTAAAAGGAAAAACACTCAGAATATGGTACTCACATGTAAAAATTTGAGTCAAGATGAACAAGATATGAGAGGTACAAGATTCCCAAGAAGTATACAGTGTATAAGGGGTCTACACAATGTAGGGCCCCACACCTATTCTTGGTCATGCTATTTTTGGAAAATAGATTTTGGTCCATGTAGTACTACACAGAGTATAAGAGTACTATACAACATGTGTAGGCCAAATTCCTAATGAATGTACGAGGATCTTCTTGGTCCAGTGGGATAAAATTTTAAACCATTGATATGTCATAAAAAATGACCAGTTATGGACAAATAGATCAAACCATTGTAATTATCGTTAAAAAAACTCAAGATAGGATATTCAGTTGCCAAAATTGGATACTCGGTGAAAAAATATGTTTCACCGCATCCCGATCAAACAACGCTTCATGAGCCCAAGCCACAAGTATAATTTAAATATCCAAAAATTGGTATTTAAATGACCATATAAATGTTAGGGTAAAACTACTATAGACGGTTCTCCAATCAGACGTTGTATTAATATTTTACGATCGATACAATATTTGGTGACAAAATACTAATACTACTACTACTACTAATAATATATATTTTAATACTTATATAAAAGGAGAGTCCCACACCTGTCCTCCACATTAGGGAACCACCTCCTCGAAGAAAAATTCCCTCTTCATGCACAACATTTGTATTCTCAGTTATAATTTTAGTATAATTGTTATTGTCAATATAATTTTTTAAAAAAATAAGCTGGATATGATCCCTTACCTTTTCCATTCCTCACGCTATGCACAAACACATTGCAAAGGCATATATCCTTTCATTTTATTTTATTTAATTAAATCAACATTAATAATAATAATATAATAATAATAATATAATAATAATAATAATTATTAGTAGTAATAATAAATACTACACAATTCATTATTTGAATTAAATGAACTCTTTCAAATTTAATTCACTTAGAAAAAAAAGAAATTTCTATTGTTAAATTAAATCTGTTCAATTTTTATTAATCACTCAAATTTTTTTATCTTATTATTATTTTTAAGTGTTTTAATAACACCCACTGAATTGACAATGTTTGACCACCTCATCGAAGATCCAGGTCCGACCACTAAGATATCTATGCCAAACAACCTTTTCCATCTGACAACACGCATAATCTCCGCTCAGAAACGATCCTGTCACACCACACATCATTTCAAAGCAAAAATTGAGAAAAATTGGGATTATCAACTATATTCAAAACCAAATTTGATCACCATTTGTTCTCACTGTACCTTGGTCGCAAACCTGTACCCATATTACTAATCTAATCTGTTTAGAAAACATAAACTTTCTCATTTATCAATGCATCCAAAAACCATCAATTCACATGTTGTTTCTGCTACCTCAATGAATCTGTAGAGTTGACCATGCCCCATCCTTCCCCAAAAAATTCAAACCATGTAGTTTTTTCCAATGGTCAATAACACAATGAATAGATAGGGAAGAGTAAAAGAAAAAAGTGAACCATAATTATCCATGTGTTCTTTTACAATGATTATATAAATGGGGTGATAACATGTGAAATAAGGGAAAAATTATACCCAATCAATACAATCAATTAAATTATAGGTCTCATGGGAAGAAACAATATTATAGATATAAATTAGATAAAATATATACTCAATATTTTAATCAAAAGAGAGAAACCACAAATTATGTTCCCTACCTCAATTATATATTGATCATTGGTGAAGAACACATCTTCTGGTGATGAAAGTGATGATTACGCTATATTCATCATTCATATCATGATCATCCTTGAACTGATCATCACTCGATGCCGATCTACCAATGGAGAACACTTTCCTCTTCCTCTCAGATCTAATAAGAGTTATGTGGACCAACCTTGGAAATTTTTTATAATAGGGTGTTTATAGAGGATTTAAATAGGTCATTTAATAAAATAAATAAATAATTTATTTATTTTAATTAAACATACCCACAAATAGCTGCCTTTAATGAATGTCCCGCATCGAATAACTTTAGGTCGCACCTAGGGTAAATATTACACTCCAAATTCAATAATTGTCTAAAATTTCCAATCTAAGAATGTGTTTAGAATATATTCCATTTTTTAGGAAAACTGCATGCATGTGGTATAAAATATGTTTATATTTTTACAAAATTAATTATAGGATCATCTATCCATGAAATCATGCTTCATATTAGCACCTGGCTCCATAAATATTCCTATGAGTATTCCAATGTCTTTCACTAAAAAACAGAGTCTCTAAAGTGATGACGAGATAACATGGAAGGGATGGGAGAACAAAATGTTTAATGTTGAGGTGTAGAGTAGAAACTTATTGGGGGAAGTGGATGCAGGGCACCATTACTAATGTTCTTTTGATATTATATTTATAATATCTTATGTGATTTGTTGAGATATCCTTGGTGAGTTTGGGATGGATAGATGATCTATCTTGGTGGTTATTAATTCTGATGCTTATTCATTGATACATTTGTTTTACCTTTTCAAATTTTCTTGAGATACTTTTGACATGATCCTACTAGGTATACACGTTATGCTCACCCTATGTATATATAAGCTATTTTTCAGGTTTCAAGGTGGGTTACTAGAACCAAACAAGGAATTAATAGCCTGTATATTGGAGCTTCTATAGAGTCCCCACCTTAATCTTCCTTTTGGTATTTACTTAGGAGACTTAATTTTTATTTCTTGACATAAATGGTGGGATGGTTTAGTTTATTTTATAACAAATCATAGAGTTTTTTGGTGTTTTTTATCTTCTCTCTTGATTATTTTCATAAATAGAGGGTAGTGCATACTATTTGAGTGTTTTGGTCCCTTAGTGATTGTCATAAACCCAAGGACTAGTAGAGGTGGGAATCAGGGGGCCACTCATTCTATTTACTACCAACCCAGTTGGGGTACTGGTGGAGTGGCGGGGGGGGGGGGGGGGGTCATGAAAGTGTTAGATAATAAACATGATCCATATAGCATAGTCATATTAATTTGAAATAAAAATGCTGTATGTCATTGAAACATAACATAACAAGGAATTATGGTACAAATTTAATAATAATAAATCATTACATAGTGTTTTAGGTATCTAAATCCTATGAACCCTTACATAGTGTGTTATACATTACTTCTTATGGCCCATCATTGAATCAATAATCATAACTAGTGTCCCATTAATGACTCAAGAATATAAGTCAAGGTTCATTATTGAATCGAGTATCAGAATTTGAAGTGCATAATTGACTATAGTATCACAAAACTTGGTCCATTATTAAATCGAGTTTCATAATTCGCAACCCATTTTTATCTCATGAGATATAAAACCTTAACCAAGTCATTAAAGGGTGATATAGAAACCACCATCAATCATATATACATATTTGTGACACTTGAAATTAGTCAGGTACATTTCAAACATCATTTAATTAACCCATACAAAGGATATAGGTTTCATAGAGATAATCAAAAAAGAGTTTATAAACCATATAGAGAAATAAGGTGGATTATATCATATTAAAATATCCAAAGTGAAATATAAGGAATTCAAAATAAGGTTTACATTTATTTAGAACACCATTTTTAATTTCTCTAATAAATAATTTTTAAAAATACGAAATATCCCTTTTTGAGATGCTTGAAAATCTCTTAAAATATATTTTTTAAAAAATTAATACTTGCAATATGATAATAAAATTTAAAAATTACCATTTAAAACTAGAAATGTTTTTTAGAAAAACATTATTACAAATTATGGTGTTTTCAAAAAATTTCTTTGAGAATACATAAAAACATTGAAGAATTTTTAAAAACACATGCATTTAAAATCCAATTTAAAATCAAGAAACCCTTTTTAAAATAAAAATTTCAATTTTTGAAAATTATAACTATATTTCATTTTCATTTGAAAATAATTAAGAATTAAAATCATTTGGAAAAAGAGTTTAAAACATGAAAATAAAGCTTCATAAAAAAGTATTATCATAATAGAAAAAACCATAAAATAGTTTTTAGAGAATTTTTTACCATTTTCATAAAAGATAAAGTTACATGTCGCATTAAAAAATAATTTTATGAAAGGTTAGGTGAGAAAAATTAAAATATTTTACTTTTAAAAATAATATCTAATAATGGATCCGTGAAAAATACAAAAAGGTTATTTTACAGGAAATGTGGAGGGGAAGATAAAATAGATAATAATTGAAGGAAAACCATTTTAATCAATTAAAATATATTTATTAAAACTCACAACATAAAAAGGGATAAAAAATTCTTTTTGAAAAGAGTAAAAGTGGAATATAAAGTTCACTTGAGATACCATATAATTGGGTTTCCAAATATAAAGGAAAACATTTATGGGAAGGGGAAAATATGGGCATGGTGGAGAAAGCATTGTTAGAGAGGATAAAATTTATTCTTAATAATGATATAATTTTTGATAAATAAATTAATAAAGGTAAAATATTTTAATTTAAAAGTCATTTTACCCTGTATAGTATTATAAATTACCCTAAAATAAATTTTTATGGTGTAATAAACCTATCATAATATAAATAATTTTAGGAATAGGCATTATAACTCAAGAATATAAATTTGATTTATCAAAATACATTATAACTTTAGTAAAATATGAATTAAAAGAAAATGAGAGAGAGATCATGAAATTGTCATTAAAATATCATGAAATAGAACATATTTATCATAAATGAAATAAATTGGTTATTGAATGCACTATATAGAAGGAAACATTGTGCATAATATGAAACATGTCTTATGGATTTGAAAATTGAAACCAAGAAACCCTTACATTGTGGTTATCTTTCGACTTGAATATTCATGAAAGGTAGGAAATGAGATATACTTTTAAATATATTAAAATTCATGATAAATTATGGTAAAATAATTTTTTTTCCAATATTTATACCAGAAAAGGGGAAAAGTGTGGAATATACATTATATGTCAATGAAGCAAAATTGAGATGCAAAAAAATTACCTTAGGTCCTATTTATTTTTTGTCTGTTCCTAACATCCAGAATAATAATATTATGTTTATTTAAAACTTTATTAATATATTTTTTCAGCCAATATTTAAGTTTTTTAAATTATATTTATAATAATATGTTATTTATTTATTACGTAGTTTTAATTTGTAGCGGTCGGTTGAGATCGTTCGGTTGATTTCTCTGAAAATTCATTAGTATATTGACTGTAGTCAAATGTGGTGTAAAATAGCTTCAAAATAACAAAAATTTTATAGGTTCATGTATTTTATAATTTCATTATCAAAAAGATTATACAATTCCATTGGTTTTCCAAAAATGGATTCAAATTAAGAAGGGTTCCAAAATATGTTCATTTGAGGCGGTAAAGTTTACTATGACCATTTATTGTTAATATCGCTTATATAATGTCAAATATTATCTTTCAAGATTATTTATAGTTTCTTAAATATAATTTAAAAAAAATGTTTTTAAATTCATCATTTTTAGGAAGTAATGGAAATTTAAATACATAGTTCGATGGAGGTAATAGTCAAAATATACTCGTAGACGACACCCTACTTTTTCCTAGAATGAGAGGGAGGTAGAAAATAAATTAATTTATCATTTAAGAATATTAATATTTTTATAAATATTATATTTTTAATTGAATAAATATTTTTAACCATCCTATTATTGAGGTTATGAAAAAGAGTACATGTTATTCCTAGAGGTGGTAGTCCGCACCTACACATGAAGGTGTCTTTTTTTTAGAATGGTTTTAGAGCAATGAAAAAAATGTGATATTACATTTTTATATTAATATTTAATCATATTAATAATAATAATTATGTTATCATAATTTCACGTATAGAGAATATTTTTGGGGTAAAAATATGGAATGAAGTAAGAGAGTTTAGTTGAAAATATTATATCTCCCTTTGGATGTTCTCTATTGGGCAACACCTTAAGGATACTTATCTTGGTATTTTGGATTGAATAAGGATTATAGGAAATGTGTATAAAGTTCAGGAGATACTAAGGTAGAGTTTTGGGTGTGATAAATCTTTGTAATGGGTGAAGAAGGGTGGTGGAATTGATAATTTTATTAATTACTCATTGCTTCACAATAATGTCATGGAACAATTCAAATGTACAAGGCATAAAAATGGAAAATAATTGAGTTTATTAAGGTTTTGGTAAAAGTTAAGGTATATAATACTCTCAACTATTCATTTTGTTCCATGTTTTAAATATGTTTCTAATATTTTACCATTAGGTTTTTAACTTGTACCTTTTTGGTTTTTACCTTATAAAATAGTTTTTTGGATAAGTGGTTTATATCATATTAAAAATATAGGGTAAAACCTCCTAATTATTTTTATTTTATGAAACTAATTTTTATCTCCATATAATATAGTAAAATTTATAAGTTAGTTAAAATTAACTTTTAAATTAAAACATTTAAAATATAGAAAAAATGTTTTGTAGAAAAATGTTGTTTTCACTCTTGAGTGTTCTTAATCTAATTTAGTGTTAATTACCAATTTAATGAATGTTAATATATCTATATATTTATATATATATATATGTGTGTGTGTGTGTTTATGTTTTTAAACATCATATCATAGTCCTTATGTAAAATGTATCATTTTTATTTATTAGATAAAAATTACACAACATTAATAAAATAATTCTAAAAAAATAACCCCTTTACCATTATCATGATCATTAACTTTAGTCTTAGTAATCATAATTTTATTCCTAAAATGAAATTTAACTTATTATATAATATAACAGGATTATACAAAATATGAAACACATTTTTTAATATTTAATTTCTATAAGTGATGAAAATTAATTTTTAATATAAACAAATAAAACCTATTTTTAGAGTAAAATATTACTTAAGTTTCCAAAATGTAAACTATTGATTTTATAAAATCAATATAGTATTTTTAAATTGTTTATATTACTTTATAATTATATATTTACTAAAAAAATTTTTCAAAAAATTTTAATTCCTTAATTTATTATGATTATGTTTTAAAAGTGACTTTATTAGAAAATCATTATTTTTCACTATTCACCAAAAAATAAACTATTTTATAAAAATATCAGAAATTCATAATAAGATAATATTGAAACTATGAATTAAAAAATTAATTTAATTTTTTAAAATTCAAATTCTAAAATTTATAAATCCATCTTTTAAATGAAAATAAAACATGTAATAAAAAACCATTTTTGTCAACATAATCCCCTTTTAAACCTTAAGTGTTCTTAATCCTATTTTTTGAATTTATAATTGATTACAATATCTATATTTTCTATAGGTTTTATTATTCATATATTTTATTAATAATATTCATCTAATATGCTGCAACTTTTTTTAGTTCGGTGTTATGTGCGAAAAAAACTATCGACAAAGTTTTAATTCAAAGGAATATTATATAATAAAATCTTATGGTGTTACATTCTCCCCATATTAAATTAATTGAATAAACTCAATTTTAATTATTAAGTATAAATAAAAATATCTAAGAGTATCTGTAATATAGGTGTGACTCACAATAGAATTTCTCATGACATATCAATATTACTCTCTTAGGTAATTCCAGGAAACACCTATTTTATCTCCTAATATCAATAGGTATATAATTTATTTTTTCACAACATTTATTCCAAATATTCTTCCTTAGTTTAATTTTAATACTTAAGGGTTTCTAGAGATATACATTCCATAACTTATTTTTCAATATCCCATTACCAAAAAAATATTATAACCAAAATGATTATGAATATATCAAATAAAATAATAATAAATGATCAAATGAATATGAAAACTCAATCCTAAGATATATTAACCAATTAAACCTTAATTTAAATCTATGATGCTTCCAATTCAACTATGATATAATTCAATCGAACTATCACTACATTATTTTAACTTGAGACATTCATGGTTATTTTCCAACAATATTTTCAAACATATATAAATCCCTCATATAGGTTTATATAGAAATAGTGGATTCTCAAAGAATATCCCCAGGAAGTGTCTTGACAGGTGTTCTATCTTAGGTCCAATCTTCATACACTAAATAAAGATCAATTTGACACTCAACTATGCTTTTTCATGGTGATTACCCTAAGGTTAATCTTTACCACAACCACATTCACTTTCCAATATCTCGATAGAGATGTAATTAATAGGAAACCACACAATCACTACTTTCCTTAAACTTTAGGATACTTTTCTACACATAGAATTATGCTTCTGATTTTTACTAAAGTTTTCTTATCATAATCTCCAAAATAACTAAAATAATCCTAAAAAATAAATTAACTCTATAATCTTTCCAACTATAAATCCCTATATGAAAACTCTTGGGTCCAATTCTTAAAAAATTTCATTAAACACTGGATATGATGCATATTGAGATAATTGTCGATAAAAATATCTTTATTTTGCATCATTTACCTAAACTAAACATTACATCTCATAGAAGTATCACAATCCCATGTACGAAATGTTTAGAGTCTTTGGGGATCAACTATATTCGTGACCTTTTTTTTATAATCCTTATGAACATTTCTCTATAATTGAGCTAAACTAGTCTCCTTAGTAATCTTATCATAGGTTATATACATCTTCATAACATGGTAATGGTAATATAAGAAGGGGGTGATATAAAATTCTTAGTAAGGGAAAATAACCCATCAAAATGTCATCAAGGGTTAGATTATAAGAGTGTGATGTAACATGATGTGGAGAGAAATATCTTATAAAAAGTAACATGGAGCAATAATATTTTTCCTTATGTCATGATAGAAGGACATACATCTCAAATGGAAAAACATGTACCATGGAATACGAGTTTGAGATAATAAACATGAGCCATGGTGAATAATCATGGATGTATGAAATAGAATTTCTACATGTCATTTAAACATATCATAATAAAGAATTATGGCACAAAAATAATCATATAAAATCATTACATAGTGGTTTAGGTATTAAAATTCTATAACCCATTACATAGTGGCTCAACTATTACTTTCTATGACCCTTCACAATCTTGAGAATCATAACTTTCATCCCCTTAGTGACTCAAGTATCATAAATTTTAAGGCCATTATTGAATTGGGTATCATAAATCATGGTCTATTATTAGCTCGAGTATCAAAAATCACTCTCTATTATTGACTTGAGTATCACAACTCGAACCCCATTTTCAAATAATGTGATATGAAAACTTAAGCAATGCATTAGAGAAAGATATAATAACACACACACTAATCATATATACATATTTGTTACATTTTAAATCAATAAATAATATTTCAAACACTACTTAATTAACCTATGGATACGATACATGTTTCATAATGAAATTTATATAAAATTTAATAAGTAATCCAGAGAAAGAAGGCGAATGATATCATATAAACAAATCCTCAGTGCAACATAAGGAATGTATGGGTGGTTTACATAGATATAAATCATCCATATGAATTTATTGGATTGATAAATTTGGAAAACAAGAAGAAATAACCCTTCTTGAAATGATTTAATGCCCCTTAAAACATTTTATTTAAAATGAAATAATCTTATCTTGATAATAAATTTTAAAAATTACCCTTTAACTTCAGAAATGGTTTTTGGAAAATATGTTTTATAAAATTAATATGTTTTCAAAAAAAATTCATATATAGGGCATAAATAAATTGAAGACTTTTTTAATAACACAATCATTTAAAATATCTCTTAAAATTTGGAAACCCTTTTTAAAATTAAACTTTTAGTTTTTTAAAATATAAAAAAATTTCCTTTTATTTTCAAATTCATTATGAATAAAAATAATTTAGAAAAACATTTTAATACATGGAAATTAATCTTCATAAATAATAATTCTCATAATAGTGAAAGAAACCGTAAAATATTTTTAGAGTACATTTTTACTATTCTTGTAAAAGATGATGTTACATGTCACATTTGAAATTAATTTTTTGAAAGGTGAAGTGAGAACATATGAAATATTTTACTTTTAAAAATAATGTTAAATAATGGAGGCTAGCAAAATAAATAAATTATTTTTTCAATGAAATATTGAGTGGAAGAAAAAAAAAATCCTTAAAGGAAAACCATTTTAATAATTTAAAATATCTTTATTGAAACTTAGATCATAAAAGGGGATACACAACTACATTTGAAAATAAGAGAAATGGAATGGGAAGTTCACATGATATAAAACATAATTGGGTTCCTAAATGTTAAGGAGAACATTGGAAGGGGGGATATGGACATGGAGGAGAACCATCATTAATAAGGATTAGAATTATTCTTAATGATGATATAATTTCTGAGAAATTAATTAATTATGGAAAAATAATTGAATTTAAAAGTAATTTTCACCCATACAGGAAGATAAATTAATGTGAAATAAAATATTAGTTCAGAATAATCCTATCATAGAAAAAATATGTGCTTGAGGAATCACTATAATTAAATAAAAAAGATTCTGAATTTTCAAAATCATTTTTGGATTTAGTAACTTAAATGTCAAAAGAAAATGAGAGGGAGGCCATGACATCAAAATTAAAATCTCATGAAATGAAATATATTTTTTCAAACATGAAATTATTATGGTAGTGAATAAAATTTATAAATGAAAACATGAAGTGCAATATCAAACCTGTCTCATGGATTTGAAAATTGAGATAATGAATCCATACCCTCACAGTTATCTTTCAAATTGAATACCCCTCATAGGTATACAATTAGTTGGATTTTAAATCTATTAGATAAAGTGAAAAATTATAAAAAAATAAATATATGGTCAATATATGTACCACAAAAAGGAAACAAGTGGTGAATACACATAATATCTCAATGAAGGAAAATTGAAATTGAAATACCCTTACCTTTGGCCCTGATTCATTCTGTCTCTATTCTAATAATATTAAAAAAATAAATTACAGTTTATTAAAAACAGTTTTTTTAACACATTAAATCAATATTTCATTTTATAATGTCTATTTTTTATCATATGTTATTTATTTATTAAATAGTTTCCTCTTATGGAAGTTATTTGAGGTGGTTCAATTGATTTCCAAGAAAATTTCTATGTATATTGAACATGGTGGAATGTATTTTAAAATAGAATCATAGCATCTATAATTTTGAAGGTTTATTTATTTTTTATTTAATTAGTAAAAAAAATTATATAGTTCCATTAGTTTTCTTAAAATGGATTCAAATTAAGAAAGGTTCATCTATATGTTCATTTAAGGTGGTTAAGCTTACTAAAAATATTTATTGCTAATAACACTTATAGAATGAAAAATATTATATTCCCTAAATATTAATAGTTTCATAAATATCATTATTATAAGATAATTTTTTAAATTTATACATGTTTGGCTGTAATGGAAGATGAAATACGTTGTTTCGTGGAGGTGGTAGTCTATACACACATACGATGCTCTCATTTTTCATAAAACTAGATATAGTCCAAAAGTAGAATAATTTTTCATTTAAGAATATTAATAATGTTATAAATATTATATTTTTTCTTTGAAAACTCATTTTAACCATCTATGTAGCTAGGTTATGAAAAATAGAGCATGTCATTCATGGAGGTGGTAGTCTTCATGTACACATGACGACATCTTTATTTTTCGAATGGTTTTAGAGGAAGGTAAAACGTGACCTTACATTAGTATAATAACATTTAATAATATTAATAAAGATTATATTATTATTATTTAATTTATATAAAATATTTTATTAGGTAATAAGAAGGATAAAATAAGTGAGTTTGGATGAGAATATCACCTCTCCCTTTGTATGTTCTCCCTTGGGTAACACCTTAAGACTCCTTATGATGGTCTTTTGGAGAGAAAAAGGATTCTAGGACATAGGGGGGTATTAAGAGATAATGGGGTAGATATTATTAGATTTAAATATTTTTAATAAGAAGATAAATGTGGTAGAAGTGATATTGTTTTATAATTGATGAAAAGATAATTTTTATAACCCCTCATTACTACACAATTATACATTAACACAATTCCAAGGTAAAATGCATAAAAATGGAAAATAATTGAGATTAGAAAGATTTTTTAAAGAGTTAAGGTTGAAAATCCTCTCAACCATTAATTTGTTTCTATGTTTTAAAAAAGTTTTTTTGTTTTTTCTATTATATTTTTATTTTTTAAATTTTTGGTTTTTACCTTAATAATTAGTTTTTTCCTAAGTAATTTATATATAATTAAAATTATAATGAAACCCCTATTACAATTTTTTTTTTATTTTAACCTAAATTGAAGCTCCATATAACATTTTTCAGTTTATAAATATTACAAAATTAACTTTTAAACTAAAATAGTCAACATAGAGGAGAACTGTTTTGTAGAAAAATATTTCTTCACCATTAAGTATTATTAATGTTATTTATTATTTATTACCAATTTAATGAGTATTAATATATTTATATATATCTTTAAAAACCATATCAAAGTATTTATATGAATTATATCATTTTAATATATTAAATAAAAATTATACAACATTAATTAAATAATTCTGTGAAAATAATATTTTCACCCTTATCATGGTAAATAACTTTAATCTTAGTAATCATATTTTTATGACTAAAAATGAAATTGACTATAATACATGATATGAAATTTTGATCTAACATATTAAATCTATTTTTATTTATTTAATTTCAACCCATGAAGATAATTAATTTTTAGTACAATAAAATAAAAACATTTTTTAAAGTAAAATATTACTTTAGTTTCTAAAAAATTAAAAATGAGATTTATAATTTCGATATAATATTTTTAAATGATTTATTTTACTTTATAAATTTATATTTTACCTAAAAAATGGTTTCAAATTTTTTTAATTCATTATTGTATTTCGATAATTTCATAAAAGTGACTGTATTAAGAAAATTGGTATTTTCACTATTCACCTAAAAATCAATTATGTTAGAAATGAATACAAAATTAACCCTAAGAAAATATTTAAATTATGAATCCGAAAATGATGTTAATTTTTTTAAATTAATATTTTAAAATTTATAAATTTTTCATTTAAATGAAAATAAAATATATAATGAAAAACAACTTTTATTGAAAAGAGCCCCTTTAGAAATTTTAGTGTACTTTATCCTATTTTGTATGAATTCTTAATTGATTACAAATTTTTTATTTGCTATTGATTTTTTTATTATTAATTTTTTAATAATATTCATCTAACATGTCATGAATCTTTTTAGTTTATTATTTTGTGTGAAACACAATATCAACATAGTGTTTATTTAAAAGAAAATTTTATAGTAAAATATTACAGTGTTACAATTCAGGAAAACTAAATGTTCATATTTTGAGGGGATATTTATAGTTCCAACATTTATGTAAAATAAATTAAAGTACACATAAATGAATGGTAAATGGATATTTACTTTATTATATTACATTATATGATTATAGTCATTACAACCAATTTAATAGGTGTTTAATATATATACATTTAACATGAATATCTTGTTGTTACTTTAGTAATGGTTTTTAAACATTACATACATATGTAATTATTTTCATTTCCCCATGTGACTATTATAACATGATATTTCTTTTAGGTATGAAGTTCTTTGTTGGATTTTTTTGTTCTATCTCTTTCTAATAATATGTTCCTTTTTGGTGTTTTAGATCTTTGAAGGAGCTGCAAAACTGGTAATATAGTAGAAAATAACATGAATATAATATTCATTTCATGAATATTAACAATTATGAGTCAAATTTTACATTAATATAGTTCATTTCATGATCCTATTTTCAGGATGTGAACCAGTAAGGTTGAATGGATTTATGTATTTAATCCTGGTTCCATGTCATGAACTCATTTGCCCAAATGTTTAAACTATGGATTCTCTATTTTTACCTTTTCTAAACTTAACACTATTATTACCTCATTTTTGGAATTGTTATCCCCATCGATCTTTCTCTCTCTTTCATATGGATACCTTCTCTCCTTTATTCTTGGTGTGTTTTCATAGGAAGTTCACCCAGATCTTCAAGTATCTTCAAGAAAAGTGATTCATATTTATTTCCCTTGGTCATCTCTCATTCATAATTATTTTTTATTTCCACCTAAAGTCTATGTCAGTATAGGCTTTTTTGGATCTAAAATTTATTGCTGTTATTTTTTTGTTTTAGAGATTTCTCTTTCCTCTTAATATCCCCCTCCCTTGTCAGCTTGTGGGTTCTATTCAGTTGTTGGTAGTTTCATGTATTTGAGGAAGGGGGTTTCAAAAAATGGATTTATCATATGTATTATTCTATAATTCATATTTTATATAGATTTTTTAAATTCTTTAAAGGCATGGTTATGATTTCATTAAATCACTTTTGAAATTTGAAAATGAATTGATGGTAAAAATGGTTTTCATGCATGTTTATTCCTAGTTTTGGGGCTGTTTGTATTTATTTGATAATATTGGATTATTATTGATGAAACTAACCTTAAAAAAGATTTTAATTATTAATATAGTTCCTCCTAGAGTGGTAAAAAACAAAAGAGATTCTAAGTGTTATGTGAGAAGTCTTGGAGAATAATGACTAGGTATAATTACCCTCCCTATAATTGGATATATATATATATATATATATGATAACACTAACTAAAAATCTATGTGCCAGGGAGACGTAATATGATGATATGTAATTCCTAATAATGAGTTCAAGGGTTTTGACTATGCACCGAAATATTTTTCCCAAGTCACTTGAGGTGTGAGAATCCTAGAAAACCTTAACACCTGATATTCCTTAAAACTCCTGTCATGGTTATAAATTGTTTTATTTTTAGTATTGGATATTGATTAATGTTTTCTAAAGGGTTTTTACATATATTATTTTTCCAATTTTTATGGAATGGTTGATTACCCTGATTTTCTTTGAACCCTTTAAATATGTACTCATGCCTATATTTTAAATCTTTTAAAAATTGTTATTCTTCATATTTTATGATGTCTTATAAACCCCCCCCCCCCCCAATTTATATCTTTAAATTGAGAAAAATTGATTAATTTAATAAATTAATCTTATGAAACACTTGGTGGGATCCTATTGGGATTTTTGGATCAATCCCAGAATAAACATAACGGGTATGGGTAGATGCTGTCATTTATAACACAGGAATGGGAATGAAACTTCTTAGAGTTAGTGGATTATCACGCTAGTTGAGTTGAGGTTATGGTGGTGTCATGGTGGGATACTAACCCACATGTTATGTGGATATTTGTTGATATATTTTTATTATTTTATTTATCCTTAGTCTAGTACTTGTATTCCCACTATGGAACTTCTATCTTTTCTTAATTTATATATGGATCTTTCTTGTTATATTGTATACTAGTTTGAAGTTTCTTTTATTTATTTCCTGTGTTTGAATTTTTTAAATTTTTTGTTCTTCTTGATAGATCTTGGTATTTATTTCCATATGGGTTAAATTATTCTCAAGGAAAATTATTTGATTCCCATGAACTTATCACAAGTACACAGGGATTGAGAATTCCTTTCAGGCCTTTTCATGCGCTAACTCGGAAGTCTTGTATGGGGTTGAAACAGGTTGGTTTATGAAAACTTTGTATCAAAGGAAGTTGTTAGTAGATGTGATTTGGGACGTCTTGGTAGATAGAAGTTAGGACTATCAATATTTAAGGGGTAGGTTATCTATGAGTTCCTAGACATCTCTTATTGTGGAAATCTGTATGTTTCCGTTGTATGTCCTGAAATGTGTGTTCATGAGTTATTTTTTCATTTTATTTCATATTTTATTTAGAATAATACCTATTTGATGGTTTATCCCCATTTTTTGTTTTTTATAGTCCTGTACCTCCTAGAATAATTATAGAAAATCCTCAAGAGGGTTCCACATATAATATTCCCTGAGAAAATCCTTTGGTTGATTAGAATCTTATTAATGCTATAGTTTGAACTTTCCATAGTATAGAAGAAAGTCCACCTTTAGTCCTAATTAAATATAGATATACAGATCGAGAGAAGTGTGGAGATATTAATCAATCCTAATAGTTTCTACCCCATAAACCATCAATATTAAAAGGGAATAATGATCCTTAGTAAGTGAAGGATTGGTTGGAGAAAATCAAGAGAATCCTGGAGACTCTATATTCTATTAAGGTGATGTGTGTTGTATTCATTCTAGAAGGCCCTAGCTAAAAGTGGTGGAATTTAGTGGTCTTGGAAAATAAAATTAGATTTTGGAGTTCAAGGTCTTCAAATTCAACTTTAAACAATATTTTTACCTAGAAACTCGGGTTTTAGCTAAGTCTATATAGTTCCTCACTCTTTACCAAGTTGACCGGGTAGTAATGGAGTATTCCAAACATTATTCCAAACTTCCACTTTTCTCTCCATAGGTTGTATCAAATTAAAAGATAAAGTCTCAAAGGTTTCAGATAGTCATGTAATGATAAATACATTGTTAATCCATGTTTCTGAATGTTTTCACCTATACTGAGGTTATGGATAGGGTGCTGATGGAAGAGATCGATCAGGAAAAAAAGTCAAGATTGGTTGGGATTCTTCCCATATCTGGTGGTAGTTACAATGGCCCTTACAAATGGTATAATAATAAAAATGAGGTTTCAAGAGGAATTGGTAGCGGATTCTCTAAGTAGAATCATCTTATACCCTTCACAATATCTATCAAAGGCCATCTAACTTAAAACTATTATGGAAAGGTAGGGTATAAAAATTGTTCCCGCTCGACAACACTGATGGTTTGCCTCTCTTATGAATGTCTGGGTCATCTGCACCATTTCTATCAGGATTTCTCTTCCCAATGAAGTGGTTTAGGATATTCAGTTCCAATAGGGACAATGGTTTAGTCCAATGCATCTTATGTAGGGTGTTTTTAGTTTTAATTTTATGATGGTGTGGAAGGCTCATTTTCTAGGGTGAAATAGTTTCATGTAGTGTAAGGGTTTCTGTTAGAGATCAATGCGAGCCCTATGATAGTGATATGTAATATTTTATTTTCTTAATATATAGAGATGACTCTATTTTATACTGGTTACTCTCTTAATTTTTTATCAACCCACTTTGTGAATCTATTTAATATCCCTATAAAACTCATTCCATATGTTATGGAGATAACAAAGACTCTCGAAAATAAAAGGGATCCAGGTTTCCAATGACCCTCATGAAACTTTTTTATATATAAATCTGAGTTAGGTTTGGAATTATTAGTTCTCAATATAAATCTATTTTATGTTATTATTAGATTTTTAAATGGTTTCCCATAGGGATTATATTAATTTTTGTTGTGGATGGGTGTATTTTAAAACCTCATATGGGAAATTTTGGTGTGTTAAGGAGAATGATATCTGAGGTCTAGTTGAGAGGGACCTTTTATTACACATCTTGGTAAATTTATATCCTCATTTTTAGTTAATTTTGATGCAGAAACATTGAATTTTGAGTTTCCACTAGTGGTTAATGAGTTTATATAAGTGTTTCTAACTGAATTTATTTTTATGAATCTATAGATAGAAGTAGAGTCAATTGAATTAATAGCATGGGATTAACCAATATATACACCTCTTTACCTTATATAACTAAAATAATTGAAATAAATGAATATTTAGTTGGATGATTTTGAAACTAAGGGATTCATCTACATGAGTGTATCTCCTTGGGTTTTTCTAATGATATTTTCTAAAAATGTCGATTGAACTCTCTATTTGTTTGTTGATTATAAAAATCTCTATCAAGGGATGATTAAGAATAAATACCATTTCCCCATATTTATGATTTTTTAATCAATTTAATGGGTAAACTTGGTTCTCTAATTAGATATTTGGTTTGGATACTACCAACTAAATATTAAGGAGCAGAATGTTCCAAAGACTTACTTCAGAAGAAGAGGTGGTCACCTTGAGTATCTTGTGATTCCATTTGTCTCAAGTAATTATCCTATAGTTTTTATTAGGTTGATGAAAAAAAATACTTCACCAGTACCTATATTCCTTTATTTTGGTATTCATGGAAAATATCAGGTTTTATTTAATAAATGATGTAGATCTTGAGATTCATTTAATAATTATTTTGAGAATCTCGAGAGATCAATGCCTTTCTGATAATCTATTGAATTTCCACTTCTATATCAGAGAAGTGATACTATTAATATATGTATTCTTAGAACATGGAACCTCAGTTGAACCTTGAAATATTACATCTACCAAGTCTTGGGAAGATCTAAGAATTTTTTTTTAGATTTAGAGATTCATTGGCTAGGAAGGCCGTTACCAGTAGTTTTTTAAAAATTTATCAAAGCAGGAATACCTGTTAACTTCCCTCATTAGAAAGGGAGTAAAATTATCTTAGGATTCAAGATGTCAGGCTTCCTTTAATGAATTTAATTTATTTTTGAAATTATATTTTATCCTTATATTTCCAGAAGTAGGATAGGGATATGGGGTGTATTATGATGTTTTAGGCAGAGTTTTGGAATGTATTCTTATGAAAGGGGTTGACATGGTAATGTATGGATCTCATAATCATTATAAACATGAGAAAAAACACCCCACCCATGACATAGAGATTATTGTAGTCATGAAATCCTTTAATATATTTATATAATACCTTTTTGGGGAAGGTTTATCATTTTTTTGATCGTTAGAGTTATATATATATATTTTATCAGAGAGACCTAGAACTTAGACAAAGGTGGCGGGTAGAGTTCCTTTAGTAATTTGATTTTGAAATCTTCTACACCATGGGATAGGATAAATTTTTTATCAGCACCATCAGTAAGATGTTTCCCTCTCAAGAGATGATGTAATCCATGGATGAATTGAGCCTCATAGGGATCTTCAGTAGGATTAAACTAGATTTAAATTTTTTAGGGAATCTGCTTTCTTTGGTGAGTATTTTTTTGACAATTTTACTTCTTGAGTTATTCTTTTAGGGGAAGAAGTGGGAAGTTGAATTACAAAGTATTAATAATTCTTTATATGGTGGGAATACAATCACTGAGTGATCTTTCTCCCTATAAGGTGTTCATTGTTTTATGAAATAGATTTGTTTTCCTTCACCTGTGATAAATGTTGTGATGTAGAAGTGTCATTTATCTGAGTAGGTGACTGAACTAGGGACTGAAAAGATGTATTGAAACTTAAAGTGATAGTTTTGGTGGTCTAGTTTAAAGTGGTAAATTCTTAGATTTTTATCCCATTGTTAAATGTGTCATCATATTAATGCTGAGAACCAGAAGCCTTTTAGTTTTCTTCAACTTCTCTATGTGATGGTGTATAAGTGGGATGAGGTATCCATTGATTTTGTTATTGGAATACCAGATACTTTCTAAGGGAAAAATTCCATTCTGGTGCTGATTTACTTATTAACCAAGTTGGCTCATTTGTTTCGAATTTGGGATACCACCATGGGTAAAAAGTTTAAAAATATGTATATATAACAAAATTGTGAAGTTATATAGGGTTACTTTGTCTATAATCTTGGATAGAGACCCACCATTTAACTTTAGTCATTGAAAAGGTCTTTAAGAGGAGGTTGGATCTCATGATAGGTTGGCCATGACCTACCATCCGCATATGTATGATCAAACAAAGCACAAAAATCATATTCCATAGGATATGATCTATGTGTGAATATTTAACTTTAGAGGTGATTGGGATTTTAATTTGGGACTAGTTGAATTTTATTATAACAATAGTTACCAGTAGTCCTTTAAAATGTTTCCCTTTGTATTTTTTTTATGGTCATCCTTATAGATCACCACTTTGTTGGTCCGACGATAGTGAAGCTTCTTTAGTTGGGCCAAGTGTTGTTGAAGAGGTGATGGAAAAGATTTCTACTATTCATGAACAATTAGTTATGAATCAAATTCATAATAAGTCTTATTCAGATGTTCAGTTACATCCTTCAGAATTTTTAGTTTGTGACACAATGTTATTAAAAGTTTCATCTCAGTTGGGTTGCTAATGGATTGGGAAGAAAAGGAAATTGATCCTCATATTTTTGGGCCCTTTTGAAATCATGAAGTAGATTGGAATGGTGGTTTATCGTATGGAATTTTAACATCAATAAACTTCAATCAACACTATATTTTTTGTATATATTAACAAAATGTATCATCTTGAGAATTATCATATTCTAAATAAGGCGGAACATGATTTTGAGACAGATATATCAGTGGTGAAGAAACATATCTAGATAGTTGATTCCTAAGAGAAGATCATATGTGACAGATTTATTCCATTGGTCCAAGTGTTATGGAATCATAGTAAATCTTGGTTTTGTGCCATGAACCCATCAACCCAACTATTTAAGTTGTGGATTCTAAATTTTTTCCTTGGCTCGACTTAACCCTCTTATTGCATCAGTTTCTGCAATCTCAAAACTAGTAGTCTCTCTCTCTCTCTCATAAATATTCCTTCTCTAATTTGTTCTTGGTGTGATATCTAATGGAATTAACCATAGATTTTCAAGGTTATTCCTATTAAGTGTTTCCTATTACTTTTATTCATTCTTCCCTCATTCTAAAGTGTGTTTTATTTCCACTTGAAGGCTATGATAGCCTAGGGTTTATTGGTTTCATAATTTCATTATAGTAAATTTTGGTTTATGGGTTTCACTTATTTCTTAAGAACCTCATTTAATGTAGGCTTTTTGGTTCCATACAATTGTTATAAATTTCAAGTGTTTGGGGTTGGTGGTTTCAAAAAAAGGATTTGTCATGTAAATCATTCAGGCTTACATTTTTTCAAAAGTGGTTTTAAAAAATTTAAAGACATGGTTTTGTTTTCTTAAAATATATTTTTAACGTTGAAAATGAATTGATACTAAATATGGTTTTTGGGTGCGTTTATGACCAATTTTTTGAATATTTTTATCTGTTTGATAAATCTAAATTTTTATTTATAAGAAAAATATTTTAAATGATTTTAATAATTAAAACTATTACTCCTACGAAGGTAGAAACCCATGGGATCATGTGTATTTGGTGGGATTTCTTGGATTAGCATGACTAGGTATGGTTAGCCACTCTAGAATTTGTTATATATGTCATTTTAGATTTGGTTACCTATAAAAAAAATTCTATATAATTTATGATTATCATTATTCATAATTTTTAATATTAACAAACTAATTATCACATCATGAATTTTCTTTTGCGCAACATAGCATGTGATAATGTCCTAAGAGATGTTGTTTCACTGAAAGGTCATAACAGTTCCCTACTATGATGAGAAACCTATAGTGACATGATTTTAGTCTTAAATAAATAATCTATATATGGAATGAATCATTTGAGGGAAAAAATGATTCATGTTATTAGGGGTGGTGAGACACCTTCTCATGATGCACACCCTTGGTAATTTCTAGTGTTTGAGATTATGAGAACGAGACCCGCCAGTAGGAAATCCAAATTTATTTGTGTCATTGGATATTACTATATATTGACATGTGTGTTAGTCCTTATATATTCATTTTAATAGTAATGGATATTATGAGTCATGTACTTTTAAGTATTTATAATAACCATGATTATATATGTTTTGGGTGAAGTAATATACATTGGTTGTGTCCTGAGTAATACAACATTAATGAATAATGTGAGAAATGATTTGTACCTTTACTTATTTAATGTAATTTGATATCTTAGGAACTTTTATGAAAATGATATATTATAAATAAATCCATATATATATGGTGTTCTCTATGCTAGTTCAACTTTTATAAATCCAACGAAAGAGATATCGAGCACATAGGTTGATGTCACTGACATGCAACCTGCTTGATTAGAGATATCCGGATAAAAAGTATTACATTACACTATAAGTATTCATATGAGGTTTTATATCATTTAAATATTTTCTTATTAATCTATGGGTGCCATGATTTATTTATATTAGCTAAAATTGTACTTTATATTGCTTCATCTAAGGCCATTTAGAAAGTGGACTTGAGTGTCAAACACCAAGTGCATCCAAAACATCAATAAAATAATAATAATATTTATTATTTAATTTTTTTAAGAAATATTATTACCACATGTAGTTTAATAATTATTCATCTTTTCTTGATCCCATATATTCTATCACCGATTATTAGATTGAATATTTTGTGGGAAGAATATCAAATAAATATTTATTTTCTAATTAGTGAATATAATTTTTTTTGGAAAATAATGTAATGTTATTTATTTCATAAATAAATAGGCATCATTCAATGCTTGATAAATATTTTGGAGAAATAGAGGACTTATAACAATTTTTTGGTCAAAAATAATTTTTTTAAATATTATTTTATTAAATAATATTCAATTTAATTCTCTAACTTTGCACAAGTCAAGAAATAATAATAATAATAATGTTATTATAGAAATGTGATACCATGTGTATTAAATAAATAATAAATAAGAACTTATGAAATTTTTATTTTCCAACTCTAGAAGTATATAAACACAATTTAAATATTTTTATATGTGTTTCCATTTCATTTTTTTGTAAACAACAATATCTAGAGAGAGATCTCTCAAACCCCTAGAGAGATCCCTCTCTAAAAACTCTCTCTAGAACAGAGAGCAATTCTCCTTCACCATCACTCTCAATTTTAGAGAGATCAAAGGGAACCCTTAATTGAGGATATTATTAGGGAATTCAATGGAAAATTATGTAAGAATCAAGATCAATTATTCTAGAACACATATATTTCTACATCAACATACAAAAGTTCGTGGAACATGTTTGTATTACTATTGTCATGAATATACTCTTGATTCATACAACACAATAAAAAGGCAACATATAAATGCTTTCAAATCCATTAGTGAATAAATAATTAATCATAATGTAATTTTTCAATAGTTTCAATAAATTATAAATAGTATGTAATGATTCTACTTCTTGGTTCTGACATTCAATCTTCAATTAATATTTGATTCAATTCCATTGATGAGGACATTTATCATCATGAAAATATTGGGTTAATTATTGATTATGAAAAAAATTCGAGTTGGGAATTCCCCATACAACACTTTCATTACACCCAAGACATTCAAGTGGTATCAGAGGGGTCAAATAATTATTTATAATTATTTAAATATTAAAAAATGGTTTATATATTTGTCATTAGTTTTCAATTATAGTTTAGTTGTTATTTAATCTGAATCATGAGATATGCTCTTCTTCCTCTCCTTACATGAAAATAAAATAAAATCAATTAATTTTATGAATGAATTATATTTGAATAAATAATCTAGAGGTTCTAAGGATTTTTTATGGTTAACACCAGAGTACATGCTGTGTAGCCCATTGGTACACACCATATACTCATGGTCAATGCACCAAGAATTAATTTGGAATTAATTCGAGAAGGGTGAATTTACTACACGCAGTGTGTATTAAATACATTTCATGTTGACTAGTGTATGTAAGTGCATGATCAATTCTCTTACATGGCATATAACATCCAATAAAAATGTATAGTCCATTAGTCAAAGAAGACCCATGTATTCTCTTACACATCTTACATTAATGGTGACCATGTAGCTGGGAGACTACATGTCGTGTAGTATATTTTCAATATATGTACTTTATTATTGTCATAAGACTATTACATGCTGAGTCCATAGGTACGTACCATTGATATATAGAGAGAAATATATACTCCGTGTAGTTAGATTGTACATGTTGTGTAGCTAGATTATACATGTCATGTATATCACCAATTTTCACAAAATTAAAAATTAATTTATTATACTAATTAAAACTTATCAAAACATGTTCTATGTTGTAATTAATTTGATATTAAAAACCATATAATGAGTTATATATATATATATTAAAATTATAATTAATTTCTATGTAATGTTCGAAACTTCATATCATGTATAAGTCGTAATACTATCATTACTCTATGAACATTGAAACATAACATGCTATGTAAATACCCTATGATCCATGTGGTCATTATGTTGATGTTATAGGTAATGAAATTAAATGTTAAGTTTTGTATTCTATATTTCATGTGAGTAAATAGTATATAAATATAATATACATTGGGTAGTTTAGATGGGTACATATCATGTTATCTCTAAGGTTCCTTTTTTTTCTACACAATTAATTTTTAATAAATTTATTTAGTTTGTTTAAAATTATGTGGATGATAACATTAAGAAAATTCAAATGATAATTAATATAAAATGACTGATTAATTAAAGAAGATAATTAATTAATTTGAATGTGATTTATATTAATTAAAAATGATTTGACCTTAATTCTGTTTTATTAGATGAATAATTATTTTCATTTATGTAGATGATCAGGAGAACAAACAAAAAATTTGTATGTGATTTGTTTCTTTTAATTTATTATTAAATTAAATTGTTATCCTACATTCCATACCTTCTCTCATCATGTAAGGGCACATGATCCCATGGTTTATTTTATGCAAACCCCTTAACTAATCCTTTGGTTCCCCTCACCTACATGAGAGTAAAATCATATGTAATGGATTGTTCTTAAAATCTAGAAGAGGTGGTTTAAGTTTTAAGTTGAGTTGAAAAAAATCCAAGAAATATACATAGATGGATTGGTGTAAAATCTATAGTATGAACCATTTCATGGTTCAAAGTGTTTTCACCCTAGTTTGATGGTTAGTTTATTATCTTCAAGAAAAAATAATCATTAGTAAAATATAATTATCATACCACTTTATTATTTTATTTCTATGGAGTGAAAGGCTAATTATATTATGGATATTCTTTCATGATTTCACAAATTAGTGAATTAGTAAGCATGCATGATGGAAATAAATAATTTTATTTTGTAAAATTCATCCAATAAGTTGTTAATTAGTTAAGTAAATACACTTAATACTAACAAGAAGGTAATAAAGATAAAAATGGTTAACTAAATCATAAATATAAAATATATCAATTATATATATTAAGTTATTGTAGCCTTCCACTATTTATGTGAAAATTGAAACATAGTTCAAAGTGTTTGACCAGACAAATTCAGGGTGATTTAAGTTATTTGGGAATTCTAACATGTGATTTTAGGATGACTTAATATAGTTTACATCAAGTGATGACAACCAAAGTAGGACTTCATATATCTAAGAGGTAAAGGTTAAATAAACCCAATTTAAGGATTTCAAGATTAAGGATTGCACTCAAAAGAACAAGGAATTATGATTTAAAGTAGTTGGAATTTGGAACAACTACCTAAAACCCTTCAAATTGATTGGATATCCAAGTGTGGGGTGATAAAAAGGTGAATATGGACCCTTTACACTAGAATAACCAAGAAAAAGGAAATTTTATATTATATAATAACCTATTCATGAATCACCTAGTATAGAGGCTAGTGAGAACGATTTGTCTCTTTGTGAGAAACATTTGAATGATGCCACATATGTTTAATGTTTCAAGCTTTCATCCTTGACCAATGAGTTTCTAAAGCAACATGGTACATGGATGCATATAACATGACGTCTCACCTTCAAGATATATATCAATAGAATATAAGATAAGTGAGATACGGGATATCCAATTCTCAATTTACAACCAATATTGAAGATTTGTTGGGAGCTGGGCCTCTTGTAGTCAAGCTTATTGGATAGAAATCTTATGAATTAAATTCACAAATTATTTTTGAATTGATTTCATAATTTCCTCACTACCCATCTACTTATCCAGCTTTATTTCTAATTATAACAAGAAAAATAAGAAGAATATTATTTTTAATCTTCTAACTCTGATTTTTCAATTGGAGAAGGACATGTACCATGACAAATTATTCATCCTTATAGTGAATAAAAAAAGGAAGAACAAGTAAAAGGGGCCCAAGTCTCATAAAAATTCAATATATTCCCACCACTATCCATATAAGAAGAGGAATATCCATATGTAGGGAAATGAAAAATAAGAAATTTATTTTTTTATATGGCAATATAGGCCACTAGAAGAGGAAATTCACCCAAAAGAAAGGGGAAGATATAGTTGTGTTCATTATTGAGTATAATATTTCAATAACTATACATTGTGTATTAGATAAAACTTGTAGTGATCACATCTGTATCCAAATATAGGAACCTTGTATATTCAAAAATATTTCCATGACTCATATAACACCCATCTATGGAATCACCATCTTGGTTATGTAAACAAGAATCATTTTTTCCGGATGATTATTTATAATCTTTTAAGGTAAAATAACTTTAATGATGTCATGATTTTTTACTAGAAAAAATGAATAAACCGGCATTCAATGGACATGGTTAAAGGGCCATATTTATTCTATTGTTGGTACACACTAATGTGTGCAGACCATTTCCAGTAGAATCAAGAGGTGGGTATTCTTAATTCAAAATTTTTATTGATGACTTGAGTAGATTTGATTATGTCTACATATTGAGGTATAAGTCGAAGTCCTTTGAGAAATTGAATGGATTGAAGAATGAATTATAGAATCAAAGGAGTCAAACGACCTATGACATGGAGTCCTTCACCTCGCATGGACCCTCATTGCTCGATGGATGAACACTATCAACGACCTTCTTGAAATCAGACGCATTTCCACTCATACTTATCGGGAAGATAATGCAGTTGTTGATGGTCTTGCCAAGAAAGGAGTCAACCAATCATTGACATGGAGTGATTCTCTGCCGGTTGATCTCCTTTCCCATTTTTTTAGAGATTTTAATAAGGTTCTATCTTTTTGTCTCATGTAATCTCTCTCTCCCTTTTATCTTTTAACAAAATTTTCTGCTCCCTTTTAAAAAAAATTATAGAATCAACATTTAAATAGGATAAAGAAACTTTGATTAGATTGGGGTGGTGAATAACTTAACCATGATTTTTTTGAATTTTTATGGGATTTTTAGATTTTATATTAACTCATTGTACTTTATACAACACATTGAAATGGTATAGTGAAATGAGGTACCATACTTTTTAGAAATAGTATGATAAGTTTCAATTCATTAAAATATTCTTTTATCCCTTTTTGGATATTCATTAAAAACTGAGATATACACACTAAACTGAGTACACGCTTAAGTGGAAAACAAAATCCCCCTCCATATATGTATTAGAAAGAAACTTGTTTTGTATCATACATGGGTATGGGGATTTGAGGCATTTTTAATTCCATATAAAAAAATAGCCCCTATAGTAACATAGTGAATCTTTATAGGTTATCCTAAAGAAACAAAGGGGTACCACCTATACAACCTCTTAGATAAGAAAGTGGTTGTAGCTAGAAAATATATATTTCTTGAGAGGGATCACATCCTTAATAAGGATAGTGGGAGAAAGATTTAATTCAATGATGTTGATGATAAGGATACATAAGATTTGTTATAGTAACATATTCCATAGATCCCTATGGAAGAATTTTATCCTCAAACACAGGTACTACATAGGATAATTAGAGAGGTAAGAGAACAGAGAGATATGGTTTATAGTCACCAAATATAATGACACATTATTTTATGAAAATAATGAACCTATCTCCAATAAATAAGTATTATAGATCTCATAATATATAATATAGAAAGATGAAGTGAATTCTAAAATGGATTCCATATATCGGAACCATGTGTTAGTTCTGGACAACCCACCAGTTGATGTAAATCCTTTAGGGTGAAAATTGGTATTCAATAAAAAATAGAAATAGAAGGTAAAATAAGTACCTATAAAGTAAGGCTAGAATCTAATGTATTTAAAAAACTAGAAGTAATTGACTATGATGAAACATTCTCCCAATATTCCATGTTTAAATCTATTAAAATTTCACTTCATATAGATACTGACCATGACTATAAAATTTGGAATATGGATTTGAAAAAATATTTCCTTGAAATAGACCTTTAGAAATATATATATATGACACAATCAGAGTGGTTTGTGACTCTAGGTGATTCCCAAAGGGTATAAAAGTTGTAGATATCCATTTATAGATTGAAGAAATCATTCATGCCATAAACTTTCAGTTCAATGAAGCTATACAATAATTTCATTTCATTATGAATGAATGTGATTTACGTACTTATAAATGATTTAGTGGTAATTTGGTCATTATAATAGAATTATATGTTTATGAAATATTTCTTGTTAGATTTGACATAGGAGTCTTATAAACTATTAAAGATTATTTAAACAAGTGTTTATCAATGAAGGACTTTGGTGATGTAGCCCAAATTACAGGGATAAAGATCATTCAAGATAGATCCAAGAGGATATTTAGAATAAGTCAATATACATACATTGATCGGATACTAAAACTATTTAGTATGGAGAAATCTAAGAGGGGATTTGTTCAAATTTCACATGGTATACATATTTCCAAGAAAATGTTTCCCTAGACACAAAAAGAGATAGAGAGAATGAGTAGGATCCCATAATATTTAGTGATAATATCAACCATGTGTTCCATGTTATGTACTAGACTTGATGTTTCATATGCATTGACCATGTTTTGAAAATATCAAGTCGATCTGGGTGAACAACACTATTCTTTTGGTAAGGTTATCCTCAAGTATTTGAGAAGATCTAAGGATATGTTCCTAGTGTATAGAGGAGATACATATATTTTTATTTGGGGTTATACTTATTATATTTTTCAAATAGATCATAATGATGTAAATTCATATCCAAGATATGTTTTTAGTCACAATAAAGTAGATGTGAGCAGGAACAGTTCAATGTGTCCATTTTTCAACAATTATATGAAAGAGTTCGAGTATATAGTGGATTCTAATGTAGAAAAGGTATCCAATTGGATATTAAATTTTGTCTATGCTCTTGATGTGGTTACTATTAGTAAAGAACCTATCCCAATATATTGTGATAACATTGTAGTAATGGCTCTTTCAAAATATCCATTGTCACACCAATAGATAAATCACGTACTCCTAAAGTATCATATCTTATGGGATTTTTCTTAGAGTTCAGAAGTTGATTTAATAAGAATTTACAAGGAATAAAATTTGGTAAAACCCTTTACTAAATCACCATCTTAGAAAAAGCATGACTATTATGTGAGGGCTTGCAGACTAAAGGTTGTTAATAGTTGGCTCTAGTGAATGTGAGATTCCTTTGGAGTTGATACCCTAGAACCAACTTCTATATACTTTATGATTGCCTATATTTATTGTTTTGAGTGTTAATAAACTCTTTATTGCATCATGATTTTTATTCTAGGTAACATATAATTTGATAATGTTATAAGGGTAGTTTTCATGCTGAAAGGTCATAGAAGTTATCCACTATGATGAGAACCTAGAAGTTCCATCACATTATTCTTAAATATATGTTCTATTTCCAAAAGAAATCATTTGAAAAAATGATATAGGCTATTAATGGTAAATATTGATATTACTTTTGGGAACCTTCTCATTGTGTTCACCCTTGGTAATTTCCTATATAGGATATTATGAGAACACTACTTGTATATAGGAAATCCACATTTATATGCGTCATTGGATGTTACTATATGTGGACATGTTTATTGGTCCTTATACTTTAATAGTATTATTAATTGATATTATGTGTCACATAAATTGATGTATTAATGAAAATAGTGATGAAATATGCTTGTGGTGAAGTATGATAATGTGGTTGCATCCTGAGTAATACTTCATTAATGAATAATGGAAGAAAGGATTTGTAACTTTTTTTCTTTAATGGAAGTTTATATTTTAGGTTCTTTTATGAAAATTATAGAGCCTAAATTAATCCATGGATATGATTTTCTCTAGGTAAGTTAAATTTATATAAATTCAAATAAAGATACATCATGCACACAGGTTGATGGTACTAGCATGAAACATGCTTGATCATATATTAAAATAAATGGATTATTTTATTCGGAAAGTGTTTGTATGAGGTTTTATGTCATTTTTATGTTTACTTTTTTCTCTATGGGTGACTTGGTGTGTTTCTAGATGGTAACATTGGAATTTTTACTTCTTTGTCTAATTCCACAAAGAAAGTGTCCTAGAGGGTCCCACGCTAAGTATATCTTGAAAATAAATTAAATGATAAATTTATTTATTATTTTAAAATGTGAATAAATATTATTCCCACACATGCATTAATAATAATTCATGTTTTGTTGATGACATATATTTTATCACCAGTTATTTGATAAAATATTTTATGAACCAAATATTTAATAATTTTTTGGCTATTTAGTGAACATAATAGTTATTTATTTACAAGTGATTAATGAATCAATATTTATTTAATAAATAAATTTTCATTATTCAAGGCCTGATTAATATTATGGAAGAATAATAGAATGAGAATAATGGACTGGTGACAAATAATATATATTAAATATTATTTAAATAAATAATATTTAATATAATCTGTTTTCTTCATGCAATTCAAGAAATAATAAAAATAATATTATTATAGAGATGGGGTTATTTTTGGATTAAAGAAATAATATAGGGGCACTTGTGTAATTATTATTTTCTAACTCTAGCAGTATATAAATCCAATTAACGTATTTTCTTAGGTTTTAACATTTCATTTTGTTGTGAACAACAAAATCCAGAGAGAATTCTCTAGATTACCTATATAGATACTCTCCATGAATGCTATCAAAAATGGAGAGTGATCCTCCTCCACCACCACTTTCAAATTTAGAGAGCTTAAAGGGAAATATTCCTTGAAGAGATTCATGGGGCGATCAAAGGAAAATAATGAAAGCATCAGGATCTACTATGTTATCACCTAAAGATTCCTATGGTGATATTTAGATGGTGTGTAAATTTGTTGATCACCACTAGAGGGATTATACTTTTGATTCCCACAACACAACAATGATACAATGTAGAGACATATTCAAATCCATCAATGAAGAAAGAATTCATCTCAAGGTAATTATTTTATTATTTATATAAATTATAAATAATATATTATGATCATATTTATTGGTTTTGACATTAAATAATCAATTAATATTTGATTTAATTCAATTGATTATGGCATTTATCATTGTGTAAATATCATATTATTCATCAATTATGAAAAAATATGAGTTTGGCATGCCCCATATATAGCTTCCGCTATGTCATGAACCTTTATATAAAAAAAATAACTTGAAATTTTTAGGGTAGAGGTCCACATTATGATGATATCTAATCCCCAGGACCAATTTTTAGGGATGTGGGTGTACACTCTATTATTTTTCTTTGGTCACTTGAGGCATGAGGAACCTAGAAATCCCTAACTTATTATAACTTAGGACTCCTTACCATAGAGATAACTTGTTTTATTTTCAATGTTTGCTATTTATTCATGTTTTCTAAAGGGTATTTACATATTTTATTTCAAACTGTTATGAAATGTTTGATTACTATGTTTTATTTTTAACTCTGAAAATACGTTCTCATGCCCTTTGTTTAAAACTACTACAAAGTGGTTATTCTTCATATTTTATAAAAAATTATAAAAATATGATCTACCATATTTTATATCATTAAATTGAGAACATATAATTTACTTAATTAAGTCTACCTTTGGAACACTTGGTGGGACTCTTTGGGGATTTGGAGTTCACACCATGCATACAACCAATGGGTGTGTGTAGATGTTGTCACATATGATGCAACAAAGTTAAAGTTAAATTTCCTTAGGATCATGAGAACGACCATGGGGGGGGGGGTTAATTAGTGATGATCTTTTAAAATTTAAATTCTATTAAAATTAAACTTTAATATTTGTCATTGTTTTAATCCGTATAAAATTTATATAACAATATACCACAAATTTAAAAATAATAAAGTAAAGAGTGGTAAACAAGATTTATATGGTTCTCCCATAGTGTGGGTGACTTCATCCTTGAAATTCCAACTCTTGTTGGTCTATGGAAATTAAAAATAATATAAAATTGAATAAAATGATCCAAATCCCATTAAATACTTCCGTCACCTATCAGGTAACAATACTGACTCCCACTAGTTATAAATATTATGATAAATCCCATTAGTTATAAAATTTTACTATGAAATGAATCCATGACCGGATAAGAAAATTTTCTATACAACTCACAAAAATTTCATCCTAAAAATCTACTCCCAATTACTCCATTCAATATCTCTATTCAGTACGCCATATGACATTGTATAATATAATTTTTCCTGTACAGTACACAAAACAGAACCTACCCTGTATACTATGTTCACTGAATAAAGATACTTTTCCTTAAAACTCAGTGCGTCTAGTTGGTTATCTATACGATGAAATCTATACAATGCCTTTGAATGGTGATCGATCTGATTATTTTAGTCAGTAAGCCTCTATTTTTTAAATATGATCTCTACACATTAGTCTGGAAATGTATTCTTCTTTTAATAAGAGATTCTTTGGTTGGGAACTCCCCTAGAACAGCCTTTGTATATTAGATATTCATTTGGTATCTCTATTCAATACATTTTCTATAGAACTTAATCTTTCTGAAACATGTGAATAGTACAAAGCGATACTATATGTGTACACCCTTTTATAGTGACACTTGTTGGGAAAAAAATGGAAAACCAAATTCATTTTCCCACTCAATTAAAACTCAAATATAAAAGCTACCACTTAAATATATTTCACTAGTTTCTTCTGAAGTATTCTAAAATTTTATTTGACCTTCTTAAAAAATATTATCTGAATCCTTTTATAAATTCCTTAATGTCAGTTTTAAGGAACATCATAATAAATTTTAAACCCCATTAGATAAGTGAACGTTGAATGCATAACATCACATAGTTATGATATAGGGATTTAACATGTGTAATTAAATCACCTAAAAAATATGTATGATGGTATATTGTATGATGGATTCTTTAGGATCCATTTCTGCTGACTATTCTCCCATTCTCCACTTTTTTATATACCCAACTAACTCTATCTAGCCACCATGTCTTTTTTCATACTTCATATGGATGTTGGTCCAAAAGAATTCATTCATCAAAACTTCTTTAAATCATTCATCCAATTTCCTCATTATTGTTTATCCAACACATATTCATTGGATCAAAATTTAATAAATCACATGAATTTTATAATATCAAATTGGAGGTTTTATTGATAATTCACCTTCTCCGTCCAATTAAATTCCTTTGATTTGTTCTGTTGATGATCTTCGTTAGGATCCATATGAACATTCCTTCTACAAGAGTGAATTTATTGCTATTCGAACAAAAATTCAGTGCAACGATTCTTTATCCAATGGACTCAAACAGATGCATTCATATTGTGTCACTCTTTACAAATTGAAACTTTATATAGCTTGTAACATATTCTTTACAACTCAAGCTTCATACAAACTGTTTGTTCAATAGAATCTTCTGCCTTTATATATTAAAATCAAGCCATTGACTGTGTGATAACATTTTTTTAACATCTAAAGACTTATGTCACATAATAGTTTCCCCATTTATCATGTTACAACTTACCTAATCTATTTGGTATTGAAGCTTCAACTTTGTACTATTACTCAAACATAAAAAATACTATTTCATTATTATTCAGAAACTTTTTACAAGTGTGTAGAAACTCATTAGTGAGGAATTGATGAAAACATATGTCTAGTAATAATGTGTATTTTTCATTTGTTGACATTATAAAACACTAACCTTGGAAATTTACTATAGCTTTGTCTAATTAAATGTGTAAAGTGATGTGATTTTGGTGATCTACATTCACTGACTTTCATCTGATGATTTTCATTCGGCGATTTGTGTTTGTTGATTTTTCTCCGCTGATCTGTGTCCGGTGATCTACATCCAATGAAATTTGTGTTTGGTCAAATATTTCTCAAATATTTAAAAAAATCACAATAAGATATGTTGAAAAAAATAAAAATCTTGTTAAAATAACATCTTACAGATATTCATTCTCCTCCTCTATATTTTTTGGCAATATTTCCAAAAACTTCTCATTTTTTAAAAACAACTATTTTCTCATTTTTTCTTAACTTATTATCAAACCATATACTTTCTCATAGAAAATGACCTAAAAATGAACAACTGGATAAAGTAATTTTTTAATAAATCCTATCCCATGGGGACAAGTAATTTTTTGTCCGTTATATTATAAATCCTACATCAATTTTATATTATCCCCTTTTTTATGATAATAGTATGTTTAGATTATTAACTAAAAGAGTTGTACAACTTATGACAAAGCTGAAATTTCTCTTCACCATTGATTTTTTTTCAAAATTAGGGGGTTCCATCTGAAAATCATTAGGAATTAATTGGTGGATGTTGAAAATATAGTTTCATCTTCAATTCCTTAAATATTGCTCTTGGAATAAATTTAGTGAAAAAATAAGCAATTTGATACTTCATTGAAATATAATCAAGGATAACATCTCCATCAAAAAATTTATATTTTATGAAATTATACTTAATATCAATTTTCTATAATATAGAACGTTTTAAATGATTTTTTAATGATAAATGGAACTTTTATTGTCAAAAAAAAATATTCAATGGGTTTTTAATATTTTTTTATCAAATCCTCCTGCTGAACTTTCATCCATGTCATCTATGTTCATGAATGGGTAGTAGAAACATATTTTTCTTTTATTTTAATCAAAGTAACTTAAATTTTATTCTTTCTATGCCATATCACACTAAATTCTACCAATAATAATGTTAATATTAATGTTTAATGTAATAATTATAATATCCATCCTAATCAGTATAGTATATCCAAGAAATCTCACATGGAATTTTTTTTATGAAACCATCCAAAAGATAATGTTCCTTTAACATATGTAATGCCCCAACCCCCATTACCCAAAATTGGTGCATTTTTACATTACATTGGCATGATATAAGGAATTATGTCCTAAAAGACGGATCAGTTTAGTAGCCTTGGAAGTATTAGATAAATAAATACGTTTTACGTTACATAATGTAATAAAAAAAATTATGTCACTTTTGAACACTCTTATATCCCTTCTCCTATTCTTGCAGGTTAATCGTAATATACTTCTTCACATCCTAGAAAAAGGAAAACATAAGAAAGGGGTGAGCTCAAATGCTTAGTAAGGATAACAATATAGCGGGAACTGTCATAAATAATAATAAACATTTAAGGCAATGTATAAGACTAGAACACAAGCCTTTTAAACTTAAACTTTATCATAATAAGGAAAAGATAAATCAAATAACTCCATTTACTTTTTCACAAGGATATTCTTCTAGTCAAATAATAACATGTAATATCAATAGCCAATTTTATAATTATGGTATACATAATGCCAGACTTCATAACCACATAGTCAAGGCCTTGTTCCAAGACTACAAATACGATTTTGTTAAGGCCTTGTGGCAAGACACTAGTTTGTCTCATGAGACCTAACGATGCATCGAGGATCTATATCAAGCTCCACCCGTCACTTACTATTTCCAATGTATTCGTCAAATGAAAGGGTAAAACATAATCTAAACATTCGTATTAAAATTAGCATACGAAATGTCAATACTTTAACCATAAACCATGAATGGTATAACAATAGCACATCCACAGTGAAACATAAATTATTAAATACAATATGGAATATTTTGTTATAATAAATTAACCTCAATCGAGAATAATGAAGGCTTTTAACATAAATTAAAATAATCATCGTAACTATTTGAGAGAAATATCCCCCTTTTCTTGAAAACATTTAAAAGTATCACTATTTATCAAGAAGTTGTTAAAATAGATTTTTGAATCAAGGTTTCCCATAACACTTTGAAATTTTTAAAAGGAATTTTAATTGTAAAACATTAATGTCCCTATATATAAATCCTAAAAACTATTTTTAAAACATGGACATTAATGAGAAATATTTAGAAGCATGAATTCTTAAAACATTTAAAAAGATATTTTAGTTAGAGTTCCTAACCAAATGATAGATGCTTAAATAAAAATAATTAAGGTAATGAAAACATAATAATATCATGAGAATAAAGGGATTAATGATATATTTTGTCGAAGTACAATATATACAGAAAAAAAGTGAATTGGAGCATAACAACAAAGATGTCTCAATGGAAGTAAGTTGATATGAAATCCATTATAAAGACCATATCCTTAGGTTAAGGATAAATAAATGACATAATTATGTGTGAAAAATATAAATACACTATGTATGATTGGCTATTCAGAGTAAAAAAATCAGAGGACATTCCCACATATTCTTGTAACAACAACACCAGTGACTTGGATGTTTAACTCGATGAATGAAAATTGAGTTAAGATTACTCTTATCAAGTTCATATCGATGACTTGAGAATTGATCAATGGAGTTATTATGTGTATAAAATGAATAAACACACAACGTGGAGTGGAAATTACTACATAAATAAATAAATAGTGATTTCACACATAATATTGGAGTAAAATATTCAATGAAGTTTACATGAAACCCATTTAGTGGAAATCGAAATTAAAAATTCCCTTACCGATTTAGTGACTTACGAAACATACAAACCATGAAATAAGGATAAAAAAATGAAGATGTAAATACCCATAAATTAAATTATAATATATATAGAAAACAATAATGGGAAGTACATACACCAAAAAAAAGGAAATAGTTGCAATATAGCATGAATCTCACGGAAATAAGAAGTGAGATGAAAACCCCTTACCATGTTGTAATCAATCGAGTCGTATGACCAAAAGTAAAAAACCACCAAATGAATCAAATAATAACATGAATATAAAGATAATCATGATAATATATATCAAATTTAAGTACACAATACACCACATGCAATAAATAAGTGGTGAACAATGGAAATATCACATAATTAAAATTTAGATAAGAAACCCCTCACCTTGCACCTTCTTTGGTCGAGGGTACATTTAACCTCTTGTATAATGACCATAATATATTATTAAATTATTAAAGAACAATATTCATATTTATTATGTCATACATGATTTATTTATTACTTTATTCTACCCATTTAATAATGATTTCCTTGTTAAATTAAAATTTTGGGTAATAATCGCTTTCTTTATCGTACGTGTTTTAACTTGTTATTGTTGATCGTATCATTTAAATTATTATTTAAATACTTCCAGAATATAAAGATAGGTTTATATATCATATATATTTATAATATAAATATTTATAATATATATATATATGAAATGGAAGGCACCGTTTATGGAGATGGTAGGCCGTACATACACATAAATGCTGTTTTTGTTTTCATATCGTATTGAATGAAAGTAAGTGAATAAGACATATGTAAGTACATATATATATATCCTGTAGAATTATTATGTAATATATTACATATATATTATTAATATATATTTTTATAATCATCGTTGAATGGTGAACATGGGAATGAATCCCATCGCGTCGTGGAGACGGTAATCCGTACTTACGCACGAGTGAAAATATCAATATATTGATGGTGGAATCATATGTAATTGGATGATATATCATATATAAAGAATAATTAACATGTTATGTTTATTATTTACATTAGTTATACTCATTATTATACCCATACAAATAATGAAGTGTTTGAATAATAAACTACACCATGACGTGGAGACAGTAAGCCGTATGTACGCACGTATGGTGACTTTGTAATTTATATGATGGATAGAATAAATAATATGGTTGAAAAATATTTATAATAACATCACAATATGTAGAATTTATTGGATTTATTATTTTGGTATTGAAACAACAATTAAAAAGGAAGTGGATGAAGAAAAGAACTTGAAAGAGGGTGGTGAAATTATTACCTCTTCTTCGGGTGTTTGATTTTTCGTTGATCAAAAGGGCTCCTTAGGTTGGATTTTTGATTGGATTAAGTACTATCTGTTGATTTGAGGGAAGTTGGGAGGATATTTGGGTAGGGTTGGGCCAATCCAAATGGCTTGGGAGGTGTGATTCTGAGATAAGGGGAAGTGCCCTTTTATAAGAGGGGTGAGGGTCACTTTAGGAAAACGTTGAAATATTACTTTATAATAAATCCATTTTCGGTTTCTAATGGCTAAAAAATGATTTATTTCAAGAATAATGTGGGGATGGGTCAAAAAACTCTCATCAAATATGTTTTAGAGAGGTTTAGGTCACCATATTAACCTTATCTTTTAGATTTAACTCTTAGTTAAATAGTTTTACATTACCATGTCTCTTTGTATTTTTATATTATATGGTTAATAAACTTAGTATAATAAGCCAAGAGAGCACAAATTGGTTCATTATTAATATATATAACCTTATCTAAGTCATTTTGACGAACCTTAGATTTTTAGGAATATTATATCAATTAATAATATAGTCTTTGTTTTAAAAACACAATTATGTCAATTTTGACAGTATTTAGTTTTTGATTTTTTTGAAAGCCATAAAAACTTTATCACATCAAATAAGATTTATTTAATCAACCCTAAAATTTTATATTAAACTAGAAAATTAGTTTAATTAATCATTATTCCCAATTTACATTTATTTGGATATTTATAATATCAATTATTTTATTTTTCCATTAATTAGGTAATTACTGCATCATCATTATGTCATAAATTAATTTAATTATTTAGTTTCTAAAAATTATAAATAAAATAACATTATGTAGGAAATATTTTTAGATTTCTAATTAATATTTATAGTATAATTTATCTTATTTATACCCCTATATTAAAAATGGTTTAGTTTTTAAACATTGAATTTAACTCTTTTAACTCTTCTTTAAAAATAATAATAATAAATGTTCTAATCTAACCCCCGTGGACCATAGAGGATAATATTTTATTACTAAGGTTGTTTTTGGTCGAATTAAACATATCTAATAGAATTAGGACATGTGTTAGGGTAACTATAATATCATTTTTACCGTTAATAACCCTATTTACTTTTAACTGTGGTAAATAAAAGTCAAAAGTTACTATTCCCCAAAAATTATTTTTATCTTATTGAACCAAAATTTACATGCTGATGTAAACCATGTCTCTAGGATTTTTTTTAATTCAACTCCCATAAGCGGTAAAATTATGTTTTATGCAAAATTTCAAATGCTCTTAGAAGGTGGGTAAAAGACGGAAAAAAGTTTAATAAAATTTTGTACATTTAATTTTATTATAAAATGAATGCAATGAATTAAATTGAACTTATATAGGTATTATATATCTATTTTGACATAAAATAAATTTAAATAAAATAAATAATTATCTAAATAAAAAGTCAGTTTTAAACTATAATGAAGTGTTTTTCAGTATTCATAAAAAATTGAATGTTTTCAGAAAAATACCAAAAATTCACCCTAAGATAATTTTGGAATTCCATATTCATAAATTAATTCTATTTTAAAAAATTAAAAACATAGAAGTTGCGTTAATTAATTTAAAATAAATCCCTGTTGTCAAAACAAAAAAGTGGGTTTTTTAAAAAGTAAAAACTATCAAAAGATTGACATGTGTTTATGTCAAATTTAAACGTGAAATTACTTATAATGACCAAAATTGTATTAAATGATAAAAAAATAATCTAATTATACTTCCAAACCACTAAAATTCATAATTTAACACTATAAATTATTTTGATTAAAAAATCTATTTTCAATTAAAATTTATTATTTTTCAGTATTCATCAAAATATGAAAGTTATCAGAAAAGTACCAAAATTTGTACAAAATAAATTTTTATATCCCAATTATAAAGAAGAGGTTAATTTCATTAAATTTAATATATAAAAGTTTCATATATTTGTTTTAAAAATGGGTTTCCATTAAAAGGTGGAAAAATTGTATTTTTTTTAAAAATACATCTTTTATCTAAAAAAATGAATTTGTTCTTATATTATGTCTAAGAAACACATAATATGGATTCTAAAATTATATGGAGTATATAAAATTCAAAATTCAGTTAATACTATTCATAACCACTTTTTGAACGACTAGTTTGGTAAGTCGTGGTGCACTCAAACTCGGTGTTGCGTGTAGCGCAAGCTATTGAATTACTTTAAAGAATATAACTTATTATGAAATCTTGGGGAGTTAAATTCATCCCCCATTTTGGAAATTTCATCCTCAAAATTTAAAAATTGGTCTAGGTAACTTCATTGAAAGTCCCATATTGGAAAAATATTCAATAAAACTATCACTTTAAAAACAAGAAAGAGAAGTATAAAGGTCACCTGAGATAACCCATACTAGGATTCCATATAAGAAAACATGGATATAGAAGATTAACTAAGTGTCAAGTTATAAAGGAGAGTGATATAAAATATTATCAAGAGAATGTTAACATCAAGAAAACCAAAAACTTATGATCGAATAAACGGTCATTAGTTTGCCATTAGGAAAAGTAAACAGACAACTTTTTTTTTGTTTTAAGTTCCATTTCATAAATTTGAGGAATTTATTTATGAGATGACTAATAAAATAAAGAGATATACTTACTTTTTAAGTAGAGTTTCATCCTTTAATAAGTTTCTACAACTAACTCATCTTTTTTTTCAAACGATGAGTATTCAAGATTACTTGATCAAACCTAAAGAGCTATAATAAACTTCTAGAGAATCCCATGATCCAAAAAGGATAAACTATATATTTACTTTGTCTTTAGAGATTAACCAAAACCAAAATGGTTAGTCCACGATCAAATGATCCCCAAAAGGATAATCATATAGAGAAAGAAATACTAATCTTAATTTCTAAAATTAAACCAACAATATTCGAAGTTCAATAAATACCATTCAATAAAAAATTGTCCTTAAAATTCTTTAATATAATCCAAAATAATATTGAAAGCCAAAACTTAGAATAATTTGATTAAGTAGATTTCCACATTAAATTGTATCTATAAATAACATCGACTACTCTTAAAGTAACATACTTAAAGTAATTAACTTAATCAGATATTTTCTATGATAGGTTAATCATTTCCACAAATAACCCAAATCTCTATAAATACACAATAAAAAATAGATAAAAATCCACTATTACTGCTCAAATGAGATCTCATAGTATTCTATTTTCCTTCTGCATATAGTGTTCCCAATATAGCGAACATCTTCCAAAATATCATTTATCACTTAATCACCAAATCATTTTCCTATAATAAGGATATCAATTTGATAAGACATAAGATCCAAAATCAACTTATTATTGATAAATAAAATCTTTTAACTAAAAAGAATTAGTCACACTAACCAGGGACTTCACATAGTCCAGTGGTAGGCAATAAATCCCAATCGCACTCTGGTTGTGGGTTCGATTTCAGTATCTTTGTCTAACGTGAAGGTTTGTCACATGGTTTGCGTGTTGTCCTTTTTAAAAAACTTTATTTTATAACATTCTCAAAATGAGATAAATTACTCAAAATAACTATAAGATAATTTCACCACAAATGTTATCTCATACCTCTAATTTTCAACCCAAAATTTAATAACTTGTAATTTCCACAAATTCAAGGATCATATAAACCCAAATGGTTATTTATATCTATTATAGAAAAGACAATTCTTCATAAAATAGAATTTTCACATAACAAACTACAGAGTTACACATACAAGAGAAAAGTATTCCAAAGTAATCCCATCAACAAAGAGAACTAATACTTTTAAACATTTCTCTATCCATTTGTTTCCACATCGTCTCTTTCTTGAACAAGCTGTTATCCTATAGAATATGGAATTCACTCAAGTAACGCCTAAGTCCCCAAAATTTATAGCAAATGACTGAAAATGGATTCTTGGTATCATTTTTATTTTCTTCTATAGTACTCTTCATTTTTCCTCAGAAATTCTTTACTTTATGTCCTTCTTTCCCACACATAAAGAATTTCTTTGCTCCATTGATACACTTTCCTTGGTATCTCCTTCCACATTTCCTACATAATGGAAATTTAGCTTTCTTTTCTCTATGGTCTCCACTGTTGGAGCTCTTATCATTCACTGCCTTTCTCTACTTTGTTGAGTCCGGGAGTTGGTTAACATATATGTTGTTGATCATATTTTTGGAAAAATGATTCGTCATAAACACGATATCTTTTACACCTATCAATAATCCATTTCGTTGCTCATTTCCACCACCGTTCACACCTTGTACATCATGTTCAATGTTACTATGACTTCCTTTGAATCCAGCCATTGACTAACACAAGAAATCATAATGCGAGTCATTAAATCATTTATAGAATATCATAACACCTTATTTTCAATCTAAAACACCTTAGGATTAACCAAATTTATTTATTCTCATCTTATATTAAAATCTATTTGTAACGAAAATGTGAATTATCCTAAGAATATCCCCTAGGAGTGTTGTAACCAAGACTACAGCAAGGCCCATTATCATGTACCATGATACCCCAGGTCAAGCCCAAAACTCCTTGTCGGAGTTTTCACTCCTAGGTACATCTATGACAGAGCCGCCTCTACCTGATCGTATCTAGAAAGGGAAGTATTTCTTGGAAAACCCACATAATATTTACATTACCAAAATTTTTAGATGTTATTCTATACTAATCCTCATGTCTATCTTAGGGTAGTGTTTCCTAATAAGAGTTTTTTTCTAAATGTTTCTTCCACAGTTTGTATTAAACTTCCTCTTATACCAACTATAATTCCCTGAACCCAGTTACCCATAATCGGTGTATTATTACATAACATTGAAATGATACATAGAATCATTTCCCGAAATACCGATCAGTTTAGTTGCCTTGGAAGTACAAGATACATACATAAGTTTTACAATACATAATGAAATAAAAATAAAATTGTGTCACCTTTGAACACTCTCATATCCCTTATCCTGTTCTTACAGGTTAATGGTAACATATGTCTTGTAAACCTAGGAAAAATAAAATATAAGAAAGGGGTGAGCTCAGAAGTTCAATAAGGATAGCAATATAGCGGAAACTGTCATAAATAAGAATAAACATTTATGGCAATGTATAATAATAGAACACAAGCCTTTAAAACATAAAATTCAGAATAATAAAGAAAAGATAAATCAAATAATTTCATTTACTTATTCACATGGATATTATACTAGTCGAATAATCACATGTAATATCAATATTGAATTTTATAATGATGGAATGCATAATTCCAGACTTTATAACCACATAGTCAAGGCCTTGTTCCCAGAATACAAATAAGATTTTGTCAAGGCCTTGTGTCAAGACACTAGTTTTTCTCATTAGACCTACCGATGCATCGAGGAGATATAGTGGGATCCACCAATCACTTACTAAGTCCAATGAATTCTTCATATGAAAGGGTGAAACATAATCTAAACATTCATATTAAAACTAGCATATTAAATGTCAATACTTTAACCATAAACCATGAATGGTATAATAATAGAACATCCACAGTCAAACATAACTCATTCAATACAATATAGAAGATTGTATTATATTAAATTAACATCAATACAAAATAATTAAGGATATTGACATAGAAGAAAATAATCATCAAAACTATATGAGAGAAATATTCCCCTTTTTCTTGAAAACATTTAAAAGTATCACTATTAATCAAGAAGTTGTTTAAAATATATTTTTGTATCAAAGTGTCCCATACCACTTTAAAACTTTTAAAAGGAATCTTAATTTTAAAACATTAATGTACTTATACATAACTCTTTAAAACCATTTTTAAAACTTGGACATTAACGAGAAAGATTTAGAAGAATATATTTTTAAAACATTTAAAATGATATTTTAGTTAGAGTTCTTAACCAAACGAGAGGTGCTTGAATTCAAATAATTGAGTTAATAAAAACTTAATAATATCCTGTGAATAAATGGATTCATGATATATTATGTCAAATTATAGTATATACACAAAATAAAAGTGAATTGGCGCATAACAACAAAGAAGTGTTAATGGAATGTAAGTTGAGATGAAATCCCTTATAATGACCATTTCCTTAGGTTAAGGATAAATCAATGACATAATTATGTGAGAAAAATATAAATGCACTAAGCATGATTGGATATTTAGTGTAAAACAATCAGAGGACATTCAAACATATTTTTGTAACAACAACACCAAGGACTTGGATGCTTAACTCAGTGAATGAAAATTGAGTTAAGATTACTCTTATCAAGGTCATATCGATGACTTGAGAATTTATCAATGGAGTGATTATGTGTATAAAAAGAATAACCATACAAAGGGGAGTGGAAATTACTACATAAATAAATAAATAGTGATTTCACACATAATATTAGAGTAAAATAATCAATGAAGTTTGCGTAAAACCCAATGAGTGGAAATCAAAATTAGAAATTCCCGAACCGATTTGGTGACTTATGAAACATAAACCCCATGAAATAAGGATTAGACAATGAAGATGTAAATACCCATAAATTAAATTATATTAAATATGGAATACAATAATGGGCAGTATATACACCACCAAAAAATAAATAGTGGCAATATAAAATGAATATCACGGAAAAAAGAAGTGAGATGTAAACCCCTTTCCATGTTGTAATCAATAGAGTCATATGACAAAAAGTTAATAACCACTAAATAAATCACATAATAGAATGAATATAAAGAGAATAATGATAATATATATCAAATGTCAGTACACAATACACTACATTCAATAAATAAGTGGCGAACTATTGAAATCCTATGGAATTAAATGTGAGATAAGAAACCCCTTACCTTGCAATTTCTTTTGGCCGAGGGTATGTTTAAACTCATGTATAATGAAAATTGTATGTTATAAAATTATACCAGAACCAAATTAATATTTATTATATCATACATGATTCATTTATTACTTTATATTATCCACTTAATAATGATTTTCATGTTAAATTAACATTTTGGGTAACAATCGCTTTCTTTATCGTACGTGTTTTAACTTGTTATTTTTGATCGTATCATTTAGTTCATGATTTAAATACTTGAAGAATTTAAAGATTTATTTATATATCATATATATTTAGAATATAAATATTTAGAATATATATATATATATATATGAAATGGAAGGCACCGTTTATAGAGATGGTAGGCTGTATGTACGCATAAACGCTGTTTCCATTTTCATATCTTATTGAATGAAAGTAAGTGAACAAGATATATGTAAGTACAGACACAAACACACACAAAGATATATATATATATATCTCCTGTAGAATTATTATGTAATATATTACATTCATATTAATAATATATATTTTTATAATCATCATTGAAAGGTGAACATGAGAATGAATCTCATCACGTCGTGGAGATGGTAATACGTACGTACGCAGGAGCGAAAATATCATTATATTGACGGTGGAATCATATATAATAGGATGGTATATCATATATACATAATCATTAACTTGTTATATAAATTATTTACATTAGTTATTCTCATTATTATACCCATCGAAATAATGAAGTGTTTGAATAATAAACTACACCACGACGTGGAGACGGTAAGCCGTACATACGTACGTGTGGTGACTTTGTCATTTATAAGATGGATAAAATAATGAATATGGTTGAAACATATTTATAATAAAATCACAGTATTTAGGAGGTACTGGAGTTATTATTTTGGTATGGAAACAATAATTAAAGAGGAAGTGGAAGAATAAAAGAACTTGAAAGAGGTTGGTGAAATTATTACCTCTTCTTCGGGTGTTTCCTTTTGAGTTGATGAAAAGGGATCCTTAGGTTAGCTTTCTGATCAAAGTAAGGACTCTATGTTGATTTGAGGGAAGTTTGGAGGATATTTGGGTGGGGGTTGGCCGAGCGAAATGGCTTTGTAGGTGTTATTTTGAGAGAAGGTTAAGTGCCCTTTTATAAGAAGGGTGGGGGTCTGTTTAGGAAAACCTTGAAATATTATTTTATAATAAAATAATTTTCAGTTTATAATGGCTCCAAAATGATTTATTTCGAGGATAAGGTGGGGTTCGATTGAAAACCTCCCAACCAATAGGTTTTAGATAGGTTTAGGTTACTATATTAACCTTATCTTTTAGATTTAACTCTTAGTTATATAGTTTGAAATTTACCACGTCTCTTTGAATTTTTATATTATATAGTTAATAAACTTAATATAACAAGACAATAGAACCCCAAGTGGTTATCCAATGGCCCAAAGGGCTTCATTTTTTATTGATTCTTGTTAATAGACCTTTCAAAGGGTGATGTGAAACCCTTACAAGGCCCATAGGTGAAAGTATTACATGGCCCGTAGGCCTTATAGGAATTCATTGCCCGTAGGCTTCAAAAATTACATACAACCCAGACTAACTACTTGGAACTGCTCCTCCCAAGCATCTTCATCATAAAATTATCTCTCCATCTTCACATGGCTATTTAACTAGGCTTTCCCATGCATGCACAGACTTGTCCGGATGGCAGATGTCATACCCTCTCATTCTTGTAATCTATTTAGCTTCTAGTATGGTGAAGTCTCCTTGATCATCCTCTTTCTAAAGCTTATTCTTTGTAGGTTTTCTGGTTTGTATCTGCACTTGAGGGGCCCCAAAATCATCGAGGTGGCCGGAAGGCCTTATTGACCCGAAGGCCTGGGTGGCCCGAAGGCCTTAAAGGACTCATGGATCAAATCAGTGGACTGAAGGCCCAAATGAGGGAATATTCCCAGCTGCAACAGTGCCAAATAGTGTCTGCTAAAATACCTGCTACAGTCTACGCAGTTCCTACTACAATTCTTGCTATAGTACTGCTACAATACTGCTATAGTACTCAAAAATTAGCCTCCGCCTAGATTTGATCCTGGGTCTCCTAGATGCACTTAAGGAGTCCTCACCAACTGGGCTGAGGCTCATGTGCGGTTCATTATAAATATATAACCTTATCTAAGTCCTTTGGTTGAACTTTAGATTTTTAATAATATTATATCAATTAATATTATAATATTTGTTTTAAAAACTCAATTATTTCAATTTTGAAATTATTTATTATTTCATTTTTTTAAAATCCATAAAAAACTTTATCACTTAGAATAAAATTTATTTAGTTAACCCTAATATTTCATATTAACTTAGAACATTAGTGTAATTCATAATAAGTTTCAAATTACATTTTTTTGTATATTTATGATATCAATTATTTTAATCTGTCATTAATAAGGTAATTACTACATTAACATTATGTCATAAATAAATATAATTATTTAGTGTCTAAAAATTATAAATAAAAAACCATTATGTAAGAAATATTTTTATATTTCTAATTAATATTTATAGTCGAATTTAACTTATGTATAACACTATATTAAAAATGATTTAATTATTAAACATTGGATTTAACTCTTTTAACACTTCATTAAATAAAATAATAATAAATGTACTAATAAAATCCAAGTGGACAAAATAGGATCATATTTTATTCCTATGTTTTTTTGGTCTAATTAAACATAACCAATAGAATTAGGACATGTGTTAGGGTAATTATAATATCTTTTTTACCCTTAATTACCCCAGTTACTTTTAACCATGGTAAATAAAAGTCAAAAGTTACTATTCACCAAAAATTATTTTCATGTTATTGAACCACATTTTACTTTCTAATGTTAACCGTGTCTTTCAAAGTTTTCAAATTCAACTCACAGAAATAGTAAAATTATGTTTTATGCAAATTTTCAAATGCTCCTAGTAGGTGGGTAAAAGACGGTAAAATGTTAAAAAAAAACATTATATATCTTGTTTTATTATAAAATGACTCCAATGAATTACATTGAACATATATAAGTATTATATATATATATATTTATCTAAAATAAATTTAAATAAAATAAATATTTATTTAAATTAAAAGTCAGTTTTAAACTATAACGTAGCATTTTTCACTATTCATAAAAAATTGAATGTTTTCAGAAAAATACGAAAATTTTACCTTAAGATATTTTTGATATTATGAATTAAAAAATGAATTCTATTCTACCAAATTAAAAACATAGAAGTTTCATTAATTAATTTAAAATAAATTTCCATTGTTAAAACCAAAAACCATGTTTTTTTAAAAGTAAAAACTATCAAAAGATTGACACGTGTTTATGTCAAATTTAATTTTGAAATTATTTATAATGACCAAAATTGTATTAAATGATAAAAATATAATCTAATTATACTTCTAAACCATTAAAATGCATAATTTAAAACTATAAATTATTTCAATTAAAAAAGTTTATTTCAATTAAAATTTAGTATTTTTCAATATTCATCAAAATATGAAAGTTATCAAAAAAGTACCAAAAATTTATCCAAAATAAATTTCTATGTCCTGATTCAAAATAAGAATTTAATTTCATTAAATTGAATATATAAAAGTGTCAAATATTGGTTTTAAAAAGGGTTTTCCATTAAAAGGTGGTAAAATTGTATTTTTTTAAAAATACATATTTTATCTGATAAAATGATTTTTTCTTATATTATGTCTAAGAAACACATAACATGGATTCTAAAATTATATGGAGTATATAAAATTAAAAATTAAGTTTATACTATTCATAACCTCTTTTTGAACAACTTGTTTGGTAAGTCATAGTGCACAAGATCTCGGTGTTGCATGTAGCACAAGCTATTGAGTTACTTTAAAGAAAATATGTTATTATGAAAGCTTGGGGTGTTACAAATATATATTTCCTTCTATTGACCTTTTAATCCCATTAAGAAAGTTAACTCACTAAGCATTGAAGTTTTAATGTTTTTCTTTATTATTTCAGAAAGCACTTTACAAGACTTATCCCCATCCCCGTGAAAAAATATATCATCAACATAAACAATAAAAATTTTGGTACCTCTATTTATCTCCGTCACATATATGATTATATTAAATTTTTATTGAGAAAATTTAATCTTATATAGGTAACTATCATGTTTTTAGTACCAAGAATTATGTGGTCTTTCAACCCATACAGAGCATTATTCAACATGCACATAATAATTTGGTCTTTATTAAGTAAGAACCCACTAGATTACTGAATGAAATATTCTTCTTTAATTTCCCCATTTAAGAAAATTAACTTGACATACATTTCATAGACTTTGTAAAAACGATGTGAAATAAATATCCAAAACATTATTATAGTTTCAAGTCTCACAAAATGGGAAAAAGATTCCTTAAAGTAAATAAATTACACCCATGAGTAGCTTTTGAAAACCAATCATGATTTATTTCTTAATATTTATCCATATTAATTAAGTTTATTTTTAAACACTCACTTTATTACTATAACATTATTTCCTACTATTCATGGAACAAGATCCTAGACATCTTTTTTTCTAAATTTTATCTAACTCTATGTTCATAATATTTATCATCTCTTTATGTACAATTGACTCTGAAACCAATTGTTGTTCGACCTGTGAGATAGGAGATGTATGATTCTAAAATTGCAACTTCCTTCTACTCTAAACTGGATATTTCTGATTTCTAATGATGTTTTGTGATTCAATTTGTTTCTATAAAGTATGAAATTTTTGAGATTTTATTATTGTATTATTTTCCCTATTAAATACTAATTTTATTAACTTTTTACATTTTTGACTCATATTTATCTACAATTTTGTTATTCTTAGTGAAACTATTTAATCTTCCGTCCATAAAATATTCAATTTTTTTTAAGGAAGTTAGATTTTCACAAATATTCACACTATAATAATCAACCAAATTTTGTAGAATTTTATTAGAACACTTGTAACTTCCTCTATTAGATGAATATTCCATGAAATTTTCTTCCTTATATTTTTCATCATAATTTACAAGATATGGATTTTTGATCATAAGAAATAAAGTACCCCCAAAAACGATGAATTATTTTACTGAAGGGTTTTTATTATACTACATATCAGAGGTACTCATTTTAGATTCTGTATGAAACAAACATTTTCTATGGATATGAGTTTTAGTGAAAACAAATTCTCTATAGAAAAATTGGAATTTTTATATTCAACCAACATACTTATTCCAATTTCAACTAAACTTTTATTTTTTATTTCTACCACTATACTTTTTTGGAGTGTAAAGTGTACTATATTTGTGTTTGATTCCATGTTTCTTCAGATATGATTCAAAAGCATTTATTGTGTGATATATTTAATTTTCATTTATTAAATTTAGTATATAAAAATGTGTCTCTATTTCAACGTACCTTTTGAAGAATATAAATATCTCTATAGACTATGATTCATGTTTCATGAACATTATATTGTTCATTAGATTAAAACAATAAATGAAAGTAATAAATTAAAAATAACATTTTTCTAATTAATGTATCAATGAACCAAAAATATTAGAGTGAATGATCTCAAGAGTTCTAGTGGATTGGATTTCACCATTCTTATGTCATCCAATAGCCATATTACCTTTCTAAAATGTTATTCAAACAACATCATGTTTCATTTTTTTGTGATGGTAAGTTTCTTATAGAATTTAATTTGGAAATCATGATCATAATTTTGTATAAAATATTCCCAAGTCTTTTATGCCACAACTTATTTTCATCATCAACAATTAAGTAACATGAGTTACAAAGATCTCTTATCTAGATAACATTTTTGTTAGTCCTTTGTCTATTGGTAAATTTTTTTATATCTTTCAATATTATGATGACACATGAATCTTTAATGAAGAAAGCTTACTTAACAACATCACAAAGTTAGATAAAACTTGGTAAGTTGTGTTTGAGATCATCAATATACAAAACTTCCTTTGATTTCCATCCACAGGCATCAATATTAGTAGTTCCTATTCCTCTAATTTTTGTGAAACTATAATTTCTAAAAGTAAATACACCTTATTAATGTTATTTAATATTTGTAAATATAATTATATCTCCTATCATATGATAGGGACAACCACTAGAAGAATCTATGGTCTGTTCATTTTGGTATCTTTTGGAGTGGTCTCAACAATAAAATATCTATCCTTAACTTCATTCTTTCTATACTATTTTTCTTCTCTGGAATAATAAACTTGTCCCAGAATAGTTTTAAAATATTCTTAACCAATTTGAATTATTTGGTCCCAAATTCCAAAAAATTACTCTAGGCAATAAAATAATGTTTAAATTGTAACGTTTCTAGGTTATGATTATTTTTCCTTTCTTTATTCTTGTAACTTAGGAAAGTTACTCTATTTTGTTCCACCATTTCTCCCAATAATTTCATTACTATTTATTGGTAGAGATATATTGTGCCTAAAATTATATGATTTTTTTCCATATATACCACAACAACAATAATATACACTAATTATTATTCTTCTATAGAAGTAGTTTCTTTCCCTATAGAAAGTTTGTTGGGGTTCAACATAATTTTTAGAACATGCTTTCCTCATGTGTATGGAATATTATTTTTATGAGTTTGTTTCTAAATTATATAGATGTTATGTATTTTTTACATACCTATTAAATTCATGTTTTTCTAAATTTTTTTATAAAACCTATATGACTTAGTAAAATTAGAGGAACTTTTATATTTATTGGGTATAGATTTCACTTGATTCTTGAAATGAGTTTTCTCAACAACGTGATATGTTTCATATTTTACATTATAATCCTTGTTAAAAATTTCATTCACCTTTTTAAGGTAATTTTATCTTCAGAAAATTTTTATTGGTTTTACAAACCTCACATCCATTATGATAAAGTTTTATACTAAGATCCTCCACTATATTTCCTTATTTTTTAACTTTCAATTTTAGTTTCTCAATCTTTTAAATTTACACAGATTCCTTTGAAAAATATTTTCCCTTCCTATGTTATTTTGTCTCACCTAATTTTTTAAAAATTTTAAGTTATTTATTGAGTTTTTTCACTCTAGACATACCATAAGTTTTAATCTTATATAATATTCTCTATAGGTTTATTCACCTTATTCTTATTATTCACTATTTTAGGAATCATGTTTTTCCAAGGCCTTTGAAAATAATATTTTTAATGTCTTAAAATTTTCATATTTTGAAGAAATTTTGTCAATATAGTTTAATTCAACTTTCTCTCTGAATAACATCTACTCTTTATAGTGACCCTTTTATAAATTTCAATGGATTATTTATCTTCCTTAGAAGTTTTTTCCACTTCTTCCACGGAGATTATTATTTAAAATCATTTTCATACTCTCTAAATTTCTACTTTAGATAATTTTTAGAAAAATATCCAATTATTCCACAATAAAAAATTTTAAATGGGAGTTTTACTTCATATCGTCTATTAAATCTCCACCAATTTTAGGAGATAGGAGACATGTTTTTTTTAATTCATCTCATTATCTGAATTATCTTCCAAATCCCTGAGTCCAATAATTATTTGATCAAAATAATAGATTTTAATATTTCTCATAGCTGTAAAATATATTTAATCCTTTATATTATTTTGAAATAAATTACATTTTCTCATATAATTTTAAATAATAAGGTTATGTAATTAATCAAGGGATAAATTATATTTACCTTTTATGTTAGAAAGTTTAGAATCAACCCTATATAGAATGTTTCCTGTGACTTTCTTAATAAGGGTGTAATCTTCTAATACATCTCCAAATCCTCTACTATTGAAAAAAATTTCTTTAAATTTGATTAAATACTCATAAAATACTTCTTCATCTTCTATTATGATATCTTCAAACTTTCTTCAATATATTTGTAACTTTTATTCTCCCACTATATATTTCCCTCAAAAATACTTTCAAAATTTTCCCATTTTTTATTATCTACCTAGAGACTAATTGCCTTGATTGAAACATTTTATGAATAATAGATTATAATAGAATTTCTATATTTCTCATATACCTCAAGATTTATTTTGTTATAAAATTTCATTGGTTCATTTTTCTCAATAGGAGGAAACTCAACTATAAGTGTATCAATTACCTCTAGACTATAAGACATAAGATGGATTTTCATTCTGTGTTTCCAACCTTGATAATTTTTTCCATCAAATGTAGGAATATCTCCAAAATTTTAGGAGTTAATATTTTTTAAGATGTAGATATGAGAAGGAAAACATTTTCTCTTACACCACTTGAAGTTCCTTATGATTTTGTGAACCACTATGGGGGGGGTGTTTAATTAGTAGTGATATTTTACCATTTATATTCTATTAAAATTAATATCTTCAACTATTTAGAGTTCTTATAATTATTGAATTTATATATCAATCTCACTAGCATGAAAATATAGGAAAGTGAAATGAGGAACACATGATTTACGTTGTTCACCTCCAGTGTGGGTGACTACATCCTTTCTATGAAGACTCCCGTCAGTCCATGTAAATCCAGAATATTAGAAAAGGTAATATAAATAGAAAACTCCAATTAAAATAATTATTTTTATATATAGGTAATAATATATACTCCCCATAGTTAACAAGATTATAATGACTCTCATCAGTTATAAATTGTTTCCTGTGAAACCAAGCCACAAACATATAAGTAACCTTTCTATAAATTGCACTGAATGTTCATTGAGAAAAATATCCATCTGATAAATTCATATGATATCTCTTTCTAGTAAACCTTTTGAATTTTTCTATTATATTCCATACAGTGCAGCTCAAGAAACTACATCTTCTTTCTATACTCTATCCAATGAAGAAAGCTACTTCACCTAACAACTCCATGCCTCTTATCAGTTCTGTGTTTGATGTAAACTATAAAATGACTCTGACTAGTTCTCTATCTGATTACTATGATTGAAAACCCTTTATGTAGTAAATATGACCACTATATCATAGTTTGGTATCATCTTATTATCCAAACAAGAGATTACTTTGTTGGGAATTCACCCTGATTAACCTTTTGTTTTTATATCTTTATCTAATGTCTCTATCAAATAAATTTCCTACATAACTTAATTTATATATTACACATTAATAATGCATAACCAATACTATACTTTAAAACCCTATTATAGGAATAATCATTAGGAAAAGGGTTATAACCAAAATTCATTTTCCCACTCATCAAAAACTAAAATATCAAAAATCATGCTCAACTAAAGTTTTCCAGAATCTTCTCAATCCTTGAAGAATGTTCTTGAACCTTCTTGTGAGGAAAACATCCAAAAACTCTTATAAACTTCATTAAACTAAACATTAATAAAATTATTCAACCTTTGTAAAACTTTTTAGACTAATGAACATTGAACGGTAAACATCAAGTTGTCCTATTAAGGGTATTTACAATGTTTTGGTAAAGTATCTTAAAACCTTATTCAGTTATAGATTTTTGAATGGATAATTTTGGAACTCCTCAATTTGGTGACAATTCTACACTTCTATACTATTTTATTCACATGAATATATATTTTTGGTCACCCAGTCTTCTCTCTAACTTCATATGGTGCCTGGTTAGCCAAAATCCATCTTGTATAACTTCTCTGAATCTTCCATCCAATGACATCGTGATTTTTTTACGATTCTCATCCATCCATTAAAAATTTTATAGATCCCATGAATTTTATAATCTCATAATGGTATCTTCATTGATCATTAACCTTCTCTATATGATGAAATTCCTTGATTTTTTTCTTATGAGTATCATCATTTGGATCTATATAAACTCGCCTTCACCAAGAGTGAATTTATATCCATTCAATCCAAAATTCATTCTGAAAGGTTCTTGATATGATGGAGTCAAACCAATACCTTCATATCATTGAACCCTTCCTAAATTATATCTTTATATGGCTTATAACATAATATTTTCAACTCAATATTCATATAAACTATATGTCTGATAGAATCTTATACCTTTATCTTTTTTGTAAACTCAAGTTATCAGTCGTGCGATACCATTGTTACAACTTCTAAATAGTTTAATCATAAAAGAATTTCCCCATTTATCTGGTTACAAAATCCCTCCTCTATTTGGTATTTCAAATTGAACATTGTACTACCACTAAAACATAAAATATCTCACACCATTGTACCTTATACAATCTTTAAAAGCAGGTACAAACCTACTAGGAGGGACTTCATTCTAACCTTTAACTGGTAAAAAAGTGTATTTTCCATCTGGTGACATTATGAAAATGCAACCCTGTATATTTTCTTTACTTCCATATGATCACATATGTTCACTGATTCTTTTCTAGTGATATTTGTATGGGGATCTACATTAATGAACTACGTCTAGTGAAATTTTGGTAATTCTCTCCATTTGTACAAAATTTTACAACTTCATCTTGCATCATGAGTTTATTCATGATTCTTGGAACTTGAATATCTTTATAACATCATTTTTATTTAGGAAACATTCTTAATCATGTTTGAGGAAACCTTATTCAAATCCTTTATCACTTAATATTAAAAAAATTCTTAACAATTTCAGTAACTCATTCTCACCTATTTAATAAAATCATTCCCTAAAAGATATGTTGAAAAAAATACAAAATTATTATAAAAACATCTCAAAGGATATTCAAAAGGAACAACTTGAAGGTGTTATATTATCCTGCTTGTCGAGTTCATGTTCTGGTTGGGAGATGTTATGTTTCTAACCTAAATGTCACAAAAATATGTGTTTTTTAGTATATTATTTTCTTTATCCCTCTATTGTTACTTGTATTTATGTTGTGACACTTTTATATTTCATTTCATCATATCCGGGACTATCTTGTAATACTATGTACTTTTGAAGTTTTATTTTATTTATTTTATGCATTAGGATGTTGTTAATTTTCTTTATTCTTAACAAATCCTTGTTTTATGTCATTTTGTGTGAAATAATTCCCCAAGTTCATCTGTTAATTCTTAGGTGATTTTCACTAGGCCATGGGGGTCAAAAATAACCTTTAGGCCTTTCCACAGAATGTCTCATGTGTTATTTTTGGGAAGAACTAGGTTAGTTCATGACCATGAACATATGATAACACTCTCACACTACACTACATTAGTGAATAACAGATATATGGTATGGTAGTTTGAATAATGGTGAGACCTAGGAATCATTCTCCAAATGTTCATCCCATTGAACATATATTCAAAATCCTTTATTTCACGACATCAAATTTTATGATGTCAACTTATATTGTCTACTGATAACAATTTCTATCTTCATCATTATCATCCTTTACAATCTTTTCCCCACAACTTTCTCCTTGAAGTCAATGTAACCATTTAATTTTTTGGTATTTATTATATCCTAAACTCTTTTGGGATAAAGTGATATTTACTTCATTATGAAAAACATATGTAACTATTTACACTTCTATTTAATATTATAAAATAAATTAATTTAGGGTATCAAGTTAATTTTAGTCTGTAAATTGGCTAGAATAATGGTGATTTTTACTTTATTAATTTATCTAAATTTAATTAGTTTCATTTTTCTTTAATTTCACATATTTGAACTCTTTAAGATGTTAAATGAATAATCACTTAAACTTAGACATGAAAAATATTTTACTTTTTAACTTTTAACTTCTCTAAGTTAAAATGTACTCCTACTAGCTACTTAGAGAGTATATTACCTTAAAAATATCTTATTAGGAATCAAAATAAGACACTTTGTGTTTTAGGAAATTACAATTATTTCCTTTTAGTAGGAATATTTTAAACATAAACTACTATTTCATATCTCATAAAAAATTCTATGCATTTATAGTATATACATGATTTTTTTGTTTTATTCTTTAAAATAAACCACCCCCATGTGGGAATCACATTACATCATATTTTAATAAATAATTAGATAAACCATTTGTCTTAGATAAAATAATTTTATCCATATATTTTTATCAAAACTTGTAAAAAAATATAATGAATCATCAAACATGTGTATAAAATTAACAATGTCATATTTTATAAGAATTATCAATTAATTAATCACATGCCTTATCATATAATATAAATGAGATAAATATATAAATCATTTACTTATGTTCTTCTAATATTGAAATATTCCATTAAATTCAAATCATTGATGTAGAAACTTCTTTCTTTATCTCTTGGATGTAAATTACAAGCTCTATAAATCATTCCTTTCATTTTTAACTCCTATATATTTATAAAACTTTTAATGTATATTTTTAGTATCAAATACCTTTAAATATTAAAAAATTTATTTCTATAACACAAATACTAGACATGAAAATTCTATAGAGAGTCTCAAAATTAATGAGGTATTTTGAATAATCTCATTATATTACTCCTTCATAAAAATATCTATAGGTTTTAAATGTCCTTAATTAGAAATTTTTTGACTCTCTAACTCACTTTTCACCTTATTGTTTGATGTTTTACCTACTTGTACTATCAGTAATATACCCTAACTTAGACATTGAATTCCTAGTTCTTCTTTTCTCAAAACATTAAGAATATTAATTAAAATTTTCTTAAACTCATTAATATTGTCAAAAAATTTCCATATATGACAATAGAATTAATTGCCTAACCATTATCTTAATTGTAGGAATTATTTAGTATATCCATACATATTTTATTATAATTAATATTATTGACATACATAATCGTATTGAGTATTCGAGTCTAGAATTACTTATTCCAGTTAACATATAGTACCTTTGAATCCTTTATTTAATCATTCCATGCTTCCATACTCATCTTGTTTTTTCATGCTGAACAACTTCAACAAATTATTACTCTAGAAATAATGGTTCTAACGCATTTAATATTTCTCTTACTTAAGAACTTTTCATAAGTTACCAGTCATAGGAGTCTCTTACTTTAATATTCTCATTTTAAGGATTAATTTCAATGTCTATTTTGATGATGATGATAAATTTATCTATAATAAAAATTATTATTTGATAAAAATTGTGTCTTTTATATTTTTAAGGACATTTAGTGATGGTTCTCACACTAATAGTTATGACCCCACAAATATAACCATTTTGTGATCCAAGATCCATATTTCTAAATAACATACAATGGTTTGTTCATGAAAATAAGCCATGAATATTTTAGGTATGGATTCGTCCCAATTACAATAATTATGAATCTTATATATTTGATCAGATAACCCTTTATCCTAATCTTTCTCTTGGATAAACTTAACATCATTCCTATAGTTTAATTTCTATGGGTTTACAAGCTAAGTGTCACCCAATGAAATTTCCAAGAGTAAGATATAAAAGGAAAATCAATGGATAGTCATACTGAGATCAAAAATACCCCTAATAGAAAAAATATTCAATTAAATATTACTTAAATTAAACTATATAATCCAAGGGTACTCGTTGTAAGCTAGATAGAAAGAAAAGTTTCAGACCTGGACCTCTCTAGAAGGAATATTACACTTATTATTTTAGGGGTTTTCCTTTAAAATTCTCACCAATTTAATATACATCATATACAAACTGAATTCATTACTATTAAATATTATGTTATCATTATATTCTCATATTTTATTCTATTTTTGTGTATGTATGGTTCTAATTAATTAGTATTGGAATCCATATTCCATCAACCAAATTAATGTGTTAACACCATATTAGTATGTAACTCTTGTTACAACCCACAATATCTATTACTCACCCAAAAATAGAAGTCAAATATATTCATATATATTTGAATGAATTCATTAGAATAGGGTACTTGAACCATTCATGTAAATTCATTAAGAAACCTAAGATTTATAATCACCACATGAGTAATCTAGGAGTGACTGATGACCAACACCATCCACCTTTATAGAATAATACATACGGATCTAGGTTGACTAGTGGTCTCAAAAAGAGTCCCTCTCCCCGGTGAGACTTTACTCATGAGAGAATAAAATCCATAATATCTCTACTACCTAATATGCACAAACTGTGATCAGTAACTAATTAAATCTAATAACATCAATTACAAACCGAGGTTAATGTAGTTGAATAATAAATTTTATAAATTCGTACGTAGTATGTAATATAAGGATTTATCTCCTAGAATTAGTTTAATAGCTAAACTAAATCATGCATATTCATAATATGAACAATTTATAACCATTAATAAACCAGGGAATAATTTTTAAATAAATAAAAAATTAAAATATATAACCTTTATAAATCCATTTAGGAATAATTCATAAATAAAAGATAATTTTTTTTTATAAATTAGAGAGAATTATATAAATTCCATAATTTCTAAAATAAATAGTTTTATATTAAATAAAATGTAAATTTTTTCATATTTTTTATTACATAGAATTTCAATTTATGATTTCAATCTTTGATCAAATCAATAGACAAATTTTTTTTGGTATTGTTGAAATAATATTTCTAAATAAGGCCTCCTTTTGATTTGAAGTATTTCAAACTTATTAATTATATAAATTTTTTAATTATAAATATAAACATAGTTTATATTTTGTACTTATTTAATAGATTTATAAATATTTTTATAAATAATTTTTATATAATTTAAATAAAATATTTATTTAAATATTAATATTTCGCCATATATTTTTAAGTAAAAAGTTTTTAATTATATTTCTTATGATTTATAACATTTATCAAACCTATTAATGCAAAAAGGATATTCTAAACTTTAATTCTTTAATTTTAACGAAATATTTGTATTGAATGTTTTTAAAAAAAAACTATTTAACACAAACATTTTATAATTAACTAATTTATAAAGGACCATTTTATAAATATCATAAACTTTATATATAAAATTTTCAATATTTAAAAGCAATTTATTCGTTGGCAGGTTTGAAGCGATCATGGGCGCGTGAAGATGACGCTGGTTCGAAGCTCGAGGAGGCTGGCGGTGTATTTGATTTTGAATTTTGAAATGTGTATTTCATCTGGATGTCGAGATGTGGTTAAAAGGATGTGGTGAAAAAAAAGCAATTTATAAATAATATAATTTAAATCCAAATTAAATTTTCTTTATAAATAATTTTTTTATGTGCCAAAATATTTTTGATAATGATAAAAAATAAGTTCCTTTTTAATTTGAAGAGCTTAAAATTAATTATTTATTATAAAATCACAAATTTAAATATTATATTCATTATATTTTATCCTTATTTAATAATTTATATCCCTTTATAAATTACCCCTTATTATTTTGGGGATTTGTTAAATTCTAGGTCACATGATATAAAAATAATTTATTTTAAGGTAATATAAAAATTAATATTTAAAATTAGAAAAAAATTATTGATAAATTTTTCATAGAAATTTAAATAATTAATTATAAACAATTTTATAAATTATTAATTTATGAAACTTTTATAAATTAAAATACTCCCCAAATAAGATTTTTTATGAATTAATTTTTTTATAAGTCATAAGAAATATTTAAAAAACAGAGTTTCTGAAATTTTCTATTTACGCTTATGAATAATAAATATTATTTTTAAGGGCAATATTCCATTAACCTAACACAAAAACATTGCATATGGGTAATCTCCCTTGACCCTTACGCAAACACTTTACATTTGGGTACTGGCTGTTACCTTTATGTGAACAAACTATGTGAGGGTAAATTTTTGATTACCATTATGAGAAGTTATCATGTAAGAGTAGATTTTTCTAGAAACCATTTTATTGTCTCTAAATTTAATTGTTTAAAAATGATCAAAACTTAAAGATTTTTTTTTCTTCTGATCAAGATAATAGATTAACTCAATATTTTTTTATGAATTGAGTCATTTGATATTGTTATTATATAATAAAATATCGACCAAATACAAACCTATAAAACAAAATATATATCATGTATCTTCATAAAAAGAGATAAATTAATATTGATATAATGAGGATTCTCACTTTGATACCATTGTTAGGTTTTCAAGGATCATCACATGATCCTTTAGAAGCGTAAGAATACTAAAACATGGTGAAATTATCCTTGGATATAAGTAAACTTGTATCATGAATAAATATACATGAAAAATAGAGGATTCAAGGTTCACATTTGTCATTGGTTTAAAATTTGATCTAGTATGTCCCCATCAACTTTGGGTATGTCCTTGTGGGCTCATTTGATTTTATTTTAGGTAAATAAATTTTTTTATGACATGAAATCATTTTTACATGGAATAAAACCAATTATATCATAAAGTTGTTGTAGATAATTATTATATTTACAATTGTAATAATTTACCTATACCTTGCTCAGTTATGATCTAATTAATTATAGATGGCGGTGTTTATTCAATAATTTTATTATAAACTAAATGTTTTTTTACAAATGTTCTAAGGGGTATGTATATTTTTTTTCACCTTGATTACTATGAATAGTTAATAGAAACAATTTAATGAATAAATTAATTATAAACATAACCTAAAATACCTAAATTTCATTTTTTAATTTTATAACACATTATATACCAATGTTATTTAACAAAGTGTTTTATATTATAAAATATATTTATTATGGTTGTAATATTTTTCCTACAAATAATTTTCCAAATAAACATTTTAAAAACACAAAATTTGAATTTTTAAGTAATAAATTTTTTTTTGATTTTAAATATATTTTAATTCATTATTTGATAATTTTTTTTAAAAATTTATCAAAAAAAAATATATCTTTGTTTCCTTTAAAACATTGAATGGTTTTTAAATTTTTATATTAAAATATTATCTTAGTAATGTTCTATAAAATACCAAATTTTTTTTATGAGGAGATATATTCATCTAATTTGAATTGAATTATATTTTTTTAATTTAACCAGTTTTGTAAAAAGGATGAAACACTTGATCTGGATGTTGTTCTAACATAGTTTTTGGGATTCGTACTATTAATTTCCATGTAACATGATGAATAATTTGAAATAATGATATTGGTTGAAATCAAATATTGTATTTTGAAAAAAAAATGAACACATACCAAGTAACATAATTTTGAATCAATAAATTTATATAATTTTATATGAATATAATGAATATATTAAAAGTGTATTTTTTGTTATATTTTATTAGAGATAAAATTATATGTTTGTTTTAATTTTATTTCAAAAATATATAATCAATTCATTTTTTCAGAGATTTATTTTTTAGAAATTTATTTTTGTAATGCTGTAATTCATCCATGATTTTTCCCCAAAAAAACTAAGGTAAATACCATATTTTAATTTTTATTGAATAATAATAATTATGAACAATGTTTTAATTAGGTACTAATTCAAATTTATTTCAAAGTAAATTTTAATTTTATGTAAGAAGACAATATATTCTATTTTACAGTTTTTATTTACTATTTAATATATTTAAAAATATTTGATTAACTATATCCTTGAAATTTAGGAAATAATTTTAGTTTGAAGGGATATATTTCATGTTAAAAATTTTGAAATCATATTAAATAAATTTCAAATTACCACATTTTTTTTAAATTTTTGTAATAGTTAATTGATAAAAAAATTCATTATAATACATTAAATATTGAATATGTGATTTAAGTGTCCCTATAAAAAATTATTTTCTCATGATCATTGGTAGAGGTACCATTGTATGATGACTTTATTTTTTCATTGGTGTTGTTAGAGGAATGTAAATGTGTTTTGATTTTGGGTGATGGAGTGATAATTCTCCCACTGAAAGAACGATGTCAGTTATACTTGTTTGGTAACGGAAGGAAACCACCTCTTATTAAATACATGAATGGTTATATTTAAGTATAAATAATTAAAGGAATATTGTTTTTGATCTATTACTCATGTCTAAGTGAAGTGTTGATGTGTGAGAAGTATTGTATAAAACAGTTTGAATGAAATAGATATGATTAAAGGATCTGTATAATGAACCTAGTTTTGGAAAACTTGTATACCTAAGGAAAAAATGATTTAAACCGGTTCATAGTGTTAAAGAAGATATATAAAAATTTAATAATCCTTATTAGTTCTTATTAAATATATTGGATGATGAAATCAATGATTAAATACACATGGATGATGGTTTGTGAAGGTTGTATTAAAATATGATTTTAGAATACAATGATCAACTTGAAACACTATTTATTGGATATTTACATGATTTTACATACTTTGGAAATTATCTAAAAGGATTTGGTATTATTATAAAAATACCTAGAATTATTTGAAATTAATATAATGTTATTTTAAGTTCTTTAGACATCCAAAGCTGATTGGAAGAATCTTTTAATTTATTTGAGTAAATTCTTGAATATCAGAACTGGAGTAGAAATTTTCCAATGTATTGAACCCTATGCACTTTATAGGATATAATAAGAAAAAAATAGGATAAATTTTTAATCATTATAGTGTATAGTTTAAGAGATTTGTAGGGTTATCTATACATATTAAGGTGAAACCTTTTGTGAAAGATTGAATTCCCAGGGTTCCTGACTTTCCATTCCATAATACCTAGATCTTAAAAGGGTTGACCTGAAGAAGAAAATTAATAAAATAATTACCCTATGATAGAATTTGTATTGTAAAAATATCATCATAGGGTACCTTAATAAGGTATATCTATACATCATAGGGTATAAGATATTAACCCTATGCTTGATGAAATGAAAACACCATAGGGAACATGTGAGACATTATATGGCATAATGAAACCAATGAAAACATTTAATAAGGTACAAGATGTTATAAATTTTGATATTTAGAAAAATTCATGCACCCTATGCACTTCTTAAGGCACATGGACGTCGTAGGTTACATGGATTTTCATGGTTCATCAGTAAACTGAAATTTTAGAAATGTAAAAACTATAGAATTGAAAATTCCAAAGAAAAATTAAAATCAGTTGATGTTTAATATATTCATCATGGATATAAGCATTAGAAACACATAAAAATTATGTAAAACAAGTTGAATAATTAAGATATGTTTATATCCAAGTATATAAATATGTACATCAAATTTTGATGAGTATTTTAGAATAATATGATTTGTAGAATATTATATTCCAAGGAAATATAGAATTGAATATGGTCGAACTGTTCTTCCAAGATTTAAATATCACATAATATTTGTGATTCAAGTAGAGAATTAATAATAAGAGTTGAGATGATAGATAGTGTTTACATATTCATGTTGAATTTGTATAGTTTTTATGGAATTCTCTCATTCTATAAGAAAAAGGTTCTATGCTGTAATCCTTTTCCAGGAGGGTACAAAATCAGATGGAGAAAATGGGAAGGGAACTATAATAATTTTTTTAGTAAAAACCATTAAGAAAAATCCAAGTAATATCATGGTAGGAGAAAAACATGGTGATAAAATTTATGGGATTTCACTTTATCTCTTTATATAATTCCATTTTGGTAAATTAAAAAGAAGACCCATAAAAAGTTAGTATCCCCTGATAAAAAAATTGTAATTGAAGGGAAAAAATAATAATAGGTTGAGGAAAAGAAGGTATTAATATAAATATTTAAATCCAAGATAGACATAACACTTGAGGGAGAAGAAGAATTCAGAGATGATCCTACACGGAAGGTAAATCCATCTGGGTATTATAGAAGAAGTGAGAAGGAGGATAAAGATAAGGTAGTTTATATACCAGTCCTTATAAAATGTAGTGGCTTAAATGTTTTTGAAATTGAAAAAGAAGAAGTGAGATAAGCATGATGATAAGGATTCCTACATAATATTTATTGGATTTTTAGTTCCTTGAAGATTTAGATGAGAATAACCAAATAATATTTTTTTAAATAAGAACTGGAGGATGTCCAATGAAATAAATACTCATCTATAAGAAGAGTTATTGAATATTTAAAAGAATTAAAATAATACGAGTTGATGAAGAATATTAGATTGCAGGGTTCTAAAATATACCTATATATAATTATGATCTTCAATAAGGTTGGAAGTTGAGAAAAACCTTTTGGGATGCTAATATAAAGAAGTGTTGTGGGATACTGTACTCATTAACAAGTGTAATATAGTTAATGTTTACTTATGTAATATGATGAGTCTAATATTAATATAACCCCTAGAAAAACCACAATATTTTAATATAAAATTATAGTGGATAACAGATGATTCATACATCCCATGAATAATAAGGATTAGGATTTACGGAAGTGGATGGGTCATATAAAAACAATTATTCCATACATTACTAATTTACTACATTGAATATTTATTTATAATTAGTTAAAAAAGAAAATATCCATCTATCTCAACTGGAAACATTAGTTCAAAGACCAAAGGGGTTAAAATATTATAAGGATAAATTAGAATTTATTTAAAATTTAACATGCTTGATTCACCCCTCTCAACTGTGTCTATGCTGGTGTACTGGGATTTACAATTTCTATTAGAATATAAGGTCCCCTATAATAGGATATTAAATTTTATTTTCCTATTGGTTTTACTAAAATATAGGTAGTGAAAATTTGAGGAGTGTTTAGAAGTGCCTCAATTTTAAAATTAGATTCCATCCCTGTTAAAATAGAATTATAAGTTTTAATTAAGACCTTGAAAAATGTGAAGAAGAAATTGGAAATTAAGTTAAAAAAATTACAAAATTGAATTAGGAATTAAAATTATCTTAAGGTATTGAGGATGACAATGATTTTTAGTCAAATATATAGATTATTATTTCTCTATTTAAACTTGAAAAACCTATGAAAATGATGAGTTTAATGAATCAATTAGTGATTTTTATTCTAAAGTTAATGATTAATTGAATAAAGTATCTTTTGAAGTTTTCTTATAAATATTTATATATATCAATGGATTTCATGATGATATGTCACAACTATGAAGAGAATCTGATTATATGGAAAAATAAAAAACTAAAATGGTAAGAATTTATAGCATTCTCACAAAACTGGTTAAGTTTAAGTCATAATCTGTGTCACTTTTCTATCAAAGAATTTATTTTATTTATGAATAATTGAAAATAAGTGCTTATGAGAAAGTTATGTTTATAGATTTAATCTGTGAATTAGAAAATACATAAAAAGTATCTTTGAATTTTAGGGATTTACTACTTAATGTTAAAGAATATAAAATAACATAAATTGAAATCTCATCAAATGAAAGTAAAAAGTTTCATGAAGATCAAATTCAAAATTGGAAGAGAAAATGGAAAGAGAGATTGAGATTACTTTAGAATCGGAATTTTTACGTCAATAATATGTTTCATGACCTAGAAATAAAATTTATAAACCTAGAAAATAATAAACCTAGAATTTCTTAAGATATTAAAAAAAATGCCACCCCAAAAATTTTAAATAATATTTTTTCTTCAAAGAATAATTTAAATAGTGGAAGAAATCACTTGATATCCTTTGGAGATCTATCTATTTCAATGTAAAGGAATAATATCCCATAATTGAGTTAAATTTGTTCCAATTAAATAACATTTAACTAGTTATATAGTTATAATATAAAAAATAGTAAAAATATAGATGGATAAAAGATTCCAAAAATTCACCATATCATTGAGGTTTAATTTAGGAATGTCTAAGAATATGAACTCCCCATATGGTTCCCAACAATCTTGGATTTATACCCAAAATATCAAGAAAAAAATTTCAAGATAGATTATTCCAAAATATAAAAGAAAAGGATTTATAGTTCATAGCTAGTATTATTGGAGATTCAGGTTCAAGTCCAAAAAATTATATCATAACTTGTTAGTATGTGGAAAGAGTGTAAGGCCTACATGAATGAGGAGTAATGTTGAAATAATGATAAAACCTGTTGCACAAAAATAGACTTCACAGAAAATGTAAAATCAATCATTTGGAATAAATTTGAAAGTCGTGGGAGACTATGAGATTTTTGAAACATATATAGTCACAGTTACGATGAGTGGTGGAATGTAACAATAATGAAATAATAATTTTTGAATAATAAGAGAAGAACAAAATAGGGAAATAAATGAAAAATAAATGAAAGTAATTTTTCCTTGAGAGTAAAACCAGAAAATAAGTGCATTGAATCAACAACTCATAAGAAGTTAGAAAAAAAGACAAAAAGGATGTTAAATTGAATATACGATGATTCTATTTTTATAGGAAATGGGACTTCCCGAGACATTGCAAGATAACCATTAATATCAAGAAATAAGGTAGAGAATTGGAATTAAAATAGGGGTAAATCCATGAAATTGGTATCAGGATTGGACTAGTGGTTGAAACTCAAAATTATTATTATGAACTTCTTGAGATCATTTCAAAGATAGAAAAACGAAGGAATAATGAATGTGTGTGTGGAAGGTGAAGCTCAGCTAGGAACATGGGTTTCATATGAATAATGTTTTTTCCTAGATGAATGAAACATAATGAAAATGAACTGATGGATTCAAGTTTGGCAACTAATTCAATATATAAGGAGTACCAAGTCAAAAATAATCCTTATTATGTTCCAAAATAGTGGTTAAAAATATGGACAACATAGTTGTAAGAGGCTAATAAAATTGGTCAAGATGAAAAATATATATGTGAATTACTAGCTTAGGTAAATAATCCCATTCCAGAAAAGAATAAATATTGAAATGAAAAACAGTTTCTGTTTACCAAGTAGAAACAGACATGAAAATCTATTGAGAAAAAAATCATGCAGGGTACCCAACTTATTAGAGCTTCATGGAATAGAGTTTCTTGGTTGAGAAATTATTCTAAACCCAATTTATCACATTTAAAAAATTATGGAATACCCACCTTATTCCTACATTTCTTCATATTTATCTTGAAAAAAGGAAATATAAGTTTAATTATGAAGAGAATCTATTGTGGGGGAGCTATCAAAGAAGAAATACTACTACATATTTTTTTTTTCATTATTATGAAATATTTAATTATAAATTAACCATAAAAATTTGATATTGAGGAATTATTTTCACTTTCCCATCAATTTTTTATATTTAATATAGTTAATAAGGGATAGTGATTATCTAAACAAATGGAGAGGAAAATACCTTTCACTTGAAATGTTTTGATGGGTTTTTTGTAGATGAGTGATGATTCAAAAGGTGTGTTAGAAATATGTCTGATTAGCCCCTAAGGAAGTGTAATATCGATGTGGTGTCACATTATAGTTTATATATAGATAATTTTCAATATAAATTATATATTATTATTTTTTACATTGGGTAATCACAGGTATACTTAGATTTGGTTAGTTTATGGCATATTTCTTGGAATATTGTGATTCTACCCTTCTCTTAAAATTAATTTACAAAAATCTATCAAGAAATTGAGAGAAAAAGAAGAGGATAAGATATATTTTTATTAAAATTAGAATATTACAAAAGGGATAATATTTTTACCTAATAAGACCTTCCCTTATATTCATAGAATCTCAATAAGGTGGAGAAAACCATATATTTACATTTTTATTTCTTGTCACTTAGGGGGATAAGAATTAAATTGATTTTAGAAGTTTTTATAATTGAATTTGGAATTCAAAAAAATAAAATAAAAATAAAATGGTTGAGATTTATGCGACCTTTATATTGTGGTTTTATTATTTTCAACATAGTTAATTAAAGAAAATTAATTTGTGTCGATGTTGGGTGATGTGGTGAGAATTCACCCACCAAAGAAATGTTCTACCCATACTTACTTGGTAATGGAAAGAAGAGAAAACTACTTAAATAACCATATTGATATATTTATGTAGAATCACATAAAATTAGATTATTTTTGAACTAGACCTCAAGTCAAAGACAAGTAATGAAGTGTGATAAGTCTGTTTTACAATAGTTTGAATGGAAACGATGAGAATAAAAAATATTTCTAATGAACCAAGTTCTAGAACACTTATATTATTAAGGTAAAAATTATTTAAACAAGTTGAAAGAATTTAATAATATTTATTAATATCAAAGAATTAGTCCTAATGTTTATTAAGAAAACTGGATACTGAAATAAGTGATAGAATACAATTAGATAAAGTTATACGAAATATTTTTTGAAGGCTGATGAAAGAATTCAGTGAGTTATTTGAAATACTATATCCATAGTGTTTACATGATTTCAAGAACCTTTAAAATTATCTAAAGGATTTAGTATTACTATAATAATCTTTGTAATTATTTAAATTTAATGTAATGTTATTTAATGTGATTTATAAGGATGCTGATGAATGGAATAATTCTATAATTAATTTGAATAAAGTCAGAAATTTCATTACAGTAGTAGATATATGTCTAAGTATTGAACCCCAAACACTTCAAAGGATAATATAAGAACTTCATAGGGTAGTTTCCCTAATATTTATAGGGTAAAACTAGTGAGCTTTATAGGGTTCCCTGGACATCGTAAGAAATACCCCCTTATGAAAAATCGACTTCGTAGAGTTCTCAGATGGACTTTGTATGGTATTTTGAAATTTATATGGTCAATTTGAAGGAATGTTTTTTTAAAAAACTATTGAATCATTCTATATAATTCATATGGTATAGATATCTTGAGGTATTACCTTTATAAGGTATATCTGAACATTATAAGGTGCTAGAAATGATCCCTTCATTAGATGAGAACTGAACTTTATAGGGTACACCAAAGACTTCATATTATATAATGAACCAAATAATGAAAGTTTTTATTGTATATATTGAGGTTTATTTTTATATTTTTACAAAATAATGAATCTTACACACTTTATAGAGTGTCTAGACATCATTGAAAACACTGATTCATTGGCTACATTAGCCAACATGTATTTTGAGAAAATTGGAAAACTATAAAATTCAAAATTATGAAGAAGTATATAAATTAATTAATGCTTAAGATATTTTATGTTAATTTAAAAATCACAAACAAATAAAAGTTTTGTGATTAAATATATAAAATTAAGATGATATGATCTTTAGGACTCTAAAGAATGCAATCAAAGAAGGATGAGTTTTTGAGATTGATGAGATTTGTAAAATATTTAATTTTGAGGAGAAATAAATATAAAGAAGATTGATTAGTAATTTATCGATTTAGATATCAATTAATCTTTTTGATTCATGTTTATATTGAATTATAAGATCTAATATTATAGATGATGTTTATATATTCATGTTGAATACTTATAGGCCTCCCAAAATCCTCTTATGAAGTTGAAGATGGCGTACATCACATGGTACTTTTGTATATTTTTTATACAAATTTCGAAGAATTATTTTATGGTGATTTTTAGTGGTATATTTTGAGAAGAAGAAATAAAAAGACTTATAGAGAACAAAGTAAAATATATTAATCTTAGAGAATAAAAAATGAAAAAAATAGAAGTGTAATGAAACAATTTTACCAGTGACAACTATTGATTAAAATCCAATATAGATCATGGGAGGAGAAAAATGTGGTGAGTTAATTTTTTTTATTTCACGTTATCTCATTATATATTTCTATTTTGTAAATTTATAAAAGAACTATAAAAAAGAAGTGCATTCTTGTAGAAAAATGGAATTCTAATTGATTATATAATAATAAACCTTAGAATAATACAGTGTTAATGGATATTTGAAAAGATGAGAGAACTAGATATATCAAGGAAGAAGAAGAATTAGGATATTATCCCTTAGTAAAGTAAATCCATATTGGTTTCAAAGAACAAGTGAAAAGAAGAAAGAGGAAAAAAAGATTGTTTGTATAACATTCCCTATAATTCTTAGTGTTGTGGAAGTTTCAAAAAGAAAAGATAAATATGTTTGGAAATGATGACATCAAAAATAACTACATAATATCTATTAGATGTTTAGTTAATTATAGTTTAAGATGAGAGTTCCCAACTAACAGATTAAGTATAATAACTAGAAGCTATTCTATGAAAAAAGACTAATTCATTAGAAGTTTTATTTAATATTCATTGGCATTCAAAGATTCAGATTTGAGGAAGTAGATAAAATTGTACAGTTCCATGACATCCCTATAATTGTTTTTTCTACTTCAAGAAAAAATGGAATTATAAGAAATAAATGGTGGGATTACAGTATAAATAAGTGTAGTGGGATACTGTACTCATTCACATGGGTAATGTTGTGAATGTTTACCCATGTAATATGGTGAATCTAGATTTAGGTTTATCCCTATAAAAAAAATGTATTTTAAAATAAAATTATAATGGAAAATTTGTGACTCATACATCTCTATCACAATAAGGAATAAGATTCTTGGGGGTGGGGAAACCATTTAAAAACACTTATTTCATACTTTATAGATTTACTACACTATATAATGATGTATTCTAGGTTAAAAAATATAATATTCATTAGTGTTAATTGGTAATAGAGGTTCAAAGTCCAAAAGGGGTTAAAAGGTTATAAGATGGAATTAATTTTTTTTAAAAGTTGAACACACAAATTCATCCCTCTCCCAAGTGTGTGAGGACTAGTTCACTAGGACTTACAATTAAGAATAACTGAACACTAATGAAAAATTATTAAGCTCTATCGTGTGGCCCAACTACACTAATTTAAGGGAATATCATTGCATATTAATAATTCAAATTATCAATGTTGTGGTAATAATTGATTGTTCGACGTTGATACAAAACTCACGATTAAGTTAAAAAAATAAAATCATAAAATTAAGAGAATAAAAAATATAATCAAAAGTTGTTGAATAATAATCAATAACATTTTGAAAAAATTCATTGAATATGTTTTTTTTCAATACGATATACAAGTGAATTGGTGGCATATCACCCACACCAAAAAAATGTTATAAATTTTTATCAATGATCATTACCTAAAGTGAATATAATTATTTATTATTAATAACAATTATAGAAAAATTTTGGTTTTAAAATGATCATAATATCAATTAAAATAAATGTCAATAATATATATATATATATATGGATTAAATGGTGATGGAATAAATTAAATATTATAGGTTGAAAATAATTTTTATTATATAAATGTATAAAATTATTTTAAAAAAATTTGAAAAAAGTTTTATTATTAAATCATCTCACCCAAAAAACCAATAAAAAACGCTATATTTGTGTTGAAAAAGTTCAATAAAAAAGTTAAAAAATATTTCATTTCCATGGAAGGAATGTTGGTTATAAGATATTCAACTTTTAGAAATAATTCAAAACGTTTAGTGTATATTACTATTGGTTGAGCTATGTGTAAAATCTTTAGTATATAAATTTTAATATTGTTTTTTATTTTTTAGTTCCACTATGAGATAGAAATGATTACAATTTTTTAGAAATAAATATTTTAGTTGATATTTATAAGTATTTTTATATGTTTTGTATAGTGGGATTATTTTATAGAAGTTTTATTAATGTGTTATTAAATTATTAATTTAGTACAATGAAATGTGTTTACAATTATTATTAACATGTTTTAAATTATTAACTTAGTTTTTATTTTTGTATAAATAAAATTTTTACGACGATAAATTTTTCTATTTTGATGTTTTTGAAAAATTGTTTTATATAAACATATCTAAAAAAAGTTTTTTTTTGAAATGTTTGTGAAAATTTTGTTTATATAATGATATGATTTTTATTAAATAATTATAAATATTTTATAGCTCACTCGATATCATATATCAAAGTGTATTTCATTTTTATTAGTCTTGATAATGGACTGATTATAAAGAAGAAATATTTTTTATGATTAACATTATCTTACATCAAAACTAATTTAATATAATATTTGAAAATAAATGTTTCTATAATAACATTGGTTAATATTACATGTTACATCAATAATTCGATATATTTTATTTAATCTAGTATAATCTACTAATTCTAAAAATTACAAATCATAATAAATATACAATATTTATTAATAATTGCAAATCAAAGGAATGATATAATTTAATATTTTTAAATTATGAAAAAAGAAATTAAAAATTAAAAATTAGTTTTTTCATTAAAAGTAACTAATAAATCATATCATATTTAAGTTATATATATTATTTAATATTATATTTTTAATCGTAAATAAATTTATTTTACAATTAAGAATAAAATATGAAAATTAAAAACTATTAAATTTAAAAAATTTCTAAAATGTGATTGGACTATGACTTCGAATCAAATAATAATAACAAATAGTTCTCCCTATAAGGGAAATGATTATTTATAAATCAATAATTGAAATGTGTTTCTATATATAAATCACTCTTGAAGTGGTGAAGAACACCCCAAAAGTGGAATTGAAACCAAAATATAATAAAGAAATATTAAATTGAGAAAATATTCTCGATTGTATATTTGAAAATACATATTCTTCTAGTATTTTAATTGACCATATTTTTTAATATCAAGATATTAAAAAGTGTCGAAAATACAATGACTTGATAATAAGAAAATTAGGATCAAAACTATACAAAATACATCGTAAGGACTAGCAACTAAAAAATCAATGAATATTAATTTCATTGTCTAATAATTATATTTTTATATAAAGTTGAATTAATTGAAATTTATATTATATTAAATTTAATATCTTGTATTAGATGTATTTATATTTTTATATTTATTGAAATTACAAATTGAATTACATCGAGGAGATATTGATATTGTAAATAGATGTGATAATTTTAACATCAATATCTAAATAAAAATCCCTAATGGATTTTATTTATTTTCTTTTTAAATTTGGATCCAAAAATAAATCCACAAGATTTAAGTAAAGAAGTATTCCTAAAATTATTTGGATAAAAGAAAAAAAGGAAAGACATTGTTTAGAATTTATATCCATTATAATTTCATGATCATCTTACATGATACAATGACTTGGTGGTGCAAGTTTTATCATTTTCGAGAACTATAAAATCAATTGAAAGTTTCGTTAAATGATATGAATGAAGTGAATAAATTATGTATTTCATCTATTAAAGTATCTATATGAACTAATTTTCCAAATATACATTGAAATAATTCTATTATACATTTGTAAAAAACTCATACGAATCATGGAACAGAAAATGGGTTTAAAGATAAAAGTCATTAGAAAATAAAGGGTGTAGATATAATTAAAAATTTCTATATAAAAAAATCATTTTAAAAAAGAAACAAGAATTTAAAAGCATCACAATTGAAAAAAATGAGAAATAAAAAGTTATTTTTATTGACATAGAAAACCTTGAATGTTTTTGAAAATAATATCAATTTTTAAACTTTTACACTATAAGATAATTATATAATATATATTAAATGAAAAAGAATATACGAAATATTTTTTATTATTAAGGTAACATGATATTGTGAATTAAAATGAGGATCCTAGAACATGTTTAATTATTATATTGATATCATTTTTATGAGAAGTTGTTAGAGAATTTTGTACTATTTTGTTCTTCATCATGTATTTCCTATTATTTTTCCCAATAATGTTCTTAATGAGGAAACATCTAATAGGGATAAAACTTAATCACTTCCTCTTCAATTGTTTTTCCTACATATATTTTTAGTGGAAATTATATAATATTAAGTGAAATTGATGAAATTAAATTTGAAGAGTTATAAATAATTATTATTTTTATGGATGTTATAATTCATATTTATTTTTCAATTTATGACCAAACCATTTATGGTTAAAATGTTGACTCACAGAATAAATTCTCAACTTATTAAATGGTTATTAATAACTAATGGAAATGTTTTAAAAGGATAAAATAATCTCAATTTAAATACTAAATATAAAACTATTTTATTTTCTTATTTTATTAAAAAATATATTTATAAATTTAAATATAGTGATATTTTTATATTGATAGAGGCATATATATTGTTAAAAATTATATAGGATAAATTACTGAGAAAATTTTTATCTTTTATCAATTAGATTTATATTTTTAATTATTTTCTTTATGAAATCATAAATTATTTGACATGAATTTCATGTAATAGAAAACTATATTTTTCTCTTCAATATTTTTTTTTGTGTTGGAAAAAAATGTATCAATATTTAATTTATGATATATTACTACTCCAAAGTAACTTTATAAATTGTTATGACAAGTTTCTATCATAAATATTTTGATTTAAAATAATATTTTATGATATATATTGTTATTAATCAAACAAAATCATGTTAAATATTTTTTACAAAATTCAATTTTGGGATTTGTTTTTGTAACAAATATGAAAAATATATAAAAAATATTTGTAAGAGAAATAAGTTTTGAATATTATGATATACCGACTTCAAATGTTTTTCTATAAATTTTATTTTTCCAGGATATAATTTTCATGGATATGTCAACTTCATCATAAAAAAATTTATCTTCAATAATTTCATAATTCATTATTTTTTTGATGAATTATACTATTTATATAATTTTTTTAGAGTAAATGTACACTACTTAATTTGTGGTAGGATTTACAAAAATATCCACAATGATATGTTTAATTTATTGCAGATAAGATTCCAAAAATTATCATTTTTTTGATATTATTATAATACTTACAATTTAATCCATTGAATAAAAAATTTAATGGTTCATTTGGATGTTAAGGGATGTACAAAAATTGGTCATGAGAAATTTAATTTGAGTGATGTTCTCTTTGTTTATGGGTTGAGAAATAATATCTTAATTGTATCTCAACTTCATGATAATGAAACTTTGGTGATTTTTATAAGAATGGATGTATAATTGGAAATTTATGGATGAAATAATCATTAGTAAATGATATTATATAAGTGGAAATATATTTAAAGTTAATAATATGAATAAATCCTTTTTGTTTGAGTGTGAATGAAGAGAATGAGACTTCACACTAGTGGGTCATTTGAGTCAAAAGAGCATGTAAGTAGTTGATAAATATGACTCTTTAAAAAGTTGAATCATGAATGGTGTAAGGATTTTGATATTTGACACAAGGTAAAGATAGTGAAAATGAGTCGGAAGTTTATGGAATTCAAAACCAAGATTTAATATGAACTTTTTTATTCATATCTTTTGGCCCGATGAGATTGAAATCATTAAACAGAGATATGTATATAATTAATTTTATTAATGAATTTACTTATTTTATTTATGTCTATTTCTTGGAATGTAAATCAGAGGTTCTTGAGTGGTTTAAATCATTTCTATGAGTTTTTGAGAATAAAATCAGGTGTGCTATCAAAATATTTCAGTCTGAGAATGGATGAAAATAATAAATTAATTCTTTAAATGTTATCTTGAAATCATGGTTTAAATAAGGAATTTAGTTCTCCACACATGCCTAAAAATAATGGAGTAACTGAGAGGAAGAACCATAGTCTGGTTTAAATGGGGTCAACCATGTTTTTGGAATATGAAACCTCAAAATTATTTTTTGACACAGGAAATAATAGTGGTTCTCTAAATTCTTAATTGTTGTTTTCTTTATCTAAATTTAGTTAATATACCTTATGATATGTGGTTGGGAAATAATATAAATTTTAAGCGGTTAAACATGTTTATATTCCTATGTTACATCAATATAAGATGAAAATACTTGGGGAAATTGATGAATAAGATAATGAAGGAATATTTCTTAGAAATATAAATAGAGAAAGAAGTTATCAATACTCTAAAAAAATCTCAATAAGTTTTTTTGTTGATATCATATTATTTTTATAGATTATTATGGTATATATTTAATATTTTTTTTGTTTATTAAGAGACTGAATAAGCTCTAGGAATATATAAGGATTATTTGGTTAAGAATTTATTTGGTAAAGTAGGTTTGTAAAATTTCTACGAGAATTTAGAGGTATGAACTGATTAGGATGACCTAAAATGAGGAGTATATAAGTTATAAATTCATAAAAAAATACACACATACACACAGATATATATTTCATTAAGGGTGTTGAAAATCTAAAAAATTGTGATTTTTTGATCACATATACCTACTTCCACAGGTTGAACCAAAAAGTGTTGAAAATGATTTGGAACACAATGTTTGGATTATCATCCTAGAAGAAATAATATACTATATTTGGAAGAAAGATACATGTGGGTTAGTGTCACATAAAAATAAAAGTACATGATTTTACAAAATGAGTTATTTTCTGAATAAACTCTATGGTAAAAGGGATATAACATGAAACAAAGCTTATTTTCTTATAAAGGTTACACTCAAAATAATTTTATAAGCTTTAATAAATTAATTTATTTTTTCACAAGGCCATAAATGAATAAGAAAATTGTTTTTATATACAAAAAAAATAAAAACTATTTAAAATAGCTGTTAAGTCAATATTTTGGAATGGTGAACTTGAATCAGTGGTTTAAAATAAACAACCAAAAGGACTTATAGATGATGGTTCTCAAGTGAATAAGCTGAATAATTTTCTTTGTGGTCTTAAAAAGGATCCTAAACAATGGTATTCAAATCATATTAGTATTTTAAGGATCATGGATTTAAAGAAATGTAATGTGGTTAAAAATTTACATATCAATGAAAACACTACAAACTTACTTATTATGATTGTGTATGTTGATGAAATTATTTTTTCTAAGAATCAAGTAAATACATGTAAAGAATTTACTTTCTAATTAAAAAAATCACATTGAAATGTCAATGATCGATGAGATGATATTTTTTTGTGTGTTTTCAATCCTTAAATACTTCAGATTAATATTTTTTTAAAGAAAACTTTGTTCATGATTTATTTAAGTAGTTTGGAATAGAAAAAATCCAGATAGTTATCTACCCCTATTTCTATTAGAAATAAAATTTATTTTTATAAATAAGTATATATTATTGATTATAAAGGAATTGTAAGTTTTATTAGAAGATTAATTTATATAAAAATTTCAAGAATTGATATACCATTATACTTTTTGATCAATACCAAAGAAACCTAAAGGAGTTACAACTTATGGAAGCAAACAAGATTTACAATATTTCAAAAGATATATTGATTTTGGCTTGAGGAATGAAAAATAAATATGTATAAAAATCTATTATTTTTTTGATACTGATCGGGAAGGTTGCATTGGTGACTCTAAATCACATTTTGGAGGAATATTCTTTATTATAATATGACGTGTTTCTTGATGATATAATAATTAAAATTATATAACTTTAAGAACACCATATATTGAGTATATTGTGGAATTATACAATAATTATCAAATGATTTGGATTATTTTTCATCTTAAATACATCCATGTAGATGTCACATTTCTATTGACGATTGGGTGTGATAACCAAGGTGAAACAAATTTATCATGGAATCTGGCGAAACATTTGAGTTCAAAGTATATTGGTATAAAGTTACACTTTATAATAGATATTATTGAATGTATTTAGATGGAAATATAGTATGGTATAATTAATAAGATTTTTTTCTTCATATTTTGGAAAATTTGAATATAAATAATGAATTTCCACACTTGAGAGAGTTTTTGGAAGTGAATAATCTCCCAAAATTCATATGATTTCATTGATTTATTTTCCATTTTTCATTTCTTTTCATTTTTTGAGAAACTGGGAGAACATATTGGTGAGTTCATAAGATATAGATTATATAATCACTTATATATTTTATAAGGGGGGAGAAAACAGTCTTGGGAGAGTTTATATATAAGGGGTTGGCATGAGTATTATTTGGTAGATGGAGCTAACAAAGGATCTTAGAACATATTTATTGTATAAGGGGGATATTTAAGAGTCCTTAAGAAGTGAGTAAACAAAGGGGGATTTATTAGGACTCCAATTGATACTTGTTCAAAATATTATAAATTTTTACCCCATGAGTTATAGAACACGTAAAATCATTAACAAATATAGTATGGTGTTATTTGGTAATATCAATGTAACACCCTAAGTTTCTATGAATTATTATTATTTTGATAAATTAAATTCTTTTTATTGCTTACATTACACGCAAAACTGAGTTTAGCTTGCATTTCATGTGACTCTAAGTCTTAACAACAACATGATATATTATCATTATTATTTAGAAAAGACCGCTATAAAATAACCATTAAACATATAGATTTGAATAGTAATAAATAATTTTTAAATACAAAGTATAATGATTTTATATAAATAAATCATAGTGATAAAGAGATAATTACTTTTTGAATGAGGTTTTTGTATGTTTTGAAAATACTATTTTTTCAAAAAAATGTTTTTTATCCACAATAAAAAAATTAATTTTTGAAAAATTTTGTTTTTTTATAAAATGAAAATATATTTTGAAATGAGAATGTAAAAATTATTTTTAGGTGAATTTATGATAATTTTTTTGAAAATTTAATTTTTTATGAATAGTAAAAAATATTGATTTTTAATTAAAGATTGGCTTTTCGTTTAAAATATTTATAAAGTTAAATTAATTTATTTAAAATTAAAATTATTAAAATTATTTATCTATTAATACATTTTAGTTCATTGAAATCATTTTGAAAATTTAATTTGATATAAAAACCTTGTAAACTATGTAAACTTTTAAGCATTTTCTTTTTAAAAACATGCTTTACCATCATGTCTGTAGGATTAGTTTAAAATTAAATTTTACCACTTATCTGAATTGAATTAATATAATTTATTCCATATTTTGAATGAGAATAATTTATATTATCTAGTAAGTTCAATATAATTTTTTTACCAAAGTGAATATGGAAAGCTGTGAAAATTAATTAGTTAAGGTAAAATGTGTTTGCCTTGGAGTTAAAATAAAAGGGTAGGCATTAAAATGACATGAAATATTGTCTAAAATAAATTTTATAGAAATATATATACCCTATAATATAAAATTTTAGAGAATACTCCATTTGGGTGCCTTGTGGAATGAGAAAAACATGGGTACACCTTTTTTCTCTTCAAAACATTACTAGTGTGCAACACAACTCACCTATAAAAGGCTACCCCTATCTTCTCTTATTAACACCATAAAAATATTTCAATTTGGCTAGTACCTACCCACATACCTTACCAACTTCTATAATCTCATACTATAAGCCTTAGTTTCTTTAGAAATTTTACCTTGTAAGGATTTTTGTGTAAACATAAGGAGGATCCCTGAGGAAGAGTTAACGTTCTTCGTCGATATTTTTTATTTGTTTTAATTATACAACCCCTTAGATTATTATTAAACCTTTATGATGTAGAAAAATCAGTATATTTCATATAATGATATTGTCTTTATATATAGTGAATTACTTAAAACCGTCTCCACTTTCATCAAATGGGTTACAGAATCATCATTCATATGCATGGCAGACTACCATCTCACAAATCGATGTCATTCACATTTCCATTATCTCATCTAATGGATGGTTATAATGATGGATTAAATATTTATATATTATATTTATGATATTATTTTAGTTTTCTAATTAATTTATCAAATATTCCTTTATAAATTCCAATTCGTCTGAATATGATTACATTTCTCTTATGTATGGCAGACTACTGCCTCACGAAGGGATGTGATTCATTCATGCCTACGTATGACCTATCATCTCTATGAAAAATCTATTTCATTTTCTATCTATAAATTTTTGGACAAATATAAACATAAATTTAATGACTATATATGATTTTTATATCATTGTTATAACTATTAATGTTAAGTAAACATGATCAATGTAATATGTCTTAAAATAAAAAATCGAAACATATAATGAAAACAAAGTAGTTATTTCCAAAAACATGGATTTAATAGGGAATTATCAATAAATGGTTTATAAAAGGTCATAATAAATTCATATATAGTATGATATATATGATTATTATTCCTAAATATATTTATAATTATCCTATATTTATCAAAAATCACTTTTGATTGTGTACAAAGAAAGCCGAGACTTAAGGTAAGATATTTGGTCTCAAATTTCTTTCCTCAAGACATATGATAAGTTATGCACCTACCTTATTTTATGTGGTTAATATAAAGCCACTTTGACATGTAATATCATAAATTTATATATTTTATTGATATTATAATTTTCATTCAATGTTATTCCTTCACGTAGATTACAATTCAAAGTTACTAAGGTGGTAAATATTTTTTGTTACAATCTCATCCTTTATCATAATTTTTTACGGTTATGCTTCTAAGGATGATATATAATGATTCATTTCTCAAGAAAATAATTAATCTTAGTCTCTTATTGATATTTCATAAGAATATATGTTTTCCATTCATTTTACTCTCTTTATGTACTAAAGATTTCAAAATATTTGTTTAAGAAAATAATCATCTTTATTAATGTCTTCAGTCGAAGACCCCTATTTTTTTCAATATCAGGTTGTTTAAAAATATTTTCAATTTTTTTAAAATTCATAAAATTATTTGTTGAATAATTTTTTACCCATGTTTTAATTTTTTTAAAATAAAATTAAAGGAATTTTCATCTCATTTTCCAAATAATTCCCATTTGGCTTTCACCCAAAATGTTAAATGAATATTTGTTTTAAAAATTTATGACATGGATGGAATTTTCTTCCATAGTGATAATTATTTTCTTTAAAGATTAATTTATATATTTTCAATTTTATTTTAAAAGTTAAATATTTTGAGAATTTTTTTATGTTTTATATTTTTTCCTTGATTAAAGGATATTTTTCCTAAGAAATGTTTTAAATGATTTTTTAAAAGCATCCTATATAAATTTTAAAGTTTATTTTCAAATAAAAAGATTTAAAAAAGATTTTATGAATTTTTATTATTACAAAAGTGATTTTCAAAAAAATTATCTTGTTCAAGAAATGTTTCAAGTGATTTATCTTTAAAAATCATTATCCATATAAGATGACATTCTTGATGTAATTTATTATTTTCTAAGGATGTGAACCAAGGATACCATTTTTATTCTTTCTTTGAATGTTTTATGATGAAGTGGTGTTTATAAACCCTGTTTCTCTTCTATGGGTTATACCATCATAAAATTCTTTTGAAAACTACTGCTTTATCCATGGGTTAACAATGATAAATGGGAAAATGATTATGAAACTTGTCTATTTTCCACATGTTATGATATGGTGAAATTTTTGTTAAACTAATATCATTTAATGGGTTATGATATTATGAATGTTTTATGATCTTGTGGAAAAGAATGTATCATTTTAATTATTTTATGGGTGAGACATATATCTACATTGAATTAATTTAGTTAATATTTATATCTCTTCAGATAGAAAAGAATATCGGGACCAAGTTGGCTGGAGAAGTTGTCTTTAGAAGTAGAAATAAGTATTTGAAGAAAGTTTTCTTTTTATTTTTCAATGAGAAAGAAATCAATTCACTTTTTAAAAGTCAAAAATCAGGCTGACTATCATATTCAAGACATTAGAATCAAAATTCTTAATAAATTCCTTCATATTGAGAAGACATTTTCTAGAAGAAAGGAACATTAGACTCACCAGGGATCAGAATAAAAGGAAAGTTGTAGTGAGAGGATTATTCAGATTCATCTTGGATTTGATGAAAACTTGATTATGTCTTCTATTTTTTAATTCACAAAAATAAAATTTTGTCCTAAAACTTGTGATGTTGGCTTGATAAAATAAAGGGGGAGAATAGGTGTTTCAAAATGTATTTTGGCTAATCATATTTAGGTTTGGGTAGAAATAAAGAATGTTCTGGAAGGATGGGAATTTACAATACTTTCCATTTTTAGTTAGATAATTATGATGGTGATCCTCAACCTATCCAAATTCATGAAGGAAGTCATGATACTAGCTGAAGTTTATAGAATATGGAAGTGGACAATGTAAAAGTTTTCTAGTCTCAAATCATATATGTGAGATCACTAGACATAATTTTGTTTGAAGGATGTGGTGGTTAATTGGAAATGTGAAAAAAATGAAGGTGATGGTTTTTAGTCAGACCCATAATACAAGAGAAACAAATATTTATAAAGGGAAGTTCCTTGGTTTTGTAATTCAAAAATGAAGTTTTTGAAGTTGAATCTACTAGTACCAGTCCATAAAACACAATATTCCACTAATCATCAGAGGTAGAAATACTTTAATCTGGATATGTTGGAAGTAATGAAAAATGAAATAAGATAATATTGTGGGGATTGATGTGGGTGAATTATAAGTTGAATTATAATTTGATTTTTTTGTTTCCCTCATATGTTTTTTCAATTGTGTTATGAGAGAAATAAAATATGTTAAGTTGTATTGGTATTAATTGGGTCAAGAATATCCTATTAGGGGTGACAATGATTGAAAAAAATGAGGTAGTTACTGATCTATCAGACATAGGCTGACATAAATATCTTCCTCAGAAGTACGATTATCGGTCTAATGAGGAGAAGAAAATAATAATTTCTTGAATCTTTTCAATTTTTTTTCAATGGGTATATAAGACATTTTTGAAGATTTTTTAAGAATGCTTTTAATATTTTTTTTTTCACTTGGTATGAAGCATCTTTATGAGAATACATTTGTTTATTTATATGTTTTTTTTAATTGGTATAGAGCAATGTAGGGAAGAAAATTGGAATAGGAAGATTAGTTATTTTAAATGGTGATAGATCATTTTGATGGAAAAATAATAATGGAAATAATAATGGGAATCATATAGAATAATGTTAAGAAATTTTTATTGAGTTGATGTATTGAGAATATTTGAGAAAATTCCAAAAGAGTTGATAAGAATTGAAGTAGTCCATGTTTCATCCAAAATTTAAGGATAATTTAAGATTTAAGAAATTTGGTTTAGAGGGAATGATTTTCAGAATCCAACCCAAACTATTTTAGGTTTCCTATAAATAAAGGATGTACCTTTTACTTTAATAAGAAAATTACTATACCAAATAGAAGATAAAAAAGATCCAAAGTTCTTAGGAGAAGATGTTTCTAGATCGTGCTTACCTAAGAATGTTTTTTGGAAATAAGAAGAAAGGATTAGTGATAATTTCATATTCAAAGTTTCTAGAATTAGGTCAAGTAATTGGAATATATTTTCAAACTCAAATAGAAGAAGTTCAATATTGTTTCATCAATATTCTAATAGAGTTATCATTTTACATTGAGTAATAATACTTGGTAATTAGATTGGGAAATTAGACAAAGTATCATTTTGAAGTCCAGAAGAAGTTCTTTCTTGCTGCTTGGTAAAAAAGAGAAGAATTGTTTTGAAGGATATATTTGTGAAAGTTGGTCAAGTATCACTATAACATTTCTATAACAGAAATTTAATTACATCATTTCATGCTACTTATAGAACATCACCTATTATATTCAACATAATTTTTCATGTGTGTAATGGAATATCCTACTTATTTAATTCCACACATAAGGATTGTTTTCTAGTGGATATTTTGGTATTAGATTATTTCCCAACCATGTTAAGGATATAGATACTCTTTTTTTTGTAATGAAGCTTTTAAATTATTATGTTCCTATGGTTGTGTACTTGGTTTTGTTTTCAATAGGCTAGCAACTCTTTGATATGAGTTGAAGGTTTTTCTCAAAAACGGGGAATGTAAAAGTAAAAGATACCACTGATTCACCCCCTCCTTCTATCAGTGGTGAATTGAGCTTAGTTGGAAATCAAAAGACTATAATGGGGAGTTAACCGAGTTCAGTAAGAGACTTTATCCACTATGATGGCCTTGGGAGTGAACCTTTATGGCTTTGATGGTTTGGGGAGTTAAACTATTCCACTATGATAGCCTTTCTAGTGAGAGTTGCCTACTATGAAAATGATTTTCTATGCCTATGTAAATGCTACAAATCTATGTGTTATACTAATTTTATGATCTAATTGATCATGTTATTTGATTATATTATGATTTATATCTTATTAACTTCCAATATTTATTTAGTGACTCCATATTCTGATATTTGATATGTCATGTAAGGTTTTAAAAATATTATTCCCATGTTCTCAAACCATTATGATCAGGTTATGATTACATACTACCTTTTATACCATTACTAAGAATATAATTTTACCTATTATTACGTTTCCTTTCACATGTTATAAATAAATGAATTACGTACGATATGGATAAGAAGGATGATAGTTATGAAGAAGTTTGTGGGAGATGATTTAGTTTACCTATAAACCATTTAATTGTGTTTCCATGTTTCCAAAGGCACTATACATTTATGATCCTCAGTTGTGTATTTGTATAATGTAATAAATGTTGATATAAAATCATGTATTATCTATGTGTCAAAATCCTGAGTCGCTATAGTTGGTATCAGTGGATTGGTTTAGTTATCCTTTAGAAACTAGGATTAGTAAACTTAAGTGAGATCTCTAAGGATATTTTTAAGGACAAGTATAAGGATGAGTAATTTAATAGGAAAATGTCCTTGAATCTTGGTAAAGGATATAATGAGTGGTTTCTAAGAAATTACATCGTTTCCTAAATACTATAAGTGGATATGGGTCTGGTACAGAGCTTCCTAGGGTTTATAACTCTGAAAAGGGCATGTTGAACTTGACTCAATCATTACATGGTTCAAGAAAGTGAGCCTTACTGAACATATGGCTTAAAACTATTGAGGTATATGCTTTGAAAATTCAAAAAATAATTGTGAAACATCATGAGGGATTAGAATAATGACCAAGAATAACCAAGTTTAATCCTAAGGTGTCATCAAGGTGTCATGATCTAGACATTCAATATGTAAATTTTCATGATTTTTGGTTCCCTATTATGATTATTGTTTCTTACACTATGTTTTTTTGGTTGCAGTTAGTGGTTGGAACCCGAAGGAACCTTGTTAATACTAAGTGTTATAGAAAATTAAATGATTATACTCCTGGGAATCCAAATGATATGGGAGTTGGAATATAAAATCACATTGCTATGATCACATAATTTTCTCATGAAGTGAATTATACCACACATACAAATCAAAAAATGAGGGAATAACACCCTGTTGATTCCTTTATACTTCCATTCCTGCATTTTATCATTGGGTCTTCTGATTTAATAGTTTTTGAACAATTGATTAACATGAATAAAAAGATATTTTCTATTCTCTAGTGTTCATAACAAAAAAATTCATTTTGGATATTTACTATTTGAAAGGTGAATGTGATGAGTGGTGGAATCTTATCAAGAATACAAGGAAAGAAGATGAAATTGAATCCATTTATTGGGATGAGTTCAAGAACATATTTTTTCATATGAAATTGCATAATGTTATTCATGAAATAATAGATAATCTGTTCCTTGAGATAAAGTAAAAGGATGATGAATCTATTGGTACATACGAGGAAAATTTTACAAGAATTGCAAGGTAAACTTATGGTATTATCATCCTAAATAAAGGTAAGGTTAATCGACTATTCAATGGATTAAAACTAGGTCTATTATGGGATTTATTCATAAGATAATTAAATATCTATGAAGATATTTTTTGATGTGATATCATAGTGGAAATAGAGGTTGGAGTTACATATCTATCTCATGGTTTTGAAAGGAAATTAAAAATGGAATTCAAAGAAAAATATAAAAACTATTTAGAGAAGAAGGGATTTACATTATTCTCAAATAGTAGGAAGAAAAATGTAGCAAATTTTCTTAAGGGGACTATTAAATTTTTTATTTGGGAAAGTTAATGGTCATTTAACAATGGATTTCTAATGTGATTGGAATAAGTTATCTTACAATGAGAATATAGAGAAAGTTGTACATAATAAAGCATCCAAACTCTAGTATTTCAAATGAAAGGAGTACGAGAACTATTATTACTTGTCCCCATATCTGATGGTTAAATTTTGATGGTAGACAACAGAAACCACTTAAATTGGGATTGAAAGGGAAATATCATGTGGTCACTTTTTCTAATGAGGGGAGCGATAACGACGTGGTGAAAGGTACACTTACCCTCAACTATAGAACTGTTAATGTCTTTTTTTGACTATGAATATACCCTTTATTTCAAATTTGAATTATTTTATAAGGGTATCATGATAGAACACAAATTATTAGATGTAGAATTTTTATTTAAAACCCATAATTTTATGATTATTACACATCATGCCTATGAATCCTCTTCGGGTTTTCTTAGTGGGAATGTACTTCCAGAAAATCTTATAATTCATCCTATGGTTTAATTTTATGTCATATTATATATGGATTGGATTTATCTAGATAAATCACACATAAATTGTTGAGGAAGGGAAGTAAAATTTGATATTCCAAACCAACGTATGATAATCTATCAATATGATGATATGTATTAACTTCGAATAGAGATAAAATCCATTCTATGGGTCTTAATTCCCATTCCAAAGGGGTGTTTTTCTCCAATGGTTTGGGAGAACCTTAACATCAATTGTATGAATATTTTACATAATTTTTTTAATGTATTTCTAGGAAAATTTTCTATTATTCCATAGAAACATGAAGTTGATTTCTCAATAGAACTCATACCTAGTGCCACACCAATTTCGAAGACTCCCTCTAGAATGGCCTTGATTGCTTTGTGGTAATTGAAAATGAAACTCTGAGAGAACCATTAAAATTAAATAATTTGTCTAAGTTTCTTACCTTAGGATAAAAATATTATTTTTTAAAAATAAATATGCATTGGTGCGATTTTGCATTGATTAATGAGTGATAATAAAGATCACAATCAAGAACAAGTATCATATACCCCTTATTGATGACCTATTTGATCAATTATGTGGATCTTGATACTTTAAAAATACTTAAATTCATTATAAATATCATTAATTGAGGTTCATGAAGAAGGATATACCAAATACAACATTCCTTATAATTCATGGACATTATGAATATATAGTGATTCCATTCAGTCTTACCAATTCCCCTCCTATCATCTTGAATTTAATGAATATATTCTTTAGAGATCACATTGATATGATTCTAGTTTCCTTTCTAGATGATATTATTATCTATTTAAAGTGAAAGGAATATCAAGAAGATAACTCGAGAATTTTAATAAATACCCTAAGGAATGATAAACTATATGGAAAATTTACCAAATGTGAATTTTTTCTACAAAAGGTTTCATTTTGGGCCATAAAATCGCATGATATGGTATATCAGTAGATCTATCTATGAATAAGGATATTGAATGTTAGACCAGACCGACCATGTTGACTGATATCCATAGGCTTCTTGATATAGAATAATATTATAGAGGGTTTTTGGTGAATTTTTCATGAATATCGAATCCACTCACCCAGTTAACTAGGAAGGGATCCAAGTTCTTATAGACATATAAATGTGAGGAAAATTTCAAGGAACTAAAGATAAGATTATTTATAGAACAAATTCTTATATTATCTAGTGTGTAGAAGGGTTTTTAATCTATAGTGATACATGAAATAAGGTATTAGTATGTGTTCTTATGAAAAATGACATGGTTATAGATTAAGTGTCATGATAGTTGAAGGTTCATGATAAAAATCACCCAACTCCTGATTTAGAGTTAACTATTGTATGTTTTTCATTAAATATATACAAGATTTATATTTAGGGAGAAAAGTGTGATATATATACCAGTCATAAAATTTTGGAGAATATATTCACACAGAATGAGTTGAATATGTGATAGATAATATTATTAGAACTGATTAAATATTATTACTTCTATAGACATTACCATCCTTAGAAAGAGAACAATGTGGATAATGCATTGAGTAGAAAGGATCATGACAACTTATCTATGATGGGGATTAAAAAAATAAAATATATCTAGATTAGAAAAGGATGATTTTAGACATTCTAAATGAAGGGAATAAATATTATCTTTCTCAATTGACTGTTCAACCATCCATCCAAGTTATGATTAAAGAGGAATTGAAGGAATATATTAAGCTACAAAAGAACATTAAAAAAAATCCTGAGATTAACTTTGATAATATTGGAATTATAATATACATGAACTGTTTATATATGTTATGCATACCTTATTTGAAGAAGAATTTATTAGAGTAATCTCATAGTTCTTTATTCTCTATTTACCCAATAAGTTTGAAGATGTGTTGAGGTTCGAAAGAATTATTGTTATGGGATGGTGTAAAGGGAGATATCATAGAGTTTTTAAGTTTATTCTTGGTATATAATTAAGTTAAGGAATAAATAAAACATTCTAAGGGGATTTTATATCCATTACCCATACCAGAATGGAAATGGAAAAAAATCACCATGGATTTTGTCTTTGGACTCCCCAAAACGTCTAAATAGAATAATTCTATATAGGATATAGTCAATCACCTTGAAATGTCAGGATAATTCAATGCTATCATATAAGACTTCTATCTATATTGTCTTGATAGGATATAAATTAAGAAAGTGGTAAGGTTTATTGGAGTACCACATTTTTATTTCAAATCTAGATTTTAGGTTTACCTAAAAGTTCCAATGATGTCTTAAATAAGATCTTGATATAGAGTTGAGTTTTGATAACTATGTATCATCCTTAGATAGATAAAATTTTTTAGAGAACATTTGAAACCCTTGATGATGTGTTGAGATATTTTTATTTAGACTATAATGTGGTAGGTATCATCACATTCTCCTATTTTATTTTTCATATAATAATAGTTTTCCATCAATCATTCTAATGGATCCTTATGAATCCCTCTATGGAAAGAAATGAAAAGTTCATATGTCATTGAATGAAGTTAGAGAAATATATCTATTAAGACCGTAGTTAACTATAGAAATAGTATATAATACAATTAGAAACGCATCATGGTAGTGCATAGTTAGTAGAAAGGTTATGTTGAAAATCTCTAGCATGATTTAGAATTTTATTATGGTTACAAGGCATTTCTAAGAATTTCTCTATGGAAGAAGGTTGTGAGATTTAGGAGGAATGAGAAACAAATCCCTAGATATATCATCTCCTTTGAAAATTTTTATCATATCTGGGTCGTAGCATATCAGTTTTTACTTGCAAAAAACCTATCTCAAGTGCATGATGTGAATTATGTATCTATCATAAGGATGTACATACCTGACCTGTCACATGTATTGAATTCCGAGGTATTATCATTTGAGAAAGATATTTATTATGGGGAATAATAGCTGGAGACTATAGATCATATAGAGAAATTTCTTCAAAATAATACCCCTCACCTTTTTGTGGTTTTGTGGTGAATCCTTGAGTTTAAGGAAGATATTTGGGAACTTAAAGAAATGATGAGGCAAAAGTATCCTCATTTTGTTCTATCAGAGTGAAATATTTTGAGGAAAAATTTAATTTTAAGGGGGGTAAAATATATCACCCTGAGTTTTTGTGAATTTTGATTTTATAAATTAATTAATTTTGTTTAATATATTACGTTACATGCAACAATAAGTTTATCTTATGTTACATACAACTTTGAGTAATAATAAAATCGAGATGTATTATTAATATTATTTAAATGTGATCATTATAACCTAGACGTTAAACATAGAAATATGAATATTAACACATAATTTTAAAATATTAATTATAATGTACTTATATAAGGAAAACATATTGATAAGAAGTTATTCATTTGTAATATAGTATATATATGTTTCCGAAATACAATTTTCTAAAAAATGATTTTTTTAACAATATTAAAATTAATTATATCAGTTTTAGAAAATTTATTTTATAAAAAAAATTAATTTTTGAAATAATCATACTAAAATTATCTTAGGGTGAATTTTTGAGAATTTTCTAAAAATATCGATTTTTTGATGAATAGTGAACAATACTGATTTTTTATTGAAAACTGCCATTTCATTTAAATTTTTTATCATGTTAAATTATATTTTAAAATTTTTTAAATAAAAATTAGTTAAATTATATATATATATATTAATCCAATTAGGTCATTTGAGTCATTTTAATATTTAATTTTTATATAAAAGCATTGTAAACTTTTGAACCTTTTTCTTTGAAAACCCGCTTTTCTCTTTGCATCTGTGGGTTTAATTATAAATTAATTTTTTCAATTTTTTGCTTTTAATTTAGAAAAATGTATTAATTTTTTTAATCATAATAATTTATAATATATAATATGCTTAACCTAATTTTTTCCCAAAAAGAATAGTGAAACTAGCTAAAATTAATTACTAAGTTTAAGGTAAAAATGGGATTACTGGGGTTAAACTAAAAAAGCAAGTGTTAAAATGAAATTTTTTGTTTCTGTCTAAAACATATTTTATTATTATATTTTGAACCTATCACATATAAGACTCTATAATACTCAAATTTTGAACCTTTCTTTAGGGAAAAATTGTGGGTACAAATTTTTATTTTCAAAAAATTATGAGTGTTCCACTCACCTTACTTATAAAAGGTAACCCCTCTTATCTCTTATTTACTCCATCAAACCATTTTGGTATGGAAAATACTATAGAAAATCAGTTTCCAAATTACCTACTATAATTTTATATGCCTTATTTTATTGATATATCCAATTTTGGAAGGATTTTGGTGAAAACCTAAAGAGTTAAACTATGATGATATAAAAAATATAGTATATTACATATATTTATATTTTTTTTAAATTAAGGGAATTACCTAAAACCGTCACCACTTCCATAAAATTGTTTAGAAAATCATAATTTGTGTATGGTAGGGTACCGCCTCATGAACTGATGTATTTTGTTTTTCAATTACCACCTATCACGATTGGTTATAACGATGTATTAAATGGTTATATATAATAATTATGATAATATTGTTATTATTGAATTATTATATCACACATAGCTTTGTACTCTCCATTTTTGGGGATTACAACAATATTACTGTTTTGTCTGGTAGACAACCACATCATGAATTGATTTGATTTGTTCATGATTTACATGGAAGGTACCAAGAAAGCTCAGTCAGAGGTAATACTCTGACCATTTATTAATAAAGAGAAAAGGTCAACCAAGTTCATCGAGGGAGAAAAGATAGCTACAGATCATAAAAATCACACCCATCACCACATAAATTATAGATTCCTTCTTCTTCAGTAGCAGATTCCCACTCTGAAATTTCATAATGCTTGAGGACCTTGGCATATTTTCTTCTTAGATTCAACTTTTCCAGAGATAAGAATTCCTTTGAAGACAGCCTAACACCACTTTCCTTCGCAGCTGAAGATCTAGTAAGCAACGGGCTTGGAAGAGAAGAGTAGTCTTTTCTCGACCTCCGCTGTGATGGGATAGTCATATCACCCTCATTCTCACACATATTCATCCACACACCCTGAACCACATCAATGTAAGAAATATGAACCATACCATTCTCATTTTTCTTTTCACTATCAGAAATATCACCCCACTTCTCTAGGGTTCTCACTTCATGATAATTCAAAACCCATTCATGCTGAAATTGGTTGTTACATTCTGTCATGAAAAGACATTGTGGCTGCTCCACAACATCCTGCAGAACATTCCAAGTTACAACATCCTCATAGGAGAGATCAGCCTGCATCATGCCACCCTCCTGCCTTTTATCATCTGCCTCTGCTTGAGAATTCGCCTCATTTTCCAATTCCAGTAAACGATTACCAGTGGAGACCATGATTGACATTCCTCCAATGAAATCCTCCCACTCTGTCCACTCCTCAGCATAAGATTCCACTTCCCTCGGTTCAGAAAAAACTGGGCCCAGCTGCTGTTCAGACACATATTCCTTCCAGTGGGCACATGAATCCAAAATATCCACTTTCATTGCATTAGGAATCCCAATATCACTATTTAAATGTTAAAAAATCTGCCTAACTATTGGTGCACGTGGCCTATCTTGCACCTCCTTCTGAGGATTCCCCTACATTTTGGAAACAGGACCAAAACTCTCAGCAGCCTGAACAACAACCTGAGGATTCATTGCCTTTGCATTGGAAGGCACCCGACCTTGAGCACCCACAACAAGATCATGCTGTGGTCTAGTACTCCTAGATGGATCCTTCACCACCAGTGAGGCTGAAACAGATGGGATAGAACCCACACTACCCATTCTCAATTCCCCTGATGAAGCCCCAAACAGACCTTTCATTCGACAAACTGAATCAGCATTCCCAAGACGACCACATGCAACACAAAATGACATCCAAGACTCAAATTTGACATCCTGCTTCCACTGAAACCCCTTCCCATCCGTAATCCAAACCCAATTGATAGGAGACCTCACAACATAAACCTCTACACAAATCCATGGACAAATGGGATGACAGACTACCTCCGTCGAATGACCAGAGCATAAATATCGACTGATCCAATTCCCAATGGAACACAAAATGGAGGGATTTTGAAAGGAGAGAGGGAGGCCAGGAAGACTCACCAAAATTTCCATCATCGAGTGGTCACGCCTCATGTGGAGGTTAAAACTCCATTGAAGAAGATAGAAGGAATCTTTATTGCAGCTTCGAGGGGATCGAGACTAGGCAGTAATTAGGTTGTCTTCAGTCTCAAACCGGATCATCAGATGCTTCCTATCAAGTAATCTGACAACCGAACGCTCTTGAAGATCAAAAAATTGAAGATAAAGTGTTAAAAATCATCAACTGAAGGGATCATATGATGAAACTGAGGCACCAATGTAAGGTTTCATAGATCTTTAGCACCATTAAGTTCCACCGAGGAAAGATCATATTGAGGCGCTCCTTGGAAAAGATCAGGGACTTTCAGAGAGAGCTTAATCCTCAGAAATGGAGGAATAAAATCAAGATTTGTGAACGGTGCAAAAGCCTTGTCTCATCCATTAGATCGCAAGCCTTCCCCCTTCGATCGAGAGGGGGGAACATGGTTCCGAGACATTAGGGTTAGGGCATTGTCGAAGGAGAAGGATTCATCGCCGCTCGAAAGTGATTATCATTTACATGGAAGGTAATAAAGATGGATTTAATGGACATATTTGATATATATGAAAAAAATGATTATTTATTTTTAATATATTATTTCCCCTTCTTTCTCCCTATCTGTTGATAAAATGGAAACAACATTGATGTGTACGTACGACCTACCATCTCCATGAATGATGTATTTAATATTTTATCTATATATTTTTTTCATTACTATAAATACATATATAATAAATATATATTATATTTATATCATGTTTATCATTCTAAATATTAGAGAACCATGATCAAATTAAGGGCCCCAAAAATTAAAAATCAAAACATAAAAGGAAAACAATACAGTTATTTCCTGACCATGATTTTAACATAGAATTATTAATAAATGGGAAATAAAAGGTTATAATAAAGTCATATTTGGTATGATATATTTGAGTATGGTTATTTAATATATGTATGATAAACTTATATTTAGTATACAAGAGGTTTAAATGTGTATAATGGAAGTCAAGACTTAAGGTAATCGATTTTTATCCCAATTTTCTTTCCTTGAGAAATATGTTTTGTTATGAACCTATCTTATTTAATGTTGTGTATATAAGACCAAATTAACATGTAATTTCATGAATTTATTTATTATCATGATATTTAAGGTTTAATTTAATTTTATTCCTTCATGGGACTTAAAATTGAAGGTTACCAAAGTGGTTGATATTTTACATTATTGTCTCATCGTTTATCAGGATTGTTTATGATTATGTTTTAGAGGATGAAATATTTTGATAAATTTCTCAAGAATCTCGTAAATTTTATTCTCCTCTAATTATCTCATGAGAGTGTCTATTTTCCCTTAATTTTCCTCTCTTTATGTTCTCAATAGTTAAAAATAAATTTTAAATGAAAAAATGATCTTTAATTATCTATTCGGTCAAAATTCCAATTTTATTCCAAAACCAAGATTTCTAAAAAAGGTTTCAATTTTTTTTTATTAAAATAATTTATTAAAGGAATTTTTATCTATGTTTTAATTGTTACTAAATTTTATGAAATGAATCTTCATTTTAATTTTCAAGATAGAGCTCATTTCGCTTTTACCAAAAATGTGAAAGGAATATTTGTTTCTAACATTTACAACCTGAACAGAATTTTACACTATATTTTTTTTAAGATTTCGTCTATAAATTTTAAGGTTATTTAAAAAGAAAAGGATTCTTAAATTTTTTTATGTTTTGAAAAGTTTTTTTCATATAAGAAATGATATTTTACTTTTAAAATATTTTAAATGTTTTTCAAAAGATTCCATTATAATTTTTAGGTTTATTTTAAAATAGAAGGATTTCGAAAATATTTTATCATTTTTTAATCTTAAAAAAGTGATTTTCAAATAAAATTTATCTTCCTAAAGAAAATTCCAAGTGATTTATCAATAAAATCCATTCTCCATCTAAGATGAAATTCCTTGATATAATTTATGATTTTTTGGGGATATAATGTAATGATACCATTATTTTGATTTCTTTTAATGGTTTATAATGATAATATTTTTATAAAACAAATTTCTCTTACATTAGTTATACCTTGATAAAATTATTATGAAACTTACATGATTCTCTATGAACTATTTAGAAATGAAATGATGACATGATTGTGAAACCTGTCTCTTTTCCACAAGTTATGATATGATGTAATGTTTGTGAAACCCATTTCATTTAATGGGTTTTGATATAATGAATGTTTTATAAAATTATGGAACAAATATATATGATTTTAATTATGTGATGGGTGAGACCTATATTTCCTTGTTATGAATTTAGTGAATATTTATATCTCATGAGATAAATAGGGCAGGAATGTGGAGTGAACCTGGTTCAGTAAAAGAATTTTTCCATCATGATGGTCATGGGAGTGAGACTTGACAACTATGATGGTTTGGGGAGTGAACCTAGTTTAGTAAGGGACTTTTTCCATCGTGATGGTCATGGGAGTAAACCTTGACAACTATAATGGTTTGGGGAGTGAACCCATTCCACTATAATATACTTTACAGTGATCTTGACTATTATGTAAATGATTTGTTATGTTTATGTGTATGACACAAATCAATGTATTATTCCAATGTTATAATATCATGGATCATGTTATTGTATTATGTTATGATTCGTGCCTTATGAACTTCAAATATTTCTACCATGACTCAAAATTATGATATTTGATATACCAGGTATAGTTTTCAAATGCTATACTCATTTTATCATATGCTTATGTTCATGTTGTGCTCCTGTATCTCCCTTGTTTACCATTACTGAGCATTTTATCTCACCCATTCATACTTTTCATTTCCCTAGGTTATGAGGAAATGTTTTATGTATTATATGTATAAGAAGGTTGATAGTTATGAATAATGTAGTATGAGATGGTGTAGTTTATCTATGAACCGGTTATTTGTGACTCCAAGTTTCGAAATGCACTATACCCTTACAAAACCCAGGCATGTATTTTTTTATTGTAAAAAAGTTCATAAAAATGATGTAATATCTATGTATTATATTCCGGGTTCACTATACACACATTTAATGATTTATCTGAATATATTCTCTTTATTTAATCATTTATGAGTTTTATTTGTTGTATTTATTTTCAACATGTTCATGGATTAATATAAGATCAAATGGAAATGAGTTGTCTATATAGGAATTAATAAATTAAAAGTACGTACAACCACATTGGGTTTTAGAAAAACATGCACGGTTAGTGTCTCAGAAAATGGATTGTGTGAATCATGAGTAAAAATAGATATTTCAGTACCTAGGGTTTATAAAGAATTTTTATAGGTAATAAATGCTGTATACAGGAAGACAATTAAATTTTTTTTAATTCTACTATGACATGATTTTGATTGAAAATGGTTATGAATTGAATTCATGGATCATGAAGATTTTACAGTACAACTTCATGTATACCACATAAAGGATAAATCATCTTAGTATTTAGCACCACGTTGTAGTTGATGAATAATAAGAATTACGATCATAATTAATTAAGTATAAATTTATAGGAATCCATTGTCACATTTATTATTGAAATTGTGAGTTGGTTTATGTTATTATATAATGTTCATAATATAAAAGGATCACGATTTAATGATCATAAATGGTTGAAGTAGCATTGTATGAGGAACCACATCATGGTAGGATGAAAAAAACTCATGGTCTTAATCAAAGATATATTTCCAAAGATAATTTTCTTATAAAATAGCGACATAAAGATTTTGGCCATAGTTTTTGTCTTTATCATTTTCAAGCAAATCCAAGTCATGGTATGCATCACGAGGTCATGGTCTTGAAAATGTTATATAAATGTTATGTTTTTCATGAATAATTTTAATAACAACTTAATATATTAAGAAATTATTTATTAGGAGTATTTTTAAATTATTTTATATATAGTTCTAGATACAAACAAAGTTTCATACTTGATCAATACCTAGAGGCACATGAAGAGGATTGGTGAATATTGAACGACATCTATGACGCATGTATTTGATCTTTATTCCCTATTTTTCTTTGGCATACTTGTACGAGAGTTTAGGGAAATATTATTGATTCAAAATCCTATATTATTTGTTTATAATTAAATAAAAATGTATAAATCATGACTACATCCACTAAGAACCAATGCTGTATCCACTTGATAGAAAGAGTTGGAGAACATTTTAAATATCTTGTGTCATGTGTTATTCTTAATATCTCTCTATATATCATCTATATAATCTTATTTTTTATTTTGAGATCCTATTATCAAGCCTTGAAGATAATTTTTTTGATATTTTTAGTAATGTTTTTAGTTTCATTAATTCATCTCCCTTCTCAGTGCTTCTTATTTTTTTCCTAAGGCACTTGATAGAATAGTTCAAATATAATAGAAATATCAATACCAATAATAAATTGAGTAAAAAACAAGAGAAGATCCCACCACCTACTAAAATATTTATAATAAAGATAGAAGAATAAAATAGTGAAATGTAAAATCATTGAAAAAAAATAAATGTAGATATTTGAATAATTTTTAATTATTTACATAATTGATTAATTATTTATTTTATTTAATTATAATTTGGTGATTTTTTTGGTTTATCTTTAATGAGAGGTCATGTATATGGTTAAAGTGAGAAATATAAATTTATTTTAAATTGAATTTTATTTTAAAAAGTAGAAAGACTTTATTGAATAAATGAAGTGGGATATATAAAGAATAAAATCACACAATAAGATAAATAAGAAAATAATACTAAAAATACCTTTTAATTATTTATTTCAATTTCATATATTATTTACATTTTTTTATTTTTTTCCTTTTTATATTTTAATTGTTTTTTACATCCTCATTATCACACTCTAGAACTATGCTTATTGATCTAATGCAATAATAAAAACTGATTCATTACATGATATTAAAGAAAATAAAAATTATTTAACTCTTAGAATTAGATTTTTTAATATTATTTTAAATGCATATATTGCTAATAAATAGAAAAACTTTTATTTTTTAAGATCCTTCATTGTCATAAAACTAAATCCACACTTGAACATTAAATCTATTATAGTTTCTTAATGATTTTTGTTCCTTGATAATTTATAAATGAAGAGAGTGGCTAAGATTAAAATATCAAAAAGGGACATACACACACAAGTTCATAATGGGTTACTAATGAAAATTCCATAAATCCTATAATAAACATGTATCATAATATAATTCAAATAAAAATCATGTTTAAAGAATATTATAGTGAACTTAAATTATGATGGAAAATTAGCATAATAGGAAAATAATTCTTTAACGACTAATTTATTTTGATGGATATATCACCCGTTATGAATAATTATTTTTCATCAAAGTTTTTTAATCAACACCATAAGTTACCAAATAAAAAATTTATAATGAAATATATTTGTGTGAGATTATATATGTTCCAAAAATTATTAGTGAAAAATCTGTCTAATTGGATGAATTCATTTTTTAGTGATTTAATTTGTTTCAAGGAAACTTTTCGTTGAGAATAACTGTTATGTACAATAGGAAACCTCTTTATCACCATTATTATATGTGAAATGTCATAAATTTATTAGACATGTCTTGAAAAATAATATATCCATGATAATTGTAATTTTTTTTCAACAAAATCTGATTAGTCATGGAAATTAATAGAAAATATATTATTATCATATGTATCCTTCATATGCTCTAGAGAACGCACCACACACTTCCCCTAGTTTTTAAATTTTTTGACTGTTTCTACTCTTCCTTTGGTTATGCCTATGTCATCCCCATCCCCCCCGTGTTGGTGGAGGATTGAATTCCCCCTCACCATTGGTTTAGAGATTATCCTCTCATCTTCCTCATATGAAGAAACTCTTATCTCCCTAGAATGTGCATTCCAAACTAAACCTATGATCAAGGATATTCTACTTCATCTGCTGCCATCCCAGTCAGATCTACCTGCCCCTATCCCTAATATTTTGATGGTACCGTCCCGATTGGTCTTGGTGGAGAGTTTCTACAAGGTCATAGTATTATGAGGCTCCTTTGTGGTGTCATATTATTTTATATAGTGGACTCTGGTGGCTCATTTTAGTCTAGACAAATAGTTTATCACTTTGTCATAGAACTTCATCACCTCGTGTGGGATGAATGGTCAGACTAGGGTGCCTCTTCTGAATAGAATGAAATTTTTCATGGTACTCTACTCAAGGGAGGGTTTTATAAATTTTAGTACTATCCTACCCATTTAGTGGGAAGATATCATTTATATATTTTCTTTTCAATGATAGAGGTTCAATTTCAGCGTGCTCACATTCTGGTTGTGGTTTGTGTGATCCTCTTAGGTATCCCTCTCACCTTTTAAAACCTAGATTTTCATAGAGGCATCAAGGAATATCTAGGTTCTTTTATCTATGTGGATTAAAACACCATTAGGATTCAAGATGCATACATTTCTCACAATTGTGTGTAATTGGAGCTATCCAACCCCTCTATAACACATCCTTATTCATATAGGGGATTGTGTTTCCTAGTTTGAACCCCTCTTATTCCCCTTTACAAATTGGTTTTTTTGATGAGTCACCTTCCAAAGAACTCATTAAAAGTATGCAGGAAATATAAAGCTTCTTCTAAAGCTCCTAATATAGGTATTGAATCTATCAGTGTTATGTCTCCATTGAAGGTGGTAATTAATGATTAAGGAATGGTTAGAGAATAACCAGGTTTGATAATAGAGGATGGGAAGTTCTCCTTCAGTTCTTAGTCATCAGTAATGTTGGGTTATTATCATAAATTATTGTATCAAGTGATATTGGGTTTAATAGTAGATAATGGGGGGATATATTCTTATGCCCTAGAGTAGTATTCCTAGTCATCTGAGATACCCTCACATCATTATATTTTGTCTGATTATAGGGAGGTTCCATGTCATGCTTTGGTGATTTTAGGCTACCTATAGAGTATTATTGTTATTTTTAAAAATTTTGTCCCCGAAGCCTCAATTTATTATTAAATAAAAGACCTATATAGACTGGGTAGAGGGATTCCCATTACATAGTCCAAAGGCCCAAGGAAAAGGGTACTGAATACAGGGCTTGAAAAGCCCATTTTTTTTGGCTTAAATGACCTCTCAATGAACAATACTACTACCATAACCGTGCTAGTATAGTACCTACTATAGTACCACCACCACTATAGTACCTGCTATAGTTACTCTACCCCTAAGGTTCCCCCACTACTACAGTACTACTATAGTATTTGATACAATACTTCTACAGTACCCCTGAAAATTATCCCCTACCCAGATTTGATCTGCCCCTGAGTTAGTTTCTCGCATAGCCAGAGATCTTAAAACCTTAGATAACACACCATTCCCTATTTCTAATAGTTTTAATGTTTTATTAGATTCCTTATCACATATTTTTTTCTATGATGTTTCATTATAGTCTTCTTCAAACATCCTTACTATTTCTTGTGATGTTTTCACCGGATCCTATTCCAAATTGGAGTTAACACTTTCTAATTTTCAGATAAGGTGTCTTCCAACGCATAAGGAAAAAACCAAGAGCCACATCCATAAATGATTTCAATAATTATCTATAATTTCAAAATATTTTAAGATCATTGGTAAATTAATTTTCTAGTTTTTGAAATGATTCAAAATAAATCCTCTTTAGTTGTGATTCTAAATCCAAGAAAAAACCCTCCAGTATCAAGATCTTCTATCAAAAGTTATTTCCTAATGACTGCATGCATGGTGAACCCTCTAAAAATAATATATATATATTTTTGTTAATATCATAGTTTATATGGAATAACTTGATGTTTGAAACCAACACATTTCAACTAATGTTAGATTTGGTAACCATTGTTTCTTCATCTCTTTTTTGTATGTGAAATATGATGTGATAGTGAGGGAATATCTATGGAATGAATTAACATTCTTCAATACAATGGAGTAATCTTGGATTTTTGGGGGAGAATGTAACACTATTTTGGACCCATATTAGAGAATGATGGTGGAATTTTTCCCTAGAGGGCTAGGTCTGACTTTTCCACTTTTCAATCTAGAAAAGTGCTGATAGACACGGGTTTATTGGGTGATAAATTCACATTGTGAAACAACCATAAGGAGAGATGACACAAATGGAGTATCCTTGATCACTACAATGATAACATGCATACCTTATCTCCATTTCCCAGTGATATATTTTTTCACCTTGTTTAAGAATCATCATATCACTCTCCTATCCTTGTTTATCTTGAGTCTGTAAGAGTTTTCAACAACTATGTCTTCTTCTCTAGTTGATGTCCATCAGATCACGACTATCACAATGAGGTATGTACATAAAGGAACATTTTTATATAGGAGATTTTATGGGTCAGATTCTAAAATAAAATTAGGTAGATAAAAGTACACTTATAAATATGGGAAAACAATCTTCCTACTCAGTTCCTATAGTTAGATTTTTTGAAAAGATGATATAGATCAAGCTAAATTAGGAATAGAGGATAGTTTTAATGGATAATTGATCCATGTTTTTTTAAAAAGAAACTAATAAAATGATCTTAGAATAAAAAATAGTTACTCATGAATGGTCTAGGGCTGCATGGATTAATTAATGGGTCTAGATTATGTTATTTTTTCAAGAGAACATTAAAGATAAGAGCCATACTTTTAATCCAAAAATTTGCATGGAGGATAGTTTATCCATGAATGGTATAGATATTGTGTGAGGTATAAATGAGTCTCACATTAAATATATTCTTGATGATGCCCATACTTTCATGAAATATGAGTATCTTAGGGGTTATTTAGACATTTTTTATTCTACTTCCATCAGGTTTTTTTTGAATATGTTAAATCATTTCATGGAAGTATATAGGAAGAGGAAGATGTTTGTATGGTTTTATGCTCCCTCAAACATAAAATATTAACCAGAACTGATGGTTTTTAGAATCTATCTAAGTATCTTCATTGTACCTCCTTAAGAGGGATCTTGTGGGAATTATTCAATATTATTTACTGGGTGATAACCTTCCTAGGGTGGTGTGTGAAACCAAATTGGTTCTCATTCCAAAGGTTACATATACTTCTTTTCTTAAATAGTTTAGGACCATAGGCATGTGAAAATTTTCATACATTGATCTATAAAATATTATTAATAAAATAATCTCAATTCATTTTCATAAATGGACAATAGAAGAGAGAAATAGATTCATGTAAATAAGATATACCCACAAAGGTATCTGTTTGGAACATGAAATGATTGGTGATATCTATATGAAAGCCACCAGCTCTAACATTGAAATTATTTTTTACATAGAAAAAGAATATGATAGAATAGAGTTTAGATTCTTTATAAAGGAGATGAATTTTATAGGATTTTCTAGCATGGGGTTGGACTTGTTTTTCATGTACTTGAGCTCCCCATAAATCTCTATTTGACTTATGGGAAAGAAATGAGTGTTCTTATGTTGGTTTGGGGGTTAAGGAAGGGTTACCTTTTACCACCTTATTTTTCTTCCTTGTGAAGGACACAATCAATAAAGTTATCACTCCATGTATTAATAATGAAACCCTTTATTGTTTTTTGGGAATACCTAGACTTAGTTGTATTTATCATATTATATTCACTAATGAGATGATACACTTTTTAAATGAGAATAAAAAGTCTATTCAAAATCATAATATGGTTTTGGATGAGTACAATAAGTGGAATTTCTATATTATTAATAGGGATAAATGTAACATTTATATTCCAAACCGATATCTTGATAGTAGAGAAAAAAATATTAAGATCATCCATTATATTATTAGAAAAAATTTCCACATGGAATACTTGGGTGCAACAATTTCCCCAATTATATTCTATATACATCACTTTGAGGGGTTGGTTAATAAAATTTCTAACCACATCAATAATTTTAAAAAATTTCCCACTTCTTTGGGGGATATATTATACATCCATTTGATTGCATTTTTTTATCTACCATTAGAGTTCCCAAGGATGTCCAAATAAAAAACAAAAAAACTCATGATTTTTTTTTGATATAGGATGTGCAATTTGATAAGAATTTTCATTGGGATACATGGGAGAGGTTGGTGAAGATGTTATAGGAAAGAGGTATTAACATGGGGAGAATCAAAGGATCCATGCACTACATAAAGGTGAAGTTGGAATGGAATAATTTGGGGGGTCGTTCCATATGGGATAAGTTCATCACACAAAAATATTGTGTGAACCTGTATTTGATGAAGGGTTAAATATTAGGGCCATGAAAAATGATTTTTAGGCATGTTCTGAATCTCCAACATCACTCACAATATATCATCGATCATAAAGTTATTAATATTTGAAACCAAAATTGGATGGAAGTTTCAATGGGTTTCTTCTGGTGTTCAACTCCCAATATCTCTTTTTTCCAAGAAATAATGAATCTGACTATCATTTGAGCTATTTTAAAACAAAAATAGTTGAATCTCTTCCTGAATATCATGCTGAATAATGATCAGGATGAATTGGTCTTTACGATCTCCTCATCGAGTCTATTTTCTCTTAAGGATTATAATCTAATGACGCATGCATACCTCTTTTGGGATTAGTAGGGGTATTATTTGGCGGTTTAGTGTCCCTACAATGTTTTTTTTCTTGTTTGGTGCATTTGATATCATGGAATATTGAAATTAAAGGAGGCTAAGCATAATGGGATTCATCTCATGTCTAAGTTTAATATTACCGGAGCTCTAAGAAAGAATCATCCTATCATTTATTATTCCTTGATGAATGGGAGGTTGTGGTTTGGGGTACGATATGATAGTTCATTGGGTTCAATCTACAAATTTACAAAAATGAAGAATTTTTTCATAACTGGTTTCTGGGAGTCAGAGGAAATAAGAAGGAGAAGAAAGAGATGACGACCTTCTTGGATGTAGGCCGTTGCTGTGTCTTAAATTTCATAAAATATACATGAGAAAAGTGGGGTTCCATTTCGTTGTTTCTATTAGTGGAATGATCCTGTAGCATAGTGATTTATCTGGGTATCCTTTTGAAGAAGTGTGATACCACAACATTCCAAATAATGTGTATAGATGTTAGAAACTACCCCCACTCAGAGGCCATCTACTCTGGGAATATGTGAAATGGATTCCCCCCAGTAATGAACTCAAAATTAATACTGATGGATTATGAATTCATAGAATCATGAAGGGATGCGTTTTTTTTCATGAATATATGTGTTTGGTCATTATGGACTTCTTTGGTAATTATGGACATGGTGATTCCTTTCTCATAGAGGCCTACACACTACTCAATGGGATTTAGGTGTTCCTAGATAGGAACCTCATATTGGAGTTAGTATAAATAGATTTATTGATCATCCACAATCCTTTTCATGATAATTCTTATATTCTGTGGCCTATTATTCCTAAAATTCAAAGAAAAAAGTTCTTTGTGAACAATCAGGTGGATGTTATCCACATATAATGTGAAGGGAACAAACTCGCAAATTTCCTTACTTTTTTGGTCAAATAGTATGCACCATTTATTTCTTTTCCCATAAGGGGATCCCTTTCCACTAAATGTTATGATCTGTTTAGGGATTATTCTCTTAGGCTTCATGATTTTCCACCTCCCTAACCTTAATCTCCCCCTTGTGGAATTTAGATCTCTAGTAAAAATTTCAAAATTTGACGAGGAATATAAAATAATTAAAAAAAGTGTGTATATGTTAAAATTAAATAGTACATAAAATGAAATAATTTTTTTGGTTAATTCTAAAAACTAATCATATTTTCCCCCACAATCTTCAATTAACCCTATTGGATAAATTTGGAATAATGTTGAAACTAACCTTTATGTCATTATAAAAGTGCTCTGTTTTTTTGTAAATTGATATGAAAAGGTACATTATTTTATTTAGGGAAGGTTTGATATGATTATAGGATGGAAGTTAATTTATGTAGAAGAACTCAAAAAACCATATCATTGTTAAAAAAATGGGTATAAATGATAATAGTTTCACATAGAGAGTTTTAGAAAAATACAAATTTGGAAAATAATTTGTTCATATCATAGATTTTTTTTAGAAAAAGTTTGTCATATAAATTTTTTTAGAAATGACATAGAATTATGTATGGTATGATTATTTTTTTTCTAGAAATTTAAATGATTAATAATTTTTTTTAACAATTTATTTTTGAATCCCACATATCATAAAATTAATATATGATATAACATAAGTTTATTAAATTATTTTTTATAGTTATATTTTTATTTTCATAATGTAAAATAAAAACAATTTGATATCTGTGTAAAAAACAATATAACATTGGGTAAAAATGTTGTAGTGATGTAAAATGAGAGAATATAGAGTTATAGATTCTATTAAAATGATAAAACATGGATCTTAAATTTATTTGAAATGAACAATAAATTTTTATATGTTGAATGTTTTGAATGGGATTTTTAAGATCATCTGAATTTCTAGAAAGAGAAAAAAACAATTTTCATGAAGTTATTTTAAAAGAAAAAACATTATATCGCCTTTGGAATAATTTAATCTCATATCTAACTTGGTAAAATGTCTTAGAACACTATTAAATAAACTATATCATGTTCAAAAGGAACAAACATGATACATATATCTTAATTATTTTTGAAATTATAGAAATGACTACAACCTTGGAATATTTGAACCGGATTCTAACTGAAGATCCTTTTGATGTTTCTGTAACTTGTTTTGTTTTTATTGTAAACATATCATTTTTTTATTTTTTGTGTGTTTTAGGTAAGAATAAGTTTTTTGATATGTTAATACATATTTTTTAAAAAGTTTAAGAATTTGTTTTTAAAGAACGTAGAGAACATTCCTTAATTCAGATGATGATATACCATTCTTCATGTTCCAAATATCATGAAGAAAATATTGATCCTAGATTATTTTATATGAAGTGCATAAATTTAGAATATGCATAATGTTACTAGATTAATAACATACTATATTCTATAGAACAATGTTTTTATGATTTTGTACAAAGTGGAATAAATAAAATGTGTAATATTATAAATTCCAAGACAATATTACCAAATAGGTTGGTTATATAAATTTGAAGGTGAAATATGTACATAGTTGAAGTTATAATGTTGAGGCTACATGATTTATGAAGTCTAAAGTCATGAAGAGAATTTTATTATAAATAATGTTATATTCAATACATTATACAAAGTTTTCATAAACCGAGTTTTATCAGTTTGAGTTTTTTTTTATTTCATTTGAAGCCATAATTCACAGTTTCATCAGATGGATAATTCCATGTTTGATCAGATGAATATGTATAGTTACTACCATATATAAGGACTCATGTTGCATTGAAAAAACACATTCTAATTTAATAAGTCTGAGTTAATGATTGGTTAATGAAGATGTTTGAATGAATTGTTTCTTGCCATGATGATCAGTCGAAGATCTATTAGAAGAATGAGAATTAGACAGACAAATTTTATCTCATTAAATGAATGATTTTGTGAAAACATTAACCAGGACCTATAATAATTTTGATATTAGGTTTGATATATTATATGATGTTGTGAAAAAATAAAAATTAAAGTTAATGAGACAAAATTTTGTGAATTCCATCAGATGTTAGAATTAAAAGAAGAGAAACAGTTGAAGATTTACTAAGTTCACCAGATCGAGTTAGTCGGTCAGAGATCATCATATAGAGGGTAGTCGAATAGAACAATTCATCGATAAAATAAATAATAGATGTTCATTAGATATTGAAACAACATACTAGTTAGAAGGTTCTTATTAAGTCATTAGACATGGATTTTTCCGAACAATGTTCATAGAAGATTTACATTATGTTTTTTATAAACCTTAACAATGTGATTCTAAGATATCCCATCAATTTTTATCTTGTATAAAATGTTTATGGATGTTTTAATAAGTTCCATAATGATGTGTTTATGTATTTTTGAATAAATGATTTAGGATATGTGTTTGTAAGAATATTACTTAAGGTTATATAATGTATAAGAAAAATCCAACAACATTGAGTTGAGCCTAAGTTTTAAATTCTAGTTTTTAGATAAATAGGATTTTTTTTGATTTACCTATATCTTACCATAGGGGATAACATATATAACGTGGTGAATGTTTTTTAAGGGTACATGTGTGAGTCACTATTCATATGCGTTAGAGGTGAAGTGTAGAAGTTTTTCATGCACAATGAGTTTCTAACTAAATTAGTTGAAGGAAAAGTATACTATATAGAAGTATAATGAGATAATGTACCAAACATATGTGATAATTAGAGTCATCACTTAGAGATAAAATATATAGGTTGTACCAGAGAGAGATACATAATAGTTTTTGAGGTGTAGTGTTTTTTTAATAGAATAAATAATGAATAAGTGGGAAGTATATTGAGGAACATTTTATGGAGTTACACTAGATGGAGGCGTAAAGCACCTCAGATTGAGTCATATCTGATGGATTCATTAGATAGAGAATTTTATAGATGTACTTTCAATTAGATGTTATGAAAATTTTTATATTTTTTTGGCTTAGCTGTATAAGAATACTTTGAAACTTATGGGAGTTAGTTTAATTTACAATGGGGGATAAATGGATTTTAACGGGAGTTAGAACAAATTATATTTGATTTAGATTATTTTAAATATCCATGGATCGATGAGAGTTTCTATAGAAAGGATATAGTCACCAAAAAATGGGGAAACCCTGTAAATATTGTGTTCGCTACTTCACTTTCATTACATTTCATACAATGTATGGTGAGTTTTATAAATTGAAAAGGGATAAAAACTCTTACAAGTTGAAGGGGTTAATTTTAATATTGAATAAATTTGAAAATATGACCATTTATTAGACCCCCCTTATTAGTGATTTTCACATTCCTAAGAACTTTAATTAGTATCCAATCATCTATGTTACCTTCGTAATATCCTTACATTTAATATCATGGATATTCTATGATTTTTGAATAGAAAATTTATTCCTACCTTCAATGAAAACAATTATCATAGATGAAATAACCTAATAAAATTTATATTTTTTTCACATTTCTAGGAGGTGATTAATGTAGTTACAGTTGGGTTTCCACCCATTGAGAAATATGATCCCACGATACTTTATAGAAAAGTAAATATTAAGGTTGATGGGAAGGTTCAAAATTATTTTTTATATACTTGTAAAAAATGTTTATGTGAAGGTGATGGGTCTCTATATGACTAAGTAAACTTGGGATAAACTTAACTTTGATGGAGATATAAAAGTGGAGGAATAAAGTCTCTAAATATAGAGAAGTAAGTTCAAAGATATCATAGTGTAAGACGATGAAACCATTATTTAATACTTCTATAGAGTTAATGAAATTTTCAGTAACATCATTGGATTTATGGATTTCATTAAAGATTCTATAATTTTTATGAAACTTATGAGAAACATTCCAGACATGTTTGATCCTATAATTTCTACCTTATAATATTATGAGGAATATTCTCTTGAATAATTGAATAAATTTTTTATTGTGTATGAGATGATGAAATCTTTAGAATCTAAAAATAAGATTTAGGAAGAGGGGGATTTTGAAGTTATGAAGAAGCTATTTTTCATGAATCAATATATGAGATAGTGGTCCTGAATGACTTAGAAGATAAGTAAGATTATACTTAAATAAATGTCAAAATATTATAACTTATATAAAAAAATATTGATTTTTTTGGATTGTATGGAGGTAAAATGCCACTTAAATGTTTCGAGTGTAGATACATGCAATTTCCTTTATGAATTTAGAAAAGAAGAATATTGGAGAATATTATGATGATTCTGAAGAAAATCTTCAATGGAGGAATTGAAATAAAAACCTCTATGGAATATAATAGTTCCACCTAAATTATTAAAAATTTCATTGGAAAAAAATAAGTATTATAGGTAAGAATGTTGAGTATGAATCTACTGTAATAGTTCTTATGAAGATGATAATCCTAAAATGTTAAAAACATTATTTGAAAATGTTGATAGAAATGAAGATACTTCCAATAGTGAAGAAGAATAAAGTGGTGAAACCTATAGAAAATATCAGATGAAATTAGATACCTGTGGAATACCTTGATAAAATAAAAATCTCAAGAAAGAGATTATATTTTTTAAATAAGAAAGTGAGAAGAAGAATATAAGGAATTAATACATCCTTAATAATAAAGACACATACACTATGGAGATAAATCACCTTGAGATGAAATTTATAGAATAATGAAATATGATGGAAGATCTTGGAATAGAACTTAATACTTAGGAATATTAAGTCTTTATAACCCGATAAAGTTTCCTTGAGATTTAAAGAACCTTAAAGAATATGAGTGAAAATTTCAATAAAGCTTCAAAGGTAGAAGATGAAATATTTAAAGCATATATAAGAATTAATTCTTAGTTCTAGTTGAAATATACACCCCCTAAACAAAAAAGTTTATCATATTTTTCCCACTATTTGGGCTTTAAAAACAATATGGACAAATATTGGGTTGATAAAGGATGTGAGAAACACATCACTTCGATGAAATTTTTAGATTAACATTGTAATAATTGTTTCCAATGCTAGGGATACTAAAACATATAAAGATATGTAAGACCTCAATAAATCCATTATATGGAAAGATTATTTTTCTGTAGAAGATCATGATTCAATTGATATTATTAGTAATATTGTGTATATGGTAAAAAAGAATTTAATTTTTGGAATAACATGTCTCTCCCTAGAAGTAGGAATGAATTGAGGGTGATAAATAATGGAATAAATTAAATCATCTTTCATATGTTTTAAGAATAAAGGAAAGAAAAGTCATCAGATGCTAGAAAATTCGTTAGACAAACCGATTTTACTACCTAGAGTATGATTGAATAATGTGTGACCAAGTAGGTCACTATGTTGATAAATATATTAAGGAAATTATAGGACATGTTCCTTATGAAAAAAAATAAAATTATGCTTGGAAAAAGAAAATTGAGGAAATAATTTTTTATTGTTGAGACTACTCTAAAAGATATATAAAGGAATAATCCTTATATTTTTAATAGTGGTTCTTCATGACACATGGAATGTGTTATGAAAATTTTTATTTTTCTTTAAGAACATGAGGTAGTATTTGTTACATTTAAAAATCATATTTCCATAAAAATAAGATGAATTGGAATAAAAAAAGAATGAACCTTAGAAACTAATGTTAAAGAATTTTATATTTGTTGATGGTTTAGAGTATAAAAATTTGAATGTTAGCAAAATTTATGATTATGGTATGGAATTTATATTTAGAAAATATTCGGTATCGTTATAAGTTTTATAGATGATGTTTTTTTATTATGTGAGAATGAACCAGTGATAATATGTTTCTGATTATAGATCTTTGTAACTCTTTTTACTTAAGTGATGAGGATGAGAATAAGTTTTGGCACTAAATTCATGGGAATATTGTCCAAAACATCAGGAGAAAGGTTTCTAAGGTAGATCCTATAAGAAACGTACTAGAACTGAAAATAAAATTTGATGTTTCTTGTAGAACTACCTTAAAAGGAAGGATAGTTAGTGGCATACATAAGAAAGTTCCACACCAGTCCACCATACATATTTAGCTCATTTATTTTAATCATTGTGGGATGAGGATACATAAATTAAGAAAATATTATTTTTAATTTACTAAATTCAATGATGAATCCACTATTTTGAACAACATAAGGTTTATGGTATTAAATTACAATGTTATAGAGATGTTCATAAGTTTTGGAAGATATGTTGAGGGAGAAATGTGTTTTTATATACCTGAATCTTTGAAATGAAAATTGAAAGGAATAAGCAAGAAATTATATCATGTATTTACTAATGAAATGTGGAATGAAACTCCAATACATTTACCCCTAAAAAACTTATCAAAATGAATTAGTAGAGAGGAAAAACACAATTTTAGTTGAAATTTGAAGAATCATGCTCATTGAATACCAAACTGATAAATTCTTGTGGGTAGAAGCTGTAAATGGAGTTGAAAAAAATAAGTGTTTTTTGTGATTGAAATAGAAAATGAATCATTATGACATATGGTGTAAGAAAAATCCAATCCTAGAAAACTTTAATCTTCTTGCGATTCCTTTGTTTTATATGTTGAAAAATATGGATCTTGGAAGTTATGATGAAAAGGCTAAAGAAGTAAATTTTTGAGGGATATTAATCGTATATAACTAGTTATAAAGTTTTGTACAATCATCTAAAACTGATGGTGGATTACTATGATGTGAAGGTTATTTAAAGTTAAACTTATTTAACAAAATTTATTGAATAGGATAAGGAAGATTTTATAAAAAATATATTACTGACTACTAAATAAGATAATGAGAAGGAATATGATTATTAGTCAAAAATAGTGAAATTTTATTTAGACCAGCCTTGTAATGAGGTATGTGGAACTAGAAGAAAGTATATAAAGTTTCAAAATTTAAAATAAAAAGGTAAATATGATAATATCATTTGAAATCAAAAGTCTCCAATTCGAATGAGAATTAAGTCGAGGTTAGAGGATTAGAAATCTCTTGTATCATAGGTGGAACCATAGTTAGTTTCTGTGGAAGTAATAAATAAAGAGTGGATAAATGTGATGAATGAAGAGGTGGAATATATTGATAAAAATAACATTTAGGATATAATTCCCTAAAAAATATGAAATAATGTTATTAGAAAAAAATGGGGGTTAATAAATAAGCTCAATGAATAGGAGAAATATCAAGAAACAAAGAACAACTTGTTTTTAAAGGTAACTCATACTTGGAAGGTGTTTATTTTAAAGAAAATTCTCTCTAATGAAACACTAGAAACTATAATAATGTTCTTGTATGTTTCTGCACGTTATTGATACAAATACCATTGTCTAGATGTTAAGAGAAATTACTTAAATGGATAAATTAAAGATTTAGTTTATATTGAGAAACCTAGTGGGTTCATAGTTGACTATGAAGGAACTATAGTGTGTGAGATGGATAAATATATATATGGGTTGAAACAATATTCCTATGCTAAGTACAATAAATATGATATTTTCTATAAGAATATTAATATTTATAAATTAAATCTTGAGAGAATGCTATATGTTAAGGTGATAATCATAGGCACCCTAATTTTCATTTATTACATTAATGATATTTTTTTTGAGGTGATGAGGACAAAACATGTGAATAATTCACTGAGAAAATTAATAATAACTTTTAATTGTATACTTTTGAAGAGTCAAGTTTATTTTGAGGCTTAAAAGTTCCAAAAAATGTGAGATACATCTTCTAATGTCATTGAAAGGATGATAAGAAGTTATTTTAAAAGTTTGGCATAATAGATTCAATATATGTTTTTAATCCTATTTATGGTTTCATGAAGACAAGTAATGATGAATCTAGGAATAATGTGAATTAGTATAAATTATGAAATTTTATTGGAAGTTTTATTTATCTTACTAATTGAAGTCCAAACATTGTATATGTCATTACATTATGTACAAGATATTAGAGTGATAAGAAGGTATAACATTTTTGAGTAGCTAAAATAATTCTTAGGAATATTAAAGGAACATCATCTTATATCCTGTTGTATATAATAAGTTATTATTTGAAATTTCTTAGATATAATGATGCTGATTGGGATGGAGATTTTAATTATAGAAAATCAACACTAGGACGTAGTTTTTCTTGTGATATTATTGTATGAGTTGGCATAATAAGAAAAAAAGTTATGTTACATCACTACTAAAAAACACCCCTATAACAGCATTGAAATTTATCAGTGCTAGAAAAATTCACTGAAAAATTTCATCTTTATTAGGGCTAAAAAAGAGTTGATAAAGGGAAAGCTTATCATCAGTTTATTTTATCACTGATAAAGGAAACATTTATCAGCACTTTTTTTAGCATTGATAAAAGTTTCCCTTTTTCAGCAAATTTTTTTCACTGATAAACGTTTCCATTAATTACTTCTTTTTTACCACTGATAAAAGTCTTAAATGAAATGAAAAAAATAAAAAAATAAAAATAAAAAGAGTAAATTAAAATAATATGAAACCTTTTTTAAATTAAATAATTATTTATAAAATAAAATCAATTTAATATATATATATATATATTATATTAATAAATAGTATATATTAAATATAGATATATAAAATGAATAAGTATAATATATATAAAATTTTAATTAAAAACATATTAATACCTTATTCATTTTAAATATTTTCTAATTTTTCAGTTTAACCTATATCTAATATCATGTGTTGCATTTATTTCACATACAAATATGTATGTAATGCATTTTTATACACAAAAACAGACAAAAATATATTTACACAACATATAGAAACACATGCGCCTAAAATTTGTTTAATTTATTCTAATCTTAATGTATTTTAGAATTTCATTATAATATGATACATTTACTATATATTATGTTTTTAATCTGTTAATTTTATTTTTTTTGATTTTAAAACTATAGTTAGGGTATTCATTTTTAAAATTTTTTATTTTATTATTGAATTGGATAATTTTATATTATTTATTTATATATATTTATTTACTATGGTTTAGTATTTTCAATATGTATTTATGCACTTTAATATATATATATACATATAAATCAATATTCTTTTAATAACTTATATTTAATTAGTAAAACTTATCCATTTTTTTAATATTTTTAAAGTGTACTGAGATTGAATTTTTCAGTTTCAATCATTTTTAAAATGCATGTATTTAACATTATATATCTATTAATAAAGTTTAAAATGTATTTGCAAAATAAATATTTAAAAAAAATTCCTATAAATGTAAATTTACTGTATTTATAATTATTTTAAATAAATAATTATTAGTTTTTAAATAAGTATTTATATAATTATAAATAAATAATTATAAAATTATAATAAATTTGTTTATATAATTAATAAATATAATAAATTTATTTAAATAATTATAATTATACAACTTTTTTGAGTTATTTTTTAGTACTGATAACGATTCAGATTTATCTGTGTTAAAAAAGACCTGATAAATATACCTTTTATCAGTGCTTATAAATTTAACAATGATAAAATGGATTTTATCATTGATTTTCTCAAAGAACTATTAAAAGTTCTCTTGATCTATTTAAAAAACCTAAAACACAACTCAGTCACTCAAAATTCTCAAGCTCTCTTGGAACTCCTCTTCTACAAGAGAGAATCCTCTACGTTCCCTCGAATTAATCGTGGCTAGAATCCAATGTATGTAATTTTCTAATTTTCATCTTTCATTATTTGATGTTTTGGGTTATGCCTTTTTTATTTCTTCACTGTTCTTAACCATGTAGAACCCTACATCTCTTGTCCTCACTACAGAAATAATAAAAGTGGTTCTATTTCATTGTTTTCCTCTATAGACAATTGTTTCGAAGAAACAGAAGGATGTTTTCATATGGTAAGGTTAATCAACATATGTGTGTGGCCCTGTATGTATAAAAAAATAGATTTTGCACCACATGGTTTTACAAAGGTAATAATATATTTATAGAATGATCAAATTGAATTTAGTTAAACATTAAATAGTTTAACCCATTTCTCAAAAATTTTATCTATATCCCTTACAATTGACACATGACTTCAGCAAGTTGGTGAAAAATTTTATCTGAACATAGGTTCTTTTGAGTTACTAAGTTTCAAAGTGTGAGTTTTTATTTTTATATATTGTGTATTATGGATTTAGGTTTTTGGAACATGAGAGGTACATGCGGGGGAGAGTGTCATGAACTCTCTTTCATTTAGAGAAACGATTTTCCAGGGAACTTTGGGAAAGAGTCATGGAATTTGATGGGGATTTTGATTAGTTTTATGGGTTTGATATGATAATTTATATTTATATTCTCAATGATTTTTAAGTGATTTTGGGTTTTGGTTGAGCTTTGGGTGATGACGGATGAGTATATTGAGGTACACTTCTGGTACTCATGGTCTATCCAACCATGTGGAGCCCATATGGATAGTACTAATGACTCCACTAAACCCGCAATAATTTTTTAATTTCATTTTAGACTTCTTTCAAACACTTTTAATTATTTAATTACTCTTAAAGTGAAATCTAAATTGGGCGAGGTTAATTAAAGAGCAGTTTCTATTTTTTGATGTCATTGAAATGAATTTGATCTAGTGTTGTGTAGTGTTTTGAAAATTTTAAATGGTTTTTCAATTAAAATGAGTATAAATTATTTTCAAAAAAAATGTGAGGTTCTTAAATATTTTTAATGGTTTATTTTAAAATGGATTTATAATATCATAGAAGTTATTTAAAAAATTGTTTGATTTAATAAGGGTTTTTGAAAAAAATCCCCTTTAAAAAATATAGATTTTTTGGAAATGATTTAAAATTAACCAGATTTATTTTAAAATGACTTTAACTATTAATAGAATCAATTTTTTTGTTTTATTTTTAATCGAGTGTAGTTTTTTAAAACTATTTATTTAACGTTAGTGAATTTTAAGAAAAATAAGTTTTTTGATTTGTGGATGTTTTTTTGTGGTGTTTATGCTTTTGGATTTTTCCTTTGGTCTTAGATGGACAACTTAGTTTGATATGTTGGACATTAACTACTTTAGTTCGTGTATTATTTCATTTAAATTCTTCCTCTTGAAATATTAAAATAAAAGAGTAGAGGGTTTGTATCCTAGGATAACCCTCTATGTGATTTCTCCCTTAATTTATAAAAGACTCGTTTTGTTTCAATATCTACCTAGACTCTAAATTGATTGAGGAATTGGGAACCTTCTTTCTCTCCAACCCCATAATAGGCTAATTATTTTGTGGATTTAGAGTCTGTTGAGACTTGGGAATCTAGTGGTTGGTTCTTTTATTGATTTTGATATGTTTTTTTTCATTGATGAGCCTCATTTTTTGGATATATCCTTCTTCAATTTTGTGGTTTTCTTGAGGGTCTTGATGCAATTATATAATGGGACACATAATTTTTGGTGTTTTTGATTTTTTCTTTTGTAATGGTGTTTTATCCTTAACAAGGGCGGGTGTATTTTATTATTTTTTATAGACCTATCTTATCAATTCCTATGCCTCTTATTTTTAATTTTATAGGTTGGAGCTAGTAAGAATATATTAAATGTCATGTTCTTATGTGTCATTATTTTTTTCTAGAATAAATTATAAATTTATATTAATAGAAACATGAATAGAAAATAAATAGTACATTCTTATTTACTTATTTGTGATTATTAGGTTTTTATAACTTATTAATTGATTGATTTTATTTATTAACCCCCCTTTATGAATACTATTAGTGAGTTATTTCATACTTATATTTTAAATAATGATTCTAACATCTTCTAAATTATATGTAAAGTATGAAAATTCATGTATATGGTCTAATTTTCAATGATGGGGAGTATCTATGGTTCCTACAATATTTTATGATAATATATAGTAATAATAAATTTGGGATTTCATTGAATAGATTGATATCCTATATAAGAGTAACAAATTCTAGATCAATACTGAGCATATGTTGAAAAATTCACCCTTTAATGGGATTTATTTTATTGGAGGGATCATATGATGGATTAAAAAAATATCCAAAATTGGAAGGTAATGAATCTATGATTAGACATAAGTGATGTCCAATGTAGGTGGGGTGGGATTCATTTCGCCAAGACCATTAGAGTAGAGGTATTCCAATTCCTATTCAATTGTGGAGAATTTTTGTTTGATTCCATTTGTGTAGGTTCCTATGACACTTTAATCCTTAGACGCTTGATTTTATTCTATATCTTGATAATGGATTGGAATCCATCTTTAGAACATACCTTTCTCCCATCATTGTCCATCCCAAGTTCATTGATGACATACCTACTGAATAGTGATGGGAGGAAGGCTAGTTTGAAAGAGGGAATGAGTAGCCTCAAATCCATCCTCAAGAGATGAAAGAAAATCAAGCATACGAGGATAGATTAAATAAAGGCAGTGTGGTTTATTTGTAATATAGTATTGAAGTATTATTTCTCTATTCAAGGCGGTAATAATTTTCATGCAAGATGCATGCAATTGTGGACTTTTATGAGTCGAGTGTACTGTATTGTGGTCATTCATGAAAAATTAAATGTTTGACTACTCATGCAGATAATATCTTCTGAACATGATGATTTTACCAATCCCAATGAAGAGCATAATGTTAATGATGAAACTATAGAATTATTATTGGATCAAAAACATATTGATTAAAAAAACAACAAAGATGGAACATAATAGTTTTGAATAAAATTATCAAGGCAAGAATCTAGGGTTTAAAATTTGAGGTTGGATGGAATCAGTGCAGCCAACACATTGAACCCAATATATCAATATTCATTAGTTTTCTTAGGGTCACGATGAGAATGAATGTGCCAATTGATATTGAATCATGGAGTTGCGTCTAACCTATAACCGAGGAAGTACTTTATAAGGATATAACGGTAATGTTACAATATAATTTCTCTATTTTAATGAAAAATTATATAATAAAATGTTTATTTAGTTTTCATTCTTCCTTATAAACTTCTTTTATTGTAGAAGATTTCGGTAATAAAATTTTCTTACTGGACAATGGAAAATCCCATAGAGGATTCTATACTCCTCTGAATAATTTAAATCTTCGTGATACTGAGGGGAAAAAAAATCCCCACACACCACATAGTTATGAAGACATTTTTAAGAAAGAAACATGGACGTTTTTTATACAATCGTCGCAATGAGAAATCATTTCTGGTTCATTCTAGTTGTTAATATACTATATGAAATTTTTTATTTTATCCAAATTGATTCCAAATTATTAATTTATAAAATAGAAAAAGAGTACTGAATATAAAGAATGTGCATCAAAACCAACGTACCCCTATCAAAAATGAAGGATGGGGTACACTACATTAGAGAAGAAATTGGTATTTATTTTAAATCAAAAATAAATTTTATTTATGTTATATGAAAAAAATATGTTCCTTTGTTTATATGTATATTGATGAATCAAAATCTAAAGCCACTTTCATCCCATGACATGTTCTACAGAAGGAGGCTCATGTAAATAAGTAGGGTATATTAGTTGATGAAAACCAAAAAGCAGTATGGGAGGAATGTGTAAGTATGAAATAATTGTAATTAATTATTATTTAAATTAATATCACATAAAAATAAATACATTTATATTTTTTTACATGGTTTAGACACAAGGATCAGCAACGACCGTACCAAAATAAAAGTGACTTTTAATAGCTATGAAGTGGTCTAAACAATATGTTCGGGTTAGAGGATTAGGTTTTAGAGTCTTCCCATGAACATATTATGAGAAGATAAAACCCTATTAAGATATATATAATATGATGAGATTATTTTGAGATAGAAATAGACTCAATGTAATATATTATTTTGTATTCCGGTCTGGAAGACCAATGTATAAGAAAGGATCATAGAAAACCAACGATGGGGTAAAGATCAAGACATGAATGAAATGATCCCACTAGCTTTGAGGCTACTCATTTCCCCTTCCCCATACCTTACCTGGGGCAATCAATTTTTTTCATTAATATTTTTCCTAAATGTGAATCAAACAACTTCTGATAACTTTATATTACTAAATTTCTATAGGGTATAGTTGTATGAGATTTTAAACTATTAACACCCACATTCCATTATGTCATGATGGGAACAATGTATAATATCTTGGGATACTATCTATAAAATCAACCACTTCCAAAAAATTAGAAGAGAGTGGGGATTGAAGTTTCTTATGAGATGAATTTTTAGTTTCCTATTCCACTTGATGGTCATGATATTACAAAGGTCGAAGCAAATATTAAAGATTTTATAACATGGTTTTCTAGTCCTATAAAGATACATAATTAATGTATTTATAAAAAATTTTCATATGAAAAACATGTAATAGTTGATGAAAAAATGTTAGCAGTGAGGTATGATATTATAGATGGATAGAGTGGGGGAGAAATGAAAGGTCAAATCAGGAAAATCTAGTGAATCGACTAAAAAAACAAAATGACCTTACGAGAGTACCTTTTCCCCACCAGTTTGAGAAAAACATTTATTATCATTACAACTTCATACAAAGAACTCATTTAAAGATAAAACATTGTATTATGTTAAATATGAAGAAAAAATATATGGATATTCATTCACATACATAATTGGTCTCAAGAATCTAACTTAGTTTATTAAGCATGAATGGATGGGAGACTCGGTTTTGAATACATGCATAAGGTACATTTTCCTAATATGTCTTTAAAAATTGTGAGATAAGTTTGTTTATTAAAGTTAATAACTATTCATATTTTTTATAGGCACTTATATTATAACTATATAAAGGTAAGATCATGCGAATCATGATTTAGATTCATTAATCTGTTTATCATTTCTACACAAAAATTTACATTGAATGATGAAGTAATTAACCAGAAAATCAAAGAGTTACTCAAAGAGTTTAATAAAAAATCATCAGATGAAAGACTCTTTTTGATGCCCGTAATGAAAGGGTACAACTCTACGATCTAATGACATAAGATATATTTTAAAAATTTTCATTACATAATTTTTTTAGGAGGCACTGGATGCTGATAATAGTCTATATTGACACCCCTAATATTTATTTTTTTGGATTCAATCCATGGTTATGAAACCAACTGACCAAACATGATGTGTATTGTGAATATTTAATACAATAAAATCAAAATTTTAAAGATAAAATCAAAATTATATGTTCAATATGTGTTTTAATGTGAATTTTTCTATGATAGGGTAATCACTCAATATAGGGAAGATCAGGGAATGAAGTTAGTGTTTGAAAATATAAAGCCCAGGGATTACTAGAAATGGAAAAAAATTAAGGTATATATATAAATATTTAACTATCAATACATTTTAATACAATTTACTTATTTTTTTCAATGTTTCAATAGTGTCCGAAAGAAGATAATGACATCGATTGTGGATATTATGTTTGAAAATTTATGAGAGAAATCATAAAGCACGAAAATACCTACATCCCCCAATATGTAATTTCTAAAGGTAACTACAATTTCATTAAATAAATATTCTAATAATTTGTTTTTCAACATTTTCTCAGTACTATTAAGATTTATGACAACAATGTTACTAAAAATAAGAAATCAATTTGTTTAGATATGAGTGGGTAGTGTAATTTTTTTCATAATGTATGTAGTCAAAAATTTTATGTAATTATCTACTATATTTGTGATCTAGTATGGGTTATGACCTTAGAAGGATATTTGGGGTGTGAAGCATTAGTGTTATAATGATTATATATTATTTTTGATCTCTTTCTCAACGAGAAGAATAATGGAGGAAATCAAATTGTTTTGAAGCATTGACCAGTATAAAATCAAATTGTTTGGAAATCACATAGGATGAGGTGTAGGTGGAGGTGATGGTGAAGGAAGAGGTAGAGGCGGAGGAAAAGGAAAATCCCTAGTTAGAGTCATAGACCAACATAGAGGATGAAGCAGGGTCAAAGACCAAGGTGGAGATTGAGGCTGAGTAAGATAAGAAGCACTGGATTGAAAATAATAAAATTGTTGGGAAATTAAGTAGAATAAAGATCATACCATTATTGTGTTTGATAAAAAATGTTTCAAAGATCGCACAACACTTTTCACTTTAGATAAGATCCATTGTGCGTGTTTCCAGTTTAAAATGATATTTTACTATAAACAAATGTAGCGTACTCAAAACATATAAAATTTATTTATATTGTTTTGGTACTTTAGGAAAACGATCCATGATTCAGTTATGAAATTTCGTGATTGACCATGCCCCAATCCGATGCATGGTGTGACCAGTATGTCTTAGAGTGTATCTTTTTATACAAAATTGACATTAATTTTAGTAAAAATATAGACAAACTCAAAACAAAGAAAAACTATTTGTATTGTTTTTTCACAATAGTAAAATTTTCTATACATCAGTTTTTAAATTTAGGGATAAGTTTCACCTCAATACGATGCACTATGTGATCAGTATGACTACAAGTGTCTTTTATTAGTCTAAAATTGACATTTTAATACAAAAAGTGTCACTCACTGAAAATCAAGTCAACACACTTGTATTGTCTTTATAATTTTAGAAAATGATTCACAATTCATTTATGATGAGTATGAATCATTCTCATGTCCAACCCACACATGATTCCACCTCTATGGATCAAATGCATGTTTCTAATTTAAAATGAAATTTTTGTAAAAAACACACATGGCCTACTCAAAACTGAGGAAACACATTATGATTGTTTTTATACATTAGTAAAAAGATCCATGAGTATTTTTGAGTTTAGGTATCATACATTCCTCAATTTGACACATAGTATGACTAATATAACTCCAAGTGCTTATTTTTATTCAAAATTGACATTAATTTTAGTGAAAAAAAAACTAACAAATTAAAAATTGTGAAAAAATATTGAAATTGTTTTTTTAATTTAGGAAAATGATCCACACATCATTTATGATGTGTAGGGAGCATATTAAACTCAATCCGACGCATGGTGTGACCAGTATGACTCTAAGTGCATATTTTTATTGAAAATTGACATTAATTTTAGTGAAAAAATAGTTGACATACTCAAAACTGAGAAAACACATTCATATTGTTTTGGTACTTCATGAAAATGAACCATATGTCATAATTGATGTATTGGGATCAATCTCACATTAATATAATGCACAGTGTGACTGGTATGACTCCATGTGTTCTTTATGAGATTAAAATTGATATTTTAATGCAAAAGAGTGTCACTCACTAAAAAACAAGAAAATGTGCTAATATTTCCTCAATAATTTAGCACAGTGATTCATAATTTATTTTTATGTGCATGAATCAATTTCATTCCAATCCCACACACCATGCCACCTGTATGGTTCAAAGTGCGTGTTTTTAGTTAAAAATGACATTTTAGTAAAAAACATTTGGGTGTACTCAAAATTGAGAAAAACATTCATATTGTTTTTTTTAATTTAGGAAAATTATCCATGAGTAATTTGGGATGTGTAGGGATCATCTTAACCTCATTCTGATGCATGTTGTGACCAGTTTGACTCTAAGTGTGCCTTTCTATTCAAAATTTACATTAATTTCAGTAAAAAAATTATTAACATACTATATAATAGTTTTTTCGTTTTCTTGTATTTGTGTCAGCAATTTTATTTCATTTAAATTCATTATTTTATCTTATTTTGGTAATTTATGTTTCTGTTTCTAGTGAGGTAGTTTCTTTTTGCACCACACTGCACTAGTTTCTACTGTTGTAGTGTGCTACATCGTCCCACTGTAATTCTAACCATTTTTATAGAAACTAAATATGATGATAAAAGTATTATTTATCATTTATTTTAAAAGAACTTATAAATTTGACATTTATCAGTGATTATACCGGTATTAATAAAGTATATTTTTATAATCACTTTTAAATACACTGATAATTAATTCTTTTATCAGTGGAAATAAAACCGCTGATAAATAATAATTTTATGGGTGCTATAGAAAGTGATGATAAATCATACTTTTATCATCACTTTTAGAAGAAATTATTAAAGACCCCACTTATTAGTTCTTTTAGAAGTTATCATAAAGTGTTTATTTATCAGTGCTAAATACAAGCACTGATAAATGGGTTATTTTATCATTGCTTTAATTTGTGCTGATAAATAAACCCTTTATCAACTCTTTTTTATTGCTGATAAAATCCCTATAATTTTAACCACGATAAGGTAGTCAATTATTCTATAGCACTAATAAAGGTATATTCTGTTTCTTTTAAAGGTGTGTTTTGTAGTAGTGTATTGAGCCTGGAGGAAAAAAACATGTTACATTCAATAATTCATGTATTAAAATGTTGTGTGTGAGAGTTCAAATAAAAAATTTGAGGGGAAAAAATTTTAAAACATTAAATTATTTCTTAGATAATCAATTTACTATTGTCCTTTCCAAAAAAACAATAAAACATTAAAAATCAAATAAAATTTATATTAAGTATAATTTACTTTAGATGAAAGTTACTGATGGAGGTTTTATTCATGAATATATTTTAACAAAATATTAAGTTAATGATATCTTCACTAAAACATTACAAAGGGAAAAATTTAAATAATTAAGGCTGAAACTACATGTTCATCTTTGAACAACGACTACATAAAGTTCACAAGGAAAGTAAAAAAACTTGATTTGGTTTTTGTTATAAAAGAGGGATATAATTTAATTTTATTTATAAAATAATTTTTTTATATGAAGATAGTTTTATCATAAAAATAGAGAGAAAAAATATTGGGGGGGGGGAGTAAATATTTTCATTAATAAAAAATTTATTATCACATAGGGATTAAATTCCTTTAGAAACACTGATTTATCTAGCAGTGTGATGTCCGGAAATTCTCTAAGAGAAAATATGTGGTTTGGTAAATGTTGATAAAAATATTTGTTTCTCAAAATGTTGTCAATGTTTCCAACAAATAAAATTTTTTATATTTAAAATAATTTGTTATTATTTTGTAACAATAATTGTATTTATTGTCAAAATATATTTTTATAAACAGGTAAGAAAACGTTTCTTGATTTGTAAAGGAATTTTTATAAAGAATTTTAATAAGTTTTTCTTATTGAGGATAAATTTTATTCCATTAATTCAGATGATGTTATTCCATTATTCATGTTTTTAATATCATGAAGATATACATGATCCTATATGATTTCATGTAGTCTACAAAGGTTGAAGTTGGATAGTGTTGTCAGATGGAGAACAACCTGAAGTCCGTAGTAGAGAGTTTGTATGTTTTTTTACAAAGTGAAATAAGTATAAATGGGTGGTAGTATAATGTCCAAGAAAATTTCACTAGATAGATAGGGTGTACAATGTTTAAGGTTAAAGATTTACTAAGTTTAAATTATAAAGTTGATGCTGCATGATTTTTAGAGTTCAAATTCATAAAGGGAATTGTGGGATGAAATCTTTCAAATCGATTCTACTGGACAATGTCCCAATAAACCATGTTTTATTGGTAAATGTTTTATCATGACATATAAAGTCATGATTCATCAATTCATTATAAGGACATGTATAAGGTATATTGGATAGATTTGAATTTTTATTTCTAGAAAGACACACTGAATTTACATCATATAAACTTGTTTGAAGTGTATCTTCAAGGAAAATGGTTGGATAATTAAGATGATAGTATTATTTTTTACAAGCCATGGTGATTTTTCAAATATCCATAAAAAAGACAATCATCATACAATCAGTTAGGATGTTATTTAATAAGTGATTTTGTGAAGTTGTTAGCCAAGTCTTTTAAGAAGTTTGAGCTAAGGCAGGATGCACCAGATGAAGATGTGACAACATATCAGTCCAACTTATCTAGAATAACATATGTGTAGTCCATTAAACATAAGATAGAGAATAATAGAAAAATGTAAGATGTACTGAGTTCAGTAGATTGATTTGTCTAGTCAAATCCAATTGGATGACGGGGATTCTAACATATTAGTTTATCAGTCGATGAAATAGAAAATGTTCACCAGACATAGAAATAGTGTACTAGTCATAAAGTTCTTATAAAGTCATCAGACACACATTTTCTGGAAAATGTTTATAGAATCTTCACATTTACTTTGTAATGAACTTAACAAAAATGATGTTCAACAGATCCTTAAAAATTTTATTATCTATAAATATTAAGTTTTAAGAAGTTACTTAATAAATTTTTAAGGAAGTTCTATGAAATTATGTTGGAACAATTTTTTTAAAAAGTTTTATTAAGGTTATATAATGTATTAGATTTATTTGGCGATGATGAGTTGGGTGAGAATTTGAAATTTAATTTTTCAGCAGAGTAGGAAAATATTTTGAGTTTCTTCCCTTTTACACCAGTGTATTTCGTATATAATGGTGTCAAGGTTCTATATGGATACATTTGAGTAAAATTTTTTAAATATGTGATAGGTGAAGTAATGATGGTGTGTGAGAATATTGAGTTTCAAACTAGGTTAGTTGGAGAAGAAGTACACTGGAAAAAGGTTTAGTGAAGAGAGGTACAAGATAGAGGTGACCATTATAGTCATTGGTCAGAGGCATCAATCAAATAAACTAGATATCAATTTTACCAAATAAATATGATAGTTATTTTTTGATGAATAATATTTTTTTTATTTTAAAAATAACATATAAGAGGCATACTGGTTTGAGGCAAATCCGATAGAGTTACAGTAGATAGAGAAAGAAGGTGCACCTGATAGAGTCATACTGGACGAATTCATCAGATGAAGAATTTTCCTGATGAAATTTATGTGATATTTAAAAAAAAATTCATATCTTATTTTTTCTTGGTTTCATAATCAAACTTTTTAGCTGACGTGAGCCAATATAAATTTATATTTTTAGATAGAAATAATCTATTGGGAGTTGAATGAAATTGTATAGATGTCATAATATTGGGAATTTATAGGGACTGATAGGAGTCACCATGGGAAGGATATAGTCTCCCACACTGGGGGATAACCTTTTAAATATTTGGTGCTCTAATTTACTAACCCATTGTTTCATAAAAAGTTTGGTTGAGTTTTATAAAGTTGAAAAGGACAAAACTCTAACAAGTCAAAGGGGTTAATTTTAAAATTGAAGAAATTGGAAAATATCACTACTAATTCATCACTCCAATTGTTGGGGGTTCTCAAATTCTTTTGAAATTATATAAACTTGATTTTAAAAGGATCATATTGTATTAATATCATAATGTAGTGTATATACAAATATTATGGGGTTTTCTATCACAAAATATATTTATATATTTTCATCTCATTTGTTTGGAATTTTCTTGGATTTGAATAATCGATGGAATTGTTTCTCATATGTTATTTTTAATACCCGTCAATGAGTTTGACACATAGAGAATTATTGGGAGATATATGACAAATGAGGAGATCATAATAATTAGGTTGTGTTTTTGAAGTTCAAAATAATATTATGCATGATTGGGATGGTAGGAAAATGAAAATGGGGGGACCTAGAGGTATTTAATAAATTTTTTGAAGATATATAATTTTTGAAGTAGGCTTAAGTGTACATTACATTAATAAACAAACTAATTATTTAGAAATATGAGGTGATAAACATGTTCATCATGATGATGTAGATCCAAATTCATACACCAAGTCTAGTTTGGTGATTGATTTATTTTGATCAAATTATTATATAATATATGTATTGATTTTATTTTGAAACATACTCAAATATGTGAGTGAAGATAAAGAAGGATGATATAACACTTGGTCATAATAATGAACCAACCAAACAACTTTTATAATCACTATTCATGGCATTAGTCATTTTGGTAGATCTATATTTTCTTGTTTTTATGTTCCTTGGATTAGATGATCCGCATTTGACTGTGAATAATGTAAAACACCAAATGGTTATGCTCTATTTTATTTCTTTAATAATTTCATTTCTTCATTATACATGAAAGTAGAGAATTATATACAAATATGATGTTTTTAAGAATAGAATTTTTAACTTGATTCATGTCCCTATCAGGGTATAGACATTATATTTGGGATCTCAATTTTAATAATTAGAATCATAATAAAAAGGGTCATCATTATAGAATATGCCTATTAATTTGGTATAGATCTAAAATTTTCTTGGAATAGAGAACATGGGGATAGAAAATTGAGGACCAATATTTAATAAACTAAATCATTAAATCTAGAATAAAAAATATCCCATCTATGATATCATGATTGTTATATTTATTCCATGAATATACATGGAATTAAATTATGTGTTAAAAAAAATATATCTTCAATTAAAAAAATGTAATTAGTATTTTAATGTTGATAATAATTATAAAAATGGATTCTGTGAAGGTTTATATAAATATATCTTCAGTATTGAATAAAAGGGGGTTTTGTGTTGAAATGATACTAAAGAAATATCTGAAAAATTAATAATCTTCATTGATGAATATAGTAAAGTGAAGGAAGCTAAAAATTATATTATAAAGAAAAAATTTGAGTTTTTTAGTCTGTATTAAAATGAACATACTAATAATTTATTAAATTGGATCATTGATGTGGTTGTCTAGATAAGATTGTACGTACGAAAAGAAAAAATAGTTTGAAATAACAAAGAAAATATTGTGAATACTTCCACCATTATACAACAAAAAGTTTTAAATAATTAGAGAATGAAATATAATAGAACATACTCTTGATGATTAATAAAGTAGATTGGTGGATTATAATATTAGAGTGAGACCAAAATGGATGTATATACATTCATCAAATGTTATTCCTTCAAAGGTAATGATAAAGTGAGACATGAATGAATAAGATGAGAAATATTTCAATGATGAATTTATATAATTGATTTCAACCAAATTTAAAAGAATAAAGTATACGTTTCAATGGAAACTACCAAAATATTATTTTAAATGTGAAAATATAATCACATTGATGAGATAAGTCTAAGAGGATTATAAGAAGATGATGAAGGTGTCCATTATTTAATATAAAATGACAATTTATTTCCCATAAATATTTTTTTTAAAATAAATTGGATAGAAAATAAATTTCTTTAATGGATAAGTTAATTTGGTAAATATGATCGCGATGAATAATAATATAATGAAGAAGAAGAAAAAAAATACAAATTTCATTCATATTTGTGTTATTTTCTGAGGATTATTAAATACAGACAAAATACGATCATCAAGATCAATAAGACAGATTTTTAAATTTGAATCATGAGATTAAACGTGTACATGAAAAGTTATATTTAATTATAAAGAAAACTAAGAAGGTAAAATGTGTGTTATAACAATTTGAGGGTTTTAGGGTGTAGTAGAAGCTGTTGGGTTTTCTTTTAACAATAATTTTCATCGTTTTCTTGAGATAAAATTCCTAGAACTTGTTGAAGAAACCACAAAATATTCACAGAGACGATGTTTTCATCTATAATTTATAATTAATTTAATTTATAAATTACATTAGCTTAAGTATTGATTATTTATTAAGGAATTGTATTTCCCCTTTTATAGTCTCATCATTTCGTGAATAATGTAAAGTATAATTACTCTAGTGATATTTGCATGTATTTAATAAATTTTTAAATGTCACTGAAAAATCTCTTTGTGCTAACACTGAGGCACCAATCATTATGATTAATTTTTTTTGAACAAAATAATAACTCCTTTGGTCTTAAAAGAGTTAGTCTCATATTTTTATGGTTCTAATAGGGATGATGAGAATCACCTATCATTATTGGGATCATTCTTGTGTGGTTTTCTTGGTAGAGAGATAATTCACTTGAGTGATTTATTTTACACAACAGTTAACCCCAAACTAGAAATTTCATAAGTTGGGTTATATAATTAGGTTTGGAAAATTATTATTTTCATAGAGACCCTTAACTAAGTCCATTATTCTATCTAAACAGGAATTCTGACAATAATAATATTATTATATTTCCTTTGATGTGCTAAGTGAAGGATAGTTAAATTTAACTTTTTAAATAAATAAAAAATCAATATTTGTTTGAATCTTATTAAATAAAACAGATCATTTTCATTAGACACATAGATCATCCTGTTCATTCTCCTTGAAATTTATGGAACCTTGAATTATAAATATTTATCCAAATAAATACATATCAATATATTATTTTTTCAATATATAATCAAAAATTGTATTTACAATTATTTTTTAAATAGTTATTTAATGTTCTTTTAACGAAATAAGTATTTATTTTCAAAATAAATAATTATTTGTTACCTTAGGGATAAGGAAAAATATGTAATTAATTATTATATATTATTTCTTATTGACAAATAATATTTATTTAATTTTCAATTCAAATATATTATAAACCAAATAACTGGTGATTTAATTTTCGTGGTGAGAGAAACCTAGTTAATTATTATTTCTGGATATATATGATAATATTAATTCTTACATTTAAATAAAAATAAAAATTAATTGATATTCTAGATACCCTTAGTGTTTGACACTTTAGTCCTCTTTCTCATTATAATTAGGTGAGTTGGTTTAATGTCAAATATTAGCACCCAGAAACATTTTAAAGAATCCATAAATTTATAAATTAATGTCAAAATGATAATAACCTCATAATAATGACCACTATGTAATATATAACCTTTTAATAAATCTCTAATAAATAAGGATGCGTATTTATTCCATCAACTTATATGCTTGACATATTTGTCATGTAATTCCTAAAATGAACATATCATTAAAGCACCATATCTATAGATTTAATCAGATAGTTATATTGAAATAAAAGGGTTAGAGATATCTACATCCATAAAATGAAAGTGAAAAATACTTTCTTGAATTATTCATTAATTCCATATCCGTTTGGTTGCACCGATCATATCCCTCCTCACCATGAGAATATGTTGTCATAGTTTTTATGAATAGATCAATGTACAAGATTCAGAATATATATTAATAATAATATATATTTTAATAACCAATAAACATGTTCACGTATAGGAATATCTAATGACACAAATAAAATATGGATTCTTATTGGTGAGTATTTTCTAATATCCTTCACTCTTAAAGATAAATAAGTGAAAACTTTATGAGAAGGAGTTTCAATGTATTATGATCCTCCAAAAACTGATTGTAAATCATAATTTATGTACTATGTGGTAGATTTCATCTAATTATAGAAAATATAATTAAGAATATTTTCCTAGAACTTCAAGGTTATCAACATATTAGAGTTCTACTATAACCATTTGATGTGAAAAATACTCTAAGGACATTATCACATTAATGTTTCATAAAATAAAACTCATCATACAGTAAGATAATAATTAATATTCAGTCATTTGAATATATAGGAAATTAAGAGGATAATTTAAGTTAGTTATAAGGAACCAACTCTAATATAATCCCACTTTTACTTGGTCCAACTACAAATTAACTTGTTAGTCTCACATGATAACTATGATTCTTCCAAGGTAAGTTTAATGTTCTCTAGATTTCCACAAATTTTTGGCTATTTTTCCTATTGTAATATCATTCCTATAAAAAAATTTATCAAGTATTTACCGTACAAAGTATTTACCTTTTTTCTCTATCAAAACACAACATTAGGGAAAAAAACATTTCCTAGAAGAAATGTTTCTAAAACTTATTATTATGTTTCATTAGATATTGTAACATACTTATTTTATATAGATATGGAAACCAATAGATATAATAAGTTTTTACGTAATAATATATTTTCTTTACTATAAAAATAGATCAAACTGAGATAAAAGAAAAATAGTTTTGTATCCCATTGGAATATAGTTTTATCATTTCTCATACTACCAAGAATTCATCAATTTACACTTTCTCAAGTACCATTGAAAAGTTTTAACTACAAGTCTATGAGGATATCTTAGTTTTTTTTATATACTCCCCCTATGTTTTGTAAAAAATATCAAACCATAGTATATATCATGAAATAAAAGGTAGATTTCTTAAGTACACTTTGGTTTATATAATATATTCACCATAATAATCACCTCATCTGTTTTTCATAGACTAACAAGTATATATTTTATTCCATGTGACATGGGAACTGATTTCCTCTTGAGTTTTACCATTCTATATTTTCAATACCTTATTAAAGTTTTTAATTTGACAAGATTTAAACAACCCAATATGTCTAAGTTGACAGATCTTGTTTCTTAGAATTTATATTTTTTTTACTTTAAGTCATTCTGGGAGAAATTATCCTTGGTGTTAATTAATTGTAAGGCTAATTAGATGTTTTTTATATGTTTTTGACATATCTCTCTAGGAAAAAATTATATTTCTTACTAACCTCTTATAGTAAAATGACACACATCCATTTTAAATGAATATTCAATATTGATATAAGGAGGATATAGAATGTAAAATTATAAATGAATTTTTTCATGACAGCTGGTAATAGGATTTTGTTATAGAATATATCTTGGAATTGATTAAACCTTTAGTAACATACAGTTAATTATTGGTACTGACATGTGCCATCCATGTATATTTTCTTATTAATACCCACTAATGTATCTACATCAACTAGAGAAACTACCCAAATACGAGGATGATATTTATTACATGGAATCCATCTCAAGAATTCATTTAGAAGTTAAAAAATTAGACTATTTACATTTACTGCTTTGTAATAGGATTCACTATACTTTTAGAATAATATATCACTAGTCTTGTTGAACATAAAACTAACTATTTAGATATAATTTTATAATGTATTATATGACTCTGGAATAAAACCTTACACTAAATATATTAGAGTGTAGTGTACGTATACCAAATCAGATGCATTTAATGACTTATCCTTTTAGAATTAAATTCTGCAATAGATATCTCAAAAGTGAAGCTCTTACTTATTTTAGAAAAATAGTATTCATAGTCTAACACCTTTCTCTCTTAGGGATGGTAATATACTATGTATCTATAAGATAAATATTGTTGATTCAATTTTTATTTCCTTTAATTGTTGTTTTTATCTTAGGCCATCATTTAACAAATGGTTCTCATCAAAACACATGAACCGATGAAATAATGGATTTATTTTATGTGGTGACTTATAAGACACTATTAGTAAATATTGTTGGCATATAGTTAGAAATTATTTTGTTATTTTCAAAAAATATTGAGAAAAGAATCATTTAATAATTTCAATTCATATAATACTACTTATGGACTTTCCTTTATACTATTATCAGGTCTTTGATGTGTACAAGAAAATATAATTTCTTAAGTATCTTAACTTTATATTTAAATTCATTATGAATACTTTGTTTAGATATACTAGGAAAATCTCAATGAAAGAATCCTCCATATTTGACCAAGTATGATTATTTTTTTCATAGAGTATCACTAAAATATCTTAAAGGAATCCCATGAAGTTTTGGAATTTACCACTAGATTCTCTATAGAATAGTTCACATAGTCTAGATGAACTAACTTTATAATATATTTTCACAAACCATTATTAATAAAAGTTTCATTATTTTAAACATAATACATAAGTATATCGAATAATTAAAATTTTTATCTCTTCTGGGGTATATCTTTGAAATAAGTTTTATATTTATGTGATAAATATTTATCTTTCTAAAAATGTATATAAGTTTTGTATTTTATATTAATCATTTTTTCATATTTTGAATTTCATGATTCATGTATTACTGAGTTAATAGTATGTATAAAATACCTTAATAAAATTCATTCCAAATATGAAATAATTTCAATTGTTTCCAATTAACACAAAAATAAATGTTTTGGTAGTTCTCAATACAAAGATAATTGCTTTAAAAAATTAATCCTACGTGAAATCAAAAGATGTGTACTCCTATTGGATATCTTAGGAATCACCCCCTCTCTGCTTCTTAGATAGTTCACCTTACGTTACCCAATGTTTCTATACTTTCTTGGTTCATATATTTGAATAAAAATTTATGAATTCCATATTGTATTTAATACTCCAAAAGAAAAACATAAATATAATAATATGACTATAATTTTAGAAGATTATTTTGGATATATAGTAAAATATAAATTTGTACAAAACATATACATTGATTACATATATATGATAGACATTTTATCAATATATATAAATAATAAAAATATTTTACATTATTATTTTGCATGTATATAATTATGATTATGATATAGGGAAAGTACATGCCTTTGATGCTTGTACTTTTTCTGATAATTGCATATAATATACATGTATACAATGTCACTATTGAAGGAATTAATCTCAAACTACAAGATAACTACTATTTATTCCCACATGGTTATAGAAAAATCCATACAAATGGTTTCCTTTGTTTTTTCCATTGATAGTGGTTTAAATACCTTTCATTAATACTGTTGAATTCATTCATAGTATAGGGTGCCACTTGATGATTTATAATGCATTGGTCATTCATAGAGTAATATTGGGACTTTTGTATGAAAATTTTCATTTGTTCTCATCATTAAAGTGTATTAATTCTAATTCATTTGAGGATAACATCATTCATTAGTTTCATGAAAGCTTCTTGAGTCTTTCCTTTTTCTCTATCCTCATTTATCTCTCCCAAGAAAGCACTAGAACCCCTATGAGAGTTTTGGGTTTCCTCTTATAGAGATTAGGAACCAATAACCTGTGTATCCAACTTTGTGGAGATTGGTCTTAATATAATAATATTTATTATCATCATCAAGAATTATCAATTTTAGAAGTATGATTAATGATACTGCAACTACATTCTAGGTACAGTAGTATTTTTTTTGGAAATCTATTTTTTGATTTATTTTTCACATTTGATTCCTTAAATTTTGATTGCCTATGTTTTTATTTTATTCAACATTTTTTGTTCTTATGATGATAAAAAATACCACATTATGATACTATTTTCTTGTTCTTAAATTAATTACATTTCCTCTTCTAATGAACATTTTTTCCATAGGAGAAGAAAATATTTTCTTGTTCATTACCTTGCCTTTAAAAATTTTGTCTTTTTAAAATAAATTATTAAGACACAATTGAATTTGTATTGGTTATGGAATTTTTGAACCTAGTCATTAATTTCAGTCACTATAATGGGAAAGGAAACTTCTTCCCACTAATATATTTTTATCTAGAGAACCATTATCAAAAAATTGTTGAGCGGATCATCCATACTATTGATCTTGTATTTTCTTGATGAACACAAAAAAGAATAGATGGTAAATATCATAAAATGAGATTATGGAAGCCCAAAATATCTAATTTATCAATATAATTAATTATTTTGAAGGAATAATCACTAACTCGGTAACTATATTATAGTTTACATTGGTATAGTATAGTGATAATATAATTATTCTAACGATTCTCTCTCTCTTTTAATGTTTAAGGTGATGGGTTTTCATGGTGTATGAATCCATGTACTTATATTGAATAATAATGTTTCTCTATATAACTAGTTTCAAAATGAAACTAACAGAAGAAGCATCCTTTGTGAATCTCAGGTAGATATTATTTTCAGCATCACTCTCTTAGTGAGGTGGATGAGTATGAATATGTAATTCTAGAACATAAAACAAGTTTTTTAAATAGTAGTGAAGTATATAAATGACTATAATACTCATATAAATTTGTGATGGTGAGGTTAAATACTATTTATAGAAATTATTTTTAGATTATTGTGGTTTTCATTTCATTTTTTATAAAAATTAAAACACATTTTAAAATTTTATTTAGATTAACATGTTTGACATGTTATATTTTATTTTATTAGTCTCTAAATATTTTTTAAAATCCCAATATACCATAACATTAAATTCAAAATATCCTATTGTGTGGGTATTCTAGTCGGAAGGATCCATATTTTCCTTATCAAAATCATAATTTGGTCCTGGAAAATTATTCAATGGCATTTAGGTGGGAATTTTAGCTAACTATAAAAACTATAAGTTCCTTAAACCATTGAGCGGACTCCCGAATCATGAAATTACATATCATACCTTATCAAAATATATAACATTGAAAGGAATAAATGATTCCTAATTAGGTCTTAAAAAATACTTTATCTATAGTTTCATTCAAAATCAAGTAACGGAAGGCCTTTTTGAAAAAATATTTTCTTAAGAAATTTTATTTATATCTTGAACAAATATTCATTATCTTTCCCTTTTAAATGTTTTTTAACTTTATTTATATTTTATGTTATTTAATTTTCAAAGTATAATAAATTAATTTAGGCATAATCTATTTATTATTTTTTTATCTTATATCCTTGTTTATTTATTAACATTATGTGATTATGTATAAATAAACATGCATAACATAAATAAATAAAAATGTACAAAAATTATTAAAATAAACACATGGAAATATCATGAGCCTTGACTACTACTTCATTTATCAATTGTATGACAAACTAACACTTAAACTTAGTTGAATAAATTACTGTGCTAGGTTGGGTTTGAATTATAACATTCCTCTTATTGACTTATATATCTACTAGATCTATTTCACATTGGAAAAGCCTGGAAGTATGTGATCTCACATTGGATATCATTTCTTTACATATGTAAACTCATACAAAGGTGAGGGATAACATTGTTTTAGGTTCATATAAAAAAACCATGGATGAATAGGTCTATACATAATTTGGAGGAAGGAATAATACACATATCATCACATTTAACTTAATAATAATTTTATAAAAAAATATGCAATATATAATTATATTAAAAAGAATCCCAACACATTCATTGGTTGTTCAAGATTATAATCATCCATATATATAATTAATATGAATTAAAACAATATTTAATTCATTTAAATCTATTTTTTATTAAGATAAATATCTATAATTAATAAATCAATTATTTAGTAAAATAATAAATTCATTTATATTAATTAACCATCCAAATAGTAACTGAGATTCCCATCCACAATAATTTTGAATTAAATGAATGAAATAATTTTAATTTAAAATTAATTATGTACAAAACATGTATTATAAGAGACACGACATGTACTATAAGTGACACAACATGTATCATTGTAATTATATAAAAATCCATTTCTATATTTTATGTATTACATGATGTGTACCATCACATGACATGGCATGTGGCTAACAATGTGGATGGTCCTTGTTTTGTACAATGTACTTATGAAAAATTTATTCTTACAAGAATTCAATGAAATAAACAACGTATTGTTCTACGAGTTATATAATATATTCTTTAAAAAAAATATAACTACATGGAATGCCTTGAATATAAATGGAGTGTACTACTCATAAGGACCGTGAAGTACATACTATGTATGTCAACCATACATGTATTTTGTATACATAATCATATAGAAATAATTAATAAAGAATTTAATACCACAAATGACTAACTAAAATACACAGTTTGTATACTATGAAACAAAACACTATCACATGATGTGTACTTCCAGCTACACACTCTGTAGTTTAGTTTGATTCAATTAAATAATTATCTTTATGTGTTGAATCACGTGAAACCATTCTAGATTTGTATTTAGTGTGATTTTTCCACAATTACATGATATGTATAACCAACTACATGACATGTGATTCATTAGTCCTTCCATGATACATACCTCAGGAATTGATGTGTATTTCACATAGGATATTTGTGTGTTAAAAAACATATACCGTCTGCTTTACACTGTGTACTTCACATATTTTCACATTTCTCGACTGACAGTCAATACATAGTGTGTATTAATTACGTTCTGTATACATTGACCACATGTATACCATAATTACTATAAGGGAAATACTATGTGGGTTTAAATGGTGTGTATTCTAGATACATGTAGTTTACACCCAATAAAACCATGTGTCAAGTATATGTATATATTTAACTTGTAATGAAATTGAATTCTATTTTATTATACTACATTACCTGATTTATATGTATTTTCCTAGCATGGATGACCATGGGTGAACAACATGCACTTTTTATTTACACACCATGTATCTATCTCATCTAGTCACAACCCTTGTAACCTCAGAATTAGATCTTTGGGTATTCCTCAAATATTTTTGGCCTATTCTTCATCATAGGAAATTAAAGTATTATAATATCTCAAATATTGGATTAAAGAAAAAATTTAAAAGAAAGGATACCAATACTAATTCATAATTGGTCAAAATATAATAAATTTTTATAAATTAATATGTGACTACTCTGATACCACTTGGAGGTTTTGCAGTATAATGAGATCAGTTGGGCCCATGACCAATAATGTTTTCCATCAGTTTATTTGATTAAAGTCCTAATAATTTGTTTAAGAAACTATACAATATTCATTTAGAGGATATTTTGACATATAATTTATATGGATCTTCCAGTTTTAGTGTGGTGATACTAATCATAGTTTATCATTCACCATTGATAACAATAATTAATTCTTCATACTTGAAGGACTGCATCTATGATAATCTTAGATTTGAGAGGGAGGAGGATAATTACCTCTCATTCCTAAGAGAATTTGTGAGAGTTTCTATCTATTAGGAGAGCATCATCTTGTGATATTTGTTATTCATGACAATTCATATTAGATAATGAATTATATAAGTTAGGTTATGTTCTTAGGGTTAGGAAACTAGTAATTACATAAAGTCCCTAAACTAATTCTTGTATTTTAAGTATACACCACATATAATAGTAATAATAATAATATATTTCTGGACGTGCACTAACTCATGGATATTTAAATATAAATTATTTAATAAATAAATCTCTATACATTTATATAATATTAAATAAAATATATAATTTCCATTGGACCCTTAACTCTATCTATCAATCCTCATCGACATTTATTGAACCTGAATATTAGATATACCTTTAAATAAATAAACATCATTATATTATTCTTTAAATAAAAAAACACACACACACATATATATATTCACTAACATAAAGGTAAATATTTATTTAATATTCAGGTAAGTAAATAAATATTTATTTAATATAATAATGTTTTATTTCCCTACAAATGATAAAAAAGACATAAATAATAATTTTACATTTTTTTTCTATTTTGAAAATAATATATATTTATTATTATACTAACATATATTCTATATTGAATAAATATTGATTGAATTTATGTTAAAATAAGAACCTAGTTTCATTGGGTGAGATAGCGTAATGTCCATGATTATCATATAGTAACATTTTAAGGCAAGCATAAAAAAGAAGTTAATGTCTTAATTACAAAAACCTCATAAAAACAATAATTGTGTATTATGATCACTTTGTCTCAATATGTTATTTAATAGGTTGAATAAATTTTTCATCAACCTATATTCTTTATTTATCTATTTTTGACTTCTTAAAAAGAACCTATTAATGAATCACTATGGACCGTGAATTAATCAGATGGTTCCATTCCAATCAAAGGGAAATAGATATGTAATTCCATAAAATGAAAAAGAAAAATTATTTATTGAGTTATTAAATAATGTAATATTACAGAGGATAACCCAATTTATCATACCTCACCGCGTGAATATGCTTTAATAATTTTCATCAATACATCAATGCGTGAAATTTATGATATAGACTAATAATATTATTAATAATAAGGACCCATAAACGCGTCCATGGATAAGAATATCCAACGAAACATATAATATGTGGAGTTAATATTGGTAAGTCTATTCTCATAACCTCCTCTATTAAATATTACCAAGTTAGAAGTTCATGAGAAAAGACTCAATTCATTATGAGCCTTGAACACCTGATAGTAAAAAATAATATGTTCCCTATTATATATATTTCATCAAACCAGAAAACATTCATTTAAGAATATCATCATAGAAATTCAAGGTTCTCATTATAGTAATGAACTTTAATATCCCTTTGATTCAACAAATACTCTAACATTATTATCACATTAATGTTACACATTTAGAAAAATCTTGGTTTGATAAGGTATCTATTAATAATTAGGTATTTGAATATATAAGTTCTTCAATATACAATGTTAGTTGGTTCTAGGGACCTAACATTAATATATTGTGATAAATATATTAATAAACATGAGACCAAAATATCTATATTTTAATAAATTTTTAAAGAGAAATCAGTTTCTCAGTGGAATTTAGAATATGTGGATGAGTTTAAGTTGAATATTGGAGAACATACTAGGATGATTAATTATTTTAATAATTGTATCAAATAAAGGGTTAATGATAATTAATTACTTTAATAATACTAGTTAACATTGATAATTATGTTTGAAATTGAATAAATAGTTAATAATAAAGATAATAATTAATTTTTAAAAAAATTAAATTTAAAATTAGTTAAAGAAAAATTTAAATAAGCCACAATGAAGCTTGAAGAATACATAGACAAGAAAATGGACATTACTATAGGAAAAAATGGACTTGGATATAATGTGGAGTCATCAATATCATATAAAAAAATAGTTAATCCAACATGATACATTGAATAGGAAAATAAAATGGTTGATGAAAACTATCAAACCACATCTTTGTATATATATAAAAATTCTAGGATATTTATTACTAAAATTGAGAATAATTTCAACAAGAGTTTCCCCATAATGAATTTATGATTATAAATGTTTTCAGGTCACTTTATTATATATTGAAATATATCTTGAAGTTACTTTATTGAAAAAGTACATAGATGTAATTAATTGAGGATAAAAACTTATCCTACTCAAAAAAAGATAAATTTGGTAATGATTATTTTTTTATTATTTCAATTATGAAAAAAATATAATGATTAAAGGATTAAAAATGATTGAAAAAATAATATTAATGTTCTATATAATATTGAAATGATTTCCATGAATATTTTTAACCTAAATAATTTTCTTTAATATATAAGGAAAAAGTTGATAAGTATAGTGAACATGTTTTTATTGATTAGGAAAAAAGAAAAGATGGATCAAATCCAAAAATTAACTCATGGAAGAAAATTAAAAAAATATAAAAGGAAAAATGGGGTGAAATTTTATTTAAATAATTAATGTCCATTTATTTGATAATTGATATTTAAAATTAATTACATATTATTGAAAATGTGAAAATTTTAAATAATTAGGGAAATAATGTTGCAAAATTTTTTTAATTGAAAATGATATAGTTGTGAAGATTAGAGTTAGTGAAAATACAAAGATAACTAAAGAATAGTAGAAAAACTATACTCATTATAAACTAAATTCGATAGATTCCCTTGAGTGTTAGTCAATTTCATGACTCCAAAATTGAATAGTATTTCAATAAATGGGGAAAATTATCAAAAGTAAATATAAAGGTGACTTGATCCATAATATGAGAGATAATATAAATATTTATTAGTTGAATAACAAATGAAACTTGTTATATGATTGTGCAAGAATAAAAAAAGGTGTGTCATCAATGAATGTGACATATTCACTTAAAAATTGTTTGAATATTATAAAGTTGATGGGAATGGATAAAATACCCATAATAAAGGTACAATAGAAAAAACCCCTCATGATTGCAGAAAATGAAATGTGGTTTGTAATAATTATAAGATAATGATTAAAATCTGTAAAATGTTAATTTTTTTTTACACTAGTCCCATGAAATAAAATAGAAATGAATATTAGTGATACTATATTTTATTCATTAAGTATTATTATCAAATGATGTACATCTTAGTCATACTTCTAAATAATTATCATACAAGATATATCAATATTTATAAAAACCATTTTAAAACTCAATGTCAGAGGATGATAAAAAAATATATAGTAAAATAGTGGAACAAAGTATACTTCAATTTAAGTTGAAAATTATTTTAAAAAACTTGACATCATTCTTGGGATATCAACATTAATAAATCTATAACGAAATTTATTTATTGTCATAAATAATCAAATGGTGAACAATATGGAAAGGACATTGGTCCTCAAATGTGGTTTACGAAGGCACTATTGGAAGGATTTGATGATAGTGTCCATTACCATCAAAACTTTTTCTAACTAATTATAAGATAAAAGGTTAAACCATATAATATATTTTTTTAAGGAATCAAACTATAAAATTTCATAAAGTGTTTAGAATATAATATTTTATAAAAATCAAATAGAGGAAAGTATACATACAAAAAGTATAAGGTAATATTTATAGGATATTCTACCAATATAAAGACCTATAAGTATTTTTAAAATTATTAGGAACATGATTATTGAGAATAGGAACAAAATTAATATTGTTAATATATTTTGAATGAGTTAAAATACATCTTTGTTTGAATAAATTCAGGAATATAAATAAAAACAGGAATATAAAATTTAATTAATACAATATAATACAGATTATAATGACATATATTTTAAATAAGAGGTTGAAAAAGAGTAAATGTGATCCATTCACTAAAAAAGTTTCAAAAATAGAGAAGAATATCTAAAGTTGAATAATTCACCATTCACAATTATAGAAAGCCATCCATAGAATCCCAAAAAAATGAAGAATCAATAGAGGAAATTGTTATTTCATCAAGAGAAAGAATTTTTTTTAGAATATTTGAAATATATATCATGGGTGTAGTCTATGAATAAGGATTTATATTAAATAAAAACAATCATGATATATTGTAAAGATATTACACGAAAAATATGTTATTAGAATGGAATGATTGCTTCAAAAAAATAATGTTTAAACAAAAAGTGATGAGAAATAAGGAATAATTTATATTTAAAGTATTTGATAAAATTGAAGTTATTAATATGAATAAATGTTCTCATTAGTTGTAGGACTTAAATAGTTTTGATCGTTCCTGGTAGTGGTAATACAAAAGAGATTAAAAATATTTTAAATAGATTTGAATACAACATTATTGATTGTAGTTCTCTCAGAAGATGCCATATTAAACAATCAGATAGATTTTTACTCACTGAATATGAAAAGATAATTTTAATTGAAAAAAAATAAATTTATTTAAAAAGGAATATCATTTATGGTATGATAAATTGGTTTCATACTTAATGAACATAGAATTTAGAGTAGGTGAAGTTAACTAAAAATTTTATGCAAATGGAGAAATAGATGATTAATTCCTGATACTCATATATGTTGATGGTGTGAACTTTGGTAGAATTAAAATATATATGTGTGATTATTTTTTAAACTTTATTTTTTTATAATTAGAGATGTACTTTATTTGGAGAAATCAATTTATTCCTTGTAATAAAATATATTTAAAAAGTGATTTTAAATTTGTCTCTAATGTAAAGTATTGTACAGAATTATTAATTTATTTGATAGGGAATATTATAAACCTATTTATACCTTATTAAATATTGAAATTATTATTATATATAATAAAATTAAAAATTCAATTGATCTAATAGTTTTTATGATAATGACTATTAGTTTTAATAATTTTATAGAGATGTAATTTTTTTTATATTTTTATGTGGTTTTTAGAGTGATTTGAAAGAAGAAAACCTCATTAAAATAAAAATATCATTGATTCATGTTGAATAAAATATTTATTTTTAATTTATATATTATAGGTAAGAAACAAGAATTGGAGGAATTTAGAATTTTTCATTAGTATAGAGATATAATGGATATAAAATCCAAATGTGAATGGCCTTTCTTTATTAGTGATAAAAGTTTTTGTTGGATAAAAACAAGTAAGTGAGTATTTAACTTAATGTAATAAAATTTTATTATAATGTAATAAAAAATGATTTGTACGTATCTTGTTTTTATGGAAAAATAATTGAAGCACCTTAGTGAATAATTAAAGATTCCCATAATGATTATTTTTTATAACAATAGCATTATAAATCTTACAAATAATCGGGTATAATATTATTTCATGAAATAGTTCAAAATTAATTATAATTTTATAAAATATAATGTGAATATTGAAATTTTAGAGGTGGGATATATTTAATAAAATGAAATTGACACAAACACACAGACGCACACACACACACACACACGTATTCACAAAAACACTATAAAAATTTAAATTTAAAAACATTGGTTGTATCTTGGAGTTTGACCACCTCTTATAGATTAAAGCAATTTTAAAGGTCCTATCTCCACAAATAATTTTATTTCATTATGTGGATAATCAAATTTGTAGATTACATTTTAAAAGGTATCACCTTTGAGTTTTTGCAGGAGGATTGATATAGAGATATAAATAAATTCATAATAATCAAAGAGATATTAGTATAAGAGGGAGACATCACATGGGGAGAAGTACTGAGATAAGGGAATGGTACAATACAAGGGATTTATGTTATTTTTTATACATACGGATATTTTCGTTATTGATGGTATTTTATGATTAATATTTTTTCAACCCACATATATTTCCATCATTGGGAGTGGATCCAATAGTATTAGAGTTGATATAACATATCTATATAACTATTTAGATTAATGTATGAAGTTTTTATTGAGATGTAGTTTTATCTATTAAAGGTGTTAAATAAGATAATTTTTAAAAAATATATGAGTAGAATGTTATGATCATTGGATTTTTTTAAATATTGGAATTAATATTGAAATTAATTTTTATGTTTTGTGTTAGTTACCAATTAATTTGACAAATACAATTACATGAATTTGGAGAAGCCTAAAGATTATTTGTGGACTAAATAATATTTATAGAGATTAAAAAGGAAAACCATTCCATGATGCATAATTTATTCTATGATGTTTATAATTTTAATATAGTAATTTTGGAAAAATATAATTTCAGTAAAGTGTTTTAATGATGAAAGAATATTTTTTGATAAATAAAAACCTCACACATTTTTGATTGGTAATGATAAGTCATAAATTATTTAATTCAGGTAATTTTGTTTCTTTTTGACTGGTATTTTTTTATTCTCACAAAATATAATGGTGAAAAATAATATAATAGAAAATAATTATTCTAATTTTCTAGTGATATTTAGTAATTGTGATATAATCGACATAATATTTTGAGTTTTTGTAAAAATGACACAACATAAAGGAGACGTTTAATATTGATTTGAAATCATAAACCATTAAGTTATAGATTAGATCAAATTTATAGAACATAGTTATATAAATATAGAAAAGATAAAAAATTTATATTTTAAGACGATATTTTTTGTTTGAAATTTGAAAAATAACACTATTTTCCATGAGTTGAAGATAATAAAATTATTTTTTCATGAATAAGTTTTAAAGAAAAATTATATGAAATAATTTTTATGATCTTTTAGTTGAACATTTAATTGGGAAGAAATGTCTAGGTCACTAAAATGGAACTATATAGTGGTCAGAGAAAATGATATTGATAAATATTTGTCTAATATTTTGATATTATGGAAATAATTGTATATGTCATGATATGATTTATTTATATATTTTTTATATTTAGAGGGATTTTTTATCATTCATTATAAGTGTATAAATTTTATATTTTATATTTTTTAAAATAAGATCTAAATAATTTTTTTGAATCCAATATATAAGAATTATGTTGTTTACCCTTAGTGTGAGCTTCATCATAATTAGAAGAGTTTAATTTTTCAATTTATAGAGTCTGTTTGATAGTTTTATTTGATATTACAGCTAGAGAAATGATTATAAATAAATATACAAGGCCTCAATTCAAAATATTATTCATATCTTTTTCTATTTCTCTCTTTGATTTTTTTGAATATTTTAGTGGTATGCTCGTGAAGATGTTTGACATTTATGGAGTTAGAGGGAGGAAACATGTTGATTGGTATACTTTGAATTTTTTTATATAGTGATATATTTTCTATTTGGGGTAGGTAAATCTAGGTGTCTTCATTTAATATTTTTGTCTCTCAATAGGCCTATTTTCTTTATCAGTATAGATAAATATTAGATCATTTAATGATAATATTTTTTATGTGGTGTATTTTTCATCAATTTATGTTTCTTCATTGTATTTATATATAGATGGTGAATATAGACTTAAAAAAGTAATTGGTGGTGGAATTTAGATGTTCCAAATGATCTATTGGATAGTGAACTTTTTGGTTCTTTTATAGATGAAATGAACCCTTGAGTTTTATTTGTCATTCTAGAATGTATAAAAATTATAGATTTTTTGTTGTTTTTTTGTAATGGTAAGAGGTCTTTCCAATTGTAATTATAGATGGTAAAAAGGTTCACATGGATCTAATGTTTTCTTTTTTTTTTCTTTGAAAGATTCTTCAATTCTCAAATTATTCCATTTTTCTCAATACAATGGCTAGCATTTTGTGTAAAATATAATAATATATTTTTTTATGGAATTGAATATGGGAACTTATGAAGATGTAGTTTGAAAGGTTAATCTAGATCATGTATCGGTGTAATTCCTCTCATGGTTTAGATCATATAGTTATTAGTGACTTTTTTAAGGGAGATATAACCTAGTTTATAGGGCCAGGTGTTAATAGGATATGAAGGTCAACAAATTTTCCCTCTCTTCATTTATTATTTATTAGATCAAATAATAACAAAAAATAATAATTTATAGGGTTTTGATTTATTAGTTTTTGATGACTATATCCAATAAATGGATTTTGATTTGTTTGGAGTGTTGTGATCTGATTTATTGTTGTTGATAGTGAAAGTTGGTTTCGAGGAATGAATGAATAACCCAAATGTTTGTTTTGTATGAATAGGTTAGTAACCTGGATGAAGGATTTGTCTTATTTTATGTGTCATGTGTTTCAAGTTATTTCAAATGGTTTGATTTTTTGTGGTATCTTTCTGGATACTGTAGTCTAGATGGCGTGTTCTATAAAGTGTAGTTTTAATGCTACAATTTGTTTTGAATTAATATTTTTGATAGATTTTACAAGGATATGTTTTTTTCATGATTTATCTTCAGTATAATGGTTATTACCAGGTGGTGGATTCTTTAATAGATTAGTATTCTTGGTGATTATCTGATCTCTAATAGGTAAAGGAAGAAAACATGATGTTGATATATACCTATGTCAAAAATAAATTGAGTTGACCTTATTGGATTAAAACTACAGTGATTACCTATGTATAGAGATATTTAACAATGTTTACATTTTATGTGTATCATTATTTCATGTTTTTTTTATTTGAGCATGACATGGAGTCATTCACTATGTGAATCACCACCTGAGTATGCAATGTATGGGTGTGTTCCAATAACCAAATAGTGTGTATCTCTTTAGATGAAAAAATATGCAGGATTTTATTTTCACCCCACATATGTATATTTATTTATTATTTAGATGAATTTATATATGACATGAATACATTTGTAGTGGGTAGGACATATGATGTTTGATATTTAGAGATGTAAATTAGAGTGGAAAACATGGTTTTTGAGAGGAACAATTAATTTCATATATTTTGGTGATTTGGATTATACTATAAAAATTATAATGTAAAGAGAATGCTTTTAGGGATATATTGGGTATTTCTAGAGGCCGTGGAACTTACTGAGGAGTGATATTTTTATTTATTTTATATTTTACACCTATTAATATCTTGGTATGCTATGATCTCATCAGTATATCTTAATGCATGAGTATGAACCTACTATGTTTTTATACCCTTTCCTACCACTAATATCAATTTTTTCGAAATTTATAAGTGTATAAAAAATATTTTTGAGCATCATTAGGTTGGTCATGGTTGATATATGGAGTGGGATATTAGATATATACCATTAATTAGGTACACTAGGTATTGTTAATTTCCTTTATTTTGGGAGTACAGTGGTTTTTTCTTTGACTTATATTCATTTAATTTTTTATGGTTTCCCCTAATTCATGCATTGATATAAATGAGATATAATTTTGTATTTTTATTTTCATAGATATTTTACCTTATTTGTTACCTATTTATATCCTGTTCCAATAATATTGGTGGAAATTTCTCACATATGTTTTTTTGTTTATTCCATAAAATTTTAACGTCATCCTTCGACCTATTGGAGGTAAGCTTGAGATGTTTCATTTGATCTTGTTGGTTACTTCAGGTTGATGTTCTAGTGTTTTCTTTCCTTGGTAGAGTGGTATTAAAGAGAATATATTTTGGATGGTTTTAAAGTAGGAATATGTGAGGTTACATTGGGTGGTATGATATTAGTATACTAGGAAATAACATATAAAGAAGGATAGGGTAACTAGGACATATACTTTTCATTTCAAAGGGATAAATATTTTTACCCATGGTATTATTGTTTATATGAGGCATGCATCTTGTAATTTCACATAAGATGCGATGATTGCATATTATTTTGGAATAAATGTTCATATGGGGTAGAAAAGATAATTGGATATGTATTCATGATATCCATATCATTTGGATGATTTTTTATGTCACCTTTTATTCTTGTTTTTATGCCGTTTATTCATCCTTGAAAGTGTATGAGAGATGAGGAGTATCAATAACCTAATCCAGTTTTATAGAGGTTTAATATTTTTATTCAAATTGTTGATGATTCATGTGATGGATACTTAGTTAATTTTTAGTGGATATATTTTAAAATATATGATGGGTATTTCTTGAATTTAGATATTTATTTCTTCTTAGAAGATATTTTCCTAGAATTTTTATTGATTTTAATACCAATATACTATCTTGTGCCTCTATAGGTGATATTATTATTAGAAGTAACTCTTCTTTGGTGGATGATATATTTTGGTGATTGTATTGATTCTTTAGATTCATGGTATAGGTTTTTAGAGTAGTTTCAATATGAGTTATAGTAAGGGACCATGTAAGTGGAGTGTTAATATGAGCTTTTGTTAATTCATTTAGGGATCTCCACAATTTAAGCTTTTAGTGTTATATTCCCAAGGTTTTTTTATTATTCTCCTTATATGTTATATTATTATTACATGATAACTCAAAATATTTAAGAGGCTCTTCAATATATGATTTAAATCTAGAAATATAATTTTTATCGGAGTACCTATCCTGAGGTGATTAATCATAATGAACTAATATAGAGATTTATCTCTAAGTTACTCTTTTGGGTGAATTAGCAGATTAGTTTTCAAAGGGGAGTTGAGAAGAGTTCTTGTTCTATAATAAAATATAGGTTCCATTATGATCAAGTATGGTATCTTAATATGTGTTATTTATATAAAGTTTTCAAATTGATATTATCTATTAATGTTTGAGGTAATGACTATTTCTATAATGAAATTTTTTGATATCTTTAACAGGGGTATGCTTATTTTCATGGAGATTAGTAAAGGTATATTCAGAGTGTGATAATTTACAGTCCATAATTGTTTTGGAAACCTCCAAAATAATAATAATATTGTCATACTATTAGTTCATTTATTTTTAGAGGATTTGGTCTGGGATAGTTGTAGGTTACTACACAACCACTTTAAGATGAACATTAGAATATGGCTAGAGGCAGAGGTAAGTAGTATATCAATTTATGTAGAGAAAATAGGAGATTTTATTTTTATATATTTGTGGTTCATGGTGCATAGGCTGTGAGAGGTAATATGAATATATATATTCAGGTCTTCCTTATGAATTGATATATAACACCACTTCTCATTATTTTTTTTGTTCAAATTCTTATTCTTGAGTTTAGTTTGTCTTCTTATAGGATGGGTTAATTAATAAAGTTATCAATGTAAGTTTAAATAAGTTATCTATTTCTATAATTTTATCAAGGATATTAGATTTATTTTGGTTGGAATCATTTATCTTGGGATCTTTTTCTTCCCCAAATGCAACCTTATTATGATATCTTTGATATAGATTAATTATTTTCAATGAAATCCTAGAGTGTTTGTTATAAGAATATGAATTTTCTTGGATTTTATTGATGATATTTCTATATTTTATTGGAATGTGAGATCCTTTTTATTGATCATCCCTTTATTTAGTTGAATCATTTTATTCATAGTTAGTATATTTTGTATTTTGAAAAATAAAAGTAGAGGTAAAAGAGTTTCCATCAATTTTATAAGAATTCATACTCTAATTTTTAATGATATTGTGAGTTTTCCTCCATATTTTAAGGTTAGTTCAACATTTTTCTACATCATACTATCGATAAAATATATTTTTTTATTTCATAAAATATGAATCTAACCGAGTTTCTTGAGTTGAGAGTTCATATTAATGTTTTTTTGATGAATGGTTTCATCTATCCTAGTGTGTTACCATGGAGTACATCATTTCTGTTTTATAAAAATGTGAATTATTGTTTGGGGATTTATATTGATAATAATTTGTTGAAACCAATCATACAGAAAAACTATATCATTTTCTAAGGATTAATGATCTTTTTTTGATCAATATAAAGGTGTATTTTCATTTTCAAAGATTTATTTGTGTTCTAAATATCATAAATCGACAATTTAGTATGTGGATATCTCAATGTAAACTATTTAATTACAGTTATATAAATTATGGGTGTGTAATGATGTTACTCAATTAGATATATGTGAAATTAACAATTATGGGGATGATGAATTGTTTTTAATATAGTTTGGATTAGTTTTTGGTGTTATTTATTGATTATTTCCCAAAATATTTCATGTTTTATGTTGATCATTAAATATATATGATGATTATCAATAATTTTTTGAGAGATAATTAGTTGTTTGTGAAGGTGTTGAAGTGTTAGTTACTAGTGGTATGAAGTTCATTCCGTGGGTCATGTCATTTTAGATAATCGTGTTGTTGTTGACTTAGTGAAGGTTGATGACAATTTTTTGATTATTATGGAGATATATCTCTAAGGTGTGTAGTTTCTGTGGTTTAATTTGATATTTGAAGAAGGTTTTACCATATTTTTTAAAATTTTATCTATATTATTATTGAGTAATAAGGTTCATGCATTTTTATGTAAAAGGAGTGTTAGAAATCATTTTATTTTTTAAAGGACATGTTAGATAGATTTCCCAGTTTGAGATTGCTGGAGGAGGGTGTTGTTTTTAAGGTTTTATTATAATGATTTATATTTATATTTGAGAAATATTTTATATATAATTACGTGGTTATTTATTATCTATCTAGATATGTGTTTCATGATATTCATAACTATGAAACCCATGATTTAGAGTTGTAACTCATTGATTTTTTATTGATAAAAAAGGTATTATCTTTTTAAATATCATATTATAGTCCTCATATATCATAAATTATCCATGGTGTTTTTATGTGTTGAATAATGTGACCTTATGCATAATTTCCTGATATAGATCTTCCTAAAAATCCTCAAAATAAATATGATCACCCTTGAGGTTAAATTTTTTAATATCATAGAAAATGTTAAAGTTAATATTTATGATAAATAATCTATCCCTATGGATAATAAGTGGTTTTTATTTTATAGTAACAAATTATAGGGTATACATATCATTGATGATTAAAATTTTCAAAAGGATTTGACCTTATATTTTTCCTCCATTATTGAGGTTCTATGATGATGTTTACAAAAACCCTAACTTACAAGATAATTAATCTGAGTATTAGGTCTCAAATAATATTCATAACATTGAAGAAAATATACATGATATGAATGGAATCTTACTATATAGATGATGTCATATATTTGGTGATTAGTAATTTGAATGTGGTAATATGATCAATAATTAAATAATTAAAACATTATACCATATATCCAGTCCATTATCTTTATTATAGTAGGAAAATTATACTTAAAACACCAATAAATTAAAATTTTAACTTGAAATGGTGGTCTTAAACACCATTCACAAAGTTAAACAAATAATTCAAGATAAGTATGGGATCCTCTTTTATCTACATTGGTTTACCTTTTCTTCAATGTAGATAGAGGATAGAAAGACTCTTAATAACTACATTTTCTAGAGGGATTAAATAGTGTATTTGGTATAAGTGATATGGATGGGGAAGTATATCTTCATCAAGATTATCATGGGGAAGACTACCACACTATAAATTAATAAATTGAATACAATTGATAATGTAACATTTAAGATACAATATTAAAATATGATTCCCTCTATCTAGTTGTAGATAATCTTCATAAAGAAGTAGATAGAGGATGGGAAAACCCTTCTAGATATAAATATCATTAAGGAGAAAAAACTTCACCTTATCCTAGAACATTATAGATGGTATTTGTACATCACTTTTGGAAATACCAATTCAGTTTTCCTTTCAGTCTATCAAACGATTTTCACTATGATGTTTTCTAATGGTTCTTGTTCCACCATGATGTTGATTTATTCTATTCCTAAAATTTTGAACTTGATGAATATTTTGTTAATATTTGAAGACAATTTTTATTCCTCTTTTGAAATAAATCAATGTTTTAAAAAATAAATGAATAATAGGTCTAGGGTTATATATTTTTTCAGATGGATTTGAATTTGAGGTAGAGAAGATAAATTAAGTTTCTATCAGATTATCATTTTAAGATGTCATATTCTCTAAGAATTGGTAATGTGTATAATAATTCTTTGTTATAGAATCATTATTTTGTTGTGATTTAGGAATTGATGGAAAATTTGTAGATGATGGCGGATTAAGTAGCTTTGTGTCATGATGTGGATTGTGTTGATAATAATGTTTTATATATTATATAATGATTAATTATTCCTTGTTGAATTAGGTGATTCAATATCAATTAGGAGAGTATGAGTTTATTTTTTTTCATGGTGTTATTATTTATGGAAATTAACCTAATGGTTGTTTTTAAGGGAGGAGAGAACTAGGTTATGTTTCAAGGGATGATTTTTGTAAAAAAGAGCACGCACGAGGTGATGTTTCTTGAGTTTCATGGTTCAAAATCAAAAATTCATTTTTGTTTAGTGAAGATGTATTTTTAATTGAATTAGTTGTACTGGGTATTATTTTTGAAGAGTAATATGGATATTTTTCTTTGATATGTCTTAGATTTTAATAACTAAGGACTTAAAATCAGACGATGATAATATTATTATTAAATTTACTTATTAGATTGTGGAATTTAGTGGATATCCCCATAGATTTCATGAATTCTCTTGTTCATTTACCTAGAATTAACAATTTTATATGGATTTTAGTGGAATGACTAATGATATATAAACTATTAAATTTTTAATGAAGGAATTTATGTAACTCCTAATGTGGTATTTGGGCCATTTGATATCTATATTCAAATAATTAATTTAGATAGTCTCATAATTAAAATATGACTATTTTGTTGATTATGGAATATGATGGTTACCATATGATATGAATTTCTTGCATTTCCATATCCATTGAATTTAAGAGTTTCTTTTTGAATTTAATTTAATTAATAAATTTAACTAAAATTATTATTATAAATTTATTGGAGAAGGAAATATTTATTAAAAGTTGGGAATAAATTATTTTAGGTTATTATTATGAGATTTATGATTTTATATAAATATATAATTGAGCATAAACATTGTATAATGATTCCAATTTTTAATGGAATTGAAATATAAAACAATAATTGTAACATCTCAGACTGAGATGCCATTGAAAGTTTCCTTGATCCCAGTTGGCCATATGGTATCAAGCACATCCCCCAAAACATCCAAGGCTACTGAGTATAAGTGAGGGACTGGGTGTGTCAATGGGGATACTATGCCCTCTTCACCAGAGTGTATCATAATGGTATATCAATAAAATACATATAGAGGAATCAATAAAACATACAAATAATAAATACATAATATGAATAGATAACGATGCCCAAATGAACCCATATACAATGATAATGATACATGCATCTACAGAGATGGAAAAATATGTACACAGAAGTGAAAACAATACATGTATCCAAAGTAAAGAAGGCCGAAATTATCCTAGATATCATCACGAGCCTCATCTTGGTCGCATGCCCCGTGCGCTAACGAAATCATCAAGAAACTATAGTAGGGCTCTTTTCCTTATCCATATCTATAATCACATAGAGTGTTTGGGTACCCAAAGGCTGTCCAAATGGTCTGCGAGATATAATCCCAGTAGGAAACCACCCAAGGATAGGTGCCAATCAGTTAGAGAATATATGACAGTCATAGTGTAAATGTAGTAATATAAAAATCAAAGAAAAAAAATTGAAAGTAAACATACTATATCATTCCAGATCTCATTTATAAACAATTTCATTTAATGATTAAATTCCATTTAATTATATTTCTAGAGACCTGGTACTTATCCTGAAATATCTTGTGAAAAATAGGTAAAAAAAGGATGCCTAAATAAGCCATCTATAATGTGTAAGATAAGACTGAATCGAAGCATGTTCTTTAGCATGAAAGATGCATCATATAACTCATTCTATTGATTATTCAACTTCAAACATGATCCCATCTATAGAATTCCTAATTTTTAATTTGGGTGTCACTCCAAGTATAATATAAACCAACACCCTACAATCCCATCCATGGAAAACCTCTCGAGAACCCATGAATCTCTCTAGGTGTGGTATTCCTTCTCTGCCACTCGTGTCCATCCTTGGGGGTCTATTAAGGGAGACCAAGTATCACTATGGGATTATGATAATGGTCCCTTTGAGTATGTCCTTAGAAATCCATGTATAATCTAGTTATCACTCTATATATAATAGTCAAGCGTCTGAGTCCATCCTTGGTAGTCTTCAAGGGAGTCCAAGTATCACTAGTGTATAGAAAAGTCAATAAAAATGATCCCATCCATGTAATTCATAATTTGAATCCATGAGTCACCCAAGGTATATTCCTAATCAATCAAAAATGTAATTCACTCCTTTAAATTTCACATTCCAAGGTAAAAAACGACAACATTTAGCCTATACCTCACCTCATAAGGCGACTCAAGGTATTTACAAAGCATAAAAGGCTTGGCTTAAATCTAACTCACATGGTCAATTTAATATAACATTTACCTCATGCTTAAAAAAGATATTACAAGGAAAATTCCAAGGGTCTTGGTCATTTCAAACTGTCCCCTCATAACCAATTCAATTAAAATTGTTATACAATTATATATACAAATAAATTCATGATCAAATTCATCAATTTTATTTAAAAATCAAATCATAACTCAAAACCCAAGGAAATGGGGTAAATAGGAACACCCAAAGGTATCCATTTTGAAGAGCCTCCTATGGTGGTCTAGTTTAATTAATCAACACACTCACAGTGTGGTTCCATTTCATGGTTCTAAACCATTTAATATTCACCACTTTCCCAAAAAATTTAGTAGTTTATCCCTATCAATTCATGATCATGATTCATTTCAATACAACACTCAAGAATTGGGAACACAGAACACCATCACATATAAACACATCAGATTTTAGTGTAAGGAATGAGACCACCTTCTGTTGGTTTATAGTTCATAGCTCGTCCAATATCAGCTCCTAATTCAGCTCAGATTGGGAGAAAATTGAAGAATAGATGAAGATCCTAATAATATGGCATATTAGCTTGCACCAAAATAGTGTTACCGATATCTAGAATTATGAGTAATGGATTAAAAGGAATCAATTTCTTGCTGATATGGATCCAACGAGATGAATGGTGCTTGAATCAGATATATGATGATGAGTTGGGATCAAATTCACGAATAGTCACCAAGGGAGCTCAAAAATGGGGAGTGCCTAATATGTGCGAGGTAGATAAAAAGATCATTAGGTTTTAAATATTATTAATGGAAATTTTTTAATTTTACCCCAAAATTTGGGTTATATGGTTTTTTGACACAGTTTGGCCCAAACATGCACCAACCATGCTAGTTTAGTTACAGGGAAGGGCACATCGTAAGGTTTTTACACATAGTTTTAATAACCATGAAAAACTCAACTATCCAAATTGTAGGCATGAACACACAACTATGTACCCCTAATAACATAGTTTGGTCTAGATGTATGGACTATAGCTATCCAATCTCTATCCTTGCACGGTATTATCTAACTGTGTTGAATTCCCTGCATGGTTTGAACTAACCATTTTCTATGATTATTTCACCCAAAAACTTGGGTTCTAAACTCCGAACCATCCCTGAACACCTATGATAACTCTAGGATCTCAAAATAAATTCATATTTGTCCATATTTAATCATTTAAACTAATAATTCATGGATATTAAAAGATCCATAACCCAAATAAGATCCAGGTTCTTAGATTATTCACCCATCAATGTAATTCATCCCTGAATTGCCTTCTCTACGGTGTTCAAGAATGTCTAAGAATAACTCTATCCACTATTATTGTACATTGTCCTACTACTCCGAGGTCTCATTCTATACATGGATGTGTTTCCATATCACCCATACTCGAGGAATTGTTTGGAGTTAGAGATCCTTCGTTCTATGATCCAAAATATGTCTCAGATGCTACTCAAAAGATGTATCTAACATTAACTCAACCTCCTCCGGATGAAAAGAATTAGACAATTATAAATTATACCAGTGTAGATAAGATATATAGAAGACTTTGTGTATATACTGGTACCTATGAAATAACTTCAACCGATAGACTAATCGCCTAAATCTCTCCAGAATCTCAAACAACCTGACGTATCCTGGAAACAGATAACTCAGTCTCCTAATCCGTCTGTGTCCTAGCCTCAGTAAAACATGAAATAAAACCTGATACCTGACCTCAAACTACACAGGACATCTGTGGAAATCTGTGTATGATTTTTTACAAGACTTTATAATATCCATTCAAATATGGGTAGACACCTCTCCTAAGAACCCCTGAAATACTAGACGCATGCCCTCAAATTGTCCTCAAGCACATGAATTTTTCACTCTAACTAGAGATTGGTCTAAGGGTGGTATTTTATGTTCAGAAACTCTTGTGTACCTAACACCCTATTTAAAATTTTCCAAAATTGTGAAGTAAACCAACTATACCTATCTAAAATGATATTATACAGGAACCTATGAAATTATAGTATCTCATGGATATATAACCTTCAAAGATTATCCACAATGAAGGTTTCCTTTATTAGTAAGAAATATGAAACCTTAATGATCCTATTAATAACAACCCATTTGACATCATTACCTTGAGGAGACCTCAGTAAACCTATAATGAAATCCATTTTGACATCATTCTATCTCCACTCAGGGATGGGTTTCCACTATAAAAGGATGACTAGTCGCTGGTGTCCCAACTTCACCTGCTAACAGGTGGAACATATAATGAAAAAAGTGCTACATATCTTTTTATACCTAGTTTGCAGTACTAGAGATTTAAATCCTAATACATATTGGTGACACGAGGATCCAATAACCTAGATGATGGATGAAAATCCTACATCAACTCCTCAAAAATTTCTGCTGAAACCTGTACACAACCATGATCTTATAGGATTTCATCTTTTCCTATGGTCCAACTAGGAGAGGTTTCCTCACCAACCACACTATCCTATAGGAATATGTCATTGTAATATGATAGCTACCTCATTCTTATTCTTTCCAAAAGTGTATAGGTAGAACTAACGATGATAAAGATGTCATCCCTTCACTATCATGCACATCTAAAAGCATATTATAGAATAAATCCATTAGTTTCCACTCATTGTTGGCCTACTGCACTGCCTGTGTCTGAGTTCTCTTTCTCAGTGCATCAACAACTGAATTGCCTTTACCATGCATATAATAAAACACAATGTCAAATGACTCTAGGTATTCAAACCATATTTTGTACCTCAGGTTCTGATCATACTGTTCAAATATGTATTTTAGGCTTTTTTTTGTCAGTGTACCCCAAAAAATGCTCTCTCATTAAGAAAAGTCTCAAACATCACAATGCATGAACCACTATATCTATCTTGAGATCATGAGTCAGGTATTTCCTTTAATGTGGCCTTAACTTATGAGACCCATATACCAAAAATATATCCCCAACATAAGAACTGATCCTAGCCTGATACCTGATGTGTCGTAGTAAATAATCCAAATCCCCCCCCCAACTCTAGAAAAATTAGTATCGGTGTTGAATTAAATCTCCCTTATAGATCCTAAAAGGTATTATTGTAGGAATATAACCATAAAAACTTCACACCTTTCTTATTTAATCTTATAAGTGGTGGTTCTAAGCCTGATAAGTCCTATATGAAATATCTATAGTAACCAGCAAGACCAAAGAAACTACATACCTCAAAAACATTATTGGGATACTCCCAAGAAACCAAAACTATCACATTTTTTGGGTTTACTAATACACCTCTGTTTGAGATAATGTGACACAAGATGTGAATCTGATCCATCTAGAAGTGGAACTTTGTGATCTTTTCATATTACTTAGGATCACTCATTTTATTTAATACAATATCATATTTTTTGGAATAGTTTTTTCGATTGTGAGAATACACCAAGATATCATCCATGAAAACCTCCACAAACCAATAAAGATAAATGTGGAAAACTCAGTTCCTCAGTTCCATGAATAATGATGGCATGTCCCAGATATATAATTACATAACCAAATACTCATATGGACCATACCTTCTCTAAAATAATGCATGTGGTATGCCTAGTGGTATAACACACACCTGATGATAACTGAATATCAAGTCAATATTTAAGGAAACATGAGATTCTCATGTATAGTTAAAAAAATTATTTATCCACAATAGGGGATACTAGTTGTTAACTGTCAGCAAGTCCAATTTCTAACAATCCACACATACCTTTAGGGTACCATCATCCTTTTTCACAAAAAGGATCAATGAACCCCATAGATAAGTACTATGTTAAATGAAAACCTTCACCTCTAAATGATACAGATTCCTCTTGGGATCTTTCATCTATGTATTATCCATCTTGTAAGGTGGAATGGATACCAGTGTAGCTCTTGGAACTATCTCGATAGATAAATCTTACTCTCTAACTGGTGGTAGTTCAGAAAATTCATATGACCAAACATCCATAAAGTGATAAACCATTGGAGGGAAAACATCTTAACACATTCCCCTATAATCAATATATAAACACACTAATTGGGATGTCATCCCACCTATCCCATGATGTTTGAGTCCAACTCGGCTCAGCTGGACATTCCATTCACCCTTGTGAATAAACTGGCTGCCCTCTGGTGATGTGAATGTCACCCTTCGATGATAGAAATAGATGAAATAATGAAACAGAACAAACCATTCCATCCAGAGAATGAGGTAAAAATATTTCATATCAATATAATATAGGTCCCATACGAAGTGACACCCACCGATATTAATGGGGAACTACCAAAATTGACATAAATTCTCTGTTATAATCCCCAATAGATTATCAAGAGTCATGACATAATCAAATGTCTAACCACTAAGCCCAAGGATCTATAAAATAGGCACAAATATAAAGCTATGATAATCCTTTTTATCAAAAAGTGCAGAAACTAAGGTATAGTCTACTAGAATAGTACCTCTAATAGTAGAGGTTTCAGGATCCTTCTCCTCAAGGGTCCAGTTCACTATGCATATCGGGCCTATAACGAGACCCTATAATACTTCCTAGATACTGAAAGTAGATCCACTACACTGTCACTGTAAAACTAGGGACTAACTACCATGACCATTACAACCACCTTGGCCTGATCAAACATTTGTAATCTAGCGACCTTCTTGATGATAAATTTCTGATGCCTCTCTTGAACATGGAGATGGTGTAGTCCCTATCTCCCTGTCTATCAGAGGAATATATTTTCAGAAGTTCTATAGATGACCCATCTTACGACATGATCAGTACTCAACTTGGTCCCTCAGATATTATGGCCTCATATGTTCTAGCCTACCACACTGGTAGCACCTCACCAAGCTACCTGATTGTGTGCTCAGGATACTAATATCAAAGAGTGGAATCTCTATTTGATTCTTATTGCTATCGATTAACATAATACTAGGTATAGATGTTGATCCACCTTGACTCGCACCTCTATCCTCTAGTAGGATACGCTATTTTATAAGACCTTAATTCACTATTCTATAAATAATATTTATCCAAAAGAGATTCACTTGAAATCAGATATTGTATCTGATACCATCCACGAATCACATAGATTTATATAGCTCATCACCCATCATAATAGGTGTAAAGCACTAGAGATCAGTAAAATGGTCTGAGGAATTCATAACTAATAGTAAGTTATTATCTAGGTGAAAAAACACCAAGGCTCTATCAGACCTCAACATCTCAGGATAAAAGCAGTCATAGAAGGCGATATGAATATCCCTTCAGGGCATCTCTTTATGATGATCCATTTGAGTGATTAAATCCCATCATCTCTTGGTGGAATCAGATGACATATACATAGTGATATTTATCCTCCTTGTAGGTTTCATAATTATATGATTGAAGATAGACAACAAGGCATCTATCCATTACTCTCTAGCATGTGGTCCGCCATCCACCCAAAATAGGGGAGGATGCTGTTGTTGGAACTGAAGAGTTGACACTTACATAGTTGAGGCTGGTCATGGTGCTCCCTGAACAGTTTTCATGAACCACATAAAATATTTAGGGAACTATTTTTCATCTCCTACATCTGGTAAAACAACTGATGCAGTTTCTTGAACTACTAGAGGAACTACTCGTAGCCCATTGCCCACCACTGTTGGAGTGTAGTTTTTTCCACCCTCTTGGAATATGAATGGAGGTATTCATGGTGGCATGCCTCTATAATTACAAACACACCCCTCGGATCGATATATTCATCAATGATCACAGATCGAAAGCGCAGATATAAAAATATTATAGGTACAAGCCTTTCTATATGAGAACACACCTCTCTGTTTGATCCGTGAGTTAAGCATGGGAATCATACATATCATATATAAGAATGAAACAATATCTATTACCCATTACTATGGTTGAGTTTGGTCAAGTTCTATGCTATAGTCTATTTCAGTTTCTAATTCATAATAAATTTCTCTATCACAATTGATTTCAAATTTATCCCATTCACCTTAAATAGGATGAACCAAATGGTTCACCAAATTCCATTCCATTAGGGACCATAATCCTCAGAAACCAAGGCATGTGACCCACCAAATTCATACCAAACCACATTCCAAAATACCTATCAAAATAGTTGGTATATATATATATATATCACAACACCAATTACAACAACATTCAACAAATAATGCATCCTAAATGGCATGGCATATGACATGGTATGTTAAAATGATAAAGTTTTTATAGGTTGAAAGAGATGACACACCCTAATATCATCGGGTTTCAACACAAAAATACCAAAAATCATTTTACTAAAAACATCACAATTCAAGTGCATCACCCAATAGATTAATACAATCAACTATAATAGTAAAAATCTAGAAAATAACAATTTCATTCATGGAAATTTTTCTTTTTCCTAAACAAGGGTTAAATACACCAAAAAATTCCTCACTACCAAATTCCATTTCCTTCGTATCCCTTTATATTATGGTGAAATAATTAATCAAAATATAAAAGATTCATTTTTATCTCACATTGTAATGTCCCAGACCCATATTCCACTAAATGGTGCCTCGAGCCCAATTTTCCACATAGACTCAAGCACTTCTCCCCAAATGCCAGAGGCTATCGACTAGCAGGGAGGGTCTGGGTGATTCTATGGGGATACTATTACCGCATAACCATATTTTTGCAGATCAAAATATCAATAACATACAAGTAAGAAAACTATTAAATCATACAAACAATAAGTACACAATTGGAATATATAACAATGAAAAAACAAACTCATATACAATGATGATGATATATGCCTCTACAAAGAAGCCAAAATAGGTAAAAAACAATGAAATGCATAACATATATCAAAATTAAAAATAGACCAAAATTATCCCATCTAGCAACATTAGCCTCAGCTTAGTCCCCTATTCCCTTGATCCTATGCAATTATCAAGAACCTGTAGTTGGGAGATTTCCCTTATCTATACTTGTAATAATATAGTCTCTTAGGGTAAATAAAGGTTGCCAAAATACGGTGCAATATATAATCCCAGTAGGTAACCACCCATGTTTAGGTTCCAATCAGTCAGTGAATATATAACAGTCATAGTGTAAAGGCTTTAATATAACAAGCAAAGGAAAAATTGAATGTATACATCCTATAACGTTTATGTTATTATTTATAAAAAAGTTCATTTAATTATACAATTACATTTAATTAAAGTCTCAAGACCTAGAAAATATCCCAACATCTCAGATGAAGAATTGGTAACCAAAGTATTCCTAAACAGGCCATCTATAATGTGCAAGACAAGAATTAATCCAAGATTGTTCTATGGCTTGAAAGACATGTCATATAACTCATTCCAATAATTATTCAATTTAAAACCTTATCCCATACCTATAATTCCTAATTTGGAATCTCAGAATCTCTACAGGTATAATATCAACCAATACCCTACTAGCCCATCCATGGAAAACCTCTCGAGAACCCATGTATCGCTTGTGGTGTGGTATAACATCTCTTCCACTTGAGCCCATACTTGGTAGTCAACTAAGGGAGGCCAAGTATCACCTATGGAATATTGATAAAATTCTCTTTGATTCCATCCTTGTAAATCTATATGGAATCCAAGTATCACTCAAAATATAATAGTGAAACCTTTGAATCTATCCTTGGAAGACCTCAAGTGATTCCAAGTATCACTAGAGAATAATAAAAGTCAAGACAAATGAGTCTGTCCATGTAATTTATAATTTTAATCTATAATTCACCATGTCATATTCTTAATCAATCAATAATGTGATTCATTCATTTTGATTTAACTTTACGAGCTCAAAAACATGAACATCCAACCTATACCTCACACAAAAAGGTGACGCAAGGTATTGAACAATATTAGAAGGCTTTTCTTAAATATTACACACATGGAAAATTTATCATAAAAAGAATATCATTCTCAAACAAGCTATTACAGGGTAAAGGCCAAGGGTCTTGGTCATTTCACACCCTCCCTTCTTAATCAATTCAATTAGAACTGATATAAAATTCAATGTAAAAATCAATTCATGACTCAATCAATCAATTTTATTTACAGATCCATTCAAAACTCAAATCCCATGGCAATGGGGTAAATAGACACACCCAAATGTATCCATTTTTTAGAGCCACCCAGTGTAGTTTAGTTCAATTAATCAACACTCTAAAGGGGTGGTTCCATTTCAAGGTTCTCAACCATGTTACAATCATAAATAATATCAACAATTGAGTAGATTATACCTATCAATCAATATCAAGAGTCATTTTAATGAATCATCCATGATTTGGGTGGATGAAAAAAGGCATATATAAAAATCACCTTTTAATGAAAGGAATTAGACCACCTACCATAGGTCTGTAGTTGATAACTCATCTAGCATAAGATCCACTTTTGGGTTAGATTGGGAGAAAATATAAGAAAAGATAAAGAACCTAATATTATATTATATTAGCTATCACATAAATGGCACAACTAATATAAATAATAATTTGGAAAGGATAAAATAGAATAGAGTACTCACTGATGAAGATCCAATGAGATGAGAATCACTTGAATTAGATATCGAACAGAGAGTTAGGTTCAAGTCCAAGAATAGTCACCAAGGGAGCTCAAAAATGGGGGGAACTATTTGTGCATTATAGAGGGAAATATATCCTTAGTTTTAAATTTTTTTAAAGGTAAAATATTCATTTAACAAAAAATATATGATTCGCTTGGTTTGGCCACACAGTTTGGCTAAACCGTGCACCAACTAATCATGTTTAGCTGTAGGGAAGGGAACATAACACGGTTTGTCCGCATAGTTTGAATAACTATGAACAAACCACGAAAAACTCCACTATCAAAATTGAAGGCATGAAAAAAAGTCCATGTATCCCAAATCACATGTTTTGGTCTAATCTTGTGGTATATAGCTCCCCATTATCCAGCCTCACATGATTTTATCTAACTCTGTGGCATGGCCACACAGTTTGAACTAACCATGCAATAGGATTATTTCACACCAAAACATGTGTTTCAGGCTCCGAATCATATGTGGACACCATCAAAACATCCTTGACGTAAAATGATATTCCTATTAGGGTATATTTAAACATTTAAACTAAGAATTGATGTAAATTAAAAGATCTATACCTCAATGAAGAACGAGGTTCTTACAATAATCATATTATGATATATAAGTATAATTAAACCTATTGGTGATAAATCATAATACTAATTATTATTATTATTATAAAGATTAAATAATATTAATTATTGTTTTTAAAAAATAACCCCGTTTAATTAATTAAGTAATTTGATAGATTTTGGGTAATTGTGTAATTTGTTTTCAATTAGAATAATTTTTCCAGACATAACTTATTAAAAACGGTGATATATTTATACAAATTAATAATTTTTTTATATTAATTACTTATTCTCATTCAAATTATTTAATTCTTATTGATTTAATTAAGGAGTAAAATAATTAAAATAATTTAAATTAGTAAAATATTTGGAAATATTGTGGGTTTTAAATTAAATGTTATGAAATGTAAAATATTAAATAGATGATTTAATGATAATGAAAATATATTTACTTCTTAAATTGATGTATCATTATTAATATATTTAAACAGATAATTATATTTGTATATTTTTTTGGGTATATGAATAAAAAATATATAAACACACACACACACACATTGATGAATTTATTTATTTATGTGCATGTATTACTATTTTATTATTATTATTATTTATGTTTTATAATAGAATTATTTATTTATGTTCCAATTTTTAAATTACATGGGTGAATTAATTGTTGACATTTTTATTTATGTAATTAAAATGGTTAAAATTTTAATATATATAATTAATAATAATATTATTATATATTTTCAATTTTATATATTTTGGAGAGGTGGCACATGAATGAAGTGAGTTAGAAACACACAAACACATATGTAAGGATTGACTATTCATTGGATATAAATTAGATTTTCCCATCATCTCTCCAATCTCTATTTTTCCATACACTATATTATCCTATTTATTCTATAAACACTATTTTAAGATATTATTTTCATATAATGTTTGAATCATTACACATTAGTGGAAGTGAAACCATGAAATCAAGATTTATTTTTTTAGACCCATATGTAAGATATAATTCTGGCTTTCATGTTTTATTTATTTATTTATTTATTTTAAATAGTAAATGTAATATAGATTCACAAAAATGTAGTCCACTGAAATATTAAATATTTGAAAAATAAGAGTAGCTTCTAAAACTAAATATATTTTTAGCACAAGGGCCTCAGCCTAGTTGGTGAGAACTCAACAAGTGCATGCAAGAGACCCGAGTTCAAAACTGGGCAGAGACATATTTCTGGGTTACTATAGAGGTCTTGTAGCAGTTCTGTAGTAGGCACTATAGCAGACATTGTTCGGTAATATAGCGGCTGGAACTATTCATCCGTTTGGGCTTTCGAGCCACCAATTTAGGTCTTTGGTGCTTTAAGGCCTTTGGGACACCCATTCCCTTCGATCTTGTAAGGCCTTCGGGCCACCTCTAGGACTTCGGGCCACCTCAAGGCTTTCAGGCCACCTCAAGGCCTTCGGGACACCTAAAGGCCTTCTGGCACCTCAAGGCCTTCAGGCCACCTCAAGGCCTTTGGGCCACCTCAAGGCCTTCAGTTCACCTCAAGGCCTTCATGCCACCTAAAAATTGTGCTCAAATGATCATAAAAACTCTATAAAGAAAAGAATTCATATGGGGATTCAGAGGAGGTGCATTTACAAGAGCCGAATCTAAGGGGATTTTTTAGAAGGAGAGGTTATGGCATTACCATCGAGACTAGACTATGCTTTCATGGGAAGCCTAGCCAAACAGCCATGCAAAGGTGGAGAGTTGATATCACGATGATGAAGTTAGGAGGAGGAGTTCCACGTATAGTCTGTATTTTTCCTAAGACCTATGGGTCATGTAATTTATAAGCCTACGGGCCTTGTAATGGTTCCCCCTCATCCCTTGAAAGGGGGTTATAAAAAATAAGTAAATAAAAGGAGGCCGCCTGGCTATTTTGGTAATAGATTTTTATATAATATTTTAAAATATAAATTTGATAATATGGTAATAATAAAATGATATTTTTGGATAATTTCACATAATTAAATTTGAGTTATTTAATAATGAATTTTTTTAGAGAGATGTTAAAAAATATTATTGACATTTATGTCTGATAAAATTATTTAATTAAAATTAAATTATAGATTAAATATGTTTTTAAAGAGGTATTATAGATTATAATATTTAGAAAATGGTGAAGGATTATGAAGTGTTAAAATTTAAATTATATAAAGTTTAGTTTGGTGAAGAACTATGGTGAATTATGAGTAATGAATGAAGGTGAATTGAAGGTATGAGGTATGGGAATTAGAAATGATATACATTATTTATATGAGAATGTAGAATTATATTTATTTTGTTTTATTTAGTTAAAGAGTCATAATTTATCTAATAAATATAATTAATGGGATTTATGAAATTAAAAATGGAAAATTAAATTGTATGTGTCTTAATATAATTCTATGAAATTACTTGTGTGTTTCGTATATGATATTAAGATGGAAATTTTACTAGGTTTTTTTGTTATTATTTTTGTGATAAAATGTGTTTATAAATAGGATTAAATTAAAATATGGAAATGGATCAAAGAGATAAAATTTAGAAATGGTTGTTTCTTTTTATTATGTCAAGAAAAAATTGATAATTATATAAGGAAGCTTGATATATAGATTTTTTATGGATCATATAAGTTTATTATTATTTGGTTGTGACTGTGGTGGATTTAGTGAGGTTTGTTTGTTTTAATTGATGAAGAGGTGATGTTGTGTTCCTTATTGTGGTATTTTATTGATGGGTTTAAATGGTTTAATTAATAGTTAATCAACATAGTGAAAATATTTAGAATCCTCCTTATAAATTTCTACCTTGTTTGAAACTGAAACCATTTATAAATAAAATGATGATATCTTGGGTACCTATAACCGTAAAAGGCTACTGGAGGTCTTGATTTAGTACTCGACGATGAACATATAGTGGTAGTCAAAGGTCTCCCGACTCTATTTTGGAATGGAATCACCCATTATATGAGAATAACTCACTCTAATGATATAACAATAAATTATCTTAGATATTCCACATAAATTGAAAAATATAATTTCATGCATTACATCATATCTAGATAATTCATTATAATAGGTTAAATGAAGTGTCATGATATCTCATTACACGGCTTATGTTTAACCAATATCATCCCTTATAACATGGCTGAAAACATCAAATGAAAAATGTATTAAGGTCATTTGTCCTTCAATTTCTTACATATAATAATGTCTAATATATTTAGTTCCATTTCACCTTATATTTTATTGTATATAATAACTTGTGAAACCCTATGTAGAAAACATTTTAGATATTTTCCAAAACACTTTTGGAAGGCCATCATAAAATTCACCTTGTCGAAAAACAAAGAAAATACCTTGTGAATAATCATAAAAACACATCTTAGATAAACAATATAAAACTTTTGGATAATATATCTGAGTAAAATTCAATATCCATTCATTCATCCATAATATGTGACCCTGTGGGCCTTTTTAGTGTTGAAAATAAATATGAATTACAGAATTCATAAATGTAAGAAAACAATAGCCTCTAGATAAGTATTATGGTTACACAAGTTATAAAGGGATTTGACATGATATCCATCAAATGAATATATATCTATAACTATTTCCACCTTCTGAATTGTAACACACTGGGATTTTTTGGAACTAGTTTTTTTTAAATTATGTTATTTCTTTAATGTCTTGCATTGCACACAACACCGAATTATCTTTTGTTACAAAAAACACAGAGTTTCTGTGAAACAACATTTCATTTGTGTAATTATTTAAAAAATAAAATTATAACCAAGATATTATAATGTCAGGTATTAATATTGTTAATATAATTATTAATGTATAGTTTAAACATGTAAAATCATTTTTAAAATAAAAGGGGATCTTTTTTTGAAAAAACATTTAAATGCGCGCAATTTTTTTATAACAATAAAATAAAAAAGTAATTATTTTTGGATTATATTAAATAAATAAAAAAATAAATAATATATTAAATATAATTTTTAACATTCATACTATTTGTTTCTAGATATTATATAAAAATAAATTTATTTTTATGCTTAAAACATTATTTTTCTAAAAGGAAAATGGGTTGCCTTTTGATGACACACTTGTTATAAAACTTAAATTTGAAAATCTTTATAATTTTTTTTGAAAATATAAACTTCATTTTTGAAATAATAATATAAAAATTTACTTTTTTAAATATTTTATATTTTTCTAATATGTTTCATGTTTTTATGCATGGTTAAAAAATTGCATTTTAATTGAAAACTGAATTCTTATCAAAATAATTTACAATTAAAAAAATTAAAATTTAAAGTATTTTTAAATTAATATTAGATAAATTATAGATATATTAATATAATTAAGTTCATTGTAATCATTTTCGTATTGAATTTTGATATAAAAACATTTCATACTTTAGAACATTTTGACTTTAAGAACCTTCTCTCTCACATTATCTATGATATTAATTTTAATTTAAGTTATTAAAATTATGTGTTTTGAATTTTTAAAAACAAATTACATATTTTGAATCATAATTTAAAATTTATTTAATATATCTCTTTTATTTTTGGAAATTATGAGTAATAAAATTAGTAAGTTTTATTACCCCAATTAAAGGCAAATTGGGTAATTAAGTGTACAAATAATAATGAAAAGGAATAAGAAATTTCAATATAACTTGTACTAATTTTTTTGAGTTATTTTAAAAAAAATACCCTTGGACTAAATTTATTGTCTCTTTAAGCCACTTGTACGACTTTAAGCCACTTATTGTATTTTATTTCAATAATAGTCAAACTTGTCATTGGACTATTTGTAATAAGTTTAATATTTGTACTATTGTGTTATTAAGAACATAAATTGAACTATAAATATTCATTTAAAATATAAAAATATTATATTTATCATGGTAATTAATTTTTAATTGTATTAAAGAAATAATTATCTTAAATAATTATATAACGACGAATGAGTAATTATTCAATTAATGAAAAAAATGAAAAAATGATATTAAAAATATTAAAATAAATATAATTGGAATTAATTAAGTTTATACATGAATTTTATAGATTATTATGACATATTAGGTTGGTATTTAAATAATGTTTTCAAATATATATTGTTGTATTGAGTTTCTTAGAGTCCAAGAAATGAATAGTTTCATAATTTAAAATCATTATATTTCATAAAGATAATATTTTATTAAATTATTTAAAAATCATAAAAACAATAAATTAGTAAAAATGGGATGATATATAATCTGATATTTTATATATTTATAATTTATTTTCTAATTTAGACTTTATAAGTAAAAATCACATCCTTTTAATATGAAAAAATGTATTATTGTAGTTAAAATTAAAATATGTTAACTAAGCATTAATAAAAATTTTAAGGTTTAAAATAAAACCATAACTTGTCTAAAATTAATTAGTTGATGATAATAAAACCTTATATTATCTTATCTTTTAATCCAGGGATTTTTTAGGTATTTTTACTGAGATTGAATTTATTATAAAGTAATCTTTTGGTAAATTCCAAAAGTGCCCCTCACCTCAATTATTAAAGGGAACCAATTATTATATTTTAATCACACTTAAAAATGTATTTAGTTTGGAAGAAACATTTAAAAATATCCTTAAAAGGTCTATCCTTAATACTATAAGTATTTATTTAGGTTTAAATTTAGCCAATGAAGTCCTTTAGTGAGAGTCTAAAGGAGATACCCGAAGAACACGTAACATTCATCAACAAACATTTTTTGTTTTATTTTTTTGATTAAAACCCATAAACTCTTATTATATTTTTTTATATAATAAAAAAATATTCAATATACAGATATGTTTTAATGTAGAGTTTAATACCAAAAACTTCAAACACTTCCATAAAAAGGGAAACACAATCATCATTTGTGTGTATGATGGACTATCTTCTCGTGAACAGATGTCATTTGTTATTACATTACAAAATTTAAAGGTTTGTAATAAAAATGGATATATAGTTTATATGTGATATATATTATATTTATGATGTTATTATTATTATTTAATTTATATATCATACATACCTTCAGGCTTTCCATTTTACGGGAATATGATAATGTCGCTCGTGTGTACGATGGACTACCGCCTATAGAAGTGATGAAATTCATTAAATATTTACATGGAATGTATTAAGTATGGGTTTAATAAAAATATTTAATATATATTAATTAAAAATGATTATTTAATGAAAATACTTCAAATAATTTTCCTTTATATAATCTGACAGGAAAATGAAAACATTGTTCATGCATACGTGAGGCCTACCGTCTCCATGAATGGTGTATTTCATTTTCTATTTTTTGAATCATCATAAATACATATATACTGAATATATATGATATTTATATAATGTCCATCCTTATTTATATGTTTAAATCAAGATATAATTTAAAGGATTAAAAATAACTTGTCAAAATATGTATAAAAATAGAGTAGTAATTACCCGAAACATAACTTTAACTTGAAAATGTTAATAAATGTGCATTATAATGTTATAAGTAAATAATATATGGTATTATATATGTGAATATTATTATTTTTATGATTTAGAATAAACATAAATTTATTATACAGGAGGTTTTAACTTGTATGAAGGAATTCAAAATTTATAGTCAGGGGATTTCTAGTCTCACTTTTTTTTTCTAGGAGACTTATACCATATTCCTCCCCCATATATTTTTGTTGAGTATATGAATAACATGAATGTATTATATTATCCTTATCCTTAAATTAATTTTCATTTACATATCTATTGTATGATCTCTCATTCATGGTGTTTATGGTTCAAAAATCACCCAATCGTTAGGGCAATTTTGTCTCAATTAGAATTCTTTAAGCCACTTGTTATGTTATGAACCTATATTATTTTAAGAGATGTATATACTAACCTTTGACATGTTATATAATTATTATCATTATTTTCATAAAAGTACAAGTTTCATGTAACATTATTTTATCTTTGGTCAGATGTTTTTTATTCAAAGACCATGTTTTCTAAAAATGTTTCCAAAAGTGATATTTTAATAATTTTAAATGTAAATGATTTAAAAGATGTTTAAAATGGGTTTCAAATATTTATTTATAATTTTTCAAGTTTATTTTCAATTGAATAGTTTAATTAAATGTTTTATGATTTAAAATGTTTTTTTTTCAAAGTTGAAATGATATTTTTATCAAGGAATACTTTTGAAAAGATATTTCAATTTTTTCCTATCTATGATTAATTATGTTGGTTTTACTACTACCATACTGGGGATATCATACAAGGATAGCATTCTTATAATTTTTATTAATGAGTAATTTTTATGATGTCATGATTTTTATGAATTATTTTTCTTTCCAATCAGTTATGTTATAATGTAATGTTTATGAATCCCATTTTTTGGGTTTTGATATGGTAAATAATTTATATTCTTATAAAACAAATATTTATAATTTCACTTTGTAATGGGTGGGACCTATATATTATTTATATTTATTTGGTAATAATAAATGTTCTATGATCTTAAAGGGTAATGGTGTGTCATCATATGCTCTAAGCAAGAGCATACAAAGGCGGTCATCCTATGCCCGCAAAAAGAGGGTACATAGGAATCCATCCTCAGCCCGAAACTAAAAGGTATAATAGAGGACATCCCATACCCAAACCAGGTACACGAGTGATTATACCAAGCCGACCATACTATCAATGTCTTATTTGGTATCATCAATATTATACTTTTTCAGCTTATGTGTATTCCACAAATTCCATGTCTTATTCCATTGTTATACTCGTATGGATCATGTTATTTGATTATCTTATGATTCACATTTTATGGGCTGACAAAATTTAATTCTCTGATTTTGTATAATGATATTTGATATCTATGGTATGATTCTCAAATGTTATTCTTTTATTATCATACTTTTAAGATAATGTTATGGATATGTATCTACCATGTTTACCCTTATTGAGCATCTGAGATCAACCTTTATTACGTTTCCTTTACTAAGGTTATGAAGAGTTGTTTTAATTAGGAGTACTAATGGCTAAGATCTTTATTGGATACGTTGAATATATTTTACAAAATTGGATGAATTTGTTTCCATGTTTACAGAGGAAATAAAATATTATGGTTATCAGGTATGTGATTGTGTAATACAATGAATATTTATTTAAAAATATTTAATATCAAAATTTGAAAATCTTAGGTCATTATAGTTTGTATCAGACCAAAAGTTTAGTGAAACATTAGAAATTGGGATGAGAAAAACTTAGTTGGATCCATAAGGATAAGTCTATATATAGGTTAAAATCATGGAGTTTTGATAATGATAATGAATAACCTAGGATTAAAAATTTGGTGTTATATATTGAAATTTCGCAAACAATTTTCCTTGATTATGAGGTTTTAGTAATATGATTAACATTTATCACACTATGATTTCTAATTTTCTTCAATGCATGGAACTTGAAGGAAACACATTAACGCTGAATGTGATATGAATTACAATTATTTTGCTCAAGAGGAACCACGTGTTAATGGAGTAAGAATGAAAAATCTTATGGCTATTCTCACAAAAACTTCCCATGCTAAGAGTCATGTTGAACTTCTAAACAAGTTAAAGAGGAAAAAAGTATGTTGAGTCTTTGATGAGGAAACATCAACCTTATTTTAGTGGTTCTAATGATCCACTATTTTTTGAGAAAAGGATACATACCATTGAAAAAATATTTCACGTTCTTCAGTGTTTTGATTTTGAAAATGTCAATTTTTCTATTTATCATTTAGAATGTGAAGCCAATCAGTGTTGTAACCTTATTAAGAACACATGGTAATGATAAAAAATTGAATCTATAAAATGGTAATAGTTATGTAGATATTTTTTAGTAATTAATCCCATCATATTCTGTAAAAAAAAATAGAGTATTAATTCCTCAAGATTAATTAAAAAGATGATGAATCCGTTGGTACCAATAAAGATAATTTTTTAAGAAATTCACTGTACTATTCTGGGTTAATCATCATACCTAAAATATAAATTCATCTATTGTTTGGTGTCTTGAAACCATGACTTTCAAAGGCTTATGATGTAACATACTTTAGTAGCTATGAAGAATTTGTTCGACGTGCATTAAAGTTCGAAATGAAATTTGTATTTTCCCAGTACTCTTTTGGTTTTGATAAGAAAAGGAAGATCAAGCCTCATGAAGACTTAAATGGTGGAAAGAAATTTCATGTATCTATATTCCAGAAATGTGGGAAATTGCACTCAGGTGAATGCCTGAAAGGGACCAAAGTGTGTTAGAAATGAGGAAAGAAAGTTCATTGAGTGGATGAATTATTTAGTGATGAGAATAAGTTATATAATGAATATAATAATGAGAAATATGGACATAACAACCTACCAAACTTCAGTGTTTCAATTTCAAGGAGTTTGGTCATTATGATAACAAATTCCTCAATATAAATCCTAATGTGGTTTTTAAGCCAGACAAAACTATAAGGAAAATGAAAAAAATGTAAATATTAGGCTATCATAATGGATGAAGTAGACCCTAATAATTTGGGAATACTTATACTTCTCTCCTTAGTTGGGTATTTCATGTTTTATTTTATATGAGTGAACCCTACTAAAATCATATTGTTTACCCATTAGTGAAATTTCATGTGATTATCTACTTGGATTCAGGAATAATGAAATCAAATATTCTATTTGTATAATGATGAACCCGATACTCCAGTAGAAATGATTTTTTATAAGAAAATATCTTACATATGGAATGAAGAAGAATTTTTTTAAACAATATGGTTTTATGGATATTCATGTTGTTACCATGATTTAAGAGTATACATGATGATTTATTCACATGTTTGGTATGTGAAATCATGAGCTACTTTATGAAACTTGGGGGATTAATTAAAAGTTGATTTTGAGAAATTTAGTTACATTTTTTATATATTTTTAATGCTGAAATGATTATAATGTTATCCATTTATGAAAAGGTTTATGATGACCTTTGAATGTGGTGTTAGAAATTATTGTTTTACATAATCATATGGAGATTTATCCATATTAGATAAATTTTTCTGACCATTTTTTTATAAAAATATCTAAAAACAATAGGAATGAATTATCACCCCATTGTGGATATTATGATCCACTAGTTCTACAAGAATTTTAATTTAAACTTCATTTATTTGATCAAGGAATCCAGGAGATATTGATCCACACACAACCAAAGAGTGAGATTATACTTATGACATGAAATCAAGTAATTATTTATTCTAAATTTATTGTTAAACAATATTTTATCCTATCATCATAATTTATGATGATATCAATAATTTTTTAGACCTATTTGGTCTATAGTCTAGTGGTCATCAAAATTTTAATGACCATATTCTCTATCACTCTCCATTATAACTTGATAGTTAGTTTTATATTCTTTGTCCACGTTTTCACTTTCCAACTATGTTATCCTATGTGGAAACCTAGTTATGAGTTACTTTGGGTAACAATTAATTTTCCATATTTCCCCTTCTAAAGGATGTTTTAGTATTAGTTTTTACATTGTGGGTTTTGATAAAAGAAACTTTCACATATAAAAACCTTGATGACCCTAAGGAATTTTGAGGGTAAAAAAAATTTTATGGGGGGTATAATTAGTCAATATCATATTTTTATGAAATATATTTTTAAAAATAATTTTATTTCTTTGATGTCTTGCATTATATGAAACACTAGTTTATCCTGCATTACATACAACACCAAGTTTATATGAATCCATATTTTTTTATTGAAATTATTTAAATAATAAAATTTTAACCAAGCCATTAAAATGTTAGGTATGAAAATTATTAATATAATTATTAATTTATTGTTTAAATATGTAAAACCCTTTTGAAAATAGAAGGGGATCTTTTTTTTTGAAAAACCACTTAAATGTGCATAAATATGATTTATACTAATAAAATAAAAAAAATATTTATATAATTTTAATGAAATATATATATATAATATTAATATAATTTTGAAAATTCATATTATGTTCTTTATATACATGATATAAAAATAAATCACTTTTTATACATAAAAACTGTATTTTTCTAAAAAGTAGTTTTTTCCACCTTTTGAAAGCACACTTATTTTAAAACTAAACATTGGAAATTTTATAAATTTTAATTTCAAAATATGATTAATTTAAGAATATATAATATCAAAATTTATTTTGATTTATTTTTTTGTCTATTTTTTTATTTTCATTTTTTTTGAATTGTAAAAAGTACACTATTTTAATTGATAACAAACATTTCATCTAACTAATTTATAATGTTAAAGAATATTTTAAATTGGTTTTAAAGTAAAATTAGATAATTTATATGTATATAAATAAAATTAAATAAATTGGAATATTTTTCATGTTGAATTTTGATATAAAAACAGTTCAAAAGATTCAACATTTTCATTTAAGAACTCGTTTATTCACACTATATATGAGATTAATTTTAAATTAATTATATCCACTTATGTGTTTTGAATTTTTAAAAATTGATTCCATAATTTTAATCATAACTTGAAATTTATTTAATAGGTCCCATTTATTTTGATTTATATTAATAATAAAATTACATATTTTTATTACAATGGTTAAAGGCAACTTGAGTAATTAAGGGTAAAAATAATTATGGTAAATATTAGAAAATTTTCCTAAAACTTGTACTAAATTTTTTGGATGATTTATAGGTGACCACAATCTTCCATTTTCCGAATTTATGTCCTCTTGGAGCCACTTCGATGACTATAACCCCTTATAGTATTTTATTTTAAGAAAATTCAAACATATCACACTAATGTTTTTAATAAGTAAAATATTTATAATATTGGGTTATTCAAAATGTTCCTTTCAATATAAATAGTAATTTTAAATATAAAATATTTATATTAATCATTTTTATTTATTTTTAATTTTATTTAAGAAATAATTACCTTAAATAATTACATAATGACGATGAAGTAATTATTCCATTAATGGAACAATCAAATAAATGACATTAAAAATATTAAAATAAATATAACTAGAGTTAATTATGTTTATACACGAATTTTATAAATTATTATGACATATTAGGGATGTATTAAATGATTTTTTTAAATATATTCTTTTTTATTGAGTTTTTTGAACTCAAAGTAATTCATAGTGTCAAAATCTATAATAAAGACATTTTATGAAAATAATATTGTTTTATATTATTTAAAAATAATAATATTATTCATTAAAGAAAAGGGGGAATATATATTGCCAAATATGTAATAAATTTTTCATTTATGGTCCAATTTACTCTTTATTAGTAAATATAACATCCTTTTAATATTGAAAAAATTGTTAACATAGTTAAAACTGAAATAAGTTAACTTAGGGTTAATGAAAATGATAAAGTATAAAATAACAAAAAAATTTGTATAAAATTAATTGTTTGATGAGATTAAAACATTATAAAATCTTATCTTCTATAATATACTTTTTATGGTTTCCATGTTGACATTGAGTTTATTATAAATTAATATTTTGAGTAATTCTAAAAGTGTCTCTAACCCGAATAACAGATGGGAACCTATTATTCTCTTTCAATCACACTTAAAAACTTTTTTTTTGGAGAAAACCTATAAAGATATAACTTATAAAATTCCCTACCTTTATATTAGAATCATTACTGTTGGAATAAATCAATCCAATAATATTTTTTGGTGAAAAAAGAGATACCCAAAGAAGTGGAAATGTTCATAAATGAATGTTTTTCTTTTATATATTCATTAATCCCCTTTAAAAAATTCTATTTAGTTTTTATATAAAAACATATTTTTGGTCAATATACTGAGGTGGTGTTATGTTAAGGTTACAACCAAAAAATTCACACACTTCCATAAAATAGGATACACAATCATCGTTCGTGTATATGACGAACTATCATCTCACGAACCAATGCCATTTGTTCTTCCATTACCACCTTTAAAGGATGAGAATAATGATGTATTAATTGTTTATATATGATATATATTATTTTTATTATGTTGTTATGATTATAAAATTGTTATATGAAACATGTCATCATGCTTTCCATTTTTTGGGATATGATGATGTCGTTCATGTGTACGTTGGACTACCGCCTCAAGAAGCAGTGTTATTCATTATTGATTTACAAGGAATATATTAAGAATGATTTTAATAAAAATATGTGATATATATAAAATAAAAATTATTCTTTAATAACATTATATCATATAATTTTGTTTCATTTAATTTTACAAGAAAATGACAACAATATTCATGCGTATGTACGACCTACCGTCTCCATGAAGGATGTATTTTATTTTTTATATTTTTAATCCCCATAAATATATATATAATGAATATATATGATATTTATATAATGTTTAAAATTTTGGAGATTAAAAAATAATGATCTAAGTAAGAAAACAAAAAATATCAATTCAAAACATTTATGAAAAACAAAGAGATTATTACCCGAAACCCAACCTTATCATGGAATTAATTATAAATGAGTACTATAAAGTCACAGGTAAATCATATATCACTACCACAGATCGGTTTAAGGGTACCACCAACCTTTATCCGTGTTAGGAAAATGTGCTAATAAAAGTGGGGCCTTTATCAGCGCTAGACAAAACCACTAATAAAAGTTTATAATAAAAAAATTGTATTAATTTTTATAAAAATATTTTATTTATATTAAAAAATAATGTTTATTTATACAAATTAAATAAAAAATGTATGTTATAATTAACATATATTTTCAAAAAATTCAAAAATATATAATTTTTTAAAATTGTATTTAAAAGATAAAAAATATGTATTTAAATAATTATATGATTATAGTAAATTTTATAAAATAATAAATATATTTATTATATCTAGAATTATATATTTATAATTATGTAAAAATAATTTTTAAATACATAATGTTATAATTATAATTATAAATATATATATGTATATATTAAAATAAATGTGTGTTTCCAATGAATTTGGTTAATAAATATATTGACGTGCGAGTATAATTGATTGCATATGTTATTTATTCATCATGATTTAATGTTTATTTATACATCACACCCTTATTATTATTATTATTATTCATGTTTTCCATATTTGATGACTCAAAATTTAGTATCTATATACTTTACTGGGTATACGATTAATTCATGTTATACCCATGAATCTATCCACATAAATAGTTATAAAATTATAATAAATATATTTAAAAAATAAATATATTTATAATTATAAAATTTTAATTATATTTTAATAATTTTTAAATATATTTATTTATAACTATAATTATAAATAAATTTATATTTTTAAATAGTTATAAAATTATAATAGATACATATATTATAATTTTATAAATATATATAAATTTATATGTTTATAATTATATATAAATATTTATAAATATATTTACCTATAGTTATAATTATATATATATATATAAATAATTATAAAATTGTAATAAATATATTTATTACACCTATAAAATTATAAATTTAAATAATTAAATAAATATATTTATCAATATATTAAAATATTTTTAAATAAATAAAAATATTTGTAATTATAATTCTAAATAAATATTGATATATTTAAATAATAAAATAATTGTAATAAATATATTAATTATATATATTTATAAAATTATAAATATATATTTATTTATTATCAGAACTATTAATAAATTTATATCTATTACAATAATTTAATTAAAAATAAATAAATAAATAAATATTTATAGTTATAATTATAAATAAATGTAAATTTATTTAAATAATTATAAAATTATAAAAAATATATTTATTTTTTGTATAATGTTATAAATATATTAAATTAAATAAATATATTTATAAATAAATTAAAATATTTATAAATAAGTACAAATATTTATAATTACAATTATAAACAAATACATATATATTTAAATAATTATAAAATTACAATAAATATATTAATTATATATATTAATAAAATTAGAAATATAATAAATATATTTTTTATAATTTTATGATTATTTAAATAAATATAAATATAAATTTATAAATATAAAGATAAATAAATAAATATTTATTATATATTTTTTAATTATAAACAAATATTTATTTATTTATATGTACGGTATAAATAAATAAATAAATATAATTAAATAATTATAAAATTATACTAAATATATTTATTAGAATTATAATGTTAAAAATATATTTAATTAAATAATTATATTTATAAATATGTACATATACTTATAAAAAACAAGTAACTATAATTATAATTATAATAAATATATTAATTACATATTTTTTTAAAATTTTATGAATAATAAATATAATTCTTATGGTTTTATAATTATTCAAATAAATAAATATATATTTTTATAATTATAGCTATTAATAAATATATATTTATTATAATTTTTAGATAATATTTTTATATTAAATGTGTGGGTTATCCATGGGGGGGGGGATTACCTACCCTTTCCGGTTGTGTTTGTTTCATTTCTTGGTTTCGTTATATTTCTACCCATAAGTACCTATAATATATATTAGTTATATATATTTATAAAATTATAAATATAAGAAATGTATTTATTATAATTTTTTAATTTTCTAAATAAATATATATAAATTTATAGTTATATCTAGAAATAAATAAATATTTATAATTATATATAAATTTATAGTTATAACTATAAATAAATAAATAATTATAATTATATATAATAAATAAATATATTATATAACATTATAAATTTGAAAGATATATTATTATAATTTTACAATTATAAATAAATAAACAAATATTTATAATATTTATAACTTTATAAACTTATATAATTATAAAAATATATTTATTAAATATTTAAACATAAATAAGTATATATTTATTTATAGTTATAATTATTAGTAAATTAATATATATAAATTATTTACATAATTTTATATTTTTGTAAAATAATAAAAATAAATTATTAACATTATAGGTTTATCCGTGATTTTTTAGCACTGATAAAGATATGTCTTTATCACCGCTAAAAAAAAGATGACAAAAGGTTTCTTTATCAGTGCTAAAATTAAAGCGCTGATAAAGACACCTTTTATCAGTGCTTTTTTAGTGCTTATAAAGAAATATATTTATCAGTGCTAAAAAAGTATCGATAAAGGCATATTTTATCAGTGCATTCTATTTTAGTATTGATAAAACATTTCTTTTGTGCAATTTTTAACTAGCACTGATAAAAGCTTCACCCGGTTTTATAAATGAACCCTCACAACTGGCTTCTTCTCTCATACATCTCAAGCTCTCGTAGAATCTGACCCCTACCGCCACCGAACCCTACTCCTCCATGAACCCTTCCTCCTCTGAGAACCCCTTCCATATTTCAAACCAACCTCTACTACAAACCCCACCCCCGTTCTGAACCACTCCTCCAATGCAAACCCACTTCCGCTGCGAACCCCACCTCTATCACAAACCCCTTTGTAGCCTCCACCACCGTTTCCGCCACTGTCGACCTTGAGTCTGCCTCCACCAGACCCTACAGGTTCTACCAGACCTTCAAATCTAAGGTAAGTTCTTATTTGATTTTGAATTAATTGTTACATTGTAAAATATTAATTATAGGGTTTTAGAGTTGGGAATCTCAGAGAGTGTTTGATCATTGTACTATTTAGGGGTATAATTTTCTTTGAGTAAGACTAAAGGAACAAACTCATTTATTATTGTTTTAATATCTTTTTATTGGTTATTTTCTCTAAATTTATAAACATATGTTTCAAAATTACATATTATAGTTGATTTTTCATATATAGATCTGGTTATGATTTCCAATTATAAACCATTTTGTAGTAGAGAGAATAAGGAATCTATCATTATCTATGATTTTATGTTTGTTTTCTATACTATTTGATTTATGGGAATGGATAAGAGAGTGTAGAGGATTTGAATTGTAATCAATATTATTCACATTTCTATGACAAAATTAGCAATACCTATTAATTATATGGTGTATGATATATACATGTTCCATTTATTTTATATTCTTCCTATGAATATCATGTTTTTAGCGATTTTCAAAAATATTGAGAGGGCCCTGGGATGAGTGACTTATAATTGGTAAAAAATATGAGATATTAGTTATCCTTTTATGATTATATATGATGTTTCACTGAGAGTGTTGAGTTTTAATTTTAGAAATGCGATAGGTTTTTTCTATTGGTTAATTTGTGAAATAAGTGATTGATGGCCTATGGTACTTTGGATTATTTGAGAGATGATCACTGTGTGTGAGGTGTTGTATTAGGGGTAGTCGATATCGATAAATAGTATAACAATGAATATAATTCTTGATATGTTATAGAAGAAAATGGTTATGATATGTAGTCTATATGAGTCCATTTTTGACATTATTACTTACATTAAGTAGTGATTCCAATTTCATATTATATTCATGAGGGAATGGTAGGGTTCTACCTAGGCACAAGACAATGTTTGAAAGGAAAATATCTACATTATGATCACTACTCCTCTTAATGGATTGGTTATGTTATGAAAGAAACCCATGAATCAGATACACTTACAATGGAACTGACATTGTAATATTGTTGGATTGAAACATCATGAGCAATTGTAAATTTTAAACCTCTTTCCAAAACATAGATATACTAACCAATAGGATGTATATTTTATGTAAAAGCAATAACTCTACCTAAATGGAATACTATATGACACCACATATATTCTTCCAATACATGTTACTGGCTAGGTAGAATAGATGTTATGTTTTATTATTTCAATGGTGTAGAATATTATCTTTTTTTATAGTTATAATGATTCACCGACAATGGAAAAATATTTGAGGATCTTGATTCCTAGTTTCCTACCCAGGCAAGAAACCATGGAATCAAAATAGTTGTTTGCAAAACATCAATTACTAAATTTTATGTGATATTATACATGCAATCACAAATATTTGGTAGGAACCCTTTAATGGTTGATTATTCATATTTTATTATTTTTTAATCTTATGGTTGTATCTTGTATTTTATATTTTCTTTAAAACAAAAATATATGTTTTGTTAGTTTTATTTAGTCAACACTATGTAAAAAAATATTTTCATTATTTTCCCTAAAAATAGAATTTTTAGGTTCGTCTAAAAAAATAAATGGTATAAATATTTGGCAATATCCTACTAGGGTATTTTCTCACACCATACATATATAAATTGGTGTATATATAGACCTAGCTATTTATGATACAGGTAAAAGGAAATGGTCACACTTTTATAGTGGTGTTCCATAGTCACTGGTTAAAGATATAATGATAATGGGAATAGAGGTCACCAGATGGCATAATGAGAAAATATTTGTATTGTTTTATTTTAATATATTTACAATAAAGTGCCTCTCTTGTAAATAAATTTATCTTTGGTCTACCTTTATATTTTGGATCATGTATAAAATTTTTATAGCTTTATATCTTATAAAATATTGGTTATTCTTGATTCATTTATCTTTTATAAAGTGCATCTATTGGGATTTATGTCTTTGTGAAAATGCCTATGTTGATCTTTTAAAATTATTCAATTGTTTTAAAACGTTTCTTAAAAAATTATATGTGTTCAACATACCGTTTTTTGGTTTTAAATAGTTTTAAAATGATTTAAACCCTTTGCATGGACTCGGGTTTCATGTCAAGTATTTTTGAACTCTCCCAATTGCCTTTCATAAAAATATGTGATTGTTTTGAAAGATTATTTATTGGTGGTTTCATTTTAAAAAGGTATGTGTGAAGTTTTAAATGATAATTTGTAAAATATATAGTGTTTTCACCCATTTAATGTATGATTTTATAAATAGTTTTCAAAGGTCATATGAAATGTAGTTTTTCCATAATTGTTTTAATTTATATTTTTATAGAATTAGGAAAACCATTACATTATATAGGTAAGACAAGTAGATTGATAATAACACCATGGAAAGGGAATGTCACTAACACTATCCCACCCATAGGATATTTGTCATGATATCTCTCCCATAAAAGGTGAATTAATATTTAAACCCCTTGCAGCTCCTAAACTTACTTTGCACCCCACATCACCTATATGGTTTAAACTAGGGGAGTCTTATATAGTTAAAAATTATTTCTGGTTTGGTGTTAGATTCCAATGGGATGAGTCTGAGGTAATAAAATTCAATAATAAATATCCTTAAAATGTTTAGTTACCCTTATTTAAAAGACCTTTTTTCACTTATTTTTTTAAATAATAATATTACCAAATCATATAAGATGGATACGAATAAATAATGGATGGATATCAATCATCTGATAAAGATTATGAATATGGAGTGAAAGAGTTCATCATGTTTGCAAAAGATGATGTATATAACCCTTCTCAAATCATTTTTCTCGGTCGATGATGTTGTTATTCAAGACAAATTAGTTTAGAGGAGTTAGAAGACACTTTATCTATCATGGAATATATCGAAGTTATAAATTTTGGAATAAACATGGGGAAATGAGAATGTAGCTAGTGGCATGGATAACACTACATTTTATGGATCATCTGATATGATTATAAATGTGGAAAATGATGAAGACTGTATCCAGGATGTAATTATAGATGTCAATGATGATAAAGATCATACGGAGGAAAAGAAAATAATTTTTTTAATATGATATTTGTGAATTCCCAAAATTATTTGAGAAGTTGAAGAGTTGTGAAACAAGACTATTGTATGCATGTTGCACTAAATATATAGCACTGTCAGCCATACAGAAGCTATATAATTTGAAAGCTAGAAAAAAATAGAGTGTCACTAGTTTTACTGATCTAATTGATATCTTTAATGACATGATACTGGAAGATAATGTGATCCAGATCAAAACAGACGATGCAAAATGAATGATACGCTCGATGGGTATGATATCTGAAATAATATATTTGTGCCCAAATGGGTATATACTATTTCACAAGGACAAAAAATCACCTAAATAATGCAAAAAGTGTGGTTCTTATTTTTAACAACCTGAGATTTTATAAGATATATTAGTTTTAATTTTTTTCATATCTTCTATTTTAGACTACACCAAGATTATCTTTTGCTATACGCAACACCGTATTAGCTTGCAGTATACGCAACACTACTTTTGGATCATGTTACACACAATTTCATGTTTGTTTGATAGTTTTTATTCTACGCAACATTGAGTGTGTATGTATATAAATATATATATATATATATATTCAATGTATAAATTAAATATGGTTATATTTTGTTATACGCAACAACAAAGGAGTCTTTCACTACACGCATCCTTGATTTGGCTTGCATTACACGCAATCACGACCTTCCTCGATAGCGTGTGTTGTATGCAATACTGAGTTTCACTAAACAACGATATATGGTTATAATATTATCATGAAATAGACATTATGAATAGTATTAACTATGTTTGGAATTTTATAACATTATTATTCTTCTTACACATTTTCTAGAACATGGTATGAGAACAAAATAATTTTTTTGAGTAAAATAAGTATTTTTCAAAAAAAGCAGTTTTGCCATCTTTTGATGGTGTACCCACTTTAAATCTAGTTTTTGACATGTTTATAAGTTCAATTTTACAAAATAAAATTATTCTTTGGAATCGGGATATAAATTTTTTACCTTGGATAAATTTTTCATATTATTCTGATAACTTTTATATTTTAATGAATAGTAAAAACACGCTATATTTTAATTAAAAAAAACTTTTTTTATAGTAATAACTTATGTGGTTAAATTATAATATTGAATGGTTTTAAAGTATAAATAAAATATATTTTTACGATTTAATATAATGTATGTCATTAGCATTGGTTTTACATTGAATCCGTAGCTTAAATAAATTCAATCTTTTCCAATGTTTCAAACAAAAACCCGTTTTCTTTCGACAAGGAGATTAATTTTAATTTAATTTCTGCAACTTCTGTGTATTGAATTTGGAAAAATGGATTCCATATTTGGAATCATTGGGTCGAAATTATATTAATAGACTACTTTTTATTTTTGGGCTTTATGAATAGTAACAACGGTCAATTTTATTTACCATAGTAAAAGGTAAATTGGGTAATATTGGGTAAATATAACATTATAAAATTATCCTAATGCTTGTCGTAATACAATTGGATGATTATATTTCGTCCTAAGTCATATTTGGATCTAAATGAAATCCATTAGAACCCCCTTGGAGGTGATTAAGACCTTTAGTTTATTTTATTTAAAGGAAAGTGAAATATGTCTCCCTCAACTTTAAAAATTAATGTATTTTTAATATAAGTTTATACAGAATATAAATTCGGTTATAAATACTCATTTGAAAGATAAAATGTTTTTCTTTATCATGTTAATTTATTTTTAATTTTTAAGAGTTATTTAATTACCTTATTATCTTATACATTAATGATGCATAAATTATTTATTTAGTGAAAAATCAATAATATAGTTTTTATTGATATAGTAATACATAAAAAGGCCCAAAAATTTGCACAAAACGTATTATTAGTGTATATATAAAACCTAATCATCCACTGGTCGAATTGTTGACCATTTGGATCCTTATTATGGCGATTATGACACTTATAATATTTTATTTTAAATGATTCCAAAGTTGTCACCTTCATAATTTAATAAAGATAACAATTTACTTGTTGTTTTTTTAAGATGATAAATTAGAGTAAAATTATTATTATAAAATCATTGATATTTATCTTCATCAAAGGATTTTATGTTTAATTGTTATGCAAAAAATAAGTATATTAAATAATTATACAAAAAATGTTGTACTAATTATTTTATTAAGAGATATACCAAATAAATGGGTTTAAAAATATTAAAATAAATATTATATGAACTATTAAATATGCTCCAAGAACTTTATAGACATATTTTACATGTTAGGAATATATTAAATTTTTTAGTTCGAATATATCCTCTGTGTAGATTTTTTTTAAATTCAAATAAACGAATAGTGTCAAAATTGACAGTATTGTTATTTTATAAAAATAACATATCATTAAATTGTTTAAAAATCACAAAAAATATTTAAAAATTTTAAATTGAAATTTATATAGTCTAAAATTTCATAAAATATCCAATTATGGAAAATTAACGACACATAAGTGATTATTTATAACCATTTAAAATTTAGAATTTTATTACCACAAATAAACATAAATAGATTAAATAAGGAAAATCAAAATGATAAGGTTTAAAATAAAATCAAAACATGTCTAAATTTTATTGTTTGATGATATTACAACCCTATCACATCTAATATTATAATTTAGTCGTTTTTCGAGGTTTTTATGTGGGGATTGAATTTATATTAAACTAATATTTTTGAGGATTCCAAAGGTGCCCCTCTCATCCCTTATAAAAGAGCACCTCCTCCCACGCCTCCTCACACCATTTTGAGCCTTGAAGATCGGAAAACCTCTGCCCATTTCCCTTATCAACTTCCATAGAAACATACTAGAGGTCCTGGGCTTCTTCAAAGACCAATTTTAGTACCCTAAGAGGAGGTTTCAAAGAGGCGTGTCAAAGAAGAGGTAATATCCATTACCTATTTTTTCAAGTTTCTTTCTTCTTCAACTTCTTCTTCTTTAGTTGTTTCATTATGAAGTAGTAAAATCAGTATCAATCATATACTGATATGTTATTATAAGTATGAGATAACCATATTTCACCATCTATCCTTCTTACGGAAAACAAAATCACAGCGCGAGCATACGTACGGAATACCGTCTCCACGCCGTGTTGTAATCTATTTTCCACCACCACCTTACTTGGATGGGTATAATGGTGAAAATAATAACTATATATGATTATTGTGATGTCATATTTATTATTTAATATTATACATACAATTTAATTCAATTTCACGATCATGGGAATGATATCATCGTTCGTGCGTACGTACGGACTACCGTCTCCATGAACGCGGTGAGATTCATTTTCCATGATTAACCATTCAAGAATAATTATAAAGTATATATAATTAATAATAATGATATATATTACATAATAATGCTACTGGATTTATGTATATATATATGTATGTCATCTACTTAATTTCATTCAATTCAATAAGGAAACGAAAACAACGCTCATGCGTACGTACGACCTACCGTCTCCATGAACGGTGTATTTCATTCCTTTTATCGATCTATAATATATATGTATATGATGAATATATGTTATATATAAATCATTTTTTACATTCTGGAATTATGTAAATAAGGATATAAGTAATAATATCAAGAACAACAAGTCGAAACACATACGATAAATGAAATGATTTTACCCAAAACGCTGCTTTTACATGGAATTTACAAAAGAACGGGTAATATATAGTCATAAGTGAAACATATATGATATCATAACAATGAATATGATTATTTAATAAGTCAATGACATTATTTAAATCATTATACAGGACTTTTGGATCCATACGAAGCATATCAGACGTAAGGTAAGAGATAATTTTTCAAATCTCATTTTTATCTGAGATTGCTTATTCGTAAGTATTTACTGGGGTTATTTATATAATTAATGTCCATGTTTTATAAAAGTGTTTTCATGTATTTTTAAATCCCCTTTTACACATTTTTTACTTTTACTACATGTTATGTATGGAATCTTTCTTTTAAGAGGTACTTTTTGACTTTTCCGGAAAAAGTACGAGAAGAATGTTTTTTAACTTGTACGGCACAAACAGATTTTTATGATTTTATAAATCCTTATTTTCATGAAGCTTCCTCCAAAATATTTCATGACTATTTTCAACAAAATCCTTTTATTTTAAAATTGCATGACGTTTTGTGAAAAGAAATTGATTTTGAAGAAGAAAGGATATTTTCCTCAAGAATTCATTTCAAGTGTTTTATCAAAACCATTTTTCATCTAAGATGAAATTATTTCATATGTGTATGTTTCAAGTATAATGTCTCTATGATTTACATGGAATCAATTTTATTATTATGAAATGATACCCATTTCTTTTATATGGATTATGTGATGACGGGAGGATGTTTATGAAACCCATTTTATTCATTGGTTTATTTTGGATGATGTATGTTTATTTTGTGGCACAGGTATGAATGATTTCATTATGAGATGGGTGGGACCTATATCTCCCTCCAATGCATTGGTTAAAGATTTATATCTCATGAGATAGACATGGCAGGAACGGAAAGTTAAACCGGTTCATTAATACAGGAATGGAATGAGGAGTGAACTCGATTCAGAAAGAGACTTTTTACACTAAGATGGTCTTGGCAGCAATGTATTGGCTACTATAGAAATCATAACATGTGCTGAGTGGTTTACACAATTACATGTTTTATTCCCATGCTATTTTATCATGATTGATGTTCCATTATGATCTATGCCTTCTGTACTTCCATGTTTTATCTCATTGCTCAAGATTTTGATGTTTAAAAATTATGGTCAAGTTTTTTAGTTCAAATGTATATGGTTTGTTTTATTTTATCCATGCTTACCCTTACTGAGCATTTGAGCTCAGCCTTTCTATGTTTTCTTTTCCCTAGGATTTAAAGAAAGGTTTTAGGTAAGAAAACCAAAAGGGGAAGATCTTTATGGGAGATGTTGAAGATCTTTCATCAAGATTAGAAGATTACATTTCATGTTTCCAAAGACACTAAACTATTACAGTCATTGTGTGTCTGTTTTTGTAATGTATTAAGTATTCCGCAAAAGTATTGTAATGTCCATGTACGTCAAGCTTTGGGTCTCTACAGTTGGTATCGGAGGAAAGGTTAGTCAACCTTTGGAAATTAGGATACGAAAACGTTAGTGGGATCCCTAGAGATATTTCAAAGGTATGTCTAGGAATTTACCTAAGGATAAGTATACGTATAGGATATATTCCTAGAACTATGGAAACGATCTTAGAATTTAACATAAGATGTTAGGTATTGAGGGTACTCCCCCTTTACTATGTTGTTTTCCCTAGGATGATTTTTTCCTCTCACACTATTCTTTTTGGGTTTTAGAAAATGGATGGAAACAAGAACATTCACGATAATAGAGGATATGACAGACAATGGAATGATATCCTTCATGAGCAACCAAATGAAACTGGATTTGGAAGTCCAAACATCGTAATTATGCCTAATCAACAATCTCATAATATGATTAATAATCTCAACTTTGGTAAGTTTCCTGATTCAGATAATAAGAGAAATATGGAGTTTCATGATGATCATATAGGAAAGAAGGTTCAATTTCCCTCATGTAAATCATGTGGGAAGAGGCATCAGGGATATTGTTTCAAAGGAACTGGAAGATGCTTTGGGTGTGGAAAAGAAGGACACAAAGCCAGTAAGTGAAAATGAAAAGGTTCAGTTAACACCATGGACAAGGATAATGGTATTGCTACGACATCAACAATGATTATATGTTTTAAATGCGGAATGTATGGGCATTATGCAAACCAATTCCCTAAGGGAAAATCTCATGAAGAGAATCAGCATGGTCATATGAGTAGTATTTATGTGGATGATGATGAAGAGACTACAAATGAAATATGAGATGAATGAAATGATGAAGCTCAGTCAATGGTTTAAGAAGTTAGTGGAATGATTGTATGTTTATAAAGAATAATGTATTGTACTATGGAATAAATAATCATCTAAGGATTGTTACCCTATTGTTTTTAATAAAGTATTTGAAAGTATAGGTTGAATGGTACCGGTAACCATAGAAGGTTATTCAGATATTTTTGGAAAGTAGATGATATGTGCATAATGAAGGGAGAAGAAGATAATGAGATGTTTGATTGTATTCATGAGCTCATGACTGATATAAGGACTATGTGATATTATGGTTTGATTATATAGATTTTTTTGGGATTTTAGTATGAGGAAAGAGTTACCTTTTGACAATATTCATGTTTTAACTAAGGTTCTATGGTAATTTATGTTTCAAGAGAGTATATGACTAAGGTATTCATGTGTTTGGAATGCAACCAAAAAGATATATATTATGATATATGTGAGATAAATGCTTGTATTCACATTCTTGGTAGATAACATTTCTAATTGTTTTCTTTATACTATGAGCTTGGACCGAAGTATTTTAGATAAGCCTAAAGATTGGAATGGATTATGTTGGACATAAGTTAGTATTGTTTAAGGATATAACTTTTTTTGATATTATTGATGGGATGTTATAGTAATGTAGTTTTAGAAAAAGGACAACCTGCAGGATGGGCGACAACCCATCGCGTCGGACAAGGCTATGGGAATCAAACCCACAACCGAAGTGCGACTGACCTTTATCGCCTGCCACTGGCCTACCGGAATTCCCTGGTTAGTAGAAACTAGTTTTATTTTATTAAGCGGTATGATATATGAAGTATAAGTTCATTTTTGGAATCGTATATGATTAACCTTACCATAGATGGACTTATGTATATTTGATAAATTTTTCTAACCTTTTGTTTGAAACAGATTGAATGACCCATCATTCTATCACATGATCTGTTAACAATTCACGAATAACAAATTCAACTTCATTTCTTTAAGAGATGAAGTGGAAATTGTTCAATGCACGAACAATAGTGATATTGTACCAAAATCAAGAAAATATATCTTCTAATTAAAAATTTTCAACTTTAGGGAAATGATATTGGAAACCAAAAATTTTGTCTTAGGGTTCTTATATCCGGTGAATCAGATGGTGCCTTAGATCATCACAAATTTATGGCTTTGTGATTGATGGCTTTTTCATAGCCATGTTCTCTACCACTCTCCATCAGAACTTGATGGTTAGATTTTTATTCCATATCCATATTTTCAACTATGTTATCCTATATGGAAACCCAGTGATGAGTTACTTTGGGTAATCACTACGTTTCATACATTAGTTTTTAAAATTAATTTTTAGTATTCCTTTTTATGATGTGGGTTTCTATGAATAGTAAACGCTTTATAACCACGACGAATTTCGAGGGAGAAATTCATTTTAAGGGGGATAGAATGTAACAACCAGAGATTTTATAAGTTATATTCATTTTAATTTCTTTCATATCTTCTGTTGTATGCTACACCAAGATTATCTTGCGCTATATGCAACACCGTATTAGCTTGCAGTATATGCAACACTACTCTTGGATTGTGTTACACACAATTTCATGTTTGTTTGATAGTTGTTATTCTACGCAACATTGAGTGTGTGTGTATATATATATATTCAATGTATAAATGAAATGTGGTTGTATTTTGTTATACACAACAACAAAGGAGTCTTGCACTACACGCAACCTTGATTTGGCTTACATTACACGCAATCACGACCTTTCTCGATAGCGTGTGCTGTACGCAATACCGGGTTTCACTAAACAATAATATATGGTTATAATATTATCACAAACTAGCCGTTATGAATAGTATTAACTACGTTTTGAATTTTATAACATTATTATTCATCTTACACATTTTCTAGAACATGGTATGAGAACAAAATAATTTTTTCGAGAAAAATAATTATTTTTAAAAAAATGCAATTTTGCCACCTTTTGATGGTGCACCAACTTTAAATATAGTTTTTGACTTGTTTATAAGTTCAATTTTACAAAATAAAATTATTCTTTGGAATCAGGATATAAAATTTTACCTTGGATAAATTTTTCATATTATTCTGATAACTTTCATATTTTAATGAATAATAAAAACACGCTATATTTTAATTAAAAACAAAATTTTTCATCATAATAACTTGCGTGGTTAAATTATAATATTGAATGGTTTTAAAGTATAAACAAAATATATTTTTACTATTTAATATAACGTATGTCATTATCATTTATTTTACATTGAATTCGTAGGTTAAATAAATTCAATCTTTTGCAATGTTTTAAATAAAAACCCGTTTTCTTTCGACAACGAGATTAATTTTAATTTAATTTCTTCAAATTCTATGTATTGAATTTGGAAAAATTGATTCCATATTTGGAATCATTGGGTCCAAATTATATTAATAGACTACTTTTAATTTTTGGGCTTTATGAATAGTAACAATGGTAAATTTTATTTACAATAGTAAAAGGTAAATTGGGTAATTAAGGGTAAATATAATATTATAAAAATGTCCTAATACTTTTCTTAATACAATTGGATGATTATATTTCTTCCTAAGTCATAGTTGGGTCGAAATTGAATCCATTAAAACCCACTTGGAGGTGATTAAGAACTTTAGTTTATTTTATTTAAAGGAAAGTGAAATATGTCTCACTAAACTTTAATAAATAAATTATTTTTAATTTAAGTTTATAAATAATATAAATTAGGTTATAAATACTCATTTGAAAGGTAAAATGTTTTTCTTTATCATGGTAATTTATTTGTAATTTTTAAGAGTTATTTAAATACCTTATTATCTTATAAATTAATGATTCATAAATTATTTATTTAGTGAAAAATCAATAATATAGATTTTATTTAAATAGTAATACATAACAAAAGGCCCAAAAATCTTATAAAAACTTATTCTTAGTGTATATATAGACCCTAATCATCCACTGGTCGAATTTTGGACCATTTGGATCATTATTATGGCGATTATGACACTTATAATATTTTATTTTAAATGATTCCAAAGTTGTCACCTTCATAATTTAATAAAGATAACAATTTACATGTTGTTATTTTAAGATGATAAATTCAAGTAAAATTATTATTATAAAAGTTTGATATTTATCTTCATCAAAGGATTTTATGTTTAATTTTTATGCAACAAATATGTATATTAAAGAATTATACAAAAATGTTGTACTAATTATTTTATTAAGAGATATACCAAATAAATGGGTTCAAAAATATTAAAATAAATATTATATGAACTATTTAATGTGCTCCAAGAATTTTCTAGACAAATTTGACATGTTAGAAATATATTAAATATTTTATTTCGAATATATCCTCTGTGTAGGTTTTATTTAAATTCAAATAAATGATTAGTGTCAAAATTGAAACTATTGTTATTTTATAAAAATAACATATTGTTAAATTGTTTAAAAATCACAAAAAATATTTAAAAATTATAAATTGAAATTTGTATAGTATAAAATGTAATAAAGTATCCAATTATGGAAAATTAACAGCACGTAAGTGATTATTTATAACCATTTAAAATTTAGAATTTTATTACCACAAATAAACTTAAATAGATTAAATAAGGATAAGTCAAAATGATAAGGTTTAAAATAAGATCAAAACATGTCTAAATTTTATTGTTTGATGAGATTACAACCCTATCTCATATAATATTTGAATGGAGTCTTTTTTAGAGATTTTTATGTGGGTATTGAATTTATATTAAACTAATATTTTTGAGGATTCCAAAGGTGCCCCTCTCATCCCTTATAAAAGGGCACCTCCTCCCTCTCCTCCTCAAACCATTTTGAACCTTTAAGCTTGGAAAAAATCTGCCCATTTCCCATATCAACTTTCCTAGAAACATACTAGAGGTACTGGTATTCTTCAAAGACCAATTTTAGTACCCTAAGAGGAGGGTTTAAAGAGGCGTGTCAAAGAAGAGGTAATATCCGTTACCGATTCTTTCAAGTTTCATTCTTCTTCAACTTCTTCTTCTTTAGTTGTTTCATTATGAAGTAATAAAATCAGTATCAATAATATACTAATATGTTATTATAAGTATGAGACAACCATAATTCACCATCTGTCCATCCCACATAAAATGAAATCACCGCGCGTGCGTACGTACGAAATACCGTCTCCACGCCGTGGTGTAATCTATTTTACACCACCACCTTACTTGGATGGGTATAATGGTGAAAATAATGACTATATATGATTATTTTAAAGTGATATTTATTCTGTAATATTATATATACACTTTAATACACTTCCACGATCATGGGAATGATATCATCGTTCGTGCGTACGTACGGACTACCGTCTCCACTAACGTGATGAGATTCATTTTCCATGATTAACCATTCAAGAACAATTATAAAGTATATATAATTAATATTAATGAAATATATGACATAATAATTCTAGTGGATTTATGTATACATATATGTATGTCATCTACTTAATTTCATTCAATTCAATAAGGAAACGAAAACACCGTTCATGCGTATGTACGACCTACTGTCTCCATGAACGGTGTATTTCATTCCTTTTATCGATATATAATATATATGTATATGATGAATATATATTATATATAAATCATTTTTTACATTCTGGAATTATGTAAATAAGGATATAAGTAATAATATCAAGAACGACATGTCAAAACACATACGATAAATGAAATGATTTTACCCAAAACGCTGCTTTTACATTGAATTTACAGAAGAACGGTTAATATAAAGTCATAAGTGAAACATATATGATATAATAAAAATGAATATGATTATTTAATAAGTCAATGACATTTTTTAAATCATTATACAGGAGTTTCAGATCCATACCAAGTATATCAGACCTAAGGTAAGGGATAATTTTGCAAATCTTATTTTTATCTGAGATTGCTTATTCGTAAGTATTTACTGGAGTTATTTCTATCATACATGTACATGTTTTATGAAAGTGTTTTCATGTATGTTTAAAGTCATTTTTACCCATTTTTTACTTTTACTACATGGTATGTATGGAATCTTTCTTTTATGAGGTAGTTTTTGACTTTTCCAGCAAAAGTACGAGAAGAATGTTTTTTTAACTTATACGACACAAACTGATTTTTACAATTTTATAAAGCCTTATTTTCAGGAAGATTCCTCCAAAAGATTTCATGAATATTTTCAAAAAATCCCTTTCTTTTAAAATTGCATGACGTTTTGTGAAAAGAAATTGATTTTGAAGAAGAAAGGATATTTTCCTGAAGAATTCATTTCAAGTGTTTTATCAAAACCATTTTTCCATCTAAGATGACATTATTTCATATGTGTATGTTTCAAGTATAATATCCCTATGATTTACATGGATTAACTTTTCTTATTATGAAATGATATCCATTTCATTTATATGGATTATGTGATGATGGGACGATGTTTATGAAACCCATTTTATTCATTGGGATATTATGAATGATGTATGTTTATTTTGTGGAACAAGTAAGAATGATTTCATTATGAGATGGGTGGGACCTATATCCCCCTCCAATGCATTGGGTAAAGATTTATATCTCATAATATAGACATGGCTATAATGGAAAGTCAAACCGGTTCAGTAATACAGGACTAGAACGAGGAGTGAACTCGATTCAGAAGGGGACTTTGTCCACTAAGATGGTCTTGGCAGCAATGGCTTGGCTACTATCGAAATCATAACAAGTTCTGAATGGTTTCCAAAATTACATGTTTTATTTGCATGATATTTTATTATGATTGATGTTCCATTATGATCAATTCCTTATGTAATTCCATGTTTTATCTCATTGCTCAATATTTTCATGTTTAAACATTATGGTATTGTTTTTAAGTTCAAATGTATATGGTTTGTTTTATTTTATCCATGCTTACCATTACTAAGAATTTGAGCTCAGCCTTTATATGTTTTCTTTTCCCTAGGATTTAAAGAAAGGTTTTAGGTAAGAAAACCAAAAGGGGAATATCTTTATGGGAGATGTTTAAGATCTTTCACCACGATTATAAGATTACATTCCGAGTTTCCAAAGACACTAAACTATTACGGTCCTTGTGTGTCTCTTTTTGTTATGTATTAAGTATTCTCAAAAGTAATGTAATGTCCATGTATTTCAAGCTTTGGGTCTCTACATTCTTGATATAAGAAATATGAATATGGTTCTAAAAATGTTTTATGGTACATAAAAATCATTCCAATGTTTAGGAATTTATATGAAAGCGAGGAGACCACATGGAAATTGATGTGGCACACATATAAAAGAATTAAATACCAGAATCTATGACACCCAACATACTCTCCTCAATATAATATAATTAATCATGAGTATCTAGAATTTGGAAACTAGTTGAGAATCCTTAATCTAGAATTTTCTATAGATGGGGTGAATCCTTTCGGTTTTTAGAGAATAACTCATATTACATGGCTAGTTATGTTGGTAAGTTATATATTTCCCACCGTGGTTATGCATGAACCAATAATAAATCATGTTATCTATTCTTATATCTAGACCAAAACAAATGGGTAATGATAATAATGTTTATTTGGATTCATTGATTAAGGATTTGAAATTATTTTGGGATTCATGTGTTATGTTGTATGATTCTTATAGAAATGAGGATTTAACATTGAGATCCACGTTGTACAGGTTGATAAATGACTTTCTTACTTATGGAAATTTGTCAGGATATAGGATTAATGAAACTCAAGGGTGTCCCATTTGAGAAAAGGAACACAGTCAATTAGGTTGAAATATTCATAAAAAACATGTTTATAGGAAATCATAGATTTCTACCCGATGAAATAAGTGCCGATCTTGGATAAAATAATTCAATGGATGTACAGAAGAATGTAAAACACAGTTTCCACTAATAGTTAATCAACTGTTTGAGAAGTAAGACATGTGGAAACTGCATCTGGTAAAACATTTAAAAAAAAACCATACGAAAAATAGTTGGTAAAAGAGATCAGTTTTTTTTGAATAACCATACTAGAATTTTCTGTACGTTCGAAATTATCATGATGTTAAAAAATTTGATAGTTTCATCAGAATGTTGCTAAATTCACCTGGAAAAAAGTATGGAACTAATGATAGGTTTCTCATGGTTAACATGGGAATACGAGAACATTTTTCTCCAATAAAGGGTGAAAAAATGTACATTTATTTCTCCCTCTACTTATACTCTTTCCAAGAAGGAGAGAAATCAGTTTTTATACTTCATTAATGGCATAATGGTTCCAAATGGGTATTCCTCTAATATCAATAACATCATGTCAATGACCGATTTAAAGTTATGTGGTATGAAATCATATGACTCCCTTGTTTTGATGCAAGATCTAATTCACATTTCTTTACGTTCCATTTTTTATATGAATGTCTATCCTACATTAACCATGTTCTATTTATTCTTAGAATCTATATATGGAAAATTTATATAACCAATGAAGTTCCCGACTATGGAAAGAGAAATTAACATCATATTATATGAATTGGAAATGATTTTCCCACAAAAATTATTTGAAATTATGGTTCATTTGATGGTTCAATTTGCGAGAGAGATATTACTATGTGGTCCAATACAGTATAGAAGGATTTCCCCCAAAAGTGGCATATCATTATTTTGAAATGGTATGTCAATAATTAAAGCCGAGTAGAGTGTTGTGTTTCAGAGCGATATTTTTTTTAGGAAGACATTGAGTTCTATATTAAATACCTATATGGTGAAAAAATCATTGTTCTATAGAAATCTTGTTACATTAGGCAGCTTGAGGGTAAGGGAATTTCTAGAAGAGGTGTTGTCACAAGAAATATTACATATCATAAATATGCCCTTTTTATGTTTTTTCATAATAGTTTGGAGGGTTACTCATATGTTAGAACCCAAAAATAAATTCTTAGGAATTTGAATCCATCAAGGGATGAAATATTGTTATAAAATACACATAATAAATAGTTTATATGATGGTTTCAAGACCATATTTTTAAGGATTCAGATTAAAATATGGATTCAATATTAGAATAAATTTGATGGATAACTAGAGGAGTAAGTGTGAATGTATTATATTACAATGGTTATCTAATTAATATTTATATTTTATATTCAAATGAACATGATAAACACATTACCATGCAAAATATTTTAGTTACAGTTGTGGTTGAAGAGATGCATGTTTTCGGTACTAAGGAAAGAAATCCAATTTATGTGAATATATCATAATTTTGCATCATCAAAAAAAATGGGAGTTGGATTATATAACATTACAACTTCCAATTTTTCAATTAATGTTGGTTGATAACAGGAGTTCTGTTAAAATATATGAATATGTATTCGTGAAATTTGATTTCAGTAAGGAAAGGTATAAAGACAAACCGTTTATTAATAAATCACCATCAGTACATGTATTTTATGTTCCATATCCACAAACCAAAAATGGTCAATTTTTCTGTTAACGAATAAATCCATTGAAGGGTCAGATGTAAATTAAACTTAGGTTGACCAATTCATCGGGACACCATAATCATCTCTGAGTGGTCCCAATGTAGAAGATGTTTTTTATGTTAGAGGATAACTTAATGATGGGATTTGAATAGTCGATAGAAGTTTCAAATCCCTTGATCCTTACAAAAAATGAGTTCAATAATCTGGTTATAGTTTTTTTATAATATACATCATGTTACCTAATGTAATAATCTGTTCACTATTGAATTTAAGTAATCTAAATTAAATGTTAGACCACTTCTATAGATAATGACTTCCACATATTCTAGTTCTCCAAATCCTAAGGAATAATAGGTCTCTGAACCTACCATTGCTTGTAGTACAAAAGAACAAAAACTTTCTACACGTGTTGGTGACCCAATCCTTAGGAATAACTACTTTTTACAACCTATTTTAAGTCCCAGTGCAGAGGTATAATGACCATATGTACATGCCAATGCTACCACTCCAGAGGAACATTTTGATGACATTGAATCTAAGGAGATCGTAGGCAATGAATGTATGATGTCCTAAAACAATATGAGTGTTGTAGTTTACTGCGTCAATAAAAACAATTAAGGTGAAAATCAAAGGCGTCGAATACGAGGTCATATTGAATGCGTGGTGACAACATTTTAACCACAAAAGGCCATATTCATCATTTACATTATAATAATCACTCGAATATGTGTTCCTATTAATGTATATTCGGGGCCCCATGTTGTGGCTGATTTTAATACCTAAAGTGGGAAGAGGTTACAGTAACATTATGATAGCATTTCTTTTTTTTACTAAAAAATATAATAAGGAAACATTGACTTAATATTCACCTTCCCTTATAGAGTGCATTTATGGTAGATGAATCCCACAAGAAATCTTTATTAAATGTTGATGGAAGGATTCACAGAGGCTTCCACACAATTCTAATGAGAAATTATCTTAAAGATTCTGAATGAAAAATAATCCCGCACCTACCAATTATCTATGCACACCTGATAACCCATAAAGCATTGGATGCATTTAATAACCGTTATGAATATGTGTCTTTTTATGTATATTGTGGATAGTAATACATTTTTTGATGATATGTGGACTCATCACTTGTATTGAAAATTTTATATTTATGAAAAAAACTAAGTGATGGAAATTAGGAATGAGTAGTAATACCAATTCACCCCTACCTCAAAGCAAGTATGGGGCATGCTTCATTTGAAATAATTTTGTACGTATTTTTAATCTACCATAATACATTTATGTGACATTAAATAACAACATAATTATGTTCCTTTATTTATATGTAGATTGATGAATCTAAATACAAATCCACTTATATACAACTCCATCTACTATGGACGGAGTCACGTGTAAATTTAGATTGGATACTAATAGATGAATCACCAAAAATTGTGTAAAACATGTGTATGTATGAAATAATAAAAAATTTATTTATTTAAATCTGTATTGCATAATAATGATCACTTATTTTCCTATATTTTCTATCTGACATAGTCACAAGAATCTGCAACACCTGTACCGGATGACCACCTACTATTAGTGGAATTCAAGAGGCTGAATAGTGTTCCCTCGTTTGAGCAGCGGGTTTTGGGGTGACACCCCAAACATATTTTGAGAAAAACAACAGGAGGATCAATGTGAAGAAAAAAATTTGATGAGAGAAGGAATAGAAACCCTTGAATAATAATTCCAATGGAAGAGATAGTGTATAGAAAATTCTGTTGGGGGGGGGAGCGAAGAGAAGAAATAACTCACAAACAACCATTGGATGAAGATCAAACCCTACCCCCACCAACTTTGAGGCGGGCCATTCCCATAAAAAATAGACTTAGAAAAAGTTATAAATGTTCTAATAAATGTTTTTGTAAAATTTGAATTGGATAGACACTGATACATTTCTTATACTAAATATTATATAGGCTGATAATGACTGTGATTTATATCTATCAACACCCACCCGTCACCTTATAGAAAGGGATACAATGTTAAATATGAAAAATGACATTCTAAACAATAGACCACTTTTAACTGGTCATGTGAGAGTGTCGTTTAGTACAACCCATGATCCAGGTATCAAGCTACATATTCCATTTGATGAAGAATATTTTCATACTGTCGAAAAATGTATGGTAACATTCATCAGATGGCCATCACATCTTGTAAAAAACATGTCAAAAATGAGGTATTTAATTACAATTTATTTTTCAATAAAAAACATTAACAATTAATGAAAAATGGTATAAACTAATGAATGTTATTACATATGGAGAAAGGGAAGGGGTGAAATGAAGTACTGACTCAAAACCTTCTAAAGGACCAACCAACTGATTTAAAATATCTACGAAAATCACAATTACCTCTCTAGTTTTATATCTATATTTACAAGCATTCAATGATCATGTGGATACAAAGTTAAAAGATAGTAGTAGTGAAATAATTTATTTTTAAGAAAATATATATAGAGTGGAAGTTGGATACTAAATTGATGTTGGGAATGTAAATGAAATCCTCGACTATGATTGGAAAAGCACCTCGGTTTTAAATGTATACATGAGGTATGTTTTCGTGATTTTATTTTCCAAAATCCAATATAATGTATTAATTATGACTAAATACATTTAATATTTTTGGATTATTTATATATAAAAAAACTGAATGGATTTTCCCATGACTTGTTTTGGACTCTTTAGTCCTCACATCACCTCTATAGAATAACCAAAAATAGATACAAAAAATGACGATATAGTGGCAGGTCGGGTCAATTCATTTGAAAGAAAATTTTTGGATGATAGAATCTATTTAAAACTGATGTTTCCGGGGTAAAACTCTAAAATTTAATCATATAAAATATATTTTCATTTCTTCCATTATTTTTTCATTTTGGTGTCTTTAGGAAACATCAGATTCTTATTACAGTCAATTTGGATACTCCAAAGATTTATTTCTGTATTCAATGCACAAATATGCAACAAACCAACCACACATGATGGAATTTTTCAATTTAAAATACTATAAATCAAATGTTTTAGAACTAAATATCATGTTATATAATTTAGATTATGTTTTAATTAGTATTTTTTTATTATTGGGAAAGCCTTAATATCATGAAAAACAAGGAATGAGGCTAGGGGATATATATAAGGACCTAGAAAAGTTCTAGGGCTGGATAAGTATCATGGTATATATAATAATATTTCACTATCCAAACAAATATAAAAAAATTTCATAGATTTATTAATATCTATTCAATGTTCTAAATAAAAAAATGGAAAAGATTGTGGTTATTATGTTTGTAAATTTATGATAGAAGTTATTTTCGATGATAATTAATATTTCATATAAAATATTAATTTATACTTTGTGTATTTATATTTTTCTAATACTACTATGAATATCGAAAGGACTCATATTCACAAGATGATATATGTGTTATTATAAATGTATTTGCATCATACGTGCTGGATGAATGTACACAAATATCATGAAGATGTGACTTCCATAAAATTAGTGGATTATTTCATATTTATGTTTTATTTATTTATTTTTTTTATTACTCACATCTGATTTTTTTATAGAGGTGGATTCCCCTGTTTGAGTTTGGGTGGGTTATTCTAAACTGATCATTCTCATCAAATATTGGACCTTGAGTCTACTATTGAGATAATGAAAATAATTAAATGGTTCAAGAATGTATAAAGGTTAATTACTAATAATTATGTAATTAATTAATTATTTCATCATTTTATCTAATATTTATAATTATATTTAGTTATCATTTTTTCTAATACTTATTTGTTTTTTTATAGAACTTTTGGAAAGTCATATTTTCATTTCTACTATCTGCAATAACCCATAAAAGAGAAAACTTGTGCCTTTTGGGTGGAAGATGAAACACAATTTTTCATGAAATGTGAAGTGAGTCATAAATATGCATCTACCAAGGTATTTATTTATAGTTTACTTCAAGGTGTGACTTCCCTAAAGATATTTCATGAACATTTTCCATAAAAATATAGTAATCATCCGTAACTCAATCAGCCGCACCTTAATAAGATACATAATGTGCTTCATATTTCTTGAAGTGTATATTTTTAGTTTATAATATTCTTTGATCCATTAATATTCATGTCTTATGAAAAACTATTCTATGATCCATGACTAATGATTATGATCAATGAAATGCATGGTTTTAATTTCTAATAATAATATCACCTTATAAGTTCTCTATGCTCATATTATCCTTATATAATCATTCATATATCCATTTTTTATAGTAATTGAGCATATATGACCACCCTTTCTTATGTTTAATATTTATAGGTTATGGAGAATGATTTTATAAATGACATGTCTAAGAATGTATCTATTAAAGAATAACTTAATGAGAGACTCTTATAAAGTAGTTATTTATGTTTCTTGGTTTCCAAAAGCACTAGACCTAAACTATTCTGGAATGAATCATTAGTTTATGTAAGGAATAATAATTTACTAATATGTTATATCTATGTATAAAATGTCTTGATCAATATAGTTGGGATAAAAAAAAACTAACTGACTGAAAATCAAGAAAACACAGTATGATTTTTTAGATAATATAGGATAATGATCCATAAGTTATTTGTGATATATAGGAATCAGAAAAAACTAAATTCAACACACGATGTGAACAATATGAACATAAGTCTGTATTTTTCTATTAAATTAACATTAAATTAATTTAAAATCAAAAGGGGTATATTAAAAATTGAGAAAATGCATTCAGATTGTTTTGATACATTAGGATAACGATCCATATGTAATTTTTGATGTGTAGGAATAAACCACACCACAATACAAGTCATTGTGTGAAAAATACGACTTTAAGTGTGTATTTTTATATTATGTTGACATTAAATGAAGTAAAAAATAAAAATTGACATTCTGATAACTGAGAAAACAGAGTTGGATTGTTTTGATACTTTAGGAAAATGATCCCTGAGTCAGTTTTGACATGTAGGAATCAACTAAACCTCAATCCTATGCATGGTGTGACCAAAATAACTAAAAGTGTCCTTTATCAGTTTAAAATTGATATTTTAGTTCATAATGTGTCACTCACTGAAAAATAAGAAAACAAGCTCTTATTATCTTAATAATTTTAGAATGTGATTCATAAGTCATTTTAGATGTGCATGAAGTAGTCTCACATAAAATTGGCACGTGATGCAACCAACATGACTCAAAATGTGTGTCCTTAATTTGAAATGATTTTTTTTATATAAAACCTAACCAGTATACTGAAAATAGATAAAATTCACTTGTATTGTTTTTATACATTATGAAAATGATCCATAAGTAATTCTTGACGTTTATGAATAAACCACAACTCAATATGATGCACAGTGTGACCAATATCACTCAAAGGGTCTGTTTTTATTTAAAATGGAAATTACTTTTAGTAAAAAGAACAAGTAACATACTCAAAATTGATAAAATTCCTTCACATTGTTTTAATACTTTAGTAAAATGATCCATAAGTCGTTTTTGATGTGTAGAAATAAACCACACCTCAATCGGAGGCATGACATGGCCTATAATTCTTTAAGTGTGTATTTTTATATTAAATTTCCAACAAATTTATCAAAAAGAAAAATTGACATATTGAAAATCAAGAAAACACATTTATATTGTTTTTATACTTTAAAAAAATGACCAATGATTCATTTTTTATGTGTAGGAATCAACCACACCTCAATCCAGTGCACAGTGTGACTAGTATGAATAAAAGTGCCCGTTATTAGTTTAAAATTGATATTTTTGTTCAAAAAGTTTCACTCATTGAAAAGCAAGAAAACAAGCTCCAATTTTCTTCATAATTTATAGAATTTATTCTTATGTCATTTGTGATGTGTATGAGGCAGTCTTCACATCAAACCGATACACGATGTGACTGATATAACTCTAATTCCATGTTTCTAGTTTGAAATTACATTTTAGTAAAAGAACACAACCTGCATACTAAAAACCAATCAAAAACATTTGGAATACTTTTATACTTTAATTAAATGATCTATATGTCATTTTTTATGTGTATAAGTCAACCACACCTCAATATTATTCATAGTGTTGCCGGTATAACTCATAGTGTCTCTTTTTTATTTAAAATTGATATTAATTTTAGTAAAAAGAACTAGTGACGTACTAAAACCATGAAAACACATTCATATTGTTTTGATAAATTAAGAAAAATATAAATGATTCATTTGTAATGTGTATGAATCAACCCCACTACAATACAATGCAAGATGTTACCACTATAACTCCAAATGTGTCTTTTTATTTAAAATTGACATCAATTTAAGTAAAAAGAAAAAGTGACATACTAAAAACATAGATAACACTGTTTTTTTGTTTTGATACATTATTACAATGATCCATGAGTCTTTATCGATGTGTAGTAATCAAATACACCTTAATCTGACACACGTTGTGACCGGTATGTCTAAAAGTGTCTATTTTCAGTTTAAAATTGTCATTTTTTCTCAAAACGTGTCACTCACTAGAAACCAAGAAAACACGCTCTGATTGTATTGATAATTTAGGAAAGATATTCATAACCCATTTTTGATGTGTATGATGCAGTATCACATCAAACCGACACATGATTAAACCGATATGACTGCATACGTGTTTCTAGTTTGAAATGAGATTTTAGTAAAAACACAAAACTCGCATACTAAAAACCAATAAAACACATTAGTATTGCTTTTATACTTTTTTGAAATGATATATATGTCATTGGTGATGTGTAATAATTATCCGGAACTCAATATAACACATGGTGTGATCAGTATTACTCCAGGAGTGAATTTTTATTTAAAATTGAAATTAATTTAGGTAAAAATATCAAGTGACATAATGAAAACTAAGAAAAAATATTTGGATTGTTTTGATATGTTAAGAAAATGATCTATGAGTCATTTTTGATGTGTAGGATTCAACCTCACATCAATAAGACACACGGTGTGACCAGTATGACTCCATTTTTCTTTTATTTTAAAATTGACATTAGTTTAAGTGAAAAGAAGATGCGACATACTGAAAAATGAGAAAAATAATTTGTATCATTTTGATACTTTAGGAAAATGATCCATGAGTAATTTTTTACATGTAGGAATAAAAAACTCCTCAATCTGACTCACTGTGTGACTAGTATGACTAAAAATGTCCATGATTAGTTTAAAATTGTCATTTTAGTTAAAAAATTCTCACACACTGAAAGACAAGAAAATAAATTATGATTTTCCAGGTAATTTATAAAAACAACTAAAATTAATTTTGACATGTACGAAGTAGTTTCACATAAAACTATTGAATGATGTGACAAGTATGGTTCTTACTGTGTGATTTTAGGCTGAAAGGACATTTTATTAAAAATACACAGTAGACATATTGAAAACTCAAAAAACACATTCAATTTTTTTTGATAATTTTGGACAATGATCTCTTAGTAATTTGTGATAGGTTGGAATCTACCATACCTAAATCCAATGAATGGTGTGACTGGTATATCTATAAATTTTCCATTATTTAATATTTACATTAATTTTAGGAAAAGAACAAGTGACATACTCAAAACCAAGAAAACACATTCTATTTTTTTTGGTATTTTATGAAAACTATCCATAACTCATTTGTGATGGGTATAAGTCAATCCCACTGTAACATCTCAGATCTAGTTGATGACCAAAGGTGCGCCAAACCAGGTTGGTCACATTACCTCAAGTGCATTTCCCCAAAATTGAAAGGCTGCTGACTAAGAGTGAGGGAAAAGGTTTGATAATGGGAAAACTATGACCTCATAGGAACAGTATACAGAATGGAATTATGAATAGTAAGTAGTATTGGAAACAACAATACCATACAATAGAATTCAATAATGTAAGACTAATAGTATAAACAAATGCAACATATATAAATAAATCATGCATGTCACATGTATCTAGGAAAGCATACAAAAAAGTTACAAGGATGGAAATACAATATTGAAACCAAAGTACATAAAATAGTAAACTCCAACATCATCGCAATCCTCATCTTTGTCCCATGCTCTCCAACTCCTACACCAATCGGGTTAGCTAATGAAGAAGGGAACTTACCCTTATCCATACCTGAAACCATATAATCTATTTGGTCCCAAAAACATGACCCAAATATGGTGTGAGACTAAACACAGTAGAAAACCACTGAAAGATCTATGCCTAACAGTCAGTGAATGTATATAGAAAGAAATCTGCATAAATGAAGCAATAAACTAGGAAGTACTCAAAATAAACAATTCTATAGTTTTATAGTTACATTCATTTTCATTTATAAATTATTAAAACTGTTGAATAATTTAACCTTGGGATCTATTCAAAGCTCTGCATCCCCTTATATAATAGTAACAACATATGTCTCAAAAGACCATCTAAACAACCAAGTAAGACTGATTCCAAGATTGTTCTTTGGATCGTAATTATCATCACAATTATTCATTTATTCACAACTGACAATCTGGGAAAGCTATCTGGGTCTAAAACCTATGATCTCACATAGCATGGAGTAAATATAACAACCACTTGGGTAGATTTAATGGTCAATACCCCTAGTCTGCATATCATTAATAACTTATACACGACCTCCAGATAGCTCTCGCGGTCAATACCCCTTGGGTCAACGTAGTATAAATAATCCTAAATGACCTCTGGGTAGCTCTAATGGTCAATACCACATGGTTCAAAATCTACACCAAGGCTCTGACGATCATATGTAAATAAATATGGAAACCCCCACAGTTGTCTTAGTCTAAGGCTCTCAAGGTCCTTGGAATATTAGTTCACATAAGACATTCATTAAAGGATATACATGCAATTCAACTATTACATGGCTCAACTTTGATCAAGCATAAGAACATACATCACATATAACTAATCGAATCCATCCTAAACAACTCAGGTCATGGAAAACAAGGTATGCCTCATAAGAAATCTAGGTTAAATGGCCCTAAAAAGTCAAACTAGGGAAACACACCCATGGGGTGTCCCATAAACAAGGGTATAAAATCTTATGCATAGGAAACTACCATTAATCAACAACCAAACCATAGAAGGTATTAAACAGGGTCAAAATCCAAAATAAAAAATACCCCCACATGGGTATTCGACTCTTTAAGCATATATAATCCAAATAAAATCAAAGAAGGGAACAATCCACCTACCTTAATGTTGTACTAGGAACCATATAGAACGTCATCCCTTGAATCGGCCTAGAATATCGTAGATCTACAAAAGGTAAAAATCGTTCATCCTTGAATAAATCAAGAGAGAGAAGAAATAAGGAGTTGAGGATCAAAAAGAAGGAATAACTCACCAGTAGGATTCCAATGCACCCTCTAGAGTTCGAATTAGACCTTGGATAGAGAAATAGTGGCTCAAGATTTGATTGTCGCTCTCTGTCACTCCTAGATGGACCATGGTTGAAAGACTGTCCTTCAAGATATTAGACATGACCCCTCTCCGATTAATTTATTAAAAAAGAAAAGTACATGGCGTGTTCATTTAAGGTAAATTATGTGTACTGGCCTCAATCAGATATCACTTTAGGTGGTATAATAGGTCACCTATATGACCATGTACTCTAACTTTACACGGCCAGTACATGGCTACCCGCGAAAACCAGGTACACAATGTGTACTCAAGAGCACATGGCGTGTACTTAGAAAAATTCCAAAACATTCTTTTTCCCCAAAAACAACCCAAAACAAAGATCCATACCTGAGATAAAGATTTGGGTTCTTAAAAATGCACCCCTTAAAGTAATTCATCCATGAATTTCCCTTTCAAGGGTAGTATAGAAGAAACTTCAAACAACACTGGTCACTACGATTGTATGTCGACCTCCCTCTCCCAAGTCTCATCCAATACCTGCCCATGATTATATAGAATCCATACTAGAGGAACATACCCGCCCTAGAGAACCTTCTTATTGTGATCCAAAATCTGTATAGGGTGCTCCTCAAAGGATGCATCCACCTCCAACTCAACCTCCTTGGGTCCAAAAACCTGAGATAGGTCCGGGAAGTATCTCCGTAGATGAGAAACATGGAAGATGTCATGCATATAATGGTTCCTCTGAGGTAACTACAACTAATAGGAAACCGGCATGATGCTCTCTGAGAACCCAAATGGCCCGACGTATCTCGGTGAAAGCTTTACCTATCTCCAAATCCTCCTATGTCCCAGCCTCGATGTGACACATTAGAAAACTTGATCACTGACCTCGAACACCAGAGGTCATCTTCATTGATCATTATAATATTTCTAGTGAGACTCTCCCATAGCCTTCCTCTTCTGAATTAACTTCACCTGCTCAATGGTCTCCTTAACAAGATGAGGTCCCTGCATAGCTACCTCTCCTACCTCCTTCAAACATAAGGGTAATAAACAGGGATTACCATAAAAATCCTCATAAGGTTCCATATAAATCATCACCTAAAAACTATCATTACATGAAAACTCTACTAGGGGTATATGTCTCTTCCAAGAACCTCCCAAATCTTGGACACATGTTCGATGCAAGTCCTCCAACACCTGAATCATTCTCTCTAACTGAACATCTATCCGGGGATGGTAAGTTGTACTCAGATGTACATGTGTACCCGAAGCCCTCTGTAGTTCCTAATAAACATGAGAAATAAACCGGGCATCCCTATATGAAATGATAGATTGTGGGAACCCATGAAAAATTTCAATCTCTCATATGTACAACTTCCCAAGCTCATCAACACTGAAGGTTTCCTTGATCTGTAGGAACATGAAACCATTGTGAGTATTTTAACAACAACCCATTAAAAATAATTTCATTGTGGTGACCTTGGTTAACCTGTCACGAAATCCATCGTGACATAATTCAACTCCCACTCTAGAATGGGGAACTACTGTAAGAGCTCTACTAGTCAGTGATTCTCTGAATTCACCTTCTAATAGTTGGAACATCCCATAACAGATCCTTAAACATCCCTCTTCATACCTGTCCACCAATACTGACAAAGTAGATCTTGATACATCTTGGTTATACTAAGATGAACTAGTGAAACTATGGAATTAAAATCTCACTTCAAATCCCCACATATGTCTACTAAAACCCATACATGTACATGAAAACACAAGATCTCATCGTCTCTTATAGTCCACCTAGGAGTAGGGTCCTCTCCTGACACACTCTCTCGTAGGACTGGGCCTTCAGAATCTGATAGTTGCATCATTCGCACTCGATCCAGTAGAGTAGACGTAAAATCTATAGATGAAATAAATGTCTTCCCCTCTATGTCGTGCAACTCCAAATGCATCTATGAGAATAGAGCCATAAGATGCTACTCACTGCCGGCCTTCTGAAATGCATGTATCTGAGTCCTCCTACTCAATGTATCAGCCACTGCGTTACCTTTCTTAGGCATATAGGCAAGGTCAAAGACAAATCACAGAAGGTACTCAACCCACCTTCACTATCTCAAATTCAAATCACGTTGAGTAAAGATATACTTGATACTTTTGTGGTCAGTTAATACCAAAAAATGATCTCCCAAAAGATAATGTCTCCAACTGCGTAAATTCTGAACAACTACAGCTAACTCAAGATCGTGCGTCGAGTAATTCCTCTCCTATGTCCTCAACTACTGAGACCCATATGCAACGACTTCTCCCCCTTCATAATAAATACTCCTAGCCCAATACCTAATGCATTGCAGAAAATAGTGTAACTCTTGCCCGAATCTGGAAAAATAAGTATCGGTGTGGAATTAAATCTTTTTTTATCTCATGAAAGGTTGAATCATAGGAATATTTCCAGAAGTACTTTCCACCCATCTTAGTTTGGCCCGTAAGTGGTGCTAATAAGCATGAAAAGTCTTGTATAGAGTTCCTATAGTCACCATCCTGCCCTAGAAAATTCCATACCTCAAAGACATTCTTCGTCTGGTCCCAATAAACTAATGCTCTCAATTTATTTGGGTATACTGATACTCCCGTATCTGAGATAACTTGACTGAAGAAGTGAATCTGGTCCATCAAAAATAGGCATTTTGAGATCTTATCATATAAGTAATTCTCTCTTAGTATACTCAAAACAATATCAAGATGGATGACATGGTTGTGTCGAGTGTGAGAGTACACCAAGATATCAACCACGATGACTACCACAAAATAATTCAAGTAAGGATGGAACACTTGGTTCATCAGTGCCCTAAAAACTTCAAGCACATTTTTGAGACCGAACGACACAACCACATACTTGTATAGACCATACCTAATTTGAAATATTGTAAGAGGTATATCATATATTCTAATGTGAATCTGATGATAAACAGATCTCAATTAAATCTTTCAGAACACCCGAGCTCCTCGAAGCTGATCAAAGAGATCATCAATCCTCGGTAAGGGATATCAGTTCTTAACCTTCCACTAGTTCATCTTCCGATAATCCACACAAAGTCTAAGGGTACCATCTACCTCCTTCTCAAAAAGGACAGGCGAACCCTAAGGAGAAGTCTTGGGTCAGATGAAACCCTTTTACTGAAACTTCTCTAACTACTTCTTAAGCTCCTCTAACACCGGTGTAGCTATCCTATAAGGAGGAATGGACACCGATTCCACTAATATGACATGATCAATAGAGAAATATACCTCTCGCTCCAGAGGTAAAACTAAAAATTCATCAAGAAACACATCCCTAAAACGATCCACCACTGAAGGAAATTCCATATGTGAAGTCCCTTGGTCATCTATATATAAACTAGAAATCTAGGCAGTAATTCCTCCAAACCCATGATGCTCGGGTCCATATCTACTTTCCTAGACATCCCGTTTTACCTTGTGTAGGAATGAACTGCCCTCTAGTGATGCAAAACTCACCTTACGACAATAGTAGTCAAGAAAGACCTAAAAGGAGATCAAACAGTCCACTATGAGAATGAAATCGAAGCCTATATTCTCTAAGAAATAGTGGTCCCACAAGAAGTGATACCCACCAACATCAATATATAACTCCTTGTACAGATGTACACTAGCTATCCTAATCCCCAAAAGAGTGTCTAGCATCATAAAATCTTCATATGTAAAGATACAGAGCCCAAGGCTCTCCACAACAGAAACACATATAAAACTATGGGAAACCCCTATATTGAAAACATAAGAAGCTAAAATTGAGGAAACTAGAATCATACATCTAACTATAGAGGGTACAGATTCCTTCTCTGACTGGGTTTGATCCACTATAATAGTCTGACCTGTACCACAACCCTACAACCCTACCTAACTAACCTGTGCTGATCAACCCTACTATATTTAAAAGCATACCGACTGGCTACCACGACGAAAACCTCCTCCTCATACTGAATGACATGAAGGAATCGAGTTCCCTGACTGATGAGAATCTTCTGTTCATAATTCTAAACATGGAGTCATAATTGATCCCCCCTCACTATCCTCTGTTGAGAAAAACCAACAAAAACGCTGAATATAAATCATCTTTCCACAAGCTCGACACTCAGTTGGGTCCCTCAATAAACGTGGTCTTGTGTTCCCACTCTTCTCACACTGGTAGCACCTCACCTGGAAAACTGTAGATACATCCCTCCTATTGGAATCAACATGAAAAGTCACCCTACAGTGCTTCCTGCTATCAAACAAAGGAGTACCAGCCCTGGATTAGAATCCTCCTGAGCTCATAGCTTCCAACTCCCTTAGATTACTCTTGATAATCAACGGCTGGTTCACAATAGTCATAACTAAAGTCAGACTGAAGATATTCACCTATGATTATATGTCACACTTGAGACCATCCTCAAATATCCAAGCCAAAGACAAATCATCACCTACTAGAGAAGGTGTGAAGCATTGAAGCTTTGTGAAACAAGAATAATAGTCCATCACTGAATGAGTACCCAGTTCCAAATGCATGTACTCTCAGGCCCGATAGGCCCTCAATGTCTCAAGGTAGAAGTAGTCAGAGAAGTTCCTCTGAAACTCTTCCCAAACCATATCCTGATGATGTACCACATATGTGAAGACATCCCACCATCTCTTGGTGGAATCACACATCATGTACGTAGCAAGATTCACCCTCCTATATGGGGGAATCTCTAGATGCTCAAAGATAACTAGCATGGAATCCAAGCATGACTATGCAGCCTTTGGTCCTCTATACCCTGAAAAAATGGAAGGATGCTACTACTAGAACCCCTGTGTCAATTCTTCCATAGTCGGGGAATGATGTGGTGTTCCTTAAAAAGTCTGCATCATCCTCATAAAGACTTCAGAAAATTTTACATCAGCACGTATGTCTGGTAAAGTAGCTGGTGACAAAATGAAATTGTGAGAGGATCTGAGGGTTGTACCTGATCTATCCTTTCCGATGTTGGGTCATCACCCTGAACCTGGAGCACAACCAAAGGACGTCTTGACAGCATGGATCTGCAAGGTCAAGAACATACCATAGTTTAATATTATCAAGGACACAACTTATATGTACATGAAAGGAACAGGAGAAGAAAGCATTCATGTTTTTCAAAATACGGTTACACAATGTATATAGCCCCTACCCGATGTGTTCAATTATGCTTTTAAAATGGCGTGTATGAGTTCCAAACCTTGTTTTTTAAAACTCATACACACAACATGTTCCACCTCAGACATGGCGTGTACTTTAATTTTCCCCCCTACCAAAGTTCTTCTACATGTATAACCCACACGGTTCTCTCCTAGGTAACAATACACGTTGTTTTCACCCTAGAAATGACATGTACTAGATCAGTTCCTTATACCTGTGTCGTTAGTCACATGTATGGATACAAAGTTTATAACTACATAGCCAGTACAAGCTAGACACGGTGAGTAGAACCTAAGTTTCATCCACCCGTGTCGTTGTTTACACGGACGAATACATGTTTCTCTACAAACGGCATGTGAAATATAGACACAATGTGTTCTACCAAAAGTTTTCCAAACCCATGTCTCTTCTCACACTTTTAATCGCATGGTCAAGCACTACACAATGTGAAAATACTGTACACCGTTTTTACATACGAAAAGTTTTTTCTTCTTGAACAGAAGAACACATGGAATTTGTTCAAATCAGCACACACCATGGTGTCTCAGTTTCTGGATATTAGGCCTCTAAAACATCACCAAAACCATTAAAAATATAAAATCTTGTGTAATTCATGAAATAATCTGACCCGTGAGAGCCCATACTCCCGCGAATCAAAGTTTGACATCCATATTCACCCCAAAACTTGATTTTTTTTATTAAAGTTCAAACATGATCCACCAAAACACCAATACAAGAGGGACCATAACACCTCACGGGTCACATTTTGGTGTCCATACAAATGAAACATTACATATTATAATAACCTATCAAAATAGTAGGTATTATACCATGGAATATAGCACAATATCTATCACAACAACATGCAATCAGTAATGCACCTGAAATGGCATGACAAGAATGCATGAAATGTGATCTCAAGAAAGTGCATTTATGATGCCTGATATAGAATACCCTCATCAAATTGGGTTGAAACATCAATAGAACCTCAATAATACAAATGATAACCACAAAAAACAAGTGAATCACCCAATGGTGAATTCAAATCATCTTTGAAAAATCATAAAAATTGCAATATTCAAGGTAATTTGGAATTTCCCTATACACGGGTTAGCTACTCCCAAGCATAGCTAATTATCAACTACCCATTCCATCCTTTCCCTGTATCTGGGCTCTAAATAAAAATAAAAATAAAAAAAGAAACCTTCCTCTAATACCACTTTGTAATGTCCTAGATCCGGGTAACGACCAAAGGTGCCACAAACTCGGTTAGTCATATAACCTAAATAAAATTTCCCCACAATCCAGAGGCTTCCTACTATAAGTGTGGGCCAAGGTCTAATAATGGTGAAACTATGCCCTCTTTGGAAGTGTATTAATAGTGGTATAATAAATTGTAAGTAGTAGTGGAAGCAATAATACCATAAAAAAGAAGTAAAAAATGGAAGACTAATAGACTAAACAACTACATCATATATAAATAAATGATGCATGTCACATGCATCTTAGAAAGTATCCAAATAATTCACAATGTTGGTAATTAAATAATGAAACTAAATTATAGAAAATAATAAACTCCAACAACATCACATGCCTCAGCTTGGTATCATGTTCTCCTGCTCCAATACAAATCTTGTACTAGATGAAAAAGGGTGCTTTCCCTTATTTATAAATGAAACCATATAATCTATTTGGGCCCAAATATCATGATCCAAATAGGATGTGAGACGAATCCCAGTAGGAAACCACCCAAAGATCTATTCCTTATAGTCAGTGAATGTATATTGTAGGCAATATGATGAATGAAGCAATAAACTAGGAAGTACTGAAAGTAAAAAATCCTATTGTTTTTCAATTACATTAATATTCATTTATAAATCGTTCAAACCATTGAATAATGTAACATCAGGATCTATCTAAATCCTTGTATCCCCCTGTATAATAGTACCAATAGACATGTCAAATAACATCTAAAAATCCAAGTAAGGCTGAGTCCTAACTTTTTCTTTGGCTTGACAAAATTGTAACAATTATTCATTTGTTCACTACAAAACCTCTGGGAATGCTCTCATAGTCTAACACTTATGGTCCCACATAGCACAGAGTAAATATAATGACCCCTTGGGTAGTTCTCATGGTCAATACCACTAGTCTACATATCATTAATAATTTATAGACAACCTACTTGTAGTTCTCACAGTCAATACCCTTAGGTCAACTTAGTATAAATAATAATAAATGGCCTATGGGTAGATATCATGGTCAATACCCCCTGGGTCAAAATCTACACCAAGGATCTCATGGTCCAATGTAAATAAAAATGGAAACCTATACAGTTTTCCTGGTCCAAGGATCTCATAGTTCTTGTAAGATCAGTACCCATACAACATCCATTAAAGTCTATACATGCAATTCAACTATTTCATGGCTCAACTTTGATCAAGAATAAGAAAAAACATCACATATAACCAATCAAATCAATCCTAAACAAGTTAATACATGGAAAAAAGGTATTTCTCATAGGAAACCTTGGCCAAATTCCCCTAAACAATCATACAAGGGAGACACACCCATGGGGTGTCCCATAAAAAATTGTATATACTATTATGCATAGGAAACAACCCTTAATCAATAACCAAACCATAACAGTTATTAAACAGGGTCAAAATCCAAAATACGAAATACCCCAACATGGGTATTCAACCCTTTAAGCATATATAATCCAAAGACAATCGAAGAAAGGCACAAAACACCTACCTTGATGTTTTATGATGAACCCTATAGAACGTCGACCCTTGAATTGTCCTATAACATAGTAGATCTACAAAAAGGTCAAAATTTTTCATCCTTGAATAACTCTAGAGAGAAGGGAAATTAGGAAGTGATGAACAAGAAGAAGGAAGAACTCACTGGTGGGATTCCAATACACTGGCCGATGTTCGAATCAGACCTTGGATGGAGAAATAGTGGCTCATACTTTGATCATCACTTCCAATCACTCATGGAAAAACCAAGGTTAGAAGAAGGTCTTTCTGGATATTAGATGTGACCCTACTCTAATTTAAATATTAAAAAGAAAAGTACATGGCATGTTCATTTAAGGTACACACCGTGTACTAGCCTCAATCGGCTCCCCCTTTAGGCGGTCTGCCAGGTCACCTACAAAACCATGTACTCGACCATTACATGGCTAGTACATGGCCACCCACGATAACCGGGTACATAGCGTATACTCAAGAGTACATGGTGTGTACTTAAAAAAATTACTAAACTTTCTTTTTCCTAAAAAAACCCAAAACAAAGATATATACCCGAAATAAAGATCTATGTTCTTACAACCAAATCCATGCAATGCTCGGTGTGACCTGTATAACTCCCAATGATTATTTTTTATTAAATATTGAAATTTTATTGATTTATTCTTTCATAATAATTTTTAATTTATTACTTTACGGTATTACTAAAATACAATTTTTTTCTTATATAGATGGAATCTTTTTATCGGGTTGAGAGGATTTTTTCAGCAACTAATACCATGGGAGAACATTTTTGAGATTGGATCACGGGTGTCAAAAGATGAAATATTAATGTTTTAAAATTTTTATAGGATTATTGTACATGTAATTATAAAAAAATGTTTTAATATTTAAATATGAATGTTTTTTTATATTTCATGGGTGGAAATTTTTGTATTCATGACGTCAATTAAATGTATATATAAATGTTTGAAATAACATGTTTTTGCTAGGTGTCCTATTATATTAAAATAAAACTATATCCAGAAATTCATTTATCAATTCTAAAATATATCTGATAACGGTAGTCCTTTATCAGTGCTTTTTAGCCAACATAAAGGACCCCCTTTGTCAGTTATGTGTTTAACAACTCATTTTTAGCACTACTAAAAGCCTATTTGAGTGATGTTAAAAGGAATATGTGTAGTAGTGTATGGTATTATATATATTAATATGGATCAATGTTATATGTATAAAAAAATTTATTTATTTTACAAGAGTTTTTAATGTTTACGAAGGAAGTCAAGACTTAAGGTAGGGGGATTTCATTTCTCACTTTTATTTCTACAAGACTTATGTCATATTAGACACTCATATATTTTGTATGGTGTATATACTACCCATTAATTCATTCTATGATCATTATCTTCAGTTTCATGGGTATTTACATATCCATTTTATGATTTATCTTTCATGGGTTTTATGCTTCAATAGTTACCAAATAGGTTTGATAATTTCTTCTCAATTAACCTTCTTTAATAAAAATGTTATTTTATGCACCTATATTATTTTATGAGATTTATATAATTCACTTTGAAATGTTTTATCCCGTATATAATTTTATTAATTATATTATAAGTTTCATGTAATGTTATTCTCTCTTTGTTTAGAAATTGGTTTTATTAAAAATCCATGATTTTCGATTTTTTTAAAAAAAAATGATATTTGAATTGTTTTCAAGGAAAAGGATTTCAAAGATGTTTAAAATGGGTTTCAAATTTTATTAATATGTTTTTGAGGTTATTTTAATTTAAAAAGTTTTGATAAATTTTTAATTTTTAAAAAAGAGTTTTTTCAAAGTGGAAAGGCTATTTTCCCAAATAAATATTTTAATAAGTCATTTCAAAAGTATTTTCCATCTTAGATGACTTCCATTAATGTTACTCATGCCTTACTGGGGATATGATAGAAGGATACTATCCTTATTATTTTTCTAAATGGTTTATGTTTATGATTTGATGATGTTTTTTAATTTTAATTTTTTTCCTTGAGTTATGTTATGTTGAAATGATTATGAAACCCATTTATTTTATTGGGTTCTGATTTGATAAATGATTTATATAATTGTGGTACACATATGTATTATTTCATTTTGTGATGGGTAGGAACTATATATCCATCTTATGAAGTGGGTGGTGATTAGCTTTCTATTAGATCAAAGGGTACACTGCAGGTCATCTTACGCCCGCAACAAGAGGGTACATGAGAGGGAATCCTATCCTAAAGTAAGGGTGTACATAGGAGGTCATCCTAATCCTAAAAATATAATGTACATGAGAGTTATTCCAAATAATGAAGTCGGTACACATGTTATTATCCCAATTTAAACATACTATTTATATCTTGGTAGGTATCGTTGACATAATATTTTCTATGATTATGGGTATGACATAAATTCCATGTATTATTCCATTATTGAAATTGCTTGGATCATGAGCTTTTATTATCATATGATTAATGTTTTACGAACTACCAATCTCTAATTCCATGATTGAAAATTATGATATTTGAAATACAGGGTATTCTTTTAAAATGTTATTCTCCCATTCTCATACCCTTATGCTCATGTTATTTATATGTATCTCCCATGTTTACCCTCACTGAGTATCTGATCTCTCCCTTTATTATTATTCATTTACATAGGATTTAATGAATGATTTTAATTAGGAGTACTAAATGGATGATCTTTATGGGAGACATTTAAGATATTTCACCAAACTAGAAGAATGTGTTCCATGTATTCAAAGGAATAAAACTATTCTGGTCCAAAGGCATGTTCTTGTGTAATATAATGAATATTAATATAAAAATATGTTATATCCATTATTGGAAAGACTGGTTCATTGTATGATTTATTTGAAAATATATTTTTTAATTATTTTTTTGTCCAAGACATCGAGTAACCATGGAACATGGTGTATTCCAATCCTATACCACCTCCTCATTAATTCCCATTTCTCGATGTGTAGACTAACCAAATCATTTAATACATCACATGTCATTCACACTTATAGATGAGAACCTCACACTACCATCACCTAATTTATAAGAACATCATATATATTTTCTTGGAATAGTCATACACTACCTCAGTCTAACTTAATAGAAGTATTATATTTCATAATCACCGTACAAAATGGAAAATACCATCTTGGTGACGATCCAACTAATGACTTGTGTAGTGAAATTTAATTTTTTAAAGAGAATATATTTGTTATTGAACATAAGTGGGAAGTATTATTTAATGGATGAGAAGTGTTTCTAAAATTATTGGTAATGGATTTTGGATTTGGGAGAAGTGATCGATGTATGAATTTTATAAATGATCACACACTACTTTGTAGTTTATCCTATAGGGCATTGAGAAACAGTGTACAACTTCAGTGAGATGCATATGATTTTTAGTTTGTAAATAAGAACTTTGAGTGTACACGAATATGGAGGATTCATTTCCATACATGACTTTATATGATCCATGTATGACTTTGTTAGGGCATGCCAATCTTTGGAAGTACATGCATGACTTTCACTTGGATCTTGTAATCATTACTGAAAAACACATATGACTTTGGAAGTGGTTTATGACTTTTTAATATAGTTTTTATGATGTTGATAAATGTATAGGATATTTGAAAATTTAAAAATATATTTTAAGATCTTTATATGATATATATCTTCATAAGATGTTATAATTTTGGGAAATATGATAATATCATAATTTAAGTCTAATGATCCTTTTCAGAGTGGTTAATTTCAAAAATATCGATGAATTAGTCTATAGAAGCATTTCAATATGAGATAAATGGAAGTTTTAATAGAGATTAAGTGAGATATATAATGTCAAAATTTTATGGAGATTTCATATTCACATATTTAAAAATATTCTTCATAATTATCGTGGCTATTTTTTATGGAGTCTTTGAACGATAGCTGTGGTGTATCTGAGAACGAATGATCTTCCAAAAGTTTTTAGGGAGAAAATATTTATATTAATTATAAATATATAGAATTATAAATTTAAGAATATAATTTTTTAATGACAATTGATATAGATTCATTGATACTATACTATATTGTAGTTAAATAATAACAAACCCTATGCTCTATTTGAATATTCTAGAGAGTTTAGAAAAAGATAATTCTATTTCTATTTACATGTAATCTGGTTGTTATAGAGTTAGAGGATGCGTTTAATGGATTCATTCTCTCAAGAAAGATATAATTATCCTTAAGAATATTATAAGATACCAACATTAATTTTCTATAGTGGGCCATGAATCTAGGAAGGATGATTGTATTGTATGATGAAGCATACAACGGAGAGAAGCCTTAGTGGAAGTCAAAAGGAAGATCCTTCAAAGAAAATAATAATTCAATTCAAGGAAAAAGAGAATATTAAGAATAAAGAATAATAAAAAGTAATAAGAAAGAATAATGTTCTTCCTCCACTTGTGATTCTAAAAAAATAATGTAAATAAGGGATCCCAACTTAGTGAAACTTGTTGTGAAAAAGTAAGACAACTCGAGCAGAAAAGTAGAAGAAAAAGATGGAGATGATATTTATATGGTGCACATGTTGAACACTAAAAAAAAATTATTTCTTGATATAAATAATTAACTCAATAATGATTTCAGGTCTCAAAAAATAGATGTGATAAATATGAATAAATATGAATATGATAGTTTTATTAGAGAAAATGATCACATTAATAAGATAAAGCTTCTAAAAGTAAAGTTGTCCTAGTTAGAGAAAATCATGAAAGAGTTTGAGAAGAAGGAAACTGATCCAAGGGAAGATCTTAATTAAGTTGAATAATGGTGTATTAAAGCTAAGAAGACCCTTGTAAATATGAATTCTAGTTTTGAGAATATTTTATAAGTAATGTCTAAATCATATCAGTGTAATGAACACTCTTATGTATAAACACATGTTTTGTCTTCAACTAATGGGTATACAAATTTCAAAACTATTTCAACATGTAGTGTAGGCCCTAAATCCCAATCTAGAAAAATATGGGATGATAGAAACCCCTATATTATGACTAATAATTATAGTATATGGAGAGTGATTGGTAGAATCAAGGTTATTCAAAAATTATGTATAGAATAGATGATATTTCACTATGATAACAAGTATATTATCATTAAAAAACTCAATATTTTTATAGAAGATATTGTTTTAGAGTCTACTGCTGGTGCTGTGGAGATTATGGATATAAAAATATGGTTTTTTGTATCACATTTCATTAACTTAGAATCTAAGAAGTCCAAAATTTTGGGTTAATGACTCTGATAATAGAATAAATATATCTGAGTGGAGATATAAAAAGATAACTCTTATGAGATGCTTGTAAAATGAAAGTTTGACTCAATATATAATTTTTTTGAATATGTGACCAGACATTTTACCATTAAAATGAATTTTTGATCGTGGATTCTCGTTAAAAATAGCATATTACACATAAAATGAATATGTAATAGAAGACCAAGGCTTAGACCTCACTCATGATTAAAGTGCCTCTCAAAACTAGCGAAGAGAGAAATACATGGATCCTTGATATTGTATACTCATCTAACATGACTCAAGATATAGTGATACTAAATAATATAGAATAATTTGATGTTGGTGTACTAAAGTTTTACAATTAATGCTATCTAAAGATAAAATATATTGGAATAGCTAAAAATGGGCCCAAAAATGAAATCAAAATATATATTATTTTTTGAAGTGATCAAACATAACCTATTGAGTGTGATTCAGCTTTGTAACAATGGAAATGAGATAATTTTCTTTGGAAAAACTTATCACATCAACAGAATCAAATATGGGAGGACTGTTAATTCAGGTGATAAGAATATAAGAAATATTTTTCTGAATGTACACTAAAAATATTTTAGCTACTTGATTTCAAAGGATTAATATAAATCATTTCATTGAATTATTATTCATCTTTGTTATAGAAGCCTGATAATTATTTATAAAGTATATGGGGTGAGATAATTTCTTCATCTTAAGATAAAAAGAGTAAATGTTATCAAGGAATTATAGAAAGGGAAGATAAGTCAATGAAGGAATAAAATAGTTGATATTCTTAAAAAAAACCAATTTAGTTGATAAAATCCTATTTTTATAGACCCATGAGAGATAAAACCACCCAAGGTGATATTTATTTCAGAACATTTATTGATAAATATACTATAATGACTACTGCGATTTTTATCAAAAAAAATTATGAAAAAGTATATATGTTTAAAAAATTTATAAGAATAGTTGAGAAAGAATTGGGGAAGTACATCTAGAACTTTAAAACCGAAAATAGGAAAGTTTCCATAATTAGCGTATTTAAATCATATCTTGAAATAAATAGGATAAATATACAAGACATTACTCCTTGTACACCCCAAAAAAATGATGATTTTGAGAGAACGAATAAAATCTTTGTTGATATGTTAAGGACAATGTTATAAGAATACAGTCTCTCAAACTTTTATTGGAGAGAGGCTATTTTCATAGCTATTGACACACTCTGGAAACATCACTGACTACATGAATTCCTGTTAATGTTTTGGATTGAAATTTAGAGGACTTAATTACCAATTCAAGTAAGATTTCATTAAATAAATGGAGTCTCAAGGTCAAACCATATGAAACGGGGAATATCCTACCCTAATCATGCTTCTTTAACATTATTTTAATAATAAATTTAAAAATTTCCAGGGATTTACTCTAAAGTAAAGGCGGTGATAGAGAGGAACACATGGAAAACATAGAAATTTTCCTTAAATGTTTATAAAAATCAAATTTGAGGAAAATTTAGTGGAACAATTTAATAGAATTTAGATTTATGTAGAATTATTTGATCACCTGATGATCAATTTGGGATACTATTTGTGAGACTCCTTTGAAACATGAGTTTTAGTTTTTCATCGAAACCCTATCCTATATAGGTTTTTTGATCCCTATTCGACAATAATATATAACTCACATAGGTGTAGTATGATCAATATTCGTGAAATAGGTGGATAAGGATCAACCCTTTATATCCTACTCACTCAAAAAGTAGGGATTTATACCTAGATAATAAAAAATTCCTATAGATGGTTAATGGATAAAATAATGTATAGGAATGTAAAAAGAAAAAATTTTATATAAGTTACTCAACAATAAACTATTTTTTCATTACTCATCCTAGGTCCTCTGACTCTTGGTCCACCACCCTTAAAGTGATTAATCACTCCTGAAAATTTGATCAACACTCATGATAAAAAATATAAAACGTAGAAGATGAATGATTTATGGGGAATATAGAATATAAAATCAATATGTGAAAAAACATATATAAATTTCACCACTATTTTTTCTTTTTTCACAAATCTATAAGATATCAGAATGTACAAGCATAAAAACAAGAGCGTTAATCTTATTTTTGACTGCTTTCCTCATCGAATTTGAGTTATACTAGGATTCCTCCCTTCCTTAGTTTTATAAATACCAATCCCTTTAATAATAATTCTAATTTTTATTTAAATAGGTGATATTGTCTGAGGAAATATCCATATTTATTTTATTATAAACCATTAAAAATACTATTGTTTTTTTCATGGGGTTCGATTGTGGCTATGACAAATATACTTTTCTTATGATGTGGCGATGTGTTTCTTAATTAAAATTAAAATTCTATGATATCCATTAAATATATCTTCCTAAAATCTTGGATGATAATTGACTGGTATTTAGGATAACCCATATGGTCACTAACATATGAAATCTCCTACATTGTAGTTATCATAGACTCTAGAAGACCACATCCTTGTCCCAATACACCCCCAACATAGTCAGATGAAGGTGGTGTAATATTTATTCGATAATAAAACTAAATGGATTTTGGTATAGTAAAAGTCCACCTTAATGCTTGCACAAAACAGAATAATGACTATGGTGTAAGTGCTTCCATAGTCTGGCTCCAGGAAAAAATTCCAAACATGTGTAGAGTTCAGTGTAGTGCTAAAATGTAGCTCCAAATTCTCTTATCCCATAGCACACTTTCATTTAGAAACATTATCCTATATTATCCCAACTATTACATAGACCGACGATTTAAATTATTTCTTTTCTATTCTCTCCATACTTCTGGAGTGCCTTTTAATATGGTTGAGGCTAAGAACCACTTTCCCCCTATTCCAAATCAACCTATGTGGGTGATCTAAAATATCTCTACCATTCCTAGATGTCCTTCCCATTAGCCATATCAAGATTCATTCAAGTGGCTAGATGGACTATAATTTGGTTGTGGGATGGATTTATGTTAGTCCATTTTTTCTCATTTTTCAAAGTACTTCCACAAATTTCTAGTACAGGAAAAGGTATTATAGTGCATGAAATGTCGATGGATTATGTCTAAGGTGTAAGTCATATTCTTCTAAAAAAGTCCTATCTACATTGTGATGTAGGATCCTATGGATCCATCCATGTCATTTGATTAATTCCTAGAACTCTGATCTTACGTGGTGGCACAATTTTACATTTTTCTGATGGAGTTTTCTATAAAACTATTGCCTGGATAAACTATGGTATATTTGGATATCCCAATGTTCAAATTCTAGACACCATGGGTTTATGTCATAATTTAGTTGCAGTGTGACAACGCATATTTTAATACACCTCAATTAATGGTTTATTACATAAAGGTAAAAATAATACAATATCATAATATTGTAAGGCCTTATACCTCTGGTAAATTATATACATAGCACAATAACTTGAAACAAGGGGAAAAGAACATTATATAAAACTCCATAACATGCTCTTAATATTCTATTGAACTTCAAAACCTCTCTGAGAAAACCTGGGGATGCACATAAGAAATAGGTTTGCTATAAATCCCATTAAGGTGATTATAAAGTAAGAGCATAAGTTAAAATAGCATGTGTGAGTCAAGAGGTACATCAATGAAACATAATAGGGGTATGAATGATAAACATGGACATAGAATAATGATATAAAATATAGCAACATAAATTCAACATGGGAGTGTGAGAAAATATAAAAAATGTCTTCATAAACACAAGTCATGTCTAAAAACCTAGAAATAATAAAAAATTGTTCTTAGGATAACCTCCGATGTACCATGGAGGGGTTTAATGAGATTGAAAGGGGTATATCATCATTTGAAAATAGTATTTATATTAATATGGTTTTTTAAATACATATAAACACATGAAAAATTGTAAATAAGAAGTCATAATATAAATAAGGAACTTGAATAAAGAGGAGATGACGAGGATCCATTACAATGGGAGGGCACTTATAAAAGATTAGGGGGAGATTATTAAGATCTTGGGTATACCTTGGAAGTTTGTATATAAGGTATATAAGAGTAAATAAATTTTAAGTGGGTTTTGATTGAAGATTAAAGGCAGGTTTGATGGGTTTCTTTTATGAAAAGGGAGATAAATTATTTATTAATTTATAAACATAGGTTTTAAACTCTATATGATAAAATAATCAAAATAAAATACCTTCCAATGTTTTTTACTTATGTTTTTTTCAAAGAGAAATATTTTTATATTTTATAGGTCTAATAAGTGAAATAATTAATATAATACCCTTGGTGATGTGGAAGCGAGTCCCGTTGATAAATTATTAATTTCAAAACCACAAAATATAATTTATGTTTTTGAAGATTCAATAAGGGTTTATAAAATTAATAAAATTATCTCAAAAGCATATAATTTTAAATTGGTAACTTAATTTTGATCATGGATACTATTTATTTTATTTATTACATGAATTTTGTTCTTTTATGATGTCATAAAACATGTCCAATATCTATACCATATTTAATTTTTACCCAAACATTTGAGTGTCTCAAAATATTATGAGGAATTTACCATTGGATAATTTCAAAATTTTTATTTCATAAATAATATTTATTTTATCAAAATAATTTTTTAAATATAAAAATTTACACTTTAAAATCAAAATCTACATTTATGAAAAAATATTGGTTTTTATGAAGATGGTAGTTTTCAACCAATATATAACTTAAATTTGACTTATTTAAATTATATTATCATTTATATTAAAATAAATAGTAATAAATAAGAATATTTTATTAAAATAAATTTTATTTTAAAAAATATTCCATACAACAAAAAGTGACTTGATTGAAACTAGATATTTTCAAAAAATACAATTTGAGTTTAAACTTATCAAAATGAAATTATTATCAAACACATTTTTAATTATATATAAATTAATAATAAAAATGATTAATATAATTATTATTTTTTTAAATGGAAAATTTATAAATTCATATTTCTAGGTTCTAGATACATAACCCCTTATTACACCAGTATACACCATACATGTAAGGCATGTGATGTTGATTCTTTTTTTGGGTAGTTTTGGAGAGATGGTTTGGGATTTGAACTCAATATGCTTGAAATTCTATCATAAACTATTTCACTGATAATTTATTTATTGAATCACAACATGGGTTTGGTCAAGGTAAAATCCCAGTGATTTCATTGTCCTTAGAAGCTCTAATAAATGGGCATCATAGGGTACAATCCTACTCATCTAGGCCATAAATTATTTCATCTGTGTCAATTGGATCTCATCAATAACCTTAATATATACTAATATTAGTGGTAACAATAAAATATCTATATTATAAATAGTTTTAATCATTAATTTTAATTTAAATCTTATAGAATAAAAGTTATAATGATCTAAAATAACCAAAGAAGAGTATGTGTTTTCTATAAGTTCATTTCTTAATAGGGTATTTACTCATTTAAAAGGGGATTTTAGTTTATAAATGGTCATGTTGTTACATTCACCCCCTTTATAAATTTCACTCTTGAAATTACATTTCATACAACAAAATAGAGTAGGGAACATCTACTTCAACACCTCTACTGGTTCCCATGTTACATCCTCAAACTTGTAGTTCCACCAGTGTACATTGACTTTCTAGGTTTTCTTGTTTCATTAAACTTTTTCTCTATAATCTAAGATAATCAAAGGATTATCCTCGTATGAATGATCATTCTCTAAGGGTACCACCTCTTGATTTAGTACAAGTTAGGGGATTAGTATTTACTTCCTTTAAGGGGATGCATGGAACACAACATGTAATTTAGATAGGTTAGGTGTGAGTTCTAATCAAAACGACCCAACTATGATGAGATAAAGGATCTCAAAGTGGGTGATATATCTTGGAATAATCTTTTATTTCTTCCCAATCCCCATGAATTTCTCACACTATGATATATGATGGAAAAATTTATCTCTAACCCCAAAGTATAGATCTTTTCGATGATTATATTCGTAGATTTTATGTCAACTTTTAATGTATTTAGTATGACATTGAATGGGTTAAACCTTCTATTTTATCTCTTAGAGAAGATCATATACCATCATATTCCACTCTCCATCTTCATCCTTGCATGTCAGAGTCTAACACATGTTCACATAAAATGCCTCAAAAGGATCCATTTAAATTAAATAATGGAGAAAATTGGCATATGAGAACTCCACTAGGGAATGGTGTTGATCAAAAAATCCTTGTAAATCCATTGAAATTGATCTAAGAATATCCTATAGAGTTTTAATGTCTCTCTCAGACTAACTATCCGTATTAGGGAGATAAGAAGTACTGAAACTCAAATATGTATCCAATCCTTGCTGAAGGCTTCACAAGAACCTTAAGGTAAACCAAAAACCCTGATTATATACAACAGAAATGTTAATCCATGTCTTCTTACCACTTACCTTATCTTGGAGAGTTGTATGATAGTGAATTATTCCTTGATAGAAAATAAATGTTCTAATTTAGTAAGGTGATGGACTACCACCTAGATTGAGTTGTTGTAGTTAGATGTAATAGAGAGACTTTATTGAAATATATGGTTATGTTTTCCCACTTACATAATTGTATAGAAAATGGTTGAATAATACCCTTATAATTATGTTTTTCAACCTTGAATTGTTGGCTTAGTATGTATTGAGATAAAAATTCTACAGTCTCCCTCTTAATGTTATCTCACCAAGAGTTTTTATTTAGATATCTATACATCTTAGGGATTCTTGGATAAATAATGAAGTATAGGATATGATCATCATCTAGATGGTTTTGATTTTGATTGGAGATATATCTGGGTTCCAAACCTTAAAAATCCAAATTTTGAAAATTTGAACTTCAAAATATCCGCTAACTATTTTTGTAGCTCCACCTAAAATTTTTGGGCCACCTTGATCCTCTTAATAATGAATGGTTGAGTAGTTATTTGAGAATGTTAGGATAAATATACTTTTATTATTCCCATGTACATCCTCTTCATTTACAATAATATTATATCCCTTACAATCCTCATCATGGATAGGTTTGTAAAATCCTTTGTAATCATAGAATTTACCACTTTTTTCACCATCCAAGGATGGTAATGGATAGAAAAATCATTATACCTGTTCATTTGTAACCACCTTTGTTATATTATATTGATCTCCTTTTGTGTGAATATATATTTGAGGCTATTTTTATTTGTATATATATTACACTTCTCCTCTTAAAGATATTAATTCCAAATGTTAAACGTAATGATCATTGTATCCATTACTAGATCATGTGTGGGTAATTCTGGTCATAGTTATTTAATTAGAGGTAGAATATGCTATCAATTTTTCATTTTTCATGAATACACAACCCATTGAATTCTGGATGCATTATTGTAGATCAAAAATACTTCCCCACTAGTTGGTAATGTTAGTACACATTATATTTTTATCCTCTTCTTTAACTTATTAAATCTTTTTCGCAATTCATTAGTATAGAAAAAATTGACTCCCTACCATGTTAGACCTGGTACTGGGTTTGAAAATCATGATAAGTTTCTCACAGATTGACAATAGTACCCAGCTAATCGAAGTAAATTATCAATTTATGTCATATTTGTTGTTATGGTCCATCTTTTAATTGCCCACGTCTTTCAAGTATCCACATATATCCCTTTTTTGGTGATAACCAAACCCTAGAATGTTAATTGATCTATCTGAAACTCAAATTTACTATACTTTTAGAACAACCTTTCTTTCCATAAGGTAACCTATAAAAAATTCAAATGCCCCTCATGCCCCACCTTAATTTTATAGTTGATTAGAATATCATCTATAGATACTATGATAAATTTTTTGAGTTAAAACATAGATTCTATATTCATTAATTTCATGAACTTAGCAAGAGAATTAGTGATTCCAAAACAAATCACGATAAACTCATAGTACCCATTCCTCGTAGAAAAAATATTTCTTGGTGATATCCTCCATATTTACCTTTACTTGATAATATCCCAATCAAAGATCCACATAGGAGAATAATTTGAATCTACATAGCCAATAAAAAATATCATCCATCTATGGAAGAGGATACTTTTTCTTTATTGTGATCTAGTTTAGATCTTGATAATCACTACAGAGGTGAATTGACCCATCCATCTTAATGAAAAGAATAGTTTCAACCCAAAGTTCAACACCTAGGTGTATAAAAACATTATCCATATTATCCTGTAGCTTCTTATTCAAATTCCGATGTTTAATAGTTTCCATTATATATAGAATCTTAGATATTGGAAAGTCTGTAGGTATAAGTTTGATTGATAACTCAACCTCTTAGCTAGGATGAAGTCTGAACAATTATTCAAGACACACATCAGTGAATCCCCTTATACTGGGAATGTCATGAAGAATGATATTTTCATTATCCTTAATAATTTTAGATAGATAAACGTTCTCGCAAGGAAATAATATCCATTCTTGAGATGATGATACCAAAAGAGATTCATCATCCTCCTTTTAATTTTTTTTGAAATCAGAGGGTGATTTGTGATACAAAGGCTGATTTACTTCTCTCAATAATTTATATTGGCACTTTATAAGGAATGCTAGTACATGCCTAGAGTAACGTCAAATTATTCTAAAAGGAGTATGAAATTATTTTCTATGAAATCCAGCCCACAAATTTTGATATGGAATGAGTTATATGCTTGTGATGAAACAATTTACCCATTTTTAAGCTTTAATAATAACTCAACTAAATGTTTCTGAGTTCTTGTTTAAATAGTTCTTCTAAACATTCATGATATGAAATATTCATAGAATCAGAATGATATTTCAGGTTTGATATCCTTGAATGAATGACTTGGGTATTCATAACCTCCCATTATCAGGATAAATCTCTATGGTTTTCATTGCATATTCACTCCATTAATCTTTGTTCTATGGAGGTTACTATTTTCATTTATCATCTGTAGCCCTTGTATTAGTGAATTGATTTATATAATGTCCTTGTTTTGTATTTTTGAGACATTGAAAAATAAGATAAGTTTTGAATGGAGTATTCCTTTCATCCATCACCTTAGTGGGTTTCTCCCAACAGAAATCTATAGCTTGGTACCGTTACTTCTAGAACCAAAATCATTTATTTGTCCCCTTCATACAATTTCAAACATTCTTATTCCCAATCTTTTGATATGCAGGACATTGTAATTTTATACACCCATGAGATTTCTCCATCACATCTATAGAATTAAAATCCATCATCTACTTCCTATCTATAGACCCATGATACCCTTATGATTCTCTTAACTCAATGTAGACTTTAAGGTCACATTGAACAATTATATAATAGTTGTCAAAGTATCAAATGTCTAAGTATTTTCATAGGATTAGCTTTATCCTAGTAAGGAAGTGTTCAAATTTATTTTCAAGGTTATTGAAAATGACAGAGGTATATCATGAAAGTATTGTGAAGTTTACATCAGACTCCTTGATGGATTGATTTACCTTTTTATTGAATCCAAGTAAATCTATCTCTATTTCAAGTTAGAGAGTGGGGGGAAAATATTTATCAAAAAACATTTTCAAGAATCATTTCCACTTCATCAAATTGATTTCATCATAGAGCTTCAAATTTTTGATCAATGCACACCATTGATTGGATTCTCCCTCTATATGATAAATATCTTGAAAAACATTCTCTTTTTCAAAACATTGAAATATAGAGAAGATATTTTCAATGGAGTTGATCCATTTTTTGTGTGATTAAGGTATTATAAGATCTGCTAAAAGTCATTGTACTTTGTCTCATAAAGGTTTCAATTGAAACTAGTTCTATCTTAGTGGGATGTGGGTGTTATCCATGATTCATTTTTATATTAAAAACATAATATTACTGAAAAATTATTTTCATTGGGTTTCCAACTCCTACCCCCATCGGGTTGGGCATCTCATTGGGGTAGTCATCACTTTTCTCCACACATTGGTTTTTGACTTAGTTTCTTCAATTTCTAGCCATTGAATAAAATAAATGGAAAATTTGGGATGAGAAAATATAAACTATTAAACACATAAATGGGAAACCATGCACATTATATAGAAAAATCACAAATCATATATATTCCAAAACCATTTAATTTTTGTGTTTTAATCAAATTTATCCATTATCTATTTCATAACATAAAATATTTTGAATTTTTTTATTCCATTAATAATGGTCCATAAAGAGATCATAAATTTATCAAATAATATCCCTTGGAAGTGTTAAAAAATTGGGTAGAAATGCCTCTATTTTGTGCACCAGGAAACTACCGAGTCAAGCTAAATGAACCATTTTCTGTGTTATTACCCCTTGTTATACTTTTTCTGGATCCACATACACTTCTAGTATCCATTGATGGATGTATATTCTTTAAAACCACTAAATCTAAAAATTTATAAAAATTAGGTATGGTTTCCTATGTTTATTATTATCCCTAAGTATTTTTCTGGGATTTTCTAATCCTCATGATCTTATGATACAAACAATGAAAACCCATATTTTAATACAAATTAATTCATGATTTGTTACATAAAGGTACAAAAAATACAATATCAGAAGATCATGAGGCCTAGTGTCTTTGCAAAATTTGGTATATAGAATAATAAATTTAAACATGGGCCCAAAAACATTATTTAATTCTCATTAACATGCACTTAAACTTCCATCGTTCCTCTAAAACTGCAATGGATGACCAGGGCACATATAGAAGAATTGGGAGAGCTATAAATCCCAGTAAGGGAATATTCAAAGAACAATATAAGGTAAACTATTACAAGTGAGTTAAGAGACATATCAAGAAAACATAATATTGATGAAAATCATAAAATTGAACATAAAATCGTGAAATTGAATGATAAAATATAGGTAACATGGGATCGTGGAAACAACATAAAACATGAAATCAAAAAGATAATTCAATGCTACCCACATATAAATCCTAACATTGCGATCTTAAGTTAACACGAAATGAACCATGCATAGTATCTCATGAGTTAATAGCATTACCCAATGCATTGGAGGGATATATAATTCTATTTCCACATGCCACACTCATGTAATGTTCATAAATAAGTGTTCTAAATAGATCCGAAAACATAAGGATGTATTTCATAACTTTTAATCACATGATTAAGAGTTCTTGTTACATAAATGGAATCACCCAATCAATAATGTATAGTTAAATCTTGGAGAATACTATCAATTGGAAATGGGTATGGGTATTCAATACAAAACTATTTGGCATGAAATATCATAGGATAATTTTGGCAACATAACATGGGTATATAAAGATTCATGGAAGGGTCTGATAAGAGTGAAAGAGGCCTATGTTTACTTGGAAATCATAAGTAAAGTAAAAATGTTTATAGATTTTTTTTCCAACATGAACAATAGGAAATAAAATGGAATAATATAAATAAGGTTCTTGAATAGAGAGGATAAGAGGATCCCTAACCTTTAGGGGGGCACTTCTAAAATCTTGGAAGGAGCTTCATAATAGATTATGAACTCATTGAGATGGATATAGTGAGGTAATGGTAGATTAAATTCCTTATAAAATGGATTTTAATGATATCAAATGGGTGGTTAGATGTTTTTTTATAGAAAAAGTGATTGGAATTCATTATTAATTTATAAAATTAGTTTTTAGAATCTATAGGATAAAATAATCAAAACCAAAGTCCTTCATATGGTATTTTACCATTGTTTATACAAAATAAGAGTTGTTTTCAGTAATATATAAGTCCAAGAAACTAAATAATTAAAACTATACTCTTGGTGGTGTGGAAGTGAGTCATATTTATGAAGAATTAATTTTAAAACCATAACATATAATATAGGTTTTTGAGGATTCATTAAGTGTTTATGAAAGCCATAAAATATCTTCGAAAACACATTATTTGAAATGGTGAACCTAATGTTTTTCATGGATACACTTAATAGTATTTATTAAATTATTTTTGGTGATTTATGATATTATAATATATACTATTTTTTATTTTTATAGAAATATTTGGTTGTCTTAAAATAATTAAAAATTCACCATTGAAAAATTTCAAGATGCATATTTCAAAAATAATATTTATTCTATTAAAATAATTATCTAAATTTAAGAATATAAAATTTTAAATAGAAATGCACATTTTTTAAAAAATAATATTTTTTATGATGATAAATGTTTTCTATACCATATAAAAATTGAATTTTTCTTTATAAAAATATAATGTCATTCATATTTAAATAAAAATTATTTAATAAGAATATTTTATTAAAATAACATTTATTTCATAAATTAATAAATTATTAGAAAAGAGTTTCATTATTTAAACAATGTATTTCCCAATAACTAAATTTTTGTATTATCTTATCAAAATATAATATTTTGAAAAACCTATTATTTAATAATTTATAATGTAATAATAAAAAATAAAAAATATAATTATTATTTTACTAAAACATATTAAAAAATTTTGATTACTAGTATCTACATAAAAACTCTTTATTACACCCATGAACATCCTAAGGGTTTGTTGTTTGATATTAATACTTTCATATGGTGCTTTGATGAACATGATATGGGTCATGATCTAAAAAATCTTGAAATTATATCATAAATGATTTTTCTCATGCTTTAGTTGTTGAATATCTCCCATGTATTGGTCGGGGGAAACGTCTAGTGACGATATCTACCATAAAAGATCTTATGGGAATAATATGGTATGATCCTACTGGTCTAGATCATCTATTTTTTTTTCTTTCCAAATCAGATCTTATCATGACCCTTAATATATAATATACATAATGTTCACTGTACAATTACTATATTATCAAGGGTAATGATTATTAATGATATTTTTAATCCTAAATAACATAAATTATAATGGTATATAATATCTAGAATAATGATTTTGTTTTCTATAACTACATTTCTTAATAATAATTTACTCATTTAAAAAGGGAATTTAATTTATAAATGATTGGGTCATTACATACTAGGTCATAATGTGAGTCACAGATATGAAAAATATATGCGAGAAACTAAAATCTATGCATACATAGATGTTTTCAGAAAATTTTAATATAAGTGATTAAAAATTTCTAGTTTGATTCACCCTAGGTATAGAAATATATTCTAAATAGTAGGTTAAAATAGAATCATTAAATTCCCCCAAACATGATCCTTTGCTTGTCCCCAAGTAAAACTCAATAATATATCAACAAGTGTCTACAATATAGTAGGATAAATATTTAGATAATAATAATAATAAACATTAGAAAATTATTAAAAATATCAATAGATCACAACCTACTCAATTATAAAGTTGTAAATCATAATTCCTATATAAATTAATGTCATGAAATTTCTAATCTTTCTCTCACATCAATGAATTTATCATTAACATCCATTCAATTATTGATCTACTTAAATATTAGTTTTCTCTCACCACTCATGGTATAAATTTTCTAGAGTTATAATGATACCTGAAGTACATGATCCTTACCATATACTTGAAAATTATCTCTAATCTCTACTCTATAAAGACAAATGTCACAATTAATCAAGAAGACTTTACATTACTGGATAAAATTACATTGAGGACTTGGGTTAGTTATGTAGATGATGTAATATATTTTAATCTCAAAATGTGGTTTTAATCTTTATCAAAATTAATGATAATATAAATTATTTTAACATAAATACTCCCTCCAGGATGAAAATCACTCATACTCCCTAAACTAAAGCATAGATCCTGAATCTTTAAAGCACAAGCGATGACACAAAATCATGTTTTGTTCATCATTTTATACTATTTATTTTTTTATTTTTATTAATTGTTTTCAAGGAAAAGTTGAAATCCATCACCCAAACCTACATGATTTACACACTACACTAATTGAAATAGTCATAATAATTTCATTAGTCATGTACTAGTGTTTTTTACCCTTTCGAAAGAGAATCCATTTTTTCCAAAAAAAAAACTTAAGAGGGGTGCACAATTACTTTTATTTATTTAAATAAATGTGGCCATACCACATTATAATAAAAAAACTCCAAACATATGATCCTCAATGAAATATAAAACCTTCCGCCAAGAATAACCACCCCTATACTTAAAACAGCAAAAATCACAAAAACTATCAATAATATGGTAAGAAGGAAAATAAATTTTAGAAATGCGTCTCTTCCCAAAAATGGTCATTCAATGTTTCTAAATTCTTAAAGAATAGAAAAATAAAAATTTGGGTCTCAATAATAATGTCTTGAAATTGAAAAATCCTCAACCATTTTAAAAATTGACTTTGTACATTCATTTTTTTGATGAGAAGAAATGAATGTTTTATCTGTATACATGCACCGAGATTCCCTTAAAAATGCATAGAATTAAAGGATTTTTTTTTCAAGGATTATCTAAAGAATGGGACTCATATAAGACAACATAATCACACATGGAATGTATATGACTAATAAATTTCATTAATATATGTTTTTTAGAATCAAAAAAATTAGAAAAAAGCCAAACTTTTAGTCATGTCAAAAAACATTAAGATTTCAATAAACACATGGCACATAGAATTCATACACATTTCAATATTATTTATTATTATTATTATTATATGTTTCATCAATATTAAATGGGTTTTATTGATGACTATGAATCCCATAACAAACTAGGGAAAAAAATAAAAAAGAGGCCAATACGGTCTCTCCCACACATAGATGAAACATTTTCACTAATGAAAAATACAAATGAACATTATGGGAATAAATTTAGTATTTGGATACAATAATAAGAGAACATGAGAAAAAATAAATGTAAGTATTCTCATTGAAAAATGTACATATTCTATTTTCTTTGCAAAAGAGATTACCCAGAATTGGTGAAGGATATGACTATGCAGTTGAAAATAGAAATAATTCACTAAAAGCATTGTTATCTCAAAAAAGTGCCCAAATGATTTTATATAAGATAATTAATGGAATCTAGGAATATTCATCATGTGTTTTAAAATGTACATGTAAAATATCAATTATAGGAGAAAATTGGTATAAAAAACAAAATGGATGGTGGAGTGTCTTAATACTACTCTATGTTCTCAATAATCTCCCTTCAGGTTGCTCATCCCCCCTTAAATGGTGGACATATAGAAGAAAATAATGGGAAACCATTAGAAAAATCTATATGGGTGAATCTAAACTATGTGTAATATAAAAAATACATAGATATGATGTAGGAACAACTACATCATGTATATTTGGATGTGTAAGAGCATGAGCAACAAAAGTGTTGGGAAGATAAATTTGTGTTTGAGGGTCCTATAGCACTAGAGGCTACCCAGTTAGAACTAAGGCTACATGAATAGTTTCTAGGTAAAAAATTGAATCATAATGAGTTATTGTTGAAAAAATAACTTTTCATTTCTCTAGGAATTAATATGGCGCCACTGGTATGGTGGAAGGGAGAAATCTAGTGAAAGAGTGTCCCTCTAGGGTGTATAATGATAAGAATGCTCAAGATGAGGACAATGTGGTACTACATGGGAATTATAGGGATAAAGTGTGAGAGGTTTATTCTAGGGGCACTAGGGTGGAGGCATGGGGTGTCGTTGGAAATAATGGTGGGAGGATATGAAGTTAAATATAATGGATATCCAATCATTCTAAAATAATCCCCAATACCATAAAAATGAAATGAAACACCACTCTGTTTGAAAGGTATTCAAAGATATAAGCTCTTTTGAATATGAAAAAGATCTAAAAGGGTAATCCCATGGCCAATATGGAACAAGAGATTGGTTTATCTATTTATTAGCCTCAAATTTAGTAATTTCATACTATAGAATCTATTGATACAAAGTGATATCCTTATAAATGAACCCCATCATCCCTAAATCTAGTAGATCATTCAATTTGATATTTCTAATGGATGCGAGGTGATGAACAACCTTAAAATCCTTCGGGTGATTTTATAAGTGATTATTGAATGTACCACCCATGAGATTACCTTTTGACTCACTATGCCTTGGGAGTCCTCCCTTTCTAGAAATGTATTTGTGAGGGCTTGGTGAATAAAGATCTTGGAGGAAGATTTCAATTTTTCACTATTTTTATTTTTCGCATCAATCTTGGTTTTAAGGTTGTTAATAAATAATTTTCACCACTTATATACAAGTGTATTTCTTGGATCAAGATCCAAAGACACATACTCGTAAGTGTTAAAATAATATAGTATAATACAAAACAAGACTTACACAAAGTTGGGAGGCTGTAAATTTCCCTTCATTTGACCCCAGGTGTAATATTACAAATTCATTTCCATGTTGAAAAATTGTGAGGAATAATATAATTAAATAATGAAAAGATTATTCCCAATATCGAATGATATTCTCAAGGACAATTTCTTCCACAACTTCATAAACATAGGCCTCCAAAACAATAGATAATAATACTAATCTATCAAATGTTTTGTTCATGCATATGGGTTTCTTCTCTAGAAGTTCTCGATGTTGACCTAATGTATCATCCTCAATGTGAAGATAAGAATGTTTGATAGTATGGGTGAAGAAATTGGGACCAGGGAGGTCAGGAAAAAATCCATTTTGTTGGGGGATATTTTTAGATGGTGAGGAAATGTGTCTAGGACTTGGGGTAAGGTTAGGTGGGGGAGAAGTTGACCTCTGCTTATGGTAATGACATATGGATTTTGTACATTGTGTTTAAAGACCTGAAATTTTATAAATAATTTTTTTTCATTGAATTTAATTCCCAATTTTATATTGTGGTTGTAAAAATGAAATGTATTTATTTGGTTTTATAATATCCTATTGGATATAAAATACCATTAAGCATCATTACCATTGATAATATCACCATTGAAAAATCATTATATGATTAGAATAAATAAATTATTTTAAAAAATACAATAGATAAAGACGAAGGAAGTGATGAACTCGACCAGTTGGATCATACCCTATGAAGCCCATTTATCAAAGCTTCCAATATAGATATAATCACTATGATTTTCCCTTGACTAATCCCTTGTAAAGATCCAACAACTAAAGCACAAGAGGAACCATTTGTGGGTTAAGGTTATGTTTATTGAGATCATGAATCAAACCACTTAATCTAACCATCTTAAAACTTACGCTTAGGGAATTTGATGGTGTAGTAAAGGGCTGTGTATTAGGATAATAATAATTTGAGTATGTATATTGTATATATTAATTAATATAATTAATTATTTTTTGTAACTTTTTAAATTATTTGGATTTTGAAATGAAAAAAAATCATACTATTGTTTAACATGAAATTTCAATTAAGATATTATATTTTTCAAAATTAATTATTTTAAAAGTAATTTATATTTTTTAAAAATAAAAATATTAAAAAAAATTTCTATGATATAAATTATAATATAGTTTTAATTTAGTCAAATTTAATTTTTTTTATAAGGGTTTGAAAACTATTATTGTTAAAAAACTAAGTGTTTCTCAGTAAACATCAATACTTATTTTAAGGTGGAAATTAAAATATTAATAATATTATTTTGATAAAATAAATATTATTCTCGGAATCAATATTTCAAAATTAACTTATGATGGGTTTTTCATAATTTTATGAGATAACATAATTTTCAAGTAAAAAATAGACACAATATAAATATATGGTTGTATTATGGCATCATAATGATCCAAAAGTGATGTAATAAATTGTATTAAAGGTATAAAAGACAAAATATATCTCCCTATTTAAAATAATGTCGTTTTGAGGTTATTTGATTAATTTTATAAAGCCTTTATGAATCCTCTGAAATCTATATTACCTTTTAATGTTTTAAAATAAATTATTTATAAACATGAATCACCCCCAAATAACCAAGGTTAATATTTTATTAATTTAGATAAATGGAATTATAAAATATATAACACTAATCCTCCTTCGTAGAAACCATTTGAAGAACCATGGTAGGGTTTCTAGTTTTTATTACTTTGTTATATACTGCCCTAAACAAAAATTTGGTAAATAATAAAGAACTCTACTCTCTTTTCCTATATAATCCCTCCGATGATATCATTAATTTACACTCAAATACCTTTTATCATGTCCTTAATATTACCTCCCCTCTCTAGAGTCCCCCCAAGGTTCCCCCAAGCTCTCAATAAGCTCCAAACAAGCTTTGAGATTTACCCTCTCAAGGTAAGGGACCTCTCTATCTTCTTTCAATTAAAGAACCCTCTACGTATTTAGCTTTTTGAATCTCGATTGGTTATGTTTTATTACCCTTTAAAGATAAATATACTTTAAAATTTATTTAATAATAATTTTAGATCATTTATCTCTTATCATTGCATCATTTACCCACACCATTACTCTTCCTAAATTAATAAGAGATCCTTCCCTCTACCCTTTATTAAAGCATCTTCTTCATTTTAGTTCATTTATTTTCAAATAATAATATTGGGATATTTTTTTCACATTCATATTACTTTATTTGTTTTGTAAAAATTAAGAGACACCACTTTTGATATCATTAAACTATTTTATGAATATTAAAGTACTACCAACATGCTATTAAAATTTTATTATGATTTTTCAAGGCCAACCATTTTTATTCTGAATGAAATCTATTTTCCTGTCAAGGGTATTCATATAGAGATTCCTATACTCCTTTAACATTGTAATTACATTTATTTTTCCCACACTCCTTTACCAAGGAGTTAAATGTGATGAAATGTTATTGTATGTTGAATGATCTATACAATACACTTATGCTTGTACATGATATGAAATCAATGGGTGCACTCAAATTATATACCACTCCACTGAATTGTGTAATGTTTTAATTTAATAATAAATAATGAAAGGGAATAGTTTAACACCACAATATTTTTTATGTTTTATTTTTTATTAAATTTAATAGCTTACGTTGCCTACAATGCTAAGCTTAAATGAACCAGGATATACTATTAATATTATTATTTAAAAGGAAATTTTCTCCTAACCATTAAATAGGTTGTTATTAATAGTATTAAATAACTTATTAAAATATATTATTGAATTTACTAGTTACCAATTAATTATAAATAAATATAAAAACCAATTTAATGCAAAGGATATTTTTATAAATTGATGTTAAATGCACAAAAGTGTATTTTATACCAATAAAATAAAAAATTTACACTTTCATAGTTTATATTAATGATATATATTTATAAATAATATAATATAATGTTTAAAATTCATCATATGTGTTTTCTAGATAAGATATAAGAAGAAATCCAATTTCACCCATAAAAGATGTATTTTTATAAAAATACAATTTTACCACCTTTTGATAGCAATCTTATTTGAAGTCTAGTTTGTGAAAATTTTATAAATTATATTTTTTAAAATAATTTTTTTTTTTGCAATAATAATATCAAAATTTACTTTTATTTATTTATTTATTTTTTTCTGATAAGTTTCATGTTTTTACGAATAATGATACAATATTTCATTTTAATTAAAAACAAATTTTTCATCTAAATAATTTAGTGTCAAATTATATTTTAAATTGGTGTTAAAGTATAATTAGAAATATTTTTATCAAATTTGTTCAATTTCGGTCATTGGAATCAATTTCACGTTGCATTTTTGTATAAAAACATTTCAATATTATGATTTTTTTTTTCATTTTAAAAACTCATTTTATCATTTCATTAACAAGATTAATTACTGAAACTTATGTGTTTTGAATTTTGAAAAATGGATCACAAATTTAGAATCATTTTTTCAAAATTATGTAAATATGTTGGTTTTATTTTTTGGCATCACAAATAGTTACATTAGTAGTTTTTATTAACACATTTAGAGGTAAATCAAGTAATTAATTTTAAATATAATGTTATAAATATTTGAAAATTACACTAAAACTTTTCCAATTTTCATTTCATAAGTTGCTATAGACCAAAATCATCATTGAGATGCTATTATAACCTTTTGAATCCACTTGTATGATAGTATGACATTAATTATATTTTATTTAATGAAAAGTTAAATATGTCATACTCACATTTTTAATAACAATATCATTTTTAAAATATGGTTATAAAGAAGATAAATTCTACTATAAATATTAATTTTAAAGATAAAATGTCTATATTAATCATAGAAATTTAATTTTAATTTTTGGAAAATAAATAATTATCTTAAAGGCCTATACAATGATGATTGAGTAATTATTTAATTAATAGTAATATCAAATAAATTATTTTAAAATATTAAATTAAATACAATTTTATATATTTAAAATCATACATGAATTGTATAGGTAAGTTTTACATTTTTATGTTATATTATTCATGTTGGTGTGAATATATCTAATTTTTTTGATTTTTATAAAGGTCAAAGTAATGAATTGTATCAAAATTTTCCTTAATGTCATGTTAAAAAAATAGTATTTTATTAAATGTGAAAAAATTAAAAAATATATAAAATTTGGAAAAAATATTCAGATAAGGTTAAATATGCAATATATGGTTCATTTAGTGTTAGTTTTTCATTTTAGAGTAACTATATCAACCCTTAAAGAATAAAAATAGATGTTGTCACAATAAGAGTTAAAGGGATTAATTAATTCTTAAATCCAAATGATAAGGATATGAATGTGACCTAAACTTTTCTAAAAGTTTTTGGTTTATAGGATTTACACCAATCCTAGAATTAGATTCGACCTCACTTTTATCCATTTATAATTGAATACAAAATTATATTAATTTAATATTTTGAGGGTTTCCAAAAGTTCCCCTGACATCAATTATAAATGGGAACCTTATAAATCACTCATTCACACCACATGGAGCCTTATATCTTACAAAAGCTAACCATTTATCCTCACGACATCCATATCCAAGTTATGGAGGTCCTGGCCATCCCAAAATTCCAACTCTAAATCCTTTAAGAAGATATTTAAAGGATGTCCATCAAAGAAGAGGTAATTTATATTTCCATAATAAATTAATAAATCTTGTATAATATACATTATTATATTTTATTATTATTATGGGATAACCATATACAACCTTTTATCTATCCTATGAACAATGAAAACACCACACGTGCGTATGTACGACTTATAGTCTTAATGCAATGGTGTAATTTTTTTCCTTACCACTTTATTTGGATGAGTATAATAATTGATATAATGGATATAAATAACAAATACTACATGATATTTATTCTGTAAAATTAATATACCATCAAATTCCTTACCCTATTTCCCATTAATGTAATGACATTATCACTCACGCATAGGTATGACCTACCATCTCCACGAGGCAATGCGATTCATTTTCCATGATAACCATTAAATAATGATTACAAAAATGTATATAATGGGTAAATATAATATGCATGAACTTATTATCATTATTTATATGAAATAAATCTATCCTATTAATAAGACACATGACTTACATGACAAAACATTCATTGAAAAATGAAGTAGTTAACACCGGAAAAAGGGTAATAACAAAATATTATTAACAAACGGGTGATAAGATAATATAAGAGGATCATATATGATATCATAAATATGGATATGGTTTTTTTATAAATTAATAACATAATTTAAATATTATACAATAGGTTTGATATCATTTATCTAAAGCAACGTACATGGTAAGGGTTAATTTAACAATCACAATTCCATTCGGGATTTTTTTGAAACTAAGCATATTCTTGGGAATATTTCTAAATGATTTTAATTATTTAAGTTTGAATCATATTACATCTATGAAATATATACTTGTGAGACATATTTTGTGTAACTCTTTACATATCTCATAACTTTTGTTACTAACCAAAATTAAAATCTAACTATATTTACACCCATCCTATTGCATGAAAAGTCTTAAAATCATATGAAATCAAAAATCCCCGCAAGAGTAATACTCGAGCACCATAAAGTAAATCCAAAATTTTATAGTTAAGGCCAGAGCCTCAATGATATTTAATAGTTTGACCCAAATACAATACACATAGAGTTAGTTTACATAATAGAGTCATCAATTATATCACAATTATAATAGTTAATATGTATAAATCATAATTAAAAACTTAAATTCATGCTCATAACCTAGTACAATAAGAATTTAATGTAAAATAAAATTAAATCAATTATTATACCTAACATTTGACTCATTATATGAATACATGATAAATTATATAGTAATTTTAACAATTTTAGCTATAATATACAACCATTTATAGTATAATAATTATATTCATGAATAAAATAAAGCCAATTTTATAAATAAAAAATTCATATAATTAAACATGAGATAACCTACTTGTAAAAAAATTATAAGTAATATTTTTGTAAACAACTAATAATTCAGACACATCCTATGGATATTTCATAGTTAGATAAATATTAAAATTTTATAATTATATCTAATATGAACTATTTCTAAATATACTTTATATGGAATTTTACTTAAATATATGACATGGGAAATATAATAATTTTATATATAGAGTATTCATATTTTATATGAATATTCCAAATATTACATATTTAATATTATTTATAATATGATCATATCAATCATTGAAACCCCATTTTGGCGTGATTTAAAGAATTTGTGAAACAAGGAATTTTTAGACGAATGATTAAATTAAATATTAGGATTAATTCATAATTTTAAATATAACCTCTTTATATATATTTCTTCTAATTTTTTAATTGAAAAAAAATAAAAAATTATAAATATATTTTCCATATTAAATCAAAAGTATTTTTTATATTCAAAATTAATATTATAAAATAATTTTTATCAAATATATCATTTGTATTTAATTAGCACAAGGAATGAAACCATCTCCCAACATGACTCATCATATCATATGATATGATATTCTAAAGCCAAAGAAAATAAACTAAGTCACCACCTTCAATATCCTATATTATATGGTGTGATCCAAATGCATCTTATGTTATCACTAACATATGGTTGTCTACACATATCATATTTGATGATATAGATTATGATATCAATTTCCATTATAAAAATCAATATAACAGCCTGTGATATTGAATACTATATACACAAATGTTTAGAATTATTCATTTTAAATGTGATTTTGAAAATTAAATTTACATAGAATGGCTATGATTACACTGATGGGCTTATATGGAATAATTAACACTGATTTGATATAGTAAAAAAAATTTAAATCTACTTTAAAAAGATGTACCATATATGAAACTGTACCACGTAAAAATAAAATATATAAATTGTTAAGACCTTTCACCATCAAAGGCTACCAAAATTATATGCTATCTATCAGTGATAAGGAACAAAAAGTGCAATATAAATGACTCCCCTCTCCATGGTGTATCCATTGGTTGGAATGGAATTAACCATCGCATTTGGATGACCCTATCATCCCCCACAACATTCAAGTGCCTCTCGAGGTAAGGGGAGTAAGAGTAAGAGATCAAAAATAGGCAGAAAGAGAGTTAGAAAGGTATTTCATAAAGTACACATCTCATTCTCAACGGTAGTTCCCCATTATATATGCCCATTGGTAACTCCAAAGAAATCAATAATTAAATCACACATTTAATATTTTATGATTTAATTTTATAGTTTAACATGAATTCAATATGTGAATTCACTCTAGAATCTCCCATGAGTTTCATCTTCAGAGATGACTAATTTAATGAATCCTCATGTGATAGAATCCTCGAGTGATAAAAATTTCAATTTCATACCCTATTTGTATCATATGGATTCCATCTGAGTTGTATAATATGAATCTCTATATTATAATATATCCAAATAATTAATTATTATTGGTTGATAGTAGTGTCATGATATCCTATAACATGCCATATGATTTTCCTATGATGTAACATAAAATATGGACCAATACCTAACATAAATATTGGATTTAGGGAATATATATTTCATTTATGAGGATTGTTGAATTATTTTAGAGTTTATTTTGATATCGTTGATGTGTCATAGTTTTCTAAGAATAAAGATGTTTATAAAAAGTGACTAATGGAATCAATATGAAATCTGAGTTGGAATGGGTTTGAGGGAAATTATTGAAATACTGAATATTGAAATGAAGTGGTGAAATTATAGATAGCAACTAAAATATAATAAATGTAATGTTTTAGTGGATTATGTGAGGGTGTAATGATGTGATTTAATATAGTTAATGATATAAATGTGGTAAATAAATAGTTTTAGTGGAATCAATTATCATTATGTGTAATATATAGGGGGATATGATTTGTTGTTTTTTTCATTCTGGTTCCATTTTAGTGGCGGGGTCTTATGGGTTATATATGGAAATAGATAATCACATTTTCTTGTGTCAGTTTTTCATTGGGTTGTGATTTAAGAAGTCATGTGGTAGGAGTTTACTCAAGCCCAATCTTGCATGTTATTCTTATATACCCATTGTAGTTTATTTTATTTATTATGGACCACCACCCAAGTTGGGTAATTCACCCCATAACCATTTGTGGTTTTTCTTTCTATGTGTTCCCTCAATATATAGGATGTGTGTGATATAGATATATAACTACTACACTATTTTACATTTCAAATTTATATGTTTTATATGATATGATTCCATGAGGTTATGAATTGAGGTTTTCGGTAGATGGTGTGATGAAGTTAAGATTTGGATATTGTGATTTAGTAGTGATGTGATTGTGGTAGTGGTATGGATTATGTGTTTTGGTTTATGATATAATGGTTTTTCCTATGGTATATGGATTTGTTGTCATGTTGTGGCAATGATATAGTAATGTGGATGTGAATATGGGAATATATTAGGGATGCAAGTTCATAATTGTACATCCTTAGGGATTGATGGAGGCCAATTTAGTGATTAATTGGGTGAAGTTTAACATTTGATATATTTTTATAATTTTTATACTATTATAATTTCCTGTGGAATTTTTAGTGGGCCTTGGTATGGTTTGGTGGTAGTTGACATGGTTAGGAAACTAGTTTGTTTTTTCCTGTATATCCACTGAGGATTTATTATTATTCTTCTACATTTTCATAATAGTTTATTAGGAGGATATTATCGAGCTTAATTTTAATATAATTTTATTATTTTATATCCTATTTTTATATATTTTTATGGTGAAGTTAGTGTTTGGTATGAAAATTTCATATTTTTAGTATTCATGCATTGTGTTAGTGATACTTCCAAAGGAGTTTAATTTTTTAGTATTCATTTTAGGGAACATTTATTATATGACATTACATGAATTTTTAGGAACATGGGTTTTAATTAATATTAGTTTTTAGTTAATTAGTGGTTTATTGGTCTAATTCTAGGGATTGTGAGGGATAGTCCTTCTACTATATGTGTTTTAGAATCCTATTTCTATTATACAACCCATGGAACAAAGGTAGGATTTGGGGGTCATACTCAACTTTACTACTATCCCAAGACGGGTATTAATAGTGATGTGTCATGATAATGTGTTGTCAAAGTGAGCCTTTTTTATGATTGAATTTGTAGTAGGCTCTTATCCGGATCCCCCCTCCACTGGTACCCCTACTGGGGTGAGAGTGAATAGATGTAGTGACTTCTTGAGTCCCACCCCTAATATGCCAATGGTTGGAGACTAGCACTGAGGTTATATCAAAAAAATATGGGAGGTATTACCGTCAACTATCCCAATAAAATATAGAAAATACCACTAATAGATCACCATGAAATTTAAATTAAGTAAAACTCTGTGCATGAAAATAAATAATGCATGAATTTTAAATAGATAATATTTTTTTAAAAATAAAATAATACCAATAAAATCTTCTGGAAGAAACCACAACATATTTACACTCTGAGATATTACTTTCAAGTCCAATTATCAAAATTCTCCTAGAGAATTGAAAAATGTTAGTATATCCATGGGGTGAGGGTAACATGTATTATAAATAGGATCATTCCCAAGTCCAGTAAATAAATATTGAAAAGATAATAATAATTCCTCGATGAACAACAAAACTAACCAACACCTACACAGGTCAGTTAGTTACCCCAACCTCACCAAGGCTCTCTCACCCAAAAATGAATCCAAGATTAGAGAAGTAATATCAGAAGAATATAGATAATGGTTTCCCATTACAAATTTTTCACTAATGTTCCAATCCCACTCAATGTGAATACGTCCTTTTATAATATCCTTTCAATATCCATTAATGATGCACTGACCATATATTATGTCTCATAGAAAAAATATCATATCACTTCTTAATGTACTATTCACATATCACAACTTCTGGCACCAACTACATTTCTCATATGACATAACTAGATCCATATATTATCATGAATTCATTGGAATCCAATATCATTCCCTCCTTCCATGATACATGATCCCCCACCACATATCTCATCTTCCACTACTAGTATAACCAGATGAAACTATTGAAGGAAGAGCTGGGGATGGGGGGGGGGGTCAACCATAAGTATCCCCCTAATCATAGATGTTAGGGAAAAATAGTAGTATGTAGATTTTATTAAGGTTATCCCGCATAGGTTGGTGTATAATAAAAAAATATAATATAGGTATATAATAGAATAATATGACCCCACACCTATGTGTTCACAAAAGTGACACTACCAAAACCGCTACTAGGACACTATTGATATCAAAACAACAAGTACTAACCCTAATGATGAAGAACCAACAAAAAGTATCACATAACTTCTATAACCTGGGTACTATTTAAAAATTATGTAACCAAGGTTTACCCATTAAATTATCAATTTTAATTCTCACTATTGCATTATTAAACCCTTACCAAATTATTATATAAACCGATGTTACTCCATTTATAATTAACCACTACTGATATTCCACTGTATTAATCCACTACATCACAACAATGTCAATAATGAAAAAACAAAGGCCACAATCCACAAATAATGAAGGGGACCAATCCCCAAACATCCAAGGCCATCAAGCCTCAACCATCATCATAAGCATAGAAAAAGAATATTCGATATAGTATTTTCATTTAACAGATTTATGTATTTATCCATTTAAATGGTATTCTTAAATCATTATATCCTTATATGTAATAATTCCATAATAATAATAATGGATGAAACAATAATAACATCAAGGAAAATATTAACTATATGAACATCACACCACTCTCTTCAATTCCATTAGTTTGGTTTCTTATCTTCATAATAATAATTTATACCACTCACCCAATGTAAATAAAAATTATATAAATATAATAGATACATATAAAATGGGAGAGAACTCTAATAACCTACCTAAAAAAGTTTTCTGATTCACTTAGAAATGAAAAAGATGTAAAGAATGAACCACAAGGACAAAAGAACACTAGGGATCCTCGAATCCATCCGAAATGAATCATTATCTATTAAAAATCACATCCCAATAAACCCCAAATCCAATCAAAATATTAATTATTAAAACTATAAATAGACAAGGTTGAACTTAGATAAAAAGATAATAAGGAGTCACATGAAATCACCGATATCAAATATTTTGAAGCAATGGTTGAGTGTAAAAGATCAGAGGCTTCCAGGGACCCCCTAATGAATTAGGAATTTCTTGAATCTCAATAGGAACCCAAAGAGAATGAGTAAAATTAGTTCGTGGCTCTAATTTATATAAAACATGTAAATATCCCCATTCACACTATGGAGTACTAGTTTACACCATGAACCTTACATGGTTATCTTATACTGAAAAACAAGTGTCTCAATCTAGTATACATTGGAGTGACTTCTTGTCATCAATATAACATTTCACTCCATGAATCCCTAGAATATATAATGAAAAAAACTCCACCATAAAAATTCACCCCATGAAAAATAATTCACATATTGAACTACACCAAGATAGAAATTCTATAAAACAGGTATCTAAATCCACTAATCCACCGTACAAAACATCATTCACAATGTAAACTGGTGAATATTGGTAAGAATCATAACCTACAATTGTAGATTTGACCGTATATCCACTTATTTGTTAATTAAATTAATCTCAAGGATCCTGACACCAAAAAATCTAAAACTAACAAGCCTAAAGGGTTTAATTCTTATATCTCTTCTAAATATTGGATTGCTTTGGGAATAAAATAGTATATTTATGATTAGTATGTGATATTGGATAGAGATAATTCCTTGGATGTATATGGGATCCTATGATCTGATGTAAAAACTATAGGTTCCGGGGGGAGCGGAAGCATGGGAGGGATGGTGCCCAACATTTATTTTTTCCATATTCAATGAACAATCTATGATCAATATGATGATGAATACCAATATCCATAGAATTAAATCAATGATTTTTATAAAGTAATAGAAACCTGAAACCAATAGAGTGGGTCGACATATATTTTTCCTAACCACATTAATTAAATTAAAAAATTACCTCCAAGGTTATTTTTCTTTATTGACCCATTTGGCCACAGATCTGTATGTGTACCATAATTGCATTGTAGAATGCAGGAATATGATTCCTCTAGTGGTGATCCACAAATGTTTCACGAATCTCCAGACGTCTCCGAAGGAGTCTCAAGGTGCTAGCTAAGAATATATTTTCGCTTGTGATGTAAACCTTCAATCTCCTAGAGAACCGCTTCCAAAGAATTCTCCTTGATCTGGTAGATAAAGATCACTCTCGTTGTTGATATCATTCTTAGAGAAGAAATAACTATCTAGGATTGATATATTTTATTCAATTTATTTCACACAAAACATTATGTGTTTCATGGATAATGCTTGGCTAATAAGAGTATAATATAACTTGGTATTTAATTAACTATATTAATAATTAATAAATTTCATCTGTTCATTTATTATTTTAATAGTCCTAGTGAAACCCCCATGTCATAAAAAAACAACAAAATTATTATTTCCTAAAATGAACTTATCATGTGAGTTACAATTATGTATTATTTAATTGAATAATATCCAATATTATTATTTGTAACTGGACCATTAACTTGGTCCACCAATCTTACAACATATTTAATGAACCTTTATTAATGAATATTTATTTTTTAAATAAATTTAACTGCATTATTTTCCAATAAATATATAAATATTATATTCACTTAATATAAAATAAATATTTATTAATTTTTTTGCCCAAAATATATATTCTCTCGAATAACTAGTGTGAAAATAAATGTGATCATATATCCATGAATAATTATTAAAACATAACCAAGAATAATATTTATTCAACTTGTTAAATAAAATATTATTTAACTATGATACTGGATACACTTTGTGTGTAACCCACTAGGCCTATTTTTCAGGGGCAATAGTTGAACCTGCATAATGTCCAAGGTTAGCATCTATAAACATACCAAGGAACCCATAAATAAATAAGTTATTTCCAAAATGACATGTCACCTCCTATGAACATTTACCATGTAATATAATCCATTTTTCTTGATATCTCCTATAAAATGGGTTTCATGAATGTGCCATCAACCTGTGTGCTTGATTTCTTATTCTTTGACTTCTTAGAAATTGAACCAGCCTATAGAACACCATTTTCATGGTTTTATTTAGGATATATAATTTCCATGAAGGGGCCTAAGATATCAACTTTCATTATGAACATAAGGAAAAATAATTTCTCACATTATTCATTAATACAATATTACTCGTGATGCACCCAACATATCATACCTCACCGCAACCATATGTCATCATGTTTTTCGTCAATACATCTAAGTGCACCAGTCATAATACCCATTAATAATAATATTAAAGTATAAGGATAGATAAACATGTTCATAGATTTGAACTCTTATAACACTTATAAATGTGGATTTTCGACTGTTGGGCCTTATTCTCATAATATCCTACTAGATATAACCAAGGGCATACACCATGAGAAGGTGTCTCAAAGTCCAATGAGTTTGAACCCCTGATAGAATGTATCACTTTGGTCACTCAAATAATATCATCAGGCTATAGAACATATATATAAGAATAGTGTCATAGTATTTCTGAGTTCTCATCATACCGGGGAGCTGTTGTGACCTTTTAGTGTGACAAATACTCAAGGGACATTATCAAATGCAATGTTATCCATAAGAACAATCATGATATGAAAAGGAGTTTATTAATATCCATATAATTAATATATGTTTATTATAAATTAAAAAGTAGTTGGATCAAGGAAACTAACTCCAAAAGACTCCCACTTTCATTAGATCCAACTGCTAACACATTCAGTTCACTAGATCTAACATTATATTCTTGCTTCTGATAATATATTACATTAGTCAATGGGTCCTCCATGTTCAATTTCAATGATAATATTCTCACTACAACTTCACCCCTTTTATAGACATCCCTCAAGAGTTGATACTTCTAGAGTATATTCTTTATCTGTTGATGTGACCATGGATCTTTTGCGAGAGGCACAACTGCAGTATTATCACAATACAATGTGATAGGGTCTTTAATGTTAGGTACCACATCAAGATCTTAGAAAAAGTCCAGAATCCAAATGGATTCCTTGGAAGCATCAAAAGCCTTTATATACTCGGAATCTACTATAAAATCAGTGAAAACAGGTTGCTTTGAACTTTTCCCGCTCACAAATCCTCTGTTGAAACAAATAACATAACCCAATTGCAACTTCAGATCATTTAGATCTTTCTGAAAACCAGCATCAACATATCCTTTCATGAAAAGCTTCTCATATCCTCCATACAGTAGGAACAAATCCTTAGTTCTTCTCAAATACTTACAGATGGTCTCAACAATAGTCCAATGTTGTACTCTTGGATCTGGTTGATATCTACCTACCATGATCTATGAATAGGTAACACATAATTTATTACATAACATTGAATACATGATAGATCCTATTGTAGAATCATATGGGATATTACTCATTCAACCATTCTCCTTTTTTTGGGAACATATTTCCTTATACAGATTTAAACCATGCGACACTAGAACTAGTCCCCTCTTGGATTATTGCATTCACAATATATTTATTGTTTGGTCAATATATTTAATTTCACATAGTCCAAGAAAATTTGTGGATCTATTATGATGACATTGATCCCAAAAATTTAGGCTACATCGCATATGTCTTCCATGGAGAAGCACTTTTTCAACCAGTCCTCAATATATTTTAAGACTCGTATGCTGTTTCTAACAAGTAATATGTCATCAACATATAATACCAGGACAACAACCGCTTTCCTATTAAAACTTTTATTAAACACATGGATAACATTCATTCTTAAAAAAAACCAAATTCCCTCATGGATTTATCGAATCAAATATTTCATTACCTGGATGCTTGATTCATTCCACAAATGAACCCCTGCAATTTGCAAACCCTTTTGGAATCACTTAGTGCCACAACCCCTTTTGGTTGTTAAATATAGAAATCTTCCTATAGATTCCCATTAAGGAATGTAGTTTGGATATCTATCTTCAAATCTCATAGTCATGGTAAGATACTATGGAAAGTACAGATCTTTTGGATTTAAACATGGAAACTAGCGAAAAGGTTTCATCATAGTCAATTCCATGATGCTGGTTAGAACCTTTATACACTAGAATTTTATTATAGGTACATACAATACCATCCATGTCCAGTTTCTTTTTCAATACCCATTTGTACTCAACATGCTTTACATCAACTGGTGCATCGTCCAGAACCCAAACTTGATTTTGATACATGGATTCCATATTGAGAATTCATCTTTTTTATCCATCTTATAGCTTATGATCTCTCTAATTACACTTTATAAGAGCGAGGTTCATCATTGTTCAACAATAATGAGTCACCCTCCTCAGGGAATATAAAACCATATCTCTCTAGATACCATACCTCTCTTTAACTTCTACATAGTACTAGTGTTTTAGGAACCACTTTTTCCCTGGGTACCTGTGGAACTATTTCCAGTAACAACTCCTATGTGTCATGAGTACGAAATTAATCAAATTCAATCTTTCTCACACAATTATTTTTTATTATGTGGTCCCTATTAATAATGATGGATTTTTTGGTAACAATCACTTTATTGTTTGAGGGGTTGTATAGTTAGTATCTCATTATTTCCTTAGGATACCCTATAAAGATACACCTCATGCTATAGGGTGCTAGTTTGTTTCCGGAGAAAGCCTTAAAAACCACCTCGCATCCCCATTAATGTGTATGTGATAACATGAGTTTCTTTCCACTCCATAACTCTAAGGGAATTGCATTTTACGTTTTAGTTAGTACTCAGTTTAATGTGTATTCTGTAGTTTGTAATGAATATCCCCAAAAAGAAAATAGAATATCTGTATGACTCATCTTTGATCTTACCATGTCCAACAAGGTACAATTCAATCTTTCACTAACACAATTAAATTGTGGTTTATTAGGTGGAGTGAGTTGTGATAGAATCCCAAACTCCCATAAAAATATTGTGAACTCTTGGTAAAGATATTATACACCTCGATCCGATTGAAGAATCTTTAGGTTCTTACCAAGATGATTCTCTAATTCATTCTTGAATTCTTTTAATTTTTCAAAGGACTCTGAATTATACCTTATCATGTATATATATCCATATCTAATAAAGTAATCAGTAAATGTTACAAAGTAATAATATCCACCTCTAGCTTCTATTGGAAATATTTAACACATATCAGTGTATACCAATCCTAGACGCTCTATGGCCCTTTCACCCTGTCCACTAAAGTGCGGTTTGGTCAATTTCCATGGTAAACAAGAATGGCATATATCAGGTGGTTTTAGATTAGAATAGAGGGGATTCCCTTGGACTCCATTATTTCATGCCCCCTAGAAGTGGGAATGCTTGTCTTTTTTCACCTTTTTGTCTGTTTTTTTCTTCTTATGCCTCCACATATCTGAATAAAAAATTACTTTATGATGATGATAGAGATTTTTCAAATGCTTCTCGTTTATATGACCAAGATAATGATGCCACAACTGGTTTTTATATGAGTCAGGTGGACTTTATTCGTTATCAACTTAAAACACTTGGTTTTTGTAATTTAATACATATATATAATTATTTATGTGTGCCATACCATAACATATGTCATCCTTATAAAATAAAAAAAATTTATTTTAGAACAAGAAAATAAAACCATATGTATCCAAACATGATATAGAAATTATGTTTCTGGTAACACTAGGTACATTATAATATCCATTTAAAACCAAAATCATTCCCATTGAAATGAGAGGTGGTAGTCACTAATGGAAATATCAAATAGTGCTCAGGGAATTTTGACTGTTTATAAGTCTTAGGTCTCTTTTTCTTGTCCTTCCTCTTCCTATTCACCAAAAGGACTATGGGGTTTTCCAACCCTGTGACCTTATCCACTTAGAAAATCAGGGTCAAATGTTCTCATAGGCTGTTCTCAATATTTATCATATTATAATTCAAAATAGAACTAGAGAAGGCCTTTGGAAGTGATCATAGTATTATACACATAGACAGTTAATTTGGGAATTTAATACTTAATAATTTTAGATTCCCAATGTAGCTGATAGGATTGACTACATGAGGAACAGCTGGAATAGACTCTCCAAACATAGTTGTGAGAAAAGCATTATAGATCTCATACCTCTCTTGTATCGCATTCTCCTGATAGAGATCCTGAAGGTGATACATCCTTGTACAAGTATCCCTTTCCTCGTGTAACTTCAATATATAATTGGTCATGGATGATATTATGAGGAACTGAACATTTGAGGCATCATTCATATGTTTCTTATATAAATAGATCTCCTAATCACTTGGCTCATTTCAAAGTTAAATTGGTAAAGGTTCTTCCCACACATATAGTTTCTTTCCATGGAAAAGGATGAGCTGATGTCAGCTTTACCACTCCTAAAAATTAACTTCAATGAAAATGTATTCTTTATCGAGTATAGATCACAAAAATATAATTGAATTAATTTTTAGCAATCTTTCTAAAAATAAGATGAAAAATGTTTTAATACTTTATCTGATAAAATTAAGACAAATAAATTAATTAATATTCATTAGTCGCCCACTATTTTATCAAAACCCAATATCCCTCAACATTGGATTTAGAATATAATTTTTCTTAGAAACTATTGTTGAAAGGATACATATTCTCATTATCATTACCCCAAAATCGGTTTGTCATTCAATTTGAATTGTTTTAAGTAGGAATTATAAATTCCAACTTCATTAACTCATATTTCCTTGTTCCGTTAGGTGGACTCCCTAGTATTGAAATCATTAATTTAGATTTCTTAAACCTTTTCCTCTCAGTTACACTAAGTTCAACTTTGGATGTAAACCCTTGATGTATACTAAGTCATGTCAACCCAAATCCCCAAATTTGAATTCCATGATTTTTGAAAGTATCCCAATGTTGGTTGTTCAAGCACTTTGAACTATGGTTCGATTCTATCCAACATAATTAAATGATATACCAATATAATTTTTTATTGACAAATTTTATCCTTTATGGGTTAATTTCGATTTATTATATTTTTACATGCTTGTGAATATTATGTGGGATAAGACTAAGTGAGTAAACTTGTATTAGATAATATTTATGCATAAGCCAGTTTATTTTGGTTCCATCTTGCACGATTGTTAATTCATTAATTATGTGATCATGAAAAAACATCTATAATGAATAACCATACAACTGATATAAATAAAATAAAAGTTATAACCATGATATTTTTCCAATGGTTAGATTATGTAGCAGTTGATAAAATAATTGCTGACCTAGGAGAGACACACCTTGAATCAATTTGGTTCATGTTTTCAACTTTCCACCTCTCCACCTTTGTATCTTCTTGGACTGGTTTAACCTCAGCTCATACCTTTAACTACGTCAACTATCTTTGGAGCTCTATCCATTACATATTCTTACACTCACACAACAATTAAGGGTAGAAAGAGTTTTACATAAAAGAAACCATCAGAATGCAGATCCTACATATTAATAAGGAGAGAAGGCACACCATCCAAAAATTTAATTTAATAACAAATTAAATAGAAATCCAATCACATACAAAGGTCTATTATAGCTCATGATTATCTATGTGCATTAAAAAAATTACTCATTCAATAAAATTAGAATTCAATTCTTTAATCATTCATATTTTAGATAAATTATGCTCAAATTTATTAATTATTAACATTAACTAATAAATCATTTTATCTTAAACCATTTATTTATTTCCTTGATATTTTTACTGATTATAATATTAAAAAAATTAATAAATTAATTTAAAATTAATTGTGTACATAACTTGTACCTTGGAGGCAACCCTGTGAAAACCTATCCAAAAGTACCCAAAATGTATTATACTTGTATAAACTTTATTTTTGTGACATTTAGCATGAATATAGAATAATAACTGTAATTCAACTCATACATGATGTGCATATTTTCTATATTTCATAAATTTTAATAAAACACACACACACACATATATATATATTAAATCCTTATACGTGTTGTGTCCTAGATTTATTCCCATATGCAAGGACATGTCTCAAGGGTTACATAATATAATAAATTTTAAATCTAATTAACTGGTAACATTACACAGATTGTTGATCGATTCTACATGACATATACATTATTCACATTGTATCTCAAGTACAAGTATAGGGACTCCACATGTGAGGAGTACTTTGGAAATATTGGAGTACATGACATGTCTAGTGGGCCACATGGCGTGTTCACTATGCATTAAATGATCACGGGTTGGGTAGTCCATGTATGGAATACACGACCCGACCCTGAACCAAAGGAGACTACATAGAAGGTCAAGTGAGCCACATGGCGTGTAGTCTGGATGACCATTCGCCAGTCTGTCCCAGTCAACACTCGGTGTAAGAATTAACTACACCACAATTCATTTATTCACACAAGTTGAGTAATTTCTAAACCACTACTGATGCATTGAGCACAACTACAAGATGTATTCATCTGAATATATAGCGTGTACTCCTGTGTAATCTATATAGAGTACTTGGAATCTCCAGAAGCGATCCTCAATAAAGTTTTAATCATAAAGTTAATCATTTCTATTAGATCTACAAGAAAGGATAGAGGAAGAAACATATCTCATCATTCTGTTTAAAAAGAATGATTAAAGATGAATTGAAAAACTATATTATAAATACAAAAATCACCAATGATTATTAAATAATTATAAACAATAATATTCCTTCTCTAATACAACTTATAGGTTCTGGGTGCTGTGGAAGCACTTGAGGGACAATTCCAAATCTTTTTTTCGGTATTCAAGGAAAAATCTGGGATCAATATGATGATGAATACTAGTATCCATGGAAATGAATCAAGGATTTAGGAAAAGGAATAAAAACATGGAACCAAGAGAGAGGTTGAACATATTTTATTTAAAATTAATTAATTATATTAAATAAATACCTTCAAAGTTATTATTTCTTCATTGATGCGTTTAGTCACATATCATCATGTGTAATACTGTTGAATTATATAATCCAAGTGTTGGATTACTCTATCGGTGATCCACATGTGTTACACATATCTTCAGATGTTACTAAAGAAGTCTTTGGTATGCTAGTATGGAAGATCCTCAAGGTTTCATAGTCCATATTCGATTAGCTTGAGATTCACTTCCAAAGCATTTATCCTTGATCTAGTGTATATGGATCACTCTCATTTATGAGAGTGTTCTTGGAAAAGAATTAAGTATATAGGATTTAGATTTCTCCATTTCGTTGTGCACAACACCATAGGTGTTTCTTGGCTAGTTATTTCCTAATAACTGAGTAATGTAACCGAGTATTTGATTCACTGGGGTTATATTAAATAATTTTTACTAGTGCCTTAATTATTTTGTTAATACGAGAAAAACCCCCATGCTAAATAATAACAAAAACATTACTATTTCCTGACATGCACTTATCTTGAGAGTAACAATTAAATATTATTTGACCAGGTAATATTCTATATTATCATTTCCCACAGGACCATTAACTCGGTTTTCCAATCCTCTACACAATTTATTGAACCTTGAATAGTGACTATTTTTATATTAAATAAATATCACTAAATTATTCACTATTAAATATATAAATATTATATTCACTAAATATAAAATTAATATTTATTAATTATTCCTCCCATAATATATTCTCTCAAATAACTAGTGTCGAAATAAATGGGACCAGAAAACCATGAATAATTATAAACCACAACTGGGAAAAAACATTTTTAATCTTTTTAAAATTTATAATATTTAACTGAGATACTGGATATACATGGTGTGTGACCCTATAGGTCTTTTTCTCAGTGGAATTAGGTTCACAGGCCTATAGTCCAAGGTTAGCATATAGCAACACACCATGTCACAAAAAGAGAAAGAAGTTAAATCCATAATGATGCATCACCTCATACAAGTTATTACCAATTAATGTAATACCTTTGTCTTTATATATCTAATCAAGTGGGTTTCATGCAAGTGCCATCAACCCATGTGCTTGATTTCTCATTCTTTGACTTCATAGAAATTGAAATTGCCTATAGAACGCCAGGGACATGGATTTAGTTATGCTATATAATTTCCATCAAATGGATTTAGATATACACTATCGTTGTGGAATAGAAAAAAATCCTTTCTCTCATTATTTATTAATGTATTTTTTCTAATGACACACCCAAAATATTCTACCTCACCATGAACATATGTCGTATTAGTTTTCACCAATACATCTCAGTGCTTGAGTCATAATACCCATTAATAATAATATTAATGTCTAAGGAACAATATACACATCCATAGATATGGAAATCCAATGACAAATATAAATTTGGATTTCAAACTTCTGGGTCTCATTCTCACAATATCCTACTACAGATCACAAAGGGCGCACACTATGAGAATGTGTCTCAAAGTCCTATGAGTCTCCACCCTCAATAGCCTCTATCATTTGTGTCCCTTAAATGATATCATCCAACAATAGAACATTTATCTAAGAATTTTTTTATATCACTTCCAGGTTCTCATCATAGTGTGGAACTATTATGAAATTTTAGTTTGAAAGCTACTCTTAGGAAATTATCACAAAAAATGTTACGTAGAAGAAAAATCATGATATGACCAGGAGTATATTCATATCTATCCAATGAATATTTGTTTATAATAATTTACCAATAAGTTTTTTTGGGGAACTAACTCCCACAAATACCTTGAGAGTATCGTGATCATTCTTTAGAATGAAATTTTTATTATCAAATAAAGACCTAGGTATGGTATATTAATCGTACATGTTGTTCTTATGATTGAATTAGTTAATTTATCATAAAGTCAAAATTAATTTGACTAAAATAAATTATGTGAATTATATTAAAAAATATTAGGATTACATTTCATGCTTATGCATAATGTTAGGGTTTTTGGTGTGTTATGAGGTTATTAATATTGACTTTACAAAATTAAATTGATATTTCTTCTATTAGTTTTGATATGTTAATATTGATAATGTGTATATTTGTTTAATAAAAATTAGAATTGGTATTAATTTCAACATATTTGTGATAATTTTTTTTATTGAAGATAAAATCATTGGTAAATGAAATCATTATAGCTTTATATATTGACTTAAATTAAATTTTAATAATAATTTAAAAAGTATTTCTTCAAATTATATGAAAATATGATTTCATTGGTGTGTTCCATAGTGTTTTCCAGATATCTTGTTAAACCTCTAAACTCATGAAGATAGATTATTTATGGATCATATACTTTCCATTAAAATATACCATTCCATATAATAAGTTGATTTAATTTAAATGATTTAAAATTCTTATTCTTACATTATATAGAAAACCAAGTAGTAGTTATAAATTGATTAGTTGAAATGGATACTCATAATTATGTGTTTTTAAAATAATTTTATGTATATTATTTTAAAATGGTGAACTAATAAATATAACTGTTATTTGTATTACCATATGTAAAATTTATTAATGATATGAATTTTTTAGAATTTATGTGGTTATATAATAACCTAAAATTTGGACAAAGATATTATATTAATTTTTGTGAAATTTAACATAATGGCAGATTATATAATTTAAATGTTGTTAATTAACTAAAAAATTGTAGATTGTTATGATATTTATATTAATTGGAATGTATTTTATTGTTTTGTTTCTCTTAAAAAATTGGTATTGATGTTCCCTATGATCTAGTGTAGCTACACACTGGGAGTGGGGTAGGAGGGTGAGTCTATGTGAGAAATTTTTTATAGATTTATTTTTTCAATTTAATGATTTGAATCATTATATCTATTAGTGTAAATGCATCTGAAATTTATCAACCAATACATTCACACCACATGCAAGATAAAAACTAAGGAGAGACAGGAACATAATATTTTTACATTATTCAATCACATTGTGGGTATATAATCCTTACTATAATTGAGTTGAGTTTGGAATAATTTTTTTATAACTAGTGTATAAAATTTATTATAACAGTAGAGAAAGTACGATACCAAACACAACAAATATAGAATGTGGATATGGTTTTTATTGTAGAGGAATCAATAGGGTAGTTTCAACATTAACCTTCCTAGGAATGTAATTATCTCTTAATATAAGTCTCAATGATTTTTATTATACAAGAATCCCTATAGTTATCTATCTATTGAAATGTTATTTATATTTTATTCTCTCAGGTATCCAATTATCCTCCTTCAAATATTCTAAAAAATGTCATTAATAAGCTTGTGGATGTCTATGAATCACCTCGTATGATCTTCTACATCAATAATTGGTTGTATACTTCCAATGAATGTATAACTTTTAGAAAATGTATTTTTTCAATGCTCTCCAAAAATTTAATAAAGTTAAATATGTAAATGGGAACATGAAAACATAACTTGTCTTCTTTTTTAATTATTCTTCTTAATCAGGTCTACTTTCAAACCACTTTTCTTCCAAATTCGATCTTCTTCCCTATTATCCTTGATCTGGTATTGTCTTAACATTCAAAACTTTTATAATAGAAAATATTTTGGTTATTATTACCGCTTCTTTCTTTTACTCATTATATCCTTCATAACATATTTGTGAGACTCAATTATATGACTCAATGTTATTTTATAACATGAAAGTCACATTATCTCTATCTCTATAGTCTCTTCTCATCTTTATTAGCTCTCTCTTGAATGAAACCTCATATATTTATACATAGCATAGATTATTTGATCCTTTGATAAACAAAATAGTAGAGGCTATAAGAATTTATCGAATTTAATTCATTTATTTCCCAATTATTGAGTATTGGTTTATTAATTATTTTGAAATACTCGTATTGACTAACACTTATTCTTGTTTAAATCTTTGAGAATATTTTTCACCACATCCTAATTTTTTAGAATCATATATTATGACTCATGGTATTTCATATATTTATAATATTTCAAAATTATAATTTCTCTTCAATTAATATAATAAAGTTTTCTTTCATAACTTTAAGGTCGACCTTCTTGATTCTTCAAGGCATTCTTACAAAGTATTTGTTATCTTTGAAACTAATATGACATAGATCTTGATCATCCAATGTTATTACTACGTAGATATATGAATATTAAAAATATAGAATATAAAATATAATTATTCTTGTTCAAAACAAATCAAAATGAAACTATTGATCTCTTTAGCTTACTCAATTTTAAACTTCCTATGATTTCTAATTACACAACTTTCAATCATTTAGATTTTGGGATATTTTATGGTAAAATATTTTCTACTATTAAAACAAGAACACTATTTCCTAAGTGTATTATCATTATTAATTATATTTTAAAAATTCATTTTTATTGTCTTGGAACAATATAACTTTCAGATTTCACCTATACTTCTCCTTCCAATGTTCCTCAACTTCTTCTAAATTGTTTGTTAGTATTCAATATCATTTGGAACATGCATTTAATAATCTTGATTTTTCTTCTATACTTTAATATTATCCTTCTCAATAACCCCTGTTCTACTTATTCTTCAACTTGAATCACCTGATGGAGAATTAATGTACAATTAAATCCTCAATCTAGATCTTATTCTATTTTATGGATCATATTTACTTTTTTTCTTTCAGATTAACCTTTTGTATTGATCTTTTTTTCATTCTTCCTATTGCCTATATCAATGTTGATAAAATATAGGAATTCTTTATGTTCTTGTAATATAGAACTAGTATAATATTACATCAAAAATTAAAACATAGGTTGTTACTCTACATGTTCCTAAAATATTCCAAAAATCCTTTTTGTCCTTCTCTTCATTTGGTTCACCATATAATATTCCAAAACAATATGTTTCTATAATTTACTTTTGAAAAATTATATTCCAATACAAATTATCTCAATCTTAATTTTCCTTCTCTTTAGAAAATCTTCTTGATTATTCATTTATTGAATATACATCAATCTAAATCTATAACTCATCTTATAAGAGTTTATTAACATGTTTGTATATCACCTTTTGGGATGTCTACTTTGATAAATTCATATCATTCACTTGTATTGTTCTTCCCAACTTTATTTGTCTAGAATTCCCCAAAGATACACTTATTCCAATGATTGTGATTTAAATTTTGTATATTTACTTTGTAAAACCCCGAGATTTTATGAAAAATATTCTTTTAATTTCATTAATCTCTTGTGTTGTATTCTACACCAAGATTACCTTGTACTATATGCAACACCGTATTAGCTTGCAGTATATGCAACACTATTCTTGGATCGTGTTACACACAATTTTGATAATAGTTATTCTACGCAACATTGAGTGTATATATATATATTCAATGTATAAATGAAATATGGTTGGATTCTGTTATACTAAACAACGAAAGATTCTTTTACAACACGCAACCCTGACTTGGCTTGCATTACACGCAATCGCGACCTTCCTCGATAGCGTGTGTTGTACGCAATACCAGGTTTTAATAAACAACGATATATTATTATAATATTGTCATGAACTAGCCGTTATGAATAGTATTAACTAAATATTGAATTTTATAACATTATCATTCATCTTACACATTTTCTAGAACATGGTATAAGAAGAAAATAAATTTTTCGGGTAAAATAAGTATTTTTCAAAAAATGCAATTTTTCCGCCTTTTGATGGCGCACCTACTTTAAATCTAGTTTTTGACATGTTTATATGTTAAATTTGACAAAATAAAATTCTTCTTTTGAATCAGGATATAAAAATTTACATTAGATAAAGTTTTGATATTTTTCCGATAACTTTCATATTTTAATGAATAGTTAAAACACACTATATTTTAATTAAAAACTACTTTTTTCATCGTAATATCTTATGTGGTTAAATTATAATATTGAATGGTTTTAAAGTATAAATATAATATATTTTTACCATTTATTATAATGTATGTGATTAGCATTGATTTTACCTCGAATTCGTCTGTTAAATCAATTCAATCTTTTACAATGTTTAAAAGAAAAACCCATTTTCTTTCAACAACGGGATTAATTTTAATTTAATTTCTGCATATTTTGGGTATTGAATTTGGAAAAATGGATTCCATATTTGGAATCAGTGGGTCCAAATTATGTTAATAAGCTACTTTTTATTTTTGGGCATTGTGAATAGTAACTACGGCAAATTTTATTTACTATAGTTAAAGGTAAATCGGGTAATTAAGGGTAAATATAAGATTATAAAATTACCCTAACACTTGGAAAAATCCTATTAGATGGCTAAAAGTAGACCCATATAACCGAAGGGTCGGATTAGATTCATTTTATGGACTTTTGTCCATGAAAATAATTTAATTATTATTAAAACCAAAGAATGTGACAACATGTCACTTTCTTAAATCTTATAAGTATAATAATTTTAATTTAGTGATAAACTTCATGAAACTTCAAACATGAATAGTATCCAGAAAGATAATACAATTATATACATCATAGGAATTTATTTATAATTTTTAAGGATTATATAATTATCATTTATTATGACACAAAGATGATTCAGTAATTGTCTTATTAATGAAATATTGACATAATTATTGTTATAAATGAGCAAATAAATGTAATTTGAGACTTTTTATGACTTACATTAATTTTCTAGGTAAATATGACATGTTATTGTTGATATAAGTGACTTGGTTCGAACTTAGCATTCTGTTATGAATTTCATAAAAATCATGTACCAAATAGTGTCAAAATTGACATAAATTAGTTTTTAAAAAAAATATTATATTATTAATTGTTATTTAATTCGTAAAAATCTAAGTTTCGGCCAAATGAATTCGATAAGGATATATATTAATAATAAACAACTTGGGGTTCGTTTTTCTTGGTATGGTATGTTTATTAATCTAACAGTATAAGAACACACGAATACACTGTAAAAGTAAAATTATTTAACTTAATGTTAAATCTAAATGATAAGGTTAAAATAGGAACTTAAACATGTATAAATTCTATTGGATGAGATTATTTCGACCTAGCCCCACCTTATCTTAGAAATAAATCAATTTGGAGCAATTTAAAACCGAACTTGACTTTATAATAAAATAATATGTTTAGTTTTTCCAAAGGAGCCCCATTCCTCACTTATAAAAGGTCACCTCTTCCCTCTCCTCCTCACACCAATTTGAGCATTCAAGCTCGGCCAAACCCTGCCAAAATCTCTTCTCAACTTCCCTAGTATCATCCTAGAGGTCCTGGTATTCTTCAAAGACCATCCTTAGTTCTTTAAGTGGAGGTTAAGTGAAGGCGCATCAAAAAGAGGTAATATCCATTACCGATCGTTTTCAATTTCTTTCTTCTTAATCTTCTTCTTATTTAGTTGTTTAATGATAAATTAATAAAATAATTATTTCTTATATACTGATATGTTATTATAAATATGAAACAACTCTAATTAACCTTCTATCCATCCTACGGAAAAAGGAAATCACCGCGCGTGCGTATGTACGGAATACCGTCTCCAGGACGCGGTGTAATCTATTTTACACCACCACCTTAATTGGATGGGTATAATGGTGTAATGAGTAACTATATATGATTATTATAAAGTGATATTGATACTGAAATAGTATACATACACTTCAACACAAGTTCACGATCATGAGAACAATATCATCGCTCGTTCGTACGTACGGACTGCCGTCTCCACGACGCGATGAGATTCATTCTCCACATTAACCATTCATGAATGATTATAAAGTATATATAATGAATAATAATGAAATATATGACATGTTAAATCTAAAGGATTTATGTATATATATATATATATGTATGTCATCTACTTACTTCCATTCAAGACAATAAGGAAAGGAAAACAGCGTTCATGCGTACGTACGGACTACCGTCTCCATGAACGGTGTGTTTCATTTCATTTATCTATCTAATATATATATATACTGAATATATATGATATATAAATCATGTTTTATATTCTGGAAGTAAGTAAATCCTGATATAAGTAATAATAATGTCAAGAACAAAATGTCCAAACACCTACGATAAATGAAATGATTTTACGCAAAACGCTTCTTTAACATGGAATTTACAAAAGAAAAGGTAATATAAAGTCATAAGTGAACCATATATGATATCATAACAATGAATATGATTCTGTAATAAGTTAATGACATTATTTAAATCATTATACAGGATGTTCAGATACGTACAAAGCATATCAGACATAAGGTAAGGGAAATATCACAATCTCATTTTTATCCGAGATTGTTTATAATTTGGTATTTACTGGGTTGTATTTTATCATCTACATCCATGTTTCCTCAATATGTAAAATTATTTACATCCACCTACAATTTTTTGAATCCAATTTTACCCTTCGGTGAGTTTTTAGTAAAATATATGAAAGGAATCTTTTGTCGTTTTTCGTACGAGGTACTTTTTGACTTTTCCGACAAAAGTACAAAGATTTTTTTTAACCTATACGGTGTGAATGGATTTTTAAAACATTATTTCCAAGAATCCTCCTTTACAAGTTTTCAAGTTTATTTTTAATCAACTTCTTTTAGTTTAAAATTGTATGAAATTTTAATAAAGGAAAATTTTTTTTGAAGTAGAATGGATGTTTTCCTCAAGAATGGAGTTCAAGTGTTTTATCAAAATTATTTTCCATCTAAGATAATAAAGGGTTATGTTTTTATACCTATTCTTACATTGATTTTATTATGTCGTGATGTAATTATTTTTATGAATTACTTTATATTATATGAATTGTTTTATGATGTCACGATGTTTAAGATTCCGATTTTTACTACATGGGTTATGCAATGATGTATGATTTATGATTTTGTGGCACACATAAGAATGGTATCATTATGAGATGGGTGGGACCTATATCTCCCTCCAATGCATTGGGTAAAGATTTTATTTCTCATGAGATAGACAAGGTTGGAATGATTGGTTATACCGGTTCAGTGAAACAGGACTGAAACGAGGGTGACTCGGTTCAGAAATGGACTTTGTCCACTAAGATAGTCTTGGAAATGAGTCTTGACTAATAAGATATGATTCTCTATAATTATGTGTGTATTCCAAAAAGTTTCATGTTTGAAGTTATGATTATTGGGATTTCATTTCACTAATATGATTTATCCCATGTTATGAAATTATGATTTCTTTTGCAGGTTAAGATTTCCAAAAGTCATGTTCTTATGTATATGATGTGATTGATATTTCTTTTGTTTACCCTTACTGAATATTTGAGCACACCCTTTCGTATGTTTTTTCCCCAGTATATAAAGAAAGGTTTTAGGTAAAAAAAGAAGGAAGATATTTATGGGAGATGTTGAAGATCTTTCACCATGAATAGAAGATTATATTCCGTGTTTCCAAAGACACTAAACTATTACGATCCTTGTGTCTGTGTTTTTGTTATGTAATAAGTATTCCGCAAAAGTAATGTAATGTCCATGTACGTCAAGCTTCGGGTCTCTACAGTTGGTATCAAAGGAAAGGTTTAGTCAAACTTTGGAAACTAGGATGCGAAAATGTTAGTGAGATCCCTAGAGATATTTCTTAGGTATGTCTAGGGATGTCCCTAAGGATAAGTATACGAACTACGACAACGATCTTAGAATTTATCCTAAGATGTTAGATATTGAGGGTACTCCCCCTTTACTATGTTGGTTTCTCTAGCATGATTTTTGCCTCTCACAGAATTATTTTTGTGTTTTAGTTAATGGAGGGAACCAGAAGGAATTCGGTTAACATTGAATCCAATGGAAAAATTGGTGACTATGAGCAACAAAATTGTGTAATGCCTAGAGAGAAAGATATTGTGATTATTCCAAATCAGTCATCGCAATATATGATTAACAAGGTGAAATTTATTGGTATGCCTAATTCATAAAATAAGTGGAAGATAGAATTTTATACATGTTCGCATGTGGAGGAGCATAAAGAAAGGAAGATTGAGATTTCTAATGAAGGGAAGAAGAACCTCGAGGAATACCTCAAATGGAGGGACATATGTTATCTGTGTGGAGAAAAGGGTCATAGAGTGACAGACTGTTATGGAGTTCAATGTCTTATTTTTGGAGAACATGGGCATTACCCAACTCAATGCCCTAACCTAAAAAGTTACTTCTAAATCAAGGAAGTAATTATTCCAAGGCAACCATTGAAGAGGATGTATTGAAGTGTCTATGTATTGTTATTCAAGAATAATGTTGTTGAGGTACTTTTATGGCTTATTAGAATATTTTTGTATTAGTCTATTGTGGTTTTCAATAATTTTATGGTACCGGTAACCATGGAAAGTTATTGAGATATTTTTAGAAAAAAGATGATATGCGCATAATGAAGGGATAAGGAAAAAATGAAATGTTTGACAGTATTCATGAGATCATGATTGATATAAGGACTAAGTATATAGAATTTTTAGGATTTTGGTATGTGGAAAGAGTTATCTTTTGACAGAACTCATGCTTTCACTAAGATTCAATGGGTATTCATTTTCAAGAGATTACATGATTATGGTATTCACATGACTGGAATGTGACGAAAAAGATATATGAGGGATAAATGATGGCATTCACGTGATCATTTTCTCTATACTATGAGCATGGGCCGAAGTATTTTAGATAAGCCTAAATATTGGAATGGATTATGTTGGAGATAAGTTAGTATTGTTTAAGGATAAAACTTTTTTTGATATTGTTGATGGGATGTTATAATAATGTAGTTTTAGAAAAAGAACAACCTGCAGGATGTGCGACAACCCATCGCGTCGGCCAAGGCTGTGGGAATCGAACCCACAACTAAAGTGCGATGGGCCTTTATCGCATACCACTGGCCTACAGAAAGTACCTGGTTAGTAGAAACTAGTTTTATTTTTTTAATCGGTATGATATATGAAGTATAAGTTCATTTTTGGAATCGTATATGATTAACCTCACCAAAGACGGACTTATGTATATTTGATAACTATTGCTAAACTTTTGTTTGAAGCAGATGGAATGACCCATCATTCTATCACATGATCTGCTAACACATCACGAATGACAAATTCAACTTCACTTCTTTAATAGATGAAGTGGAAATTGTCCAAAGAACGACCAACAGTGAGACTATACCAAAATCACGAAAGTATTTCTTCTAATTCCAATTTCATCAAATTTAGGGAAACGATCTTGAAAACCAAAAATGTTGTCCTAGTGCTCTTATATCTGATGAATCAGATGTTACCTTAGATCATCACAAATTTATGGCTTTGTGATTGCTGGCTTTTCCATTGCCATGTTCTCTACAACTCTCCATCAGAACATGATGGTTAGATTTCTTTTCCATATCCATATTTTCACCTATGTGGAAACCCAGTGATTAGTTTATTTGGGTAACCTTTAAGTTTCATACTTTTGTTTTTAAAGATTGGTTTTAGTATTCCTTCTTACGATGTGGGTTTCTATTAAAGAAACTTTCGAGTAGTAAACCATTTATAACCCCGAAAAGTTTTCAAGGGCGAAATTCATTTTAAGGGGGGTAGAATGTAACACCCCGAGATTTTATGAAAAATATTCTTTTGATTTCATTAATGTCTTGTGTTGTATTCTACACCAAGATTACCTTGCGCTATATGCAACACCGTATTAGCTTGCAGTATACACAACACTATTCCTGGATCGTGTTACACACAATTTTGATAATAGTTATTCTACGCAACATTGAGTATATATATATATATATTCAATGTATAAATAAAATATGGTTGGATTCTATTATACGAAACAACGAAGGATTCTTTCACAACATGCAACCCTGACTTGGCTTGCATTACACGCAATCACGACCTTCCTCGATAGCGTGTGTTGTAAACAATACCGGGTTTTAATAAACAACGATATATTATAATAATATTGTCATGAACTAGCTGTTATGAATATTATTAACTAAATTTTTAATTTTATAACATTATTATTCATCTTACACATTTTCTAGAACATGGTATAAGAACAAAATAAATTTTTCGGGTAAAATAAGTATTTTTCAAAAAATGCGGTTTTGCCGCCTTTTGATGGCGCACCCACTTTAAATCTAGTTTTTGACATTTTTATATGTTCAATTTGACAAAATAAAATTCTTCTTTTGAATCAGGATATAAAAATTTACATTAGATAAAGTTTTGATATTTTTCCGATAACTTTCATATTTTAAGGAATAGTAAAAATACGCTATATTTTAATTAGAAACAACTTTTTTCATCGTAATATCTTATGTGGTTAAATTATAATATTTAATGGTTTTAAAGTATAAATAGAATATATTTTTACCATTTAGTATAATTTATGTCATTAGCGTTGATTTTACCTCGAATTCGTATGTTAAATCAATTCAATCTTTTGCAATGTTTTAAAGAAAAACCCGTTTTCTTTCGACAACGGGATTAATTTTAATTTAATTTCTGCATCTTTTGTGTATTGAATTTGGAAAAATGGATTCCATATTTGGAATCAGTGGGTCCAAATTATGTTAATAAGCTACTTTTTATTTTTGGGCATTGTGAATAGTAACTACGGTAAATTTTATTTACTATAGTTAAAGGTAAATCGGGTAATTAAGGGTAAATATAAGATTATAAAATTACCCTAAAACTTGAAAAAATCCTATTGGATGGCTAAAGGTAGACCCGTATAACCTAAGGGTTGGATTAGATTCATTTTATGGACTTTTTTCCATGAAAATAATTTATTTATTATTAAAACCAACGAATGTGACAACATGTCACTTTCTTAAATCCTATAAGTATAATAATTTTAATTTAGTGATAAACTTCATGAAAATTCTAACATGAATAGTCTCCAGCAATCTAATACAATTATATATATCATAGGAATTTATTTATAATTTTTAGGGATTAAATAATTATAATTTATTATGACACAATGATGATGTAGTAATTGTCTTATTAATGAAATATTGACATAATTAATGTTATAAATGACCAAATAAATGTAATTTGAGACTTTTTATGACTTACATTAATTTTATAGGTTACTATGACATGTTATTGTTGATATAAGTAACTTGGTTCGAACTTATAATTCTGTTATGAATTTCATAAAAATAATGTACCAAATAGTGTCAAAATTGACATAAATTAATTTTTTAAAAAAATATTTTATTATTAATTGTTATTTAATTCATAAAAATCTAATGTTTGGCCAAATGACTTAGATAAGGATAGATATATTAATAATAAACAACTTGGGGTTCGTTTGTCTTGTTATCATAAGTTTATTAACCTTATATTATACGAACACAAGAAGACACGGTAAAAGTAAAATTATTTAACTTAATGTTAAATCTAAATGATAAGGTTAAAATAGGAACTTAAACTTGTCTAAATTCTATTGTGTGAGGGGATTTCAACCCATACCCACCTTAGCTTCGAAATAAATCAACTTGGAGCTATTTAAAACCGAACTTGTCTTTATAATAAAATAATATTTTTAGTTTTTCCAAAGGAGCCCCTCTCCTCCCTTATAAAAGGGCATCTCTTCCCTCTCGTCCTCACACCAATTTGAGCATTCAATCTCGGACAAACCCAGCCAAAATCTCTTCTCCACTTCCCTAGTATCATCCTAGAGGTCCTGGTCTTCTTCAAAGACCATCCTTAGTTCTTTAAGTGGAGGTTAAGTGAAGGCGCGTCAAAAAGAGGTAATATCCATTACTGATCTTTTTCAATTTATTTCTTCTTAAACTTCTTCTTCTTTAGTTTTTTCATGATAAAGTAATAACATTAGTATTTATTATATACTGATATGTTATTATAAATATGAAACAACTCTAATTAACCTTCTATACATCCTACGGAAAAAGGAAATCATCGCGCGTGCGTACGTACGGAATACCGTCTCCACGCCGTGGTGTAATCTATTTTCCGCCACCACCTTAATTGGATGGGTAAAATGGTGTAATGAGTAACTATATATGATTTTTATAAAGTGATATTGATACTGAAATAGTATAAATACACTTCAACACAAGTTCACAATCATGAGAATGATATCATCGCTCGTGCGTACGTACGGACTACCGTCTCCACGACGCGATGAGATTCATTCTCCACATTAACCATTCATGAATGGTTATAAAGTATATATAATTAATAATAATGAAATATATGACATGTTAAATCTACTGGATTTATGTATATATATATATATATATGTCATCTACTTACTTCCATTCAAGACAATAAGGAAAGGAAAACAATGTTCATGCGTACGTACGGACTACCGTATCCATGAATGGTGTGTTTCATTTCATCTATCTATCTATTATAAGTATATATATATATATACTGAATATATATGATATATAAATCATTTTTTATATTCTGGAAGTAAGTAAATCATGATATAAGTAATAATAATGTCAAGAACAACAAGTCCAAACACCTACGATAAATGAAGCGATTTTACCCAAAACACTTCTTTAACATGGAATTTACAAAAGAACGGGTAATATACAGTCATAAGTGAATCATATATGATATCATAAAAATGAATATGATTCTGTAATAAGTTAATGAAATTATTTAAATCATTATACAGGAGGTTCGGATACGTACAAAGCATATCAGACATAAGGTAAGGGAAATATCACAATCTCATTTTTATCCGAGATTGTTTATACTTTGGTGTTTACTGGGGTGTATTTTATCATCCACATCCATGTTTCCTCAATATGTAATATTATTTCCATCCACCTACAATTTTTTAAATCCAATTTTACCCTTCGGTGAGTTTTTAGTAAAAGATATGAAAGGAATGTTTTGTCATTTTTCGTACGAGGTACTTTTTGACTTTTCGGACAAAAGTACAAAGAATGTTTTTTTAACTTATACGGCGTGAATGGATTTTTAAAAAATTATTTCCAAGAATCTTTATTTACAAGTTTTCAAGTTTATTTTTAATCAACTTCTTTTAGTTTAAAATTGTATGACATGTTAAGAAAGGAAAAATTGTTTTGAAGTAGAAATGATGTTTTCCTCAAGAATGGAGTTCAAGTGTTTTATAAAAAATATTTTCCATATAAGATAATAAAGGGTCATGTTTTTATCCCTATTTTTACATTGATTTGATTATGTTGTGATGGAATTATTTTTATGAATTCCTTTATATTATATGAATTTTTTTATGATGTCACGATGTTTAAGATTCCATTTTACTACATGGGTTATGCAATAATGTATGATTTGTGATTTTGTGGCACACATAAGAATGGTATCATTATGAGATGGGTGGGACCTATATCTCCATCCAATGAATTGGGTAAAGATTTTATATCTCATGAGATAGACATGGCTGGAATGGTAGGTTATACCGGTTCAGTGAAACAGGACTGAAACGAGGGTGACTCGGTTCAGAAATGGATTTTTCCACTAAGATAGTCTTGGAAATGAGTCTTGAATAATGAGATATGATTCTCTATGATTATGTGTGTATGCCACAATGTTTCATGTTTTAAGTTATGATTATTGGGATTTCATTTCACTACTATGATTTATCCCATGTTATGAAATTATGATTTCTTTTGCAGGTTAAGATTTCCAAAAGTTATGTTCTTATGTATATGATGTGATTGATATTTCTTTTGTTTACCCTTACTGAGTATTTTAGCTCACCCTTTCGTATGTTTTTTTCCCTAGGATATAAATAAAGGTTTTAGGTAAAACAAAAGGAAGATCTTTATGGGAGATGTTGAAGATCTTTCACCACGATTAGAAGATTATATTCCGAGTTTCCAAAGACACTAAACTATTACGATCCTTGTGTGTGTTTTTGTTATGTACTAAGTATTCCACAAACGTAATGTAATTTCCATGTACGTCAAGTTTCAGGTCTCTACATACTTTCTAGATTTTGTGTTCATAATGTCAAAAAAAATCTATTTAACAGCATTCAAGTGTAGTTAAAAATTCAACAGTAGCATTCATGATTTAAGAAACATGGATGGATTCTTAAAACCATTAGCAATATAATCATGTAGATAGTTCCTTCTTCATAATAAAAATTAATCATTGATTCCCAATAGGTGTAGATCAATAATTATTATATAATTAATATATCTTAAATCTTCCCCATTCCATGAAATCATTTAAAAAACATGTGGTTATATAATCTCATTACTTATTTATTTAGATATATACACTAAAGTTATCATAATATTACTTTACTATCACTAAAAAAATACAACAATATTCTTTTTAATGTGTTGGTCTTTTCAATCAAATGTTTAAATTTTTTTCAACACCCATTTCAATATTTCAGTCATCCTAAAGAAAATATACAACTCTTCCCCCATTAGTGATAATAAATATGTAGGCTTAATAGTAAGGGATAATTAACCTTAACTCCATGACTTAATCATGAAGATAAATTCATATTATGTACTTTTTATTCATTTTAATTTAATATACAATTTGATTGACATGATGGATGTTTGGAATTAATTTCCTCAAAGAAATGATCCATAAAGTTATCAACACTATTTCTATTAGGGAACCACTCACTATATAAATGAAGAAATATAATTCAAGACATAAACTCATTCTATAAAGAATTTATAATGTGTTAAAAAATTATAAATATTATTTTAGGAGTTATTCAAAATATTTTCTACTAATAATCAACATATAACTTAACAAAAAGACAAAAATCATTTAAACCCAATCATGTTTCTCCCCATTCAAGTTACATTTATCTTTTCATATACATATAATTTATCCCCATTGTAATAGAGTTATATATTTTCATAAAAGTATTAGTGGACTTGAAAGAAAAACTTCTTCAATTATTGATTCCAACACCCTACATAATTTAATATTCACCTAGGATAGATATATTTGTTATTTATGCACCTGAAATCCCCCTCATGAATAAAACTCCATCTTTATTAACATCATTCCTATGGATTTAAAAAATAAACCCCTTATAATCATCTAGAGTAATTATGAGGAATTTAATTAATATCTAGTTTAAAATTCCAGTATTGAATATAAATGTTTCCAATTTCACAATGATAAAATCTAAACATCTTCCCACTTACGACATTTATACTAATTTAACTTAAAACATGAACTCTATGAAAATATTTTGAAATTTTATCCCCTTCTATTCCATACAAAAGGAAAAAATAACATATATTGGTATAATGTTTTCCCCTTTTCTTATAGTTTGAGAAACAAGGTTCAGAGATATTTCACAATCTAGAAACTCCATCCAGTTCATCTATTGTTTATGATAACTCTTCATGATTGCTTTTTTTTATTTTAAAAACAGTAAAATTCATGTAAATTATGGATATACTCTTACCTCATCCTTCACCTTGTCTGAAACATCATTTTTCACACTAGTAAGTAACATTCATACTTTCATACATGTTTTGTTATTCCACATGATTCCAATGGTATTTTTATTATATTTTTCATCATATACTTCTATACTAATATCTATGGTAATCAATTTGTTGGAGGGTTTCCAACTGATTTTCACCTTTCACATAGTTCCTCAGAAACATCAGAGTTTATTCTATTGAAAACATTTTTAATTAATCTTCATATATTTCTTCCACTAAATTAATCCACTTATTTATTATTTAGATTTTTTGTTCATTTGATTCTGTCCTGCTTACATTTCCTTTGATAATAATGGTTTTCTTTGAAATTATCAATGATGTTTCCATTTATTCAATAGTAATGGAATCAACTTCCTTTTACTATATCATCTTTCATAACCTACATGGAAATACTTTTTCTGGAATTATTCTTTTTTTATATCGCATGGAATTATAATCCCCACTACTTAATTATTTTTTCTTAATTTTTTGTATAGAAACATTATTTACTTTCATCTTAGGTTTTTTAGGTTCAACATTTTTCTATTTATTACACCCCAATGTTAATTTATTATTGATTCCTTTTTGTTAATTAATTTTTTATCACATTATTTCTTCAATAACATAACAATTATAATTGGTTGGCATGGACCAACATCATCCTTCACTAATATGCCCTTCGTTATAATTGTTATAGGCATTTAATGTATTCTGAAACCTATTTTAAGTGAATGAATTTCCCATTATCCATATAGTTTTTTATTATATTTTATCCAAATTAATGTATGCATTTTATATTTTCCTATAATTGAAATATTTTTAAAATAAATATAATATTTTTTCTCAAATATTCAACAACACCAATAGTAGCTAATAAATATTTCCATCTTCCATTTTGTTGTAATCTATCCACTTTTGAAATTTTTATACTTTTGAGTAAAAAATCCATTATCTTATAAATAATTTAGGAAAAACATTCCCTTACACTAGTTCACATCTGTCATTGATTTAGTGGTTTGTTTCTCAATTTTATTATCCACAAACATTAGGATGTAATTGGAAATTTAACATTCACTTAGTAAAGAAATAGTATTAGTGTGTAAAAAATTTCATAAACCAAGGTTTATATTTTTATTTTATTTTGAAGAAGATAAAAAAATGGATAATTACTAGAACTTATTACCACCATTATTAGTATTTTTCATTAATTAAACTCTACACAAAAACTTTCCTGAAAAAATATATTTTCTCATCTTCTTCAGATATTTCTGGTTGAACCACTTATAAAATTTTCACCTCAACTTCAAATTCAAGGTAATCCATATTGATGTTACTTTTATCCTCCTAAACTATTATAATTCATCCTTAACATTCCATTACTACTTTACTCATCTTCTTTATATAGTTTTTAAGTGTATAGGGTGGTTTATTTATTTTAAAACTCACATGAACCTTCTTCCTCCCGACCTAGGGGACCCTCTATGTGATTATGGAAGCCTTCCCTCCCTTCAAGACATCATGATCATGAATTTTATACCTGGTAAGTGGTTTTTTTTCAATTTTCCTCTTATCTTCCATCATTCTCTAATACTCGTGGTGTAATATCAAGACAATGTGCATTGTTGGTTTTGATCTTGATTGGTTTTGATCTCATATCTTTCATGCGATCATCTGTACCTTCATCCTCATTATTGTTTCCATTAGAATAGTTATTTGATTGTAAGTTAAAGGGATGGGGTCTAAACCCTAACCATATGGTTTGATAATTAGAGATCATATGAAATATTTCAATTGTGCCAATACATGTTGACATGAATTGACTAAATGATAAATTTGATTATTCCTTGGATTCCCTTGGAATCTAATTATATATTGACCTATCATATGGCTATTGTTTAGGTGAGATAATGTTTCATTAAATGAATTTATAAATATTTTTATTTGTATTCATTATGACATGGATTTTGGGTGATTTCATTATACAGTTTCATGTTGGGTTTTCTTATTTATTGAGATAATTTAGATGTAATTGGTTATGAAAAATTGATATATGAAACTTATAATTGAAAGAAAATTAAAATTCTCATAATTAAGAATTAATAATAATGATGTAATATTGTGATATCTATATTATTATAACATGTGTTGTGATAATTAATTTAATGATTATCTAGGGAATTAACTCGATTGATAAATTATGAAACACTTATATAGTGTGTAATAAGCCCTAGGACACATGCTGAATTGATTATATACTGGGATATTCCATGAGACATGTTGAAATGATTATATACTAGGCTTGGCCCTAAAAAATGCTGAAATTATTATATACCTGTCATTTCTTTGTGGGTTCTAATATTCTTATATATTGGTATGGACACTGATTTATTGCTGAAAGGATTATATTTTGTGGTTTGGCACATATTGTTTTTCAATTGATTCCTTTGTTATATGGTTATGGTTATAATTGTTGTGAGACATTCTTAGAGACGTTATGGAATAACATAGAGACATGCTATGTTTTACCATTGTTATATGGTTGTGTTTATCATTGTTCTAGCAGATTATCATAGATATTTCAGCATAGATCCAAAGAGGGTAAAAGTGGTATCAATTTAATTTCTTAATTAATTAATATACTTGTTTATTTCTTTTTTTATACACTTTTTGTCTAACTAGTTATGTTTAGACATGGTGGTGTTAACCTAATGAGTAATAATCACAATCTATTTGGGCTATTGTTTGGTACCCAGGAAGATTATATGGATGCGGGTTTGGAAATGGGAAAATGACCTTCTTGTTGACGATTTACATGTTGGATGGGCTAGATTTTGGATATTGGACATACATGGGGGTTTTATTCGGGAATTTTGAGTCTTTTGTTAATTATTATAGTATTTTATTTGTATTAAATCTTGCATGAAATTTATTTACATCCATCACATCACTATAAAATTCCATTATACACAGTTGTATTTTATTATTGGTTTCCACTTTATCATATTGTTTCCATTATTTTTCACTCTGTTATTTATTTATTTATTTATTTTCTTCTATTTTGTTGTAAACTCTGAATTTAGTGGGTATTGTCTTACTACGATACTTGTCACACTCCCACTACTTTTTTGAATCCACTGGAATATGGTGAGGTGTGCTTGAGGTCTCATAAAAGGCCCTTTATTGTAACATGAGAGAGTGTTGGATTAGGGTATGTTATAGAGTTGTATTATAGGTACATGTTTCTTTTTTATTTCTTTACTATTTGGGAGAATGGCATAAAAGATTGTAGGATGTGATAAGAATTATTAATGAGATTATTAATGGGAGTAGTTAACCCCTGTACGAGGTAAAATCCAAGTTCCAAGGTGTGGATTAATATTTATATTGTGTACTTGTTGTAGTTCTTGTTATTTCTCACTGAGTGATTCACATGTTGTGTGAGGTTATGGTTTTATGATTTATTATTATTATTATTATTATTTACACTAATGTAATGGTATTGTGAGATATGAGTATGCAAGGATCACAATAGGCCCATAGGGATATATATAGACACGATTTTTTCATGATAGGGTCATATTTATTTTAATGTGAGGTATACCATTCTATTGAACTGTGATATGAAATATCTGTTTTACTTGATAAATGATACAAATTAATTTTTATATAATGAAAAAACACTTCCATGTCTCGTTAGTGAGATCGAGAGTTAGTGGTTTGCTATTTTTTCACATATTGAGGTTGAATTTTTAATATTCAGTTAAATGAGTAGTGTTTTTTTTGGTAGAGAAAATTCCTCCTCACTATTTTTTAGATGAGAATCAATAGAGAAGAAATAAACATGATTTTAATTATGACTAACCACAACTTCTTATAGTTCCTAAGGATCATATGAGTGTTTAGCTTCACAAAACCTTCCTTAGGGTCATGCAATCTACGTAAATAATATTTTTTCACACTATGTCATCGATGTTTGAGTTGATGAGAGAGTTTAAAATACCGCATCTACCTAAGTTTTCTAGGGATGGAGGGACCCTATAAATTTAGTTCTATATTGTGTCAGTCTAGATGTTCTTTATGAATTTGGAAGAAACGGAAGATAAGATGCTGAAACTTGTTTTTTGTATGATTTTTGGACCATCCAAGCAGTTATGGGACATTCCAGAGTAGGTAGAGCAGTAGGAGGAGTTTTTTTGGAAGGAATTAGAGATGAAGTTCATTATACATTTGTATATGGGGACATTAAGGGATGGGATGGCCCACATGTTCATGCACATGACACATGAGGGCATGTAAGTGTTGGAATATGCTGAAAGTTTCACCGACCTGTAGCCCTTTGTGCCATATTTGGAAGCTAAGGAGATATCAAGGGAAACATTTTTTCAGGACGGACTTTGTTATTTACTTAGGATACATGTGAACATATTCATTCTGAGTAGTTTTGAAGACATGATTAATCAACCACTCATCATAGAAGGGAATCTAAGAGAGGACCTAGGCCGAATATATGTTATTTTTGTAGGGAAGATTATGATGTCTTCTTCTAGAGTAAATAAGGATCACTATGATAGTTTTCTCAAAGTAAAAATGGTTAGAGTAGTCAGGGTAGTGATAATACATTTCAAGTCAGTTCTCCATTATACTTCTATTAATATGGCATGATGGGCCACAAACGGCTATAGTGTCCATACCCAAATTTTGAGTGTCATGATTGCATAATATTTAGCCACCGACATAATTTTTGTAGGGGAATATAAGAGAAGATAAGTTTTAGGGGAACAATACAAGTACTAAAATATTTGAAGGAATTAGATAATCCTTAGCAGATAGGTAGTTGGAGTTCCATGCAACGTTTTGGTAAAGGAAGGTGTGGATGAAAGACAGTATACTATGAGAGGTATGATTCTTTTGATATATACCCCTTATGTTTATTTTCTCGATATAAGATAATGAAATATCATTCAATTTTCACTTTTTGAGAATTAATTGGGAATATATGTGGAACATTTGAATGGAATTTTAACCATCAACACACCATTGGGAATGTATATTTATAATTTCAAACATTGGAAGGCATGTTTCCTAGAAACCAGGTGTTACTATTTCATTTGGAACCATTTGTGCTATAAATGACATGTTTTGATTTGATTCTCTGTGTGAATTGGTTTTCTCAATACCAGTATCAAATCAACTATTATAGATGTAGATTTAACTTTTTTATCCCCAAAAGGGGGATATGTTTCTCACTAAGGTGTGTGGGATCTCTAGGTTGGTTGTGCTAGAATAATTCAATGTAGATTTTCTTGTCTCATAACTCAAATAGATGGTCTTACTGTAGATGATGGTATAATGTAGTATGATGCTTTTCTTCTAGGGTCAAACTATAAAAGGATTTGTTTTTTGTTGAGTTCTATGGCTTACCACTCGAGTGAGTGATCTATTTTATGATCGAGTTTTGACTTGGAGAAGATCCAATTTCTATCTCATCATACAGAATGGAACCAGAAGAGATTTAGTAGTTAAACGTCTTATATGAATATTTGAAATATAATGGTTTCATATGGCCGAGTACATCACCTTGGGGTTATTTATTTCTCTTTTTTTGGAAATATGATGAGAATTTGTGCATATGTGTGGATTATCAGAGATTGAATAAAATGATGGTTAAGAATCTGTATCCATTTCCATAAATCTAAAATCTATTTGATCAGCTGAGATGTGAGATGTTCTTCTCCAAGGTCTATTTGAGATCAGTAAACCATCATTTGATGTTTTTTCCATCAGACATACCTAATATAGATTATTGGAGCAGGTATGGATTGTATGAGTTCTGAGTGATGCTATTTGGGTTGACCAATACACAAGAAATATTCATGGACATGATGAATTATATGTTTCATCCTTTTTAGACAGGTTTGTAGTGATTTTTTGATGTTATATTTATGTACTCCCATGTGTAATATTCTCATGCCAGATTTATTGACATCATGTTGAGTAAATTTAGAGAGCATGGGATTCATGCCAATATATGTTAATGTAGTTTTCTGAATGATAATGTGCACTTCTTGGGCTATGTCATCTCAAAGGCAGGAGTGTTAGTGGGATGAGAGAATATTTCAATCATGATATTATCAAAGCATCCAAATAATATCTTTGAGATTTAGATATTTTTGGGTTTAGAAGGTTATTATTGGGGAATTATCTTGGGATTTTACCATTTGGTAGAACATATGTTAGGGATGACCAAGAAATAAGTGAAGTTTTTTTGGTTGGTGATTATGAGAGATATTTTTAGAAAATCAAAGTCATCTTAACCTCATCAACTTTCCTCACATTCCCTTTTCTAGGTAAAGTATATATGGTGTATTGTGACACATCTGAAGTTTGACTCGAAGAAGTTATGATGTTGATGGATCGAGTGTTTTCTCATGTCTCTAGAAAACTATGACCATATGAGAGGAATTTTCTGACCCATGATTTTTATTTAGAAGCCGTGGTGCATGGCCTGAGATGTTGGAGGCATTATCTAATGGGTGAGAGTTTTCTGGTATACATACAAGATAAGTGCCTCAGGTACATCTTTTCTAAGTAGGACTTGAACATTCGAAAGAGTAGTTAGGTTTATTGTCTATAGTATTTTCGAGTCAGAGTGTTTTTATACAATAAGAAATGGATTTTTTTGGAGATTCATTGAGAGAAAAGAAATAGGTGGAGTTAGTATGTGATTCTTGTGATGAGTGGAGGATTACAAACCACTTTGTGGACATGCATCTAGATGTTCATGAGTTTTTGTAAGAGTATCATAGACTTCAAAATCTATTATACCCATGATTTTTGACCGGATCAAGACCTAAAAATTATTTCATATGAAGGGATGAGTTTTAAGAGAAATCCTACATAGTGGGGATCTTCCATTAGGATGGTCTCTCAATAGTTCCAATTCTCTTCTTTTATGTGGCTGCATATGGGTTTCTAGGGTTTTTCATGAGGAGATAATGACATAGTTTCATTATTCAAGATGGGTAGTACATCTTGATTTTACAAATATGTATCTTGATATCCATAGATAGTACAGGTGGTTAGGAATGAATATGGATACAACGTGATTTGTGTTGATATGTTTCACTTCTTAGTAGGTGAAAGCAAAATATCAGAGGCCGACTAGTCTTTTTCCAACATTTCCCATTCCTGTGTGGAAAAATATGATGTCACTATGGAATTTATGATATATTACATATAAAAACCATAAGAATGATTCTATATAGGTGATTTTGGATAGAATAATGAATGTATCCCCATTATTACCTATCAATGATACATTCATTGTTGTTGATCTTGGTAGTCATTACATACATGATGTTGTTCTATTGCATAGTGTTCCAAGGAGTATTGTTCCACATGGTGATCCTCATATGAAATCATGCTTCCAGTAGGGTATTAATAATTCTTTAATATCACAAGCTATTTTGTGTATGGCCTATCATCCTTAGACTAAAGTTTAATCTTAGAGAAAGATTTAGGTTATATATGATATGTTACAGGCCTGTGTTTTTGATTTTGTTGGTTTGGGGGTGTAGAATATGAAACTCATGGAGTTTTCATATAATAAATAATTTTAGGAATCAATAGAGATGTCACCCTTTGATGTTTTTAGGGATGTTAACGTCATTATCAAAATTGTTTGTAGAATGCAAATTTTTCAATATTTGTTGGGCCAAGTCTCATACAGGATATGTTTCATCATGTTAGGATTAGAAGACAATGATTGGTGACTGCACATAGCGTGCAAAAATCTTATGCTGACCACCAGATATGGCCTATGGAGTTCGAGATTAGTAATCATGTTTCCTTTAAAGTGTCTCCTTGGTTAAGGAATGTCAAATTAAGAATTAGGGAATCATATCTCCTAGGTTTTTTGGGATCTTTGAGATAGTGGAAATGGTCAGTCTAATGGTGTTACATTTTTATATTTCACAATGCTATAGTTCCATAATCAAAATGTCATGTATGTCACATATTCGTACATATCATTCAAACCCTTATCCTGTGATAGATGTTGAAAAAGTCTATCATAGAGATGATGGCTCTTTTGAAGAACATTCAATTCAGATTGAGGACCCTTGTGAGAAGTATCTTCGATGTATGGATATTCCTCTAGTTTGAGTATAATTAAAGAATGTGAGAGTTCAATGGGATACATGGGAGAGTGAATTTGATATGCAATAATAATGACCATGATTTTTCAATAATACCCCATAGTAATACTTGGAGTAGTTTGAGGATGAGCTGTTATATGGTGTGGTATTTTTTAGATCTCCTCTTTTTTCTGGTACGCCCCTCTTTGAGTTTTAATTAGAGCCTTAGTGGTCTTGTATTGTTCAGATGCTGAGAGCCTTGATGAAGAAAATGAATTAATGTTTTGGGATGTATAATTTTTTGAATTAATGGATTATAGGAAAATAGGTTGAGTGATACCATATGTCCTTGTTAAAATGAAAATACTTAAATGGGGTTCGGGTTTTTATTAGAAAAATTGGCTGAAAACTGTCTACAGAATAGTTACATGTCATGTCACTATAATAAACACCATACAATTTTTTAAAGATACATGTCATGAATGGTTGTAGGTCATTAAAGGATTCATGGTGTGAAATGATTACACATCATGTAATTATATTACATGTTACATAATGTTCAATCAGAATAATTAAAAATATGAGGCAACGAGTTTTTCATTGTATCCCTCTAAAAATAATTTCACAACTTATAACCATATTAAACATTGTGTAATTCCATACCGTATAGTTTTTATGTGTGTCTTTTTGTTGATATTTATTTCCAAATCACATGCATCTTCTTCCTATCATCCTAGGGTAACCGTCGGGAGATTTTGGAAGCCTTCCCTCCCCGATAGACGTCGCGATCATGAATTTTATCATTGATTAGTTCTTTTTATTTAGTTTTTATCTTCACTTTTTTTGTTCTCTAATCATTTCCGTGTTAGATATTGATTTTGTGAATTATTGGGTTTGATCTTAATCAGTTTTGATCTAGTATCATTATTTCATTCATCCAAACCATATTCATCATTGGCGTTTCCCACTAGAGGTGTTTTTTGATCATCAGTTAAAGGTTGGTTGTCCAAAAATTAACCCAATGGTTTGATAATTATCAAGTTTATACAATATTTCAATAGAATCGAGACACATGAACCTCTATTAATTAAATAATGAATTGTATTATTCCTTGGAGCCCATTTGGATCCAATTGGATATTAACATGGCTTTGGTGACCATTTAGGTGAGATAACATTTTATTCAATGAATTTATAAATGTTTTAAAGTGTGTTTAGCATTACATAAATTTTTGGTGTTTTAATAATATAGTTTTACCTTGGATTGACTTGGTTATTGAGATAAATAGAAATTTATTGGTTGTTAAAATTGATATATGGAATGGGTTGTCGATAGATAAATGGTAATTTTTCATAATAAACCATCAATCATGATGATGTGATATTGTGATATCCCAGTTATTATGACATGTGTTTTGGTAAATATTATAATGCTTATATGGGGAATTGGACCAGATGATAAATACTGAAATACTTATATAGCAGGTTATGCCCAGTGACACATGATAAAATGATTATATTCACAGTTATGCCCTGAGATATGCTGAAATTTGTATATATACCAGGCATGGGCCCGATACATGTTGAAATGATTATTTATTGGGCTTGTCCCTAAGACTTACTAAAATTCATATATACCATGCTCTAGCCTTATTTATTGCTAAAATGTTTATGTAGTGGGGTTTGACCAATATTTTTATAATTTATACCTTGGATATAAGGTTATGGTTGGCATGGTTGTGAGACATTGTCACATGCATTCTGAAATAATGATAAGGTACGTTATGTTTTTCCATAGTTATATGATTATGGTTGGCATGGTTGTGAGTCATACATAGAGATATTATAGCATATATCCAAAGTATGCTTAAGTGGAATTAATTTAACTATTTAATTAAATAATACAATTGTTTATTGAATTGCAACATTCACTTATTATCAGTCTAGTTATGTTTATACATATTCATTATGACCAACTAACTTATAATCATACCCTATTTGGACTACCGTTTTGTAGCTGAGTAGATTATTTGGAAGAAATTTTCGACAAGGACAAAGGAACATGCTGTTAATTTTTTTCTAACTAGATAGGATAGATATTGGAGATGAGAAAAACATGGAGTTTGGGACAACAAATTTTTATTATTTTGTTGATTCTTCAATTATTTTATTTGTATGACATCTAACAAGACATATATTTACATTCCATCATATCATCACATTATTACCTTATTATTTACTGGATTATTCAGTTGAATTTTATTATTTGTTTCTGTTTTATTGTATTGTTTCCGTTATTTCCACATTGTAATATTAATTAATTTTTATATATTGATTTTTCTCTACTATGCAATAAACTCATAATACATGGGATCTAGTCTTCCCACTACACTTATAACACCCAAGCTTCTAGATAGAAGCCTCTGGAATATAGGGAGGCACACTTGAGGTCTCATAACTATCCCTTTTTGGACCCATGAGAGAGTTCTGAATCTAGGGATGTAATAGATTTTTTTTTCTAGTGTTGAAAAATGAGTACCATAGTGGAAAATGTATCATAATTAAATCAACACTTACAATAAGTGGATATGTTTTTTACTCAAGAAGAAACCATATCATAGTTTCAATACCCATTTCATTAAAAAGCACTATCTCATAACATAAGACTCACAACCTGTTATTATATTGGAATTCCCCAAATTATTAATCTTTCAACAAATTATTTATTGTGGAAATCCCCAGTATCTAAATATCCTCCTTCAACCATTATGAATAAGTTATTTGGTATGATCCTAGAATTCTCTAAATCTCAAAGTAATATATTATTCCCAAATATTTTGTCTTTTACTTATAGAGAAATGTAATGTCTAATGAAAAAATGATCATAAGAATGTCACTATTTCAAGATAATTTTGAAAATTACAAAAGAATGTGAGATTGTTCAATAACTTTTACTACTTTGTAATTTCCAAATCAATGGACTATGGATGAAATAATTAAAACTAAAACTTAAAATATCATGTCTTTACGAATTAATCATAATATTACATGTCAAATGGGAATAACATACACAATATAGAAGTGAATTTGTGTATAATAAAAAATATGTCTCTATGGAATGTAAATTTTGATGAAATCCATTACCTCACACTTTCATTTAGTTGTAAATGAATTAAAATCATGTGTTTTGGTTTTATGCATGGTATTAATTTATAAAATAACCATAATAATATGTATAATATCATATATTTTCCCCTTACAACATTTTACCACACATTTATTAATAATATTTTAATATTTTCATTATTTAATGTGTTAATCACCTTGTCTTATTATTCATGATTCGTTATAAACATTACAATTATTTTTCAAATTATACAGTTCCATCACATCCATAATTATAATCATTAAAAAATTATCATATTTATTTTTTAATTATAATTTTATAACCAATCATTAAAAATGGTTTTGAGAAATAAAGTATATTACGATCATGGAGACCGTAGGATGTATATATGCATGAGTGAAGTTTATAATTTTCAACCATCACTATAGAAAGATGGTAAGTAATATATTATATTTTAATGATGATAATAATTTTGTAAATATAATTTCATTTTTTAAAGATATTTATATATATATTCCATTTGGTTTTGTAGGGAAATGAGAGTCACATTGCTTTGTGAGTGTGGTAGTCCACACGTACATGAATAATGATAAAAAAATTAGTGTAAGAAATAAAATGACATATTTTATTTTCATAGTGATAAATATGTCAATAATATCATTATTATATCTTCTAGATCCCATTTTTTATTTAAATTTATCCTAATCTCTTTCTATGTTACGTGTTAGTTAAAGACGAATCATATAATGACGTAAACATTTTTGAATGATATTTTTTTCTTATATAATTCATTTTTACATACCATATAAAATCAAACACCTAGAAAAAAAAATAGAAACCAACAAAATTTTATCTCTTTAATAATGATCATTACATTATTCCACTATGAAACCAATTAAAATGCTATACAGTACAGATAAAAAAAATATAAAATAGAATTGCTAAAATGGGAAAGTATGGATTTTCATAATATTCTAGAATCATCATGCCCGTAGAAAAGGATATAGAAATAAAAAAATATTTTCAAACTAATCAACATCTTAATGAAAAAAAATTACATTAATGAGATTTATGTTGAATTGTTGAGTGAAAGAATGAAGTGGTTTTTAATGGGTACAAAGGGAAATGTGACCATTGGTATATGACCGTTATATAAACATGGGTTAAAATGACCAACGATCATACCAAAATTGGAAACTATATCATTGGATGAAAATTTTATAATTATAATTAGGTTAATAAATAGTAATGATAAAGGATAATTGATATAGAATGGAAAATTAATGGCCTCAACTCGTAGAGAAGTGCTGTATGAAGCCCATGTGTCAGAAATTGGGAGGGAGTTATCATCATTGGGGTTTTCCTTAACCAATCCCTATCCAATATCTAATAATTGAATCTTGAAGGAAACCACATATATGATACTTTCATGTTATTTGAGATTACCACTTGGTCAATATTAGCCAAGCCACCCCACAAAACTACCACCATCACACACCTTACCCTTATGGTATATTTGGGTGTAATAAGTTGTTATGTGTCCATACCATAATGTAAAATCTTTTTAATAAGTAAAAGTTTTATTCCATTAATACCATTTTATGAATAGTTATTCTTAGTAAAATATATGATGAAGTTGATAAATTTATTTTTGGTTGCAAATAAACATAGTTTTATTTTTATAGAAATTATATACATTTTTAATAAAGTAATATATTTTGAATAAAATATATTTTAAGAAAATAGTAATTTAAAACACTCTCACAAAAATTTAAATGATAAATTATTTTTATAATGACCTAGGGATTTTTTTATTAATGTAAAAACTTTGATTATACCTTAAAAAATAAAATTTTTATATAAATAAGGATTTGTGTAGATAAAAGTTATAATTATAATATTATGGAATTATTATGAAAATTAAACAATATTTTTGAAATCCTTATGTTGAAATTAGTTTAGGGTGAATTTAGGATAATTTTCTAAAATACATTAGTTTTTAATGAATAGTAAAAAAATATAGTTTCAGGTTTTCAGTATATTTTATGAAATAATATTTACGTTATAATGGTGAAAAAATTAATTAAACAGAAAAAATAATAAAATATATTATTTGTTTTATAATTTCTATTTTTATATATTTTAATCAATTTTCATAACTATAAGTCACTCTCCAAAGTCTAAAAAGGAAAATTAGATTTCTAAATAAATTAGTTTTTGGAGTCTTTTTCCCTATATGAAAAAATAAGTAAGAAAAGAAATTTTTTGGTTCTGGTGGAATAAAATAACATAAAATTTAACCTAGATTTCCAAAACCATGAGAAAAAATCATGTGCAAGACAATGGTTTTTTATGTTCCACCACGTAGTTTTCCAAGACCTATATTTGGAAATTACTGGACAATTCAATCACTTTTTCTATAAATACCCTTCTATTTCCCCATTTTATTTCATTAAAAATCCATTGTCCAAGAAATTATGGCCATTTTCCACCCAAGGATTCCCCTATGGTGTCTCTAAACCCCATGGTTTGATATTCATGTTATAGGAACAACTCTTCATGGCAAGGGAAATCTTCAGATCTCTTTTCCAAACAAGTTTACTTTATTCTATGGTATGTAAAATAATTTAAATAAAAAAATTATTTTCTCCCATTTCTATTGTCCCATTAATTTAATAATATACATTAATTAGTGGTATAACCATTCCCCTCTCATTTTAACATTTTCTAAAACCATATTTGATACCCATCAAGCTTACTTCTCAAATTTCCCTATTTTACATGACAAGTTATCCTTTTATTTTGATTGGAATTACCAAAGATATTTTAATTTAAAATGGTATTAAACTATATTTAAAAATTACATATGATTTTTGGATTTACATATAAGAAATCCACATTTCTTTTTTTGGGTTAAAAATGTCTTAATGATCATGTCTTTAATCTCTTTTGTATGGAATGATACTGAAAATAAAACCATTATTTGTCATCCATGGGTTATTAATTAAATGATTTATTAAGATCTGTGTGACTCATTGGAACTTAATATATATGAATGGAGTGACTCGATTTCATTCCAATGCCTTGGGTAAATAATTTAATTTCATGAGTTGACATGCTTTACAATATATTTTTGGATAATCATAGAAGTTTTTATTTATGAATCCTATGTGATAATCCTTTTTGATATTATTACAAATCACTCATTTAAAAGTTGTATCCACATTTCCATGTTATAATTCATATTCATATTATTGAGTTATAAATCTTGTTCATGACTTTTTATTATCACTCATGTTCTTATTAATATGTCTCATGATCACATAATTGTTGTTTCTCTAGATTATTCCCTTTCTAGTATTCATGATCACCCATACCTTTTGATGTATGTCTATAGTATATGAGATGTAGTAAAAAATTAAATAGTGTAGACCCATGAATATGTATTTAAATTGGATTTAAATGTTCATTTCAAGTTTTCATGTATAATGTACCTTTTTCCCAGAAACTAAACTTTTAAAGATCATATATTTGTACCATGTGATGAAAATTAATATAATAAACAGGGGAAATGCCATATTTGGTATCAAAGAGAGGTTTAGTTATTTATGGGAATTAGGACTTGAGAACTTTAGGAAGATCTATAGGGACATGTATTGATATAGGAAAACGTCCCAGTATTTTGGTAATTATTAATTATGATATTTATAAAAGCTACATAATTTTTTGGATACTAAAAGTGGGAATGGATATAATATATATGTACCTAGGGATAATATCCAAAAACACCACCTTAAGCTAGACCTGAATGGGAATGGTTACACAACATTGATCCTTGGTACAAACCTAGTTTTCCACTAAAAAAAGACATGCTTGGTTAATCACAAGGTTTTTATGAACCTTTTTGAAGCACATATATTGTAAATGTAATTTTTATTAGTATATATTAATGAAATATTAAATCATGATGTTTTATTTCCTAAAATCCCATTAGAATTATATGATTAGTAACAGTAACACATTTTTCACTATGATTTTATTATTCTAGAAAAATTGCTGGAAATTGGACTAAACAGGTAAATAATGAGTGCAATGAATGATCCCATAAAGACATTATGATAGAATTTGGAATGAAAACATTTATGGGGATAATGAATAGATTAACATGACTTATGACCAATTACAAGAATCAAGTCAAGTGACCAGATTCGCCTGTAAGGGAACAAATGTCTGTTAAGAAGTTCATGGGTCAGTGACCACCTTATTTCTGTGGATCTACTGACCCATTGGTTTTTGAATAATGTATAATATCTATAGAAAATATCATCTCTATAATCTATTTTTCGGAGTAATAGAATGTAACTCCAGTATTATACCACTTAGAAGGAGAAACTGGTCAATTGTGGAAATAAATTTAAAACCCAAATCCAAGAAGGGAGATTTATTTGATGTCATGGTAAGAGTTTAGGAGAGTCATTTTCAATAAATATTTCCCATGTTTGATTCAGAAAAATGGATAAGTCATTCCTTGTACTGAAATGAAAGAAAAATGTACTTTAATGAATATATGAGAAGAACTTTACCAGACATTATCTATAAACCTCTAGATTTTTTATGGATCCTAAGTTAAAGGTTGATATATTTTTTAATGGACTATGTCCCCATCTGTGGAATAATCTAGAATATCATGAATATGAATGATATTAGGAGATAATTCATAGTCCTATGATGGCTAAATTGGATTTTAGGGATGCATAGTGTCCACATTGGTTGAATGAGAAGAATAGGTTAATGGATCCAAATTCGGGGAATTGAAATGATCAAGGAAAAGGAGGAAATAATGTTCAACTACACATGTGAGAAAATGTTGGATGAAACATTCATGGAACTAATTACATGGGAGTGGAAGGTGATACATGTGCAGAAGGGATAACTATATAGCTCAAAACATTAGAATTTAAGTGAATCCTCAACTTGTAAACATTAACAAAAAAGGTGTAGGCCCAAAAAAGAGTTCAATGCTTCATGTGTGGACATCTTGGTAGATTTTATAATCAATGAAAAAATCAGTAGATAACAGAAGTGATCCACCATCAACCTCTACAAAGGCCAAGGGAGCAAGGTCAGTCATTTTCTATCATGATAGTAGAAGTGAAGGCTCTGAATGATGTGGTGGAAGACACATTCATTGTGCCCACATTACTAGAAAGTACTTTTGTTTATTAGAGTTCTATAAATTCATTTATTACATATAATTTTTCAAATAATATAGAATAAATCCCTAAATATATTTAATTATATTTATTATTCAAGACCCCTAGAGGGATTATCCTAATATTAACAATGTACAAAAACTATAGTATTATCTTTGGAGAGTACAATCTCCTTCCAAATCTAAGATTCATTCCCATGGTGGAATTCGACACTCTACTGGGGATTGATTGGATCTCAATGTATAATTATAAGATAAACTATTAAAAAAAAGGAAATTTCAGTTATCTAGAATGAATAACCTATAGTAATTTTCATAGGAGTGATATCCTGGCCGAAATATTTTCTAGAATAATCTCCCATAGCATTATCTGTAGAGATGATTGGTGAAGTGGGAGAAAGAAATAAAAGTATACAGTTAGATATTGTACCCATAATTCATGAATACATTGATGTATTTAATAAAGAGTTACCTATAACTCCCCCAAAAATATAGGAACAGTTTTCCATTGAACTCATACCTATATCCAATATGATTTCAAAGACCCCGTATATAATGAAAAATATGGTGTTAATGGAATTAGAAAAAAAAACTTCAAGATATTCTAGGGAACATATTTATCAAACCAAGTGTGTCCCCTTGGTGAGAACCTATTCTATTTGTGAAGAATAAGGATGAATAAATATATATATGCAATGATTATAGAGAAATTAACTGGTTCACTATTAAGAATAAGTACCCTCTCCAAAGGATTGAAGATTTATTTTACCAGCTTCAAGTGGATCAATTGATCTCCAAGAATTATCTTCAATCCGAGTTTTTTCAACTGAGGGTGAGGAAGGGAGATATTACAAAGACTAAATTACAAACAAGATATGTGAATTATGAGTTTATTGTTAATCCCTTCAGTTTCACTAATTATTCTTCTATATTTATTGATTTCATGAATACAGTTTTTAAGGACTACCTTGATAAATTTTTGGTCATTTCGGTTGATGAAATTATGAAATATTTCAAATTTCACAAGGATCATGATGATCATCTAAGGGATACTATGAGAATAATTCGAAAGAATAATATTTTTCGAAAATCCATAAAATGTGAATTTTGGTTACAATAAGTTTTGGTATTTGGTAACATTATAACCAATGAAGCAATATCAGTTTATCCTTAAAAGACAATTGATGAAGAGGAGCATCCTCATCCTCTAATATTAACTAAGACTTGTATTTTCCTTTGTTTAGTAGGATATTTTATGAGGATTAGGATTTTTTTTCAATTTATAATACACTAACCATGTTAACTTAATAGGGGCCATGTTCATCTTAAAAAGGAGTGTGATAAAAATTTCCAAGAACTAAATAAGCGATTCATTATGTCACATGTGTTAAACATATCCTTTATCAAATAAGGATCCGTTATTTATAGTGATGAATCTTTGAAAGGGATTGGATGTGACTTCATGAAAAATGTCAAGGCTATTTCTTATTCATGTTGATATTTAAATCCTCAGGAGAATAATTATCATATTCATGACCTAGATCTAGATGTAGTTATTTTTTTCTTTGAGAATTCGGAGCTACAAACTTTATGAGGGGAAATGTGATATATACCCAAACCACCAAGGTTTGAAGTTTATTCTCACACAGAATTAATTGAACATGAGATAAAGGATATGTTTCGATGTTCTTAAAGACTGTGAATATTCCATTTATTATCACCCTATAATTAAAAAAAGTCTCTAGTGCCTTAAGTACGTAATACCTTGTTTTTATGGAAATGATGAGGATTCAAGGAGATCCTTTGATCAAGGACCTAGTAAAATTGGACATGGGAATCATAAGAAAGTAGACATCATTAACCCTATCCCATGTTATTTCTATACTATCGTTACGAGATAAGATCAAGTGAGATCAAATAGTAGATCCTTTTTTATAAAAGAAGATAGATACTATGAGGAATATGAAAATTCCTGAGTTCAATAATGATCAAGGTGTATGGAATTTTTTTAAAAGTATATTTTTCCATTCTATCCCAAAGATAAAGTAATTGATGGATGTAGCTCATAGCTCTACAGTAACTATAAATCTTGGAAACACTGAAATATATATAGACCTTCACGATCTTTGTTGGTGGGACAATATGAGAATGTAGATTATCGAATACACTGCAAGTTGCTTGGTATATCAACAAGTGAAGGAAGAGAAACAACCACCTAAATTAGTATTACAACCACTAAACTTACCAAAATGTAAGTGGGGGTAATATCACTATGGACATTATCACTGAGGTTTGAAAAACATCCTATTGAAATAATGAAATATGGGTTATAGTGGATTGAATCACAAAGACTTCCCATTTCAACACTATTTAGGAAAATTTCTCTAAAGTACAAAATTCCAATATATACATAAAGAATGTGGTGAGGTTGAATAGGGTTCTACTTTATATACTTCTAGATCATTATCTATAGTTTAAATCAAAATTCTAGAGAATTATTCAAATTTATATGAATACTGAAATGAATTTTAGCAGGTCCAATCACCTCCAAAATGATGGAAAATATGAAAAGAATATTTAGACACGCGAGGAATTACTGATAAAATGTTCAATAGATTTTAACAGTGAATGGGGTCAAAACCTCCCATTAGTTGAGTTCTCGTAAAACAACTTCTTCCACTTGAGTTTTAAAATGCACAATATGAAGCTCTATATGGAAATAATTACATAACTCCTACTTTTTTTTGATGAAGTTGGTGAGAGGAAATTGCTTGGTCTTGATCTTGTGAAACCATCCAAAAATATATAAAGTACTCTAAGATTCATCAGAAGAGTTATGATGACAACCATCGAAGGTAATTTTTGTTTTATTTCAGAGAAAATGTTTTCCTCTGGATATAACACTGGAAGAGAGTGATGAAATTTGGGAAGAAAGGGAAGCTTATCCCTAGTTATATTGGCCCTTATGAAATCCTTGTTCATGAATTTGTAGTGTCCTATCATCTAGTACTTCCACCAAATCTAACTCATGTTCATGATGTATTACATGAATCTATCTTGAGTAAGTACATACCTGATCCCTCACATATATTGAATCCTGATATCGTACAAATAGAAAATGAACTCTCTTATTAGAATTATCCAATTTAGATATTGGAACATAGATAAATTATTATATGAAAAAAGACTACCCACCTCAACTAAGTGTTGTAGAGAAAAATTTAATATGATGAAGTGATATTGGAAATAGAGGAGACAATGAGACATAAATACCCTCACCTTTTCTCAAATAAGAAAATACGTTGAAATTATAGGAAGATAATTTCGTAAGGGGGTAAGAATGTAATTGCCTCAATATTTTTATATGATATTTGTTTCATTAAAAAAATTATAAAAAATTATAAAATATTATATACGTAAAAAATAAAGAGAAACAAACAAAATTTAACTTTTTATCTGTGATCAATACATTAGTTAGTTATGATTCCAATTTAAATGTGAAACATTAAAAGTTGACAAAAAATATAAAATAGAACAATAATAATTCAAAAGTATGGATCACTGCAATCTTCTAGAATCACCACAGCCATATAAAATTCCATAAAAACAAAAAAAATATTAGAGAACCAGAAAAAATCTTAAGAAAGGAAAATATAACCTTTGGAGATTTGTGGTGAATTTTTGAGTCAATGAATGAAGTGGTATTTATATGGTATAAAGGGAAATGTGACTTTTTGGATTCAACTAATATATATTTTATGGTAAACATGAATGCTAGTTAATATGACCATTGAAATCTATACTATTGGTTGATAATTTTATCATTATAATTTGTTTTTATAAGTATTAATGAAAAATGACAATTGATATGTAAATCTAAATTTATGGCCTCAAATATCAGAGTTATGTGGTTTGAAACCCATTAGTTAAAATTTTGTAGGGATTTATCCTTATTAGAGTTCACCCTTCACCAATCCCAAGCCGATATTTTAGAATTGAATCCAGAAAGAAACCTCTTATGAGATAATTTTATGTTAGTTTAGATTAACACTTGGTTGATGTTATCTGATCAACCTGATGAAACTAACACCACAAAACACCTTACGCTTTGGGAGTATTTAGGTGTAATAATGGGTTACATATACAAAACATAGTTTGAATTCCGATGTATAACTAAAATTTTTATTCATTCTATTCCATTTTAATAATAGTTTTTCTTAGTAAAATATATGATAAATTTGATAAATTGATTTATGGATGTAAGTGAATAATAATTGTATTTTTCTAGAAAATATATACAATTTTATAACAAACTCAAGTATTAGGAATAATATTTTTTTAGTAAAATAATTTTTTAAAAACACTCACCTAAATATAAATGATTCATTACTTTTATAATTTCCTAGTAAATTTTTTGGGAAGTGTCATACATTTGACTATGCCTTCAAAATGACTTTTTTAAATAATTACTGTCATTTATTTTTAAATATTAAAATTATGATATTTAGAGAATTATTCAGGAAAAATAACCAATATTTTTTAAATAATCTTGTCGAAATTACATTTGGGTGAATTTATAATAATTTCCTAAAATGCATTATTTATTCATGAAGAGTAAAAACTAAATTTATAGGTTTTCAGAATATTTTATGAAATTGTATTTTTTTATAATTACGAAACAATTAATTAAACACAATCTAAAACCTATAATATTTTTACCTTGTTAATATTATGATTTTTATTTTTTAATCAATTTTTAAAAGTATAAATGAATTTCCAAAGTCTAAAAAGGATATTTTTGTTTTTAAAAACGTTACATTTTTGAATATTTACTATTCAATGAAAAAAGAAGTATTGATAAATGGTGTTTTTTTCTAGTGGACTAAAATATCATTGAATTTGAACCAGATGTCTAAAACCATGAACAAAAACCATGGGTAAGAAAATGGATTTTTGTTTCCCACAACCTAGTTTTCCAAGACCAATATTTGGAAATTATTAAACAAATCATCCACTTTTTCTATAAATACCAATCTATTTATGCATTTACATTCACTCATAATCCATCAAACACGAAGTTATTGTGATTTTTCCTCCTAAGGAGTCCATCAGAGTGTCCTCAAGTCCCCAAGGTTACATCTTTAAGTTTTAGGAATTAATCGTAAGGTAAGGGAAATATTCACTTCTCTTTTCCATTCATGCTTCCATTCCATGTGATTGTTTTCCAATTTAAAAACTAAGTCATTTTCCCCCCATTATATTATACTATTATAGTATGAAGATTCTTTAATTAATGGTAGACCATTATTCCCTATAATTTTAACATTATCTAAAACCATGTTTTATTCCCATCATGCTTACTTCTCAAATATACCTCTTTTACATAAGAAATTATGTTTCTTTTTTATTTGAATACCCAAAACCCTTTTATTTTAATTGGGTACTCAATAGGAATTAAAATGAATATATGATTTAGGGATTTACATATATGAAATACAAATTTTTTTCTGCAATAAAAATGATGCTATAATCATTAATTTATTCCCCTCTGTATGCCAAAATTTTGATAAGATACCTTTACTTTACTCTCCAGGCATGAGTAATGAAATGATTCATTATGATCTATTGGGATCACATAAAATTAGTAAACTTTAAGGGGGAACCCTGATAGCATTCCAATGCATTGGTTACAGAATTTAATATCTTGATATGATATCTTTCATGATACCTTAGTGATTAAACTTGGTATTTTTTATTTATAAAGCCTTGGTGATAAACCATGGTGATATTCTTATGAATGTATCATTTAAATGTTGTAGCCACATTTTCAAGTTAAAATACACATTTTAATTATTGTGATTTGTCTCTTGTTTATGACTTGTTTTTATGTCTCAGGTTTTTATTGACATGTCTCACGATCACATTCTTTTTTTACACTTTCATATTCCCTAACTTGGCATCATGCTGACCCCTTTTCATTGATGTATGTCTCCAGGATATAAGATGCATTTAAAGTATTTTATGGTTAACCTGTGAATATTTATTTCAAGTGGTTTTAGACGGATGTTTTATGTTTTCATGTAATATGTATGTATTTTCTAGGAAACAAAAAATTAAAATATCTGCATTTTGAACCATGTAATGAAATATATGTAAGAAGATTTGGGATTTCAAAAATCACATTGCTTCACGAGGTGGCTGTCCAACGTACACACCGGTGACATTGTCATTTCCCCTTGTGGAAGGGAATATAAAAATAAATATGTGATATAAAGAATCCATAGGTATAATTATATTATAAATATAATACATATACTTTGTATCCATAATTATACCAAAACAATGATAGGCGGTAATGTAAAAATAAATGGAATCTTTTCGTGAGGAAATAGTTCTCCATAAAAACGAATGATGATTTTGAAACCAATTTAATTGAAGTAGATATGGTGTTAGGTAATGAAAATAACATAAACAATAAGTATATGGAAGATATTATGGTTATTATATCGTCATGTTTTAATAATAGTCGTAATATGTTTGTAATGAAATAAAATAAAGATTCTCATTAAATAACATTACATTTTTTTGAGTAACATATTTAGGTTTTCACCAAAAGCCTTCCTAGGATGGATGTATACCAAATATAATGATCCTATTATTAAGGTATCGATGTTGGTATGTGATTTGGGAAGGTATTTACTAAACCAAAACTATTTTGTGTAGTGAATAATTTGGGGGAGGAGGTGGCCTTTTATTTGTATGGTGAGTGGAAGACTTGTAATTTTTGAAAAGAAAATGGTTTTACCACATTTTTTACTGTAACACCCCAAGATTCTATGAAAAATATTCTTTTTTAATTTCATTGATGTCTTGTGTTGTAAGCTACACCAAAATGATCTTGCACTACATGCATCCCTGACTTGTCTTACATTACACACAATCGCGACCTTCTACGATAGTGTATGTTGTACGCAATACCGAGTTTCACTAAACTACGATAAGTTATATAAACGAGACGTTATGAATAGTAATACCCACTTTTTGAAATTTTATAAATTTTAACATTCAAAAATGACTTAATTTTTGGATTTGTAATATCGAAATTATCCTAGGGTGGTTTTTTGGTATTTTTATGAAAACTTTCAATTTTTGATGAATAGTGGAAACACTATGTTACTATTTAAAAACAGAATTTTTATTTAAATAATTATTTATTTTATTTAAATTTATTTTAGGTCAAAATTGATACATAATTACTATATAAGTTAAATATAATTCATTTTAGTTGTTTTATAATTATTTTAGATATATAAAAAATTTATTGATCTTTTCACCGTCTTTTACCCACCTCCTCGGAGAATTTGAAAATTATATAAAACGTAATTTTACCACTTCTGTGAGTGGAATTTCCAAAATATGAGAGAAACGGTTAATATCAAGGATTAAAATGTGGTTCAATAAGATACAAAATAATTTTTGGTGAATAATAACTTTTTACTTTTATCTACCACGGTTAAAAGTAAATAGGGTAATTAAGGGTAAAAATGATATTATTATTATCAAATAACACATCCTAATTATATTGGATAAGTGTAATTTGACCAAAAACAACCTTAGGAATAAAATATTACCCTTTAGGTACACATGGATTAGATTAGGACATTTATTATTAATTTATTTAAAGAAGGGTTAAAATAGTTAAAATCAAAGTTTAATAACTAAATCATTTTAAATATAGGGTTATACATAAGATAAATCCACCTATAAATATTCATTATAAATATAAAAATATTTCCTACATAATCGTATTTTATTTATAATTTTTAGGCATTATATAGTTTAATTTATTTATGATACAATGATGATGTAGTATTTACCTTATTAATGAAAAAATTAACATAATTGATGTTATAAATACCCTAATTAATGTAATTTGAGACTTTTTATGAATTAAACGAATTTAATAGGTTACTATGACATGTTAGTATTGACTAAAATAACTTTATTTGAACTAAAAATGTTTTTATGATTTTCACAAAAATCAATTACCAAATAGTTTCAAAATTGATATAAAATAGTTTTTAAAACAAATATTATATTATTAGTTGTTATTATATTCATAAAAATATAAGGCTCGTCAAAATGACTTATATAAGGTTATATATATTAATAATGAACCACTTAGGGTTATTTTGGCTTGTTATAGTAATTTTATTAACCATATAGTGTAAGAAAACAAGAAGACCCGGTAAAAGTTAAATTATTTAACGTAGAGTTAAATCTAAATGATAAAGTTAAAAAAGTAACCTAAACTTGTCTGCAACCTATTAATTGAGAGTATTTATACCCATACCTACCTTATCTTAGAAATAAATCAGTTCGGAGCTATTAAAAACTAAATATTACTTTATTATAAAATAATATTTTATGTTTTTCCTAAGGTGCCCCTCTCTTCCCTTAAAAAAGGGCACCCCTTCCCTCTTCTATTCACACCATATTGATCCTTGAAGCTCGGCCAACCCCTGCCAATTAATCTTATAGAACTATGTGGTTACATCATAGAGGTTTTGGTATTCTCAAAAGACCAACTCTAGTGCCCTAAGATGATGTTTAAAGGAGGTGCGTCGAGGAAGAGGTAATCTCTTCTACCGACAATTTCAAGTTTCTTTCTTCATATACTTTATCTTCTTTAGTTGTTTCATTATAAAGTAAGAAAATAATTATTAATTATATTGTAATATGTTATTATAAATATTAAACAACCCTATTTCATCTTCTATCCATCCTATGGAAAAAGAAATCACCGCGCGTGCGTATGTACGGAATACTGTCTCCACGCCATGGTGTAATCAGTTTTTCCACCACCACCTAACCTGTATGGGTATAATGGTGTAAAGAATAACTATATATGATTATTATAATATCATAATGATTCTGAGAAATTATATCATCCACTCCAATTCAATTAAATAATTATTGGAACGATATCATCGCTCGTGCGTACGTACGGATTACCGTCTCCACGACGCGATGAGATTCATTGTCCATGATAACCACTCAAGAATGACTATAAAGTATATATAATGAATAATAATTAAATATATGACATGATAAATCTACTATATTTATGTATATTTATATATATGTCGTCTACATACTTCCATTCAAGTCAATAAGGAAAAGAAAACAGCGTTCATGCATATGTACGGCCTACCGTCTCCATGAACGGTGTATTTCATTTCATTTATCTATCTAATATATATATATATACCGAATATATATGATATATAAATCATGATTTACATTCTGGAAGTAATTAAATCACGATATAAGTAATAATAATATCATGAACAACAAGTCCAAACAAGTACGATAAATAAAACGATTTTTCCCAAAACACTGCTTTAACATGGAATTTTCAAATGAATGGGTAATATAAATTCATAAGTGAACCATATATTATATAATAACAATTAATATGATTCTGTAATAAGTAAATGAAATTATTGGAGTTTCGGAGACGTACGAAGCGTATCGACTTAAGGTAAGGGATAACTTTTCCAATCTCTTTTTTATCCGAGATTGTTTATTCGTAAGTATTTAGTAGGGTTATATTTATCATTCATGTCCCTATTTTCTAAAAATGGTTTCATTTATGTTTAATGAACTTTTTACCCATTTTTGACTTTTTTTACATGGTATTTAAAGAATCAATCTTTTTTTACCAAATGAGGTACTTTTTTGACTTTTCCGGAAAAAGTACGAGAAGAATGTTTTTTAATTTATACGGCATGAACAGATTTTTATGGTTTCATAAAACCTTATTTTCATGAATCTTAATCTACAAGATTTAATTAATATTTTCAAAAAAGCCTTTTCTTTTAAAATTTGAATGGAATTATTTTAAAAGAAAATGATTTTGAAGAGGAAATGATATTTTCCTCAAGAATTCATTTCAAGTGTTTTATCAAAACCATTTTCCATCTAAGATAACATTATTTCATATGTGTATGTTTCAAGTATAATGTATCTATGATTTACATTGATTCACATTTCTTATGATGAAATGATATCGATTTTTTTTGTATGGATTATGTTATGATGTGATGATGTTTATGAAACCCATTTTATACTTTGGGTAATGATGAATGATTTATGTTCATGTTGTGGAACAAGTAAGAATGATTTCATTATGAGATGGGTGGGACCTATATCTCCCTAAAATGCATTGGGTAATGATTTATATCTCATGAGATAGACATGGATGGAATGGCAAGTTAATCTGGTTCAGTGATACAGGACTGGAACGTGGAGTGAACTCGATTGAGAAAAGGACTTTGTAAATTAAGATGGTATTGGCAGAAATGACTTGGATACTATAGAAATCATAACATGTTCTTAATGGTTTCCACAATTACATGTTTTATTCCAATGGTATTTTATCATGATTAATGTTTCTTTATGATCAGTGCCTTACGTACTGCCATGTTTTATGTCATTGCTCAAGATTTTGATGTTTAAATATTATATTCATGTTTTGAAGTTAAAATGTATATGTTTTGTTTTATTTTCTCCATGCTTACCCTTTATGAGCATTTGAGCTCACCCTTTATATGTTTTATTTTCCATACGATATAAAGAAAGGTTTTAGGTAAGAAAAAAAGGAATATCTTTTTGAGAGATGTTGAAGATCTTTCACCAAGATTAGAAGATTATATTCTGAGTTTCCAAAGACACTAAACTATTACGGTCCTTTGGTGTCTGTTTTTATTATGTATTAGATATTACACAAAAGTAATGTAATGTCTATGTACGTCAAGATTTCGGGGCTCTACAGTTGGTATTAGAGGAAAGGTTTAGTTAACCTTTGGAATCTAGGATGCGAAAACTTTAGTGAAATCCCTAGAGATATTTCTAAGGTATGTCTAGGGATGTCCCTAAGGTTAAGTATACGTATAGGTTAGAGTCCAAGAATTATGTTGACGATCATGAATATCCTAGGGTTAACCTAAGGTGTCATGGATTAAAGAATTTTTGATAAGTTACACATCCCATAAGTGACTTTTTATGATTATGTGGTTCCTCGTTATTTGAATTGTTTCTTACACTATGGTTTCTGGTCTTAGTCAATGGAGGGAATGAGAAAGAATTCAGTTAACATTGATTCCAATGGAAAAATTGGTGACTATGATCAACAAAATTATGTAACTCCTAGAGATAAAGATATTGTGATTTTGCCGAATCAGACATCTCGATATATGATTAACAAGGTGAACTTTATTTTTATTCCTAAGTCATGAGATAAGGGGAAGATGGAATTTTATGCATGTTATCATAGTAAGGATCATAGAGAAAGGAAGATTGAGATTTCTAAAGAAGGGAATAAGAACCTTGAGGAATACCTAAAATGGAGGGGAAGATGTTATCTATGTGGAGAAAAGGGTCATAGAGTGACAGACTGTTATGGAGTCCAATGCCTTATCTGCAGAGAACATGGGAATTACCCAACTCAATTCCCTGACCTAAGAAGTTACTTCTAAATCGAGGAAGGAACTATTCCATCCAAATCATTGAAGAGGATGGATTGATGGGATTATATATTGGAATTCAATAATAATGTTGTTGAGGTACTTTTATAGTATATTAAAATATCTGTGTATTGGTCCATTGTGGTTTTCTATAAGAATATGGTACCGGTAACCATGAAAAGTGATTCAAATATTTTGGAAAGTAGATGATATGCGCATAATGAAGGTATAAAGAGAAAATAAATTTTTTGATACTATTCATGAGCTCATGACTCATATAAGGACTAAGTGATATTATGGTTTCAGTATATATAATTTTTGGGATTTTGGTATGAGGAAAGTGTTAACTTTTGACAACATTCATGTTTTCACTAACATTCAATGGGTATTAATTTTTCAAGAGAATACATGATTAAGGTATTCACTTGTTTGTAATTTGACCAACAAGATATATCTTATGATATATGGGAGATAAATGATGGTATTCACATGCTCGATAGATGAAATTTATAGTAATAGTTTTCTTTATACTATGAGCTTGGAAAAGAGTATTTTGGATAATCCCAAATATTGGAATGGATTATGTTTGACATTAGTCAGTATTTTTTAAGACTAGATCTTTTTTCAATATTATTTATGGAATGTTATAATAATGTAGTTGTAGAAAAAGGACAACCTGCAGGATGGGTGACAACCCGTCATGTCGGACAAGGCTGTGGGAATCAAACCCACAACCGAAGTGCGACAGGCCTTTATCGCATACCACTGGCCTACAGGAAGTCCCTGTTTAGTAGAAACAAGTTTTATTATGCGGTATGATAGAATAAGTATAAGTCCATTTTTGGAATCATATATGATTAACCTCACCATAGATGGACTTATGTATATTGGATAACTTTTGCTAACCTTTTGTTTGAGACATATGGAATGACCCATCATTCTATCACATGATTTGCTAACACCTCACGAATGAAAAATTCAACTTCATTTCTTTAAGAGATGATGTGTAAATTGTTCAAGGCTTGAACAACAGTGAGATTATACCAAAATAAAGTTTGTATTTTCCTCTAATTCAAATTATTTAACTATAGGGAAATGAACTTGAAAACCAAAAATGTTGTCCTAGTGCCATTATTTCTGATGAATCAGATGGTACCTTAGATCATCACAAATTTATGGATTTGTGATTGTTTTATTTTTAACAGCCATGTTCTCTACCACTCTCCATCAGAACACGATGGTTAGATTTCTCTTCTATATCCATATATTCACCTATGTTCTCCTATGTGGAAACCCAATGATTAGTTAATTTGGGTAACTGTTATGTTTCATAATTTATTTTTTAAAGATAAGTTTTGGTATTCCTTTTTACGAAGTGGGTTTCATTTATTGAAACTTTCATGTAGTAAAGCATTTATAACCCTGAAAAATTTTGAGGGTGAAATTCATTTTAAGGGGGGTAGAATGTAACACCCTGAGATTTTATGAAAAATATTATTTTTAATTCCATTTATGTCTTGTTTTGTACGCTACACCAAAAGGAGCTTTCACTACATGCATCCTTAACATGGCTTTCATTACACCCAATCGCAATCTTTCACGATAGTCTGTGTTGTACACAATACCGAGTTTCACTAAACAACTATATGTTATATAAACTAGTCGTTATGAATAGTAATACCCACTTTTTGAAATTTTATAAATTTTATCTTCCAAAATGGACTACATTTTTGGATTCGGTATATCGAAATTTTCCTAGGGTGAATTTTTGGTATTTTTCTGAAAACGTTCAATTTTTGATGAATAGTGAAAACACTGGGTTACTATATAAAAACCGACTTTTTATTTAAATAATTATTTATTTTATTGAAATTTATTTTAGGTCAAAATTGAAACATAATACCTATATAAGTTAAATATAATACTTTTGTGTCATTTTATAATAATTTTAGATATATAATAATTTTATTGAACTTTTCACCGTCTTTTACCCACCTCTTAAGAGAATTTGAAAATTTACATAAAACTTAATTTTAAAGCTTATGTGAGTGGAATTTTGAAAATTTGATAGACAAGGTTAATACAAAGGAGTAAAATGTTGTTCAATAACATAAAAATAGTTTTGGTGAATAGTATCTTTTTACTTTTATTTACTACGGTTAAAAGTAAATAGGGTAATTAAGGGTAAATATGATATTATTGTTACCCTAACACATGTACTAATTTTATTTTATAAGGGTAATTCGACCTAAAACAACCGTTGGAATAAAATATTACCCTTTAGGTCCAATTAGATTAGATTAGGAAATTTATTATTAATTTATTTATAGAAGGGATAAAATAGTTAAAATCAAATCTTAATAACTAATTCATTTTTAATATAGGGTTATACATAAGATAAATTAGACTATAAATATTCATTATAAAGATAAAACGATTTAATACATAATTTTATTTTATTTATAATTTTTAGAGATTAAATAATTTAATTTATTCACGATACAATGATGAAGCAGTAATTACATTATTAATGAAAAAATTAAAATAAATGATGTTATAAATACCCAAATAATGGTAATTTGAGAATTTTTATGAATTAAAATAATTTTATAGGTTAATATGACTTGTTAGTATTTATTAAATTAACTTTATTTTAACTAATAATGTTTTTATGATTTTCACAAAAATCAATTACCAAATAGTGTCAAAACTGACATAAAATAGTTTTTAAAACAAATATTATATTATTAATTGTTATTATATTCCTAAAAATATAAGGTTCAGCCAAATTACTTAGATAAGGTTATATATATTAATAATTAACCACTTGGGGTTCATTTGTCTTTTTATAATAAGTTTATAAACCATATAGTGTAAGAAAACAAGAAGACACAGTAAAAGTTAAATTATTTAACTTAGAGTTAAATATAAATCATAAGGTTAAAATAGTAACCTAAACTTGTCTAAAAACTATTGTTTTAGAGGATTTAGACCCGTACCCACCTTATCTTCTAAATAAATCAGTTTGGAGCTATTAAAAACCGAATATGACTTTATTATAAAATTATATTTTAAGTTTTTCCTATGGTGCCCCTCTGCTCCCTTATAAAAGGGAACCCCTTCCCTCTTCTCTTCACACCCTGTTAAGCCTTGAAGATCGGAAAACCCATGAAAATTCCTCTTATAAACCTCTCTAGTTACATAATAGAGGTTCTGGTCTTCTCAAAAGACCAACTCTAGTGCCCTAAGAAGAATTTTAAAGGAGGTGTGTCGAGGAAGAGGTAATCTCTTCTACCGACTCTTTCAAGTATCTTTCTTCTTTTACGTTATATTATTTAGTTGTTTCATTATAAAGTAATAGCATTAGAATTAATTATATTCCAATATTTTATTATAAATGTGAAACAAACCTATTTCACCTTCTATCCATCCTATGGAAAATGAAATCACCGTGCGTGCGTACGTACGGAATACCGTCTCCACGCCCTGGTGTAATTAGTTTTTCCACCACCACCTTAATTGGATGGGTATAATTGTGTAAAGAATAACTATATATGATTATTACAACATCATATTGATTCTGAGATATTATATCAACCACTCCAATTCAATTCAAAATTTATGGGAACAATATCATCGCTCGTGCATACGTACAGATTACCGTCTCCACGACGCGATGCGATTCATTCTTCATGATAACCACTCAAGAATGATTATAAAGTATATATATTGAATAATAACGAAATATATGACATGATATTGCTACTTGATTTATGTATATTTATATATATGTCATCTACATACTTCCATTCAATTCAATAAGGAAAATAAAACAACGTTCATTCGTACGTACGACCTACCGTCTCCTTGAATAGTGTTTTTAATTTCATTTATCTATCTAATATATATATATATATACTGAATATATATGATATATAAATCATGATTTACATTCTAGAAGTAATTAAATAAAAATATATGTAATAAAAATATCATGAACAACAAGTCCAAACAAGTATGATAAATAAAACGATTTTACCCAAAATGCTCCTTTAACATGGAATTTACAAGGGAACGGGTAATATAAAGTCATCAATGAACCATATATGATATAATAACAATGAATATGATTCTGTAATAAGTAAATTACATTATTTAAATTATTATACAGGAGGTTCAGATACGTACAAAGCATATCGGACCTAAGGCAAGGGATAACTTTTCCAATCTCATTTTTCTACGAGATTGTTTATTCGTAAGTATTCACTGGGGTTATATTTATCATTCATGTTCCTATTTTATAAAAATGGTTTCATGTATGTTTAAAGTCCTTTTTACCCATTTTTGAATTTTAATACATGGTATTTAAAGAATCTTTCTTTTTTTACCATATGAGGTACTTTTTTGACTTTTTCGGTAAAAGTACGAGAGGAATGTTTTTTTAATTTATACGGCATGAATGGATTTTTACGGTTTTATAACTACTTATTTTCATGAAGCTTACTCTACATGATTTCATGAATCTTTTCAAAAAAATCATTTTCTTTTAAAATTTGGATGTCATTTTGTGAAAATAAAATGATTTTTAATAAGAAAGGATTTTTTCCTCAAGAATTCATTTCAAGTGTTTTATAAAATCCACTTTCCATATAAGATGACATTATTTCATATGTGTATGTTTCATGTATAATGTCTCTATGATTTACATTGTTTCAGTTTTATTATGATGAAATGATATCAATTTTTTTGTATGGATTATGTTATGATGGGATGATGTTTATGAAACCCATTTTATACGTTGGGTAATGATGAATGATTTATGTTCATGTTGTGACACAAGTAAGAATAATTTAATTATGAGATGGGTGGGACCTATATCTCCATCCAATGAATTGGGTAAAGATTTTTATCTCATGAGATAGACATGTCTGGAATGGAAAGTTAATCCAGTTCAGTGATACAGGACTGGAACAAGGAGTGAACTCGATTCAGAAAGGGATTTTTTCCATTTAGATGGTCTTGGTAGCAATGCCTTGGCTACTATGCACATCATAACATGTTCTTAATAGTTTCCATAATTACATGTTTTATTCACAAGCTATTTTATAATAATTAATGTTTTTTATGATCTATGCCTTACATACTACCATGGTTTATGTCATTGATCAAGATTTTGATGTTTAAATATTATGTTCATGTTTTGAAGTTAAAATGTATATGGTTTGTTTTATTTTCTCCATGTTTACCCTTACTGAGCTTTTGAGCTCACCCTTTATATGTTTTATTTTCCCCAGGATACAAAGAAAGGTTTTAGGTAATAAAAAAAGGAAGATCTTTATGGGATATGTTGAATATATTTCAATAAGATTATAAGATTATATTCTAAGTTTCCAAAGACACTAAATTGTTACGGTCCTTTGGTGTCTATTTTTGTAATGTATTAGATATTTCGAAAAAGTAATATAATGTCTATGTACGTTAAGATTTGGGGTCTCTACATTTACTTTCCATAAGCTTTAAAAAATTGAGTATTACAGAGACATAGACATTTTAGGGTTGATATATTCCCATTAAATAAACATTTGAAAAGTTTTTAGTTCCATTCCACCAATATCATTATAGTTTAGCTCCTCGGTAAATCTATTTTAACCTAAACCGTGGTAATGAATTTTTACTATTTTCACTATCAATTTTGGCCAAAAATTAAGTTTTACTTTTTAGATAATAAAAATAATGGTGACTAAAAATATTGAATCCATTTTAAAAAATTTAATTCATATAATTTAAAATTAATCCCTCAAAGGGGATGAGAAATGGCCTTTTTAAGAGAAAATGTTCAACAGTATACCAAGTTTTTTATATCACAATTCAATATGAAACTAATTACAATGACATAAATTATATTAATATATATATATATATTATAACTAGTTTTACTTTAAAAATATTTTAAAATATTATTTACCTTTATAAATAATTTAAACTAAAAGGTAGTTTTCAATTAAAAGTAAGTTTTTATCAATGTTAATTGAACACTGAAAAAATTCATAAATATCCCAAAATGTATCCCATAGATAATTTTGATATAATTATTTTTAAAATTAATTAAATTTAATCAAATATATTTTATAAAACTTTTAAAAAATAATTATAAATTACTAGGGAGAAGAGATACTAAACTATTGTTTATAAAAAAATACATTCTTCTTCAGAAAAAATTTATTTCTACTTTAAATGATATTTATTTTATTTATAATCAATAGAAAACCAATTATTTTTTTACATGTGTAAATCATATAATTATCATAATTTTGTTTCTACAGTTCTTATTTTCCAATTTAATAGCTAGGTTATACCAATATATTATATTACAGTTCATTTAGACTAAGGGGAGCATGTTCCACAAGCTATAAAAGAGATTAAATATAAAGAATTATATTTTTGGGGTGTTTAAGATAACCGTTTTGTTTAAAATACTCAATATAATAAAATATTATTATTTTATAATTTTTGGGTTTTACAGTAATGTTTTTATGGAAGGTGGAAAAAATAAGAATTTGAGAAAACTTTTGAATGTACATGGGATGGATAAAATTTAAGACTCTGGTGTAAAAGCCATGAATACATCATAATGTTTATGTTTTACACAAGAACCTCTATGAAAAAATAGTGGGCATACTCAAATGATCCTAGTAAAATATTACCTATGAAAATTACAACACAATGCCTCCCCCTTTTCAAAACATGGTCAAACCCCCTAGCCTATAGAGTATGGATAGAACCACAGTGCTGTGTGGGATGTATGATTAAAGGGTCCTCAAACCAACAAAAATAGAGGTCCCAACCCATGAACTCTATCGAATACACCCTGACCCATTTTAAAGCTAAACCTAGGGTGTTAGCAGTCAGTAAACATGATCCCCATGCTCCAGAGTGCATCCCGAAATACCAAGGTGCAGAGACCTAAAATGAGGCATAAATAATGATAATTGAACTGAAATATCCACTACATAAGCCAAAGAGTCACCTAACACGAGTATCAAAAAAAATATTCACAAAAATAATCTCTTATAACTAAATTCAATATGGTCTCCAACCACATTGAAATGATTTCATCCTCAAAATTCAATAAACTCCAAAAAACTACTCCAAACTACTTCCCATCCAACCATGTTGCAATGAACTTCTTCTATCTAAAATTTATGCTTGCTAACTCTCCCAATTATCTATCCTATTTCATGACACCTCCAACCATCCTAAATCACAAATTAATTTCTCAGGAAAGAATAATCCAATACAATTTGAATTTTTCAACCAATGTTTTTAATTTTAGAACATAATTTTTATTTCGTTATAGTAAACACTATTTTTTATCACTTTGAATTCATTATATATTCAAAATATTCCATTCTGTTTTTTCATGGATTAAACGTAAACTGTTATTTATTTTTTAATAAAAAAAATAATAAATATAATGAAAATATATATTACAAAAATTATTTTTCCTAAATGAAAAAAATAATCAATATTTTTTTCTAAAACTACCCATATCATACCCTTATAAATACCTCCCATCACCACCTACCCTATCATCATAATATACTATTATTGGTTTGATTTTTTTTGTGAATTTCTCTATCCAAAACTCTTTGAAATTTCTTATTGGTTTTTTATTCCTCAAAATTATCACCTTTAATGGAAAAGTTAAATTATAAAAAGATTCATCCGAATAAGTGAGTCAAGAACTCCTAATAACTTTCTCATTCATATTTACTTAAATTTTCTTATTCAACCTTAACTAAATCTATTATACCCATCCTATTACATTGAAAATATTATAAAATTATAATAAATATTATTATTTTATTGGAATAACTATTATCTAATTTCTTCCCATCCATTCGAAAATGAAAACATCACCCGTATTATAGTCGGTTTATCAGATCCAGAGACTACGTATATAGTTTTCCTTCACTTCCTTATATGGACTGTTTTGTAAATAGATGTAATGAATAATTATAATATTAATTAAATGATTCAGATTATATAAAGGTAAATTTTATATTTTAAGAAACTATTTGATAATGCGTTTGAGTATGTTCAACATACTAAATTAGTTTTACAATAATTGACCTAACCACCCCAAGTGGTCGATGAGAGAAAAACATTGCAATAAATAAATGAAATATGATAATAAATTAATCTTAAATATTTAAATGTTCTTGAAAATGTTTTGAAACCAATTATTTAATGAAAATAATTTTTTTATTTAAGAGTTTAGACACACATACCAACTAGGTTGGGAATTAGTGTAAAGGAACTCCCAAACTACCCACATTTCATTTCTGTTATTCATTCTCTATCAACCTCAATTTTCATCCCTATTATTATCATCAAAATTTTATTATTATATATATATGTATTAAATATATACCAAGTTTATTTATAATTTTCTTACTAGGGTTATACATTTTATCAAGGACACTTCTAAGTATTTCTTGAAACAAACTCTTTTGAAGAGAACATTCTTATCCAATATTACTTTTTCACGTGTCAATATTTTAATTTTTGTTTCATTCCATAATTTACAGAAATAATGGCTATTTTAATGAAAAAAATATTTTTTATTATTGGTTTGAATGAAAACACCTTGTGATCACTTTATTCAGAAGTTATTTACTCGTCCATTAAAAACGTTGCTGAAGGGGTTCAATTCGATACCTAATTCTCCACTCGTTTGTAATGAATTTTAATCATTTAAAGTTATTTTCTAAGAAATATGACTCACTATTGAATATTAATCTAAAAAACATTTAGCTCTATATTATCTTGGTAATATTTGTGATATATCATTTGGTTATCCTTTAGAACAAGATTATGTAACCCATTCTCTTTTCATGGTGTTGTCATATGATTAATCATTTCTTAAGAATTATTTATGTAAAATAGTTATACATGTAAATATTATGTTGTGATAGGTGGGACCAAGATTATATATTATATGGTTTCTCAAACCCTAGTTCTACTTAAAGGATCATTGACCCTGGTTGACCACATGGACTCAAGCGTATGTCCACAAATGCCATAGGTTGCTGACTAGTAGTAGAGACCTAGGGTGTGTCTGTAGGGAGACTATTCCTTCTTTACCATAGTGTAGCACAACATATGAATATAATAATTGGAAAATAACATAATTAGTATAAACAGATGGCACAAAAAAAGTAGACATGAATAATTAATAACAAAAACAACTAGTAATAAAACTCAAAAGTTGATGATAATTTATTTAATTTCTCTAAAAAACAAGAAAAAATGTATATATTTAAGCATGAAATATTTTATATAAAAATAATAAAAAATAATAATAAAAACTATCAAACCATCCTGAGGTCCAGGTTAGTCATCTACTACCATGATCCATTCTAAAAAGACAACAATATTAGGTTTCCTAGGTGGGTCACATCCGTTTGTTAGCAACAATATACATGTAATCTTCCTGGGTACCAATAGTATACTTGATATGGTGTGGGATAAATATTATTATGACCTCATGAATAGCATATATAACATAAATTTCATGTAATATAAACTGAAATATAATGTAGATATGCATATATAAAAGCAAAGCAATTCAGTAATGAAAATACCAATGTTTCTACTTCAGCCTCAACTGGTGTCTGAACATGTAACCACTATATTTATTTTTTATGTTCCAGCTAATATAGTAAGTCACATGATTTATAACCATCACAAACCTTAGGTCATGATTACAGTAGTAAATGATCCATGACATAACAAGGAATTATGGGATGACTATAAAATCCTAGAGGATCCAAGGTATTAACGAGGGAATCCTTGACCTCTGGGGTTGAACCAACTTAGTTATAACCTACAGTCTGGTTATAGGGGTATGTGTTTAATCCATGGGACATTGACCATGGAATTCCCCAATAATTTAATTCTAACTTAGTCCAAGGATATGATCCAAGGTAAAATAGGTAAGTAGTGGCTGGGCCTGATGGGTCTAACTAGGGTACGATATGTCTATAGATATTATGTTGGATAAAAGGAATATATCCATGGAATTATAATATCTAAAAGATAATTGAGGGATCATATGGTGTCATACCAAGAATCCTCTAATAAGAAATTATCTGGTTCCAAGGTGGGTATTAACCTTGTAAAACGACATCCTTGAATCAGTATGGCATCCAAGAGTGTTCAAGGAATTCACTTGAGAATATAAGGCTGGACTAAGTCTGAACACTTCTATAAATATGTCAAGGTCTATATACTATAGGGACCTTATAATTGACTCATTATATAAATTATTCATCTTATTACTCATTCCATGTAATAATTCATTTGGTTCAAGTCTTTTCCCTTCATTTGTTTGAGAAGGATAATAAGGCATGAAACTATTTACTTTATAATTTACATTTCATTTATTTGGTTCACTTATTTACCTTTCATTATCTTGAAAATGAGGGATATGCATGTTCAACTGTATGGAATTAACTTATAATAATCAAGGAAAAGTGATATCAATAATATACATACCAATTAACCATTTAAAAATTAATTAATTAATTAGAACACTTACCTTAGAAGGTTTAAGTGACAATATAATATACATGGTATTGTCAATACTAATTCAATAGTCATTTTATTTTGTAAGGTCTTACCATTAGTAAGTTCAAGCCATAACACACCTGAATGATGGTGTAAATGAACATAAGAAACCAATAATGTAATAATTAAAGAAAACACCCAAATTGTGGTGGTTGATGATGATGACGTAACATAAAATAATGGATAACATATATAATTAGGGTGTTAAAATATAAATCTAATTAATATAATCAAGGAATGTGTATTTAATATTCCACACCAGATTAAATTAGTGCTAAAGTGACTACGAAAATTTATAGAACAATGAATCTTAAGAGATGAATCATAGAATACCAAAATCAAGCTCATACGACTATCCTCTTACAGTATCATCCTTTAGTTTCTCTAGGATTGGAAGACATCTAAAGAAAGAATCAGTTCCTAGAAAATATGGCATATGATTTTGAATATAAATAAAAACATCAAGGGAAATAAGAACAATTAATGGAAAAAAGGAATCATGTAGTTGTTGATGCACATAAAACATGATGAATGGGTATCAAATTTGAGTTCATCCATTTGAACGGTATCAAAATTTATCATATATAGGTTTGAGAACTCAAAAGGGAGTGTGGAGCCTATTATTTCTGCTAGAAAGTTCTAAAGAATAAGGCACATCATATATTAGATCATTAAGGCATAATGGGTAATTTTACCCAAAATTTAAAAGTCACATGGTTGGGCCACACATTTTGATATACCATGCACCAACTATGTGCCTCCCACTGATTAAGGTGGGAACTTACAAGGTTTGATTGAGTGGTTAAGAAACTATCCACCAACTGTGCGAATCCCATCTACTAAAATCTGTATAAATCTTTTAGGGGTGTATGGACATGGGTACATGGTTGGGGAAAACTGTGTGCCCTTATTTACCTTACTATCCATCCCATAAAGTCATTTGATACCATGTGGTCCATGTTTTACAGTTTTTACTAACCATTAAGCCAAGTGTTTTACCCCACAGGTCGGGGTTTTAAGCTTTGAACAAGCCCCACAAACTCCCAAAAATTTTGTAACCTCATTATGCATCTATATTAGGTCTGAATTAAATAATTATACATAATTTAAAAGAATACATAACAGAGTGAAAAACTAGGTTCTTAGAGTATTCATCCTTTAAAGTAACTCATACACGAGTTCACCTTCAAAGGGAGGAAAAACATTATTCTAAGAACATCTCTGGCCACTGGGAATCTACACCAGCCTCAGAGTGCCTCTGTGCTTTGGTCAATGATGTCTCTTAGATAATCCTCAAATTAAAGATCATAAACTAACTCAAATTCAATCGGGTAAAATGTATGACATTATTTAGTATAATAATGGAGAAGCTATGAGACATGGAATATTTCATGCTTAACATGGTACATCTATGTTAAAAACAATTGATAGTCTACCATCCCAACTCACTCCAAAATCTCAAATGGCCTTACAAAATGAGGAAACAACTACCCCTCCCTCTATATCCATCTATGCCCAAGCTTGCGTGATAGCTGTAAGAAAATCCCATCCCTAAACTCGAACTCTAGAGGCCATCAATAGAGGCCAGCATAAGATTTATCTATAGAATGAGAAGTATTCATACAATTCATCATTAGTTGAACTACCTCTTAAATCTCCTGTACAAGAAGAGGACCCAGAACCACTATCTTACTAGCCTCTAACCATTATAGTGGTGAATGCCATGAGTTACCATACGTGGCCAGAAAAGGAGCCATATGAATTGTCTTCTGGAAGCTGTTATTATAGAAGTACATCACAAGAGTAATAAGTTAATCTAATAAACCAGTGAAATTTGGGACATATTCTTAGAGAATGACATCTAAAACATGTATTGTCCATTTGGGCTGGCTGTCATTATGAGGGTTAAATATTGTGCTAAGATGTTCTGGTATACCAATAGCTTTCTGAATCCCCTACTAGAACTACTATTTTAAATGATCATACCTATCTAGAATGATAGTACTATGGACCCCCTATGGTCAGATGATCTCATGAACATACAATATTCCTATCTCATCAACTGAGAAATCCTCTAGGATTGGGAAAGAAGTGGGATACTATCATCAAACTGTAAATGACAACCCTAACTTCATCACCACCTCCAGACGACCTCAGTAATCTAAAAACAAATTCCATGGAAAGACTTACCATTTACATTTGGGATTATAAGTTACTATTACAAACATATAGGCCACTGATTCTCTACTTTCACCTACTAATAGGTAGAAAACATAGCGATAAAACTTGCAATCAGACATTTTATCCAAATCCACCAATATTGGAATCACATATATCAATAGATCTTAGTGATGACTATATGGACTACTCGCTGAGAAGAACGAGACTCTCACATCTATTCCTCTCTCATATATGGAGAACCAATATAGTCCCATGAATATGTAGGATGCTATCTCTATCCAAATACCAAACTAGAGGTGTGTCCCCTCCAGTAATGCTCTCTAGGAGAACCAATCCTTCAGGATCTGAAAATTTCCTACTCTATACCATCTTTATGAATGCAGAAGAAACCATCAAGGCTATGATATAATACTTCTCATGAATATCATGAAACTAATTATTCAACTTAGAGAAGGGCACCATAAATTTACATCCATCACCATCTTCCTTCATAGCCGATGATTGAGTCTTCTGACATAGCTTATCTGTTATCTCATTGCCTTCTCTAATCATATAGGAATGATCAAAATCAATGAAGTAAATATATTTGACTCATCTCTACCATCTAAGATTCTATTAATATTGTGTAAAGATATATTTAAAGATCTTGTGTTTTTATACCCCACAACGTGCTCACCCATTAGCTAGTGTCACCAGCAACGTAAGGCATAGAGAAATACTGCTAGATCAAGGTTGTGTGTTGGGTGATTTCTCTCATCATTCCATATATTTTAAGATCTTTGGAAAATGACTCTATCATCCAGCATTATAACTCACCGCAAGAAAATTTTATATTTATCACATGGAACTGTATAGCCACTAACGAGATCTGGAATAATCAGAATAGGTTCCAATACAAGCCTTACTTTTAGCTCTTGAATGATTTTTTCGCACTATTATGACCATAGAAACATAACACCCTTATCCGTAAGACTATTTAGAGGTGAATCAAGGTTGGAAAAGTCTAGTATGAAATTATTTTAAAATCCACCCATACCCAAGAAACTCCACATGTCAAACATGTTCTTGGGTTTCTCCTAGGAAACCATAATACCCACCATCTATTGGATAATTTATAATCTTAATTTGATGATAATATGACCCAAAAGTAAGATTTAATTCTTTTTAAGTAACACTAAGAATGTTTGGAATAAATTTAATGCTCTCTCAGTATATTCAAAACAGTATCAAGGTTATTATACTGGTCGATACAAGAGTGATAATACACTAATATTTCATCAACAAATACCGTGGAAAAAGAATATAGGCAGGGGTTGAAAACCATATTCATCAAAGCCATGAAGTCTGTATGAACATTCCTTAGACAAAATTGAATAATGGGATACTCATAAATTCTACACCTACTATAGATTTATATATAAGGCATGTCTAATGAGATGACTCGTACATGATAATAGTCTGATCTTAGGTTGATCATTGAGAACACTCTATCTCCCCATAACTGGTCAAAGAGGTCATCTGTTTACGGAAGTAGATAATGGTTCATGACAATAAGCTAATTAAAATGTTTTTAATCGACACATAGAACAAAGGGTCCCATCCACCTTCCTAGTGAAAAAAATGGATGAACCCAAAGAGGATGTTCTAGACTATATAAAACCGATGGAATCTAAAACCTATAACTGTCTCTTGAGATATTGGATATCAATAGTTTTTATATTGTATGTTGGAATGGACATTCGAGATGATCCCTGTACGAGATCAATCATATACTCTACCTCTCTCTTAGAAAGTAATCCAAAAATATCATTCGAAAAGATATATCTAAATTAATATAATACAAGTGGGAAATATTCAAAGTGTACTACCTAACTCTAAATGGAGATACTAACAATATGGGCAGTCACTCCACTTATCAAAAAATAATCTATTATATCATTACTATCATGGACACCCCACTCACCTATGTGTAGATAACTTCTACACTGTTATGGTGCATGCATTACCCTACGGTAACATAATTCTAAAATGGAATGATACGTGACCAACCAATACATCCCATGAATGAAATTGAAGCCAATCATTATTAGAAAAAATAGGTTATACAAGAAAGAATAACTACCTACCTCAATGGGACAATACATACATTACTGTATAACCTCTAACTGAATTCCCAATGATGTATCCAGCATCAAAACTCCATTTTAATACTAAATTTATAGACCAAGAGTTTTTTATGATAAATAAATAAATAAGTTTGTGTGAAACAACTGTATCAATCAAAGAAGATACTATAGTGGAGGCTAATTGAAAAGTAACTCATATTGTAGACAATCATTCCCTCTGATCCTTGGGGATCGATTATAAAGTATGTAACTAGCCTGATCCATGGCCCTATGCTATAGATGGACTACCCTATGTATGACCACTACAATGATGCTAAAGATCTGGAATCAAGATACTACTAAAAGACCTCCTCCTATAGCGATCCTACCAGTGCTACTTTAATTACTCACATGATGTGGCTTAAAAGAAACTTCCACTAAAGCTAGAGCAATTTTGGATCATCTTCCACTAGAAGTAGAAGGAAATGTCCAATATAATATTTCAATATTCCCCATATGGAAAGATGCTTGGAACTACATTAGGTATTTATTGCACTGAGGCTTCAGATACCCCTACCATTTATATTGATGGTAAATAATGAAGCTTTAATTGTAATTACTCTTACTACCACTTATATGATGTGAAGCCTAGAGGGATTTCTTTCTACCACCATATGAACTACTAGCCTACCTCGAAATTGATCCTCTATGATTAGTAATATCTCCTTCCCTCAGGCTGTTCTTAGTGATATGTGTCCAGTTGAAAATCTCAATGAAATCAGGTAGTTGAAAACATTCACCTCTTTATGGATGGCATACCAGATCCCATTATTGAAACATCTATCATGTGAAATCCCATCACAATCTATAAGTGGTAAAAAAGTGATCAAATAACTAAAACACATTGAATAATCCATAACTAACATGAAAACATTATCTATATTCTTGAAATATTTAGCTCGGTCAGATCTCAGCATATGGGTAAAGAAGTAATCATAGAATGAAATATGGAAATAATCCAAAACCATGCCGTGATGGAAATTATCCAGGGTGATCACATCACACTATCTCTTGGATGAATGACACCAAATGTATGTTGTGATATTGAACCTTATCTCTTGAGGCATATACAGATGCTTGAAGAAAGATAGAGTGGCCTCCATCCATGACTCAGCTGCCACTGGGCTATCATTCCTTGAGAATGTAGGAGGATGCTATTGCTAGAACACACATGACATGTCATCCATTTTAGGTGTATGTCATGGAGTAACCTATAGGGACTAGATCATATTTAGGAAACTCTCATGAAGCTGAGAATTAGAACGTATATCTAGTATAATAGGCAGTACATCATTGGACACTCCTAGTGGTAGGATTGGTGGCTTAGGGCCCACCTTATCGAGAGAATGGTCATCACCACTTTATTGGCATACAACATGGGGGAGTTGTGGCAGCATGTCTCTAAAAATTCCAATAACATTCCTCAAAACAATATTTTAATCAAATATATACACTAGTAAAAGTATAATGTAATAAAAAGGACTCACTAACTAAGGTATACTACCCCAAATTCCTGCATATAAGGAAAGGTATTGGTATGTTCTCATGTTTAAATTATACGGGTACCAATAGATGAAGGTTAAATAAAACCTTTCCTTTTCATTTACTGAAAACCATTTATTTTTCAAGTCACGATTCATATTTTTATGTTTCATTTTAATATAAACATATATCAAAATATGATGAAAATATATTTATATTCCCATTAAATCTAGGATTGTACACCTTATCAATGAATGATACACCCATTTATTCTCAATTTAACTCCATCGATATTCTTTCTTAGAATGTAACATGTTATGTATGATTGATTTAGTCATTAAACTATCTATTCAAAACCATGAGGGCCCATTCAAATCATAAATATAAACAATGAATCACTGAATAAAATCCAAGGAAATCATTAAAATAATATAACTATTATATCATCACTCAAAAATCAGAGGAAAAACATGAAATGCAAGTAGTGAAATGGACCAATTTGGCATATCATATGCATGGCATGCGAATCCTTGGTGCCTATGATGAGGCATGACAAATTTTCCCTCCCCTCATCTCATCGGGTCAAGGATGAATTGAAAACCTCAACCATAATAATAACAATAACCAAAAAATAACATGTGCATTACCCAACGATGAAAATATATTAACTATAATAGGTAAAAAACAGAACAATAATTATTATTCAGGAAACTCAACATTTATCCCAAACTTGGGTGGATTATTCCCAAGAATGAATTTTGACAAAATATCATGGAATTACTAATATCCTTTATACTGTCTCTAAATAGTAAATCAATAGTGGATCCTATCTCATACATATTTGTGATGTCCCAATCCTGGGTGCCACTCAAAGGTGACCCAATCCTGGTTGGTCTCATGGCATCAAGAACATCTCCTCGATTTTCATAGGCTTTCATCTAGTAGTGAGGTCATAGTGTTTGTCCATGGGGTGAAATTTCCCTCATTAATAGGGAGTATCACAATAGATGAATATAATAATAGGTAAGTAGAGGACTAAGTATAAACATATAGGACATCATAAGTAGATAAGAGTAATGAATAACATAAAAACTGGAGATAATACTCAAAAGATGATGAAAATGTATGTAATGTCTCTATAAAACATGGAAATAGGTATATATGGTAGAATCCATTATGTTCCATACAAAAGGAGATTTTTTTTAGAAAAACCATCCAAGCATCTCAATCTCCAACTTGGTCATCTTCTACCAAGATCTATCCTAATGAAGCAGCAATGTCATGTTTCTAAGGCGGGATTATTCCCCTTGTCAACACCTGCATAAAATTAATCTACCTAGGTACCAATGTCAATCCGAATTTGGTATGAGATAAATCTTAGTATTCCACCAACGATGTTATTTATAACATCTATTCTATGTAATATAAATTTAAATAGTGTGCATGTAGCATATATAAAATTCAAGAAGTTGAGAAATAAAAATATCCAAGTTTCTGCTTCAACTTCAGCTGGTGTCTAGAAATGTAACCATTTCATTTATTATTTATGTTCTAGTTTATATAGTATGTTACATGATGTATAACCATCACTGACATCATGTCATGATAATAATAGTAAATGATCCAGGATATATCAAGGAATCAGGTGATGATGATAACAGTGATGAGGATTTAAGCTAATAACTAGGGAATCCTTGACCTCAGGGGCCGATCCAACTAAGAAATAACCTACATCCTTGATATAGGGGTAAGAGTGTAATCCCAATGGCATCACCCATGATATTCCATAATAATTTAATTTTAACTGAGTACAAGGATCTCATCTAAGGAAAAATGGGTAAGCAATGACTCAGTTCGATGGGCGTAACCATGGTTCCAAATGTCCTTGTACATCATGATGGATCCATGAAATGTATCCAATGAATCGTAATATCTGAATGATAATGGAGGGATCCAATAGTGTCATACCAGTCATCCACTAGTAGTCATTTTTAGGTTATAAGGTGGGTATCAACCTTGGAAACAAACATCCCTAAATCGTAATGGAGTCTAGGAGTGCTCAAGGAATTCCCTCAGGAATCCAAGGATTTATGAAGTCTGACCACTCCTATAAATATTCCATATTCCATATATAATAAGAACCTTATAATTGATTTAATATATACATTATCCATGTATTAATCATGCTGTGTAACAATCTATTTGGTTCCAAACTATTCTTTTCAGTATTGCGACAAGGCTAATATAGCATGAAACCATTCAGTTCATTTTTCACATTTCATTTATTTTGTTCACTCATTAACCAATAATTAACATGAAATGGTGGGTTATGGATTTAAATCCATATGGATTTTTTTAAACCAGTGAATCTGCAATTTTTTTTAAAAGATCACTATTGGGTTTGAGTGAGAACCCTAAAAAAACACACCAACAGAAAAACCACAGAAACATTCCAACCACAATTAAAAAAAACATTAACACACATTAAACACAACACATAAAACCCTATATGATATAAAAAACCCATTAAATTGATGTATAATCCTATTTTAATCTTTAACTCAATATAAATACCAGTTCATTCTACTAACCATTGTTTCTGAATCCTCTTTGATAGGGTATTCAAATCAGTATGCCAACATGTCTAATATTTGAATAAACAACTGCCCAATAATTTACCTTTCATCGAAGCATCTAGTAAAAATAATTTCTTTCTTATTGAACCAACCCCTCTTCGCATCATTTGTTTCCACTAGAATCACCCAATCAAATATCTTGTTTGTATCTTCTTGAGAGGCCTAAATCAGCATGGCCTCCTCCAAAATTGCTTCCCTAGAGTGAATAATTAGATCTTATGAAATTCGATTATTTTGTAAATCAATTTCAATTTACTTGTGATTTATCTTGTTAGATTTTAATTACACTATATGTTTTGCAAAATTGGAGTAATTCTTCATCCTCTTATAATTATTCCCTTTGGTCTAGATACAACTCCCTATATCACAATTACCTTTTTTCCATTTCTTTCTCCTTAGATAGTAAATTTATCTTCTATATGTCTCATATTAAGTATTCCCTAAGAGAAAACGATCACTTTAATCATCTTCCTCTGACCCATAGGCTTCCTCCTCCTCAGAGGGATGCTCCACCTATGTAGAATCACCTTATTCTGGAGGTTTCCCCTATATTTCAATCCGTTCTAAGTGATTTAAAAGTTTGATATTGTTTTTAACCTCTATTAAATTGAGGAAACCTTCATTTTATGATTATTATAGCTTATAGGAACCTCTTGATGAGTTTCATCAATATCAAATGCATCTTTCAAGTGTTGGAGACTTCTGGTTTCTATTATACGTAACCTCAAGTGCCCCTGCAGATCGCCCTGAACCAGCTTTCTCCTGACATGACAAAATGATGATTCCCAAATTTCCAATTAAAGATTCATTAATTAATAATAACACATACATGATAAGGGTAAAGTTAATATATCATATACAAGGTCTATCCAATACCTATTAAATAATTATTCTATTTAATAAGGTCCTACCATTAGGAGGGTCAATCCATAGCACACCCAAACAGTGGTGCAGATGAACATAACAAATTAGTAAATGCATAAATAAAGAAAAAACCATAATTAGGGTGGTCAATGTTAAGGAATTAACCTCAAAATATGGATAAAATATATAATAAGAATCTTAGAATATTATTCTAAATACTATAATAAATGATTGTGAATTTAATAGGGAACACCTGATTAAAAGGGTACACACACAACAATGGTAATTTATAAAATTATGAAACATGTGAGGGAAGTCATATACCACCTACATTAAATTCATTCGAGACTCATAGTCTTGTTTCAACCTTTAGTTTTCCATGAATTAGAAGATATCTTAAGAAATTTACAAAATTTTGAAAATAGGTCATATTAGACTACATCTAGATAACATCATCGAGGGAAAGAAGAATAAAGAATCACTAACAAGTTATTGGGAATTTAATGATGTACCTACAACATGATAAACACGGATTGAATCTGAGTTTGAATGGATTAAGTGGATAAACATATATCAAAGACATGTTCATGACTTCAAATAAAGGTAGGGGAGTCTCTGATATCCACAGGAAAGTTCCATTCAAGACGGTGTATTAAATAATAGATCATTAAAGTAAAAATTTTAAATTTACACAAAATTTAAGGGTCACACAGTTTGGTCGCTCGATTGTCCAATCCATGAACCAACAGGGTTTCTCCCTTTACTTAAGGAGGGCACCCACATGGGTAGGCTTCATGATTAGGGAATATTTGTTACAAAAATGATAATCACCTTAGCAAAAAACATAATCAATTTTCATGGGCGTGTTTCCACTAGCACATGGTTGGGGGAAAGACTGATCCCTATCTCACCCTAATATCTAGCCCTACCTGGTTAGTATAGATCATATATAATGTGTTGTACAAGGTCTAGTAACCATATGGATAAGGTTTTTTCTCCACTGGATGGTGTTCCAAACTATAAACAAGTCCTATAGATCCCTGAAACTATTATAACATCATTATAAATCCATATTAGGTGCAAGAAAAGGAATAATATTGAATTTAAAAGGATCCATAACTGAGTGAAGAACCTAGTTCTTATACAAACCCCCTAATGCGTTGGGTAATGTTTTAATATATTAATATTCCATGTATGGTGTATGGAAAGTAAGTCTGACACAATATGATTTTTTTTGTCTTGGGAGTGATCCTTGAATTATGATTATACTGTGATGTTTTATGATGTTTCCAAATTATTATGATTCCATGATCCCATTATTTCTATGTTTTAATTTCACGAATCCATTTTGATAAACTCTTTTATGATATCATGTAATTACACTTCAATATTATGTTATATTTTTTTTATCATTCTTCTTCCATTAATTGGATTTATATTTCACTCTTTCATATATATATGTATATACATGTCCTTAGGGAATCCTTTTAAGTAGTAAAAGGTCAAATTTACATAGGGGAACCTTATGTAGATGGTAATAGTTTGGAGATTTTTTATTTCTATATTAATGTATTATAAATATAATCTCACAAAAACACTATAAATATAAATTTATAGGTTACAATTTTTTTAATTTTTGGTTAGAAATATTATAATAATATGTATTTATGACTTGGGATATTATAGTTTTTATCATGAAATGGTGTTGTTTTATTTAAGGATTACCCTATAGAACCTAATTAGAATTAGGCTAGTATTAAGATTGATTGATACTTATAAATGAATAATCTTGGATATATATATATATTCCAATCATGATCTATTCATTATAAACTCATAGTTTTTATTTTTTTATTTTTATTAATTTATGTATTATCATCCATAAAATTACTCAAATTTAGTAAGTGGATGTAAATAAGAAGAAAATTACAACAAAATTTGTGATGTAAAATGTTATGATTTCCCAAACGATATACCTAATATGATCGGAGTGGGAGTTGAGAACTTTTGGATGATAATTACACAATAGAATCATGTTAAGAATAAAAAATTGAATCTGATAGAACGTTAACCTTTTCCTAAAAGAGACCCCACTATGTTGGATTAATATATAAGAAAATATTCTACCACCTTTTGTTGATATTTTGATCCTATTATTAAAAAAAATAGATTAATACCATTTAAATGAAATTTCCTGTCCTCTAATTTTATCAGAACAAAAAATTTTTAGTGTATAATTATCATTTAGTGGGAGAAACCGATCATTTATTGTCATTGATCAAGATTTCAAAAATCAAGGAATACATTGAAAAAACTAAGTGAGTATAATTTAAGATAGTGTTTTGAAAGAAATTTTTCCCCCCATGTCATTATCTTAAAATAGAGACAAAGTTTTATAAACTCATTCAAAGGGAGAATGAATCAATCTAGCCTTATGAGGAAAGAATCCAATGTCTTCTACAGTATGACTATGGATTTTTATTTGACCTTGAGAGTATGTATGACAACTTTTTAGTGGAATAAATAAGAGTATTTGGAAGTATTTATCAATTCAAGACCTTGATCACTATAAGGAAATAATTTAATAATCCCTTAAATTTGACATTAAAATAAGAGAATCAATGTTTTCTCAGGGGGGTGAAGATAAAAATTTGACAATTGAGTTTAATTAATGTCAATTAAAGGGTAAATCTCCAAAATAGAACAAAATATAACAAACCAGATATCATTAATGAAAGAAAAAGAAACTTAGAAAGTAACTCAAGGGAATAATGAGATGTTCTAAGAGTATAATGGGGTAGAATCAAGCTAATGATAACAGTGGGTGTTGAAGAAGGAAACTAATATGATCTAATAAAATATGGATTCAATTAATCCTATATTTATGGTATAATGTTTAAATTCTATAGAATAAGAATTATATTTAGTTTAGTGAAATAATCTGTTGTTTTTTTTGAGGAGAAAAAATGAAAATAACCTCTAACTATAGGAGAAAAAATATGGACTTATGATATCACTACAGGTGAGGGGGATCATTTAAAAAACTTGTGATAAGAGAACTATTTATTAATTTATGAATAATGCATTTTCTATTTTATTATGAGTCTATACATTCTTTCATATCACCCATGTTTATAAAATATTTTTAGAAACAACCTCACGTAATGATGGTTTAGTTATTAGTGAAAGAACTAATCTATGAATTTTTTCCCTAAAGTATATTACTCTACCATAGTTAATAATTGTGGGATGAATCTCATAAAAAATATTGATATTTCCTATAAATTAGAAATCAATATTCTACTAGGAAGTTATTAAATATCATTATATTTAACCATCATCAACTTCTAGGGGACATATATCACTTTCCATATGCCATATTATCCTCCCATTCAATTAAAATTCAAGAAAGATGAGAATTATAATTTGGAAAATTCTAATGAAACATGGATATTATTTTCTTATAAGAAGGAATATAAAGATTAATTGCATGAGAAAAATGCGAGGATAACCATTGCAGACATTCCCTTTGTTATGGAATATAAAAGTGTCTTTCCTAAAGAGTTTTTTTCTTCCTCTTGATTGATATGTTTCATCCTCAATTGAAGTTATAAATGGAACTCTACAAATATCCATGATTTATAATAGATTAGACCCATTGAACTAGAATTACTAATGAAGAAACTATAATAGAATCAATTAAAGGGTTTTATATTCCCAATTTACATACTATGGGGTGAAATAATTCATCTTTTTAAGAAAAATTAGGGTTCAATTCTGTCAACAATGATTATCATAAACTCAAAAAGATAATGATAGAGAACAAGTACCCTCTCCCAAGATTTATGGCATGTTAAATAATATACATGGATCCTAATACATATCTGAGGTGGACATTTGTTCACGATATCATCAATTTCAGGATTAGAAGGAGGATATTTGTAATACAACATTCTATACAAGGTATGTAATAATTGAGTTTGTAGTGTTCCATTCAGACTGACGAATGCTACAAATATTTTCATGGACATGATGAATAGATTTGTTAAAGATTAATATGATAGATTCATGGAAGGATTTTTATATTACCTTCTAATATACATAAAATTAAAGCAGGATCATAAATATAACTTGAGTAATGTGATAAAAAATTTGGTAAAGAAAAATTTATGTAAAATGTACACAAGAAGTTAGTTTTTCATAAATCATTTTACATTCTTGGGATTTGTTATCCTAAAAAAGGGGATATAACTAGGACATTTTATGATAAAGGGGATTGAGAAATGTCCCATACCAACATCTGTACTAGGGATTCATAGTTTCCACGGATTATCTCAGTACCATAAATTATTTTTAAAGAATTTACAATAACTGTAAAACCCTAAAACTAAAAAAATTTGGACAGGAGTAAAGCTTTTCTAGACCAATTAATGGGAATTGAGCTCCATGGATTTTAATAAGAGGCTAATCACTACAACTGTACTCACACTACCCAAATATGTCATTGAATTTATGATCAATAGTGATTATTTAAAGAAGGGATTTGGTTGAGTCCTCAGAAAAAATGATAACGTTATTGCTTATGCCTCAAGAAAATGGAAGATTCATCAATGAAAATATCGAACCCATGATCTTGATTTGGCTATAGTAATCATAAAATTGAATATATGGATGCATTATACCTATAGATAGAATATTTATATATGTATTTATCATAGGAGATTGAAGTATATATTCACATAAAGGGATATCAATATGTGAAAATGAAGTTAGTTAGCCAAAATCAAGGACTATGATTTCTCAATTTTTTACCATCTTGGGAAGGAGAATAATGTGAAATATTCTCCAAGTAGAAAATATCACGTCACATAATACATGATAAGAATTGATATGGATCCAATATTTATATACATGAAAGGTATGGACAAGAGAATCATAATAGAAAGAAAAAAATATTACCTTGCTCAAACGGCCATTCATCTAAAAATTCTAGTGAAAATTAATAATTTTAAAAGGGATGATATAATGATACAAAATATGGTGGATGATATAAGAAAGGGGATGGAATTTTATTTTAACATTTATAAATAACGAGTTTGGATAATTGGGACATTACTATGCATATAATGAAATCCAGAGATAAAGATGGTGAAATTCATTGATGCTCATAAATCAATATTCTCTATCAAAATTGGAAGCACAATGATGTATACATATCTTAAAGAGAACTTCTATTGGGAAAATATAAATATGGATATTTTTTAATTTATATTTAAGTTTATATTAATCAAATATGTGATGATTTAATGGAAATATTCCCAGGTGATGATTTAACCATTTCCCCTAACTATATTGAAATTGGAGAACATCACTATGGATTTTTTCATGAGTATTTTAAAGACATCGAGAATAATTAATATTATACTAGTTATAATGGATCATCTTACTAAGGCTGCTCACTTCATATCTAGTTGTGAGTAATTTTAACAATATTAACTTGAAAAGATTCACATTTTAGAAGTTTCTTGGCTACATAAAACTACACTATCCATACTAGTTGATCTTGATTTGAGGTTCAAGTGAATTTTCTATACAGGTATTAAAAATTCCTTAAACATAGAGTTCAAATTTATCATGTCTTATAACCCTCATACTGATTTAAAATCATAAAATACAATCCTGAAAGTTGAGAATATTCTATGATGTTTCTTTATGAATTGCAAAGGAGGTTGGGATTAACATCATCTTTATCTTGAGTTCTCACACAACAAAAAAATATATGAAATAATTGATATGGACTCATATAAATCTCTTTATGTATATAAATAAATAACTCTTATATTTTGGAATAATGTTGAAGAACATAAACAATTGGGACCTGAATTATTTCAATAAATGCATATTATTTTTGGAATCATCTTTTAGTTTTTATCTTTGGGTGATTTGTAGTTATTTTTCTAAAAAAGTTAATTTTTTTGGGTAATAATAAAAATACTGTTTTTTCGAATACCACATATTTTATGAAATAATCATGATATAAGGATGGATTTAAAAATTTTCAATTCATAATAAAAAACAACGATTTATTTAAGTAGTAAAATATTTATTTTAAAAGTAATATATTTAATTAAAGAACGCGTGATTAAAATTTTGAAACCTAAGTTGTATTTTTTTTCTAATAATAAACTATTTTTAGTATTTTTGACATTAATTAAGAATTAAATAGATTACATCCTTTTTTGGATTAGATTTAAAGCCAAATAAACATAATTTATTTAATTATAAAGTAATAAATGTCGTTGGAATCAATATAATTCATATTATATATCCAAAATATTAAAATAATCTATATTTTATTCTATAACACCCTCTCCCCCTTATAAATACCACCCTTAAACCACATCATCTCTCCTCACACATTAAGTGTATTATCTTGACCAATCATTTCCATATTTACCCCCAAAAATATTATAAAAATCTTAGATATTTCTATCCCATTAAAAGGAAATACTTTGAATGCATAATTTAATTAATAATGGAGTCATCCCAAAAACATAGGTAAGAAATCCTAATCACTTTCTAATTTCCATTCCATTAAATATTTTTCTTCCACATCTTAAAAATATATTATAGTATTAACAATATAATTTTATTAGTATCATTATTATACTTAAATTTTATTATGTTAATATAATAACCATTATTTTCCTTCCTCGCATCCATTTGAAAATGAAAACATCACCTGTGTTATGGTCGGTTCACCACCTCTGTGAACAGTTTAGTTCATTTTTCATCATTTCCATAGTTGGATTATTCAAAAAAATTATTTAATGAATAGATATAAAATTTATGAAATTATAAATATTATTTCATTATTAATTGTGAATTATATTAAATATATTGAATATAAATTATCATGGTGATTTTAACTACCCAAAATGAGAAAACTAGAAGATATTTCAAATTTTGAATCTATTTTGAAAAATATATTAAGTAGTATAATTTTTGTGTTACTATAATGATAAATATTCAATAAATACAAAATTACAGAGATTATGAAACTATTTTATTTCACATTTTGTAATATTAAAAAAATAAAAGAAGATTTGGAGAAATTGATTGGATGACCCCAAGTGGACCATAAGAGGAAACACAATAAAATAAATGAATGAAATATGATAACAAATAGACCATAAAAATAAATATATTGGAAAAATATACTGAATAAAGTATTTTATATAATTTATTTTGTTATTTATGTGTTTAGATGCACATACCAGGTGATCCAGGTCCATAGTTAAGGGAACTCATGAACAACCTTTTTTCTGTTATGTTATATATTTTCTCTCTCTATTCAAATTTATCTCTCCTTTATTCCCATGTACTTATTTTTTATTATTTATATGTGTTTATTTGATATATAACTAGTTTTTCCCCTTCATTTATTGGGGTTATACTTGTTTTTTCAAGTTCCCTTCTCAACCTTTAAAATAAACGCATTTAAAGGGAACTTTCCCATTAATTATTCTGTTTCAAGTGTCAATATTTTTCAAATTATTACATTCCATGAAATTTAAAAGGAATTTCAATTTTACGAAAAACCATTAAATTTCATTTTTAGTTTTATGGAAAAGCATATATTCCATCATTCTTGAGAGGTTCCTTACAAATCACGATCAACATATCTTAAGAGGTTTAATTCCATTCCCACTTCTCTAGTCCTCTATTCTGAATTTTATTCATATTATATTATATTTTAAGTAATAACCCCCCTTATTCAAATATGAATATCTAAAAAAAATTAATTCCTTATTCTCTTTGTAATCATTTTGATATATATATTGGCCAAGCTTTGAATTAAGACTATACATCCCATTACATTTTCCAGATATCTTTTATTATTATGCTTTATTCATGAATTATTTATGTGTAACAATTATTAATTTATATATTAAGATGTTCCAGGTGGACCAATAATTATCCACCCCCAGAATATTTATAAATTTTTTCATCATATAAAATACCATGTATGTTGCAAGAGTAATAATATGAGTACACTATGTTATGTTTTTAGGACCGTGAGACTTAACTTATGATTTCGATTTAATTTTTCTATGGTTACAAATTTTTTCTTATGATATAAAAATATGATATCAACAGATTTAATCCAAGAATCCATGTGATTAAACTATTTCATGATATCATGTTATTCCTGTTAACTAATATGTTATATTTTTTTACATGTTTGTTCCATTAATGGGTAATAAATCTCACCCTTTCCTTTATGTTTTCCCTAGAGTGTCCCTTGCGATATTACAAAAAGAAACTACAGAGAAACTTTTGAATATAAATTTTTTTTGATGTAATTTATTTCTATTTTTAATCATTATGTTTATAATCTCCCAAATACACTACACCTCTAGATTTATATGCTATGTTTTATGTAAATTTATATTATAATTAATATAATAATATCTGTATAAGACTCATAATAATATAATACATGTTTGAAGTATATAGTATGAGGATTTTTTTGTGGTATTCTATTTTTCATGTGTGGTTATGGACATGAAGTACTATTATAGATTTTGATATAGGGATATGGATGTGATAATATTGATACGATGCATTTTTTTGGGGTGAGAGGGAGACTAATTCAATGGGAAAGTGTGTATGAGATTCTTTTTTACTTATTTTAATGATTATTATGTTATTATACTTGAAAAAATATTGTATGAGTGGGTCCTGGTGGGGTTTTTTGACAACTAACATGGTTAGGAAATGATTTGGACTCTTTGTTTATTCCCTTTGGCATTAGTATGCTTCTTCCAAATTTTAATAAGATTTTATTTGAACTATCATTCTTGGTATACTTGTATGATCACCCCCATATTTTACATCCCATTTCTATAGTTTCAAATGGAATATTTTGTGATTAGGATGGACATTTATAGGTGATTAGGTTTATGGTTGGTGTTTTAATTGATTCTTTAGGATCAATCCTTTTTCTTATTAATTTTGGAGAATATATCTCATATTACATTACATGCAATTTATAGGGACATGGGTCTTATTATATTTTTATTTTGTTTTTATTTGTGGTTTATTCTTATAATTACGGGGATTATAATGAAAATTCCTCTCATTGTATATGTTTTATACTCTCAAGGTTAGTATCCAAACATTGTATTATTAGAGGAAGAATTATAGGGTCCCAAATTGGTCCAAATGTGGATCAGTCATGAAAAATGAAATTATCTCATTTAATTACCACTATAGAGTAGTTTATAGTGGATTATCTAACATGGTTTTATGTATCATAAGAAGTTATATTACTTATAGTTCTTTGTTTTTTTATCTAATTATGCTTACTAGGTCACATATCTGACCAATATGTAATTTCCACTTGATGTTAGAAAATAGTTACATAGGAGTGATGTATTTTATTTGTAAAACTATTTCAAGATAATGAATTGTTTATAGTTTAAAGGATATATTTTAAAAATTAATACTTGATTTTCTTGGTGAATAGGTTGAGTAATGACCTCATTTAATGTTTACTATTATTTGAAACCATCATTATTATACTGGTATGGAACCAAAAATTAAAATTTAGGATCACCTTTATCTGTATTCATCATACTATATGGTTTCATAGACATATGTGATATGACCTAATTTGGTGAAGTGTACGTCTGAGCATATTCATTTGATTAGGTAAAGGATGATGTAAAATAAAATTAGGAAGATTTATTATACTGATTTGATAAATTAAATTTTACATATAGAGGTTATAGAACCTACATGTTTGTGAGTTTCTTTATGTAATGGTAATTATATACTCAGTATTGGAATTATCTTATTATTGTGGTTTATTTTTCCTTTTATGTATTAAAAAGGTGTAGTATATATTGGAACTTCTATTTGAACATGAGGGTTTTAATAATGTGTTTCATATTTATGTGTTTAATTTGTATTTATATAATCCATAAAATGTAATATATTTTGGAATTTTGTATATGGATGGGATTGAAATGTTTTTAGATTAGTCAATTGAAATAATAGATAAATAAAATATGGGTTGTCAAGGGTTTTGTTATTCCATAAATGAAGGTGCATTTGAGGCATTGTGGAATTAAGGAGTGAACCTAAGAGTGGGAGTGAATTATGTAGTTTTAGATTATAGAGTCATTTTACTTTTCTATATTAAATTTATTTCTTAAAACATTTCAAGTCATAATTATAATAACGACATTAGTGATGATGATGATGGAATAAATTATATGGTAATTTTTATTTTAGATGTGTTTGGAATTTTTTGTAAAGAAAAAAATAAAGGTAGTGATAATATAGATGTCAGGATTTGTTTAATAATTTTTTGTAATTTTAAGGTAATATTTTTCATATTAAAACTTAAGGGAAAGTTATTAAACTTTATTAATAAATTTGATCTCAAATTTTATTTTTTTGACATCATTGCATATAAATTATGGTTCTTAATTTTTTCATTTGTTCTTTTTCAATTAAAGGAGGTTGATTTTATAGATTATATAAATGATAAGATAGTATTGTACATATTATGAGAACCCATTAATATAAATAATCCTTTGGGGGATTTTTTTACCAGTTGATTTGTATCTTTTTTTATTTAATCATTTTTTATTTATTTGGGTTATTTCTATCTTTTTATTGGCAGTGTATCTCTAAAATTCTGGAGTATTGAGGTAGGTAATGAGATGATTGGTTTATCCATATCCAATCATCAGGTATTTTTTTCCAATTTAATATATATGATTTTATATTCCTTCTTTTATCCTTTGTGAGTGTCATCATTCTTACGTTAACAATTAATATTTAGGTAATTATTCATTAAATGGTGAAATTTTTCTTGTTGGGTTTAAACAGAATTTTATTTTTGGAAATTTAATTTTTTTGGTATATATATATATTCTTATAAAAATAAAAAACATAGACTTTATATGGTCTAAATAATCTAGTGAATAGTGTGCATTTTGGTTTCATGATTAATTTTAGATGGTAGAACCATATTTAATTTTTAATGGTTAGTCCATAGAATACAAGGTTTAATTATATAATAGTCTAGATGGGTCATTGGTTTACATAGTTTAGAATGTTATTATTTACATTTCGAGAATCCTTAGTTCTCACATCATTCTATCATTTCTCATGAATATGGACATGAAAATGTGTGACGTGGAAAAAAGAGTTATATATAGTTTTATTTTATAGTGTTGAATTTTAGAGGGAGAATATCAATAGTGTATAAATCTAATTATTCTAGTTTGGATCTGATATTCCTTGAGGGATTTTTTGAAGATCAATATGATATAGTTTAGAAGGTTAGGTTCTAAAAAAATTGGTCAATACCTTGATTGTATCTTCCCTTGTATTTTGATTAATTGATTGATGATGTAATGGTTTATTTAGAGTGTAACAAGACGACCTGGGTCAACTGATACATTCATCCAAGCCGGTCGTCACATAGTGAGTTGAAGTTGGAAAATAGAACAAGTCTGGAATATAACAAAAAAAGACATAAAAAGAGTAAAAGAAGAATAATAAGGAATATATAGATCCATTAAATACAAGAAAATGTGGATAAACTAGAATGTATTAATAAATAAATACCAACAATCCTCCTTGTAACCAATAGGTATCTACAAACTAACCCAAACCATAGGCAACAACAACAAAGGAAACTAGCATGCTATAGGATGCCCTTAACCTCACTTGAATTCTACAACACAAAATCTAAAAGTTCACAAAGGAAATGTTAGGGGTGAGGATAAATACCAGTAGGATACCTTCATAAATAATCTACAAGGTCTAACATGATAATTGAAATAGTTGTAGCTTTTAAAAGAAATACATTTTTACAAATATTTTTCATACATCCCAATTCAATTTGGAAAACAGTTTCCATTTTGTTTTCCGAAAAGTATTTGATATTATCAAAACAATAAATATGAAGATTATATGTGATAAATCGGATAATAATAACCGTGAATTATAATGTAATTGAGTAAACATTTAAGCATGAAATTCTAACATGCGATGTCGTGTGTTACAACCACATATTAAAACCTATGAGAAAAAATCCATGATAAAAACTATTAGGTGATAAAAATCCTCAAATGACGAAGAACACTATACTTAGGGCTCTCGACTATGTGAAAAATCTTACTAAACCTAAAATTTCATAAAAATGACTATCATTCCATCTAGCTGATATCGAGACCTACCACAATTTGTCGATATAAAAAAACAACCACTAGTGGTGCCACACACACTAAGGTTTCCTATGTCTATTTCTTGGCACACCCATGGTTCCCAAATGTCCAATATTGTCTAATAATTTTCAAAACCATTCCCACAACTTATAAAACATTTTTTAGAGCTAATAAAAACTGATTTGGTGTATAAAAAACCAATTTCTAAATCATTAAAAAAATCCCTTTTTGAAGAAAAACTCTTTAAAAATATTTATATTTATAAGTAATACATTGGAATAACATATCAATTTAATTAAATGAATAAAATAAAGGAATTTATCCAAAATGATAACCAATTCATCAATTTTACCCATTGTATAGAAACATATAACTCAAAATTGTTTAAACCTTGCCCCTTTGATAAAAGGGATTGGAACCCAGGAGATCAACCATCAGAAGATAATGATTTATAAGAAACTTATAATTATTGAGAGAGGGAACTATCTTATCATGATTATAAACAAAAAACATAGACAAAACAGTGACCATGAACAAAGGAATGATGTAACAAAAGGAACACATAACCAGAGAGGATTACTGTAACAACCTTGATGACTGATCACGACATAAATGGTTCAGAATTAGTAGAGGCCTCCAAAATCATCTTGTGTTAGATATAATTCAATATAAGGTTAATTCATGGTTTAATAAAATGAAAATTACTCCTAAAGACGCTAAAAAACATCTGACAATATTAACATAGTGTGTATTCCCATTACAGATCGTGTATTCCATGAAGGCTAGAAACACAAAAAAGTAATATCATTTTTATAAAAACGACATTTTAATAATTAATCATCTTGAAATCATAATACATATTATGTAAACATCACACCCTGAACTAGATTCAATGATTATTCGTGATGACCATTTCGTAACTTGAAATACCTTTTGAATGCGTGTAATCACCCAGTATGAAGCTGAGAGACCAAATCCTATAGAAAAATAAAAAATCACATGGGATGCTCTCTGAACTTTCGAAGAATCCCTCAAAGACCTTAACATGTTTATACCCATACTAAATTAATTAAAATAAAAATTCATCATAGAAATTTGGGTCATTTTTCTAAGAAATGGTTCTCCATCCCCTTGATGCTCACGAACTCACCCAAATAAGGACAATAAAAAATCATCAACAATGGAGTTATTGAAAAATGTAACAGTGTGATACAATCCCCTCAGCATGAATTCTTTTCTCCCCAAAATCCATTATGTTTTTGGACTCTCAAAAAGTGATGACCATTACTGTATTATCAATAATTCCCTCTCCCATATCTCAAGGTTATCTTTCCCATGCTTCCCGAATACGTAGACAAAATAACCCATTTTACCACGTAGTACCCTATCTTGATGATCCATAATATGAATTGGGTGCTCAACCAATGTGATGTTAGTCTCAAGATCAACATAATGCCATATCATCATAGTGTAAGGATCCAGTATATACCTCTAAAACTGGAAAACATGAAATACGATTTGCATAAATAACAAACCTGATTTAAATTCCAAACGATAGGACACCTTTCCCTATCATTGAACAATCTCAAAGTGTCCCACAAAACATTTTTGAAACTTACCCATCCTACCTAAATGAATATTTCCCATGTGATGTGAAACTATAAGAAAAACATGATCTCCAATATCAAACTCCAACATCCATAAATGATAGTCCACATAATATTTCAGATGACTCTATTCCAGGATGTATCTTTTTTTCATCAACGGAACCAGCTCTATCATCCCCCGAAAAAGACTTATCCCAACCAAGGACTGATCTCCCAGTTCATCCCATCACAAAAGATATCAATATGACCACCCATACCAAGCCTCAATGGATCCATCTTAATCGAGTATAGATAATTATATTTATAGGAAAAATAGACTATATAAAAATGATTTTCCTACAATCCACCAAAATCAATAACACAATGTTGAATAATATTCTTGAGATTCTAGATAACCCTCTCTGACTATCAGTCTATCTTAAGACGATAATCCATGATCAATATAATCTAAGAACCCATCACCTCTTATAAAAATTTGTATGAATTGGTTGTGAACCATGGGTTACTATCAGAAACAACCATAAAGGGAACCTTGTAAAGTGTTACAATTTATTGTACATAAATTTCATTAATTTGTTTCACATTTTTCATCTCTTAATACAAAGGAAATTCTCCAATTTCATGAGTTTATTAAATATCACAAAAATCACATATCTCCAACTTGGAGTCCTTTGAAAACAAATGATTAAATACGTTAAAATTTCATCCCACTTCCATACTATAATGGGTAAGGGTTGCCACATACCTTAGGGGTATCTAGTATTCTAACTAGATTATTTGATATGTGAGGCACCACAATACATAACCTGCAATAAAATTATATTTCCCCATCCACCATTACTGACTTCTCAAGTCATTATACGTCCTAGTTTCCCTAGGGTTCTCTAACCAACAAGACTGGGGACAACTATCCAAAAACTCATACCTTAGGGGGAAAAACAACCAGCCTACCATATAATAAAAAATATCTATTGTGATACTGAGACATGTTACCCAATGTCTCCGCACTAAATAAGAATTTACCCATGCTTTGGCACTTGACATCTATCATCTTCTTGATTTGAACTCTATCATCAAAAGAAAAATAATCTTTCATTGGATCCAATGAAACATTTCCACCAATCTCATATACTCTCAAGATCATCTTAGAAAACAAACACATCATAGAAAACTCCTCAACTGATTCTTTCATTACTTGTATCAGTATGTTTCTACTCAAATAATCATCATCCACATTTCAATTCCTAATGGTGAACACAATATCAAAATCAAAATTTTGAAGTTACTCCACCCAAAATCTCTACCTCAAGTTCAGAAACCTATCATTATCAATATGTTTCAGGATCTTATGCCAGAATAAACAATAAATTGTTCACAAAGAGATAGTTCTACCACATTTTGGGTGTATGCATAACCACATCCACATCAAAATCCTGGGTAGGGTTGTTCTTCTCATGAGGTAAAAACTAGAATGGGCCATAGGCCACCACATATTATTAATACATCAAGACACATATCAAAATACCATACCAGAAGCTTCATAGAAAATAGAATAATTGGAACCTAGTACAATGAGTATAAAATATAGTGTTGAATTGAACATTTCCATTAAATCCTCAAATGATCTCAATTGGCTGTCATTACATTAAAACTTTACACCCTTACAGGTTAAAGAACTCATTAAATTTGCGATCTTTGATAAATATTAAACAAATAGTGTTATGAAAGCATCCAAACCCAAGAGCCATCCCATATAAAACACATCTACCACCTCCCCAGGGTATAAAATCCAATATCATTTAGGTTTCCATTTATATTCCCCTCTCAGATATCTCAAGCCCAATAAATTTTACATCCTTGATCCAAAAAACAAATTTGGAGAGATTACCATATAAACGATGTTCTTTAAATATTCAAAAAATGATATCCAAATGGTATGTATGTTCCTCATATGTATTAGAGTATATCAAAATCTTATCCTCAAGAACAATAATAAAAGATTCCAAGACCCGATGAAAGATCTGGTTCACCAAATACATAAAGACCCTAAGAGTGTTAGTCATAATGAATTTCATAACTAAAAACTCAAAATGGCTATATCAGATCCTATATGAAATATTAGGTATATCTACTTCTATAACCTCCGACCTGTGGTCCCCTGATGGAATTTCAACCTTTGAAAACCAATATGCCTCTGAAAAATGACAAAATGTCATAAATCCATGGAAAATACATTTTTCTAAATAGTAACGTGATTCAAATTCCACTAGTCAATATAAGTTATGAGACCCCTGTATGTCTACTAATAAAAGAGGACATGCGAATCCCATGATGAAACATTAGGATGAATAAATCATTTGGCCTATAGTTCCTGAAGATGGAACTTATGTTCCATCTACATAGTATGTACCATTCGATAAGATGACATATACATGAGAATTGAATGAGGGAGCAGGTCAATTGTAAACATGTCCTCTCTTTGTGGTGATAAACCAAAAAAATAATCTAGAAATAACTCGAGTTATGAAGGAACCAATGAAGTAAGATGATCTTAAAGACAAGTGTCAAAGTAATCAATAAACATCACTAAAAACTAGAATAGTATTACCATATTATAGGGATCCACATGACCTACCCTTCCTGATCTAGTGTCCCACTCGCCCTAGAAAACATTATCCATGCAATCCAAAGATAAGAAATAAAATTGGTTGTGATAATAGTCTATATGGAGCATAACACTTATCACACAATCTATACTGACAATCATTTAGAAGATTTTAAAATCATGAAATAAAAAGTCCCATACTATATTATTGAATGAAATCCAACGTCATTAACTAGATTTGATGACATAAAATAATGTGTATCACATATATAAAAAAATCTATAATTATAGAAGATGAAATAAATATTGTACCTCTAACTGTATCCAAACCTACCTTTGATTCTTCTATGCATACTCAACTACATAAATATGTCTAGTCTCAACTCCTACTTGAGCTTTCTTAGCCAGATAAACATCCTCATTAACCTGAGGATAAGACCCAATACCCTTGGAAGAATAATCATGAACTGATGAATCCTTGTTAAATGTGGATAATTCATTACTATACTAGGATATCTTATAAAAAAAGTGATTCAGATGACCAGATTTCCAAAAAATATGACAAGAATTGGGGGGACTCTCCACAATTCAACTTGGTATGATCAAGACACCCACACTGATAACAAACAATCTTCTACTATCTTGATGAATACCACAAAACTAGTCATAAAGGAAACATGATACATATGCACTTCCTTTTCTACATAGAAAATAATCCTACACTAACAATTTCTCTAACTGGAGCTTCACCCAAACCATTATTCATAGATGTGTCTACCTCAATCGAAGGTTATTTGTTAACTATATTTACAATGGTCTAGTGGCACCTAATAATCTATATCGACATAATATTAGGTCCCAATCTAAATTCAATCTACCAAGCCTCGAGTTACACATTAGTGATAAGATCTAGTGTGAGATTATCCAACTAATCAAAATGGGTGGAATAATATAGAACAATAATATCCCCTTTCTTTATGTTATGAAAATAAATGGTCTTTACTACACATAACATGTCATGGGGAAAATGATGATAAATTTTTTTATTGGTAGAAACTCTGGTAAGTTCCTCCTGAAACATAGCTTTTATAATAAATTCTCAACATCTTCTTCCCAATCCCCTGATCATGTTTGTTGAAAAACCAACCTTCGTGTCTATAATTTTCTTTAAGAAGTTGAAGATCCTGTCAATATTCTCAAGACACTCCTTATCTTAATATATTAATTTTTCACCCTCGAATATGGGTGGATATTAGTTATAAAACTATTATCCATGTTCCACTACACATCCTAGGTTTCCAACACCCACTTGACCTAGAGTCTGAATCATGCATATTACCACTTCAACCAAAGAAGGGTCCATTGGAGGATTCACCTATAGAATCTATCTCAAAGTTTCTTATCTTGGATTTAAAAGAGTTATTATTTGTGGAATTTTCCACCAAACAAAATACAATAACCTATTATGATCATATTTCAAAATCATAGTACCCAATTCAAAATTCAAACCAATCCTTAAAAAAAGTGAATTTAATGAAATTAAAAATTCAATCAATAAAAGGAATCACATAAATAGAAATTGGTTAATTGAAATAAACTTCCCATATAGTTTATTTAAATAACCTCAAACCCAATGTTTCAAACCTGGTAAAAGTATTAGACCACCCATTATTATGTGGGTTTAGTCCCAAAAGTGAGCTTTCTAGGCCTCATTTATGAACTTACAATGTGATTTTTGATGGTGCTAACTACAGTCTACCTAGGGAATTTATCCAAACTCAGGAAGTGTCAATACAAATCATGCTGGACTTCCCTAAAATACTAAATTGTATGCTACCATCCTGGATCAACCAAAAAATACACTTGTTCTAGCCGTTACTTGGTGAGGTGAAGTAGGAAAATAGACCAAGTCTTGAAAATAATCAAAACAAGATATAAAACTAGAGTACAAGAGGATGAAAATGGTATAAATAGATTCATAGTATCAGAGATATGAAATCTAAGCAAGAAAGTATGAATAATTCAAGACCAAAATATCCCAATGTGACTAATAATCACATCTATACAAATTCGAACCAAAATAAACAACATCAAGATAATCCATCATGCTAAATGTTTCCCTTCCATTTACCTAAATCATAGAATACAACATCCATAACTGACCAAATGAAAATTTAGAAGGTGAGGGAATTTCCCAATAGGATACCACCATAGAGTCTATACAAGTTCTAACATCAAAAATGAATCAATTCTTACTTTTGAAACAAAAATAGTTTTATAAATAATTTTCATAAATCTCTAGTCCATTTGTAATTCATTTTCCATTAGGTATTCAAAAAATTCTTTCATAATCTCCCAACAAGAAATATGGAAATTTAAATTTTAAAATCAAGAAAGAATATCCATGGATCGTATGATAATAAAGTAAAAAAATATCAATGAAATATCATCATGTGATTTCATGTGATATAGCCACATATAAAAACATATGAGAAACAATCCACGATAAAAACCATCATGTATGAAAACCCATAAATTATGAAGAACATTATCATTTGGGATGTATCTAATGAGATAATACATACTAGACATATATAATCCATAACTAGGAAAATTTTTGGATCCAACATATATCAAGTCCTCCCATAGTCTATCGTTATAAAAAAACAATCACTTATGGTTAGACACACACACACACACTAAGGTTTCCTATGTCTATTTCATTGTTAAACCAAGTTTCTATATGATCCAATATTGAAAAATACATTTCGAAACCATGAAAAAAAATATTTTTTATTTAAAAGCCTAGAAAAACTTTTTTGGTATTTGGAAAATCCAATTTAAAATCAGATTACCCTTTTTTTAAATAAAACCTATTTAAAAACATTTATCATTCAAATAAATCAACTAACAACATATATAACTTCAATTCAGTGGGAAAACCAAAGGAATGTATCATTAATGATAATAAATTCACAAAATTAAACCATTTTATCGAAACACCTACTTGAAAATGGTATAAACATAGTCAGCTTCGACAATGGTGATTAAAAACCTAGAGACCAGTCTTTGAAAGACAAATCTCATCAAGAAACTACAAATAGTTGATAGAAAACACTATATGATCATGAATTTGAACAAAAAAATTAGCCAACGTACTGGAAACCACAAAAGGAACAATGAAAAAAAAGAATGATTACCCTAAGTGGTTCACCACAACAACACTGATGATAGATCCTTGAACAAATGACATTGAAGGTGAGAGATCTCCAAAATCACCTACAGTGAGATATAATTCGAGACAAGGAGTCTTTAATATTGAATTAAATGAAAATAACTTGTATGGTTCTTTAAAAACACATCTCAAGATATTTACATAGTGTGGAATCCCATTAAAAGTCATGTATTCCAAAAAGGTTGTCAATTTTGAAAAATGAATATCTTTTTTATAAAAACCAAATATTAGTCATTACACATCATGTATTAAAAAGTAAAAGTGTGTAAACATTACACCATAAACAAGATTAAGGGATCTTTTCTATTGACCATTACAGGATGTGAAATCCCTTTACATGGTGTGTAATCTCTAAACAAACAACAGATTGACCAGATCTTACAGAAAAACACTAAACCCCCCAGGATGACGTCCGATCTTGGGTTGGACCCTTAAATCCATTAACATGTTTTTACTCAGATTCTATTGACTAAACTTAACATACATCCCTTAAATTTAGGTGATTTTCACCATTAATGGATCTCCATCCCTGAGAAGGTTGAAAATTAACACAAATAAGGATGATACAAAAAGCATGAAAAGGGGAGTACCAGAAAATCATAATGGGGTGTTAGACATTAGATGATATTTTGCGGTTCTAATGATAATAATTTATCAAATGGTTATAAAAAATTTCAATGGTCTATCTACAGGTATTTTTTTCAAAGTATTGATGTTATTGAATGGATATTTTCTTCTAGAGGTTAGAATGTGTGACCCAACCATTTTTTCTAGAGTTACATGATAGAAATATATATTCTAGTTCTATATGATTTGGTTTTTAAGTGTGTTTGATGGTTATATTTGGCATAATTTCTGGAAAGTGTGTTATGAATTGAAAAATATGGATTGAATGATTTTGATTTTTTTGAAATTATCTTTGTGATCAATTTTACTAGGATATGTGTTTATAATTTTTTATCCTGAGGGTGATGATTATTCTTATGTGGAGTGTAGTATGTTTATTTTATGTTAGGTGAGTATATCCTGTCCAATGGGTAGGTGTAGGATATGATACATTGATGTAAACATATTCTAAGGATTTAGTGAGACTTGTTTCCTTTTTTACGTTTGTATAGATCCTATGATTATTGCAACAGATTCTTACAATTATGAGATTTATGTATCCTTATTGTTAGTTTTTTATTTGATGGTTTGAGTTCATTAGGTAACCAAATTTCCACCAATGTAATTTAAGTATGGTTACTTTCCAACATCTTAGTAGTGTTCATCCCACTAGATGTTAATATAAGTTGGTCATTATCCAAATTTCACATGTAGATACAATGTTTTTATGGGAATCACTATATATCAGATATAAAAACACTAACATTAGGTTGTTGGAGTGATGTTTGACACGGAGATCATACAAGGAGTGTTGTGGTAGTGATTTATCTACGTTTGGGGGGGGGGGGGGGTGAGTGGTTTATTTCTATGAATTTTTGTGGTGTGTGTTATGATATATACCCATGTGTTATATATATTGTTATTGAATTGGTATATAGTGTTTCTCTAAAGGCTGTGTACATTACCCAAGAGTGGGACAAATACATTTTTTTACACTCACAAATCCATTAATATTGTATGATCAAATGAGTATAGGTGTATGATTCAATAAGAAACTACTAAGAATTTATAATCAAACTTTCTTTATATAAAAAATTTAGATATATTATATAGCATGTCTAGGATGGCTCTAACTTGACCACGGTGAATATCTGTAAAAATAGTTTTGTTTATTCATACCATTTTTGAGGTTTTCTGGGCATTTTTGTTTTCCTTTTTTTTTTGTGAATTTTATTGTTTTCTTTTTTCTACTTATATTTTTCTGATAACATTACTATTATATAATAGTAATATTTTTATAAAGAAGAAATTCACTTTGGAATTTATATTAGCACAGATTATTTACCTCACTTGTAAATTTTTTAAACCCAAATCTTGGATTATAAAGTGTTTCCTCTACATATATGTGTAATTTATACCCTTGGTGTCTAAAATCTATCACTTGACTATTGGAGGATGTATGGGGGTGTCACATTCAATCTTACATGTTACCTATGTATTGAGTTCTTTTAATGATATAACTGTTATTATATAAATGTTTATTGAAATATTCGGGTGACAACAAAAACATTGTATTCAATAATAAAAATTTATGTTTTTTGTACTAAAAACGTAATTATAAATTTATATCTCATCTATTATAATAATTTTTAATGATTTATTTTCATTTTTCTAATATATTGATGATATTGACTACTAATTAATGAGTATGACACATAGATAAATATTGATATATCTAGGCGATATAAGTAGATTATAATAATTGATGTTATCTTCTAAATTTTAAGGGAATGATTATATATGAATTGATATGGTAGAAATAAAAAAAGTGTGGAATCTAGAGGTACATACATTTGTTAAAAATAGATAATTCATCTTGGATATTTAAGAGTAAATTATATCAAATAACATAATAATGATATGGATTTATGAGGAGGGAAATTATTTTATTCATAATGGTGATGCTTTTAAGGGACACATTGTCAATGGTTTGGTGTCCAATTTAATTTTATAATATAATTTAATAACATATGTGTAAATATTATTGTGTCATTAATTCAATCATTAAGGGAATTAAGGGAGACAAAGTGTAACCCTTGGCCTTGCTAGTTAACAAAAAAAAATGTATTATAATCAATGCGATTGATGTTAGTGATCTCAATATATCAACAAATTACTATATTTATGCTTCATTTATTATCTCTTATTTTGTAATATAGACCAATTAAAATTTCATTTTTTCCTTGCAATTTATTTTCATTTTGTGGATGATTTTTTCTACAGATATTTACTAATATATTCATCATTTCATATAATACAGGAATAAAGTATATGAAGTTGGAATTTTCCTAATTAAGTTTTATAAAATGATTCACCCACATCTTAAGGTGTTGAGATTATATTACTTACCTTGGTTCCATTGGTTTCCAATCATGATAGATATATATCATTCACAAGTATTTCTCACAAAAACATATTTTTTGGAGAATATTACATAGTAAATCAATAAGAACGTATCATGACATGTGATATAGTCATCCTAATTTTATACTTATAGAGATTGTTGTAGTTGGGGTGTTTCTTGAGTGTTAAACACTGTAATCCAACAACCCAATCGCCATGGATTGAATCATGACCTTACCATTTGGGGATTTATGACACATGCGATGATGCAGGCATGACCTGGGCATATAGTGACTTAGAAATAATGCAGACAAGTGGTGATGGGGGAATGATGTAGGCCTAGTGACATTGGGAGGATAATGTAAGAATGGCACTACATTGGACCTTATGGCCATATTCATGGGCCACTTGTTCCTAGGCCTTCGATCAATGTAATGGGTATCCCTCTAATCGAAATGAAATATGTATTTTTTCATAATAAAAAGTGAATTCGACTCAGTTTTTTTAGAAAACTAAACTCAAAGATATTGATTGTAATTATTCATTATAGTTAACAATAAATTGTTTTGCTGGAAAATAAATTCATCCCAATGTTTGGATACAATTGTGATTATTTATTAGCGAAGTATAGTCAATCTATAATAGTTATCCATTATGAAAAGAATTTATTATGATAGACTGAATGTGTAATTAAACTAATCTTAACAAGTGGGAATTAAATATTTCTAATTGGTGCTATATCTTTTACTATATATTCATCATTCTTCAAAATTTATCATTGAAAAATGAATTTAGAACCTATATTATGTATATGATGGAAATTATTGTGATGGATTTGCAGTCTATCACAATTATATTTTGAAAATAAATACACTATAAAAGTCATTATATGTATTAGTTTTCTTTATAATATTATTTATTATCTATATTATATCTCTAACTACCCTATAATTCATATGTTCTTATTTTTTTCTTTTTTGTTAGAAGGTGTTCTTCAAGGGTATTCTTCAAGGTAAATGTTTTATACTTATTTTTTAGTATGATTTGTATTTAATGTTTTTATAATAGGATTTAATTATATATTTATAATTGTAATGACTTCATTTGAATTTTTTTTATTAAAAAATATAATTAATAATAACATATTTTTATAATTACAATAATATAATATAAATTCACTCATATATAATAATATTTATAATTAAATGATTATATTTAGTAAATAATTTAGATAATGTTAAAATATTATATATTTTGATATTAAATATTTATTTACTATTATATTATCCAATAATATGCAAACATATAATATTTATTACCAATTTATATATTATATTTATTATTTTAAATTGTAATATTTATATAATAAATTTAAAATATATGTACTATTTGACCAATCTTATTGTATAAAAATATTTATAAAGTAATAAAATATTTATTTAATATTATTAAATATAATACGAATTAATTAATATGAATCAATGTTTAATTATATAGAAATTATAATATAAAAATTTTAACTATATATAAATTTTTTTATCAAAATTATATATTTCATGTTTGGTATTTTTTAAATATTAGTTTAAATTTACTTTTTAAAATAACAAATACCATTTAATTGGTGTCTATTTTTATTTTACTAAATGTATCTTAGAATATTTCCATCCCAAAAAATGTAGTTTATAGAGATTCTATATATGAATAAATATTCGCTTATCCTAAACCATTATTATCAAATATGTCATGAAATCACATGTCATCGAAGTGGATTACTTGGTTATTGTATAATTTTAAATTACGAATTCCATTCCAAATTCCATGGTAATATTTATGACATTATGTCAATGTGGAATATACGAAAATAATATTAGCAAGCAATTTGGACTGATATTTATGAAAAATATGATAGAGGATAAATTAAATTGAATGATAGGAAACATCGTGACATAATTCTTCCTATTAGTTATAGGAAAATGAATATTCATCTTTATTGATAATAATTTTGTTCTATCTTTCTGTAACATACCATTACCCACTTTTGTTATTTATAATCTCTATTTTTATTTCTGTCTTTATTTGTGTGTGTTTTGGGAGTCATGAGGATAGAGGTAGTTTTTGGAGGGAAATGATCTAATGTTTAAGGATGTATGATGGTTTGAATTAATTTATTATTGGTATAAATTGGTTTAATGATTTGTCTAGAATTCCCTCGGTACAGAGAACACTAGTGTTGTTTCTGTGTTTTTTAAGAGAATCTTTATTTTTAAATCCTTCTAGGAGAAATACATGTTGTGAAACAATTTCACATCTCATATTGATCACCGGGAAGATTTTCTGAGTTTGGTTCAGAGTGTGAAAATATTTTATATCGGGAAAAGGTTACTCAACATGGGAAGTGTTCATCTGACCTAAAAATTAGTTTTTTATTTTCAAACACTTTTAATGGAAAGTGAGAACCCAAGTTGATAAAAAATACAGAGAGTTACATTGAAAAAGAGATAGATGTAGAATTGAAATCTAGTTTTTGTCTATTACACGCATTATTCCTAGAATGTTTTCAGAGAAATACATTTACTTTGAAATCCAGTTCGTCTTTGATAAGGTCCTCAAACCAAAATGAAAATTTGTCCCACATATGTTTGAATTCCTCCATGTTTAACTTCCCTACATTAAATACTCTTTCCATGATACGATCTTACTTGTCGATCCACTCCGTATGCAGCTGGGTAGTGCCCACATGAAGTGATATCTTAGACATCTTATCACCGTCCTCTTTCGAGGCATCAAATGGAATCGATATATCTAGCATTTCTTCCCCAGAATGGAAAATAAGTTCCAATTAATCCCCTTCATGCTGTTGTCCAGGAGGTTATGCGGCCTCCTTCACCAATGCCACGTCCTCAAAATGTAGAGGTGTCTACCCAAACCGAACCTCCATCCTCTCATCTGTATCTCCCAGAGGGTTCTCCAAAATGTCCCCGTTGTCCTCTACCTTTGAAACCTCTCTGCCATGATCTAGAGACCCTGATTCTACATGCTAGTCCTCCTCACCCTAAAATGTATGAATCTCAAGTTATTTTTAATTACTACCTTTTTTGGCTAATTGTGTCTTCATAGGCCTAGGGAGATAGGAGTAGTCTTTGTGACCCTTTGGTTTTAGCTTCATGGAGAAAATGCATCCCATCAGATCCCTGTTTTCTTCACTACCCTTCTTGCTCCTTGGATTGTGTAGGCCTTTATTGATATCTCCTATAACATTGTCATCCGAGTATTTTCCTTCTCTATCAGACTTGACTTCTGGGGGATATGAGGAGCTGAAATCAACCCCTCCATAGGAATGTAAACACTCAAAGAGGTTGTTCAAATTGATACAGGCTAGAGACTTCCTCAGATTGGGTCCCTGTTTAGGACTTAGCTGTCTGCTTACTCCAAACATTGGTGCCTCCAACTCCTGAACATCTATAGATTTTCCACTGCCAAACAGATGGATCAACTTTATAGGATTGTTACAACTTCTTACAGACATTTCTAGAGTGTAGGTTTCATAACATGGGAACACCTCGCCCTTAGAAGTTAAAACCCTGGCTCCAACTGAATCCAGTGGAGCTGGTGCCTTCTCCTTGAGAATATATATATTAACAACTTCCGTTGCACTAGGATGTGCATTCCCTGCAATCATGTTGATGCCTGGAGGAGTTTCATGGCCTCTTCTCAGCCTGCTAAAAATCCCAGCTACACTTGGCTCTGGAGGTAATACCTTAGCTTGCTTTTACTTCACCAATAATCCCAAACATACAGTACCAACATTCTTACTAGGATCTCGAACTGATCTCTCACTCCCATCAACAGACCTATCACTTTTCATATCAAATAACTTCCCACAAACATCAGAAGAAACACTCGGGGCCTTATTCGCCTCATATTTAGGATGATCCAACTCCTTCTTGGAATGACAATCATTCGGTGAGTGACCCAAATGAAAACACGACGAGAAGTAGTTGCACTAGGCCTTGAACACCCCTGCCTGATGAACTCTGAGTTCTACGTCCACCTTAATCTATTCAGAAACTACTATAGGCTTAGCAATTTCCACGAAAATATGAGAAGAAATGGGGTGGAAAAGACAATGTGAACTATTATCAAAATCTATAAAATGTCTGATGAGATTTCCAAACATTCAGAGGATAGAATGGTTTTGAAAGGGGAAGGGTAAGATCAGGAAACATACCCAAAGCTCCATGGTTGGAGGATCAAGATTATAGTAAAATTCGTAGCCCCATATGAACAAGAATAAGTGAGATCCCTCGCATTCCTGTTGGACCTTAGACCAAGCCTCAGTGATGTTTTACTCATTTGGAAAATGAAGAAAGATGTTTCGAGGATCCATCAACCCAACTTTGACTCGCTCCATCAGAGACCAGGCGTCATTGACAAATCTGTCGAAGCTGTCTAGTGGGGGGAATATCCGACCGAAACAAGCAACCAGGGAGAGGCTGAAGAGGGTTGACACCTTAGAGAATTCGTATAGGGAAATGGAAAGCAAGGAGGCACCAAGGTGCAGCGTGTTTCACTTTGTGAATTCTCAGGTTCACGAGGTCAAATATCCCGAGGGGGGTGGGGGGGGGGTTGAATCAGGGTATGAAAAATTAAAATAACTTCCCCTTTTGATCTTGTTTCATTATTAAAGAAAATACTCTTATATCTCTCCTTCCTGTAGAAATATGTGAATAGAAATTAAAGCCTACATAGGATATAATGACTTTACTTAGTTCACCCTCATCGAGCTACTTCCAAGAAGCATACAACGATGATGTGGTAATGTACCAAAGCCACTAAAAATGCACTACTGTTAACAATGGTTGGAGTGGACTCACTATCCCTAATTCTTTACAACTAATTACAATTTTAAAGCTCACTACCCTTTTAACTGAAGTGTGCTAATTACTTCTTCAAAATATCCACTAAGAGTTTTCAAGATTTTAGGCCCCTTAATTGTATCAAATGAATGAATCCTCCATGGTATGTAGATGATCTTTTTAAGTCCAAATTCCACACATGGATGAATACAACTTTACATGGGGTGTACTGGGAAACTTCCATCTTTTTCAAAAGCTTAGGATGACTTGCATGGTACTCTATGAACAATTAGAAAGTATCACATTTTTCCTGGAAAACCATTTTCATGACACTTCCTTATTATAATCACATATTTAATGACACATACCCTTTTATGCCCAAATCATTATTGGCACACAACTACCATCCGGCATGCAACTTATGTGTAACCCACTACTTGTGCGCGCAATATAATTTCTCAACTAGAGCTCAAATTTTCTCTAAGCATTGAGATTTATGATAAATGAGTGGGGTATCCATCTATGTATTTGAATTTTGGCCACCCTGAGCATGACATAAAACTTTCCTCCCTGCATGATAGTCCATTCTACCAAGCCCCTATCTCTATAGTCACTTTACACGCCAACACCAAAACTTGAACACCCTTCTTGACTTTGCCATTTTTTGTTGTTCTAATCTTGAAACATTCATTGTACAACCTTCTTTTCATTTTTTGCCACCTCCATATCATCCATTCATTTTTATGGTTCTTTTTCAACATAGGATGTCAACAATGTCCTGAGAACACTACAACTAATCTTTCAATACCTATTTTTCAACAAACCCAATTGACCCAAAAAAAATTCAATGTTACATTGATAGATTTTTTCAAACATAAATAATCCTTCTTCTTTTTCATTTACATTGATCATTATATAAACTTTTTTTTGTGTTGTTAGATCCATCGATCTATGATGATAATATTCTTGATCCTTTTTAAATCTATTATTCTATATTACTCTTTAGGATGACCTTGTATCGGTTTTGGTGCATCGTGTATGTACCTTTCAGGTATGTTGTGAATTAACCTATTCACCAAACTATTTTTAATATATTTTTGTGATGTAAATATTAATTATAAGGCCTCCATCATTGTATTTTAACTCTTCTATGTTGGTTGATCCAATTGTGGGCATGTGAGACCCGAGTTTGAGGTAGGGAGTTATATAATTATCCTATTCTAGATGAAGTGTATTTATTTTGTTTATAAATTATTCTATAAATGAAATGGAATGATTTATTGATTTATTTGTGTGAGACGAAGTTATTTTTTGAGATAATATGGTGTTCGCCTTTTGTTCGTAAAGCAAAATATGTTTTTGAAGAATTGTTAAATGGATTTGTGAATTTTTTTTGAAAGGATGGTTTTGATGTGAATGGTTGAAAAATAGAGAACATAGGTAGACTTGGGTATTTAGGTTGAATGTGTAGTAATAAGGCTCTTCCATTTGTCAGGGGATGAGGGAGGGGTTCACTCAAGGGTTGTTGCTCTTCTCCATTAGACCATTGATCTACTATTGTGATATACATGTTAAGGGGATCACTTTATGTGGAATTCCTATTCTTTCCAGATCTTGTGAAAACATTTGAAGACTTCATGTGCACTATTTTATATGATTTTGTAAGATTGTTCTAGCTAGAATGACCTATAATGATCCTTGGTGTGATTTTATATATGATTTTTCCTATACAGTTTTATCTTGTACTACTCGGGAATTATATGATATATGATACTGGATTATGTTTATTTGACTCCATTGATATATGTGATATGATTTGAACTATTTTACACGGATTATTTAGGAAATGTGAAAAAATGAGGAATTGAATGTTTTTCTATCATTTTGATATAAAAGATTTTGATTTATATATCATGCACTATATTTTTAATGTTGAGAATTCATAAGATTGTTTTTATAGATAATTTTAAAGGAACACCAAGGTGGGATCCTACTAATCTAATTAGTTCACACCCTACACAACCCGTCTATGGTGTGTAGAACTTTTTATTTGTTTTGATGTAGGGAAAGGAAAGGTGGCATAGTGAGGAAAACTAGTTTCTGTCTGCTGAGTATGGGTAGCCGGTGGTGAGATGGTGGAAGTTTTCCCATGTTATCACATAGAGTAGATGTTTTGGTTTTAGTTGTACATTTCTGATTTAATTTTATCTTATAGACTATTTATTTATTTTTTAGTTGTTTATCTTCTATTTTTTTCTTTTTGTTATGACATTTGAACTAATTTAGTTACTTATTTCCATTATGTATATATTTATGTCATGTTTTATGCATCGGGTTGAGTAAAATCATTCCCTATTGTTTTGTTGATTCCCTAGTGCTAGTTTCCATCCCATGGGTACGAGGAATTGCCTTTGAGTATGTGGAAATTATGTTTGGGTACCAATTTGAGAGGCTGTCTAGGTTAGTTTCAACATAGTTTGGAATTAGAGTTAGGTTTCTCCTAAATACTCTTTGTCTTCAGACATTTTATTGACTAGAGATAGTATTATAAAGACATGAGAGGTATATTTTGGTGATTTCATAGCTATATCTTTCCGTTATAAGACTCAAGTTAGCATGAGATGTTGGGATGTCTATCTCTTATTTAGAGTTCTTGATTTTTCATCTTATATTTTTCTGATGGTTTTTTAGTTTTATCAGAGATTACCATATTTTCTGATAATTTATTCGATTTTTCTTTGTTGCAGTACACCTTTGATATATATTCCCATTGTTATTTATGAGGGTGTAGTATATTATTCTCATGGGAATCCTCCTTTTAAACAGAATCTAAATGAGACTGTAGTGCGGGAAATTTAAACTATTGAACAAAATGTATTGTATGTCCAAAACACAGTTCCTGATGTATATCCAGATGCTATTGGATTCGACGATCGATCATGAAAGTTGTCATGTTAGAATATACTATCCTTTAAGGGTATGAATGAACCTCAATTGGTGGAGGTCTATTTGGAAAAGATCAATCCGATATTTGACTTCCTTGATACACTTAATAGTATCGTGGTGATGTGTGTGGTGTTCAAAATTTATGATACCAATAATATATAGTGGGATTCTGTCACGAACCAAGCTGAGATGCCATCTGACCTGGCACCCGAATCGTTTTGCGACATGACTCGAAGGGCGTTCCCAATCCCCAAGGGCTGGAAACAATTATCAGGAATCAAAATAAAACAAGAGGGAATGATTTAGCCCAATTATAATTGGATAAAAAATTACAAAATTGAAAACACAGTGGAGTTAACCAGAACTAAATCTCAATAAAATAACAATCTAGTCTAATAAGAATACAACTAAATGAAAATAACACTAAAATAACCAGGAGTTACAATAAAATAAAACAACCAACTACTAACACGATCTCCATGTGACCTCCTGTTCACCTCCAACCACAAGACCACCCTGCTCCAGGAGATAACTCGAACCAGAAACACCTGATCAAAACATGAACTTGCAAAACATCTCGGGTCTACCGACACTGAGTGGTATAGGTAGGGTGTGAGAAAATATCTCAGTAGGAAATCACCACAGATTCCAAGTGTTTCCTTTCCAAAAAAAATCCATTAACTCTAGTTTCAAATACAATTATAAATATATATTTTTTACATTTTATTAAATAACCATAACTTTTCCATTTCAAAGGCCAACACATGCCATCATTTATTTTTCATGAAAACTATCATTTTATAAAAAAATCCAATCCAAAAAATACTAGTAACAATTTTCAAAGGAACAAATTTAAATGGAATACAATTTCATGGAACTCCAAATTAATGAAAAAGAAATGACTTTTAAAATTAACATCCCAACCTACCTTATGCCGATGAGAGGTGCAATATAATCATTGAGCAGTAGTCACGGTAACACCCCTATGCAGTAGCTAGCAGTGGGCCCCAAGTACATGGAATCTCATTGGAAAGTAACCATAATAATATCCTTTCTCGTGCATGATCCACTAGTATGGAACATACCCATAACCTAGTTGTCACCAACATCATCATCATAGATTAGTTAGTGTTGTCATCATCATACTTTCTATGGGAAACATGGGTCAAACCCCACAGGATCAGTAGCATACTAGTACAAGTATGCCCAACTAGATACCCAGGCTTCCCATTTTGTGATCAATAAAATTTCACACATCATATGTTACCACATACACCATTTATCAACCACACCGAGCATCTCATTTCATAAGCCACCACATTCACATCACAAATCCACTCTTAAGAAATTAAGCAAACCGAAACATCTACAAATCACTTCAAAAACCATGAGGAACACCACCTCATCAAAAAATTTCTAAACAACCCATTCCACATTTTAGGAAAAACATGAAACACTATAAACATGCGAAATGGGCTATCACATCACTTAAGCATTAAAACCATCTTTTAAAACACCTCAAGTTGCCAACCGGGCATTCACATTTTCCGAATCACATTTTTTTTAAATCAACATAGAATATCACCTTTAAAGGTACAATTCCAAACACGACTTTAAGTTTACTGAACAAAATGCATTTACCAAAACATTTTCTAATCATTTCCAAAACTATCTTCAAGTGTGAAATTCCAAACAACCCCTCAATCCAAAAATTTTCCAAAACAAACACACTAAAATCCAAACGGGCATATCCCCCCATGGGATTCGATTTTAAACAAAATTTAGGAAACTAATATTTAAATGAACAACAAAAAAAACGTCCACAGAACCAATCATTTTCTTTAAAACCACATCCAACAGTCCACATTATTCAAAGAACATAAAACAATCCCATTTTAACCATAAAACCCTTTTTACAACATTTTAACATGTTTAAAAAGATAAATCATTACTAAACCATACAGGCCAAATCAAGATCAAAAATAATAAAAAACAATCCCACCATATTCAAGGATAAACATTTCATAAGAACCCCAAATATAACTTTAAATAACAATGAGGTTTTAAACAATAACCCTAGGTGCAATAAACCTATGTATTTCACACAAATCCCTTTGAAAACCTATTTTTTATAAACTCTACTAATACGAATACAGCATTCACATCATGCCATAGATATATTATAGGTGATAAATACATTTAAAAGTTAACTTAAAATAAACAAGTGCCTATGGAGTGTTCCGAAAAGGAAAAAGTTGGAAATGCCTATCTCAACCATGTGCGAATGAAACCAAACTTCAAGGGAGGATAGATCTAATCCCCACTAACAATTAGCACATCCTAGATACAAATAAAAACGAACCAAGCATAAAATTTATACATTAGGGTTTTTCCATGGAAGAAAACACCTAAAAGAAACACGAGAACAAAGAAGGGAAGAGAAGGATAGAAGATTTGATGAAGGAAACATGAAGAACCACCAAACGTTTTTGATAAATAGCCCCAAAATCTCGCCAAATAGAAGTAGAAAGGAGGGGGAGGATCCTCTGGTCGACATCCAAGAAATATGGATTTTTTATAAAGGTGGAATCACCCCAATCAGAGCTCCACGTCAAAAGTTATAAAGCCTGCAATTGGATGCACGGTTAGTCAAACCATGCGAAAACCGTGTGAGAGCTACTGGAAATTCCTAAAACATCACATGGTTAGGTTTCATGGTTTTTCCAGGCCGTGCTCAAACTGTACGATACCAAAAATTGGACAAAAATCCCCAAATTACATCCCAAACAGTAGGGATGTCCACCCATTGATCATTGAATGTTTTAAACACAATATAGAGACACCGACGACATCCCAAACTCTTCAACATGAATCTTTATCTCAATCCCAACAAGAATAAATAATCATAGGTATTAAAAGAAACCCAGAACCACAAAAACACAATGAATTTTGTAGGGAACTCAACCCAAACCTCAACCAAAAGACTCAACATCGAGAAATGAATAAAATAAGGTAGTATTTGTGGTCGAGGTGTGACAATTCTCCCCACCACAAACACTTTCTACCCCTAGAAAGTCACCCATCCAAAAGTCAACCAATGATCAAGTCGATACCTGACGAAACCAAGAACTCCAGGATGACTATTCACTCCACAAGTCACACCCGACCGATCAAGATGAAACTGCAATGCATGGATGATGATGAAGGGGAAACATGAGAGGGTTCTCCCCACCACAAGAAAACAAATAATACGAAAAACCATTAAACCCAAAAAACACCCTCATTTCTACCAAGAACAAGGGATTTCAATATTTAAAATTTTCGTACAGCTCACATGGTTTTGCCGCACGGTTTACCAAACCGTGTGCAATCCATACACGAACTGCTGGATGGAAGGGGCACCCCACATGGCTTGGATGCACAGTTTCGAAACCGTATGCCAACAGTTTCAATGCCTCCACCCAAAAATGACACCAAGAAACATGGTTATGAGACCTATCGCACTGTCATGCACTGGCCATGCAGTTTGTTCTGTCCGCCTAGCTGGGTATGTATGATTTCAACTAGCCACGTGGTAACCATGCTTCACTTGAAAAAATATCTCGAAAAGTCCAAAAACCCAGAAACCTTGACCGGGGTCAAACCTGAACTTCCATACTGAAGATGGACACTACCACCACTAAAATAGGGACCCTACCAACCAAATGAAACACATAATAAACCAATTCTAAAAAACTCAAGAATCCCCAAATGATCATTTACGAATGTTAAAACCTTAACCGGCCTACACAAAGTCAAGACACACTCAATGGAGAATGAAAAATTTCAAGGTCCACATTTAGATAGACTCAACTTTTTGGGTTACAAGATATCTAGTTCATCTCACCAATAACCCAAAAGGTTAAATTACAAAATCAAGGAAAAAATAACAAGGAAATGTTAATCATTTCCATCCCAACTGTGAAAAAAAATCTAGGTTGGGTTTCACACCCACTTGTCACTCCTGACTGTGAGCGAGCTTCACCCCACGACCTGTGGTTGGGGCTCTAATGGCTGAAGCATCTCCGACCTCACAGTCAGGAAACACGTCCCTCGAGCATGAATTCCTTTTCAGACAAACCCCCCTACATAACTTCTTCAAATGAACCAAATGGCCATAGTGTCGGCTAGTATTCAAAGGAATACAACAAGACAACTTTGAGTGACCAAACCGGCCGCACTAGAAACATACAAGCGAACAGTCCGATGAACTAAAATTTAGAGCCGACCGAGAATGTTTTTCAGAAACTGATTCCCCTAGCACACCCTACGTGCAGGATGGGGAACCTTCACAAGAGCCAACAACCACTGGCTAACCCCAAAAAACATCTCATCCATTAATGCCTCATCCACCATCCTCTCGAAACAGGTTTCACCAGATGAGATCACTTTCTTCATAATTTCATGATTAAGAACCCAAAAAAAGATAGGGGCCTTCATATGATCCTCCGATGCAACTTCTAAAGAGAATGGAACTAACTCTCTGAAATTTTCAACATAAGACTTTATGGATCACTGGCCCTGCCAAACATCCTACAGCTCTGCCACATTCCTCTGTAGGAGTTGGTGGCCTAGAACCAACTACTTTGTACTTTATTCATTAATAAATTCCTTATCACATCTTGATTGTTCTTATGCGTGACAATGCATGTGATAATGTCCTAAGGACAGTTGTTGCATTTATGGGTCATAGCAGATCCCTACTATGATGAGAACCCGAAAGTGCCATAACACTGTTCTTGAATATATGTTATATGGCCAGATGATATTATTTTAGGGACACAAATAATACAGGTAATTAGGGGTGAGGACTCATAAAAATTTGAGGCACCTTCTCTTGGTGTGCACCCTTGGTAATATCAAAGAGGATATTATGAGAACTAGACCCTCCAGTAGGAAAACCACATTTCATAGTGTCATTATATGTTCCTATCTGCAGACGTGTGTATTGGTCCATAGACTTTAAGATTATTATTAATGGGTATTAAAAATCGCACACTTAGATGTATTGACGAAAACTATGACGAAAGACTGTTCGCAACGAGGTAGGATACATTGGGTGAGTCACGAGTAATACTGCATTAATAGATAATGAGAGAAAGGATTTGTCCCTTCTCTTCCATAACGGAAGTAGATATCTCAGGCCCTTTGATGGAATTGATAAAGCCTAAATAAATCCATGGCCATGGTAAGGTATGGGTGAGTTCAATTCTGAGAAGTCACAGAAAGAATAATCGAGCACATGGGCTGATGGCACTAGTTTGAAACCCGCTTGATTGGAGATATCGAGACAAAGGGTTTATATTAGATGGTAAGCATTCGTAGGAGGTGACATGTCATTGTGGCATTAACTTCTTTCTATATTGGTGCCTTGGCGCGTTGCTAGATGCTAACCTTGGACTTTAGGCAGGATCCGCCTAATGCCACTGAGAAAGAGGCCTAGAGGGTCACGCACTACGTTTTTTCATGTATCTCAGTTAAATATTAATTTAACAAGTTAAATAAATATTATTCCCAACCTTGGTTTAATAATTATTTAAGGATGCCTGATCGCATTTATTTCGACACTAGTTATTCGAGAGAATATATTGTGGGTGAAATAATATATATTTATTAGCGAGTAATGCAGGTATATTTATTTAAGAAATAAATAGCCATTACTCAAGGTCTAATGATTATGGTGGAGGAAATAAATAAAATGAAAAAAATAAATGTACACGCCATGTATATTTATATACACACCGTGTAGTTTGTTTTTTGGGATTCATGAGAAAATATTGTTTATTTAATTAAATGATATTAAATGTAATATGTTGGGCACATGTCATTTAATAATGATGGTCAATTTTCATTATTAAGACATGGGGTATTACTAAGAATTAAATGAAATGATTAAATTATTTTAGGCAATTAATTCATTTTATTATTTTAAGTATTATAATCCCAATTACATTATTCTCATAGAATCAGATCCATTGTTGTGCACAACAGATTTGGAAAATACTCTCTAGGCAACAGAGAATTCCCTTTTCCACCAAGAATGATTTCATGTTACGAAAGCAAGAGCCTCCACCGGATCAAGACAGTTGAAGGCGGACACCGCAAGTGAAGTCTCTTCCGTTCTAACACCCGTAGATCCCTTCAGTGACATCCAGAGATAGGTGGAGCATGTGTGGATCACCGCTAGAGGAATCTTGTACTTGGAATCTACAACAGAACGACAGATCACAAGATAGTGACCGGAGAATCCAACGAAGAAAGAATTCCATCGAGGTAATTCTTATGAATTAATTAAATTAATTATAATAAACATATGATGATCTTATCTCAAGGGTTCCGGGTCACTTATTTCCTTTTTCATTCTTCATTCTATTCCGAAGATTCGGGATTTTATATCGTGATGGATCTCATATTGAACATTGTTTAACGTTAAAATTAAAGTTGGGTAAACCCACCAACACACTTCCGCTACGCCCAGAACCAACAAGTGGTATTAGAGATGGTCATATCATTGATTATAATTATTTATTTTTTCGTTGGTAATTTAGGCATTTAATAATTTAGTTATTTCAATTCATGTTTAATCGTTCTGGAAATATGAATATCGAGATCCGTTCCTCCTCCCTCGTTTCTCGTTCACCTCATAGAAACAAAGTTTTCTTTTAATTTTGATTAAAATAAAATAGAGGAACTCATCCGGAGTATCCAAACCTTTCTGTCTGTACAACACCAGATTACATGGTGTGTATTCAGAAGTACACACCGTGTATTCTAGGTTCAATGCATTGACTGATCCGCCAAATCAGTCCGTGTATTGGATTCTTTCTATGAATTTAAGACACCATGTGTTGACCAGAAACAGGTGGCAGACGGTTTCCAGATTACACGCCATGTGGTCCAATGAACACGGCGTGTCGTCCCTTCGGGTTAGGTTTGCGCCGTGTACCCCATACACGGCATGCCTGGCTGGAAACTGTGTAACGAGGAAACTAAACGACATGTGTCCCACAGTACACGCCATGTACTCTGAAAATTTCTGAAGTACATAAACATTCCATGTCCCCGGGCGTGTACTTCAGATGGACGGTGAAGAAAAGTACACGCCATGTAGTCGTAACTGCACACCGTGCACTCACCCAAATTACGCTGATTTATTAATATTTATTATTATATTATACAAAACCTTGAGACGTGTACCATGGTGTAGGCGTAAAGCTGAGGCACAACACGTGATTAGTCTTTTATATATATATATTTAAAATAACATATGTGTAATAAATGGGAATTCACCGGGTTGACTCCAAGGTGCAAGTTACGTACAAGGATAATATTAAATGAATTTATTTGTTTAAAATTATGATGTATGAGAATCTCAAGGAAATTCAGAAAAATGATTTAAGATAAAAGGATTGATTAATTAAAGATAATTAATTTATTCGAGCATGATTTATCTTAAACAAGAACGATTAAAGAATTGAATGAAAGTTTTATTTATGCGTAAATATTGTTTAATGTATGGATGAACATGAGCTAGACCAATACCTTTGTGTGTGAATGATTTATTTTAATTTATTTATTCAAATTAAATTTGTTGTCTTGCGAGCCATCTCCTCATTATTATATACGGCATGCACGCCCAAGGATTCTTTTATGTAAAAACCCCTTTTACCCCTCACTTGTGTGTGAGATAAATGCATATGTAATGGATGGAGCTCCCAAGATAGTGGAGGCGGCTCAAGTAAGGATCCAAGGTGAAATCAATCCAAGGAGATATAAAGGTGGACAGGTGGAAAGTTGTAATCACGAACCCGAAAGGTTCAAGGTGTTTCTCCCATAGGTCTTGGGTTAGTTTATCAACCGCTATATAAACTAACCAATAGAAATGCTCATGATCATACCATTTATTTTATTTCTGTCAGTTTCATGTTTTATTTACTGTGGGTGTGTTGTCACGACCACACAATTCATGAACTGAACGAGCATGAAAGATGGAACTAAAATAAGAATGGCTTATATGTAAATATTATCTTAGAAATGGTTAATCACTTAAGTATATCCCATTTAATATTAACAAGAATGTAATCAAAGATAATAAATTGGAAATTTATGTATAAGGATAAAATCCCTCAAAATAAATATTAACCAGACATAGCCTTCCATAATCATGGTTATAATCGAAACATAGTTCAAAGTGCTTGACCAACCCCGGCTGGTATGCTTTCAATTATCGGGGAATTCTAATTCAAGGTTTTGGGTTGACTTGACTTGGTTTGCAAAATGGGTTGACTTCCATAGAAGGACTTGGTGTGACCAAGAGGCAAAGGTTGAGGAAATCCAAAAAGGATTTCAGGATCGGGGAGTCCACTCAGCGGATCAAGGAGCTGCGAGTTAATGCAGTTAGTATTTGGAATGCCCACCAAAGACCCTTAAAGTTGCTTGTCCAACCCTAGTTGGGGTAATGAAAAGGGAAATATGGATCCTTGCCACTAGAATATTTACACAACAGAATATTCTGATGTCAATGGTGGGGGCTATTAGATTTCGATAAAATAATGGGAGACTAATTAGTATTAATTTATTTATTTGTCTCAGTTTTTGTAATAAAGTACTAAACCTTTGCTCATCTTAATTTATAGAAATGACAAGAAAATGGATTCTAACATATCATTGCGCACCATACTCGAAAAAGAATACATTCTCACCAAAACCAATTTCCAAGAGTAGTAGAGGCGTTTACACATCGTCCATCGCCACGAAAGGAAATTGTATGTTCTGGAAGAGCCTATTCCAGTTGCTCCTGGGAAAGAGGCTAGTGATAAGGAATTATTTCTCTACATGAAACACTTGGATGATGCCACAGATGTCGAGTGTTTCATGCTATCAGCAATGTCTAATGAGCTCTTGAAGAAACATGAAAACATGGATGTGTATAGCATGATGTCTCACCTTAAAGATCTCTACCAAGAGAAGGCGAGACAGGAGAGGTATGAGATCTCCAAGGCATTGTTTACCACGAAGCTTGGAGAGTCTGCGCCATCTGGGCCTCATGTAGTAAAGCTTATTGGCTACATTGAACGACTGGACATACTAGGGATTAAATTCCCAGATGAGTTGCGTACATATCTCATCCTATCATCACTGCCAAATACCTTCTATAGCTTCATTGTCAACTATAACATAAGTGGAAATGAGAGGAGTCTGTCGGAGCTTCTGACCTTGATTCTCCAGGTTGACAAGGACATGGGGAGTGACAATCCCACAGTCCTTATGGTGAACAAGAAAAGGAAGGACAAGGAAAAGGGGCCAAAGACTTATAAACGGTCTGAAGCCCCCGAGCACCGTCCCTCCAAGAAGGGGAAGATCCAGAGGCAGGGAAAAGAACGGGAGGCAGTGTGTTTTTCATGTGGCAAGCAGGGCCACAAGAGGAGGAACTGCACCCAGAAGCATGGGGACACTAACGGTGCGTTCATTATCGAGTGCAATCTTTCTATTTCTACACATTGGGTATTAGATATAACTTGTGGGGCTCACATCTGTATTCAAATGTAGGAACCAAGTAGATTTAGAAAGATCGCCAGAGGAGAGGTGGATCTTCGAGCTACCAATGGTGCAAGGCTGGCTGCGTTGGCTATTGGCGACTACCACCTCTCATTGCCGACTGGGATGATTTTGGTTTTACATAACTGTTATTATGTGCCTAGTGTTACCAAGAACATAATTCCTATATCTTGTTTGGATATGGATGGATTTGTTTTCATGTCTGGAAATAAGGGTTGTCTCTTTTATAAGAACAAATTATTTTATAGTATGGAACATTTGAATAATGGTTTGTATGTACTAAATTACAAAAACCAAGTGTTGGAAATCGATAATGAAACAAACTCACATGACTCATACATCACCCAGTTATGGCATCACCACCTTGGTCATGTAAACGAGAAGTGCTTGACAAAGCTCTTCCAAGATGGCTATTTAGACTCTACAGAGCTAAAACCACTTGATAGATGTCATGCTTGTTTACAAAGAAGAATGACCAAGCATACTTTTGGTGGACAAGGTGAAAAGGCAACATAGCTTCTAGGATTGGTACAGACAGATGTGTGTGGACCATTTCCAGTATAATCTAGAGGTGTATATTCTTACTTCATTACTTTTACTGATTATTCGAGTAGATATGGCTATGTCTACTTAATGAGGTACAAGTCAGTGTCCTTAGAGAAATTTAAGGAATCCATGAATGAAGTAGAGAACCAGCTTGGTTAGAAGATAAAGAAACATCGATCGGATCGAGGAGGAGAATATATGAACCAAGAGTTCATTGATCTTCTACGGGAGTCTGGGATTCAATCTCAGCTCACTCCTCCTTATACACCACAATGGAATGGTGTTAGTGAAAGGAGGAACCAGACCTTGTTGGACTTGGTGAGGTCGATGATGAGTCATGTGGATCTTCCATTATCCTTTTGGGGATATTCATTACAAACTATAGCTTACATATTAAACTGAGAACCAAATAATGCAGAAAATGGAATTCCATCCGAGTTATGGAATGGAAGGAAACCCACTTTGTCGCACACACGTATATGGGGATTCGAGGAATTTGTTAAGGCCTTCTCAGGAAACAAACTAGAACCCCGGGGCACGAAGTGTATCTTTGTAGGATATCCCAAGGAAACGAAAGGATATTACCTATATAACTCTCAAGACAAGAAAGTGACTCTCCCCAGACAAGCCATATTTCTTGAGAAGGAGCACATCCTCAAGAAGGATAGTGGGAGCAAGATTGACTTCTACTAAGTTGATGCTCATGATACACAAGAGTTGGTACAGGAACAAGTTCCACAGGTCCCCATGGAAGAGGTTCCAGAAACACAAGCACTGCGCAGGAGATCAAGGGAGGTAAGGGAACCAGAGAGATTTGGTTTTATAGTCACTGAGGATGGTGAATCATTATTATTGGAAAATGATGTACCTCTCTCCTATAAGGAAGCAGTAGAAAGATCAGAAGCTACAAGATGGCTAGAAGCTATGAATTCTGAGATAGATTCCATGTATCAGAACCAAGTCTGGGTTCTGGTCGATGAGCCAGTTGATGTAAAGCATGTTGGATGGAATTGGGTATTCAAAAAAAAGCTGGACATGGAAGGTCAAGTTAGCACCTATAAAGCAAGTCTAGTGGCTAAAGGATTCAGACATCATCAAGTAATTGACTATGATGAAACATTCTCTCCAGTTTCCATGTTAAAATCCATAAGAGTCATACTTTCCATAGCAGCTTACCATGACTACGAGGTTTGGCAGATGGATGTCAAAACAACATTCCTTAATGGGAACCTTCAGGAAGATGTCTATATGAAAAAACCAGAAATTTTTGTGACACCAGGTGAATCCAAATGGGTTTGCAAGTTGCAGAAATCCATTTATGGGTTGAAGAAAGCATCGAGGTCATGGAACATTCGATTTGATGAAGCCATAAAGGAATTTGGTTTCATTAAGAATGAATGTGAGCCATGTGTTTTTAAGCAGTTTAATGGGAATGCGGTCGTCATCCTAGTGGTATATGTTGATGACATATTTCTTATTGGAAACGACATACCATCCTTACAGTCAGTTAAGGACTGGTTGAACAAGTGTTTCTCCATGAAGGACATAGGAGAAGTAGCCTACATTCTAGGGATCAAGATCATTAATGATAGATCCAAGAGGCTTCTTGGACTATGCCAGGGTACATACATTAACAAGATACTAAAGAGATTTATTATGGAAAAATCAAAGAGGGGATTGGTTCCAGTGTCACATGGCTTACATATTTCTAAAAAAATTTGTCCCTAGACACAATAGGAGAAAGATAGGATGAGTAAGATCCCATACGCTTCAGCTATAGGATCCATCATGTATGAAATGTTATGTACCAGGCTTGATGTTGCCTATGCACTGAGCATGGTAGGCAGATATCAAGAAGATCTAGGAGAACAACATTGGACTACTCTTAAGACACTATTTAAGTATATGAGAAGAACTAAGGATATGTTACTGGTGTATGGAGGAGACGAGGAGCTTGTCATCAGAGGGTATGCTAATGCTGGTTTTCAGATAGATCAGAATGATCTGATATCACAATTTGGATATGTTTTTTGTCTCAATAGAGGAGCTGTGAGCTGGAAGAGTTCAAAGAAACCAGTTGTCGCCGATTCTACAGCAGAGTCTGAGTATATAGCGACTTTTTATTCATACAAGGAAGCCATCTAGATTTGAATGTTTGTCTAGGAGCTTGATGTGGTGCCTAGCAGTAAGGATCCCACGACATTGTGTTGTGATAATACTACAGCAGTGGCTCTTGCAAAAGAACCAAGGTCACACCAACAGACAAAGCACATACTCTAGAATTATCTCCTCTTCAGGGATTTCTATCAAAGGGGTGATGGTTTAGTGACCAGAGTGTCCACGGAAGAGAACGTGGCGGACCCCATGACTAAAGACCTATCTCAACAGAATAATGAATATCATGTGAGAGCTAGCGGGTTAATGGTTGTTAGCAGTTGGATCTATTCCATGTAGGATTATGTTAGAGTTGGTTGACTAGAACCAAATACTTTGTACTTTATTCATTAATAAATTCCTTATCACATCTTGATTGTTCTTCTGCGTGACAATGCATGTGATAATGTCCTAAGGACAACTGTTGTATTTATGGGTCATAGTGGATCCCTACTATGATGAGAACCTATATGTGCCAAAACATTGTTCCTGAATATATGTTCTATGGCCGGATGATATTATTTGAGGGACACAAATAATACAGGTCATTAGGGGTGAGGACTCATAAAACTTTGAGGCACCTTCTCATGGTGTGCACCCTTGATAATATCTAGGAGGATATTATGAGAAGGAGACCTTCTAGTAGGAAATCCACATTTCTTAGTGTCATTGGATGTTCCTATCTGTGGACGTGTGTATTGGTCCTTAGACTTTAAGATTATTATTAATGGGTATTACAACTGGCACACTTAGATGTATTGATGAAAACTGCGACGACACCCTGTTCGCAGTGAGGTAGGATACGTTTGGTGCATCACGAGTAATACTGCATTAATAGATAATGCGAGAAAGGATTTGTCCCTTCTGTTCCATAACGGAAGTAGATATCTCAGGCCCTTTTATGGGATTGATATAGCCTCAATAAATCCATGTCCATGGTACGGTATGGGCGAGTTCAATTTCGGGAAGTCAAAGAATAAATAATCGAGCACATGGGTTAATGGAACTAGCATGAAACCCGCTTGATTGGAGATTTCGAGGAAAAGGGATTATATTACACGGTAAGCGTTCGTAGGAGGTGACACGTCATTGTGGTGTTAACTTCTTTCTCTATGGGTGCCTTTGCGTGTTGCTAGACGCTAACCTTGGACTTTAGGTAGGCTCTGCCTAATGCCACTGAGAAAGAGGCCTAGAGGGTCACACACTATGTGTGTCCATGTATGTCAGTTAAATATTAATTTAACATGTCAAATAAATATTATTCCCAACTGTGATTTAATAATTATTTAAGGATGCCTGATCACATTTATTTCAACACTAGTTATTCGAGAGAATATATTGTGGGAGAAATAATATATATTTATTAGCGAGTAATGCAGTTACATTTATTTAAGAAATAAATATCCATTACTCAAGGTCTAATAAATATGGTGGAGGAAATAAATAAAATGAAAAAAAAATAAAAGTACACGCCATGTATATTTATATACATGCCGTGTAGTTTTTTTTTTGGGATTCGTGAGAAAATATTTTTTATTTAATTAAATGATATTAAATGTAATATGTTGGGTGCATGTCAAGTAATAATGATGGTCAACTGTCATTATTAAGACATGGGGTATTACTAAGAATTAAATGAAATGATTAAATTCTTTCAGACAATTAATTCATTTTATTATTCTAAGTATTATAATCCCAATTACATTATTCTCATAGAATCAGAGCCATTTTTGTGCACAACAGACTTGGAAAATACTCTCAAGACAAGAGAGAATTCCCTTTTCCACCAAGAATGCTTTCAAGTCATGAAAGCGAGATCCTCCACCAGATCAAGGCGGTTGAAGGAGGACATCACAAGCGAAGGATCTTCCATGCTAGCACCTGGAGATCCCTTTGGCGATGTCCAGAGATTTGTGGAGCATGTGTGGATCACCACTAGAGGAATCCTATACTTGGATTCTACAATGCAACGACGGATCACAAGATAGTGACCAGAGACTCCAACGAAGAAATAATTCCATCGATGTAATTCTTATGAATTAATTAAATTAATTATAATCAACATATGATGATCCTATCTCAAGGGTTCCGGGACTCTTCTTTTCTTTTTCATTCTTCGTTCTATTCCGAAGATTCGGCATTTTATATCGTTACAAATCTCGGATTGAATGATGTTTAACGTTAAAATTAAAGATGGGAAAACCCACCAACGCACTTCCGCTACGCCCGGAACCAACATCCTCTGCTTCACCTCCTCTGGTATGAACCGATGGATGAAAGTGTCCTTAAAAAGCTCCCACGACATCTCACCTTCCGTCGATGACGGGTAGACCAACTGCCACCAGAACAAGGCTGGACCCTCAAATAACCTTTGAACTGCATGGGCTCTATAAGCATCGGTAGTTCCCAATGATTTAAATACACGCTCGACTTCCTCAAGATACTCCATAGCCTCAATCGAACCTTGATCACCATAAGAAATAGGAAAAAACTGTGAAAGAAAAGGAACTAGGAATGACTCATTTTGAACTATGGGGACCTTTTTGGGTGTCATTTTCTAAACAACATGAAAAGTACAAACAAAATACAACCTTAAACTAAGGCACAAACAAAGAGGAACACCTCAAACAAAAACCAACTGGATCACAAGCCAAGTAAAAACAAACACCACCATAATATATTTTTTCAAAAACCATCATTTTCTTTATAAAATTCAAAATAGCCATCTTCCAATGCTAATTCCCAAATACCAATAACCCATTTTTCAAGAACAAAACAAATTCCTGAAATCATTTTATCATTCAAATCCACTTTAGGTAAACCATGCTAAGCATTTAATTCCAAAACCCAACCCGTGGTATCCCATGAACTGTTACATGTGCGTCCATCCATTCCCATCCTCACGTGCCAACATGCACTTCTCTCACATACCCACACACATGTCAACGCCCATAAGTAATACCAAGGGACACATTCCATTAACATTATCAAACCCAAATCACCCTCAATGTTTGAAAACCCACTTTCCAAATTTAAACCCATTTCATGGCAAACACTTCCATTTTTAAATCCATTTTCATTTCAAAATACACTTTAATTTTCCACATACACTTACACCAACTGAAACTAAAATGAAACCCAACCAACAATGGACTAACATAATGAGGGAGTAGTGACTATGTATAGCCTAAGAACATGGTGGTGAGAGATTACCCAAGTAAGGCATAACACTTGGAGGTCCTTGAATTAGGTACTTGGAATTCACACGGGCCACCACCCCACATAAAGGCACAATATAACCTGACTCACCTTCATTGTATTCCTTCAATTCCAAAACAACACAAGACACATGACTCAACCCTGGAATACCCCTAGTGAATTGAGGATTAGAAAGAGAAAGGGTTCATGATGCCCTTCCCACACCTACCTCCTGAGTCCCAAAAACCCTAGTCTCCATCTACCAGACACCCCAAATAACAATAACCTCCTTTGATACTATTTTTTCACAAACCAAGACAAGATGCCATCTGACTCGGCACCCGACTCGATCTGTGACATGAACCGAAGGGTTTTACTGATCCCCACAGGCTGACAACAAGTGTCGGGCATCAAAATAAAAAAAGAGGGAACAATTTAGCCCACTAATAATAGGATGAAAAAATACAACATTGAAAACGCAACAGAGTTAACCACAACTAAATCTCAATAAAATAACAATCTGGTTCAATACGAATACAACTAAATAAAAATAACACTGAAAGAACCAGGAGTTACAAAAAAATAAAAAAACCAACTACTATCATGATCTCCATGTGACCTCTAGGTCTCCTCCAACCACAAGACCACCCTGCTCTAGGAGATAACAAGAACCAGAAAAACCTGATCAAAACCTGAACGTGCAAAATAACTCTGGTCTACCGACATCGAGAGGTATAGGTAGGGTGTGAGCTAATAACTTAGTAGGAAATCACCACAGATTCCAAGTGTTTCCATTCCCAAAATAGTCCATTAACACTAGTTTGAAATACAATTATAAAAATAGTTTTTTTACATTTTATTAAACAACCACAACTTTTCCATTTCATTGGCCAGCACATACCACCACGTATTTTTCAAGAAAAATATCATTTTATAACAAAAACTCAATCCAAACAATACTAGTAACAATTTTCAATGGAACAAATTTAAATGTAAAACAATTTCCAGGAACTCCACATTAAAGACAAAGCACTGAATTTTAAAATTACCAACCCATCCTACCATATGCCGACAGGAGGTGCAATATAATCATTGAGCACTAGTCACGGGAACACCCATAGAAACTAGCTTGATGTGGGCCCTAGGTACCTCGCATCTCGGTTAAAATTAACCATAATAATATCCTTTCTCGTGCACGAGACACTATTAGGGAACATCCTCAAAACCTAGTGGTCCCCTACATCATCATCACCGTTTAGTTAGTGTTTTCATCGTCAAAATTGCTACGTGAAATAAGGGCCAAACCCCACAGGATCACTAGCATACTATTACTAGTCCGCCAACCTAGATACCCAGGCTTCCCATTTTGTGCTCAATCAAATTTCACACATCACATGTTACCACATACACCATTTATCAACCACACCGAGCATATCATTTCATAATCCACCGCTTTCACCTCAAAAACCCACTATTAAGAAATTAAGAAAACCAAAACATTTACAAATCACTTCAAAAACCATGATGAACACCACCTCTTCCAAATTTTTCTAAACAAGCCTTTCCACATTTTAGGAAAAACATGTAACACTAAAAACATGCCAAACGGACCATCACATCACTTAAGCATTCAAACCATCTTTTAAAACACCTTAAGTTGCCAACCGGGCATTCACATTTTCTGGATCACATTTTTTTCTTAAATTAACACAGAACATCACCTTTAAAGGTACAATTCCAAATGAGGCTTTATGTTTATAGAACCAAATGCATTTACGAAAACATTTCCAAAACATTTTCAAAACCATCTTCAAGTTTGAAATGCCAAACAACCCATCAAGCCAAACATTTTCCAAAACAAACACACCAAAATCCAAACGGGCATATCTCCCCATGGGATTACATTTTAAACAACATTTAGGAAACTAATATTTCATTGATCAACCAAAAACCACTTCCACAGACCCAATCATTTTCTTTAAAACCACATCCAACCATCCAAATTATTCCAATAACACTAAACAATCCCATTGTAACCATAGAACCTTTTTTACAACATTTTAACACTTTTAAAAAGATAAATCATTTCCAAATCATAAACCCCAAATCATGATCACAAATAACAAACAATAATCCCACCATAATAAAGGCTAAACATTTCATAAAAACCCCCAATATAACTTTAAATAACAATGATGTTTAAAAAAATAACCCTAGGTGCAATAAACCTAGATATTTCACACAAATCCCTTTGAAAACCTATTTTTTGTAAATTCTACTAATACAAAGAAATCATTCGCATCAAGCCATAGATATATTAGAGGTGAAAAAGAAATTTAAAAATTAAATTAAAACAAACAAGTGCATTTGGATTGTTCCTAAAAGAAAAAATTGGAAACGCCTACCTCAACCATGTGCGAATGGAACGAAACTTCAAGGGAGGAGAGATCTAAGCCCCAGTGACAATTCGCACATCCTAGATCCAAATAAAAACGAACAAAGCTTAAACCATATACATTATAATTTTCAATGGAATAAAACAACTAAAGGAAACCCAAGAACAAAGAGGGGAAGAGAAGAAGAGAAGATTTGATGAAGGAAACATGAAGAACCACCAAACGTTTTTGATAAATAGCCTAAACATCTCCCCAAATCGAATTAGGAAGGAGGGTGGGGCTCCTATGGTAGATTCCCAATAGATAGGTATTCTTTTTTGAGGTAGAATCACCCCAATCAGAGCTCCATGTCAAATGTTATAAAGCCCGCAAGTGGATGCACTGTTTGGCTGCACGGTTTGTCAAACCATGCACAAACCTTGCGAGGGCTACAAGAAACTCCGGAAAATTCACATGGTTAGGTTTCACGGTTTTTATAGGCCATTCTAAAACCGTGAAAAACCAAAAATTGGCCAAAAACTCACAAATTACATCCCAAACAGTAGGAATGTCCCCCCCATTGATGCATGAAATTTTTAAACACAATATAGAGACACCGACGACATCCCAAACTCTCCAAAATGATACTTTATCTCAATCTGAACAAGAATAAATAGTCATAGGTATAAAAGGAAATCCAAAACCACAAAAACAGAGTCACGTTTGTTGGTCACTGAACCCATACCTCAACCAAAAGATTCAACATCGAGAATATAATAAAATAAGGGTGTATCTATGGTTGGGGTGTAATAGAGTCCATGGTACAAGTATATTGTCATGTAGTCTTGGACTATAAGGGTTTTAGGACTATACTATTTGAATAGTTTTTTCTAGAGTCAGTGATGATGGATAAGACTATGGAGTTCATATCTTTAGAGTTGAGAGTTCTTTTGGTGTCAACATACACTAATCAGTTCCTAGAGTTGGTTAATTTTTCTCTATTGGTAGTAAATAATGACTAGCTAATGGATCAAAAGTTCCTAAAGTATTAGTGACCATATATTCAATCACATATATTTATTTGAATCATTTGACTTATGGAAATATTGAAGACTAAGAAATGACGATTGAGATAGATATGGAAGACAAGGTTGTTTTTTTCTTCCCTTCTCTCCCACCTCGTGGTAGCTTTAGTTGCACATAAGGGAAAAAGAGGAAGAGGAAAGGTCATCATAAGAGGTGTGGTGGTTCATTGTGGCATGACTCTTGGAGCCCTCAATTTACATCTAGTATTGTTCCCTTGACATGCTGTCAATGTGGAAAGGTTATGTGCACTTGATGATCATGTCTAGCACCTATGTAGTTGTGTAATGGTTGTGTATGATATGGTCATCTAATGTGTTTCTATCATGATACAACTTTGCAACAATGTGGTCGGGGACCATAGGATATAAAGGATTCTATGTAAATTTCAGATGTTTTAGAGACTACAAGGCTTTTCCCACAGGGTTAAAAAGTTAATTAAATTCAAGTAAAAGATGTGTTTTCAGCATAGATTGATGCAGGTCTAGTGATAGTGATAGGTACAATCTTTATTTCATTTTCAATAGTGATTGTATTATTCGATAAATGTTCATACACCTAATTTACTTATGGAATTTTTTTTGACATTATTAAAATTCCAATGAATATCATGTCTTTTATTATGGAGTTAGATACACTTTTTGGAAATTGGAAAGAGCATGGGTTTCACTGTCCCTAATTTTTGGTATCTATAGATAATTCAATGTTAATATGAGTATCCTTATTCTTGATCTGGATTTATTTGACCTCAACATTAGGATTAATTAAATTATTTCTCATCATGTTGAGGTTGATTTTTATAATCAACAATTATTATTTCTTATAGACGAGGGGATCTATCTAGTGTTTCAGGGAGAGTAGGATCTGAGTTCTAGTAATACAAGACCTTCCCACCCAGAGCTCATGAGTTTGTTGTCTAATATAACTGTTGATCAAAATAAAGTTTCTTAGTTATTGATCTTCTAGCTATTATTTGGTATTTTATTGATGTTTTCCTGAAATATTACTACATTATTTATCTAGAGAGGGAGGTAGAGTTTACTATTGACATGGATTCAATTACACAATCAAATTCAATACACTCTTAACACATGGAAATAGTGGATCTAAAATAGATCAAGATTCAAATGAATGACATGATGAAAAAAGGACTTGTTTTCCCTAGTGTTTCATCTTGGGATGACCTTATACTCTTTTACATGAAGGAAAATGGTTCAATCCTATTTTTTTAGGCTATCATAAGTTGAACTAGGAAAATTATGAACAAGAATTATTTGCTTCATGTGGATGATATTTTTTGATTATTTAAAGGGGGAAAATGTTTTCAATGATTTTAATTTGGTCTAGTTATCATCGTCACAGATTTTAGGTGTTTGATATACCAAATATAAACTTTAGGTGAAGGTATGGTCATTAAAAATATCTTTTGGTGCCATATTGTCTAAATAATTCTTCTATAGTTTTCATAACATTGATGAATCAAATATTCTATGACTATCTCAACACATTTATGATAGTGTTCGTGGATGATATTTTGGATTATTCACAATCTGAGCATGATCATGAGATATATTTGAGTTTAGTTGTATAAATCTAAATGAGCCACCCTTTGCATATAATGATTTCAATATAAAATTTTTGGATTCAAGAAGTGGGGTTGTTGGGGAATGTGATTACTTACCTTGGATTATTAGTTGATCATGAGTTGGTGAAAACTTTTTTCCTTGGGAATATCCACAGAATGTCTTCCATATTCAGAGCATCATTTGTCACTATAGATATTATTAATGGTTTATCAATGATTTTTGAATGTTGGTTTCACCTTTGATTACCATTTCCATGAAAGGGTTGGACTTCATATGGGTTGAAAAGTTTTAGTCTTATATTGAAGATTTGAAATGATTTTTGAAATTTGCTCCAATTCTAATTTTTATGAGCTTGGTAAGTCTTATTTTTTTTCTATGATTATTTTGGTACTGTTTTGGGTTTTACGCTCATATAGGATGACCATATGGTGTCTTACAGATCTCACCAACATTTACCGAATGATAATAATTTACACCATCATGATTTTGAGCATTATATGGTTATGGATTCAATTAAGTGTTGGTGGAACAATCTTTTTCTGGAGAGCTTTGTGGTTATTTCTAACCACAATAGTTTATGATATATATTTTCTCAGAATGGCATGAATCTTAGATCATGGTGGTGGGTGGAATACTTTTATAAATTTCAATTTGACATAGCCTACACCTTGAGAAGGATGATTTTTTTAAATATTATCTTAGAAGGAAAATACCACCATAGGATATTGTGGACTCCAAGGAATAGCATAACCTTATTTGGAAGATGCTTCCGGGGATGTTCAGGTATGATTCTGACCAGTGTTCAGTTTCAATCATCTCTCCAAGATTCTATTATATAGATTTTTCAATAGGATGATGAGTTTAGTTGGACTTGATAAACCCTATATGAAATGAAGACCATTTCTAGTTGGTCCCGCTCTTGGGATGACCTTCTATTTGTTGGATATCAGGTTGTTGTCGAAACATCTATAATGAGAATAGTTTTTTTTGACTATCATAGTTCATCATTGTCCATTCATCTGATCACTACAAATATGTATTAATATATTAGTCATATATTATTGTGGATGGGTAGAAATGACGATATTTCATACTATGTGTCTCTATTTTACACATTCCAATCGATAATGGTAAAGCATATAAAACCCTCTCATTTTCTCCAGCCTCTTCTGATGATGGTTTTGAAATAGGATGAGGTGTCCATGGAATTTTTTTATATTAAAATAGAATCCCTTAGGGTGGAATGCTATTGGAGTAACGTTCTATTACAATGAATAGGTAATTTTTCACTATTTTTAAGTCTGCATTCAGTTAAAAATAATTTTATGTGATTTTTCTAGGTTTACTATTGACTGTAGAACAAGTACATGCCATTGAACCAAAGTACACACTATGTACTGAAGTACACGATGTGTACTTGGTGTTTGATTTAGGTCATTATTGAGGAGGTCATGGTGGGAGTTGGTATATGCACTTTACCTAAATTACACATTGTGTAGGGGATAAATATCATTTTGGTAACACGAGGCGACAATTTTTTCAGCATACTTATCCAGCGTGTCCTGCACGTCATGACTCAGACTATTCCTACCACAAAGTCATGTGTTTTTCTATTTCACTCAATAATTTTCATTCCATACTTCATGGATGTCAACCTATAATTATTTTGGTGCATTTATGAGAGACTCAACGCCTTCTGGATCAAACCAAATGGTTTGGGATCTTCATTCTTATTATGGTGCCATTCCTGGGTAAGTGTCCCCCCTTGTTATTCATGTTTCTATTTTCCTATCCTCTTGGGTTTTCAATGGATCATCTTGGGATTGATGGATACATGTATTTTGGTATTGGATCTTTCTACTAAGTAGAGTATCAATGTCTTCTACAACATCATTCTCATTGATGGGTGCAGTTGCGAGTGTAGTTCTTCGCAAAAGACGTAGAAGGTTCCATTCAGTTTTGGAAAATTTATTACCATTGTATTTATTGGTTTATTTCAACTACCAATTTAAATTCAAATTATAAAACTTGATTTCAATTGCCTTAATAAAATCCAATTCCATTGAATTTGGAGATTTGAAATGGTTTTGGCATGAAACTCAGAGAACCCCTGATTCCACAGAATTGGGGTGGGTTTATGGAAGTTACATGATCTAAAATGATGAATTTAAAATATGGATTTAATGGAAATTTTATCATTTAAAAATTTGAATTTAATTTTAAACATTAATTTCAAAAGGGATAAAATTAGTTTTGAATGGATTTCAAACACATAAAAATGGATTAAATTATTTGATAGAAACCTAGTGGTTTTGTCTTGTGAAAAAGGTATGTGTTTGAATAAAACATTTTTTGGTTTTAAATTGAAATAAATTGGAATTTTTTGAATTAGAATAATGTTATTTATTGTATTTTAAGTAGTATTAAAATATTTCACCCATCAAGTAAGAGAGAATTCAATCCATAGGTAGTTAGTGAGTTATTTGGATACACTATATGCTACGATAACATTCTAAAACACATGTTCAATGAGTCACATCCGTGATGGGTTCCTGATGAGTCTCCTTTGTCCAGTTTCATTGGGATGTGTGTATACACATTTGTCATATTTTACATAAACAGAGTGGAATAATATAGATGGTTAATAATATCCTACCTTTTTCTAGATGACCATGTTTCTTCTTGTTTATTTATATTAGAGATATAAATGTAATCTAGTGTTTTTTGGAACTGATTTACATTCCAATAAAATTTATATAAAATATTTTTTATAAATACTATACTGTTTCCCATTTTTTTGAAATATTACATCTCTTTTAAATTAAATCTTATGCTTTAAATGAATTTTGCAACATATTGAAACTATTTAGCATGTTTTGTTTAAGTATGATTTTAAATTTCCAAACACATTTATTTTGAAAATTGATATCTTTTCATTGGATAATCTACATTTGGTATCTGTTATGGAATCTATGGTGGTATCCAATTGAGATTTTCCTCACACTATACTTTTATTTTCAGGTGTTTGTAGACTTTTTTCTCCCCATCTCGTGCAAAGGGAAGGGGTATGTTGGAGGTGGATCTAGCTATTGAGCTCTGGACGTGGTGAGTTGCATCCTTGTAGACCATCAAGATGTTTTCCTATTTAGTACTTAGGGTTTTATTACTTTGGATTTTATACCTCTTTGTGTTCTGGTGCTTTTACTCATATTGAAGTTTTTCTATTTATATGAATAGTACCTTTTATATTTGGCATCCACATTCTTGTGAAAAAATCATCCCACTTGTATGTTTTATGATGCCAGTCACCGGCTGCCAGTCCGTGGGTATTCAGAACAACCTCTGGGTCATGTCAAGGCCATACCAGATATTTGGTAACTGGGTACCAAGGCTAGTTTGTGAAAAATTGCTATTAGAGGGAGGTTGTTGATCTCCCTTTTTCTTGAAGTCTGTATGATTTTTTAAATCTTGTTGGGAGATATGAGGAAGTTGTGATTGAGTCCCTAGACAGCCCCTGCTACAGTGAACCTCATGTCACCAAGGGTTGTTTGGGAAAGATGTCTTGTGGATTAGTTCTTTTATTTTCTTATAGAGATTTGGATAGGCCTAAATCCAAATATCATTTGTCCCATTCATTGAGAATAGTTTATCTTTTTACTCAGTTTGAGTTTTAATCCAATGCTCTCCTTTTATCTTCTGATGTTGTGTATTATCATGCCTATGAGGAGATTTACAAATCAGATATAGGAAAAGGTTGATACTGAACCTCACAAAGAAAATCCTGTTGTCGACCTGATTCCGGTTAAGGAAATTGTGCACACTGTCCAAGATCTAGGGTAGGCACCACCTCCAGTTCCCATGTAGTCTCTAGGTAAGGATCCTAAGGGGGATGTCCTTTAGAATACTTCTCAATATTTACTTCACCAAAATCCAACAGTATATAAAGGATCCACTGATCCTCAATATGTTGAGGAATGGTTGGGAATGATAGAACATCTATTTGAGATCTTGGAGACACCAGAAGTGATCAGTGTGAAGTGTTATACCTTCATACAGAAGGGGCCTAGAATAAGATAGTGGGGCATGATTGTGATGGATGGGAAACATGAGGTCTTAGAATGTAAAGACATCAAGAATATTTTTACTGATCAGTTCTATATAGATTCATTGGTGTTGGCTAAGTATGTAGAGATTTTTAAGCATGATCAGGCCGAAAAAACCATGAATGAGTATTTAAATCATTTTTTTCAGCTAGGGAAGCTTTATCATGAGATTGTATCTAATGAGAAGATAATGTCTCAACGGTTCAAATTATTACATCGATCAAATATTTTCTCTTTGGTTTTCTCTATAAAGATTCCAGCTTATGTAAATGTGCTAGATAAAGCGATGATGGTTGAGGTGGAATTGTCTTGTATGGCATGGTTTATGGGAGTTTTTTTTCTTCTAGTGGCAGCATTGGTTCCTTTAAAGGAAAAAGAATGTGTGATGTTCGTCAAAGAAGTTCTACATAGAAGAGTCATTCCTGTCCTCTAGACCGAGGAGGAATTCATTGGACTTTTATTAGTGTTGAATTCTAGGACATTCTTGGAGGGTTTGCACTGAGACACCAGGACACTTACAGAGGTTCTACCATCAATGTTATACCCCAAATAGGGAGACATGATCATCATCTCCCCTTAACACTGTGGGAAAATCAAATGGTTCACATTCAAAAGGGTATTAAGCATAGTCATCGGAAATAAAGCTTCATCATGCAGTTAAAGAGTCTGTTGAGGAATAATACACATGTCCAATGCCTATAAGGGGTACTATAACCATTTCATCATCATTAGTGACTACTATTTTTGATACTTGTGCATCTAAATATTTAATTTCAACCAATAATTATAGCCTTCTTAATCTTCCTATGGAGAAACTATCTTGGGTAATGGATATTACTAAACCCCTTGGTACGAAGAGAGATAAGGGTCTTCGTAGTCCTTCCAATTTCTTCTCTCTATCAGATGTGAATATTGCATGGAGTTTTCTAGTTCTTGGTATGAAATATCATGAAATAATTTTTAGGATGGTTTGAATCATTGAAATCAATTCCCGAATTTATTTTTTTCTTTGATGAGTCTACTTTACTACACCTAGTGTTATCGCCCTTATGTTTAAAGGTAAATGGGACACAAGGTCATGTAGAGATGGAACATCTTATCTAGAGTTGGGGAAAGTGATATAAGGGTTTTTTTGACCTGGAGTGAGATTCAATGGGTAGTGATATTTCTCCACTTATCACCGAGTTTTCCGACGTGTTCCCGTCTAATTTCTATTGTCTTCCACCTGTGAGAGCGGTTGAGTTTTCTATTGACTTAATTCTTAGTACTCAACTGGTCTATATCCTCTCATACTACATGGAACCAACTGAGCTAAAAGACATAAAGTCTCAGTTGGATGATCTTACTGAGAAAGGCTTTATTTTTCCATGTGTGTCACCTTGGGCAGTGCTAGTTCTCTTTTCTAAGAATACTCATGGTTCCCTTTTCACATGTGTTGATTATAAAAAACACAACTGAGTTAAAATAAAGAAAAAATATATGTTTCCATAGATTGAAGATATGGTTGATTATTTGAAAGGCGAGAAGTGGTTTTCAGTGATCAACCTTCGATATAGTTACCATCAATTGAGGATAAAAGAATATGACATTCAAACAAATGATTTTTGGAGTAGGTATGGGATCTTTGAGTACTTTGTTTTTACCTTTTGTTTGTCAAATTCTCTTGTAGTTTTCATGGATTTAATGAAAATGATTTTTAATGAGTATCTGGAATCCTTTGTGGTATTATTTTTTGATGACATTCTTGTCAACTCCATGTTTGAGGAGGATTAAGTGCGACAAGTAGCAACATTTATGAGTTTGATAAGAAATCACTGCCTTTTTTCCAAGCTTTCAAAGTGTGATTTTTGGATTTGGGACGTGAAATTCCTTGGACATGTGGTGTCTGAATAGGGTGTATCAGTTGAACATGAGAAGGTCATGGGTATTATGACATGGGAACAACCACAGAATGTGTTTGAGATCAGGACCATCTTGGGCTTAGCTGGATATTACTATAGGATCCTGAAGAACATCTCGATGTTTTTTTGCTGATGACTGCTTAGACTCAAAAAGGGGTGATGTTTGTGAGGGATGATAAATGTCAGTGTTCTTTTGTTTAGCTGAAATATCTGTTTGCTACTATGTCGGTGTTAACTCTCCCAGAAGCCGAGTGGGGCTATGTAGTGTTTTATGATGCCTCAGGTTCTGGCTTGGGCTGAGTTCAAATACATGGTGATCATGTTATATAATATGAATCTCATTAGATTAGTCCACAATAGAAGAATTAACCTACCCATGATATGGAACTTCCAACAATGAAGCATGCACTTAAAAGTTGGGGGCAATACCTTTTGGCGAAAAGTTTATGGTGTATTCAGACCACCAAAATCCTGAGTTATATCTTCACCCAAAAAGATCCGAATCTATAGAAGAGGCATTAGGTGTAATATATGAAGTCATTCTACATTGAAATCTCTTATACTTGAGAAATGGTAATTTTGTTGCTAATGGTTTAAGCAAGAAACATCCAAATCAGGTAGGGAAAGAATCTCTAGAAGAGTGGAATTTCATGTCTCTCTTTGCACAGATGCATATTGAAGTTCAATAGGAAGGGGATGATGTCTCTTTTTATCTAGTGTACAGTTGACGAATGCTCTTATTGAGGTGATTATTCAAAATCAACAGCATGATGATGACATCTGTAGCACAAGAGAATCTATTTATGGTGGGGAGACAGTTTCCCAATGGCCATTCTCCAAATATGGTGTTCTATGTAATCTAAATCGCTTCATTTTACTGTTAGAGTTAAGAAAGGCAGTGATGGGGGATTTCCACAATTCTCAGTGGGCTGTTCACCTAGGAAACAAAAAAATTTCTATGATATGAGGCAGAAGTTTTGGTTTCCAGGTAATATATGGGACACTACAAAGTTTGTCTCTCATTTCTATATGTTCTAATAGGTGGAATCTGAGCACCAAAAACCATCAATTTCGCTTCAACCCCATCTATTCCATACTTGGATGTGGGATTAGATCTTTATAGACTTTGTTGTTGGGTTTTCTCATACCAATAGAAATAATTGTACAATATGGGTTGTGACCAATAGGCTTACCAAGTAGGATCACTTTATACCCATTCGAGATAAGACCAAAGTTTAGGAGTTATGTAATCTATACATGAAAGATATTTTTAATTTTTATCGAGTTCCCACTGCTATACTCTCTGATATGGATCTCCGGTTGTCTTCTCAATTTTGGAGAGGGATTCCAGAGGCACTGGGATCTCATGTCTATTTGATCCTGTCCTACCATCCACAATCAGATGGCCAAATCGAAAGAGATATACATATTCTTGAGGATATGATTCGTTCCTGTGTTCTCGACTTTGGCAGGGCTTGGGAGGATCACTTGGGTATGGTTGAGTTCTCTTATAACAATTATTACAATTTTGTGATTATAATAGCACCTTTTGAGGCCTTGAATGGATGACCTTGTAAATCTCTGTTTTGTTAGTTTGAGGATGGTGAATGTTATATGGTTAGACCACAGATGGTGTAAGAGAAGACAACAAAGATTCAGTTAATTCATTAGAGGATGTTGATATCACAAAAATAATACAATTATTTTGTTGATAAATGTTATATACCTTTTGAGTTTTCATTTGGTGATTAGGTGATCTTAAAGGTCTCAACATGTTTGGTTCATTGATGGCTTGGGACGGAAGGGAAGCTTGCACCTCCCTTGGTGGGACCTTTCGAGGTTATTGAGTAGGTGGATAAAGTTGGGTACATCTTAGAACTTCCACCAAAGTTAACATAGAAACATAACTTGTTCCATGTATTGTAGTTGAGAAAGTATCGATCTTATCCATCCCATGTTTTGAGATGGAGTGATCTTGAGATCGAGCCTGATTTATCTTTGACTAGGTAGAAAATCAGGATAGTTGATTTTGAGACCAAGGTACTTCATGAGAGGATGATACCTTTGGATCATGTGATATGTAATCATGGTTATAATCATCATGAGACGTGGGATAGGGAGGCACCAATGAGAGAGAATTGGCCTCAACTCTTTGGAAAGGAAGATTCTTCATAGGATTTCTTGGGACATAATGTTTTTCTAATGGGGAAGTTGTAACATTATGTTAACTTAAATAGGTAACTTTTTGCTTTTTCTATGTCCCCATTCTATTAAAAAAACTTTTATGTGATTTTTATATTTTTACAGTAGGCTGTAGAACATGTACTTGTCATGTACTTGAACTACACACCGTGTACCTGAAGTACACACCGTGTACTTGGAGATGGTTTTATGTCGTGAATGGGGAGGTCACACCATAAGTTGGTACACACCATGTACCTAAAATACACATTTTATAGAGGGTAAATATTGAATTTGTAACCCGAGGAGATGGGGTTTCCAACGTAATTTTCTAGTGTGGCCTACACATTGTGACCCCAAGGTACAAGTCATGACTTGGCCAGCACCCAAAATAATGCCACACAATTGTCTATTTATATTTTTACTTTTAATTCCAGACTTCATGGATCTCAACCTCGAGAAGTTGTAGTCCATTTTTAAGATACTCAACTCCTTCCTGATTGAGCCACACATCTTGGGATCTTCATTCTTCTTGAGATTATATTCCCAGGTAAGTGTTTCCCCTCGTTATTCATCTTTCTCTCATCCTCTCCTATTGGTATTTAAAAAGATCATCATGGGATTGTTGGATCCTTGTCTTTTAGTTTTATATTTTTCTACTAGGTAGAGTTTTGAGTGTTTCTACACCTTCATTCCAGTTAATGGGTGCCACTGTGAGTTTCATTCTTTAGAAAATAGGTAGGTGGTTCCGTCACATTTTTCCGAATTAATTACCATTGTATTTCGTGGTTGATTTCAATTTTTTATTTAAATTTAAATGCACAATTTTTATTTCAATTTCTTTGATAAAACCCAATTTGATTGAATTTGGAGATTTGAAACTTTTTTGGCACAAAACATGGAAATTCCCCGATTCCCGTGATTTTGGGTGGGTTTATGTAAATTTGATGATCTAAATTATTGATTTTAAATTTTAGATTTGATTGAAATATTTTCAATTAAAATTTTGAATATAATTGTGTAAATTAATTTAAAAAAGAATTGAATTAGTTTTGAACTGATTTCAAACACAATAAAATGGATTAAATTATTTGATAGAAACCGAATGGTTTTATCTAGTGAAAAAGGAATGTTTTTGAATAAAACATACTTTTGTTTTAAATGGAAATAAATTTCCATTTTTAAAGCGAAGATTGGGGTTGGTCTTATTTTATGAATTCTTGAAATTTTTCACCCATTATATAATATTGTATACAATCCTTTGTTAGTTAGTTAGTTATTTGGATACATTATATGCTACGACAACATTCTAATACATATTTGCAGCGGGTCACATCCTTGAGGGGTTGGTGATGAGTATTCCTGGGCTAGTGTCATAGGGACATGTGTATACACATTTTTCTGAGTTCACATAGAGAGTGCAGAATGCTATAGTTGGTTAATAGAGTTGTACCTTTTGGTATATGACCATGTTTCTCTCTTGATTATTTATACTTGAGATATAAATGTATGAAAATGATTGTTGGAACTACTTTACATGCCTTATGAATTTATATAAACTATTTTATAAAAATTCCTTACTTAAGACTTTATTTTAGATACATTCCATCTCTTGTAAATTAATGCCTATGCTTTCACTAAATTTTCCACCATATCGAAATTGTTTGGAATATATTGTTTAAATACGATTTTGAATTTCCAAACCTATTTATCTTGAAAATTAAATGATTTTATTTATATAATATACATTTGGCATCTGCAATGGAATATTTGGTGGTAGCTTAATGGGATTAGTCTCACACCCTACTTTTTCTTTCAAGTGTTTGTAGACATTATTATCTATGGCTCGAGCAATGGGAATGGATCTGTTGGAGGCAGATCCACCTGTTGAGATTTGGATATCGTGATTTTGGTCCTTATGGACCTTCCGGATGTTTTCAAATTTAGTACTTTGGATTTTAGTACTTTGGATTTTATTTCTCTTTATGTTCTGGTACCTTTACTCCTAGTGGAGATTTTCTTTTGATATGCACACTATATTTAATCTTTCAATTTTTCATTATTTTGGAAAAAATCATTCCCACTTTTAGGTTGTATGATGCCTGGTGATAATGGCCAGCTCTTGGGGATCGGGAATTCAATTCGGGCCAGGTCAGGGATGGATCGGTTATTGGGTTAGCAAGGTACCCTAGCTAGTTCGTGATAATCAAGGTAGTTATTGATTTTATATCGAATTCGTCTCACTTAATTCTGAGTAGGGACACCACAAGATTTGAAGATCTAGGTAATATTTATATTCATGAGATTTTGAGTATACATGGGGCCACTTCTTCCATTATATGATATAGGGATCCTAGGTTTACTTCAAGGTTCTTTAGGAGTCTATAAGAGGTGATTGAGACTCACGTTCGGTTGAGTACAACTTATCATCCATAGACATATGGTTAGACGAATTGCACTATTTAGTTCTCGAAGGATATGTTCCATGCCAATGTTTTGGAAATTTTGAGACACTGGGATATCCGTCTGAAATAGGTTGAGTTTTCCTATAAATTTTCTTGTCAGTTGTCAATCAAAATTCCCCACTTAGAGGATTTTTATGGTCACCTACGAAGATCACATATTTTTTTGGGAAGTGGTGGGGGAAGCCTTTTGGTGAGACTGAGTCTTGTTCAAGAGATGTCAATGAGGATTCGGAATATACATCGATCCATATTTATATATTAGAGTAAATAGAAATAATATGTTGATAACTTCACCATCCTTCGGAGCTTTCCATTGTTGAATATTTTTTCTTGAATTTTTATCCACTGTGTGTTCTCCATTGTCTTGGAAAATATGTAATGATGGATTCATGATATGGTGGAACATTTGAGGTCACACAGTGTCTTGGAATTGTTTCTTATTTGTTTCAATTATGAGTTAATTTTATTTGTATTCCTAATGTTTTCAAAATATCATAGGAAGGGAAATACCATTCTGATCCCCCTAATTTTACAATTTGGGAAGAGATTGATTTGGAGAAAGAAATTTTTGTTTTAGAAAAACCATTGGAGATCACAAACTCTAAATTGAATGTATTTCATGGGAAATTAATTTTGTATGACAGTGTGTTATGAAGGCACATATCATATTGTCTTGAGACTTTAGACTGTGAGTCATTTATGAGGGAGAAATTTACACACATATTTTCAGGACATCATTATTACACATGACTTCCCATGATTGGAGAGTCTTATATTGTAGAGTTTCTAACATCCTATTACAAACATTTTATTATTTTTCTTTTATATTTTTCTTTCCCCATTTATTTAGGTTCAGTTTGAGACTCATAATGATGGAAGAAATTTTTGGGGTGAAATGTACTAATGTATCGATATTTTTTTTTTTTGGATTAATGGAGTTTGTGTATAAATTTGTTAAAGTATTTGTGGGGTTATACTAGAGTTTTGTTACCACAGTATAAGATTTTAGGTTTTGAAGAGAATTTGTATGTTTTTCTCACTCCATGTGAAATAAACATCATGAAAAATGTACACATCATTTACCTTTCATCGATAATATTTAATGAGTTTGGTTTAGAGTGTGAATTTCCTATATGACGTGAAATGTTTACACATCTTGAAATGTGTTCACAATATTTGTTAGGTTCTTGAAATATTTCATGAACCAGTTAAATGTTTAAATGGATTACACTTCATGAGTATATGTTCCACATCGTGGAATGGTAGTGTTGGGATTTATAGTCCATGGTGATTCATTTTTGATGGTTTTGGGATTTCAGGGATTACATGACATGGAATGGGGTCTTACGCAATGTAATTCTCATAGTTTTTGTTTTTAGGGTGCTGCATGACAGATTGTAAATTCATTCGACCATAGGTTTATTCTCTCTAGACATAAATTCTCTCCTAGGTGATTTTTCGTGATCTATGATCCTTTTTTATTTCTTTATTCTGCTGTTTATCTCTATCGTTGATGCGGTGCATTTCTCTTGGTGAGTAATCCTTCTACTTTTTCATTGTCATTGATCATGGTAAAAAATTGTTTATGTGTGTATTGTTGGATCCATTGATATATGATGATAATATAATTGATTCTTTCTTGATTAATTGTGTGATGTTCCTCTAGAGGTTGACCATTTTATTTTTTGTGTTGTGCTGTGTGAATTTCTTTGAGGTATGTTGTGATCGATCCTCCCCACTAACTGTTTATCATGTTGAATCGATTATGAGATGTAAGGATATATTATTAGGCCTCATACATTATCTTTTTATTCTTCATTGTTTTTCGATCATCTTTCATGAATATGTGAATAATGTTTAATTGATTCTATCTATATCCTCATATGGATGATCTATATTTTTCTAGTTGTATGAATTGTTTTGTAAAATAAATGACAAATTTTATTGATTTATTTTTGACTATGGAAATAGGGTTTTTTTTGAGAAAATGGATTTCCCCTTGTTTTGGTAACAGAAGATAAATTTTTAAAGAATTTTTAAATAAATTTATAAAATGGTTTTCAAATAATTTTTTGAGGAAATTGTTTTGAAAATAGAGAAAATTGAAAGCCTTGGGTACTAGGGTTGAAGGTGTAGTGAAAGACCTCATCCTTTTTTAGGGGTCCACTCTTGGGGTGTTCCTCTGCTCCAAAGGAATATTGATCAGGGGACATAACATAAATATTTTGTCGTTCACTTTCTTGGTCTTTCCATTACTCACTTGATTTTATGCATATATTGAGAGACTTCATGCACATGATTGTTTATATCTTGGTACGAGTATACTAACTATACAAACATGTAGTGATCCATGGTGTTATACTACCTATGATTGAACATATATTGTAATGGATTTTATATTATATATGATAAATTCTTTGGTATAATTTTAATACATTGATATATCTAATATAGTTGGAACTATTTTACCACGAATATTTTGTAAATGTTGAAAAATTGAAAAATAAATGTTTTTCATGATTTTAATTTAAAAAATATTTAACTATATATCATTCCATTTTCATCCAAAAGAGATATTTTTTTAATAATGTTTTATAGAGAATTGCTATTGAATACCAAGGTGGGATCCTAATGATCCTTTTAGCTCACACCCTACACACCCCTTTGATGGTGCGTAGACTATTCTTTGTCTTTCAATATAGGGAAAGGAAAGATGCCATAGTGTTGAAGTGGTGTTTTTATTAGCAGAATCTGGGTAGATAGTGGTGAGATTTTGGGAGTTTACCCATGCTATCACACGGAGTAACTATTTTTGTTTTAGTTGCCCATTATTGTTAAACTAGTCTCTTGGTTATTGTTAACAACTTTTGAGCTGTTTCACTTCTATTGTTTCATTTTTTGATGACCTATGTATTTTTTCTTATATTTCATTCCATTGTGTGAATATAAATATCAGGGTTTCAACCTCAGGTTGGGTGAAATCTTTAGCAGGGGTTGTTTTTGACTCCCATTTTCTAGTTTCCATCCCATAGGAGCTGAGAATTCCATTCCGGTATGTAGAAATTTGGGTTGGGTACCAATAATAGTGGGTATCCAGGTCGGGTTCACCAAAATCCCCATAGATGTGAAATATCAAACTATTGATTTGATAAATGTAAATTTACATTCAAATATATCATGGGAGCTAATTTCAATGATAAATATAAAATGATATTTTGAAAATTAACCGAACCAATGTAAATTGTTTTATTTAAATCATGATATTTTCGTAGCATATTCAGCATATAATTTATATATTATTAAATATCAAGTCATATTATTTAGCCAATATTATATCATTATATATTAATTTCAAAATTAATTATACTACTATATATATAGTCTTAGTAAAAAAAATATTTTTTACCACATTTCCTATGATAATATAATTTTTTTAATTTTTTTGTACCTTATTTTTAGATTATAATGGATATATTTGTTAAGAAAATAGAAAAATAAATTATAGAAAAATCAACATGGATCCTATATGAATCTTTTTTATGATATTATTTTTGAAACATTTCATGTTTTTTATAATAGAATACATAAGTCATTTTTGAATTATTATGTTTCTATGTATATAATGTTATTTTAGAAGATATAAAACCATTCATGTGCATCATTTACATTCTTGTTTTTTAGATTTTTTATAGTATTAACATGGTTAACATCACTTTACAAAATATTCAATGTTTTTTTTTCATAATAGACCGTAATTTAATAAATTAGCACAAGATGCCACTAAACTCAATTTTCAATAAATTAATGATGCTTAAATTTCAAATATTTAATAATATGTTTTTTTAAATTTGTTAAAATAAATTTATGATTCATTGAACAATATATTCATAATGATCTAATTAGAAATATCTAAAAAATGAATGACTAGAAATAACCAAAATTTGGGATATATGATAATTCCTTCAATATAATAAAATAATAGGAAAATTATTTATTCTAAAAATAAAGAAATTATTGTAAAATTTTAATGAAATAATAATAAAGATGGATAATGTGGTTTATTGTTATCATTAATATTCACGCCTGCTAATTTTTTTTTATCATCTATTATTATATCTATGAATTTTTTTATCTATCGAATATGTAAAAAATTATGGTAAAAATATGTTAAAAATCTATTTCTTTAAGCTAAACATATGAGTCACATTCTGATTACCCCAGGATTGAAAAATTTATTTTTGTGTAGAAATATAATAGCATTTATGACATGGAATTAACTAAATATTTCTAAAAATATATAGTTATAACATCCTTTGGATACTGATTCAAATAAACTATATTATTAAATGTATGTATTATTTTCTTTATATATTCAAAATGATCATTTAAATTTTCAAAAAAATGGTCCTCTATCAATTTTTTAACAGTAGTAGTCAAAATTCTAGTTTTGTAGTACTTTTTCTGAAAAAAATTATCTATAATGAATTTTAAATATAGGATGGATAGAAAACCCACGTAAAATAGTTCCCCAGTATACATAACATTATGGATAATCCAAATGAAATTCCTTTTGGGAATTTATCAATAGGCCCCATAGTGCTTGGCTGAATCAGGATCATTTAAAGAACTACTTAATGCCTTTTTATTTGAGTGTGGTCCCAATGCATGATAATTTTTGGGATGAATTGGTTTCCCCTATTCCTAATTAATATTATTTTTTGTTAAGGATGGTTAATGAAACATATTTCTTATTAGGACCACTTCGAAGTAGGCCAATGATTGGCCTATGAAAGCTACTTGAAGGAGATCCAAAGGTGATGTACAATACTGCTGTATCTGCTATAGGAAAACTACAGTTCCTAATACAACACATAAATTAATATATGACCATATTTAAAAACTGTACTAGAAATAATTCATGATACATTACTGTTATAGTATCCCATAAAATATTACAACCATCTCGATCCATACTATAGAATAAATGGATGCCAATAATATTTTATAACCAAGTTATTATGGTGGTTGAATTGTTTTTATGTATTAATAAATAATTAGAACTTTCATCTTTAGAGAGTAATGAATAAATACCATCTCTATTTGATGTGATTAATACTGGATCATCCTAACAAGAATATTTATGTTTTTCTAAGTCCATTGATATATGATTTGAATCTTTTATGGAGTGATCACATAATTATATATGATATAGTTTCAAAAACAACTTTTTGTTTTGAGAGGCTGTACAATAAAAAATATTTTACTTTTGAAGACACATTATGTTAAATATAAGAAGTATATATAATCCTAAGTATTTTCCATAATTTATGGGTGTATGTAAATCATTCATTCCAATTAAAGGGACAAAACATTATTTTTAATCATCATCAAATATTTATCTACATCAATAATAAATTTCAATTAAATAAAAATAAATTTAGAAATTAATCAATAAAAAGAAATAAATATCCTTTAGAAAAATCTTGTATTCAGTTGGTATATTGTGTTTCCTCACCACCTGAAAATATTTTTGGTCTAGTTGTAATGTTTTAAAGAATATTTGGTTTTAGGAGAGATCATAATTGTAAAAAAATATATATGTTGAGAGATACCATACTTGAGTACTTTGTTAGTCTATCACAACCTTGATATAATGTATATTGGGAAAAAGTTCCTTGAACAAATAGGTTATAAATTTTTTGACACCTGACTAAAGATGAAAAATATTGTTAAGTTAAAATTAATTATATTATATATCTTCTGGGAACATTAAATTTAATTAGTTTTAACTAAAATAAATCAAAATTTAATGAATAATAATGACATATTTTCACTTTTTGAGTAAATTGGTTGTTATTTTTCTAATAGATTATAAAATTTTAGTTACTATGTGAGTATGATTATAATTTATCTTGTCATGTATGAATTTATTATATAATTTAGTTAAAAAGTCAAAGATATTATGTAATAATGAAAAAAATCAAACAAAACATAGAGTGGGTTTCCTTCATCAAATTGTATTTCTTTAAATAAAATATCATGTTTCATTAATAGTATTTTAGTTTGACAGCAAACATTTAGTTGTTGAGTTTATTAAATTAAAAATGATATTGAAACCTTTTTTAAATTATAAAAAATATTTCCAACATAATTCACTGAATAAATGGAACATTAAATACTAAGGATTACATATTAAATATAATTTTTAGTTTAGATATAATATATATGAATATATTAAATTGAGAGATGAAAATTTATGTTAATGATTAATATATTTAACAAATATTTTTTTGGAAGGTTAAATTAAAGAAGAAAATATATATATATATATATAATTGGATATGTCACATTTTCCTCCAACTATTTTCAATTAGAGTATTCATCAAAATGGAAAAGGATATTACATGATGATGAAATAGTAGACATTTTAAAGGGGGTTGATTATCAATATTTAATCAATGAGTACTTTGTTTTTTTGGAACATATAAATACTAAAATTCAAAGAAGGAGTAAAAAAAATAACATTTAAATATTTTATTCAACTATGATGAAAGGATAACATGCATATATAAATTTTAATTTTTTCACAACAATTTATATAAATATAAATATTTTTATTTTGATTATGATTTTTATATTATACATGAATGGCTTTTAGGAAAACTCTATGACAAGATGTATGGTAGGAAAAAATACAAAAAAACTATAATACCAACGAAGAGAGTAAACAGTAAAATAAAATTGAAAAAAATAAAAGAATAAATCTCTTTTTATATTTATAAATTCAAGATAAATAAGTATAATGGGTACTTATTAGTGACTATAGTGATGCACCCCCCTCCATAGGTATCCAATAAAAAATAGAATCACTAAATACTTCAGAAGGACCTCTTCTCTAAAAAATTTATTACTTCTATATCCACGTTTGAAGATAAAAAATGAATGAGGCGGAGATTCAGATTTTTTGAGAATGATCTCCAATATTAGAATAATGTCCCTGTAGCTCTAAATCATTATTTTTATTATTTTCATAAAATCCACTTTGAGGAAAATGTGGTTACCACACATGACCAAATTGAACTACTTCACTGAATAAAGATGTTCACATGATGATTGAATGTTTCATACATTATGAAATATAGAAATATTTTATTTATCTACATTATAATTTTTATAATTACTACCAAATTAATAAAGTGATAGACAATATTATAGTATTTTCATAATTAATACGTCATCAATATATGTGTTTTATGATTCAAATAGGATGATAATCGTCATTGCATATGTGGATAAATGATATCTTATATCAGTCATGATGAACATCATGATATTGAATAAAAAAGTACCCCATAACAAGAAACAAGATGTTGTGTATTTTTCTATGTCATGGTTTGTTATTTATTGAATATATCAAAAAAAATCAACATACACTAACACCTCCTATAATATTTTTTATCAGTTCTCAACACTATTTAAATATATATAGTATACAGAGTCCCTCAAATTTTGTAAAAATAAACCATATAAAAATTAATAAATATTTCATGGACAACTTTTTTACCTTTTATTCCCTTTTTACAATTCTTTTTTAATTCACTAATATATAATTATAACAAAAAATAGGCCTCTAGGATATATCATTTATACTAATGCTATAAAGAGACTTGAATAATATCCATAAAACACAGTCATAACCTTGTATGGATTTGTCTGCTAAAAAATGCATCTCCATAAATCTTTTATATACTAATAAAATTAATTTTTCCAAGATATCAAGTCCATTAAAAAGATTTGAAATATTTCAATTGAGTATTTCATAGTTAATATATTCTCAATTCTTTTAAGGAAAATATCAATTTTATTGAATACATAAAAAGTCATTCGTTAAAGTTGTTGAGAACATCACATGTTACTCATTTATGTATAATAATAAATTAACTATGTGTAGTTAAATCATGGGACTTAATCCCATATTTTTCATTATATAGGTAAAATCATATTTTTCATGGTTGATACCACCAAATGAAAAATAACATACCTAGATATTCCCTAATTAGCACAAAAATTTGGCAAGAAAAAAATTATTTTAAATTAATGTTGTATAAAAGAAATGAAGCATGATAACCTCAAGTAAAAAAGGATTAACATCAATGTAAAACCTTATTAATAATAATGATTTTATTTTGGAATTATTTTTGATATACTATCATGGGTCAAGGAAAATAATAATTAATACTTATTATCTATAATTTTTACTCTATATCACATAATATTCTCTACTCACATTAATTATAACTTATCATGAAAACCCATATTACTCAATCCTGATCTTTTATTTAATCTCCCATATAAAATAAATAACACAAATTAATGAATAATTAATAGAGACGACCTTTATTATAAATCCATTATAAATTTATGTTGATAATAACCATTACATCTAGTCTTCTATGTATCAAAATATTATTGTATTAACATTAATCTAATTATTTTTCAATGATATTGTATTTTCCATGAATTTTAAACATTCCCCTTTATAGAAAACTAATAAATATTTTAATCATCACTATAAAATATTTTTCAAGTGAGAATTGATTTCTAAAGGATGTGTTTTGTCTTTTTGCGAGTGTATTGCTCTTTTTCCTTTGAAATGTTCCAATTATAATCATTATAAATAAGAATTTCTCTAAATATTCATAAAAAACTCTTGTTTAGTAATATACATCTGATGGTAATATCATTATTTACCATATGTGATGAATCATGGTATTCTACCTCTGTTATCGAATTTATCATAGTCGGTTTTCTGGAAGTATTATAAATAATAACTCCCTAATTGAGTAAAAACATAACAATAGAAGAAGATCTTGAATCATACTTATAAATATGAATGTTATAATAAGTATAAAACATTAAAACTAACCCTTTGTAACAACCCCCTAGATAGGCCAATACTAAACCCACAAAATATAAAACATCACATGGATTATGATAACAACAAACCCAAAATTCACATCTGGTGTAAAGATTTATTGGTGGTAGGTACCATCAATAAACCTGTATGGATTTTTAATTTGTCTCTCCCATAACTCTATCGTTTGACCTCAGTCTTAACACCTATCTGGGAAACATTATGATTACCAATAATGAATCCTTAGTTCTTTTATACTTGAGCTTGGCTCTACTAAGTGGTACAATCCCCTATAATGTGGGTTTTCTATTTTTAGAAGCTGTGTGTGGTAGCTAATCTTTTGGTATTGGGATTGGACAAGATGGGATAATGTCACCCTATTTAACACCTAAAATACCAATAAAAATTTATTAGTTATTCTCATATTCATAATGAAGTTATTTAAAAAAAACCAGTGAATTTTACTAAGATTATATGTTTATTTTCTAACTAAATATATCAAAACTAAGTTGTTAATACTTTCACCATGTAACACTGGTAAGAACATATTCTTAAAATTATCCAAAATAAAAATATTTAGGGAATTATTAATGTAAAAGTTAAAAAAACCCTGAAACATCATTGATTTTTCAATGAAGATATTTATTCCATGTTTGTAGGCTATTTTAACCACGTCTTTCACTGATCATTATTTTTCAATTATAACTATATACAATGTAATGTTTGGGTACCATGTCTCATGATTTTAATTTCACCCACATACATCACCAAGCATACTAAAACACTCATGAAAATAACTTTTATTCAAATGATTCATCCATGATCTGAGTGATACCAAATCTAATTGATTTTTTTTATCAAATTATATGTTCTAATTTGGAGAAGACTTCTTAAATCTATTACTATATCTCTAAAACATGGATAAAAAATAAGAACCATTTGGGCACTAAATACTTTTGGTTATGTCATATAAAAACTCTAAAAACCACTTAAGGAATTAAAATTTGGAATCAATTTGAAATATCCCAAAAAAATAATGATAATGTGTAAAAATAAATATTCAGATGATATTTTTAATAACTGTTGAATAATTTTCTACAATGTCAAGATCATGAGTTTGTATAATCCTCATTCCTATAGAAAGTTTAGCATCCCAAATTAGACCCCCCACTCACACATAACGCTAAGATAAATAAAAAATTTATTTTCCCATGGTGTCATCCCATAACTTCCAAAGGCTTATTATGAATCATAAAATGGACAACACATGCCATAAGAAAAGGTTAATCCAAAAAAATTTCAAAACTACAGACATGAAAAATTATTATATAACAAAAACAAGTATAAAAATTAATATATTCAAATATATAAATTAACTAAAATAAAAAATAAAAAATAAATCCACAAAACCAATAATTAAAAATAAAAACAATTAACGAACTTCCATTTGTCTCTATCACTTAATTCATGATACCCTACCTAAAACAATAAAGTCACAATAGCTACAAATCTCAAATCAGTACAAAAATCATCATTAAGTACACTATGATACACATATAGGGGCTGGGTTTATAATTTCAGTTGGATTTCCTTGGGGACTTCACTAACATCCCATCAATGTGTAAACAAATCAACTCATATGGGTTTAATAAAAACAATATCTACCCATGAAATTTTTTCAATTAAAATAAAAATATATTAATGATAATCAATATTACTAGATATTTTTAAAGCACCAACCAATCATGTCAAAGAATTAAAAATTCCATATCAATAAATTAAACCAATCACTTCCACCTGAAACCCCAAATCACTATAATTCTAGGTCTTATCAAGTAGGAATCTCCTACTCTTGTCCACCTTTGACTTACCCTCACACCCCACACTTACAGGAAATCCTCTGAACCATCCCTAACTATATTTGAAGGTCCCCCATACTTATGTGGTGAATTTAATCCATATTCATGTCAAAAACTAATTCTAAATGAACATATACTCATTTCATCAATAACTAATCATAAAAAAATTTAAATATTTTTTACCAAGATATAACAACCAATAAAAAACAACCAATTCCAAAAAGTAAATATTTAAACTATAATACTCAGACACTTAAAAAATAATCACTTCTTTTATTTAATTCCAAACACCATGACCAAGATTTAAAATGCACATACCACCTATATAACTACTTTTAAATACAATTTAAAAGTTATATTTTAAAATAAAATGTGAAATTCACAAAATAGAGAGAATGATAAACAACCTAACTCATATCACATTTCTAACTTCATTACCATGCATCCAACGAATCATAAGATCCATGAAACACCATGCTTGGAATGAAACACAAATTTATCAACTCCCATTTCTAGAAATTTCATCCAAATGATCCCAAACCAATGAATAACCCACTTAAGATTAAAGAAACAATAATACCCATTATAATGACATATGGAATCAAAATCAAAATATTCTAAAATCATTCAAAACAATATTTATCATTTCAAAGGGTTTAACCATGCCTATGTTAAACCCTCACATATATATTCATAGATAGAACCAACTCCATTATATGATGTTTAATACAAGAATAAAGGAATAAATATGATTATAATTTTAAATTATTATGTATTGGAGTTTAATAAATAACACGAAAACCATATAGATGTAACAATAGAAGGGTATCTCCCATGTGAAGGTTGAAATGAGGAAAATAAGTAAGAATTTTTATAAAAATACGACATATAAAGAATTTTTTAAAAATTATTGGCAAAATATCATGTTCTCCATTATAAAAAACAGGATCCTAAATTTTCACAACCAAAAAATATAGGATGATTTGATGTCTCACACAGTCTCTCAGATGATGTTGTAGACAATGAATTTTTCATCATTTCCATTTTTACCTCATTTAGAATCTAAAACATCATTAAAAACCTCTATACACCCTCGAATCTTCTAAAAACTATTTTTTTTTCAAAAACGTATAAAAAGTAAAAAAAATACTAATACATTTCTAACAAAAACACTAACCACTATAAACCACCTCCTAAAATGGTGAAACATGACTGGAATCCAATATTTTATTTTTATCTAAATCTTGTGCCTTAAAACCACACACTCCACAAAAGTATTCTATTATTGAAACACCTCATAGAATCCTATCGATAAACCCACCTCTAGAATATGGGTATGATACATTTTACAACTATTATTCTATTCAACCTAAAAACACTATTAAAAATGAAAAGTAACTATTTATTATCTATAAGGAATCATAACCCTATTTTCTCTACACGCCACCAAGAATTATAATTTACTCACAAAGGATACTAATGGAAGACAAATAATATATCCCCCAAAAAACATCTATCGGAATTTGTATTTTATTTTTTATATACTATGCAACTCTCCACCATATTTATGTAATGTCACATCATCCCATAATTAAACAGAAAACAATGTAAATTAAAACTCAAGGTCCCAGGAAAAGGAAATAGAAAACCTTCATGTAGAAACAAACCTAAAAAAATCCTCCCATAAACATCTTGGAATAAGGGTAACACCATGGGATTTTCTGAAATATTTCTCTTCAAATAAATTATCTTCAACACCTTGTGATACACAAAATTCTGAGTCTAGATGATTGGTAACATCGGTCGAAATGGCACAAAGGCCTTAATTTTTTATTAGTTTTATGATAATCCACCTTTCAAGGGGTGAGGAAGAACACTTACAAGGCCTGAAGGCTTATATACAATTACATGACCCGTAGGTTTTAGAGGTATCAACTCGATAAAACAACATGGAACCGCTCCCCCCAGCATATGTCATGATATTAGCACGCCCCCTTTAAAGGGATAGTCGACTAGATATCCTATGAAAATATTCACATGCCTGGTATAGATGGAGAAGCCATACTATATCATTCTTCCAATTCTGGTAAACTTTGCACCAGTGAATGCGCCTACCCTGAATCCTCCTATGAAGCCTTGTCCCAGGTAGTCTGACTGGTATATTGGAAATTCAAGTGTCCTGAAGGCCTTGGGGTGGACCTATGGCCTTAAGGTGGCCCTAAAGCCCTGATAATCAACTAGCTCGAAAGCCATGGGTGGCCTAAAATCCCTAATTGACCTAAGGACCAAACCGGTGGCCCGAAGGCCGAGATGGATGAATAGTTTTGGCTGCTACAGTACCGAACTGTACCTGATACAATGGATAGTATTTGAAAAATGTTATTTCTAGACATAAATTATTTTTTAAAATAAACATAATATTAACCACAATTATTGGATGATTATAATGAACTTGATATATTATATATTGAATATATTATTTTTACATTTATTTGAAATTTTTAATATTATTAAGATAAGAATGAATCTAGTTTTATTATTAAAAAAATTTATTTTTATAAAAATTATTTTTCATCACATTTTTACACTTATTATAAAATTAATTTATTACAATTTTATGAGTTTAATTTTATTAAATGGATTCCATATTTAGAACTAGGAGGTTAGAATTTGGTAAAGCGGTTAATTTTTTGTCATTATTATTAGTAATCGTTGTCTAATTATCACCATTTTAAATGGTAAATCAGGTTAATATATTTTAGAACTAAATATTCAGGTCAACATTTATCATATAAATATAAGGATATGACATTAAACATTACTTAATATAGTATCTATATAACAAATTTAATTTTATTACAATACGAATTATATTGTTTTATAGATTTATAGAGTTAAGATACAACTATTGCATAATAATCCCTTAAATTACAAAGATGACCCTTCCACCCCGTATCTATTTTATTCACAATATAAAACTTTTAAAGTAAAATATGACTTATTTTAATGAAAAATAATCCTTTATTTTAGCATGAATTTTTCCTTTCCCTTACCCATCCTTATAATACACGAATTTTTTTCTATATGTGGGATGAAAATAAAAATCCTTGTAAGGGACATAAAAATAAATAATAAAACCCATAGTCTATGAATACTTATAAAAAATTTTATTTTTTAAAAAAAATTTGGTTTAAAAAATCATTACATTATAAATTATCTTCTATAGACAATTTTTTCATAAAACATTACATAAGAAATATTGAAGGATCAATTAAACTCATAAGGATTCTTGGAGATCCTGAAAAACTCAAAATAACATATTATGACAAAGTTATACTTTTCAAACATAGAAATTAGTATATACTTTATTTTACCTTTTTAAATCATAATATTTCTATAAAAACATATATAATGAACAGATAATTAAATTAGCTAATATGAGGCATAATTTTTATATCATTTTTATTTTCAATCGGACTAACCGTAATGGTTATACATGGAGTGGCCATCACAATGACACTTGAAATATGCCTCACGATTATACTCGAAATTATCATCATAGTATATTCCCATAATATCGTATGAGAAACCTAATCCGTTAACTCTGTCTATTTATAAAATGCATTGGCGAGTTATAACAGGCTCACATTCCCATGGTTCATAATAGAACCACCCATCATCATAAACAATGATGAATACCCATAACATAATAAAAAAACGTAAAATATTGCATCATTAACCAAAAGGTCATGTTCTAAATGTAACTTCTTGATGAAACATTAATTTTATTGACTCAAATCTTCACCTTCTTTGTTATATTATCTTGGATGGGAAGGAACTACGTAGTCATAATTCTTTATCAAGTCTAGACATATCATCTATCTCTTGGTCAAATAAATTTGAATGAATATATATTTCAATATTTTATGATCATTATATATTAAAAAGTTATTCCACTATAATGATATATCCAAATTTTAAAATCATAAACCAAATACACTAATTCAAGATTATGGGAAGAGTAATTTAACAAATTAGATTCAATTTTCATTAAAGAAAAATAAATTAAATGATCATTATAATTTAAGAAAAAACTATGTCCTTTTAATCAAATATCATTGTATTTGAATAATAACGATTTCTAGAGGGAAGGAAAAAAGCTAAGGAATTCACCAATCATCTTTTTAGTTCATAAAAATACTTATACCAATATTTGTTTCCATATTAATTGGTCCCCTATACATGTTAACTTGGTTAGTGGGTTAGATAACAATGAATAGTTTTCAACAAACAACTAGTAATTGCTTATTAACCCATGAAAAAAATGAATATCAGTTACATTTGTAGCTCTTGGGAAATCATCATCCCATTTTATTTTAGTGGTATTAAATAATATTCCATATTTATTTATGATATTTCAAAAGAATAAAATCCATTGTAACCGAAAATCACATTTGTTAAATGTTCTGTATGAATTATTTTCATTATGTATTTGGAGAAAAATCCCAAGATGTTTTTTATGATCATCGTAACTTTTTAAAAAATAAATGTATAATCAATAAAAATAAGAATTTTGTCAAAATAACAACTGAAGACTCTGTTCATGTGATCCATAAATATAGTTGGGGAATCTGTTTAACCAATGGTCATAAACATATAATTATAGTGCTTTTATTTAATCTAAAATTCTATTTTCATGAGTTCATCCTCCTTCAGCATAAGATTATAATACCTAGAATGTTATAAAAACATTGAAAAATATTTAGATCCCTTGTGATAACAAAACAAACCATTGATATGGGAAAATAAACCCTTATTTATAATTGTAAATTTATTTAGATCTCTGTATTAAATTCAAACCCTAATGTAGCTATCATTATTTTTAAAAAATAATACAGGGAGACCCCATCGTGAAGTTCTAGGATAAATGAAACCTTTATTAAGAAACTCATACGACTTTTTTTCTTCAATTCCATATGTTCTACTTGTTCCATTTGATAAGGTGGATTTTATGGTGGATTGTCATATAGAATTAATTCATTGTAAATTCTATATTACGATCTAGTATAACACTAAAAAAATCATCTAGAAAATCAACTATGTATTATTTTACTACTATCATGTCATTAATCTATTCAGTTCCCTTATTCTTTATAATATTTTCCAGGTAACATTAACTTCATTATTTTAAAATTATTTCTACTTCTTGATAATTTATCCAAGGTTTTTTTTCATTATTATATATAAACATAAATTCTTCCTGAAAAAAATTATTATATCTATAATATATCATGACAAGGTATGTAGAATGCTAATCCATACCCAGAAGAACATAAAACTATACAAAAGAAATGAAACAATGTTTTATGTTAATTTATTTCCAATGATAAAAATATGACGAATCATATAAATTTTTTCAACCATAATAATTACTCTCAAGTGTTTTAAATATAATTTACAGCTTCATTTCTTGATATGGAATCTCCAATTTATGGTAAAATTTTTCAAAAGTAAATGAATGTTTAGATCTCGAATCAAACAATGTATTAGCAAAATCTGAATAAAAAATAAATATACTTAATAATACATCATTTGATGCCTTAAATTTTTTTAATGTTGTTGAAAAGGATTTCACCACACCTTTATTCTTACAATATGGATAATTCCCATCATTGGGTTTCTTCTTTGGACACTCATACACCTAATAACCCATACCATTATATTTAAAATTTTTATGATCTATTTATTAAATTTTTTATTACCACTAGTATTATATTTTTCATTACCATTATGAGACATATGCCCCATGTAACACATAAAAAGCACTTACCAGACTTCATAAGTCATTTCCCAGTGTTCTTTTTACAAAAACTATTACAAAGTGAAAACATAATTTTCTTAGAGTCATATTTATTTGATCCATTCTTCACCTTTTCCTGCCACATCAACCACTTTTTTCTTTCTTTTTAAAGTAAACATGATCATAAAATATATATATTTACACAATCTCATCACATAAAAAATGTTTCTTATAAATATTCAGTTCATGAGAATTCAATCCTCTCTCATATCTATACTTTAATCATATGTAAAACAGATTAATCTTAATATCGAGATCACATATAAAATTTGGTTCATAGTTTTCCAATTAGGTGATGTTTTCATCATACATAGCCACTGAACCATTATCCTTTTTTTCAATTACATGCATTTATTTTATAACATAATTTGAACTCCTTTAGGAAAAAATTTCCCTAGGAGGATATTCTTAAAATCATCACATTCCAAGCTATCAATCAATTTACTTTATTTTTTATTCTTAAGAATTTACCACCTAAGATAAGCATAACCTTTAAAATTATAAATAAAAATATTTATCTTTTGATGATCTGAGCATACCCTGACATCAAATATATTTTGTAGGTAGTTAATTTTTTCTTTCATATACCACTAAATTTAAAGATCCACATAATGTAAGAGGATTTTGCGTCATAATATGTTACTATATCAACATGTTATATTATGATATATTTGGATAATATCATGCATGGATACCACTACAATTTAAAGCCCATATAAACTAAGAGATCACAAGAAAAATTATTTTCTTGATTTATAATAATTTTAATTTTTTAATTCATATATATAAAATCCCCTTTGTTCCTTATTACATTAACTTCTATATTCCCTATATGGAAAACCGTTTGGGACAGACGTAGTTTAAATGATGAAACCGGGTAATATTAAAATGCTATATCATTTCTACTTAAATATAAATTAAATTTTTTATAGGTATTCTATTATCATTTCACTAACCTCTAATGTTATCTAAACATTATTCAAATAAAAAATATAAGGACATGGCTACAAATATTACTTAATATAGGTTCTTTTGACTATATTTTATTTTATTTCATTCCAAAAGATCATTTAGGTATAAGTTTAAATATTTTGGTTATAAATCACATAAAATAATCCCATACATTTCAAATAGGACGCATATAATTAGTATCTATTTGTTAATAATATAAAATTTTTAATGGAAAAGATGATTTATAATCATGAAAAACGTTTATAAGATTTCAACTGGACTTATTTTTTCCCATACACATCCTTAATAACTTTTAAGAGAATTTTTAGAATTGGCATGAACATAAAAAATATATGTAAGGGATATAAAAATTATTAAATAAATAATTAGTCCTTGAATTATTACAAAAATTTTCCTTTTAAAATAATATTTTGGAAAAAACTAAAAATATCTTTTAAACAAAAAGTTACATTTTCTACATAATTTTTTCGGTTAAAAATTTCATAAGAAATATTAAAGTTAAAATAAAACACATAAGGTTTCTTCTAAATAATGAAAAACCCATAATATATTATTTTCACAAAGTTATAATTTTCAACATTAAAAAGTATAATATAATTTAATTTACCTTGTGAAATAATTATATTCCCCTAAAAACCCATATAAAGTATAGATAAATCTTATAAGAAACTTAAGGAATAATTTTAATATAATTATTACTTATAATTGTAAGAAAAATCATGGTTTCTAACTATAAAAACCATCATAATTACACATGAAATAACCATTACTGTTATACTTCGAATAAGTATCACAGTATATTCCCAACATCTCTTAAGAAAAATAAAATTAGATGACTCCATCACTTTATGTAGTGAATGGGAAAGCTATAATGAGGCCACCCACCCTTTTTTATAAAAGAACCATGATTTAATATAAAAAATTCCCAAGAACCATCACATAATAATAACACAAACAATATTCCATCGAAAAACACTATATTCAACCATCTTTATGAATTTTATGATATTGATATACCCCATTATATTTAAAACATAATTTTTAAGACTAAAATTCAGATAATAAATTGAAAGAATGAATTTATTTGAGGAAAAATGAAATATTATAAAGGAATCCAAATATAAAATATTGTTTTTGGTGGTGGGAGAGTCATTGTTACTACATGTGATGAAACATAACATTTATTTTTGACCTTTTTGTTAAGGATGTAAAAACATTTCATAAAATATTAATTTTGAAAACATTTGATAGAAAGTAAAAAAGAAAAACAATATATCCTTTATAATTTAATTATATTCCAAAAAACAAACATCTAAAAAATAATTTTAAAAATATGGATATGGATGAAAAAGAGAGTTTTTAGAGAATCTATAAAAGTGGATATTTAATAAAATGACCCTTACCTTGAGTATGAATTTACACATACATTATTTATATTAATAAAGAATAAACATAGTTTAATTATTTAATTTATTAATATTATGTTTAAATTTTAATATTTCATTTATTTGTTCACTAAAAATTCTTAATTTATTATTTTACTAATTAAATTCACGTTGAACATTTTGATGATATTTGTTTCATAAGTAAAAAATGGATTCAGTAAATTGAATATTATAAAAGTGGACATTAATACATCATATTCATAATAATAATAATAATGATTAAATTATCACTTTTATTCATAAATTATACTTTTAAAACCAATCAGGAATAATGGTTTTGAAAAATGAACTACATTACAACCATGGAGAAAATAATCAATATATATGCATGATTAATGTTTCCAATTTTAAATGGTAACATTATAAATAATGTAGGTATAATTTTATATATCCTAAATTATAAATATATAATAAATCTAATATTATTTCATTAATGATACTTATATATATCATCTATGTGATTTGGAAATGAAAAGTGAATCACAACGCTTCATAGAGGTAGTCGTCCACGCATATACAAGAATGATGTTATCAATTTCAGGGAATGGAAAGGTAAGAAAGTTAAATATATATTGAATTATAAAAATAATAAATATATAATAAATATAATATATATAATTTAAATCCATAATTATAGTCAGCTATTTGAGAGAGTCATGGAAAATAGATTACATTGGTTCGTGAGGTGATAGTCCACCGTACACATGAATGATGATTTTGTTTTGCATTTGATGGAAGAGGAGATTTGTATAGTTTATCGAATCAAAATAAAAATACATAAGTACATATAATATAATGGTTTTATTATATAATCATAGTTATGAAATATTTTATAGAGGTGGAAAAAGAAATAAAACTAAAATTGACAATTAAAAAGTATACCTCTTATTTTTAATATCTCCATTGATTAATAGCTATATTTCTCTATGGTTTGTATTATGCCTAAAAAAATCCTATAAAATGAGGGTTCTTATTCTAGGAAGTTATTTGGTATTTCTATTCTGAACTGAATGGGTTTTATGTGTGAACTAAAGGGTTTAAGAGATTCCCATTTGTAAGAGAGGGGAGGGGGTACTCTTAAAATTTCTCAGAATATTATATTAATATAAATTAATTTTAAATAATACACTATTCAAAAAATGGTTTTTTAGAATATAGGACTATGATGGATCAAAATATTCTCATAAGAAATTTAGATATATTTTTATGACATTTTTACCCTTATCTGTTTCTTTTATCCCTTAGTTAATCATTTTGACAATTTCTACAATATTAAAAATTTACATATTTAGCTATTTATAATGTTATATAAAATGAAAAAGTAATTATTAATGGAACATAATAGATTTTAATAACCATATATCATTCTTTTGGACGAATTTAAGTGTTTAATAAATTTAATTTAATTTAATAAATTATTATTTTAAAAATTATAAATAAAGTCAATTTTTTAGTTATTTATTTAGATTGATATTTTTAACATAAATAAAATCAGTGAATTAGAATATATTAAATTAAAATATCCCAAGAATTTTATTGTAGTCAAAAAATTATTTAATCAAACATATTTTTTTATTATATTACTTTTATTATTTTTATTTTCATTTAATTAATTTTTGCATTATTTGAAGAGTTACTACATCACATTGTGTAATAATTTAAGGTCATTATTCCTTTAATAAAAATTAAAAATAAAATACCATGGAAGGGATAAATATTTTATATTTGAAATTACTTTTTTTATGTTAATATATTGTATGTTTATCCACATTTTAACCTTATTATAGTTATTAAAAACAATAGTTTGACATATTTGACTTTTCTCAAAATAAAACATTTTATTGGCTATAGTCTCATAGAAATGGAAAAAATTCCATATAAATGAATATTATATGATTATTGATGAAATTTAATCATTAAATAAAATTATGTAATGTTTTAGGGTCATTATATCATCCTTATCATTTTATTGTTATCCCATAATTTTCTAATTTACCCTTTTCACTAGTAAGAAAAATTATTAAGACTACTATTTATGTTATCGAAAAATAAAAGGGATCAATTCACCAAATTTATACATCATGAATCAAAATGTTTAGTATTTTTTTAAAAAATTAAAAAACATATAATTGGATGTATTTAATTTAAAATTAAATCAGAGAAACGCAAGAAAAAATGGGTTTTTACAAAAATATAATTTATTAAATATATATTGTTTTTATTCTAAATTGAAAAATAAAATAAAATTATATATCCACAATTATATTATTTTATAATTAAATAATTAAATTTTAAGAATAAAAAAATACAACTTCAATATTTATAAATGTTAAAATAAAATAATGTTTTGTTAAAAATCAATATTATTTACAATTACTTAAGAAGAAAATATTTAAGAAAATTCAAAAAAAAACATCCCAAGATAATTTTGACATGTTGAACTCAAAATTGAAATAAATTTTCTTATATTAAAATTCTATACTTTGAAAATTTAACTTTTAGATAAAACCATATAATAAAATACCTTAATAAAACATTTTTTTTGATTGGAAAAAAATTATAATGAATATAAATATCTATGTCCTGAGTACTAATAAATTTTAAAATGGTTTTATATCTAATTACCTAGGTCATGAAAATCTTCCATCTTTTGGAAATTGTTTCCCCACAATTTTATTCACTTATTAATAAGTATGGATTCCTTTCTCTCATAACCATTTTAAACACCCATTGCTGTTTTTTCTACCATAAATTTTAAAAAAAAACCTTAACCTGGTGAATTACATTGTCCCACAATACCTTCTACCAAATATGAAGAATCCAAATAGGATGTTCATCATAATCAAGGTTCTCTTCCAACTAAACAAGTTAATGGCTTAGAACATGAGACTAATCCTTTATATATACTTTTTTGCATAAAAACATGAAAAATGATGTGTATATGGGATAAACATAAAGGAAAGGGCACTCGATGAGTAAGTGATCTAAATTTCTCTAAGGTTTCATATGGTGAAATGAAATATGTACTCAGATTCCATTTTAAAAAAAATCATCATATTTTTCGCAAGAGATACATTAAAAAAACATCACCACCTACTTCAAAGGATAAATCATTCCTTCGATTATTCACATGAATTTTCTAAATTCTCAGATCAGTCCTTATATGGCACAAAATTACCTTCAGAATCTCAAAAATTCCTACAACAAATTATAGACCCATCAACTTCCTTTAACCTACTTTATACCAAAAATATAATGTTCAGTGTCCCTTTAGATATAATTCTCAAATAGTTCAGTCTCTATCTAGGAATGAAAACTATTATTATAAGAAAAATAAAAAAAAGAACGATACTGATGCAATAAAGACAAACTCCTTGTAACCTGGATATCTCCTTAATATACAATCAAGAAAGTCAATATAAATATAAAATATCTTGAATAGGAAGTAAATGTGTATATTTAGTTAATAAACCTATAATAACACAAATAAAATTATTAAATTGAGTATTTTCTAGTAATCTCACTACGAAATGATTAAATATATTTTCCAATTTCCACTATGGAACTAGGGAAGGAAGAAGTATCCCATTTAAAATTTTTATATTTCTATAACCGAGTAAAAATTCAAAAATTTCATTGTAAATTAGGTAATATTTTTTTTAATTCCATCATCCAATAATAATACCAAATGTGTTTGTACATCTTAGAACTACAAGGATGAGTAAACAATTGGGAATTTTGATATTAACTTAATTGTTATCCCTTCAACTGGGGTTTATAATCCCAACATAATATCTTTTGAAATTTCAAAAAAAATATTTATCATGTTAAATTCTGGAAATATATACTTCTTAATAAAATCTACATTTTTCTATAACTCACGTTCCTCCATACAAGATTTCATAATTTTTTATAATAGAGAATATTGTACTTAAACCTATAGAAAAACTAAATAATTCCCAACATCCAAAACATGTAGGTTAAAATTCAACAATTCATTAACCAAAGGGTCATGTTATAAATGTAACGTTCTTAAGAAATAATTATTTTTCAAACTCAAATCATTATCTAATTTGTTTAACTTTCTAAGATGGAGAAGAATCTTGTAGACATAAAAGATTATCATGTTTATCCATCTCCTATAACTCATGTTAAAATCATTATGGGAGAATATTTACATCAATATTTTATGATACACATATATATCACACTTTTCCCCATATAAATTATGTCAGTAGATTTTAATGAATAAACCAAAAAATCTATTTCTAGATCAGATGTAGGATAAATTTACTCATGTGGTTTTAGTTTCCCTGAAGAATAAAACATTAGATGATCATTTTGAAATATAAAACAACTATTAATTTTAATGAATCAATATTGTATGTGAAAAATTCACCATTTAAAAAGGGTTGGAAAAAATCTGGATCATTCAAAAATATTTTTTTTTTCCTGAAAATTGCCATGAAATAAATTTTTATAGATTAATTAAACACCTTTTCAATTTAAATTTTTTCAGTGTGATAAATAACTATTCAATGTTCTCAATAAACCATTGGTAATATACAGCTAACCCATGAAAACTAAGAATATGAGTAACATTAATAGGTTTTTAGATTCATCAAGCCCTATTGTTTTAGTGGGATCAATCTGTTTAAATATTTATTTATAATATATCATAAGAATAAAATTTTCTGTAAAGAATAATAAATTTTTTTATACATTCCATATGAATTATTATTTCATTTAAGGTTATGAAAATATTTTTTATTTGTTTTTCATGATCACGAAATATTTTTTAATAAATCAATATATCCAGAATAAAAAAAACCAATAACTTATCCAAATATTTAGGAATGAATATTTTCATAATATTTACAATTGTATCTTAAAAATTTGTTAACCTAAGTGGTATAATAGTAAAGTCATAATTCACATATTTTTCATGAAATTATGTTCTTAACATTTCATCCTTTTTAAACATCAACAAATAATACCTACACTATGGGCCAAAATTGGAAATATTTAGGGCTCCCTAGAGATAAAAAATCATTGATATGTGGAAGAAATAATTATTCTTAATAGTAATATTTTTGAGAGCTCTATAATTAATGAATATCCTCATAGATCCATATTTATTTTTTTCAAAGATAAAATAAGATCACGTAACAATTATGTTATAGGCCAAATTAATTATTTATCAAGTTACTCCTCTAACTTCTTTTTTGATTATATAATCACTAATTGAGCCTTTTGAAAAAGGGTCTTTGAAATTATATTAGCAAAATGAACTAGTTTAATTGTAAATTCAACATACTTCTCATGTTTAACACATGGAAACTCATCAAAAAAATATCCATGTATTTTTATAATATCATCACATCATTAATAAAAATAGTTTCATTATTAATTATAATATGTGCATGATAATTTTTTTCCCATATTTTAACAATTTCTTGAATTCCTGATATGTTATAAGAGGTATGGTTTTGTTCTTATATACAAACTATAATTATTCTATTATATAAAAATATCTAACTATATAATATATATAAACATTGTAAATGGAATGCCAATCCATATTTAGAATAACATCATATTCTACATGGGGAAAGAAAACAAGGTCAACAGGTAAAGTCATTCAAAGAAACACTACATGAAGATTATTATAATTTACTTTTTCTGAAACACTCCCCCATGTGTTTTTACAATATGTTATTGATTTATTTATTAAGATTTATTTTCTATTTTACTACAAAATATCTAAAAAATTAATGGATGTGTTGAACTCGAATCAAAAAAGACATTATCATAATATGAATAAAAATTTAAAAAACATAATAACACTTTTATTGATAGACCAAAGAGTATTGAAGTGGTTATAAAGGATTTCACCACAAAATTATTATATATTTTAGATAATTCACATCATTTGGGTTCTTCATATGATACTCATGTGCATAATGACCCTTATATTTATATTTAAATTGTTTCTACTAACAATGTAATTGATTTGGTATTACCACTACCGTAATCATTTTAATTGAAATTAGGAGCCATATTACACATATTACGACATCAAAATAAATTACTATAATCATAAGTAATTAAAAATTGTGTTTTATACCAAAACTCTCACAAACTAAAAACATAATTTTCTTACGATTATATTTATTTGATCCATTATTCTAATTTTCATACATCTTGGACCTCTTTTTCCTTTTTTTTCTGAAGTATACATGAAATCAGTAAACTCTATTTCCACATTCTTAGAATATATGACAAGTTTCTCATAACTTTTCAACTTATGGGAATATGATGCCCATTAGTGTCATGGATTTAATCCTGAGTAAAAATTAATAATCTCTCAATCAAGATCACAGATAAAACTTGGTGTGTACCTTTCCAAAAAGGTGAAGTTGGCATTGTATGTAGACATTAGATATTCATCATTTTGTCTTAATTTATTGAATTTTATTTCCATCCTATGTGTAAGGACATTAGGAAAATATTTTTGATATAAGTTATTGTAAAAATAATCCATTTCAAGCTATCAATATATTTACTTTAATTAGTATTTTTAACCATTAACCACCATTGATCGGATTCAACTTCAAAAAGGTAAATAGAGAGACTTATCTATTGATGATCCAAACATACCATGACCTTAAACATTTTTTCTATGTATTTAATCCATCTTTAAACTTCTAATGGGGCATTAGATCCAATAAATGTAGGAGGGTGTATCCTTAAAATGTGTTTCTCAATCAACTTGTTCTTTTAGGATATATCTGGTTGATCTATGTAATGGATACCACTACTATTTATATCCAACATCAGATAAGACATCATATAAAAAAAATTCTCTATTAAAAATCCCACCATTCACGGTTACTAATTCTAAAAGATATTCTCCCTTTGGTGCCTTCCAAATTCATCTTCCTAGTTCTCTCTACAGAAAACCATTCTAAAAATGCATAGTTTAGATTATGTAATATGGTAATGTAAAAAATCTATATAATTTTAAGGTACCAATAAAGAAAAATATTTTAACTAAAATCCATTTACATTTTCTTGATATCTATTATTATCAAAACGATTTTATAATACCAACTATAAGTGCCCAATATTGAACACTACTTAATGAAGTGTATTCTTAATTGATTTAATTTTATTTTATTCCCAAATTTCTTTTAGGTTTAGATTTTTAATGATTCAGTTTATAACTCTTACATAATAATCCCATATATTTAAAAGATGACACTTCTGTCAGTTTCTGTTTTTTTCACAATATAAACATTTTAAATAGAATCATGATTTCTTTTCAAGAAATATATTCAGGACATCATACATGTCTTCATATTTTCAATTACCCATCCATAAGCCCTATTAAAATTTTTAATATTGTATGATCACAATAATCTTATTAAGGGGCATAAAAAAGAAATATAAAAACCATTAGTCTGTGAATAAATATAATGTTTTTCATTCATCAAAATAAAATTTGGGATCAAAATAAAAATTATCTTAACCATGAATCCACTTTCTCTTCATAAATATTTTAATAACAACACTCATAATAAATAAAAAGTGAAAAATAAATCTCATTAGGTTTCTCTTAAATCATGAAAATTCATTACAAATTATTTTCACAATGTTATAAATTTGAACATTACAAAGTAGCATATACATTCCAATACGTTGTGAAATAATAATATTTACATTTAAAACCATATCCAAAATAGATAAATAATGTAGGAAAATTGAGGAATCATTTTTATATTATTACTTATTACAAACTAAATGACCATCATGGTTATAATTTGAGTAATCATCATATTTAAACATGAAATAAATATCCCAATATTCTTGGAATAATCATATATTTTCCTAATATCATAGAAGGGACCTAATTAGTTAACTCCATCCATTTACCCAGGGCATTGAAGAGATATAATAATGCCACATCTTCGTTTATAATGGAATTAACCATAAACATAAAAAATTCTAAATGACCACAAAAAAATTATAGCATATAAAATCTTTCATTATAAAAACATGTTTTTCATCCATAAGAAATAATTTCGAGATATTCATATATCCCTTTTTATTTAGAAAACAATTTTAAAAATAAATACTCCAAAAATAAAGGGAAAGAGGATTTCTATTTGAATAAAACATGTAATCTTATGAAAGAGACCATATATGAAATAATGGTTTCAGTAGAAAGAAAATTAATTTTTTCCATATACGTAAAAATATAATTTTTTTTTATTATTTTTTACAAAGAGAAATAAAATATTATTGAAAATATTCCTTCTATTAAAATTTAATATAAATTCAAAAGAAACATAAATTTTCCATTATAATTAAATTATGTCTATAAAACTAAATCAATAAAAAAAATTAATTATTTTTATTTGGAATAAAGATAGAATTTTAATGGAAATATTAAAAGGGGGTTTTAGAAAAAGCCTCTTACCATTAGTCCAACTCATCATTTACATTAATTATATTCTTAAAAAATAAAGAGTTTTTAATTATTTACAATATTAATAACATTTTTTACACTTATTATTTATTTTATTTTATCTCTTACAATGCCATATTCAATTACTTAATTAATTAAATTTACATGGGATGTTGTGATGATATTTGTTTCATAAGTCCAATATGGATGGTCAGAGATTTCATTATTCTATGATCTCCAAAATAATTGTTTTGAAAAAATATCAATTTAGTATATTAATTTTACTTTTAAAACCAATCTCGAAAAGTTGTTAATAAAAATAAACTATGTTACAAGAATCGAGATGGTAGGTCGTACATCCGTATGAGTAACGTCTCCATTTTCAATGATCATTATGGGATGAAAGTAAATATCATTTTTTCAGTAAATAAAAATCATAAAATCATAAATCTCATATTATTTTATTTATTATACTTATATACAATACAAGTGATGTGGTGATGGAAAATGAATCACATTACTTCGTAGTGGTGGTAGTCCACATGTATGTACGAACAACATTAACATTTATCAGTGAATGAATTGGTAAGAAATTAAATTATTTATTATCTTTCCATAATTAAAAATATTTAATTAATAGTAAATTTATACAATAATCCCATAATTATAACCATTATTGATAGATAATGAGGGAAATTAATTATATTGGTTTGCAAGGTAGTAGTCTACTATACACACAAATTATGGTTTTGTTTTCATTTTGATAGAAGAGTGAATGAGTATAAGTTATTCCATTAATATAAAAACATCTAATTTAATGAAATATAAATTTTTTTATTATAGAATCATGGTTTAGGTATATTTTATGAAGGCTAATAAAATAAAAATAAAACACGTGGTTAAAAACTATAGATATTATTTGGAATTCCTCCTTTGATTAACACCTTATTCCCTATATGATTGGAATTATTCCAAAAAAATTATACAATTTGTGGTGGGAATTTATGAAGATATTTGAGTGAGTTCTATAAAAATTAAATGGGTTATATATGTGAATTAAAGGGAGGAAGATATGTCCTTTTATAAGACATATGATGGATACTATTCGAATTTAAATAAAATATAAATTAATATAAATTAATTTTCATTTATTATTTGATATAAATTATTTATATATAATAAAGGATGAGGAGGGATAAAAATCATTAAATAAAATCTGGATAAGTTTTGATCACATTTTTACATTTCTCTTTTTCCTTTGACAATTTATTAATATTTTTTACAATTACCAGAATAATAAATGTTTCTACATTTTAAGGTTTAATAATGTTATATAAAAATAAAAAAACCCATAAATGGAGAATGGGTCATGTAATTAATTATATTCATCTATTTTGATGAATATAATATTTTTCTTAATTTTCTATCATTTAATAAATTCATATTTTCCTAAAATATCAATAACGCCAATTTTAGAACTATTCATTTACATTGATTTTTTACAACTTCAAGAAAAATAAGGAATTTTAAGCTATGCAATTAAAATATATAAAACATGTTATAGTATTCCAGAAAAATTCTTTTACGGTATTAATTATTTAAAACTATTTCACTTTTAATAATTTAAAATCCATTTATTTCATTTTTTTCATTAATTTAATAATTAATGTGTCGTCGTTGTGTATTCATTTAATGAAATTATTCATTCCCAAGAAATTAAAATTAAATTTACAAAATGAATATAAATATTATAGATTTCAAATTACTATTTATATCTGAACATTTCCTATGATTATCCCTATTTTAAAAATATTATAGTTATTGGAAACACGGTTGTTACATGTTTGACTTATTTTTTAATAAAATATAATAAATACTGTAATAAAAAAATTGAAGAAACATAAATTAAATTAAGTAATATATTATTATGGATAAAATAAACTCATGTAATAAAAATAAATCAAGTTTTAGTGTAATTTTCTCGTCCATATCATTTTATTTTTAACCCTTAATTACATAATTTACCCTTTATCATGATAACGAAAATTACAAAGGTTACTATTCATTTTGAGAAAAAATAAAAGGGAATTGTTTTACAAATTTAGACCACTTGATTTAAAAATTTGAATTAGTTTTTCAAAATTCATGAAATCAATGTATCAGAATTAAATTTAAATTTAAATCGGAAAAACATAATGAAAATCTATTTTTTCAAAAAAAATAATCTCTTTTAAATATATAATGTTTTTAAACTAAATTAAAGTATACAATTCACATAAAAACTATAATTGTATTATTTAAAATGTAAATAATAAAATTTTAAAAAATAAATAAAAATTTAAATTTACATTATACATACTTCAGAAGGTAAAATTTCTTTCAATAAAAAATAATATTTTCAATTGTCCATTTAAATATAAAAAATTTCATAAAATTATAAAAAAATTATCCTAAGATAATTTTGAGTGGTAGAATTCAAAAATGATATTAAATTTGTTAAATTAATTTTAAATAATTTTAAAATTTATCTTTTCATGAAAACCAAATAATAAAAGTTTTTAACAACACCATTTCTATGTCTATTTAAAAAAAATTAAAATGAATATAAATATCTACTACATGAATAGTAATAAATATGAAAATGGTTTATTCTATCTTTACATGGGTCATTAAAATAATTTTCTATTAAATGATAGTAATTTTAAACTTATATTCCTATTCTTGATATTTAATTACTTAATATCTACTTGTCAACGAGGATGACCTATATAATCTTAAAATAAAATAAAGTTACAAAATATCACTCTCTTAGTTTTAAAAATTGATTTTGTGTTCACATAGGTTAAAAGGATAGTTTTAATAAATGTCAATGGTAATTTTTTTGGGTAAAGATATTGTATTCATTTTGGTAATTTATTTCAAAATTTGGTGATTATATTATTTCTTAAAATTCTTTCACAATGATAATACAATATCTATTAAATTATTAATAAATAGAATAAATGATTTTAAAAAACTAAAAGTAATATAATTTCAATGTATTATAGATAACTATGGGTTTTTAGATAATGAAAAATATTAGTAATATTTAAATTTATTATATTCAAATTTTATGTTTTTATCGGTGTCATAAAATTTATATTAATAGAATTTTTCAAATATTAATATTAATAATATTTTATAATAAATAAAATTTCATGAAATAACCTAAAATTCATAAAAATTTTATCTAATTGCATATGAATGGAATATGGATAAAAACAGAATACATGTTCCATTTATTAGTCACTCATTTTCTATTGATAAAATTATTAACCCTTTATTGTTTAAATAGTTATTATAGTGGTTAAGGTAAAAAATAATTTTCAAAGGGATTACAAAAAAATGATAAGGTTAAAAATAACAACAAAACCTATATAAATTATTTTATTTGATGTTATGTTACCCCTATACACTTTTTCTAATTATTTCCCATTTGTAAACATTTTTGTTGAAAATTACCATATTGTATTTTATTATTTTATGAAATTCAATGTTTTTCCTCTCCATCCCTTATAAAGGGTAACCCATACTTCCACATCCCTAAAACAATTTTTTTCATATATCTAGATAATACCCTTAAAAAATTATTTATAAAATTTCTTATCCACAATATATATGTATTTTTCTTTCATAATATTACTTCCCCATGATCTTTAAGGGGAGATGTAAACATCTTTTTTCAAAGAAGATGTAATTGGCTTAACCAATCGCTTTCATTTTACTAATTATTTCCCCAGTCTAAATATTTTTTAGTTATAATTAAATAATAAATTGATTATACCAAATATTCTATTTTTTTATTATTAAATCAAAATTTTCCACCCTCATTCCCATAAAATGGGTATTAAATGTATTGCTCATGTGTATGTATGACCTATCAACTAACTATAGTGATAAAATTCATTTTCAACCTCCATATTACAGGGATTATTTTTATGAAGGGTCTAATTTTTATATATATTAATTATGAAATAATTATAATTCATTAATTACAAAATCAAATTTACCTTCTAACCTTACAATCTATTGGAAAACAATAAAATCACTCATGTGTACGTGTGGACTACCACCTCCATGAAGTGATTTGATTTGTCATTCATTTCCCTTTTAGTTGGATTGTAATAAGGATATTTTTACTTAATATTAATCATGTATACGTTATAATAATGACTCTTAAATGCTTAATTATTATTTACCTATCATTCATTCTATCCATCAAAAAGTAAAAAATGCATTCATGCATATATAACACATACCGTCTCCATGAATGAAGTAATTCAATTATATATATAATTTTTTTGGATGAATATAAATATGAACATAAATATAATTAATCTATATGAAATTTATATCACTATTAAAATTGTATATATTATGGAATCATGATCAAATTATAAGTATTGGAATTACTAAACAAAAATATTCATGATAAACCAAATATTTAACACCTAAAAATTTAATAAGGAATTATTGAATTTTTTTGTTGAAATGATATAATTGGATAATATGTGATATTAGTAGTATGTTATTTTTTAGTAGAAGTATAATAAATTTATATTTATTATAAAGGAGTTTATATTTCTTCAATGTAAGTGGATCTTGAGGTAAAGTTTTATCGTCTCAAATTATCTTCTTTGGGTCATATGATATTTCATGGACCTATCTTATTTTATGATAAGTATATCAAAAAATTTGACAAATTATATCACTATTATCCTTATTTAAATTATATTAAAGCTTTCAACTGAATTTATTCATTCATGGTATTGAAGATTCAAATGTAATAAACGTTGTATGTGTTTTTTGTTAGAACATCATTCTTTACCGAGATTGATTATGATTAAGTATAATGTGATGAAATGTTATAATATACATTTTAAAAACTCAATAATGTTATTACCCTTTAGTTATTTCATTATAATTCATATTTTTATTTCATTATCCTTACCTTATGTAATCAATAGACTGAAAGAACTTTTTTTAATGATAACTAACCTTATTTGTTCCTTCGGTCAATGTTTTTTCTTCTATATCCATGTTTTCTAAAAAAATAAAGTAATTTGTAGAAATATAGAATTATTTATTAATGACATTTTTACCCATGATTTAATTTTTACAATTTTTTTAAAGAGGAATATTTTTTACATTTTCAGAAAAAGGATGTTTTTTACATTTTATAAAAAATGACCAAGGAATGTTTTCATTTAAGTTTTGAGATATAACAAAATTTCATACGATCATGACCACTCAATATTTTAAAGATTACTTTATATGTTTCCCAGTTTTCTATCAACGAGAATGATTTTTATAATTTTTTTTGAATTTATAGTTTTTTGGAAAGTGATTTTCAATGTGGAAATGGTATTTTTCATAATATTTTTTAGTGATCTTGTAATGGTATTTATATTTATAAATGAATAGAAACCTTGAATTTTATTATGAGATTCTAGGGATATGATTATATGGTTCCAACCTTATTATTTCTCTTGATTTTATATATTTTTGATGACCAGATGTTTGTGAAACCCATTCATTTTACATAGGTTTGTCTATGATAAAATGATCAAATATTTGTGAAAACTATTTTTTAAATGTGTATTGATATTAATAACATCAAAGAATATTATGGTATAAATTTTTATGATTTTCCTTTTGTGATGGGTGATTCCAAAAATTTTTTCCCTCTAATTCATTGGGTATGTAATGAGATAAACATTTCTGGAATGGGGAGTGGACCGATTTATGTATGGGACCCCTACCATAACAATATTATTGGGAGTAAAAGATGAATACAATAATGGTATGGGGAGTGAACTTAATCTTATATGATATAATTTGAAGTGAGGCTTGAATATTATATAAATGATTACGTATTGTTATTTTTATGCCACAAAATCATGACTTGTGCTAATGTTACTATGGAATGACTCATGTTCTTTGATTTATATATGATTCACGTCTTATGGACTACATAGATTTAGTCCGTGAATTAATATTGTGATCTATGATATGCCAGCTATGATTTTCAAATGTTATGATCATGTTCTCATACCCTATTCCCATTTTATTCCCTGTGATAATTTGTAACTCTCTATTTCACTATTTATATGCCTCAAAGATCACCCTTTCTAATGTCTCCTTTTACCCAGGTCATGGAGAATTGTATTAAATATGATTTGTATAATGTTGATAGTTATGAATAAACAAGTGAGATATATTGAAGATCATTAATGAACACCAATTATTTCATGGATCATTATGTTATATAATAATATTCATCTAAAAAGTTGTGATATATAGGTATAGAAATTTTGGGGTCACTATAGCTGGTATCAGAGGAAGGTTTTTTCACTTTTAGAAACATAGATTAGAAAATCTTGTTGAGAATGCAACAGACATGTTTATGTAATGTATAAAATCCTAATTTTTCAGTAGTAATCATAAATGACGTAGGTTAAACCTATGGTTTTTAAATTTAAATGGTGTGCTAATATAGAAATACAATAATTAAATTTTCATTATTATTTGGACTAATAAGATGCTTATTGTTTCTCACACGGTGATTTTTGGTTTTAATTAGTTGATGGAACCCAAAAGAAATTGTATTAATTCATAATGTGACAGAAAATGAAATGATTGACCTCATGAGAAACTAAATGTAATGGGGGTTAGAATTCAAAATCTCATTAATTTTCTCGCAAAACATTCTTAAGAAATTAATCATAATGAATATCCAAATGATAAAAGGTTGGAAATTGTTTTTTTGTTCTTCATAATGAAACATAATGTTTCTTCTAGTGGTCACACAAATCCAATAGTCATTGATATATTTATCGGCCCCAGAAAAATATATGGTCCTTCATTTATTTTTAAAAATATTAAAAAGTAATTTTAGATTTCTATCATTTGTACGAAGATGCAAATTAATGATGGAAATTTATAATGAACACAAGGAAACGTGAAGAATGTTTCTCCACAGATTGGGATGATTTAGGAGATTATTTTTTAATTAGTACTTGCATACTATTCATTATACAAAAATAGATATGTAATTCCCAGAGGTAAAAAAGAATATTGATGAATATGTTGGTACATATGAGGTTGTCTTTATGAGACTTTTGAGGTATGATTATAGTATTAAAATGCAATATAAAAGTAATTTTTATAAATTATTCAATGGCTTAAAACCTTACCTATGAAGGGATCTAACCCAAAAATACTTTAGTATCCATGTAAATTTAGTTTTATGTGTTATCTTGGTGGATCTGGTTATTGGAGTTACCTATCAATCCAATAGTTTTGATAATAAAAAAAATTGAATTCAAATGAAATTATATAAATTATGGAGATAAGATGATAATACTTATTTTATACTAAAATTGTGGAAGTAAATATGGTGAAAAATTTCTTACGTGTACAATTAAGTACTTTTTGTGTGGAAAGACTAGTCATCAGGTAATGGGAAGCGGAGGTGATGGGTTTAATTTTTAAAGGATGTGAATAGATATAAATATCAACCTAGAATCCCACCCACACTCTTGTGTTTCAAATATGGGGTGAATGTGAATTATGAAAACTAGTGCGCAAATACTATGATCAATTATAGTGATAAACATCAACAACCTGTTAAGATGATAAACAATGTAAAATTTAATGTAATAACTATCTTATTGTGAGTACAACAACAATGTTCTGAAATTTACACGTACCATCCACTCTAGAAATAATAATTCCCTATTTGATGATGGTTTTAACCAATATTTTATATATGAAGAATTTTATATGTGTAAAAAAGTCACACCCCAATGATTATATATATAATTAGTAGTGAAAAATCCTTATAGTAAAATTATTGCATCTCAAGTATTTGATTCTTTTCCCATTGACGTTTTTGGGAATATATTTCTTGAAAATATTATTATTCCCCATGTAGTTGAATTTGATGTTATTTTGTAAATGGATTGTATTTATTTATATAAAACCCTCTTCAATTATTGATTAATGGATGTAACATTTGATATTTATAAACAAGCATATGAATGTTTATTGGATTGATGAAAATTAAAACTTCTGTTGGAAATGACATCCACCATATGGGTCTCAGTTTTTATTCACAATGGATTCTTATCTTATATGGTTTGGGAGAAACATATAATAAAATAAATTCATATTTTATAGGGATTTTTGATCTGTTTCTAGAATAATTTTGTGATCTTTCACTCAATTTTGAATTTGAAATTTGTAAGGAAATCATAAATCATTATGAAACTATTTCAAATAATCCATATAGATTGGCCATGATTGAGTAGTAGGATTTGAAAGAGAGATCCCAAAATAGTATTAAAAAGGGATAAATTCATCCAAAAACATTACCTTGGGTTGAATCCGTTCATTTTTTTTAAAATAAAAATATATTAATGTGGCTATGTATTGATTATCGAGAACATAAAAATATCATAATCATGAAAAAGTATTATCATCCCAGTATTGATGACTTTTTTGATCAACTATATGGAAGTCAATATTTTTCAATGGTTGAACTTTTTTCTGGATATCATTAATTCGGTTTCAAGAAGAAGGATATTCACAAAATTGTATTCTATACACTGTAAGAACATTATGAATTTATTATGATTCCATTTTCTCATACTAATTCCCCATATATCATAATGGATTTCATTTATATAGTATTTAGTGATTTCATTTATTATTTTTTGGTAGTATTTATAGATGATATTCATATATATTCAAATATAAAGCTATATTGTTAAGGTTATTTGGGAATTATGTTGAAGAGCGTAAGTAAGGAAAATATTTCTTCTAAATTTACCGAGTTTGAATTATGGAATCAGAATGTTTCATTCATAGGTCATATAATCTCATGTGATGGTAAATCAGTAGATCCTTAAAATGCTTAATTTATTGAAAATCAGTCCAGACCAACCATGGTGACTGAGATCTGTAGTTTTATTAGGTTTTATGGATATAAATTGTACTTTGTGGAGATTATTCACATGAATGTATAATCCTATCTCCAAGTTATCTCATAAGAGAGTTAATATCCTTTTGAAAGATGAATGTGAAGAATATTTCAAGGAAAAGAAGAGAAGGTTATTCAGTGCACCAGATCTTACATTACCCTATGGAGGAAAATGGTCCAAAATCTATTGTGATGTTTCAAAGAAGGGACAAGGATAGATTCTACTGATGAAAAATAATATAATAGCATATGGATCATTCTAATTGAAGGTTCAGGAGAAAAATTACCCAACCTAGAATTTGGAGTTTTTATAGTAATTTTTGTATTGATGATATATAGGCATTATCAGTATGAGGAAAGGTTTGATATATATACTGATCATTATAGTTTATGAAATATTATCACATAAAAATAGAGAATGTTTTCTAGAGAAAATTGTTGGATTTAATTAAATATTATGACTACACAATACATTACCACCATTGGAATGAGAACAAGGTGGCATGTTCATTATGCCTAAAATTCCATTCTACCATATCTTTTATGGGATTCACAAAAGATATAATTATATATTTTCAAATGCTGGATATTTAAATATTGAATGAAGGGTATAAATATTATCATTCTCGAATGATTTTTCAATAATACATCCATGTGAATATTAAAGAGCCATATAAGGGAGATGTAGAGATATAGAATAAGGTGAAAAATTATCCCGAGTTTAACTTTGATTATAATGGAATGATAATGTTAAGGAACAATGTATGTATTCTTTCCATTCCTGATTTGAAGAAGGAGATTTTGGATGTGGATTATAGTTCATTATTCTCTATTTTTTGAACATATGATGATGTATAAAGATATAAAACTGTATTTCTTATGGGATAACCTAGATAGATATATTTAGTATTTTTTATCTCAGTTATTATCATGTTATCATGTTATTTCTGAGAGATAAATGTCTATGGGGTTGTTAAAAACATTACCCACATCAGAATTAAAATTAGAAAACATCCCCATGAATTTGTCACTAGACTCCCCAAATATTAAATGTTCTATAATTCCTTTTGGATTATTACCAATTTCCATAAAATGTAAGAACACTTAATTTCCATTTGATAACACTTATCTCTTGATTACATTTTCATAATATACATCAAGGATGATGTAAGGTTTTACGGAGTACCACATTTAGTTTTCTCTGATCGGGGTCCCAGGATTAACTCAAAGTACTTGGGAAGTCTTCAAATGGATAGAGATATATATTTGAGTTACTATATGGCCTGTTATCCTATTTGAGATGGTTGGTCAAAGAGAACAGTCCATAATGTAAATGATATGTTTAGATATTTTTCTATTGATATTAAAGGTGCATGTGATAAAAACCATTATATATTCTATTTTTTTATATAATAATAGCTTCCAATCAAGCATTCAACTGGTTCCCTATAAATCCATATATGGAATAAATTATAGAGAACCAACATTCTAGGATGAAAGAATAAAAATAAAGGTATCAGGAATTGAGCTAGCAGAGGAAATAAAAAAGGATGTTAGTATGATTCAAAACCCCCTTAAAGTCTAATAGAGTCTATAAAATCATAATTATAACATTTGTTGACATAAGTTATATTTTTAAATAGGTAATATGTTTTTTAATTAATTTCTCTATGGTACAAGGTTTTGAGATTCATCACGTAGGGAAAACTGAGCTCTAGGTATATTAGTCCTATTTCAGATACCTCATTGAGTGGTTATAGTAGTTTACCATTTTGAATTTCAAAAAAGATCTAAATTTATCATACATAGATATTAAATCATTTTATAATAATATTCAATTAAATTACATTAATAAATTCATTAGGATATAAATGATGTAGTTTATTTGGACAATATGTTAAAGAGTAATCTTTGTTTCTCAGTAAGGGTAAACAAGGGTGTTATCAACATTTAATGAGAATAGGGTATACGAAAATGATAATTACATTTGAAAACCATAAACTTCATATCATAGACCATAAATAGGATTCACAGATTAAATCTTGGTAGCTTATAATACCTAATTATCTCATCAGATTTCAAAATGTATATAATGCATTAGATAGAGATATAGGTCCCACAAGTAACATAATTAAATTAATTCTTATTATTTCCACAAGATTATAAAACATTCACCACATATAAACCCATAGAATCAAATGGGTTTCAAAAAAATTTCATCATAACATTACTTGTGGAATATAAATAAGTTACATTGTCATTTCATTCTTTCATCAAAGCACAACCCATGTAAAAAATAAGTATGTTTCATGAACATTTTATCATAGTACAATCCATGGAAGAGAAATGGGTTTCCCAAATATCTTTTCCTCATAAAAATAATACATTCATAAAATTAATAATAATGGTATCCTTTTATAAGATTCTGAATAATTTATAAGTACCATCAAAGGATATAATTTTATATATAGAATGATTTTTAAAGAAAAATATCTTGGATCATTTCTTGAGGAAAAAATTTTTCTTTAGAAAATAACCACATTCAAAAATAATAATTCATAAAATATTTTTTAGATTACGGTATTTGAATATAAAATTGAAAATATTTAATGTAATATTCAAATAAATAATGGACATGGCATTAGAAAAGTTATATTTCTGTCGTAAAATTTAAAACAATGATTCCTTTTACATTCTTCATAAAATCCAACTAGACTGGATTAGAAAATGATAAGGAGATATTTTTGAAAATAATATTTTAAAAGGAAATTATGGTTATATATTTATTTAATATATAATTTGTATAATGCTAAAAACATTTATTTGTTTAAAACGTGGTTTTGGATGGAAAATGATTTTCTATCGAAGAGAGAAAGAAATATGATTTTTCATAGAAAAATAATTATGAAATATTGTGTATATGAAGAGATAAAAATCAATTGAAAATATATATTCTATATAAATAATGACATGGTAACAAAATAAAAGAGTTTCTTTAGATATATATCATAATATTTCATCATTCAAATTATAAACATGAGCAATCTTGATAAACCATTAGATTGTAACATAAAATCATTGGAACTTTGGTAAACTTAAATTATAATCCCCATTAAACAATACTATTAAATTTAATATATAATTTATGAGAATAAATATATTCATGATATTATAACATAATGGAAATTTCATAAATCTCATAAAATAAGATAGGTCCATAATGTAACATATGTCTCACCATAGGAAAATTGAGACAAATAACTCTTACATATTTGGAAAGTTTTTAAACATAAATTCCATGAAAGTGACGTACTGATATTGAAATGTAAATAAAAATAATATTCATTATAATAATCTTAAGATACATTCATGGGATGTATATACACCACATAGAAGAAATAAGTTGTGAATATGGTGTGTCTCTCACAAAAGTGAAAAGTGAGATGGAAACCCCCAATATTAAGCATCAAATTTATTCAAACTTTTTTAGTACCCCAGTATAATAAATATAATTTCATAATATATTTATTAATATATATATATATATATATATATATGTATATCATACCATATATGACTTTGTTATGAACTTTTATTTCCCGTTTATTAATAATTCTATGTTAAAGTCACATTTTATGAAATAACAACAATATTTTTTGGGTATTTTTTTATTTTTTATTTTTTTGGTAAAATTAATTTATTCATGGATAAATAATATCCATAATATTAACCATGAGATAATTATCATATGTATTTAGTATAAATGTATTTATAGTAATCTACAAATGTTAGATATATAAAATGGAATGCACCGTTCATGGAGAGAGTAGGTTATACATATGCATGAATGTCATTTCCATTCTCTACAAGGATGGAACAAAATAAAGGTAAATAACATATTACCATTAAAAAATATTTTTTATTTCCAATATCTCACATATTTTCATTAAGACCATAATTATTATCTCTTATGTAATGCTTGAACTAATCACATCACTTAGTGAGGTGGTAGTAAGTCGTACACATGAGGGATATTATTACATTCCCATAGAGTTGAATGTAAGAAGGTATGTGTGATATAATAAATAAATAAGTATAATAATATCATAAAAAAATATGTGAACAATTAATACATTGTCATATCCAATCATTATATGTGGTGATGGAAAATGAATATCATCGGTTCACGAGACGGTAGTCCCCCAAAAACACAAATGATGATTTTGTATCCAATTTATTAGACGTGGAGATGTTTAAAGTGAATTAACTAAGCATAAAAAATATTTGTATATTTATGATACTTTTTATATCTAATTTTTTTAATAATAATAGAAGTTTGAGAATGAATAAACAAAATAAAAATTCTTATTGATGATCATTACCTCTTCTTCAGGTAAGCACACTGGGTTTACACAAAAAGGCTTACTAGGTTGGATTTATAAAAAAATATGGATTAAAAGATGAGAGGAGATAATTAAAGAGTTTATTTTTTAAATAATATTCCCAAAAAATGTTTTATTTATTTTTGAATAATAGAGGATAAGGTGTGGCCTTTTTTATGTGTGGTGAGTGGCACACATGTAAGTTTTGGAAAGACAAAGGGTTATCCATGTTTTTTACATGAAAAAAGATAAAAAAATCAACCATTGTAGGGAATTATACATTATATTGTAGAAATATATATAGAAAATGGTTTTTGGATAAGAAATGTGTCATTTTTTAACACATATCAATTCCTTTTAACCCTTGGTAAATCCGTTTTTATGTTAAACATGGTAAATATTTTTTACAATTTCTCTAATTCATTATGGTAAAACATTAAGTTGAAATTTTTAGATAATATAAATTATAGGGAATGTAAATATGCAATCTATTTTTAATAAATCCATTAACGTATGTTTAAATTTTAATTTTAAAATTAAACATACATACACGATGAGAAAGTAGTTTTCCAAAGAGAAGATGTTTTTTATTATAAAACATATTTAAATAAAAATTCAATATAAAAATGATTCCAATGACATAAATATTATTAATTTATATATAATTGAACTGATATTACATTAAAAACAATTTTTAAACAAAAATATAAACCTATAACGTTTTTAAATGAAAATGAATTTTTGAATAAAAATTAGTATTTTCACTATCCATTGAAAAATTAATATATTCAGAAAACACCAAAATTTTACCCTATGAAAATTTTGACATGATTATTTAAATGATGATGCTTTCTATCGAATAAATTTTCTAAAAGTGTGAAAATATAAATTTATTAGTGTTAATAAAATACAAAAAAAAAATTTAGAAACAAATATTTTCAAAACCTATAACGACTTTACTGAAAATTAAGAACATTTTTATCAATATGTTTTATTTATATAAAACAATTATAATTAAAAAAATGTGATTATTCCTATTAATTCTTCCAATTTAAACTTCTATGTAATAATAATGTGTTTAAATAATAATATTAATAGATTGTTATGGAATGTTAAAACTCTGGGATTTATGCAATGAAAACAATCAAAAAATTAAAAATATATTCAAAAAATAAATGTCTCACAAAATATCAATGCATTACATTACACCCCCTTAAAATAAACTTTACCTTGAAATTTAATCCCTTTTTTTACAAACATGTGATGATGTTTCTGCGCCCTCAAATTCTTAAGATCCCATATATCCTCTATAAATGAGTCGTTTTACCACTAAACATTGACCTGGTGACTGGTAGTGTTTTGTAGAACTTTTTTTGTATGATAAAAAATATCCACTAGTTGTTCCATATATAATTTTTTTTTCTATAACAGTGTCCCCACACAATTCATATTATATCCAAATTAACTTGATAGAGGTTTCCTAGAATCAATAACTGATATTCTACTATCCCAATTTGGTCTTGAATTTTTGAATATGATAACGACTATATGAAAAAAATTTAGTCTAATTTGATCCACCCTTAACTTATATTGAATGGTTGTAACCTTCTATGCAACTTCATCAGCTATTTTAGGAAATAATAGCTTTCTTTATACAACATCATTATAGCATATCTAATACCAACACTTCTTTCCATAGATGGATTCATAAGGATTCATCTAGATTCATGAGTGGAAGATAATGTTGTAAAAAAACTCAACAAGAGGATTGTGTAAATCAAAATAACTATTAAAAATAAAGGTAATTATATCAACATATCCTCTAGGGTTTTAATTGTTTCTCTATAATGACCATATTTTTTAGGATGATGTAGTACTGAAACTCAACTATATATCAAGATCAAGTTGATGAAATCCATTGATCTTTGAGGTAAACCTCAGATCCTGAACCGACACAATGGAATGTGGTACCACATAAAACCTTACAACTTATTAATTTATATCCTGGAAAGATGATATAGAGAGAAATATTTTATTATAGTAATAAAATGTGGATAATTTATAAGGTGATTGTCGAGAAATAATATATAATTATTCCCTTTAGGAATTTTATAGAGTCTAATAAAAAATCCATTCTAATGTTTTACCATTTAGATTCATGAATGTGTAATGATTGTAACAACCTATTAGAATATTTTTCACATAGACTTAATTTTTTGGAAGACCTAGTATTGAGATACAAACTCTATGATATCTCTCTTAATGCCATGCCACCTGAAATAATCTTTCAAATCTCAATACATATGTGGAACTCTATGATGAATAGATAATGATGAACTTTGAGATTCCACTAATAACTCCTTCAAATTTGGTATGCACGGAAGACATAAATTGTTCTTCAGTCCGATAATTTTATCATGATCAATGTTAAAGTTGAGAACATTAATAACCTTATTTTTATACTCTATATCATTATTATATTCCAATTTAATCTTCACTTTTATAGATGGTTTAATATTCAACTAAGAAAGTTAATATTTGTTCCCTTCATTCAGGATTTTCCTATCCATCCTTTTCAAATCCAAAAAATATTGGACCTTTTGGGATTCACACCACATATAATATAACATAATCTTCTCAACACAAAGAATCATCTAAATTATTATCCTTCATTGGGATGTAATGAATTGAGAAGTCATGATCATTAATCAATTATAACCTTATTCAATGGAACACATTCATCTCCTTCGATATGAATATATTCATTAATATGTTATCATTAGTATATACCTCACATTTTTGTCTTTTTAAAGACAACACCTCCATATATTTGTTGAAAAAGTTACATGAGCTAACATTAAATCTAGATTTGGGTATTGTTTCTCAAGAACCTTCAATTTTCATTAGGAATAATCTATAAACGATTAATTTTTCATAATAACTTATACAAATCCCTAATTGGATTCATCACTATAGCATAAAAAACCTTCTAAACAATAGGGTATTGTAAGAATAGGTACGCAGACTAATATTCTCATTGGTTCCTTTAAATTTCCCTCTCATTCATCTATCCAAAGGAACTTGGATCCCAGTATAGTTAAATTTTAATGGGTGTTAGATATTTGTGATAAATTATAAAAAAACCACTGATAATATCATGCTAAAACCAGAAAACTGTGGTTCTTAGTCACCATGGTTGTTCAGGGACAATATTGAATATCCACTATCATTAATTGATCTATTGATATTCCCTATCTTGAGATTATATAGGATAGAAATGAAACCATTTGTATATGAAATTCATATTTTATAATTTTTCAATAGCTTGTCATTCCATGGGGTCCTTAGTATAATAATCAAGTGATATTCATTCTATTAATTGATCTTTGAATATATAATAATATCATCAATAATGACTATCAAAAACATATTTAGTTAATCTATAAAGACTATATAATTAAATTAAAGAAGATATTGGGGTCATTAGTAAGATCAAATGACATCACTATATTTTTATAATTTCCATACATTGTACATAATGTTGTCAGGGGTATATCCTCCATCTTGACCCTAAATTGATAATATATAGAAAATAAGACTATTTTTTGGAAAATTATTGTGGTCTACATAGTTGATCAAATAGGCCATAGATACATGGTAGAGAATAATTGTTCTTGACTGTGATCTTTTTTATCAACAATAATCAATGTAGAGTAACATAAATCCATCCTTATTTTTTAAAAAAGAACAATTCCACCCCAAGGTGATACACTTGGATTAATGATTCCCATGTCATGGTTCTCGTAGAGTTTCTTTTTCAATTACTATAATACCATTAAGTCAATTATATAAGGATTCATTACAATTAGCGTGACTTCATGAATGAGTTATATTGAAAAATTAAATTCATGATTTAGTGGAAGACTAATAAAATCTTCTAGAAATTAGTCAACATATTACCAAATGATTGGAATATAACTGATGTCATATTTTTCTTTAGAAATATATGATAAACACCCCTTTAGATTGGGAATCAAGAAAAATACAGTGGATACGATCTCAATTGGATTTTCATAAATATCAACACATTTATTGAAGATCAATGGTTATTTTGGAATATAAAATATGATTTACTTTCCCATTAATTTATTTAGTATTTATGTAGATATAGCTTATATATTCCAAAGATAACATCAAATTCAACCTTAGAATGGATGAAATGATTTTAGGAAAGAAATTCACGCAAATTTCAACCAGAGTGGAATCATATACATGAGATTCAATAATCAAAACATTAAGGGGTTTCACTGTTAATTATATATCTAATAATATGGGTAACATATTGATACCATTTGTAAATTATTTATAAATGAAATAATAGTTGGATATAGAATCAAATTAGACATTAGTAGTGCTAGAATATATGATAAGTGTACCTTTAACCACATAATTATCAACCCCCCTTGTTAGATTTAGTTATTAATTGAGATTTACCATTATCCCTCAGCTAAAGAGTATACTGACTTTGATCATCATCCCTAACCTTTATATTTGGGAACTAGTTAGGATAGTTCCCATAGTAATTTCATTTGAAACACTTCTATGTGTGTGGTGAATTATATATAGCTTTCTCTCTATTTTCATCATAAAATAACTTATTATGATCACTTTGGAAATCAATTTCTTGATTATATTACTTCCCACACTTTAAACATTTTTACACACCCTTAAGACAATTTCATACTTGTTTCCTTACACACTGTAAGAATAAAGGAAAGATCGTCTTCTTCCTTATATGGTTTTTAGAGTTTTCTTTGAACACAATCTCCCATTTATTTCTAGAACCGTGATATTGATGGGTAAGTAGGATCTCCATTTTCACATTCAGAGCACATCAAACAATTTATTCATAGCCATTTAAGTCCCTTATGGATAAAATCACTATATTTTTGTTTGTAGCCAATGATTAATTGATCAACCATACGTTAGGGTTGGATGATGATTCTAAAATAATACCTCATAATTCATATGAAATTTCTCTCATAAGCACCAAAATATTCATTATTATTCTCTATTATTCAATTAATTCATTATCCATTTTTATGAGGCATATGAGGGGATTACTTATTGAAATATAATCTCTCAAACTCTTCCCACTCTATAGAGTAAATGTCATCATGTTTTCTTGTATTCTTGATGATTTCACATGATTGATACTATTTGTTATAAAAATAATATATTTATAGAAATAATTTTTCATTTCCCAAACACTTGAGAGTATAAAATATCTCCTCAGTGGAATTGATCCATTTATTAATAACTATAAGATCAAAAAAAGAACTAAAATAATTAGAATTTTCCAAAAGAAGGATTCAACAAAACAGTGTTCCCTACCTTGATAATTTTTATGTTCAACAAGATTCATATCATGGGAATGGAGTGTGAGTATAGAAATGAAAATTTTCATTTCATATCCCATAAAATTTGGAATCATAAGAATAAAATAATCTAATGTTCTATAACACTCACCATTAACACAATTCCCTTGGGTCTATGTGACTAACTAAGGTAATAATGGATTTTTAGTAAATAATAATCATAGTGGGGAACCACATAATCAATAAAAATAAATTATTGGACGTATTGATCATGAGAAATTATTTTTAATCTATGAAACTATAGGTTTATTATAGGTCACCATAATCATCAACTCTTTAAATACAACACAATGATATATAAACAGTTTTGGAATTTATAGAGAATATCACCTAGGCATGTCAAACTATGTGTGTAGTAATGCCTATTTTCTTTAATGGGGTGATGATCAAGTTCATATCAATGTCTAAATTTCAATGTTTTTACACCTAGGTACCTCTACTGCAGATCCACATAACTTTTAGTATCGAAACAAGTATGTAATTGAATGGAACCTACTTTCTCTATCTTTTATTAGATTCCAATATATATAACTTTACATTGTATCATCTTTAAAATTATCCTTAGAATTATCTGTAGACATATTCATAGAGTTATCACTAAAGATGTCATATCATTATTTCTGAAGGCTAACTAAACCTACCATATAATAATAAAATTATATAACAAGAATTTTAATTTATATATATTTTATATTTTTATATTAATATTAACTTAATTAAGAAATACACACCTATATGTTATTAAGGTATAGTGCTTTTGGAAATTTTAACACATAAGAATCTAGTCCATAATTAAGCTATGTAATCTCCCACAATGTTATTCATAAAAAACCCCTTTTTAGAAATACCACAAATACTTCATTTCATCATAATATAGGAAAAGGAAGAATCATAAAGAATTAAGTCATATATTTAGTAAGGGTAAATCAGATATATATCAACTTATCATGAGAATAGTGTTATAAGAACATGTGAATAACACTAGAAAACAATACCCTTCATATCATTTTTCAAAAACTTGAGTCAGGGAATAAATATTGAAAAATCATATGACATGAGTCATAATTGAATCAAATAACATGAACCATGAGAGAATAACAGTTAGATATGAAATGAATTTATAGAATACCAAAAATCCATGAAAATATTTTACTTAGTAGTTCAAGGATCATTGAAAATACTATCATAGTGTAATGGGTTCACTCACCAAACCATAATAGAACCCTAGGTTCACTCCCAAGTTCATCATAGTGGAAATATCCCATTACTGAACTCAGTTCACTCCCCATTAAAGTACATTTTATTTCATGAGATATTAATCTTTACATTGTGAATTGGAGGGAGATATAGGCCCCACAAGTCACATAAAAAACAAACAAACATATGGGTGTTATAGAATAAAAAACATTAATCTTATTCAAAACTAAGAAATGAAATCAATTTCATTAACATGTCACCATAACATTACCTATGGAAAATTAATAGGTTTCATATTTATAAAATCATTTAATCAATGCATGACCATGTAAAAATAAGCAGGTTACATAGTCATTTTATAATTCCACAACCAATGAATGAGATATATATTTCCTAAATATACTGTCATCATAAACATAAACCATTCATAGGAGTAATAATAATTTTAAATGTGGATCATATCCCTAGTAAATCATTAGTACCATCAAATTATTTCATCATAATTGGAAAAAAAATTTGAATAAGAAATCACATGGAACATTTCTTGAGGAAAATATCATTATTTGTAAATAAAAAATTTTAAAAATTAAAAATTCATTAAATATTCCACAAAAAGTTTTTTTTTCAAAATTCCCTTGAAAATGTATAAAATAATATTAATATAATGTAATGGTTATGAAATTGGGAATGTTTCGATCACTTAGTATACCTTAAAATAAATATTCCTTTCTCATTTTTGTTAAAAGATAAACGAACCATGTTTTGAAAATGATTAGAAGATTAATTTTATTTTTTTTAAAAGTATAAAATGGGGAAACAATTATTTAATGAATAATTGGGACAATTTTTTAAACAATTTTTAAAATTATTTCAATAAAACATTATATTTAGAGAAAATGTTTTTTAACCAAAGAGATAAATAAGAATTTTTTTTATTAAAAACATAATTTTGAACTCATAAGTATATAAAGAGTGGAAAGTTAAGGGAAAAATTTATTCTATAGAAATAATTATGGGATAATAAAGTAAAATTTTTTCATGTTAGATAGATCCTAATATTTCATCATTGAAAGCATAATTTGGAGCCATCTTGATAAATGATGAGTTTGTAAGGTAAAATCATTACAATATTAGTAACATTAAATTTTAAGAATCATAAAAAATCATTTAATTAAACATATAATATCATGATAATAAATATACTCATGATATTAAATGTAATATTGGATGCATATACGACTTAGAACAGAAAATAGGTGAAACACATACCATATGTGTCAATGAAAGCAAATTTATTCCAAACTCCCTTACCTCTTTGGTAACATTTGAATCACAAACCACATGAAATATAAAAACTAAAATTTATATGTAAATTTAAATAATTTTACATATAATAATCATAAAATAAATTATTTTAAATATATACACAACATAAAATTAATAGTTGTTGAATATGGCATGTGTCTCATAGAAGTTAAATGTGAGATGATAATCCCTTACCTTAGGTAACAACTTCCTGAGTACTCATTAAAAACTATTATACAACAAATATAAGTATATTATACATATATATCACATATTTCTATTTAACCCATCATCATTACTTTCCACATAAAGTGTGAATGAATCCCATTGCTTTGCAAGATGGTAGTCTTTCATACAGACAAGGGTCACTTTCATATTCCCAAAAAATGAAAAGAAATAAGTTACATGTGATATAATAATTCCATAAGTAAAATAATATAATAAAAATAATATATGAATAATTTATTCATCATTACATCCAACTGAGATTGGTGGTAATTGAAAGTGAACAAAATCAGTTTACGAGATGGTAATTTTCTATACACATTAATGATGATTTCATACCCCATTTGATAGATGTGGAGATTGTTGTAGGTAATTTAATTATCATAAAAAATATGTGTTTATTTAATATAGTATTTTTATTTTATGAAATTTTTTAATGACCATTGGGAGGTGGAGGAAGAAATAAAATAAAAATTCCCATTGAAGAATGTTACCTCTTATACGGGTATCCTTATTATGTTTTCACTAAAATCATTCTTTAGTTCTATTGATGAACAAAAAATGTATTATAAGATGATATGATTTAATTAATGAATATTTTTGGTGAGGTGTATTTAATGAAAAATTGTTTCAGAAGTTTCAACAGGATAGGAGAATGGGCGGCCTTTTATATGTGAGGTGAGTGGCACTCGTGTTATTATTAGGAAGAATATGGCATGGCCATGTTTTTCAAATGAAGAATGCCCCAAAATGGAAATTGTAGCGATTTATGAATTATGGAGTCACAATATGTCAATAAAAAAATTCTTTGAAATGTTTTGGGTTATTTTTAACCCATATCCTTTTAGTTTAGCCATGGGTAAACCCATTTTTAACTTAGCCATAATAAACATGTTTTATTTTTTTTACTATTCATTAAAATAAAAAATCAAGTTGAAATCATTAAATAATATAAATTATTATTATTCCAAATATGGAATACATTTTTTAAATTCTATTCATTGAATTTGAAAATATTAATTTAAAAATAGATAGACATACTCAACAAGAATGAAGTCTTCCAAAGTGAAAATATTCAAATGTATAAAACGTTATTGTATCCAAATTCAATATGAAATGCATTAAAATTAATTAAATTTGATTAATTGATATAAAATTTTACAAATTTTTCATTCACAAACATTTTAAAACAAAATGGAATCTCATAAATTCTTTAAACATTCATACATTTTTTAAGAAAAATGAGTATTTTTCTCTATTAATTAAAAAAATAATATTTTCAGTAGAATAAAAAAAATTAAATTAAGATAAAATTAAACTAATTATTTCAATAATGAACTATATTTAATAAATTTTTTCTTATAATGGTTTCAAAAATATATTTTATTATTGCTCACAAAAAAAGTAATTTATTTTGAAAAAATTTTATTTTCAAAAACATATACTGAATTTATAATTTTTTTACATTTTTTCATAAATTTGTTTTATTTATATCAAAAAAATTTAATTAATATTAATAATTTTATTATTACTATTCATGGTTCCATTTTAAATGTATAGATAATAATTGTATTATTAAAATAATAATATTAATAGTTTGTTGTGGTTCGTTAAAAATCCATTTTCGTGTAATGAATGTTATCAATAAAATTATATTTAATTGGAAAAAAATTATTTTATAAAATCTATGTGTGGTAAAACTCTTATAAGACCTCTCCAAATTTCATCATGTGTTCCATGAATCTATTTTAAGGAATTTCATACTTAAAACTTCACATATATTTAACTCATAGGTTACCACATTAGTACACGATCATTCCAATGGGGAACTATATTTATTTTTATTATATAATAGAACTAATGTTATATTGAACAAGACTACTCACCTAGTGAATGTTTTTTAGAGAAACTATTAATTTTAAGAAGCTACATGGGAACCCTAGGATGTTATGAAACAAAAATATTCTTATTTTTTTTACTATATTAATTATATTTTGAGGGATAAATTCATTTGGGGGGTGGGGGTGAGAATGTTACACGATGATATTTTATGAATTTTTTCTCGGAAAATAATTTTTTTCAGCCAAATTTGATACAAAAAACTCTGAGACTAAATGAAATGTAATATAGTATATTATTATAATATAATTGTTAAATTTTAGGGTATAAATATTACTAACTAATTTATAAAGGAATAAGTTTTTACACATGCATATAATAAATTATTATTTTATCAATTTACATGAAATAAAAAATGAAATCACATGAATGTTAACACATAATTTTTTGTAAAATTGGTTTCTCTGCATGAAATTTATTTTTTATGAATAAATTAAATAAATAATTATTGATGAATGATTTTAATGAAATTATAATATTATATATTCTTTCAATTTTTTTATAATTCGTCTTATATTTTTACAATTCATGAGATAAGAACAAATCTAGTTTTATATTGAAAATTTACATTTTTTTAAAATGTAAATTTCATTAATTTTGATGACTTATTATAAAATTAATTTTTGAAACTTATATCTACTTAGATTTATAAAATGAATTCAATATTTCTAATTAGAAAACTAAAATTTTTATATAGTTCTCATTTATTTTTAGGCATTATGAGTAGTAACTATAGTATAATTTATCACTGAAGTAAAGGGTAAATCTGGTTAATCTTGTTGAATACTAAGTATTTAGGTCGCTATTTTTATATAATTTCAAATTGGATGAATTAAATTATCCCTTTATAATTTTTTTCTAAATTTAATTGTTTAAGAGATAAATTTATATTGAAATTACCATGATAATTATTAATGAAAAGAATTTTACAAAATTTCACTCTATGTTTTAAATATTTATTTTGTTTTCAGAAAGGGGAAAATAAAATTGTGAATGAATATTATTAATAATTATATTAATAAGGAAATTATATTCATTATGGTAATTTATTTATACTTTTTATTCATTAAAAATGATAATAAATTATTTCTCAACGATAGTATAATATTTATTTAATAAATAAAAAATAAAATATTTAATTTTAAAAATATTTAATAAAACGTAATTTGAGTGATTTATAGTGAAACATAAATTTATTATATAAATAAAACATATTACGGTTGTTTAAAAATATTATATTATTATTTATTCCTCATCTTGTTTTCCTTAATTTCAAATGAAATGAATTGTTCTAAAATTGATAATAATGATATTTTATAAAAAATATGATTTTAATAAATGATTTTAAATCCATAAAATTATTATCTTAAATGTTAATTTAATATGGTTAAAAAATAATTTATGGTCCTCTTATGAGTCTCATTTCTATTTATGATTACATTCTTAACCATTTATGGTTAAAATAGTTGTCACTAGGGATAAGGTAAAAAAATTAACAAATGCGTTAATTATAATTATATGGTTTAAAATTACACTAAAACTAATATAAATTTCATTGGATGATTTTATTTCATCCATATATATTTATTATTTGAATTAATGGCTATTTAAAAGAATTTAGATGTAAAATGGATTTATTATATTTTAATATTTATGAAATACCTTATGTGTCCTCCCCCGTTATATAAGGACACCCTTCCTTCCTCTTAGTTACAACATTTTGAGCCAAATATCTCAAACATACCCTTCCAAAATAACTTATAAAATTTCTTATACACGTTATATAGGGTCAAATATTCTCAAAAAAACAAACCTAGTATCCTTATTAGGAGATATAAGGGAGTCTTTTCAAAAATGTGGAAACCTCCTAAACTAATCACTTTTATTAAAATCTTATTTAACTCCTCATAATACAAGGTATTTTTGTCAAACTAATGAACCAATTATAATAAATATGCTGTAATATTCTTATTATTAGGATATAACCATTATACACCCTGTTACCCCTGAAATGTGAATAGAATATTTCACTGATGTGTACATATGACATACCTTCTCCATATGATGGTACAATTAATTTTCAACCACAATATTTTATGGATGGTCATTATGAAGGGTTGAATGTTTATATATGATAACATTGAAAAAATAAAAATTATTGAATTATAAAAAAACATATATATTCTTACCTTTAAAACATTTTGAAAACCATAATGTCACTCATGGGTATGTGTGGAGTACCCCCTACATGATGCAATGTGATTTAATTTTTTTTGTTTTACTTTGAAGGGAATCAGGATAGAATTAATTTATAAAAATAATTTATGTTATATAATAATGACTCTAAAAAGGTGAATTATTGTTAGAGTTTCTTTTATTCTATATATCACAAAGTAAAAAATAACATTCTTTTGTATGTAAGAGATACAATATCCATTAATGGTTTGAATCATTTTTAAATTTCTAAATTTTATGCATGAAAATAAATAAATAAATAAAATTAACGTATATGATATTTATATCATTATTAAAATTCATGATATGATGAAACCACGATCAATTTTCCAGTAAAAAAACTACTAAACTGAAATACTTATGATAAAAAACAAGTCGACACACATAAATGATGATTTTGATAAAGAATTATTGATAAATAGGTGTGAAAATTAAAAACGTATAATATAGGAAATTATATGTTTTTAAAATGATTCTAGTACAAAATTATAACTAATGAAATTTTTTTATTAATGAGGTTATAGTTATTTCAAGGAATATATAAATTGCGGTATGGATTTATTACCTCAAATTTTTTTCTTCGGGAGACATTTTATGTCATAGAAATAAATTTTTTATTAGGTGTATATATATTCATTTGACATGTGATATCATTATTATTAATATTTTCATTATATTTGATGTTTTATTGATTATTTATTATTTCATTGGTCATATGATTAAATTATTAAAAATCTGTATGGGTTTTATGTTACAATCTCATGTTTTAAAAAGATTTTCTATGATTACGATTTAGATGATGAAATATTATGATATAACTCCTAAGTAACTCATCAATTATATTATTTAGTAGAAAATTATTTATAGTAACTATTTTCCTTTCATTCTCTTTTTCTTAAGTAGTAGTGTGAGTGAAAGAATATTTTTATGAAAAACTAACATTATTTCACTTTGGCAAAAAATCATTTTCTTATATATCCATGTTTTCTAAAAATGTTTCCAAAAATGTTTTTAATAAAATATTATGAATTTTTAAATTCATTTTTACCCATAACTTTTTTTTTATTTTTTTCAGTAATCTTTTGGTTCTCTTCCAAATAAGGTAGTTTTTTTTTACTTTTCCCAATATTGAGAAAGGAATGTTTTATTTTTTACTTATATAGAATGAGTTGAATTTCCTTATATCATGATAAATCAATACTATAATGATTTATTTGTATGGTTGCAAGGATATTTTAAAATAAAAGTATTTTCACTATATTTTTGGAATTTATAATTTTTTTGAAAATTAATTTTTAAATTATAAGGGGTATTTTCTTCAAGAATAGTTTAGTTATTTTTTAATGTTATTCCTATCCATAAAATATAACAACACTTTATTTGAATTATGATTCACTAGGGATATAATCAATGTGTTCCATACAAATTTTTTCTGTAGATGCTTTACTTTCATTATTATTGAATGTTTGTGAAACCAATTCATTTTCTATGGGTTTGGTTATAATGAAATGATGAATTGTTTATGAAACATGTCTCTTTTCATGAGTTATGATATGATTATTATTTTATGATACTGTAGATGAAATAAGTTTGATTTTAATTATGTATGGATGCACATAAAATTATATAGACATCTAAGGAATTGTTTAAATATTTATTTATCATGAGATAAATATGTCTAGAATTGGGAGTGAACCCAGTTTAGTAACGTACGCTATCCACAATTAGAGTCTTGGCAGTGAACCATGACTACTATGATGGTTTGGGGAGTGAACCCAAACCACTTTTACAGTCTTAGAAATAATCCTTGACTAATATATAATTTATTATATATATTATTATGATTATCCCACAAACACATTCCTTATTCCTATGTTATGATCCCATAACTCATGTTCATTGACTCCTATATGATTCATATCTTACGAACTACCATGATTTATATACTGACTTAATATTATGATATATTATATTTAGGGAATGATCTTAAAATTTTATTCTTAAGTAATCACACCCTTATGCTGATGTTATTATCAAGTGATCTATGATATGTCTCTTGTCTAACCTTACTGAGCATATGATATCACCCTTTCATATGTTCTATTTTCCCCAGGTTATGAATAAAGGTATTAAATATGATATATATAATTTTTATAGTTATTAAGAAATAAGTGAAAGATGATGTGGATATCTTATTGACAATTTGTTTATGTATCAATGTTACCAAGGATGCTAGACCTATAAAAATACGACATGGATCGTTATGTTATGTATTGAATATCAATTAAAAAATAAGTAATATTTATTTTTGAAAAATATGGGTCACAATTAAAAGATACTATGACATGGATTTTACTAATAAAATTTATAGATATCATATAATACAATACAAGGCTGAAAAAGGATGCATCCTAGTGAGGATGAATACTAACTTAGTGAATTCTAGAGTATTTTTATCTTTTTTTAGTTTTAGTTTAAAAATAATTTAGAAACAAGAATAAATAGTATTGATTATTTGGGATTAAAAAGGAGAAAACAAAATACGAAACATATATATATGAATGGTGATGGGTGATCAGACCTAGAAGTCTATAAATACATTCATAAGTAGTCTATTGGAAATTATTGTTATCCTTACTAACTCATCGGAAAGATATAAATCGTCTCCTCATGAAAAAATTAGCATTATTAAAATATTTATACATGAAACAAAAATATACATGTATTCCATTATATGCTCAAGATCTTTCTTATAGTCGAGACCCCACACTACAACTTCATCTCGTACACCCCAGTCCAATATTTGTTATATAGTCTGGATAAATGGAAACTATGTGATAAAATAGGGAATGAAATATGGGACGTAAGCAATATAGATAGATTGTATCTATATCGTCCTCTTTATTCACACTCTAAATATCATTGTGAGAACTAGAGATTTTTTTCAAAACCTTCATACATGACTCTATATATCACCACTACTTGAATTATAAAAGAAAAACGAATATTAGATAAATTGTTAAACTACTCAATGGATTTTTAATTCATTGATCCAAGATTTCATGGAAGGTTATATATCTCTAGGTAGATTACCCAACCTCCTCCCCTCATCCCTCCTCGCACTATTCTTAAGATGAGAATGTATAAAAAATAAATGGTTTGGTTAGTTTATTTCATTATAATATATTCACATATTTAAACTCCCATTTTCAAATATGTTTAGATTTTTCCTCCCTCTTTAGTTGGGAAATGTAACAAAATAATGGAATGTAAAATAGATAGTACACTAATGTTATATGTAGTGATTTGGGGATAAGAGAACATTCCCTAATCCACTCCACTAAAATTTAATGTGATCTTAGTGATCTTTATTCCAATCTATTTCCTTGGGTACATAAACTTGATTTTAATAAATTGAAACTTAATTTAATAAAGATTTTTCTAAAGCTTAAAACCCTTGTATCATGAACATAAACAAGCACAAAACAATAGTTGATGCCTCAATACATGACAAAGTATTATTTTTTGAAAATTAACCTACATTTAAGTAAATATATCTGTCACTTAACAAAAAAGACGTTATATGTAATGTTTGAGAACAACTTCATCACACGGTTGTCTTCACAACTGAAAGTGGAAAGATCATCCCTTCATAAAATAATTATTCTTAGTGTACTATATACTCTAATGTGAACCTATTTATAAAATTATCTTCAATGAGTTTAAAATAATACCATAAATTTTATTCAATGTAGCACATCATCATCATTATTTTTGCTTCCATTATTTATTTATTCAAAAAAAATATCTATTGAATGATAATAATATAATATTGTATTATTAATCTTTCTCGTTTATCTCAAAAATCATATCAATCCTCAATCTATATTGAAAATATATATATGATTTCAAAAAAAATCCTGTCTAATGTTTCCTCCCTCTTCCTTTTTCAATAATTCAAAATAATTTAGTCAAGGCCTCCATGAATTTCTTATTGAAAAAATATGTGGCAATCTTTACATATTGAAATAATTTTGGAAATAAATATGATTGAAATATTTTTAATAGATATGAAAACATGTAAATATTCTTCCTATACATAAATATCCAAAAATCATTTTTAATGGATCCTTTAAAAGTAAATTCCATATGTTATTCACTTTTAACCTTCCAAAAAGTAATTTTAACATTTGATTATCATTCCATGTTTATCAATAAAATAATTTGACTAGTTAAATATACCTTAAATAATTCCCAAAATTAATCTTCATACATAAAATTACATATACATAACACAATCATAAATCTCCGATAAACTAAATCATCCCATGTCAAAAATATTTAATAAGTTATTATTAGTCATATTTAATGATATATATTTATAGTAGAAAAATTATATAAATATTTCATAAAAATATTTACAAACAATTCTAATTGTGTAGTTAGATTATAATTATGAATAACGAACTAATGGACTATCATGAAAAAATAATATAACATTACAAGAGATAAAAATATGAAAACATTTGGAAAATCGGGAATCATATTGTAAAATGATGGATAGTATCATAAAAACCAATCACATATAATGATTATTTGCAAAACAAATTATTCATAAAAGGGTACACATTCTACTATATCCTAAGATAGTGTGTTCTATGAATAGTGTCTTATATATGATTTGTGTTTTGAGAACTTAATAAACTAACCATATATTTCAATAAACATTAAAAATTGATTCTTGATATTGTAATATTTGATAATCTAATATGATATCATATGTAATCTTTCACTGTAATCTCATATTATGAGTACCAAAACATCCTATATGATGAATACATGGAACATTTTTTTTCTCAGGTAATGGTTTAGTATTTTTTTATTATATGACTAGTATATTTTAATTTACATATATTAGGACAATCATTTTTTATATTAAAAAACAATTTTTTTTCCAGTATTAAAATTTTCATTATGAATGTACAATAGTGAAACATCTTCTTTGTGTTTTTTGTTGAGGTTTAGCATGTCATGATATCTATAATATAGTGTAGTGTGTGTTATATTAATATTAATGAATTATATACTATATATTATGAAACAAGTTAATGTTCTTCCTCATTCAACTTTAAATTCTATATTGGGGTTTTTTGTAATATATTTATTGGTTATGATCGCTTTATGTTTAAAAACATTTGATCTCCATTCACAGTCCAAAATTTTCTTTTTTTTGAATATAATGTGAATGAGATATTTATTATTTAAATACCCATATTAAATCATCTGGTTATCATAAGATTTCATTCTCATATGGCTCATTCCATAAACATAAAAAGTTAAATAGTAAATAATTCATTTTCAAAGAGAAAATCAATTATTTTATAATAGTATCATCATTTTCTTAATGGTAAAATTATTTCGATAAGAGTGTTATCATTCCCTAGGAATAAATATATATTTTTCTATATATTTATTCAGTGTATAATCCATTCAATAATCATAAGATTAATTTGTTTCCAAAAATAAAATATTCAGTCTTTTTCTAATACTTAGTTGGGTCTTTATAAGAATCATCCAATCTTCATATTTCCCAATATCACTAAATTGTAAGATTACTTTTTCTAAAATTATATAGTAGATTGATTCTATTATATTTGTTATAGTATTGAATCCTCATAGCCAAATATTTTAGCTTCTAGTATAGCTGAATTATATTTAGATAATTCCTGTAGATATAAAATGAAAAAAATATCTCATCAATTAAACTTATTAAAAATTTAATTGAAAATGTGTTTCAAATTTAATATGATATCTATATATATATCAAAAATATATTTTGAGAAGTTTTCACCAAATTTAGATCATATAAGTGACAAATTCAAACTACTTTATATTTGAGGTAAATATTGATAATCTTCATGTTAATCAAAAAATGTAGGTGGTGTGAAAATATTGGGTCCATAGCTCATGTGACAAATAAATATAGATAACCAACAAAAATTGAAACCCAAATAAATAGTACAATTTTCCTATACAAAAAATCTACTGATAAGAATATATTAAAAATTCATGGATTATCATTCTTGGAAAACCTATGAACAATAAGCTATAAAACATAAAAATAGGGATTCATGTAATTTAAAAATTAAATAATTAAAAAAGTGTCATGGTTCCTCTCAATATTCTCTTATTTTTGATAATTATACAACTCGATCATATCAAAACAAATCTACCCCATTTGGTATTGATATGAAAGATAAGATACTGAAGGGTAGGTTAATTATGAATTTTAAAAAACTCTCCCATCAAATAATATTACTTGAAATAGATTCAACAAATAATTTGAATGAGCAAATAAAAATGTAAAAAATAATAAATGAATAATAAAAGTCTGTGGAAGGAATTAAAAACTTAATTTTTAATGTTTAACACATGAAAAAATTATAAAACTGTCAAGTATATGCTTCCACATTGAAGATAACTCCCGCTCATGCAAATAATAATTCTTAAATAGTCTAGGGGAAAAATAAATTTATTTAAATAACATCACAATAAATTTCAGTACAAATTGTATATTTGTACAATGGATATGTAAAAATAATTCAGTTTATCTCATATAAAAAAATACAGTTCATTTCTATGAAATAATTAAAAATATAAACCATTAAACTCATGACTATTGAAAAAACAATAACTTATAAATCTATTCATCTCAACATAACAATCAATAAAGGGATAATTAGAACTTATGTTGGAATAAAGTTTTTATAAATAATTTTTGGGTTCATTTTCATGCAAAAAATATAAAGTGAAAAAATATCTGAAATTGATAAAGAATCTGACCATATAAGGTAGACAGTTCTATTAGATAATGATTTATAACTAAAATATAATTGAATGAAATAATTCATGGATTTCTGTCACAGATTATATCACACCCAAACATTTTAATTTATTTTTATTTTGTTATTTAATGGCTTCGCTCAACCTTATAGAGGTGCGGGTTGAGAACAGATCTAATTTTTTTGATGTTTAAAATTTTTAGCGGGTTTCAGACCAGTTCATGGTCACTAAACGATGGGAGGTAGCCACATGATCGGCTTTTGGGTCGACAAGGTGCCTATCACTCGAAATAAATGTTTTTTAACAAAATTGAAATATTTTAAATGTTTAAAACATAATACTAATAATAAATTATGGTGGAGATAATATTGTGATAATTACGAATGGTAAATATTATTTTTGTTATATAAAATCTTATATTAATAAAAGTGTTTATAAATTGTAATTTAATTTTAATTGTTATTATTTATATTCAAATTGTTATTCATTTTTTATTATTATTTTTTGTTTTATTATATTTTATTATTATTATTATTTGTATTATTATTATTATTTATTCTTACTATTATTGTTAGTATTATTTTAATAATATTGTAATTAAAAGAATGAAAAAAACACAAAACCTAACCTAATCCTGTCGCCCCCCAACCCTCACTTCACCTACTGTGCAGCGGCGTTTCCCCCAACCCCCATCCCCCATTACTCTCCCTTGTGATGCTGGCCTCACCCTCACAATGGCCTCTTCTCACCCGTGCCCTCCGCTATTGCTCCCTTCCTCTTCCTCACCCCCATCCTCTCCATGGATCCTAGCCTCCACCGCACTCGAAACCCGGCCGCACCACTCCAGCCTTCCGCACCCATGCCCTCGCTATTCCAGCCTCCCTCGTCTTTGGTCCGACTCCCCTCCTCCCAGTCTGCTTGCTCAGACCGACCTCACCCGAGCCGCTCTGGCAGTTGCTGTGACCCCTTCCACAACCTCCTTCATGCCGTGAAATCAACTAGTCCACCTTCTTGCTCAGGCCATCGATTCCTCCTCCCTCTCATGCTCTGACTATCCCTTATTTCTGACTATGATCCCATCTATCAGTTTGTGATTTGTGCATAGAAGGTTGTTCTTTCTTCCGCTGAAGTGGAATCACTAGCGCAATCCATTGAGGTAATGTTTTCATCCCATTACATTACAGAGAAATCCATTAGCCCTTGTATTGCTTCTAATATTATTTTTTCATGATTTTTGGCTTAATGATATAGCTAATTAGTCCATTCTAATGTTTATGGATTATTTTAACATGTTAAAAATAGTTTTTGATGTGTTTCTTATTTATGTTTGTTCTTGTCAATACACAATTTTTTTAATCACTTAGTGAATTTATTGTGATGTTTTCTTGAAAGTATAATTTGTTTAAACTATATTTCAAAGTGAATCCCCAATTATGTCTATGTGTGCAAGTGTCAAATGTTTTTGGTTAAATGTAATTTGGGTTTTAAATAGTGAAATTGTATATTTTATGTGGTGTGAAATATATTTTGGAAGTGTTCTAACATGAGTATAGGGTGAAAGAGGATTTTGTAAATGATATGGCCATGGTTTCCTGTGTGCTTCATTAGGGTACTTCTTGGAAGTGTTTTTTGGATTATGAAAAATTTTCAAAATGTGTTTTCAAAGGAACTAGTGATGAGAATGCATTGATAGTGGGGTTTTAAAAAGATGGATCATAAATTGATTAATTAATGGTAATTTCATTTGAAAAATGTTTTTTGTGTGTCTCTTGGAATATTTTTTGTATGACTAAATGTTGGTAAACACATGTGTTCACTAGGTGCACACATGGGGGTGTCATCAAATTAAGGTGATTCTATAAATTGTTATTTCCATAAAAACTTGTTTTACTAAATGGTTCTTATTTTTGAAATGATTTTTTCTCCTCTAGGTTAATTAATTAGAGCATGGGTGGATCCTTGGTGGTGTGAAGACACACATACATAGGTACGCATGTGTATATGTGTTATATATATATATATATATCATTCTAGAACATATTCCCTCATGGAATGTGGAATATGTTAAATGGATTAGGTTATATATATGTGTGTGTTTGAGATTGTATGTGTGTGCTAGTGTGTGTGTTTTTCGTCGGAGTATTCAAGAGTTAAAGTGTCTCGGCTTGGCCCGCATCCTTCTTTGAGGTTGGTTTCCCTATAACTTAGCCTTTTAATTAAATAATTATTTATTTCATGTTTTTCGTAGTTTTATTTAATGCTTGTCAGTAATTTAGGGATTTTTAAATAATTAATTATTTTGAAATAAATTAAGACCCTTTCTATTTTAATTTCAAGAAGTTGTTTTATTAAATTTGATTAATATGTGTCTGATGAAATTATCTTTTGGCCCTTGAAAATGATCTTATAATTTAATGTGGTGAATTGAGTTTCTTAACTTGGTTTCCAAGTGCATCTTGTTTTCAATGTAATGGCATGTGATGCTTCTTTTGGAAATTATTTAGTGTTAAATTATTGTTTAAGTCCTATTTGGACAGGTTTATGTAAAATGTATTTTGTATTTTCACTATAAATAATCTTCCAAATGATTTGATAAATGCAAGTATGTTGCATAGATAAAGTCCCAATTGGCACATTGGAATGACTATTAGGGAAAACCCCTCTTTGGTTGGGTCTATTGCCTCATCTATTGATCAGGTTATGGAAGTGTCCTTGGTATGGGACCTTCTTTGTATAATTATAATTTTAAGGCAAGGACTACCCTTGAGGTGGACGGGGTGGGGCTGAGTTGTTTGGTGTGTTTGGTCATATATATGGGGCTTGTTATTTGAAATGTATGGCACATCCTCTTGAGAACTATACATGGGAACCTTGCATAACAAAGATCTTTACTGGGAATGAATGAAGCACTAGTTTAGACCACACACTGGCTAGTGCCCCTTAGTTCGGACATTTCTCTGCAAGGGTATTGGGCCACTCGGTTAGGAAAATTAGGGGAATACAAAGCGTTTGGGCATTATGATGTCATTGAGAGTAGGCGTGGCTTTAGGATGAGTCACATATATTATTTTGTTATGGTTATCCATTGAGTTCCTAAGAATTCCCATGTTCCTTTGACACTAGTATAGTTTGTATTGTTTCCCTCGCTATATGAAGTGATACCCATTGTTGTTATTTTTGGTGTTATCTTGTAAAATTGTATATGTGTGGTTTGATAAAGATATTTTCAGGAAAAAAATGTTTTAAAATAGAAATCACTCTTTCCTTTGACACTTTTATAAAAAATTAATTCATTCCATCTTGGTCTCATATTCTTTACTCCCCTTACACCTTATTTTATACTTAAGGAAAATGGATTATGATTGTGATTTTTTTACCTTAAAAATGGAATGTGTTAAAAATTATATATTTATATATTGTTTTTGAAATCAGAAATCAATTTTTTCTTTATTTCAAGAATGTGGATTGGGAATATATTTTTCAGGACTACCTACTGCGTTTTAATACTGACACCTACAGTGTTTTCAAGTTTTTAGTTTCTCTTGGAGTTTCCAGCTCTTGTTTGGACCACCTTGGGTGATTTTCGACTTCGATATTGAGGAGTAACCAACAAGGTTATTTTGGGTCTTAGTAATGGATATGTTAGTTGTGTTTTGGTCATTCCTTCTTTTCTTGTCATTCATTTATCTTATTTTTTTCTCTTTATTATAGTTTATTTATCTATCCTTAGGGGCCAAATCATTCCCAGTGATTATGTTTGGATGCCTAGCACTAGTTTCCAGCATGTGGGGATCAGGAACGCCCTTTGGGCCATGATGCGGACTGGCTCGGGTGACTGGTTTAGGTCGACCTGAGTATGTTCGTGACAACATTTTACCAGATGTTGGTTCTTGTTATTTGGGTTTTCCAGTAGATAGAGATTAAGACTATCGGGCCTCGAGAGGTAGGTACGAGAAAAAAGTCATGAACCCTCGCCCGTTCTGAACCTCAAGTCGCTAGGGAAAGTCCCAAATTTGGGCCCTTGTCTCATTCTAGTTTGTTTTGGATTAAGGGATGACAATGGAGGTAAGCTAATGATACATCTTGATTTTACATAGAGTAGTGACCCATGTGGATTCTGAGTACATAGTTTATGTTTCTCTTAGATGTTGAATCTTACTTGGAGGATGGCCCACTACCATGTCACCGGGTTAAGCATGAAAACTAGTCCCTCACTCTGGATGTTTGATTAAAGTTAAGTGTTGTCTTGGTTCTGATTGGTGTGAGTGTGCTTTGGAAAATGAAAAAGGATTTTTGAAATGAGATTTAACTCTTTAAAATTTATTTAATTATTTGAAATTGGTTTATAAATTAAAATCTCTTGGTATAAAAATCTGGTTTTTTATTGGAATTGGTAGAGAGATGGTTTGGGAGAAACCTTGGGTACTCTTTATGAGTGTTCATAGATGTGATGGAATGCATGGGAAGTGCGTGTTGGTATATATGGATGAAAGCGAATGAAGACGTGTGCAACGGTTCAATGGATTACTAGGGCGTGTACATGGAATTAAAGGCTTGAACTTGTTTTTATAATGTGATTTTAAAAAGGGAAATGATATTGGAATTTTTTTTGGTTTAAAAAGTGTAATTTGAAAATATGTTTTTGAAATCTAAAATGATAATGTCTCTTTGAAAAAGATATTTTGGTATTTATATGTTGTTCAGAATATTCCACTTAGAAAGTTCCATAAGGTATCTAATAATTCATTCTCAATTTTTGTTCTTCATGGACATTTCCTATCCTTCGCAGTGATTTTTGGTCCGTTACAGGCATTAGAGTGGCTTGGAGAGGTCGAGCGCATCTTCAAAATATTGGGAACTCCCAAAGATGTCATTGTTCCTGCTGTCTTGGGTTTTTTAGAAGGTCCAGCTCTGCATGAATGAGAGTTATCCTCCCTACCATGACTGCATGTTGGGATGACATAAGATGTCTTTAAAAATGTATTTTTCTGATGGTTTATAGCTGAATAGGTGAAGATGATGAAAAGAAAAGAGCTAATGCATATTCGACAATAAGAACGAATGGTGAAGACATATGTTGACCATTTTAAGGAACTTGTGTCTTTTCTCCGAAGGAAACATCATAGGATTTGATGAAGACATCTCTCTTAATATAGGGTCTTCATCCAGAGATTATACAGCGGTTCCTCCCTTCTAGGGACAATCATTTCGAAATGATGGTGGATGAGGTGTTCTTAGTTGTGTTGGTATCTAGAAAGCAGATGGCCAGAAATCTAGCGTATTCAATTTCCTGTGAAGGTTACCCATCTAGAGAGTAGGGTGTGCCCGAGGGAACTGTTTCTAAAGAGTCCTCTGCAATGGTTCTCTCTTTCAATTCATCGGACCGTTCAGTGGTGTGCCACTGGTGTGGCCGTTTCGAGAACATGAAGTTGTCATGTCGAATCGCACCGAAGATATGCCTTTATTGGGGGTTTCTGGTTTACCTAGAGAAATTTTTCCCAAAGTGTCACCTAAATATGATATTATGACCATGAAAATTCATGTTCCTAAATGTGATTTAGGGGATGCATCAGCCATCAGATCCCTAGCCACATGTCTTGGGGTGAATCTCTCCCATATTCAGAAGACACCGGGGGTGTGAAGATTCAGTTCGAGTTTTATGTTCCCTGTTAGCAGTGGAACATTTAAATTATTTTCATTCTCATTTTTCTTCTATTAAATTTTTTACATTGTTATAAGTTGATTGTTTTTTCATGACGTTATTATGGACTCATCCTATTATAATCCAAGTAGTTTTGTTTGTGTGGATGTGGGTTTCTGAATCGTGCGTTTTTCGTAAAGGTGTGTTTCACCCGTGTATTAGTTGATCTAGGTTCACAGGTATTCATTTAGAGATGTATGTTCCTATAGAGGAGTCAAGGTTTGAGGTTATACTTGGGTTTACTGATGAGATTAAGTTCTTCTTATAGGTTTTTCTATACTGTTTGGGGTTTTTGGTCTGGGTTGAGAGTTCCATGTTCCAGTGAAGAAGTTGTTCTCTCATGATGTCAAAGTTTGTTTTGATTGATTGTGAGTTCCTGCATTGCCCCACCCTTCCCAGGGTGAGGTTTGGATGTTAAATTTCTGCACTAGTTTAGTTCCTGTCATGGGAAGAACCCCTTCATGTTCTCCCATTATCTTGTGTTGTGGTTTCTTTAGGATTCAATCGGGCATGGACTCTTGTTTTTTTAATTGTTCAACTGGGTGACATTCTGGGGGAAGAAAGTGTCTATGGTGTGGATAATTTTCACACCTTGAATTTTTAATTTATTTTTATTTTGTTATTTCATGGATTTGGACAACCTTGTCAAGGTTCGGGTTGAGTAAGAGTATATATTTTTTGATGTTTAATATTATTAGCAGGTTTCGGACCCATGCGCGATCACTGCATTGTGGGTGGTAGTCAAGCGATCAGCTTATGTTTCGTATAGGTGTTTATCGCTCGAATGAAATGATGTTTTACACAATTTAAATAATTAAAATTTTCAAAATGTAATAATAAAAAATATTATGGTTTAGATTATAATGTTATTATTAAGAAAGGTTAATAATATTTTTTTATTTAAAAATATCTTTTTATTTTTTTAGTAAATTGTAATTTAATTGGAATTATTATTATTTGTATTCAAATTGTAATTAATTTTCATTCGTATTACTTTGGGTATTATTATTATTATTGTAATAATATTGTAACTATATGAATAAAAATCACACAAAACCTAACCTAATCCCATCACCCCCCCACGAACTTCACCCCCTGTGCAGTTGTGCTGCACCAAACCCCCAGCCCTTGATACCCACCATTGTCATGTCGACCTCAGCTCATTTAAGATCTATGCCCTTTCTCCCTTGGCCTTCATTGCACCCAACCTCCCCATGGATCTCGGCCGCCACTGCCCTTAAATCCTAGCCGCACCGCTCTGGCCCTCTGCCCCCCTGCACTCATCATTTTGGGCTCCCTCATCTTTAGTATGACTCACCTTATCTTGGCCATTCAGATCTGGTGCCCTCACCCAATCTTCTCGGGTAGCATCCGTGACCCCTGGATCCACCTCCTTCACACTGGCCATCTGATTAGGCCACCTTCTAGCTCTGGCCAATGGTGCCTCTATCATCTAATGCTCTGAACATCCCTTATTTCTAACCGTGATGCCCTACCTCAGAATGTTATTGACGAGAAGGATTCCACTCCTCCTTCCGCTGAAGTGGCATCATGGTTTCACACAATTGAGGTAATGTTTTCATCCCATTCTTTTCTGGAGAAATATTTTAGTGTTTGGGTTGCTTCATATATTATTTTTACTTGATTTTCTGCATAATGATATATCTTATTAGTCTATTATGATGTTTATGGATAATTATAACATGTTAAAAATGGGTTTTGAAGTGTTTCTTGTTTTTGTTTGGGCATGTTAATGCCCAATTTTTATTTAATCACATATTGAATTTATTGTGATGTTTTCTTGAGAGTATAATTTGTTAAAACTATATTTCGATGTGAATCACCAATTACCTCTTTGTGGGGATGTTTCAAATGTTGTAGGTTCAATGTCATTTGGGTTTTAAATAGTGAAATTGGATGTTTTATGTGGTGTGAAATATATATCAAAAGTGTTTTAAAAGGAGTGTATGGAGAAAGAGGATTTTTTAAATGATATGGTTAAATTTTCATGTGTGCTTTAATCGGGTTCTTCCTGGATGTTTTTTCAGGATTATGCAATATTTTCCAAATGTTTTTTTGAAGGAACTTGAGATGCGAATGCATTGATAGTGGGTTTTTAAATATAGGTTTTATGAATTCATTAATTAATGGGAAATTTATTTGAAAAATGATTTTTGTGTGTATCTTGGAATGTTTGGTATGTCACAAGATGTTTGAGCACCCATGGGTGAAATTGGTGTACACATGGGGGTGTCATCAATTGAAGTTAATGATTTAAATTGATGTTTCCTTGAAAACATGTTTTCTTAAGTGTTTTTTGTTTTTCAAATGATGTTGGTTCCTCTAGGTTAATTAATTAGAGCTTGGGTAGATCCTTGGCGGTGCACGCACACACACACATAGGTACATATGTGTATATGTATATATATATCTTTCCTGCACATATTCCCTCATGAAATGGGTACTATATTCAATAGATTAAGGGTAAAACTATATATATATATATATATATATATGAGAATGTATGTGTGTTATAGTGTGGGAATTTTTCGTCAGAAGGTTCAATAGATTAAGTGCCTCAACTTGGTCTGCTTCTTTCTTTCAGGTTGGTTTCCCTAAGCCTTAACCTTTAAATTAAACAATTATAGATTTATTATTTTTTGAACATTTATTTAATGTTTGTTAGTAATATAGGTATTTTAGAATAATTTCTTGTTTTGAAATAATCTTACGACCTTTCTATTTAAATTGCAAGAAGTTGTTTTTATTAAATGTGCTAACTAAGCATTTGATGAAATGCCACTTTGGCACTTGAAAATGCGGTTTAGATTTAAATTGGTGAATTGAGTTTATTAAATGGGTTTCCAAGTGCATCTGGTTTTCAATGTATTGGCATGTGTTTCTTCTTATAAAAATGATTTAGTGTTAAATGATTGTTTAAGGCCTGTCTGTCTAGGTTTATGTAAAATGTACTTTTTATTTTCTTTGGAAATGATTTTCTAAATGATTCTATAAATGATAGAGTGTTGGATAGGTAAAGGCCTGAATGGAACTTTTGAATTACTGTTTGGGAAAACACCTCTTAAGTTGGGACTCTTGCCTCATCGATTGATCATAGGACAAGAGAGTCCTCGTTATGGGACCTTATTTGCATAATTATTATTTTAATGAAAGGACTACCCTTGAGGAGGCTGGGGTGGTGCCATGTTGTGTGGTGTGTTCAGTTATATATATATGTGTCTTGATATTTGAAATGTATGTCACATGCACTTGAGAACTATACATGGGAACCTAGAATATCAAAAAGGTTTACTAAGAATGATTGTGGCACCAGTTTAGACCCCACACAAGTTCACTACTAGAAATCTGACTTTTCGCAATGCTTCTATACCAACGGTTTGTAAAAACCGTTTGTATACATCCCATTTCCGAATGGTTTTTCCAAACCATTGGGAAATACCACTTTGAGGTCACTTTTCCCAACGGTTTTCCAAAACCGTTGGGAAATGGTATGGCTTTCCCAATGGTATGGAAAACCCGTTGGGAAAAGTATACATTGTGGCCACTTTTCCCAAGGGTTTGCCCAAACCGTTGGGAAAGGGTGTACCTATTCCAATGGTTTCCAAACCATTGGGAAAATTTTCCACTTATCCCAATGGTTTGGCCAAACCTTTGTGAAATGTGGCCCATAAACCAACATTACTCCCAAACTAAAAGGACCTATACCAACGGTTTTCAAAACCGTTGTTATAGACCTATACCAACGGTTTTGAAAACAGTTGGTTTAAGTCCTTTGATTTTTTATCGAATCTTATTACCGAGAACATTATATAAATCAATATTTAAAATAATTATGATAATACATACATAAATTTATGAAATTATGTTCACAAAATTCATGTTAGGTTAGTTTTTAGGTCGTTCACTGATAAACTAGAGGTCGTGGGATCAAATCCCACCAATTTTTTTTTGAAATACATATACCAAAGGTTTTATGGAACTTTTGGTATTAATTTTCATATTACCTATACCAGCGGTTTTTTAAAAACCGTTTGTATAGACCTATCCCAACATATTACTTTCCCACAGTTCTCCAAACCATTGGTATAGGCTATACCAACCGTTAGGAGGCCAATACCAACGGTTCCAAACCATTGGTATAGGTTAGTTTTCCAGTAGTGGTTAGTGGCCCTTAGTATGGAATTTACTCAGCTAGGGGATTGTACCAATCAGTTAGGCCCGACATGGCAACACCGAGCATTTGGAATTATGATGTCATCGAGAGTAGGCATGCCTTCAAGTTGATTCACATGTATTAGTATGTTCTAGTTTTTCTACGAGTTCTAAAGATTTCCCGTGTTCCCTTGACACTAGTATAGTTAGTATCGTTGCCCATGCTATATGAAGTGATACCCATTGTTCTCAGTTTTTGTGTTTTCTTGTAAAATTTTAAATGTGTTGATTTCAAAAGATATTTTCAGAAAAAATTCTTTAAATGATCAATCACTCTTTCCTTTGACACTTTTATGAAAAATGAAGGACTCATTCTTGGTCTCATTTTCTTTCCTCCCCTTGAACCGTATTTTAATCTTGAGGGAAATGGATCATGATTGTTCTTTTTTTACCATAAAAATGAATCCTATAGAAAATTATATATTTATATATTGTATTTCAATCCCGAAATCAATGTTTTCATTATTCAATGAATGTGCATTGGGAATAGATTAGTTGTACCTTACTATTGAGTTTTAATACTAATTCCCATAATGTTTTCTTGGTTTTAGTTTCTCATGAAGGTTGCAGCTCTTATTCAGATAGCCTTGGGTAAAGATCATTTTTGATATCGAGGAGTAACCCATTGGGTTACGTGGGGTCTTAGTCTCGGACAGGTTAGTCATGTTTCGGTCGTTCCTTCTTTTCCTGTTGTTTATTTATCTTCTTTTGTTCTATTTATTCTGGTTTATTTATTTATCTTTATGAGCCAAATCATTCCCAGCAATTATGTTTTGATGCCCGACAGTGGTTGTCATCCTATGGGGATCGGGAACACCCTTTTGGACTTTTTGCAGACTGGATCTTGTGACTGGTTTAGGTCGACCTGGGTTGGTTCATGAGAGATTCACTTTTAGTTATCTAATACAGATAAATATATATTTTACATTACAGTGAAAAATATTAAATGATTATAAAACATGATAAGGATATGAAATTTAAGAATTCTACATAATATAAGAATCCACTACCAATACATAACATGGAATTTATTATAGATACATACATATAAAAAATACCAAACCAAATTGGATTTTGGTACCCATAGGATTTTGTGAGTATTTATATTAGTGATTATAAAATTGGAATCCAATTATATATATATATATATATATTAAATAGAAATGAAATATTTAATTTTTAATAAATATTTTGAAATGTGGAAATTATTAACACAAAAAAATTCAGGAATCACAAAACAATAGTGATTATCATAATTTACCGAGATACCATAACGAAAAAATTTAATTAAAGACCAATTTTTACTTTTAGAACAAGAAAAAAAATTATATATAGGTTCATATTTTCGTCTTTACTTACAATTACAACTATGCATCCATTTCATTTAACATTACCAATGATTTTATTTAAATAATCTTCGTATAGAGTGAAAATAGAAGAATCTAGTATCAGTGATTTAACATTAGCTGTTAAATTTTAAATTCCATTATGATGAAAGGGAAATAAAGAAGTAATTTTGTCAAATTGAAAATCTAAATTAAATATCCATTTAAATAAATCAATATTTTCAAAGAGAGTAGCTATATAATATTTTTTATAATTTTAATTAAAATAATAATTTTTTTAAATCATAAATATATATTTATTAACCTCATTAAAATAAAATTTTCTTGATTAATATTTTGAAGAGAAGAATGATTACACCTCTACATCTTGATTCATTAGACATGTATATACCATCTCATTTGAATTCCCATATTTGGAGTCAGAATTTGAGTCATTAGTTTAAAAAATAGAATCACTCCATGTAGATTTCACAGATTTATTTTCATTTCTTTTACAATAGAACATTCTAGAGAGTATATTTCATAAATTTTTAAGAATATTTAGATCCTAAATGATCTCATTTACTACATCTATTTCATTTTATATCTTTTTAATCACCATAAATAAATTTTAAATTTATACGCTTTAAAGTATTGTTTAATATTCTAGAAATTTATATATGTTCATCACTAGGATTTGAACTACCTGAATATTGATTAGATAAATAAAAACATGTTACATTAAGAGTAATAATATCATTTTTTTAAAAGATCATGATCATATAATTCTACTTTCATCCCATCTTTATACCTAATGTGGGTTCTCATTAAATCCATTATCTTAAAATATTTAACTTAAATGGAATCAAAAATAATTGTAGAAATTGAAATCCATTTAGTAGAAATAAATATCAGAATTATTAATGCTTAATGTGGTTTGGTTATGAAAATTCCCAAAGAGAAGACAACATTCACTATTTTAGTGATTTGGTCATTCATTTGTGTAACAATTTCCCCATAAAACATATTAAAGTTATCAAAAATAATTTTTTAATTGTTATACATAAATTTACTTACATTTTATGTTCCTTTATACTAAACATCAATGATTACCGCATATCAAAAGATACATAACACAAGGAAACTTTGTTAAATTCACTAGGTCCTAATCCTCAAATAATCTCATTTAGGGACACTAAATTTTAAATCATAGTTATATTATTGAGTTCAATTTCCCAATTAAGGTTCTCTAATAACAATTCTTTAAGGCTTCCCCAATTTCATATAAACCATCAATATAATATTTTAAAAAAATAATATTTTAAACTTATTGCATCCATAATTTTCACCATTAAAATAAGGATATCTAATAATAAACATAACTTTTCTAGAAACATTATGAAAATAATTCATTCTATCTTAGATAAATTTATCTATATTTTTAAAGAAAAAAATGTAAAACATTGAATATTTGGACTTGAGTCCACTTGTTATGATAATATGAGAATAAATGAAGACTCAAGAGGGGTGGGGGTAAATTGAGTTATTTACAAAACATTGGCCAACATAAAATACATTCTTAAAAAATGTTTGGCTATATCCATTATCATTAGTTAACTAATATAGTGGAATAATGTCAAACAAAAAATAAATGATGAATATTATTTTTATAATGGTTTAGGGATAGAATAAAATTATATAGTACACTCAACCAACACTCAATTTGATATTATTGATTTTTATTTAAAATACATTTTATATGGATCCGAAAAATTTGAGAAAAAATATATTTTTCTAGGAATTATGATCCTTTTAATAGGGAACTAAATTAATAAGTGCAATTAGTTGAGATATCAATCACAAACTAAGTATAAAAGGTTACCATCTCTCCCATAATAAAGCATAAGTAGGTGCCAATTAAGTATAAAGTGGTTAAATGTAAGGATTGAGTACAAATTACCCAAATAAATGTCTCCATAAATGAAATTAAATCATTACTACCTTTAAAAAATAGTTATTCAATGTTAATCGGTAGTTATATAGTGGAACTTTATTTAGAATGATCTTTAATGAGTGTACAACAACAATAAAATAATTTTCTTCTACATAGCACAATGCCTTATTTCTTTTCTCCTACTGTCTTATTCTTTCATTCATAATGAAAAATAATAGCAGTATGAAAATTATAGAATATTACTATTTTCTTCCTTTATGTTTAACATTCATTTCCAACCCCTCCTTGATCTACCCATTAAACATATATATTATTTAATAAATAATTCTATCCATTGCAACTTTCATATCCATTCTATGATAATTCAAACTAATAAGGTCAAACATTCCATTAATCACTCTTTAAAAATCTATAATAATTGAAATAATTCCTTATTTAAATACTTATATAATTAAATACCTTAAAAAAATTATAAACCAAAGAGAATAAATTATGAAATTAACTTTGTGAAAATTATTAACTTCAATCCATTACGGGAAAATCCTTATGAAATTATATTTGTATTTTTTGCACTTTAATCCTTCTAAAAACAAAAACATAATATTTATATATATCTCCATTTTTTTAAATCATAATATAAAACAATAAAAATCATAATAAGGGATACAAAATTCAAAATATTAACTTATGATTTACCATACATTATTAAATATAAAAAACTTCCAATTACATAAAAGTAATTACAAAAATACTATGAGTAAATCCATACTTATTCAATTGTCCCTGCTTCAAAAAATGGTAGATTTAATTATTAAAACTATAGGAAAATAAATTAACATATCATATGGTTATTGAGGAACTATTAATAACCCATCTTGTATAATGTATTGTAATAAAAATTATTCTTTATAATATTGGAAAAAATCTATTATCTATAACTGCAATGTATTGATGCACAATTTCTTTTCCACATTATATATATCAAAAACATAATATTGTATCTTATGGTTTCTATAATCCATAAGAATATAACAAAAACATCATAATATCTAACATCATATCGTATCTGTGTTCATCTTTAACTATAATTTTTTCTATTGATGATTATAGTTTATGATATGAATAATTCATAAAATGCATCTTCTGGGAACCACGTCTGTTCATATCTATAAAAAAATTCAGTTTTTAATCCTTTTAGTATCATAATAGTTATTTTTATACTATAAAAATCACAATACATGTTCTTCATTTCCAATGTTTTCGGTTCTATACATAAGAGAACTATAGTGAGGAATCTTTGTAATGTTGCCGATCGAGTTTCTCCATTTTTTTGATATATTTACTATAGTACAGTGTGTGGTATTATCATCTTAATGTGCTGCATACTACATATAACATCACAAGGGAGTGTTATTTTTATTTTTTCGTCAAACTCCATATTATAAAATGTTATTAATTTTGGGGTTGGATGAGTTCAATGTATGTGTAAAACAATGTGTTCATTTTCTTTTGGTGAACAAAAAAGTTTCTTAGATTTTAATTTAATAAAAAGGTGTGTGGTTTATGAACCCCAGACACATGATTCAATATAAATTTATTTCTATAGTCCTTTTATTTTTCAATTATTTAATAAGAGTACATTTTAAATGATTAAATCCTTTAAAACCTAAGAGTAAATCCTTTATTATGTAATAGTAACTTTAGTTCCATAAACGTAAATTAATTCACATAAGAGTCTATCCATTTTAAAGGGGTGAATAATTTTGTATGTTTTTAAGTGTGTAACATTCATTTCTTCCACATAAGAGTCATTCCCTCATCGTTAGAGTTAATTTATTCTAAAAAATTTCTATATTTGAACTTATAAAATATTAAATTTGTCTTTTTTATGGATTAACCCTTTCCATATTTCAAAAAATCACTCAAATTTAAGATTAATTTTCCTGTGTTTCTATAATAGATTAGTATTAATACACATTTGAAAATATTATAGCCTCTAAAGTGTTTATTTAGCTTCTATTCTAGTATACTTATATTTTTACAATACCGTCATATTTATAATGCATCAAAAATCCCACAAATTAAATATAAATAAAATATTTTGTGATAGAAAAGTTGTATAATTTGTAAGATGTAATCTATATAATTATTGATAAAATATAGTAGGGACTTAAAAAAATAAAACATCCAGAAGTTAAATTTATATTTCCAAATAGTTGAAGTAAATGTAGATAATATTCTTATCTATACAACATGATAAGAGATTTTCAATTTGATGGTTCTTATTTTACACTATTATGAAAATTAAATGAACTAATTAAACTATAAATACCTTTAAACAAAATAATATCTGTATCTAACACGTTTATACAGAAAAATATATAAAATAAAAAATTCAATAATTATCAAAAATTTAAAAGATAAAATAAAAAAGGTATTCATAAAAAATAGAGATGGTAATATAATTATCAAAACTACACAATTAAGAATGTTTAAATAATCTACTTAATACCATCATCCATGTTAAGAAAAAAAAGAAAACATTTAATACTAATAAAAAAGTTCATTTCTACCTTACTATCAGTAAGGACCCAAAATACTATATTTTTTGTGGAGGTCAAAAAGATGATCATTGTGATCTTATTCTCTAGTGAATGTATTCTTTTAAACTCTAAAAATATTTTCTTATCCTTGGATTACAAAATGTATAGATGTATATTCATTATAGTTTAACAGCTTCCAATAAGTTTGAAAGTTGAGAATATTCATTCCCTATCCTCGAAATACTTATACTAATATAACGATGTGTATTTGTTTACCTATTATTTCATAAATGAAACGTGGATATGTTTTCTAAATTCACCCTCGAAATGGTTAGACATTACATACATGGTTATAATTTTTTTTTCTCTCATTACATTCCTAGATTAAATGTCTTCTAATGATGAATTGAAGGTATTTAATTGATTGAATTGATTTTTCTTGGTTAATAATGTTTTTTAAATGGCCTGATTAATAATAGTTTTATAGTTAACAATGATCCATTAATTGTGTTGTGAAAATATATCATCATATACCTTTATTTAACATTCTATTCATAAATGTTAGCAAACCTTTATTTGGAGTGACAAATATATATCTTGGAAGGATGGGTTTAATATGATACGGTGAATATCAAATTTATGTGAAAATTGTTTTATTAATTATATATTACGTTTAATTTAACAATTGATCAAATTAATATAATGTGTATTGGTTATTATTTATTTTAATCATATATATCTTCATCGTGATGTATTTTATCAAATGAGAAACTTCCCCTAGTTGAGTGATTATTAAATTGGTCCAACAGAATGCTGGTTAATCTAAAAATATTCCACTTTTATTAAATTTTACATAAATAGTGTTTTATTTTATTTGTAATTTTTTATGACATATGAATTAGAAACAATGTTATTCAAATGTGAGGTTGAACAGCTTTGACACAATTCTCTCGATGATAGGTAACTCTTCCTCAATGATATAACATGGCCGATTAATCTCACAAAGTATAATATCACACAAAAATTTTACAATTGATGTTTATCTTACGTATATTATCTTCAATCTTATATAAGGAATGTTTTTAATATAATGTGTTATATAAATTAATATTTCACCTTAAAAAAGTATTTTGTATTTTGACTATTAGTATGATATTTTTAATCTAAAATGTGGTATGGTATTATAGATTTAATGATATATAGTATGTGGAACTACAAAGTTATTCTACCATGGGAGTTTACCTAAATAATTTAATATCACATGGATATATTTTTAATTCCATGTTTTTTCATAACCATTATTTTATTCATATGAATCTTTCTGGCACATTTTAATCTTACACATGAATCCAATTTCCTTTTGTTCATCCAATGAAACTAAAAATAAACTAAAAATCTCATTTTATGTGTAGGGAATAAATTTAAAGGAGATAAATTAATATTAAATCAAAAGTATTATAATCTTTATTTTAAATTAGAAATTTATTACTGACTACAAAACGTGTTTTTAGACAAATTATTAATTAAAATGTGTAAATTTAACTTCTAATACTCAATGGAAAATTTATCAAAATTTATCTTTAATCACTTCCCAAAAATTATTCTTCTGTTTTTGTGGTAAATGAAATATCTACTTTATAATCTCATTAATATTAAGGGTGATACAATATGTAAATTATATCCAATATGGAACTCATTATGTTCCCTTTATGGAATCAATATAAAAATTAAGGGCCTTTTGATCATGAGAATTTTTTATTTATACTTAGGAGGCTATGGGTTGGTAGCTTAAATGTAAAAAATAAATTCAGCCACTTATAGAAGGATTGAACCCTTAAAAATAGTTTTTATTTTAATAATTTAAAACACAACGATATTTACTTAGTCAATGACCCACATATTGTCTAACCATTATGTTCCACCAATTTTCAAAATAGACCACAAGTGAAGAAAAATGATACAAAGTGAGCGATTTTTCATCTTACACTCTTCATTTATATATATATATATATAAATATTTATTTTATTAGGTTATCAAATGACATGAGAATACAATTAATAAATTATGAAACATACCATTTTTTATGTAGGACATGTATATACAAATGAGCATTCTGAATCATTAAATCCTATATTCATATTTTTCTATATTTTCAATTTTGTCATTATAAATTATCTAGAGGAATAATATGAATTACAATATGAAACCTAACCTGGTTATATTCCTTTTAATGGTATCAAATCATAATACTTCCATAAAATGACCCTCATACCTGTAATAAATAATGATGTACCTGAATCCTTGATATTGATTTTAAACTATGAGAATATAATGAATTCAAGGGAGAGGGGAGTTTGGAAATTTAAATATGTAATATAAGTAACCTATAAGGATATTAATGCCTTATAGTGTCTTTATAAGGGTAAATGTATTGGATGTTCTTATAATGGATTAAATAAGGGGTTATGCCAAAGAAGCACCAATATCTCACTAACAAAATTATAAATTATGAAAATAATTGATAAAGGACAAATCCCAGTTTTATATTGAAATAATGACATGAGTTCCCTTAATAATGGTGGGTACTAGTAAAAATATAAAACATGTTTCTAGAGTACCTCTTAGTATAAGAAAAAATACTGGTTAACATCATGATACATGGATTTAGAAATTTCATAAATATCTAAAAAATGTATTAAAATAAATAATATATGGTGAATGTCTCTACAACACCCCAAAATTTTATAAAATATAATTTTTTAAATTTATTTTATTCAATAACCTTATTTCTAAAGAAAACTATGCTTAAATGAAGTCCAAAATATTTTTATCTTAACATGACCATTATGACCTAATTATTAAATTAGAGGTTGTGAATATGAGAAACTATATAATGAAATACATATTAATTTAATGCTAAATACAAAATTATTTATTATTAGGAAATAAATACAGAATTTTTAGTAATGTTATCATGTTCTCCAAATATATGTTTTCTTCAAAGATACATTTTTATTTATTTATTTTAAAAAATAAATATATTTAATCTTTAACACTTTTAGAATATTTATTTGATAAAATTAGTATCATATTTTGATTAATCATTAAAAAATTATCATAGTATGAATGTTTGATAATTTTATAAAAGGATTAATTTCATTATGAATTGCTAAAAGACACTGATTGTTATAAAAATCTCATTTTATTTATAATAAAACTTAAATTTATGAGTTTAAATATATCTCAAAGTAACTTAATTTGGTATTATTTATATTTAATATAATTGATTACATTTAAAACAATAGTAATATATATTTTTTAAGAAGTAAATTTTTGGGTTTAAATACATTTTTTTCCAAAAAATTGTTTTCTATTGCATTATGAATATTAAATAAATGATGTAATTTTCCAACTTCAATGTTTTTAATTTTTTAAAATGGATTCCATATTTGTAATATTGAGGTTAAAATTAAGTTGTAATGACATCTTCATTTCTAGGAATAAAAAAGTTTCCATGCTAAAAAAATATTTACCATAGTATAGTTAAAATAATGTAGTGAGATAAAGTTAAAAGGTAAAAGTATAAATTTCCTTACAAATAAAATAATAACTAGGTGATTGATGTGTTTGTAGACAATAACCATCCCTTAAAAAATTTAATTGTCATTCAAATTCATTGAGACTAATGGTACCCAAATATGTTGGATTTAAATATTATATAATTATTATATATTCACTAAAAACTTCTACATCTATATTATAAATACCACTTATAACATCCCATTTATCCTAACAAGCTTTGAAACTATTAAATAAATTAAAATCCTTCTCTCCCACTCTATACGTTTCAATGTTCTATTATCATCACCAAAATAACAACTCATATATTCTTAAGGTGTCTTTTAAGAAAGTGATACTCATGATGCCACTTTCACAAACAACCTCTATTAATTTATTTTCTTTTTCCAAATTCTTATTTACTCCTTCCCCCATCAAGGAATAATAAATATAATATCATTTATATATTATAATTTAATTCATCTAATGTAATATATTATTTCCATAGCTTTTATGTCCTCCTCTTATTCATGGAAATGAAAGCATTGTCTAAATTATGGCGGTTAATCATCATTAAGGATAATGATTTTAAGTTTTAAATTTACTCTTTAAAGGATAGTCATAAAATAATTATAATGGTTAAATAATATTATAATATATTTATTATAACCACTTTATTTTTTTACAAATAATATAGAGACCTAGTATTAAATACAACGAAACTAGTTTGTCCTGGTCCAAACAACGGCTAAAGTAAACTATACATTTATAATTAATATTTTATCGAATGAATCATCCTTACTTAATAATGAAAAAATGATACATAGGGCCATTCAAAATTATGTAAGAAAATTAATACCATTTAATTTTACATATATAATTTTATTTCCATTTTATAAGAATATATATAATTATACACACGTGAACAGACCCTGAAATAATGAAACAAATGAAATCGAAAAACTAAAAATAATGAAATATTATTCATTAATGGGTGGTAAGTTGTTAAAAGGTATAATTTTAGGTAATATAGATATAAATATGTTCTATAAATTTGTTAATAAAATTATTTAATCCTTTATAAAAAAGGTAAATGTATGAAAAACTAAAGGGAAGTGTTAAATAATGGTTTATCATAAATATTTTTTATCTAGGAGATATACTCCTTATTCACCACTTTTTTCATGAATGTGGTTTATTTACATACCTCTGATATAAAATATCATGAATCTAATTATATTTTTTACTCCATTTTTCATCAGATAATTATTATTTTATGGGGCATAATATTTTGCTGATTGTAATGAGGTAAGTGATTTCTAAACACAATTTGCATTCATTGGGTTATACTTCTACATCATTGATTGTTCCATTTTAGGATAATGTGGGGGATGATTTTTTTAATATATTTTGTCATATTTACACTTTCCAATGTTTATTAATATATGATACACATATTTGATTAATTTTTTTAATTCTTACATTTATAATTTAATATATATATGGGATATTATTTTTAAAATAATTTTTTAAAATGTTTCCTTTTAAACTCCCTTTTTCATCCATATCTGTGTTTACTAAAATTGTTTCTAAAAATATTTTTAATTTTATATTATTATTATTCAAATTCATTTTTCCTCATGTTTCGAATTTTCAAAATAGGGTTTAAAGGATTATTTTTTTTATTTTCTAACAGTGGTTCTCTAGGAATTTTCCAAAAAAATACTGAAGGAAGGTTTTTTTTACTTATACGGATCAAGATTATTTTCCCTTTATCATGAAGGCTAAATTCATATAATATTCCTTGAAGCTATTAAACTTTTTTATTCAAAATTACAATTTTGTGGAATTTAAAAAAATTCAAAATGGAAATTATATTTTCTTCAATAATTATTTCGAGTGATCCTTAAAACCCCATTTTTTCCATCTCTGATAATATAATTTGATGTTTATTATTTTTTACTAGCACTATGATTCAAGGATACATTTCATATTAATTATTTGGTTAGTTTGTGTTCATGATGGAATAATATTTATTAAACTAGTTTCTTTTCCAAGGGTTATGCTGGGATTAAATATTTATAAAAACCATTTCTTTTAATGTGTTCTAATATGATGACTTGAATAATGTTTATGTGGAGAAAAAATTATGGTTTTCATTATGTGAGGGTGGGAACTATCTCCCCCTTTTTTAAATTGGGTAATGATTTATATCTCATGACATATATAGGATTGGAATGGGAAGTTATCCCAGTCTAGTAATCTGTGACTAGAACCCACAGTGGGATATTTTTAGTAAAGGATGTATTACATTTTAATAGTCTTAGTAGTGAACCTTTACTTCTAAAACTATTTTTAGAATGAAACCATTCATCTAATAATGTCTTAGAAAAAATCATTGACTATTTAATAAATGTTATAACATGCATATATATACCACAATTCCATATCTTATACCAATGTCGTTATCACATGTTCTTTTATGATTCATATATTATGAAGTTATATGATTTATACCATGACTCATGATTATGATCCATGATATTAATGGTATAATTTTAAAATGGTATATCAATTTTACCCTTATACATATGTTATGGTTGTTATCTACCATATTTCCCCATTCTAAGCATATAGTTTTCTCTATTGCTTATGTTTCATTTTCCCCAAGTTATGAAGAATGGTCTAAATTAGAACATGTATAAGAAGGGTTCATGATGTGAAGAACTTTTGGGAGATGATATATATTTTAATGAACCCAAATTTTAGGTTTCCATACCTCCAAATAAACTAAAACAATATTATTATGAATTGGTCTTTTTATTTTATATAATTAATATTCATATGTATATATTAAATATCTATGTATGAAAAGAGTGGGATGATATAGTTGGTATTATAGAAAGGTTTCATTAAACCTTTTAATATAATATGATAAAACCATAGTAATAACCCTAAGGGAAATTCTAGGTTACAACCCTAGAATTTTTGTAATGACTATGAATAACCTATGTTAAACATAAAGTGTCATAGATTGAAAATTTATATGTATTATCCCATGATTATGAGGTATTCCATATATGATTATTACTGATAAAACTATTAATTTTGCTTTTATTAAATAGATGGAACCTGCTGGAAACTTGTTAATTGTGAATGTGATGAGAAATTTAATGATTTTCCTCCGGATCAATCAAATGTTATAGGAGATGGGATGAAAAATAATATTTCTAGACTAACACAAGGTATGAATCATATTGGTATTAAAAATGAGAAAAGGTGGTACCAAAAATTTATTGATTCCTTAATGAGGAAACATCCACCTTAATTTAGTAGATATTATGATCTAATAATGAATGAGAAATGGATCAACTCCACTAAGAAAATTATTTATTTTCTTCAATTATTGAGAGATGAAAATGTTTTCTTGGTTTTCTATCAGATGGGAGGCATAATAGATCAATGATATAATCTTATTAAGAATATTAGATAAGAAGAAAAAATTTAATCAATTTAATGGGATGCGTTTACGGGGCATTCCTCAGTAATTAATTCCATTGTATTCTATGAACAAAGGTGGAGAAGGAATTTATTATGCTAATGAAAAAGGATAATGAATCCATAGCCACCAATGAGAAAAATTTTATACAGCTCATAAGGTATGTCCTGGGTTTAATTATCAGTCTATAATGATAAATTGATTGATTATTATGTGGCTTAAAACAAAATTGTTGAAGTGAATTAGCTATAAGATACTTTTGTATGATGTGCAAGGGAGGAAATTTTCTAAATTGAACCAAAATATTTATTAAGTGTCGAGTGGAAGGTCATCAAACAATTTATTGTAAAAGTTAGGGGATAAAGATAGATAATCATGTGAATAAAGAGAATATTAAACCGAATGCTCCACCCAATAACCAATGTTTCAAATGAAATGATTTTTTCAATTTTGTGTATTAATTCCCCAATAAAAGAGATTTTATATATGATAATCCACAACAAAAATTAATGTTAAATGAAAAAAGGAAATATTATTCAATCACAATAGACGAATTAAATCATATTAATTAGGGAAAATTTATCCTCCCATCTTTCGTTGAGAATTTAATATCTAATTTTCTATGCATCGGAACTATGAAAATATTGTTTTTCATTCATTATTGAAATTTAATGTGATTATCTAACTCTACACTAATTCTTGAATATTGGAACATGTATATATTATTCCACTGTAGTTTTTTACATTATTATTTTATAGTATTTTTTGAATGGTACTAGTTATCATGAATATTGATTGAGGTGGTGAGGTGATATTTTAGGAAACACAATATTACGGTAAAGATCAAACTTATTATGTGAATGATGACTGGATAATAATTATATAAAGATATTTTCATTTGTTATAAAACAAATGGGATTTTATTGATGAACTTGAAACTGATTAGAAAATTGAAGACAATGTAGTTTATGGATTGAGTTTATATAATTATAGGATTAGTGGAATGAGGAAAGAGTTAATTATCTTATTGATGCATGTTTTCACTAATTTTTTTTTGGTAATTACAGTTATTATTTCAATTCTAGAGAATACATGATAATGATTTTCAAATTTTTGTTCTGTGACAATTAAGAGTTACATTAGGTTTTTTGCGGGATTAATGATAAGGTTATTTTGAAAATTTATTGACCCTAATTAAAAAGTCTTTCATTTTTTGGTTCATAAGGGAAACCATTTTGGAATTTTTTTTCGTTGAACTGTCAATGATGTTTTATAGATTATTTTATTACTCAACCATATGGGGATTTGTGTGTGTTAGTGAACCAATGATAATTTTTTTTATGATATCTAGAGATATAAGGAATCGATTCTATTTCCATTATGGATCTTATAATCCACTAGATATTTAGGAATTACAATTTAAGCATAATTTCATGGACTATGAAATATAGAAACAATTTATCAAGGAAGAACCAAAATTTGATATTATAATTAGTAGATGATATTAGTTAAGTATAACATCTCAAATGACTTTGAAATAAAATGCTATCCGATTATCATTATTTCTGATGATATCAATGACACTTTTAAGGCCTAGTTTTTATTTTGTATTGTTTTATTTTTCCTTATAATAACATTTTTATCTATAATTCTCCATAATAACATGATATTTTAGATTAACTTACATGTACAATTTTTCAATTGTCACTAATTTTATCCATATCATAAGCGTAGTTTTGTGGTGATCTTCATGTTTTACACTATATATTTTTAAGATGATATATTATTTTCCCTTTTTATGTTGTGGGTTTCCCAAAAAATAGTTTTCAAATATCCAAATGTTATTTTTGATCTACAATTTCAAATTTTCATGATTGATTTTTTTAAAATTCTTGATCATATTGGGATGGTGGATTATCAATTGGCTCTTCCACTTAATCTCTCTCAAGATCATGATGTGTTCGATGTATCTCTCTTAAGGAAGTATATACTAGATCTCTCACATGTACTAAACATAGATGTAATACTATTAGAGTAATATAATTCTTATTAAGAATAATCAATCAAGATATTGGATCAGAGAGATAATGTTCTACAAAATAAGATCACAAACCTAGTTAATGTTTAGTGATGAATCCAACAATTTTTAGAAGCTATATAGGAACGAAAAAATGAGACGAGGAAGAGGGATCCCCAAATTTTTATATCTGAATGAAAATTTTTTATGTTGAAATTCATTTTAAGGGGGATATAATGTTACACCGAATGATTTTAAGGCTAGTTTCTTTTCAAATTCATTCTCTTCAACAGCTTACATTGCACATAACTCTATGCTTAATTTAACACCGATATATTATTATTTTTACTTGACCATTGTATCTTAGATGTTAAAAATGTGGTTTTGAATATGAATAATTTTATTATGAAATATAAATGAATTTCATGTTCAGTAAAAATATATTTATTATCACGAAATAAAAAATATTTTTTAGTAATGTCAATTTGTTCTTCAAATATATGTTCTCCTCAGAAATCCATTTTTCTTGTCATCTAGTAGAAAAAAAATATATTTAATTTCTAAACCTTTTAAAAAAATTATTTTATAAAAATAACCTAATATTTTTTTATCATGTAGAAATTAACATAGGATAATGATTTTTTAAATTTATGAAATGTTTACTTTTTTAGTGAATATTAAAAAATTCATTTTTTTGTAAAACTATCTATTTTAATATATTTTAATGTAATTTTATGATTTAATATTTATCTCAACATAAATTAATTAATTTATAGTTATGTACAATTAAGTCAATATTTCTACCATATTTTTATATAAGTTTATTTTAATTCTTAAAACCCATTTTTCCAAAAAAATATATTTTTCATTATGTTTTGACATATTAATTTAAAATCAAATTTCATAACTTCATTTTTTGGAATTTTAAAAAAATTTATTCATTATTTGAAATCAGGTTATATAAATTTGGTAATTTTTTCATAATAATTTTATGTAATGAATATTCATCTATTTAGATGTAACATGTATACAGGAAAAGGGAGGGTCATTATACTCTCTTTACCGACCCTTATTTGAACCCCTTTTCTAAAAAAACAAGGATTTTCCATAATAAATGAGTCATATCTAAAATTTTATTATATATTTTATTTAGTCTTCAAGTGTTTATAATGTATAATAAATGGAAATAAAAAAAATAAAACAAAAAAACACAAAAAAGTATACTATAACACATAAGTAGACTTTTTGTAAACTTATTCCACAATTTCATCAATACAACTCTGGAATATTTATTTTCATGAAAAACTGAGAATGATATTGAAGCCGCACACTAAGAATTTAGAAAATATATTTCCATCTTGATTATAAATTGGATATCCCTAGTATTCTTCCATTAATCATATTATTTTTCAAAAGATGGTTTCCACTTATTTTTTTCTAGAAATAGAAAAAAATCTGAAAATATCGTTGTAATGAATCGATAATTAGTAAATTGATTTCCTTTTTGAAAGACTTAATTAATTTTTATGAAAGTTTATAAAAATACTACTATAATAATTTGGTTATTATGGAGCATTATAAGTTATATCTTGTTAGATATTAGGGATTTCTAATCGTTATAACCATTGATAATATAAATGATTTGAAATGACTATTTCGATATGTATATATTATGGGTAAGGATAATATCCATTTTATATAGATGAAATAAGTGATTACCTCAACTCGTTGGATCATACCCTATGTATCCAATTTATCTATGATTCCATGGGAGATGTAATCACAAGGATTTTCCCTTGACCATGCCCAAATTGAGATTCAACAACTAATGAACACAGAAAACTGTGTATGGGAGAAGTATAAGATTAGAAAGACTATGAACCAAAAAATGTTTTCCTAAACACGCAATTAAAGTATCATCATATCCCACATTATCCTTAGGGAATATTACAGTATAATATGATTTTATTCGTCTATATCATATTAATATGTATTTATATATTCCCTTTTTTAATAAAAAATTATTATATTAATCCCATTTATAACTAATTTATAAATGATTAAATAATGAATTCGAAAAAAGTAGATTTTGTTATAATGAAACCAATATTGTATTTTTGGGAAATCTATAGTTTCATTAATACATTAAATTTTTATTAATTCAATATACTTTAAAATAAAAATTCTACTTATAAATTAGTCTATTTTAAAGATATTTATTTAAACTTAAATGATTATATAATTGGATAATGTTAAATGTAATTTTTATATGGGTTATAAACTTTTATTGTCATAAAAACCAATATTTCTCAATAAATAAGCATTTTAATATAAAATGAAAATTCATATATTTAGAGAAACATTATGAAAAATTAAATATTATATTTAAAATTATATCATTGAAATTTATAATAGTGAATAATATTTCAGAATTTTATATACCATTAGAAATTTTTTCTAAAAACAATATTATATAAATTTATAGTGTGTATTATGACACTATAAAATCCAAGAAGTGATTTAATAATTAATTTTAATATTATCAATGATAAAAATTATATTTTCCCTTTAAAATATCGTGTTTTTAAGTTTTTGGTTATTTTTATAATCCCTTAATAAATCCTAAAAAAAGAATAATATATTTTACGGTTTTCAACTTAATATTTATTGAACATGACTAGCTTATAAAACCCCATGGTCATTATTTTAAGGAGTTTATTTATTATCATTTTAAAACATTTAAAACCAATCATGTTTTGTAGAAAAAACAGAAAAAATCGTGGAATGTTTGGTATTTTTTATTACTTTATCATATAGAGTCCAAATCCAATGATTAGAAATTATTGAATAGTTACCCTATTGATATGAAAAATACTCACAAAAATCCATCTATATTCACTAAAAACCAATTTTTTATAATAAAAACATAATTATTCCTCTCTAGAGGCATCCCAAGGTATTCCCATGCTCTTAAGAATCTCCTCCCAAGCATTTAGAAGACCCCTCTGAATATAAGGGATCTCATCCTTCTATGCTCTATTCAAGAACCTTGTTTATTTTATAAATTTTTTTTTCCAATTCTCATCCCCGGATATATTTTTACAAATCCGTCTTACTATTATATTATTTCTAACTTATTATATATCCCATTCACTAATATTAAACCCTTCCAGAAATATATATGTACCCCTATTATGTTGCTGAAATTATCCCATGATTTTCCATGATAAAAACTTTTGTAGTGAATACCCAAACCCATTTATACTAAATGGTATTAACCTATATGTAACTTTCCCTTATTTATTTTGGACATCCATGCATGTAATCCAAACTCTTTAATTAAGGGATTAAATGTGATGAAAGACATCCTTGTATTGTATGATATATGTGGAACACTTTTGCATGTATGTGATTTGAATGTGACTGGTAGGACTAATATTATATATACATCCAATGAATGGGGTAATGTATTTATCTAATATTGTTCATGAGAGGTTATATTAAGTAGACATTGTTTTTAATTATATGAGTTCATACTTGTCTTGGTATTATGATTTCATGATTTATTATGTTTGCAAGCTCTAATGATTCCTTCATGTTATCTTCATATATCATTGTTATATGTTATATTTAATTATTCCCATCACTCTTACAATACCATGGTATGCCTCATGAATATAACTTATAGATTTAAATTATACTTTACATTGATTATTCACATTTTTCCCTTTATTTATCACCCCTTTCTAATGAAGATCCCCGTGTTATCCTGTACTGTTTTAGAACAGAGAAATAATTTTAAGAGAATGTAACATATTTTTATATAATATTGTCATACCTATGTATTATGTTATTGTTCTATGTACCAAAATTCCATGTTAGAAATCATGAATTAAGGTGTATAAGAATTTTTTTTCATAGTATGTATTATAGGAATGTATTTGTTATTTTTCCAGATTAGGATTAGAAAAACCTAGTGAAAAAATAGTTATTATACTTAATATAAAAAAACATCCATATATTTTGGAATATGATATGTGATTTATAAGAAAATAGTTATATTTTTGTATACTATATGTTTATATGGATCTAGAATAGTTGAACTGTTGGGTAACCTTCTATAATGTGGAACATTGATCTTTGAATTGATTTTCACCTAGTGTATAAAAAAGAGACCTTGGAACACATTTCGGTGGACACTCATGGGGAATATAGTCTAGTAAATTCAAAATATATTTACCAAAAAATATTTGTGGAGCCAAAATTACCATAATATTCAATTTTTTGGAAATAGGCCATAGAGAAATTATATTTCCCCTAAAAAATTAAAATATTACAGAATATATGTCACTTATGAGTTATCTTTTTTATTTTCAAGGTTTACCATTTATGTTTTTAATATTCTAAAAATTTCCATCTCTAATTTTCTATTTATTCTAGTCAATGGTTGGAAATAAGACAAAATTAATCAACAATCAATGGTAGGGGGAATGTTATAACAATCCAAATGATATTTCTAAAATGATGGGACTAGGAGTCAGGATTATCCTTATAACACATTATCAATTATATATTCTTTTTCAATGAAATTTGAATCTTGGGTATCACCCACACTCCCTAAGATGCAAAAAGATGAAATTGTAACCTTTATGTGATAATTGGATCATAATTTTAGTGGTTATTTTGAAACCTTACTAATAATACAATGGATCATCTCCATTGACACGATGTTCTCCACCCTTTAATACTCTTAAAAAGATAATTTTTTGATTGATGTTTGTTGTATGAAAAGAGAATATGATCAATGGTTGTCATTCATAAATAATATAAATCATAAGAAAGATATTGATGTAATGGAGTGGATTGAATTCTAGAAAAAAAATTTAATATACATATTCATCACAGTTAGTAACATAAAATGGGGATGGAATTTCTTTGTCCTAAGAAAAAGGACAATGAATCCCTTAGGATGTATAGGAAAAAATTAAGAAGAATTTCATGATATGTCTCAAGATTTTCCGTTGACCATAAATTTAAATTTTACCACTACATTGGGGGGTTAAATATGGGTTTTGTAAATTCCATATAAATATGGGAAATTGAAAACTAAAAATAAATAGTTCGGTGTTCCATCAATGTTGAAATGGAGATCAAATATTCACAATGATCTTGATATTGGAAGAAGATGATGGATTTTCATTTTGGTTATATGACGGAGAAATATCATGTGGGTAAGAATGCATAACATCATACTTTTATAATGTATGGGAATAAGCATCCCAAAAATATCCTAATGTGGATAAAGAAATTCTTCTGATGTGGTAAGGAAAGACAATAACATGTGATTTTTGTAGGGTGAAACCGACCAATGAGGTTAGTGATTGAAATTATCTATTTATCCCTAAACCTATTTTCAAAATTTTCATCATCATGGAATATGAGACTATATAAATCAATACATAGTGACAATGGTTGTTGATGATTTCCTATAATAACTCCCTCCAAGGCCTAGAGAATAAGGGTGAGATTATTCTATTACAACTACTGAGGTAGATTCTAGAAATGAAGCAGTGATAGGTAAACATTTTATTTATTCAGTTATTGAGAATGTACTATTTGATTTTGGTTATACACATTCTTCTAAAAGATTAATTTTCAGTATAACTATTAAAAAACAACAATCAAACATGGAATTTGAGTTATCTTTGAGGATAGAAAATGGTTCAATTTTTATATCACAAGAAAATAACTCATCAATTATCAATATTTTTGGGATTAATTTCATATAAAACCATATTATACTTCATTTAGAAAAATTTTATGAACTTATATGCAATTAATTACTTACGTTGTATAGAGACACAATATATTTATAATAGAAGGAAATAGTCCCCGATATCATAAATCACTCTATGATTCAATAAATGTACAAGGAGGTTCATGAATCTCTACTGATATCATCATCTATAGTAAGGATATTATTACTCTTTCAGAAAAAGTTTCTATCTCAAATGGTTGAATCTAAGGAAAATGATAATCCTTGATTAAATTCCCATTGTCAGGGAATTCACAAAATTATTTCCCAAATAATTTTTAGGTCTTTTTCATAGTTTAAAGGTTGAGTTATTAATTAAACATTTATTAGGTTATTTTCAGATATCCATGAATCTATATAGAATGTAAATTATTAAACTTTAAGATATTAAGAATTAAATATATGAGAATCGTGATACATGGGTTATATTCCCATGTTCTTCACTATGGGGTACACCCGTCATTTTTGCTAAGAATAATGATGGATGAATGCATGTCTACATTTATTATCATGAGATCAACTAGATAATAATAATGAATAAGTATCATATAAAAGGAATTGATGACCTTTTAGATCTCCTAAGTGTATCCCTATACTTCTATAATTTGAATCTTCAGTCAGGAAATTAATCATGAGTTCATAGTGATTCCATTTATAATCACGAATCCCCAAGAAATATTCTTTGGATTAATGAATAGAGTCATTCGGTATTACTATACATTTTTTAGTATTTATAGATGATATTATTTTCTACTCTTCAAGCAAGGAGGAACATTAAGGGAGTTTCAAAGGTATATTAAAGACCATATAGAGTGATAATTTGTTTTAAATGTATAGTAAATGACTATTTTTGATGGATAAATAAACATTCCTATGGAAAACTATCACCAATAAAGGGATATATATCAATCCTTCAAAAGTTGAGGTAATTGATGGATGGCCCATACAAATATATGTGATGAATATCTATAGTTTCATTCAATTAGCTGGGTATTATCTTTGATTTTTTATAATCATGTAATTATTTAATTTCAAACTAAATAATCCAACTTTGAAGGGATTCATTTTTTCCTTTAATGATAAATATGAAGAGATAATTAAAGAGCTAAATTAAAGGTTTATCCTTGCACCTAAAATAAAAATACCCTCCAATTGGGAAGGAATTTTGATCTACCATGATTCATCCGAAATGGATTGGGTTCAGTAATTAGGAAATCTAAAAAGTTGATAACCTATGCCTCTATATTATTAATGATCTATGAGAAGAACTAACCAACACTTGATCTATAATTGACTATAGTGATCATCACATAGAATATTTTGTGACATTATCTTTATATGGATAAGTATTATGTATATATCATAAAACCATAAACTATATATTCACAGAATATGAGATAAATATGGGCCAATGATAGTGGCTAGAACTGATCAAGTATTATTAATGTTCAATGAATTACCATTTAGGGAAATTGAATAAATTGGTATATTCTTTATATAGAGAGTATTTCACAACATTATGAATAATGAGGATTAAACGGAACAAGAAATTTTGGACACGATGAAGATAGAAATGAGAATAATTAAGGGATCTTAATACTAGATTGCACAAATAATTTCCCTGCCATCTATTCTAGATAGGATGAAAGAGGCCCAAAAAATTAAGTGGTGATAAAAAATTGGTAGCAAATATACTAGAGTTTAAATTTTTTGAATATGGAGTTATAATGTATAGAACCTAGATATATTTCCCATAAAAATATGAATTTTATTGGAGACTTATGTTTGATGCACATTGCTCATCATTCTGTATTCATTAAGGATGAACTAATATGTATAGTGATCTAAAGAAAAATCTATAGTGGGATAACATGAATAAAGATATTTTACAATTTGTATCACAATTCTCTGTATCCCAACCAGTCAAGGATAAATGAAATAATTATAAATTTATGATGCCACTATTTCCCATACAAGTATGTAAATGGGAAAACAAAACATTGGATTTCGTCGTAGGAATATGTAGGGTATATAAAAGAAATAATACATAATTTTTATTATTTGATCACCTCAAAAATCCACACTATTATAATGTGGGTCTATCCCCATGCCTTTATAATAATGGTTTACATGAACCATTTTTATAGAGTTGCTAGATCTGGGCTATACCAATGGTTTGGTCAAACCATTAGTATATACAATGTTATTCTAAATATTTCAAAAAAACATCAGTATAGGTTAGGCTATAAATATTGTTTTTAAAAGACTATTGGTGAAGCTATTTCACAAATCCAATAGGTTCCCATACCCCCATTCACCTGTGATCCCAACCTTAATTTTCCTAACTCGAGCAACTGACCTCTTCCCATATCCTCTATTGATATCCACTCATTCAATTATTTTTTTTGATTCATATCTTCTTCAACATCATATTTTTATGTTTTGAATATATCTTATCTTCTTCTAATTATTATTTTAATTCTTATATATCTTATAATGTGATTGATCATAGATATTGATTTTCTTTTACTGGTTAAATATGGATTTAGTTGTTTTTTGATCTTGTTTTTAATTTTTGGAATTTATGTGTTTCCGTTCATGAAATGAAGTAAATAGATACATCAATAAGAAGAGAAGGTTATGGAGAGTTCATTCCCCTTTTTATGCTCATGTTGGTAAGCTCTAGTTAGTGTGAAAAAACACAATATCTATGAATTAATTAATGGAATATATTATCTAGTGACCGTGATATCCATGTTCAAATTTAAAATAAAAGTGGCATTCTAAAATAATAATCAACAAGTTTTTTGATAAATAAGGAATGAGTTTATGAAATAATTACATATGAAAGAGAAGATACTTATCCTTGGAAATATATAATGCTAGAGATATTCAGGATTTTTGATAAGAATAACATAATTAAACAAATTAATGAGAATTTAATTATTTCAAAACTAATTTCTGAGGGTTAATGAGAGGAATTTTTTTTTGATAAGGGTTGGATTTCATTGATAATTTTTTACTATTTTTGATTAAAATTATGTATCAAATAAATCATAGGATGTTTATTAATTCCATATGAACTAAAGCCTCCATATTTATTCTCTATCACATATTATATATATTTTATTTCACTTTTTTCACCATCCTATCATAGATTTTATGATAGGGTGATCTTTATTTATTGTTGAGTTATGATAAAAAGGGGTATTATACTAGTGTGTCTATGAATGTTTTTTAAAAATTAGGTCAGGATTCATATTAAATTATATTCCCCACTCTATACCTTATTTTTCATCACAAGACCATTGTGTTTTTATAAATGGATTTCTCTATAATGTATTTAATAAAATACTTATTTAACTATAAGCATTGGGTATGATAGGATGGACTTTTAATAATTATATTTCATTTCCATTCCAAATAATGAACCCAAGTACATGACCATTAAATATGGTTATGAGAGAGTGAGAGTAATCAATTAGAAGGACGTGGTATAGACATAATTCCAGTGAAAATATAAAAAATTATTTATGTTTTTACAATTAATAGATAATGAACCATAGAATTATATGTCTCATATTTCTTTTTTATTTTCTTATATCACTATCTTAAATCATCATCAATATTTATAATTTTAATTTTCACATATTTGTTTGTTTATATAATTATATTAGTGTTCAATCTATTTAATTAAGTATTATATACCCTTTTTTATTGGATTATCTTTATACATTCATGATTCTATACTAATTAATGTATGTTTAGTGATTTGGTGTTAGTATTTTTAAATTATAAACTAATTGATCCCATGTGGAATTAATGAATCTCTATGGGTTTTTCAAAATCCAATTATGGTGTAATATAAATCACTTTTTAGGCTAGTAATGGTTCAACAGTTTGTGAAGAGAATATGCTGGGGAAACCTAAATCATGGAATCCATCTCTTTCAATTTTCACTCCTAAAGAATGAATTAAATCACTAGGGTTTTTATAATGTGGATGGTTTAGTAATTCCAATCCATCTTGGTTAAAAATTACAATGTCTGTTCATTATTGTGGTTGGTTGGGACATCATAAAATATAAATTAGAGATTAAATGATTTATAGAATAAAATATCCATACCATATTATATACATTATTATTGAATTAATATATATTTTTTTCATATTCATTCCACTCCAATATTCATTATATTAATCATTTTGTCCTTTAATTATAGTTTTCATATTTATAATGTATTTTGGGATGTTAAAATTAGTATGATCATTTGGAAATTAAGAATTTGTTTTCAAGAAATTATAGTTGTTCCGTTGTTTGGTTGTTTTTTGTTGACTCTTCGTAGTTAAAACCATGGGTAGCACTTTGTAGCATCTCAATGTTATTTAGTTTATCAACAATGATAGTGATTTCTAAGATATCAGAGATACACACATTTTTTTTTTTAGGAATCTACTATACAATTTGTTATTTATCTTATTATTTGTCTTCCTAACTAATCGTATGATCTAATGAATTTCATATTAATATTGGTTTGAATGATTTTTTGTGTAAAAAATTATATTTTGGATTTGAATATAAATTGTTTCCTTATAATCAAATGGATAGAATCTGGATGTATCTTATTAATTGGATTTAAATATTGTTTAGAAACAATTTGGTTGTTTTTTAGATTTTTCATTTAAAGATGCTTTATATAGTGGTCTTATACAATTTCAAAGTTATAATTACATTGTAAGACCATGGTTAAGGTAGGATAAAGTTAGATACTATACAAAAAAATATATATTTCAAATGGACTATTATGTTTGGTTACCCAAGGATAAGATAATATTTAATTATTCAAGAATGTAATGAAATGGAGAATTTGATATTTTATTTGTTTCAATTTGTGCATCATCAAATAAGAAATTTTATTCCAGTACAAGTGAAAAATGATATCAATAAACCTATGTAAAATATAAATATAATGATGTTGAGTTGGTGAAAAAATTATTGGATGATTTATGGACAACTGTATATTTGAAATGTACTCAAATATAAATTTTTTAGTTTTTAATGCTGTTATATAAATGAAAAACCCATTATGGAAGTTATAATACCTCCATCGATTATATTCTTACCTTTTTAAAGTACTTTCCCCAATGGTGAGGATATTCCCTCAACTAATTGTTTGATATGTAATTTAATTAAATTTCTCCGATTTTCTATAAATAAAATTCATAATTGTTAAAAATATTTAAGTTTATATTGTGTAGAAACAGAAGAACATAATTACTATAACAAATATTTTTTCATATTGATAGAAGAAAAATACATATGGAACACCATCTCATGTGCCATCAAAAATCATGTAGCACATTCCATTGAATCAAAGGATTATAAATATATTCACGTGTATTGAAATATCAAACAATATGAAATCACATGTTGTTCAGATATTTGAAGATAATTTTATTTGGTTCATCTTATGGAGGGATTAGCATGGTAGGAATTTTAGGCACAACATCCTGATTTTTTAGTAGAGGTACGTAGGGTTAGGTTAGGTCAATCTTGAGAGGGTTCTAATCTGATTGGTAAGATTATTAATACTCTCAACACATGTTCAATTTTCATTCACATTTATAATATTCTTCCATGTATGTGTATGAAAAAAACCTTTACTATCTTGATTACATAAATATCTAGAGCATATGATCTAAAAAATGATATAGATGTCTACCTAAAACCATTAATAATAGAGTTAAAATTCCTTTGGGTTATGGGTGTACATATATTTGATTATTCTTTGAAAAATATTTTTCAGATGTATGTTATCATTCCATGGACTATAAATTATTTCCTTAATTATGATATGTTGTCTAGTTGGAGAATGAATGAAAAAATAGAAATCCCTATTTGTATTATGAAAACATTATTGAGAAGACATATATATTGTTATACATTCTGATTCATTGGTTGTCAGTGATTCTTGTTAATAGATCATCAATATAAGAATAATCACAAAAGGTATTATAATACTATTTAAATTTAACAAGAAACTAATACATGTTAGAAACAGATGGTATTTCTTAATAGAATGATTTTATTGTTTCGTTAGGGAATGTTCAGATGAAATCTATGAAGTGGTATAATTTTGATACCAAAGACACTAAAAGTTGTCAAATGTAATGTATATTTTTTGAGTATCCATATTGGTCAAACAATTTGAATCATCATTTCTAAGATGTAATGAAAATTGTGAAAAATATATTTGAAACCGTTTCAATTAAATTAAATATATACGGGATGACAAGATATGACATATGATCTCATTAGAATATTTTGGATTTGGGTATTTATTTAAAACTACATATTGTGTGTACTTGTGAAAGCAATTGCAAGGTTTATTGACCATATTATTATGTGATGAAACCTTTAGAGAAAGGTAAATTTTTGAATTATTGGCGAATATCAAGGTTCCTGATTTCTATTCAGCAACATATCTATACATGTAAATATATAGGATTTGAAACCAAAATCCCTAAAAACTCATTTATATCACACTCTTGTTTGGGAATTTATTCTAATAGAAATCTAAAATTTACTATAAAATAATGTTAGGATGATGATGATTAGCCTATGCTATTTTTATAGAGACATTTGTTCTATAATTTTACCCAAACCTTTCTTTATAAAAATATATTACTAAGTTCAATTAAATTTTTATGAGTTGTAAACAAATTTACTCTATTTTTAACATGCATGTTGCATTTAAAAGTTCATATTCCAAATGAAAATTTTTTGGGACCCATTTTTTTTGTCAGATTTATTCTAATTATTGAAATATGTGCACAATGCATTATATTGTTTGAAATAATAATCATGCTAAAGTTCCATTGTTAGAGGTTATCTGGGTTGGGAATGATTTAGTTTTGTTCAGAGTATTTCTTGGATGTGAGCAGAAATCATAAAAGACAGATGAGAAATAAATATGATCAATATATAGAAAGTGAGTGCTCATATACATCTCTTAAAAATGAAATATGAATTACTAGGTAATTTTAATTAGCTGCATTGAGCATAGAAGAGTGAGATATGGAACAGAACACAATCTAGTTTTACTATGGTTCGTTTTTTGACATTATCATATATGTAATTTAAATATTTATATGTTATCTTATACTATGTAATTTCACATATAACATTATATTTTATTATCATTTTATGTATGGAACATAAAGAAATTATAATTATTTTTCATCAATATTTTCCTTTGACAACCAGAGTGTATTCTCCTAGAAATGACGTTTTTTCTTGGTTGAAATCTAGATATGATGTAACACCTAACAATTATAATGTAAGAAAATCATATTTGATAGTGTGTATGAAACAAAAAACTATGAAACAAAGGGGATATAATATCCCAATATGTTATGATATAATTACTATTTATAAATAGATTAAATTCTGGACATAAATTTCAATTAACACAAATAGTAAGTTATATTTCATTACACATAAGAACGATCTTGTTCGGTAGCATGTGTTACACAGAAGACTGAGTTTCCTTGAGAAAAAATATAAAATTACAATTATAATTATTTAGCATAAAAAATATATAATCCATCTTTTAGATTATATGTTATTAATAGTATTAATGAACTTTTGAAAATATATGTTTTATAAAAATAAAACAACCTATATTTCTATAAAGGAACTTTTACTGCCTTTTAACCGAGAACCTATTTTAAATCCAAATTTTTGAACTTTTTTAATTATTATATGTGAAAATAAATGTACTATTTTAAGTAGTAAGATAAAATTTAGTTTCGGGTAAATTATTTGTATTTTTAGTAATATTTCATTTTTAATTAATTGTAAAAATTAATGAATTTCAATTCAAAACATCTTTTTCATTTAATTTACTCATTATTTTAATTCATAATTTTAATTGGTTTTATAGTTTATTTAGATTAATTTGTTATAATTTAATCAAATTTTAGTCATTTGAATCAATTTCACATAAAACTAGATAAAAAACATGGTGTACATTTGAACATTGTTACTTTAAAACCCGCTTTGTCTTCCAGCATACAGGTTTAAGCATAGAATTATTTCAATACCTTATATGTTTAAAATTTAGGAAAATATATTCCATATATTTAATCATCATAATTTATAATGTCTAATTATGTCAACATAGTTTTTTAAAAAATGATTAGTGAATGTAATTAATGTTAATTACAACAATAAAGGTGAAATTAAGCTTAAATGTGTCTAACCATAAAATTAAGGTCCAAAATGGCCTCAAAACTTTTCTAAAATCCATTTTATTGAATTATTTAGACCCTATACTCCATTTTATTACACTTTTACATTATTTTAGCCACTTTGAATGGGAAATGTGAGGGAGTAATTCCCTCTTCCTAAATTTACAATAGAGCCACTCCTCGTCCAATATAAAAAGGCACCGAAGACTCCCACTTCCCCACACCTCTCATTGAACTGTAGATCGACAAATATATATGAAAATATCTCCTAAAAATACCAACCATATCCTAGAATCATCACCTTTATAAGTAGTCCACCCAAGGAATCCATTTTATGGAAACCAATAAGAGTTACCTGCATAAGAGATAACATTATTTCCTAAGCTTCTTAGGTTTATTATCATTCTCCACTGACTAAAATATTATAATTCCACATTTATATAGTTAAAAGTTTATCTTAAATATAATTATATTTTTTTATATTAAGGTTTTAACCAACACTAACACAAAATTACATCAAATGGGAAATGGACTTACCATTTATGTGTACGATGAACTACAGCCTCACGAAACGAAGTAGTTCATTTTTTCATTACCATATTTTATGGTTGGGAATTATTATAGAATATATATTTATATATTTTATATAGTTTATTTATTATTTATTTATAATTTAGTAATTTTTTATAATGCATAATAATAAAGATTCCATTTTGTGTAAATATGATAACATTGCTTGTGGAAGTGTGGACTCTTGCACAATCAGAGTGACCAGACTTGTTCACACTATACATAGAACATATAAAGGACGGTCTTAATAAACCTATGTAAAATATATGACCTATATATGACATTGAAATGAAAATATTAATTTTTATAATCATATTTTAAATCGTTTAATATGACAATGAAATGTATGTAGCATTAATACATACGTATAACCCACCATCTCCTTAAATGGTGCATGTAATTTGTTATCTCCAAATATTATGGATTAATATAAATACAAATATGATTGATATATGTGATTGTTTCGGATTGGTTCGAAATGCCCAATGGTTATGTATCCGACGATTGGGGGACCCCACTGCCAGAGTCCCATGTTTCAATTTCCCCTCTGGGCTCGGACCCTGTGTTACCGTGGGAATGTGACCCCAAGAACGCTTCGGGAATCCGCTCAAGGGCCGGAGAAACCCCTTCTCCCTAAATTACCATGGGTATGTGAACTCAAACTAGCACGATGATGCACCTGAATGTTTCATCATATGGGTCTTCTGGCTGCGGTGGAGGCCTTGGCTCAGGACAGATGAATGGGCCATTGAGGGGGTGTGAAGGATCAGGCCAGATTGGAAGGATTTTATACGACTCATGGAATGAGAACACCGAAGGATTTGGTGGGACACATGGGTGTATGAGGAGTGGCGCCCTTCGCGTAGGGCGGTGCTACGTGGCTGGAGAGGCCGTCTGAGAACTAGGGTGGCCGCAGACTGATAGGTATCTCGCGTACCAGGGTGGCACATGACTTCGGGATCAGCCCGCGCACCAGGTTGGTCCGCGGGGGAGTCCACGTGAGTAGCAGCGGCCCAGGGCGATACCAATCGGGGGTTCGTTGGTCAGGGCTTCGCCCCCTTAGGAGGGTGATACAAGATACATCAGATTGAAGAAGGGGAATAAGCTCCCTGTTCTGCGGGGAATACATCTACATAGGGGCCATGGTTCGTATTCTTCTTATTTTTTTGATTTTATGTTCGCGGTTCACCAAGTTGTTATGCATTTTTCAGTTTCTTATAAACTCGTTCCCAGTTTCATACCTGTTCTGGTTCTCCAATCGGAACATCACTTATTGCAAAATCCTAAGCTCCTTCCTCCAAAATTCTTCCACCTGTCTCTAATCGATCCTCTCCTCCTTTTCCCGTCTCCCTCGATCTCCTTTTATAGAGGGGGTGGGGAGAGGTGTATCTGTGGACATGCAGCACCTTTTTTTGAGGACCATGACGGGAAAACCGGTTTACGGATGACTTGGTCAATCTGCTGTGGGGGCCTTGAGCTGCAAACCAAACTATGCCGAGGAATGCGTCGCAGCCACGCATGGCTCGACTTCTATTGCCTGAACGAAGGAGTACGCAGTCCGGGCTGGTTTTCGTGGTTCGCGGATGGGGCGGTTCGAGATGGTGGACCGGCCTGGCTCTCATCCAGCTTTGCGCCTACAGAGTGCTCCCGCCTCCATTCTGCAAACGACAGCGGTCTGCAGAGGATGCAGACTACTAAACCGGCTGCATAGCATCACCTTTGGACCGGTACGTGGATCGGTCAGTCCTTTGCTGATTTCTTGGGTGCTCTTCATATTTTTGCCCAATTCCTTGAGGGAAATTGAGTAGAATCTCCTCTTGAATTAAGGGGATTATCATTCTCCTATGCAGATTTTTTAGGACCCTACAATGATATATAAATAATTCATTACATTATGGAGATTATGAAACCAATATCTAATTAATTGGAACCACAAGTAACAAGGTAAAACATACTCGACAAACATAGCAATTATCACTCAGAATAGTGAAAATAATGAAAGATTATTATCTAATGGGTAATAAGATATTATAAGATGATAATAAATGATATTGTAATCATGAATATAGTACTGAAATGATTTTTAAACACTCTTAAAACCATTATAGATGAGGTTAAAGGGAATTCACACAAAAGTAAAGACAAGGTAAGAGATTTCGCCTCAATTTAAATTCCATTATGACTTATTTGTTGTTATGAACTTAGTTTCTTTGATATGATGTATATACATTCCTCTTACCAGTTATATCATTATTATATTTATTCTAGTGATATTATTAATTTCATTTGTTGTTATTTCTTCATAGATATTATGGTTCAAATGTTTCAAATGGGTATGAGACACTTTGGAATGTTTAATGATTATTCTCCCCAAGAGAATATTTAAGGATTATCTTTGAAATTCCACACCCGTTTGTGACTATTAACTTTCTCTTGAAATAACCAAATTATTTTTGTGCCCTTAATTTATTATATATGGTGCAAATCTTTCCAATTTTTAATAAAATATCATTATTCATTAATTCTTCATGATATTGGTAGTTTCCAATTGAATTATTTCATTTACTGGTATTTGAGTTAAAAGTACAAAGTTGACAAGAATTTCATATCCAAATTTATTATCAATAAGTTATATTCCATTATCATTATCATTAAAATTTTAGGATTATCAATATAATGATTTTTTATCTATTCGTGTATTCTCATTTATATACGTGGATTTAATTTGATACACAAAATTTAAGTATTGATTGATTTTTACACCAACATTATAATATTTTCAAGGGGTTACATTAAAATCACAATTTATATGTGATTTTTTTCAATTAAATTTCCATGATAGGAAATTATGTTATAATTTTTTAATAATAAATTCAATTTTATTCTCTTCTGGTTATTAATTAACTTTATAAAGTGACATTGCTGTTTTTCTACTCTTTGGTACTAAACATGTCTTTGAATTTTTTTAAGATTACCCAAATGTATTTCTCTCTTTAGTTGTAGGAACTATTTTCTTATAAAAACCCTATTTTATATTTTTTTCAAAAATGTTTTTACCCTTTAAAAAATGATTTATTAATGAAATATTTACCCATTTTGTCAGTTATAAATTTTTTCAATGGAACCATCTTTTCACTTTCCAAAAAATAACGTTTCTAACCTTTTTACAATGGAAAATGAATATTATTTTTTCATATAAATCATATATAGATGTACTCAACATCATTATTTAGATGATTCCTTCATATATTTAAAAGTTTAATTTTTAATTATTCTTTTAATGTTTTTCTATGAAAATTAATTTGAAAATGAATTTCAAAATAAAAATGATATTTTCCTCAATTAATGTTTTTAAAATAACTTTTATAGTATTTCTATTCATCAAGGACAAAAACCATTTATTTTTACCCCACTAGATATTTACTGTATTGGTACCATCTTTTTTCATCATCTAGATGGTTTATTATTTATTAGGATTAGGATAGTATTTTCCTTTTCTTCCTTGATTACTTTTAGTCCACATGAAATATTAAATTCCCTATGGTCACTTGAAATGGAATTTCCCATAAAATCATTATAATTTTTCACGTATATTATTATTACCTAAACCATATACCATTATTTTTATAATGTTTAATTTAGAATATATTTTATTTTTTGGGTAAATATTGATAAATCTACATCTTTTATTCAATAGGGATATTTCATATATAAGAATTTAAGTTAATTTAATTGACTACTAGTTATGAATAATGCTTGGGAAATGCAACGACTGGTGGGGCCCCACATTTTTATTGCCCCTCGATGCATCGATAGGTTTTCATGAGATAGATAATTTCCACAAATTAAAGGGGGTTCTGCCTATAATTATAAACTATATAGAGGGTGGATCTTGATAGTAGAGCTTTTAATGTTTTTGAGGCATGACGTCCAACTATTAAGCATTTCCTTTATTTTGATTTAATTTTTATTTTCTATGTTATTTTTCATTGACATATGTATGGATTCATTTTATTCCCATTTTATTGATTTAATGACACGTGTTTCAGTTTCTTACCCTTCCATATTGAATTTTATTTATCTAGTTATTTGAATGGAATGTTTTTCTAGTTTATTTCCTTTTCACATTGTTTATGAACTATCTTGTTAGTTTTTTATTACATGGTATGTGTGTTTCAATATTTACCAATTTATAATTATTATTCTCATTAATTCATTATTTCTTCTACTATACATTTCTCTTTGTAATCATTTGATCATAGCCTTATTTTTTCCATTTCACCAGGAATCTAAGAATCATATTAAGAAAGTTATACATGGATATACTAAATGGAATAATTTTACCCTCGAATTAAAGAAAGAATTATGTTGTAATTGGTGAATTAATATTTAATATAGTAGTTATGTATCTATCTAGTTTAATAAGACTGCTATACTGATCATTACATCGAGACTTGGTTCATTTTAATCATAAGGTACTTGACATCGACTCTGAGTTTTCTGGGGTCGGGCACTACATATGACCTTTACAATAATTAAGAAAAAATATAGATATTTATTTAATTGTATTATTCATTTATATATTAGTTATTGTGTTTACATATTGACTCCATCTCTCAAAAATTAAGGGCGTTGGATTTTTGTCCCAATTATTTGGTTCATGAATGAAAAAATTTACTAAACAATGGGTATAAATTTCTTACAACTGATCGAGTAGTGAATATTAGAAAACATAAGGATGGAATTATGTTAACCAAATAAACTAAATATCATTCTAGTGCATCATATAGTTGAACTTTATATGGAAATATGTCTTATTATATGATTGTTGATAAAATATTTCCATTGGTTTAATAATCTCATGGCCGACTATCTATGATGAAATGTAAATTGTTTGATTCAATGATGTGACATTATAAATTTATTGATGACTATGGATTCCAAGTTATTGACATGAATTTCTTCCCAGCTACTGAGGGACATTATTTTTTGGAATTGATTTAAAATCATGTGTTTTATGTGAAAGATATTCTAAGACATGATTACGTTGTCATTATTGAAGTAATCCAAATAAATATTTTTCATGATGGTGGGGGTTAAATTGACACTATTTTCACCCCAATTGGAGCTATCTGATACATTATAAATGATGAAACATGTTTTCCCATTGTGGGAATTGATATTAAACATGAATTAGTGGGGGGTAATATATAGAAGCAACTATATATGTTCAAAATTTATTTAATTTACCTTCACCCAGGTTTCTTAGACCATTAAAAATGTAATTAATGTTATTTTTTTAGTATGGAATCATATTTTTATTTTAGTATTGTTTTTTTTATTTCATGTAATTTTATTTCTTTCACTTTAGAAAACCTGGATTAAAATGGGTTTTTATTAAATATATGATATTTTTAAAATTATAGTTGCTGAAATATTTTGTAATATTGATTAGGACATCTTTTACTTTGAAATTTTTTAGAGAATTTTTAAAAAAAAATTCAAAAAATATATTTTTCCTTCTTATGGATATTATTAAAAAATATTGAAGAAATTTTATGGAAGATATAATTTGATAATGATCGATGGATGAGTGATCTTGGGATGGATCATCTTGTTTTCTTAGTGTGTATAATAGTGGTAATATTTTTTAACTGCTTTAAATTTACTATCATGTTCTTATTATTTATCAACATCTTTCTAGAAAATTAATCTGAAATAGAGTTAAATTATCATCATCCCACTATTATTAGTCTTAAAGGGGGTGACCCTAGAACTAAAAAAAGAACCAATAATACTCATTCAAACAATGAGCTATCATAGGAGATCCCATCTACCACACCTTTTCATCCTCCACTTATTCCTCCATGGATGTTCCCACCCGTTCTGGAATCGTTATCTTATTTAGCCAATTCTCCCCATACCATGTGTACACCACCTCTAGTGATGTTCCCAAAATTACAATATCAATATCATATGATGTATCCCTAACCCATATATCCTTATCCTACCATGTATATTCCAATTCTATTTCCAACTATCCATCTAGGATCTTAGGATTCTTCTCTTTTTAGTTCCACTCCATTGCACGTAGATGACCTGCCGTGTGCATTGAAATATGAACATCTTTCATAGACTACTGATCTAAGAAAACCCAATAATCTATCACATCCTAATTAGAAATTTTTGTCATTTTTTATAATTGTTTCAAATTATATCACATCATTTTATTCTATTGTACTATAAATTAATTTTCCGATATTTAATTTTATCCAATTTAGTGGGTTTTTCTAATAGGTGAGGTGGGCACAATAATATGTTTGAATACAGAAATATTCAAACACAAATAATGGTTGATTATAATGAATTAAATCAAATGATCGTTAATATTTATAGACAAGCTAGAAGTTTTATGACAACATTAGCAATGTACAGTGTTATAATTCTAGTGAGACCAGTATCATAGAGGCATATCAGTAGTGAAATCAAGTAGAAAACATGGGTGAAGATATGGGTAAGTTATTTTTTAAAACTGATACTGATATTTATATTGTATTTATATTAATTATAATGTTTTTGTAATTATTATTTTATCTTTGATGGTGAGGCTACAAAGGTCGCATAGTTGATTGATTTTGGGAGTTGTAGAAGTCATATAGGCACGAGTAATATTATGTAAGGAAAAGTAGAGTTGGTTTTGACTTAGAGGGTGTACCAATATTCATTGATTATCCAAAAAATAATACCAATAAATGGTCACATATTAATGGGTAATGAGTTAATGTTATTCTTAATCATTAATAATTTTTATTGAAAATTTATTTTTTATTAAATATATTTAATTTTTTTCGATATATAAAAATGAATAAAAAAGAAATAGGAATCTATGATTTATATTAACTATTTTGGGAGAATAACAATGCCCGGTCAAGAGAGGCACTGGGTACATTAATATAATATAAATAATAAATATATTTGTACTGTTACATAAATATATGGGATTTATTTGATAAAGCTAAAATTTAAGGGGATCTATCTATTAGATATTCTATTAGTTTTTCCACATTTAGAGTGAGCAGATGTAGTATATCCTATATTTCATGAACTATTCAGGAATAATCCAAAAAATTTACTTCATTATCCCCAAACATATAATAGTTTAACCAATGAACTTAAAATATTTTATTGTTCATTGTAGTTATTATCACGAACCAAGTCGGGTTTCCATCCGACTCAGTGCCTGACCATGTCCACAATAAGGCCTGAAGTGCTTTACATATCCCCATGGTCTGGCATATGTTCCAGGGTAACAAATTAGAAATTTTGAATGATTTACTAGAACAAACAGTCATGAAATTGCTAAAAATGTATGATAAGACAAAACTGGAACTACACAACCAAACATGTCCTTAACGAGTTTCATATTTAAATACATTAATCATAAGAAAAAACCAAAAAGGTATTACAACATAAGGGAAAAAAAACTTTATACCAAACCTCTATTCAATTTAAGGAACCACATCCTCAATCCGCCCACCAAGATCCACACCCAAATATAGAAGAAACTCAAACCACCAATGCTAACATCCTTCATTAACCTGAAAAAAAGCAACAGGGTTTTCATACACACAACAGTGTATACCGGGTTAGATCCAATGCTCAGTAGAATGCCACATGGGTAAAAATATTCAATTCTAATGAATATATAATATAATATTACATTATCAATTAATTTAATGTTTTGAATACATTTCTAAAAATCCATTTGTGAGTAAACATTTTAATAAAAGAAGAACATAAAAAGAAAACTAATAAAACCATTTTCTTAAAATAAAACTTTACTCTAAATGTATACACACAAACAAAAAAAAGAGGTCCACTGTATGATGACATATGTAACCCTAACTTATAATGTTGAGAACCATGGGTAAATCAATAGGGTCAAATTAGCTCAATTTAGATTTTAGGAACCTCACATCTCGTTGAAAATGTGTCATATAAACCATGAAAATCATCATTCTTGTGAACTATACACAACTAGGGGACATCACCGTAACCTTAGTGGTCTCTAATCATCGTCCAAATGATTAGTAAGTATTTTAAAAGACAATCATACTATGTGAAACCGAACCATATCCCATTCAAAATCACTAAATGGCTAGTTCCTGTCTACCTACCTAGTTACATAGGATTTCCTTTTTGTGATCAAACATGTTTCAAATTCACATATCACACACTACACCACCTTCATAATCCAATTCCTATCAATTGAACTAAATTACCAATTTTCATAAAATTGACCATTTTCAATTATACCCACACCAAAACACCTTTTCAATGAATTTATTAAGACATTGACTATTCATAGATTTCCACTTTTTATAAAATACATGAAAAATATACAATTATATTCAACCAATTTAAAGACCAAGCCCTTCCATTTATCCCACTCATACCATAAGACTATTTTTTCAATAATCTTTTCATTATCTAATCAACTCAAAAATAGTTTTCAAAATTGGAAAATATTTCAAACATACCCAAATGATCAATGTTCCATTGGAAATACATTTTTCCACACAAATGCACACCAAACTCTTTCTATACATAATTTCCACCTATCACAAAATTTGATAAATCATTTAAAAAGTATATAGAACATTAATAAACAACACATTAAGGGTTTGCAATAGAAAAATGACCAGTTTCACATATAAATTCTTATTTAAGACTTAACGCGTGTTTAATCCTACCAAATTCCACTTTTTCAATCCACATATAATTTAATAAATCCAATTAAAAAATTTATGAAACACATTAAATTAGAACATAAATGTTTACACCAAAATCCAAATTTCATTCATATAAAAACTCTAATGTTAAACCAAATGTACTATATTAGAATATAAAAACATGATTTCCACTATTCAAGCTATTTTCAAATAAATTTATATGGTTCAAAACAAGATCAACACACCGAGGAAACAAACTTTTTATCAAAAACCACATTTACAACACATTCGTAACTTATGTGTTATTAAAAATATGATTCTCACCCAACAACAAACACGGAAAACATTTTAACAAAACATCATGCTAAATCGCACACCCAAAATATAGTTATATTTCCTTAAAAATCCATTCAAACCACGTAGACATACCAAAAAACATAGAAACCTTTTTTACACAACAGAAATAGATAATAGAACATATTTATAAAACCAAATAAATATATTAAATTAATGAAATAATTATGGGGAATGGAACCACGTAACTTGGATGAGAAATTTCTAGAAAAATCCCTAAAACTGCAATCTCACCTTAACTACATCATAGAGAACAAAAAAACAATCCCTATTCTTGAATATCGAAAAAAATAAAGATTAAGACCAAAAAAAACCCAATAGGGAAAGAAAAACCCCCAATGATTACCAAAAAGAGTGAAGCCACCATAGGAGGGAGGCTGCCGGGTTTGGTGTGCCGTTTGGGGAAGGGAACCGGTGGGGTCGATGTGCCACACATGGAAGGGGACCGGTGGGGTTGGTGTGCCACATAGGGATGGAGGCCGGCGGGTGGGGGGCTATGTGGAGGGGATGTTTCCAGTTAGTGGAGAAGGGTGTGACGGGGTGAGGTTTCTGGGAGGAGGGGCTACACATGGGAAGGGCCAGTGTGCACAAAAGGGAGGGGGATGGTCACGATGGGTTATAGGAAGGAGGGGGCGGCACACCAGAATGGGGGGGGGGACAAAAACCTATCCAATAAAAATAAAATATAAATTAATAATAACAGAAATAAGATTAATAATAATAATAATGATTTTAATAATTATAATAATAATAATTTCACTAATAATAACAATTAAAATATTTTTTAAATATATTAAAAAAACAACAAAAACAAACATAATTTTTTTAACAACAACAATAATGATAATAGCCTTTAATAATATTACCATCATTATCATTAAAAAACAATTTTTTTTATTAATTGTTCATATTTTATTTTTTCTTTCACTTCATTCTTCTTATTTTTAACTAATTAGTAACAATGATAAATGTTTTTGAACATATGATAGGCCGCACAATGACCCGGTGAAGCCACACGACTTCTACCATTCCCTACCCGTGTGTCGGATGATGTCAAGCCCAAAAATTTCATTTGTCATCAAAAATGTAAAATTTCAATTGGGATTTTCCCACAAATTGAAAAAATATTTTAAATACCTAAAACATAATAAAATAATATTATTTTAGAGGTTCATGTGTGACAATTTGCCCAACCATAATGCTTTCAACCCATGGAGAGTAATCTTAAGGCTGATTCAAAAGAAATAATCGGTACCCCGTTACAACACTAGGAGATTCCCAATTGAAAAAAATGAAAAGATGAAAAGAAAACTACCATCAAGAAAAGTGTTTTACGATTCAAAATCAAGAGGCCAAAATGTACTGCCCACTATGAGCCCCCTTCCCCCGAGAGATTAAAAATCTACAATTGATCCATAAAAAGGGAAATAATTCTTCCAATGAAAGATCCAATATCCCATGATAAAACCCATTAAACATTCCCAAAGAGGCTCAAACATTTTATTAGAAACATTATAAAACTTAAATGATTCTACCACAACCATTCTTGACAACACCATTGGTGTGATTTGACGCCAATATTTACACAAGAGTGCAGATTGGGGTTGGATTGCTCCGGAGAAGAGTACCAACCATCAAACCAACACTAGGGATGAAACTAGGTTGCTTCAATCAGAAGGCCTCACCAGACTCCCTACACTAAGGGTAAAAAATACCTAAGATAGAACTATAATTCCCACACAGAGAGGAAAAAATGGACTCCCAACCATAGAAACGAGGATAACATTGATTTACATTCACATGATTTCTACAAGACCCATGGTGGGTCTCTCCACTACAGAGTCCAAATAGATTAACTGATTGGTATAAATAGACGAAGGAACCCCACATGGGATAACTCAAAATTTGTGCACCGACAAGATCACTTATCATGATAGATTTGATGAAAAGAAGATTCTAAGACTCATGGGAACACACCACACAGTTCTCTATTCCCAAGGGGTATTACCATCTTTAGATGAGCCCAAACTAAAACTAAAGTTATTTCATATGGATATCCATACAAAGGACATGAAACTGAGACTCACACATGATGAGACACAACTACTAGAGTTCTCAGAAAATGGGATGGCCTCCTCTTTAGCACCCAATAGTTATTCTTCCACCCCTGTGGGTTTCAATATGGAAGTGAGGGCCCCAAGCCTCTTTCCATCAAATAGGGTCATAATAATGATAAACTATATAGGACCTAAACTATCTTTATTTCCCATATTATTGATAGGTAATGTACTGTTGTCCCTTAAAACTCGAGGGGGTTACTGACTACACAACATATTCACACCAAGAACTATGGTTGGAGATATGATGATTGAGGCATCTCCTGAACCATTTACGGGAATTGAAAACCCCTGATTTAAACATCATCATCAAGTTACACGAGAAATCACACCATGATCCGACAACATCAACTGAACATAACTCATCTAGAAACCTACTTACTTCTCACATGGTACATTCTACAAGACATGGGCCTAAAATATGCATACATATTTCTCCTCTCACTCAAAAACATAATAAATAGAGGATAGAACACCTGTAATACAATTTCACTCAGAACAATGAATTCATAAATTCTCAGAATTTAACAATGCACTCATTCAAGTAGAAGTTCTCAGAAGATTCTACGATATCCACCTTCACCCTTAAAAGAAAAAACATTCCAGAATGACACCACCCAATATGACCCTTGAAACCTTTAGATACATTACAAGGATAGTAATGTTGACCCGAGTCCTAAACAGTACGAGGTTACCCAAAACAGCCATAATAGCCTCTTACAACTATATTCTCTACACTGGTGGCCTAACATGAACTTTTCATAAACATACCCAATGAAAGATCAAAATTCCCCTTTAAAAAAAATCCAACACATACAACTATAAACTATGTCCTACTTTCCTCACTATAATTCCTTCCACCATCTTCGTCTACACCTTTAGACACACCGGTGTTAGATATCACCATCAATGACTCAGGAAACTAAAGAAATTATGATTTCATTCAAATCCTTATATATTCACTCTTTTTATGTGAGTGGATCTACTTAATGTGAAATGTAAGAGAGTTAAACACCACCGTAAAAACCAAGAAGTTGGTCTGTACTTTGATCAAGATGGGTTCCAGACATTGACAAATCACCCATGGATGGATTTTGAAAATGTATCAATTCCTTAGGGGTGTGTTTACTACCAAAAAATGGAACCCAATGACCCAATCAAATTGGTCTATATTCCAAAAATAACATGGGAAAACATCGATTGAATAGGGGAAATCACTGCAAATGCATCCTATAACACTTCTCAAAAGAAACCACTAACCAAAAATCCAAACCAACTCACCAATGAAACAAAGAAATTGAAGACCATTCGAACAAAGGTGGTTATAAAACCCAAAAAACCCAAAAAACATTCCAAATGATATAAAAATACACACTGTGCCTTTTTATTTAAAAACCAATATTGGATATAAAGAAGTATGGGTGGGTTTCACATCCACCAATGATATCACACATAGCCTTACACAAGCATTTTTCTCATGCTAAACTGGGTAACCCTTCACTTCCCACACTTGTATTATGCATGTATCCACTCATAGAAATACTAAAGGATAATGAAAAACTCTTTAAAATTTCAAAATAAAAATTCAACCCACTTTTCCATATTTTGAAAATCAAAACATCTCCATTTTAAAGTCCAAACTTCAAAAAATTCAAAAAAGTTTTCATGTTAAATTTTTAGTACCCAAAGAGATGGATGATAATATATGAGGAACTTAGTGTTAGTGGGTGGATTGGACATATGGTTGGAGGCCATATTCCAATTGAGCCACCAAAATAGAGAGTGTTATTAGACAATGTCTCTAACTCCTTAAGGATTTCTAGGCCCTTCTAGCTCACTGAGACACATGACCCAAATACATTTTCATTTAACAATTAACGATTAACAACAAAGATCAAGTGACTCAAATGTATCCCGATATCCCCTACTAACTTGAGTCCCGTAATGAGGTGTACTGGCCAGGAACCCTACTCATAATTAGGAAATAAAATTCTGATAAACATAATTCCAACCTACCCATGCTCATTCCTATGAAACAAGACTCAAAACAACATAACCTCGCTCTAATACCATTTTATCAAGATGCCAGACAGGTCTCCATCTGAACCAGCGCCCGACCTGGTCCGCAGAAAGGCCTAAAGGTCCTTCTCGATCTCTATGGGCTAGAACTTGTATTAGGGTAACAAATAAATATTTGGGAATGACTAAACTGAAAAATCAGTCGTAAAACAAGTAAGAATATAATATAAGACAAAAATTAAATTACACAACCAAAAATTCCCTTAAAAACATTCATATTTAATGATTTAAAACTTTAGAAAAAACCCCAAAGGTATTACAATAGAGGGGAAACAAAACACCATTGTTGACCTATATGAAACATGAGGAACCACATCCTCAATCCATCCCAACCAAGAACTGCACTAGAGGCCATAAGAAACTCAAACTACAAACACTAACATATTTACTTAACCAAAAAATAAAATAAAAAAGGGTCTTCATACTCCCAATGTTTTATGCATGGTTTGAGCCAAATCCCAATAGTATGCCTCATGGGTAAAAAGATTCCATGAATAAGCATTTATAAGATAATCTAACATGTCCATTTAAGTTAATGTTTTGAAAACATTGCTTGAAAACCATATGTGAGTAAATATTATAAGAAAATAACTACATACAAAGAAAACCAGTGTTACCATTTTCATAAAATAAAATGGGATGCTAAAGGTATACACACACACACCCACACACACTAGAGGTCCGTCGTATGCTGAAGATAATGCCCCAACTTATAAGGTAGATCACCACGGGAAAATACCTAATGTCAAACTATCTCAAGAGGGATTCTAGGAATCTCTAATCTAGGGGAAAATTTGGTATAGAAACCATGAAAACCTGCATTCTCAAGAATGAGCCACTGGTAGGGGAAATCCCCATTGCCATAATGGTCTCCAATCATCAACGAAATATTTAATTATTTTTGTAGTTGTCAACCCTATTAAGTGAAACTAGACAATATCCACTTATAATCACCATCTAGCTAGTCCTAATCTATCCATATAGTTACCCAGGGTACCCATTTTGTGCTCAAACAAGTTTCACATTCACATATGACACACAACACCTCTTTCATAAAACAATTCCAAAAATTTCAAGGACATCACCAATTTTTTTTGAACAGACCGTTATCAATTTTACCCAAACTAAAACATCTTTTAAATACATTTATCCACACTTGACCAGTTTTTATATTTCCAATTTTTATAAAATAAAAAAAAATACAGTTAAAACAAACTAATTTAATTTCTAAGCCCCTCCATTTATCCCACACATACCTGAGGACTATTTTTTAAACAAGTTTTTCATTGTTTCAACAATTTAAAAACTATATTAAAAAAGATCACAATAAGTTGAACATGCCTAAATTATCCACTGTCCATTGAAAATTTATTCTTCCACACAAATTCACAGCAAACTATTTCTAAAAATAATTCTCACCTCTCAATTAATAAAATTAATCACTTAAAATTTTTATATAACATTTCAAAAATAGAACATTAGGGTTATTCATAATAAAAACATACAGTTTCACATATAAATTCCCCTTTAAGACTTAACATGTGTTTAATATTATAAAATACCACTTTCTCACTCCACATATAATTTAATAAATTAAATCAAAAAATTTATGAAATACATTAAATTATAACACAATGGTTTACACAAAAAAACCACCTAATTAAATAAAAAATGTTACTCTAAAACCAAATGTACAAAATAAGAATATCAAGACATTATATACTTTATTAAAACATTTTTCAAATTTATTTCAAGGGTGCGCAACAAAATCAATATTAAAAGGAATCACACTTTTTATTAAAAACCTCATTTTTAATACATTCACATCTTTTGTGTTTTTTTAAAACATGGTTTACACCTAACAACCGACCCATAAAACATTTTCTTGAAACATCACACTATATCATACACCCAACTTTTTATGATTTTTCCTTTAAAAAATCCATTCACACCACATAGAAAAACCCAAAAACTAAGAAATATTGTTCGTACCACAAAAAATATATTATAAAACATATCTATAAAATAAAATAAATATATTAAATTAATCAAATAATGTTAATGAATGGAACCGCCTACCATGGGTGAAGAAGTATGTGGGAAAAGTTGTGAAATTGAAATCGTGCCTTAAACACATCACAAGGAAGCAAAAAAAATATTCACGAATATCGAACCCAAACTCAATATTGAGCCCTAAAAATAAAACCAAAAAACGAAATCTGATCCATAAATGTTTACCTGGAACAGTATGGCCACCAGAGGAGGGAGGCAGGTAGTTTCAGTACGCTAAATAAGGAAGGAAACTGGCATGGTCTGTGGGCTGCATAGGGACGGTTTTTAGTGGGTGGAGGGTTGTGTACAGGTGAGGTGGCTGATCGACGAAGGAGGGCATGAGAGAGAGAGAGATAGTCACGATTGGTTGGAGGGAGGAGGGGGTGAAGGGGGGACCTAATCCCCCAAAAAGAAAAATAAATTAATTATAATTTATATTATAATAATTGTAATAATAAATTATTTTTATTAATAATAATAATATTGTCACTAATAATGATGATAATTATTATAATATTGATTAACAATAAAAATAATAGTAATAATAATAAACACAACTTAACAAAAATATTAACAAAAACAATAATAATATCCTTTAATAATATTACCATTGTTATTATTATTCTTCAAAAAATTATTACTTTCATTTTTCTTATTTTATTTTTTATTCCTCTTTATTTTTCTTCTTCTTAATTAATTAATAATAATGAAAATTCATTTGGAACATCTGGCAGGCCTCACAGTGTCCTAGCGAAGCTGTATTGCTTCAACCATTCCATACCTATGTGCTGGATGCCGTTAAGTCCAAAAGATTCTTTTATCATTAAAAATAAAAATTTTCAATTTGGTAGGTTCAGCTCCTTGAAAAAATATTTCAAATCCATATAAAATAATATATTAAAAATATATCATAGGTCTGGGTGTGGCAATTATTTTTTCCTAGATTCTTCAAAACTAGATGCTTTTTGTTTTGGGATGTTCTCAACAAATAGTTGAGTATAATTTGGGAAGCCATCAGTTTTATAAATTTTTGTTCCCCCAATGATGTTATTAGACCAACCATATGTGTTAGCTTTTTATTAATGTTATCTAAACTTGAGTATTTGGAGTTCATTTTATTCAAATATCTTTATTTTGGTTTCATTTTTTTAATTTTAAACTAATTTTAATATATAATATTCATTTAAACTATGAAATATTTTTACTTATAATTTCATATAGTTCATTCAGATCAACATAACCATAATTAAATAGAATAAAACCATCCTAAAGTGGTCATTTAAATTTATTTGAATTTTCAAGAAGTATAAAAACATAAATAGTAATAAAAAGTATTTAAACATAAATAAAACAGCCTTAAACAAAAATCACATTGTTCAAAGACTAAAGGTCGAAAGTGACATATTAATACAAAGGGATTGAAATTACCTATTTAGTTATATTATCTGTATTAAATTTAAGGTTTATTCACATTAATAACTGTAATATATGAATGAAAAATCTCCTTTAATCTAGAATTTATAGTGTGAATCATTTCATTATGATCCCTCTAGGTTTTCCTAGAATTACTCCTCCAAACATGCTATTTATTCTATTGAAATCCAGAAATATTAGTTTTATTGATTTTAATTTAACTACTCAATGATACGTTAGTATAATACTTATAATATGGAAAAATTTCTTTAGTGAATTTATCATTCCTTAGGGTCTAAATTTAATAAATTATTATTTTATAAAAAAACTTCTCAATCCAAATAACCTAACAAAAAAATAACCAATTGAAATAACCAATTGACATAACCCATGATGAATTAAATACCCTTACAAAAAATGAACAAAAAAACCTTTCCCAAATACAAATAAATAACCTAACTCAAAATTAACTAATTAATCTAGAAAAATCAGTAATGGGTCAAATGACCTAATCCCTAACAAAATAAAGACCAAAATTCAAAAATGAACCAAATTTCATAACCCAAAAAAGATATATCCCAAAAATAAACTGAATGTCCTAAAACAAAATAAACAAAAAAACCTAACATGGAAATGATTTAACCAAAAAATGGTCAACCAAATATCCTAACAAGACATAAAGAATGAAAAAAATGATGTAACAAAAAAAACAAATAACCTAAACCCAAGAAAACCAACTGTTCTATCCAAAAAATAAATAATTGAAAAAATGAACTCACCAAGAATTACATAATTATGAAATATATCAAATTAATTAACCTAAAATAAATTTAATAACTATAATAAAAAATGACAGAATCCAAAGATGAACTAAATGACTGATTCCAAAATTTCCAAAAAAGTGACCAAAATATCATTTCCCAAAATAATCCAAATTATATAACTCAAAAATTACTTAACCAAAAAACGAAGCAAAGGGAATAACCAACATCATCCAAAATGACCCAACATAAAAAGAACCAAATGATCCAACCATATGACAAATTATACCAAGGTGAAAAAATATATATCCCAAAAATGAACCAAATTAAATAAATCATTAATGAATGAGACACCCTTACCAAAATAAATCAAACGAAGAAAGAAAAAAATGGAAAATAATATAATCATATGAATAAATAACCCAATAACCAAATGACCAAATAACTTGATAACCCATCCAAAAAATGAACCAAATCACAAAAATAACCTGGAGAACAAATAAAAAAATATTGACATACAAATAGAATTTGAAAAAAATAACAAAACAAGAGGAACCCATATCATACCCATGTTAATCATTTTAATTAGTAGGTATTGGTTATGTTTTTAAATTAGTATTAAATATCTATTTAAATGTTAATTTATATGATTTAGTATTATAAGGATCTAATCAGTGATTAAAATTTTAATTAATTCTAGGTTGTGTTGAACATTTATGTAACCTAAATTATTTTTGTTTAAATGAGGTACTCATAATATTATTAATAAAACATAACATCCTTTTTTACATTGAATTTCACTTAATCACAAGTATATTCATTCCCCTAGGTCTTAATCTAACATGAGAATTGAATTTAATAGCACATAGTGATTCACCGCTATAATTTAATCTAATGTGGTAATGTTTTGACTTTATGTGAGTAGATGGTAAATATCAAATATATTCAAAATCAAACATATTTTTGTTTGTTTATAAAATTAATTTTATTTTATAATATATTGTTATAGTATTCAATCTTATTTATAGCAAGAGATATTGGGCATAGAAGGCAGTGTGCCTTGAGAAAGTTATTTTGCTTGAGTAAGAGGAAGATGGATGGAAGTGTTATAAATGCACTAACACAAGAAACCATTTTAGTTATTTTTATTGATATTTAATATTTCGTTCTAAAATTAATAATTAAATAACTGTTTTTATGTTTTAAAAAATGCTCCCAAGATGCCTTGGATGAGACTGAATATTAAAATTTAATCTAAATGATCATTTGTGACATGTATTAGGTGTGGATAAACATGGTAGATTTTTATGTGGACCTGGAAAAAACATCATCAACACTTGGTATTGTCCCTCATCTGGTGCTTCCTAAACCCACCACACTACCATGCAACAAAATGATCAAAAAGAAAAAGATGATGCCAAAAAACAATATATATAGGACCCTAAAATAGTTATAAAAGTTTATAAAAAGTTCCTAAAAACTATGTAAGTTATATTCTGTTGTACCTTGGTGATAAATGTTTTTTAAATTTTTTTTACCCTTGTTGGCAACAAACCATTTTTGTATAATAATTTTTTTGCTATCAAGTAAGAATAAAGTTACTGAGTTAGAAAGAATGAAGTTTCACAAGAAATAAGTTTCTGAATAATGATTTATTTTTATTACAGAAATGTTTTGAAATTTTATGTAGAGGAATATAGTGAAGTCATAAGATAATGTTTTTTTCAAACTTTCCATGAAAAACAGACGATTCTTTTCTAATGAATATGTTCTCACAAATCCTGATAAAATTCATGATAAAAGCATGTTATAAAATTTTGGAGATGTTAAAATAAATAAAAATCACTAAAAATATAAAAAAATTATAATCCAATATGTTTCTAAGAAAATAGGAACCAACATTATGCAAAAATCAAAACCAAAACTCTGCCCAAGTCAGAACTGACAATATTCCTAAATCAGAACCTTGATTATTAGAAAATTGGAACCATTATTTTGTGAAAATCAGAACTAGTTTTCGAGGAAAATATAAACTAAGTTTCTAAGAAAAATTGGGACCAAGATACTGAGCAAATCAATACCTTGTTTCTGAGAAAATTTGAATCATTTTTCTAAGAAAAATCTTACAAGAGATTCTGAGTAAAATAGAACTAGTTTTTTTGTCAAATTAGAATGATGTTTTTGAGTAAAATAGGAAACATTATTCTATGAAAATCAGAAGAATCATTCAATGAAAATTTGAACCAAGAATATATAGAAATTATTACCATCATTTTATTAAAATCATAACAAGCATTCTACATAAATCATAACCAACATTCTATAGAAATCGGAACAAAAATTATGTAAAATTTGAAACCAATATCCAACATTTTTTTATGGATGAAGATATTAATAGTTGAAGAAGTCAAACATGGATTTCAATTTTGTGCAAATACTTGAGAAATTTATGGAGTCCTATAGAAGCCAATTATTGGGATTTAATATGATATATTTTTGGAGTTTTTTTTATTTAAGGAAGTATGAATGATTTCATGTTTCTTACATTTTGTTTTTGATTTTCCTAAAAATACTTTCTCAGATCATTTGTCGATTTGATGCTTTATATATTTTCCAAAGGTGGATATCTGTATAATTTGATGTGAAAAGTTCATACCTAATAGAATAAGAGTTTTATTGAGTTTTTTGATTAGAAACAAATGAGATTCACTAATCTGAAAAAATTGGAAAAACTATTCTAAGAAAAAGTAGAACCACTATTTAGAGAAAATTAAAAGCACTTATCTGAGAAAATAAGATCCACCTTTCAAAAAAAATAAAATCTGCCATTCTATATATAGATCAGATTAAAGAAAGTATTTATTATTTTGTTTCACTCAATTTTTATTACAAAAAAAAACATTGTAAACTGATGGGAGTTAGTATAATATTTCATATTTTGAGATAAAATGTTTCTAATAGTAGTCGGAATAGGTTTTATTCACTTTTTCATTATTGTGAATTTCTATAGACCCGCAGAAGTAGATACAGAAAGGTCATAGGTTCTCACCTTGAGGTCAATCCTTGAAAATATTGTGTGTTTTCCTTTATTTCCTACATTTTCATGCATGAGATTTTAAAAAATGTTGATAAGGGTATAACTCTAAAAATGTTTCAAGGGTTAAGATTCTAAATGTTTTGAGTCATATAAAAAGTGAAAAACTAATTCAACCCCCTTTTCAGTTGTTATTTGATCATTGGAACTTCAATTAGTATGATACGTAGGTTCCGTTATTGAATCCTTATAATAGATAGTATAAATTCTACAAAAAGTAGAAAAATTACAACATTCGATGGAAAAATATTTTATGGATGTAAGAATAGGATGATTAAAAATATCTTATCTCTTGGATTAGATGTTTATGATGATACTACTATTGATAATCCTTTTATTGAGAAAGATTATCCTATGGTTTTTAATGATAAGATAAATATAGGTGTTGATGGAAATGATATAAAATCAATCCTTATATCCTTATGATAAAATTTTTATCAAAAGGTGATGTGTCTCAAAACTTCAAAAATTATGTGGGACAAGATTGAAAGTGTTTTTGAATGGAATAATAATGTCAAGGAAGAAAAGATACAAATTTTTCATAGTATGTATGATGTCATCCAAACGAGGGATGAAGAATCAATTGATAAATACATCAAAAGAGGAAATGAAATTATTTGAAACATCAGAGGATTACAAGATGTCCTGGAAGATTTTTCATTTGTGAAAAAAGTTGTTCGAAACTTTCCATCTAGGTTTAAATCTAAAATTTATTTTTTAGAAGATAAGGATGATTTACCTCTTGATGAATTTCATAACTTTCTTGTTGCTTTTGAAATGAGGAAATCTCCAATGTTTAAAAAGAAAATGAAATATGAATTGGTGTTTGATGTTATGAGAAATATAAAAATCCATGTTATGGAAGAAGATGATCCTTGTGAGTATGAAGATGAGGAGGATAATGAGATGATTGAAAAAACATGTATCTACTATTAAAGAACATTCTAAGAGTAAGACATAAGTATGGAAGTAAACTTTTTCCCATATGTTTTGAGTGTTGTGGAACTAGAGACCTTATCATGAATTTCTCGAAGAAAAAATTTAGATAATATGGAGATGATTTCTACGAAAAACCTCGATAGAAGAAGTAGAATAAAAATGAAAAATAAGAAAATTATTCCAATAGATACAAGAAGATTTTTAATGGATACAAAATAATTACATTGAGTAAGAGATCTGAATCAGAATCATCTAAAAACAATTCATCTAAAGATGAAAGTTGCAAAAAATTCAGAAACTTCATTGCAAAATTTGAGAAAAAAATATTCTTGAAATAGAGAAGAAGTTGGTGAAGAATATTATAGATAGTTTCTGCTCAAAACTGAACTTGTTTCATGTCTCGAGTAAAACAAAACTCTCAAGAAATAAATTTTATTAATGAAGAAAAATCATTAAGAAGTTTATGAAGGTAGAAAATATGTCATCATGAAGGAGAAGGAATACATTCATGAGATTTTAAATTATATACTTATAGTTTTTAAATAGGGAAACTTGATTAATGATCTTAGTAAGAAAATAGAATTTTTGGAATAAGAGGTTAACTAGTTGAAATAAAAACTTCTTGAGTCTGAAAGTACCATGACGAAGCTGAATGAAAACGTTAACAAAGATTCAAAAGTAAAATTTCTGACTTCTAAAGTTGTTGAGAAGGACTAATACGAGAATGATGTGAAATATTCTCTAACAAAAAATAATGCTTCATATTATTATTTTAACATTTATGATTTTTGAAAAGGTATTAGGAAATAATGGATGGAGAATTTATACGAGAAAACTTTCAATTCTACATAAGTAGGGAACTCATTCAAAAGAAAAGATAGTCCACATCCTGAGCATGTTAAAGTTGAAAGAAGATACAATCCTCAAAAAAGTGTTTATATAGATAGATCATTCGTGAATAAAAAATCTTGATTTTATGGTTATTTCAATTGTTGTGGAATCTATGGGCACATAACTTATAATTTTTGGTACAACTTATCTATACCTAGAAGAAGGTTTGAAAAAAATGGAAGAAATATTGAAACAATAATGAGTATCTTTCCTAAAATACAAAAATTTAAAAAGGTGAATTGTCAAGATGTTAGAAACATTCCAAAAAAGAATCAAATTCAATGTATAAAAAATGTTTTTGGAAGATATGATCAGTCTTTTCATCATGCAGAAAGATGTCTGACACTCTCTCCAGTAAAGATACTTATAATTGAAAGGAAAATAAATATGAAAAGAAGAAGGTTGAGGAAAGATCTATTGTTGTTGTGATATAATTGAAATAAACTTAGAGAAAAAACTTTGGATACTTGATATTTGTTGTTCTTCACAAATTAAATTTGATATAAAAATATTCAGATAAGTTGAATGTCATGATGTTGAAATATTTAATTCTGGCAATGATAGTTCTTTAAAAATCATTGGAACCATAACAACATATATTTAGGTAGAGAAATTGAAATCTAATGAATTTTTACTTGTATATGGGATAATACATAACTTACATAGTGTAACTAAACTTTGTAATGTTGGAAAATAATTAATATTTAAAAAGGATTCCTAATTATGAAATATGGAAAATTCGGTACAAAAGGAGAAAGAATGAATGAGAATCTATTTCAAATAGAATAATTCTATAACTCCTATTAGATGCGCAATGAAGGAGAAGACAAGTTGTGGCCCCAAAGACTTGGCTAATATTGGTAAAAAAATATGAATAAATTTTCTATAGATGATGTTTTCCAAAATTTTCCATAACTGAAAAGAATAGAATAATTTTTTTTATTACTTTCTATAAAGGATATTTGACTAATAAAATTCCTAATAGAGTTTAGATTCAATCTACAAGTCCACTTGAGCATATTCATTCTTTTTTTATGTGGAACTATGAGACATTAATCAATAAAATAAGGCTTATAATTTATCCCATTTATTGAAGATTTCACTCAGATGGAAGACATCATGTTCATGAGGAAAAACTCATAGTTTATTGAAATTTTGAAATTGTTTAGAAAATATATTGAGAAATAATTAGGGGTTTCCATAAAGTAGTTGGGAACAGATAACAGTAAAAATTCACAAACAATTATTTGGAAGTTTATCTGTGAAAACATGGTATCAAACATTACTAGAGTGCTCCCCATACTCCACAAAAAAATAGAGTAGCATAAATAGAGAATGAATATTGGTTAAAATTGGAGTATGTATGTTAGAAGAATAAAATCATTCAAAATTATTTTGTAAAAAATATCTTATTTCTAATTTACAGGTTCAAAATAGATGCTTGTTGAGACATGAAACCGATGTGACTCCTTATGGAAGGTGGGATAACAAAAAACCTTCATTGTATTAGTTCAATGTTTTTAGTGGTCCACGACTTATAAAGGTCAAAAATATGTATTTGGAATGTTTGATGAGAAAGATGAGGAAGGAACATTCATAGGTTATTCAAAAAATACAATAAGTTATAAATGTTGGAATAAACATTTACAAATTTTGGTGGACTCATATGATGTGAAGGTAATTTAAAATAAAATCTCCTTAATAATATTGTTGAGAATTTTTAGTAAGATAAGTTTTTATATTTCTATAATAGTGAATGTAATTCAAAACATTCTTTTCTGGATTCAGAAGAATCACGTGATGAGGGAATTTTAGTTGGGAAAGAAACTTTGAAATTTTCTACGTTATAGAAATATGTTGAATATGAAAACATTATTGGGAATCATAAAGTTCCAGTTTTTAACATAACGAAGTTCAGATTAAAAAAGTAGACTACAATTATCTCAAAAGTTGAACCATAATTTGTTTTAAAGGATATTAAGAAAAGAATGGGTGGATGAGATGAATAAAGAATTGGATAAAATTGAGAAGAATGAAACATGGTAACTTATCCCAAGGCCAATAAATAAAAATGTTTTCAAAACCAAGTGGGTTTATAGAAAAAAATTAAATGGGCATGGAGAATTGATAAGAGATAAATAAATACATGTTTAATGTTTCTTTTAGTAGTTACTACTCAGAATTTCAATGTTTATCAGATTGATGTACTTTCACCTTTCTTAAATGGTGAGATTGGAGGAGAAGTTTAAATTTAAAAACATGGTGGGTTTCTACATGATCAGGATTAAATAAATGTTTTTAAATTGAAGAAATATTTTTATGGGACAAAACAAGTTTCACATGATTTGAAATCGAAACTTTACAATTTTTTTTTTCAAATGATGAACTTTTCTAAAGGAAAATTGGATAGAATCTTTATTGTGAAAGATGTTCACTCCAAAACAGAAATTGGAATTATTTATGTAAATGGTAGAATTTTTTATTGGGATGAAGAAAATTTTTGTGCAGAGTTTACTAGGAAATGATGAAAATTTTGAAATCTCAATGTTTGTAGAATTAACTTTATTAAATGGATTTCAAGTTGAAAAAAAGGAAAAATACATTTTCTTATCTAAAGAAAAGTTTGATAGGTAATTGTTGAAGAAATTTGGGATGGATCAATACAAATAAGTTTCAACTCTAATTTTAGTAAACACAAAGTTGAATAAAATGAATTTGGAATATGTGTGAATAGGAAAGAATATCAGAATCTGGTTGGAAGTCTTCCTTACCTTAGAGCTTCAAGGCCTAATATTGTTTATGTTGTGTCTTTATGCACCACATATGAAAGTAATCTGAAATAATAACATATTTTGGTCAAAAATGAGATTCTAAGATATGTTAAAGGAACAACCTCACATAGGTTATTATAAAAAAAAGCGTGTGATGATGTTTTTTAGTTATTCTAATACCGAATGGGATGGAGATTGAAATGATAGAAATTCATCCTCAATAAGAACATTTTTCCTGGGTGAATGTTATGGGAGTTGGTATAGTAAGACGAAATTTTTAGAAAAATTGCGCACATTTGAATCTGAATATGTCTTATCCACTCAGGGTTGTACTAAAATTTTGTGGATGGAAGTTCGATTTGATGATTTGAAAGTAAATGTTTCTAAATAATTGAATATTCTTTGATATAATCAGAGTGAAATTGATATTTCAATGAATTCTATCCAACATTAAAGATAAAAAAACACTGATATAATGTTTCAGTTTATAAAATAGAATTTTCCTGCAGGAGTTTTTTTTCTAGAATACATTTTAACAATATATGAAATTTCTGATATCATTAAAAGTGAAATGTCTAAGGCATGGTTTCTTGAATTTAGGATCCATCTTCACGTCAGTCGTCTACCCATGACATCATAAAAATCTCAAGGAAGACCTCTACCATGGTTTGGATTATGTTAAAAAAGGGTAAAAGAATGTAACAACTTTCTAAATTGTAAGAATTTTTAATTATCCTAATTTTGGTAATTTGAACCTATTGTTATCATATAAAAGGGGAAGAATAAAGTAAAAGGAGAAAGGAATATATAAGATTGTGAGAAGAAGAAAAGTGAAGGGTGTTTATCCTTACCTGGACAAAAAATATAATTTCCATTGGGGGATGAAATTTTTTTAAATAACATAACTTTATCTAGTATTGTAGTGTTAAGACAATGTCTTGAGAAAGGCTATGTTTTGTAAAATGTAAGAAAACAAGAGTTTCTTCCAAAATATGAGTTATGAAGGAATCTAGGACTCCGAAAAGTTGTTAATGATGTTTTTAAACAAAAATAAAGTGGGATATTAAATAACTTTTCAGATGAATTATTTTAACAAAAAAAATTTATTTTTTGACATCTAACAATTTTTTATAAGAATGTTTTTGTTATCCAAGAAGAATAAAGAAACAGAATTATAAATAATTAATTTTTCTCAAGATATAATTTTATGAATGAAGAAGTCCTTTTATTGCGGAAAAGTTTTGAAAGGGGATATCGATGAAGCTTGAGAATTTAAATGTCATAAATTTCTTCAAACCTTCTAAACAAAATATGACGATTCTTTTCTTATCAAGAAGTACTCACAAATCATGAAATATTTCATGAAAAAATATTTTGAAGAAGTAGTGGAGATAATTTAGGAAATGAAAATCACTATAAAGAAGAAAAAAAATTGAACAAAAAATTTTCTGGGAAAATCAGAACCAACATTATGAAAATATTTGAACCAAATTTTTTCACAAATTAGAACCATCATTCGGTACAGATTGGACCCATGATTTTGAGAAAATAAGAACCACGATTCTAACAAAACATGATCATGTTATCAAATAAAAAATTCCAAATTTTTGAGCAGAATCAGAACAAATATTCCAAGAAAATTAAAACCACATTTCTAATCAAAATCAGGACCAATTTTCTGAGTATAACAAGAGCCATGATTCTGAGAAAATTGGAACCGTTGTTCTGAGAAAATCAGAGCCATGTTTCTGAGAAATATCAAAACCAATATTTTGAGAAAATCAGAGCCAACATTATGCGAATATAGTAACAATGATCGAGAATTATTTTAATTAGAAATATATGTAGAGTTAATGAAAGAAAACATGAATTTCAATTTTTTTAATAAATCTAGAAGAAATTGAAGGAGGTTTGAAAAGGTCAAAAACTAATAATTAAATGTGAGAGAATTATGGAATTTTTGAGAATTAATGAAGTAGGAAGGATTTCAATTTTCCCACCGTTGGTTGTTGAGTTTACTATAAATAGTGTCTCATATCATTCATATATTTACCACTTTATATATGTGAGAAAAAAAAAGCACTGAAGAATTTGATTTGAAATGTTCCCACCTAATTGAAGAACTTTTGTATTGAATTTATTTAGTAGAGAGTAATTATAATCACTATTATGAGAAAATCAAGAATCAATATTTTGAGAAAATTATTTCCACAATCCTGAGAAAAGGAGGAACCACTATTCTGAAAAAATCGGAACAACTCTTCTAAGTAAATCAGATCCCACTTTCTATAAAAAATGGATCTATCATTCTAAGTGTGGTGCATATTTAAAAATTCATTTATTCTTTTATTTAGATCCAATTATTTATATGAAAAAATAGTAAACTAACAGGGGTCGAAATAATCATTCCTATTAAGATATATAAGGTGTATAATGTTAGATGGATGAGGATTTATTCACTTCCTCTTAATTGTGTGTTTTTGTAGATCCATGGGAGTTTCTATGGAACGAATGTAGGTTCTCACACGGAGTTTGAACCTTTTAAATCTAGTGTGATTGTTTTCATTCCTACCACTACATGCCTGAGTATTTACGAAAGGTTGATAATGATATAAATATTAACAGCTTGTAGGTGTTAATATTATATAAGTTTTGAAATGTACAAAAAGTGAACAATTGATTTAACCCACCTTCTCCATTCTTAATTGATCCGGGAAACTACATATATCCATCACAACCATCAGATGATGATAATGTTTTCAATTCATGTATGTCAATAGCAAGCTCTATATATGTGGAAAAACGTGATGTGAATGAGGTTACTAGTGGTAGTTGAGGTGATGATACTACTATAATTGGTGATGATGATGGTGACAAATATGAAGAAGAAGACGATTATGATGATGCTAGTTAAACATGTGATGATATTGGTGATGATTATGATTGAGTTGGTGGTGATGAGATACATATTGATACCCTCCATTTTCTAGTAGATAGAAAAGAGACATGGGTGGATGGTTTCTAATGAATAAAACTAATTTATTATGTTGATTTAATGTGGGTAATAGTTTTGTTAATTGTTTGAAAACAATTCAAAAACACATTGTTGAATCCAAAATATATAATAATTGTACTAGATTAAATATGTACCATGGTTTCAAATTTTTTATTAGTTTCTATAAGTAGTACTAGATGGTGTTGTTGCTACACATTAGTGATAGGACTCTATAACAATAGTTCATAGAACCATGGTATTATATCAATTTTGAAAATTAATTCATACCCCATAATTTTAGTAACCATTAGTATCGATGCAAAACATATGGTTTGATGTTAAACATGGGTATTAAAATTTGGTTGTGAGATATACCAATTATTTCAAATAAAATCATTTTTATTTCCCTATACCGACATCTATAATCACCACAGTTCATATAAACATTAGTATAATCTATAGAAAGTGGTTCGGGAATAATTTTAGTTGTTCCAAACTGTTTTTATTACATAGCTTTTTGGTTGTGTCAATACATTTTATTTCAATCAAGGAATAATTATCTCTTGAAAAACCCATCCATATATTTAAAAGGGAAGTTGTATAACTACATGGAGTACCACTCTCCATTTTATCTACTAAAAATCTAAGATTTACCTCAAGTATTTAGGGAACCCTTTTGTATGAACTAGATATCGAGTTGTGTTTTAGTGTTATTTGTCACCATAATATAGATGGAATGGCTGAGAGAAACATTCAGACTCTAGTGGATATTATGATATAATGTTACATGAATTTCCAAGGATATTGGTATTAGAACCTTCCATTTTTGGAGTTTTTATATGTCTATATTTTTTGTTATTTTATTCAAATGAAACCCTATTAGCCTCAGCTTGGGATGTCATTCTAGACTCTGACATTCTATGATGATGTAGGGAGAATAAGCTGATGGTACCTATTCATTTCTATGATATGATAGAGAAGATTCAAACCATTCAACTAAAAATAAAATATGTGGAATGTCCAAAGAAAATAATTATAGAAAACCACTGACATGATTTACAGTTCAAGAATAGAGATAAATTGTTCATTCATATATCACTATGGAAGAAATTCACGGGTTTTGGGAAGAGATGAATAATCAGTCCAAGATGCATCTACCACTTTGAAATCCTTGATAGTATTATACTTGTGGGTTATAGATTACCACTCCCACCTAAACATTCTAAATTACTCTATGTGTTTCATGTATCCCCTTTGAGAATTTACATACCAAACCCCTCACATGTACAAAATCAAAGGGCAATAACATCAGATAATGGACATTCATATGAGGATCATTTTATGATTATAATATATATGATTGAAAAATTTCTATTAAGTAATAAATCAAACTTGTTAAAGACATGATATGGAACTAAAATATTATGGAAGAAACAAGTGAACTAGAAGAGATGATGAAATAGAACTATACTCATATATTTTATTAAATAAAATGATTTTTTGAGGGTGAATTTTTTTAAGGGAAAAGTATGTAGTGAACTAAACATGTATAAACAAAATTATTTTTTTAAATGAGTAAATGAATTGTTTTGAAGAAATCTGTAGAAAGCACATAGACTAATTTTTTTATTTTAGACCATTATAAATTATATCAAATTACATTTAAAATATTAATAAAAATAATAACCATTGATATTATAGAAGATTTTTAGTGACTTTTAACATTATTATATATTAAGGATTATCGTAAGATCCAAAAAACATAGAAGGAAGAACTAATGGAATCAACGAGAAAAATGATACACTATAGCGTCAATTTATTTCCACTTTAGAGGGAGATACAATAACATGTATTTCTCCTTGGCCAAGCCCTATAAAATATTATATAACTAATGTGTGAATGAATATTTTTTTAGGATAATTTCAGTATTATCAAGAACAAGGCCCAAATCACATTCCCTGAACCACCCCTACAATGTATCACCATTACACATTGTACCCTTAGGGCATACACTACTGTAATAAGGTGATATATTTCTAGAACTGAGTAATAGTAATTTTTACATATTCTCATTTGTAAAATACAAATTATATTTTTCAATTTTTATTATTAAGATGAAAATTATTTAATGATGAGTTTGATAATAGTTATATTTGGATACAATGAAACACAAATTGTGTTTTAAGGAAAAGTATTATTTTAATCATGTCACTATTTTTGTGAAATCAATAATTTTGGAAGTAAATGTTACATTAATAAAAAATTATTGTTAAATAATTTCTAATTATACATAAATGATAATATTATTTTATAAAGTCAAATGTAATTTTTATATGGGTTTGAATAAAAATATAATTGTAAAGTCTATTATTTTAATATAAATAAGGATTTCAAATTAAAATAGTAAATTTAGATATTTATAAATTAATTTTTATAATTTAAATATTTTTTTTAGAAATTTTCCTATTGAAATTATCTGGTGGTGAAATTTTAATAATTTTATGAGACAATTATATATTTGAATAAAATTAAATACGGAAAAATATACCATAATTATTATGAAATCATAAAATCCCAAAAATGATGTGATAAATATTTTAAAGAGTATAAAAGACTAAAATTATTTTTCCCCATTAAAAAATTGTGTTTGATGTTATTTTATTTGTTTAATATACCCTTAATGAATCATCTAAAACATATATAATATTTTTTGGATTAAAATTCTATTCATTATGAACATGACTCACTTCCACATCTCCAATAATATTGTTTTTGTGATTTTGGTTCATATACTTATAAAATTATGAAACCCACTCATATTCAGTAGATACTATGGGAGAAAAGACCCCAATATTGTTTTTTTATTATTATTTTGTCATATAGTGTAAAAAACCCTTATTTATAAAATAATTTAGAATTACCTTCCCTTTTGGTAAAAAACAAACCAAACATCCCATTCCTCTTCACTAAAAACCCTTTTAATAAGATGTTAACCATAATTTATTTCTATACAGACCCCCCAAGTTGGTCTTGGATCTTAAGATGCTCCTATTAATCTTTTAGAAGTACCCTTTTAGGTATGTGATCCTCTCCTTCTACACTTTATTAAAGAACCTTCTATATAAAATTTATATTGATTTAAAATAGTTCATATTAGGATATTTTTTACAAATACAACTTTTTATCCAAATTGTTTAAAAGTAATGAGATACCCTTTTCACTCTGAGTAAACCCTTCATTGAATCTTTATATACCCTCATTATGCTGCCTAAATTATCTGGGTATTTTCCATACCAATAATTTGTGTAGTGTATAACCATCCCCATTTCCACTAAAGGGTATTCACCTACATGTAACTATAATTCATTAATTGGTTACATACATTTATGCAACATAATATTCTTAATAATTATATTAAAATTGATGAAAGGAAACCTTATATTTTATGATCTACATGGAATGCTTATACATGTACAAGATATCAATGTGACATGTTGGCCTAGAATTATATAGCACCCCAATTACATGGGTAATTTTTTTCAAATAAGTTATAATACATGGAAAACAAGAGATTATCCTATGGACGCTATGTTTTAATGTGTATGCAGTTAGCCTTGAAATATTCTGATATCATGTTTTATCTTGTTTCCACACTCCCACTTTTCCTTTTATGTTACCATCTTATATCATACGTCCATGTTGATGGTTACAATTATAACCCCTCTTATGTTACGTGTATATGAATCTCGACTGACATTTACTACTTTACCATATGACATGATTTGAATTATTCTTTTATTGGGTTTTATAGATCACATGTTTCTTATATACATCCCCATGTTATCCTATGAATTTTTACTATAGTGATGAAATTTTAAGAACATGTTAAAGAGTTTTAAATAGTCTTATTTTAATATTGTTTCATGTTATGATGTCATGTTATTGATTTTAAAAATACACCAGGCCTCATGAACTTCCAGTTTTTTATTATGTATACCATTATGCAATAAATCATGAATTAAAGTGCTTAAAAATATAGGTTTTTATAATTATTCCTATAAAAAGAAATAAACCTTAATATTTTTTTAAAAAAAGTGGGTAAAATTATGTTCTCTATTCCCACCACTTTCACAAATCTCTCAACATTAAAATATATATGGAGAAAATATTTAGAGACTAATTTTTTTGGAAATTAAAAATATGATATGGGCAAAAAATTTTGATTTTTACCCCCATTTGATACTATATTTTTCCTATCCATATCAATCCCGTTTTTGTATCATTATTCTAGTTTATTTCAGATATTGTTAGATTTAAACCACCAAATATAATTTTTTGAAATGTTCTTCAGTGTTTCCAAATTCATGATGTCTTTTTTTATAATGTGCATTTTTTCAGCCTCCTTTTAGAGCTTCTTATGATGTTATCATTATAAATTTGGTGGTGAGATATTGAAAATTTCTTTAGTTTGATATTACTTGACGCCTCCAATTAAAGGTTCATAATGTTTTACATTATTTTAATCCACAATAATGTGCAGTAGATCCAATTCCTCTATTTCATCCATTTAAATTATGGAATAAATTAAAATATTCTCTAGGCCCTATACATCTCTAACCAAATATAAAAATATTATGTAATGATGGAATGCTACAAATTTAGTTACAAATAAATATGAATAAAATGAATGCATATAATTTCTATCTCCCTCTGATTTTCTAGTGGTTAGTGACTCATCCTCATGAAATGTAGTTGAGAGTATATATTGTTGTGGAAGTGATAAATCTAGATTTTACATGCATTAAAACACCCCTAGTGTAATCCCATTATAACAATGGGAAGAAAAGATATTATCTGGGTAGATAAATAAAATATAAGAATATTGTATTATTTTATATTTTTAATTAAATATCAATTAAATAAACACAAGGTAGTGGCATCTCTCTCTTACTTTTCTGCTAGATTCCCTAATTCATTATTCAATTATGACAACCAATGTTATCCTAGTGATGAATAAATATTGATATTTATGTGATACCATTGGTTTTAGATACATATTCTTTTTTTTATTGGATCCATTATGTTTATAATATATTAGGTGAATCTTTAAAGGTGTTGGAGGAATAAAACAAAAGGGAAATTAGAATTTAGATATAGGAAACAATTAATTCTATGAATGGTTTCTCATGACTTGAATATTTGTGGGTAGAAACCATGAATTTATTAAAAAATTGAATGTTATTGTTGAAATAATTGTTTTATGACATGAGATATTATTTATTATGTGAGAGGGTTTTATAGGGATTTATGTGAGGGTATATACTTCTTAACATATGTTCTATCTCAAATGTTCATGATGTGTATATCTAAATCCTTCCCTAAATTGATTGATATCCCTAATATTTAATTTTTTATATACCAATTAATTTCTCATAACATCCTCTCCCATTTTCTCAAACACCAACACTCCATTTTTTAATATTGTGATTTCAATTTGATCTGATGATAGATTTCATTGGACTAGGATGTTTTTAACCTAGAAATTAAAGAGAAGTCTCTGTTATTATTATCAATCATGTTTCTATATTTTTCCATTTGGGATGTATGGCCCCGACCACAAATTCTCATATCTGGTGTATTATTTTAATACATTGACACGATTACAAGGAATCAAATCCCCAAGAACTGCTTTGTTTAGCAGTCTTAGAAAATAGATTACAGACAAGAAAATTACATTATAATTAAAATCATAAAATACAATATAGATAATCCTTTGATAACACCTTTATTATCCTCAAATTAACCGAGATGAAAATTCATATACACTTCTTTTCATCGTATGAAATTAAAACATAAGAAATGAGCGAGGTTAGATGCTCAATATTGATAAAAAATATAGAAGAAGCTTTCATGAATTACAATAAATATTAAGACAAGTATAAAACTGAAAAATCCTTTTAAAAATAAACATGACAATAATAAACAACAATAAATCACCGAATTTCATTTAAACATTTACATAAATATTATACTAGTATAATAATCACATTTCATATTAATAAATAATCTCATATTGATGAAATGCATAATACGAGACAACAGAACCATACCATCAAGTCCTCGTTCAATTACCATACATAACCATATTATCAAGGACTCCAGACCAGACACTAGTTTTTCTCAATAGACCAACCTATGAATTGAGGGGCTATATGTAACACCCCAGGTAAATAAAGAATATGACATTTTCTTATTTATCCATATTTGGGAATAAAATATTAATATGACTTTAAAGGGGATGCTATTCTCGATGGCGTACCCAACACGCAACAACGAGTTTCTTGGGAATCTTACGTTGCACTCTAATAATAAAATAATATTATTTTAAATGGTAGTTAACATGTAGCCGTTGTATTTGCGGGAATGGATAGAAATTACTGAAATATGATTATATATGTTTTTTAATGTTTTTACATTTATCCAGTAAAGGATAAAGGCATAAAATACGGAAATAATTCCATTTTAGGTGTATATGCCCTAGTTTTCACTAAAGGTTCACTTATCACCTTTTGATGGAGAACCGTCATTAAATATAGTTTTGTTCACTCTTATACATTCTATTGGACCAAATAAAACTCTTCTTAAGAATCGGTACATCAAAATTTACTTTGTGTAAATTTTTGGTATCTTTCCGATAAAGTTCATTTTTTAATGAATAGTGTAAAATGTTGTATTTTAATTCAAAACCACATTTTAATCTAATTTATTTATATGATTAGATTATCTTTTGAATTTTTTTAAAGTGAAATTAGAATATATTTTTACCATTATTTCCAATAGTGGTCTTTGGAATTAATTTCACTTTGAAACCAGACTTAAACTAGTGTCAATCTTTTGATACTTTTTGTTTCATAAAAACACGCTATTTGCTCTGATAGTGGGAATTAATTATTAGATTAATTAATGTGACTTATATGTTTTGAATTTTGTAAAATGGGCTTCATTTTTGAATTTGGAATATCAAATATAGCTTAGGGTGAATTTTTGGGATTTTTCTGAAAAACATCAATTTTTGATGAATATTGAAACCACTAAGTGGTACTTATAAAAACTGATATTTCCGTTTAAATGAAATTTTGTCATCTTTGTGTTTTGAATTTCAAAAATCCGAAATACATGGTTGTCATTAAGATGTAAAATGTGGTTCAATGGGATAAAAATAATTTTTTGGTGAATAGTAATTTATTAAGTTTTTAATCGCGATTAGAGGTAATTAGTGTAGTTTAAGGTAAAAATAATGTTTTAATAATATGAAATGAACTTGAAACATGTCATAACCTCATTGGATGTGTCATGGCTGACCAATACAACCCATGAGTCAACTTGGGGACCCCATGAAGCCACTTTGGATGGAAAATGACATTAATATCTTTTTATTTAAAGTTAAAGTAAAAATGAGACAAACATGAAATGTTTTACTAAAACAATTTTTACATGGGGTTATACAAATAAGATTTTTGACTATAAATATTCATTGGAAAGATAAAACGATTTCCTACATCATAGTAATTTTTTTTATAATTTTTTAGACATTAAATAAATTAAATTATTTATGACATCATGATGATGCAGCGATGACCTCATTATTTAACGATTTAAATAAAATGGAAGGATAATGTAATTATCTAAGACCTACACATGTCAAAAACTTATTGGATGAGGTGTATTGAGAACCCTTATCACCTTATACTCTAAATACATCAATGTGGGACCTTTAAAATCCGAAAATCTTTTGAAAATAAAGTAACATTTTGTAACATTACAAGAGTGCCCTCTCCTCCTATTATAAAAGGCCCCCACATCTACCTCCTTACCCACACTCCCAAAGCCTTTGGATCGGCCAAACTCTGCCCATTTTGTCTCTAAACTTTCCTCTCTTACTCCTTTAAGCCTCACTTTGGGCAGAAGACTTCCCAAGGAAGCCTTTGAGCTCAAACTAAAGGGAGTTACCCGATTTTAAGGTAATGTCTTCAATTGAGTCCTTTTGTTTTATTTTTCTTCTACAACCCCCTAAACTCTTTTTTATTCTATTTATTTTGTAACAACTCCAGTATAATCAATATATTAGGATGTTGTTATAAGAAGGATTAGAGCTAAACATTCACACACCTACATCTAATGGTTAAAGAACATACTGTTTCTGTGGATGGAGAATTTCTGCCTCCCGAAACGATGATTGTTCAACATTATTCTAACACCTTAAAAGGTGGCCATTAAGATGACAATATATTTATATATGATATAAAATATGTTTATGTTTTACTTAAGCTTCTGTATTTTACATTTTGGGCATACCTTTATTGCTTCCATTATGGGGTAAACACGATATCTTCATTTAAGGAAGTGCGGACTACCCGCCCCTCAAAGTGATTTGATTCGTTATTACCATATGTGTTACGTATAAAGGGTATATTTAATGATATTATATATGATACCATTCTGGAATTAAAATACTATTATGTATCATTATGTCTTAATTCCATTAAATATGAAATAGAAATGGAAGTAGCGTTCATGCGTACATACGACTTACCGTCTCCATGAACGGTGCATTTCATTTCTTAACTCTAAATGTTATGTAATATTATAAATATATTTATATTCTGGATATATATGATATATATGATATCCAAATCATGAATATAATTCTGGATATAATGAACATTTGACCACATGAACAACATGTAATTGTAAGAAGTCCACTTTCGACTTAAGAACCAAATATCGAAAAAACAATCATTATTAACATAAATGATTATAATAATGTTTATAACATTTCAATAAGTGATCTAAAAGTATTAATGAACTAGAAAAAGTTTCTTAATAAATTGTAAATTAACTCATGTTTATTATTCAGGACGTTAAATAACGATCGAGTCAAGTCGGACCCGAGGTAAGGGATCCTACTCCTCTCTTTATTTTTAAGTACACTCTTTTATGTCATTCCTTTTAAGCTCATATTTCTTGTGATTGGGATGTTCTTTTTTATTAATCTTACTGTAATTTTTATGTACATATGATGAGAGACCCTATTCTCTCTCATCAATCCATTTTGGAAGTTTTGAGTGGCGCCGTTAGGCTGCCGAATTTTCGTAAGAGATCTAACCTCTCTCTCTTTTTTAAGTACTCTCCTTTATGTCACTTCTTTTAAGCTCCTCTTTGTTATGATGGGGGATGTTCTTTTATATTAATCTTTCTGTACATTTTATTTTAATGTGATTAGATACCCTATTTGTTCTCATCAATCCATTTTTGAAGGTTTTAAGTGGCGTCGTTAGGCTGCCGAGTTTTCGTAAGGGATTTTTCATCTCACTTTTATTCCCGTGAGATTAATGCTACATTTTCCACAATTTCAATTGAGTGGTGTATGTAGTGACCATTATTTTACTCATTTTGTAATATTATTTCATTTATGAGTATTTACATCAATGTTGTATTTTCCTTCTTTCACGGGGCGAATGTTTCGAAAGATACCCATGTCGGTAAGGGAACCTTTCACCCTCCTCTTTTTAAAAGACTTAGTTTGTTATGTTTTTTAATTCACATACTATTATGTTGGGATATGTTCTTATATATCCTGATTGATGTAAATTTTATGTACAAGTGATGATATTCCTTTTGTTTCTCTCATCAACTCATTTTCTGAATTTTTGAAGTGACGTTGTTAGGCTGTCGAATTTTACCATGGGAACTTTTTAACCCAATTTCGATTTCTTTGGGTTCAACATATAGTTATTGAATATTTCATCATTTGAATATGTGTGAATGAGATTTTATTGTTTTACACTTAACATCCAATTATATTGGGTGTATTTATATTTGTCACACATAATTTTGAGATGGATTTATCCTTAATTTAAGGATACCTTCTTTATGAGGGATTTCATCACATTTTACATCTCTATTGAGACTTCATTGTTGTTATGAACCAATTAACTCTTATATGGTGTATATACTGTCCTTTGGAATATTATATCATGAATCCATTTATTCTCATGATATTATAAAGTTCTGATTAAATGTTATTCCTCAATTATTGTATTCAAGTGTCTCTAATTTTGGTAAAATCCCTTTAACCAAAATATCGCTTTAAATGTTTCAATGATTTGTTCTTATTAATATCCATGTTATCAAAATGGTTTTAAGGATTTATTTATATGGATATTAATGGTTTAAAATGTTAAAATCTTCAAGGTAGTATGGGACACATTGATTCAAAAATCTCTTTATTAAATGTTTTAAATGGTTTTGAAAATGGTTTTTTTAATGGATTCATTATTTCAATATCCTAAAATGTTATATTGTGATTGAAATGTGGAAATGTTATATTTCCTTTATGCATGTTTTATGTGATACATTTATGTTATTGTTCTTGGGAATTGTTATGAAAACAGGTGGTTCCGTGATAAACTGAGGGCGGGTAAGCCCGATATAGATGTCCAATGCATTGGGTAACACGAAGGAGTGAAAAGTTAAGGTTTCTCTGAAGTGATTTAGGGAATATACTATGATGGGTATTCCAAATGTAACCAAGAGGGTTACTCCCTATGTAAGAAAGTTATGAATGCCTCAAGTAACCTTTTATGTCTTATTATTTCTACAATTTATTCATGATTTGATGAGGTATGTTAAAGTGGCTATGTTTTATGGGTAAAGTATGATTTAATTCTTATGTATATATGAACTCATGTTTCCTTTACATATTTTTATAACCCTTACTGAGATTTTTATGCTCATCCCAAGTTTTTGAAATTTTTTTCACAGGTCAAGGGAAAGGTACATGACATGATGATAGTGTCAAGGATGTGTCAAGAAAGAATCCGTTTTTTATTTTAAATATGTTTCCGTTGATGGGAAGAATGAATACTATCTTTTATGTAACCACTTTGTCTAAATGTGGAATGTAATGAAAGTTTCATGATCTAAATCTCTAAAACTCTAAACCTGAAAATATCCTCAATGTTTAATCTTATAATAACTCAAGATTAAGTAAGGTTTAAGGCTGGGGCCTTATGGTTGGTATCAGAGGTCGGTTAAGATAACTTTAGAGGTTAGGGTATTCTCTAAGCACAAGTGACATTACCATAATGGTTAGGATTTCAGAAAGAGTCCTAGTTTTAGATAAAGTGAATGAGTAAGTATATCTTAGTGTTTATCTTCCTCATTAGTACATGATGGTTATGTTGATATACTCACACTGACCTTTTTGGTTTTAGTAAATGGTTGGATCTAGCAGGAACCAAAGTGACATTGGGTTTGAAGGAAACTATGGTGGTTCTCTGATTAAGAGACTGGACGAGATGGGGGATTCAATGAGGAATCTCATGGTTGTTCTAAACCAACTATCAAGGAGTCATGATCAACCACTTCATCCTTGGTGAGTTCTCTAATGCATCATGTACGAGATGGCCAACTCGATGTGGAAATTCAGGTAATAATTATTATGGTTACCATTAGGGTTTATATGATCCTTACTTTTTAGGTAATTATGGGTTACTCTATGATATGATGGAAAATGAAAGGAATGATATAAACATGAGGTTAAAATATGTTATGATCATTTTTGAAGATTTTATCTCATTTTGGGGGATGTTTTAATAATTATATAGTTTTGGAAAAAGGACAACACGCAGACCGCGTGACAACCCGTCGCGTCAGACAAAGCTGCGGGAATCGAACCCACAACCAATGTGCGACTGGTATTTATCACCTACCACTGGACTACGTGAAGTCCCTGGTTAGTTTGACTGATTCTTTCTAGTTATATGATATTATGAATTAAGAGTAAGTTGATTTTGGGTTATTTATGAAAATTATTAACCTATCATGGAGGATATGTGATTAGGTTAATTACTTTTCAATACGAGACTTTAGGAGCAACAGATGTTGTTTGGAGATAAATGTTACGATTTAACTTGGAAGACTATGTGACTAAATCCTTCAAATATTTGGGTTTCAACCTTATTTTAGTTTTCTTGGAATAATTTTATGGACAAATTGTTTTTCTAATGGTCCTCGTTGAACATTGGGTTTTATTGGACAAATTTTGAAGATTAAGCATATATATATTTTTTATAAAGGGTTATCCTTTTCTGGATTATCTGATCTTGTACTAGCCTTTTTGGTTTTTGTTTTGGTTAAAGTCTAATGACATGGGAAGCATATATTTCTCTTTTGTGTATTAGGTGATTCTCTATAAGTTGATTATAGTACTCTTAATGTGAACAAGTATTCCTAAATACTCGTCTTTTGGAGAAAATATGAGTTTGTGTAAGGAATCTAATAAAAGTTGAAAGTCAACATGATAAGTGATTATGTTTCCTTATGAATAAATTCCTCAATAAAACGTAACTTAATACAAAATGTTTTCTATTAACTTTTCATACTAGGGAATCGAATACCATTTAACCCATCACAAGTTTGTGATTTTCTCGTGGTTAACTTTCTCCTAAACATGTTTTATATCACTCTCCATCAGAACATGACCCTTTGTTTTTTCCTCCATGTCCATATTTTCATACTTGGAATCCTAGTATGGGTTATCTCGGGTGACCTTTGTACTTATCTTTCTTTATTTTAAAGTGATTGTTTTACAGACTCTTGTTCCGATGTGGGACTTTCAAGGATGTTTCCAAGCTCAATTTTAAAAATTGCGAGGATGCAATTTCAAAAAGGGGGGAAGGATGTAACACCACAGGTAAATAAAGAATATGACATTTTCTTATTTATCCATATTTTTGAATAAAATATTAATATGACTTTAATGGGGACGCTATGCTCGACGGCGTACCCAACACGCAACAACGAGTTTCTTGGGAATCTTACGTTGCACTCTAATAATAAAATAATATTATTTTAAATGGTAGTTAACATGTAGCCATTGTATTGGAGGTAATGGATAGAAATAACTAAAATATTATTATATATGTTTTTAAATGTTTTTACATTTATCCAGTAAAGGATAAAGGCATAAAATACGGAAATAATTCAATTTTAGGCGTATATGCCCTAGTTTTCACTAATGGTTCACTTATCGCCTTTTGATGGAGAACCGTCATCAAATATAGTTTTGTTCACTCTTATACATTCTATTGGACCAAATAAAACTCTTCTTAAGAATCGGGACATCAAAATTTACTTTGTGTAAATTTTTGGTATCTTTCCGATAAAGTTCATTTTTTAATGAATAGTGTAAAATGTTGTATTTTAATTCAAAACCACATTTTAATCTAAATTATTTATATGATTAGATTATATTTTGAATTTGTTTTAAAGTGAAATTAGAATATATTTTTACCATTAATTCCAATAGTGGTCTTTGGAATTAATTTCCCATTGAAACCAGACAAAAACTAGTGTCAATCTTTTTATACTTTTTGTTTCATAAAAACACGCTATTTGCTCTGACGTCGAGAAATAATTATTAAATTAATTAATGTGACTTATATGTATTGAATTTTGTAAAATGGAATTCATTTCTGAATTTGGAATATCAAAAATAGCTTAGGGTGAATTTTTGGGATTTTTCTGAAAAACTTCAATTTTTGATGAATAGTGAAACCACTAAGTGGTACTTATAAAAACTGATTTTTCCGTTTAAATGAAATTTTTTCATATTTCTGTTTTGAATTTCAAAAATCCAACATAAATGGTTTTCATTAATATGTAAAATATGATTCAATGGGATAAAAATAATTTTTTGGTGAATAGTAACTTATTAAGTTTTTAATCGCGATTAGAGTTAATTAGTGTAGTTTAAGGTAAAAATAATGTTTTAATAATATGAAATGAACATGAAACATGTCCTAACCTCCTTGTATGTGTCATGGAAGACCAATAAAACCCATGGGTCAACTTGTGGACCCCATGAAGCCACTTTGGATGGAAAATGACATTAATATCTTTTTATTTAAAGTTAAAGTAAAAATGAGACAAACATGAAATGTTTTCCTAAAACAATTTTTACATGGGGTTATACATATCAGATTTTTGACTATAAATATTAATTGGAAAGCTAAAAAGATTTCCTACATCATAGTATATTTTTTATAATTTTTAGACATTATATAAATTAAATTATTTATGAAATCATGATGATGCAGTGATGACCTCATTATTTTACGATTTAAATAAAATGGAAAGATAATGTAATATCTAAGACCTAAACATGTCAAAAACCTATTGGATGAGTGTATTTATAACCCTTATCACCTTATCCTAGAAATAAATCAATTTGGGACCTTTAAAATCCGAAAATAGTTTGAAAATAATGTAACATTTTGTAACTTTACAAGAGTGCCCCTCCTCTCCTCTTATAAAAGGCCCCCACCTCTACCTCCTTACCCACACTCCCAAAGCATTTGGCTCGGACATACTCTGTCCATTTTGTCTCTCCACTTCCCTCTCTTACTCCTTGAAGCCTCAATTTGGGAATAAGTCTTCCCAAGGAAGCCTTTGAGCTCAAACCAAAGGAAGTTACCCGATTTTAAGGTAATGTCTTCACTTGAGTCCTTTTGTTTTATTTCGCTTCTCCAACCCCCTAAACTCTTTTTATTCATTTCTTTTGTAACAACTACAGTATCATAAATATATTATTATGTTGTTATAATAAGGATTCGAGCTACAATTTCACACACCTACATCAAATGGTTAAATAACATACTGTTTCTGTGGATGGCGAATTTCTGCCTCCCGAAACGATGATTGTTCAACATTATTCTAACACCATCAAAGGTGGCAATTAAGTTGACACTATATTTATATATGATATATAATATGTTTTTGTTTTCCTTAAGCTTATGTATTTTAAATTTTGGTCATACCATTATGGTTTCCATTATGGGTAAACACGATATCTTCATTTAAGGAAGTGCGGACTACCGCCCCCTCAAAGTGATTTGATTCGTTATTACCATATGTGGTACGTATAAAGGGTATATTTAATGATATTATAAATGATACCATAATTGCATTAAAATACTATTATGTATCATTATGTTTTAATTCCATTAAATATGAAATAGAAATGGATGTAGCGTTCATGCATACGTACGGCTTACCGTCTCCATGAACGGTGCATTTCATTTTTTACTCTAAATGTTATGTAATATTATAAATTAATGTATATTCTGGATATATATGATATATATGATATCCAAATCATGAATATAATTCTGGATATAATAAACATTTGACCACATGAACAACATGTAATTGTAAGAAGTCTACTTTCGACTTAAGAACCAAATATCGACAAAACAAACATTATTAACTTAAATGATTAAATAATGTTTATAACATTGCAATAAGTGATCTAAAAGGAATAATGAACTAGAAAAAGGTTTTTAATAAAGTGGAAATTAACTAAAGTTTATTATTTAGGACGTTAAAGAACGATCGAGTCAAGTCGGACCCGAGGTAAGGGATCATACTCCTCTCTTTATTTTTAAGTACACTCTTTTATGTCATTCCTTTTAAGCTCATATTTCTTGTGATTGGGATGTTATTTTATATTAATCGTACTGCAATTTTTATGTACATATTATGAGAGACCCTATTCTCTCTCATCAATCCATTTTGGAAGTTTTGAGTGGCGGCGTTAGGCTGCCGAATTTTCATAAGAGATCTAACCTCTCTCTCTTTTTTAAGTACTCTCCTTTATGTCACTTATTTTAAGCTCCTCTTTGTTATGATGGAGGATGTTACTTTATATTCATCTTTCTGTACATTTTATTTTAATGTGATTATAACCCTATTTGATCTCATCAATCCATTTTTGGATGTTTTAAGTGGCGCCATTAGGCTTTTGAGTTTTCGTAAGGGATTTTTCATCTCACTTTTATTCCCGTGAGATTTATGCTACATTTGCCACAATTTAAATTGAGTGGTGTATGTACTGACCATTATTTTACTCATTGTGAAATATTCTTTCATTTATGAGTAATTACATCAATGTTGTATTTTCCTTCTTTCACGGGGCGTATGTTTCGAAAGATGCCGATGTCGGTAAGGGAACCTTTCACCATCCTCTTTTTAAAAGACTTCGTTTGTTATGTCTTTTAATTCACATACTATTATGTTGGGATATGTTCTTATATATACTTATTGATGTAAATTTTATGTCCAAGTGATGATATTCCTTTTTTATCTCTCATCAACTCATTTTCTGAATTTTTGAAGTGACGCCGTCAGGCTGTCGAATTTTACCAAGAGAACTTTTTAACCCAATTTCAATTTCTTTGGGTTCAACAAGTAGTTATTGAGTATGTCATCATTTGAATATGTGTGAATGACCTTTTATTATTTTACACTTAATATACAATTATATTGGGTGTATTTATATTTTTCACACATAATTTTGAGATTGATTTATCCTTAATTTAAGGATACCTTCTTTATACGGGATTTTATCACATTTTACGTCTATATTGAGACTTCATTGTTGTTATGCACCAATTCACACTTATATGGTGTATATAATGTCCTTTGGAGTATTATATCATGAATCAATTTATTCTCATGATATTATAAAGTTCTGATTAAATGTTATTCCTCAATTATTGTATTCAAGTGTCTCTAATTTTGGTAAAAACCCTTTAACCAAAATATCGCTTTAAATGTTTTAATGATTTGTTCTTATTAATATCCATGTTTTCAAAATGGTTTTAAGGATTTATTTATTTGGATATTAATGGTCTAAAATGTTAAAATCGTCAAGGTAGTATGGGACACTTTGATTCAAAAATCCCTTTATTAAATTTTTTAAATGGTTTTGAAAATTGTTTTTTTTAATGGATTCATTATTTCAATATCCTAAAATGTTATATTGTGATTGAAATGTGTAAATGTTATATTTCCTTTATGAATGTTTTATGTGATAAATTTATGTTATGGTTCTTGGGCATTGTTATGAAAATGGGTGGTTCTTTGATAAACTAAGGGCGGGTGAGCCGGATATAGATCTCCAATGCATTGGGTAACGCGAAGGAGTGAAACGTTAAGGTTTCTCCGAAGAGAATTAGGGAATATACTATGATGGGTATTCCAAACGTAACCAAGAGGGTTACTCCCTACGTAAGAAAGTTATGAATGCCTCAAGTAACCTTTTATGTCTTATGATTTCTATGATTTATTCATGATTTGATGATGTATTTTAAAGTGGATATGTTTTATGGGTAAAGTATGATTTCATTCTTATGTATATATGAACTCATGTTTCCTTTCCATATTTTTATAACCCTTACTGAGCTTTTTATTCTCATCCCAAGTTTTTGAAATGTTTTTCACAGGTCAAGGGAAAGGTACATGACGTGATGATAGTTTCAAGGATGTGTCAAGAAAGAATCCGTGTTTTATTTTAAATATGTTTCCGTTGATGGGAAGAATGAATACTATATTTTATGTAACCACTTTGTCTAAATGTGGAATGTAATGCAAGTTTCATGATCGAATTCTCTAAAACTCTAAACCTGAAAAGATCCTCAATGTGTAATCTTGTAATAACTCAAGATTAAGTAAGGTTTAAGGCTAGGGACTTATACTATAATATGCTATGTCCATCAATTTAAATGTCCAATTCATTCCAAAAATGAAAAGGTTGAAACAAAACATGAACATTCATACTAAAACTAGCATATGAAATTTCAATACTTTAACCATAATCCATTAATGGTATCAAAATAGCACTTACACCTTAAAAAATATCATTAAACCTTAAATAAAATATTAAATATTGAATGATACTAAATGAACCTCAATTAATCATTAAATGTAAAAAGGATATTGACATTGATGAAAATAATCTTACAAAATCATTATAATTCTTTAATAGAAATATCCTTTTTTTACATTGAAATCATTTTAAAGTCACACATTTATAAAATAAAATATTTATTTTAAAAATAATCTTCTAACTGTGTAATGGAAGCATCAAAATTTTAAGGTTTCATAATGGTGGAAAATATTTTCTCGTACCATTTAAGTTAAAAAACCATTATTTCTTTAATTTGAGGAAAAGTTTATAAAGTACCTTGTTTTGAAAACGATGGAAAGTTTTCTTTTAGAAATTTATAAATATTCAAACATGGGTTAACATTCATTTAAAAATATATGATAATATTTGGAAATAAATTTTATAAAATATGTAAAATTGATGAGAAGGAAATCCCAGTAGATACTTATATATAAAAAATCTCAGATAATAATGAGATTTTGAAGTTAACCCATACCTTGTACATTCCTTTAGTAGTGGGTGCATAAACCTACAGTATAATGGTTAATGAAAGTTATTAAATTATAATACAAATAAAACCATATTTATGATATTATATATGATCTACTTGTATCATTTTGTAAACTATATTTCAGTATTACCATTGTTTTGGGTGTTAACTACTCCATTTTCCCATTTATGTTTTGTCGTGTATGCCAGGTTTTTTAGGAATATGATGTATTTGATACATATATATAATGATATTAATTTATTTATTATTATTTTTACTCATCATATAAATTTTATAATAATTCATTAATTATTAATTTTGGCAATGAATCTCATTGTTTCGTAGAGACGGTAGGCCCTACGTACGCACATGCGATGATATCATTTCGTTAATGGTTAAATGGTATATAATTGGATGATATTTTAATTATAAAAAATCGTTATAATTTTATATTAATTGTTAATATCCATTATTTTCATCATTATTCTCATCTAAATAATGAATTTTTGAATAACAAATTACACCACGAAATAGAGACAATAAGTCGTAGGTACATCAGAATGGTGATATTGTTATTCCTAGGATATATATAGGGGGGATATGGTTTTCCAATAATCATAACAACATCAAAGAATATTTATTATATTATATTTATTAATTTAGTATGGAAAAAACATTAGAATATTGTGTAGAATAAGAAAATAAATTGAATTGAATTTGTAAAATAACTACATCTTTATCAAGTGTATCCTTTTGATTTTCACAAAATGACTCTATAGGTTGGATTTCATCCTAAAGAATGGCCTATAGGATGAAGTGAGGTAATATTTTATGACAACAGGGCATGGGTTCACCAAGAAAATCAAATTTAGAGTTTTTATTAAAAGACAATAAGAGATGTCCTTTTATAAGAGAGGTGAGTGAAACTTTTGGAAACTCCCAAAGTATTAAATTAATATAAATTAATTTTATTTTCCAAATGGATCCAAATTGAATTATTGAGAATATAAGATTATTATTGGACTAAATACTCTTAAAAATAAAATTTATTAATTTTTTTATTTTATATTAAACCTTATCATTTTGATTTATCTTTAATTAGTCTATTTAATTTAAATTGTGGTAATAATATTTGGAATATTAAATGGTTATAAATTTTTACCTATATGGTGTAAATTGATAATAAATGGATACTTTTTGAAATTATATAACTTATAATTATCACATTGATATTTTTAAATCGATTTAGGATTTTTAAATAATTCAATAGAATGTTATTTTTATAAAATATCAGTAGTGTTAATTTGGAAACCATTCATTTATTTGACATTAAATAAAATCCAAAAAAGGATAACTTCAAAAAAACCATTTAATATGGTATTAAAATATCATTGTCGCCATATAAATTTATGGATACCTTAATTAATTCAAATTATATTTATATTAATAATTTTGAAACTATTTATTGTATATATCCATTGATAAAATAAATTTTTATCACTATTATGTCATCATTAATGGTAAATATTTAATATCTACAAATTATAAAAAAATTAATATGATTTATTTAATTCTTTTAGAGTTATAGAGACTATTTATAATCTATTTTACCTATTGTTTATCTCTATATTAAAATTATTTTACTTATAAGAAATGAGAGTGTGACATTTGGTCACATTCATTGATTTTAATAATACTCATGTCATATTCATGGACTACTGTCCATTAAATTAGTGAATCTATAACCTTAGATGATAAAGTTTTAATTTATTCATCCAAAAGGTTTTTTAATGGTGTTTGGGTAATTAATAATAATATTATTTTTGTTTCATTACATAATTTAACCTTAACTACGGTGATTAAAAAAATTACTAAAGTTGCTTCATAATATATAAAAAATTAAAAGTAACCTATTTACATAATTTTTTCCCACTAATTTCAAATATGGAATAATTTTTTCATAATTTTAAAAACATAATTTGTAGTAATTAATTTAAAATAAATCACTGTTGTAAAAATTATAAAATTGGTTATTTTTAAAAAGTTAAAACATTTAAAGGATTGACACATGGTTATGCCAAATTTGAAAGTGAAATTACATCCAATGACCAACATTGAATTAAATTAAAAATATATATAATCTAATTACACTTAAAACCACTAAATGTATAATTTAATATGGTAAATTGCTTCAATAAAAAAAGTTGTTTTCAATTAAAATTTAGCAGGTTTCACTATTCACCAAAACATGAAATTTATCAAAAAAAATACAAAAAATTTAACCAAAGTAATTTTGGATATCAATAATTCTGAGAATAATTTTATTTGTTTAAAATTAAATATATAAATGTTTCAAATATTTAATTTAAAATGGGTTCCCAATTAAAAGGAATTAGAACTGCATTGATTGAAAAATGCCTCCTTTATCCAAAAAATAGTGTTTTTTTCTAATATCATGTCTATAGAATACATAAGGAAACTTTTGATGTTATATGAAATATAAAAAATTTAAAACATTATTAATACTATTAATATTCAATAATTTAACTTCTAGGTTATATATTATATTATATAATGATGTTTTATTAATATACTATTTTTAGATAAAACATGGTCTTACGTGTATTGCAAGCCAACTCACTATTGGGTGAAGCAGAAGCTAAACCTGGCCTTGCATAAAAATAAATAAAGATTCATATTAAATTTATTCATAAATGAAAATATTTTAATGTCTTGAGGTGTCACATTCTCCCTTCTAATAAATTACATCCTCACAATTTAAACTCAGGATCAAAAAATAGGGGTTTGCCATTTCAAAAAAAACATTATTGAAATTCCCACATTGAAAGAAGGATTAATGAGACCCAAACACTAAAATAAATAAATTAAAGTATGAAGGTCACATGATAAGACCCATACAAGGGTTCCATGTTGGAAAACAAGGCCATGAAATAAAAGTATAACTATCATGTTTTGATGGAGAGTGATAAAGAACACAATTAAGGTAAATTTAACAATCACAAAGCAATAAATTTGTGATGACTTAATGAATCATTTGGATCAATGAAAAAAGTACTAGAATAGAATTTGTGGTTTCAATATCCTGTCCCTAGAGTTGAAAATTATTTTACTATTCATATAATCACTTAATTGATTTCTTTTCATGTCATAAGAATAATGACATCCTTTGGTAGTGCTTCAACATATTTTCACATCATCCCTTACATCTAGAAATTAATTTTCCAAAATAAATTTTCATGCCCAAAGAAGTTTTGACAAATCATAAATCCCACAAGTATGTCCTCCATCCTTTAAGTGAGTGCTGAAACCAAAAAGGTTATCCCAAAGTATAAAATAAATCATACATTAACCTCAAACAAAAATATCCAATGTTGAAGTTACTCCACTCTAACATTAGTACTAATACATAATACTTATATCCAAATTAGTATTCCAAAATGTCTCTGAATTTCCAAAATCAATCATAGAATCGTATTCCCAAAACAAAATAATGTATCTATTATTGCCACAAACTAAATATTTAATCACCTTTAGAACCATAATTAAAATTTTCATACCTCTAAATGCATAAATAATAAGTACTATAGTACAATCCTATTACATTATTCTAATAACGAAAATATAATAAAATAATTTTTGAATCAAAAAACACAGATACATTATATATTTAATATCGACCGTTTGAACAAAATAATATTGACCTTTATCCCTTATATTCTTCTGAGCTATATTTTATTTACCCTTTGGAAAATAATTTTCATAATGTACAATCAATTTAAAATTTTATAATTTCACATTTATAGCTTATTTCTTTCCCATATGACCAAGAGCCTAGTGGAATTTCCCTACATACTTTAAAAACACACCCATTCCATTCAGTAATGTACCATGGTGTTTCTTCCCATAATTATCACATATGGTAAAATCATACTTTCCGATTTTTCAATTCATCCATATCTTTCCCCACCATTTTCTTCTTCTCTTTATTTACTTAAAAGTAATAAGACATAGAGAATTATTTTTCTATATTGATAGTACATGGGAATATATATTCATTTTATTAGAATGATTGTGAGATCTTCCCATTAGAGGAATGTTTTTAACTCATTAATTAATTGATCAGTCTTTCATTATGGGTTACATATATTGTCTGTAACATGAGATGATAACCTTGTAAATTGAGCCTCCTAATTTACCAAATTTGTATCCTCCTTCTTCCTCAGACACAAAAATTTTCTCTTTATATCCACTCTGTACTCATGAGGGAAATACGTCCTTAAAAATCTCCCTAAAATAATTCAATTGTATACGTGAAATTTATTCCTCCTCATTATTATTTTGAATCAATGACCACCATTTTTCCACATCTCTAGAGAGACAATATAACTCCTTGACAACCTTATCTCGTTCATTACTTACTAAAGTAAGAAATATATTCTCTAAATAATTTTTCTATTGTTCAAATATAAATGGATTTGTAATACCAGTGAATTTTGGTTTTTTTGTCTCTAAATGTGATAATTTTTTTTCCTTAACATTGTGGATCAGGATTCTCTAAATGGTTAAGGTTATTATTCATATCCAGATTTATTTTTTCCTATAAGGTTATAATTTGTTCAGAACCAGCTGAAGCTTATGCTCCCACATCATTATCTTTTGTAGAAGGGAAATCCCTTCAAGGATTACAAGTGTTGATAGTATTTTTATTTCTTCTATGAGGCACCATTATAAAAAATGACATACACTAGATTAAATAGTAACATTAGGAAACATTATGTATAATCACATAGCTTGTGAATCACCTAACATAAATTAAAAATTTATATATAAATAATCTCTAAATCATAAATATGGTTTCATTGGGGACATATTTTCATTTAAATACTTCATAAATTTTATAAAATAGAATATGAATTATCCAAATCATATCCCATTAGGGTGTCAAACCATATGTTTAGTAGGGCTCATTTTCATGTACCTGGTTACCCCAAGTCAGGACGAGAAAACCTTGTCAGTGTTAGTACACCTAGGTTTGTTTATGAAAAAACCACATCTATTATAGTATCTAAATAGAGATATATTGTTTATAAATACCACATAATTTCTATTTTACCCAAATTATATGATGTTCATTGATACTTATTATCAATGCTTTTATTAGGTAAATGATCCATAATGCTTGATTTCTAAATCAAGTTTCCAAGGTTTTTTCAAAACATCCTCTAATACAGACTGTAACAACCAGACTCCAGATACCTATAAATGCTACATTTTTTTAAAACATCACATGATTACCAGGATTTAAATCCCAAATGACCTATGAGTTTAGTAGAATTGGAAAATAGATCACATACCTAAACATTACATTGCAATTCAAAACATAAAATAAAACATAGATAATATATTGATAATTCCATTATTCTATGAGCTTATCCAAGAATATAAATCCTAATACACTTTTTTTAATCCTGGTAAAATAAAACATATGAATGGGGTGAGCTTATATACTTAGTAATGTTAAACAAGTTTGAAGTAGCCTTCAAAAATAACCGTATACCTTAAGGAAAGTATAAAACTGAAACATAAGACTTTTTTAAATAAACTTTGACCTAATATGGAAAGAATAAATAAATTAATGTCATTTAACCATTAAAATGGATATTATATTATTAGAATACTCACATGTATTAACACTAACAAATCTCATAATGAGGAAATGAAAAATGCCGAACACCATGACCATATTTTCATGTCCTCATGCCAAGACCATACATAACCATATATTCAAGTCCTTGTTCCCAAACACAAGTTTTTCTCATTAGACATAGTGATGCACCGAGGGGATATATTGGGCCCCCCATTACTTACTAAGTCCAATGCATGATTTATATGAAAAATGTTGAAACATAATGTAAACATTCATATTAAAACTAGAATAAAAAATTTTAATACTTTAACCACAAAGCATTGATGGTATAATAATAGAACATCCAAATTCAAACATATCATAAAACCTTAAATTCAATGTGTAATTTTGGATCATAATAAATCAACCTTAGTTAATCATAAAACCCAATAAAGGACATAGACATAGACAAAAATAATCTAACAAAATAATTAAAATTATTTGAGGGAAATATCCCTTTTTTACTTTAATATAATTTGAAAGTCATAAAATTATAAATTAATTTTTTTGGAAAACAACCTTGTAATGTTGAGAGGGAAGCTTCAAACTTTTATTTAATAATGACAAAAAAATACCCACTTGCACTATGTATGTTTAAAAAACATTCTTTTCATAATTTTTTGAAAAGGTCATAAAGTACGCCATTTGGAAAATGACCGAAATATTTCATTCAATAACATTAAAAAAACAAAAGAATGGGTAGAAATTAATTTATTAAATAGTAAATTATATTATTAAATAAATTTCAAGAAACATGGAAATATACAATAAAGATGTTCTAGTAGATACCTATGCATAGAAAACCTAAGATAAAAATGAGAATGTAAAATTACCATTACCATGTACTTACCTTTTGCCGAGGATGCATTAAACTCATGTTTAATGGGTTAAGTATGTTATTAAATTATAATAGAACAAAATACATATTTAATATATCATATATGATCTCATTATATAATTTTCTTAATAAAATTTTAGTATTACCATTATTTTGGGTGTAAACTACTTCATTTTCTCATTCTGATTTTTTTCATATTAGTCATATTTGTTATGAATACGATACATTTGACTCATATACCAAATGATGTTATGTTTATAATTGTTACTTTTTTTATCATATAAATTATATAATAATTCATGATTGGTTAACATGGAGAATGAATCTCACAGCGTCGTGGAGATGGCAGGCCGTATGTTCACACAAGTGACAATATCATTACGATGATGATTAAATGGTGTGGAATTGGATGTCATACTAATTATAATGAATAATTATAATTTTATTTATATTTTTTACATCCATTATACTCATCATTATAACCATCTAAATAATCTATTGTTGAATAAAAAATTACACGACGATGTGGAGATGATAAGTTGTATACACGCACATATGGTGATATCGTTATTCATAAGATGGATAAAAGGAGAAATATTTTTTCCAAAAATCATAATAAAATCCTGGAATATATATTATATTGTATTTATTAATTTATTATGGAAACAACATAGGAATAATAAGTAGATGAACAAAATAAATTTAATTTAATTGGTAAAACAATTGCCTCTTCTTCAAGTGTCTCTTTTTTATTTGCACAAAAGCACGGAAAAAGTTCACTTTCTACCCACATTATGGCATATAAGATAAATTTTGTTAATTGGGGAGGGGAATTGGGTAGGGATTTGCTGATAAAAATTACTTTGGAGGTGTTATTAAAAGAGAATGAGAGGTTCCCTTTTATAAGAGAGGTGAGTGGTACTTTAAGAAAATCTCAAAGTATTAAATTAAAATAAATTAATATTTAATTAAAAATATCTTCAAATTGAATTATGGAGAAGATAATATGAGTATGGGTCAAACTCCTGTCAAACAGTAAAATTTAGACAAGTTTTAGTTTTATTTTAAACCATATCATTTTGATTTATCTTAATTAATTTATATAATTTTAGTTATGGTAATAATATTATAAATACTAAATGGTTATAAATTTTTAACTATATGGTGTCTATTGTAAATAAATGGACATTTTATGGATTTTAGACCTTATAATTATAACATTAATGTTTTTAAAATTTTTTATGATTTTTATATAATTTAATAGAATGTTATGTTTATAAAATATTAATAGTGTCAATTTTGAGACTATTCATTTCTTCGACTTGAAAAAAAATACAAATAGAAATATAATAGTTATAAAAATAATTTAATATAGTATTAACATGTCATATTCATCCGTAAAATTCTTGAATCACCTTAATTAATTCAAAATATTTATCTTTTTTTAATCTATTAATTTCATAATTATTTTAATAAAATAATGTCTGTGTCTTTATTGCATTATCATTAATCATAAATATTTAATATCTAGAAATTATTAATAAATTAATATGACATAGGAAATTATTTTATATTTTGATATAATATTTAAAGCTGAAGTTATTTCTTGGTTATCCCAAAATTAAAATTATTCTACTTATAAGAAATTAGAGTGTGACATTTCATCACATTTATTTATTTTAATAATATCCATGTCATATTCATGGAAAAATATACATTTAATGATTAAATTTCTATCCATATATGGAAAGTGATTAATTTGGTCATAAAAATTTAATTTTATAGGTGTTAGGGTAATTTATAATATTAAATTTATCTTTAAATTCCTGATTTACCATTAACCGAGGTCATAAAAAAATACTAAAGTTATTATTCATAATATTAATAAAATTAAAGTAACTTATTAAAAATAATTGGATCCACTTATTAAAAATATAGAATAAATATTTCAAAATTTAAAATAAATAAGTTGTAGTAATAAGATTAAAATTAATCTGCATTGACAAAACGAGAAAAATTATTTTTTAAAAAGGTAAAACCATCAAATTTTTGACACGTCCTTATGTTAAATTTCTATGCAGAATCAATTAAAATGATCAAAATTTTATGAAATGACAAAATTATAACTTAATTATACTTTAAAACCATTAAAAAATTTTATTTTACACTTTAAATTATTTCTATTAAAAATATTTCTTTCAATTAAAATTTAGTATTTTTCATTATTCATGAAAACATAAAAATTATCTAAGAAAACTAAAAAACTAACCAAAGTAAATTTGGAAATTAATATATAAAATAATATGTTTATTTTGTCAAATTTAATCTATAAATTTTTTAAATATTTAATTTAAATTGGGGTTTCCATTAAAAGGTGTAAAAACTACAATTTTTTGAAGAATACTTCTTTTATCAGAAAATTTGATCTTTTTCCACAATCATGTCTGGAAAATACTTAAGATGAATGATAAAATTAGATTGAATATATAAAATTTAAAATGAGGTTAATACTATTCATAAATTCTAATTTAACAGGTAGGTTATATATTATATTAAGTAATAGTATTTTATTAATATAAAATTTGTTTGGTAAAGATGGGTTTTGCGTGTAACACAAGAAAAATAATTTTTCAATGTAGGATAATATTAACATGGTGTTGCATAAAAATCAACATAGGAAAAAAATTAAATTTATTCATCCATCAATAAATTGTAATGCCTTAGGGTGTTATATGGGTGATCAATGGATCGGTACATCGGTACCCAGATCTAGGGCTAATGTATTTTTCTAACAAAATATATTTAGAATAATATAATAGACAGAAAGTGAGAACCATGTTATTCCTTGGTTGTTGAGGAAATTCTTAATGCCTAGCATATTCAAGGTAGGTGGTTTTATCTTCTTCCACATTCTGTTGGAATCTAGAATATTTTATTCTTTGAGTTGATTTTTCCCATATTGATTGAAAATATCATTGCATAATATTTTTTAGTTTTTCAATTGGTTTTTCATGGTCTTGGACATGGGTACGTGGGTGAAAACACATGGGATTTTTTAAATAAGTGTCATGAAAAAGGAAAACCATTATATAAACAAAATTTTTTTCATGTGTATTCTTTTCATGGATTGGGTTTTGTGGGTTATTTTTATTTTTGGAAAATGATTATGGATGGAAGTTACCATGATTAGAAGAAAATATTAGGAGGTCCATGTTATGAATGGGTGTCTGGAGGACTCATGGATGGAAGTCAACATGATTACATGCCCATTATGAGAGATATATCCTTGAATATGTGTGTATGTGGAATTAGGGAATTAATGTACGCTAAAATGTTTGTGCTATTTTTATTAGAAGGTTAACTTTTTGAAAACTATTTTTATCATATAATATCTAGTTTATAACTTCTCCAGGAAAAATATGTTTATTTTTTTATATTTATATAAACTACTGTAAAATATTTTTTATATTCCTCTTTTAATTTTATCAAAATATTAGCTAATATGATTCCTATTTTAGAGGCATATAGAAAATGACTCTTTGGGATTGCATACTAGGTTATTATACCTACCCCTTTGAATAAAACCTAATGCATATAAAGTTGTTTTCATCCAAGATACTATAATTGGATGTACTACCACAATATTAGTGGATCACCTTGATCATATCTATCATGGTTTTTGAATAATGTCACGTTATTATAACGTCATTTATTGAATGTTAGAGGAGTTAAAATTTAGCCTCTTGCTACATTGGAGTATTTTCTATATGGTTATATTATTTCGGTTATAACACCAAAATTATCTTATCGGTAATTTTTAATTAATAGATATTATATGATTAATGATTATGTTGTTTTCTTTTGCATTGTTAATAAATTTTTCCTTGTCTTTGTTTCTGTGTATTGTTTTTTCTATGTGATTAAGGGTAAAATAACCCCAAACTATTCTTTTGTTAATCCATAAATATTTATTTCCATCCTTTTATTATCATGGAATATCACAGTAGGTCATTAACACGTATGAACTAGCCAATCCAATTGGTTATGTAGGGATTTTAATAATGTATTCATTTTTTTGGTCCTTGAGTTTGAAAAAAAACATGAGGATATGACATGTCAGAACATGAAATGTATAGCCAAAAAAGACATATAAAACCTTCATATTCTGAATATATAGTGACCCGAACAATCCCGAAACAAATAATATTCCAAAAAATAAGTATTGTTTTCAAATAATTATTGTTGGTTTAGGCCATGAGTATTAGGAATCATGAATTTGTTAAGAGACTTACCATAAGTACTGCATTATCATATAATTATTTCATTCTAATACTGTGATACTGTGATTATTTTTCCATGATATATATGGTTTCAACTAAGATAAAAATTGTTAAAATTAAATTAGGAAGATATTATTTACATGGTTTTAAAATGAAAATTCCACTAATGGGAAAATAAAACTAGAGAGATTGATATAGGGAATGTGGTTCTACCCAAACAACCGGGGAACTCGAATTTCATTCAGAGTATAGTGTAAAAATTCCATGATATTGATAGAGGACCTGAGGAATAGGAACCTTCTAATGTTTATCACTCATCGATTTTTCATAAGAGAATTTTATTGAACTTATGAAGTTATTCATAACTTCAAAAAAATATGATTGGTTGAAATGATAAAAAAATTAAACATAATAAAATCTATAAAATGAAAGTTAAGATAGATACATACATGATTGGGAAATTGGCATTACAATGGATAAATTTAATGGTTTAATCCAAGTATTATCTGATTATAAATACCCTATCCACAGTAACCTATAATATGTTGTTTATTACACTCATTCTAGATATAAGGTATCTCATCTTGACATAACAAATATTCTAGTTATCTTTGTAAAATAGATTCATAATTGAAATTTTCATTAAAATTGAAAATATAAAATATGCGAATTGTTTTCATTGAGAATTACATTATTCATCATACTATATCCAGTCATATCAATTAGAAAAAACATCTGGGTCTCACGGGGAGAATAAAATATAAGAAAGGGGTGAGCTCAAATTCTCAATATGTTTAAGCATGTAGAAGAGCCTATCAAGGATAAATAATAATAATAAAAATTTATTGTTAAATAAATGAAAAAATATTCTTGTAATCAACAAAATAAGAATAATATTTCTATAATAAATTATAAACAAATAAATCTATATAAATAATAAAAAGAGATAGAAACTTATCTACAAATATTCTGATCTTTCAAATAATCACAGATACATGAATCAATGATCTCATAATAAGGGAGTACATAATTCTAGGAATCATAAATATAATATAAATGCCTTATTCAATGAATTATTACCATAAAGATCTCATTCTAATACACCTTATAAAAATGTGTAAGGCCATTGAGAAATACCCATGAACTTTTTTCTCATAAGACCAAATAATGCCTCGAGGAGCTAGGTAATTCTAGGTCCCACATAACGTTTAATAATACCACTTCATTCATAATGTGAAAGGGTTGAAAAATAATCAATATAAACATCCATTACAAAATTGTAATGTATAAAATGTAAATAGATACCCTAATTAATAAACATAATCACAAACCATCTGTAATAATATAGTGAATGATATTAAAATTATATGACCCTAGACGAAAAGATCATAAACAATCCAGAGAAATAAAAATTATGGTATTGATACAATATATCCTCAGTGGATCATAATTACAATAAAGGTTTGATCCCATAGATAAAAATAAATACCATAGAAATGAAAATAAAAACATTGTTGTGGAAAATAAACATTTCAATTAAAATTTTTTTTTCTAAAAATAAATTTCCAAAATATTTTGAATATAAAATTCATTGAAAATAAAATTTTAAATCATTTAAAATAAAATGTTAGAAAAAAAGTTTTCATGATAGCAAAAAATTCGATATATGTCTCACATGTCAGAAAAATGATTCCTTACACACTTTCATAAAATACCAAACGGGGAATGTTTTGAAAAAATATGATGATTACTAGTTATTTTTAAAAATATATAAAATGGATAAATATTTATTAAATAAAACATTTTAAAGGATTAAATAATTTTTTAAACTTGTATTTTGATGAAAAAGTATTTTCAGCCAAAGAGAGAAATACTTTTAGTTTTTCTTTAAAAAAATATCTCAATAATTTTACGTATGTATGAGTGCGAAAATAATAATATTTAATGAAAAAGTTCATGTATAATATCATATGAATAAAAATGATTTATTTAAATATAGAAATATCAAATAATTCCCCTAAGCTAGACCTAAACAAAAAGAATCATGAATAATGAAGAGATTGTGAAATAAACCCTTACCACTTTTCTCGATTTTGAATCATAAGCCTCATGAAATAAATAGAATCAAAATAAAGTTTAAATACCATGAATAAAACTATATTCACGGTATATCATATTTAAATGGGAATTATATAAACCAAAAAAAAGGAATATGTGGTGAATATGGTTTATGTCTCATGAATGTAAAAGTGAGACCAAAACCCTGAAAACTTGTTCAACTTCACTCATATGTTAGTGAACCTCCAATATAGAAATATAGTTTTATTAATTTTAAATTAAATAATTATAATCATATATATAATACCGAATATGATTTTCTTATATTCTTTTACGACTCATTTAGTAGCTTTTATTTGATAAAATCACGGTTTCAGGTGATAATTATTCATTTTCATGTATGTTGGGCTCTCTAAATTTGGTCCTTTTAATTTAATCAGGGTGAAATAATATATATAATTAATAAAATTATTTAAATATTATATATTCTTATAATAAATATATTTATATTTATCTATATATATGAAATGGATTACACCATTCTTGGAGACGGTTGGTTGTACATACTCAGAAGCGTTGTTTCCGTGTTTCTCGACAGATGTAATGAAAGGAAAATAAATATTAATAAATATTTATATAATCATTATTATGTTACAAATATATCATTTATATTAATAAAATCTACCTATATTACCATCACTTTAAAAATAAAATGACAAAACAGTTGACATCTATAGGTGGTGGTGGTAGTTCACATATACGCATGAGCGATGTTAATTTTTTCCAATGGATTGAAAGGAAAGAATGTAGATATGATATTATATATAAAGAATTATTTTTATAACATATATGTCAAAATATATATTATGTTTTGTCTTTAATACCTTCCATTTAAAGAAATAGTGAAAAACGAATCACATTGCTTACTAAGTTGGAAGCCTGCTATACACACGAGCGATGTTATCATATCACTCTCCAATGTAAAGTAAGATGTTATATGGGATATTATAACTATATAATTATAATAATAGCATAAATATAAAATAAACATGTTAAGTACATCGTTACAAATAGATTTGAATTGTGGTGATGGAAAACAACCTATATCGGTTCATGAGGCGGTAATCCATCGTACACACGATCATCGGTTTCATATTTCATTTTATGGATTTGGGGATGTATACAGGTTTTTAATTTATCATAATAATAGATTATATAAAATTAGATACTTTATTATTATTATTTCACATTTGGTAAAGGTTTGATGGTGTTAATAGAAGACGTAAAATGAAAAATTAAAATTAAAAACTTTACTCCTTTATGAATCCTCTATATGTTTAGCCTCAATCCTTTATAGAATATCTTTATGATATAAAAAAGGCCTCTACAATTTGATTAGGAGTGTAAGGAATATATTTTTTCATGGATTTCAAAAACCATATGGATTTGGGAATTTTAAATGGGAAGTAGATTGGGTGTTCGTTTATAAGTGGGGGATCAGACACACTTCATATTTTCAAAAAGAATTAATTAAATAATTTTTTTTTCTATTTAAATAAGCCTCCAAAAATGAAATTATGAAAAAACATAGATTATATGGTAGAAGTATGGATTAAAACGGATTTTTGACAAGTTTTAAGGAAATTTTATCCATTGTGATTTTAGTTAACTACTAGTAAACCCATTTTTACCTTAAGCATGGTAATTAACTTCTACTATTAGTACAATTCATAATTGTAACACATTAAGATGAAAATGTTATATAATAAAAATTAATATGATTAAAAATATTGAATCTATTTTAAAAATTAAATTCATCGTACTGGTAGAAAAGAATTCAAAATTATACCACAAGACACAATGAAAAAGTAGGCTTTAAAAAGGGGAAATTATCATTAGTATAAAAACATTTCATATCAAAATTCATCAATAAAATTATTTAAAAGGCATAATTTAGTTAAATGTAATATAATTGATCCACTTTAACCTTAATTCCAATTTAAAATAGTATTTATCTGTATAAATAATGAACTAAAGGGCAGTTTTAAATTAAAATTTAGTATTTTTCCCTATTTATTATAAAAAATATTTTTAGAAAAATCTAAAAATTTCAAAAAAATAAATTCTTTTTATTTATATTTTTACAATTATGTTAATTATTTCATACAATTATTCTAAAAGTTCTAAAAACTAATTTTAAACTATGTTCTCTAAGCATGACTAATCTTTCATTCAGAAAAATATAGTTTTTCAGAAAAAATTTCTTTCTCTCTCAAATGGTTTTTATTTTATTTCTAATAAATAGATAACCATTGAATTCATTTTTTAAATTTTTAAAACAAATAATTTCAATAAATTACTAAATCCATTTAATACCCTCCAACTTAACCACTATTTTATAATAGTTATGTATAAATAATATTATTTTAGTAGATTGTCACATTTCATTAAAACACACAGTTTCATTCCTCCCTTTATCTAAAATAGAATAAATTTTATTAAAAAATATATATTTTAATATATTATGGTGTTATATTTTCTTCCAATAATGGAGTTTCATGTCACAAATGGTATCAATCATGATATTACTATTTAAAACTCTTAGGGTGTTATTGGAACATTATTTGGTAAGGGATTAAGGGGTTTTTCAAATAATGGATTTATCCACCCAGACTATATATAGATAAGATGATAAATTTCTCATATATCAGATAAATAAATAACATAGTGCCTAAACATTTTTCTCATATCTCTCAATTCGTTCTCTTTTCACCATTGGAATAAGAAATTAAATCCCTCAAGACTGAATATTTGAGGAATGAACAATAACTAAGGTACACTCTGTTGTAGTTATGTTTTTTCTTATATATTATACTAAAATGGCGAAGTATGAACTAATCTAATAGAGGGACCTAATAAGTATCCCTAGTGAAGGGGAATCCTTTCTCCATCCAAGTGCGGGTTGGAACTCTAGTGTTGGAAAAAATATAATGGCTGGATACTCTTTTAGAAGTATGGAGCTAGAGAAGCAGTCTATGAGATAGATAAATTATCCACCACATCATTACAATGAGATTGGATTCTTTCAGTGTGGATCTATTCCACATAGATAGAAGGATTTTACTACTAAAAAATATTAGACCCATAATTATAGAAATAAATAGAATATTAGGGAGTATTATAACATACCCCTAATGTAAATGGGAGATATAGACTTAGTCAGCCTCAGACTACTTAAAATCAGATGAAAAAATCTGACAAGATTAGTTATAGTCCTTAGAGTCAGGTGAAGTGGGATAACTCTGTAAAAATTTAGTATTCTAGATGACACTTCAATAGGGAAGAAAAAATATTCTATGGGGGCAGATTTATTGTTTAATGTATTTGAAAAGTCCACTAAAATTGAGCATCAAGGTCCCTCCACAATGCAATATACCATCCTTCTGAACATGACTCCTAGGCATGTTTTTCTTGGTACTAGTGACTCACAATCTTTTCCAAATTCTCATGAGGTTAAATAAATTTGATTCCATGTTTATCTCATTATGAAAATAATGAGTATTAAGATACATCCTAGGTAGTTTATGTGTAAAGGATTCAAGTTCCCAAGATGTTCCATTTCCATTAACATGTGGAAAATTCCCCTAGAGTTTATGATCATAGAGACAAATATTTTTTATTTGAAAATGGAATGTTTTTGGATAATGGAATTTAAATCATGCATTTACAAGTATGATATACATTTAACTTATACATCCCTAATTATTACTATTCATGTATTCAAGAGAGACTGGTATGTTAACACTGGTAGGGAAGGACTATTAATAATAGTAGAAAGAAACATCACTTATCATTTTGAGTCAATGAATTTAAGATTTTATAATGAAATTGTCTTTATGAATGTTTTTGTTATAGTGGACTGATGTTTGGTTGACATTTTGAAAATTTTCTTTTGTTTGAACCTTAAAAAGAAATCAACTTTACTATCGATATAGTCCCAACAACTACTCATATTTCTCATATATTCTATATAATAGATCCAATATAATAACCAGGATTGAAGGGTTGAATTTTATCATTAGGAAGATAAGAATTCATCAGACCAAACACAGTACCATGTGATACTCAAATTATTTTCATAGGTAAGTATATGGGTCACTATGAATATTTTTTAATTATCATAGAACAAACCAAGTTCTGATTAATAATAAATACTCTATTCCTTTAATTAATTATATATTTTATCAATTAAAGGGTGATATGTAGTTATCTAATATTTATCTACGATTGGGATATCATAAAATCAGATTTAGGATATGGGATATTGTAAATATAATATTTTTTAGTTTATATAGTCATTATGAATATATGTTAATGGGCATTATTCTATTGAAGGCACTTGTGATTTTCATATCCCTAATGAAAAAAATTATCCATAGGTTCGAATATTATAAGTGTGGCTTATGGATGCAAGAAGTTCATTTCCTTTGGTACATCATATTTTAAGGATTTATATTTCTTGATATTGTAAATCTAAAAATAGTCATTTCAAGGGCGTATCCCATAAATTACTTAAATATTTAATGTTTATATTCATGGGTAGGATATTATTGTCACTTTATTCGAGAAATCATAAATTTTTATTCTCCTATGAATTTGCTGAAAAGGAATGGAATTTAATTAAAATGGGATGATAAAATTCAGGAATAATTCGAGGATTATTTCCTTATACTCACTTTAAGGACAATCCTAATTTTAATAAAACTATGTTTGGGTCATGTTATTTATTTTGATGCATCTGGATATTGTATGAGTTGTGTTCTCATACAGAGATATGGATTATGTATTGAGGTTGTTTAGGATGCATAAAAAGAAATACTATATTGATTAACTAGGATTAGTATTATTTTTCCAAGACATGAGGACATAGAGACCCAAAATAATTGGACAAAATCCAAAATTCTTCACTAGTCATATGATCGTGAAAAATGTATTTTATTAGAAAGACTACAAATCAAGGAAATGATAATAAAAAAAGTAACTATATATTTATAATGTTGAATTACTAGGTAAAATAATGAAATTAATTAATTTATTATATTTTTGAATCTATATTATTATAGTAATGTTTCCATAGAGGTTCATAGACAAATTAAATTGATTATTGTTTCTATTGAGATGCATCTAGACTATATCAAGGAGAATGAAATTTCATTTTTATTTCTGATTACTCTTATTTGGGATTTAATCAATATAGTCAAAGTGGCTCAAAAATAGGATATGTATTGAATCATATTTAGTTTTATCCTAAATTTTTTGGGTACTTTTGACACTTGATTTGGGAATGGAAACTCTTAATTTCATTTTCATAACTGAATTTTTGTATCCAACTATTTATGGGAAAAAATTCTCTTAACTTATCACCATTCAAAATCAGATGTTCACTCTGGTGATCGTAAAATTTATAAGTAAATGAGAGTTTATTTTTGGTTTACTAGAATGAAAAGTTAAATTGTCGAATATGGTATGAAATTTTTACCTATTAATTAGGAAAAGGATGAGAATCAATGAGCAGTGGGTATACTGCAATATATGTCTATACATTATTTGAATTTGGAAGTTATTTCCATGAATTTATTTATAAGATTTCCCAGGATTCTTTAGAAATATGATATGTTTCGGTTGATTGTGTATCACTAACTGAATAAATAAACTTTATCTCAATCAATTAGTCTAATATGGTGGAATATCTAGAGAATTTATATTTTTGAGAAAATTTTAAGCTAATTGGATTACAAGTATTGATTATCTAGGATATACACTATAGATTCACTTATCTATTTTGGAATTCCATGAAATAGTCTCTTGAAAGTCAATTCACCATGATAATGACATAGAATCCTCATTGGGATAAGAAATTACAGCACACAATTCTGATGATAAATTATATTTTTAAGTAATGTGTCCTGGACTATGGATTATTATGGAATGATCATATCCCATTAGTTTAGTTCTCTTATAAAAACAATTATTAGGAAACCTTACATATGGAGCTATTCGATACATTGTTTGATCATTCTTTATATTCTCCAATTTTTTTGGTGGAAATAAGAATGATTTAACTAATTGGACTTATATTTGTAGAAGAGACTATATAAAATATCTAGATGATAAGGGAGTGGATCTATATGACATAAAGTTGATAGAAATATTAAGAATATCATCATATTCATCCTTTTTCTCTCAGTGTGAGTGATCATGTCGTTTTTAATGTTTCACAGAGAGGTGGTCATTGACACATGATAATGAATGTAATGTTGGATCCTTAGTATGTGGTAGATATTGAGATTGTATAATGAATTTTGATATTGTACATCAATTATCTTTTCCAACATTATTCAGAACTATATATATAATATTTTCCACATATCATAGTTGAAGAAGTGAAAACCATATCATTGTCTTGTTTTTAGCTTGGATCAAGTTACTATTGAACAAGATGCAACCTTTTTGAACAACCTTTTTTTGAATCATTGATAGGTAAGATATGGGTTTATATGAATGAAAAATATCCATGGGATAAGTTCTTTAGAAAAATGATCTAAAGAATGAAGAGAAATAGGAATGGGAGAACCTCATGTAAGAGTTGTGACCATAAGTATTCCAAACTATTGTAAACCATCAAATTTCCGTGTACAGAAAGTACTATATGTTGACGAATGTGATACCCCATATTTTGGGTATATTTTTTTTAGTTTCTACTTATTCTATATTTGGAGTGGTTTGGTTAAATTAAACGAGGAGTTAAAGGGAATAAAATGTAAGGTAATATGGAATTGGGAAATAAGAAATAACTAACCCCATGAATGTTATTTCAGTACATGAATAGTTCTTCACAGATTCCATGAATTTATTAAATCCATTAATGGTACTCTGGGCATATTTGGGGCATTATGTGTTATATGATTAATAAATTAAATAGGTTTTGGGGATTTTTTATGAGGTGATGTGTTCTTTAGTGTATTTCACATCCTAAGAGTTCACAATGTATATTTCCAACCTAAGTCATGAATTTGAACATATAAAATATATTTACTTTTTTCTATTTTCATTTGGTTCTCACATTCCTCTCTCCCTTATCTCTCAAAATCAGTCCATATTTTAGGTATTTGTTTGAGTTTTCTTTTAATTTAATGATTATTTCTTAATATCTTGGTGTTTTGGACTGAGTAATTGAATGTTTGTCTTTGGTACTTCTTCTTATTCTTCTAATTTCAGTATTTTTCCCTTGTAAAGAACACATGATCGAGACTAACATACCATGATCTAGGGTTGAGGTCTTTTGTGGAGTAAATTTATTTTTTATTCGTTGAAGGAGATAAAAGAGGATCTTATTTCTTCCTTTTTCACGACGGAAATTAATTTTACCATGTTTATTTGTGGTATGTTGTTTTCCATCCGTAAAATTTCTCTTGTAATGTGAAATATTTCATGCTTCTAATGGATTCCATCATATTTATTAAAACACATATTGGTTAATCAATACTAATTTATTATCTAGTTGATAACATTCTTAGATTTTGGTATATTTTAGAAACCACCTATTATTATTAAATATATGTTTTGAAAAAATAACATTTGTTCTGATGTAAGAGGTTTTGATGGGTGTTCATAGAAAGAATTGGGTTTTGTGTGTTCTTGTTAATTGGGGAAAAGGATCATGGACTGATGTTACCATGATCATATAATTTCCTTTAGAGGTCAGGGTTATTCACTAGTTTTTGAATGAATCATGGTTAAAATTCGTCACAAATAGAAGACTATTTCATGTGTTATGGGCTTTCATGTGTGTATGTGTGTAGAAATATGGAATATTTTCTATTAAAATGTTTCAACTATTTTCAAAATATAGGTTTATCTTTTAGAATCTATATTGGTCACACGACTTCTAGTTTACAAATTATTTGGAAACAATATGTCTACATATTTAAATTTTTATAAAATTATATAAAATACATTTTATTTTCCCCATAATTTATAATAAAACTATTAACTAACATGATTATGTTCTTAGTGTCATGTGGGAAAAGTCTCTATGGTGTTTCTTTCTGGGTTGTTATACAAACCCCTGAATATGAACCAAGATGTGTATATAGGCATTATATTCCATGATACAATAAAGGGATATATTTCGTAATGCATTTTTGGATCACATTTATATTAGATATATATATTTTCAATGATGTAGTGTTAGTACATTGACGTGTCTTGATTTTTATAGGAGTTCCACCTTGGTTTTCGAGTTTGTCGTTGCTTTGAAGTATTTTCTATAAGCTTCTCTTATATCCTCTAATACTATATCATTGTCTTGTTGGTCATTTTATGTTGTTTAATGTTATATCATTACCAATTATATTGTAGTCACTTTTATTTGAATGTATTTTTCTTCTTTTGTATTCATTAGAAATATTTTTATTTCTGTTTAAGGGTAAAATATTCCCCTAATATTCTGGTTTTAAACCCTCAACATTTTTGAACAAACACTAGTTTCTGGGTAATGTAAACTATGGGTAACAACACCTCAAACCCAGACATATATAGTGGTTAGTGTGGGTATTTTATAATTTATAAGTATTTGTTCGGTGGATTTATATTCATGCTAGTTTTATAAATAAATTTATAATTGAGAATGAAGTAGTTTTATTTAACTACATTTTCCCAAATAAAATAATATTTTATTTAAAAGTTAAATTGATTATCATTGTAATTTTTTGATCAAAATTAATTTATTTTTTTATAAATAATTTCATATTTATCTTAGGGTGAATTTTGGTTATATATCTAGAATAATTGATTTTTTCAGTGAACAGTGAAAATATGGACTTTTCAAATATGATGACTATTATTAAAATATTATTATGTAAGGAGGAGTTAATAAATTCATAAAACATTTCCTTGAAAAATATTATTTAAAGGAGTTAAATAAATTATTCTAAAACATTATTTTGAATTTTAATACTCATTCTAGGCTATTATGATCATAAGCACTATTTTATTCAAATTAAAAACAATTTTGGGATCTTTTTAATTTAGTGGTTTGTCTGGAAGTTTACATTAGGTTATTGAATGATATATATTTAAGAAAAACATCTCTTTATATTAAATAATAAAACAAATTCATTACAATGAACTGTATACGTGATTTGAAGGTATAATTATTTTTGCGCTTAAATATGATATTTTTATGGAACTCTTTTTCTAGAATTTTGCAAACATATATCAAATGAATTTTATTATACATATAGAAATTGAATTTGATAGAATGGATTCCATATATAAAATAATAATTTCCATATTTTTTAGAGTTATCCATTTATTTAGGGACACATAATTATTTTATCATTTTTAAAAAGTTACGTTATTTTAGTTAGGATTAAAATGGATTTCATTAAGACATAATAAATAAAATATCTATAAAAAAATTATAAAATTAATTATTTGAGATTATTTATACACTATAAAATCACATCTAATAATTTTATATGACTTGGTGAATGTATACTATAAATATGTCTTAATATTAATTTAAAACACTGAAAAATTACAAATATGCCACACCCTTACTTATAAAAGGGGTCCATCTCACCTCCCTTCCTCACACCCCTTGTGTGATCAATATTATAAATTTAAAACATAAATATCTCTTTAAAATCACTCTCCATGTCCTTGAGGTTTTGGTCTCACCAAACAAACCAAACCTATTACTCTTAAGGTATCATCCAATTATAGTTTCCCAAAGAAGCGGTATACCTATTAACTGAATGTTTCATGTTTATTTATTATTCTACCTCCATTAAAAATTAATTAACCACTATGAAATAATTAAATCAGTATATTATAGATTATTTAATGTTATTATGACTATGTTAAACCTTTTTCCATCTCCTTTTTCCATCATTTGGGAAATAGAAACATCGCTTGTCCGTATTTGTGTTTCAGAACCTCCCCGAAGTGGAGGTTTTTGTTCACCTTACCATATTATATGACTAGTTAAAATTATGGATCCACTAAATATATATGAAATTTATGAAATTAATATTATTATTCAATGAGAATATATTACTTACATTCTCACCCTTTTTATCCGCTGAAAAGTGATAATGTTGCTCGTGCGTACCTGTTGAATACCACCTCCATGAAGCGACGTGATTCATTTTCATTTTAAATAATACATTAATATTAATAAGGAATTTATTAAAAAATAAATATGAAATTTATAACATATTTTCAGTCTATAAATCTAAAATAATAATTAATTAATATTTATTTTTCACTTAGTTGAAAAAGGAAAATGTCATTCACGCATATTTATGGGCCACCATCTCTACGAAACGAATTGATTGACTTTTCTTAACTGAATTACATTTTTTTCAATATTATTTTAATATAAAAAATATTATAATTATATGATTTTTATCATTATGGATGTAATTTTAACATATCCCCTTTGACTATTACAAACATACCAATTTTTTCGAGATTATAACGTGAACAACCCCAAAATATTAAATGTGAACTTAACAATTATAATAACCAAATATAACATGGCAATAAATAAACTAAAATGAATAATATTAGTAAAATTAACTTTATAATGATTATTATGAAATTATAAATGTAATATAATTTTATTATTTAGGAATTGGAGAATATATAGAGCTTGATGGTACTTAAGGTAAGGGGTTTTCTTCTAAAACATTGTTTTAAATTTCATAAAATCATTCTCGTAAATTTCCATATTATTTTAAATATTTTACAAATATTATAATATATGTTTCAATAGTTTTAAATTTCATTTTATAGTTTATTTTTTTCTATAAAATTTTCTTAAAAGGATTCTTTTTAAAAAAATAATGGGTTATTTCAAATTTTTTATAAAAGAGAATTTTTTTTGACATATACACTATGAAAACATTTTCCCTACTTCATGGTCATTGATCATTATCAATATTAAAATATAAGTTATGTTTATTTATCTAATAATATATTATTCCTAATATTCTATGGATTTTTCTTTTTTATGTGTTTCAAATGAAAATGAATATTTTTACATATGATTATGTGGAAATATAAAGTGTTTTACTTATGGGTTCAAATTGATTTTCAGGGGTTTTATGATTAAAACGTTAACAACTAGTTTATTTGTTCAATATATGTTAATTTATCAACATTGATGAGGAATTGTTATCTCGATATAGCTTATTATAATGGGTGAGCCAGAAATAGATATATAATGCATTGGGTAATGTATTGTCTTCGAAGTTGAAAAATGAGGGAGATAATCCGGTAGGAAACATTGGAATATTTAATTGGGGTTTTTATTCTAAAGAATATTAAAAAATATAGAACACTGTTTGGGGATATGATTATATTATATACCCATATTATGACATAAAAAAGAGTTTTATGGAAATATATTGATTTCATGAGGAAAATAATGTTTATGAACACTTAAAGGTGAATGAGTTTTTTCAAAGATGTGACGTCATAAGTACCCACATGCCTCAAGATGACTTAGTGTGTTTTAATATTCTTTATAATGGGTTTCAATGGTTTTTCAAAAATAAAGTATTATTTTCTCATGTGGATATGTAGTTTTATTATTCCCAATGTTTATTTGTGAAAAAGGTGAATGTCATCATGCATATTCATGTATTTAATTAGATTAAAGGGGTTTAACTTTTTATCACTTAATAAGACATTTTTAACATATATAATTTTTTTAAATGTTTTTCATATGATCTAAGAGTGACTAATTTTTTTTCAATGTTAGGATTTCTGCTATGGTGACTCGTATTGAATGAATTAATATGGATTTCATTGAAATAGGGGTGTAAAAACAAAACTTTTTTTCTTGGTAATAAATTCATAATGGATAAATATATAAATTTATTTTGTAATGTTGTTCCAAAACTCTCCAAAAATCTAAAGTGAAAATACCATGGAAATTTTATATGGTGACACCCTTCTTATAAATCATATAATTATTGGGTGATTATGTTATAGGTTATTATTTAAATGAATCTAAAAATTTATTATAAGGTCCTTAGGGGTTGTACCAACATGTTATATCAAACCATTTCAATATATTCAATGAAAATAAATGGATTTTTTCTTCTCATTGAAGATCACGCTACTCCTCCACTTCTATATTGAGATCTGGAAAAAAAATTTAAAATCTCTTTATGTTCTTTTTCTAAGTATTTCAAACAATATGGTACTAAATCACCGTTATGGTATTAAATATATTATTTAAGATCTTTCTTACTAATATCCCAAGAACATATTGATATTTTCCTAGAAAATTATTCCAAAATACCTTACAATAAAGTTTAGTTATAATCCACTGAGATTTTTTTAAAAGAACATAATAAAAAAAATTCATAGAATCAGAAATATTAGCTAAAATATGACCTCTATAGTGATGGTGATAGAATTAGGAATATACTATCACAATGATATTATCAATGAAATTTTTAGTTCTCTTAGAATGTTATACATGATGACCAATCACTCCTCATGAAAAAAATCGATGCTAACTTATTGAAATGCAAATTATTATTCAATATTTATATTAACTTTAAATGAAATTAAAACATAATAAATTAAGGAAATAATGATTTGGGAATAAAAAAATATAAAAACTAAAAAAATTCAAAACTCGTATATATAGTTTATCAAACATAGGAGTATTAAGATCTATTCATTAAAAATATTTGTGAAATGATTTTTATCCCTACTCACTCACGATCCAAATTTAAATTCCATGATCAAGTTAATACTCTCTATTGGAAAACTATTTTTTCATGAAACACACACAAACATTTGTTCTAACACTCATTCATTCAACTTATTATATATAAAACCATGAATTAAACTCTCATCATTCATATATCACTCCATGGTTTGTGTTATGTGCAAGAAATGGTTAGAATATTTGTATAAATTGGTAATAAAATATGATAGGTATGAATTATATATGGATAGTGAATCCAAACTACACTTATTTAACACTCTAAATTTCACTGTGAGTCTTATAATTCTAGTCTAAAACCTACTTATTTGATTCCACTAGTCACCACTACTCAAGCTATAAATGAGAAAAGAACAATAAATGGAGAATCAAACTCATTAACAGATTGACATTTCATTTTTTGAGCCTTTAAGGATGGATGTATATATCCTAAGAAGATATAAATATTTTTCGCTAGACACTCCTAGAATACTTGAAACTAATAAGGAAAAAATAACATGCTAATAGAAAAGTGTCTAGCTTCCCATCATTCAAAATGGACTGAAACCACATTATTATTATTGAGGAGTAGAACTCTCATTCAAGTGATATTTTTTAAAATTTTAAGGAATTCATGAAAAATAAGAAGTTATTTTATAAATCCCAAGATCAATACACACATATGTATATATTTATTACATATCATCATCTTTTTTAAGGTTATAACTTCAAGAATTTTCCTCCACCGATTCACAAATAATTTCTCTAAATATTTCAATGCTTATTTGATTACCTCTGAATAGCATTCTTCAAAAGTGTCTTCGTATTATTACTTATTTTATGAAATGGGGAGAAATTCTATATATAGTTATATTTTATTATTCTCTCATAACTCACATAGGTCTCACCAATACTTGGGTTTAATCAAAATGCATCACTCGGGTGTCTCAACCCTTCGTTGAGCTTCCAAAGTGTTCCCAACGACTCATATATAAGTAATTTGATAGTTCCCGATGATACATGATATGTGAGGTGAAAAAAATAATTATAGTATTTTTATACATAATTTGTCATAAACTGTGTTATTTCCCTTCTTGGGTGAATTTATATGATTGTGAGATGGATGGGTTTAATATGAAATGACTACTGTCCACTTGGAGTACACATTACATAATGATTTGGACAATTAATTTTATATGATATTAGCTCAAATTAATATTATTAATGTATGGAATTATCATGATAAAATAAAATTAGATATTTTATGGATAATTTCATTTGATGTGTGAGTAACCATAGTAGAGTGATTCTTACATGGTCTAGAAAGTATTGTTTAACATAATGGGAGTCCCATTGTATTTAATTTGATGAAACCAATGTTTAATATGATGTTTATTTTTTATTCTCCTAGTATAATTTCACATCGTGTTATTTTTATAGGAGGATGAATGATTCTAATATATCATGCATGGAGCGAGATTGATTTTCTATAGTGACATGCCACATCTAGTTAATCTCACTAGGGTGATCTCCAGTATCAATTTACTATGGGGGTTCATCTTACATAGTGTAGTACACTGAAGTTATTCTAACATAGGTTTAAAATGATAAATTTTCCTCTACTAAAACATATGGGTTTATTTCTTTATAGAATCTAAGCCTTTGATGGATTGATACACCTCTATAATCTTCATTTTAATCAATGGCATGGCTCAACATTCTGTTTGTTAATCTATAGAATCTGAAATTCAACCAAAAACATCATTTTATGTCCAAAAACATCTATATAAACTAAAAAATGGTCAAATCAATTAAAATCACATGTTTTAACCAATTTATAATGATTTAAAAATTTTAATCCTAGACTAATAAAATGATTTAACCAAAATTGTTCATTAAAATATGGGAATTTTATATATTAAACTAAATAATTGTCTAATCATAAATTACACTTTCATAAATACATTATCAAATCATGGAAAATTTTAAATACAAGATATCCCTTTTTCATAAATATTTTTCAAAAAAATACTCAAGTTATATCAACTCAGTTGTAATAAGTGAATCCTAACCGAATTAAAAGTCATTCAGTCACCCTATATTATTATGGAAATGAGTCTTACGAACTCAAACACTGAAACCAATATTGTTTATTCCAAATACCTATCTACAATCACCCAAATAAATGATAAATTTTAATATTTATTAATTAATAATATTTTAATAAGATTATAAATCTTTATAAAATGTCAGAAATAAATGTTCCAATATCAATTTCAATATAAAGATAACACTTATTGTCATGCTATATGTCTCTAACATTGGGGATAATCATTTACCAACATTTCCTACTACTCAAGCTAATTATATATTGGGTGTTTATTTAAAAAAACTTCCAATCATAGTATAAAGTAAAAAACTAATTTATATTTTAAACAAATCCAAAATATCTAAATTTTTATCTCATCTTATACTACCCAAAGCATCCAAAACCAAAATCAAAGCTGAGCTATGGATTATTACTTCCCAAACCCTTATATATAGAATATATATATTTTTGTTTTACAAAAAATATAATTATAATTTGAGACTATGTTATAAAGATCATGAAAAACCTATACACCACTATTCCACAAATTAATTCTATAAAATTATATACCCATTCCAACTATTATCCATTCCATAAAACCAATATCATCTAAGGGAGAAGGAAATTTTTTTTAATGCCCCCATACTATGAAAAATATGAAAATATGAATTAATAATAATAACATCTCTATATATATCTCCATGTATACAATGAATCACTGTTTAATTGAATCATTATTCTTTGAATATAAAACCCCTCATTTTTATGATGCAATAGAACTATACCACTTTCACAACATGAAAATGTAATATAATACAATCATCTATAACCTCAACATCATGAAATCCTATGAAAAATAAAAAAACAGAAAATTATGCACTTTGATTCCTCTCACATTCAACTAATACCCAAATTTAATTATTTATAAATCCTTCCCCGATGATAAACACAAGCATTTAATGAAATTCCATAGTGAATAATTTATTTTTAACAAATTATCCAAAATTCAGGATTCTATTATACACTCTAACAGATCTCAATTCACCCATACAAATCCTTTGTGTTATTTAAAAATTCATAGTTAGGTAATGTTCCCAGACAATCTATCATCCATGGATTCAATGCATTATTATAGTGGTTAGAGTTAGTGTTTCCTATTCCCAAAATAAATAACATTCTTAATAAGTAAAATAAAATCACTATACCTCAGCCAAAGAAAACATGAAGGATTTCATCACTATGTTCCAACCACTATGAATCAGGTTATATTCTTTTCCCCAAATCTCTCTTTACTCCATAATTTATCCATGGGGTCACATCACTGAATTATTTTTTCTACAAAGTCATATACCTCATATATCTATCATGTTACATATTATCTTGAATAATCTATGTATATAGAAAATCTATCTGTACAAAGAGTTTGTTTATGGGAATAACTTATTTCTCTCCCCACATATATTAGTAATGAAAATATAAATATATAGTAGAAAATCATTCCTTGTAATAGGTATTCTATACATAAGAAAATTCCACTTTCTATTAGATAACATCACCATTTAAACCATGGTATCATCTCAAAAATAAAATTTATACTATCAATTTTTCAATTCGAACTATTATTTTTAAAGACCATTGAAAGAAATTGTTTTTCATTAAAAAATCGATCCTAAAAAATGAATATCTCTATTTTACAATGGGAACTAACAAATTACCATTGGAATTTATAACCATTAGAAATTAATTAGTTTTTAAAACACACCCTTGTTAAATATTTTTTTGTTTAAAGAAAACCAATCTATTGGTTTTCATAAAAACCACCAACTTTATATATAAATCCCCAATATTTTATTAAATATTTCCCTTTAAATAATATTAATTCTTCAATAGCTTGTGTTGCACGCAACTTTTATTTGAAAAGAAGTGCGAGACACTATTAGTATAAAATGACTATTATAACCTAGAAATGAAGTTGGTCTAATTAATGTGAATAAATAATTTCTCAATTAAGTATAAATTATTAACACAAAATGAATGTATTGTTAAATTTTTAGGAAATAATCACAAAATCTTTAGTAAAATCACATTATTCTGCAAAACAATATGTTTTCTTCAAAAATGATTTTTTAATTTTTTATTAATTTTAAGAAGTTATAGATAAAAATATTTGAATAAATTAATTAATTTTTTTAATTCATAATTTCAATATTATCTTAAAATTAATTTTTAAAAAACATTAATTTTTTAAGGAATAGTGAAAATATTGATTTTTTTTAAAACTATATTTTATTTTAAAGTAGTTACAAGGTAAAATTATTTTTCGTTTTAGTTTTAAATTTTAATTAGTAAATTAGAATTTATAATACATCAACAATGGTTCAAACAGAATTTTATACATTAATTCTTTATAAAAACACTCTTTAAGAAGGACTATTTTTCAAAAAACTATTTTTCATGTCATTTTACCAATTTTATATTAAATTAACTTCTTTAAAAAAAATTTATTAAATTTTAAAAAATAGTTGAAATTTTTTTATTCATAAGGTCCAAATTTATTAAATATATTACTTTTATTTTTTTCCAAAATGAATAGTAACTTTTGCTAATTTTGTTACCATGGAAAAGGGTAAATTGAGTAATTTTTGTTAAAAATGAAAATTTGATGAATATAAAATGACTCTAACAAAGTAAAAATTTTATTTTTTGAAGAAACATTGACCCTTAACACATAAGGATCTCATTTATGTTGTTTAATGTAATATTTTCTTTAGAAACAACTTATAAAATTTTTAAATAAATAAAATCACAAAATTTCATTTCATTTAGCTTTAATATCCCTTATTTTTTCACACGTATAAAATGAATTTTTATGATTGGATATAACTATGAGTTCTTAAAATAATAATAAAATTTTGATGATTTAAATTTATTTTTAAAATCTTGGGACACATTGATGAAATTATGATATTTATAATATTTTATTTAATAAGAATTTAGAGATATGACATTCTGGGCATAAATACTATATAATATTTTTATATTGGATTAATCAAAATATATATTTGACTACAAATATTTTTATGAAATATAGAGGATTTATCTTGATCATTTTATTTTATTTTTAGTTTTTGTTAAAAATGTAGTATATTAAAAAAGTACACAATACTAACGTAGTAATTATTTTATTATTAGAAATATCAAATAATTATTCCAAAAAAGAGTAAGATAAATATAATATGATATAATTAATTATTTGAACTAATTTTATAAAAAATACCTTTTAAAAATATAAAAAAATATTTTATTTGATGTTAAATTGTTATCTTGAAATTTTTAAAAGTCCAATTGATCAATAATTTCAAAATCGACAGTAATAAAATTTTATCAAAATAATATTTTTTTAAATTATTTTCAAATGTTAAATAACCTTAAAAATAAATAAAATTATAAATTTTTATAAAATATTATAAATGGGTCAATTAAGATTAAATTTAAAAAAAGTAAATAAAATGAAAACCTTTGTACATTAAAAACTTAGTTATCTTAATAAAAATAAAAAAAAGTTAACTAAGGTATAATCAAAATTATAAGGCTGAGAATATTAACAAAACATGTCTAAAATATATTTTTTGATGATATTTCACAATTATATAATCTTATATTATAATTCATGGCCATTTTGGTTATTTTTATTTACATTAACGTTTTTATAAATTAATATTTTCAGACAATTCCAAAACAGCCCCTCACCTCAGTTGTAAAAAAATCCTCCTCCATATTTTCTTAATATAAATTTGACCCTTAAATATCAAACATAGCCTTCCAATTTCACTTCTCTAATAACCTACACAAATTATAGAGGTTCTTTTCTTTTCAAAACACCAACCTTAGTGTCCCTAAGAGAAGATCTAAATGATGTTCTCCAAAGAAGATGTATTGATCTTTACCGACTCTTTCAAGATTATTTCTTCTTTCTCTTCATATTTTTGTATTGTATACACTATAAAGTAATTAATATAGTATAATTTATAATCTAATATTTTAAAATGATTTTTTAACAACCACATTCCACCATTTATCCATCCTCTGAAAAACAAAAGCTCCGCGCATGCGTATATATGATATATTGTCTCCACTCTATGGTGTAATTTGTTTTTCATCACAAATTTATTTGGATGGGTATATCTATGGAATAAATAGATGTATATAATAATTATAACATGATACAGATTTAAGAAAAAAACTCACGCAACGATTTCTTAATCTTTTACTATTAAAGGAATAATACAATTGATCATGCGTATGTACGACCTACCATCTCCATGTCGTGATGCAATTCATCTTCCAAAATTATCATTGAAGAGTGATTTTATAAATTTATATAATGATTAAATATGATATATATTTCCATAGTAAAATTATTTAAATTATGGCTGTATATTCCATCTATGTGAATTGGGACTTATATGACCTAACATGAATATGAAATTGAAGTAGTTAACACCCAAAAGAAGAGTAATAATGAAGTATTATTATCAAATGGGTCATAATATTATAATGTCTGATATAACAAATATGAACTAGGTTCTTGAATAAGTTAATAATGTTATTTAATCCAATATAAAAGAGTCTCAAATACATATTAAGGTAATCAGACCTAAGGTAAGGGTTAATTTTACAATCCCATTATTATTTAGGATTGTTTTTACATAAGAATATACATGGGAATATTTATTATCCATGTCCATGTTACTTAAAAATTGACTCAAAAATATTTTTAATATTCTTATCAAAATTATAAAGTCATTTTTATATATGTGTGAATTTTTACTAAGTGGTTTTAAAGGAAACTTTTTATTTCTTTCCTAACACAGTACCTTTTGACATTTTTGGAAAAAGTTTGAGAGGAGTGTTTTTTTAACATAAACTGGTGATTTTGTTTTCTACTTTCAGGACTCCTTGATGACATGAATCATACCTTGAAATATTATAATGTTATTTTCTATGAAATTGTTTTCTTTTTATATTTTTTGGAATTTTCTGAAATGAATACATTTTCAAATTAGAAATGATATTTTATTCAAAAATTATTTTCATATGATATCTAAAAATAATATTCCATCTAAAATAACATTATTTGATATTAAAAAAGTTGAAATGCGGATAATATTTCATGGATATTGTCCCTAATATTATTATGGTTGGTTTATGTTTATTATGGAATGATAAATATGAAACTCATTTCGTTTCCATGGGTTATGTTATTACTGAATGATTTTTATGAAACCCATTTCATTTCAGGGGTCCTAATATGATGAATGAATTGTGTAGTTGTGGAACACATATTTATTATTCACATAATGTGTTGGGTGGGACCAATATCTATATATAATGAATTGGTTAAAAATTTATATCCCATTTGATAGATAGGAATTGAATCGTAAATGATCGCATTTTAGTAATACATGGTCGGAACATGAAGTAAACATACTTTAGTAATACAAGACTGGAATGGGGTGTGATCCTAGTTCAGTGGTGGAATTTTACTTTTGTGATTGTATCAGTGAAGATACTTGACTAATATGAAAATTGTTTTCATATTCTTATATATACATCACAATATCATGTCTTATGTTATGATATCATGAAATATGTTATTATATAACTTCTATGATTTATCCCATGATAGGACATCATAATCTTTTATATGCATGATATAATTTTCAAATGTTTTTCTTATGTTATGATGTCTTATGATTATGATATGATTGATATTTCCCTTGTTTACCCTTACTGAGCACCTGAACCCACCTTTTTTATGATTCATTTCTCATCATATGGAGAAAGGTACTCAGTAATCTATTTCAAAAAAGTGTTCTAGTTATGAAGGAATAATTATAAGAAGATGTATATGTTTTATGAACCATTTTTATTATATTTTCCATTTTACAATGACACTAAACCTATATGGTTACAGTGTATTTTTTTATGTTTTGAAAATAAAATTATTATATTTGGATGTAATGTCTATTTATGAAATTTATGAGCTAAGAGAGTTGGAATAAGAGCATGGATTAATTATCCTTTGGGATCTATGATGAGAAATAATTAGTAAGAACTATAAGTATAAGTATAAGTATAGGATAAATTCCTATATTTTTGGTGATGATCCTTAATAACCTAGGTTAAAACATATGGTTTTATTAATTGAAATTTTATAAGTAATTTTCATTTATTATTTGGTTTTCCCATTATGATTATTATTTCACACACTATGTTATTTGATTTTAGTCAATGGATGGAAACCATAGGAAACACGTCAATTATGGATGTGATAGAAAATAAAATGAATTCCCCCCTGAGAAAACTAATTTTATGGGAGATGAAATATAAAATCTTGTTTCTATGATAACATAAATTTTCTAATATATGAATCATGCAAGACATCCAAATAGAAAAAATAGGGAACAACATTTTGTTGAGAACTTTAGGAGGAACTGTCCACCTTCATTCAATGTGTATTATGATCCACTAGTGGGTGAACAATTGATTTATACCACAAAAGAGATATTTATAGTTCTCCAATATTCAGAACATAATAAATCCATTTTGGATGTCTATCTTTTGGAAGGTGAAGCTAATCAATGGTGTAATCCCAAATCGAATACTATGTAAAGAATTGAAATTGACTATTTAGAATGGTAGGAGTTAATGAACTTGTTTTTCAATAATTAAATCCCACAAATTATTCAAAATAATATGTAAAAGGAGTTACTGGAACTTAATCAAAAGGATGATGTATCAATTGGTACCAACAACACAAATTTTATAGGACTTTCACAGTATGCTTCGCAAATTATCATTCAATCTGAGGGTGAGAGAGGTAATATTTTAATAATTTTTCATTTGTTTTTAAATTATTTAATCCTTGACAATTTATTAATTTGATCTTACTTTCATAAATTGGGGATTCATGTTGTATTTTGGGTTAAAATGTGAAAATTAAGTAATTTAGGAATTTTGAAAAAAATTAATAACTTTAGTATTTTCATCATAAAATTTAAAATATATATGTAATTTAGTTGATTTTATTTTTATAGGATTCCTTTATTTGGATGATTAAACTTATTATTATAGACTAGGAGATGATTTGATCATCCAAATTACATATAAAAACTCGTCAAAATTGAAAAATTGTTTTGGACAACAACAAGGACCCCACCTCAATAATTGAGTCATAACTCTAGAAACACACATATAATTAATGATGTTATAGTTGTATTTGAAATATTGTTCGATCGATAATTATACCATTATGTATAATAAATATTTTGCGACTATTTGATCCTCAAATATGTGGGTTTATTTAGGAATAATTCTTCCAAAAAGAGTTTGACTCATTAATTGTATCCTAAATTCCAATATATTATTATAATTAAATTAAAATATGGATGGTAAATAGTAACATTATTTTAAATAATCATTCTATAAGGAACCATCACCAAATTCAAACATTAAATGTGTCAACTACAAGAAATAATTCGGTGGATAGAATGTAGAGGAAATACTAAAGGGATATTTGAATATAATGATTTTCAATACAAATAGATGAAACCCATGGCCTATATGAGTAGGATTTAATCCATGCTTAATACTATCTCTTGACTTCTTGATGAGGGAACCCACCATGGAGGAGGATGTGCAACTATAGTCCATGTTTTCATTTTTTTCTCATTTCCTTTTTTAAGTATCAAAAAATTTATAAATTTATTTTTTAGTCAATTATATAAATTTCATTCTTGTTTTTATTAAAGTTTCACCACCATAATAAAATTTCATTTCTTATTATTTTTCATTTTAATTCATCACCTTTTTCTATCTTCACATTTTAATAATAATTACAATTATTATAATTATAATTATAAGTATTGTAGTTATTTTAATATTAATTTTTATTATTTCATTTCATTTCTTATTTTATTCTCTTTTTCTTCCCCATCTATTTTATTTTATTATATACCTCTCTCTCCCTTATCCCAATTCTATTTTTTTTATTTTTTTCTCCAATGACAATTCCTCTTTTTATTTGTATTCTCCCTCTATTTTTTCTTCTCTTTTTTCTAGTTTTTGTCTTATTTTTTTATTTTATTTGTATTCTATTATTCTCCTCTTACATCTATCCACTATTGGGATCCCATACTCTAAAAAATGAGGCGCTAACACCAAGGACATTCCTTGTGCGATGTCATGGTGTTCATGAATTTTATTTAAAGTTTATTTTTCTAAATGTATGAATATTTCTATAGCATGGATGGGTGATGTGAATTTCTATGATGTGGACTACCCCAAATGACATGTAATTAAATATATTTATATTATTTTACTTAAATATCATTTCCCTATCTCTACTGGTTAACTCTACATACTAAGTATTTGAGATAATCAATGGATGAAACAACATCGATAGTGCTAGGTCATGAAATATGAAACACCCTAAACTAAGGTGTGTCATCAACCTTAATTACAAGTGGTGGTGGAATTAATATTTCTTATGTTGTAAAAAATATATATGATATATAAATAATAGATAATAATTTATACATGAGATTTCATGTCTACAATATCAAACTAAAATCAAACATATATTGAAGAATAGTTATTGAATCATAAATTACACCAACAATCAAGTCCTTTCTTCCTTAACTCATTATATTAACATTTCATGATAGTTTATAATTTAATTTTTCATTACATAAAAAACAAAATAGATTGTAATTATTTTCATTAAATAATAAAAAACGAATATAGATAGAATAAGTGATTTAGAAGAAGTAAGTGACCAAATTTAAAACATCCTAATGTGAGGAGACCTTAGATATCATCTATGTAACATTGATAAAACTAGTTTTCTTTTTCCATGGCCCATGAAAAGAATGAGTCAAATCTAAGACTATTTTTGGATATCTAATTAGTTATTTCCTTAACATTTATATTTAACCATTTTATATTTATTTTATTTCTTCTATAAAAATTTAAAAACTGAGAGAATTATTTCATTGATGATTTCAAATGATTATTATTCTAAATGGAGAAAATAGTCATTATTGGATGAAACTCTTATTAAACAACCGTGGCATATATAAGAAAGTGTTTTTCTATTTTCTAGATAGATATAATGAGCCTATAGGCAAATTTAAAAAGAGGAAAAATTCATGTTCCTCATCCAAGAGCACAAAGAAAAGCTTAAGAAACATTTGTTTGATGTATTCTCTAGAGAACTAGTAGAATTATGGGAATTCTTCCTGGAATTTTATCATGAAGAGGACAAAAGGAAATAATAATACCTAATTACTCCTCTTAAAAAAATAGAATAAGTTCACCTATAGGAATTTCAAGCTAATGTGTCTTTGAAAAAACTCAAAAATTAAATTCTTGATCTAAAGGAGATAGTAAAAAATATCCAGGGTACAATGGATTCGATAACAGAGAAGTTTAATGTGTCCCTCAAGAATCTGAAACCTAATTTAGAAAAAGGGACTTATGTCTATCATTATTTTTCTAAAGAAATTAAAAAAGATTAGGAAAATCTTGAGGAGTATCCATTACCCAACCAGTTGAAGAACTAGATCCAAGAGTACCATAATGAGGAAGCCATGAATCCTGAGATATATGTGGTAGATTAGAAAAATAGATGACTTTTGAAATGAATTTAAAGAATTTATTTACCTCCCCAAACCATTCAAAGATGTAGAGAGAGCACCATATGAGTGAGACACCACTCAAGTGGTGGAAATTGAAGAAAAGTTACAGGAGTATGACTACCTGCCTCTGTCCACTAAGAATCTACTCCAAGAGGCAGTCACCACTAATGAAAATATTGTAGCTGAAACAACTCATTGAATTCGTTTTTTCAAAAACTCTATTTAATTTTATTTTATTCAAAAATGAATTATTAATCACACCTTAAGTATTTTATTATAAATATTTAAAATATATTTTTAATTCCTTGGAGTGGGATGATGGGATTGAACCTGCACCTGCTCAATAATTCATGGATCATCTTGATTTCAGGGAAAATTGATTTGAGTATTCCCACCAAGAGATATATGTTCATGACCATGAGGAAATTAGAAAAGTGTTTGACAATATTAATGGTGAAAAATATTTCATTAAAATTTTAAATTTGTTTAATTAAAAATTTCTATTTACTTCCCCTTTTATTATTTAATTCATACGGCCTATGTAAAGCCGTCATTTTAAAATGAAAAAAAGGTTTCACAAGTACCAAAGAAGAAAGAACATGATTCAAACTTAAACATACCCCTCCAAAATAGATACACATAATTTTATGCTGAATGATCTGGTATACTCTATCCATGGACCATTTCTCACAAAGAAGGATGAAACCCAAGCCGGGAAAAGCCACATGTTGTCATTTAAATCAAATAATCTTCATCCTGCAACTGTGTTTGGATAATATATGGTAGAAAAATATAGATGTAGTAGAAAATCAGGTCCCACATGGGGGGTCATACCGAGAAACATCCATTTATTATTTATTTCTAGGAATCTAGGTTTCAATTTCATTTCATTAGAAGTAATCCAACATGAAACCCAATCCCTCCAATATTATTGAGAATTAAATTGATTAATTTTATTTTTTAGGTTGATAATGGATGAATTAATCCGTAAATAATGTATTTTATGGACTACGCTTCTGTAAAAGGGATTTTAATTTTTATTATTTATCTTTTGAACATAATAATTTTTTTACAACAATGTTTTGAGTTTTAAAATAAAATTTCATGCCTACACTTGAATTCATCTTTTCTGTACTTATGGGGTTTTTAAAAAATTCTTTAACTCAATGTTTTAGATTTACATTTTTTTTATATTGAGTTTCCCAAATGGAGAATTGGATTACCAAGATGAAAAATTGATTTTATAATGAGGACTCATGATTTGAGGGAATATATTTATTCATGTGAATGAAATTGAATAATCATTTTTGATCCTTTGATATCAATAAATTAATGTGAATGGATTTTTTATCATTAATCAACACTTGAGTGATTTCCAAAAATTTTACTTTCAATTCTTGAGAGGTTTTCTAGAACGATTACTTCTTATCTCATCTTGAGAAAATTTCCTGACTAGTCTTTGGACATTCCACTTGACAGAACATGAATATGAACATGTAAGAGATATGACTGTATAGAAACTCATCTATTATGTTTGATTAATATTTTAATAAACAAATAATCCTGAAAATATGAAATTTACATTAACCCTTCTTAATCCCATAGAAATCGTGAATGACTTTGGTAGGAATGAGCCCCATTTCAATCCATTTTTATCTATTCCTACCATCCTCTTACTATTTTCATTATATTCTAAAATTGAGGTGTTGGGGTAAAGGAATCTCGGTGTAAGGGGTGAAATTAATTTTATTGAAAATGTTTGTGGTGATATTGTGTGAATAAATACGTGTTTTGATTCATTCAATGTACTTAAGTTGTTTCCCATCTTGAAAAAATATAAAAATGGAATGGGTTATGGCTTTGAAGAATATAAGATCACCATCATTGGACCGAGATTTTTTCATATGTGTTTAGGTGGTGGATGTGTGGTTTTTTCTAATAATAAATTTTGAAAAAGTAATAAGCATAAAAAATCTAATTTGAAAATGGAAAAAATATAAGTATAGAAAATTTCCCAAAGTTTCACATATTTCATTATGCTTAATTTGATCATGGCCTCCAGCTTTAGATTTTGGAGAAATAGAAGTTCATATATTTAAGTGGATAATTCCATTTTAATTTAATTTTTAATAATATTCATTGTACTTATGATATAAAAATACTCATTGATAGTTAATTTTTAAAGAATCACATCCAACTAACATTAATCCTTAGAGTCATTTCAACCACTGTGTAATGTCCTCATGATTTTATGTTCCAATTACCTTTACAATGTTTATAAAGTAGCTCCCTTACAATAATATGGATAAGGATCATGTGTTCATGATATGAGCATAAATTTACATAAATTTTATCATGAGTTTTTAAGGAAAAGAATAACTTTTACGATAGATCATGATTTTTCCTATTTAATAATATTGAATTGTGGAATATGAATGAATGAGAGGAGAAGTTACATCATTGCTCATAGTGAAAAAAATAAGATAAATGGATTGGTTTTTTCATTTAAAAATTAGAAATTTAATTTAATTTTTTTGTGGAATTTTAAAATTTTATTTTACATCGATAATTGTTTGATTTTATTACATTGGAATTTCAATAATAGTAATATTGGTACTCTCTGAATTCCTTGTTGAGATTTTGTGCTTGAGGATAAGCATGGTATTATTTTGGGGGAATTGATAGAGCTAATATTTATATTATTTTGAATATTTTTTTTCATTTATTTAGTTCTAAATAATTTATAAATTCAAGAAAATTGGCAATAATTTTGGATTAAAATATAAAATTTACATAATTTTTTTTCATAATTTTTAATCACCTTTTTCATTTTGACCACAACTTTTAAAATATTTATCAGATTTGATTGATTTTTAAGGATTATTTGAATATAGGGACTCAAATTCTTCTTCTGAACTAGGAGATTATTAGAATATCCAATGGCCCTAAAATATAAATAAATTTGAAATATTGTAATGGATGATGCCATTGACCCCACCTCAAAAATTGAGTCATAACTCAGTCTACTACCTTCCAATTAAAGATATTTATGTTTTATTTTAATATTAATTCAATGGAATACTCACACATTAAATATCATAGGGATATTATAATAATAATTCAGCTATTGGATGCTTGAAATTGGGGGTGTATTTAGGAAACACTAATTTAAAAATATTTGGACACATTAATTATGTCCTAAAATCTTATATCGGAGTTTCATAACATTGAAATTTGAAGGGTTAATTGAACACATAATTTAGATAATATTGAATGCAGAAATCATCATAAAATTTGGCTATTAAATGGGTCAATAATGAGAAATATTTTGGTGGATAGAATCTGAAGGTGATCTTAAAGGTCGATATGGAATATATTTATTTTCAATACTGAAGGATGGAACACACATGGCCAATATAATGATCAGTTCACCCATACTTAAGGATATCACTTGATTCCCCTAGAAGGTAACCTACCAGGGATAAGTCTGAGCTGCTACATGTCCCTGCTTTCATTTTTATTACTTTTTCTTTCAGTTTTTTTGGATTATATAAAATTTAAATTAAATTTTTTTAACTAATTATATTAAATGCCAATTTTTGTTAAAATGTCACCAATATCATCCATTTTTTCATATTTATCTCCTTCTTTATAATTCTTTATCCTTTTAATAGTATTCTTTTAATTATAATAATAATTATTATTATTATTATCAGTACTATATATATTTTAAAATTAAATTTTATTATAAATTTAGTTTCTCACTTTATTATTATTTTATTCCCATAAATTATATTTTATTCTCCATTTATCCCTTTATAATCCATATTTTAATTTATTTTATGCTTTAATTGTATTTCTCCCACCACCATTATTATTTTATTTTTTGTTTTTTTTATTTCTTCTTCTCTTTATTATAATTTTAATTCACATTATTTTATTGTGTTTTATTCTCTTATTCTTCTATTTCATCCATTCACCATTGTGATCTATTACTAAAAAAATATTAGAGTTTGACCCTAAGGCCGGGTCTTAGGGGGGCTCAAGGTGATCTTGAATTTTCTATAAAGTCTATTTTTAATTTATTAGGTAGATTTGAGTAGCATGAATGGGTAATGAGAATGTACCCAATTTGGAAATCCCCCAATGACATTAAAATAAATCTATTTCATTTCATTTATATAAATCTGTTTTCCCTATCTCCATTCGTTAACTATTTATACAGTGATTAGACCTAATAAATTGATGTAACAAAATCAATAGAGTTGGGTATTTAATGGTAGAACACCCTATGCCATGTTGTTTCATCAACCTTTATTATAGAAGGATGTTGAATTTAAATTTCATAGGATCTCAAAAAATCCAAAATTTAATAAAAAAATAAGAGTAATTAAAACTTAATATATCCTGTATATATTATCAAACTACTATAAAATATAAACATGATAATAATGATTGAATGAAAAACTGAACCTAAGACCAATTCCTTTCTTCATTAACTCAATTAGTTTAACGTTTCATGATAGTTTAGAATTTTATGTTGCATCTCATAAAAACCCAAAGCGATCTTCATTATTTTAATTAAACAGTCAAAACAACAAAAAGATATAGCTTAGGTGATTTAGAAAAAGTAAGTGAAAAAATGAGAGGCTCCTCAACTAAGATGACACAAGTCATCCAATGTGATGCATTGTGTAAAATAATTTCATTTCTCTGTGATTTACAATAGGCATGCATCAGAGAGTTTGGTTCATCAATTCTTTAGAGGCTAAAAAACGGGAATCCAAAGGGAATTATCCATAAGTATCTTTAAAGGATATGATGAAATCATTTGATATGCTCTCAAGTTTGAGATGGAAATTTATGTCACCCATCAATATTATGAGTTCTATAAGAAGAGAAGAATTGAATTAATGTAAAAATATAAAAGCTATATTTAAATTAATGAGATCTTTCCATTAGGCTTAATTTTAGGAATGAAACATTAAGGAAACTATCATAGGGAGACTTGTAAATGTTTTAAGTGTAAAAAATATGTTTATCAGGAAGTTGACTATTGAAATGATGGGAAATAGATTACTAAGGATTCAAATTGAGAAAATGTTACAAATAATGCACCTCTCTCACTAAAATGTTACCAGTGAATGTAAAACCGTAATTCTGCAAACCAATTCCATAATCTGAATGTTATTAATGGTGATAGATATTATAAAACTTTTGAGGAGAGAGATAAATTAAAATAACATGTGATCACAATTGGCAATGTAGAGTATGTATATGAAGTTGTGGAAGTTACAATTACCATCCACATTAAAGTAGATAATGTTTTATTTTATTCAAGATCTAGACACTCTTCTCTGATGGTATCACATTATTACCTAAGAAATTAGATGTTGAGTTATTTAAGAAAATTCTAAATGAAACATTGGTCACATCCCATGACTGTAAATCTTATTCGTTGGATTTTTTTTGGAAAGTGTTACCTTAAAATTTTATGATCCTCCATTTAGTCGAATTCAATGTGATTCTTGGTAGGGTTTGGATTTCTCTAAATGCAGCTGATATCCATTGTTGAGAAAGTTAAATCAAATTTCATATTCAAAATAAATCTATGATCATCTATCGATTCAAGGATGAATATTAAATTCTAGTGGAAATTAATTCCATATTATATGCCATAATTCATATAAAGAAATTTATCTATCTCATATGGTTGGGGAGAAACTCACAATTAAGTATAATCCTATTGTAAATATGTTTTCTTTTTGTATTTATATAATATTTTCCATATCTTACATCAAATAGAGATATTGAGTTTTGAATAGAACTCATATTGGATGTTATGCCTATTTCAAAGACACCTTATAGAATTGACCCAATTGATATGGAACAATTGAAGAAGGAACTCCAATATAATCTTAATAGTGGATTCATATTCCCTAGAAAATCACATTGGGGTACAAAATTTCTATTTGTTAGGATGAAATATGGATCAATGTAACTCTACATTGATTATTAAGAACATTAAAGGATCACTATGAAGAAGAAATATCATATCACCTTTATTGATGACTTAATTGACCAACTACACAGAGAGTATTATTTTTATATGATTTATCATCACTCAAGATATCATCAATTAAGATTTCAGGAGGAGGTTATATCAAATATGAAATTCCATTGATGGTATAGGCACTATAAATTTATAATGTTGTATTTTTTATATTACTAATTCCCCCTGCTATCTTCATTGATTTAATGTATATAGTCTTTAGAGATTGTGTTGATCAGTTTGTGATAGTATTTATAGAAAAATTTATTTTATATTTAATGATAGATAAAGAACATTAAGATCACATGATAATTGAACTAAAGACCCTGATAAAGGATAAGATTTATGAAAAATTTACATTGTTTTTGTTCAATCTTCAGTAAGTTTCATTTCAGGGTCACATAATCTTGATGGAGGGAAAATATGTTAATCTATGAAAGATGAAATATATTAACTACTCTCATAGATTAAAAACAATAAATGAGATATAATTTTTTCGGGGTTTGGGTGGATACTATCATAATTTTGGGAAATATTTCTCTAGATTTTCTAATCCACCGACTAAGATATCTTATAAAGGATTTAAATCTATATGGACAGAAGAATGTGAAGGAATTTCAAGGAGTAGAAAAGAAGGATAGTCAGCACACTGGTTCTCACACTACCCTCTAGTGTAGAAATATTTTTTATCTATAGTTATCATAATAGAAGGGAATGAGATGTTTTCTCATGAAAAAAAGATAATAAGATATCTAATAGCTCACAAAAATTAAAAATACCATGCTAAAATTTACACAAATCATGATCTAAAGTTAGCTAAAGTAATATTTTAATTAACGATATACAGGAACTATCTTTATGGAGAAAATTGTGATATTTATTCTGATGAGGCTCATAGTTCAACACTATCTATTCATCATAGAAGAAAAAATTTCTATAGAGACCTAAAATATTATTTATCATGGAATGGAATGAAGAGAGATATTATAGAGTATGTTTCTCAGTGAATTTTTTGTCAGAGTGTTATGTTTGATTGAAATAAGTCTAAGGGTATGTTAAAACCATTACCAATAATATAATTGAAATTGGAAAACATTACCATTTACTTTGTCATCAGACATCGAAAAACATCTGAAGGACATAATGTTATATGGTCTATATTTTATTTTCTTACAATTTCATCACACTTCATTTCTACCAGTGAAGAATTATCTCTTCATCATCTTGTATGAAAATATATTTTTGATGTGGTAAGATTACATGGAGTACCACATTCTAATATATTGGATTGGGATACAAGGATTACATTTATGTTCTCGAGAAGTATTCTACATGATCTTTATATGGATTTATGTTTCAGCACTACTTATTGGTCTGTCGTTTCACCGAATTTATGTTATCGGTGTCCCTAATTGTTATTACCAACTCTTAAGCTAGTATAGTGAAAGTACGAGGTCGATCCACATGTAACATGGTGAGTGCATTAATTAAATTGATTTTAGAATTAATTTTGTGAATTATACTAAATTTAGAGTTGTATTTTTGTGGTTTTGGATTAAGGAAACTGATTTGATTACTTGAAAATAATGATTAATGATTAAGAATATAAAAAATGGTTTTAATGAGATTGGAAGAAAAAGAGCATGTTGGGGATATGGTGATTATAGAGATTCAAACGGATTGCCTAGGAGGTTGTATTTTTCATAATAATTCAACATTATGGATCTTAATTGTGACAAAATTCCCTTGGTCTAGTGAATTTTGTCTTTGAATCGAGGAAATTGACTCCTTGATCCGGTAGTCAAAGTTTGACAATTATTTATTTTAGTTTAGTCCATTTATGAATTGACGAATACCTTTAATGATCATGAAGTTGTTCCTCATTATTCTTCTTTTAGTTCCCTGAGAATTCTATCCATGGTCCGATTTAGAATTCGCAGTAGTATTTAACAATGGTTTAAGAGGAATAAGAAGAATTTTAAAAGAACAAACACAACCACATAAATCATTACAACATACAACCCTTCAACATCAATAACCCCAACACAAGGGGTGTTTAGTTACACATATACGCCATAATGAAAATAACACCATTGATACCTGATGAGATCATTGAGTAAGACTCGAGGAGAGGTTTCAGATGATGGAATGGTGCAGTAGTGGAACCATGGTGGCTCGGGTGGAATGGCATCAGAACTGCCCCCTTCTCTTCATGTTTTGCACAACTATAATCTAGAGGCCATGCCTCTATTTATAGAAAAATAAATTACACACATGTATGCAATGAACACTCTGTGCAGTCATGTCTACTGGGTTTTTTTTGCGGTTTTTCATCGTTAGGTGCCCAGCCACGCTGCCTTTGACTCACACGGTGTCAATGACCGGATGGTGCAGGGTACACGACGTTTAGTGCCACTGTAAACGATGTGTAGTCTCTAGTAGGTTCCACCAACCGCATCTAGAAGCCTATACATGACATGTAAAAGTAATCCACATGGCGCGTAGTCTCTGGACTGGTGACTTGGTCTTGTACTCATCCCTTTTGATTCGTGTCCTCGTTAGAATCTACACGGCGTGTATTAAAGTACATGCCGTGTAGTTGCAAAATTTTCAAACTCTTCTCCCGATTTGTGTGCTTTAGCGAGAAATCTCCTAATGAGTAAACATGATCACCAAAATCAAAGAATATTTCCATGAAAAAAAGATATATTTTCAGAAAACATGTTTTTATTTTCAATAATATATTTATGCAAATATATACACAATTTTGGTGCATCATACTCCCACACACATAATAATTTTCTTCGCCTCAAGAAAATTTCAACATCTAATCATAAGAGTCTATATTTAAAAAGAAGGAATCAAATTAATCATAAGTGAAAATGATACAGTTATAGGAGACAATTATAAAAGGTACAAAACTGAATCAATTCATAAGATATTCTCATCATGCCTCACATATAATTTAATCAACTACTTCCAACTTCTTTTAAACACAATTTTCAACCATTCCAAAATAACCATGCTACATGCTGATCTACCTCACCAGTAAATACTATACTCACTCTCAAGGTGTATTTAATCAAAGGTATGCCCAATAAAAGTTATATGCACTCTACCCATAGGATTTTAAGGAATCTTGTTCTCTACATCAGAAAATTGGAATTACAAAAATCATGAGGTCTTTTCAAAAAGGTTCATGTGTTTCTGTGGCTAAGGGTTGGTAGGTTAAGATGTAGAGAATAAATTCTGAGGCTTGAGAAAGGAAGGATAAATTCTGTAAACAATATTTCATGATATTCAATATAAACCACAATGGTAAATGTATCCTCAACAATCTCAGTCAAATGCTTTTATTACCACCACTATCTCCCTTAGTCAAGTCATAGTTACAAACCAACAAGTGTGTAGAAGGCCCCTTTGTTTTTACCATTTTTTTGTGAAGGGAACCTCTCATAAAGTCCACAAAAAGAGGATTGGAACTCTTTTCTCCCCAAATGATCAAGAGGATCTACCCCGTACTTAATTTCATAATAATTCACAAATTTATACCATGTGATTCCAATCCCTTCTTTTGAGGCCAACTAAATAATCATGAAAAATCATCAAATAATTTGGTTAGGAAGGGAAATAGGCTTATAATATGGATTCCTATAAAGTTTCTTCATGGTCTCTAGCGGCTTCACAAAGAGGGTATTAGAAATAATTACAACTACGATTTTAGAATACCTCTCCAGAGTAGGAAAAATAAATAAAGGGACAATCAGATCGTGAAATGCATATACATGATTAGCCTAATCAATGTAATTATCCAAAGATCAAATGATGGAAATTAAACTATTTCAGCAATCATTTGAAAAAACATAAGAACCAAAATAACCATGCAACCCTTTAAAAGGTTACTACATATATTTCAATCATTTATAAGTTTTACTAACCAAACTTTCTTCACGATTTTATTTATAAAATCTAATAATGATGTATCCTAGATAACAATATGGTAAATGACTAAGGTGGTAGAGAGAGAGGATCCCCCACACTTAATACCACACATGGTCCACCAAGTACAATACCAATGAAATGGGTGGGCGAAGGAAAATGATGGGGTAAATCGAGGGGAATCATTGGAAAAAAGGAAACTTAGAAAGAAAGTAAAGGAAAAATGGAAAAATACACCCCACGTGAAAAGTGAATCCCAAGTCTCTCCATGGTACAAGTGACGGTAAATGGAAAATAATACTGCAATAAAGAATAATATCACATCACAATTAATGAAAAAAGAGATATATATGAAAATATATATGTCACTGTCATGGCATCGTCTCAGGGAACGGTACAACCGATAGAGGTGGTATGGTAGCAGTGGTTGTAGTAGTGGAAGAGCTAAGGACCTCAGCCTGTGGTAGGCTCACTACTGCAGGAGCATCTGGAATGTCAATCTCGGAGAGAGAAGATAGACCAGCAACTGTGGTAAAAATAAGGATCGAGTTTGTGGCCACTGCAGCATCAGTAGGCGGGATGGTAGAATCCCTAGGCATGGAATAAGAAGCAGCCATCATAGGAATGGGAATCCGCCGATGCCGGAGGAGCATCTCGATCATCCGCTCAATGCGGTCCAGATGCTAGTATGTGGTAGTCTGGAGGGGAAGAATAGTAGAGTTCTGGTGCATGATACAAGTCATATGGATGTTGATATCTGCGAGGCGTAGGGTGAGGGGATGTTTAGTCAAGGGTATGGAGGGAGAAGGGTCAGGGGAAGGTCCAGGAGAGGGAATGGGAAAGGAAGGAGGAATGAGGGAGGTAGTAGGAAGGGGTGAAGAGGGAGGTGCAGGGGCACCAGGGTGACAAGAGGGTCGACAGGGGGTGGTGGGTGAGTCTGAGGGATAGGAGGATTGAAAAGAGGTGGAGGCGGGGCATGGTCAATGACATAGGTTCCCCCATGCTTTCGGACTAATCCCACGTGAATAAGCATGAGAAATACCATCCGATGGGGTTGACCTAGTTGGTCATGTTGAAGGGAAGGCTAAAAAATGCCGACATGATGGGAGAGGCGAGTGGCATAGAATCTACCATTCAGGTTACCTCGACATCCAGTGAACATTGAATGGAAGTAAGAGGCTGCAAGGTAAGGAAGGTTCGGGTAGGCCTGTGTGAGAACACAAGTAAGGATCTCCATGTCACGTCTAGTCATGACCCTTGTATCCTCATGGCATGTAAACAAGATGGTGATAAAGAACCGGTGAGTGAAGCAGATGAGAGGGTCAAGGATAAGGGTGCTCTTTTGGGAAGTGGGATTATAGCGGTGGTCATTCCCACCAATATCCTGCCACGTGGCTGTGAGGGTTGGGCCCTCAAGGCAGAGCAGGGCGGAGTAGGGTGGAAACTTGGGGCGGGTGAGTGGATGGGATAGAAGCCGCACCCTCAGCCAAAGTCTGGTAGTGAAAGGGAAAAGGGCAGATTCCTAGCCGAAATAAAACTACCGGGACTGTATTTCTCGGTGTCTCCCAATACTCTGGTACGTCAAACTCGAAAGATGCATCAAACTGCAAAAATAAGTCTCGGTAGATAAGAGTTCTAACCTGAAATATATCCAGTCGTGACGTGTTCCTGAGGAGCTCCTCTAACTCCTCCCAGATACCCAGCTTCTGAGGCATAACATGGTCAAGATAGCAACAACTCAACTGAATAGACTGCTTGAAAAAATGGTGGAGGAGTTCATGGGCCACATCCGTCACTGGAAAGACCATACAAGGAAAGGGAACACCGGTATGATCCGGCCTAGTTGGTGCCTTAGTAGGGGTTGGCTCTGGTGGTGTAGAGGCCTCACTAGATGAAGGGCCGCTGGACGAAGTGACTACTAAAGGATCTGCCGCTACGGTGGAGGGCCCAGAAAGTGTGGCAGCTAGTGATGAAGTATCAATGGTGCTTGGTGGCTCCAAATGGGGTGGCGAAGGACTGGATGTGCTAGGCCCAAACTCCTCTAAGGCAGTGGGTGGTGGAAGGATGGCCAATGGAGGGAGCTGAAAGACCAAATCATCTGGGTCTGGCTGCATCGGAGGTCGGAGTCAAATCAACCAAAAAATGGGCCTCTCTCCCTCAGTGGAGGAGGCTGACTTCTTCCTCAAAAATGTTGCCAAAATTTGGTCTATCGTTTCACCGAATTTATGTTATCGATGTCCCAAATTTTTATTACCCACTCTTAAGCTAGTATAGCGCAAGTACACGGTCAATCCACTGGGAACTTGGTGAGTGCGTGAATTCAATTGAGTTTAGAATAAATTTCGTGAATTATATTGAATTTAGAGTGGAAGTTTCTTGATTTTTGATTAAGGAACTTGTTTTTATTACATGAAAACAATGATTAATGATTAAGAAGAAAACAAGAATGGTTTTTAATAAGATTGGAAGAAAAAGAGCGTGTTGGGGAAATAGTGATTATGGAGATTCATGCGGATTGCTTATTAGGTTGTATTGATCATAATAATTCAACATTCTGGTTCCCAATTATGACAAGATTACCTTGGTCCGATTAATTTTGTATTTGAATCGAGGAAATCAACTCCTTGGTCCAATAGTAAAAGTTTCACAATACTTTATTTCAGTTTAGTCCATTTATGAATTGACGAATACCTTCAATGATCATGAAGTTTTTCATCATTATTATTATTTTATATCCCTAAGAATTATATCCTTGGTCTGGTTCGGAATTCCTATTAGTAGTTAACAATGGTTTAAGAAGAATAAAAGTAATTTTAAAAGAACAAACACAACCACAAAAATCATTACAACATTCAATCCTTCATCATCCACATCCCCAACAGAAGGGGTGTTTAGGTACACATATATGACATAATGAAAATAACTCCTTCGATACCTGATGAGATCATTGAGTAAGACTCTAGGCGAGGTGTCAGAAGGTGGAATGGCAGAGCAGTGGCACCACGGTGGCTTGGAGGTAATGTCATCAGAACATCCCTCTTCCCTTCAAGTGTTCCACACCTCAAATCCGGATTCCAAGGCCTCTATTTATAGAAAAATAATGTAAATGCCTTGTATCCAAAGTACACATCCTGTAGTCATGTCAACTAGGTTTTTTCATGATTTTTATTCTGTAGGTGGCCAGTCGCGCTGCCTTTGACTCACACAGCGTCAACGACCGGTTGGTGGAGGGTACACGTCATGTAGTGCCTCCGCACATGGCATGTATTCTCTAGCAGGTTCCACCAACCACATCTAGAAGCCTATATATGACGTTTTGAAGTAATCCACATGACGTGTAGTGTCTGGACTGGGGACTTGGGCGTGTACTCATCTGTTTTAATCTGTGTCCTTGTATGAATGTACACGACATGTATTAAAGTACATGCCGTGTAGTTGCAAAATTTTCGAACTCTTCTCCCGATTTGTGTGTTTTAGCTAGAAATCTCTTGATGGGTAAACAAGATCACCAAAATCAAATAATATGTCTATGAAACAAGAGATATTTCCTGAAAACAAGTTTTTATTTTCAATTATATATATGTAAATGTATACAAAAATTGGGTGCATCATTTATCATCCTAAAATAGATTGATAATACGAGATGACAATCCAAACTCTATAAGACATTTTTGAGAGTTATCCCCATGTATGTAAAATGTGGTAGAGATCAACACCTACTTTTTATAGAATATTATTATAATAATAACTTTCAATCCAGTATTTATATGGATCCTTATAAAGACTACTTTTGTATAACCAAAAAACTACAACATACTAGAATGATTTTGGGGGGAGAGGTCCATTCAGACCTAATCTAGTTGAAGATATAGACAAGAAGGTTAAATATATTCAACAATACATAATAGAGGTTCAGTGTCAACAACCATGTTATGATGTCAATTAATGAAAACACCTATAATTTGAAGTGGGTGATAAGTTTTTTCTATGAATGTGTCCATTTAAGAGAGTGTTGAGATTTGAAAGAAGATAAATATAATCCCTAGGTATATCAGTCTATTTGAAATTATGGATCATGTTGGGAAGGTAACTTATATATTAGTGATTCCACTGAATGCCTCTCAGGTTCATGATGTGTTCCTTGTATATCTCATGATAAATTACATTCCTAATCCCTCACATGTACTAAACATGGAAGTAAAATAATTATAGAATGATCATTCTTATGAAGAAAAAAATATAGATTCATTGTCATAGAGAGAAATTTCTATGAAATAAGACCACTTATTTGGTTATAATTTTATAGCTGAACCCCCACTTTGAGGTTTCTAAGTGGGATCCTAAGGATGTGATAAGGTAAATGTTTCCTCTTTTTTTCACCAAGTGGTGAATTTTGAGGGTAAAATTTGTTTAATTTGTTGTAGAGTGTAACACCCAAAAATTTAAATGAATATTTATCTTTAAATTGATTTAATTCTTTAATATCTTGCGTTGCACGCAACAGTTCGTTTAAACCAATAGAGAGACACGACTAGTATAAAATTAATATTATAACCATACTGTTAAATTGGAGGGACGAAATTTAATAACAAGTTTATTAAATAAATATAATGGTACATGTCTATATGAATTTATTTCTATGCTCCTAGAAAATAATCCCACATTTTTTAATAAAATCACTTTCTCCTTCAAAAGAATAAATTATCATTAAAAATGAATTAGTTTCATTTTTATAAATTTTCAAAATATATTGAAAATAGATTATAAAAAAATAATTTAATTTTTTAATTCCCAAGGGAAATCATCTTAAAATTATTTGTTCTGAAAAAATTTAGTTTTTAATGAATAGTTAAAATATTGATTTTTATTACAAACAATTTTTTTTATTTTAAAGTCATGACAAGGTAAAATTATTTTTTTGATTAGTTTCAAATTTTAATTATATCATTTTGTTTCAAAATAGATTAATTTTTTTGAAAATAAATCTATACAAAAATTTATTATAAAAACATTTTAGGTTTGTAAAGGATACTTTAATAGAAAAAAAAAAATTTCTTGGAATTTTACTAATTCTATATTAAATCAAATTATTCAACTAATACTTTATAAAATATTAAAAAGGATTCACAATTTGGATTTGTAAATTCAAAATTTATTAAATATTTCCCTTTTATTTTTTTCCATAATTAAATAGAACCTTGGAAAATTTTATTTCCTTAGTAAAGGGTAAATTGAGTAATTTAGGATAAAAATAAATTTATATAGACAATAAAATGATAATAACACATCTCAAATTTTATTAGATGAATAAAATTATATCCTTAACACATATGTATCTAATTTACCTTTCTTAATGGACATTTTTCCTTGAAAACGACTTATTTGCAATTTTAATCAAAGAAAGTAACACAATATCACTTTCTTTTTCCTTAGTATCCTTCTTTATCTGCATGGGGAAAAAGTTATTTTATGAATGAATATAATTGTAAAATTTTCAATTAATAAAAATATTTTCCTGATTTTTTTTTGAATTTTTGGGTCACTTAGTTGAAATTATGGTATTTATAATTATGTATTTAATAAAATTTAATGCTGTCACATTCATGTTATAAATATTTTATCATTTTTTATATTGGTTAAAAAAATTATATTCTACTATATATATTATTATAAATGTAATAGGATTTATATTCGATACAGTGTTTTATTTTTAATTCTTAGTAAACAAATAGGTATAAATAATAATTACATAATAGTTATTGGGTAATTATTTTATTAATGTAAATATCAAATAAATGTTTCTAAATATATTTAGGTAAATATAAATAAAATTATTAATGTTATTATTATATTTATAAATTAAATTTACCTCTTATGAATATGATAAACAAAATTTCTAAGTTAACTTGTTAGATTGATATTTTTTGAAGTCCATGTAATTAATAGTGTCAAAATTGATGATAGTGATATTTTATGAAAATAATATTTTTAGAAATTATTTAAAAATCATAAAAAATATTTAGAAATATAATAAAAAAAATTTATGGTCAAAAATATTATTAATTGTTCATTTATGATATTTTTTTTAATTATGTAAGTTAAATTTTCAAAATTTTAAAATTGAAAACGTTATTACCTTATTTAAAATTAAAATAGTTTAACTTTGGGTACATGAAAATGAGAAGAATAAAAATAATTCCAAAACATTAAAAAATATATTGTTTAATGATTTTACAACTTTATCTCATATTATATTCAGATAAATTTTCCTTTGGATGTATTTTTATTGCGCTTGATTTAGTTATAAATTAATAATTTGAGAAAATTCCAAAAGTTCCCCTCGCATCAATCATAAAAGGGAACATCCTCTCTCACTTCATCACATAAAATTGAGCCTGAAATATCGACCATACCCTAGAAATATGTCTTTTACATTTCCATGGAAATATTATAGTGTTTTTTTTAAATTTAACAACATTGGTGTCCAAAAAAGAAGATCTAAAAGACGTCCAAATAAGTGGTAATCATCTTAACTGAGAGTTTCGATATTATTTCTTCTTCCACTTCCTATTGTTGTATTATTTCCATTTTTAAGTAATTAATCCTTTATTATAATTATTATTATATTTTATTTTTATTATTGAAAAATAATATTCCACAATTTATCCATCATACAAAAAACAAAATCATGGCGCGTGCGTACACACAACTTACCATCTCCACACTTTGGGGTAATTGTTTTTCATCACCACATTATATGGATAGGTATAATAAAGGAAATTGTATATTTATATAACAATTATAATATTATATTAAATATTGATCAAAATATATACCATCCACATTTTTAATCTTTTACTGTTAAAGGAATGATTCCATTGCTTATACGTATGTACGACCTACCTTCTCCATGTCAAGATGTGATTCATTTTCCATATTCACCATTCAATAATGATAATATAAATGTATATGATGAATAAATATGATATATATTAACAAAATATAACTATTTAAATTTTGTAACTATATCTTATGCCCAAGAATTCGGACTTATACGAGAAAACATGCATAATAAAATGGAGCAATTAACACCAAAAAGAAGAGTAATAATGAAATGTTATTAATAAAAAATGCGATAATATGATCATATATGATATCATTAATACTAATATGTTCCATAAATAATTAATAATACTTTTTAATAAATTATACAAAAGTTACAGATATTTAAAAATGAAATCAAACCTATGGTATGGGTTGATTTCCCAATCTCATTATTATTCGAGATTATTAATACGCAAGAATCTATTGAAGAATATTTATCTTCCATTTCTATGATTCTTAAAAATGATTTAAAAATATTTTTACAATTATTCTAAAATTGATAAATTCATTTTTCCTATGTTTGAATTTTTACTAAATGGTTTGAAAGGAGGATTTTTTTCATTTTACTTAAGAGGAACTTTTTTACTTTTTCAGCAAAAGTATGTGAGGGTTATTTTAAAAAATATATAGAATGTATAGATTTTTTCAATTTAATAATGAATTAATTACCTGAAAATACCCTTACAATATTAATAGATCATTTTTAATGAAAATATGTTCTTCTAAAATTTAGTGGCATTTTATGAAAAGAAATTATTTTTGAAAGAGCAAGGATATTTTCCTCAATAATTATTTTCAAGTGATATCTCAAAACTATTTTCCATATATAAAAACAATATTTTATTTTACTTATTTTTTAATTGGGGTATTTTTTCAAGGATACTATCCTTATTATTCCAATGGTTGGTATATATTTATGATATAATTCTAACTACGGAACCCATTTCATTTCAATGGGTTATGTTATGATTTAATAGTGTTTTTGAAACTAATATCATTTTAGGGGTTTGTATGTGATGAATTATTTTACATATTATGGAATACGTATGTTTGGTTTAAATTATGGGGTGGAAAGGAAATATATTTCCCAATAAGGCATTGGGAAAAGATATATGTCTCAGTATATAGATTAGACTAGAAGGGGAAATGAGCTTGATTCCGTAACACAGGGCTGGAATATGAAGCAATCCTGGTTCAATAATATAGGCCTAGAACGAGGATTTAACCCAGTTCAGTATAGTATTTGATCAACTATGGTGGTCTCTATAGTGATCCTTTACTAATATTGAAATGATTTTATTTTCTTAGAATTATGCCAAAATTTAATGTCTTATATGATGATCTCATTAAGTTTATTCTTTACGAACATCTATGATTTATCCCATGACAATATATCAAGATCTTTGATATGTAGGATATAATTTTCCAACATTTTTCATACATTCATATGAATTATGATTATGCTATGATTGATATTTACCATTTTTACCATTATAGAGCATCTAAGATAACCCATTATTATGATTCCTTTCCATGGATATGAAAATATTTAGTATATATGATATGTCAAAATGGGGTTCTAGTTTTGAAGGAATAAGCGAGAGATAATATAGAGTTTTTATAAACCAGTTATTTAAATTTTCTAGTTTCCATAAACACTAAACCTATCATTTTTTGGGATATATATTCTATTTTATGTAATGAATGTTATTATATTTCGATTTAATAACTATTTATGAGAATAATGGGTAGTTACTTTACCCTTATAAAAAACCATATTAAATTTAAAATTTTCAATACCACATTCAGACAAAATGAATTTATGAAAAGGAGTTCAATCAAAAAACACACCAAATGGGTTTGGATTAAACAATTTAACCTGGAAATCAAAATTTCAAAACATATACCTATTCTAAATTTATAAATTACTTTTTAGTCCCATTTAACATTTATAAAAACGCACATGATGTTAAATAATTAATTAATTCAAACCCTCTATTTTTATAAATCAAAATTCATTTAAACCACAATTTTATAAACTAAACAATACAAATAACTCCAAAGGAAAAATATCAATTTACCAAAAATATAAAAAACTGATCCAAAATGTTGAAAATAACTTTTTCATTTACTGAAACACCCAGTATTAAATGATTACCTAAAAATAATTATAATCTAAATCAAATTTAGCCCAAAATTAATTTTACAATAAAAATGAGGCTTAATCCAAAAAATATATATTATAATATCACTTCCACAAGAGAAAATAAATACTAATTTCATTTAAAATCCTAGAACAAATTTCTATTTATAACCCGTGTTTTAGCTAATATGTTTTAATAAAATATTTCCATTTTCCCATGAAGTGACAAACCGATAAAAATTTGTTTTCTCATTACCAAATTGTTTTCAAAATTCTAATTTAAAATGAAATAATATTAAAGAACCCCTTTAAATCATCACAATGAAAAAATGAGATTTTTATATAATAAAATTGATAGAATCAAGAATATTTATCTCATAAAGAGGACCAAAGACATTAAACCAACCCTGAAATCATTAAATGAGCTATTTAGCTTTATTTATATAGTAATTTGGTGAATTTTAAATTTTTTCTTCATATTAAATTTTAAAAAACACTAACATAAACTAGTAATTATGAATACCTGTGATCTATATAACCAATAATAAAATCTATTATAGTATCATGTCTACTATGTGAACACTTTTATCAATGGGAAAATTAAATATATTAATACCTGATAAATTAATATCATTTTACTTATATAAAAAACTCTTTTTCCATAATAATAACAATATATTAATAATAAATATCCAATATAAAATCCATTCTTTTTCAATATTAAATTCTAAAGGATTATACATTCCTCTTACTAAATTTCATGTTCATTCATTTCTGAATGACATAAACAATTATATATATTTGACTATATTCACTGAAAAAAATATCATGAAACTACACGATACATGAAATGAAAATCCTATCTCAATCCACATTGGAAAAGAAATATCACCTAGGAATAAACAAACTAGACCGAATATTTGTAAGTTAATTGATACTTCATATTTCTTACATGACCTTGAAAACATAGGTTTAACTATAATGAAGTAGACAAATAATTTTTTAGGATACCTTCTATGGCTTGAAAAATATAATTATAAAAAAATAAAACCACGACTGAACCAAAAAAACTTTTTTTGAAACATCTCTACCTCACTCGACCTCACTATCCCAAAACCATGGTAATCCCAAATTTTAGACACTATAATGATTTAATTTTTTGTAAATAGACCATTGAATATTTATTGATGTTATTATAAGTTTTATTTCATATTTAGAAAGGGTATTTTTTGGTTCTATTACCCAAGGCTGACATATTTATAATATTGAACATAAAAAACTATGCCCACTATTTATTTCAAATTTACTAGGTTTTACCCTAAATATAGTTTCATATAAGGAAACTGAGACAAATAATGGACATATAATACAGGGTGAACCCTAGAACTGTTATAATATATATTTTTAGTTGGTGAAAAAAATGATTCCAAATAGGGGAAAATTTATGAATTAAATTTAACAATAAATTAATTAGATAATTGATTCAACTAAATATAATTACTACTCTTATTGGGAGACATTTTAAACTATCCAAAATTTTTGAATCATAAATAAAATAAGATCACAATAACCGAAAAAATTATTAAATAGATCATATATCTCAAATTTGGATATACAACAATAGGAATAATAAAAACTATAATTACATCAATTATTAACATAGAAAATGAATAATAACATACATATATATTTAATTAATCATAATAAGTTACATATACACTAAACAAATACCTATAACTACCTCACTATGAGGGACAAACATCTCTATCTCTATATCAATATCCATGTTTATCTCCACTCCATTTTTTTGATACATGAATTAAAATTTATTTGAAAATTAAACATTGATATATATATATTTATATTTTAACATAGAATTGTGAAAACTTTTTGTTTTTAATGGTTATGAAAATGTTCAATTTACTGATTGAATCTATAAAACCATTGAAATAATCTCATTAGGAATATTTTTAGTGATATTATAATATTATTCTATTAATTCATTATATATATGGGGGAACATTACATCCATATTTTTTTCACTCCCCTATAATTGGATTGTGTTCCCTATCTCTTTAAATGTGTTTTTAATTACAAAAATGATCCTTGAGTGTAATTCCACAAACTCAGAAGCTCCTCAACACAACCCCGATCTTGGTGGGTCACAATGAATCAAGCGCATCTCCCAAAAGGACATAGGCTTCTAGCTAGTAGTGAGGGAATAGGTGCATCATTATGGATAATATTCCCGCAATACTAAAATATATTAGAGGGTAATATAAATTCATACAAATAGTGGAATAAGATATGACGAGCATAAAAAAGATAAATAAACAGGGCATGAACATGAAACCAAGACAAAATTTTTTCATATAACATCCTAAAAATGACTCATATCACATCCCTAATAAAATCAGAAAAAATAGGCACACAATAGAATTTTACAATACATGGATACAAAAACCCAAAAGAAAAAAAGTTCCTTCTCAAAATTGCATTGGGAGCCTCACCTCGGTCCCACTCTCCTTGGATCCTAAGTATAAATTAAACGCTTGTGATAGGGAGCTTTCCACTATCCGTATCTACAACTATATAGTCTATTTAGGACCCCAAGGGAGGCCCAAATAGAGTTTGTGAAAAAATCATAGTAAGAAACCTCATGGGATCTATTCATTTCCTTATAGAGAAAAATGACAAGCTAACAAAAATAAATAGTAAGTAGGTGGGTAGTTAATTAAAGTAAGGTCCCCATTTAATATAAAATACTAATAAAGTAGTACCAACTATCCTCTCAAAGATCCTTGTAAAACAAGTTTCATGTTCCAAATAAGGCAGTTATAAATAAACAGAAGGAAATACCTTGACATCTCTACATAACTATAGTGTCAAAAACACCCTGACCAAGCCATTCCACAAAGATCATCACATTTCTCACTATGACTGCATGTTTCAATGTGTTAGACCTTTAAGGGTTTGATCAAAGGTTTCAGGAACAAATGTATCCTCATTGAGTCTCGAGACCATCTTAGTTGATCCATGGTTAGGTGTTGGTTGGAGTCCTAGGAGCACGTCATACCGGACATGTCCTACGCTAGTCCAAGCATTCCACATCTAAGGGTTAGAAGATCCCACGAATTCCCATAAAATCAAGACCCAAGGGCATACTAAACCCTTGTATTCCACTAAAATGTTCAACATCAACCAAGATCCATCCTTGGAATCTATAAAATAACTCATTAATTTCATATCATTAATCATCTAATACCATGTGAGCCTACTCCTTCATATATAAAAATTTATGTTCAATTCATAAGATAAGTATACCTACCCATTATTCATAGTTTAAAAAGATTCACATCTCATGAGTATACCCACTCATCTATCCCAATTCATATTCAAAATATATAATGATCATACCCACTCATTCACAATTCACAACCATAGTTATAATGATTAGAACTACTAATTTTTCTAAATTGAATATTTAAAAATAACCAATGAGTTTATACACTCATTATTGAAAATTTCCATGTATTATAAATCCCATGTGATAAATTCAAAACACGTCCATTTCAATATCAATATTCCATAACAAGGTACATGGGGCAATATGTCTCCAAACTAATTAGAACATTTCATTTCATTCATTAAAGAGATTCCTCTATGAAGGAAATATTCAACTCACCCCATGGGTTGTTCAAAAAGGTATAAACTAGAAATTTCCATAATGCACACCCCATTTGTGGACAAGATTTTGGAAAAGGATACCAAAGCATCACAATTGTACCTAAGGGAATCCACAAACATTCCGAGATATTTAATCTAATTAACGAGTTCAAAATCATGGCCCTTCTAGAATTTCAGGTCATGGCCTAATGTATGGTATCCTAATAAAGCCAAAAAAAACTCATGGATGTTGAATAGATTACATACCTTATCTTTTTAGAGGATTCATAGTCTAGTATCATCTCATAATTTGACTCATATTAAATTATATATGAATAATATATGATGAAATTAAAATTAGGGTATGTGAGCCTAAATCCAATTAGCACATCTGATAAAAAGAAAAAATGAAAACGGATAAAAAATGAATGTTTATCTTTTTGATATGGATCTAATGAGAAAAACTATACTTGAATCAGATATTAGATAGGGGATGAGATCAAAATCCTCTTTAGTCTATTTTTATGTGCATCAAAAAGTTCCACGATTGTTTGTGGACTGAAAACTCAAACTAGGTATTAAAATAGATTTACTTTTTATTTTAGATTATAAAATTAACCAATAAACAATAGCTGAATTGTTTAGGTGAATAGTGTAAAAAACTATGCCCCAAACCACATAGTTTTAGGTAAGATGTGGGTCTCCCACATAGTTTCATCTCATAATATGACTATACACGTGGAAACCATGTGAAAGCCCTCTGTTAAATTCTGCTAAAAATATAGACCTATTTTCATGGCCATGAAACCCATTACACACAGTTTGGATTAACCATTTGGCCTATATATATCCTCAATCTAGTCTCTCGTGATTTTCACAAACCATGCACCAGGCTTAAATCATCACAAACAAGAGTTTTGGACTCTGAACAAGAACCAGACATCCTCTAAACCTCCATTAACATAATGGGAATTCACATTACAGCATGTTTAGGACATGAAGCTAAAAAAGGAATGGATTAGTCCCTCGTAAGATAACACTGATTCCTATAATATTCCCCCTTTGAAACAATTCATCCTGGAATTTCTTTCTCATGGGTCATCAAGATTTTTCTGTGAACAACTCCTGCCACAGAGCATGTAAGTCAGCCTCCCACTCCCTAGTCTCATCATATAAATAGTCTTTCTTCCATAACACCAATATTAGTGGAAATAACCAACCTTGGAGAACATTTTCTCTCCATTAAACTACAAATATTAGATGCTCCTCAAAGGATTAATCAACCTGATCCTCAAACTCATTAGAATGGAAAGCATGAGACATGTCTGAGTGATTTTGGTACAACTAAGATATGTGGAAGATGGAATGCATTGATCAGTACCAATCATCTAACTTCAACTGATAGGATACCGACCTGACTCTCTCTTGAATATCGTATAGACCGACATCTCTTGGTGAGAGGATACCCAGTCTCCCGATTATCTAGTGTCCTTGACTCAATGAAACAAACTAGAAAACCCAATCCCCAACCTCGAACTCAAGTGGCCTTCTATGGAAATTTGCCTATGATTTCTACTAAAAATATTTTGTATCCATCCATTTTTAAATCAATTGGAACTACTCAGAAGTATATTTCATTATACTTAGTCCCAATAAAGCTGCCTCACCTACCTCTTACAAGCAAAGGGGAAATCAAAATGGTGTACCATACAATGCCTCATAATTCTCCATATGTATGGTCACCTGATAATTGTTATTATAGAATAATTCTGTAAGAGGAATATTCTTGTCCCAAGTTCGCCCAAAACTAGGATGCAGACTCACAATATTTCCTCCATCACATGTATCGTACGCTCTAACTTTCCATTAGTCTGAGGGTGGTATTTTGTGTTCAGAAGAACCTATGTTCCCGACACCCAATAAAATCACTATCATAAATGAGACATAACGTGAGAGTACCAATCACAAATGATAGTTCACAGAACCCCATGAAGGTTTAAATTCTCATAGATATACAACCTTCAAAGCTCGTCAACACTGATGGTATACATTATCAGCCAAAAATGAGAAACCATCATGATTCTATCAATAATAAAACAAACAACATCATTACCTTGTGGTAATATTAATAAAGATGTCTCAAAATATAGCAAAACATCATCCCATTAGTACTCTTGAATAGGTTACTACTGTAAAAGAAAATCTATCAATTATTTTACACATTTACCGGCTGGTAGGTGCAACATCTTGTAATAAAACCCACTACCTCACGCTTCCTCCCCAACCACATATACTAATAGCGCAAGTCATGGTATATCTGGGTGACTCCATGATGCAATGCCCATGATAAGGCATGAAATTATCTCATCAGATCTTGATGTATGTCCACTAGAATCCATAAGAAACCATGAACACCTTGGATATCATCATCACCCACTTTCTAACTAGGGTTTGAATCCTCACCAACCACAAAATATCATTGAACTAGGCTCTCTAGATCTAATAGATTCCACATAATAACTATGTCTATAAGGGAAGAATTCATGGATAAGGATGATAGATAATTCTGTCCTTATCTCTGGTGCACCTCCACATCCTTCTCACAGAACAATTCCATAATCATCCACTTGCTACTGGCTTGTTGAACTTCATGTATTTGGGTATTCTGGCTTAGTGCATCATCCAATGAATTGTCTTTACCTGGCTTGTAGGTAAGCTCGAAGTCAAAATACTTAACATACTCCACCTACTATGGCTGACTAAAATTCATATCTCACTATTTTGATATGTAGTTGAGGATGTTTTTCTCTGAGTACACCAAAAAAATCTCTCCATGTTATTATTTTCTCCAACAATACAATGCATGAACAACTGCAGTTAACTCTAGATTGTACATCGTGTAATTACTCTCATGTGGCCTCAGCTTCAAAAAAGAATATGACATGACTCAATCACCCTAAATTATCACTGATCCCATATTTATAGCTGATTCATCACAATACATATTGTATCTCTCGTCTTATTTTTGTAGTATTAGTATTGGTGCGGATGTCGACCTCCCTTTTAGCTCCTAAAAGGTTGTTTCACAAGAACATTACCATACAAACTTCACACCCTTCATAGTCAATATCATAAATAGGGAAACTGAATGTGATAAGTCTTCAATGAATCTCAAGTAATAACCATTTATCCCTACAGAACTCCATATATCAAAAATATTCTTACATTATTCCCATGAAACCAAATCACTCACCCTCTTTGAGTCCACTAATACTTATTCAATTAGATGATGTGACCCAGGAAGTGAATCAGATCTATCCGAAAGTGGTACTTTGTGAGCTTAGCATATAAATAATGAAATATCAATGTATTCAAAAATATCTCAATATTATTGGTATGGTTGTGCCGATTTTAAGAATACATCATGATTATGTCCATAAAAACCTCCACAAATTAATCCAAATAAAGATAAAACACTCGATTCCTCATCACCATGAAAATGGTTTGCATGTTCATGAGACAGAACAATGTTAGCATATACATGTATAAACCATGCCTACTACGAATGTTTGTACGATGTATTTCTATATGTGTAACAAATACCTAGTGATATCTTGAACTCAAGTCAATTTTCATGAACACTCAAGCTCTTTGATTCTGATCAAATATGTCATCTCTCTATGGAAAGGGATATAAGTTCATGACCTTTAGGTGGTTCAAATTTTTATAATCCATGCACATAATAAGGGTTCCATCCTCCTTTTTTTCAAAAATGATTGACGAACCCCATTGAGAAGTATTGGGTCAGATAAAACCCTTCACCTCCAAATAATTTAACTACTGTTTGAGATCTTCCAACTCCATCATATACTTCCTGTAAAGAATAATGGATACAGGTGCATATCATATCACCCGATAAAAGTATAATTCCAAATCTCTCTCAAGAGGAAAAATAGAATTTTCATATGAGAAAATGTCTCTAAAGTGCTCAGCCATAAGAGGAATGTATTCCAAACTCAATCTCGAAAAATCCAGGTAAAGACTAGAAATTTGGGATATCATCCCACCTGTCACATGATTATGAGGTCTATCTTGTCTTTCATGGACATCCCATTCACACATTTGAGTATACACTACACCCTATGGTGATGTGAAAGTAAACATTTGATGATAAAAGTCATCATAAGCTTGATGAGATACTAGCCAGTGCATCCTAAGTGTGATGTGAAGCCCTGTCATCTCAAGGACAAATAAATTCCAAATGTTGGGACACTCACAACATCAATGGGTCACTCAGACTAGAACACAAACTCTGTTCGGGTTTCCAATGGAGTGTCTAGTGTCATAACTGCCTTAGAAATAAAAACAACAAGCCCATGTATTTTCACCACTGAAAAATATAAAAAACTATGAGGGGAACCTTTATCAAATATATATTATTAAATATTAGAGGATACTAATATCATACATCTTACAAGAGATGGTCTGACACCATGGTCTTCCAGGGTAGGCTATATAGAATTGATATGTCCTACACCACAAACCTATGTTACAACCTGTAACACCCCAAGGTTTTTTTAAATGAAATTTATGAAACATTGTTTAATGTAGATATTTATAACTGGCCTTTAAACATGGTTTTTCATCTACTATGTTTTGAATTTCAAAAAACAGTAATCTACAACTTTGTTCAGTTAGTTATTTAGAGTTTCATGGAACTGACTTATTTATTGGTTGAATAGTAACATACCCCTATGAATAGTAATATAACCTTAATGAATAGTAAATTGTATTTTTATATTACTTTCTTAGGGTATTAAGATAATAACAATATGGTGAATTTCTCAATGTGATATAAAAGAAGTTATAGTTTTAAAATTGTTTATTTTTGAATTAATTATGATATTATTTAAAAATAAAATTAATAATATTTATAAAATTATTTTCAGAAAATGGAGTTCATTTTATAATTCTATATGTCAATAAAACGGTTAGGGTGAATGTTTGTGATTTTTCAGAAACAGTTGATTTTTCAATGAATAATAAAAATATAGTTTTTAGTTAGAGTGTGTTAATGACATCATTAATGGTGTAATAATAATGTAATAAATCTGGTCGAATTTTGTACAATAAAATAATATGTGAGGGGTCCCATGTGGCTAATACCTTGGGAAAATACAATGGGAAATCCTATGGTTTTTCAAATACCACTAATGAGGTTCCCCTTGGAAATATTTAAAATATTCCCACAATTTTTCTATAAATACCAACCCATTCCTTAATTAACTTTGTTCCAAATTCCTCATAAGAAAATATATGGCCTCTTTACCTCCCGAGTAGTCCTCCCAATGTTTCATAAATCCCCCAAGGTATCAACCTTAATGTTCTAGGAGTTACTCTAAAAGGTAAGAAAATTCTCAATTTATTTCTTTTTTCCATTCAAGTTCTATTTTATGTGGTATTACCTTCATGTTTCTATAACATGTAATTATTTCATTCTTATTCCTGATATATTCCATATTGTGATTCATTTCTATATGGGTGACCCTTGTTCCCTCTCTTTTTAATATTTTCTAAAACCCTGTTTCATAGTCGTTAGGCTGCTGAATTTTTGTAAGGGATTTCTCAATTATTCTTTTATTTTGAGTTTTTTTCTTATTCTTTCAGCATCTCCTCTAAAACAAGAGTCATGAACACTCCAGAAATCATGTATATTTTGGATGTTCCCATGTTCATATAAAATTCATCATCATTCTTCTTCTCCTCTCCCACTTATTTAAGGAATAAAAACATTGTCCAGGAATTGTCGAATTACCGACATCATGTACGATGTGATTTTAATTTTTATTAATTATGTCAAGTATAGTCATGAAACCATTTTTATGGTTGGTAAAAGGTATAATATAGGTATTATTTCTCATCCATGAATTTGGAATTATTTTGTACTCGTGGATTAATTTATAAGTCAAAATGAGGTCATTATTATCATAGAACCACTAAAATGATCCCAACGAACATCATTAATGTTTTAAATTATGAATCATCCTAGTATAAATATCAAAATGATAAATAGTATAAATTATGGTACTATAAATATTTAAATACCTTTCCATTCCAAATCTATAGTCTCACTTTCTATCAATAAGAATATCCATCATGAACCAGTCATCAAAAACATGTAAAAAACACCCCAAACCAATGCCTGGAACAAAATACTAACAAATAGTGGGTGAAATAATGTAATGAAATGATCATATAAGATATTATAAAGAGTATATGTTTCTATAATATATTAATAACACTCTTTTAACCATTATATAGTAGGCTTAAACACATTTAAAGTAAAAAAAACCCAAGGTAAGGGAATTCTTAACCCAATTTCCATTTTTTGGGTTATCCTTCTCTTTTATTCATTATATGGTATTAAGATTATTGGTGGGATGAATTTTTTTATAAATTATGTTAAACTATTTTTATTTACAGTGTATACACATATCCATTCCATTATATTAATTCTCACTCCAATTATATTTTACGGGACTTTCTATTTAAAATATTTTTAAAACCCTATTTAATAAATTTTAAAAACGATTATTTTTTATGTATATGGAATGAGTTGTTTCTTATGATTTTCAAGATACTTTATTTCCATGATATGTTCCTTGTACATTATTTATGATGTGTTAGCCTATTATAGCTCATGATATGTTGGGTGGATCCCATTATAGCTCAAGATATGTTTGGTTGGGCCCATTAAAGTTCAAGATACGACGTGTGAGCCCCATTATAGCTCTCTAATGAATTGGGTACTCCGGACATGGATGTTGAACAAAATATTATTTCATGTTTAAGGGTTAATTTATGATTGATATCTTATATACATCCCAAGGAAACTACATGATGTTTCTTTTCATATGAGTTTTTATGATTATGGGTTTTATTAGTTTTTATGTTATCTCTTGAACAATGCTTTCTATATTTATATCCCATACTGAGTTTTATACTCATCCAATGTTTTTATATTTTTTTCATAGTATATATAGTTGGTTAAGAGAAATAAGGGATTCAAGATGTTTGATATGGGGTTTTGTCAAAGAAATCATACTTTTATGTTTTAATGTTTTATATTTTTTTTAAAATGGATACTGTTTTTAGTAGTATCCTCTTGTCTGATTGTGGTATGTTATGTATGTAAGGTATCATAAATCTCAATAAATATATACATGAAAAGATCCTGAATGTGTAATAATGTATATTCTTGACTTAAATTCAAGATTAATTAATGTTTAATGGTCGGGTCCTTATAGTTGGTATTAGAGGTTGGTTTAGATAACTTTATGGGTTAGGATGATGATTAAAGATTACCATAATTGATTTTTACACTATTAATAATTTGAAATGTTATGGAATTTAAATATTACCATGTTTTTTCATCTAATTTATGTTTGTATAGAATTATTTTCCATAGTAGAAATAGAGAAGCTGAAGTAGCAAGGCACCAATAGGCTCATGTCTGTATGAATATCAAGCCCGAAATGGTGGGAATCAGAACCGAGCCGTTTGTGATAGTAATGGCTTATTTTACTCAAGAAATAATTGGGATTGATATCCATGCTACACAGAAACATGATCAACTATGAAGAAACATATCTTTTGTGGAGAATTTTAGGAGGCAACATCCTCCAGTATTCAGTGGAACCATAGATCCCTTAATAGCCGAAGGATGGATCAATGCTCTAGGAAATATATTTGATGTCATGGGATGTTCGAAACATCAAAAATTAATACTATCCATTTATCATTTTTAAGGTGCAGCTGATCAATGGTGGAATCTAGTTAAGAATACGAGAGAAAGGGATGATCTTAACGGTCTAGAATGTGGTGATTTTAATAGTCTTTTTCGTGAAAAATATTTTTCCAAAACATTACATATCATAATGGTGAAAAAAATTCATGGAACTAATATAGAAAGATTATGATTCTATGGAAGCATATTAATCCAATTTTATATGACTATCTAGATATATACCGGATTTTACTTTGTATTTTGAAAGTAAAATTAAAAGATTTTACTCTGTTTTGAAATCATTTTTGTGAAGAGTCTTGGTCTCATGAGAGTTTAAAATCTATGAGAAGTTTGTTCGTTGTGCTGAAAATGTTGTAAGGGTATTTTATGACACATATGTTCCTTAGTTTGACAAGAATAAGAAGCGATCAGGTTGGAAGGAAATGGGTAAGAACTTGTCAAATATGTCTGGAGGTATGAAAATGAATTTCCCTTCTTTTGAAAAGTGTGGTAAAACAAATCCTGGTGAATGACTTGTAAATTATAGGAAATTATACCGATGTGGGATGTTTGGAAACATGTCTCATGAGTGCATGGAAAATGATTCAAAAACTAAGTAGAAGTTGATGGTGAGATTCTTTATCTGTAAGGAATTAGGTTATTTCACTATTTTTTGTCCAAAGCTAGTAACTCGAGCATGGAATTATCAAGATTGAAAGTAGAAGGGTTTGGTAAAATATTTTTCACCCACATTAGTAGATGATGAGCCATAAAATGAGGTGTTATCGGGTACATTTCATGTTTTTATATATTTCACAAATGTGTTGTTTGATTCTGGGTCTACAAATTCCATCATTTTTGAGAAATTTTTGTAAAAATTCGGAATTAAACCTCATGAAATTAAACCAGATCTCATGGTAAATACACATGGAAGAAATATTGTGGTAAAAATAAATTATAAGAATCTTCCTATCCTTTTATGTGGAAATATTTTACCTGAATACAAAATTATTTTCCTCTAGTGGAGTTTGATGTTATTCTTGGTATGGACTAGGTTTCTTTTTTATCATGCTAAGATAGATTGTAGAGAAAAAGAAGAGTTTTTCGGAAATAATTTCAATTAGTGTACAAGAATTAACCCATTCCATTAATAAAATTTCAAGAAGCTAAGAAACTGATAATGTATGGGAATAAAAGTTATCTTTCTCATATTTTTGAAGATAATAGAACTATCTAGATTAATGATGTTCTAGGGGTAAATGAATACTTAGATGTTTTTCCTGAAGATTTTAATTGTGTTATTCCTAATTGAGATGTTGAGTTTAATATTGACATAGTTCCTAATGCTAAGACAAATTCTAAACCACCTTATCTAAATGGCCCAAATAGAACTTCTGGAATTAAAAAAATCATCTGATGAAATTTTTAGATAAAGGCTTCATCTGACCCAGCACATCACAATGGGGTTCTCTTATCTTGTTTGTTAAGAAAAAAGATGGTTCAATGAGACTTTGCATCGATTATAGAGCCTTGAATAAAATTACTGTTAAAGACAAGAATCCATTCCTCACATTGATGATTTGTTTGATCATCTCCATGGAGCATAGTATTTTTGAATGGTTGACCTGATATCAGGGTACCATCAGTTGAATGTAAAGAATGAAGACATCTCAAAGACTGAATTCTGTACAAGATATGGTCATTATGAATTTTTAGTTATGATTTTTTTGATAAATAATTCACCTTCTAAATTCATGGATCTTATGAATATAAAATTTCATGAGTTCAAGGATAAGTTTGAGGTTGTATTTTTTGATAACATTCTGGGATATTCAAGAAGTACATAGGAGCATGAGAAACATCAAAGGGTTGTTTTTAAAACCATAAAAGAAACAAAAATGTATGGAAAATTCAGTATGTGAGGTTTTTTGTGGCAACAGATTTCTTTTCATGGGAATTTTATAAATACGTATGGAATAATAATTGATCCCGCCAAAACAAAAGTTGTAGTTGAATGGAAAAGACTAAAAAATGATACAGAGAATCGTAATTTTCTTGGATTAGTAGGTTATTACCGACATTTTATTAAAAACATTTCATGGTTATATAGCCCACTAAATTAAAAAACACAAAAATGTTTTAAATTTGATTAGATAGAAGAATGTGATTTTTTTTTTCAGGAACTGAAGAGAGATTGGTGAATGCTCAAGTTTTGGCCTTGCCTTCCTAATGTGGCGAGTTTGTCATCTACAATGATGCTTCATTGAATGGACTTGGATTTGTTTTGATGTAGAATGATTAGGTAATTTCATATGCCTCAAGAAAACTAAAACCTCATGAGTTAAATTATCCCACACATGATTTGGAATTGTCATCTGTGGTTTCTGCTTTAAAAATTTGGAGGCACAATTTTTAAAGAGTAAAATGTCAAATATATAATGACCATAAAAGTATAAAGTGTATATTCACTCCAAAGTAATTAAATATGAGGTATAAAAGATGGATTGAACTGATAAAGGATTATGTTTGCATGATCAATTACCATCTAGGATAAGCAAACAAATTGGTGAATTCCCTGAGTCAAAAACATCATGCATCATTAATCATGTTATGTTTAGAACATGATCCCTTGGTTAAGGATTTGTTGAATTTTGGGATAGAAGTTGTTGTTGCAGGGAATACATCTATTTTTCATTAGGATTCAGTGCACTCAACATTGTAAGATAGATTAATGAGAGCATAGAAGGAAGATCGTGCGCTATAGAAAAATGTATAATTGGTTAAAATGGGTGAGCTTCCAGAATTTAGCCTTGGAAATGGTTGTATTTTATGATTTGTAAAAATGTTGTGTGTGCCTTGTGATTCCCAGTTGGAGAATTATTTTCATTGTGAAGCTCATAGTTCTCTATTTTTTGTTCATCCTAGAAGTTATAAGACGTATAGAGACCTTTGGGAGTATTACTGGTGGGATGGAATGAGAATAGATATTGCTGTTTTTACTGTGAATTGTTTGACAGGTCAAAGGGTTAAAGAATATTGGCTGATTATAAAGGGGGTGATTCATCCTTTTCCATTCCCAGAGTGGAAATGATAGAATATATCCACAGACTTCATGGAGGGAATTCCTAAGACTTCTGGAGGAAATGATGTGATTTGGGTTACTCTTGATCGATTGAAAAAATCTACACATTTCCTTTTTATTCAAGATACAATTTCATTGGATCATATTTCTTGATTTTACCTCAAAGATATTTTCATTTTACATTGAGATCCCATTTACATTATATCTGACCGGGATCCTAGGTTCACTTCTATATTATTCAAGGGCCTTCAGAAGTCATTGGGTATAAAATTATATTTTAGTATAGCTTTTCACCCTCAATTATATAGAATGTCAAAATGAATTATTCAAACATTGGAGGATATTCTTTGAGAATGTTCAATGGAAAAAAAGGGATGTTGGGATCATCATATTTCTTTAGTTGAGTTTTCTTATAATAATAGTTTTCTTTCCAGTATACAGATGGAACCTTTTGAGGAATTGTATGGGAAACGATGTCGAACTCTAGATTTTTGGGATGATGTTGGGGAAAGGAAGTTTATGGGACCATAATTTATAGAGGAAGTAGATATGAAAGTGAATATTATCCAACAGCACAAGAGGATAGCTCAAAATAGGCAAAAACGTTATGCAGATAACAGAAGGAAATGATTCTTTTTTGAGGTTGGTGACCATGTTTTCCTTAAAATTTCTCCTTGGTAAAGTGTGATGGATTTTGGTAAGAAATGGAATCTAATACCTTATTTCACTTGTATTTTTTAAATATTGGATAATTTTTGACCAGTTTCTTATCGAGTAGCTTTGCCTCAGAGTTTGTGATAGGTACACAGTTGTTTTCATATTTTTATGTTGAGGAAGTATGATCCCAATTCATCACATGTCTTGAGCCCAGAAGTAGTTCAGTTGGAAGAGAACCTTTCATATGAAGAGAAACCAGTTCAGTTTCATGATCAAAGGGAACTGGTATTATAGAATAAGGAAATCCACCAGGTGAAGGTTTTTTGGTGAAACCACAAGGTTGAAGAAGCAACATGGGAGTCTGGAAATGTTATCAGGGAAAGTTAGCCTCACTTGTTTAATGTGTGAATAAAATTTCAGGGATGCAATTTCTAGAAGGTGGGAAAGTGTAACACCCCAAGATTATTTAAAAAAATGAAATGCATGAACCATTTTTTGTGTAGATATTTATAACTATCCTTAAACATAGTTTTGTAGCTTTTATGTTTTGAATTTCAAAAAACATTCATCTACAATTGTATTCCGAAAGTTATTTGGAGTCTGATGGAACCAACTTGTTTTTTGGTGAATAGTAACATACCCCTATGAATAGTAATACGAATAGTAATATGACCCTGATGTATAGTAAATTGTTTTATTATTTTATTTTCATAAGGATTTAAGATAATAACATCTCGGTTAATTTTTCAATGTGATATAAATGATGTTATAGTTTTAAAATTGTTAATTTATGAATAAATTATGATTTTATTTAAAAAAATAAATTAATAATATTATGAAAATTATTATTAGAAAATAGAGTTCATTTTTAATTTCTAAACATCAAAAAATGGTTAGGGTGAATTTTTAGGATTATTCTGGAACAGTTGATTTTTCAGTGAATAGTAAAAATACAGATTTCAATTTCATTGTGTTAATGACATCATTAATGATGTAATAGTGATGTAATAAATCATGTAGATGATTGTACAGTAAAATAAGATATGTGATGTCCCATGTGGCTAATACCTTGGGAAAACACAATGGGAAGGCCCATGGTTTTGCAAATACCACTAATGAGGTGTCCTTTGAAAATTATTAAAATATTTCCCAAGTTTTGCTATAAATACCAACCCATTACTTCATTATCATCATTCCAAATTCTTCATCAAAAATTCATTGGACTCCATACATCCTTATTAGTCCTCCAAAGGTTTTTCTCAAGCCCCCAAGGTCCTAAAGTTCATGTTCTAGGAGTTACTCAACCAGGTAAGAAAATTCTGAATTTCTTTCTGTTTCCATTTAAGTTCTCTTTTATGTGGTATAACTATATAGTTTACATACCATGTCTTTATTTCCATATTATTATTGATCTAATCTATATTATTATTCATTTATATATGTGTGTCCTTTTCCCCTTCTCTTTTTAATATTTTCTAAAACCATGTTGCATAGTCGTTAGGCTACCAAATTGTTGTAAGGGATTTCTCAATTATTCTTTTATTTTGAGTTACTTTATTTTCAAATTCATTCCTCGTATACTCTTAAAAAAGAGGCATGAAAGCTCCCTAAATCATGTATATTCGGTATTTTCTCATTTTCATGTAAAATTATACATAATTCTTATTCTCTTCTCCCATTTATTCAAGGAATAAAAACATTGTCTGTGATGTGTCGAATTATCGACATTATGGACGATGTGATTTCAATTTGAATTAATTATTTGATGTATGGTAATGAAAACATTTTTATAGTGGATGCACGTTATAATATATGTATTATATCTCATCAGTGGGTTTGGAAATTTTTTCACTCAGTGTTTTAATTTATAAGATAAAATGAGGTCGTTGTTATCAAAGAACCAGAAAAATAATCTAAAAAACATCATTAATATTTCATCTTATGCATCATCCTCATATGAAACATCTAAATGACAAATAGAATAAATTATGGTACTAGAAATATATAAATACCTTTACATTCCAATTCTGGAGTTTCAATACCAATCGAAAAGAATATCCATCACGAACTAATCAGGGAAAACATGTAATGAAAACACCATAAAATAATGCAAGGAACAAAATACTTATAAATAAAGGGTGAGATGATGTAATAAAATGATCATATAAGATATTATAAAGATGGATATATTCCTTTAAGATATTAATAACACTCTTTAAGACATAATTTAGTAGGTTTAATGTAACTTCCTTGTTCCAGAAGCTGCCAAGGGGAGCCCTTACCTAGAGGGTCACATGGCCTCAAGAGCATTTCCCCAAACTCCAAAAGCTGGAAAATTGCAGCAAGGTCCTTGGGTGTGATTGTGGGGAAACTATTCCCTCATTGGCAGAGTAACACAACAGAAAATGAATACATAACAATAGTGGAAGTAGTAATAACATTTAAGAAGTAAACAGCGGACGCAATAAACAACTGGACCACACATATATAAATGATGCATGATACATATGTCTTAGAAAGCAGCCAAAAAATTCACAATGCTGGAATACATTACTAAACCAAAGTAAAAGGAAAAAAATAAACTTTAGCATCATTACAAGCCTCATATTGGTCTCATGCTCTGTAGGTCCACAGCAATCTAGTACTCGATGTAGAAGAGAAATTTCCCTAATCTATACCTTCAACAATATAATTTGTTTCAGCCCAAAAGCATGACCCAAATAGGCTGTGAGACTAACCCTAGTAGGAAAGCACCAAAATAATTGTGCCAAATAGTTAGTGAATATATATGGTAGGCAATATGCAAAGAGAAGCAATAACAAGGAAGTACTCAAAAGTAAACAATCCTATAGTTTCAATTGAATTCATTTTCATATATCAAGTAAGATGCTAATGAGAAATGGGTAACCCTCTAGGAAGTACTCATAGCCAAAGTCCTTTAGTTCAACCAACACACACACATGAAACCCTCTGGGAAGTACTCACAATCTATCCCCTCTGGTTCGGCTTTAGCTGAGACACTCTAAGGAAGCACTCACCGTCGAATCCCCATGTGTTCTCGTATTGGTAACTATAGAGACTCTAGGGAAGCACTCAATGTCCAATTACCCATGTGGTCTCATAATGAGGAACTACAGACCATCTGAGGGAGAACTTATGTCCATCCCCCCTATGGACTCACAACATAAAGTAAAAAAAGATACTCTGGAGAAGCCCTCAGCGTCCATTCTCCCTATGGTCTACTACACCAGGTTCCCATAGCTCTGTGTAAACAATCCTACACAAATGGTATCTCTAATCCAAGGTAAACCTTAAGAACTACTTTTCTAAATAGTCTAAAACATATCACAACATGTCCAATAAAATCACTCCATCCTAAAATTACTAGGCATGGAAAACAAAACAACCTAACATGAAATGCTGGACCAAATGATAAAAATATAGAAAATATAGGCAACAAATCCATATAAAGGTAAATAACCCTAATTACAAACAAAAATCCTCTACTCAAGCACACAAGGCATAGAGGGCCATAATAGTGTTAAAAACCAGAAGCACACAAAACCCCGAACAATGGTATTGGGCACTTTTTCACATATAACTCAAATAATAACTATGGAAAGGCACAAACCACCTAGCTCAACATTGTACGAATGATATATGTGAATGTTAGGCCTTGAATCGCCCCATAACTCAATAGATCTATAAAACCAATAAAAAAGTTCATCTGAGGAAAACTGAGAAAAGTGGACGAATTAGGGAAAGGGACACTAGAATAAGGAATATCATACTGTGGTGATTCCAAATCAATCAACGGCGGTCGAATTAGGGAACGGATGAAGAGTCGGTGGATCAGAGAAGATTCGTTCCATAAAGACGCTCCTAGAGAGATATGTCGAGACGGAGGAGGTTCTATTGATTAGACGCTTCCCCAATCGATTTAATGAAATAAAAAGAAAGTACAGGACATGTATTTTAAAAGTACGAGGTGTGAACTTTCCTTTACGGAGCTCCACATTTGGCGATCTCTAGGTCACCTCACATGGCGATGTGTTTGGCCGTTATAGGGCCAGCACACAGCTACCCGTGGAATCCTAGTTCACAGTGTGTACATATAAGTACACGACATGTACTCCTAAAATTTCCATATTCTCCTCATTTCCTAAAAACACCAGAAAACAAGATTCATTTCTAAAATGCCGATCTGAGTTCGTACAATCTTCCCCCCTGAAAGAAATTCGTCCCCAAATTTCTATAAGAAGGTGGCATTGAAGAAGAATCCTCAAACAGCTCTAGCCTCTGTGATCGTACATCAACCTCCATCTCCCAAGTCTCATCTTGTACCCAACCGTTCATCCCTAGCACTCATACCCGATGAATAGAACAACCATAGAGAACCTTCGCACTGCGATCAACAATTCAGATAGGATGCTTGTCAAAAGATACATCCACATCTAGATCAAACTCCTTGGGTTGAAAGATGTGATATGGGAATGAGAACTAACACCTGAACTGAGAAACATGAAAGACAACTCGCATAGCCACATCTATAGTAACTGCAGCCAATAGGAAACTGACCCGACCCATTCCAAAACCTCGAACGGTTTAACGTACCTTAGTGAAATATTACCCTATCTCTTAATCCTCGAGTGTCCCAACCATGGTATGACACGTTGAAAGTCTTGATATCTAACCTGAATCTCCAGAGGTCATATCCATCAATCGGTATAAGATTGTTTCAATGACTGAGCAGTACCCATCCTCTTCCGAATCAACACTATATATTCTGTGGTCTCTTGGAAAAGACGAGGTCCCAATATAGCTACCTCTCCTACATCCAGCCAACATATGGGTGATTGGTGTGGCCTACCGTATAAAGCCTCATATCGAGTCATATGAGTAGTTTCATGGAAACTATTATTGTAATAAAACTTCACAAAAGTTATGTGTTTCTCCCAAGAACCTCCAAAATCTATTATTCATACTCGGAGCATATCCTCAAGCACCTGAATCGTATGCTCAGTCTGGCCATCTAATTGGGGGTGGTAAGATGTACTCAGATGTACCTGGGTACCAAAATCTCTCTGTAGTCCCTGCCAGAACAAAGATGTAAAATGTACATCCCTATCTGAAATAATGGAGTGTGGAACCACATGTAGAAATATAATCTCTAATGATATATAGCCTTCCAATCTCATCTACATTGAAGGTCTCATTTATTGTAAAGAAGTGTGAAACCTTCTTTAGTCTGCCAATGAAATCCCATAATGAATAATTCCCTAGAGGAGACCTCGGTAAACCTTTCATGACATCTATATCGACATCATTTCTTATCCACTTGGGAGTGGGTAACAACTGCAAAAGCTATACTGGTTGCTGATGCTCTACCTTCACCTGCTGATAAGTGGAACACCTAATGAAAAACATAGGAACATCTCTCTTCATACCTGGCCATCAATTATATCTAAATAAATCTCAATACCTCTTGGTGACAATAGGATGAACTTCCCATACTGAGGAATGATTCTCCCACATCATCTCCTCGCGTATTCCTATAGACACCCACACACACCTATGAAAATGCAAGATCCCATCCCTGCCAATAGTTCATCCAAGAATTGGTTCCTCTCCTAACACACTCTCCAATAGAACTATGCCTTCAGCATCTGATAGATTCATCATTCACACTTCATGATGTAGAGTAGAGGTAACTGCTATAGAGGAAAGAAATGTCTGCCCCTTTCTAGCATGCACCTCTAAATTCATCTTAGAGAACAGATCCATAAGCAGTCACTCACTAAAAGCCTCTAAAACTGCGTGTCTCTGAGTCCTCCTACTCAACACATCAGCTACTGCGTTGCCTTTCCCAGGCATGTAGGAAATCTCAAAGTCAATGGAATGAAGGTGCTCGTCCAACCTTCACAGTCTCAGATTAATATTTCACTGAGTGATGATATTCTTGATACTTTTGTGGTCAGTAAAAACCAAAAAATTCACTCCCAACAAGTAATGTCTCCAACAATGTAAGGCATGAACAACAACATCCAAAATGAGATAATGTGTTAGGTAATTCCTCTTATATGGTCTCAACCTTCGAGACCTGTACGCAATGACTCCTTCCCCCTACATAAGCACATCACCTAGCCCGATACCATATGCATCACAGTATATTGTATTTCTCTTTCTCGGCTCTTACAAGACTGGTATTGGTTCTAAGGTCAACCTCCATTTCAGCTCTTTAATGACTTAAATGCAAGAGTTTGAAATTAATTTCTTCACACCATTATTTTTTAGGCTTGTCATTGGCGCTACTAGGTGTGAAAAATCCTATATAAAACACAAGTTGTATCAGCCTTGCCATAGAAATCTCCACACCTCAAAGATATTCTTTGACTACTCCCAGGAAACTACATATCTCACTTTCTTTGGGTCTACTTATACCCCTATCTCTGAGATAACACAACCCAAGAAGTGCATTTGGTCCATCCAAAAGTGACATTTTGAGATCATATCATATAACAGATGCTCTCTCTCTGTGTACTCAAAATGATCTCAAGATGTGTGGTATGGTCATGTCGAGTGTGAGAGTAAATAAATATATCATCAATGAAGACTACCAAAAAATAATCCTTGTATGCATGGAACACTTGGTTTATTAGTTCCATGAAAACTGGAAGTTCATTCGTGAGACCGAACGACATCACCACATACTTGTATAGACCATACCTATTCTGAAAGGCTGTAAGTGGTATATATGATTGTCTAACGTTAAACTATTGATAACCAGAGATCATGTAAAACTTCGATAACACTCATGCTCCTCGAATCTCATCAATGAGATCATCAATACTCATCAAGGGATATCAGTTCTTGACCATTAACTAGTTCATCTTCCTATAATCCACACAATATCTAAGGGTACCATCTTCCATCTTCAAGAACTTGATAGGAGAACCCCAAGGAGAAGTATTGGGTCAGACGAAACCCTTTGCTTGCGACTCCTCCAACTGCTTCTTGAGCTCATGTAACTCTGGTGTATCTATCCTATAAGGAGGAATATAAATCGATGCCACTTCTGGAAGGAGCTCAATAGAAATGTATACCTCTCACTCTGGAGGAAAACCTGAAAAGTCCTCTAGAAAGAAATCTCTAAAACGATCCACCTCTAGAAGAATGTCCAACTATGAAGTCCCCTGGTCATATAGATATACACTAGGAATATTAGCTATACCTCCTCCCAACCCATGATGCTTGGGCCCTTCTATACTCTCCTCAACATCACATTTTTCCTTATGTAAGAACAAAAAACCTTCTGGTGAAGTAAAAATCCCCCTACGATGATAAAAGTCGACAACAACGTGAAAGGGAACCAACCAGTCCATACCAATAATGACATCATAGCTTATCATCTCTATGACATAGTGGTCCCATTAGATGTGAAATTCGCCGACCTCAAAAGGGAACTCCATGCACTGATGTCCACTAGTCATTCTTGTCCCGAAAAGAGTTTCCAACATTAAGTCATTAGAAAAATTAAAGATACAGTTCCCAAGGCTATCCACAACAGATATAGATATGAAAATATAGGAAGACCCTATATCAAAAAGTGTAGAAGCTAAAAATGAGTAAACTAGAAGATGTCCCATATTGATACACGATTGACAATCCATTGGGCCTTCTGGGCAATGTGTCCTCGTATGCCCACTCTTCCCACACTGGTAGAACACCAACTGGCCACCACCAAAAGTATTTTTACTCCTTTGGCCTCCACATGTAGACTCCCTATGGTGCTTCCTAGTTTCAGTTTGGGGGGTACAAAATCTGGATGCGGAACCACCCAGGCTCACAGCTCCATAATCCCCCAGATTGCACTCTATGATCACCACCTATTTGACTATAGAGATGATGGAATTAAACCTAAAAATTTTCACCTAGTATCAGATATCATTACTAATACCATCCTCAAACTTCCTCGCCCAAAATTACTCATCACCTCATGGAATAAGAAAGAAGCGCTGCACATGTTTTATGTGAGAAGAGTACTCCATGATTGAGAGAGTACCTTGGTCCTGACTCATGAACTCTCAGGCTCGATTGGCCCTGAATGTATCAAGGTAAATGTAGTCATAGAAGGCATGATGGAACTCATCCCAAGCCATGACATGCTAACATCCCACCTGTGAGATCACATCCCACCATCTCTTGGAGGAGTTCTAAAGCATATATGTAGAGAGCTTCATCCTCCTATTTAGAGGCATCTCCAGATGCTAAAAGATACAAACCATGGCTTCTTACCATGACTATGCAACCTGGGGTCCTCCTTCCCTGGTGAAGGTTGGAAGATGATGCTAATCGAAAAACCATTTCAATTGTACCATTGATGGGGAAGGATGTGGTGCTCCCTAGAAGGTCTTCATGAACCTCATAAAGCCCTCTCAGAACTGTGCATCAACACCTTTTTCCAGAATGACATCCGATGCCAAGACTAGAAATACAGGAGGATCTGATGGTATTCCCTGATCAGCCATGTCCAGTGTCTAATAACTGCCCTGAATCTGGCATACAACAGGAGGACGTCTTGGTGGAATGAATCTACAAGGTCAATCACACACCTTAGATCGAGATTATCAAGGACCAAAACATATAATTGTATGAAGGGAACTTGATAAAAAAGGAATTCATGTTTTCCAAGACATGGATACGCAACATGTATAACACCTGCACGATGTGTTCCATTAATTCTTCACATGGGCATGTACTCCTGCCAAAATAGGTCGTGTAACACCCCATACACATGGAGTTTTCAACCAAAACATAGTGTGTAACTGATTCGTTTCCCCTACCTGAGTTATTTTACATGACGAACCCACATGGTTTCCCTAGATCAAGACTAAACTGCATGTTCAAGCCAGACACATTGTGTACTAGAAGGATTTCAATGACCAATGTTGTTATTCACACAACCAGATACATGGGTTTTAATACATGGCATGTTCAATAATGACACGGTGTGTATAAAATATGCTTCATCCATATGTGTCTTTAGTCACACAGGTGGACACACTGTCTATACAACACAACATGTACGTCTGGTAGACAGTGTATCCCACCAAATATTTCCCAACCCCGTTACTCTACCCACACAGCCAATCATACTGTTAGATACTACCTGGAGTTTACATATTGTAGATGGCATATACTTAAGAAAAATAGTTCCCTCCTGAACAGAAGGATACATGGCATGTATTCATAATTACACACCGTGTATTCTGGGTCTTTCTAGACAATGAGCCTCAAAAACTACTATGGAACCCAGAAAACACTGAAATGAACATTAAAGTTCCAAATTCCAATCCATGAGGTCCCATACTCCCCATGAATCAAACATTGCATCTTATACATGTCATATTAAAGAATAACAAAGGAATTATCCACTAAATTATGATCCATGAGGTCCCATAACACCTTAAAAACCAAATATCATAGTTTATTCAAACAAAACCTTTCAAAAATCAATAACCTATCAAAAATAGGTATTATATCAATGAATATATCACAACAGAATGAATATCTAATAGAACATCAATCACAAAAACATGAAATCCGTAATGCACCCTAAATGTCATGGAAAGAATACATGACATGTGATTTCTTGCAAGTGACCATATGATGCATGAATTTTCATACCCTCATCTCATCGGGTTTCAATAGAAATAGATACTCAATGATATCAATGATAACATCGGAAAACAGTTAAATCACCCAACAGTGAAATAAAATTTACTGTAATAATTGAAAACTAGAAAAATTGCAATAACCGTGGTAAATTAGCTTTCCTTGTACATGAGTTAGCTACACCTGGGTACAACTCATTACCAATTACTTATTCCATCCTATCCATAGATATAGTATCAAAATAGTAAGTCTAGAAGAAAAGAAACCCCTTTGATACCACTTTGTAACGTCCCAGTTCCAGAAGCCACCCAGGGGTGCCCAGTACCTAGTTGGTCACATAGCCTCAAATGCATTTCCCCAAATGTCAGAGGCTTCTGACTAGTATCGAGGGCCTTGGGTGTGATAGTGGGGAAACTATGCCCTCATTGGCAGAGTAACTCAATGGAAAATAAATAGATAAAAATAATGAAAGCAGTAATAGCATGTAAGAAGTAAACAGTGGATGCAATAAACAACTTGATCACACATATATAAATGATGTGTGATACATATGTCTTGAAAAATATCCAAACAAGTCACAATGTTATAGTATAGTAATAAAATAATTTATAAGGAAAACGAATATTCTTTAGTAGCATCACAAGCCTCGGCTTGGTCCCATGCTCTCTAGCTACATAGCAATCAAGTACCTGATGTAAAAGGGTGCTTGCCCTTATCTATACCTGTAACAATATTATCTTTTTGGGCCCAAAAGTTTTACCCAAAGAGGGAGTGAGACTAATCCCAATAGGCAACCAGAAAATGATATGTGCCTAACATTAATTGAATATATATGGCATGCGATATGAAAAAAGAATCAGTAACAACGAAGTACTCAAAAGTAAACAATCCTATAGTTTCAATTACATTCATTTTAATATATCAAGTAATAATCTAATCAAAAACTGGTAACCCTCTGGTATGTACTCATAAACTAATCCCTATAGTCCAATGAAAAAATACAAGAATCCCTCCAGGATGTACTCACATTCTAAACCATTTGGTACATCATTAGAAAATACACTCTGAGGAAGCACTCCCCGTCAATTCCCCTTGTGGTCTCGTTTCGATAACTATAGAAACTATGGGGAAAAACACAATGTCCAATTACCCCCTGTGGTCTCATAATGAGGAACTACAGACATTCTGAGGGATCACAAAAATCTATCCCCCTATGGTCTTGCAACGTAAAGTAAAAATACTTTTTAGAGAAGCCCTAAACGTCCATTCTCTCTATGGTCTACTACACTAGGTTCCCACATCCCTCTATAAACAGTTGTTCACAAACGATATATGGAATCCAAAGTGAACCTCAAGTACTACTTGGATAAATAGTCTAAATCATATCACAACATTTCAAATAAAATCACACCATCCTAACAATACTTGGAATGGAAATCAAAAAATCATAACAGGAAAAGCTAGACCAAACTGTCAGAATCAAGAAAATATGGTCAACACATCCATATCATGGTAAATATCCCAAATTAAAAACATAAATCCTCTACTCAAGAACACAAGTCACAGCAGGCAATAACATGGGTAAAACCCATAAACACAAAAAACCCTAAACAAAGGTATTGGGTACTTTTCCACATATAACTAAAAGATTAACTACAGAAAGCTACAAACCACCTACCATGACATTGTACGAATGATATATGTGAACCACGAGCCTTGAATCTCCCTATAACACTACAGATATACAAAAATTCAAAAAAAAAACGTTCAATCGAGCAAAACTCATGAAAGATGTGGAATTAGGAAATGAGGATATATATGAAGGAAGATATTACCATGAAAATTACAACACAATTGACAGCGGTGAAATGAGGGATCAGATGAAGATTCAGATGAGCAAAGAAAATTCATGTCGTACAGATGCTCCTGGACGAGACCGGTCCAGACTAAGGAGGTTCTGTCGATTAGACATGACCCCAATATATTTAATTAAATAAAAAGAAAGTACATGGAGTGTCTTTTAAAAGTACACAATGTGACCTTGCCTTACCAAGTTCCTCTTTAGGCAGTCTCAAGGTTATCCCACACTAACAAGTGTTCGGCCGTTACATGGCTAGCACATGGCTACCCAAAAAGACTGGGTACACGTCCTGTAATTATAAGTACACGACAAATACTCTTGAAATTTATAGATTCTCCTATTTTCCTCAAAACACCAAAAAACACGATTCATACCTAAAAAAAGATATGATTTCTTACATTTAAACACATTTAAAGTATGAATAACCCGAGGTAAGGGAATTCTTAACCCAATTTCCACTCTTTGGGGCAACCTTCTTCTTTATTAATTATATGGTATTAAGATTATTCGTGTGATGAATTTGTGTATATATTATGTTGAACTATGTGTATTTACAGTGTATACACATATCCCTTCCATTCTATTAATTCTAACTCAAATTATATTTTAAGGGACTTTCTTTTTAAAGTCCTTTTAAAACTCTCTTTAAGAAATTTCAAAAGAATTTTTTTTACGTATATGTGGTTTCTTTTGATTTTCAAGATAATTTATTTCCATTATATGTTCCTTAGAAATTCTTTATGATGGTTTTAGCCCATTATTGCTCAAGATATGTTGGGTTGAGCCCATTATAGCTCAAGATATTTTGGGTTGAGCCCATTATAGCTCATGACATGACGGGTGAGCCCCATTATAGCTATCCAACGCATTGGATACTCAGAAGATTGAAGCTGACCAAAATTTTATTCCATATGTAAGGGTTAATGTAAGATTGATATGGTTAAAATGTCCCAAGTAATCTACATGATGTTTCTGTCCATATAAGTTTTTATGATTATGGGTTTTATTGGTTTTTATGTTATCACTTGACTAACGCTTTCTATCCTTGTATCCCTTACTGAGTTTTATACCCATACCATGTTTTAAAATATTTTTCATAGTATATTAGGCTGGGTAAAAGAAAGAATAGATTTGTGATGTTTTATAAGGATTGTTTTAAAAGAAATTATGCTTTATCTTTTATTGTTTCATATTTTGAAAAAATGGAAACTGTTTTTAGTAGTATCCCCTTGTATGATTTTGTTACGTTATGTATGTACGGTATCTTAATTTTCTAGAACTATAAACTCAATAGATCAAAAATGTGTAATAATGTATGTTCTTGACTAAAATTCCTGATTAAGTAATTTTTTAATGTTGGGTCCTAATACTACCTCACTACACATAGTAGGCCCACCCTGATATCTCGGTGTAGCTGGTGTATGGTTGCCTCATCCATGACCGCCACTTCACTGTTCTAATTGACTATAACTAATCTAGATCCCTTCCTCACATGGATCTGGGGGAATTTCTTTTGAACCTAGTGTCAAAGCTAATCCCTAACCACTCACCAATGGAGGGAAGGTCCTGTGGAAATGCTTCATGTGGCCCATTATGTTGCATGATCAACACTCAACTGGAACACAGTTTCACTGACGCTTCATGTGGCTTCACCTACCACAATGATGAAAGAACATAGATCTTCTAGAACTGATAGCATGAATGGAACACATCTCTTGAGTTTCCTCATAATATAACTTCCTTCCCGAAGATGTTGAACCACTAGATTAAGAAAAAACACTTCCCTCCTCTATGGAACCGACATCCCTCATTTTTTACTTTGTAATTATCATATCATTCACAATCCCATTGATTATTGTCCATTTGAACACATTTTCCTGAGATGTGATAGCATGTCGAAGACCATCCTCAAAGAATCTTTCTCTTGATAGCTCATTAGAAAGTTACATCAGTGAAAAATGCAATAACTCTGTAAAGCATTCCAAGTACTCAGTAACTGTCATTGCAACCTACTCTAAACACATTAATTCACTATCCCTATCTTATTGTATATTTATGGGGTAGAAATATTCATTGAACCTGGTTTGCAAATCATCATAATCCTTGTCTCTCTTTATGTTATCCTAGTTTAGAAAATCCCAACAATGATTTTCTACTCAATGAATCATATAATTTAAGAGCTTGAACCTCCTCTCTAGATGAGTCTCAAGATTCTTGTTAATTTCCAAATATGAATGAAGAAATATATCAGTAGCCTATGGACCAAAATACTTCAAAAAATGTGGGAGTATGACACTTCTAGAACACCCACATTATCTCATCCATAGAGAAGGAGGGTTTTGGTGCTCCATCAAATTTTTTCATGATGAAAAATAATCCCTCGTGAAGCTATTACTAAATACCAGAATCAGAAATAGAATATTATGCCTCATTTGGAACTAGGGGATGATATACTGGTAGCCCATGGGCCACAGCCTCTAGGATGTGGTCGTCGCCTCCTTCACAAGATACTACTAGCAATAATCATTGGGGCATGCCTCTACAATTCAAAACACATGCCTTAGAAAGGAATGATATCAACTCACAATGCTCAAAAGCACATGGAAGGTAAAACCCCTATTATAATAATTCATTCCCCCAAAACATGATCCTAAAGGTAGTACAATAATAAGAATACTCACAACACAACTAGAAATACTGCCTCTTACCAACTCAAAATACAGGCCTGGGTCATGTTTCTATTAAACATTTCAGGCTTCCATTTTGTTTTCATTTGAATTCACATTAATTACACCTTTAATTTCCATAATTCGATTATTTTAGAGATTTAATCAGTGCTTCACCAATTCCAAATCTATGATAGCACATAACACCTCAAGAATAAAAAATTCAGTTCCCATTCAATCCATACCATGTCAATTAAATTTGATAATAGAAATATGGTGTGTCACTTCCCAGTCAATAAGGGACCATACACGTTATGAACTAAAAGATGAAATCACATCCACTATCCCTGTCAAAAAATATATCAAAAAAGAAGGTAAATTTATGACATAACCTATCAAAGAAACTTGAAATAAGTAAATCAACCTAAATGGAATGACAAAACTCTTGGAGTGTGATTTCTAAAAATTTACTATATATTTTAGGAGATGGAATACCCTCATGTCATAGATTTTCAACTGAAATAGAACTCAGAATAGTATCAATAAAAACAATATAAGACAAGTGCATCATCCAATGGGGGAATCTAATCTACGATAATGCTCAAAATCTTTTAGACCACAATTCTATTCGAGTTAATTTGGATTTTCCCTATACACAGGGTAGCTACTCCTGAACACAGCTCATTAACAAAATCCATTCCCTTTATATCCATATATTTTGTATCCAAAAATTATAGAAAACTATAAAAGACACTATGATACATATTTGTAAAGTTCAAAACCTGAAATTCAATCAATAGTTCCCTTATCCGGATGGGTCACATGGACTTAAGTGAATCTCCCAAAATGATAGAGGTTACCGACTATAATTTAGGTCCTATGAGTGTTATTGGTGAGAAAATGACTTCAATACCAGAGTGTATAATAGTATAATATCAATACATATAATTAGAGTAAGCAGATACAACAAGAAAAAAATGATAAATAAAAAATATTGGAACATGTAACTAATATGGAAGTGTCTCATATACAATCATAATAATGATACTTGTCATAATTTTAAGAAAATTTGAAAAATAAGAACACAAAAGTATGTTACTATACGTGTATCGAAAAACCTGAAAGAGAAAAAGGTTTTATATCCCAATAGCTTCAGGAGCCTTTTCATGGTCCCATGCTCTCATGCTCCAAAATAGAAATCAACCACATGTGTCAGGGCCCTTTCACTATTTTGTACCTAAAACCATATAATATATTTGGGTCACTAAGGGAGGCCCAAATAGGGTGTGATAAAACATCCCAGTAGGCATCCACCAAGGATCTACACCTTTCCATGTGGAGAAAAATAACATGCTCAGAGAATAAACATTAAGTTAGTCGGAAGTAATGAAAAGTAAAGTTCTCAAGGAGCTTCTAATACTAAGGAGGTGGTACTAAAAATCCTCTCAAGGAACCCTATAAAAAAATTCTCAATATCCTAACAAGTAAACTAAAAATAAACAGAATAAAACACCATGGATTTTTGTATAACCATAGTGTAAAAAATATCCACCACAAAGAACTTCAAAAAATCATAACCCATTTCTCACATCCATTCAGTGTGTCAATGTTTCTGAACATGAAGGGATGGATCTATGTATTTAATAACCAATGCATCATCATTGAGTTCTTGGAGAATATTTTTGGAATCTCATTTAGGAACTTGTTAGAGTCATAAGATCATGTAATATCAGAATTTTACAATGTGAGTCTAAGCATGGCAGATCCAAGGTTTAGAAAAGCCCATAGCATCCCACAGAATTAACACCCAAGGGGATTACTCAACCCAAGGCCTCCACTACTGTGTTCAAGAACTATGGAGATCCAGTCATGCAATCTATACAATCATTCATTCATATCATATCATTTATCATTCAATGTCATAGGATTTTATCCACTCAAATATAAACATTTACATTCAATTCATATAATTATTATTCACACTCATTATTAAAATTTAATAACCAATTACATATCATGAGTTTAACCATTCATTTAAACCAATTCATGTTCAAAATATCTAATAAGTATACCAACCCTTTATTCACAATTCACAAACATGCCATTCAATGAGTTTACCAACTCCTTTATCTCAATTTCAAATATAAATATAACCAATGTGTTTTCCCAATAAATTTTCACATTTTCCAAGTAAAATAGTAACCATTTGATCAATAAAATAGTTGTTCATTTCAATATCAACATGTTATACCAAGGTAATGGAGGAAATACATGTCCTAACAAATTAATTAGTTTTATTCCAATTATTATAGAGCTACCACTAGGAAGGAAATCTTGAACTCACCAAATGATTGGTCCAAATAGTCGTAAACATGGAATTTCCATAAGTCACTCCCCATGGGTGGCCATGATTTAGGAAAATACTAAAAATAATCATAATGGGTCATATGGACATCCCTAATGGGTATGGTACATTTTATTTAGTTAGCCAGATCAAAATCAATGCCGCACAAGAAGACCTTGCAGTTGACTAATTGAAGGTATCCCAATAAAGAACCAAAATTTTTGGATGTTTTATAGAAAACTTATATTAGCTTATAATTGGAGTTCCCATCAAGTATTAGCTCTTGATTCGACACGTATTGGATGAAATGTTATGAATGGATGAAGAATGATAAATTATGGAATATGAGCCCACATCCAAAAAGCCTAGCCAATATCTAGAAGAACTTGAATGGATTAATTAGAAGGTAGATCCTATTGGGTTGACTCTAATGAGATCAACCACACTTGAATTATAGATCATATGGAGGAACAAGATCATATTCAACTTTAAACTAATTCAAGGTCATGAAAAAGTTACGAAGCTATGTGTAGAATGAAAACCGAAAATAGATTTTAAAATACATCTTAATTTAATTTAAAATTTGAAAAATATCTACAAATATAGTGGATTCATGGTTTAGGATCACTTTTTTGACAAATTGTGTGCTAAACCACATGATTTTCTATTAGAGGAGGGGAACCATCCCAATTTCCATCCATGGTTTGACTAAACATGTGGAAACTGTGTGAAAACCCATTTTCAATGTTTAATAAAACTATAGACCTAGATGCATTGTTGTCTAGCCCATTACCCCTATACTGGATTAATTGTGCATTCTATATATCCCCTCTATCTAGCCTCACGCGATTTGGTCAAACCCTGTGACCTTCCCCTCATAGTTTTCACTAACCATGCACCTATTTTTAATCTTCCCAAACATGGGTTTTGGGATTTGAATAGTCTTCATACACCACTAAAAATCACATTCACCTCAATGTTAATTCACAATAGCTCATGTTTAAGCATTAAAACTGTAAGGAACCGCATTTTTAACCAGGTTAAAAAGTGAAGGATTTTGAACTTTTCAATTACCAGACCGGTCGAATTTAAGATCAGGCTTCAGAATGAGATTCTGAAGGTTTGGATCCTTATTTTTGATTTTTTTTTGGACATGGGAGAATGCTCGTTAATTGTACCGAGTGTCATGAGGTGTTTTTGGTGCGTTTTACCTGAAGGAGGATGGTTTTTCAAGAGCACTAGAAGGCGCACGGTTGGCACACAGTTTCCCAAACCGTGAGGCCTAAACCATGCGGCCTAAATCAGAGAGACATGGGAGTCTGCGTGGCCTATGCATGGCTTCACCAAACCATGCAGCCCACCATGCTGGGTGTTTGGGATGTCCAGTGGGGGATGCATGGTTGGCACACAGTTTTCCAAATTATGCGGCCTAAGCCTTGTGTCGTGCCCAGTTTTGGGTTTTATGATATTTAAAAAAAAATTAAAATAAAATCAAAATAAAAACTGAAAATCTAAATGTTCTCTCCCATCTCCTCTCAGCCAGACCCACACGAACCCCCTCCCATGGTGCCTCGGCCTCGCACGAGCCCTCCCTTGGTCGGACCTCCTCTCATTCATTTTGCTTGGAAATTCCTCCTTCAAATCTCCATGGTAAGATCCTCCCTCTTTCCTCCTCCCTACTTGGTCGATTCTAGGGCTTCCCCTTGCCCTATTTTTCATTTTTCTGAACTCTAGGGTTAGGATGGGTTTTTGATTTCGCGTTCTTCTTTGTTTCTCTTGTTCTAGGTCAATGCGAAGGGTCCATTGGTACTCCTTTGGGTGAGATTCGGTGTCTGCCACCAAAGGCGAGGTGGTTTGTGGTGATTTCGATCTGCTGGGTTGATTCCGAGTTAAGGTTTTTACTCGTGGCTTGTATTCAAAGCTTCTAAATAAGTTCATTAGTAGTTCTAAAGGGTTCTTGGTGTGATTGGTTTAGTGCTTTGGATTTTGGTCATGTGTCAAGTTTCCGGAGTTTAAGCGTCTCCTAGTTAGAAAGAGCCATGTGCTGGAGTGGACGGATGGATCCACCTTGAGGTAGGGTCCCTCTCCATGCCCTTAATTTAAATGTGAAGTATGAATGAGTTATTTATGCACTGCTTTAATATGTTAATCATGAAAGTTTAGATTCAATTAAAGGCTCATGTGCAAAGAGTGTGAATTGTAGGGACAAGATTAAAATGTTTTCTTGGTCACTAAACTCACGGTTTAATAAAAAAACCCTCGTCCAGAGGTGCACTATCTTCAAGATAAAAGTATGAAGTAGATCCTTATGCTCTCCTGCTAAATTCTTTTTATGCTTTGGTGTTAATTGATGATGTCATGTTCCCTATGAACTGTACCGAATGGCTAAATCTTGATCGTTCCAATATTGCGATGAAGTGGTTAAATGTTAATGAAATGGATTAGGGTGGTAAGAATATGCCGTAGGATAATGTAATAAGCATGGATTGTGTTAATGGAATGGATCTAGTTGATGGGACTTACCTAGGAGGGGTAGTCCATAACACATATTTATGCTTTTTAAATTTCTATATGTCTTTGAAATGTTATAAAATTAATGAAGAATGAATTGGGGGTTATCCAATATCGTAGATGAGTGGGTTGCCTCATGTACCTTGTATAAATGTGATGAAAATGTTAATGTCTTGGTATGGATACTTAAAAGGAGTTTCCTTAAGTATAAATGTGATGAATATGATAAATTAAGTAAAAATTATACTTGAGATGGTTTGCCTTAAGTATAATTGTATGAATGTGATTATAACCATTTAAGTGGTGATGGGCTATATGATTGAGTGTGTATGTGGAATGACTAAATGAATAAGAGGTATTTCCTTATGCATTCTAATGTAATCGTGATAAGGAATATGAATGGTATTTGGAATGGTTTTGGGTATGGGATGGAGTTTTTTCCCTTGACCCTTGTAAGAAAAATTCTTGAATTGCTATCCCACGTGAGTTAAATGATTTTGAACTAATTCAAATGTGAAACAAAGTCATGGGTGAACCATGGATCCCATGTGAGATGCCATGGATGGACTCATACGAGACTTGTTACTGAAATATCGAGTGAATCATGGATCCCAAGTGAGATGCCATGGACAGACTCAATAGGGCCTGATATGTCATGGGAGATACTCCGATCTTATTTATAGAATTCCGAGGATGGGCTCAGATGACGAACTATACCACACCTAGAGTGAGGTCAGGTACCTAGGAGGTTCCTTGGAATGGGCCTGTAGGGTGTTGGTGGATTTTATCCCTCAACGAGGCCTGGTCTCTGATTTGAGTATTCTGGGAACGGGTTCAAGGAATGGGTTTAAAACATGAATGAAGTGATTAAAGAATGGAATGGGTTTAAAACTTCAATGAAGTGATTAAGGAATGGAATGGGTTTAACACTTGAATAAAGTGATTAAGGAATGAAATTGGTACTTAAAGTGAAGCCAAGGAAAAGAAAAAGATTGGGTCGGTCTTGCTAGTTTCTTGGGTTACTGATTTACCAATTTTCTGTTAATTGAATACACACTGTCTGGATTGAGTTAGACACCGGTGGTGCCAGCCTACTGAGATTATTATCTCACACCCTACTCAGGCCGCCATTTCCCTGGGGTACCCGAGTTGACCTTCTTGCTTGCAGGACCTAGGTTGTATGATGTGTTGTTTGTGCCTGAGGAGTTAGGAGGAGAGGACCAAGCGGGAGACTGGGATGCTCAGGAGATCGCCCGTTCGGCTTTGCTGTCTTTTCGCTTTTCATTTGTATTGTATTGAAAGCATGTTTTATTATTTACTAATTTCCATATTTTCATCTTCATCCCTGTATTGTGACAACTTGCTTTGGCCACCTTTTATAAAAATGATCACTGTTTGTCTTTCGCTGCTGTTGTTCATTGTTATCCATTCCGAATTCCACTATTGAATGTTATTTACTCTGAGATACCACTGTGAAACTCTGATAAGAGGGCATAGTCTCCCAAGTATCACCTCCCGAGCCCATCCCTGCTAGTCGGCAGCCTCGGGCATACGGGGAGATGCGCTTGAGGCCATGTGGCGACCGGTCCGGCCACCAGTTTGAGGGTGAGCCGGGCCGAGATGTTACAAAGTTGTATCAGAGGAGTATCCTTCTTTTCTGTTTTATTTTACTATTTTGCGACATTATAAAGGGGTAAGAAGGAAATAGAATTTGGTAATAAGCTGTGTTCGGGAGTAGCTAAGCTGTGTACAGGGAAAATCCAAATTGCCTCGAATGGAATTGCTATTTTAATAATTCAGATTATTAGAGTTGATCTGATTTCACCGTTGGGTGAGGCACATGATTTATCCTGATACTGTTGATGCAATTGTGGGATCCATTTATATTTCAACCAAATGAGAAGAGGGTATGCCACCTCATGCATCATATAGGCACCTTGTTGGAAATCAGATGTCATGCATTATTCCATGCCATCTAGGGTGTATAAGTTGATGTATGTTGTTTTGATAGGTGCTGTGATAGCTATTTTATGATGCTTGTTTCTTTAGCATGCCTGATCTATTGTGGACCATGATTTTGTGATATAGTATGTTATGTGTTACATTTTACAATAACATGCAATTTTTATTAAAATGAAATTGGTTGCTTTTTCTAGATTAAGTGATTGCGATTCTGATAGGAGCCAATTTTTAGTTATAATGTGCATGGGTGCCTTATGGCTGGGAAAAGGGTAGCCTGTGTAATTGAATCACCATAAAAAGGGCTGCAAATGTTTGATTGTAAACTGAACAGAGATGGTTTTGAATGAAGGGAGCCAAATGCCAAATTTTAAAGTGTATGGGCACCTTACAGAATGGTAGGTGGCCACCCTTGTGACTGGATGATTGTTTTGAGCATGTTAAATTCTGAAATGTGTTATGTTTTGTCTGTTTGGATCCAATTTTCAACCCATGGAGTGTATGGGTGCTTCATGAGTTGGGAATTGGCAACCCGTAATGGATGTGATTGCATGATGTTCTGTGAAATGCTTATATATGTAAAAGCTTCTTGATTTTTATATGGATTTTTTTGGCTTGATGGGACCCTCGTGGGTCACCAGTTTTGTTTAAAAAGAATTTATTATGATAAATTTCCTGTAAAGAGGCGAGATGTCTGATAAATGTGTAGTGGTTAAAAGGAAGTTTGTTCAAAGTTGGCTATTTTTCATGAGCTGTTTTTAAAAAATGATCAAGTGCTTTGTTACTTTGGTTTTTGAAAGGTTACTTGATGTTTTGAACTGAATCTTTTAAATTTATTAAAAGAATAAATGTAGTTAGAGATGAAGGGCTTGGAAAAGGAACCTGTAGTGTTTTCCTCTGTTTTAAACCCCGTGTTAGGACATGTTAAGTTTCTATTGTGTGGCCTGGGAATGGTAGATCGAGCGTTTCCCTTAGGCATGTTTTCTTTGGTAATGACATAAATGTTAGGCTTTTGAACCGATGACATTTGTTTGGTGTGAACAAATTCTCAGGTCAGTGCTTTTTTTTGTGAGGGACTAGCCCGTGGTAGGTAGCGCCCATAAAGCTATCGTGCAATGCTTGTGTGGTGGGTTTTATGACGTTTGGTACCTTTTGGTAACCTTTGTCCCTTGTAAGACTTTTGGTTTCAAATGATACCGTTTTGTGGATGGGTGTTCATGTTTCTTTTGACCTTGTCGTGGAGTTGAGCATCGGGTAATGCTCTGTATCAGCTGGTTAGACATACCTCGGGAATGGTCGGTTGTTTTGTTGATCGTTTGACCTTTCTTTTCTCAGTAATGGATGTATTTACATGTCTTTGTTCTAGTGAATGGTTTTATGAGGTGATACGATGTTCGGTTAAATATCTTGTGCTGTTGTGTGCAGTCTGGGGCAATCTCCGTGGTAGAGGGAACTGATCGTCTAAGAATCAAGTTTTCCCAATGCTCGGGATGGTTTTCCGGAGACTCGGGTGGTTGACATGTTGGCCTTGTTGCTTGGGTTTCCTTGTACATTTCAGCATGGTGATCATGGATAGAAGAGGCGACACACGTCTATTTAAGTGGTTATGAACCAGTTCACTAAGGATAAACTAGTTCTTTTATTCTTTTGATGACTGAAACTTCTAAGGTGGGAAGTGTCGTGCCAGTTGAGTAAGGTGTGTCCTTCTGGGTAGAAGAAACATGCCAAGAAGGACCATCTCAGAAAATAGTTGGGTTTTGATCGAATGCTTTTGTGTTTTGATGGTAAGGTTGATCGATGAATGCCTTGTGTGAGTAGAGGCATTGAGATCAGTTGGAATCTTGATGCGTCTGCAGGTGAAGCTGTGTTTCTTCATTAGAGTCGACCAGGGGTGCTTCGACTGATCTTCTTTCCATTTGTTGGGTATAAATAACATGATTCCATTTTTCAATCATATTAGTGTACTCTGCTACGCGAAGAGCTTTTCCTCTATCTTGCTTTCGTCCTGGATGCGCTAAGAGAGCATCGGTCTTACACTGCGCTAAAGTTTTAAAAAGCTGTTGAGCTGGTTGGTTGTTCCCTTTCAGTGTTTCACGCCACATGTGTGGTTTCATGTGTGGTTTGATATTAGATACATCACCGGGAGTCGGGTATGAGCTTTGGTGAACATTCTCGTGGTAAGTGTCGGATGCCTTGGGAGAAGGCATTGTTGTTCTTCTTGTAAAGCACTGACAGCCTAAGCCGGACGTCTTCTTGAATAGTCAGATAGAGTGGCTTGACCCTTTTTGACTTGGGTATAGAGGTCGATGGGGAAATATACCTTTTGATCATTTCAAAATCACGCTAGGTGCGTCGTCGGAACTCTTATAGCGTTCTTTTGAAAGATAGTTCAAAAGGTGGTGGAGACGTGGTTTGTGTTTTGACCTTTTAGCGTTGAAAATATATGGTGGGAAGTACCTTTGTTTGTTGCTTGACGAGATGACAATGATTTTGTGTCTCGGGTATGACAGGCTTGGGTAAGAGTCTTCTGGGTGTTTCGGTTGGAAAACAAGCGTTGGCTCGGGTGTTGATGGCTTATGTTCCATGTGATTAAGTGGATTTTCGTTGGTGCGTGGGATGTTTGGGAACGTAACACAATCGTTTGAATGAAGCTTCACAACCCTTGTAGGTCGGGTGAGGTGTGTGTTGTTCCCGATGGATTCTCGGGGACGAGAAGTTCTAAGTTGGGAAGGTTGTAAGGACCGACATTTTGAACTGGGTTAAAAAGTGAAGGATTTTAACTTTTCAATTACTCAGCCGGTCGAATTTAAAATCGGGCTTCAGAATGAGATTATGAATGTTTGGATCCTTCTTTTTGATGTTTTTGGACATGGGTGAATGCCCGTTATGTTTCCCGAGTATCTTGAGGTGTTTCAGGTGTGTTGTACACGAAGGAGGATGGTTTTTAAATTGGAGCCGAAGGCGCACAGTTGGAGCATGGTTTCCCAAACAGTGTACCCTAAACCATGCGGCCTAAATCAGGGATACAGGGGAGTCCGCATGGCCAATGCATAGCTTCCCCAAACCGTGCGGCCCAAGCCGTGATCCATGCCCAGTTTTGGGTTTTAAGATATTTTAAAATAAAATTACAATAAAAAACTAAAATCTAAATGATATTTCCCCTCTCCTCTCGGCCAGACCCGCACGAACCCCCTCCCATGGCGCCTTGGCCTCGCACGAGCCCTCCCTCAGCCGAACCTCCTCTCCTTTGTTTTTCTTGGCTATTCCTCCTGCGAATTTCCATGGTAAGATCCTCCCTCCTTCATCCTCCCTTCTTGGCCAATTCTAGGGCTTCCCCTTACCCTATATTTCGTTCGGCCGAACTCTAGGGTTAGGATGGGTTTTTTATTTCGTGTTATTCTTTATTTATCCTATTCTAGGTCAATGCGAAGGGTTCGTTGGGACTCCTTTGGGAGAGATTCGGTGTCTGCCACCAAAGGCGAGGCGGTTTGTGGTGATTTAGATCCACCGAGTTGATTCTGAGGTAATGATTTTACCCGTGGCTTGTTTTTGAAGCTTCAAAATAAGTGATTTAGTAGTTCTAAAGGGTTATTCGGGTGTTTGGTTTAGTTCTTTGGAGTTTGGTCGTGTTTCAAGTTGCTGGAGTTTAAGCGGTTCTTAGTTAGAAAGCGCCAAGGGGTGGAGTGGAGGGATGGATCCACCTTGAGGTAGGGTCCCTCTCCTTGCCATTAATTTAAATGTGAATTATGAATGAGTTATTTCTGCACTGCTTTAATATGTTAATCGTGCATGTTTAGTTTCAATTAAATGCTAATGTGCAAAGACTATGAATTACAGGTACAAGATTAAAATGGTTTATTGGTCACTAAACTCACGGTTTAATAATAAAACCCCCTGGTCAGAGGTGCGTTGTATTCAAGATAAAAGTAGGAAGTATATCCTTATGCTTTCCTGATAAATTCCTATTATGCTTTGGTGTTAATTGATGATGTCATGTTCCATCAATATTTTACTGAATGGTTAAAGCTTGACCGTTGCAATCTTGCGATGAAATGGTTAAATTTTAATCAAATGGATTAGGGTGGTAAGACCATGCCATAGGATAATGGAATAAGAACAACATATGTTAATGGAATGCATCTAGTGGATGGGACTTACCTAGGAGGGGTAGTCCATATCACCTCTTTATGGATTGTAAATTTCTATTTGTATTTGAAATGTTATAAAATGAATGAAGAATCTATTGGGGGTTAGCTGATACCGTACATGAGTGGGTTTCCTCATGTACCTTGTATAAATGTGATAAAAATGTTAATGTCTTGGTATGTATACTTAAGAGTAGTTTCCTTAAGTATAAATGTGATGAATACGATAAATGAAGTGAAAATGATACTTGAGATAGTTTTCCTTATGTTTAATTGTATGAATATGATTATAACCTTGTAAGTGGTGATGTGCTATATGATTGATTGTGAATGTGGAATGACTAAATGCATAAGAGGTATTGCCTTATTCATTTTATTGTAATCGTGATAATGAATATGAATGGTATTTGGAATGGTTTCGGGTATGGGATGGAGTTTTTCCCCATGAACTTTGTAAGAAAAATTCTTCAATTTCTAGCCCATGTAGGTTAAATTCTTTTGAATTGCTTGAAATGTGAAACAAAGTCATGGGTGAACCATGTATCCCATGGGAGATGCCTTGGATGGACTCATACGAGACTTGTTACTGAAATGACGATTGAATCATGGATCCCATGTGAGTTGCCATGGATGGAATCAACAGGGCATGATATGTCATGGGCGATACTCAGATCTTATTTATAGGATTTCAGGGATGGGCTTAGATGATGGAGTATACCACACCTAGAGTGAGGTCGGTTACCTAGGAGGTTCCTTGGAATGGGCTTATAGGTTTTTTGTGGATTTTATCCCAGAACGATGCCTGGTCTCCGATTTGAGTATTCAAGGAACGAGTTTAGGGAATGGTTTTAACACTTGAATGAAGTGATTAAGGAATGGAATGGGTTTAACACTTGAATGAAGTGATTAAGGAATAGAATGGGTTTAACACATGAATTAAATGATTAAGGTGTGGAATGGGTACTTAAAGAGAAGCCAAGATAAAGAACAATCTTGGGTCATTCTTTCTAGTTTCTTGGGTTACTACTTTACCTATTTACTATTAATTAAATAAAAACTGTCTGGATTGGGTTAGACATCAGTGGTACTGACCTACTGATATTATTATCTCACACCCTACTTGGGCCTCCATTGCACTGGGGTACCCGAGGAGACCTTCTTGCTTGCAGGACCAAGGTTGTATGTTGTGTTGTTTGTACATGAGGAGTATGAGCAGAGGACCAAGCGGGAGCTTGGGATGCTCAGGAGATCGCCCATTGGGATTTGATGTCTTTTCTTTTTTCATTTGTATTGTATTGAAATCGTGTTGTATTGTTACTTCTTTCCATATCTGTATCTTCATCCCTGTATTGTGACAACTGGCTTTAGCCACCTTTTATAAAAATGATCACTATTTCTCTTCTTATGTTGTTGTTCTTTGTTATCCATTACATCTTCTGCTATTGAATTCTATTTACTCTAAGATACAGTTGTGCAACTCTGATAAGAGGGCATAGTCTCCCAACTATCACCTCCCAAGATCTTCACTACTAGTCAGAAGCCTCTGGCGTACAGGGAGACGCACTTGAGGCCATGTGACGACTGGTCTGGCCACCATTTTGATGGTGAGCTGGGCTGGGACGTTACAAAAACTGAAAAATAAGTGATCCATACCTTTTAAAAAAAATACATGTTCTTACACTAACCTTCTAGAAGAATAGAAGATGTAAAATATTAAATAGATGAAATCATAAAAATAATTTATTTTAAATATTCAATTATCACAACAAATACAAAAATTAATTGATTTTAAATATTCAATGTAAATAAACACCTATAATACTAACATGTTTTTCTAAACCTAAAAATATTCAACCTTATAATCAAAACCTAAAACCTGAATGAACCCATTTTGTGAAATTAATTTTACTACTAACCCACATTCCTAGAATTAAATAGTAAAAAATGAATTTCCCAATAAGGATCAATGATTAAATATCGAAATAAAATTTTGATGAAACAAAAAATGTGTTCACCAGATGATTCCAATTGAAAATAACTCAAAAGTTTTCTATAAGATTTTGAAATATTAAAAAAAGTGGAGTGAACTCAAAGGGATATAAATATCACTAAAATTCTAAGGGAGTTTCTACATTTAATGGAATATGGACAGATATTAATATAATAAAAATAGTTTTTTCTAATGATACATTATTTTCCCACATGATTTGAAAAATGATAGTTCTATGGATACAAACTATATAATCCACATAATTTACAGGTAATTTATGTCCACAAAATTAGGAAATCATAAGAATGATTTTATGAAAATAGCAACATGGAAGCCAATATTTATAATTATCAATTGAAAATTATTTTGATGCATTTTATCATTATGTGATACCCAACAATGTGGGGGAATGAAAAAAATCAATGAAAATCATTCATAATTCTTTTTTGGTACAATAACTTATTTATAATCCAAAAAATAATTAATATACACAATATTAAAAATGAAATAAAGTATAATTTATTCTAGAATGTCTCAATGGTACTAGAGTGTGTGTTATTCTAGTCAAATTTGAAAAATAACAGTGTTTTTACCCCAGAAAAGTTCCATTATTTCCTTCTATACCATAATGTACTACCACCATAAAAAATTAGTATCCTTAATAAATAATTTTATTATAACATTATTTTAAATATTATTTTTACTTTTTATGAAAAAAATATGTGACATGTTATATCTTCCTTAAATGTTTGATATTCCTCATTTAAATTAGTTATAAAGAGTAATTATGATTAATGAAGAGATGTGGAAAACATTATCAACAAGATGATTAATTATAGTTTTCAAGTATTTTAAATATGAATCTAAAATATCAATTATGTAACTTATTTTATGGCATGGAAAATAAATAGGGACTTGAAATTTGAACCCAATATATTTGTATGGTTCACTCACATTACTGCTATAGGATTTAGTGTGGACATCTAACAAGACATCAAACTAAGTAATCTGTCTCCCCAACTTCTTTATATATAGGAAAAGTGATAAATAAATATTTTAATATATAAAAAAATTATAATATAATATAAATATTTAATTTTATGAAACTATTCCCATTTTATTTTAGTTTCGTGAAAATCCCTTTCAATCATAAGTTTAAGGGGTGACTTGTTTCACTCTAGTTGATGCATTTTCACATGGAACTTCTTGAAATAAATAACAAGTAAATTTATAATAGTTTTGTGCATATATAAAATATGATTCTAATCTAAAAATATATTATTCAACACCATATTATTTTAATGGTGATGAGTATCGACAATACATTTCCACTTATCTTAATGTACACTTTCATTGACATTATCATACATATACTAAACAATAACAAAATATCAGTAGAATCTTGTAACAATTTTGGTATAAAATACTTTTAATTCATTCCCAAATATTTATCATCTATTAATGTGTAAAAACATTATCCATTATACATTATAATAATATTCAAAAAAATCATTCAAATTATTAGAATTTATTTAAATAATTATATTGAATTATGTATATGATGGATAATGTATTAAAATAAACATTATTTTTTAATCAAATAAATCATTCATATAAAATAGATTTTTAGGTCTATAATTTAAAATTTTAATGGGATGGATCGTTAGATCAAAAAACAACTATCCCGTGACCCGACTGAATAATCCTAAAACATTATCTATTAATACCCCAAAAATATCAAATGGTGCAACTATATGAATTTCATTTCAATTACACACTTATAAAATATCATTATTTTCCTCTCTAAAATTATTTTTTAAATATGTTATGAAAATAATAATTTATTTGGGTAAAAATAAGTAATTTTTTTTAACATTAAATTCTGCACTTAAAATCATGAGCCTATAATATCCATATATGGTATCTGGAGTGACCACAAACTCCCAGGATGTATAGACATTTCACGAATAACCTAATGATTCTACATGAATTTTTCTATATTATAACATTCCATTGAGAGGGCAACTTAGGGTATTTTAGAGTTGGTATTAGGGAATATTATTTAGTACCTAAGGTTGTTATAAGGGATCCAAAGGGAATAAATATTATATATGTTAGGTACATTCAAGAAAATTAAATGATATTTATATTTTGGGTGGACCATATTGTGTTAATAAACTCCTTTAACTGAATAATTTTTTCCTCAGAAATAATTTCAATTATAAAATTTAAAAAAAGGATTCAGAATAGGTACTTTAAAACAAGTATAATATTTATTTCCTAAAAAATTAAACAACTCATGAAAAAAATATATTTAAAAATGATAAAAATGAATAATAAATTATAAAAATAATATAACATATTCATAGTAGATAAGTCAATGTATAACTACACATACTTTCATTTTTTTCTTTTATCATATCATTATCTTGAACCATCGTTACTTATTCATCTTCATCCATAAATTAATAATTCTTATTCCCAATATCACTATTGAAAAATAAGTCAATTTATTATCAGTTATAGGATTCAATATAACTAGTTAATTCTTCCACTTCATCAGTTATGTTATAAAATTCTCTTTACTTCAAGTGCACAACTACACTCCACCCATTTCCCACTACATCTCTTACATGGTTTACCATATTTTCTATAGATGTTCATATATGTGGATGATTTTCTCCATGATCACCCTTATACATCAGTTAAAATATGTTCACTAAAATAAATTCTAATAAATCTCTTTTAATACTCCAAATAATATTGACCCACTTTCATTTAAATAAATCAACTAAAAATGACCATGGTAGTAATATTCGATAATATGAGTCAACTCTCTAGAGTATCCCAGTTCAAAAAATCATACTATATCACTATTATATTTTTTTAAACATTCTTCACTATGAGATATAAAAAATTAGAATCCATCCACATTTTAATCATTGAATGGTTTTTATCAACATTAGAAGACCTTGGGCCAAAAAACCTCAACTCTTCGGAAAATGTTACTCTAATGTTGATATTCATGATTTATAAAAATTAGTATAAATTATCATCTTTAAGAATAATATATTCCAACCATATATATATATATGAATTTATTTATTCATGACCATATGAAACATGAAAACTGTTATACCATCTATTTATTAATTACATTTTTAGTTTTCTCATTCCATGATCAACTTCTCCTGCATCACTTTTTTTGTAGCCCCATCAAAACAATTAATTGATAATAAATTTTACTATTTAGTATCAAATATTTATGTATATAAAATTATTCTAATTATTATTGTTTAATATTTGAGTTCCACCGCACTATTAAGCATATAGTTGGAAATATTATTGATTTCGTGTCTCGTTGAGATGGATTGAAGAAGTCATCAATAAATCAAACTCAATTTAATCTCATAGTAACATCATCTACGTATTTATATCAAAATTTATAGAATTCATATTCTAGGTAACGATCATAAATAGAGGTATTTGGTTGGATTTTATTTTTCACATATGATTTAAAATAGGTGAGTAATATGTAAAAAAATAAATGAAACTTAAATAATTATGTCTAAAATAATTAGAAATAATGGTTTACTTGAAAGGAACAATAATAATTAATTTACCTCTCAATTTGATACCTCTATAAAAAATGTACAGGACCACCAAATTAAGTTTCATGAACCAAATTCATAATTAAATACATCTTTCCAATAAAAAATGTTTGGGTAAATACCTTCACCCTTTAAAAAGAGATTCATTAAAATTATTTAATAACTATTGAAAAGGATTGTTTTTTGTTCATTTTTCTCAAATAATTTAGTGAAAAATGCATATAAATCTTGTGAAACTTAACTTACATTTTTAGGAAATAATGTATGTAATTCCAACTATAGATTCCTCAATAGAAAAGTATGTAAATAATGAATTTTGAATCCATGTAATAGTTGATGATTTAAGTCAAAAAATCTTGAAATTTTACATGAATACCCATAAGTTACTTTCAAATGATTTAATATTTTATGGTATATATCATTATCCTTTTTTAAAAAACATATAAAATAAACATTCCTTTCTCATATGGCCCTTTTTTATTATTTATATTCATGTATTTTATGTTCTTTTATGAACTTATATGTTCCATTTATTTTATATATTCATTAATTAATTTTATGATTAAACTATAAAATAAATATATCTCAATAATGATAACATCATTATTTGGACACAACAAATTAAATTCCCATTATAGAAGTTAATAATTATACATTTTTTCTTTCATTATTTTGTTCCATTTTCAACTAATGATGTATTTCACACTTGTTTCAAAATATAATTAAAATTATAGGTCTTACTAAATTATATTTCAAATATACACGGGGTGAAAAATATTTTTTAATCTATCAATAACTTTTGAGGTGGTCAATGTTCAATGATTCCACTAAAATTTGTCTTGTTCAACCAAAATCTTTGTGATGTATCAAGAAATTTAAAATTCCTCCTAAAACACTACTTTTTTCTACAAGGTAGTCATTCTAGTTCCAATTAAAAAGTTAAAAACAATGCAATCCAAACCTGTGTGAGTGTTCAAACTAGATATATTCCCACATATTGGGGTATTACGAATGATCAACATTAGAGAATCATGAATTTTGAACACTATCATTGTAGATGCAATATATGTCTCAACACCATTTGTCCATGACACTTAAAATTATTCATTTAAATGATGATAGTGCATGTCAATGTAATTTCTCAGCATTTATTTCCTGGAAAAATCATTTAAATTATAACTTAAGTTTTTTATATTCACAGCCACAATGGTAGATTGTAAAGTATTAGAAGAACCTGGAAAATAACATAACTAATACTCAAATTCATGAGTGGGTTAAATACATTAGTAGCTAATCCCAATGACACATTAGTAATATTTTTTGAGGAAATATGGATATGATGAACCAATTACTTCTCTTTCGTTTGAAACTATTGAATATTTAATTAACCCATATATTTTCTTTTACATAATATTCCAATTTATATTCTCTTCAGTTTTACATTACATGAATAATATTTAGAAAAAAGGTTTTATTGGGAAGTAAAAAACTGATATAGGAGTAATTTATTCTAATTATTAATTATATTATATTAATTTAGACTATCAATATTACTCATTTAATTCCATATTGGTGAAGAAAAATTCATTCACTACTTTTTACATGAATCCTCTCTATAATATAAAATACAATTATTAGTACAAGTGTGTCTTTTATAAATGATCCAAATCATATTAAATAAATTCATCATTAAAAATATAAAGGATCATAAATTCCAGATATAAATAACACAGAAATTATAATTTAATAGACATGTTTATAATGGAAATTAATCATAGGAACATGTTTTCGAATAACATTAGTAGTAAAGAAAATTTTGAATACATGATTAATCAACAATATAGCTCTTTATCTCCATAATCAATTAAATTAGGAGAAACATTTATCTCCTTAGTATTTTTTTTATCATTAAATGGTCTCTAGAAAATTGTAAATATTTACCATTATTATTTTATAATCATTATTTGGTTTTCCCAAGGATCCAAATTAACTTTTTATTTTCTTAATATATGCAAGAACCTCAACAAGTTGTATTGATATTTTTTTATGTTAATGATGTTTCCTTAAATTCTAAAATCATCATTTATAAGGTGTTTTATTTAATTCTCTATGATAATGGTAGTAAAATTTTCATTTTGTTGATTAATATCAATTCTCAAACTTTCTGCAACCTTTGATTCTCTATGCCAAATCCAACCCAATTTTTGATTATGGAATTACTTCAATATCAAGGGTTCATAGATATCAAGTCACCTCAACCATCTTTTTAATTTACATTTAGGAAATTTAATTTTTATTCTCCTATAAACATATCTATTTTATTTCCAAATATAAAAACTCCACTAAATCCTTACAATTCTGAGGTCTGTTCGAGGTAATTTGATCCATCTATTATCCATATATGAACAACATAATACAATCTAACCAAAAAATATATTTATATGATAATGTAGGACTATAATGAAACTTTTAAATAAATTTTATATTGTAATGAGATATTAAATCCCTAAATGTGATATATACATCCATTTTTTGATACACTCTAATGGATAGTTCCATATTTAAGAAAATATAATCTTTTAGGAAAAATTAAACATTTCAAACACCATAATATCTACAAATTGAATCAAATTCTAGAAATATAAAAAAGAATAATTTCCACCATTAATTTTATATGATTTTACCTATGTAATTTTTAAATTTTTAATTCTTCCACAAACGGTGTCACTTTCATAGATATAGACAAGAAAATGATGTATAACATAATGAAATACATTTAAAAAAATATATAATGTCAATTGACTAGATATAATGTTATAATTTAGGAATATTTGTTACATAGTGTACATTAAACTGAGCCTGGTTTGATCAAGGCTTGGATGGTGGGTGGGATTTTAATATCCTGTGATTTTAAAATAAATACATTATTCACTAGTGTATAAGATATGAAACGAAAATCTTGAATGGACCATTAAATATTAATATTTAAATATTCCCAATATAAAATATAATTATATGTAGTGTTTATGAATAATATTACATTAATTAGGAAATTTATATAAATATAATAATAAATAAAATGTGTTGGAAAATTTCTAGTAAATAATCCCTCATTTTTTTGTAAAGTTATTATGTTCATCAAAAATATGATTTATTCAGAAATGTTTTTATTGATTCTTATGTGTGATTATTATAAATAATTTATAAATTTTTTAATTTTTATAATGAAAATGATATTATTTTGGAAACTATTATTTTAAAATTATCTGAGAGTGAATTGGTAGTATTTTTCTAAATATTATGATTTCCCATTGAATCGTGAAAAATATTTATTTTTATTAAAAACTGCTTTATCAATAATTTATAATGTTCCATTATATTTAATAATAGTTTTAAAGTAACATTAAATCTATTTATGACTAATAAAATCAAGTTTACTTGATTCATTTTTGTAAGAAACTGATTTTTTACTCAGATATGGACCCTTTTAATTTTATTATAATTCTCTTTTATGGATCTAATATAAACGATGGTAGAAGAGTGCACAGTTTCAAAAAACTGTACAAATTGGGCTTCAGTGGCCTGAAAAAAAATTTGAAATAATTTAATAGGTGATTCACATGGTGGGAACATGGTTTCATTAACTATGCAGCCAAAATGCGTGGGTGCCACTTCCCTTTAATAGACCATGCATGGTTTTTTCATAGTTTGTATACATGTGTGGCCAAACTATACGAAGACCAAATTTTGTTGAATTTATAATTATTATCTTATTTTTTTAAATAAAATACTCCTATAAATTTTTCATATGGAATATATCATCCCACTTTTCTCTCTTCTGGGGCTAATAGCTATCTAATCTTTCTTTTCAAATATAGTGCCCATCTAGAGTCCCATAAAAGCATCGTCTCTCCCGTTAGATATGTACTGGAATATTATCGATTCCTTTTAAATATTTAATCATTCTACTTCCTATTGATGACACTATTAATTAAATTACCATATGCCCTAGTTTTAGTATGTTGATCTATTTTTATATCCCTTATAATCTTGTCCAAACTAGAGGATGATACTGACTGAGAAGGGTTGTATGATTACGATGTTCCTAGACTATAACTCACTCCTCAAGATTCTTCATTTTATAAATTTCAGTGTGGGTGCACTAATTTCATCAGGCATTTTCTACCTAATTAATATTCATTGATTAAGGGCCTTAGAACCTTGTTATGGGACCCATTTCATATAATTGTTTTGGGTGTTTATGCCCACAACAACGATTACCCCATGTTGGGTATTTTCCACAATTGGCCTTTTTTAGATTTTAGTGGTTTTAAATGTTGTCTGAGCCATCGTTTGGATGTGCTACTAATTAAACATTATAACAATAATCCTTCTTTAATTAAACAACTATTTAATTGGTTATGTTATTTCTTCTTGACCCACCTAAGGTAAGTGAATCAATTTTATTAATCAATGATAAATGAATGGGAAAGTATATTATAGGTATATGACATGTCCTAGTTTATATTAAATTAAATTCATGTTGTTTCTCATCCTTATAACTTCATTGTCACATTATGAAGGAAAATGATAGAACCAAGTGACTAAATATGAAACATGCTGAATGGATTCATGCCCCCTATCCCAATCACACTAATTAAAAGCAAGGCATGAACCAAATGACTTTTTAAATGATGTGACTATCACATGATTTAATTAATTAAATGAATCTTATATAAGGTGAATAATTATATTAATGTTCCTTGTAATACTTATAGTAAGTATTTTAAATTTATACTATCTTGGATTCCTGATGGAATTCCTTGATAACATGAGGATGTCATTCCAATTAATGGATTTTGGTTTCCTTGGTTGATACCTACCTTGTAACCCGATCGTATTCTATCAAAGTATATATAGTATTACACCACATGATCCTTAATTTACTATTACATGATTCCTTGTATACACACCTTAGAACAATAGAGGCTTCTATGGACCCGAGGTACCTTTCTTATATCCTTTGGCATAACAATTGATTAACTAATTTAACCATGGATGTATTCCTTAGACTCCATTAGATCACACTATTTTTGAAATATATGGAAGATTCTACATGGATTACACTCTTACCATTTTATCCAGGCTATATTTACTACCATGTTGGTGACCCTTGAGGTCCTGGTAGCCTTCTTCATTAACATGGAACCCTTCAATTTCTAAAATTAAGAAGGTTTTGATGTTACATCTTGAATCCTTCACTATTGATACAACTAGGTGATATTAGTGTGGGCTATGCCTCATGTGACATAAATATATATAAACTAGAACATAATTAATTAATGAACTGGTAAAATGACCAATACCTAACTTAGGGATTAATTAGGAACTTAGGTATTTACATTACTCGTCTGCTTTACATAAATATATGAATGTTTAAACTAAGTTACTATTTGTATTACATGATCATGATTTTATACACACAATTTGTGTTGGAATTCTCGGATTTATATCACACCATATATAGGTGACATTAATACTCCAGAATATTAGATGTATTTGGATGTTGATAATGGGAAGTGTACTGCTCTAGACATTAGATTTCCTTTTTATCAGGGTGTAGCTGGTAGTAGATGACCAAGCTTGAGCTCAAGATTCAAGGGATAGTTTTTGTATTTTATTTTATAACATTGTATAGAATGAATATTTTCATCATTATATTCATGTTATTATTTATAGATACATGACATATTATCATCTTCTTTACTATATGATTATCAGTTATTCAGTTGTCTATTACTCCTCTCAACTTCTACCACGGATTTTGTTTTACTATGTTGATTTTTCTACATTTCTTCGATTTTTTTAGGTTATCTATTGTGATACACTTTGGTAGTGTAATAATTTTCTTCCCACAGACACACACAAGGCCCCTATTTGTAGTCAAAAAAACACTAGCATTCTGGTAGATGTAATTGAGGCCATGTGGCTAATTAGGCTCGAGGCACTTTTAAATGGATTTTGAGTTTGGGATGTCACAAAGTTGTATTAGATAATTCATATCATTCTTTACTATTTGGAGATAACATATTGGAGATTTAAATTTTTTGGAACTTGGTCATAATCCATTCATGGGAGTCAGAAACCCATGTTTGGTTTAAATGAAAAGTTACATAAAGTATAATTGTATTTATTCTTTTCCATATTACTGTTTATATCATTTCACTATTGGGTGATGCACAGTACATGTGGTGTCATTGATTATTGTTCTGATTGAGGATCTAATTTCTTCCATGGCTTGATGATACGAGGTAAAGTAAAACTATTACATTCATATTTGTAGGCCCCTACAATTCCCATGTCATGAATATCTACATTCCATATAGGTTCATTTGAATCCATTTATTTCTTGGTTTTCTTCTAATTGATGAGTGTGTCTTGATTAATTATATATATATATATTAGTTCTTATTTTTTCCTTTTATTAAGTTAATTTTTTTTTTTCTATTCATGAGGTTTTATGGGACCTCAAGGGAGATTTACCAAGTGGATCCATTAGATTAAAATGAAATGGGATTCACTTTAAATCATATGGTATATGAGCCATGATTCACTAGGAAATGGTGATCCAATATATATGAACATTGATATATGGAAATAAAAAAATCTAAATTTAAAAGTGAAAGTCGACATATTAAAATGAAATGGTTTCCAGTAAATGATGAGGTATGGTATAGTTGACCTATATCTACTAGAACAACTAAACTTATAATTGGGAACTTACCATTACCTGGATTTCTATGCAGGTGGTTAGGGTAGTATACCATGGGGAGTAATCCCCTTCTTACATGCATCATTTTATAGGGTTTCTCTCTATATTCTTATTGATTTTTATATGGTGTCTGCTTGTCATTTTTAGACCAATGTCTCTATGATTTCCTCGGGGCATGCACCAGGAGGGTGTGGGTGACAATGCTCCATACATGGTGGGCCCAAAGCCGTTAGTCTTACCACTGGGAGCTCCACTTGAGGCATCGTCTTTTGTACATGAACAAGGAAATAATTCCCAGGTTCATTATATTTTCATACTTCTAATGCAGCCCATGCATGGTGATCAACGATTTTCAACTATGATGGATAATCGGAATTTTTAGTTTCAGAAGCAACAATATCCAACCTTATTAGTGGATAGTGGTCCTTAGGCTATTGAATCATGGATAGATTTCACATTGTTTAACATTTATCATTTGGAGATGCCTCCATACAGGAGGGTAAATCTTGATACTTACATGCTTCATGATTTGTCCAAGCGTATGTGGGATGTCATTACAAAGGATGTTTTTCATTAAGGAATAGTATATGATGTTTTCCAAACTAATTTTTATTACTACATATTTCCTCATATGCAGAGTGTTCATCAAACCAGATGTTTCATGCATCTCGAGTAGGTTTATTTTTTGGTTATGCAGTATTCATCACATTTCATTGAGTTATAGCACATTGCACCACTTTTAGTTGGTGGTGATCTTTCTCGTACTATAATTTTCAAGGACAGTATTTGGTATACCATCTGTACATAGAGGAATGTTTTTCACCTACCTAAATTATCTAAAATAATCAATTAGATAGTTATCAATGATTAAAATCTAAGGTATGGAGATATTACAATATATAGAGGATTAGGGTTGTGGTAGGCCAATAGTTCTTGTGATGGTAGAAAGTGATCCATCCAGGTTTCTTGTCAGGGTAGTGGAATCCAATGTACACATACTAGTAGCTCTATAGTGTTTCATCTATATGGATGATAGGGGAGACTAGATACTCTGTGTGATAGAGACTGTATTGAGTGTTAGCATTGTAGGCATATGGGGAATCTTTATATATTCTTTAATAATATTTAATCATCTTCTAGTGGTTGAGGTTCCACAACACCTCCACCTTCGAGAGTAGGTTCTTTTACGTCGTGTCTATTGGGGAGTAAGAGTAGCATAGAAATGAATAGATGTGGAGCTGGTTTATGATGTAGTAGTTAAAATAAAAATAACATGCAATTCTTGTAGAGCTGTTTTGATCATGGTAGTGAAGTTGTTGAATAGGGTCGTAGATCTGGTCAGTTGCATTCATTATATCTAATACTCAAAGATCAGGCTATATTCCCATCTATAGTATGAGATTCTATTCTAGTATCCTCCATTATAGTATCTAATTTATTTGATAGATGTGATCGACACCTCATAATCTTTATATCTACTATGTAATTTCATAAAATGGAAATTTAGTATTCTTATGGTGTAATGACACTAGATACACTGTTGGACGTATGTTCAGAGGGAATACAACAGTGAAGGGGTTGTCCCCTTGAGGTAGGAAGTTTACCATTATTATGGGACCTCATTATTATCATGATGATGGGATTCAATTTCATTCTAGAGATGAATTGGTTTGTTCTATATCACACCATTGTAGACTATTATCGCTGAAGTATGTACTTCACATCAGTGGATGGTATGAACAATATACACAAGGTTGATGTAAGGGTTGGTGTCCTTAGAACCAACTGTTTTGTACTTTGATTACATGAATGTTCACTTATTATATATTGTTCATTGTTCTGCATGAGTATAATATAATAATGTCCTGGAATATTTGTTGCATTAATATGGTCATAGCAGATCCCCGCTATGATGAGAACCTTGAAATTCTATAACAATATTCTTAAATAAAGTTCTGTGGTTGGATGACATACTATGATAGGATACATAGTATACAGAACTTCATGTGTGAGTACTTGTAAGAAGACGAGACTCTCTCTCATGGAGTTTGCACTTGGTAATCTCCAAGATTGGAGATTATGAGAACAGACCCACCAGTAGTAATTCCGCATGTCATGGTGTCATCAGATACTGCTATCTGCGAGCATGTGTAATGGTCCTTAGACTAGAAGATTATCATTAACTCATGTCATGACTTGCGCACTTAGATTTACTGACGAAACCCGTCACGCAGACAGCTGGCGGGAAGTAGGGTACGTTGGGTGCGTCACGAATGACATGTTGTTAATGGATAAGTCGAGGAAAGATTTGTCCCTTCCGTTTATGGAAGTTGATATCTCAGCCCTTTGATTGAAATAGAACTGTCGCATTAAATTCCATGGCCATGGTGTAAATGACGAGTTTATTTCAGGTAGTGAAAGAACAACGGATCAAGCATATAAGTTTATGACACATCCATGAAACCTTCTTGATGAGATATCAAGAAGAAGGGATTAAATTACACAGTAAGCATTTGTATGAGGTGATACGTCAATACGGCATCAACTTCTATCTCTTGGGTGCCTTGACCCGTTGCTAGATAGTAATCTTGGACTTTAGGCAAGCCCGCCTAATGCCAACGAGAAAGAGGCCTATAGGGTCACACACTAAGTGTATCCAAGTATCTCAAGTTGAATAAAGATTTTTCCCATACGTGGTTTAATAATTATTCAAGGAAGCCTATGTTGTTTTAAATGATGGAAGAAAAATAAAATAAAACATGTACACGCCATGTATTATTAAATGTACACGCCTTGTAGTTTTATTTTGGAAAGGAAATGAATAAATGAAAACAATATATACACGACGTGTACATTTAATATACATGTCGTGTAGTTTTCAATGAAAAACAAGTACACGCCGTTTATTTATTATTACATGCCGTGTAGTTTTTCTAGTCTGGAGTTTGAGGATATAATATTGTTTTAAATGATATTTATTATAATCGGCGTGGTCGCATGTCAAGGAATTATTTATTCGACATGGGGGTTTTAAATAAAGAGTCAATGAAATAAATAAAACACGAAACGCGTTTATTTATTTTCATAACTCTATAACCCCACACACCCGATTATAAATATACTCACAACCCCAACTCTTTTCCAACACACAAGAGAATTGTTGTGCACAACATCTCTGGAGAATTCTTTCAAGACCGAAAGAACCTCTTCCTCCAAGAACGCTATCAAGACCGAGAGAGATCCTCTTCCATCGGATCAAGACGATCTAAGGCGGACAATCCAAGAAAAGGATTCTCCACGCTAGCACCTAGAGAATCCTTTGGCGACGTCTAGAGATATGAAGTACACGTGTGGATCACCACTAGAGGGAGTCTACACTTGGATTCTATGACACAATGACAGATCACATCGAAAACGTGATCGAGAACATCAACGAAGAAAGAACACCCAAAAGGTATTTCTTTATAATTAATTAAATTAATTATAATCAACCTCTAACGATCCTTGTTTGTGATTCCGGGACAAACCATCTTCTTTGTCTCTTTTTTGTGATTCGATATGTGGTGACTGGCATTTATCTTCATATTGATCTCGGATTGATCATTGCTAATGAAAAAAATCCAAGTGGGCACATCCACCCATGCGCTTTTGCTGCGCCCGGAACCTCCAAATGGTATCTGAGCGAGGTTACAATGTTGATTATAGTTATTTAATTTTCGTTGATAATTTACGCATTCATATTTGATTCAATTCGAAATAAATCGTTCTATAAATCTGAATTAACGATATCTATTCTTCCTCCTTCGTTTCTCGATTCATACCACAGAAACGAACTTTTAATTTTAATTTTTGATTAAAATAAAAACGAGGAACTCATCCGGAGGAGCCGCTCTTTATGTCTGTACAACACGTGATTACACGGTGTGTAATTAAAACTAAACATCGTGTACTTGGGTTCAACGAACCGGCACTGGTCCGCCAAACCACGCCATGTGAATTTATAATGCCTAAGTTTTAATCACGCCGTGTTGACCAGAATTGAACGGACCATGGAATCTAGAATACACGGCGTGTATGTTGGAGCAACACGTCGTGTAGTCCATTCCGACCCAGGTGAAATCGTGTACAAAGATAAGCCGTGTACCACGTACATGGGATTTCCAGGCCGGTTAGCGTGTAATAAGGAAGTACACATTGTGTATGATTCATCTACATGCTTTGTACTCTAAAATTTCCAAAGTACAGAAAACACGCCAAAGCCCCGGTGTGTACTTTGGATAAAGGGTGAAACGAAAAATACACGTCGTGTAATTATAAACTACACGCCGTGTACTTTCCAGAAATGGAATTTCACCAGGTTTCCTCTAATGTAAAAAGACCCGTACAAGGAATTTGGATGAGAAGAATCTCAAGGAAATTAAGAAAGGAATTTAAGATAAAGAATTGATTAATTATAAGATCATAATTAATTGAATTTTAGCACGTCTTATCTTAAATAAAAGAACGATTAAAAGAATTTGAATTCTAAATATGCGTAAATGTCATTGCATACTATGGATGATCATGAGCAAGAACAAAGACCCTTTGTATGTGTATGGTTTCATTTAAAATTATTTTAAATTTGTTGTCCTGCGAGCCATCTTCCAATAAAATGTAGGGCCTGCGTGCCCATGGTTTCTTTATTGTAAACCCATGTAATGGAGGATCTCCCAAGCCAGAGGAGACGGTTCAAATCCCAAAGCCGAGGAAAAACAGATGCAAGAAGATACAAAGGTGGACAGGTGGGAGCTGCAAAACACAAACCAACAGGTTCAATGCGTTTTCCCTAGGTCAGGGTCAGCTTATCAAAACCTCTAGATAAGCTAACCAATAGAAGCTCATGATCATGCCATCTTATTTTATTTCTGTCTGATGGCATGGTTTATTTATTATGTATGTGTTGTCGTGATCAAATAGTTAATAAAATGAACAAGCATGAAAATATGGAATAAAATAAAAACCAGACTATGTGTAAACATTATCGGAACATGGTTAATCACTTATGAAAGCATCACTTAATATTAACAAGCATTGATAATGAAAAAATACGCATGAAGAAAAAAATACCTCAAATACCATATTAATTCAGACCAAGCCTTCTGTTACTTGATTAAGGGAAAGAGTCAATAAAACTATGTTTTTGACCAACCCTTGTTGGGACACTTACTTTTATAAAGGAAGCCCTTATGAAAGGTTTCAGGTTGACTTAACCATATTACATCAAGAGAAGTAGCCCTTGCTAGACTTGATGTAATATTGGAGGCAAGAGTTGAGGAAATCCAAGTCAGGATTTCAGGATTGGGGAGTCCACTCAACAGATCAGGGAACTGTAAGCTCACAGTTGGCAAAGACCTGCCTACCTAAATACATTCAAATAGCTTGACCAACCCTTTTTGGGGTTATGCGAAGGGGAATATGGATCCTTCCCACTAGAATGTCAAAGCAACTGAACATTCCGTGTTCAATGGTGAGGGCCATTGGGACTTGATAAAATAGTGGGAGACTTAATAAAATTTATTATTTCTCATAAAATGTAATCAAGAAAGTACTGATGAATATGCTCTTTTAATTTGTAGAATCAATATGACAAACACATCAACCACATTTTCTCTGCGATCAATACTGGATAAAGACAATATCCTCACCGGTAGTAACTTTCAGGATTGGTTTAGGTGCCTTCGGGTTATCCTACGCCATGAACGGATGTTTTACGTGCTGGAGTCCTCACTTCCTGATTCTCCTGCCCCAGGGGTGAGTGACGAATATTTCCTGGTCTATGATCAACATTTGAACGATGCTCTGGACGTTCAATGTTTAATGTTGTCATCAATGTCTAGTGAGCTCATGAAGTCTCATGAAGACATGGATGCCTACAGCATGCTCGAGCACCTCCGTGGTTTATACCAGGAGAGAGCAAGTCATGAAAGGTTTGAGATCTCCAAGCCTATGTTTCAGAGCAAGCTTGGAGAGGGTGCCCCAGCTGGGCCTCATGTAGTCAAGATCATTGGCTACATTGAGCGCTTGGAGGTTCTAGGGTTTAAACTCCCTGATGAACTGGGTACCGATCTCATTCTCGCATCACTCACCCAGAGCTTCTCAAACTTTGTTGTTAATTTCAACATGAACAATATTGAGAAGTCTCTATCTGATCTTCTTATCCTTATTCACTAAGTGGACAATTACATGAAGCGTGAAAATCCTTCTGTCCTTATGGTGAATAAAAGGAAAGGGATGGTGAAGAGCTTTAAGCCCAAAGCTTCTTCAAGGCCTTCCAAGAAAAGGAAGATCAAAGGGGAGGCAAAGGACCATGATGTTGTTTGTTTCAAATGTGGCAAGAAGGGCCACTGGAAGAAAAACTGCACCCAGTCAAGGAAGCAAGGGGAAGCTTCAGGTGCATTTGTTATCAAATGAAATCTATCTGTTTCTACTAATTGGGTATTATATACTTATTGTGGTGCTCACATTTTTATCCAAATACAGGAACCAAGTAGATTCTGGAATATTGATCGAGGGGTGGTAGATCTACGAGCAGCCGAGGGAGCCAGACTCGCTGCTGTAGCTGTCGGAGACTACCACCTCAAATTTCCTACCGGGATGGTCTTAGTTTTGAAAGGATGTTATTATGTGACTTCTGTTACTAAAAAAATTATTTCAGTATCCATATTAGATACTAATGGATTCATATTCATGTTTGGAAATGAATGTTGCTACTTTTATAAAGATAGAATTTGTTTTGGTAGGGCACATTTATATAATGGCCTTTATGTGTTAGACTACACAAACCAAGTAATGGCAATCGATAACAAAGATAATTCACATGACTCATACCTGACCCAACTTTGGCATCATCATCTAGGTCATGTCAATGAGAAACGTTTGACAAAATTACATCAAGATGGGTATTTAGATTCTTTGGAACTAAAACCACTTGGTGCATGTCATGCTTGTCTACAAGGCAAAATGACCAAAGACCCATTTAGTGGGAAAGGTGAAAGAGCTAAAGAGATTCTAGAATTAGTTCACACATATGTGTGTGGACCATTTCCAGTTGAAGCAAGGGGTGGGTTCTCATACTTCATAACTTTTACTGATGATTTTAGTAGATATGGATATATCTATTTAATGAGGTATAAGTCTGATTCTTTTGATTGGTTCAAATAATACAAGAATGAAGTTGAAAACCAGCTTGGTAAGAAGATTAAGAAACTCCGCTCAGACAGAGGAGGAGAATATCTTAATCAAGACTTAATTGATTTCTTACGGGAGTTTGGGATTCTATCTCAACTCCCTCCTCCTTACACACCGCAGTGGAATGGTGTAAGTGGAAGTAGGAACCGCACCCTGTTGGACATGGTGAGATCAATGATGAGTCATGCGAGTCTTCCATTATCCTTTTGGGGATATGCATTACAAACAGCAGCGCACATACTAAACCAAGTACCAACTAAATCGATAAATGGTATTCCATACGAATTATGGAGTGGACGAAAAGCCATGTTTTCGAATTTACATGTGTGGGGTAGTGAAGCATTTGTTAAGGCCTCTTCAGGTAAAAAACATGCACCCCGAGGCACAAAGTGTATCTTTATAGGATATCCCATGGAAACAAGGGGATATTACCTATACAACCCCTCATACAAAATGGTTGCAATGGAAAGACACGCCATATTCCTTGAGAGGGAGCACATCTCCAAAAGAGATAGTGGGAGCGAGATAGACTTCGATGAAGTCGAGGCTCAGGATACACATGAGTTGGTACAATAAAAGATTCCACAGAGCCCTGTGGAAGAACAATCTATTCCAGAGACACAAGAACTGCGTAGGAGCACGAGAGAGGTGAGAGAACGAGAACGATGTGGTTTTCTTGTCATCGAGGATGGGGACTCATTATTGGTTGAAAATGATGATCCTCTTACCTACAAGGAAGCAGTTGAAGGCACAAACGTTGCCAAGTGGCAAGAAGCCAAGAATTCTGAAATGGATTCCATTTACCAAAACCAAGTCTGGATTTTGGTAGATCCTCCAGTTGATGTAAAGACTATTGGTAATAAATGGGTATTCAAGAAGAAACATGACATGGAGGGGAAAGTCAGCACCTACAAGGCACGACTGGTTGCAAAAGGTTTTAGACAGCGTCAAGGAATTGACTATGATGAAACCTTTTCACCGGTTGCAACGCTAAAGTCCATCAGAATCCTATTGGACATTTCTGCTTACCATGACTATAAAATTTGGCAAATGGATGTCAAAATAGCTTTCCTTAACTGGAACCTCCAGGAAGATGTCTACATGACACAACCTGAAGGGTTTGTGACTCCAAAGGATGCCAACAAGGAATGCAAGTTTCATAAATCCATTAATGGATTAAAGAAAGCATCAAGGTGATGGAACATTCATTTTGATGAAGCTATAATGGAATTTGTCTTTGTTAAGAATGAATGTGAGCCTTGTGTCTACAAGATGTTTAGTGGAAGTGCGGTCATTTTCCTAATAGTATATGTTGATGACATATTACTAATTGGAAACGAATTACCTGTCTTACAGTTAGTTAAGGCATGGTTTCATAAATGCTTCTCCATGAAAGACTTGGGGGAGGAAGCATATATTCTTTGGATCAAGATCCATCGTGATAGATCCAAGAGAATGCTGGGCCTGAGTCAAAGTACATTCATTGACAAGATACTGAAGAGATTCAGTATGGAACAGTCCAAGAGGGGATTGTTGCCAGTGTCACATGGAATTCATATATCCATGAAAATGTGTCCTCAGACACATGAGGAAAGAAAGATAATGGCAAGGATCCCTTACACATCCGTGATTGTGTCAGTCATGTATGTTATACTATGTACGAGGCTGGATGTTGCTTACGCATTAAGTGCGGTAGGCAGATATCAAGATGATCCAGGAGACCTCCATTGGATGGTAGTCAAGAATATCCTTAAGTATTTGAGGTGTACTAAGGATATGTTCCTGGTTTATGGAGGAGATGAGGAACTAGTCATCAGAGGACATGTAGATGCTAGTTTCCAAACTGATCAAGATGACATGAAGTCACAGACTGGATACATCTTGAGTTTGAATGGAGGTGCAGTGATCTAGAAGAGCTCAAAACAAGGTGTGGTGGTATATTCTACAGCGGAGTCCGAGTTTATCGCAGCTTCTGAGGTAGCTAAAGAAGCATTTTGGATGCGAAGCTTCGTATAAGAGCTGGATGTTGTACCGAGAAGTAAAGATCCTATCACACTCTATTGTGATAATACTGCAGTAGTGGGACTTGCGAAAGATCCAAGGTCACATCAGCGGACAAAGCACATACCTCGGAAGTATCATCTCTTGAGGGATTTTTCTTAGAGAGGTGAAGTTGTAGTGGGCAGTATTTCCATAGAAGAGAACGTGGTAGACCCATTGACTAAAGCCTTGACACAGCAGAAACATGATCATCATGTGAGGTCTAGCGGACTAAAAGTCGTAGGCAGTTGTCTCTAGTCCAAGTGGGAGTTTTTAAGGGTTGGTGTCCTCAGAACCAACTCTTTTGTACTTTGATTACATGAATGTTCACTTATTATATATTTTTCATTATTCTGCATGACTATAATATAATAGTCTACTAGAATATTTGTCGCATTAATAAGGTCATAGAAGATCCCCACTATGATGAGAACCTTGAAATGCTATAACAATATTCTTAAATAAAGTTCTTTGGTTGGATGACATACTATGATAGGACATATTGTCTACAGACCTTCATGTGCGAGTACTTGTAAGAAGACGAGACTCTCTCTCATGGAGTTCGTACTTGGTAATCTCCAAGATGGGAGATTATGAGAACAGACCCACCAGTAGTAATCCCTCATGTCTTGGTGTCATCAGATATTGCTATCTGCGAGTGTGTGTAATGGTCCTTCGACTGGAAGATTATCATTAACTCATGTCATGACTCGCACACTTAGATTTACTGACAAAAACCGTCACGCAGACAGCTGGCGGGAAGTAGGGTATGTTGGGTGCGTCACGAATGACATGTTGTTAATGGATAAGTCGAGGAAGGATTTGTCCCTTCCATTTATGGAAGTTGATATCTCTGCCCTTTGATTGAAATAGAACTGTCGCATTAAATTCCATGGCCATGGTGTAAACGACGAGTTTATTTCAGGTAGTCAAAGAACGACGGATCAAGCATATTGGTTTATGACACTTCCATGAAACTTGATTGATGAGATATCGAGACAAAGTGATTAAATTACATAGTAAGTGTTCGTATGAGGTGATACATCAATATGATGTCAACTTCTTTCCCTTGGGTGCCTTGACCCGTTGCTAGAGAGTAATCTTGGACTTTAGGCAAGCCCGCCTAATGCCAACGAGAAAGAGGCCTAGAGGGTCACACACTAAGTGTATCCAAGTATCTGAAGTTGAATAAAGATTATTCCCGTACGTGGTTTAATAATTATTCAAGGAAGCCTAATTTTTTTTAAATGATGGAAGAAAAATAAAATAAAACAAGTACACGCCGTGTATTATTAAATGTACACGCCGTGTAGTTTTATTTTGGAAAGGAAATGAATAAATGAAAACAAGATATACATGTAGTGTACATTTGATGTACACGCCATGTAGTTTTCAATGAAAAACAAGTACACACCATGTATTTATTATTACACGCTGTGTTGTTTTTCTAGTTGGGATTTTGAGGATATAATATTGTTTTAAATGATATTTATTATAATCAGCATGGGTGCATGTCAAGGAATTATTTATTCGACATGGCGGTTTTAAATAAAGAGTCAATGAAATAAATAAAATTCATAACACATTTATTTATTATCATAACTCTATAACCCCACACACCCGATTATAACTATACTCACAAGCCCAAATCTTTTCCAACACATAAGAGAATCGTTGTGCACAACATCTCTGGAGAATTCTTTCAAGACCGAAAGAACCTCTTCCTCCAAGAACGCTCTCAAGACCTAGAGAGATACTCTTCCATCAGATCAAGACGATCTAAGGTGGACAACGCAAGCAAAGTATTCTCCACGCTAGCACCCAAAGAATCCTTTGGCGATGTCTAGAGATACGAGGTACACGTGTGGATCACCGCTAGAGGGAGTGTACACTTGGCTTCTGCGACCCAATGACGGATCACATCGACAACGTGATCGATAACATCAATGAAGAAAGAACACCCGAAAGGCATTTCTTTATAATTAATTAAATTAATTATAATCAACCTGTAATGATCCTTCTTTGTGGTTCCGGGACAAACCAACTTCTTTGCCTTTTTTCTGGGATTCGATCCGTGGAGACTGGCGTTTATTGTCGTATTGATCCCAGATTGATCATTTCTAATGACAAAAATCCAAGTGGGAACATCCACCCACACACTTCCGCTGCGCCCGAAACCTTCAGTTGAGTGGGATGTCCAAGATAGTAGAGATGGACGAGAGAATCATGGGTTAGGTGGAGTGACCAATGAGATTTTTAATCATCTCATGGAGGATCATGGTATATTTTAGGATGAATTATCTCTAGTATTATATCATTTCTGAAAAATATTTCTCAAATATTTTTCTAGATTACCTATTGAGAGAGAGGTAGAGTTCATGACTGAGTTTGTTCAAGGATAAAATCTTATGTCCATTCCTCCATACTGAATGGAAACAACAAACCAAATGGATCTCAAGCATAATAAAAAGGACGTGGAGTCCAATTGTTTTAAGAGGAATAATACTTACTCTTGGGATTTTCCCATGATTTTTTCCACGATGGTCGATGGGATGATTTTTCTAGGTGTGTATTACAGACTATTAAACCAGCTTACGGTAAAGAACCTGTATCCACTACCTCAAAAAGATGATCCCTTTATCTATATATAAGGATATCGGGAATTTTATAAGATCAACCTGAGATTAGGCTATCATCAGGTGTGAGTTAGACCATCAGACATAACTTGTACTTGTTTCTATAGCATGTATGGTTTTTATGTGTTCCTCATTCAGTTGTTTGGTCTTACGAATGCTCTCACCATTTTCATGGATCTAATGAATAGGGTGTTCCACCCCTACCTGGATTCCAATTTTCATGGTATTTTTAAACAAAATATTGGTGTATTCTCACAATTATAGTCGACATACTATGCACTATGAGATCATTATGACTACACAGAGACAATATCTACTTTCTTCTAACCATTCTATGTTCCACTTTTGGATCTAAAAGGTTCACTTTTTTGGTCATATTGTCTTGAAATAAGATGTGTCTGTTGATTTATAGAAGGATAGTGTTATGGTTTCCTAGGAGAATCCCTGAAATCAGTTTGACATACAGAGTGTCTTGGTGTTGTCTAGATATTATATGAGTTTCATACAAGACTTCTCACATCTTGCTTCATCTCATACTAGTTTTACAGTGAAGGCTGTCAAGTTCATGTGGTTAGAAGAGTGTGAGAAATTATTTCTGAAGTTAAAAGGGAGTCCTATATCGACACTTATTATGATTCTACCAGATCATGAAAGAGGTTATATAGTGTTCTGTGATTCATCAATCATCATCTAATACGTTTTCATGATGTATGAAGACAAATTCATTTTGTTTGGATGTTAGTAGTTGAGGCCACATGAGAGAAATTTCCAAAAACATGACCTTAAGCTAGTAGTAATTGTCAATGACTTATGTTGCTGGAGTATTATTTTTCAGGATATAGATTTGTGGTGTATATGAACCATATGATTCTGAAATATATCTTTACACATTGTGACAAAAATATTAGACAACAAATATGGGTCAAATATTATTATTCCTTTGATTTTGAGCTTGAAAATAAGCCTGGAAAGGGAATTGTAGTTTTCGATACACTGAGATAAAAAAATTAGGAACATGTCGTACAAGAAGCCAAATAAGAATGGAAATTGACGAACCTCTTTTTTGAGATCCCTATGAAGATTCACAACAGTCACGAGTAGTACTATCTCTCAACCTTAATAGTTACCTCTTCCCATATTGAACTAAAACATATAGTAAATTTTTATTACACATAACGGGGGACACAACAATGTCAAGTAAGGATAATGTAATGAATCCCAAAGGAATCCTCCATAACAAAATTAAGACATTATATTGTAAGTGACCCTATATTAAAATAAATGATAAGTGGATTTCTCTAATTCCCCATTAAGTCAAGGATATCCATTGCAAAATTTCCTTCCCACCAATTATTCTTTAGGATTGAATTTCCAATAAACACCTTCCATATTTGGATAATATTAATAATATTCTAGGGGGTCACACCTTCATTGGAGGGAGTTTCATTAACTGATGGGTTTGTTTCTATATCTGTGAGGGAGATGTTATTAGATTTGAAAATCTATATACCATTAAGAAAATAATCTCCCTTCACAACAGTTGAATCACATTGATAATAAAAACTACTAAAATTAATCACCATTGAATCATATGAGTCACATATAACACCTCCACCATTCATGATTCCAATATCGAAGGAGACATTATTATTGAGCATGAAGGCATTACGTGGTTGGTACCATTAACCCATTGAACAAGTGAAGATCCATGATGAGAAGAAGGTGAAAATTTATTTCCATTCATGATTATTTAAAGGTATTGGTAATCCTCCATTACTTTCATAAGAATACCCAGATACACAGAAATACACCAGAACTAAGTTTTTATCAAGATACAAGAGATAATAATTACATCCACCTGTTCTTTGTTTATAACATACTAAATGATCTAGTGTCTATTTGAAATTAATGTACCCCTCACCTTTTTCTCCAATATGTTTCCTTACATAATGTGAAATCATGAGAGGTAGAATATTTCACCTTCACCCACCTAAATATCAATGTAAATAAGGTTCCAGAGTTTTCTTAGATGGTTCATGCCAAAATTACCCTAAAAATGTTTTTAATTGATTCCTCCTGAGAGATATAGAAGATTAATCATTTGGAAACCATACTGATACATTTATTCTTGATATAATAATCAGTTGGAAGAGTATTGTGCCAAATATTCCATAAAAGAAAATTGTACTTGATTGGAATTTATTTTCACCAAAGATGCTTTTTCATTCCCACGTCTGACTATCATTTACAGATAGAAAATATTCCTTGGCCGAGAATAACCTTGAACCTACACCACTAAAGACTAGTTTTTTAGGATCAGGGGAATGATAAATGCTATCATAAATCACATAATAGTGTGCATTAGTGGTGGCGTGAATGAAACTATGGAAGTTGTGTGCTTCATAAAATACAATATTAGGTGTCAGGAAACCAAGAAATGCAAGTATTTTTTAACCTAGTGGTGTTTCCAATATTTGATCTCACCCAAAACTATTATCCCCCTTTATTAACCTGGAATTTTTGGAATATTTTCACTCAAAATTTTACATAGGTCGGAAACGTTACCTCTCAATGAACATGAAACATCTCTATATTTTCTATTGATAATCATGAGATGGTGAATAGTAAGAAAATATCCAATCATGTGGGCCTAGTTCTCCATGAAAGTATTTTAGGAGATGACCTACCTATGGATTGATTTGTGGATAGAGACAACATCCTGAATATACATGGATAACTTTGGGTTCCTACAGATATTAGATATGAGTTGATGTGAGGGTCCCATGATTCTTAGTGGACAATTGATCTTCCAATTTCCAAAAATTTACTGAGATCTGCAATGCTAGTATTGGTGGTATGGCATGAAATATCAGTTAATAGGCTTTATCATAAGGTATTCCACCTATTAGCAGGTGAAGGTGGAGCAACATAGACCTATAGGATTGATACAACCACATTTAGTACTGGAATAGAAATGGGAACATGTTTCCTAGTACTTGTAGATTGTTTACCCAGGTCACCTAGAGGTAGTGACACTATATGGTTTATCATTAACAGATTGAAGAAAGTAGCACACATCCTTCCTATCTAGGAAACTTTATCGGTTGATGATCTCAGAATACTGTATGTTAGTGAGATCATTCGACTACATGGGGTATATCTTACTATCATTTTTTGTAGGGATGCTCATTTCACATTATGGTTCTGGAAAGGGTTACATAAGGGTATGGGAACAAATGTCCTTCTGAGTACAACCTTTCAACCTGAGACCAGTGGGCAATTGAAATGGAAGATACATGTTTTATTCGACATGCTACAAGAATGTATCCTTGATTTAGGTTGTTCTTGGGAGAATCATATCCCTCTCATCGATTCTTCCTACAATAATACATTTCCAGAAACAATTCAAATGGATCCCTTTCTGGCCTTATAAGGTAGGTCTGACGATTCATCCCTATGCAGACTAGATGAATGAGAGGATTACCTACTAGTTCCGTATATCGTGTAAAAGACTTCTGATGAGGATCAGATAATCAAGAAAAATATGGCTACTACTCATTTTAGATGGAAATCATATATCGATACCCTCAGATGAAATTTATAGTGTGGGGTGGGGGATCGTGATTTCCTGAAGGTTTCACCTTGTCTAGGGAATAGATAGATACATAAGCAAGGGAAGCTTTCGTATAATTATGAAGGGTCATCTGAGATACTGGAGAGATTCGGTTTGGTAGCATATTAATTACAACTACCTCGAAGCGACCGTGTCATGCACGATTTGTTTTCATGTTTCATAGATTCACTGTTATCATCTCGACCCATCTCATTATTTTTTTACCAATGAAGTTGAGAGAGATTTTGATGCTTGTTTTGAGGAGTATCTTACACCAATAGTCGACTAGGGACCAAAGTGTCCCAATGCCTATATGTCCCTCTAGTATGAATGCTATGTAAACAAGGCTATGTACAAGACTACACTTGGGAGATGGCAGCTGACGTATGTTTCTAGGGGCCATAGTTATTCTCATATTGTGTTTCACTACTCATTGAAGCTAAACTTGGGGATGAGTTCACTATGGTAATTTCAGCTTTTTGCGACGGGTAGAGGGAATGTCAAAAAAGGTCTTTGTAAATAGAATACTTGAAACTTGAGTCGTATCCCATCACAAATAGTCAATAAAAACATCTATTAGCAATTGGAATAACTTTTTGTGCAAATAAATTTGGCGAATTATGCACAATAAAGTGTGGGACCCATCTCAAATTATCATCCCGTTTTTTGTTATTTGCGACGATGATTTACTCTTGTCGCAAATGATGTGTCTGCATTATTTTATATGCGATGAGACCCATCAAAAATAATTGTTTTACCTCTACTGCAATTAATAACCATATAATTATTTTCCACAGAAAACATCATAAATAATTTTATTTATGACAGGAATACCATTGCAAATAATCCCATCATAATAGATATGACCTATACATACCCCCCGAACTATTTTCAGTGTCACCTTTTATAAACTTCTCTAAACTTCACTCCTCTTTTTAATAGTTTATAATTTTCTGAGTTTTAAAGTTTACAAGGGATAAACTTTCAATCTTTGCATCCACTGAAATATTCTACTTCAAGGTATTTTATTTTTTTTATTTTTTTATTTTATTTATTTTATTTTATTTCATACTAGTAGTAATTATTTTTAATTAGTAGTAAATAGATTAATTTAAAATAAATTTGTTTTATTTTATAGTAAATATTTTTAGATAAATTTAGTTTTTATTTGAAGTAATTTGTTTAACTATAATTAAATAGTTTTAATTTGTAATAATTTGTTTTAATTAACAGTAATAATAATTAATTAGCTGTAATTAGTAACAATTAGATGTAATTAGAAATAATTATAAGAAAATAGTACTAATTAAATGTAATTAGTAATAACTTATTGAAATTTATAAATAAATTTTTATAAAATAGTACAAATTAATATAAATTAATAATTTTTTTAAAATTTTAAAAAAATAAATTAACATAATTTTTATTAATTAGTAATAATTATTAATATTTTGTAATAATTAACCAACGTTGTTGGAAATTGGTTAAAGTTACTAGTAATTATTACACATTCGAAACAATTAGTTGTAATTAGTAATGATTAGTGATAATTAGTCATAATTAGTGGTAATTATTCATAATTTGTTGTAATTTATAAATATTAGTTCTGATTCGTAATAATTTTAAATAAATTGTAAAAAAAATAATAAATAGTCTTCATTAGTAATAATTTGTAAAAATTAGTGATAATTTGAAAAAACTATTAAGAATTAGAAATAATTAGTAATAACTTGTCAAAAGTTGTAAATACTTGTGGTAATTAGTAATAGTTGGTTATAATTAGTAATGATTGGTAATAATTGGAAATAATTAGTAATAAATAGTAATAATTTGTAATAATCAGTGGTAATTGTTAATAATTAGTGGAAATTAGTAATAATTTGTAATAATTAGTAAAAATTAGTAGAAATTATTAAAATTTAGAAAATATTAGAAAAAATTTAAAAAAATAGTGGTAACTAGTAATAATTTCTAATAATTAGTAAATATTCATTAAAATTAGTAATAATTTGTCAAAACTTGACCCGATGAGGTCTAGGCTAAAGCTACCCAAGCCCACCTCCAATAGGCTAGGGGTAGCGACTAGCACTGAGAAGGCATATCACTAAAATAAGAGGCATTTCCTATATACATGTACCACACATACGTCTCTAAGCTCACAAAATGATGAAATGTAAAAAACCAAAGAATCCAATGAATGCATACACCTATATCCATCAACCAGAGTACTTCACAAGAATAAGATAAGTACTGATGCAAATGAAGGAAAAAACAATGCCCACCAAATAGAAATGTAAAAGCATCCAACCTGATTAGAAGGAGGGGATCCCTTTCAACTACAACTGCATGAAAGATCCTTGGCCTAGCTCAGGTAAACACCTCGATCTGTCTAGATTACTAAGATCTGCCTATCTCAGGTCCTCTATTGTCTTTGTTGAAAGGAATATGGTCTATAAAAGAGAGAAAACATGTGCAGGAAAAGCCAATGCAGGGGTGTGTATAAAAATACCTAGTAGGTTCCCCAAAAAACCTCGAAAAAGGGAGAAATCCAAATGCAACAGCCCCCTTGACCTAGCCAGAGGGAAACCCAATAGAGGGAGAAACTCCATCTTGAACTATCTTCAACTATACATGACAAGTCAGCTCAGTCTATAATGGGTATAAACCAAAAAATGTGACAACACAAAAAGGACCCCTATAAATCACCTGGGTTTACTCATCTCAAACTCCAAGTATCATGATGTTCCAACCACATAGCCCATAACATAATTATCTTTGTAGGATCTAACCATAACAGAAAACTAGGAGAACATACTCCATGAGCTCAACCATCCTAGAAGACACCCATATGAGAGATTCAATCCATCGTAAACAACTGTATAATTCTTAATGATATGCCTGAGAGAATGTGATCTGTCAGGAACTTACAACTATGTCCAACTCTAGTTCCTTGAACCATAGGGCCTTCCATCACTAACTATAAACCAATTCATGCTAAATAATCCAAAGTGAAGAGGCTCTCCCTCACCTCTCCTCATAGTTTAAGGATCAGTTCTCTAGAATATACACCATGTCCATCCTCTATAATAAGAGAGAACGGAGGGCCTCACACCTCACCACTACCCAACCATTGAGGGAGTATGAATCCTTATTAATCCATGAAACCTCTATCGCTCCTATAAAGAGTATCACATAACTCATTATATAGAGATATCAATACCTTCTATATAGATATCATTCATATCAACAAGCAGGGCCCACATCTCATAACTATATCCAATAGATGAGGGATCTCCAACTCTAGTGGAGGACCTAGTCCCTAATACTACTCAAATATGGTAAATTGTTACTCCTATGTGTGGAACCACACCTTGATCTTATGGGGGGTAATACTCATGAAGGACATACACCCTGATATAACATAGGATTAACACTTTGTAAATCGAGGATCTACACTCTACCCAGTAGGGGAGTTCCACTCAGTGACTAGAGGACCCACAACCTAGTATGACAGGGGACTATCAACTGTATTATCTAATTATCTATGAGAGACCCGAACCCTAATAGTATAGGTGAGAACCAACTCTAGGCTTGATGATATGCTCCTGGCATGACAGGGGTGTACCAAATATGTTTGAACAACACGTATGGAGGACCCATACCCTGGAACGACAAGGGGAGTACCCACTCCCTGAATAGTGGACCAACACAATAATCATTATGGGAGTACCGAACCTATCTATATTCCACATATGGAGGAACTATTACCTAGTACAATAGGGTAGTACTGAATCCTCGTATAGAGGAACCCTTCTCTAGTTCAATAGGGGAGTACCTACTCAACCTTCATGAATGTCACAGAGAAACCCTTGCGTAAGTCCATGAGGGGAGTAACACCCCTAGAGGCAACTACCCAAAGTAAAATAACCCATTCCCATGAAATGGGGAGTCCCATCTCCACCTAGGTAGAGAAACATAGAAAACATGCTCCCTATTCTAGTAGAGGAGTAGTAGTCCTAGCATCTCTCTATACATACAATACAAATATCCAACATCAAATCAGTACCACTCTACAAGTGTCTTTCTTGATTTCCACCAAATTATTTATCATGAACCATAGTGGAGGCATTAATCCCATCTAATATAGAAAACCAAATAGGATATACTACTCACTAGACTAAATCTAAGTCCCAGATAAGGAGATACAGATGGAAGATAATCTCAAAAAGACCTTCTAAGAGTACATGACGTGCATAGGGGCACACACGACATGTGATCCCACAAGAGAACCTAGCCGTGTATTCTATATACATATATTTTCAAACTGTGTAGGGTTACATGGTGTGTCATAGAGGTACATTTCATGTACCTCATTACCCGACCCCTGGCTATTTTCCCCTTCTACACAGACTGGCTGACTGTGTCCCTAACATGTTGTGTATCCCATACGACTTGTCATGTTCGAATAAATGGACACCTTCTTGTATAGGTCTCCCATGGCTGTGTACGAGAGACAGTGTCCATGTAATTTGGACATGTGTTAGGGCATGACCATGTGTGTTCACATGGCTAACCCAAGCCATGTCTCATGGTCACACGATCTAAGGATCTACACAGAGGGTAACCCCTATACACAGTGTGTAGTCTCAAATGATCATATTCCATAAATATTATGATCTAGAAAATGTATTTCACCAAACTACATGATGTGTAGATGATGATTCTTGTCAATAATTACCTTAAATAACTTGATTCATCTCATTTTTTCCCCATAACCCAGAGATCCACCAAGAAGGGATTAATTTCATTCATATAGGGCATTAGAGCCTTTAAACAACAAAAAAACAAGGGGATCTAGTCCAAAACTCAAATCTGGATACCTCATTGGTGAAATGATGATGATTTGGATGAAGAATGGTTCCCCGATCATTCTTGTTTTTGATCGGATGATGATCTACATTGAATACAAGGATCAATGACACATTGTCTCAATGATTCGGTAGTAGTTCATCATCCCAAAAAGGAGAGGAGGATATGAGATTTTTTCTTCTCTTTGGTGGGGTGAGACACATATGAGTGTTATATAGAGGCATAAAGGAATTATGTTTAATAAAAATAAACCACATAATTCTCCGCTCAACACCACATCACCCAAAATAGCCTAAAAAAATCCTGGTGCAGACTACCTTGGGTAAACCATAGGGTAACCATGAAATTACGGACTCAACTGAAGTTTCAGAAATCCTATGTGAGACTCTAAACAGGAGTAATTTATGTTTAAAATGAAACTGTGCATGTGAGACCAAATTTATTTAAAATGTTTAATATCACCGCATCGAGGAACCCTAGGCTCCAGATTTCTATATCGACTCTGTTCATGAATATGTAAATATTTTTAAAAATATTATGAATCCCTATAGGGAAAAACTTGAGTCATTAAATTCTATCCACTTTAGGTACTTTCATCCCCAAAAAGGAAAATTCTAAACACTGGGGAAGAAACTGAGCTCCCCACTAGACTCCCATGCTAGCAAGATTATATAGGCTTCCCATGCTACTTAAATGTATGCACACAGAGGAACCCCCAAGATCAAGCCACTCTCATGTCCAACATATACCAGTACAATATTGTGCAACAACAGGCACATGTCTCTTTAGCTGTGACAAGTGGGAAGGCACCAGGAACCACAATCCTTCAACAGTAATGGGGTCTTCTAGTGCACCTCCCCAATAACCTGATGGAGATATGGATAAAACCACATAGTAAAAATCCACCACGAGATTAAATGTATAGTATCCCCATTAAGCGTTATGTGTTCAATATTGACTCTAAACAAATAAGGGTATTCATAGATGAAGGAGGGCATCCCAAGAGTGAACGATGAGCCTTACCAGGACCTCTATGTACTACCTCTATATGCAACAAATCTATCCAAAATTGGAACACTCCCACACCCACCAGTGGTATCCCAGGTGAGTATGGATGGTATGAAACTATTCTATACTATGAAAACATCATAGGGTCTAATCATATTGCAATCAAAATATTATCGCCAAGGATCTCCTTCTTCCGAGGACACCAAAATAAATAATAAAACAAAATAACACAATTTGTAAGGCAAGGACAAGCACTAACACATCACTACATAACCTCGCACAGAACAATGAATTCTAAGGAAATATTCCACCGTACCTCAAGATACCATATTCGTTTTTGGAAAAACAAAACTATGGCTACCCAGGGTGAAACACTAGGACTCCCAAATCCTTTCTTCTACAAGTCCTCCAACTTCACCCTCTACTCACGAAGCTCAATGGGAGCCACCAGATATTCCATAAAAATATCAGTGTCATCCTGGGTGTAAACCAAAGTAGAAAATTTTCTCCCAATGAGGTGGAAGTACACAAACATATTTGAGGAAGACATCCACATACTCCACCAGAATTACTTGGAACTGGAAACTCCTAAAATCAGCTGCACTGGGGGTTTGGTAAGACAATTGGTGAGAACTCTACTGCACCCTCCTTTATATGATTCCATCCCAGTCTTCTTGGAATCAGTTTTCAGAAAAAAGGAAAACCTTATTCCATCATTGTGGACACACTGCACCCTTCACCTAAAGCAGTAAATCTAGGCATGAACTATAGTAATCCATGGAATGAATAATGTTGAAAGGCCTTAATGCTGTGAACAAGAGATCCAAAGTAAGAATCTTGACTCCACGATTAAGGTCACTGTGTCAGATCTAATGCGTGATTATCGAGACTCCTCTAATTGGAGTCTCTAAGCGTGAGGGCCATGTCAACTGTCCAACCAGAATCTCTGTCTTGAACAAGATTCATGGAAAAGAGAGAATAACTAGAACCTGTTTCTAACAAAATGGGAGCTAATGTAAAAAAGACACAGATCTTACCTCGAATCTCTCTTGGATCCCCAAGGTCAAAAGCACTAACGGTATGCATCTATCCTCACCCACATCCACCAACTCCCTGATCTATGAACGGAACACCTGGGGGTGGTGGAGGAAACACTAAAAACTACCACCCACGTCCTACTACCCGCCCATCTCCTCCACCTCATCCACCACCATATGTAACTCCTTGCTCCAAGTGTTGTCTTTTCCAATGAAAATAGTCAATTGTCTCCCTCTTCATAGTATAGAGGGGCAGGAAATATCTAGTGAGATTCCCTTGGCTGTCAGAAGTGTAACATCACCTATCATGTGGTTGATCCGATCCTCAAAACTTCTCCTACGCTACAATACCACATGTCTGAGTCTGAGCATGGGTATGCCTCCTATGCCATAATCCTATCACCAATCATCTTCCAAACCCTAAAGATTCCTTAAACTAGTGAACACTACAGTGGGCCACATCCACATATTTCTTTGGTAGGAAACTCTCCACCATGAGTGCTCTCACCAGTACCCCATCATATGTGGTAATGCCAATTGGTACTAAAAACGCCCTAATTACCTGATGCAATCCCTACTTGAAAGTCTATGCTCATAAGAACATATCCCGAACCATATCCAGGGAGTACTACGACATGTTTTGAACCTCATATAAAACTATACCACTAATTTCCTTCCCTTTGAAACATGTAGAAGATCTGTTTTACGCATTGACCTCAACGTGGTTAGGTAAAACTCTACCCGGAAGAGTCTCGTAAACTCCTCATAAGTGAGTGTTGCCTCATTGTGAGTTTGTATCACATAACTCCACCATATCCCAGGTTAAGCCTATAAAAGGCTCGCCACCAAGGGTTCCATTTAATCGGATGGTGTCCTCACTAGGTGAAAGACTTCTGTGACTGTCTACAGCTAGTCCAATACTTCCTGGGGGTCTAGATCACCCTAGTACCTCAGAGGTCACTGCCTCTGGAACTCCTGTAGTGCACTCAGCCAGTGTGTTCCCTTAACCTGAACTTCCGGTAAAACATGATTCTCAATGGTTGGTTTCTCCACCGATAGACCACTCTGTGGTAATACCTAAAAATCAATGTCCTGCACTAAATCCCCAACATGGGGTTGATCATCATCATGACCATGTTGTAGAATCCAGTGTGGTTGTAGTTACAGAGGAATCCAAAAATAGAATCAAGTCATATAATGGTCAATGAGTATATCTAGGGAGCTGACATAGGAATGAAAAGAAAAACCAAAAACTCGGTCTTATATGATCCATGTATCATTTATATTTGGGTGACTAGTGTCCTAATGTATAGAGTCAAAAATTAGATTATCAATGTCCTGGTGAATGGATACGTCGACCACTGCAACAACACTAGAACGTCTAGGCTGAGAGCCAAACTCAAAATATCATAACATTGTCACTATGCAACCCAAACTAAAATCATGATAGTACGATCCCAATGGGGAACAAAACTCTTTTTATGCCACTCTATTCCTCCTCTGATACCACTCTATCACATCCCAAACCGATGAAGCCCGGGCTGTAACTACCTAAGCCAACCTCCAATTGGCCAGGGGATGGTGTCTAGTGTTGAGAAGGCATATCACTAACATGGGAATCATTGACTATGTACCTATATGCATGAACACATATCTAAGCTCAAAAAATGCAAAAATGTTAAAAAAAGGAAACCAATGAATATATATATCTGTATCCTACAACCAGAGTACAAGAAAAGTTCAACAGAAGTACTAAAGCGAATGAAGGGAAGAAATTCCCACCAAATAAATCTATAAATCCAAAAACCTGCTTAGAAGGAGGGAATCACTGTCAACTAAAAGTGGTGAAAATATCCTCGGCCCAACACTTGTAAATACACAGTTCTGTCTATCTTACAATGCTCTTCCTATATTGGGTCCTATGTGGACTCCGTCGAAAGTCATGTGGTCTTCATAAGACATAGAACATGTGCGGGAAAATATGGTTCAAGGGTGAGTATAAAAGTACTCAATAGGCACCCTAACCCCCCCCAAAGGGAGAAACTAAAATAAAATATTCTACTCAACCTACCCAGATGGAAACCCAATAGAGAGAGAAAATCTATCTCAAAAAATCCTCTCTAGTACATGAAAAGTCATCTCGTTCTACAAGGGGTCTCAACACCAACAAGTGATGACACCACAAGAACTCCTAGAAATCAGCCAGATATACTTGTCCTAGACTCCAAGTCTCATGATGTTCCACCCACATAGACACTGACAAGATTGTCTTCATAGGCTCTAACTGTAAACCATTAACATGAGAACAAACTCCATGAGCTCAGCCATCCCAGTTGGAACCCGTCTGAGATATGTACTCCATCAGAAACAACTCTACCATTCCAAATGGTATGTCTGAGAGAATGTGCTCCATTGGTATCATCCTTCTAGTTATAACTCTAGTGACAAGAACAAGAGTTCCATCCATCGATATATTGTGCCTAGCATAAGCTAGAGAAACCTGAGTGATGTTTTCCACCCCTCACCACTATAAATTGTAGAGGGAGTAGTTTTCTAGAGTATTCACTACATTAATCATGTATAACAAGAGAAAAACAGAACTCACACCTTGCCACAAACAAGTAGTTGAGGGAGTTAGGATTATAAATAATCTATGAAACCTATTTCACTTTTATAAGTAGTATCCCACACGTCCGTCCGTCAGGGGAGCACTAATCCCTATCTTGGTATCATTCACATAAACTGGAAGTGTCTTCTCCTTGTAACTGTATCCAACAGCTGAGGGAACATTAAATCCAATGGAGGACTTTCTCCCCACTACTACTCAAAGACTGAGGAGTAATATTCCGGAAGTGAGTATGCACACCCCAATCCTACAGGGGAGTATTACTCATAATGGACTCATGCCCTGATATGATAGGAGAGTAACATTTTTAAATCAAAGTCATGCACCCTAACCAGTATGGGAGTACCACTCTATGACTAGAAAAACCACCCCATGGTAGGATAGGGGAGTACCAATTCTAGTAACACGTTCTCTACGGGATACACGCACCATGACATGGTAGGAAAGTACTGATCCTAGGCTAGTGGACCCACTACCTCGCATGCTAAGGGAGTGCTAGCTCTTTCGGAACAATACGCATGGAGGACCCATGCCCTAGAATGACACGGGGAGTACCGAATCCTAGAATAGGGGACCCACACCATAACCGGAAGGGGAGTGTCGACTCTATCTATATGCCACATATATAGGACCCATGCCCCGGTCCAGCCTGGGAGTACTGACTCCACGGATTGAGGACCTTCACCCTGGTACAACATGGGAGTACCTACTCTACCTTCACGAACGTCACGAGGAAACCCTCACCCAAGTCCATCATGGGAGTAACACCCCCGTAGGAAACAACCTAAAGGTAAAGAACCCACCCACAAGACGTGGGGGGTGTCATCTCCAAATATGATGAGAGATAGGGAGAACTAATTACCTATTCCAATAGGGGAGTATCAGTCCTAGAGTTTCTCTATAAGAACCATACCAATCTCCAACATCGGTTCAGTTTTGCTCTAGTATATTATTACTCAATTTTCATCACCTCGTACCTAATAAGTTGTAACAGAGGACACAAACGTGTCCTATGAAAAAAAATACTCAGGATAGACTACTCACAATTCTGAATATGAGTCCTAGAGAAGTGAATACATAAGGAATAAGATCTCAGAAGGACCTTCTAGGAGTACACGACATGCACCGGGGCACACATGACATGTGATCCTTCCCGGGCTCCTGGATATCTATCCTATCTACACGGATTTTGAACTCATGTAGGGGTACATGGTGGGTTAAGGAGATACATTCCATGTCCCTCATCACTCGAACCCTCGATGTGTTCCCCTTCTACACTGACAAACTGATCGTATCCCTCCCACACGGTATATCCTATACTAAATGGATTGTTCGGATAAATGGTAACCTGCCCATATAGGTTTCCTATGTCCATGTATCAGACCCCGTGTCTATGTAGGTTGGTTGTGTGTTAGTGCACGACCATCTGTCTTCACACAGCTAACCCCATCCATGTCACATGGTCACACGGTCTAAAGCTCTACATGGTCTGTGACCCCTATACGCAACATTCAGTCTTGAAATATCATCTTCCTTGAAAAGGAATAACTATACGGTTCATGTCACTGAACTACATGATGTGTAGATGGTAATTCTAGTTGGGATTTATCATCAACACACTTAACTCATCCAGTTCTTCCCCCATAACCCACAAATCAACCTAGCAGGGATAAATTGAATTCATATGGGGACTCTAGATCAATAAAATAACTCATAAATGAGGGTATTAGGACATACATTAAAATATTCCTACCTCGTTGGTGAAGCACTAAATATTTGAATGAATAATTGTGCCAGAATCGTTTTGGTTATTCATTTGGTGATGATCTATCTCCAAAAATGGGATCAACAACACCTCGTCAAGATCATTCGGTGGTGGTTTGCCGTCGGCAAAGGGAGAGGAGGAGAGGAGATGTGTGCTCCTCTTTGGTGGGGTGAGGTGCGTATGAGGGTAAGAGAGTGGTGTAAAGGAATTGTGTTTAATAAAATTAGTCCACTTATTTCCCCTCTTAATGGAATGTGACCCAAAATGGCCTCTGACAGAATCTCTGGGCATAAATGACCGTAGGTCGTGCCTAGGATAAACCCAACGTTCCAGACTCAAACACGTTTTCCAAAATCTAATCTGTGACTTCGACCATGAGTTATATAAGATTCAAGAGAAACTGCGCACAGGAGACAATATATTTAATATTTTTAATATCGCAGCTGTGAGGCACCCCGACCTCTGGATTTCGGCACCAACTCACTATTCGTTTTCAGAAATATTTTCAAAACATTCTGAAGCCTTACAGGTCAAAGCCCGATTCATTAAATAATTAGTAATAATTAGTAATAATTAGCAAAATAAAAGAAAAACAAATAAAAATTTGTATAAACAATTAAAAATTTGAAATAATTTTTAAAAATTAGTGTTAACTAGTAATAATTACTAACAATTAGTAAAAATTTGTAATAATTAGTTAAAATTTGTAATAATTAGAAAAAATTGGTTAAAATTAGTAATAATTAGGAATAATTTGTGATAATTAGTAATAATTTGTAAAAACTATTAATAATTTGTAAAAATTATTAAACATTAGTGGAAATTATTAAAAATTAGTGGTAATTAGAAAAATTTGTGGCAATTAGCAGAAACTAGTGGTAATTAGTAATAATTAGTGATAATTAGTAATATTTTTTTGTTAATTTGTAATAATTAGTGGTAATTCACAATAATTAATAATAATTAATAAAAGTTAGAAATAATTAAAAAAATTAGCTGTAATTAGTATTAATTGGTGGTAATTTGTGGAAATTAGTAAAAATTAGTAAAAATTAGTGATAATTAGTGAAAATTAGTGCTAATCAGTTATAATTAGTAATATTTCGTGATAATTAGTAATAATTCATGATAATTAGTAATAATTAGTAATACATAGAAACAATTAGTGGTAATTAGTAATAATTAGTAATAATTTGTAATAATTAGTGTTAATTTGTGGTAATTAGAAAAAATTATTAAATATTAGTGGTAATTAGTATAATTAGTGGTAATTATTAATAATTAGTAATAATTGGAAATAAATAGTGGTATTTTGTATTAATTAGTGGAGATTATTAATAATTATTGCTAATTAATGGTAATCAATGCTAATTAGTTAAAATTAATAACAATCATTTCAAATTTGTTATAATTACTTATAATTAGTAGAAATTAGTAAAATATATTGGTAATTCGTAAATATTAGTGATAATTAGAATTAAATACAAGTAATTAAAAATAATTAGGGATAATTAGAAATAATTTGTAACACTTAATTGTAACTAGTAATAATTAATGGAAAGTAGTGGTAATTAGTGGTAATTAGTAAAAATTAGTAATAATTATCAATAATAAAAAATAATTAGTAAAACATAGTGTTAATTAGTAATAATTAGTGGTAATTAGTTATAAATACTAATAAATCATGATACTTAGTAGTAATTCATAATTACTAGTAATAATTAATTGTAATTATGAATTTTTATTAAAAATTAGTGGTAATTTGAAAACAATAGAATTAATTTGTAATATTTAGTGTCAATTAATGGTCATTGGTAATAATTATTAACAATTTGTAATAATTATTGTTAATTAGTAATAATTAGTGGTAATAAAAATTAATTAGTATTAATAAATAAAATTAGTAAAACTAGGTAATAATTTGGTAATATATGTAAAAATTCATAATAGTTAGTGGAAATTAGTAATAATTTGTGGTATGTAGTAAAAATTAGATTTAATTAGTGAAAATTACTAGTAATTAGTAATTATTATTTATAATTATTGGTAATTAGTAATAACTTACAAAAATCAGTGATAATTAGTAATAACATAGTAAATATTAGTTTTAATTAGTGCTGATTTGTAAATATTACTGTTAATTAGTAAAAATTAGTATTAATCAGTGGTAATTAGTAATAATTAACAATAATTAGTAATAACAGGATATGAAGGATTTGACACATCAATGGAAGCATCAAAAATAGGAATAAATTATTAAATACTAACTGTAAATCACTATAATTCATAAAAATTATCAAAAAGTGGAAGTAATTAGTAAACATTAGTGGTAAATCACTGTAATTAATTAAAATTGGGCATAAGTTAGAAATAATTATTGGTAATTAATAATATTTTTCCGAAATTTGTAATAATTAGTAGTAATTAGTATTAATTAGTAATAAATTGTTATAAATTATTTATCATTAGTAATAATTAGTGGTAATTAGTAATAATCTGTTGTAAATAGATAACATTGACAAAATTTAAAAATAAATTATAATTGTTTTAAAAATTTCTTATCTTTTTTGGGTTTCTTTCTTCCTATATCAAAATATTTTATAAACCATTTAACTATTTTATATTTTTTAGAGAAATATGAAACAGGGTAGTCAACAACAATCTTTATTACGTTATCAAAATTGGATAAATCCTCACTAGAAACCACAAAGATATAGAATAAATCATGTTTATATTGACGGTGTTGAATAATTTTTGTTATTTTTAACTTCAAAACCCAAGTTTGTTTCAAAAGGTATAATTAAGTGTATATGAAGGAAATGTGTTGGAGGAGCTTTGACACATTTTACAACATTAGGGGTCATCTATTATGTTTTGGTTTTAAATAAGATTATGTTTTTTGATATCAACATGGGTAATGCAGTTACAGTGAAGATACAAGTAATTTGATGAATGAGGCACAAATATTTTTAACCTTATTAATTATAAGACACTGAAAAAAGAATATCAATGGTTATTAGAAACTATTGGTTGATGATTTAAATTTATTTTTGAGTAATTTTGTCAGAACATATGATGTTTCTGTACAACAAAAATTTCTAATAAAATATGAATTGGTCTAGACAATTATTGATTTACTAGCATATGGAATGTTATCTGGATGGAGTACACATGGTCCAAAATATTGACTATACTGTATTAGAGGAAAGACATTTTGTATACTCATTAATGGAATATAAAAAAATTTCTAACTGGAATCCCATATTTCTTACAACCGATCATCCTTTTCAGATGAATATATATCATTTCAGAAAATAAATATTTGAAAGAGATTGGCCTCCCACAATGATCTCATGTAGGGGATTAAAATATTTTTTCACTTAATTACCTCCCCTCACATTTTTAAGGACTATAAACTAACAAAATAATGATGGATTTATGAAACAAAAATATTTCAAAAAATCAATCATTTTTTAGATCTTCCATATTGGATTGATTTTTTGGTCTGTCCTATGTTTAATTTCATGAATAACGAGAAGAATATTTTTGATAATATTTTTATACAGTTTGTGACTGACAATGTATAACTAATGATAATGTTTATTCCGGATTAGATCATTCAAAAATTTATTTTTGACTATAACATGAACAATTTAAATATATCAGATCATAGAATTTAATGAAGCCAAAACCAACTTATATTGTTTCAAATGACATTGGATAATTATTTTTTAGTGGATAATAGATTTTAGGCTTTCATATGGTTATGCTTCCAATTTTGTTGGATATGTTATAAATGGTCACATTACTTTGTTAAAAAGTCATGAATCTCATGTTATAATGGAAATACATCTGAGAATTGTATTTATAAGACTTTTAAATTCTATTATTTTTTATTCTCAAATAGAAATATCATATTTCTTTGATACATTTTTTCGGCGACTATATGCTACGATGCACAATGTAGGCTCCCAGACGATGCTTTTTTAATTTTATGTAAATTAGAAAAAAATATGCCCCCAAACTTTCTTTAATTAAATGGATCATTTGATATTACATTTTAATTAGGAAGAAAAATGTGGAGTCCTAGTATAGTGACAATGGATGTACCCATTTGAGATATGCATGTAGAAATTGAAGATAAAGGTAGGTAACAAAACATTGGTTGAAGGCTAAATTATATAAGATTATTTATAGGTGGAAATTTGTTTCTTATAATCTCATTATTTTAAATATGAATATCTCTCAAAAAATAAACTCATGGGTCATAACCAGGGAAATATTGACAATGAAATAAAAAATAAATTATCATTTTTTAATTAGTATGAATAAGGATTTAGATAAGTTCATGAATTATGGATTTCAAATGATTGAAACCATTGATATCATACATATTTTATTCTCAATTGTAATGAAATGAAACTATATGTATTGTGATTTCTCTTATCATGTATTCTATAATTTCATTGTAAATTAATATTATTTTTTATAAATAATATGATAACCATATAAAAAACAGTTTCCATAAATTACAACACTTTCTCTTGAGAACATGGGAATAATAATTTTTTTTACAAGTTTCAGAAATTGGTAATGTAAACCCTTTATTGTTTAACATTTAAAATCAATTTATTACTTATTATATAGACTATTTTTATAATTTTCAAGTATATCAACATGATGATAAAATTGACAATTGGTTGTGTCTATTAAGTAACCCACCAAAAAAAATAGTTAAATCTTAGAATTCATTTGTGGTGAATTGTTTTTTATTTTATACACATGAATATGAGGAATAAAAAAACAATGAATAGTGGTGTTTTATTGAGATGAAAGAATCATAGAGAATGTGATGTTGACTTTTATGGAATGATGGATGAAATAGTTGAACTGTGTTTTCTAGGATTGAATTATGTAATGATATTTAAAAGTCATTGGTTGGATACCGAGAGAGGCTTTAATTTTCATCCACACCATTGAATCGTTGATATTAAATATAAATGTTTTCTTGAATTAAATAAACCATTTTTGTTGGATCCTCATGAACATAAAATTTATTATGAAAACTATTTTACTACATTAAGAGAGTTATGTATTTTTTAGATCATAATACAAATGAATTATCGGGATATTTAGTTTATCTAATGTGAATGTGGTTCAACTGAAGTGCAAGGAATTGATGTTTTTTGAGAGACTACTCCAAATCCCTCTTTTCTAAGAAGTGATATGAATATCGAGGATGAAACCTCATAATAATGGGTTAATGGTGACGTTGATGATACTGATGTAAAAAATTAATTTCAAATAGTAAAAGATAATGAAGTTGAAACTCCAATAGAAATTGAACGTACTGAGGAGGAATATAAAGATATAGAAATCATTATATACAAATATGAGCATGGAGATGAAATCTTAGATAATTAAATATAGGTTATAATATTATATATTATGTATCATTATATAATATATCTATATTTAATAGTTTTTTAACTAATTGATAACAACATTCATTTCATATTTCAGATTGATGATGACTGATTATATGATCTATTTCGTGAGATGTAGGTGGCTGATCTACTTGGTGAGGAGCTTAATAGTGCACCATCTGAACCTCAGACTACTGGCAGTTTAGAAATGACTCAAAGGGGCCATGGTGTTGCAAGATTGATGATTCATGACCCTATCCATGATCTATGTCCATGTTTTTAGTGGAATCTATGCATGTAGATGTATGTTTACTTGTGTGTTTTAGTTAATTTAATTAATAATTATTAATTTAATTATATACTTATTATTTTATTATTTTGTTCTACTTTATCATTTCTTTTCAAATATAGTTATAGGAAAATGCAGTGAAATATTTTGGAACTATTTATCTAGTGTGTGGTTGACATTTGATCATATTCACATTTATGTTCATCATTACATGTTTAATCATTGAATTGTAGATAAATAAATAATAGTTTAGAAATTTATTTATTTAGTATGTTAATATTATTAATTATTTTTAGGGTCTAAGGTATCCCGTCATTAATATAATGCAGAAATCTATATGGGATGAATGAGGGATCTCTATGCATGAGAGTTACTATCTGGTTTTCATAATCTGAGAAGGAAACCCATGTGGGAAGCCAGAGTCATATAATTTGATCAATATTTTTGCGCCCACAAGAAATATTACATATCATCTTAGGCTTGGTATATATTATGTTTATACTAGATGAGAGATGATTTTCAAGGGATAGCATCACTAGGATGACAGAATTGGGGGAGTTATGAGGTAACACATCAAGAAATTTTTCGTATAGTCAGTATGCATCAACAATATCTGGTGAGTAATTTTTTTATAATTTATATAACATAAAATGTGAATTTTTTATTTTATACTCATTCAAGAAGTAGAACATCATGATATTATGGAGTTCAATGTTTATAAGAGGATGTACAATGATCATGCTACTAGAGATATTATACATGACTTCTAGAGGCATATTGTCTTGAGTATTATTTTTGATTTAAAATTTACTACAAATAATAGTTTAATAATGTTAATTATAAACTCAAATTGAATGAGTCATAAGAATTCATGACAATTTTAACATGATATATGGGTTATACTAAAATCTAGGAATAGAATACTAGTGCACTAGCATTAATGACACATCATGGATGCAGGTGACTCACTATACATTAAAAAAGGTTGAGTTGTTGGTATCAAATCTCGATAGATGCCTGGGAGTTACTATGGTACCATTGTGATGTCAGTGTCCACCTCGAGGGGATCTTATGGAGAGTCATCATCATAGGCTTCACATTATCTGGAGTAGCTTCGAGTTAAGGGTGAGCTTATAGAGACCCTGTGTAAGGATCAAAAGGATCTCCATTATCAATCGTAGCAACATGATGAGATGTGTCGATAGTAGGAACAACAACACGAGCACACAATGGAGTACATGTGATGTCTAACTCAATGTTTAGGGATGGAGTTCCCTCCACCGCCACCTCCAGATGACCCCACTCAGTGATTTTATGTATTTTTTATGAACATTTGGAAGAATGTATTTTTTTAATACTTTTTAAAATTCTAATTTGTGCATTTCTACATAGTTCTTTTTTATATTATTACGAATAATTTTTTTTTTCTCAATTTCTAATTTTTTATTTTTTTATTTTTACTATTTTTCTAATTTTATTATTTTATTATTATATTATTAATGTTATTTTTGTATTCTTTCAAATATTGTGTTTTTTATAAATTTTGTATTATTATTTTATCGCATTTTTATTAATTTTTATTATTAATTTTTAATTTTTAATTTTTATTAAACTTTTATTAATTTTATTATATATATTTTTTAATTTTTTTAATTTTTTAATTTTTTCAATTTTTATATAATTTGTTTTTATTTTTTTATTATTTTTTTACCTTGTATTAATATTATTATTTATTTTATATTATTTCTAAATTTTTTTTACGATGGGTAATTCATCTCATCACAAATTTGGATTTGCGGTTCTACATCCATGGATCACAATGGGTTAAAAACTAGGATAAACAACTTACACCAAATTTGGATCTCATAAAAAATATTCTTATTTGTGATAGTTTTTCACACAAAAAAATGATTTGCGATGTCATTTTCCGCAACGAACCATTTACGACAGGACCCCATCACAAGTGAAATTTTTGTGACGAAATGTCATCTCAAAAGGACCATCGAAAAACATTAATTTCTCATTGTTGTTCTTTTATGGGAGAAGACTATAAGAATGTGACTTTTAAATTATGTATGGAAACTATTAATTTGGTCAAATTCCATTTTACTTACATAATATGGATGTATAATGAGGTCATGATGTGTTAAGGTGTGCCTAAAGAATTTACAGAGCCTAGATCCTAGTTTTAGGGTTGAAAAAGGTTTATATCACAGTTTTTTAATTATGTGAGGCATGCACCACAATTAGTTTTAACCATTCGAAGATTGGCCATTAGTAGCAGGAGGGTGCACGATTTGATCTAACTGTGTGATTTGGGATGCATGACCATGTAAGTTCTATAGAAAAAATTGTAGTGGTGATTCTCATGGATGGAAGATAGTTTCTCTATCCATGTGTCCTAACCCTGAGGGGGCCTCCTTCCTACAGTGGGCTGTTCACATTTTGAACACTATTGGGAAAATCGTGCAAAGGATAAATTTTGGTGAATTTACCATTTTCATTTAAATTATGTTATAAATGAAACCCTACTCTCACTTTTCCCTCTCATGGAAAATATCCCCATTATTCTCCCTTTTGAATCATAAAGAAATTTAATATATGCTTTTAGATCTAGCACCTTTCTGAAGTCTGATTGAAGCACCGTTTATATCCTTGGATCCATATGATTACGTTCTGAATTCATTTTTATTCTTTTGTTATTGTTCTTCCTATCGATGACTCTATTTAGATGCAGTGTCTTATGAACCAATTTTAGGGAGTTAATACATTCTTTATATCTCTTCCAATCTAGTCCAAACCAGAGGTTGATATTTGATGAGGGGAGTTATATGAATATGGCATAGGTTCTCTATCACGCACTCCTCAAGATTAATCATTTTATAAATTTAAATGTGGGGACACTGACTTCATTGGGATTCATCTAAATAATTAATATTCCTAACGTGTAGTTGGTATAACTACATCCTATGTGCTGTACATATATGTTATCCTTTTTTGTAGTTACACCCACAACATCCATTACCCCACGTAGGTTATTTCCATAATTGGAATTTTTGAGATTTTAGTTATTTGATGTGTTGTTTGAGCCATAATTTGGGTGTGCATGGGATTGAACTTGTTAATGGTATGTATAACTTAATTAAATGAGTATTTAATTGATTTTTTATTTCCACTTGACCCAGCTGTGGAAAGTTCTTAAATTTGATTGATCAATGTTAAATGAAACATAAAGTATGTTTTAGGTATAATACATGGAATAGTTTATATTAAATAAAATGCATTTGGTTCAATATTATTAGTATATTATTGTCATGTTATGAAAGGAAAAAGAGGGAACCAAGAGATTAAATATTAAAGGACTTGAATCGTCACATGCCCCTCAGCTTGGTCACACTAATGAAAGGTAAGGCTTGAACCACATGACTTATTATATGATATGTCTATCCCATGGAATAATTAATTTAACAATTATAATATACAGTTCCTAATTATGTATATGTACTATGACGTATTTTTAGTAAGTTGTTTGACTAGATATTTCCTTGTAATCCTAAGGGAATGCCTTGATCACTCGAGGAATCCATTCCGATTGAAGAATGTTGGCTTCCTTGGTGGATACCCACCTTGGAACCCAATAATTGTCAATCAGTTGATGCTTTGGGTAACACCAAAGGATCCCTCCATTATTATTACAAAATTATTTAGATACGCTACATTCATCTAGAATGGATTCTACAAACATAAGGAGCATTGGTTATATTTTTGGTCCTAGAAATTACACATCTCGTTTTACCTTGGATGTATTTCTTGGACTCAGTTAGATCACAATATTGTGGAATTACAGGGATGGTACTCTTTGGATTATACTCTTACCTGTTTATCCAGACTACAGTTAATACTTAGTTGGTGACCCTTGAGGTCTCAGTTAACTTGTCCATTACCTCATAACACTTACATTAATAAAATTAAATAGGTTTCTTTTTTTCAACCTAGAACCTTTACAATTACTATCAAGAGATGATGTTTTTATTGGATATGGCTCATATACATTAAATATATATATATATATATATATAATGAAACATAATTAATTAGTGAACTAGTTACATGTTCAGACACTAGCTGAGGGCTAAAGCAGTTACTTCAGGTATTGTCATTACTATACTACTTTAATTTTACATATTAATAATCTGACACTGTTATATTTTATATTACATGAAAAAGATGTTATAGACACCATTGGTGGTGTCCTAAAAATATATATCTCACCCCATATCAGGGAACCAATTATAACAGGGAATATTAAAGGTATTAATGTGTTGAATATGGGAAGCATAATGCATCCAAAACAAGATTGCTTATTGATTAGGATGGAGATTGTAGCAGATGACCATGCTGGAGATGAAGATGTTGGTGAAAGTCATTAGTTTCTTTTTCTACTTTTATAGATCATGCTTGTTTGATTCTTTATATCCATGTTTTATAGCTTTATATAAACATGACATATCATCATCTACTATTTTATATGAAAATGAATTATTTAGTCATTTATTACTCCATTCTACTTCTTCTTGGGATTTTTTACTCATATTACTTCTTCTACGTGTGTCCTTATTTTATATGTTATCAGCTTTGATTTTTCTTAGTAATGAGGTCATAGTCTCCCTATAGACTCACCCTAGGCCCTTGAAGTTAGTTTAAAGGCTATGGTTTTTAGGGATATCTGGTTGAGGCTATGGGACCAAGCATTTTTGGGGAACTTCTAAATGGAATCTAGTTTCGTTAAATAACAATTGTTATTGATTAATTTGATATAAAAACATTTTTAATAATAAATCAATTTTTCTAATAAATTATTTTAATTTTCATTTTAAATTTTAATTTTAAATTTCATTTTACCAGTTCTAGAAATAGAATTTTAATAAATATATTCAATATTAAGAACCAGGAGGTCTATATTTATAAAGTAGTTAGCCTTAAATTTTTGACATTTTGAATAGTTACCTTTGTAAATATTTTTCACCATGATAAGGGTAAACTAGTTAATTAAGGATAAAACTGATATGATAAATACTATAAAATGAAAATAAAACTTGAATTTATATCATTGGATAAATCTATATTGTCCATAAGTATCATATATTTAAATATGTGACCTTTAATTTTCATTTTGTAGGGAGTATTTACTTTATAATATTTTCATAAATGATAATGTGAAATATGTCACACTTTATTTTAAAAACATTAATATTTTGGGATAGTGGTGGAAAAAAATTATATTGGGTTATAAATTTTCATTTTAAATATAAATTATTTTATTTAATACTTTTCATTATTTTGTTTATCCTTAATGATGAAATAATTACCATATATTCTTAGAGAAATCTAACATACTACATGTCAAACAGCAGAAAGAGAAAGTAAATTATTTTAAATACACCAAAACATAATACATGATGGTCGAGTTAAATAATACCAGGAATATTAAATATAAATATATTATATTATATCTACATGGAAGGATTATATTCAAATACCATTTTCGTGTAGGTGTGTTCAAATTCAAATTATGTGAATATTTTTTAAATGAAATTTATAGTATTTTATGTTAAATAATATTGTATGAATTTATTTATAGATTATAAAAATCAATCCCAAGAATAATTATACAGATCAATGATCAATAATATATTTTATGGTCCCTTTATTTTCTAATTTTTACATTATAAGTATAATTTTGACTATTTTTATTTAAAAATCCATTATCGCGGTTAATATTTTAATTGGATAACTAAGGGGTCATTCCAAAAAGCATGGAGTATAATGATATCAAAACCTATTAAAATTTGATTGGATTAATATATTAATACTTTTTATTCCTTATATAATATTGAATTCCATTTTCAAATCGTTTGACATTAGATAGAAAAATATTATTGTATAATATTTCTTGTAATTTGAAAAATGATATAAATGAGATTTTATAATATCTTATGATTTATTATAATATTTAAAATTCATTAATTTCTCCAATTTATTGGGATATAGTTTAACATGTCATCTATTCCTTAGTTATGGGATAATTTTCCTCATATAGTAACAATATTTTCATTTAAATTGTAAAAACAAAGTTATTTTGGTAAAATATCAATGGAGTTAAAGGATGGTTAAAACAAATTATAAGGGTAAAAAATATTCTAAACCTAAAAAAATATTATTGAATTATAGTATTTATACCTATCATGATGTAATCTTATAAATATATCAATTTTCTCTATTTTTCAGTGAAATTTAATTTAAATTTATTTGATACTTCATGTGATTCCAAGAGTACCCCTCCCCTCTATTATAAATGGGATTATCCAGTCCTTTTATCTTCTGAATTAAACAACATTTTTTTAGGCTAATAACTACCCTAGTCCCTTCCAAAAGTTTCTCCCCTTGTTTTACATCTCTTGTTATTGGCAGAATAACCACATTTCAGGGACTAAGGTATGGGAAAAAATAGTGTAAAAAAATAGTATTAATTTTTACCAAACTTTGCAGTTTTATTTTTTATTCCTCCTTAAAATATTGTTCAATGATATATAATTTTATTTCAAACATATTTTATAAGAAAATATATTATTTATTTGGATTAAATGGTTAATTGTTTCTCATTTTTCTAATAATTTCTTCATATTTTGCGGGATACAAACAATGTATGGAAACAAGAAAGAGGAGCCAAAAAAGGTCAAGATTTCCAAACAAATATGGATTTACACGACGTAGATTGATTAAAGGATTCCTTTTGGGGTTCAGAATTGACCAATTGAGATGAAAAAATGTTTAAATGATTTAAATATTGAATTCATGTTGGGAATATAATTCAAGACATGTGTTTGAAAGAAGACATGAATGCATGATGTGAGAAAACCAATTTAGGGGAGGTCCCATGACGTTAACAATGAGAATAAAATTTTCACTCCATGATAGTAGTTATGAAAAAATAGTCAATAATTTATTAATATGGAATTCAAGGGAGGACTCTAATTAAGAAAAAAAAGGAAAATCAAGGATGATATTGACCTGGGAGTCCCTATATGAAAATTTTAAAAACAAATTAAATCAAACCAAATAATACTTTTTTCTTATAAAATGTGGAACATGGTAAAAAAATTTGATTATTATTCATGGGGATGTTCCACCACTAGGATTAACAAAATCTATTACTATGATGAGTATAATAATAATATTTTGTTCCAACCCACTCGTGATTTTATGGTGGGTGTAGACATTGTGTAACGTAATTGTAGGGAAATGTTATTAATTGTATTGTGGTAAATTATTTTGAATGCAATCATTTTTTGAATTTTTCTACAATCCTAAAATTATAAAATTCTCTTTATTTTTTTAAATAATGAATGAATATTTTATGATCGGTGAGGGAGTGAAAAAATATATATCTTAGGTTGTTTAAAATCCCCTGTATGACCATTGGATGGGTTGTATACTTTTTCAAATATATATTTCAAAGTTTCCAATCCATCAAAAGAACCAATGTAAAATTTTAATATCTCGGGATTTCTGTGTATTTTTTTTAATTATATAAAATTATTTTGAGACTACACACTCTGACGACACATGATTCTAAGGCCCGGTGAGACCAGAATGAAATTTTGATCCTTTTTATGTATGTTCAGTAAACGTGCGATTGGGTTTTTCTAATATTTGAATCGGTGCTCGGATCAAGAATTTGAGGGTACTATTGAACACAGAATGCCAGAATTCTCCTTGAAAGGAAATAACATTTTCTATAAAGGGATGAATGGAAGAGTTAATTTTTGGACCTTTCAGAAAAAATAAAATATCTTTAAAATGGTATTTTATTTTTTTCTCAACCGAAATGTGGTGATAAGACGATGTTGTGATGCAGCGACAAGGTAATGATGGGGTTCATTAATGGAACTCATTAATGTCTTGTAAACCTGCATCATAACGACACATTAAATGACATGTAATAGCTACAATCTTTCATTTATGAAAACATGTAATGTCGCGACATCATAAAATAACTAAAACGCTACAACGTATTTTATTTTATTTGTATGGCACGTTCAAGAGAGAAAAATTAATCGGAGGACAATTATATGACAAAACATCAGTGCTTATCTTCTCCAATTAAGAACAGAGAACACCATTGATGAATGGCGATGAACTCCAACAATGAACGACGACGAACAAAAACTAATCGATGATTGAAAACAGCATGGAGCTTCTCCCCATGTTATAGAAAAATCCTCATTCCAGGTAAGGGTTGTGATTAACAATGTTTTTCCCAGTTATTAAATTCAACGATGAATACTGATCAACCCATGAACAGGTTTATCCATAGACCATGAATTCTCATGAGAGTGTGACCATTTCTATGATTTCATTATTCGTGTTTAAACTATCACTTGTTTTATTGAACAATAATCCTTGAGCCCCCCTATGTTTCAAAAAACTAACACAGAGAGTGTTGGATGACACGAACAAGGAATGGGTCCCACCGCATGTGTGTTCTTCATGGCCAAATCTTCATGTGGTGGAATGATGAATTCGAGGTTAAGGAAATAATGACAACGACTTGAGATGCTCGAAGGCACAGACATATCAGAGATCGGACCACCGGAGCAACCTGGTGGCATGTGGAAGGTGCCCCCGACGTGGCAGCACTAGAGGGGAAATGGTGGTGGTCAGCCCAAACCAACAGCGTTGGAGGAAGCAGTGCACCCATGCACATCTTGGTGTAGGAGGCCGCAACATAGGTGACTCTATCCGATGCTACGTCGAGGTGGCAGACCACATCTGGGCTTCCCTAACAAGCCGTGGCGGTAACTGCCACTTCTCGGGCACAGAGAAGCGGTCAGCCCCTCGCAGACAGAGCATCTGCTAGTAGGAAGTGACCCTAGCCAGTGGGCTGGGTCGGACCCATTCCCAGTGGGCCAGAACCGCACCTGTAGATTGGACATGCACCCTTCAGGTCGGGCCGGACGAGACCGGGTCACCGGGAGACTCTGTGGGCTGGACCCTCAGCCAAACTGGGGCTAGGTCCTGCAAGGCCCATTAGGTCTATCCCACTATCCATGATGGACCAGAACTACACTGACCTAATCCAGGTCAGGTCGGGTTACTCGAATCAAACTGCAGTATGTGGGACCCCTGGGCTTGGTTGGTCGGGTCAGTCCGACCTGGTCGGACTGGGCCTAGATGCAACAGACCCCTAATTACAGAAAGACTAATAACATGCAATCCAGGTTTCTGATTGATGAACCATTAGAGGATTTGGGATCCTCTCGATGAGGAGGAAAATTTGGTATACTCTAAGAATGCATTCATAGATGTTGGGATGCAAATAACAACTTTATAGGTTGTTCTCCCAAGCGTGCTACGTACGAAACCCTGTTGTTTTTGGATACCTAAAGACTGTTGACAAGAAACTCTGTGTGAATCAACTATGGCCCAGTTGGAAGAACCTCAGTATGACATTGTCGTCCCATGTTGGGATTGAGACTGTGTGACTCAAGATACCCATGGTACTTGATGGGGAGTAGTAACATAGTTGGCCAAGGTGGGAAGCACCTCTATGTGACTTTGTAGGCCCACGGTATGTGATGGGTAGGTGTACCATAACAGTCCTAGGTTAGTGGGAAGAAACTTCTATTTGACCGAGCTGGCCCACTGTTCTCATAACGGATGAGTTTTCTAGTAGCCTAGGTGATCAATGATGTGACTAATGATTCATCTACCATAACCCTAGAATAAACCTAGTGTGAGATGCCTTGTGCGTTGTGCTTTTTCTTCATGCTTATGATTCATCATTTTCTTTGTGGATTTAATTGTGGTATTTCCATTTTGTTTTGGGGTCCCCTATTGAGTATTTTGTTACTCACCCATACACAGGATTCACCCAGACATTCTGTTTCTAGTGTAGATGATCGATGCTATGATGGAGGACCTTGTGGCTTAGGACCAGGCAGGACCCAATAGGATCAAGCAGACATGACGTAATGCTTTGGCTACCAGTAGATACAGTACTCTTACCATCAGGGGGGGGGGGTTCAGAAGATGTCTACATGAGTCCCTTTGTACTTTTTTTTTATTTATTTATGTTGGGTTGGTATTCTAGAAAACTTATTTCAGTATACATTTTTTCCACTATCCATTTATGGAACATGATTGGGAATGTGTGTGTGCGTACATGTACTCAATAAAATACCTCCCACTTGCAGGTTGACGCCTTCGGCACTAGTTTCTACCCACTGGCCTTCAGATAGTGGGCTTGGGGTAGTAATGGAACATGCCCTGGGGATGGGTCATAAAATTATTTTATCAAAGGGGGGTTGGTTCCATCTCTAAGACCAGGTGTCTGTTGTTTCGTTTTGGGAAATAGTGTTAAATTTTTCGATTTTAACTTTTAGATTTAGGGAGTCCAATGTTGTTGCGACGGATGACTTATCCATACACCAAGACATTGAATTCTACTTTTTAGATCTAAACATGAAAAAATTGTTTCCATAAGTTTCTCCTTATGTTCTTTTTGAATGAGAGCATTCTCCCTAGGTATAACCTTCTGACCGTGGTACATCTTCATCTATCTCAGGATTCATCCATGTGGAGAACCAGCCAAAATCCAAATATTTGATCATTTGGATATCCATGAAAGTGATGAGGAATCGGTTCAGATACCAGTGCTAGAGATAGCCCCACCGAGTGGCCCACCGGTGTTGCCACCACCCATTTATCAACAGTTACTGTCATTGGTATCGGTAGTGGGCGCGCGCAAGCTCAACTCCTTGCATGAGTTCTAGAGACAGAGACATCTAAGGTTTAGGGGTGAGACAGATCCTTAGGTTTCTAAGGACTAGCTGGAGGTAGTGATGTGGGTCTTCGGCTTTGTGAGGACAGTGGTTGACTAGATGGTGATCATGGAAGCGAGCCTTCTATATGGATCAGTAAGGATATAGTGGAGTTTGACCATCCAAACACATGACGAGGCGACCATCTCTTGGGATGACTTCAAGTGGAATTTCGAATAAGTGTTTTTCCCCCACAACCTAGAATTTTGTACACATACAGGAGCTAATTCACCAGCAGTAGGGCAGCCTATCAATGGTTGAGTACTCCGTGAGGTTTATAGACCCATCTCGATACTCCATAGTCATGGTTAGAGACCCTTTATTCAAGGATCCATCCATTGATCAGGGGCTCGGGCAGGAGATCAGGGCAGCAATGCTATCTATTAGCTTCCCTAACTAGGATAGGATGCTGGAGAGAGCCCTTCTTATAAAGAGATTATTGGAAGAGCAGGTGCTGAAATCCATAGAAACCAGTAGACCCTAAGCAGCGGAGTCTTCAGCATGCAGTAGAAAACTAACATGAGGTCCCAAGTGGGATCAAACATTCAGGGGCTGACCCTAGGACTTTGGGATGGAACTTTAGGGATCCCAGACAAGAGGAAGTCAGCCAGGAGCTTGACTATGCTTCTGGTGTGGAAGGAAGGGACATATGACACTTGACTGCCCGACCCGCTATCCAGATGACCAACATACAATAAAGGGACCGCCGAGATAGAATCTGAGCAGTAGGCAGTGGGTGACAGTTTGAGGTACTACCACCACCACCCCTATTGGTCCACCCTGACCTCATGGATCATGTAGATAAGGATGAGCTCAGCTTCAGGTATCATAGGCTTATGACCACAACACTCTGGAGATGATTTGAGGTACGATTTGTGTCTTCTCCACCATAACTGCAGCTCTTATAGGCACAGGTTCTCGTAACTATTTCCTTGACATGTCTTTAATTTAGTGCTTAGATATTCCGTTGGATCTATTGGTTCAATCCTTATAGGTATAGACTCATATGGGAGGGGATTAAACAATTACACACTAGTGATAGTATTGTGAGATTACTCCAGGAGGTGAGCGATTTGGAAGGGATCTCCTAGTATTGGTGTTGAGGCCTTACAATATCTTCTCGGATGTGATCTAGTTATCCATAGTCCATTCTCATATCGCCTGTTTTAGGCATACAGTGTGGCGTGTCCATGAATATGGGTCCCATTTTTCTTCCACTGTTGAAGAGGAAACTCCTGAAGCACATGAGAATCTTTATCGAAGGAGGGTGCTTCCGATCACTCACCAGTTGGTTAGCCTCACCCTTAGTGCAGTGGATGAGAGTAGTACAAGATTTCCTTTAGTGAAGGATGATTACGGTTATGTGTTTCTTGAGGATTTTCCAGAACTACCTTCTCGTAGAGAGTTTGACTTTTTCATCAACATGTATCCTTGGAAAACACCGACATCCAAACCAACATATTGGATGGCTCCCACAGAGCTTTGCGAGATGAGGGTATATCTAGAGGACATGCGGGAGAAGGGGTTCGTAAGGCCAAGAGTTTACACATGGTCAGCCCCGTTTCTTTTTTCCATGAAGACAGATGGGAGTTTGAGGTTGGGCATGGACTTCCGGTGCCAAAACTAGGTTATCATGAAGAACAAGTATCCACTACCAAGAATTGATGAACTCTTCAATTGTGTAAAGGAATCATGATGGTTCTACAAGATATACCTCATATCAGGCTATCACCAGCTTCAGGTATGGGATGAGGATGTAACGAAGATAGTCTTCAGGTGTGTGTGTGTGGAGAATTTGAGTTTTTGGTGATTCCTTTCAGCATGACCAATGCCCCTGCAGTGTTCATGGGACTCATGAACAAAAATTTTCAACCTTACATTTGTTGGTTTATTTTGGTCTTTATTGAAGACATCATTGGGTACGTAGTGTCAGAGGAGGAACATGATACACACAAGGGGATAGCCCTGGATACACTCTGAGAGTACCATATTTATGGTAAGATCTCAAAGTGCTAGTTCTAGATACGAGAGATTGACCTTCTGGGACATGTCATCTTGGAGGATAGAGTTGCAGTGGATCGATGAAGATAGAGGTAATGCTCTCTTGGGAGCCACCCAGGATCATGATTAAGGTGAGAATCTAATGGGGTTTTCATCATTACAATTAGAGGTTCATGCTTGAGTTTTCCAATGTTGAAGCACACTTATTAGCTTCGACATGGAAGGTATATCCCTTCGTGTGGATAGAGAAACATTAGCATAGTTTCCCGCTGTTGAGGAGGAGACTGAATAGTTCCCCCCATTTTGAGACTAATAGAGGAGAGAATTGATTTCGTAGTCTTCTACGATGCGTTAGGGACCAGACTAGGTTTTGTCATTATGTATGAGTGACTGATGATCGCCTACTACTCATGCTTATTGAGGTAGCATGAGCAGAACTATGCGACCCTTGTCCTAGTGTTAGTCGTAGAAGTATTTTAATTGAAGATGATTAAAAACTACTTGATGGGTGAGCGGTTTACAATTTACTCCAGCCACAAGTGTCTCAGGTATATTTTTTCCCCGAAGGACCTGAACCTGAGATAGCGATGAAAGCTAGAGTTCCTCCAGGTCTATGATTTTGAGATAGCCTGTACTCCACTGAAGATGAATTCGGTAGAAGACGTGCTTAGCATGAGGACCAATTTACAAATACTATGTGAGGAGAAAGAACATCTATTCATGATGTTGGTTTACTTCTTCAATGATGGGGGATAAGATTACATTCAATTGATGACTATTAATCCCCCATTCTTAAAGTGATTCAGGGAGGCACAACCAGAGGGTGTTGACTGCGAGGCTCAACGTGCCCAGATATCCTCAAGACAAGATCCTGATATATTTTTTCTAGGTGGGGAGAACATCATCCTTTTTCTGGGGTCACACCATAGTACCAGTGGTGTTTCAAGAGGAGGCATTGAGGGAGTTCCATAGATGAGCTCTTTCAGCACATCATGGAGTGGTGAAGATGTACTATGACCCTCGATGTCAGTACTAGTGGCCAGGAATGAAGAAAGCAGTGACTGAGTTCATCTCACGACTCCTCACATGATAGCTAGTGAAGGCAGATCATCAGGTTCTAAACATCTTGGATCAACATCTTAAGGTACCAGAGAGGAAATGTGATGGTATCTCGATGGACTTCATGATGTGTTTACCATGTAATTCTAGAGTCCATGATTCTATCTAGGTGATAATTTACTAAATCACCAAGTTGGCTCCCATCCTTCCAATCCAATAGTAGGGACCAGTTGATGGATTGGGATGAATCTACATCCAGAAGATAGTGCTACTTCACAGGGTGCCTTTAATGATCATCTCAGACCATGATTCACACTTTACATCCCTATTGTAGAAGGGATTATAGGAGGTGATTGAGGCATAGTTGTGGTTTAGCATAACCTTTAATCCCTTAAATGATGGTCAAAAGGAGTAGACCATATATTCCCTGAAGTATATGCTTCATGCTTGTATCCTAGATTTTGGATGTAGTTTGTAGGAACAACTTACACTGGTGGGTTTTTCATACAGCTACCACTGTCACTGCACCATTGGCATGGCACCGTTCGGGGCCTTGTATGAGGGGACAGACAGATCACCCCTACATGGGACAAACCCCAAGGATTTCACACTCATGGGTACAGAGTCGGTATGAGCTACCACAGAGAACCTATAGATCATCCAAGACAAGACGAGGACTACATAGAGCAAGAAGAAATCATATGCTGATAGGAGGCTGAGACTCTTGAAGTTTGATAAGGGAGAAAATGTGCTCCTTAAGGTCTCACCACGATGGGGATTGCAGAGATTTGGTTGGGGAAGAAAGCTATCTCTGAGGATCATTAGACCATTTCAGATCCTGAGGAGAGTTGGTGAGGTGGCGTATCTCCTAGATATTCCCCCACATAAGCACCTAGTGCACGGTGTCTTCCATGTGTTGCTGCTAAGGAGATACATGCATGATCCATCATATGTCATCGACTTGGGAAAGCTGTACAATAATGATGGGGTGACGTTTGTATAATTCCTAGTGGAGATAGAGGATTGGCAGGGGAAGGTCATGTGTGGGCATTCAATTCCTTGGGTGCGTGTACTATTGAATCATGAGAATATCGAGGAGAGCACATGGGAGAGGGAGACATAGATTCTTGATTAGTACCCCCATTAGTTTTATTATCCCATATTTTGTTTTTTCATGACATAAATCCATATGGTTGGGAAAATGTAATATCTTGGAATTTTTGTGCATTGTTTTAAATTATATGGAATTATTTCGAGACTAATCACTCTAACAATAAGTTATTCTAAGGCCTATGAACCCGGAGTGGAATTTTGAACTTTTTAGGGTAAATTCAATAAACGTGTGAGAAGGTTTTTCTAAATTTTAATCTAGTTCACGAATCAAAAAATTTGAGGGCACTGTTAAAATCAGAATGATGTGATTTACCTAGAAATAACATATCATCGATCGGAATGGGACAATAGAAAAGTTTATTTTTGGACCTTTTGTAAAACATAAATTTATAAATATTTTTTTTCCTAAACTGACAAGAAGAGACATTGATACATTACGATGCAACGACAAGGTGATGATGAGGAACATTAATGGAACTCATTAATGGATTGTAAACTCGTAGCGTAATGAATCATTAAGTGGCATGTAATTTCTACGTAGTTTCATAAATGAAAAATCATAACGACGCAGTGACATAGCATAAATAAAATGTTATGATGTGTTTTCTTTTATTTTTTTGATGCATTGGAGAGACAGGAATTAATCGGCAGATGATTCTCTGAGGAACAATTGGTGGATTTTTTCTCCAATGAAGAACAATGAACACCATCAAAGAATGACGACGAACGCTAATAGATCAAGGATCCGCGATAGATAAGAGCTCCACCCCTCATTAGTGACATATCCTCAATCTAGTTTGGGGTAGTGTTTAAGTGGATTTTCCTTATTCATAAATTAAATTACAAATGTGGAGCAATCAATGATGTGGTTGATCCATGTATTGTGCATTATTACTGGTGGGTGACATTTTTTCGGATTTCATTATCTAGTTTTAAACTATCACTAGTTTGATTGAAAAAAAATCCCCAAGCCTCCCCATGTTTCAAACCTCTAACGAAGAAGGCACAAGATAAAATGAACAAGACTTATGTCCCTATGCACGTGAATTCATTAGGTATGTATCCTCTAGTGGTGGAAAGAAGAATTCAGAGCCAAGGTAGTGATGGCAACGAATTGAGAGTCCTGAAGGCGGAGACGAGTCAGATATCGGACCACTGAAACAGAGTCGGTGTCCTACATAAGGTGCCTCCTGCGTGGAACCACCATAATGGTGGCACCGGTGACTGGTGGTGGTAGGTGACCCTCATCATCCGTGCTGGATGAAGGGGCGTGCTCGGGCATGCGATGGTCACTCGACTGTGGTAGACAGGGACCTCAGAGATGTGCCATGGAGTAGGGAGGGGGCATGGAGGGACCTACCACATCCTGGGCACACACCACCAGTCTGCACCCAGTAGACTCGGCTTCTGCTGGTGAGCTGCACGCCCAGTCGGCGGGCCAGGCTGGACCCACACCCAGCAGGCCAAACCTGTACCAGCATTCAAGACCTGCACCCGTCGGGCCGGGCCGGACAAGACCGGTTCACTGGGCAACCCGGCAGGTTGTACCCTCAGCCAAACTAGACCTGGTCCAATGAGACCCATTGGGCATAGCTCACTAGACAAGCTAGACATGACCTACCCCAAACCGAACCAGGTCCGGTCGGGTCATTCAAATCAAACTGGGGTGTGTGGGACCCCCGGGCCAGGTTGGTCGTGGTGGTCAGACCGGGTCGGACTGGGCTCAGACATAACCAGCCCTTGATTACTAAATTGGTAATAACTTTCAAACTGGGCATTCGATTGAGGAGTCATTAGAACCTTTCAGACCCTCTCGATGAGATAGATATTTTGGTATTAAATAATGATACTTTAATAGAATTAGAGATGAAATGAATTTATTGAGGAGTGGTTCTCCCAATCACATTGCTTACGGAACCCTATGGTTGGCTGAGACCTGAAGACTGCTGATAAAAGACTCTAGTTGACTTGACTATGACCTAGTGGGAAGCACCTCTGCATGAATTTGCAGGTCCATAGTTGGAGAGAGACTGTGTGACTTGGACAACCCCCAATACACGATAGGGAGGAGTACCTCAGTTTTCCAAAGAGGGAAGCACCTTTGTTTGGCTTAGTAGGCCCACAGTACGTGATGAGGATGTGTACCTCAGCAGTCCATGATTAGTGGGACGCGGCATCTACATGAATAGGTAGGCCCATTTTACTCATAGTGGAGTAGTTTTCCATTAGGCGAGGTGTTCAATAATGTGAATGATGATTCTTCTATCACTACCCTAGAATATACCTTGTGTGTGAGCCTTTCTCGTCGTGCTTGTGCCTTGTGTTTGTGCTTATTTATTTTCTTTGAGGATTGATTTTTGGAGATTCCTTTGTGTTTCAGTGTCCCCTACGGATTATTTCGTTACTCACCCCTACACGAGCTTCTACCACATGTGTTGGGTCTGGTGGAGATGATTGATGATATGACGGAGGACTTGGTGGCCTAGGAATTGGCAGGGCCTAGTAGGATCATGCAGACATGACATTCTACTTTAGATTCTAGGATCTACATTTCTCTTACAATTATTTTGGGATTTCAATGGATGGATACCCGATTCCCTTTTTTACTTTATTGTTTTCTGTTCTTTTTGTTGTGTTTTTATTCGATCCCACCAGTTTTAGTATACTTGTCTCTCCCTTTTAGTTCATAGGATGTGGTTGGGCACGTGTGTGTGTGTGTGCATATACGTACTGATGGAAATTCCCCCCACATATAGGTTGACACCTTCGTCACTAGTATCCATCTCCTACCTGTTCGGAGGTGGGCTTGGCATAGTCACAACACGAGCCCCAGGGGATTGGTCATGGCAAACATGAAAATTGTACAAAGTTGAAATTGGTGATTTCTGTGTCTTTTATCATGCTAATTGGACTCTTAAACCCTTGGTTTAAGCAAAATATGATCTCTAATTCATTATTTTATATCTTAATTTAATCATGTAGATGGATTTTAAATTTCTAAACATGTTTTCCATTTCCCTGAACTCCAAAAACCATAATCATTATATCCTATAACAAATATGTTTTGAATTACTTCGATTAATATTTTAGGTATTTGTTATTAAATTATTATTTTCACCCACACTATCTTTGTGCGTTCAACTAATGAAATTCAATTCTTATACTACAATGTAGTTTATTTATTTTTCTCATTCATGTTTTTATATTTTAAATTTGTTTTAACTAGTAAGAATTAATTATTCCCATTGTGATATTAAATTACTTGTTCCATTTACACGGACAATAAAATTGATTATTTTAGTTTAATAATTTTTCAATATATATTTTATGATATTGTCTATTCAATTATTTTATAATTGTGTTTTAATTTTTTTTATAGTCCGAGTAACCTTTTTTTGTTTTTTTTTTGATAGAATAGATTCATTACAATGATAGGTACTCATTAATTTTAATGGATTTGATTCAAAAACTAGAAAAGATTAAAATAATTAAATTCCAATACAAATAAAACAAACAACCAAACCTACAGGAGAGAGATTAAACTATTTAAATAATGGAAACAAAATTAGAATATAAACTTCAAAAAAAAGGAATCACTAACACTGATATAGTTGTTAGTAACAATTCATAAGATGATAATTTTCCTAATTTTGATACACTTGAATTTTATTTTTTGTAAGAAAATGATGAAGGGGATATTACCGGTAATATCGATTGGGATAAGAAAAAATACAGAAATCCATAATTACCAGAAGAAAATGATGACAAAAAAGATGAAAATGTAGATGAAATAAAATAAAACATGGATGTCATGTTTATCATGTAAATTTTAGATAATATGGGAATGACTTCATAAGAGGAAGAAGAATTGGCTGTAATATAAATTAACTACGTAGAATAATGATATGTAGCATTAGATGAAGAATTTGAGGAGATGTCTACTGAACGCAAAGTGATCATTATAGAGTAGTATAACCCATAGATATATCATTTCAAAATGTAGAATAACTTACCATGCCTTGTTAGATAAAAAAATATTTTTAATTTTCTTCGTACTATCTGGACTTTGGTCAAATCACCTAAAGATGAAAATGATTAGATTAAGGAAAATAAACGATGATTTGTATTTGAAACTGAGTTAAAATTTTGTTGACCCAATACAATTATCATTATACCAAAATTCAATAAGATATCCAAGGTATGTTTGATCTAGATGAATGTTATTAAGGTGAATCTATTGATATGAAATGAGAGCTTTTGTCACTTTAAATTATTTTTGATTTATAACTTATTAGGACTCAATTTTATAATGGGATTTCGTTGCAATTATCAATATATTTCTTATCATTATTCACAGAGCCTTCACTTCCAAATGTTTTCTTTAATTTTTTTGTATAAGAAAAAATCATTGGAATGAAATTAGGAAGAAAAATTTGAAGATGTCTTTTTAATACATTGCACATCATGAGATACATTCAAATGAAACAAAATTAAAATACACATCATGAGGAAATGTTAATAATAATTTTTTTTCTTTTCTTTTCTTTTGTAATCTATATATTAATTTTTCTAGAATTTATAATATTCCAATTTAAGGCCCCACATTGATTTTTGTAAATAAAATTTTCTTGAAAATTATCTTTATTTTTATTAATTATTTTTTTGTTAATTTGTTTTATTATGATTATACATTTCCATGAGTGATTATCCCAAACATTGGTCTCATTATAGAGACATTCTCTTAGTCCAATATTTCTTATTCTTTCTATTTTATATTTTTTAGAGATACTTGATTTTAATCTTTTATAGAACACTCATGGAATATTAGCCAATATATGTCTAAATAAAATTACCTTTAAAATAATTCAGGAATTATATTATATCCCATTATGATTGGACCATTATTAAATTAGACCATTATAAATATTTTCTAATCCATGAAAATACTTGTTAGAAAAATTTCCACATCATAAGTCTATTTTATCCATTCCTAACCAAATTTCAATTTTTTGTATGATTTTAAAAAAAAGTGTGGGGCTCTTGCTTCCAAGGTGGAATGGATGTGTATAACATAATGGATAATTTTTGGGGAAAATATTTTTATATATGGAAATAGGATCCTCATTTTCATACATTATATTCACTGCACATCCTCTTTGTGCCTTGGGATGATAGAAAATCTCCAATATTAGAATGATGATCTTTTGATTATATTTTATTAGGTGATAGATTTGGATTTTTTTTCTAAAAAAAATATTTATAAAATAATTAAAAAAACATAATAATACAACATGGTTCATTTATAATTATGTTTCACCATGTCATGAACCTTCTTTGAGTTTTGGGAAAGGGATTTGAATTTTGTGAAGGTAAAATATTACATTGAGATTTTTTGGATTTTTATAAATAATATTTAGAGTAGGACCATATTTTTTATATTTAATTCGTTTACATCATTTTTATACCGTCCTAAATCCTTATATTTATTTGAATATAAGAAATAAATCCTTCATGATTACTTGTGATTTTAAATTTAGATGGTGGGGATGACAGATTCAATGTATGTCATTATAAGGGAGAAATTTTTGAGGTATGTAAAAAGATATATTCAATTTTTTACCTTAATGATGAGAAAAAAATCAGCTGAGGCTAACCTAGAAATGGAATATATATTGATATTTAATTAAAAATAATACCAGATGAATAAAAAAGTATTCATATTTCTATGGAAGGCTTGTAAAATAATTTGTTGATTTGTTTCTTTAAAAAGTTAGGCATTGATGATTTTTTATATTGTAATGCTCAAAAATATAACATTACCCATTTAATGAATTTACCATAAATATAATTCATTTAAATCCTATTAAAATGGGTGATCTTTGTATTATGGTGAGAATTAATTCTTGGAGATAGTCTTGAATTCATGTGTGGGGGATTTGAAATGTATATTTATTGTAAACATTTTTATATTAACAGACATTATTTTTTAATAATATTAAATCTTGATCAAATTTAAAATTAATTTTTCATACTGGGATGGGTACAAAACAATTATGGAAATGAGATGTGGGAACCCAAAAGGATTAATATTTTCACTAAAAGATGTATTATCATGATTAAGTATGATCATTGGATGCTTCCAAGGGTCAAAACTGATGAAATGTGATCAAAACATGAATTAAACACTCGTAAAATGGAATTTATACCCAAATATTTATTAAATACATGAATATGAATCAATTCATTAACACGGTACACTCAAATAAGCAACTCAAAGGAGGGCTTGTGGCATTAATGGCATGACTACATTAATCTCACCATGAAAGTAGACCGATAGAGCTAGTAAATGATACATTCAATGTTGAATTAAATAGAAGACTCTAGTTTAGAACCAAAATGTCATTTAATACTGATTTTGATTAAATAGTCCCATTATAACCATATTAATTATAAATTAAATCAAACTCATGAAATAATAATACTTATAAAAATTGGTCTTAGTGTCGAATCCTTGATTTTTGGTCATCAAGAGGTTCAGTCATGGAGATCAAAGTCTTTTATTGTTTTCATGATTGGTATAGTAATTTTTTTAACCTCGTTTTGATTAACATGAGGGTGTATAAATTTTTTGGTGTGATTTTAGGTATAGGGGATTGACTGTATTTGGGTAATTTATTTTCAATATAACACATTTGGTTATTTTTTACAGTTGTAAAATTATAAAATTCTCTTATTATATTTAAATAATTCATGAATATTGTGTTATTAGTGAGGGAGTGATAAAATTTATTTGTTGACTATTATATGATCCTAAACATGACCATTATATAGGTTATTTTCTTTGGTTAAAGATGGTTCAATGTTCCCAAACCATCAAAAGAACTGAAGTAACATTGGAAATGTGAAGAGAGGAAATCAGTGACATGTGAGTTTCTTACAATGACCATTGGACTCACTTAACCTTTTTTTTAAAACCAATCATTAATAATTCATTATTTTGTATCATAATTAATCATGAAACTTGCTTCTTAATTCTAAACATATTTTCCATTCTATTGAACTCTAGAAACTATCATCATAATTTCTTCTACTAAATTTGATTAAATTTAATTCAATAAATACGTGAGATATTTTTTAAAATTATAAATTCCACTATGAATATCTGCATGGGTTTTACAATGGACTTTTAATTCTTATACTACAATATAGATTAGTAATTTTTTTAATTATTGTTTGTAAAATTTAAATTTTGCAACCTTGGAATAATTAACAACACCCATAATGATATCATTCAACCATGTCGATATAATTAAACCAATATCTACCATATAATTATAGGTTATTATATAAATTTCATAACCAATATATATTTCCGTCTTCCATAAAATGGGAAATGGAACCATCATTCACCTTCACGGAATACTACTGCCTCACAAACCAACATAATTAATTTTCAATAAATACATCAAATAGATGCATATAATGATATAATTGATGTATACTAATGATACTCATTAAATATTTTTCTTTATGTAAGTATAATATAACATTTATTTGCATACCCATCCCTTCTTTTAAAAAACATAATTTCGTTCATTTGTACGTGTTGACTACCACCTCTATGAAGAGATGTGTTTCATTTTACATTATAACATATTATATATGATATTTATAAGTTTTTTTATAAATATATTATTATATTTATTATATAAATTCCATGATAAAAAATAAATTAATAGTGACATTATTTCACTCATGATCGTTGAAAATTGAAATGTTACGAATACAGATATAAAACCGTCTATCTCCATAATTGTAACATACTGCATTTTTCTTAACTATCCTTCATGGATGGTTTTATAAGAATATTTTATATTTATATAATATTATTATTTAATTATTATTATATATATATATGATGTAATAAACTCTTCTTTGACCATAATAAACCATTCATAATCATTTTGGATATACGGCCTGAATATCATCAAACTATCTGACATGAACTTAATTGATTAAGTAACTGAATATAACATGGTATAAAATAAAATAAAAGTAATAATTAAATTTATAATAGTTATTAAAATAGAAATTAAATAACATTAATTTATTATTTGTGAAAAAATTAATGCAAGAGATGAGTGAGACTCGTAGTAAGGGACTTTCTTCTAAAAATCATATTTTAATGTTTCTCTTTCAACTATTTTCCTTCATGTTCATGTTCTTAATAATTTATCAAGAAAATTATTATTTTTTATTTAATAGATGGTAGAATAAATTTATGAATATATTTTACTCTCATTAAAAAATTTAAAAAGTAGAATATTTTTAGTGTTTTTGTACGTGACACTTTACTTTAATTTTTAAAAACATTTTAGAATTTTATTTTCTATATAATTTTGTTACATGTTAATATTTTAAATTTTATTTTATAGATGTATTTATTTGTATATTCATTAATTATATATAATATTTTATTTATCTGTTCAAATTATTTCAATTTTTTTCAAATGGAATATGTTTTATGTATTTCAGACGAATCATTTTGAAAACAGTCAAAATAAATGTTATATTTTAACTTATACGGCATCAAAATTTATTCCAACCATAATAACCATTATTTTATTATTGGATTACATTATAATATTATATTTTTTATTCAATGAAAAACCCAACATCCCTATATTTTAGATATTTTCAAAATGGTTTTGAATTAAAAGTATATTTCCATATTTGGAAATGATCCTTTATTAGTGAAAATGAATAATTTTATTAGTGTTGTTATTTAGAACTAATTATGATTAATGATTGTTATTTTATAAAAATAAGGATATATGGTTACATTATTTACAATGGATGGGACCTTTTTTTAAAATCCAAGGATGGGTGGGTTTGTTTAACCCTCATATGCATTTGGTTCTCTAGATAATTATAAAGGTTAACTGTATTTATTATTTACTTTTTAAGACTGATATGGAAAATAATTTCCCAAATTACCTTCATTATTTACTTATTATATATTTTTTACATAATATCATGACATTATTATTAATGTTAATGGGATTTTATTTAAAGGAAAATATGTTCTACTTCTCATTGGTAAAATTTTTAACATTTTGGAAAAATATTTCATGAGTTTTTAATGATTGAAAATGAATAAATATGAATTTTGTTTTTTCAATTTAATATATCTTAAAAAATGGGTTATAAAAATATTTATTTAGGTAAGTTGATTAATTGGGTAATTTTTTTTATTTTAACGGGAATATTTATTTTGAGAAAGGAAGATGTTTTTAACTATTCATGGAATAATAGGTTTATTTATTATTTTATGTCACTCACTGAGATTTTTTATACTCATCACTTATTTTAAAATGTCTTCCACATGGTTTATGAATAATTTAATAGTTTAAAAAAATGTATGATCTATTTTAGGAAGATAACAAGAAATAAGAAATCATGTATTTATAAAGAACTTATTTTTTAGGGAGAATGGATACGATGCAAAATGTTTCACTGTCAGAACAATTTATCTTAATTATATAATACTATAAACCTAAAATTTATTTGGGTATAATATTTATTGAATATTTTTTTGTAATTTTATATGTTTTGGTTTGTTGAAATTGGGTCACATTTATTTGTATCAATGCAAAAAATGTGTAGTTTATGATTTTAGAACTCGATTAAAGATTTTTAGTTTAGGGATGCTATAGGGATAGTAAGGCTTGGATGGTAGGACTGGAAAATTGGATTTATACATTGGGTCTATAATTGCGGTGTTAGTTGGGGGTCTCATAAAATTGGGGGGTGATGGTATGCTTTTTATGATAGGGTTCATTTGGTGGACAGGAATGGAGAGGTTTTGTGGGCATGGTGGGATGGTTCAGATGTAATTATGGAGTGGGATAGTGGCATTGGATGATAAGGTGGTATATACTATCTTGAGTGAAATGGGTAATCCTAGGGAAACACTTTTTATATTTTATTTTTTATATATGTAGTGGCGGTTTTTTAAAAGGTCCTTTAAAAAATTTTAAGTAGCTGTTTTGAAAAACACCCCTAAAAACATTTAAAAAAATATTATACTGATTTTTTAAATAATAATTTAAACATCAAATATTCATAGAAGGATGTCTTGGACACCTCCCAATCTATATTACATATAGTGTCTTTATGATTTAATTTTATGGAATTCAATGTAGTATAAATGTTTCTTATTTTAGAGGCTATTAATTAAATGATATAAGAAGGTTACACTAAGTCATGATCATTCAAACCATTTATGACATAGTATGAATACTCATCTGAGAAATATCATTCTATTATAGTACTTTTTGAGGAAGGAGTTATCAAATTATTATAAAATCACTCATATTACTAGTAAATTCCATGTTTATATATCTCCCACTGCAATCTGATTGAACCACCTCAAATTTTTATGAACTAATTATTTAGTTTTTATAAGATATTTAATTATTTAAATGATTTCAATATTATTTATCAAAAGAAACACATTACTATACCAACATATATCAGCATCAATGATTATAATTTACCAATACTACCAAAACTTTTATATAGTTATTGGTCCACTCCTATAACTATGTGGGAGGCCCAACAGTCCATTATCCCTCTCATATTTTTCACTAAAAGAATATTTATTAATTTTTTCTAATAAATTATATTAAATTTTTTCCAAATATTCAATATCATATTATTCAAACAATACATCTCTTTAGAGTAATTTAATTATTTTCTCATTTATATTATCAAGGTGATAATGCCAAACAAAATTAGTATTGATAGAAAGATACATGAACTTTTTATCATGAATTTAATTGATTATATTATATATATCTCCAATGTATAAACCATTCACCAAAATCTTAATTCCTTACAAAATTTCACACACTTACACTGAATAAAAATTAATTTTAATCATGATTGTAAATACATCTTTTACCAAATGGATTTGGAAATTAAATATCCATTTCTAGATATAACAATCTAAAAATTTTATAATTAAATAATTAATACACTAGGAAGATGAAAATCATATAGGAATACTAAAAAATCAACAAATGTATCTCCACTTCCAACATATAGAATTATTATTTCATTCATAAATTATCCTAAAATTTATTTTTTTTCACATTATTAGAAATATATTTTGAATATATAGTATCTAATATACATGATTTAGAATTACAAAAATTGCTTTCTATAACATTCACATCATTGTGAATAGAATTACTCACCTTAATAATTCATCTCAAATTTATATAAAAATATATTAAATTATAGGCCAAACAAATATCATATCTCAAAATGATATTCATGATTTATAAAATAATCTACAACAATCTATCTTTTTTATATGAGTAATATATTTTATATTAATTCATTATGAGTTTAATTAGATGTACACCCATTAAAAATGATGACCACAGACATTATATCTTAATGTTTTTCGGGATCCATATTTCACTATCCTGTAGTGTAAAAATAGTTTTCTCTCATTCAGTTGTTATTGGGATAGGAAATCATGTTAACAATATGATGTTTGACTGTTTAATAATTCATTGCTAACTCTTCTCCCTAATTTATCATATGAAATTTTATCAAACATAATTTTTCCAGTTTCATAAGTTTTAGGTTTATCTTGGAAAGTGTATCCTAAAGATTTTAGTGGGACAAAATTACCTAACATTTATGGTTTTCCACATCCTCCAATCCTTATATTGGATAATACATGGTGCCTAATTTTTTTGGTTTATCATAACTAAATGGTCGATCATGAAATTTTCTTACTTTGGAAGAAATAACATACCATGTATTTATAGGGAGTTGTTAATCTCATTTTCTATCTAAATATAATTCATATATTTTAATATTATAAATAATCTATACATACATTATTTAAATAATTTTTTCATAAACCTTCTATCAAATTAATATTTTTCTAAAATAATAATATTAATTACTTTAGAAAAATAATTATTGGTGTAACTTACCTAAAAAAGGTAAATATATCTTGAAATATTCAAAATAAACCTTAGGTATAAGGTACATGAAATAATTTTATATAAGATATGGAATCATATACAATAGAAAGAGTCTTAAGAGAAAATATAGTTTAATTGTTTTTCCAAAATATACAACCCTTGAGATCTTATTTATATTACCACATGGTCTCAATCACACTCTATTATTGATAAAATATGGAAAATACATACAAAAAAACCACATAGTAAATAGGGAATTATTTTAGCTAAAATAAAATATAAAATATATTAAATAAAAAATAACTTCGAATAAAGACTAAACTCCATATTTTTTTAATCAAATAGATTACCAATGCAGAAATGGAATTAAAACTACTAACTTAAGGAATAAGGTTCCCAAAATCTTTTGAAAAACATATATCCATCCAATATAGTAGAACATTTCTAAAAATTAAGAGACAAAAATAAATGTAATGTTTTGGGAATTCCGTATAATTTTTTTTAATTATATGGAATTATTTCGATGCCACAAAATTTGACAGCGCACGATTTCGAGGCCTAGAGTGCCTGTAATGACCCGTCAATGTTTTTTATGGTTTAATTAGCATGTGTAAGAATTATTCCTGAAAAATTAGAATAACTCTTAAACAATTACTTGGATCAGAAATCTAGGGGCACTATTGTGCTCAAGATGGTGTGTTTACCCTAGGTGCGACTTAAGTTTAGTCAGTACGAGCCACCTATGAGAAAACCCAAAAATAGAATAACTATAAATAAAATAATTAAATGAAGTTATTTCATTTTTCAAATTCTTATAACTCAAAAACTGTAACTTGGATTAAAAAATCGAGACCACTGCAGAACTCATGACGGTATATTTTCTTTAGGCAGATACTAACATTGGCCAGTACGGGCCACCAGTGAATGTTTGATTCTGGACGTAAATAAAATTTTTAAGTGACAATTATTTTATTGTAACATTCATAACTTTTAAATGGTAACTTGGATTGGAAATTTGAGATTATTGTTGGGTTCATTGGGGTGTGTTTCACTTAGGCAGAGCCCTACCTCGACCGGCGCAGGCTGAGGGTGACTGTTAATTAATTTTCAAACTTTTTTTCGGGTACCCTCTAATAAACATGGGAACTGCATTTTGTAACTTTTTAATCCTTGCTCAGAATTGAGATTCAAGGACACCGATGAACTCGCAATGCCGATATTCACTTATGAAGACCCTCACCTCGACCGCAGTAGGTCGAGGGTGGATGTTTGTTTTCTGGATTTTCTTGGGAGAGTTAAAAGAATAAAAATATAATATGACATCAACATTTTATTTTTCTTGGTGGGACATCCTTTTTGAATTTAGTTGTGGGGACCACCACACCCTTGAACTCCCACATTAATGTGAGTTAACCTTTGAAATCATTCCAACCTAATGTGCCACCCTTAACTTAATTAATTTTCCATCATTAATTGAGTTAATTCTTATCTTATTAATTTGGCACCTCACCTATCATGGGAAAAAAGATTGTAAATGGAGATCCTTTGAAGAATTATCTTCCAAAGGAATAACTTCTCCAATGAATAAAAACACTTCGGATCAAGAACGTTGACGTTGGATCGTGGCTTTGAAGTGAGTTGTGGGAGCGAAGAATATTGGCGCCCCTGCATCGACTTCATCTCCTTCCTCAAGAAACCTCTAACGAACGTCAAGGGAGGGGTTTTAATTTAAATATGATTAAATCTATTTTTTTATTCTTCATGCTCTTGATTCACAACGATGATGGACAAAAAAACAAGGCCATCATTCTTCACTTATACCTTGACCCTTTTCATTTATTCTTCGGTGTTCATCATGCATTATTTGTGAGTTCTTCATGCGTTCTTCGATAAAAAATAATTAATGATGTTGGAAACACAATTTTTTGTTGAGCGTGATGTATGGACGTGGAGCCCTTGACTCGAGGATCGAAAACATGAGGTCATCATATTTTTGGGCATAGAATGAAGTTGAGGTGACTTACGGAAGAGTAGGGTGGCCTGCACACTGGCTAGCTATGTGGAGATAGGGTGGCATGCAACCATGCCACCAGATGAGAAGGAGGCCTTGGCCCTTCGGCCATGGCGGATTAGGGTCGTGGCCGGTAAGCCGGTCGTCTATGTGGAGAAGAGGCAGTGCACATTCACGCCACCAAAGCATGAAGCTGCGGCCGCATGTCCGCGGTAGATGCAGTAGGGAAGACGACACCCAACCAGCCACAGGAGGACAACAAACCTCATCTGCACCACTGGGAGGAGAACCAGCTGGCCATTCTGACCGACCATGTCATGTTGTGCGGGACCACACCGGATGTCTTGTGTGCCAGTAGGGTGACCAAATGGTCGTCGGGCCATTCACAATACTGAGGGGGCGCCTCCACCACGTAGCGGCTATGGGGGACCCTTCCATGGTAGGCCACTCGACTACGGGCTACACCATGGGCCACCCAATGGGCCCTGCCAGTGGGCCACACCCAGCGTGTCGCACCAGAAGGTTGTGCCCAGCGGGCGGGGTGGGGCTACTCCCTTCGAGGGCCGGGTCGGACCATGGCCCAGTTGTTCGGGCCCACCGTAGCGTCGGCCCACCGTGTCAACCCAAACATGGTCGGGTCTGCCCTGACCAGGTCGGGCAGGGTCAGAACGAACCTTGACCCATCAAGACCCATATACGCCTTTGGGGTCATATCTTGAGAACCGAGATTTCGTTTGATGAACCATCCATAGAACCAAATTTCATGGATCGAGATGATCCTTTTTTGCATGCTTCACTTGAGTTTTGGATAAAGTTGGAGCACAAATGGGTTGGATCGAACCCTGAATCCAACCGAGTCGTTGGAGAGGAAACACTAATAACATACTAACGTGGCATCCTGTTCACACATTTTCTATTGCGTTGGGTCCATTATGACATGATAGACCATTGGGTTACTCCTTTTTCGAGCTTAGTGGCGGTCGAGGAATGACCAATATCTCGAGGGACAGATTTTACGAAACTCGAGCGCACTAGGTGCGAGTAATCCAGTGGCTGGAAATGAGGCGGAGGTTGGAGATGGATTATACGGATGTTAGTACCTATCAACTCTAGGTAGTTCGGAACCTATGTGGGTAATTTCAGGGGTTAATATCTATCGTTCTTATGTGGGTTAGCACTCAGCGATCTTGTGTGGGTCAGCGGATACTGATCCTATGTGGGTCAGATCCTGTGTTGGGCATGGCTCAGCGATACTATGGGGGTCAGCCCATACTGATCCTATGTGGGTCAGATCTTATGTGGGTCAGTGACCAATGATCTTATGTGGGTAAGCGTATACCGATCCTGTGTGGGTCAGCGAAGATTAGTACTTATCAACTCTTGGTGGATCAGATCATGTGTGGATCATTGTGGAAGTTAGTACCTATCGATCCTACGTGGGGTAGACTTTGTATAGTCAGTAGCAGTGCCTCTTGACATAATAAGACGATCTTGCTTCACAACTATTCATTTGTACTTCTATACGTCACTGAAAAATTGGTTTGAGATGAGACTATGATTGAAATAAGAATTTTACCTTCATGGTACTATCCTAGTAGTGATACCGGTCTAGTAATTTTACCTTCATGGTACTATCTTTGTGGTGATACCTCTATGGTACTTTTACCTTCGTGGTACTATCTTCATGGTGATACCTATGTGGTAATTTTACCTTTGTGGTGTAACCTTCCTGGTGTTACCTGTGTGGAACTTTTACCTTCATGGTGTTACCATCACGGTGTTATCTTTCTGGTATTATTCCCTTATGTATGATATGTGTATATCTTGATAACTTTGGAGTATGTATGGTTATAAACCTATGTAGATTAGATGTCTTTCTTTGTGGTTTTACTTTGTGAATATTTAGGAGACCTATGGGATCTTGGGGTCCCTACTGAGTATCGTTATTCTCACCCCTGGACAGGCCTCTCCCACACCTTGTTGTGTCTTGTGCAGATGATGTACAACATTGATTGAGGCTAAGGGGTCCAGGATGGGTTAGTGCACGGAGGTGGACCATTCGACATGATGTGACGCAGAGGATATGATGGACAGATGTGGAGTGCATAAGAGGCAATCTATACATACACTTCAGGTAGGAACCTGGGAGGACGACCCAATAGTTGTATTCCTTTTTCTTTCAGTTTTATTTTATTTTTAGTTGTACTTGTGCCTTTATAGTTGGGCTTTTATTCCGGCCCCTTTTAATTTCAGTACTCTTCTACTAGAGTAGTTTACTTCACTGTTGCTTCTTTTTGTGCTCCTAGACCGTGTGTTTGTATAGGATTAAAGGCAATGCCTTCCTATTTTAGGGAGTATGCCTTTCGGTTCTACTTTCTAGCCCCTGGCCTATGGAAGGCAGGATTGGGGTTGTCACGACATGAGCCTCAAGTGATGGGTCGTGACAAAGTGGTATTAGAGGACTTTGGTTCTACCGAAGAAATGGGACTCTGATCATTTCATTGTGGCAATAGTGTTAAGTGTTATGAGTGTGGTTTTTAATTTGGGGAATCCAATATTGGTGAGGCAGATGATGTATCCATACACCAGGACCATGAATTCTGATTTCTGACGCAGCGCATGAAAAGACAGATTGCGTGTGTTTTTGAAGAGTTTTTCTTTTGAATTCCTTGTAGTCAGCTCACCAGGCATAACTTAGACACTATATAGCACCGGTTCCTTATTAGGATTCCACCACTTAGACATCCACCAAAGTTTCTTGAGAGAGTACGCAATGATGGCCCACAGAGCGACGAGGCCTCAGTGTAGGGTCCTCCTATGGCGTTAGCACCTTTGGGTGGTGTACCAGTAGCACCACTACCCATTGGACGATCATTGCCACCAGCCCCACTAGTATAGGATTCATGCCGACTAAACATGTTGCATGAATTCCAGCGATAAGGGCATTCGAGGATTTGAGGTGAGACAGATTCCCTGGTAGCTGAGGACCAGCTGGAGGTTGTTGCTAGAGTTTTCCGCCTAGTTGAGACACCGTTAGAGCAGGTGGTGAACATTGCTTCTAGTCTTTTCTAGTGAGTGACCATAAAGATGGTATACATAGTGATGGGGCTGCGGTATGTGGACTATTGCCTGAGATAGTACCTTCAGGTAGTGTTTCAGTTATATCACTACCCGTTGGGAAGCAGTTACAACCAGCAGTACCGGTAGAGGACACCTTAAGGCTTCGTGCCTTACCCATGTTTTAGCATCAGATACACCAGAGGTTCCCAGGTGAGCCCGAATCACAGGCGTCTAAGGACTGGATTGATGAGATGTATAAGATTTATCTAGAGCTTCTGCAGCTTAGGCAGGAAAACATGTTGGTAGCTGAGTATTCATCGAGGCGTACCAACTATTCCGGGTACTCAATGAATACATTATGATCGTTGCTTCGATGCTCGAACTTCTGAGTGCGATGTGTTTAAGGATGTCTGAGCCAGCACTATTCCTATATGCATTCCATCCTATATTTCGGTGCTAGAGATAACCTTCATGATTGAATGTTCTTTGGATGAGCTGATACAACCAATTAATGTTGGTAGGGGGAAAGTAAGAAACTGTAACTAGTCTTAGAGACTTGGTTATGTAAAAATGTTTCGGGTAGAAGAAGTGTTAGGGACAGATAAATCTGTAGGGATGAAGATGTGGAAGAAGATCTAGGAGAGCATCATGAGGTGGTGTACATTTCTACATGTTACAACAACACCCCTTTGTGGTCCCCACCTGGCTTAGGGAGCTAGAGGACTGGGGAAGGGAGTAGCTGCATACGGTCAAGGAGTGCGACCCAAGGGATTTAGGAATGATTCGATGAATGTTCTATGTCTACTACTAGTTTTCGTATTAATATACATAGGTACCTATCATTCCATCCATCCATGATTCTTTTCCAAAACCTAGAGATTCTGGTTAATCCGTTGACTTGACCCCCTCGTCTGGAGATACCTTTGGGAGGAGACTTAATAATCACAGTTACACTAACGGTGTAATATGACCCTTGAGGTGAGAGTTTCGGTTGGAACCTCATGGTGGTAGCATCGACGACTTATGACGTTAGTTTGGGCATGGACATGATATCCACAATTCATACTCAGATTGATTGTATCAGGAAAAAGGTTGTGGTGTACCTGTAATGTTGGAATGGGATTTTCCTTGGTCAGTGAAAAAGGAAACCCAAGTAGCCCATGATAAACTCATGCATAGGAGGGTGCAACCAATCACTACTGAGTCAGCCGAAAATACTATATTTTCAACAGGAGTTTGGAGTTTGGAGTTCCAAACAGGAGTAGCAGAGCATGGGGATATCTTTTCAAAAGAAATTTCTAGGATTACCTCCCCAAAGGTAGTGGAACATCTGCTTTGGATAGGTACTACTGAAGATTTTTTCTGACTTCCTCAGGGAAGCGCCATGCTTTTTAGCTTTGATGGAAAAGGGGGAGCCTTTCCTATAGATGGAGAAGTATCAGCAGAGCTATTAGGAGCTGAAGCAGAGACTGATGAGTAGAACTGTGATACCCATGAACTAGAGTTATTAGTAGTGGTCTTTACACTATAGATGTGGTGGCACAAATTGATGGGAAAACGTTTTACAGTCTACTCTGATCACCAGAGTCTCAAGTATATCTTCGCTCAGAAGGACCTGAACCTGAGATAGCGGCGATGGCTAGAGTTCCTCCTGGACTATCACATTATGATATTTTATACTCTTGGGAAAGAGAATGTGGTAGCGGATACACTCAGTTGGAGTTCTGGTCTGTAGTTGCTGAGTGAGGCGACATAGTAGCTAGCCGCATTACAGATATCCCTCATGGATAGAGATAGAGCAGCATACCTTCAGTCTATGATAGCCACACCCCCATTCCTTCCTCAAGTTAGGGAGGTGCAGCTTGGGGAAACTGACTGTGAGGCTCGATGTGCTCATATATCCACAAGATAAGAACATAATAGATTTTCTGAAGGTGGGGAGCATTTCATCCTCTTCAGAGGACATACTATGGTACCTATGGTGCTATGGGAGGAATTTTTGATGGAGTTCCACACGTCCCCTATAGCTGTATATCCAAGAGTGGTGAAGATGTACCCAGACGTTTGGCATTAGCACTAGTGGCCAGGAATGAAGAAATTAGTGGAATGGTATGTATCATGATGTCTCACTTGTTAGCTAGTGAAGCTTGCACAAAGCTGGATGAAGCTTTATGCCGACAAGAGACAAAGACCTTTGGAGTTCTAGGAGGGGGCCATGTTTTCTTGTGAGTCTCCCTCGATAGGGACTATAGAGCACTAGCCGAGGTGACAAGTTATCACTGAGGATTATCATACCATTTCGGATACATCGAAGAATTGGTGAGGTGGTATATTTCTTGGCACTACCACCACTGTTAGAGTGGGTGAACAACATCTTCCACGTATCAAAGCTCAGAAGATACGTTAATGACCCTTCTCAAGTCACAGACCTAGGAAAGGTGGACTTAGATGATGAGGCAACATTTACTGAAGTTCAGTAGATATTGAGGATCGACAAGAGTGGGTCTATCGTGGGCAGATGATACCTCAGGTGTACAATCGCTGGCAGCACAGAAACATCTATGATAGCACATGGTAGATGGAGGCTCAGATCCATGCTCAGTACCCCCATTTTTTCTATAGTCTATGTTTTGGATTTCAGGGATATAAATCCCTAAGGTGGGGAGAATATAATGTCCCATAAATTCCATATTAATTTTTATTTTAATTATATGGAATTATTTCAAGACCGTGAAATCTGAAGGCATGCGATTCTAATGCCCAAAGTGACCGAAATGATCCATTGAAGTTTTGTTATGGTTTAATTAGCACGCGTAAATAGTTCTCCTAAAAAAGTGTAATTACTCTTAAACAGTTACTCAGATCAGAAATCTAAGGGCATTGTTGCACTCAAGATAGAGGATTTACCATAAGAGTGACTTAATTTTAGTCGGTACAGGCCTCCTGTAAGAAAACCAAAAAATGGAATAATAATAAATAATATAATTAAATAAACTTATTTTATTTTTCAAATTCTTATAACTTCACAAACTATAAATTGGATTAAAAATTTGATACCACCACTGAACTCATGAGGGTATGTTTTCTTTAGGCAGATACTAACTTTGGACAGTGTGGGCCACCAGTGAAAGTTAGTTTTTTTTGTAAATAAAATAATTAAGTGACAATTATTTTATTGTAAACTACAGATCATTTTAATGGTCACACAGATTAGAAATATGAGATTACCTTTGGGTTCTTTGGGTTGTGTTTCACATAGACAGATCCTAACCTTGACCGGCATGTGTCTAGGGCGACTCTTAATAATTTTTGAAACTTTTTTTTGGGTAAGTTCAGTAAATTCACAAGCAACATTTTGTAACTTTTGAACTGGGGCTCAGAATTGAAATACGAGGACACCATTGAACTCGCAGTGCTGATATTCACTTAAGCATACCCTCACCTTGACCATAGTAGGTCATGGGTGGAAGTTTGTTTTCCATATTTTCCTGGGAGAGTAAAAAGAATAAAAATAATATATGACAACAACATTTTATTGTTCCTGGTGAAAACTCCTTTTTGAATTTAAATGTGGGACCACCCAACCCTATAACTCACACATTAATGTGAGATAACCTTTGGAATCCTCCCAACTAAATGTGCCAACATTAACATAGTTAAAGTTCCATCTTTAATTGAGTTAATTCTTATCTTATTAATTGGGAACCTAACCTCTCAAGGAAATAATGATTTGGAAAAGGAGATCCTTTGGAGAAAAATCCTCCAAACAACGAACTACCCCACTAAAGAATAAATATTCATAGTTTGAATGTCGACATTGGATCATGGTTCGGAAGAGGGTTGTGGGAGAAATGAATGTTGACTCCCCTTCATCGATTTCATCACATTCCTCATGACACCTCCAACAAACTTCAAGGTAGGGTTTTAATTTGACGTATGATTAAATATATTTTTTTATTCTTCATACTCCTGATTCACAATGAAGATTTCCAAACAAACATGGCCATAATTACACACTTATACCTCGACCCTTTTGTTTCTTTTTTGGCATGTTCTTCATGAATTCTTCATGTGTTCTTCGATGCCAAATAATTTATGATGCTGGAAACCCAAAGTTTTTTTGAGTGCGCTGTTTAGACGCCGAGTTATCAACCCAAGGAATGCGAATATATAGTCGTTATACTTTTCGGGCTTAAAAAATGTTGTGGTGACCTGCATAAGAGGTGGGTAGCCAGCACACCAGCCAGCTGCACGGAGATAGGGTGGCGCATGACTGCTCCGCCTGATTAGCAGGAGGCCATGACCCATCGGCCGTGGCGGAGCAAGGTCACAGACAGCATGCCGACCGACCGCATGTGGAAGCGATGACAAGCGTTCAGGTCGCCGGTGTAGGAGGCTGCGACCACATGGCCACGGTGGTGGCTGGAGGGCGGCCAACACCTGGACAGCCACAGGTGGACTGTGGGCCGCATCCGCGCCACTGGGAGGAGGATGGTCGGCCATTCCGGTTGACTGCATCATGTCGATCAGGACCGCTTCTACGGTCCCGCAAGCCAACAGGGTGACCGAATGGCTATTGGGCCGTTTGGAATACTAGGGGGTGCCTCCCCTGGGATCCAAATATGGCAGACCCCACCACGGTTGGTCGCCCGACTGCGGGCCATCCAGCAGGCCGTGCCCTGTGGGCTGGGCCAGGATGCTCCCTTCATGGGTCGGCCCAGACCATGGCCTAGCAGGCACGCCCTACTATGGCCTTGGCCAACCGGGTCGTCCCTAACCGGGTCGGATCAGCCTAGGCCGGGTCAGACTGGATTCGGGCCCATCTAGACACATATACGCCTTTGAGTCCATATATTGAGAACCGGGTGTCCATTTGATGAATCGTCTATGGCATTGGAATCCTTGGATTGAGATGATCCTTTCGGTATACTCTACTTGAGATTTTGATAAAGTTGGAGCATGACCGAGTTGGATCTAAACCTAAATCCAATAGGGTCCTTGTAGCGGAAACACTAATTACTGACAGACCGGGTGTCCGATTAATGTGTCGCCTCTTGCGTTGGGCCCCTTATGATGTGATAGACCTTTGGATTACTTTTTTTGAGCCTAGTGGTGGTTGAGGTATGACCGATATCTCGAGAGATAGATTCTATGAAACTTGAGCACACCGAGTGCGAGGGATCCCGTGTCTAGTAGTGAGGCGGGGGTTAGAGAAATATCATACGGAGGTTAGTACCTATCGACTCTGGGTGGGTCAGATCTAGTATGGTCCATTGCGGGGGTTAGTACTTATCGATCCTGTGTGGGACAACACTCAATTATCCTGTATGGGTCAGCACATACCAATACTGAGTGGGTCAGATCTATTGTAGGTCAGTGCTTAGTGATCTTGTGTGGGTCATCACATACCGATCCTATGTGGGTTAGTTTCTATGTGATTCAGGGCTCAGTGATACTTTTTGAGATATCACATACCAATACTATGTGGTTCAGAACCCGTTAGGGTCAGCAGAGGTTAGTACCTATCGACTCTAGGCGGGTTGAATCCAATGTGAGTCACTACGGGGGTTAGTACCAATCGATCCTATGTGGGACAGACTCCGTAAGGGTAGCAGTAGTGCCACTTGACAGAATAAGATTATCTAGATTCGTGAATAATCATATATTCTTCTATACTTCACTGAAAACATTGTTTGATCTCATACTCTATTTGAAATAATACTTTTACCTTCGTGGTACTATCTTCATGGTGATACCTATGTTGTAATTTTACCATCGTGCTACTATCTTCATGGTGAAACCTGTTTGGTAGTTTTAATTTCAAGATAATATCTTCATGGTGATACTTGCATGGTACTTTTACCTTCATTGTGTAACCTTCTTGGTGTTATCTTTGTCATATACTTCCCTCATGTATGAGATGTGTATATAATTATAACTTATGTGTATGCATGGGCACAATACAAATTAGAGTGGATGTCTTTCTTTGGGGTTTTCCTTTGTAGAACTTTATGAGACCTACAGGGTATTTGGGTCCCTACTGAGTATCATTATACTCACACCTGCATGGGCTTCGCCGACACCTTTTTGTGTCTTGTGCAGACAAAAAACAACATTGATCAAGGTAAAGGGGTCCTGGACTGGACGATGCATAGAGGTGGACCATTCAGCGTGATGTGATGCAGAGAAGATGGAAAGACGTGGATTGTTGAGGAGGTGATCTTTACCTATCCTTCATGTAGGAACCTCAGAGGATGACCCAGTAGCTGTTTTAATTTTTCTTTTAGTTGTATTTTATTATTAGTTTTACATGTACCTTTATAGTTGGGCTTGTATTCTGGCCCCTTTTACTTTTATCTCTATTTTACTATATTAGTTTACTTCACTGTTGCTTCTTGTTGTGTTCTTGGACTGTGTGTTTATACAGGATTAATGTAAATGCCTTCCCATTTTAGAGACTATGACTTTCAGTGCTAGTCTCTAACCCCTGGCCTATAAATGGTGGGCTTGGGGTAGTCACGGCACGGGCCCCGGGGGACAGGTCGTGATAAGAAACTTACCACACCATGAATATTTATTCTAGGATCCATTTCTAGTTGATATAATAACTTCCTCTTTTCCAATATCATTATAAGTGATATCTATATGAACACATATATGTATGGGAAGGGTTATGTAATACATTACTTTCTAGTATTCCCTTGATTAATACAATGCTTTCACTTATTTTAACTTTTATAAGAAAATGTTACCAATTACACTTGGAAAATAATTAACCAATTTTTAGGAAAACAGTTCATTAAATGGTGTCATATAATTCCATCTTATTATATGTTAAAAACTAACACTAATGTATTAAAAAAATGTAAAAACATTCCAATTCAACCATAACTCACACATATTTATTTTCTCTATCACTTAATAAAGTCACGGTAAATAATAATCAATATACCATACGAATACATTCATATGATAATAACATCATCCACTATGGACCTTCCTATTTTTGAGTGTTTTATAATTGAATACCACACATAATCTATATTAAAACATAGGGATCTAACTATATATATCAATCCTAAAACTACTGATGATTACCAAAATCTTTCAAGATTTATATCTCATAAGATAATAATGTAAAACAATTCGATGATATTGAACTATTATGTGAAGAAGGGGAATGCCAATATAATATGAGAAGAAGGGGAAACCATTTTAACAACCTATAAAGAATTGTGACGAGGGATGATGGTGTGTCCCACCCAGTACGTACAACCCCCATTATAGCACCCTATGTTTTTATTGAAATTGTTTTCTCGAATAAATTATATTTTAATTGATATATTTCGTTGTTCTAAGTCAAAAATTACTTTCACATGGATAAAAATTGGGTACATTACACACAACACAGACTCATCATATGTTACACACAACACAGACTAGGTGTATATTACATGGAACACTGACTTGGCGTACATTACATGCAACATTGAGTTTCCATGAATCATTTTTTTGTTAAAAATATAGAAATGAGAATATCATAACATATCCATTAAACATAGTAATATAAATCATAGAAAATAATTTTTAATATTTTTTTAAGGATTTATATAAATAAAGGATATTTATAATGAAATATATAATTATTGTTAAGGTCATAATATGTTTAAAAATACAAGTTTCTCAAATGAACTTCTTTTCATGTTCTTCTGTAAAAAATAATAAAATTAATTCTAGTAACATTTTGAAATTTAACATGACAAAAAAATATTAATTTTTTGATAAATAATATATAAATTATATTAGGGTTAATTTTTTGTATTTTTCTAAGGTACTTCATTTTTTGATGAATAGTGAAAAATACCATATTTTAACTCAAAACTCCTTTTTCATATAATTTATTTATATGGTTAAATTATATTTATAATTTTATTGAAGTTTAATTAGATTTAATTATTTTCATTTAATCAAATTTAGTTCATTGTACCTAATTTTCACATTGAAAGTGGATATAAAAACATAGCAAACTTTTGATCATATTTAGTTAAAAACCCACAGTGTTGGCCTGTCAATGGGATTAAATTTAAATTAATTTCAAGAAATAATGTTATGATAATTTGTATTAATTTATTACATGTTTGGAATATTAATATTTTATAATATATAATAATTTAAACTTGTTTTTTTATGAAAAATATTATTGAATGTAATTAAAATTAATTACAACGATTAACTTAAAATTAAGCTTAACAAGAAAATAATCCTTAATATTAAGGACCAAAATGACCAATAAAATTGTTAAAACCCCATTATTCTTCCATTATTCATAAATTAAAATTAAATTAATTAATTTTTTTGGATTGATTTTTGTTAGGTAAAAACCTAGGTACACCAAAAATGTTTTAAAAAATGCCATGTATCTCCCCTCCCTTCGCTATAACATGCCACCATCTCTACACATTAATGTAACCTCTAAAACCTCTTATTTTTAGATAATATATTCACAATAAACATCCAAACATCCCTATATTCCTCCTCAAAACCACTTATTGGGAATAAAACAATCCAAATAATCCATTTGAGGAAAATGAAAAAAAGTTATCTGATTAATAGATAACACCCTCCCTCAAGATCCTTTATATTATTTTATGTATCCAATCATTAAATTGTTATTATTAAATCATTATATAACATAAATATACCCCCAATATTCTTAGATGTAGTTATTATAAGGGTTCTACCTACACTAACACACACTTCTATGTAATGGGTAACAATCATAATGTTTATGTGTACGGTAAACTACCGCCTCATGAAATAATGCATGTTCGTTTTCCACAACCACATCTTATGGTGGAAATTATGATTCAAAGTATGTTTATTTATGACATATATGATTTATATTATATCAATATTAATTTTTAACTATCTTACAACACATATATTTATAATTTATATTTTTTGTAAATATAGTAATTTTGTTTGGGGAAGTGTGGAATACCTCCTCAATGAAATGTGATTCATTAAAACACTACAAGGAATGTATTCAAGATGAGTGAAGTGAAATTATGTGGTGTTTAAGATATAATAATTATATAATAATAATGATATATATACACTTATATATTCATATATATCATTTACAATATTCATTTTAATAAGCCAATTAAATAGAAACAATGTCCTTGTGTATGTACAATCTACCCTCTCAATGAAGAGTTTATTCAATTTCATACTTATATATTATAAGAAATAATATGATAATAATATATGGAATATAAAGGATATTTATATCGTTTTTTACATTCTTAAAATCATTTTATAAGTATAAGGACCAAAGATATTAAAAATTAAGACACATGTTAATAACAAAGCGGGTATTACCCAAAGGGAAACCATAACATAGAATTGTTAACAAATAGTTAATATAAGGTCATAATAAAACAATATATGGTATTATATATAATAATTTGGTTATTTATAATAATTTCATTTTTATTATACATGTGGTTTGAATGATTACTACGAGAGTCAGTACAAAAGGTATGAGGATTTCTAGTCTCACATTGATTTCATAGAGATTTATGGATTATTTATCACTCATCTCATTTGTTTGGTGATTATACTACCCATGAATATATTTTACATTTTTTTCAAGATTTATGGGTATTTAAATATACATTTGATGATATATCTTTTAAAGTGTTTATGTTTCAAGAGTTTCCAAATAAAAATAGTAGTTTTATCTCAATTTTTTTCTTTGAGACAAATTCCATGATCTTTAAGAAATAGGTGTTCAAAATTTCATTTAATATGTTATTTAATAACACATTCATGTAATAAGTGTTTATATTTTTTTATGGATTTCAATCTTCCGATAATCTTTTTCAATGTTTTTTCTATGAAATGATTTTCAAAATATTATTTACACATCTCGTTTCAGAAAGGGAATCCCTATGAGTGGACATTTCGATCCATCACCTGAGGAAACCACTTCCCCATGATAGGATCCCACTAGATAGATATCTACATAGGAAAGATCCATTGTTATCTGATATGGCAGAGCATCCTAGGGGGACAGCCTGATTAGTGATGGTTCAACCCCTCAATCTATCAGCTATGTGGCTACACCCTTCTTCCCACCAGATGGTTTAACACAACAATCTATTTTATATGTGGCCTTTTCAAGATCTATTTTTATTTTTTCAAAGAAAATAGTATCTATATTGTTTTCAAATATATATATATATATATATTATAGTTTATTTTCAAGAAATTTTTTATCAAAAGTGTTTATGTTTTAATGAATCTTTTTTGAAGAAGAAATGATATTTTCCTATAGAAATGTTTTCAAAATATATATCCAACATAATTTCCATCTGAGATAACATCATTTTATGTCAATAATTTCCTTATAAGAAATTATCCAATGGTTAATTTCATATTCTATCTTGAATGGTTTATATTTTTATGGGATTATGCTTATGACATATGTTTCTCTTCCACGAGTTATATCATTCTGAAACCCAACTATTTTAATTGGTAATGATTGTTGAAATTATTTTGAAAAATATCACTTTTCTATAGGTTAATATGGGATGAAGATTTATTTTTACCAATTTAATTTCATGGGATTATGATAAGATGTTTATGAACCTCATCTCTTTTTATGGATCATGATACAATGAATGTTCTATTATCTTGTGGCACATGTATGACTAATTTTATTTAATATGGGTGAGACTTATATCACCTTAAAATGCATCAGTTAGAGATTTATATATCATGAGATAACTGGGTGAATCAAGTCTATGGTCCTGATCCAATATATAAATATAGAGAAACCTATTCCATTATATGGAAAGTACTATGAGTTTGGATGGTTGTGTGTACCACCAAGTACGTGTAGTCACCATGATGTTTGAAGATGAGAATACCTGATCCACTATTAGAAGATTGGAAAACCTGGTCCCTTAAAAGGAATGGACTGCGACTGTGGATGGTGGTTTTTCCCGCCTAGTATGCATGGTTCCCATGAAGTGACATGATGAGTTCTAGTAATATGTCTTGACTTATAGGGAATTATATCTAATATTTATGTATAAAAAATTCAATGTCTTATTTTTATGATATGATTTCACATATTATTTTCTTTATTTACTTGTGATTCATGTATTATTAACTTCCAAGATTTATACCATGATCGATGATTCTGATCTTATGATATGTATGGTATAATATTCTAATGATATGATCACGCACACATACCCCTACGATAATTTTTATAATTGCATGTATCCCTTGATTTCCCTCACTGAGAATCTGTGCTCATCCATTTTTAGGATTTCTTACATAGTCTATGAATATATGTATCATGTTTGATGTGTCTAAGAATGGTTCTTGTCATGAAGAACCTTGTGAGATATAATGCAGATCACTTATATACCAGTGTTAATGTTTCCATGTTTCCAAAGGCAATAGACTAGTACCTTCATTGGAAGTATATTTGTATAATCTTTTATGTATTCTATAATATTTATGTAATGTAATTGTATGAGAAATTATGATCACTATAGTTGGTATCAGAGTAATGTTTTAGTTAACATTCTCATTCTAGGATGAAGAAACCTTAGTGATAACCCTAATGACATATCTAAGGGCATCTCTAAGGATTAGGATAAGTATAAGAAAATTTCCTGGAAGTTTGGTAAAGTATAAGTAATGTTGTTTCCTAGAAAAAAATATCCCTCATTAGATTATGCATGTTCTTGTGGATATGGTATGGATTAACCCAGTAGTAACAACTCGATCAAGGTGTGTCGGTCCAGATTCAGTGTAACTAGGTACACAAAAACAGGCCTTACTGCACACCTGGTTTGATACTCCTAGGGGTTGTGATTTGGGAATTCTAAAATACTTTATGAACCATAAATAAGCATTTAAATAAATTTTGGCTATGAATATCCTAGGATAAAACTAAGGTTTCATAGATTTTGAAAGGTGTCATAATGTAGACATATTATAATTGAATTTTAATGAATATATTATTACTCATTATGATAAATATTTCTCACTTTATACTTTCAATTTTAGTCAATGAATGGAACCCAAAGGAACCTTTTTAATGGTGAATTAAATGAACAATGTAATGATTTTCCTCCCGAGAAACCAAATACATTGGGTGTAGGAATAAAAAATATCGTTGCAATGCTCACCTGAATCTATCAGGCTATGGATAACAATGTACATCGAAGTGATCTATATGGGTAAACAAATTTTGGGTCCTTCATGAGGAAACAACAACATTTTTTAGCTGGTCTTTTAATCCACTTGTTGCTTAAAAATAAACCAGTTCCACTAAAAATATATCCGTTGTTCTCTAGTGTTCGGATAATGAGAAATTCATTCTAGCCATTTATCAGTTTTAAGGTGAAGAAGAGCAGTGGTGGACTCTAATCAAGAATATTAGGAATCAATATGAAATTGAATCCATGTATTGGGATGAGTTCTAGTACTTATTCCTCAGTAATTACTTTTATCATGTTCATCGTATAAAGATGGGAAATGAGTTCATTGAGTTAAAGAAAATGTATTTTGAATCATTTGGTATGTATGAGGATAATTTTTGAATACTTATGATTTATGATTTTTGAATTATTATCAACCTCAAATTAAATTTGATCAGTTATTTAGTGTCTTAAATCCATGTATTTTATGAATAATGACCATAAGGGTCTTTAGTAGATATGAATAAGTTGTGCACTATGCAATCTAGGTTAAAATGGAGGCTGGAATAATATATCAATGTAATGGTTTTTACAAGAAAAAAAGATGGAGTTTAATGGAATGTCTAAAAACCATGAATAGAAGTAGATGAGAATTCTTTTATGATCTATGTGTGGGAAGAGGCATGGATGAAATTTACATAAGGTGTATAATAAATTTTTCAGTCGTGAAATGGAATGCTGTCAGGAATTAGATTTCTGAATTGATGAGAATTAGTTATCTAACAGTGTGAATGATGGAAAAGTGAGACCTAATGGGCCTCCCATGATTCAGTGATACATGTGTAAGGATAAGTAGAATTATGATAACCAGTGCCCATACCCAAGGGCTATGGATGATGATCAACATCAGCAACCAATTAAACCATAGTATAATGGTAAAGCTCATTTAATCACTATTTCTAATGAGTTGTGTGATAACAACGTGGTTAAAAGAGGAAGTAGCCTAAATTTTTGGTGCAAATATGTTTTTCCTCCATTTTGGGAACCCAAAACCACCATAAGCTAGTTTTTCATGTATAGAAGTCATTCAGACACTGATTCTTCCGCCGTCGGTCTCATTGGAACCAAATCAGTAAGTAATCAATTCCTTTTTAGTCATTATTGATTCTTTGAAACAATGAATGTGCTATTTGGATTTAGGATCATATTCCCTAATATCCTATCATTCACTCATTCTTTAAATTTCATCCAAATCAAGATTAATTATGACTTGATACTGGATGAGCTATCTACTACCAAGGTGATGTAGGTGTTCTATACTTTATTTTGGTTTTTAGAGTGAATTTATTCCATTTTTCCTTATTTCCACCCTTCAGACATTTTGGAACGGATTTTTTTAGAGAGTTTCTTTCCATTGGATTAGTCAGACCTAGTGAGGATGCCCATAGGTTCTGTTTAGGTGCTTTGGGACCCGTTACATGATTTTGGGTCACCCAATGGGTTCTCCTTAATAAAATAACCTATTTATACCTATTTAAACAACCCATGGGGTGTGTTTTTTTGCTTTCCATGTTATAGGGAGCATGTTAATTCCTTTATAGCTTGAATAGCTTGCTTAGGAGATGTACTGCCTCCTTGCTTAACAAATATCACATTATTATCTATCTATTTTGATAGTTTGGAATGTTAAATGAATAATATGGGTGGTTATACCTATATGAAATGGCTAATGGAATGTTAAATGCATTATATGGGAGGGTAGGCCCATATTTTTGTTTTGATAAATGGTTTTCATGAGTGGGTATACTCATGGATTGTGAAGGATGATGTGAGTGGTTATACACATACGTAATGTTTGTTTAAATTGAATTTTTAAATTGAATGATTGAATGAATGGATCTGGAATGTATTAGAGGATAGCTTAGGTTGACTCTACCCCTTGGGTGTTGATTTCATGGAATGACTCGAGCCATACTACCACGTGGATCCGGCTTATTTGGGCTCATGTAGGACTTTCTATTTCCTTCCTCTTAGGAACCCAAGTATTTTCTATCCGAGATTCCACTAGGGACACCCATGGAACTTGATGGGATGCCCTGGAAAAGCCCCTTTGATTTTCCCCTTTGTGGTCAATAATTATTACATGGATGTCATGTTCTGCTGACACCTTGGATTCAACCCTTGAGGTATACAATTCACTATACAACACGGTTGTGGGATACTACTCTTCACTATATAGCATTTCCGTGGGATATTTGACTTCACTATACGGCGTGGTTTTCGAATACCTGACTTCTTTATACAATGTATTTTTGGGTTGAAGGAAACATATGGACATATGACATGACCGTGTGACTTGTTTACTATTGTTCTCAGCTTCCTAGTTAGAAGCTGACTCTTTTACAGGTGGCCTTGTAGGGTAGTTCAATATTCATAATTGTAGTAGATATATTCCATGGGAATTCACCTTACTTTAATTCTTTGTCTATATTTGTTAGCACATTTGTAGAATTGTTGTTAGAACTGTATAGACATTGGTGGTTTCCTACAAGGATGTTTATCTCGCACCTTGTTTGGGACTCCTAAGGGACCCAAACAGATTATATGGTTTCATTTGATGAAAGGGTCAAGCTCTCTAGTATAGGTTTTTTATATTTTATTTGCAGTAGGGGAGCATAGGACCAAGTTGAGGCTTGCGATGCTACATTAACTTTTCGGTCTTTTGTTCTTTTTGGGGATAATTGTACTGTTTTGTATTTACTTGTACCTTTTTGTGATGCTTTATAGATACTTGTATCATCTATATCATTTCGTATATGAGAAAAATCTAGTTATTGTTATGTATTAATGACTTTTTTGCCTTACTTTCAATTGACTGCTGGTTATCTCGCTTCCACTATTTACAGAATGTTTTGAGTTCTACTATGATACTCTAGTAATGAGGGAATAATCTCCCCACAGACTTACCTAGGCCCTCACTTCTAGTTAGCAGCCTCTGGAATTTGGGGAGATACACTTATGTATATGTGTCTTTCTAGGATGGGGGCACCGTTTCGGGTGGCATTCGAGTTCAGGATGTTACCAAGAGGTATCCACTACTAGAAACTAGGGTGTTAAAATGGTTTGAAACTGTTGGTAAAGGTTGCCAAACCATTGGTATACTATATACCAAATGTTTGGAAAACTGTTGGCAAGTATGGTGTAAGGATATCTCATTATCAACAATTTTAGTACAACCGTTGGGAAAGGCTATGTAATCCTAGAGTTTCCCAACAGTTTAAATAACTGTTGGTATATAAGAGTATTCCCACCAGTTTGAAAACCTTTGGAAATATTGGAAGTGGAATCCTTGAGTTTCCCAACGGTTTAAATAACTGTTGGTATATAGGAGTATTCCCAATGGTTTGAAACCCGTTGGCAATACTGGCGGTGTTATCCTAGTTTCCCAACAGTTTAAATAACCATTAGTATATAGGAGTATTCTATCATTTTCATGTTTTACCCACGGTTTACTAAAACCATGGTAAAAATATGTACAACACTATACCAATGGTTTTAGTAAATCATTTGAATAGTGTAATACCATAATTTGATAGACCAGTCACCTAGAATCTCTTCCACTCCTGCACACTCAACAAAACCCTGGAATACAGAACAAACACCTGCATACACCCACAAAACCACCTGCTACACTCAACACCAACAAAACCACTTGCACACTCAACTACATACACCAAAAAAACCACTGCGCACTCAACTACATACACCTACATACACTCTTAACATCAAAAAAACACCTGTTATAGCACACAAACGCACAAAAAATAGGATACTCTTATAACCATGGAATGTACCAAAATTATAATCATGTATATGAACCCAATTACCCTATTCAATACAGAATTAATAATTGAATTCTCAATTGAATAAATTGAGAATTAATTATGTAATTAATTCGAAATTATGAAGCAATAACACATACAAAATGAATTATGTTCCATACAGAATTCTGAATACATTTGGTCGGTTTTTCGTATACTGTTTTTTTTACAAAATGTGATCTCCATTTTAAACAAAAGATATACACATGGAGTGATACCGGCCACAACATGCCCTGGTTTGAGGTAGTGTTGACTCATACACATCATAGATGACTCATGAATTTTTTTCAAAAAGTATGAACATAATCTGAATGCATTTGGTCGGTATTTCGTATTCCAGTTGTTGTTTCCACTTAAAATGGTTTCCATTTCAAATAAAGGTGAGACACCTTCAGTGGTGTCAGACACAAAGTGTCTCGGAATGAGGTGGGGTTGACTCTTAAATGTCACATACTACCCATTGATCATTGTGATAAAGTATCAACACAATCCGAATATGTTTGTTTGGTTTTCTGTATGCCAGTTGTTTTTACTTAAAATGATGTCAATTTTAAACAAAAGAGAGATAGTTAGAGTGATACCAGCCAAAAAAACCTCTAATTGAGGCGTATTTAACTCGTACAAATCAAATATGACCCATGAATCATTGTCCTAAAGTTTCAACATATTCCGAATGTGTTTGGTCTTTTTTACGTATGTCAGTTTTGGTTTTCACATAAAATGTTGTCCATTTTAAACAAAAGTGAGACACTTTGAGTGGTGTCTACCACACCGCGCCTTGGATTGATATGGGGTTGACTCATAAATATCACATATGACCCATGGATCCCTGTCCAAATTTTTCAAAAAAATCTGAATGCATTTTGTCAGTTTTACGTATGTCATTTGTTGTTTTCACTTACAATGATGTTCATTTAAAAAAAGAGAGACACTTTGATTTGTTCTGGCCACACCACACTTCATATTGAGGCGAGGTTGACTCATACATGTCACATATGACCCATGGATTGTTTTCCTGATGTTTCAACAGAATCCAAATGCGTTTGGTCAGTTTTTCATATGTCAGTCGTTGTTTTCTCTTAAAATGATGACCATTTTAAACAAAAGACATACACTTTGAGTGATATCGGCCACACTGTGCCCCGGATTGAGGGGGGGATTGACTTTTACATGTCACATATGACTCATGAATCATTTTTATAAAGTATAAATAGAATCTTAATGCATTTGTTCGATTTTCCATATGCGAGTTTTTGTTTTCACATAAAATATTCTCCATTTCAAATAAAGACGAGCCACTTCGAGTGGGGTTGGCCACACCGCGCCTCAGATTGAGGAGAGATTCACTCATACACATCACATATGACCCATGATTCTTTGTGATAATGTAGAAATACAATCCTAATATGTTAGGTCAGTTTTCCGTATGCCAGTTGTTTTTTACTTAAAATGATGTCAATTTTAAACAGAAGAGAGATAATTATAGTGATATCGGCCACACCACACCTCAGATTGAGGCAGGGTTGACTCGTACACATCAAATATTACCCATGGATCATTTTAATAAAGTTTTAATAGAATCGGAATGTTTTTGGTATATTTTCCGTTTGCCAGTTGTTGTTTTCAATTAAAATGATGTCCATTTTAAACAAAAGAGACACACTTTGATTGGTGTCAGCCACACCGCACCTCGGATTGAGGCAGGGTTGACTTGTAAACTTTTTATATGACTCATGAATCATTTTCCTAAATTTTCATCAATATCTGAATGTGTTTGGTCAGTTTTCCATATGGTAGTTGTTGTTTTCATTTAAAATGATGTTCATTTTAAACAAAAGAGAGACACTTTGAGTGGTGCTGGCCACACCACACTTCTGATTGAAGCAGGGTTGACATGTAAAAGTCACATACGACCGATGGATAGTTTTCCTAAAGTTTCAATAGAATCTGAAGGCGTTTTATCAATTTTTTTTATTTCAGTTGTTGTTTTCACTTAAAATGATGTCCATTTTAAACAAAAGACATACAATTGGAGTGATACCAGCCACACCGTGCCCCGTATTGAGGCGGGTTTGACTCCTACAAGTGAAAAATGACCCATGGATTGTTTTGATAAAGTATCAACACAATCAAAATGCGTTTGGATAGTTTTCCATATTCCAGTTATAATTTTCTCTTAAAGTCCTCTCCATTTCAAATAAAAGTGAAACAGCTTGACTGGTTCCAGCCACACCCGCCCTCAAATTGAGGCAAGCACTACAACAAAAATTGGAAAGGGAAGAACCCCTTATATCAGCACTAAACAAAACCGCTGATAAATCCTTCATGTATCAGTGCTAAATAAGAACTTATAAAACTACCCTTTATCAGCGCTAAAAAAGTGCTGATAAAGAATCCATGTATCAGCGCTAAACTTTTAGCGCTCATACAGGCAGGATTTATCAGGGCTTTTTTAGCACTGATAAAGAGGACCATTATCAGCGCTAAAAAATCACTGATAAAAGATAACTTTATCCGCGCTAAAATGTTAGCACTGATAAAGGTAGTCTTTATCAGTGATTTTTTAGCGCTGATAAAACCTTATTGCATTTTTTTACAAAGTCGGTTGCACAGTGCCCTCGTTTTATCGTGACAAAAGCTCTCGCGGTACTGGAACTATACGACTCCCCTCTGCCGCCCACTGAGTCCACATTTTCAGACCTCCACCACCCTTGGTTCCCATTATCGGACCTCCGCCGCCCACTGAGTTCGAGTTGCCGGACCTCTTCCGCCCTCGAGCTTCAGTTTTCCCGACCTCCACCGCCCACAATGCCCTCGAGCTTCGGTTTTCCAGACCTCCCTTTAAGGCATGTTTTCCAAATCATTTTTTAATATTTTTATCCTCTCCCATCACACATAACCATATTTTGATTTTACATGATATATTTAATGTATATTTGATATTGTGATGGTTTTAGGCTACATGATTCATCCTTTTCTTCTTCATGTTTGTCTCTATGGTAATTCCCCCTGTCGAAGCTCGAGTTTGGTCCAAGTTCTTCTAATGGTTATAGAAATATTATTATATAAATCATATCACACTACTAAAACATTTTTAATTTGAGTTTTGGGATGTGAGGCTTCCCCATCAATGGTGTTCTAGTGGATTTTGTGTTGAATTATTTCATCCCTAGGTTTCATTTCCTCTGGTGGTGATGATTCTGCTTCATTGTAGATTCATGAGTGTTCTTCCTACATATTGTGATGGGGTTCTTGGGGGTGATCATCAAATATATTTCTATTACTCCAATGCTATAACGTTTTTTCTAATGACTACGATGGGCTTTTAGGTGATTTGGTATTTATTTATTCTAGATACTATAAACCATTCAATTTGATGGTGGTAAGGCTGGATATGTTATATAAATTCTTCAAACAATCTCCTTTATGCGAATGTTTGGTTTGAATTGTAGAATATATATTATTTGATTTAATTATATTATTAGGATATGTTGCATTGGAAATGGGTGATGAGGTTCCTATGGTGATGAATTCTAGTTTGTTATCTTGTTAGTGACGTTGTTGATGATGATGTTGATTAGGCGCATCATGGTGTAAGTATCAGGGCACGAGTATCATCATGATTTGAGGCATGATTCAATAGCATATTTTTCTTTGAAATTTGAATTTAGTGGTGTTTTATGGGGTATTTTTAATAATTTCACATTCTATTTGAACATATGTGGCTATAACATATTGATTATTTCTTTTATCATTACTCTATTATTCTATTATTTTCTATTAGTATAGCTTTTTTTACTATAAATCAATATGTGGAATCTTTGGGGAATGTTTCCATTAAAAGGGATGGTTTATTAATGTAAAATATCTCTTTAGAAACCATGTATTTGGGGAAAGATTGATATGCTCATCATCAATGGCGATAAATGAGTTTACACTATCAGAGTGAAGATTATGAAAAATTTAAGGTCCTTCTCACTTGGATTCCAGTTTCACTAGATTCCTCCTAGGTATCATTGATTCCCTTAGATCCAACACCATGTCACCATAAAGTAAGTAATGAATGACAACCTTTTTCGTTAAGGACAACACCACCCGGTTCTGATGCATTTCTAGTTCATCCAATTCTTGAACTCTATTTTCATCGAGGGGTTCCCCCCTTATTTATGTCATGCTATCTAAGTGACTTTTTCTGGTAGTGAACTTTTATGGCATGATACCCAGATCACCAAGATTTCTAGCCTTCCCACCCCTACCTCCATCTTTTTCCTTCTCCCTCACTGAGGTTACTCACTGTTTTTCATTAGTGGTCAGGCCCCTTCCTAGTAGTGTTTGTTCTGTCTCCCTTGGCTCTGAGCCTTTCATCCATCTCCAAATACTTATTGATCCAAAGAGAACTCCCTCACCAGCCCCCAAGTTTCATTACCCATCCTTCCCCATGTCCCTTTGGATCCTAATATCCCACTCATGTGAAGCTTACCAACAAGAAGGGATGATTAACATGTTCAAAATCAAGGGACCTCAATGAGAGATCATCCTCCCACTTCAATAAGGCTACAACTCTAGATCCAATGCCAGAGCCCTGTCCTACCCATCATTATTATCTTCATATGTAATGCTCATGGTCTTAGTTCCCATGTTAAATCATACTTCCTCACTATAGAAATCAAAAATCATAATGTCATTGTTGTTGTTGTCCAATTACACAAAAAACCCTATAATAATCATAGAATTTTCCTGGAAGATTATGTTGCATGGATTTATACACTATGACCCCTCCAACAGACACAAATGGGTATTTTGGCACAATAAATATGTTGTTGAGACTATTCATGATTGTAATCAATTCATCACTACCAAGGTTTCCAACGGTGACACCTCATTCCTTATGACTTTTGTTTTTGGAAGCTATTACCCTCTTCAAAGGGAATCTCTATAGAGTGAAAAAAATCCCTTCAATCCCGGCCACCATCCATTGTTTTTGGGGGGTGAATTTAATTTCATTTCTAACTCAAAGGAAATTAAAGGAAGTATCCCATTCCAAAGGAAGGACATCATGGAGTTTCTTCAGTTCATGGTTGGGAAGGGCCTCATTGATCTTAGCTTCTCAGGGGACAGTTTCACCTGGTTCAACAACTGCAGGGGCCATCACCACTTGTGGAGTCTATTGGATAGGTTTCTAGACAACATAAAAGCCACTAACCTATTCTCAAATACCATATTTTTTCATCTTTCTTGAGGTATTTTGATTCACTCCCCCCTCTTGGTTTCCATTTCATCATGGAATGATCATCAGGAATGGGTTCACTTCCACCAACAGTGGGTTAACATCCTGGGGTACTAGGAAATGATTTGTGAAATATAGAATGAACCCTTCTAAGAGTATCGGTCCACCTTCAACCTCAGTGACCGGACCTTGAACCCTGATAGGTACGTGTTCTCCCCTTCCTCCTCAAGAACCTTCACCACCTAGTACTACGGTCGCATATGGGCTCCTTCAGAGTATTCTGATAGATGGAATGATACATTTGGTTTATTGGATTATTAACACCAGTTTGAGATTTATGTGTGACTATATACTTATTATATTTACTTATTATTTCTTACACACCACCACTTGAGTCGAGTAACCTGATTTAAATCCATATTGGTACTTTCGTTCTGATGTGGATATGGTTTTTTATGTGTTTATGACATGTCTATGTGTGGATATATGGGTATTTAGGCATGATGATATTGAATGTAGGGAAGAGACCTAGGAGTGGTAGATGTATCATTCTTGATTATTCTTGTGTTTTGTCTAGGGTGATTTGAGGAAACTATAATGAATCTAAAGTAATTATATTTAATTAAGATGAATAAATACTACTGGTTAGGCTCTATTAATCTCAATTTTTATAAGGAAGTGGTTCTCTTCTGCTGTATTTGGAAGTCTTGTTTTGTGTACTTGAATCATAAATACTAATATTTGATATTCAAATAGGATTAAGATGAATAAATATTGGATGGATGCTAATTGTTTGACAATAGAGTACGAGAATGGTGTGAAAGAGTTCATCAAGTTTGCAAAGGATCACGCAAAGGATCCCTCTTAAATCTTTTTTCCATGTTTACATTGTTGTTATTATAGAATACTTACTCCAGAGGAGTTGGAAGTACATTTTTGATGTCACGGAAAATATCGGAGTTATAAATGTTTGAATAAACATGGATAAAAAGAGAATGTAGCTACTGGATGGGATAAAAATACGTTTTATGGATCATCATATATGAATACAAATATGGATATTTAAGAAGACCATATGGAGGATGTGATTAAAGATGTAAATGATGATGAAGATAGTATTGAGGAAATGAAAAAGACAATTGATAACGAACTCTGTGATTTCCCAAAATTGTTTGAGAAGTTAAAGAGTTGTACAAACACCCCATTGTATACTGGTTTCACTAATTATATAAAATTTTCAGTTGTACGGAAGTTATATAAATTGAAAGTAGGCAACAGATGGAGTGATGTCAGTTTTATGGAACTAGTTACTCTCTTTAATGACATGTTCCTGGAAGATAATGAGCTCCCAATCCGTACATATGAAGCTAGATGAATGCTATGCTCGATGGGTATGATTTTTGAAAGAATACATGCCTTCCCAAAAGACTGTATATTGTTTCGCAAGGAGAAAAAATCACCTTCAGAATGCCCAAAGTGTGGTGCTTCTCGATACAAGAAAGATAAATCCCATCCTAAGAAATTTTTATGGTAATTTCCAATCATTCCAAGGGTTAGGCGTCTATATGGAAGTGAAGAAACTACAAGACAATTGTCATGGCATGCAGATAAATCAAATAAATATGGGAAATAATGTCATCTAGCTGACTCTCCTTAATGGAAGAAATTGATCATGAGTATCCTGAGTTTGGAAAAAATCCGAGAAACCTTCGTCTTGCATTATCTACAGATGGAGTGTATCATTTTGGTATTCAAACCAGCACTCATAGTACATGGCCGGTTATGTTGGTAAATTATAACTTGTGACCCTGGTTATGCTGAAGCAGAAATTCATCATGTTATTTATTCTTATATCAGGACTAAAACAACCAGGTAATGATATTGATGTTTATCTGGCTCCTTTTATTGAGGATTTGATGTTATTGTGGGATTCAAGTGTTATATTGTATGATGATTATAAAAGTGAATACTTCATGTTGAGAGAGATGATGTATAGGAAAGTAAATGATTTACTTGCTTATGGATTTTTGTAAGGCTATAGAATTAAAGGAACTCAAGGGTGTCACGTGTGTGAAGAAGATACAGAATCAATTAGGTTGAAACATTCTTCGAAATCTGTGTTTCTAGGAAATTGTATATTTCCACCTCGTTGGCATAAGTACTGATCTTGAACGACATCATTCAATGGAAGTTCTGAACAACGCACAACACTGTCTCCATTAACATGTGATCAGCTGTTTAAGAAAGTAAAACATCTGAACACTATTTTTGTTAAACCATTTTTGAAAAACCTTACGAAAATCAGTTGGAAAAAGTGATCAGTTTTTTTTGAATTACCATATTGGAATTGTTTGTACGTCAGACATTTTCTTGATGTGCTGCATGTGGAAAAAATGTATGTTTTAGTGTTATCGTAATGTTGCTAAATGCCCCTGGAAAAACCGAAGATGGAATTAGGGATTTTTTGGACATGGTTGACATGGGAATACAAGAATATTTGGCTCCCGTGAAGGGTGAAAAACGAATTTTACTTCCTCTACCTGCTTAAACTCTTTCTAGGGAGGAGAGATATCATTTTTGAAAATTATTCAAATATGTAAAGGTTCCATAGGGGTATTCATCATATATCAAGAACATTGTGTCAATGAATGGTTTGAAGTTAAAGGGTTTGAAATCACATGATTTCCATGTTTCGATGCAAGATCTAATTCCTATAGCATTACATTGCATTTTCCCAAGAATGTTCATCATACGTTAACCAAAATTTGTTTCTTTTTCAAAGCTATATGTAGAAAAGTTTTAGACCTAGTGAAATTTACAGCTACAGAAAAAGAAATTTTCATCATATTATGTGAATTAGAAATTTTCTTCCCGCTAACACTCTTTGATATGATGGTTCATTTGATGATTCACTTGGTGAGAGAGATTCGACTTTATGGTATTGTGCACTATAGATGGATGTATCCTGTTGAATGATATATGAATAATTTGAAAGGGTATGTCAAAAATCTCAGTCGTTCAGAGGGTTGTATAGTGGAGCGATATATTATTGAGGAAGCCATTGAATTTTGTAATGAATACATATCTGATGTGGAAAGAATTGGTCTCCCGAAATCTTGTCACACTAGACACATTAAGCGCGAGGGAATTTATGGAAGGGAAGTTGTGACAATCAGTATTACAGATCGAGATCAGGCCCATCTTTATGTTTTGCATAATAGTTGGGAGGTTGCCCCATATATTTGAACTCACAATGAAATTATTAGGCAGTTGAATCCATCAAGGGCTTAAAATGGTTATCAAATACACATAATCACCAGTTTATAGGATGGTTTCAATACCATATTTTTAAGCAGTTGGGTGAAAACCCGAATTCAATTTCAGAACAACATTGATGGCTAGCCACAGGACCAAGTGTGTATGTATTATATTATAGTGGTTATGTAATTAATGGTTATACATTCTATACAGATTAACATGATGAAAATAGTACCATGAAAAATAGTGGAGTTACACTAGTGGCTCAATCGAATCATGTTTCTAGTAGTAAGGACTGAAATCCAATTTATGAAAATATGTCATACTTTGACATTATCAAACTAATATGGGAGTTGGATTATACGACATTCCAATGGACAATTTTTCAATTAAAATGGGTTGATAAAAACAGTGGTGTTAAAATAGTTGATATGCACCAGAAACATGAAAGAATGATGAACCGCTAAAAGGGTCTCAATTTTGTTTAAAATGAAAACAATTTAAACTGAAAACAATAACTGACCTATGGAAATCCGACCAAACACATTCATATTGTCTTGATATTATATAAGAATTATCCAACGGTCCTTGGTGATGTTTATGAGTCAACACCGCCTCAATATGAGGCACAGTGTGGCCAGTACCGCTCAAAGAGTCTCTATATTGTTTAAAATGTAAACAATTTTAAGTGAAAACAACAACTGACCTATGGAAATCTGACCATACCCATTCTGATTGTATTGATATTTTAGTAGAACAATAAAAGGGTACTTTTGGATGTGTAAGAGACATCCCCACCTCAATATGAGGCACGTTGTGGCCGGTAGCACTCAAAGAGTCTAACTTTGGTTTAAAATGGACACAATTTTAAGTGAAAACAACAACTGACCTACGGAAATCCAAAAAAACACATTTTTATTGTCTTGATATTTTATAATAATGTTACACGGGTCCTTTAGGACATGTAAGAGTTAACCCCACTTCAGTCCGACACTCGATGTGGCCAGTATCACTCAAAGAGTCTCTCTTTGGTTTAAAATGGACACAATTATAAGTGAAAACAACAACTGACCTATATAAATCTTACCAAACACATTAGGATTATTCTGATATTTTATAATAATGATACATGGGTCCTTTTTGATGTGCACAAGTCAACCCCGCATCAATCTGAGGCATAGTGTGTCTGGTACCACTCAAATGGTCTCTATTTTGATTAAAATGTAAACAATTTTAAGTGAAAACAACAACTAACCTATGAAAATCCAACAAAATGCATTCAGATTGCATTGATCATTAATAAGAACGGTCCAAGGGTCCTTTTGATGTGTAAATGTCAACTTCGCCTCAATCTGAGGCACGGTGTGACCGTTATCACTCAAAGGGTCTCTCTTTTGTTTAAAATGTAAATAATTTTAAGTTAAAATGACAACTAACCTACAGAAATTTGACCAAACCCATTCATATTATGTTAATCCTTAGTAGAATGATCCACTAGTCCTTTTTGACATGTATGGGTAATCCCCACCTCAATCCGAGGCACGGTGTGCCCGCTACCACTCAAAAGGTCTCTCTTTTGTTTCAAATGGACAGAATTTTAATTGAAAATAGCAACTGACCTATGAAAATCCAACCAAATGAATTTGGATTGCCTTAATATTTTATAAGAACAATCCAAGGGTCTTTGGTGATGTGTAAGTATCAACCCCACCTCAATACAAGGAATGGTGTGACCGCTATCACTCAAAGGGTCTCTCTTTTGTTTAAAATGTAAAAAAATTTAAGTGAAAACAACAACTGACCTACGAAAATCTAACCAAAGCCATTTGGATTGTGTTGATCCATTAGGATAATGATCCACGGGTCCTTTTTGATGTGTATGAGTCAACCTCACCTCAATACGAGGTACAGTGTAACTACTATCACTCAAAGTGTCTCTCTTTTGTTTAAAATGGACACAATTTTCATTGAAAACAACAACTGACCTATGAAAATCCAAACAAACGCATTCAGATTGACTTTATAATTTATAACAATGATATGAGGGTCCTTTTTGACATGTATGAGTCAACCCTGCCTCAATCCTAGGCACGGTGTTACCGCTATCATCAAAGGGTCTCTCTTTTGTTTAAAATGTGAACAATTTTAAGTGAAAACAACAACTGACCTACGGAAATCTAACCAAACCCATTCTGATTATATTGATCATTTTGTAGAACGATCCACGGGTCCTTTCTAACGTGTAAGAGTTAACCTCACCTCAATCCAAGTCACGGTGTGACCGCTATCACTCAAAGGGTCTCTCTTTTGTTTAAATAGGACACAATTTTAATTGAAAACAAGAACTGAACGTTGAAAATCCAACCAAAAGCATTCATATTGCCTTGATATTTTATAAGAACGATCCAAGGGTTATTGGGGACATGTACGAGTCAACCCCGCCTCAATCCGAGGAACATTGTGACCGCTATGACTCAAAGGGTCTCTCTTTTGTTTAAAATGTAAACAATTTAAAGTGAAAACAACAACTGACCTACGGAAATGCATCCAAATGCATTTGGATTTCCTTGATATTTTATAATAACTATCCAAGGGTCCTTTTTGACATGTATGAGTCAACCCCGTCAAAATCTGAGGCATAGTGTGGCTGGTACATCTCAAAGGGTCGCTATTTTGTTTAAAATGTGCACAATTTTAAGTGAAAACAACAACTAACCTACGGAAATTCAACCAAACGAATTTGGATTGCATTGATCTTTTAGGAAAACGATCCAAGGGTCCTTTGTGATGTGTATGAATCAACCCCTCCCCAATATAGGACACAGTGTAGCTGGTAGCACTCAAAGGGTCTCTCTTTGGTTTAAAATGGACACAATTTTAAGTGAAAATAACTACTGACCTACGAAATCTGACCAAACACATTATAATTGACATTATATTTTATAAGAACGATTCATGGGTCCTTTGTGATGTCTAAGAGTCAACCGCACCTCAATCCGAGGCATGGTGCTGCCGGTATCACTCAAAGGGTCTCTATTTTGTTTAAAATGGACACAATTTTAAGTGAAAAGAACAACTGACCTATGGAAATCCAAACCAAACCATTCATATTGTTTTTATCCTTTAGGATAATTATACAAGGGTCCTTTTTGATGTTTAAGAGTCATCTCCGCCTCAATCTGAGGCACGGTGTGACCGTTATCACTCAAAGAGTCTCTATTTTGTTTAAAATGGACACAATTTTAAGTGAAAACAACAACTGACCTACGGAAATCAGACCAAACCCATTCAGATCGTGTTGATCCTTTTTTAGAATGATCCAAATGACCATTGTGATGTGTATGAGTTCTCCTCGCCTCAATCTGTGGCACGGTGTGGCCGGTATCAGTCAAAGGGTCTCTATTTTTGTTAAAATGGACAGAATTTTAAGTGAAAACAACAACTGACCTACATAAATCATACCAAACACATTAATATTGTATTTATCCATTAGGAGAACGATCCAGAGGTCCTTTCTGACATGTAAGAGTAATTACCGATTCAATATGAGGCACAGTGTGGCCGGTAGCACTCAAACAGTCTCACTTTGGTTTATAATGGACACAATTTTAAGTGAAGACAACAACTGACCTATGAAAATCCAACCAAACGAATTACAATTGTCTTGATCTTTTATAAGAACGATCCACGTGTCATTTTTGACATGTAAGAGTCAAACCTGCCTCAATCCAAGGCACGATGTGTCCGGTATCACTCAAAGTGTCTCTATTTTGTTTAAAATGGACAAATTTTTTAGTGAAAACAAAAACTAACCAACGGAAATCCAACCAATCCCATTCTTATTGTGTTGATCTTTTAGGAGAACAATACATGGGTCCTTTTTAATATGTAAGAGTCATTCCCATCTCAATATGAGGCACGGTGTGGCTGGTATCACTCACATGGTCTTTATTTTGTTTAAAATGGACACAATTTTATGTTAAAAGAGCAACTGGCCTGCAAAAATCTGACCAAACCCATTAGGATTGTGTTGATCCGTTAGGAGAACGATACATGGGTCCTTTGTGTTGTGTACAAGTCATCCCCTCCTCAATCCTAGGCACAATGTTACTGCTATCACTTAAAGAGTCTCTGTTTGGTTTAAAATGGACACAATTTTAATTGAAAACAACAACCGACCAACAGAAATCTGAACAAACACATTCGGATTGTATTAATCTTTTAGGAGAATGAACCACGGGTCCTTTGTGACGTGTAAGAGTCATAACCGCCTCAATCAGAGGCACGGTGTGTCTAGTATCACTTAAAGGGTCTATATTTTGATTAAAATGGATGCAATTTTAAGTTAAAACAACAACTGACCTAAAGAAATCTGACCAAACCCATTCGTATTGTGTTTATCATTTAGGAGAATGATACACATATCCTTTTTGACGTTTATGAGTCATCCCCGTCTCAATATGAGGCACGATGTGACCGATAACACTCAAAGGGTCTCTCTTTGGGTTAAAATGGACACAATTTTAATTGAAAACAATAACTGACCAACAGAAATCCAGCCTAACTCATTCGAATTGTGTTGATCCTTTAGGAGAATGATCCAAGGGTCCTTTGTGAAGTTTATGAGTCATCCTTGCATCAATCTGAGGCATGTTGGGGCTGGAATCACTCAAAGGGTCTCTATTTTGTTTAAATTGGACACAATATTAAGTGAAAACAACAACTGACCTACAGAAATCTGACCAAACACATTCAGTTTGTGTTGATCCTTTAGGCGAACAATCCATGGGTACTTTGTGACTTGTTCGAGTCATCCCCGCTTCAATCTGAGGCACAGTGTGGCCGGTAGCACTCAAAGAGTCTCACTTTGGTTTAAAATGGACACAATTTTAAGTGAAAACCACAACTTACCTATGGAAATCAAACCAAATGCATTCATATTGTCTTTATATTTTATAAGAACGATACATGGGTCCTTTGTGAAATGTACGAGTCAACCTTGCCTCAATCTGAGGCACGGTGTGGCCGGTACTACTCAAAGGGTCTCTCTTTTGTTTAAAATGGTATTTTTTTAGTGAAAACAACAACTGACCTAAGGAAATCCGAAAAAACCCATTCGGATTGTGTTGATCTTTTAAGAGAATGATCCATGGCTCCTTTGTGATGTGTACGAGTCAACCCCACCAACCCCCCGGTACACCCCCACCACCCTGGACACCAACCCACCACTGGACACCCCCACCCCTCTGGACACCTCCACCCCCTATAAAGCCCCCACCAACACCCTAGACCCCATCCCACCAACCTAGAAAGCCCCCTCGGACACCCCCATCCATCCGGACACCCCCTACCCCCTTGGACAGCCACCCCAAACCCTTGAACAGTCCCCAACGCCCTGAATTTTGAATTGAATTCTTTATGTACTTAATTAACTTATGAATTATGTGTTCATGGTGTACGAGTATACTTGTTGTATGGGTATACATGGTATACTTATCTTATGATTTATGTGTTATTTTTTCATGGGTATACTTTATCTAATTAGCTTATTGAGATGCTGATTTTTTTGTAGGTGTTCCGGTGTGCTGGTGCAGATTTTTTCGTAAAAGCAGACATGGAATTTATCAGTGCTTTTTTATGGCTGATAAATTGAGCTTTTATATGCACTAAAAAAGTGATGATAAAATACACCATTATCGGCGTAAAAGAAGCACTAAAAAAGGATCAGTTTATCAGTGCTAAAGAAGCACTGATAAAACACACAATTTTCAGTGCTCTTATAGCACTGATAAAGTCAACATTTATCAGCGCCTTTTTAGCGATGATAAAGGGTGCATTTATCAGCGCTAAAAAAGAACTGATAAGGGGTACCCCCCTTTATCAGCACCGAGCATTACATCGATTTTTTAGCGCTGATAAAGACCATTTTGAGCTCTGTTAAAGAACATTTTTTTAGAAATGGAGGTGGACTCGTACACTTCACATATGACCCATGGATCGTTTTCCTAAAGTTTCAATAGAATCTGAATGCCTCGGGTCAGTTTTCTATATGTCATTTGTTGTTTTAACTTAAAATGATGTCCTTTTTGAAACAAAATAGAGACACATTGAGTGGTGTAGGCCACACCATGCCTAGGATTGAGGTGGGGTTGAATCGTACGTGTCACAAAATGACCCATAGATCATTTTCCTAAAGTATCAATACAATTCAAATTCGTTTGGTAGGTTTTCCATATGCCAGTTATTTTTACTTAAAGTGTATCCATTTTAAACAAAATAAAGATACTTAGAGTGGTACCGGCCACACTGTGCCTTGGATTGAGGCGAGGTTGACTTGTACACATCACAAATTACCAATGGATCCTTTTCCTCATGTATCAACAAAATCCGAATGCTTTTGGTCAGTTTTCCTTATTGAAGTTGTTGTTTTTACTTAAAATGATGTTCATTTTAAACAAAAGAGACAGACTTTGAGTGGTATCAGCCACACCACACTTCATATTGATGCAGGGTTGACTCGTACACATCAAATATGACCCATGAATCATTTTCCTAAAGTTTTAACATAATCCAAATGCGTCTGGTCGGTTTTCTGAATGTCAGTTGTTGTTTTCACTTAAAATGATGTTCATTTAAAACAAAAGACATACACTTGGAGTGATACCGGCCACGCCATGCCTCATATTGAGACAGGTTTGACTCTTACCTGTCAAAAATGACCCATGGATAATTTTCCTAAAGTATCAATACAATCTGAATGCGTTTGGTTGGTATTCTATATGCCAGTTGTTGTTTTCACTTAAAATCCTGTCCATTTCAAATAAAAGTGATATAGGTTGAGTGGTACCAGCCACAGCAGCTCACCGATTGGGGAGGGGATGACTCATACATGTCACAAATGAACCATGGATCGTTGTCCAAAGCTTTCAATATAATCCAAATGAATTTGGTCAGTTTTCCGTATTCTAGTAGTTGTATTCACTAAAAATGATGTCGTTTTAAAACAAAAGAGAGACACTTTGAGGGGTTTTGGACACACTACACCTTAGATTGAGGAATGGTGGACTCGTACACATCAAAAATGACCCATGGATCATTTTCCTAATGTATCAACACAATCCAAATGTGTTTGGTTGGTTTTTTGTATGCCTATTTTTTTTTACTTAAAAGCATATCCATTTTAAACAAATGAAAGAAACATTGAGTGATAACAGCCACAAAGTGACTCATTTTGAGTCATAGATAACTCGTACACATCACAAATAACCAATTGATCCTTTTCCTATAGTATCAATAGAAATCAATAGCGTTTGGTCAGTTTTTCGTTTGGCAGTTGTTGTGTTCACTTAAAATGATGTTCATTTAAAACAAAAGAGAGACACATTGAGTGGTGTCGGCCACGCCGCGCTAAGGATTTAGGTGGGGTTTACTTGAACTAATCAAAAATGACCCACGGATCATTATCGTAATGTTTAAACAAAATCTGAATGCTTTTGGTTAGTTTTTCATATATCAGTTGTTGTTTTCACTTAAAATGATGTCCATTTTAAACCAAATAAATACATGTGGAGTGATACCGGCCTAACCATGCCCCATATTGATGTGGGGATAACTCATACACATAAAAAATGACCCATATATTATTTTCCTAAAGTATCAACATAATCCAAATGCATTTGATCGGCTTTCCGTATGCTAGTTGTTGTTTTCACTTAAAATCATGTCCATTTCAAATAAAACTTAGACAGTTTGAGTGGTGTCAGCCACACTAGGCCTCAAATTAAGGTGGGGTTTACTCATACATGTCACAAATGACCCATGGATCATTTTTCTAAAGTATAGACATTATCCAATTGTGTTTGGTCGGTTTTCTATATGAAATTTGTTCCACATAAATTGATGTCCATTTCAAATAAAAGTGAAACACATGGAGTGATACCAGCCTCACAGTGCCTCAGATTGAGGTGGAGTTGACTCGTACACATCAGAAATGACTCATGGATCATTGTTCTAATGTATCAACACAATATGAATCCTTTTTGTCCATTTTCCATATTTCATTTTTTGTTTTCATTTATAATGTTATCCATTTCAAATAAAAGTGAGACACCTTGAGTGGTACCAGCCACACCGTGCCTTGGATTGAGGCGAGGTTGACTCAAACACGTAAAAAATGACCAATGATCATTTTCCTAAAGTATCAAGAGAATCTGAATGCGTTTGGTCGGTTTTTCGTATGGCAGTTGTTGTTTCACTTAAAATGATGTTCAATTTAATCAAAAGAGAGACACTTTGAGTGGTGATGACCACACCGTGATTCGGATTGAGGAAAGGTTGACTCGTACACGTCACATATGACTTATGGATCGTTTTCATAATGTTTCAAAAGAATTTGAATGCGTTTAGTCAGTTTTCCGTATGTTAGTGATTGTTTTCCATTAAAATGATGTCCATTTTAAACAAAAGACATACACTTGGAGTGATACTAGCCACACCGTTCTCTAGATTGAGGTGATGTTGACTCATAAACATCACAAATGACCCATGGATCATTTTCCTAAAGTATAAACATAATTAGAATGCATTTGGTCGGTTTTATGTATTCCAGTTGTTGTTATAACTTAAAATCTTGCCCATTTCAAATAAAAGTGAGACAGTTTGAGTGGTGCTGGACACACCAACCCTTGGATTGAGGCGGGGTTGACTTGTACACGTCACATATAAACCATGGATCATTTTCCTAAATTATCAACATAATATGAATGCCTTTGGTTGGGTTTCCATTTCTTAGTTGTTGTATTCGCTTAAAATGTTGTCCTTTTAAAACAAAAGAGAGACACTTTGAGTGGTGCTAGCCACACCATGCCTCGGATTGAGGCAGGGTTGACTCTTACACATCACAAATGATGCATGTATAATTTTACTAAATTATCAACACAATCCAAATGAATTTGTTCAGTTTTCCGTATCCCTGTTGTTTTTACTTAAAAGCGTGTCCATTTTAAACAAAATAAAGACACTTTGAGTGGTACCGTCCACACCATGCATTGGATTGAGGTGGGTTTGACTCGTACATGTCAAATATACCCATTGATCATTTTACTAAATTTTCAACAGAATCCTAATGTTTTTGGTCATTTTTCCGTATGTCAGTTGTTGTTTTCACTTAAAATGATGCCCATTTTAAACAAAATACATACACTTGGAGTGATACCAGCCACACCATGCTCCGGTTTGAGGTGGGGTTGACTCATACATGTCACATATGACTTGTGAACTGTTTTCATAAAGTATCAATAGAATCTGAATGTGTTTGGTCAGTTTTCCATATGACAGTTGTTGTTTTCAATTAAAATTTTTTCCATTTCAAATAAAGGTGAGACACTTTGAGTGCTGTCGGACACACCATGCCTCTTTTTGACATGGGGTTAACTCATACATGTCACATACGACCCATGGATCATTGTGCTAATGCATCAACAAAATCCGAAAACGTTTGGTCGGTTTTCCATATGCCAGTTTTTTTACTTAAAATGATGTCCATTTAAAAAAAAGGAGAGACAATTAGAGTGATACCAGCCACATCGCGCCTCGGATTGAGGTAGGGTTGACTCATACACGTCCCAAATGACCAATGTATCCTTTTCCTAAAGCATAAACAAAATCTGAATTCGTTTGGTCAGTTTTCCGAATGGAAGATGTATTTTTCACCTAAAATGACATTCATTTTAAATAAAAGAGAGACACTTTGAGTGGTTCCATCCACACCGCGCTTCATATTGACGCGGAGTTGACTCGTACACGTCACATAGTGATAATAGACACTTCATGCCCCGAATTGAGGCGGGGCTGACTTGTACACATCACAAATGACCCATGGAACGTTGTTCTAAAGTATCAACACAATCCAAAAGCGTTTGGTCAGTTTTATGTATGCCAGTTTTTGTTTTCACATAAAATCCATTCCATTTCAAAAAAAGTGAGAAATTTTGAGTGGTTCCGGCCACATCGTGCCTTGGATTGAGGCATGGTTTACTAGTACCCATCACAAATGACCCATGAATCGTTGTCTTAAAGTTTCATCAAAATATGAATGCTTTTGGTCGATTTTTACGTATGTCAATTGTTGTATTCACTTAAAATGATGTCCTTTTGAAACAAAAGAGAGAGACTTAGAGCGGCTTCAGCTACACTGTGCCTCGGTTTGAGGAGAAGTTTCCTCGTACACGTCACTTGGGCATTTGGAGTTCCGTCAAGTGCAGATATAAGATCCGGGTGAGTCTAATCCTCTACCTACTTCCAATTTTCGATTAGGGTTTACACTATTCTCTCATCTTCTTTCGAAGCTGTAAAACCTTCTTTTACCTTGGAAATTAGGGTGAATCATGAAGAGATACTAGATTGGGATCCATGGTCCAAGGAGGAGGGTTGGGGGGGGGCTGTCCGGGGAGCTGTCCGGTGGGATATCCAGGGTCTAGGGAGGATGTGGGGGGGGGGCTGTTTGGGGGGCTATCCAGGGTCCCGGTAAGAGGATGGGGGCTGTCCGAAGGGCTGTACGGGGTCCAGGGAGGAGGGTGGGGAGCTGTCTGGGGTCCAGGAAGGAGGGTGGGTAATATATCTAAAACTCCATCTAGGTATCATACATCAAATTATGATAGGACTGTGAACCTCCATGGGGTGTCATCTTGGGGCAGGGCCAACTCATGCTGTGACCACGGTTTGACCACGACGTGACCACGGCATGACCATGGCGTGTTGGCCTAGTCAAGCGACATCTATGGGGCAGCATCTTCTCTCCAGAAGTGAAGGGAGTGGTAGGAAGTTGGGCAACATTTTGGTCATCGCCTCCCTACCCATTAACTATGGATGGGTAATGTATATAAAACTCTATCTAGGTATCATACATTATATTATGACAGGACCACGAACTGTCATGGGGTGTCATCCTGGAGTAGGGCCAAATCACGACATTACCATGACGTGATCGCGACGTGACCGCATCGTGACCGTGGTGTGACCGTGGCGTGTTGGCCCAGTCCGGCGACATACACGGGGCAACATCTTCTAGTAAGGATTCCAAATAAATCCTATGTAGTTTCCCTTCACATTATAGAAACTGATCTTATGTTATAAAAAACAGACACTTGATTCGGGAATGTGGTATGATAAAGATATATATTTTATATTCATTTTTTTAAAAGTGGTACTAGGTAGTTGAAACTAATAATTGAGATTAAAATTATACAGGCGTATTAAGTGTCAATTGTATATGAATTTCTTAGAATTATAATAATAAAACATCAGTCACCTTGGGAACAATAGAATTTCAGTATGTTTTAACATCTTAGGATGCAACAAAAATCTTATGGGAGAATTAATATATGTAAAAAATCATATATGCATCAAGGCCAGGATTACACCCCAAACATTGTTAAGATCAAGCTTATGGTGGGGAGAACGATAAGCCTGATAGGTGTTAAACAATGACACCATCATTGTTTATATATATATAGGCTTGGGTAAACACCCAAGGGGGTGGCCAAGAGGCCAGGAAAACACCCGACACGGGTTTCTCCATAAGATAAGGTCACAAAAAACATGATAGAACAAATAAACTATTTAATATGTTATAATAATGGATATTCAGAAGGTTTTAGTGGGTGGAACAATGACACAACATCTAAAGGGAAACGAAACAACAAAAAAGAATCATAAACCATAAACTATCACTATGAGTTTTCACAGATAGCGCACCTCCGTTGGAGGGGTTTTATTATAAAAACATTACTTTATTTATCAAATGAAACAATTATATTAAAGAACACTTATTCAAGATATGGAATTCAATATAATTAAGTAGAATTATGAAAGAAGATAAATTCAATTTAAAGACTTCTTAAATTAAAGATGCTACATGAGGGACTCTACCTAATGTGTAACCAAGCTATACACTTCAGATCATGGAGCTTTCTAACTAAAATCTTCTACTCCTCCACTAGGTATAAGCACCTTCACACACATGCAATGACACCTATCCCCTATGCACACACCTGCATGGCCATGAGCATGTGAACGGGGATCCTTGCACATATTCTTATACGCATATATCAGTCTCCACTCACCTGCATATGCATTTATATATATATACATGGGAACACCAAGCCCCATATATGCATAATCACTACCATGGGTGACTATACAAGTAACGGGGGAACCCAAATATATATACTTACTTTCCTATGCACACGCAGGCAAATCGCCCTTGACATGGAGACTCGAAACCAAAGAGTAGGGATCAACACACTACACAAAGGTTATTAAGAACCTTAAAACAACTGAAGGACGCTACATAACTAGTGAGAGACCAACCAATGTCATTAAAGCCTTACCGAGATTGTAAGCGAAGAACAAAATCCACCCAAACTAGCACAAAATGATCCAACGCCCGATTGAAAACATCATATGGAGTCAAAAACACAAAATCCCCAAATACATGAGGTGCGAGACAAGTAGTAACCATAAAATCTTACCTCGGATCAAAGCCAATGGAATGAATCAATCTAAACTCCTTCTGGCACCCTTTACAGAATATAACTACCCTCTGTCCATAGAATAAAGTCAAATATCTAAGTGACCATTGTGATAACGAAAATAAAATAAAAACTAAAATAAAACATACATGTCTCTTGTGACTATACCTATCACCGCCCAACATATAAGTACCACAATGCCCCATGGGTCAAATCATGTTCCTATAAGTAAAGGGGAGAGAGATCAGTGTTTCAAAATGATACTATCAAATAGTACATTCCTATTAATTAACAATTACTCTTCATATTATTGGTATATAATCAATTTGGCTTAAGTTTCAACTTACTTTGGTTTTGTTCGATACAAGGGATGAGGTATTACTATTCTTTGTTTTTATGTTTACACTTGAGATATTTATTTAAAAATGATGCATGTATTTGGATATTTATTTATGGTTTTAGTTCTTAGCCTATTGCTATGGGACCTTTCACCATGAATAATTCATGGAATGTAGGGTTCAGTTTACATTTGCGCACTTTAATGTGATTGATGTCGCTAAAGATGAGGATTTAGATCAAGTAAAATATTCGTAAAAGGATTTGGCCTTATTGTGATAGGTGTGGCAATTGTAAATCTTGCGTCTGATGAGAAAATACATATGAGAATGGATTTGAATCTTGGTAGGTTCTTAGAGTGGGATGGTCCCTCTGAGTATATAAAATGTATTATGGATGTTTTTTCTCCATTTAATGATTCAAGTGTTCAACTAAAGAGATGAAGGATGAGATTCTAGTGTGGGTATTATGTATTGTCGGATAGATTGGCATTATAATTCCAAGAGGCTTGGTGTGATTGAGCATAGAATGGAACCTAGTTAGTGGGGCTGGGATATAATAAATGATTTTGATAAGGTTGTTGACAAGATTATTGAGAATATAATGTACATGGGTTCGACATGGTGTGCTTTTGTGACTCAGACAATCATAAGGTGAATAATATTCTTTTTCTAGTTGGATGATGAGATGTGCATCGAGGAATGGGATAATCCTCAATAGATGAGTCTAGACTATGTGACTGAGAGGATAGATGAGGATAGGTTTGATAGGATTGGGTGAGTGGCCATCCCGTGCGAGGATGATACGATGTATGGAGACACTTGGAGACACTTGAGGTTATTTATGCTATCTCATGGAGACACTTGGGGCTATTTCAGGACTCCAAAATACTCTAGAAATGTTCCCACATAATGTTTTAGAAAAATAATTTCATCTCATGGAAGACCCTAAGGCTCCTCAATCTTCCAATGTTTCCTCACACTTACTCCTCATTGTATTACAATATACAAGTGTTCTACGTCAATGAATCAGGATAGCATCCCTACCCTCCGTCCATAGAAAAAATTAAAATACCTAAGTGGACAATGCGATAATGAAAATAAAATAAAAACTAAACAAAAACATACCTATATCCTGTGACTATACATGTCACCGCCCAATATATAAAAACCACACTGCCCCATGGGTCAAATCATATTTCGGAAAGCAAGGGGGAAACAATTCCATTTAATAATCTCTTTATTTTTCAATATGTTCTTTATATAGAACATCGTCGGAAACACCATTCAAGTACACTTACCCATTGAATATGAACCTATGAAACATTAGTTGAGTTGAGGATTGTGCACATAACCTGGCTAGAACCCCGCCGTATCTCACCGCTATCTGAGATTGACTACTATGGTGAATAATAACTGATGCATCATAAAATGAAATTCGGTATAGATTGCCCTAGTGTCTTAAATAGCTTTCCTAATAGCATCCACCATTCCTCAGTCAATTGTGAACTCGATCTATAATGCATTCAAACAAAATAAATAAATATATCAATCCAAGCATTATCACTCTCAACGCCCCATCTTACTGACCTATTGAGTGGTTATAATGTAAAAAAATTGTAGAGAAAGTGGTTCCGTTGTTGGGGATTTGAAAAACCTGTAACATCGCAACGTTTATTTAAGCAAAAGTTTATTTAATGTAACATGAATGTAATAACACAATTTTTAGAGTCAAAAACTACTCTTTAATGTAAAAAAAACACAAAAACATAGTTCTTAAACTCAATAGGGTTTTAAAAATGGCTTGACGCCTAGAGTGGACTAGGATAGTTTGTGAGACATATTTCTTACAATGGGCCCAACCCAAGTAGTGTTTAGGGTAGGACTCAAACTAGTGAAGGCCAAACACAGAAAGGCCAAACCCAAGTCCAGACCAAGCCTGGCACAACCCAATTGATAATTTTATTCAATATTATTTTAGTTTGATTAATTTTATGTTTACTATATTTATTATTGTTAATTTATGTTATTTTTTACATTTTACATTTTTTAAAAGAATTGGACCAGGACCCGACCCAAACTATTGATATGTACCATGCCTCATTAAATGGATATTAAGAAATTTGTATAACACTAGACATCACAACCGACCCCTTTCCAGTTATGTCTTCAATTGGGTTGAATTCATTGGCATTTCATCCCCCCCTCTCCCACCACACCAAACAGTCTAATTTCATACTTATTCCCTTTAATGAGTGACAAGGATTCGTTTTCCACATATTTGGATTTATGATCTATAAAATATAACCAAAGAACTAAAATTTTCATTTTTATAACCAATAGACTCATGAAAATAGGTCACTCAGAACTCATTAGGTTGATTTTTGAACCAAATTTTTTCACATTTCCAAATTCATGCAAAACATAAAAAGAAATTTTTCGCAATTTATAGTCTAACAGAATTACATACTATTATAACTCTCATCACATGTAGTATCAATGATCCAACTATTTCAATTACAAGCATCATGGAAATAACAAAACCATTAGTTGCATATCTGAACGAACAAAAAAATAACATGGTTGAGCTAGACCTATGAAGAATTATCAGATGAAACATTTTGGCCGTCCAGTCTATACAAACAAATTCAAGAATGGAAAATTAGGATTACCCCTAAACCATAAGAAAATAATCAAATAAATACCCACAAACACTGAAACCAACATATTAGACGCCAAGAGAGGTCAGGTCTACCTCAGATGGGTAGTCCAACACATTGATTTGGAAAAGATTTCCCTCTAACTCATGGGGGGTAGGGGTTGACCCTGCCAATATTATTTCCCACGCGAGAGGAGAGGGAGCCGAGAGAGGGGGATGTCCCGCGGGGTGTTCATCCATTGGGGGCCTTACGTGCGACTGGAGATCGGGCCATGGGACGTTGGAGGAGGAGATTGGGCTTGGATGTCGCTAAGAGAGGGAGATGATAGGGGAGGGTCGATTGTCACCGGAAGGTGAGAGGGGCGGTGGAAATCGTCGTCGGAGAAGGAGTCGAGAGGGGAAGGGGAACATCGCTGGAGGAGAGGGAGGGGGCCTGGAGGCAGAGGTGAAGATGGAGGCCTGGAGGCGGAGGCAGAGGCCAGGAGGAGATCGAGGTCGGGGAGGTGAGGAGTGCCCAAGGATGAAATGTCACGAGGGAGGGAGCCCTAAATTGGGTATAAATTTTACCAACCGTTAATAAAAACCATGGGTAATAGTTATATTTACCAATGGTATTCTTAAACTATTGAGAAACCCTAACATAAAACAGCCTATGCAAATGGTTCTAGTAAACCATTGGCATAAGTTATTTTTTCCAACGGGATTTCTAAACCGTTGGGAACAATGTGTTTGTATAGGCTCTATTTCCAGTAGTGTTAGTTGAATATTATCAATGGTTCTTGGAGAAATTATCATGACTCTGTAATCATATGACCAAGTTAAATTGGAAGGATGTCAAGTCCATCTATATAGATGAATGGGAAGTAAATTTCAGGGAATTGAAGAGATGGTTGGTTAGTGCAGTAGTTCATAAAAAATGATATAGCGGATAAAGGTTTTCAATATTTAGTGATGCATATAAGAAGGTATTGTGATGTTTTCTTATGAATAATTACATAGTTATATTTCATTACTTATTGTAGTTGAAGATTCATGAGAAAAAAATACTCAACTCATGGTTTTGAGTTAGTAGAAATATTTTTCTCATTAAACATATCGAGGAACTATCATTATAGGGAAAAGTGTAATATATTTACTGATCATAAATGTCTGAAATATATATCCACAAAGAAGGATATGAAAATCCTCCATATAAGATGGACATATTTGATAATGGATTATGACTACTAAACTCATTAAAACCCTAGGAAAGAGAACATGGTGGCCAATTCATTGAGTAGAAATGATAATGATAGCTTATCCATGATGAGGATAAAAAAAGATATGAAATTTAAATATTTTAAAAGTATAGAGATGGAAATCCTGATGGAATGCAAATTGTTTTCCTTCTTAGATTAATGTTAAACCCTCTATCCATGTGTTGATTATTTAGGTGGGAAAGGAAGATTAAGAGCTGAAAAAGAATATTAAAAATGTTCATGTGCTTAACGTTGATCAATATTGAATGATGAGGTTCAAAAACAATGTTTACCTTCCTTCCATATGATATTTGAAGGACCTGTTAGATAATTCTTATAGTTATTCATTATCTATTCATTATAAATGTATAAAGATGTATTTGAATTTTAAATAATACTTATGGTGGGATGAAATAAAGATTTGTATATCATATTTTTTATATTGGTTCTTTGTTTTCAAACTAGTTAAGGCTAAAAAAATTGTCAAAAGGGATGTTTCTTCCATTAGCCCTGACAAAATGGAAGTGGAGAACATCACTACGGATTTTTTCATTGGACTACCCTAAACCTCTAAAGGGATTAATTATATATGGGTGGTATTCAATCCCCTAAAAAACTCAACAAACATAATTGGTATAAGAGAATACTTCTATCTAGAGCAGATTTATGGGATATACATTAAGGGAGTGGTAAGATTTCATGGAGAACCACATTCTATTGTATCAAATTAGGATATGAGGTTTACCTCTATGTTATGGTGAATTATTCCAAATGAAATTTATATTTAATTTTTTATATTTACTGGTAATCATATTCAAATAGATGGTCAATTTGAAAGAATAAATCAAACTCCAAACGATATGTTGAGATCATAATCTCTAGATTTCAAAGGTGGTTGGGACCAACACCTTCCTCTATTTGAGTTTTTATACAATAATGTATTTTAATTAAGCATTTATATGGGACCTTCTGAATCCATATATGGGATGAATTTTTTTTCTCCAAGATGGTGGGATGAGGTTGGATAAAGAAAGCTATTTGGACATGAGATTACTGAAAAATGGCAGAGAATGTTAGATCCATTCAACAACACATTAGGATTGCTCAAAGTTGGCAGAATAGTTATGTTGATAACCTAAAACATGATTTAGAATTTGAATTTGGTGAGAAGGTGTTTTTATAAATCTCTTCGGAGAATAATTTTATAGGATTTAGGAAGAAATGGAAACTAATCCATAGGTTTATCGGTACCTATGAAATTCTTGATCATATCAGGATGATATCCTATCACTTGGAAAATCATATAATTCTCTCTCAATGCCATGATTTATTCTATGTATTTATCATATGGATGTATATACCTGATCCTTAACATGTACTAAACTTAGTGGGAATTACACTAGAGCAGATCCTTCTTAGAAGGAACAACCAATTGATAAGCTGGATTATATATAGAATATTATACGAAATAAGACCACTCACCAATTCAACGTTTTTTAGAGAAACCACCAGTTAGAGGTATCTATGAGGGTACTTGTGGATATGTTGAAATAAAATTATCCACATTTTTTTTAACTAAATGATGAATTTTATGTGAGCAATTCATTTTAAAGGAGTATAATGTATCTCCTTGAGTTTTTATGGACATTTTTTTGAGAATAAATTTAATTTTCATTGATATATTTCATTTCATTTCCTTCCACACGAAATCTAATCAACATATGTTACTTTAAAAATTTCTCAACATGCATTACCCACAATACTTAATTGGAATACATTATATGAAACACCAAGTTGGCATACATTACATGCAACATTGAGATTCTAGAGAACAACTTTTTTGTAATAATTATTTCGAAGAGATATTTATAACATATCCATTAAACAAAATAATATGAAAATAATAAATAATTTTATAATATTTTTTATAATGATTTTACATAAATAAAACATATTGATAATGAACAATAATTTTTTTTAAAGTCTTTATATGTTTTAAAATACAATTACATCAAATGAACTGATTTTCACATACTTTTTGGGAAAAAAACTAATTTGAGGCACATTTCGAAATTAAATTTTTGTAATATAAATTTATTTTTTTGATTAAAATGTCAAAATTAACTTAGGATAAAGTTTTTAAATTTTTCTAAGAAACTTCTTTTTTCGATGGGTAGTGAAAAATAGTAAATTTTAATTCAAAATAGGTTTTCATATAACTCATTTATAAAGTAAAAATATATTACAAATTTATTTCAATTTATAATTTGATTTTAGTTTTATCCATTAATCCAATTTAGGCCATTTTAACTAATTTCTCTTTGAAATTGGATATAAAAACTTAGCAATCTTTGGGTCATTTTTACTTTAAAACCCCACAGTGTTGTCCTATTAATGAGATTAAATTTAAATTATTATCTTCCACTTATGTTATTATAATTATGAAAAATTAATTAAATAATATTATTCATAATAATTTATAATATATAATATGGTCTACTTAGTTTTTTTACCAAAATATTAGTGAATTTGATGAAAATTAATTACAATGATTATGGTAAAATTAATCATAATATAAAAATAAACCTTAAACTGATGTACCCAAATGACCTATTCACTTTTCCAAACCCAATTTCTTGGAGATTATTCATAAATTACATTAAAATTATTTAGTTTTGGTGGTTTATTGTTACATTGTTTTGGTAAAATCATGGGTACACCAAACATGTTCTAAAAAATTACAAGTATGTCCCCACTCCTCCCTATAAAAGGCCACCATGTCTTCTCATTATTAGGAGTAATAAAAACTCATAAGCTCAGAAACTATATTAACAATATTATTTAAAACATCCCTATCATCATCCTTGAATGCTCCCATTGGGAAGAAAACCTTCCATGTAAGCCCTTTGGTGAAAACCAAAAGGAGTTACCCTATTAAGTGTTAACAACCTCCCTCAAGCTCATTTCTTTTGTTTCCTTTATCCAATATTTCAATTACCCTTATTACATTATTATTTAACAAAACATATATCCTCAATATACTAATATGTTTTTATACTAATGAATGAACCTATAGTTACAAACACTTCCATCTAATGGGTAATTAATATACTATTTATGTCTATGATGAACTACCACCTCAAGAAATAAGGATTGTTCGTTTTCATTTACCACCTATCATGATAGTAATTATGATGGAAAATCTATATATATATGAAATACAGGATATATATTATTTTTTTCAGATTATGTTACTCTATTAAAACCCATATCATTATTCCTTCCATTTTGGGTAAATATTATAATTTCGTTTTATGAAGTGTGGACTACCACCCCCTAAAAGTGATGTAATTCATTAACACACTAAATGAAATGTATTAAAAATTTATTTTGTTAAATTATGTGATATATATGATAAAATAATTATAATTTAATAATTATAATTATATAAGTAATTTACTTTCTTCATTTCAATATGATAATTAATGAGAAACAATGTTCCTCCGTATGTACAACCTATTGTTTCCATGAAGGGTGTATTCCATTTCATATATATATAATAAATGGATTATTATAAAAATTTATATTGAATATAAATTATTATTATATCATTGTTTAAATTATTGAAATCAGGATAAATTTATAAGGACCAAAGATATATCAAATTAAATTACAAGATAAGAACAAAGAAGATATTACTCGAAGTGAAACCTTTGCAGACTGTTGTTTACAAGGGGGTAACATAAAGTCATAATAAAACCATATATTGTTTTATATAAAAACATATGGTTCTTTATAAAAAATTTATATTTATTATATATGAGGTTTTAATGATTACAAAGATAGTCAAGAAACAAGGCAAGGGTATTAGAAGTGTCACTTTAATTTCTATGAGATTTATGCATTTTCACCCCTAATCTCTTTTTTGAGGTTATTATAATAGCCATTAATATATTCTAAGAATTTTATACTTAAAATTATATATATTTAAATATAAATTTTATGATCTTTCTTTCCTGGGAATTATGATTCAGGAGTTATGAATTTAGAAATATAGTTTTGTCTCAATTTTTCTTTCTCTGAGACACATGCCACAAACATCAAGAACCATGTATTAAAAAAAATCAAATATGATACTTTAATATTATTTTCAAGGAAAAAGGTTTATAAAAATGTTTTATGTTTTTATAGATTAGTTTAAATGTTTTCAATTTATTTTCAAAAAAATAGTCTTCAAAACATTAGCAGTGTTCTTTTATAAGTTTTCATGGAAAATGGTGTTCGAAATGTTTTCGAGCACTATTTATATGTTTTCAAAGAAAATGGTTTCCAATTTTTTTTAAAGATTTATTTTTATGATTTAAGTTACATTATCTATAAAATTTATTTAAAAAGGATTTTTGCCTGAAATTTTCTTCTCAAATAAGAAAAGATATTTTCCATAAGAAAGGTTTTCAAAATATCATTCTACATTATTTTATATCTAATATGAAACACGTTGATGTTACTCATTCTATTATGGGAAATTATCAAATGGTTACATTCATAATACTTATTGTATGATTTATGTTTTTATGTTATGATTCTTATGAGTCCCATAATTATTCCACAGTTTATATGTTTTTGAGACTCACTTCATTTCATGGGTTTTTATTTGATAAAATGATTAGGAAACCTATCTATTTTCTACAGGTCACGATGTGATGTAATTTTATTGTTTTATAGTTCATTTCATGATATTTTGTTTGATGTTTATAAAACCCATATCTCTTTATGGGTTATGATATGATGAATATTTTTTAATATGGTGGCATATGCATGAATGACTTTGTTATGAGATAGATGGGACCAATATCTCCCTCCAATTCATTGGGTAATGATTTATACTGAAATAGATATTGATCTGAAAAAAGTTGACTTACTTGATCATATATGGGATTATAGGGAAATCAAATAGCTTATAAAGAATGGAAAATAATTGGAGATGGTGGTATGTCTGCCTAGTAGGTGTAGGAATCATTAATTTGGGAGATGGGGAAACTGGATCTATTATGGGATGATGTAGAAACCCGACCCCTTACATGGAATGGACTATAACTAGGGATGGTGGTGTTTCCCTACCAGAAGGTGTGGTATACATGAATTTCCTGGATAAGTTCTCACAATGCGTATTGAATTATAGGAAATGATGTCGCGTGTTTATATATTCCACAATTATATGTATTATACATATGATATGCTTTCATTCTTTATGTTATCTATTTCCTTGTGATTAATGTACTTTTAACAACCAAAATTTCGTCTGTGACTCATGATTATGATCTTATAATATGAACGATATGATATTCTGATGTTATGATCATTCTTTTATACCCATATTCTCATGTTTATGCTTACATATATCCCCAGTTTTCCATTACATGGAATCTTATCAAACCAATTTTTATTTTTCCATCAAAAATTTATGAAGAAATGTATTATATTTGATGTGTCAAATAATGGTTCAAGACATGAAGAACCTAGTGTTAGATAATGTAACTCACTTATGTACTACTGTTTATGTTTCTATGTTTCCAATGGAACTGGAGTAGTACTGTATTTGGGCGTAAATTTGTATGATGTTTTAAGTATAACACAAAAGTTATGAAATAAAAATGTATGAAAATTTTCGGTCTCTATACCCCTCGAGTGAAACTATTATGTTTTAAAAATAAACGATGAATTGTAGGGAATGGTATAACATGTTTATGTTTCTACCATAAATTTCATGTCATATTCTTATCTTATGATTTGATGTATTATTCTCTTCATTACCTCATGATTCAGGTTTAATAATCTACAAATATTTATTCTATGGATTATGTAAATGATCATTGATATTCATGGTATGATCTTCTAATGTTATGACCATGTTCTTATAACCCTTAAGTTTCCAACATTCTTTATTTAATTAGGGTTTTTATTCATTTTAATGATGTGGGTATCTATAAAAGGATCTTTAATGTTTTTAAACCTTGATAAACCTAATGATTTTTTAGGTTTAAATTCATTTTAGGGGGGGGATAATGAAACCCCAGGAAATTTGTCTGAAATTAATTTTCAGATAATTTTATTTCTTTGATAGCTTTAATTTTAAGCTATACAATATTATCCTTTCATTACACAAAACATATAATTTCTAAAAAACAAGATTTTATTATATTAATTACATAAAAATAAAATTATAACCTATTCGATATAATTCCAATTATGAATAAGTTTATCTAAATTAAAAAATTATGATTTAAAATTGTAAAACCCTTTTTAATTAAAAATGAATCATTTTTTTAAAAAAATAATGAAAATTGTGTTTTATGACAATAAATAAACAAATAAATACATTTTATTATATTGAATATATAAATATATAATATTAAATATTTTTTTACCATTCATCTTCTGTGTTTTCTAGATAGGGTATAAGAATAAACATAACTTTACATATAAAAAAGTATTTTTTAAAAAATGTTGTTTTACCGCCTTTTGATGATGAACTTAATTTAAATATTGTTTTTGAAACTTTTATAAATTTTTATTTTAAAAATTACACTTCTTCTTTTAAATAGGATTATCAAAATTTACATTTCTTGATTTTTTGTTATTTTTAAGTGAAGAGTCATGTTTTTTATGAATGATGAAAAATACTGAATTTTAATTGAAAAATACTTATTCATCTAATTTAATTATTTATTTGGAATATTTTTTTTATATTTTTAAAAGTATAATTAGTAAAATATTAAATAAATTAATCCAATTTGGGTAATTAGAACATATTTTACAATGAAATTGGATATAAAAATATTTCAATCATTTGGACTTTTTCAATTTAAAAACACATTTTTTTATTCCGTCTATAGGATAAATTTTATATTAATTTTAGAATTTTTTTTATAATTTCAAGAAATGGATTCCATATTTTTAATAATAAGGTAAGAATTTAGTAATTATATCCCTTTTTATTTTTGGGAAATATTAACAATAACATTATTAATTTTAATTACAATAGTTAAGTGTAAATTAGATAATTAAGGGAAAAAATAATATTATAAATAATTTAAATTCAAAAAAACATGATAAAAGTTTATTGGATTAAGTTATTTCTAACCTTATAACCTATTATTAAAAATTGACGTAGTCAATTGACACCTTTCCCAAGAAACAACTTAGACATTATTAAGGTCAATCGGAGTGAAAAAATGTAAAACCCTTACTTTTAATATGTATAATATTTTTAATATATGCCTTTCTTAGTGAAATTATTGACTATATAAATTATTCCCAAAAATTAAAAGATTATCTACCTCATGGTATTTTATTTTTATATTTTTATGAAAAAATAATTGACATAAATAATTACTTAATGATGATGCAATAATTATTCAATTAATGAAACAATCAATTAAATGATATTGGATATTTTAAAATAAAACATTTTATATAATTAATGTTCTAAAATAAGGTTTATAGGAATATTACATTTTAGGGTAATATTTAATTTTTTTTCTATGTTATCGTGATGTATTTTGTTTCTTAAATTCAAAGTAATGAATTGTGTCGAAATTTACACTTACGATATTTTATGATAAATATACTTTATAAAATTTTTTAAAAAACATTAAAACATTAAATAATGAAAAGGGGAAATATATGTTCTATAATATCCTTAATTATTAATTTATGGTCTAATTCAAACTTTATATGTAAAAATTACATCCTTTTAATATTAATTTTTTTGACATAGATAAGATTTAAATTTCTTAACTAAGGGTTAATAAAAATGATAAGCTTTATTATAAAATGAAAAAATTTCCAGAATAAATTTTGTAGATGATGTTATAAAATTATATTATCTTATTTTAGAATAAATAAAAATTTATTTTATTTTTATTGATATTGAATTTATCAAAAATTAATATATTTATAAATTCCAAAAGTGCCTCTCCCCTCTCTTATAAAAGGGAAACTACTCTCCTCTTTACTTCACAATTCAGAACCTATTTGGTTAAGAAAAAATCAATTTAAATATAATCGAAAAATACCTCCCACAAACATGGACTGTATAATTTTGGAATGAAATCAACTAATGATTTTATTTTGTGGAAATAAAAATGAGATACCCAAACTAAATGTGACGTTCATCAATGAATGTTTTTGTTGTATTTATTCCTTAAAACAATTCAGTTAAATTTAGTTTATGATTATATAATATCCTAATTATCCTAAATATAATTATATATATTTATATTAAAGTTTATACCAAAACTCACATACATTTCCATCAAATTAGATACACAATCAGCATTCATGTGTACGATGGACTACAACCTCACAAACAGATGGCTTTTGTTCTTCAATTTACACATTTAATAGTTTCGAATAATGATATAATTTATATTTTTATATGATATATATGATAATTATGATTTATTTGTTATTTTTGAATTATTTATAACACATACCTTCATGCTTTCTATTTTTTGAAATAACGATAACATCATTTATGGACGTGTGGACTACCGCCTCCTCAACGTAATGTGATTCAGTCACACTATACATGGAATGTATTACTGATGGTTTTAGTGAATATATATTATATATATGAAATAATAATTATAATATAGCTATATTATAAATATATACATATATTTTAATAACTCTATTTATTTTAAAAGGAAAATAAATTGAAAATAACAATAATGCGTACATATGGCCTACCGTCACTATTAATAATGAATTTCATTTTTTATTTCTATATTTTATTTATTATTAAAAATAAATATACAATGAATATATATTATATTCACGTCATTTTTATAATTCTCTAAATTATTAAATCTTGATAAAATTATTAAGGAAAAAAATATAACAAATTAAGACACATGCGAAAAAAGTGGTTATTACCCGAAATGTAACATTCACATGGAATTGTTATTATATTTGTATTATAAGACCATAAGTAAATAATATATTTTATGATATAATTTAATGTGGTTATGAAATAGATGTATATTACGAATATATTTATTATGAAGGAGTTTTTCATTTGAATGATAAGAGTCAATACAGAAGTTGTAATAGGATTTCTCAATTTTATTCTTGCGAGATATATGCCTTATTCATCACTTGTTTCTTTTATGTGATTTATATAATGAACATGAATTTATTATATGATACATATCCTTAATGTTATGGTTATTTCCATATCCATTTTATGATTTCTCTTTCGTGGGTTTATGGTTCAAAAATTATAAAATTGATAAGGTAATTTTGTCTTAATTTTCCTTCTCGGAGACACATGTTATGTTATGCGCATATATTCTTTTATGATGATTTTGAATTAATATTTTGTTTAAACGGTTGAGGATGAAGCCTCATTTATAATTCCATTATAATTTTTTATTATGAATATATTTTTTTATGATATTATATGTTTCATGTAATGTTATTATCTCTTCATTCATAAATATTTTTTACTTCATAAAAATGTTTTTAAAAAATATATTTAATTCGTTTTAATGATATATTATGCATCTTCAAGGAAAAATTATTTCTAATATAATTAAATTTTTTTCAATATATCCCTTTATAAGTTTTCAAATTCATTTCCGATGAAATATGTCTGACAAATGTTTTATTATTTTTGTTTTTTTATATGGAAAAGATCTTTACATCAATAATTAATTAAAATAACCTTAAAAAACAATATAAACAAAATTATTTGATACAATTTAATGAGGTTATTATTTATTGATTTTATCCTTATTATTTATATGGTTAGTTTATGTTTATAAAATGTGATTTATGTTCTTCTAGAACACATGTGTATGGTTGTCATTATTTTATAGGTGGGACCTATATCTCCCTTCAATGCATTACGTAATGATTTATATCTCATTAGATAACAATGTGATACAAGTATACATGATTAATACAGTATGGGATGAAGTGGAAACCCGATACAATATGTGAATAAGGGTAATAAAGATGTATTATAATGAGAATACAACAACTTGGGATTGTGGTGTTTCCTAGATAGTAGGTGACACCCCCATCAAATGACCTATTATGTTTCAGAAATAAGCCTTGACTTATAGGGAATGATATTACATGTTATTGGGTCTACCAAAAATTCTATATCTGATAACTATGTTATGTTTTCATGGCTTATTCTCTTGATTACCTAATGATTTAAATGTTATTAATTTCCAATATTCAAGCCACAGATCATGAATGTGATCTTTGATATGCATGGTATGATATTTTAATGTTAAGATATGTTTTTATACAATTATTTTTAAGATACTCTTATATATGTTCCATGTTTACCGTTACCAAGCATCATATATGGCCCTTTATCATGTTTCCTTCTCCCAAAATGCAAATAAAAGTTTTAAATAGGCATACTAAATGGGAATATATAGATCATGAAAAATACAATCTTCATTAGTATATCATATCCTTGGAAATAATGTGGCATTGTATTCCCACTAAAGTTGTTTTTTCTTTCTATCATAGTTCATGCTTTGAATTCCGATTAGTGAATATTGAAATAAACGAATTTAATATTGATGTAAATAAAGAATATATATATATATATATATATATTTGAAATCCTTTCCAATAAATCAATGTATCTCATATAATTGAATAAAGGATAATATAAATACATCTATATATTTTTTTAAACATGATAAACCTAAAAAAAAGTTCATTATTCCACACTTCAATGCATAGTTTGAATGAAAATATGATTTTAAAAATGAATCTCCATCATCAAAAACTCTCATTTGATGGATCAAAAAATATATTTTTCTTGTATAGATATTTTATTAATAAAACTATCTAAACGTAATATCTATTTATAATTATGTATTTAAATAAAATTCAATAATTTTTTTATGAAAATATTGGTTAAATTATAATGAACAGAGAAATGAAAAAAATAAATTAGTCAATTAAAAAAAATTGGATAGGTATTTAACAAGGAGGCAGATAGTCCAAAAAATGAAAACTACAATAGTGGGATCCTCAAATAAATATAAATAAATAAATAAATAAATAATATTGTTTTGTTATTTTCATGGTAAAAAAGGTTTTATGACCTTCAATATATAAAATCAAATAATTGAGAATAAAATAATTGATGATTTGTTTGAAAAAAATATATTAATTTTGAATTCATACATTTTGAACATTTTATCATCGCTTATAGAGAAATAGAAATCCGTGACTACTAAAAATGGTCACGGAAGGGGCTTTCACAACACATGAAACTTGTTAAAATATTATTTTGACTATCTATATTGATAGAATTACAATAGATCATTTTATTCCACCAATGATGGAGTAATCACCATATTTAAATCAATTATTTTATATTTATCCATCTAATATGGGATATTTGTGCATGACACTCCTAAAAAATCCTACACAAAAAATCAAATAATTCAGGAAAACCCATAACCCTTTAACCAAAACACCAAAAAAACAAACAATAAAATATAATTATATATGGAAAACATAAGGAACAGTTGATACCTCTTAATGAATATGGATTGTAATTATTATATATAATATTATATATGATGTGACCTAGGGCAATTTTTTCTTCAATAGTTGATCATGGCTCTATATAGACCCACTTGAGTTAGGGAAAATGAACTATCCAAGTATTCCAATTGTAATCCATCTTCAAGGGGGACCACACATCTCTACTATATTAAAAGAATCAAAAGACCTATTTTAAAATTAAATTATCCAACAAAAATATGTCTATATATCTATATTTATAGGATTTATATAACCATTACCAAGACCAAGGATCTACGACATACTTGTGAAGGTGTTGATAGTACTGTATTTTATTAAAGATAATACCCATATGCTAAATTTATTATAGAAACAAAGTGTTTATAAATTATATTAAGATAAGTTATTCATGGAAATAACTATTTTAAATATTATGTCTGGGGCACAAATAGTGTTAAATAGTCAAATAAATGTCATAATAAAAAATTTATTGGTGTAATAAACATATTATAAAATTTGGTATTTCATTATAAAAAGAACAATCATAATTTTTTTTAAACTCACACTCTTTAAATATAACTGTGATTATTTGGTCTCAATGAAGTATTTATTTATTAAATATATTAAAAATTACTATAAAAATTTACAATTAATTATAATAGTAAAGTTGAACAAATAAAAAACTAGTTATCTAGTCTCTGTACATTTACTATAACTAAATCTCAATTAATAATTACTATAAAACATTAATCATTCTATTTATATTTATACTCAAAAAAATAAATGACAATTTTTAATTCACTTCTATTTATTTCTCCACAATTACTAGTATTATTAAAGAAAATGATGACATTATCAAATCAGGATCCTTTATTTTTACCTGAATTTTTTAAGAAAACTATCTAAATTAATAGCTCCCCAAAATTTCTCATTAACAAAAATGGATATTGGAATGATGAAAGATAAATCCATCCTTGAGAAGCTATAAATTTGGTTATCTTTCTAAATGATATTTTCATTCACAATTATATAAAATGATGTATGTTAATGATGTGTCTAATGTATTAATGAATGTACCAATGTATTAATAAATTTATTTGATTGTGGAAATAAAAAATATTTTCTTTTCACTTTTAACATTAATTAATATAACATCTATTTCCTTTTCTAGGAAAAATATTGGAAGTTGTTATTCTATATATATAACCTTTAAAATATAATTTATTTCATTAATTCCTGTAAGAAAAATTAATTTTAAAATGAAATATACGTGCATTGTTAAATATCCTTTTTAACATGTGTATTTTTTTACAATGATAAATATATTTTAACACCACTCATAATATTTCATTGTTAATATAATACCTTTTTATAATAATTTCTATTGTGGTGGAAAAATTTTGAAGTTATATTTTGAAAAAAGAAGTAATAATCAATTTATTTCATAAAATACACAACATGAATAGAATGTTCTTTGGGAATTTTCAATAAAATTTGTCACATAGAACCTTATATTCTCTGACAGAATGTAGATAATTATAACTTATAACTAATAATAAGATATTATAAATAACAATAGTTCAATATAGGTTATATCCATAAATTTAAAACATTACTTTGTCATGTTTTCATGGGATAAGGTATACTATTTCCATTGCATTGTGAATTTTGGGTGTTAGTGTCGAAATTAGCTTGAGGAAACATAACTGGATTTTGAAGCAATAACTCTACTTCAAGGGTTGTTTATAGTGTTTATATATATTGAAGATGTGGGTAATTTTTCTTGGTTTCCGTTTCTAGGAAACATTATGGAAAGTGTTGATACCAAACTTCTATTCGGAAATAATCTTCTTTGTCAAATATTTTGGTAGAGAATAAGATTGATTACATTTATTTACATCCAAATTTACTAATACGGTGGGATTTTCATAAGAATATTTCTCCCATAAATGTTCATTATTGAAATTTTAACATACAATATAATATGAAAGTGCTTTCCTACAAACAAATTTAGATGACCAATGTATAACCAATTTCCATGAGAATGATGTGGATGCTTCATCACATGCTCAAAAACTCATTTTTCCACAATAATAAGTCCTTTTCTAATGGATCAGACCTCATGGACCATTAGTTTTTAAGAAATTTATTTATTGAGGTGTCCTGGGAAAGTGCAGAGGTTTTTGGCGGAGGAAGGGATGATTTTTGAGTTCTTTGGAGGAAAAAATGGTTGTTTTAAATAATTAATGAAGATCCCAATGGTATATCATTCTAGTAGTAGATCAAAATGGTAGAAAATTATTTCCATATATCCCAATGATAAATCATCTTGGTGATATATCCCAAGGGTACATCATATTTGTGTTAGATACTAATGGTAGATCATTCTGGTGGTAGATCCCATCAATAAATCATTCTGGTGGTAGATCCTAATGGTATTTCATCCTGGCGGTCGATCCCAACATTACATCATCCCGACAGTAGACCCCAATGGTGATTCATTCCATTTAATGGTCACAATCATATAACATCATTGTAGGATATTCTGATGTTAGATCATCCCAGTTTTCAATCCAATAGTAGATCATCCTTGCAGTAGTTCCCAATGGGAGATCTCTGGTGTTAGATCTACAATGAATACAGTTTTCCAATTTTTTACCCAATTTTTCCCTTTGGTCATAAAATCATTTAAAAACATTTATTTATTTATTTTAAATTTGTTTTAAGGGAGGATAATTATGTATTATGTTTTTTAAATGTATAGAGCCTTTTAATGTCAATAATGGATGCATTTTATTGGGTTTGATAAGATATTCTTTTATTGGTCAATGAAACCCATATCAAATCCAACTAGATTCAGATCTGTTCATTCTAAAGGTAAGACCATTCATTCAATATTAAAGGACAAAATTATATTGTGATATAAGGTTATCAAACCTTCTTCTCCTAGAGCCATGGAACCTTGTTTCTATAGTTCGTTCAAGATCCCTATAGCTAGTTTCCAACTATGTGTGTACCCCCCTTTTTTGGTGCAGCAAATTTGAGTGAATATTATTTCTTTGAGGTAGGGGTTCCATTGTTTATCACATAGTGCATCAAAAGGTATGGTTTTATTATATTTAAAACGTTTTGATATTTATTCATCCTACTTAATAAAGATAAATTAATGGATTTAAATTAAATTTTCAATTTCATAGGAATGTAAAATATGAAATTACGACTTAATTATTATTGATTTAATGTTGTAAATTACATTGACTAAATTCTTAAATAAAATTTTGGTCATTATAGGTTATTTCATGTAGTTTTATAATGTGAATATTTTAATTCATGTTGTTTGGTTCATGAAAACACATAAAATTTAATTGGACAATCAAATATTCAGGTTTAATGAATTCGATTCCTTGGGATATTATGAGTTGTTGGATAATGATTTTCAATAAATCATTTCAATTGAATTATGGCCCTATTCATTATATAGAAAACCCTATGTGAGTGGTGTGGGATGGGTTGGTGGTAGTGGATGTGTGTTGTGGGTTGGTTGAGTTGATGTGATGCATGGATATTGGCTACATTGTGATGTGTGTGTAGTAGAGCTGCGATAATGGTTGTGGTGATGTTTTGTTGTAGAGATATGAAAATATAGGTCATACTGTTAGTATATGGATTTTAGGATGTCTTATGGTGTGATATGTTGTGTTACACTACATGGATGAGTAGTAATGGAATTAAACACATGACAAGGACTTAAAATGGTTATTATTAACAAATGAATTGATAATGGGTTGCATTGTTTGGTGGATTATTATTTATATATAGAAAAAGGTGTAGAAATATGAAACATGGGAAATTTAAAAATGAAATTAACCATTAATTAGTGTTGAATTAATAAATTAATGTTGATATTTTAATAGAATTAATTTTTTATCTGTAATATGTAAATTGCAAAAAAAAAATTAATAGTGTAAAGAGAATTGTGGTTTTCATTTTCCATTTGTGGGATAGTGAATTTTATTCTGGAAATAGAATTGGAGGATCCTATGAGATGGATTATGACATGGTTGTGAACCCTTATGATGGGGATTGTTTCATGTGACACTATATGTATATAAAATCTATATTCTTTTGAGTTTTTATACTTTCCCCAAACTTTTTGAGAACCTAGTGACGATAACCAAATGTTTAGGAGGGATGTGATTTTTTATCATCTTGGTGATGAGGATGGATGAATGACCACACCTGCTTCCCCACTCCCTCTTTTAGGTGAAAAATATAGGCATGATATTTGATGGCTAGAAGTTAAAGTTCTATTTTTGAGATTTGGTGTGATTAGATGGGTTAGAACAGGTGTGTTTGGGTGATAATTGATGAGATGGATTATAGTGGGTATCATGCATGGTAGGAGGAGTGACCATAGTTGATTTACATCTTGTTGAAAATATCTTATCTCATTGGATTTGATATTTGATGTGATTTGATGGAGTAGGTTCCTTCAGAAGAGTTTCCATGTGATGTTTTGTGATTATGTTTAGAAGGGGTGGGGTTATATGACGCAATCCATTGGGGTTATGATAGTGGTTAATTAGTGGGAATGTGGTTCTTGGTACCTTTCACTGTCCAGTTACATACTATATCATTAAACATGACTTGAGTTATTTAGTGACCATGCATTGGGGAGGTTGGGTTTGATAGTTAACTTGTTTAGTTAATTTTGGAACTATAGTTTTCTCACAGGTGTATTAGTATTCTACTATCACATGTTAATGATGTCCTTTGGTTTTATTACTAAGTATAATTATATTCTCACCCTATATATATAAACATATTTTAAGGTTTCCAAGTGGACTATGTGGTCCATTATCAACATTATGAGTTGGGATTATTAAAGATTTCATGTGTCACTGATTTAGCTTTACATTTGAGTATTTACATTAGAGACTATTATATGCATCTTATTTTATTTATAATATAATAATGAGATTTCTTTGGATTTATTTTATATTATGACATGAATTTTTTGGTTGATTCGTATTGTCTTCGAATCGTATATTAATATAGAGGGTAATGCCTTCAATTTTATGATATTTCTATACCCATGGTGCTTTTCACTAACCTGGGGTACACTGGGGGTGGGAATCATGGGTCATTATCTCTCTACCTTAATTATGGTATCTAGGTGGGAGGGGGTTGTGAAAGAGTGGTATAATAGGATGATGGTTGAGAGATACGTTGCACATAATGTTAGGAATAGTGAGGATTTCGTGGTTGGTTATAGAAAGAGTTCAAATTTACCTTGTCACATGACATTGGTCAAATATACTAGCTAGAAAATGTGATTTTATGCCCCCCATGATGGTTTTCATGGACTCTGATCCTATTGAATGTTCAGATGAGGTTGAATTGCCTGTATTTTAGAGAATTTGGAGAGGTACATGCATCATGTTGATTTCTGCTCTTTTTTGAATTGAGTTTTTTTATTATGGAAATGTTTAAATAAATAAAAATTAGTTAAATAAAACATAATAGAATTCTATAAAATCTGGATTAGAGAGTATTTTTTTCCTTTTCAAATCCGGAATCTGGTTATCATCCTTTTGTGGCTTAACCAGTTGAGGTTCAGTTGTCTAATAAAGTTGATAGTTTAAGGGTTGATGTTGTTGAGGGTGATTGTCAATGGTAAAGGAAGTTGTGATATTTTTTTGGGTGTATTATATGGGGAAGTGTGAGGGAATAATTTATAGTGTGTACATAAAGGGAAGGCTAGTGAGCTCGAGATAACTTTTGTTTTGGTCTGGACCCCAACAGAGTAATGGGTTCCCATGGAATTTTGTTAGATGTGAGGACATGTGTGTCAGTGGCGGATGACATACCTTGAGAGAAATATGGTGTTAGATGTTTCATGGATCAATGTCCTAAAGGATTTATGGATAGAGTTACTTTCATCGTACATGAAGTCTATGATGATGTCAGAGCCAATATAGCTTCAATAGGGTAGTATGTCTATGTTGGAGCATAGGATCAAGTTTACTGAAATTATGTTTTTTTTCAGTTATTTTTCATGATGTGCAGTCTCCTATGAGACATATTGAGGATACTCTCCATCATTCAATAAATTATACAATTAATCATTCTATGTTTATAACATATTTGGAGGATAAAAAAAGAAATATAAGTTTGAGAAGAATCACTGGTTAGGAGGTTTACCTTGATATGAGAACCAACAGGGCTCCTCGGTGAGTACATTTATTAGATGTAAGACTAAGGATATTTGTCCTTCAAGGTTTAAATAATAAGGGATTAAACCTCGGCATTTGAACTTTTGGCCTTCTAGGGTTACTGTTTTCCATTCTTTTCTAGGGGAATTCATAGTAGTGTGTTTTTTAGTGGGGTTCATGAACAATGGTTTGATCAGTGACCATTGGATACTTGATCATAGTATCTTAGGGGTGGATAGTTTCAATAGAACCCTCAGTAGAAGTTAGTAGTGAGGATGTTCAAGTGGTAGGGGTAGTAGACCTATCCTCTATGAAAGGCATATGGGTAAGGTAGTGGTGGACCATAAGATGTTCCCCAATATTATGTCATCTACCAAATCATATTTTTAAAGGAGGCCATCAGCATATAGGTAAGGGAAGAGGGTGTGGTCTGTTGAATGAAGTAGTTACAACAAAACATGGGGGGAATAAATAATTATAGGTATGGTCAGTTTATAATCAATAATTTTCTATTATTTTTTATTTAGATGATTCACACTCATTTTTTACACCCACTCTTGTGCGTGATTTAGAATTGAACATAGAGAGGCCCTATCACGACCCGTCCTCGGGGCCCATGCCGTGATTACCCCAAGCCCTCCTTCCATAGGCCAGGGGTTGGGGACTAGTACCAAGGCATAAATCCTAGTAAAAAGGGAAGGCATTGCCTTTATAAAGTAAAAAAACACCACAGAGCAAGAAAGCAGTAGAAGTAAACACTATGTAAAAGCTGATACAAAGTAAGTTCGGAAAAGTAAGTGGGCCAGAATACAAACCCAAACTGAAAGTATAGTACAACTGGAAAGGGAAAACATCAACTGAATGTAAAGCCGCAACGTCGAGCCGTCCACTGGAAGTCCCACCTGAAGGGTGGGTACAGATAGCCTCCACAGCTCCTCGGGTCCAGCCGTCCGCTCCGAGTATGTTCCGCCAAGTGGTCAACCTCCGGATATCGACCTGCTCCGCCAACCTCAACCGTGATCAGCGTTGTCCACCCTCTATAACCAACACAACGTAGTGCGGGCATAGCCCATGAAGGGGTGAGTATAAGCTACTCAGTAGGGACCTTGAGACCCTCAAGGTCTCACTAAACCAACAAGGATAACCACAAATAAGATCTCAATTGATAACCTCTACTTAGGTATATGCCCATACATATACATAAGTTATCAAGTAACCCATCTCAATCATGAGGAAACACAAGATTATGAAATCAACGGATAAATACTACCCAGGTATATGCCCATACATATACCTAGGTTATCAAGTGACCAATCTCAATCATGAGGTAAACACAAAGGTCATAGACTCAGCTCAAACTAGAATTTTCATTATCGAAACCGTAACTGCGGAAGAGACCTGTCTCTAGAGTGTACAGTGGTCCTGTCACGACTCCGAGATACATATCACTAACCTAAGACTGCTGAGGTACTCCTCCTGTTGAGTACCGCGGGCCAGCCACCCAAAGACAGTAGTGCTTCCCATCGGGGTATGCCACCTAAACAGCCGGGTACCCTATGAGAGTTCGGGGTACAGTTGAGATACGACCGGGTTGGTTTGCACACCAAACCAACTGGGCCCCGAGGACTAAAAGGCTAGTAACTCACAGACCAGGCGTCCGATTGACGCGCCTTCTATTGCATTGAGACCCCTGTGATGAGGCGGTCCTTTGAGATACTTTTTCGTGGGACCTTGAGATACTTGGAGTATCGACCTGTAGCTCGTGGAGTGGACCCTCCTAGAGACAAGCGTGCGGAGTATGGAGACCGTGTAGCCGAATGATACATGATGACTTCTTGACCGACTCGACTTATTTGTCACGACCTGTCCTCGGGGCCCATGCCATGACTACCCCAAGCCCGCCTTCCATAGGCCAGGGGTTGGCGACTAGCACCAAGGCGTAAACCCCGGTAAAAAGGGAAGGCATTGCCTTTTTAATGTAAACAATCACCACAAAGAAGTCAAGAAGTAGAAGTAAACACTAAGTAAAAGCTGATACAAAGTAAGTGCGGAATAGTAAGTGGGCCAGAATACAAACCCAAACTGAATGTAAAGTACAACTGGAAAGGGAAAATAACAACTAAAAGAAAAGCCGCAACGTCTAGCCATCCACTAGAAGTCCCACCTGAAGGGTGAGTACAGATAGCCTCCACATCTCCTCGGGTCTAGCCGGCCACTCCGAGTATGTTTCGCCCAGTGGTCCACCTCCGGGTACCGACCCGCTCCGCCAACCTCAACCGCGATCAGTGTTGTCCGTCATCTGCAACCAACACAACATAGTGCAGACATAGCCTATGTAGGGGTGAGTATAATCTACTTAGTAGGGACCCCGAGACCCTCAAGGTCTCACTAAAACCAACAAGGATAACCACAAAGAAGATCTCAACTGATAACCTCTACTTAGGTTTATGCCCATACATATACCAAAGTTATCAAGTATCCCATATCAATCATGAGGAAACACAAGATTATGAAATCAACGGATAACTAATACCCAGGTATATGCCCATACATATACCTCGGTTATCAAGTGACCCATCTCAATCATGAGGTAAACACAAAGGCCATAGACTCAGCTCAAACCAGGATTTTCATTATCGAAACCGTAACTGCTGAAGAGCCCCATCTCTGGAGTGTACAGTGGTCATGTCACGACTCCGAGGTACTGCTCACTAACCTAAGACTACTGAGGTACTCCTCCTGTTGAGTACCGTGGGCCACCCACCCAAACACAGTAGTGATACCCGCCAGGGTATGCCACCCAAACACAGTAGTGCACACCCCCTAGTAGCCTGTAGAGGTACTCTCCGGACGAGTACCGCGGGTCTGCATTGTCACACAGGTAGTGCTCCATCCGCCAGGAGTCTGCACTACTGTGTTTGGGTGGAATACCCCGGTGGGAAGCACTACTGTGTTTGGGTGGCTGGCCTGCGGTACTCAATAAGAGGAGTACCTCTGCAGTCTTAGGTTAGTGAGAAATACCTCGGAGTCGTGACAGGACCACTGTACACTCCAGATACGGGGCTCTTCAGCAGTTATAGTTTTGATAATGAAAATCCTGGTTTGAGATGAGTCTATGACCTTTGTGATTACCTCATGATTGAGATGGGCCACTTGATAACCTAGGTATATGTATGGGCATATACCTGGGTAGTAGTTATCCCTTGATTTCATAATCTTATGTTTCCTCATGATTGAGATGGGTTACATGATAACATAGGTATATGTATGGCCATATACCGTAGTACAGGTTATTAGTTGACATATTCTTTGTGGTTATCCTTGTTGGTTATAGTGAGACCGTGAGGGTCTCGAGGTCCCTACTGGGTAGCTTATTCTCACCCTTGCATGTGCTATGCCCGCACTACGTTTTGTTGGTTGCAGACGATGGATAGCGCTGATCGCGGTTGAGGTTGGCGGAGCAGGTCGGTACCCGGAGGTGGACCACTCGGCGGAACATACTCGGAGCGGACTGCTGGACCCGAGGAGCTGTGGAGGCTATCTGTACTCACCCTTCGGGTGGGACTTCTATTGGATGGCTCGACATTGCGGCTTTACTTTCAGTTGCTATTTTCCCTTTCCAGTTGTACTTTACTTTCAGTTTGGGTTTGTATTCTGGCCCACATACATTTCCGCACTTACTTTGTATCAGCTTGTACATAGTGTTTACTTGTACTGCATGCTTTCTCTGTGGCATTTGTTTACTTTACAAAGGCAATGTCTTCCCTTTTTACCGAGATTTACGCCTTGGTTCTAGTCGCCAGCCCCTGGCCTATAGAAGGCGGGATTGGTTTAGTCACGGCATGGGCCCCGAGGACGGGCCGTGACAGGCCCACAATGCCACTAGTGATCATTATTCTTGTCATAGGACAGAAATCCATTTTTGATTTGTGCTAGGTTAGTAGACTAATGATGGGGAAACATTAGTACCATGGGTATTTTCTCACTCTACATATGAACATGTATGATTTCATTGTCATCATCGACTAGTTTCATTCAATAAATGCCATTGTGGTATGCTTTCATAAAATATTTTTGATCCTCGATAAAGAAGGAAACATGTGGTTTCCATTGGTGATAAGGGTAATTAGATCAAAAGTATATATGTTGAAGTCCTTGTTTCTAGGATGGAGGATATGTTAGTGGAGTTTGTGGACATTAGGGAAGAGGAGGTTCCAAATATTTCCATAGATTTTTGGGATGTCTTTCCTAAGGAATTTGTGGAACTACCCCCTCAACATGATGTTAAGTTTGAGATAGATCTATAACATGAATATTATCTCTTTTCAAAGGTTTCATGTTGGATTGAACTCATGAGTTATAGGAACTAAGGATCCATTTAAAAGACTTGATGCTAACAGGTTTCAAATGGAATAGTGTATCACCATGGGGGTAGTCGAGTGTTATTCTCTATGAAGGTAGATAATAGACTAAGGTTGCACATAGGCTAATAGAAATTGAACTAGGTGACGATTAAGAATCTATATCCTATTATGATGATAAATGATATTTTTGAGTAGTTGAGGGGAGAAAGTTGGTTCTCTATGACCGATCTTGGTCTGGTTATCACTAGTTGAGGGAAAAGGATGGGGATATCCAGAAGACAACCATCAGATGTAGGTATATTAACTTTATGTTCATGTTCATTTCTTTTAGTATCACTAACATCCATCATTATTTATTGGGATCATGAACATGTAATTATATGAATTCTTGGATTAGTTCATCAACAAAAAATTGATTTAATCAAAGTTAGAGAAGGATCATATTGATCATCTCATTGTCATCTTGAATGTTCTTCAATTCCACCAACATTATGGAATATTTTCCAAGTTCATATTCTGGGTACAATAGATGCATTTCCTTTGTCTTGTGGTTTCCTAGCCGAGATTATCTATAGACCAGTCAAAGGTTATGGTTGTTTTTTCATGGGAATCACCCATGAATCTCAAAGGGGTATGTTGCTCCATGGGTCTTCTGGCTGTTATTGGAGGTTCATTCCCAATTTATCATGGATTTTAACCCCATTTATAGATTTAACTCGGAAGTAACATGATTTTATATAGATTTATTAGTGTTAGTAATCCTTTAACTATCTAAAGGGGACATTGGTTTGTGTTAATGTGCATCATTTTCCCTAGAATCTCATGTTTTTTGAGGTGTTTTGTGGAACTTCACATATCGTATTGGGGTGTATTTTTTTATAGTAAAAAGATTGTTCTATTATTGGTCTAGGAAGTTTCATCCCAATGATTTTAAATACACAACTCGTGATCTAGATCTTGAAGAATTTATGTTTTCAATGAAGTTGTGGTGACATTATCTCGTTGGGTAATAATCTGTGGTCTTCACAAATTTTAAGTGCTTGAGATATATCATTTATTATCATGATATATATATGTGATTGTGATGTTAGATGGGGATTCATTAGGATTATGACTTTTATATCTCCTATAACTTTGGAAAATTGATTTTTTGGTTGATAATTCATGAAGAATGTCATGGAAGGATGTTGTTCTGGAGTATGGAGATTCTTAGAGAGAAATAGAGGTTATGGAAGCCTTTTACATATATTAAAGGGTTTCTAAAGGTAGATGTTTCTTATTTCAGATATTGGTGTGGTATTAACTAATGTTGATAAAATTGGATTCTTATTTGTGAGACTCATAGGTAGAGGGGATGAGATATCATATTGGTTCCGGTGATGCTTTTGAGGGATGATCAGAGGATGGTCAGAACCAGATGATGTTTTAGGGGAGGTTGTTTGTTCTGGTAGAAATTCATGATGGGATTATCTATGAAATTCAAATCTCAACATTAGAGGCACACATATGAGTTTATATGATTAATATTTTTTAAGGATGGAGTTTTGGTGTCTAAGAATAAAATAGCCAGTTGAATATTTTGTGGATCCATGTTTGGTTTTTTTGGAGGAAAAGGCAGAGCATTGTGTTTATAGAAGTTTAGTATACCTCATGGATGTTACTGAGTGTAAATGGGATGACATATCAATGGACACAATAATAGTTTTACATTATGATCTGATACATTGTGATGTGATTTTGGTAATCTTGTATTAGTTGACTAAGGCATCCCACATTATAATGATCAAGAAGTTGGGAAGAATATATGTTTTAGAAAAGTGGTATGTGGATGAGGTGTTGTGATTTCTTGGATTCCTAAGGTCCATTTTGTAACAACCAATTTATTAATAGTATAGTACATTTTCATATCTTTTAATATTGATTAATAAGATATAAATTTTACATTAAGGAGGACAATTTTCCAAATAGCATACTCAACATGCAACAACGGGTTTTTTTGAAATCTTATGATTCACTAAACATTGAGTTATAGAAAAATGATATATAATAATATTATTATTTTTATATGGTAGTTAATGCCTATCTGTTGTATTGGTGGAAATGAACAGAACTAAATTCAATATTATTATTAAATGTCTTTAATTTATCCAATAAATTTTAGAGGTTTAAAGTAATAATGAATTTCATTTTATGCATGATATACTCTAATATTTTTAAAAGGTCATTTTATCACCTTTTGAAGGAAAACCATTTTTAAATATAGTTTTTGTCACTTTTATATGTTCTAGTAAGAAAAATTAAATTTTTCTTTAGAAGTAGCACATTAAAATTTACTTTGGATAATTTTTTTTGTAATTTTCGGATAAAGTTCATTTTTTATTTGAATAGTGAAAATATGATATTTGAATTCAAATCTGCCATTTCATATAATTAATTTATATAGTAAGATTATCATTTTAATTGGTTTTAAAGTATAATTGGATTATATATTTATAATTTAATCCAATTAAGTTCCTTGGATGTAATTTCACATTTTAATTGGATAGAAGCACATGTCAATCTTTTGATTGTTATTGCTTCTTAAAAACCAGCTTTAGGTTTTGACAAGAGGAATTATTTTTAAATTAATTATTACAAATTTTCTATTTTTAATTGATAGAAATGGATCCCATATTTGTAATTATAAGCTCCAAATTATATAAATAGATACATTTTATTTTTTTTACATTATGAATACTAACTTCAGTAATTATTTTTTTAACCATGGTTAGAGGGTAAATATGGTAAATAAGGGAAAAATAATTTTATAATAATATTAAACTACCTTAAAACATTACCTAATACTATTGGATGAGATATTTCGGACCATGGGTATCCTTGGGTCGATTTTTAGACACCATGGATCCACTTTGATGTGAAAATGACATTTTATAAAAATTAATTTAATGTAAAGAAAAATATAGCATAAACATGTATTTTTTTATTAAAATTTTGTTTATATAGGGTTATATAATGGCTTTATTTGACTGTAAATATTAATTATAAATATGTAAATATTTCCAACATCATGTTATTTTATTTATAATTTTTAGACAAAAAATAAATAAATATATTTATGTAATGGCCCGGACCCCTCCTGTCCATTCCTTTGTTGAAATCGATGTGGTCAACACGGCGCACGTAACAATGATAATTATTAATGATAAAAACGAAGAAGATTTTTTTAAAAAAAATTAAAAGATGTTTTCTCAGTTTATTATATTAAATAATAAAGATGGTGATATAAAGTGCGTGATTAATTAAATTAAAAGGGGTTTTAATTCTAAATAGGAATTTAAAAAAATAAGGCGTTTAGTTTAATATTAATTGAGAAATTGTTGGAATTAAATTTGAATAATAATAATAGGTGTTGCGTTATTAATATTATTCATAATATTAATGAGAAATTAATAAAATGAGTTGTGATATTTATTGCAAGTAAATAAATGAAGATGAGTAGCGTAAGTGTTATTATTATTATGATGGCTTGAAAATATTTGGTGTTAATTAAATTAAAATGGTTTTAGTTTAATCAACGTGAAATAAAAGAAATATAATTGAATAATTAAATTGACGTATGTTACGCGACATTGATGTGGCATGGTTGGATTCAGATATCCAACGCGGTGGTTTAATGTAGTCAATGCGATGAGCATAAATATTATTGTTATTAAAAATAATAATGGCGATGAGTTAATAAAATGAAATAATGAATTGTTATTATTATTATTGAAAAAGAGTAATAACAATGATGACGTAAAACTATGTGCGAGAGATTAATGAAATTAAATGTATTAAAAAGGGGTTGAATATGTAAGTTATATTAATTTCGTTTTGTCTTTTAATTCAATTAAATGAAATGGTTTTGAGTCACATGGAAGGGTTTTAGTTTAATATAAGAATAATTATGGTAATATAATTTAATGTGACTAATTTTGAACATTAATGATGGGTATTATTAATATTAATTTTATTAATAATGGTATTGAAGTGAGATTGGAGAGAGATTACAAAGTGATGGAATAATAAGGAAAATAATAAAAACCATAAAGGAATAAAGGTTGGGGCATGTTGGGCATGGAATTAGGAAGGGAGGCGCCACTTTTGGTGTAGTATTAATTATTATTATGATAATAATTTTGGAAATAAGGTGAAATGAAAAAAATTGAAATCTTATGATGTGCTGGGCGTGAGGGGAAATAAAGGGGCATAAATATAATTGTGATTGGAGAGAGAAATTTTAAAATATAATAATGATTAAATGATAATAATGATAATATAAAAGTGGAGTCAATCATGGGGGCTTATGCGCTTCACTTTAAGACATGTTGAGCGTGGGTTCTTATTTGAGGTGGAAAGAAAATAAGTGTTAAATTAAATTAAATAATATAATAATAATGTTTTTGTTTTTGGGTTATATAATCATAATTTGACCGTAACTTCTTCATATGGTGTCGGAATGACAAACCGTCAGCGGCAGTGTAATCCTGTAATTAAGACGGTCATTTTAAGACCAGTGATGGAGACCTTTTTATGAGTTATGTCTCGGGTCAACGAAACACACATATTAATAAAATTAACGACTTATTATTAAAACACGTGGAAACCGCGTGACGTGTCGTGTGTTGACCAGTCAAAACGCGTAACGGGTGTACGGTCACACCGTGTATTCATCAATACACGCTGCATACTATTTTACCTATTCTTTGCCTATATAAGAAAGGGTCGCGGATTATTTCCAGACTAATCGTTTCTTCTTCGCACGACAGCGCTCTTGGACGATCGAGAAGTATTCCTCCTCTAACTTCTATGTCCGATCTCCGAATTACGATCCGTCAGCGGCCACAGGATCGTAGCGACGAGACGAAGCTTCTAAGCCCGGACTTGTCACCTTTCCTTCCGGCCTTCCTTCTCCATCTTCCATCCTGGGAGGCGTTTGTTGGGTTTGGCGAAGGCGGAGGACACCGAAGGACGTCGTCGGAAGCAACGTGATCGGGGCCTTTTGAGGAAGGTATCTCACCTTTGTCTCTCTAATTTGTGTATCATGTGTGGCGGGTATCCTTTTGGTTTCATGAAAAATGGTTGAACCATTAAATAAAGATAATAACTGGTTAAAGAATGGGGTTGGGAAGTTAGTGATTGGTGTTACATTACTTTTTATATCCTGTGATATTATATTTGTGAATTGAATGTGCTTCTACCTACTGAAAATCACAGTCGTTGGGGGCCTTTGCTTACGCAATTAAATGTTGCCCTCTCCTTCTGTATTTTCTTATGGATGGAAACTTCATGGAATGTGGAAATTGGTTAATCACGTAAAGTTGTCTTTTTAAATGAAAATATAGAACCCTTGTGTGATCACCCCGGTTGAACCAAAATGGAATAATGAACATGTGGGTGTCGGCTTGGTTACGTGGCATGTGTTGGGTTTTTTTTGTGGGCTGTTGTGGTTTGGGTGAGTAGAGGGGCTACGACGTTTGGGTGGTGATCTTATTGGAATGGTTGATGGTGGAAACGTGGAGGTGTGAAATGTTTCGTAAACGATGGGGTTGAAATGGGAAGTGGTTGGTTGTGGAAAATGCCTTTATTTATGAAAAGTGTTTTGATTTATGAAAAGTGTTTTGATTATGAAAAGTGTTTTGAAGTAAAAGGTGTTTTCAAATGCGGAAATGTTTTGTGTGTGGAAAGGGTTTTATGTGTGGAACTTTGAAATAAATGAATGATGGAATGTTGTATGGTTTTGATAATCTTTTGTAAATGAAATGGCATGTGGTTGCTTGCGTTTTACCTAACCTTGGTTGTGGATGGAAGGGATATGTTTGTGAAAGGTTTTGTCTAGATGGTAGTTGTCCAGTAGTAATAATTGTTAAACCATTTCATGAAACATGAAAACCTAAATGGGGTTGGGGGATGATTGTTTGGTTGTTGATGCATGCTTCGTGGTAGCAGTGCCGAGGCACATGCTCAGTTCCTCTTTTTAAGAAGCCATAGGTTGGGCTGTGTGTTTGGTATATGCATATATATAATTGTATCTTTGTGTTTTTTCGCACCACACCCATGTCAAGGACCTAGTGCCGAACACTCCCATTTTATGGGAGAGGGTGTTCCCCCTTAGTTACTAGATCCTTCCTGCTCCTTCTTCCATAGGCTATGATAGCTTGAGGTGACCTTACACCCAAGACTCTTCGGGTAGGTCTCAGAGGCTGTGATGGCTTGAGGCGACCTTTAGCCCAAGACTCTTCAGGCAGGCTTACCGTTCCCAAGAACCTTCGGGATGAGGCCCAGGTGTCTGCGGGCAGGTTAGTGGTTGTGGCCCAGGTGTGTGCGGGCGAGATGCGTGGTTGTGAGGCCCAGGTGTGTGCGGGCGGGATGCGTGGTTTGGCCCAGGTGTGTGCGGGCGGGAAGAGTGTGGTAGCGTCAGGACGTTTGCCGTTAGGAAGAGCAGCATCTAATTAAGTGGGAAATGGTGCGGGGTACCCAATACTTTTGTTCTATATATATACTAAACTTGTTTGTGTTACTTGGTGAGTGTGACTAGTGAGGCTGGGTGGATAGTTTTTCCTTGTTAGTTTCTGGTTCTTCTGTTTTCTCACGGGACCTTAGGGTGTCTCCCCACTTGTGCACGAGATCTTTAGGTTTCCCTACTGAGTATACTTGTATGCTCACCCTATGTTTACTTTCAGGTTTCCAGGAGAACTACCTGGGCCATGCGGGACTCTACTAGTCGGGCAGTTGGAGTTGTTGCAGTTGTTGTTCTCTTGTTTTCTTTGGCGTTGTACTTTTGAGCTTCCTTGTACTTGTACCTTGTTATAAAAATTGTTTAAACATGCATGTGGGCTTGGTTTGGGTTTATTTATATACACTTGTTCTTTTCCCTTTTGGTGGTTGACTTGTCCTATTTCCCGATCCAAAATAATAAAAAGGGTAATGCCTCCCATATTTGTGAAAACTCAAACCCTTGGTGCTAGTCGTCAACCCGGGGCCTACTGGAGGCGGGACTCGGGGGTCATTATCTCCCTTTCACCATTGCCAGCTCCGGAGGGGCATCTTTGGTGGGAGGGGGTCGTGACAATTTATGACACAATGATGATGTTTTCATTACCTTTTTAGTGAATGATTTAAATAAATGAGATTATAAATATTAAAATAATTTTATTTTGGAACTTTTTATGCCATACACTAGTTTTATGAATGATTATGATTTTTTATCTATTAATTAATGATGTTTTTTCAAAATAATCATGTTGTTATGAATTTTCAAAAAGTCATGATATTAATAGTATAAAAATTGACATAAATGAGTTTAAAAGAAATTATTAAATGATATAATAATCCAAAAAATAAAATACTACGAAAAATGTCATAGATAATTTTTATTATGAAATTAATTAAATACATGATGTTCTTTTAGCATTTTATTCTAACTATATTAACCATATAGTATAAATACACAAGAAGACATGTTGAGAGTTGAATTAGTTAACCAAGGGTTAAAGTTAAAAGATAAAGTTAAACTTGGGACCTAGACTTGTATAAAACCTATTGGTTGAGTGTTTTGCAACCCAAAAGAGCCTTATATATAAAATTAATGTCTTTGGGAACTTTGGAAACCGAAAATCATTTTATAAAAAATAATACTTCAAAACATTCCTAAAGTGCCCCTCCTCCCTCTTATAAAAGGGTACGACTAATACCCATTTAATCACACCTATCTAGCACCTTGAATCATACATAATCATCCCAAATAATCTCCAATCATTCCTCTCTTCCCATTATAAGCCTTACCTTATGCATAAGGCAGTTCAAGAATGCCTTTTGTCTCAAACCAAAGGGAGTTACACGTTTTAGGAGGTAACGACTTCTATAATGTTCATTTCCATTATTTTAATTATTCACGCTCTATTATATTATTATTATTTAATTACATAAAAACACCAGTATAATAAATATACTAGGATGTTTTCATTAGAAGGATTCAAACTACACTTATAGAAACCTTTATCTAATGGATATGGACATACTGTTTCAATGGTGGATGAACTACTGCCTCACGAAATAATGATTGTTCAATTTTCCCCTACCACCTCTCAATGTGGCCATTTTGAAGGAAATATATTAATGTATGATATATATATTGTATTTATGTGGTCCCTATATTTGAGTTTTTCTATTTAAATAATACATTTATGATTTACATAATGTGTAAATATGATAATTTCATTTGAATAAATACAGACTACCACCCTCTCAAAGTGATATGACTCGTCGCTTCCATACATGGAACTTATAAAGGATGGTGTTAATAAAAATATGTAACATATATAAAATATGTAAAATATATAAAATATTATATTATACTGTATTTATAATATACCTAAGTATCATTTTCTTTTCATTCCTTTAAATATGAAAAATAAATTAAAGTAGCGTTCATGTGTACGTACGGATTACCGTCGCCATGAACGGTGCATTTCATTTATTATATAAAAATATAATATAATTTAATAAATACATATATATATATATAAAAGATATATATGATATTTAAATCATGAATACCATTTTTTAGATAACGCAATTTTGACCACATGGACAATTTGTAATTATATCAAGTTCATTCCGACTCTAGTATCGAATATCGAAAAAATGACCGATATGAACTTAAATAACTATGTCATATTTATAAATGATTAATAAGTAATATAAAATGAATAATAAACTTGAAAAAGGTTCTGATTCAAGTTTAAATTAACATACGTTTATTATTCAAGAATATAAATAATGAACGAGCCAAGTCGGACTCAAGGAAAGTGAACCATTCACCCTGCTCTTTTAGTCAAAGTCGTTTTTTATGTTATGTATTTTAATTTATATTTTCATATGATGAGGAATGTTATTCTATATCCTTATTTCTATCCATTTTACGTCTAAATGATGAGATAAACTTTTTTCTCTCATCAACTCATTTTCTGAATTTTTATGTGACGTTGTTAGGCTGCCGAATTTTGGTAAGGAAATTTCTAAACTCAATTTCCACTCATTGGGTTTTATGCATACTTTATTGATTATATTATTCCATGATTATATTTGGAATCAATTTTTTTTTGTAATTTCCCCTTCCCTATGTGTTTATATTCTTTTTCCACATATAATCACTCAGTTGATAAATCCTTACATCATTTATACGAACATTTTACGGGAAATCGTAGCTCAATCTCCATTCATTGAGTTAAATATACATGTCATTGTATTTTTTACAAGAATATGTTTTAATGAAATATGATTTTTTTAATATCAATATACACTTATATTTTGTGTATTTATATTTTTCACAGTTAATTAGGTCATAGATTTATCCTTAATCTAATGATACAATATTTCTAAGGGATGCCATCTCAATATTCGTTCATTGAGGCATATTTTTTTATATGAAGCCTTATTTTATACATTTTATAATTATAACATTTTTATATTAATTTCATTCAATGGTTTTGAAGATGAATATTTTTGGTTTTTTGAATCATTTTACTAAATGCCAAAGGGAATGCTTTTTTAACGTACACGGTGACAACAACCTTTTAGTCGCTGTGAGAATTATTTAATATTTGGATTCCTTAACAAGATGTAATGATTTTAAAAGTAAAATAAATACCATATATCCGTTTCATGTGTTTTTTTATTTAAAATGGTATTGAGAAATCATTGATTTTGTCAACATCTTGAAATGTAATATTGTGATTGAAATGTGAAAATGTTATCTTTCTTTCTTGATTGTTTTTTGTGTTATGATCATGTTATGGTTGTAAGAAATTATTTACGTATCTGGGTGGCTATTTTATTACCAAGGTCAGGTATGCCCGAGATAGCTTTCCAACGCATTGGGTAATGTGAAGGAGGTAAACAATAATGATTCTTCTATGAGATTTAGGGAATATACCATGATGGGTAATCAAAATGTAACTCCCAATGTAGTCGTGAAATCTACAATGTTAATATGTTATAGATTCCACAAGTTACCTATATGATTTATTATTTTTATTTTTTAATCATAAATCTTAAAATTTCTTGTGGTATTTTAAAGAGATTAGGTTTTATGATTGAAAATTACGAGTTCAGGGATTTTTATGTATTTTGGGGACTAATATTTTCATTCCGTATTTTATAACCCTTATTGATATTTTTATGCTCATCCCAGGTTTTGGAAACGTTTTTCACAAGGTATATGGAAGGGTAAGATAATGGTATAATTCAATAATATTTATATCAAGAAAATAGTTCTTTTTTATTTCAGGAGTTTTACTGTTTTGAAAAAAATTGATAGAGTAGAAGTGTCTACTTTTTAATATTTGAGATGTAATGTATTAATTATGGATAAATTCTTTAAAACTATAATCCCAAAAAGATCCTTAATTTTAATTCATGATTTAACTCATGATTAATTAATTTTTAAAGATGGGTCCTTATAGTTGGTATCAGAGGTCAGTTTAGATAAATTTAGAGGTTACGGTTTTATCTAGGTGTAGGTAAAGGATCTTAGATAAATAAAAGGGTTATTATCATATGGAAACATTTAGATGGTTATAGAAAAATAGGTTTTTTAGAAAAAACAAGAACACTAGAGATATAAGGAGGTTGATGGATTTGGTTAATATAAAAGTTTTCATGTTATCTTTACCCAATATTGGATTCTTTTTTTAATAATAATTTGTTTCATGTCTATGTGTGGATTCTATTTAGCAGATTAAGGATCATATGATAAGATGGAAGGAAGTAGATATTGCACAACCTTATTATCCCTCCAAAAATATTTTATCGTCACTATTAGGGGAAAATCATGTTCAAATTATTTTGGCAGCATCTTCAGTATTCAAATCACCTATAAGAATTGTTCTAGTTATCCTACACCTACTAATTTATAAAACAATGTTATGGGTCATGGTATCTTTTTCATATGATTTCAATATCTCAATATTTCCAACTCTATAGAAATGTGAAATTATTGAAGTGAAGAGAACGTTTACTTTTTGAAGTTAGGAAAACATGATGAAAGAGAAAGGGAACATCATGAATATCATGATATCTAGATTCATGGTAGGATTTATTTTCTTATCCAAAAATAATAGTGCATCTTTGTATTGATATTTATAAATGATGAGGATATTCGATTTTCAGAAATGATGTATTAAGAAATAATGTTGAAATGAATATAAAATAGATCATTAAGAATGATGAAAGTGTAATATGTCTATATATTGTGGATTCAAGAGTCATGGTAGGTTGTAGGATGATGAAATTATTAAAAGTATCAAGGGTATTTTGATGATATGATTACTTTGGAAGATTTTTTCTAGTATGTGTAACTCTCATGTTTGATATATGAAAGTGTTATACCAGAAAAAATTGTCTTTTATTGTGTGGACTTAATGGTTATCTTTAGGGGATCATATGATATTTTTTTTGATGTTATAATTAGTTATTACATTTTGGGATACAAAATGAAAGGTATTAGAAAAAATTTGAGTATACAATATGTTATGGTTATTTTTTAGGAAATTATCTCATTTTTAGAATTTTATATGAATGATATAGTTTTAGAAAGAGGACAAGCTACAGGATGGGGGAAAACTTGTCGTGTCTTGAAAGGCCGAGGAAATCCATCCAACAACTTAAGGGAAACAAGGGTTCATCGCCTACCATTGGACTATGTGATGTATCAGGTTATTATGGATTATTAATTTTAGTTAAATAATTTTATAGATTATGAATAAGATGATTTTGGGCACTTGTGTTTTATCAAATGGATACCTTGGTATAAGAAAATGACTTGGTGATTAAGTGATAAATGTTATTTTGGAAGAACCTATCTCTTTCGGGAACAATTTATGCCTAATAAAAAAAATGCTACGAGATTTCATTTGTGGAGTAATGGATGATATTTTATTTTGGAAGAATGTGTTTTTTTATTGTGGTCATATGAAGATTTGGTTTATTTATTGAAACTATTAACCAATCATATAGAATATGTAATTAGGTTAATTGCATTTTAGTATGATACTTTAAGATTAGTCGATGTTATTTGCAGTTAAATGTTAGGATTTACTCAGGAATATTATGTGATTAAATACTTATGAGTTTTGGGTTTCAATATTATTTGTATTACATTGATAAATTTTTTGGACAATTGTGTTTTAAATTTTCTTTGTTGAAATTTGGGTATTATTTTTTGAATTTTGGAGATTAAGAGTAGTATTTCTTTTTATAAAGGATTATATTTTGGGGATTATCTGATATTGTACTAACCATTTTGGTTTTGGTTAATGCTTAAAGACAAGGGAAATATATAGTTCCCCTTTTGTGGATTATTTGATTCTATAGAAGATTATTCTAGAACTTTATATGTGACCAAGTCATATTGAATACTCATCATTTGGAGAAAAGATTAGAGTGTGGTAAAAATTATTAAAGGTTGAAAATCTACTTGGAATGTAATTATATTTCCATATGTTCTTAGTAAAACTCATAAATACATTCTTCCAATTTATGAAAGAACCTTAAAAAAATGTTTTCGATTTACTTTTCCTAATGGGAAATAAAAGACTGTCTAACCCATCACAAGTTTGTCATTTTCTTATTCTTAACTTTCTCCTGATCATATGTTATATCACTCTCCATCAGAAATTGATGGTTAGTTTCTCTTCCACACCCATGTTTTCCTATATGGAATTCGAATATGGGTTATATTGGGTGCATTTTTTACTTCAGTTTCCTTATTCTAAAGTGATAGTTTTTTTACCCTTTATCTGATGTGCAACGTTCAACGAAGCTTCCGAGCACAATTTTAAAATTGAGAGAATGCAATTTTCAAAAGATTGAAAGACATAATGAACCATGTACTAATAGAATAATAAATTTTCATATCTATTAATATTTATGAATAAGATATTAATTTTATTTTATAGAGGACAATTTTTCTGATTGCGTACGCAACACCCAACAATGTGTTTCTTTGAAATCTTACGTTGCACACAACATTGCGTTATAAAAAAAATAATGCAATAATAATATTATTTTAAATGGCAGTTAACCCCTAGCCATTGTACTAGAAGGAATGAAAATAACTAACTACAACATGATTATTAAATGACTTTACATTTATCCAATAAATTTTATAGGCTTAAAATAAGAAATAATCTGATTTTAAACTTGAAATACTCTAATATTTTTAAAAGGTCTTTTTAACACTTTTTGATGGAGAATCCTTTTTAAATATATTTTTCGTCACTTTTATATGTCACATTTGGAAATAATAAATTCTTGTTTAGAACAGGGGCATCAAACTTTACTTTGGATGAAATATTTGTATTTTTCAGATAAAGTTCATTTTTAATGAATAGTGAAAAATACTGCATTTTAATTAAAAACATCCTTTTCATATAATTTATTTAAATTGGTATATTGTCATTTTAATTGGATTTAAAATTTAATTACGAAATATTTTTATCATTTAATCCAATTATTGTCATTGGAAGAAATTTCACCTTTTAATTGGACATATACACATGTCAATCATTTAATAGTTATTACTTCTTAGAAACCCGCTTTTGGTTTGGACCTTGGGAATTAATTTTAAATTAATTACTGAAACTTCTATTTATTGAATTTGGAGAAATGGACTCTATATTTGGAATCAAAAGGTCCAAAATTTTCAACCGCGAACATTTTTTTGGACATTATGAATCGTAACATTAGATATTATTTTATTTACTATGGTTAAAGGGTAATCCTTGAAAGTAAGTGTAAAAAATAATATTATAATAATATTAAACTACCATATCACTTGTAACAATCATCTTGGATGAGATATGAATGACCATGGGCATCCTTGGGTCGATTTGGGGTCCCCATGAAACCACTTTTATGTGAAAATTACCTTTCAAAGAATTAATTTAAATTAATGAAAATTATTACATGAACAAGTTTTTTTAACTAAAACAATTTTTATGTGGGGTTATATAAGTGATAGTTTCGACTATAAATAGTAAATCAAAAGATAAAAATATATTCTAAGACATCAACAATGGTTAATAGTTTTAAATGTGGAATGTACGGGCATTGTGCAAACCAATGCCCAAAGGTAAAATCTCATAATGAGAATTAGCAAGGTCATATGGGTAGTATTTATGTGGATGATGATAAAGTGACTTCAAATGATATATGAGATGGAAGAAATGATGAAGCTCAGTCAGTGGTTTAAGAAGGTAGTGTAATGATTGTATGTTTATCAAGAATAATGTATGGTACTATAGAATAACGAAAAATCTAAGGATTGTTACACTGTTGCCTTCGCTTGAGTTTTGAAAGTATATGTTGAATGGTACAAGTAACCATGAAAGGTTATTAAGATATTTTTGGAAAGAACCTAATATGCACATAAAGAATGGATAAGGAGATAATGACATGTTTGATAGTATTAATGAGCTCAAGACTAATATAAGGAAAAAGTGATATCATGGTTTGAGTATATATATTTTTTTGGATTTTGGTATATGGAAAGAGTTACCTTGTGACATCATTATTTTTTTCACTATGGTTCAAGAGAATACATGATTATGGTATTCACATGTTTAGAATATGACCAACAACATACATCATATGATATTTGGGGGATGAATGATGGTATTCACATGCTCGGTAGATGAAATTTCTAATAATTCTTTTCTTTATACGATGAGATTGGATAGAAGTATTTTGGATAAGCCTAAAGATTAGAATAAATTAAGTTAGTCATAAGATATTATTGTTTAATTATAGAACATTTTTCTATTTTATTGCAGGAATGTTATTATAATGTAGTTTTACAAAAAGGGACAACCGGAAGGACGAGTGACAACCCGTCATGTCGGACAAGGATGTGGGAATCGAAACCACATCCAAAGTGTGAAATGATTTTATTTCCTACCACTGACCTATAAAAAGTCCCCAGTTAGTAGAAACTAGTTTTATTAAGAAGTATGATTGATGAAGTATAAGTACATTTTTGGAATCATATAGGATTAACCTCACCATAGATGGACTTATATATATTTGATAACTTTTGCTAACATTTTGTTTGAGACATATGGAATGACCCATCATTCTATCACATGATATCCTAACAATTCACGAATGAAAAATTCAACTTCATTTTATTAGGAGATGAAGTGGAAATTGTTCAAGGCGCGAACAATGGTGAGATTATACCAAAATAAAGTAAGTATTTCTTCTTATTCAAATTCTTCAACTTTAGGGAAATCATCTTGAAAACCAAAAATGTTGTTCTAGTTCCCTTATATCTGATGAATCAGATGGTACCTTAGATCATCACACATTTATAGCTCTGTGAATGTTGGAATTTTCATAGCCAGGTTCTCTACCACTCTCCATCAGAACATGATTGGTATATTTCTCTTCCATATACATATTTTGACCTTTGTTCTCCTATGCGGAAACCCAGTGATTAGTTAATTTGGGTAACCGTTATGCTTCATACATTAGTTTTTAAAGATAAGTTTTTGTATTCCTTTTTACGATGTGGGTTTCTCTTAAAACTTTCGTGTAGTAAACCATTTATATCCCTGACGAATTTCAAGGGAGAAATTCCTTTTAAGGGGGGTAGAATGTAACACCACAAGATTTTATGAAAAATGTTCTTTTTAATTTCATTGATATCTTGTGTTGTACACTACACCAAAATTAGTGTGCACTACACGTATCCCTGACTTGTCTTGCATTACACACAATCCCGACCTTCCAAGATAGCATATGTTGTACGCAATACCGAGTTTCACTAAACAACGATATGTTATATAAACTAACCGTTATGAATAGTAATACCCAATTTTTGAAATTTTATTTTTCAAAATGGACTTTATTTTTGGATTCAGAATATCAAAATTATCCTAGGGTGAATTTTTGGTATTTTTCTGAAAACTTTCAATTTTTGATGAATAGTGAAAACACTAGGTTAATATTTAAAAACGGACATTTTATATAAATAATTATTTATTTTATTTAAATTTATTTTTGGTCAAGATTAATACATAATACCTATATATGTTCAATGTAATTCATTGGAGTCATTTTATAATAATTTTAGACATAAAACTTTTATTGAACTTTTCACTATCCTTTACCCACCTCCTTGGAGAGTTTCAAAATTTACATAAAACATAATTTTACCGCTTCTGTGAGTGGAATTTTGAAAATATGAGATACATGGTTAATATCAAGGAGAAAAATTTGTTTCAATAATATAAAAATAATTTTTGGAGAATAGTAACTTTTTACTTTTATTTACCATGGTTAAAAGTAAATAGGGTAATTAAGGGTAAAAGATATTATTATTACCATAACACATGTCCAAATTATAATGGATAAGTGTAGTTCGACCAAAAACAGCCTTAGGGATAAAATATTACCCTTTATATCCACTTGGATTAGATTAGGACATTTATTATTATTTTATTTAATGAAGAATTAAAATAGTTAAAATCAAGGTTTAATAACTAAAACATTTTTAATATAGGGTTATACATAAGAATAATTCGACTATAAATATTAATTAGAAATATAAACAGATTTACTACATAATGGTATTTTATTTATAATTTTTAGACCTTAAATAATTTAATTTATTTATGACCCAATGATGTTGCAGTAATTACCTTATTAATGAAATGTTAACATAATTGATGTTATAAATACCTAAATAAATGTAATTTTAGAAATTATATAAATTCAACTAATTTTATAGTTTAATATTAAATGTTATTATTGATTTAAATAACTTTTTTGTAACTAATCATTCTTTTATGATTTTCACAAAAATCAAGTACCAAATAGTTTCAAAATTGACATAAAATAGTTTTTAAAACAAATATTATATTATTAATTGTTATTTTATTCATAAAAATCTATGGTTAGGAAAAATGACTCAGATAAGGATATATATATTAATAATGAACCACTTGGGGTTCGTTTGACTTGTTATAGTAAGTTTATTAAACATATAGTGTAAGAAAACAAAAAGACACGGTAAAAGTTAAATTATTTTACTTAGAGTTAAATCTAAATGATAAGAATAAAATAGTAACCTAAACTTGTCTAAAACCTATTGGATAAGAGGATTTAAACCCATCCCCACCATATCTTCTAAATAAATCAATTTGGAGCTATTAAAACACGAATATGACTTTATTATAAAATAATAATTTAAGTTTTCCTAAGGTGCCCCTCTCCCCCCTTATAAAAAAGGCACCCCATCCCACTTCTCTTCACACCCTTTTAAGCATTGAAGCTTGGAAAAACCCTACCAATTAAAATTCTCAACCTCTATAGTTATATCATAGAGATTCTGGTCTTCTCAAAAGACCAACTCTAGTGCCCTAAGAAGAATTTTAAAGGAGGTGCGTCAAGGAAGAGGTAATCTCTTCTACCGATTCTTTCATGTTTTCTTTCCTCTTCAACTTCTTCTTATTTAGTTGTTTCATTATAAAGTAATAACATAAGTATAAATAATATAATGATATTTTATTATAAATATGAAACAACCCCATTTCACTCTCTATCCATCCTATGGAAAACGAAATCACCGCGCGTGCGTACGTACGGAATACCGTCTCCACGCCATGGTGTAATCAGTTTTTCCACCACCACCTTACTTGGTTGGGTATAATGGTGTAAATAATAACTATATACGGTTATTATAACATCATACTGATTATAAGGTATTATATCATCCACTCCAATTCAATTCAATAATTATGGGAATGATATCATCACTCATGCGCACGTACGGATTACCGTCTCCACGACGTGATGAGATTCATTCTCCATGTTAACCATTCAAGAATGATTATAAAGTATATATAATGAATAATAATTAAATATATAATATAATGAAGCTACTTAATGTATGTATATATATATATGTCATCTACTTACTTCCATTCAAGTCAATAAATAAAGGAAAACAGCGTTCATGCGTACATACGGCCTACTGTCTCCATGAACAGTGTATTTCATTTCATTCATCTATCTATTATATATATATACTGAATATACATGATATATAAATCATTATTTAAATTATGTCAGTAATTAAATCATGATATAATTATTAATAATATCATTAACAACATGTCCAAACAAGTAGGATAAATAAAATGATTTTACCCAAAACGATGCTTTAACAAAGAATTTACAAAAGAATGGGTAATATAAAGTCATAAGTGAACCATATATGATATAATAACAATGAATATGATTCTGTAATAAGTAAATGACATTATTTAAATCATTATACAAGAGTTTTGGATACTTACTAATCATATCAGAACTAAGGTAAGGGATAATTATTCTAATCTCATTCTTATCCGAGATTGTTTATTCGTAAGTATTTACTGGGGTTATGTTTATTATCCATATCCATATGTTCTAATAATGTTTTCATAAAATGTTTACTTTTCTTCCATGTATTTTTAAATTCATTTTTATCCCTTTTTTTACTTTTACCACATCATATGGAAGGAATCTTTATTTTGTTTACCATATGAGTTACTTTTTTACTTTTCTGACAAAGTACGAGAAGAATGTTTTTTTAACTTATACGACATGAATGGATTTTTTTTGATTTCACAGAACATTATTTCAATGAATATTACTTTACATGTTTTCAAGTTTATTTTTAATCTACTTATTTTAGTTTAAAATTGTATGACATGTTTAGAAAAGAAAAAATGGTTTTGAAGTAGAAATGATATTTTCCTCAAGAATGGAGTTCAAGTGTTTTGTCAAAATTATTTTCCATCTAAGATAATATACGGTTATGTTTCTATCCCTATTTTTACATTTATTTGATTATGCTATGATCTAATTAATTTGATTATGTCCTTTTATCTTATATGTATTATGTTATGATGGCATAATGTTTCAGAATCCTATTTTTATTACATGGGTTATGCTATGATTTATGATTTTGTGGAACACATAAGAATTGTTTAATTATGATATGGGTGGGACCTATATCTCTCTCCAATGAATTGGTTAAAGATTTATATCTCATGAGATAGACATGGCTGCAATGGTAAGTTAATCCGGTTAAGTGATGCAGGATTGGAACAGGAATTGAACTCGATTCAGAAAGGGACTTTGTCCACTAAGATGGTCTTGGAAGCAATGCCTTTGCTACTATGGAAATAATATCATGTGATTAATGTTTTTCCATAATTAAAAGTTTTATTTCCAAGATATTTTATCACAATTTATGTTCCATTATGATCTATGCCTTACGTACTACCATGTTTTATGTAATTGATCAACATTTTGATGTTTAAACATTATGTTCATGTTTTTATGATCAAATGATTATGGATTGTTTTATTTTCTCCATGCTTACCCTTACTGAGAATTTGATCTCACCCTTTGTATTTTTTCTTTTCCCCATGATATAATGAAATGTTTTAGGTAATAAAAAAAGGGTAAGATCTTTATAGGAGATGTTGAAGATCTTTCACCACGATTAGAAGATTATGTTCTGAGTTTACAATGACACTAATCTATTACGGTCCTTCGGTGCTCGTTTTTGTTATATATAATTATTCCAAAAAAGTAATGTAATGTACATGTATGTCAAGTTTTGGGTATCTACATGATTCCTTGTATCATCTAATGTTACGTAATAATGCACCGATTCAGGGTAACTAGGGTCGGGGAATTGCATTTGGTATCAGAGAAAGTTTAGTATAAATCATGGAATCTAGATTTAGAAATAAATTGTAATTAGGAAACACTACCCTAAGATTTACAATGAGGATTAGTATAAAAGAACATCAAAAAATATTGGTAGTGTAAATATTATGTAGGTTTTCCAATAAATGCATGCTTGTCTAGATACGAGTTGGTAGAGGCAGCTCTGGCATTGATGTACCTAGGAGTGAAAACTCTGACATGGGGTTTTGGGCTAGACCCGGGATATCCTGGTACACGAAAACGATCCTTGCTACACTCCTGGTTACGACACTACTGGGGGATATGATTAGGATAATTCACATTTTCCTTACAAACCGATTTAAATGATTTTAATATAAGATGAGAAAAAATAAACATGGTTAATCCTAAGTTGTTTTAGATTTAAAATAAGGTGTTATGATATTCACTAAATGATTTTATGACTCACATTATGCTTTCTTGTATTAGTTAATGTATGGATTCCATGGAAAGTAACACTAAACATGATGTAAAGGTTGGGAACTGTGGTGTAAATGTGCAACAAAATGGATTGCTGATAGGTGTAAAAGATATCATGTCCATGCTGAATCAGTTTTCAAAAAATTTGATCAACAACATATATATTAACCAAATCCCAGACTATAAAAATAAGGTAAAGGTGGTGAATGATAAGAGCTTCATCAATGGAGACCATGGAGAAAAGAAATATATATTTTCATCATGTATGAAATGTGGAAGGAGACAGCTGGGAAAGTGTATCAATGGAACAAAGAAATGGTTTATGTGTGGGAAAGAAGGACATAACGTAAAGAATTGTCAGGGAAAAATGAAGAGTACTATGGAAGAAAATAAAAATTATCCCAATAATACATTTATAGTAATTTGTAGTAAATGTAGGGGACCAGGTAATTACCCAAATATATTCCCTATTCGTTTAGATAACTGATTGGTCAAGTAAGAGCCTATGTGGAAATAAATGGATTAAGAAATTTTTAAAAGTATTAGTGCTCTTTTTTGATGGGACTACTTTGGACGACTTTTGTCTTGTATGTGTAAGAATACAGTTTTTTATTTGAAAATTATATTTTACGAATAATTATCTTTTCTATTAGAGTTATAAATAACCTTGTGGGTTTATATGATCCTTGAATTTGAGGAAATTACAAGTTTTTAGATTTTGGGATGAAAATGCAATGTATGAGATACAATTTGTGGTGAAATTATGTTATGTTTATTTTGAATAGTTTTTCTAATTTTGGGAATGTTATAATATATATTTTTTTGAAAAAGGACAACATACAGACAGTGTGACTACCAATCATGTCAGACAAAGCTATGATAATCGAACCCACAACTAGAGTGCTATTGGGATTTATCGCCTACCACTAGACTACGTAAAGTGTCTGGTTAGTGTGACTAATTATTTTTAGTTTATTGATTTTATTGATCAATAATAAGTAGATTTGGGATCTTATGTATTATCAAATAGATATCCTTAGTATAGGAAAATGATTTGGCGATTAAGTGATAAATTTTATTTGGGAAGACATTTGCTCTGTTGGGAATACTATATGCCTAAGGAAAATATATTAATATGAGATTTCATTTGAGGAGTAATGGTGGATTATTATCTATTTTTTTATTGTGTATTTATAGTAATTTGGGTTATTTATGGAAATGATTATCCTATCATAGAGAATATGTGATTAGGTTAATTACTTTAAGTTTATTTCTTGAAGAGTAGTCGATGTTATTTGGAGATACAATTTAACATGGAAGACTATGTAATCAAATTATTATATGTTTTGGGTTTAAATGTTAGTTTGTATTATATTGAATGTTTTTATGGAAAATTGTTTATCAGGTAGTATTTATTAAACTTTGGGTATTATTGGTTTAATTTTAGAAATTAAAATTAATATTTTTTTCTCTAAAGGATTATCCATTTGTGGATCCTCTGATCTTGTACTGACCATTTTGGTTTTGTTTAATCTCTATGGAAAAGTAAATATAGAGTTTATGCTTTGTGGATCATTTGGTTCTCTAGAAGTTTATTCTAGCACTTTAGGTGTGACAAATTCTTCATGAATAATCATCATTTGAAAAAAAGATGAGTTAGTGGTAGAAATTTATTAAAGGATTAAACGCTACATAAAAAGTAAGTATATATCTTTATGTTATTAGTCAATATCATAAATAAGTTCCACAACATTTGGAAATGGAACTTAAAACAAAAAAAAATGTTTTCTGTGTACTTTTCCTACTAGGAAATTAGTGACTTTTTATCCCATCACATTTTTTTGGTTTTCTAGTTGTTAACCTTTTCCTGATCATGCTTTCTATCACTCTTCGTAAGAACACGACACTTATTTTATCTTTCATATACTTCTTTTCCTACATGGAATCCTAGTATGGGTTATCTCAGGTTACCTTTGAACTTCTCTTTATTTCTTTTAAACTGACAGTTTTATTGAGTCTTTTTCCGATGTGGGACTTTCAATGAAGTTCCCAAGCCCAATTTTAAAATTGTGTTGATGAAATTTCTAATGGGGGGGAATGAAACACCCCATGATTTCATAGTAAGTTATTTTCATTAAATTAATTCAATAGCTTAAACTACACGCAACCCCAAGTTTGAGCACACTATGACTTACCAAACTAGTTGTTCAAAAGCAGTAATGAATAGTATTAACAGAATTTTGAATTTTATATACTACATATAATTTTTGAATTCGTATTATGTGTTTCTAAGACCTAATATAAGAACAAATAATTTTTTTAGATAAAAGAAGTATTTTTCAAAAATGATATTTTACCACCTCCTAATGGAAATCCCTTTTTAAAATAAATATTTGACACTTTTATATATTAAATTTAATGAAATTAAAATCTTAATTAGAATCAACACATAAAAATTTATTTTGAATAAAGTTTTGGTACTTTTCTCCTAACTTCATAGTTTGATGAATACTGAAAAATACTAAATATTAATTGAAAACATCTTTTTTAATTGAAATAATTTTTAGTGTTAAATTATTCATTTGAATGGTTTAGAAGTATAGTTTGATTATATTTTTTCATTTAATACAATGTAGGTCATTATAAGTAATTTCACATTTAAATTTGACAAAAACACATTTCAATCTTTTGATAGTTTTTTCTTTTTAAAAACCCACCGTTCAGTTTTGACTACAAGAATTTATTTTAAATTAATTAATTCAACTTATATTTTTTTAATTTGGTAAAATAGAATTAATTTTTTAATTTGTAATATCAAAATTAGCTTAGGGTAAATTGTTTCTATTTTTATGAAAACATTTAATTTTTGATGATGAGTGAAAAACACATCGTTATTGTTTAAAACTGGCTTTTTATTTAAATAATTATTTATTTTATTTAAAATTATTTTTAGTCAAAATAGATATATAATACCTATATATGTTCAATGTAATTCATTGGAATCTTTTTATAACATAATTAGATGTATAAAATTTTATTGAACTTTTTACAGTCTTTTACCCACCCTCTCGGAGCATTTGAAAGTTTACATAAAACATAATTTTACCGCATATGTGAGTTGAATTTAAAAAATCCGAAAGACATATTTGACATCAGTAAGTAAAATGTGGTTCAATAAGATGAAAATAATTTTTGTGAATTGTAACTTTGGACTTTTATTTACCACGGTTAAAAGTAAATAGTGTAATTAAGTGTAAAAATGATATTATAATTACCCTAAAACATTTCATAATTCTTTTGGATAAGTGTAATTCTACCAAATAAACCTTATTAATATAATATGATCCTATTTGGTCCACTTGGACTAGATTAGGAAATTTATTATTATTTTATTTAAAGAATATTTTAAAGAGTTAAATTCAATGTTTATTAACTATAACATTTTTAATATAGAGTTATACATAATATAAATTTGACTATACATATTAATTAGAAAGATAAAAATATTTCCTACATAATGGTATTTTATTTATAATTTTTAGACACTAAATAATTAAATTTATTTATGACACAATGATAAGGTAGTAATTACCTAATTAATGAGAGACTAATATAATTGATATTTTAAATATACAAATTAATGTAATTTGAAACTTTTATTGAATTAAACTAATTTTATCGGTTAATATGAAATTTTATGTTTATTAAATATTTTTTTCTATGTGATCATGTTGTTATGATTTTCAAGAAAACCAAATACTAAATACTATCAAAATTGACATAAATGAGTTTTTAAAACAAATTCTATATTATTGGTTGATATAATATTCCTAAAAATACATGGTTCAGCCAAATGGATTAAATAATATTATATATGTCATTAATGAACCACATGATGTTCTCTTGGATGTTTATAATAATTTTATTAACAATATAGAGTAATAATAGAATAAGACACGGTAAAAGTTAAACTATTTAACAAAGAGTTAAATCTAAACGATAAGGTTAAAATGGTAACGTAAACTTGTCTAAAACCTATTGGTTGTGAGGTTTTAGACCCATACCCACCTTATATTCTAAATAAATTAATTTGGAGCCATTATAAACATAAAATTATTTTATTATAAAATAATATTGCAAGGTTTTCCTAAAGTGACCCGTACACCTCTAATAAAAGGGCACTCCCCCTTCCCTCAGAATCACACCTCCAAAGCCATTTCGCTCAGAAAAACCTTAACCAAATATCCTCTAAACTTCTCTCAAATAATCCTAGTTTCTATAATTTGTTCAAAAAGACAACCTATGGAACACCTTTGATCAACTCAAAAGGAAACACCCGAAGTAGAGGTAATAATTTCACCACCATCTTTCAAGTTATTTTCTTCTTCCAATTCCCCTTAATTTTTTTTTCCATAAAAAAATAATTACTATAGTAACTCCTACATAATATGATGTTATAATAAGTATGGTTCAACCATATTCATTATTCTATCCATCTTATAAATGACAATGTCACCATACATGTGTACGTACGGATTACCGTCTCCACGTCGTGGTATAGTTTGTTATTCAAACACTTCATTATTTGGATGGGAAAAATAATGAGTATAACTGATGTAAATAATAAATATAACATTTTAATGATTATTTATATACGATATACCATCCAATTACATACTATTCCACCATTAATATAATGATATTGTCGCTCGTGTGTACGTACGGATTACCGTCTCCACGACGCGATGAGATTCATTCCGATTTCACTATCCAGTGATGATTATAAAAATATATATTATTAATAAGTATGTAATATATGAAATAATAATGATACTAGATATATATTTGTATGTATATATGTATGTATGTACATACAAATATCTTATTCACTTACTTCTGTTCAATACGATATGAAATCGGAAACAATGTTTATGCGTACGTACGACCTACCGTCTCCATAAACGGTGCCATCTATTTCAAATATCTATCTATTAGAAATATTTATATTCTAAATATATATGTTATATAAATCAACTTTTATATTATGGAATTATTTAATTCACGACCTAAATGATACGATCAAGAATAACAAGTTAAAACACGAACGATAAAGAAGTGGATTATTTCCCAAAATGTTAATTTAACAAGGAAATCATTGTTAAATATGTAGTATGAATTCATAAATGAATCATGTATGATATTATAAATATGAATATGGTTTTGGAATAATTGAATAACATACTATGGTCTTTATACAGAATGTAAAATGTACCCCGGCCAAAGGAAAGTGAATGGAAAGGGTTAATTTCACAATCTATTATCTGATGTTATTTTTACATAAGTTTCTACTGAGACCTATTTATCATCGAAATCCTTGTTTCAATAAAAAATTATTTCATAACATTTTTAATATTTACTATGAAATGGGTTAAAGTCATATATACCCTTATTTTACCTTATATGTTTTGAAAGTAATCTTTCTGACGTTTTCAAAACAAAGTACATTATGACCTTTTCGAAAAAATCAAGCTAAGAGTGTTTTTAACATATAGGGGGGGTGGTGCGGCTATTTTATTCCATTATAACATCGTTGAAGCTTACCTTTCAATAATATAAGAATGTTTTAAAAATAAATGTTTTATTTTATAATTATATGTCTTATAAATGATTTAAAAATAGAAAGTGATATTTCTTAAAAAAAGGTTTAATTTCATCTATGTCAACATCATTTTGATGGATTTTAAGCTTGTTTGAAGTTTATTTATTATGATAAAAATATTCCATATTGTAATGATGTTTTTGTGATATGTTTTACTATGGTAGAGTTATTTTTATACCATTCCTGGTTTATGGATAAAGTATTGAAATTTCATATGTTAGTTTTAATACAAATGTTTATGTTATATTTAAACATTTTCATATGAGGAATGCATTGGAGTAAGTAAGTGATGGGTGGAGCCCTCTATAGATCCTCGATGCATCAGTAGGTCTCATCAGACAAACGAGTGTCTTGGCACAATTCCTTGACAAAATCATATTTGTACTCTTGCAGAAGGCCTTTACTATGTGGTTATGAAGTCTGGAATTATGAATTCCATCATTTTAAAATTGGATATTGATATTACATGTGACTATTCAACTAGTTGAATTTCTATGTGAATAAGTAAATTGAATTATCTGATTTATCTTTTAATTATTATGCTGAAGTTTATGTTTAAAAGACTTGTGTTCTTGTTTTATACATTGCCTTTAATGTTTATTCTTATTTATGACAATTTATTCTATATTGTTATCCTCACTGAGCATCTCAGCTCATCCCTTTCATACTTTTTATTTTCATAGGATTAAAAGTATTATACTATGATTAACATGCTAGAATAGGCTATGGGATATAAGAGTGTTCAAAGGGGACACAATGTTTTTTTATTGCATTATGTAATGTAAAACATATCTATGTATCCAGTACATCCCGGTCTACTAAATTGATCGTTCATTCAGGGCTTTATTACTTGTATCATGTCAATGTTATGAAATAATGCACCAATTCTGGGTAACTGGGGTCGGGGCGTTACAATATAGCGTCCTCAAGTTCACACAACCCCTCTTTCTGGTGTAGAAAATTAATGTAATGTTTCTTTCTTCTATATAAGGGATTTATCATTCCTCACCTAATGTGTTAGGTGTGTGGATATATTATTATTATTTCTTATGGATATGGTTGAATCCTATTTAATAAATATAATATAATAGGTCTAAAATAAATTTAATGGTTCATGGAAATTTTATGTATTGACTTACGATTTTGTTGTTATTGATTGAATTGTATGTTTTGTATGGAATAAACACCTACTGAAAAGAGTGACATTTCGAGGTCATTGATTGCACTGTTATGATATGAATTTGGGAAATCATGTTTTGTGGTTTTTTAAAACACATAAGATGTAATTATCTAATCATGTATACCTGGTAAATGAGTTGAATTCCCTAGGAGCTTATGGTTCTTCTGATAGAACCCTTAAATAATTAAGATAAATTTAATGAAATACCATATATAAAATCTTTGAAATGCTCTGTGAGTGGTGTAGAGTGTGGTTTTGAAAGAATATGTGAATTGTTCCTTTTTTTATTTATGAGATACATGAATACTGGATATGTTCAGATGTGCGTGCAATAAGGATATAGTGGTGGTTATGGTGAGTTCAAGAAATGGGGCTTCAAAAGTGGAGGCCGACATATTGGTGTGTAGATATTGGATTATATGTTTCCTTGATATGAAGTTATAAACACATTTCTGAAGTAGTTATAAAACAGAATACCTCATAATAATTTCAAATTGGTAGGTTTAATTCATTAATTGTTAAATGATAGTATGGTTTAATGTATTAATGATTATATATGAATAAAGGGTATTGAAATATAAAACAAGTTTCCTTTATAAATTAAATGGAACTCTAATGAATAATGATAATATGTTTAAGTGAAGTTAATTTTTTGAGAAAAATATTGAAATTGTAAAATGTTGAATTAATATTAGAAATAGATTTGTGGCTTTTATTAATTGTGTGGGGTTGTGAATTTAGCTTTGTCAGTAGAAGTGACAAATATTTTGAGATGAATTATTCCTTGTTTGTGAACCCTTTGGATGGGGCACGTGTGTTGTGACTCTATATGTATTTAAATTTTATATTCTTTTGATTTTTAAAATTTTCACCATCCACTTCGAGCACCTTTGGTTGATAAATAAATGTTTGGTGGGGTTCCAATACATCCTAGTGACGAGGATGGATGGATGTACACACACCCTTCCACACTCCCACTTATAGGAGAGGATAATATTCAAGGGTTGCGGTGTCTAAAAGTCAAAATAATCACTTTTTATATGTGATTGAATGAGATATTATAGACTAATAGTCATCAATTAGATGGATTAATATGGGATTCGTGCATGGTTGAAAATGGGATCAAGGTTGATGCCTTTCATGTTCTCAATACTCTACTACACTAGTTATGTGATGTGATGTCACAAGTGTCAATGTGAATGATTTGATGTGATATTTTATGGAAGGGGTGGGAACACCAAAAAAATCCCTCTGGGGTGTGAGAGATTCAAATTAGTGGGAATGTGGTGAGGGGTACCTTTCATTAGTATGCTTAAACCATTGTTGTTATACATTTCATGCATTATTTGGTGAGAGTTATTTAGTGGTATTGGTTTAGATATTTTAGCTATTTTATGTGATTCTAGGTATGTTGTTTTCTAATAGGAGAATTAGTATGCTCGTTTCACAAGTGAATGAGTGACATTGGTTTTCATATTGTGTATATAGGCATCATCACCTTATATATAAACTAATTTTTTGGTTTCTAGGAGCACTACATGGACCATGAAGGACACTACTAGGTGGGATTATGGGATAAGTGTTTTGTCTCTTCTTTATCATTACTTTGATGAATTTTATCTGTGTCCTTTTTATTTGTAAATGAATTTTTGGTGGTTTTTGGATCTCTTTCATATTATATCATGGAGGTTATTTCAGTTCATTCATTTTATAAACTACTCCTATATTATCATAGAGGGTAATGGATACAATTTTATATGATTTTTATGCCCTCAGTTCAAGTCACCAACCTGGGGACTACTTGAAGTGGGACATGAGGTTCATTATATATTTTCCACAATTGTATTATCATTGGTTTTAGGGGCCACGAAACATCAATGGAACAAGAAAAAAAATTAATTTTTTGTGTATGGGAATCCATATTTTTATCGGTTTGGGATGTAATACCAACTACGGTTTCAAAATCATCCAATCTGAACTATAGTTCACAATATTTCATGATCAGTGAATTTATCTCTATTTAATTATATCTCAAACAATAAGTATAATAATAATTCAATATTCGAATATGATCATTATTCCTTTTTACCTTTCTTTATAGATAATTTTTTGAATAATCAATCTTCATTAAATTAGTATGTAGTTCATCTTCTCCATCATTCATAGAGGGTTTATAATTCATCACTTATACAAAAATAACTTCTTAAAGAACTAATTTAATTAAATCATTAAGATACAATATTCTTTGCAAGATATAAAAAATTAGTCATAATTTTTTGTTGCAAATAACCACAAGATCTTCTATTTATTCGTTAGACAAGGTGACTGTCTATTTATAAATAATTGGGGTTTCATCCTTGGATTTTTTATGTTTGATGAAAGCATTACAATCTTGGAACTTCATTTCTAGTACTTCCTCCATTAAATATTCTTCACATTCCCTCTATTGTTTCTTATTTTGATGTATCTTGATATATTATAATATATGTGAAAAAACCTCAATAGTAACTTTCTTCATATAATCTGTGATTTCAAATACTAAACCTCTGAATAGTAATTTAATAATTTCTTCATCACATATCGATTCATCAAGTAATTCATATTTATTTTCAAATTTTAGTTTCATTTTTTATATCTCACTTTCCTTCATATTATTTAGAGTCATTTATGAGATTTATAAATTTTCTATTCTAGGTATAGATTCTAAAATATTATATATTTGGTTCTTCTATAAACACATCAAATTTTCACTTATTATGTTCTATTTATATTCCCAACATCAAAAGGCCGTAAGAACTAAAAGATAATTGTTGAATTTTTAAATTGGTAGACTTATTTGATACTAAATTTAGATCATGAATCGATGTGATATCACTGAGAGTGGGAGGGGGTAAATTAGTGATGAATTTTTTTTTATGAATTATACATTTTCAAACTCTGTCACTGTGGATGATTAAAGACATTATAAACTCTTATTGTTACACTGATATCTCATAGTATCACCTTTTATATATAAGAGATATCACAAAAAAACCTATTTATGTGGTTTAGTACAAATCCCTACTCTTTACCATATTTGTTAGACCCCAAAACAATAATTCTATACTATTATATTATTATAAATTACAATGGTTTATATAGAGTAAAACTATAACTTAACTCCTTTTTCTATAAAGGGGGATATTTAGACGACCTCAAACTATGTTTCCATAGTCCATACTAACCTTCAGATAACTAAGTCACACAAGGGGACCTCTATACTACTTCACACAGTAACACCCAAATTCATACTAGCCACCACCCTCTTAAAACACAAATGATGATATTTATACTACTTTACACAATGTTCTATCCTCTTTACTAATCCTATATTGTAAATTTTACTCTTCATTATTCATAGTTATATTCTTCCATGAGAAATATTGATAAGATTTGATTGTGTACAACCTCAAGTAACTTCGACAACCATTGATCAAGTCTATTAGGTTTTCTCAATAATCATAATCAACAATATATGATTACATACATCATTGAAATAATTAATGGTTAGATATTACTTATAATGTTGATGATACAACCTTACATAAATATAATCAATTAAATCACAAAACATCTTATAATTTTATGGAATAATAATCACTCCCAATCCCAATTCCATCTCTTTATATAATTATCACCTAAAATACACCAACACATAGAACATGAAATATTATGTTTTGTTTTATATTATCTTTATCAATATGATTCGACTAATCAATGAATGAAAAAGAATATATAGACTACTTGAAATGCTTCTATTTCATGAATCTTCTGTTGGAGAATCCTTCTATCATGAACTTCCCGTATGGTTAACCATGAGTTATCCTGGTGTATGAATCCCATTCATATAAGTTTATGTACTGATGTATCAATCCAATTTTCATGAGGGTAAGCATATATGTCTCAGTCCACTTTTCATTATCCAAGGAGTTTAATGAAAAACCTCTATGGAAAAGATTTTAGGTATTGATGCAATAAAAGTATTCATATTGAAACTGTCTTTTGAAAGATAGTTGAATGTTTGTAGCATTGGATATCGGTTGGGGTTCTCATTTTATTTGAAAAAATATTGAAGGAAATATTCAAATGTTAAGAGGCCATGACATTTCCTTCACCTTATTCAAGAAGCCTGATATTTTATTCTTCACACTAGAAGAAATATTCATGGATCACTATTACTATTTGGAAAAGTAGAGCCTCATGATATTCAAAAGGAAAAACTTCTCTCACACTCAGTTATTCTTTTTTTATAAGTGAAATATAAACCACATACCATCTATGGTTAATTCAATGTAAAGACACCATAATTATATCCCCAATGTTTTCAATAATTTTAATAAATCATATTTATGTGACACAAAAACTAATGGAATCTCTTATTGTGAGAGATACAATTTTCTCTTCATAGTGATTATCTCATGTTCATGTAGATTGAATCATGTGTTTCACTTTTTTACGCCATTAATTTATAAAAATAAATGATAAATCCTTCTTCTACATTTTAACACACTTGACAATATCATTGCTATCAATCTCTCGATCACATGTGGGTAAAAATCATGCATAATGTTCTAAATAATTCTAATGATAATATCAAATCATAAACTCGTGATCATAAATGTAGAGGTTTATAGATTCACACCAAGTTGAATATATAGAATTTTTGAAACCATAGATCATCAAAATGTTGAATTCAATAAGTTATGTGATATATGGATTAATTAATATGAGAAGGTAGTGTTAAATGCATAACATTTATAATAAAAGAATAGTTTACATATGCATCAAATTATGCATCAACCCATATCTTCATCAAGGATCTATATAAACCAATATGTCCAAATTACATGGTAGTTCTGAGTAGCCAAGGGACCACTCCTAGAACAACACCTCAGAGACAAGGCTTATTGGGTCGTTCCTCCATACAAAGGACCACGTTTTTACTAGTATTCAATCTCCCCCATGAACTTCTCTAGTACACTTTTTGTAAGCCCTACTTCCTATGAAAACATTATAACCCATGACACTATGTTTGCTTCTCATGTTTTCCATCTATTATAAATCATATTGATCTCAAAATAATGTAGATAAAGCGAGTCCTTATGGCATGTGTGGTTGGACCATTTTTTGTATAAGGTCCAGAAAATAATTCATAGATTATATAATAATTATATAATGTAATATAAAACTTCTCTCACCATAAAATTATGAAAAACAAATATTTACTTACTTCTAAACACCATCTCCAAGTATTCATCATGAAAAATAATATTTAATGGTCCTAAATATTTTGTATGGTGTTTATTATCACGAACCAGATCTGGTTGCCTTCAAAACTGGCACCCGACCCAGTATATGATAACACCCAAAGGGAATTCCCAGTCCCCACGTGTTGGAAGAAGTTCCCAGGTATCCTATATTGATTTTTGGGAACAATTTACCCATGTTCATAAACATAAGACAACCAAATACAGAAAATAAACTAAATCTTAAATTTTACCCAAAACAAGGATTTAATAAAATTCAGAATTTGAAAACAATGTTTATACAAATCCTAAATACTATAAAAAGAATAAATAAAAAATTTATGGTCCATGAACCACCTAAAAGAAATGGGTAATCACCCTCCATCCATTTCCACAATATTGCGCCACAAAGGACTACTAGAAACCTGAACCACTAGTTCTAAGAGCTTTACCCAAACCTGCATCAAACATTACCAAGTCTACATACACCCAAAGGTCTATGTAGGCTATGATCCAAAGCCCAGTAGTATTCCACCACAAAAATAATCAATGTGATAATCATTATAAGACAAAAAGATTGCATGTTTTGTAAACAAGAAATGCTAGTAAAACTCTTTAGGAAATGAAATGATAAATAAAATTAGTTTTCAAGTGGGCTATTTTAAAGAATCAACACTTTTAAATAAAATGCCCTAGGTACTGAATTTTATTCAGACAATCACACTGTATGCTAATGAGGATTGAAAAATGTCCAATGAGCACTAGAAACTGGAACACCCCTAGGAACTAGCTCGTTGTGGGTCCCAGGTACCTCGGATCTCGATGAATGTAACCATACAAATATCTATTCTTGTGCACACTAGCCACTAGTAGGGATCATACACATAACCTAGTGGTCTCCCAACATCACCATCAACATTTTTTTGTCGGTTTTTTTATTTTCAATCATGGTATGTGAAACAGGGGCCAAACCCCATGGAATAACTAACATACTAGTACACGTCCACCCAATTAGATACCTGGGTTTTCCCTCTTGTGCTCAAGAAAGTTCAACATGCCATGAAATATGATATTAAAATTCAAATTCCATTTCCAAATCACACAATAACTAAAAATTCCCCACACATTTCACATTATTTACTTTTTTATTCAAATTCATTTTGAAACCATACTCACACCAAAACAGCCAAGAACACGTTTCACATCCATTTCGGTCTTCAAAAAAAACTGTGAACAATTTTATAATACATTGCCAAGATATTACACATCACATAACATCCCTTTCACATTAAAATGGAGAATTTCAAAAGTACAGTCTTTCCAAAATAGTTTGCAAACATAGTTTCACCTCTTACATAAATCATAGAAACCATTTAAAACCATTATAAAACAATTCCAAAGAGTGCAACTAAGCATTCACCTAAAATACTTCTAAAACCCTATTTTGAAACCAAATTCACGCCAATATAACACAAATCTAGAATTAAATCCCTATAATGATTTAATAAAACCATTTCATAATCCATAAAATATCCCCAAGTGGTACAACCTGGAATACACAAGAAAAACAAACATTTTTACACAAAAATGACACTTTAATGTTAACTTCTCAACCAATGATTCAAAAAATAGTTTTATCACCACACAGAACATATTTGAAATATTATAAATAAATAAATTAAGCAATAAAACTCTTAAATAAATACTTACACATGAAATTAATTACCATGAATGTCAAAAAACCAAATCCTTGTGCGAAAGTTCACCTAAACCACCACCATACCAAAAGGGAGTTAAATAAAACCTAAATCCACAAAAATAGACAAATAAACCGAAAATAAATCCCAAGGTTAGAATACATACATTATAGAAATTAGGAACTTCTAGAAAATATGGACGAACCCCTATGAAGAATGAAGAAACCCAAAGAAAATTTTTGATGTAAGGAAGGAAACCTACTTACTTGAAATATTTTTAATAAAACGCCCCAAATACACCAGTAGCTGAATTTCCAAATAGCCAAAAATAAAAATGATGGTAGAATAAGTACTATTAGGTCACATAAAAGTAGAAATAGAGGGATAAGACTAAAAAATGAAGGAGTTTTGAAAGAAACAATTTACCTCTTCAAATCGTGGCGATTTTAGAAATCTTGAGATGGTTTTCCATAATTTGCAATCAATCTGAGCTCCAAAGAGGGGGAAAAGAGCACGGGGGTGCACCTTCGGTATGTGGGCTTCAGTGAGAGTTGGAATCACTGAAAAACTCAAAAAATTTAATATGATATTAAATAATTTATTTTTTTAATGCATAAAATGGTCTTACAGCATGGCCCAATACCCTAATACAAAACCTAAATCCATCATGATTATGGATTCCTATGATGTCCAAAAGGATAAAGTGGTTTTAAATACCAGATTTTTCTAATTGGGATGTGTAATGTGTGTAAAATGTTGAAAAAAAGGAGTTATAAAAAATTTTGTATTTATAACAGGAAATGGGCTCACGGTTAGGCCCAACTAATGAAAACACACCCTTTCCTCCAAAACTACATGTGAAACAACCAGAAACAAATCAAAAATAGTAATGAAATGAAAAATTCCGTTATAAGAAGTCATGTGTGTGACAATTATCCCCACCATAAAACTTTATGCCCTCCAAAATCCACAATAATGCTAAAAGGAAAAAACCAAACCCAACTGAGAGGCAAAAATGAACTCATTTTCCATGTTTCACCCGCCCCCAAAAGGCCAAAACACCTCCAATTGATCAATAAAAGAAGGAATACTGTCACAAAATAAAACATAAACCATTTATTGAAATGATCAAGAACATTCAAACCACATCCCAAAAGAAAACACCTCAAACACTGTCCGAACAAGACTCATGAAACTTACCTGGAATGTACAATGAAAATGAATGAGGTCAATGTTGTCTTACTTTAACAAAATCGTTTGGTGCACTATAATCCTAATATTTACTCAAGGAGGAAGTTGGATGTTAAATAACTCCGAACGAGATTATTTATTTCCATACTAACAATAGGGAAAAAACCAAGTTACTGATGTGGGGAGACACAAACAGACTCCCCACCATAAGAGGCAACAGAATTCAATATTTTTCCCAAGATAGAATCATGACACTAACATTTGGAGGCCCAAATGGATTCCCGACATAATGGGTATAATTTCATTATAATTTTTGAAAAGAACATACATGAGGATTAGAGTTGGATTACACACCACAGGAACTAGCCATCTTTATCGACAAGAACGGTCCAACAAGAAAATACCCCATAATTTGAAGACTGGGCACGACCGCACGATTAGTCCGCATAGTTTCTGTCGAAATGGGAATCTTCGCATGGTTACATGGGAAAAGGCACAAGGCTGTGCAGAGATCTTGTAGTAGCTAATATATCTTAATACATAGTTTCTTATGTTGGCACATGGTTACTACTAACCATTTTAAAACTGTGCTCTTCAATCTGCCAAGAAAAAAGTTTATCCTTTTCTCTAAAAAATCAATGGAACCTCAAGGGAATAACATGAACTCATTAAAGACCCTTTAAGACATCATTTTACATTGTAAACCCCGAACTAAATTCACCTTTTATGACCCCGACAACATAATAAACTAAGGTCCATTTCATCATCCATCAACCAATCTACCTCTATAAGGGGATCCACATAATCAAAAAATAAGAGGGGTAAACATAATCTCTAAATCTCAAGAAGAAATTACTTCTGTTGATCAACTGGAGGATCATCCAACGAAGAATAATCATTGAAAAACACATCACTAATGCATTTAATCTTTATGGGGGAATTCCCTAGCCAACAAGAAAACCCAAGGACCCAACCAAGATTTTAATTTGGTCACAACATACCACAATACATAATCAAACACTTGATTGGGGCCACCACATTGGCCACCCAAAATTTTTCTCAAAATAGACTACTGGCCCTCATTTCATTCCAAATTATCTAAAATAACCAACCCAAACCATCATTTAAACAAGAGGGGTTTATGAACTCATAGCATCCAACAATAATAATCCCAAAAATCCAAAATCCCCACCTCCCAACCCAATTTTTTTAAAACAAAACACTTTCCTTCAAAATCATTTCTAAAAAAAGAGTGTTGGTGGGTTGTGCATTTACTAATGGTATTTCATTCGCATCACACATGAATGTTTACATGCCACACTGAGAACCCACATCATATCCATCCTAACACTCATCCATTCCTACCATTAACCATCCATATTCCTATATTAACCCGTGCATGTGGTCACCCTTGAGAACACCAAAGACCAAAACCAAACCATTCCTCTTTTCAAAATCAAAAAATTTTAACAACATTTTCCTTTTCTCCAAACGGTTAACCATAAAATTAAAACCCAATATACATATTTCAATCCAATTTAAGAAACCACCCATTATTCCAGAAAACTCACTTTCATGCCTTGCACAACCATATCAAAACATTTCAACCCATTTGAAAACACTTTTATTTTCATCAAAAACTCCATTTCATAAATCACCATTTAATTAAGAACTCAACACTTCTCATTTCCAAACAAAGTTCAAAAATTTCATAAAACCATTTAAATGCTTTGTAGTTACCAAATCCAAATCCATCTTAAACTCGACACATTTATTCAAAAACACTTTATTCCAATCGAAACAATTTTCAATAGTTCATAAAATTTTATTTCAAACATATTTTCAAAACCTACTTTAACATAATTTATGTTTTAAAAGGTGGTGTGAACACACCATTTACCATTTTAAAAAAAATTGAAAATTCATTTCCACCTATCCTAAAATGAAACAACATCCACTTTATTAGAAAATCATTTCCCCAAAATTTCACATTTCTTAAATCCAAGTCATTTTTATTTTAAAACCAAATTACCAAGATTCTAAATGAAAAAATACACCATACAAAACGAGAGGATAATAGTGTCAGTGGGTGACTTACATATATGGTTGGAAGCCATGCGAAAATAAATTCTCCATAACTAATAGTGTTATATGGAAATATCCCTGGATCAACATGACTTTCCAGTCCCTACGTGCTCATTGGGACCATCAACCCAACTCTGTTTTCATTTCCCCCAATCATCAACAAACCATGATAAAAAAACACATATAAAACCCAACTGGACATTGTGACTATAACTCATTACTAGGAGTGTTGGTTAAGCACCATAATGGTAATTTTAATTTCAATTCATGACAATCCTATTCCTGAACTATCCTTACTCTTCCCCAAATAACATGACCCAAGAGAGTGAACCTCCTCTAATACTATTTTGTCACCAACTAAATCTAGTCACATTCAAAACTGGAACCCAAACCAGTCCATGGAAATACTTGAAGGTGATTCCTGTTCCTCATGGGTTGTAACATGTGCATAGGTATCATATATGAGTGTTTTAGAATGATTTACCCGAGTTCTGAAACCTAAGAAAACCAAATACGACAAATAAACTGAATCTGAAATTTTACCCCAAAAAGCCTTTAATAAAATTGAGAATTGGGAAAAAAGTTTTATACATATCCTAAAGACTAAAAAGAGAATAATTCAAAAATGGATAGCCCAATAACCACCTCAAGGCAAGGAGTAATCACCCTCAATCCATCTCCACAATACCACACCACGAAGGACCGCTAGAATCCCAAACTACTAGTTCAAAGAGATTTACCAAAAACTAAAACAAACATTCCCAAGTCTACATACACCCAACAGTGTAATTAGGGTGTGAGACAAAGCCCAGTAGGATGCCACCCCAAAAATATTTCATGTGATAATCATTATAATAAAAAAATGCATGTTTTTTAAACAAGAAATGCTAGTAAAAATATTTAGGAAATGAAACTTTAAATAAAATCAGTTTTCAAGTGGGATTTTTTAATGAATCAACACTTTTAAATAAAATGAAAAATCTAATGAATTTTTCTAGTGAAACACACTATATGTTTATGATGAGTGTATAATTTCCAATGATCACTATCAACGAGAACACCCCTAGGAAGTAGCTTACTGTGGGTCCTAGGCACCTCGTATCTCAATGAAAGTAACCATACAAATATCATTTTTTCATATACGTGATCCACTAGTATGGATCCAAGGCATAAAATAGTGCCCCCTAACATCATCAAAATTTTAGTTTATTTTGTGTTCTCATCGATAAATATGCTACGTGAAACAGGGGACAACCCCGACGGGATCACTAGAATACTAGTACACGTCCACCGATCTAGATACCTGAGTTTTCCCTCTTATGATAAAAAAATTTCCACAAGACATGAAATACCATTTTCACATTAAAATAACATTTACAAATCACACACACAAAAAAACAGTCCAAAAAATCTCACATGGTTTCCTTTTTCATTCAAATTCAATTTGAAACCCTACTCACCCCAAAACAGACCACAACACATTTCGCATCTCTTTCACACTTCAATAAATACATTAAAAAATTTATAAAAAATTTCCAAGATAGTAGATGTAACCTAATATCCCTTCCAAATTAAAATGGTTCATTTACAAAGTACACTCCCACCAAAATAGTTTTCCATTATAGTTTCACCTCTTACATAAATCATGAAACCAAATAAAACCTTCATAGAATAGTTCAACAGAGTGTAACCAAGATTTTCACATAAAATCTTTCTAAAACCCCTCTTTTGAAGACAAATTCAGGACAATATAACATAAAACCATAATTTTCATACTTATAACCATTTAATAATACCATTTCAAGAACCATAAAATATCCCCAAGTGGTAGAACATGGAACACACAAGGCAAACACACATTCTTACACAAAAATGCTACTTCAAAATTAACCACTCGACCAATGAAACAAAAAATAGTTTTTTCACCACAAAAAACATATTGGTAACATTGTAAAAAAATAAATCAAACTAGAAAACTTATTAAGAAAAGCTTACACATGGAATCAGCTACCCCAAATGTCAATACAAAAAATCCTTGTGTGAATGTTCACCTGCACCATTGTCACACCAAAAGGGAGTTAAATAAATCCTAAAACTGCAATATTAGACAAAAAAAGACAAAACTCAAAATCTAGGTTCGAATCCTTATAATCTAGATATTAGGAACTTCAAGAAAATATAGATGAAACCATAAGAAAAAGGAATAAACCCTAAGTAAATTGTAGATGGAAGGAAGGAAACCCACTTACTTTTGAAATATTGAATAAAACACCCCAAATACACAAGTATCTGAATTTCCAAACATCCAAAAATTTAATGTGATGTATTAATAAGGATGATTAGGTCATGTAAGAATAGAAATGAAGGGAAAAGAGCAATAATTGATGGTGTTATGAAAGAAACAAGTTACCTCTTAAAATTTGGACGATTTGAGAAATGTAGAGATGTTTTACCATAATTTGGGATGAATATGGGCTTTAAGATGGTGTAAAAGTGAATTGGGACGTCCCTTGGGTAAGTGGTCTCAGGTGGGAGTTGGAATCACCAAAAAAACATAAAAATTGAATGATATAAAATAATTATTTTTTTTAAAGCAAGAAATGAGTTTACGGGCTGGCCCAATAATGTAATAAAAACCCCAAATCCAACATAATTATGGATTCCTATGAGGTCCAAAAATATATGGTGATTTTAATATACTAGTATATTACAATTGTTAAGTGTAATGGGTGTAAAATGTTTAAAAAAATAAGGAGTTATAAAAAAAATTTAAAACATGAAATGTGCTAATGGTTTGGCCCAAATCAAGAAGAGACACCCTTTCCTCCAAAAATGCATGTGAAATCCCAAAAAACAAATCAATAATAGTAATTAAATGAAAAATAAATTTAAATGAATTCATTTTTTTTAAAATTATGAAATAGTGAAATATTTCCTGGCCTCCTTTAATTTCTCTTCCACATAATATTGTAAATAATGTTTCATCATTGGCATAAGTTATTGAGATTTATTAAAGGCTAAATAATATTCACAAATGATATGGAGAATAGTCACTATCCAAATTCCTCAAATCATAACTTTATATAAGGTCTAATATTTGATGACCCTTTATTGATACTGAATATAATCCACGTGTTTAACACCATAATAAAATGATAGGTTGAATAAATTCCATACTTTCTAGCCCCTCTAAAAAAAACCTTGCACAATTTTATAATAGTTTATGACATATGGTTTGAGGGAAAGGAAACAGTGTTCATCTTGGGGAGTAGATATATTATGAACTCAATCTCTCAAGAGATAATAATCCAAAGAATATTATCTTGAAACACCTCATGGTACTAATTTATAACCTTATGAATATTAATATCTAATTCATTCTCTACAACCTCAATGAAAATCCTGGAAACCTAACCTGATACCAATCCCATATAAATAGAAATATTCCCTCTCACCCCAACCATAGATACCGTTGAACATGAATCATGTGTGTGCTCCCATTATAAGATTTAAACTAGGCCCTACGAGGATAGAAGTCAATATAATACTTGAAAATTATCATCTAATCCAAATCTATGATAAGATCTAAAATTTCCAGTTCTAACATAAGGATGTCCTACATGACCTTCACTCCAGTGACCTAAACGCGACACTCGAGACTCATAAAACCATGATCTTTATTTCACCACAATAGGGTAAAAAGTTCCATCATAATTGGAATTAACTATACTTTCTTAAAAACTAATCAAAAAATTTATTGATATAAAATAATTGGAATCATTTGTATTATTTATGGCTAATTACATTAAGGAATTTATAAAAACTACAACTATAATTGGGTTTGTATGAAATTAAATGTCATGTGGCACTATATATGCAGCATAAATACATCATAGTTCATACCGACCCTGAGTATCCCAAGCCACATGATACATTCCATTGGACCGAAGCTGAGATCCCCACCACTAGAATCTTCTTTATGAACCTATATACCCTTATAAAATGAAGAACCAACATCCCTCGCCTAAATAGAATACCTATCTACGTGTTGAAGATGACTAGGATTCCGACATCTTTGTTGTTCTTGGATCCATTGGGAAATTAGTTTCATTATTTATTGATATCCCACCTATAAAGACTGTAACTGATGTATGACTAGAATAATCCACTAGAGCCAGAAACTATGATTATCAAACCGTATATTCACTTTCCTAATAAGGTTTATCCCATTTCATATTGTTCTAGAAGAATAACTCTTGATACCATGCACTAAAAAAGAAATATCAGTGCATTCTACCAAACATACTAAATCTATATCCTCAACAACATATTTATCCAACACATTATCATAAGTCTGTAAGAAAAGGTGAATAAACCATGAAATCTTACATAACCTATCCATGAGTATGAAGAATACTCCAAAAAAATAATTAGGATCAATAGATATAAATATAAAATATACGGAATAAAAAATGACTTAGAATAGATATCATAACAACATCACATCAAAATTCATAAAAATTTATGTAAACATGATATCCATCACCAAGATTATAATTGGGAATAAATTCCAAAAGGCCAATACATAACATCACAATAACAAGAATTCCAAAAACATCTTCATAAGAGATAAAGTCCATGAGATCATGTCTCCCCTATCTTAAAACCACCACAAATTCTGGTAATCAAGAAGTTCCACTGAACTATAAGGTTCCCATTCACATTCCCATGCCTCCGAAAACATGATTTGTATATTTCCCAAGGTATATTCATGGAGTGATGTACGTGAACCAGTAATATTCCCCCATTAAAATTTTATATTACTTTATCCATGAAAATCAATAAGTATGGTTTGAAATCATTTTTCAAAACCATGTTTACATATTAATACAATACTACTTTTAAAAAAATAATTACAAATCGATTTTGATTTATCTAAATAACAAACCACAATTTTAAAAGCATAAAAAGTAAATCTCAAATAATGAAATGTATCCTCCTGATATAGCATTCTTAACACACTCACACTGTGGATCAACATGATCGTAATAACAAACACCATCATATAACTAAACAATAGAAAATGTTTATAATAATAAATTTCTTCAATAATCTATGATACTTTCATAAATAAAATCATAATGATTCAATTTTGACTTAGTAATATGCACTCTGGGATCTAACCATAATGGTTTAGTATTAATTGGTCTAAGAAATAATTTTTTATCACCAGTTAAGGGAGTATAAAATGTTTGGAAGTTCTCCCTGTCTTTACCATGACAAAAAATATTCTCATGGGATTCCTTAGTTTACATGGTCTTAATTTGAAGCTCCCTAAAAATCCCTACAAAAGGTTCCCCCATCAATTGGACAACATTATCTATTTATATGTCATGAAAAACCCAACACTCATGGAATCCAACGTGATACTCAATGTTTTATACATAAGAATATACTAGTGCCAATCAAATATTCCATTTAAAAGACACATTCTTAAAACATTCTATGCACATAACTAGTCAAACATTTAACAACATAAAAAAAACCTTCAAAGAATCTTTCAAAACCCTATTTTAAAGCATCAATATTATAATGGCCATTTTAACACACATATGAATGGAATAAAATCCACATTCATTTGGACATACAATTTAAATAATTAATTTTTTAACATATTAAAAATATAGAAAAAAATGGTTAACCATCCCTAATGGCTCAAATTTGGAGGGATTTAATATTAAAAAACAAATATAAATCATTATTCAATGGAATTTCATAGGAAATAGCAGTTAAATAGAGACATATCAAAAACCTAACCAAAACATGTCACCTTTTATGATAACCAGTAAAATCTATAAAGAGATATTATCACACACATAAACCATAATGAAAGAATCCCAAACCCCAATTAATGACCCTATATTTTTTCTTAATTTCAATACAAGATGATATACTCTGTGTAAATTGTAGAAAATAGGATGATAAGTGGGAAAGAAGGAATAACTATAGAGAAATCACGCTTTCATTAAATGAGAATACCAAAGATATATTTAGAATCCACCCAATCAAAATGATAGATGCTCCAAGGAATATAGATGTGGATATGAATATGTTAGGAAAGCAATGAGGGTATAACCCTTATGATTCAATTGTTGATAAATGGTAAAAACCATTTTTTTAATTACTTGGACACACTACATGGATTGGAAACAGGGTTATAAAAAGCAGGCATCAACCACGCGGGAGCCAGTATCTCCCCAATTAAAATATCCACTTCTTTAGTGGAATTACACAGAGTCAGAAAACCATGCACAAATAGTGAAAAAACCACATCATCTCAAAAAAAACATCATAATTTATCCACATGGTTAGAAAACCACGAGATTACTATGAATGAGTTCCTATTTAAACAAAAAAATAGGTTTTCACCAACCAACCACTGAAAACTCATTCAGATAATAGATAAATAAATAAATATAACAAAAATACATACCAGTGACCCTACAAAAGGCATATAATAAATCATGGTTACAAAAAACTACAATACATACCATTTTATAAGATCTCAAATCACTAATCCAACTCAAATTCGTTGATTACAAAAATTTAACTTTTAAAAAGGGATTATATTTTTTTATCAGTGAATCTTTAGTACTAACCAACCCATTATCCTTGATTAATATAACTCTATATACAATCTTTTAAAAATAAGGCTTTAATACCATTTTATAATAACCCTACTTAAATACCTAACACTTGAGACTTGAGTCAGATCACGACAAGGACTCAAGTTCCTTCAGTGATCTTAAGAGGTTAGAAAAAAATAGTGTTGAGAAATATAAAAGAATCATTAAAATTATTGTTCCCTTAAATTACATAAAAAATAAATGTTTTGGTTTTAATTTTTTTATAAATACTAAATCATCTATTAATAACAAATTTTAAATAAACTATGTAACAAAAATGTAATAATAAATCATAATGGAGAAAAATACAATGTAAAAAATATAGATTACTAACATATGTAACTCTTGGATAGTAAAAATAATCTTAAAATGAATGACACAATGAATAATCATCTCCATAATAATTATTCCCATATGATCCATCACTAATTAATATTACCAGACACCCTTTTCCTACACCTCAATAATCCATGAATACATATACACTGAGATATAATTTTATAGATGATTATCAATTTTCTTAGTATGATTTACATAAATCATTTTCATATATAACCATGTATGATTTATTTTTAACCATGTAACCAATATCATATAAAATATAATTAATTTTTTTTATGAAAAATATTTTATTAAATGATTTCAAATAGATCTATAATATTATATAAAAATAACCATTAATAAAGTATTCTAAAAATAATGGAAACCCCGTATATCTCACTAATACGTCAAAAAATATTAATTATCCTCATTATTTTGTTCAATATAGAGTAATATTAATCAATATAAGAGAACAATAGTATCATATTATCCTAGAATCAACATTGATTGATCATTATCCATACTAATGTTTCCTATTTAATAAACATCCCCCATCAATATTTTGACTCATGAAACATTCCATCTTTATCAATACTATAACTAACAGTCAATATGTAAACCATTAGTCTATTTTTTTTACACTTATTAGTAATTTTTCATTTCCTTGGTTCCTTTATGTTATTTTAATTATATTTCTTCCCAAATTATTTTAATTTTTCTATTCATGTAATCAAAAAATCTAATATTAAAATACAATATAATATAAAAATGTAATATTTCAAAATATACACATATAATATCAAATAATTTCATTTTAAATAGATATAATCTATGTTATTAATACACCCAAATTTACAATTTATCACAGATTTAGAGAATCCATAATTTATTTTAAAAAATCATTCTCACATAATATTTTCACAAAATCTATTATAAATCATGTAATTTAAATCCACATAAATATAAATTATATGAATCAAATTATAAAATTTATGGAATTGGAGACACTTACATTTGATTTAAATCTCTATTAATTACCTAATTTGATAAACCAATTATTTTAGTGGAATTATTTTTATAAAAGTATCATAAAAAATCCATAATAGAAGATACTTCATAAACCAAATTATCAACGATTCAATTTAATGATGATTGGTACGACATATGGAAACTATGTATAACCCCACCAGTATTAGTTAAACCCCATTATGTATAGGAAATTATCTTATGTAAAACAATATATTGGGTTGCATGGACCCCTTTGAATGTCAGAACCACAATTCACCTTTACTCATACATCGATAACTCTATTTCAAAGAGTTTTAGGAGATGAGTTGCAGGATGTAAAATTCAATATATGGTAGTCTCCTATACCACATGGCACAACCCCATTAAAATATTAAATATATTAATTAATTACCATAGTAGTTAAAATGTGAATATTTATATTCTAAAACAGTATCACATGAATGAACAATCTAAATAATTAATATCAAAAATATAATAAAAATAGTTACCATACATTCATAATATGACTGTGTCACCAACTTATGATTAACATTCATTCTAAAAGACCACTACCACCAAATAAAAAAATAGATCTTAAAGGGGATAATATTATAAACATTTTATTTATATATAAAATATTATATCTAATTATAAAAAATATTCTATTTTACCAGTATAGGAAATTATTTTCAATGGAATTTTTTTAATTTCTATCATCATTTTTAATTCAACATCAACGAAATTGATATTTTAATTATATTTTTTATCTTACTAACTTGAACTGACACAAAAAAAAATTCATGTCAAATATTCATATGGTTGTCATTGAAAATTCCTCTATGATTAAAAATTTGGGCACATTCCATATTGTTTATTTTGTACCTTATGAAAAAATATGGTTTTTTAGTTTTGGTCATTTAAAATGAAATATTTATAAAAAAAATCCATGATAGTTAAAAAAATTGATATAAAATATATTTTTTCTTTTGGTTATTTTTATAACTTCAATGAAAATACATTATTATTATAAAATTAATTTTAAAAAAACTATTATTTCCAAATTTTTGATAAAAGAAAACATCAACAAGAAGGAATAAAAGTATGATAGTAAACAATGATATATAATTATTTAGTAACTATTTACATCTCAACATGGTTATAACTAGAATTGTTTAATATTATATAGTTAATATTTAAAAATATATATTACTAAAATAATGATATGAAATAACAAAGAAATATTTTTTTGGAAAATAATGTCATACACCACATTATTAATTTTGATCATATGTATGATATGTTCTATAATTATTAAAATGATATAAATTAAAAAAATATATTAATCATTCATTTTCAATATATTTATATGATAAATAAATTGAAAATTTATTAAAAAAATATACCTTTTTGGAAGTTGTAATTATAAATATTATAAATATGTCATATAAAAAAATCATCACATAACTTATACACTCGAATCCCCCTAATGTTTATAAATGTTCTATGCCAAAAGAAATAATGAGTTGAAAATTAAACTATATATATCTGAAAAAATACAGTAATTTCAAATTATGTCACATTTCCACATACATAATATATATTTTCAAACATTTTTTTTATTTATGATTGATATTATTTTCTCCCATGTTTGAAAATGATAAAAATAATGAATTAAAAAAATAAATTATTAAAATATATAAGCATAAAAATAATAAAAAATATATCTCAAACCCAACTTTAAAGTTGTCTCGCACATCAAGATTTATAGAGAATAACTATTAAGTGGTGTTTTACTGTGGGAAAAAAAAGAAAAAATAAAATAACAACTATTATTAAAAAATATAGTGTTACTTGAAAATTTAATTAATGGAAATTATATAATTTAATACAATATATATTTTATACATCCCAAGAATAGGAAACATACAACACTTTAATTATTCAATTTTATGTCATTGAGATGAATATTCCAATCATTATCTATCACGGTTTTCCTTCATTATTGTATAGTTTTTTTATAGAAAATTTAACCCATACACCAACATCATACCAAATTTAATACAAGATGCATATAGATACTAAAGAAAAAACATAGTAAGTTACATCAAATATATATAATTGAATGAAATATGAATATCAACTTATAAGGAAATGTCTAGAATCATTTAGTGTCCTAAAATATATATGGATACATGATCCCAAATAAATCTCATAAATATCACCAACATAAAATCATAACCTAAAAAAATTATAAATCATTGATTACTCATTTGCATCCAACAACATAATTACATTTGATAATAATTTATACATTCTTTCAAAGGAAGTAGTTCTTGAAATTGAGGGGGAATAAATTTGTTTATTCTTTCTATGAGTCTTGTATTCACGTTAAATTTATTAATATAAAATATATATTTTAAAATATTAATAAATTATGTAATCTAGGCCTAACTTAATAAAATATTTTTTTGCATGTATAAATTGACAATGTTAGAATTCTCTTTCCATTCTATCTAATTATATCCACCTCATAAATAGGGGAGAACACCATATCTAATAAATTTATAATATCTCATAACATGACCATATTCTGATACATCTCCATCAGTATATAATGTTATGTATCCCATATATAATTCATGATTATGTATGATTCAATTTGATACATATGATCTAAATAATATAAATCTTATTAGATGCTAAAATGTGGATGAGAAGGTGGTGGAGTGGGATATATAGGTGTAAACTGTCTTTTTATATGTACACAGGTTTTTCTAACATATGATCTAACACTATCTTTAATAATCTATTCCATATGTCAAATTATTCTAGAAAATATTATATTATACCCTTATATACTGCCTCCCTAGATGATGTCTTAGAACGAACAATCTATTTTTAATAGAAACCACCTCTAATATCATCATATGTTACCCTGTTGTTTCTTACCACATAATATAATATAATAATATATATACTACCCCCAAAGTGTAAATTCCCTATTTGTCACATTCTACATAAGGGAGTCCTATCATTAATACTGTATTTTTTCTATTTTATAAAATATAAATATTTAATAAATAACATAAACTGAATATTTTAATCGTGTCAGTTGTAGGATTTTAAACTTCTTAATGACATTTCCCTTTTTTATCAACCATGACATTTCATATTTTTCATGTCGAGCTATGGGGTGGGGTGATCTATATAGATCATAATAGATTAGCTCTCAATTTTTCAAACATCGCAATCATTATTTATTCATAAAGTAATAGATATGATCCCCAAGATAAATTTTGTTGTCCTATACTCCTCATATTGGTATTATCATTGATTTAATCAATGACTATTAGTTAAGGATCAAAATAATTAATATGCTCATTTTTAGAAATTATATAAAGATTTATTAAAACATTTCATTTTTAACATACCAAAATTTATTCTTATTATATACATTGAATAATTTTACTATAAGTATCTTTATATTAGAAATAATATAGTTGATATGGTTTTTTATTTTTTCTTTCTCAAAAATAAAATCCTTAATTATTTATTTACTTAAAATACCTCCATATATTTGAAACAAAAGATAATATTCTCTTTATGACTTCATTTGAGTTCAGAAAATCAGATGTAACCCAAAAGTGAGAATAAAATTATTGATCCCTATATCTAAAAAAAATCATTATAAATAAAATAAAAATAACTGATATTAATGAAATGGTCTCCCATAGATGATATAGTGTCATCTGGTTGTCACTGTTTCAATCATAAATTAAAATGAATATTTTTTAGGTTTTATAAGCATAAAAATCCTAAATTATTTAGAACATGGACATATAATATTACAATTACAATAAAGCATGATAGGTCTATTCCGATCATTTATTTGTGCAATAATAGTTTAACAAAACATGTGTTAGCATGTTAACTAACCCTGGTAGCATTAACTTACTCTATTTAATTAATAGTTTACTATTTATAGGAATGAGTAGTCTCTATAGAAACAATATATAGTGGGTTACCCATTAAGGAGAAAGAGTACTCAATTATTTAATCCAAAAAAGTACAAAAATTATATTAATATAAAACATATAAAATATGAAACAAATATGACAACTGATATATATAAATTGAATAAAATTTGAACAATGGTATAAATAAAACAAAAATTTTACCTTCTTTATCATATTGGTTAAGGTTGTGAAATCAAATGTTAAAAAAACATCCAACATCATTTATGAGGCATGAAAGGATATAAAAAACCTGAAAAAATAAGTAATATTTAAAATTGAATGAAATTAAGTAGAAATTAATATTTTCATGTAATTTTTTTTTAATTTCTAGATAATCAATTAACCATACTTGTAAAAATTTTCAACATTAATTATCAATATAATTATAAGGAATATATATAATATTTAAAAAAGATAAATATGATATTAATACATTGTATGTGTAATATTCGTATATTACTAAAGGATTGTTTTCCCAAATTCATGAATAATGATTATTCTCTAAGAAATAAAATGTGAACAACCTATGGTAATTAATATCATCTAATAATAATTCCATATAATTGGAGACCACAAATTATATTTAATGATTGTTATCTTTATCATTAACAAAAAGCAATTTTTTGTCCATTAAAATTTATTGAGCATTGATAATTTTATAGATCAAGAAAAAAAATCATTTATTTCTATGATTAATGGGATACATTTCTATCCCAATTTATTTAGATATACTAGTGTTGTTCAGAATTTATCCTTCTTAAGTATACTATTACTGACAACCAATTTATAATTGAACAAATGGACACTAAATTTAATATAATAAAACTAACATATATCTTCGTTTACTCTATAATATTAACATTATATAGAGATTGGGTTTTTATCTATTTCACTTAGAATTACATTATTTCATTGAGCACCAATACACCACTTTTCAAAAATACACTTATGTTTTTGTAGTCTTCGGTATTAAATTTTTATAAATTATTGTCATTCTAGACCGTGTTGTTAAATTTAAACTTATGTCACTGGCTAACCGAATTTGTGTTTATGAAACATAAAATCTAATATCTTCAATCTTTTTAAATAATGAATAAATTGTTTTATTATGTTAATTAAGTATGCATATATATTTATATTCGGATATATTTTTTATTACTTTAATGTGTGAGGTTATAAATCAATTTGCATCATCTACATTGTCTAATATCTATATATGTTATATAATTATTTACCCATATTTTAGTGATATTATTTTCAAAATACAGATCCCTTTTCCACTAAAATGAACATATTCAAGGTGATATATTAGAAATGAAAACTTCTATACTATTTAAATATAGTCTTTATAAAATTCTACAACCTCTATAGAAATATACATTATAATAATTGATACTTATTTCCAATTTGGATTATTTACATACCCCTTTCATTATCTTAATATTTTTTTCAGAATGATGAATCCAACCTATGTATATGGGGTCACATAAAAATATTTCTCTTAGAAAATCAACTATTATATGTTCCATGATATCAAAAAAAGATGAAGGAAAGTATATTAGTATTGAAAAAGTAATAGAAAATACAAAATTTTGCCTATTGTTATATGAATTCATATCTATTACTTTGTAAAATGGTCATTGAAAATACAACACAACATGATGGTACCTATTTTAAAATGGATATTTATTATTAATTGTAATGAAACTCGTAGGACATTTCTCATTGAAATGTGAGATTGATGATATTTCAGTCCTATTAATAAATCATTTTTTCACTTGAAAAAAACATTGGGTTATTTTGATACAATGGTAGCATAGATAGAATTTAATTTTATCTCTATTGGATAATGTATAATAATGTTAATAAATTTATTTCTAATTTCTATTAGGGGTTATATTTAATTCCAATCCTATTCCCATTTACAATAATTATAATGTTTCATTCAATTTATCCTCATGCATGTGTTTAATATCAAACAATGTTCTAATAAAACTATCACATAAATTCTTCTTAGCATGTATCATATACATGTTTTGTAAAACCTCATAAAATATCCATTATGGAAACTAAAAAAATATTGATCATTTATTCCATATATCAATCATTAGAATATATCTGTATCTGTCTAACTAGGAAATTAATGTATCAATCCTATAAAAATATATATCTGTTAAAAATGAATATGGGGAAATTTAAAACTTTTATGAGCTATTTAATGCCTTTTAAAATCATTGATAAGTGTTATATATAGGTAAAAACATTAAATAACCCATATACACTACTCGTTTTTCTTTTTGTAACAGTTAACATGATGTCCCTTATTCAAAAATTAGAAAAGAATTATTCCCCTAAATACTGTATAAATAAAAATTCTCTTATACCATGAATTCATTTATAGTAAACAAAACCATTTAATTTAATTTGAAATATTCATTTTTATAAGAAGTGAACTCTCAAATTCATTCCACCATAAGATATTAAAATAATTTATTAATGGTGAAAAATAAGAATAATTAATATTTCTATTTTGTTTTGATATAGTAATAACGATTCTCAACAAGATATATTTATGGATCATAAATTTTTCTTTGAGATAAGTTCTATATTACCACCAAAATAATCTATTAACAATGTTTAATACAAATGATTTGATATATATTCATTCCATCTATTATTTATCAAAGTATGATATTTATGACATACTTTTTGAATGGTGTATATTATTGACCAATTTTATTTCATTTTGGAAAAATGGATAATGTAATTTTTCATTAGACATTATCTCATCTATATTCCATATTAAGATTTTTTTATGATTTGAATTTTGAAAATAAAATTTTGAAATGGATAGTTATATAAAGTTATAAAATCTTATTAGTATATGTATGGGTACTTGGAATAATATCTAATTCAATTTATTTTTTAAATTTTAATATATATAGTGATGTCATTTATTTATGACACATTGAAAGACCATCATATTTGTTCATAGATAACACAATGTAATCAGGGATGATATGCATCACATTTTACCCAAATCCCCTCAAGGAAAATATGTGTTTAACAATATAATTTGAATACGATATATCATAGTATTCTAGAAATATGTCTTGTAATATCATCAATAATTATATAAAATTGTTTTCCTTCCATATATTCCCGAATTTTATGCCAAAAAATCATAACAATATTGATAAAACTATAAATTTCAGACAATCTAGATAAAATATTTTTCTAGTTTCATTATTTATGTGTTTAATAATAATTTTTTTCTCAATTTATCCCACTGAATATGTTTAAAAATTTCTTCAATTTCATTATTATTATAATGTTAAAAATATATATCGGTATTCGATCTTCAATTCTACAAAATATTACTATTCCAAATTCAAGGACTGTAACATCGAATAAAACCACCTCAAGTTAAATGATCTTTCATTTCTCTACTTTACATATGATTAATATATAAAAACTCATTACATTGATAAAAAAATAAGTTACTATTTAGAATATTTCATTTGGAAAATTCAAAAAAAAAACATCAACCCCTCCCTCATATTCGTCAATTTTTCATTCTATAAGAATCAAACTGCGATTCATTATCACATATAATGACTTTTAAGAGTTTAATATGTGTTAATATATTTTTAAACAGTAAAATAAAATTTATTTATACAAATAATAATTAAAAGTAATAATTTTTGAAAAAAACACTAACTATAAAAAAATATAATATCAAGAATTATAATAATATTAATAGGAATAATTCATTCTTAAAATTTTTATATTTTATAATATAAAAATATATATTCGTTTTTTGATTATATAAATTACAAATTCATTAAATAATCTTAAATATTGATGTCAATTCTAACATTATTAATATAAACAAGAATATGATTATTATTTATATTAACAATAATATTAATTTAAACAAATCAGACAAGGAATGAGTCAAGGGGAAGAATCCCTAAATCAAAATGTATTTTAAGAAATATGGTTGATAACTTTACTAAGTTTCATTAAAAAGTCATGCTTATTTTTTTAATAGCTCTTTTTTCCATATTATCTATTAGTATATTTCATTTATGAAAGGTGTGAGATATAATATAGTGTATTATATTTAGATGATTTATGATTTCCAATAATTACCCACAGATCAGCCATGGGAAATATTTTAATATTATATTTAAAATATTGGCCATGAGATTGGATTCTGAATTAATTCTTTAATTATTCCAACAAAATGATTTATAATATTTGGAGGATAATTTTTAACCCAATACCCCACCTCTAAAACCATTTTAATTATAGAGAATGTGAAATGGTTCCCTTAATATATCCCATCCTATTAAAAAATATACCCCCATAGCCGGCACTAAAATGTTATTATATCACAAATTCATCAAAATAAACCATAAGAGAAATTTTAATTTGTGGAATACAATTATTTTATTTGTAATTTTAATGTATTCATGGATTTCCCAAAACTCTATGATATTGTATATTAAAAGTGTATTTATGATAGTTCATCATGAGCTCATTCTTCCACCCAACTAAAAACTAGAAATCCCAATGTAATTGATTAAAAGATAATTTAAGAGGTTTTTAATTCCCTTAAAATTTTAGAAAATTTTATTCATTCCGTGTATAGATAAATCTCTTGATACTGGTAATAAATATAAAATTGTGTTTGGTCATTGAAAGGGTAATTCACCTTAATGAACAACAATTCATTTAAATGACTTATAGATTGATGGAATTAAAATAAATTACCATTTTTATTAAAGATTATTTCATAAAAATATTAGTTATAGAGGTGATGATATGTACTTTATTGAAAATTAATGAAGATAAAACATACCTAATTCATTATTAGTTTTTATTTTACCATATTATCTTCATTAGTAATCTTATTCCACCACAACATCCAAATGAAGAGGTGCATAGCATGAGGAACAAAGATATTGTTAAGAAGAATTAAATAATTATTTATATTATCATATCCACCATAGAGTAACCAATAAAATCAATTATACAATGGTTTATCATTATTTTTAGGATTCTAGAAAACCCCATCATAGTTATTCAATTTATGCTTAGAATGTCAACTTTGAAATTAGTAAGAATATGGGAGATAATATCATCTACCATATTCATAGAATCATAAGTTATAATATTATCAATTTGATCTAGAAGAACATATTTTTGATTAATTGTAATTTCAAGGAAATCCATATCATAGGAATTAAATATGGGGGATGCTAATAGAAACCATTTTATATTGTATTTTAACATGAAAAATGGATGCCCTAATAGTCATCCTAACTGAGGCTGTCAGAAATAATTTACTAATATTATATAATTTATCAATGAGCATATATCTATGAAAATGAGGTTAATAATTATTATAATACATAAAATTATAAACCAAAATTTTAATGAGATCTGGATTAAAATTTATGAGTTTTTTACATCAATTCTCACCAATAACAAGAGGCTAGATGAACTATTACAAGAAATACCAATATAATTCCTATAATTAATACTTATAGTCTAGAGGATATTTATGATTTGGGATTAATTCATGTGGAGTAAACCAATCGATCTATTTTAAATAGAAAATGAGTAGAAAAACAAAGACGTAATAGAAGTAGTTATTAGAGAAACATTATATTCTTCAGATAATGATTTATGTTTACTGCTTGAATTCTTATTATTTATCCTTGTATCAATTATATCTAAGTATAAAGATTTAACCATCACAAAAATTTGTGTCTAACATAGTTAGTTTAAAGTTTTATATCCTTTAATAACATTCAAAAATTGAGTTATTAAAGATATCTTACCAATTGTAAATTGTTTTTAGAAAATTAAATATTTTTTTGTAGTTAATAACATGGCTAGAAACCTAATCAAAGAGTTTTAGGATACTTCTCACTACAATAAAAATAGATTAATCATACCATCATAAAATTATAATATTCTTTTGATATATTATATGTATATGATAATATAAGTTCCTAGAAGGTCCCATTAAAAAACATAACATTTCTAAAATTACCTTATAAAGTATCCACTTAGATATTCCAAAAAAAGACTCAATACTTATGTCGACAAAGTTTAAAATTACTTATCCTAGGATGGAATTTTAAATATCATCTCGAATTGACATTAAACTAAATGTAATTTCTTTTAAAATTCTATATATAACATAAGAGTGTAATAAACAATGTGGAAAATACAAAACTCATAGGGTTCATGAAGATAAATTTCCATTTGAAAGTATCAAAGGATTTAGTAATATCAAGAATTAAATTAATTCACCGACTCTTTTTTTCTATTCAATATAAGGATGGCTCATTCAAATTAATTTTCAATATAGTATTGGATTTTATGTCCAATAATGAAGCCTGAATTATTCTAAGGTACAATACATGTTGTTATAGTACTAGGACATAAGGTGAAAATTTTATAATGAGTGTTGAAGTGTGTTTCCATCTATTGTTGGTCTGAATTCCTAAATATCATTTCCATACTCTTCATTAGGTCTAAAAATAATATATTTTGAATTATCATATATTTTAAGGCATGAATTTATATATAAATATTTTAGAATAAAGAACTATTAATAATAAGATCCTCCATTAAATGAAACTATAAATTAGAAGATCGAGTATTCCAAATATCATTATGATTAGAATAAATATCCCCATGAACATATACCTATTAAATTTTAATTCTTAACCTTCCTCATCCTATTAATTAATTAAAATAATCTTCAATATCTATGACATTATTTCAACCATCCAAGAAAACATTGACCATTTAGAAAATTATATTTTAAATTTATAGACTCCTTCATCTTACATTATTTCTACATTTCCTCTTCAGAAGGTTACCCCATTTATATACTTCAATTTTGAATCTCCTATTACATTATCTTTTCAGCTAGAATTAACAAACCAATATTGGATAACTGCATATTACCAACACCGACACTAATATTAATAATCCAAAAATGTGTATTTATAATATTAACACTAAAATTAATAATATTTATAGAAATTAAATTTGAACATTGTTATTATAATTTATTGATAATTTTTATTCATATTTATTTATTAAACGATAAATAGACTAATAATTTTTTTTATATATGTATATGTTGTTTTATTGAGTGAAAAACTATAAATTTTATGTATATATTTAAATTATGAAATAATTAATATGTATATATCTTATAATTTTACCTATTGATTATTAATATGTTTCATTTATTATCAAATCAATTTGGAAGAATGTTTCTTTATTGAGAAATAATATTTTTTATGTCTGGAGAAATATTTTTGGAAGATTTTGACAGTACACTAGATGATAATCTTTATAATGAACTATCCAGTCAATAGGATTATGAGTGGAGGAATGTGATGTTGTTATATGAAGTTAATAAAATAATTAATGTGGTTCGGTGGACCAAAATATCATGAAATCCTAGATAGTTACTATTTTACTAGAGGATCATTCCGAAGATTAATCATGTGATACTTGTGATTTCCATTTAATTCCATTGACATAACTTTTTTATGAGTTTAATATTTATTGTATCTTGTTTAATCAAAATATACAAGGATTAGAAGTTGACCTGATTAGAGGTTAATGCTATACACAATAGTTCAAACATAGTGTAGGTATAAAAAATTTGGAACATCGTGGGCACAAAAATTAAATTAGATCTATTCAAAGTAATAAAGGATGAATATCTTTAATTTGAGCTATAATTGAGGTTATACTAAAATAATACCATAGTTAATTAAGAAGAATAACATTCCCAAGAAGAGGCCAATGTACATTAAATTTATTTAATTTAAAACCAATTATATTGTTTTTATATGGACACTCAATATGTGATATTCATAAAGTGAATATCGATAGCAATGCCATGATTTTTAATTAAGTTAATTATCATAAAATATATGATTTTATGAGTTTTTCTAATTAAAAACATGATTTGATTCGATGAAATTTATTATGGCTTAAGGAATAATTAAGTGACAGGGAATTTGAAACTGGACCCTATATTTTGTATATTTTTAAGAATTAATAAAAAATATAAATGGTATCACCTTGTTTGGTAGTTTTTTTCTTCAATATAATGAAATTATAAGTTTAAAATATTATTGGAATCCCCAATACATTATACAAATGATAAATTGGGTTGAATAATTAGATAGAAGAGTGGATGTTGCTAAATGTTTTTAGAGAAGAAAATAAAAGTTTCAGAGGTGTATGTTTCAGAAATTAAAGTTTGTGTGTAGAAGTTTTTTCGCTGTTGATAATTATTGGTTGATAATACATATCTAGAAATAAAGGTATCATGTATCATCGTCTTATCTAGAGTAATATGTCTGTGATGGACTTTTTGGAAAAGGATGGTCACTTCCATGGCCATTATAATTAGTAATGGTTTATCATGAATAGTACATGACTAAGATATATCACACACAATAATGAGTATATAAGGACATTGATTTTTGTTTCATAACACTTTAAATATTTTATACCAAAATTTATGGGTTTTAATCTAAGTTGGTACTATATTAAAGGTGTAATATTATGGTATATGTGATATATTAAGCATATTAAATATATTAGATAGTTCAAACAAATTTTATTAGAATTAATGGAATTTACATTTATTAGATTTTTATAGGTGAAATATGAGACCACTATTGTACTCAAAATATTATCTTTTAACTATACTATATATAAAATTTTATTCATTGGGTTTTGAGATAATGCATTGTCAAAAATTAATTAAACATATAATTTATATTAAATAAATTAATTTGATAAATAAACATTCTTAACTAATACCAATATTGAATCCAAGTTATGGAAATTCCATTGGGCCATCTTCATATCCTCGGGAGTCTTCCAATCAAGAGATAGACCAAAATCATTAGAGAGATCAATTTACATCAGGTTCTAGTATATTTATGGTTTTGAAATAATTTTCTTAGATCTCACCAATTACAATAGTGTGAAATGGTTCTTCATTATTAATTGATCCAATACATATATATGGATTTGTTATTTTTATATAATTTCCACTTTATTCAGATGTTTTGACCACAGATCATTCATTTCATTATGGTTTTTTATTTTAGCCCATTATTGGGAATATCATATTGACTTTAAATTTTATTTCTCAGTTGGAATTCATTATAGATAATTAATCCTTCAACTATTCCTTAGTTTCCACAAATAAATTCATTTTCCAAATCTATATTAGTCAAAGTTGATTATAAAAAAATTTCTCCTAGGTTTTAAACAACTTTTATTTATTTTCTTCATCATTCACACCAATTTGGGTGATTATTTAACAATTTCCAAACCGTTTTGAATCACGATAACACTAGAAAAATTTGTTCTGATGTATGTGTGAATGAACATGATGGTCATGAAATTTATATATTTGGGAAATGATATCAGAAATGATATCTGATTAGCCAATGGAAGAGGCTAATATTCATTGTTAATATATATATTTTTCATGTGCTTTGTTATTCATAAATACAATTTTAGTGCATTTTACACTTTCAACATCATTTCACATCATGATTGCAATTATTTCCTAAAATGCACTATTACATGGTATATTCTTGAACATCTCATAAAACACAAAATGGTCTTGATTTTATTTTCATATTTTATTTTCATGTCTCTCGTGATTTAAGGAACAGCTCATTATTATGTAGCACTTGGATATTCAATTTGGAAGACCACCAAAGTGGGCTTTCAACCAACCACATTCTGGGTGAAGTGAGCTGGATAACAGCCCAATAAAAGTACTGTATCGGCCATGATTCAATCCCAAAGAGTCTGAAAATTTAACTAAAGATAAAATCCATTATGTGGAACATTTAATTCAACATTTTCCTAAGAAAATTCAAAATTTTTAACGGAGTTCCTGGTGGACAAATTTGAAGGTGCAATTCTCGGCCAGATTCTGCGTCCTAAAAAATAGGCCACCATTTAAATTATATCGCGCAGAAAAAAAGTATTTGGGTCTGATATTTTACCGGATATTAGGGACATATGAGTATTTATATAAGTGTTCTATGTCCCACTACAATTAGTATTCTAGAAGGTTATTTCGGTGCTTCTGTTCAATGGATGCAAGATGGATTCCATTTCGAGGGAAGGGTGGAAAAGTCACATCTCCATTAATTGTCCACCCACCATTCCCCAACACAATTAATTAAAGGTACATGGGATGATGGGGTCTCGGCCAAAGACTTCCAAAATTCCTATCTAAGGTAGTATTTCTGGAGTATTTTAAGGATCTTGGAGCTTTGTTTTCATTGTAATGTTGTAATGCCAAATTGCCTTTGTAATGTTCTTCTTTCCCATGTAAGTTGTTTGAATCACCTTAGTTTTCAATAAAAGTTCTTCTTATTCTCTTTTACTTTTCTTCTTTTTTGCACATTGATACTGTTTCCCCAAGGTGTGATCTTATTCACACCAGAACTTGTGAATTTATTCACACAATGGTGGAGTGATCGTTTTATTGTTTTTTTTCTTATTCAATCATGCTTCTTTAAGTCGACTTCCTACTTCCATTTATTGAACAACATAAATTGAAGGATAACCTCTTATGGGTTGATCCTAGGGAGTTTCATGGGGTGGATTGGATGTTATTTAATGTTCTTAAATTCATAATCATTTCATTACTTTAAGATTTTCATTTGATTATTTATTTTCTTATTCATCTTCACCAACTTTAATAATGACACATTTCGAGTGCTAGTTCGGTCCAATTCCTTGGAGTGATCATTAAATTGATCCTACATGTGAATTGGTGATTAGAGTTGGAATTGTGTAAGGATTAAACTGGTGAATGATGTTGAGGAATTATATCATTTTGTGGATATGTCTTGAATTAGTGAAATGAACGTTATAAGAAAATAAATACATCCAATCCAACCCCAGTAACAACATAGGATCAACTCATCTCCATTAATTTTTTTAGAATAAGTAGTTGTATGTTTTAATTTATTTTCATTAAATTAATCCAGTAGTTATTCAAATCAAATCAATCAAAATATTTGACCACTCCATACCCAAATCCTTCCAAAATCAAAGTGTCTTTAGGTTTCTTCTTCGGTCCCTATGGATTCGACCCCTACCTGTAGTACAAGAACCGCACACCTATAGTGTAAATTTGGTCACAAACAAATTTTGGAACAGTTTTCGGGTACCCAAGTAAGTTATCTTAGAAACATTCATCCTTTTCTCACCCCACATTCTCTATTCTCACCCCCATATCTCTTATGTTTACCTCTTTCTGTTTGTGTGTGTCCTGACAATATAGAATCCAACTTCCTATCTTCTCCAATGAAGTATCTTACAAATTACCATGTCACAAACTCATACTAGAATCAAATAGAAAATCAATATTGGGAAGACCCTAAATTAGAAAATTTCTTTGATTAACACTTGATTAATTACCACACTCCTGATGAGATGTACAATCAATGGGATGGTGATTGTTTAAAGGATCAATTTCCAGCCCTCTCGAGGATGATTTAAGAGATAAAACATAATGAATTTCATGATTTACAAAATCCAATCCAACCTAATCCTCAAAAACTCCTTGAAATATTGTGTAATAAAATAGAGATAATGAGTTCCTAGGTATCATCATTGAGAATATAACTACAAGGCATTAATACATGTGAGGAACTCATCCATACACCAACAGTACCTTCTGAAACCTTATGTGGAGTGTCTAGTTTCCCACAAAACACTCATGAATTTATTGAACAACCATACTTTGGATTTACGGTAGGGGAAGTGAATCAAGAAATTTTTTAAGGGACTTTAAATCTGGAAGAAATTGGTTTCATTTATTCATAAGAGGGAAATTTGACATCGTGGATTGAGTCTCCTAAGTATAACTCTATTGACAAATTTTCAAAAACACCAATCCCTGAACCATTGAGAGAAATTAAAAACATTGATTTCATAACCATTCCGGACACTAGTCTCTCCAATTTGGTGGTTGAATCTTCTATTCTAAAGGAAAAAATTTTGTTGACAAATTTGGAAAATGAAATTGAGTTAGATTCAAAATCTCAACCTGTGTGTGAATGTCCTATGCAACCCAATATCAAAATTATTATCCTTCCTTCCACACCAAAATATCCCTTAATTGGTTATAATTAGTAGCTTTGAATTGGAATTCATTATTCTCTTGAAACCAAAAAAATTGTGATGATCTGTGATTTATTAGAAAGACTACATAAGAAAAATGATCAACCATTTCTGATATTCCTTGAATTTTCCCACTCATTTTAGAAAATAGGATTGTTCATGAATCAAATTCAAAATCTTTTTACCAACCACAAGGGATACACATTATCAATCATGTTGATGTGGAGAAATTTTTGGTCATTAAAATTTTTAAAGTTTGAATTGGATTCGTTGGGGGGTTCAACTCGAGATAATGACAATAAATTAAGCCCTGCACGGGAGGCAACACGTGGTTTTCTGGTTTCCAATAATTTTGTCGTTTTAATAAAATTTATATTTCAAATAGGAATAGTGGATCATTTTGATATAATTTTATTCTACCTTAGATTGCTGACAAGTTCTTATTTTATGAGTATGGATGGGTATGAAAGGGGATCACCTTATTCATCTGTGTCACGCAGTGTGATCCCTGAGTAATACCTTACCGAAATTTTTTAAAGATGACAATGTATTATCATTTTATTGTATTGTATTTATGTTTATTAGTTTATAAAAAAATTAGCCTATTGACCTGTTCTTTTTTTATGAGTATTGATGGGTATGAAAGGGGAGAACCATATTCATTCGTGTCACGTGGTGTGATCCCTGAAGAATACCTTACCCAGAAATTTAAAAGAAAACAATGTATCATTAGTTTGATTTAAAAAAAACAAAAAAAAAACAGGGAAAACAACAAAAATAATGATACTTGGAATTAAATAAATCATTGTGTTTTTTTTTCTAGTTTGTTCTTCTTTTTTTGGTCCAGGGACTATTTTGGGTGATACATGTTCAATCAAGGAGGTGCCTACATCCCCCAAGAGATCAAAGGAGTAATCTGGAGCATCATGAACTTCAACTTCAAAAACCAAGTGAATTTCTTCCATGTTTATCATTTTCAATTTACTCATTGAACATTTCTCCTACCCCCATCAAAATTTTCATTTCATTAAGCACCAGGGACATTGTTGTTTTATGTTGGGGGAGATGAAATAAAAAAATTGGTCTTTAGTACATAAAAAATTTATGGAAGGAAAAAATTTCATTAACCATAAACATGATAACACACATTGAAATCTTTGAAATTGGATATCAAATAATTTTTCATTCCTTGATTCTGATTTTAATGCTTGTTTAGGATCATGTGCATATATTTTGGAAAGTGCGGTTGTCCGATTTGAATTTTCATCATTTATATTTTCATCCATTTATTTAAAAAAACACAACACACATCCTTTAGATTGTGGGGTATTAGTTTTAATTCTTGGGGTCCATAAAAAATGGCATTGGGTTGGTGATAATTTTATTTTTAATATGAGTATTCAAAAAAATCAAAAAAAAATCAATTTTCACGTAGAGAAATGAATTGACCTAATAAGTGGCTTTTCACACTTAGGGATTGTGACTCTATAATTGTCTCACCGGAGATGGAAATTTTATCTCTATTTGTGGTAACTTGAATTTTTTTTGATTTAGTTAACTCGAGATGATGCCTGAGTATGTGAGATTCACATGGTTCCCTAATGTCTTTGAACATGGGAGTCATCGGCAATGTCTTGCTACATGGGTGACATGATTGAGTTCAATTTCAATTACCATGGAAAAATAGAAAAAAAAAAAACAAAAAAAAGATCAAATAAAAAATGGGTACTCATCTTAATATTAAAAATTTATTTCTCCTAGAGCTTCCATATTTTCTCCCTCGAATGAAAATGAACCCCCTTTTCTACTGTGAAGCACAACACTTCATCATGATTTATTGAATTTTGATGAAATATGGTGATGAATTTGAAAAAAGTAATGGGCTTGGGCTTGGGATATGCCCATGGACCTATCTTTTTTTAAATTATTTTGATGGGTTTCATTTTTTTTGGTATATGGTCTTTGGGTGAGCAATGCGTAATACAATTTTTTTGGAAAAGGGAATTCAAATTTCATGTTTGTGAGATATATTTTGCTCGGGACTAGAAAAAATCAAGTTGGGGGTCTGATTAGCCACTGGAAGAGGCTAATATTCATTGTTAATATATATCATTTTAATGTGAATTGTTATTCATAAATACAGTTTTAGTAAATTTTACACTTTCAACATCATTTCACATCATGATTGCAATTCTTTCCTAAAATTCACTATTACATGGTACATTATTAAACATCTCATAAAACACCAAATTTTCATGATATTATTTTCATATTTTATTTTCATGTCTCTCATTAATTAAGGAACAATTAATTCTTTTGGATCACTTGTAGATTCAATTTGGAAGACCAAAAAAGTGGGCTTTCAAACAACAACAATCTGGGTGAAGTGAGCTGGATAGCAGCACAATAAAAGTATTGTAGCTGCCATGATTCAATCCCAAAGAGTCTAAACATTTAACTAAAGATAAAAGACATAATTGGGAACATTTCATTCAACAGTGGCCTAAGATAATTAGAATTTTATAATGGATTTCCTACTGGCCCATGTTGAAGATGCAATACTGGTCCAGATTTTACGGCCTAGAAAAACTTCCCACTATTTATATCATAATGCACAAACCACTAAGTATTTTGGTCTGAAATTTTACAAGATATTAGGTAAAATCTGGGGATTTATTTAATTATTCTATGGACCACTCCAATTCTGTCTTCTAGAAGTTTATTTCAGCACTTCTGTTCGTTGGATGCAAGCAGGTTGCCATTTTGGGAGAAGGGTGGAAAAGTCACATCTCCATTAATTGTCCACATACCTTTCCCCAACACAATTAATTAAAAGAACATGGGATAATGGGGGATTGGACAATGCCTTCCAAAATTCATATTTAAGGCAGTAGTGGTGGTGTATTTGAAGGAGCTTGGAGATTTGTTTTCATTGTAATGTTGTTATGCCAAATTGACTTTGTAACATTCTTCTTTCTCATGTAAGTTATTTGAATCACCTTAGTTTTCAATAAAAGTTCTTCTTATTATCTTTTTATGTTCTTCTTCTTTTCACATTGATACATTTTCCCAAAGGTGGGATCTTATTCACACCAGCACTTGTGAATTTATTCACACAACCGTGGAGTGATCATTTCATTGTTTTATTTTTCTTCTCCAATCCCGCTTCTTTAAGTCGACTTCCCACTGCCATTTATTGAATAGCATAAATAGAGGGATAAACCCTTATGGGTTGATCCTAGGGATTTTCATGGGGTGTATTTGATGTTATTAAAGGTTCTTAAATTCATAATCATTTCATTACTTTAATATTTCCAATTGATGATTTATTTTCATCTTCGTCTATGCCAACTTTAATGGTGACACATTTCGAGTGATAGTGTGATACAATTCCTTAGAGTGATCATTAAATTGATCCTACAAATGCATTGGTGATTAGCCTTGGAATTGTGTAGGGATTAAGTTGGTGAATTATGTTGAGTAATTATATCATTTTGTGGATACGTCTTGAATTAGTGAAATGAACATTATAAGAAAATAAATACATCCAATCCAACCCTAGTAACAACTTAGGATCAACTCATCTCCAATAATTATTTTAGACTAAGTAAATGAATGTTTTATTTTATTTTCTTTAAATTAAATCAGATGTTATTCTAATCAAATCAATCCAAATAGTTGGCCACTCCATATCCAAATCCTTCCAAAATCAGAGTGTCTTTAGGTTTCTTCTTTGGTTCATGTGGATTCGACCACTACCTATACTACAACAACCGCATACCTATAGGGTAAATTTGGGTGCAACCAATATACATCAATGGAGCATGCGGGAATTCCCCAATTTTGGGAGGTGGAAAATGATGGGCCAAATGGGTAGTTTCTATTTTAGAAAATAGGGGTCAACGATTAGGCATTTCTATTGTAGGATTGATGATTAATTAATCTAAAGGCCTCTTGTGTGTCATTTATATCGATATAGATGGAATATGAAATATGAGGGAGATGGTCTTCATCTCGTTGAAAATTCACACTTCATTCCACATATTTTTTAATAACACACACTATATAGTCTACTATTCATGGTTTATACAGTTTATTAACCATGTTAAGTATACCACGCTATCGGGATAAGACCACATATCACATTTCTATACCCTAGTAGTGAATTTATACATATGGATTACACATTGAAGACCCTGAGTGAACCAATATTCCATACCCCCTCATTAACATGTCTTATAGGGATACTCGGCCATCCGAGACGTGTATAGAGAGCATACGCTTAGGACCTGGAGTGGTCGAACAGATTTTTTGGACCAAATAACACACCATATACGTTAGTTTTGCAATTTCACATATGTAGGAACTATATGAACTGGACATGTTCTTTTTTTGAAACACCATGTACTATATTGGGAATATTTTTTACTTCTCTTAAGATTGGTTTAGAACCATATAGGTGTCCTTTATGTATATACATCCACAAGAAACATGAGAATTGATATACATTTGAGGGTAGATATAAAGACCAATATTAAGTGATTAGGATCGACCCACCAGCATTAAAATATATGGATTGGTTATCAGATGCTCTAACTTAGTGGAAACCCACCTAGGCTGCAGATTCTTTCATGCCATGGTATCCTCATACCATCCATAAGTGGGGTTTGTAACTAACCCCGTGTGATGGGGTCTAGTGATACCCTTCCTATGGATTTAGATAGGGTTAGTATACCCACAACACAATTATAGGGAATTTGATCCATGATATGTAGGATCAACATCCCCCTATTGGAGTCCTCAGTCATAAAAATAGTTCCTTAACTAGGGTCATCATCCCACTCAATACTACTGAGGGTGTGGGATCCTCCATTATAGTTATAGAGATGTCATATGGTTTGACGGATCAGATCTATAAAAGTTTTAGGTCAGTATTATAAATCATTAGCTTGATTGCGAAGATAAAAATCTTCACCTTTATCTATATATATATATATATATCTATCTATCTATCTCTTCATTCAATTACGTCATTGATGAAATATTCCTTTTGGTTTTCTTCCCTATTCTTGTGGATGGATGAAAACATATGCCTATTGCTTCCTTATTGTTTTATGTGATGTACCATTGGGTTTCTATATACTCATCCATAAATTGTCGTTTCGTACAAAATATATGTATTATATAGAAGATATATTGTTAAATAGCGACCTTGGTGGATTATTTTAGTGAATATAAATGGAAATAAGAGGTAAAAATGATAGGCCATGGTAGGTATCAGTGTTTAGTAGAAGGTTTTAACCTCCATCTTAGTGGGAAATCCTTTTTTTCTAGTGGGGTGTGTATATTTCCCATTTCATAATTTGTTTTTTTCTATTTCCACCCTCTGTTTATTCTTTACATAATTTCAAGCATAGTTTCATCTTGATTAGAAAAATTTATTTAATATTTCATGGTTATGATATACTTGGTGGTCTATGTCTGTATAGGTTTAGTAGGATAAGACCTACCATATGCGTGATTTACCTATTCGACACTAGTAGATAGCTCCTAATATATTGGAGGTTGTGTTGGGGTGTCACACTCGTCTTAGTGCTAGTCCAAGAGGGGGTCTGTAGGTTCATTCATGGTAGAGTGGTATCACGAGAGCCTTTTTAATGGATGGCGATTGAGTTTTTATTTGGTATTAGGATTCTTTTAGGAACATAAGAAAATGAAATTAAACATTCATGAGTTTGTCATTTAGGTTGGGGAACAGAATTATTGTCCAATGGATGATGTATCCATACTCCATTACATTCACCGCTTTCTTGTTTACATGGAATTTTGAGGCATTATTTACTCAAAAATCATTTGTATGAAAATAATATATGGATGGATCTTTCAATATCATGTTCATACTAAATCATCAACTTCGTTATCCTCACCTAACTATTGTACACATAGTTACTTTTCATGATACCATCATGACATCATTTAGCTAGGATACTCAGTCAGGGTCACGATGATGAATAGTTGAGTGATGAGGGATCAACGTAGAGTCTTGTTCATAAGTTCTTCCTCCCATGTGAGAAAATATTATTTAATCCACCCAATGAATGGTGAACGCATCCACATCCATTATTTCAGTTTAATATTCACCTTCATGTTGAGTAGTTGACTATTCTAGTTGGATATGATGAAATTATTGCAGGCTGAGCAGAATGGATAATTTTTAGTATAAGATAACACATATGTTTCAGGGAGAGATATACCCTTATGTAGTTAATTATTAGATATACTTTGTTTTTCGAGTGTTTAAAATCATACAGACTCTGAAAAATCACATGAATATACTAATGACTAGTCCCCTTCAAGGATAATCCTGAAGATGGAGGGACTTGGTCACCCAAACCAATGATGAATCATTTCCCTAATATTTTACCGTCATGTAATAGGATAAATTAAAATGAAGGGCCTACCAGGGGTAGTTAGGGTGGACCCCATCATGGTGGGTTTTATGTAATGGATGACAGATCCCAAGGACGAGGAGAAATAGGTGGAGTAAAATTATATGAAATACTGCCACCATCAACACAAGTTGGAACCTGTTAGGCTTTGTGGGCTAGTGTCCAATGACATGGTTAGATGCAAGATATTGGGGGGAATTACTAGGATATGAATGAATTAATTTTAGTTAATACATGTTTCCTCTCAATTATATAAATAGTACATGTAGACACATTCAACCGATACTATTACACTTCCTTATCTGTTAATCAATAGAATTATTTTCATGTGTTGGATTTAGTCATTAGTTTTGGTTGGGGATTTCAACAAGGAGTTACTCCACTATTTTTCACATCTACTGATAATGCGAGAAGATGCTCTGTTGAGAGAGATTTACATGGAACCTATTTTTATTTTCAATATATCTACATGTTATCAATCATGGTATATTCTAACTATACACATTAAATTAAAATATAGATTTACACCATAGTAGAGTTAGGTACCTATGAGTGAATGTAATGATATTTTCCTTCAATGGAGAGAAAGACCTACCTGAAAAGTTAGTGGCACTCATGAGTAGTATGCTACAAACATATTTGTGTTCATTGGGTGATTTTATCCCTTGGTTTAATTGGTTCTTTAGACATCAAATATCTTATGGTAATAAAACAATACATTTATTTTCTCCCTGATGATGTTCTATGAATACCTCCACATTTAAAGATTGACTTCTATATTGACATGAAACCCAAAAATTGACTGATATATTCGGTGTAATATCATATGGATATTTTTGAGCTTTGAGAGATGAGGTTACAGTTGGTGAACCTTTATATGAAGGGTTTCATCAGACTATGTGTGTTCCATTGGATGGCCCCGGGGTTATTATTTAATAATGAGAAAAATTTATTGAGGCTCTATGATAATAACAATATCATGAATCAAGTGATTATCATGAAAAAGTACTCTCTTTCCTGGCATAAAGGTCTCCTAATCTAGATATAATTTCTGATATCATTCTAAATGTTTTACCTCAAGTCTAACTATAATTAGTTTGTGTTTTCTGAGGAGATGATTATTAAGGAAGAATTCACATTTCCCTATAGAAATTATGAGTTCCTAGTTAATCCATTGGGTGAAATAAATTTCCCATATAACTTCATTGGTCTTATGAATATACCTTTTCCTAGATCAATTCATGGTTTTCATTTTTAATGAAATTATAATTTATTATTCTTTAATGGAGAAGTATACATAGCATTTGTTTATTGTCCATGAATCACTACCTAAACTTATATTATATAGTAAAATATTGAACATACAGTTTTAGATTAGAGAGTTTAACCTTCTAGGTAATTTTATATTTGAACATGGAGTGGTTTTGGAACTAGAAAAGATAGGGGTAGTGAATGATTAGGAGGCACAGATGAGAATATTTGTGTTATACTTATTTCCAAGTTTAGCAAGAAAATATAGGTGGTTTTTGGTATACTTTTCAAAGATTTTATTATGTTTTAAGACCATTATAAAAATTGGGAATCCATTCACATGGCTTGAGAATTTTGAGAAATCTTTTTCAGAGATGGGGAGAGGTTAAAAAGATATATTGTTTCAAAATTTCATGAAGAGGATGTTTATTACATAGTTTTATATGGTTTCACTAGAGTTTGAATCATGTTCGTGTTAATTTAGATATTGGAAGTGGTATATTATGAGTTAATTTAATTGATTTACCAGGATAATAATTATATGACCCAGATACATAAAACTATAAGTAGTTGTAGTTTCCCAGAAAATGTATAGGTATTAACTTCTTTGTGAGTGGTTTATAGTTTACATATACCACCAGGTTCATAGGTATTTCTTTTTATAGAGATACTGTGATCTAAAATAAAGAACTTGGTTGCAATTTTGGTAGGATTATAACATTGAGATAGTATATTCTCTAGGGATTAGCAATGTGGGAGTGGATTCCCTTTGTATGAATTCTCATAATCATTTTGTAGAGGATGCATCATAGATGTTGTAAAATTTGTAGATGACCCTTTTAGAGGATATAGGGAAAAATTATATCCAACCATGGTAGTGACTCCACCCCTAACTTACTATGAGAGATAGGAACAATTTGGAGCCATATATTATGATGTTATATATGGAAGGATATCATCATGAGATTCACCAGATAAATTTTTGAAACGGAGGGACTAAGTAATACTTTTCCATGGATATACAATGATTCTAATAAAATTCCATGAGGAGGTGTTAATGGATTTATATAACTCCCCCTTAAGTGTACATCCTATAGTTATGAAGAATTACTAGGACCTCTGATGATTGTTTGTGTAAGAATTTCTATAACACCCTATGATTTATTATATATTTTTCTATACATAAATTAAATTTCATTGATATCTAACATAAAACAAAAAATTTAGTATAAGAACACAAACAAATATCAAAATATTAATTTGTGAAAATTATATAATTTTCTAAATTAGCTTTCTAATAACATCATATATTGTCCTTTTATTATTTATCTAAAAATTGTTTCTTAGTGTATAGTATATAATAAAAATTTTTGTAAAACAATAATTTTCTTACCTTTTAGATGATAATTTAAAAGTCCCATTATATTTTTTATTTACATTAGATGTATATAATATCCACTTAATTTAAAATATTATATTTAATTCCATTATGACAAATATTTTACAAGAAATTTTTATAAGTTAATTTTTAGGCCTAAAAAAATATTTTACTAAAAACTATTTTTCATCGCATTTTACAAAGATTATAATAAAATTAATTTATTCCATATATATAAATCAATTTTTAAATATGTATTTATTATTTTTAATTACAAAGATCAAATTTTTAAATAGGTCCCTCTTATTTTAAGGCATTATGAATAGTAACCATAGTAAAATTAATCACCTCATTAAAGAGAAAATCCAATAATTATGGTTTAAAATAATGTGATAGTGCATTTGAAATATATCTAACACCTGAATTTATTTCATTGGATGAGATGAATTTGAATATATTCGTCATAACATAAAATATATGTAGTTTTGGTACCATTTCCTTTGAGAATGACTTTTTAATTATTTTATCTAATGAAAAATACAAAATTCTACCATTTCTTTTAATTTTTTTTTATTTTCACATAGGGATAAAAATAAGTTTTGAATGAATATTAAAGGTAATTTTGAGAGAAATGAAATTATTTTTATGATGTTAATTTAGTTTCACTTTCTTGTTATTTTAAATGTATATTAAACGTTAAAACAAATATGACACAACACTTCTAGAAACAGTGACCAAATAAAAGAAAATAATTTTAAAAAATAAGAAGGTAATATTTTTTTGATGAACTATGCTTAAAAAATATTTTTATAGTTAATTATATTTTTTTTTTAAAATAATTACATTAAAATTTTATATTTTCCTAGATGTATTTAATGTCAAATTATGTGAATAGTTCATAAAATGACTTTAAGAAGTATATTTGGTAAATTAAAATTTTATTAAAATATTTATAAATCATAAAAAATATTGAAAGAAGATATGCATGATTATAAATGTTCTAAAATTTCATCCATTTTCAATTTATTAGATAATATACACCTTATGGGTAAAATAAAAACCCATTAAGATTGAAAATGTTATTACTGCTTTTATGGATAAAATTAGTTAACAAAGAGGTTAAACTAAATGATAAGTTTTAAATTACCACGTAATCCTATATAAATTTTATTGGTAAATGGGAATGAAACATTATACTATCATATCTTATATTTATTTCCCTATGTTCACACTTAAACATGAAAATTAGTTTATCGAATATAAATATTTCTGTTAATTTTATGTGTGTACATTCCTTCACTATAAAAATTCACCACTTATCCTCAATTATAAACACCATATAGAGAATATTATCTCAATATAAAGCTTCAAAAACCTCTTCTAAACAACCTCATAAACTTTATATATATTTTTCATATCCCAAAAGGCAAACCCTAGTACCCTTTAGAAGAGATCTAAAGGAGCTATTTCAAAGAAGAGGTAATAATATTCACCGTGCACATTAATTTTACTTCTACATTTACAAGATAAGATTCTTTTTGATCAAATACAGTATAATAACACAAATATCTCCCATGTAATTAGATATTATTATGCATATTTAATAATATTTAACTCTCTCTATCTCCATCAAAATTGGAAACACAACAATCACTCATGTGTATGATGGACAACCGCTTCCTGAACAAACACACATTTTTTTCCACCTACACCTCACTTATATTGTAAAAATTATATAATTAATGAATATATATTATTAATACTTAGTATTATTGACTTTTAAATAATATATATTATATAGTTAATTATTATTATAATGGTTAAAAAAGATGGTGTCACTCGTGCTTATGCATGGACTTACACCTCCATGAGGCCATGTAATTCTCTTTTGAAGTATGTTTTTAATAGATTCTAAATTTTTATATAACTAATATTTATTATTTCTACTTAATTATTAAAATTAATAATATTATTGAACGATGATGAAGATATAGGGACCACAACCTTCGAATAAGAAAATGCGTGAAAAATGAAGTAGATGACACCAGAAACAATGATAATATCCAAATATTGTTAAAAACTGGTGATAAATTGTTTTTAGTGGATAATTTATGATATTAAAGATATTTATATGGTTGTATTATGTATACCTAATTATTAAAAATTTATTATACGTGGGGATAAAATTACATATGTGTGAATTTGAAATTGATGCAAGGGTTTTATTTGATATATATTTCAATTTATTTTGTTATACCACTACCTCATTGATTATGTTATGAAAATATTAGGTGTTAGACAACCATTTATTTTTTCTAGATAGTATATCAAAAAACATTATGCGGATTTAAATAAATTAAACATAATCACTTTGTCGTTAAATTCACACTTCAATGATACAATCATTGTAATAGATTTTGTATCAATTTCCACTCTATTGAGACATATTTGGTTTTATAAACCATTTAATTTTATGTGGATTATATAATTCCCCTTTGATATATTTAGATTGAATATATATTTATTCCTAGATTTTAACATTTCAATTGATGTATATGATATTATGGAGTAACAATTTACAAGTTTTCAAATAGGTAAGAATTTATTTTATACTATAAATTTTTTAGATTGTTAATATTATAATTGAATTAATATTTAAATATATACTTTATTAAATTAATATATTTTAGTATATATCTGATATTTAAGGGTTTCAATGTTCTTTTCAGTATTATAGACTTTTAGAAACTTCAATTAAATAGAAAACATTTAAAAATAATATCCAATATTATTTATCTTTTTTGATTAGGTAGAAATTTATTTCATTTCCATATTCTTAAAAAAAATATTAGAAAATAAATTTCTTTATAATAATGATATATTAATGAAATTTTATGTTATAATTTAATTATTTAAAATTTGAAAAAAAATTACATTTTTTTCAGAAAGTTGTTTTTTTAATTTTATCATAAAAAATAAAATGAATTTTTTTAACGTATAAAAAATAAAAAAAATTACCATGAAATTAAAAATATTTTACTATTTGTCTTCTTCATATAATTTTGAACGTTTTTATAATTCAAATTATTTAATTAAAAATTATTTCATTTTTTTCTCTAATATTTCCATTAATTATATAAAAACATTATTTTAAGAAAAAATATAATTTTATGATAAATTGACGATCTTAACTTATATCTTGTTTTTTTTGGTAATTATAATTTTCATGAAGCATTCTATTTATTGGGATAACCTTTCATTAGAGATTTCATTTCTCTTATGTATTTGTATTCATTATACCATAGATATGTTTATTTCCAAAGACATATAAAATTTCTACATACAATGATTATAGAATGAAGAATATGTTGATTGTTAATTTATTCAATGCTGAAATCTTGATATACTATATTGATTATACAGTATCGTTATTTTTTGGTAAGGAATATATTTTATTAAATAAATTTATTTTTCAATGCATGTGGAATGAATTGGAAATCCATCAGTGGTTTGGAATGAGAATGACATATCCCCTCAATACATTGAAATTTCTCATGAAATTAACTAGATGGATAGCTTATGTAAATGCAGTTTTTGGTGTATACCTACCAATCAATTAAATATTCATGGTGATAGTCCTTGACTATAAATATATCATGGTAAATTATATCATGACATCTAAAATTAGGAATTTTATGCATTTCTAATTTTCTTATTACTATCCATAATATTATTATATTGATATTATCCATGTATTCTTTTCATGCTCCTGTAATTGATTAAAATAATATTGTTTTTAGTTATATACCATTCTATATTTATTATTCCTTTTTCAATCATGATAGATTCCAATATACCAAATCCCAAATGGGCATCAAATATCACTCATTATTTTTTCCCTTACCCAAATATTTGATGAAATATTTTATAAATGATATCATTTATGAGAGAATGTTTTTATTATATTTTACTATATTTACAATTTATTATGGGAATCATGTATATATAAGGTTCATCAAGTCTAATAAATGGATTAGTCGTTGGTGATGTGGTCTCTTTTCTCTTATGCTAATGTAATAAAATAAACATGGACTCTATGTTACTGAAGTCGGGGTTGTTGTTGTTGGTGTTATATCATGTTATGTAGAAACTGTGGGAACTAAATTTTAAATTAACATATATCACATCATAATTATGAAAATCAATTATATTATTTGAGATCTTTTACAATTATAGGAGTTTTTTATGCCTCGATATTAATCATTATTGTGAAGTAACTCAGTTAGTTCCATTATTTACTAATGGAACCTTATATTAGAAAGGGAGTTAATACCCATATTCAATGTATGGATTGACCTACTGAGAAAAAAATTATACTTGTTTTGTAACTAATTCTATCACATTCATATTAGGTTATTGACTCAGGTTATGATGAATAGCATTTCCCATATACTTAAACATATTTTCCTGCAATGTGATTTACTTATGTTGGATTGATTTATGTGGTATAATCCAACATCTATTAATGGAACTACTAATTCATTGGTATCTAGAAAATGTATTATTTCCCTCCAATATATATTCTTAGCTTTAATAAGTAATAAAAATTAAGTAGTTATTCTAGATGTGTATTTATTAAAATGATATATTGGTCAATGGGGTTCATTGATCCAAAACACTAATGTGGTTGATATAATTGAAATCATACAAGGGGTAAATTTTAATGTGATATTATTTGTGAAATACTTAACTCAAGAACAATTATATTAAATGGGGACGAATTTACTCTCTTTAAGGAAAAGGGAATACTCTGTGTGGAAGAGTGTGAGGTTAACGTTAGAAGATTATCCTATCATGCTGCAAACATTATATATAATCCAAAATGTGTGATTGATAATTTCATTGATTGGTATAAGATATGTATCTGAAGAATACTAGTTTCTCAAATTTATCTATTACAAAATGATATTGTATCATTGTTCCCTTCATATAGATGAATAAATTTCATATATATTATATCTTTAAGTGTAATAAATAGAAGAATAGGTCAACCGAATAGAAATAAAAAATAAACATGTCAAAGAAGAAGAAGGGAGTGAATATATTTCCGCCATATAATTTTTTTGGACAGAAAAATATTGGAAAAAGATCAATGGGAGTGGGTGATTGTTAAAAGTGTAGAATTTATGGTTTCATAGCTAATTGGTATAAGAAAATTAAAGAAATAGCTGCTATCTAATTTTTTAGATTTAAATTGATAGAGAAATATTCATATATGTTCCCCAAGAATCAACCGAACTTAACATAGAAGAATCAAAGCATAGAAGTCCAAGAATATTCATTACTTCTATGTAGGTGGGTGTTCTTAGAGATATGGTCAAAGTTACACTTATCATCTACACTAGAAGTAAAAAATGTTTTATTTGATTCATGTAAAACCATTGATTTAATATCTGAATAATTTTATAATTGTATCACATCACTACCTCAATAATTAGATGTTGAGAAGGTAGTGAAAACTCATAATGGTATAATGATCACATATCAAGTGTATAGCTCAAATATTATAGAAGATTATGTGAATGTGATTCCTTAAAATCTACTAGTTCATACTCTAATTGAATTTAATGTAATTTTTGGCATTGATTGGCTCTCTTATTATAGAACCCATATTACTTTTCATGGATTGGATGATATATTACATATATTAAATCTAAGTGTGAGAGTTTATATATGTGATGATAAACCTGAACTCCTAATGGAATTTAACTTCTATATTATAGGTTTTAATAAAAACTCATGAGAGACATTTATCTCATATTTTTTATAATAAACCAAATATTGATGATATTAAAATTACGTGTGAGTTTTTTGTTTATTTCTAGAAGAGTTTCTACATATTCCTACAAATTGTGATGTTGAGTTTTCAGTAAAACTCTTACCAAGTGATACACCAATTTAAAGGAATATATAGAAGATAGACCTGGATAAGTTATATGAATTAAATAAGAAACAATAGAAGAATCAAAATTAGTGGTTCATTCTGACTAGTGGATCACCATGGGTGCAACAATTCTTTTTGTTAAGAAAAAAATTACATTTGTCTTTGCAATGATTATTGGAAACATAACAAAATCGAAATTATGAAAAAGTTTCTAGTATCCCTTATCAATGAATTATTTATCATTTAAATCAAGATTAATATTTTATAAATATTTATCTTAGATATTGAAATCATAAACAAAGGGTCTTCCTTGAGGATATACTAAGGAGAACTTTCGAGATGATGTTTTCCCATTAATTGCATTTGGAATTACAAATGATATAAATGTAGTCATAGATTTAATGAATGAAATCCTTATAGATTTCCTTTATCAATTTGTGTTAGTCTTTAAAAATTATATTATTTCTTTGCAAAGAGAAAGGTAGAGCATGAATAATATTTTCAAATTTTTGATGACAACCCTAAGGAATGGTATGTGATAATCCAAATTTTACATGTGTGAATTTTGGGTGAAAATGTATAATTCATTGTTCATATAATTCCAAGTGATGGTATATCTGTGGATACTTCAAATAAATAAGTTATTGAGTAAATGACTAAACCAACTATGTTAATGAACATTATTAGTTATCATGCAATGGAAGGATATCACGACACGTTGTGATAAAGTTCCCATAACCCTATATTCTTCCCACAATATTAACTTGAAATGGATGAAAATTATTATTGATTGATGAATTTGAGGAAAACATAAAAGAACTATGTATACTCGGATACATCCACATGCATAATTATATGGTGATAATTTACTCATATTACAAATGGAAAAAATTAGGATAAAATTATCCAACTCATGATTTGAACTCATAATTGATAATCTTTTCATTGAATGTATGGATTCATTATCTATATGGTAAAATATATGTTATATATACTAATAATATAGTCATGCTATATATATTTTCATAGAACGAGTTGAATATGAGCCCTATAAAATGGTTATAGTGGATCAATGATTATGACTTCAAAATACGTTACCATCATAGGAAAGAAAATAAAGAAGATAATGATTTGATTCAGAAATGCTATGATAGTATGTTTATGATTATTATTGAAATAGATTCAATATTTAAGGATTTAAGGAACATATATCTTAAAATATTAAGGACAGTTATAAATCTTGTCTTTTTGAGATGAATGCAAAACTGTACATCTTTGAGTGAATTAGGAAGAAAAAAAAGGAGGCCATAGAAATAGATAAGAAGCTGAGATGTGTTCATGAGTTCAAAAATGATAATGTTGAAGTTAAAAGTTTTAGAAACTGAGTATATTTACAATAATTTCTCTACATGAAGATGGAGAAATTTTATAAGTCTCAGAGGTCACCATTCTTTATTCATCCCAGAAGTATGAATATGTATAGAGGTCTGAAAGAGTATTTCCAATAATGTAACATGAAATTGGATATTGCAGTGTATACATTCTGATTCCTAGTGTGTTAACAAGCTACGTATGATAGAATTATGTCTATGGGGTTTTTACAACAATTACCCATAACATAATGGAAATGGGATAACATGACTTTGAATTTTATCATCAAACTCCTAAACAATATATAGGTAAAATGGTATTTTAGTTATAGTCCAATAACCTTAATTAATGAGTACATTTTATCTATACTAGATAATATTTATCTCTTAATATACTTACTCAGTTATACATTAGAGAATTTTCTAGATTTCCTATGGAATGGATCTCAATCATATCTAATCTGGGTCAGATGGTTACCTTGATGATCTAGAGAATCCTTAATTGGGATATAGATACAATGTATTTTTAGTATTTCAGTTCATTCCCATATATATGTTTTATCTAAGAGGACTCTTCAAAATCTAGGATACTTTTTTAAATATTTATCTATTTAATTAAAAGTCTATTGGGATGAACCCCTTACATTGGATGAATTTACATACAATTATAGCATTCAAATGATAGTTTAGACAGATCTTTTTCGATAAATCCATCATAGAAGGTGTAAAGATCCAATGTGTTGGGATAAACTTGTAGAATGAAATCTATTGAAACCAGATCTATCTAAACAAATTGTAGAGATGTTTAGGTCCATTAAATATAACATAAGGGCATCTCAAAGTCATCAAAAACATTATCCTTGTAATCATTGGTGAGATATATAGTTAAAAAAGGGTGAAAATGTATTACTATGGATATATTTTTATAATAAAAATATAATATTTTAAAATAATTGAAAGACAAGGCTTAGATATATCAATTCCTTCTATATTATTCTTTATATTTGGATGATAGTATATTTTTCGAACATCCACCTAATCTATCTCATGTTCATGATGTGTTCCATGTATCTCACTTGGGAAAGTAACCACATAACCCATCAGATTTCAATGAACACATAGGTCATGCCAAAAAATCTAGATCTATGATACAAAGAATATCCTATTGAAATTCATGATTATAGTGACAATGTGTTGTGAGATAAGACCACTCATTTAGTCAATGTTTTGAAGATAAACCATAAATTTATGGGATGTTAAATTGGAACTAGGGGATATGATGAAGAATAATAATATTTAGTTATTTTTATTGGAGTGATGGAATATTTATGGAAAAGTTATTATATCTCGTGTAGAAATAAATACACATAGATTTATGATATTATTCTTTTTAAATAAATATAATTTCTTTTATAGCTTTCTTTACAGGAACTAATGAGTTTAAAAAATCCGTTAAAAATGTTATTTTATTATGTGATAGTTATATAATATTTTAATCTGGATTTTAAATATTAGATTAGGATTAAATTATGATATTTTTCTAAGATGATTTATTATACAGGGAATAGTGAAAGTACTGAATTTTTTAAAAATACCATTTCTTTTCATTAAATAAAATAATTTAAATGTACCATTTTGATTTTTTATTAATAATATTGATGTTTCATTTTATTTAAAATAATATTATTACTTCAATTAGGGTTGTCAATTTACCATATTTTTATATAAGTAAATTATTTGACATAAAAACATAGTTGTGTAAAAACTATTTTACATGAAATTTATGCATTTATATTAGAATGCATTTTTCATACGTTAAAAAATATAATCATTAAAAATTGATTCCATATTTTGAATCATTATGTTTAAATTTATTAAATAGGTTCCTTTTAGGAATTATGAATAGTAACCATCTTAGAATTTATCACCTCGACAAAGGGTAAATGAGGTAATTAATGTTAGAATTAATGTGATAAGGCATTAAAAAATAATCCAAAACATGAAATTTTTAATTGGATAGGGTTAGTTCTACCATATAAACCATAATATCAAATATATGTGATTTTTGTTGCATTATCCTTTTATAATGTAATTTATATTATTTTAAGTACCTAAAAATACAAGGAGTCACTTTTTTTCCTTTAAATTTCTATTATATGGTCACATAGGTATAATAATATGTTTTAATATAATATTTAAGGTTATTATTAGAATAATTAAATTAATTTGGTGTTGGGAAATTACTGCCTATATTTATTTTTCATATAATTTCATAAAATTTTTGTATAACACCGACAAAGTACTTCTAAAGGCATTGGAAAAATTCGTGTGAAAAAGATTTCAAATAGTAAAAGTAATTTTTTTAAGATGAATAATTTCTGAAAGTAATTTAATAGTAAATAAGAATTTATTGTTGATATTTAATGGTATTATATTATAATCAATATGTTTATAGATGTCATTGATGTAAAATTACATGAATAGTTATTAAAATTATATTAATAGTTTAAATGTCAAATAAAATTTTATGAAATTAATAAAAATCATAAAAATCATGAAAGAGGAAAATTATGATGATAAATGATCAATTTTTATATTTTTTCCATTAATGAAAAAAATTTAACCTTATATGTCAAATTATAAACCTCTAATATTAAATTATTTATTACCATAGTTACTATTAAATTTGGTAACAAAGTGTTTAACCAAACATATGGATTTTAATACAATGTAAACCTATAAAAATGTATGTTTATCAAGTTATTTTATTCATATTCTATCATAACTTTTAAATTTTGTTGACATGGTTCAACTTACACTTGAAAATGATGTAATAATATTAAAAAAAATTTATTAATGTTTTGTGTGTCCTTTAGTTAACTATAAAAGGCACCATGTATCATATATTTTTCACACCATCTATAACTTCTAATCTGGATAAAAACCAAAAATATATCTTCTATAAATCCTTATCCAAAATCAATAGATTTTTCTACAAAAAATTCATCCCTTGTGTCCATAAGAGGATATCTAAAGAAGCACTTTCAAAGAAGATCCAATATTTTTCAGTGAGAAATTTCATTTAAGTTATTATTTTTTCACCTTTTAATATATATTTTCTAGTCCATTAATATTATATTATTATACATCATATAATTATATTTTTGAGGTTTATGGTATAATATTTAACCATATCCTTCTCTATCAAATGGGAAACAAAACCATCGCTCGTGTGTATGATAAACTACTATATCTTTTACCGATGTAATTTGTTTTTCATCACCATATGACATGGATTTTCATAATTATAGAAATAATTGATATATATATATATATATGATTCTTATAGCATAATTATAATTATATAAATATTTTATTTCATACAATTTCTTACATTTCCACTCGTTAAAATATGATAACGTCACTCATGCGTATAGTGGACTAAACCTTCAGAAAGGGATGTGATTATTTATTCATGTATTATTTACGTGGATTATTAAAAAAATTCATATATGAAATATTAAATTATTTTATATTTTTATTAATGTTATATATATGATATAACACTGACTAAGATTCAAGGATCACAACTCTCAAATAAAAACATATCTGAATAATATAATAGTTAACACCTGAAACAATGATATTAATAAAATAATTAATACAAATCGGTGATAAGATGTTATAATTGGATCATATATGATATTATAGATATTTATATTTTTTTATATTGGTAAAATAAATAAAAATTTATTATAATGGAGGTTAAATGAACTAATAGGTAAAGTCAAACGTGAGGTATGGCATTCATAAACTCAATTTATATTCACTAATTATACCAATATTTCATTGATTTTTCAATTCTAGGATAATGTCTAAAATGACCTATGTTTGTTTTATGTTGTATTTTCACTTTATTTTTTTTGTTTACATTTGTTACATGATGTCACCTCGTTGATAAATATTGACTTCAATAATACAATCTTGGTATTTAATTTCATATCAATTTCGACACTATTGAGAAATATTTTTCATTATGCACATATATAATTTTACATTTTTTATATAATTCCACATTGATTAATTAGATAATAAAATTTACTTTTTTTATATATTTTAATGTTTCAATTTAATTAAGCACATCCAAGGGTCTATAACATAAATGTTACTAAAGTTTTAATAATTTATTTTAAAATATCTATTTTTGGGATTACATATATTTTAATTAAAGGAATATTAAAATATATCCTTCATAAATGTTATCTATTTTCCTTTCATATATATATTTAGGGATTTTCAAGGTTTTTATCCACCAGTTTCTTTATATTGTATCTTGAATCAAGTAGGGAAATGTTTAAAAGAACATCCAATACTATTTATCTTTTTTGATCAAGTATATTTTTCCTCCATATTCATATTATTCAATGTTATTTTAGAAAATTATTTTTTGTTTACTCAAATTATTTAATAAGAAATTTTTTTGTTACCCTTGTTTTTATGCAATGTTTTAACATAGTATTTATAATGTTTCATAAAAGGTAAATTTTCACCTTTATTTTTAAGAATTCAAAATGAATGTTTTTTAGTGTATAAGAAGTTAACATATTTTCTCAGAGTCATAAATATTATTAATCTTTTTATATTATTTTACATGTTTGACATTTGTTAATAATGAATTTTTTACTGAAAATTCATTTTACTATCTTATTTACATTTCCATTTATTTTCAAAAGTTCCATATTTTACTAAAAATTATACTTTTATGATGAATTTATTTCCGTATTTTATCTCTTATTATTTTTTAGACATCAAAATTATATATAATCATTATTTTTCTTGTGATCATATTTCATTGTATATTACTTTTCCCTTCCATATCAATTTTTTTGTATCGTGGATACTCCAATTTCTGAAACTATATAATATTTGTATAAACAATTTTTTAATGAATGAATCTTACATTCAAATTTATTTAAATGAATATGATAATAATTATTTATGTACAATTTACTCAAGAAAGATATTTTTTAATGAGTCATACTTTTTATGAATTAAATTCATTAGTCAATATATGAGGAAGTCATTAGACATGTAGTGATGGGTTTGGTTCGGAATTTCATAGCTATTATCTGCATTGACATATATCATGATACATACTAGATAGATTGTCTTGTTAAATTAATTATTTAGCCTTTTAACTACCAATATATTAAAATGTCATTGTCTTAATCTATAGTTCTAAAGATATCATGATGTTTAAGATCAGGAATTCGAAAAATAATCATTCCAATCATTGATAATACAGTAATGATTATACATTAAATTATAAAAATGAAATTCTCACTGGATTCATTTTATCCCCACATTACTGATTAAATGGAATAGTTTTTAGTAATCTTATTTTATGTAATTATTATGTATTATTTACACATGATAGATTCTATATCACATAACCCTTATTGAGCATCTATGGTCACATTTTATTTATTTTCCTTTGCCTATGAAATGAATAATGTTATGATGAAAGATATCATGGAAGTGAGAATTATTTTTAGTTTATTTTTTAAATTTTCCAATATAATATAGGAATGATATATATATCTAGTTCATAAAAACTACATAAATGATTTATAATTGGTGATATTATCCCTTGTACCTTATAAGGTTGTAATTGTGTATACACAAACTATGGGATATTGGATTCATGTTTTTTAAAATCTCGAAGTTATAGTGTTTCTACATCTGATTCTTGATGCCTCAACTATGAACATGTGAAGGTAGAGCCTCCAGTTCCAGAAGGGTTGAGTCATCATCTGGAGATAAAATATAGATGTGGAATGGAATATTAATCGGTCTTTTTATATGGATTCCACAGAAAGTGAGGGGAAAAAATTATTTTTGGTTGATTATTGATCGATCTTCCATGTTTTCTCAATTTCCTTCAATCCATGATCTATGTTCGGTGGGAATTTTGGGGTGCATGTACATATAAGAGATCATCCAACTTCATGGGTTATGATTGACGATCATATTAAACGATAAATCTCAGTTCTTGTCAATGTTTTGGATCTATTTGATGGTGGATTTTGGAACCCATTAATCGATGAGAATTATGTTTCACCCCCATACAAAGGGATACAAATAATGATCCATCCACAATTTAGAGGATATTTTGAGAGAATTTATGTTCGAATAATGTTAGTGTTAGGGGGCCAACATATATACCATGGAGTTCAAATATAATAATATCTATCACTACACTATCATCATTAAATGAATTGGATATCTGTATTGAATACTCTTCATGTCAGCCCTTACTAGATAGATATAGGTGATTGATCACTTATGGAATCATAGCTAGTGCATGCAATGACAGAGAATGTTCAGGTGGTCTATGAGAGATTGAGTATTGCTAATATTTGACCAAAACCTTAGGCAGAATGACATTATATGCAGATGGAGTTCGAGTGGGGAGACCATCTGTGCCTGATATTCTCTCCAAAATGATCTTTTCATTGGTTTTTTTAGGTTGGTAAAATATTCATAGCTTTTATTGAGTCACTCTAGATATTGGTAAGCATTGGAGAGGATGAATATTACTTGGCATTATCCATTTCAATGGACTGGGTTCATGATGTCTTCCACATGTCACAATTGAAATGTGACATTCTTGAACCATAACATATAATTTACTAGGGTGAGATTGATTTTGAGGATGTAGACAAATTTTTTTAGTACTCAACAACAATCAAGGATCTGCTAAAGAGGATCATTTTATTTATTGGAGTGGAGGGAGTGAAAATGGAAGGGGGTGGGGTGGGGTGATTGTGGTGAATTTTCTTTTTAAAATGAATTAAATAAAAACTAAAATCAATTTAAATTTATTTTTTTAAGATAAAATAATGAAATTGATAAAGAAATAAAATATAAATTCTCTTATATTAGTAAATATAATAACAATGTTACATTATAATTTAAACAAAGAAGGAATTGGGTGAATTGAATTTTTTTAATTGATATGTATCATGATTAGACTAAAGAAATATATAAAATTAAATAAATTTAAAAAATTATTAATAATGAGGCTTGATATTGAAAATGTGGTTCCCTTAAGTATCCACCCCTCAATTAGAGCTAAATTTCTTTTTAATACTATCAACTTGATTTAACAGAAATCTAAAAACCAACATCAATTTGTTTTAACATAGGGACAAGAACTATATCCACTATTTTTAATTTAATAAAATGATAAACTTTCCTTTCCTTTTAGTGGTTGAGATAAGTTACCTTACTTTACTAGTTGTGACCAAATATCCCTCACTTTTTTTTGTGATCACCGTTAGAATATGAGGGATAATTTAGAATATTTACTTAGTAAAAAACATTTTCAATGTAAACCATATATCTATCTTGATATATGGATACCATTAGAGAGATATATATTTACAAAAAAATCGATAATGTTAGTTAATTAGGAATGAAATATAAATTTTTGAGAGGAGGGATTACATATTTCTCTATATTTTGAATAGATTTAATTGAAGAGTTCTTTCTCAAAATTTTTATTGACTTACAAGCACTGACGTCCTTTATTTATAGGCTAAAAAATTATTAGAAACCTTATGGTATTCAAAAGGGGTTATTAAGAAATAGAATACATCCATTAAATCCTGCTAAAACACATTTAATGCATCCTTAGAGAACCTGTCCTGATGCCATGAAATACCTGGTATCCCCCACTGAGTAGCCAATGGACTATAAGGATGTTGTTTCTTCTGAGAATCTCTCACCATCCAGATGGTAGATTTATGGAATCTGATGGGATTTCTTTCCATGACCCCATATATCTAGTAGATCAACACCATGTGGTTGGTTCTTACTAATGCAACATAATTCAAAAAGTATAACATCTACATCCTTTAACATCATTCAAATTTTCATCAAACATTATTCTATTCTACTAAAACATGAAATACTAAATTTTTAATCATACAACAAGACCATATCACTAACTTTGAAATGATGTTAGTATCTACATTATAATTATTAATAACATCTCATAATGTCAAAATAAAGTGCCTCTAAATAAATCATTTGAAAAAAATAGACATGTAAGAGAGTGTTTTTTATCTTGAAGGAACCATGATATAGAGAGGTAAAAAAACATTAATGGGTGTCAATTTAAATTTATTGAGTTATATGGAATCATAGAAACATCCAGGAGATCTCATGAGAGTATGAGAGCCATTTGTGAACTCAGTTCCCTTAGCATTTTTAATATGTTTTCTAATTTCTAGGAAAAACTAAGAAGTTGGATAGACTCTAAATATTATGATTTTATATCTAAATAATTTTAATATTCTAAAATAATATTATTTTATTTTATTATTTGTTGTAATGGTATTATAGATGTTGTGGGGCCCCAAAATTGATATATTAAAAATATAAAATATATTAAACGATGTGTTCCTATAATTTTTGGAAAAAATGGAATCACCATTGATTAGTGTCTCAGATAATAAATATGAGACATTTATTAGTCTTAGAATAGGGGTTTTACCCTATATGAAATATTATTTTTATCTGTATAGGGATTTATGATATGGTGAAGACTCTAATAGAATAAATACTCCAAAAATATAACATAATTTAATTCATTAAATATGTGTGCTGACCGGAATATTCCATTGTTGAACATAGTTATGGAAAATCATTAGATTTTTCAACATAATATTGAGATATTTCAACTTTTGGTACTGTCCAAAACTGTGTGAGAGAATTGTCATCATTAGGTCAGATAATAATTGAGGACTGATGATAGATTTCTTAGATTTTTCCAAAAAAATAATGTATAATATATCTTCACTAGGAATTGATCCAATCGATATATAGGGATTTTTCTTAGATTCATTCCTCATTATTTGAGATTACTATAATGGATTTTTAATATAAATTTGAATTTTGATTTTACCCAACTATTCACACGGCTGTTACAATTTAAAATATTTTTTGAGGGTTGGAAATAATTATTGAGAAAAAATCATTCTTTTATTCCCCAATTTCTATAATGATTTTTGATAGATGAATCTATGTCTTCCAATGATGATTCATAATTTTCTGTTTCTTTATTCATTTTCCACCATTCATCATATCCTTCACCATCATCCTTGTTTGAGGTGGTGGTTAAACTAATTTTGATTTTTTTTAACCTGATTGAATTGTTAATTTAATTTTGGCTTCTATAAAAATGATCATATTGATTGTGGTACTTTGAGAGTTGAGAAACCATGACATAGATGAGATCCAGGGAAGGATCAAAATGGATTTCATTGAATTTGGAAGATAGAAAATTCCATGAAAATAAATAAGACTTTTTTTCTATGAATCAAGGGTACGATATTAACATATTTTGTTAGGGAACCCATGATCGCTAGATACTGATGCATCAGTGGGTGAGATTTAGGGTGATATCGATAGATGTAGTATTATTAATAAGAAAATATAGCTTTTTAGGAAATACCCTCCTACATTATGAATGCTTTGGAAGAACACATACATTGTATTCTAGTGTTGGCAGGGTTTAGGGTTTCTTCACCAGGATAAGTATTACAAACCATACAGATATTTATGAACAATATGTTTCCTTTCTAATGTATTTGATCTTTGTAGCATGAGTATAGGCCTAGAACATTAAGTTTCCCAATATGAAATTCACCCTAATGAACATGTCTTGTGGTTCTCTCCAAACTTTCAATCCATGTTCAAAGAGTACACACTAAATCCCACAAGTGTTCCAACAAACTATATAGAGGATACTACAAAACATTTACAAAGGTTTTACATTCAATGTATGAAATAAGTATACTTCCTAAACTTTTTCTTTTGCAAACATTATATGCAGTCTATTTGTAACATTGTGAACTTTTTTCCTTGAATGGGAACCATTAAGGTGTCCTTAATAACAATAAATACAAGTGGAACATGATGATAAACATAATTAAAATGACAGATATGTGGAGCTTGGTGAAGCTTGAATGATCGGCCACCAGTATTTGAATATTCCATTTTTCTACCACATAAACTTAGTTAAGAGTAACCCACCCAAGTAGGAGAGCACGTCAGGATATGGTATCCAATTACCTTTCCTAGAACAATTCGTTAATCACCACACATTATTTGGGTATGGGATCCTCTTCCTAAAAAATTAGATGTGGTCAGTATCATTCTTCCATTATAAGGAATCATATTCTCTATCATTGGGGTTGGCATACACATATTAGAGACTCAAACATGACGTAACATCTTCCATTATGGTTAATATAAACCTTCATACTACTTGGGGTGAGATATCTACCTTTACACGTATTGTGAGGTCAAACGGGTTGAAGAATTAGAGGATTCATATTTGATGGATGACATTTAGAACCCTTTTGATAGATATGATGACCAGGATAACATAGAAAATATCTCTATAGAGATACCTATTTCAGAATATCTATTACTATGTTACTTATTCTTTTTTTGGGATGAGCATGAGGATTATTTCCATTTCTCCCCCTTTTATTTTTATGTTTCCCTACCTGGATTTCATATAATCACCTCAGCATGAAATTTTCTCACACATGTAATTTCTTATGAAGATAATATATATTTAGATGGTGACTAGGATACCCCATGTGTTGGTGGACTTTAGTAGTACTTATGTGGTATTCATCATTGGTGGTGGTGGGTATTAATGTCGTGTTGAGGTGTTTTACCACCTTTTTAGGAGTTATATTTTTATTTCCCTATATTTCATGATGGGTGTTCATTTTTCTCTATTAATTATTTGGTTTTTTTGTATTTCTTTGATATAGTTATTCATTGAGGTTAATTCATGCATTTTACCTCTTGTGTTTTACATTTTATATTATCCTACATGGTACTAATATACTTGGATGTGTGCATGTGTAAATGTGCATTAGTTTACGACCTACTATGTATGTGATATTCCTACTTGGTGTGAGTTTCAATCCATAATACTCTTATTTGTGATCTTAGAGCTGTCACATTTGGAGTAATGATTTTCAAAGAGATTCAAGGAGTGTTGGACCATGATAGAGTTTTCCCCCTCATTGGGGTCAGACTTTGTAAATATCCATGTGCATCACTTTTCTATTTACATTACTACATAAAAGTGAGATTGTGGTTTATAACATTAGTGGATCAAAAAAATTAAATTTTTTGGGAGTTTCTTTTAATGTTAAATGATTTTTTAACCTTGAACCATGTATTTAACCCCTTATGTATGGTTCAACAATTCTAATTTTTTCATTTGGAATTAAGGTGGGGTTCCCTTTGTTGGATCCATTTTTTATATATGGATAACATTTTTTTACATTATAAACCTAGTATCCCTACATTTGATGTAATAATATTTCATGGAAGGTAGAGTAAGCTATTTCCCTATATCATATTACTTATATTGGAAGTAGTGGATACCATTATAATATAGGTTACACCAAGATAAAATTAGTATTATATGGATTTTTTGGAAAAAATGTTTTTAAGTGGGATTAATAGACCCAACTAATTTCATTACTTTGATTACAATTACATATATACATTTTTATATAATGATATGTTCCTCTTTCCACAATAATAATTTCTATACTTCACGTCATATTTTCATGGAAATTTCCCAAGATTCAATGTCATATCATAAGTTTATAGCATTTCAAATATATAATTAGAACCTCAAGATACTATGATAGTAATATTAAACACATGTCATATTTTATTGATACTATATATTGTAATGAAAAATGTTATTTCTTATTATCAAGTGTTAGGGGATCATAAGCATTGATACTTCTTGTCATGAAGTTATTACATGATGATCTCAAGTGGAGATGAAAATATGGACTTAATCACTGATACTATTACCACATTATTCATGTGACATTAGTTCTCCCTATATAAGAACATGTGTATTTGTATCTAGACAGAAGATCTCTATCGATGTGTAGCATTTGATCACATAAATTTTTGTATGAAAAAATATGACATGGATTTTGTGGTGAGGTATCATGTGTGGGGTGTGTCATTATTTGTATAACATTTGATGAATGGTAATAATAGGTTTTCTTTCATCCATGTAGAGGAAGAGATAACTAGGTAACAGTTTACTAGTATTGTGGTACCTTTAATAAATTTATCCCCATGGTGGATGATGTTAATTATATCTAATAATGATAATAAATAAATAAATAAATGAAGAATTATATAACTGAGTGTGAATCCAACATTATGAAAAATCAGGATTCTATGATATTATATTACATGCATTGTGTTAATCGGGATTTTTCTATGTAGATCAAGAATCTTTTTTGGACTGCGGTGGCCGAACTCATGCATGTGATCTGGGATGATAGAAATAATTTTATTCATAATAATTACGGATTCTATATCACTACAGGTAGGACGCGTATTCTCATTTCCATCAAGGATGCTGCCTCTCTCCAAAAATCTCAATGTGACAATTCTGTGGGTTATTTTGAAATCCTTCTCCATCTTAGGGTTGTGGGTTCTTACTGGCAGCCTCGACGCACACTTGTTGTATTCTAGAAAGCTCCACTTCGAGGATGGATCAAGGTGAATGTCGATGGTGCATCGAGAGGGAACCCTGGTCTGGTAGGTTGTGGTGCCATTTTTTGAAACTATCTTGGTAGGTTCTATGGTTGCTTCTCCAGCAATTGCAGTACGGCCTCGGCTTTGGAAGTGGAAATATTGGGAGTGATTCATGCTATGTAATTTTCCTAACAAAAGGTTTGGAACAAAATGTGGGTTGAAAGTGATTCAATAACTTTTGTCCAAGATATCTGGAAGGGGTGGTTCATCTTTCCTGGACGCTTACTACTAGATGGATGAATTGTCTTGATTTTCTCACAGAACTTAACTACATAGACACTCATGCTTTTCGCGAGGTGAATATCGTTGCTGATAGTCTTTCCAACAAGGGGATCAATCAGGATATTACTTGTCTTGATGATTTTTCTGGTGATCTGCTCCCGTATTATGAAAGGGATTGTAATAATATTCTGTGTTTCATAATTTTGTAGCTCTTTTTTATTTCTTGATCAATAAATCGTGCCTTGGTCTTTGACTGAGGCACCACCTTTTAAAAAAATAGCTTTGAAATTCCTTATCATCTTAGGGGCCTTGATGATTTGCAGGACTATACTTATGGATTATGAGTTAGACTCACTGCAATTGAGATATATACCTAGAGGGCCACAAAATATGGGTATCCAGAAGTTCTATATATTTTTTTGAATTATAGTTTTGAATTATATGGGACCTACTTTTGGGGGTTTATGAATGTATCAGTGTGATCGATCATAAGTGGACTCATTAAATTATATTATTCATGTTTAAAATAATTATAATTGAATTTATTCACCAATTAATTCACAGTTTATTTAAATATAAATTTTGATATGAGAAAATATAATATTTCAAACAACCATAATGTTGGTCGGAGTGGACACTCAAGAGGGGGGTGAAATGAGTTCCAATTAAAATTTCTGCTAAAAACAATTTCTATTAAAATCCCCCAATTTCAAAAACAGATTAAACTGTAGTGAATTTATACAGATTATAAAGGTTCAATTAGTTTCTCAAAGATTGATTAGTTCTCAGTTAACATAATCTTATGATTAATTTATCTTTTGAAACTAACTTACTGGTTTACAATAAATATAAACACTTGCGAGTTTAACTATCAAAGTATCCTTGAAAATAAATTATATTTCAAAGTAATAGCAGCGGAATATGAAATAGATATGTATTGTATGGATATAAACTTTAACTAAAAACAGAGAAGAGTTAACCAAGAGGTTCAGTCTCAAGTCGAGACTTAGTCCTCTCAAAAGTTTATATAAGGATGATCCACACCCTGGATCGGGGTTCAACAGTTTACAATTGTCCAGGGCCAAGACCTCTACCACTGTTATCCGTAGGAAACAAAACAACAGCAACCAGCTGTCCAGGTTACACACAACCTCTACCACTATCCACAGTGGGAAAAAGAATGAAAAGATAGTGAGTGAGGATTTTCAAATCCTCCAGTTAAGGTTCAGGAGACAGTGTGTGTAAAATACAACAGATAACACACACTGCTCGTAATGTAAAAAGTAAATCACAGAGATAAATATTTAGAGATTAGAAATGGCTCTAGTGATCTTCGTGCAGCTCTTGACTCCTTTTGTTGATTCGAATTCGTTCTGAGTCTTCTTCTTGTTTTTGTCTGGAAAACAGAGTACCATCTGCTTCCTTGACTTCCAGGTTCAGCTTGCTTATCGGCTCAAAGAATGATGAGTTTTGTGTGGTTCTTCTTTAGCATAGATTTCTCGATATATGCTCTATGTTCTGGAGGCTGGTAGTAGTAGTCTCGTGAGTACAAGTTCTCCAGTTGTTCTTGGCACGTTTTGAGCTTGATCGCCACTATGTTCTGTGTGCTTGATCTCTTTTGGTCTAAAATCTCTGTCTCTTTGATACATACATGATGTCCTTTTTATGCCGCTTAATTTTTGTATTTCTGAGGAGGAATGATTATGCTTTTTGATCGTACTTGGTACGGTTTCCTGAAATGGAAACACAAATCATTTAATAACATTAAATTCATCAAAAGTAACAAATGTAACCGTTAGTATAATAAACAAATAGGGTCGAGGATATTGGATTTGACTCCACAGTTCATTATAGGTAGCCGTTTTTTTGTAGATGTGTACGGTTGACTCGGTGTAGGGATCTTCCATCGGTAGCTCTTCAAACTCTTATCGATGGCTCTTATCGGTAGCTCTCTATGCATCGGTATCTCTTTGTGCATCTGTAGTTCTTTGTGCATCGGTAGCTCTTTGTTCATCGGTAGCTCTTTGTGCATCGGTAGCTCTTTGTGCATCGGTAGCTCTTTGTTCATCGGTAGCTCTTTGTGCATCGGTAGCTCTTTGTTCATCGGTAGCTCTTTGTTCATCGGTAGATCTTTGTGCATCGGTAGCTCTTTGTGCATCAGTAGCTCTTTGTTAATCGGTAGATCTTTGTGCATCGGTAGCTCTTTGTGCATCGGTAGCTCTTTTTTCATCGGTAGCTCTTTGTGCATCAGTAGCTCTTTGTGCATCGGTAGCTCTGGCTATCAGTAGCTCTGGCTATCGGTAGATCTGGCTATCGGTAGCTCTACCTATCGGTAGCTCTGGCTATCGGTAGCTCTGGCTATCGGTAGCTCTGGCTATCGGTAGCTCTGGCTATCGGTAGCTCTGACTATCGTGCAAACCACATCTAATTGACTTAGAATTGTTTCAAATCTTGTATAAACAAGGATAATCGAGATTAACATAAATCAGAGATTATTTAAACATTATTATTAACTTGATCACTGATTTGAAAGAATTAAAATGTAAATCATCAGTAATTGAGAATAGCATAATATATGAACACATAATTGGGATTATCAAAATAGGTGAGGTCAACAATCTCCCCCTTTTTGATAAGCACAACTTATGATATGACCAAAAATAGTGAGAATATAGTATAAGAGAATATAACGTTTAGATCCTAATTTCTCAAAGAAAGCAATCAGAGGAAATAGAGGAAATAGTAATAGAATGAAATAGATCAAAAATTATCATAGGAAGTGTTAAATACAATAGTATCAGAGATAAGCTTTGAAAGAGTTGCTACCAAAGAAGGAAATGTAAGAATAATAGCAAAGGCTCAAAATTTCTCCCCTTTGATATCCCCCCCCCCTCTCTTTATATTTGCTCCCCCCTTTATAATTTTCTCCCCCTTTGTGATAATCAAAAAGTGGGAAAGAAGACAGAGAAAACTTAGAAACAGAGATAGGGTAAAGAAAAGGATTTGTATTATACCAGACAAAACATACATAAACAGAATAGAAAAGAAGAAAAACAAAACAAAAAAAATTCCTATCAAACAGCCTGGCCACTTCAGCAATCCGGATCTTCAACATGAGATTTTCCCTTTGGACCAGAAGAGGAGGTAGGTGGTGAGGATGTGAGTGAGGGCTTTGGAATCCCAGAAATGATCACAGGAGGCTGAGCCACTGATACAGTGCCTGGCCTGTATTGGGAAGTTTGATGAGTGATCATAGGTGTGAGGCTTCGGATGGCCTGAGCAGGAGTCATCTGGACTGGAGACTCAGTAGAGGCAGAGGCAGGTATGGCAGGAGGGACAATAACTAGTCTGACATCAACATGCAAAAAGGGCAGCAATAGATTTCTGAAATCCATAATGATTCCTCCCCCTCTTTCCATAGTTGTCTGAGCTTGCTCACTTGTTCTCGGAAGGCTTGAGTTACAGGAGGTAACTTCATGTTTTCCAACATCAACTTGAAATGATCGGTGAGTTGTTGCTTGGTAAAAATCCTTTGGAAATAATAATCGACCTTGTTCTTGATTTCCTCCTTAGAGACAGAGGCCTCTTTCATATGGTTGTAGACGATTGTCACTATTTCCCTGACTGAATCTCTTGTAGAGAGCATTACTTTGCTTAGATCTGATGAGTCCACACAACCACTGGTTGAAATAGAACCAAGCTCCTCCTTCATCATAGCTCGTAATTGATTCAAATCAAATGGAGGTTTTGAAGCTAGAGGACCAACCGAGAAAGATGCAGTTTCTTTGAAACTTTTGGTTAAACCACTAATTAGAGTTTGCAGTTGAGAGTCCTGATTTTTAACATGATCCTTTATAGAAGATTTGAAATCTTCAAATACTGGGACCATTTGGCTTACAACACTTTTCACATAGGCTAAATCCTTATCAGCTTGAGGCTTTGAGCTCATGTAAGAATCTAAAGCAGTAACAGACTTCTTTAAGGCTTCAAGATCTGCTTCTATTCTAGAAGATTGGGTCTGGCACTCTTTGACTGCTTCCATTAGATCACCCATAAAAGTTGACAAATTTATACCAATAGAAAGCTCAAGAGATTGTTCTAACAACTTCATTTCTTCATGAAAACAGTGCTTCATCTCAGTAACTGAGGCACTGAAGGATTCTTTCATCTCATGCTTCAGGGATTCAAGATCAGAATTTGTAACAAAATCAGTAGGAGAAACTGTAGTAGATACTCTTGCAGAAGCTAAGCTAACTACTGAATCATTCATGACTGATTGAATGGAGGAAAATAAAAAAGATTCCATTTTCTTTACTTCTTCTACAAAGCTGACTTTGAGATTTTCTTTCAGCACATCTAAATCATGTACTCGGACCACATCATCAGGTAATAACTCAGAATTGATGTCATAACTGATCTTTGGTATTTTCAAGGATACTTCATTATCCGAATCAGGATAATCCAAACCACAGACTATAAAACCTGGGTCTTCTACCCAGTCTTCAATCTCAACAGCCACTGTAACATTTCCAAGATTGGAATGATGCTCCCCCTCAATGGGTGCATTCTTATGTACAACAACTACATTCTCTGCTGGTCTCTCTTCATCAGAATCTTCCACAACAACTTCTATCTCAGCAGAAGTAAGGAGATTTTCTGAAACAGGTACAACTTCTTCTCTTTCTTTTTCTACTTCATCAGTAGGCACAACTGAGTTTTCAATCAATGGACTCATACTTAATCTAGCAGAATCTGATGATTCAGATACATTCTATTTTTCTCCTTCCTGCTGAGGAACTGGCTGGTCTTCCTCATGAATAGATAACACTTCCTCTACTTTTCCTTTTCTTGAGTATACAAACTCAGTAACAGGACTTGGGGGCAAGTCTGGATCTCCTCCAATATCCATAGAAGTTTCTTCCTCTTCTTCTTCTTCTTCTTCTGACTCATCACTGTACTCGGGTTCCTCTTCATCAGATCCTAAACCTGGATCTCTTTTATCCTTTGGCCTTGAAGGATAATCCACAGGATTAAATTTATCATACACCTTCTGGTCATCACTGACCCATTCTCCTTTCCATGGGTTCCAATTGATTTTCATGTACATACAAACTGTAGTAGAGATACAGAAGTTATTCTTAACTACAACTGTCTCATCCTGAGACTCAGCTATCCCTTTCACTTTTATCATCACAGAGATCATTTTGGCAAAGAATAAATCATTAGTCTTTGATTTCGGCCTAATCATGTCTTCCATTTGATTCAATAGCAGTCTGCACAGATTAACTTTCACACCATGTCTTAACAGATGTAGAAGATAAATATCTTGATATCTCAGATTAGAAAAATCTCCTCTCCTCGGTATCAAAACATGTTGAACAAATTTGAAAAGTAGTCTGTTCTCTCCATCCAATTCAGCAGCAACCACTTGCCTTTGACTTCCTTTAACCGTTAGTTCTTTTAAAGCGGTCTCATAGTCAAAGATGTTACTAGTAGGTGGAATTGCTCTTAAGAAATACTCGGATACGCCTTCATGTGGGACTTTTAAACATTCTGCCCACTCTACTGAAGAAAACGACATTTCTTTTCCATTTAAAAAAGAACTTACCCGATTCTCATTTTCAGACTTCTCAAAGCTTACGAATTCGTAGAACTGTTTCACTAACTTCGGGTAGTAGGGACCATTGTTATTTGAGAAACAATCTACCCATCTCTGATCTTCCAGAATTGCAAGCACCAACGACACTCTTGGTAGTAGCCAATCTACGCATAGCTCCTTTTCAATCACAATATCTCTATTCTGCAAATGAGGGTTTACTGGTCGCTTTCCCAACCTAGTTCTGACATTACTTCCACGAGCTTCTTGCTGCACTTTCTGCTTCTTTGTTTTAGGCTCTACACTGTCATCTCTGCTGGTAGGAATCTTGGTTTTTTCCATCGCGGATTTAGGGTTCTCAGTCGATTAGGGAGCTAGGATTCAAAGGTGAAAGGTTTTGAGTTTGGTGGAGTGAGAAGCGGCTTAGGCTTAGTTTTATCATGTAGGAATCATAAATAAACGAATAAAGTAAAATAACATAAAAATAAAACGATTCATATTCTTGGCGGCAGACAGATGTTTTAAAACATTGCATCGGTGAGAATTGATAATCATTGAGAATTTCAACATCGGTGAGAATTGATCATCGGTGAGAATTTCAACATCGGTGAGAATTGATCATTGGTGATAATTGATCATCGGTGAGAATTTCAACATCGGTGAGAATTGATCATCAGTTAGAATTTCAACATCGGTGAGAATTGATCATCGAGGAGAATTTCAACATCAGTGAGAATTGATCATCGGTGAGAATTTCAACATTGGTGAGAATTGATCATCGGTGGAATTTCAACATCGGTGAGAATTGATCATCCCCAGCTCGTGCCTAATGTAACTTAACCTATCATAACATAAAGGTTTAGTGAAAGTATCGGCCAATTGATGTTCAGTGCCAATAAATTCAAGAGTAATGTCACCTTTTTGATAATGATCTCTCAGAAAATGATGTCTTACATCTCTGTGTTTGGTTCTAGAGTGAGATACAGGGTTCTTAGATATGTTTATTGCACTAGTGTTGTCACAGTTAATTGAAACATGTTTAAACTCAAATCCATAGTCCAATAAACTGTGTTTCATCCACAGAATTTGTGCACAGCAACTACTAGCAGCTATATACTATGCTTCGGCAGTAGACAATGCAACTGAGTTATGTTTCATACTACACCATGACACTAGGGATTTCCCAAGTAAATGAAATGTTCCAAATGTGCTCTTCCTTTCTAACTTACATCCAGCAAAGTCAACATATGAATAGCTAGTTAGGTCAAAATATTGTCCTTTTGGATAAAACAAACCTAAATGTACAGTATGCTTAAGATTTTTAAAAATCCTTTTAACAGCCAGTAAGTGTGATTCTTTAAGATTAGCTTGAAATCTAGAACACATACATACACTGAACATAATGTCTGGTCGACTTGCAGTAATATAAAGTAAGCTCCCAATCATACCTCTGTAATTGGTTTGATCCACTGGTTTCCCAACTTCATCTGTATCCAACTTACAGGTAGTACTCATAGGTGTATCATTTTCCTTAATGCTATCCAATCCAAAACAGTTTAAAAGATCTTTTGTATATTTACTTTGATTTAAAATAATTCAATCTCTAGTTTGAAAAATTTGAAAACCAAGAAAATACTTAAGCTCTCCCATTAAGCTCATTTCAAATTCATTTTGCATACTTTTTAAAAAATCAGTACATAAAGAGTGTTTAGAAGATCCAAATATAATATCATCAACATAGATTTGTACAACTAAAACATCTTTAGAAATTCTTTTAATAAAAAGAGTTGGATCAGAAATCCCTTTAGTAAAACCTTTTGAAATAAGAAAATTGTTGAGTCTATCATACCAAGCTCTTGGAGCTTGTTTTAAACCATATTAAGCTTTAGAAAGTTTAAAAACATGATTTGGAAAACGAGGGTTTGTAAATCCAGTTGGTTGTTCCACAAAAACATCTTCAATTATAAAACCATTTAGAAATTCACTTTTGACATCCATTTGATATAACTTGAAATTAAGATGTGATGCATATGCAAGTAAGATCCTGATAGCTTCCAGTCGAGCTACAGGTGCAAAAGTTTCTCCATAGTCTATACCCTCTTCCTGACTATATCCCTGTGCAACTAGTCTAGCTTTGTTTCTAACTATGTTTCCTGATTCATCAACTTTATTTCTAAAAACCCATTTTGTGCCTATTGTCAAGGTGTCCTTGGGTCTGTCAACTAATTCCCAGACTTTGTTTCTTTCAAATTGATTCAACTCTTCTTGCATGGATATTACCCAGAATTCATCATTGATAGCATCATTGATATTTTTGGGTTCTAGCTATGACATAAAAGCTTGATGTTCAACCTGGTTCCTTAAAGAAGCTCTAGTTTGTGTTCCTCTATCAAGATTACCAACAACAGCATCTAAAGGATGATTCTTTAGAATCTTAGTCGATTTGGTAAAGGTTGGACTAGAAACTTTAGGTTCATCTATAGGTTCGGGTTCAACAGAAGCAGATTCTGGAGAAAGTCTAGGACTAGATGTTTTCATAACAAGTTCTTTAAATTTCTCATTAAGGTCCAGAATAGACAAATCTTCTTCAAGATTCTCAAGAGAGGTTTTAGGCTCATGTGGATCAGTTTCATCGAATTTGATGTGAATAGATTCTTCCACACATTTGGTTCTCTTATTGAAAACTCTATAAGCTTTACTAGAAATAGAGTAACCCAGAAAAATTCTTTCATCGCTTTTGGGAGAAAACTTATCCAGATTATCTTTAGTATTAAGTATAAAGACTTTGCAACCAAAAACTCTGAAGTAATTAACCTTAGGCTTTCTATTGTTCCACAACTCATAAGGGGTTTTCGTAAGAACATGTCTGATCAAGACTCTATTGATAACATAACAAGCTGTATTAACAGATTCAGCCCAAAAGTAAATAGGCAGTTCATATTCATTGAGCATGGTTCTAGCAATTTCTTGAAGGGTTCGGTTTCTCCTTTCTACTACACCATTTTGTTGGGGTGTCCTAGGGGCAGAAAAATTGTGACTATAGCCATTGTGTGAGCAATAAGATTCAAACTCATGATTTTCAAACTCACGACCATGATCACTTTTTAGGGTTTTAATCTTAAGTCCACGAAGGTTCTCTACAGACTTGGAATATTTAATAAAGTAATGACAAGACTCACTTTTGTGAGCTAGAAATTATACCCAAGTATATCTAGAAAAGTCATGTACAAGGACATAGACATAATGCTTCCCATTTAAACTAGAAACTCTTGATAGTCCAAAAAAATCCATGTGAACCAACTCAAGTGGTTGAGAAGTTGAGACTTCTTTCTTTAATTTAAAATAAATATTGTGTTGTTTTCCATTTTGACAGGGATTACACACTTTGTCATTTGGGAATTCTAGTTTAGGTAAGTCTCTAACTAAGTTTTTCCTAGCTAGTTTACTAAGTGAGTGAATGTTGCAGTGTCCTAATCTTCTGTGCCATAGCCAAGATTCTTTATGAAAAGCATTCAAACAAGAAATATTTTGTTTGGGAAAAGAATTTAAATCAACAGCATAAACATTTTCATTCCTTAGAGAAGAAAATACTAAAGATTTTTTGGAGTTAAAAACATCACACGAGTCATTTTCAAACTTGACATTAAAACCATCGTCACATAATTGAGATATACTAAGAAATTTATATTTAAGTCCATCAACGAATAAAACTTTAGAAATTAATACTGAGTCAGTGTTACCAATCTGGCCTAGGCCGGTGATTTTTCCTTTAGAGTTGTCACCAAAGGTGACATGACCTCCATCAACCTTTATTAAGCTCTTGAAGCAAGAATAATCTCCAGTCATGTGTCTTGAGCACCCACTGTCTAAATACCATATCTTCTTGTGACATCTCTTCAAGTAGGTCTCCTATAAAACAGATTTAAATAGGAAATGACTTTGGTACCCAGATTTTCTTGGGTCCAGATAGGTTAGCAATTAGGGCCTTAGGTACCCAAATTTGTTTTATGGGTCCCATACAATTAACAGAAACAACAGATTTTGAAAGATAAACTTTATTTGGTCTATAACCATGTGAACAACCTGTTGAAGAATATGAATTTCCAAAACTGGAACTAGCAGAATTTGTTTCAGACTTAGGAATAAATCGGGTTCTAGTGAACTGTCTCTGTCCAGGTTGGTATCCCAAACCAGTAGCATATCTAGGTGAAACTTGCTTTCCTAGCATTTGAGTTAAAGCATCATTTCCATTTGTGAAATTTTCTATGTCCTTTCTAAGTTTCTCATTTGACAGTTTCAGTTCTGTATTTTCCTTTAGTAGTTGAGCATTCTTTTCCTTTTCTATATCAAGATCAGATTTATGATTAACACTTAAAGCATACTGTTTCTTTAAAAATTAGTATTTGTCTTTAAGCTCATTACAGGATTCTTCCAACATATCACAGTACTCAAATAGTTCAGATTTTGACATGTTTTCTGAATCAGAATCATCTCCAGAATAATATGAATTTAAAACAGGAGTGTCAGATGTTACCACAGAAGTATTTGTCATGAAACACATGTTGGCTCCATTCCTTTCAGAGTCCGAAGATTCTGCTTCACTAGTGCTGTCTTCTGAAGCACTCCAGGTAGCCTTCATGGATTTCTTGTACTTCTTGTCTTTGTAATCATATTTCTTTTTGAATTTTAACTTTGGACAGTCTGCTTTGATATGTCCTTTTCGCTTGCATTCATAGCAGACAACTTCATCAGTCATGTCGGCCTTCTTCCAATCCTTTTTCCATTTTCCTTGTTGATCATACTTTCCTCTGTAATTCGTTTTCCTAAATAATTTCTTTTTCCTATAAAACCTATTGAATCTCCTGGCTATTTGAGCCATCTCGGCATCACTGTCAGATTCTGAATTTTCACTCATTGAACTCTCAGTCTCTATTTGTAGTTTATTCATGTATTTACTCTTAAAGGCAGTAGTTTTAAACGCTACAGATTTTCTTTTGGGTTCCTCATCTTCTTCTTTATTTACATTAATCTCTTCTTCATACATCATCAGCTTACCAATTAACTCATTGACAGGCAGTGTTCCAATGTCACTGGATTCTCTAATTGAAACAGATGTACCTCTCCATCTATCTGGAAAACATCTCAGTATTATCATAATTTGTTCTTTTGCAGGAACAATCTTTCCAAGTGATCTCATTGTGTTTACTATCTCATTGAACCTGAGATACATGTCAGAAATAGGTTCATCAGGCTTCATTTTGAAATTATCATATTTAATAGTATAAGTGTTTAATCTCATTTCTTTAACATTGGTTGTTCCTTCTTGAGAAACAGCCAAGGTATCCCAAATTTCAAAAGCAGTTTTACATGCAGAAATTCTATTAAATTCTTCATCTCCTAGAGCACAGTACAGATCATTCATAGCTTTACAATTGTTATTGTAAGAATTATTTTTAGGTTCATCCCAAGTAGATCTATCAGTAGTGGGAACTTTATATTCAGATTCAATAGCAGTCCAAATATCAAGACTCATGCTTTCTAGATGAATTTTCATTTTAAGTTTCCACTGAGCATAGTTATTTCCATTAAAGAAAGGTGGCTGGTTAGTAGCATCACCCTCAAGTATATTATCCATTATAAACAAAATTTAAAGAGATAAAAATTTAGAAATAACAGAAATTTTAAGAACTTTAAAATACAACTAAAATCACAGTTGAAAACAGAGTAATTTAGAAGGTATTATTAACCCTCTGATACCAAATGTTGGTCGGAGTGGACACTCAAGAGGGGGGTGAATTGAGTTCCAATTAAAATTTCTTCTAAAAACAATTTCTATTATAATCCCCCAATTTCAAAAACAGATTAAACTGTAGTGAATTTATACAGATTATAAAGGTTCAATTAGTTTCTCAAAGATTGATTAGTTCTCAGTTAACTTAATCTTATGATTAATTTCACTTTTGAAACTAACTTACTGGTTTACAATAAATATAAACACATGCGAGTTTAACTATCAAAGTAGCCTTGAAAATAAATTATATTTCAAAGTAATAGCAGCGGAATATGAAATAGATATGTATTGTATGGATATAAACTTTAACTCAAAACAGAGAAGAGTTAACCAAGAGGTTCAGTCTCAAGTCGAGACTTAGTCCTCTAAAAAGTTTATATAAGGATGATCCACAGCCTTGATCGGGGTTCAACAGTTTACAACTGTCCAGGTCCAAGACCTCTACCACTGTTATCCGTGGGAAACAAAACAACAGCAGCCAGCTGTCCAGGTCACACACAACCTCTACCACTATCCACAGTGGGAAAAAGAATGAAAAGATAGTGAGTGAGGATTTTCAAATCCTCCAGTTAAGGTTTAGGAGACAGTGTGTGTGTAAAATACAATAGATAACACACACTGCTCGTAATGTAAAAAGTAAATCACAGAGATAAAGATTTAGAGATTAGAAACGGCTCTAGTGATCTTCGTGCAGCTCTTGACTCCTTTTGTTGATTAGAATTCGTTCGGAGTCTTCTTCTTGTTTTTGTCTGGAAAACAGAGTACCATCTTCTTCCTTGACTTCCAGGTTCAGCTTGCTTATCGGCTCAAAGAATGATGAGTTTCGTGTGGTTCTTCTTTATCATAGATTTCTCGATGTATGCTCTATGTTCTGGAGTCTGGTGGTAGTAGTCTCGTGAGTGCAAGTTCTCCAGTTGTTCTTGGCACGTTTTGAGCTTGATCGCCAGTATGTTCTGTGTGCTTGATCTCTTTTGGTCTAAAATCTCTGTCTCTTTGATACATACACGATGTCCTTTTTATGCCACTTCTTTTTTGTATTTCTGAGGAGGAATGATTATGCTTTTTGATCGTACGTGGTACAGTTTCATGAAATGGCATCACAAATCATTTAATAACATTAAATGCATCAAAAGTAACAAATGTAACCGTTAGTATAATAAAAAAATAGGGTCGGGGAAATTGGATTTGACTCCACAGTTCATTATAGGTAGTCGTTTGTTTGTAGACGTGTACGGTTGACTCGGTGTAGGGATCTTCCATCGGTAGCTCTTAAAACTCTTATCAGTGGCTCTTATCGGTAGCTCTCTGTGCATTGGTAGCTCTTTGTGCATCGATAGTTCTTTGTGCATCGGTAGCTCTTTGTTCATCGGTAGCTCTTTGTGCATCGGTAGCTCTTTGTGCATCGGTAGCTCTTTGTTCATCGGTAGCTCTTTGTGCATCGGTAGCTCTTTGTGCATCGGTAGCTCTTTGTTTATCGGTAGCTCTTTGTGCATCGGTATCTCTTTGTGCATCGGTAGCTCTTTGTTCATCGGTAGCTCTTTGTGCATCGATAGCTCTTTGTGCAGCGGTAGCTCTGGCTATCGGTAGCTCTGGATATCGGTTACTCTGGCTATCGGTAGCTCTGGCTATCGGTAGCTCTGGCTGTCGGTAGCTCTGGCTAGCGGTAGCTCTGGCTATCGGTAGCTCTGGCTATCGGTAGCTCTAGATATCGGTAGCTCTGGCTATCGGTAGCTCTGGCTATCGGTAGCTCTGGCTATCTGTAGCTCTGGCTATCGGTAGCTCTGGCTATTGGTAGCTCTGGCTATCGGTAGCTCTGGCTATCGGTAGCTCTGGCTATCGGTAGCTCACATAATTGGGATTATCAAAACAGGTGAGGTCAACACATAACACAATGAACCACAATTAAATTATTTGGGGATATTTTTAGCAGATTTAATGGTTTATATTTCATCACATAATACAGTAAATAGTTTCAAGTGGATGATAGAGTATTCATGAAATTTATAAAATGTTAAATTAAGTGATAATTATTTGTCTCCTATCAAGGGAATTTTCATGATGGAGGAGGGGATGAATTAGGGTTTAATAGTTTCTATCCCTTGATTTCTTTGATCCTTATCTTATTCACTCAGTGCAACAAAAGGTCTTTTTCTCACCCCTTAATTTTTCTTGAAAAGTGATGAATAAAATAAACATAACATAGAAAAGTTAAATTAGTTCAACCTAAATGGGGTAGTCAAAGGATAAAAAAATGATGATGTTTTGACATAGTAAAATAATATAGTTCACTATATCCTTTTATTTACACAATGGAGTGGTCTCAATGACTCTAAAAACTAATTTTCAAAAAATATGAGTAGGATCACTATCCCTACACAATAAAATGTAATTATTATTTCCTTTGTGATTATCCTTCTTCATTTTTATGATATTTTTAAACGAAAAAACACCAATACTATTGTGTCTCTTATACATCCATTGATGAAATCCCAGTGATATGATACTTTTTTAAATTTCTTCTCCATCCTTTCTAGGAATTATCCAGCAAAAACTCCCTGTATCCCTGATAAGCATTGGGTCTCATTCTGAAATCCTATATTCCCTTTTTAATTAGATCTAATGGATATGATTTAATCTCTTATTTCTATGATTATGATAAACCTCCCATATAATTAATGGTACTAGAATATTCCATTAAATCCCCATAGACACATGGAGATCCTTTTAATGTATCCCACTTTTAGTTACTAGATGGAACAATCATATGACTAAAATTGCATAGATGTTGTGTGGTCCTAGAATCAAAAACACAATATAATCCTTCTTCATATACTATGGCATGGTAATATGAACTATGTTGTAGAATTATTTTCATTGCATATCACAATATCTAGGTCTAGTTTACTATGTAGTGAGAACTGATTGTTGACCAAATTAGCAATTCTCACATTGTAACACCTTTGTTTCTCCCCATGATCTCTATAATGATCTCTTATAACAGATTGATACAAAAAATAACATCTATTGAGTTATAAAATCACTATAGTATTGGTTAATATTGGATATAAAATCTTTAAGAGCCTTGATTCTATTAAATTTAGACCCTCCATGAGGAAAGGAATATGCGCGACCTGTGAGTCTCATCATCAAAAAAATAATCCATATCGAAATGTACACATTATGAACACCTAAAATTTTCTAGGGGAAGTAAGGATCCAAAACACTCTTATGAAAGAGTCTTATGACAAGGTTAAACTAATTGTGACATGGTCAAAAATATTATATGTCCCCCATGAAAATTCATTCATGAAATCCAGCACAAGATAAGCTGGGATTCATCTCAATAGTTCATTAAAGTCTAAATGTTTATAGTTCCCATCTATATCATTTCATGAAAACCCACTCAATAGAGGAAAAAAACCACCACTCCTAGAATCACCTACATCACAACATGCCATCACACTCACCTATTCCTACATTAGTATAAAACAATTGACTAATAGTAGCAATTTTTTAATTTGGATAAGGTTTAGACTGCCATCATATAGTTTCATGACAATTTCTAAAAACCAATGCTATATTTTGTGTTGGAATAGAACTCACATAGGTTGCATTAATTTAGATATGGTTTTGGGAATTACCACAGAACATTGTTATATTGGTTATTTCCTCTCACTAAAATGCCTAAGGGATAGCATTACTTTAACCTTCCACTATCACCAAGGAATTTTCTGGATAGTAAACCACTGATAAAAGAACCGTTGATATTAAAATTTATACCTTATATAGAGGTTATTTAAACAACCTATAAACAATAATTTCTCATATATAGCTAAAATCTAAATCCTCTGTATATTTTACATTTAAAAAAAATATAGCTACAGATACTAAATCCACATAATAGCCAAATAAGAAATATATATGAAAATATAAAATTATTAAACAACCTATTCATGTAATAATAATACAATAATCCAAACATGTAAATTTAAATTTATACAAAACCATAATAAAAAACCATATTATAAGAGAAAAATTGACAAGTAATTAATTAACATGATTAAAGTCATTTGGACTTCAATTCTAGTTTATTTTACTTGCTAGGTCACAGATTACCATTATATTGAACCTTTTCTACATAATGATATAATGGAACCCAAGTGGAGTTTTTTCAAGCATGTCATGGACTTGGGAAAATTGTTGTGAACCTTGGATCCCTCCATGATAAATTATGTAATCTTAGGGTAAGGAAAAATATTTTTATCTTATTTAATTAGATGGAATTTGAAAGAGGTCTGATGTGTAATTGTATCTACACATGATTGTGTGTAATTTAGTGTAATATTTTTTCTATCCTGTGAGAACCCTTGATATTTTATGTTTAATATTTGTATGTTTAATAATATCATCTTTAATATCGAGTTACTAATTGTCTCTTAATATTATATATGATTGAATATTATATGTGTTCCATGTAACATGAGTTGGGTGAGAATTAGTACCATTAGAATGTTATTTTATATAATGGTTATATATATTGGATTACATGATGATTCTAATGATGTTTGGAGATGTGATGGAAATTTGGGCTTGGGGTTCTTGTTAACCAAGGACATATAAGATGTTATCAAACATATTATGTGTTTTGGTTTTGTAATTCATTCTAACCATGGATATGTAAATTTTGATAGATTGGGTTATATGATGAGATTAGGGAATTCCAACAAACCATGGATATGATTTATATATAATGTCATATCATCATGCATTTCTATAGTGGGTGTGAATTCATATTCTATGATTTTATTATCATAAAATTATTATATAAGTATAATGTTTTTATTTATATTTCATAGAAGAGATAAACATGATCCACGATAAAATAGGATGTAAAGATAAAAGAAAAATGTTGAAAATAATTTATTACTAATAAAGTAGAACATATAGTTCCCACCTCTAAACCATCATTATTTGGAATACTTATAGTTTCATGTTAATATTCAAAAATTCCAAACATGAGAAGTGATACAAAAAGAGTCAAACGATAAATAGAGGCCATAAAATCCTTCACCCAAAAAATTATGTGAAAAGGTTCCAAAATAATTTTAATGGAATTTATCTCATTAAAAATTATAAATTAATAACATCTTAAACATTACATTAAAACAACAAAAATACATTCCCAAAATCATTAAGGGTGGTATTGAAATTTTTCATAGTTTAGGGTATTGATTCATCAAGTATAAACATTAAACCTAATTTTTTTTTCTTGAATTTTTCATCCATAAAGATGAAGGTAATGTGCATGAACTCAATATGTATTATGGAGTACATCTGTGAAGTAGTTTGGAGATCCCCAACAACTGTATGATAATATAGTTTCACATTCATTCATGGTTTATCCATAAATAATAGTTAATATAATGAAATATGTTGTTGCAATTAATAATACTATATGAAGAACAATCATTTGGAAAATAAATTTAATTTTAACATATATGGTTTGTCTTGTATCATGAACATATTTTATATAGTCATTATGCATCATTATTGTGACAGATTACTGTATTAACTGAGTTTTAAGGTAAAATTAAAACTAAAGAAGGATTTTTTTGGAGAGTATAGTTATTTGGAAATTTTATATTTTAGAATGAACTTATTTAAGGTCCACTTTTTTAGTGGAGAGTGAAGATGAAAATCTATTTATTACAAATACATAAAAAATACTAGTTAGATTTCTAGTTGCATGCTGACCAACATGTTTAGTTATCTATGTAATACATAGTGAATTATGAAATGGATTTCTAAACTGTGAAAAGTTCATAAATTGTAAGAAGAGACTATAGATTATGAAAAGAATAATAAGAGGTCAAATTTCAAGTTATAATAAAAAACCTGAAGATATTAAGAATTATTATTATATAGTAAACTTTGGAATAAAACATAGAAAATGAATAAATTATATATATTTTCAATAAATTTATGGTAAATATAGATATCCCAACAAGCAATCACTACATAATTTCTAAATCATTATATTATTGTTAGTGTGTCATATGTTTAGTTATTCATCATATCAAAATAAAATTTGAACCATAAACACTACCTGATGAACCTTGATCGACATGCTCTATGTCTCCATCTCCACTCCCGACTACCAAAACCTTCCTGAAAATTAATTTGAAAATTAAATAGAGTACTATATATAAATTTAAACATAAAACCAATAAAGGTTTTTGTAATGAATGATTTTGAAGTTTTGTGATTTACTTACTCACTAAAATCAATCAAAGGAAATATAAAAGGGGAAATATATAGTTGTATATTGAAATAATTCAATCAGTTATTTCAGTACAGAAACAACCTTTTCATCTTGCAGGTCTATATGAGCCTCGTATTCATGATTTTTTTCATTCAAAAAGAATCCCTCTGATCATATCAAGGTAAAATGTAACTAAAAAAACTGGTAGATTTTGTTTCAATCATTGGTGTACTAAAAAAACCTCTCATGGTAATGGTCCCAAGTCCATCTCTCGCACAAGACTATGATGCTCCATCTTAAGGACATGACCAATATGATCATCTTGGGAGACCAAGAAGGGATGTGCAGTATTGATATCCCATAGTTCATTTTTTTCTATAAATTAAATATCATTAATATTTTAAGAAATATATATTAACATATTGACAAATAAAATATGTTATTTCAATGAAAAAAGAATTCAATCCCTAACTACATTGGTAGGATCATTAACATAACTCCCACCAGATTTTGTTTGAACATCCATCCAAAGTTATGTTTGATAGGAATGCTCCCCAAAATTCTTTGACTACATTAAACAAAGTCAAATCAACAATTTAATTTAAAAAATAGATAATTTTATCTTATAAATATTTTAAAAAAATTAATATATTATAAGAGTATATCTTTTTCTAAAAAAAATCTATGACCTGAAATGTGGGGTTGATTTTTTAGCTTTATATGATGATTTATTCCTTGAAACAACCTAAAATAAATAAAATTTTATTTAATAGTAATGGATGAATTTTAATAACCCTTTCATATTTATGTATATATATAAATATAGATTAATATAATAATATATACTTCAATACCATAATCTTTTCATGATGATGGATATAAACAAACACATTCCATTCCTCTATAGGTACCCCTTCCGGTATCTTATCTTACTACTGCTTATTAGTTAATAAAGTATCATTGAATCCCTTACATACTCTATGTATAAAATCCTTTCATATCATAACCAAATTTTTAACATCAACTTTTGGATGATTTGACCAGCAACAATTTGTTAAAATTACAAGTGTATAAAGATATTTATTTATAATTTTTCAAAATTTTATAACATAATGACATTCAATTACACAATAATGTATTAAAATTTTATTTATCTAGGTATCAAAGACCTCATTTTCCAATATTTAAGAACGTGGATCTAATTAGAGAAGTTAATCAGAAGGTAAACTGACTCTACTGCCAGCTAGCCTTGAATATGGCCAAATAATCATGTGACATCATCTGTGGGGACACCATAATAGTAAAACGGGAAAACTATATTCAATTAATTCAGATTACATACATCATAAATGTTTATATTTATCCCCATAGTGACATTATTTTCATATTTTATGAAAAAAAATTACCAGTATAAAAAATGTGAAATAAATTTATTCACACTAAAATTGGAACCTATTACTATCACCCTCCAACATAATCATGAAGAAACAACAGTAACATCCTATTCCCCTACTGTTAGACCTTTTGAATGGGGATGCACTATATCATATATTGATGTGATTAAGAAAGAGTTTGTTCTAGTTGTGTAAGGAATGGAGGGTGTGAGAGATATATAAGGGGGGCTGATGGAGGTTGTCTCAGATGTTGTAGGGAGGGAGACAGATGGATCATCATATATTAGTGTGGTTGAGGTAACATTAACTGAGTGTCAAATGGGATCATTGAAACACTTCTTCCTTGGAATTTAAATCATTTAGTCAAATAAAATAAACATCTGAACATATATATAAAAAAAGAAATTCTAACAGATGCACATTACTAGAAAAAAAATATACAATGTTTTCCAAATGAATGACTTCACATATATCACAAGTGGTAGATATGAGAATGGATGAATGCACATAAAGTTATTTTATCCTTTAATCATTTCTCTTTCCAAATCCACCATTACCTAATCTACATCATCAACCATTGAAAGACTAATATTTTCAGTATTATGACAGAAAAATAAGTTCATTTTATGATTTTTATGGGTTTCAATTTCATATTTAAATTCTTCTAATTCATAACACATATTATAAAAGTATCTTTGTTTTATGTGAAAAAAATACACTCAATCCTTCATCTGTGATATATTCTACATAGCATACCATTTTATAATATGAAGAGAAGATGTAGGGATCTTATAATTCAGTGTCACTGATATCTATCAAGAAAGATAAGTTCAAAAAAGTAAATTGAAAATAATCTCTTCTAATACCACTAGTAATATGAATCAACTTTTATTGGAAAAAACAACTCAAAAATTGTCGTGGTAGTTAAATTTGTTAATATTAGTCAATTCTCCATAGTATACCAAATCAAAAATTGTAAATATACCAGTATTTTTTGTTAATAAACCCTCTATTTATTCAAATATATAAAATTTAAATCCATTGAATGTGTAAGAATCATATTTTCTAACCTATTTTAGAGGACTGCAAGAATAAAACAGCAAATATTCTTAAAACACAGCATGAGTGTCAATATTCATTATTTAAAAAAGTAATATAAATTATTAGATTTAAAAAATATGTGTTATAATAACATCCATACTTACTGTTATATTTATAAACATAAATCACAAGAAAACCATTCTAAAGGCTCTTATTAATATCACTTTTTATATCTTTATCATTTTGTGTTCGACTTATCATTTTCTGTCTTGATTTTATTGTGAGATATTTAGTAAATAGATATTTAATTTCACTATTAATCAATTCATATCTAGGATCCTTTAATAAGTCCATTTATATTAGTATAACAATTGAGATCCTTCCAACTAATCATACAATACTATGAAGGAATTTTGATTTCACATGTTACTGAGATTGAGTCAATGTGTATTCAACACTTCCAAATTGATTGAATCTTGTATCAATGACATCCATGTATCTAGAAAAAATAGTAAAATAATTATATTCAAAATAGAATTTATGAATAGTGCATTTACCTTATTATTATTTTTCATGTATGATTTAAATGTACAAGATATTTTTTGAATAAAACCAATAGAACCCAACTATTTATATCATAAATATCAAAGAATTGTCTAATTAAGATTAAAGAAATATAAATAATTTAATACCCAATTTCATACATCCATTGATAATGTATGAGGCCTCCTAGTTTAGATTCCATGACTAAATGCATACCGAAAAGACTCATGGATGTAGAAAAATGATGGAGGAATGATCATATCCATTTCACAAAGTATCAAAAAATATATCTAATGATGGTTATCAAGTTCAGCTAGTTGTAGCTTTTTCTCAGATTGTTTCTTGAAGAATGTTAAAAATTGGAGTACAACTTTGATATCATTTTTAGGTAATAATTTACGCAATCCCTATGGTAGTACCTATTATTATAGAATATGTGAATCATGAATTTTCAATCCATGTAACCAATGATGATTTATGTTGACACAAATTGAGATGTTACTTAAATACCCATTATAAATTATTGGTTAGATTAGCACACTCAATAGGGAGGGTCAATTCAGTTCCTATACAAATTTATGTTAAACGCATTTGTTTAAATTCCCATAATTTAAAAGTCAAACTACCAAGTTATCCAAAGTAGCATATTCATAAGATTTTTTATTATTAAATTAATTTATCAAAAGGTTATTTATTTCTCAGTTATAAATATTTGAAAGATTGATATATCTTTAAAATATAATTTACTAAAATAAGAAAAATTATAAACATTTTCTATGATCAACTATAAAAGTAAAATTCAGTTTTCTAAAATATATGTAAAAGAAGCGAAAACAAAATTTAAAAAACATAGCATAGTAAATAATGAGGTCCAATATCAGGTATAAACTTATTATTATCCATATGGTGATCACCAATCCCTAAGAAGTTTATATTAATAAACATGATCCACACCCTATATCGGGGTTCATAACAACATTCAAAGCTATCCAAGTCAAACAGGATATCTACCACAGTTATAAATGGGAAAATAACCGAGTCACACATGGACCTCTTCCACAGTTATACATGGTGGTAATATGGTGTAAAAAGATGAGCGAGTGAGGATATATTGTATCCTACAAGTTATAATAGAGAACATTTTTTGGTTATACTATAGAAACACACACATTACTTGAAGAGTTGTAAAATTATATGAAATAGTGATGAAATAATGAGAGAGGGTCTAGAATTATCTAAGTGATGATTGTTGATTATTATGGGCTCCTTGAGTAATTATGATGTAGAATTAGAGTAATATTTTGGAAATAGACACCAAAAGATATTGTTGTGGAAGCTGTGTGTTCTAGTTTCTAGTGAGATGAGATGCACTTCTTAGGTTCTCTTTACTAAGGTTTTCTTCTGCATGAATGTTAAGACATTAGTTCTCAGAAAATATTTATTGTTCATAGTTAGCAGGAATGAGTGTTATTCATGTATGTATCTTGGTTAACTTCACTTGCTATCTCTATATCTCCCACTTATAATTTATCTCATGTGATTTCTTTTTATACTGTAGAGGCTAACAATACGCATGGGTCCTTCCTATTACCTCATACTATTCACTGACAATGTATAAAAAATATAGAAAACGTCATTAATATAATAAGTAGTACTATGTTTCATGAATTTGACCATTGGAGTTAATTTTGATTTTAAGAGTAATGAATATTTTCAATATATAGAATGTTAGCTCATTAAGTCATTGACTTATTCTATCGGTAGGTTAGTGCGACATGTCTCCTTCAATCAGTAGGACAGTGTGTTGGTGATTACTTCTATCAGTGACTCAATGCATCATTATTTCAGTTCATCAATGTCACATACTATCGGTGAATTTTTTTGTTAGTGACATAGACTATTAGTGAATCAATTTTGTATTTATCAGTGATTCATTCTGTCATTGAGTCATTTCTTCTATCAGTATGTCATTCAGTCGGTTAGTCATTTGTTTTTTTACTGAGTCATTATGTCAATGACTCATTTTTTATATTGGTGAGTCATTCTTTGCCTTAACTATTGATAAATTATACTAAACCATTTTTTGTTTACCTGACACATAGTATAAACATCAACATAATATGTAAAACATACAATTGAACAACGATAAACATAATTAAACATTTTTTAAATTAACTAACCACTATTTGAAATAAATGAACATGATTAGACATGATTTGTTATTTTTAAAACTAGAGATGTCCAACAGTCTCACCCTTTTTGATGATAAAAAATCATTGAATTATTAGGAAAAATCATTGGACACATAATGATCCAAGTAGGATTTATTCTTACAATATCCATTGGTAAAATATTGCATAATGGTATAATTATTCTTCATTTATCCCCCTTTTGGGATTATCAAAAATAGTAAATTTCAAAAAATAAATAATGAAAAAAGAAGAATATATGTTGAGGGAGCACAAAGAACAAAATGAATAGATGCTGAATTTCATAATCAACTGACATTACATTAGAAAAGAACAAAAAAGTTCAACAATTCATCCCTATCAAAGAAGTGATCCAAACTAATTATTCTTCAAATAGGGGTCCTTCACTACCTTTTTCTTTATCAGAAGCAGTAGGGGTAGAAGAAGTAGTTATAGAATTATTGGCTGGTGGTTGAGATTGAATTCTGAGAGGAGGAATAAGAACTAAATAAAACACTTAAGGGGCCAAGCATGGTCTAGATGAGGAACGAGGGCCGATAAGGTCCCTAAAAATGACAGGATAGCTCTTCTTGAAAGCTTGAGTATGAGAGGGTTTCATGGATGGAATAATAATATAAGTGGATCTAGAAGGTTCTAGAGGTTGTCTTATTGGAGTGGAAGGAGGGTAAAATCATAGTAATCTGGACATGTAGATAAGGCTTGAGAGGGATGATTAAATCCATTATTATCACTCTATTATACTGCATATCCTAAGTGAAATCTTCCTTATTCTAAATGAACTATGAAATTGTAGGAGTAAACTCATTAGTAAACATAACTTAGTCTCCAAAGTCTTGTTTCTATTGAGGAATTATAATATTCTCAACTAAAAACATGAAGTGGATATCTAACTTATGCTTTATGTATATCCTCTTGAAGTGAAAGTCCATTTTCATGGAGATTTATTATTGAGAGGCTATAGCAATTTGATATAAAATTTTACCATGTCATAGATATGATTACTATTCTTCCATATTTGAGATAGAATTTTCTGATCATTTCTTCCTATCATGGTTCTCAGCAATTCTATAATGACAGTCCTAACCATCTCTATATCCGTTGTTTGAGATATAGGAGTTGTTCTGCTAGATTCACCTTGCATAATGTCTCTCACATGTTTCCTTAATTGACTTTTGCTTTCACTATCTATACAACCTATTATCGATGGATGTTTATCCCTTACCAATGTATGAATCACCTAATTATCTAGAGAAAAAACATGAGGAACATAGAGAGTTGGAGCCAAAGAATTTGGGGCACTATTAAATTCAGTTTTTACTATTGAATTTAGAAGGGACAAATCAGGAGTTGAAATAACATCCTGAATAGGGGATTCTAGAGAGATGTCATGACTTGGTAGATCTTGGTCTACAGTGGATTGGTATTTACTGAGTAGTTGGATAACAGAAAATGCCTGATTGACCATATCATTAGTCATCTCTTGACTAGATATCTCAACGACTTTCAAAACAGTTACCAACTAATGTTTGAGCTTGGAAAAAACTCTTTCTACAATCAAATCTGCATAATTATAACTAATTGGTGCTACAGGTGATGGCTGAGCTTCTGGGACTGATCTCATATGAGCTAACATATCTTCCTTAAAGGCATTGAATTTGTCCTTAGATACATAATTAGTAGGTACTGGCACTAGAGTTAATGCAACTACTGGAGGTTCATCAACTACTAATCCTCTTGAAAGAATTATCATCTCATAATCATCTAAATCTGGATAATCTAAACCAAGAGAAATATAACTATGATGATTTTCCTACTCAGATAACTCAAATGAATAAAAGGAGTGAGTGTATAAACTCTTACTTCCCTAGCATGAGGCACCCCATTAATTTGATCATTCCTTGCATTTTCTCCCCCAAACATGACATCTCCTTATAAGATACCCCAACTAAGGCACTAGTCCTAATAGTGCTCTGTCTGTATTACCAACCTCAACTACTTTTTCTGCATCACAACCAACTTCTGCAAGATAAGAAGGTTCTACAATCTATTCATGATTTTCACGACCTATATGTTTTATATTGGATCCTCAATCATCACTAGGATGATCATAGTCACCATCAAATTCACCACATTAATCACTTTCCTACCCAGGTTTATCTCCATAACCTACATTATCTCCTTCTTCACTTTTCTTTCCAGATTCTTCATGCTCTTTTTCCACATTGTCATAGCCACTGTCGTATTATACTTCTACTTCATCTTCTTCATCATATTACTATTCCAACCCATTTTATATTCATTCATAATCCACAATAACTAAATCCTTAGTCTCATGTTCATCATCATAAAAATAATAGGTTCCTTGGATGATAGAGATTGAGGTGTACAAGATGGATCATATGAAATTCCCCTTGGACATACAATAATATTTGCATCACTCTAATCATGTATAAGAGTCCATTTTTCTCTATCGTATTCATCATTATCTTCATCATAATAGACAACCTCATCATCTTGTCCTAGACTTGGATCATCCACATATCTAGGCCTTGTAGGATTCTCAACAAGACTGAAATTTTCATAAATTTTCTCATTATCTTCAACCCACTCCCTCATCTAGGGATTCTAGTTTGTCTTCATTATCATGAAAATATCCTTACATAAGCGGATACCACTGTAATAAAAAATGGTTTCATCATACTAACATAAAAATCCATTATATTTTAGAATAAAAGATATCATTCTTGGAAAGAACATGGAATTTGTCTTACAACATGGATTTATCATCTCACTGATATGGACTATCAAAAACCCAGACTGATTCACATTAAACCCTTTCTTCAGAAAATAAAAGAGATATAAATCTTGATATATCAGTGAGGTAATTTCACCTTTCTTGGGTCATAACTTGTGTGGGATAAACATAAATAAAATTCTACATTATCCATGAAACATTGAAGTTATTGGCCTTCTATGCTCCTCATTACCAATCAGCTACCTCAAAGCTATCTCATAAAAAATAGCTCACTAGAAGGTGGAATACTTCCATAGTAGTCATTAAAGACTCCTCCATGGGGTAAATTGAGGTATTCTGCCCAGTGCCTTGATGAAAAATATATTATCCTTCCATTCCTAACTGATTTGATCTAATACTTCTCTCTTCCTTCCATAATGAACTCCCCCTGAAAATAAAAATCATGAACATTTTTAGGGTAATATGAACATTTGTTATTTTAATACCAACATAGCCACCGTTGAGTATCCAAAATCTTAAGAGAAGGGACATACTAGTTAATTACCATTCCATGGAAACATACTTCTTAGGCATTACTATACGTTTTTCAAGCTACAGATCTATAGGATTATAATTTCATAATACTCATTTCTACCTCTTTACATGTTGCGATTCATCTTTAGATATTTTTAAGACATGATTTAATCTAGCCATTATGAAGTTTTGTTTGAAGGTAAGAAGGTAAAAAGTATGTTGGTAAATATAGAAAGTGTTGGCATGTAATAGTGGAAGTTTAAGAGTAAGAGATAGGATGGATTGACTCAATTTTATCATTTAACAATTTATAGGTTGTAAATCAGATAAACTAAGTTAATATAAAATAAGATAAACAAAACATCATCATTTGGGTAATGTAGAATAGATACAGACATTGGATTCCATCAGTAAATGGACAAAGATTAGACATTAGTGTCTCTATCGGAAAGACAATAGTGTTGGTGAGACATCAGTGACAGTGTCTGTGAGACAACTATCTGTGAGACACTGTCGGTATTAGTAAGGCACTATCAATGTGACCCTATGAACATTACACTATTGGTGTCATCATCAAATTTTCAACATGACACTATCAGTGTTGTCATGAAATTGTTAGATTTATATCACTGATACAAGAACACTATGTTTTAACACTGATTTATAGATAGTATGTACTTACAAATTAGTCATCCCAAATTCTTGTCTGATGTAACTCATCCTCTCCATGTATAATGGCTTATTAAATATGTCATCAAGATGTTTCTTTGCGACAATAAATTCCAGAGTTATATCTTATTTTTTATAATGATCTCTCATAAAGAAATTTCTTACATCAATTGGTTTTGTTCTTGAATAATAAACATGATTATTAGATATATTAATAGTATATTAATCATAATAATTTATAGGGAAATTTCTGAACTAATATCCATAATCTAGAAAATTGTGTTTCATCCTAAAAATCTGAGCACAAATACTACCAGCTACTAGGTATTCAACCTCAGGAGTAGATAATGCAACAAAATATTTCTTTTTACTACACCAGGATACTCAATACTTTCCCCAAAAGGTGAAATATTCTAGAGTTCCATTTTCTATCAAAATAAAAAACTCCAAAATGTGATTCATAATAATTAAGTAAATCAAATTTTGTTCCTATAGGGTTGAACAAATCTATGTTTGTAGTATACATGAGGTATTTTAAAATTCTTTTAACAATATGAAAATGAGATTCTTTGGGATTAACTTGAAAACAAAAACAAATACATACATTGAACATGGTGCCATAACAGCTGGTATTCAAGTAGATTATACTTCCAATCATTCCTCTATAAGTGGTTTGATCAATAAATTTACCATATTAATCAAGATCCAACTTATTGGTGATACTCACTGGAGTATCACTACTATTTGTACCATCAAATCCAAACCTTTTTAAAAGTTCCTTATCATATTTAATATGATTAAAAATAATACCTTCTTAATTTTGAAGGATTTATAATCGGATAATGAATTTGAGTTCTCTAATTAAACTCATTGGAAATTCAATTTTCACCATTTTTGAAAATTTAACACGTAATTTTTTTGAGGATCCCATAATAAAGTAAAAAACAAAGATTTCAACTACTAAAACATCTTCAGAAATGACTTTTATAAACATAGTTTGATTAGCTATTCCTTTTGTAAGGACATTAGAAATTTAGAAAGTACATATCCTATCATACTAAGCTTGGTAGCCTATTTTAAACCATATAAAGACTTTGTTAACATAAAAACATGATTTGGGAAATATTGATTTGTAAAACCAGGGGTTGTTCAAAAAAAGATCCTCAATTATATATCCCTTAAAGAATACACTTTAAAATCCATTTGATATTGTTTCAAATTTAAATTAGTAGTATTTGTTTATGGGATTATAATGGTTTCGTTTCTAGAAAATAGTGGAACGGTTTGTTGATTTTCAATACCTTATTCTTGACTATATCTTTGTGAAACCATTTTGGCCTTATTTTTCACTATAATTCGTTCTTCATCTACTTTGTTTCTCAAGAACAATTTAGTGCCTTTTGTAAAGGTGTCCTTCGTTATATCTACTATTTTCCAAACAAGAGATCTTTCAAACTGATTCAACTATTATTGCATAGACATAACACAAAATTCATCATTTATTGTGTCATTAATTTTTTTAGGTTCAAGTTGTGACAATAAGTCTTGATGTTCAACATAATTCCTAAGAGAAGCGTAAGTATGTGTCCGTTTATACAAGTCTATAAATATAGAATCTATTTGATGAGTCTTAAGGTTTCTAAAAGATCGAGAAATGGAAGGATTAGTTATTTTAGGATCATCAGTGGTTTAAGGTTCACTATGGTTATCGTATGGTGATTTTCCAGAACTGGAGGATTTGGTAGATTGAATAACAATTGGGTTAGGGGTAGTGTATTTATGTATATATTTTATAGATCATCGCCAATATTTTCCATAGGGTTTTTAGGTTCATGTGTATCTCTTTCATCAAATTTAACATCTACAGATTCTTAAACACACTTAGTTCTTTTATTAAACACTCCATAGGCTTTACAAGAGGTTAAAGAACCTAAGAAAATAACTTCGTCACTTTTGGATGAAAATTTTTAAAGATTATACATTGTATTAAGAATATAGAGTATTCAACTATAAACTTTAATATAGATAACTATGGGTTTCCCATTGTTGTACAATTCATTGGGATATTTCATAATTATTTGTATGATTAACACTCTATTAATTATGTAACAATCTATTTTTACAGCTTCAGCACAAAAATTAACAGTTAATTCATACTCGTTATGCACAGTTTGGGCTATTTCTAGTATGATTCAATTTCTTCTTTATACAACTGCATTCTACCATGGTGTCATAGGAACCTATAATTAAGGGCTATATCCATTTTGTGAGAAAAATGATTCAATGTCTTGACTTTCAAACTCTCATCCACGGTCACTTTTTAATTATTTAATCATAAGAATAATAAAGCTCTCTATAGATGAAGCATACATGGTAAAGTACAAACGAGCATCAGTATTGTGAGATAAAAATAATGTCCAAGTATACTTATAGAAGTCAACTAATGATCATAGGCACAATGCATCCCATTAAGACTTGAAATTCTATATGGTCCAAAACCATCCTTGTGAACCAACTCAAGTGGTTGAGATGTTGAAACTTATTTCTATGGTTTGAATGATATTTTGTGTTGTTTTACCTTTTGGAAAGGACTCTAGACTTTATTTTTAGGAAACTAAAGTTCAGGTAGATCCATTACAAACCCTTTCCTAGAAGGTTTTCTATTTGGGTGACTATTATAGTGGCCTAACCATCTAGGCCAAAGCTAGGTTTTTATTATGAAAGAATCTTGAACAATAAAAAATTTAACAAACTAAAGAATCCATGTTTATAGCATAAACATTCTCATTTCTAATAGAAGTAAATATAAACATATTTTTATAATTAATCAAATTAAATGTAATATTTTCATATTTATAATTAAAAGTATCATCACATAATAGAAATATACTAATCATATTATAAATTAATCAATAAAAAAGTAGTTTGGAAATTAAAAATTAATTATAGTTACTCATTTGGCCAAGGACAATTATTTTTCCTTTATCATTGTCCTCAAAAGTGACAATCCCACTATCAATATTGGTAAGATTCATGATTATTGATTAGACCACCTTTAAGTGTCATTAATATCCACATTCCATGTTCTATAAGATTTTATAGGATCTCGTAATTAATTCCTTCTCGGAGGTGTTTGACATGAATCACTTGTCAGCTTTTTCACCTTTCTCATCATGTGAAGATTCAGACTCACTGGACCTATCAAAAAAATAACTCTAGGTGGGATTCATTGAATTTTTTACCTTTTATCATTGTATAAATATTTATTCTTTTACTTTAACTTATGACAATCATCCTTTACATGTCATCTTCTCTTAAATTCATAACAGAATATCTCATTTGAGTTATGACCTCTCTTCCAGTCATTTTTATTTCTTCCCTTATTACCATATTTTCCTTTGTTTGTGGGATTCATAAAGAACATATTTCTTTTATAAAACTTCTTAAATATCATGTCCAAATAAGCAATCTCTTTATCCCTATCACTAAGTGATTCTTCATTGCTATAAATTTCTAAATGAGTTTTTCCTTAATTTGTTCATTATGTTTAGAAGAAGTGGTAATGAAAGCCACTAACTTTCTATTTGGTTCATCATACTATTCTTTGTTAACATTCAATTTTTCCATGTACATCATCATCTTACCTATCAATTCCTTGAATGGTAAATTACATATATCCTATGATTCTCTTATAGACACTGAGGTTCCCCTCCATCTATTGTGTAGACATCTGAGAATTCACATGATTTGTTTCTTAGCAGTAGCATCCTTTCCTAGAGAAATAATAGTATTTAAAACTCCATTAAAGGTGTGATACATGTCTAAGATATTTTCATTAGGCTTCATTTTCAAGTTATCATATTTATTAGTATATGTGTTAAGTACTATTTCCTTAACAGTAGTTGTTCCTTAATGTGAAACAACTAAAGTATCCCAACTTTCATGGTTTATTTTTAATGTAGAAATACAATTGAATTTTTCATCTCCTAAAGAAAAATATATGGTATTTATAGCTTTACGGTTTTTATTATTATTAGGTTTGATTGTTTGGTCATACCATATATTTTTGGCAGTAGTAGAAATCTTATATTAATCTACAATAGAAGACCAAATTTCACAACCCATACATTCTAAATGCATTTTCATCATTATTTTCCATTGGGCATAATTAGTTCCATTGGAAAATGGTGCTCTATTGGTATAATCTCATTAAAATCTATTATCCATTATAAAAAAAAGAAATAAAATTCCAAAGAGCTAAAAACTTAAAACTAACAAAAATTTAATGATCTTTAAAACCCAAATAAAATCACAGTTGAAAAGCTTAAAAAACATTAAAAATCATGGAAATTGAAGATTAAAAACAACCTTCGATACAAAATGTTGGTTAGAGAAGGACACTCAATAGGGGGTTGAATTGAGTTCCTCTAAATATTTCTATTCAAAAAATTATTTATAAGTCCCCTAATTTAAAATTAAAACAACCTAATTAAACAAATTAGGATATTCATACGATTTTTGATTATTCAATTAATTTCACTAAAGGTTGATTAATTTTTAGATATAGAAATTTGAATTATTGATATAACTTTTGAATGTAATTTATTTAATCAAAAAAGTTTATAATCACTATTTATGATCGACTGTCAATGTAAAATTTTGTTTTCAGAAATATATATAAAAGCAGAGAGAACTAAATTGGAAAAAATTATTGGAGTTAAACAAGAGATTCAGTATCATGAAGAGACTTAATCCTCTCAACAAGTTGATCACGTAACACTGATAATTTTATATTAATATACTAGATACACACCCTAGATCAGGGTTCAAAGAAGTATACAATGCTATCTAGGTCAAACTGGACCTCTACGACAGTTATAGGTGGGAAACTAACCATGTAAAATAGGGACCTCACCAACAGTTTTATGTGGGTATAAGATGTTATAAAAAGATGAGTGAGTGAGGATATATTTTATCCACTACTATAGCACAAGATATTTTGTGTCGTTATACTATAGAAACACAAACTTCTTTAAAAGTAGTAAAATTATACACAAGAGATAAAAATAACGAGAGAGGGTTTAGAATGATTTTTGTGATGTTTTTGATGTATCTAGACTCCTTGAGAAGATAATATGTTTAATTTGAGTCCTCTTATGAAAAATGACTCCAAAACAATTCTTTGTAGAAGTTATGTTTTCTAGTTTCTAGTGAGGTTAGATTCTCTTTGAAGGTTCTCATTACTAGAGGTTATTGCAACACAAATGTTGAAAATTTAGTAATCAACAAATCCTTCTTGTTAATAGTTATGAAGAATGAGTGTTCTTCATGTGTTCCTATTAGATTACTTCATTTTTAATCTCTATATCATGCACTTCAAATTTTTTATCATGTGATTTATTTTTATACTACATAGGTTGACAGTAGGCATGAGGGCTTCCTCATACCTCATACTGTTCTCAAAAACTGTCTATAAAAGATTGACAAGGTATTTAATATAATAATTTTTAGTGAGTTTCATAAATATCACAATAAGAATTAATTTCGAATTTAAAAATAAGAAAAAAATTCAACGTATTGATCGTTAGGTCATTCTATCTGTGACTCCTTCTGTCTGTTGGTTAGTTCATCAGTGACTCCTTTTATTGGTTGGTCAGTGCATTGGTGACTCTTTCTATTAGTGACTCAATGTGCCGGTATGTCAGTGCATAAGTGTCACAAAATATCGGTGACTTGTTCTTTCAGTGAATCAGACTATTAGTGACTCATTTTTGTATCTATTGGTGAGTCATTTTTCTGATGAGTAATTTTATCTGTCTGTGACTCATTCATTCAATGAGTCATTTGATATATCAATTAATTGTCTTTTTGGTGATTCATTTGTTATGATGGTGAGTTTTTCTACATGTGACTCATTATTTATGTCAATGAGTCATTACGTCAGTGAATCATTATGTTGCTGAATAAGTCTTATATAAATTAGTGAGTCATTCTATGATGTAACTATTGGTGACTCATACTATACCATTTTGTTTTTTTCCAGAGTTACAGTGTAAACATCAATAGAAAATGTTAAACATATTATTGAACATAGACAAACACAATTATAAATTTTTAAATTAATTAACCATGATATTACATAATTGAACAATATTGGACATGATTTTTTATTATTAAAACTATAGAGGGACAACATATTACATAACATATTTTAAAATTCTATGTACTATATCTTTATCAACTTTTTTCGTTGAAAAATAGTTGGACAATTATTTCAATTATCATCTAGCTAGAGATCAGTTTTTATACTCATTGTTTTAAGACCATCTAAGAAATTAGATGGTCCTTTGATTTTTCATGATCATCATGAAATATAGACATAAAATTGTAAAAAAAAAATTATTCTCAATCTGTATAATAGAAATATTATTCCACAAAAAATTAAATTCCCAGTATGGTTGTTTGAATAATATATTTTTTTCCATCCATTGGTGAATTCCAATTTCATGTGATGATGGACTTAGAACTCATTTCCCAAAATCATTCAAATTATTAACCTTTCATAATTTGGTTTCAATATTTCTAAGTTTTTTTCTTTATTTGATAAAATTTTAAAAACATTAGAGGTGGTCTACAATCAACAGAACCATTGAATTTTTACTTCTTCAACTGAAATCTATGAGATACTTTAAGAAATATTTGATAACTTATGAACCCCTTTTTCTTGCAGAATGATTTCCATATGCACTCAAAATCAATGATACATATATGGAAATAAAAACATATTTATGTTTATTAACTAGATAAGTTCCCATGTATAGGGAAGTCACTATGGAACTGCATTAGAGAAGTGTGAATTTATAACATTGTTCTCGGAGTTACGTCCTATGTATCAACACTATTACTCCATAACTCCAGTAATTATTCAATTAGATGTTTAATTTTTATATTAAAATAATTTCTAGACCTTTTTATCCTGGAATAATAAAAAAAAATGATAAAAATATGTATGTTTAATACACATCAGTGGAGGATGATTATAGTGGATCCAAACAAACATTTAAATTCCATAATTGTTGCTCAAACTCCCAAATGGGATGAATCCATCAGAAGTTAATCCCAATCACACTTTCTTTGGATTAGATGATAAATTTATATTAAATGAATCAAATATATTTCATTATTATGAATATTTTGGATTTCGAAATAACCAATGATTGTTATTATTGATAGAATTCCACCTCATGTGCTTAAAAAAATTTTATGACATGAATAATCATTCTAATCATGGCATTAAAGGTAATTAATGAAACAAAATTATGTGTATGTGTTCTTGTTATTCTTCTTCATAACAGTTTATTGATTCAGAATTCCATCATCACCCATTAACTTCCATCTAAATTGAGAACATTTTTCAATATTTTCTTCTTGAATTCTCTCCGCAATAAAACAAAGAGCCATTGGGATAAGTATGTATTTTTGAATAATTTAGACCAATCTTGTTAACAACTTTTTTCATATCATAAAAAGACTCATGGATATTAGGATTAGGAAATGATTCATGAAAAAATTCCAGTATCATGGATATAACCATATTCATAATTCCATATAGGAACTTGGTATGATACAACTTCAGTAGAAAATAATTTTTTGAATGTTTCAAACATCCACTGTACAACACTTTATTCTCATCATCAACAAAACCATGAAACACATCTGGCTACTCAGTTAAGTTCTCTCATACATTAGTCTCCATAGAATCAAGAGGGGGACCCATTGATATGATGCAACCCTGATTTTTTTATCTTATATTCCCAAAAACATCACTTTTCATGCTATTATTTTCATCACCCTAAACTGGTTGTTTTTATATGATTTGATATTGATGGATTTTTCTTGTAATTCATAAAGAATAAATTTTACAAATTTTTATTTCATTTTCCATTATTTATAATGTTGGGTGCACATACATTAGATTCACATCAGTGGCCAAACATTCTATGTAGTTAGATTCTCCATGCCAAATCATCCGAAAATATTGAGCAAGGAATAGATTAATTATCAAGTTATCGATAATTTCATGTCTCCTAAACCATATGATAAAATTATCATTAAGGGCATGAACATCTTATTTTCCCCTCAACAAATAAATTTTATTTTGACAAATATATGAACTCCCCCAAACCCCTACCACAATGAGGTGTCTTCCTCAGTAATTTGATCCAAATTCTATCCATATATTTCATAATGTACATAAATTTTATTCGAAAAAATATAATAGAGAAGTATTAATATGTTTGAAAAGAGCTAAATGGATATAAAAAACACAACATTAGTAGTTATAAGAAGATTCATATATGTACTAAACAATCAAAGTAAAAAAAATTAAAATAATCATGGATGGTATTTTATAAAATAGAATCAAGAGAAAAATAATAAATCATTTAGAAAAACATTTCAAATGTTCTTTCAAAATAATTTATCAAAATGCACATTGAAAAAAATTTCAAAAAATAATGATTTTAATAAAATCACATTTGATGGAAATACACCCATCTTTAAAGGAAGTAATCTCGATTCAAGCACCCAGTGTAACATAACTCTTACTCTCATTGGCTTTAGTAGGTTGAGAAACAGTATATGTCCTTAAGTGACATCACCGAGACATGAAAGGCCAGAAATAAATATTGAAGGGAATTAGTACATGCTGGGGATGATTTTCACTTTAAGAATAAAAACACTAACTGAGAAATCCATAAATAGACAAACCACTACAGGATGCATTATAATAAAGAAATACAACACAAAATTTCATTTACCAAAATAAATATGAAACAAAGAACCATAGCAGAAGACTAAAATACTAAATTTAATAGTGGGAGAAAAAACACAAAGACTCCATCGATAACTCTATGATTGAAACATGATCCATGCTCCGACACCTCAAAATCCCATGTATCATGACATACTTCTAGATAAGTGTGTTATATTACCATTTCCCATGTCTTAATAAATAACATCTGAAAAATCAACAATTTTCTAAACTAGGGATGAGTAATGAAATTCAGTATATTTTACCCAATAACACTACTAATCTAACCTATAGGATAGAACATGTTTTTAAATTTATATAAAAAAGTTATTCTAAAACAATATTTAAAATAGTTTATATCCTAATATAAACAAGTTCCAAGGTTAAATTTGTTTCTAAAACAACACCAATTTCCAAGAAAAGTGACCAAACAATTTCCAAAACAATTTCATTAATTCAAAATTGGCATACCCCATTATAATCCAAACCTCCACTAATTTACACATGATTTATTTTTTATGATAGTTCCATACTCATGAGTGGTTTCTTGTTGATCTATCATGTCATCAAGAGGTAATTAAATAACATGTTCAATAACACCTTTGGCATTGAGCACAAGGTCATATTTCAACCAAACCTCATAATAAAATACGAACAAACACAACAAGTATTCCAGAAAACCATGAAAATATAAACCTAAGAAAATATTTTAAATAAAAATACCATTTTATTGAAAAATTATTTCTATAAATCAATCCAAGTTACTATTTTAAAATCTATATTTTGATCTCAATTATCAAAGAACATTCACCAAAATTTCACAATTTTACAAAATTCCACAACTATCTCTAAATAAAGATTATACAATGTTTTTTAAAAAATTTCACAATCAAAATCAATAAATTTAATTAATTTGAAAGTAATCTAACAATTTCTAGTAAGGGGAGTGAGGATTAAATCCACAAACCTCGGTTTTTGTGACAGAAATAAAGTCCATAATTAAAAAACCAATGAAACTGGGATAAATCTCCATGAACACTCCTTATATATCTGCCCCTGTGAAAATACATTCAAAATAAAATCATATTTGGTATCCATAATCTTAGATCTACCCACAATGCGCATAGATATAATAATTTGAGAGAGAGGGCAATGTAAATCTAACCAAAATAACAGAAAACCATAAGCTATCAATTAGTGGAATAATTGATATTCAACACACCATGAAACCTCTCTATATAATATCAAATTAAATGGGGAGTGGATCTAAAACCATTAAGAGGAAAAAATCTAGAGGTAGGTCCATTTTTGGAAAAAACAAGGCATTAAAACACAATGTTCACCAAGATAAAAAAATTTAGGATCTGGTATTTTACCGTGCATGGTTTAGTCGCACTGTTAGGAAACTTGTGCACTAACTATCAGCTAGTGACTACCCTGAGGATAAACCATCTTTGGTTAGCTCACATAGTTTCCAAACCATTCACTAACTATTAAAAATCTCATTTTCTGAAAAAGAATGGTTTCTCCTAGAATTTTCATTGTTTGTAAAAATCATGTGCCGGCCATGTAACTTCTCCTTTTACATTGTTTCACTATGAATGATTTACTATTGGAGTTCCACAGTTTACCGAAACAATTATTAAACCAATAACCTGTAAAAAAATTGAATAAAAAAATCTACAGGTCCCTAAACTATCACAACTATAACTCATATACTATATATAAATAAAATACATAAGGAAACGGTTACATAATTGTAACAAATGGTTCTATATTCTGCTAATTATTGTAATTTTTCCCCTGATATGTAGAAAACCATCATTTCGCTAAAATATTTCCATCCATTACTCTTTGATTTCTGTCTCACATTGCCATGTCTCTTCTTGAATTTGACCATGTTTCCCAAAAAACAACACTAGATTGATGTTTTTTCATGCAATACTTTCTCTTGATTATCAATAATTCATTCACGGATATAAACCGGTGAGGAATATAGATCCACATCAACATGATACCATCAAATAATAGGGTTTTTATTAGGTTGATACTTTCTCATATGAGATATGTGGAAGAAATTATGCATCACACAAAACCATGGTGGTAATGCCAGTTAATATGCCACTTCACCAACCCATTCAAATATCTCAAAAGTCTCTATGTACTGAGGATATAACTTTATTAACATTTAAAATGCCAATTTTCAAGCCTTGAATACATTTTACAGAACACGTGACCTCTCATAGTGAATGAAAAGGACCATCGACGGTGATCCATATAATATTTCTGATCACGTTGAAAATTCTCCATCCATTTCATAATAAACTAAATCATCTCCATTTTATCTAGTAAAATGATCATCCCAACTAGTGAGTCTCACATGTTTCCACCCATAACAGTATAGAATGAAAAGGATAACTATACAGAGCATCAAAAGGATCCACATGTTGCATGTCTAGATAACTTTTGTTATAGAAGAACTCCAATAATGGAATGTGGTCTTCCCATGAGCCAGTGAAATCCATTACAAATGTCTACAACATGTCTTTTAAATTATGTATAGTCCTTTTAGTTTTCACATCCTATTGAGGATGATAGACCACACTTATAGTCAAATTTGTTATTAGATATTTCTGTAATGGTCTTAGAAACTAGATGTAAACCTCATATTTCTTTTTGATATGACTGACAACAGTATTCCATGATTCTTTATGACTTCAAGGATATATGTATTAGATAGATCCTCAATATTATGTGATTCAAGAATATGAATGAATTTAGTCGACTTTTTTGGTCAATCCACTATCTCCTAAATGGAATCATGTTTCCAAAGCATTATTGGTACTCCTGTAACAAAATCTATAGCTATCTACTCCCACAACCACACTGGAATAGGTTATTACTACAACATATATTCTGGCTGTTTATCCAATACCTTAACTTAATAAAAATTTAAGAACCTCAAAACAAATTCATCCACATTGAATTTCATGCCGCTCCACAAGAATTGTGCTTTCAATGATTAATACATATTCTGTATTGCTTGATGAATTTCCCATATTTAATGGTGGTATACATGATGAAGTTCTTACTAATAATCCATAGGTATGACCTTTTTATTTATAAACCATAATACTAAACTCTAATCTAAGTTACATCCCTCAATGGTATCCCCACCATTATGTTTTGAACTCACCGCATTACATTATGAATCAAAAGCCTCTTCTTATTTAAACATTTCAACAAATTAGATTCCACTAAAATTGGAAAAAACCACCACAACACCTTGATCTTATTATTACACATGCATGTCAGTGAGAACTGACATTAGTTTCCACTCATCTGAATCCTATTTTTCAAATTATCCATACAAATTTCTAATTAATGCATCTAACACTGAATTTTCTTTTATTTGTGTATACATAAAGTTAAATACAAAAAATTTGAGATAATCCATCCATCTTCATTATCTCAGATTCAAATCTCATTGTAAGGAAATATGTTTCATGATATTAATATACCTGAACATAATAAAATTCTCATAAAATGTGGTTTTTAGTAATTATCATGCACTTGTAACTTCCTTGATCCATAAGCAAAAAAATGATCTCCTTGCATGATAACACATCCCAAACCAGCTCTTGAAGCAACTCAACACACCTCATACCCTATTCCTAATTCAAGAAATATCAAGTTTTGTGCTAATGTGAGACAAACTTTCAACTCTTCAAAAGACTTCTAGCATTCACCATCCCATTGTAATGGATCACTCTTATTGATAAAGGTTTTTATAGGTGAAGATAATAAAGATAACTCATGGACAATGAATTAGTAATAACCAACAAGACTAAGAAAACACCATCTATCAAACACATCATTTAGTAATTTTTAAGATATCACAACCTCTATCCTTTCTAGATCCATAGAAACACCTTTTTCAGAAATTACATGTTCATGAAAGTTTACCTTTTGTATCCAAAAAAACACAGTTTGATAATTTGGTATACATACGATGATCCATTAAGATTCACAACATTGTCGCCATGTGTTTCACATTCTCAGGACATGTACTTGAATACATCAATATTTCATATAAAAAACAACAAAAGAGTCTAGATATCACTAAAATATTTGATTCATTGAAGACATAAATATTTATGGTGCATCCATAAGACCGAAAGACATTACCACATATTCATAATGGAAATATCTTGTTCTAAAATCTCATAATATCCCTTTTGGAAACCGCATTTTGTGATATCTCAGTCCTAGGTAAATATTAGAGAACTATTGAGATCCCCTAAATTGATTGAAAATATCATCAATGAATGGATGTGGATATATATTCTTTATCATAACTTGGTTAAGATTTCAATAATTTGAACACATCTTTAGAGTTCTATCTACATTGTTCACAAACAAGACCAGTGCTACCCACAATGATGTGGTAGGTGGAATGAAACCCTTGATTTCCAACTCTTCCAAATAAACATTCAACTCCCTTAATTTTGTTGGATCCATTAAATAAGAAAAAAGTGAGATATAACTCATCTATAGGAGTAGATCAATTGTAAAATCAACTTCCCTTACATGTGAAAACCCTAAGAAATTATCCACAAACACATCATGAAAAATGATCCTCCATTGCTAGAAAACAATTCACCTGGATATCTTCCCTTGATTCCAAATAGAATGCTACCAACTGACTAAGAAGAGTTTGATGTTTTATCACAAAAGGCATCGTCTCATGTTTCCATCTTAGAAAATAAAAATAACAATAAGAAATAAATTAATAGGATTCACCCATATCAAACAATAATTTCATAATGGTAGAACTCAAAAAGATAGAACCACTCACTATAAATGGTCCCAAATGATCATTTATAATAACTATTTCTTCTCCATATAATTTCATTTTCGAAACCATTTGATACATTTTTCCCTGTTGATATTTCACTACTCAAGGATTCAGGTTATTTTGAGAATTAGCATTTCTATAATTATTCTTCTTACAAGACCGATTCTACTATCGTCACCCTATTGATGCATATGATGCCTGCGACACTTGAGAAGTGTCCTGACCACCCAATGTGGAGAACTATGATCGTATCATTGAATATTCCCCATATTGTTCAATTGTAGAATTCCACCAAAGGTGTTATACACTATCACTTTATGTTGTTTATAAAACCACATTGGAAACATCTAGCTTTAGTCATGGGTCTCCGAAGAAGATTCATTGAACTGGCTGTCTAGTTTTGATTCATATTCCCACATTCGAAATATGTTTCCCTCTTCCTCTTACTCCCAACATTGGAGTTCCAAGCATTTCCTTTGGGTATCAACATACTTACTCCTCCAATATCTCCTAAGATTTCTCTTTCATCTATCGTTGTTCAATTCTCTATCTTTGTATAATTTGTAATATAGAGAACTACAATCTCTGTGATAATTTCTTGTCTCAGTATGGAATAAAAAAGGTGTGCCTTCAAGGATTCACTTTCAAAAACACTGTGTCCAAGGTGCACTAAATTAATTAATTTAAATGTATACTCTGTGATAAAAATATTATACTACTTCAGGCTGAAGAAATATAATGTTATATGAATTTTAACAAGTGCGGATCAAATTTTTTGTTGACAAATTATTAAAAATCCTTCCAACCAAGGACTTGATCAACATTATCTTGAACAAATAGATCACACCGGTGGAGTTCAATGTAACCAAGCATATTAGTCACTAGCTTGAATATCAGATCCACTAATGTTCCAATGGAATCGATGATATGGTTCATCCTATTCTATCATTCATATTCCTTTTTTAGCTTAGAATTACCCTAGAAGATAGGATGATTATACTTATAGAACTCTTCATAATGATCCAATATTCTTGACTCATCCCCTAATTCCTTGTGTCTGAAGCCTAAAATGCATGGAAAATACTCTAAACTAGCTTTTAGTTCACCTATGGATCAGGTGCAACCACATTCTCTACAACTTCTTCTGTTGGTTTCTAGGATTTCTATCAGGTTCATTTTTTAGAAAAAAACAACATCATAAGTCTCATTCTATATTTTCTAAAATCATATAAATTCAAATTCAATCACATCAATCATCATAACATTGCCTTCCAAAATTAAATTTTTCTATGTTAAAAAATTTATGAAAAATATCTACTTGTTTTTAAAATCAATCAGTTTTCCAAGTATCACAACCATTATCCTTTTCAATATCTCATATTTGATTACCATGTCACCATTTTTAAAAAATAAACACATTTTTACAAAATCATTTATCATTACTCAAAATGAAATATTCAGTCCTGGTGGAAATTCATTCCTCTAATACATGTCCTGGTCATCTTATTAGAAAAACCCCTACCAATGAGAAAAAAAATCATGAAGTTTCTCCAAAACACTTAGGTACCTAACACCATGGTAACATTCTATTTAACTACATCTTTTTATTCTCTACAATTCATATCCTAAAAAACCTAATCTTTACAAAGATCCCAACTCAAGGAATATTCCATATTGAAATCAACTCCATAAAAAATCAATATCATGTTAAATACCTACCATGATATATACCACTTGTTCCACAAATGATGGAAAAAAGATGACACCACTTGTAACACCTCTTTTATTCTAATTGTATTGAGAAGGTCGTGGAACATTAGTTGTCCTTAAGCAATATCCCCAAGACACCAATGGCTTGAAGTAAATTTTGAAGGGATTCAATAAATTTGGGTGATGATTTTACCTTTAAGAGTAAATCAACTAAACAAACAATCCATAACTAAATAAACCAATATATGATGCAAGATAACAATGATTGACAACATAAAATTTCATTTAACAAAATCAAACTAAAACCAAGTACCACAACAGAAGTCAACAATACCAAATTAAACAGTGGAAAAAAAAACTCAATGACTCTAAAGAAAAATCCAAGCTCTAAACATACTCTATGGTCCAACTCCAAAACAACACAAGTATCATGAAGTACTACTAGTGATTTGTTATACCTTTCCTTTTTCAATGTCTCAATAATTTTTTTTTCAAAAGTACCAAAGTTCCAAGAAATGGTCTGTAATGAAACTCATTAGATTTTCCCAATGGCTTCCCTAATCATTCCCTAGAACTGAATATGTTATCCCATTTATATATATGAGTTTCTATAAAACAATTTCGAAATCATATTCTCTCAAAATATAATCAAGTTCTAATGTAAAATAGGTTTCTCAAGAAACGCCAATTTCTATGTAAAGGAAACAAACAATGCTTTGAAACCATTTCATTAATTCCAATTTTTCATACCTCATTCCGATCAAAACATCCACAAATATAAACATGCATGCTTCATTATGATAGTTATATAAATAGGAGTAGTTTCTCATTGATCTACCAAGTCTTCACAAGGTAATTAAATCCTATGTCCTGTTACACCTTTGGCCCTATGAAAAAAGTTCATATTTCAAAGAATCCTCATAGTGAAATAAGAACACACAAACCATGTATTACCAAAACCCATTCCAATATAATCATTCCAAAACAATTTCAATAAAACATCATTTTTATTAAAAACCATTTTCCATAAATCAAACCAATCTACAATTTTAAAATCATTGTTTTAAAATCATTTACTAAAGAACTAAAACCACAATTCCAAATTTCACAAAAATCCAAAAACATCATAAAATAAGGACTCTAACTCTTTTTTAAAAGCATTTTCACAATTAAATTTAGTAAAATTGACCAATTTGAAACAATGCCAATCAGTTCTAGAAGTAGGATTCGAGAGTGAATCCACCTACTAGGGGTTTTTTGGAAAAAAATGAATAATATCACTCAAACACTAATGAATCTAGGTAAATCTCCACAAACATGCCTTATATCTCTTCCACTATCAAAATCCTTGGTAACTCTAATTATATTTGGCATCCAACACTATATATCTACCAACAGTAAGCATAGATCAATGAATCTATGAAAGGGGGTGATGTTTTTCTTAAAAAACTACCAAGAACAACCGAGAATAATCTCTTAATACAATAATTGAACATCAGTGCACCAAGGAACAACTCGAGATTGCTTCCAATTAAATGGGGAGAGGTTATAAAATATTTGAGAGGTAAAATCCTGAGTTAAGAATATTTGTTTGCAAAAGAGAGGCACTAAAACAAAAGGAATACCTTGATCCACTTTTTTAGGATTTGGTTTTTTAACTATCCACGTTTTAGTCACAGATTTATGAAAATCATGTGAAAACTATGCACCAAGCACTACCCAAAGGATTAACATCACATGGTTATCTTGCTTGGTTTATAAAATGTGTGAAAACTATGCCAAATATCACTGTTTAAAATGTCAAGGTCTCTCCTAGGATTCTGCATAGTTTTCAAAAATTATGTTCATCATGTGCACTTTCCCTTATTCCTCTATGTCACTGTGAACAATTTATTAATGGAGTTTCATAGTTTTAACAAACTGTGCTCATACCATGAAACTATATAAATGACCTAAAAATTTCAAATAGTCCACAAACCATCTCAAACATAACCTACATACATTAAATTCATAAAATACATTCACAAATGGAAACTTACATGAAATCAGGGGTGCTATGTAATTTTTCAAGACCAATATTTAACATTTTTGAAAATTTTTAATCCACCATGAAAATTATGGTCTCAATACCATTTAAAAATTATTAACTGTAAACTAGATTCAATTCATAAAACATGCATCTAAATTAAAACAAACACATTTTAAAGACACAAAATGGTGTTGAACACCCATTTAAATTGTTAACCACCATTATAAAGGTCACTACAAATTTTAACTACCATGTGTCATGGGAACTAGTTATATGCCATATCATTAAACCATTTGTATCCATTTAAATACCAAAATATGATTTCTTGTATGTTCATAGGTTGATGCTATGTATAATGTATGGAATATGTAATAATAATGTATTATTATGAGAAATATATACAATGATAAAGGCATGATATAACCTGCCACTAATTCATATTAATATCAATAAAAACAATACATAAGGAATTAAATAACCAAAATCTCAGTCAGAGTAATAATAAGACAATAAATGAAAAAGAGTTGAAATATGTAACACCTGATTCATAATAATAACAAACTAATAAATTATAATATATGGAATATTAAGAATCTAATTCAAACATTCAGCTATAAAAAATAATACAAGATATGGAAATTAAGGAAAATCAACATACTAGTAGAAAACTAAATAATGTATAACAGATCTCACAGAAATTTTTTAATTTATACTAGTATAATTAAAAATTATAGATAAGATATTAACTGGGAAAAACTAATTCATACATGTAGGAATGAATAAAAATTATAAGATGTGGTAGAGGATATTAGAAATACTTACTACTAGAGTGAAGATCATTTTATAGGACATTGTATGAAGAATAAGAATACAAGTGGTTGTGGCTTCATAAACAACAACATTTACATATTCCACTTGATGAACATGGTCAATAATTAAAACATCAATTTTCACAATAAGCATACCAATTATGGAATAGTATAAAACTATTAGATCTCTTTAGTAAATGATGGCCAATTGAAAACATGACGGATATCTATATTTTCATATATAATTATGCCTAACAAAGTAGTAAGAAAGATAAACATGTAAATGATATAAATAATGACATGTAATTTTATTAAAATAGCCTGAAAAACTGTAAAACCAGTGAAAGAGTCACCAAAAAATTCCTTTAACCATGATGGTTTTAGGGAAATAATTTAATATTTTTAATCTCTTAGTCTAAATACAGTTCATCCAAACCAATACCAGTTATAGAATAACTCCCTATAGATATTATAAGAATAATGGGGACACATAACAATTTAATTATAGACTATCACTTTGAGGCCATAAGAATGAGAGATATTTCACCTAAGAACTTATCTCAACCACCTATTAGAGGATTGGAATTATCTTAACACTATTACCACTTAAAGGGAAAAAATATATGGTGAATAATATAGTTCTTCACTTTGATTCTCCAATGTAATGCCTATATATATTCTATATTGGATGTAATATAAGTTATTAGAAGATTATATCCTTGGATAACCTCATTTCAGGGATCGCTCAGGGGAGAAATGGCTCCAGGCGGTGTGGGCGGGGGTGAGTGCTCGGGTGGCTCAGAGGAAAGAAGAATGTTAGTGGGGGAGAGGGAGAGGGAAACCAGAGTGGATATAAACGAGAGGTATATGTGGAGGTTTTGGGGGATAAGGGGAAACTTGTGGACCATGAGGTATCATGATCGGGGGCTTATGGGAAACTATAGCTCCAATGATGGCTCAGGGGAAAGGGATTGTGGGAAACTAGGGGAATGATGAGGGGAAATGACATAGTGTAAAGGCATCAAGGTAGGGATCCTTGAGGGATAGGGGGGTTGGTGCTCAAGGGATAGGTTTTGGTGGTGGTGGATTATAAAGAAAAAGTTTATTAGAAAATGAATAAAATTTATTGGCGGTTATTAAAAAACCACCACCACATTATCACAATTTATTTGTAGTGGTTTTTTAAACTGAAGCTAATAAACCACCACTAAACATTGAATTTGGTGTAGTGAACGCACAAGTGACCAGATACTCACCCTTTCCAACATACAATACTAAATGGTTCCTACATTGGGAATGTTTCTTATCTTGAGGCTACTTAGGTGATTCCCTTGAGTTGGCATGGCCATATTTTGTCATCATTCCAAACAAAAGTACTTAGTAATAATTGAGACAATGATGTTGTGAAAATTTATTGTTACCCTTTACTAAATTCCATGATTTCCTCTAGAATGTAAAAATTAAAATTGGACATATTATTTCCAAATGAAACACATCATAAGATGTGAATAAGGATCAATCACATGAAGAATTTCTTTGAGAAAGAACACATATTTAGTGTCTTCCAACATTTATAATAATTTCTAATCCATACTTATTTATCTTTTCTACAAATAAAAAAATTACAACCATTTAAATGTTGTTATTTCTAGAAATAGTAATGAATATTGATCTATGATAAAGCTTATTACATTCTAGGGACAAAATTTCCATTTTAGAAAGTATAAGAAATGTGTATAATCGTTGTTTATCCTCTTGAAGAGTCATCTCTGTCATTTGGATGAATTTTGGGAGCGGGGATCTCCACACCTGTCCTCTAAAGATTATATTGTGACAAATGAAAAGAATAAGAATTTCAAATTGATCCATATTTCTTGATCAGCACCATGTTCTTCATGAAAATATAGAGACATTATAATAAAGGTTTATTTCACTTTCCAGCACCTAGAATTCAATGATTATTGATTCAAGAGACATAGTGGACTTGTTGAAGATATAAAGGACACTTATCTTAGTGCCATTGAACTACAACACACCAATTATGAGTAAATAAAATTTTCTATTTAATGAATATAAGGTACCTTTTTAATTTTAATTATAATATAATTTTCACACTTATATTTAATTTCTCATGATCCATTGAGAATTTAAAGTATAAGGTTTTGTTGATTTAGTGTTTTAAAAATGAATCTATACTCAAAATTTTAAATTCGGTATATTTCATACTTACACTAACCCTTGGGTTCCATCAATTGGTATCAAACAGAACATGAAAATATTTAATCCAAAAACATCGTGTTTTTAATAAGAATTTATAAATTATATAAATAAAATTTTGATGTGATATTTAATAAATTGACATCATATTTATAAGAGTTTTTATGATGAATATATAGATGATCTAATATCATCGTGCTTAAAAAAATCAATTATGTTGGAAATTAAAAGTTTAATTTATGTTCATCTTTTCTGCCTTCCAATGTGATGGATTTCCAAATGGGATGTATTTAAAGCATACTATGTAATAACCAAATATACTAGTAATATACAAGGGTTGTTTTGGGGTATTAAGACATATCATTTAATCAAGAATTATAGTCTTTAAAATAATAAATTCATAACTGATAAGGATGGAATAAAAAATCCGATTAGTGCACACCAATTTTATTGGGCATGGAAAGTGTGTCCCCAACCCATATATTGGGAGGAAGATTGATTATATTTCCACCCCAACAATTATGGTGGAAAGAAGGTATATATATATATATATTATAATAAATAATAGAAATTATATATTATCATATATTATAGAACCCCACACACAAATATTTAAATAATATTATAAAATTTTTATAATTTTTATTATATATATGATATATGTATTTTTTATTATATATTCTATATATAATATATAAAATATAATATATATATATATTATCTTAAAATTTATATATTATAATATATTTTATATTTTCACGGATATATTTATATATTGTATATATATCCTCCCAAAACAAACACCCCATTCTGAGTTGTGCCTGACCGAGTCAGTCAATGTCCAACCTACCCTACCCGTTAAACCCACCGCAGTACCGAAATTAATATCTGAGGATCTTCTTAAGGTCCTACCATACCCAAGAAATTGATTTTTTTTTAAAAAATTACATTTAATTGGCAGAAATTTAATAAATTAGTTTCGTGTTCAATGAGGTATATCGATAAAATTTTAAAATTGTTTTAATAGAAGTTAATTTTTGAAAATCACCCTTGAGCTAAATTTTAGAAATTTCAATATTTTTTAAGAAATTTAATTTCTTGATGATTGATCATTAGATGACATGGACCCGACCATTTTTTGTATAATTTTATTTATTATAATTATTCCATTTTATTGTAGTTGGGGTTTGGCTTAGTGGTAAACACCCCTTAAATATACATGAAAAATGGGGGTTCAAAACCCATTGGACGCAGGGAACTGTAGCGTACTATAGCAGCGGCGGGCACTGGAGCGGCGGCAGGGCACTGTAGCGGCGGCAGGGCACTGTAGCGGCGGTAGGGCACTGCAGCGGCGGCAGGGCACCGTAGCTGCGACATGGCAGTGTAGCGGCAGCGAAGGACTATAGCAGCGGTGGGTACTATGCAGTACTGTAGCAGTGCAGGGTACTGTAGAATTACTATTCACAGAATGGGCTTCGTGCCATGAAAATGGGCCAATGGGCCATGTAATGGGCTAAATGCCCATTGGGCCTTCGGGCTACGTAATGGGTCTCCCTCCACCCAGTTTAAAGAGGTCTTTGCTTTGATTTAATAATAAATGAGGCTTCAGCCCCAGCTTTTGAAAAAAAATAATTATTCCATTTTATGATTTACAAAAATGATGATTATTATTTTTTGATGATATGTGGGTATTCCATCAATTGTATATTTTAATAAAAGCCAAAAAATCCACATTTAAGTAGTAATAAGTAATTATATACCCTAAGTTCCTCTCACATATTTATGAGTGTTCTTTGAAAATATCAGAGATGTTCAAGGTGATGTGGTTCGAGACGAAAAATAATGTAAACCAAACATGTGACGTGATTGAAATTTGTGGGTGATGAAATTAGAGTGGAATATTGAGTTTATAAATTCCCATAGGGCCACCTATATCCATTATTTAATTCATGGATTAACCTATAACTAAAATATCATTATCACACATTTATTTATTTATTTTTATCAGTTTCATTTTCTACTAATTGATGATTGTCTTTTTATACAATCACATACTAATATTATAAAAAATATATGAAAATATTTAAATGAATAAATTCACAATGATTGTTTTATATATAATGAATTTTTAGGATGTGAGAGCTAACACATGGAAATTTAATATTAAATTGAAAATGATATCATTCAATCAGATAAATCAATAACTCTCACTTAGAAAATGTTAAGTCATTAATTTCATTATATCGTTTAAATTTGGGAACAATAAACTGTTTGAGGGTCTCATCGTCTTAATATGAGGTTTTTTATTATTTTCGAGGAGTTATTATGTGGTAATTGAGTGTTTTTAACTAATATTGGTAGAAAATAAGTATATATATCTATTTTATAACAATTTTAGATGAAAATCACTAACCAATTAAATTAAATCCTTTATAGTAGATGTGACTCCACTCAATTGATCAAAGAGTCACAAGTTGATGTTGTTGGCCAGCAAAGTGGTTACCATATACTATTAGAGTAGTGGTGCTGCCATAACTTGGGATATAGAAAGATATTTAAGGATATTTTCCATTAGAATACTCATTCAATGGAGTATTTTAAATCATGTATTTTGGGGATCCTATGTTTTGATAAAACTATCATAGACATTAGAAATTTAATAAAAATTGAAATATAGGTTGGTATTCATGATAGGATTCTAATCTGTTAAATTTATTTATCATAGATAAAATGGAAACCTCTATCAATTGAATTTCACTAGGATCTACATTGGATAAAGAGAATATCCTATGTGGAAATGACATCTTGGGGTGGTATTGGTACTTGCCTACTATACCATGATATGAAATGATGCTTTATGTGGTAAAATCACCCTTCATTATGTGTCCCCTCAAGGAGAAAGAAAGGTGGATGAGGATACATATAAAAATCATGTAGAGGATGAACTGAATATTTGGTGTTTAATATTGTCATCTTTAGATAGTGAATTATATAAAATGAATGAGGACATAGATTCCTATATGATGTGATCTCATCTTCAATAGTTATACTATTAAATAAATTGGAAATAAATATATGAATTTCAAGTGGATTATATAGTTTCATAATATTATAAGGGAGTAAGATATGACCTCATATACTCAAGATGATTAGGAGAATTGAGATATTGGAATCCTTTAGGTTCATATTGAATAAAGATGTAGAAGATATTCCCATTTTCCCTCTTTACTCTCAATCTTCTCATCTATTTTTTCAATTATAATATGAATAACAAGAATAATTCAATCCAAAACTTGTTGGATTTGGTTCTTTAAGTGGAAAAGGATATGAATAATTCTAGCACTTATATCCTTATGGTGAGTAATATAAGGAAATTAGTGACTACGGTGTCATAGGATATATCTAAGTCAAAGGCATGGATACACCATATATACAAGAACTTAAAGATACATAGGGAGATCAATGAGTAGGAGATTGTATGATTTTCATGTAAAAAGAATGAACACTATAAGATCAATTTAATAGATTGAAATAATAATTAAGGTGATTCTTATTCTTCAATTATGTATTTCATTGAATGAAATGTATCATATCTAAAAGTTAGGTATTGGATATTGTATGTGGTTCTCACATTTGTATTCAAATACAAGAACCAAGTTTATTTATAAAAATTAAAAAAGGTAAAGTATATATATAAGTTGAGAATTTTTTGTGACAAGCTATATTCATGGTGAGAGATTATCGTCTTAGTATTCGAAGATTAATGTTAATATATAATGAATTATTGTTATTATGAACCATATGATACAATATACATAATAAATATATTGAGTATATACACTATGGGATTTTATTTCATATTTTGAAAAAAATGTTTTCCTATAAGGAAAAAATATGATATGGTATGACACATCATAATAATAGATTGTATATACGCAAACAATAAAATAAATTTTGGAAATTAATGACAAATACCATGAGAATGAGTCATATCACACTAACCTTTGGAACATTAGGACATGGAATATATACCAAAATAACTTCAGAAAACTACATTATACAATGTATTTAGACTATTGAGTTATAATACTTTTGTGAATTTCATTCTTGGTTATCAGGTAAAATGACTGAATCTCCATTCTTTAATAAATAATAAAGATCAAAAAAATTATTGTAGTTAGTTCACACTAATGTTTGTGGTCCATTTTCAGTAGATCAAGGGGTGGTTTTTCCTAATTAATTATTTTTATTAATAAATAATTTTTATATGTATATATCATATTAATTTTTTGTAATTTTTATTCCTTTATAATGTTTATGGAATATCATAATGAATTACAAAATAATCATTGTAAAAATATTAAGAATATTCACTCAGACACTGGTGGAGAAAATCTAAACTTGGAATTCATCAGTCACATAAAAAAGTGTGGGGTAGTATCCAATATCACATATCCTTATACATGAAAATGGAAGTGTGTTATTGAAAGGAGGAATCATACCATTATTTACATGGTAAGATTTCGTATGAGTAATGCAATTGTTTCTTTTTATTTTTTGGATTTGTATTATAGAAAATGATATACACACTAAACTGAGCACCCACTAAAGTGGAAGATGGTATTAATATGAGTTTTTGGTATTGGAATAATCCCATTTTATCAACAATACATATATGGGGATGTGAGGATTAATTTAAAACTATGCCTATTGAAAAACGATATGGTCAAAGAACTCAGTTCATCTTTATATTTTATCCTAAGGACATAAAGAGATATTACTAATATTACCATTCATATTGAAAACCCATTTTTGAATGGCCGACCAAATTTTTAGAAAGGGAAAATATTTGTAATGTAAATATTTATGGAAAAAATGATGTTGATGAAGGTTATTATACATATTCACAAGAGTGGGTATGCAAACAATCTCTACAGGAGTCGGTTATAGATGAAGATGTTTACAGTACACAAGTGAGGTTTTGGTCAGTTTAGTAAAATAATAAACTAGAGAAATATGTTTTTCTTTTAATAGAGTATGGCGACACATTAGTCCAAGAGTATAATGAAACTAGGAATTACAAGGAAGTAGTATATAGAAAGGATGATTCTAAGTTGTAAGAATCCATGAATTCTAAAATAGAGTCTATATACATCAGTCATATTTGGATTTTGTCAAAACATGTATTTTATGTAATCCAATTGTGTGTAAATGGTTATTTTTTTAGAAAATTGATATGGATAGTAAGGTAAATTCATATAAATCATGATTGGTTGTAAAGGGTTCTATGAAACTTCAATTCATCACTGAGGATGAAACCCTCTCCCCAGTTTCAATGATGAAATTAATATAAATGATACTAAAAAAATAATCCTTCCATGTTATGAAATATATATAATTAAAATAAAAAATATGTTTTTAAATGGGATGTTGGTTGATGTTTTGAACATGAAACAATCCAAAGGATTTACTAGGTCATAATATTACAATAAAGTGAGAAAGATACCAAGATATATTTATGGGTTAAATTATGGATTATGATCATGGAATATTCATTTAGATAACGATATAAGAGAATTTGGTTTAATTAAGAGTGAATGTGATCCATGTTTCTATAAGAAGGATATTGGTATTGCACTTGTTTTCCTAGTATTATATGATGATGACATATTAATAATGGGAAATGAAGTATAAGTCTTATTATCAGTGAAGAGTTAGTTAAGTAAATGGATATCCATTAAATAATTATGAAAATAAGTATGAATTCAATGGAATGATTTCTATCAAGGTAGATCTCAATGTTTAATAGGTCAAAGTTAAACTATGTACTTTTAAAAGGTACTAAAAAGTTATAATTTAGAAAAATTGAATAGTGTATTTTTTATGATGGAAAATGTTTTTATTCTCATCAATAAAATGTTTCTAGAGATATAGGATGAGATTTAAATAATGAGTATAATCCCTGATGACAAAATAGTGAGATTTATTATGTATCGAATGATTTTTAATTGGGTTGATACTGCATTTTCAATCATTATGGTGAGATGATATCAATATAATTGAGGTGTTCTACATTGGGTGGTCGTAAAAACTATATTAAAGTAAATTAAACATATTAACTATATGTTATCGGTGTATGGAGGGGATGTGGATGTATTCATGTGGGGATACATTGATGCTAGTTTCCATATAGATCAATATGTTTTAAAATCACAGGAAGTCAATGTATTTTTCTTGAATTGTGGTGTATTAAGATGTTTAAATTCATAGAAGTACATAGTTTCCAATTTTATAGCCAAATATTAGTATATAGTATCTTCATAGGTAGTTAAGGATGAAATCCATATAAATAATTATATTAGATCTAGTTTTTATAGAAAGTTGTGTTGACCATATTATAATGCAAATTGATAATACAAAACTAGTGGTTCCTTCTATGGATCTTGGTTCACGATAGAGGTAAAAAAAATAGATCATTAGTTTCATTTATTATGGAATTTTATTAATAGATGTGGATTTATATTTAGAATTTATCAATAAAGGATAACATGATATACCCCATAATAAATTCATATCTTAGAACAAGCAGGATTTTCAAATGATACCTAATTATTTAGAAGATTATAGTAAATGTATACGGTGAACATGAGAGTGCTGTGACGAGGTTTTCTAGATCCAACTAATGTATTTACTTTGATAACCATTACATGTATACATGTTGATAAATACACATTTTCTAATATTTTTTATTTGATATTTACTATTTATGTGGTAATTTCATTAGATTACATGTGATGTGAAAAGGTTACTATAGTTCATCGATATAATGGGAATCATGATATAGATGGATAACAATCAAAAACACATGTCTTAGGGTTGAGATACATCTTTCTATTAAGAAAAATAATATTTTACAATTTGGTTATATGGGATCCTATGCAATGTTAATTTTTATCATGAAGTTCACACATGTTAATATCTTGTAGAGGAGATCACATAGGTTGTACCATCAATAGGAACACCAAATTTTCTGGGAACCATTGGTTGTTCTTATCTATGAACTTCTCTGTAGGTCTCTTACTTGAGATCATTATCTATGTGTACCATTTTATAATACCCTTTTATTTATGGAAAACCCCTTTCATTGATATTTTTGTGAGGTATCATGTGTATGGTGTGTTATTGGTGCCATGAAATTAGTTGAATGATCAAGATATGATTTTCCATTTTTAGTTAAGGAAGAGATATCTTGGGATGAGTTAAAAAATATAATAGTACATTTATTAAATACATGGCCATGTTTATTGAATTAAATTTTATTTTTTAAGGTCAATGAATAAATAAAACAATAAAATATGATTACATAAAGTGTGCATCCTGATTTTTGAGATATTATTTTATAAAGAGATTATATTGCATAGAACATATTCGTTTTAGTATTTAAATTCATTGAAATTCCTTTTATCCTTAAGGGACGTGGTAGGTTTCTAGACACCACTCTGTGTCTATGATTTACACTCACTAGTGTTGAGATATGGACCTAGAGGGTCGAATAATGAATATATCTAAAAATTCAACCCATTATGATGAATAATATTATAGGATGTAGTGGCCCCCCTTGTGTGAGGCTAGTGAATGTTAGAGTGAGATCCATCTAAATTGGACTGATTGGATTGTATTATTCTTGTCTTTAATAACACTTATTGATTTTTTTGATCAAATTATTCAAAATTTTCCTAATTATTAATGTGAATATGATAAAATATAATTTTTGTAATGAAAAAAATATTTTAAAGGTTCGTGAAATCAGTTGGGGATGTAACGATCCATGTAAATGCTTTATATTTTATCACAGAACATGTTATTTTGTAACAAGTGGATGATAAAATTATTGTGATATTAATGAAATGTAAAATTAATTCATAAGTGTGATCGCAGATCGAAAATGAATGTTATCTGTTTAAAAGGACCAATGTTATATTTTGGAAAGTATAATCTAGGTATATAATTTTTTTTCACCCATTTAATAGTTCCCTCTACCTTTTGAAAAAGAAATTGAGGGTGGGTATCTAATATAAAATCTTATTAAGATTAGATTTTTTGAAACTAACGGAAAAACATGGTCATATCAACCATGCTTCCTCAATTAAGTTTTTGTTCATCACACGATCAAAGAGACATACATAACACTTTGATTTACCATTATATCACACATGAATAAAGTATTAGTGATTAATGAGTTTTGGTGCCTATATAGAAGATCTATAGGACACATATTTTGGTGTATATGTTCTACAACATGGTGATATTGAGTGTAATAAATTGTAAATTTCAAATATAAAAGGTACCTTATATTATTTCATTTGTTTTGGTTCTTTATGATTTAACTAAATTTCACATGTTCCATTGACAAATTTTGGAAGGGGAATTTATGGATTAAATTTTATTATAATTAATCCAAACACAAAAAATTAAATTACATATTTTTCATGTTTCTAATGTTCCCTATGTTCCAACAAAAGGATTGTGGATTTTTATGGTATAATCGAGAAGAAAATTTTCATGTTTTCTATTAGAGAATGATCACAGTATGATGATGGGTCTTCATTTGTATAATTAAAGAATTGATAATATGGTATTTATCATAGTTGAAAATGTAAAATTAAATGTAAAAAAACATAAAATATAAAGATTTCACTTTAAGGACTTGAATATGGAGAATTTGGAAATGATATACTATTATTTCACAAGATTTAATGAAATATTTACTATTATTAGAGGACTTTTTGAACAATGACATATTCAACAATTTTGAAAAAATAAATTACAAGTTTTTATGATATATTTGATCCTAAAGAATCAACCATTGATTAAAATGTATTATTTATCTCTTGATAAACATCAAAATATCATAGTGGAAAATGAAATGAAGAAGTTTCTTACATTTAATAATTTTTTTTATTATGAAATGGATTTTAATCTGATAAAAAACATGATCTATGTGCATTATAATATAACAATTTTTCAGGATCAAAATATAACATCTATATAGATAAGGACTATAAGACATAAATGTCTCGTATTTCTTGAAATTTCATGTAAGGTGTAGGGATGTACAAGAAAATATTCCATTGAAATTATTCAAGTAAATATGAGTTAGGAACATTTACACGCATTACCCAAAAAGTAAAGGAAGAATGTATAAATATTAAAAAATAGATGGAATTACTTATAAGAACATGTTTAATAAAAATAAACAAGATGCATGAAAATCAACTGAATAAAAAAATTAATTTACCCTAACGTAGAGAAAGAATTTACTGATAATTATAGAAAAACATATCTCTATAAAACATCTATCATCTAATGAATAAATTCTGGCGATTTGTTTTAACATAATGTATTTTGTAAAAAATGAGAAAACATTAATTGAAGATGATAAAGAAGTTTATTTAAATTTCCTCAAAGAGATGCTAAAATTAGAACATAATGTATGTATGATAAAATATATAAACTCAAGAGGGAACTTATCCTTTTGAAAAAAAATGATAGAAGAATAAATAAAGTGAATAATATTTTTACCAAAATGGATATTCAATAAACTGAGGAAGTCAATGAATACATGTTGAAGGTGCATGAGCAGTAAATGTTTTTGAATGATAATGGTGGGAAACTAGATAATATATTAGAAAAAATGGGAAATAAATAATCCAAATGTATTGAAGTTGAAAAATAATTAAATAATTTCAATGACACTTTGAATAAGAAAATATATGTTGCATATTAATCTTCCAGAACTATTGAAAATATTTGTAAAGACACATAGGTGAAACCTATTCCAACTAAATATTAAAATAATTTTTTCTTTACTAACAAAACATGTACATCTACTATAAAGTGACAAGCTATGGCTAAGATGAATGAGAGATACTCTCTAAAACCACAAATGGTTTTTAAAAAACACATCTAGATGTAGGATAAAGTATATATTAGTTAAAATGATATTTTCTGATTTGATTAGACATAATTATAGTTATCCAATCATTGTATTTATCAATATGAAAGAGGAAGATTCAATGGAGTTTGTTTTTTAAACAAATTATTTTGACCAAATGATTATAATTTCAAAAAAAAAACATTTTCCCCCATGGAGAAGAAAATATATAAGGGGGATCACACCACAAATTAAGGGAAATAGTGTTTGGAAGTTGAGAAATGATTTAATGGGGATGAAATCAGAAGGTAAAAAAACTCCAACAAGAAATAAATTTGTCTATGAAAAAGAAACCTATGGATTTTGTGTTAAAATCGGACACACATAAATAATCTATATCACTATATTTTCTAGAAAAATAAAATGTTCTTATAAATAAAATGATGATTAAAAATTAAAAAAAATTGAAAGGCATTTTCTTGTAGTTGATTACATGGATTCTAGTAAAAATGGAATAAACATATTCATAATAAAAGATTCTCCTTACATGTCACTACTTATAGTAATGTTTTTAGAAACTTTGAATAACATATTATAGGAGCAATTTCATTTTTAAATGATTGTTCCATAAAAATTATTTGATGTAGAAAAACTATTATTTATAAACATAATTTAAATTTCATATATATTTTATATGTTGATGGACCTAAATATAACTTACTATGTGTAAGATAGTTGAGCGAAGATGGAAAAATGTTTACATCTATATAAATTTTCATATTATATAGTTTTTTTGATAGTGAAAACATTATTTTCAAAGGATTATGAATTTATTGTATTCTAATATTGATGTATTTTGACAGATGTAACATCAATCCATGATGTTTGATTCATACTTCCTTACTTTTATTTACCTGAATAAATTATGATATTTTTATAGATAATATATATGATGTAGTGTAAATGTTATTTTTTTATATAAGTTTAACTAAAAAGGATACTAATGAACATTTATAAAATATAAAAATGGACTATTGTAAGTTGTTTACCTGTAAATATTTTGAATCCAATATACCAAATCCTTAACTAAAAAATCAACGTAGAGCATAATACAACCCTAAGGAAATTTGATTTTTAGAAAAGTCATATAATAGTTCATTTTAAAAATAAGAGTTTATCTAATATATGAATACCATGGTTATAGAGTATAAATTTGATATGTTCATCTGAAGGGAAGATATATTAAAGATAGTATATATTCAATATTAGATGTATTATAGGAAAACATATACAATGAAATATTTTAATTTGTTTATTTGATCATAACAAATGGGGATGAAAAATAAAAAAAATTGGAATATGTGTTAAAAATATGAATAATAAATTTTCATAGATTACTCAAAGATGAAAGAAGATATTCATTCTAGAATAATGGATTACAAAAAAATTGAGGAATCATTTGATGTTGTATTGAAAGAAAATAAGTTTCAAAAATTATAAAGAAAAAACATAATGTACTGAACCAATATAAGTTGAGAGAGGTTATTCAATGATAATTTTTAAAGAGAAAGGATTTCATGAGTCTAATATTGAGAAAAAAAATGTTTAGATGAATATTATAATGATGAAGTTTTTTTCTAAATAAAAACCTTTTTGTTCTACACATTATAGAGTCATGTTGAAAAAAAGAAATATCATCCAAATTTGGGATGTTCCATTATAGATTAGGAGAATAATGGGAATAGAGAATCAAATAGAATATATCTTTTTTGTAAAACTCTTATGATTATAAGAAGATATTATGTATTTGGAATGGTTAAAATAATTTAAAGATGAATTAAATCAAATTTAGATGAATGAAGGATGGGAACTTGTTTAGAAATAATAAGGAATGAATATTATCGATGGTAAATGGGTGTAAAAAATAATCTTTTTAAAAAATGATTAATTTCATGAATAAAATAATGTTTAGTTTTCAAATGATACTCATATGTGAAAGGTGGTGATTTTATAAAATCTTTTTACCATATTGAAATTATTGAGACCATATTAATGCTTTTGGATGCTGATGTTCATAAAAAATGGTTTTTATTAAAAGGATGTAATGATAGAATTCTAGAACGGTTTGGTTGAAGAAGAAGAATATATTGAAAAATCAAGGAGATTCAAACATGATTATGACTACAATATTATTTCTAAATTGTTTCAATAATTATATGGGTTTATGAATCTCCATTATGCCATGTTATCTAAATATGATAGTTTCTTTAAGAAATTGAACTTTTCTAATTGAAAAGGTAATATAAAAAAATATATGAAATGGGAAATCTCCTAAAATATGATAGTAACTTTTTATATTGATGATATAATCCTTTCTAGTGACAAGTATCTTGCATATAATGTGTTTTTAGTGAAAATGACAACATAAATTGAAATTTCAGTGTTTGGGTAGATGAATTTTGTTCCTGAGATTTGAGTTATAAAAAATAGAACTATATAATTATTTTATAAATAATGTTTTCCATGATCTATTTTAATGTTTTACATAACTGATTTAGTGGATAATTTAAATCTTACATCAATTGGAAAGGATGAGAAAATATAAATAAAGTAAAATTGTTAATCAAATAATAATTTGGAAGTTATTTATAAGTCTACACTATCTACAGACATCTCATCTAGAAATAATGTATATATTCAAGTAGTTGGATTTATATTAGGTTGATAAAAATAAATCAAAATTTAAAACTTCTAAAATGATTTTTAGATAATTTAAATGAACATAAATCATTTTCATGATGTATCCAATAAGTTATTACTTGAGTGAACTTTGTTTTATAGATGTTTATTTGGTTGGTTATTCTAATAACCAAAAATTTAATTTCCATAGGAACATTAAATTTTGGTGATAGTATTTTTTATTGGAGTAAAATAAAAAAATGTCTATAAGATTGAGTATAGTATAATACAAATATGTTATTTTGACCGAAGGTTTCAATTACATTTTTTGGATAAATGTTTTTTTACATGAATTTAAAGTGGGTAATGAAAATCCATTTAATGTTTTCTTTGATAAAAAATTCAAATCGATCTTTCAAATGACCCAAAAAAATATATCACAATAATAAATATTAACATAACGTTTCATTTGATCAATGATAATGTTTATTCTAATTAAATAAAACTAGAGTGTATTTCAAAATATAATGGAATTTAAAATATTTTCACTTATGTGATGATAATTGAATGGTTTGAGGAATTTAGGTTGAAGTATTAGGTTCCACCTTCCCCTCTCAGGTAATAGAAGATATGGGATGTTCCCATTCAATGTAATATCTTATATTTTTAAAGGGGGTGCGTTTAAGATCTTTTTCAAAAGAAGGAGACAAAACATGTATATTATCAAATAATCTAAGGATAGTGTTATTATTACAAAAAAAGTGGTAAAATAAAATTAGTGAGTTGAGGGGGCATAAATAAATATTAGTTTTCCATAACTTATTATCACTGAGATATGTAATTCTGTTTGAAATATTCTTTTTTATGATCTGTGATTTCAATAATGTTCTCTTTAATAAAGTCCATGATATGATAAAATGAAAAAAGTGTTGAGTGCTAAAAATAATTTTTCTTCAAACAAATTCAAGTGGGGAGATTGATGTTCCCCTTTGGTTATAATTTGATATATTTTTTCAGCTCTCTTCAGATGATTTTTTTATGATCATCTTTAAATTTTTTTATGTACAATGTATTGAGTTTTGAGGTTTTTATAATGATAGTATATGGTAAGGGTTAAAATGAAATTATTTGTTAAAGTACCAATAAGTTAAGGACTATGACTCTATTGAAATAAAATCCAAAAATAAATCAAATGGTTAGGGTGATTAGATGTTCATGAAGTTGTTAATAGTTTTATTTTTTAAAAATATTCAATGGAAATTCAGTCATGTTATTCATTTAATATCCTTGAAATTTATAAACCTTCACTTTTATGGAAGACAATACGTGATTCATTCTTGGATTATATGAATATATTATAGTAATATATTGAAATTATTCAAATTTGATGTTGAAATTTGATATTTATAAGTAATTTATGTGAAGTATTTTTAGTAAACTATAGGAAACATAATCATGTTAGATAAAATCAATTTAATAAACGATAATGATGATTATACTAAATTAAAGTATAGGTAGAACTAGAATAAAGGAATTTAATTGTAACAAAATTACAGTCACTAGATGATTCTAGGGGACTTCACATATATACACTGTAAAAGGAATAATTTTGATCATGAGTAGGAAAATTAACATAAAATATTCTCCAAGGGAAATTTTTTATTCAAGTAGATATTTGAAATTATTTTGAAGATCATTATTTCTATAACTTATGGGAAATCTCACAGAGCTAAAAAAACATTTTCTTTAAAGAATATTTAAGGAACATGATTAATAAATTGAGTGAGTGAGAATTGGAAATTGGATCCCATGCTCCTCGGATTAATCATAATTAATATAGCTATATATAAATAGGATGTTGTTCGTTTAATTTTTTTGATTTTATTGAGTTTATATGTAAAAAAGACTATCAAGATCCAAAAAATATATTATTATAAATAAAAAATTTCTCTAAGGAGGATATCATTGTGTTTATTATTCTTGAGTTTTTAAGAATGACATAGAAAAGGTTTAGATATCTACGTTCATAAAATTGAAATGCGTGAGCCTAATATGATTCCTTATTTTGTAGGCTCAAAGGATTATCGAAATATAATAACTCCTCAGACCTGATGTAATAATTTTTTTGGAAACATATGTGTCGAATGTCCTCATGTATTATGTATTCCCTCCTCCCAAACTATTATAATTTGTAATATATTATAGTGTAAAATATTGGACTCAAACATTCCCAGCACAACTGGGAGTATTTTCCCTCATTTGGGATGAACCTTATAAAAATCCATATGAATTTATTTATTATTTACAATACTATGTGTGTGAGAAAATGGTTTTTATTACATGTGTATATAAAGACCATACGAAGTCATACAGTAAAACTTATTGTTAAAGGATGTTGTAAAAAAAGACCACAGACTCAACCTCCCTATTATCTGTGGTTCACCCTTTATGAGATATCACTGTTTGTGAATATATAATATATATTTAATTTTTATATATTTTTATAGGAATCATTTAATGTATTTCATAAATTTAAAAATAATATTATTTTTAATATTAATATTATTTTATACCTATATGTTACATAAAACATAATTTAATGAATAGTGTATTATGTAATTAAAATAAAAATTTAAAATCTAAATGATAAATGATTTGAAAATTACATATTGAAATAATGATATTTTATCGAAAAAATATACAAGACTACATTAAGAATAATACAGAGGATTTCATAAATAAAAAATACAGTTTTACAATTTCAAAACATGAAAGACAATAATAATTACATTTCAAGTGGAAGATCACTCAATAGTCAAAAAATAATAAATTTTTACATTTATTACAAGAGAAAATATATAGATTAAAATATAAATAATCCACATAATAATGTAATATCATATGTTGAATTTAGTATTAAAATTATATAATAATAACACAACCAAATATATGGTAGCTATAGATGATATGACCAAAAATTGATGAAATCACATATGAATGGAAGGTGATGATGGAAGATGAATCAAAATTATAGAATATAATGATTAGTGGTGATTGAGGGTGATACAACTTAGTGGGGAGGATCTAATGGGGGTAAAATTAAGTAGAGTTTAGATCTTTTGGCTGTATTGAATGAAAAAAAGTATATAACTAATATTTTCATCCATAAATTAACAATTTTCTATATCAGTTATATAAATAACCATTTTAGAAAACTATTTTTCCATAGAATACATACTAACTAAAATTACAAAATAATCCATTGGTTTTTTACTTTAATATACAAAAAACATTTTCAACATTGGTTTCAGAAATCAAAAATTAAAAAATAATTCTTTTAAACTATTTTGGTAGTAGTGTGTGAAACCTATAATTGAATTAAATAGTATTTTAATTCTCTAATCCATCAATTTTCTCATATATTATCCAAAATTTCATGTTCAAACCTATATTATAGAAATTATATTTATATAAAAATATCATTTGTTTACATTTATGAGGGCATTTTAATATCCCTCTAAATCCCCTAATTTGATATAATTTACCATAATAAATACCATTTCACCAATACCATATCATAAATAAATTATCATATTCAATATATTAATGAATAAAAAGAATCCTCCATCAGATACTTGTCGATAATAAAAATAAAATAACTAATAAAAAATATTTTTAATAAAATCTAACATTTTCATTGGAAAATATTATTTAATAAATAAGATAAATTAAATCTTTTGAACCATGAAATGGACTCAAAATTTTTATGTTGAGTATGGTATGAGAGGTTTCAAAACACCACCGTATTAGAACATATTCTAATCTTCTAACATAATGGGAATTCTAACCTATAATCCCATTATCCCTATATCAATAATTAGGATATAAATTTATTCTAGTACAATCTTTGCACAAAACATTTATACAAAAATTATCCTTTATAATTATTACTGTAAAGAAATAGTAAATCATAGTCTTCATTGAGAAAAACTAAATCATATTTCTTACATATCATGTGAGTTGTAAATCCATGGTGTGATAAATTATAAAAAATCATTCAAATACTTTGAATTAATGCATAATGACACTTATATGTAAAAGAATTTATGTACCATAATGTTAAATAAGGTTTATAATAAATAAATGAAAAATATATATATTCATCATTATTTATTATGTAATTATTAAATGAAAAATTTTATCAATATTTTTTAAATGTATAAATTCATGTATATTTTGTGCATTACCTTTAGGAACACTCTATTGAATATTTTTTTAGATTTTTTTTGTTAAAAATCAACATAATTTAACTATTCTTTTGTCATGAACCATGATGGGAAGTCATCTAACCTGTTTCAAGACATAATGCAAAGGGTGGTTCTGATCCCGACTAGAAGGAGACTAATATAGGTCAACAAAATAATCATTATTGGAATGATTTTTCCCCAAAAAACTACGATCAAAAAGAAAAGAAGACACAGAAAAACTAATGATAGATGAAAATAAATAAATAAAAAATTGATCTTTGAACAAAAACTTCTAGAAAAAACCTGAATACAAGGAAAAATATTGACCATGCCAAAAATATCTCTTTGTGGCCCCTTGATCAACACAAACATAAAGTCTAACCTGCTCCAATGGTGAGAAACCAAATGAAAAAAACTATAATTTTAAAAAAGCATGGGTCAACTTGCCCCGAATGGAAAAAGTAGGATGTGATCTTAAAAAACATTAGAATTAATCACCACATAATCCAAGAATTTACTGTACCAAAATATTCCATAAACACTAGTTTGAATACACCTTCAAAAAATAGGTTTTATATATTTTAAAAAAATGAATCCCAACATCCACATGTTCTATTTTCATAAACAACATGCACCACTTTCCTTTTCATGAACAATTTCATTTTTAACAACCCTTTTTAAATCCAAATTCCATGTTAAAATTCATATCTTGTTATTAAAAAGGATAATAATAAAGTGAAATAATAAAAATATAATTAGCATAAAATAGCAGGGTTAAAATAAACACAAGCAACAAAAATAAATAGAACTTATAGATATTGATTCATGAGAATTTCATGAATATACCTAAAGTGATCCTATAATGTACTTTGTAACACCCCAAGCTTCCATTGTACATTTCCCTTTGAATAGTACAGTAGCATGCGTTGTATGCAACTCTGAGTTCTAGCACACACGATAACCAATCAAACTAGCCGTTATGAATAGTAATAACCACTTTTTGAAATTTTATACATATTATATTTCAAAATGGACATCATTTTAGGATTCATAATATCAAAATTAGCTTAGGGTGAATTTTTGGTACTTTTCTGATAACGTTCATATTATGATGAATAATGAAGATTACTAAATTTTAATTAAAAACAACTTCTTTAATCGAAATAATTAATAGTGATAAATTATGAATTTGAGTGGTTTAAAATTATATTTATAATATATTTTTACAATTTAACCCAATGTTGGTCATTGGACATAATTTCACATTTAAACCAGACATAAACAAGTGTCAATCATGTGATAGTTATTGTTTCTTAAGAACATGCTTTTTGTTTTGACAGCGGGAATTAATTTTAAATTAATAAATGCAACTTATATGTTTTTAATTTGGTAAAATAGACTTCATTATTGAATTATGAATAAAAAAATTAGCTCAGGGTAAATTTTTGGAATTTTTCTGAAAACATTTATTTTTTTATGAATAGTGAAAAACACAGAGTTATTGTTTAAAACTGAATTTTTATTTAAATATTTATTTATTTTATTTAAATTATTTAATGTCAAAATAGATACATAATACCTATATAAGTTCAATTTAATTCATTGGAGTCGGTTTATAATAATTTTAGATATATAAAAATTTTATTGAACTTTTCACCGTCTTTTACTCAGCTCCTAGGTGCTTTTGCAAATTCACATAAAACATAATTTTACCGCTACTGTGAGCAGAATTTCGAAAATCAGAGAGACTCGGTTAATATCAAGGAGTATAATGTGGTTCAATGACATAAAAATAATTTTTTTGTGAATAGTAACTTTTTACTTTTATTTACCACGGTTAAAAGTAAATAGGGTAATTAAGGGTAAAAATGATATTAATATTAACCTAAAAAATGTCCTAATTCTATTGGACCAAATTTATCTCGACCAAAAACAACCTTAGGAAAAAAATATTATCATTTAGGTCCACATGGATTATATTAGGATATTTATTATTATTTAATTTAAAGAAGAGTTAAAAGATCTAAAATCAAAGTTTAATTACTAAAACATTTTTAATATAGGGTTATACATAAGATAAATTCAATTTTAAATATTCATTAGAAATATAAATCTATTTCCTAAATAATTATATTTTATATATAATTTTTAGACATTAAATATTTTAATTTATTTATGACATAATGATGATGCAGTAATTACTTTATTAGAGAAATATTAAAATAATTAATATTATAAACATCCAAATAAAAATGATTTGAGACTTTTAATGAATTACAAGAATTTTATAGGTTAATATGACATGTTAGTATTTATTTAATTAACTTTCTTCAAAGTAATCATGCTGTTATGATTTTCACAAAAATCAAATACCAAATACTGTCAAAATTGACATAAAAGGGTTTTCAAAACAAATATTATATTATTAATTGATATTAAATTCGTTAAAATCTATGGTTCGGCCAAAGGACTTGTATCATGATAGGGGTATCATTGAGGGACCACTTGGGGGTCTCTTGGAGGTATATTGTATGTTTATTAACTATATAATATAAAAATACAAAGTGACGTGGTAAATGTGAATCTAATTAACCAAGAGTTAAAATTAAAAGATAAATTTAATATAATGACCCAAACCGATCTAAAATCTATTGGTTGAAAGGGTTTCTACCCATCCACACCTTATACTATGTATAATCAACTTTGGAGCCATTAGAAACCGAATATGAATTTATTTTAAATTAATACCTTAAGTTTTTCTTAAAGAGCCCCTCCTCCCCCTTATAAAAGAACGCAACTACTAATAAATTATTCACACCTTCAAAACCTTTTGGTTCATCCAACCATTGACACAATACTCTTTCAACATCCTTCACTTCAACATAGGGTCCTTAGTTTGATCAGAAAGTCATCCTAAGGAGCCCTTCTGATCAAATCAAAAGGAAGAACGCGAAGAAGAGGTAATGTTTTCACCACCATCTTTCAAGTTCCTTTATTCTTCAACTTCTTCTTTATTTGTTATTTCTATACTAAAATAAGGAATTCAGTATCTCCTATATATTGTGATTTTATTATAAATAGGGTACAACCATATTCAGTATTAAATCCATACTTTAAATGACATGTCACCATACGTGTGTACGTACGGCTTACCGTCTCCACGTCATGGTGTAATTGTTATTCTATACATTATTATTTGGATGGTATAATAATGATGTGTATTTGATGTAAATAATAAATATATAATTATAAGGATTCTTTATATATGATATAACATCCAATTATATATTATTTTAATATCAAAAGAATGATATTTTCACTCGTGCGTACGTACGGATTACCGTCTCCACGACACGATGAGATTCATTTTCAAGTTCACCATTCATCGACGATTATAAAAACATATATTACCAATAAGTATGTAATATATGAAATAATAATTATACTGGAGATATATATATATTAATATATATAAGGATTTATTTACTTACATATATCTTATTCACTAACTTCCGTTCAATACTATATGAAAATAGAAACAACGTTTATGCGTACGTACGGACTACCGTCTCCATAAACGGGGTTTTCCATTTCATATATATGTCTATTATAAATATTTATATTCTAAATATATATGATATATTTATCATGTTTTATATTTTGTAAGTATTTAAATCATGATCTAAGTGATACATCCAAGAGTAACAAGTTAAAACATGTACGATAAAGAAATCGATTATTACCCAAAATGTTAATTTAACATGGAAATTATTATTAAATGGTTAATATACAGTCATAAATGAATCATTTATGATATCATAAATATTAATATGGTTCTGGTATAATTTAATAACATACTATGATCTGCGTACATGAGGTTAAACGTACCCTCGACTAAAGGAAATTACAAGGTAAGAGGTTTTCATCTCACTCATTATTCCCGTGAGATTCATGTCATATTGACACTATTACCTTTTGTGTGTTGTATATACTGCCTATAATTGTATTATATGTGTAATAAACTTTAATTTATGTGTATTTAAAAATTCATTGTATGATACCTCTTTCATGGGGTGTATTTTTCGTATGTTAGAAAATTGGTAAGGGTTAATTTCACAGTAACTTTATTATTTGAGGTTGTTTTTACGTAAGTATCTACTGGGAAATATTTAATATCAATGTCCATGTTTTATGAAAGTGTTTTCAAAGGAATTATTTTTAGATAATTTTTACTAAAACATCATTTCAAATGTTTTAAAAATTTATACTTTTAAATCCTTCTCTTTAATGTCCATGTCTTCAAAATGGTTTTTAAGAATTTATTTATATGGACATGAATGTTTTTAAAATGTTAATTCCTTTAAAAAGATTCAAAGTGTTATGGGAAACTTTGATTCAAAAATATTTTTAATGAATTCTTATCTAAATTGTGTGACTTTTAAATGTTTTCATGAAAAGGGTCATTTCTCTCAAAGAGTTTTAAAAATCATTTTCATCTATGTCAAAAAAAATTAATGGATTTTAAACTTGTTTTGAAGATGATTTATCTTGATACAAATCTTCCATATTGTGTTGAAGGGTTTGTGATATGTTTGACTGTGGATGTGTTATTTTTCTTCCATTCATGGTTTATTGAGAAAGAATTGACATTTAGTATGCTAGTTTTAATACGAATGTTTGTGTTATGTTTAAAACTCTTCATATAAGGAATGCATTGGACATAGTAAGTGACGGGTGGAGCCCGCTATAGATCCTCGATTCATCAGTAGGTATCATGAGACAAACTAGTGTCTTGGAATGAAGCCTTTACAAAATCTTATTTAGAGTCTTGGTACAAGGCCTTGGCTACATGGTTATGATAGTCTAGCATTATGCATTCCATCATTATGAATGTGGTTCGTGATATTGCATGTGATTATTAGTTTTGTAGAATATCCATGTAAATAAGTAAATGAAATTATTTCATTTTATTTCGGCCATATTATGATGAATTTCATGTTTAAAAGGTTTTTTTTAGTTTTATACATTTCCTTACATGTTTATGCTTATCTTTGATAGTTTCAGCTATATTACTTACCCTTACTGAGCATTTGAGCTCACCCCCTTCTATGTTTTATTTTTCCCAGGATTCCAATAAGTGTATTGTGATTGATATGAAGGGTTAAGCCAAGAGAATATTGGTGTTCATAAAGATTATTTATGTTGTTTTGTAAGTCTTAAAATGAAAATGTACCATTCATGTATGTAATATATTTTCCAAGACTGCTAAACTAATTTGTCCCACGGAACCTGATTCCTTGTTATCGTGCCAATGGATTAAAATAATGCACCGACTCTACATAACTGGGGTCGAGGCGTTACACTTGGTATCAGAGGAAGTTTAGAAATAACCTTGAAAACTAGATTTAGATAAACTCTGATTAGAGCACATAGACCAAAGATAGTCTTTGGGGATTAGTATAGAAGAACTTCCTAGAAGTTTGGTATTGTACAGATTTTGTGAGTTTTTTGAGAAATAAATCAGTGTCTGGATACGAGCATGTAGAGGTGGCTCTGGCACAGATGTACCTAGGGTTAAAACCTGAAAACACCACTTTTAGCTAGACTCAAATTGGAACTGGTGCACGAAAAATGGCCTTGCTACACTCTTGGTTACGACACTCCCAAGGGATATGCTTAGGATAATTCTCATTTTCATTACAAACCATTATTAAGGTCTCATGAGTATATACTTACTCAAAGAAAACATTTTTATGATTATGGATTATATCCATAAACTATTCAATTTGCTTTAGGTATTTTAAAAGTTTGGAATTATTCATTGCAATTCATAAACTGACCTAGTTTATGCTATTGTATAGAAACGGCGCCCAGTAGAACGAATGTGAACTCTAGTAATATGTATGATCCAAAGAGTAAGAATGATAATATCATTCATGGTCCTAATCCAGAATTTAGAAGGGAAATAGTCTCCCACGTATTATCATCATGTTAAAAAATAGTATCATGTGTTGATAAGATATGTAAAGAATTTTCGGAGTCATATGTCTTTGAAGGGAATCTTGAGAAGAAAAGGATGGTAGAGAGAAGGACAGATAAAGGGAAGAAGGAAAAGAAGGGTTTTCCCATATGTGATAACTGTGGAAAGAATCACCTAGGAAAATGCTTGAAGGGAATGGGAGTATGTTTTAATTGTGGAGAAAAATGACACCAAGTACGTGAATGCAAGTGTAAGAAAATGGTTTCAAATGTACAATGCTTCATCTGTAAAGAGTTTGGACACTACGCGAACCAATGTCACAGTCATCATACTATGAAGCAAATGATGCTATTGGATAATAATCAAGTTATGATACTACCACAGATAATGAGTAATGACTAGTGTTCTTATGTTGTTATTTTAGAATTATTTCATTTAAGTGTTCTATCAATGATGTTCGGGAAATAAATATGGATTGTACTATAGTACTATTTCATTAAGGATTTGAGATTTTATTGTACTATGAAAAGTGACTCTATAGTGAGTTAAAGATTTTGGAAATTACATTGTTGAAGGAAAGTTAAACCTTAATATGGTCCTAATATTGAGGTAGTGATTTTGAAATAAGAGATGGTTGATTTTGGTAATTCAGGGTATTGCGGCGTTCTAAAAGAATATATGAGGAAGGCATTCACATGTTATTTCTTGGAAAAAAGGATCCACATTATGTTTAACTTCCTTGTAAATTTTGGACTGTGAGTTTGGATAGTATTATTTTTGATAAGTCTAAAGGTTGGAATGGATTAAGTTTGAAAAGTTATTTTTTGATTTTTATAAAAGGACAACACACAGACCGTGTGACAACTTGTCACGTTGGACAAAGCTGTGGGAATCGAACCCACAACCATAGTGAGATTGGGATTTATCACCTACCACTAGACTAAGTGAATCCCCTGGATTGTATAATGTAGATTCTTTTTTTGAAAGGGTCTTATATGTGAATTATAAATTCATTATATTTGGAACCCTATACGATTAGGATAAAAAGAGATTTTTGAGCTGTGTTATGTTTTGGAGTGAAAGATGAGTTTGTGGTAGAAATTTAGTAATGGATAAAACTTTAATTATAAAGTAAGTATGTCTCCTTATGATTTTAGCCAATATCATAAATAAATTCATCAACATTATGAAAATGAACTTATAACAAAAACGTTGTCATAGATAGTACCATAGAACATCACAAATTTATGGCTTTGTGATTGTTGGCCTTTTCATAGACATGTCCTCTACCACTCTCCATCAGATATTAATGGATAGATTTCTCTTTCATATCCATGTTTTCATAAATAGAACCCTAGTATGTGTTATTTTCTGTAACCTTCATACTTACCACTCATTATTTTAAATAGAGGCCCCGTTAATCCATTTTTCGATGTGGGATTTCAACAAAGATATTTTGAAATGTCAACCCCAAATTTCCAATACCGAGCATAAATTATGAGGATACAATTTATTGAAGGAGGGGAAAATGTAACACCCCAAGCTTCTATGGTACATTTCTCTTTGAATAATACAGTAGCATGCATTGTATGCAACTCAGAGTTCTAACACACACCACAACCAATCAGACTAGTTGTTATGAATAGTAATAACCGCTTTTTGAAATCTTATACATATTATCTTTCAAAATGGACTTCATTTTAGGATTTTTAATATCAAAATTATCTTAGGGTGAATTTTTGGTACTTTTCTAATAACTTTCATATTTTGATGAATAGTGAAAATTACTAAATTTTAATTAAAAACAAAATTTTTAATCGAAATAATTAATAGTGCTAAATTATGAATTTGAGTGGTTTAAAATTATATTTCTAATATATTTTTACAATTTAATCCAATTTTGGTCATTGGAAATAATTTCACATTTAAACCAGACATAAACAAGTTTCAATCTTTTGATAGTTGTTGTATTTTAAAAACACACATTTTGTTTTGACAGAGGGAATTAATTTTGTATTAATAAATGTGACTTCTATGTATTGAATTTTGTAAAATAGACTTCATTATTGAATTCCGAATATCAAAATTAGCTTAGGGTAAATTTTTGGTATTTTTTTGAAAACTTTTAATTTTTGATGAATAGTGAAAAACACTGAGTTATAGTTTAAAACTGAATTTTTATTTAAATAATTATTTATTTTATTTAAATTATTTAATGTAAAAATAGATACATAATACCTATATATGTTCAATGTAATTCATTGGAGTCTGTTTATAATAATTTTAGATATATAAAATTTTTATTGAACTTCTCACCGTCTTTTACCCACCTCCTAGGAGCTTTTGCAAATTCACATAAAACATAATTTTTCCGCTTCTGTGAGCTGAATTTTGAAAATCCGAGAGACACAGTTAATATCAAGGACTATAATGTGGTTCAATGAGATAAATATAATTTTTGGTGAAAAGTAACTTTTTACTTTTATTTAACACGGTTAAAAGTAAATAAGGTAATTAAGGGTAAAAATGATATTAATATTAACCTAACACATGTTCTAATTCTATTGGAAAAGTGTATCTCGACCAAAAACAATATTAGGAAAAAAATATTATCATTTAGGTCCACTTGGATAAGATTTGGACATTTATTATTATTTAATTCAAAGAAAAGATAATTACTAAAACATTTTTAATATAGGGTTATACATAAGATAAATTTGATTTTAAATATTCATTAGAAAGATATAACGATTTCCTACATAATTGTATTTATTTATAATTTTTAGACATTAAATATTTTAATTTATTTATGACACAAAGATGATGTAGTAATTAACTTATTAGAGAAATATTAAAATAATTGATATTATAAACATCCAAATAAATATAATTAGAGAACTTTAATGAATTCCACGAATTTTATAGGTTAATAAGACGTGTTATGATTTATTTAATTAAATTTATTCGAAGTAATCATGCTGTTATGATTTTCACAAAAATCAAATACCAAATAGTGTCAAAATTGACATAAACGAGTTTTTAAAACAAATATTATATTATTAATTGATATTAAATTCATAAAAATATAAGGTTCGGCCAAAGGAATTTTATCATGATATGTGTATCATTAATGGACCACTTGGGGGTCTCTAGGAGGTATATAGTATGTTTATTAACTTTATAATATAAAAATACAAAGTGACATGGTAAATGTCAATCTAATTAACCAAGAGTTAAAATTAAAATATAAGGGTAATATAAAGACCCAAACTTGTCTAAAATATAATGGATGAATGGATTTAAACCCATCCCCACCTTATACTTTTAATAATCTACTTTGGAGCCATTAGAAACCGAATATTAATTTATTATAAATTAATACATTATGTTTTTTCTTAAAGAGCCCCTCCTCCCCCATATATAAGGACCCATCTTCTAACCAATTCTTCACACCTTCAAAGCCTTTTTGTTCAGCCAACCCCAGCCAAAAGCCTCTCTAGACATCCCTAAATTCATCATAGAGGCCTTATTTTGATCAGAAAGCCAACCTAAGGAACCTTTTTGATCAAAACAAAAGGAAGAACCCAAAGAAGAGGTAATGTTTTCACTTCCCTCTATCAAGTTCCTTTCTTCTTCAAATTCCTCTTTCTTTGTTATTTCTACACTAAAATAATGACTCCAGTATCTCCTTTATATTGTGATGTTATTATAAATATGGTACAACCATATTTAGTATTCTGTCCATCCTTTGAAGGACATGTCACCATACGTGCATACGTACAGCTTACCGTCTCCACGTCGTGGTGTAATTGTTATTCAATACATTATTATTTTGATGGGTATAATAATGATGTCTATTTGATGTAAATAATAAATATAACATTATAATTATTCTTTATATATGATATACCATCCAATTATATATTATTTTAATATCAAAAGAATGATATTTTCGCTTGTGCGTACGTACGGATGACCGTCTCAACAACACGATGAGATTCATTTCCAAGTTCACCATTCATCGACAATTATAAAAATATATATTACTAATAATTATGTAATATAAGACATAATAATTATACTGGAGATATATATATTTATATATATAAGGATTTATGTACTTACATATATCTTATTCACTTACTTCCGTTCAATACTATATGAAAACAGAAACAACGTTTATGCGTACGTACGGACTACCGTCTCCATAAACGGTGTTTTCCATTTCACATATATGTCTATAATACATATTTATATTATAAATATATATGATATATTTATCATGTTATATATTCTGGATGTATTTAAATCATGATCTATGTGATACAACCAAGAGTAAAAAGTTAAAACATGTACGATAAAGAAAGCGATTATTACCCGAAATGTTAATTTAACACGGAAATTATTATTAAATGGGTAATATAAAGTCATAAATGATTCTTATATGTTATCATAAATATTAATATGGTTCTTTTATAACTTAATAACATACTACGATCTTTGTACATGAGGTTAACTGTACCCTTGACTAAAGGAAAGTGCAAGGTAAGGGGTTTTTATCTCACTCCTTATTCCCATGAGATTCACGCCATATTGCCACTATTACCTTTTTTGTGGCGTATGTACTGACTATAGTTGTATTATTTTTGTAATACACATTAATTTATGTGTATTTAAATATTCATTATATGATACCTCTTTCATGGGGTGAGAGTTTCGTAAGTTACCAAATTTGTAAGGGTTAATTTCACAATCTATTTATTATCCGAGGTTGTTTTTACGTAAGTATCTACTGGGAAATATTTATTATCCATGTACATGTTTTATGAAAGACTTTTGAAAGGAATTATTTTTAGGGAATTTTTACTAAAACATTATTTCAAATGTTTTAAATATTTATTCTTCTAAATCTTTCTCATTAATGTCCATGTCTTCAAATTGGTTTTTATGGATTTATTTATATAGACATGAATTTTTTTAAAATTTTAATTCCTTTCAAATGTTTCAAAGTGTTATGATACACTTTGATTCAAAAATGTGTTTAATGACTTCTTTTCTAAATTATGTTACTTTTAAATGTTTTCATGAAAAATGGGTATTTCTCTCAAAGAGTTTTACAAATCATCTTCATCCATGTCAAAAACATTTAATGGATTTTAATCTTATTTTTAAGTTGATTTATCATTATTCAAATCTTCCATATTGTGTTGAAGGTTTTGTGATATGTTTGACTGTGGATGTATAATTTTTATACCATTCATGGTTTATGGAGAAAGTATTGACATTTAGTATGCTAGTTTTAATAAAAATGTTTATGCTATGTTTAAACCTATTAATATGAGAAATGAATTGGACTTAGTAACTGACGGGTGGAGCCCGCTTTAGCTCCTCGATTCATCGGTGGGTCTCATAGAAAAAGTAGTGTCTTGGCACGAGGCCTTGACAAATTCTTATTTGTAGTCTTCGCACGAGAACTTGGCTACGTGGTTATGATAGTTTGGCATTATTCATTCCATCGTTATGAAAGTGGTTAGTTATATTGCATGTGATTATTCGTTTAGTAGAATATCCATGTGAATAATTACATGGCATTATTTCATTTTATTTCTTCCATATTATACTGAATTCCATGTTTAAAAGGATTTTGTTTTAGTTTTATACATTGCCTTAAATGTTTATGCTTATCTTTGAAAGTTTCTGCTGTATTGATTACCCTTTCTGAGCATTTGAGCTTACCCCTTTCTATGTTTTATTTTTCCCAGGATTCCAAGAAGTGTATTGTGATTGATATGTAGGGTTAATCCAAGGGAATAATGGCGTTCATAATGATTATTTATGTTCTTTTGTACGAATTAAAGTGAAACTATAACATTCATGTCTGTAATATATTTTCCAAGACTGCTAAACTAATCGGTCCTTTGGAACATGATTCTTTGTAATCAAGCCAATGTATTAAAATAATGCACCAACTCTGGGTAACCGGGGTCGGGTCGTTACAATTCATATCAGAGGAATTTTAGCAACAACCTTGGAAACTAGATTTAGATAAACTCTGATTATAGCACATAGAACTAAGATAGACTTTGAGGATTAGTATAGAAAAACTTCCTAGAATTTTGGTATTGTAGAGATTTTGTGAGTTTTCTGAGAAATACATCCATGTCTGGATATGAGCATGTAGAGGCAGCTCTGGCACAGATGTACCTAGGGGTAAAACCTAAAAACACAGCTTTGAGCTAGAATCGAATGGGAACTGGTGCACGATAACGGGCCTTGTTGCACTTCTGTTTACGACACTCCCGAGGGATATGCTTAGGATAATTCTCATTTTCTATACAAACGATTATGAAGGGCTCATGAGTATATACTTACTCAAAGAAACCATTTTTATGACTATGGATTATATCAATAAACTGTTCAATTTGTGTTATGTATTTTACAAGTTTGGAATTATTCATTGCAATTCATAAACTGGCCTAGTTTATGCTATTGTATAGAAATGGCACCCAGTAGAAGGAATGTGAATTCAAGTAATACGTATGATTCAAAGAGTAAGAAGGATCAGATCATTCATGGTCCTAAGCCAGAATTTAGAAGGGAAATAGTCTCCCATGTATTATCATCATATGAAGAAATAGTATCATGTGTTAATAAGATAAGTAAAGAATTCTCGGAGTCCAAGGGCTTTGAAGGGAATCTAGAGAAGAAAAGGATGCTAGAGAGAAGGACAGATAAAGGGAACATGGTAAAGAAGGGTTTTTCCATATGTGATAACTATGGAAAGAATCACCTTTGAAAATGGTTGAAGGGAATGAGAGTATATTATAAGTGTGGAGAAAAAGGAAACCAAGTACATGACTGCAAGTGTAAGAAAAAGGTTTCAAATGTACAATTCTTCATCTGCAAGGAGTTTGGACACTACGCGAACCAGTGTCCCAGTCATCAGACTATGCCTCAAATGACGCTATTGGACAATAATCAAGTTAGGAAACTACCATAGATGAAGAGGAATGACTAATTTTCTTATGTTGTTATTTTAGAATTATTTCATTTAAGAGTTGTATCAATGATGTTCTGGAAATAAATAAGGATAGTATTGTAGTACTATTTCATTAAGGATTTGAGATTTTATGGTACTAATAGATGTGACTCTACAGCGAGTTAAATTTTTTGGAAATTACATGGTTGGAGGAAAGATAATCATTAATATGGTCCTAATATCGAGGCACTTATTTTGGAATAAGAGATGGTTGATTTTGGTAATTCAGGATGTTGCGGTGTTGTAAAAGAATATATGAGGAACGTGTTCACATGTTATTACCTGGAAAAAAGGATCCGCATTATGTTTAACTTCCTTAAAAATTTTGGATTGTGAGTTTGGATATTAGTATTTTGGATAAGTCTAATGGTTGGAATGTATTATGTTTGAAAGGTTATTTTTGGATTTTTATAAAAGGACAACACGCAGACCGTGTGACAACTCGTCGTGTCGGACAAAGCTGTGGGAATCGAACCCAAAACCATAGTGCGATTGGGATTTATCGCCTACCACTGATCTACGTGAAGTCTCTGGAATATATAATGTAGTTTCTTTTTTTAAAAGGGTCTGATATGTGAATTATAAATTCATTATATTTGGAACCCTATACGATTAGGATAAATAGAGTATTTTTGAGTTGTATTATGTTTTGGATTGAAAGATGAGTTTGTGGTAGAAATTTAGTAATGGATAAAACTCTAATTATAAAGTAATTATATCTCCTTATGATTTTATCCAATATCAAAAATAAATTCCTCAACATTAAGAAAACAAACATAGAACAAAAACGTTGTCCTAGATGCTACCTTAGATCATCACAAATTTATGGCTTTGTGATTGATGGCCTCTTCATAGCCATGTCCTCTACCACTCTCCATCAGATATTGATGGTTAGATTTCTCTTTCATATACATGTTTTCTTACATGGAACCCTTGAATGTCTTATTTTCAGTAACCTTCATACTTTCCACTCTTTATTTTAAATAGAGGCATCGTTAATCCATTTTTCGATGTGGGATTTCAACTAAGATATTTTGAATTTTCAACCCCACGTTTCCAATACCGAGCATAAATTGCGAGGAAGAAATTTATTGAATGAGGGAATAATGTAACACCCCAAGCTTCCATGGTACATTTCTCTTTGAATAATACAGTAGCATGCGTTGTACGCAACTCTGAGTTCTAACACACACCACAACCAATCAAACTAGCCGTTATGAATAGTAATAACCACCTTTTGAGATTTTATAAATATTATCTTTCAAAGTGGACTTCATTTTAGGATTCGGAATAAGAAAATTAGCTTAGGGTGATTTTTTGGTACTTTTATGATAACTTTCTTATTTTGATGAATAGTGAAGATTACTGAATTTTAATTAAAAACAAATTTTTTAATCGAAATAATTAATACTGATAAATTATGAATTTTAGTTGTTTAAAATGGTATTTATAATATATTTTTACAATTTAATCCAATTTTGGTTGTTGGACATAATTTCACATATAAACCAGACATAAACAAGTGTCATTCTTTTGATAGTTAGTGTTTCTTAAAAACACGTTTTTTGTTTTAACCGCAGGAATTAATTTTAAATTAATAAATTCAACTTATATGTTTTGAATTTGGTAAAATAGACTTAATTATTGAATTCATAATATCAAAATTAGCTTAGGTTAAATTTTTGGTGTTTTTCTGAAAACTTTTAATTTTTGATGAATAGTGAAAAACACTGAGTTATAGTTTAAAACCGAATTTTTATTTAAAAAATTATTTATTTTATTCAAATTATTTAATGTAAAAATAGATACATAATACCTATATATGTTCAACGTAATTCATTGGAGTTAGTTTATAATAATTTTAGATATATAAAAAAATTATTGAACTTTTCACCGTCTTTTATCCACCTCATAGGAGCTTTTCTAAATTCACATAAAACTTAATTTTACCGTTTCTGTAAGCTGAATTTTGAAAATCCGAGAGACACAGTTATTATCAAAGAGTAAAATGTGGTTCAATGAGATAAAAATAATTTTTTTTGTGAATAGTAACTTTTTACTTTTATTTACCACGGTTAAAGGTAAATAGGGTAATTTAGGGTAAAAATGATATTAATATTAACCTAACACATGTCCTAATTCTATTAAAAATGTGTATCTTGACCAAAAACAACCTTAGGAATAAAATATTATCATTTAAGCCCACTTGGATTAGATTATGACATTTATTATTATTTAATTCAACGAAGAGTTAAAAGAGTTAAAATCAATGTTTAATTAATAAAACATTTTTAATATAGGGTTATACATAAGATAAGTTCGATTGAAAGTATTCATTTTAAAGATAAAACTATTTCCTACATAATTTTATTTTATTTATAATTTTTAGACATTAAATATTTTAATTTATTGATGACACAATGATGATGCAGTAATTACCTTATTAGAGAAATATAAAAATAATTGATATTATAAACTTTGAAATAAATTTAATTTGAGACTTTTAATGAATTCAACAAATTTTATAGGGTTATATTACATTCTAGGATTTATTTACATAACTTTATTCGAAGTAATCATGCTATTATGATTTTCACAAAAATCAAATACCAAATAGTGTCAAAATTGACATAAAAAAGTTTTTAAAACAAATATTATATTATTAATTGATATTAGATTCCTAAAAATATAAAGTTCGGAAAAAATACTTTTATAATCATAGGTGTGTCATTAATGGACAACTTGGGGATCTCTTGGAGGTATATACTAAGTTTATTAACTATATAATATAAAATTACAAAGTGACATGTTAAATGTCAATCTAATTAACCATGAGTTAAAATTAGAAGATAAGGCTAATATAATGACCCACACATGTCTAAAATCCATTGGTTGAAATGCTTTCGACACATACCAACCTTATACTTTTAATAATCCACTTAGAAGCCATTATAATCCGAATATGAATTTATTATAAATTAATACTTTATGTTTTTCCTAAAGAGCCCCTCCACCCCCTTATAAATGAAAACAACTTCTATCAAATTATTCACAGCATAAAAGCCTTTTGGTTCAGCCAAACCCTACCAAAGTACTCTCTAAACTTCCCTAAATTCAACATAGAGGCCTTAGTTTGATCAGAAAGCCAACCTACGGAGCCCTTTTGATCAAATCAAAAAGAAGAACCGGAAGAAGAGGTAATGTTTTCACCACCCTCTTTCAAATTCATTTCTTCTTCAAAATATTATTTCTTTGTTATTTCTACACTAAAATAATGACTCCAATATCTCCTATATACTGTGATGTTATTATAAATATGGTACAACCATATTCAGTATTTTGTCCATCCTTTGAATGAAATGTCACCATACGTACGTACGTACAACTTACCGTCTCCACGTCGTGGTGCAATTGTTATTAAAAACATTATTATTTATATGGGTATAATAATGATGTGTATTTGATGTAAATAATAAATATAACATTATAAGTATTCTTTATATATGATATACCATCCAATTATATATTATTTTAATATCAAAAGAATGATATTTTCGCTCGTGCGTACGTACGGATTACCATCTCCACGACGCGATGAGATTGATTTCCATGTTCACCATTCATTGACGATTATAAAAATATATATCACTAATAAGTATGTAATATATGACATTATGATACTACTGGAGATATATATATATATATATATATAAGGATTTATTTACTTACATATATCTTATTCACTTACTTCTATTCAATACTATATGAAAAGAGAAACAACGTTTATGCGTACGTACGGACTACCATCTCCATAAATGGTGTTTTCCATTTCATATATATGTCTATTATACATATTTATATTCTAAATATATATGATATATTCATCATGTTTTATATTTTAGAAGTATTTAAATCATTATCTAAGTGATACAACCAAGAGTAACAAGTTAAAACACGTACGATAAAGAAAGTGATTATTACCCGAAATGTTAATTTAACATTGAAATTATTATTAAATGGGTAATATAAAGTCATAAATGAATATTTTATGATATCATAAATATTAATATTGTTCTGTTATAATTTAATAACATACTAAGATCTTTGTACATGAGGTTAAACATACCCTCGACTAAAGGAAAGTGCAAGGTAAGGGGTTTTCATCTCACTCCTTATTCCCGTGAGATTCATGCCATATTGCCACTATTACCTTTTGTGTGGTGTATGTACTGCCTATAATTGTATTATTTATGTAATAAACTTTAATTTATGTGTATTTAAATATTAATTTTATGATACCTCTATCATGGGGTGTATGTTTCGTAAGTTACCAAATTGGTAAGGGTTAATTTCACAATCTCTTTATTATCTGAGGTTGTTTTTACGTATCTACTGGGAAATATTTATTATCCATGTCCTTGTTTTATGAAAGAGTTTTCAAAGGAATTATTTTTAGGGAATTTTTACCAAAAAATCATTTCAAATGTTTTAAATATTTTCTCTTCTAAATCTTTCTCTTTAATTTCCATGTCTTCAAAATGGGTTTTAATGATTTATTTATATGGACATGATTGTTTTTAAAATGTTAATTCCTTTCAAAAGTTTCATTTTGGTATGGGAAACTTTGGTTCAAAAAATTGTTTAATGAATTTTTTTCTAAATTGTTGGACTTTTACATATTTTCATGAAAAAGTGGTATTTCTCTCAAAGTGTGTTACAAATCATTTTCATCTATGTCAAAACTATTTTATGAATTATAAACATGTTTTTGAAGTTGATTTATCATGATACAAATCTTCCAAATTGTGTTAAAGGTTTTGTGATATGTTTGACTGTGGATGTGTTATTTTTATACCATTCATGGTTAATGGAGAAAGTATTGACATTTCATATGCTAGTTTTAATATGAATGTTTATGTTATTTTTAAACCTATTCATATGAGGAATGCATTGGAATTAGTAAGTGACGGGTGGAGCCTGCTATAGCTCCTCGATGCATCGGTAGGTCTCATGAGACAAACTAGTGTCCTAGCACGAGGCCTTGACAAAATCTTATTTTTTGTCTTGGCACACGGCCTTGGCTACGTGGTTATGATAGTCTGGCATTATGCATTCCATCTTTATGAAAGTGGTTAGTGATATTGCATGTGATTATTCATTTAGCATAATATCCATGTGAATAAGTAAATGGAATTATTTCATTTTCTTTCTACCATATTATGTTGAAGTTCATGTTTTAATGGCTTTTTTTAGTTTTATACATTGCCTTAAATGTTTGTTCTTATCTTTGAATGTTTCTGCTGTATTTCTTACCCTTACTGAGCATTTGAGCTCACTCCTTCATATGTTTTATTATTCCCAGGATTCCAAGAAGTGTATTGTGATTGATATGTAGGGTTAATCCAAGGGAATAATGGCATTCATAAATATTTTATATGTAGTTTTGTACGCCTTAAAGTGAAAATGTAACATTCATGTATGTAATCTATTTTCCAAGACTGCTAAACTAATCGGTCCATTGGGACTTGATTCCTTTAATCATGCTAATGTATTAAAATAATGCACATACTCTGGGTAACTGGGGTCGGGGCGTTATAGTTGGTATCAGAGGAAGTTTAGAAATAACCTTGTAAACTATATTTAGATAAACTCTAATTAGAACACATAGACCTAAGATAGACTTTGAAGATTAGTATTGAAGAATATCCTAGAATTTTGGTATTGTAGAGATTTTGTGAGTTTTTAAGCAATACATCTCGGTCTGGATACGAACAGGTAGAGGAGGCTCTGGCAAAGATGTACCTAGGGGTAAAACTTGAAAACACCGCTTTGAGCTAGACTCGAATGGGAACTGGTGCATGAAAACGGGCCTTACTGCACTCTTGGTTACGACACTCCTAAGTTATATGCTTAGGCTAATTCTCATTTTCATTAAAAACCATTATGAAGGGCTCATGAGTATATACATACTCAAAGAATAAATTTTTATGATTATGGATTATATCAATAAACTATTAAATTTGCGTTAGGTATTTTACAAGTTTGTAATTATTCATTTTAATTGATAAACTGACCTAGTTTATGCTATTGAATAGAAATGGCACCCAGTAGAAGGAATTTTAACTCCAGTAATACGTATGATCAAAAGAGTAAGAAGGATCATATCATTCATGTTCATAATCCAGAATTTATAAGGGAAATAGTCTCCCATGTATTACTATTATATGAAGAAATATTATCATGTGTGGATAAGATATGTAAAGAATTCTCATATTCCTATGGCTTTGAAGGGAATCCAGAGAAGAAAAGGATGGTAGAGAGAAGGACAAAAAAAGGGAAGAAGGTAAAGAAGTGTTTCCCCATAGGTGATAACTATGGAAAGATTCACCTTGAAAAATGCTTGAAGGGAATGGGAGAATGTTATAAGTGTGGAGAAAAAGGACACCAAGTATGTGACTGCAAGTGTAAGAAAAAGGTTTCAAATGTAAAATGATTCATCTGAAAGGAGTTTGGACACTACGCGAACCGGTGTCCTAGTCATCAGACTATGCCGCAAATGATTCTATTAGATAACAATCAAGTTATGATACTACTATAGATGAAGAGGAATGACTAGTGTTCTTATGTTGTTATTTTAGAATTATTTCATTTAAGTTTTGTATCAATGATGTTCTGGTAATAAATAAGGATTGTACTGCAGTACCATTTCATTAAGGATTTGAGATTTTATGGTACTAAGAAAAGTGTCTCTATAGCGAGTTAATTTTTTTGGAAATTACATGGTTTAAGGAAATATAAACCTTAATATGGTCCTAAAATTGAGGATGTGATTTTGGAATAAGAGATGGTTTATTTTGGTAAATTAGGATGTTGTAGTGTTTTAAAAGAATATATGAGGAAGGCATTCACATGTTATTACCTGGAAAAAAGAATCCTCATTATGTTTAAATTACTTGTAAATTTTGGATTTTGAGTTTGGATAGTAGTATTTTGGATAAGTATAAAGGATGGAATGGATTATGTTTGAATGGTTATTTTTGTATTTGTATAAAAGAACAACACGCAGACCGTGTGACAACTCGTCGCGTCGGACAAAGCTTTGGGAATCGAACCCACATCCATAGTGCGATTGGGATTTATCGCCTACCACTGGACTACGTGAATTCCCTGGATTGTATAATGTAGTTTCTTTTTTAAAATGTTCTGATATGTGAACTATAAATTCATTATATTTGGAACCCTATACGATTAGGATGAATAGAGTATTTTTGAGTTGTATTATGTTTTGGAGTGAAAGATGAGTTTTTGGTAGAAATTTTGTAATGGATTAAACTATAATTATAAACTAATTATATACCCTTATTATTTTATCCAATTTCATTAATAAATTCCTCAACATTAAGAAAAGGAAATTAGAACAAAAATGTTGTCCTAGATAGTACCTTAGATCATAATAAATTTATGGCTTTGTGATTGTTTCCCTTTTCATAGCCATGTCCTCTACCACTCTCCATTAGATATTGATGGTTATATTTCTCTTTCATATCCATGTTTTCCTACATGGAACCCTAGTATGTGTTATTTTTGGTAACCTTCATTCTTGCCACACTTTATTTTAAATAGAGGCCTCATTAATCCATTTTTCGATGTGGGATTTCAATTAAGATATTTTGAAATGTCAACCCCATGTTTCCAATACCGAGCATAAATTGCGAGGACGCAATTTATTGAATGAGGGTAGAATGTAACACCCCATGCTTCCTTGGAATGTTTTTCTTTGAATAATACAGTAGCATGAGTTGTATGCAACTCCGAGTTCTAACACACACCACAACCAGTCAAACAAGCCATTATGAATAGTAATAACCACTTTTTGAAATTTTATACATATTATCGTTCAAAATGGACTTTATTTTAGGATTCGGAATATGGAAATTATCTTAGGGTGATTTTTTTGTACTTTTCCGATAACTTTCATATTTTTATTAATAGTGAAGATTACTAAATTTTAATTAAAAACAACTTTTTTAATCGAAATAATTAATAGTTATAAATTATGAATTTGAGTGGTTTAAAATTATATTTAGAAAATATTTTTAAAATTTAATACAATGTTTGTCATTGGACATAATTTCACATTTAAACCAGACATAAACAAGTGTCAATATTTTGATAGTTATTGTTTCTTAAAAACATGTTTTTTGTTTTGACAGTGGGAATTAATTTTTAATTAATAAATGCAACTTCTATGTTTCTAACTTGGTAAAATAGACTTCATTATTGAATTCGGAATATTAAAATTATCTTATGGTAAATTTTTGGTATTTTTCTGAAAACTTTTAATTTTTGGTGAATAGTGAAAAACACTGAGTTATAGTTTAAAACCAAATTTTTATTTAAATAATTATTTATTTTATTTAAATTATTTAATGTAAAAATAGAAACATAAAACCTATATAAGTCCAATATAATTAATTGGAGTCAGTTTATAATAATTTTAGATATATAAAAAATTTATTGAACTTTTCAACATCTTTTACCCACCTCCTAGGAGCTTTTGCAAATTCACATAAAACATAATTTTATCCCTTCTATGAGCTGAATTTCAAAAATTATAGAGACAGTCAATATCCAGGAGTAAAATGTGGCTCAATGAGATAAAAATAATATTTTTTGAATAGTAACTTTTTACTTTTATTTACCACGGTTAAAAGTAAATTGGGTAATTAAGGGTAACAATGATATTAATATTAACCTAACACATGTCCTAATTATATTGGACAAGTTTATCATGACCAAGAACAACCTTAGGAATAAAATATTATCATTTAGGTCCACTTGGATTAGATTAGGACCATTATTATTATTTAATTCAAAGAAGAGTTAAAAGAGTTAAAATCAAAGTTTAATTACTAAAACATTTTTAATATAGGGTTATACATAAGATAAATTCGATTGAAAGTATTCATTAGAAAGATAATACGATTTCCTACATAATTTTTATTTATTTATAATTTTTAGAAATTAAATATTTTAATTTATTTATGACACAATGATGATGCAGTAATTTCCTTATTAAAGAAATATTAAAATAACTGATATTATAAACATTCAAATAAATATAATTTGAGACTTTTAATGAATTCCACGAATTTTATAGGTTAATATGACATGTTAGGATTTATTTAATATACTTTTTTCGAAGTAATCATGCTGTTATGATTTTCACAAAAATCAAATACCAAATAGTGTAAAAATTGACATAAAAGAGTTTTTAAAACAAATTTTATATTATTAATTGATATTAAATTCCTAAAAATCTAAGGATCGGAAAAAGGACTTGTATCATGATACATGTATCATTAATGGACCACTTGGGGGTCTCTTGGAGGTATATTGTACGTTTATTAACAATATAATATAAAAATACATAGTGACATGGTAAATGTCAATCTAATTAACCAAGAGTTAAAATTAAAAGATAACGTTAATATAATGATCCCAATTTGTCTAAAAGCTATTGTTTGAAATAATTTCTACCCATTCACACCATAGACTTTGAATATTATACCTTGGAGCCATTAGAAACCGAATATGAATTTATTATAAATTAATACATTAAGTTTTTCCTAAAGACCCCCTCCTCCCCCTTATAAAAGGACACAACTTCTAACCAATTCTTCACACATTCAAAGCCTTTTGGATCAGCCAAAATCTACAAAAATACTCTCTAAAATTCCCTCAATTCAACATAGAGTCCTTAGTTTGATCAGAAAGCCAACCTATGGAGCCCTTTTGATCAAATCAAAAGGAAGAACCCGAAGAAGAGGTAATGTTTTCACCACCCTCTTTCAAGTTCCTTTCTTCTTCAACTTCTTCTTTCTTTATTATTTATATACTTAAACAATTACTCCAGTATATCCTATATAATATGATGTTATTATAAATATGTTACAACCATATTCAGTATTCTATCCATCCTTTGAATGACATTTCACCATATGTGCGTACGTATGACCTTCCGTCTCCACGTCGTGGTGTAATTGTTATTCAAAACATTATTATTTTCATGGGTATAATAATGATTTGTATTTTATGTAAATAATAAATATAAAAATATAAGTATTATGTATATAACATATACCATCTAAATATATATTATTTTAATATCAAAAGAATGATATTTTCGCTTATGTGAACGTACGGATTACCGTCTCCACGACGCGATAAGATTAATTTCCAAGTTCACCATTCATCGACGATTATAAAAATATATATTACTAATAAGTATGTAATATATGACATAATAATGATACTATAGATATATATATTTATATATATAAGGATATATGTACTTAAATATATCTTATTCACTTACTTCGGTTCAATACTATATGAAAATAGGAACACCGTTTATGCGTACGTAAGGACTACCGTATCCATAAACAGTGTTTCCAATTTCATATATATGTCTATTATAAATATTTATATTCTAAATATATATGTTATATTTATCATGTTTTATATTCTAGAAGTATTTAAATCATGATCTAAGTGATACAACCAAGAGTAACAAGTTAAAACACGTACGATAAAGAAAGCGATTATTACCTGAAATGATAATTTAACATGGAAATTATTATTAAATGGGTAATATGAAGTCATAAATGATTCTTGTATGATATCATAAATATTAATATGGTTCTGGTATAATTTAATAACATACTATGATCTTCATACAGGAGGTTAAACGTACCCTCGACTAATGGAAAGTGCAAGGTAATGGGTTTTCATCTCACTCCTCATTCCCCTGAGATTCATGCCATATTGCCACTATTACCTTTTGTGTTGTGTATATACTGCCTATAATTGTATTCGTTGTGTAATAAACTTTAATTTATGTGTATATAAATATTTATTGTATGACAGCTCTTTCATGGGGTGTATGTTTCATAAGTTACAAAATTGGTAAGGGTTAATTTCACAATCTCTTTATTATCTGAGGTTGTTTTTACGTAAGTATCTACTGGGAAATATTTATTATCCATGTCCATGTTTTATGAAAGAGATTTCAAATGAATTCTTTTTATATAATTTTTACTAAAACATCATTTCAAATGTTTTAAATATTTATCCTTCTAAATCATTAACATTAATGTCTATGTATTCAAAATGGTTTTTAAGGATTTATTTATATGGACATGAATGTTTTTGAAATGTTAATTCCTTTCAAAAGTTTGAAATTGGTATGAGACACTTTTATTCAAAAATGTTTTTAATGACTTATTTTCTAAATTGTGTGACTTTTAAATGTTTTCATGAAAAAGGGGTATTTCTCTCAAAGAGTTTTACAAATCATTTTCATCTATGTCAAAATTATTTTGTGGATTTTAAACTTTTTTTCAATTTAGTTTATCATGATACAAATCTTCCATATTTTGTTGAAGGGTTTGTGATACGTTTGACTGTAGCTGTGTTATTTTTATTCCATTCATGTTTTATGGAGAAAGTATTGACATTTCGTATGCTAGTTTTAATACGAATGTTTATGTTATGTTTAAACCTATTCATATGAGGAATGTATTGGGCTTAGTAAGTGACGGGTGGAGCCAGATATAGCTCCTCGATGCATCGATAGCTCTCATGAGACAAACTAGTGTCTTGGCACAAGGCCTTGACAAAATCTTATTTATAGTCTTGAGACGTGGCCTTGGCTACGTGGTTATGATAGTCTGGAATTATGCATTCCATCATTATGAAAGTGGTTAGTGATATTGCATGTGATTATTCGTTTAGTAGAATATCCATGTGAATAAGTAAATGGAATTATTTCATTTTATTTCTGCCATATTATGCTGAATTTCAAGTTTAAAAGGATTTTTTTTAGTTTTATACACTGCCTTAAATGTTTATGCTTAACTTTGAAAGTTTCTGCTGTATTGATTAACCTTACTGAGCATTTGAGCTCACCCCTTTCTATGTTTTATTTTTCCCAGGATTCCAAGAAGTGTATTGTGATTGATAGGTAGGGTAAATCCAAGGGAATAATGGCGTTCATAAATATTATCTATGCTATTTTGTACGTCTTAAAGTAAAAAAGGTAACATTCATATATGTAATCTATTTTACAAGACTTCTAAACTAATCGGTCCTTCGGAACTTGATTCCTTGTAATCATGCCAATGTATTAAAATAATGCACCGACTCTGGGTAACTGGGGCCGGGGCATTACAGTTGGTATCAGAGGAAGTTAAGAAATAGCCTTGGAAATTAGATTTATATAAACTATAATTAGAGCACATAGACCTAAGATAGACTTCGAGGATTAGTATAGAATAACTTCTTAGAATTTTGGTATTTTAGAGATTTTGTGAGTTTTCTGAGAAATACATACCTATATTGATACGAATAGGTAGAGGCAGCTCTGTCACAGATGTACCTAGGGGTAAAATCTGAAAACACCGCTTTGAGCTAGACTCAAATGGGAACTAGTGCACAACAACGAGCCTTGCTGCACTCTTTGATACAACACTCCTGGGGGATATGCTTAGGGTAATTCTCATTTTTTTACAAACCATTATGAAGGGCTCATGATTATATACTTACTAAAAGAAAACATTTTAATGATTATGGATTATATCCATACACTGTTAAATTTGCGTTAGGTATTTTACATGTTTGGAATTATTCATTGCAATTCATAAACTGGCCTAGTTTATGCTATTTTATAGAAATGGCGCCCAATAGAAGGAATGTGAACTTCCGAAACACGTATGATCCAAAGAGTAAGAAAGATCATATCTTTCATGGTCCTAAGCCATAATTTAGAAGGGATATAGTCTCCCACGTATTATCATCATATGAAGAAATATTATCATCTGTTGATAAGATATGTAAAGAATTATCGGAGTTCTATGGCTTTGAAGGGAATCCAGAGAAGAAAAGGATGGTAGAGAGAAGGGCAGATAAAGGGAAGAAAGTAAAGAAAGGTTTTCCCATATGTGATAACTGTGGAAAAAATCACCTTGGAAAATGCTTGAAGGGAATGGGAGTATGTTATAAGTGTGGAGAAAAAGGACACCAAGTACATGACTGCAAATGTAAGAAAAAGGTTTCAAATGTACAATGCTTCATATACAAGGAGTTTGGACACTACACGAACCAATGTCCCAGTCTTCAGAATATGTCGCAAATGATGCTATTGGATAATAATCAAGTTATGATACTACCACAGATGAAGAGGAATGAGTAGTGTTCTTATGTTGTTATTTTAGAATTATTTCATTTAAGTGTTGTATCAATGATGTTCTGGAAGTAAATAAGGATTGTACTGCAGTACTATTTCATTAAGTATTTGAGATTTTATGGTACTAAGAAAAGTGAATCTAGAGTGAGTTAAATTTTTTGGAAATTACATAGTTGAAGGAAAGATAAACCTTAATATGTTCCTAATATTGAGGTAGTGATTTTGGAATAAGATATGGTTGATTTTGGTAATTCAGGATGATGCGGTGTTGTCAAAGAATATATGAGGAAGGCGTTCACATGTTATTACCTGGAAAAAAGAATCCGCATTATTTTTAACTTCCTTGTAAATTTTGGAATGTGAGTTTGGATAGTAGTATTTTGGATAAGTCTAAAGGTTGGAATGGATTATGTTTGAAAGTTTATTTTTGGATTTTTATAAAAGGACAACACGCAGACCCTGTGACAACTCGTCGCGTCAGACAAAGTTGCGGGAATCGAACCCACAACCATAGTGCGATTGGGATTTTTTGCCTACCACTGGACTACGTGAAGTCCCTGGATTATATAATGTAGTTTCTTTTTTTAAAAGGGTCTGATATGTGAATTATAAATTCATTATATTTGTAACCCTATACGATTAGGATGAATAGAGTATTTTTGAGTTGTATTATGTTTTGAAGTGAAAGATTAGTTTGTTGTAGAAATTTAGTATTGGATAAAACTCTAATTATAAAGTAAGTATATCTCCTTATGATTTTATCCAATCTCATAAATAATTCCTAAACATTAACAAAAGGAACATAGAACAAAAGTGTTGTCTTAGATAGTACCTTAGATCATCACAAATGTATGGCTTTGTGATTGTTGTCCTTTTCATAGCCATGTCCTCTACCACTATCCATCAGATATTGATGGTTACATTTCTCTTTCATATCCATTTTTTCCTAAATGGAACCCTAGTATGTGTTATTTTCGGTAACCTTCATACTTACCAATCATTATTTTAAATAGAGGCCTCATTAATCCATTTTTTGATGTGGGATTTAAACTAAGATATTTTTTAAATGTCAACCCCATGTTTCCAATACCGAACATAAATTTCGAGGATGCAATTTATTAAAGGATGGGAGAATGTAGCACCCCAAACTTCCATGGTACATTTCACATTGAATAATACAGTAGCATGCGTTGTACGCAACTCCGAGTTCTAACACACACCACAACCAATCAAACTAGCAGTTATGAATAGTAATAACAACTTTTTGAATTTTTATACATATTATCTTCCGAAATGGACTTCATTTTAGGATTCGGAATATTGAAATTATCTTAGGGTGAATTTTTTGTAGTTTTCAGATAACTTTCATATTTTGATGAATAGTGAATATTACTAAATTTTAATTAAAAAAAACTTTTTTAATCGAAATAATTAATAGTGATAAATTATGAATTTTAGTGGTTTCAAATTATATTTAGAATATATTTTTACAATTTAATCCAATTTTGGTCATTGGACATAATTTCACATTTAAACCAGACATAAACAAGTGTCAATCTTTTGATAGTTATTATTTCATAAAAACAAGCTTTTTGTTTCGACAGCAGAAATTAATTATAAATTAATAAATGCAACTTCTATGTTTTGAATTTGGTAAAATAGAATTCCTTATTGAAATCAGAATATCAAAATTATCTTAGGGAAAATTTTTGGTATTTTTCTGAAAACATTTAATTTTTTATGAATAGTTAAAAACACTAAGTTATAGTTTGAAACCGAATTTTTATTTAAAGAATTATTTATTTTATTGAAATTATTTAATGTAAAAATAGATACATAATACCTATATAATTTCAATGTAATTCATTGGAGTCGGTTTATAATAATTTTATATATATAAAAATTTTATTGAACTTTTCACCGTCTTTTACCCACTTCCTAGGAGCTTTTGCAAATTCACATAAAACTTAATTTTACTGCTTCTGTGAGTTTAATTTCAAAAATCTGAGAGACACAGTTAATATCATGGAGTAAAACGTGGTTCAATGAGATAAAAATAATTTTTGGTGAATAGTAACGTTTTACTTTTACTTACCACTGTTAAAAGTATATAGGGTAATTAAGGGTAAAAATGATATTAATATTAACCTAACACATGTACTAATTCTATTGGAAAAGTGTATCTCGACCAAAAACAACCTTAGGAATAAAATTTGATAATTTAAGTCCACTTGGATTAGATTAGGACATTTATTATCATTTAATTCAAAGAAGAGTTAAAAGAGTTAAAATCAAATTTTAATTACTAAAACATTTTTAATATAGGTTTATACATAATATAAATTCTATTGTAAATATTCATTAGAAAGATAAAACGATTTCTTACAAAATTTAATTTTATTTATAATTTTTAGACATTAAATATTTTAATTTATTTATAACACAATGATGATGCATTAATTACCTGACTAGAGAAATATTAAAATAATTGATATTATAAATATCCGAATAAATATAATTTGAGAATTTTAATGAATTATACGAATTTTATAGGTTAATATGACATATTAGGATTGATTTAATTAACTTTTTTGGAAGTAATCATGCTGTTATGATTTTCACAAAAATCAAATACCAAACAGTGTCAAAATTTCCATAAAAGAGTTTTTAAAAAAATTATTAAATTATTAATTGATATTAAATTCCTAAATACCTAAGGATCGTCCAAAGGACTTTAATCATGATAGTTGTATCATTAATGGACCACTTGGGGGTCTCTTGGAGGTATATAGTAAGTTTATTAACTCTATAATATAAAAATACAAAGTAACATGGTAAATGTCAATCTAATTTACCAAGAGTTAAAATTAAGAGATAAGGTTAATATAATGACTCAAACCTGTCTAAAATATATTTTTTGAGAGGATTTAGACCCATCCCCACCTTAGAATTGGAATAATCGACTTTGAAGCCATTATAAACCGAATATGAATTTATTATAAAATAATACTGTATGTTTTTTCTAAAGAGTCCCTTCTCCTCCTTATAAAAGGACCCAACTTCTAACCAATTCTTCACACCATAAAAGCCTTTTTGTTCAGACAAACCCTGAAAAAATACTCCCTAAAAATCCCTCACTTAAACATAGAGGCCTTAGTTTGATCAGAAAGCCAACCTAAGGAGCCCTTTTGATCAAATCAAAAGGAAGAACCTGAAGAAGAGGTAATGTTTTCACCACCCTCTTTCATGTTCCTTTCTTCTTCAACTTCTTCTTTATTTGTTATTTATATACTAAAATAATGACTCCAGTATCTCCTATATAATGTTATGTTATTATAAATATGGTACAACCATATTCATTATTCTATCCATCCATTCAATGACATGTCACCATATGTGTGTACGTACGGCTTACCATCTCCACGTCATGGTGTAATTGTTATTCAAAACATTATTATTTGTGTGGGTATAATAATGATGTTTATTTGATGTAAATAATAAATATAAAATTATAAGGATTCTGTATATATGATATAACATCCAATTATATATTATTTTAATATCAAAAGAATGATATTTTCACTCGTGTGTACATACGGATTACCGTCTCCACGACGCGATGATATTAATTTCCAAGTTCACCATTCATCGACGATTTTAAAAATATATATTACTAATAAGTATTTAATGTATATATATTTATATATATAAGGATTTATGTACTTATATATATCTTATTCACTTAATTTCGTTCAATACTATATGAAAACAGAAACAACGTTTATGCGTACGTACGGACACCGTCTCCATAAATGGTGTTTTCCATTTCATATATATGTCTATTATACATATTTTATATTCTAAATATTTATGATATATTTATCATGTTTTATATTCTGTAATTATTTAAATCATGATCTATGTGATACAACCATGAGTAACAAGTTAAAACGCGTAAGATAAAGAAAGCGATTATTACCTGAAATGTTAATTTAACATGGAAATTATTTTTAAATGGGTAATATAAAGTAATAAATTAATATTGTATGATTTAATAAATATTAATATGGTTCTGGTATAATTTAATAACATACTACTATCTTCGTACAGGAGGTTAAACGTACCCTCGACTAAAGGAAAGTGCAAGGTAAGGGGTTTCCATCTCACTCCTTACTTCTATGAGATTCATGCCATATTGCCACTATTACCTTTTGTGTGGTGTATGTACTGTCTATAATTTTATTCTTTGTGTAATTAAATTTAATTTATTTGTATTTAAATATTCATTGTATGATACCTCTTTCATGCGGTGTATGTTTCGTAAGATACCAAATTGGTAAGGGTTAATTTCACAATCTCATTATTATCCGAGGTTGTTTTTACGTAAGTATCTACTGGGAAATATTTATTATCCATGTCCATATTTTATGAAAGAGATTTAAAAGGAATTATTTTTATGTAATTTTTACTAAAACATCATTTCAAATGTTTTAAATATTTATTCTTCTAAATCTTTCTCTTTAATGTCCATGTCTTCAAAATGGGTTTGAAGGATTTATTTATATGGACATGAATGTTTTTAAAATTTTTGTTCAATTCAAAAGTTTCAAAGTGTTATGGGACACTTTGAATCAAAAATGTTTTTAATGACCTCCTTTCTAAATTGTGGTACTTTTAAATGTTTTCATGAAAAATTGGTATTTCTCTCAAAGAGTTTTACAAATCGTTTTCATCTATGTCAAACTTATTTAATGGATTATAAACTTGTTTTGATGTTGATTTATCATGATACAAATCTTCCATATTATGTTGAAGGTTTTGTGATATGTTTGACTGTGGATGTGTTATTTTTATACCATTCATGGTTTATGGAGAAAGTATTGAGATTTCGTATGCTAGTTTTAATACTAATGTTTATATTATGTTTAAACCTATTCATATAAGGAATGCATTGGACTTAGTAAGTGACGGGTGGAGCCCACTATAGCTTCTCGATGCATCGGTAGGTCTCATGAGACAAACTAGTGTCTTGGCACGAGGCCTTGACAAAATCTTATTTGTAGTCTTGGCACGAGGCCTTGGCTACGTGGTTATGATACTCTGTTATTATGAATTCCATCATTATGAAAGTGGTTAGTGATATTGCATATGATTATTCGTTTAGTAGAATATTCATTTGAATAATTAATTGGAATTATTTCATTTTATTTCTTCCATATTATGCTGAAGTTCAAGTTTAAAAGGCTTTTTTTAGTTTTATACATTGCCTTAAATGTTTATGCTTATCTTTGAATGTTTCCGCTGTATTGCATACCCTTACTGAGCATTTGAGCTCACCCCTTTCTATGTTTTATTTTTCCCAGGATTCCACAAAGTGTATTGTGATTGATATCAGGGTTAAGCCAAGGGAATAATGGCATTCATAAAGATTATTTATGTTTTTTTGTATGTCTTAATGTGAAAATTTAACATTCATGTATGTAATATATATTCCAAGACTGCTAAACTAATCGGTCCTTCGGGACTTGATTCCTTGTAATCTTGCCAATGTATTAAAATAATGCGCCGACTCTGGGTAACTAGGGTTAGGGAGTTCCATACTTAGTTTTTAATCACCTTTCAGAATATGGTGCAATAGCATAATCAAAAACCGAACTCCCTCTGTCAAATATCTATTCTTGTGGCATGTATTACTCATCCCTATCTTCTCAAATGGGTACCTACCTGTGTAATCGGGGCCGACAAGAAAACATCACTTGATTATCTTGATAATGTACAGTAATAACATGATTATTATAATAATAAAAATTCATGGATAAATATTCTATAAAACCCCAAACCTATAGTCTTCTCATACATAAGGCATTATAGGAAATCCCCTCCAAATTTATAATAGTATGAATACCACAATGTCCCCTTGTACAAGACACTAGATATTATCTTATACAATGTTCTAGAGGTATTAAATTATAAGACAAGTATCAAAACTAGAATAAAAACTAATTTCTTTCAAAATAATTATTAAATTCCAACTGGTTATTCATATAACATGACATAAAAAACATTTTCCAAAACAAAATAACATTTCAATCATGAATTTACATCATTTCAAATTAAAACTCACTTTTTAAAGAAAACACAAGTTCCAATGTGGTCTTTAACATTTCCAATCCAAATACATTTACAAATCTGTTTTTCCATAACATTTCTAAAAACTATGTAAAACACCTCCATCACATGCATGATGCTTAAGGGTACTTTAGATAAATTTCTCACCAAAAGAAATCTATAATTCTAAATGATCCCATTGTAAAGAAACTATGATAGAAAAGGTAAATTGTATCTATCCCAACATAGGAGAAAAAGATGGGAGATGATTCCTTGCTACCCTAGTGATTCCTAACTATAAGACAGCTTCACTCAAAGGTTTGTGGGTGGTTAATTGATGAATGAAGAATCTGGTTCTTCACGATCATGCACAAAAATCTCCCAATAAAGGATTATTTTTTGGCAAATGATTCTTATAAAATTTCTCAATATAACCCAAAAATCAATATCGAGGATAAGAATTTTGGAGGATTATCGAAATAAGGCTTCAAATCCCCAAACCAACCACATTTAAAACAAACAAATTGCTAGTCTATTCAAATATAGGCTTACACAAATGAATGATGAATTCTTCGAAAAGCCACCTATATCATAAACCTTACACTATATGGGAAACCCTAATGATAACCACCTACCACCGATTACACCCAAAATTCTGCTCAGCTATGAAAGCATCATACACCAACTTATCAAGCTAAAATTAATGAGGCTAATGTACATCTCTATGATCTTGGGTCAACGACCAAATATGAATGGGGCATCATAAAATATAACCTGTGATACAACCTCTGAATATAAAGAAACCAAGTCCTTGAAATTTTCAATATAGGCCATCAATGACTGTTGAACCTGCTGAATAGATTAAATATCTTACACATTTTTTCCTTCACTTATATATGTACAAATCACTAGATTAATGTTGTCTTAAAAAACACCCATATCATCCCAAATTTCATCGATAATGGATAAATTTCATTCCACTTTTCCAAATACAAATCCCCAAACAAACATAGAATATCACGTGCCCTCATAGCTTCAAGATCTCCCAATGTTATGAATTTGCACACAACATCCTAAATCAATTCTATTAACACTAATGTACATATATCGCCAGAGATGATTGGAAACAATTGAGAAGAATCGGAAAATTGGAACGAGCCACTAGTAATTTTGGGTGAATTTTAGAGTAGTATATTCTGAATGGCATAAAGAACAAAAACACAAGAACAACATCAGAACATATAACATTCAAAAAGTACATATCAATCCAGAACCACAGGCTCAAAATCAAGAACCAAAAAAGCACAACCAAAAATCATCTTTTCCTAAAACATGAATTCATTTCAATCTCAAAACTCCCTTATTCCAAGGATAATTTTCAATTAAAAAATCCACTTTTCCAAAGAAAAAATTAATTTTCAAACAAAAACAATACCTAAAACAATTTCCCCTTCAAAAATCATTTGAAAAAACCAATCTAAGCCTTTGATTAAAAATAATCACCCATAGTATCCTATGAACCATCACATATGAATTTATTCCAATTCCTCTTATATAATCCATGAACATGTTCTAATGTGAACTTTCCACACATACCCACACATATGTGAATGTACTTTGGGACTTCCAAGGGTCACCCATGATATTTTATTATGAAATTAGAGTATTCACCAAATTTTCAATCTAAAAAAAACATTCCTTTAAAACGTAGTCTTGGAAATTCCAAAAGCACTTAAAAGAAATCATTTCCATTTCCAAAAATCACTTTCATTTTCAAATCTTACTCACATAACCCAAACCATGAAAAAACCAATAAAACACTAAAATACTAGAGTTCAGAATTAGTGGTCAAGCCTAGCCTAGATATATGGTTAGTGGGTCATGCCCTAGGACATCACAAACAACTAGAAGGACCCTGAACCATTCAATAGGACTGCACACGGGACACTACTGATTGTGATATCATGATATAATGTTTACACTACTGCATTTTCATTTGTCGTCTAAACAAATAAAAAACAAGGAATTAAAACCAAGACTACCACAAGAAACTAGTGTTTCTAAATGATAAAGGGTTTATGATGCCCTTCCAATACCTACCTCTTGAGTCTCAACAATTGTAATATCCCTCTAATAGAGAACCCAAATAATAATAACCTCCCTATGATACCACATTTTCATGAACCTGATGTTATTACATCTTACCCATAATATGGACCAGTCCGAGACATGTCTTGAAGGGTGTTTTCGATCACCAAAAAATAGAAACTAGTGATTAGAATCAAAATAATCAATGTGGGAATGATTTATCCCAAATAAACTATGATAAATAACCAAAGGGATGCAAAAAAAATATAATAGTGGAATATTAATAAATAAAAACTATTTTAGGTTGAAAAAATACTAAAAAAATAGAACATAATACAAGAAAAAAATAGAGCAATGCTAATAATATCTCCATGTTACCCCTTGGTCACCACGAACCTCACGACCAAGTTGTTCCATAAGTGAGAAACCGAACGAGAAACATTAATCTTCTAAATAGATCAGCTCTAAAAACACCAAATGGTACAAGTAGGGTATGATGTTTAACTGCTCAGTAGGTAATCACCATATAATACATGCATTTCCTTTCCCAAAACAGTGCATAAGCACTGGTTTGAAAAAAAATTACAAAAATATAATTTTAATCATTTAAGGAAAATAAACCCAACTTCCACTAGTTCAATTTTTAAAAACAAAACACCCTCCAATTCCCTTTTCAAAAAAATTTACACCTTATAGATCTATTTTTAATGAAAAGGTTAATGTAAAAAATTCATACATATTAATAACAAAGTGAAAAGAACAAATTGAATGAAACAACAGATAACTTTCATAAAATAGCTGGGTTAAAATAAAAACAATCATCATAAATAAATAGAACAAATAGATAATGATTCCTGGTCATTTCCTAAACATACCTAGAGATATACATAGATATACTCGTTTTGGACTCACTTAATGACATATGGTGCAACTCTATAGTCAATAACCAACTGAACGATCTCAACTAGCCAATATAATGGAATTTCCAATCTATCCTTATAATCTCAAGGGGGTACCAACCTGTCTAATTGGAGTCTAATAGAAGCCTTCACTTGACCCTCTAGATGATTCCCATGAATTACATTATAATAGTAATAATGATAATACTTCGTGAAACAAGGTATAACAACCAAAACCAAGAGTTTTCTTTATAGGAACCATTAAGTAGGATCCCATCCAATGTTATAATGGTCTCAATACCACTATGTTCCTATTCATGGGCCACTAGAGAGGATCTTGTCCAATTTTCGAGTGGTCTCAAATTATTTTTCAGTTATCACAAATAACATAAAAACCATTTTTATCACAATCATTATTACGTAACAATCGGGCTTTCACATCTCCGGCCTTACAAATAATTTTCCAAAACAAACTAAGATTTAAATTAGGCATTTACATCATTTCACATCAAAACCCACTTTTCAATTATAACACTAGTTCCAAATGTTCCTTTAACATTTCCAATCAAAATAAATTTAAAAATAATATTTTTTTAATAACATTTCTAAAACCAATGTAAAACCCCACACTCCCATACACGATGCCAAATAGGTCTTTAGAGTAATTTCTTTGAACAAAAAATACTAATTTCACAACAGAACAATATTTAATAAAAACACTTAAAACCCACATTTAAATTCACTCAAATCACCCTGGCCATTTGGAAACACATTTCACTCCACTTTCATAACATATAACACATTTTTAGGAAAAATAATAAATAATATCACTTTCAACAAAATTGATTTACCCTCAAAAAACAACTTTCTACAATAGTGTACTTTAATCACTTTAAAAAAATCCAAAAAAAAAATTCAATTTTGAAGATTAATTACCAATTTATCTAACACCATGCATGAATTAAAATAAGTCATAATCAAAGAAACCCCTTTAGGAAATAATTTATCGCCATTATTTCATCATGGAAACTCCAAAAATATTTTTCTAGCACATCACATGCATGATTATAATATTTTGAAGGAATTAAAGAAAAAAACCAAGCATTAATGGAATTTTTTGAAAGAAAATAGAAGGAATCTCCTACCTCAATGATGTAATAACATAATTGAATATTGGGAGAAGGAAGATCTAAGATCGAGACAAAATCTGCACACCCTATCATTCAGGAAATTGAATCATACAGTGACCCTAACTATTAGGGTACAACCAAGAAGGAAACACCACCAAGAGAGGCCAAGATCATGAGAGAGGAGGGGGAGGAGAAGAGGAAACAGAACAAAAACACAAATTAACTCACATTATAACCTTTAGTGATCTTAAAAAATGGAATGCCAGTAAGAGAGAATGCGCATGGATGACCCCCTAGTGTGCCTAGGTTGAACAAAGGATAGAAATCCTAAAATATGGTTAAAATAATGGAGAGAAAACATGGAATTTTTGTTCTCTTAAGAATCTGGTGAAGCTGCATGGTTTGGCCACATAGTTTGACAAATAGGGCAGCTACTATGGGATATTTCACTATGTGAATCCAAAACCAAACTGCAGATCTTCTGTAGGCTTTCAAAGATCATGCACTGGCCGTGAACCAGGCACCAAGCACCAGATTCAAGATGCATAGTTACTAGGGAAATGCCGTCTATTTTCCCCTAATAGTGTGCTACCTGTGAACCCCTTGTTGACAATCCCATAACATCCATTTTTCATCAAAAACTCAAAATTTTAAACTTGGACCCATCCTGAACCTCAATAAAAGGATCTGAGATCATTAAAAGTTTGTCCCTTTCAATATTAAATGATTATTTTTTCCAACTCATTGATTTTATGTGAGGGTATAAATACGATGAATGATAACCATTTTCAGATAAAATTATTCTATTGAAAACGAGAATGTATGATTTTCAATTTTTTTAACTTATTTTGTTTCATATACATCCAATTTTAATTTAGATAAAATAATTTCATGGAAAACATGAATGATTGATTTTCCATTTTTATAAAATAATTTTTTTTCATAGAAATCCATTTTTTAAATTGAAATTTAAACTATTTTTTATATACACAATAATTCGTTCATAATTTTTTTTTACTTTCTTATTTTTTTCAATATTTATCATTATAATTTTTCCCTAACACCTACATTGATTCCAATAAAGGGGTTTATAAAACCTCATATAAAAATAGATAATATGAAAACAAATATCCAATGTACTAGATTACCATAGTGAGGTAAAAATAAAATTAAAAATAAATTGTCTCTTCCACACTATAGATATTCATCCGTTTTTAATAGTTATTGTTATTAGAGAACTATTAGTGATAATAATTATGTGTTAACCATTTTAGATAACCACTATTAAAATTAAATCACCTAATGATTTTGGAGGTTCTTTAATTATTAAAGTGGTAGCCTTGTACTATTTTGGATAATGTTCTCCTTTATCAAAATATGGTCGTTGGACTCCTATTAAATATATATCCATTTTTTATTAATAATATCACAATTTTTTTAACATTTCATAAATTATGAAATAGACAATTAATACAATTATTTATATTATAAAATTTATAAAAATTTCCTCATTCACAGTGTTATTTTTAGCGATTTTAATATTCACATAATTTTTGAAACGCCGTAATATATGTTGGGAGCCTATAAATAAAAATAATCAATATGGTAGAAGTGTAAAAATTATATTTTACATCAATCATGAAGAAAATTATTATGTGGAACAACAAAACAAGTCCATAATGAAATTTATAATGTGTTAAATTTCACCATGTCTCTCTTATTTATTTTATATATCTAAAAATACAATAATCCTATTATAAAACTCTGAAACATTAGACATTGAGAACATTAATAATGTAAATAAATAGTTTAATGATATTATTTGAAATCATATCAAGTTAAATTTCATGTCATAACTGTCTAATAATTTTATATTTATTTTTGGTTAATTAGAAATTCTCATTTAGTTTTTGTAAAAAAAATAGAACTGAAATTAAGTAATTTTATCATAGTAAAACACACTCTAAATTACTCAAATGAAATATATTACAGATGTTTAATTTATTATAGTTTGGTATAAAAACACATGGGGTGTTATAAAGATAATAAAAAATAGTTTCTATTAAGATTGAATTCATCACAAAGAAATTGAAATTTTCTTCTATGGCATGGTGAAAAACTTTATCAAGTTATATTTTCCAAAAAAGAAATATGATTTATTTTTTATGGGTTGATGTTATTTACATTGATTTAGGGTTCCACATTCATTCAACACATGATTTCATTAATATAATGTATAAGTATAATATTTCATCAAATGAATCATTTTTATTGTCCCATGAGACCCAATATGATTATAATGTTAAATATTATTCATTAGTGAGAGGCTTAATTTATTGATGTTGTGAAATAAATAGAAAATATTTTTTAATCTAGTTTATTAAAAAAATAATTAAGGCTTAAAATAATTATTTTTTTCAATATATATCACCAAATATAACTCTAATAAACCCTTAAGGGAGATTGAAGATCTAATTATTATTAGGCAAGGTGATTAGTTATAAAGTTTAATATCCCTCAAGAAGTTAATTGATAATGTGGAGGTATGAGATGATATAAAATGAGAAATAGTTAGTATATTATTTATTTTTACAATTAGGAATGTATTACACTCGAAGCAACATACTATCTAATAAATTTGTATTTTGATAAATTCCATATAAGGATCATATCATGAATCATTTTTGGGGGAAATTCATATTGAGTCTTTACAGTGATTTCATTTTCTAATTAATGACTACATGAGTGTGGATAATTTGGTCAAATATTGGATAATACTGTATTAAAAAATAAAAATTTCATTAGGTGAAGAAAATGGAATCATGGTATTCTTAGTGTTCCACAACAGAGTGAGTTGAATGAGTAAGTTTACAATTGAATATGAATCATACCACAACCAATTTAAATTGATCCATGAAGCTACTTATCTTATATCATGAGGTTTTTTTCCAATATCATGGTGAAAATACATGATAATTTATCATGGAGTTTTATGGGAGATATGTTATGTTACTTTGTAAATAAGAGACAATATTGTAGATGGTGAGTCCATTCCAAAAAGCATAATGGTGTGAGGTTTTTTGATGAATTTTTAGAGTAAATACAACTCATTCCCTAGTTAATGGTACCATGAAACTATAAATCACAATAAAATATTAGAATACAGTGAAACCATGAAAAAATATACATTTTCACACTGTAATTTTGGATCTATTTTTTCGATATTTTGATCTTTTCTTGAATATATATTGCTATGATTTATTTAAAAAAAGTTTGAATGAAGGGGGTTATGTTATGAAATATTTAATATATATATATATATGAGTTTACTTTCCTGATGATAATTTTAAATAAATATCATGATTAATATGAATAAATTCATAATAAAATTTCCAGGATGATCTAACTGGGACTGTGAAGAAGAGCTTGGGTTCACACAAGATCCAAAGTACAGAGACACATGAGGGTGTTGTGTGGGACTCGTTGACTTATAGAAACATTCCAATATTATTATTTTACTAAGATATTAGTAATTTCATATCACTTATATTCCTTGTTAATATTGATATTAATACAAAATCATGGACAATGGGATTGAAACAATTTAACACCAAGTATTTTTACTTCATAAAAAGAGTGTTTGAATCATATAATTCAATTGTTTCTTGTTTTTTCTCGTCTCTTTATCATTAATCATAAATTAATTTCACTTTATTTCATATTCACTAACTAGTATTGGGAAAATAATTTTTAGATTTATTATTTTGGTAACCCCTGATTCACTGATCTAATTAATGTCAATTCTCTTCCAACTATTCCAAATATGTGGTATTAGAACATCCACTTTTAGGGATCACACATTCAATAAACATAATAACCTAACATGTGGTGTTAGTGTCTACTGTAATTTTCTCAATTTATTTTCCGGAAATCCAATATTATAGATATAATTATATTTTTTCTATGAATTCATATATATTTCAGTTTTTTATTTATTTCAAAAAAATTTATGATTAAAGAAAAATATGGATTGCATGATTATAATGAAAAAAGAATAGTTAAATTATTTTTTGAGAATTGATTCCTTCTACGGAATAAGATAATAGTTCTATTTATATACATTCTATGAAAATTATCATTCTTCATATCACAAAAAATGGTCTATATATTATTAATGATTGGATGTCATACACCATGATTTTAAAAAAGAATATTTAATAAAATATAGGACTAAACAATTATTTTCGGTCATGCCATTTGAATAAGTATTTTGAATAACTGATGGGTACAAATATAGAGGATAAAATTTATTAGACACATTATAATATCAATTGACTACATAAAAAGGTGAATGAGTCAAAAATACTATCCATTTATACTCAATGTGAGGGTATTCACATAGAAGAATTTGAGATAATTAATAAATTTTATCATTTTGGGGAACGATACTATAAGATTCATTAAAAGTTATTTTGAAACTTTAGAGGATTCATTAGTGGGTAAAAGGATTATGCATAGAATATTGAAAAACACAACAACATATTATATCCTATGATATGATACGTGGGAAAAAAATTATGTTAGGATTGAAAATGTGAAAAGGTCATAACATTAAAATATTACAAAAATATCCAATTATCATATGTCTTAGAGGAATTAAGAGGGGGAAACTGATGCCAAATACAATACATGGAATTTAAATGAATTACTTATATTAATTTTAAAAATCATATAACGAGGAAATGATAAATATATGATTGTATTTCCTTTTAAATGTTTGAAATTTTTCAATTTTGGACACTAATATAGATAGCTTTACTATGAGGAATAATGGAGTGGGGAAGGATGGTTAATTTCCAAGATCATTAACAAGAATAAAGGTTAGAAATAGTCATAGTGAATCAAAATTATATAATGGAAATGTAAAGGGTAATTGTTATAATAATTGATATATTATTTAAAAAAATGATGAATCGTATTATAATTTGGAAACTGAAACTACTAAGAATATTTTACGTATGAATGAATCAAAGCTTTTAAGGTCAAAAAATATTTTTAATGAACTGTCTAATGAATAATATGGGTGTACTGATGGTTGAATTGGTGATGAGGAAAGTGCATATAAGAAGACCCCAAAATTATTCTTATTTAGTATGAATAATATAGTAATTTTCAATGAATAAAATAAAATAAAAAATTCAAAAAACCTTAATAAATGAGAATAAATATCTTTTCAAATCCCTTGATACATCAAATTTCAAGGTAGTTATTGAGTTGGATGTTGAGTTTACCTAAAATATGGGTTATAATAATTAAATACATAAATAAAAAGGTATGATTATTGACATCCTTAGGAATTATATATTTTTTAATAATGAGCTAGTAGAGGTTCTTGAGTGATGTTATAAAAAGATGAAAATTCATTAAACTAAATATAGAAATTGGAGTTTAAATATTACATCAATGAGGTTATATAGTATTCCAAATAATCTGATAATGTTGTTCATGCTACTATAATGTTTTTTATTATCTGATTATATTTAGTAATTTCCTTCTGGATACTCAAAAATTCCATAAAAATAGTTTTATTAGTGAAATGACTGGAAAAAGTTGACCGCTTCTTTCAAGAAGTAGAAGATACCAATTTATATCCTAACTGGTGGTAAAGAAAATTTCCAAAATAATGAGGGGTTGATGAAGAATAAAACTAGGGAAAAAATTAAGGGAATAGAAAAAATGATGGTGTATACCAATATATATAATGAATTTGAATAGAATTAGTTTATTTATAGTTGTAAGGGAAATCAAAGTACATATTTTTATTAATATTATTTCAAACACAAAAAATTTATCATTAATGAATGATGATAGTGTTTTGAAGTTTATAGAAATCTTGACATTATGTGATGTTATATTTTTACAATCACTTAATCAAATAGATGATATGAATCAAGTATTGTTAAGGTTGATGTTACAATTTTTCACCTGAGACAACATTCAAATAAGAAGGTATAATTTCAAAATATTTTCTAATTCTATTAGAAAACATATGGGATGTTTGATTTAACAAGACAGATCACTAAAAATTTATAGATAATACTACCAATGTAATTGAATAATAATGAAGACTCTAAATCATTCATGATGAGGAAGAATCTTGAAAATACTTTGTGGTTATGGTTTTTTACAATATATGGAACAGTGTAAATACTTTGTTACTTTATAGGGGTTTATTATAAAATATGATAAATAAGAAGAAACTCATTAAATTTTTCAAATTGTATGATAATGTTTATAATACTTTCATAATTGATGAATCAATAATTTCAATGTTGTTATAATATCTAATATTTTTGGGATGAACTTTTAATCCAATGACATTATATTTTTTAATGGGGTCTGGAAAAATATCCGGAGTGTATCTCAACATTGTGATATATGGAATTGGGTGATCATTTAGTAGAATAGATGAATCCAAAAGTTATTTAAGGATTTGATAATCCTTATGGCTTGGAATTAGATAAGTGTAAATATATTTTTAAATTCCCAATGACAATAATAATTATTTTATGATTGTGAATGTAGTGAATAATACATTAAACTATTACTAGGATATAATCCTCAAAATATTGTGGTTCAACTTTACAAATATTTTTTTGGATTGAATATATCAATATATAACCATAAAATAATCAACACTTGTTATAAAAGTAATAAATACAGAATAATGAATATTATTCAGAAGACAGTGAAGATGAAGACAATAAAAACACTTGAGTAGTTACACTCATTTGGGTGTGGTTTAACAGGATTGAAGTTAAAAAGATAGATCTAAATGATTCATTAATTATAGTAATGATTTTTGTTGAATGATTTTTTCAAATTTTATGATGTTTAAATAAAAATATTCCAATATGATTATGAACTTTTAAAAGTTTCCTAAAAATCAAATGAAATTTGGTAAAGAATATTTCACTTTAAAAATGGATTCAAACATAATAGTGTAGACTTTTAGGCATATATTATGAATCATAGAATAAAATATGAGTATAGTTCTCTATAAAAACCCAAATACAAATTTGATTATCTTAGTTGGAGAACCTAGTTTTTTGTACATGGAATTCTCCAAGTAATTAGATCTTGTCATCACAAAAGTCATTTTAAGGAAATAAAATATAAAAACCGTATATATCATGAATTATTTATTTCATTGATAAAAATTCAATGATTATACCATAAAAATTATGGTTTAGAAAGAACATGTATAAGAAAATTATGGCGACCCACAAATTTATAACATGTATTTTAACATACATCCTTAATAAAATATTATATTAATTATTTTTATGGTTATTTTGAGGTCTATATTTTTAAAAACTAGTTATAAAAACATGAATTAGTTAAGTAAAACATAAATAGAAACATTATTTAATACCTTTAAAAGAATTATTTTTTAATTCCATCTATGGTCACTTCAATAGAAGTAATTTTCTAGGGAAATAAATCTAGAAGAAAGGATCAACATAAATCACATTTGAATATAATATATGAAATGGAACATAAAAAATAATTATGGGTAAAAATGAGTAATAAAATGAGAGAATAATCATAATACCAAGATACATAACAAGAAAATATGGGAATAACAAAAAATTGAGGCATTAATAAGAATAACACAATTGTATATCATTAATGAGTCATGAAACATAATTACTAGGATTATTCAACAAGGTATCATAAACCATGTCATATTTTGGTAGGCCAAAAATAAATCTCGGCATAAGGGGGACCAGTTTTCTTGGAGGGCTATCATCGCGAGGACTCAGACACTCCTCCTGGATTTGGTCAGGCACTTCAAGACCTGGAGAGACAATCCTTCATTACACATCATTCATTCACATCCTCGGACACTTGTTAAAAGGGGAATTATGAGAGATAATTGGGGTTTTTGGAACCCTCCTACATAGGTCCTGAAACTCAATACAAATGGATCTCGCACCTCAGGGATCATGAGAGGGGGCGGTCTGGTCCACTACTCTAGTGGCCCGGTCATTTTGGTATTCACTACTTACTTTTTCCCCATCTCACCCCTTCAAGTGGAGGCTCTTGCCTTCCTCACTAGACTCCACCTTTGTCAATAGGGTGGAATTGTCCCTGTGAAAGTTGAACAAACTCCCTGGTCCTTCAGAATTCACTACTCCACTCTACCAATCATCCTTGCCATTTCACTTATGCCATTTAGAGGTTTTTTGGTTTTACCTCCCACAATATTCATTTGAGACACATGTGGTGTGTAGGTAACACAACAACTGATTACCTTTCATCCATTGTGGGTCAAGGTTTGGTGTCTCCTATTCTTGTGACCTGAGTTTCCTACAAGTGGCGGGAGTGAGAATCATTAGAGGGGAATCCCTTGGGCTTCACTACTTCAGACCCCCTTTGGTACTGGCTAGTCTTTATTTTCCTCCTTGTATCTCCCTCCCCTATTATCAACAAAACAAATAATATTGATGATGTCATATATAATGATTAATTATTTTTATAATGAATTGGAGTACTATCAGGGTCGACCATTTATATGTATTAAATCATGTGATGTACATTACCATTGGTAAAAAATTTCTTCAATAACCCATGAAGAATAAATAATTAGTTTCATATAAAATATTTAGTTACATAAGGTCTTAAATATTTTAATATTTTATCATTTTTAACCAATAAAAATGGAATTTGTTCTTTAAATATGTATGTACGCAATTAACCAAATTATTGTTACATATAAATGAAAACCCTTATAAATAGAGAATTATTTTTTATTTATAATGTAATATTTTTTCATGTAAAAGTGATAAATTCTGAAAATTAATTAGACAACATGATGAGAATATCACATTTATTAAGGAAATGGAATAATTAGAGGTAATAAGGCTCTCTTAGTAATGAAAAACTATTATTAAAGTAATTGTACAATCAAATGTGTTTGAAAAGTAAGTAATTAAACATTTATAAGACATACCAAAAAATATGTATTGGAATGGGAATGTAGAATAGGATATTTTTCTACCCCTGTTGTGTAAAATCCATCATCTGGGAGAGGGAATCCTTAGGAACCTAGAGACACCTTGGAGGGAATATATAGATGGAAAGTGAGTATAATTTCAGGAAAAATAAATTTGGAGTAGATATGATTGGGAGGATGGGTGGTTATTTATCATAAAATTGTGTTGTTTAATAATTTTCAAATATAGGACTCAAAATTTTTGGTTGTGGAAATTAAAAATTATTGTAATAAAAATTGTTTTCGCTCAAGGATTAAGTGATTTAGAATGTTTTTTTTAATTTTGAAATTTAAAACCTAAAATCAATATTTTAAACTAATTTTTGTATGAAAAAGTTACTTTTTTCACAAAATAATTTTTTTAAAAGATTAATTTACACTTCAATTCTTGGAATGTTTTTTTATAGTTTTTTAAAATCAATATAATTAAATAAAATGTATTATTTTAATGAAAAAACTTATTTTTTTGTTCTTGTATTTTGTTTAATTAATTATTACATCATTTTAAAATATTTAGGAAATCATAATGTTACAAAAAATAGAATGATGTATTTGTACTATTCTCTAAAAGGACATAATTTTAGAAAATTCTCAATATTTCAACAAAACCTAAATTTTATAGGCTTATTTCCAAAATTATTATTTCTTATTAAAATAATTTCCTAAATATTATAATTTTATGTTTTAAGATAAAATCTTTATTTATTGAAAACTAATATTTTTAATGAAATGGTGAACTTTTATACAGTTATAAAAATATCTTGGGATATTATAAAATTATATTATTAGTAATATTGACACAAAATTTTATTTCATTTGGTTATTTAATGAAATATATTTTTCGCAATACTTGAAATGTTTATAAAAGTGTATATATTTTCTAAAAATCAATTATGCTTTATTCGTATACCAAAATATATTAATTAAATTCATCATATAATCATGTTCATTTTATTAAATAAAATATTATTGATAAAGAAATTAGAGGGAATAAAAAATTTATTTATTCAACATAAATTACACTTCTCTTACTCAATGGTCCATATAAAAAAACCCCTTATTACACCAGCATATGCATTATAGTTATTTTGGTTTATGGTGGTACATTCATTGGCATGCTAAAAAATATTAACTAAGTGGTGATCTCCACTATCCTGGACACCTCAAGTAATCAATTTCATTCATGTAATATCACATGTTCCTCAAGATGGGAAATTCCATAAGGAATATTATTTTTCGTTGACTGGAAATGTAAAATTTTTATTTGATATTCAGAATTGATAATTTATGGTTGCAAATCCTGTAAATAATATTTTTAGATGTGGTTTGAGGATTAGAATGTTATTAATATGTTTCAAAAAAATTATGAGTGTTAATTTCCCAAGGATATAGTTTTCAAAAATTGAATCCTAAGGTGCATGGTCGGCACACAATCTATTTCATTCGTAAGGCCTAACCATGTGACCCCACTTACTTAGGTTCATAGGATCTTTAAATATTTCATTATGATAGGGAAATTGTGTGGGTGTCTCTGTTTTATCGCAGAAATGTTTCATGGTTGTATAATTGTTTGTTAAACTATGTGTCGTGCCTATACAAGGCAGGTGTGCCTTGGAGTGTATGGTCACATAGTTGGAGGATGGCTTGGCCAACCCTGTGGCCCATTAAAATGGGTGAAAATACCCTTTCCCCTATGAACCCTAAAGGGTTTACCGATTTAATCCCTCCATTAACACATCAATTCATCTATACATTCCCTCCACTTCCTATCTTGCTCCACGGGAGGTCTCCCCCATTATTGGTCCAAACAACATTCCTACAGATTCATTGGAATCCTATACGAAATCATTTAACTCTAATATCCTCCATTGTGTTTTTCATTTTCTTACCTTGTCATTAGATCCTCTATTTTTGTGTTCTATTCCCAATTCCATCATATCATAATGGAATCAGATATGGGTGGTAGGGATTTTGTTCTTCCTAGGAAGAGGATGACCTAAGATGTTTTTTCCACTTCTCCACATGTCATTTCGTTGAGGTATGTTTCCCAGGTAATATTCCTATTATTTGACACATATATTAATTTTTTTTAGGTTTTTATTTTTATCTTTTCTTATGTATTATTCCAGAATCGATTTTGTAGATGTGAAATGAGATTTAGGAAAGTGTTATGTTGTTGTTTCAATGTGTCAGGGTCTACCAGTGAGGTTTAGTGTATTATTCATTCTAAAAATATTTTAATTATTTATTTTTGTATATTTTTAAATAATTAATTATATTGTATCATAACTATTGAAATTATAATGGTAATAGGTGATAGATGAACTTGTATGTTTTATTTGAGCTTGGATGTTCCATGTAAACTATTTTCAAGCCATAGAGAATAAATGGGAAGAAACATAACGGTAGGTGGATTTTCATAACTGAACTATGGTATTGATGCATGTTTATGGTAGAGTGAACCTTTGACAGACTGAGTATTCTCCAGACCTTTAAGAAGGTTTTTATGTTGTCAGTAAGCAATTTTATCCCTTATACAGGCCTAGGTGGGTAGACAATAGGTTGTCCAGGACTGAGATGGATGTGTAGACTATCTTAGCGAAATATGGGACACACAATTTTCTCATGAATCATCTATGAATGATTTCCATTATTAGAAAGTACTATAGAAGTCATATATTATGTTCTCCCATTTTTACAATGTCATGGGTTGTAATGAACTGGAACATTGGGTGTTGAACCGATACTATGACACTGTTCAATGGGACCTCAGTAGAGACGCCTCTACTTATGTGATGACATCAAGGTTCATCACTAGGATACATATCTATATATCGATCAAGGGGACCCCAATGGGGACCCCATTAGATGAATGACATTGATAAAGTGTGTCCCATCTTATAGTACATTTGGAAGAACATTTCACCCTCAAACCATTACCAAAAATCTAATCCAAGGGGATATTGATGTAGTGTTGGGTTTTTTCATTCAGCCACTCTCATTCATTTATTAATGAATTAATTTGGATATTTTTTATGAATCTATGATTCCAAATATGCTTCTTGGAAATTGGACCATGGTTCTGGTTTTCATATTATTCTATGATCGTGATTCTTATATATACTTCATGGAAACATTCAATTGAGCCTTTTAGATTGACTAGTACTTTATTAGGATTCTAAAAGGCACTTCATGGGATCTTTCTTTTGAGACTTACATGATTGGATAATGGAAACGATGATCATAATAATTAATTTATAATTAATGTATGTGGTGTTACACAATTTTGATTATGAATTGTGAATATGGCATTCAATAGTTATGATTCTGATAAGTAGACATGAAATTGCATAGTGTATATGAAATTATAAAAATATTATTGAGATAGGGGACATGGACATCCACTTTATACACAGAATTACACTGTTATGCTATATTATATTATACCTTTAGTGATAAATTTATTCCTCACATTGAATTCCTTCGATATCTCATTGTAATAACAAAATTATTATTTATATTATGTGTCTAATAATCCCTGTACATGGAAAACTTTTTTATGTACCACAGTTCTATTTTTTATTTACATAATATAATATTCTAATAGATATTCCAAAATAGGAAGAAGAAGTTAATATTTGATTGGGATCATAATCTCAATGAATGTTTGTGGTTTTATTTTACTCATTTATTTATTTTTGTGACTCGACAAGGCTGAGCACATTACATGAGCATGACTTTAGGGGAAATGCCTCAGTAAATTCTTTTTACTTATAATTTATATTCAAAAATTGGTTTTAATCATTGTTGTTATTATTTTTATTAGTATCTCACATATACATACCCTAAATTTTACTCGATATGTATGGGACCATGTTAGTGGTTCCCTATTAAGTTTTTTACTCACACCCTATGTGATCCTCCATTGAACTGGGGTACTTGAGATTTCCTTCAATAGGTTGTAGGCATAAGATGGGCAGATGATCAGGATAGATTGAGATGGGTTGATCAGTTTTGTATGTGGAGATCAAGTATATGGATCCGATCAAAGTTAACAGTAGAGCCTTGTAGGTTTATTTGTTTCTCTTTTATTTACTCCTACATATGTGATCGACCCAGTTGGTGATCAGTGTTGTAAGTTTGACATGGTTATTTTTTTATTATTTCATCCCATTTATTACTAATGATTTATTATATTTATTTTCTCCACACTCTAATTTTTTATAAAATCGAGGATTTATGGTTTTTTCGTATAGTTTTATAATCTAAAATGAAGGTATAGTCTCCCAACGTACACTCCATAGACCCTCAATACTAGTTTGTAGCCTTCGGTGTGTAGGGAGGTGTGCTTGATGCCTTTTTTCTAAGAAATTAGGTTATTGAAAGAATATTGTACAAGGATAGGATGTGAAAATGTGGTATTAGAGATTTTCCATTCATATTGTATAACAATTTTGGATATGGTAGACATGATTATTAATAATGTTCTGGAACCTTTTATGGATATTGGATGAGTGTGGTGATAAAAATTATTCAAGAAAGATGTCTTGATTTCTATAGATATTGGATTTTTTGTTCTTCATAAGTGTTTCTAATTTTTTTATTTTATCATTCCACTGCGGATGAATATATTTTTTATTATGGAATAGAGGATCCCATCCCATTGGTGAGAGGATAGTGATTGATTTTGACCACAGGAAAGCAGGGGAAGATGTGTTTCATGCATAACATTTATCACATAGTGTCCCATTGTTATAGGTCTGATAGATTGTGAAGTTAGGACTAGTGATAGTGTCTAATTGTTTAACATTTTCTAAATAACCTAAAAGGTATTTTCTTGTATAGGTTCTTGGTTTTATTTTAATCTATTATGACAAATTATATATATATATATATCACTCTGATGGAAGGCTATGAGGTTATATGATTACATTATTGATAGTGATGATGATGAATTATTCATGGTTTCCGTGGGTTTGACCCCTTGTATGGTGTTATTACTTTGGTTCTGTTATTTTATATTCTAGTAGAACCAATTCATTTTTTACTACATTTATTGGAATGAAATTTAATTTATCTAAATCATGCGATGGTTGAATAACCCAGATAGTTTGGGATGAATCTATAAGAATACTATTGATCCTTATGGGTTGGCATTGGGATTGGATTCCTCTTAAGTAGACTCATTGTGGGTTCATCCATTTCAGGTGAAGTTAACTAATGATTCATGACAGCTTACATTATATTTTCCCCTCATGCTTGATATGATAGTTCACTTAACCAAAAAATTTATGGTTATCAAATAGGATCCTTTAGTGTGATGCTGATAATAACAGAAACTTTTATAGTGAGCGAGGATCTCAATATGTTATTACTATATGTACATGCCCGTTGAGTTTTAGTTTATAATATTTTCACTATTATTATTGTAACCCTTGTTAGATTAGATACACATGAGTATGATTCGAGATGATCGAGGCTTGTTAGGACAATTCATGGTAGGTTATTCTATTAGAGTTCTTTGCTAATGTTAGTAGTTACCAATGGGTTTTAATTAAATTGGTTTCGAATAGTAATTGAAAGAGTGTTTTCATTAATAACATGATAGTGAAAACCTATATATTTTTGCTAATGATGAAATTTTTTGACACATGTTGTTTGATTGTATTCTTAAATCCCTTATAGAGTGTTGATAGGAACATTAGATTCCATTCATTGAGAGAGGTGTGTGTATGACGCCCAATGAGATGTGGCCAGTGTGAGAGGTTGAATTATAGTCTATGTGGTAGGAACTAGTTCCCTATTGTGAGAGATGATTGTTAGGGATAGGTGGAAGACCAAGAGGGACTTATAGTTGACTCAAACCCATTTAGGTCAAAGTTAATTTGATGTTGGATTAACATCAAGATGGTTTCGAATGGTTTTATACATTGTTTTTGGAGAAGTGAGTTTGGTTGTATGATTTTGTAGAGAATGATGCATGATATGTAATTGGGTTTTGTCAAATATGCATGATGGTGCTTTTAGATTTTTAGTAAGAACCCATGGTTCTTGGATATTAAAACTATCTTCAATGGGTAGGAATATTCATGTTCTAGGAACAGACGACTATTGGTTCTATGGTTGAAATGTTAATATTCGAAAATGAATCCATGTAACAAGATGTCATTGAATAAGTCACAACACATATTTGGTTCATGATTTTGAATATTTTTTAAAAGGGAGAATCTAGGTTAATTATAATAATGATTAATATAGCGTTGTCATATTCTCCTTGTGATGGATGAATCATGGGAGCATGATTCGGGTTTTGGATTTGATGGTATGATGAATTAAACATGTTTTCCTTTGTGATAAACTAATGGCGCACATTAGCTAAACATGGGTACATTTAAATTTAAATTTTTGAGTGGTAGTGTGAGAAATAATGACTCATGGTTTCAAAGAAATTCCATGGGCATGGATTCTTGAGTGTTGGGACAAAATGGAAAACAACTCTTTATACTAGAGAAGAAATTGATAACGGACTAGGTCCTTTGAGATGGTGGACCTATGAGTGTACTTTGACACACATTTTCTAGAAACATAATTTTTTTATGTTTTTTAATACAAGTAGATCCAAGAATCTCATGTTCATTTCTTAGGGTGAAAGATAATAGGTAAGACATTATTGGTTGTTTGAGGGAGGTTACCCATGTAATGGGTATAATCTCTGTTGATTTCATGGATTCCATTTCCATGGGCCAATAATGGGTGGTTAGTAATTTTTACATTAGGATTCATTTAAGTGTATTATTTTTTTATAGACTATAGTTATGTCCATATATTGAAAACAATTCTCTTAAGTTGGGGAGTTATACACTGATCACCAGTATAAAAACCTCATGTGTGGAGGGTCGTGAAAGGATGAGACTGGTCGTTATATAGACTTTTTTGTCTTTTGGATGTTATTGAAACAATGATGGTTCAGACTATAGACATCACTAGAAGTTGATTATAGTATTTGGTGAGCATTATTAGATTGATCTCAATATTCCATCTATTAAAATAGTTAGATAAAGGATTTTATGATCCATCAGTGGTAGAATCCATAAATTTTTAGATGATTTTTCCAGGGTTGGTTTAGAATAATTTATATTGAATAGTTGTATGTGATATATGAGAAAATACCTCAGGAAGACCATTGGTATAAGATAGGTATAGTATAAATTATGTCTAAGTATTTTCATGGAAAATATGTCATGAGCATGCTGGGCATGGTTAATTGGTAATTCAATGCATAGATCAAATTAATGATGAATATATGTATCCACATGTCTAATTAGATTATTTGAATCAAGATATAGGTTTGGAAAATCATTTGGATTCTTTGTGTTTTTTCCTTATGAAATTATAATGGTGGAATTACCATGTGTCAAACATAGATATTAAAAATAAAGAACATGTGGTAGGGATCACCATAGAAATGTAGATAAGTTTGACGATGACATGTTTATAGTTTTTATTCTTTTGGAACATGTAAGAATACTATTGGTATTTTGATAATGGTAATGATCATTTTCTTGGGTTTTGTATTTTTAATATACAAATGTTTAAAGTGCCACATGGAACCATATTTGGTGTTCATAAACAATATATGAGAGTATGAATGGTGGTTACAACCATTCTATGATTGGTTTTTCATTTTATTTCTTGTAAAGAATTAACAAGGATGAGAAGTGTAAATTTGGGGAGGTTGTATGATCCCATATTCTGTGAGTTAGAAAATTTCAAAATGAATATGAATTTTCAATTATTTTATGGGTCAAATTTTGATCTAAGATTGGGAATTTAAATTCGATGTGTGGATATTTTTATGATTTGGATTGAGGCATAGAAAATGATTCAAAGATTTTAAGAGTTATATTGGGGATCAAGGCCCAGAGTTGGTGTTTTTTAAAAGTGTATCCAAGGGAGTAAATTAGGTGCACAATTTTTTATTATTGTGTAGACTAACCAAACAACATTGTATTTGTGGGCACAAGGGATGGGAAACCCAAGTGGAAGGTCTTGGAAAACTATATGGGAGTATATGGTTTATTATAGACATGTCACATAGTTAGTATAAATTCTGTTAAACTATTCACCATGTTCTTTAAAGGGGGGTGAACCTATGATAATAGAGTTTCATAATTAAAAAATGCAATGGCCAACCATGCGGCCAAACCATGAAACCCATTTTATTTTTTGAAATTAAAAATTTTACACTACTACCTGTTATGTTCTTAACTAATTTTTTCTATCATTTCATCTAAACGATACTCTACACTCCCTCATAATCCACCCTTACTTTATGAGTGATCCCCTCATTATTGGCCCGAATCAATTTTTTTCAGATGATTTAGAATACTACAGGTATCTATTCGGCTCTGTTAGCCTCCATTGTGTTTTTCTCATTATTGCACTAAGTTTAATTTACATCAATTAGGGATTTTATTTTAAATTAAACCAACAAATAGGGTAATTAGATGTGGATTATAGGTCCTTCTCTTTGAGTAGGTTGAGGATGTCCTATGATTCGATATTCTCTTTTACGCATGTCATTTCTTTACGGTATTTCACTATGGTGGTATTCCAATACATTAAATATTAAGTTATATTGTCTGATATTTTTCATGATAAAACCTCTTAGATAATAGGATTAATTCAATGATGGGGATGTTCCATGATTTATTGGAAATAATTATGTCATGGTTTGGGTGTGACGGGACTGAATTGTGATATTTTGGGAATTAATAAATATTAAACAATTTTGTTTAATTATTTTATCTTGTTGACATTTAATTAATTAGATAAATTCTAATGGTTTTGTGTAATATAGGAGAATTAATGTATTAGTAAAGCATGGATGGGCCTTGGAAACTAATTCTGTACCTTCTAAAAAATATAATTCTTCCTAAAGTTATATGGTTTATTATACCTTTCATATGGTATTGATGCATGTTTCTGTTAATATGTGTATTTTTGGGCTCTCCCTTGAGGAATATTACTCTTTATTAATTTATTTTAATTAATTGTTTAATTACATAAATGTGAAATTGTAGTGGTTGAACTCTAGGTTTCACTAGAAATCCATATCTTCTAGTTTCACGGCTTGGATATTTGAGTTACTGATTATCGAACAGAAATAAAAGGAGGTGTTATGAAATTTTGAAAGGCATTCCATACCTTATACAAGCCTAGGTGGATAGACCATAGGTAGATCAGGACCACGTTAGATGTGTGGACTAACCTAGTGATATCTCATCATCAATATTGTGTCATTAAACATCTAATGGCAATTACCGTTGTGGAAAGACATTGAGATGTAGACAAGGCTATGGTCCACATTTTATGATGTTGTAGGATGTACAGTTTTAATGTGTTGGGTGTTTCTTCTGGACCACGAATATATTCAATGGAATCCATATTGGGATGCCTCTTCTAATATGCTGACATCAGGGATCCCAGGTAGGATACCTCTCCATGATATAATATGGGTGATATCTGTTGGTTCCCTTGGAATTGACTAGCCCAAAAGAGTGTATCACTGGGTTGGGTAGATATTTTTTATGCCATAATATCACCCTTTCACATCAATTTTGTTTTGAAAATTCATTTTATAAACACTAATTATAATGGAAACATTAATAGCAATGATCATATTTCAAAATATTATATTGACCAACTGTCATATTAATCAGTGGTCATGTAAAAGTAATATAATGACCACATCATTATAGTCAAATTTCTCATTACATCCTATATAAAACTAACACACACAAATTAAATTCATATTTTTAGGATTTTTGAAATGATTTTGTATTGGGTTTCAATTTTAATAGGCATGAATTTAAATTTTTTATTAGGTTACAGGAAATTATGAATATGGAATTAAAATGTTTCCAAATTATTATGTTCTTAAGGATTTGATGTTTTTGAATTATTTTAATATTATGTTTAAATAATATTAATAGTGTTTCATAGTTTCAGGTTTACTAAAAATATATTCCCAAATCAATCCATCGAATCAAACATGATTCTCCCAACATAGCCAACCCCAAGAGGGCTAGGCTGATAAGCCACCTATGAGTGTCATCTCGAGTAATGGAGAACTGATGTCATAGTGATCATGAATAGGTGTCATGTGGGTGTTTAGGACCACATAGAGCATAGTGGGCCCAATGACCTGAACATGCCACGTGTATGTGCAACCCACATTTATGTGGGTACAATGTCTTATTGGATCTCATCTCCACTAGTTTTGGTTTTAGATGATCAGACCACACTATTTATTATAATCCATCATGCTCCCAATATCCATTTATATGTGTGATTTAGGTTTCTATTCATCCCATTATAAATATTTCTTTCCCACATCATACACCCAAACACTTCTTAACTCTGTCACACTCTATTGATCTCCACCACTCAAAGATTCCCAACCACCACTTCAAACATTGGAAATCACCATTTTTGTAGTCCCAAAACAGAATATTCAAGATCAACCACCACATATACCACCAGGGATCCCCACATCACCATTGAATGACACCCATGTTGCCCATTTAGAGTTTTCATCTGGCCACATCGATGAACGGATGAAAGAGGATCATGGATACAAAAATAGACACCCAAATTCCATATAAGTTCCATGCCTTTGGAAAAAAGAAAACATTCACGACCCGTCCCCCCGGGGCCCGTGCTATGACTAACCCAAAACTTCTTTCCATAGGCCTGTGGGTGGAGACTATCACCGTAAAGTTGTATCCCTAAAATGGGAAGGCATTTCCATTTATCCTGTACAAACACACAGTCCAAGAGCACAACAAGATGTAAACACGACGTAAAACTGCAGTACTAAAAGTATGTACTCAAAGTAAAGGGACTGGAATACAAGGACAACTTAAAAGATGCAACTATAATAGAAAACATAAAATAACTCCTGAGATCGCCCACCATGGATCCTACCAAAAGGGTATGTATAGATCATCTCCACAGCTCTCTGTGTCAACCAGTCACATCCGTGTACTGCCTAGTCCTAGCTCCCTAAAGTCTCAGCCAAGCTTCTCGTCATCTTCACAAGACACAACAAGGTGTGGGAAAATCCCATACAGGGGTGAGTATAACAGTACCCAGTAAAGACCCCAAGACCCCCGAAGGTCTCATAGAATTTATCAAAGGAAAACCACAAAGCATGATCTCAATCACAAAGAATAAAGAAAAAGACTCAACTCAAACAAGGTATATAACACAGAGATTAGGAATAAAGATGAGTAGTCTTAAGCTATATCATTTTATTCCATTAGTAAGCTCCATAACTAAACCATGAAGTATTTATTCCATTTCCAATACACATAGGGTCGTATGTCATTGATCCACGACGGGCCTCTCTAATGCCAGTCCCCATCGGGTCGAGTACTATTGATCCCCATTGTGTTGCTAGAATATTGATCCACACAGGGTATATATGATACTGATCCACATAGGGTCACTATAATTTTTATCCACATAGGGTCTCTATGATGATGATCAACACAAGGTTCCTATGAAGCATATCCACACATGGTCACTATGATGTTGATCCACATAGGGTCACCGAATGTTGATCCACACATGGTCTCTCTTCAATTGATAGCCAACCATATGATTCTCCACACCAAGGGCACATGAGTTCCATGGTATCTAATAATTAAGATAATGGTCATGACTCAACCTCCAAGACATTCCACAAAGGAGTAACCCAAATGATCGCTATACCGTAAGGGTCCCAACACAACACACTATGCATCAATCGGATAAACGGTATATGAGTTCTAGGCAATTTAGTGTCGAGGGCCTGATTGAATTTAGGTTTGGTCCAACCCTGAAGTACACCAAATATCCATAGAACACAAGTGGAGTATCTCAAAAGGACTATCTCATTTCATGGATTCCAGCACCACTGACGGTTCGTCAAACAGACATCTGGTTTGTGAGATATGGCCTTTTAAGTGTATCTGGGCCGAAAAGGGTCTGTGTTCGATCTGACATGGTCGGACCGACTCGACCCACCCCGTCCTCAGCTAACCCGAAACAATTTGGGTTAACCCGACCAAGTCTGGGTCCAACAGGGACTGGCCGGAACTGGCTGGGTCGGCTCGAGTGGGCTGGGCTGTGGGCTTGGCCTATAGGTTCACGGACTGGCCCATCCCTCCTTGGCTGGGTGCGGCCCACTGATCGGGCTACCCTGCTAGCTGGAACGGCAACCAGCTGGGTGGCCCACACATGGGAAGCTTCTCCCCCCTCTTGAATGGACGAAATCCATTCGGCTTCACAACAGTGGTGCCACGTGGCGTCGCCTCCCTGTCAGTGGGACCCGTGAGGCGTGGGTCCCCTTCGCCATGGGGAACGGGCCCCCTTTTTCATGACTCACTTATCCGTGGAATGCGACGGTGCACTATCTTATGCCACTGTGGATGGCTGATTCTTCCCACCGATGCTGCTCGCCGGCACAAGTGGATCTTCCACGGGCCACCATGTGACCTCTGGTGGTCCGTTTTCCCTTCTGAATGTGCCTACGGGCATCTTGGGTTGCTTCCGTCACCACGTGGCTCCTGGATTCGAATTTCCATCGAGTTAAAACTTATCACATGTAGAACGCAACAAAACCAAAGTAGTAGAGGGTATGGGACTTGTGTTTCTAGCACACACCCTCTATGTTAGTATCATAACAAGAGAGTAGCAATTAATTAAACATAGATAAACTATAATAACTCCCAGATTCATCATTATTTTCTAGAAAAAGGAAAAGAAACAAATTCACATGAATTTAAATATAATAAACCCCTACCTTGGATTTAGAGGAAACATTGTGGTTATGGAGGAAGAATACTTGCTTGATGAAGCTTCCAACATTCATCACTTATATTTTGATTCTTCCAAAATTTTCATCCAAGATTCTATTCTTCATTGATGGAAGACTTTGGGTCACATCGTTAGATGTTCCTCACTTCTGTGTCAAAAACCCAAACTCGGACCTCATTTAAATTGAGGGGGAAAGTAGATTAAGGCAACATGATATTAATGAGGTTCATTAATGAATGAACATCATAATATCTTAATGGTGTGGTTACAAAAACAAAGAGTCAAGCAATTAAATGGCATGACATGTAACGCCCTAACCCCAGCTACCCAGAGTCGATGCATTATTACATAACATTGGCATGATCACAATGAAATGATGTCTCGAAAGACCGATCAGTTTTGTATTATTGGAAACACGAATCATACATAAGTTCAAATTTACTACTTGAAAAGAAATACAACACGAATTTATTCCATTAGAATCATCCAAGCCTCCTAAATAATGCCTAAATGTCACTCATAAATAACTTCTTCATATCCTATGAAAATGAAACATAAGAAATGGGTGAGCTCAAACAATCAGTAAGGGTAAGAAATATTTCGGAATATAACATAAATATTAAGCATTGTGAGTAATTGAAACCACATTCCTTTACCAATAATAAACATGAATGCTTTTATGGATGGAGTATGAGCTGAGTAAATAATGCCATAATAAAACATAATCATTGGTATTCTACTAGTCGAATGACCACATGAACCATCAATATTATTTTCATAATAAGAAAATGTATAATGTCGGACATTCTGAATGATTTGATCAAGGCATTGGACAAGACATCTAAAAATGATTATGTCCTAGGCCAAAACCATATATCAAAATTGGGAAAGGGCCTCATAAAATCCCACGTATAGTTATCTCATGAGACCTACCGATGCATTGAGGATCTATAGCGGGCTCCAGCCGTCACTTACTAAGCCCAATACATTCCTCATACGAAAAGGTTTAAGCATATCATAAACATTCGTATTAAAACTATCATAGGAAATGTCAATACATTAACCATAAAAAATGAGTGGTATAAAAATATCACATCCATAGTCAAACATATTACAAAACCTTCAATACAATATAGAAGTTTTGTATCATAATAAATCAGCTTCAAATAAACTTAAAATCCATCAAAGGATGTTGACATAGATGGAATCAAAACCCTTTTTAGAGAAATATCTCTTTCTATTTTGAAATCATTTAAGATTCACGTAATTATAAAGAAAACATTTATTTTGAAATTATTCTTATAATCTTGTAAGGGAAGATTTCATGATGTTATAATGGCAGAAAATAGATGATCCCGCCGTATAATTTAAAAAAAACATTCTTACCTTAAATTTGTCAAAAAGGTCAAAAAGTACCTTGTTTGGAAAATGACAGAAAGATTCCTTTCAAAACAAATAAGGGTATAAATGACTTTAACCCATTGTATAGTGAATAGTAAAATTGTTTTGAAATACATTTTTAAGAAACATGGATGTGGAAGATAAATATGTCCCAGTAGATAATTACGTATAAACTACCTCAGATAATACAGAGTTTGTGAAATTAACACTTACATTGTACTTTTCCTTGGTTGAAGGTAGGTTAACCTCCAGTATAATTGTAAAATCATTGTTATTAAATTATAAAATAATTATATAAATAAATATTATATCATATATGATCTTTTAATATTTCTTTGTTAATAATTTTTTAGTATTATCGTCGTTTCGGGTGTTCACTTACTCGTTTTCTTTTATATGTTTTGTTATATAAGCCTTGTTTTTTTATCCATTGGTTGTATCTTTTTCATATCAAAAATGATATAGAGTCCTTAAAAATTATTTTTAATCATCAAATGAAATTAGTCTTGAATGGATACGATGGAGAATGAATCTCATCGCGTTCGTGGAGACAGTAGTCCTAACGTACGCACGAACGTTATTTCCATTTCAATTTTCATTTTAAAAGATTTAAAAAATAAATGATACGTAGGTATATTATTTTTACAGTTTAATATAATATCTTATATATGTTACTTAATTTCATTAAAACCATCCTTTATACGTTCCATGTATGGTATGAACTATTCATATCACTTTGAGGGGGCGGTAGTCCGCACTTCCTCAAATGAAATTATCATATATATATATACAATATGAAAAAAATAATGGTATGCTATAAAATGGAATTATATAATCTCATATATAAAATAAATATCATTAATATCATATTTAATAATATATCCATCATAATTTCCACCATGAGAGGTGGTAGGATATAATTGAACAATCATCATTTCGTGAGGCGTTTGGTTTCCATCCATAGAAACATTATGTTCTTCACCCATTAGATGGAGGTGTGTGTAAGTGTAGTTAGAATAAATCTCATAAAAATATCCTAGTATATTTATTATACTATTTTTGTTACAAAATAAATGAATAAATATAGTTTAGGGGTTGGAGAAGTAAAATAGAAGAAAAGAAGCTAAGAGAAATCATTACCTTTAATTTGGGAAACTCCCTTTGGTTTGAACCAAAAAGGACTCTTGAAGTTCCTTCTGACTAAGGTAAGGCACCTAGGAGGAGGAAAGGGATGTAGGGAGAATAATTTTGTAGAGGTTGGAAGAGCCAAAAGGTTTTATAGGTATGAATAATTGGTTCTAAGTGGTGTCCTTTTATAAGGGGGAGGAGGGGCTCTTTAGGAAATATTGACAATATTATTTTATTATATAATTATATTCGGTTTATAATAGTCAAAAACTCATTAAAGTTGAATATAAGATGACTCATTATTGAAATGAAATAATCCAATAAGAATTGGATAGGTTTTGTGTATTATTATTGTCTTTATAATCTTATTTATTTAAATCATTTATTAATGAGGTAAACACTACATCATTATTGTGTCATAAATAATTTAGTTTATTAGAGGTCTAAAAATTATAAAAAAATACCATGATGTAGGAAATCTATTTATATTTCTAATAAATTTTTATAGTGGAAACTATAACAATATATCCCTATGTAAAATGAATTTTGCTAAAAGATATATGCTTTTGTCATTTTTGTATTTACTTTAACTTAATTAATATAAAGTGTCATTATCACTTACAAATGGCTCCATGGGTTCCCAAAATAGACCCAAATATGACCATGGTCAGAAATTTATCAACCAATAGGGTAATGGAACGTTTTAGGATAATTTATTATTATTATAATATTATTTTTTTAACCTTATTTACCGGAATTACCCTTTAACCAGGGTAAATAAAATATTTTCCGAAATAATTATTCAAAATGTCTAAAAATAAAAGGTACCTATTTACAAAATATGGACTTCCGGATTTAAATATGGAATCCATTCTTCTGAATTCAAAACACAGAAGTGGTAGAAATTAATTTAAAAATAATTCACGCTGTCAAAACAAAAAGCGTGTTTTTAGGAAATAATAACTCTCAAAAGATTGACACTTGTTTATGTCTAGTTTAAATGTAAAATTACATCCAATGACCAAAATTGGATTAAATGGTAAAAATATATTCTAACAATACTTTAAAACCACTCAATATTATAATTTATCACTATAAATTATTTGGATTAAAAAGTTTTTTTTAATTAATGTTTAGAATTTTTCACTATTCATCAAAAAATGGAAGTTCTCAGAAAAATACCAAAAATTCTCCCTAGTATAATTTCGATATTCCAAATCCAAATATGAAGTCCATTTTGAAAGATAAAATTTATACAATTTCAAAAAAAGTGGTTATTACTATTCATAACGGCTAGTTTGATTGGTTGTGGTGTGTGTTAGAACTCGAAGTTGCGTACAAAACACGCTATTTTATTATTCAAAGAGAAGCGTACCGTAGAAGCTTGGGGTGTTATATTCTCCCCTAATTCAAATAATTTTGTCCTCCAAATTTCTAGAATATTACTGCATAAAAAGACTCGGGTGGTTCTCCATCATAAGTTCCTCGGGTTCCCACATTGCTTATTCCATCTTATGGTTTCTCCATAGAACTTTTACCAGACAAGTCATCTGGTTTTCAGAACGTCTTCTCTGGTATCAAGAATCTTGATGGGCTCTTCGCAATAAGACATATCGGGTTCCAATTCTACTTCCTCATAAGTGAGTACATGCATTGGGTCAGGTATGTATTTTCTCAACAATGATACGTGGAACACATCGTGATCTTTGGAGAGATTTGGCGGCATTTCCAAATGATAAGCTACAGTCCAATTCTTTCTAGAATTTTGAAAGGTCCGATGTACTTGGGACTCAATTTACCTTTCTTATCGAAACGTATAACTCCCTTACATGGAGATACCTTCAAGAAAATATGATCTCCTACCTGAAATTCCAAATCCTCCCTTAGGTTATTGTCATAGATCTTCTGCATACATTGAGATGATTTGATGTGTCTTTAGATTACCTTCACCTTTTCCATCATTTCCTCCACCAGTTCTGGGCCTATAAGTTTCTTTCACCAATATCATCCCAACAGGTTGTTGTGCGACATCACTTTCCGTATAACACTTCATATAGTGCCATCTAAATAATTTAATGGAAGTTATTGTTATAGAAAATTCTACCAGAGGTAAATATTGATCCTACATACCATGAAAGTCATATGAGAAATATCTCAACAAGTCTTCTAAGGTTGGAATAGTCCGTTCTGATTGTCCATCTGTTTGAGGGTGGTAGGCAGTACTCAAACGAAGTTTAGTATCCAAGGCCTTATGAATAATCTTCCAAAATCTTGAAGTAAAATGGGGATCATGATCAGAAACAATCAATAGGGGTACTCTATGAAGTCTCACAACTTTATTAATATATAGTCTTGCTAGACGTTAAAGTTGTAGATCTTCTCTAATAGCAAGAAAATGTGCTGACTTGGTAAGACAATCAACAATTACCCATATTGCATCGTTTCTTCTAGGAGTCTTTGTTAGTCCCATGACAAAGTCCATCGTAATATTATCTCATTTCCACTCAGGTATGGGAAGAGGTTTCATGGCTCCTCTTGGCGGTTGCCTTCCAGCATTCACTTGTTGAAAAGCCATACATCTTGACACAAAATCATAAATCTCATTCTTCATGTTGTCCCACCAAAAATGTTCCCTCAAATATCTATACATTTTGGTTCTCTTAGGTTGTATAGAGTAATTAGAACTATGAGAATCATCCAACAATTCCCTTTTTAGATCAGGTATATTGGGAACACAAAGTCTCTTCCCAAATTTTAAAATTCCATCTTCATACACAATGTCACTCAATCTCCCATCATTCACAGCTTTAATCATCTTTTGAAACTCTTTATCACCAGTCTGATAACTCTTTATCCTTTCTAGTAAAGATAGATTGGAAACCATTTGAAAACGTATCAATGTTTCACCTTCCATGGTTATTCCCATATCCAACCTTACTATATCCATGAAAATTGGATCCCTTTAAACTCTCATTTTGTTCAAAACTCCACAATCCTTTCTGCTCAAAGCATCTTCCGCCTTATTTTCCTTCCCTAGGTGGTATTGTATCCTTCAATCATAATCCATAAGTAGTTCAAGCCATCTCCTTTTCCTCATGTTGATTTCATTCTGAGAGAAAATATACTTCAAACTCTTATGATTAATTTAAATCTCACATTTCTCACCATAGAGATAGTGTCTCCAAATCTTCAAAGAAAAGATTACACCTGCTAACTCAAGATCATGAGTAGGATAGTTCTTCTCATGAATTGTTAGTTTTCATGATTCATAGGCAATAACCCTATCATTCTTCATAAGGACACAACCATGTCCTTTCATCAATGCATCACTATAAATAACGAACCCATCATTCCCTGATGGTAGAGTCAATATCAGAGAATTGACTAATCTTCTCTTCAGTTCTTCAAAACATTCTTCAAACTATTTTTTCCAAACAAATTTAACCCCTTTTATTGTGATTTTCATTAATGGGTTATCCAATTGGGCAAAATTCTGGATGAAACGTCAATAATAACCTGTTAAACCAATAAAATTGTGTACCTTAGTTATACTCATTGGTGATGGCCATTCATGGAATGCCTTGTTCTTAGAAGGATCAACAGAAATTCTATCCTTAGAGAAAATATGGACAAGAAAAGAAATAACATGAATCAAGAATTCACAATTACTAAACTTCTCATATTATTCATATCTTTTTAGAGTCTTCAGGATAATGCGCAAGGTATTCTCATGATCTTCATAGATTTTGGAGTATAACAAGATATCATCAATTAATATCACTACAAAATCACCGAGATATTCCTTAAAAACTATGTTCATTAGATCCATGAAGATAGATGGTGCATTAGTCAATCCAAAAGGCATCACTGTAAACTCGTAATGCTCATACATGGTTCGAAATGTTGTCTTCGGAATGTCATCATTATTCACACACAACTAATGGTATCCAAATAGAAGTTCAATCTTTGAAAAATATTGATCTCCATTCAGTTGGTTAAATAAATCATCAATGCGAAGTAGGGGATACTTGTTCTTAATTGTTATAGAATTGATCTCCCAGTAGTCAATGCACAATCTCATAAATCCACCTTTCTTTTTAACAAAAAGAACAGGGGATCCCCATGGAGAAACACTGGGATGAATAAATGCCTTATTAATCAATTCCTCTAGTTGTTTCTTTATTTCCAATAATTCCACTGTGGCCATTCTATATGGGCTCTTCGATATAGGCCTTGAACCATAAATTAAATCAATGGAAAACACAATTTCCTATTCTGGAGGATGTCTAGGAAAATCCTCCGGAAAAACATCAACATATTCTTTCGGAATAGGTACATCTTTTATTTTGACATTCCTTTCCTCGTCCACAGTTATTTCATTCTCATAAACCCCAATAATTGAATTTAGTTTAGCTACTGGGGTGGATCTAGATAAAAATTAGGTGGTGAAGATTTAGTTCTAAATATAAGGTGTTCCTTATCATCATCATCAAAAATCGTAACATCCTTCTTCTTACAATAAATCATTGCATCATGGTCTGAAATCAAATCCATACTGAGGATTATATCAAATTATATCATAGGTATGATGATGAGATCAACAGATAAATAAAATTTATATTATATAATGGGAACGGATTCACAAAACATTGTTGCAATGATACTTCCAATTTGAGTTTTGACTGACAACTCCATTGTTAAATCAAATTGGAAATATCTAATTTTCTTAGAGAACTAGGATGATATGAAACAATGTGATGATCCAGAATCAAATAAAGCATTTTATAATCATGAGGAAACCATTAAATTACCTGCCACAATGACTTTCGGAGATTCTACCTCAGTAGTAGTGATAGAATAAGCTTGGCCTTGATCCCTTGGCCTTTTCTGAGGTAAGTGACTCTAAATCTTAGGAAATTCATTTTCATAATTTTCCATCTCCCAGCAGTTGTATCACTGAACAATGGTAGTGTATTTATTTCCCTTAAAATCACCAGTAAGATGGCCTTCCTGTCCATATTTGAATCATACTCATTTTCCTTTTAGACAGTCACCAGGGTGCTTCCTTCCACAATTATCACATGATGGAAATTTAATTAATCCATCCTTCCCTATTTCCTTATTTCCTTTCCCAGAGTGTTCAGCTAATCTCTTCTTCTCTTGCTTTTCTTTAAAGTCATAAGACAAAGACAATTCATTTTCAATCTTGATAGCACATGATACAATATCTTCGTATGACGAGAAATATTGTGATACTAAATCTCGAAGAAGAAATGGTTTCAACCCATCAATGAAATGATCAATCTTACTTCTTGGGTTATGTATGTAATCTGAAGAATGCCTTGTTAACCTCATAAAGTTAGCCTCATACTTTGTAACATTCTAATCCTCTATTTACCTCAGACTGAGAAATTTTATTTCCATATCTACTTGATGGTCACGAGGAAAGTATTTCTCTAATAAAATCTCTTTAAACTCACTCCATTCCATATTTGATACTTCATCATCTTCCTTTGTGTTTTGAATCAATGACCACCATTGATCAACATCTCCAGTGAGGTGATAAACTACCATGACAACTTTTTTCCTTTCATCACTTCCCAAAGCTTGAAATATTTTCCCTAGGGAACTTATCCATTGCTCATCTACCAATGGATTTTTATTCAAATTGAATTTCTGTAGTGGTTGCCTCATGAAGTGATCTAACATTGATCCTCCATGCTGTGGATCTGGGTGCTCCATACAGGTAAGGTTATTATTCATATCCTGAGTGAGTTGTCCCAGTATGGTGGTTAGCTGATCAGCACCAGTTGAATCACCATCTCCACTATAATTATCTTGAGAAGGAGGGAAATCCCTATGTGGGGTGCGTGCATTGATACGGTTTCCATTCCATCCACAGGGCACCCTTTCTAAATAATGGCATATAGTAGGATAGTTTATAAATCTCAATACATAAATACCAACATGTAAATCACTTAACATAAGTTGAACAGTTTACGTATATAATCCATAATCATAAAAATTCTTTCCTTGAGGAAGTATATACTCATAAACCCTTCATAATGGTTTGTAAAGAAAATTAGAATTATCCAAGGCATATCCCCCAGGATTGTCGTAACATAGAGTGCAGCAAGGCCCGTTATCGTGCACTAGTTACTGTTCGAGTCTAGCACAAAGTAGTTTTTTAGGTGTTACCCCTAGTTACATCTGTACCAGAGCTGCCTCTACCTCCTTATATCCAGACAGAGTTTTATTTCTCGGAAAACTCACAAAATCTCTACAATACCAAAATTCTAGGAAGTTCTTCTTAGGTTTATGTGCTCTAATCAGAGTTTATCAAAATATAGCTTCAAAGGTTTGTACTAAACTTCCTCTAATACCAACTATAATGCCTCGACCCTAGTTACCCAGATTCGGTGCATTATTACATAACATTGGCATGATCACAAGGAAATCATGTCTCGAAATATCGATCAGTTTAGTGTTATTGGAAAAACGATTCATACATAAGTTCAACTTTACAACCTGAAAATAAATACAACATGAATTTATTCCAATGGAAACATCAAATCCTCCTAAATAATGCCTGAAAGTCACTCATAGGTAACTTTTTCATATCCTGGGAAAATTAAACATAAGAAAGGGGTGAGCTCAAATGCCCAGTAAGGGTAATAAATAAAATAGAAGATAATATAAATATTAAGCATGGTGAATAATTAAAACCACATGCCTTCACAAATAATAAAAATGAATACTTTTATGGAAGGAGTATTATATGAGTAAATAATTCCATAATGAAACAAAATCATTGGTACTCTACTAGTTGAATGACCACATGGACCATCAATATTATTTTCATAGTGAGGAAATGTATAATGCTGGAAATTTTGAAACATTTTTTCAAGTCCACGACTAAGACGTATAAAAATGATTAAGTCCTCGGCCAAAACCATATATCAAAATTGGGAAAGGGCCTTATCCAATACCATGTCTAGTTGTCTCATGAGACCAACCGATGCATCAAGGATCTATAGCGGGCTCCACCCATCACGTACTAAGTCTAATACATTCCTCATATGAAAAGGTTTAAACATATCATAAACATTCGTATTAAAAATAACATACGAAGTGTCAATACTTTAACTATAAAAAATGAATGGTATAAAAATAGCACATCCATAGTCAAAAATATCACAAAACCTTAAATAAAATATTGAAGTTTTGTATCATAATAAATCAACTTCAAATAAACTTAAAATCCATCAAATGATGTTGGCATATATGGAATGAAAACAATTTTTAGAGAAATATATCTTTCTATTTTGAAATAATTTAAGAGTCACATAATTATAAAGAAAACATTTATTTTGAAAATATTCTTAAAAGTTTATAAGGGAAGATTTGATGATGTTATAATGGCGTAAAACATCCACACCCTCTGTATAAGTTAATGAAAACATTATTACCTTTAATTTGATGAAAAGGTCATAAATTACCATGTTTGGAAAGCGACAGAAAGATTCCATTCTAAACACATAAGGGTATAAATTACATTAACCCATTGTCTAGTAAATAGTAAAAATGTTTTGAAATACATTTTTAAGAAATATGGATGTGGATGATAAAGAGGTCACAGTAGATAATTACGTATAAAAAACCTCAGATAATATAGAGTTTGTGAAATTAACCCTTACCTTGTACTTTTCCTTGGTCGAGGGTAGGTTAACCACTTGTATAATAGTTAAATCATTTTTATTAAATTATAAACGAATCATATACATAAATATGATATCATATATGATCTTTTAATATTGCATTGTTAATATTATTTTAGTATTATTGTCTTTTCGGGTGTTCATTTACTCGTTTTCTTTTATATGTTTTGTTACATATGCCATGTTTGTTATCCATAGGTTGTATCTTATTCATATCCAGAATTATATCAAAACCTTAAAAATTATTTTTAATCATAAAATGAAATCATTCTTGAATGGATACGATGGGGAATGAATCTCATTGTGTTTGTGGAGGTGGTAGTCTGTACGTACGCACGAACGTTACTTCCATTTCATTTTTAATTTTAAAAAGAATCATAACCAAATGATACATAGGTATATTATTATTATATTATAATATAATATCTTATATATGTTACTTAATTTCATTAACACCATCCATTATATGTTCCATGTATGGTATAAATGAGTCATATCACTTTGAGGGGGCAGTAGTATGCACTTCCTCAAATCAAATTATCGTCTATATATATATACAACATGAAACGAATAATGGTATGATGTAAAATGGAATTTAATAATATTATATATTTAATAAATATCATTAATATCATATTTAATTATAGTTACACCATAATGGCCACCATGAGAGGCGGTAGGAGATAATTGAACAATCATCGTTTCATGAGGCGTTTGGTTTCCATCAACAGAAACATAATGTTCTTCACCCATTAGATGGAGGTGCCTGTAAGTTTAATTCGAATAATTCTCATAAAAATATCGTAGTATATTTATTATACTGGTGTTGTTGCAAAAAAGGAATAAGAAGAGTTTAGGGGATGGAGAAGTAAAATAAAAGAAAATAAACTAAGATAAATTGTTACCTTTAATTTGGGCAACTCCCTTTGGTTTTAACCATTAATGACTCTTGAAGTGCCTTATTCGTAAGTTAAGGCTTCTAGGAGGAGTAGAGGGATGTAGGGAGATTAATTGGTCAGTGTTTGGATGATCCAAAAGGCTTGATAGGTGTGAGTAATTGGTTAGAAGTGGTGTCCTTTTATAAGGGGGGGTCTCTTTAGGAAAGATTGAAAATATTATTTTATTATATAATGATATTCAGTTTCTAAAGGTCCAAAACTCATTATAGTTATGATAATATGACTCATGATCGAAATGAAATCATCCAATAATAATTGGATAGGTTTTGGGTATTATTTTAGTCTTCATAATCTTATAGATTTAAATCTTTTATTAATTAGGTAAACACTACATCATTATTGTGTCATAAATAATTTAGTTTATTAGAGGTCTAAAAATTATAAAAACAATTACCATGATGTAGGAAATAATTTTATATTTCTAATGAATAGTTATAGTCGAAAATTTAACATATATAACCCTATGTAAAAATTGTTTTTCTAAAAGACATATGCTTATGTCATTTTTGTATTTACTTTAACTTTATTTATATAAAGTGTCATTATCACTTAAAAGTGGCTCCATGGGGTCCCAAAATCGACCCAAAGATTCCCATGGTCAGAAATGGATCAACCAATAGGGTAAAGGCACATTTAGGGAAATTTAGTATTATAATAATAATTTTTTACCCTTATTTACCGGATTTACCCTTTAACCATGGTAAATAAAATATTTACCGAAATAATTATTCAAAATGTCTAAAAATAAAAGTTACCTAGTTACACAATTTGGACCTCCTGATTATAAATATGGAATCCATTTTTCTAAATTCAAAACATAGAAGTAGAAGAAATTAATTTAAAAATAATTATCTTTGTCAAAACAAAAAAGCGTGTTTTTAAGAAATAATAACTATCAAAAAATTGTCATTTGTTTATGTCTAGTTTAAATGTGAAATTACGTCCAATGAAAAAAATTGGATTAGATGGTAATTTTTTTTAAAATATACTTTATATCCACTTAATAGTATAATTTATCACTATAAATTATTTGGATAAAAAAAGTTGTTTTTAATTAAAGTATAGTATTTTTCACTATTCATCAAAAATTGGAAGTTCTCAGAAAAATACCAAAAATTCACCTTAGGATAATTTTGATATTCCGAATCCAAATATAGAGTCTATTTTGAAAGATAAAATTTATAAAATTTCAAAAAAGTGGGTATTAATATTCATAACGGCTAGTTTGATTGGTTTTGGTGTGTGTTAGAACTCGAAGTTGCGTACAACACACGCTATTGTATTATTCAAAGAGAATCGTACCATGGAAGCTTGGGGTGTTACATGACAACTTAGTGGTCCTACCACCACTGCAAAACCATTGGATGAAAAATAAAATAACAATTTTATGTTATTTTATTATTCATTAAAATTCTAGAAAACTAACTATTTCTTTTAACCTATTACGGTCAAAGTTATGCCTCCCTCAAGAAAATCATGGAATTGTGGATTCAATGGTGCCCTCATATTTTTAATCTGTTCACCCGTTCAAAAGATATAAAATTCCAATCCTGTGTTTACTGAAAGTAACTTAAAAAAAGTTCAAAATTCTGTTCATGGAACACAGGACCTCGGAATCATGCACTGTCAATTTTCATAAACTCGTAATAATCCAAAATAATTTTAAAAATATTTATATAGAATTTTAGGGTCTTTACATTCTCCACACATGAGGGATTTTAATCCCTAAAATCTATATCCAAACTAGGGGAACAAATGGGGGTATTGAGCACATATCTGATCCTCCCATTCCTAGGTTCTCTCCTGGAGATTCTTATGCTTCCAATGAACTCTTATTAGAGGAATCGACCACCCATGAAGGACCCACTCTTTTTGATCCTCTATCTCTACCGATAACTCTTTAAACATCACCCGATAGTTGATGTATAGCTTTTCCCAGTCGATAACGCATGATGGATCATGCATGTACCACCTCAGCTGCGATACATGGAAAACATTATGCACCTGGCACATATGTGGGGGAAGAGATAGATGGTAAACGAACTCAGAAATTCTGATGAGGATCTTGAATGGTCTGATGAACCTCGGAGATAGCTTGCTTCCCCAACCAAACCTCTATTATCCTCATCATAGTGAGACCCGTAGATAGACATGGTCTCCCTCTTCAAACTCCAAGGGTCTCCGTCTCTAGTTGGCATAAGAATTATGCCGGCTCTATGAAGTCTTCATCCTCTCCTAGATGATCTGCACCTTTTCTATGGTAGCATGTACCTACCCTGGACCCATAAGTGGTGACTCCCCTTGGAATGTCCAACATAGTGGTGACCTAAAAGGTCTCCCGTACAGGGCCTCAAATGGTTCCATGTTGATGGTGGAGTGATAGTTTTTGTTTTATGTGATTTACACCAGTGATAAGTGGTCCTCCAAAAATATTTCCAAAATCAAGGACACAAGAATGAAGCATGTCATCGAGTGTCTGTATGGTCCGTTCTATCTAAAAATCTGTCTGGGGATGGAAGGTGGTGCTCAAATGTAGCTAAGTCTCGAACACCTCCTGAAATCCATTCCATAAATGGGATGTAAAACGAGCGTCACGATCTAAGACGATCATTGATGGATCCCCATGAATTCTTATAATATTATATACACAGAGTCATCTCATTCTCTCTAATAACCCCTTCTCTCAGATGGGTTGGATGTGGGCCAACTTTGTGAGTCGATCAACGATCACCCAAATGGAATTATGGCCCCTGAACATACGTGGTAACCCACTCATGAAGTCCATGGAGATATCATCCCACTTCCACTCTAGTACTTCAAGTGGATGAGCTAATATTTCTAGTATATGATGCTCAGCCTTCACTTGATGACAAGTGAGTAATCATGAAATGAAATTTTCTAACCATTTCTATATCCTTGGGCACCAGTACTGATACCGGAGTTCCTGGTACATCTACGCCACACTAGGATGTACTGCCAAAGGGGATGAATGGAACTCCCTAAACACCTCCTATTGTAGTGTCACTGGTACCATGGTTCATCCTCTAAATAAGATGACATGATCTTGACCTTCAGAAAATCCATTTGGAGCATGTCCTGAGGATATCTAAGCACGTCATGTCTCACAGGCTACATCCACAAGCTATGCCTCCCTGACTAGATGAAGGAGTGGGGAAGTAACTTTCATAGAATAAAGGTAAGCTGATCCATCACAATACACTAAGTATAACTACAACACTGCTAGCTTCTTTATTTCCTCACTCAACAACTGCAGACCAGACCTCTTGCTGAGTGCATCTGCTACTATGTTCCCCTTCATAAGAGTGTAGACTATTTCCAAGATGTAGTCCTCGAAAAACTCTAGCCATATTCATTGTTTTGAGATCAGGTCCTTCTATTAGATGATATACCTAATAATCTTGTGTTCAGAGTAGATTGTAAACCGGTCACCCATCAAGTAGTGTCACCACATCTTCAGCGCAAAGACCATTACTGCTAACTCCTAGTCATGGGTATCATAGTTTTTTTCATGCTGTCTCTACTACCATGAGCTATAGGCGATCACTGCTTGATCCTCCATCAGGACACAACCTAGTATAGTCCCTAATGGGTTACACTAAGCTACATACCCAATGCCCTCTTCTGACAGCCTCAAGATGGGGTCAGTCATCTGTCTCTACCCCAGATCCTGAAAACTCTTCTGGTATCTCTCGTTCCACATAAAGGGATATCTCTTCTTTTTCAAAGATGGCAGAGGTGTCAAAACTCTATAAAATTAAAATATGAATCTTCATTAGTAACCATACAATCCCAGGAAACTCCAAACCTTAGTCACACTCATTGGTGGATCCCAATCAAAAATTGCCTATATCTTCGTTGTATACACTGCAACTCCAGCCTCTGAGATAACATGCCCTAGGAAGTGGATTTCCCATATCCAGAACAGGAACTTTGAGATCATTCCATAATGTTGGTTCTCTCAGAGTGTATATTTAAATATCTACAGGTTTTTGGCATGATCCACCTCCGATGTCGAGGATATCAAGATGTCATCAATTAAGACTACCAAGAAGCGATCGAGGTAAGGCTGGAATATTCTGTTCATGAGCCCCACGAACACTACTGGAGTGTCGGTCACAACTAAGGGCTTTACCAAGAACTCATAATGGACATACCGACATTTGATTTTTGTATTTGGTATATCCTCATCCCGTACCCTAAGCTGATGATAGCCAGATCTGATTTCTATCTTCAAAAACCATCGAGCTCCATTTAATCAGTTGAAGAGATCATCAATCCTTAGGAGTGGATACTTGTTCTTCACGGTCACCTAGTTTAGGCCCCAATATTCCACTCAAATCCTCATACACCCATCCACCTTTTTGGCGAACAAAATTAGGGATGTCCATGGAGAAAAACAGGGACTTATGAACCCCTTCCTCTACAAGTCCTCTAGTTGTACCCGTAACTGACGAATCTCTGCGAGGGCCATCCAATAAGCTGGTGTAGATATTAGTGACCTCTCTGGGTACATGTCAATGTAGAAGTCTACCTCTTTGTGAGGAGGTAGTCCCTGAACATCATCAGAAAAGACATCAGCATACTGATCCACCACTATAGGATAACTCGGTCTACTCACATCAACTAATCTGAGGGTAAGGCTAGCCAACTAATGAGTGATTAGATGCACCCTCCTCCATGAATGTCCATCATGTGCTACAAAGGTTACCTTCAAGCTGGTGAAGGAAAACATGATCCCATCCTCGCTGACACACTACACTCTGCACCTAAAAAAGTCAATATGATCATTGACCATGGATAACCAGTCCATACCCAATATGAAATCCTAAGGCCTCGTCGCTGCTACTAGGAGATCCCGGCCAAAGATCACACATTTTAGAGTAATGTAACATGACTGGAACCATTGTGTAATCATCAAATCCTTTCTTGTTGGAGTCTCAAATCGTAATGATTAGTCCAATGGATCTAATGGAATCTCTGAGTTCTGAATGAGATTTCTAGAAATGAAATAGTGACCAGAACCTGAGTCTATAAGTACTGCTTCTAGGGTGGAGTAGACACAGATCATTCCTCAAATCATCTTTGTTTCACCATGGTCATATGCCTTAGCTGCCGAAAGCTAAGCTCGTCCCTATCCTCCAGCTCCCTGTGGTCCGGGGGGACAACCTAGAGGTGGTGGCGGTAGAACCTCAAATTTCCTCCCACCACCTGCTACATGGCCGACCCATCGTCTATATATGTCACCATGTAGACCTCCTCACTCGAATCTCTTCCTCTCTCTTAGTGGTCCTTCAACTGTTGGTTAATCTTCGTTATAGTGCGTCAGGTAGACATGAGCCATGTGGCCCTGCCCACCACACGTGAAGTAGAATATCCTCCTCTACTGGCCTGATCTTCCTCGTGAGCTCTGCACCTCTAACCCTACATCTCGGGGTCATCCTCTGGAAGGTCTGTCCCACTTAGTCCTCTATGTCATCTACCTACTTCCTGCTGCAGATGAATTGGCTAATTGTCATCTGGTGGTGGATCTCACCGTCAGTGCTACTCAGATAAGAATCTCTCTACTAACAACGCTCGCTCGAGCAGCCCAGCCTGCGTCATAATATTAAGTGATTTCATCCACATCTGATCCTCTACCCAATAACCTACTCAAAGGTCTAGGGCCTAAAGAAAGGGTCACATACCACTTTGGTGGAGTAGTGAAAGATTTCAGTGAATCTCGTTGAGTACTGAGCTATTTTTAGCCTACCCGAATGTATGTGTAGGACATCTTGAATACTCACAAAGCATAGTGTAACTGGAATGAACTCCGCCCTAAAGAGGCTCTCTAAGTATGTCCTGGTGAGGGTCACCTCATCATGTAACTGGAACGTCAGGCTCCACCATCTCCCTGATGTTCCCTAGAAGAGGCTAGCAGTTAGGATCCCCATATGCTCTACTGGTGTCTCAACCAAAAAAAACCCTTGTGTTATAGCCTATATCTAGTCCTCAGCTCCCTGAGGATCTGTCTCACCTTGAAACCTCATGATCCAATGCTACTAGAACTCATGCAACCCACTCAGTAAGCATACCCCATCTGCTAGTTGAGTTGGTGGAAACTGTTTCCCAATGGGTGATGATGCTGCTGGTCCACCACCTGATGGTGCTAGTGGAATAAGAAGGACATGAACCAAAGACTCATCGGTCGGTGGGACATCAACATGAAATATCTCTCCAATCCTAGATAGATGTCAACATGTAGGAATCCTAAAAACAAATAGGTGTGACACGGTCAATAAGTTATACCTGGTGAGCTATCTCAAAAGAGATCAAAATAAAAACATTTCCAAAACACACGCAATCAGTGTTTTTGTTCAGGGAGTCGGAAATCACAATTCAGGGTCCTGGTGTATGGATACGTCGTCCGTTGCACCAGTACTGGACTCCCCGAACTAAAAACCACACTCAAAACACTTAACACTATTACTCCATTAGAAATATTAGAGTCCTATTTCTCTTGTAAAACTGACTCTTCTAATAACACTTTGTCACGACCCTTCCCACAGGGCCTGTTCCATGACTACCCCACGCCCACATTTCATAGGCTAGTGGTTCGCAACTAGTACTAGAAAGGAATATACATAAAACGGGAAAGAATTTCCTTTTAACCAATACAAGCACCCAGTCCAAGAACACAATAAGATGCAACTATGAAGTAAAATTGTAGTTGAAAAAGTGTTTACTGAAATTAAAGTGGCTGGAATACAAGCCCAATTGAAAAGATACAACTACAATAGAAAATAGAAAATATATTCTAAGATTTCCAAATTGGATACTACCTGAAGGGTTGGTATATCTCATCTTCACATCTCTCCATGTCAACCAGTCACGTCCATGTACCGCTAGGTCTTGGCTCCCAAAAGTCTCATTCAAGCTACTTGTTGTCTTCACAAGACTCAACAAAGGGGCGGGTGATACCTGTGTAGGGAAGAGTATAAAAATACCCAGTAGGGACCTCGATACCCCCAAGGGTATCTCAGAATTACAAAAATGAACACCAAAAAGAATAATCTCAATCAAAAATCACAAAGAAAAATACTCAACTCAAACTAGGAATACAACTCAAAGATCCGGAATAATGTTGACTAGTATTAAGCTATATCATTTAATTTCATTAGGAAGTTCCAAAACTGAACCATGATGTATTTGTTCCATTGTCAATCCATACAGGGTCATATGTTGCTGATCCACAATGGGAAGTTCTAAGTCTAGTCCCCATTGGGCCACTCATGGCTGATCCACATAGGGTCACTAGAATGCCGATCAACACATAGCCACTATGATGCTAATCCACAGAGGTTTGTTGTGATGTTGATCCAAAAAGGGTCATTATGATGTTGATCCACACAGGGACCCATACGGTGTTGATCCACATAGGGTTGTTATGATGTCGATCCACATAGGGTTGCTCTTTAATTGACAGCCACCCACAGAATTCTTCACACCTGGTATGCTTGAATTTCATAGTATTTTCTCCACAAGATAATGTTCATGCCTCAACTAAAACATCAATCCAGAAAGGGGTAACCCAAAGGAATTCCATATCATATGTGTCCCAACATGAAAAACGGTATGTCAATCGGACGATCGGTCTATGAGTTATATGCATTTTATTGTTGAGGGCCTCATTGGATTTGGGTTCAATCCAACCCTAATGTACTCCAACTTTCCCCAAAACACAGGTGCAATACCTCCAAAGGACCATCTCATTCCAAATATTCCAGAATCGTAGATGGTTCATCAAATGGACATCTAGTTTGTGATATATGGCCATATATGTGTATATGGGTTGAAAAGGGTTAGGGTCTGGGCCGACCCGGTCGGACTGACCCGACCTTCCCCATCCTGGTTTGACCCAACCATGTCTGGGTCTGACCCATCCTGGCCCAAACTAGATGGTCTGGCCTGAGTGGGCTGGGCTGTGGGCTCGGACCGTTGGGCCACGGACCAGCCCAACCCTACTTGGATGGGCGCGGCCCACCGAGCAGCCCGGCCTACTAGCTGGTGCAGCACCCAGCTGGGTGGACCGTGCGTGGGAGGCTGCTCCCCCTTCTTGAACTGTTGAAAGCTGTTCGGATTCACAATGGCAGTGCCACATGGCACTGCCTCCATGTTAGTGGGACCCACAAGGCGTAGTTCTCCTTCGTCGTGGCTCCCTTATCTATGTTGCGTGAGAATGTTCCTTTTTATACCAATGTGGATGGCTGAGAGTCATCTTCCCCTACCTCTATGGATCGATGTCACAGCTCCCCTATGCAGCGTGCAACCTCCTTCCACTGCAGCCAGCTGATGCCTCCTACCACCATCACCCGCCAGTTCCGGTGGATCTTCCGCGGGCCACCGGGTGAGATCTGGTGGTCTGTTTTCCCTTCCTAACGCACCTACAGGTCTCTTAGGTTGCTTCCGTCCCCATGTGGATCCCGTATTCGAATTTTCATTGAGTTCAAACATCAGTCACATACAACGCAACAAAAATTAAGTTGTGGAGGGTCTAGACCCTGTTCTTTTTCCCACGCCCTCCACGTTAGCATCATAACAAGCTTGTAGAAATTAATTCCACATAGATAAACTATAATAATTCATCAATTATTCATTCTTTTCAAGTATGAGGAAAAGAAACAAATTCACTTGAATTTATATATAAAAAACCCCTACCTCATATTTGGAAGAGACATCATGGTTGTGGAAGAAGAATCCACACTTGACGAAGCTGTCGGTGTACATAACTTCTGGTTTGATTCCTCCGACATTGTCATCCAGGATTCTATTCCTCATTAGTGGAAGACGTCGTAGCACTATGTCTGAGGTTCCTCGCTTCTGTATCAAAAACCCAAACCCGAGCCTCATTTAAATAGAGAGGTAAAGGTGATTAACACAATGAATGATTAATGAGGTTAATTAATGAATGAAATTATTCATCTCTCAAGGGTATGGTTACAAAAACAAAGAGTTAATCCATTAAATGTCTTGGAAACTTAGCAGTGATGCCACCACTACTCAATCATTGGTAGAGAAATATAATAACAATTATATGTTATTTTATTATTCTTCAAAAGTCTAGAAAACTAAATTTTTATCCCAACCTGCTCCGGTCAATGTAAATCCTCCATTAAATGAATCCCAACGCTTCGGATTCAACGATGCCCTTGGATTTATAATCCGAGCACTGGTTCAAAAGATATAAAATTCCGCACACATGATTATTGAAAGTAACTTAAAAAAGTTCAAAATTATTTTTTGGGCACACCAGGCCTCAAAATCAAGCCCATTCAAATTTTCCAAACCTGTGATAATCCCAAATAATTTAAAAAAAATTATGTAATTTCCAGGTCTTTACATAAATATAAACACTGGTAAAAAATATATCTACATTATCTCTCACTATATTCATAATGACTTGAACTCTTCTTAGATACATCATAATTAATAAATATCTGCATCACCTGGGGAGGGAAACATAAAAAGGGGAGATCTTAGATTCTAAGTAAGGGTAAGTAAAGGAGAAATGTAAGAATAAACATGGTCATAGGGATATGAGAATTTGGTAATAACATGATAAGATCACACCCTTCACATTAAATATCATAAACTTGAATAATGGAATAAATATTACTAGTTTATAAGACACGAATCATAAGGAAATAAATAATACAATACCTAAAATCATGACATTTTAATATGACATGGAATTGTGGAATGCTTAAATATGTCATATCATTACCTACTTGTGAAGAAAATTTTCTCAAATATATCAAGGAACTTCATGGAAACAGAACCTACTCAGAAAGACCCACCACCATCTCCAGTCGCAATATATTCCATATACGGGATTGGGTTTCCACATCTTTCCATTATGGATTGGGTTTCCCCATCTTTCATATTCATAGTGACTATACGTACTAGGTGGTACAAACCACCAACCCCATTCACAGTCTGTTCCATGTAAGGGATAATGTTTCCCGATCATTTGAAAGTGGATCAAGCTTTTAGACTTGATTACCATCATTATCCCAAGAGATTTAATTATTTAAAAATGCATTTTAAGGATATATTGTTCCAACCTATATCATAAGAAAATCATTCATATATGTTTCATGAGATCATAATACATTCAACATATCATGACCCATAAGAAGATATGAGTTTTATAAACACCAAATCATCAACCATGAAATGAAATGGGTATCTCTAACATTTCATCAAATCAATTAATATAGAAATGAGATTATTTTCATAATTATTTCATCAATGAATCACCCTTGAATTGGATTGGGTTTCAAAAGTATATAACATGTGTAATATAAATGGGTGTCATAAGCATGATTCCCTCAAAAAAACAAATCATAAAAAATATGAATGTAACCTTTGGATTATCCCCTGAAAGGGCATGAGTAACATCAACGAATGTCATATTTGATGGAATATTACTTGGAAATATATTTTGAAAACATTTATTTAGGAAAATATCTTTACATAATTGAAAATTATTTATTAATCCTAAAACTGTTAAAAAACTATTTAATTTAAACATTTATTGAAAATTTTGAATGATGTTTTAAAATAATTTGAATACCATTTCCCTTGAAAAAATATAAAAATTAGGAAAAAAATTCAAAATCTTTTTAACTGAAAACATATAATATAATATTTAATAAAATTTGAAAACAATTTCATTGAAATCACTTTCAAAAATTATAAATAAATCTACAAAAAGAATTCAAATCATTTTTCTTGAAAACATGTAAAAGTACCATTAAAACATTTTGAGAATTTTTTATTTCAAAATAAATTAAAGTCATATAAATAAATATACACATGATTCATAAAGCCTTATTCATTGAATTTAAATTGAAAATAAATTAATAATATTTGGAAACATTTTTATTCTGAATTTTTTTAAAAGTAAACATTTATCTAACCCAAAAGGAAAAATAATGTTGTATTTTCATAAAAACATTTTTTTATTATATTAAGTAAAAACGAGTATTAAAATTGTACCATTACATTGTTATAAAATTATAATAAAGTGGTTAAAAAAATAATGGGAGTTAATGAGATTTTTATTGTAAGATATCATAAAATGAAGAATAATCATAAATAATCTCAATAAATGTTGAGATTGTTGAAATAAACTGGAAAGACTATATAAGGTTTGAATCATAATAAAATTGAATTAATATCCTTAAATAAATCTTAAAAATAATAAACTAAATTATATTTGTTATATAACATCTCAAAGGATGTATATAAACCTCATAGAAAAATATGGGTTCATAACATGACATGTTTCTCAAAGAAGGTAAATCGATACAAAACTACTTTACCAATTTGTAAGATTTTGAAAGATAAACCCCATAAATAAAATTAAATATATTAAATATATATATATACACATAAATTTATGTAAATTTATCATACAATTCATCCATGGTACGTTCACACGTCACATAATTGAAATATTTGGTGAATATGTCTTGGGCCACAGAGAAATTAAAAGTGAGACGAGAAAACAGTTAATAGTTTAGTAACATTAGAATCCTAGTATCCGTGATTTAATAACATAATATAATGATTTTAATGACATTAAATAAATTAAATCAAAAGCATACCATGTCCTAGGGTTGTATATACACCACAGAAAATATGGAAATGTTGATTGTGACATGTATCTCATAGAAATAAAAAGTGAGATAAAATATGCTAACCTTGTAATTTGATTCTCATTGTACTCATTCAAAACATTGGTATAATAATTTTAAGTTTATTATAAATATTATAAAGAACCATATTAATATATCTAATATGATATATGATTTTTTATTACTTTATACTACACAACTTTTATCAATTTAATGTTAATGTTACACTTCAGGTAATATTTTCTTTATTTTTTTACTTGTGTCTTAATTTTTATATATTTTTCCCTTATTTTTATATATTTATTTATAGAATATAATCCATTATATAAGGATAATTTATATTTATTATATGTTTAATATAATAATCTATATAATATAGATTTATAAAATGGAATGCATCATTCTAGGAGATGGTAGGTCGTACGTACGGGTGAATGTTGTTTTGATTTTATTTTCGTATTGAAAGAAATCTTGAAAATGAAATAATATGTCATATATGTATATATGTATATAATATCATTATAGTTGAATTAATATGTCATATATATAATATAAGTTCACTTAACATAAGCTTAATATGTTCAATGTATTGTGTGAAGAAATCACATCACTTTGAGGGGGTGGTAGTCCACACTTCCTCAACAAAATTATCATATTTACACAAAAAAAATTATAATTATTTGTTTTATAAAATAATTAAAGAAGCTAAAATAAATAATATATATCATATATATCATATATAAATAGTGAGAACATTATAATTCCCAACCATGAAAGGTTATAAAGGAAAAATGAACAATCATCGTTTTGTTAGGCGATAGTTCACTATACACATAAATAGTATATTCGTTACCATTAAATGGATGTGTGTGTAAGTGTAGTTAGAACCATTAAAATTATAAAATATTAATATATTGAGTATAAATTTTTTTATAATCCTTTAATAATAATAAATTATAGGGTGGATAAATAAATAATTAAAAGTGCATGAGGGAAGATGTTACCTAATACTATTGTAACTCCTTTTGGATTTCACCAAAGGGCTTACTTGGTTGAATTTTTGAAAAATGGAGTCATAAATGAGTATTTTATAGATGTTGGGATTGAATTTTATAGATATTGGATGAACCTATGTGGGTTTATATGTGTGACTAATGGGGAGAGTGCTTTCTTTTTTATAATCGTTGATGAGTGGAACTCTTGTAAATACGATAAGGTATTCATTAATGGGAGATCTCCATTACATAATGTGAATCTAAAAAAATAATGGTTTAAAGGGGAAGAAGGTTCTATATAATCCTCCAACACATGAAAATATGTTCATTTTCATAATTTGGTTACTTAGCTTCTATGATTCCCTAATTTTATCTTTTTTTTTTTTATTAAATCATATAATTTTCTAACCAAACTAATTTAATTATTATGACTAAATAAATTATTTTTATTATAAAATATAGACCCACATAATTATTAATATTATATCTTATTTTAAAAATAAAAAAGCCCATGTTTTTTGGAAATTAATTTCAAAACATGCCCATTTGATGTGCTCAAGTACTGCTTAATCCCGAGATGTGGTAACCGTGTATTTACTATGTAGGGGTCAATATGTTAAATATAAAAGACAATTTGGTCCATTAATAGACCAAATATAATATTTAAAGAAACTTAAAATATCCTGGGAGAATATTTTATTTTTATTAGTCTTAATTCATTTAATAATAAATCATTTATTGTAAAATTACATTTATATAAAATTTGAAATTATTTAATTAATTTTAATGCTAAAATAAAAAAATATATTTTAGTTGAAATATATTAAGTTTATATTAATTTAACATGATATATTCATTTAAAAAATTACTAAAGGAAATAATTTAACCAATTTACATAACTTTTAATATTAATAGTATCATTTATTTTAGTTAATTTGTTTTGTAAATAATAACTATGTTGGCACTTCCTCAGAATTATAAGTAAATAAATCATCTCTAAAAATTAATGATAAATTATTATAATAATAATAAACTCATTTATCTTTGAATAGTATATGTATAATCTAAAATATGATGTTATTTACATTTCGCAATGTTTTAGAAAATTGTAAGGTATGGAATGTTCCCCTTTTAACTTTTTTCATTACTTATCCTTTTATATAGGGAATATTCAGCTAATATTATCAAAATATCACATAAAATTCAAACTAATAGGGGATGCGGGATCACTAATGGATGATATGAAATTTTCAAAATGTTTTTAGGTCATTTTTCCACTTAATATTACGGTATATTCCCCTATTAAGCTTAATTTTTCCTTAATTACTGTAATTAATTTTAATCACTTTCACTAATATTTTTGGTCAAATATTATGTTGATATTATTAGTATTAATATATTATAATTATTACAATCATGTATATCAATTTATAAAAATTAAAATCATAGAAGTGGGGAAATTGTGTTTAATGCTATTATTGTAGACGTGGTGAGAAGGTGGGTTTTTAATGTACACAAATTAAAACGGCCAATAATTGTTTATATATAATTTAGTAAAAAAATTATTCTAATAACATAAATTATATTAATATATGTATAATTTATCTATTATAAATTTATTAACCAATTTAAAAAATAATTTATCAATAATTGCGATTCAAACAAAAAGGCGAGTTTAAACTAAAAAGAAGCATTATGAATTATTCATCAAAAAATGAAGTTTCTTTGAAAAATAAAAAGAAAATACTTTTATAATTTTGAAAATATTAATAAAAAAATGATATTTGTTTTTAAAATTAATATTCATAAAAAACATCAGAATTTGGTTTAAAAATTGGTTATCCATTAAAACATGATAATACTTGACCTTACGTGAAACCCATGGTAACTTAGTGTTGCATGTACAACAAGCTAATCTAAGTGTTTCATGTAGTGAAAGATCAACATTATTTTTCATATCAGAAAACCTGAACATATTTATTTTGTATGTATTTAAATATGTTACTATATAATGTGTTGTGTGAAATGAAATATATAAGAAATATTAATTTAATTATAAAAACATTTAAAAAATATATGGGTGTTACATTATGCACCCATTAAAATGTATTTTCCATGGAATTAATCTGGTTTTTCAAAGGATTAATAAATAAAATATCCATTAATATAAACCCATATTGTAAAGATTAACACTAAAACTTCCTTTAATAAAACATTTGAACAGTAACGGTTACCCAAAAGAACTCATAACTAGCTTCCCACCTAGGAGACCATAAGTGGGAAGTGATAATATGAAAATGAAATAGATATCTAACCATAAATCTTTTAGTGATAGATATAGGGAACAATTTCAATAGGAAGTTAATAATCACTAATCTATAAATCTATGACAACTTAAGGGACTATCTGATTCATAAAAAATGAAGGTACTAAGAAAAATAATTTGGTTTCAATATCCTTTTCATATGGTTAATGATTTTTCATGAAAAGATATCTTTTCATGATTTTTGGACAACCTCAACCTTTGTTGTTCCATGATCAACTTCCACTTCATATCTCATTCCATGAAATTCGGGTAGAATAGTAATTAATAAAGCATTTAACAAATCATTATATCCATGATAAATCATCCCATCTTTCTTCAACCACCATCAACACAAAGGGGTTATAATAGGTTATCCAATATACATGAATCCTCATGTGTGGAGATAATACTTTAATATCACAAACTTCATATGAAGTATAAATTAAACATTCCATATGTGGTTAACCTTATTACCCTTCTAAAATATGAAAATTTAAAACTATATAAATAAGCTCACAAAATTAGCTTAACATTGATCCCCCATATATCACATGGTATCTGTTGCTCACCATATTACAAAAATGTGAATACCCTCATCATGAAACCTCTTAAAACATGGTAGTAACCTTAATTACTATTAAAAATTTTGTAAGAAGCACATGCTTCCTTATAGCAATGGTTACTAGATATATTCATTGAATTCAATCAGTTGTAAACATCATCCATGATAAAATATACCTCTTTTTCAACAAATCAATAATCATATCTTGAGTAACCAGTTCTATACAATTTACATTATCTAATTCAATCGTATTATAAACCAAGATAAATACATTTTCCTCTAAATCATTATCACATTAAAGGTTACCAGACCTTAATCAAAATATCACATTTCTATGTCATCATCCCCATTAAACATGTCCTTTTCAATATATAATAAAAACATATACTAAAAATACTTATATAATTAATGATTCACATAACATAATCTTTGAATTACAGATCATAAATTCTTCATTCATACAACTTTATTCTTAAACAATTACATAGGATTCATCAACTTATTCATTAATTCCTATTTTAAAGAATATAAAGTATGAATCATGTCTTAGGGTTCCTTAACCTCAATCAAATAATTCTTCATAATTTTTTTTTGTAAACAACACTAAAATAACATTGCATACTATTAACATTCTATTTTATGTCTTATTATCTTAAATGGTATAATCAATACTCTTACCACCTTTATGATTTTCATCATGAGAATTATAATTAGGAAATAAAAATCTATAATTCACATACTGTCTCCATATGAAACATTCAATATTAACCAACTTCCATTGAGAAAAACCATAATGAATAATGGGAGAATCATTTATCATAATGGAAAACCACAAAATCAAGAAAGAAAAAATTATAGGATGTATAAATAATGGATCCTATCTATTTAATCTATGACACCAAATGTTTATCCTATGTTATTAATATAAATTTTTAACCTAAATAATTCATTATTATTTGTAAATAGTGTTTGAATTCCTAGAGTATATCCCCCATTAGTGTCAATCCTAGTCTACAGAAATGCTTATTTTATTTTACAAGATTACGTCGAGTCAGACTCAACACCCCATGTTGAAGTTGTTACACCTAAGTATATCCATTCCATAGCCACATACACTTGTGGTATCCAAATAGGGATGAATTTATAGGAATCCACCAGCTCTATCCTTTACCAAAAATCCCTAACATTTTCCAAAAAATTAACTCATATTTATACTTATGCTTAGATACATCCCTAAACATATCCTTAGAAATATACTTAAGGGTCTAAATAAACGTGTCTCATCTTATTTTATAATGATTGACTAAACTGTCACTCTGATACCAACTATAATGACCCAGTCTTAACATATATATAAATTACGTCACATTTTCAAAATACTTAATATATTACAAAAATAGAAACCCAAAGACCATACTAGTTATGTGCCTTTGGAAACATGGAAAGATAAACACTGGTACATAAGAGAGCTGCATTTTCTATATTAAGGTTATTTATGACCATAAAAATAAAAATATGTAATCTTAGATGGAAGATAACATGGAATTATATTTTCAATTAATTTCATGTGGAAAATATCATTTATAATATGAAAATTATTTTTAAAATATAAAACCTGTTGAAACACATTTAAATTTAAAATTAATTGATGACATAGAATTATGGAATCAAATCATTTTGGAAACATTTTACCTTGAAATCTTATAATATATTCATGGAAAAAATTGAATACTTTTCCCTATTAAAAAATATAAAATAATCATGAAATACTTTTGAAAAAAATTCATTAAGATAACATTGAAATCATATAAAAAATCAAAAAATAGGTTTGGAAAATAATTTTCCTTGAAAACATATAGATGAAGATTGAAAACGTTTTAAACACCATTTCATTGAGAATAATTTGAAATCATATAAATAATTATATAAAACTTTTTAAAAAACATTTTCATTAAGAATAAATTGGAAATTAATTAAGAGTATTTGAATTTTTTTAGAAAGCATAGTCTTGTAATAACATAGATTTCAAACCAAAAAGATAAATACAGGTGTATTTTCATTAAAAAATATTTTTTAAAATATTATCATGTGAAAAGAGTGGAAATGGTATCATTACATTGACATAAAATTCATATAAATAGGTTAAGAAAATTTATGGGAGTTCTTGAGAGATGGATTATAAGGTATCATCAATGGTAGTGTAATCATAAATAATTTCAATAAACAAAGAGATTATAGCAATAAACCATTATCACTATGGTGAAATTGAATCATAATAAAATATAAATAATAACCTTACACTAAGGTTAAAATATCAATAAATGAATTATATTCATGATATTACATGCCAATGTCATTATATAAACTTTATAGAAAAATATTGGTGCATAACATGTCATGTGTCTCAAAGAAAGAATATTGAGGAAAAACAAATTTACCAATTTCGTAACTTTTGAAAAATAAACCCCCAAAAAAATAAAAAAAATGGATATGTATATATCAATTCATATAAGTACATGTAACATATAATACGTCCATGGGTATTGTATACACAATATATATTATATAGAATGTGAGCATGGCTTGTGACTCAAATAAATTAAAATTGAGATGACAAAACACTTAATACATGAGTAACATTAGGATCATGATCTCCATGAGTGAGTAAAATCATATAAATCTTTTAATATCATTAAATAATGTAGCTCAATTATATAACATTTCATACAGAATCACATACACAAAACAAATTAAGTGAGTGGCGATTAGGACCTGTATCTCATGGAAATAAAAGTGAGATGAAATCACCATACTGGGTGTCTTGACTCTCATCTTAATCATTCAAGAATACTATGTAATAAATGTATGTTTATTATAAATATTTTAACGACCCATATTTTATAACTAAAAAATTGATGCATTTTTTGTAACTTTAAATTACATGCTTGTTAATAATTTCATTTAAAGGTTACACTTCATTTAATATTTGATTTTTTTCATGTGTGTATTAGTTTGTTATATATTTTTTCCTTTTAAATAAATCATGATTTAAATAATTCAAAAAATTATATAAATATAATTTAAATTCATCCTATTTTTATTATAATAATCTAGTTAATATAGAAGTATGAAATGGAATACACTATTCATGGAGACGGTAGGTTGTACGTATGCATGAATGTTATTTATGTTTTAATATCGTACTGAAAGACAGAAATAAAATTAATTATGTGTGTTTTTGTGTGTCAATAAATTATCAATATTATGACATATATATCATATAATTTCACTAAACACACCCTTAATACATTCTATACATTCTTTTAATGAATCACATCGATTTGATGGAGTGGTAGACTGCACATCCTCAAACGAAATTATCCTATTTACAGAAAATGGAATGTATAAATATATGTTTTATAAAACAGTTAAAGAATATAAATACATAATATGTTTCATATAAATATTATATAAAAAGGTTTCCCTCGCAATTCCCAACTATTAAAGATGGTAATGGAAAAATGAACAATCATTATTTCGTGAGATGGTAGTTTTCCATACAAATAAAAAGTATGTTTCTTACCCATTATATAGAAGTGTGTATATGTTTTTGTTGAAACCATTGAATAAAAACATCTTAGTATATTTATGATACTAGATTTTTTGTATAATCATGGAATAATAAAAAATTATGCAGAGGATAAATAAATTAATTAAAATAGCTTGATGGAAGATGTTATCTCTTAATTGGGTAACTCCTTTTGTTTTTCACAAAGAGGATTCCATGGGTGGATCTATGACAAAAGTTATGATTTAAGTAGTAATGTAGAGATGTTAGGAAGTGAATCGGGTAGTTATTTTCTAGACCTATTTGTTTTTAGAGGATTCAAAAAAGTGGATAATGCTTTTCTTTTTATAGTGGAGGATGAGTGACACTCTTATAAATGAAAAATGTTATTCATTAATAGGAGGTCTCCATAAACTACTGTGACATTGAAATAGATAAATAATGTTTTAATGGGGGATAATGGTTGATATAAACCTTCAACACATGAAAATATGTTCATCTTAAGAATTTGGTTTTTAATTTATATGATTCCCCAATTTTATCATTTTGGTTTTTATTAAAGAATGTAATTTTCTAACTTATGTAATTTAATTATTAAGACTAAAATAAAGTTTTATTTTTCAGAAAATACATATCCAATGAAATATTAATATGATATCAAATTTTTAAAATAAAAAATCCCATCTATTTTAAAAATTAATTTTAAAACAAGTCCATGTGAGGAGATAAAACACTACTTAAACTCGAACCATGCTAATAATGTTGTAACAATCAACAGGTAAATATGTTAATTATAAAATATAATTTGGTACATTAATATACCATATTTAATATTTATTATCACTTAAAAGGTACTTTATAATATTATAGGTTTTTTATTAATTTTAAACCATTTAATAAAATATCATTAATTTCAAAATATCATTAGAGTCAATTTTGATATTATTTATTTAATTTTAATTTTAAAATATAAAAAAAATTACATATAATGTATATTATGTTTAAATAAATTTAAAATAATATATTCAAATAAAACATAATTAAAGGGAATAATGCAATCAATTTACCAAACTTTTAATATTAAGAAGATCATTTATTTTAGTTAATTATTAACTAAATAAACACTACATTTGCATTAGTAAGCAATTTTTCTAACTAAATTAATTTTTGAGAATTAATGCTAAATTATTATAATTATATTAACAGATTTTACTTTTCAATAGTATATGTATAAACTAAAATATGATTTTTTTTACATATCACAATGTTTTTTAAATGTTGAAAGTAAGGAAAGTTCCCCTTTTTCATTTTCCATACTTAACCATTTATTTAGGGAAATTAATTTTAATAATATATTAAAAATAAATAAAAATAAAAAATATAGGGGATGTGGTATAAATATGGGTATTTATTGGATTTTAAACATTTTCTAGGTCACTTTGGCCCTTAATATTAAGGGTTAGTTCCTCATTAAGCTTAATTTTACCTTAATCACTATAAATAATTTTAATAACATTCGCTAATCTTGTTGGTCAAAAATTTAGTTGATATTATTTGACCAAACATATTATACCAATTAAAATCAGGTACATCCATTTTTTTAAATTCAAATCACAGAATAATGAAAATTTCCATTAGTGGAAATCTCATATACGTGTAGAGATGGCGGGTTTTTATAGAAAAAACCTTTAAAATATCAATAAGTACTTTTAACTAATTTCAATATTAAAATTATTATAATGACCTAAATTCAATAAATATATTTATAATCTATCTATTATAATCTTTGATACAAATTTAATGTATTATTTCACATTAATAATTATTTAAATAAAAAGGGTATTTACTAAAATGTAGTCTTTTTCAATATCCAAAAAAACAGTTTCTCACAAAATCCCAAAAATTCATCTTAATATAATTTTGAAATTACTAAATCAAAAATTATTTTTATTTTTAAAAATAAAATTTATAATTTTGTTAGAATTCTGTTTTCAAATAGTTTCTCTATTAAAGGCTGGAAAAACTCATTTGATCATATAACGGAAGATAACCTCCCATGGGACCACCCTTAGTTTAACCCCTAATTTTTAAAATAATATATCACATGCAATATACAAATAATACAAAATTAATAATTATAGAAATTAAAAGAAAATAGTAGGTGAGAGGAATAATAATAGAATAAAAAAACACATTATGTTATAGAATAATAACAATAGAATTAGAGGATAAGAGATATAGGTATCTGAATGTATAATTGTAAAATATTAATTACATGGAATATATATAATATTTAAAGAAAATGTTAAAAGAAGAATATTGCTTAGTTTTTGTATAGGTAGGGAAAATAGCATTTGTGGGGGAATTTTCATTCAAGGAATCCTTAGTCATTTTCCTTTTAATGAAGAGGAAAGCACACCCCTTGATACCAGTGTGAAAATGAAATGGAAACACCACGTAACACCCCTATGATTTTGTAATTTTTTTAAATTAAAATATCACTTATGATATATTTCATTTTATACAACTCTTTATATAGGATTTTTTTTAAATGCATACAATTGAAATTATTTTTTTATATTTTTCCCAGTGTTCATTAGTTGTCTCTTAAAACAATAAGGTTGATCAAATCAATGGCTGGAATAACATTCCACTAGAAAATGTATTGGAAGATTTCACACATTCGACTGAGGTGTTCCGTCATTATTAATTATAATAGAAGGTGTAATTTAGTATTCTTAAGTAATTCATGATAGGAAAAGATCTAAATAAAATGATTTTGATTCATGCATGAAATCTCATAAGTTAAATTATTAAAATAAATTTTAAAAAATAAAGGAGGATAATTATTGAACCCACTGTTGAATCTAAAACCATATTATTTCTTATTAACACATTTTTTTGTCATTTTATGTTAATATATGTTTAAATTTACATATTTTTTTTCTTCATGTAATTTTATTTGATATGAAAACCCTAATTTTTTCCATTGTTTTCACAAAAAAAAAACCAAAATCAGTCACTTAAGAAAATTATATTATATGAGTGAAGAACTATGGAGATCCTAAAATGAGATAACCCTTGTCAAAAACGGTTATACATTATTAAAATAAATTAGTTTTCTCCACACCCTATTATTAGTGTGTGTTGAAAACTGGCACAGTTTCTGGGGATCCAATCAAAAAATTCTTCAATATTTCTATTTTCTCATTTTTGATATTTTTCATTGATCTAAAAGAAAATAAAAAATGATTTTCCCATGATATATCTGATATGTTATTATTCTTCATGGGATGATTATTCATAGGTGAAATACCAAGAACAATATGATGACAATATTAATATAAATGATCAGGTGTAAAGGATGAGGGATACTCTTGATGATGTGGGGAGTAAAATGGAAAGGATAACATAATATGTATATAGATCCATTCAAAAATATGAACATGAAGTTGAGTCAGAAACTATTCTACTAATCGAAGAAATTTCTCCACTTATCATTTAAGTTAAATATCTCAAGGAGGTATAAGAGTATATACCTAAATATTCAGTCCATCATGATAATCCACTAGTTGATGAGAAATATGAAGGATATATTAGTGTGAATTTAAGGAATGGGGATATAGTGAACTTTGATATATTTGAGACTAATTGGGAATACATTTAACTATAAGATGATCGACACATCCCTTACATAGTAGATAACAAACAACACCACACCTCTCACTAGCCTTGTAAGAAGATCAAAGCACTCAAGTGGTGTAATTAGAAGCAAGAATGGAGGATCTGGACTACCTTCCTCGATTTAAAACTATTCATGTACAATAGGTGCTTTTCCCTAATGAATATATTCAAGAAAAAACAACTCAGGGATTTAATCCCTTATTGAACTCCAAATCTTTTGATTTTATGGAAATTGAAGTGAGTATGAACCCTTATTGTTTTTTGATTTTTAGAATCAAAAGACTCTTATTATTCCCTGTAGGTCGATGAGGGAAATTAATATTCACCTATTGAGGAACTCATGAATATCCCCAATCTAATTGAATATATACATTATGGACTACAAGAAGATATACTAATGACTCTTCCTAATGACCCTGATACATATACATCCGATATAAAATAGGAATAATATGATATAAAATTTTGAAACATATTTTTAAAATATAAAACTACATGCTATCTTTTCCGTTGAAAATTATTTTAATGCATCATATCTTGAGAAACTAATGAACCAAAAATGAAGATGATTCACATGTCCCTACTAAAGAGGATGAGGTTCCATACTTGGACCTACCCCACCCTGAAATTTATACCTCAATGAGATTGGGGGATATCTAGTGTACTATATAGATGGAATTATCCAAAATATGAACCATGAAGTGATATTTGACAAAAGTAATATGTTGTGGGTAAAATTTGAGAAACTCCACCCACTGACAAAATATGGATAACAGCTGGTACTATCCTCTGGAGGTAGTAAAAATAAAGGGCTGACAAGGGTAATCAAGCTGTGATTTATCCTTATTTTATATTATAGTAATCTAGTACATTTAATTTCATTATTAGGATTACTTTAGCACAAAATTGGACCCCCTAAACTATATTTTTATCTAAAATAACTTGATCCTTTTGCATAGTTAAATAATTTTTTTTATTTTAATAATGGCATAAGGTGTCCCCCAAATATTTAAGGTGGAAAGAGGAATTATCATCATGGGAAAGTTAGTTCACATTTATTGTATATATTTTAAACTCCAAGCATTATTTTTCAAAAATTTATTTGAGATATAAACTAGAAAATTACATTACAAAATTTTATTTTATGTTTTACATGGAAGACATAGTAAACATGAGCTTATTAGGAATTTTGTGACGTCATGTTTTTTGTTTCAATAATAATTATATTTAATGTATAAAATGGATAATTAAAAAATTAAATTGAATCATGTATATTTAAATAATGAGTCATGGTTTGAGGGATGTTTTTGATTCATGTAAATGAAATTTCCCTAAAACATTTCATGTTTTGAATTTATTAAATTCCTCTGAATTAATTTTTATTACAAGTCATTCCATGAGTGATTGTCCAAAAACACATGTCCTATTCCAAAGATTATTTCTAGATTATGTACTTCTGATTTATTTTTGAGCATATATCTTATGTGACAATAGTACATCACACCTTTTAAAACATTCATTTAATGTTTTCAAAGAATTAACTGTATAAAAACACATTTAAAAATATCGAGGAATATTTTGAAATGAACTTATCCTATAATACCACTTTGAAATTAATCCTTTTTAGGCTATAGATACCATGAATTACATTTTTAGTAATGATCCATGCTACATTACATTTTTATCTATTCCTTCCTTACTCTTTTTTTTGATATTTTAATGTTTATGCTTGTGGGTGAAGGTTTTCAATAAGAACATGATGATTTAAATTGTAATGAAGATGTTTGGGTTATTTACATATAGGTATTGAGAATATTTTAGATTCATTGTACTCATTATTGTTTTTCCCCTAAAAATGATAAAATGAAAAAATGAAAAAAAATGGAATGGTTTAGGACTAAGAATAATTAAAATTCATCATCATTAGATTGATGAATTTTTTAAATATGTTTTTCGGTGTTGGATGAGAGTTTTATTCTAATCATAAAATTCAATATAGAAAATAATTAAAATGTGTTCTGGAAACAAAAAATGGTAAAATTATAAAAAATATTCAAGGTCCAAAAATAATTCATTATGACTTATTTTTAGTATGAACTTACATTGAGTATTAGGAATGTTCGTGTCATTATAATTTGAAGGGGTAATTTCAGTGATCTATTAATTTTCATATCATGATTTATACATTATGGAATAAACCCCCTCTTTGAGCGTTAATTTTTTAAACATCAATTACTAACAACCATAAGCATCTTAGTATTTATAAACTTAATGTAATTTTCCCAGGATTTTATCTATATAGTTTCAATAAGATGTGGAGAATGTTGGTTGTTTATAACCTTATGGATTAGGATGATGTTCTCATGATATTAGAATAACTCCACATTAATTGTGTCATGAGAGATGAGAAAAATAATGAACTAAATGAGTGGTAGATTTAAATTTGGAATTTTTATATTAATGAAATAAATAAATTTAATTTATGAGAATAGAATTACCATTATTTTCAATTGGGAAAAAGTAAAAAACATATGTTGAATATTTCTCTGCAAATTAAGAAATTGAATTGATATTTTATGTGGATTTTTTAAAATTTAATTTGATATTGATTTTTTATTACTCTTTAATATTATTATTATTGAAATTTGTTCCCTAATAATTCAATGATGAGATTTAATACTTTAGGGAACTCTTGGTTTAAGTGTCGTTTTATTTGACACACACAAATTTTATGAATATTTTAAAAACTTTTTAATGAGTTTTTTTGTTTCTAAATTATAATAGACATGAATTAAAATTTTTTATTAAATTATGGGAAATTAATAATCTATAATTAAATTAATTTTAAATTATTAGATTGTTAAGGTTTTGATTTTTGTTTCTTAATTTAATATTTGGTTGAATTTTTAGAAAGGGTGTTTAAAATTTTTTTTTTTACTAAAAAACATGAAAGGTCAATCCATCCCATCAAGTAGGAATCTCGCCCCCTAAAAAATACAGGGAGGGAAATCCAAGAAATATATGTAGGATATCCATCTCAAGTTTCAATTAAAGGGGGATATATTCATAGACATAAGTTTCCCATGGGTGATCAGGCTCATGGAAAGCATAGTGGGCCCGATGGCCCACACATGTTGCATGTATGTGCAGGCCACATGTATGTGGGTGTGATGTCTTATGAGACCTTTTTGTTCCTACGGAGGATTTTTCATGTTTATCCCAAGCTATTTATTATAATATACCATGCAGCCAACTTCTATTTTTATGTTTTAAGAACATTTTAATTTACTATTCATTCCATTTTAAATCTCGTTCGTCTGGCTTGGAAACCCATGCTCCACCCATATCCGTCTCCCTATACTGATCGAAGTCACCAAACCATTGCTGAGAACATTAGGAATCACCATTTTAATGACCTAGAATGAAATTTCTCAACCTCAGCAACCAAATTCACCTGAATAGATCCCATATGAACCCCCATATAACACCCATGATTCATATTTTTAGTTTTCTTCTGGACACATCATAGGATAGATAAAGGAAGAGCTCATGGAATCCTCTGCTGGAGCTACGTTCTTCAACTATTTCCATATCACTTTGAAAATCCACTTTTATGTCTTTAATTATTCGATTCAATCCATACATGAGGCTGAAAGGAATACAAAGTTGCTGCCTTGAGGACTAGGTACACTACAAATTTTAACACCTGGTTTTGTTCATTGTTTATTAATCATTTTAACTAGGTCTCATAGGGATAGAATTAATCTATTTTAAAATACGAATGATGTAGGATTCAATTTAGGATGAGACCACCACTAAGGATATTCTTCTTTTCTAAATATGGTCATGGAATATTCTTCCCATGTGAGTTCGCACCCATGACCGGAGGAAGCTTTGGCTGAGGCTAACACATGCATTGGTTTTTCTCATTTTATTTTTAATTTAATTTAAGTGTTTATTTTCATTCGCTTATTTAATTTTAATTCCACTTATTATAATTTCTTTCATTATTTAATTAAGTGTTCCAAGATCCACATCTTATTCTGCTTCTTCAATTGGTATTCTTATTATAATTTTAATTTCTTCTTCTTTTCTTCTTTTTTCATTATCTTTATATTATATATATATTTATTTTTTATTTTTTTTTTATTTTTTTTATTTATCTATATCTCTCTCTATCATCCTCTTTTAATGTTATTATTATTCTATTATTTTATGGGGTTTATTATTATTCTATTATTTTATGGGTTTTGAGGTGTACATGATCCCTGGCATAAAGCTCAATGTCTTTCCTTCAATTTTGAATATTACTATTTTGTTGACTCTGACAATCCTTGATATTTTTATTGATCAAATGTATATTATTTATATTTTCCTTCACAATGTCTAGTCTAAATAGATTATCTTCCATTCCATCAAATCATATTATATTTCAACACCTATTCACATAGGGTTCTTCATAAGTAGTAGTTTGAATTCTCAAGCGATAGCTATTATCATAATATAATACAAAAAGCGGAAGATGTTGATCCCCCTTGCCTTGAAAATATAATTATCTAGACCATAACTTATCATAAAATGTTTAAATATTCCTCTGATATTACCCATATATTTTTGGATGATTTTTCATGGTAAGGTTTATTTCAGTGTTAATATCCATTTGAAGGCTCTTATATAACATATAAGTAAATATTGGATCATTCTCTAATACAATTGATAGTGGAACCCAGTGAAAATATCACCAGTTCTTCAATATATAGAATTCTTTGGTGATCATGGTGGAAATTGTCCTTTATATTGATAAAATGTGTTGTAATTTTTAATCTATCAATGATTACCAATATAACATTGACTCCCTTTGATTTATTTGGATGTTAAGTAACAAATTCCATTATGATTCTGTCCCACTTGAATACATGAATGGGTAGTGGTCAGATCAATCCTATGGGTACTTTGTTATATCCCTCACTTATTGATATAATGAACATACTACAGTATGATAAAAATACCCATTTTCATTTTATCCCATCAATAATGACCTCATTGATGTAAATATATATTTCTACTTCTATGGTGTATAGAAAATGTAGAGCAGTGATGTTCATCCGTTAGTTATTTATTTAAATGTTTATATTATGGGATACATAGCCTTATAAAAAACCAAAGTATAGCCTCTATTGTTTCATATATATATCACACTTGTCACCATAAATATAGTGTCTCCAAATATTTAATTTAATTTTAACTATATCTAACACCAGATCATGAGTAGGATAATTATTTTCATTATTCACTATCTATTACAATGGATTGGGAATTACATTTTCGTTTTTGCTAAGTGAAAATCCATATAACTTTATATATGAATAACAATAATTTAAAAATCATTTCCCATTAAATGCTAAAGGTAGAACATATGCACTAATAGCCTCTTTTCAAGTTATTTGAAACATTCTACATAGTCCTTTGCTCAGATAAACATAACTCACTTTTGAGTAAACTTGGTTAGGGGGACATAAATGCATGATATCATCTACACAATTTTATCCCACTATAGAAATGAAACCATGAGTATTACTTACATTTTGAGGACATAACCAATCCTACATGGCCTCTGTGTTTGTTGGATCCACTGAGATTCATTCTTCGATTATAATGTATCTTTTGATTGTGACTTATTGTAACACAAAATCACTTGTCATCAATTTACTAAAAAGATTATCTTTCCATAGATTTAATTATATAACCTTTAGATTCCCCTCATACTTGTTATAAATTTTTTAATATATTAGAATTTTATTTAAAAATACCCCCATATATTTATCAATGTACTACGTAAATACACCATTAATAATATCCATAAATATAGAAGGAGTGTTGGTCAATCCAAAGAGAATGCCACCAATTTCATTATTCTTAAATATGGTTCTAAATTCAATTTTGTGATATAATCATTCTTTCCCCTCTGTTGATGATAACTCAATCTGAGGCCAATCTTGAAAAATAATTGAGCCCCATAGTACAAGTCAAATAATTCATCAATCCAAGGAATATGGTACTTATTTTTAACTGTGATCCCAATATGTTATCTACAATCAAAACATAACCTCAATGATCCATCTTTATCCTTTAAATAGAGAATAGGTTATCCTGAAAGGGACACACTTGTTCGAATAAACACTTCTCCAGAAGTTGTTCAAATTGTTTCCTTATTTTATATCACTCTACATGTGGAATTCTATATAGGGTATATGATTTTGGTTTGGTTATTGATATGAGTTTAATTTAGAACTATATCTCTCTTTTTAGGGGAGGTCCCAAAAAATCATTACAAAATATGGAAATTTCTTCTTGAATAATGGGAATATCTACTATATTTGTGATATCTCTTTCTTTTTCTTCATCATAAATAATTCCCATAATGAAGGAAGTAAGAGGTAATTATTAGAAAAACATTGGTTGGGAAATATATTGTTCGATGATGATTGGATTTTTTTATTCTAGATTACTATAGTCTCATCTATTCTGTAGTTTATCATGGAATTATTCATTGAATATTAGCCAATCCAAATATTATGTCAAATTTCACCATTGAACTAACTACTAGGTTTTTTGTGGGATTTTACATAGAAATGTTAATATAGTAATCCATATAGATATTTAATACTTTAATTGTTCTTCCAGAACACTAAACAAAAATCTCTTCCAGTAGTAGTTCAGGTCTTAACAAGAAGATCGATGAAAACACGAATTTTACAAAGGAATGTGTAGAACCAGAATCAATCAATTTAATTGATAAGTTTGAGTGTATGATAAGTGTACATTACACTACATAATGTTTCCCATCAATATCAGAACTTTTAATTATATAATCATATAATTTATGCTTTGATATTAGTTGAGGATGATGAAAGTTACCCTTTATTATATATTGTTTTTTACATTGATTAATTTAATCCCCATACTTTCCAATCTTGAATCACGAAAAAATGTGTTTTTCATTCTCAATAATCCCTTTATCATTTGAATTATGATGTCGAGGATTTATGTATTGATGAATGTTTTGAGCTCTATAGAAATCTCATAGAAGCCTATATCACTATCCACTTCCTTTTATAAAATTACCCCAATGCTTATTCCCCCATTTATTAAACATGGGATATAGTACTTTCTTCAATTATGAATCTATTAAAAAATTTATTCCATCCTTATCTTAAATAAAATATATCCATTATTTCCCAAGGAGTCTCTGAACTAAATTTAAAGTTTTATATAAAATCATACTATCAATTTATAACATTGAATGTCTCATATAATAAATTCATTATGTATATGGTTAGCCATTCAACTATAGAGTCATCATATATTCCCATTAGAATTGATTAAAAATCATGAAGTTTACTATGAAATACTAATTGTGTTCATCTTGTATTTCCCTATAGAATAAAGTTTTTCATTTCATAATCTCAAAGAATTATTTTACATCTATCTTCATAGAGTATGGGGGAAATATGTGTTGAAAAATAATTATTTGATGTATTACCATCCTAGGGATTACACCTCATCCCATGGAATGGTGTTCTTGATTGGTTTCAACCAGTATTCAGCTTCTCTCTATAAGATATTTACTACTAAAAAGACATTCCAAGATCAAGAAAATGAATTATGAAAAATTTAATTTCTATTGTTTTGATCCATTATTTTTTGATTAGTGTATTAGAGGTTCCACTAAAAATAGGTGATCATTGATTCATGAATGATACAACTAGTAGTTGTGATCTAATTTTTTAATTTAGATTCTCATAAATATTTAGGTTGTTATTCATGACCTGATTTATCTAATTCATCCTCATTATGATGTTTTCAACTCTATCTCCCCCATTTCGGGAAGGAAGATGTTTCATATTCCATTGCTTCTATTGTTTACATGAGTCTTTTTATTTCTTATCATTTTTATAAAATAAGAAAATCAAACTTATAAATTATATGCCGTGAGGAAATACATAATAACTATTCTATATATAAAAAATACTACTTTTGTCAAAGGTATATCTTTATGGTTTTTATAATACATTCTTTAATGAAGATTAATTTATCTACATATATATTTTAGTGGATTGTAAAAATCATATGATTATCCAATGAATATCACTCAAGAGTCTCAAACTGGGTGTGTAGTAAGGAATCCTTTTCATATAATAGGTCAAAATTTAGTTATTACCCCATTCACAAATTTCTATGTAATTAACCTTCAGAAAAACTATGCTAGATACACATCAACATATAATATATAGGAGGAAATTTCATTGTTTAAAAACCAATCGCTTTATAGGACACTAACATTAAAGGATCTTTTCAAATTTTAAGTCTTATCTGAATGTTTTTTACTAATTTTATACAGACATAAATTCTAAAAATAACTAACCCATTCCATTGAAACTAACTACCTTGACCCAATTTTTGGAGACATGAATTTTAAAATAATTAGATAATAAATTATTAATTTAATAACAATGAAGTATATTTTTAGATCTAGTTTCTTAGAAACTGTGTATATAATACATTAATTATATAAGGAATACAGAAAACGAAATATAAAAATTATTTCAACTGTTTTAAATTTTTATTTTGTTATTCGATCCAAGTTTACCTCACTATACATAATTTCTTTGGGATAGACATCAACAGAAAAGGGTGAGCATACATGAAAATAAGGGATAAATAAAGGATATAAAACTTGAATGATCACAATTGATAAAAATTAGGCAAAACATGAGAGAATAATCATAATTGTAACACCTCAATCTTCCACGGTATGCTTCTCTTTGAATAATAAAATAGTGTGTGTTGTACGCAACTTCAAGTTCTAACACACACAACAACCAATCAAACTAGCAGTTGTGAATAGTAATACCAACCTTTTAAAATTTTATAAATTTTTTCTTTCAAAATGGACTTCATATTTGGATTCAGAATATCAAAATTATCCTAGGGTGAAATTTTGGTACTTTTCTGAGAAATTCCAATTTTCAATGAATAGTGAAAAATACTAAACTTTAATTAAAAAAAACTTTTTAATCCAAATAATTTATAGTGATAAAATATAATATTGAGTGGTTTTAAAGTATAGTTATAATATATTTTTTCAATTTAATCCATTTTTAGTCGTTGTACATAATTTCACATTTAAACTAGACATAAACAAGTGTCAATCTTTTGATAGTTATTATTTCTTAAAAACACGATTTTTGTTTTGACAATTTGAATTATTTTTAAATTAATTTCTAGAACTTCTGTGTTTTGAATTTATAAAAATGTATTCCATATTTATAATTAGGAGGTACAAATTGTGTAAATAGGTAACTTTTATTTTTAGATATTTTGAATAATTACTTCGGTAAATATTTTATTTACCATGGTTAAAGGGTAAATCCGGTAAATAAGGGTAAAAAATAATATTATAATAATACTAAATTACCCTAAAACGTGCCCTTACCCTATTTTTTGATACATTTCTTGACCATGGGAATCTTGGGGCTGATTTTGGGACCCTATGGAGCCACTTGTAAGTGACAATGACACTTTATATTAATTAAGTTAAAGTAAATACAAAAATGACATAAGCATATATCTTTTAGAAAAACAATTTTTTCATAATGTTATATATGTTGTATTTTAGACTATAAGTATTCATTAGAAAGATAAAATGATTTCCTAATTCATGGTATTTTTTTATAATTTTTAGAAATCTAATAAATTAAATTATTTATGACATAATAATGATTTAGTGTTTACCTCATTAATAAATGATTTAAATAAATAAGATTATAAAGACTAAAAGAGTACCCAAAACCTGTCCAATTCTTACTGGATGATTTCATTTTGATCATTAGTCATCTTATCTTCAACATTAATTAGTTTTATACCTTTAGAAATAGAATATCATTATATAATAAAATAATATTTTCAATCTTTCCTAAAGAGCCCCTCCTCCCCCTTATAAAAGGACACCACTAATAACCAATTCCTCACACCTCTAAAGCCTTTTGGATCGTCCAACATCTGCCCAATTAATCTCCCCACATCTATATCCTCCTATTGGAAGCCTTAACCTATTCATAGGGCACTTCAAGATTCCTTGTTGGTTCAATCCAAAGGGAGTTACCCAAATTAAAGGTAACGATTTCTCTTAGCATATTTTATATTATTTTACTTCTCCAACCCCTAAACTCTTCTTATTTTTTTCTTTTGTAACAACACCATTATAGTAAATATACTAGGATATTGTTATGAGATGTTTTATAACTACAATTACACACACCTCCATCTAATGGGTGAAGAAAAAAATGTTTCTGTAGATGGCAGCCAAATGCCTCACGAAACGATGATTCTTCAATTATCTCCTACCACCTCTCACGGTGGAAATTATGATGGAAATATAATTACATATGATATTTATGATATTTATTTTATAAATAACATTATTTAATTCCATTTTATATCATACCATTATTTGTTTCATGTTTTATATATATATGATAATTTCATTTGGGGAAGTGCAGACTATCACCCTCTCAAAGTGATATGATTCATTCATACCATTCATGGAACGTATAAATGATGGTGTTAATGAAATTAAGTAACATATATAAGATATTATATTATTCTGGAATAATAATATACCTATGTGTCATTTGGTTTTTATTCCATTTAAAATGAAAAAAGAAATGGAAGTAGCGTTCATGCGTATGTACGGACTACCGTCTCCACGAACACGATGAGATTCATTGCACATCGTATCCATTCAAGACTAATTTCATTTTATGATTAAAAATAATTTTTAAGGACTTGATATAATTCTGGATATGAATCAGATACAACCTATGTATAACAAACACGGCTTATGTAACAAAACATATAAAGGAAAATGAGTAAGTGAACACCTGAAACGACGATAATACTAAAATATTATTAACAAAGAAATATTGAAAGATTATATATGATATCATATTTATGTATATTATTCTTGTATAATTTAATAACAATTATTTAACTATTATATAGGAGGATAACCTACCCTCGACTTAGGAAAAGTACAAGTCATGGGTTAATTTCACAATCTCTATATTATCCGAGGTTGTTTATACATAATCATATACTGGGACCTCTTTATCATCCACATCCATGTTTCTTAAAAATTTATTTTAAAATTTATTTTTCTATTTACTCGAAAATGGCTTAATGTAATTTATACCCTTATTTGTTTTGAAATGAATCTTTCCATAATTTTCAAAACAATGTAATTTTGGACCTTTTCGACAAATTTAAGGTAAGAATGTTTTTTTAACTTATACGGTAGTTTATCGCCTCACTGGAGATGATGATCAATGATGGTAATTGATTAAAAACACAATGGAAGATGATGACGTATAATATATGGAATGGAGGGAGTTTAAAGAGCTTTTCTTAGATAAATACATTCCTCATGACCATCGAGCAGATATAGAAACACAATTTCTCAGTCTGAGGCAAAAGGAGGATGAGAATGTTGCAAAGTATGAGGCTAACTTTACAAGGTTATAAAGGAATGATGTAGATTATATACGTAACCCAAGAAGTAAGATTGATCGTTTCTTTGATGGGTTAAAACCATTTCTCCATCGAGCTTTAATATAGCAATCCTTCTAATTATACGAAGATATTGTATCATGTGCTATCAAGACAGAAAAGGAATTATCTATGTCTTATGACTTTAAAAAAAATCAAGAGAAGAAGAGATCACCTGAACACTCTGGAAAAGGAAATAAGGAAACAGTTAAGAAGGGAAGAATTGAATTTCCACCATGTGATAATTGTGGAAGGAAGCACCCTGGTGCCTGTCTAAAAGGAAAAGGATTATGCAACAAATGTGGGCAGAAATTCCATCTTGCTGGTGATTTTAAGGGAAATAAATACACAACCAATGTTCAATGCTACAACTGTAGGGATATGGGACATTATGAAAATAAATATCCTAAGCGTCAGGGGAACTTACCTCAGAATAGGCCATGGGATCAAGGTCATGCTTATTCTTTCACTACTGCTGAGGTAGAAGCTCTGAAAGACATTGTGGCAGGTAATTTAATGGCTTCCTCGAGTTTAGAAAATGCTTTATTTGATTCTGGATCACCACATTGTTTAATATATTCCCAATTTTCTAATAAAATTAGATATTTTCAATTTGATTTAACGATGTAGTTTTCAGTCAATACTCCTAAGGGAAGCATCATTGCAATAAAGTTTTGTGAATCCGTTCCCATTAGAGCATATAAATGTTCCTTATCTGCAGATCACATCGTAATACCTATGATTCAATTTGATATAATCCTCAGTATGGATTGGCGTTCAGACCATGATGAAAAGATTTATTGTAAGAAGGAGGAGTTTATGATTTTTGATGATTATGATAAGGAACACCTTGTCTTTTTAGCAGAATCATCACCACCTAATTCTTATCGAGATCCGCCCCTAGTAGCTCAACTAAATTCAATTATTGGGGAGTAAGATAATTAAATAACTATGGGTGAGGAAAGGAATGTTCGAATAGATGATGTAAATATTGTGAAAGAATATGTTGATGTTTTTTCAGAGGATTTACCTGGACATCCTCCAGAATGAGAAATTGAGTTTTCCGTTGATTTAATTCATTGTTCAAGGCCTATATCGAATACCCCATATAGAATGACCACTGTGGAATTAGTGGAAGTAAATAAACTACTAGAGTAATTGAGTAACAAGAGATTTATTCTCTCTAGTGTTTCTCCATGGGGAGCCCCTGTTATTTTTTTAAAAAGAAAGATGGATCTATGAGATTGTACATTGACTACCGGGAAATCAATGCTATAACAATAAAGAAAAAGTATCCCTTACCTTGCATTGATGATTTATTTGGCCAACTGCATGGAGCTCAATATTTTTCAAAGATTGACATTCGATCTGGATACCATCAGTTGTGTGTGAAGAAGGAAGACATTTCGAAGATAGAATTTTGAACCAGGTATGGGCATTATGAGTTTACCATAATTCATTTTGGATTGACTAATGCACCCACTGTCTTCATGGATCTAATGTATAGAGTTTTCAAGGAATATCTCTATGATTTTGTAGTGGTATTTATTGACAATATCTTCGTATAGTCCAAAATCTATGAAGATCATGAAAATCACTTATGTATTATCATAAAGACTCCTAGATGATATGAATTATATGGGAAGTTTAGCATGTTTGAATTTTGGATTTGGAAGATTTATTTTCTGGTCCATATTGTCTCTTAGGATGGAATTTTCGTTGATCTTTCTAAGAACAAGGAAATCCAAGAATGGAAAGCACAAACAAGTATAACCGAGGTACACAATTTTATTGGTTTAGCTGGTTATTATCGACGTTTCGTCCAGAATTTTTCCTGATTTGTTAACCCATTAACGAAGCTCACAAGAAAAGGGGTTAAATTTGTATGGAAAAAATTGTGTGAATAATGTTTTGAATAACTGAAGAGAATATTAGTCAACACTCTGATATTGACTCTACCATCGGGGAATGACTGTTTTTTTATTTATAGTGATGCATCGTAGAAAGTAATTGGTTGTGTCCTTGTGCAGAATAATAGGGATATTGCCTATGCATCACAAAAACTAAAAATTCATGAGAAAAACTGTCCTACTCATGATCTTGAGTTAGAAGCTGTAATATTTTCTTTGAATATTTGGACACACTATCTCTATGGTGAGAAATATGATAATTATACTGATCAAAAGAGTTTGAAGTATATTTTCTCACAAAAAGAACTCAACATGAGGCAAAGGAAATGACTTAAACTACTCAAGGATTATCATTGCACGATACACTACCACCCGGGGAAGGAAATTAAGGTGGCAGACGATTTGAGTAGAAAGGATCATGGAGTTTTGAACAAAATGAGATTTGAAAGGGATCCAATTTTCATGGATCTAGTAAATTTTGATATGGGTATAACCATGGAAGGTGAAACATCGATACTTTTTCAAATGGTTGCCAAACCATCTTTACTAGAAATGATAAATAGTTCTCAGACTAATGATAAAGAGTTTCAAAAGAAGATTAAAGCTGTGAATGATGGGATATTGAGTGACTTTGTGTATGAAGATGGAATTTTAAAATTTGGGAAGAGACTTTGTGTTTTTGATATACCTAATCAAAAAGAGGAATTGTTGGACGATGCTCATAGTTCCAATTTCTCTATACACCCTAGGAGAACCAAAATTTATAGAGATTTGAAGGAACATTTTTGGTGGGACAACATGAAGAGGGAGATTTCTGATTTTGTGTCAAGATGTATGGTTTGTCAACAAGTGAAAGCTAGAAGAAGACAGCCTAGAGGAGTCATGAAACCTCTTCTAATACATGAGTGGAAATTGGATAATATTATGATGTAATTTGTCATGGGACTACCAAAGACTCCTAGAAGAAACGATGCAATATGGGTCATTTTTTATCGTCTTACCAATTCAGCACATTTTCTTGCTATAAGAGAAGATATACCACTTGAAAGTCTAGCAAGAATATATATTAATGAAGTTGTGAGACTTCATGGAGTACCCTTATCAAATTTTTCTGATCGTGATCCCTATTTTACTTCAAGATTCTGGAATAGTCTTCAGAAGTCCTTGGATACTAAACTTCATTTGAGCACTGCCTACCACCCTCAAACAGATGGACAATCAGAACAGACTATTAAAACCTTAGAAGACATGTTGAGATCTTTCTCACTTGACTTTTTGGGTATGTGGGATCAATATTTACCTCTGGTATAATTTTTCTATTACAATAGCTTCCATTCAAGTATTCGGATGGTACCATATGAAGCGTTATATGGAAAGAGATGTCGTGAACCAACCTGTTGGGATGATGTTGGTGAAAGAAAACTCGTAGGCCCAGAACTGGTGGAGGAAATGATGGAAAAGGTGAAGGTAATCCAAAGCCACATCAAAGTATCTCAAACTAGGCAGAAGAGCTATGCTGATAACCGAAGGAAGGATTTTAAATTTTAGGTAGGAGATCATGTTTTCTTGAAGGTATCTCCATAGAAGGGAGTTATATGTTTTAGTAAGAAAGTTAAATTGTGTCCCAAGTACATCGGACCATTCGAAATTCTAGAACGAATTGGGACTGTAGCTTATGTTTTGGAAATGCCACCAAATCTCTCCAAAGTTCACGATGTGTTCCATGTATCACTGTTGAGAAAAAAAATGCCTGACACAACACATGTACTCACATATGAAAAAGTTGAACTGGAACTCGATCTGTCTTATTGTGAAGAGCCCAGCAGGATTCTTGATACCAGAGAACAAGTGCTATGAAACCGGACTACTCATCTGCTAAAAGTTCTATGGAGAATCCATAATATGTAAGAAGCAACTTGGGAACTCAAGGAACTTATGATGAAGAACCACCCGAGTCTTTTTATGTAGTAATATTCTAGAAATTTCGAGGATGATATTATTTCAATGAGGGGAGAATGTAACACCCCAAGATTCCACGATACGCTTCTCTTTGAATAATACAATAGTGTGTGTTGTACGCAAATTCGAGTTCTAACACACACCACAACCAATCAAATTAGCAGTTATGAATAGTAATACCCACTTTTTGAAATTTAATAAATTTTATCTTTAAAAATGGACTTCATATTTGGATTCGTAATATCGAAATTATCCAAGGGTTAATTTTGGTATTTTTCTAAGAACTTAAAATTTTTTATGAATAGTGAAAAATACTAAACTTCAATTAAAAACAACTTTTTTAATCTAAATAATTTATAGTGATAAATTATACTATTGGGTGGTTTTAAAGTATAGTTATAATATATTTTACCATTTAATCCAATTTTGGTCATTGGACTTAATTTCACATTTAAACTAGACATAAACAAGTGTCAATCTTTTGATAGTAACTATTTCTTAAAAACACGCTTTCTGTTTTGACAACATGAATTATTTTTAAATTAATTTATTCCACTTACGTGTTTTGAAATTAGAAAAATGGATTCCATATTTAGAATTAGGAGGTGAAAATTGTGTAAATAGGTAACTTTTATTTTCAGACATTTCAAATAATTATTTCGGTAAATATTTTATTTACCATGGTTAAAGGGTAAATCCGGTAAATATGGTTAGAAAAATAATATTATAATAATACTAAATTACCCTAAAACATTCCCTTACCCTATTGGTTGATACATGTCCGACCATTTTCATCATTGGGTCGATTTTGGGACCCCTTGTAGCCACTTTTAAGTGATAATGACTCTTTATATTAATTAAGTTAAAGTAAATACAAAAATGACATAAGCTTATATCTTTTAGAAAAACAATTTTTACATAGGGTTATATGTGTTATATTTTCGACTATAAATATTAATTAAAAATATAAAAAGACTTCCTACATCATGGTATTTGTTTTATAATTTTTAGACATCTAATAAACTAAATTATTTATGACATAAAAATTATTTAGTGTTTACCTCATTAATAAATGATTTAAATAAATAATATTATAATGACTAAAATAATATCCAAAACCTGTCCAATTCATATTGGATGATTTATTTTATATCATGATTCAACTTATATTCAACTTTAATGTGTTTTTGACCTTTATAAACAAAATAAAATTATATAATAAAATAATATTTTCAATCTTTCCTAAAGATCCCCTCCTCCCCCTTATAAAATGACACCACTTCTAACCAGTTCCTCACACCTCTAAAGCCTTTTGGATCATCCAACTCATGCCCAATTAAGCTCCCTCTATCCTTATCCTCCTCCTAAAAGCCTTACTTTTGTCAGAAGGCACTTCAAGAGTCCTTGTTGGTTCAAACAAAAGGGAGTTACCCAAATTAAAGGTAACAATTTCTCTTATCTTCTTTTCTTTTATTTTACTTCTCCACCCCCGAAACTATTCTTATTCTTTTCTTTTGTCACAAAACCATTATAATAAATATACTAGGATATTGTTATCAAATTATTATAACTACACTTACAGACACCTTCATCTAAATGGTGAAGAACATAATGTTTTTGGGGATGGAAACCAAACGCCACACGAAACAATGATTGTTCAATTATCTCCTACCACCTCTCAAGGTGGCCATTATGATGGAACTATAATTAAATATGATATTTATGATATTTATTTTATATATAACCTTCTGTAATTCCATTTTATATCATACCATTATTCATTTCAGGTGGTATATATATATATGATAATTTCATTTGAGGAATTGCGGACTACCCCCTCCTCAAAGTGACATGACTCATTCATACCATACATGGAACACATAAAATATGGTGTTAATGAACTTAACTAACTTATATAAGATATTATATTATATTGGAATAAAAATATACCTATTTATAATTTGGTTTTGATTCCTTTTAAAATGAAAAATGAAATGGATGTAGCGTTCGTGCGTACGTACGGACTACTGTCTCCACGAACACGATGAGATTCATTCCACATCGTATCCATTCAAGACTAATTTCATTTTATGATTAAAAATAATGTTTAAGGACTTGATATCATTCTAGATATGAATAAGATACAACCTATGGCTAACAAAAATGGCTTATGTAACAAAACATATAAAGGAAAATGAGTAAGTGAACACCTAAAATGACGATAATACTAAAATATTTTTAACAAAGAAATATTAAAAGATCACATATGATATCATATTTATGTATATGATACTTTTATAATTTAATAAAAATTATTTAACTATTATACAGGAGGATTACCAACCCTCTACATAGTAAAAGTACAAGTTAAGGGTTAATTTCACAATCTCTATATTATCCTAGGTAGTTTATACGTAATAATCTAATGAGACCTCATTATCATCAACATCCATGTTCCTTAAAAATGTATTTCAAAAAATATATACTATTTACTTGAAAATGGGTTAAATTAATTTATACCCTTATGTGTATTGAAAATAATCTTTCCGTCATTTTCCAAACAATGTACTTTTTGACCTTTTCGACAAATTTAAGGTAAGAATGTTTTTTAACTTATACGGTAGTTTATCGCCTCACTAGAGATGATGATCAATGGTGGTCATTTATTCAAAACACAATTGAAGATTATGAAGTATCACATATGTAATGGAGGGAGTTTAAAGAGGTTTTCTTAGAGAAATACTTTCCTCATGACCATAAAGCAGATATAGAAAGGCAATTTCACAGTCTGAGGCAAAAGGAGGATGAGAATGTTGCAAAGTATGAGGCTAACTTTACAAGGATAGAAATTTATGATGAAGATTATATATGTAACCAAAGAAGTAATATTTATGGTTTTTTTGATGGGTTAAAACAATTTCTCTGTCGAGCTTTAGTATCACAATCCTTTTCATCATACGAAGATATTGTATCATGTGGTATCAAGATAGAAAATGAATTATTTATATCTTATGACTTTAAAGAAAAGCAGGAGAAGTAGAGATCACCTGAACACTCTTGGAAATGAAATAAGGAAATATTTAAGAAGGGAATAATTGAATTTCCACCATGTGATAATTGTGGAAGGAAGCATCATGGTGCCTGTCTAAAAGGAAAAGGAGTATGCTACAAATGTGGAGAGAAATTCCATCTGGCTGGTGATTTTAAGGGAAATAAAGACACTACAAATGTTCAATGCTATAACTTTAGGGAGATGGGACATTATGAAAATTAATGTCTTAAGTGTCAGGGGAACTTTCCATAGAAAGTCCAAGGGATCAAGTTCAGGCTTATTCTTTTACTACTGTTGAGGTAGAAGCTCCGAAAGACATTTTGGAAGGTAATTTAATGTCTTCCTCAAGTTTAGAAAATGCTTTATTTGATTCTGGATCATCACATTGTTTAATATATTCCCAGTTTTCTAATAAAATTAGATATTTCCAATTTGATTTAACAAGAGAGTTTTCAGTCAAAACTCTTAAGGGATGTATCATTGCAACAAATTTTTTGAATCTGTTCCCATTAAAGCATATAAATGTTCCTTATCTGCAGATCTCATCATCATACCTATGATTAAATTTGATATAATCCTCAGTATTGATTGGCTTTTAGAACATGATGCAAATATTTATTGTAAGAATAAGGAGGTTATGATTTTTGATGATTATGATAAGGAACACCTTATCTTTTGAGCAGAATCATCACCACCTAATTCTTATCGAGATCCACCCAAAGTAGCTCAACTAAATTCAATTATTCGGGAGGAAGAGAATGAAATAACTGTGGGTGAGGAATGTAATGTTCAAATAGAGGATGTACATATTGTGAAAGAATATTTTGATTTTTTTCTAGAGGATTTACCTGGATATCCTCCAGAATGAGAAATTGAGTTTTACATTGATTTAATTCTTGGTTCAAGGCCTATATCGAATACCCCATATAGAATGTCCACTGTGGAATTATTGGAACTAAATAAAAAACTATAGTAATTGAATAATAAGGGATTTATTATCTCTAGTTTTTCTCCATGGGGAGCCCCTATTCTTTTTGTTAGAAAGGAATATGGATCTATGAGATTGTGCATTGACTACAGGGAGATCAATGAAATAACAATAAAGAAAAAGTATCCCCTACGGATGGAGCCCACTATAGCTCCTCGATGGATCGGTAGGTCTCATGAGATAGCTGGACGTGGAATTGTCCAAGGCCCTTTCCCAGTTTTGATATATGGTTTTGGCCAAGTCCTTAATCAATTTTAGACATCTTGGCCGAGGCATTGAAAAAATGTTTCAGAATGTCCGGTATTATATATTTCCTTATTATAAAAATAATTTTGATGGTCCATGTGGTCATTCAACTAGTTGAATATCAATGATTATGTTTTATTATGACATTATTTACTCATCTCATACTCATTCCATAAAAGTATTCATGTTTATTATTTTAAAAGGCATGTGGTTTCAATTATTCACCATGCTTAATATTGTTGTTATCTTCCACTATGTTTCTTACCCTTACTGAGCGTCTGAGCTCACCCCTTTATTATGTTTCATTTTCCCATGATATGAAGAAGTTAGTTATGAGTGACATTCAGGAATTATTTAGGAGGCCTGGATGTTTCCAATGGAATAAATTTGTGTTTTGTTTCATTTCAAGTTGTAATGTTGAACATATGTATGAATCTTATTTCCAATAATACTAAACTGATCGGTCCTTCAATACATGATTTCCTTGTGATCATGCCAATGTTATGTAATAATTCACCTACTATGGGTAACTGGGGTCGGGGCATTACATAATTATGTTATAATAACATAATAATTTTTCTAAAACAATAAAAATATTACATTCATAAGCTTATAAACAATTCTAATTTCCAAGATGTGATAAAACATAACTATCAAGGATATTCTACGATGTATCCTAATACATGAAATGTTATGAGAATAATTATTTTCCTAATGTAATTGACTGATACTAGGGAATGTCCTTCATATTGATTAATTCATGAGAGACACATCAATTATAATTAATCATTTTACCAAAAACCCGTGGAGAATAAACAGTGAGTTCCATATAAACTCATTTTTTTACATAAGATAATACAAACGTGAATATTTCAAACATTTTAATCAATAATAATGTAATGTGGGATTCATAATTTTAAATACCTAATAAATATGTTACATTTACGTCTAGGTGAGTGACCATTTAAATGATGGGTTTCTGGGTAAACACAATACAATACTTTTTCCGATAAATGAGTGAAATTCATGAAATGAAGTGTATAGCATGATGGGTATTCAATTTGAATTAAGTATAGAAAATAATTTGAGGTAATTAAGTTTTACCATTAAAAAAATATTTTATAATTTAATATTATAATTAAATTTTTTATAATATAATGTAATCAAATATTTAGATGACAAACCACAAAAGAGTCACTTGAATGAAAAATAAGAAGAGGATGGTTCCCTTACCTGGGGAAGTTACTAAACAGATTTTGGATAGGGAAAAATATAAAGAATAGTGAAACTTTAGAAATAATTTATATGGGTAAATTAAAAGAATTTTTTTCTTAAGTGATTTAGAGTGGAGAGGAATATGAGGTTGAGTGGTTATTTATGGAATAATTGGTGGATTATTTTTAAAATATTTTCTAAAAAAAACCATGGAATAATAGGTTATGGGTAATGGAAAAAATTGTAATTTACATGGTTTTGTACCATAGTTAAAGAAACTATGATGGTTTTTTTATATTTTTTAATTTTAAAAACTAAATTGAAAATTTTATAATAATTTTGGAAGGGGAAGAAAATATATTCAAAAACGATGTTTTTAAAATCACAATTTCATCTTTCAACTATGGAATGAAATTTATAGGTTTGGAATGTCATTTAAATTAATTATAGTAAAATATATTTATATAATTATTTATTTTACATCTTATATTGAGTTTTATTAATTATTAAATCACTATAACATAATTATTAATTCATAAAACATACTGAAAACATAAAACATTATTTTTAATGTCCATTGAAAAATATATAATTTTATATAAATATAAAATTTCAACCTAGTCTAATTTTAATGTGAGGATTTCCAATATAATATATTTTTGTCAAATGTAATTCCATAAATAGTATTGTATAATCATTTAAAGATAAATTTGTATTTATTAAAAAATAACAATTTTTCTGCATTATAAACTTTAAGACTAAAAAATATTTTTTGTATTTTATACTATTATATGATCATTCATATATAATTAAATAGTTTTCTATAAGACAATTTCATGAAAATAAATTTTCATTAGTATATCTAAATGTATTATAAATGTATGAATATTTTTTAAAAATATAATTATTTTTTATTTGTATCAAAAAACTATTCATTAAATTAATAATATATTATTTTTTATTTTATTAAAGGAAAAAATAATTAAATTGAATTTTATTAAATAATTATTTCATTTAAATAGTTGTAATTAAATTTTTTTGAGACTACGGTTATATTTCATAATCTTTTTTTATGTCAACATACATTATAAGTGTATGGTGTGTGATTATGGTTGTTTCATCAGGTGGATTACATGAAATTAACCAAGAAGTGATATCTGCTAAAATAAAATTCTCTTGTAGTTGATTTTGGTTAAATCTCCCTAATTCAAGATATGCTTGGTCTTGGACAATGGTGAACCCCAGTGATTCTACCTCCCACTCAAGTTAGGGCAAGTGGGATTCAAAAGGCATGATCATAGTGGTTGATTACATTATTCCTACCTTCAAAATCAATTATATTATGTCAATAACCTTTGTAAACAATAATTCAAATTGAATCATTTTTACCAATGGATATAATTTTGAATAGTTATATTTACCATTTATAATATTAACTAGTATCCATGTAAAATTATTGTAATTTTCATATCAAAACGACCATATTTAATATAACATCCTATATTTTTACCACTAATCTACATCATTTACTAAATGATTCCAAAAATACTTTACATTTCCATAGATATTTTCAATTATATTCCTAATAATCCTTTTTCTATTAATAATTTTATTGGTAGGTATAATCCCACTTAAATAGTTCACCCCAACTGAGTACACCATTGTATGATCACTATTTTTTGTTTTTATATACCTGTATTATTCTTAGTTATAGTAATTGATATTATTACATGGAATAATATATTTTTTTAACAATCTCTATTTTTAATTATATTTTAGAATATAAAAAATATTCACTATAAAAAAATACTTGTATTAATCAGAAAAGGAATTTTTTTGGCCATTACAAGAAGACTAGTGGTATTCAGCAGTTCATGTATTATTTATATAAAAGGGTGGAATATGGGATATTTTATTATGATATATAAATCATGGATATAAATTCAATGTTCACTTAATAGAATGAGATACATGTTTTATAAAAAAATATAATAATAAATGTTGATATCATTTATTTAATAGTTTTATAATTAAAAAATGAATTATAAAAACTATTGTATATTCTTTCTTGATGAGATTGAAGAGGCTCACAAGAAAAAATTTCGGTAGATTGGGATAGATTTAAATGTTTAAAAATAGTTTTAATGATTCCACATTAATGATGAATTTTTCAATTATATTGAAAGATCGGAGATAGAAGGATCTAGGATTTGTAGAATTTAAAGAAATTTGTTCTTCAAGACATCATTATTGATAACAACAAGGATTTTAAAAACTAGACACTTCCATGAATTTATACTCATACTATCTTGTTTGTGAATGAGAAATTGCATACTATTCGGAAGGGAATATAAAAAGGTGATTAGATTATAGATATGAGTGGAATAATAAATTATATATTATAGAATTAAACATAGGGGCTGGAGTAACATCCTAAATATAAGAATGTGATCGGGATAATATGTGTTTCTACAAGTACTGTCAAGGAGAATTGGTTGGCCATGTTAAAAAATCAACATCTATTCTGGGGATAATCCCAAATTATTAGTATAAAATTTGATTAAACATTTTTTTCATAATTATTAGAATAATGCAGATATTTTTATTAATATTTTATTAAATCCAATATAAATTGTTCTAAAAGGATTTTATGCAATATCTTTGAAGGGTGAACTTGAGGGAGTTGTTTAAATTAAATAAATGTTATTTTATTTATTTGGTAACGTTGTTTCTTCGGTTTCCTATGAGAAGAAAATTCTTCATCCCACGAATATAGAACCTTTAGCAAGATATTTAATATAATAAAATATATTAATGAGAATGAAATTAAAGAATGGAATTTTGATTACTATGGGAGATAGAAAAAAATCATTATAATTATATTTGATGATATAAATATATTCTCATAGAACAATGATGAGACTTGTGTTAAATGTACATTTCAAATGATAAGAAACTTTGAGATGATAGTCATTGATGATAAAATATTTTTTCTTTGTTATTAAATTTACAAACTCAAAAGGTTTTATCATTCTTTCATATGATATGTATGTTTTTTGAATAATTTTAGGCATTTATAATGATTTAAATAAGATAATCCTCTACAATTTTAGAAATTGTGAAAAAATTCACCTTATATGAAGATGTAAAGAGTGTTGATCAAATATTTTAATAGATACATACTAGTAGCCTACTTTTCATGAATTCTTATAGAATTATTATCTTGTTTTTAGTTACTCTATGTATATGATTCCAATTAAATTATAAGAAGTCATATATTATGTTAGAAAATAAATCAAACTCTAGTGTTATAATCATGAAATTATGTCTTATTATTTTAGACATGATTTTTTCTATGATTTTCATGGTTCATTTTTTGTTGTTTTTTGGGTTTTTGGTAGTTCTTGGGAATGGAAATATCTAGTGCATGGTTATTGGCCCCCATTTGATTATTCTATGAAATTTTAATGATTTTTGATATTTTTAGAGAGACACATCAGTATTTAAATTTATGGTAAAACCATGCGCCATATACACTATAGTGTGTATCTTGGGATAGTGGCATTTGTATAGTTAGTGCGTGTTTTATCTTACATTGTGATCAAACTGTGCTGGTCTATATAGGGGCTATAAGCCTCACATAGTAAATGAACTATTTGGATAACCATTTATCCAAAATAATATGAAATGTTTTAATAAATTGAAAATTAGATTCTTATTTTAATTTTCCTCCTATATTACATATTCTTTGTGTAATTTCCTAGGGTCTCCAGCCTAGGATCGCACTTAAAGACTATGGTGATTTATTCCTCTCAAGAGAAATATTCCATTTATTCCTAGGGTAAAGGAACAATAAAATTAAGGTGTTTTTCTATTATTTACCCCTTCTTTTTCTCACTTATATATCTCCATTTCTCTTCTTTAAAGGGATGATATATATGGACTATCATGGCTAGGTCCATGGTTTTTGGCATTATCTAATTAAAATTCATTAATATCAATCAATAAAGAGGGAGAGAATATCTATGTTTTCATTGAATTGGGTGTTATATTTCTGAATATGACCATTGTGGTTACTAGTTTACCAAATTAAATTTTCCTTATAAATATTCAATGTTATCGCATTTTTAGTGGGTTTTCCAATATTTTTTTGACTCATGTTGTGGTTCCATGAAATTTGATGACAAAAAGATTTAAAAAATGTATCCTTGAATATTGTATTAAATTTAATTATAAATTCATGTGAAAATTCATTTTCTGTTACTAAATTTTAATGGATGAATTGATTGGGTTTTTTGAAATTCCCAAAATGAATGTTTTGAATTTTGATAATGATAACACTTATGAATCATTTTATTATTCTATAAATGATTATAAAATACTAGGATGATGATTTCTGGATATATAGAAATATATTAAAAAAAAATTTAATAAAAATTTGTTACACATGATGTGGAGCTACTAAATGATGTGGTATCCTTCTATATTCCTCGATGTTTCCATCCCTTGGGTAATTTATTGTTCACCGAAAAAGTCACTAATCATCATGGTATGAGTATCATAGTTGACAAAGATGATATTTAACAACCTCAAACATATTATCCCAAACCTAGGGGTTACTTTATTACATTGTAACTATATAAAAGTGATTTCATCATGATGGATCTATTAGTTTTGATGTATTAGAAAACTAGATACATACTTGAATCTCACATTACATTTAAAAACATAAAATGAAACATAGTAATTTATTTCATAAAATTATTATTCATTATTGGATATCCTTACAAAATACTATTAATAATGTACCTATAATCATGGGTTAAGAAGTCAAAATAAAAGTGTTTGCTCACATGAACATTAGGGGAATGTGTAAAATTTATGATATCGGAGGAAAAATAAGTGATGAATAATATAGAATAAGTAAATTATAATAAAATAATTTTCTATAAATAATCACATGATCTTTTATCATATCTAATGATATCATAACTATTTATATGATCACATGGAATCGAATAATTGACTTCAAAATGAAGTAATTCATAATGTTAATCATCATAATAATACCTCAACACCTCATGCTAAGAGATAACACATAGTTGAGTAAGGAATATTCCAAATAACCAACATATTTTGTCTCATGAGACTTATCAAATCACCAAAGGGAAATATTATTATGTTCCCCACCCTTCACCAACAAATTCAAATTCATTCATCACATGAATAAACAATTCCAAATAATAAACATACCTTAATAATACAAATCTATTTGAATTGGAAGAATTGGAAAATAAAATTTCAATACTTACCCATTGAAAATGAAAATAATGTATCCAATGAAATAAAATGTTTTTTATCTGAATATTATATTTGTATTTAATCATAAGATAAATTGAAGTATGTTTATATAGAATAAAATACCTTTAAAATATCACGAGAATATTTCTTGAAAAAAAATTCCCATTTTTAATTAACTTATTTACGATATAAAAATAGAAAATATATCAAGGGAAATTTTTTAATTGAAAAGTACCATGGTAACTATTATAATATTATTCATATAAAATATTATTTATGGCTGAGGTAAAATTATTCTATGTAGTATATATAAAAATTACTTGTCAATTTACACATTTGTCAAAAAGTACCTTGATTAAAAAAATGAAAAAACAATTAATTTTAAATATTTTTAATGTAAGTAATATAAGGGTAAAAATATATTTATTAAATCCTATTATAATAGTAAAATAATTCTTGAAAACATATTAATGAAAATATAGACATGGAAGAAATGTATTCTTGGATTAATAGAAAACAATGCTGATTTTCTTTAAAAACATACTTTTAGTCTCTTAAGTATTTAAAGAGAGGAAAATGAATTGGAAATAATTCATTATCTATAGATAACTAGAGGAGAATAAAATATATGGGGTATTTGATATAATGATAATATAATTCACCCAACAGAAACTTAAACATAAAGAATCTCGAATAATAATGAGATTGTGAAATAAACCTTTACGTTAGTCATGAATTTGTCTATCAGTTATTTTAGTCACTATTATAATAAATATAAATTTATTTTCTCCAAAAATTGATCCATGTACATAATTATATTATCATATACTAACAAGTTATAATATTTTAAAAAAATTATTAATAATTATTTATTAAATCTGTCATTTTTGAGTGTTAATTGTTTCATTTTTCAGAAATGGTTTGGTTCTATTGTTTCCACACTTGAATCATGATCATGGTAGTATAATTACCTTAATTTTTACAATTATATTAATATAATATATATTTAATATATATTTTCATCCTTGAAATGTGAAGATGGAAAATGAATAACATCGCCTGATGGAGTTGTTAATCCACACATACACATGAGTTACAATATCGCTTTTTAAAGTGTTGAAGGGTAATATTGTAAATGTTATATAATACATAAAAATTTAATTATTTCATAAATATCATATATATTAATTTCATCCATCATTATAAAAATCCCTGAAATGTGGGGATAAAAAAGCGAATAACATAGCTAGGTGGAGATGGTAAGTCGTATGGATGTATAAGTGATATTTTTGGTTTGCATTGGAATGAAAGGAGGGGAACATGAGTTTTAAAACTAAAATAAAAAATATGTAATATAATTATGTTATTATGTTATCATGGTTATATAATTTTTAACTGAGGTCAAATAGGAATCAAAATTTACAAACACAATTCAAAGTTATACACATTCTTTTGAAAACTACCATCAGTATACAAATTAACCCTTATAGGTTGGTCCTTTGATGGGACCAAGGTATATTTGTCATGAGAAGGACGGTTTATATGTGAAGTTATATGTTTTTTAGAATATTTTCATAAGATTTTTGAGAAAAAAGAGTAGAAGTGATGGACCTTAATATGTAAGGGAAATGATACAATGGGATTTACATAAAATATAAAAATTAATAAAAATTATTTTCTATTAAAATTGGACTAAAATTTCCAAATATTATAATTTTGTAAGATTAATTTCTAGATACAGAAAACCAATCAGGTTAATTAAATTTTTTAGTGTTATCTTGGACCCTTATACCACTGCCTGTATCTTATTTAACCCATTTTACACATAACCAAAGTGATATATATTTTCCATTGTTACTACTCATCATGAACAAAAATTAGGTTGAAATTATTACATAATATTTTTTTTTGATTAAAAAAATATAATCCACTTCATATTATTTGACACTTTTAAGTGTTATAAATTATTTTTAAAATAATTTTAGAAAACACAATAAAATCCATTTTTAGAAAAAATGGTTCATTTATGAGTAAAAATAATTTTATAGAAAGATGAAGTAAACATTTGATCCTATGTAATATATTTTAGTATTTTTATTTAAATAAAAAAATTCTTTAAAACCAATCCATAACTATATACTACATTATAAATAATTTATTATAGAATAAAAAACTATTTTTATTTGAACTATATCATTATTTAGAATTTCAAAATCATAAGAATATATCTCTATGTTCAAAATTATGTTTTTATATGCATTATATTATTTTATATATATATGTTTTTTATGTAAAATAATGTTTCATAAAATTTCATTCTAAATTTATTTCATTATAATAGAATAAAATTTACAGTTTTATATAATATGTATTTTTCACTATTCATATACAAATCGACTATATCATAAAATACTAAAAAATTCATCCTAAGATAATTTTAATATGTATAATTCTAAAATGAAGTTAATTTCATCATATTATATTTTTAAAATGTTATTATATAGTTTCCAATATTGTTCATAAATAATGTTATTTGCACATTGTTATTGTTTCTCTCGAAGTAAAAGCCTACAATAATTAAATATCGGTTGTTAAATTCTTCCCTAGCTAAAAATTTTCATCCTCCATATTTATATAATTTCACATATTGAATAGATGGGCTTTTTTCCTCATCCTAACTTCTTTGGGTTCCCATTTTAAATCTCTTATCTCATGATTTATCCAATGTACCATAATTAGGCAAGTCATCCCATTCCTCAACACTTGTAATCTAGTGTCATGAATATGGATGACATTTTCAAAGTAAGATAAACTGTGTTATAATTATATTAAGTTAGAGGTGATCCCAAGACGTGTACATAGTATTCACTTCCTTAATAGATATATGTATATATATATAATACAAGAATAAATTTAGATACACTATGTGAAATTTACAAATGTAATAAAAATGATCAAATTCATTCTAGAATATAAAAATACTAGATGTACCTAGGACATAGTTTCCCATTATTAGTGAATATTATAACACTTTTCCATGAATAATCCTTGACTAAAACATCATCTCCCACTTGAAATTCTAAATAATTCTTTTAGATAACTGTATAACCATTTTTTTCTTTGAGTTTCCATAATATTATTCTGAATAGTCTTCTCTTTTACCATCGTATCCAGAATAAGATATTAGATGAAAAAATTCATTTCACCAAAAAATTTCAAATGTTTTGGATTACGACACCTATTTCTATATAGTTCTTCATATTGTTCCATTTAAATTCAAGCATTGAATCTATTGTTATATAAAAATTACTCTAAATGTAAATACAGATCCTCAATAATGTTAAAGCCAATCGAGAATCAATTCCATATATCATCAAAAAATTTAGTATTCCTTTCATGTTTTACATCCATTTTAGGATGATAAGATACACTAAAATGTATAATTGTGTTAATATTCTTCTACATAATCTTCCAAAAATTCAATTAAAACCAAGAAACATGATCAAATATAATTGAAATAGGTTTACCATGAAGTATCACAACCTCATAAATGTAGAATATTAAAAAGATATATAGTGGTGGAACATTACATATAGTGAGGAATTGTAAAAACAAGGAATAGAGATCAATCATAACCTATATGTAATTATTATTTATTGGTATCCTTTGAAAACCTGTGAAAGAATCCATAGTAATACCAATCCAATTTTATTTTGGAATAGGTAGAGGTTTCATGACATAGTTCGAATGATGTCTCTCAGATTTTACCTATTGAATAAAAGACCATCATGATATATAGTCTACAATTTATCTTTTAATAATTTCTTATAAAAAATTATCCCTCAAATACCAATAGACTTTGGTAGTAACACGGAGTATCTTGATATTTAATATTTGGTAATTATCTAATAATTCTCTATTTAGATTAGGTATAGATGGAACACATAAACTCTTTACAAATTTTTTCATACAATATTCATAATTAAAATCCATAGTTTTCCCATTATTAATAGCTTAATTTTCCATAATAAAATCATATAATTGATTTGGGACCATTTTAACTTTTCCAATAAGTTTTTTATGTAAATATTTTGGAAATGTAGTGATGTTTCATGTTCCAATAAAATTCTAATATAAAACATTACTATGGTCTCCAATATGGAATACTTATTAGTCCTTATCCTAGAATGAACTCCATGATCATTCTTACTCAATGAATCAACTACCATATTAGCCTTTATAGGTTGGTAGTGTTGTATGAAATCATATTACTTGTGAATCTTTGACAATATCATTTTCCATATGTTATGGAATTTATATTAAAAGGGGTATTTTTTGTTCTTGGGATTTGTGGATATCTCGAATTTTCATCATATAGAAAATGTCTTGAAATCTTCATGGAAAACATTATGACTCCGACATAAGATCATCAAATGGATAGTTCTATTTATGGATTTTTATATACCATGCTGAAGAGGCAATGAATTCAGGATTCCTTGATTATGTTTTTTAATGTATTATTTTCATTAAGTGTATTTTTATTTTAAGGATTAGAAAATATTTCATCATTATATATAGTATGTCAAAGAAAATTATCTTCTAAAATCATGAATTCTCACTTGGTAGAATTATCATATAACTCATTTCCTCTAAGTGTCTCATTAATGACTCATAAATAAATATTATTTTTTCAAATAATTTTGTGTATACAATGATATCATTATTAATTACCATAATTAATTATCATGGTATTCCCAAAAAAAATATTCATTAGATCTATAAAAAAAAGATTATGAATTATTCAAATTAATGAAAATAATTATAAACACAAAATTTCCATAGGTCGTATCAAATTAGTATTTATAATATCTTCCTTTCAAAATTTCAATTTAGGAAAAATAGAACAATTGTTATTATTTGAAAAAATTTGAGCTCCTTGATATAGATCAATAAAATTATAAATATATGGTAGATAATACTTTTTCATTATAGAAATGACACTTGTTTCCATTCAATCAATGCACAACCTCATAGACCCATCCTTCTTTTCACAAACTAAATAGGATCTATATTAAGAGAAACAATTAGTTTTATAAATTCATTATCATATAAATATTGTATTTTTATACTTAACATATCTAGCTCCAAAGATTATTCTATGTAATGAATCATGGTTATTGGTATCCCATCTAGGATGAGTTCAATAAAAAACTCAAAATCAGGATATAGTGGATGTACTAGTAGTTTTTCTTAAAACACATCACTGTATTCTTTCACAATAAGAACATATTACATCCTATGGTTAAAATTCCCATCCATAAGTTATATTTTCCCATTTTCTCCTATTATTTAATTATGGATATCTACCAGGGGTGGATGTAGTAATGATTTGGATGATGGTGCATATATTTTGAAGATAAGTAATTCAATATATTCCCTCCAATCATGATCTCCTTCTCTTGGAAATAATTTTATGCATTATAATTTGAAAAAAAAACCTATTCCAAGGGTTATATAAAAGTATACCATAAGTATAACAGTAAAATATGAGAATAGGTTACTCCAATGTATCAAAATTGGGATTGGAGGAAATATGTTTATTGTAACAACATTTCATCTAAGTGCCTGGAATGATAACTCCCTTTTTACTGTGCATAAAAATATACAATTTTCATAGAAATAAAGGAAGATATAAAAGTGTATGTGGATTCAAAATTGAATAAATAATTATCCAACTTTGAATTTATAAAATAATCGCCTATAATGACATTACTTGAAACACCAATTTTAGATGTTATAATTATTTAATCTTGGTATGCCCATCATGTCTTATTTTTTGTTAAGTTAATTTTATGTTTGGGTAATTGGTTTTCATAGTTCCCCATATCCTTATAGATAGAGGACTATAATATTATGGATTCCCCCTTACCCACACATTTTTGTTAATGATGGAATATCTCTTTTTTACTTAATGAAAACCCGGGTTCCCCTCATGAATGTACCTGGGTGTTTCCTTCCACAAGTATCACATGTTAAAAATTACATATTCTCATCCTCCTTTAATCCAATTTTTTATTCATGTGGTTATTGACCATCATTTTCTTCTCTTACATTACCTAAAAATTATAAGACTTGTATAATTATTTATATTTATTGATAGCACTTGTTACAATATCCTCATAAGATGATAATGTTTGGGATAATTTTTCCCTTAAAAGGAGTGGATTTATCCCATCAATGTAATATGCAGTCACACCCTTTGGATTATGAACATTTCCGAAAATATTAGATTAAAACTATATAAAGTTACATTCACACATGAAAACATATTCCATATTATTATGTATTAGACTCATGAATTACCTCTATATAAATTATCATTAATCCAGATAAAAATCTTTTTCTAATAAAATTACATTAAAATATGCCAAATCCATGATATTTCTTTCCTCCACATCTTTATAATTTAGAATAAATGACCACCATTCATCCTTATCCTTAATGAGAGTGTAAAATTAAATTAAAATTCTACCTCTATTATTACATCCCAAATCAAGGAATATATTTTCTAATTAAATTTTCTATTTCTTAGGTACTAATGTATTTATGGTTCCATTGAGTTAAGGATGTTTTTATTACATGAAATTATCAAAAAATGTTATATAGTATTTTGGATAATTAGTGCACCACATAAATTAAAGGGTATTGTTGCTGAGTCAACATCCTCAATATTGATATAATTATTCATCTTGAGATCCAGATCCAACACCAACATAATTATCTTTCCGAGGAGGAAAATCTTTACATAGATTATGCACATTGATATAGTTTGCTTTCATTATTCTAGAAACAATTTCAATGAAATATAATGGACTATATTATTTAAAAATATTACAAATAATTTTTTATAATTATGAAATTAATGAAACCCATAACATATTCTTAAATTTTATGGACAGTTAATCTAAAAACATTTAGCATGGAATTATTTGGAATATCACCAAATAATAAAAATATCTTCAAATATTTGCTAATGAATTTTAAATAAAATTTAAATCAACCCGATCATATATCATGTGTGTTTATATCTAGGTGATTGGTCTTAGGACCATAGATCATTCACCACTGAGGATAAGGTAAATACATAATTCATTACCTTCAGAATTATAACCACTATGGGAATTTATATTAGAGATACACTCCCTTTATTGTATCCAGGGATATATGTATTTTCTAAAAAACCAAAAATCTTATACCTTACCCGATCTTCATTAAATAATTATATACATAAACCTATCTATATAGCATGTCATAGGATTATGGCCTCTAGTATATATTTGATTAAATAAAATTTTCATGATTTATAAAAATATTTTTCAGATACCAAATAAAAATCAATTACACTTGTGGCCTAAAGAATATGGTTAATTTATTATGGTGACTCTAGATACAAGTGGTCACATCCCAAAGGGTCACTTAGTTTAGTAGTCGTCAAAATCTAGGTTTGTGTTTGAATCTTACATTTTATTTTAAAACATAAAATAAAAAAATAGTATTTTATTTCACAATGATTTTATTACCAATATCATATCCTTTAATATCAATCATCGTTTACTTCCTTTTATCCTAGGTAAAGGAATAAAAATTAAAGGGTGAGATCAAATACTCAGTATGGTAATGTGTATAGTGTAAGATCTCATAAAATAAATAAGGCATCCGTAATATGGACTAAATAAATAATGATCAAATAATTCTATATAAATAATCACATGAGATTGAAAGTTATCGATGTATATAATAACTATTATAATAATCACATGTACATCAATAAATAATTTTATAATTATGGAATATATAATTACATACATCTTAAATATTCTATTGAGGCCTTGTACCAATACCTCAAACATAAATGTTTAAGCAATATGATAAACACTCAGTGTAGCACCCCTGGTTTGAGGTATGTGGCATTTTTTTATGCATCTTTATGTGTTCAATGATCATGGGGTGAGCTGGGAAGAGGTTGTGAGAGTTTGGAATGGTTTTGGATAGGTTTGGAGGGCTTTAAGGGGGTGCACGGTTTGATCGGGGTTAGTGGAAACCATGTGGGTTCCCCAGGAAACCATGTGGACCCTTGTTCTCAAGACAGTAGGCCTTGCACGGCCTGTGCATGGTTTACCAAACTGTGCGAGGAAACCATGCGGACCCTGGCTCTCGAGGCAGTGGCATGCGCACAGTTAGCACACGGTTTTCCAAACCGTGCGACCACTTAAAGTTAGGGTTATAAGTTCCGGGCTCACACAGGATTGCATCATTTCACTCCAATATTCCTCCCACTCGATCCTCACATGGTATTTTGGGATCTCGAGTGTTAGGGGTGCTCTCACACATGATTTGGAAGCGTTTCAATGAGAATTCAAGGGGGTTTGAAGGTGATTGCTTCCAGTTAAGTCTCTCCTCTTGGATCCCTTGTGTTTTCATCTAGATCTACATCCCTCTCTTTCTTGGTTTTCTAGATCTACACTTTTTGTGTGTAGATCTAGTGTTCTGGTTGTCTTGGATGTTAATATTAATCCTTTTGTTGGTTAGGTAATGTAACATCCCAAGTAAGTAATGAATAATATATATTTTTATCTATTTCTATTAATGATTAAGATAGTGTTTTAGAGGCTTAAAATGAAAATAAATACAATCTTATGCATGGAATACACTAATATTCTTAAAAGATTGTTTTACTGGGTTTTGATGGAAAACCCTTTTTAAATCTATATTTTGACAATTTTATAAGCTATGTTTGTCAAAATAAAATTATTATTTATGATTGGGACATCAAAATTTACTTTGTGTGAATTTTTGGTATTTTTCCGATAAAGTTCATTTTTTTATGAATAAGTGAAAAATGTTGTATTTTAATTCAAAACCTCTTTTAATATAATTTATTTATATGATTAGATTATATTTTGAATTGGTTTTAATGTGAAACCATAAAATATTTTTACCATTTGATCCAATGGTGGTCATTGGAATCAATTTCACTTTGAAATTTGACTTAAACTGGTGTCAATCTTTTGATACTTATTGTTTCATAAAAACACGCTATTTGTCATGACAATGGGAATTAATTATTAAATTAAAAAATGTGACTTATATGATTTGAATTTTGTAAAATAGACTTCATTTTTGAATTCGGAATATCAAATATAGCTTAGGGTGAATTTTTGGTAATTTTCTGAAAAACATCAATTTTTTATGAATAGTGAAACCACTAAGTGGTATTATAAAAACTGATTTTTCCATTTAAATGAAATTTTTCCATCATTGTGTTTTAAATTTCAAAAATCCGACATAAATGGTTGTCATTAAGAAGTAAAATGTGGTTCAATGGGATTAAAATAATTTTTTGGTGAATAGTAACTTATTAAGTTCTTAATCGCGATTAGAGGTAATTAGTGTAATTTAAGGTAAAAATGATATTATAAAAATATGAAAACACCATGACACATGTCCTACCCTCATTGGTTGTGTCATGTCAGACCAAGACAAGCCATGGGTCAACTTGGGGACCCCATGGATCCACTTTGGTTGGGAAATGACATAAATAACTTTTTATTTAATGTTAAAGTGAAAATGACACTAACATACATTGTTTAACTAAAACAATTTTTAGAAGGGGTTGTACTAATCATATTTTTGTCTATAAATACTATTTGTAAAGATAAAAAGATTTCCTACATCAGGATATTTTTTTTAATAATTTTTAGACATTAAATAAATTAATTTAATTATGACATCATGATGATGCAATGATGACCTCATTAATGAACAGTTTAAATAAAATGAAACGATAATATAAAATCTAAGACCTACACTTGTCCAAAAACTATTGGATGTAAATATTTCGAAGACTTATCGTCTTATATTTGAAATATATCAATGTGGGACCTTAGAAATTCGAAACACTTTTGAAAATAAAATAATAGTTTCAGGATTTCCAAGAGTGCCCCTCCTCTCCTCTTATAGAAGGCCTCCACCTCTACCTCATTTCACACACTCCTCAAGCCTTTGGCTCGGCCATAACCTACCCATTTACACTCTCCACATCCCTCTCCTCATCCTAGAGGATTCCCTTTGGGATTAATCCTTTCAAAGGAAGCCTTTAGGCTCAAATCAAAAGGAGATACACTTTTAAAGGTAATTCATTCTCTCATGTTCATTTGTTTTATTTTTCTTCTCCAACCCCCTAAACTCTTTTTATTTACTTATTTTTTAAAAACACAAGTATCTTAAATATACTATGATGTTGTTATAACTTTTATTCGAGCTACACTCTCACACAACTACATCAAATGGTTAAATAACATACGGTTTCCGTGGATGGCGAAATTCTGCCTCCCGAAATGATGATTGTTCAATACTCATTTAACACCTTCAAAGGTGGCCATTATGATGTCACTATTTTTATATATGATATATAATATGTTTATTCTTTCCTTAAGCTTCTATATTTTTCATTTATGGCATACCATTATTGTTTCCATTATGGGTAAACACGATATCATCATTTTAGGAAGTGCGGACTACCGCCCCCTGAAAGTGATTTGATTCGTTAATACCATATGTGGGATTTGTAAAGGATAAAGTTAATTATATTATATATGTTATTATACTGGAATTATAATATACTCTTATATCATTATGATTCTATTCCAGAAAATACGAAATAGAAATGGAAGTAGTGTTCATGCGTACGTACGGCTTACCGTCTCCATGAACAGTGCATTTCATTTCTTACCTCTAAATGTGATGTAATATTATAAATACATGTATATGATGAATATATATGATATATATGTTATCCAAATCATTAATATCATTCTGGATATAACAAACCTTTGACCAAATTAACAACATGTAAGTGTAAGATGTCTATTTTTGACTTAAGAACCAAATACCAACAAAATGAACATTATTAACTTAAATGATTACCTGATGTTCATAACATGGTATAAAAGGAATAATGAAATTGAAAAAGGTTCTTAAGCAAGTAGATATTAACTCAAGTTTATTATTCAGGATATTAAAGAACGGTCGGGTCAAATCGGATACGAGGTATGGGACATCGTCTCAATCTCCTTTCATTGAGGCATATTTTGTTTTATACACAACCTTCTTTTATATGGTGTATAAACCCCTTTGACTTTTACGCTTATTCAAAAGGAATCTTTTTTATACGAAGCATTTTACAAAACGACAAAAGGGAATGTTTATCTTGTCGTACGTATGTGGTGACAATGACTTCTCCGCCGCCGTGACCATTATTGGAGTTTCGGCTTCCTCTACAAGCCATACCATTTTTTAAATGAAAAATAAATACCATTTTTTACTTTGGTATTGAAAACGGTCTTCATAATGTTTTTATTATATCAATGTGTTGTATTGATATCTTGTGATTGAAATACGGAAATGTTATGTTTCCTTTATGCATGTTTTATATGATATGATTATGTTATGGTTCTTGGGCATTATTATGAAGACGGGTGGTTCCGTGATAAACTAAGGGCAGGTGAGCCCGTTATATCTCTCCAATGCATTGGGTAACACGAAGGAGTGAAACGTTAAGGTTTCTCCGAAGAGATTTAGGGAATATACTGTGATGGGTATTCCAAATGTAACCAAGAGGGTTACTCCCTACGTAAGAATGTTATGAATGCCTCAAGTTACCTTTATGTCTTATGATTTCTATGATTTGTTCATGATTTTATGAGGTATGTTAAAGTGCCTATGTTTTATGGGTAAAGTATGATTTCATTCTTATGTATATATGAACTCATGTTTCCTTCCCTTGTTTTTTTATATAACCCATACTGAGTTATTTATGCTCATACCAAGTTTTTGAAATGTTTTTCACATGTCACAGGAAAGTTACATGATATGATGATAGTGTCAAGGAAGTGTCAAGAAGGAATTCATGTTTTATTTTCAATATGTTTACGTTGATGGGAAAAAGAATACTATCTTTTATTGTAACCACTTTGTTTAAATGTGGGTTGTAATGCATGTTTTAAGATCTAATTCTCTAAAACAATAAACCGGAAAAGATCCTCAACGTGTAATCTTGAGATAACTCAAGATTATGTAAGGTTTAAGGCTGGGGCCTTATAGTTGGTATCAGAGGCAGGTTTAGATAACTTTAGGAGTTATAATTCTATTAAATGAGTATCCAAAAATATTTTTTTTGAAATGATATAGCATTCGAAGATTACCACGTTGCTTCATCTAATACATGTTTGTTCAAAATGGTTTTCCGTAGAGGAAATAGGTAAGCAGTGCTAGGAAGGCATACAGATGGAAATAACCTTCTGAACCAGCATCCGGAGATGGTCGAAATTGGAACTGAATAGTTTGTTGCAGTAATGGAACAATTGACTCAAGCGATAAATGGTGGTGGTATCCATGCACGAGATCAGCCAGATCAACAGCAAAGGAACATGTCAGCGGTGGAACATTTCATGAGGCAACATCCCCCATCATTCAGAGGATCATCTGACCCTGTGTTAGCTGAAGGGTGGATTAAATCACAAGAGAAGATTTTTGATGTCATGGGGTGTTCAGACAATCAAAAGGTTAGTCTTGCTATTTACCGTTTGGAGGGTGAAGCAGATCAGTGGTGGTCGATGGTTAAAAACATCAGGGACGCTGATGAGATTGATGCTCTTGACTGGGATGAATTCAAAGGTATTTTTCTTGAGAAGTATTTTCCTAATGTTGTTCAACTTAGGATGGAAAAACAATTCCTGGAATTGAGGCAAGAGGAAGACTCAGTGGCTGCCTATGAAGAAAGGTTCACTCGATTGGCAAGGTGTGCTCCAAATTTTATTCGAGACCTTGATAGTAAAATCAATCATTTTTATTCAGGATTAAAGCCAAAATATCGAAGGGATTTAGCTTCTCGTGAGTTCAAAAGTTATGAAAATCTTGTTCGATGTGATGAGAAGGTAGAAATGGAGTTTGCCGATGATCAAGTGTTCTACAACAACCAGCAAAAGAAGAGACCGAGGTGGCAGGAGAAAGGAAAGAATTCTTAAAAAAAAGTCTGATGGTAAGAAAACTAAGTTTCCAGTTTGTGATAATTGTGGTAAAAGGCATGCTGCGGAATGTCTTCTGAATTCTGGAAAGTGCTACTGATGTGGTAAGATGGGACATAAGGCTCGTGATTGCACTGGAAAAGATCAGGGTGATGGTAAGACCAAATTTTATTTATAGTTAGTGAAATGTTATAAGTGCAATGAGATGGGTCACTATGCAAATGAGTGTCTAACAAAGAGCATGAGTGATGGGAAGCAGTTAGACTACAAGCAGAAAGGGGTGGTGAAATCCTTTGCAACTACTTCAGCAGATGTCGGGCCATCAAATGAAGTTGTATCAGGTACTTTGTTCGTTTTTTCAGATTATGCCAGTGTGTTATTTGATTCAGGGTCTACACATTCTTTCATCTCTGAAAACTTTTCTAGTAAAATCGGAATACCATCTCAAGAAATGACTCTTGAAGTAGTGGTAAAAACACCTGGGGGAAATGTTGAGGAAAAAGGATTTATAAGAATTTTTCTATCATTATCTGTGGAAAGAACCTACTTGCAAACCTTATTGTTTTACCTCTAGTAGAGTTTGATGTTATCCTGGTTATGGATTGGCACTCAATTTACCTTGCTAAGATTGATTGTAGATCAAAAGAAGTTTCTTTTCAGAAAGTCTTTCAGTTTGTGTACAAGAATGAACCCTTACTATTGATAACATATCAAGAGGCCGAGAAACTTATAAAAGATGGAAATTAATGTTACCTTCCACACATTGTTGAAAACAAGGGAACTGTTCAGATTAATGATGTGCCAGTGGTAAATGAGTATCCTGATGTTTTTCCAAATGAGTTTCCTGGAATAATACCGGATCGGGAAGTTGAATTTACTATTGACTTAGTTCCTGATGCTAAGCCAATTTCAAAACCCCCTTATCGAATGGCTCAAATTGAACTTTTAGAGTTGAAGGAGAAATTGCAAGATTTATTAGAGAAAGGTTTCATCCGACCTAGCACATCACTATGGGGTGCTCCTGTTTTATTTTCTAAAAAGAAAGATGGTTCTATGAGACTTTTCATTGATTATAGAGCCTTGAATAATATTACTGTTAAGAAAAAATATCCTTTGCCTCATATCGATGATTTGTTTGATCAGCTTCAGGGAGCTCAGTATTTTTCGAAGATTGACTTGAGTTCGGGGTACCATCAGTTGAAAGTAAAAGAAGGAGATGTTCTGAAGACTGCTTTTCGTACTAGATATGGCCATTATGAATTTGTAGTTATGCCTTTTGGGCTAACCAATTCACATGCTGAATTCATGGACTTAATGAATAGAATTTTCCATGAATTCTTGGATTAGTTTGTGGTGTTTTTCATTGATAATATTTTGGTGTTTTCTAAAAGTAAAGAGGAGCATGAAAGTCATTTAAGGGTTGTTTTGGAAACCTTAAAAGAAAAGAAACTATATGGAAAATTCAGCAAGGGTGAGTTTTGGTTGCATCAAATTTCTTTCCTTGGTCACATTGTTTCTAAAGATGGGATAACCGTTGATCCTGCAAAAACAAAGGTTGTTGAAGACTGGCCAAGACCCTCAAATGTAACCGAGATTCGTAGTTTTCTTGGTTTGGCAGGCTATTACCGAAGGTTTGTTAGAAATTTTTCACGGTTATCTGGTCCAATGACTAAGCTAACTCGGAAGGGTGTTAAGTTTATCTGGAATAAAGAATGTGATGATTGTTTTCAAGAACTGAAAAGAAGATTGGTGAATGCTCCAGTTTTGGCACTACCTTCCAGAAAGGGTGAGTTTGTCATCTACAGCGATGCTTCATTGAAAGGACTTGGTTTCATCCTAATGCAGAATGATCAGGTAATTATGTATGATTCACGACAGTTGAAAACACATGAGGTAAATTACCCAACACATGATTTGGAATTAGGTGCTGTTGTTTTCGCTTTAAAATTTTGGAGGCATCATTTGTATGGAGTAAAGTGTGAAATATATACTGATCAAAAAAGTTTAAAGTATATATTCACTTAGAAAGAATTGAACATGAGATAAAGGAGATGGCTAGAATTAATCAAGGATTATGATTGTACGATTCAATACTATCCGGGAAAAGCAAATAAAGTGGCTGATGCTTTGAGTCGAAAAAGTAATGCTTCAGTAGCAATGTTGCGTTTGGAACGTGATCCTTTGGTTAAGGATTTGATGAACTTTGGCATAGAAGTTGTTGGTGTAGGAAGTTCTTCTGTTTTGTTTCAGGTATCAGTGAAATCTTCTCTATCATACAGAATCAAGAAAGCACAGAATAAAGACAGTGAGTTGTAGAAAAAGGTAGAGTTGGTTCAGAAAGGTCTGTTGCCTAAATTCAACATTGATAGTGGTTGTGTTTTGAGATTTGGGAAGAGATTGTGTGTGCCTTGTGATTCACAGTTGAAGAGAGAGTTGTTATGTGAAGCTCATAGTTCTCCGTTTTCAGTTCATCCAGGCAGTACTAAGATGTACAGAGATCTGCGAGAGTATTACTGGTGGGATGGAATGAAAAGAGATATTGCTGATTTTACTTTGAAGTGTTTGACTTGTCAACAGGTTAAAGCAGAGCGGCAGTTACCGAAAGGGATGCTTCAGCCTTTACCAGTGCCATAGTGGAAATGGGAGAATATATCCATGGAGTCTGTTGTGGGATTACCAAAGACATCTCGAGGTAATAATGCAATCTGGGTTATTGATGATCGCTTGACAAAATATGCTCATTTCTTTCCTATTCAAGATACATTCTATCTAGATCAACATTCTCGTTTGTATCTTAAAGAGATAGTCAGGTTGCATGGAGTTCCCCTCTCCATTGTGTCTAATCGTGATCCCAGGTTCACTGCTAACTTTTGGAAAGGCCTTCAGAAGTCTTTGGGTACTGGATTAAATTTTAGTACAACTTTTCATCCTCAATCAGATGGGCAGTCAGAACGAACAATTCAGACTTTGGAGGATATGCTACGTGCTTGTTCGATGGATTATCATGGAAGTTGGGGCCAACATCTTTCTTTGGTTGAATTTTCTTATAACAAAAGTTTTCATTCCAGTATACAGATGGCTCCATTTGAGGCATTATATGGAAAATGGTGTCGAACTCCATATTTTTGGGATGAAGTAGGGGAAAGGAAGATGATGGGACCAGAGTTGGTAGAAGAGATGGTAGAAAAAGTTCAGTTGATTCAGAGACACATGAGAACAGCTCAGAGTAGGTAGAAAAGTTATGCGGACAACAGGAGGAAGGATCTCTTTTTTGAGGTAGGTGATCATGTTTTTCTCAAAGTTTATCCATGGAAAAGTGTTATGCGATTTGGAAAGAAAGGAAAGCTAAGTCCAAGGTTCATTGGACCATACAAAATTCTGGAGAGAGTTGGATCAGTTGCATACCGAGTGGCTTTACCTCCAAGTTTATCTCAGGTACACAATGTTTTTCATGTTTCAATGTTGAGAAAGTATATGCCAGATCCATCTCATGTTTTGAGTCCAGATGTAGTTCAGCTGGAAGAGAATCTATCTTACGAGGAACAACCGGTCCAGATTCTTGACCACAGGGAGAAGGTATTGAGGAATAAGGTGATTCATCAGGTAAATGTTTTATGGAAAAACCATATGGTTGAAGTGGCAACATGGGAATCTGAAAATGAAATGAGGGATAAGTACCCCCATTTATTCGATAAGTAAATAAATTGCGGGGACGCAATTTTCTAAATGGGGGAAGGATGTAACATCCCAAGTAAGTAATGAATTATAGATATTTTTACCTATGTCTATTAATGATTAAGATAGTTTTTTAGAGGCTTAAAATGAAAATAAATACAATCTTATGCATGGAATACACTAATATTCTTAAAAGATTGTTTTACTGCCTTTGGATGGCAAACCCTTTTTAAATCTACCTTTTTACAATTTTATAAGCTATGTTTGTCAAAATAAAATTATTATTTATGATTGGGACATCAAAATTTACTTTGTGTGAATTTTTGGTATTTTTCCGATAAAGTTCATTTTTTTATGAATAAGTGAAAAATGTTGTATTTTAATTCAAAACCACTTTTAATCTAATTTATTTATATGATTACATTATCGTTTGAATTGGTTTTAAAGTGAAAGCATAAAATATTTTTACCGTTTGATCCAATGGTGGTCATTGGAATCAATTTCACTTTGAAATTGGACTTAAACTGGTGTCAATCTTTTGATACTTATTGTTTCATAAAAACATGCTATCTGTCATGACAACGGGAATTAATTATTAAATTAATTAATGTGACTTATATGTTTTGAATTTTTTAAAATAGACTTCATTTTTGAATTCGGAATATCAAATATAGCTTAGGGTGAATTTTTGGTACTTTTCTGAAAAACTTCAATTTTTTATGAATAGTGAAACCACTAAGTGGTACTTATAAAAACTGATTTTTCAATTTAAATGAAATTTTACCATCATTGTGTTTTGAATTTCAGAAATCCGACATACATGGTTGTCATTAAGAAGTAAAATGTGGTTCAATGGGATTAAAATAATTTTTTGGTGAATAGTAACTTATTAAGTTCTTAATCGCGATTAGAGGTAATTAGTGTAATTTAAGGTAAAAATGATATTATAAAAATATGAAAACACCATGACACATGTACTACCCTCATTGGTTGTTTCATGGCCGACCAAGAAAAGCCATGGGTCAACTTGGGGACCCCATGGATCCACTTTGGTTGGGAAATGACATAAATAACTTTTTATTTAATGTTAAAGTGAAAATGACACTAACATAAATAGTTTTACTAAAACAATTTTTATAAGGGGTTATACTAATCATATTTTTGTCTATAAACACTATTTGGAAAGATAAAACGATTTCCTACATCAGGATATTTTTGTTATAATTTTTAGACATTAAATAAATTAATTTAATTATGACATCATGATGATGCAACGATGACCTCATTAATGAACAGTTTAAATAAAATGAAATGATAATATAAAATCTAAGACCTAAAATTGTCCAAAAACTATTGGATGGGAATATTTCGAAGCCTTATCATCTTATATTATAAATAAATCAATGTGGGACCTTAGAAATTCGAAACACTTTGGAAAATAAAATAATAGTTTCATGATTTCCAAAAGTGCCCCTCCTCTCCTCTTATAAAAGGCCCCCACCTCTACCTCATTTCACACACTCCTCAAGCCTTTTGCTCGGCCATCCCCTGCCCATTTACTCTCTCCTCATACCTCTCCTCATACTAGAGGATTCCCATTGGGAATAATCCTTTCAAAGAATGCCTTTAGGCTCAAATCAAAAGGAGTTACACTTTTAAAGGTAATTCATTCTCTCATGTTCATTTGTTTTATTTTGCTTCTCCAACCCCATAAACTCTTTCTATTTACTTCTTTTGTAACAACACCAGTATCTTCAATATACTAGGATGTTTTTATAATATTTATTCGAGCTACATTCTCACACAACTACATCAAATTGTTAAAGAACATACGGTTTCCGTGGATGGCGAAATTCTGCCTCCCGAAACGATGATTGTTCAATACTCATTTAACACCTTCAAAGGTGGCCATTATGATGTCACTATTTTTATATATGATATATAATATGTTTATTTTTTCCTTAAGCTTCTGTATTTTTCATTTATGGCATACCATTATTGTTTCCATTATGGGTAAACACGATATCTTCATTTTAGGAAGTGCGGACTACCGCCCCCTGAAAGTGATTTGATTCGTTAATACCATATGTGGGATGTGTAAAGGATAAAGTTAATGATATTATCTATGTTATTATACTATAATTATAATATACTCTTATATAATTATGATTCCATTCCAGAAAATACGAAATAGAAATGAAAGTAGCGTTAATGTGTACGTACGGCTTACCGTCTCCATGAACGGTGCATTTCATTTCTTACCTCTAAATGTGATGTAATATTATAAATACATGTATATGATGAATATATATGATATATATTTTATCCAAATCATTAATATCATTCTGGATATAACGAACCTTTGACCAAATTAACAACATGTAAGTGTAAGAAGTCTATTTTTGACTTAAGAACCAAATACCGACAAAATGAACATTATTAACTTAAATGATTACATGATGTTCATAACATGGTATAAAAGGAATAATTAAATTGAAAAAGGTTCTTAAGCAAGTAGATATTAACTCAAGTTTATTATTTAGGAGATTAAAGAATGGTCGGGTCAAGTCGGATACGAGGTATGGGACTTCATCTCAATCTCCTCTCATTGAGGAATATTTTGTTTTATACACAACCTTCTTTTATACAGTGTATAAACCCCTTTGACTTTTACGCTTATTCAAAAGGAATCTTTTTTATATGAATCATTTTACAAAATGAAAAAATGGAATGTTTTTCTTGTCGTACGTATGGGGCGACAATGACTTCTCCGCCGCCGTGACCATTATTGGAGTTTCGGCTTCCTCTACAAGCCATACCCTTTTTTTAAATGAAAAATAAATACCATGTTTTACTTTGGTATTGAAAATGGTTTTCATAATGTTTTTATTATATCAATGTGTTGTATTGATATCTTGTGATTAAAATGCGGAAATGTTATGTTTCCTTTATGCATGTTTTATGTGATATGATTATGTTATGGTTCTTGGGAATTATTATGAAGACGGGTGGTTCCGTGATAAACTAAGGGCGGGTGAGCCCGTTATAGCTCTCCAATGCATTGGGTAACGTGAACAAGTGAAACATTAAGGTTTCTCCGAAGAGATTTAGGGAATATACTGTGATGGGTATTCCAAACGTAACCAAGAGGGTTACTCCCTATGTTAGAATGTTATGAATGCCTCAAGTTACCTTTATGTCTTATGATTTCTATGATTTGTTCATGATTTTATGAGGTATGTTAAAGTGTCTATGTTTTATGGGTAAAGTATGATTTCATTCTTATGTATATATGAACTCATGTTTCCTTCCCTTAGTTTTTTTTTATATAACCCATACTAAGCTATTTATGCTCATCCCAAGTTTTTGAAATGTTTTTCACAGGTCACGGGAAAGGTACATGATAAGATGATAGTGTCAAGGAAGTGTCAAGAAGGAATCCATGTTTTACTTTCAATATGTTTCTGTTGATGGGAAAAAGAATACTATATTTTATTGTAACCACTTTGTTTAAATGTGGGTTGTAATGCATGTTTTAAGATCTAATTCTCTAAAACTGTAAACCTGAAAATATCCTCAACGTGTAATCTTGTGATAACTCAAGATTATGTAAGTTTTATGGATGGGGCCTTATAGGTAAGGTGATCTAGAAAGGTTTTGGTGGTGCGTTCGCCGGTTTGGAGGTGCGGTTGTTTGTGGGTCGTTTTCTCAGGAACCCTAAAGGTAGGTGGCTTTTCTCTTGACTCCTCTTGGTTAGAGATAATGGTTTTGGTTACAGTTAATTTTTTGTGCTTGAAATTAATTGGGTTTTGATGTGTGAAATTGGTTAGAAATTCCATCTGTGATGTTTTGGGGTTTTTTTGGAAAAATGGTGTTTTATGGTGAAATGATATTCTTGTGGAATTTAAAATGAGGATTTTAAAATGGGATGATATGGTTGATGGAAGGAGTTTTCAAAAAAATGGTTTTTTTATTTAAATGTTGTTTGGCATGGAAAATGGTTTTCAATAAATGTGTGATTTATTTAATTGGATTGATATGCAATGGAATTGGTTGATTTCATGTTGTTGTGACCTTGGAGGGTTTATGCTTGGTTTGTTTTGATTCAAATGTTGTATGGAATTTGGTAGAAAGTTTCACTATAAAAAGGGGATGGATATTGGTTGAAAGAACCACCATATCTGTAGTGGTTGGGAGGTACCGCTAGTTGTGAATGGGTGAACGGGTTGGGAGGAAGTCCCACCTTTTTATTGTTTTGTTCTGAATGGGTGAATGGGTTGGGAGGAAGACCCTCCGTTTTGGTTGCTTGTTGTTCATTTCTTTGCAATATAGAATTGTTTTTCTAATGTGTAAATGTTGGGAAGATTGTGGCTTGCTTGGTTGGCTTTCCCTTGGTTTCTTGGTTTGGGTGTGATGGCTTGGTAAGAGCATGGTTGGATTATGGTAATAGTTTCACTTGTGATTAAATTATATAAACTGTTTTATATAAATGTGATAACGGTTTTATCCTAGTGGCGTGTGTAGGGAAGTCATTTGGGGAAATCCTACTGAGTTTCAGTACTCACCCCTACTTTTTCACTTTGGTGTCTTTGCAGATGTTGTGTACCATGATGTGGGAAAAGGTAAGGAATATACCTCCTTTAGTGGGGCATTATGATTCTTTGGAGGAGCTTGGATCTTGGATCTTGGTGTGGAGCTATGGTGGAGTCATGGCTTGTGGTGTTTGGTTGTTTATTTTCCACTTTGTACTCTGATGTGTTGGGGACATGTCTAGTTTTATTGGGTTTGGATTATATTTTGGAACAAAATGGTTGTTAACGGATGGGTTGGTTGGGTTTGTTGACATGCATCATATAGTTTTTCGATTGTTGGTTTTCTGTGTCTTAAGGGAAAATCATTCTCCATTTTTTTCTCAGAGCCCTCGGCATTTATTTCCAGCCATTGGCACCTTGGTAATGTCAATTAAGGCCAAGTAACCCTCACCGCCTCCTCAAGCCAATGGGGTAGGGGCAGGGTGTTACAAGTGGTATCAGTTTGTTTGGTCCTTTGGAGTTTATTCTCGGATTTGGTGTTCAAATTCGTTGTGGTATACTCCTTGAGTTGGGATGGTATCAAGGCATAGGAATGTTGGAACATGGAATGTATAGCATAAAATGATGTAGCTAACCCTTTTATGCTGAAACTCAAGTTACCAGGGAGTTGGGTACATAAGTATTTTGGAGACACCTATAGGCATTGGATATCTCATTGTTGTGGGTGTAGCCCATGAGATGATCATGGCATGTATGGTAGAAATGACTTCCCTCAAGGATGCATATTTCATTGGGGTATAATGATTTATGATGTGATAAGAATATGAGAAATTTTAATGTGAATAAATTAGTATTTTTAAAATGGTTTTGTTTTCAAAATGGTGAAACATGTCACATGAGGAAAAATGTGAACTGGTGGAAAGCCTTGTTGTGATAGTGTTTTGTAATGTTATTTGAAATTGTATTTTTTGATGTCTAAGGAAGTGTGACTTAGGGTTTTTTGTTTTCTCCTAATAGAAATGGCACTCGGTGGGCATCATAGAGACCAACCGGAGGAGGCTGCTGAGAATGTGCTAGCACCTGAGCCTCAGGGGAACCAGCAGCTAGTGCAAAGTATAGTGAAATCCTTCCAAGTTGTGGGAAGTGGAAATAAAACAGATGAACCAAGGAATATAAATCATGATATTCAGTTTCAAAGGAATAATCCTTCCATCGTCAGGGGTGATTTAGAGCTAGAAAGGGCAGAAGCATGGTTGAATAGAATGAACAAGATCTTTGAGTTCTTGGGAACATCGGTAGAGCTGAAAGTGAAGTCAGCCACGTATATATTGGAAGATATTTCCTTTCAGTGGTGGGATTTGGTAGTCCAAGAGGGGACGGACCAGGGTATGATGTGGGATGTTTTTTAGGAATTGGTTAACAAACAATACTACCCACATACGTTCAGAATTTAGTGTTTGACTGATTTCTTCAGTTTGAAGCAAGAGCTGATGTCTGTGACGGAGTATGAAACTATGTTCATGATCTTAGTGCAGTTTGCACCCGAGGTGGCGGGTAGCACATCATTGAAGGAAAGGATCTTTGATGCGGGGTTAAGGCATGAAATCCATTCAAAGATAGTGGTGTTGTGTATAGATGATTATACATAGATGGTGAATAGAGCCTCGGTGGCTGAGTGGGATCTTTTGGGAGCTCCAGGTGGGGGGAGCATGGTGGTACCCTTGGGGAATACTTGGAACCCTAACACTGGGTTCAAGCGATGGAGGGAAACTTATTCCCAGGGTGGGAATATGGCATATAATCTGACGGCAGGATCGGTAAATCTTCCTCCGAATACCCAGAGAAAGCCGGGATTTTTCCAGTGTGGTACGACGAGCCACATCAAGCGGGGTTGTATGGAACAACCTTGATCATGTCATAATTTTAAGCAGATGGGCCATCTATATCGTTATTGTCAGAATTCTCTAAGGTTGGGTGTGCGTGACACTCCTTAGGGATAGAAGATGTCATATGCTTTGACGGGACGGGGAAAGAAGAATACCCCTTGTCAGCAGAGTAAAGTGGGTCATGGTGATTCTCGGAATACCACAATGCCTCATCAGAGCAATAAAGAGAAGAGTGTGGAAAGAAAACATGTGTTTGAAGCTGAGCAGGTTATGGTTGATGATCAGTCGGGACCATCCGCGGTGCGAGGTACTATTCTTTTAAATTCTACCTTGATGCAAGTGTTGTTTGATACGGGTGCTTCACACTCTTTTATTACTGCACGTGTTCTTTATTTTCAAGGTTTAAGAGTAGAAATTATGTTCTCAGTTTTGAAACATTAAACTCCTCTCGGTCAAAGAGAGTGTTGAGCCTTCTTGTGTAGAGAATGTTGTATTGTTGTGGGTGAGGTTGAGATAGTGTGGAATTTCTCAATTATTGAGATGGATGGGTATGATGTAATCCTGGGAATGGATTGGATGGTGGATTTTGAGCACCACATCGAATGTGATATGCGAATAGTGGATTTTACGACACACAATGGCGTTAGATATCTCTTTAGAGGAGAGAAGGATGAAAGCCAGGGTGCAACAGGTTTTTTGGCACCAGCAGTGGGTACATTATCGTATCAGTTGGTGGCGTTGTCGTTGCAATCGGTAGACGGTGTTGAGCAGGGTGTTCTTCCAGCAGTGGTGGATCAGTTCATGGATGTTTTTTCTGAAGAATTCCTTGGGTTACCTCCTGCAAGAGAAGTGGAGTTTACAATTGATCTCCTTCCTGGGACCAGTCTTATCTCACTTCAGTCTTACTGGATGGCACTAGTTGAATTTTGCAAATTGAGAATCTAGTTGGAAGAGTTAGAAAACAAAGGGTTTATCTGGCCTAGCACGTCTTTGTGGACAGCACCGGTGTTGTTTCTGAAAAAAGAGGATGGAACCTTGAGGCTATGTGTTGATTATCATAGACTTAACCAAGTTAAGATAAAGAATATATATCCAATTCCATGAAATGAGAATTTGTTTGACCAGTTGAGGGGAGCCCAGTGGTTCTCCAAGATCGACCTAAGGTCGGGATATCATCAATTGAGGGTGAGGAAGGAGGATATTTATAAAACATCTTTCAGTAGTAGATATGGCCATTATGAATATGTGGTTATGCCATTTGGTCTAACGAATGCACCAGTGGTGTTTATGGCATTGATGAATTAGATATTTTAGAGATATCTGGATTCATTTGTGGTGGTGTTTGTCGATGATATTCGGGTGTATTCAAAGACAAGGGTGGAGCATGAGCAGCACTCGGCAACAGTGCTGGGGATCTTGAGGGATCATCAGTTGTATTCCAAGTTGTCAAAGTGAGACTTTTGGATACAAGAAGTTTGTTTTCTTGTCCATTTTATTTCTCAAAAAGGTGTTTCAGTGGATCCAGAAAAGATAGAGGCTATTGTCTCGTGGAAACCACCAAAGAATGTGTTTGAGATACTGAGTTTTCTTGGTCTAGCTGGGTATTATTGGAGTTTTGTTCATGATTTTTCACATTTGGCTTCACCAATGACATCATTGACAAGAAAGAATGTCCCTTTCCATTGGAATGAACAGTTTCAATAGTGTTTCGAAGAGTTAATGTGTCACTTTACATCAGCACCAGTATTGGTTTTTCGAGAATCAGGAAAAGGGTACGTTCTGTATTTCGATGCATTGGGATCGGGTTTGGGGAGAGTTCTCATAAAAGGGAATCATGTGGTTTCTTATGGCTCATAGAAGTTGAGAGTGCATGAGAAGAACAACCCAACTCATGATTTTGAGTGGGCAGCGGTGGTCCATGCTTTGAAAGTGTGGCGTCATTATCTTTTCGGTGAGAAAATCACAGTTTATACAGATCATAATAGCTTGAAACACATTTTCTCACAAATGGATTTGAACTTGAGGCAAATTATTTGGATGGAATATCTCTAGATGTTTGATTTTGACTTGATGTACACACCAGGTAATGGAAATTTGGTGGAGGATGCATTAAGTAGAAAATAATATGCTCAGGTGGTGAACCAGACATTAGACTAGTGGTAGTTGATGTCGGTTATAGCTGATATGCAGTTGGAATGTGGGGACCAGGGAGATAGAGTAGTCTTCTTTCTGGTTTTGTTGATTCCTGACTTGGTTTTCCTGGTTAGAGAGGCACATATATCTGATTCTGAGTGTGTGACTGTGGGGTTGAGACTCAATGGTCCGGAGACCATTGAGGGTTAGAAACTGAATAGAGATTCAGTTTTGTGTTTTTTGAATCAGATGGTTGTACCAGTTTCCTACCAAGAGGATATTCTCAGGGCATATCATCATTCCAGGTGGGTTGTTCATCCTGGAATTCATAAAATGTATAGAGCGCTGAAGGAGCAGTTCTAGTGGGCTGGTATGAAAAGAAGTGTGGATGAGTTTGTTTTGAGATGCTTGACTTGTCAGCAGGTCAAGGCAGAGCATCAGAGGCCAGCAGGAATGTTGTAGTCTTTACCAATCCCTATTTGGAAGTGGGAGTAGATAGTGATGTACTTGTTATAGGTCTTCGAAGAACAGTCAGAAAACACAATACCATTTGGGTGATACTGGATCAGCTAACGAAGTCACCCATTTCATCCCGATTCATGAATCTCATACGGTGGAAGATCTGTCCGAAATCTATATTCGGGAGGTGGTAAAGAGGCATGGTGTTTCAGTTTCGATTTTATCAGATAGAGATCCGAGTTTTACATATCTTTTCTGGAAATCCCTCCAGAAATCCCTTGGAACAATATTGACGACGAGTATGGCGTATCACCCAAAGACGGATGGTCAATTCAAGAGGACGATAAAAACTCTGGAGGATAGGTTGTGGGATTGGGTCATGGATTTTGGTGGCTCATGAGAGGAGCACTTGTCGTTGGTTGAGTTCTCGTACTATATAAGTTATCAGGAATCCATACAGATGGCTCCGTTTGAAGCATTTTATGGGCATTCGTGTCATTCTCCACTATGTTGGGTGGAAATGGGTGAGTCTTTAATGGTTGGACTGATCCATGTCCTGGAGACTATGTATAAGATCAAGTTGATAAGGCAGAGAATGGAGATGGCTCATAATCCTCAGAAATCGTATGTGGATCATTATCGACGACCATTATCATTCAGGTGAGTGATCATGTGTTCTTGAGTATCTCTCCTAGGTTGGGACATCGTCGGTTTGGGAAGCAGTGAAAGCTATCTCTGAGGTATATTGGACCTTTTCAGGTTCTTGAGCGGGTTGGTGAGGTGGATAATCATTTGAATTTTCCACCATGGTTTAGTGTGGTGCACAATGTGTTTCATGTCTCGCAGTTGAAAAAGTATCAGTTGGATCGTGACCATGTGATTCGATGGGATCATGTTGATCTAGAACCGGATGTTTCATTGGTGCATGTGCCAGTACGGGTTGTGGATAGGCAAGAGAAAGTCTTGTGTGGTAAAAGAATCGATTTAGTTCGTGTTTTGTGGCAACATTGTCAGATTCAAGAGCAGACTTGGGAGCGGGAGAAAGAGATGGTCGAGCAGTGGCCCGAGCTCTTTCGGCAAAGGGCGAGCTCACTATTTTCCAAGGACAGAAAGTCCAATGGTGGGGAGAATGTAGCACAGCCAGTTTGAGGTATGTGTCATTTTTTTAAGAATATTTATGCGTTTAAATTGCATGGGATGAGTTGGGAAGAGGCTGAGAGAGCTTCGAATGTTTTTGGATGAGTTTGGAGGAATTTAAGGGGGTGCATGGTTTGAGCACGGTTAGTGGAAACTATGGGGGTTACCCAAGAAACCATGTAAGCCCTTTTTCTCAAGATAGTAGGACTCGCATGGCCTGTGCATGGTTTTCAAGACCATGCGAGGAAACCGTGCGAATCCTCGCTCTAAAGGTAGTGGCGTGGGCATTGTTAGCGCACAGTTTTCCAACCCGTGCGGGCTACCGTGTGGCCACATAAAGTTAGGGTTATAAGTTCTTAGCTCACTCAATATTGCCTCATTTCACACCAATATTCCCCCCACTCGAGCCTCACTCGGGATTTTGGGTTCTCAGGGGTTAAGGGTGCTCTCCCACTTGATTTGGAAGCGTTTCAAAGAGGATTCAAGGTGGTTTGAAGGTGTTTGCTTCCAGGTAAGTCTCTCCTCTTGGTTTCCTTGTGTATTCCTCTAGATCTACATCCCTCTCATTCTTGGTTATCTAGATCTACACTTGTTGTGTGTAGATATAGGGTTGTGTTTTCCTTGGATGTCAATATTAAGGCTTGTGTTGGTTAGGGAAGGTGATCTAGAGAGGTTTCGGTGGTGCGTTCGCCAGTTTGGAGGTCTAGTTTTTTGTGGGTCATTTTCTTGGGTACCCTAATGGTAGGTGTCTTCTATCTCGTCTCCACTTGGTTATACATAATGGTTTTGGTTACAATTAATTAATTGTGATTTAAATTAGTTGTGTTTTGATGTGAGAAGTTGGTTAGAAATTCCTTGGGTGATGTTTTGGGGATTTTTGGGAAAAATGGTGTTTTATGGTGAAATGTTATTCTTGTGGATTTTAAAATGAAGATTTTAAAATGGGATGATACGGTTGATTTGTGAAAATGGTTGATGGAATGAGTTTTCAAAAAAAGGGTTATTTTATTGAATTGTGTTTTGGCATGGAAAATGGTTTTCAATAAATGGGTGATTTAATTAAGGCCTTAGGGCCACCCCAAGGCCTTTGGGCCACATGAATGAAGGCCCAGACACACTACAAAAAAGGAGAAGCCCCAGAAGAGGATTCAGAGTAGGTGCACTCACCAAGGCAGAGCAAAATGGATTGTTAGAATGAGAGGGTATGGCTATGCCATTGGTACCAGCATGTGCTTGCACGGGAAGCCTAGCCAGACAGCCATGCAAAGGTGTAGAGCTACTATCAAGATGCAGATACTGGGGAGGGGCAGTTCCTTGTAGATAGTCTGGTTGAATACCCTTAAGACCTTTGGGTCATGTAATCTCTTAACCTTACGTGCCATGTAATCTCTGAGCCTACGGGCCTTGTAAGGGTTCCCTCTCATCCCATGAAAGAGGGGTTATCAAAATCAATAAAAAATGAAGGCCTTCGGGCCATTCAGGCAGGTAATAGATGGGTGATTTATTGATGTGGATTGATATGCAATGGAATTGGTTGATTGCATGTCGTTGTGACTTTGGTGGGTTCGTGCTCGGTTTGGTTTGATTGAAATTTTATATGGAAGTGGGCAGAAAGTATCACTATAAAAAATGGGATGGATAGTGGTCCGAAGAACCACCAAATGAGTAGTGGTCAAGAGGTACCACAAGTTGTGAATGGGTGAACGAGTTGGGCGGGCGTCCCACCATTTTGATTGTTTTGGTGTGAATGGGTGAATGAGTTGGGTGAAAGACCCTCCGTTTCGGTTTCTTGTTGTGCATTTCTTTGAAAGATGGATTTTTTGTTCTATAGTGTAAATGTGGGGATGATTGTGTCTTGCGTGGTTGGATTTCCCTTGGTTTCTTGGTTTGGGTGTGATGGCTTAGTAAGATCATGTTTTCCTTATGCTAATGGTTTCACTTGTGATTAATTTATATAAATTATTTTATATAAATTCTGTAATGGTTTTATTCTAGTTTTGTGTGTAGGGAAGTCATTTGGGGAAATCCTACTAAGTTTTAGTACTCACCCCCTTCTTTGGCACTTTGGTGTCCTTGCAGATGTCGTGTACCAAGATGTGGGGAGAGGTGAGGAATCTACCTCCTTTAGTGGAGCATTGTGATTCCTTGCAGGTGCTAGGAGCTTGGAGCTTGGCATGGAGATGTGGTGGAGTCATGTATTGTGGTGTTTCATTGTTAATTTTCCTCTTTGTACTCTGATGTGTTGTGGACATGTCTAGTTTTATTTGGTTTGGATTGTATTGTGGAACAACATGGTTGTTAATGGATGGGTTGGTTGGGTTTGTTGACATGCATCATATAGTTTGTGGATTGTTGTCTTGTTTTTTCTTAAGGGAAAATCATTCCCCATTTTGTTCTCGGAGCCCTCGGCATTTAATTCAAGCCTTTGGTGCCTTGGGAATGTCGCTTAAGGCCAAGTAACCCTCACCGCCTCCTCAAGACAATGGGTTAGGGGAGGGGTGTTACACTCAGCCTATTTTCCCTAATGATAACTAATGATACATGAAGAACCTATGTTATTATGGACCCCATCCATCTAATATTGTGTGCAATTCATTCCCTAATGTAATAAAAAATACAACTTAATTAACATTCCTTAATAATCAATAATTATATGTATTAGAATAATTTTCATATAGAATGTCTATAGTTACCCAATTTAAAATGATCATAGGACAGTAAAAGAAATATGGTCAATGGTATCATGAGAGTATATCCCATGTAAATCAATAGATTAATCAAAAAAGGCAGACATTAATAAAAATACTTTTAAAAACTCACTAGAATATTTATTGAGTAGAATAATAATTTCATTTTGAAGAAACTTATTTAAAATCTAAACATTTTCAAAAAAAAGGAAAACTTTTAAATTGTTTAAAACCATAAATAATGTAATGATATCCTTATGGAAAATTACAATAATGATGTTGGGAAAATATATTAGTGTGATATAAGTTAAAATAATGATTTCATTTAAACATTTCCTAAAAAGTACCTCATTTGAAAAATGATAATAATATTAATTTTAATTTGTTTAAAAGAAATGAAAACATTTTAAATTTTTATTTAATTAAAAAAATTTAATATTAAAAAGATCTTGAGTCCATTTTAAATAAAACATATTCATTGAAGTAAAATATTCTCGATCGAATTGAAAATAATGTCATTATTACTAAAAGACTTACTCTTGATCCCTTGAGTCATTAAATATATGAAGTTTAATGGAAAAATTTATTTTCCAGATATAAAAATAGGAAATGAAATATATGGGTATTATAATAGAAATATCAAATAATTCCCCAAATAAATACATAAATCTAAAGAATCCTGAATAAGTAAGAGTTTGTGAAATAAACCATTACCTTAGGTCTAACCTGATTTGTGAGTGATTTTAATCTATTTTATAATAAATTTAAATCTATTTTAATTATATAACTTGACTATATAAATATTTATTATATTATATATTATCCACCTATAATATTTCAACACCTATTTTTTAATAAATCTTTATTTAAATCTTTTCTTATGGGTGTTAATTGTTTCATTTTTCCTCTATGTTTTTATTTGGTAGTTTCAATATATTCATTTTTCTCATGGTTATATCATATATAAAATGTGAATAATTATAATAATGTCATATATATTGATTATATAAATATTTAGAACCATCCTCAAAAGGAAGAATAAAAAATGAATCACATCACTTCATGAAGGTGGTAGTCCACACACAAAAGAATCAATATTATTTTTTAATGAGCGGAAGGGTAAGAAGGTAAATGAATTAGTATATTTATATAACAATATCAATGTAATAAAAATCATATATATCCACTATTTCTATATAAAAGAGAACATTTACACAAGATCATTATTTTCATTTTTTATTGGAAATAAATAATGATGAATATGGTTTATTCCACCAGAATAATAACATTTTTGAATGTGGAAGATAAAATTAATGTTATATGACCACGTTATTTGAAAATTTGAAGGGGGTTCAAGAGAAAATAAAATGAAAATTCAAGTTTAAAAGTTATAAATATTATTTACAAAATCACCCTTGGGGTACAACTTAAGTATAATAGATTAGTTATTTGATGATGATAGAGTTTCTAGGATATGGGTAGGATATTTTGGAATATATAGGGGTAGGCATTGGTTGAGACTTTCGGATGAAGAGGAGTGACGAAGAGATTTGAATTGGTGGATTTTGATATGTGATGTAAATAAATATCATAGAATTACATAGGATATTTTGATAATATAAAGTATTTTTCTTGTGAAAGAGACTTCAAATTATAAATTATTTGATTATAAAATGTTTGGGGTCAAAAAATCCAACCCATGTGGTTTAACATTTTCCATTATTTCTATTAAATAAGATCAAAAATTAAGTTCATATTATTACCTTCTATTAATAACTCTAACTCGAAATATAGAATCCATTAAAAATATTAGATATATATATAATTTTAATAAATTAATTTTAATATACGTTTTCTAAATGCAACAAAAAAGGTTTCATAAAAAAAATGTTTTTTAGGTAATGAATTAATTTTATAGAAAAAAATAATAATAATGATCATCCTAATGTAATTAATTGGATTATTTTAATTCTGTGGTTTCTTATATATATTATCCAAATAAAACATAATTGTAAATTGTAAACAATTTTTAAAAGAAAATAATATTAACCCTTTTTTTAAACAACAACATTATATAGATTTACAACATTTTATGCTTAAATCTCTAAATTTAAAATTATATTTTTTATGAAATATAATAGTTATATAATATATTTTTTTATATAAATTTTTTTTACAAACATTCATGTTATTATTATATCATTATAATTCAACGAAATCTACAGTTTTATAAAATCGATAAATTTCTATGTTTACCTTAAGACAAATATTTATCAAAAATATCAAAAATTAATCTAAATCTATTTTGGATAAGATTAATTGAAAAATGAAATTCATTTCATCAAATTAAATTTATAATAATTTATAATTTTCATTTTATTCGTATTCTTGAATAAATATATTCACAGATATCTATTTTTTCTCTAAAAGAGAAGCTTATTATAATTGAATCTTAAGTATTACACATAACTTATCAGAGGCCTTCACACTGTGGTTCTATTCTAATAATATATTTTACTATTTGTTCTCGTTAGAACTAATAATGTGTTTTTATCCTGAAATATGGAACTTGATTATATTCTTCAAATTGTTTACTTATTTATTTGTATGGAAACGTTTCTTTGATATGCATTTCATTAGTTGATATTAACATGGTAATTTCTCTATAAAATATATAAATATATGCATTGAATGTTTTTCATGAATTTCTTTCATTAAAATGAGAACATATGGTTTATTTATTAAATATTTCTTATGGAAAAATTTGTATAAACCTTCTAGGTTTGATGCAATCACTACCTATATATATATTTGGGTATATACAGACCTTGTTTTTTCAAGTACATGTTAAGGGTAGGTGATTCCAAGTGATGTAAGTATTTTGGGATAGAGGGTGTAAGATATTGGCTACGGTGTGGTGGTATATAGACCCTAATGTCACATAGAGTTGAAATTTTGGTTAGTTAAGTTAGATTTTTCATTAGGATTCTTTATTGTCTCATATCACAATTTGAACATGTTGTTGTTGTGTAACCTTATGTACTATATTTTTATTTGTGTTATATGTTAGGAATATGTCTAAATTTTATTTTATTTTTTAAAAAAATTCATTTAAAATGAAATTCATCAATGCCCTAGAACCATTTTTCATCCCCTATGGACAAATGAATCCCTTCAGGACTTATTGTGAGCTGGTTTAGATGCCTATTTTTATGAGTGACCTTGGATGGTTCATAAAAAATTGGTATAAGAGTATGAAAATCATTCACTAGTAATTGGTCTAGTAGGAAATGATATTAGATTTTTTAGACATTAGTTGTATGTTACATGTGATTTCAAAGAAATTTCTTGTCCTAATGAGCAACAAGTAACCTCATGTGTCAGAAAAAGGGTTCTTTGCATCCTTTTTTAAGTAAATTCATTTTTTATTTAAAAACACTATATTTAATGGGGGGATTTAAATTGAAGGTAGTTTAAAATTTATTTATTTTCTCCCTTTTCATTGATTTTCTGAGTACCATGCCTCCCGGAATATGTCACATGAATGTTTGTGAGGGAAATATGGTTAATATTCAGTGGGATAGTAATCCAATATAACAAAATATTTTTTAGACTATGGTGTGAAATGTATGTTGAATGGATAATGGTTTCAACCCCTCTTTAGTTCCAACTAGTGAATTGGAACTAAAGGATTCATGAGGAAGAGATTAAGACTATGATTTTCTCTACTAGAACCCACCTTCATTTCAAAGAAAATATATCAATCGAGAAGTAGAGTATTGATCAGAAAAGACTAAAAGGATCTTTAATTTCATGTAAAACCCAAATAGTTAAGTTTAAGTGTTTTTTTTTTGAAAAATTTAGGCCTTAGCAGGTGATGGTGGGATATAATAGTTTTATAATGAAAATGAGAGGTATTAGAGTGGAAATATTTCAAAGAAATTTTATCTGATTTATTTCTAGAAAATATTGAAATTGGAAAATTACATGGATTTACTCAAACATAATCATTGAGATCAGGTGTTGATGGATTATGCTAACCAATTTACTGAACATTAAAATTTATCACCAGAGGTTATATGAAAATGGGGAGTTAAAGGCTTAGTGGTATTTCATGGGCCTATCACTATAAACCCATTATCAGGCCATTTTAGTGAATCATTACAGTTTTATTGATATGGATAATGGATTAATAAATGAAGATTTTGACTAGTGAAGAATGTCTCTACTTCTTGGTTTTCCAATTCTTAGTACCAGTTCATGGGGCTCTTATGGATTAAAGATAAAGCATAGTGAGATTCATAATGGATGTTTTAGTGGTGTCTAGTATCCATCTAATCCATTGTTTCTTCAACTATAAGGGGACCCCATAATTTCAACCTATATATAATTGAATAGTATGGTAAATGAAAATGAATGAAACCTTCAAAAATAGATCTTTCTTATAGAAGCTTATGGCACATAAATATGTGTTTTTAGGATATATCATCGCCATGGAGTGGATCATCTTTTTCAGGACCTATTTCTTTATAATGAAACCTGGTGTTTAGATAGAAGTAGGTTCTCAAGCAATACTTTTGATAGAAAACATGAAACTTTTAGGTTAAATTATTTTGACACAATGATGGAGTTCCAAGCAATAGTTTTTTCAATCAGTAGAGGAACTAATTTAATTTCTTCATCTATAATGTTTTATTTGTTTTTTATGAGTGTATCTAACTCATTTATTTCACGATATTCCTCTAATTCTGCAAACCTCTCGATGATGATAATGCCTTTAAATATGAAAAAAGAAACCCCTTATCGAATGATGAAGGAACCCGGATTATATTTCTATATTTAAGATTCTATATATCTGATTGACAGCTAGTATTAGAGTTCATATTTCATGATGTTGACCTTTATTCATTATCCTTCTGATAAAATAGTTAGTTTCCCATAAGGATTGAAATTTTTTTTATCATCATCAGTTGTCCTTTTATACCCCCAATAGGAATTCATAGGGGTTTCAAGGAGAATGGGATATGAGGTCAAGCCATATGTGACCATAATTTCTAATGTTTTGGTAAAAGATACACACTTTTTAGTGCATATTGAAGAATAAACATGAGGTTGTGAACATTACACAGTGTTTAGGGAATTTTTTAATGTTTTTTTTTTCTAAATACATTTTTATGATTTCAATATAGAGGGAGGTTGAGTTATTAATATATATTATTATGGTAACACAACCATAATATATTCCATATTACCTAATGGAACTTGTAAATTAAATGGATTTGAATATAATGTTGGATCATTTGAAATCCAAGAGTTTTATTTTTCTAAGTGTATCACCTTGGGTATACCTGATACTTTTCTCCAAGAATGATAATGATATGCTTTGTTAATATTCCAATTATAGAACGTTTGATCATGTGAAGGTCAGGAATAAGTACACATTTAATACTTTTATATGTTTTTTTTATCATTTTAAGGGGAAATGTGGTCCCCAAAAACCAACCATAAATCGAGATATCACTATATTTGAGTTAAAGAATCTGGCATCCCTAAGACAATATTTAGGAGTAGTGATGAACACTTTAATTATCTTATTATTCTATTCAGATTGAATTTTGATAATACAATTTTCATGGACCTAATGAACAAGATATTCCATAAATACATTGATTCATTAATTTTGGTATTTTTGGATAACATTTTAGTATATTTGAGAACCTAGTAAGAGTATGAGTTTCATTATAGGGATATTTTTGGATTCTTGAATCAATAACTCCTTAATGATATGTTATCAAAATTTTATTTATGGATCCAATATGTTATGGTCATGGGACATATGGTCTCAGAATATCTCATGTCCATAGACCCACAGAATATGTGAGATTTTATGTCATTGAAGGATTTAAAAAATGTCTTTTGGATCAATATTTCTTGGGATTTGAAATACAAGTCCATGGTTTTGTGAAACATTATTATAACTTATATCACCTTTTAATTTTCTTAACCTGGTGTGGGGAGTGTTCATGTAGGACACAAAGTTTAAGACTTCATTTGATTACATGAACCAATATATGACCTCAACACATATCATAATATTTCCAAATACTACCTATGGTTATGTGTTATATTGTGATTAATCATGATGATTCTTTGGTTTTTTTCCTATATAGTTCTGTAACATGGTTTAATATGGATCTCTTCACTATGTACCTCTTCATACGAATTATAGAACACATTATTTATAAAATATAGTTGTTTTTATGCCCTCAAGAGTTCTTGAAACTACATTTTTGAAGGAAATTTTTCTTTTAACGAAGATAATTAGGGTTATTGTCACCTTAATTATAAAAAATAATTTAAAATTTTGAAGAGTTTATGGATAGATTAAAATTATTCATTTTATTTCAACATCACCTATATATCATGAATAGAGATTATTATAAAAAAGATCTAAGTAGGTTGCACCACACTCTTGTAATTAGACAAACAATGTTATATTGAAACCTCATGATCCACTTATCTAGAATTCATATGGATTCATAGTCATAAGTTAGTGGATTTTTTAGAATATATCCAAAAACATCAATCCATGATTTTTTTTTCTGGAAAAAACCTTGATATTGAATTCTAAAGTAGAAAGGATTATTCATATAGTGGGGAGGCCATCCTCAAATGGTCGGTCTCCCTTAAAATAATTACTTGTTTCATGATGTGGTGGGTAGTTCCATCGTTAGTGATAAGAACCATGTTTGAATCATGTCATAACTCTTACTGGTCTATTCGCTCAGGTTCTACAAAGATGTACGATTATGTGAAGTATTGGTTTTAGGGGTTTATTTTGGTAAGATATAAAAAAATTCATTTATTCTCTTTCTACATGTCAATAAACAATGGATTAACACCAATGACCGTCTAGGATACAAAAAAATTTCACTATTACACTATGTAATTGGGATGAGTTGTCTATAAATTTTATTGTTTGATACCAGGAACTCCCTTAGGGATTATTTCTATAAGGGTGGTGATTGGATAAATCCCCAAGTTGGATCTGTTCCTCCTAATTTGGGACACAAACATAGTTTATGAGTTGGTAAAGTTGTATTTTCAATATATTATGTGGTTTCAAAGAGTTACATCAGCAATGAATCAGACATAGATGATCATTTTAATTTAGATTATGGAGGGGTATTCAAGAGGTGATTTGATCTAAGGGTACACTATTCATTACTTATCATCCCAAAATTGATGAAAAACTATAGTGAGTAATTTATATTATAGTGTACCATTCATCTAGATCATTGAAAGATATTGGGAGGGCCATTTGATATTGTATTAGCGAAAAAATAATAATACATAAAAATGATAATTAAAATGGAACCCTTTAAATATTTATATGTCCATCCATTTGAATTTCACCATTATTTGTACGATATGGGTGAATCATCATTAATAGGGCCAATAATATTTTTAGAGACACTAAAGTATATCAATTCTATAAATAGACACATTTCTATAGAATAGTTTTCGAATAAATTTTATATAGATCAACGGTTTTGACCTTTTGATTCCATGGATTGTGAATATGTCTTCTTGAAACTCTCTCCAATGTTGGGGGCCAATACTCAGGAAAGAATGGAATGTTGGATCCACTATATTTGAGACCATTCGAGATCATAGTGTGGATTCGGATGGTAGAATATCCTATGATGTTACAATCTCTATTTATATAAATTCAAAACAAATTACATGTATCTCATCTCGATAAGTTTCATATTAAAACACTAAACTTCCAATTGGGAGGAGATAAATTTAGAGCATGATTTATTAATGATTGATCATATTATTTTTATAGTTTATTATAAGAAAAATATAATATTGGGGAATACTATTCCATTGGTCCATGTGGTTTGGAAATACAGGATGGATTCCCATGAAACATAGGAGAAGTACTTAATGATTAGGGATTTTTGGCCTCAAATTTTCAACAATGTACCATATTTGACTAGACATTCAATGGTAAAAACTGATTTGGTGGGGAGAATTTCACACACTAGTGTAACTTTCATGTACATTTTCCAATTCCTTTTAAATAATTTTTGTTTCTATAATATCTTGGTAGATTAATGTTTTTTTGATGGTTTGGAAAAGTGAAATATTGGTTCGTAGTTAGTGGGAAATATGTTATTTTTTTGGCAAAACATGTGGGTTGATGATGTTTTGAGGGTTGAAAATGTAGAACATACTTTGTAAAACCCATATATACATCTTTAGAAAATTATAAATCTTTGTTAAATTAATTATTCATATTTTTAAGATCGATTATTTAACCATGTGACCAAACCAGTCATGTCTCCCAAGTGGTAGTAAGCCTCACATGGTTGGTACATGATTTTTCTAACAGTGTAGTTGAACCTGCATGTTGACTATTAATAATCCAAAAATAATATTTTTTTCAATTATAATTTTTATTCCAAAATTCATTCTCTCATGTCATAGTTTCTAAAAACTATTTCTATACCTTCACCACTCTAGTAATTTATTCCTCTCTTGACAGTGACTCCACCAATTATTGGGCTGGTGGGTTATGTAAAATAATGGTTGGTGTCTATTCTTAAATCATTCTTATTATATATTCTAGATGTCGTCTTATCTCCATAATGAATTTTTATAATAAGTGAAAATGATAGCACATGGAATCCAAGTTATATAGTTGGGAAGCCTTGGACAAGAACTCTAGTATGGGTTTCACCTACTTAGTAATGGATTTACATTACATCATTTACTGATAATTCAATATACACGATGGGGATGAATTATTGAATGTGGTATCCTTCCAAAGGCAGTCATGTTCCTTAACCTTGGGTTTGGTAAACATACCCAACATGACATCAATAACAGAGGTGTGGGGATCATAGTCAATGATGACCAAACATAACCATGGGATATACCCAATGTTATTATCTTGATGCAAATTTTATCTATTTAGTCATTTTGAAAATATGGACATATTTGTTTAGGATATTTTTGAGCATGCATATATTCCTTAAATTTATTTTTTATTCTAGGTTTTTGGATTTATTTATTGATACATGTGTCCTTAAATAATGAGAATATGACTTATAATTTTTTTAAAAAAACATGTTTTCATTGTTTTAGTATCTATTAAATGAGAAAATATGGTTGATTTACTAAATAATACACATGGAACACATAATGTGATCCTATTATATTAGTTGTGCTCACACCCAATATATATTTAATTGTGAATATGAAGACATTGTTTTTTGAGGTATAGGTAATTTAAAAGAACCTCTTAGTAACAATGTGTATATAAGCTAGATGGTTTGGGATATTGTCTACTGTGTGGTGGGATGCAGATACTCATGTAAGATGGAGTTAGGATTTTTTATTTTCATGTTGGGATTTTTACTAGGGATTTCTTAATATATCATATACCGGTCTTGAAATGTTATTGTTTCACACACTAGTGTCATTTATTCATTTTTATCTTTTATATTATATGAATGTTAGACATATATTTTCTTATAGGGAAAAATCATCCCAAATGGTTTTAATCATTGTGCAGGAACTAGTTTTTCACCCATGGGAAGTCGGGATGCCCTTCGAGACTTGTTGTAAGATAGTTCAAGTTTCTAGTGTAAGGGTTGATCCTGGTTGGTTTTCCAGAAGATAGACCTTGTGCTATATCAATGTAATTTTTTATTATTCCATGACTTAAAAAAAGATACAATTTTTTTTAATTTTTGGTATTCTAATATATATTGGGAAGTCAAATTTAGGGATAATAAGTAATGTTAGATAGGTTCATTCCTTTTTATAAGGTGATGTGGGTTTTAGTACACTAAAATTTAAAATTCAATCATGTTAAAGAAAACCTATGTTGAGTATGTTTCTGTATAATATTCTTTAAAAAACATAGATGAAAAAAAATAAAAAAATAAGAGGGTAAATTTCTCATTCCCAAAGATTCTTGGTCATGAAAATCATTGTGAGATCAACTTGTAAGGAACACATTATAACATTTGAGGGTAAAAATATCTATTTCATGTACTAATTTATCATTTAGAAGATTTAACATTGATGAATTCTATTGGAATATGTTTCAAGTATGGATAAATTTATACATATCTATGAAAATCCCAAATAAATGATTCCTTTATGTTCATTAGAGTGTTATTAAGAGTTAATTATCTTATATCTTTTTTTCAAAATATCCAAGTTTATTTTCCATTTCTTTCTTTTGATTTTATTGAATATTTTTAATAATATATATGTTTTTCCTTATAAATGGGAGATACTCTATTTACATTTGAATATAATAATCATGGGGGTATAAGTGAAATAACTTTCCATGAGGGGGGGATGAGGTGTTGGAGGATGAATTTCAGAGATGAAATCAATTGTCATTACTTATGTTGGAACATTTTTAAAAACAACACATTGAAGTTGTATTGGGGATATTGAAACTCCCTTGACGATTAGGGGGTTTGATGTGTCTTGGAGGTGGAAATCACTAATGAAGTTATATTAAAAGGTTAAGTAATATTTTTATATAAAATAAGGGATAATAAATATAGTATTGAAAATTTCAATAAGGGTTATTGTACTCTAAATTTTTTTCCAATGATTCTTTTTTTGTTAATACCCACTTCAATATGAGGCAATGAATTGTTTCTTGAGACAATTAAACTATGGTTATTTATGGTTGTTGTATATTTTATTTTTTGAAAACGTGATTGGGCATTTATTTTAGTTAAATTTATGTTGGGTGGGGTGTAAAGGAGTATAGATTTATTGTGTTATGGTAAATTATGATTTCAAGGTGTTCATGTCATGATTAAATTTGGTGTGTAAGAAGAGGATGATTATTAATTTATATAAATTAAACCATAGTTTGTATATATTACATTATATAAATACTTCAAATTTATCACAGGGTTCATTATTTTTTCATGATGACAATCTATGATAATTTTGTGTTGGTATGTTAGTGGTATCTAACATCTATAACGACAAAAATCATATCATACACTACTTTTTAGGTTTTCATGTTATAAAACATATCCATTAGAATTTAACTCATAAAAACAATATAAGAAATTCCAATTAAATAGAAGTTCATGTTACCACATTATTATATGTCTACTATAGTTAGTAAAAGATACAAAACTCTTCTATAATTTACATAGTTTTGGTGTGTGTTACACCATTTTGGTGAAACGTTCATATTATATTCATGGGAGAAGAACACAGTTTTGGGATGATCAGTGTGCTCCATTATATAAGAGGTTAAAATTGTACATTAATTCTTCTAGGATGTAAATACTGAAGTTTAGTGTGATCTCTGTTGTCATTTCAATGTGAATTTATTGATCTTTAGAGTTTTAGGTGGATAATAACATTTCCATTTGTTCCCCAAGGACTGAAATGTTTTGGTGAAAGAAATAAAATCTATTATGTATATATTTTATATATCAATTATTTCATATCAAATTTTAGAAGAGATATGTATTCATAATAAATATGAAAGAAAATAAAGGTAATGTGATAATTTATTATAAAAAACCAAATTCACCCCCTCTAAAGGTATTAGCCTTTTGTGGGACCAACAAGTTGTATCCAAGATTATGGGTTTCATTAATGTTTCTATATATATACAATGGAAGTACTTTAAATATTAATTTAATTACTTTTATTTAAGGAAATAACTTCAATAATATAAAAAAATTTAATTCATCATTATTTTCGATCATTGGGAATGAATGTGTGTAGGAATGTTATCCATGGAATCTCACAAATAATATAGGATGGAGCCTTATTAGATTAGGATTGAAAAGAATTAGATTTATACCCAAGGGTGATTAATAATTTGTGGTGAACATTGTAATACACTCTCTATATAAAGGTGATATCCTTTAAAATCCCTCATTTTTATGATGGAATATTTTTAATATTTTTGGTGGAAATTTAAAAATTAAGGAAGAAATGATTCAAGTGTCTTGGAATAAATATAAATATCCATGAATTATATTAAATTAAATAGTTTATTAATTATCTTCTGCTGAACATTATTGTTTAAGTCATTCATAGACGTATATAGATGACTCGTGATAAAAATTTATGAAAATAATACATTTAAGATTAACCAAAATAATTAATCTTTATTTCTTAGTGATTGAAGGAAAAGGTATGATGGAGGTGACATTAGGATACCTCAAGAGCACTATCATCTCATATGAAGTGACACACAATTTCAATTTTTTGACATCAAAAGAAATTTCTAAAGAGATAAAAATCAATGAAATGAAAAAAAAATCATTGAGGTAGAAAGTCGAGGATGTTGAAGTTGATCTACTATGGAATTTAATTTTTTAATTACTAAAAGAGGAAATGAAAAATGTATAGATTCCACATTATATGATGCTACCTAACCAAAAAATATATAAATATTACATAATTTTACATAAAAACGTAAAATATTACATAATAATTAATTCCCAAAAAAATAATTGTTTAGGGTCTTTAGAGACTAGATACATAAAAAACTCATTTCATTAAGGGTCTAAAATGTCCCCCCTAAAGGTTTTATCTAATAGTACCCTTTTTTTAATATCCTAATTAATACCTTTCTCCATAACCTAAGGAAAATGTAAACATTTTAAAGGGTCATATAATATTCTTAGTGAGTGTAAACATGAGAGATATAAACAATAATGAAAAGAAAGCATAATACAATAATAAGGTTATGAGATCATGATAATAACTTATGGAATTCATACCCAATCCATCATATATCATAAATCATGAGTTATAGAATTAAACCTTACCATTTCAATAAAAATGAGTTATAAGAGTGAGGAATCAACATTAATAAATAATTACACATAACAACATAGCATAAACATATGAAAATGTAATAAGAAATATGTAATAATCATAATAATAGAAAACCATTTCATTAATCAAGGCTCACTATCAATACCATATTCAAAAAGAGGAAAAATCCCAAGATTGATAGGGTTCACACCCCAACCTATATTCATTCGTATAATTAGTTCTCTCTCTATCATACTCATAATATTTCATATGATATCAACAATTACCCAATTATTTTTGGGTATTTAATATATCCAACCTTATAATAATGAAATCAATATATATGTGTGCTACAATATCATAATATTATTCATCAATTCATCATGACAAAACACAGTGAATGAAAAATACTTCCATAATAATTTCAACATATCATAATAAAAAGACATACATATAACAAACATGATTGGAATCATTACATATTAACCCTAATGAATCATAAGAAACATAAAATTTTGTTAAAATATAGATAAAATACCATTGAAATTACATTCGAACCTTTTTTTAAAACATGAGAAAAATATCATTTTCCATTGATAAATTTTTTAGTGAAAATTAAAAAATTATTGAGAAAATTATTTTCATTCAAAATAATCTTTGAAACATGTAAAGTAAGATTAAACTCAAAGATAAACTATGAAAATGTGAAAATACATTACTGTAGTAAATGTTACAAATATGATTCCTTTAACAGTTTTTGTGAAAATTCTTAAGTAAACTCTTTGGAAAAAAAATTATAAATGGGTTTTAATAATATCATAAGAAATTAAAATAATATTTAATATGAATTCTAAAATTCATTCGATCCTAGAAGGTTATATTTTTTAAAACAATTTAATGAACATGGATGTAAAAGAAAATGTTTTTCAAATAAAGAAGAAAAAATGGTGAATTTTCTTAAAAAAAATATTGTATATCCTTTTAAATACCAATCAATGGAGAATGAAAGGAATACCTAAAAAACCTAAACATAACCATATGATAAGAAAATATATGGTTTTCAAGAGACAAATATCATATAATTATTTAAAAGGAGATTCGAGTGCATCCAAGAGACCCAGGTTCAAAACTGGGTGGAGGAAAATTTATGGGGGTACTATAGTAGTACTGTAGTAGTTACTGTGGAAGTTACTGTAGAAGTTACTATTGCAGTTACTATTCGGTACTGTATCAGCCGGATCTATTATCTTAATTTGGGCCTTCGGGCCACCGGTTTGGGCCTACGGGTCTCAAGGGCCTTCGAGTCATCAAATGCATTCGGTTCTTCGGGCCTTCGGGCCACAAAGACCATGGAGTCGCCCAGTTCACATAGAAAAAGCCCCAGAAGAGGATCATAGCAACAAGAGTAGCAATCACCAGATGAAGAGCTAATCGGATTAGAAGAATGAGAGGGTATGGCAGCCGCCATCGGGACCAAGAACTGTGCAACTTTGTACAGGGCAATACTAGCTGATCAACAATGCCAGGTGGGGAGCTAGGTAATCAAATGACGCAAAAGCTGGGGAGGGGCAGTTCAAGTGGGTTGGGCTTACGAGTCATGTATTGGGCATGGTATGTCTCTGGGCCTTCGGTTCATGTAATGCGATTCAGTCGGGCCTTGTGCCTTGGGCCTACGGGTCATGTACGGGTTCACCTTCAACCCTTAAAAGGGGGATTATCTATAATAAAATAAAAAAGAAGGCCTTCGGGCCATTCGGGCTTCAGATCATATACAACAAAATTAAACTTATTATATATGAAAACCATAACCATATTCATACTTTTCTTACAATATAACATTATCTAATAATTTCCAATTATCCATTTTCAAATATTCTTCATTAAGCTAAACATGTAGGGTGTCAATTGATCGGTTTACCTTGAATTTAATGGTTTGAAAGTAATGGTATTTTAAACATTTTCATGTTTTCATCAACTAAATAATTCTAATAATGTTATAATTTTTATATTTAATCATTATATACAATTTTATAATTAGATATATATGGTATTGTTTAAAAATAATTACATCACATGATGGACACAATTGTCCATACATACACTAGAATACTGCTGAAATTTTTGAATGAGTTGAAATAAAGAGAGTTAGATAAGAATATGTTTTTATAAAATCATAATATCAAAATATATCTCTTGTATATTCTTTAAAATCCATCCAAATTACCATTAATTCTTGTAATATATGAAATATGAATCACGTAGCTTCATGAATGTGGTAGTCTACACGTATGCATGAACGATGTTATCATTTTTCATAGGATGGAAAGGAGGAAAAAATGGATGAACCATTAACATATAATTGTTTTAGTATAATAATGATACTAATTAAAAAACATTAATATTATATATATATATATATATGAGGTTGTGTAATAAAAAATCATAAAAAAATATGGTAATTAAAATTTCCTCTTCTATGGGAAGCCTCCTTTAGATTACACATTAAGCCTTCAATAATTAGCCTCTTTGGATAAAATACACTAAATGGAATGGGGTTTTAATTTAGGATAATTTTTTTAAGGTAATTTCAAAATTATGTGGTGTAATTTGTGTGAATATAGTAAGGGGGGATTTACTTTTATAAGTGAGTTGGGTGGAACTCTTGTATACATTTAAATAAATAAAATATAATAAAGATATATTCATTTGATAGGGACACCAAGGTAACCCAAATTTCAATATAAGTACCTTTCTTATAATAAATTATTTAATTAATAAAAATTACCAATTTTTTGGATATATTTTATGCCTTATCTAGAATTTTAAACCCTAGTTTTTCCATTTAACCCATATTGTCTGGAACAAGTTTTACAACAGTTACTATTCGTAATGATGAACAATGAAATTGACCTATTTTAAAAATATTTACATGGGTATTCAAAATAAAGAAATAATTTTAACAAATTAAATTCTTATATTTTGATGAAATGAATTTTTAAATAAGCATGAAAAAAGAAATGAAAAATGTTTTCAGAAAAAAAAATATTTTTAAGAATGAAAATAAATTTAGTCTAATTCAATTCCAATAAAAATATTGTATATTAATAATAAAATTATTTATTGAATATATTATCAACCTGATACATTATAATAATTAATTATTTTATATTAATTTAATTTAAAGTGATAATAACATATTTTACAATTAAAATAAGGTTTTCAAAAAAGAATCTCTATTTTACCTTTAAATGATTTTCTTCATTTATATCCAACTGGTAATGAATGAATTATTTTTTGACATGTGAAAATGTTGGGCAAAAATCACTCAAGGTAACATTGAAGTATTTTTGGGTTGATTGTGTTTGTTGACAAAGCATGTTTTCATGGATATTTGTCGAGTTCCCAAGAAGTTGTTGACAATACTTGTTGACAAATAACGATGAAAAAGGAATAGGCGATCTTGAGGCGGTACAAAAGAGCAGTACAAGGTGGCGCCGTTTCCCAGTGTTTGCCAAATTTTTGGGGTCCAAAATTTGGAATTTGGTGAGCATCGTGAAAAGTAGATTTCCATGAAGATCATAATTTAATATGGGAAAGGAATGAATTTCGCGAAGATAGGATGCATGGTTTGGAATCGCGAAGACTAGAAGAATGGAGGCGGTGATGCTTCGCGATTACGTCAAGCTTCACGAACAGCAGAGGCTGAAGCGAATCGTGGCGGAGAAGGGCTTCACGGGGGAGCTTCACGGTGAAGTCGCGAAGGTATGTTGACGGTGATTCTTTGCGACTACGTCAAGCTTCGCGAACGGCAAAGTGCCGTGGTGCTTCGCGATTTGGACAGAATTTAGGCGGAAACTTTGGTGCTTCGCGATTTGAGATGACGTGGCGTTGACTTCGCGCGGAAGGGACGAGGGTCAGTGGAATCGCCTATAAATAGAGGCCGACCCCCTCGAGAGAAGAAGAGAGAATTTTCAGAGAAAATCTATTTCTCTCGGTTCGCGGAGGTGGTTCACGAAGGCAGTGTGCTTCACGAAAGAGGAGCTTCGAGGCAGCTATTTTAGCTCCGCGAAAGTTGAGTGCTCCGCGTTGGCTCAGTGAGCTTCACGATAGAAGTTTCTTTGCAATGAGTTGAGCTTCGCGAGAGTTCTTCGCGAGAGAGATTCGCGGAAAGGCAGGAGCTTCACGAAGGCTTGTTGAGCTTCGCGAAATTGGTAGCCTAGCGAAGTTGAGTGCTTTGCGGAGGTCTTTCCAAAGGTTGTTTGCCCATTGTTCAGAGGCAAAGAGGTATTCATCTACGGATGAAAGTTGAACTTCAACAGAACATCTACATACAGAGAAGGATGCATTCCTTAATGGAAATGAAGAGACCTATAGGTCTATAAACTGTGATTGGATTCCCTTCCAAGAGCAGTGAGCTTAGGAAGAGGAATAAGGTGATCCTCTCCACCGGTAGTGAGCTAGAGAGAGAGAAACATGGAGTAACCCTTGGGAAAGCAGTGAGATGACCCTAAACATTGTAGAGGCAGTGAGCCTGGGCATAGAAGTGATCTAGCATGAACATTGTAATCCACAGCTAGTGAAGTTTAGTGTAATTGGTACGACCGACAACATGTCGGCGTATGCTCCTTGGACGTAGCCCTTTGCGGTGAACCAAGTAAAAATATCTGCGTCTGCCTGCTAATTTTCCTGCATTGCATTTAAAGCATCATCATCAGATAAAGGATAAAGTAAGTGATCTTAATAGACACACAAGTGAAAACAAAGTGACCCTTGTAACAAAGAGGTCAAGATCTAGTGGGACAGGAAGAACTTTGAAAAAGAATATCCATACCCTGATTCACCCCCCCTCTCAAGGTATATAGGCCCATATTCGTCCTAACAGAAAAAAATAATTTTTCATAAGATTAATACAAATTATTATATTTTAAATGAAACAAATTTTAAAAAAAAATCTAATAAATAGAATATTTTTAAAAATCTATTTAGGATCAATTAAAAATTTAAAAGGGTATAAAAATTTATTTTTTAAAATTATATTTCAATTAAACATCATATAATTGTTTTATTTTATAATCCATAAGTATTTTTCATTTAATTTTTAGGATTAAATCCCTACAAAATAATTAATGAATTTATTTATTAAAGATAAATATATTCTAAAATCTCAGGGTGTAATATTCCAGTGCTTATAAGGATTCCCCCTTGAAAGTATATCACTCTAGTACACACATCTAAGGATACTTCTTCCTCATAACAACCTTAGGTCATGAAATATCATAATTTAATATCTTAATTCTCTAGTTATTCTTAATTATTTGTGCAGTCTTGTACTGAAAAACATTATATCTATAATCAATTATTTCTACCAATTTATCATCTATAGGAAAATAAGGTACCTGTGGTATGACATGGAATAATCTAGACCCTCTTGAACATTGATTTGTTTTTTACTCAGGATTGTGGTTCCATGAAGGAATTTGGAAGTTTATTGCATCTATAGAGGTGTTTTGGCCTATCAAAGGGTCACCAATCCCCGGTGGTGGTAGATAAGGAGGTTTTTTTGGGTTGTTCATGTGGTTTTATTACACCATGACTAGTTAAATGACATGTAGAGTTGTTTTGGAGGATGTTTTGGGCCTATTACGTTCACCCCTAAAGTGGAAAATGTAAAACGCCCTACACAGGCATGGTCATGGGCATAGAGAACATTGGTAGCACCTATTGTCCATGACCATATAAGAATCACCATGTGCATTCTCTTTATAATGATTTGAGAAAAAACCCATGGTTTGGGTAAAAGACATAGAAAATAGCTATTTTAGGATGGATTGTAGAGTAACACCATCACCAATGCTAGGATATGGTGGAATGCATACTGGTGGTCAATCCGGTTTTCATATAGCTGAAACCAACACTATTTCTCATGAATCATTATCATATCAGAGGGGGTTGAACTCATGTGATGTTATATAGGGACAAATGAATTTTTAATTAATTATTTTATTAAAGTAAAAAATTCAATTACTTCATTTTTATTGTACATAATTTTTTAGATGCTCTAGTGAACCTAGAGTAAATTTTTACAAATCAATCTTGTTGATTCCCCACTAAAAAATTTATCTATGGATAAAGTGTTCGTTCTACCAACTTGAAAACCTATGATAGATTACATGTGGATCCAAAACCCATAGTTAATGAATAATCAATGTTCTTGATTTTTGGAACTAGTTTTTTGTAACACCCCTAAATTATAAAGAACTATTTATTAAATAGTGTACATTACATGAAATATAGAGCTTAAACAACCCACAAAATATGTTTCTTTAAATTTAATCTCTTTGAGTGATTATGGAACATGCAATCTTGAGCTGAAGTGAAACATAATATAGAAATCCTAGTAGCTAATTTGGAAATTATTATTATTAATAACTAATATATGAAAATTATGGTAATATACCGATTTGAAATTAAATTATAATCATTTAAATAAAAAAGTAAATAATTTCTGAATAACTATATTTTCTCTAAAAGACAATTTATTCATTCTTTATGAAAATTATTTAATTTAATTTTTGAAACTTTTCAGAAATTTATTTTTTAAAATAAAATTAATTTTCTATCTCATAATATCAAAATTATATTAGGTATAATTTTTGATATTTTTCTAAAATGTTAAAAATTTTGATGAATAGTTAAAATTACTAAATTAATATTTTAAATTTACTTTTCATTTAAATAATATATTAAATTCATAATAAAGTAAAATTATTTAAATTATATTTCAATTAGACCAATTTTTTCCATTTTAATCAATTTCATATTGATTTTTCATATAAAAACTTTGTAAACATTTTAACATTATCTCATTGAAATCCCTCTTTATCATCGCATTTGTGGTATTAATTTTTAAATCAATTATACCTATTATGAGAAGATAATTTTAGAAAATGGATTAAATATTTTTAATAAAAATAATTAATTTTTCTAAAAAGGTTAACTTAATTTTTTTCCACAATAATTAGTAAATACAGTAAAAATTAATTACAATTGTTAAGGTTAAAAATAATGTTTTTTCCCATCACATGGTCTTGTATTAAAACTAATTTTCCCACACATATGATTTTTATTAGAAACAATATATTCCATATTTATAAATATTATTTAATAAAATATCTAAAATAGATCATTTTATTTTCTGTTTAAAATATTTGATTACCATGGACTAAAAATTAAACACTATGATGGAAACTAATGTAACGACCCATGTATTTATAAAATTAAAAATTTTCATTTCAATTAATATTTATGAATAATATATTTTTTTACATTAAAGGGGATGTTTTTTCCAATATCATACTCAATAAGAAACAATGGGTTTCTTAGAAATGATGTGTTGCACACAACATTGAGTTATAATAAAAAATAATATAATATTTGTATTATTTTAAATGGTAGTTAACGTCTAGCCATTATATTGGATTAAATTAATATAAATAAAAACAATATTATTGTAAATGTTTTTTAAATATATTTACATTTATGTAATGAATTTTATAGACTTAAAATAAGAGTGAATCAGATTTTAAGCATGAAATCCACTAATATTTTTAAAAGGTCGTTTTACTTCCTTTTGATAGTTAATAATTTTTAAATATATTTTTTTACACTATTATATGTATTATTTTACAGAATAAACTTCTTATTTAGAAGAAGAACATAAAAATTTACTTTCAATAATTTTTTCTAATCTTCTGATAAATATCATTTTTTTAATGAATAGTGAAAAATACCGCATTTTAAGTCGAAACTGCTTTTCATCTAATTTATTTTTATAGTTAGATTTTACTTTTAATTGGTCTTAAAGTTTAATAGGATTATATTTTTATCATTTAATCCAATTATGTTCACTAGAAGTAATTTATACTTTGAAATTGGACAAAAACGCATGTCAATCCTTTGGTAGTTTTTACTTTCTAAGAACACACTGTTTGGTTTTGAAAGTGGAAATTATTTATAAATTAATTTTTACAACTTGTGTGTTTTTAATTTGGAAAATTTTATTTTATATTTGATATTAGGGGGTCAAAATTTTTTAAATAGGAACCTTTAATTTTTTTTATGAATAGTAATTTATGTAATTATTTTGTTTACCATGGTTAAAGGGTAAATATGGTAAATAAGGGTAAACAATAATATTATAATAATATTAAACTACCATTACACGTTTCCTAATCCTATTGGATGAGATATTTCCAACCATTTTCATCCTTGGGTCTATTTTAGGACCCCATTGAGCCACTTTTATGTGAAAATGACATTTTATAAGAAATAATTTAAAGTAAAGAAATATATAACATAAACAAATCTTTTTTACTAAAATTATTTTTATATGGGGTTATATAGTTTATCTATTTGACTATAAATATTAATTATAAATATTAGAAAATTTTCTACATCATGATATTTTATTTATAGATTTTATTCATTAAATAAATAAATTTAATTATGACACAATGATTTGTGGTGATTACATCATTAATAAAGTATTCAAATAAATGATATTCCAACTGTTAAAATAAATGTAATTTGGTTATTTTTATGACATAAACGAATTTTATGGATGTTTATGACTTGTTATATTTGTATTAATGCTTTTTTGAAATAATCATGTAGTTATGGATTTGGTAAAAGTTGTGATATGAATAGTGTAAAAATGGACATAAATGATTTTTTAAAATAAATACAATTTTATTAAAAGATATAAAAGCCATAAAATATAAGATTCAGAAAAATGAATTATTTAATATTGAAAATTTGATTTATTTACCACTTTAGGATTATTGGAATTTTATAGTAACTATATTAACCACATAGCAGGAATATACAAGAAGACATAATAAGAGTTAAATTAGTTAATTGCGGGTTAAAGCTAAAAGATAACGTTAAATTAGTGGCCTAGACATGTATAAAACCTCTTTGGTTGAGAATTTTTGACTGCATATAATCTTATCTTTTAAATAAATAACTTTTTGTCCATTCAAAACCCAAAATAATTTTATAATAAAATAATACTTCAAAACATTCTTAAAGTTCGCCTCCTCTATCTTATAAAAGGGCATCACGCCTAACCATTTAATCACAAATCTCAAGCCCCTTGGAATGTCAAAACTCTGAAAAAATAATCTCCCAAAATCCCTTTCTTCCTCCTATAAGCCTTACCTTGGTATGAAGATGATTCAAGAAGGCTTTTTCCTCAAATCAAATGGAGTTACACGTTTTAAGAGGTAGAATCTTCTCTAAAGTTCCTTTCCATTATTTTACTCCTTCCATCCCTATTTCATTATTATTCTATTATTACATAAAAAACCAGTATTCTCAATATAATAGGTTGTTATTATGAGAATTATTCAAGCTACACATACACACACCACCACTTAGTGGATATGAACATACTGTTTTTGTGGACGACAAACTACTACCTCACGAAACGATGATTGTTCAATTTTCCCTTACCACCTCTCATGGTGGCCATTTTGATGGCCCAATATTTATATATGATATATATTATATTCATAATATCTCTATTTTCTATTTTTTAATTAAATCATAACTTTATGCTTTCCATAATTTTTAAATACGACAATTTCATTTGAGGACGTGCGGACTACCACCCCCTCAATGTGATATGACTCGTTTATGCCATACATGGAACTTATAAAGGATTTCATTAATAAAAATATGAAACATATATAAAATATGATATTATACTAGAATTATAATATACCTATTTATCATTTAGTTTTCATTCTTTTAAATATGAAAAATAAATTAATGTAGCATTCATGCGTACGTATGGCTTACCGTCTCCATGAACGTTTCATTTCATTTATTATCTCCAATTATTATGGAATATAATAAATACATATATATACTATATATATATGATATTTAATTCATGAATAGTATTCTTTATATAATTAACTTTTGACCACGTGGACAATTTGTAATTATATTGAGTTCATTTTCGAATCAAGTACCGATTATCAACAAAATGACCGATATGAACATAAATATTTATCTAATATTTATTACATATGATAAGTAATAAAAAATTAATAATAAACATCAAAATGGTTCAGATTCCATTTTAAATTAACGTTATTTTATTATTTAGGAATATAAATAATCAACAAGACAAGTCATACTTGAGGTAAGGGAACCTTTCACCATCCTCTTTTAGTCAAAGACTAAATTAATGTTTGGAATTTTAATTTCCATTTTCTCATGTTGGGGTATGTTCATATATATCCTTATTTCTGTCAATTTTATATCCAAGTTATGAGGGACCCTTTTCAATCTCATCAAATCATTATTCCAAATTTTAAGTGATGTTGTTAGGTTGTTCAATTTTCATAAGCGATTTTGTAAACTCAATTTCCACTCATTGGGTTTTATGCATACATCATTGATTATATTATGCCAATATTATATGTTTAATAATTGTTTTTTATTTATGATGTAATTTCCACATCCATTTGTGTGGATATACTATTTCTACACATAATCACTCCATTCATAAATTTTTATGTCATTTGTACAATATTTTTAAGGGACTTCATCTCAATCTCCTCTCATTAAGGTATATTTTGAACTTATTTTATACGGTGTATAATTATAACCTTTTCTTTTAATTTATTTCAATAGTTTTCAAAAGGAATATTTTTTTATGAAGAGTTTTACTAAATGAAAAAGGGAATTTTTCTATTTAATGTACACGGTGACAACGACCTTTCCATCACCGCAAGAATTATTTGATATTAGGATTCCTTAACAAGCCACAGTGTTTTTAATAGGAAAATAAAAAGTATATACAATTTTTATGTTTTTTGGTATTGAAAATGGTTTTGAGAAAGAATTGATTATGTTAAAATCTTGTAATGATATATTTGGATATCAATGTGGAAATTATATCATTCCACTAGGCTTGTTTAATGTGTTATTAATGTGTTGTGTTTCATGGGAATTACTTAAGTATACGGGTGGTTCTGTGATAAACCTTGGTCGGGTGTGCCTGAGATATCTCTCCAATGAATTTGGTAATATAACAGAGGTAAAGGTTAATTTTTCTTCTAATAGATTTAAAGATTTATTATGATTGATATTCCAAACTTAACTCCCTGTATAGCTCTGAAAGCAACAATGTAAGTATGTTATGGGTGCCACAAGTTACCTTTAGAATTTATGATTTCTATGTGTTTTTCTTAAATATTATTATTTCAAGAGGTATTTTAAAGAACTTATGTTTTATGATTGAAAATTGTGGTTTCATTAATTTGTATTTATTGATGGAATTATATTTTCTTTATTTATTTGATATCCTTTTCTGAGCTTTTTTCTCATCGAATTTTTGGAAATGTTTTTTTATAAGTTATAAGGAATGGTAATAGAAAGTAACAATTCATAAAGATTTATAACAATAGAATAATTCCTGTTTTATTTTGAGTAGATTTATTTTTTGTCAAAAAATTTGGATAGAGAAGAAGTGTCTACTTTGTAATTTTTAAGATTCAATGTAATAGTAATGGCCTAATTTAATAAAACACTAAACGTGAAAATATCCTTAAGGTGAATTCTGGACTTAACTCGAGATTATCAAATGTTTAAGGGTTATAACTTATAACTAAATTGGAAAAAATTGATTAAATATGAAGGTTAAGGAATGACTTGTTTTAAAAAGTGTTTTTTATGTTTTTTTGGTTCATATCAACTATATAATCTCCTCAATCATTTATTTACCAATTTTTGGTCCACATGAGGGGAACTTTACCTCCCATTATTAAATAATTTTAGGTATTTAAATAAACAAAATGCATCCTCAATTATAAAAGGAAAATTACTCCCCTTCCATCTTGACACATATCAAGACATTTGAATCAATCAAAACATTCCAAAATAACACTAAAAAATCATTCCACTAATCCTATAAATCATTGTTTACATATAAATATTTCATTTGAAATATTATATATATATAAATTGAGGTTACCTGACAAAAAATTTATGTTATTTAACTATGGGTTTTTTCCTCCACCTAATAAAATTATTATTAAACCATGATAATATAATAAACTCTGTATATTAGATATAATAATATTTTTTATCAATTGAATTACCTAAAAACATCCCCACTTTCATAAAATGGGTTACAAAGTCATCATTCGTGTTTAAGGGGGACTAATGCCTCATGAACCAATGTCATTCAATTTTCCATTATGAATTTCCACAGTTGGGTAAAATGGTGGATATAAAGTATATAGATGACAATTATAACATAGTTATACCTCTAGATTCATTATATAATATATTTTTTTTACATTCCATTTTTAGGGGATACAATAACATCACTCATATGTACAGTAGACTACGCCCTCACGAAGCGGTGTGATCCCTCTTTCACTAACACTTTATTTAGATGGTGATGAGGATAATCTTAATTAATATATGTGATATAAATTATATTTGTTATTATATTTTGTACATATTTATCATCCAGAAAATATAATATGTTATTTTCTTTTTTTACATGGAAAAATGACAAAGATGTCTATGTATGTTTGGATTATCCCCAACACAAAATTATGAGAGTCTATTTTCACTAAAAATACAAATGGATGATATATATATATAAGTAAATTTATAGAAATTATATATATATATTTATATATATATATATTCTATTATTATCATTTTTTAAATAAAAAATATTCTATAACTTATTTTCATGATGATCGTTGAAAAATGGATATGTTACTCATGCATAGATACGACCTATCATCTCCTTGGTTGTAGTGTAGTTCATTTTTTATAAATAGGTAACATTATTTGGTTTTAAAATACAATTGATGTATAAATATGATAATTATTTCATGAATATTATTCTGGATATGTCTGTATAATAACATATATCACTTTATTCAAACAATCGAATACATTTTTGACACATAAGTCAAATAGCGTCGAAACCCCCAATATAAACATAATTAATTATTTTATCATATATATAAAGGTGATTATATAAATAAATTTAACTATAAAGTTCAAAAATATTATTATTAAATTAAACAATTAACACAATATTATTATTCTATAATATAAATTACACAATTGATGAGTTGGACTCCATGTAAGGGTTTCTCATCTCACGTTTACATTAGAGAGACATAGGCCATACTCACCACTTATTTTTTGGTTTATATAGTATCCTTTTTAATATAATATCATGACCTCATTTATCTTAATGGTATTCGTTTTTTCTTTTATTCTTTTCCCTTCTAGTGTATTACGACACAAAAGTTTCCATAATGGTAAGTGTTTATTTCAAAGTCTCATCATTATTTGGGAATTTTTTTATGAATCCCTTGGGGGAATTATGATACATTTTTATATTAAAATAATTATATATTATTATAATTTTTTTAATAATTAATTTTTTTCATGTAATAGTTCCATTTTAATACTCTTTGAAACTTAAAATTATTTAGAAAATGTTTTTTAGTAAATTTAACATTATTAATCTCTTCAGTCAAAATTCTATTTTCAAGAAAACCCATGTATTCTAAAAAAGTCATACAAAATATTTTTAATCATTTAAAAATTGTTTAGTTGTGAAATTTTTACTCATTTACCTTTTTTAAAAATGATTTAAATTTAATATGCATGTCATTTTTAAATAAATATACGTCGGTATTTTATCAATTTTTTAAAGGAATGTTTATTTTAATATACTAGGAATATATGAAATTTCTATCCATCATTAGCAATCATTGTTTTAGTGATTCCTTTAAAAGTATCAAATATTATTTTCAAATAATTGTTTTTCAAAATTGGTATGTAAACATTAGTTATAATTATAATTTTCGAAATGAAGAGGATATTTCCTCAATATTTTTTGAAATTATATTTTTATTTTACATCAATTCATCAATGTCATCAATCCTTTAATGTTATTATGATCCACTTGGGTTATATTGTATTGATATAATTCTTATAATTTCTGTTGGATAATTTATTATTACACTAATTGAGGATGTATAGTTTTCCTACCATTTACCATTTTACACTAATTTTTTATGATTATATTTATTTTTTTTTGCAAGTATTGTCATTTCATATGTTATATTTTCAATACAAATGTTTATATTGAATACATTTCACCTGTTTCATATGAGGACTTCTTTGGAATTTGTACATGATATGTTGAACCCTCTATATACCGTATATGAATCAGTATGTACCATTGGAAAAGCTATATTAGGTTTTGGTTGATGCCTTGCCCATTTATATTAAATGTATTTTCATAGGCCTCAATGGTATTAGATATCTTGGAATAGTACTCGATGCTATTTTTTGATTTCCATAATTATGAATGTCATCCTTATCAATTATGTTATTGATATTACATGTGATTATTCAATTGGTAATATTTTCCATGGTTACGATTTAATGCTCCTGTGATTATTTATATCAAATTATTTATGAAAATTTATTCTTCTTATATTATGATCATGTTATTGATTAGATGGAATGTGTTTCAGTTATTTACCTTTTTATATTGTTTGTGCCCTATTTATTCATATAATCTATTATGAACTTACCCTTTATGTGCATTTTATATCACCAAATTCTCATTATTTATTTATTGATTATAATAAGAAGTGATTTCTGATTGATATGATGCGATATGCTAAGGGTAATAATGATGTAATCATTTAAAACACTTTTTTTATTTAATGTTTCTCTTATAATAAAAATTTCAATAATGAATCTAGTTTACCAAGAAAACAAATCAATTTGGTACTTTAGGATGAGATTATTTGAATGTCATGGATATTTAACGATGTGCACACTGGCTCTGGGATACTGGGGTTGATCTAGCTAGATTTGGTATTAGATATGTTTAGTTGAACATTGGGAACTAGATTTTGGAAAACATAGATTATGGAACATAAACATATTATAAAATATGATGATATATATATATAACAACATTCTAAATTTTTTGTAATGTAGTGATTATGTGGTTTTTCATTGTAATTCATCCCAATATAGATACTGTAAGTGGATTTGGTTCCAACACAGATGTGCCTTGTGGTAACAACTCCAAAAGGGAACATTATCATTGATCCTATCATAACCTGGTGCATAAAAAAGGTCCTTAATTAACACTTGGTAGGACCCTCCCAAGGGATAATCTTATGGTAAATCACATTTTGTTTACAAACCATTATGTTGGATTTGAGAATATTGATATCCATAAAGAATCCATGTTTATAATTATGAGATTAGTTATGTATAAATTTTTTATTTTTTGTTAAGTGGTTCACTAGTTTTGAGATTATAAATTATGTTTTATAATGGTATGATCTAAACTAATATATTCCATTATTTGGAAATGGTCCTTAAAATTTTTACTGAGAACAATATCAATTCATGTAATCCATATATGGATTTTTCTCCTCGTAAAGATAATGAACATGGAGCTCGTGATGTAACTAGAACTGATCAAATTTTAACCTTATTAGGGAACCTTATTATAGTTATGAGTAGTGAAATTCTCCATATAGATTACCCTACTAATCCACAATGTTGTGTAATAATGTTATACTACTTCATCCATTAGCATCCTCCATCATTAAATGGGTCTTCAAATCCTTTTTAACTAAGAAATGGATAAGCTCCTTATAGAAGATATTTCTTGTCATTGGATGTAGAAAAAGGGAGAAACATTTTTGGATGTTTAAAATATCTCTATAGATTCATATCAATTGTGGAAATTAATTTAATATAATAAGGACATAGAGGAAATAGAAATCAGAAATTGTAAGGATTTCAAGGTACTCTTCTAGGAAAAATATTTTCCGTATGGGAAATAAGCTTATATGGAATGAATGTTTTTGGGTGTATAATAGAAAGAATAGGAAAACATTTATAAGTATGAAACTGACTTTATAAGATTATAATGGAATTCAACTGACTCTATAAATAATCCCAAGATATATATCAATTGCTTCATTGATTGGATAAACCCAATCCTCTGTAGGGAACTAGTGTTACAAAGCATCTCATTATATTAGGATATAATATAATGTTCTATTAAGAGAGGGAAGTAATTATCTATGTTTTATGACCTTATAGTGATGTAAGATAAGAAGATGGAAGAAGAGAAAAAAAATTAAGATAATAGGTGGCAGGGAAGAAAGGATTTTACAGTATTTGATACTTGTAGAAGGAAACACCATTGTACATTATTAAAAGGAAAAGGAGTTTGAATCATGTTTAGAGAATAATTTTAACAGACAAGTAATTTCAAGGAAAATAAGTAATCTAAAAACAATTAATTCTTCCAATGTATGTAGATGGGGAACTATGAAAATTTATTCTCCAATATATGAGGGAATATACCGCAGAAGGTGCTAAGAAATCAAGGTCAGTCCTATGTTATTGATATAGACATAGTGGAATGATTAATGTTCATTTTTATTTAGATCCTTGTAATATTTTGTAAATTTTTTATCAATTATATTATAGTAATATGAATTATGAAATTCATAAGTATTTTACTATAGTACTACTTATTAAATTATTTTTGAGCATACGTTGAATGGTATTGATTACCTTGTAATATGATTTAATGACATATTGATCCTATTGAAAAGCACAAGATTGAGTGATTATAATACTTAATATGTTACAAATATTGACATAATAATGATATTTTTATTGTAAAATGTTGGTGACCATGAAATTTGATAGATTTTTCATGGTTTATTTCATATTTTCTGGATTTTACTACTAGTTTTATTCTGTGGAATATATTCAAAAAATATAGATTTTATTTTTTGAAGCATTTAGGTCATCATTATAGTTATTTATATAAAAATATATTCACATATTTTTAATGTTAAATTAAAATATACTATATTCTGTTCGGAAAATATATTGATTATTTTGTTACCTTCTTTCAAAATTTTATCATTAATATTCTAGATGATAATTAAGGTTAACTATTTATGTAATGGATAATATTGAACTTTTGGAGCTATTAAAAAAAATTCTCTAACAATTTTGGTTTTTGTAAATAATGGAAGAATATCTTCTTGTTCTTTTTTGGAAAATATTGACCATTAAATGTTAATTTTAGTGCATCTGGAATAAAAAAATCTTTTTTGGATATTCAATTCCTAGTGTAAAGGATGTATTGTAAATTGATTAATGTATAACAAAAGGATTAAATTTTCCTTATAAAATAAAAACTTATCATGTAAGTATATTTACATATATTTCTAGATAGTAATTGTTTAACCCAAATTTAGAAAAATGATAATGAATAAATTTTTTCTAATAAAATCCAAATTTGGTGAATTAGATGTTATTTTAAATCATCACATAATTTTCGTTTTAAGGTCCTTAACCTTTAATTTATCATTCACTTTACTAGGATCCAGGACCTATATCTCCCTTTGTAATTAATTAAACTTTTATTCCATTTCAATGTTTTCATTTACCACACATGTTATCCTACTTCGAAACCTAGTTATGTGCTATTCCAGATGGCATTTATACATTATTTACTCTCTTATTAATAGGATGATTTATTATCCCTTTTAGGATTTCATTTTCTCGACAAAATTATTTTCAAATATGAAACCCTTGATACGAATATTATGTTTAAATTGTGAATGTTAAATTTATTTAGTGTAGGGATAATTTCATACCCAAAAATTGAAAGAAAAATTTATTCAATACAGCATGATACATGAAACTCTAATCTAAAATAATACGTTAAATTTTTTTCTTTTAATTTAATATCTTCAATATATTGTGGAACATGCAACCCCAATCCAAAGTGTACTATAAAATAGTAGACATAGCTATTAAATTAAAGGTTATAAATATTAATAATTAAAATATTAAAATTATGGATAGAAATGGTTTTGAAATAAATTATGAATCATTTAAAAGGAAAAGAAATTTTTCCCAAAAAGAATATATTTTTTATTAAATTCAGTTTAGTTGTGTTTTTACCCACAATTTAAAACTAATTCTTACCAATTTTATAATATTTAATTGATATTATGAATTTAATTTCTAAAATTATCATTTCAAAACTCTAAAAATGTGATTTTTTGGATTTTTCTAAAATGATTCATTTTTTATGAATAATGAAAAATAATGAATTTTAATTGTATACTATATTTTATTTTAATTATATATAAAGATAAATTATATTATAAAATGTTATTAAAGGTTAATTTTTTCTATGATATGTCAGTTATTATAATTTATATCATTTAAATAATTCTCAAGATGAATTTTGATGCAAAATTTTTTTGAACTGTTGAATATTATTCTTTGAAATACCACTTTCCCGTCACACATAAAGGATCAATTTTAAATTAATTTCTACCATTAATTTGAATTTAATTTTAAGAAATTAACTCCTTATTTTTATTCAGAGTAATTAATATTTTCTAATAAGTTAAATTTATTTTTTCCACAATAACTACTAAAGTAAAATAAATAAATTATCATTGGCAATGATAAAAGAGGTGTTTTGGGATGTTAGATGCACTTGTGATAAAATTATTTTTAAACACATATCTGAATTTTATTAGAAATAACTATTTTAATATTTATAAAAAAATTAAAATGTCTAGATAATGGTAATGTTATTTTATGCATAAAATATTTAATTACCTTGGTTAAAAAACTAATTACAATGGTGGAAACTAAAGTGGAAAAAAGGGAGGAAACACAATGGAGAAGGAATGAAATGTTAGAAAATGTTTTGTTTTAGTGCAGTGGAGGTATTTATAGACCATATCAACACTCTAATACATTATTGATAAATTTAGGTGCCACATGATGTGAGAGTTAACTCCCATAATTTAATACTTCTGGGCATTTAAAAAATTTCACTCCTCCCTAATTATAAATGGGAACTCACTCCCAACACTTATTCACAACTCTAATGAATTTTGGCTCTTCCAAAACCAGAAAAAAATCACTCCCCAACAAACATATCATCAAACATGAATCCTTCTATTGGGAATTATTTATTCCTTTGATGGATTTGTTAAAACCCTAATGTGGTTACCCGAATATGAGGTATCATTATTCACTCAGAATTTTTATTTTAATTATTCCATTACCTCCTATAATTATTATTAAAACAAGATGATGTAATAAACATATTATATTCCTTTTAATTATATTTTTTATTATATCTTAATGACATAAAATCAACCCCCTCCCATCAAATGGGGTGCCGAATCATCAATCTTGTTTATGGTAAACTACCACCTCTAGAATCAATGTAATTTGTTTTCCTATTACCACCAATCATGGTTGGGTATGATGGGGTATGTAATTTATGATTATGGTATTTATAAAATAATGAATATTATGGAGTCATTACATCTCCTATTTATTTTTCATTTACATTTTTAGGGGATACTATAACATCGCTCATGTTTAAGGCAGACTACAACCTCATGAAGTAATGTGATCTATATTTCACTAACACATTACATAAAAGTTGATGAGGATAATGTAAATGAATATAGGTTAAATAAAATAAATATTAATGATATTACATGAATATTTTTCATTATTAAAATATAATATACCATTTTTTACATATGAAAATGATAGCATCATTGATATAGAAGTTGACTACCACAGTTACAAAGCAATGTGACTCCCTTTTCATCACCAAACCACATTGATGATATATATAATAATAATTAAATAAAATATAAGATATATATGATGTTTTTATTGTAAAAAATTGTTCCCTATATGTATGTAACACTGTCCGTCTAGAGTGATAGAGGTGTTTGGGGAAGGTTTTGGGAGTTTTTAATGGAAGATGGAGGTTAAATTGAACTTTTATATGAAATACACGATGTGTAAGTGTGCTACATGACGTGAATATTGTATTCATGTATGGTGTAAGGATATATCTTGACATTTAGTTTTTTAGGGTTAAACAATAAAAAGATGTATGCTTTCAGCAAAACATTGAATCCTAGTATTATAAAATGTGAAAGGGGATTACACATTGGGTAATTACCTAATTCTGTATAGTTTTATATGTTTCATCGTCTCGGGATATTTCGTAAACCCTACGATATGATCTCTCCTCTCATTCTGGGTGTCTACTGACCTTCTAGTTCTTCGTTTCGAGATTCCTTTTGATGGGGATCGATACTTGGGCGCTCATCTTTAATCCATGGTATGTTCTAATATCACTATCATCCACTTTCATCCATTATTCTCCAATAGATTTTTTGAGACATTGTTGTGTCAGTTTAGGGTGTGTATTGGGTTTTTTTAGATGGATCATTAGTGCGTTATTGTTTTATATTAGGTTCTTTTGGTGCAGTTTTGGTTCATGGGTGTTCTTATTGTCTCTATGGTGCACAACGAGATGGAAAGCTTCTTTGAAGAAGGATTTACCTAGTTTCTCTTTTTTGTTGTATCATATGGGAGGGGTTTTAATTATTTTACCTATTGGTTATGGTAGTTCTGTCTTAATAAAAATAATTGAATTGGTAAATATAATTGAAGGTGGAAATGGGGTTTGATTCTCTTTCTTTTACATCATAGATATTATTTAAGATATTGTGTGTTTTATGGGATTGATTTCCCACTGAAAAATTTGGTCGTTATGGGCTTTCATTACACTAGATATTTGTGTTTTTATTGCTAATTTGGCTATGATAGTTGGTATATCACCATAAATGAAAATTGGTTAATTAATTACACCTGGATAATAAAATGGTTTCCTCAATATTTTTTTTGTGATGTAATCGCTAAATTAATGTGGAATGTGGTAAAATTCCATTTATAAATATGTAAACAGATCTTGATGTGTTTTGATGTGTGTAAGTACTTGTGGGATAAATAAGAATTGATGGGGTGTGGGGAAATATGTGGTTTTTTAAAAGTTATTTTTGGGAGGCGAGGTGATGGTATGATATGAATGTTGATCATTTTGTGATGTGTTGTTTATTTTTACAAGATACGTAGGTAGTGATGGAATAGATAATTGTTTAATAATTTTTGACATTTCATGTCTTGGTTTAGTTAATGAGACGGAAATTATTAATGAATAATTAAATGGTGGGTTATGTGAAAAAAATTTAGTTGATGTGAAATAAGGAAAATAAAAGTATGATTAAATGTAATTGGGTTGAAATGTGAAATGGAGTTTGTTCCTTTCGATGTGGTTCTCTGAATTTATAGGTGGAAGAAAAATTAATGGTGTTGTGGGTTGTTTTGTTTGAGAACCCATATGTTGTCCTTGAACATTTGATATTACATATATGCATATATCTTCCTTGTGATTTCTGTATACACATCACCCACATTGAGTACTATGTGACGAACACCTGCATAGTCACGTAGGGGATTCCTTTTCTAACATCTCAGGGGGAGGATGGATTGTTGTCCACCCACTCTTCACTACTCCCTCTTCCAGGAAATGAAGACCAAAGCTTTTTCGAGGAGAATGTGATGATATTTGGTATCCCATGTGTCTTCATGCTTATTTTTTTGTAGTGTCTTAGGTGTCATGGGGATGAGTTGTGATGTGCTTTACCAGACATCGTTGGGATGAGAAGTGATTGTGGGGCCTAGGTTTGTACAAGAAGGATGTGTTGTGAGGCCCTGGTGTGTATAAGAAGGATGTGTTCTGAGGACTAGGATTTTGTAGTTAGGATGTTTTTTGAGGAATAGGTGTGTGCGAGGTAGTATGTGTTGTGGTATATTCGAAAGATGTGGGAGCACCAGGACATCTATCATTGGGGCTTGAGAGCGGATAATTAGTGGGAAAGTTGTGTGGGGTAGCCTATCATCAACTTGATTGACATCATATTATATTACATGACATTATTTATTTTTTGGGCATTCCTTAATGAATTTGGGATGGTTATTATGAATTTTTTGTGGTTTTTGTTTCTGCTATTTTCTCATAGGTGCATTAGTATTCTTCTTTAACAAATAAATGGGAGACATTGGTTTTCCTAGTGATTATAATTACATTATCATCCTACATATATAAAACATTTTTTATATTCTATGGAACTTATCATGGACCCTTCTGGACCTTACTTTCTTAGGTCCTTAATAGTTGATGTGTCATTACTTTAGCTTAAATTGTGGGTATTTATTATGGACGCTTTTATCTGTACCAGTTATATTTATACATGTATGTGGGATGCTTTGGGATTCTATATTATATTATGTCTTGGAGAAATTTTTGGATGATTCGTGTTTGTTTTAATAAACTATATTGTCACATATGGTAATATAAGCCATATCACAATATTTTTATACCCTCAGTGCTAGTTTCCAACCCAGGGTCTATTGGAGGTAGTACTCAGGGGGAAATTATCTCTCTCCCCTCATTACGGTGTCTTCGGTAGGAGTGGTTCCTAATAGAATGTCATCAAGGGTTGATTTTTGAGAGATAGTATAGATATTGGAGTTTGGTACAATGATGATTGCAAGGGTTAGTAGGGAAACATTTCTAGATGATCTTGGTTCGTGACAAAGGCCACTAAACACTATCTAGGAAAATGTATTTTATGGACCCCCATGATTCGATGTAAGTAATACGTGTCTAATGAAATACCAAGGGGGGATTCACCGCTTTTAGGGTATAGATCTAGGATATATACTTGAATCATGATTAATTGGGTACTTGTTTGACTTGGGTTATTTAGGGAATGTCAAAATAAAAAAATAATTAAATTAATTAAAATTAATTAAAATTTATCATAATGAAAATCCATACTTCAAGGTTTATTATTTTTTTTTTATTTTCAGATTTGGATCCTAATCATTTTCTATGTTTATCATATGAAATTTAGGTTTAGTAGGATGAATCGGTTGATCTATGGGAGGTTTACCTTGTTGAGGTGGATTATTTGTGGGAGAGGATATTGCATTATTTACAGTAGATTACATTTGGGAATTAAGAGGGCATTGTTTCAGATTTAGAAATAGAGAGATCACTATAAGAGTTTGGGATCACATTCAATTTTATCCTGGCCTAGATGGAGTACTTGGTCCCTTTGGGATTTAGTCAGATGCAGGGAGATGAACTTCAATGGTGAACATTGTATCTGGGAGAGCATAAGGAGGTAGAAATTTTGGGGGTCATATTATAAAAGGATTTCAAAGAAGAGTTAATTTCTTCAAACATGATGGAAGTAAAGAGCCTTGGGCTTCTTTCTATTCATCAAGGGAGAACATTAGCATGGGATTTGGGAATCATATTCAAGGAACATTTTCATTTTACCTATAGATTTTTCCAAATGAGGAGCCCTGTGAGAGATATCTTGAAGAAGCACTCATTCCTCATTTCCAGTTTGTAGTTACTCCATTTACATTTCCAATGTACGTGGAGGTTTCGAAGAAGAAATAGGTGTTTGAGTGTATTCCCTCGTGAGGTGGATTGACACATTAAGGGTACTAGTATGGTTTTTTGAAGCCCAGGGTTGTCAGTGCTGGGTTATAAGCACCAGGAACTTCGAGGTTTTGTCCAGCCGAGAGTCGACATCGGTAGCATCCCTTCTAACCATCATGTTTCGGTTACATTATTATGGGGTTGGGTATAATTTATTTCTTTAATGGGTTTCATATCCATATTTTGGAAAATTTACCATTTGATTCCTGATCATTTTTTTGTAGAGTTGGATAGGTCCAACGCCTGCCTCAGTAGAAGTTTCTAGTGAGGTTGTTCCAACAGCAGGGGCAGTAGGCTTATGATCCATCGAGGGGAGATGGAGTAGGTCATGAATGACCTCAGGATGATTCTCATGTTTAGGACCATGAAATGAGCATGGATGTGGAGGTTTTTATCAACAAGGAAGTAGAGGATTTGGGTGTGGTCAGTTAAACATGGTGGGAGAATCATTTCCAGAGGTTCCAAATATCTTTAGAGCTATGGCCACATTGTATAGTACTCTTGTTTATGCCTTGATTTATTCCATATCATCACTCTACTTTGTTTCACCATCTCTAGATCATTATCTAGGAATATATTTAGAAAAGATTTTCATACCCCCAGGGTTGACTATGCTAGTAGTAGGCCAATCCATCTTGTTTGATGCGTGCCAATGGTATAGACAAATGATGGATCTATTTCATTCCAGTGGGGATTATTTCTTGATGTATATATAGACATATGATTTTATCCATGGAATCATCTTTTATAATTTTGTATGTTTTATTATCAACGTATTCAATTGGAGAGTCTTGTTTTCAAATTTAGAAGGAAAGTGTTTAGTTTTCACTTGTGAGCAGATGTGTTAGGTGGCAGTCATCCTATGGAGCCCCTTTTTTCCTTGTTCACTTAGTTTTTGGTGGAATTGGTGAATAATGGGATGATAGAGGTTCGTGGGGTTATTGGGGAGTTCCTGAATTTTTTTACAATGTTGGTTGTGATGCTACCCCCTCGACATGATGTTGAGTTCATGATAGACTTTTATCCTAGTGCATATCTAATTTTGATGGATCCTTATTGGATGACACCTTCTAAGTTGTGATATTTGAGGCCACAAATAGATGATCTAATGTAGAAGGGATTCATCTGACCTAGTGTTTCATCATGGGGATATCATCTATTGTTCTCCAAGAAGGAGGATGGTGGAATTTGGTTGTGTATATACTACAGTAGGTTAAAACAAGTGACGGTCAAGAACCATTACCCTCTTACAATGATAGAAAATATTATAGACTATTTGATAGGTGTGAGTGGGTTTTATAAGATCGATCTAAAATTTAGATATCACCATTTTATGGTGAAGGAGGATGATATCCTAGAATACTGAATTCATATGCAGGTATGGGCACTTTAAGTATGTAGTTATTCAAATCGGTGTTACAAATGCATCGGCCCTTTTCATGGGGATTATGAACTTCATGTTCCCTGAATTACTGGGTTTGTTTATCTTCATATTAATCTATGATATTTTAATCTACTTGAAGTTATAGGAGGATCATTCTAAGAATATCATAACTAACTTTCATGTTCTTCGATTCCACTACTCTATGGAAAGTAGTTATCCCAATTAAGTCAAATACCCTGAGATGGGGTTGAATCGTGGAATGAAATATTAAAACAAATACTATGTTAGATCATATTTCATTATTAAAAAAAATTCTCTCTTATTCTCGTAGAAATATATGAACATAAATGAAATCATGCATAAGATAGAATGAATTTTAATTAGTTAACCTTTACTTGGATACGTCCAAGGAGCCTAAAACGGCTATCTAGAAATCTACCAATTCCTCTAAGTCTCACTTCCAAAATTACAAGGTTTGGGATAGATCACTTCTATGCTCTAGATCATGGTATTTACAATGGTTAGGGTCAACGAACCAATTCTACAAGGATCCCTCCATTAGACATTTTCTTTGGATAACTGCCAATGTAAAGGATCAGCATCTTCCTCTTCTTTTTCTCACTACTATGGATGGGATCCACACATAGTGTATGGAAATTTAGGTCACTTTATTTTCATTGATTCATGCATCCTAATTTGTTTTTATATGTACTTTTGAATTATGATTTTCACCCATAGATGAAATCCACTTTTCCACATATTGTTTTCTTGTGGAAATTACATTCGCATACTGTTTTGGTCCATTCATGAACTTCCTTACTTACTCCACAAACTACCTTACACCATATGGAATGAGTGATTTCAAGAAAAAAGTCTTATACCAGTGACCAAATCTTCCTCCATGGAATGCCATCACTTATACAAACTTCCCTGCCTTCACCGGACGACCTCTCCTTTTGTAAACCACTTCCACTTCCATGAACCGCCTCTGCTTTTCAGATGACTGATTCTTCACATAACATATCTTTGTACAGTATGTATTCCATTATGATATATAGATCACCACAAAAACTATTTCACATGACTATTCCCATGATCTTCCTCACCTGTCTCAGAATCCTCTCATGGGAATTCTTCACCATTGCAGAATTCTCCCTCTAAACTATGTTGTAATTCACCGAATTCTTATCATAGGGATAATATTTTCAAATTAAATTCAGTCTACTTAATTATCTTATTTGGAGTCCACATATATGAAAATATACATGAAAACCCCAACAATTCTATTCACCCAAAACTTCGATGCGGTATAGCCTTCATCAGGAACTGTACTATACTATCAGCATAGGTCCTTTCCTCCTTTGCAGAAGCCGATGTCTTCTGTGGTCGAGAACACATTTTTGGTCCTCAAATCACTACCTCCTTTTGAAAATTATGAGCCTCCAATGAACTTCAAACGTATAATGTACTGTGAGCCTTCAAAGGAATCTTTTTAGTATGTGATCTATGTATCTCCCTTCATTGTCTGTATAAGATTTCATTGAGGTAATCCTCATTTGATGTTACTCCTAACCCATTTCATGTACCTCATTTTTTTTCACGAACTATTGTTCGCTGTATGAAATATATGATTCAACATTATCTAGAAATGTGAACAAACTCAATCACTCCAAAAATACCTAGAGGATTCTTTGGTGGATTTTTTCCCAATAATGTACACCTTTGGGTTTCTTGAAAAATATTCACATTTTGATACACTGTTAAATATTATAACATCTTATATCACTATTCAATTATTTCATTTAAAATAGAGATCGTGGAATTACTCAAAACATATTTTAAGCCCACATGATCCATGGTAAGTGTGAGAAACAACAATATAATGAAAATTTCATCAATGAATCACATCAGTTCATTCCAAAACTACTCATATACTTTCATCATGAACCTCATCTATCATGATATATAATATTTTGTTGGTCACCCTTCCAATTTTAATATTTCGTACTCAAAAAATCTCACTACTCCACCTGTCTAATTATCCCCATGTATTGATTATGGAATTTTCTTACTTTTAATAGCCACAACATCTCCCCATTTTTCGATAAAAACCCAATTTTCACTTCTTTATGGTCTACCACATGGTAAAAAAAATATATTATCACATTATTGAAAAAATCAATACCTTGGGGAGAAGGGGTCTGACATACACACTCTTTCTTCTATATTGAGACAACTAAACTTCAATATCCAATAGATCCCATTTAAATGAATCCTTCTGTATGGTCTTTGTTAGAATGTTTGCAAACTATAGTTTTTTAGGAAAATAATCAAACATTAAAATATATGGTTCCACCTTATCCATGATCAAATGTTACTTTATTTTATTGTTCTTTGTCCTTGAGAAATGGAACAGTTTTTAGATTTATTTTTACTTGAATTATAGTAATGGATTCTAATCAAAGACTTCAATTCAAATCCCATATTATCAAGTTTCTACTTCATCCTCAATAATTGTGTGCCTTCTTGATTACTGGAAATATATTCAACTAATGCCTTGCTAAATAAAATTAAATATTCTTTCTTTCATACCCAAAAAATATACAACCCATAATGATAAAATGCACCAACCGACCATGATTCTCTATTATATATTGGACGAGCCTAATCTTCATCTGTATAGATAAATAACTCTAGATGAGACTTTTCATTGTATAAAAAACTGAAATCCATCATTCCCTTGATATACAGAAGAATTATTTTCACCACTAAGAAGTGGATTTCATTGGGATTTATTTGAATCAAATTTCTTGGAATCTGGAAAAACAATATCAGATCTTTTAATTATCAAGTATAGTTGAATACTAAGTACATTCATGTATTCTATGAAATTAATTGCATTTCCTTCATGATACTATGACAGTTTCATCTTGGTGGCAACCAAAGTCACTATATCCTTGGAATTATTCATTCCAAATATTCTCCATAAATCCTTGGAATATATTGATTGAGAAATTAATTTACCATTATTTACATGCATCACAGGTAAATGTAGTTTTATTATTAGTTCACTAATCGTTGACATTTCAGATTCCATTTTCATAAATTTGACAAACTCGGTGCACTATGCTTCATCTGATCCAGAAAATATTATGTCATCGACATATACCATCACGACCATCCTTTGATTGCTTTCCCTTTTGAAATTGATATTTTAATCAACAGCACGATTCTAAGAACCAATATTCTTCAAAAAAGGATATAGCCTTGTATAACATGAACATGGTTTTGTTTCAACCCATATAGTGCATCTTTCAACCATTCAACTCTATTATATTATTCACGAATTATAAACCCATCTAGTTTTTCAATATAAACTATTTTTTTAAGAACCCCACTCAAGAAATGATGACTTAATTTCTATCTAGAAAACATTGAAACTTCTTTTCACTACTATGCCCATGAAGAATCATATTGTCTCTAGAATTTCAAATAGTGAAACCATTTTATCCACATTGATACCCTCTATCTGGGAGTACCCTTTTCACACTATTATTATTTTATACAAATAAAAACACCATCTATATTCATCTTACTGAGAAATACCCATTTAGTCTCGATGAAATTATTTTATGTTGTTCTCAAAACAATATCTCATTTCAAATTGCTCTCAGTTTGTTCATGCTCTTCATTCATTTCTTGAACACAATTATCATCTCTAACTACTACAAAAAAACTTTTAGACTCTACCTATGATAAGTATGATGCTTGTTGTAGATTCTAGATCCTCCTCGTCTACATTGGAATTGTCTGATCCCCGATTATGTACTATCTATCAATTTTAGATCATCTCTTTATACTTTTTGAATATACCGAAACGTGATCATACATTTCATTATTTGAATCTTCTTTTGAATCATCCTCGAGAACTAGAACATCTTATGATCTACATATCTATTCATCACTATAATCTTGTGATTGGTCATGTATTTTATGAAGATTATAATCATTTTCTACTATAGATACATCATGTATTTCAACAACCCTTCACATCCCCTTATGGAAGCATTTATATTTTTTCCTTTTTTTTGAGAATTCAAGAAATATTTCGTCACATATAATCAATTCAAATTCATGTGTTTCTCCTTATTGAGAATGAAACAGTTACATTTGATGAACCTAAAGTAATTAAACATTGGATTTATTCTTTACCATATCCCATATGGATTCACTTATTAATTTGAACATAGTTACTTTCTATTTGATGTGTAGACTTATGCCATCACTACTTCATTCCAAAACATTTTTGGAAGTTATTTATCAATGATGATTATTCTAGCCATGAATTTAAATTTTTTTCTTCTATCAACTAGTCTATTCTGTTATGGAGATCTTACTACTAAAACATGGTGCTTTATTTCACGTTCCTCTAGATAATCCTGCACTTGGAAATTTGTAAACTATGTTCTATTGTCTCTTTGGAACATTCATATTTTTTTTACCTAGAATCTTCTAAATTTACCATTATCATTAAAAAATATTAATATTTTGTAAAGACCTTGAATTTATATTAAATTTTTTTAAATATAGGGGTATTTTTACATGTCCGCGAAAATTGACAGTGCGTGATTCTGAGGACTGGAGTGCCCGGAATGAATTTCTGAACTTTTGTTCGGGTATGTTCAGTAAACGTGTGAGTTGGGTTTTCTATCATTTGAACTAGTGCTCGAAATTGAAATCTGAGGATATCGTTCAACTCACAGCACCGGTGTTCGATTAAGAAGACTTTCACCTCAACCTCAGCGGGTCAAGAGTGAAAGATAGATTTTGGTTTTTTCATGAATGAATAAAATAAAATAAAATGGTGTATTTTTTTTGAAACCACCCGTTTTGATATTTCTCAGGTGGTGACCACCTGAACTAAAACCTCCCATGAGAGGTTATGGAGGTGGGGACCACTGATCCTAAACCTCCCATGAGAGGTTATAGTGGTGGGGACCACCCGAGGCTTAAAACCCCTTGAACTCCCTCATAAGTGTGGGGAATCCTCTTAGACTTCCCCCACATAAATGGTTCCATCCCATTTAATTTACTATGCCAACCTATGCAATTAATTAACACAATTTCAAATTGTGCCAACATTTAAATTAGGGAAACTTATCATTTTTGATACTTTACAATTTGGCGGATTTGTGGAGAGGAGGAATATTGAGGGGATTTCACTTCTCCAATGAAGAACACCATCGAAGAACATTCTTCAAGAATCAATGAAGAGGATGAGGATCGAGCCTGACATGAAAGTGTGGTTTCGGAATCGACAATCGCCAGCACTCTCTTAGCCACCTTTGACTTCCTTCTCGCGCCAACATCAATGAACAATCCAAGGTAGGGGTTTATTTGTGTATGATTATTTGTGGGAAGTTATAGGGTGGTTTTTTGAAATTATTCTCTCTTTCCGTTCTTGATAATTCATCATAATTCAAGAAGTAATTATAGCTTCTTACTACCACTCTAACACGGAAAGTACTGGCCAAACAAACATGGCCTGATCTCTCTGCATTCCATGGGATTAATTGTTGATCGTGATGGAGGAATGACTACGAACCACGGTGGGGCATGAGAATGGTGGTCGGTACCACCGTTGGCCATGACGAAGGTGATGATGCAATGGCGCCGCCCCGCGGCCACCTCCACCCCGTGGCGTCCGTGCCCAGCGGCACCGCCACCCGTGGCCTCCATGCCATCCACAGCTGGGCCACCACCCTCCATGGTCGAGCTCTGCCCGTGGTTGGGCCGCCGCCCCATAGCCGAACCACAACCCTCTGTGGCCAAGCCACTGCCCGCGGCTGGTCTGTCTCCATGTGGTTGAGCCTACCCCTTCCGTGGTCACGCCTCCACCCACAATTGGGTCGTCGCCTCCCGGCATAACCATCTCGTGTTGTCCACGGCCTTGTTGAGCCACTCTACGACCTCCGCCCTCCTGGCTGAGCCATCCAGCGCCCTCGCGGCACCCCGTGTCCAAGCCACACCACAGCATCCACCCATCTGGTTGAGCCACCTATGGCCATTCTAAGACACCCTATGCCCTCACGGCACCCCTGCGTCCCAGCCTCTATCCGCGGCCCAACCGACCCACAGCCTCCACCGCCCAGTAGCACACACAGCCTCCGCGGCCCTCACGGCCTGCCGGACTGCCCATCGGTCGGGCCGCCCAGGGAGTCGGGCCGCACCATGGGCTAGTTCGACCCAAATCGGGGCGGCCTGAGCTGGGTCGGGTCAGTCCGACCAGGTTGAGTCGGTCCGACCGTGTCGGACCAGACCCGAACCTGATACGAACATTTACTTTACATGGGCCATAACTTTGGCACCGGACTTCCGTTTGACGAACCATCTACAGTGCTAGAAACCTTTTAGTGATTAAGTCCCTTTGAGAAAACCCCAATAGAGTTTTGGGTAAATTTGGGGTATGTTTGGGTTGGATCGAACACAAATCCAACTGGCCCCCAGGACTAAAAGGCTGATAACTCACAGACTAGGCATCTGATTGACTCGTCGTCTATTGCGTTGAGACCTCTATGACGTGGGGGAAAATTGAGATACTTCTTCGGGGTAATTCATATTAGTTAGAGTATCAACCATTTACTTTTGTAGTGGATCCTCTCAGAGACGAGTGAGCGTAGTGCGGGAACCGAGTAGCTAGTTGTGATGACAAGACTGACAAGAGATCCTATGTGGATCAGCTCCTAGCGATCCTATGTGGGTCATCTCATTGCTATCCTATGTGGGTCAACTCCTAGTGATACTATGTGGGTTAGATCCTAGTGATCCTATGTGGGTAATCTCTTAGAAATCCTTTCTGTGTTATCTCTTAGCGATACTGTGTGGGTCAGCTCCTAGAGATCCTATGTGGGTCAGCTCCTAGCAATCCTCTGTGGGTCAGATCCTAGCGATCCAGTGTGGGTCATATCCTAGAGATTCTGTGTGGTTCAGCAGCAGAGCCTCTTAACAGAGTAATATGATTCATTAGTTATATCTAATCATCGATACAATTGTACCTATGTTATACCTGATTTAATATTAGTTTGTACCTATGTGATACTTTCCGTTGTGGTATTACCTTGGTGGTATCCTTTTGTGTGGAACACATGTGTGGCACTTGCCTTTGTGGTTTTCCTTTCTTTGTGGAAGAGTTGGGCTATGGGATTTTGGGTTGGACCCTGTGTTTCTTCATGATTGATATGGGTATACTTGATAACGTAGGTATATGTATGGGCATATACCTAAGTAGGGTTTACAATTGACTTCATGCTTTGAGGATTATCCTTTGTGGATTTGTGAGACCATGAGGGTCTCAGGGTCCTTACTGAGTATTGTTACACTCGCCCCTTCATGGGATACACCCAAACATAGTTGTGTTTGGTGTAGATGATGGACATCCCTCACTGATGAAGAAAGTACCAGGACTAGATGGTACCTTGAGGTGGACCATTCAGCGTGTCGGTATGCAGAGGAGACGGGCGGACATGGAGTGCTAAAGAGGTGATCTGTACCTACACATCAGGTAGGAACCTCAGAGGAAAATCTTGTATCTATATTTCTCTTTCTTCAGTTTTATTGTATTTCAGTTGTACGTGTACCTTCACTGTTGGGCTTGTATTCCAGCCCATTTTACTTTAAACACTCTTTTGGTTATACAGTTTTCTTGTGTTCATATCTTGTTGTTTGCATGGTTAAGTGAGTTTAAAAATCATAAAGGAAATGTATTCCTTGTTTTACAGAATATTCCTTTTGGTGTGAGTCTCTAGCACCTGGCCTATGAAAGGCGGGCTTGGGGTAGTCACAACACAGGCCCCGAGGGACGGGTCGTGACAAATTGGTATCATAGGATTCGGTTATAACGTAGAACATAAAAATTTAATATTTATTTTAACGGCAATAGTGTTAAGTGTAGTGAGTGTGGTTATCAGTTTAGGGAATCTAGGGTTGGTGTGGCGGCTGACGTATCCATACACCCAGACCTTGAATTCTGATTTCTGACTCAATGCATGAAACCACTGATTGTGTGTGTGTTTCCAAGAGTTTTCATTGTGATATCTTGAGTCATCTCACCAGGTATAAAATATAGATCGTGGAGCACTTGTTTCTTTTTAGGATTCCTCCATGTATATATCAAGCTTGGGTTCTGAGAGTTGTATGCATTGATAGCCCACCGAGCGACAAGGCCTCGGTGTAGGGCCCTCTTCCAGTAGAGGCACCAGCAGAGACACCACTGGTACCATTACCCATTGGGACACCGATTCCACCAACCCCAGCAGTAGAGGGTGCATGCCTCTTGAGTGCATTTCACGAGTTCCAGCGCTAGAGGTCACCCAGGTTCAGGGGAGAGACGGACCCGCAGGTAGCTGAGGATTGGATGGAGGCTGTAGTGAGAGTCCTATGACTGGTAGGGACACTAGCCGATCTCATGGTGATCCTTCTCACTATACTTCTATAAGAAGCAACAGGAAGATGGTGGGGCTTGATGCTCCAGGTTCACAATGAGGTGATGCTTCTCTGGGAAGACTTCGAGAGCCTCTTTCAGGCAGATTATGTACCAGCGACACTTCGCACAGTGCACATTCAGGAGCTACTTCATCTACAGTAGGGTAGAATTATTGTAGCTTAGTATTCAATGAGGTTTATTGACCTCTCATGTTACTCCACAGATATGGTGTGGGACCCATTCATCAAGGCTCGGACCTTCGACCAGGGGATTAGGTAAGATATCAGGGCTTCTATGATCTCACTCAACATCCCGACACTGACGTGGCTATTAGAGAGATCCCTCTTAGTGGAGAGTTTCCTTGATAATCAGTCACCAGTAGCGAGATCCACCACCAGTCGTCACATAGAGGAATCTTCTACAGTTGGAAGCAGACAAATTTCACAGAGGTCCAAGAGAACCAAACCTATAGGTGGACAACTTCAAGGCTCAGGATCGGTTGTGAGGGGAACTCAAGGCAGAGCCAGTCATTACTGGAGCGGGAATTGTTACACATGCGGTGGATAGGTTCACATAGATCGGGACTGTCTAACCCGTCCTACAAATGATCAGTAGAAAGTCGAAGGACCATCTAGAAAAAGATAGAGATTCAATCGAGGAGGTCCGTAGGGAGAAGGCAGACGTGGCAGAGGAGTTGGTCCTGCATATGGTGGTGGGCGATGATTAAAGATGTTACCGCCACCACCACCAGGAGGTCCACCCCGATCGTAGGGAGTATGTGGACAAGAGAGATCTCAGCTCTAGGAAGCTGATTCCTACGATCATGGCATTCTGGAGTTGATACGAGGTATGATTTATGTCTACTCCACCTTAGCTGCAATACTCATAGACACGGGATCCATTCATTATATTATTTCCACTTCCCTCGTTCAGAGAATGGAGATTCCGATGGATCCGTTGGCTCAATACTTATGTCTAGAGACTCCTACGTGTGAAGATTTGATGATTATGCACTGGTGCTGGTAGTATGAGCTTACTCTAGGAGGTGAGAGCTTCGGCAGAGATCTCCTAGTAGCAGCGTCGAAGCCTTAAAACATCATCTTGGGTATGGAATGGTTATCTACAGTCCATGCTCAGATTGAATGTATTAGGCACAAAGTGCAGTGTGTCTGCATGGATGGGACCAGGTTTAGCTTCACCGGTAAAAAAGGAGCCTTTGCAGCCCAGAATGGACTTACCTGGAGGAGTGTTCATCCAATCACTCATTAGTTTTCTAGCCTTACCCTCAGAGTGGTTGATGTGGAGAGTCTGAGATATCCTGTAGTGGTGGACCAGTAAGCGGATGTCTTCACTAATGATGTTCTGGGTCTACCTCCTCATAGAGAAGTGGACTTTTACAATGACCTGTATCTTGGGACGACACCAATATCTACATCATCATATCATATGTCTCCTACCGAGCTTCAGGAATTGTGGGTAGAGCTAGGGGACTTGTAGGGGATGGGATTCATTCACACCAGTGTTTCACCTTGGGAAGCCCCGATTTTCTTCACCAAGAAGGTGGATGGGTACTTGAGTCTTTGTTTTGACTATCGGCGCCTGAACCAGGTGACCTTGGAGAAAAATTACCCACTTCCGAGAATTGAAAACCTCTTTATTCAGCTGAAGGGAGAACAGTGGTTCTCAAAGATAGACCTCAGATCAGGCTATCACCAGATCAGAGTATGAGATGAGGATGTGCTGAAGATGGCTTTCAGATGTCGGTACAGCCACTACGAGTTCTTGGTTATGCCATTAAGTGTAACAAACACTCTAGTAGTTTTCATTGTACTCATTAATAGGATCTTTCAGCCGTACCTTGATCACTTTGTAGTAGTCTTCATCGATGACATTCGTATCTACTAGGCCACTGTGGAGGATCCTGCCTATCATTTGCAGTTAGTACTAGACACACTCCGAGAGCACCAGCTTTATGATAAGCTCTCGAAGTGCCAATTATGGATCCGAGAGGTTCACTTTCCAGAACATGTCATATTGGAGGCTAGAGTTGGAGTGGATCCAATGAATATTGAGGTGGTACTTTCTTGGAAGCCACCCAGGAGTGTAATGGAGGTACAGAGTTTCCTGGGTTTGGATGGATACTACCGATGTTTTGTGCCAGATTTCTATAGAGTTGAAGCACCTCTATCAGTGTTGGCGAAGAAGGGGAATCCCTTTGTGTTGTCGGAGATATTCCAGCACAGTTTTCAGGAGCTGAGGTAGAGGCTGACTGGTGCCCCCATCTTGAGGATTCCAGAAGAGGGTGTATGGTACATAGTATACTGCGACACATCAGGGACCAGACTTAGATGTGTCTGGATGCTAGAGAGAGTAGTGATTGCATATGGTTCTCAGCAGATGAGATATCATGAGAATAACTACACTACTCATGACCTAGAGTTATCAGTTCTGGTCATTGACTTGAAGATGCAACGACATTACTTGATGGGAGAGCATTTTACAGTGTACTCTGATCACAAGAGTCTCAGGTATATCTTCTCTTATAAGTACATGAACCTGAGACAGTGATGTTGGCTTGAGTTCCTCCAGGACAATGACTTCGAGATATTCTATACTCCTAGGAAAGGGAATATTGTCGCAGATTCACTTAGCAGGAGATCCGGTATACAGCTCCTACGCGAGGTGACAGAGTAGCAGGACACTTTACAGATATCCTTTGTGGATTGAGATGGAGCATATTTTCTTCAAATCTGTTATAGTCACTCCCCCACTACTTCAGCGAGTCAGGGAGATGCAACGTGGGGACGCTGACTATGATAATTGGCGTGCATTGATTTCCACAGGTCGGTCACCTGATGGATTTTAAGAAGGTGGAAAGCACTTCATCCTCTTCAGAGGGCGTACCATGGTACCAGTGTCACTTCTGAAGGAAGTGATGAGGGAGTTCAACACATCCCCTCTAGTGGTACATCTAGGATTTGAGAATATGTACCATGATCTCCTATAACAGCACTGGTGGTCGGGATTAAAGAAAGTAGTAGCAGAGTTTGTCTCTTGGTACCTCACTTGTTAGCAAGTGAAGGCGGAGCATCAGGTACCTGCAGGATTGGTTCATCATTTAGAGGTCTCAGAGAGAATGTGGGATGGGATATACAAGGACTTCATGAAAGGAATTACAAGTACATCCAGGTGTCATGACTCGATTTGGGTGATCGTCGACTGACTCACCATGTCAGCCCACATCATAATGATCAGAGAGCATGGTTCAGTAGAGAGCTTGGGATGCCTCTATGTGCAGGAGATTTTGTGGCCACATGGAGTACCCTCGATGATTGTCTCCAATCGTGATGTGTGTTTTACTTCCTAGCTATGAAAGGGGTTGTAGGAGGCTTTCGGGACGTAGCTTATTTTGAGCACTACCTTACATCCTAAGATGGATGGTCAGACTGAGTGAACCATTCAGACCCTCGAGGACATGCTACGTGATTGTGTCCTCGATTTTGGTCGCATTTGGGAGGATCACTTGCCATTTTTGGAGTTTTCATAAAAAAATATTTATCACACCACCATTGGGATGGAACCTTTCAAGGCCTTATACGGGAAACCATGTAGATCAACTTTGTCCTAGACTGACCTAGGGGAGTCAGCACTAGTTGGACCAGAGACGGTATGGGATACCACAGAGAAGGTGCAGAGCATCCAAAAGTAGATAAAGACCGCACAGAGTAGGCAGAAGTCTTAGGCTGACAGGAGATGGACACCTCTGGAGTTTGAGTATGGTGACCACATCTTTCTACGGGTCTCACCTCGATGAGGTTTTCAGAGATTTGTTTGAGGCGGTAAGTTATCTCAGAGGTACATCTGACCCTTTCAGGTCCTCAACTGAGTTGGTGAGGTGGCTTACCGGTTATCTCTTTCACCTCAACTGCATAGGGAGCATGACATCTTCTACATATCCCAGCTGAGGAGATACGTGCACAACTGTTCTAACATCATCGACCCTGACGAGCTGGACATCGATGACGGGGTGACTTTTATGGACGTTCTAGTAGAGATTGTGGATCGAAATGAGTGGGTCCTTTGTGGATGGTTGATACCTTTGGGGTGTGTTCCTTGGCAGCACAGGAACCTCCAGGAGAGCACATGGAAGCAGGAGGCTCAGATGCGTGCTCAGTATGCCAACTAGTTTACCTAGTTTTAGTTGTGGCTTCGGGGACGTAGATCCCTGAGGTGGGTAGAATGTAAAGACCTGGAATTTCCATGTAATTTTTTTATAAATATATGATAATTTTTATGATTCAATGATAATTGACCACATGTTATTTTGTGGCTCGGAGTGCCTGGAATTAATTTCTGAACTTTTGTTCGAGTACATTCAGTAAACGTGTGAGCAGGTTTTTCTATCTTTTGAACAGGTGCTCGAAGTTGAAATCTGAGGACACTGTTGAACTCGTAGTACCGGTATTCTCTTAAGAAGACCTTCACCTCGATCGTAGTGGTTCAAGATTAAAAGATAGATTTTGGGTTTTTTGTGAAGGAATAAAATAATATAAAATGGTGTAACATTTTTATTTTATTTTATTAAGAAACCACCCATGTAGATATTTCATAGGTGGGGACCACCTGAACAAAAACCACCCGTGAGAGGTTATTTATGTGGGGACCACCGAGCCGAAACCTCCCATAAGATGTTATGGTGGTGGGGACCACTCAAGTCATAAAACCCCTTGAACTCCCTCATAAGTGTGGGGAATCCTATTAAACTTCCCCCACAAAAATGGTGCCACCCCCTTTAATTTGTTATTCCAAACTATGTATTAATTGACCCAATTTGAATTATGCCAACAACTAAATAGGGGAAACTAATAGTTTTGGCTACTTTACAATTTGGTGGATTTGGGGAGAGGAGAAATATTAGGAGGATTTCACTTCTCCAATGAAGAACGCCCTCGAAGAAAATTCTTCGGAAATCATGGGAGAGGACGACGAGCGAGCCCGACATCGAAGTGTGTTTCAGAAGTGACGATATTTGGTGCTCTCTTTTCCTTCTTTAACTTCCTTCTCAGGCCAATGTCAACGATAAATACATGGTAGGGGTTTATTTTTGTATGATTATTTTCCGGAAGTTATAGGGTGGTTGTTTGAAATTATTCTCTCATTCTGTTCTTGATAATTATTCATAATTCAAGAAGGAATTATAACCGATTCCTACCACTCTAATGTGGAGAGTGCGGTCCAAACAAACATGGCCCGACCTCTCTGTAAACCATATGATTAATTGTTGATTGTGATGGAGGAACAGATACGAACCACAAAGGGGCACAAGAATTGTGCTCCACACCACCTTCGGCTGCGAAGAAGGTAACGGCACCACGGCGCCACCCCACAACCATCGTCACCCCCCAGCCTCTGCGCCCTGTGGCACAACTGCCCAAGGCCTCTGCGCTATCTGCGGTCGGGCCGCCCCCCTCCACGCCCGCGCCGCCGCCTGTGGCCGGGCCGCCGCCCTGCGTCCATGTCGCCACCACCCTATGGTCACGCTGCCACCCACAGCTGAGCCGCCACCCTCCGCAGGTGAGCCATCACCCATGGCCGTGCCACCACCCTCCGCGGCCAAGCCGCCGCCCTCAACTGGGCCGCCGCCTCCTGGTCGAGCCATCTCATGTCGCCCGCGGTCTTGCTGAGACGTTACATAGCCTCTGCCCTCCTTGTCGAGTTGTACCACGCCCTCATGGAACCCCACCTCCGAGCCACCCCACATACTATACCCTTCTGGCTGAGCCACCCTGGGCCAAGCTGAGCTACCCTGTGCCCTCGCAGCACCCCCGTGGTCGAGCTGACCTACAGGCTTTGCTGCCCTGCGGCCTCCACTACCCATCACGGTCGTCGCAACATTTCGGACAGCCCAGCAGGCCAGGCCGCACCCTGGTTCAGGCTTGACCTAGAGTTTCGGGTCGAGTCGGCCCAAACCTGGTCAACCCAGGCCAGGTCGGGTCGGGTCAGGCTGACCGGGTCGGGCCGAACCTGGACCTGATACGAACCTTTACATTACTTGGGCCATAACTTTGGCACTAGACATGCGTTTGATGAACCTTCAGTGGCACTGGAAATCATGGAGCGAGATGGTCTCTTTGAGTATACCCCACTAGAGTTTTGGGTTAATTTGAGGTGTTGTAGGGTTGGTTTGAGCATGAATCCAACCGGCCCCCCAGGACTAAAAGGCTAATAACCCACAGACCGGGCGTCCGATTGATGCACCGTCTATTGCATTGAAACCCCTATGACTTGGTGAACCTTTGAGATACTTCTTTGTTGGACTTCATAGCAGTTGGAGTATCAACTAGTGACTTTTGGAGTTAATATTATCAGAGATGAGTGATCATAGTGTGGGAACCCAGTAGCTGGCTGTGATGAGAAGACTCGCTAGCAATCCTGTGTAGGTCAGCTCCTAGCGATCCTTTGTGTGACAGCTCCTTATAATCCAGTGTGGGTCATCCCCTAACGATCCTGTGTGGGTCAGCTCCTAGAGATCCTGTGTGGGTCAGCTCTTAGTGATCCTATGTGGTTCATCTCCTAGTGATCATGTGTGAGTCATCTCCTATCAATCCTATGCGGGTCACCTCCTAATGATCCTATGTGGGTCACCACCTAGCGATCCTATGTGGGTCAGCTCCAAGAGATCCTCTGTGGGTCTACTCCTACAGATTCTGTGTGGGTTATCTGTAGAGCCTCTTAATGGAGTAAGATGATTCAGTAGTTATAACTAATCATCTCTACTACCGTACCTAAGTTATACCTGATGTGATCTCAGTTCGTACTTGTGTGATAATTTCTTTTTTGGTAATACCTTAATGGTATTCTTCTTTGTGGCATACCAATGTGGTAATTTGTTTTTTGGTTATAATTCCTTTGTGGAATATTTGAGCTTTGGGATTTTGGGTTGGACCTTGTGTTTCCTCATGATTGTGGTCGGTATACTTGATAACGTTGGTATATGTATGGGAATATACCTAAGTAGGGTTGCCATTTGATATCAAGCATTGAGTGTTAGCCTTTTTGGATTTGTGAGACCTTGAGGGTCTTGGGGTCCCTACTGAGTATTGTTATACTCACCCCTGCACAGGCTATGCCAGCACTTCGTTGTGTTTGGTGGAGATGATGGATAGTGCTGATTGAGGACAAGAGTACGAGGACTGGACAGTACCAGTAGGTGGACCATTCGGCGTGTCAGTATGCAGAGGAGAAAAGCGGATGTGGAGTGGTGAGGAGGAAATCGGTACCTACCCTTCAGTTAATAACCTCAAAGGATGATCATGTAGCTGTCTGTATCCTTCTTCAGTTGTATTTTATATCATTTGTACTTGTACCATAACTGTTGGGATTGTATTTCATCCCCTTTTACTTTCATAACACTTTTGGTTATACAATTTTCTTGGGTTTTTATCTTGTTGTGTGCTTGGTTACATGAGTTTATAGGTTATAAAGGAATTATCTTCCTAGTTTTAGAGAATATTCCTTTCGATGCTAGTCGCTAGCCCCTGACCTATGGAAGGCGGGCTTGGGGTTAGTCATGGCACAGGCCTCGGGGGATGGGTTGTGACAGATTCCTTCTTTTTCATACCTGATTCCGGTCACTAGATCCTTATTTCCTATCATATGTGAGGTGTACTCACTATCAATGATCTAGATTCAACCACTCCATGATTGAATTTATTTTTTCTGATCCATATTTCTTATTTCATAGCCAGTGAAAATTGACAATAATGATCTTCATAAAAGTATGATTAAACAACTTTATCTTGTAATGATAAAAACTGATTTTTCATTTTCATCTCGTTTGAGGATACATTAAATTGCCTCTTATGATCACATTTATTATTTTTTTAGCTCATTTCATTGAATTTTTTATGAGAATTATCCTACAATGTGACCAAATCCTCTACAATTAAAACAATGATCATTAAATGAACTTATAGAAAATTGAGTTCTGTATGGTTTCCTATATTAATAATTTTCCCTTCCATACCTCCTAGCTATGGAACAAACATTTTTTTAGTGTTACATTGTTCCACAAAAATTACATCTAATGTGAGTTTCATTTCTCTGTGGCAATACTACACTAATGGTTCCCCCTTGCATTCTCTAAATATTTTGACTCTGATTCATTCCCATGTCAATATTTATCCTCATAGTGGTATCATGTGGTCTAACTTCAACCATTAATACTTTCTGTTTATGATTAAGCCCCCTACTAACTGTATCATTCTAAAAAATCATTTTCCTTTCCATAAACTCATTTTTATACATTACCATAACATTGAATTATACTTTCCTTTTTCTATTTACTATGTATCTTTATTTTCAAGAATCAATAGTTTCTTATCCCTTTTCACTTTCCATCTCATACTGACAACCTCTTATTCAATATATTCTATAAAATTTGATTTTAACATTTATATTATTATTTAAACCATTGATCTCTATTTTATGAACATCAATTTTAATTTTTTACAAAACTAACTTCTCTATGATCTTTGGTATTTAAGGATTCATCATTTCAATTTGTTCATTTATCTGATCCATATCTTTTCCCTATTGCCACATATAATGTTGGTCATTACAAACAACTTTGTTGGAATTATTTTTTTTCTCTCCAAATGTCTATCTCTTTATGTGAAGATTCTATTTTGACCTAAAGTTCAACTCTTCCTTCAACTTCTCTTTCATCATTGTCTCTTTCTTATATTGTTACAGAGTTGCAAAAAATTTCCATCATAGAATCTCCTTCATGATCCTTGCTCTATACTAATTCCTATACCTTAGATTCTTCTAAACTATCATATTCTCTTCAAAAATGATTCATATTTTTTAATAATTGTGTCTCTATAATTTTTCATTCCATTCATGTAGGCTGAAGACTTATTCATGGAAATTTAGAATTCATCATATTCATATTCTTGAAACTTATTGGGGTACCTTGCTCCATGATTTCCCACCATTATACATCTAAACAATTCAATTGGTATTTTTACTTAGATCTTTCCTTTTCCTCTTTGGTGATTTGAGGAAGGAATGACATCACCTCATATGTCTCATCATCTACCTATCCATATTCAATGTTATGATTCTTGTTGTCCTTGAAGTCCACTTCTTTAGACTTCCAATTTTAAAAAAAAGAAGAATTATCATTTCTCATAACATATGAAACACGATGACTATTCAAGATATCTAATGTCATATACTTCATACATTTCTCATCAAATATAGAATCATTTTGATTGAACTGAGGTGGAAGTTTTATCAAGATACACATAACGATAATTATATCTTCAATAGTTTTTTCAAGACCATTCTTGTCATTAACATCAATATTCACCCTGCCAAAGAATGCAATGATAGACTCCTTTGGGTGCATTCTAAGATCATCATATATTTTCCATAGTACCTAAAACACTGCTTCTCTAAATATTGAGACACCGTCATAAATATTTACCATATATTCCCACATAGAATGTGATGTTTTACATTACTTAACCTTCATATAGATTTCATGGATAGGGATAAAACAAAATCATTAGTCCCTTTGGTTTCAGCATCTAATTCAATTCATTATGATTTGGATAAAGAACCACTTTCAATACTGGATGAAATTATATGCATAGCTACTATAAATTCATCTGTGCCTGATGAGAGGAAGTACTGATGCATCATATTTATCCATAATTGAAATTTTTTCCATAAAAGACCAACAACCCTTTTTTATTGAAAATCTCCATTTCTTATATTGATATAGAAATAATGAATTGAAACCTTTACCTTTAATTATAATTGATATCCCAATTAGGTTTCACACCCTAAGAGTGGGGGTGAATTAGGGTATGAAAGATTAAAACAACATCCCCGGCAACTCTAGTTTTTTTTAAACAAAACACTTTTCTATCTTATTCCCATAGAAATATATGAACATAACTTAAATGATGCATCAGAAAAAGTGATATTTACGTGGTTCAACCTCAATGGATAACATCCAAGGAACATATAATGAATGTTTTATGACGTACAAAATCAAATATGGCTCACTTATAAATTATATAGTTCATTCTAGATCAATTATATTCCCAATATCACTGCCTTTACAAGGATTACGATTACCTATCTACTTTCCCAAGTGTCACTCCCAGAGTCTCTTTCTCTAGCTTACATCAGGTTGAAAGGATCATCATCTTTCTCTTCATTTTCTCATTATTCTGGCCAGGATCCTCAGAGAGTTTATGTTCTAGTTTGTCTATTAATTTTAATTAAAGAACACATCATCAATTGTAGGTAGATGCTATGTTGAAGTCCATATTTTACCCAACGATGATGTAATATTTTCCACATACATTTATTTGGTTGAGATTACATTCATGAACTATTTTTTTCCTTTTGAAAAGTTCCTTAATTACTTTGTGAACTGACTTTCCCCGTGTGGAGAAAGTTCTTTGAGGACCACCTCTTCTTTCAAAGACCAACTCTTCATCTGTGGACTTCCACCACATCCTCATTCCAGCTTTTCATTCATGGACCACCTCTCCTTCCACAAATGACCACTCTTTTCACATACCAATTCTTCTTCCGTGAACCACCTCTGCATCCTTGGATGACTGATGATTCTCAAACCACCTCTAATACATAGTCCCTCATCATTTTTAGGCTACAAAGATCCACTGAAACACTTTCAAGGAACTGTTCCGATGAACTACATCACATTTCATGGAATCCTCCCTTATGAAATCTACTCCTTCTTGGAATTCTCCATCACAAACTACTTCAATCTTCATCAAATTTATTCTAGGGGGTGATGTTTTCTAAAGAAATTCTCACTACATAATCATCTGATTTAGGGTCTTATATAGGAAAATAGATCCATAAAACCTACTAATACGATTTACCCAAGACATCGATGTTGTACAACCTTCATTTCGAACATATATATGGGGTTTGTAGAGTGCCTTTGTACTTTTGAGGTGGTTGATGTATTCCCCAGATGAAAACCCTTTCCAGATACTCAAATCACTACCTCTTTTCAGAAATGATGTTCCTACCAAAAACATCAATAATCCCATGAACTATGAGCCTCCCATATAATTTTATCACTATGTAGTCCATGTAGCACCCTTCACGATCTGCATAGCACTTCTATATGGAAAAATTCCTTTTCATATTTCCCAAAGTTGTTCTACATAGCTCCATTTACTTTCGATGAACTATGATTCGTGGTTCACAATTCATGAACAACTTTTAGAAAAACCTTACTCTTCCAAAAAAACACCAGATTTTGAGGTCCAAAATGTGGTAAGCACGAGGAAACTGTACCAACTTAAAAACATGATTTGTCAACACCAACCATAATGATGCACAATCATTTTTCTTTTTCAACAAACACAATAACCCCAATAACACTAAGAGGATAAATTAAGGGATTTATGACCAACAAACTATTTCAAAGTGTCTGTTCAAGACATGAGATATGCATTTTCTACAGCATGTGGTATCTCATATGGGTGTTGTAGTAGATATGTCAATGGCTTAAGTAGTGGTTTCATGAATAACAAAAAATAATGTTAAATATTTTTGCAGTTTCCTTGGTATCGTAGTCTATTATTAGAGGTTGGTACAAGATTTCTCTTGATTTTACCCCTTGCTAAAAGTTTTGACTAGAAAGGACCATGATTTTTTCTAGACTGATTGGTGGTAGGCAGTGTTCAATTACCTAAAGGGGAAGCGGGTTAGTTCATCGGTGGTTTATTTTCCTGAGGATGGACTGATGTTTGAGGTGATTTTTGATTATTATCGTCTGGGATTAGGGTAAATCTTGATGAATAATAATTATGTGATATCTTATGGGTATAGGAAGTTATTTCCACATTAGCATAACTATGTCGCCCATGATCAAGCACTAAAATCAGTTGTGTTTAGACTGAGGTTGTGGAGACATTACCTTATTAGGGATCTCTATGTGGTCTTCATGTAAAATAATAATTCGATTTATATATTTTCCATGCATGCCCAAAATCTATTATCATGGATGTGGATGGAGTTATTTTTGGAATAGGATTTTGACATCTCCTAAACCTAAATAAAAGTGAATTTCATGGTCAATTCTTTGAGAAGAAAGTAGAAAAAGGATATTGTTCAAAAATTAGTAGAAGTATGGAGAGAAATGGTGGAGTTTGTAGCCTCTCACAAAGATGAAAGGGTGGATGGTGGTAGATTCTTTTTTAGATGATTGTGTAGTATTCTTTGATGGATTAGGTGGAGTATCAATGGGGAGACTATGAGGAATAGGTGGTGGGTGATCATGTTTTCCATGGTGATTCTCTAAAGGTATGGCCAGATTGTGGTCAGAACTTGATGTGGTTTCATGAATGGTTGTTTTTTCTGGTAAAAATGTGCTAGGGAGTTCTTATTGAGTTTCATATATCACATTTTGTGGTACAAAAATAGTTTCTAAGATGTATTTTGGATCGAGAGAATAGTTTTGGTGGCTTAGAATGAAATGGGAAGTGTCATAGTTTATTGATCGATGTCTAGTTTTCCAATATATAATGGTTGATCATCTTATTCTATGATATTTTTTAAATACCATTTATATTCCAGTGTGGAAATTAGATGAAATATCGATGAATTTTATCATAGGGTTACCCCGAGCATAGAGAGGTTGTGATTCTATCTCGGTGGTCAATGATAATTTCATGAAATTAGACCACTTCTTAGTGATCATGGAGTCCAGTGCTATGGATTCTTTGGAAAAGAGGTATGTGGATGATTTGGTGTGATTACATGGAGTTACGATGTTCATTATCATGGATCATGATGCATGGTTTACCTCAGGGTTCTTGAGGGGATTGTATCATGATTTTAGCACATAGTTATGCCTCTACAATACTTTCCACCCACAGATATATGGGAATATTGAATGCAATATCCAAACATTGGAGGATATGTTATGGTAATTAATCTTAGTATTTGGTACATCTTAGATAGGATGACTACAATTTTTAAAGATTTCCTATAATTATAGTTATCACTCTTCCATTGGCATGGCCCCATTTGAGTATTTCATAGGAGATGATGTTATTCTCTATTATAATGGATAGAGGTCATGGAGATATCTACTCTTTATCCTGATGTGGTACAGAGGATGATAGATAATTTTCATCATGTTTGTGAGTGGATAAAGCAGTTCCAAATTGGAAGGATTCTTATTCTGATCATAGGAGGCCCTTGGAGGACTAGGTTTGGGAGCACATGTTGTTGATAGATTCCCACCAACATGGAAGGAGGATGTTTAAAAGAGGTAGTAAGATTTATCCTAGGTTTTTTAGGACCTTTGAGGTGTTGGGGAGAGTGATTGAAGTGGTTTACTGGTTAGAATTTTCACCATGGTAGGAGATGTTCTACGATGTATTCTACATCTCTCAGCATCATCGATATCTCTCTGACAACACCCATGTCATTGACCAGAGAGATTTGATTATCAAGGATGAGAAAATATTTTTGGATCATCTATTGGAGATGAAATACCATCAAGAGATGATATGTGAGGATAGACCATTCCCTTGGTTCATGTGTTGTTGATATTTCCCTTGAGGAGAGTACTAGGGAGTGAGAGACACAGTTGCATTCCGAGTACCTAGAGTTGTTTTGAGTTTTTCATTGCTCTTTTTTATGTGATGTTTGATCCCTATTTTATGAGATTAGCTATTTTATTTTTTTTGTGATGTGTATGGTATAATGTGTGATACATTCCTGAAATATAAATATGTAAGGATCCAATTCCTAGTCTATGTAATTTAGCTGTGATGTAATTAAACAAAAGTGGGAGAGTCAGTGCTTCCTAGAGTGGATAACATCTTCATATGGAAGTCTTAATCCCATAATTCATGTGTTTCAGATGATGTAGTTTTTTGGTAGTGTAATTGTTGTGTGAGGGGATACTATTTGTAGTAGTGGTTTTTGGAGATGAGGTTGTAAGGGATATTTGTGGTTTTTTGGTTTGGTGTGTTTGGATTATGGTGGAATTTCAGTTATGAAGAGATCCTTGAAAGGTATATTTAGGACTGGTTGTTCAGACCTCATTTCCTTCTAGTATTAGTTTTTTATTCTAGATTGTGAGAATAATTTTATAAGTATCCGATGTAATGGTATGTTCCCATCCAGTCTGTTAGTTTTTTGGTCTTGAGTTTTTGAGGTGTTCGGGGGTTATTCTAGGAAATTCCGGTTGAATTTATAGGTGCATCATAACTACTGCAGGAAATACACATCGTGTATGTGTATTACATGATGTGAAATCTAGTTTAATGGATTGTCTAGGTCTCATTCATTACATGTATTCTTTTTGAATTTAAATAATAAAAAGGTGATGTGTTTATCGGTGGAACCTAGAATACTGAGATTACATGATGTGAAAGGGGAGTAAATCTCAAGTAATTACCCTTTCTTGTATAGTTTTAATGGTTTCGGTAACTAATGTAATTTATCAAACCCTACAGAAGTAGATCTCCTCTAAATTCAAGTATCCAATGACCTTATCTTTCAACGTTTGGATATTCATTTCAACGAGGATCAATCATTAGGCTCCTATCTTTGACCCTTGGTAGGATCTCCACTCATTCTCATCAATTTTCATCCATTCTTCTCATGGGGATTCGATACAGTTGTAACACCCCAAGCTTCCACGGTAAACTTCTCTTTGAATAATACAGTAGCATGTGTTGTACGCAACTTCGAATTCTAACACACCGCGACTAATCAAAGTAGCCGTTATGAATAGTAATAAACAATTTTTAAATTTATATAAATTTTATATTTCAAAATGGACTTCATTTTTGTATTCGTAATATCGAAATTATCCTAAGTTAAATTTTTTGTAATTTTCTGAGAACTTCCAATTTTTTTATGAATAGTGAAAAATAATTAAAAACAACATTTTTAATCAAAATAATTTATAGTGATAAATTATACTATTGAGTGTTTTAAAATTATAATTAGAATATATTTTTACCATTTTATCCAATGGTGTTCATTAGAATTAATTTCACTTTGAAATTGGACATAAACAATTGTTAATCTTTTGATTTATATTCTTTCTAAAAACACGCTATTTGTTGTGACAGCTGGAATTAGTTATAAAATTAATTAATTCAACTTATATGTTTGGAATTTTGTAAAATATACATCATTTTTGAATTCGGAATATCAATTATAGCTTAGGGTGAAATTTTGGCATTGTTCTGAAAAACATCAATTTTTTATGAATAGTGAAACCACTAAGTGGTAGTTAAATAACTGATTTTTCATTTAAATGAAATATTACTAATTATATGATTTTATTTTCAAAAATCCAACATACATGGTTTTCATTAGGAAGTAAAATGTTGTTCAATGGGATTAAAATAATTTTTTGGTGATTAGTAACTTTTAAGTTTAATTAATTGCGATTAAAGGTAATTAGTGAAATTTAAGGTAAAAATGATATTATAAAAATATGAAAATACCTTTAAACTTGTTCTACCCCTATTTTATGTGTCATGGCCGACCAAGACAATCCATGGGTCAACTTGGGGACCCCATGGAGCCACATTGGTAGGAAAATGACATAGATAACTTTTATTTAAAGTTAAAATAAAAATGTCACAAACATAAGTTGTTTTACTAAAACAATTTTTAAATGGAGTTATACAAGGCATATTTTTGACTATAAGTATTCATTAGAAATATAAAAAGATTTCCTACATTATGATATTTTTTTTATAATTTTTAGACATTAAATAAATTAAATTATTTATGACACCATCATAATGGAGCGATTACCTCATTAATTAACGATTTTAAATAAAATGAAAATATAATGTAAAATCTAAGGCTTACACTTGTCAAAAACCTATTGTATGAGTATATTTCGAACCCTTATCACCTTATCCTCTAAATATATCATTTTGGGACCTTTAAAATCTGAAACTCGTTATATAATAAAGTAACATTTCATTACTTTCCAAAAGTGCCCCTCCTCTCCACTTATAAAAGGCCCCCACCACTACCACCATACTCACACATTAAAGACATTTTTCTCGGCCAACCTATGCCCAAATACTATCCCAACTTCCCTACCTTACTCCTAGAAGCCTCACTTTGGGCATAATTCTTCCCAAGGAAGCCTTTGGCTCAAATCAAAAAGAGTTACCCATTTTAAAGGTAGTGTTTTATCTTGTGTTCTTATGTATTATTTTGCTTCTACAACCACATAAAATCTATTTATTCATTTCTTTTGTAACAAAACCAGTATAATAAATATACTAGGATGTTGTTATAACAATTATTTTAGCTAAACTTACACACACCTACATCTAATGGTTAAAGAACAAACTGTTTCTGTGGCTGGCGAATTTCTGCCTCACGAAACGATGATTGTTCAACACTCATATAACACCTTAAAAGGTGTCCATTAAGATGTAAATATATTTATATACGATATATAATATATTTATGTTTACTTAAGGTTATATATTTTTAATTTATGGAATACCTTTATTGTTTCCATTATGGTAAACGTGATATTTTCATTTTAGGAAGTGCGGACTACCGCCCCCTCAAAGTGATTTGAATCGTTAATTCCATATATGGGATGTATAAAGGATGGAGTAAATGATATTATATATGATATTATACTGTAATTATAATATACCTTTATATCATTATGATTTAATTAAATACGAAATTGAAATGAAAGTAGCGTTCATGCGTACGTACGGCTTACCGTCTCCATGAACGGTGCATTTCATTTCTTACCTCTAAACGTTATGGAATATTATAAATGCATGTATATACTGAATATATATGAGATATATGATATCTATATCATGAATATAATTATGGATATAATGGATATTTCACCACATGAACAACTTGTAATTATAAAAAGTTTATTTTTGACTCAAGTACCAAAGATCGACAAAACGATCATTATTAACTTAAATAATTACATAATGTTCATAACATGGTAACAAGTGATATTAAAGGAATAAGAAACTTGAAAAGGTTCTTAAGAAACTATAAATTAACTCTAGTTTATTTTTCATGAGGTTAAAGAATGGTTGATTCAAGACAGGACGCAAGGTAAGGGAACTTCTTGACCCAACTTCCATTCTTTGGGTTAATCTCTTACTTTCAAATTATGTCATGATATTATTATGTCCTATCATGTATTTGTAGATTCTTTATGTGTACTTATAGTGAATACACATAATATATCTATTTTATCTTAAAAAATGATCTTTGTAAAGGAATTTGTCCCACTCTCCTTTCATTGAGGCATATTTTGTTTTATACACAACTTTCCTTTATACGGTGTATAAAACCCTTTGAATATTAGTTTTACTCAAATTATTTTATTTTATAATTATGATTTTTTTAAATGATTTCAAAAAGATATATTTCTCTCAAATATATGAAAATCTGGTGTAAATGTATACGAATTTAATGCAAGCTTCAAAATGTTTTCAGAAAACCCGACTCTCGAGTGTGGTAGACAGGAAGGGATTGGGCGTGGACCCATCATGGATTGTAATTAGTCGAGCAGTCTCAAAATTAGTTATTTTGTTTTCAAATTCTTGAATAATGTTTTTAGAAAAACACTGGAGTACATTTGATCAATTTTAAACGTAAGTATCTTCTAGAAAAACTGCATCGATAGGTCTCGTGAGACAAACTAGTGTCTTGGCACGAGGCCTTGACAAAATCTTATTTGTAGTCTTGGCATGAGGCCTTGGCTATGTGGTTATGATAGTCTGGCATTATGCATTCCATCATTATGAAAGTTGTTATTGATATTGCATGTGATTATTCGACCAGTAGAATATCCATGTGAATAAGTAAATGGCATTATCTCATTTATCTTTTGCCATATTATGTTGATGTTCAAGTTTAAAAGGCTTTTGTTTTAGTCGTACATTGCCTTAAATGTTTATGTTTATTTATGAAAGCTTCTTCTATATTGTTATCCTTACTAAGCATCTGAGATCACCCCTTTCAATGTTTTAATTTTTCCAGGATGTGAAGAAGTATATTATGAATGACCTGCAGGGATAAAATAAGGGGATATAAAGAGAAGATGTTGTAGTTCTGTTTCACTTTACGATGTAATGTAAGACTTATTAATGTATCTAGTGTTTCCAAGGCTACTAAACTAATCGGTATTTCGAGACTTTTTCTTTTGTGATCATGCCAATGTTACGAAGTAATGCACCGACTCTGGGTAGCTGGGGTCAGGGCATTACAGTTGGTATCAGAGGCAGTTTAGTACTAACCTTGGAAGCTAGATTTAGATAAACTCTGATTAGAGGACATAGCCCAAAGACAGACTTTGATGATTAGTATAGAAGAACTTACTAGAATTTTGGTATTATAGAGATTTTTGTGAGTTTTCCGAGAAATAAATCCTTGTCTGGATGCGAGCAGGTAGAGGTGGCTCTGACACAGATGTACCTAGGCGTAAAACCCGAAAACACCACTTTGAGCAAGATTTGAACGGGAACTAGTGCACGACAACGGGCCTTGCTACACTCTTGGTTATGACACTCCCAGGGGATATGCATAGGATAATTCTCATTTTCTTTACAAACAAATATGAAGGGTTATGAGTATATACTTCCTCAAAGAAAACTTTTTTTATGATTATGGATTATATCCATAAATAGTTCAATTATTGTTAAGTGTTTTACAAGTATGGAATTATGTATTTTGATTAATAAACTAATCTAGTTTATTCCATTGTTTAGAAATGGCGCCTAGTGGAAGGAATGGAAACCGTATCAATGCATGCACTCCGTGTAGGGATTTCCCTCCTACTCAAGATAATTATTGTGGAGATGGAGATACAACTAGGGCTGATCAACTTATTACCATACAGGGACAACTCACTCAGGTTATGAATAATAACCTTACTCATATGGAGCACCCTGATCTGCAACGTGGAGGATCAATGTTAGACCGCTTCATGAGGTAACAACCACCAACATTTAATGGGGCTACAAATCCATTAGTAGTTGTGCAATGGATAAACTCCTTAGAAAAAATATTCCATGCCTTGGGGAGTAGTGAAAGGGAGACGGTGGTCATGGCAGTCTACCGCCTCACTGGAGATGCTGATCAATGGTGGTTGCTGATTCAAAATACAAAGGAAGATGAAGAAGTATCAAGTATTCAATGGAGAGAGTTCAAAGAACATTTTTTAGAGAAATACTTTCCACATGACCATCGAGCAGATATGGAAAGGCAATTTCTGAGTCTGAGGCAGAAGGAGGATGAGAATGTCGCAAGGTATAAGGCTAAATTTACAAGGATGGCGAGGTAAGCTGCAGATTATATACGTAACCCAAGAAGTAAGATTGATCGTTTCTTTGATGGGTTAAAACCATTTCTCCGTCGAGCTTTAGTATCACAATCCTACTCATCGTACGAAGATATTGTCTCGTGTGCTACCAAGATAGAAAAGGAATTCTCTAAGTATTATGACAAGAAAGTAAAGCAAGATAAGAAGAGAATGGTGGAACAAGAGACAGATAAAGGGAAAAAGGGAAAGAAGGATTTTCCATTATGTGATAATTGTGGGAAGAATCACCCCGGTGCTTGACTAAAAGGAATTGTAGTTTGTTATAAATGTGGAGAAAAAGGTCACCAGGCTCGTGATTGCAAGGGAAAGAAAGAGGTTATCAATGTTGAATTCTACAATTGTAGGGAAATGGGGCATTATGAAAATGAATGTCCTAAGCGTCAGGGAAACATACCTCAGAAAAGGCCAAAGGATCAAGGACAATCTTATGCTGTTACTACAGTTGAAGTGGAATAATTAATGTATTGGTGCTTTTGGAAACAAGGATTATATTATGGTTATAAAAATAATGTGATATATATAAGGATTATACTGTAGTACTTGTTGTTATCATTAAGGTTTTAATATGATGAAGGAAATCATATTTTTAGTATGTGACAATAAGAGAAACATTAAATTGTTTGGGGAATCTGATGTTACAGATGATTTTGGAATTTAGAGACCTTTTAGAGAAAGTCTGGACAGAGGTATTTTGGATAACTATAAAGGTTGGAATGGATTAAGATGATCTTTGGATAGTATTGTTTAAGGTTAAAACATTTATGAAGATTATTTTTGGAATATTATAATACTATAGTTTTAGGAAAAGGACAACCTGCAAGGTGGGGCATAACCCGTCGCGTCGGACAAAGCTGTAGGAATCGAACCCACAACCATAGTGAGACAGGCCTTTATTACCTACCACTATCCTACAGGAAGTCCTTGGTTATTACAAAATAGTTTTACTAATCTAAATGGCATGTGTTAATATTTGGAACTTTATAAAATTAGGATAAATAGAATATTTTTGAGTTCTATTACCTTTTAGAGTGAAAGATAGGTTTGTGGTAAACATTTATTAAAGAATGAAAGTCTACATAACAAGTATGTATATTCCCTTACGTTCTTAGTAAATATCCTAAATAAATTCCTCAACTTTATAAAAGGTAACTTAAAACAAAAACATTGCCGGTTAACTTTTCCAACTGGGGATTCAATGACCGTTTAACCAATCACAAGTTTGTGATTTTCTTATTGTTAACTTTCTCCTAATCATGTTTTCTACAACTCTCCATCAAACCTTGATGGTTTGTTTTTCTTCCATATCCATATTTTCATTGCATCCTAGTATGGGCTATCTCGGGTGACCTTTGTACTTCTCTTTCTTTATTTTAATGTTATATTTTTATTAACCCTATTTCCGAAGTGGGTTTTCCACAAAGGTATTTTCTATTTTCAACCTTTTATTTTAGAATAACATTTTGAAATTGCGAGGACGCAATTTATTTGAAGTAGGGGAGAATGTAACACCCCAAGCTTCCACGATACACTTCTCTTTGAATAATATAGTAGCGTGTGTTGTACGCAACATCGAATTCTAACACACTGCGACTAATCAAAGTAGCCGTTATGAATAGTAATAACCACTTTTTAAATTTATATAAATTTTATATTTCAAAATTGATTTCATTTTTGTATTCGTAATATCGAAATTATCCTAAGTTGAATTTTTTGTAATTTTCTGAGAAAATCCAATTTTTTTATGAATAGTGAAAAATACTTAAAAACAACTTTTTTAATCAAAATAATTTATAGTGATAAATTATACTATTGAGTGTTTTAAAAGTATAATTAGAATATATTTTTACCATTTTATCCAATGGTGTTCATTAGAATTAATTTCACTTTGAAATTGGATATAAACAATTGTCAATCTTTTGATTGATATTCTTTCTGAAAACACGCTATTTGTTGTGACAGCCGAAATTAGTTATAAAATTAATTAATTCAACTTATATGATTGTAATTTTGTAAAATAGACATCATTTTTGAATTCTGAATATCAATTATATCTTAGGGTGAAATTTTGGAATTGTTCTAAAAAACTTCAATTTTTGATGAATAGTGAAACCACTAAGTGGTAGTTAAATAACTGATTTTTCGTTTAAATGAAATATTACCACTTCTGTGATTTGATTTTCAAAAATCCGACATACATGGTTGTCATTAGGAAGTAAAATGTGGTTCAATGGGATTAAAATAATTTTTCGGTTAATAGTAACTTTTGAGTTTCATTAATCGCGATTAAAGGTAATTAGTGAAATTTAAGGTAAAAATGATATTATAAAAATATGAAAATACCTTTACACTTTTCCTACCCCTATTGGATGTGTCATGGCCGACCAAGACAATCCATGGGTCAACTTGGGGACCCCATGGAGCCACTTTGGTAGGAAAATGAAAAAGATAACTTTTATTTAAAGTTAAAATAAAAATGTCACAAACATAAGTTTTGTTACTAAAAACTTTTTTAAATGGGGTTATACAAGTCATATTTTTTACTATAAATATTCATTAGAAATATAAAACGATTTCCTACATCATGATATTTTTTTTATAATTTTTATACATTGAATAAATTAAATTATTTATGACACCATGATAATGCAGTGATTACCTCATTAATTAATGATTTTAAATAAAATGAAAAAATAATGTCAAATATAAGGCTTAAACTTGTCAAAAACCTATTGGATGAGTATATTTAGAACCCTTATCACCTTAGCCTCTAAATATATCATTTTGGGGCCTTTAAAATCCGAAACCCATTATATAATAAAGTAACATTTCATTACATTCCAAAAGTGCCCCTCCTCTCCACTTATAAAAGGTCCCCACCACTACCACCTTAATCACACATTCAAGACATTTGGCTCGGCCAAACTATTCCCAAATACTCTCCCAACTTCCCTCCCTAAATCATAGAAGCATCCCTTTGGGTATAATTCTTCCCAAGGAAGCCTTTGGCTCAAATCAAAAAGTGTTACCCGTTTTAAAGGTATTGTTTTATCTTGTGTTCTTATGTTTTATTTTGCTTCTCCAACCCCCTAAAATATATTTATTCATTTATTTTGTAACAAAACCAGTATCATAAATATACTATGATTTTGTTATAACATGTATTTGAGCTAAAATTACACACACCTACATCTAATGGTTAAAGAACATACAGTTTATGTGGATGGCGAATTTCTGCCTCACGAAACGATGATTGTTCAACACTCATATAACACCTTCAAAGGTGGAAATTAAGATGTAACTATATTTATATATGATATATAATATGTTTATGTTTTACTTAAGGTTCCTTATTTTTAATTTATGGCATACCTATTTTGTTTCCATTATGGGTAAACGCGATATTTTCATTTTAGGAAGTGCGGACTACCGCCCCCTCAAAGTGATTTGAATCGGTAATGCCAGATGTGGGATGTATAAAAATGGAGTAAATGATAATATATATGATATTATACTGGAATAATAATATACCTTTATATCATTATGATTTAATTAAATACGAAATAGAAATGAAAGTAGCGTTCATGCGTATGTACGGCTTACCGTTTCCATGAACGGTGCATTTCATTTCTTACATCTAAATGTTATGGAATACTATAAATGAATGTATATACTGAATATATATATGAGATATTTGATATCTATATCATGAATATAATTCTGGATATAACTAATATTTCACCACATGAACAACTTTTAATTATAAGAAGTTTATTTTTGACTCAAGTACCAAAGATCGACAAAACGACCGTTATTAACATAAATAACTACATAATGTTCATAACATGGTAATAAGTGATATTAAAGGAATAATAAACATGAAAAGGATATTAAGAAACTATAAATTAACTCTATTTTATTATTCAGGAGGTTAAAGAACGGTCGAGTCAAGACAGGATGCAAGGGAAGGGAACTTCTTGACCCAACTTCCATTCTTTGGGTTAATCTCGTACTTTCTAATTATGTCATGATATTATTATGTCCTATCATGTATTTTTAGTTTCTTTATGTGTAACTATATTGAATACACATAATAGATATATTTTATTTTAAAAAATGTTCTTTTTAAAGGACTTCGTCCCTATCTCCTTTCATTGAGGCATATTTTGTTTTATACACAACTATCCTTTATATGGTGTATAAAACCCTTTGACTATTACTTTTACTCAAATGGTTTTATTTTATAATTATGATTTTTTTAATGATTTCAAAAAGAGATATTTCTCTCAAATATATGAAAATCCGGTGCAAATGTATACGTATTTAATGCAAGCTTAAAAATGTTTTCAGAAAACCCGACTCTCGAGTGTGGTAGACAGGAAGGGATTGGGCGTGGACCCATCATGGCCTGTAATTAGTCGAGCAGTCTCAGAATTAGTTATTTTGTTTTCAAATGCTTGCATAATGTTTTCAGAAAAACACTGGAGTATATTTGATCAATTTTAAATGTAAGTATCTTCTATAAAAAGTGAATCGGTAGGTCTCATGAGACAAACTAGTGTCTTGGCACGAGGCCTTGACAAAATCTTATTTGTAGTCTTGGCACGAGGCCTTGGCTACGTGGTTATGATAGTCTGGAATTATGAATTCCGTCATTATAAAAGTGGTTATTGATATTTCATGTGATTATTCGACCAGTAGAATATCCATGTGATAAGTAAACGGAATTATCTCATTTTACTTTTTCCATATTATGTTGAAGTTCAAGTTTAAAAGGATTTTGTTTTAGTCTTACATTTCCTTAAATGTTTATGTTTATTTATGAAAGCTTCCACTATATTGTTATCCTTACTGAGCATTTGAGCTCACCCCTTTCAATGTTTTAATTTTTCCAGGATGTGAAGAAGTATATTATGAATGACCCGCAGGGATAAAATAAGGGGATATGAAGAGAAGATGTTGTAGTTTTGTTTCACTTTATGATGTAATGTAATACTTATGAATGTATCTAGTGTTTCCAAGGCTACTAAACTAATCGGTCTATCGAGGCATGGTTTTTGGGATCATGCCAATGTTACGAAGTAATGCACCGACTCTGGGTAGCTAGGGTCGGGGTGTTACAACAGTGATGTTTTTTTACTTGGTTTGGTTTTTGGGTTTTGTTTTCAAGGATCCTTGGTGTGGTATAGGTTGATATTTGTTTCTCATATTTTGATTGGGGTTCTGGGTAATTCTTCTTTTCCATGTGATATTCAGTGAGTTGGAATGATTCTTTAACGTAGGATTTACCCTGTTTCCCTTTTTTGTTTATCATGTGGGAGGTGTTTTATTTTGTTTACCTATGGGTTACGGTTTTTCTAGATTAATCAATGAGAATGAATTGGATAATTGAATTGAAAGAAGAAAATGGGGTTTGATTCACCAGCTTTTACATCTTTGATATTATTTTTGATATTGTGAATTTTATGGGATTGATTACCTGCTGAAAATTGTGGTCGTTGGAGGATTTGTTTTAACGGGATATATGTGTTGTGATTTCCAATTTGGTTCGGATTTTTTTTGACATATCCCTAAATGTAAATTTGTTACTTACCTACACTTGGATACTGAAATGGTTTCCCCAAGATTTCATTTTGTGAGATAACACCATTAAATTAAGGTGAATATGATAAAATCTGCTATATAAATAATTAAATGGCTCATGATGTAATGCCCCGACCCCAGTTACCCAGAGTCAGTGCATTATTACATAACATTGGCATGATCACAAAAGGTCAAGCCTCAAAAGACCGATTAGTTTAGTATTCTTGGAAACACTAGATATATTCATAAGTCATACATTACATAATAAAGTAAAAAATTATAATAACAACTTGTCTTCATATCCCCTCATACTATCCATGCGGGTCATTCATAAATTACTTCTTCACATCCTGGGAAAAATAAAACATTGAAAGGGGTGAGCTTAGATGCTCAGTATGGATAACAATGTAGCGGAAACTTTCATAGATAAGCATAAACATTTAAGGGAATGTATAACTAAAACAGCCTTTTAAACTTGAACATCATCATAATATGAAAAAGATAAAATGAAATAATTCCATTTACTTATTCACATGGATATTCTACTAGTATAATAACCACATAAAATGTCAATAACCACTTTCATAATGATGGAATTCATAATGTCAGACTATCACAACCACATAGTCAAGGCCTCATGCCAAGACTACAAATAAAATTTTGTCAAGGCCTTGTGCCAAGACACTTGTTTGTCTCATGAGACATACCGATTCATTGAGGAGCTATAGCGGGCTCCACCCATCACTTACTAAGTCCAATTCATTCCTCATATGAAAAGTTTGAAACATAACATAAACATTCGTATTAAAACTAGCATACGAAATGTCAATACTTTATCCACAAACCATGAATGGTATAAAAATAGCACATCTACAGTCAAACATAACTCATTAGATACAATATGGAAGATTTTATTGTATCATATTAACCTCAATCAAGAATAATGAATTATATTGGCATAGATGAAAATAATCATCAAAACTATTAGAGAGAAATATCCCCCTTTTTCTTGAAATCAATTAAAAGTCACACTATTTGTCAAGAAGTCATTTAAAAATATATTTTTGAATCAAAGTGTCCCATACCACTTTGAAACTTTTAAAAGTAATTTTAATTTTAAAACCTTATTTTCCATATAAATAAATCCTTAAAACCATTTTTAAAACATGGATATTAATGATAATGATTTAGAAGAATAAATCTTTAAAACATTTAAAAATGATATTTTAGTTAGAGTTTCTAACCAAAGGAGAGACACTTGAATACAAATAATTGAGGTAATAAAAACTTTATAACATCATGAGAATAAAGGGATTCATGATATAATACGTCAAAGTACATTATATACACCATATAAAAGTGATTTTTTGTATAACAACAAAGGAGTCTCAATGGAATGTAATTTGAGATGAAACTTCTTATGAAGACCGTACCCTTAGGTTAAGGATAAATCAATGGAATAATTATTTGTGACACATATAAATACACACAATATTATTTGATATTCAGTGTAAATCAATCAGAGTACATTCACACATATTCTTGTAAAGACATCACCAATGAATTGGATATTTAACACAACAAATGGAGATTTATTTAAAATTACTCATATAAAGTTCATATAGATGAATTGAGAAATTATAAATGGATTTATTATGTGTATAAAAAGTATATCCATATAAAGGGGAGTGGAAATTATGAAATAAGTTAATGAATAGTGATTCCACACATAATCATGGAGTAAAATAATCAATGAAGTATGCGTAAAGCCGAATGAATGGAAATTGAAATTTCAAATTCCCTTATCGATTTGGTAACTTAGGAAACATAAAACCTTGAAAAAAGGATCATAAAATGATGATTTATATATCCACAAATTAAATTTTATTACACAATGAATATAATCATTGGCATTACACACACCATATGCAATAAATAAGTGGTGAACAATGGAAATCTCACGGAATTAAAAGTGAGATAAGAAACCCCTTACTTTGTAATTTTTCCTCAGTCAAGGGTAGTTTATCCTCCTATATAATGTTGAAATAATTGTTTTTAAATTATAAAAGAATCATATACATCAATATGATATCATATATGATCTTTTAACATAGCTTTGTTAATATTATCTTAGTATTATCGTCGTTTCGGGTGTAAACTTACTCGTTTTCTTTTATATATTTTGTTACATAAGTCGTGTTTGTTATGGATAGGTTATATATTACTCATATACAGAATTATATTAAGTCCTTAAACAATATTTGTAATCATAAAATGATAATTAGACTTGTATGGATACGATGGCGAATGAATCTCATCACGTTCGTGGAGACGGTAGACTGTACGTACGCACGAGCGATAATATCATTCTTTTGATATTAAAATCATATATAATTGGATGGTATATCATATATAAAGAATACTTATCATGTTATATTTATTATTTAAATTAATTACACATCATTATTATACCCATCTAAAAAATAATATTTTAAATAACAATTACACCACGACGTGGAGACGGTATGCCGTATGTACACATGTACGATGAATTGTCATTCAAAGGATGGATAGAATACTGAATATGGTTGTACAATTTTTATAATAACATCACAGTATATATAAGATACTGGAGTTATTATTTTAGAATGTAAATAACAAATAAAGAAGAAGTTGAAGAAGAAAGGAACTTGAAAGAGGGTGGTGAAAACGTTACCACTTCTTCGGGTTCTTCTTTTTGATTTGATGAAAAGGGCTCCTTAGGGTGGCTTTCTGATTAAACTAAGTCCTCTAGGTTGAAGTGAGGGAAGTTGGGAGGATATTTGGAAAGATTTTGGCCGAGCCAAAAGGATTGATAGGTGTGAGGAATTGGTTATAATCGGTGTCCTTTTATAAGGGGGAGGAGGTGCTCTTTATGAAAAATATAAAGTATTAATTTATAATAAATTCATATTCGGTTTATAATGGCTCCAAAGTAGATTATTCAATGTCTAAGGTGGGGATGGGTCTCAAACCACCCAACTAATAGATTTTAGACAGGTTTGGGTCACTATAGTAACCTTATCTTTTAGATTTAACACTAAGTTAAATAGTTTTACATTTAACATGTCTCTTTGTATTTTTATATTATATAGTTAATAAACATACTATATACTTCTAACAGACCCCCAAGTGGTCCATTAATGATACACCTAACATTATATAAGTCCTTTTTCCGAACCTTATATTTTTAGGAATATAATATTAATTCATAATATAATATTTTTTTTAAAAAAACTCTTTTATGCCAATTTTGAAACTATTGGGTATTTTGTTTTTGAAAAATTCATAACAGCGTTATTAATTAATATAAAATTATTATAACCAATAATAATATGTCATTTTAACCTAGAAAATTATTTTAATACATAAAAAGTATCAAATTACATTTATTTGGATATTTATAATATCAAGTATTTTAATATTTCATTAATTCAGTAATTACTGTATCACCATTGTGCCACAAATAAATTAAATTATTTAATGTCTAAAATTTATAAATAAAATACCATTATGTAGGAAATATTTTTATATTTATAATTAATATTTAAAATCTAATTTATCTTATTTAAAACCTTATATTAAAAAAATTAGAAATTAAACATTGATTTTAACTCTTTTAACTCTTCTTTGAAATAAATAATAATAAATGTCCTAATCTAATCCCAGTGGACCTAAATGATAATGTTTTATTCATATGGTTGTTTTTGGTCGAGATAAACTTGTATAATAGAATTAGGACATGTTTTAGGGTAATATTAATATCATTTTTACCCTTAATTACAGTATTTACTTTTAATCATGGTAAATAAAAGTAAAAAAGTTACTATTCACGAAAAATTATTTTTATCTTAATGAACCAAAATTTACTCCTTGATATTTACCATGTCTCTTTTATTTTCTAAATTCCACTCAAAGAAGTGGTAATATTATGTTTTACATGAATTTCCAATTTCTTTTAGGTGGTGGGTAAAAGACGGTGAAAAGTTCCATAAAATTTTTGTATATCTGAAATTATTCTAAACTAACTCCAATGAATTACATTGAACTTTTATAGGTATTATGTATCTATTTTGACCTTAATTAAATTTAAATAAAATAATTAATTATTTAAATAAAAATTCGTTTTTAAACTATATCTTAGTGTTTTTTCACTATTCATAAAAAATTACAAGTTTTCAGAAAAATACCAAAAATTCACCCTAAGCTATTTTCAGTATTCCAAATCCAAAAATGAAGTCCATTTTGAAAGATAAAATTTATAAAATTTCAAAAAGTGGGTATTACTATTCATAACGGCTAGTTTGATTGGTTGTGGCGTGTGTTAGAACTCAAAGGCGCATACAACACACGTTATTGCATTATTCAAAGGGAAACGTACCATGGAAGCTTGGGGTGTTACATTCTTCCCTCCTTCAATAATTTGCTTCATGAAAATTTTTAAAATTTGTCTTGGGAATATAATGGAAATTCCCACATCATAAAAAACTCAATAAAACTATCACTTTAAAATAAAGAAAGAGAAGTAAAAAAGGTCACCTGAGATAACCTATATTAGGATTACATGTAGAGAAAAATGGATATGGATGATAAACTAAGTGTCATGTTCTGTTGGAGAGGGATAGAGAACATGATCAAGAGAAAGTTAACAACAAGAAAACCACAAACTAGTGATGGGACAAATAGTAATTAGTTTCCCAGTAGGAAAAGTAAACATCAAACATTTTTTTGTTTTAAGTTACATTACATAAAGATGAGGAATTCATTTCTGAGATTGATGAAGAACATAAAGATATATAAATACTTTTTGAGTAAAGTATCATTCTTTAATAAATTCATACTACTAACTCATTTTTAAACGATGAGTATTCAAGAAGACTTGGTCACACTATAAGATATAGAATAAAATTCTTATAGAATCACATGATCCACGAAGGATAAACTATATATTTACCTGGTATTTAGAGATTATTCAAAACCAAAATGGTTAGTATAAGATCTGATGATCCCCCAAAAGGATATCCTAATTAGAGAAAGAAATACTAATCTTAATTTCTAAAATTAAACCAACAATACCCCAAAGATAAATAAATACCATTCAATAAACAATTGTCCTTAAAATCCTTCAATATAATCCAAACTAATATTGAAACCCAAGACTTAGATGAATTTGGTTATGTTGTCTTCCATGTTAATTGTATCTCAAAATGACATCAATTACTCTTAAAGTCACATACTTAAAAGTAATTAACCTAATTAAATATTCTCTATTATAGGTTAACCATTTCCATAAATAACCCAAATCAATATAAATCCACAATAAAAACATATATAACAATCCACTGTTACTCCTCAAATAAAATCCCATAGTATTCTATTTTCCTTGGGCATATAGCATTCCCAACAAAGAGAACGTCTTCCAAAATAACATTTATCACTTAATCACCAAATCTTCTTATAATAAGCGTATTTACTTGATAAGATATATGATCCCAAATAAAATTATTATTGATCAATAAAATCATTTAACTAGAAAAATTAGTCACACTAACCCGAGAATTCACGTAGTCCAGTGGTAGGCGATAAATCCCTATCGCACATTGGTTGTGGGTTCGATTCCCACTGCTTTGTCTGACGCGACGGGTTGTCACATGGTCTACGTGTTGTCCTTTTTAAAAAACTATATTTTATAACATTACCAAAATGAGATAAATTCCCAAAATAACCATAACATAATTTAACCACAAATGTTATCTCATACCATGAATTTTCATCACAAAATATAATAAATTGTAATTGCCTCAAACCCAATGATCATATAAAACCAAATGGTTATTTATAACTATATCCACAAGAGAAAGGACAAGTATTACTCAAATATCATTCTCACACGATAAATTTCAGGGTTACACATATAAGAGAACATTAACCCAAAGTAATCTCAACAACAAGGAGCACTAATACCTTTAAATATTTTTCTATCCTGTTATTTCCACATATGTTCTTCCTTGACCAAGAGGTTATCCTTGATAATAGGGCATTAACTTGGGTAATGAAGAGGTCCCTTACATTTATGGAAAATGACCATAATTGTAATCTTGGGAGAATTTTTATTTTTTTCCATAGTACTCTTCATTTTTACTCGGAAATTCTTCACTTTATGTCCTTCCTTCCCACACGTAAAACATTTCTTTGTTCCATTGAGACACTTTCCTGGGTGTTTACTTCCACATTTCCTGCATGATAGAAATTAAGGATTCTTTTCTCCATGGTCTCCACTGCTAGAGCTCTTATCATTCATCACATTTCTCTTCTTTGTTGAGTCTGGGAATTGGTTAATATATATATTGTTGATCATATTTTTGGAAAATTAATTTGGCATGAAGACGATATCTTTTACGTCTATCAACATTCCATTTTGTTACTCATTTCCACCACTATTCCCACCTTGTACATCATTGTCAAAGTCACTATGACTTCATTGTAATCAATCCATTGACTAAAATCAAAAAGCATTGTGTGAGTAATAGTAGTCATAAAATCATTTAGATAATATAATTTCACTATATTCTCAATTTGAAACACATTAGGATTAACCAAGGTTATTTACTCTCATAATACTTCAAATCAGTTTGTAAAGAAAATTTAAATTGTCCTAATCATATCCCTCGGGAGTGTCCTAACCAAGAGTGCAGCAAGGCACATTGTCGTGCACCAGTTCCCGTTCAAGTCTAGCTCAAAGTGGTGTTTTTGGGTTTTACCCATAGGTACATCTATGCCAAAGCCGCCTCTACCTGTTCATATCCAGACAGGGATGTATTTCTTGGAGAACTCCCAAAATCTATAAAATACCAAAATTCTAGGAAGTTCTTGTATACTAATCCTCAAAATCTTTCCTAGGGCTATGTGTTATAATCAGAGTTTATCTAAATCTAGCTTCCATGTTTTGTACTAAACTTCCTCTGATACCAACTGTAACACCCCGACCCCAATTACTGAGAGTCAGTGCGTTATTACATAACATTGGCATGATCACAAAATATCAAGTCTCGAAAGACTAATTAGGTTTGTAGTCTTGGAAACACTAGATATATTCATAAGTCTTACATTACATCATAAAGTAAAAAACTATAACAACATCTTGTCTTCATATCCCCTCATACTATCCCTGCCGGTCATTCATAAATTACTTCTTCACATCCTGGGAAAAATAAAACATTGAAAGGGGTGAGCTCAGATGCTCAGTAAGGATAACAATATAGCGGAATCTTTTATAGATAAGCATAAACATTTAAGACAATGTATAACTAAAACAAAAGCCTTTTAAAATTGAACTTCAACATAATATGGAAAAGATGAAATTAAATAATGCCATTTAACTTTTCACATGGATATTCTACTAGTTTAATAACCACATGAAATATCAATAACCACTTTCATAATGATGGAATGCATAATGCCAGACTATCATAACCACATAGTCAAGCCATCGTGCCAAGACTACAAATAAGATTTTTTCATGGCCTTGTGGTAAGACACTAGTTTGTCTCATGAGACCTACCGATACATCGAGGAGTTATAGCAGGCTCCACCCGTCACTTACTAAGTCCAATGTTTTCCTCATTTGAAAAGTTTGAAACAAAACATAAACATTCATATTAAAACTAGAATAAAAAATGTCAATACATTATCCAAAAACCATGAATGGTATAAAAATAGCACATCCACAGTCAAACATAACTCATTCGATACAATATGGAAGATTTTATTGTATCATATTAACCTCAATTGATAATGAAGAAGGATATTGATATAGATGAAAATAATCATCAAAACTATTAGGGAGAAATATCCCCCTTTTTCTTGAAATCATTTAAAAGTCACACTATTTGTCAAGAAGCCATTTAAAAATATATTTTTGATTCAAAGTGTCCCATACCACTTTGAAACTTTTTAAATTAATTTTAATTTTAAAACATTAATGTCCATATAAATAAATCCTTAAAACCATTTTTAAAACATTAATATTAATGAGAATGATTCAGAAGAATAAATATTCAAAACATTTAAAAATGATATTTTAGTTTGAGTTTATAACCAAAGGAGAGGCACTTGAATACAAATAATTGAGGTAATAAAAACATTATAATATCATGATAATAAAGGGATTCATGATAAACTATGTCAAAGTACATTATATACACCATATAAATGTGATTTTGTGTATAACAACAAAGGAGTCTCAATGGAATGTAATTTGAGATGAAACTTCTTATAAAGATTGTATCCTTAGGTTAGAGATAAATCAATGGAATAATTAGGTGTTAAAAATATAAATACCGTCAATATGATTGTATATTCAGTGTAAATCAATCAAAGTACATTCACACATATTCTTTTAGATACAACACCAATGAATTGGATATTAAACACAACAAATGGAGATTGAGTTAAAATTACTCTAGTCAAGTTCATATAGATGACTTGAGAAATTATAAATGGATTGATTATGTGTATCAAAATTATATCCATCTAAAGGAGAGTTTAAATTATGACATAAGCAAATGAATAGTGATTCCACACATAATAATGAAGTAAAATAGTCAATTATGTATGTGTAAAGCCGAGTGAATGGAAATTGAAATTTCAAATTCCCTTATCGATTTGGTAACTTACGAAACATACAACCATGAAAGAAGGATCATACAATGATTATGTAGATATACAAAAATTATAGTATATTACACAATGAATACAATCATGGGCAGTACACACACCACATGCAATAAATAAGTGGTGAACAATGGAAATCTCGCGGAATTGAAACTGAGATAAGAAACCCCTTACTTTGTACTTTTTCCATGGTTGAGAGTAGTTTATCCTCCTATATAATGTTGAAATAATATTTATTTAATTATACAATAATCATATACATTAATATGATATCATATATGATCTTTTAACATTACTTTGTTAATAATATCATAGTATTATCGTCGTTTTGGGTGTAAACTTCCTCGTTTTCTTTTATATGTTTTGTTACCTAAGTAGTGTTTGTTATGGATAGGTTGTATATTATTCATATACAGAATTTTATTAAGTCCTTAAACATTATTTTTAATCATAAAATTATAATTAGACTTGTATAGGTACAATGGGGAATGAATCTCATCGCGTTCGTGGAGACGGTAGTCCGTACGTACGCATGAGCGATAATATCATTATTTTGATATTAAAATAATATATAATTGGATGGTATATCATATATAAAGAATCATTATCAAGTTATATTTATTATTTACATGAATTACACATCATTATTATACCCATCAAAAATAATAATGTTTTGAATAACAATTACACCACGACGTGGAGACGGTAAGCCGTACGTACGCACGTATGGTGACATGTCATTCAAAACATGGATAGAATACTGAATATGGTTGTACCATATTTATAATAACATAACAGTATATATAAGATACTGGAGTTATTATTTTATAATGTAAATAACAAAGAAATAAGAAGTCGAAGAAGAAAGGAACTTGAAAGAGGGTGGGGAAAACGTTACCTCTTCTTCGGGTTCTTCCTTTTGATTTGATCAGAAGGGATCCTTTGGTTAGCTTTCTGATCAAACTAAGGCTTCTAGGTTGAAGTGAGGGAAGTTGGGAGGATATTTTTTCCGATGTTGGACGATCCAAAAGGCATGATAGGTGTGAGGAATTGGTTAGAAGTGGTGTCCTTTTAAAGCGGGAGGAGGGGCTCTTTAGGAAAAAGTTAAAGTATTAATTTATAATAAATTCATATTCGGTTTCTAATGGTTCCAAAATGGATTATTCAATGTATAAGGTGGGTTGGGTCGAATAAAACCCAACAAATATATTTTAGACATGTTGGGGTCACTATAGTAACCTTATCTTTTAGATTTAACTCTTAGTTAAATAGTTTGATATTTACCATGTCTCTTTGTATTTTTATATTATATAGTTAATAAACTTACCATATACATCCAAGAGACCCCCAAGTGGTCCATTAAGGATACACCTATCATTATATAATTCCTTTGTCCTAACCTTATATTTTTAGGAATATAATATCAATTAATAATATAATATTTGTTTTAAAAACTCTTTTATGTCAATTTTGACACTATTGGGTATTTTGTTTTTGATAAATTCATAACAGCATTATTAATTTCTAATAAAATTCATATAACCAATAATAATATTCCAAATTAACCTATAAAATTATTTTAATCCATAAAAAGTCTCAAATTACATTTATTTGGATATTTATAATATCAATTATTTTAATATTTCATTAATTCGGTAATTACCGTATCACCATTGTGTCATAAATAAATTAAATTATTTAATATCTAAAAATAATAAATAAAATATAATTATTTATTAAATCTTTTTATATTTCTAATGAATATTTACAGTCGAATTTATCTTATGTATAACCCAATATTAAAAAAAATTAGTAATTAAACTTTGATTTTAACTCTTTTAACTCCTCTTTGAATTAAATAATAATAAATGCCCTAATCTCATCCAAGTGGACCTAAATGATAATATTTTATTCCTAAGGTTTTATTTGGTCGAGATAAACTTTTCTAATAGAATTAGGACATGTGTTAGGGTAATATTAATATCATTTTTACCCTTAATTACCCTATTTACTTTTAACCGTGATAAATAAAAGTAAAAAGTTACTATTCACCAAAAATTACTTTTATCTTATTAAACCACATTTTACTTCTTTATATTAACCGTCTCTCTCAGATTTTCGAAATTCCACTCACAGATGCGGTAAAATTATATTTTATGTGAATTTCAAAATTCTCCTAGGAGGTGTGTAAGAGACGGTGAAAACTTCCATAAAATTTTTATATATCTAAAATTATTCTAAACTAACTACAATGAATTAAATTGAAGTTATATAGGTATTATGTATCTATTTAGACCTTAATTAAATTTAAATAAAATAAATAATTATATAAATAAAATTTGTTTTTAAACTATAACTCAGTGTTTTTTCACTATTCATCAAAAATTAAAAGTTTTCAGAAAAATACCAAAAATTCACCCTAATATAATTTCGATATTCCTAATCCAAAAATGAAGTCCATTTTGAAAGATAAAATTTATAAAATTTCCAAAAGTGGGTATTACTATTCATAATAGCCAGTTTGATTGGTTGTGGTGTGTGTTAGAACTTGAAGTTGCGTACAACACACACTATTGCATTATTCAAAGGGAAACACACCGTGGAAGCTTGGGGTGTTACACATGATGTGTTGTAATTTGTGTTCATTATTGTGGGATGATGATGTGTTTTTGGGTTGTCTGGTGAAATGTGGTTTGATGGTCGTGCTTTTGGGGTAGTTACGAGATGGTATGATGAAGATGTTGAACTTCATTTGATGTGTGGTTTATTTTTACATTATACATGGGTAGGGATAGAATAATTAATTGTTTAATAATGTATTAAATGGCACTGATGGATTTAGTTAATGAAATGAAAATTTTTGGTCCATAATTAAATGATAGTTTCTATGATTAAATATGAATTATTATTAATAATTAAAATAATTGGATGATTAAAAGGAATTGGATGGAAATGTGCAATGTGGTTTGTGCCTGGTTCTATAGTGATGTGCATTATGAGGTTACAGTTAATGTAATAGTGTTATGAGTTGTTTGTATTTTTGAGAATCCATTGGTTAGGCTTGATTGTTTGATAATATATATATATATATACTTGAGTCATACATTTTATTTCTATATGCACCCAACCCACATTGAGCACTATGTTCCGAAAAACCGCATAGTCATACCGGGGTGTCTTTACCAATATCTCAGAGTGAGGATCGATGGTTTTCCACCCAATCTTCTATGATCCCTCTTCCTAGTGATGATGACCCAACCTTCTTCGAGTAGGATTGTATGACATGTCGTATCCCAGGTGTCTATGGGATGTGTTGTGATGTGGTGTCCAAGTTGACCTTAGGATGAGTTGTGATATTCATTCCATGGTGTCTTCGGGGTGAGATGTGATGTGTTGTGGGCCCATGTTTGTGTGGGTGAGATGTGTTGTGAGGCCCAAGTGTGTGTGGGTGGGATGTGATGTGAGGCTCAGGTGTGTGCAGTTGAGATGTGCTGGGGTATATTCGGAATAGGTGGTAACACCTTGAATTCTGCAATTAGAGTGTGAGAGGGGCTAATCAGTGGGAAATTGGGGTTAGGTACCTTATCATAATTATTCATTAGTTTATATTATATTACATAATGTGATTTATTTAGTGAGATTCCTTGGTGAATTTGGAATTGTTAGTATGCCTTATTAGGTTCTGTTTGGTTCCGTTGTTTTCATACAGATGCATTAGTATGCTCCTTTCCCATTCACTGGAGAAAATTTGGCTTTCCTACGGACTATACTTGTATTCTCACACTACGTAAATAAAATTATTTTCAGTATTCCATGGTGATTTCCTAGACTATTCTGGACCTTCCTAGCAGAAATCCTTTATTTTTGTTATGTCTTCAATTTATCTTTACTCTTGGGTATTTACATTGGAGATTTTTATCTATGTCAATTCTATTTATACATGCATGTGGGATGGTTTGGATATCTACTTTATATTATTTATTACATTGTTTGGGGATAATTCATTCATATCACTAGATATTATTTTATTATAGAGGTTAATGCCACCCATATCATGATATTTGTATACCCTCTGTGCTAGTCACTAACTCAGGGAATACTAGAGGCAGTACTCATGGGTTATTATCTCTGTCCCCTCATTTCAGTATCATTTGAGGGAGGGGTCATGAAAATTATCATTTTGGAAAGATAATAATATTACATACCTTATTTAGATAAATATCATCAAAAAATGGACAAGTTACTCATGTGTGCATATGGCCTACCATCTCCAATATTTTAATATAGTTCATTTTTTGTAATCATATTTCATGATTTGTATTAAAAATATTATATTTTTTATAAATATGATAATTATTTAATGATTATTACATTGTATATGTTTAATTAATAACCTCCTTGACTATAGTAAATCTCTATATGTCATTTTTGAAGCATAACTCAAATATCGTCGAACCACCACACATAAACATAATTGATCAAGTAATTGTATATAACATGATAGTTAGTGAAATAAAATAAGTAATAATATAGAAAAATGATTCTTATTCAAGTAAATAATTAACATATGATTATTATTCAAGAATATAAAGAGAATATTTGATGAGTCACACTACAAAAAAGTGACCATTACCAATAGAATATTACAGAAAGATAATATATCTATCAGTAAAAATAGTTAAATTCAATGGATTTTAAATTTTTCTGATATTATTTATTGGAACCAAAAGTTATTTTTACAAAAAAAATATATCTTTTTATATAATTATTTCACTGTAAAAGATAATTTACTAACATTTACATCTATCAACTTTTCAAAATTATAGTAGAAATTCAATTACTGATAAATGAATTTAGTGTTATTATTTATTTTTACCCAAATATATTTTAGAATAAAAAAATACAATACTAATAAATTATTCAATAATTTAATATATTATACCATAAATTCATTATATAGATTTATATATTACTCATTAGAATAATATCATTTTTATATTAAAAATATATAATTAATAAAAATTTCAATAATTTTGTAATATTTGTTGGTAATTTATATGGATACATAGATATATAATCTATGTACAATATTATTTTTATAATAATTCATAACATTATTCGTTATTTAAATATTTGTATATATAAATATGAAAAAAAAAGAAAAAACACTAACGTACCCCCCCCCCCACCCACTATTGTTCCCCAAGACCCCCTCCACAAACCCTACCATTATGTATGATACCCTTATACATCATAGATGGTGTTCATAACATCCTAAATTCATCATATATATCCTCATAGGAACCCCTTACCTATTCATGGCTTGAATTCATCATTGAAATATTAGTAAGAACAACCCCTTAATGTTATTTTTGGTTTACCCTCAAACAACATAACAGAAACCCCCTAACTCTTCCTAACATACCCAATAATGTGTAATCCCCTTACCAAAATTACCCTCTAATAGGAAACCTAATATCCAAATGTCAACATTAGTTGTTCATTGTTTGTCTCTTATAACTCACTTCTCTACTTCGGTTCCCTGATCACCCTCCAATAGCATTTGTTGTATCTTATTTCAATTTACATAAACATGTTTATAATCTTATATCATGTTCATGTTGGAATATATTATATATTGGAATGTTATTTTTAATCATTTCCATATTATTTTATCCATTTTAGTACTCTATACTGGTAACGGTTGCTTATATATATATATTTTGAGGATTTTGTTTTTAATAGATACATTTTAAGTGTTCATTGTATTTCCTTAGGCAAAGATACAATAATTTTTTCAATTCCCAATGTTGTAATGTTTATGGTGGTTTTATAGTTTATATTTAAAATATACATTATATAATAAGAAATTCTTTACATGGAATACATGGGATCATAGTTTAGTCACCATTTTACATGTATAATAAAATATTGATATCATAATGCCTATTTGGTTTGAATTACACATTAAATTTCCACACTTGACGTATAAAGTGATTATTTGGTTTAATATCAGGGTGACATGCATTACCTGTTTTTAATTTTGAGTTATTTTATATTAATATTATTGAAATGAATTTCATCACAGAAAACCCATAATTTTATTGTGATTGGAAATTCGGGTGAACATTTAAGAATATTATCTTAATATTTGGGATAGTTAAAATTTGTACTTTTACTTTAACATTTATGATTACACTTTTACTTATTAATAAAATGATTTTTTCACACATTCAAATATCTTGAAAAAAGAACTGTATTTCTTATTGCATATGTGTATCAGTCCCTGATTAGTTTTCTATATTTTATTTTTTATAGAGAAAATAACTCCATCATTCTATATTCACCTAAAATAACAAAAAAAAATAACGATTCTGTTTTCTCTATTAGTTTATTCATAACTCATGAATACACCAAAATTTTATAGTTATAGTTAAATTGTGAAATTTTTTGTGTGATTCCCTATGTATTATAAAATATGATTTTTGTGAATTTTTTTTCATTTTTAGTTTTATATAATTTAACTACGGTTATGAATTAATTGTATTTCAGGGGAGAAAAATGGATTTAGGGATCCTGACTAAAATTAGTGGGTTATATCAAGATCCTACCCGATGCTTTGGGAATCCACTAAACTATTGTGAGAGAAACAGTGGTTGTAATACCCATGTATAGAATTTAATGGGTAATAGAAAAAAATTAAATCTAAAATACATATAATTATTTCTCTAGGACATCATAGGGTATATGATTTCAATCCCAACTCCCACCTTATTAAGAGATATTTTTCTCTTTCATATCCCTCAACTAATATTTTTCCTTATATCTTCTTATACTTATAAAATATGAATTATATAATATTCTCTTATGAATCCCTCCATTATTTAATATCATGATACTCAATTTAGTGTTATAATCAAATTATATCAAGTAAATTGATCTTCCAATTATTAATAAATTTTTAACAAACAATATACTGAATTGAAATTCACCTATAATAATTAATCAAGTAGAGGCTTGATGTAAGTGGTAAACAATAATCTTTTATATATTCCAACAAGATTGTATCACTAATCGGGGGGATGAAACAATGGTATATTTGATAAAATCATCTATTAATATTCATAAACTATTGAAAGTTAAACCATGATCATCTATTTATTACTTAACTTAGCCTCACTAGATTGTAGTGAAATATAAATAAAATAGGAAAAATCATTTCCAAGGTTCCAGGTAAAATCTAACTCCATGTTATGATTATTTAGTCTCATAAACCACTTATTATACACTATATTTAGTATCTTCTTATTTTCTTCTCAATAATTTTTTGTTCCATGTTCACATATCTCCATCAGCAATGCTATGTAATTCTAGAACATTCGAAAAACTAAACAGAAGAATAAATAATGTAACCATTCAAACTACATGTGTTAAACCAAAACACAGTAGAACTAAATATTGCACACAGAAATCATGCAAACAAAATCCCACAAAAAAATTCATAATCTGGTAGCATGATCCAGTATTTCTAGAAAAAATAAGGATTAACAGGCAATACCTTGAAGACTATAAAGTGATGATCTAGATTCAGGAATAAAATTATAAACTAAATTATTTGTAAATGTGAAGGTAAAGAGTGTTGTTTGTTTTTATGAATACTTGAGACATGGTGAGGCCTTGTGGAACATATTCCACATCATCCCAAGCCATCTAAATTCCTTCCCTACTGATGTAAATGGATGCTTCTCCCCTTTCTAATGGACATCATTCATATCCAGTTGAGATGTGGATTTTTTTTATCACATTTTGGGACAAATCCTTAAGTATTATCTCATAGTATGTGTAAGTATAATCCTCATTATCCACGAAATATGTGATAACCTTTTGGTTTCCTAGCTTTTGACCATCCCATTCCTCATCCATATATCAATAATTGTGCTAAAATTTGATTTAGTTGATAAATTTGTTTGTGGGATTTCAATATACCATACTCTTTGGGACATGCCTCTTCCACCCACCCCTAATAACCCGAATAAGCTATAAAATTATAAACAAGATCACTTAATATTTGATGAAATTAATATTTTGTTTGTGTTAGGAATAAATTCTATAAATTCATAACATTAAAAAAATGAAATTTATATTTTAGTCCTGTTAAGAAAAAATTATTTAAATCTATTTCCTATTCCTATAATAGTATAGATGTTGTAGGGATATATTCTATATTTTCATAAAATTACAATTTACATAAAATAATATCATTTAAAAAAATTGAAAATTTACCTACACCTGAATAACATGTTGATACAATATAGTAGTACTTCTGATTAATGCAATACATCCATTGCATTGATAATTATAGATCATGTCCCTTTTGGAGATACATTATTCTTTATACCTACACCAGTATATTATACCACATCATGTTACAAAAATTTTCACTTCAAAATAGTATATTCATAATATATTAAGTATAATGTGTTCATAATTATATCTAATTTTGATGTTTTATAACATGATTTTTAAATGAAAGGTATTTAGTAAGTAATGAATTACCTCTCATATTCTATAGGATACTCAAATAAGGATGTGAAAAAAACATAGAAATATCTTCCAACTTTTCCTAATTCTTATGGATTAGTTTTTTCTTTTGTTTAAACATTTACTAATTTTTTTATTATCTCTTGAAAAATTGTTACTATTGTTTTTTTCACCATGAATAGAAATATAACATTAAAAAAAGAATATATAATGTGTGTTATTCAACCACATCCACTCACTTTTTTATTTTTTATTGCATGTTTGAGTGAACACCCAAACCTATATTGATTCTTTTTTCTAAAATGGTCACAGTTAGTCAGATCAGTATCAAAAATTCATGGTAAAACTGATTTTTTTTAAAATGGCACAAATTTTGGTCATTGGGATCTTCATGATGATACTATTTACAGTAATTACTACAAAGGTTTTACTTCAAAATGCATGTGTTATTTCAATATTGATATTTTTTTATTTCATTTATTTTCCAAAAAAATTTGTACAAGACGCGTTTTTTGGCATGTAGGCTTGTGAGAAAATATGGAACAGTGAAGAACTCATGATTACAAAGATATAAGTAATTTATTATATTATTATTTTTTGGTATTTTTTTCATTCTCAATAGTCATTTTCTTTCCTTTTATGAATGTAATATTATTTATAGTGTCGAAGTGAATATTTTTCTACTTGAATTGATAGATTCATCACTTAGGTAGTCATGTTTTTTGGAATTATGTACTATATTTTCCTACCCATGTTAAGTATGTCATAATTTTTTAATATTTAAACCCATTTTTAATGTTATTTTCCGTAGAAGCTTCATCATGTGGGCATACATTTCTTTAGCATGAAAATTAATGATCAATGATATTTCCTTATAAGGTAATGATATACTTTTGTAACTCAGTTTGAAATATTAGGGTTTTCAATGCATTATTATTTCAAGACCTACTTGAATAAGATCCTAAATGCATGGTATTTTTTAGCTTAATTTATATGGACTACCAATATCATGAAGTAATTTTTTTAATTGGCTGAATGTCTATTTACCATTTTATGGCAGTTCAAGTTTTAGGTAAAAATCATGGATATGGTGAGAAATTTAAAAATTCTAGTATATTTATAATTTGAAAATATATTTATTGTTTTATGTTTATACACTCCATGTGTAATTTATTATGTTTATAGGGTTATAGAATATGATAAATGAAGTGGTTAATTTGAAATGTTAAACTATTAGTTGTTTTATAAAATAATTATTTTGGTATGAATGAGACTTTTGATTATGAAGAATTGAATCCTTGGTTTTAGGTCATATATGCCTCATTGAATTTAATATTTCATTTATTCTTTGTGTTTTCACTCTAGATGAGGATAATTTCTATGTGACATGATATGAGCCTATTATGGATGATGTTTGATGCAATATTGGAATGTATTCTTTGGTTTTTTGCAATAGTTAAATAATGTGATGAATGTTTAGATTTTGATATACATTGGGTCATCATTTATGGAACCAAGATATATGTAATGTGATGAATCTATGGTTTCTTTTTTTTCTACAATCTTGGATGACGAATTATTTATATATCTAATTAATTGACTTGTGGTGGAGTAATTTTTTTCCATTTTCCTTTCCCTGCCCATTTAAACAAGTAATTGTGTATGTATATGCCTCATTTATACTATCTTTGACGGAGTCATAGAGTACATGGAATTATGGAATGATAATGAACGTTAAATAATTTTATTCTGTGGTGTTGTTTCTTGATATAAATTCCAAAATAGTATAAATTTTGAGAAACTATGGGAATAATTGGATTATATATGGTAGGAATGAAGATAAGTTGGAAATTAAATATATAATAAATTTAAAAGTAGATAATTAATGAATTTCTTATTGGTATGTATCGAGTTCTTATTATATAACTAGACATTAATCGTGGTCGTCAGGTGTCTGAGAGATGATAGCTAAAGATTATTCTAAGGATAGGTTTCTTTCCTTGGTGTGGTTGTAATATATTTATTCCTATGTTTTGTGATTTCACCAGCTACCCCGCCTGGAATAGTATAGAGTCCAAAAAAAGTTGAATTTGGAGGGTGTTTTCCACAATATCTTGGATGGTGAGGAATAAATAACCGACTTCCCCAGCATTCCCCACTCTATTTTCATGGTAGAAATATGTTATAGTATGCATGGAATTTAACATTACCTTATATATATTTATTGAGATATGTAACGGATTTTTTTTTTATTTCAAACACATGTATCTCCATATATAGTATCCTATGGATCATTATAGGTATGTTGCATATGTTTTTTAATGGATTGATGAATAATAAATGTCTTATGGGACATGATGGATTTGAGAAATGACTCTTTTAATATCTAGATATGTGTATGATGATGATGAGATTATTTTATTCCTAAAGTATATGATATAATATAGTTTCCCATGTGTCTTTGGAAATATATACATTTATAGAGATATCAAACAGGATGTGCGACGTTAAGGTAGAGTGGTAAACTAGTGGGGAAGTCATGGTGACATTCCATCAGTAGATATTATATTGGTTATTATATTATTAATTGAATGAGATATATGGTGAGAGAGCCATGGTTATGTTTGGAACATAAAATGCATGTTGAGTTGATGATTTATCTTTACATATTATTCATTGGGATATTGTATGATTTCATTATCATTTTCATGAGTGACTAAAGGGAGGATCCAAATGAGTACACCTATTATGATCACCTTACACTTACATAAACTATTTTTCACATCAGAGGGATCTTGCTGGTGGTGTGGCCATATGACACTAAATCAAGGAGCCTTTCAGATTATGTTTGGGCTTCTGGGTCACTGTTGAGGTTGTTTTTGTTACTTATAGTTTATTTTTATTCAATTGTTACCTTTGTATAGAAATTAATGACAGTATTAATGATATATTACATTTTTTGAAGAAAATTTTTCAGTGGTTTCATCTTATCTCTCATTCCATGTATTCCAATAAAAGGGAAAGTCCACCCATTGGTGTATATAATATATCCTCAGTTATTTTCACCAATATGTGATCAATTAGAGGTGAGATTCAAGAATCATTATCTCACTTATCTCATTGTCCATCCAAGAAGGGAACCATTGGGAGAAGTGGTCCATGAGAGATTAGTATCGATGGTTCAGGTTATGGGAATATGATGAAGTTTTGAAGTAGGAACATGTGAGGACTACATTGGTTTATAAGTAAATGTTGATTTTATGTTTATTATGCAATATAAACAAGTGATACTATCTAAGATACATGTCTTTAATACCATCATGATATGATATGATAAACATTATCATTACTAAACCCACTATGATAAGTGATTTTGGCTGCGAGGTAAAGACCCTAGAACTTTTCATACATCATTTTTTTGTGAAACTATTTTTATAATGGGTAGAAAATTGGATTATATTGAACAATAATAAATTAATTAATCATTTATTTTATGTAAATTAGATTTAGGATTCCCCAATAGTTTCTTTTCTTGCAGGAATGGCTCACGGTCGACACCACCATCAGGTTCACATTGAATATGTTCGTCAAGATGTGCGAGATTATTTTCATAGAGTTTAGGTATAATACAATGAATCTTACAAGATAAACATCCATTAGTTTCATCACCATAGTATAAAGAAATATGATTGATCTATTTTAGACACAATGATAGTAGACTACTTAGAGGAGTTAGAGATAGTTATGTTCAATCGATGCCCAAAAGGATAAATTGTGTTCCATGGTGGTGATGATACTACATGGGGTAGTGAGTTAGTGGTAGTAATTATTCATTAGGGATCCTAAGGAGTCTACTTTTACCTAGGAAAAGTTATGATACTTCTTTCAAGAATTTTTTTTCTTTGAAAAAAAGATTACTAGTCAACATGATCTTCTTATCCTTGGATAGGGGAGATCCAGTGTGCGAGAGTTTGAGATCTATTTTCAAACCCTTTTATAAAATTATTCATACCTTTTCTCTATATGAGGAGGACAAAGAAAGAATTTTCAAGGGGGATTTACATCGAGATATCTAGTACTCAGTTACACTATTAATGATGCTGATGAAAATTGTGGAGTTAGAGAGGGTAAAGTTCATTGAGGATGGTGGATGGGATAATATATTTGTGAGATTATTTTCATCATGATACTCCATGTAGAATATATATGGTCTATGGTACCTTGTTTACTAGTTATAAGAGGTGTCAGATAGCTAGGGGTATGTCCCGAACCACATATATAATTTCAATAGGGTTGAATTCCCTTACACCCCTTCCAAGGGATCATATATATTTTTATGTATAGGGTCATAAGTGGAAATAGTTCCCAACCTATCAGAGTAGGTAGTGTGTTATTTTTGTTTCACTTAATTTTCAACCATTCTAGCAGTTTTAGGAATCTAAATTGTAGCACATTGACCCATATTTTAATAAACATAGGGGATATGCAGAAGGAATAATATGTCTCCATGTTTCACATCCTTATCTTTAAGAAAATTGTGTCCATGGAGGTAGTCATAATCTTGTTTACAGATATTTTGGAGCAGTTCATGGCTTGTTTAATTCATTGGAGTTGTTAGGTAATGGTCATAATGATGTTGTCCAACGTAACCTTCCCTTATTTTTTACATGGTTACATGTATTATTTGATTCAATAACCACACACTCTTTCAAATCACCAGCCGTAATCCATGCTTTTGGACTTGATGCGGGGATGATTATGATGTTCTTATCATTAACTATGATATTTGGAGGATGATATTATCTATATATTGTATTTGTAGAATGTTAGATAGTTCTTTGGAATGAATTCTCTTTGGATGTTTTTTTATTTTTATAAATACAACCATACTACATCATCTTTATTATGGAATGGATGTATCCAGAGTCGGCTATCATAGATTTAACTAGGTTTTTATTTATGTTATGTGATGCTAATGGAATGTGTTCCATATTAATTATTGATTATGATCCTAGGATGGGTTGAAATCATTTTCCATATTTTTTTCATGTTGGTTGAGTTGATGCAAAATAAATCTAAGGTTTAGCCGATGGTGATTCCTAGGGTTGGGGAAGTGTACCCTGGTGTATTTCATGAGGTGGATGTGGAATTACCCCCATTATGGGAGATCGATTATGGGATATATTTATATCTAGAAACCTCTAAAATGTTTAAGGATATATATAGGATGATTCCTTCTTAGTTATTGGATATGTTCATAAAGATTAATAAACTCATTCAAAGAGGTTTTTTGGTTGCGGGTTTCATCTTGGGGTGCCCTAGTTTTTTTATATAGAAGGTTGATGGCAGTCTTTTATTGTTTATAAATTAATGTCACTTGAACTATTTTGAAATAAATAATCACTTACCTCTTATTTTGATTGATGATTTATTTTATTACATGATGAGAAAATGTTGCTTCTTGAAGATTGATCTATGATTGGGATATCATATTATGTAGGTAAAGGATATGATAATAATGAATACTAGTTTATGATGTCTTTATAGGAATTATTAGTTTTTTTTATTCCATTCACTGTGATGAATGCTTCAGTAGTGTTCATGAGGTTAATGATTCAAGTGTCCTGATAGATTCAAGACTTTTTTAGGGGTTTTGATCGATGAAATACTTGTGTACTATTGATTTGAGGGGGATCATACAGAGAATCTCTAGGTAGTTTTGAAATATTTTTATTGTCAACGTATATTAAAAAAGATATGGAAGTGTTAATTGTGGACTTGTGATGTTTTTTTCATATCAAATATTGTGTCCCACTGTGGTGTACTCTAGGATCCTCAAATAAAAAAATATCTTGGGAATTATACTAGAATGATATAGAGTTGTTTTTTTCATTTGTCTTTCTAGATTTTATAGGAGGTTCATACCTCACTTCACTTATATTGATAAGTTATTAATTTCCTTGACTAGAAAATAACAGTTGCTCTTGTGGAATTACTAGTGTTAGTTTTCTTTTGATTACCTAAAGTAGAATATAGTCATTATAATAATTTTTCATTTTCCAAAATATGTAGTTTAGATTTAGGTTTTTTAGGATTATTCATGTCTTGGCTTAGGTAGTGCCTTGATGAAACATATATCAGTTGTTTCTCGTTTTCCAAAAAGTTATTTCAACTTAACTTTAACTATTCTACCCATGATCTTGAGTTTATAAATGTTGTGTTACCCATTATGTTATAGAGAAAATACCTCATCAAAAAAGATTTTATAGTTTTTATTCATAAAAAATCCAAATGAATGTATTTTCCAAGCGTAATCGTAACTTTCATGAATGAATGTGTTTAATATTCTTGTAAGACTATGACTTTGAGATATCTTATACCATAGGCGTGGGAAACATTTTTGCTAGTATGATGATTTTAAATTCATGAATTGATACTATGTGTGAGTCTAGATAATCCATGTGACTTATGGAAGAGCTCTCTATGGTTTTTCTTGATATGTGAGAGGCAGGTATTAGAGGATACCTTATTTTGAAAAGAGTAATGTCATATTTGGTGTAGCATATAGAGGGGTCCCAATTAGGAGATCATGTGGTGGAAGTTTTTTCTGATAAAGTTATTGGAGGTGATTCCCATGATGGTTGGTATATATATGATCAATACTGATTATTATAATCGGGGTGTACATTTATTCCATTTGTGATACAAGAGGTGTTTTTCCATGAGCTCTTCTTCCCACCCGATGTAGTACATTAGAGTTTGAAAAATGTGTGAAATTTTGTATAGGTCTATTTTGGTGCACTGGTTTGAAGTATTTAGTTTATTATTACATGCCCATATGTTTATTTTTCAAAAATCTGAAGTATAATCATCATATTCATGGTAATACTATCCTTCCATTAGATGCAACTCGGTGTAAGTGAGAGGAAATTTCAATATACTTTTCTCTAGATTAGCTCGAGTTCCGGGGGGGATATGATTCTATATGGATCATACTGGGATGATTGAAGGAATCATCTGAATTTTTAGATATTAAGGAGTTGGTCAAAGTGGATGTTTTGTAGAGTAAGTATTTGAACAAGTTTGTGAGGCTCTATGAAGTCCTAATCACATTCATATTGGGTTAGGATCCTTATTTTACCTCTAGGGGTGGAGAGGACTTTTCCATCCATTTTTCTCATAGTTCTTCCTTAACACTTATTTTCATTAAGAGATGGATGGTCAAATATATATTATCATCCATAATCTTAAAGACTTTTTTATTAACATATACTAGATTTTATAGCTTTATTGATGTGTTATATACCACTGGTTGTGTTTACCAACAATAACAGTTTTCATTCCACCACTAGTATTTTACCATTTGAATTATTGAATCATTATTCTTTATATTAATATTTTTATGTATTAGGGTTGGAGTGTTAGTAATTATTATGTAATAATTAGTTTAGTAAATGATATTGGTGGTTTATGTTATTTAGGAAAGGATTTTGGGAGTGTAGTATCATCATTAGTCATGTGCTAACAATGGGAGTATTCCTCTATAGTTTGAAGTTATATATAATGTTTTCATAATGGTGACTCGTCATAATGGATAATGAAGGATTTATCAAAAGATTAAGATTTATCCCTAGTTCGATGGTCCTTTTGGGTTTTTTGCTTATGTTGGTGTTATTCCATATTGGATGACACTTTCCCCACATATGAGATAGATTCAAGAATTACTTCAAGAATCATATCTTCAATGAAATCTCAATGATTATTCACATTTCATTCACTAGTTTTAGATTGACGTTCATGATAATGAAACATTCAAGTAGTGGCATTTGAAGATCTGGTACCTCAAGGAGAAGTTGTTTTGTGGGCATGATAGTCAATATTTTAGTTTCCTATGGTATAATTGTGGCATAGTAGAGAGAACATGGGATCTTGAGTCTTAGATACACACAGAATACCCTTAGTTTTTTATTATCATATCTTCTTCGTATCAATTTACCTTGATTTTTGACCCTTATCAGGCATATGAGATGATTTTAACTTATTTTATTTTTTATCCTTTATCTTGTTTGAGAGGTATCTCTGAAAGGAGAGTTTTTGAGAGATGGTTTTTAGTCTAGAATTTTTTTTGTGGATTGTTCTTGAATGTGAGTTGTTTTCCATCCTATGATAGAAAGAATCAGGGATTTTATCTTGTGAGGTGGCTGATCAGATGCCCCATATTCTTTCCCTTATATTCAGGTCTGGTTTTAATTCTCAAGGAAATGAATTTTTTGATAGGTATATAATGTAATGGTTTGTAAATTACTTACATTTCCTTTATTTTACTTATGTTTGTTGCAAATAAGAGTTATTTTGTATGTGTTTCTTTGGAAAAATATTGTTTTTAGAGTTTTAGAGAGTCATCACACCCTGGTTTTGGAAATAGTGGTGGTAATTTAAGTTTCTCATGTGGTTTTGGGTAAACTATGATAAAACATTAGGATCATAAAATCCTTTTATTATTTTTTGTCTATATGGATTTACCTTTTAAAATAATTAATGAAAAAAAATTAGCATGGATTGGGTTCTGTGAATGGAGAACTGGGGATATTCCAATGGGACACAAATATACAATATCGTTGTGCCTATGGTTTTGGGAGTGGTGAGGGAAAATGACCAAGGTTTGAGAAATACACCCTCTAAGAAGATATTTCAGTCCATCAAGCTCAATTATAATATCTACAAGGCCATTACATGGTGGAAACATATGTGATGGTGAGGCTTATTTTGAAATGAGGAAATTGTATTTTTTCTTCTTCGATTGTGACTAGATCGAAGGGGAGGGGGAGCTCATGCGACATTATGTTGAATTTTAATGAATTGTTTAACTAATTATTTTCTTCTATTAACTAATATGATCCAATATATTTAGAGTTGGTTAATTTTCTACATGCTTTGGTGAACCATTGAAGATTTTGGACAAGTATCTCATATTGAGGCATTGTTCAAAGAAATATTCACTAGATAATGTTTTAGTTCTACCCTTTGGACTTTCATCGATAAATTTTTTATTGGTCTAAACCCCATATACCATGGGGGATGAGTATTATTGATTCAAGGTTACCCTTATTTTTCTCACTTCCCCAATTCATTCAATATTCCTTTTGATCATATGTTGTTGTGGAAGTCCACGTAGTTTTGGTGTGAAATATGAATGTGGCTTAAAGGAGATAGATTCAGGTAAATATTATTTCTATTTTAGTGGTATTTGATCCCTGATCATCCATTATTATATGAAGAACATTATACTTATATATCAACATAGTTGAATCATTTATTATACAATTTTATGATGAATAGTTATGTTATTAGGAATTATTTTTTAGGAATAAATGGAAATAAACTTAATGTGGATTAAATAAGAATTAATGAATGAATATTGGTATAGGTTATATCGATATCAATTACTTCAACCGTGATAATGGGTTTCCATTTGTTTTACTAGATAGTGTGTGTAACAGCCCGAGATTTTATGAAAAATATTCATTTTAATTTTATTAATGTCTTGTGTTGTACGCTACACCAAAAGGAGCTTGCACAACACAAATCCTTGACTTGCCTTTCATTACACGCAATCGCGACCTTCCTCGATAGTGTGTGTAGTACGCAATACTGAGTTTCACTAAACAACGAAATGCTATTAAAATATTATTATAACTAGCCGTTATGAATAGTAATAACCACCTTTTAAAATTTTAGAAATTTTAGCTCTCAAAATGGACTTCATTTTTGGATTCGTAGTATCGAATTTAGCCTAAGGTAAAATTTTGGTACTTTTCGGATAACTTTCATATTTTGATGAATAGTGAAAATTACTAAATTTTAGTTAAAAACAACTTTTTCAATCGAAATAAATAATAGTTATAAATTATTAATTTCAGTGTTTTTAAAGTATATTTAGAATATATTTTTACAATTCAATACAATGTTGGTCATTGGATGTAATTTTACATTTAAACCAGACATAATCAAGTGTCAATCTTTTGATAGATATTGTTTCTTAAAAACACGCTATTTGTTTTAACAGCGGGATTTAATTATAAAGTTAATTAATGCAACTTCTATGTTATGAATTTGGTAAAATAGACTTCATTTTTGAATTCGGAATATGAAATATAGCTTAGGATGAAATTTTGGCATTGTTCTGAAAAACATCAATTTTTGATGAATAGTGAAACTACTAAGTGGTAGTTAAAAAAATTAATTTCTTCATAAATCTTAATTTTACCGCTTCTGTGAATGGAATTTCAAAAATCCGAGAGACACGGTTGATGTCAGTAAGTAAAATGTGGTTCAATGAGATGAAAATAATTTTTGGTGAATAGTAACTTTTTACTTTTATTTACCACGGTTAAAAGTAAATAGGCTAATTAAGGGTAAAAATGATATTATTATTACCCTAACACATGTCCTAATTCTATTGGACAAGTGTAGTTCGACCAAAAACAATCTTAGGAATAAAATATGACCATTTAGGCCCACTTGGATTAGATTAGGACATTTATTATTATTTAATTCAAAGAAGAGTTAAAAGAGTTAAAATCAAAGTTTATTTACTAAAACATTTTTAATGTAGGTTTGTACATAATATAAAATCGATTGTAAATATTCATTATAAATATAAAAAGATTTCCTACATAATGGTATTTTATTTGTAATTTTTAGACAACAAATAATTTAATTTATTTATGACACAAAGATGATGCAGTAATTATCTTATTTATGAAATATTGACATAATTGATGTTATAAACACCAAAATAAATGTAATTTGAGACTTTTTATGAATTAAACTAATTTTCTAGGTTATTATGATATATTAGTGTTGATTTAATCAACTTTTTTAGAAAATATAATTCTGTTATGACTTTCACAAAAATCATGTATCAAATAGTGTCAAAATTGACACAAAATAGTTTTTAAATCAAATATTATATTATTAATTGTTATTTTATTCCTAAAAATCTAAGGTTCGGCCAAATGACTTAGATATGGATATATTTATTAATAATATACAATTTGGGGTTCGTTTGGCATGTTATAGTAAGTGTATTAACCATATAGTGAAAGAAAACAAAAAGACACGGTAAAAGTTAAATTGTTTAACTTAGAGATAAATCTAATTGATAAGGTTAAAATAATACCCTAAACTTGTCTAAATACTATTGGATGATAGGATTTCGACCCATCCCCACTTTAGCTTCGAAATAAGACCCTTTGGAACCATTATAAACCGATTTTGACTTTAATATAAAATAATATTTTGAGATATTCCTAAGGTGCCCCTCTCCTCCCTTATAAAAGGACACCTCCTCCCCCTCCTCCTCACACCAATTTGAGAACTCAAGCTCGGACAAACCCTGAAAAAATCCCTTATCCACTTCCCTAGAAGAATCCTAGAGGTTCTGGTCTTCTTCAAAGACCAATTTTAGTGCCCTAAGAGGGGGTCTCAAAGAGGCGCTTCAAAGAAGAGGTAATTACCGTTACCAATTCTTTCATCTTTATTTCTTCTTCCACTTCTTCTTCTTAGGGTGTTTCATTATGAAGTAATAACATCAGTATCACTCATATACTGATATGTTATTATAAGTATGAAACAACCCTATTTCACCATCTATCCATTCTACGGAAAAAGAAATCACCGTGCGTGCGTACGTACGGAATACCGTCTCCACGCCGTGGTGTAATCTATTTTCCACCACCACCTTACATGGATGGGTATAATGGTGTAAAGAATAACTATACATAGTTATTACAACATCATATTGATTCTGATATATTGTATAATCCACTCCAATTCAATTAAATATTTATGGAAATGATATCATCGCTCGTGCGTACGTAGGGACTACCGTCTCCACGACGCGATGTGATTCATTCTCCATGTTAACCATTTAAGAATGATTATAAAGTATATATAAGAAATAATAATGAAATATATGAAATTATAAAGCTACTGGATTTATGTATATATATATATATGTATGTCATCTACTTACTTCCATTCAAGACAATAATGAAAGGAAAACAGCGTTCATGCGTACGTACGGACTACCGTCTCCATGAACGGTGTTTTTCATTTCATTTATCTATCTATTATATATATATATATACTGAATATATATGATATATAAATCATATTTTATATTCTGGAAGTAAGTAAATCATGATATAAGTAATAATAATGTCAAGAACAATAAGTCAAAACACCTACGATAAATGAGACGATTTTACCCAAAACGCTACTTTAACATGAATTTACAAAAGAACGGGTAATATAAAGTCATAAGTGAACCGTATATGATATAATAACAATGAATATGATTCAGTAATAAGTCAATGACATTATTAAAATCATTATACATGAGGTTCGGACACTTACGAAGCAAATCGGACCTAAGGTAAGGGAGAATATCACAATCTCACTTTTATCCGAGATTGTTTATACTTTGGTATTTACTGGGGTGTATTTTATCATCCACATCCATGTTTCCTCAATATGTAATATTATTTCCATCCACCTACAATTGTTTAAATCCAATTTTACCCTTCGGTGAGTTTTTAGTAAAAGATATGAAAGGAATCTTTTTTCGTTTTTCGTACGAGGTACTTTTTGACTTTTCCGACAAAAGTACGGGAAGAAAGTTTTTTTAACTTATACGGCACTAATGGATTTTTACGGTTTTATAATGCCATATTTTCATGAAGCTTCCTCAAAAAGATTTCATGACTATTTTCAATAAAATATTTTTCTTTTAAAAATTTCATGATGTTTTGTGAAAAGAAATTGATTTTGAAGAAGAAAGGATATTTTCCTCAAGAATTCATTTCAAGTGTTTTATCAAAATTATTTTCCTTATAAGATAATATGGGGTTCTGATTATATCCCTATAATTACATTGATTTGATTATGTTGTGATGGAATTATTTTTATGAATTCATTTATCTTATATGTATTGTTTTATGATGTCATGATGTTTCAAGAATCCCATTTTTATTACATGGGTTATGCAATGATGTATGTTTTAAGATTTTGTGGCACACATAAGAATGGTATCATTATGAGATGGGTGGGACCTATATCTCCCTCCAATGCATTGGGTAAAGATTTTATATCTCATGAGATAGACATGGCTGGAATGGTAGGTTATACCGGTTCAGTGAAACAGGACTGAAACGAGGGTTACTCGATTCAGAAAGGGACTTTGTCCACTAAGATAGTCTTGGCAACGAGTCTGGACTAACAAGAAATGATTCTCTATGATTATGTGTGAATGCCACAAAGTTTCATGTTTTAAGTTATTATTATTGTGATTACATTTCACTGCCATGATTTACCCCATGTTATGAAATTATGATCTCTTTTGCAGGTGAAGATTTCCAAAATGTTATGTTCTTTGGAATATGATGTGATTGATATTTCTTTTGTTTACCCTTACTGAGCATTTGAGCTCACCCTTTTATGTTTTCTTTTCCACAGGATATAAAGAAAGGTTTTAGGTAAAAAAAAGAAGGTCTTTATGGGAGATGTTGAAGATCTTTCACCACGATTAGAATATTTTATTCCGATTTTCCAAAGACACTAAACTATTACGATCCTTGTGTGTGTGTGTTTTTTATGTACTAAGTATTCCAAAAAAGTAATGTAATGTCAATGTACGTCAGGCTTCGGGTCTCTACAGTTGGTATCAGAGGAAAGGTTTAGTCAACCTTTGGAAACTAGGATGTGAGAACGTTAGTGAGATCCCTAGAGATATTTATAAGGTACGTCTAGGGATGTCCCTAAGGATAAGTATACGTATAAGATACAGTCCTAGAACTACGGTAACGATCTTAGAATTTAACCTAAGATGTTAGATATTAAGGGTACTCCCCCTTTACTATGTTGTTTTATCTAGCATGATTTTTGAATCTCAACGAATTCTTTTTGTGTTTTAGTTAATGGAGGGAACCAGACAGAATTCGGTTAACATTGAATCCAATGGACAAATTGGTGACTATAAGAAACAAAATTATGTAATTCCTAGAGAGAAAGATATTGTGATTATGCCGAATTAGTCATCGCGATATATGATTAACAAGGTGAAATTTAGTGGTATACCTAATTCATCAAAGAAGAGGAAGATAGACTATTATGCTTGTTCGCATGTTGAGCAGCATAATGAAAGGAAGATTGAGATTTCTAAAGAAGGGATGAAGAACCTTGAAGAATACCTAAAATGGAGAGATCGATGTTATTTGTGTGGAGATAAGGGTCATAGAGTGACAGACTGTTATGGACTTCAATGTATTATTTGTGGAGAACATGGGCATTACCCAACTCAATGCCCTGACCTAAAAAGTTACTTCTAAATCATGGAAGGACTTATTCCAGGACAATAATTGAAGAGGATGGATTGAAGTGTTTATGTATTGGTATTCAAGAATAATGTTGTTGAGGTACTTTTATTGTTTATTATAATATTTTTTTATTATTGTGGTTTTCAATAATTTTAAGGTACCGGTAACCATGAAAAGTGATTCAAATATTTTGGAAAGTAGATGATATGCGCATAATGAAGGGATAAGGAGAAAATGAAATGTTTGACAGTATTCATGAGCTCATGATTGATATAAGGACTAAGTGATATCATGGTTTGAGTATATAGAATTTTGAGGATTTTGGTATGTGGAAAGTGTTAAATTTTAACTGCATTCATGTTTTCACTAAGGTATTCAAGAGAATACATGATTAAGGACTTTGAATGTTTGGAATGTGACCAACAAAACATATCTTATGATATATGGGGATCGACGATGGTGTTAAATCTCCGGTAATCGTTTTCACTATGTTATGAGAGTGGACTGCAGTATTATGGATAAGCCTAAAGATTGGAATGGATTATGTTGGACATAAGTTAGTATTGTTTAAGGATAGAATTTTTCTCGATATTATTGATGGTATGTTATAGTAATATAGTTTTAGAAAAAGGACAACATGCAGGACGGGCGACAGCCCATCGCGTCGGACAAGGATGTGGGAATCGAACCCACAACTGAAGTGCGACTGGCCTTTATCGCCTACCACTGGCCTACAGGAAGTCCCCGTTTAGTAGAAACTAGTTTTATTTTATTAAGCGGTATGATATATGAAGTATAAGTTCATTTTTGGAACCATATATGATTAATCTCACTATAAGATGGACTTATAACGTTTGCTAACCCTTTGTTTGAAATAGATGGAATGACCCAACCTTCTATCACATGATCTGCTAATTCTTCACGAATAACAAATTCAACTTCATTTCTTTATTATATGAAGTGGAAATCGTTCAATTCACGAACAACAGTGAGATTGTAACAAAATCATATAAGTATTTCTTTTAATTCATCAACTTTAGGGAAATGATCTTGAAAACCAAAAATGTTGTCCTAGTGCTCTTATATCTGATTAATCAGATGGTACCTTAGATCATCACAAATTTATGGATTTGTGATTGTTGGCTTTTCCATAGCCATGTTCTCTATCACTCTCCATCAGAACATGATCGTTAGATTTCTCTTCCATATCAATATTTTCACCTATGTGGAAACCTAGTGATTAGTTTATTTGGGTAACCGTTACGTTTCATACTTTTGTTTTTAAAGATTGGTTTTGGTATTCCTTTTTATTATGTGGGTTTCTGTTAAAGAAATGTTCGAATAGTAAACCAATTATAACCCCGAAGAATTTCGAGGGCGAAATTCATTTTAAGGGGGGTAGAATGTAACAGCCCGAGATTTTATGAAAAATATTATTTTTAATTTTATTAATATCTTGTGTTGTACACAACACCAAAAGGAGATTGTACAACACAAATCCTTGACTTGCCTTTCATTACACGCAATCGCGACCTTCCTCGATAGTGTGTGTAGTACGCAATACTGAGTTTCACTAAACAACGAAATGCTATTAAAATATTATTATAACTAGCCGTTATGAATAGTAATAACCACCTTTTAAAATTTTAGAAATTTTAGCTCTCAAAATGGACTTCATTTTTGGATTCTTAGTATTGAATTTAGCCTAAGGTGAAATTTTGGTACTTTTCGGATAACTTTCATATTTTGATGAATAGTGAAAATTATTAAATTTTAGTTAAAAACAAATTTTTCAATCGAAATAATTAATAGTTATAAATTATTAATTTCAGTTTTTTTAAAGTATATTTAGAATATATTTTTACAATTCAATACAATGTTGGTCATTGGATGTAATTTTACATTTAAACCAGACATAATCAAGTGTCAATCTTTTGATAGATATTGTTTCTTAAAAACACGCTATTTGTTTTAACAGTGGGATTTAATTATAAAATTAATTAATGCAACTTCTATGTTATGAATTTGGTAAAATAGACTTCATTTTTGAATTCGGAATATGAAATATAGCTTAGGATGAAATTTTGGCATTGTTCTGAAAAACATCAATTTTTGATGAATATTGAAACTACTAAGTGGTAGTTAAAAAAAATAATTTCTTCATAAATCTTAATTTTACCGCTTCTGTGAATGGAATTTTAAAAATCCGAGAGACACGGTTGATGTCAGTAAGTAAAATGTGGTTCAATGAGATGAAAATAATTTTTGGTGAATAGTAACTTTTTACTTTTATTTACCACGGTTAAAAGTAAATAGGGTAATTAAGGGTAAAAATGATATTATTATTACCCTAACACATGTCCTAATTCTATTGGACAAGTGTAATTCTACCAAAAACAAGCTTAAAAATAAAATATGACCATTTAGGCCCACTTGGATTAGACTAGGACATTTATTATTATTTAATTCAAAGAAGAGTTAAAAGAGTTAAAATCAATGTTTATTTACTAAAATATTTTTAATATAGGGTTGTACATAAGATAAATTCGATTGTAATTATTCATTAGAAAGATAAAATGATTTCTTACATAATGGTATTTTATTTTTAATTTTTAGACATCAAATAATTTTATTTATTTATGACACAAACATGATGTAGTAATTATCTTATTTATGAAATATTGACATAATTGATGTTATAAACACCAAAATAAATGTAATTTGAGACTTTTTATGAATTAAACTAATTTTCTAGGTTACTATGATATATTAGTGTTGATTTAATCAACTTTTTTAGAACATATAATTCCGTTATGACTTTCACAAAAATCATGTATCAAATAGTGTCAAAATTGACACAAAATAGTTTTTAAATAAAATATTATATTATTAATTGTTATTTTATTCCTAAAAATATAAGGTTCGGCCAAATGACTTAGATAAGGATATATTTATTAATAATATACAATTTGGGGTTCGTTTGGCATTTTATAGTAAGTGTATTAACCATATAGTGAAAGAAAACAAAAAGACACGGTAAAAGTTAAATTATTTAACTTAGAGTTAAATCTAATTGATAAGGTTAAAATAATACCCTAAACTTGTCTAAATACTATTTGATGATAGGATTTCGACCCATACCCACTTTAGCTTCGAAATAAGACCCTTTTGAACCATTATAAACCGATTTTGACTTTAATATAAAATAATATTTTGAGATATTCCTAAGGTGCCCCTCTCCTCCCTTATAAAAGGACACCTCCTCCCCCTCCTCCTCACACCAATTTGAGCACTCAAGCTCGTCCAAACCCTGAAAAAATCCCTTCTACACTTCCCTAGCAACATCCTAGATGTTCTGGTCTTCCTCAAAGACCAATTTTAGTGCCCTAAGAGGGGGTCTCAAAGAGGCGCATCAAAGAAGAGGTAATTACCGTTACCAATTCTTTCATCTTTATTTCTTTTCCACTTCTTCTTATTAGGTTGTTTCATTATGAAGTAATAAAATCAGTATCACTCATATACTGATATGTTATTATAAGTATGAAACAACCCTATTTCACCATCTATCCATTCTACGGAAAAAGAAATCACCGTGCGTGCGTACGTACGGAATACCGTCTCCACGCCGTGGTGTAATCTATTTTCCACCACCACCTTACATGGATGGGTATAATGGTGTAAATAATAACTATACATAGTTATTACAACATCAAATTGATTCTGATATATTGTATAATCCACTCCAATTCAATTCAATATTTATGGAAATGACATCATCGCTCGTGCGTACGTACGGACTACCGTCTCCACGACGCGATGAGATTCATTCTCCATGTTAACCATTTAAGAATGATTATAAAGTATATATAAGAAATAATAATGAAATATATGAAATTATAAAGCTACTGGATTTATGTATATATATATATGTATGTCATCTACTTACTTCCATTCAAGACAATAAGGAAAGGAAAACAGCGTTCATGCGTACGTACGGACTACCGTCTCCATGAACGGTGTTTTTCATTTCATTTATCTATCTATTATATATATATATATATACTGAATATATATGATATATAAATCATATTTTATATTCTGTAAGTAAGTAAATCATGATATAAGTAATAATAATGTCAAGAACAACAAGTCAAAACACCTACGATAAATGAGACGATTTTACCCAAAACGCTACTTTAACATGAATTTACAAAAGAACGGGTAATATAAAGTCTTAAGTGAACCGTATATGATATAATAACAATGAATATGATTCTGTAATAAGTCAATGACATTATTTAAATCATTATACAGGAGGTTCGGACACTTATGAAGCAAATCGGACCTAAGGTAAGGGAGAATATCACAATCTCACTTTTATCCGAGATTGTTTATACTTTGGTATTTACTGGGGTGTATTTTATCATCCACATCCATGTTTCCTCAATATGTAATATTATTTCCATCCACCTACAATTGTTTAAATCCAATTTTACCCTTCGGTGAGTTTTTAGTAAAAGATATGAAAGGAATCTTTTGTCGTTTTTCGTACGAGGTACTTTTTGACTTTTCCGAAAAAAGTACGGGAAGAATGTTTTTTTTAACTTATACGGCACGAACGGATTTTTACAGTTTTATAAAGCCATATTTTCAGGAAGCTTCCTCAAAAATATTTCATGACTATTTTCAATAAAATCTTTTTCTTTTAAAAATTTCATGATGTTTTGTGAAAAGAAATTGATTTTGAAGAAGAAAGGATATTTTCCTCAAGAATTCATTTCAAGTGTTTTATCAAAATTATTTTCCATATAAGATAATATGGGGTTCTGATTCTATCCCTATCATTACATTGATTTGATTATGTTGTGATGGAATTATTTTTATGAATTCATTTATATTATATGTATTGTTTTATGATGTCATGATGTTTCAAGAATCCCATTATTATTACATGGGTTATGCAATGATGTATGTTTTAAGATTTTGTGGCACACATAAGAATGGTATCATTATGAGATGGGTGGGACCTATATCTCCCTCCAATGCATTGGGTAAAGATTTTATATCTCATGAGATAGACATGGCTGGAATGGTAGGTTATACCGATTCAGTGAAACAAGAATGAAACGAGGGTTACTCGATTCAGAAAGGGACTCTGTCCACTAAGATAGTCTTGGCAATGAGTCTTGACTAACAAGAAATGATTCTCTATGATTATGTGTGAATACCACAAAGTTTCATGTTTTAAGTTATGATTATTGTGATTACATTTCACTGCCATGATTTACCCCATGTTATGAAATTATGATCTCTTTTCCAGGTGATGATTTCCAAAATGTTATGTTCTTTGGAATATGATGTGATTGATATTTCTTTTGTTTACCCTTACTGAGCATTTGAGCTCACACTTTTATGTTTTCTTTTCCCCAGGATATAAAGAAAGGTTTTAGGTAAAAAAAAGAAGATCTTTATGGGAGATGTTGAAGATCTTTCACCACGATTAGAAGATTTTATTCCGAGTTTCCAAAGACACTAAACTATTACGATCCTTGTGTGTGTGTGTTTGTTATGTACTAAGTATTCAGAAAATGTAATGTAATGTCAATGTACGTCAGGCTTCGGGTCTCTACAGTTGGTATCAGAGGAAAGGTTTAGTCAACCTTTGGAAACTAGGATGTGAGAACGTTAGTGAGATCCCTAGAGATATTTATAAGGTATGTCTAGGGATGTCCCTAAGGATATGTATACGTATAAGATACAGTCCTAGAACTACGGTAACGATCTTAGAATTTAACCTAAGATGTTAGATATTAAGGGTACTCCCCCTTTACTATGTTGTTTTCTCTAGCATGATTTTTGCCTCTCAACGAATTCTTTTTGTGTTTTAGTTAATGGAGGGAACCAGACGGAATTCGGTTAACATAGAATCCAATGGACAAATTGGAGACTATAAGAAACAAAATTATGTAATTCCTAGAGAGAAAGATATTGTGATTATGCCGAATTAGTCATCGCGATATATGATTAACAAGGTGAAATTTAGTGGTATACCTAATTCATCAAAGAAGAGGAAGATAGACTATTATGCATGTTCGCATGTTGAGCAGCATAAAGAAAGGAAGATTGAGATTTCTAAAGAAGGGAAGAAGAACCTTGAAGAATACCTCAAATGGAGGGACTGATGTTATTTGTGTGGAGATAAGGGTCATAGAGTGACAGACTGTTATGGAGTTCAATGTATTATCTGTGGAGAACATGGGCATTACCAAACTCAATGCCCTGACCTAAGAAGTTACTTCTAAATCATGGAAGGACTTATTCCAGGACAATAATTGAAGAGGATGGATTGAAGTGTTTATGTATTGGTATTCAAGAATAATGTTCTTGAGGTACTTTTATTGTTTATTATAATATTTTTGTATTATTGTGGTTTTCAATAATTTTAAGGTACCGGTAACCATGAAAAGTGATTCAAATATTTTGGAAAGTAGATGATATGCGCATAATGAAGGGATAAGGAGAAAATGAAATGTTTGACAGTATTCATGAGCTCATGATTGATATAAGGACTAAGTGATATCATGGTTTGAGTATATAGAATTTTGAGGATTTTGGTATGTGGAAAGTGTTAAATTTTAACTGCATTCATGTTTTCACTAAGGTATTCAAGAGAATACATGATTAAGGACTTTGAATGTTTGGAATGTGACCAACAAAACATATCATATGATATATGGGGATCGACGATGGTGTTAAATATCTGGTAATCGTTTTCACTATGTTATGAGAGTGGACTGCAGTATTCTGGATAAGCCTAAATATTGGAATGGATTATGTTGGACATAAGTTAGTATTGTTTAAGGATTGAATTTTTCTTGATATTATTGATGGTATGTTATAGTAATATAGTTTTAGAAAAAGGACAACCTACAGGACGGGCGACAGCCCATCACGTCGGACAAGGATGTGGGAATCGAACCCACAACTGAAGTGCGACTGGCCTTTATCTCCTACCACTGGCCTACAGGAAGTCCATGTTTAGTAGAAACTAGTTTTATTTTATTATGCGGTATGATATATGAAGTATAAGTTCATTTTTGGAACCATATACGATTAATCTCACTATAAGATGGACTTATAACTTTTGCTAACCCTTTGTTTGAAATAGATGGATTGACCCATCCTTCTATCACATGATCTGTTAATGCTTCACGAATAACAAATTCAACTTCATTTCTTTATGATATGAAGTGGAAATTGTTCAATTCACGAACAACAGTGAGATTGTAACAAAATCATGTAAGTATTTCTTTTAATTCATCAACTTTAGGGAAATGATCTTGAAAACCAAAAATGTTGTCCTAGTGCTCTTATATTTGATTAATCAGATGGTACCTTAGATCGTCACAAATTTATGGATTTGTGATTGTTGTCTTTTCCATAGCCATGTTCTCTACCACTCTCCATCAGAACATGATGGTTAGATTTCTCTTCCATATCAATATTTTCACCTATGTGGAAACCTAGTGATTAGTTTATTTGGGTAACCGTTATGTTTCATACTTTTGTTTTTAAAGATTGGTTTTGGTATTCCTTTTTACGATGTGGGTTTCTATTAAAGAAACGTTCAAATAGTAAACCATTTATAACCCCGACGAATTTCGAGGGCGAAATTCATTTTAAAGGGGGTAGAATGTAACAGCCCGAGATTTTATGAAAAATATTCTTTTTTAATTTTATTAATGTCTTGTGTTGTGCGCTACACCAAAAGGAGCTTGCACAACACAAATCCTTGACTTGCCTTCCATTACACGCAATCACGACCTTCCTCGATAGTGTGTGTAGTACGCAATACTGAGTTTCACTAAACAACGAAATGCTATTAAAATATTATTATAACTAGCCGTTATGAATAGTAATAACCACCTTTTAAAATTTCAGAAATTTTAGCTCTAAAAATGGACTTCATTTTTGGATTCTTAGTATCGAATTTAGCCTAAGGTGAAATTTTGGTACTTTTCGGATAACTTTCATATTTTGATGAATAGTGAAAATTACTAAATTTTAGTTAAAAACAACTTTTTCAATCGAAATAATTAATAGTTATAAATTATTAATTTCAGTGTTTTTAAAGTATATTTAGAATATATTTTTACAATTCAATACAATGTTGGTCATTGGATGTAATTTTACATTTAAACCAGACATAATCATGTGTCAATCTTTTGATAGATGTTGTTTCTTAAAAACACGCTATTTGTTTTAACAGCGGGATTTAATTATAAAATTAATTAATGAAACTTCTATGTTATGAATTTGGTAAAATAGACTTCATTTTTGAATTCGGAATATGAAATATAGCTTAGGATGAAATTTTGGCATTGTTCTGAAAAACATCAATTTTTGATGAATAGTGAAACTACTAAGTGGTAGTTAAAAAAATTAATTTCTTCATAAATCTTAATTTTACCGCTTCTGTGAATGGAATTTCAAAAATCCGAGAGACACGGTTGATGTCAGTAAGTAAAATGTGGTTCAATGAGATGAATATAATTTTTGGTGAATAGTAACTTTTTACTTTTATTTACCACGGTTAAAAGTAAATAGGGTAATTAAGGGTAAAAATGATATTATTATTACCCTAACACATGTCCTAATTCTATTGGACAAGTGTAATTCGACCAAAAACAAGCTTAGGAATAAAATATGACCATTTAGGACCACTTAGATTGGATTAAGACATTTATTATTATTTAATTCAAAGAAGAGTTAAAAGAGTTAAAATCAAAGTTTATTTACTAAAACATTTTTAATATAGGGTTGTACATAAGATAAATTCGATTGTAAATATTAATTAGAAAGATAAAAAGATTTCCTACATAATGGTATTTTATTTGTAATTTTTAGACATCAAATAATTTAATTTATTTATGACACAAAGATGATGCAGTAATTATCTTATTTATGAAATATTGACATAATTGATGTTATAAACACCAAAATAATTGTAATTTGAGACTTTTTATGAATTACAATAATTTTCTAGGTTACTATGATATATAAGTGTTGATTTAATCAACTTTTTTAGAACATATAATTCTGTTATGACTTTCACAAAAATCATGTATCAAATAGTGTCAAAATTGACACAAAATAGTTTTTAAATCAAATATTATATTATTAATTGTTATTTTATTCCTAAAAATCTAAGGTTCGGCCAAATGACTTAGATAAGGATATATGTATTAATAATATACAATTTGGGGTTCTTTTGGCATGTTATAGTAAGTGTATTTACCATATAGTGAAAGAAAACAAAAAGACACGGTAAAAGTTAAATTATTTAACTTAGAGTTAAATCTAATTGATAAGGTTAAAATAATACCCTAAACTTGTCTAAATACTATTGGATGATAGAATTTCGACCCATCCCCACTTTAGCTTCGAAATAAGACCCTTTGGAACCATTATAAACCGATTTTGACTTTAATATAAAATAATATTTTGAGATATTCCTAAGGTGCCCCTCTCCTCCCTTATAAAAGGACACCTCCTCCCCCTCCTCCTCACACCAATTTGAGCACTCAAGCTCGGACAAACCCTGCCAAAATCCCTTCTCCACTTCCCTAGCAACATCCTAGAGGTTCTGGTCTTCCTCAAAGACCAATTTTAGTGCCCTAAGAGGAGGTCTCAAAGAGGCGCTTCAAAGAAGAGGTAATTACCGTTACCAATTCTTTCATCATTATTTCTTCTTCCACATATTCTTCTTAGGTTGTTTCATTATGAAGTAATAACATCAGTATCACTAATATACTGATATGTTATTATAAGTATGAAACAACCCTATTTCACCATCTATCCATTCTACGGAAAAAGAAATCACCGCGCGTGCGTACGTACGGAATACCGTCTCCACGCCGCGGTGTAATCTATTTTCAACCACCACCTTATATGGATGGGTATAATGGTGTAAAGAATAACTATACATAGTTATTACAACATCATATTGATTCTGATATATTTTATAATCCACTCCAATTCAATTCAATATTTATGAAAATGATATCATCGCTCGTGCGTACGTACGGACTACCGTCTCCACGACGCGATGAGATTCATTCTCCATGTTAACCATTTAAGAATGATTATAAAGTATATATAAGAAATAATAATGAAATATATGAAATTATAAAGCTACTGGATTTATGTATATATATATATATATGTATGTCATCTACTTACTTCCATTCAAGACAATAAGGAAAGGAAAACAGCTTTCATGCGTACGTACGGACTACCGTCTCCATGAACGGTGTTTTTCATTTCATTTATCTATCTATTATATATATATATACTGAATATATATGATATATAAATCATATTTTATATTCGGGAAGTAAGTAAATCATGATATAATTAATAATAATGTCAAGAACAACAAGTCCAAACACCTACGATAAATGGGACGATTTTACCCAAAACGCTACTTTAACATGAATTTACAAAAGAACAGGTAATATAAAGTCATAAGTGAACCGTATATGATATAATAAAAATGAATATGATTCTGTAATAAGTCAATGACATTATGTAAATCATTATACAGGAGGTTCGGACACTTACGAAGCAAATCGGACCTAAGGTAAGGGAGAATATCACAATCTCACTTTTATCCGAGATTGTTTATACTTTGGTATTTACTGGGGTGTATTTTATCATCCACATCCATGTTTCCTCAATATGTAATATTATTTCCATCCACCTACAATTGTATAAATCCAATTTTATTCTTCGGTGAGTTTTTAGTAAAAGATATGAAAGGAATCTTTTGTCGTTTTTCGTACGAGCTACTTTTTGACTTCTCCGACAAAAGTACGGGAAGAATGTTTTTTTAACTTATACAGCACGAATAGATTTTTACGGTTTTATAAAGCCATATTTTAATGAAGCTTCCTCAAAAAGATTTCATGACTATTTTCAATAAAATCTTTTTCTTTTAAAAATTTCATGATGTTTTGTGAAAAGAAATTGATTTTGAAGAAGAAAGGATATTTTCCTCAAGAATTCATTTCAAGTGTTTTATCAAAATTATTTTCCATCTAAGCTAATATAGGGTTCTGATTCTATCCCTATCATTAAATTGATTTGATTATGTTGTGACGGAATTATTTTTATGAATTCATTTATCTTATATGTATTGTTTTATGATGTCATGATGTTTCAAGAATCTCATTTTTATTACATGGGTTATGCAATGATGTATGTTTTAAGATTTTGTGGCACACATAAGAATGGTATCATTATGAGATGGGTGGGACCTATATCTCCCTCCAATGCATTGGGTAAAGATTTTATATCTCATGAGATAGACATGGCTGGAATGGTAGGTTATACCGGTTCAGTGAAACAGGACTGAAACGAGGGTTACTCAATTCAGAAAGGGACTTTGTCCACTAAGATAGTCATGGAAATGAGTCTTGACTAACAAGAAATGATTCTCTATGATTATGTGCGAATGCCACAAAGTTTCATGTTTTAAGTTATGATTATTTTGATTACCTTTCACTGCCATGATTTACCCCATGTTATGAAATTATGATCTCTTTTGCAGGTGAAGATTTCCAAAATGTTATGTTCTTTGGAATATGATGTGATTGATATTTCTTTTGTTTACCCTTACTGAGCATTTGAGCTCACCCTTTTATGTTTTCTTTTCCCCAGGATATAAAGAAAGGTTAAAAAAAAGAAGATCTTTATGGGAGATGTTGAAGATCTTTCACCACGATTAGAAGATTTTATTCCGAGTTTCCAAAGACACTAAACTAGTACGATCCTTGTGTGTGTGTTTTTGTTATGTACTAAGTATTCCTCAAATGTAATGTAATGTCAATGTATGTCAGGCTTCGGGTCTCTACAGTGTGATATTTATTCCTGCTAAATGGTTAAAATCGTTTATTGTTCTTCGAAATTGGATAAAAACATAAATATTGTATGTCGTGTTGGCTAATGAAAAAACAAGATGGTAATGACTATTGTGGAGATTAAAAAAGTTGGAAATTATTTTTGTATTATGTAACACCCTAAAATTATAAAATAAGATCATTTTATCAGTTTTCATATGAAACATGAAATATTAAGCTCAGGCAACCCAAAAAAATATTTCATTAATTTTAATTTGTTTAATATCTTATGGAACACATAATCTTAATTTTAAAATGAATTATAATATAGTATACCTTTATAACCTAGACATAAATTTTTATGGTATGAAGAGTAATAAATAAATTAGGGAAAAATTATCTATCGATTAGAAATAAAATGAAAATATTTTAAAAGAAAAATAAAGGTTTTCTAAAAACCATTATTTCTTTTAAAAGTCGATTTATCCATTTTTTGGGTACATAATTTAAAATTACTTTTTTACCTCTATTAGAAAATTTATATGATAAAATGAACTTTATTTTTCGGATAATCATAACAAAATAAACTTAAAGTTATGTTTTTTTATTTTTCTGGAAATGTTTCATTTTTCAATGAGTATTGAAAAATACTGATTTTTATTGAAAACATTCATTTAATTTAATTAATTACCAATGTTAAATTACAATTTATATTGGTTTATATTTAAATTGGTTCATTTATATTATAATTTAAATATTTTAGGTCATTGAAATCAATTTCATTATGAATTTTCATATTAAAACATTCAATACTTATGAGAAATTTCTCTTTCAAAAACATCTTTTTCTTCAACAATATGAGTATAATTTTGAATAGGTTTATACCAGTTATGTGAATTTAATTAGGAAAAATAGATTCGATATTTGGGATCAGTATAATTTAAATTATCTGATAATTTAAATTTATTCTTTTAAAATTTATGAAGATTTATATAAGTATAAAAAATAATTACCATTGTTAATGTTGAAACTGATTTACCACAGGTTAAACTAAAAAGGTAAGGGTTAAAATGACTAAAACTTAACATAACAATTTTTATGGACCCGTTTTGACCATATCAAATATAGAATTCAATAATGTCTCTTTTTACAGTCTTTTCTCGTGATAAAAAGTTTTTAATAAATGATTGTTTTCAAAAATTCTATGTGTGTCCTATGGCCCAACTATAGAAGGCCCCCTCTCTTCCCATCTCCCCACCCCCATATCTATTTGGTTTATCCATGACCTACCTAAATATTTTCCTTACTCCCATTAAACATAATATATCCCATTTTTCATAAATACTTCATTGGAAGTCTTTCATGGAAGACCAAAAGAAGTTCCCTACAGAAGAGGTCACATTCTTAAGTAAGTGTTTTCATATTATTTTTTTTCGACCTTCCTAAAATATTATTTAATAATGATACTAGAATAAAAAATTATACCCCATATCCTTATCTATTACTATGTTAATTATAAAACCTATATTTATCTCAACTTTCATGGAATGGGAAACAATACCCTCAGTCGTCTGTATGATGTACTACTACATTGCGAACAATGCGATTTGTTTTACATAATCACCTTTCTAGGATAGATATAATGATGGATTTGAAATATTGATATGATATTTATGATTTTATATACATATTTAATTATAATATCACATATTACTTCTTAATTTCAGTTACTTTTAAAATATGATAACATATCTCATAAGTAAGAAACAATTCCCACAGAATAATGTGATTTTTTTTCAGTTTTTATTTACTTGGAAAGTAATAATGAAAAATTTAATGAATATAAATGATATTTATAATATGATATTTATTTTTTAAAAATAATATTTTAAAAAATACCTTAACCTTTCACATATTAAGGGAATGATAACACCGCTCATCCATAGGTATGACCTAAAGTCTCCAAAAAGTGTTGTGATCAATTATCTATGATAGAATTTAAATAATGATTAAAAATTAATCTAATAAAAAACCTTATTTTTAAAATTAATATAATTATTGATATTATGTATCAATATCATATGCTCATGAACCAAAACATTTATGAAAAACATGTATGAGAAAAAATGGAAATTAACACAAGAAACAATGAAACTAAAAAAATATTAACAATGATAAAGAGATAAGATCGTATAAAAGGATAATATAGGATATTATAAATAATAATATGGTTATATTAAAAATTAATAACCGGATTAAATCCATTATAAATTATTTTAAATCATGTTCAACCAAAATGAAGTGAGATGTGATAGATTTTTTCTCTATTTTTTATCATTGATGCACATTGTAATGTTTTACACTAAATTTATTTTATATGGTGTATATATTACACATTTTACAAGAAATATAATGAATAAATTATAATTCATTGTATTCTTAGTATCATTTTCAGTTATTTAACCAAGTTGAATTTAACATGAAAATTTTTATGTGGCAAAAAAATGCATAACTCAATTTATTTTCATTCGGAAATATTACCTATTTGATTTCATTTATATTATTTGATTACATGTGTAATGGATATTGAATATTTTTTATTTCTTATTTTTTATGTGGATATAAATTTTATAGTAATAATTGATTTGTTGATTAATTATCAATTCAATGTTATGATCTTTTTAAGGATTTTATTTTCTAAATATCATTTTAGTTGGGATTATTTATGAATAAATTTACATTAAAGGAAATTATTTAAAAACTATATTATATAACCCTTTAATTTTGTTCTCCTATATTTATTAATGATTTTTTTACAAGTAATAGAACTATTTTTAAACTATTTTTTACTTAAAATTATTGAGAAAGTGTTATTAATAAAATAATACATCATTTATCTTTTTGGTTGAAAATAAATTTTTCGTTTGAATAAATGTTTTAAAATATTCGTTAAATTTATTAATATTATTTTTAAAGAAATTTTTAAATTTTTTTAAATTTTTTAAAAATTGTTTGAAATGAATCATCAAGTCACTTTATAAAAAATGATATTTTTTCCATTTTTTCAAACACTGTGAATAGAATTTTTTTAACATATACAACAAGTTCATTAAATAATGATCTATCATTTTATTGAATATTAGTTTACATGTTTAGAAAATTATTTCTAAGATTAAATGTTTTCCCTAATATAATGATTATTAAAAAAATTGATTTCCCAATTTAAAAATATTTTTTTATCAAGAATTATTTAAATATATATTATGGTATTTCTATTCATCAAGGACAACAACCATTAATTTTAGTTATACTACATTTGGGATATGTTTTGTTCATACCATCTATATTCTTTCTAAAGATTGTTTATGATCATTTTGACCATGGAAAGTAGTTGCATTCACATTCCTGATTCATTTTTTAGTCACTAAGTTTCCCTTGAAGTATCCACTATCCTATGACCATTAAACATTAAATTTATCCTAAATATCCATAGTATTTTTCATGTATATAAATTTTTATTTAACCATTTATCATTTCTATATGTGGTGATTTACGTTGAATCTATTTTTTCATTCGGTAAATATTGATTAATTTTTATTCATTACACAATGCAGATATTTTTTAATGGTTGGTTTTCATAATAAATATATATTTTGATAAGTCATGGTTTTCATAAATTAAATTAATTGTTTGAAATATAAGTAATTATTTGGACAAGAAGATAAATTAGGGGCCCTGTTATAGGTAAATTGTTGATGGATCATTATTCTCATGATAGGAATTAGTTGGATAGGCTTAGTTATATTGAGTTCTGGTGTATACTGACCCTATAGTCTTAAACTGTCTTCTTAATGGTCTTGAACATATATGTGGAATGATTCTTGAGATCATGAAAACTAAAAATTAATAATTACCTTCATTATTAATTTTTTTATTACTATCAATGGGATTTTCATAATAATTTTTTTCTGGATGAATTTAATTATCCATTTACTGATTAAATGGAATGTTTTTTCAATTATTTACCTTTCTATATTTTTCTGAATAATCTAGTCATTATTGTAATTTTTTAAATGAAATTTGTTTTAAATTATTTATGTTTCCATATTTTTTATTCTTTTAAAATTATTTGAATTGAATTTGTGTTCAATTATTTATATGTCTGTGATCATGCTTATTAATTCATGATAGATTACACTTTACTTATTACTTTCTGGGAATTTTAGATTACCCTTATTTTTATTCTTTTACCAGAAATCAAGTAAGCGTAATAACAATGGTATGAAATGATATATAAAGTATATAATAATATTTTTCTAAAAAAATCAATTTTTTTTTCATGTGTAATATGAGAATCAATGATGTGTATCGTTTTCCAATATTACAAATCTATTCAGTGATTTGGGATGTGATTCCTCAAATCTTAAAGCCCTGTAATAAAGTAAGACACCATCTCTAGTTTACTAGAGCTGGGGTCATTATATATTACTAATAAATAATCATGTCAACTTAATTTATTCTTCCTTATTTTTTAAGGAAATATTATTTTATTGATAAATTATTTTTTAATATATTATCTGTTGGTTGATTAAACTTTTGGTTATTGTGGTAGTAAACTAATTTATGAGAATTTGATAATTTAAGATGATAAAAAAATTGTTATTAGATATTTATTATTTGTTAGTGGTCCCATTTTCTTACTAAGGATGGATGTCTTAGTTTTATAAAAAAAATATTACTTATTTATTTTTATGGTTTCTTATTACCTTATTTTTTCTTTTGATGTGTATAATTTTTATGAGACTTGATCAGTGCATTTGATGGATGATGTATGATGATATATGGTCAGGTACTCTCAAGTAAATGGTAGTAGCTGATTCTTATGGTTGGGGTGGATGATTACATGTATGGTTATGTTATGTATGAAATCATTACTAATAAGATTGGGGATGGTGGGATTCCCTATTTTATTTTTTATCAATCTAGGATTCTTTCTTATTTATAAATTTGCATAAATTATAGTTGGTCGAGTTGCTTGTTTCTTCCTTCCACTCCCCAATTCTTGAATCTATTTTATGTGTGGGGATTATAAATCTATTTTTTATAGTTTAATAAGAGTCTTAGTGTACATTGAATTATTTAATAATAATGAATGTTATATAATTTTAACCCTTGGGGTTGGTACTTGAATGGAATAAAAAATGATGATAAACCTTGGGAAACAATGGGATAAGTTTGATAATTCCCATGGGCCATTGAAATCTTTTTTCAATTTAAAAATTTAGAAAATTTTAAAATAATGAATTCAAGGTCAATATTATTATAAATACTTTAGTACTCATAAAATATCATGTCCTAAGTAGTGGAATATAGGTGTCGAAGAGGTTATAGCTACATTCGAGTATAAAGTTATTTTGTTGCCTAAGGTATGGTTTTGGTATTTATTCATTTGTTATTTCATTTAATATTCTACCCCACCCATGATGTAGGGTTATTGAAATAATTTTACTATGGAGGGTGTTTTCCCCATCATCTCAGTTAGTGAGGAATAAATGGCTAACTACCCTATCAATCCCCACATTGTTCTCAAGGAAGTAATATGTGCCGGAATTCATGGAGTATTTATTTCTCAAATATTTTTGTATATGCATTCAATATATTATTATTATTTTTCATAAATATATCATGAGATATAGTATCATTTGGATCATTATAAGTATATTGTTTATAATATGTGATGGATTGAGGTATAATGCATAATGAATTGTCTATGTTTTATTATAAGAAACTACATAGATAATATATATAGATGATGATGATGATTCCAAGAAGATGGGACTCATAGGGTGCATGATATTATAAAGATTACCAAGTGTCTTCAAGAATTATTTCCTTTAGAGATAGATGGATCGGGACTTCTGACATTGGGGTAGTGATGAAAACTAGCTGGGAAGGGGTAGTGTGGTAAATAACATGATATAATATTGATTATTATATTACTAATATTATGATATACTTACTAAGAGATCAATGGTAAAGTTGAGAACATAGAATATGTGTTTATTTTAGGTGTTAACATCATTGTTATTCATCATATTTAATAGGAATTATTTTTCATTTTTACAAGAGTTTAAATGGAGGATAAAACTATATATACCTATTGTGATCATCCAATATATGTATAAAATTATATTTTGTTCTTATGAGATGATTAATGTAAAGACCCATAAATTTCAAGGAAATTTTTTTCTTAATTTCTTTGGAATTTTATGAGTACGCAGTTTCTGACAGCACCTGATTCCAAGGCCCGGTGTGCCTGGAATAAATTTCTAAAGTTTAGCTCGGGTACATTCAGTAAACGAACGAGTGGGTTTTTTTGTCTTTTGAACCGGTGAACGGAATTGAAATATGGGGGAACTGATGACCTCACATCGCCAGTAATTTCTTTAGGGGACCTTTATCATAATTACATTTTGACAGGAGAAGAGGTTAATTTTCAGTTTGTTTTTAAGGAATAAATAAAAATATGTGTTCGATATTTTTATTTGTGGAGGGTGGTTATTATCCTACAAAGGAGAAGTTAGAGGTCGGTCCCACACCCACCTAACCTCCCATGGGAGAGTTTGGTGTGGTGGGGCCCACATGAGACCATAACTCCTCACCTCCCCCATAAACCCCTTGAACTCACCATAACTCACCCCTTGTTTAATACATGACAAATCCACTCATTTATTGGAGTAAAGCCTCTCCACATTCCATATCTCTCATAATTTAATTTTTGCCAACAATTCAATTAATTAATGAGTTTTAATTAATTTGAATTGAGATGGAAAGTTTGTTAAGATGGGGGGTTATCCCATTTTAATATTTGGCTGCGAAAATATTGTGTGGAGAATCCCTGCAGAAATAAAAGAGCTCCCTCCCTCCACGAAGAACGGTTCTCCTTCTGATGGACCTCCAAAGAATGATGCTTGATCTGGGATCGAAGGCCTTTGCAGAAGCAATGAATTCTAACGATTGTCGTCACCTTCATCTCCTCCCTTGCGACGATGTCAATAAGATGACGTCCACCCTTTCACGATATCGTCAACAAACGGTGAACCTTGAGGTAGGGGTTGTTTTGTTCAAGCTTTAATATCGTTCATCATCGTTATTAAATTCATGAGTTTCATTTGGCCGCATGATACTATCTTGATGAGTAAGGGCTCAGACCGCACGAACATGGTCTGACCCTTCTCCTCTAATTTGTTGTTTGTGGACGATGGAGGCGGACTGCGAAGAACCGGTCGACGTCGGGCCAACCATGAGTGGATCGTCAGCGCATGATTGTCGGGTCTCCGTAAAGGCACGGCACCACCGTGCCATGCGGAGTAGAGCCGGACCGCGGCCTAGCTGGGCCGCGGCGGAGGGGCATGGAACCGTCGCGCTACGCCGAAGCTACAGGGGTCACGGTCGGGGTGGGCCGGGGCGGAGGGGCGAGGCCCCGTCGCGCCGCGCTGGTTGAACAAAGTCACGGCCTAAGGCCGCGGCGGATCTGGAAGGGAGGCCGGTTGTACTGGCCGCTGGTGCCTCCAAAAGGCGGGTCTTGAGGGGGTCTCGCGGTTACCCAAGGGCCGACCATCATGGCTGGCCGTTTTGAAGAAACAGGGGGGTGTAACCCACCCACCCCCCCAGACCAGCGGCTAGGGCATTCCCCACTGGGCGCTGCCAGCCCCCTGGTCGGCTAGCCACGCTACTAGCCACATGGGCCCCGGGCACTGAGCCACGCCGGCCAGGCTGGGCCACACCCCAGTTCGGGCCAACCCATGGGGTGTTGGGCCGGGTTGGATCGGGCCCAGACCCCCTATCTTCGGACCGTTTTCAGTTAAACAGACATATCTTGATCTACAGACCTCTAATTGACGCACTGTTAGCTGTGTAGGATTCCTCAGATCGAGATGGTCAGTTAGGTGTATTACGCTCAAGGTTTTGGAGAATATTGGGTACGGCTAGGTTGGTTTAAACTCGAAACCAACCGGGCCCTTAGAGAAGAAACACTTATAACTTGGGGACCGGATGTCTCATTGATGTACCGTCGACTATGTTGGATTCCTCTTGATGAGACAGTTCTTTTAGAATAATTCACCTAAGGTTTGGACGTAGTTAGTGTATGGCCAGGTTGGATTGTACCCAAAATCCCATCGGGCCCTGGAAATGAAATGCTAATAACTCACAGACCAGGCGCCCGATTGATGCGTCATTTGTTTCGTTGTGACCCCTATAATGAGGCTGTCCTTTGAGATACTTCCACGTGAGATTATGTGACACTTGAAAGTATCGACCAGTAGATCATGGAGTGGATCCTCTCGGAGACGAGCATATGGAGTATGGTGACCTTGTAGCTGGATAAGACCTGACGACTGCTTGTCCGATTCGATTCAGAGTGACTTGTATAGCCCAGTGGGGAGCACTACTTTGTGAGGTGGAAACTCCATAGCATAGGAGCTCTAATTTTTGAGGTGGCAGACCTGTGGTACTTGAGAAGAGGAGAACCTCTGTAGGCTATGAGGGGGAGCACTACTTTTTGAGGTGGCATACCCATAGTGGAGGAGCACTATATTGTGAGGTGGAAGACTCGCGGTACTCGACAGGAGGAGTACCTCAGCAGTATAAGGTTAGTGAGTTGCACCTCAGAGTCATGGAAGGACTGTTGCACTCAATAGGGGAGGAGTTCTCCAGCAGCCGTGTTTTTGTCATCGTGAATAAAAATCCTAGTTTGAGATGAGTCAATGACCTTTGTGTTTTCCTCATGATTGAGATAGGTTACTTGATAACTTAAGTATATGTATGGGAATATACCTTAGTAAATTTTATCTGTTGAGATATTTCTTTGTGCTTTATCCTTGTTGGATTTAGTGAGACCTTGAGGGTACTGGGGTCCCTACTGAGTATCTTTATACTCACCCCTGCACGAGCTATGCCTTCACCTCATTGTGTTGGATGCAGACGACAGATAGCCCAGACAGAGGCCGAGTGTGTGAGGACTGGATAGTACCTGGAGGTGGACCTCACGACCAGTTGGTACCCAGAGGAGGTTGACGGACGAGGGTGCTGAGGAGGCTATCTCTACCTACCCTTCAGGTAGGATCTGTGGTGGACAATGTAGGAGATGCGCTATCTGTACCTACCCTTCAGGTAGGATTCGTGGTGGACAATCTGGGAGTTACTTTTCACCTTCCAGTTGTTTGGTCTTTTACCTTGTACTTTACAGTTGGGCTTGTATTTTAGGCCCCTTTACTTTTAGCACTACCTTTGTTTTTCAGTTTTAATTAGTGATTTCTTCCTCTTGGACTCTGGTTGTGTGTGTGTTTACATTTCATAAAGGAAATTCCTTCCCTTTTTATCGGTATTTATGCATTTGGTGCTAGTCTCTAGCCCCTAGCCTATGGAAGGCGGGCTTGGAGTATTCACGGCATGAGCCCCGAGGAAGGGTCATGGAAATTGATGATTTGGATGTATGTTTTATAGTCATAGATCTATTTAAGAGATTTTTTTATTCGAGGTCACTCCCAATGTTTTATTTTTTGTAACTTATAGTTTCGTTTTCTAGTTTATCTACCGATATAGAATTACATCCATTACTTTTGTATCTTTTATTTATTTCATTGGTAGGATTAGTTTGGTGGTTTCATCTTATCTCTCATTCCACATGATCTTCTTATAGGGTAATGCATTTAATTTGTGTGTATAATATACCCTCAGTTATTGTTTGCAACCCATAGCCTATTTGAGGAAGGCTTTGGGTTTCATTATCTCCATTATCTCATTTCCAAACCATTAGGGGTACTTTTGGGAATATGGGTTCATTAAATGACCCCTAAGTTTAGTATATGTTATTATTATGGTATTTAATTTGTCAAAATAGATGCATGGAATACACAATGAATTTGGTAGATATTCATTGGTAGAAACAAATGATAAGGTAATGCCATGATAATATCAAGAATATCATATGGACATATATATTATGGGAATAAAATTCCGTTTTTTCCAAATATCATAAAATTATTCCAATGAGATTACCATAGGAACAATTTATCCACCACATTGAACATCAAATATCATTATGGATTATCATTATAACTTTTGGTTCAATTATGAGATATCCTGATGTATTTTTTTTAGTATATCTAACCTTATAAACTATTTCGTCAACTATGTCGTGGCCAAAAAAAATTCACTCTCCCAAATCATCCCATCATATTAGAGTCCTACATTTCGTTCCACATAGGTCTTTATAAGGAACCATATCAATACTTGATTGAAGGCTATTTTTGAATGAAAATTCAACCATAGGAAGGATCAAATTTGAACCTCCATTGAAATACATAGAAAATAACTTAAATAGTTATTAATTGGAATTAATGGTCCTATGAGATTTTCCATCTACCAAAGGATGATAAGATGTTCTAAATGTCAACTCTATATTCAAATATTGCTAGATAATTCTTAATAACTTCAAGTTGAATCTCATATATTGATAAAATATGATTTAGATTTGTTTTAAATAAAATGATATCGCTCTCATAAAGTCTATCATAGTGGGATATTTAGGAAATAAGTTATTTCTGATTGAAATGAAATTTTCTCTTCTCAGAAGGATATTGACTACAACCCAAATTAAGTTATTCCCTTTAAATTTTTGTGGATTCCTGTGTAGAAATAAATTTTTACATTTTTCCAATTTCCAATCTAGTATGAGTAATGGTTTTAAGATCCCCATATACTTATTTCACTCATTCATCACTTGCTTTGATACAAATCATTGAGATATATACTCTATAATTAATCACTTTATATTTAACCACTAGAAATAATGTTTAACATCCATATACGTCATCATACATCCATAATTAATTGAGAATTGTGTACAATGAGATTCATCTGATAACTCCTTCAATTCTAGTATTAGTGGGAAAGATTAATAGTTCATGTATTTTACAATTACATCATAGTAATGGATAAAATCTTGAAAAATACCAAAAAAAATTACATCTCTAAATCCTCCTTTCATACCTATTTACTCATCACATTAATTGATGGATGAACATTATCCATAGAATGATAAGATATTTTACCTTTCCTTACAAATTAATTGTACATTCCCTAAAAATAAATAAGTATTAGATCTATTTCAATACTTATCATTTAAAGACTATTATGTCCATTATGACTCTGAGTTTCAGAAACCTTGTTTTCCTTCCCCTGGTGGTAATGTATGGATCAATCATAGTGTATAATTAGTTATTTCTATATTATTTAGAATAAATTTATCTCTTTAAATGTAAATATATAACTCAAGATTTAATTATCATTAAATATGTCACACCTTTCAATATAATTATAATTCCTCCATATCATTAGAGAAATAATTACAGTTATTGGTTCTAAATAATGATTTATGTAATTCTTCTCATAAACCTTCCATTGGTGAGAGGACTAAGCTACCACTATGTCATTCTACATGAGAACACATAACAATAAAATATTTCATGGATAAATACATATCAAAAATGAATTTCCACTTTAGGGTATTTTGAGAACATATGAACTTCAAAACCTTCTCTTTAGTACCATGATATTTTCTTCCCATTATTCAGTATAAAAGACTTGGATCCCTTCGGTGTCATCTTGGATAGTGGATTTTATAGTCCTAATAATGTTCTTTCAAATCATTTATATTATCGAACCACCTATGAAAACTACACATTTAATTAACTAGGGTTTTATGGTCCATTATTCAATCAAATTCATATTTGATGGATCCACCGCTATACCCAGTAATGTAATTATTCTAAAAATGAATAATAATTTTCATATCATGAATTAACACTTATTATATTTTAAAAATAAAACATCCCCTCATGTTATATGAAATAATCATCAATTGGTATTCATTATGTTACTTTCTTTTAGAAAATAAATAATATCATATATTAATACTAAAACAAACATATTACCTAAATCTCTAATGACAGAATTCATTTGGTCGAGGATGATAATAGTAGCATTATTATGTACAAATGGAAACAATATTAACTAATAATGACCATATAACATATGAAATGAAATATTGGATATTTACTCCTTTTCTACAGTCAAATGATAATATATAAATCAAAATTAAATCTTTTAAAAGTTTTAATTTCCAAAAATTTTGTCAAAATTTATAAATATTTGGTAGAGGATACTTTTTATGGGTAGTGATATTTTTATGTTGTTGATAATAAATGAAAATATATAGTTAACCATCATTGTTCATAAAAAAACATGTGAACACCATGGTGATTTTCTTGTCCTAATTAATCCTTTATCACAATACTCTTGAGTTTCTTCCTTCATTTCCACAACTCAATCAGATCCATTAAATATGGATTATTCGAAATAAGTGTATAACCTGGTATGAATTCTATTGAAAACTCAACATCCCTATTTGAGTTATTTCTAGGATACTCATCATAAAATATGTTAAAATATTCACACACAATAGTAATGTCTTCAATATTGAAATTATATCCAATACATTTGATATAGATAACCCTCATGAATTGGTAATAAGACCAATAAAATTGATTTTATTTCCATTGGAAGTTCATATTCATCCTCATACCAGTATAGAATCATTGGTTCATTTATATTATAATTTGTTACTTCCCTTCCAAAAAATAATATACGATCTCTCTAAAGAATCTATATCCAAGCCTAATGTCACAACAAATTCAACTATGAGAATATTAACTTTAATTTCAGAAAGAAGATTCCTAGAATCCTCTATTGGAGAGAATATATAGATGGGAGATGATATCATCATACCACTAAGAGTTTCAATTGATAATTCCATATTAAATTATTCGGGCGGTGATGTGATATAATATAAAATTATTCAGATAAGTATGACTGGGTAGAAATACAATTTACTAATAAATTTTTCATTCTAGACTTTATATTATGTTCATATTTCACTAAATAATTCTTATGACCCACTTCAATAATTTTTATGTAAATATATTTCCATTTATATATTATCTTAAGAGGATACTGAGACCTATTGTGCTTATTATTAATTTGATCCATTAAGATGTTGGAATAATTCTCATACTACAAGTTGTTGTAGAACTAGAGTCTATGTGTTTCACTATATTTAAATACCTCTATATTCTTTTCATTTCAATTAAAAATTACATATAATTATATACAATATACTTAATGTACTTCTTTCTACATAGAAATCTTTTTCCAGCTTCACTAATACAATTTACCCTGTGCTTCTTTCCGCACTTCATTCATAAGGGAATGCTCATTTTATTCCCCCAAAGAAATTTATTATTAAAATTTTCTTAAAACTCTAGTGTTCAATTCTATTAAAAATCATGAAAATGATTGGATATCCACTCACCATTTCTACCATGATATAATTTGAAATTATTTATTTAATTTTACTAATTTCCCTCATCATGTCAAGAATGTAAAATATAATTACAGTGGCACTAATGCATTACTTAGTCACTAGTGAACTAAAGGACCCCCTAAATGAAGGTGTAATTTTGATTATGAAGTAATCAATGGGGAATTGGTCCCCACATTTATCATTTTCAAGAATATGATGTTTCAATTAATCAAATATTTGTATGAGCATTACAATAATATTTGGTATTCCAGCTTCTAGATCATTCAGTTCATCGAGTAGGAATCATTAAATTACTTTCTAAATTAATTTTTTCATGATTCCCCTAGTTATATCCGTTGACTAAAATTAACATTATTATTTTATAAAAATAACATCAAAAATAAAATTTATAAATCATATAATCATGAAAATAACTCTTGAGATGGTCTATGTTATAACACCTTATTATCAACAAGTAAAACATTTAGGTTCCCTGTATATCACTTATAGTTTATAATGGGTTTTTTATGATGTTTAATCAATTTATTTATAAACCAAACTCCAAAAATATATAAATTTTACTCTAATATCAATTCAGGGGACACACAAAGAACATACATAAATATTACATCATTTTTATGAAAACATATTATATTACACAATAATTATAACACCAAAAACATTACAAGCTTAGTGTATTTTGATACTAGATACATAATCAAAACATTTCAGGATTAATATTAAATATATCTCAAAATTTTCTTCTCTTATAGTACCATTCATAGACATATAAAACATAAAACCATTCTTTATAACATATTGAAAATGTAAACATAAAAAGGGTGAGATCATATGCTTAGTAATGGTAAACATGGGAGATATAAATCAATTATCATATAAAAGAATATGATATATAGTGATGTATAAGATCATGATCATAACATATGATCTTCATACCCAATTAGTCATAGATGATAAATCTTGAGGCGTATAAAATAATTTCTCTAGTCAAGGATCACCCCCAAGAATATCATATAGTGCACACATTATAATAATGGATGAAGTTTACTCCCTATCTTAATTTCATCCTTAGACTTGGTTCACTGCCCATAATATTTATATTTTAATTTGAGCTATAAATAATTACCCAAGAAATTATAGGTATTAAATGAACCACACATTAAATAATGAAATAAATAAACATGTGTTCCAAATGATAATAAGAACGCCCATTAATTCATTATTGCATAACTCGTGGAAAAGAAATAGGGTTCCTAATGATTTCAGTATAACATAATAATAAGGAATACAGAGAATGAAAATGGTTAGTATCATTTAATCATATCCCCAATGAAGAAAATAATATTTAATGGGTTTAGGTATAGATGAAATTTACCTTTAAATCCATCCATATGACAATCCATGTATGTTCGCCCTGAAAAAATAATCACACGACATTATGGAGGTGGTAGTACACATATATGCACAAATGATGTTTTTCATTTTACAAAGTATGTAAAGGAGGTAGAAAATTGTTATACCATTAACAGAAAAAAATTTCATTATATTAATGATACTGATGTAATCATGTTAATACATTTTTAGACTGTTTAAATTTTGCTAATGTATAATGAAACTCAAAATTTATTGGTAAATATAATTATTACTTCTTTGGGAAACCTCAATTATATTACAACTTATGAATTCAATAGATGGAATTTTGGGAATGAAAGAACCTATAGGACATAGATTGTGAGGTTAATAATATATTTGGTTTGGTATTTTCTGAAAAATACCTCTCAATGTGTATGAATAAGTGAAGGGAGTGTTTTTACCTTTTATAAGTTAGGTGGTTGTCACTCTTGGAAATAAATAAGACATTAAAATATAATGAATTTATATTAAATGCAATGTGTATCCCTAGAAACCCAATATAGAATATAATTTATGGTTGGGTTAAAATAATTTCCACTAATAAGATTTATCTAAGTTTTATTTCTATTTTATTAATTATCTCTAAGCTTAACCCCCCATTAATCCTTTTAACCTTTACTATGGTGACATTTTTTTCAGTGTTACTTTTAATAATGAAAAAAATAAAATTTTCTTATTTAAAAAATTCAAGTTGATTCCCAATAATTAGTTTTTTATTTATAAATTCAATACCATGTGGTAGTACGTAATTTTAAATAATATATTGCAAATTTAATGAAAACAATTTTTTGAAAAATAAAGTTTAGAACATAAATTTTAATTTAATCATATCTCAACCCTTGTAAAACCCATTAAATGAATTAAAAAAAATATTCAATTAAATATATTTTCAACAAATGTCACTAAAATAATTCAATAATATTGATTAATTTATTCTATTAGGATAAAAACAAATTTCATATACAGAAATAGTTTTCAGGAAAATAACTATTTTTACCTTCGAATGCAATTAGTTTTATCTCTAACCAATTGATAATGAATTAATTAATTTTATAAAATCAGTAAAATAATTCATAAGTTAATAACCATTAATAAAATTTTAAATAAATCTTATATGATAAATAGATAGATTATATAAGAAATATATCGAAATAGTTCTTGAGGTGAAATAATATTTCCTATATAAATTAAAAAAATTACTTAGAATTTAATTTAAATAAAATATAATTATATTCATTTTATTATTTCTAATAATTATTAACATAATTATATGGTTTCATTATTCATATGATATTGAACATATTCATTTGTTAAAGTGAAATATTTTCTAAAATATTAGGTTGTTACATGCTTTCTTTCCATGTGATAAATTTTTGAATATTTCTACGTAGAGTCCAAATTAAATTCAAGATGATGGTGAGATTAATGAAACAATGAAGAATCCATAAAATGGTCAAAGGATTCAATATAAAAAATTATTATAAAAATGATCTTATTTTCTCAAGAAGACGAGAGCTCAGATAAGACTAAATTTGAGGATTTTGATGACTATATTAACCTTTTTGATGAAGTCATTACTGGTGTAGTAAAAAAAGATATTGCTGGAGTAATGTGATGTTGAAGGTACTGGAATCAATGTGACATTTGATCAAGTAAGAAAATTATTGGATGAAGTCAAATAAATTCACATTTTTAGTGATAAAATTACATTCTTGGTTTTTTATTGTATGTATATTATTTATGGGATTAATTTAGTTCGAATATATTATATATTATCTAAAATGTTTTATATAAAGGGTTATACCTTCCATTTATATTCATTCTAAACCATTTGAGCTCTTCGCTAACACAATACCTCTTTGAGTTGGGCTTCAAAGGTCTTCCCCATATTCATTACCATCTTAATAGAGATATAAGTGAGGGTAATATATATAACTACGTAAAACTTATCTATTTTCCAGGTTTAAGTCTAGTTCATAAATCTTATTCAATGCCTAGTCATAAATAACTTATATAATACTCCACCTCACCTTAGTGAATGGGTTTCACAATTCACATCATGTTTCTTCAATAGACCTACACTATGATTAAGTCATATACTATTTATAACTATGTATAGTATTATTTTTTTATGGTATGATACATAGTGATTCATGGATTTCCTATCTTAGACCGATATTAAATGAACCTTGTTGGAGGATTAAAATATTATTATTTAGATCTAATATTTATAACATAATCACTGGTTTAGTGGGTATGAAATGTAGTTAAAAAATTATGAATTTTTTTTTTGAGTTTTTCCTTATTTAAATATATTTATTATTTTATGGGATATAAGTAATTTGTTTTGAAATATGTGATTTAATGTTGTTTTTGTTAAGAAAAATTAATGATTTAAAAGTTCATTTTATATAAAAGAAGGTTTTCATTATAATTTCATTTTTCATTAAAAAATAAATTTATAAATTTTAATATTTCTTTTAGATGAAATAAAATTTATTTTTGGATATATCATATTAAAATTATATTAGAGTATCATTTTTGGGTTTTTTTGAAATAGTTCATTTTTGGGAAAATAGTGAAAAAATAAATATTTTACAAAGAATGTCACATTTATGAAATTATCATGATATTATAATGAAATTAAATTTTATGAATAATTTATTATAGAAAAAATATATATTTGATAAGTAATATAATAAATTTAAAACTATACTTTTGGACATAGAAATCTATGTATGATATTTTGGAAATCTAACTGACATTGGTATTCAAACAAAAACTATTTTTAATACATGTATTTTAATGAAGTCTTTACAATTATAATGAAATTATATATCTATTTATATAAAATTATTTTATTAATTAAATGGTAGTAAAAATTTAACTTTATTTTGGAACAAAATAATTTTCTTTGAATAAAATGTTCATTTTTCTAAAAATATTTTGTCATTACATTTATCAGACTTATATTAAAATTATTTTTTCTCAATTATTGAAATTGAACCATAGAAAAATGATTCCATATGTGAAATTATTATTTTATAATATTTTAATTAGGGTGATTTCAATTTATTATAATGAATAATAACCATGGTTAACATTTATCACCATGTTAAATGGTAAGATGGGTTAATTGGGGATAAAACTATAGGATAATTTATCCAAATATCTCTGACACATTCATTTTTTCCATTTGATTAGATTATGTTAACTATCCTCATATTAACTTTTAAAATACATCAATTTTGTTCCACATTACTTTGATAATTATGATAATATTATTTTATGTAAGGAATAATTATAAAAAGTCAATATTTTTCATACTATATCATTAATATTTTATAAATAAGAATAAAAATATGTTATCTATAATTATATATATTTATTTTTAATATAATATTTTTTAACTACTTTAATTTTAAAATGCCAAGAAACTCATACACATAACTGATGTAGTGCTTATGAAATAATATGAATTAATCAATGTAAATAGTTTTGATATATTGAAAGTGTTTTTTGGATAAGGTTAATCCCTAAAATATTTTTATAGATAAAAATGAAAGGTAAATAATTCATTAAATTTCAATTTCTAACTCCAGGGTAATAATGAAGGTTTATAGTCAGATTATGTGAATTGTAATAAAAATGAAATTATAGATATTTTATTTAAATTTATATTAAAAAATTATTTAAAAAGTGATAAAATATTATAGTTTTTAAAATTAATGGTAAATGGTCAAGAATATCAATCAATTTTCACTTGTGTCCCTATTTATCTTTTAGAATGAAATAATTTACATATAAAAAATAAGTACCTTTTTACAATGATAAGGGTTAAAAGGGAAAATGTGTTGTTAAAATAATTTGATAAAGATTAAAATAACCTTAAATTTATTAAAATTAGTACTGGTTGAATATACATAAATAATACATTATCCAATAATATAAATTTATAGAATTTGTGGCCATTTTACTTAAATATTCAATATATTAGTTTGATGTTTAGAATAATTGTAATTGGGCCACTCCCATCGCTAATAAAATAGAACCTCCAATCCTCCATTTTTCACACCTTATTAATCAACTTATCTCGAATATTCCCATCCTAAATATCTTTTAAGCTTATGTAGACATATTCAAGAGGATATAGTCTTCTTAAAAGATCAACCAAAGGGTCATTATCATTATATCCTTAGTTGGTTTCTCAATATAGTGGTAATAATCATCACTGAATCATTTAAGTTTTTTTTATTATACCACTGCCAAATATTCATTAAATATATGAAAATTGTGATTTATTGGGTATGAATTTATTATTATATGATCATTATATTTTATAAAAATTCTAATATTATAACTCTATGTGATTGTCAATTTATTTTTTTCATGATTGCCTATAAAAAGAAATGAGCTCACACATTATTAATTTTTCATTTCCCCATTCAATGAACTATAAGCTTATGTAGATAATTTAATTATAGATTTCGAAGAATTATTATGGAATGGTTTATATGGGTATAGTGAAAAAAATTATGTGATGTGAAAGACTTTGGTTCTGTTATAGAATTTTTTTTCTTACTATATAAAACTGTAAACCAAAATTATATTGGCTATGCATGTGATTCAATGATTTATATTATTGTTGTAATTATTTATGACCACTGATGGGTTTTTTCATTTGGATTCAATGATAGTTTGTATAGATTACATTTTTCTCCTCAAATAGATGTCAACGAGTTTTAGGATTCCTTATTCGGTATCATATTTTGGGTTAGATATATTTTGAGGTCAATAATTTATCATATTAGAATAGTTTAATATTTAAGGATGCCATTTTTCATTTTCAATATTAAGGATGATCACATGTAAGGGACATAAATACCCTTTTTATATTTTATATGATGTGGATTTAAGGTGATTAATTAATTTTTGGGAAACATAATAGATGATTAAATTATATGAATCTCTCATGTTTGATATGTGATTTAGAATTATATGAGAGGAATGTTATTTGGGACATATGTCAAAATTAACACATAAAATTTTGGGGAAATATGTTCTATGACGAAGAAATAATAATATTAAATGATAATAAACCAGTTATCATATTTGTAACAACCCAAGATTCCATAGTACGTTTCCCTTTGAATTATGCAATAACGTGCATTGTACGCAACTTCGAGATTCTAACACACCGTGACCAATCAAACCAGCCATATGAATATTACTACCCAATTTTTTAAATTTTTTAAATTTTATTTCTCAAAATGGGCTTCATTTTTGAATTCTGAATATCGAAATTAGCTTAGGGTGAATTTTTCTTATTTTTCTATAAACATTTTATTTTTTATTAATAGTGAAAACACTTCATTATTGGTTAAAACCAACTTTTTATTTAAATTATTATTTATTTTATTTAAATTTATTTTTAGTCAAAATAGATACATAATACCTATATAAATTCAATGTAATTCATTGGAGTCATTTTATTATAAGTTTATATATATAAAAATTTCATTGGACTTTTTACCGTCTTTTACCTACCTCCTATGAGCATTTGCAAATTTTCATAAAACATAATTTTACTGCTTTTGTGGGTTGAATTTCAAAAATATGAGAGACATGCTTAATATCAGTAAGTAAAATTTGGTTCACTAAGATGAAAATAATTTTCAGTGAATGTAAACTTTTGACTTTTATTTATCACGGTTAAAAGTAAATAGGGTAATTAAGGGTAAAAATGATATCATAATTACCCTAACACATGTACTAATTCTATTTGATAAGAATAATTCGACCAAAAACAACCCTAGGAATAAAATATGATCCTCTAAAGTCCACATGGATTAGATTAGTACATTTATAATTATTTTATTTAAAGAAGAGTTAAGAGAGTTAAATTCAAAGTTTAATAACTAAACCATTTTTAATATTGGGTTACACAGAATATAAATTAGAATATTATATTAATTAGAAATATAAAAATATTTCGTACATAATGTTATTTTATTTATAACTTTTATGCATTAAATAATTTAATTTATTTACGAATCAATGATGATGCGGTAATTACCTTATTAATGAAATATGAAAATAATTGAAATTATAAATATCCAAATAAATGTAAATTGAGAATTATGATGAATTTCACTAATTTTATAGGTTAATATTACATGTTATTGTTGTTTAAATAAATTTTATTCAAAGTGATAAAGTTTTTATGTCTTTCAAAAAAAATCAAAATCTAAATAGTGTCAAATTTGACATAATTGAGTTTTTTAAACAAATACTATATTATTAATTGATATAATAGTACTAAGAATCTAAGGATCATAAAATGGACTTAGATAAGGATATATATATTAATAATGAACCACATTTGGTTCTCTTGGCTTGTTATAGTAAGTTTATTAACCATATAATATAAAAATACAAAGATACATGGTAAATGTCAAACTATTTAACTAAGAGTTAAATATAAAAGATATAGTTAATATGGTGACTTAACCTGTCTAGAACCAATTGGATGAGAGTTTTGTAACCCGTACCCACATTAGCCTTGAAATAGTTCATTTTTAAGCCATTATAAACCGAAAATGATTTTATTATAAAATAATATTTCAAGCCTTTCCTAAAGTGACCCGCACCTCTCTTATAAAAGGCCACTTCCCCTTATCTTAATTTCACACCACCAAATCCTTTTGTCTCGGCCAAACCATATGCAAATATCCTCTAAACTATCCTACCTTCAACCTAGAGGCCTTAATTTAATCATAAAGCCAACCAAAGGAGCCCTTTTGATCAAATCAAAAGGAAGAACCCGAAAAAGAGGTAAATATTTCATCACCTCTTTCAAGTTCTTTTTTTCATCCACTTCCTCTTTATTTGTTATTTCCATTATAAAATAATAACTACAGTATCTTATATATATTGTGATTTTATTAAAATGGTACAACAATATTCATTATTTTATCCATCATATGAAAGACAATTTCATCGTATGTGTGTATGTACGACTTACCCTCTCCACGTCGTGGTGTAGTTTGTTATTCAAACACTTCATTGTTTGGATGGGTAAAATAATGAGTATAACTGATTTAAATAATAAATATAAAATTTTAATGATTATGTATATATGATATACTATCTAATTACATATGATTTCACCATTAATATAATGATATTGTCGCTCCCGTGTAGGTACAGATTACAGTCTCCACGAACACGATGAGATTCATTCCCCATCGTAATCATTAAAGAATAATTTTAATTTTATGATTAGAAATAATGAATAAGAACTTAATATCATTCTAGATATGAATATAATACATCCTATCTGTAACAAACATGTCTTACGTAACCGATCATATAAAGGAAAATGAATCAGCTAACACCCAAAATGATCATACTACTAAAATATTATTAAAAAAGCAATATTAGAAGATCATACATGACATCATATTTACATATATGGTTATTTTATAATTTAATAACAATTATTTAACTATTATAAAATTTTTTAACATACCTTCTCCAGGGAAAAGTACAAGGTACATGTTAATTTCACAATCTCTTTATTATCTGAGGTTGTTTGTACGTAAGTATCTACTGAGACCTCTTTCTCATCCACATCCGTGTTTTCAGAAAAATGTATTTCAAAACATTTTTACTATTTACTAAAAAATGGGGTAAAGTAATTTATACCCTTATTTGAACTTATATGTTTTAAGAATAATCTTTCCTTCATTTTCCAAACAAGATACTTTATGATCTTTTCAACAAAATTACACTAAGAATGTTTCTTTAACATATATGGTGGGTGTGACTATTTTTCACCATTATATCATCTTTGAAGATTCCCTTACAAGATTATAAAAATAATTTCAAAATAAATGTTTTCTTTCATAATTATATGACTTTAAAATTATTTCAAAATAAAAATAGATATTTCTCTAAAAAAATTCATTTCATCGATGTTAACATCCTTTTGAAGGATTTTGAGCTTGTTCAAAGTTGATTTATTATGATACAAATCATCCATATTGTATTGAAGGTTTTTTATATCTTTGACTATGGATGTTTTATTTTTATACCCTTCATGGTTTATGGATAATGTATTGTCATTTTTTTGATAGTTTTAATATGAATGTTTATGTTATGTTTTTACCTTTTCATATAAGGAATGAATTGGACTTAGTAAGTGATGGGTGGGGTCCTCTATAGCTTTTCAATGCATCGGTAGGTATCATGAGACAAACTAGTGTATTGGCATAAGGCCTTGGAAAAATTTTATTTGTAGTCTTGGAATAAGGCCTTGACTATATGGTTAGGAAGTCCGGCATTATGCATTCCATCATTATAAAAATGGATATTAAATTGCATTTGATTATTCAACTACTGAATGTCTATGTGAATAAGTAAATGGAATTATTTGATTTTATCTATTCTATATTATATGGAGATTTAAGTTTAAAAATATTTTGTTTTAGTCTTATACATTTCCTTAAATGTTTATGCTTGTTTATGATAGTTTCCACAATATTGTTATGCTTACTGAGCATCTGAGCTCACCCCTTTCTATGTTTTTTTCCTAGGATGTGAAGAAGTATTTTATGTTTGACCATCAGGGATATGATAAGGATATAAGTGTGTTCAAACGGGAAAAATTTTGTTGATATTATTATTTTATGATGTAAAGTTAAACTTATGAATGTATCTAGTACTTCCAAGGCTATAAAACTGATCAGTCTTTCGGGACATGATTCCTTGTATCATGCCAATGTTATGTAATATTGCACCAACTATAGGTAACTGGGGTCGGGGTGTTATAGTTGGTATAAAAAGAAACTTAGTACAAACCATGGAAACTATATTTAGAAAAACTATGATTAGAGAACAGTACCCTATGCTAGACTTTGAGGATTAGTATAGAAGAACTTCCTAAAATTTTGGTACTATAGTTATTTTTTTAGTTTTCCAAGAAATACATCCCTGCCTCGATACGAGAAGGTATAGGTGTCTTTGGCACATATGTACCTAGGGTTAAAACCTGAAAACATCGCTTTGATCTAGACTTGAACAGGAACTGGTGCACGACAACGGGCCTTGCTGCACTCTTAGTTACGACACTCCCGGGGGATATTCTTTGGATAATTCACATTTTATTTACAATACATTATGAATTATTTATGATTTTATTCTTCCTTAAATAAATTCATTTTATGATTATAGATTATATCCATAAACTATTTAATTTATGTAAAGTTTTTAACATGTTCGGAATTATGTATTGCGGTTCATAAACTAATCTATTGTATGCCATTGTTTAGAAATGGAACCTAGTGGAAGAAATGGAAATCGTATCAATGCATGTAATCCATGTATTAATTTCCCTACTACTCAATATAATTATAGTGGAGATGGTGATCCAACTGGTGCTAATCAACTTATCTCCAACTGGGAAAACTCACACAGGTTATGAATAATAATCATACTTGTATGGAGCACTCTGATCCACAATGTAGAGGATCAATGTTATACCGATTCATGAGGAAAAAACCACCAACATTCAAAGGGACTACAAGTCCATTTGTATCCAAGCAATTTATATGTTCTTTAATGAAAATATTTCATGCTTTGGGGAGTAGTGAAAGGGAAAAATTTGGCATGACATTTTATCACCTCACGAGAGACGCAGATCAATGGTGGTTATTGATTCAAAACACAAAGAAAGATGATCAAGTATCAAATATGTAATAGAGGGAGTTTAAAGAAATTTTATAAGAAAAATACTTTCCTTGTGACCATCAAGAAGATATGGAAAATCAATTCTTCAGTCTGAGATAAAAGGAGGATGATAATGTCACAAAATATGAGGCTAACTTTACACGGTTAGCAAAGAATGATACAGATTATATATGTAACACAAGGAGTAAGATTGATTGATTCTTTGATGGGTTAAAACCATTTCTCCGGTGGGCATTAGTCTCATAATCCTTCTAATTATACGAAGATATTGTCTCATTTTCTATCAAGATAGAGAAAGAAATCTCTATGTCATTTGACTTTAAATAAAAGAATGGGAAGAAGAGATTTGTTGAACACTCTAGAAATGTAAATAAGGGGATGAAGGGAAAATTTAAATATCCATCATGTGGTAAGTGTGGGAAGAAACACCCCGATACATTCCTGAAGGGAATGAGAGTATGTTACAAGTGTGGTGAAAAAGGCCACCAAACTCATGATTACAAGGGGGATAAAGAGGCTGTCAATGTTGAATGATACAATTGTAGAGAGAAGGGAAATTATGCAAATGAATATCCTAAGCACCAAGGTAAATTACCCCAGAAAACGTCAAGCGAGCAAGGACAAGCTTGTGTGATCACTACTACTGAGGTTGAAGCTCTGAAAGACGTGGTGTCATGTAATTTAATGGTATCCTCAAGATTATCCAATGCTTTTATTGATTCTGGATCATCACATTGTTTCATATCTTCCCAGTTTTCTAAGAAAATTAGATATTTACAATATGATATAACGAGGTAGTTTTTAGTCAAAACTCCTAAGGGAAATATCATGGAAACAAATGTTTGTGAATCAGTTCCCATTAGGGCATATAAATGTTCTTTATCTACTGATCTCATCATCATACCCAGGATTGAATTTGATATAATCCTTGGTATGTATTGGCTTTCCAACTATGATTCAAAAAAATATTGTATGAAAAATGAGGTTACAATTCTCGATGATGATAAGGAGTACCTTATCTTTAGAGTAGAAACGTCGCCTCCTGGTTATTATCTAGATCTACCCCAATAGCTCATCTAAATTAAATTATTGGGGAGGAAGAGAATGAAATAACTATGTGTGAGGAAACTAATGTTCAAATAGATGATGTACCTATTGTGAAAGAATATGTTGATGTGTTTCCAGAGGATTTATATGGACATCCTCCAGATTGAGAAATTTTGTTTTACATTGTTTTAATTCCTGGTTCAAGGCCCATATCGAAGACCCCTTATATAATGGAAAGTGTGGAATTTGTGGAACTAAAGAAGCCACTATATTAATTGAGTAATAAGGGATTTATTCTCCCTAGTGTTTCTCCATGGGTAGCCCTTGTCCTTTTTGTTAAGAATAAAGATGAATCTATGAGGTCATGCATTGACTACAGGGAGATCAATGTTATAACAATAGAGAACAAGTATCCCCTACCTCACATTGATGATTTATTCAACCAACTTCATGGAGCTCAATATTTTTCAAATATTGACCTTCTATCTGGATATCATCAGTTGTGTGTGAAGAAGGAAGACATTTTGAAAATAGAATTTTGAACTAGGTATGGGCATTACGAGTTTACAGTAATGCCTTTTCAATTGTCTAATTCTCCCTCTATATTCATAGATCTAATGAATAGAGTTTTCAAGGAATATATTGATGACATTGTAGTGCTATTTATTGATTATATCTTGGTATACTCCAAAATCTGCGAAGATCATGAAAATCACTTGCACATTATTGTAAGGACTCTTAGAAAAAATGAATTATATGGGAATTTTAGAAAATATTTATTCTGGCTTCAGGATATTTCTTTTCATGGCTATATTTTCTTGGATGGAATCTATGTTGATCCTTCTAAGACAAAGGCAATCCATGAATGGCCAGCACCAACGAGTATAACCGAGGTACAAAGTTTTATTGGTTTAGCAGGTTATTATCGGTGTTTTGTCCAGAATTTTTACCAATTGGAAAACCCATTAACCAAGATCACACGTAAAGGGGTTAAATTTGTTTTTAAAAAAGAGTGTGAATATTGTTTTGAAGAACTGAATCAAAGATTATTCAATGCTCCAATATTGACTCTACCATCGGGGAATGATGGGTTTGTTATTAATAGTGAAGATTCAAAGAAAGGACATGGTTGTGTCCTTATGCAGAATGATAGAGTTATTGCCTATGCATCACGATAGCTAAGAATCCATGAAAAAAACTATCCTACTCATGGTCTTGAGTTAGCGGCTATAATCTTTTCTTTGAAGATATGGAGACACTATCTCTATGGTGAAAAATGTGAGATATATACCGATCACAAGAGTTTGAAGTATATTTTCTCACAGAAGGAACTCAACATGAGGCAAAGGAGATGGATTAAACTACTCAAAGATTATTATTTCACTATACACTATCACCTGGGCAAGGAAAATAAGGTGGAATATTTTTTGAGTAGAAAGGATCATGGAGTTCTGAATAAAATGAGAGTTGAAAGGTATCCCATATACATGGATCTAGTAAAAATGGATATGGGGATAATCATGGAAGGTGAAACATCGATACTTTTTCAAATGGTTGTCGAACCATCTTTAATAGAAAGGATAAAGTGTTCTCAAGCTGATGATGAGGTGTTTCAAAAAAATTAAAGCTTTGAACGATGGGAGATTGATCGACATCATATATGAAGATGGGATTTTCAAATTTGGGAAGAGACTTTGTATTCTCAATATACCTGATCTTAAAAGGGAATGGTTATATGATTCTCATAGCTCCAATTTCTATAAACACCCTTGTATCACTTATATGTATAGATATTTGAAAGAACATTTTTGGTGGGAAAACATGAAGAGAGAGATTGTTGATTTTGTGTCGTGGTGTATGGTTTTTCAACAAGTGAAAGATGGAAAAAACATCCTAGATGAGTCATGCAACCTCTTCCCATACCTGAGTGGAAATGGGATAATATTACGATAGACTCTGTTATGGGGATACCAAAGACTCTTAGAAGGAATGATGCAATATGGGTCATTGTTGATCGTCTTACCAAGTCAGGACATTTTCTTATTATAAGAGAATATTTTCCCCTTGAATGTCTGGAAACACTATATATTAATGAAGTTATAAGACTTCATGGTGTACCCCTATCTACAGTTTCTGATCATGATCCCCATTTTACATCAAGATTCTGGAAAAGTTTTCAGAAAGCCTTAGATATTGAACTTCATTTGAGCACTGCCTACCACCCTCAAACTAATGGAAATCAGAATGAACTATTAAAACCTTAGAATACATGTTGAGATCTCACTCGCTTGACTTTCAAGGTATGTGGAATCAATATTGACCTTTGGTAGAATTGTCCTATAACAATAGCTTCCATTCAAGTATTCGTATGGCACCATATTTAGTGTTATACAGAAAGATATTCCACACCCCAACTTGTTGGGATGATATTGGTGAAAGAAAACTCGTAGGACCATAAATTCTTGAAGAAATGATGGAAAAGGTGAAGGTTTTCCAAACCCACATCAAGGCAGCTCAAAGTAGGTAGAAGAGCTATACCGATAACCGAACGAAGGATTTGGATTTTTAGGTAGGAGATCATATTTTCTTGAAGGAATCTTCATGGAAGGGTGTTATAGGTTTCGGTAAGAAGGGTAAATTGAGTCCGAGGTAAATAGGACCTTTAAAAATTCTAGAATGAATTGGAGTTGTAGATTATTGTTTGGAAATGCCTCCAAGTCTCTCCAAAGTTCATGATGTGTTCAACGTATCACTGTTGAGAAAATTCATACCTGACCCAACGCATGTACTCACCTACGAGGAAATTGAACTAGAACCTGATCTATCTTATTGTGAAGAGCCTTTCAAAATTCTTGATATAAGAGAACCAGTGCTGAGAAACCGGACGACTCGTCTTGAAAAAGTTCTATGGAGAAACCATAAGATGGAAGAGTCAACATGGGAACCAAAGGAACTTATGATGAAGAACCACCCGAATCATTTTGTGTGGTAGTATTATAGAAATTTCAAGGATAAAATTATTTAAAGGAACGAATAATTTAACACCCCAAGATTCCATGGTATTTTTCCCTTCCAATAATGCAATAGCTTGCATTATATGAAATATTGAGATTCTAACACACCACGACCTATTAAACTAGCTGTTATGAATAGTAATACCCACTTTTTGAATTTTTATAAATTTTATTTTTCAAAATGGACATCATTTTTGAATTTGGAATATCGAAATTAGCTTAGGGTGAATTTTTCGTATTTTTCTGGAAACATTCAATTTTTGATGAATAGTTAAAAACACTGCATTATTGGTTAAAACTGAATTTTTATTTAATTAATTATTTATTTTATTTGAATTTATTTTAGGTCAAAATAGGTACATAATACCTATATAATTTCAATTTAATTTATTTGATTCATTTTATAATTAGTTTAGATATATAAAAATTTTATTGAACGTTTTACTGTCTATTACCCACCTCCTTGGAGCATTTCCAAATTTTCATAAAACATGATTTTACCACTTCTGTGAGTTGAATTTCAAAAATCCAAGAGACATGGTTAATATCAGTAAGTAAAATGTGGTTCAATAAGATGAAAATAATTTTTTGTGAATAGAAAATTTTGACTTTTATTTACCACGTTTAAAAGTAAATAGTGTAAGTAAGGGTAAAAAAGATATCATAATTACCCTAACACATGTCTTAATTCTATTGGATAAGTATAATTCGACCAAAAACAACCTTTGGAATAAAATATGATCCTTTTTGGCCCACATGGGTTAGATTTGGACATTTATTATTATTTTCTTTAAAGAATAGTTAAAAGAGTTAAATTCAAAGGTTAATAACTAAACAATTTTTAATATAGCGTTACACATAATATAAATTCAACTATAAGTTTTCATTAGAAATATAAAAATATTTCCTAAAAATGGTATTTTATTTATAATTTATAGACATTAAATAATTTAATTTATTTATGACATAATGATGATGCAGTAATTACCTTATTTATGAAATATTAAAATAAATAATACTATAAATATAAAAAATAAATGTAAATTGAGACTTTTGATGAATTTCACTAATTTTAAAGGTTAATATGACATGTTAGGGTTGGTTAAATAAATTTTATTTGAAGTGATAATTTTTTTATGGCTTTCAAAAAAATAAAATACTAAATAGTGTCAAAATTAACATAATTGAGTTTTTAAAACACTTACTATATTATTAATTGATATAATATTACTGAAGATCTAAGGTTCGGAAAAAGGAATTATATAAGGATATATATTAATAATGAACAACATGGGGTTCTCCTGGCTTCTTATAGTAAGTTTATTAACCATATATTATAAAAATACAAAGAGACATGGTAAATGTCAAACTATTTAACTAAGAGTTAAATCTAAAAGATTAGTTTAATATGATGACCTAAAACAGTCCAAAAACTATTGTCTGAGAGGTTTTAGACCCATACCCACCTTAGCCTATAAATAATTCATTTTTTATCCATTATAAACTGAGAATTATTTTATTATAAAATAATATTTCAAGGTTTTCCTAAAATGACTCTCGCCTCTCTTATAAAAGGCCACATCCCCTTCTCATAATCTCACACCACCAAAGCATTTTGGCTCGAACAAACCCTTCCAAAATATCCTATAAAATAACCTCCCTTAAACATAGAGGCATTACTGTTATCATAAATCCGACCTAATGATCCCTTTTGATCAAATCAAAAGGAAGAACCCGAAGAAGAGGTAAATATTTCATCACCTCTTTCAAGTTCTTTTATTCTTCCACTTACTCTTTCTTTTTTGTTTCTGTTATAAAATAATAACTCCAGTATATTCTATATATTTTGATTTTATTAAAATGGGACAACCATATTCCTTATTCTATCCATCATATGAATGACAAAGTCACCATACGTGCGTACGTATGGCTTACCGTCTCCATGTCATGGTGTAGTTTTTTATTCAAACACATCATTATTTGGATGGGTATAATAATGAGTATAGCTAATGTAAATAATAAATATAACATTTTAATTATTCTTTATATATGATATACCATCCAATTACATACTATTTTACCATCAATATAATGATATTGTCACTCGTGCGTACGTACGGACTACCGTCTCCATGAATGCGATGAGATTTATTCCCCATCATAAACATTCAAGAATAATTTTCATTTTATGATTAACAATAATGTCTAAGAACTTAATATCACTATATATATGAATAAAATACATCCTATCTATAACAAACATAGCTTATGTAACGGAGCATATAAAGGAAAATGGATCAGTTAACACATGAAATGATGATACTACTAAAATCTTATTTACAAAACAATATTAGAAGATCGTTTATGATATCATATTTATGTATATTGTTCTTTTATAATTTAATAACAATTATTTAACTGTTATAAATTTGTTTAAAGTACCCTAGACCAAGAAAAAGTAAAAGGTAAGGTTTAATTTCACAATCTCTTTATTATCCAAGATTGTTTTTACGTAACTAACTACTGAGACCTCTTTATCATCCTAATCTGTGTTTTCTTAAAAATATATTTCAAAACATTTTTAATATTTAATAGACAATGGGTTAATGTAATTTATACCTTTATTTTAACTTATACATTTTGAAATTAATCTTTCTTTCATTTTCCAAACAAGTTACTCTATGTCCTTTTTCACAAAATTAAGGTAAGAATGTGTTTTTAACTTATACTGCGGGTGCAGTTATTTTCTACTGTTATAACATCTTCGAGGATTACCTTAAATTCTTATAAGAATATTTTCAAAACAAATGTTTTCTTTTATAATTATATGACTTTTAAATGATTCCAAAATAGAAATAGATATTTTTTTTTAAAAGTTTTGATTTCATCTATGTCAACATCATTTTGATGTATTTTTAGCTTGTTTGAAGTTGATTTATTATGATATAAATCTTCCATATTGTACTGAATTTTTTGTGATATGTTTTACTGTAGATGTTTTATTTTTATACCCTTCATGTTTTTGGGATAAATTATTGACATTTCGTATGATAGTTTTAATACAAATTTTTATGTTATGTTTAAACATTTTCCTATGAGGAATGAATTGAACTTAGTAAGTGATGGGTAATGCCCGCTATATATCCTTGATGCATCTATAGGTCTCATGAGACAAACTATTGTCTTGGAAGAAGTCCTTGGAAAAATATTATTTTATGTCTTGGTACAAGGCCATGACTACGTGGTTATGAAGTTAGGAATTATGTATTTCATCATTATGAAAATGGATATTGAAATTGCATCTGATTATTAGAATAATATAATATCCATGTCAATAAGTGAATTGAATTATTTGATTTTATCTTCACCATATTATGCTGAAGTTTATGTTTAAAATGATTTTGTTTTAGTCTTATACATTGTCTTATATTTTTATGCTTATTAATGAAATTTTACTCTATATTGTTATCCTTACTGAGAATCTGAGCTCACCCCTTTCTATGTTTTATTTTTTCCAGGATGTGAAGAAGTATTTTATGGATAACTTGTAGGGATAGGATAAGGATATAAGTGTGTTAAAAAGGTGATAAAATGTTTTTGATATTATTATTTCATGATGTAATGTAAAACTTATTAATGTATCTATTACTTCCAAGGATACTAAACTGATCAGTATTTTGTGACATGATTCCTTGTATCATGCCAATGCTATGTAATAATTCACCGACTCTAGGTAACTGGGGTCGGGGCATTACAATATTTTGGATATATTTTTTAAAAAAAAAATTATTATATTTAATAGTCATCTATTGACTATGTGATTAAATTTATTTTAGAGGAATCCCAATATATTAGGAGTATTATATGATTAAGGTAAAAATATTATTTTTCTTGGATTTAATAATATTTGAGGATTAATGATTGAGGTTATTTGTGGAATAATATAAGTTTCTTGTTGTTTTTTGGTGATTCGGGTAATTTTAGTAAATCATTAGTATATTTTGGAGAATATATTATTAGGTTATAAACATTTTTTCATGATACATTATTAGTGATTAATTTTATTTGGGGATAAATGTTATTTCTATTTTGAAATAACATGTGATAAAGTAATTTTGATTTTGGGGTTTTATATTTATTCATACATATTTTAGGATATTTTTATGGAAATTTTTTTATAGAATGATTTAATATAAGAATTTTTTTATTTTCAGATGTATTATAAATTAATATATTATTTTTTATATTATATATTATCATAACCTATTCTATCCATTTTATTTTTTGGTAATGGATTTAAATGGGTAGTAAAAATTTCATCATTTTATGGTTACTATGATTAATAAAAAGATAATTTTAATGATAGTAGAATTCAAAAATTGTCTCTATTATTTATCTTATTACATGATGCAGGGGAGAAAACCCACTCAAAACATAACCAAAAGATAATTTTAATGATAGTAGAATTCAAAAATTGTCTCTATTATTTATCTTATTACATGATGCAGGGGAGAAAACCCACTCAAAACATAACCAAAAGATAAAATTATGGAAACAAATCATGTATATTCTCTGATATTCTCTATATTTATGTTAAAATAATACCTCAAACTAATGGAAGATGAATATAATTCTATTGAGCCCTATGGGAATAATATTGTTCAGTTATGAAGGTACACATTATGAAAGTCATTCATAAGTATAAGTACCAAATTGTAGAATGAATGTTTTAATTAATATTTTAGAAATCGTAAATTTTATAGTCTTTCTAAAAAGAATAAAGATAGTTTTTAAAGGAAATTTTATCGATGTGGTTGAAATTGAATTTATTTTCATTTAGGTATATTTATCTTCCCCTCCTTATAAATGAACTAATAATATTTTAAAACTATTTCATCAAACATGATAAAAATATGTGAGAATATAATTTCATTAAAGGTGTGATATTGAAACACCATGATATTTTAAAAATTATTTTTATTTTAGAAAAATAATATATTTTATAGTATAAAATATAGGCAACATTGATCATAAACGAACAACGATATACTACAGAAATATTATCCTTTATATATGTGTTTTATAACATATCCATTGGATTGTATAGTATAAATAAGTTTATCTACATTACCAAATATATTATTAAAATATATCCATAATTAAATTTATTTATTAGTTCCTATTAAATATGTACTGAATTTAAAATATAAACATTTAAATCAAAATGTATAATAATGGTTAAATTATAAATTGATACTGTTTCTATAAAAATGGGTTTTGATAAATTTTGTATTTATATATTAATTAAAAATATTATAAATTTATTTTTTTGAAATAAAATTCTTATTTTGATTCATCATATAAATATTAGTTTATGGAGAATGATTGGGATTCTTTGAATTAGTTGATTTTTTGGTGAATAGTAAAATATTGATTGTACAAATAATGTCACTTTTGTGAGTTTATCCTGATATAATAATGAATTGACAATTTATGAATCCATTTTAATAATGAATATAAATATTGAATAACGATTGTATTTCATATAAAAAAATTCAACCAAGCCATCTGGAAAGGAATTTTTGGAATCTAAGTGATGTTATTATTCAAATACAAACTACATTCAATAATACTCTTTTAATATTATTTTCAAAATATAAATTTTGGTTTCTTACGTGTCTTTAATTATAATAATCCTCTAAAATATATGATAATTTAATATCATCCACGTGAATCATCATTTAATGTTATTTTTTCATAAAATAAATTATTATCCTTTAAAGAGTTATTTTTCTAAAAATGGGTTCTCAATGTGATTTTTTGGATTTCTATTGAAATAAAATTTTAAATCTTTTGGAACATGAATCATAGAAAATTTATTCAATATTTTGTAATAAAAAAGTTATAATGTGGTACTGAGGATGATTTTTTTGTAAAAATAGATCGTAAAATAGTAGAAGTTTATCACCTTAGTAGAGGATAAAATGGATTAATATGGGTTAAAACTATGTGATATGGTAAAAAATATATCCAAAAAATAATATATTTCAATTGAAGAGTGTTTTTAATTGAATATCATCTTATTTTATAAAATACAGAAATCTTGTTCCATTTTAATTTTTAAGGGTCCTTATTTTATTTAATGTAATTAATTAGTACAAAATGACTATCTTTCTCTTTTAATATCTCTAATAAATTATAATTTTAATAAACATTTTTTCTGAGTGATTATAAATATTTTACATGGTATACAATTAAATTATTTGTATTATTGGTTTCGTAGTTTTTAATGGTATCTTTACAAAAAAACCTTACACGTCACTGATGTAGTACTTATGAAAGTGAGTAAAAAAAATATAAATATATTTTAATTTAAATGGTTATTAAATTTTGCATAATTTAATTTTTTTTATTATTTTTACTTAATAATTTAATGTTAAATGATTTTTTAAATATTTATGTTTGAATTATTAGGTAATATTTATTTTTTAAAAGTTTAACCACGTGGAATGTCCTGATAATGACTTTAAGGATAATTTAATTTATATAACATTTAATTAATTATTTTTATGATCATTAATATATTATCATTTTCAAAATAAATATAAAATGGTGAGTAATTTCAACCATTTTCCACTTACAATCCACATTATAATGTATAATGATAATATTGACTATTAAAGACTTTGTATGTTGATTCTATGGTAAGGGTTAAAATGCTTTATGAGTGCTTAAAATAAATATATATGGGTTAGAATAACACAAAAACTTCTATGAATAATATTTTTTGGATTTATTTAAACCCTATATAGTACCAAATTATAAATTGATCCTATTTTGATCCACTAGTATATTATAGTGATCTATATTATTTCAATGTTAATAATAATTATAAGTGTGACACTACCTATACATATAATATTTATGATCATATCTTATATTATTACCACTTTGTTGACCCAATTTTATCACCCAATACCTGAATAAATCTCTTATAAAATTATATAAATTTTTCTAGATGTTTTGGTTTTCCGAAATAATAATCCTAATGATCCTTCTAAAGATATCCAAATGAGGTTTCTTAATGAAGAGGTAATTGTCTTTACCAGATCCTTTTATGTTTATTTCTTCTTCTACCACACAAAAATATCATTGAAAAATATTAACATATTAAATTAAATAAAAATATATTACATAAATTTTATTATCTAAATATGAAAACCATTATCTATTTATTGTCAATCCCAATAAAAAATTAAACTATAATTGTGTGTATAAATGCACTTCTATATATAAGACTTAAAAATTATGTTTTTCATCATAACCTATATTATATGGTTAAATATATGGATTAAATGGTCATATATGAATTTCATGATATTAATATTGTTGTATGAATATAAAATAATTTCAACCTTTTGACCCTATGATCCTTTGGAAGATAATAATGTAACTCATGCATATATGTGGACAACAATCTCCATGAAGCAAGTGGATTCATTTCTCATTTATTCATAAAAATGATGGTGATAATCATATATTTGATGAATATATGTGATATTTATGGTATTATTAGGAATCCTGAGAGATATATTATTATTTATATTTTATTCCTTTCATTTATTGGTAATTCAAAACATTACATATGCATATATACAGACTACCACATCCACAAAGTGATTTAATTAATTTTTCATCACCACCATATATGAATGGTTAAAGTTATTTATATAATAAATAAATATTATAATTATAAAATTAATAAAATTATCTATATGATAAAACTATTACCATGGTGTATGGACTAGAACTACCAAACTAAAACAAGTCTGATAATTGGAATTATGATCCCCTAGAATGATGATTTTGAAGAGGAATCGATAATAAAAGAGTAATTAAAAATTATAAGGGAATTATATCTCGTATCAAAATTATTAATAATCATATATTTTAATATTTTAATTAATATATATTTATTATAATTTTTTTAAGATATTTCATGAAGAAATTCAAGACCTAGGGTAAGAGTTTCATATCTCACAATTATTTTGATGAGACATTTGACATATTCACCATATATTTATTTTATGTGGTCTATATAAATCCCATAAATTTAATTAATGAATAATTTAAAAAACTATGGTTATTATTAAATGCATCTAAAGTACTCTCTTTAATAAGGTTTTGATTGTAAGAATACTAATACATTATGGGCTCTTCATCTCAATGTTATTTCATTGAGACATGAATCATGTTATGCACATATTTTTGTTTATATACTATATGTACTTCTTGATTGATATATTATGAAATTAATCTATATATATTGATTTCATTTAATGTATATTTAGAAATTATTCATTTTAAGGGTTTATGATTAAAATGTTTCAAAAATACTAAGTGTTGTTTTATAATCTCATTTTATTTTAGAATTGTTGATGTTAAATTTATAATGAGGGAAATTATATGATCCATATATTTTAAACTCAGTCCATTTTATTCTCCAGTATTTATTTATATATTTTTTGGAATAAATTCCATTTTCCATATCTTTTGTAGTCAAAAAGTCATAGAAAATTATTTTATGAAATGATGGTCTTCTTTATCCTTTTGGATGAAAATATATCCCATGTCTGTTTATGTTTGTTACTTTTTAATGAATATTATTTTGTATTATCCAATGATTTTCTAACATCATATTCAACTATATTTTATTTATTTTACTAGGTTTATAATCTAATATTGAGTTTTTCTCTGAACATAATATTTTTTCCCTTTTTATAAAAAGTGTTAAAGGAATATTTATTTTATGATTTACCAATTGAATGACATTATCCTTGTTATATACATTATTTTATTTCATTATTTAATTACATGTCTCAATGTTTATTTTCATAGAAAATATTTTTCCCAATATTACGAAATTTTTTAGTTTTTAAATATTCCAAATGAAAAATATGTTTCCTTAATATTAAATAAAATTCTCAGAAGTTATTTTAATGGTATTTTTCATATATTTCAACATCGTTCAATGATTATTATTCTCCAATGGAGATATGTTCTAAGATGCCATCTAATCTCTTTTTCTATAGGAATAATGATGATTATTTTATAAGGATTATTTCCTAAAATTCTATTTCATTCCCTCTAGGTTAATTATGCTTTGATGAAATAATGAATGCCTATTTGATACAGTCAACTTATTTTATCTATATTCCTTAAGATTAAATTTTTTTAGATTTTTATGAAACATTTTAAATTTCCATGTTCTTTGATATAATGAAAATAGAAATGTTTTATGATATTGTGTAAAACATATGTATATTTTTCATTATTTGATGGGTGGGCCTGAAATAATATATCCCTCAAATGAATTGGCATTGATTTTCATATCTTGGGATAATATGAATTTGAGTGGGGAGTGAACCAATTTATATAAGGGATTATTTCAACTATGATAGTCTTGGGAGTGATGATTAAATAATGAAATTATTAGAATGGGAGTGAACCCACTTCACTATGGTACTCTATCCACTTTGACATTCTGGTAGTGAGCCTTGACTAAGGAATGATTTTCTACTCTTACATGTATAAAAATAAATTGTGTATTATTCTTATGATTTTATATAATGTCTCATGATTGATTACTGATGATTCCACTCACTTATGTGACTCATATATTATTCTTTTAAGTCTTTGACAAGACCCATCATTTATAATTGATTATTGATTCAATATTATTTTCTTATAACATTATAATGATTTCATAATCTTATTCTTATCTAATTCTTTCATATAATAATATATGTATATATTCTATGTGTAACCTTGATGAGAATACAAGATCACCCATTTATATGTTTCTATTTAACATGTTATGAATAATTTTTTATGTGAGTTATGTATAAAATTCTATCTTTTATTGTCAATTTTGTGGGTGATGTTAACGTATTCTTTTGGAATAATAAATGTGGGTAAAATTGGAAAATTAAAATATTGTGGAAAATACGTGGGATTGGAAAAATAAACATCTTTCCTAACCAAATTAAACATATTAACAAAAAATAGTCTGAGGAATGAATATGATTCAATTTTGGATACTAATATTATAATTAAGGATAGTTTAATATGTGTTTCATTAGTTGGTATCAGAGAAATTATTTTTAATTACCTGTTTTTGAAATTCGATCTAGGTGCATGAGATGTAGTCTATATCTAGTAGACTAAGTAATATCAATGTTTCTAAACATTAGTCTAGTTCGTTTCATGGTTTAGATAAAAATTATACTGTAAATAAATGTGAGAAAAATAGGCCAAAAAATATTTTCTCATTGAAAACCCCTAAATCTTATCCAAATATAATTTTATGACATTTTGATCTATGACTATCCCCCTACTGAATTTAATTAATTAGAAAATAAATGAAAAAATAAACAAATATTAAATGGGTTTACATTTATAATTATAAAAAAATCATTCAATGCTAGTTATATGAATTATTCAACAAAAATGATGAGAAAATATTCCATTCTCCATGTATATTAGTTTAACTATGTGATGTCTATATTTTCATTCATAATATGGAATCCCATTTATATTGAGCATGTCTCTAATAAATATTTTAACAATCCTAAACCATATTATTTTATATCACCCCACCCCAATAATGTGATAAATAAATGATGGTGTACTCTTCTTGTTTCTTGAATGCTTCTTGATCATTCATTCATTCTGATGACTGACTTCATGCCTTTGATTTATAAGTCAAAATCACCTAGAATAATTGAGATTATATTCACCTCATGGAACCCTAAACATAACACAAAATTATCTAATTGGTTCTCGCTATCACAGAAATTTTTAATAGTGTGATTGACTTATCTTAATAGAATACCCATGAATGCTGAGTTTAATATTTTCTTTCGATCTATAAAAATAATCATAGGGGTAGTATTTATTCATATAAAATCCCCCTTAATCCACTATTTTAATTCATAATTATATTTTGGTGGCCCCTATATTACTAATGTTTGGAATATTTCTTGGGCATCTAGATGCCCTTTATAATATACAATCTTGCATCACAACCACTTTCAATTAACTATTATGACATAACACTATTTTACGCTATCATGTCTATGTAATTATTTTATTATGGAAAAATTATTGACTTAGGATATCCCCTTGGAAAACATAAAGAACTTGAGTCAAGATATTCCACCTAAAGAATAAAAAAAAGTATTGAGTCAATAAACTCCTATTAGAAAACCTAAAGCATTAAGTTCTGATTATCTTATTGGAAACATCACATGTGGTTCATGGTCTTAATCACTTTATTTTAACCATCAGAAAACAATGGTATACCCTAAAAGGCCTTAAATTTATTATGGTGGGATATTTTATATAGTCTAATCCCCTTATGAAATAGAAAAATCTGAAAAAGTGTTCTCGGTGTATATTCATTAATCGACATTGGGTATTTTCATTCAAACCAACATAAGAATACAAATTTTCTATATTAAAACATCGTAACCCTTTCATACCATTTACGTTTCCATCATTTTTCTTATACATATATGCACAATGACCCTATTTAAATTAATTACATGTGTATTACTTATTCAACTTGTATCATACATAGTGACATTTTGATCTATAATATAAGCTTCAACAATAAATTTCATTCATTTAAATCCCACTAAACATACTATTTATTAAGTCTTAACCAAGTCACATTATATATTATCTTATATACAAATTATAGGATGAATCCATTTCATTCCCATCCAATACGTATACAATATTTTTATAAACACCTCGTTTCTAAAAACATTGTACGCCTCCATTCGTATAATTTTTTGATATGTTGAAATTTCGATATCTATTGTTGTAAGCCGTATTGTGGATATTATAAAAAACCCATAACTGTAATTTATCCTCATTCAGACTGGGTTTTATACATCCATTATGCACTATAATTTATATAATGAAACCAAGTTCATCGATCCAAGTAACTTCAATAAATAATTATTCTAGTTATGATCATATAAGGTAAATGAAATTACATTAAAATAACTAAACATGTATTGATTATAGTTCTCATGATATATATAGTAATTCCTAAGTTACATATCATCGACCAATCTATAGATTCCACATCCATTAAATTCTCTATACAAGTCTAGTTTTTGGGATCATCAGTTTACATTGGGGTTTCCTCTATTAACTATATGCTTGCACCCCCAATTACATTATATAAGATTCTCCTCATGGTAATCCCCCTCATTAATATATTACACTCAAATACAGCCTTTTATTCATGTAATGATAAATTTTCTTTATATTGAATCTGAATTAAATTTTACTCATTTTAGGAAAATTCAATTCTAAGTGGGGTCATTTTTTGGCAGTCATAAATAAGTTTGATGAACATTTCCTGGAAATCCAAGATGTTTCTCTCAAAAAAAATATCATTGGGGAAAAGTTTCTATATTAACAATGAAGTATGAAATGGGATCTCAATATGATATATTACTGGTCAATCATTGAGGGATGAAAATTCAATAAAAATGTCACCTAGTCAGGTGATGTGGTGGTGAGAACTTCTTACAAAGAAGACTATATATTTCTTCCCTTATTAAAAAAAGGTTATTGAATCTTTATAACCCATCAGGATAATATATTTCATAGTCTATGAAAATATCATTTTATTATAAATTATATATCCATACACATGGTTTTTTTTTCAATACATGATTTAATACATCTTGTGTTTAAAAAATTCACTCTGATAGAATTTTATTTCCATTTAAATGTTGGATTGTATTTACAAATTGTAAAAATTTTCTACCACATAATAATTTCAAATATCTATAAAATATTTTTTTGTTAGTCCAGTTATAATGATGTAATTTCATAGATATCTTATAGAGATATTTGAATTAATTATTATGTGTATCTTCTATAGAAAAGGAATATATTCCATATAAGAATTATGTAGAGATATGAAAGGATAATGTGATGTATAATAGATATAAAAGGAAATAATAATTTAAAATAATTTTCATCATGTTCAATGACTTAATTACATAGCTGAATATCCCTAGATATTTAATGAGTTTCTAAAAATAATTACAAAGATCGGTGAATATTTTAGATAGATGAATTATCATTAAAATAGTAGAGTAAGTATTACTATACAATCATGAAAATTTTTATGAAATGGTGGTAAAATATATATTAATGTAGGTGGATTCAAGTTTTTTTCTATAAATATAACAATAATAAAAATTTCTTAAACATGGACATTCATAGAGGGCTAAAATTTGAGAAATTTCATCATTTGTATCCAATTCCTCGATGACGTAATATTTGAATAAAAATTATCACATATTGAAATAGGATTCATGTTTGAATGAGGATGTTAACTTACATATAATTTTATGATAACCATGAAATCACAATGAAAAATATTTTTGAATATGTTGTGTATTAATCTTCTAGGGGAACCCTCTTTCCCCACAAAAATATTTTAGCAAGGACTCTTTAGAATTGAACTCTTACACAATGATCTACATTAAACATCCACCCCCTTGTGAGAAATTTTTCCATAAAAATAATAATTTTTTTGAGATATAAAGATTTTAATTTTCTTTTCCCGCACTTTTGTACAATATACATTTGTACAAGTTCATACCTAGGGTAACCCATTATGGGAAAGATTCCAACTATAGATTTCCATGACTTATTCTTTAGAAAACCATAATTTCCTATTAACCAACAATTACATGGGACCCAAAAATAATTTATTACATTTTATCCAATTGAAAAATATATTAATGTATAATATTAGGTGTAACATAATTTCATAATGAAACATTCCTTGTATAAGTATCCAAAAATTATTCTTTATAAAACCACACTTTTAAAGGAATTAAATCACGCACAAAACTCTATGGGCTTATATCCATGTTTCACATTAAAAAAATTCCACCATCATGTAATATTGGGCATGTAATACCCCCTTCACATAAATTATTTTTTATATGAGTATCACATTTATAATCCCTACAACAACTACATTTAGACCTGATTATCTAATTTGTTACCCAAATCTACATTGACTTGTTATTCTTGTATTGGATTCACAAACCAACCTATATTTGATATCCTTCATTCCCCTTAACTAACCTACCTTGAGTCAAGATCCTTATATTGGTTTCCCAAACCTAATTTTAGTTGATATCACCCTCTTTGTGTACAAACACATTCATTAGAGACAATCCTCCTGGTTTCCTTATATTAATTGATTTAAGATAGTCTTATTTGATGTGAAAAATTATCTTCACATAATTCATATATCAAATTAACCTAGAAATGGATACATTACTATACGTACCATGTGATTCCATTTATACATCCCCTTAACCAAGTACCCACTCTTTATGACTTCGAAATATATATAATCCTTCATAGATGCACAACCATAAATGGAACTACATATGGTCCTTGTCACATGTACATAAATTGAAAATGGATTGTCACTATGTGGTTTTTGTTTAACTTCACATGAATATGATTGAATCCCCATTAATTGGACAAATCCTTTCATCATAACACATCCACTTCCTTTTATAGATGCTTAATATTTCCATAGTTAGAGGTAAATTCTAGAGTGTTACATATATGTAGATTCAAACAATAAATTTTCTAAATAATACAATTATATGATAAATAATATAATATGAATGTATAATTTCTTCTTATACATATTATGAATATTAGTCACATTCTCTAAAAGGTTAGTTGTTATTGTTATTTGGAAGGATTTTATGAAGAAATAATAAATCAATGAAGGAGCCCGAGAAAGATAGCAATTCTTGTTAGTTGATGTGTTAACCTCTAATCCGGTCATTTGGAAAGAAAGTCATCACCACGAGAACATGTGACTAAGAGGCCACCCACCATTAGGAAGAGGTAGAACTATGTGAGACCCAAATAACCAAAATCATCTCTTGAAAATAATGATTTGGAAAAAGTATGTAAATTGATGTAGTTATATGTATATATGTTTATATGTCTGTATGTGTATGTATGTATGTATCTATCATCATCCAGAATGACTATCTCCTCATTAGTAAGATAATAATAATGTTTATATCTAACCTCATAATGAGGCCTCCCTTCTAATGGGAATGAAAATAATCCTATATAAATATATATGTATCATTCCTCATAATGAGACCCACCCTATCCTTGGAAGATTATAATCAGACATACATCAATGCCCACACATATATATCTATACATTTTAGGTGTACTCGTTCAACCATTATACTAGAAAAAATCCATAAAAATTTTATAAAAATATAAAAATAACATCGAGAACTACCACACAAGCCACAATCATAATAATAAAATGCATGTACTTATAAAGAGGAAAAGTAACATTCTAATATGTGAAACGAGGACTTATGGATCACTATCCAAAATGCATTTACCCAAAAAAAATTTGTATGTGATATTAATCTAAAATAATTGAATATAGGTCGATTAGGAATATTTTAAACAATCTCCATGTTAAAATCTGAAACATTGACAGTAACATAACCGTTGTTCCAAAAACCAATACCGCAACCCATCAGATAATAATTTTCAACTATATTAAATAATTATAATATTTGAATGAAAATTTAAAAATGGTCTACCTTTATTTACTAACCATGGCATACCTCAACTGTCTCACGAGATTAAAACACTATTATTAGTAGATTATATCTTACAATACTCTATATCCCAAATTAAATCTAAAAATAAATTATGTTTGAAGCCTCACTGCGACCATCATAGGTTGAAGATAATTTTCTATTAACCCACCATTACATATTACAAAATATATAATTCCACCATATTTTGACTTTCTAGGTGACACCCCTATATTTTAAAAAAACTATGTTATATATTGTAATAATTATGTAACACCAAACATTAATGAACCATAAAATACTATTATTTAAATATGACTATTACAACATTACAATAAAATTTGAATGTATGAATTATAATACCTAATTTTTTTAAAAAAATATAAATTTACTACTCATTATATATTTATATATAAATTCTTAGTAAATAATTAATCAATATTTGTTAAAGAAATTTTATTCTTCAAAAATATGTTTTTTTTTTAAAAAATTATTTTTTGCGAAAATATTATAATTTATTTATATATATTTTAAAATTTTATTTGATAAAAAGAACATTATTCTCTAATTTTCATACCATGATCAAACTATGTTTAATTTTTTTTGTTTGGAAAAGATTATTTTTTCAGGGAGTAGTGAAAACACCGATTTTTTTAATACAACTATGCATTTTAAATAAATTAAGTAATTTAAATTTCCCATTATTAATTTTATTTTATTTCTTCTAGGATAATTATTATTTATTAATTTTTAATCAAATTAATTACCTTAATTCTTCTTTATTGTATATTTTATTTTATTTTTATTTTTATGTTTAAAAAATAAATTTTAAGGAAATTATTTCAAAGTGAATAATGTTTCTCTATTTTAATTAAGTAAAAATCCCTAAATAGGGAATGATTTAACTAAAATTTATAAATTAAATATGAATTAAATATGAATTAAAATTTATATAATTAATATTACTAATCACAAAGTTAATATAAAATCAACTTATACTTTGAAAAATACGTTTCTTGGAATGCTGGATTTTCATCTCCTCTGTGGATAAAATTTTAAATTAAATTCATCCACTTATATGAATTCAATTTGATAAAAAATATTCCATATTTCTTATTAGTATATTTTTATTATATAAAAATTTCAACTTAATTTTTTCCATACTGAATAATGATAACAATAAAAATATTTTTCTACAGTTAATGTAAAACGGGTTTGCCGATGTGATAATATAAAAATATAAGGGTTTAAATAAATTGAAAAAATTTATAATATCCTATTTACATACATATTTAGATTTTATATCTTCTAATTATATATAATTTCTTATTTTTTATCCTTTTTTAAATTTAAAAATGTTCCTATAAGTTTTTCTTTTCAAAACGACAAGTGTGTCCTCTTCCTCACATATAAAATTAGACCCACTATCCTCTACACAAAACCAATTAAATGCCTTTTATTACTGAACATACCTAAAAATCCAAAAATTATATATATATTCCCTTGTAATATATTCCTTTTTTTATCATAAATCCAATTTGGGAATATTTAGGTATAATCCTAAAGAGGTTGTAAAAGAATATGTATCAATATTTGTTGAGCGTTTTTTTTTCATCCTAAACAACCTTAACATAAAATTAAAACATATTTATATAATAACATAAGTATATTCTAGATACTCACATATTATTATATTAATTTAATTAACTAAATCTATCTTATCTTCTATAAAATGGGAAATGAAAAAAGTATTGGAGTGTCGAGGAGACTATCAGCTCACGAATTGGTATAGTTTATTTTTCAGCATCTCTTTTCACAAAGGGTTACAATGATGTAAATAATGATTATATACGATAATAATTACATATGTAATAATATTAAATTATTATTTTTCATTTTCTATCATACCATTCTATGAACTAAAAAAATAATTACATCATTTGTGTGTACGGGTAAACTACTACCTCCACAAAGAGATGTGATTCATTTTTCAATACCATGTCATGAATGATATATATATGTATATTTAATGAAATAATATATTTTTTATTAAATAATTACCATTTTATAATTATCAGATAATACTTACCTTCTTTCCATAATGTTCTTTGAATAATGGAAGCATTACTCATGTGTAAATATTACTATCATCTCTATGATCGTACCATAGTTCATTATTCATTATAATATTTAATTATTGTTTTTAAAATTAAAATTGATGTATAAAAATGATAAATATTCCATTTTTATTATTATCCTATTGATGATGTAATAATGACCACTTTTACCATAATGAATATACCGATTTCATTTTTGACATACAAACCACCAAAACATATGATGTAAAATTACATGATTAACTAGTTTTTTATATAATGGTAAGAGAAAAAATAAAAGTAATAATAAATAAAAAATATTATCCATATAAATACCTAACCAAAGATTTTTACTCATGATTATACGGATTTAATGAATTGATTTGGACTCATGGTAAGGGTTGCATTAACATAAAACCACATTTTATAGATATATAGCTTTATTTTATAATTATTTCACTTCTATATCCTTGTTAATATTAATGATTCATGAAAATTGATATTTATTATTAAATTGATGATAATTTTAATTTTATACCAAATTTTACATTCTTTCCAATGTTTATAAAAAAGTGTTTTTTAAGGTTTTACGTAAGGTAATTCATATTAAAAAATATTATTTTAATGATTTATTTTTCAAATATTTTTCCTCTACACCCATATTTTTAAAGTTATTTTATTGGTGTTTTTTACTTGTAAATAATTGTTTTTAGAGGGAATATTATATATCCATTAACATTATTTCAACTATTTTAAAATGGAATCTTCTTATTGAATGTTTATCTTTATTTATAAAAGATAAATTGAATGCTCGATTTTAAAGCATACAATGATGATGACATAACTCACCATTGTAACTATTATTTTAAGACTTGATTCAATTAAAATATTTCATGTTTTATTCAAAATAACATTCCATTTTTCTCTATATATTTGTACTGTAAATGGGTATTTAAAATAAATCAGTATTTTTATATCCTAAAGTGTTTTTCATACATGTTCAAAAGAATTTATTATGTGTTTTTTGATGAAAATATTAAAGAATTTTTGTTATTCTTGTCATGGTCATATAAATTGTTTCTATCTTTTCATAACTGATTGTAGCTCATGGGTAATATTTATATATCTTATATGATGGTTCCACCTAGATATAACTCAAATGCATTGGGTAATGATTATATTCCCCAAAAAATTATATTGGATGTTGTCCATATGGTTACTCTAATTTGTTAGGTTAATATAATAGTTCTATAAAGATAATGTCCCAAGGAAACTAGATGCCTTATCAATTTGTTTTTATGAGATTTCAGGGAAATCATTGGTTTCAAAACGTTATGATAAATTTCCTTTTAGAATGTAATATTATGACCATTCTATGTCAAAAGGTATGTTTTGATGAAATTCGGTTTCATGGTATTTCATATGTATCACTAGAATAAAAAAAATTACTTTTTTAGGTCACATAAATATATTTTTCTACTCATCCCATGTTGTAAAAATATTTTTCATAGGGTTTAAGGATTGGTAAAGGAAATGAATAATTCAAATTTAATGTCATGATGATTTTTCAGGAAAGTAAAACATGTTTTATTTTTAATTTTTTATATTGTGAGAAAAATGTATATTGAATATAAGAGTAAACCTTCTAATTTATAAATATTTTATGTAATATTAGTGACTTAATTATATAAAAAAATAACCCAAAAAGATCCTAAAGTTCAATATAACGAATTATTGACATAAAATTGATTATTATGTAAATCTTCGGTCCATGTCCCTATAGCTGGTATCAAAGGAGTTTTAAGAAAAATTTAGAGCTTGGGATGTTATTTGAGCTTATGTTTAAAATCCTAAGTAAATACAATGTTTAGTATGTTAATAATATGTTTGGTTGTTTTGGATAAATATATAGAGTTGAATAGGGGATGACATGGTTAAGGAGTTTTCACAATCCCCTCCCACCAAAGATGCCCCTTCTGAGATAGAAATGGTGAAAGGGAGATAATGACCCCCGAGTCCCACCTCCAGTAGGCCTCGGAGTGGTGACTAGCACCAAGGGTATGAGTTTTCACAAATATGGGAGGAATTACCCTTTATTAATTAAGATCGGGAAATAGGATGAGTCAAACACCAAAAGAAAAAGGAACAAGTAAAAGATTATAAAACAAAACCAATCCCACATGCATGTTTAAACAGTTCTGAAACAAAGTACAAGTACATGAAAACTCAAAATTGAAATACCAAAAGAAAAAAGAGTATAGAAACTGCAACTACTCCAATTGTCCCAACTAGTAGGGTCTCGCATGGCCCTGGTAGTACTCCTGGAAACCTAAAAGTAAACGTAGGGTGAGAATACAAGTATACTCAGTAGGGAAACCTTAAGCTCTCGTGCACAGGTGGGGAGAAATCCTAATGTCCCATGAGAACAAAAAAAGAAACCAAAACCTAGCAAGGATTTCTATCCACCCAACCTCACCAGCCATGCTCACCAGAAACACAAAAAACGTGTAGTAGTATATAAGAACAAGAGTATTGGGTACCCCGCACAATTTCCCCCTACTAGTTTGCTGCTCTTCCTAATGGTGAACATCCTGACGCTACCACACTCTTCCTGCCCACACACACCTGTGCCTCAAAAGACACACATCCCGCCCGCACACACCTGGGCCTCACAAACCACATATCCTGCCCATACACACCTGGGCCTCATGAACCACATATCCTGCCCGCATACACCTGTGCCTCACAAACCACAATCACATCCCCACCTAAACACACCTGGTCCTCATCCTGAAGATTCTTGGGAACAGTAAACCAGCCTGAAGAGTCTTGGGATAAAATGACACCAAACAAAACCTACCCGAAGAGTCTTAGGTGTAAGGTCACCTCAAGCCATCACAGCCTATGGAAGAAGGAGAAGGAAGGATCAAGTAACTAAGGGGAAAACAACCTCTCCCATGAAATGGGAGTGATCAGCACTAAGTCCTCAACATGGGTGGGGTGCGAAAAAACACAAAGATACTGATACATATATGTATACCAAACACACAGCCCAACCTATGGCTTCTAAACAGAGAAACTGAGAAGGTGCCTTGGTACTGCTACTATGAAGCATGCATACAACAAACAAACCCAACCCCATTTAGGTTTTCATGTTTCAATAGTATTATTTTATAAGTTCCTTAACTACTGGGCAATTATCAAACCAGATCAAGGGTTTCGTAGAACAAAACCCTGCCAACCACAAATCAAGTTAGATAAAACACAAGCAACACAAAACCAACCTTTTTAGCATCAATCAATCCCCATTGATTGTTCCCACATTTAATTCATTATCGTTCCCCGCAGTTCATTTATCAACTTTCCACTTTCTTTTAATATCACAACCCATTACTGCAGCCCTGCTTCCACTATAACCACATCTCCACAACCGTATAACTAAACAAGGCTCATGCCACATCATTTCCCCTTTAATATCATTTACTGCATCCCCACTACCCATCCTATTTGTAATGACCAAGGATTCACCCCCCCCCCCCCCCTTTCACACACCACGTAACCAAACCAACACCCACATGTTCATTATTCCATTTTGTTCAATCGAGGTGATCACACAAGGGTTCCAGATATTCATTTAATCATCCAACTTTATGTAATTAACCAATTTCCATATTCCACAATGTTTCCATCCATAAATGGTCAAGAAAAATAAGGAGATATTTAATTGTGCAAGCAAAGGCCCCCAACGACCGTGATTTTCAATAGGCATAAGCCTATTCAATTCACAACACAACAATAGGATAAACAATGAAAAACATCACAACTTCCCCATCCCCATTATTTACACCAATTATTATCTTCATTAAACTAGTTCAACTATGTCTCTCGAAGTCAAGAGGACACCCATCCCGCATGATGCACAAATTAGAGAGACGAAGGTAAAATACCTACCTCAACAGGTTTTGATCACAACACTCCCCATAGATCAACCTTTGAAGACATCTGTCGGCATCCGTCACTTCTGTCAAACCTGGAAAAGCCTCCTTGGGTGGATGTTGGGAAGAAAAATCCGAAGGGAAAACAACAGATCCAATCTCAGAAGTTCTGCCCCATCGTTATGATCTCTTGGCCGCTGACGGATCATAAATCGGAGCTCGGACGAAGAAGTTTTGGAAGAAAGGGGCTATAGAGTATCTCGGGAGGGCTCTGCTGGAAGGAATGGGGAGGAGAGGAATGATCGGAAAAGGAGGAGAGTCCCCCTCTTTTTATAGGCAAGAAAAACTAAAGTGCACGGTGTGTACTTCCTAGTACATGGCGTGTACTCGGCCATTCCACACGGTAGCCACGTGGCTTCCAACATGGCATTCAACACAGCACATGGCTGTTGACTGGTCAACACACAGTTTGAGGGTAACGCATAGGCGGGGAGGAACTACACGGCGTGTAGGATGGGAAACACGGTGGGTACTTATTTATTTTACGCTGCAAGGACATAACTTTAACACGGCATATGGTCGTTGACTGGTCAACAAACGGTTTGAGGGTAACGCGTACGTAGGGAGAAACTACATGGCATGTAGGATGGGCTACACAGCCTATACTTATTTATTTTATGTGGAAAGGACACGGATTCAACATGGAACATGGCTGTTGACTGGTCAACACACGGTTTGAGGGTAACTCATACATGGGGAGAAACTACACGGCATGTAGGATGGGCTACACGGCGTGTACTTACACTGCACGGCGTGTAGTCACAAAATTCTGAAAAGTGTGGGAAAGTCCATTCTACCCTCCAGAACACTTCATGACCTTCTTTTCAACAAATGAATGGGCTGGAGAGGTCCGGGCCATTACACCAGATACCTATTAAAACATTCTCATCACCGAGAATTCAAATACAACACAGAGGAACCCAACAAAATACCTCTTAGGGCTCTAATTATAATAGGAACCCAACCAACAACCCTAATCATAGGTTTTAGGAATTCCTTCTACTATGTCAAGATACTATCCCCTTTAGGCAGCACTAACTCACCTACACGGGTTTAATCACATCTGCATTAATGCGTCTCGATTAAGTATTGGGTCTTCCCACTTCCATATATTATGATTTTTTCAACATACACTACCCCCAATACCGTACAACCAACACACTTCCCGAACACATGGCTTGGGGAATTACTTCTCCCATATCGAGATATTATCCACTTTAGGTGGCACTGACTCACCTGCACGGGTTCAATCACATCTGCATTAATACATCTCGATTAAGGATTAGGTTTTTTCGTTTCCCCACACATCTGGACATGTTACACACTTCCAGAGAACCATGAAACAAAACGTCTCACAACCGACAAGCCAAGCATTCCATATATCGGAGGTATAGAGTATAACATCAAAACAAAGCTCATAAGAACAAAGAAAAAGACAAGTCAAAACAAATCCGGGTAATGAGCATGCATCTGAGCCTCCCACTCCCAAGTGCTCTCCTCGAGGTCGCCATGCCTCCACAACACATGAACCAAGGCGATGGTTCATCCACGGAGCACCATCTCTTCAAAAACCTCGATTCGGACTAGTCGTTCCTCAAAGATCACGTCATCTCCCATATCTAACTCTCCCCTGTCGATAACGTGACAGTCATCATGTAAGTACCAACGAAGCTGGGAGACGTGGAAGACGTCATGAACCTTCTCCAATTGAGGTGGCAGGGCCAGCTGATATGCCTCCTCGACAACTCGCCTTAGCACCTCGAAAGGTCCGATGAAACTAGCAGAGAGATTACTCCTATTCCCAAACCTATGTTGTCCCCGTCTAGGGGAAACCTTCAAGAACACATGATCTCCCGCCTCGAAATCCAAGGTCCTCCTCCGACAATCAGCATAAGACTTTTGTCTATCCTGATCCGCTTTCATCCTCTCACGCACAAGCTGAACTTTCTTTGTGGTGCTCTGTACTACCTCTAGCCCAAGAGCACCTGTCACACCAACCTCTGCCCAGAAAATGGGTGAACGACACGGTCTTCCATAAAAAGCCTCAAACGGTGCCATTCCAATAGTAGAGTGGAAGCTTTTGTTGTTGGAAAACTCTACTAAAGTAAAGTGTCACACCCATGATCCTCCAAAATCTAGAACGCATGCTTTCAGTGTGTCCTCCAACATCTGGATATTTCGCTCTGTCTACCCATTAGTCTAGGGGTGGAAAGAATTGATAAGGCGTATCTAGGTGGAAAAAGCATGTTTTAACCCCCTCCAGACTCGTGAGGTAAACTGAGTATCCCGATCTGAGACGATAGTCTTCAGAACTCCATGAAAATACACAACCTCATCTATGTACCTCTGTGCTAAGGTACTCACCAGGCCCGACTCCTTAATTTCTAAGAAGTGATCTAATTTCATCAGTCGATCCACCACTACCCAGATAGCATCATAACCACCCTGAGCTCTAGGTAGTCCTGTGACGAAGTCCATTGAGTTGTCATTCCACTTCCGCTCGAGGACATATAAAGGATGCAACAAACCACTGGGAAGACGGTGTTCATCCTTTAATTGCTGACACACTAGACACTTCGCCACAAACTTCACCACTGCCCATTTCACCATGGGCCACCAAAACTGTTCCCTCGGGCCTCGGTACATTTTTGAAAATCATGGATGTACCACCATGGTTGAACTATGGAACTCATGGATAACTCCCTCACGCATCGCCTTCGGAACAAACAACCTTCCATGAAAAATAATCCAATGTCGGATTTCCTCTGACTATCCTTCTGGATTTTTTCCCTGATTGATATGGTCCTGGATTACTTCTGCCTCAGAGTCACCCCACTGAGAATTTTCCACCTGCTGCAACAAGGAGGACTGCACCCTCATCTGAAAAAAATAGCCTCTAACACCCTCTACCATTGCATCCAAGTGCAAGGTAGCCAACTCTCCCATTGATTTCCAAGCATTAGTGGATTCTCGAACCACTTCCTTATGCAACTTCCTACTCAGGGCATCAGACACAACGTTGCCCTTACCTTCAGTGTAAGAGATCTCAAATTCATAGTCTTGGAGAAACTCGACCCCTCTCCGCTGCCGTAAGTTCAGGTCACGCTGGGAGAAGATATAATGTAAGCTCTTGTGATATGAGAAGACCACAAAGCGCTCCTCAATGAGGTAATGTTACCACAACATCAGTGAAAACACTACTACTGCAAGATATAGGTCATGGGTGGAAGAATTACACTCGTGAGGGTGAAACTGCCTAGACCCATAACAGATCACACCCTTCTTATGCATCAGTACGCATCCCAAACCATGGCCAAAAGAATCACAAAACACCTCATACAACAACCCTTCCTCTGGAAACCTGAGTACTGGAGCACTGACCAACTTCTCTTTCAGGTAGTCAAAAGATTTTTGGCACTGATCGCTCCATAAGAAGACCTGTTCCTTCCTAGTCAAAGTTGTCAATAGAGAAGCAACTGAAGAGATGTCTGAAACAAACCTCTGATAATAACCTTCCAACCCCAGGAAACTACGAACTTCTGCCATACTCTTGGGTTCCTCCCAAGAAAAAATTGCATCCACCTTCGACGGGTCCACTAACACTCCATGCTGAGACACTACATACCCAAGGAATTGTACTTCTTGCATCAAGAACTTACACTTTGATAATTTCCCATAAATCTGGTGGTGTTGAAGGACTTCCAAGACTACCCTGAGATGCTCAATGTGATCCACCTCTGATTTTGAGTAGATCAGGATGTCATCGATAAAAACAAAGACGAACTGGTCCAGAAACTCTCGGAATACAAATTTCATAAGTCCCATGAACATAGCTATTGCATTCGTAACTCCAAACAGCATCACTACAAACTCGAAGTTCCCATACCTGCACCTGAAATCCGTCTTCGAGATTTCACTGTCCTTTACCCTCAACTGATGATATCCAAATCATATATCAATCTTAGAAAACCAACCTACTCCCCTCAACTGGTCGAAGAGATCATCTATCCTTGGAAGGGGTTAACAGTTCTTGACTGTTACCTGATTCAACCTTCGGTAGTCTATGCATAGCCTGAGACCACCATCTTCGTTCTTCACGAACAAAATTGGAGCACCCCATGGCGACACGCTGGGTCGAAAAAAACCCTTATCCATCAGATAGTCAATCTAAATCTGCAACTCCCACAACTCTGAAGGTGACATCCGATAAGGGGCCATTGAAATCGGATGGGAACCAGGCTGTAAGTCTATCCCGAACTCAACATCACGTTGGGGGGTAGAGTCACATCCTTCTTGAGAAAAACATCGAGGAACTCCCCAACAACCTCTGGGACATCCATCATCTCGGTATCAGCTGAAACCACTGATAAACCACCTAAAAAGGAAAGGAGATGCTTCACATGCTGGCTTCCCACCTGATAGCTCCTCTCTCCAACAAAAGATACACGCTGCCCATCCACATCGGAGAACACGACTCATATTTGAAAGTAGTCAATAACGGAACTAATAGAAAACAGCCAGTCGATGCCTAGGATGACATCGTATGGCTGTATCTGTTGCCAAAGAAGGTCCCCATTAGATCGATGCAGTCCCAATTTCAGCCCACATCCCCAGAAAAACACAAGATATGCTGGTCTGACCTCCAACTGTTGTACTCAGCACCATGGGTACGGAAATTCTCTCTATGCCTAGACCGAAATCATAGGCTAGACTGGGTGAAACAAAGGACTGTGAAGCTCCCAAATTGAACCAAGCAAAAATGAGAGTGCTGAACAAACAAATCGTACCTCACACTACCTCTGGTCCTGCCGGTGCAGCCAACTCTGTTGCATGCAACTGTCCACACCCAGCTTCTCTGCCTCTCTGATGTTGACCACCTCCCCGACCATGCCCTGGTCAAGGTCCCTAAGGAGCACCCTGAGGTTGGCCTCCTCCTACAAGGTCCACCCTAGGAGGAGCAGGGTCATGCTGCTGCTGGAAGGGCCTCACCGGTAACTGGTGCTGCTAAGGTGGGAGCTGAACCTGCCCACCTCCACCGTACTGAGCTCGGGTCAGGCACCGACTCTAAATGTTCCCAAAAACTCCACAAGAGAAACACTTCGGTCGTGGGCTCGTGAAAATGGGACAAGGAACTGAAGATCATAACTAGAACTACTTGGGCATGCTCCCTACTAGCCTGAATCTGGAAGGTCCTGTCGCAGGAGACCTTCTGCTGACTACCTTCCCCTTTGAAGAACCCGGCTGGATACCCTCTCGTGGTGCACCTCCCTGAGAGTACATCCTCTCTACAACCTATGCCTTATTCTGTACTGCAAAGTATGTTGGAAGGGGGAAGGGGTGACAACATACTGGAGTGAAGGACGAAGCGCCTCCTCCAAACATCTCACCTGAGACTCCTCATCCGGAAAGAGATTAGGAGCAAAGCATAGGAGATCTTTGAACTTGATCCCCAATTCTCGTACTGACATACTCCATTGCTAGAGGGAGAGTAACTCATGCCGCTTCTCTTCCTTGTTCATGGAAGAATGGAATTCCTCTCGGAACTCCTTCTCAAAGTTATCACATGGAACCTCTCCCCGAGGTAGATCATCCACCACTGATGCGCCGCACCTCTCAGATGACTGACTGTTAGGGGATCCCAATACACCCTCGGAGAACAGATCTAAGTAAAAGTGATCCCTAGCTCTTCAAGCCACCCCTCCGTCTCCATATCTGAAGTACTACCCTCGTACTTCTTGAGGGTTTGTCGCTGGAATGAACGGAGAGTCTTCTGCCACTGATCATCTTCGTCCTCTTGGTCAATCCTCAACTGATCGACTGCCTGAATCTACTGGGCCTCGACTGTCTGAGTCACTCGGGGATGACGTCCAGGCGCCATAGCTGTATGGTAAACAAAGATCACTTAAGCCCAAGTAGTACGGAAATTTCTCAAGGTTTAATTTTATCACTTTATTTCAATTTCTTTCCCAGAACACCCAAATCAAGTAAAACACAAACATGATGATGCATGTACCTTACCTAGGGTCTCTACCCTGTAATCAATGTAGTCTCACTTGGTCATTCGTTAGGCTCAGAGTACTTGCATCTGATCACAGGGGGCCATAAAATCTCACGTCCTAGCTGGTCTTCCCTGGCCTTTGTCACACACCAAGATCAGCCAACACTATTTCCCTACCATCCCCATCAATACTCGTTGTGACTAACTCCAGACTCCATACTATCTCTCAACCATCACCTCTGATAACATTCTATCATGACCCCATCCCACTAAAGATGCCCCTTCTGAGCTGGCAATGGTTAAAGGGAGATAATGACCCCCAAGTCCCGCCTCCAGTAGGCCCCGGAGTGGCGACTAGCACCAAGGGTATGAGTTTTCATAAATATGGGAGGCATTACCCTTTATTATTTAAGATCAGAAAATAGGATAAGTCAAACACCAAAAAAAGGAACAAGTAAAAGAAAATAAACCCAAACAAATCCCACATGCATGTTTAAACAGTTCTGAAACAATTTACAAGTACAAGAAAACTCAAAAGTGCATTCCCAAAAGAAACAAGTGTACAGCAACTGCAACAACTCCAACAGTCCCAACTAGTAGGGTCCCGCATGACCCTGGTATTCCTCCTGTAAATATTAAAGTAATCATAGGGTGAGCATACAAGTATACTCAGTAAGGAAACCTAAAGCTCTCGTGCACAGGTGGGGAGACATCCTAATGTCCCGTGAGAACAACAAAAGAAACCAAAACCTAGCAAGGAATTATATCCACCAAACCTCACCATCCACACTCAACAAAAACACAAAACAACAGGTAGTAGTATATAAGAACAAGAGTATTGGGTACCCCGCACCATTTCCCCCTAATAGTTAGATGCTCTTCCTAACATAAAACGTCATGACGCTACCACACTCTTCCTGCCTGCAAAAACTTGGGCCTCAAAAGCCACACATCCCACCCACACACACCTGGTCCTCACAAACCACATATCCCACCTGCACACACCTGGGCATCACAAACCACATATCCCACCCGCACACACCTGGGCCTCACAAACCACATATCCCGCCCGCACACACCTGGGCCTCACAAACCACAATCACATTCCCACCTGAACACACCTGGGCCTCATCCCGAAGATTCTTGGGAATAGTAAACTTGCTCGAAGAATCTTGGGCTAAAATCACACCAAATGAAACCTACCCGAAGAGTCTTAGGTGTACGGTCGCCTCAATCCATCACAGTCTATGGAAGAAGGAGTAGGAAGGGGATAGTAACTAATGGGAAAACACCCTCTCCCATGAAATTGGAGTGTTTGGGACTAGGTTCTCAACATGGGTGGGGTGCAACAAAACACAAAGATACGGATTCATATATGTATAACAAACTCACAGCCCAACCTATGGATTCCAAATAGAGAAACTGATCATGTTCCTCGAAACTGCTACTACGAAGCATTCATAAAACAAAAAAACCCAACCCCATTTATTTTTTCATGTTTCAACGGTATTAGTTTATTAGTTCCTTAACTACTGGGAAATTATCAAACCAGATCAAGCGTTTTGTAAAACAAAACCCTTACAACCACCAATCAAGTTAGATATAACACAAGCAACACAAAACCAACCTTTTTCTCATCAATCAATCCCCATTGATTGTTCCCACTTTTAATTCATTATCATTCCCCACAGTTCATTTATCAACCTTCCACTTTCTTTAAATATCACAACCCATTACTGCAGCCCCGTTTCCACTATAACCACATTTCACCAACTGTATCACAAAACATGGTTCGTGCCACATCATTTCCCCTTTAATATCATTTACCGTATCCCGACTACCCATCATATTCTTAATGACCCAAGATTCACCCCCCCCCCCCCCCCCTTCACACACCACGTAACCAAACCAACACCCACATGTTCATTATTCCATTTTGTTCAACCGGGGTGATCACACAAGGATTCTGGATATTCATTTAATCATCCAACTTTACATGATTAACCAATTTCTGTATTCCACAATGTTTCCATCCATAAACAGTCTAAAAAGATAAGGCGACATTTAATTGCACAAGAAAAGGCACCCAACGACCGTGATTTTCAATAGGCATAAGCCTATTCAATTCACAACACAACAATAGTATAAACAATAAAAAACATTAAAACTTCCCCATCCCCGTTCTTTAAGCCATTTATTATCTTCATTAAATTTGTTCAACTATTTCTCATGAAAGCAAGAGGACACCCATCCCTCATGATGCACAAATTTGAGAGAAGAAGGTAAAATCCCTACCTCAATAGGTTCTGATCACAACGCTCCCCCCAGATCAACCTTTGAAGACGTCCGTCGGCATCTGTCACTTCTGTCAAACCCGGAAAAAACCTCCTCTTGTGGAAGATGGGAAGGAAAATCCGAAGGGAAAACCAAAGATCCAAGCTCATAAGTTCCTCCTCATCATTACAATCTCGTGTCCGCTAACGGATCTTAAATCGGATCTCAGACGAAGAAGTTACGGAAGAATGTAGCTTTGGAGTCTCTCGGGAGGGCTCTGCTCGAAGGAATGGGGAGGAGAGGAATGATCTGAAAAGGAGGAGAGGCCCCCTCCTTTTATAGGCGAGAAAAACTAAGTACACTGAGTGTACTTCCTAGTACACAGCGTGTACTCGGCCATTCCACATGGTTGCCATGTGGCTTCCAACACGGCATTCAACACGGAACACAGCTGTTGTCTGGTCAACACACGGTTTGAGGGTAACACATATGCAGGGAGGAACTACACGACGTGTAGGATGTGCTACATGACATGTACTTACACCACATAGCGTCTAGTCACAAAATTCTGAAAACTGTGGGAAGAGTCCATTCTACCCTCTAGAATACATCATGAACTTCTTTTCGACAAAGGAATGGGCCGGAGAGGTCTGGGACATTACAGGAGATCACAATATTTATCATCATCGTAATATTTTTTATTATGGATTATTTTATATACCCACACAAAAAAAATTTATTTAGTTAATATATGGATCTAACATGAACCACATTAATAATTGATTTGAAGGAAAAAAATTTGGTTCATTGAATGAGAAACAAAATAGAAAAGAATCTATAGTGAAAACCCTTATAGTTAGTCTTAAATAGATATCATGAGTTATAATTAAAATCATGAAACACAGTGAGTTTCTAAAAAAATAAGATATAAATGAATATTTTTTGAAAGATCATATGATAATTATAAATGTAAAAATATTCAATAGCCAATGTGTATTTAATATTTCAAGAACAACCCCAAAACAATACCTTAAAAGGATGGGAATATGATATATATATATGGTAAAGGAGGGAATAAAGAAATAATCGACTAAGGAAATGTGAAGAATTTTGATAATTCTATCATGAGTAATAAAATTCATCCAAATGTGTCAATTTAATTTTCTAAATGTGGGGAGTGTGGTCATTATAAAAATTGATGTCCTAGAGAGAAAGATCAAGAACATGACCTGGAAGATTTTGCATATAATTATTTGTCAATCCCTAACACATTTACAGTTGAAGATGAGGAAACAAAATATTACATATGTAAGGTATCGAATATAAATTGTATTATGATATGAAATTTTTTAATCCTAGGACATGATTCATGTTTCTATTTTTAGTGAGGATGTATTATGGAATAATATGGAAAAGTGTAGTAAATAGAATATGAATAATGTTGATTGACAAATGTATATATATATATATATACATATTAAACAGTTATGATGTAGTGGTAGAGTAACTTTTGATCATAATTCTAAATTCATTAATACTCTTTTGATATTGTATGTGATAAGAGTACTTTTAGAGAGAATTATTGAGTTTTGATAGATGTTTATTGTATATGTAACCCAATGTTTAAAATGTGAAAAGTTTACTTTTTGGGGGAACGATCTTATCAACTTTTTGTATATAATCTTAATGTTATTGAAAAACTATTGGTTTTATATGTTATTTGGTCATTAATAATTATTTATATGGATGTTCAAAGATTTTTAGAGATGTTATAAGATTTATATTAGTATAGTTTTGAAAAAGGGACAAAATATCACATCTGAGAAGGATGTGGGGGTAGAACCCACAACTGAAGGCCGACATGGTTTGACCACCTACCAATGAACAATGTCATGTCCTTGTAGCATGATTTTTTACTTAAATAGTTTGAAAGTTAATGATTACGTAGAGTTTTGCAACATTTTTTTATTTTATAGACAACTATGGTTTTGAAAACTGATTTTCTTATTAGGTATTTCATGCTATTTTTAGAAAAAAAAAGTTAACGATTTCAGGAACATTATATTATTATGTGAAACAGAATATTATTGTATTTTATTTGAGGAATTATTACTGAAATATATTTTCTAATCAAATATGATTTTACAGTGGATTTGTGGTGATTATGTTTATATATATAATTGACGATCATATATTAGATATTATAATATTAATTCATATTTATTTTTTGGAATGTGTTTTTAAAATTGATTACTATTATTTATAGATAAATGTTAAATCAATATCAGAATAATATGATATCAAACAATTTTTATTTTTTTTCAATAATATTTAGAAATATTTTGAATAATTCTAATTATAATTATTTATGAAATGATTCAGTTTGATCTTTGGGTATCACTATTCAATTTTGGAGATTAATGCTACGAAATTTTACTCATTTGGAAGATACATTAATTTTTTCAAAACTTTTTGGTTTCGTTTTATATATAAATATATGAGGTGTATATTGTTATCATTTTGTGGATTATGTAATCCTTAATAAGATGATATTATATCTCTATGTCTAAATAATTCATCTTGAATACTAATTGTTTAAAGAAAAAGATGATAATGTGGGGGAATTTAATTAAAATATTAAATTATAATTATCACGTATGAATATTTCCTATTTTTTATAGTTATATATGTTACAATAATTCCTCAACTATATTAAAAGTATGTTAAAACATAAATTTTATCATATTACCATCATTTATGTTGACATCGAAAATATTTTCCACACCTCTTTGGTTTATTTTCTTAGGGGTTGAAAAATTTATCATGATAATTAACTTTCTTATAATCAATGATATCCTTCACTCACCAGAATTATAATTTTTTCTATTTCAATATTCTCACTTATCACTAATTTTTTCCAACATGGAATCATAGTTATATGTTATTCGGGGTGATAGTTATATTTTGTTTTCTCCCTTATCACGAGGATGCTTCACTAATCTATTTCATGTTGTAGTTTTACAAGAATGGTGTTTTGAAATTTTAAATAGTTTTTTACTAGTATCTTTTTCAAATTACCATGATTCAATTTTTTGAAGGGGTAATATGCAACACCTTTATATTTTATATAGAAAACTATGTTAGATAGCATATAGTATTCACAATAACAAACATAAACAAATGATGCAGTATTAATATTTAAATATGAATATTAAAAAATATTTTTTAAATTTTAATGTATGAATATTATTTAATATTATATAATATATATATATATATATCCTGCTCAATCATTAACTTTTTTGTAATGAAATTTTCTTTTTCAAAAATATGCCTTCCTTAAAAATGTTTTAATTTGTTTATGTGAGAAAATAAGATAATTAATTTCTAGAGATTTGATAAAATGTATTTAATAAAATTAAATTATTTTTTGAACTAATAATATCAAAATTAACTGAGGATGATGTTTTGAGATTCTTTTGAAAATAATGATTTTTCAATGAATAGTGAAAAATAATGGTTTTTTAAATATGGTCATTTATTTTCAATAAATTAAGTAATTTTATTGTCCAAGTGTGATTTTAATTTGATTTCATGTAATATAATTAACATAAAGACTTATTTTTAATAGTTTTAATTAATTTTAATCTTTTTTATATAGGATTGTTGTATATGTTTGTTTTCGGTTTAAAAATACATTTTACTAAAAACTATTCTAAATTGAACAATGATTATCCTTTATAATTAATTAAAAAAATACTCATTAAAGATTTAAATAAAATTTATATATTATATATCTATAAATATTTATTGAAATACATATAACAAAGATTATTAGTCATAGAGTTACTATAAAATCATCTAATGCCTGAAAAATATGTTTCCTAAAAAACAATTTTTCATCAAATCCATGGATTTAATATTAAATTAAATTATTCCACTTCGTTAAATTGAATTTAGAAAATTTTATTCCATAATTATATTTTGTTTAATTTATATTGATTAAAAATTTCAACTTATTTTTTTCATAATGAATAGTGAATGTAGTAAAAATCTTTTACCGTAGTTAAGGTAAAAACTATTTTACTAGGGTGTAATCTAAAAATTTATGTGTTAAAAAATATCTAAAATAGTATAAAATATATTTTACCAACATATTTACACATTATAATATCAATGAATTGATAATGGTCAATTTTTGAGCCTTGTGGAATGCTGTAAACATGTTTATAACTTTTTATTTTGAAAAAAATTCAATGTTTTTCTTCTCCCCCACTTATAAAATACCACTACCTATCCTATCATATTCAATATATAAAATCCTATTTAATTATAAATTTTTTCCAAAATACCATAATTAAATATCTACCCACTTTACGAAAGCTTTTTTTATTGATAATCCATTTAAGGAAGGCTTTATACATAATTCTAAAGAGGTGTTCAAATGAAGAGGAATATTTTTTAATGGATGATTTTTGTTTTGTTTGTTCATCTAGATCCCTTAAATTTTCATCAAAATTTTTTATATAATAATAATTGAATCTCCCATATAATAATATTTATTTATTTTATTTTAATTTCCAAAATCCATATCCTTTACCATCAAATGGGAAATGAAACCATCATTCATGTGCATGGAGGACTACCATATCCTGAAACGATGTTATTCATTTTATTTCATTTCCTATAATGTTTGGTTATAAAAATAGAATTAATACATATATATTATAATAATTACATAATTTTAATTATAAAATTTTAATATATCATTTTCTATTGTACCATTCCACTCATTGAAAGATGACTACACTATTCCAACAAACATATGGACTACCACCTCCACAAAGCTTTGTGATTCATATTTCAACACCAAATCACATGGATGATATGTATATGTGTATTATTGTGGATAATATTTTATTTATGAGATAATTAAAATTACTTAAATATAATATAATACCTACATACATTCCATAATTATTGTTGAAAAATTGAAACGTCACTCGTGCGCGTGTAGGATGTACCATCTCAACGATCATAACATAGTTCATTTTTAATAACCATTGTCCATGGTTATTTAAAAAGAATAATTTATGTATAAAAATTATAACAATGTAATTATTATTACACTATATATGATTTAATAATGATAAATTTAACTATATTAATCATATTGTAGTAGTTCTTGAAAAATAAACCGAATTCCTTAAAAATTTATGATGTGAGTATAAATGATTAACTAATTTTTTATGACATTATAAGTGAAAAAATAAAAGGAATAGTAATGTTTTAAATTATTGTTATAAAATTATATAATTTAAATTATTCTATAATTTAGTAATATAATGAATTTATGAGATGAATTGGACTCAAGTTATTTGACACTTTAACTCCTAACCTCATTTTTGAATGTTTTCATGATTAATTTTCAAAATCATTATATTTTATGTACATGTAATCATAAATAATTATAGAAAATTATTATTAATATTTCATTTGATGTTAATGTTAATTTTGACCATATTTTACTTTCATTACATTTTCTTAAAAATGAATCTTTTTATGGTTTTACATAACGAAATTTTGTTAAAAAATATATTTTAAAGACTTTTTCCAACTCTTTTTACTCCATGTACAAGTTTTTACAATTAATTTAAGAAATACTTTATATGCACAAAAAAAAATATGATGGATATTTTTTGTCTCGTTTAAATTTATTTCAATGGTTTTCAAAAATGAATCTTTATATGGAATTCTGGTATTTATTTAAAAAATTAAAAATGAATTTTCTCTTTTAATGTATATAGCTATAATGAATTTTACTTATATAATAACTATTATTTGATGGTTAGATAAATTTTTAATTTTTAATTTTTAATTTAATAAAAACCCTCTTTCTATTTTATGCGTATTTTGGAATTGGGAATATTTTTTAATGGAAAATTGTATTTGGATATATGAAAGAGTTTTTTATAGTTGTTTAAAAGAGTTATTTAATTGTTTTATGATGAAAAGTCATAGGCCTAAATTATTTTATTAATTTTATGTTCCTTGTAATTTTTAAATATTATTGTTTGAGACATATTATATTTAATGGGGGATCCTGATATGACTTTTATGATGGGTTCCCTCGTATATTGCTCTAATTCATTTGGTAATGACTTTATTCTCCAGATAATTATATTAGAATTCATTCGTATGGTTATTAAAATTTATATGGGTTCTCTAAAGATGATTTCCCAAGACACCTACCTGACTTTTCTATGTTTTCTAATCAGTTTTTATGTAAATAATTTAATTTCCAAAGGTAAGATAAATTATTTTTTTTAAATGATAGTTCCCATTTTAGTTAAAAAGAAATGAATTTAAGAAAAGTGGTTTCATGGGTTTTCATTATTTTCAACAGAATAAATTATTTTTTTCATTTTATTCCCCTTAATGATCATGTTTTCTCATTAAATTTTTTTAGAAAAATTTCAAAGGGTTTATGCATGGGTGAATGGTATGATAAAGTCAAGTTAAAAGTCATGAACAATATTCAGGAAATAAACACATGTTTTATTTTCTGGGACTTATATTGTGGGAAAAATAGATATGTCATATATGTGTTCACCTTATAAATTTAATGGGTTTTATATAAGATTTATGACATAATTATCTAAAACTATAATCCCACAGATATAATCAAATGTATGATACTAAATTCCTCACTTAATACTCAAGATCATGTAATGTTTAAGGATGATTCCTTATACTCTACCTCATTGAGTCCATACTAATAAGTCAGGACCTACCACATAATCCTCAAAAGTAAATTAGTGAAACATCCATATACAATAATACACTCTTACTTTCCTAAAAAATAATAAGCTCATGGTAAATAAAATCATTTCTAAAAACCCTAAATAATTACAACAAGAATACCAAGGATAAACTAACAAAATAATTAAGAATAAAACAATTGGGAGGGACTGAATATTATAATTAATATTAACCAAAACTAAACATGAATAAATATTAATTTTCAAGAATCGAGAATAAGGAAGTGAATCATTATGGGATCCATTTTCTAGATTTACTTTTCATTGAGTGTTTATCCCAATCCTCAAGTGAGACTAATTTTATGATAATAAGTACATAAATTACACAATTGACCATACCTAATATGAATTCATTTTAAAATTCTTGAAGTTATGTTTTATTCAATTTTTTCTTGAATAATTATTTTATCAACAAGAGATTATATAATGTTTTTTCAAAAAATCACATGGATACATTAGAACATCTTTGATGAAACCTCTATAATAGTGGTTATGTGATATTCATGGAATGGTATCCCCTTCCCTGATTTTCAAAAAATATTAAAAAAACATGATTTAAAATGATTAGAAATATGGGATTAGTTTATTTCCAAGGAACTAAGTTAAATAAATATATGGAATAAATTAAATAACTATAGTTGTACATAGTAACATCATATTAACATATTAAACATAAAATAAAAAATCAGTAATAAATCATAAATTATATAGGATATATCATTAATATAAATGTATAGTATAATAAAATAAATTTATTTTATATCATAATTAACTATCAATAAATTTAGTAGAAATAATTATCCTAAATTATAGTAATAATTTTGGATATTAGATAAATAAATAAAAAATCTACAAAATAAATTTTCATGGAATTTTACAATAGGTGAATAATGAACAATTAATATGTCTAACAGAATTATTAAAAATGAAAATTGTTTATTATAAAGATTTTTTTTGAAAATAATTCTAATTATATTTGTTAATTTATTAGTTGAATTCATTAATGTTTTGAAAATACAGTCTCTAATACAACACAAGAATAATTGAATCCAAACTAATGGGGGTAGTGGAAACCACCTATCTCAACAACACAACTGAATGATCCTCAAAATTTAATGATCACCAATAAAAATTATATATATTTTTATTCCAATTTCACATCTAAACAATTCATGACAATAAATATCAATAAATAAAAAAATGAAAAATCTATAAAAAACATCAAATGATATGACTAGAAGAATCCCAACACCCTAATACTCAAATAACCCAATATAAAAACCATAAATATATAAATAATTTAGGAAAAAATCCAAAGTGTACCAAAATAAATCCATAAAAGAGTAATCCTTCATTAATAATGTCGATCACAAAGAGCTTCCTACTATTTTCTAGAACATGAACATGGAATTACAATCAACCATTAGTGATTCCACCATTCTATAAAGTAATCACCAATATAATCCCTATAAAAATAGATATAAATATAATAAAATGATATAATAAATGAATATAAGTAAGAAAATATGGGGAATACCTTGATTTAGGGAAGAAAAATACCCATAGACTATAGTGGTTTAAAAGGGAAGATATGAGGAAAATGAGAGTGGAGGATAGCTCTCTCCCATCTATTTTGGACACCCTGAGATGAAATCCAAAAAATATAGTGTTAAATTGTTAAAATTTTAAAGGTTATATTACTCCTCTCTAATTTGTTTGGATCCACAGGGTACTAAGTGGTACCTCACTAGCCCTTGAGTGGAAATCCAATGACTATTACCCCACTGGATAATTAACCTGGTAGTCAGTGGTAGTATATCAGGTACTCTATTACTTATTTATTCCACGACTCAAGAACATAACATTAATTACTCACAAATCATATACTCTAGGTCCTTATAATCATCATACCCCATAAAATAGTTATGGTAAACTTCTTAAAACACCATAAATTAATACTCACTAAATCCAACTCAAAAAAATTGAGTATACTGATATTTTTCGAATTTTAATTCTCACATTAAAATTTACAAAAAAAAATATCTTGAATATATTAAAATAATGTCTTTAGTGTCAAAAATCTGCCACCAAAATAATTTTTATCCCCAAAATGTCATAAGAGTATTTCCTATAAAATTTGATGTCACTCTAAATCATTGATTCATTTCTTATATAAGATCTCATGTCCTAATTCAACCACCATTTTAACACCTAAAATATTTTGAGGTGGATTTTTTTCAATATTTAGAAAACCCAAATTTATTTCATTAAATTATAGAATATAGAAGTGTTGTTGGGGGATCAAGGGTCTATTATTAGAGATAATTCTTAGTACTAGAAGATACTTCATTCCAATGGATTACCTTGGGTAACTGGAATTTTTCATGGTAGTATACATGGATGATATATTGGTGAATTCAAGGAAAATTGGGGAGTATGAGAAACACTTGGTAGTAGTGTTATAAATCTAAAAAGACCATCAGTTTTATTCCAAATTAATATGTGTGATTTTTTTATACAAGGGGAATATTTTTTAGGACATTTTATTTCTGAGATGGGTGTTTCTGTAGATCTAGAAAAGATAGAGGACATTATCTCATAGAAACCACCAAATAATGCTTCTGAGATACAGAGTGTACCTCTTCTATCTGGGTATTATTGACAATTTTTCATGAATTATCATGATCATCCCTATGATTATCCAATAAAACACATATTTTAAGTACATTTTAATGGTACTAAATGTTTATTTTTTATCTTATGGGCCTAAGTTTGAGGATTTTAATTTTGAACATCCATTCTCATCATTTGTGCACTTCATGCCTAATGTACACCAATTTAGGCCCAATGATTCATCTTATTTTAAGAAATATAATTATCCATATTTTAATTTTATATTTTAATAAATGGATCTAACCTTCAATATGAACATTTTTTATTAAGGGATCAATGGATGATTCATAAAGGATGATAGGGATATTTTTTGATTAATGGAAACAATTCTAGAGAAGGTAGATTGCACACCAGCCCACTGATGAGAATGTGAGGCCCACAATAAAGGCCCAATGAAGCCCAAATTTTGTTGGATTCTATAATACATCAAGAGGAACATTTCATCATATAATAAAAATAGCTAATTCAGAGTTTTAAATGGAGTTTTATGCGGACGAATTTGGAGATAAAACTATGGGCCAGATTTTGTGGCCTAGAAAAACAGTCCACACATTTAATCATATCACTCAGACCATAAACTATTGTGGGTTAAAATTTTATAGGATATCAGGGTAAATCTGTATCTTCATTTTTTCTGTGGACGACCAAAATTCATCCATATAGTTCCTAGTTTTAACACATTTTTCGATTCGTGAAAGTTGGCTCGGATTGTTTGTCAAGGATGGAAAATCAACTCTCCCTCAACTTTCCACACACTTATGGCCTGCCACAATTAATTGTGGAGACTTGGAATTTTGGAGGCTCAACCCAAGGCTTCAAAAATTTCCAATCTAAGGCATTGGTAGTGAGGGGGAAGAAATATCTCTTGTTTTTTATGTAATGTTTAATTCCAAAGTTCCTTTGTAATGTTTTCAATTTCCATGTAAGATTATTTTTGTATTTCTATGTTCTTAATCAACATATTTCACTTATATTCTTCCCATTTATTCATTAAAACTCCATAATCACAAACCATAGTGATATCTCAGTGTTGTGGTGAATTATTTCACACAAAGGTGTGAATTTCATTCACACACACGGAGGAGTTCTCGTTATTTCCATGGTTTTAATTTCTTCAATCCAATTATTATAATCCTTCTTCCAGACACCATTGAGAGTATACCATCAATTTAGGGATGACCCTATAATGGGTTGATTTTAGGAAGATGCAAAATCTAGATTGAATGTTATTTTATGAACTATTTTTTATTCATTGGTGAAAAAATTTAAGACTTACATTCTTTAGTTATTTCCACTCTTCATCTTCACTGTGTTTGATAAAGCTAAATACAAGTACAAAGATGACAATATACCTTGGAGAGATTATTAATTTGGTTCTCTAAGTGTTTATGGGTTTATTAATTGAGTTTATTTAGCATCAAATCATAAAATAATGAAGTTAGAGTTATTTTTAAGAATGGGTTCATCAAGAATTAATAAAACCAAAATTGTCTAAAGAAGTAAAATTCATTCATTCCACCCCGAGCATAATCCTAAGATCAAACCATTTTCATTTAATTTAATTCACTTAAGTTTCTTAGTGTTATTTTAAAACATATAAAATAAAAACCAAGTTGGCCACTTCATATCCAAAAATCTATCTCATAGGTTGTGTATCTTAGGTACATTTTTAGGTCTCATGGGATTTGACAACCCCAGCTAGACGACAAGGACCGTTCTAACTTCATCTCTTGGGTAAATTTGTGCGTGAATAAAATTTCGGTGCCATTTTTGGTGACCATGTTAGTAACTTAGAGAAAAACCTTCTTTCCTCACCATTATTATTCTATTCTCACCCAAGATCTCTTATCTGGTCCCCTTCTCATTTTTTTTGGAGAATGTCTGCCTACACCTGAGATAATTCAAACAGAATAGTTACGGTGGAAATTCCTAGGATAGGAGAGTCAGGTGAACTTAGCGGATTTTTTTCATTATATCCTAATCTTCTTGGTAATCAAGAATCATAAATTGAATCAATTATAAAGTATTTACTTCTAAGAAATCAAATTTTAAATCTTGGGGGAAATCAAATGGGAAACCAAATTCAAGAAGCTCCAAACCTAGGGAATGTAGTTGGTCAAACCAAGAATGACTACCTCACTCTATCTTAGACCAATTCCCCCTCCTGCATTAGACACAATTTCTTAGGAGAGACCTATTACTTATTTAAACCCCATGTCCTAAACCCCCTTCCAACCATTCATGGGATAGAGTTTGAGATTCCATAACTTCATGTCAAAGAGCTCAACGAAATTGTTGAAACCTTGTTCCCACCACATCAACTTGAGTCAGCTAAGATGAGGCTTTTTACATTCTCACTAAAGTATCGATCAAATAATTTGTTAAACAATCTGAGACCTGTGTTAATCCACTCTTGGGACCAATTATAAATCGAAATCTAAAAAAAATACTTTCCCTACCATAAAACTATTGCTCTTAAAATGATCATCCAAAACATTTTAAAAAAAGAGGGAGATTCATTCTATGAAACATGGAAGAGTTTCAAAGACACCCTTAACATGATTACACATCATGGCTTTTATATACCTAAATAAGTGAGAATTTTTTATGAAGGGTTGGGCCTGGGGAACAAACAATTCATTGACATGATGATTAATGGGACCTTTAAAAACAAATCCCCAAATGATGATTATGAGTATCTGTAAATCCTTGTTGAACAAAACCAAACATGGGGAACATCACTTTATTCTTAAAAACCACAAATAACTACTATAATGCATACAATTAGAGAAGATTAAATCCTTGGGGCTAAACTCACATAACACTCTACAATGGTTGAAGAGATAGACCTTAGGAAAGTCCCTAAAATCCAAACTTTAGACCTTGCTTGCACAATTTGTGAAAAAAATGACCATAATATAGACTAATGCCCAACCATTCCATCCATCATGGATGTTATTTTAACAGGACCCCCAGCGGAAGTAAATACTTTGAACTTTCAAAATCCTTAATAACAAAACACCTTCAACCCATGGTATAATGACCACCCAGGCTTCTGCTGGAAAGATAAGAAACAACCTAGCTAACCACAGGGACAAAATCCTTACCCCCATCAGAAATAATAAACCCATAACCAGTTCCAAAACCAACCTATCTAATACCAACATACACCAGTCCATTTTCAAAAAACCATCCCACCTCAAAAATATCAATCTGTGATAAACCAATCTTCTCAAGCACCAACCCAAACTATTCTACAAATCCTACTAGAACAACTGTGCAAAAAAATGGAAATGATGAACTCAGAAGTATCTTCCTTAAAACAATAACTTCAAACCATCAAAACTAGAAAGGAACCCATGCTTACACATTCCATTCCACAATAAATAGTAATGGGGGAGTCAATTTTCACTCAAAAAAATCATGAACAACTAAAGGTTTTGATTGTTTTAATAAGTGAGAAATCAATTGAAAAACCTGAACAACTAATTCGAAACACATTTTGAGATTCAAACTTGGATGAAAATTCAAATGTACCAAATGATCAAACTGAAAAACGTGATAACATCATCAAAGAAAAAACTGTTCAAAAAACAAGCCCACAACCTACACTATTTTCTCAATGCATGAGGGGGAAAACCAAGCCTTAATTGAGTGAATCATTGAGGGAAATCTTCTCACAAGTCAAGTTTAACATTCCCATTCTTGATGAAATCCAAACCATACCTTCCTAATCAAAGTACCTTAAGTACTTGTTCAATTTTAAAATAAAATTTTCACATAAAAACAAAGTCATTTTGGCTACTAATGTGAGTACCACTATTCAAGGGACCATGCATCCTAAGTTGAAAGACCCAGGATTCCCTTACATCAATGTTGAACTAGGAGAGAGAAAAGTTGTCAAGGCCTTGTGTGACCTAGGTGATAGTTTCAATATCATCCCCTATGTTTTGTACTACCAGTTTGGCCTAGAAGATCTCCAACCCACATTTTTCACACTTCAACTTGTTGATCATAGCATTAGGGTTCTAAATGTGATTATAAAGGATTTTTTGGTAAAGGTTGAAAACTTCATCTACTCTACTAACTTCATTGTCCTGGAAAACCATCCAAACTTAGGAAATAAGGAACAAACCCCAATCAAACTTAGTCATCATTTCCTTTTTACAATGAACTCTATTATCTGAGTTTGAAATGGGAAAATGACCATCACCTTTAGAAACATGAGTCTAAACTTGAACATATATAATGAAATCTCACAAATAGGGGATGAAGATGACATTTCTGAAGTAAACATCATAGGAAGCATTGATAATGAATCCATAGAACATCAAGGAATATTTGATGGATGTTTATGTTTGGATGAGATAGTTTTCCTTCATTCACATGAAGGAATTTTATATCATTGGATTGAATCATTTCCAAATTTCTCTTATGATGAAGTATTAGGTCCAACAATCAGTGAAACCTTTCCGGAAAAAACTTTCATGGAGACCAATCAAAATTCTTTCCCTGAATCTGATCAAACCAATCTTGTAGATTAAACTTCTACACATGGGGATTCGATTCTATATATAACTCTATGAAATAAATCTATCTTGATCTAATGTACCAATCTTCTATGGAAATTCTGAACCAACCTGATCTTGAATTGAAGTAACTTCCCGCTACACTCAAGTATGCCTTTATAGGGGACAATCAAACACATCCTATTGTCATTTCATCTTCTGTTGAAGCCAGTCATGAAAGGATGCTTCTAGATGTCCTTAGGAAACATAAGAAATCCATTGGTTGGATTGTATCTGATATTCCTTGGATTATCACACTTATCAGGACTCATAGGATTGTTCTGGAATCTGATTGAAATCTATGTCGTCAGCCTCAATGGTGACTAAATTCTAATCTCTTGGAAGTAGTGAGAAAATAACTTCTGAAATTGTTAAAATCTGGTATCATATATCCCATATCTAAGAGTGAGTGGGTCATCCAAATCCACGTGGTTCCAAAATAAGCTAGAATCATAGTGATAATAAATAAAGATGGAGAGATTCTTCTAATAAGGGTGATTAGTGACTGGTGAGTCTGCATCGACTATAGGAAACTAAACTCATTTACAAAGAAGGACCATTTCCCATTACCATTCATTGACCAAGCCCTTTAGAGAGTTACACGTCACGCCTTCTATTGTTTCTTAGATGGTTACTATGGGTATAATCAAATTGATCTCTTCCTAAAAGTTCAAGGGAAGACATAATTTTCATGTCCATTCAGCACCTTTTCATTCAAACGCATGCCCTTCGAATTATGCAATTCCCCTAGAACCTTCCATAAGTGCATGATAGGAATATTCTCAGACATGGTAGAGGATTTTATAGAGGAAATCATGGATGAATTCTCTGTTTTGGGGGGTACATTTGATGGATGTCTGAGGAATGTGGAGAGATTATTGTCAAGATTTGAAGAAAAGAATCTAGTCCTAAACTGGTAAAAATGACCTTGCATGGTTAAAGATGGACTAGTCAAGGTTGACATCATTCATCACCTTCCATCACCCAAAACTGTCAAAGAAGTGCGGTATTTCGTTGGACATTCTGGTTTTTATAGAATGTTCATTAGGAATTTCAGATCTATTTCTCGACCACTTTGTGCTCTATTGGTGAAATATGCTCCATTTTTATGGATAGAAAGCTGTGAGGAATCATTCTCTACACTCAAGTTAGCTCTTATCTCTCCACCTATCATGAAGTCTCCAAATAGGAAACTTCCTTTTGATCTCAAGTGTGATGTGAGTGTCTACACTATAGGAGCAGTCTAAGGACAATGGTGTGAGAGAAATCCATGTGTCATTGCTTATTCAAGAAATATCTTTAAATGATGCACAAATCAACTACACCACCACTGAGAAGGAGTTACTTATTGTTATGTTTGCCTTATAAATGTTTAGGTCCTACCTATTAGGATCCCCCATCACTATGTTCACTAACTATTCTACCCTAAAATACCTCGTCCAAAAACTAGATGCTAAGGCTAGACAGATTAGGTGGTTCATTCTCTTGGAATAATTTAACTTCACGATCAAGGAAAAAAGGGTGTTGAAAATGTTGTAGCTGATCACCTCTCCAGGAAGGAATTCAAAGATTGCTCAAGTCATCTTTTTTTATCAGATTCATTCCCTGATGAACACTTATACTCTTTGAGTGACTTCCCTTGGTATGCTGACATAGCCAACTTATTAGTTACAGGAGCGATTCCAAAAAATTTAGGGTCTCAAGCTAGAAGGAAATTCCTTTATAATGTTAAGAACAATGTGTTTGATGATTCATACCTCTATAAGTTCTGTCCTGAACAAGTCATTATGAGTTGTGTCCCAGAATATGACAAGAGTCCATCTTTAAATTCTATCGTAGCAAGGCATGTGGGGGTCACTTTTCCTCTAAGAAAACATCTGCTAAGATTCTTTAATGTGGTCTCTTCTGACCCACCCTCTCAAAGGACTCCTACGCATTTTTTCAAATCTATCCTATGTTTCAACAAGTAGGGTCCATCACAAAAAGGAATCAAAGTCCACTCACTCCCATATTAGTGGTGGAAATCTTTTATTTCTGGGGAATCTATTTCATGGGTCCCTTACCATACTCTAGAGGATATTTTTACATCCTTTTAACTATTGATTTTTTCTCCCAATGGGTTGAAGACCTTCCTAAAAAATCCAATAATCATCAAACTGTTATAAGATTTATCAAGGAAAACATCTTATATGGATTTGGAAATCCTAGGGATATCATTAGTGATCGTGGAGCTATTTTTTGCAATCGTCCATTCTCAACACTCATGGAAAAGTATAGAATTTCTCACAATGGTCCACTTCTTACAACCCATAGACCAATGGTCAAGATGAGTTGGATAATCGAGAAATCAATCAAATTCTTGAGAAAACTATTAATCCATCTAGGAAATATTGGTCAAGCAAACTCTTAGATACACATTGGGCATATCGAACCGCATATACAACCATTTTAAGAATGTCCCCATATAGGTTGGTTTATGGTAAAGCATTCCTTTTTCCAGTGGAGATTGAACATAAGGCATTTTGGGAAATTAATAAAATGAATTATATACTCACATTGGTTGAAACAAAAAGTAAATTAGATCTCAATGAACTTGTGGAACTTAGGATGGAGGCTTATGAAAAATCAAGTATCAATAAAGCTAAAGTACAAGCTAACCAACCTCAAAATCTTAAAACCAAACACATTGTACTGGGTAAAACTATTCTTTTGTATAGTTATAAACGTCATTTACACATGGGAAAGTTGAGGTCTAGATGGTTAGGTCTATACATAGTGCATAAGGTGTACCCACATGGGGCAGTAGAAATTCAAGATCCCACCAATGGTCAAATATTTAAAGTTAATGGTCATAGAGTCAAACCATTCATTGAACCATTCCAAAAAATGGAGTTGATGAAAACTTGTGTGAACCAACCTTAGATGAGGAAAATACTTAAATAATTAAGGTTTTACGTCAAGGTAGTGACATTAAACCAAATCACAGAATGGTAAGAAACCCGTGGTTTTCATCTTTGTGAATCATTTTTTTTAATAAGATTAATGAATAATTTTTATATTTAAAAATAAAAAAAATAGACTGTTAAACTATTCTTTTATTATGAGTATGGATGGGTATGAAAGGGGAGCTCCTTATTCATCCATGTCATGTGGTGTGATCCTTGAGTAACACCTTACCCCGAAATTTATCAAAAAGACAATGTATTATTAGTTCATTTTATATTTATGTGTTTTTAGGTTAAAATAAAAAATATATAATAATAATAAAATTAAAAATCCACATCGTAGGTCATGGGGAAAACCCCGTCACAATCATTGAATCCACGGGGACTCAAACTCGGGACCGAAGGGAGACAGGGGTGCACGGTTACCACTGACCTACGGCTTATAGTTCTTCTTTATTCTATAATTTATGTATATATACTTATATTTTATTTTTTAAATATATGAATAAATATATATATCTATTTATATATAGTTCTACTTTGATTGTTTTTTTCTACTAGGGAATTCTTAGAGTTACATGGAGATCAAGGGATTAAAAGGGAGTAGCAAGAATTTCAACTTCAACCACCAGGTGACTTCATTCCATGATCCTCATTTTCAATTTCCTATTTGAACTCCCATTCTCTTCCTCAACCCCATTCTAAATTTTATTTTCTTTAAACATTGGGGATAGTGTTATTTTAAGTTGGGGTAGATAAAATAAAAGAAAATCGTTTCTATCAAAAAATGAATGATTTGAAAAAAAAAGTGTGCCTTAATGGATGGAAATATTTCTTTAACCATGAACATGATAATAGACATTGTACACCTAGAAACTGAATATAAAATAATTTAGCATTCCCTTATTCCAATTTTAATCCATGTATATTTCACGAGCATAGATTTTGGAAAGTGTGGTTGTCTAATGTGATATTTCATTGTTTATATTTTCATCTAAATAAAAAAAATTATCACAATTCATATCCTTGGATAGTGGGGTACTATTTTGAGTTCATGGGGTCCCATAAAGAAATATCATAGGTTTGGTGATCATTTTAGATATAATATGATTATTCAAGAAACAACAAATGTTCATGTAGAGAAATGAAATGACCTAATGTGTCGCTTTTGGCACTTGGGGATCGTGACTCCATAGTTTTCTGGCCCAGAGTTAGTAATTTTATCTCTATTTATGGTAATTTGAATTTTTTTTACTGAGTTAACTCAAGATGATACCCAAGTTTGTGGGCTTCACTTGGTTCCCTAAGGTCTTTAAGATTGGGAGTCATTTGCAAAGTCTCACTACAGGGGTTGACTCTTATTAGTGAAATTTCAATTACCATGGAAAAGTTTCAAAAAAACAAAATAAAATAATTTTTTTTGAATACTCATCTTAATATTGAAATGTGATTCAACCTAGAGCTTCTATCATTTCCCCCTTGAATAAAGATGAACCCCCATGTATATTGCGATGCACAACACATCATCACTTTTAATTAATATTGGATGAAATATGGAGATGAATTTGAACAAAGGAATGGGCTTCAGATTGGGATCTACTTATGAAACTATCTTGAATTAAAATATTTTTATTTGTTTCATGATTGTTTGGTTTAGGGTTTTTTTTATCATTGTGTATTAAAATGTTTTTGGAAAAGGGAATTTGAATTTCATATTATTGAGATACATTTTGCTCGAGACTAGAAAATCTCAAGTTGGGGGTGTGATTATCCAATAAAAACATATCTTAATTACATTTTAATGGTATTAAATATTCATTTTTTATCTTTTGGGCCTGAGTTAGTAGATTTTAATTTTGAACATCCATTCTCATCATTTGTGCACTTCATGCCTAATGTACACCAATTTAGGCCCAATGATTCATTTGATTTTAAGTAATATAATTATCAATATTTTAATATTAAATTTTGATAAATGGTTCTAAACTTCAATATTAAGATTTTTCATTCAGGGATCAATGGAGGATTCATAAAGGATGATGGAGATATTTGGTGATGAAATAAAAACATTCTGGAGAAGGTATGTTGGACAACATCCAACTGATGAGAATGTGGGCCCCACAATACAATCCCACTAAATTCCAACTATTGGGGGATGATATAAGACATCAAGAGGAACATTTCATCAAATAGTTACAATAGTTAATTTGGAGTTTCAAATGGATTTTCATGCGGCCCAATTTGGAGATAAAATTAAGGACCAGATTCTGCGGCCCAGAAAAACATCCCACACTTTTAATCATAACTCTCAAACAATAAAATATTGTGCAATGAAATTATTCAGTCTATCAGGGGACATCTGTATATTCATTTTTTTATTCTATGGCCCACAAAAATTCATCCATCCAGATGCTTGTATGAACACATCTGTTGAGTCATGCATGTTGGATCAGATTATTTGTCAAGGATGGAAAAATCAAATCTCCCTCAACTTTCCACCTACTTATGGCCTAACACAATTAATTTAGGAGAAATTGACTTTTGGTGGATCGACCCAAGGATTCAAAAATTTCCTATTTAAGGCATTTGTGGTGATGGGGAAGAAATATCTCTTATTTTTTATGTAATGTTATTAATCCAAAGTTCCTTGTAATATTTTCAATTTCCATGTAAGTTTCTTTTTGTATTTATATGTTCTTAATCAACATAATTCACTTATATTCTTACCATTTCCTGATTAAAACTATATAATCCCATGTAAAAGTGATATATCAGTGTTTTAGTGAATTAGTTTACACATAAGTGTGAATTTCATTCACACACACAGAGCAGTGCTTGTTATTTCTGCAGTTTTAATTTCTTCAATCCAAATCTTATAAGCCATCTTCTAGCCACCATTGGGATTATACCATTATAGAAGGGCAAACCCTATAATGTTTTGATTGTAGGATGTCTCAAAGGATGTATTTAATGTTATTTTATGAACTAATTATTGTTAATTGGTTAACTAATTTAAGACTTCCATTCTTCAATTTTTTACACTCTTCAGCGTCACTATGTTTGAGGAAGCTAAATCCAAGTACTAAAATGACCATATACATTTAAGAGATCATTAATTTGGTTCTATAAGTGTGTAGGGGTTTAGTAATTTATTTTATGTATCATAAAACTATAAAATGGTGAAGGTAGTGTTATTATAATGAATGGATTCATCAAGAATTAATAAAACCAAAATTGTCTAAAGAAGTAAAATTCATTCAATCCACCCCAAGCATAATCCTTAGATCAAACCATTTTCATTGAATTGTATTCACGTAGGTGTCTTAGTGATATTTGATAACATCTAAAATCAAAACCATGTTTTCCACTTCATATCCAAAAATCCATCTCATAGGTTGTGTATCTTAGGTATCTTCTTAGGTCTCAGTGGATTCGATAACCCAAGCTAGACTACAAGGACCGTTCTACCTTCATCTCTTGGGTAAATTTGAGCATAAATCATCCTCTCCATAGACATATTTGACAATGAATAATGTTCTATTTCAATGGAATGATAAGTTTCAGAAGTGCTTTGAAGAGGTTAAGGGTTGTCTTATATCAGGACCAATATCTGTTTTTTGAGAACCAGGGATAAGATACATTGTGTATTTTAATGCATCAAGATCAGGGTTGGGGTGTGTTCTCTTGAAATAGGATCTTTTTGTTTTGAATGGCTCAAATATGTTGAGTTTTCATGAAATGAACTACACAACACATGATTGGTAGTTGGATGTAGTGGTTCATTCATTGAAAATGTGTCATAATTATATCTTTAGTGTGAAATTATTAGTGTGTACTGATCATAAGAGCTAAAATATTATTTTATCACTAAGATTTTTAACTTTTAGATAGAGGATATGGATGGAGTATCTCTAGATTCATTAATCTGATTTGATATACACACCGGGAAAATAAAATTTGGTGCAAAATGCATTAATTAAAAAAGTCATATTCTCAGGTGGTGAACCATGCATCAAATTAGGGACAGTTGATGTCATTTTTATCTAAATTATGATTGGAATGTGATAAATGGGGTGAGGTAGTGTTTTTCCTTCTAGGATCATTGGTTCCTACTTAGTTGGGATAGTTAATGTGGAACTGAGGTCTAATTTATAGTGTGTGTGTGTGTGTAGTACCCCTAGTTTTGGTTACATAACCCCTTTCCTCCTGTTTTCTTTAAATTGGTGTGTTTAAAATAGATCTTCCATAAAATAGGGAGTTTTCATAAAATATAGATTTCCATAAAATATAGAGCATCCATAAAATATATAGTTTCCAAAAATTAGATATTTTCCATAAAATATAGAGTTTCCATAAAATATAGAGTTTCCATAAAATAGGGAGTTTCCATAAAATAGAGAGTTTCCATAATATAGATAGTTTCCATAAACTGGGGTGCTTCCTTAATGTGGGGTGTTTCCATAACGTGGGATGTTTCCAAAAATATGTGTTTCTGTAAAAAGTGTAAATTTGAAAGATTTGAGAGTTTGGGGGTTTTATAAGTAGTGTTGGGACCAAAAGGAAGGCCGCACTATCCATACATGGTTGGACCAAACCGTGTGGTCAAACCTTGCGCAGAGGTCAAATCTAGATCCTATTTTTTAAGAGCTTACTCGTTTTTTCTCTATATATTTCGGTTTGGCATCAAAACGCCCCTATTTCAAAATTACTCTCCCTTGAAGATTTTATAACCCTCCCCATACGAGTTGGCGCCAACCCGGAGCCTTCCCTTGGTGATTTCAAGTCCGATTCTTGAGGTATGTCACCATTCATTCTGGATTTGTCATGTTTTCTTAGATCGTATTAGATCTACTTCTCTGGTCTCCTTTATTTCTCATTTCTGAACCTATAGTGGGTAGATCTATGCTTCTGGATGCTAAATAATTCAATTTTTATTCTTTATCTTTCTTGGATAAGAGAACTAAGGTCGTTCTTGGAGAATCAACCCGCTTTCTTATGTGTTTTTTGTCTGTTGTCAACGTTTTGTCAAAACCTTCGAGGTAGCTGGATTCTCTCTTAACTCATCTCGATATAAATGTTTTTCATAGGTTCAAATTGGTTTATTGATTGTGAAATTCATGTAAAAATCTTCATTTTTGATGATTTATGGTTTTTGTGAAATTTTGTGATCTTGGTGAATAGTTGTGCAAAGGGGGTTTAGTTTCATGAATTCAAAATGATGATTTTAAATTATGGATTTTCTAGAACTTCTAAATGGTTGATGGAAAATATATTTTTAATTTAACTGGTTTTCAAAAAAAAAATTAGTTTTATTGAAATGTTTTGGAATTGAAATGGTTTGTCATTGAAATGGTTTTGATGCAAATGGTTTTCAATAAAAATGTGTTTTTATTGAAAGGGTTGTTTTGGCATTATTTTTGGGAAAATGTGGTGTGTGTTAATGTTTCATATATGGGTATTGGTTGAAATATGACCCTTTTCTTAGTTAAAATGGGTTAATGGTACATGGGAAACAATTACCTTGTGACGACTTGGTAGATCAATGAGAAACCGCTCATGAGTATAGAACAGTCATAACGTAGCATGCATGGTTGGTTTCATGGGTTTGAGGAATTGATGGGTATGTCGATAAAGGGATATTTTGGAATGGTTTTAAATATTGTTTTGTTATTTTTTTGGAAAATATCTTGATGGGAAAAATTGGTTTCAATTTTATTTGTATGTATTGGTAATGAATGGTTTTGGAAACTTGTTTATATTTAGTTATAAACTATTTTTAAGAAATTATTTTATATAAACTATTTTATATAATTATTACTAACCCTTCTATCCTAGTTGCATGATTAGGGAAGTCATTGGGGAAAATATATTGAGTTTTATACTCACCCCTCATTGACACTTTGGTTGTTTTGAAGATGTTATCTTTCAGGACAACGGCAAAGGTAATGTTTCACAGCTGTTTAGTACTACCTCGTGATGTTTGGGCTGTTCGGAGATTTTGGAGCTTGGAGCTTATGGAGCATTGCGACTTGAGAGATTCTTGGGTAGTTTTTAGGCTGTGTACTTTGATACATGGTTATTATTCTGATGTTTCTTACTTTGATATGGTTTTGAAATACATGATCTTCTTGAGTTGTCTTTCGTTTTTTCATGCATCATATAGTGAATGTTGGTTATGGTTGGTAGGGTTATTGGTTTATTTATTAAATGGTAAATCATCCCCCAATTGTATTTGAAACCATGTGGCATTTATTTATAGTCTTTGGCATCTTGGAGATGTCGCTTAAGGCCTAGTAATGACTCGTTTTACTCTCAAGAATATGATAATTGGTGGGTCATTAAAAATGGTATCATCTTGTTCGGTCCTTGACTAACAAGTAGTCATTGAGGGTTCTAGTTTTGGAGATGAAATCCCTTCTTGTCTATTCCTTGGGTGGGAATCTTAAAAAGGAGTAGGATGGTTGGAAATTGAAATGTATAGCATAAAAGGACGTTGCAAACCCTTTTATGATGAACTTCAAGTTACCAAGTAGTTGGGTAAATAAGTGTTTGGAGACACTTCTAGGATTTTGAAATCTCATTGTCATGGGTTTAGCCAATGAGACGAGCATGAAATGCATTGTAGAGGAAAAAATTTCCACTAGGACTGCATACATAATTTCAAGGAATGATTCATGTTGTGAAAAAAACATGTTAATTTTTTTTAAAAGTATGGAATTGGTTTTCAATTGAAATATTTTGAAAAAGAAAACTCTTATCGTAATTTGAAAATGGTTTAATTTTCAAAAGCATATATAGTGGTTTCCGAAATATTTGAACATGGGAAAAAGGTTGTTTTGTAAAACAATATTATGATAGTTGATGTTATAGAATTTGAAATGCTAAGAAAATAGCTTCTAGAGAGTGAGATTAATAGGGTTTGATGTTAGTTTAGAAAATGGCACTAGATAGGAATCATCAAAACCAACCAGACGAAGCTGCGGATAATGTTGTTGTAGCTGAACCACATGTGAACCAAGAGCTCTTCAGAGTATTGTCCAATATTTTCAAGCTGTGGACATAGGGAACTAGAGGAATGAGCCACAACCTGTGGATTATACCATCCAATTCATGAAGCAGAATACATCTAATTTCTAGGGTGATTCTGAACCCGATAACATGGAGGTGTGGCTATGTAGAATGAATCATATCTTCAACTTCATCGACACTTCAGTAGAGCTAAAGGTCAGACTGGAAACATATATTCTCAAGGATCTTGCAAATCAGTGGTGGGATTTAGCGGTGCAGGATAAATTGGATGAAGGACTTACATGGGAGGATTTTGAGGAATTGTTCAACTAACAATTCCATCCTCGTATGTTCAAGATCTACAAAATGATGGACTTCTTCAGACTAAAACAATAGAATCTATCTGTCACAGAGAACGTGGCTAAGTTCATGAACTTAGTATGCTCTACACCAGAAGTTTTGGAAAGTTCCTCTTTGAAGGAACACATCATCAAAGTAGGGCTACAATAGGAGATTTGATCCAAGATTGAATTACTTTGAATTATAGATTATAGAGATATGGTGAACAGAGAAACTGTGGACAAATGTGATATCTCAGGATCTATGGGAGGAGGCATGATGATACCTATAGGAAATGGTGGGAACTCAAACACTGGGAACAAGTGGAAAAGGGACACCTATTTCTATAGTGCAAGTGGAAATCATAACTTGACCACTAGATCAGTAAACCTTCCTCCATGACCCTAGACCAAATTAGGTTATTTTCAAAGTTTATCTCTTGACCACATAAAGCGAGATTGTATAGCACAACCTAGATCATGTCATAATTACAACAAAATGGGATATCTTCAGCGCTATTGTCGCAGTTCTCTAAGGTTAGGTGCTTTAGACACTTCTCAGGTGTCGTAAGCATCGTATGCTTTAACTGGATGAGGATAGCAGAATTAGTCTCATCAGTAGAGCAGAGCTAGATATAGTGATTCTATAAATACCAGGACTCCTCAACCAGGGCACCCTCAGTAAGGAAACAAGGAGAACAGTGTAGTGAAGAAACAATTGTATGGAGCTAAGTAGATGATTGTTGACGATCAAGCTAGACCATCTACAGTGAGAGGTATGATTATTTTGAATTATACCTTTTTTCTAGTGTTGTATGATACTTTTTTATCATATTCCTTCATTTATTCTCATGTTGTTGACTTTCTATGTTTAAAACTAGAAATAATGCCTTCTGTTTTAAAACTAAAAACTCTTCTTGGTGAAATAGAATTCCAAGACATTGTGTGTAGAGCATGTGCTATAACTATTGATGGAGCTAAGATAAAATGGGACTTATCAATGTTGGATATGGATGTATATGATGTAATCATGGGTATGGATTGTTTGACAACAGTCAAGACTCAAATTAACTGTTATAGGAGAACATTTAGTTTCATGACTGAGGATGGCATTGACCATCTCTTTAGAGGAGAGAGGAATGTAAAGAAGTGTGAAAAGAGCTTGTTGGAACCAATAGTGGGAATGATCTCTTACCAATTGGTAGCGATGACTTTGGCATCAATGGAAGAGATCGAGGAAATTATTTTTCCTACTGTTGTGGGTCAATTTCCAGATTTCTTTTCTAAGAACTTATCAAGGTTACCACCTCTAAGGGAAGTGGAGTTTACGATTGATCTCATTCCGAGGACTGGTCCTATTTCCCTTCAATCTTATAGGATGTAACCAACGGAATTATAGGAATTGAAAGTGCAGTTAGAGGATCTGGAAAGCAATGGTTTCATTCGACCAAGTACGTCTCCATGGGTAGCACTAGTTTTGTTCGTGAAGAAGGCAGATGAAACTCTTTGGTTGTATGTTGATTATTGTAAGCTTAACCAAGTTACAATAAAGAATAGATATCCACTTCCATGTATTAATTATCTTTTATAAGAATTAAAGGGAGTTCAGTGGTTCTCCAAGATTGACTTGAGATCAGGATATCACCAATTGAGAGTTCGAAAAGAGGATATTCCAAAGATATCTTTTAGAAGTAGATATGGCCACTATGAATATATAGTCATGCATTTTGGTCTAAAAAATTCCCCAGTGATCTTCATGGAATTTATGAATTGGATATTTCAACAATATCTAAATTCTATTGTTGTGGTATTTGTGGATGGAATTTTGGTCTATTCAAAGACAAGGGGTTGATCGTGAGATTTACCTAGAAATAGTGTTAAAAATCTTGAGAGATCATTGTTTGTATGCCAAATTATCCAAGTGTGATTTTTGGATACAAGAAGTATGTTTTATTGGCCTTTTAATTTCTAAGAAATTCGTTTTTGTTGATCCTATAAAGATATAAGTTGTAATCTCTTAGCAACCACCAAAGAATATTTTCGAGATACGAAATTTTCTCGGTCTAGCGGGTTACTACTGACGTTTTGTGCATGATTTCTCACGACTATATTCACCAATGATAGCCCTAAAAAAGAAAAATAGTCCATTTCAATGGATGGAGGAATTTCAGAATCCTTTCCAGGAGCTAAAAGTTTGGTTTACATTGACACCTATCTTGATCTTTCCATAATCAGGATAGGGGTATGTGGTGTATTGTGATGCTTCGGGATCACGGTTGAGTTGTATTCACAAGCAAAGATATAATGTGGTTTCTTATGGTTCAAGACAGTTGAGGGTGCATGAGAAAAATTACCCAACAAATTATTTGGAGTTATCTAAAGTCATCCATGCCTTGAAAACATGGAGACATTATCTCCTTGGTGAGAAATTTACTATGTTTATGGATCACAAAAGCTTGAAACCCATTTTCTCATAGCGATATTTGAATCTAAGGAAGAAGAGATTGATGGAGTATCTCTAAATGTTTGAATTTGACATGATTTACACACTGGGGAAAGTAAATTTAGTAGCAAATGCATTGAGTAGAAATTCATATTCTCGGTTGGAGAAAGAAGCTTCAGATGAATGGCAGTTGATGTCGGTCTTAACCAACATGCATGTGGAATGTGAAGACAAAGGTGATGTTGCGGTTTTCTTTTCAACTATGCTTGTTCCTGATTTAGAAAAAATGATCAAAGAGGAACAAACATCTGATGCATAATTTCTGGTTGTAAGTTGAAAACATAATAGTGAGGAGACCATTGAAGGATAGAAACTTGATGGGGGTTCAGTTTTGTGTTTCAGAGATCAGATGGCTATACCTATGGTTTATCAGGACTAACTCCTTCACGCTTACCTCCATTTGTTATGGGATGTACATCTATGTATATAGAAGATGTATAACGCATTGAAGGCATAGTTTTGGTTGAGTGGCATGAAAAGTAAGGTGGTTGAGTTCATCTTGCAGTGCTTAACTTGTCATCAGGTTAAAGCATAGAATCAGATACCATATGGTATGTTTAAATATTTTCTCATCCCAATATGGAAATGGGATTAGATAATAATGTATTTTGTTACAGGTCTTCTATGAATGGTATAGAAACACGATGCTATTTTGGTGATAGTGGATCATCTAACCAAGTCAGCCCAATTCATCTCTATTCATGAAACTCACACGGTGGAGGATCATTAAAAAATATATATCTAAGAAGTGGTAAAGAGTCATGGAGTACTAGTGTTAATAGTCTTAGATAGAGATATGAGGTTCATGTCTTGTTTCTGAAAATCCTTACAGCAATCCCTTGGAACTCTTTTGACTTTGAGCATGGTGTATCATCCTTAGATGGATGGGAAATCCGAGCGGATGATACAAACATTGGAATAAATGTTTTGGGCTTGTGTAATAGATTTTGGTGTCTCATGGGAGGAGAAAATACCCGTAGTGGAGTTCTCATACAATAACAGCTATCAAGCCTCGATACACATGGCCCCATTTAAAGCACTGTATGGGCATCCTTTTCTTTCTCTACTATGTTGGGTGGAAACAGGTGAAACATCACTAGTCGGGATAATAATATTCCAAGAAATAATAGAGATTATCAAGTTTATTAGAAAAAGGATGGAGATGGATCAGAGTCATCAGAAATCTTATGCATATCACCGTCGAAGATCGTTTTCATTCATTGTGGGTGATCATGTCTTCTTGGGGATCTCTCCAAGGCTTGGACATCATCACTTCCGGAATCCGGGAAAGTTATCTCCTATATACATTAGACCTTTTGAGATACTATAATCACTACTAGAAATTTAAGTTTTTGCGCCTCCTGAAGCGGGCGACCGCCATTGGCGGTCGCTAAAGAGGGTATTAGCGACCGCCAATGGCGGTCTCTAATGTGAATGTAAAATTCCAGCGGGAATTTTCCCGCGCGTGCATCTTCTTCTTCCCGCCTGATTTAGCCGCTGCAAATCCCCTTGCCGCACCGCTGCAAATGCCCTTGCCGCACGCCACTGCATTCCGCCGCACGCCGCCACCTCTACATCCAAACTGCCCGAACCCTTGCCCCAGACATCCGGCGAGAAGATGACCCGCACAGCGCCGTGGGTCCGCCATATCCGAACTGCCCGAACCCTCACCGTCTACATCCGAACCGCCGCCGTGTGTCCTCCATGGCCGGTGGGGGAAAGCTCCTGTGTCCCTTGCCGAGAAGATGACCCGCACAGCGCCGCATGAGGACCAGCAGAATGCTGTGTCGATGTGAAACATTAGCGACCGCCAATGGCGGTCGCTATTGGGCTTTACCGACGAAGCTAAAGCGACCGCCAAAAGCGGTCGCTGGGCGGTCGCTAAAGCCCATTAGCGACCGCTTTTGGCGGTCGCTAAAAGGAACATTTCTAGTAGTGAATGGTTTGGAGAGGTGGCATATTGGTTATAATTACCACCATAGTTTAGTTTGGTGCATAATGTGTTCCATGTATCCTAGTCGAAAAAGTATCACCCTAATACTGACCATTTAATCAGATTGGATCATGATGAGCTAGAACCAGATGCCTCACTGGTACATTTCCCAGTGTGGATCATGGATAGAAAATATAAAGACTTGCGAGGAAAAAAAAATTTCCTAGTATGGGTTTATGGAAACATGGTCAAATTCAAGAAGAGTCTTAGGAATGTGAGAAGGAAATGAAAGAGTAGTTGCCAGAACTCTTTTTAGCTAGCGATATTTTCCTACTTTTCAAGGACAGAAAGACCAAGGGTGGGGAAAATTTATTACCCTTGGTTTCGGGTATATAACCCCTTTCCTCACATTTTTTTTATAAATTGGTGTGTTTAAATTAGAGAGTTTCCATAAAATAGGGAGTTTCCATAAAATATAGAGTTTCCAAAAAATAGAGAGTTTCTATAAAATAGAGAGTTTCCATAAAATAGATATTTTTCATAAAATAGAGAGTTTCCATAAAAAATAGAGTTTCAATAAAATAAGGAGCTTCCATAAAATTGAGGGTTTCCATAATATAGATAGTTTCCATAAAGTGGGGTGTTTTCATAAAGATGGATGTTTCCATAAAAAATGTGTTTCTGTAAAAAGGGTAAATTTGAAGGATGGGAGAGTTTTGGGGTTTTATAAGCAGTGTTGGGACCAAAAGGAAGGTCACATGATTCATACATGGTTGGCCCAAACCTTGTGGTCAAACCTTGCACTAAGGTCAAATCTAGATACTATTTTCTAGGAGCTTATTCGTTTTTTCTATATATATGTTAGCTTAGCTTCCAAAATCCCCTATTTCACGATTACTCTCCCTTGAAGGCTGGAGAACCCTCTCTACATGAGTTGGAGCCAACCTAGATCCTTCCCTTGGTGATATTGAGCTCGATTCATGAGGTATGTCACCATTCATTCCGGATTTGTCATGTTTTATTAGATCTACTTAGATCTACTTCTCCAATCTCCTTTATTTCTCAGATATGAACCTATAGTGGTTATATCAATGTTTTTGGATGTCAAATAATTCAATTTTTAGTCATGATATTTCTAGTATAAGAGAACTACGGTGGTTCTTGGAGAATCGACCCGCTTTCTTATGCATTTTTCGTCTATTGTCAAAGTTTCATCACAACCTTCGAGGTAAGTGGCCTCTCTATCAACTCCTATTGATATAATTTTTTGGATTATATTAAAATTGGTTTATTGAGTGTGAAATTCATGGAAAATTTTCATTTGTGATTATCTATGGTTTTTATGAAATTGCATGATCTTGTTGAATAGTTGTGAAAAGGGGGTTTAGTTTCAATAATTTAAAATAGTGATTTTAAATTAAGGATTTTCTTGATTTTCTATATGGTTGATGGAAAATATATTTTCAATATAAATGGTTTTCAATAAAAAATGAAGTTTTATTGAAATGGTTTGGAATTGAAATGGTTTGGCATTGAAATTGTTTTGAAGGAAATGGTTTTCAATAAAAATGTGTTATTTTTGAAAGGGTTATTTTGGCATGATTGTTGGGAAAATGTGGTGTGTGTTCATTGGCTTGGTTGAAATATGACATTGTTCCCAGTGCCAAATGTTTAATGGCACATGGGAATTTCATACACAAGGCTTGGTTGAAATATGACCTTGTGCTCAGTGCTAGAGGATTAATGGCACATGGGAAATGATTAACTAATGATGACTTGGTAGATCGATGAGAAATTTATCATGAGTATGGAACTGTCATAACGTAGCACGCATGGTTGGTTTCATGGTTTTGCAGAATGGTTGGGTATGCCGATAAAGGGATATTTTGGAATGGTTGTAACTATTTTTTAGTTATTTTTCATGAAAAATATCTTGATAGGAAAAATTGGTTTCAATTGGACATGTATGCATTGGTAATGAATGGTTTTGGAAACTTGTTAATATTTAGTTATAAACTTTTTTTGAGAAAAAAAATTATATAAATTGTTTTGTATAGTTTTTTCTAACTCTTATATCCTAGTGGTGTGAGTAGGGAAGTCATTGGGGAAAAACTACTGAGTTTTATACTCACCGCTACTTTGACACTTTGGTTCTTTTGCAGATGCTATCTTCTGGGACAAGGTAAAAGGTAATGTTTCTCATGTTTTTAGCACTACCTCGTGATGTTTGGGCTGTTAGGAGATTTTGGATCTTGGAGATTGTGGATCATGGATTCTTGAGAGAGTCTTCTGTAGTTTTTTGGTTGTGTACTTTGATACTTTTTTATTCTTCCGTTGTAGCTTACTTTGATGTGGTTTTGAGATACATGATGTTGTTGAGTTGTCTTTAGTTTGTTCATGAATCATATAGTGAATGGTGGTTATGGTTGGTAGGTTTATTAGTTAATTTCATAAAGGGTAAATCGCCCCCCACTTGTATTTGAAACCCTATGGCATTTATTTCTAGCCTTTGGCATTTTAGAGATGTCACTTAAGGCCTAGTAATGACTCATTGTATGCTCAAGCCAATGAGTATCGGTGGGTCATTACGGTGTGTCTATGAGATTGAAACTCAGTGGTGGGTAGACCATTGATGGATGGAAATTTGATAGGAATTTAGTATTAAGATTCTAGAATAAGTTGGTTGTAGGGGGTCTTTTCCAGAACACCTTCATAATGTTGACTATCATTCCATATGATTTTTCATCATTTAATTATGAAAAAATACTATGGGTTGAATCCACAGTTTTGGTGGGATGAAATGAAAATCAAATCGGCTGAGTTTCTTTCGAGATGCCAGACTTGTAAGTAAGTCAAGGAACAACATCAATGACCAGTGTTCATATTGTAGTTTTACCTATCCTGGTGAGTAATTGGGAATATATTATGATGGATTATTTAATAATACTCCCATTAATAGTTAGAATAGATGATTTCATATGGGTTATTGTGTCTCATCTCGCAAAGTCATCTCATTTCATCCCTATTCATAAATCTCATACAGTGTAGGATCTATTGAAAATATATATCTAGGAGTTGGTAAAGAGGCTTGGTGTTCATGTTTCTATTTTATCATATAGAGATACGAGGTTCATTATTCGATTCTCTAAATCATAGGAAAAACTCTTGGAACCCAGTTGTCGATGAATACAACATATCACCCTTAGATGGATGGGAAAGCTGAGAAGATGATAGAAATGTTAGAAGACACGTTGTAGGCTTTTGTGATGGATTGTGGTGGATCATGGAAGGATCACTTTCATTGGTAGAGTTTTCATGTGATAACACCTATTAGAACTCGATACATATGGATATATTTGAGGAAATATATGGGCACCCATGTCATAATCTACTTTAATGGGTGTAAATAAGTGAAAATAATTGGTTGGGCCAAGCCTTGTCTAAGAGGAAATATATAATATTATGATTATAACAAATGGAATGGATACAACTTATAGATGTCATAAAATATATGTTGTACATTATCGATGGTAGTTGTTATTTGAGGTGGGTGATCATGTGTTTTAGAGAATATCTCTTAGGTTGGGACATCATCGGTTTGGGAAATAGGGAATGTTATCTCCATGGTATATTGGACCTTTTGAGATACTTGAGTGTGTTTGAGAGGTATCATATCAGTTAGATATTCCACCATGGGTTAGTGAATTGCACAATGTGATTCATGTGTCATAGTTGAAAAATTATCTTCTGGATCATGACCTTATGATTCGTTTGGATTATATTGAAGTAAATTTGGATGCCTCAATTGTTCATGTGACAGTACGTATTATGGACACAAAATAGAATATATTATGTGGGAAAGGCATCGGTCTAGTGTGGGTTTTTTTAGAAACATAGTTATATTTAGAAAGAGGATTGGGAGTAGGAAAAAGATATGGTCGAGCAATGGCTCGTGATATATCGAAAAAATGTCAGCTTTATACTTTCTAAGGATGTAATTTGTAATGTTAGGGAGAATATAGTACCCCGATTTATGATATATAACCCTTTTTATGCCTTTTTTATTTATTTAATGTGGTTCGATAAGTTTTTGGAGAGTTTTGAATGATTCTAGGAAGGCTTGGAGGCTTTTCTAAGGGTGCACATTTGAGAACGGTTAATGGAATCAATGCAACCAGCCCTTGTAATCATGGATAAGTAGGAATACGAAACGGGTTGGGTGCACGGTTAAGATGCACAGTTTCCAAAACATGCATCTAACCCAGGTAAGTCTTGCAACTTGAGGTAGTTGGATTTAGCATGGTCATCACATTATTTCTCTACCTATTCAAGCCAACCCTGAGGGGTTCCATTTTTGATTTTATTAGTGACACATTTGACGGATAGTTTTTCTGACCATGTGAGAAGATCATGTATTGATTTTAAAAATGGGTTTTAAATAAATTAGGGGGTTTGGGATTAACCCTAAACACCCCATTTATCCTCCCATATGAACCCATCTCAGAATTTCATATTCTCAGGGGTTAGGGAGACACTCCCACTCATTTTCGAAGAGAATAGAAGGGTATTCTTAGTGTCTTGAAGGTAGTTCTTACTTAGTAGGTCTCTCTCCATGGTTGTTTTGTGTTATTCTCTTGATGTAGTTCTATATATATCTCAGTTTTCAAGATTTAATTCCATTGAATGTAGATATTGGATTTTTTACATAAAATGGTGAGAGTTGGGCTTGGTGATGTTATGGAAATATATCTAAGAAGTTTTGTGTAATTGTCACCCGTATTTGTGATGTGGTTGTGTATTTTTTGATTTTAATTAAAGCCAAAGGAAGGTGACTTCTCTCTCTACTCCATTTTGATAGAATGGGAAGGCTTAATTTTAAAATAATTTTTTTTGCACGAAATTGTTGTTGTTTGGTATGTGAGAGTCATTATTGAAAACCATTTTGTGATGATTTTTGGATTCTATTGAAATAGAGTTTTGTGGTGCCTTTCACTTTCTATTTGATTTTAAAATACTTATTTTAGAATCAATGTATTGGTTGTTTGGTGAAATATTTATTGAGAAAATGGTTTCCAATAAAATTTGGATTTATTGAAAAGAGATTGGGCATGGATTTGTAATAATGGTTTTTTACATAAATGTGATTTTATTGAATTGTTTTGGAATATTTTTGAAATTTCGATTTTATATTAAAGGTTTGTTTGGTTGGTAATTCTTGGTTGGAATGTTTCTTGATTAAAAAAATGTGATTGGCATGTTTTTTTTCTAAAGTGGAAGAGAAATATTTTTATTGGATAGATCATGGTCATGATGTACCACTATAAAAATGGGTTGGGTTATGGATGTGAAGTTCCACCATCAATGAACACCGAGCTGGTGTGGTTGGTTTGTGGATATGGATTTATTATGCATGAGGCCATTCAAGATGATTTGGATTATTTCCTTAGGTTTTGGTAAATTAGTTAAATATGTTTTTGGTTTCATTCATTGGGATGGAGTTGATTTGGGGAACATGTGATTTGGTTTGGGTGAATTAGTTTTTCTAGAATTTGATTCATTGTATAATGGTTTCATATAGACTGTTTTATATAAATTGTGATAATATTTTCTATCAAAGTTTCATTGTAGGTAAGATATTTGGGAGAATCCTACTGAGTATTAGTACCCACCCATGCTTTTTCATAATTTTGCTTCTATAGATGTTGTTTTCTAAGACATAGTAACGGTAAAGCATCCCATTTCTTGAGTGGTGCATCATGATTCTTGGGTAGTCTTGTGGTTCTTGGAACTTGGAGTTTGGGGTGGGAATATGGAGTTTTGTCACAACATTTTTGGGTATTATTATTTATTATTCCTATTAGTACCCCTATTATGGATAATTTTGGTTTGGTTATATTGTTCTCATGGTATTTTAGTATTGTGGCACAATTTATAGAAACACATCATGTAGTTGGTTAGTGGGTTTAAGTAAATGAATGTCTTCCCAGTTATCAACATTCCAATGTCAAATCATTCCCCAACACTTCTTGGAGACCAAAGAATTTATTTTTAGCCTTTGGAAAATTGGGAACATTGCTTAAGGCCAATTAACACCTTAGTCTCAACTCAAGACAATAATGAGGGGTTGGATGTTACAACAAACTTATCCTCCCATCCTTAGTTGGGAATTCTATATAGTATTTTGTATGATTAAGACCTATAAAATTCCTATATTTTACCCTTTAGTAAAATTTCCTATTAATATATCCATATACAAGAATTTTGGAATAATAAAATCACATTTAATATCTTATCGGTGAAAGGATGAAGCCATGTATCCAATAAAATGATTTGAATAAGATATGATCTTATTTATGGAATAAAGGGTGAATTATATTTTTGAAGTTCTATAAAGATAACCATTTATGGAATAGTTTATGTTAAATCACATTCATGGTTTTAGATATTTAAGCTATTATATTTCCATATGAAGATTCATGCATATTGGAAAACTCGTGCAAACATTTTTTTTATGAAACCTGAAGATAGATGGAATGACATATTGGTCTATCCATGGGTCTCATGATCCATTAGTTCTTTATGGGTAAAAATTCACCTTCACTTCATGGAGTAAGGGATGAGGCGGAAACTAATAAAGGAATAACCAAAGGGTTATATTGTGAATATGAAAATGAATGAAATCAAGTAATTATATTCCATTATGTTCCTACATATTAAATGATTTCAGTGACTCTAAGAAAAGGATACTGAAAAGATTTATCCTTATAAATTTTTTTCTTTTGAACTAATGGTCATATAAATAATCATAGATTTATGGTTTTGTGGCCCTTAACATTCCATTTATTATTAAATTTATTGTGATCAACAATGTAGATCATGCTCTATAATTATTTATACTTTTCATCCATGTCTAACATTTCCTTCCCACCTATGTTCTTCTATGTTGAAACCTAGTTATAATTTACATTGTTTATGCATTATTTATATGAAATTATTTTTAAAATATTTTTTAGTATTCATTTTTGTGATGTGGGTTCCTATAAATGGATAAATTCTTGTATTAAACCTTTAATGATCGAGATGAATTTTGAGTCAAAAATCATTTTATAGGTATTATAATGTAATAGCTCATGTTTTTAGGATTTATTATTATTTTCTAATAAAATAATTTTCTTCTATATCTTGAATTTCAAACCATACATATTTAAAATTTGTTATACACTGAATCAATTTAAGCTTGTTCTACACACAACATCGTCTTAGCAAGCGTTACATTCAACATAGAGTTTCTACAAAGGTACATTTTAATAGAAAAAATGATTGAGACATATACATTAAACATACTAATATTAATAGTAATAAGTAGTTTTTAAATACTCCTAATATATTTATATATAATAAAATAATTAATATGAAATTTATATTTTTCAGTTAAGTCTATATGTTTTTAAAAAAATACTATTTTTTCAAAAGAACTGTTATTTATATCCTTATTTGAACATTACTAAAATTTAATTTAATTTCATTATAAATTTAAATAAATAATATTAAATTAATTTTCAAATTAATAATATCAAAATTATCAGAGGAATAATTTTTAGTATTTTTCTGAAATATTTCATTTTTGGATGAAAAGTGAAAAATATTGTATTTTAATTAATAGATGATTTTTCATGTAATTTATTTATATAGTTAAATAATATTTTATTTTCATTTTGAAGTTTAATTAGATAAATTTTATATAAATTAATCCAATTAAGGTCATTGGAACCAATTTAACATTGTAATTTAATATAAAACGTTTCAATATTTTGAACCTTTTACTTTAAAACTCTACTTTCACGACTATTCTGCATTTCTTCCACTTAAATGTTTAGAATTATTAATAACAAATTTGATATTTTTAAATAATATGATTTATAATTTCTATTTTGGTAACCTTATTTTATGTATAAAAGTATTTGTGAAAGTAATTAATATTTATTATAGTGATTAAGCTAGAGATAAGCGTACGTAATGATTAATCATAGAATATAATGTGTAAAAATTACCCTACACACGTATAAAAATTATTTTAATGGTATAATTATAATTTAACACCTATGAGTTTCTATAATTGATCATTTTTAACCATTATTGGAGAATTAAAACATAGAGAGCGCATACTTATTTTCAAAAACACCAAGTGTGTCCTTTGCGCACTAATAAAAGGCCACCACCTCTTCCCCTCTATTCACACCTCTAAATCCATTCAACTAGGAAAAAACCTTTGAAAATATTCTCCTAAAATACATACCTTTATCCTAGAGGAACCACTTTAAGAAGAATTCCAACCGTGGAATATCTTTGGGGAAAACCAGAAGGAGTTACCCATAGAAGATGTAACATCCTTAAAACAGAACATTTGTTTTATTTCATTCTCCACCCCATCAATTATTCTCATTAAATTATTATATAATATCAAATTTATTTTAAATATAATTATATGTTGTTATGATAATTTTATTTCTTTTAGTCACACAAACTTATTTCAAATGGGATACACAATCATCATTCGTGTGTATTGTGGACTACATCCTTGTGAACTGATTTCGTTCATTCATCCCCTATCACCTATAAATGTTGAATATAATGATATATTTTATATTATTATATTATTATTATGATATTTATAAATTATTTATACTTATTTAATTATAATATAACTCAAACCATCACATTATCCATTTAATGGGAATACGATAAATTCATTAGTGGATGTGTGGAGTATTGCCTCCCCAAATCAATTTTATTCATTCACACTATACATAGAATGTATTAAGGATGGGTTTAGTAATTATATATGATATCTATGAAATAAAAATTATACTGAAATTATAATATATATATATATATATTAGTTTATTTTTATCAATATGAAAATAAAATAGAAACGTTGTTCATGAATAGGTATGGCCTACTGTCTCCATGAACGGTGTATTCCATTTCATATTTCTATATTTTATAGATTATTATATTTTTTTTATATAATGAATATATTTGATATTTATATCATTTTTTACTTTATGTAAATATGTAAATCCTGATGTAAGTAAGATAATTAGAAATTACATGTCAAAACATATTCAAAAAACAAAGTGGTTATTACCCAAAACAAAACATTAACATAGAGATGTTAATAATCGAGTCATAAAAGGTCATAAACAATTAATATATGGTTTTAAATAAAAACAATATGGTTTTTTGGTATATTTATAAAAAATATATATTTATTATGCAATATTTTTTAATATGTAAAATGATTTTCAATACTTAATGTAAGGGTCTTCCTATCTCACTTTTATTTCTGTGAGATATATGCTATATTTACCACTTATTCTTGTTGTGTGGTGTATATAATGACATATGACATGTTATATCATGAATTAAATATATCTCATGATATTAAAACTTTTAATTGAGTTTATTCTTTTACATATTATATGACTCGAAATTTGATCAAGTAGAAAAAAATTTCAAGTCTCATTTTTATTTCTGTCAAACTTATGCCTTCTTACCAACTTGTTTATTTTGGGTGATGTATATACTATCCGTTAATTTATTATATTATTATTATCATTTAATTTATTTTTATTTATATAGGGAGCCTAAATTTTTCATACATTATTATTACTTCATTTTCAGGATAAATGACACAAAATCATTACACAACCATGATCCAATGGTTTTGGGTTTTGGTAAAATTAGGACCATACATAAAATTTAGAAAATATAAAATGAACATTTATTTAATTCCTTCTTATCTAGATTCTTAGTTTCCCTTTTCTGTTCCATATAATAAACAATCACCTGATACAAAAGAGTTATACAGCAATGATCTAGTGGTTTTGGGTTTTGGGAAAATTAGGACCATAGATAATGTTTACAAAACAAAACATTATCTTTTATTTAATTACTTCTCCTCTATATTCTAAGTGGTATTTTTTTCTCATTATAATAAATAATCACATGAGTATACAAATCAAATAAAGGGGTGAGATGAAATCCCAGTAAGAGGAAATATAAAAACATGGATCAACATAGTAGAGGGTAAGAATAATAATTATCATTACAAAATTCACATAGTATTATCATCATAATCCTGATATAAATAATTAAATAAAGGAATGGAATGTTGAAATTCATAAAAGTTAAACATCGTGTCTTAATGTTCAACTACCTCACATAGTTTTGAACTAAAATAGAATCATATTCACACATATTTCCCTTTATATCATAAGATTCATCGCTCTACCAAATGCATTGGAGCTCTATATAATTTTAGGCGCACCCATCACATAATAACATTTCCATGTGATATATAATTCATATTTCACCAATCACATCATAACATTCGCATAATAATTCTTGCCACATAGAACCCATATCAATTTTGGGAATTACATTACCCATAGAAAGGAATAGGTTTCATTTCAAAGTGCTTACATTAATGAATAAAATTTTGGGTTACAAAAAGAATATGGAATAACTTAATTGTTATAAGAATCATCAATTTTTTTTTGAATAAGAAACAATATGATGATATGTAAAATATGTGTCTCTGGAAGGAGGAGTTATTTTGGAAAAAATTATGATTATCATATACTTATGTAGAAAATATTTTTATCCTAGAAAAGGAAAAGGAAGAATAAATAATTGATATTTAAGAACCGTTAAATGAATATAAATAATTAAATTGGTTTGAAAGAGGGAAATCCCGATGAAATGGAGTTGAGTTTGAGATTCCCCAGACTTTATGTCCGAGTTCTTTCTTCACTTTAATATTCAAACATAATCAAATTAAATTTATTATTTGAAAAATAAAGAACCTATAATAAAATTATATAATTAATTATAGTTTTATTAATTTCATTATTATCCTTTTATATTAGTTATAGTGGCAAATTACATTATTCCGGAGTGTTAATTTTCTTTGTTTTCATGATCGGATCACTAGAATATGAGTATGGATTTTCCTGAAGAATGGGTATAATTTTCCAGAATTGAAATTATATCTTATTAATAAACATACATAGTTTTAGTGTTTATATATATAGATATATCATTTGGTTAAATTTTAGGAGAATGAATAATTAGATAAAAAGTTAGTGGTAATCATTTAGTGTTTTGGCTATTTTTCGAACATCACAAACTATTTTTGTTCCATTATTTTTTATTTTTAATATAAGTTAGTTCCATAACAAAAAAATGACTATAAATTTATTTTAATATTTTTACCAATAATTATAGTGGATCTATGAACAAACATGAAAGAGTTAAAGGAGAATTAAAATCTATCATCCACGTTGTTGGTAAATTAACACATCACGAGAGATGATTTCATTTTTAGAAGAAGATGGGGGGATTTGAGTTTATTGATTTATATTCCATTAAAATAATAGAATTATAGTATATAAAATATAATTGAGTTATCTTGAAATTTTTAATAGAGTAATTGAGGATATAATAATAAAATAAAAATAAATTAAAAAAATTAAAAGGAAATGAATGAGGATTTTACCTCTTGAATTTATCCTCCATCGGAACCTTATTAGGGTAATGGTTTTGGTCTTTTGACGAGAAAAATATCTCCAAGATGTGAGGGAGGGGATTCGGAATATGTTCAGAAAGAATAATTATATGCTCAAGGATTTGGAGTTATAAGGAGAATATGTGGTGAGGGGGTATTAATAGGGGAGGTGAGGGGAGTTTTCTCATTATTTTATTCATTAGTTTATTATTTTGGTTAATGAATATGAATATTTTAAATCTTATCACTAAATATATTAAATTAATGAATTAATGTTCTATATTATTGGATTACATCAGCCATACATCATATATTACTCAATTAATATTGTATTTCTATTATATAATAAATTTTCAAATATCATTAGTTAAAAAAATCAAGTATTTTATAGAAATCCCAAAAATTAATCCAAATTTTTTTTGGACCAGTAGAATTAAAAAATGAACACCATTTTATGGAATTAATTTTATTAAAATGTGAGATGTAATTTTTAATTAAACTCATCATATATTCAAAAAATATCTTTTTTGAAATTGTAACTAATTTTATGACACTTTAAAAGATTAACATAAGAGTCATAAAATTATTTTATAATAATAAGATAAAAAATATTAAATTGTTAGTGTATTATATTAAAATAAATTTTATTTTAAATCATTATATTAATTATAAAAAAATAAACAAACATTATTAACTTATAAAAATACCAATACTTAATTTATAATTTTTTAAAATATTATTTACTTATTTCATGATATAAATAGATTACATTTTCATTCATAAGATGAAAAAAATTTATTTATAACTTCAACAGTGATTTTACTATTCTATTGGATTAATTAATGTTCCTTAGGGTCATGTTACTATTCAAAAACTCATGTTACTATTCCATCGGTATATATTTATTATTCTTTGTAAAATCCTCTTATTTCATTCATTATTCATTTTTAATTATTATAATGTGTAATCTACGTTATATTATGTGATTTATACTATTTGAAAAAAATTATATGAAGGGATAAATTCCATTGATAAAATTTTGGGTCGTTACAATTTATATATCTATTTGACAATATCAATTTCATAGTGTTTTATGAAGGCCATGTAATTTGATCTCAATTTTTCTTCTCCAAGACAAATGTTTTTTTATGTACCTATATTGTTTTATGATGTGTATATAATATCATTTGAAAAGTTATGTCATGAATCTACTTACTTTATTTATATTTTAAGATTCATTTAATTTTATTCTTTAATGGGGATTTGGATTCAACGTTTCAGAGTTAATAAGAGTTTATTTCAACAATATCATCATTTATTGGGATTCTTTATGATTATTCTTATATTGGTGGAATATTATTATCCATATCTCATGAATTATCATTATTAGTTTTCCTTTTTTTCATTATATGTTCTTATATTGCTAAATTTTTTCCATTGTTTGGTAATTAATACAATAAAGAAAGTGTTTTTAAAAAAATTGACCTTATTCCTCTTAACAACCAAATTTTTTTATTCAAAAAAATTTCTCTAAAAATGATTTCAAAAAACATTTAACAAATCATTTAAGATAATTTTATGGTTAATGGATTTAAAAAATTATTAATGAATCCAAAATTCATAAAAATTTGTTTTCAAAAGATCCTATATAGATTTTCATGGTTATTTTCAAAGAATAAGGTTTTAAAAATGTTTTTAGATTTAAAAAAATTAAAGAGGAATGGGTACTTCCCTAAAGAAATGTTTTAAATTATTTTTAAAGTTTATTTTATATGATTTTAATTAGTTTTTTAGAGAAAATAATTTTTGAAATGTTTATGCCTTGAAAAGTGATTTTCGATGGATAGTTATTTTCATTAATAAATACTCCATGTTATATTTCAAACTTCTTCTCCATATAAGATGATATACATTGATATTGATTATGATTTAAAAGGGATATGATCTATGGAAAAATTTCCATTTTTTCTATGAATGGTTTATGTTTATGATATCATAGTGTTTATGAAACACTTTTCTCTTTCATGGTTTATACCATAATAAACAGATTATAAAACCCGCTTCCTTTTATAGGTTATTATATTATAAAATGATTATGCTACCTTCTTATTTTCCATAAGTTATGATATGCATAATTGTTTATAATACCCATTTAATTTCATATTTTATGAATTGATGAATTTTTATGATATTTTGGTACACGTATGTATGATATCATTTTCTAATGTGTGGGATCAATATCTCCCTCAAATGAATTGGGTAATGATTTATATCTCATTAGATAATTATGGGAAACAAGTCAATGGGATTGATCTGCAATGGGAAGAATGTGTGTCATAATCCACACTGGAAAATAGGAGTGTCCTAATCTAAAATAGAAAACATTTGTATCCTGATCCACAATTGGAAAAAAGTATGTCCTAATTCATAATGGGAAATAGTTGTGTCGTGTTCCATAATGGGGAATAGTAGTTTCTTGATTCACAATAGGAAACAGGTGAATCCTCTTACACTATTGTAAACATGTCTATTCTGATCTACTATGTTGATGGTCTTGGTTGTTAACCATGAAATAAGATTTTTTTTGTATTTGTGATGGTTCTATACTTATATGACATGAGGTTATAGTTCATGATTTAGTTATGATGATTTATCACCCATATGATTCATGTCTAATGAACTAAAAATATTTATTCTATGAATCATGTATATGATATTTTATATGTAGGTTATGATCATGAAATGTTATTCTTCTGATATTTCACCCTTATTCTCATGTTATTCTTACTTATATCCTTTATTTACCCATAATGATAATTTGAGCTCACACATTATTATGTGTCCTTTCCCCAAGTTATTAAGAAAGATTTTATGTAGGAGTACTAAATGGGATGATCTTTATGGGAAGCATTGAAGATCATTCACTGAGATATAAGATTATGTTTAACAGATTCCAAAACATTTAACTATTACCATAATCTGTTATATATTTTAGTAATGTGTAGAATATTCATATAAAATGATGTAATATCAATGTATGCAAAGAAAGGGTTATTATAATAAATTTTTTTTAGGGAAAAAACCTATTGATGGGATATCTATTATTTAGAAAGAAGCAACTTTATACATTGTGGCTTATTACTATGTACATGGTTGGTCGGATATAGGGGTATTATCTCTATCTGTAACATCTGGTGGTTGGTGTCCCTAGAGTGAGTTTTTTAGGGAATTTTACCAGGTACAAAGAAGGTACTATATTTTTTATATAATATTAATTAATTCAATTTAATTATTATATAAATTAATTAAATGAGGCCCCTAACCATTTTCCTTCCCAACAACGATGAGAATATCTTCGCCACTTCTTTCTTTTATGTTTTTTCTAGGCTAGATATAAATCGTTTCATTATAGATATGAGTTTCATTCATCCTTGGTGGTAACTAGTGGTATATCTATGATTCATTTCCATTATATTCCATCTTTATTTTTATATTTCATCATGTTCCATAATTTGTGTTCTAGAATTTTTGTTTTTTCAAATATTTCAATTCATACTCATTAAAGATTAATCCACTGGAGGTATTCATAAAGAGGGATTTAGTTATACAAATACAGGCAGACTCTAACCATCTCTGATGGAGTATGTATGTTTCACATGATGTGTAATATGTGGTCACTCTACAATTTTGTGATTTATGAAAAATTAAACTGAATTGTTTTCCATTGAACTGTTTGACCTAGGTAAGGATGTCTAGGGAATTGATGGGAATTTATGATCAAACTATCATTTTATTATTATTTGTTTGATTATTGTACTAAAATAATGTAAATTTATTATTTTTTATTGATTTATATATTTTTTGTTCCATAATGTAATTTTTGTTGTATATTTGTGATTATAAGTCCATATTTGTAATGATGGATAAAGTTATTTTTTAAATATAGTTTGTATCATGTTATCAATGATGAAGTATACTATAAGAATTAAATGGTTTACTCAATTTTATTAATTTATGAAATATATTTTGGGATAAAATACTCACTATGATATGGAAAATGATGCGCATGTTAACATGATAATGATGGGAATGGGAAATAATGATAGATCATTAGTCATTACACCTGAAAGTGGGATGTACTACCCATGGTGTGATGCATCCATAGAATGGGACAAGATACCTATTTGGGATCTCTTTATTATGGGGTGTGATTCCATATCATGTACTATATACTGAGACTAAATTCACATATCTATATCATTGTTATAACCAATGGTAGGGATGCTATTAAATATTTAGATTATTATTTGGGGACATGGTACTTATTATTATATTATTTTTGAGTCATTTCATGGATATTATTGATTGATATCATTAAGATTCATTATATGTATATATAAAATGGTTGTCATGAAATATTGCCCATGTATTCGCTATAGTGATATGATATGACTCTATTCCCACTGATGTTAATTTTTTATTATGATTTATTTCCCTATATTTTGTAAGATGTAATTTCATGGGACCATATTACTTTTCTATAGACTTATGACAAGATTTTTATATCATATTTTTTTATATTCTTAATGACACCCCAAAAATGGTCAAATCCAGTGAGAACACACCCAGATGGATGTGTATAACTATTGGATGTATCATAATTTATTATTATTATTGTTTTATGTTATTTTCTAATGATAATGTCACATTGTACATTTTTTTTTAAATTGTGCATGTTTAGGGACGCCATTTATAGTGGCCTTCTAGGTTGTACTTGCACCCTACTCAAGAATCTTATTACCCAAGAATCCTTTATGATTTATAACCCATGAAGGGTAAAGGGTAATGTTTTTTATAAATGTGTTATAGACCATAGATGGAATTCAGAGCTAGAACATGACATTGAATGAAGGATAAATTTAACTATACTATTCATTATTATGTTTGTTTTGGATAGACTATACATGGTTATATTATAAGGGACATTAATTGAGATGTGTATCTTGTGAAAATTCAATACATATCATTCTGTTATAACATGGTAGTCATTACTTACTCATGAAAGCAATGCATATATGACGTTTAATTTTTTCTTCTTTTATATTATGATGAATAATGATTATTATTTAATTCACTATTATTTTTTAAAATCTTAAATAGAAGGGATATTGTTTTCCATCTTTATACATAGACCCTTCATATTGTTTGACCATAACTGGAATACACAAAGTCAGGCAGCAGGTATTTGGAACCTAGATTCGTCATAATAGTGGTGAACCAGGATAGTTTGTTACTTCCATGCATCCAATTTATATCAATCAAAATCTGAACACATCAATATATACCAAAATTCTTAATATAACAAGGAAAAAATAACAAAGCAACCTTACCAAAACAATAAAATCTAATTATAACTATACGTATAACTCTCACCACAAAATCAAATTACCTATTGTACACTTGTTTTTTCATAACACCAATTTCATTATTTTAATTATTTTTAAAATAAACCAAATTAGATTTATTTGAATTTAAATATATGTTCAAAATGAATTTTGAATCACGTTAACCTTAAAATATTTAATTTTATAAACAAATCTATAAAATTATGAACAAGAAAAATCAATCAATTGAATTCAACATACATATAGTGACCCAAAATATTCATATATAAATATTATATCATATCATATGAATAATATTATAATTTATAACAGAATCTTATTATTTATTTCTCATTGGAAACTTTTATACATAAATTACATATTCATAATATATTTACATCATCTCATTCTATATACATTATAACTAAATCCCATTTTAGAAATATTTTACTACAAAACATACTTCTTAACCATAAGAAAGGAAAATTTATAAATGGTGACCTAAGATTCTCAAATTGGGTAAATAAGGGATATATAAATGAAAACATAAACATAACATGAGCCTAAGGGAATTAGAAAATGGGAATAAAATTTTGAAACCATTCCCTACATATCGTAGATCATTATTTGAGCCAGGGAATAAATCATGTAAGTTTGAAATATTTGAATAATAATTTAATCAAAGAACATGAGTCGTGAGGGAATTCCTTTGACAAAAGAAAAAGGGTTGTAACATACACATAATCATGGAAATTAATTTCCTTAGTCAATACTCAATATCAATACTATCACAGTGGATTGGGTTCACTCTCAAATCCACCATATCCCTTGAGAAGGTTCACCCAAAATATTATCACAGTGGAAAAATTCCTATGTTAAATTTTGTCTACTCAATATTATGGTCATTATTATCCCATGAGATATCCATATTTACCCAATGAAATATAGGGATATATATCCACTATCCCACCCATCACATATTCATAATCCATTCATAATTGGTCTAAAATATGATAAAATATTCCTAATATTGATTAACCCATAGAGAAATCAAAAAAATCATAATCACCTCATCATAATCCTAATTCATCCAATGAATAAATAAATATGTAATCCTTGGATCCTATCCTAGGTAAAACATAAGTAACATCAAATTATATTTTTATAAATAAAATTTCATTTAAAATTTCACTTCGAATATTTCTTTAGGAAAATACCCATTTTTTTGAGTCATTTCTATAAAACATAAAATTTACAAATTATTAATGAAAATTTTTTAATTAAAAGATAATCATAGATATTTGTAAATTAATATTCAAATAATTTTGTAAACTGGATGGTGAAAATTTTCATTCATGTTCTATATGTTAAAAATATGAATCTTTTTGCATTTTAAGAAAAAATTCAAAATCCCTTCATTTAGAAGATGAAATGAAGATTGGATTTAAATAATTTTGTGAAAAATTCAATAATGGGTAAAAACTAATTTCTATTAAATAATAAAAGATAAAAAATCCTTTGAAAAAATTAATAAAATAGGTATATGTATGAAAAAGTATTTCATATAACCGATAGATAAATAAATCCAATTTTCTATAAAAACATTGTTTAAGAATCTTGAGTTCCAAAATATAGGTAAATATAAAGAGTACATGTAGTCTCTATAAATATATATATATGATTGAAATTCATGACATTCATGAAATATATATAATGAAATTTCATCATCAAAAACATAATGATAAACAGTTCTTGTAAATAATAGATTGTAATATAAAACCCTCACCACTTTGGTAACTGAGGAATCAAAATCGCATGAATGAGAGAATATTTTATGTATAAGTATATTCAAATAATTTTCATGAGAAGACTCATAAAATACATTCATGGGAAATATATATATCACATAAATGCAACAAGTGGTGAATATTAAATGGTACTCATAAATATACAAGTGAGACTAAATCCTTTAAAACTTCGGTATTTCTGACTCAAAAGCCCCAGCAAAGAGTAAATTAGAAGGATACATTAAATATAATTAGAATAAGGATATTAAATATTTAAACTATATGGTAATTTATATACACCTCATAATATATTTTTTTTTAAATAACATATGTCCCAAAAAGACAATATGTGACAATAAACCCTTAACTTTTGTTGGACGTGAAATGAATGTGATATAGCGTCCATATAATAAATGTAAATTTATTATAATCATCAAATATAATCATATAAAAACTTAAAAAATCATATATTATCTAATTATAACATTTAAAAAACAATTTATTAATAATCCATTATTGAAATCATCATTTTTCATGTGTTTCCTATTTTGTTTTTCATGGGGATTTTGGATCAATAGTTTTAGTAATTTTTACATGATCATGATTGATTCATCTAAATTATTATAATAATTTTATAATAATAATTTATATTCATTATAATTATATTTATAATCATCCTTAAATGGTGTAGATTGAAAATTAAACTACATCATCCATGCAGATGGTTGTTCATACGTATACATGGACGATGATTTCAGTTTTTTATGGATGGAAAAAAGTAAAGTAAATAATAATTAAACATTAAATAATCAATATTATATCTTATAAATCATATATATTCATTAATTCAAACCACATTACCATCATTTTAAAGGGGAAATGAAAAAAAAATCTCATCACTTTATGGAGATAGTAGTTCTCATGTATGCACAATTGATGTTCTCGTTTTCAAACGAATTTGAATGTAATATGTTCCATATGATATTATAATTACATATTAATAACTATTTCATAAATATAATATATAAACTTTAAAACTGTCATAATATAAATCCATTAATGATGGGGATGGAAATTTAGTTGTAAATTAATTTGCAAGTGGTAGTCTACATGTATGCCCGAGCGATAATTTAGCTCCATATATGATAGAATAAAGAGTGTATATTGGTGGTTCAATAAATATAATATAATTAATGACGAATTAGGGTATGAAATTTTTTTATATCATGAGGAATAAAATATATTTTTGGTAGATATAATTAGATATTAATTGAAAGAGTTTGAGTGAGATAATTACATATTCTTTTATAGGCATGTGTTTTATCCTTTATTAAGGAGCCCTCAAGTGGTCTTTTAAGTAGAAAAGAACTAATAATTCAGGAAAATTTAACTTTATAAGATTATATGGTTGGTTTTTGTAAATACATATTTCTTAATGTAGTGTAATGAAAAAAACAGTGGTGTTTCCTTTTATATGTATGGGATATCACACCTGGACAATTTCATAAATGATTAAAATATAATAAAAACATACAAATGAAAAATGATTTGAAATTGTTATATTTTAAAAAATTATATATTAAGAGGTCTAAATATAGTCGTATAATATTATTTAAAAATTTAAATTGGAAAACACAACCTTATCGATTGGTTTAACCCCTCGACAAACTAGTTTAACCTTAACTGTGGTAATAATTTTTTTTCTAATTATACTATTTATTATGACAAAAAATGAAATTATGAAATAATATAAATAATTTTCATTAAAAATATGTAATCCAATTTTAAAATAATTAATTCATATAATTGGAAAAATAAAATTGAAAATTAAACCAACAAAATGATATGAAATGTTGTTACCCAAACACAATTTCTTCAAGTATAACACTTTTTTACATAGAAAATAAACCTATAATTGATTCCAATAAACTAGTTTGGTTTGTTATTAATATTATTTAACTAATTAAATCATTAAAAATTTATAAACAAACATTAACATTGTAAAAAGATTAAATATAATGAAAAATTTCAACAAAAAATAAGTATTTGTCAATAGTCATCGTAAAAATAAATCTTTTCAAAAAATAAATTTAAACATATTATTATTTTAAAATAAAATTTCATTGTATTACATTATCTCCTATTAAATAAATTCCACCTTTAAAATTTTATAATTTCCATAAGAGTATTAATATTTTAAAATACCATTATTTGAAACCAACATCTTATAATGGGTTAATAAAACATCCTTTGAAAAGGGTGATGTCTGAAGCATTATGGTTACATTAAACAACACCAAATAAAGTTCGTGAATTTGGAAAAAATTGGGGGGAATTTAATATATATACATGGAAGTTAAAAAAAATCCATGCATTAATTAATTGTGATAGATAATATGGTCATTAGAAAGTTAATGTTCGTAAAACCACAAATTAGTGAGGGGTGAAAAGAAAATACATTCATCAGAAATTCTTGTAAAAGAATAAAAAAGTTTTTTTCAAGATTGTTTTATAAATTAGGAGGTATTGTTTTAGAATTAGGATTGAGAACGTGAGAAAATAAACATAGTTTATTTATTTCAATTTCATAGGAAGAATTTTTTCCATTGGTTATACTTTGACGAATTTCCACATCATCACTTGATCCAAGGATTGAATAACTATGATGGATTTTTTATTAATAAAGTACAAAAAATAAATTTTTTCAGATTATATGTTTGTTTTAAAAACCAAAATTCATTCCTTCATTCTCAAAATATTTTAAAAAACAAAATTTTCTCCACAATTTATCTAATATGGATAAATATTATACATTATTCACAAAAACTTGAATAATATCCCCAAGTATAAACATAATATATCCCATAAATAGTAATCATTAATAATACAAAAAATATATGTGTAACAAAATTAAGAACCCAAAAATATGTAATATTTGTTCATATATTTCTTTTGATAAGAATTAACATTTATCTACCTACAACATAAAGTAGCTCATAATTTCACATATCAAACATGAGAATAAATTTGATATACAATAGATTAAAACCTACTAATAACTTTAATCAACATAAAACCAAAATCAAAACATAACTGCTTCTAAAAATTAAACATATTTTTATTAATTAAATAAAATCAAAGAATATTTAATATATTCCATAAATCAATAAATGCATTAAATATCTTAAAGGATGGAATAAATCACTTTTCCCCCAAGTCAATATCCAATTTCAGGCATACCAGTACTATTGAATTTACATAATCAATTTCAAACAACTCATTATCCAAAATAAACATTACAAACTCATAATCACACACATATTAAGTTTTATATTAATGTTAATCATGTCTTCTCAAAAAATATCACCATACCACTAAATCAATTTTCACGGTTATAAACACCATTCAACATGTGATTTTAAATCCTTAAATAAAAAGTATTATAGTAGAAAATTTATATATTCCTTGATTATTATGACTGTAATATGATATATTTAAAAATTCTAAAACAAATTTCTCAAATCCCAATAAAAAACACTTGAATCCTTTTACCTAAATGATTAGCATAGAGTGGGTCTTTATTTTTCTTAGGAGTTAATACTTGGATTAGGGAATTAAATTGGATAATGAAAATGTTCCTCACATAAAATACATTGAAATATGAATGGTACCTTCGGTAGAACTTCAAATTACTCTATCAAAAATCCCATTTTATTATCCCAATTACATTCTCTATTCCCATATTTCCAACACATAATATATATTTGTGTTCTACTAAGACACTTCCTTGAGTGTTTTTCCATCACACTTGACATGTCGAAATATGAATCTTATTCCCCATATGATCTTTATAAAACTCATTATTTCTCTTTTTAGGTGTCTTTGGATCCCCACCCAAGTTGATAATGTTAATTATACAATGAGATATAGGATTGGTCATAATCACATAGTTTTAAATTCCAAATAACATTTCAATTTGTTTTTCATGAGGAAATGCATTCTATTATTTTTAAAATATACTATTATCATAATTAATTTCGGTTCAAACCATTTAATAAAACCAAAAATAGTAGTTTGAACTAAATTAATCATAGTGGGAAACCATATAATCATGAAAAAATATTTTTTGGATATATAAATCATTAAGCCTTCTTTTTAGTATTTGAAATATTAGGTTTGACATAGGCTATTCATGATCACCATCCCTTCAAATTTGTGGTAGTGTATCACAATTGTAATTTGAATTAATACATGAATATCCCCATGGAGTTTTGATGTAGTTACACATTAAGGTCACAGTCACCATGAAACATAATGATGATTGACATATACTCGAAAAATATTTTTAGGGTCATTACCCTAATATTTATCTATACAAAAACCAAATCCATTGGTAATATCATAAAATATATTTTTTTTTAGAAAACTAGACATATTTCTTTACCATAACATAGTATGCTTACCTTTACATTTCATTATTCTAAGTGTTCTTAGAAAATATTTCTCATTGTAGTTTCAAAAGGTAATTAAGCCATATTCTGATACCATCTTTAGTGACTATACATTTCATACATAAATAGTTCATGTTGTTGTATGAGTAACATTATTATCAACACTAGAATCGTATAGGTTTACTATATTTCCTAACATTGATACATGAAAAATTGGTTTGTGGGAGATCCATATAATCCCACAATAAGTTTATCATAACTCTCAACCTTCTCAAATTATAATACATAAAATATTTCTTCATATCCTAGAGAATTAAACATAAGAAAGGGTGATTTAAGATTCTTGGTAAGGTATATTAAGGGATATATCAATGAAAACCTAAATATAACATGATAATAATGATACAAAAATATGTGATTTTCATTTTAAAACCATACCTTGAATTTCATTTTTTTATTATCTCGAGTCATGGAATAAATCTTCGTAGTTCATAGGACAAGAATCATAATTGAATAAAAGAAGATGATACATGAAAACATAACAATGTCATAAGATATAAGTTTATTTCATATAAATTAGAAATTAAACATATATCCTTAGTTAAATCTCACTACCAAGACTATTATATTTGATTGTGTTAACACCCCAATCCATTCTATCTTTAGTTAGGGTTCACTCCCAATACTGTCATAGTGGAAAAATACCCTTACTAAATTGGGTTCTCTCACCAATCCATTTGTTATTATCATAGGAGATATCCATCATTAACCAATTTATTTTAGGGTTATATAATTTTAGGCCCACCCATCACATAATCATATTTCATTCTTCTATTATCCATAAGATCACAAAACGTTTAGTATATAGAATGACCTTATAAAAATTAAACAGTTTTAGAGACTTGTTATCATAATCATAAAACAATAAAATAAATAGTTAGGATGGTATCCTTGGATTATATTCCTATTAAATCATAATTGTAATCAAATTATGTTATCATAAATTAAAATTCATTTATAATATCACTCGGTATATTTCATGTGGAAAATTAAATTTTCATTTTTCAATAACATCTTTAAATGTATTAAAATTTACAAAAAGGAAATCAATTTTCATTGAAAGTAACAAGGGATTATTTTAAAGGATAATTCAAATAACATATAGGCTATCATAATGAGAAATTTCCTTAATACCATGTACATTAAAACAAATATGCCCTTTATATTTTTTGAGGGGAAGAGGAACTGGACCTCGTGGGAGAGGACGGAAAGACCCATCCATGAAATAGGGATCAACTGTAGAAGCTTTCAGAGCACTCTTCAAGGCTCGCATGTTAATCCTACTTGGGAAATTCTTGAAGAGCATACTCTATGAGGCCAGAGGATTTCTCAGATTAGTGGGAATAACATGGAGGTTTGTAGTGGCTATTTTTCTCCTCTTTGGTCTAAAATTTATCCTCTGCTTCTGACCCTGAAACATAGCTCGTGATGGATAGTGGGAACAGGGGACATTCTCTTCTGGCATAAGAATTGGTCAGGATCTGTTCTTGCCTTCCGAGGGTGCCCGGAACCTCAGATCATAATTATGGAAGCTCGATGTCACCCTCGTTTCACCAAGGCAGTTCTGAGCGAAGACCAACAGGCCATGTTAGATTCCATTTAGATGAATAATGATCGGGATAGATGTGGTTTCACTACCTCATCATCGGGCATCTTCAATATCATAGATTTTCTTAGGTTTCTACCATCACAGGGTTTTCCAGATCACTGGAATGATGTGGCATGGTGTCACAAGATTCCTTTGAAGCTTAACTTCCTTACCTAGCATATCAGGAACCTCTCCATCATGACAAATGAGAATATTAAAAAACTGGGGATCAGCATGGCCTCTGGATGTCATTGCTATAGAGCGCGGAGGGAGAATATCATTGTGCACTTGTTTTATGAGGGTGAATGGGCTCAAGTAGTGTGGTCATTTTTAGGAGGCTACTTGGGTTCTTCTTCTTGAGAGTAGGATGTGTCTTCTTTCTTGGAGAAATGGTCCAATGGTTTGTTGGGGAAGGAGAAGGATCGTTTGGATCATGCTACAACCCTCAATGAGGGGTGTTGGTGTATCTAGCAAGCCATAAATTAGGCTCGGTTTGAAGGTACAGTGCCCATGGTGAGGTCCATTACTGCGCGTATTCGCTCCCTGCTCCTATAATAGATTTCTATCAACAAGTAATGGCAGAAGGATTCTCCCTTCCCTTCCATGTAGGGGTCTGTGTCACATTATCCTCCCTCATCCGTTGGACCTTATGGTAAATGGATCAGATGGATTCCCCCTTCCTCTAGATATAGATTCAATACTGATGGGGCTTGTTCTGAAGGGGTGATGTTGGGAGGGGGTGTTGTGAGAGGAACAAGGGGAGGTGTGGTGTTGGCGTTCTCATCCACCTTTGGCATCGGTACCGGAATCTAGGCTGATGCCCATGCTCTTCTCACTGGGATTTCCATGTGCATCTAGGAGAATGTGTTCATTTTTGAGTTGGAGGTTGGCTCCTTGATCCTCCATGATTACATGAAAGGTAATTTTTAAATACCTTGTTCTATTGCCTACAGTGTTAGGAAATGCCTTGGTATTCTTCGTCACAACATTCAAGTGTCCCACGCCTGCCATGCGGGGAACAAGGTTGCGAATTATTTGGCATATGTAGTCGATCATAGGTCTACCAATAGTTGTCTTTTTCAGTTTAACATCTTAAATCTGGAATGCGTTAATTTGATCAGAGGGGATGCCATTGGGTTGAATTACTATAGAACCCCCTAGTTTGTCATGTTGTATTGTTTAACTCTTTAGTAAAAATTTTATTTGGATTGATGGATAAGATATTTTTATACCATAAGTTCTAAAGAAGAAATTTTGAAATTATAAACCCTTACCTCGAGTTTTAATTGCATTGAATGTGATATTACCTCAGGTATAATAAATTTAAATTCACTATTATTATATAATAAAATCATGTACATACTTATAATATAATATTTTATCCAATTATAGAATTTAATCACCCATTTATTAATGTTTTTGATATTAAAGTAGTCATTTTTTGGTGTTAACTGTTTCATTTTTCATGTGAATTTTTTCGGTAGTTCCAATCATTGTACACATGGTCCCATAATATCAAATATTTTAATCATTATATAAATATCATATATATTCATTATATTCATATTTATATTCATCTATAAAATTTATACAACTAAAAATGAATTATACCATTTATAGAGATGGTAGGTCGTACGTACTAACAAACATCGATTTCACTTGTCAATGGATTGAAAAAAATAAATATATATAAAAATTCACATTTATATAGAAATTATAATATTTTATATATTCATTAAATCTATACTTATTTCCAACCATGCAAATATAAAATTATAAATTATTCATAATGATTTATGGAGGTAGTAGTCTATATGTACGCACAAGCAGTGTGATCGTTTTCAATTAGATTGGAATGTAAGAAGGTATATATGATATTATAAATCCAAAATAATTATTACTTCATAAATATATTATATAATATTTAATCCAATAATAATAAACATACTTGAAACATGATGATCAAAAATGTATTATATCTCTTCATGGAGGTGGTAGTGTACATGTATGCATGAGCGATACTCTGAATACTAGTTTCATGGAATTAATAGGGGATATTTATTGTTAAAAAATAATAACAATATTTCATAATATTTTGGAAACTGAATTTATTTTTTCATGATGAATTAAAAAGATTTATATTAGTTATAAGAATAATTAAATTGAAGGATTTAGGTTGATATGATTACATCTTCTTTGGTGGGTCTCCTCCAAATCATTTATCATGGACACTTGGCAGGGATTTTAAGAAGAACATCAACTAAAGTTTAGAGAGAATTATTATTTGAATTTAATTTTCTAGTTTAATTTATATATACATTAATAATATTGGTGTAAATAAGAGAATGGGGGTGTCCTTTTATATTTGGGGATATGCCACAAATTTAATTTCCTAAAATGATAATATATAAAAAAAACTATACCCATGAAAGATGATTCGAAGTGGATATATATTCTATTTATGGATAGGATATGTTATAAAAATTTGCAAAAAATTGTATTTATACATGTTTAATAGACAAGAATGCAATTATCTCCTAATTTAACCCCCACACACCCACCCACCCCCCGCCCCCGACAAAACCCATTTTATCCTTAACCACAAAAATAATTTATTACTTGTTTACTATTCATTTATATGAAAAAATTAGTTAAACTTATTACATAATATTAATTATTATTATATAAATATGGAATCCATTTTTTGAAATTAATTTCATAGAAGTGGGAGAATTAAATTCTTAATTAAAACTAGAAAACTCAAAAAAAACTTATTTTAAAAAAATATTCCTTAATTATAAAATGTTTTTATAAAAAATTGAACATATAATTAATTCCAATTACCAATATTTTATTTTTAAAAATATAATTTAAATAATAAAAATATTTAACAATTTTATAGATCATTATAAATATTGTAACGGAAATTTTATTTTTTAATAGAAAGACATTATTTTTTAACATTAATATTAAATATCAATATTTTCAAAAAATAACAATAAAATTCAATATAACATAATTTTTTCATGCATTTTTTCAAAAAAATATCAATTTTTATTTTAAATTTCTAAAATTTGTAGAATTCATTTTCAACATTAACATGTAAAATGTATTGAAAATCCACTTTTTAAAAATATCTATTAATAACTATAAAAATTAAATAATATATAAACCATTAATATTGATCAATAAAATGGAATTAATTATATTATTATAAATAAATTTGATCATATGTAACATAAATTAAAAAAATAGTATTAAACTTTTAAATTACTTGATTTAATAAAAAATTAGAGTATTTGAAAAATATGTATTTTTGATTATTCACAGAGAAATCAATCATTTAAGAAAAATACCAAGATATAAACCAAATTTAATATGGATATATTGATTTAAAAAATGATGTTATGTTTCTAAAATATAATTTTTAGACATGGTTTAAATTAATTTCTAATTTCCAAGCACAAAATTTATTATAAGTCACTTTTTAAAAAAATTAATTATTAATGTAAAAAAATAATTCACTAAAAAAGTGGTAGTTTCCATATATTTAAAAAATAAACTTTTATTGAGTAAAAATATTATATATATATTTTATAAAGTTGTTACCCATATCTATACTCACCAATTCGATGACTAGGTCGCATTTAAATAATAATATTTTAATGTTATTTTCTTCACTTTTGAAGGACCATATATTCAAAAACCAAAGTCATTTTAGGTACCATTTATCATGCTATTGAATAATTTAATTGAAAATAAATAAATCTCAAACTCAATAATATAAATATAATCATAAATTCCATGTTAAGTACAATAATGATGGTTCATTATTTACTCAATTTATTCAATTTAATATTTACATTAGTTTATTCATCAATATTAAATAATTATGATGACAATATATATTTATTATTGAGTATAAATTAATAAAAATCACTATGTGTTACTAAAAATTAAGAATAAAATCACAAACAAGAGTGCACCTACATTAATTCCAATCAGTCATTACCAATTATATGTGACTAAATTTAAAACCAACTCATAGTTCACTCATGTGATTCTACCATAAATTTTATACTCAGTATACTTAATCTAAAAATTCACATTTATCGGTGCATCTTAGACAAAATTCCAATACCTACATGGAAATACATGCTTCCACCGTAATTATTTTATCCTGTAAAATTTATGACTAACTTATTAAGTCCCAAAAATAAAATCGCATATCTAACATTGACCCATTTATATAAAAATTGTCTAATACGATTTTTTATTATCCAAAATATAATTTCATCAACTATGTTTATAAATATGCATACATTAAACGTGTTTTAAGATTTTTAGAGGCTAATAACTATCGTTGAGGGTGGTTGAAATATTTTTTTGAATAATTAAATTTATTTAATTGAAAACCTATTAATATCCTATAATATTCCAATAATATTACATTACTCGTATGTATATAATGAATTTTTGAAAAAAAACATTTATTCTATTGACTACCTTTTATACATGTACATTAATAATAAATATCCATCCCCATGTATGTACCATAAAATATAAAACTATCAAAACTAAAATAAAAATATAATAAGATAACCAATATATATATCTGTGTGTGTGTGGTGATATTCCATTTATGACACCATCTAGCATGGACTCCAACACTCCAAAACCAATGGGATTTCTCCTCCAATACTTAGACATCATACTAGACATATGTAAATCCATCTAAGAAGTCCTTGTATTTTATCATAACTAAAAAATCCCATGTGATGATGAATTCCCACTAATTTTGAAATAATGGTTATGAGTGTTAAGACCAAGTAGGTTCGACCAATGATCTAATTTCGCATAAAATAATTACCATTTGTACAAATGTGCGCATTTCATTGAAATTTATGACATATAAAATGTTTTCAAAAACCACATTGTTAAACAACATAACTTGAAAAAGTCATAGTAAAGTTTAAGTAACAATGTATAAATCCCTCAACATTAGATGGATTTCTAATTTCACTGAGACTAAACATTTAATATGCTATAGGGTAAATTTGAACATTTTACCAAAGGGTAATAACCACACCCTTAAATGAATATATATCCAACCTAACCTAGTAAGACACTATAAATATAGGGAGGAAAATAATAATAATATATATATCCATTCTCCTTATTAGGGATCTATCCTCAAAGTGTGGGGAAAAATCATATATATATATACATATAAATATATATTAATCCCCATTGTGTGGTATCTCTATTTATTGAAAGAAACATAATCATATATATATGGATCTATAAATAAATGGTTTATAAATTGAAATGATTATAAATCAACAAGTTATATAAATAACATAAAAACACACCAATATCATGGATAAATACCAAACCATACAGAGTCATAACAAATAATTTCTTATAAATATAAATTTAAAAAGTATCAATATGGAATGTCAAAAAAAAGAAATTAGGTTTACTCTCCAGTCATTATATACCCTAATAGTAAAAAATGATATAGCCATAACCCATTTCACAAACCATAAAATAATATTTTATAATAAAATTAAATTATGAAAAATATTATAAGATCCTCAAATAATTCTCATCAAATCTTGTAAATATAGAAATCATCAAGAATCTCGTTGGATCACAATTTAACTCACATTCTACTATATTTTTGCACACTATATTCCATAAATTAAAATAATAAGATCACAAAACTTCCTTGCCTCACTAATACAATTATAAAATTAAGATTATCTCTCATGGACCCACCATTTCATATTTATTAAATATGGAATACCACCATAGTATGAGTCTCCACATCACTACTACTATGACAAAATCTGACCTATATACCTCTAATGTATCACAACTATTCTTCTGACCAAAATCTCATGCTCTTCCAATCTTTAATTATAGACAAACCAATGTAACTAATCTAGTGACTAAAATAACCTAATTATCCTATGCATAAATTTAGAAAATAAAAACAAAAATCAATCCCAAGATAGTAAATCCTCTGATTAATAATTAATATAACTAATAATGATGATATTCAGATGTATGAAAATACAAACATATAAAAAAATTGTTTAACATATATAAACTACTTTAATCTGGATAGAAACCAGCTACTCAATGGACAATTCATTGAGTAGATATCCAAAATCAAAAATTTAGAAAACAATTCACACCACCCGTTCCTAAATTCACTAATTAACTATACTTCAAACAATGTATTTTTACATTCTAAATTATAATAATTTAACAAATGGATTTTTCATGATTTTATTTATTATCTAGAGAAAAAATATTTTATTTGCATATCATTATTCCAAAAATAATATTTCCATTAATGAAACTTGTTAACTAAAGATCATGAAACTTTTATTTCCTTTTAATTCATTCAGTGTATCTATAAAAAAGAATGGATTAATATTCTATTATTCATTACATATAATCATTAAAACATTAATTAAACTTAATATAATAAAAGAAAATAAAACTTAGCTTAAAAACCCAGCATAAGCTATATGAGGAATAACATAAAAACCTAATGGAGTACTTGGTGACCTGATATTAACATACATAATTATACATAATAACTCAAAAATCAAAAATATAATATTTGGGAGATAATATTTGTTTTAAATGGTATTAATATTAATATATCAATAAAAATTCTCAACTGATAGTCATTTATTTAGAAATAAAAAATTATCTATATTACGAAAAAAAATTCCTGAAAAATAGTAATAATCATTTTGTATTCATTATTATATCACTAATATAAAAAAACTATTCAGTAAAGAACAATATGAATACCCAAAACCATAGAAACAATTAAAAGTAATTTTACAGTTATTAATAGGTTAGTGTGATTATAATATTATTAATAATGTATTAATTACATTCTCAAAATAATTAATTTGATTTACCACTTTTTCCAAAATAAAGTTAATGGAATTTAAAACATAATTAATCAATTTATATATATTGAGGTTGAAAACACATCCTTAAATATGCAATAATAAAGCTCATTCAATTATGATGATCACCAAGAAACTCCACTAAATAAGGAACCATTTATAGAACAATTCACAATCAATGGAATTAAACCTTCTTGAACAATTTCTAATTCATAAATATAGAATCTTTATTAATAGAAAGTAATTACACAATTATTTAGTGGAATCACATTTTAAATCCCCAGAAAAATTAATTATAATTTTTCTAATAAGTCATAAGAGTAGAAAAAAAGGAAGAAATATGGATGGGTACCTAGATTTTGTAACGTAAACACCCCTTGACCCCATAGACTAAAGAGGGAAGATAGATGGATTATGGTGAAAAGAGGTAACTACCCCAGATGATAAAACCTAAATTGGGGGTAAAATTATGAATGTTTAAATGACTATACATCCTAAAAAACAATATGGGCCCCATCAGGTACTCATTCAAATCCTACCAAATTCCTGGTGGAGAACTAGTGGAGGATACCCTATAAAATTTATGATCAAGTAAACGGTGGTAATATGTTGGGTACCAATTGGATTACTATAACAAATAATCAAAGAACTTACTCCATTAAAACTAGAGAAATATACTATGATACATTCTAACAAACATACCACCTCCAAAAAATGATGTTAAATGTTCTAAAACACTAAATATATATATTAACTTTTGTTAAATCCAAAATTTCACACAACCTTGGGATTTCACCATTTAAAATACCCACATAAAATTTAAATTTTCCTTAAATTAAATAAATTTTTTCATAGATAATTAAAAATACTATTTATAGTCATAGATCTGGAAACTTATCCCTCAATTTAGAAGATTAGATTAGGGAACTAGTACCAAGAAGGGGAAATTACTAATTTTGGATGGAAATTAACTCCAACCAACATCTTTATCTTAGTGTTTATGTCATCATTGACCACTAGTTATAGAAAAATTAATAAAAAAATACTTTTTATTGTGAAGTCATCTCTATAGGTTTTGGGGTATTGATTCTATAATCATACAAACAAATTGGAGTGGGAATCTACATTAAAATATGGTGTCTTATCTTTGTAATCATGATATTTTTGTTATATTTTTTTATAAATAATGTTATTTTAGGTAATGATTTATTGTATTAAGAAGAAAAAAATAAGCATGTCTATGGTATTTTAATGAAATATAAGTCATGTGTGAGATTTAGGTTAGTTGTAAACCCTCATTGAAGTCTATGGATTTAATACTGAATCAAATGTTCCCATTATTTTTTCTTCATATGTCATCAGTATTTCATAAGATCATTCTTTTTGAATAGGTTTTTGTAATATCCATACACCTTTAAACCATCGATCATCCATGATCATTACTAATGTGTACATATTATGATTCAATTATCATTACCTAACCCTCGCCCTAAATACATCTAGTCAACTATCATATAATTATATGTATAATATATGAATTAATAAAAAATAAAACATTCGGGTTTAATTTATATACATCATAATAAATGACAATTGTACTCTCACCCCCACACAAATGTCTAACTAATAATGTTAAAATAAATAAGGGTAAGATAGGATTATATAAAAACCATTATATATAAATATTGATCTATATTTACATTAAAACCCTACTACTAAAGATCCATTTCCAGTAGTGTACTAAATCGATAAAGGTATACGAGTGTAAATGAGCAGTGTTATGGTTTGGTTTTGGTGAAAGGAGATGAACAAGATAATTGAAGGATGGATTGGAATGATCATGAGAATAGCATTTAATAAATGAAATGAATATCTCTATCTATATTAGGATCCCTACTATAATGGATTAATTTGTGTTCCCCTCTAAATTTTCTTCATTAACATTGATGTTTCCACATGGTGACATCCCCTTGGATTTCAAACCAATTCTTGAAGATTTTAGCTTTAGATGGAATTATTTGAGTCAGTTAGTTCTTCTCCCATAACAAGAATCTTCTACATGGTTATCTCCTAAAACATTTCATGATTTTTGATATCAAAATTATTTATAATATTCCTCTATAATTTCATGTGCTCCATGTATTCATGATGTATGATCTTATGTCTTGGATTTTCGTTTGAGTTCCCCAAAGAAATTGAGATTCTATATATGTTTTGTGGGTGAAAAAATTATTCTTTGATTTTGGATCCATGATGATATATTGAAAACCATTTAGGATATGTTATCACATTATATTATGATGGTTAAGGTTGAGTATATATTATAACATGGTATTATGTTGGGAACCTTGAAAATACATAGTCAGTTTAGGTTGCACTATGGGAACATGATATTATATAGGAACATGATACGGTGTTGAGGGATATTGAAAATAATCTAGAACTTTAGATTTATTTTCATGTACATAGAGATATATTGGTCCATGAGAGTGAATTGGAGATAATTTACATGAATTTGGGTCTATGGGTTGCATTATATAGCGTTGAGGATATATTATTTCAATATATTGTGTAATCCAACCTTGATATGATGTTAGGGTATGTATTATTGATTTATAGGATTAAAAATATGTTAGTAACTATTTTTTATAATTATTCGGTCTCCCTATATAGAGACCCTAATTTTAATACATCATATTAATGATAAAAAACATAAAAACATTACACATCAAGGATCTAAAGTTTTAGTGGACTTTGGAAAACTAAGACCAGATATTACTTTTACAACATAAAACATAAACATTTATTTAATTCATTATTCTATATCTTATTATAGGCTCTTGACTTACCCTTAGTATAATTAGTTTCTTGAGGATATAAATTAAAATTTTGTGATCTAAAAACCCAGTAAAATGATAGATAATAACATGAAACAACGTAACAATGGGTGAGCATAATCATTATCATCATAACATAGGCACAATATCGTAATCATGAGAGGAATCATTAAGAAAAGACATGGAATGTGGAAATTAATATAAATGAATAATAATGTCTTTTTAGTTATCTACTTCAAATAGTTGTGAAAAAATATTGAATCATGTTCACACATAATTTCACTTTAACTCATGTGATTCATCACTTTACCTAATTAATTAGAGTGCTGTATAATTCTGGATGCACCCCTCGCTTCATAAAATTTTCATTATCATGAATTCCACATAGAACAAAAATCAATAAAGAACATAAATAAACTAAATAAATTAATTGGTTTTATATCATATAAACACATTCATAAACATTGGGATTCCAAAAGAAAGAGGGAATGGCCTGCTTGATACAAGAACCATCAACCTTGAGTGAGAAGTAAAAGGTGTATTTTTTAAAGAAGAGTTCTTGTGGAAAAAATTTTGTTTGACATAAACTCCAATGTAAATAATTTTTATCCTTGAAAATGTAATATAATGATAAATATTTATTTTTAAAAAGTAAATATACAAAAAATGGAGTGAAAGAGGAATAACCCGAAGAACAAAAGTTGGGTTCGACAATTTCCCCTTACCTTGTATTTGAATGATTTATTCACATTATTGTCCTACATAATGATATTATATTCATTAATTAACAATAAAATAATCTTTAATAAATTAATATAGATCAATATAGTTTCATTAAGTTCCTTTATGGTCCTTTTCATTAGTTATATAGTTTATATCCATTGTTTGGGAGTTTTGTTTTTCTTAGTTTCAATTAATGGTTCACTTTTACACATGAATGGAAGTTCATGTAGAACATGCATAAACATACAGAACTAATATTACATTTTATTTTCGATATTCCAAGATTTTAAATGATCTTATAATGAAATATTTTCTATACCATGTGGATGAATTATTTTAATGATGATCATTTTAGGTTAATTTGGGTGGGTTTTGGATCACAACAAACATGTTTTTTTATCCATTAGTATTATGAAAAAAAAAATATGTTTCTAGAAAACAAAATGGGTTACAAAATACATAATAATATCTAGTTTCAACCATTTAATGGTTTCATTTCAAGCATTGAATGAGTTGAAGTAAAATTCAAGTGTATCAGGAATGATGTAGGTAAATTAACATATCAAAGGAATCAATTTCATTTTCATAAAAAAAAAAAGAGATCGGTAGGAGTATAATGAATATTATTCTATTAAAAAGATATAATACCAGTATATCAATCATACTGGAGTTATCAGGACATTGGTAGAAGAGAATTTGAGAATGAGAGAAGAATACAAATGAAATTTGAAAGGCAATTGAAAGAAAAGATAGAGGAATTACCTCTTTATTAATCCTCTTGAGATCCTCCTTAAGGAACCTACTATTGGTCTTTTTATGATAAAAAGATATCCCAGACATGGGGAGGGGTTATTGAATATATTTGGGAAAATTTTATACAATGCTTGAAGCTTGAGAGTTGTAAAGAAATAAGGGTGTGAGGGGTGGTATTTATAGTGGAGGGGAGAGGGGCTTTCTCAATATTATATTCATTAATTTATTATTTCTCCACAAGACAAGAAATAATAATGATTCCATGACCAAGAATATTAATAACATAATTTGAGTTCAAACCAATTGGGCTTACATCAAGAGAACATCATCCATGACCCTATAATTAATGTATTTATCTTATTTTGTAAATTATAGAATTTCACTACTCATAAAAAATTCTAGAATTTAAGAAAATATACCAAAAATTCTACCTAACCATTTTTTTATGTTTATAATACAAAAATGAAGTCTATTTTTAAATAATAAATTTCTAAATATGATAAATTTATTTCTAATTAAAATCATAATTTACTTGACAAATACATATTTTAAAAGGAAAAATGATTTCATAATGCTTTTAAAAATATCATAAGGTCTTATAAAATTATATTAAAACCATAATACATAGAATTCTCAATTTATGAACACGTTTTATGAAAATAGATTTTCCTTTAAATTAATTAATTAATTGAAATTAATTATTTGTAACTTATGAAAATACCAATACTTTTACTGTGGTAATTTTGTCACTTATAAGATGTCTACCTTTTATTTATACATTCATGGGTTAGGTTGATATTATTTTGGATGATTTACTATTCATAAGTGTTGTATTTATATTGAAAAGGGTATGTTACTATTCGTTAAAAATTAGGTTAGTCCTATCGGAGTCCAAACATTTTACTGATCCCAACAGTGTGTGTCAGATTTTTGAAATTCAAAATACCAAAGAGGAAAATTTATGTTTAAAGGTCACATTGTAGTTTATTTAAGCATGATGTGTCATTGTGTTTCCTAATGTGATTGATTATGAAATTAATAAAATAAGGGAGAAATCTTATTAACAAAAGTTTGGGTCGTTACATTCTTTCATCATTTTTATATTTCTCCCTCGAAATTTCATTTTACATAAACAGGTTAGGGTACTTCTCCTATATTGCATCGTTTAGTTCCCAAGTTACATCTTCATACTTATGGTTCCTCTACAACACTTTGACAAGGTGGGTTTTCTTTTTGCGTTGAACCTTATCTCTCTGATAAAAAAAAATTTGGTTTCTCCTCATAAGAGAGATCATGTTATAATTATACCACCTCTAAGTTCAGTACATGTGAGTGATCTGGTATGTACTTCCTCAGGAGTGATATGTGAAACACATCCTGAACTAGAGCCAAATTTGGTGGAAGTGCAAGCCAATATTCCACAACTTCTATACAGTCAAGGATATTAAAAGAGGCAATGTGCCTTGTGCTTGGCTTCCCTTTTCTTACAAACCACATGAATCTCTTCTATAGTGATATTAGAAGTAATATATTATCTCCAAGTTGAACTCCAAGTCCCTTTGAAGGTTGTCAGTATATCTCTTTTTCTAACTCTAAGAATATTTTTTATGTTTCTCGATGACTTAGACCTTCATTTTCATATCTCGCACAATATCATGTCCAAGTATCTTTCTTTCTCCAACTTCATCCCAATATGTTGTATTTATACATCACTTTCCATATAGAGATTCATATAGAGAAATATAAATACTTGAGTGGAAAATATTGTTGTATGAGAATTCAACCAATGGGAGATTATGATCCCATACACCTTTCAATTCTAAAGAGAAGGGTCTTAGCATGTTGTCAAGTGTTTGAATAGTCCTTTCAGATTGGCCATTGGTTTGGGGGTGATAGGTCATGCTGAAATTTAATTCAGTACTCAAAGCATTTTGAACACTCCTCCAGAATTTAGATGTCAAACTTCAATCACGATTAGAGACAATAAATAGTGGAACACCATACAGTCTAACCACTTACTTCACACATATCTTTGGAATTTTTTTGTGCGAGATATCTTTAAGAATAGTAGTCAAATAGGCTGTCTTGGTGAGTCAGTAAACAACAACCCATATTGCATTATTTCCCTTTGACGTCTTTGGGAGACCCATGATAAAGTCCATAGTGACATTTTCCCATTTCCACATGTTTATAGGCAATGGTTGTATCATCCCTTTTGAATTTTTTCACTCTACTTTCCCATTATGAAATACCAAGAACCTAGAGATATATTCTATAATTTCCTTCTTCATGTTATCCCACTGTAAGTGTTCTCGAAGATCGTGGTACTACTTGGTGCTACCAATATGGATATCGAATGTTCAGATATGTGCATTTCCCAATATTTCCTTTCTTATCTCGGGTGATGAAGGCACACAAAGTGGTGTTCCAAACTGAATCACACCATAATCATCGATATGGAAATATTACAGCTTCCCCTACTTTACTGCATTCACCTTATTTTTGAACTCAAAATCATCCATTTTTTCCTCCTTAATCATATGTTGGATTTATAGGTGCGCAATAATTTGCGAAATTTTGGATGTATCCCATGCCCTTAGGATTTCTAAATCCATCCTTTTCATTTCCAAGAAGAATGGTTCTTTCTCAATCTTTAACATGGATAGAGTAGCAGGTTCATTTATTCATAGATCATCAGCTACCTCATTCATCATTCCAGGATGATAGTCAATAAATAAATTGTAGTCCTTGATTATCTCTAACCATATCCTTTGATACATTTTGAGCTCTTTTTGTGTGAATATAAACTTTAGGTTCTTTTGGTTGGTGTATATGTCACACTTCTCACTATAAAGGTAGTGCCACTATACTTTCAAGGAAAAAATCATGGATTCTAACTCTAGATCATGCATCGAGTAGTTTTTTTCATGGATTTTCAACTGTTGTGAGTCATAGGCTTTGACATTATCATTTTGAATGAGTACACAACCCAAGATTTTCTTTGAATCATCACTATATATCATAAAACATTCTCCAATTTTTAGTAATGTGAGTATAGGTGTAATGATCAGCCTTCTCTTTGGCTCTTTGAATCTTCCCTCGCATTCTTCTATTCATACATTCTTTACCCCTTTCATTGTTAACTATGTTAGCGGTTTAGTCAATCATGAGAAATTTCTCCAAAAACATCGGTAGTATCCAACTAATCCTAGAAAAATATGGATTTCTATTACACTAGAGGGTCTGGTCCATTCCTTAATTGCCTTTTTTAGGGGTCCACAGAAATTCCCTCACTTGTGATCACATGTCCCAAGAATTTTACTTTCTTCATCCAAAAGTCACATTTGATAAACTTGGCGAACAACTTATCCGTTCTCAATGTTTCCAACACATGTCATAGATGTTCATTATGTCCCTCCTTTCTCTTGGAGTATATTAGAATGTCATTGATAAACACTACCATGAATTTTTATAGGTAATGTCTAAAGACTCTATTCATCAAATCCATAAAGATTTTAGGGGAATTAGTAAGTCCTAAGGGCATCACCAGAAAATCATAGTGTACATACATTGTATGGAAGGAAGTCATGTGAATATATTCCTTCTTCGCCTCTAGCTAATGATATCTAGAATGAAGATCCACATTTGAGAAGTATTGATTTCCACATAACTGATCGAACAAGTCATATATCCTTGGAAGAGGATACTTGTTCTTTATGGAGATCTTGTTGAGTTCTTGATAATCGATGGAAATCCGCATTGTTCCATCCTTCCTCTTCAAAAATATCATCCGCACACCCCAAGGTGATGCCCTAGGGTGATTGGATCCTTTTTACAAATGATCTTCTAGCTACTTCTTTAACTAATATAGCTCAATAGGAGTCGTCCTATAGGGACACTTTGAGATAGGAGTAGCTCTGGGTATGATTTCTATGGAGAACTCTTCCTCATGATCTGGGGGAAGTCTGAGTAACCCTTCAGAAAATACATTATTGTATTAACTCATGATGGGCATTTCTGCTATGTTGAAAATTTCCTTTAACTCAACCATTTGAGCGAGGTATCCATATTCACATGGAATCAACACTCACACTATTAAAGGATTTTTCAAAGGAGATTCATGATCTTCCTTGCATGTATAGAGGATCATGGGATGGTTCCAAATAAGAAATGTATTTTCCTTTTCCTGACAGTTGATATGTGATCTATATAAAGAGATCCAATCCATTCCCATTATAACGTCTAATTCCACCAAGGGATTTATTACGAGATTTGTTGATAGAATCTTCCCACATACGCTAGTAGTATAAGAGTAAAACACTTGGGTTCTAATGATTTAACCCCTTGGTGTTTTTACAGATATCTCTACTTCATGATTTCAAAGCTTTGATTCTATATTTTTTTTAAACATGCATGATATAAAGAAATGTGTAGAAATATAATCAAATAATAAATTTTCCATTCTTGAGGGAATAGGAAGTGTACCATGTATGAATTCATTATATTACTCCACTTACATAGTAGTGATGGAATATTTCTTACTTTATTACTTTTTCTTTGGTGGTTTTTGGCACTGATTACCATCAAGGACTCGAGGTTAAGTGCACTGGCTTGCATAGTTCTATTACTCTGTACAGTTGTAACATTGGATCGTGGGTGGTTCTCTCCATTATTCCACTACATTATCTATCCTTCTCATTTATTTTTTTCATTCATGATCATGGTTCCCTTATTTCCACACTTGAAGCATTTCCCAATCCCTTTGAGTTAGTTCCCATGATTCATCTTCCCACATTTGTTTCATGTGGGTTATTGAGTTTTCTTCCCACCATTATAATTAGATCCTATATCTTGAAACTCTATCATTATTTTCATATCACCTTATATATGAGACCATTATCCAAACTTTATATCCACTATGAGGGCACATTAAACAAATTCTTCATAACTCCCAAAGTCTCGAATTACAAGTTCCTTTAGAAGGTGTGCTTTTAACCCACTAAAGAATCTATCATTTTTTCTATCATTTTTTATAAAAAAAACTTGAAGTATAACTTCCAAGACTTGTGAAATTCACTTCATAGGTTTTGACATCTTCAACGTCCTTTTTATTAAGCTCTATGAATACTTTATCCATATTTTTATGAAGAGTTACTTGTAAATACTTATTAAGAAACATCATCTTAAAGTCTTCCCATTCCATATTTTCAATCTCATCTCTTGGATTGATGTTATTAATGAAATCCCACCATTGATCAGCCTCTCCAGCTAGATGATAAATATCTAGTTTCACCTTCTCAATCTCAGAATAGTGAAGCACTATAAATATCTTCTCCATGGAGTTGACTTACTATTCAGAAACTAGTGGATTGGAATATCCACTGAAAGTCATTGGTCGTTTCTGTATAAAACACTTGATATCTAGTTTCTCCCTCATTACTGAAGGAGTAAGTTCCTCATTATTCGGGTTATTATTCATAACCTAAGATAGTTAGGTAAGTTTCTCCGTTATTTTTTGATCTCCACCACCCAAAGAATTGGGAATTTTGTTCAGTAAATCATTGCATTGTCCCTCACACGGGTTTTTGGCTAGGTTTTTTCAGGTTCCCACCATTTTCTAAAATAGAAAAGGCTAGAAAAAACATAATTCAATGATTCATGAATAAATAACTTATTAATTTGTTCAATTTACACAAAAAAAATTATATTATGGGATCCTTGTGTTAATAAAATCTTCTATTTTTCATATTTTTACTTAGTCTCATACAAGAGGTTTTCTCTAGGGTTCACTAATCCTAATTCCCAAATTAACTAAACCTTTCCTTTGATACCAATTATAGAGACCCTAGTTTTATTACCTCATTTTAATGATTAAAAATATAAAAACATTACATATAAATGATATGAATGTTTAGTGGTCTTTGAAAAACTAGGACCATATATAACTTTTACAACATGAAACATAAACATTTATTTAATTCCTTCTTCTCTAGCTTCTCATTGGCCCTTGACTTCCCCTTAGTACAAGTACCTACATGAGGATATAAATAAAAAAGGGGTGTGCTAAAAACCCTATAAGTTTATAGATAGTACATGAAACAACATTACATGGGGTGATTATAATCATTATCGTCATAACATAGTAACATGATCATAATCATGAGAGAAAACATTATGAAAAGACTTGGAATGTGGCAATGCATAAAATCGAAACATCATTTCTTAGTAGTTATCTACCACACATAGTTAGGAAAAAATATAGCATCATGTTCACACATAATTTCACTTTATCTCATGAGATTCATCACTTTACCCAATATATAGGAGTGTTGTATAATTCCGAGCGCACCTATCACATTTAAACATTCATATTGCGCTATATAATTCTGGGTGCACCCATCACATCATAACATTTTCATTATCATGCATGAAACATATACCATATATCATTAATTAAAATAAATAAAACATTTAAAGGAATGGGTTTCATCTCATAAGAAAAAAATCCTAAAATTTGGGATCTTAAATGAAATAGGGAATGACATACATGATGCAAGATCCATAAACCTTCAGTCAGAAGTAAAAGGTGTGTTTTTTAAAGAAGAGTTCGATTGGAAAACATTTTATTTGACATAATCTCTAGAGGAAAACATTTATATCCTATAAAAGGTAATATATTTATGAAAAATTATTTTTTAAGTGTATCCATACTGAAAATGTAGTGAAAGAGGGAGAACCCAAAGAAAGAAAGTTGGGTTCGAGAATTTCCCCATAACTTGTATCTGAATGCTTTATTGAATTTATTGTCCAGTATAATGAAATTATATTCATTAATTAACAATTATTGAACCTGTATACATCAATATGTTTCATTATGGTTTCATTATGTTATTTTATGGTGCTTTTTATGAGTTATATGGTTTAAATCCATTGTTCGAGAGTGTTCTTTTTCGTAGTTTTCATTAACGGTTCACTTGTACACATGAATGGATGTTCATTTAGGGAATGGATAATCATCCAGAACTAATATTACATGTTATTAATGTTCTTAAAAGAGTTTAAATTTTCTAATAATGAATTATGTTGTATACCATGTGGATGAATCATTTTAAAGATAATTGTTTTAGGATAATTTGGGTGGTTTTTAGATCACAACAAACATGTTTTGTTTTATCATTTGGTATTATAAATAAAATTTGTTTCCATAAAATAAATAGGTTTAAAAAATACATAAAAAATATTGTTTCAAACTTTTAACGGTTTCATTTCTATCCTTTAAGGAGTTTAAGGAAAATGGAAGTGCATCGCCCATGATGTGGGTAAATTAACACGTCATGGGCAACGATTTCATTTTTATAAACAAAGAGAGGGAGGGAGGTGTATAATCAATAATATTACATTAACATAATCTAATACCATTATATAAATCATAACATATTTATCATGACATTTGGATAATAGAATTTGATGATAAGTGAAGAAAAGAAATGAAATTTTAAAGGTAATTGAAAGAAAAGAGGGAGAGGAATTATCTCTTGAATCCTCCTCTTGAGATCCTCCTTAAGGAAACTAGTCTTGATACTTTAATGATAATAAGATCTCCTGAACATGGGGAGGGGTTGGGGAATGATATTTTGTCATAATTGGGAAATGGATTGAATCTTTAGAGGTTTTAATAAATGAGGATGTGAGTGGTGGTATTTATTGTGGGGGAGAGGGGTTTTCTAAATATTATATTCACTAATTTATTATTTCTACAAAACAAAAGAAATATTAATGATTCCAGGACCAATAATAGTAATAAGTTCATTAGAGTTCTAACCAATTCGGCTTACCTCAGCATAACATAATCCACGACTATATAATTAATGTATTTAGCTTATTTTACAAATTATAGTATTTTACTTTTCATCAAAAATTCAAGTATTTCAAAAAAATAACAAAAAATTACCCTAAACATTTCTCAATGTTTAGAATTAAAAAAGGATCACCATTTTTTAAAAATATGTTTCTAAATATTATTAATTTATTTTTAATTAAAATCATTTTTTACATGAAAAATACATATTTCAAATTGACAACGGATTTTATAATACTTTAAAAAATTACCTGAGTTCTTATAAAATTATCTTAAAACCAGAAAACATAGAATTGTTAATTTATGAACACATTTTAGGAAAATAAATTTTCTTTTAAATTAATTAATTAATTATAATTAATTATTTATAATTTATAAAAATACCAATAATTTTACTATTGTCATATTTCCAGTTATATGATGTCTAACTTTTATTTATACTTTCATGGGTAAGGCTGCGATTATTTTGGACAATTTACTATTAATAAGGGTCAAATTACTATTCACAAGGGTAGGTTTCTATTCACTAAACATTAGGTTTTGCCTATCAAACTCCAAACATCTTACTGATCAAAATCATGTATGTTAGATTTTTGAAATTCAAAACACAAAAGTGGAAAATTATCGTTTAAATGTCACATAATAGTTAATTTAATCATGATGTGTCATTGTGTTTCCTAATGTGATGGATTATGACATTACTACAAGGACGGAGATATTGCATTGAGAAAAGTTTAGGTAATTACACCATATCCCATATTTAATCTTAAATACCTATAAAACCATGAATTTAATGAAATGTGGGAAGCACCTTGTCCATTATTATTAGGTACCAACTCTATATAATTAACTCCTTAAAAATTAAATTTCATAATTTAATACCTCAAATTTAATGAAAAAAATCTATTTTAAAGAAAAATGAGTTTTTAATGATTTAAAAGTATGGATTGTATAAAAATAATTCATCTTATAAAAGTAACAATTATTATATAATCTATTATTATTAATGAAAAAAATGAAAACAAAATATATATAAAAATATAGTAAAGAAAAAGTGATAAAAATTACTTAATTATGTTCCCCTACACACATTCCTTACATGTCCCCATATATGTTCTCTCCTCAAATGTCATACAATGAAATCATATCCCCTTATTTTCAAGCCCAAATTCATTGAATTTAGTTTCCAAGGTCTTAGTTGGATACAAATGTTCTATCTTTAGTACTTTTTCAATTATCTCTCACTCATGGTCAACTTCTCATATAAAATTTTTCCATAATTACTAATTCATCCAAAAAAACAACTATTTAAATCCATTTCACTCTTAATAACATGAGTTCTTGATTCACCTCCCCCTTCTTCACTCAATAATATTGCACAAGTTTCCCATTTTTTTATCCATGTGATGTGAAATAGAAATATTTAGAAATTCATTATAACTGATCTGAAACTAATACATCCCTTGCAGAAAGAATCCCCTAGGACTACATTTAATTTTTATGGCATGGAATAATGTTATGGGAGGCCTTCTCTGTGGCTATTATTTACTTTTATTTGATGGATTTTTATGTTTCAAAAAATAAACCCATGTGTAAATCAATCATAAAAGAATCTATTATGGATCTAGGTTTCTCACGGTACTCTAATTACAAAATTTTATATAATTATTGGTTATGGTGATCCATTGATGAGTTAATAGTATTTAGAAAGAAAAATATAACTCATTATTAGGTCCTTTATAGAAATTAAAAAAACATAGAATTTAATTTCATCTAATCACTTTCCTGTTATCCATTAATTAAAATATTCCATAAATAAGATTTTCATTGTTTTTAAGGTGATTTCATATCGTTAAGAAATTATGGATGGTTTTTCTCAATTTTTTTATCCTAAAATCACAACACACTATAAACATGTTTTTCTCCCTTAAAAATTCATTAGATTATTTGACAAATGAATTCAAAATTATATACATGCAACTATGAATTGAAACATTTAATTCAGTAGTATATAAATAAAACTATAAGAAATTGGAAAATCCCTCATCAGTAATATTATTTTCATGGTAGTGTATTTTTTCTCCTTGGTCTTTTAATGATCAATTCATTATTTTATATGTAATATCATATTATTTATCAAGTAATAACATATTTTCAAGGAATTTATGGAAAATAATCTTTTAAAAATAAAAAAAAAGATGAAAAATAAGAAACCGTAGTTTTTTTTCCTCCCTAGAATCACTGGTTTTATAGTCTCAGTTAGACTTCCCCCTTTACATTCTCTTTAATAATCCCATGGTATTTGGTTTCTCAAATGTGGGAAAGTAGTATGTTCATGAAAAATTTATTAATAATTTTTTCATATATTTTCAATATCATTCAATTATGTATTCAATCATTCACTATGACATAATAGTTCTAGGTGGAATACTTCCACTTCAATTTCCCATTTTAGATATGAAGAGAATCATTTGGCTTCCAGATTTAATGAATTTTTCATGATTCACTTAATATTTTTTTTATTTCATATTTAAAATAATAATATTTCAAACTTGTTATTTTGTTCTCTTCTATATTTATTTTCACTGCTTTATCATTCTCTTATTCAAGATTTATTTTTAAATCTACACTTGCATTTGGACCACATTTTAATATTAAATTTTTCTTTCCTCGTATTTTATTTTCCTATTCTAGATGGAATAATGGTCCAAAATATTCATGATCTTTTCTAATCATATCCAACTCAATAGAACTATTTATTCTACCATCTATGAATTGTTCCTCTCTATTAATTTTATTTTGTACATGAATTATCATATCTAGAATTATAGTGATTCTTCTCTCATCACCTTATTTAATTACAAATTGTACTAGATTTTTAATTTTAGAACCTTTCAGACCATATATCTACTCATAAGTTCATTCTAGTGGGAAACCACAATTAATGTTCTATTCAAATGAATGTGTATTTATTATAGAATTTTTATTGGTTTCCTCATCTATAAATAACTAAAAAAAACATCAAATCAGTATTCTTTCTTATCCTCTTTTTCATTCCATAGGTGTGATTGATAATTCACCCTCCAAACAATGTATTAATTTTTAGGTAGTAATCATATCTTTATATATGTAACTATGTATCCTATCATCTATCACTATTTATGATTCAAAATAGATGATTCATTCTTGTGTGTTCATGGAGTGTGTTACTATTCATTCTTTGATACTATAGAAATTAAAACGACTTCATTAATGTGTCTGTGGTTTTTTTTTAAATATACTTCCATTATATCTTTACTTATTGATAGTTTTTCTCAAATTTCATAAAGTATCTATAAATAAACTCTATCATATTATTTTAATCAATTAAAATAAGTGCTTAATTCTTATAAATCCCCTGATAAGTTGTATATAAATGCCTCTTTACACCGGAATTTTCATCTTTCATGAAGCCATATTTCCCCTTCTAATGCATGTCACTTTGATTAATATATTTTGGGTAGCCTTGATCTTAGCAGATTTAAATATTTCCATGATAACCATGATAGAATAACCTTACTCCCCCCCCCCAATTTGGGAAATTATGTATTTAAAAGTCAAAATATCACTCCCATTGTTTGTTTAAGTCCCCCCCAACTAAATTTGGATGCCCATTACATGAAAAAGGATCATTCAAGGATGGATTTCTAGAAATTATAGCATGTTGTAATTTTCACTTGACCCTCAAAATTAAATTTTAAATAAAACTAAAATATTTATAATATATACATGGTAATGTGTTACTCTTAAATTCTTTATTTCCCAATTTTCGGATAGAAATTCCCATAATTTGGAACAGTGATTAAGATACTATCACATAAAAAATCCTGAAAATTTTTATTATATTCACATGAAATCTATGTTAGTAACATTGCTCTTTATTTTTCAATTTATTTCATGAAACCATGTTATGATGTTATTCATGATGTTTATAAATTGTTATATGTCCTTGTTTTTTGGAAGTGGTACTAAGGTACATAGGCATTCTCATTTTCCTCATGGAATCCACTATAGAATTGAAATAAAATTTGTTGAAAATGTAACTAGGTTCTATTGATTTTTTATTTCCAATTGACCCTCCAATTTTTATGTTCACCAACACTTTTCCATCAATGTTGATTCCATTTTAAGAAATGTTCAAATATAATTAAAATAAATATTTTGGTAGGTATTAAATTATGTTAGTAATTTTTGAACCCCTTCTATACCATATGAATGTTAAATTTTTCTACATAACATAATTTCATGATTTTCTCCTCATTATTTAGGAATATTCTTAGGTATGTATATATATATATATATATATATTTATATTTATTTATTTAATGGATTTTTGTTATCAGATCTTGGGAATATATTCTCTTTCCCAATGGTGTTAATATGATTCATGGTCCATTTTGCATAACTTGGGGTAATACTGAGACATATAATCCTATTTAAAATTGAATCTATGTCTAACTATATGGCTTCTAATTCTATTGTATAGAGTTTCTAGACCACCAATCATGGTGGATTCCTTTACATTCCTTACTATAATGTGATTCAAGTATTTCTATTAGGATATGTTATTTAAATTCTTTTAAATAAATGGGTAAAATTCTGATGAAATGGGTATTCCATGCCTCTAAAAATAATTTCAAATTAGAATGAAAACAATGATTAGTCATGAAAATAAAATATTTTTTAGTCAAATATAAAATAACTAAATCTAGATTTATATTTTTTATATTTATGTGCTTTTATATTTTTTTCAAAAAAAATGGATGTGAATCAATAAATAAACAAAAATTATGACCACTAATAATTCATATTATTTATGTATGAGATGAGTGAAAAAAACTAGTTAGGAAAAGTTTGTATGCATATAATTATGTTGTTTTATTCACTAATATTATTAAATTGTTAAGAGTTGGAAACTGAAATAAAATTTCGTATATCGGTCATGTTTCCATGCATGAATTGAAATATCATAGTCTTTTTATATTTTAGTAGAGTTATTTTGTGGTATATAGTGGTAATAGGAAAAAAATTGTAGAATAGTGTATTTTAAGACAATTTTAGATGTCTGAGTGTGTCTGAATAGTGGTTACTCTATGAATATGTTTATACAACAACCCTAAAACATTAATCCACCTGGATTATAGGATTATTACTGAGGTGCATGGATATATATTCAATTCCCATTTGACCTCTATCACCCTATATTTATATAACATAATTAAAACTACTTATATGTATAATGTAAATTAAAATGAATAATATACATCAAGAATCCAAAATTCATACGTCTTGCGAAATGTTTATAACACTTTCATCCCCTAAATATAGGTCTACAAATTCTTACTAAAACAATGATAATCATGTGATTTTTATCTAATACCTATCATATATGAATCTAAAACATGGTTTCCATGAATTTTATGTTACGTCGCCTCCTCATAAAATGGTTGATTGAATGGATAGAGACAGAATAGTAGATATGGGGAGTGGGATAGTTCATGTATGCTGGTAGGAGATATTCTAGAGGGTGGAGGTGTAGAGAAAAATGAACATGGTAATGGTATATGATGAATTTAATTAATATATTCATTAATATTATGATACATACTGTAATAAATTAATTAATGATTCCCTTTTATTTTCCTTATTCCCTAGGATGATTCCATGTGGTGAGATCTTCATGGGCTTCAAATGCATTCGAAGATCTACAGACTTTAGTGGGAATAATATGAGTTTCTCTACCTTCATTATTGATAAATAGATTCCAAGATTAGATATCTAATAAAATTACATGATTTTGAAAAATTACAATAATGAAAAAATTCCACCCCCCCCCCCTCCATGTCTTCAACATGTTTTCGATATAATATTACATAGATTGGATGTTAATTTAGAGTCCCTAAAATAATTGGGTTTATATTTATCCTTTGAGGGTGAGTGAATCATTATGGGTAATCCAATATCTATATATGTTCTTCCAAACATGAAGAAACTATGTCCCTTAAGATTAAATTGATGATTAGTGTGTATATGTGGAAACCTGTTATTATGTTCAGTAAACTTAAGAATACATTATAACATGATGTCACATTTTGAGAAATTGTCATTACATAAAAGTTTGATATGGAAAGGGGATGTTGTGAATATTATAGCGCATAAGAAGGATTTTTTAGGTCATGAAAATAATAGAAAATGTTGATATATTAATGGGAGTAAATTTATGTGTTTATAAAAATCACATATCCATGAGTAAGAAATATTATTGGATATGGGTTTATTTTTTCCTATCAATATTGAATGAAATTTGTATTCCCTCTTTAAGTTTGTGGGAAGGATATTATAGCCAAGTGTATCATTCCCCATAGATATAAGCTTTCTATATCGATATCCTATATACACATGAGGAATTCATTTCTGTAGTTTGATATATATATTCTAAATGATAGTCCTATAATACTGGTAGAGTTAACACAAATATAGATGTGAGGTTCAAGGTCAAACCCTGGTGGAAAATTTTTTTTCATCATCCAATTTCCCCTAAAAAACACCCATATCTCTTGGTCTCATTCCCAATGGAAGAGATTATTTCCATGGTTGTATCCCATAATAATAGGTTCCCTTCCCATAGCTATATCTAGTGTGACATAGACATTACAATATGAGCCACTGGGGTTATGCATGTGTATTTTGGAAAGAGACATGGGAACATAGCCTATAAACATATAAATCTATCATCTATATATCTTATTTTTATACTTGTGTGAGGAAACATTGTTCTAGATTAATTTATTTGAGAGATATTAGATTATGTTGTAGCATTGGGATAAGTGGGATGGCCCTATGGATATGTTTTCTTGTGAGATTGTTTTGCTATGAATGACATTTCATTGGGTCTTTAGATGGAGTTTTGTTGGAATTAAAATTTGTTGGTCATGTTATTTTTTTTATATTATCTCCCTAAAATCTATTTAAACTTACATGCTTCCCTTGGGATGGATTTAACTACACATTACAATCTTCCTGACTTTTAGTCTTACACATCAACTCTCCATAATTAATTCCTTAAAAAAAATTCAAAATTTAATCCCTAAAATTTAAACTACAAAATATATTCACAATGAAATTAATATATCAATTATTTAAATTTTTAAATTGAATAAAATTGATTTTTTAACATTTAAATAAGGTAAAATATCTTATATATTTTATAATTATTCTCAAAATCATGAAAACTATTATAATTAATATATATGGTTATATAAAATAAATGGAATAAATATAAATACAAACTAACTAACAATAAAATCAGATAAGGTAATAAATATATTTTCTCTCAACCTTTTGAATAAATTATACGGGCTAAGGATAAGACCATTGAGGTAATAAATAAAGAGCATAAAAAGTAGGAAAAAAATTAGATAGGCATAATCAACAATTTTTTGTGGCACATTACTATACACCTTGTATATGGATGATGTTTACAATACCTATAGATACATAGTAGAATCCTCATGATGATATAAATAATGATCTCCCTTTTTATCGTACCATAAAAAATTACTCATGTATTAATATTTTCTATTATATACATATAATATAAGTATTTTGAAGTATTTCAGAAATATAATTTTTATTTTTCATAGTTTTTTTTCACTTTATTGTTATTATAAATTTTGGGAATGTTTTTTAATATTTTTTAAATAATTATTTATTTTTTGAGAGGTTTCATTATTTATTTGTGAAGTTAAACTCAAATTTTTATTATTATTACATATATATTTTTCATTAATATTATTTTTTTATGGGTAGTTTTCAAAAAATACAAAATATCACATATAGTTTGTTGTAGTAATTTTTTCACTAAGAATATGTTTAATGGAATATATTATTTGTGGAAGATAATATTAATTGTGATGAATGATAAAAAATGCACAATGTCTCCATATAGATATGGGATAACAAAAATAATTTTATTTTTGATATAAATTTATCTTTCATATTTTAATAATTAAATAATTTTTCTTGATAACAAAGTACATAGTGAAATGGTTACTATCCATTTAAAAAACAATAAAATAATTGTATAAAGTAGTGTTCATGAGAAAATATGTCATGTTAATGAAATTAGATACTCATTAATTATTAGTTTTTATAAAATATACACATACAATAATTCAATATAATAACATAAGGTAGAAAGTGTAAATAATTTTATTATATCTGAATGAAATATCACATAAAATATAACATAAATATTTAATTAAATATATTATACATCATATGTATAAAAAAATTTCTTTTTGAGTTACAATATAATAACTATTTATTAATGTTCTTATATTTCAATATTAATTCGATATAGGGAATTATCGTTTTAGTAGTGGCTATATAATTTTATTCCATGGAAATCAGTTACTTTCTTGTTCACATACACCAATGCAAAAAAAGTGAAACATATGTCCACAATAAAATAGTTTTATAAATAATGATAATTAACTAATGTTAACCAACTAGTGAATGTTGAATGTTTTGGAATTTAAGTCCCAAATAAATTAAATATTATAGGGACAAAAATAATTTTACATCAATAAAAATGTTAGATGGTATAAGTAGTTATGATATTTCAAATACATGAATATTTACAACAATAGATGTCATATACCATTATCCACTACGAAATTAAATATTTTATTATTCGATTAAAAATTAAAAAACTAACTTAATTTTTTCAATAAAATAATATTTCTATTTATTTTTAAATAAAATAATTAAATTGTAATGAATGGTATTCCAGGAAAATAACATTGTTAATGGTTTCTTGATTATAAAGGTCTATAATATTGTGATTCTAATGATATTAGGGATAAATTAATCTAATGTAATGTTTATGTTGACCATTCATATAATTATATTTTGTAAATATAAAACATTTCACAGATAAACTCCCTTTTTAAACATTATAGATATTGATGGTTCACTTCTAGAAATATATAATTAATAATCCTTATGAAATTTCCAAGGGATGAATCAAGTATAATTATTTTTTATCTAAATAGACTTCCGTTCTAAGAAATTAATTTTATATAATGAAAAAATACATGAAAAAATACATGGGAATTATACAATTAATTATAAAGGGGATTTTCTAAAATTATGTATAAATTAGTATTTACTAAAGAAAATAAGAAATCATTTGAAAAGGGAAAATCATAAAACTAATATTTTTGATTAAGGAATAATATAGTTTATGTATAACCATAATTACAATTGACTGTTTTTATAATGGGGAAAATTTTAAAGACTATTACATTTTATTTTTTTAGTGTTGTAGAAATATAATGTTTTTAGTAGTATCTTGGATGAAAAAAATAATAATATTAAGATGGAATTTTAGCTAGAAGAGGTGTATATAGAATAAATTTATGTGTTTCACCATGAGTCGTTAGTTGGGAAGTTGTATTGTCACAGTATACATATGTAATGAGAGTTATAAATTTATCAAATTCAATAGGATTTTTTATTCATGCTATGATTATCTAGGTTTCGGCATGAGTAGTATTGTTCATGGAATTGTTGGTTTTGTATGTAAGATGAATGTCTTTTGGACACTATTCTATGGATTTTTAGTTAACCTAGTCTATATTGGAACCCTTGGATCATATTTTCCTTATAATGTGGGGTGAAAATCATGGGGTCATGTGTTTCTTAGAGTTTTTATTTTCTTATGAAAGTCACCATCATGGAATAGTCAAAACTATCATCGTATAAACCCATGAGTGGTGGATTTCTTGTTTTTACCTTTATAGGATTCATTGCACCATTTTTCATGGGTTGCATCATGAACTTAGTCTGTGGTTTATTAGGTTTAGGGGAAAGTCCAATGAATCATGTAATTTTTTCTAGTGGTTAAAATGTTTTCATGAAATTACATTCATAATCCCATGAACATCTTTAGTTATATAAAATTGAAGAGGGTTAGCTATGATTTATAGGTTAGATCCTTCATGGATCAAACCTTTATCATCAAAAGAGTGTTCAAAACCAACTTTTCATATTATTTTCCAATACATCATTTTATTATTATATGTATCTATTTTTTAAATATTAATATTTTGTGTCCCATCCATTTTAGTTTGATTTAAATAGTTTCTCTAATACCCCAGGTTACATACAGGTATCCTTGGGGGATATTGGAATGCTCATTCCATAGTTCTTGAAGTCCTATATTTGAATGTTGTTAATTCTATAATATAAGGATTCCTTCTATTATATTTTACAATGTTTATTCTTATTATTTATAATTTATTTTGATATGATTTAGTCTTTATAATAATGTTTCATTCAAGTGAGTATATTGATTCACTCTAGTTTAATGCTTCATTCTTATAAACTATTGACATTGTTTGGTGCACAAAGTTTGTAATATTTTATGTTTAGATATATAATATAATGTTAATTCATGTCATTTATAAATATACAGGATAATTTTGGATTTAATGGTATAGTTCCTCCTTAATGATGAATCATTACCAAAAGATCATTATTTTTATGAATATATTTTCTAGATCCTTCTTTATTAAAAATAATATGGTTGCTTAATTAAATTTTTCATTTACAAATTAGTATATATAACATGTTTTAAATTATATAATTTTTTAATAAGAAATGATAATTATGTGTTATGATGAGCCAAAGAACTAATAAGGTTGATTCAATTAAATTCAAGTTGTATATATGATGCTTTTAATGAACAGCGTATGCTAGAGTTACAAATTCTTATTTCATTACACATATATATTAATTGAATATTATAATACTTAAATATTAAATGTTTTACAAAGAATGAATTAAGTATGTATGAGTTAATAGAGATGAAATGTGACATACACTAATAGATTTCTATAGACATCAATTTAAATATTGTTAATTAAGTACAACTACTTGTTATACATGCATTAAAAAATATATAAAATATTGATTATTGTTTGTTATTTATTCTATGTTTATTATATTATCTATATTTTATTATGTAATTTATTAAACAATCCATATCTGGTTTATATATGAAAAATACAAGCTAAGAATGTTATAATATTTTGGTAGTTTAAATAATCATGTGGTGATGCTAACATCAATTTTTTATGCAAGTGCAGTAATCATTTTAGTGTAACAAAAAAATGACTATCATTATATCATATGTACCCAATGACAATATTTATATAGTTATGGTTGAATATCATGTGTTATATTAATAAAAATTATATTGATTATTTATATATTGAATTTTTTTATTAATGATGTATGTTTTGATGACCATGTAATTGAATGGTCATGACTTGGTTAAGTTATCTAAAATAAATTATTTTACTTTTTTATTGATATTAATGGTATGATTTTGATATGATGATACTCATTGAATGTGTAATATGGGTAGTAATGAACATTAGGAGGCAATATTTGTTTGGTGAAAGGTGCCCTCATTGGTTATTGTGAGGGGTGATGATGTAGTGGGGTGGTGATGTGGTTATGATGTAGAAAAGAGATTTGAGACCATTTGTATACTCGTCTTGTTAATGTGTTTTCCTGATTTAAATTATTTTATCTATGGTTCTATAACAAGCCATGCGATTTTTTCTAATCATATTGATTTATATTGAACCAAGTAAATTCCTTTTGAATTCCCCCTATAATTTTATCAAGCGTACAAGGGAAAAGAACCATGGGGTAAAGAATTATTAAAGATCCAATGGTATAATGTACCAATGTTACATGGTGGATTATCTACCCATAAGTATAGGATAGTTGGTATTGATATTTTAAAAGATTTATTGAGGACCCTATATCAATTCTTATTCACTTGGATTGTTGGACTATTTTGGGATTTTTCATAATGATTGTCGAAGATAAAGTGAGGTGACCAGGATAGGATTACTTTGGAGGAGGTTATTGAAATATTCAACAATGATTTTATTTTTCATATGTTGATTATTATCTATATGAATGGGCATAAATAGATCCAGTTGGGGGGAAAAAGTTTGTGAAGCTTTTTGAAACATTTTATTGAAATTAATTTTTTTTTAATGTTTCTTACCCAGTGAAGAAAATCAAGTGAAATTTTTTTATATACCTTAAGTATAAATATATAGAAATTTATTAATTCCCTTTACCAAGAGTTTTGGAAATAGTTCATGATTGACAAGATATCATGGAGAGAGGTATTTTTTGAGTGATTGTTTCTATAATGTTCCTCATCGTATTTATAAAGAGGGTTATATAAACACTGTAATTTAGGTGTTTCAATATATTTCTAAGAGGAGAGTTGGACAATATTCTGGATTTAGACAAAATCTTTAACCATAGGGTTTGATTAAATCATTGTGTATTATGTTGGGTAAGCTGATAAGTTTATTTTTTAATTTTATGGGTCATCATAGGTAGCATTTCCCAAGGAAACAGTTTGATTATCATCTTTTGGTGGGTATTCACCATTAGATTGGGAGGTGAATAATGTTATGGGGAATTATTGGCAGTATGTCTATCATGTTAAAGACCTTCGGTTGAATGGGTCTGGATTTCTGTGGGCCAGGAAATCAGATGGAAGCAGGCGGTGGTTTACGAATCTTGGATCGATTATTGCAATACCTGCAAGAGGATGGATCATTTAGATGGTAGCTGTCAAGATCGACATGGTAGCAGGAGGTCTCTTGGTCTGGAGAAAAGGATTGGGAAATCTGTTGACAGGAGGGGGAAGTCTGCTGGTGATGATCCGATGGGCAATGCATTTGGACGTGGCTCCTATGCTGCAACTACATTGGAAAATCCAGTTGATTCTGCAAATCCTATGGTGTCTGTGGTGATGAATAGACTGAAGATGGACTTGAATCGGGGGAATACTGCCAAGGGAGCTATGGATAGAAGGGGTGCTGCTGTTGGAATGGTAGCATGCACACCGGTGGCTGTAGAGTAGAGGCAAGAAGCTCCAGGGATCATTAGTGCTGGCAGGTCTCATCTTGATCACTGCACGACAGAAGGTGGCATGCTTGTGGGGGCTGCTGCTATGATGGGGGGTGGTAGCAACAAGGTGAGCAGTGGGATGCAGGGGCCTTTGATGGCACCTGAGGATAGCAGGCTTGCTGTCGTTGTTTCCAATGTTGGGTTCAGTTGTCTGGATCCGAATGAGGAGGGGATTCCATCGACTAAAGAGGGTTGTGGGAAAATGACAGATGTCAGTCATTATCTGATTAGTGAGAGGAAGAATATGCAGCCACTACCTGATGCCTCAGGGAGTAATATTACCAACTGCAACCAGTTCAAAGTCTTGGAATCCGAAGAGGATTTGGATGCTCTACAGGTGATTGAAGGGAAGTATGAAGGGAGTTGTCCAGGCAATGCAGTGAAGGCGGTGGATACCAACCAAGTGATGGCAGGGCAGCCTCCATGTCTGGTTGTAGTTGACAGTAACAGATGTAATGATTGGGATCGAGGGATGCCTGATGGTTTCAATTACGGCATGGTAGCTGGAAATTGGGGAGACATCTCGGACAGTGACAAGGAAAGTCACGGTGTGATGGCCAGGCCTTCCTATTGTGAGGTTCTCAAGGACGGGAAGGGGAAATCTGGACAGGAAGTGAACATCACAGTAAAAAGAAGGATGAGGAAAGACTACTCTGATATGCCAAAGTTGTTGTCCACTAGATCCTCTTTCAAACAATCTCTGCATGACTTGGTATCTTTGGAAAAATTGAACCTTAGAAGGAAGTATGCCAAGATACTAAGGAAATATGAAATCTCGGAATGGGAGACGACCTCTGCGGAAGGAGGTTCGTATGGGGGATATGATGGTTTTTAAGTCTATGATATGTAATTGTGCTTCTATGTACTTGTTGTACTTTTCTTTTATTTAATAAATAGTCAGGGGCCTGCCTCTGACTGACTTTCCTGGTATATTGGTTGGTTTCTCATTTTTCATGGTTGTATTTTGTTTCATAAGGATGAGAGTAATTTTAGAATCATCTAATTAAAGGGTCCATAAATTCATAGACAATAACTTTTTAAATTTTTATGAATTATTGGAGTCATGGGAGTTTTTTAGTATAAATGGAGTATAGTTGATCTTATAGGGGGATTTTAGTTGGAAGAGGTGAATTGAGATATGACTATATATGTTTTAATGTGAGTGGTCAGTTTTAAAGGTGTGTCGTGGTGTGAAGGTGTGTAATATATTAGGGTGTAGTCAATGAATGTTATGAGTTTCTCATGTTTAATAATGTTTTATTGGTTTCACTATGATTATGTAGGTTATGAAATTAAGGGTTAAGGTCATGGCATGGTTGGTTTCAAGCATGGCATGAATATTTGTTACTACCCTTACCTATGTTTTTTTGGGTAAGCATTACATATTAAGGTAATATTTCAAAAAAAATATCTTGGAGTGAGGATCTGATCATAAAAAGAAGAGCATTAGATTTTTTTTATTTTTCAAGATTCCATCATAAAATTGTTATAGAGACATTGATATTAATCCTTTATTGATTGATTCATTTTATTGTCTTTTGGACAGTCACTGCACTATAGTTCATGTGTTCTGTTGTGAGATATTTTTGGGGCTGATCAAGTTAAGGGACAAGTTTATAGAATAATTAAATGATTTTTATTTTTTTTAATGTTTCATTGTGGTTATACTAATCATGTCATGACATTCTTGAATTTTATCAATTATTAGAGGGTTGGTCAAGATTTAATGGGGAGGGGAAATGAGTTTCACAATATGTTCCTCAGAAGATTGTTGGAAAGTATTCTATCACACAATTATGCTATATATTATTATGTGATTCTATAGTCTTAAATTTCATTAATAATTTGAGGTGTTCTTAACCCTTTAGTTTGATCACTTTTTTCCCTCTCAATGTTTATGTTTCCAAGGTTTCTTTTTGGGGAATATTTGGATGTCAGTTCCATGGTTCTTAAAACCATAGCTTTGAAGGGATTATATCCTTTAAACAAAGGTGCCCTTATTTTCAACATTTCATTTCACTGTCTAATTATTTATTACAATAATACTGGTTATAACCTTTATTCTTTGTCATAGTGGACTATGGATTATATATTAATGATGAATGCAATGATTCTAGTTTGAGTAAACATCTCCTTAATTCATTAGTTCTCGACATTGGTTCTCCTAAAGAGGTATTTTGTAGATTCATTTAGTTATGGGTTTTAGTGGGGGTGATCATAACATTTTAATTTTAATATATTATTACTAATTAAAAATAAGTGAGACTAAGAAAAAAACCAATATTTTTTAATTCCCTAAAACCCAACTCCAAAACAAATTCAATATTTTCTTAATATAGAGAAAGATAAATTAGAGATATTTAGAGAGAGAAATAAAAATAATTCATAAGATTAAAGTAAACATAAATTGGATGATAGTTTTAAATTTATAGATAATTTTAGAGAAAATTACTTGTAATATTTAGTCTTGTATAAAGTAGTCTTTGAATAACATGTGTGTCTGGTGGGATGGATAGAAAATTGTTATTGTTATTTTATAGGTAACTTATAAACAAAAAAACGATTAGTTAACATATAAATAACCATTTATATAATCAAAAAATAATTCGATATATATGTTTTCATATTATAATTAATTTATATAATATGTATTTATTTATTTTCTTAATTTATTATCTTCCAAAACCATAATATTTATCATCAACAATAATTTTTTATCCTAATTTTAAATAAAAAAACAATTTATATAAGTTTCTATCCTGTTTATTAAATACGTTTATCTAAATTGGAATTTTAATTCTAAATAAAAGTATTTAAGGTAATATATCCTTTATAATTAGTAAAGAAGACTTCTTTCTTCAATATCTATAAATAAATAACACATTAAATCAAACCAAAATGGCCCCATAAAATATCCCCATTGACAATAAGGGATTGAAATGAAATAATGGATTTAAATATTTTGATTCATCAACATTTATTAGAAAAATTCACTTGTTTGGTTGTTTTTAATTCTTAATATCATAACTCCTTCATTTTGAATATGTTTTACAGTTATTATTAACATTTATACACACCATTTTTAGTGTTTCTAATGATTTCCAGAATAAATAAATTATTTCTCAGATGGTAATATTATAATGATAATATATAATAGTAACTAATACAGGGTATCAAATGACTACCTATATGATTAAATAATGATTATAAAAATAAAAACATTATTTATACATTACCCCATCATAAAATTAACTCAATCAAAAATATTAAACAATTATCTATTTCTCCTAAAAATTTATTAATTATAATGAAAACTATTCTAAAATAATAACTTTTCAACTGATGAAAACATTACCTCAATGACTAAAAATGGACACCTTACCTAGTGACCACTTTACCCAAAGTACTACATCTATTTCTCAAATATATATGTACCTTGAAGAATTTTCCTTGAAATTAATTTTATTGTTACATTAACATACTCAAAAAAATTCTTCCCCACTTAATTTTACAAAAACATCAATAGATAGTGATTATCATTTTCATATTGATTTTATTAAATGATTTAATATTTTCATGTTCTAGAAAGATTTTTCAAAAAAAATCAATCAATTTTATAATTTTTATATGTATAAATATATTATATCAAATCAATTAGTTTTCTAAGATTTAATCATGTAAAATTTTTTTTTGAAATCGTATTTAAATTTTTTTTTCTCATTTCATGAATTTTGATTTCTGTATAAATCTTGTTTAGACCATGAATTTAATAATTATTCTTTTTTATCAAAACATAATTATATTTTATCGATTGAAAAAAATTCTGTATTACTTTTTATTCCATCATTCAATATTTATTTTCCAAATGTTTATTAGTTATAATTATATTTATTCAGTCACGTCATTTTATTGACATATCGTGGATGTTATGATGAAATTGATATTTCTTATGGGTGAGTTTTATTCTCACTTTGTATCTGAAGGTTCCGGGCGCAGCGGAAGCGCGTGAGTGGATGTGCCCACTTGGATTTTTTTTATTAGCAATGATCAATCCGGGATTAATACGACGTTAAACATCAGTCTCCAGAGATCGAATCACAGAAAAAGACAAAGAATATGGTTTGTCCCGGAACCACAAACAAGGATCATTACAGGTTGATTATAGTTAATTTAATTATTTATAAAGAAATACTTTTTGGGTGTTCTTTCTTCGTTAATGTTCTCGATCACGTTGTCGATATGATCCGTCGTTGCATTGTAGAAGCCAAGTGTAGACTCCCTCTAGCAGTGATCCACACGTGTACCTTGTATCTCTGGACGTCGCCAAAGGATTCTCCGGGTGCTAGCATGGAGAAGCCTTTGCTTGCGTTGTCCACCTTAGATCATCTTGATCTGATAGAAGAGGATCTCTCTCATTCTTGAGAGCGTTCTTAGAGGAAGTGGTTCTTTTGGTCTTGAATGAATTCTCCAGAGATGTTGTGCACAACGATTCTCTTGTGTGTCGGAAAAGAGTTGGGGTTGTGAGGATATTTATAATCGGGTGTGTGGGGTTATAGAGTTATAACAATAAATAAACGCGCTACACGTTTTATTTATTTCATTGTCTCTTATTTAAAATCCCCATGTCGAATAGATAATCCCTTGACATGCGCCCACGCTGATTATAATAAATATCATTTAAAACAATATTATATCCTCAAAATCTCGACTGGAAAAACTACACGGCGTGTAATAATAAATACATGGTGTGTACTTGTTTTTCATTGAAAACTACAAGGTGTGTACATTAAATGTACACAGCGTGTATATCTTGTTTTCATTTATTCATTTCCTTTCCAAAATAAAACTACACAGCATGTACATTTAATAATACACGGCGTGTACTTGTTTTATTTTATTTTTCCTCCATCATTTAAAACAACTTAGGCTTCCTTGAATAATTATTAAACCACGTATGGGAATAATCTTTATTCAACTTGAGATACTTGGATACACTTAGTGTGTGACCCTCTAGGCCTCTTTCTCGTTGGCATTAAGTAGGCTTACCTAATGTCCAAGATTACTGTTTAGCAATGGGTCAAGGCACCCAAGAGAAAGAAGTTGACGCCGCATTGACGTATCACTTCATACGAATGCTTACTATGTAATTTAATCCCTTTGTCTCAATATCTCATCAAGCAGGTTTCATGGAAGTGTCATAAACCTATATGCTTGAGTCTTCGTTCTTTGACTACCTGAAATAAACTCGTCGTTTACACCATGGCCATGGAATTTAATGTGACAGTTATATTTCAATCAAAGGGATGATATATCAACTTTCATAAATGGAAGGGACAAATCCTTCCTCGACTTATCCATTAATAACATGTCACTCGTGACGTACCCAACGTACCCTACTTCCCGCCAACTGTCTGCATGACGGTTTTCGTCAGTAAATCTAAGTGTGTGAGTCATGACATGAGTTAATGATAATATTCCAGTCTAAGGACCATTACACATTATCGCAGATAGCAATATCCGATGACACCAAGACATGCGGAATTACTACTCGCGGGTTTGTTCTCATAATCTCCCATCTTGGAGATTACCAAGTGCGAACTCCATGAGATAGAGTCTCGTCTTCTTACGAGTACTCGCACATGACGGTCTATATACTATGTGTCCTATCATAGTATGTCATCCAACCGTAGAACTTTATTTAAGAATATTTTTATAGCATTTCAAGGTTCTCATCATAGCGGGGATCTGCTATGACCTTATTAATGCAACAAATATTCTAGGACATTATTATATTATAGTCATGCAGAACAATGAACAATATATAATAAGTTAACATTCATGTAATCAAAGTACAAAACAGTTGGTTATCAGGACACCAACCCTTACAAACTCCCACTTGGACTAGAGCCAACTGCCTATGACTTTTAGTCCACTAGGCCTCACATGATGATCATGTTTTTGCTGAGTCAAGGCTTTAGTAAATGGGTCTTCCACGTTGTCTTCCGTGGAAATACTGCTCACTGAAACATCACCTCTATGAGAAAAATCCCTCAAGTGATGATACTTCTGAAGTATGTGCTTTGTCCGCTGATGTGACCTTGGCTCTTTTTCAAGTGCCACCACTTCAGTATTATCACAATAGAGTGTGATAGGATCTTTACTGCTCAGTACAACATCCAACTCTTGGATGAAGATTCGCATCCAAACTGCTTCTTTAGCTGCCTCAGAAGCTGCGATATACTCGGACTCTGCTGTAGAATCTGTCACCACACTTTGTTTTGAGCTCTTCCAGCTCACTGCACCTCCATTCAAACTGAATATGTATCCAGTCTGCGACTTCATGTCATCTTGATCAGTCTGGAAACTATCATCTACGTGTCCTATGATGACTAGTTCCTCATCTCCTCCATAAACCAGGAACATATCCTTAGTACGCCTCAAATACTTAAGGATAGTCTTGACTGCCATCCAATGTCGGTCTCCTGGATCATCTTGATATCTGCCTACTGCACTTAATGCGTAAGCAACATCTAGCCTCGTACATATCATATCATACATGACTGAACCAATCGCAGATGCGTTAGGGATCCTTGGAATCCTCTTTCTTTCCTCATGTGTCTGGGGACAGATTTTCTTGGAAAGATGAATGCCATGTGACACTAGAAACAATCCCCCCTTGGACTGTTCTATATTGAATCTCTTCAGTATCTTGTCAATGTATGTACTTTGACTTAGGCCCAGCATTCTCTTGGATCTATCGCGATGGATCTTGATCCCAAGAATATATGCTGCCTCGCCCATGTCTTTCATGGAGAAGCATTTATGCAACCATGCCTTAACTGACTGTAAGACAGGTACTTCGTTTCCATTAGCAATATGTCATCAACATATACTATCAGGAAAATGACTGCACTTCCACTAAACCTTTTGTAGACACGAGGCTCACATTCATTCTTAACAAAGCCAAATTCTGTAACAGCTTCATCAAAACGAATTTTCCATGACCTTGATGCTTTCTTTAATCCATAAATGGATTTCTGCAACTTGCATACCTTGTTGGCATCCTTTGGAGTCACAAACCCTTCAGGTTGTGTCATGTAGACATCTTCCTGGAGGTTCTCGTTAAGGAAAGACGTTTTGACATCCATTTTCCAAATTTCATAGTCATGGTAAGTAGAAATGGCCAATAGGATTCTGATGGACTTCAGCATTGCAACCGGTGAAAAGGTTTCATCATAGTCAATACCTTGACGCTGCCTACAACCTTTTGCAACCAGTCATGCCTTGTAGGTACTGACTTTCCCCTCCATGTCCAGTCTCTTCTTGAATATCCATTTATTACCAATAGGCTTTACATCAACTAAAGGATCTACCAAAATCCAAACTTGGTTTTGGTACATGGAATCCATTTCAAAATTCATGGCTTCTTGCCACTTGGCAACGTCTGTGCCTTCAACTGCTTCCATGTAGGTAAGAGGATCATCATTGTCAACCAATAATGAGTCACCATCCTCAATGACAAGAAAACCATATCTTTCTAGTTCTCTCACCTCTCTCGTGCTCCTACGCAGTTCTTGTGTCTCTAGAATAGATTGTTCCTCCACGGGGCTTTGTGGAATCTGTTCTTGTACCAACTTCTGTGTATCTTGAGCCTCGACTTCATCGAAGTCTATCTCGCTCCCACTATATCTTTTGGAGATGTGCTCCCTCTCAAGGAATATGGCGTGTCTTTCCACTGTAACCTTTTTGTCTAAGGGGTTTTATAGGTAATATCCTCTTGTTTCCTTGGGATATCCTATAATGATACACTTTGTGCCTCGAGGTGCAATTTTGTTACCTGAATAGGCCTTAAAAAATGATTCGCTACCCCACACATGTAAATTCAATAACATGGATTTGCGTCTACTCCATAATTCGTATGGAATACCATTTATCGATTTAGTTGGTACTTGGTTTAGTATGTGCGCTGCTGTTTGTAATGTATATCCCCAAAAGGATAATGGAAGACTCGCATGACTCATCATTGATCTCACCATGTCCAACAGGGTGTGGTTCCTCCTTTCACTTACACCATTCCACGAAGGTGTGTAAGGAGGAGTGAGTTGAGATAGAATCCCAAACTCCCGTAAGAAATCAATGAAGTCTTGATTAAGATATTATCCTCCTCTGTCTGAGCGGAGTTTCTTAATCTTCTTACCAATTTGGATCTCAACTTCATTCTTGTATTCTTTGATCCGATCAAAATAATCTGACTTATACCTCATTAAGTAGATATATCCATATCTACTAAAATCATCAATAAAAGTTATGAAGTACGAGAACCCACCCCTTGCTTCAACAGGAAATGGTCCACACACATCTATGTGAACTAATTCTATAAGCTCTTTAGCTCTTTCACCATTCCCACTAAATGGGGCTTTGGTCATTTTTCCTTGTAGACACACATGACATATACCAAGTGGTTTTAGTTCGAAAGAATCTAAATACCCATCTTGATGTAATTTTGTCAAATGTTTCTCATTGACATGACCTAGTCGGTGATGCCAAAGTTAGGTGTGGTATGAGTCACATGAATTAACTTTGTTATCGATTTCCATCACTTGGTTTGTGTAGTCTATCACATAAAGGCTGTTATATAAATGTGCCCTACCAAAACAAATGTTATCTTTATAAAAGTAGAAACATTCATTTCCAAACTTGAATATGAAACCATCAGTATCTAACCTCGATACTGGAATAATGTTTTTAGTAATAGAAGACACATAATAACAACCTTTCAAAACCAAGACCATCCCGGTAGGAAATGTGTGGTGGTAGTCTCCGATAGCTACAGCAGCGAGTCCGACTCCGTTGGCCGCTTGTAGATCTACCTCCCCTCGATCAATCTTCCTGAATCTACTTGGTTCTTGTATTTGGATACATATTTGAGCACCACAAGCAGTATCTAATACCCAATTAGTAGAAATAGATAGATTGCATTCGATAAAAAACGCACCTGAAGCTTCCCCTTGCTTCCTTGGCTGGGTGCAGTTTTTCTCCCAGTGGCCCTTCTTTCCACATTGGAAACAAACAGCATCTTGTTCCTTTGCCTCCCCTTTGATCTTCCTTTTCTTGGAAGGCCTTGAAGAAGCTTTGGGCTTAAATCTCTTCACCTTCCCTTTCCTTTTATTCACCATGAGGACAGGAGGATTTTCACGCTTCATGTCAGTGTCCACTTGGAGAATGAGGATGAGAAGATCAGACAAAGACTTCTCAATGTTATTCATATTGAAGTTCACAACAAAGTTCGAGAAGCTCTGGGGGAGTGATGCAAGAATAAGATCGGTGCCCAGTTCTTCAGGGAGTTTAAACCCTAGAACCTCCAAGCGCTCAATGTAGCCAATGAGCTTGAATACATGAAGCCCAGCTGGGGCACCCTCTCCAAGATTTCTCTGAAATAGAGCCTTGGAGATCTCAAACCTCTCATGTCTTTCTCTCTCCGGGTATAGACCATGGAGGTGCTCGATCATACTGTAGGCATCCATGTCTTCATGAGACTTCATGAGCTCAGTAGACATAGATGACAGCATCAAACATTGAACGTCGAGAGCGTCGTTCAAATGTTGATCATAGACCAGGAAATCTTCATCACTCTCCCCTAGGGCAGGAGAATTAGGAAGTGAGGACTCCAGCACGTAAAACTTCCATTCATGGCGTAGGATAACCCGAAGGCGCCTAAACCATTCCTGAAAGTTACTGCCGGTGAGGATATTGTCTTTATCCAGTATTTATCGCATAGAAAATGTGGTTGACGAGTTTGTCATCTTGATTCTACAATTTTAAAAGAGCATATTTATTAGTACTTTCTTGATTACATTTTTATGAGAAATAATATATTTTATTAAGTCTCCCACTATTTTATCAAGTCCCAATGGCCCTCACCATTGAACTCGGAATGTCCAGTTGCTTTGACATTCTAGTGGCAAGGATCCATATTCCCCTTCACATAACCCCAACAATGGTTGGTCAAGCTATTTGAAGGTATTTAGGTAGGCAGGTCTTTGCCAACTGTGAGCTTATAGTTCCTTGATCTGTTGAGTGGACTCCCCAATCCTGAAATCCTAACTTGGATTTCCTCAACTCTTGCCTCCAATATTACATCAAGTCTAGAAAGGGCTACTTCTCTTGATGTAATATGGTTAAGTCTACCCAAAACCATTCATAAGGGCTTCCTTTATAAAAGTAAGTGTCCCAACAAGGGTTGGTCAAACACATAGTTTTATTGAGTCTTGACCTTAATCAAGTAACGGAAGGCTTGGTCTGACTTAATATGGTATTTGAGGGATCTTATTCTTTATGCGTATCTTTTCATTATCACATTCTTGTTAATATTAAGTGATTCTTGATTAAGTGATTAACCATGTTACGATAATGTTTACGCATAGTCCGGTTTTTATTTTATTCCATCTTTGCATGATTTTCATTTTATTAATTATGTGATCGCGACAACACATACATAATAAATAAACCATGCAACAAGACAGAAATAAAATAAGATGGCATGATCATGAGCTTCTATTGGTTATCTTATCTAGAGGTTTTGATAAGCTAACCCTGACCTAGGGAAAACACCTTGAACCTGATGGTTTGTGTTTTGCAGCTCCCACCTGTCCACCATTGTATCTTCTTGTGTCGGTTTCGCCTCAGCTTCAGGATTTGAACCGTCTCCCCTGGCTTGGGAGATCCTCTATTACATGGGTTTACATTAAAGAAACCATGGGCTCGCAGGCCCTACATTTTATTGGAAGAAGGCTCGCAGGCCAAAAAAATTAAATTAATTTAATTTAAATGAAACCATACACATACAAAGGGTCTTTGGTCTAGATCATGATCATCCATAGTATGCAATGATATTTACGCATATTTAGAATTAAAATTCATTCAATCGTTCTTTTATTTAAGATAAGATGCGCTCGAATTCAATTAATTATGATCTTATAATTAATAAATTCTTTATCTTAAATTCCTTTCTGAATTTCCTTGAGATTCTTCTCATCCATATTCCTTGTACGGGTCTTTGTACATTGGAGGAAACCTGGTGAAATTCCATTTCTGGGAAGTACACGGCGTGTAGTTTATAATTACACGGCGTGTATTTTTCTTTTCACCTTTTATCCAAAGTACACGCCGGGGATTTGGAGTGCTTTCTGTACTTTGGAAATTTTAGAGTACATGGTGTGTAGATGAATCATACATGGCGTGTACTTCCTTGTTACGTGGTAATTGGCCTGTCGATCCCGTGTATGTGGTACATGGCTTATCTTTGTACACGTTTTCACCTGGGTCGGAACGGACTACATGGCATGTTTTTCCAACATACACGCCATGTATTCCGGTTTCCACGCGCCATTCTATTCTGGTCAACATGGCGTGATTAAAACTTAGGCATAATCAATTCACACGGCATGGTTTGGCAGACCAGTGCCGGTTCGTTGAACCTAAGTACAGGGTGTGTAGTTTTAATTACACGCCGTATAATCTCGTATTGTACAGATAGAAAGAGCGGCTCCTCCGGATGAGTTCCTCATTTTTATTTTAATCAAAATTAAAATTAAAAGGTCGTTTCTGTGATATGAATCGAGAAACGAACGAGGAAGAATAGATCTCGTTAATTCATATTTATAGAAGGATTTATTTCGAATTGCATCAAATATGAATGCGTAAATTATCTTTGGAAATTAAATAACTATAATCAATGTTGTAACCTCCCTCTGATACCATTTGAAGCTTCCAGGCGCAGCGGAAGCGCATGGGTGGATGTGCCCACTTGGCTTTTTGTCATTAGCAATGATCAATCTGGGATCAATACGACGTTAAACGTCTGTCTCCACGGATCGAATCACAGAAAAAGACAAAGAAGATGGTTTGTCTCGGAACCACAAACAAGGATCGTTAGAGGTTGATTATAGTTAGTTTAATTAATTATAAAGAAATACCTTTTGTGTGTTCTTTCTTCATTGATGTTCTCGATCACGTTGTCGATGTGATCTTTCGTTGCGTCGTAGAAGCCAAGTGTAGACTCCCTCTAGCGGTGATCCACACATGTACCTTGTATATCTGGATGTCACCAAATGATTCTCTGGGTGCTAGCATGGAGAATCCTTTTCTTGCGTTGTCCGCCTTAGATCGTCTTGATCCGATGGAAGAGGATCTCTCTCGGTCTTGAGAGCATTCTTGGAGGAAGAGGTTCTTTTGGTCTGGAAAGAATTCTCCAGAGTTGTTGTGCACATAGATTCTCTTGTGTGTCGGAAAAGAGTTGGGGTTGTGAGGATATTTATAATTGGGTGTGTTGTGTTATAGAGTTATGAAAATAAATAAATGTGTTGCGCATTTTATTTATTTAATTGACTCTTATTTAAAACTCCCATGTCGAATAGATAATCCCTTGACATGCGCCCACGATGATTATAAAAAATATCATTTAAAACAATATTATATCCTCAAAATCATGATTGGAAAAACTACACGGTGTGTAATAATAAATACACGGCGTGTACTTGTTTTTCATTGAAAACTACACGGAGTGTACATTAAATGTACACGGCGTGTATATCTTTTTTTCATTTATTCATTTCCTTTCCAAAATAAAACTACACGGCATGTACATTTAATAATACACGGCGTGTAATTGTTTTATTTTATTTTTCCTCCATCATTTAAAACAACTTAGGATTCATTGAATAATTATTAAACCAGGTATGAGAATAATCTTTATTCAACTTGAGATACTTGGATACACTTAGTGTGTGACCCTCTGGGCCTCTTTCTCGTTGTCATTAGGCAGGCTTGCCTAAAGTCCAAGATTACTGTCTAGCAACGGGTCAAGGAACTCAAGAGAAATAATTTGACGCCGCATTGACGTATCACTTCATACGAACGCTTATTTTGTAATTTAATCCCTTTCTCTCAATATCTCATCAAGCAGGTTTCATGGAAGTGTCATAAACCTATATGCTTGATCCATTGTTCTTTGACTACATAAAATAAACTCGTCGTTTACACCATGGACATGGAATTTAATGCAACAGTTCTATTTCAATCAAAGGGCCGATATATCAACTTCCATAAATGGAAGAGACAAATCCTTCCTCAACTTATCCATTAACAACATGTCACTGAGGACACACCCAACATACCCTACTTCTCGCCAACTGTCTGCGTGATAGTTTTCGTCAGTAAATATAAGTGCGCGAGTCATGACATGAGTTAATAATAATCTTCCAGTCTAAGGACCATTACACACGCTCGCAGATAGCAATATCTGATGACACCAAGACATGCATAATTACTACTAGCAGGTCTGTTCACATAATCTCCCATCTTGGATATTACCAAGTGCGAACTCCATGAGAGAGAGTCTCGTCTTCTTACGAGTACTCGCACATGATGGTATGTATACTATGTGTCCTATCATAGTATTTCATCCAACTGTAGAACTTTATTTAAGAATATTGTTATAGCATTTTAAGGTTCTCATTATAGCGGGAATCTGCTATGAACTTATTAATGCAAAAAATATTCCAGGACATTATTATATTATATTCATGCAGAACAATGAACAATATATAATAAGTGAACATTCATGTAATGAAAGTACAAAATAGTTGGTTCTCAGGACACCAACCCTTACAGTATATACACATCTAATTCATCAGAAAATATTTGAAATGAATAAAATTTAATTGAAATAAAATTATTACCACATTCCTTATCACTAAAAAGATATTTCCTACATTTGAAAAAAAATCCATAAGTGCCATTATTTTACTATCACCAAATTTTCTGAGGCCATTATCTATAATCTAATAGAATACATAAAAAATTGGAAACATTTCCCTATAAAACATATAATGACCACTAATATATTAACCAAAATGGGGAATATAATAAAAATATAAAATTGAAATATAATGCGGGTAAAATTTTATATTTTAAGGTGAGAATATAATTATAAATATGTAGATACTAACAAACTAATGATTGATATAATTTATCCCTTTTATGACCCTATTTGGCTTGATGAAAGGGAAGAAGTAAGAACACGGTTCTTATTTTTTAGGAATGGTTTTTTTATTCTTTTTCCTTTGAGTGTTTTTGAGAAATCAAGGGAAAAATAGATATGTAGTAGAATTATACTGTCACACAAGCCAATTAAAGGTCACACACCATGTAATTATAAGTATACATTGGTTAGTTTGACCATGTATGATGGGAATAGATGGAATATCGGCATGTCGGCAAAAAAAGATAAAAAGGAAACTACACGTTGTGTACTTCTTAGTACACACAATGTAGTCATGTCGACAAGTCCTAGAAAGTTAGTTGGTAGAATTCAGCCGCCAAATGAACAATAAAATGATATACACACTGTGTATATGGACTTTCATGTTGTGTAATTTTTTTTTCACTTAAAACAGGTAGTATCCTCTTTCTTTTGTCATTTTTATAGAAGTCTCACCTGAGGAACTCAAGAGGAGTGCCAGAACTTCATCCTCTTCCTGATTGATCATCCGAACTCTGAATCAATCATCATCAGTCTGATTCAAACATAATTGGTAATCTCTCAATTAATCTTGAGCCTTTCTTGGTTATTTCAGTTATCAACTATGTTTCTTAAGGTTGATTAAATATCCTTGTTTCCTAGATCACTACCATTATATCATGAATTGTAAGTTGAGGCTGGACAAGGAGAGTCGTACTACGATGAGGTAGGTGGTCTCGTGCCTCTCTTCATTTGTTGAGGTGTTAATATGTTCCATTGTTCCACACTTCCATTTTTAGGGTGTATCCTTGAAAGTAAATTGATCCATGTTATTACCTAACAATATTCTGGTAATTAATTCAATGAATTAAGTATGTTTAGATTTTTTGTTTGATTAAGGGCCACCGCGTGGGTTCATTTCCCTTGGTTAACTATTGTATAGTCGTTTCATCCTAGGATGTCTATTGTAATTCCTTTATTTCCATTTTAGGTTTTTTTAAAAAAATTAAGTTGATTACTATCGAGAATTTCAATTTCATTAGAATCGTATGTATTTTTTATTATGGCTTTGGGATTGTGTTTTCCCCTTTTTCCACGAAGTGTTTTACTTGTTTGAGATGGTTGGAATTTTTTATTGAATTGTAATGAAAAAATTGTAAATAGCATTGGGTGATACATGGGTTCATCTTAGAACAATGTGAATTGACTCACTTGACTATTGTACCTTTCTCCTTGGGTGATACATGGGTTCAGTTTAGAATACCATGGGTATACATGAGGGGCTTTTAATTTATATTTCATAAGTGAAACATGGGATCCCTAGTAGGATAGCCAGGGATGGACTAAATTGACATGATATTATATTAAACATAGAGTGATACCTTGGGATCCCTAGTAGGACCACTGAGGATGGACTCACATGAACTTATAGCAACACCAAGAGTGACACTCAGGGCTCCATAGTAGGAACACTAAGGACAAAATCATAGATGTCAATAAAATTACACCTGTAGTGATACTTGAATTTCAACATAATAATATCAAGACCAAAATCAGGTTATACTTAATTGTTGGAATGTTATGGATTGTGACATGTATGCCAAGCCAAAGCACAAGCTTGGATTCAGACATCACTTACTTGTTAGTAGGTCTTCTGAGACTTCTATGGTTCTTAAATTTCTATGGGGAAAATTGGGATTAGTCTGAATTACAATACATAAATACTTAAGGTAAATGAATTTTCTAATGAACATAGTCAAATATATAATTGAATTCCATTACTTTTAAGATTATTTAAATCTAAGTACCACCTAGTTTTCTGTATTTCTTTTCAGTAAATAGCTACTTCATATACTCACTGATTGATTGGAACAGACCTTAAATGGTTGCCTACTAGAATTTATTTCTCACACCCTATTTGGGTAATATTTTTGGTCCCAAATAGACTATATTTCTCCAGGTGGCAATTGGGGAAAGTCTCCTTATATAGGTACTTGATTGCTGCTTAGGAGCATGAGAGAAAGGGACCTAGCCAGGGCTTGTGATGTTGTTGTGTTTCATTTTGTACTATTATACCTTAGTAATGTATTATAATTTATTGTAGTGTAACTTATTTTTTTCTCCTATTTAGAACATGTGACATGCTGCATCATTGTGATATTATATGACTTAGAGTTATTTTTACCAGTCAGTCTTCTGTTGTTCACTTCATTTTTGTGTTGGTTACGATTTCAGATATTTTTATTATTTATTCTGTTGTGCTACACTATACCAATTAGGGTATAATTTTCCCACTATCACACCCTAGACCCTCACTACTAGTTGGTAGCCTTTGGAGTTTGGGGAAATTCCCTTGAGCCCATGTCATCAACCTAGTATGGGGCACCAGTTGAGTGCCTTTTGGACCCGAGACATTACAAAGTTGTATCAGATGGTTTCTTTTCCAACATTGTCTTACTATTTGTCGACAATACACTGGAAGAAGAAATATATAGAAATAGGTAATTAGCTATTTCTGGGAGTAGCTACCATGTGTACAGAGTATTTACAAATTGCCTCAAATTAAATTATACTTTTGTATTTGAGCTAATACAGTTGATTTGAAATCACCATTGGGTGATTCACTTGTTTTATTATATTGTTATTGAAATTATTTTTGTTTATTGTAACCTGATAAGATGAGGGTATTCCATCTCATGAATCATATATACACCTATTAAAATCAAATTCCATGCACTATGCCATGCCATTTAGGACGCATTAGCTAGGGAATTTTGTTGTGATAGTTAATGTGATAGATATGCCTACAGTTGTGTTAGATGGGTGTAGTAAATAATGGTGTGATTTCATCTTTAAATCCATAAAAAGTATGGGACCTTATGAATTGGGAAATAATGCACCAATGGAATATAGATGTTAAATGAACTTGTTACAGACATGGTGCGAATTGGATGAACTTATTATAGAATTATATTGTGATATGATATGCTTGGGTTCCAAAAAATTATTTTTGAGAAGTATGGGCCCTCATGGATCAGAATTTGGCATCCCCCTGGTCGGTTTTTCTGCCAAACAAGGGTTTTCTTGGGAATCTGGAGTTTCTGTCCTAAAAAACCGAGTATACATGGCATGTAGTTTTTCCTAACATGCTATCTGTTCTTCCTGTTCCAGGGAGGTGATGTTCTAAATTTAAATATGAACATGTCATGTACCTTATGTACATGACATGTAGTATGTGACCATGTAACATTCCATGCGAGAGGAAACACTGGATTTTGAGTTTTGATTAGAACATGCCATGTATCCTACCCAGGCAGAACCCGTGTGGACCAGGTCGTGTGGGAGTATAGGGACAGGAGGGCATATCTGAGTGAACGTTGTGTTTATGCCTGACATGTCATGTACATGATACCTTTACCAAAAAGGTAGAGTTACACTCACATGTGAAATTTTAATTTCACATTCCATGTGTCATAATGACACACCGTGTAGTTGGGGTTGACACATGCTTAGGTCATCGGTAGAACACAACCATGTGAGAACATAATGGTACACACCATGTATCATAAATACGCATCGTGTATTATCTTTTTGAGTAAAATTTTAGGATAATTTCATGATTCATTCATGGAAATTTTGAATGGATAACCATGAAAATGAGTTTTGAACTGAGTTGTGTTCATGACCTTGTAGATTCATGTCACCGTGATGACCATGAGCTATACGCCAAGGTAGCGGTGATGATCATACTCCGAAAATGGTAGTCCATGTGCTATTGATGGATCCTCTAGTTGTTCCAGCTGTGGAACCGGCCAATATACCAGACATAGGTGCAGAAGCAATGTTTTGTGAAGGCTTTGTGAGGTTCATTTAGACATTTTAGGGAGCACCACATGATACCACATCAATAGCAGAGCTGACACGAATATTCCAACATTATATTTCCCCTACCTTTTCATGGGATGGCATACCATAGGCTAAAAAATCATTTCTAGAATCAGTGTTTACTATCTTTAAGAATCTAGAGATTCCTCTCGAGAGGAGGGCCAAGATCGTGACTTATATGTTATATGATTCTTCCAGGAGATGGTGGGATTTTATAACTTAGGCATTATGTCATAAGGATATGACATGGGAAGAATTTCAGGCGTCCTTATTGGATTATTATTTTCCCAAGATGTTGAGGACCAACCGAGATCGAGAGTTCAGGCACCTATAGCAGGGCACACTATTAATTATGGACTATTCTACCTGATTTACTAAGCTTCGGGGTTTTTCACCTATTCCGATGGGTGATGAGGTATTGAAATCTCGACGATTTAAGGATTTTATCCATTTAGAAATTCGATCACAGGTGAATGTCTTCATGTTTCCTTCAGTCTCAACTATCATGAATCAGGTGCTGATTACCAAGTGCAATCTGTGGGAAGATAGAGGTGGGAGCTAGGGAAGTTCGACGCCAATTTTTGGTATTGTCTCAACATGAAAGAGGAAGAATCGTCTATAGTTCTCTTTCGGTGACATTAGTAGTCATAACCTTTCATCCAGTAAATAGGTGAGGTGATACCAGTGCGGTAGGCCAAGGTAAATGAGGCCCCAGTTCCCGAAGGACCCAGTTGAGTGTCGATCTTGTGGCAAGATGGGCCATCTACAAAACATCTGTAGGAAATTTCCACCAGTGGCCAGTGAGAGAGGTTATTTACAGACTCCACGTGTAGGGTAAGGGTCTATAGATTCTCAATAGTCTATAAAATCAAATACATCAGGGCATTCATGCCATAGTAGTGGTCATTTCCGTGGTAGCCAGACCCCCAGATCTCAGTGAAAACAGGTCAAGTTAGCTCAGGGTACCAAAGCAGTGTCTCAGGGACGCAGCGTAGGTCAGGCTTATGTAGTGCAATAGACCCAGTGGGAGTAGAATCTCAGAATTTCTACAATCATGGGTATTATCCTAGTCTCCTTTGTTTTATCTTCTGCACTTTGATACTAGAGTTATACATAGTTTTATATCTGTGGTTGTTTTGGAAAGCCTTGGGCTCTGTGTTTACACTTATTCTAATTTTGTGATCTAGAAACATAGTTAGGGATTAAAAGAGTAGGTTTGGGTCAATGCAAGTAGTGTTCCATTGAGATTGTCAGGTTTTATTTTCTATGGACCCTCTATGTCTTAGAGATGATAGGCTTCGATGTCATTCATGGAATGGAGTTGTTGGTTATTTTTCAATCCTTTGTTGATTTCTATCACCGTAGGGTGATTTTCACATCCCCATAGGGTGGATAGCTTCTACCTTAGGGGGAATGGGATGTTCAGGTGAGCTAAGCTGGAACCAAGAATCATGGAATGGGAGGGATTCCAACCCAAATTGTGAGTTTATATCTGATGACTAGGGAAAATATAAGGCCTTAGCCTTAAACATTACATAATCTAGATTAAGTAAAGAATTCATATTGAGGATCTTTTTAGGATTAGATTTTTACATAATTATTTCATAACTAATACATTACATCTCAAATATTATAATGTACACACATCTACTCTATCCAATTTTTTCAAAACAATAAAACTCCTCAAATAAACAATAATTCTATTCCTGATATAAATCTTCTTGAATTCTTCCTTTCTCTTACCCTTCCTTATACCCTGTGAAAATAATTTCAAAAACATGGGATGAGCATAAAAAGATTATTAAGGGTTATAAGGATAAGATGATCATCATCTTTATATTTATTTAATTTTCCTAGGAGTCCAAAGGCATACAAAAAACATGAAGGAAAAACAAAAAGGGATTGAAATGAAAAGATTAAGGGGGACTAATGTAATAGAGGCCGAGAGAATCCCCTCTCACAAGGTTGATTCCCTTTGGAGGTAAGTCATGCACATTGGAAAAACATGTAATTTGAGTATTCTGATCCTCCTTAGAAGAGATAAAGTCTTCCACTTTATTACCCTCCATCTAGGTATGAAGAATATTCGTATGACTACTAATTATGCCCCTACACCATAGAATGATGTATGAAATGGGCCATGGAGTAATTCCTGAACCAATAAAGGACTTATAGAGTGTAATGGAGTCTGTTTCAACTGCTTCCAAGTTGATGTTTGCATGTTTTCAAATAAGAAGACTCGTGTTCATAGCTCTGGCTTTGGCCTAAAGTGAATCGCAACTACCAAAGAAAATAGAGGTGGAAATAATAACAAATCCTTGAGATTCCCTGACCACCCCACCTCCCCTCATGACAGCTGAAGAAAATAATCCATCCATATTCAACTTGAGGCATGTGCTGTGAGGGAAATACTTAACCCGGTGTCCTTGGTGAATATTAGAGCTCGACTGAGCATGGTAAAAGAAAGCCGCGAGAGAGTTGAGGGTAGGAGAAACCGTCCAATTTTGGAGGAGCTTCACTAGGTCCTCTAGGAGGTTGTGTGTTCTAGATACAAGAGTCCTCCTGGATCATGCAATACCTACAAATTGGGATTTGTTCTTAGCATGGCAGATACACCAGCAGCTAGTGGAGTGGAAAACTTCCCTTTATTTTGATTCTGAACCAGCGACACCAACACCATGAAACCATTTATCGATGAAGGAAGACTCTCGCAGCTCCGGAGAGTAAAAACCATTGAAATCCCCAAAATCTGACCATAAATCATGATCCTAGTGCCCTTTGAAGAAGATATGATCCAGACTCTCCTCCTGGTGATCAGCATAGCATTAATACCTAGAATCCAAAGTGATGTATATGCACTTAATGATCTCATTAGTAGGAAGTTCTTTATTGAAGATCCTCCAAACAAAAAAATATATTCTTTTCAGGGAGTTCCTTGCACCACACCAACTTTCCCCAATTGTCTATCTGCCCTGCCAAAATCATAATCCTTCAAAAATATTTCACAGAGAAGATTACTGATGATGATCTAGTAAAAACACATTTTTCAGGTTCACTGTTGAGATCAATACACTCAAAAACAGCATGTTGGTGCTCATACATAACAGTATTAATGAAACTCTCATGTCTGCTTGCTTGATAGAAGGATATATCTGGTACTAGAAATATAGGGAATCCGATACAAGATCCTTTCCAATTATGATGCCAAAAAGAGATCTCAACATTGCCCACAATCCACTGAGAATGATTCTAAAGGGAGGGAAAGTGGGGATGGATGATAGGCCATAGGGATGAAGCACTGCCTTTAGCCAAATCTGAAGCAGTGGTGATTTGTTTGGCCATGAATCTGCCCCATAAAGTCCTCTCCTCAAGAACCTCCCATTCCATCTAAGTCGGCATACACAGAATATTATCTGAGATATTTCTAACATTAATATCACCCTTCTCAATCGGTCGAGTCATTCTTCTCTAGGAAGCCCAGTGATACTTTCCTCCCATATTCGTATCCCATATAAACAAGGCCAAGATATTCAACTTGAGAGACTACCCATTTTGTCACTTATTTAGTTGAGAGATCATCCATTGGGATAGAGGAAAGCATGCTATTAACTAGGGTACTTCTTCCCTTAAGAGAGAAAAACAGATTCTTTTGATTCAAGATCCTTCTGGTAATTCTTCCCACAATTTTATCGAAATGGAAGATATGTGTTCTAGTAGTATAAATGGAAGCTCCCAAATAATACATAGGAAAATTTCTTCTTTGCATGTCAAGGTTATTGGATAAATAGGTAGAACTCATGTCCGGACATCGATTTGAGATGTAAAAGTTACTTTTCATCAGGTTAATAACCTGGACGCTCCATTTGAAATAAACATAAATGACTTTGTTGATACCTTGAATAGACCTTGTGCAATCATTAAAGAAAATTAAGGTATCATCAGCAAACATAAGGTGAGAAATATGACAAGAGTACCTCTTGACTTTGAAGGTAAGCACATTCCCCTTATAGATACTCCTATTAATGAGACAATTGAGAACATCCTGGATCAAGATGAAAATGGTTGGGGATAATGGATCTCTTTGTCTAATCCCACAGGTCGCTTTGAAAAAACCACAATTATTTCCCATTAATGAAATAGATATTCCGGAAGAACTGTAGCACCTGAATTGGATATCATAATCCCAGGAGGAGAACACCATTTTTTCAAAGACTTTAATAATAAAGTTCAATTCCACTAGATCATAGGCCTTGTCCATATCCAGTTTGATGTCCATGTTGGAACCTGTAACCTTATAATTGATATCACTAATCATATCTTGGGAAAGATCTATTGACCCTTGGATTTTACATTAATAAAACTGTGTTGCTCATCCGAAATCCAGATGGGAAGTTACGAGAACATTATTCTATTAAGTACACTAGAAAGAACCTTGTAAGGAATGTTACACATACTGATTGGAAGGTGATACTGAAGAGAGGAAGGATCTTTAATTTTGATGATTAAAACCGGAGTTGTCACACTATTCACCTAAGGAAGACCACCTCCCCTGAAAAAATATTTTATCTCACCAACCAGGTCACTCTAGATGACGTCCAAAGAGGCCCTATATAAATCCCCCGAGAAACTATCTAAGCCTAGGGAACTCTCCGAGTTCAGGTCATATGTCACCCCCAAAATATCCTTCTCTTCAGGTAAGGCTCCAAATAGATCATTGTCAGAGGTGGAAACCACATGAGGGACTACCTCGAGGAGATCCTCAACACCACTCAAGTATCCACCTAGTATATTGGGATTGGGACCTGGAAGAATAGATTTAATGTAGGATTCATTCAAGCCTTCAATCAACTACCTATCATCTGAATAGGACCTTTCATCCATTAAAATGTTGGGTCTGGAAAAAAATCTTCTTTCTTTAATGCAATCATGAAAAAATGCAGAATTCTGATCGCCTTCACACAACCACTTAATCCTAGCCTGCTCACGTAGCAGGCACTCCTGTCTCAATAGATTTTCAGCCAGTTCATTCTTTTTTTGTGGAGGGAAAATAACATAGACTTATTCCATTTATTCTCAAGGATAACATAGAACTGATCGATATCCTTCTTCACTTCTTCATCATCCTGAGAGGAGGGAGGATGGATCTTGATCCATGCAAGCAGATTTCCCTTCATCCTGCCCAATTTCTGATGTAATCTAATAAAAGCATTATAGTTGTAGGGTTTGTTCCAAGAGATCATGACTGCATCCTAATACCCTACCAAAACAACCCATGACTAGGAGAATAAAAACCGCCCTTCCCTTTTTTCCCTAGAAGATAGCACGACCTGAAGCTGGGAGTGATCAGAGAGGCTCCTCCCAAAATGGTTCACCTTCACATCAGGGAAAGCATAGATATCTTGACAGTTAGAAAGGCATCTGTCAAGGAGAAACTAGGTATGAAGAGCTCTATTCTGATTGTTACACCAAGTAAATGGGTCACCAGAGTACCCCACATCCATCATCCATGTGCATGCCTTGAACCCAAAAAAGTCCGGACTAGCCTTCCAAGGAAATTCTTCTCTCCCCTTATTCTCCTTTGGGTCCGCAAAAATATTAAAATCCCCACCTACAAGCCACATCATCTCCTCTGGGTCTAAATAACTATGGTCATGCCATACAACTCCCCTTGTTTGAACATCACAGCTTCCATAGAAAATCGTGAGTAAAAAACACTAAGCACCCTTAGTAATTTTTCTGGTGACATGCTGGTTAAAAGCCTCGATCAATTCCATTGAGAGGATAATTTTCCAAAAATACATATGTGATTGTTTTTTGGGAAATCATTCTTAAATCCCGTCATTTTAAATATATTTGATAATTCTTCTATTTTGGAGGGACATCGTTTGGGCTCCAGCACTGTAACTAAAGAAGAATAATTTTTTTGAAGCTTGTTGGCAATATAATCTGTTTTTACCCGAACACCTAGACCTTGTGAATTCCAAATTATGGGTGAAGTCATTGACACAAATATTTTATGGATTTGGCCCTAGATAACTCGACACTTTTATCCTAAAGATTCACTCTATCCAACAGGAGTTTGTACTGTGAAAAGGTGCATCTGAACTTGGAAAGTACAATAGAGGAAGAGGAGGTTGGGGAGCTCGAATCCTAAGTACCTGAAAAGACCCTCTTCAGGCCTCTCGAGGGAGATGAAGAGGAAGGACAAAATACTTCAGACATGGATAGGGATCTTGGATAGCTGTTGTTGGGTGGATATGGACAGAGAGTCCTCTTTGGAGCAAGAATGACCTGAATCTCATTATAGGGACCTGAAACTGCTAGAGGGAAGGGTGGGTTGAATTCCCCGGAAGTGTACACCTAAAGAAAAAACTCAGATGAAACACTTATAGGGGGATCAGCATTGACAGGCACTGATAGGGGATCTTCAGAGGGAGGGGAATTCAAACCAAAAGTCCCTAGAACAGAAGAAGGGAACATTGAGGGCCTATCAGCCAAAAACATCCCTTTAAGGAGCAGAGGGAGACTGTCAGGAGAATAAGAGAAGTCTAGAGGGGAAGATCTGACCAGCTCCTTGAATGGAACCAGGGATAGACCCAAGTTCTCTGCACTGGAATGGTCATTGATGATAGGAACAACAGGGATGGAAGTCCTTGGAACACCCTTTGAATGTCGGGTCTAAGGTTTCTAGATACGATCTCCCTTCTCGCCCAGGTTAGACTTTCTATAGACTGGAAGAGAGTTACACTAGAGATGAAAAAAGGAATAAAACCATGGAACCAATGGATACACAAGCAACTGACTCCATTCCTAGGCATCCTGAACACACAAAAGAATGTGGTCTAGAAGAGGAAGTGAAATATCCATCTCCATACAGATTCTGGAAACTGAAGCTTCTTCCAAGTTCTGGATCTGATCGTCCACATAGTGGAAGATCCCCAGAGAATTTCCAATCGGTTGCAAAATAGAACCATTCATGAAAGGTAGGGGGAGACCTAGTAGGTTGACCCATACTACTACTGATGAGGAATCTCATCCCTGATGAACCTCCAACACCCAATTGAAGAGATTAAAATGAAAACGCCCGATGGATCTAAGATATTTTCACCAATATTGAATATAGTCCTCCTATGAGCCTAGGACCATGAAAAAGGAATTTTGATTCAAGGTTGAGACATGCATCGGCGCTAGAAAACCCCACGAGTCAACGAAGCTTCGAAACAACTGAAGGAGCGGCCGATCAGCGCCAGACCAGTCCACAAGAGTCCACTTGAGGCATTCTGAAGCTTCAACGAAAGCACGAGAGGGAAAGACCACAAACCGAAAAGATCCACCCCTTTACCTAGACAATAGATCTAAAGTAACCTTTAGGAAGCAAGGATCAATAAATCCCAGAGAAGATCCCCAAAGAGCATCCTTGAAGGAAACTCCCGAATGAAACCCAAAATCACAAGGCTTATCCGCACCACGATCCAATGAATATTGTACCCCTTTCGGCAAAGGACCCAGGTCAAAAGTCACTAGAGAATGGAGTGCCGCCTGAGAGACACCTGTCGTAGTAGAAGAAACTAGCTGAAAATTTTGAAAAAAGAGGCTTCGCGTGAGGCGCATACTGTTGGGTACACAAAGTTATCCCTTCAACGCTCAGTAAGGGTTATAAAATAAGGAATCAAAACATTATTCCATTAATACATACAAATCAATGAAATCATAATTTTCAATCATAAAACATAGTCTATTTATCATGCCTCATGAAATAATAATATTTATGGATAACACAAAGAAATCATAAATCACAAAGGTAACTTGTGGCATCTATAACATACTTACATTGTAGGTTTCACAGCTACATAGGGAGTTACGTTTTGAATACCCATCACAATATATTCCATAAATATATTAGGAGAAACATTTAATTTTACCTTTCTTATGTCACAAAATGCATTGGAGAGCTATCTTGGGCTCACCAGACCTTAGATTATCACATAACCACCCATATACATAAACAATTCCCAAGAACCATAACATAATCATAACACATAAAACAAGCATAAAGGAAAGATAAAATTTACACATTCCAATCACAATATAGCATTTAAAGATATTGACATAATCAATACTTTCTCAAAACCAACTTCTGTACCAAAATACATAAAAAGGGTATTTGGTATTTAATTTCCATTTTAAAATCATTACTGCTTGTTAAGGAATCCAGATATCAAATAATGCTCATGGTGGTGGAAAGTTCATTTTCATTGCATATGTTAAAAAGAAACATTATTTTTTCCATTTAGTAAAAATATTCAAATAAAAAAAGCATACATTTAAATGAAATTAAATGTAAAATGTGTTTATGCACCATATAAAAGAAATCCATGTATAAATCAAAATATGCCTCGATGAAATGAGATTGAGACGAAGTCCATAACAAATATATTTTCATTTGATTAAGGATAAATAAATGACATAATTATGTGTGAAAAATATAAATACATCCAATATAAGTGGATATTAAGTGTAAGAAAATCAGATTTCATTCACACATATTCATGAAAAACCCAATGACATGGATATTTAACTCAATGAATGGATATTGAGATAATATTTCCCTTAAAATATTCATATAAATGATGTAAGAATTTATCAAAGGAATTATTATGTGTTGAAAAAGTATATAAACACAATGGTAAATGGAAATTACAATATAAATAAATAAATAGTGATTCCACACATAATAGTGGAATAATATAATCATCAAAGTAGGCATAAAACCCAATTAGTGGAAATTGAGTTTAGAAATTCCCTTATGAAAATTCCGCAGCCTAACGGCGTCACATAAAAATTCAAAAAATGAGTTGATGAGATTGAAATTATTATATCATAATTTGGAAATAAAATGTATTGAAATAAGGATATATAATAAAATACCTCAACATAAGAAAATGTAAATTAAAATACATAATAAAAAATAGCCTTTTACTAAAAGAGGAGGGTGAAAGGTTCCCTTACCTTGAGTCTGACTTATCTCATTCGTTCATTATAATATGAAATAATCAATTTAAGTTAATTTATACTATATTCAGAAACTTTTTCATTTTTATTATTCATTTTATATTACTTATCATCAGGTTGTAAAAATTACATAATTATTTAAGTTCATATCGGTCGTTTTGTCGATATTCGGTACTAGAGTCAAAAATGAACATGATATAATTACAAATTGTACATGTGGTCAAAATGAAATTATCTAAAGAATAGTATTAGTTTTTTAAATATCATATACATCTAGTATATAAGTTTATTTATAATATTATATAACATTTTTTATAATAAATGAAATGTACATTTCATGGTGAGTGTAAGCTATACGTACGCATGAATGCTACATTCATTTCCATTTAATTTTTAAAGGAGTTAAAACTATATTACACATATATATATTATAATTAAAATATTATATCATATTTTTTATAAGTTACATATGTTTATTAATTCCATATTTTATATGTTCCATGTATGGCATGAATGTGTCATAAAACTTTGAGGGGTTGGTAGTCCGCACATCCATTAATGAAATTATCCTATTTACATATTATGGAAAGCATAAAGGTATGATTTAAATAAAAAACATAAACATAGAGAAAATATAAATATAATATGTATCATATATTAATATATGGACATCATAATTTCCACAATGAGATGTGGTATGTAAAAATTTAACAATCATCGTTTCGTGTGGCAGTAGTTCGCCGTCCATAGAAATAGTGTGTTCATATCCATTAGATGGAGGTGGGTGTAAGTGTAGTTCAAATAATTCTCATAAAAACATCCCATTATATTGAGGATACTATTTAATTAATGTAAACAAATAATTATTATAGAATAGAGAGTGAATAATTGAAGTAATGGAAAGGAACTTTAGAGAAGACGTTACCTCTTAAAACTTGTAACTCCCTTTGATTTGAGCCAAAAGGCTTTCTTGAATTGCCTTCTCCCTAAGGTAAGGCTTTTAGAAGGAAGATAGGTATGTTGGGAGATTATTTTGGAATATTTGGGATGAGTAAATGTGATTTAGGGGTGAGATTAAATGGGTAGTCACGATTCCCTATTATAAGAGGGGGGAGAGACACTTTAGGAAATTTTTGGAGTATTATTTTATTATAAAATAATTTTATATTTCAATAGGTCACAAAGTCGTTTATTTAAAATATAATATTATTTTGGGTCTAAAAACTCTCAACTAATACGTTTTAGACAAGTATAGTTTACCCATTTAACCTAATCTTTTAACTTTAATCCTTTGTTAACTAATTTAACTCTTATCGTGTCTTATTGTATATTCACACTATATGGTTAGTATAGTTACTATAAAATGATAAAACAAACTAAATTGGTTAATTAATGACATATTCAAAATTAGAAATTTCATTTGGTCGAATATTATATTTTTAAGACTATTATATCATTTAATAAAATAGTATTTATTTTAAAAACTCATTTATGTCAATTTTTATACTATTCTTGTCATGACTTTTAAAAAATTCATAAAAACATGATTACTTAAAATAATCTTAATAAATTCAAATATAACATGTCATACTCATCCATAAAATTCTTGGATGGCATAAAAAGATTCAAAATAAATTTATTTTAATTTTAATTTTCTCATTTATTTAAATCATTAATTAGAAAGGTAATCACTACATGATCATTGTGTCATAAATATATTTATTTATTTGATGTATAGAAATTATAAATAAAATAACATGATGTAGAAAATATTTTTATATTTCTAATAAATATTTATAGTCGAATATATCTCTTGTATAACCCCATATAAAAATTGTTTTAGTAAAAAATACATCTTTATGTTATATGTTTCTTTACTTTAAATTAATTCTTATAAAATGTCATTTCACTTCAAAGTGGCTCCATGGGGTCTCAGAATAGACCCAAAGATTCCCATGGTCAAAAATATCTCATAAAATAGTATTATTACATGTTTTAGGGTATTTTAATATTATTATAATATTGTTGATTACCCTTATTTACCAGATTTACCCATTAACCATGGTAAATAAAATAATTACTGAAGTTACTATTCATGATGTCCAAAAATAAAATTTACCTACTTACAAAATTTGTAACTTATTATTCAAAATATATAATTCATTTCTATAAATTAAAAACACATAAGTTGAAGTTATTAATTTATAATTAATTCTCATTGTCAAAACCAAATGTAGGTTTTTAAAAAGTAATAACTATCAAAAGATTTACATGGGTTTATGTCCAATTAAAATGTGAAATTACTTAAAATGACCATAATTTGATTAAATGGTTAAAATTTAATCCAATAATACTTTAACACCAATTAAAATTACAATCTATCTATATAAATAAATTAGATAAAAAGTTAGTTTTGAATTAAAATGTAGTATTTTTGACTATTCATTAAAAAATGAACTTTATCAAAAAATTACCAAAAATTCATCCAAAGTAAAATTTTATATCCCTTTTATAAAGACTAATTTTATTTTTCCAAATAAAACATATAAAAGTGACAACAAATAGATTTAAAAATGGTTCTTCATCAAAAGGAGGTAAAACAACCTTTTTAAAATATTAGACTATTTCATGCTTAAAATCATATTCATTTTTATTTTATGCCTCTAAAATTTATTAGATAATTGTAAAGAGATTTAATAATATTATTTTAGTTAGTTATGTTCATTCCAACCAATACAATGGCAATGCCTTAACTATCATTTAAAATAATAATATTATTATATTATTATTTTGGTATAACTCAGAGTTGCGTGCAATGTATGTTTTCAAAGAAACCTATTGTTGCGTGTTGAGTACGCTATCAGAAAAAGTTTCATCTTTATAATAAAATTAATATCTTAAAAAAATATTAATAGATATTAAAATGTATTATTCTATTAATACCTGGGTCGTTATATGCTTCCCCCTTTTCGAAATTACATCCTCGTAATTATAAAATTAAGCTCAGAAACTTCATTCAAAGTCCCACATCAGAAAAGGAGTTAATAAAATATCACTTTAAAAGAAAAAAATATAAGTAAAAAGTCGCTTGAGATGACCCATAATAGGATTCCATGTAGGAAAACATAGATATGGAAGAGAAACTAACCATAAAGTTCTGATGGATATTGATAGAAAACAAGATTAGGATAAAGTTAACAATAAGAAATCCACAAACTTGTGAAGGGGTAAATGGTATTTCATTTCCTAGTAGGAAAATTAAATGGAAAAATTTTTTGTTATAAGGTTCTTTTCATAAATTTGAGGAATTTATTTTTGATATTGACTAATAACATAAGGAAATATAATTACTTTTCAAGTAGAGTTTCCTCCTTTAATAAATTTCTACCACAAACTCAACTTTTCTCCAAACAATGATTATTAAAGATGACTTGGTCACATCTAAAGCACTGGAATAAACATCTAGAGAATCACATAATCTAAAAAAGATGAAATATATATTTCTCTTGTCTTTATACATTAACCATAACCAAAATGGTTAGTACAAGATTAGATAATCCCAAAAAGATAATCCTTTATAAATAGAAAATACTACTCTTAATCTCTAAAATTCAAAAAATAATACCCAAAGTTAAACAAAGACAATTAAATACAAAATTGTGATTAAAAGTATTAAAATTAATCCAACTAATATTGTAACTAAAAACATTGAAAGATTTAATCACATATTCTTCAATAGTAAATCTTAGAATTTATCTCCAAATAACATTGACTAACCTTAAAGTATCATACTGAAAAGTAATTAACCTAATCACATATCTCTATGATAGGTTAATCATTTCCATAAATAATCCAAATTGTCATATGTCCATAATAAAAACAAAGATTCTTTCAAAATAATATTTCAACCATTAATACACAATTTAAATCCCATAGTAATCTATTTTCCTTAGGCATAAAGTGTTCCCAAAAGAGATAATGTCTTCTAAAATAACATTTATCTCTTAATCACCAAGTAATTTTCTTATACTAAGGATATCCATTTGATAAAACATAATTTTCCAAAATCAACTTATTCTTAATCCATAAAATCATTTAACTAAAAATAATAAGTCATAGTAACATGGTACTTCACGTAGGCCAGTGGTAGATGATGTTCCCTTGTCACCCTTCGGTTGTGGGTTTGATTCCCATCGCTTTTCCAGACATGACGGGTTTTCACCCATCCTGCAGTTTTTCCTTTTTTATAAAACCATATCATTCTTTAAGATTCTCAAAAATAATATAATTTCCTTAAAAATAACTATAACATATTGTATCCTCAATGGTTATCTAATACCTTTCATTTTGTATCCCAAAATGTAATAACTATTTATCACCTCAAAAAAATATCATACGAACCCCTATGGTTATCCATTATGTTTGCACAAGAAAATATAATTCTTTATTGAATAATATTTTCACATATCAAACTTTAGGGTCACAAATACTATAAAAAGACTTCTAAATTAATCCTATGAACAAAAGAGCCTTAATAATTTTAATCATTTCATCATCCTACAATCTTCCATAACTCTTGAATCCCTTATATGTTGACTTCTTACTCATTCATCATTTTTCATGATCCATTACTATGCATTTCCACCTTATTTCATAATACATAAATCTTGTAGATTTAATATCCTAATCATTTAAAAATATCAATAAAAATATGCTTCATTCTTTATGGATAAGAAAATAAATCATACCTTGAATCCAGATATCTTGATCTTTATAATGTTCCCTTTCTCTTTTGGAATGTTGTCTTACTTTAAAAAATTAAATGTTTTCCCCACATCTATAATTTCACATTTCTATAGAGTTAGGAAATATGGGATCTTGAAATCATTTGAAAAAAATACAATGACCCATAAAAATTTTAGAAATGATTAGGTTTTGGAAAACTCAAAAAATTTCTTTGTAGGTGATTTGAATACCCAAGAAGCTGTCAAAATAATTTGAACATGATTTTTCCATAATAGTGATGATCAAATTGTCGGGGAGGGATAAGAAGGTTGTGAAGATCTATTTCCTTCCATATTGAAAAATAATTCTTAATCTACTAAAAATAATCAACAATTAAACATGAAATGGATTGCTATTAAAAAAATAATCTTATGTAGGGTAAATATAACATAAAAACTTTTTTATTACACTAATCCATCAACCTCATTATATCTACCTTATTTAGGTTTTTATACAATAAACCTATTTTTTCAAAAACCTCCAAAAGTTTCCATATGATAATACCCCTCTAAGTTATATGATATCCTTTACCTACACCAAGATAACACCCTAACTTCTAATGTTATCTAAACAAATCTCCAATACCAACTATAATGCCCCAGCCATAAACATTACATAATATTTAGTTCAGTCAAGAATTCACATTGACAATCATTTAAAGATTATAGTTTTATAGAGTTAGGATATAAATAATACATTACATATTAAATATTACAAAGTAGACACTTCTATTCTATCCAATTTTTTCATAATAATAAATTAATTAAATAAAAAAATTATTTTCTTAATATAAATTTTCTTGAATTATTCCTTTCTCTTACCCTTCCTTATAAACTGTGAAAAAACATTTCAAAAACATGGGATGAGCATAAAAATCTCAGTAAGGGTTATAAAATAAGGAAAGAAAACATTAGTCCATCAATACATACAAATCAATGATATCATACTTTTCAATCTTAAAACATAATCTATTTAACATACCCCATGAAATCATAAGATTTATGAATAACACATATAAATCATAAATCACAATGGTAACTTGTAGAATCTACAACATACATACATTGTAGCTTCGAAAACTAGATAAGGAGTTACGTTTCGAATACCCCTCATAGTATATTCTCTAAATCTCTTAGGAGAAACATTAATGTTTAGCATCTTCACATTACCCAAATAATTGAAGAGCTATCTTAGGCTCACCCATCATTATTTTATCACAAAACCACTCGTGTATGTAAACAATTCCCAAGAACCATAACATAATCCGAACACATAAAATAGGCATAAAGGAAAGAAAAAATTTCCACATTCCAATCACAATATAACATTTAAAGATATTGACATAATCAATACTTTCTCAAAACCATTTTCAATACCAAAATACATGAAAAAATTTATTTGGTATTTATTTTCCTTTTTAAAAATATTATTCCTTGTTGAGGAATCCAGATATCAAATAATGCTCATGTCGGTGAAATGGTCATTGTCATCATGTACGTTAAAAAGAAACATTATTTTTATCTTTTAGTAAAATTATTTTTAGAAAAAAATATTACCATTGAATGAAATTAAAAGTAAAAGGGGTTTATACACCATATAAAATAAGGTCATGTATAAATAAAAATTTGCCTCAATGAAAGGAAATTGAGATGAAGTCCCTTAAAATGATCGTATCATTTGATTAAGGATAAATAAATGACATGATTATGTGTGAAAAATATAAACACACATAATATAAGTGGATATTAATTGTCAAAAAATCATAGTTCATTCACACATATTATTTGAAAAAAAACCCAATTTCATGGATATTTAACTCAATTAATGGATATTGAGCTAATATTTCCCTTACAAAGTTTATATAAATGGTGTAAGAATTTAACAATGGAGTGATTATGTGTTGAAAAATTATATCCAAACAAAGGGAAGTGTAAATTAAAACATAAATAAATAAACATTTATTCCACACATAATCTTGGAATAATATAATTAACGAAGTATATGTAAAACCCAATGAGTGGAAATTGAGTTTAGAAATTCCCTTACAAAAAATTCGAAAGCCTAATGGTGTCACTTAAAAATTCAAAAAATGAGTTTATGAGTGAAAAAAGGTTCTCTAATAATTTGGAAATAAAATTGAAATAAATAAGGATATAGAATAACTTACCTCAACATAATAAAATGTAAATTATAAGACATAACATCAAAATATTCTTCAACTAAAAGAGGAGGGAGAAATCATCCCTTAACGTGAGTCTGACTTGTCTCGTTCGTTATTTATATTCTTGAATAATAAACATAGGTTAATTTACACGTGATTAAAATAATTTTTTCAAGTTTATTAATCATTTTATATTACTTATCATCGTGCTATAAAATTATATAATTATTTAAGTTCATATCGGTTGTTTTGTCGATATTCGGTACTAGAGTCGAAAATGAACTTGATATAATTACAAATTGTCCATGTAGTTAAAAATAAATTATCTACAGAAATTTATTAATGATTTAAATATCATATATATCCATCATATATATGTATTTATAACATTCCATAACATTTGGAGATAATAAATGAAATTCACCGTTCATGGAGACGGTAAGCCGTACGTACGCATGAATGAAACTTTCATTTCTTTTTCATATTTAAAGAAATGAAAACTAAAAGATACATAGGTATATTATATTTAAATTATAATATCATATTTTATATAAATTTCATAAGTATATTAACACCATCCTTTATACATTCCATGCATGGAATGAATGAGCCATATCACTTTGAGGGGGTGGTAGTCCGCACTTCCTCAAATAAAATTATAGAATTAACACATTATGGAAAGCATAAAGGTATGATTTAAATAAAAAAACAAAAACATAGAGACAATATAGATATAATATATATCATATATAAATATAGTTCCATCATAATGTTCACAATGATAGGTGGTAGGATAAAATTGAACAATCCTCGTTTCGTGAGGCAGGAGTTCACCGTCCACAGAAACAGTATGTTCATATCCATTAGATGGAGGTGTGTGTAAATGTAGTTCAAGAAATTCTCATAATAACATCCTAGTATATTAAGGATACTGGTGTTGTTATATAATCAAAGAATAATAATATAATAAATAGTGAATAATTAAAATAATGGAAAGGAACTTTGGAGAAGACGCTACCTCTTAAAACGTGTAACTCCCTTTAATTTGAGCCAAAAGGAATTATTTAATTGGATTTTGACTAAGGTAAGGATTATATGATGAAGATAGGGATGTTGGGAGATTATTTTTGTAGAGGTATTATGATTAAAGGGGCCTGAGAGGTGTGATTAAATGGGTTGGGGTGATTCCCTTTTATAAGAGGGAGGAGGGGAACAATATGAATGTTTTGAAGTATTATTTTATTATAAAATGATTTTTGGTTTCAAAAGTTCCCAAAGTCATTTATTACCAAGATAAGATGATTTTGGATCACAAAACTCTCAACCAATAGGTTTTATAAAAGTATAGGTCACAAATCTAACCTTATCTTTTATCTTTAACCATTAGTTAACTAATTTAACTCTTACCACGTCTTCTTGTATATTCAAACTATATGGTTAATTTAGTTATAATAAAATGCCAAAATAACCTCAAGTATTTAATAAATGACATGTTAAACATTATCTATATCATTTTTCCAAATATCATATTTTTAGGACCGTTATATCATTTAATAAAATTGTATATGTTTTAAAAACTCAATTATGTCAATTTTTATACTATTCATATCATGACTTTTTAAAACTTTATAACTTGACTATTTCCAAAAAAATTAATTTATTCAAATATAACAAGCCATAATCATCCATAAAATTTGTGTATGGCATAAAAAGTTCCAAAATATATTTATTTTAATATTTATAATATCATTTATTTAAGTCATTCATTAATAAGGTAATCACTACATCATCATTGTGTCATAAATATATTTAATTATTTGATGTATAAAAATTATTAAATAAAATAACATGATGTATTAAATATTTTTTTTCTTTTTAATGACTATTTATAATTGAATAGACCACTTATATAACCCCATACAAAATTTTTTTTATTAAAAATACATGTTTATGATATATTTTTCTTTACTTTAAATTAAATCTTATATAATGTCATTTCTACATCCAAGGGGCTCCAGGGGGTCCCAAAATCGACCCAAGGATGCCCATGGTCTTAAATATCTCATAAAATAGGATTAATACATGCGTTATGGTTGTTTAATATTATTATAATATTATAATTTACCCTTATTTATGAGATTTACCCTTTAACCATGGTAAATAAAATAATCACTGAAGTTACTATTCATAATTTCCAAAAATAAAATGAACCTATTCATACAATTTGAACCTCATTATTTCAAATATATAATACATTTATATAAATTAAAAACACTAATTTTTTAGTAATTAATTTAAAAGTAATTCTCGTTGTCAATACCATAAGCGGGTTTTTAAGAAATAACTATGAAAAGATTGACATGTGTTTATATCCAATTACAATGAGAAATTACTTCCAAGGATAATAATTGGATTAAATTATAAAAATATAATCCAATTATACCTTTAAACCAATTAAATGTAAAATACACCTATGTAAATATAATATATGAAAAGAAAGTTTATAATTAAAATGCAGTATTTTTCACTATTCATTAAAAAAGAAACTTTACCAAAAAAATTCAAAAATTACATCCAAAGTAAATTTTGATGTCCCGATTCTAAAGAATAATTTTATTTTTCCAAATATTACATTTAAAAGTGACAAAAACTATATTTAAAAAGGGTTCCCCATCAAAAGCGGTAAAACATCCTTTTAAAAATATGAGAGTTTTTCATGCTTAAAATCAGATTCATTCTTATTTTAAGCCTCTAGATTTTATTGGATAAATATAAATACATTTAATAATCCTATTGTAATTAGTTATGTTCATTCCCTCCAATAAAACAGATAGGCGTTAACTACCATTTAAAATAATATTTTTATTATATTATTTTTTTATAACTAAAATTTATGTGTAATGTAAGATTAAAAAGAAACCCATTGTTGCGTATTGAGTACGCTATCAGAGAAAGTTTCCTCTTTAACATAAAATTAATATCTTACTCATAAATATTAATAGATATGAAAATGTGTTATTCTATTAATACATGAGTCGTTACAGAACATGTCTGGCAGATTTCCGTCCAGTGGTTAATCGTTTCAGGGACGTTTTCCCAAATGGCTTCGCAGGCCTAGCTCTGGTCAAAGAGGTGGATTTTACTATCAATCTAGTTCCAGGAGATATACCAGAATCCACTCCTCACTTACAGGATGGATAAAATGGAGTTACAAGAGCTTAAGAGGCAGTTGGAAGATCTAGAAGCTCAGGGTTTTATCTGACCCAGTACTTCTCCTTGGAGTTCACTAGTCCTTTTTTTGAAAAGGCAGATGGTACCCTTAGCCTATGCATGGACTATTAGAAACTGAACCAGCTGACAGTTAAAAACTAATATCCCTTACTACAGATTGATGACCTGTTTGATCATCTTTGAGAATCTTGGGTTTTCTTGAAGATTGGTGTAAGGTCAGAATATCATCCGGTATGTGTTCGACCTGCAGTCATACCTCGTACAACCTTTATTAGGTGGTATGGACTATATGAGTACCCGGTTATGTTTTTTGGTCACACAAACGCACCAGTAGTTTTCATAGCACTAATTAACTGAGTGTTCTATCCTTTCTTAGATTCCTTTGTGGTTTTTTTTGTGGACGCTATCTTGGTGTATTCTCATAATCAACATGAACAAGCCAAACACTGTGAGATTGTTTTGAATACACTAAGAGAGCATTAGTTATATGATGATCTCACAAAATTGAACTTTTAGATAGATCTGATTCACTTCCTATGTCACTTAATCTTAGAGACTGGAGTATCAGTGGAACTAGAGAAGGTGAGAGTGGTTGTTTCTTGGGAGCATCCCAATAACATTTTTGTGGTAAGTAGTTTCTTGGGCCTACCAAGTTACTACCAGTGTTTTATACAGGAATTCTTAAAATTATCAACTCTTATGACTAGATTGACTATGAATGATATTTTAATGGCCAAATTCTTGTCACACGTCCTTTCAGGAGTTGAAGGGACATTTAACTTCAACGTCGATACTGAAATTTCCAAAGTTAGTCAATAGTTACATTATGTACTGTGATGCATCATGTATTGTCTTTGGAGTAGTGCTTATGTAGGGAAATTGAATTTTGGGGTACGGGTCTCAATATTTGAGGCCACATGATAGGAATTACTTGACTTGTGATCTCGAGTTAGCTATAGTTGTTCATGCCTTGCGCTGTTGGAGACATTATTTATTGGGAGAGAATTTTGTGGACTACACATACCAAAAAAGTCTCAAATTCATTCTATTGAATATCAGATAGAGAAGGTGGGTGGAATACCTTTAATCATTCTATTTTTATCTTGCATGTATTCTTGGAAAATGCAATGTAGTGGCTCATGCACTGAGTAGGATAACTCGGATAGAGGAAGTGCAGGAGGCCAGTGATGAGTGGAAACTTATGGATTTGTTCTCCGAGATTAATTTACAGGTGCACGACAATCAAGGAAAGACTTATCTTTAATGTTTGGTTATTACCAATACCCTACTGGAAATGGTGAGTATGAGACAGCTATCAGATTCTGAAATCCTAGTTCTACGGAAGTGTGTGGTAGGTGAGGACCCTCCTCATCGATGGATGATAGGTGAGGATGAAATTGTGCATATCAATTGACATGTGTGGGTTCCAGGGGATATATGTGAGGATCTGATGTAGGAGTTTCATGATTCAACTTGTTCATTGCATCTTGGAGTCACTAAAATGTACCATGAATTGCACCGTCAGTACTGGTGGTTGAGTATGAAGCGAGAATTAGTTGGTTTTGTTACAAGATGTTCCACCTTTTAGTAGGTGAAGGTGGAACATTAGAGTCCAACAGGGATTTTATAGCAGTTACCTATTCTGGAGTGTAAATGGGATGATGTCATGATGGATTTCATGACAATGTTACTAAGGTTTCCTAGAGGCACTGATGTTGTGTGGGTTTCGGTTGACAAGATTACGAAGGTCACTCATTTCTTTCTGATCAAGGAGACCTCTAGGGTTGAATTACTCAAAAAGATACATATCCAACAGGTGGTATAACCTCATGGGGTCCCCCATTCTATCATTTTATATTGGGATGTCTGCTTTATGTATTGTTTCTGGTAGAGTTTTCATAGGGTGGTGAGTACACAGCTCCTTCTGTGCACAACATACCACCCTCAGAATGATGGCCAATCAAAGCGTACAATTCAAGTGTTAGAGGAAATTTTGTGTGCATGTGTCGTAGACCTTGGTGGATCTTGGGAGGAGCATATACCTTTGGTTTATTTAACATATAATAATAGCTTAAATAATAATATTCAGATGGAACCATAGGAGGATTTATACGAAAGGTCATGGTGATCACCTATGTGTTGTCTAGAGGCAGGAGAGGCAGTTATGCTGGGACCACATCTTTTTCATGATAATTTTTAATTGCTTCACTTAATTTAGAGACATATGGGTACAGTGCAGTCTCATCAAAAATAATATGTTGATCGTCGTAGATGACCTTTGGAGTTCAATATCGGGGATTAAGTATTCCTACATGTCGTATCGAGGTTAGGACATAAGAAGATTAGGATATTGGGTAAACTTTCACCAAGATACGTCGGATCATTTTATATTCCAGTGAAATTCAGGTCAGTTTTATATCGATTATAGTTACCTCATAGGTACTAAGTCATGAATGACCTCTTCCATGTATCTCAGCTACGCCATTGTCACTCAAACCCATATCATGTTTTTCAACCCGAGGAGGTATAATTTCATGTTTATGTATACTTTTAGGAGCATCTAATTCATATAGTTGATAGGAGTATGAATGTTCTCTAAGGTCAGTCAGTTTCTCTTGTACAGGTTCTATGGCATCATGGATGAGTATAAGATGAGACTTGGGAGAGGGAGGCCGAAGTACTTGCTCAAATGCCACAATTATTCTTAGATATCCCTTCACCACCCTTGGAAGGGAAATTCAGGGAAGAATTTCTTTAAGGGGGATGTTTTTAAGAACCCAATTCTTCTTTTTGAGGTACATTATTTTTTATTATTATTTTCCTTTTAGTGTTTTTTGGAAAACAAGGGAAAACTAGATAAGTACTAGTATTATACTATCATGGGGGCTGATTCAGGGTTACACTCCATGTAATTCTAAGTACACACCTTGTAGTTTGGCTATGTATGATTGGAATACATGGTGTGTGGGCTTGTTGTCAAGGAAAATAGAAAACTCTAACAACATGTTGTCTACTTATTAGTACACACCATGTAGTCGTGTCGATAGGTCTTGGAAAGTAATTTGGTGGAAGTTAGCTGCCAAATAATAGTAAAATGATATACACTCCATGTATATGGACTTACACACTGTGTACTTTGTGTTTTTTTCTTAAAATTGACAGTAGCCTCATTCTTCTATCATTTGGATAGAAGTCTCACCCAGGGAACTCAATAAGAGTACTGGAACTTCAACCTCTTCCTAGTTTATCATCTGAACTCTAAATCAATCACCATCGGTCTCATTTGAACCCAATTAGCAAGATCTTGATTACACTTGTGCCGTTATTGGTGATTTTAGTTCTGAACTATGTTATTTAAGGTTGATTAAATATCCTTTTTTCATAGATATCTATCCTTATATATTGAATCGGATGTTGAGGATGGACGAGGAGAGTCGTACTATGATGAGGTAGGTGGTCTCGTGCCTCTCGTTAATTGTTGAGATGTTTACATGTGTTGTTGTTCTGAACACCCATTTTTAGGGTGTTTCCTTGAAAGGAAATTGATCCTTGTTATCACCTGACATTGTTCTAGTAATTAATTCCATGAATTAACCATTTTTAGCTTTTTTTTTTTTGATTAAGGGCCACCTCGTGGGTGTGTTTCCCTTGGTTTACTATTGTATGGCCATTTGTTCCTAGGATATCTATGGGAATGCCTTAGTTTCCCATTTAGGGTTGTTTAAAAAAATGAGGATGATTAATTTATAGAATTGAAATTTCATTATAATTGTAATTATTTTTTATTATGGATTTGGGATTGTGTTTTCCCCTTTTCCCATGTAGTGTTTTACTTGTTTAAGCAAGTTGGAATGTTTTATTTAATTGAAATGAGTAAATGGTAAATAGCATTGGGTGATACATGGGTTCAGCTTATAATTTCATGAACAAAATCACATGACTATTATACCTTTCACCTTAGGTGATACATGGGTTTGGTTTAGAATGCCATGGATGGACTCGAGAGGCTTTTGATTTATATGTCATTAGTGACACTTGGTCTCCATATTTGGACTTCCAGGGACTGAATAAATAGAAAAAATATTATATTACACATAGAGTGATACCTTGGGCTCCCTAGTAGGACCACTAAGGACGGACTCACATGAACTTATTCCAATGTCGAGAGTGATGCTGGGGGCTCCCAAGTAGGACCACTGAGGACAGACTCATAGGATGTCAGTAGAATTACACCTCTAGTGATACATGAATTCCAACATAGGAATCTCAAGAATAGACTCAGGTTATACTTAATTGATGGAATGGAATGTATTGTGACATATCTTCCAAGACAAATCATAAGATTGGATTTAGACTTCAATTACTTTTTAGTAGGTCTTTTGAGACTTATTTTGTTCTTAATTTTCTATAGAGAATGTTGGGATTAGGCCTAATTCCAAGACATAAATACTTTAGGTAAATGAATTTCTAATGAACATAGTAAACTCTATAAATGTATTCTAGTACTTATAGTATTTTTTACTTCTGAGTACCTCATAGTTTGTTGTATTTCATTACAATACAAAACTGCTGCAAATAATCATTGATAGATTAGCACAGACCTTAGGTGGATGCCTACTGGGGTTTATTTTTCACACCCTGTTTGTGTCATTTTTTTGGGCCCAAACAGACTATATTGATACAGGGGTCGATAAGGGCAACGCTCTTTATACAGGTACTTGATTTCTTCTTAGGAGAAGGAGAGTAAGGGACCAAACCAAGGCATCTGATTCTACTATGTTTCATTTTGTATTTTTATACCATAGTAATGTATTATAGTTTATTACATTGTATCTTGTTTTTGCTTCTTTCTTAGAACATGTGGCATACCGCATCATTCATATATTATAAGCCTTCTAATTATTTTTACCTATCAGTCTTATATTTTTTAATTCAGTTTCATGTTGTTTATCATTTATACTATTGTTATTATTTATTCCATTATGTTATACTCTACCAATGTGGGCATAGTTTCCCCATTATCACACCCTAGGCCCATGCTTCTAGTCGGTAGCCTCTAGCATTTGGGGAAATTACCTTGAGGCCATGTGGCAAACTGGGTATGGGGCACCAGTTGAGTGGCTTATATACCCAAGATGTTATAGATGAAAGTTCCATAAAAATACCCTCTAATACAACTAGGTTTGATAATTGGAATCAAGAGGGAATACATACAAAATGGGATGGAATCATCCATAAAATCGATAATAAAATATTAGAGATACACTCAGAATTAATTTTTTATTCAAGAAGACACCACTCATGGGGGTAAAAAAAATTTAAGAATTATTAATTATCCATATACAATGAGGTTTTAATTTTTTTTATCAGGAACTAGTAAAATTATATGAAACTATACTCTCACTGAGGCTCCCATTACTATAAAAAGCATCATCTATAATGATCCCTTTACTCCATGGGATGAGAAAATAAATACCTTGATCAGTGATCATTAATAATTTCTTAACAAAATAAGACAATTCCCATTGTACACTTTTTTTCTTTGATAAAACCATATAAATGTGGAATATAATTCTACCACTTACATATTGATGTTTTCGGTCCCTCACAAATAATTTACCCTGAACAAAGCCCTTATCTCTGCTATAATGGAATTTCCTAAGCTATAAGACTCTCTATGGAATAAAATTGTTGATCCCTTGTTGTCTCTCTAGATCCATCCCCTCTCATGTATCCATGTAAAGAAGGCCCGTGACCATTCAACTTAGTCTCCTTATTGGGTGCTCTCCTACTAACCCACCACCTATGATTATTTCATTCCCTACCCTCTATGGGCTTATATTCCCCTGGAATAATCCCCCACATCAAGTACTAGGATCACCTATATGTTATGAGACCCCTAAGCTCCACCACTAGAGACATAAATTAATGACCAGAACCACCAGAGACTGAGCTGATACTACCCCTTTACTACCTCCAATAGTCCTAGTACTGGTGACCATCTCCAAGTAGGCATATCCCACACATGGGTGTTATTAGCCTAATGTACATATATAAAATCACACATCTCTAAGCCTATATGGTTCTGAAATATAAAACAATTGAAACGAATGCTATGGTAAATCTATAATACCATAATCAGAGTCATTAATAATGTAGTGAAAGTAATAAAGGTTCCAAATAAAATGCCAACAAAAAACTATAGAGAATCTATCTAACTTGGAAGGAGAGGACCACAATCAAATGAAATCACCCATAAAACTCCTTGCTATTTCTATCCTCAATCTATGCTCCACCTACTCCTTGTCCACCCAAGTCGCCATCAAAAGGGTCATCATCTATATAAGTCATGACACACATTGAAATATATCTTTTAAGGGTGTGTTTAGAAATACATAGTTGGAAACCCTAAAAACACTAATAAAAAAGAATCAATACTAGTCATCTCATAAAAAAAATATGGAAATAATATAAAAAACCAAACATAGATATGATGTAAATTGATCCTCTAGGAAGACCCAACCATACTACTAGCCATAGGATTCTACTCGAAGAAACCTAGAAATACTCATTCTAAGAGAAACCAATCCATGAGACATGTTATCACTAGAGATAGTAATCAAATAGGTCATGTTTTTAGTCCCTAACCAATAATTTCACTGCTCAATGAAGATCTTCATACTTATATGGGGATCACATTCAGGACCCTCTAAGGGACACCACAAACCCAATTTAGATCAACATGCTATATAGTGGATAATATGCCAATTTTTCAGGAACCATACTAATACGACCTTCTATATAGGGGATCAACCCCTTGTGCAAAGAGACATGATGATTCATAAACCCTGGTTAGTGTATAAGAAGGGATGATATAGGATCAAAATATGGTCTCATAAGGGGACAAAAAAACTCTCTCTAAGAATCATCCTCTAGAGGTTATCAAAATCCAACGCATTGGATGTAAGGATGAATGGTACCATTGAAGGGTATGACCAATGGAACACACTCCACTAACACTATACCAAATTAGAGAAATTTATGGATATAAACGCACTAAAAGGTGGTATGTGGAATGTACTAGGGTAAAATGGTGTGTCTAGAAACCCTTAGTCAAATCATGAAATTATATCTCACATAGCATGAAAATATTTACATAAACATCATACAAGGATACATGGATTTTTTTAGGACTGAAGACACTCTACCCATGAGATTTATTCATTATCTTTTACTTCTGGTGATTCCCATGTACTAACCCATGAAAACATGGTCATGCACATGTACACCTGACCATGTTTGAGTATAATCATTACTCTGACTGAGTCTATATACCCTAGTCTATATGTTTCCATTCATCCTCTAAGATACACACAGAACCCCCACCCTGAGTCACATAGTGTGTGACAGGTGTCACGTGGTGTGTGATCTTTTCTTCATGATGTAAAATACTAGGGAAATGGAAAAAGGAATACACAACATAATGGAAAATACAAGGGTCATATATTTGAGCAAACCATGTCTTCATGTCCCCAAATCACCAAATTAGGTCCACTAAATTATTTATTAAAACTACCTTCATCACTTCCTCATCATCGTGAATTGTTTTTGGAAACAAGGCATCCCCAATTATGTCTCATTACTCCTTGAATCACCCAATTTAATTATTGATCATCAAATTATAACATCAATTTCAATCCATATATAGGGTAACGATCTGTTGTGTTGAAAAATAGTCACACAAATATAGAATACAATGTATTCATTAAATTGTGGGAAAAAGAAATTATCCACAACGAATGCATGATGAAATGAGGGAGAAATACATAAAATAAAAACATGATTAATAATCCTCCAAATTTTAATTTCAACCTTGATCTGTTTTTGATGAATTTGATATATGAAGAGGGAATAATATGTATGAAAAAATAAATCAACTGAACAATAAATAATCCATCAATTCTTGAATCAGTTACTGTTCATGGAATTTATCCTCTTTCTACCAAGGTAATGGAACATGGTAGAATAACCCAAATCAAACATTCAACCTAGAGTTTGGATCGATCACTAATGAATAATGCTCATACTTTGTAATCAATAAGGATATCCATGAACTCCGTTGTTGCTCAAACATCGATCTGATCTCAATCTGATGTCATCATCCAATGATCCTCCAATGAATCCTCTATAATGGATCATCTCAATACCTAGTTTTTGTGATTAACCCTAGTTATTAGTAATAGACAAGTTTAAATAGAGGATTCATGGTCATTACGCAAGAAGTAAATAAATATATTACTTAAATTTACTTATTTTATTATTTGTATATGTGATTGAGCTTTACAAAAATTCCCAACACTGATAAATATTAAGTCATTCCTTGGGAAAATCACACACTCTCAACTCAAAAAAAGCCTCAAATTTCAGATCTGAGAATCCATTTGGGGCCTATTAAACTTTTTTATGAAGACTACACATTTAGGATATTAATATTTTTATATTATTTAAATATCAATTTTTAGATCCCTAATCCTTAGAATCTCATACCATATCAACTCCTAGATATAAATATAATCCATATAATATTTTAAAGTAATACATAGAAAAATCAGATGCAATAAAGTATACCCACCATAGGGCCTTTGTTTCTGGAAAAGTAAAAAACCTACTCAAGATATGAGGGTACTAAGCTCAAATATTTGTATCCCGAACATTGTTTCTACCATAATTATTCCTATTATTCCACCAAACATACACTAGGGTAATCTATCACCCTTGGAGGCTACATTCCTATCGATCCTTGATCTCCATCGTGTACTCAAAAATGATATCCCTGTTATTGATGTCCAGCTCTCCCAAGAAGATAACATGTGATTAGTTATACTCATACCTCCTATAATACAACATGTGAAAGACCTCATATACCTTGTCTGACTAATAATGTTGATCTAAGCAGTTCACCACCTCACTAACTCTATACTATATTTGAAAAATTAAAGTGAAGGTCATAGATAGCTTTCCACCTTATCTAGATATATATAATACCAATCGAGGTGAGACCCTTATGAAAATATGGTTTACCTCCTAAAAAAATCCATCCATATTTGGTCCATATATGACTTTATAGAACTATTGGAATTCATGATCTACTCTTGTATGATATGAAACTTCTTCTTATTAGATTTCACCATCTCTTGACCCATGACTGATGACTCATCTTGATCATTTTAACAGAGTTGTGACCTACTATGTCACCCACACAGGGACTCGAATGGTGCAATATTTATGGTGTAATGTATGCCATTATTTTATTAAAAATACACCAAGGTTTGTTGATCCTCCCAAATAGACCAAAGTCTATCATGGAAGTCCACATAATTTCCTCAAAGACCTGAATGGTCCGATCAGTAAGGCCATCAGTCTGGGGGTGAAAGGTCATGATCAAACACAGTTGAGTCCTAAAGACCTTCTAAAACCATTTCCATAAAAATTATTCTAAGTAGTAATAATTTTCTAAAATTATCCTTAAGTAAATTCAATGGAGGTATTCTACCTCATTCTCATTCAAGTATCCCAATATCTCTATTGAACACTGCTCTCGAATTTCTAAAAAGTGGTGTAACATGGTGAGTTAGTCTACAACAAACCATATAGAATCATGTCATATGAATATATGTGTTAACCCTATCATGATTTCCTTGGATATCCCATCCCACATACACTCTATTATAATACGGTTTTGATCTAAACCTAATGGAATCCACTTCTCATCCTTTACTAGTAAACACTTTATTCATTGAGAGGCAAAATATTAAAGAAATATCTTCATGCTTGGCCACCAAAATTGTCATCAGAGGTCCTGTTACATCTTATCACACCTAGATATACTTTTAAAGCGGATGTATGAAACTCCCTCACCAAATCCCCTAAAACATAACGAGTTAAATTTTTGACTCATTGAAAAGGAAAATTTTCTCCCCTTTATAAGAAAATCCATTATGAAAAAATCTAGTGGATATATGACTACGTAAGGTCTCACAATCATTTTCTCCATGATGAGATTCCCTAACATGTTGTTAAACAGGTGGTGTAACAATAATCATATAAATATATTAAGAAACATCTTTTTATATTAAGGAAAATTGTAATGTGTATAACTACTATAATGTCTCAAACAACAACTAAGAATAATATCCCATACTAAGAGTGTATTCCACCACCTTAACTTTAATAAAAGAGAAGTAGATATCAAATTCATGGTATTGGTGGATAATTATCCATCCTCTCTATCTCATGTCAAGATTGTTATAATAGAATACATACTTGAGACTCCTGTATTAAATTTAGAAGATAATCTATGTACCCATAAGGTAGTGTCTCTACATATTCAGGGTGAAGACCGCCACAACTAGTTCATGAACATGGGTCATGTAGTTCATCTCATGTGATCATAAATACCAGGACCCATATGTAATTACTACCTACCACATCATTAGAAAACAACCATGTTTGGTTCCCAATTAATTATAAAACACTATATACTCAACACCCTCCTCTATAAATCTTATGAAGGGGTTGCTCGTCATCCTCTTCCTCAACTCTAGAAAACATTTTTAACTCTTTTCTATCCACATGAAAGGTTTACCTTTTCTATTAAAAGATGTCAATGGTACTAAAAATCAATATAAATTGGGTATAGACCTCAAATAGTACCATGAAATCCCAATTAATCTCCTAACCTTATTAACACTCTTTGGTGGCTCCTGAGATTGAAATGCCTCAAACATTATAGGATCAAATTCCACTCCAACCTCTAAGATGACATGTCCGAGGAAGTTGAAAACTACAATAAAAAAAGTCTCATGGATATCTTCCCATTAAGATGGTTTTATCAAATTGTCTCATAGACCATCCTAATGTTTCTCACGTGATCCTCCACATATAGTGAGTTATTTAAGATATAATTGATGAAGTCCACAAAATACTGGTCTATAAAGGGTATAATATCTGGTTCATGAGTCCCATGAACATGTTTGGGGTTTCTTCATGATAAAAGAAATAAAAATAGTCTCATAGTATCATTAGAGAGATTTTCATTTCATCTTCAATATATCATTGTCCCATACTCATACCTAGTGATATCCTAATCTGACATCAATCATTGAGAACCATTTATCCTATCTCAACTAGTCAAATAGTTTATCAATCCTTGATAGTGGATATATATTATTCATTTCCACCTAGTTCGTGAGCTATAAATTGAAAAATTAACTCAATAAACTATATTTTTTTGTTGAAACAACTAGGGATTACTAGGGGAAATATTTTGTCCCCAAGTCCCTTCTTATGAAAGTCTTATAACTACACCCTCAACACAAGAAGATCTATGGGATCCATCCAAAATGAAAGGTAATATTTTGGGGCCTCCATCGGGATTAATTCAAGGAAAAAATATAACTCTCAATGGGGAGGTAATCTGGGCACATTCTCAGGAAAGACATCCTCATAATCCACCACCACCATAAGAAATTTTTTTCCCATAACATACACTACTCCAAGAGTCATTCTAGAAAAATTGTGAGTAATGTGATGCACTCCCCTTTTCCAAATTCCATCCTAATTAACATGAGATTCCTTTTCTACCAAAAATTAAATCCTCATCCCATCATCAAGGAAAAAACATATCATTTACTTAAAATAGTCAATGTGGGCATGAAATTTGGATCGTCATCCAATACCTAAGATGACATCATAAGGATGCATAGCCAGTAAAAATATATTTCAAACAAAGCTATCACCTCCAGTTATAGATTTCACTATATATATATATATATATATTCCTGAAATTAATAATTCATATCCTTTTGGAGTCTCTAAGAATAAAGGTCAATCCAAAGGCTCAACTAGAATCTCTAAGTCTTGAACAATGAAAGTAACATGAAATGGATGAATTTCACATATGTCTATTAGTAATGTGTCTATTGTAGAAATGATAAAAATCATACCTTATATCATCCCTATAGCCTCAGTTTCATAGGACTCTATATCCAAAAAAAATCAACCTAGAAACCATCTCCTCGATCCCTGCATTAAACACCTAGTGGTGGGGGTGGTGGAAATATGTCACACATATGACTATCTCCTACTAAAATAGTTTCCCATATTCTATTTCCACCACCTTGCATACATATTTTTTTCTTTCATATAGCTCTACCTAGTAGGTCCCTAGACCATATCTCAATCATTTGTATGACGTGTTAGATAATACCGTATATATTATCACTGACCGTTATAGTAGAATCAATACCTCACCCTCAGCTACCTCAACCCATATTAAGAGAATTACACCACTAATTCTATATCCTAATATCATCCCCATAATCTTCTATTATTCTTGGTTCCCTATGAAAACAATAAAATACCTCCTACCATGGTCTTAGCTCCTGGGTTTCTAATACTAGCACTCAATATCTATATCTAGTCTTATAGGAGTCTCTCCACTACTAATACCCTTTCATGACATCCAACAAAGGTGGGAATGAAAATATATATCATTGAATACCTAATATCTAGGTGTAGTAAATTCTCAATGTTATGTGATCAAAATAATGTATATTGATATATATCCATCGAGTACCATAATAGATTAGTAAATATCACTGTATACTCTACTGATGTAGGTGAAGAATCTAGAGTATTCTCGTTGATCATAACGTGGCTGGATAAAACTCCTCCCTAAAGAAATTCTCATTGTATGACTATGAGAGAGTTTTCTAGTTGTGTTACTAGGACAAAAAAATGTACCGTAGTCTAGTGGGTCCCTAAATTATAGTCACCACAAGTATATCCATCTATTCCACATGCATCCTCATAAAGAGGAAGTCTCAAGATACTACCTCAATCCAATATTAAGCGCTCGGGGGGTCTAGATTGCCTCAAAAACCTAAGAGTTTTCTACCTATAGAACTTAGGTGTTTCACTTATCCTATGAGTATCCTCATCCAGTATTGATTGTTATGACTACATATTAATAGGTGGTGGTATACTTGGTAACCCACTCATCAGTACTATCTTTTTTACATGCACCTATACTGGGCCATCATTACTCATTTGATCATCCTCATGGTTAGGTAGTGAAATCTTGGTTGGATGACTTCAAAGAGGAATCTAGAGATAATGATGATGTATAAAGGTCAATTTTTATATCAAGTGTGGAAAATTTAGAAGGAAATGGAAACCACAACCCATTCCTATACGATCCATGTCCCAATATTTTTTCCTACAAATAGTGTCTACATGTAATGAGTCAACAATCATGTTTTCAGATTCCTAGTGAATGGATACATCAACCTAAACACTTACACAAGGTTACCTATCCTAAAATATGAAATCAAGAAACATTAAAAAAGTTTCCAAAAATCCCAAATCATTCTCATATACTCCATTCATTAGGTAGAATTGACCTCATTGATACAACTCAATTATGACTCAACCCACTGGGGCCCATGTCACGACTATCCCAAGACTGCCTTTAATAGGCAAGGGGCAAGAAACCAGTTCCAAGTATGAATATCCTACACATTTGAGGCATTATCCAAATATACCTATAAACATGCACATATATCTAAAACCACACAATGCTTAAATATAAAGAAAAAATTCAAACCAATTCATTAATACATATATAATCTCACAATCAGAGTATGTCCCTAATGTTATTAAGGTGATATAAGTGACAAATACTGTCCCAAATAAAAACTAATGAAAGTCAGACCTACTCAGAAGCAGTGGAGAAATATAAAATGAAACCACCCGGAAAAAAACTCATTCATTATAGCCCCAAACTATAATCCCCTAGATCACTATCCTACTAGGACACCATTAAAAGGGTTTTCATATGTATAAGACATGACATGTGTTGGAAGATCCCAAGAAGGGGTGAGTATAAAAATACCCATTAGGACTCCCCAAAATAATAAAAAAATAATATAGGGTATTCATCTCAAAATAATAATATTCTCATAAAAGAAAAATATAAATATACATTAAAAAGGAATCGTACCTCAAGGTGGTCTCAACAAAATTTCAATCCATAAGATTCTACTATAAGCTTCCATGAAATTATTATTCTAAGAGAACTCACACCATTATCCAACCAATAACAGGGGACCCTCATCTAAAAGGTCATTGTAATTTGGTCCCGCCTAATAAAACTCATTATTCTATGAAGATCGTGGTATATAGATAGGGGTCACACCTAGGACCATTGGGGGACACCACAAAACCATTATGGATCAACCTTCTATATACAAAAATACACATAATTAAATTAAGAGATCTAGAAAATCCATGATTAGTGTAAAAAATCATTGAAAAGCATAGTGTCTTTAAAATCCCTATGCTTATATCACAGCTAGAAAATCATTGATAAAGGGACTGTTTATAAATGCTAAAAATAATGATAAAGGGATCATATATCAATTCTAAAAATAGCATTGATAAAGGTTTAACGATTTCAACACAAAAATAATCACTAATAATGGTTTACTTCATACAATATTTTTTTAACACTAAGATAGGGTCCCTTTTTTAGCACTATTACAAGATCTAATAAAGAGGCATGATGATTCAGTGTGCTATTAAAATTGTAAGAAACTGTAGGAGAAAAAAAATGAGAAAATGATAAATTATTTGAAATAAAACATAAAACAAAAATTCATGAAAAAAATATATTATATACCTTCCAAAAATTGGTTTGTACAAATTACATGAGTAATAAAAAATTATCACAGACATTCAAAAACAATAATATTCTTTTTTTAGCCCTTGATGATTGTTCATGCAATTAGTTATTGAATAAACCACCCCAACTCAAGGAAAAAACTGATTTATATGGGAAAAAAATATTATATTAGTAACAATAATAAGAAATAAATTAAACAAAATATGTCAATTTTGACATAAAAATATGTACATTTAGTCACAATGGGAATAGTGTGCACTGGATTGAGTTGTGTTTTATTCTAATATGTCAAACCATTTCTTATTGTTCTGGAAATTAGGTCCTCTAGAATTTTCTATCATCAGTGGTGATAAAAAAATAACTATGGATGTGAGCCAATTTAATATGACTTATTTTTTATAAATACTTTAAAGTTTCATAACATTTCTTGTTTGTCGTTAGGAATTATTTCTATTAAAATTAACCAAATAATTAACATGTAAAAATAATATTGTTATTAATTACACAATAGAAAAATGATGAGAAAAAAAATCATGTTTCCCGGGTTTTGGTGATGTTATATGTGTTTAAAAAATATATTGGGACTTATATATTCAAATACACACACTCCAATTCACCCCGATCAGATCAAGTATTTTATTAATGTGAGCTCAATTTCTGTATCTCAGAAATGAATTATGGATAATTTTCCCAATTTATGAAAGCACTGTGGTCTTGTTTGTTTGGTTAATTCATGTGATGAACGTTTTTAACTAATATAACACCATTATAATGAAACAGACAATTTTAGTCATATATGTCACATCATGTTTTGGATTATTTTTTAGTAAATACATACATGAAGAAAATGAATTATCGGTCATTGATCAAATGTTTGAAAACAATATGAGGTCATTTTTTATTTTTAATATTTGATGTTTGTTTTAAACTATAATTACACTATTGTGCTGAGAACACACACATTAAGTCATATATGCCACATCAGGTATCAGATTGATGTGCAGTCAATTATGACATGTGAAAAATGAATTATTGTTCATTTTCATTATCTTTGAAAATAATTAAATCACATTTTATTAGTTTTGGTGATGTGAGATATTAAAAAAAATAAGCTTTGTATCTAAAACACTAACTTTTAATTATATTGGTCATATTTTGTGTCAGAATGATGTGCAGCTGAATTTTACATGTCAGAAATGAATTAGAGACCATTTTAAAAAAGTTTCAAACCAATATTATCTTTATTTATTATTTTTGGTTAGGTGATGTGTTTGTAACTAAAATGACACTTTTACATTGAAAACACATATATTGCCTCATATAGAAAACATTGTGTGTCATATTAGAGTACTTCCAATTCATATATGTGGAAACAAAATTATAGAACTGTTTTCTATTGTTTGAAAATAATCCATGGTAGATTTATTAGTTTTAGTGATGTGAAATGAGTTTTATATTAAAATTACACATTTTTTTAAACTATTCCCTTTGGGTCAAATCGATCATATCATGTCTCAGATTGTAGTGTTGTTGATTCTTTCACATCAAAAATGAATTATAAACCCTTTTCCTAGTGTTGTAAAATTATATGATCTTATTGTTTGATTTTGGATATTTGATGAATGTTTTAAACTTAAATGACACTTTTGTATTGAAAACAATCACTATGAGTCACACCAATAACATCAAGTTTATGAATGAAATGTGGTCAATTTTTACTAGTCACAAATAAATTATGATCCATTTTAGATATGTTTGAAATCATCCCAATATAATTTTCTCAGTTTTGGTTGTGTGTTACATTATAAACTAAAATGAAACTTCTATATTGAAAAATGTATTTCGAGTCCTATCAAAAACATCATGTTTCATAATAGAGTGTGATCAATTCCACTATAGGAGAAATAAATTATAGATCATTTTCAAAAAAAATACAATCCAAGATTTTTTTTATATGGTTTAGTGATGTTCCACCTGTTTAAAAATAAAATGTAACCTTTCTATTGAAAACATGAACATTGATTAATATTGGTCACATCATGTGTCTGATTTATATGAGGTTAATTCTTACACATAAAAATGAATTTTGAATCATTTTCTAAGGTTTTAAATTAATAAAATCAATTTTTATATGTTCAACCTATTTGGTTCATGTTTTAAACTATAATGTAACTTTTTTAATAAAATGTTTAAATTGAGTCATACTGATCACATCGGGTGTCATATTGACACGTGGTCAATTCCTTTAGCACAAAAATAAATTATAAACCATTTTCCCATGGTATAAAAATAATATGATCTCATTTACTCATTTTTTTATATGTCATTAATTTTATACTAAAATGATACTATAATTTTTAAAACATTATTTTTTATTCATATCAACCAAAACATGTATTGAATTAGTGTGCGGTCAATTAATAAAAATAAAAAATGAATTATGGTTTATTTTACAAATGATTTAAAAAAATCTGAGCTTATTTTCTCAGTTCTAGGGATGTGAAACCTTCATTAAACTAAAATGGATATTTTTTATTAAATACATGAACATTGATTCGTATCAATCACATCATGTCTCAAATTGATTTTTGATAAATTCATATATATATATAAAATGACTTTTTGACCAATTTTTTAATTGTTGAAAACAATTAGATCTTGTTTTCATGGGTTTGGATAATTGATGTGTGTTTTAAAATAAAATAAAGCTTTCGTATTGAAAGAATTTACTTTGAGTCACACCTACCCCTCAGATGTTAGATTTATGTGTGGTCTGTTCCTTTACATGAAATGTGAATTATGGATTTTTGTACTAAATTTTAAAAAAAAAATCAATGATTATTTTCTTAGTTTGGTATATGAGGTTATTTTTTAAAAAATATGAAAAAAAAAATATTAAAAACACATAATTTGGTCAGTTTTAAAAAACAGAGTGTCATATTTTCAAACAACAAACTCTTATATGTGAAAATGAATTATGGATAATTTTGTTAATGTTTTAAAACAAAATGAGCTCGGTTTTCTTTTTTTTAGTTTTTGAAAATTGTTTCATACTAAAATGAAATTTTTGTATTTGAAACACACACTTTGAGTCATACAAACCATGGAATGTTTCTAATTGATTTTTCCTCAATTACTACATGCCAAAATTTTCATGTAGATCTTCATCTTAAAGTATTAAGAAAATATTTTTTTTTCTTGGTTTGGAGCTTGTGACATGTGTTTGGAAGTAATGTGTAAATTTTAAAAAATAAGTATCAGATAAAAATAGTTATAAAATTAACTAAAAATGTAGATAATATCATGAGAAAATTAACTAAATATGTAGTAGTAAGTCTCCTTTTCATTATATTTATTTACATTCTAACACCATGTATAATGCCCATTTTTTTCTAAATAAATTTATTTCCTCCATTATAATTCTCCTTGATTAAAAAATCAAAAATAATATATAATAATTGTGATAATAATGATTCACATACCAAATATATTTCTAATGTTGTAACTATTACTATATGATAAACATAAAATTTAATCACTTAAACATGATGTCAGCAATGTGAGATCCTGAACTTCATAGAGGTATGTCCTTGTTTAAATTTTGGTTTTAATCCCTTAAATTTGAATAATTAAGTGTTCACCTATTGTGTGAGAAAGCTATGGGGTGTTTTGGGGGTTCACTCCATGAATAAAAAGGGAAAATTGTAATTATGTGTAGGTTTTATGGTTAGTGAATAGCTAATGTAAACCATTTACCCAAACCATTTTATCTAGGAGGAAGGGTGAATGGTTAAGTAAACCATGCAAGGGGGAAATCCCAAATATGTGGTCATGGAAAGAGGCATTCCACTTGATTTTCACATGGTTGGTCATACTATGTTGGCCTCCCTAGGTAAATGTGTGGCTTAACTCTATTTAGGTAGAGCCATGTGTATAGTTTTTCCTATGGTTGGAAATCCCTATGCCACATTAAAATATTGGAATTTACTATTTTCACCTTAGGATTTTAAGTAACCCCCCCCCCCCAATTGTCTCCTCATTTCATCCTCCTCCGTCCCCAGTGATGAACCATTTTGACCCAAGATTCCCATGAGTGGATCTCCTTCAATTCTAGGTTGTTTAGAGTATCGTTGGTTGTAAGTCAAAGCATAGGGTATGTCTAATTGCTTCTATTTTCTCGATTAGGGATTTTGGTTTCATTATTATATTTAATAATCCCCAAGAACCTATTTTTCCAATTGATTCTTGGATGGAAGAATCAATAGTTGATTTAATCCAAAAATAAGGTGATGTTTATGGGTCTTTTAGTCACTAGATTTTAGGTAGGTGGTCTACAAGATATACCACATAGTTTTATAGTCAATTTTTTTATATCTAGTTTTGATATTTCATCCCACTTGATGTGTATTTGATTCCTTACTAAAATTTGGTAAAAATAGTTGGATAAATGATCATATAGAACCCCCATTATCCCTATGGGATGCATTGAGATTGATTATACTAGATTTAGGCCACCCATGGGGTGCACCAATATTCCTGAACATGTTATATTTTAATATTGAATGTAGGGTTTCCTTAAGTTGAAATATAGCCCATGATAAATGTGTTGATATGTTTTAGTTTGAATTATTAATGAATCTCATAGTGGTCGTGTCTAGTTAATGGTAATATCACACTGAATTTTTTGGCCTAATGTGAAAAGAGTGTTAAATTTCTTAATGTGAATGTGTCAAATGGATTATGAAATAAGACTGGAAATGAATTAGTGGATTATGGAACATGAAATTTATTAATGTGTAAATGGATTAATGTATGAGTATTGATGAATATATTAAATGGGATATGGTATGATAATTTTTGATTATACTAAATGAAATAATGTATGAAATGGATATGGATTAAATATAATTTTCTAAGTAAATGGTAAAAGCGTTAATGGGTTAATGCATAAAGATGTTTTATGCGATAAATGGAACCTGAATTGTTAATGTTTTTTGTTGATTGTGTACAGTTTTAAACATAGTATATTTTTTAAAAGGATAATTAAGGATGTGAACATGGATTGGTAGTTGTGGGGTGTTGGAAATGAGGATATATGCCCATGGGTTAGGTTAGACTGAGGCTCTAAACTCCATTGCACAATGCACGTGTTAGGGAAGGTGGTTGAGGCTCAATTCCCCTAATAGATGCATTTGATGATACTACAATTACCGAGGATCCATGGGATGTGTGATGTAATTTTTTTATGAAATTGTTATCCCTATAGAGATATATATCATGATTTAATCCCTTATGCATAGAAATTGACCGGTTTAGGCATTGTGTAAATGATGGTAATGTCTAACCCATCAAACATGTGTTGAAAATGAATTTTGTAATGAAGATAGAACATGTCAGGAGAATGAATTTATTAATGATGGTAGTATAATTGATGGAAAAAATCAGAATAGAAATAGGTAAATTGAATTTTGTTAACTAATGGAACCTCAGTTGTCTTTTGTTAACCATGTCTTTCATTTTAGTACATGTGTAGACTATCTGTTTGGATTGGATATTTTGTTGGAACCATTAGTGGTGGCCTTCTGAGTTCTACACAAACCCTACTCAGGGCTCTGTTGGGTACCCAGTCAGAATTCATTATTTAATTTTAGGAGAATTGAAAAGGGCTTTTAATAGGATGTTGAGTTGGGATTGGGATGTGCATGGATGACGATTCAGACTTTGAGACACGAAGAATATTTGGGATTCACCTTTCAGTTTTTTTTTGTTTTTTCCTACACCCTTGTAAAATTAAGCGTGACATGAAATATTTATTTTCATTTGTGGTCTGTATCCTATTTCCAAAATGGTTGGTAATGCAATCTTCGGGTGTAATGTTTATTTCTTCCTTTATTTCACATGTTACCTGATGTAACTATTATGGTAAAGTGGGTATTTTCACCCCACATGACCCACTAGAATCCCAATTCTATTCTAAAACCTCTAGATTATAGGTAGGAATGCCTAAGGTCATGTGGTGACCTGGATCGAGGCACCATTTTAGTGGCATCTGAGTTGGGGATGTTACAAAGTGGTATTAGATATATTCTTTTATATGGCCTTACTATTTGGGATGGTAGATTGGAGGTTTAGAAGTGTTGGGCCTTGGAAATGATCAAATTATTGGGAGTAGATAACCTTGGTATGAGGGAAAATACATGTTTCTTGGGTGTTAATTGTTGGTCTTGATGAGTGTTGTAATAGTTGGATGATACTTCACCATCGGGTGATGCCCTTGTTGTGAAATGTGACTATTTTATAATATTATTCGTATGTATGGAATGAAATGAGGTTGTGGATTCATTCATATTTTTATGCACTAAGGGGTATATGTGGAATTCATCATGATAGGAACACACAGGATGGGTGTGGAGTACATTGAGTGTAGCATGCATTTTACTTCTTGAAAATTTTAAATAAATGAATGTAAAATGAAGATGATGTAAATGGATAAATAAAACTTATTTTAAATAATTATTAATTAATTGAGATTAATGAAGGGTTTTAAATGAGTTAAATGATGGTTTTAATTTGTTTTGAATAAGTAAAACTGTTAGTTATAATGGATATTAAAAATAAAGAGTTTCCTAAAGAAATTTTTTTGCATTGTGAAATTGGAATGGTGTAAAAAGAGAGTCTAATTAGTGTCCTGTGACTATATTGTCTGGTTTTCCAGTGTTGACCATGACTCGTGGTAGGAATGGTTGTGGGTAGTGTTGTAGGGGTGATGATTTTTATTGGGATGGTGTATGTGAAATAAGATGTTTATGTATATTTGAGAGTCTTGTTTTATTTAAACTTTGGAAGCCTTATGTTATGTGTTGTGTGTATTTTGTTTGGAATTCTAGAAAATTTCCACCCTGATGGCATGTATCGGTTAGGTGATAAGAGGATATAACCAATAATTCTCCACAAATAGTGGAAAAAAGAAAATAGTTTGGTCCAAGAAAACCTATGAGAGGAGAAGTTCTATGAGAACATCTGTCATTTTATCTAGATGATGGAAAGGGATCAGGGAAATTCATGTCAACTATGATTGATTTAACTAGATAGTTTTAGATATATATTTCTCCTAAATTTTCTGGAGTGGGTGGAATTTAGGAAATATATACTTGGAAAGATTCAATCCAAATGATGTTGGATCATTTTTTATCACCTATAGAGAAGAGAGTCAAGTTGGTGGCATACATGTTTTGGTGACCAGCAATGCATTGGTGGGATATTCTGGTTCAGAGTCTACAGGATGATGCTATGTTATTGAGAGACATTAAAGAAATTTTTCTAGATCATTTCTATCTAGAGACCTTGATACTGGATCAAGCTTCCAAATTTATGAGATTGGCCCAGGGAACAATGTCGGTGATGGATTATATAGGCTGTTTCATAGACCTGAAATGCTTTGTTTTAAAGATAGAAGGGGATGAGGTCATGACAAAAAGAAATTTATATTATCGTCATAGACATTAGATTATGTCCCAAGTGAACATCTTCTACTTAAATAATATTTTAGATGTGGTGGATCAATCATTTATATCAAAAGAGAACTTACAGGAAGCTTCAGGCAGTGGATTTGTGGTTCCTGTTGGATGAACAAGTGTTGTGACTTCCAAGGGAAGGAAGCATCATCTCTAAAATATCCAATGGGGTTGATATTTGAAGTGTGGTTTGAAGATATTAACTACCTATTGAAATGGTGACAAGGTGTTTTTCTATCGATGTGGATGGTCCAGGAGGATGAGTGGTCAGTTCCCCTAACCACAAGTTGAGTACTGATCATGTGGTAGAATGGGGCATGTGGGGAGGATATGTAGGAACCCACAATATCTAGGAACAAATGGGGGATTGAGAAAAATTTTGAGTGAAGGTAGGGGTTTAGTTTCCCCTTATCAATCATGAAGTTGTATTTTGACTAGCCATGCTGGAAGTATGGCGGTCATGGTACTCTCAGGCAGGAGCATCCATATCTGTTGGGTAGTGCAGCACCAGGAACTCATACTAGGGACCATTTTATAGGGACATGTCATATTCATATAGTTCAGTCTACACATGGAGGTGGTGAGGATAGACCACCGACTATTCGAGGTATGATCCTCATAGCTTCCATTCTCTCTATTACATTATTTGACAATGGTTCCTAGAATTCTTTAATTTTTTTCTTAGTTTTTTGTTGTGTTGGGTATATTGGTGGAACATTTATGTGGTTTTATATCTATTAATACACCATTAGTTGTGATGATATAGGATATTAGTTAGTATAAGTGTTGTTATCCAAAACTTTGTGCCTACCATTTACTATAGGACTTTTTTTTTCTGTAGATGTCAGGTTTGGATCTGATCTTGGTTATTAACTAACTAGTGTTTTACAAATATGATATTAATTGTTTCCATCATAAGGTAATAATCATGCCTATTAAGGTATATAGGTATGTCCATCATGGTGAATGGAATGTTCAGGCAGGCCATTTAGGATCAGTTTGTTAGCATTTGGGGGAACTCACAGACCAAGTGGCTTGCCTCAGGCATGATAATAGAGGTGTATAGAAGCTTAACCTTCCTCTTATAGTGGATCAGTTTCAGGAAATGTTTCATAAGAACCTCTTGAGGCTACCTCCTAAGAGAGATGTATATTTCTCAATATAGTTTCTTTTGATAGAAGAAAAAGTTTTCATTACTCCATATATAATGTCACTAATAGAACACTAGGAACCTAAAACTCAGTTTGAGTAATTGGAGTATAAGGGTTTTATTTGTCCTAGTATGTCACCGTAATGATATCTGGTATTTTTTTGAAAGAAAAACAACAAAATTTTTCAATTGTTTTTTTATTATAGAAAGATAAATAATTTGAAGATTATGAACAGATACCATCATCCTCGAATCTAGGTTCTTTTTGAATAATTGAGAGGTGCTTCATTGTACTACAATGTTGATTTGATATTAAGGTATCATCAGTTGAGGGTGAGACCTTCTGATATACTAAATATAGCTTTCAAGAGTAGGTACTATTTGTATAAGTTTTTTTAATGCATTTTGGGTTTACCACTATGCTAACAGTGTTTATAGACCCAATGAACTTAATATTTCATCTGTATCTTGGTCAGTTTGTAGTTGTCTTTGTTGATGAAATATTGGTGAACTCTAAGACTTATGATGATCATTACAAAAATATTGACATCATATTAAGTACACTAAGAGATCATAGGATATACTCCAAGCTCTTCAAATGAAATTTATGCACTGAAAGGTTGAATTTCATAGGTATCATCATCTCAAAGTAATGTGTGTCAGGATACTTAGATAAAGGGAAGTCAATTGTATCTTGGGAGCATCCAAAGAATGTTTCTAAAGTCAGATGCTTTTTGGGTATGGCTGACTATTATTAAAGCTTCATAGATGAATTTTATCATTTTTTAGTTTTTCTTTAAAGCTTTTCCATTAAGGGAATCAAGTTTGAATTGTATGGGGACTATGATAATTCCTTCCAAGTGTTAAAGAAATCAGTTAATAAATGCACCGATTCTGGTCTCACCTGATCCAGGTAAGGGGTTTACCTTGTTCTATGATGCATCTGGTGTTGGGAATGGGGGACGGGTATTGATTCAAGATAATCTAGTGGTTTTTTAAGGTTCATGATAGTTTATCCTTCATGAGATAAATTACCCTACACATGATCTTGAATTATCATTGGTAATTCTTTCCATTAAATGTTAGTGGAATTACTTGTTGGGAGAATGGTTTAATGTGTATATTGATGAAAAAAATACTTATGTATATCTTTTATCAAACTAATTTTAATCTTCATTATCAAATATGGGTTGAATACATGCAATACATTTACTTTGAGATGTTTTACACACCAGGAAAAATAAATAGTGTTGGAAATTCTTTTGCCCAAAAAACTCAGAATCAAGAAGTGCATGATTGAAGATTAGAGTTCAGGATGATGGAACTATTTTCCATGATGAAAATGGAGATACTATATGACCAATATAATATGTCCCTTTCATCCTTGTCAATTTATTCCAAGATTCTAAGAATGATCAAGGAGAAATTACATGGGGATTTAGAATGATTGTCTTTATAGGAAAGTCTTAAAGGTGGGGAGTCACATTCTAATCAGATCATTGGAGATGAAGGGATCATTTATGTTCATGGTCATGTGGTTTTGTTAACCTTTATGGGATAATAGTTTATGATATAGTTTCATGCATCATTGTGGGTGATGCATTTGGGTTTGACCAAATATATTGTGCTCTTTGTAGGTTGTGTTGGTGGCCATGGATGTAGAAAGAGGTTGTAGGATTGATTGAACGATTCCTTACCTATCAATATGTGAAGGATGAGAATTAGTAGTTGTAATATTATTAAATACATTTCCAATTCTATAATGGATGTGTTATGATGTAACAATGGATTTTGTAGTGGATCTTCCTTGTATTCCTCTAAAGAATGATGTGATCTGGGTAGTTGTAGACCGATTGACTATGGTGAATCTATTATTTCCTATTCGAGATATGATCAAAGTTGATCAATTTTTTGAGTTATATATTCAGTATATAGTACATTTGAATGGGGTTTAATGTAATATAGTTTCAGAACATGTATAGAAATTTACATCACACTTCTAACAGGGATTATATAAGTCACATGGTACCCTTGTGATTCTGAGTATGGCTTTCCATATACCGACAATAGAAAGTTAGAGTGCTGAATTCAGGTATTATAGGAAATGTTGATGCATATTTCTTAGAATTTGGGGGATCATGGGAATAATGAATTTATGTTTATTGGGTTTACTTACAAAAATAGTAACCATGCTATGATTTAGAAGGCACTATTTGAGGCGTTTTGTGGTAGACCATGTGGATCTCCAATATGTTGTTTATAGGATGGAGAATCAAAGTTTTTGGGACCAAGTCTCATGAAGGATACATCATATGTGATTCAGTTAATTTGAAAATGTATGTAAACAACTCAGAGTAGGAATAAGGCATCACCGACCTCTTTAGTCTATGGTGGGTGGTCCTGTGTTTCTTCAGGTGTCACTAAGGTTGGGTGACCATCAAATTCAGAAGAAGGTTATGTTGGAAACCTTGTATTTGTGGATTTTTGAGACTTTGGATAGGATCAAACTAGTGTCATAGCGATTGGACCTTCCATAGTGGTACAGTGGTATGTATGATGTGTTTCATGTGTCACATCTTTAGCATTATCACCCTGACCTATCTCATGTGATTTATTTTGAGGAAATTGATATTGAGGCTCATGCATCCTTTTGAATCATCTATTTGGTAATTTGGATCTTAGTGATAAAGTTTTGTGATGTAAGACTATTCCATTAGATTGAGCTATATAGAAGTATTGTAATGTTCAGGATGAAACATGGGAATTTGAGTTGGATATGCGGGATTAGTGTCCCAATATCTTTACTTTCGAAACTCAATAATTCTTGGGAGTGTAGCTCAAGGACAATCTAGTATAAGGTGGGGGGTTGAATGTTCCTAGAAATTCAAGAGGTAATTCCTTGTTTCAATTTTCATTTTAATCCCTTAAATATTGATAAATAAATGTCCTTCATGTGTATGAGAATGCTCGGGGGGTGTTTTGGGGGTTTGAGGCATGAAATAAAAGGGAAAATTACCATTCTATGTGGTTTTCATGGTTTCAGCATGCTTACTATAAAACATTCACCCAAACCAAGCTATCCAGGAGTAAGGGTTCATGGTCATATAAACTTTTCAAGGGTGAATGCCAAGCCATTAAACCTTTGACAATGTCATTTTACATGGTTAGCACATAGTTTTTCAAACCATGCAGGCCTCCCTAGGTTACCATGTGACATAACTTCTACTAGATAGAGGAAGGTTCATGGTTTACTCATGAATATGAAAAACATGAGGACAAACTATGTTCCCCATTAAGAATTGGTAATTTATTGTTTTCCCCATCGGGGTATTAAGTATCCCAACTAATTTTCTCCCCATTTCTCCTTCCCATAGCCCTAGTGACAAACCATTTTGCCCCATTCTTCCCAAGTGTGATTCTCCTATTATTATATGCCATTTTTAGTGTTGTTGGTTATAGATCAAAGCTCCAGGTATGTATAATCCTTCCCTTTCTTATATTTTCTGTATTATAGATTATGGTTTCCTTATTCTTCTTCCAATGCCCTAAAACCCACTTTTTTTTATGGATTCTAGGTTAGGGTGTCAAGGGGTCCTTGAATCTAGTTATAAGACTTAGGTTAAGGGTGTTTTTATCACCAGATTCAAGTTGTGTATTCTATAAGCAATATCCCATATTTTGTTATCGATTTGTGTATGTGTGGTTGTGATATTTCTTCAAACCTTATGTGTATTTGATTACCTAGTAATATTTTATGGAAATAGATAGATAAATGATTATTTAGATCCCTCATGACCCCCTTCAGATGCATTGATATTGACTAAACTAGATTAAGGCCACCTTTGTGTTGGCCAATATTCCCGAACATGGTAAATTTTAATGTTAAACATAGAGTTTCATTATGTTAAAATAGATCCCATGATAAATGCATTGATATGTTAGTTTGAATTGAAACTAGAAAAAAGTGTTGTTGTGTCTTGTTTTTTGAAATAGCATATGCTATTGTTTGACATAATGTGAAAATGGAATTAAATGGAGTAATGTGAATGCATCAAATGGCTTATGAAATTTCAATGAAAATGCAAAAGTGAATTATGGAATATAAAATAACTAATGTTTAAATGGATTAATGAAAGTTTATTGATTAATATGTTAAATGGGCCATGGTATGGAAATTGTTGACTATACGAAATGTGTTAATATATGAAATGGGATATGGCTTATATAGGTTTTGTTAAGTAAATGGTAAAATTGTTAATATGTTAAGGCACCAAGATGAATTATCTGTTAAATTGAATGTGAAATTTGAATGTTTTGTGTGTTTATTATGTATGATTTTCGACTTTTTATATGTGGTAAATGGATAAATAATCATGTTAAAATGGATTAGTATTTGTGTGGTACTGTACTTGAGGATCTACACCCATAGGTTTGGTTAGACTGAGGCTCTAAATCCTATCACATAATGCATGGGTTATGGAAGGGGATATAGTATATATGCCCCAATGGGATTCATTTCACCAGACTACATGGATCACGGGTCTAAGGTAATTTTGGTGTAAGTTTTTTATGATATGTTTATCCCTGCAGAGATAAGTAACATGATTTACTCCCTTTTTCTTAGAAATTGACTATCTTAGGCCATTGTGTAGATAATGTAAATTCTTAACCCATGGAACATGTTAGGAAGGTGAATTAATTAATGAGGATGGAACATGTGATGAAAATAAATTTACTAGTGAATATTACATATGTTTTGGAAAAATAAACCATAATCTAACTGGTTAATGTAAATGTTTTTAACAAATGTAACATGAGTGGTCTTTTTTACATTTTCATTCATTTCAGAATATGCATACAATATCTTTTTAGACTGGATATTTTGTAGACACCATTGGTGGTGTCCTATTATGTAATACTCATACCTTGATAAGGTCTCTATTGGTGACTTAGGAAGATATCATTATTTCTGGTCAATATAATGGAAAAGGACCTATTAAGGGGAGTTGAGTTGGGATTGGGATGTTCATGGTTAAGGACCTACACTTGGATTCAAGAACCATTTAGGAAACTCAGATGTTTCTCATTATTATTATTTTTTCCTTCACCCTTAGCACTGTTAGCTTGGAATTTCATATTTATTCTTTGGTTATGGTCTGAACCATGTTTGTGAAATATTTGGAAATGAAAATCCTAGGTTCAATGTTTATTGATTACTTTATTTCACATGTTTTTTGATGTGGATACTTAGATAAAGAGGGTATAGTCTCCCCACATGATCCATTAAACATTTGTCACTAGTTGGAAACCTCTGGCACATTGGGAGGTCCTTATGATGTCATGTGGTGACCTAGATCGAGGCACCCATTTTCTGGCTTCTGAGTTGGGGGCGAATTACTTGCAAACATTCTGACATGATGTACTATTCCCAATCATCTCTAAAAAAATAACTTCTTCATTTGAGTATTTATATTGTGGTAAATCATGGTAGTATAGAAAAAAATATATAAAAACAAATGATTGAGAAATTATTTTTTATGAAATTGTAATTACTTTTGAAAATTATCTTTTCAGGGATGTTAGTAATTTGATGGTATATGATATATTTCAAAAAAATCAAATGTAATTTTGAGAATCATTGTTGTTATATTACTTCAAAAATTACAGAACAATTGAAAAAAATTATCATGTTTTTTACAAATATGTTTTTTGTAGTTAAATCTTTTTATAATACCATAATTTTATTTGATTCAAATAAATCTAGATAATTATTTTTTACAATCACCGACCTTGTATCATGTTTAATCCTATATTCACAAATCACTATTTTATAACAAAAATACTATTAAAACAAAATATAAAACATATAATTTGATTTTTATCTATAAAATGATTATTTCCATTCCCCGAAAATTCGCAATACACATCATGTGTGGTATTTTTGATGTTAATCCATGAATTAGACCCAAAAAATAATCATTTGGGGTATCCAAAATTATTTTTATCAGTATCCAATGCATTATAATAAAACAAAAAATAAACAAGTAATAAAAAAATGAAAAATATATTTTATATGATACGATTGTAGAGTCTTATTGCTCATTTTAGGAATAAAGGAGAATTTGTTTTCTATTATTTTCTTCTCAAACTCTATTCATAGTTCATGTATTTTCTTATAAATATCATTCAATTACAAATAAATTTGTTTCATATAAATTATACAAGGATTAATGAATCCAAATCATTCTTCATAGGGTTTCCCCTTTATATATTAGTAATATAAAATCCTATAGAAAATATAAATAATTATTAAATTTAAGGAAGATAGTAGAACAATTATCTGATAGAAGGATTTTGAAAATGTACATTTGGTATGTTTTCTCAAATAAGACTCCTAGACATTCAATCATGTGAATATCGTATATAATCATGAGAGTAATGGTGCATGCATTGAAATTTACAATTATTTATTAATAGAATTTATTATATGACAAATCTAAATTTTAGAATGTGGTATTTTCATGATGTTGTAATGTTAATATGCGTTTTAGTATAATTGGTTGGGAGAATGTACTACCAGATTGTCCTTTTTTGGTCAATTTAGTATGTTTTCTTGATATAACCCTCGGTTTCCCCATCATTTTATCCATCTGTACTATCATACCACACATCAGACCATTTTTCATTAACAGTTACAAGTTTTTCATTTGAAAAAAAATTAATTAAATACCTCATGTATCATTATAAGAGATGATAGTGATGCAAAAAAAATTCCAATATAATCAATGTTCTTTGTAATATATAGATCATTAATTAGAATATCCAAATCACCACATGAATCTTGAGATACTTTAATCCCTCCTCTCATGTTAATTTTTGGAATTTAATTATTATATAACATGTCTCTCGGTATATTATACATTTTACCCCTCCCAATAATGGGGTGCATGGCTGTTGATAGACAGAAATCACATAAAAATTTACCCAGTAGGGTTTTAGTAATAAATCATTATTGTAAGTTGTTTAATTAACAATTAGAAGAAAGAGTAATTTCAAAATTTATTATATCGGGTAAGGTATATTGTTGAGGGGAATGACTAAACTCAACATTAGTGGGGTCATTTTATGGTTTATGTTATTCTATTTGTTCTACTTTTGGTTTTCATAATCCATTTATATATATTAGTCTTCCAAACTAGATTGAACAATAATATATTTCAAATAATCAATTTTTTCCACAATCCTTTCATCATATGGTATGTATCCTATTGGAGTTTTATCTGATCAAAATATGTTCTAGGTAATACTCCCACACTTACACCTCCAACCATACCATATTATTCTAGACACTTCAAAGCTACTAAAAGTAGATTTTCATCAAGTATAGTCACTACTTATTTGTAGGTCTAAATTGTACAAGAAATATATGAACACAAAAACTATTTCAATGTAACACTATTACTAAGCATAATAGATTACTATTATTTTTTACTTACACATGCTTCACATACTTATTTTTGTTTCCATTAACTATTTTATCCTATTTATTAATGAGGGCCTCTTTCCATAGCACAAGATGTACGATGGATGTTGCCTTGTATTTTGATTTAGCATTCTGCATACAAACAAGGCAACATATGTTGCTTAATATCACATATAAATTTTATTATAGATTTAACATACGTACCTTTTTATTCTCTAGTGAAGAATACCCCATCATTGCTTTATAATAGGGTTACATTGGTTTTGATGCACGTTTTTTATTTTCATCCATCATTTACTATTCCATAAATTAAAATTTTTCAATTAAAATGGATAAAATAAATAATATCAAATAGTATATTATCAATAATAGTTCACCTAAAATGACTTCTTATCATGATGAATGATGACATAATTCCATGTTTTATTTTTTATAATATGTGCATAAGTAACTTGTGGGTGGGTATTTACTTTTCCCTAAACAAACCTAAGATTATTCTTGGTAAGAAGTGTCCAAAAGAAACTACAAGAAATTCCACTGGCCCATTACACATATTTCATATAGAAATCAACTAAAATAAAACAAATATTAAAGAGATAATGAAATAAAAAAAATTATTTCATTATATAATTTTTTGGTAAAATAGAGAACGAATATTTCAACATTACATTAATATATTATCAAAGGGTTTACATTAATACAAGATATACATGGAACCATGAATTTTTATAAATTTGAATATCCATTCTCATTGTGTCCCCAATAAAACTAACGAACATTGACTTGTTGGGGTCAATAAGTGGGTTGTGTTGTTTTGATCAAACCTAAAATGTTATACCATCCTTTCATACAATAATAATTTTTGTGACATCCCAGACCTCGATTCCATTGGATATGTGCCCTGAGCATGGTGGGCCACATGGCCTCAAGAACATCTCCTTGAATGCTAGAGGTTGTCGACTAGTAGTGAGGGCCTAGGGTGGATTCATGGGGAGACTATACTCTCATTACCAAAGTGTAGCACAGTGTATGGATATAAACATAGGTAAATAGCTGAACAAATATATATAAATAGAAGTCACATCATAAAATAGAAAGAAGATTGATAATAACTGAAACAACTGGAATAGCATTCAACAACTGATGATGATATGTCTTGTCACTAGAAAACTAGAAATCATGGATATAAGATATTCGACATAACATGTTCCACAAAATTATAAAGGAAATAAAATAATATCCCAATAATCTAGAGCTCTGCCTTAGTAATTTGCTAGTAAGATCCATCCCAAAAAGAATGCAATCAAGTGTTTGAAGTTGTAATCATCCCTTTTTCAACACATGCAACCATGTAATGTGCCCCGCGTACCAAATGAAACCCAAATAGGGTGTGATATAAATCTCAGTGGGCCACCACCAATGGTGTCTATAACATATGACCCATGTAATGGAAATATAACAGTGTACATTCATGGATAAATAATGTATAGCAATTCAATGTAACTAAATACCCAAGTATATACTTCATCCCTCGGCTAGTGTCTGAAAATTTAAAAAGTTCATTAATTACGTAATTACCAATTCATGTTGATATGTCATGTAAGGCATATCCAACAATGAAACCACCTCATGATAGTATAAATACTGAAGGTTTCAATACATAATAAGGAAATTTTGATCAATTATATTCAATAGTGAAGTCCTAAGGTAACAACCAAGGTGATGTGGACCGCAAGTGTCACCAACTAAATAATAATTGTAGCTTGATATTGGGTAAGAGTGTAATCCGAGGAGTGTAGTCCAATTAATTCCATAATGAGGTGCCTACCGAGTCTAAGGTGATCAACCAATGTAAAACAGGTCTAAACAATGACTGGGCCCAATGGTCGTTAACCATGGCACCTACTTGTCAATGCTGGATCCAAATAGTGTATCCAATTCATCCTATAATGATATTGATGGGATCCAAGGAGTGTATAAATGGAATCCTATAGTACTAAATGAGGGATCCTACAATATCATATTGAGCATCCATAGGTTAGAAAAGGATTGGGTTCTAGGTGGGTCTCAACCTAAGAAATACGAATCCTTGAATTAGAATGGGGTTCCTGAGTTCTCGTGTAATTATCTGATATGAATCCAAGGCAATATCAAGTCAAGATATTTATATTTGATTATGAATTCCTTTAATAATTCAATTGGTTCCATTCATTACTTTCATTAGTGTGATACATTCAAGTAGCATGCAACTATTTAATCAAGTCATTTGGGTCTTGTCATGCCTTTTATTTGTGTGACAAGGCCAATTATCATGAAACAATTCATTTAATCTTTGTAATCATATTCCACGTTCAAAATTAATTCTTCTACCTTCCATAAATGTTGTAAGGATTTCTATGGATATGCAACCTGCTATTCATTTACATTTAAGTCCATGTTATATACTTATTATACTTTCCAATTCACATTTCACATTTCATTATCAAATTGAAGCACTTACCTTAGGTGGGTCAAGTGGTAATCATACATGATACTTTCCAATATGAAATTCAAATCATAAAAATTCTATTTAATAAAGAAACACTTACCATTAAGAAGTAAAATCTATGGCACAAATCAACAGTGGCTCAAATGTGTCAAAACACTAAGAACCCAAATTTGGCATAACACCCTACAAGGGGTGTTGGGATTTGTGAGTGTAGCCACCAAAAAATAATCACATACTCTAAATGACTATAACCATAATTTTATAACATGTATAATCATGAAATCTGAATTTAAGAAACAACACCCGATGAAATCAGTGGGCCCCACATGGGAATTCCGAAAATCAATGAACATTTGGTATGAGTTATAGACCACCCAAATTAGGATTTTAGGACTCTCCTCCTCCAATATCAGCCTTGATTTTCCTTGGATCATAGTACATATATGAAAAGGTGAAAAACACTCAAACCCTGATAACTAGGTCAAGATAAAAATAGAGGTAGAATGACTCAAACAGACTCGAGTACTTACTATTGCGCATCCAACAAGGTGAACAGAAGCTCAATTGGATACTGGATGAAGGAGATCTATGGATCCCTTGATAAGGTCTTCAAAAAGCTCCAAATGGGTGAATATGGAGGTAATTACCACTCGTTTACGAGTTAGGGAAGAAGAGGTTTCTTAGTAGATCATTAAGGGCAATTTAGGCATTTTTTCCAGAAAAATGTCATGTGCACTATTTTTTAGCATGGTTTGAAAACCATTGCGCAAATTATGCAAGGCTTTATCAGTAGAGGGTAAATTTGCATGGTTAGGCCACATAGTTGTGCACCAACTATGCGAAGTGGTTCTATCTGGAAAAATACAATCTGCACGGTTAGTAAAATTGTGCGCTAACCGTACGCAAATCATGGGACTTAGCCTACTTTCCCCATAAGTGGTGTTACAATCCCCAAACAAGCCTTGGACACCCTCAAAACCTTTTATAACTCACTAGGAATCCAAAAATAGGTCCAATGTAAATATTTATATTGAAATTTAAAGGATCCATATCAGAGTGAAAAAATAGGGTTCTTATAGTCTTTCCCCCATAAAATATCCCCCTCCCCCCTGATTTTACCTTTCAATGGTGGTGAAACGCCATCTAAGAATAACTCCAGCCATTGGGCACATATGTCATCCTCCCACTCCCAATTCTCATCCTACATGTGGTTGGTATGCCATAGCACCTGTACTAGGGGGATAAATCGGCCTCTAAGAGCCTTCGTACTCTGGTCAATGATGCATCCTAGATACTCCTCAAAGGTAGCATCATCATCTAATTCAACTTATTTGGGATCAAATGTATGATACGAATCATCATGATACTGTTGAAGCTATGAAACATGAATGTCTTCATGCATGGAATGGTACCTCTAAGGTAATAGAAACTGATATGCTACTGGCCCCACTCTCTCTAGATTTTCAAACAGCCATACATAATGAGGTGATATATTTCCCTTATTTCGTAACAATATAATCCATATCTTGGGTAATACACAAAGAAAAACATGATCCCGACATCAAACTCAAGAGGTCATCGATAGCGATCAAAATAAGATTTATGTCCAGACTGAGCAGTATTCATATGATTTTGAATCTTCTGACCCTATACTAAAGTCTCCTAATTGAGATTAGGACATATTAAGGCTGCCTCACCTACCTCTAGCCAACACATGGGTGAAATACATGGCCTACCACATAATCCTCAAAATGACCCAACTAAATTATGGCCTAAAAACTATTATTATAGGTGAACTCGATGAGAGGGATATATTGATCCCACTAACCGTCGAAATCAAGGAATCATTTTCAATGAATATCCTCTAGAACCTTTATAGTCCATTATGATTTTCCATCTATCTAATGGTGAAAGGATTTTATTAGAAGCACCTGTGTGGCCATAAAATTTTTCAATTTCTGCCCGAACCATGATGTGAAGCAAGTATCCCTATCTGATACAAAAGTACGAGGGACCCTGTTGAGTCATATGATCTCACAGACATACAGTCCTCCCATCTCATAAACTGAGAAACTCTCTCAAATAAGAATAAAGTGGTATGTTTTAATTAGTCTGTCAATGACTACCCAGATAGCATTGCTACCCTATAGTGACCTAGGTAAGAATAATTTAAAATCCATAGCAATGTCTTACCATTTCCATGCAAGGAATGGAAGTGGCTATAACAAGCCCGAATGTCTCTGGTGATCCACATTCACCTGTTTATAGGTGAAACACATAGTGATAAATCCTACAATTTTATTTTCCATTCCCAGCCTCCAATATTGGCATTGCATATCGTGATACATCTTGGAGATGTCTGGATGAACTACCCACAGAGAAGCATGGGACTCTTTGATCAACACCTCTCTCATATATATAGGAACCCTCATATGTCCACGTAAATGCATGTTGTAATCTCTATCCACAGACCAATCTGAAGGAAGGTTATCTCTTGATATACACTCATGGAGTACCAAGCCTTCTAGATCTCAAAACTATCTAATATTCACCTTCTCAAGGAGATATGAGGTAATAATTAAGGATGAGAGGTAATACTACTCGTGTCTATCATGAAACTCCACATGCATCTCATAAAATAAGGTCATCAATTTCCATTCATCACTATCTTCTCGTACAACATGTGCTTTAGTTTTCTGAATCAATTCGTCTGTAACCACATTTCCCTTCCCCTGCATATAAGAAAGCTCAAAATCAAAGGATTGTAGACATTCGATGTAACAACCCAAAGTTTTTCAATGTAAATTTCCTTCTTATAATTATTTCATAAAATAACCTGAAAGCATAACATAATGAACTACTAAGTGATAAGTGACCATTCAACATAAGTTTGTCACTTCTGTGTTTGGAATTTTGAAAATCTGACATACACGGTTGTGTTCAAGATGATTTTTGGAGTCTAATAAAACAAAAATAATTTTTGGTGAATAGTAACCTACCCTTATGAATAGTAACATACCCTTTTGAATAGTGATATACCATAATTAATAGTAACCTTACCTATGATTGTATAAAAATAATATTCATGTGAAAGTATGATGTACTGATATTTTAAAATAAGTAAAGAATGTTTTAAAATTGTTTTTTTGTAATAAAACATGATTTTAAATAAATATTAAATTAATCATATTTAGAAAATTATTTTTGAAAAATGGACTTCATTTTTGGATTCTACATGTCAAAAAAAGGTTGGGGAAAAGTTTCGGTATTTTTCTGAAATACTTGAATTTATTATGCATAGTGAAATACCGTAATTTACAAAAATAAGCTAAATAAGCTAATAATAGAGTCATGTGTGATGTTCTTCTGATGTAAGCCCTCATATTTGGGGATCACATTATAAAATTACTATTATAGGTCATTCAAGACTCACTATTCCTTCTCTTAGAAGAAATTAACAATCTAATGACTTTTATATTAAGGAAACCCCTCTCCCCTCCACTATAAAAATCACCCTTCACACCCTCATTTACTCACACCTCTCAAGCTCCAAGCCTTCTCTAAAATCTTCCCAAACATCCTACCTAACCCCTCTCCCGTTATAAAGAGCTTCTGGTCTCATCAAAAGACAAAGCCTAGCTTCCTTAAGGAGAATCTCAAGAGGAGGATTTAAGAGGTAATTTTTCTCCCTCTTCTCTTTTAATTTCCTTTCAAATTCAAGTTCATTTATTGATCTATCCACACCTATATTCATCCAAATGGTATTTTAACTATAGTATTATACATCTACTATAATTTTATGATGCTAATGCGATATTATATCATCCAACCCCCTTTCCCTCTTCCTTTTATTTTATTTAAGAGAACGTTGTTCGTGAGGTGTTAATTTATCACCTTCAAGAATTGACAAGTTTTCTTCTTCCATTTATACCTTTAGATATGATAATGAATCCATTTTTATTGTTTAACCATAACATTTTAAATTTATTATCTCCTATTTAATGTTCTATAACTAACTTATGACCATATTTCTAGTGATAAAATAAAACAAGTTCATTATGATCGAAAAATCGCTCAAATTAACCCAAACAACCATCATTTAATTGTTATCTAACGATACATCCACATGGATATAATATTATTCATTATAATATCATTAAATATATTGTAATATCATTAATAACATGTAATATCAGTTCTTTATGTTTAACCATGTTCTACCCAAACTTCAATTTAAGAATACAAGTGAACCACCCATGAAAAACCATAAAAACGAACATCCCCAAACAATGTTTTTAAACTCTATAAGTCATACAAATGAACATAAAATGACATAATGAAACCATAATGAACCCTATTCATGTATAAAATGATCTATAATTTCTAATTAATGAATATAATGTCATTATATAGGACATTAAAGAGAAGAAAGCATTTGGATACAAGGTAAGGGGAAATTCTCGAACCCAATTTTCTTTCTTCAGGTTCTCCCTCGTTCACTCCATTTTTGATATGTTACTCCTTAAAATCATTTTTTCATAATTTTATTTCCTTTTCTAGGATATACATGTTCATCACTATTGTTTATGTCAAACAAAATGTTTTTCAAAAGAACTCTTCTTCTAAGAACTTACCTTTTACTTCTCATTCAAGGTTGATGGTTCTTGTATCAAGTATGTTATTCCCTCTTTTTTTTGGGAACCCAAAGTTTATGAATGTGTTCTTATGAGATGAAACCCATTACTTTAAATGGTTTAGTTATGTTCATCCTTGATTTATTTTCTATGTTTCATGCATGATAATGATAATATAATGATGTGACGGGTGCGCCCGGAATTATACAGCACTCCAATGCATTAGGTAAAGTGATGAATCTCATGAGTAAATGTGAAATGATGTGCGGACAATATTCTATCTTGGTTCGCAATTATGTGTGGTATTTAACAACTAATACATGATTTTTCATTTTTTATGCATTTCCGCATTTCAAGTCTTATATTTATGCTTCCTCTCATGTTCATGATCTCTCTCCCATGTTATGATTATGCTCACCCCATGCTATATTGTTCTTATATATCCTTTTATTGGGCTTCTATCTCACCCCTTTTGATGTATATCCTCAGGTGGCTACATGTACTAAAGAGAGGACAAGTTCCTATAAGAATCTAGTGAAGAAGAAATTAAATAAATGTTTACGTTTGATGGTGTAATTGTTATGTATGGTCCTAGTTTTCCCAAGACACTAAAGCTTTAGATCCTCTATATGTAATACTATTATGTTTTTTATCTTTAAAATCATGCAATAGTAATGTAAGAAAAGGCAGGGTCGCTATAGTTGGTATCAGAGGAAAAGTTTAGCTAATTTGGGAATTAGGATTAGTGAACCCTAGAGAAAACCTATAGCATGAGATTAAGTACAAATATGCACACAAGAAAATTTACATAGGGATCCCATATGTTATTATTTTAGTACAAATTATTCAAATGAATAAGTTATGTATTCAAGAATTGTTTACTTATGTTTTTTCTAACCTTTTCTATTTTAGAAAACGGTGGGAACCAGGAGAAATCAGGCCAAGAAATCATGTGAGGGCCAAAACAATGATTTCACGAATGACATCCCCAATGATTTGGGAGGTGGAGTTCAGAACTTCATGGTGATGCTTACCCAATTATATCAGGTTATGAACAATAAAAAAAATAATGGGGAACATCCTCCTTCACCAAAGAGGGAGAAACTGGGTATCGAATCTTTTATACGACAATGACCACCGACGTTTAGTGGATCCTCTGGTCCACTAGATGCGGAACAGTGGGGAAACTCCATGGAGAAGATCTTTTATGTGATTCACTATTCTAAGATGGAGAAGGTGACCCTAGAGGCTTATCGCCTAGATGGAGAAGTCGATCAATGGTGGGCTATGATTAAGAACACCAAGCCAAGGGAGGAAATTGAAGATATGGAATGGGAAGACTTTAAGATAATGTTTCTTAATAAGTATTACCCACAAACTCTTAGTATGAAGATGGAGAGAGAATTAAAAGAGCTCGAGAAAAAAGAAGTAGAATCTATCACAACCTATGAAGATAAATTCACAAGGCTTTCAAGGTACTCTTCGGGTTTTGTTATCAATAATGATAGCAAAATTGATAGATTCTTTAGTGGATTAAAACCACACCATAGAAAGGCTCTTGAAATTAGAGACTTTGGGAGTTATGAAGAAGTTGTTCGATATGACCTCAAAGTGGATATGGAGTTTGTATAATGGTCACATGGCTATGGGGATAAGAAACGAAATATGGAGTTTCAAGCTGAAGGATCTGATGACAAAAGTGGGAAGAAAACTCAATGACCCACATGCCAAAAATGTGGGAAGTTGCACCATTGGAACTGCCTCAATGGGACAGGGAACTGCTTAAAGTGTGGGAAACAATGACACCATTCTCAATAGTGTATAAAAAACACGAAACGGAAGTAGAATGTGTAAGAAGAAAGGAGAGAACCACTCATGGTTCAATGCTATAACTGTAGGGAGCTAGGGCACCGTGAAAACCAGTGCACTAAACCTCGAGTTATCGAGGGTAATCAGCATCAGAAACCACCAAAGCCAAAGGAACAAGGGAAGTCTTATGCCATCACTATTGAGGAGGTGGATCATGATAATGAAGTCATACAAGGTACACTTCCTATGCACTCAATAATGGAAAAAGTCTTATTTGATTTTGGTTCTACGCATTCCTTTATATCTTGAAAGTTTTCTAGAACTATAGAATCGAATCCCCAAAACCATGAATTATAGATATCTGTAAAAACAGGAAGTGGTGAAATCATGGCAACCCAAGTGTTTGACTCTTCTCCTATTGGAATATTTTGGAAGATTCTTCCGAAAAATCTCATAATACATCCCTTGGTTGAATTTAAAGTTATAATGGGAATGGATTGGCTCTCGTTATATAGAGCACATATCAACTGTTGGGAAAAGGAAATATCTTTTCATATTACGAACCATCCCATGCTCCTCAAAAAATGATAGGAAGATCATGAATCTCCTTTGAAAAAACCTTCAATGGTGTGGGTGTTGATTCCCAATGAAGAAGCATACCTCGCCCAAATGGTTGAGTTGAAGGAAAGTGCCAACCATGAGGAAATGTCCATCTTGAGGGAATACGGTGATGTATTTCCCGAAGAGTTACCCCGAATTCCCCCGGATTGTGAGGTAGAGTTCTCAATTGAACTCATACCCAGAGCTACTCCTATCTCAAATTGTCCATATAGGATGGATCCTATCAAACTGGAGGAGTTAAAGAAGCAGCTTCAAGATCATCTGGACAAAGGGTTCATACACCCTAGTGCATCACCTTGGGGTGCGCCAGTGCTCTTTACGAAGAAGACGGATGTAACAATGCAGTTGTGTATCGAGTATCGGGAACTCAACAAGATCACCATAAAGAACAAGTATCCTCTACCAAGGATTGATGACTTGTTCGACCAGTTAAGAGGATCTCAATACTTCTCAAAGGTGGATCTTCATTCTGGATATCATCAGGTAAAGGTGAAGAGGGAAGATATTCCAAAGAATACCTTCCGTACAAGGTATGGGAACTATGAGTTTTTGGTGATGCCCTTTGGACTTACTAATTCCCCTGAAATCTTCATGGATTTGATGAATAATGTCTTTAGACATTACCTAGACAAATTTGTGGTAGTGTTTATTGATGATATTCTCATCTACTACAAGAGCAAGGAGGAACATGAAGAACATATAAGACTTGTGTTGGAAACATTAATAAAGGAGAAGTTGTACGCCAAGTTCAGAAAGTGTGACTTTTGGATGAAGCAAGTCACATTCCTTGGACATGTGATCACAAGTGAGAGAATTTTAGTGGATCCTTCAAAAAAAGGCAATTAAGGAATGGACCAGGCCATCTAGTGTCACAGAAATCCATAGTTTTCTTGGATTAGCTGGGTACTACCAACGTTTTGTGAGAAACTTCTCACAATTTTCAAGCCCACTAACTAAGTTAACAAGGAAAGGGGTAAATTATGTCTGGACGGAAGAATGTGGGGGAAGCTTTAAGGAGATAAGGAGAAGGCTGATCACTGCACTTGTACTCACACTACCAAAAAGTGGATAAAGTTTTGTGATATAAAATGATTCTTCAAAGAAAGGCTTGGGTTGTGTACTCATGAAAAATGATAATGTGATAGCCTATGCCTCACGACAGTTGAAGATCCATGAGTAGAACTACCCGATGCATGATCTAGAGCTGGAAGCCTTGATTTTTGCCTTGAAAATCTGGAGGCACTACCTTTATAGAGAGAAGTGTGACATATACACCGACCAAAAGAGGCTAAAGTATATATTCACACAAAAGGAGATCAACATGAGTCAAAGGAGATGGTTAAATATAATAAAGGATTACAATTTCTCTATTCACTATCATCCTAGAAAGGCGAACAAGGTAGCTAATACTCTAAGAAAAAAAGAACCTACTACTCTATCCATGTTAAGGATTGAGAAAGACCATATATTCTTGAATATGAAAAGGATGGATTTGTAAATCATAAGGGAAGGGGATACATCCTACCTTTAACAAATTATTTTGTAACCATCCATCCAGGATAAGATTAAGGAAGAACAAAGGGATGATGTGGAGATACAAAAGAGGGTGAATGCAGTAACAGAAGGGAAGTTGTAGGAGTTCCATATCGATGATGATGGTGTGATTTGGTTTGGAATGCGGCTTTGTGTGCCTTCATCACCCGGGATAAAGAAGTAGCTATTGTATAATGCACATAGCTCAACATTTTCTATCCATCTTGGGAGTACCAAGATGTAACGTGATCTCTGAGAACACTTCTGGTGGGATAACATGAAGAAGGAGATTGTGGAATATATGTCAAGGTGCTTGGTATATTAGCAAGTTAAAACTGAGCGACAAAAGTCCAATGGTATGATGTATCCATTGCCTATACCCATGTGGAAATGGGAAAATGTTACTATGGACTTTGTCATGGGTCTCCCAAAGACGTCGAAGGGAAATAATGTGATATGGGTTATGGTTGACCGGCTCACCAAAACTTCCCATTTTATCGCTATTCTGGAAGATCTCTCACTTGAACAACATACAAAGATATATGTGAAGGAAGTGGTGAGACTACACAGTGTTATACTCTCAATTGTCTCTGACCATGATCCAAGGTTCACATATAAATTCTGGAGGAGCCTTCAACATGATTTGAGTACTAAATTAAATTTCATCACGGCCTATCACCCCCAAACTGATGGCCAGTTTGAAATAACTATTCAGACGCTTGAAGATATGCTAAGAGGCTAGTCTCTAGAATTCAAAGGTATATGGGATCATTATCTCCCATTGGTTGAGTTCTCATACAACAATAGCTTCCACTTGAGTATTCAGATGGCTCAATATGAAGCTCTGTATGGAAAGTGATGTAGAACTCCAACCTGTTGGGATGAAGTTAGATAAAGAAAGCTACTTGGACTCGATCTTCATCAAGAGATGACAGAGAAGGTTCAAGTCATCCAGAAACACATCAAATTTGCTCAAATTCGGCAAAAGAGCTATGCTAACAACCGTCGAAGGGTCTTGGATTTTGACATTGGAGATAAATTCTTCCTTCGAATATCTCCATGGAAGAGATTCATGCAATTCGGGAAGAAAGGGAAGCTAAGCCCAAGGTATATTGGCCCATTTGAGATCCTTGACCGCATAGGAGTCGTGGATTATCGTCTTGCACTTCCACCAAATATGGCTCATGTTCATGATGTGTTTCATGTATCACTGCTGAGGAATTGCATACCAAACCCCTCACATGTACTAAATTCAGAGGTGATGCAGCTGGAAGATAATCTCTCCTATGAGGAGCAGCCAGTAAAGATTCTGGATCAAAGAGATAAGGTTATACACTACAAGACAACACATATTTTCAAAGTGTTGTGGAGGAAACATATGTTTGGGGAAGTAACTTGGGAACTAGAAGAGGCAATGAAGGACAAGTACCCTCACCTGTTTTTGTAAATTGAAATTTCTGGGGCGAAATTTCTTAAGGGGGGAAGAATGTAACGACCCAATGTTTTTAAATGGAAATTCCCTTCTTATAATTATGTCATAAAATAACATAAAAACACAACATAATGAACTACTATGTTATAAGTGATCTTTAAACATAAGTTTGTTACTTCTCGGTTTGTAATTTTGAAAATCTAACATACACGGTTGTGTTCAAGATGATTTATAGAGTCTAATAAAACAAAAATAATTTTCGGTGAATAGTAACATACCCTTATGAATAGTAACATACCCTTATGAATAGTGATATACCCTAATTAATACTAACCTTACCTATGATTGTATTAAAATAATATTCAAGTGAAATTATGATGTACCTATATTTTACAATAAGTAAATGAATGTTTTAAAACTGTCTTTTCTTTGTAATAAACCATGATTTTAATTAAATATTAAATTAATCATATTTAGAAAATTATTTTTGAAAAAATGGACTTCATTTTTAGATTCTACACGTTGAAAAATTGTTGGGGTAAATTTTTGGGACTTTTTTAAACTACTTGAATTTTATATGAATAGTAAAATACCGTAATTTACAAAAATAAGCTAAATAAGCTAATTATAGAGTCATGTGTGATGTTATAATGATGTAAGCCCTCTTGATTAGGGATCACATTATAAAATTGTTATTCTTGTTCATTCAAGAATCACTATTCCTTGTCTTATAAGAAATTAATAAACTATGGAATTGTATATTAAGGAAACCCCTCTCCCCTCCACTATAAAAACCACCCTTCACACCCTCATTTCCTCGCACATATCAAGCTCCAATACTTCTCTAAACTCTACCCAAACATCCTCCCTAGACCCTCTCCCACTTTCAAGAGCTTCTGGTCTCATAAAAAGACTAAGCCTAGCTTCCTTAAGGAGAATCTCAAGAGGAGGATTTAAGAGGTAATTTGTCTCCCTCTTCTCTTTTAATTTCCTTTCTAGTTCAAGTTCATTTCTTGATCTCTTACCACCTATCTTAATCCCAATGGTATTTTAACTCCTGTATTATAAATATACTATAATTATATGATTCTAATGGGATATTATATCATCCAACACCCTTTACCTCTTCCTTCTATTTTATTAAAGAGAACGTTGTTCGTGAGGTGTTAATTTATCACCTTCAAGAACGAAAAGTTTTCTTCTTCCATTTATACCTTCAGATATGTTCATGAAACCATTTTTATGGTTGAACCAGAACATTAAAATGTATTGTCTCCTATTTAAAGTTCTGGTACTAACTTATGACCATATTTCTAGTGATAAAATAAAACAAGTTCATTATGATCAAAAAATCGCTCAAATTAACCCAAACAACCATCATTTAATTCTTATCTAATGATACATCCACATGGATATAATATAATTCATTATATGATCATTAAATATCCTATAATATCATTAATAACATATAATATCAGTTCTGGATGTTTAGCCATGTTTTACCCAAACTTTAATTTAAGAATACAAGTGAACCACCCAAGAAAACCATAAAAACAAACATCCCCGAACAATGTTTTTAAACTCTATATGTCATCCAATGAAACATAAAATGACATAATGAAACCGGAATTAACCCTATTCATGTATAAATGGTTATTTAATTTCTAATTAATGAATATAATGTCATTATACAGGACATTAAAGAGAAGAAATCATTCGGATACAAGGTAAGGGTAAATTCTCAAACCCAATTTTCTTTCTTCGGGTTCTCCCTCTTTCACTCCATTTTTGATATGGTTACTCCTTGAAAATAATTTTTTCATCATTTTATTTCCTTTTCTAGTATATAAATGTTCATCACTATTGTTTATGTCAAACAAAATGTTTTCCAAAAGAACTCTTCTTCAAATAACTCACCTTTTACTTCTCATTCAAGGTTGATGGTTCTTGTATCAAGTATGTTATTCCCTATTTTTTTGGGAACCCAAAGTTTAGGAATGTGTTCTTATGAGATGAAACTAATTCCTTTCCATGGGTTTTTTATTTTCATTATTTATTTATGTTCTATGTGGCATGCATGATAATGATAATATTATGATGTGACGGGTGCACCTGGAATTTTATAGCGCAATATGAATGTTTGAATATGATGGGTGCACCCATAATTATACAGTGCTCCAATGCATTGGGTAAAGTGATGAATCTCGTGAGTAAATGTGATATGATGTGTGAAAAATATTCTAGCTTGGTTCACAAGTATGTGTGGTATTTAACCACTAATACATGATGTTTCATTTTTTATGCATTTCCACATTTCAGGTCTTATATTTATGCTTCCTCTCATGTTCATGATCACTTTACCATGTTATGATTATGCTCACCCTACGCTATATTTTTCTTATCTATCCTCTTACTAGTCTTCTAGATCACCCATTTTGAGGTATATCCTCATGTGGCTACATGTACTAAGGAGAGGAAAAGTTCCAATAAGAAGCTAGAGAATAAGAAATTAAATAAATGTTTATGCTTGATGTTGTAGTTATTATGTCTGGTCCTAGTTTTCCCAAGACACTAAACCTTTATATTCTCTATGTGTAATACTATTATGTTTTTTATCTTTAAAATGGTGTAATAGTAATGTAAGAAAAGGTTGGGTCAGTTGGGTCGCTATATTCGACCCATATCCACTGTCTACGGTTAAATTCACACTGTAAAAATATATATTTTAGGAAATTGTGGTTCGTGTAAACCAAAAAGTGCTCACCCATCAGATAATGTCTCTAGAAATGCAAGGAATGGACAGCTTCTGCTAGATCATGGTCGTGCATCAGGTAGTTTTTCTCATTAGGCCTCAACTACCGAGATCTATACGTAACAACTTTTTCTTCTTTCATCGGCACTGCTCCCAGGCTAATTCTTGATGCATCACAGAAGATGGTATCACCAATGCTTGGCTCTAGAAGTGTCAAAAAATGTGTGGATACAAGCCTCCATTTCAGGTTGTGAAAGGATTTCTCATATTATTCTAACCATATGAACATGAAACCATTCCTTTTAATAACATTAAGAAGTGTATCAAGATGTGAAAAGTATTCTACTAAATGATTTTAATACCCCACAAGCCCGTAGAACCTCCTGATATGAAACACGTTCTTGGGATGCTTTCTGGAAACAACAACAGTAACCTTTTCTCGGTAAAAAAAGACACCTGATTTTGACATAATTTAACCCAATTAGTGAAATTTTTCAATCCAAAAGTGGAACTTAGAAATCTTGGTGTAATTATGGTTCTCTCTCAGTGTACTCAAATTGATCTCAAGATGTTTAGCATGGTTGCTATAAGTTTAAGAATACACCAATATTTTGTCCAAAAATACCATGACAAAAGAATCCAAATAGGGGTGGAAATCCATACTCATTAATGAAATGAAAATAGAATCTGTGTTCATAATAACAAACAACATAACAAGGTACTCATACAGACCATACCTTCCATGAAAATCAGTAAGAGGTATGTTTGATCATCTGGATCTCACCTGATGATAACCTGATCTCAGGTCAATCATGGAGAAGACATTTTCTTCCTGGATCTGGTCAAAGAGATCATCTATTCGATTAAGGGGATATTGGTTCTTGACTGTAAGCTGGTTCGACCTTCTATAATCCACACATAGATGTAAGGTTCCATTTTTCTTCTTGGAAAAAAAACGGGTGAACCACAAGAGGATGTAATGGTCTATATAAAACATTTGGCTTCTAAATCCTCTATTCTTTACTAGAGCTATGGAAGCATAGTAGGTTCAATCCTATATAAAGGAATGGACACTGGAGATACTCCCATAATAACTTCAATTGTAAACTCTACCTCTCTCTTAGGAGGTAAACTAGAAAATTCATTTGGAATGATTTCCCTGAAATGATCTACAACTAGTGGGAAAACAACATGATATAAAACTTAACCCCCTAGGAAGAGTTTTTTGATCTAGGAGGTCACTCCACTTAGCCCAAGATAATCTAGTCCCATTCTACCATCCTGAACATCCCACTCACCCTTATATAGATAATTACTGCCCTTGGGTGATGTAAAAGATACCCTATGGTGGTATCAATCTGAAAAAAATGATAGTGGACTAACAAGTCTATTCCAAGAATTAAATCGAATCCTATCATCTCGAGAATGAAGTGATTCCATTAGAAAGGGTCACTACCTACCTCAAGGGGTTAGTCCCTATACTGGTATATGCCCTATGTTGGTACCCCTAACGGCGTATCTAGGATCATTACACCATAGTGATACTGTATATCTAGTTGAAGACTCTACACTATAGATATAGTGATAAAAGTATTAGAAGAACCTATATCAAATAAAAAAAATAAAATAGTAGAGGCCACTAGAATAGTACATCGTATTGAAGATGGTCTCACAACCTGATCCTTGCATATTGGCTATAGTGCGTGCAACTGACCTGATCCATGGCCTTATTCAATAGATTGAATACCATGATCATAACTTCTCTATTGGCACTTCTGGATATCAGGGTTCTAGCTACCACATCCATGACCTCCTCCGCGGAAAGACCCATCAGTGTTATTCCAACTCATCTCCAGATGCAGCGTAAAATAACTCACTCTTGATAGTGGAGTTTGTGCGGATCCTTTTCCACTAGAGGTTGGTGTAAAGGTCCTATAGAAACACTGAATATGCCTTATATAACCCCAATCATGGCACTCCAGTGGGTCACTATCACACAGAGGATTTGAATGCCCCCATCTTCCACACTAATGACACAATTTAGAGCTATCAAAATGAACACTCTAGTTTTCCCTTACTTAACAATAAACCTTGAGGGAATTCTTCATTCCATAGGAATAACTACTACCATGATGCGACACTGGTCCTCTAAACCCAGTACTATTTCTGTCCCTTAGGTTACACTCAGTGATAAGATCTTGATTGACTATTTCAGAAAAATTTGGTAAGTTAAAGATGTTCAACTATGTATTGATGGCGTCTTGGAACAAATCATCAAAGCATCTAGCATGTAAAACTCATCACTAGATAGAGGAGGTGAAAATTTCTGCAACTCTGTGAAATGTGTAGAATATTCCATAACTAATATAGAACCATACTTGAAAATCATGAACTCTTGGGCTCTGTTAGCTCTCAGTATCTGAGGAAAGAACTTATCATAGAAGGTAGTCTTGAAATCAACACGTAACATTTCCCTGATGATGATCGTCCTGGGTAACCACATCCCACCAACACTTTTCCAAATCCCAAATAATGTAAGCATAAAGCTTGACCATCTACTCTAGAGGCGATTCTATATGATCAATGATAGATAGGATAGCCTCTATCCAAGACTCAACATCCAGTGGACCGCCATCCAATGAGAAAGTTGGATGATGTTGATGCTGGAACTCACGAGTCAGTTAATCCAGTGTATATGAAACTTGTGGAGAACCATGCATGGAATTCATCAGATGTAGGAAACTATCACAAACATAGGCATAAGTACCAAGATCAGGTACAATAGGTGGTGTCTCGAATGGAACTTCTTGAGTTAAGACTGGAGTCTCATGGCCCCCATGTCTGGAGCATGGTTGTCACCACCCTCTTGGCATACAATAGGAGGACGTCGTTGTAGCATTGGTATAAATCTACTAAGAAAACACCTCAGAATAAGATTAAGAAGAAAAATAAAATCACTAGCATAAGTTGAACATAGGAAAACTCACTATCCAAGGCATACTACCCAAACCACCCACTTAGATGGCCAGGTTTTGGTATGTTCTCAAGTATAAGTTTCATTTCATTTTACATTTAATTATCTGGTTCATTCCTTTACCATTCATAAATATGAAATGTAGGGATAAGTATGTGCAACCAATTTATTTGAGAATTCATTATTCACTTTATAATGGATATCCATTTTCAGTGAATCAGTTCCCAGACACCTTTCACTGTAAATAGAACCCTTTTATTCATAACATAACGGTTCGACCGAGTAAAATACTTATCCCATCCCATGAGGTCCCATACACATCATTAATAGAGATAGGAAATCACTCAGTCAAAACCAAAATTAATACATGTAAAAGTAGCTATCACAACATCACTCAAAAATCACAAGCACATCAAGCAATGAAAAGAAATTAAATGCACCTATATTTCATGGAAATATGCATGACATGTGAATTCTAGGGGCTTATAATGATGCATGTAACGGTGCTCCTTGCTTTCATATCATTGGGAAAAAGGTGAAAGAAAATCCTCAAAAAAATTTATAATCAAGAACACCACACAACATTTGAGTCACCCAATGGTAAAATAATATCAATTATAATAGGAAAAATCAGAACAATAATTATAATTTAGGCAACTTGTTTTTTACCTCGAACATGGGTTTGAGATTCCCAAGCACAGCTTATAACCAAGTCCCAATAATTCCTAGTGTCCAATATATTTTTTCAAAATATTAAGGAAATTAAATAATATAACTTCCTCTGATACCACTTTCATACATCCCAGACTTGGATGCTATTGGATAGGTTCTCTGAGGCAAGTGGGCCACATGGCCTCAAGTACATCTCCATGAACACTAGAGGCTACTGATAAGCAGCGAGGGCCTAGGGTGTGTCCTTGGGGAGACTATTCCCTGATTCCTAATGTGTATCACATCAGATGGATGTAAACATCAGTAAATAGTAGAATAAATAAATATAAATATAAGGCACAATAGAAAATAGGGACTGTAGTAATAATAACTAAAATAACTAGAATAGCATTCAACAACAGATGTCGATATGTCATGTCACTAGAAAACTAGAAAACATGGATACAAGACAGAATGCATAATGTTTTACACATAAGTTTAAAGTAAATAAAATATTATCCCAATCATCTTGATCTCTGGATCATTCATCTTCTATCAAGCTTCTTCCCAAACAGAAAGCAGTCAAGTTTTTGAAGCCATAAGCTTAACCTTTTCAACAACTGCAACCATGTAATCATCCACGGGTACCAAATGGAACTCAGAGAGGGTGTGAGATAAATCTTAGTGGTCCACCACCAAGAGTTTCTATAACATATGGCCCGTGTAATGAAAATGTAACAGTGTTCAAGAATGCATATATAATGTAAAGCAGTGAAATTTAACTAAATACACAAGTACCTGCTTTAGCCCTCTGCTGGTGTTTGAACATGTAACCAGTTCAATTAATTATGTAATTTCCAATTTATGTTGATGGTTCATTTGATCCATATTAAACACTGACATTGCCTTTTTATTGTATAAATAGTTAAGGTTCCAAGATGTAATAAGGAAATTGTGATCAATGATATTCAATAGTGATGTCCCAAGGTAACAACCAAGGTAACATAGACCTCAAGGGTTGACAACTCAGTAATAACTATATCCTAGCATAGGGTAAGAGTATAATACAAGGATCATAGTTCAAGTAATTCCACAATGAGGTTCCTAGTGAGTCTAGGGTGATCGAACAAGGTAATACAATGCTATGTAAGGACTTGCCCGATAGGCTTTAACCATGGAACCTAAATGTCAATGCTAGATCCAAGGACTATATCCAGGGAATCCTATAATGATATTGAAGGGATCAAAGGAGAGTATCAATAAAATCCTATGGTACTAAATGAGGGATCCTACAGTATCATATCCGGAATTCAAAGGATATACTAGGATAGGGTTCTAGGTGGGTCTCAACCTAAGCAAGCAGTATCCTTGAATCAGAATGGGGTTCCCAAGTGCTCATGGAATTCTCTGATCAGAATCAAAGGAAATATTGAGTCAAGAAATTATTATTTGATTGTTAATTAATTTAATAATTCAATTTATTATGTTCTTTTCTTTCATTAGTTTGATATTGTCGGGTAGAATACAATCGTGTAATCAAGTAATTTTGTTCAATCCATTACTTTCATTAGTGTGACAAGGAAAAGTATCATGAAACCATTCATTTAATCCATTTATAAATTTTCCATATTCAAGGTTCATTACACTACCTTCCATTAATGTGTTAAGGGGTTCTATAGATATGAAAAATTCTATTCATTTACATTTAAGGCCAAGTTATATACTTAGTATGCTTTCCATTTCACATTTCACATTTCATTGTCAAAATGAATCACTTACCTTAGGTGGGTCAAGTGGTGAGAATAAATGGTACTCTCACTTATTCAATTCACATCATAATCATTCCATTAAAATATAAACACCTTCCCTTAAGAATTTCATTCCATGACACACTCGAACGATGGCTCAAACTTGTCAAAACACTAAAAACCCAATTTTGGCATAACGCCCTTCATGGGGTGTTGGGAGTTGTTGGCGTAACCACAAAAAAAATTATCAAATATTTGGAAAGACCATAATCATATGCTTATAAAATGTATAATCATGGAATATGAATTTAATAAATGGCACTTGATGAAATTAGTGGGCCCCACATAGCAATTCCAAAATCAATAAACTTTAGAGATGAGTTATAGACCACCCACCATAGGCTTGTATGAATATCCTCCTCCGGTATCAGCCATACATTTTCTACAGATATAAGTATATCTATTAAGAGTTGAAAAATGATAAAAACATGATAACTAGGTTGAGTGAAAAAAGGAGGAGGAATGGCTCAAACGGACTTGATTACTTACCATTGTGCATCCAATGATATGAATGAAAACTTGATATGTTGTTGGATAAAGGAGATCTCTTGATACCTTAATGAAATCTTCAAAAATCTCCAAATTCATGATAATGGATATTAACCCCGTTGTTTTACGGTTTGGGGAAGAATAGGTGGCATAATAGATCATTAAGGGAAATTTAGAAATTTTACCTGAAAAAATTACATGTCCACAGTTTTTCAAAACATGCACAAATCATGTGAGGTTTTCAGGGTAAAGGGGAACTTTTCAAGGATAGTCCGCATGGACATGCACAAACTGTGTGAAGTGGTTCTATATGAAAAAACACAATTTGTACAGTTAGGAAACTCTTGTGCAAACCATGTGACGTGGCCTACTTTTCCAAAAATAGGTGTTCTGAGAACCCAACAAGCCCCATACACCCTCAAAACTATTTAAATCACTAGGATTCCATAATAGATACAATGTAATGATTTATACTGAAATTTAATGGATCCATACTTGAGTGAAAAACCGGGTTTTATAATTTTAGTTAACACAGTGATTCTATGATGTTCTTGTTTTCATCATAAATGTGTTGTTGATCCGCTAATAATTTTGTAGTTTCAACAGTAAAAAACTATTCTTACATATTATTAGTAGCATCATCATGTGGATAATTAATTTTATTAATGACTATTCAACCATTTAATTTAGATTGTGTTAATATAGTAGAGAAAACATAAAATTTTCTAGAAAATCCAAGTATATTAAAAAAACGTTAACAAGATCATTGAACACTATTTATTTTATTTAAAGGATTAAGGGATTTTAGACCTCTATTTAGAATCCAAATCCCCTCACTATGTTAAATTCAAATTTACAATAAATTGTGTATATGGGGACCACCATGAAATAATTGTGATCCTCTAATGAAAGGGTCATCCTTGATTAAATTTTCATCTTACCATATTTTTTTTAATCACCAGCTGTAAAACTGACCAAATATTATTTACTAGAAATGAGACATAAAATACCATCACTTCTTGTGATTCCATTATGAATGGCTCTTCCTTATACCCTTCCAAACTGAAATTAAACTTTACAAATCCAATTTCATAAACATTCACTACACACTTTTTTCAACCCATTTTCAATGGAAAAGAAGCAAATGATATGTTGTACAATCCAACTTTTATGTATTTTTTATGATGAAAAAATATGAAATATTCACATAAATTTGATTTATATCCTCTCAACCAAATATGTGTATCTCTTCCTCAATAATAATAAATCCACTAATTTTCATCTTACTTTGGTTATATATTTCCCTTGTATAAAATGTATAAGCATTAATTATAAATCTATTTTACGATATAACATTTTCATTTTTCCCCATTATATCCATTGATGTCATTTGAAAATATAATTCATATTTTTAGATAAATCCTTATAATTATTATATCAAAACCATCCTATAAATTATTGATTATATGTGTTTGATATCCATCCTCCAACCCCTTATGGACTCAAATCTATAAGAATTTATTTTTCTGCTTCACTATATGAATAAAAATAATAAATTTTAAGTAAATTGTAAAGATTAGGTTTCTCTCGCACTATGATTGTAATTATAACAACATCTCTTTTGAAAATAGCATAGCCCCAAATGTATCAGCTAAGGATAGAGACTACGAGACTGGGGTTATAAACTTTTGATAGGTAATTAGTACAGAATTCAGTAGTTTCATCTGCAATATATCCATTAGTATTACAACATTCTTGTTGAATTCTATTATTAACATACACCTCAAAAAAATCATATACCATTCAATGGGTTAAATCAATTTTTACTAGAGGGACCACATATTTGAACCTCTCTAACCAAGTGAACCATCTGGTGGACTATTATATTGATCAATGATGGTAGGAAGAAAATCACTAATTCAAATAATATTATTGTAACCTCTTCATTTATAATTTTAAATCTCACTGGTTCTATAACATTATAGCATATGGATTTGAAAAATATAAGAGTTTGGTTAATGTATGTTGTAAATTTTTAGGTAAAATACAATGTAAAATTATGAGTATGAAATCATTCATTAAAACATGATATTCATTTGATTTGGTCCATATAACATCAAATAATTTTTTACACTAAATTCATGATATTTCATGAATACCCCTATATAAATTTTACACCATTATGGAAAAATAAAAATTTCAGATTTTCTTTTCTCGATTGAGTGTAAATTGCTGGAGGAAGATAATTTAATCATTTACCCACCGCTGGTGACAAATCATCCCTTATCACCATGTTAATCACATCCAACCAAGTCTTTATCCCATATTTTTCTTTGAAAGTAACATTTATTAACATGCTAATAACACTATCAAACACTTTTTTTAAACCTATGTGACATCAATAAAATTTATGAAATACAAAAAATTAAAGTATGGCAATTAAATGGAAATTGATCTGTTATTACTAACAGATTTCATATGGTTCATTGAATATGGTTTAACAAAATTAGTGTCAATATAATTTACTTTATTGAAAATTTGATCAATCATTTGTAGAGATAGTGTTGTACATTGGTCAGTATTCCCATCGAATGTTGTCATTTGGGATCTGTATTGATTTCATTGAGGAAAAAATTTATGATTTCCCAAAAAATAGTCTTTAAGGAATTCTTCAACTGAAATAATTTTGTGAATTCTTCACAAATAGGACTCCCAAACAATATTTTAATGTTATATCATTAAAAAATATCGTTAAGTATGAAATTCATTTATATTCCCATACAACATTTCCCTCAATGTGAATTCTTCACTTTTATGATAAATATAATTTTTAATACCTATATCCCACATAAATTTAAAATTTTTGATCAATGGAGCCAAATAAACATCATGTTGCAGTGGCAGCAGGTGGCATGCCATCACGCGGCATGGAGGTGTGTTGTGGCATCATGTTGCAGTGGCTACAGAAGGTGGACAGCCCTCGGTCGGCCATAGAGGTGTTGTGCCATCGCGCGCCATGTTGAAGGATGCCACGACTTAAAGACGCGGTGAAGGAAAGTGGGACCCGAATCCCATGGGTCCCGTGGACCATGTGGTGCCACTGATTTAAGGGGGTCGAACGGCTCCTTTGAGCCATTCAGTAGGAGGACCACGCACCCTGCGCTGGGCGCACAAGCAGGTCAGGTCGTGTTGCCCAATGGGCCGTGCCCAGCAGGCGGTCGGGCCGTTCCACGACCCCACCCAGGCTGGTTCGAGCTAGTCCGGGTTGGACCCAGACCGGGTTGGGTTGACCCAAACTCGTTTAGGTTGGCCCAGGCTGGGATGAACTGGACCCGGACCCCTCTTGAGCCCAGAAATGATTAAAGAGCCATATCTTGCGAACTAGATGTCTATTTGATGAACCATCTGCAGTGCTGGGATCCGTGGGGGGATATTGTCCTTTTGAGATACTCCAAGATAGTTTTGTAAAAGTTGGAGTATGGCCAATTTGGATCGAATCTGAATCCAACCGGGTCCTTGGCACTAAAATGACAATAACTTATAGACTAGGCGTCCGGTTTACATGTCATCTATTGCGTTGGGAGCCTTATGATGTGACAGATTATCGGGTTAATTGTTTGTGGGACTTAGGTGCTAGTTGAAATATGATCGATGTCTTGAGAAGTGGTTCTCCCAGAATCAAGCTACTATGAGTGGGATTCTAGTGGCTAGCAGTGAGACAGAGGTTGGAGATAGATCATACAGAGGTTAGTACCGAGCGATCCTATGTGTATTAGAACGGATCCTGTGTGGGTCAGATCTTATTTGGGTTAGCGCTCAGTGATCCTATGTGGGTCAATTCATACTGATCATGTGTGGTTCAGATCCTATGTGAGTCAGCTCTCAGTGATCTTTTGTGGGTCAGCGCATACCGAGCATGTGTGGGTCAGATCTTGTGTGGATAAATAGGGGTTAGTACCTATTGAATCTTGGTGGTTCGGATCCTTTGTGGGTCTTGTGGGGGTTAGTACCTATCAATCGTGTATAGTTCATACATTGTATGGTCATCAGCAGTTCCTCTCAATAGAATAAGATGATCTAGCTTCTTGACTAATCATATGTAATTCTGTGCTTTACTTATACCCGGTTTGAGATGTGTCTATTGATTTGTGATTTTTTATTGAGATCATTCTTTGTGGTTTTCTTCTGTGTAATTTTGAGAGACCTTCTAGGGTCTTTGGGTCCCTACTGGGTATTATCATAATCACCCCTGCACGGGCTTCGCCTGCACCTTTTTGTGTTTTATGCAGACAACTAGCAGCTTGGCTGAGACTTGAGGGATCCAAGACCATGCGGTACACAAAGGATATTGGATGATGTGGAGAGCAGTGGAGATGAGTTTTACCTACCATTCATGTAGGATCCTTGGTGGGCGATTCTAGGAGTTTTTTTTGTTTTTCAGTTATAGTTGTACCTTTTAGTTGGGCTCGTATTCTGGCCCCTTTACATTCATTACACACATTTACTATTGAAGTTTTACTTCTTGGATGCATCTTGTAGTGTTCTTGGTTTGTGTGTTTGTACAAGATTAAAGGAAATTCCTTCCCGTTTAAGGGATATGCCTTTTCGGTGCTAGTCACCAAACCCTGGCCTATGGAAGGTGGGATTGGGATAGTCATTGCACGGGCCTTGGGGGATGGGTCGTGAAAAAGTGGTATGAGAGGTATGATTTGTGTCTATTAAACCCTAGATGCAATAATTATAGACACAAGTTCTAGTCACTCTTTCATTTCCACGGCACTCGTTCGGAGCTCAGAGATTCTGATGGAGTTTTTGGCTCATTCCTTGTTATTAGAGACTCCTAAAGGAGAATATTCGATGATTACACACTTGTGAAGGATGTGTGAGCTCACTCTAGAAGGTGAGAGCTTCATCTGGGATCTCCTAATAGCAGCGTTTATGCCTTACGATGTCATCATGGGTATGTACTAGCTATCTGTATTCCATTCTCAGATCGAATATTTTAGGCACAAAGTGTGGTGTCTCAGTGAGGATGGGATCAGGTTTTCCTTCACCATTGAGAAGGAAACATTTGCAGCACAGGATGGTCTTTCTCAGAGGAGGGTGCAGCCGATCACTCATCAGTTGGCTAGCCTCACCCTCGAAACAGTTGATGTGAGAATTCTGAGTGATCCTGTAGTGGTGAAACACTATGCTAATGTCTTCCCTGATGATTTTCTGGGACTACCTCCTCATAGAGAGGTGGAATTTCACATTGACATATACCCCGGAATGGCACTGATATCTACACCAGTATATCGGATGGCTCATGTGGAGCTTTTGGATTTGCGGGTACAGCTAGAGGACTTGTAGGGAAAGGGGTTCATATGGCCCAATGATTCTCCATGGGCATACATGATCTTCTTCACCAAGATGGAGGATGGGATCTTGAGGCTTTGTGTGGACTATCGGTGCATGAACCAGGTGACTGTGAAAAACAAATATCTCCTCCCAAGGATCGATGATCTCTTCATCTAGCTAAATGAAGGTCGTTGGTTTTTTAAGATACACCTCAGATCAAGCTATCATCAGCTCAGAGTACGAGATGAGGATGTGATGAAGATAGCCTTCAGATGTTAGTATGGCCATTAAGAGTTCTTGATGATGTCGTTCATCATGACCAATGATTTAGTAGTGTTCATGGGGCTCATGAATAGGACCCTTCTTCCATAACATGATTACTTTGTGGTGGTCTTCATCGATGACATCTTGGTATACTCGGCGTCGGAGGAGGAGCATGCCACACACCTACAGATAGTTCTGGATACACTCCGAGAGCGCCGGCTTTATAGAAAGCTCTCGAAGTGACAATTCTGGATACAAAAAATCCACTTCATGGGGCATGTTATCTCAGAGTCTAGATTTGTTGTGGATCCGGAAAAGATAGATGTAGTGCTTTCTTTGGAACCACCCAAGAGTGTGACAGAAGTGTGGAGTTTCCTAGGATTGGCTAGGTACTACCGGATATTTTTACCTAACTTCTCTAGGATAACGGCACCCTTTTCATCTTTTACAAAGAAGGGGAAGCCTTCCCTATGGATGGAGAAGTGTCAACATAGTTTTCAGGAGATAAGGTAGATATTGATGAGTGCCCCCATCTTGAGGCTACCATAAGAGATCATTGGGTACGTAGTCTACTACGATGCATCAGGGACCGGACTAGGTTGTGTCCTAATGTAGGAGTGAGAAGTGATCGCCTACAGATCATGATAGTTGAGACAGCATGAGAAGAACTATGTTACCCATGACCTGGAGTTAGAAGTAGTGGTCTTTGCACTGAAGATGTGGTGACACTACTTGATGGTCGAACGTTTTACAGTCTACTCTAATCAAAATAGTCTCAGGTATATCTTCTCTCAGAAAGACCTTAACCTGATACAATGAAGATGGCTAGAGTTCCTCCATAACTATGACTTTGAGATATTCTATACTCCTAGGAAGGGGAACGTAGTAGCAGATGCACTCAACAGGAGGTCTAGTCTACATTTGCTGAGTGAGGTGATAGATAAGATATCCACGTTGCAGATATCCTTCATTGATAAAGATGGAGCAGCTTACCTTCAGTATATGACTGTCACTCCCCCATTTCTCTAGCGATTTCGGGAGTCATATCTTGGGTACATTGACTGCGAGGCTTGATGTGCTTAGAAATCCATAGGATAGGCTCCTGAAGGATTTTTTGAAGGTGGGGAGCACGTTGTTATCTTTAGAGGATGCACCATGGTACCAGTGATGCTACAAGGGGAGGTGTTGAGGAAGTTCCATACATCCCCTTTAGTGATAAATCCTAGAGTGGTGAAAATGTACCAGGACCTCTAGTGTTAGTACAGGTGTCCAAGGTTGAAGAAAGCAGTGGAAGAGTTTTTATCCTGATGCCTCAGTTGTCAGCAAGTGAAGGTTGATCATCAGGTACCAGTGGGCTTAGCTCAGCCACTTTAGGTACTATAGTGTAAGTGGGATGGTATCTCCATGGGAATCATGACGGGGCTACCACGTACATCCAGGGGACATGATTCCATCTGGATGATCATTGAGTGACTCACCAAGTCGCCCCACTTCCTACCCATCTAAGAGTAGGGATCAATAGAGAGCTTGGAAAGCCTCTACGTGCCGGAGATTTTGTGACTTCATGAAGTTCCATCGACGATCATCTCGGATCATGACGCACGTTTAACATCCCTCTTATCGAAGGGATTGTAGGAGTCATTCGGAACTCAGCTATGCTTGAGCACCACCTTCCCCCCTCAGACAGATAGTCAGACGTAGCGGACCATATAGACACTCGAGGACATGCTTCATGATTGTTTCCTTGATTTTGGCCATACTCGGGAGGACCACCTACCACTGGTGGAGTTTGCATACAAAAACAGTTATCACTCCACCATCGGCATGGCACCATTTGAGGCTTTGTATGGGAGACCATGTAGATCACCTATTTTCTGGACAAACCCAAGGGAGTTATCACTTATGGGTACAGAGTTGGTATAGGATACCACAGAGAAGGTGTAGGTCATCCAGGAGTGGATGAAGATTTCACAGAGTCGGCAGAATTCTTTTGCCGATAGGAGACGGAGACCCTTGGAGTTTGAGTAGGGAGACCATGTCGTCCTATGGGTCTCACCCGGATGAGGATTACGGAGGTTTCACCAGGGCAGCAAACTTTATCCATGCTTCATCGGACCTTTCCAAATCCTCAGTAAAGTAGGCGAGGTGGTGTACCATCTAGCTATTCTCCCACAGATGAATCGGGTTCATAATGTTTTCCACGTGTCGCGGCTGAGGAGATACGTGCATGATCCATCACACATTATCTATTGGGTCGATCTATACATTGATGAGACATTTGCGGAGTTCCTGATAGAGATAGAGGATTGAAAAGAGTGGGTCCTTCATGGGCGTTCGATTCCTATGGTGTGAGTTCGTTGGTTGAACAAGAATCTCCAGTAGAGCACATGGGAGCAGGAGGCTAAGATGCGTGCTCAGTACCCCCATTTGTTCCCCTAGTTTTTTTTATAGATTTCGGGGAAAAAATCCAAAAGGTGGGGAGAATTTAAAGACCCAAAAATTCGATGTAAATTTTTTTTAAATCATTTGTGATTATTAAGAGTCTTCGAAAATAGACGGTGCATGATTCCTAGGCCCGATGTGCCTGGAAGGAATTTCTGAACATCTTTTAAAGTATGTTCAGTAAATGCACGGGTGGTGTTTTCTATCTTTTGAACCATTTATTAGATTAAAATTATGAGGACACCATTGAATCCACTACACCAAGATTCTCTTAAATAAGGATTCACTTTGACTGTAGTACGTCAGGATAAAAATTTAGTTTCTGTACTTTCTAAAGAAAAGTAAAATAACGTGTAATTGTTATTTTATTGTCTTTTTCTCCCATGGATAAGCAACGGTGGTGGAGCCAATGACATTTTAATCCATTTAATGTATTGACTCATAAACTGTGTAACTCCACCGTTATGAATTAAAATAGGTTCATGAATTCATTTAATGAACCTCATTTATTCCTCAATGCATTACTCACCTTTCCCCATCCTGTTTAAATAGAGCTTGGGGTGGGGTTTTGTCATGACTTCTTCAAGAGAGGAAAATATGGAGAAGACCTATGGTAGCATCAACCAACGGAGGATGAAAGCTTAGGCTGCAACAATATGAGATCGATGAAAGCTGACAAATCCATCCAATGTGGACGCTCCTCTTGCCGCAACTGTGACACCCCCAACAGATCTCGAGGTAGGGGGTTTATTTTAATAAAGCTTATCTTTGATGAATTCTTCTCCCGCATGTTTTCATTTTAACGTGGATGGCACAAGCCGAATGAATAAGTCCCAGACCCTCTACCGCTTCGTTCATGTTGCATTCTTTAGGGTGGTTTTCTTCAATTTGATAGCAATGAGAAACTGTGGGTCACACTATGATGGTGGAATCTCGGGAGACCTGTAGGCGCAGGCAGGAGTGAAAATGGAGCTCCGGAGCATCACTAGAGCCCCACAGAGGATTCGCTGGCACGACACCGGTGACCGGCGCTGGCGAGTGACGGTGGCAGCTGGCATCGGCCAACCATGGCAGTAGCTGGAGACTTGCCATCACGTGCTGTGGAGGAGAGTTGTGGCATCATGTTGTGGCGGCTGTAGAAGGTGGCCGGTAGTGGAAGTGGCGCGTTGTTGCACACCCTATTTAAGGAATTCACGACTCAAAACCCTGGTGAAGGTAAGGGGGACCTACGTCCTATGGGTCATGTAGACAACGTGGCGGTGCCACGTGGAACCACTGATTGAAGGGGGCCGAATGGCTCCTTTGAGTCGTTCGGCAGGCAGATCGCGCGCCCCGCGTGGGGTCCACTAGCAGGCCAGGCTGCGTTGCTCAGCAGGCCACACCCAGCCAGTGGCCGGGTCATTTCGTGGCCCAGCCCAACTGGGACGGGTTGGACCTGGACTGGGTCGGATAGGCTGAGGTCGGGTCGGACCAGACCGGGACCCCTCTTGTGCCTAGAAACGCTTAAAGGGCCATATCATGCAAACCGAACATCTGTTTGATGAACTATATGCGGATATAGGATCCTTAAAGCGATATGGTAATTTTGAGATACTCCACAAGAGTTTTGGATAAATTTGGAGTACTTCCGGGTTGGATTGACACTGAATCCAACTGGGACCTCGACACTAAAATGTCAATAACTAACAGACCGGGAATCTAGTTGACGTATCGTCTGTTGCATTGGGACCCTTATGACATGAAAAATCATTGGGTTACTTCTTCATGGTACTTCAGGCTTGTTGAAATACGATGAATGATTTGAGGATCGGTTCTCCCATAATCAAGCATCCTATGAGTGGGAATACAGTGGTTGGCAGTGAGGCGGAGGTTGGAGACAGATCATACGGAGGTTAGTACCGAGCGATTCTATGTGAATCTACACCGATCATGTGTGGGTCAGATCCTATGTGGGTCAGTGCTCAACGATCCTATGTGGTTCTGCGCATACTGATCATGTGTGGGTCAGATCCTGTGTGGGTCAGCGCTCATAGATCATGTGTGGGTCAGCACATACCGATCCGATGTGGGTCAAATCTTGTGTGGGTCAGCGGGGGTTAGTACCTATTGACTCCAGGCGGGTCAGATCCTGTGTGGGTCTTGTGGGGGTTAGTACCTATCGATCCTATGTGGGTCAGACTCCGTATGGTCATCAGTAGTTCCACTCGATAGAATAATATGATCTAGTTTCTCGACTAATCATCGTTATTTATGTGCTTTACTTATACTTGGTTTGATCTATGTCTATTGCTTTATTCTTTGTGATTGAGTTCATGCTTTGTGGTTTTCATTTTTGGAATTCTGAGATACCTTCAGGGGTCTCAAGGTCCCTACTGGGTATTGTTATACTCACCCCTTCACGGGCTTCACCCACACCTTGTTGTGTCTTGTGTATATGACAAGCAGATTGGCTGAGACTTGAGGGATCCAGGACTAGGAAGTAAACGTAAGATATTGGATGATGTGGAGAGAAGTGGAGACAAGCTATACCTACCCTTTAGGTAGGATCTTTAGTGGATGATTCTAGGAGATGTTTTTTGTTTTCAGTTGTAGTTGTACCTTTCATTTGGGCTTGAATTATGGCCCATTTACTTTCAGTACACACCATTACTACTGCAATTTTACTTCATGGTTACATCTTGTTGTGTTCTTGGTTTGTGTTTTTGTGCAGTTTTAAAGGCAATTCCTTCCTATTTAAGGGATATGCCTTTCTGGTGTTGGTTTCCAAAACCTGTCCTATGGATGGTGAGCTTTGGGTAGTCAGGGAACAGGCCCCGGGGGACGGGTCATGACATTTTATATAACTGGTATACAATGGGGTCTAATTGTATCTATTTATCATCTCAAACAACATTGTACAATCATGAAGTTAAACATTAATTTCCATATTTATTTAATCCATACAATATCCTTAAACTTTTACACTAGTATTCATATCAAATGATAAATAAACTACAATTTCATACCAATCGGTTTGAACATTCATTCTTTCCCCATGTTTAGTCCCACATTTATATTTTTGATCTATTCCATGTCAAATCAAATTTTCCTCCAAGACTTTTGGAATAATTTTTCTTGAATAAAATATAAACATAGACAAAGTATTTAAGATTTGTTATATTCATGCTCTATGAGAAGCATGATGATATTTTTTACTATATCATTATACACTTTTTTAATTAGATTAGTTTGAATCCATTTTTAATTCACATGCATCCTGTTAAATTCATAAAATATTGATTTTTAAAAAAAAATATTCATATGATATTCATAATGAAAGGAGAAATTTATAGATAATTATAATAAGGGGAACCTGAGATTTGAATGTATTTATTTATGATTCTTAACAAGTTAACATTTTACACTAGGGTGACTTGAAAGGAAACAACACAAGGTAAACATATGGCTATCAGTCCAGGTTTTAGATTTGATGTTGTGTGGGACAAAAAAGTCGTCATAAAAATTTTGGAAAAAAAATAATCACTATAGAATGGATGAATTACATTGGAAATTTTTATTCTTTGTTTCATGTAATTGAGCCCTAGATTTCAAAATTCTTTCTAAATTTATCATTCATTTAAACAATAAAAGTTCATGTAATCAAAAGATATTTACATAGTGTATATGAGAATGGAAATTCATGAAATAAATGGATGGAACTATTATTGATGAAAAAAGTGAATTTGGATTTGATGTTACTCTCTTTTTTTATAGATTATTCTAGAAAACATATTATAGTAATACCAACAAATATATTTTTAAAATTACCCCTAATGAACATCGTCAAATCAAAAATACTTACAATAAAACCCATACTAAACCCCTATAAGAATCCCATTTAATAGGTCTCTCAAATCATAGATGAATTAAATTAAAAATATATGATAATATTTTAAAAAACATATTCTTATTTTCAACTATAAATAATTCAATATTTATTTCCAAAAAAATTCCTTTCAACCATTTTAATAATGTAATCCATTTGAAAATCTATTTTAAAAATTACTTGAAAATTTATATTCACTTTAAAAACTAATTCAATAATTTAATACAAAATAATTTCATATAAATCACCATAAAATAAATAAATTTAATTACCACCATATTTTTGAATTTAGAAATCCCAAAAATCCATTCTCCCTTTTAAAATATTTTCAAAATCAATAGTAAAAAACTATATTATGTTTCGAATCTAGATAAAAAATTTATATAAGTTTATTAAACCATAAAATTTAAATTCCAATAAAAAGTATATATATAATCCCAAGTTATTTGAAAAAAAATATGAAAAAATAAAACAAGTGATTACTGGGCTAGAGAAGGGAAAATGACATCTCATAGAAATTGATAAAAAAAAATTATAAGCCCTATTGGAAACATCATATTGCATGTGGGGATAAATTAATATTATATTATACCTATGTTACTATATTATTTAATTTAATAACAATTTAGTGATTTGGATTGAGTTTTCAGAGAGTGGAGATCATTTAAGAGACACTGAAATCTATGTTGACAAAGTCCAAGTGGAGAAAAAAATAATCCTCTAAGAGCCTTATCCATATTGGAAGCTAAATAGAATAATATATACAATGTAAAGTGATTTATGGATTTGAAATTATTTATTTAATGAATCTGAAGTTTATGGAAGGGGATCATATGACCCCATATGGGATTCTAAATGAAGAAATCCTATAGCTAAAACTGTAAAACCATGTTGACCGGAAGAAGATAAAATAGTGAGTGAACCCAATGTAGTGGATATAGAATTATATTAAAAGTATCCATCAAATAATCTCAATATATATTTATGATCTATCTTATATATTTCTTCATTTTAATATTTTTTTATTGGTGTCTCTCTGGCTACATTCCAAGGGTAGTTTCTGAATACATGTCTTAATTTATTTTCATCCATTTCACATAATGTGAGTGTGGTTGACTATGGTTATTTCCTTTTCACTGATTATTTCATTCATATATCTTGAGGGTAGATTATTATATTGGATTGAGTGACATATTGAGAGTATAGTCTCTCCCTAATCACATATTATTAGTTTGATATATTTTATATATATTTTTGTAAAAGAGTGATTACCCGCACATGTGAGTATTGGAAAACCCAAACAACATGATCAATCTCTAAAGAATGTCAGAGAAAATTACACTTCCAATAGAGAACAACATGCTTCTATATAATTAATAATAAGCAACCTCATGGTTATTTATGGAATAGTTAGCAAGTGAATGGGTTATCCGAAGATGGAAATATATGAAATGCAGTAGTGGTTTCTAACTACACTATAATAAATAGTATGTGATGTATTGGTAGGTCATTTTTTCTCATTTCTAAACTATAATTAAAAAACTCTACAAATATTGAACCTCTTGTGTGTCAAACTAGGAAAAGAAACCCTCATTTCTTCCCTTTATAATCATTTAAAATTATTTATGTATTATATATCTATAAATACTCACCCAGAGAAATGTTGGATAAAATCCACTCCCATTGGTGAAATGGTGTGGTATTCATATTATAATTTTCTACAATTTTAACGACCCAGACCTTGATGCCACTTAATGGGTTCTCCAAGCTCAGTGGTCCACATGGCCTCAAGCACATCTTCCCATATGCTAGAGGTTTTTGACTAGAAGCGAGGGCCTAGGGTGTTTCCATGGGAAGAATATGCCCTCATTAGTAGAGTGTTGCATAGCGGATGGAATATAAATTATATAAATAAATTGTAGAAGTAATATAAGTAAACATCCAAAACAAACTGATGTAATAGATAAACAATAATAACAATAATTGTATCAACTAAAACAATAATGATGTAATGTCATCACTAGAAAACTGGAAAACATGGATATAATAAATCAGAAATAACATGATTCACTAAGTAAAAGAGAAAAAGGCTACTCCAAGCATCCTGAGAGCCTACTCAGTCATCTACTATCAAGCCCCATCCTATCATCATGAAATCAAGTGTTTGAAGCTTTATTCTTCCCTTTGTCAATACCTGCAACCCTGTAATCTACTATGGGTACCAAAAAGTGCCCATAGAGGGTGTGAGATAGATCTCAGTGGGCCCCCACCAATGGTTTTCATATCATATATCCTATGTAATGGAATATAGAAATGTATAGGAATGCATATATAAATTAATGAAAATAGTACAATGTAACTAAATACCCAAGTATGTGATTTTGCCCTAGGTTGGTATTTGAAAATGTTACCAATTCATTAATTAAGTAATAAAAATTTAATTTTAATAGGTCATGTGAGGCATATCCAGAACTGACATCACCTCGTGATAGTATAAGTAGTGAAGGTCCCAACATGTAACAAGGAAACCTAACAAGATATCAAATGAGGGAGTTCCAGGGTAATAAAAAAGGAAACGTAAATGTAATGGAATGCTAAATTTATAGTATCTGAGTCCATCTAAGGGGTAAGAGTGTAATCCAAGGAGCGTAATCCAATGCATTCCACAGTAAGATAACAAATCATTCCAAGGTGATCGACCAAGGTAAAATAGGGATAATCAAAGAAAATGCCCTATGGGCTTTCAACATTGCACCTACTAGTCAATGCTTGATCTAAGGACTATATCTGACGTATCCAATAATAATGAAAAGGACCATACAGTAGTATACCGAGAATCCTAGTAATAGACAAGAACTGGAGTCTATGTGGGTATCAACCTAAGAAAACCTCATCCTTTAATCGGAATGGGGTTCCCGAGATCCAAGGTATTATCCTCTCAGAAGCCAAGGTGAGCTCGAATCAGTCCATTCCTCTTTGATACTATAAACATGTTATAATTCATTTGGTTCAATTATTTCCTTCCATTAGTTTGGATAGGTCAATTATAGTTGAAACCATTATTATTAGTCTAAGACTTGTCTTCCATTAGTGTGGATAGGCCAAGTAAAATTGCAACCATTTAATCATATCTTAATTAACTAGTAAGGTATATTCAATTAGATATTTTCACTCTGCTGACTTCCATTAACATGAAAAGGGGTTATATGGACATGTAACCTTTATTCAATCTTATTTTTTAAGGCCAAGTTATATACTTAGTGTACTTTCCATTTCACATTTCACATTTAAAAATCATTTGGAAGTGCTTAACTTAGGCGGGTCAAGTGGGGAGCATACATGGTACCTTCCATTATGAAATTATTATTAATAATAAGACATTTATTATAAGTAGGCTCACCTTTAGGAAGGTCAAGAAAGGGCACAACCAAGTGGTGGCTCAAGTGTGTCAAAACACTAAAAACCCAATTATGGCATAACCTTCGTCATGAGCCGAATTGATTTATCGGTGTGACTGCTAACAACTAATCATATTTTTGGGAAGAGCACAACCATACGATTCTAACAATTATAATCACGACATGTAAATTTGAGAAATGGTTTCCAACAAAACCGGGGGGCCCACACAAACATTCCAAAAATGATTAACTTTAGAGATAAATTATAGACCACCCACCTTAGGGTTGTACGACTCTCCTCCTCCAGTATTGGCCCTTGATTTTCCTCGTATTTTTGTAGATCTATGAAAAGGTGAAAAAAAACTCACATGGATATATCTAGTTTAAGAACAAAAGATAAGAAGAATGGATAAAGAGGACTTGAGTACATACTGTTGCACAACCAATATGATAAACAGAAGCTCGATCCGATGTCGGATGAAAGATATCTCTTGATTCCAAGTTTATATCTTCTAAAAGCCCCAAATTCGAGAGAAATAGGTAAATCATGCAAATTTCGGATTAGGGAAGAATGGGGGACTTAATAGATCCTTAAGGAAAAAACTAGAAAAATTTACCCATAAAAATAGCATGTGCACGGTTTGTCTGCACTGTTTGTAAATCCGTGCGCAAATAGTGCAAGACGGCTCTGCCCAAATGATTTGGTCCGCACAGTTATTCAAACCATGTGAATCCCATGCATGGATACCTAGTAAAAATTGGCTCTTTCACAGTTTGGCCACATGACCATGCACCAATTGTGTGAGGTGGCTCTACAGAAAAACACCATCCACACAGTTTACTCTAAACTGTGGGCAAAGTCTATTTTCTTCAAAAAGATGGGTTCTTGGCTCCAAACAAGCCCCAAACACCCTTGGAACCTTTACTAACTCATTAGGAATCTATATTAGGTCCAATTTAATGATTTATACTGAATATTAAAGGATCCATACCTAAATGAAAAATTGGGTTCTTACAGTCTCCCTCCCCCCCCCATTAAAAGAACTCACCCCTGAGTTCTCCTTCTAGAGGTAAAGAAACACTATATGAGAACAACATTCTCCCCTGATCATGTACATCAGCTTCCCTCTCTAATTTCTCATCTTGTACTCAGTCATCCTGCCATAGCACCCATACGAGAGGGAAAAATTTTCCATGGAGAGCCTTCATGCTTTGGTCAATGATGCGTACTATACTCCTCAAAGGTAGAATCGACATCTAACTCAGCTTACTATGGATCAAAAGTGTGAAGTGGTTAAACATGATATTATATATGTTGTGACATGTGAAATATGTCATGCATGGAATGGTACCTCTAAGGTAGTTGCAACCGATATGCTATCGGTCTAACTCTCTATAGAATTTCAAACAGCCCGACGTAATGAGGAGAGAGCTTTCCCTGCTTCCTTAACCATATATACCCTAGACTAGGTGATACTCGAATGGAAACATGATCCCCAACCTTGAAATAAAGAGGTCATTGACGAATATCAGCATAAGAGTTTTTTTCTAGACTGAGTAGTAGTCATATACTTCTTGATCATCTAAACATGTTCTGAAGTCTCCTAAACAAGATGAGTACCTAGTAGAGTTGTCTCACCTGCCTCTAGCTGGCACAAGGGTGAAGGGAATGGACTACCATATAAGGCCTCAAAAGGAGCCATCTGAATCGTCGCCTGAAAATTGTTATTATAAGAAAACTCAACGAGAGGGATATGTTTCTCCATTGAACCATCGAAATCAAGGACATATGATCAGAGCATATCCTGTAAAACATATATCATCCATTTTAATTTTCCATCAGTATGAGGGTGAAAATTTGTTCTTAGAAGAACCAAAGTCCCCATATCTTTCTATAAACCCTTCCTAAACCATGAAGTGAAATGAGCATCCCTATCTAGGACTATAGTACGTGGAACCATGTGTAGTAATATGATCTCACAGACATACAGTCTTCCCAATTCGTCAACTGAGAAAGTATCTTGAATAGGAATGAAGTGGGATGATTTCATTCGTGGGTCAATGAACACTACTTGAATTCTTGTTAATTGCAACTGATTATTTGCGATGGGATCTCGTCTCAAATAGGCTTTAGCGACGGGGTTCAATCGCAAATAGCCCGTTGTAGAAAACACTGTTGCAAATAAAATTATTTGCGACAGGCCCATCACAAAAACCTTTATTTGCGACGGGAACATTTCTCGTTGCAAATAAACTTCTGATTATTTTTATTATATATACATATATGTTTTCTGCGACAGTCCCATCACAAAAAATTATTTGCGACGGGATTACATACTTGTCACAAATATGTTTTTCAAAATATTTTGTTAGACTATTTGTGATGGGGTCTCGTCGCAAAATGCCCCATCGCAAATAATAAATTAATTTAAAAAAAATAAAATTTATTAATATTACGATTGATGAAAAAATATTAATATTATTATTAAAACAATAAAAAAATAAAAAATATTAAAATTCTCAATATTCACAAAAAAATATAAAAAAAATATTAAAATATTAAAAATTAAATTATGTAATATTTTCACCAATATAAAAGACATAATATGTAAATAGTCCATATTACAATTTTAATTCAAATGTTTATAACATTAAAAAATCACTGGGGGTCGTCTAGAGGAGGTGGAGGAGCTGAAGGGGCTGGTAGAGGAAACTCTATCCCTAAACTACGAGTAAGACAGTGCATGTACTCCATCTTCTCCTGATGCTGTTGCTGCCATCGACGGCTCTACTCCTCATAATGCTACTCCTTCTACTGCTACCACCAACACATCTCTTCTTGTTTCTTCTGAAAAGTATCTATATGCTCAGCCTGAGCTCGTAACTGCTCCTGAACTGTGAAGCAGAAGATGATGCCTCTCCACGAGCTCCTCTCAAGATGGACGCCGACATCGCAGTAGTACCATAATAAGTACCATGAGTCAAATGAGATCCAATGCCAACTACTATGGCCTTCTTAAAGCCATACTAAGTTGCCTGCATCTATGTCGCCTCATCGAAAATGGTGATCACTGGTCTGCTCAGCTGTCTCGTCCTGACCCTCAGCCTGTGTCTGAGAGGTCGCAGCCTCATATGACTCCTTCAATTCCAATTTAAAATTAAAATTGTCCGAATATTATATGCTGTTAATTATTAAACTGAAAAAATAATACTAACTGCAATCTAACGCTGGTGATCACCTCTAATCTCTCCAGTGGCTGGATCACTGTACATTCTCCGATAAACATCAAACTCTTTAATATCGGGATGCTCGACTACCTACAAAAATATAAAATAAACTTTTTATATTTATAGTTATATAAAATATTTTAAAAATATACTTAACAGATTCTCTTTATGCGAACTGAATGTACGACTACCAGCTCGATGTGTCACCTCCAGTCTCCCACGGTTCTGTCATCCCACTGAAGATATCCTCTGAAATCCACCACCCAACTAGTGTAAACATAATCCATCCCAAATGTGAGATGAAATGTACTCTGGTCAGTGGGCTCTATACGACCTATCAAATTCTGTCACCCCTGCTTTCTTAATGGTTGTTCTTCTCAAATTGTGCAAAAACTGGCGGAAACGGTCACGCATAGAAACCTTCCATGCCATGTGGATAGCATTGCACATTCTATCATCGATAGGATGCCATAAACCCTACAAATAATTTATAATATCAAGTTTTTAATAAAATAAATATTATTTATTTACGTACCATCCAATGATGGAACATGTCGTGTCGCACATCATCAGGAATCTGTTCCCATGTGATCCATGGCTGAGAAAAATAATTGTGCAATATAGCGCTCCCCTGTCCAATAGATACATGCTGAAAACTGTAAAAAAAAGAATAAATAATTAAAAAATTAGTATATATATAAATAAATTAATGAAATCTAACTAAAATATACAGGTTATCATACCTTCGTGTGCGTGGATCGAAACCAAGATATGGACGTCGCTCGGGGATAGGGTCAGGAATCATCAGTTGCGCAAGACCTCACCCCCTCTGCGTACCTCCTGAACCACCAGTAGGCTGAGGGTCAGTTGATCTCACATCCTCATCATCCAAAGGTAGCTCAACATCCTGCAACTCATGAAATAAGTCATTGTCCATCTGAAATACAAATTCATTGTTGTTAGAAGATAGTTGAAAATAACTATTATATATAGATATATATTAGTTATGATTATAACCATAATTTAAGTATTTCAATGTGCATCTTCATCCTATTCTCCATAGCTGTCAATGTCAATGTCTTTATCTCCCTCCTCAGCATCATCAACATCCATATGAGTTTCAGTTTCATCATCTCTTATAATTTCAAATTCATTTGTAACATCATTAACATCTTAATTATCATCGATCCTTAATTTTGGGGTGTCATCATCGAAATTCATGTCTCTTTGTGAATCAGATGGATTTTGAGTAGTCTCTTGAAAAATGTTAATTCCTTCCACTTCAGTGGAACCACATTCAGTTTGAGTAAACTGATTTTCCCCAGATTTCAATTTTATTATTCTCCACCAATCGCTCAAGTCTCTTGAATTAGAACAGTACTTTGCATAATAAATTTGATGTGCCTATTGAGATAGTAAAAATGGTTCATTTACTGCAAGAAGACTTTTATATTTAATATTGATGATTCCATGAGTCGAATGAACATGCAAACCTCTTTCAGTATCCAACCACAGATAGTTAAACATTGTTATGTAATTCTGTCCTAGATAAAACACCTCAATAATTTCATCCAAAATGCCATAAAAGTCAACTTCAGTTTCTCTGTGATGTGATCCTCTCAAGAAAACTCCATCGTTCATTGTTTTTTTTATTCCATGTATTCAGGTGTATGAAATCTAAAACCATTCACCACATATGCATTATAAGATTTAACCATTTTGGATGGTGGGTTACTCAATATACACAGTCATTTTTCAATTTTATCAGCATATTGAGACACCTGAAAATTTGTAAAACAATTATCAATATAATAAATAATGAACGGAATTGATATTAAACCATCAATAATTTATGTTACCAGTTTTTTAAACTAGTGAGAAAAAAAATTTGTCTGCATTCTTCAAGAGAATCTGTTGTAATTAGTGGAAGTTATTTCTTGATATGATTATCATATAACCTACAAATAAAGTAAGTTTAAATACTGTAACAAAATTATAGAATAAGTGATAGAAGCACTTAGAGGAAAAATGATATCATTTCTTCACAGTTGAGCAGAACGTATGTATGAGCTCTGTGAAATTCATCATCTGAAATTCATCATTCATGAACTCCACCGAAACCAAGATTTAGTTGATTAAAAACTATTAATTGATTGTCCATTTCTTCATTAACATTCCCCTCATTTCGCCCCATGCGATTCTGTTTTGAGAGATATTGAGATTCAAAATAATGAGAGCAGAACGTATATATGATCTCTGTGATACTCAGTCAATTACATCTTTCTCACACCTATTATTACTAATTTAGCAATACGTAGCAATAATTAGCAAAAGGAATACTTCTTGAATAATGAAAGGAAATTTGTTAATCATCGTTGTGGAGATGATTACAAATTTTCCCTTCATTATCCAAGCAGATTTTGTTTACTAATTATGATTAATAAAAAACTATATTATCAATATTTAGGAAAAAAACAATATTAATATTATTTAAATAATAAAAAATTTATAAAAAAATAAAATTATCAATATTCACAACAGACTTTGTTATATTCTTAACATGTTCAAATATCAAAGGGTCGTCAATTGTCAAGTCATGCACAATAAAAAGTTTGTGTCTGTCATTTTTAATGTAAACTCTATAATTGTACTTGCATGGTTGATCACCTCGCAAGTAGTGTTGCAATAGGATGACCAAAGTAATGATGTTCTCGTCTCTAAGAATCATCTCAAATGACACTTTACATAGATCATTCTTCCTTAAAAATTTGAGGGGATATCATTATTTTTTCATTAAATTTTCAAGGAAGAATGGTCTATGTAAAGGTTCATGTGAGATAATTCTTATAGATAAGAAAGGTATGACTTGATTTGTTTGATTGCAACACTACTTGCAAGGTGATCAACCATGCAAGGAAAATTATAGGGTTCACATTGGAAATGACTGACACAAACTTTTTATTGCACATGAACTGACAATTGGCGACCCTTTGAGATTTAAAAATGTTAATAATAGAGCAAAGTCTATTACGAATATTGATAATTTTTTTATTTTATAATTTTTTTTATTATTTTAATAATATTAATATTGTTTTTTCGTAAATATTCATAATATAATTTTTTATTGCTAACTGTTGCTAACTATTGCTAACTGTTCCTAACTGTTGCTAACTGTTGCTATCTCTTCCTAACTGTTGCTAACTGTTCCTAACTATTCCTAACTGTTCCAAACTATTCCTAAGTATTCCTAAGTATTCCTAAGTATTCCTAAGTATTCCTAAGTCTTATTATGTCTTACTAAGTCTTACTAAGTATTCCTAAGTATTCCTAATTATTCCGAAGTATTACTAAGTATTCTTAAGTATTCCAAATTATTCCTAATTATTCCTAATTATTCCTAAGTCTTACTAAGTATTCCTAATTATTCCTAATTATTCCTAATTATTCCTAATTATTTTTAATTATTCCTAATTATAACTAATTATTTCTAATTATTACTAATTATTACTAATTATTACTAATTATTCCTAATTTGTCCTAATTAGTCCTAATTATTCTTAATTATTCTAAATTATTCCTAATTATTCCTAATTATTCCTAATTATTACTAATTATTACTAATTATTACTAATTATTACTAATTATTAATAATTATTACTAATTATTACTAATTATTACTAAGTATTACTAATTATTACTAATTATTACTAATTATTACTAATTATTACTAATTATTACTAATTATCCCTAATTATTACTAATTATTCCTAATTATTACTAATTATTCCTAATTATTACTAATTATTCCTAATTATTCTTAATTATTCCTAATTAATACTAAGTATTCCTAAGTATTACTAATTATTCCTAATTATTCCTAATTATTCCTAAGTCTTACTAAGTATTCCTAATTATTCCTAATTATTCCTAATTCTTACTAATTATTCCTAATTATTCCTAATTATTCCTAGTTATACCTAATTATTCCTAATTAATCCTAATTATTACTAATTATTACTAATTATTACTAATTATTACTAAATATTACTAATTATTACTAATTATTCCTAATTTGTCCTAATTTGTCCTAATTAGACCTAATTATTCCCAATTATTCCTAATTATTCCTAATTATTCCTAGTTATTTCAAATTATTACTAATTATTACAAATTATTACTAATTATTACAAATTATTACTAATTATTACTAATTATTACTAATTATTACTAATTATTACTAATTATTACTAATTATTACTAATTATTACTAATTATTACTAATTATCCCTAATTATTACTAATTATTGCTAATTAATAATAATTATTCCTAATTATTACTAATTATTCCTAATTATGCTTAATTATTCATAATTAATACTATGTTTTACTAAATATTACTAATTATTCCTAATTATTACTAGTTATTCCTAATTATTACTAAGTTTTACTAATTATTACAAATTATTACTAATTATTACAACTTATTATTAGTTATTACTAATTATTTCTAATTATTACTAAATATTACTAATTATTACTAATTATTCCTAATTATTCCTAATTATTATTAGTTATTACTAATTATTACTAATTATTACTAATTATTACTAATTATTACTAATTATTACTAATTATTCATAATTATTCCTAATTATTCCTAATTATTCCTAATTATTCCTAATTATTCCTAATTATTACTAATTATTCCTAATTATTACTAATTATTACTAGTTATTACTACTTATTACAAGTTATTACTAATTATTACTAATTATTACTAATTATTACTAATTATTACTAATTATTACTACTTATTACTACTTATTACTAATTATTACTAATTATTACTAATTATTAATAATTATTACTAATTATTACTAATTATTCCTAATTATACCTAATTATTCCTAAATATTCCTAATTATTCCTAATTATTCCTAATTATTACTAATTATTCCAAATTATTCCTAATTATTTCTAATTATTCCTAATTATTCCTAATTATTCCTAATTATTACTAATTATTACTAATTATTACTAATTATTACTAATTATTCCTAATTATACCTAATTATTCCTAATTATTACTAATTATTCCTAATTATAACTATTTATTGCTAATTATTCCTAATTATTGCTAATTATATCTATTTATTCCTAATTATATCTATTTATTCTTAATTATATCTATTTATTCCTAATTATTCTTAATTATTACTAATTATTCCTAATTATTACTAATTATTCCTAATTATTACTAATTATTCATAATTATTACTAATTATTACTAATTATTCCTAATTATGACTAATTATTCCTAATTATTACTAATTATTACTAATTATTACTAATTATATCTAATTATTCCTAATTATTAGTAATTATATTACTAATTATTCCTATTTATTACTAATTATATCTAATTATTACTAATTACATCTAATTATTACTAATTATATCTAATTATATCTAATTATATCTAATTATTACTAATTATTCCTAATTATAACTATTTATTGCTAATTAAATCTATTTATTCCTAATTATATCTAATTAATATTAATTATAACTAATTATTTATAATTATTACTAACAATATCATTTTCTTAGTAAAACTAAATATTATTAAAAATCAATTGAAATCTAATTAAATTAGAACTCATAAACAACAATTTAAATTGACATAAAAAAAATAAAATAAATATATATATATATATATATAAATACCTTAAACTTTGATATTCTGAAGATATTGACGTCCTCTGATTGCTCTTGTATAAAAAAACTTCAACTAAATGAAAATTTCTCTTTGAAACTGAAGAATGAAGAGAGAAAGAGATAGAGCAAGATCTGAATGATTTGGAAAAAACGGATGGGGTATATATAGGTTAGATTAGTTGCAACGAGATTATTTACGACGGGAAGCCCGTCGCAAAGGGTGGTATTTGCGACGGGTCCCGTCGCAATTACCATCGCCCGCATTAATTACAGTCGGCGGTTAAAAGGTTATTTGCGACGGGAACCGTCACAAATAGTGCCTGCCGACAATCTTTTTGCGACGGGATGACATCCCGTCGCAAAAAGTTATTGACCGTCGTCAGGTATTTGTGATGGGACCCATCACAAATATCCCTGCGCGGTTTGGCACGCAGGCCGCCCCATACTATTTGTGACGGGAGACATCTCCCCCGTCGCAAATAGTTTTTGCGTGGTATGGCGTGCTAGCCGCGCCGAACTTTTTGCGACGGGAGACGAAATCCTATCGCAAATAATTGGTTATTTGTGACGGGCACTTCTCCCCATCGCAAATTGCTTCCTGAACTTGTTATTTGGGACGAGATTTATTCCCGTCGCAAATAGCCCGTCGCAAATAGCGATTTTTCCCGTAGTGGACTACCAAGATAGCATCACTACCCATCGGTGACCAATGTAAGTCGACTATGAAATTCATAGCAACATCTTCCCACTTCCATTTTGGGATTGGAAGCAGCTGTAACAAGCCTGCAGGTCTCTGGTGCTCCGCCTTCACCTACTGATAGGTGGAACACCTATTGATGAAGCTTGCAATATGGCGTTTCATTCCAGGCCACCAATACTGACGTCGCATATCTCAATACATCTTCAAGATTCCTGGATGAAGCGCCCACTGTAAAGCATGGGACTCTTTCATCAAATCCTCTCTCATATCTGCAGGAACCCAGATATGTCCATGTAGATGTAGGACATCGTCTCTATCCACAGACCAATATAGGTGTGGGTTATCTCCTGATATACGCTCATGGAGAACCACACCATTAGGATCTGAAAACTTCCTACTCTACACCTTCTTAGGGAGGGAAGAGGTAACTGTTAAGGAATAGAGGTAATACTACTTGTGACTATCATGAAACTCTAGATGAAGTTCAGAAAAGAGAGCCATTGACTTCCATTTATCATTGGATTTCTATACGAAATGTGTTTGAGTTTTATGACTCAGGGCATTAGTGACCACATTTCCCTTTCTAGGTGTATAGGCAAGATCACAATTAAATGATTGTAGACATTCGACCCATCTCCACTGTCTGGGGTTTAAGTCACACTGAGAAAAGATATACTTGAGGCTCTTGTGGTCTGTATACACCACAAAACACCCACCCAACAGATAATGTCTCCAACAATGTAAGGCATGGAAAACTACAGCTTTATCAAGGTCATGTGTCGGGTAATTTCTCTCGTGAGGCATCAACTGATGAGATCTGTACGCAATGACTTTGTCTTCCTATATAAACTCTTCTCCCAATCCAATTCATGATGCATCATATAGGACAATATAACCATTACCTGGTTCAGGAAGAATCAGAATAGGTGTCGAGACAAGCCTCCCTTTCAGCTCTTAAAAGGCTTTCTCACATGCTTCCGACCATAGGAACTTAGCACCCTTACTTGTAAGTCCATAAGAGTTGAAGCAAGATGTGATAATTCATGCATGAAATGCATGTAATATCCAATGATCCCTAAGAAACTCTTGATATCAAACACGTTCTTGGGCTACTCCTAGGAAACTAAATCACTAACCATTTTAGGGTCAACAGATACTCTTGATTATGAAATAATATGGCCCATGAAGTGGACCTTGTCAAAACATAAGTTACACTTATCAAGATTGGAATAAAACTGAATCTCTCTCAGTGTACTCAAAATGATCACAAGATGTTTGGCATGGTCGTTATGAGTGTGAGAATACACCAAGATGTCGTCCACAAAGACCACAAAAAAAGAAATCAAATGGGGGAAGAAACCCCTATTAATCAAAGCCATAATAACATAAGGAGCATTTTTAAGACCAAACTACATAACAAGATACTAATACAGACCATATTTGTTATGGAATGTTGTAAGACGTATGTCAGATGGTCTGACTCATGCGTGATGATAACCAGATCTTAGGTCAATCTTGGAGAACACCTTTTCTCCTCAGAGCGGGTCAAAGAGATTATCTATTCGAGGAAGTGGATATCACTTTTTGGTCATAAGATGGTTCAACCTTCTATAATACATGCATAGAAAAATTATTCCATCCACCTTCTTAGAGGAAATCATGGCTAAACCCAAAGAGGGTATACTAGGCCGTATAAAGCCTTTGGGATCTATGTCCTCTATCTACCACTTGAGATCCTGAATCTCAGTAGGTGGCATCCGTTATGGTGGAATGGACACTGGAGCTACTCATGGAACAAGATCAATTGTAAACTCTACCTCTCTTAGGAGGTGATCTAGAAAAGTTGTCAGGAAAGATTTCCCGGAAATGATCAACTACTATAGGGAAATCAGTTTGAAGCAAACCTTGATCCTCCATGAAATGATTTGAACTCTAGGCAGTCACTTCACCTAAACTAGGATTCCTTGGTCCATCTATCAAATCCTGTTAATTCTACTCACCCATAAAAAGATGACTACTACCTTCTACTGATGTAAACGATACCCTATAGTGGTAGAATTATACAAAAGTGTGATAGTGTACTAACCAATCCTTCCCGAGAATGACATAAAATCCTTTCATCAAGGGAGCAAATAGATTCTACATGAAAGGGTAACTACCTACATCAAATGGACAGTCCATGCACTGGCGTATGCCCTCTGTCTATATTCCCAATGGTGTATCAAGGGTCATTACCCCATAGTGATATTGTATCTCTAGTTCGATACTTTACATGATAGATACAGAAATAAAAGTGTTTCAATCACCTGTGTCAAACAAAGAAGAGACAATAGTAGAGGCTACTAGAATAGTACCTCGTACTGTAGATGCTACCACAGCCTAATCCCCTGGTATTCGTTATAAACCATGAAACTGACTTGATCCAAGACCTTGTGAAATATATGGACTACCACGATCATGACAACTCTGCTGGTGCTACTAGTGATCAGGGGTCGAACTACCATGTCCACGACCTCCTCCTTAGCCAGACCTGTCCGTGCTATTCCAACTCCCCGCTTTATGTGGAACAAAAGAACTCTCTCCTGAAGGTTGAGTAGATGTTGATCCTTTTCCACTATAAGTTGGTGGAAATGTCCTACAGAGACACTGAAGATGACACATACAGCCGTAAGCCTGACACTCCATATGGTCTCTATCATATTCGGGAATCTTATGCCCTAGTCTTCCACACTGATGACACACTACAAAGCTATCAAGATGAATAATCTAGATTCCACTGCCCTAAAAAAACTGAAGGGAATGTTTCTTAACCCCTGAAGAACTACTAGACTAACATGGCACTGGTCCTTTAAACCCAATACTTGTGCCACCCCTCAGGTTATTCTCAGTGATAATGGAATGATCATCTATTGTAGAAAAGGTAGGAAGATGAAAGAAATTCACCTGATTTTGGATGGCGTACTAAATCCCATACTCAAAATTTCTATAACGTGAAATCTCATCACCGGTCAGAAGCGGTGAAAAGAACTGTAAATCAGTTAAACATGATGAATAATCCATAACTATCATAGAACCTTGGTCAAGATGCATTAAATATTTCTCTTTGTCATTCCTTAGTGCCTAAGGAAATAACTAATCATAGAAGGCAGTCTGGAAGTCAACCCATAACATGCCCAGATGACGACTGTCTTGGGTAACTATATCCCACCAATGATTGGACGAATCTCAAATCATGTATGTATAAAGCTTGACTCTCTACTCTGGAGGTGTTTCTAGATGCTCGAATATAGACAACATGGCTTTTATCCAATACTCAGCAGCCTAAGAACTGACATCCCCTGAAAAGGTAGGAGGATGCTGGTGCTGGAACTTGCGAGTCAGATAATCCACTGTCGGTGCAACCCGTAGAGCACCTTTCATGGACTGCATCAGACATAAGAAAATATCATGGACTTGAGAATCAATGCTCGGATCAGGTACAACAGGTGGTGCATCATGTGGCACTCCTAGAAGTAAGTTTGGAGTGTCTCACTACCCTCCTGGTGAACAATACAAGGATGTTGTGGTGGAATTGGTCTACAAATTCCAAGAACACACCTTAGAACAAGAATAGAAGAATAATATAGAATCACTAGTAAAAACTGATCATATGAAACTCACTACCCAAGGCATACTACCCACACTACCTACTTAGACGGTCAAGCATCAGTAAGTTCCCAAGTATAAGTTCCATATCATTTTGTAGTTAATTCCTAGGTTCACTCCTTTAACTTTCATAGAAATGACATGGTGGGATAAGGATTTTCAACCAATTCATTTTTGTTTTTAGGGTTTACTTTATAATTGAGATCCAATTCCGATGAATCAGTTCCCATACACCTATCACCATAAATGACACACATTTCATTATAGCATAATGGCATGACATGATAAATTAATTATCCAAACCCATGAGGGCCCATACACCTCATGAATTAAGACATTAATTTACTCAATCGAAGCCAAATTAATACATGTATAAGAAACTATCACAACATCACTCAAAAATCACAAGAATATCAAGCAACGCAAATCAGTGAAGTTCACCTATATAGAATGCATATATTCATGAAATGTGAATTCTAGGTGCCTATAATGAAGCAAGTTACAATGCTCCTTGTCCTCATATCATCAGTCAAGGATGGATGGAATTCTAAAAAAGAGTAATAGTCAACAACAACACTTAAAATGTGCATCACTCAATGGTGAAATAATATCAACTATAATAGGAAAAAGTAGAATAACAATTATAATTTAGAAAACTTGGTTTTTACCCTGAATATGGATTCATCAGGCCCTATAATGACTTATGAAAAATTCCCAAGAATTATTATTCTCCAATATATTGTCTCCAAATATTAAATTAAGAAAATAAACCCCCTCTGATACAACTTTGTGACGACCCAGATGTGGATTCCACTTAACGGGTGCCCCAAGCCCAGTCAGCCACATGGCCTCAAGAACATCTTCCTAAACACCAAAGATTACCAACTAGCAGTGAAGTCCTAGGGTGTGTCTATGGGAAGACTATACCCTCAATATAAGAGTGTAGCACTATGGAAGGAATATAAATTATATAAATAAACAGCAGAAGTAATATAAGTAAACAGTAGAAGCAAACTGATGCAATAGATAAATAAGAATAATAATAATTGTATCAACTGGAACAATGATGATGTAATGTCATGTAACTAGAAAATTGGAAAACATGGATAAAATAAAGTTTTCATAGAATGTTACACAAAGTAAAAGAAATCAAATCCTACCTCAAGCATCTTGGGATCCTACTCGGTCATTTACTATCAAGATAAATCCTATCAACATGCAATCAAGTGTTGGAAGTTGCATGCTTCCCTTTGTCAATACCTGCAACCATGTAATCTTCTCTGGGTACCAAATGGCGCCCATAGAGGGTGTGAGATAAATATCAGTTGGACACCACCAATGGTGTCTATAAAATCCATCCCATGAAATGTAATATCACAGTGTGCAGGAATGCATATATGAAGTAATGAAAATATTACAATGTTACTAAATACCCAAGTACCTGCTTCAGCCCTTGGCTGGTGTCTGAACATGTAACCAGTTCATTAATTAAGTAATTACCATTTAATGTTAATAGTTCACATGAGGCATAACCATCACTGACATCACCTCGTGATAGTAAAAGTAGTGAAAGTCCCAAGACATAACAAAAAAACCTGACAAGATATCCAGTGAGGGAGTTCAAGGGTAATAACCAAGGTAATCTAAATCTCGTAGAACGCTAACATAGCAATATCTGAGTCTAGGTAATGGGTAAGTGTGTAATCAACAGAGCATAATCCATGTCATTCCGCAATAAGACGTCTATCGGTTCCAAGGTGATCAACCAAGGTAATATGGGGATAAGCAAGGACAGGGCCCTATGAGCTTTCACCATGGAGCCTACTAGTCAATGATGGATCCAAGGAATGTATCTGAGGTATCTTGTAATAATTAAAAGGATCCTATGGTAGTGTACTAGTAATTTGAGGAATAGACAATAATAGAAGTCTAGGTGGGTATCAGCCTAAGAAAACAACATCCTTGAATAGGAATGGGGTTCCCAAGACCCAAGGTATTATCCTATCAGAAGCCAAGGTGAGCTCGAGTTAGTCCATTTCTATTTGATATTGTAATCTTGTAATAATTCATTTGTTTCAATTCATGCCTTCCATTAGTGTGGATTGATCAAGTAGACTTGTAACCATTATTATTGGTCTGAGCCTTGTCTTCCATTAGTGTGAATAGGCCATGTAGAGTTTCATCCATTTAATCAAATCTTAATTAACCATTAAGGCATATTTAATTAGGGAGGATAACTTTGCTACCTTCCATTAACATGTAAAGGGGTGATACGGACATGTAACCTTTATTCAATCTCATTTGATGAGGCCAGGTTATATACTTTGTATACTTTCTATTTCACATTCCACATTTAATAATCATTTGGAATAGCTTACCTTAGGCAGGTTAAGTGGTGATCATACATGGTACATTCCATTATTTGATTCTCATTAATAAAAAACCATTTTTTATAAGAAGGCTCACCATTAGGAAGTTCAAGCAAGGGCACACATGAACAATCTCTCATGTGTGTCAAAACACTTAAAACCCAATTATGGCATAAACTTCGACATGAGGCGGATTGAGTTGTGGGTGTAACCGCTAAGAACTAATCACATATTTGGGAAGATCATAACCATAAGATTATAAATAATATAATCATGGCATGTAAATTTAAGAAAAAGATTCCAACGAAACCAGTAGGGCCCACAAAAACATTCCAAAAATGATAAACTTTAGGGATAAGTTATAGACCACCCAACTTAAGGTTATATGACTCTCTTCCTCCAGTATCGGTCCTTGATTTTACTCGGATCAATGTATATCTAAGAAAAGGTGAAAAACACTCACATGGAAATATATAGGTTGAGAGAGAAAGAGAAGAATAATGGCTAAAGAGGACTTGAGTACTTATTCTCGTGCATCCAACGTGTTGAATAGAAGGTTGATCGGATTTCGTGAAAAGGAGATCTCTTGATTTCAATTTTAGATATTCAAAAAACCCCAAATTGAGAGAGAAATAGGTCAATTTAGCCTAATCTCAGATTAAGGAGGAAGGGGGACATAATAGATCATTAAGGGAAAAAATGAAAACATTACCCAGAAAAATAGCATGTGCATGATTTGTATGCACGGTTTGTCAAACCATGCATGATGGATCTATGTGAATGGTTGGGTCTGCATGGTTTTTCAAACCATTCACAAGCCATACACGTATACCTGGGAAAAAGGGGTGCTCGCACAATTAGACCGCACAACCATGTGCTAACCATATGAGGTGGCTCTGTCAAAAAACACCATCTGCATGGTTTACTCTAAAATATGCACAGAGTCTATTTTTTTCAAAAAGATGGGTTTCGAGTTCTAAATAATCCCCAGACACCCTTGGATCCTTTACTAACTCATTAGATATCAATATTAGGTCCAAAGTGAATATTTAGACCGAAAATTAAAGGATCCATACCTGAGTGAAAAAACTGGGTTCTTACAACAATGATCAATGCTCTCTAAAAAGGAAATCATCTTGAACTTTTTGGTACTATTTTATTAGGGGTAGGTTCTAATTAAAAATTTTCATTGGTGAGAAAAAATGAATCATATAATAAAAAATTACAAAAAATAAGAAAACATAAAAATTTCAAGTAAAATTAATTTTTTCCTATTTTTACGTTCTTCTTTTTCATTTTCATATAAGAATCATCTAGAAAAAACTCATTGTTCAAAGTTATTTTCTAGAAAAAAAACCCAAGGTTATAGATTACTATTCAACTTTCTACTTCCATAACTATATTTTTTAATAATTACATTTGATAATACTGAAAAAAAAAATTGAATACATTAATAATATCTAAAATTTTGGTGTGTGTGATCTGATTTTTTCTAGAAGAAAATTACAAGAATACTACCCAAAAAAGAAAAAAACATGGAAGGGGAAGGCTTGTTGCATCAGTCAACCGACCGAGTGGAAGGGGTGGTCACCATAGGATGATTCACGATGGTGGGTGGTTATCCTGAGATGAAGATAGGGGGTTTGGTGCCATGAATCTAGATATAAATCACACAAAAATATAGCATGGTTTGGGCAAGGAATGTGTGAGAGGGGTGATCGATGACAATAATAAATGATGAGAGGAGGAGAAATAATAACATACCTATGATTTGAGAGAGTTAGTCTAAGAGAAGGCCAAATGGGAGTGTTGATAAAGATGAACATACATAGGATCTTGATCGATGTGAGAGAAATCACTTCTATTAGGTTTCTATCTAAAATATAGATATGTTTTTACCAGCACATTCAAAAAAGTGCTGATAATGACGGGTTTTATCAGTGCTAAAATAAAAAATGCAGATAAAAGGCCACTTTATTAGTGTTATGAAAAAGGTGATAAAATGAATCTTTATTAGCACTATAGTTATTAGAGCTAATAAAAACCTATAGAATTTTTTTGATAATATAATTATTACTATTAAAATATTTAAATGTACAAATTTATAAATAAAATAATAAACGTAAATGTATATATTTATAAATAAATTAGATGAATTATATATATGTATTTATAATTTTATTTATAGATATATATTTATAATTATAATTATAAATAAATATTTTTTTAAATATTTTTTTAAATACTTTTTTAAATATGTTTATATAATTATTTTTATATAAATATATTTAATAAAAAAAATATAAATATAAATATATTAAATATATTTTCAATTTAAATAAATTTACTATAATTATTTATTTATTTAATTATATAAAAAAATATTTATAAATATATATAAAATTATTTAAAACATTATATTTATTTATTTATAATGATAAATATATTATTTTATGAATTTAGTAAATATACATTAATAAATATTATATATATATATATAAAAATAGATATATTTTTAACAATATAAATAAATATAGAATAATAAATGTATGAAGGATAGAAATTAGTGAAATTGAATAATTATAAATTAGTAAACTTTAAAAGTATTAGAAAGATGTTTAAGTTTTATAATTTAGAGAAATTATTAAAAAAATAAAATATGGATATATATTTAAAGGAAGATGAATACATATTGACAATATTAATACATAGTAAATAAATATTTATAAATACAAATTAGAAAAAGATTACATTTGAAAAAAATATTTTTTAAAATAAATGACAAAATAAATATTGCTAAAGTAATATTAACAATAATTAAATAAAAAATTTAGATTAAAAATATAATATATTAAAAATATTATTTTACTAAATGAAATTATAAAATGAATATAAATGTTTGAATAAATTGCATAAATAATAAGTGTTTTTATGTTTCTATTTTTAGATTTCATTAAATATATAAATATTTGTATGTGATATATTAATGAATATATATATATAAGTATGATAAATGTTAAATTAAATAATGAAATTATATAATTTTGGGTGTCCATTATTGAAATAAATTGTAATAATAAAGAATAAATATAAAAAATGAATAATTGTTATAAATTATAATTATAATTTAAGAAAAATCAAAAATGAATATTTATATATGATAAAATGGAAATGAATAAATAGTAATTATATAAATTATAACCATATTAAAAACATTAAATTTTAATTAACTGTCATGTATAAATAAATATTACTTATTTAATTATACATATAATTTCATTAAATTTATTAATTTTTAACTAATAATTAATAAATATTTATTACTATATATATATATAAATTTTAATAAATTATATATATATATAATTAACATACTATTTATTTATATATGTCAATATATATTAAAATATATCAATATTTTATTTATATTAATATGTTTTTATAAATATCACTATATATTTTTATATATGAAATAAGAATTTAATTATAAAAATTTAATAATAGTAATGGTATATTGAAAACTAATAAATTTTAAAAAATATTATACAAATAAAAATTTAATATATATATATATATTAATGTATATATTAATATACATATATATATATTAATCTATATATTAATATATATCATTATTTAACATATACCAATATATTTTTATATATATCAATATTTATATATATATATACATAAATTTATATATATATATCAACATATATTTTTATATACGTAATAGAAATCTAATTGTAAAAAATACTAAATATATATTTATATATTTAAAAAGAATAAATTTTTTAAAAAATTAAATTAAATAAAAAATTAATAACAATAAAATTATAAATATATATATATAAATATTAATATTCATTATATTGATATATATCAATATATATATTTATATATTTGGATGATATATTATTATATTCTAAAAAAAATTTAATAATAATAAATGCAGTAAATTTTAAAAATACTAGAAGAAAATAAATTTTAAATAATATTAAACAAATAAAAATTAAAAACAAACATATTTAATATATACACATATATATATCAATTTTTTTCCCCAAAATTACAATTTAATTGTAACGAAATGAATATATAAAAGTAATTATTAAAAAAGAATAAATTTTAAAAAATATTAAACAAATATAAATTAAAAACAAACAAATTTAATATATTTATATATGTGTGTGTTTGTTAATATCTACTATATTCATATATATTCATATATATTTTTATATATGAAATAATAATTTTATTATAAAAAATTAGTAAGTTAGCTAGCCCTCAACATGAAGGGTCGATGACTTAGGAAGCCCAACAAGGATGACCTACTGAGTAGAAAGTGGGCCATGTTCCATTCGGGCCTATGCATTTTGGAAAGGGACTCCTTATGTTTGTGAGGAGTGTATGCAGGATCCGGAATTTATAATAGGCTTCTAGAGTGGTGATGCGACACAATCATATAAAAACCAGAGGCCAAATGTCTGCATGTTCGATGTGGAACTCTAACGCACAATTATTACCTTTATCATTGATAGAAAGTGCACTAATAAAGGAAACCCTTTATCAGTTCAAAAAATAATGCACTGATAAAGGTAACCTTCATGAGTACTAAAAAAATGTTGATAAAGGGAACTATTTATCATTATTTTTTAGCACTAACAAGGGAATCCTTTATCAGTTAGTTTCACTTGCTATGAATTTATGTAAACTGTCATAGTGGTGGGGGATCGTATGCCAACAATAATAGGAACCATAGTGAAATAGCCTTCAATATTTGGGATCAAATCCATTTTCAAGGAGGTAATTCTAATTCCATGAACCCCGCCTAGGATATAAGAAGGGATGAAAAAAGGATCACACTCTAGTCTCAAGAGGGACATCAATAACTCTACCTCAGTTTCATCCTCCATAGAGGTTCAAAATCCATATTTTTGGGAGAAATGTTGCACCATACCATCAAGGGGATGGACCAAGGTAACATACTTAATTGATACATGTCCAAAATCAACAAACAAGGGCTCCAAACACCCTCTATACAACATTTTTTAGGGGATATATGGAATGTCGTGAAAAATACTATTCTACTTGTGTGCTTCTATATCCCACAGAATGTAGAACTATATATACACAACATGTCAATAAAGATACATAGTTTGTAGAGGTCTATCAGCACCCTGCCCAAGCCATCTATCTGTTTCCATGTACTTCTGGCCATGACCATGTACCAACTTGTGTACACCTGGTTGTTCCTGTTTAGACCTGGATGTGTCAGACTTCACAGATCTTCCCTTGTTCTCTAAAAATGACTATGTACCAAAACTTTACCCTACCTATGTATCCTTGAACGTACATGATTAACCACTAGCATGGGTCACATCACTTTTGATAGGTGTCACGTGGTGTGTGATCATTTATTCTCCATGGAAAACCCAAGTGCTATAGAAAAAGGACAACACTGCGTGTGTTCATTGGACTACACGTCCTGCAGTCAAGAATTTACATAAAATTGCAATATTTTACAAATTACTCATGGATATAATACCTTTGGTGCCAATCAAATCAAGCATCTCATATTTCATCCATTTGAGTCCTGCAGTCACCTTATATTCTGATTATGACCACCAAATCAAATTGGAAAACCACCTTTATCCCCGCATCATTATTGGGCACCACATTAAGAAAAATGGAACCTATGATCCGATATCATTCCTCATTGAATCTCCCACATTCTTCATCAATCCACAAATACCAACCTTAATCACAATCCATACTACTGATAATGATTCAATGTTCCAAAAACGGACACACAATTATCAAATGTTAGGTATTCGTCGAATAGTAAGCCAAATAAATATACCAAAATAAACATGTGATGAAACATGGGACAAATAAATAATGACGAACAAACCTCAGCCTCAGATCATTTCATGCTCGATCCATTGTCAAAGAATTTTAAAAATTAAGAGGGAATAATCAATAAGAATAAATAAATCAATTGTATAATAAGTCAACCATTGATGCATGAATTAATTATTTCCCATGGAATTGATCCACACTTCATCGAGATATAGAAATGGGATGCAATCAAAAAAAATTTATACCTAGTGATTACATTGACCATTGATGAAGAACGGTATTTTATTATAGTCGTTGGTGAGATCCTCGATCTCCATTTGCGCATGATGCTCTATCTGATCTCAATATGATTTCATATACCAATGATCCTTCAATGGATCCTCACTATCAACTCCAATCCATCCCTATGTTATATAAACAACCAAAGGGAATATGCATAGGAATGTTTTAATAGATTATTCTAGGTAATTGTGTCTAAATAAATAAATAAATAAATTTTATTTATTTATTTTATTATTTTATTATTTTATTATTTTCACCCATGATTCCACTTTATCAAAGCGTTGGATGCCAAAAAAATATTATTTCACACCTAGGGTAAATCCCATGCTCCAAATTCAACAATAGCCTCAAATTTTTGATTTGAGCCTACAATACATAGTTTTTCATTTTTTAGGAAAACTACATTCATGAGATATTAATTTTTTTAAAATATTGTTTAATTATCAATCCTAGACACACTGGGCCTCATAATATCATACCATATCAGTAGATTACTCCAACAATAGTCCATATAATATTCTAAATTAATAATTTACAAAATAGGAGTCAATATACTTTACCTTTACTTGAATTTATAACTGAGAATGCATCTTTCATTTTCTTGTGTTATCATGTACCTCCCAACACACCTATCACACCACTGCAAAGATCATGATACATTTGATAAATTTTGAACCTTTTTGGTCTACACACTGGAACCATGAATAAAGGATGTTCAAAATGGAGGGCCCCTTCCCTAAAATCCATATACACTTCTAGATATACTCCCAGGTATTTAATGAATAATTACCCTTGAAAAAGAGTTTCCACACCAATTTCAATCTTGGTGATTCTAAACACAAAAAACATGGTTCTATAGAAACTCCCTTCTTTTGATCATTTTCATACTATATATAACATTATTCCATAGATAATTGTCCAGGAATTTTATCTTGACTATGTTCTATTTACACTAGAGCTTATATTTCCACTTATCCATCTCATGTAATTCCTACATCATCACTAAGATGTCCCATCTACTAACGCTCTAAAATAATGAATATGAATAATTTCACATGTCATGTAAAGACCCGTAAAATTCATGGATAATTTTTTCTTAAATTTCTTTGGGATTTTACATGAATACAGTTTCAGACGGCACTTGATTCTGAGGCCCGGTGTGCCCAGAATTTCTATCCGAAGTTTAGCTCGGGTACGTTCAGTGAAAGAACGAGCGGGAATTTCTAACTTTTGAACTGGTGCTCGGAATCGAATTCTGAGGGCACCGATGGAACCGCAACACCGGTATTTTCTTAGGAACACCTGTTCCAGAGTTGCGTTTTCACGAGAGAAGATAATAAAAATTCTGGAAGTTTAGTTAATAATTTAATTACAATTTTTATTTCCTCTTGATAGTTTTTAGCTTTGGGTGGAAGTTGGGTAACTACCCAACTTCCCAAGGGAGTTTATGAGGGTGGTGGGGCCTACACGAACCTCACCCCTTCATATTCTTAAACCCCCTCAACTCACCATTATTTTTTTTTTGACAACTTATGTTATTAATTAAGTGAGTTAAGTGTGGATGTTTGAATTTCAAACTCTTGAAATTCAAAAGTTATGTTATGTTAATAAAATAAGAGGTGAGCTTATTTTATTTGGGGTTGGAACCTTGTGGTGTAGTTTTTGGGAGAAAAGACTAAGGACTTGAAGAACTTCTTCATCTTCGACGAAGAACGCGAAGAACAAATCGGTCTCCGACGAAGAATGTCAAGCTCTCGGAAACTGATTACGCGATGCTGACGCGAATTCCTCCTTCCGTGACGTCTCTTTCCGCGACGGTTTTTCCACAAAGAATCCTCATTCAACGAACCTCCGTTCAAGCTCGCACGAGGTAGGGGTTTATTTATTTTATTTCGTTCGTGAATTCTACTTTGTTGTTCTTCGTGGATATATGACCAAATGCTTTCGATTAACGAGAGGGGGGCCGGACCGCACAAGCATGGCCGACCCTCCTCCCTTATCCTTGTTATTGTTTCTAATGTGTTGGAACGGGAATGGCGATGTGTCATCGCACCGCGCGGGGTCGTACGTCAAGTAATGCGCGGCGCCGTCGCGCCGCGCCGTGAAGTTGAACCAAGTCGCGGCGCCATCGCGCCGCGTCGGAGAAAACCGAATACACCGCGGCCGGAGTGGGGCCGCGGCAGAGGGGTGTGGCGCCGTTACGTCGTGCCGGACGAACCAAAACCACGGCCGGTTCTGGGCTGCGGCGGAGCAGGGTGACCGGCGGCCAGTTCCGGGCCGCCGGTGTCGAAGCAGGGAGGGGACCGGCCATTGCCGGTCCTGTGGTGGCAGAAACCGGCCGGCCGGGGCGGGCCGGCCGGACAGGAGGACAGCCGAGGGTTCAAACCCCTGGCCGGATAGCAAAACGGCACCCATTAAAGAGGGTCGCGGTTACAACCAGGGGGCAGGCGCCCCCCCCCCCCCCCCACGCCAAATGGCTTGGCCGTTTGGCCGAGCGCCTGGCCAGCGCAGTGGGCGCGCTGTGCCCAGGCCGGGCCGGGCCGCGCCCAAGCGGGCTGGACCCGGACCCGGTTCGGGTCGACCCCGGGGGTATTGGGTCGGGTCGGATCAGGCCCGAACCCCTTAATACCGAATCTTTTCCGGTCGGATGCCTATAACTTGAGCTACGGGCCTCCGATCGATGCACCATCAGTTGGGATGCGATCCTTGGATCGAGACGGTCATTTCGGAATATCGCACTCAAGGTTTCGGAATACTTGGGTTCGGCCGGGTTGGTTTGTACACGAAACCAACCGGGCCCTCGGAGCGGAAACACTCATATCTTAAGCTCCGGACATCCGATTGATGTGTCGTTGACTTTGTTGGATTCCTCTAAGTGAGATGGATCTTTTGGCTTACTCCGCCCGAGGTTTGGACACAGTTGGAGTACGGTCGGGTTGGTTTTTCCTTAAAAACAAATAGGGCCCCTGGAACGAAAAAGCCAATAACTCTCAGACCGGGCGTCTGATTGACGTGTCGTCTGCGATGTTGAGTTCCTGTTGACGATACAGAACTTTTGGATACATCAACTATGGAATATCTATCAGTTGATGTATCAGCCTCTCGGCTCGTGGAGCGGACCCTCCTGAGCGAGCTTGCTGTGTGCGGGAACCCTAGAGCTGGCTGCGTTTGCTACTGTGACGACGAAGACTGTACAGAAGTCCTCAGTGGATTCGACGGCGACGACTACAGCACTTAGTGATCCTATGTGGATCAGTGCTACCGATCCTGTGTGGGTCTGATTCTGTGTGGGTCAGTGCTCAGCGGTTCTATGTGAGCCAGCGCCTACAGATCTTGTGTGGGTCCGATCCTGTGTGGGTCATTGCGGGGGTTAGTTACCTATCAATCCTTTGTGGGTCAGATCCTATGTGGGTCATTGCGGGGGTCAGTACCTATCGATCCTTTGTGGGTCCGATGGCTTAGATGAATCAGTGGAAATATCTGATCATCTCTATCATCATACGAAGAAGTATACCTGTGTGAGCTGAATCCTGTTTCACTTTCCTATGTGGATTGTGTTGTGCTATCCTGTGTGGATTTACGTTTTTCTTTCCTGTGTGGACTGGGTTGTACTTGGGCTCGGATGTTGGAGCCGAATGAGAATTGATGACTTAGGTATATGTATGGGCATATACCTAAGCAGTGTCGGATGTTACTTCGTGATTGTATCTTTCCTTTATGGATTATCCTTTGTGGATTTAGGGAGACCTTCAGGGGTCTCAGGTTCCCTACTGAGTAGCTTATACTCACCCCTGCACGGTCTATGCCCGCACTACGTTGTGTTGATTGCAGACGACGGACAGCGCTGATCGTGGTTGAGGCTTGCGGAACCGGACGGTGCCTGGAGGTGGACCACTGGACGGGACGTACTTGGTGCGGTCGGCTGGACCCGAGGAGCAGAAGAGGCTATCTGTACTCACCCTTCAGGTGGGATTTCTAGTGGACAGCTCGGCGTTGCGGCTTTTCTTTACAGTTGTTTTTTCCCTTTCCAGTTGTACTTTACTTTCAGTTTGGGTTTGTATAATGGCCCACTTACTTTCCGCACTTACTGTTGTACTCTATTTTTACTTAGTGTATACTTCTACTTCTTTCTTGCTCGGTGGTGTTTGTTTACTTTACAAAGGCAATTTCTTCCCTTTTTATCGGGAATTTATTCCTTGGTGTTAGTCCCCAGCCCCTGGCCTATGGATGGCGGGTTTGGGGTAGTCATGGTATGGGCCCCGAGGACGGGTCGTGACAAATTGGTATCAAAGGAGTTCGGTTCTACCGCAGAACTCAGGACTCTGATCTTTTTCAATGTGAAGCAATAGAGTTTAGCGTATTGGGTGTGGTTATCAGTCCAGGGAGTCCAGTGTTGGTACGGTGGCTGACATATCCATACACCAAGACCCTGACTTCTGATTTCCGACTTAATTCACGAAAACATTGATTGCATGTGTGTTTCAAGTTTTCTTTGTGATTCCTTTGTATCAGCTCACCAAGTATATTGTTCTGACCGTGGCGCACATGTTTCCTTTTCAGGATGGCCCCACAACGGCAGCCAGCTAGGGTTCCGAGAGTTTAGCATGACGACATCCCACCGAGCGACGAGGCCTCGGTGCAGGCCCTTTGTCAGTAGTGGCACCGGCGGTAGCTCTACCCGCCGAGCCACCGATGCTTCCAGCCCCAGCCGCTGACGATGCACGCCGCCTTAGTGCACTGCATGAGTTCAAGCGCCAGCGACCGCCCAGGTTCCGTGGGGAGACGGACCCCCAGGTAGCCGAGGACTGGCTGGAGGTAGTGGTGAGAGTTTTCAGGTTAGTGAGGACACCAGCAGACCTCATGGTGATCCTCACAGCGAGCCTACTACATGCAGCAGCAGGCAGATAGTGGAGCTTGATGCTACACGTACACGATTAGGCATCTATTATCTGGACGGATTTTGAGAGCCACTTCCGCTCAGAGTTCGTCCTAGCCACCCTCCGTGCGGTGCGCATCTAGGAGCTTCTTCAGCTGCGGCAGGGCATCATGACGGTCGCCTAGTACTCGGAGAGATTTACCGATCTCTCGCGTTACTCGACAGACATGGTACGGGACCCATTCTTCCGGGCCCGGACCTTTGAGAAGGGAATGAGACATGAGATCAGGGCATTGCTGATCTCCCTCAGCATTCCAACTCAGACAGGAGTACTGGAGCATGCCCTTTTGATCAAGAGCTTTCTTGCTGAGTCTACACCAGCGCCGAGACCCACTGCAGGGCGGCATATAGCAGAGTCTTCTGCAGCAGGCAGTAGACGGATGACTCATATGTCCAGGCAGACCAGACCCTCAGGCAGACGACCTCAGGACACTGGCTCAGTAGTGCAGGGCACACAGCGTGGAGTCAGTCTTTCGAGAGGCAGGCAGTGCTACTCATGCGGCGGGCAGGGCCACATGGCTCATGACTGCCCGACCCGCCGTGTCGAGGAGCAGCAGACGGTTGAGGGACCACCCAAGCAGAGGCAGAGGGTCGACCGTGGTGGACCGCAGGGAGCAGGCGGACGAGGTAGAGGAGCTGGATGAGCAGTAGGTGGTGGGAGACGCTTTGAGGCTCTACCACTACCACCAGGAGGTCCACCCCGACCACAGGGAGCTGGCGGGCAGAGACAGGCACAGCTCCAGGCAGCGGAGGCCTACGACCACGGCGCGCCCGAGATGATTCGAGGTACTATATGTGCCTATTCTAACCACGTTGTAGTTCTCATAGACACAGTAGTGAGTCACTCTTTCATAGCCACTGCCCTTGTTCGGAACTCGGAGATTCCGACAGAGCCGTTGGCTCGATCCTTACGGCTGGAGACTCCTACCGGAGCAGACTCGATGATTACGCACTGGTGCCGGCAGTGTGAGCTTACACTAAGAGGCGAGAGCTTCGGCTGGGATCTTCTTGTAGCGGCGTCGAGGCCTTACGATGTCATCTTGGGCATGGATTGGTTGTCTACGGTCCATGCACATATTGACTGTATTAGGCGCAAGGTGCGATGTGTACGCACCGACGGGATCAGGTTCACCTTCACCGGCGAGAAGGGAGCCTTTTCAGCACAGGATGTACTTCTGCGGAGGAGAGGACAACCCATCACTCACCAGTTGGCTAGTCTCATCCTAGGAGCAGTTGACGTGCGGAGTCCTGGTTTTCCTGCAGTAGTGGATCAGTATGCAGACGTTTTTCCCGACGATGTTCCAGGGCTACCTCCTCGCAGATAGGTAGACTTTTATATTGACCTATACCCCGGGACAGCCCCGATATCGACTCCAGCATATCGGATGGCCCCTGCCGAGCTTTGAGAGATGTGGGTACAGTTGGAGGACTTGCAGGGCAAGGGGTTCATCCGACCCAGTGTTTCACCCTGGGCTTCCCCGATTTTGTTCGCCAAGAAGGAGGATGGGAGCTTGTGACTTTTTGTCGACTATCTTCACCTGAACCAGGAGATAATGAGGAACAAGTATATGCTACCGAGGATTGATGACCTCTTAGATCAGCTCAAGGGAGCATGGTGGTTCTCGAAGATAGACCTCAGGTCAGGCTATCATCAGCTCAGAGTTCGGGACGAGGACGTGCAGAAGACGACCTTCAGATGTCGGTATGGCCACTATGAGTTCTTGGTTATGCCATTCAGCAAAACCAATGCTCCAGCAGTGTTCATGGGCCTCATTAACAGGATCATTCATCCATACCTCGATCGATTTGTCGTGGTCTTCATCGATGACATTTTGATATACTCGACGACTGAGGAGGAGCATGCCTACCACTTACAGGTTGTACTAGACACACTCTGAGAGCACCAGCTTTATGGTAAGCTCTCAAAGTTCCAGTTATGGATACGTGAGGTCTACTTCTTAGGACACGTCATCTCTGAGGTGGGAGTTGCAGTGGATCTTGCTAAGATAGAGGCAGTGCTAGTTTGGGAGCCACCCAGGAGCGTGACGGAGGTGCGGAGTTTCTTGGGACTAGCTGGATACTATCGGAGAATTGTTCCAGACTTCTCCAGAGTTGCAGCACCACTCTCATCTCTTACGAAGAAGTGGAAACCCTTTGTGTGGTCAGACAGATGTCAGCAGAGCTTCCAGGAGCTGAGACAGAGATTGACCAGCGCCCCTATCTTGAGGCTTCCAGAGGAGGAAGTTGGGTACGTAGTCTACTGCGATGCATCAGGGACCAGAATTGGTTGTGTCCTGATGCAAGAGAAGGCAGTGATCGCCTATGGATCACGTCAGTTAAGGCCATATGAGCAGAAATACACTACCCATGACCTGGAGTTAGCATCAGTGGTCTTTGCTCTGAAGACATGGCGACACTACCATATGGGCGAGCGCTTTACAGTCTTTTCTGACCATCAAAGTCTCAGATACATATTCTCTCATAAGGACCTAAATCTGAGACAGTGTCAATGGCTCGAGTTCCTCCAGGTCTATGACTTTGAGATAGTCTATACTCTTGGGAAGGGGAACGTGGTAGTCGATGCTCTAATCAGGAGGATGGGGATTCAGCTACTTGAGGAGGCAACCGAGCAGCTAGCCTCTTTGAAGATATCCTTCGTGGATAGATATGGAGAATCCTTCCTTCAGTCTCTCACAGTCACCCCTCCACTACTACAGCAGGTCAGAGAGGCACAATGTGGGGATGCTGACTGTGAGACGTGGTGTGCACAGATATCCTCAGGACAGGTACCTGATGGTTTCTCCTTTGGAGCATAGCACGACGTCCTTTTCAGAGGATGTACCTTGGTACCAGTTGCCTTACGGGAGGAAGTGATGAGAGAGTTTCACAGTTCTCCTTTGGCGGTACATCCTGGAGTTGCGAAGATGTACCAGGACCTCAGACGACAGCACTAGTGTCCTGACATGAAGAAGGTTGTGGTGGAGTTCATTTCTCGATGCCTCATCTACTAGTAGGTGAAGGTAGAGCACCAGGTACCAGCAGGCTTGGTACAGCCTTTGGAGGTCTCGGAGTGGAAGTGGGACAGGATATGGATGGACTTTGTGACCGGACTTCTATGCACTTCCAGAGGTCAATACACCATTTGGGCGATTGTCGGCCGACTCACCAAGTCGGCTCACTTCTTACCCATCAGAGAGCAGGGCTCAGTGGAGAGCTTGGGATGTCTTTACGTTTAGGAGATTGTGCGGCTTCATGGTGTGCCATCATCTATCGTCTCTGATCGGGATGCTCGCTTTACTTCCCATCTTTGGAAGGGGTTGCAGGGGGCGTTCGGGACACAGCTACGTCTGAGCACAACCTTTCACCCTCAGACGGATGGTCAGACGGAGAGGACCATTCAGACACTCGAGGACATTCTCCGCGCATGTGTCCTCGACTTTGGTCACAGCTGGGAGGACCACCTACCCTTGGTGGAGTTTGCGTACAGCAACAGTTACCACTCAACCATCGGGATGGCACCATAGAAGGCGTTTTACGGCTGACCTTGCAGATCTCCTTTGTGCTGGACAGATCCTGGGCAGTCATCACTTGTGGGACCTGAGATGGTCCAGGCCACGACAGAGAAGGTCCGGGTCATCCAGGAGCGGATGAGGACAGCTCAGAGCCGGCAGAAGTCTTATGCTGATAGTAGGCGGAGGCCACTAGAGTTCGAGGATGGCGACCACGTCTTCTTGCGTGTCCCACCTCGACGTGGATTATGGTGATTTTCCCGTGGCGAAAAGTTGTCTCCACGCTTCATCGGACCATTCCAGGTCCTCAGCAGGATTGGCGAGGTGGCTATCGCCTGGTTCTACCACCTCAGTTGCACCGGGTGCACGACGTCTTCCACGTATCTCAGCTGAGGAGATACGTGCACGACCCGACGCATATCATTGACCATGGGGAGTTTGACATTGATGATGGGGCAACTTTTGCGAAGGTTTCAGTGGAGATCGAGGATCGACAGGAGCGGGTCCTATGTGGACAGTCGATTCCTCTAGTGTGCATCAGATGGCAGCACGGGAACCTCCAGGAGAGCACTTGGGAGCGGGAGGCTCAGATGTGTGCTCAGTACCCACATTTGTTTCCCTAGCTTATGATGTATCTTTACGGGGACATAAATCCCTGAAGTGGGAGTAATGTAAAGACCCATAAAATTCAAGGAAAATTTTTTCTTAATTTTCTTTGGGAGTTTACATGAACGCAGTTTCAGACGACACTTGATTCTGAGGCCCGGTGTGCCCGGAATTTCTATCCGAAGTTTAGCTCGGGTACGCTCAGTGAACGAACGAGCGGGAATTTCCAACATTTGAACCGGTGCTCGGAATTGAATTCTGAGGGCACCAATGGAATCGCAGCACCAGTATTTGCTTAGGAACACCAGTTCCGGAGTTGTGTTTTCACGAGAGAAGATAATAAAAATTGTGGAAGTTTAGTTAATAATTTAAATACAATTTTTATTTCCTCTTGATAGTTTTTAGCTTTGGGTGGAAGCTGGGTAACTACCCAACTTCCCAATAGAGGTTATGAGGGTGGTGGGGCCCACACGAACCTCACCCCTTCATATTCTTAAACCCCCTCAACTCACCATTAATTTTTTTTGACAACTTATGTTATTAATTAAGTGAGTTAAGTGTGGATGTTTGAATTTCAAACTCTTGAAATTCAAAAGTTATGTTATGTTAATAAAATAAGAGGTGAGCTTATTTTATTTGGGGTTTGAACCTTGTGGTGGAGTTTTTGGGAGAAAAGACTAAGGAATTGAAGAACTTCTTCGTCTTCGACGAAGAACGCGAAGAACAAATTGGTCTCCGACGAAGAACGTCGAGTTCTCGGAAACCGATTACGTGACGTCGTGTACCGCGACGCCGACGCGACTTCCTCCTTCCGCGACGTCTCTTTCTGCGACAGTTTTTCCACGACGAATCCTCGTTCGACGAACCTCCGTTCAAGCTCGCATGAGGTAGGGGTTTATTTATTTTATTTCTTTCGTGAATTCTACTTTGTCGTTCTTCATCGATATACGACCAAATGATTTCGATTAACGAGAGGGGGGTCGAACCGCACAAAAACGGCTGACCCTCCTCCTTTATCCTTGTCATTGTTTATAATGTGTTGGAACAGGAAAGGTGCGGGGTCGTCACACCGCGCGGGATCGTACGACAAGTAATGTGGGGTGCTGTCGCGCCGCGCCGTGAAGTTGAACCAAGTCGCGGCATCGTCGCGCCGCGTTTGAGAAAACCGAAGACACCGCGGCCGGAGCGGGGCCGCGACAGAGGGGTGTGGCGCCGTCGCGCCGTGTCGGACAAACCAAAACCATGGCTGGTTTCGAGCCGCGGCAGAGCAGGGTGACCGGCGGCAGGTTCCGGGCCGTCGGTGTCAGAGCAGGGAGGGGACCGGCCGTCGCCGATCCCGTGGTGGAAGAAACCGGCCGGCCGGGGCGGGCCGGCCGGACAAGAGGACAGCTGGGGGTTCAAACCCCCGGCTGTCCAGAAAAACGGCCCCCATTAAAGGGGGCAGCGGTTACAACCTGAGGGGGTAGCCCCCCCCCCCCCCCACGCCAAACGGCTCGGCCGTTTGGCTGAGCGCCTGGCCAACGCGCTGGGCGCGCTGTGCCCAGGCCGGGCCACGCCGCGCCCAGGCAGAGTCGGGCCACGCCTGCCGGGCTGGGCCGCGCTCAAGAGGGCCGGACCCGAACCCGGTTCGGGTTGACCCCGGGGGTATTGGGCCAGGTCGGACCGGGCCCGAACCCCTTAATACCGAATCTTTTCCGGTTGAATGCCCATAACATGAGCTACTGGCCTCCGATAGATGCACCGTCAGTTGCGATGCGATCCTTGGATCGAGACGGTCGTTTCGGTATATCGAACTCAATGTTTGGGAAAACTTGGTTTCTGCCAGGTTGGTTTGTACACGAAACCAACCGGGCCCTCGGAGCAGAAACGCTCATATCTTAAGCTCCGGACATCCGATTGACGTGTCGTCCACTTTATTGGATTCCTCTAAGTGAGACGGATCTTTTGTCTTACTCCGCCCGAGGTTTGGATGTAGGTGGAGTATAGTCAGTTTGGTTTTGCCTTGAAAACCAACAGGGCCCCTGGAACGAAAAATCCAATAACTCTCAGACCGGGCGTCCGATTGATGTGTTGTCTGCGACGTTGAATTCCTGTTGACGATATAGAACTTTTGGATACATAAAATATGGACTATGTGTCAGTTGATGTATCAGCCTCTCGGCTCGTGGAGCGGACCCTCCCGAGCGAGCTTACTGTGTGCGGGAACCCTAGAGCTGGCTGCGTTTGCTACTGTGATGACGATGACTGTACAGAAATCCTCAGTGGATTTGATGGCGACGACTAAAGCACTCAGCGATCCTATGCGGATCAGTGCCACCGATCCTGTGTGGGTTAGCGCTCAGCGGTTCTGTGTGAGCCAGCACCTACAGATCCTATGTGGGTCCGATCCTGTGTGGGTCATTGCGGGGGTTAGTTACCTATCGATCCTTTGTGGGTCAGATCCTATGTGGGTCATTGCGGGGGTTAGTACCTATCGATCCTTTGTGGTTCCGAAGGCTTAGATGAATCAGTGGAAATATCTGATCATCTCTATCATCATACGAAAAAGTATACCTATGTGAGTTGCATCCTGTTTTACTTTCCTATGTGGATTGTGTTGTGCTATCCAGTGTGGATTTACGTTTTGCTTTCCTGTGTGAACTGGGTTGTACTTGGGCTCGGATGTTGGAGCCGAATGAGAATTGATGACTTAGTTATATGTATGGGCATATACCTAAGCAGTGTCGGATGTTACTTCGTTATTGTATCTTTCCTTTGTGTATTATCCTTTGTGAATTTAGGGAGACCTTCAGGGGTATCAGGGTCCCTACTGAGTAGCTTATACTCACCCCTGCACGGGCTATGCCCGCACTACGTTGTGTTGATTTTAGATGACGGACAGCGCTGATCGTGGTTGAGGCTTGCGGAACAGGATGGTGTCTGGAGGTGGACCACTGGACGGGACGTACTCGGTGCGGTCGGCTGGACCCGAGGAGCAGAGGAGGATTTCTGTACTCACCCTTCAGGTGGGATTTCCAGTGGATAGCTCAGCGTTGCAGCTTTTCTTTACAGTTGTTGTTTTCCCTTTCCAGTTGTACTTTACTTTCAGTTTGGGTTTGTATACTGGCCCACTTACTTTCCGCACTTACTGTTGTACTCTATTTTTACTTAGTGTATACTTCTACTTCTTTCTTGCTCTGTGGTGTTTTTTTATTTTACAAAGGCAATGCCTTCCCTTTTTATCAGGAATTTACGCCTTGGTGCTAGTCGTCAGCCCCTGGCCTATGGAAGGCGGGCTTGGGGTAGTCACGGCACGGGCCCCGAGGACGGGTCGTGACATGTCAGGCTCATTATCCAGGTTAATGTTTCCATATATATTATTCTAGGTATTTTCTAGGAAATTGTTATTGAAGCTATGGAGAATTATTTCTTCCCTAAATGAAATTCCTACAATTAGAAATCTCAACAATAAAATGGTAGTTCCCCACCAATTATACTTCATGAAACTGAAATAGTTGTAACTAACCACCCAATGCTTATTCTCCTCCAAATTTTCCAGGTTTTTGATCATAAAATTGTGAAGCATGCTATTCTTCTAGGTCATTCTGACCATGTTATATAGTCATCACAATAAATTTCCTAATAATTATCTCCCACAAATAATACCCATCAATAATTTCTTAGGTGATATTTTCCTCCATAATTATAATGGCTTACATAGTTCTTCTTAAGTTGATGCCTCCATCCTCTATGAACCTCTCAATTCTCATCTTATATGACTAATTACATCTTCACCCTAATTAGCGTCCTAGATGAATGTCGAAATTATTTTTTCTAGATTATTAGTGGTTCCATTAAGTGTTTCAATTATTGAGTGGATAATCATGTTCAAGGATTTGAGGATTCTCTTAACTGGTGTAATTATTTCTCTAAATGAAAGATAATTGTTTATACAATTTCTTATGTTACTAAGGATATAGTTGGTGATGTCTTAAAAATACCTTTTTAATTCATCCGTTAGATATGAGAGCTCCAAGATAAATCATCAGGAGGTGGAATCTCTGATGCTGAGGCTATCCAAAATGGATCTATCACCCTTATTTGAGATTTTTTTGAAATAAAGATGCCAATTTTCCTTGGATTAATCCTTTTTCGACTCGATTTTCAATAGGTATATATGACATGATTAATTAATTTTATGGATCATTTTTTCCACTAATATATATTAACATATCATTAAAAACTTGATGTAAGACACCAATCGATCCCCAGATCTATTCATGTATGGAAAGATCCTCCCTCATTTGGACCATACTTTATGTTACTAGAGAGAGCATTATGAACCATGATAATGAGTGTAAGAAAAAAACTAGTTCTCCCAATATTAAACCTTGAACATTTTTGAATAAAATGAATCCCTTCGCATAGTAGAGATGGAAATACACAAAGAATAGAAACATATAAAGAACATGTCATAGACCCATTCTTTGAAGGAAAATTCTATAATGAATAACAATATGAAACTCCTTTATAAAAAATTATATACATTATCAATATCAAATTTGATCTAGATATTTTATATGAGTGAATTTGAATTAATACCTTTCACCATAACTTTTAGAATACCCAATTCCAAATTAATGTACCAAATTTATAAAAACAAATACTGCAATTATAATGTGATACTAGGAATAATCAAATATAGCCATTGATTCATTAGGAAGGAAAGAATATTTTATACAATGTTGCAATGAAAAATATGGCTACAATGGTGTAGCATTGTGGGTTCCATGATCTTAAAAATAAGAACCAACATGGTGGAGAATACTAAAATGATTAGAACCCTTTAATTAATGTATTATTTCACTTATGTGATAGTATGTGCATTGATAATGTCCCATGCAACCACATAAAAAGATCCAAGTAACATGTTTGGTCTAGAAGTACAATCTTAGTTTAAGCTATTCACTAACTCAAGGATCTCATTGTCCTCCTAAATAATTTCTATATCATCGTTTCACCCAGCCTCCACCAATCTATGAATACTGTGAAAAAATATTCTTCCCTATATATCCTGGATTTCCTCACCCTACTATAGCTATCTTTTTTGGTAATAAGATCTTCAAAATGATTCAGTGAAAGAATCCCTTCTACCTCCACACACCTGTATATGATCCATCCTTTAGTTTCAGATTGATTATTGTTGACACCCTATTTTCCATTTACACATTCCTAAAAGTAATCAATGTTCCAACACCACTCTCATTCATAGGTATCCATCGATCTTTCTCTAGTCACCCTCTCAATCATAAGTAATTTATCCACCATGATTTTTTGTTTGGAAACCATGCATATGAATGTATAATCATCCCAGATTTATTGAAGCATCTTATAATGTATCTAAATATTCACTTTGATCCTCTATAGAATGAATTCACTAGTAAATCTTCTAGGATTCCACTACTATAAATCCATCTTCAGACATTGGAGGTGATTAGTTCAGCCCATCCATGAGGAATTTATCATTGGTTTCTCCCAAGAGTTCCTAATAATCTACAGGAAACTGTCTATTCAGATCCAAAAATTAGAATAAAATAAGTGATTTATCATCATGTATTAACTCTTATGTTGAACCACTATATGGTAATAGTTCAACAAAGTCATAGTTAAATGATTAACAGATGCTTCCAAAATGGAATCAGGACCCTATAAGTTGGATAGACAGTACTATAGTATACCCCAAATTCTCATACTACCTTTTTGATTATTGAACCCAGTAAATTATTCACCATGAATACTATGTACATAATCTCATTATGGAACATAAACACTATAAAATCCTCCATAGCTCTATTATTGAACATAAAACCTCATTTTTAATCTGAAAACTATGCTAATTGAATTCTCCTCTGAAGAACCAGTCCAAGAACCCTAACTAAATACTGGAGATATACTTCTATAAACCCAATCTATCTAAGGCCTAAAATTTATCATAAACAAGAGAAAAAGTACTCAGATTCTATATTAATTACCTTAGTAGTGATATGATATTAGGATTCATGTACAAGAACCACTGAGATACTTTGCCTCCAAAAAAACTAACTATGATAGATTCATTGTCACCCAAGCATGCTATCAATAAAACAAATTTATTGGGAAAGTATAAGATGATATCTACCTTTTTATGATTTAGAACAAAAAAGTGGGGGAATGGTTCCACTGATCACAATCATAGAGGTATGAACTCTTCACTTGGTCCCTCAATCCCCAATCAATCCAGATGATAATCGTGATAATTGAGATATGAGAGAGGTTTTCTTACTGCTAGGTTTTTTGCATATATTCACTACTAAACCACTGTATAAATCATATATATATCAGTATTTAGTAAGAATACTACAATCAAATGGAAAATACATTTCCTATGAACCACTGCCTTCCCAAGAATCTGGAGTGGCTAGTAAAACACTAAGGGCCTCAGAATCAAAAGGTGGAGAAAAGTGATTAGGAGATCACATCAGTGAAAATGGGGAAACCATCAAAACTCCCTCCCAGAACTATGTATTCTAATAGATTCCCTTTGAAACCTCCTCCTTGAATCCAGAATCATTTTCTTGAAAAACTAAGGAAGGTGGCTATACCACCTCTCGAAGAACCACCTTGGTAAGATCTGATATTTCTATAAAGGTGACCTTTGATATAGAAGGAGGGAACATCTCTATGAATGAAGAACTATGGAGGATTCCAAACAATGAAGGATACTCCAAGGTGAAGATAGAGATAATCCAGGTGGAATACATCTAGGAACTAGAGGCACGCCTGACCTTGAAGGCGAATCAATGGGCGGGAGAGGGAGGCACAAGGTTTCCAAATGGGGCGCATTGTCTAAATTTGAAATAAATACTACATTATACTACTCGTGACCCAAGGAAAATGAATGGTTTTATTATGAGTTTTATAATTTTAAAGAATTTAAAAATTGATAGGTTTATCAGTATTTTAAAAAAGGGGTTCTCGGAGGTGTGAACCCCATTTAGACTCCTTCATTTGGCATTGAATCATGAGTAGGGTTGACAATTCCTAGACATGACCAAAGTGGTGTGAACCTCATTCATGACTCTCTCTCTCTATATATATATATTCATTATTAATTATTTATTAATGTAATTGATAATGTAAAATTTGTGATTAATATTAATAATATGCATAGAATTACTATCTTTTACTATTTGTGGATTTTTTTGTTGAAATAAAATATTATCAAATTATAAATAATAAATATATTTATTAATAATCAATTTTATTATTTTTTGTTAAATAACATTATATTATTATGTTATAAAATAATTAATAATATAAAAACTATTATTTATAATATTTCAATTACAAATCATTGTTAATTTTTTTGATATAATAATTATAAATTTTTCAATATGTAAAATATTTATACATTATCAATTGTATTATTTAAATTTTTTAAAAAATATATTATTATGTTATTTATATAATTAATAGCATTATAGATAATATTTATTAGGTCATAATATTAATAAAAAAAATTATTTAGAATAATATTTACTAGGTCATAATTATATATTTCCTAATATATTATATTTTATTGTTAATTAATTACTTATATAAGAAATAAGATAATATATATTTTTTATAATAATAATATTTATATAATTAAACATAATAATAATATTAATATTTAACAAAAAAATTGTTTGATTATTACTTATACATAATAAGGATAATGATATTAAGAAGTATTAATATAAATAATAAATTATAATTATAATTATTTCCAATGTAGTTATTAATAGTTATGTTTTTTAATCATTCAATAATATTGGTATGATTTCCCAATTATGTCAATTTATTTATTAATGTAACAGGATATAATATATTATTATGTTATGAAATAATGTTTAAGTAATGATTTAAAAAACATATAATATATTTCAATCTAAACTATGATGATGTCTTGTATGCTCCTCCATGCCATATCCAAGTTTATATATAATGTGTCCATGATGTGTCTATCAATTTCTATGCTTTGGGTTATGTAGCTCTTAAGTATCAACCCTGACATTGACCTCCACATAATTCCTTGTGACATGTGGTGGATATATAGTCTCACCATTTGTACCCTCTATAACATCCACGGATAGTGTATTATAGTTGGAACTATCCCCAACATGTGAAGAATATGGATATTGTGTAGTTAATATATACAGATGAGAGAATAACAATGAATAAAACAAAGACCGGTCAGAATCTATCTCTACAAAAAAATCTATCATGGTGACAAACCCTGTAGGTGCCAGTGATTGTGGCTATGGTTATGGCTCTTATTCAATTGGAACTTGAGAAGCATATTACTGATCATGATGAAACCTTGCCTCATAATAGAAATTTTTATCCATAATAGGGTCATCACTATAAGGAACATATCAGGCTCTCCACCCTTAGAATCATCTAGAACATTAATGAAAATACAATGATATATCTCATCCCTAGTAGGAAGTATCTCTCTCACTATTATATGGAAATATTTTTGTCCAAATAAACCACCATCTATAGGATTATAGAGATGAATAAGATGGGTGATATGAGAACAATGAAAGTAAAATAATTTAAATAATTTTTTACAATAGTAAAATGATTAATTATTACCAAGATATAATAGCCACATCCATGATTTGTAACATATATCACTGGAGAAATGTTGTACCATGTCCCATAATCTAGATGATCAGATAAATGCATACATACTGTGTCGGCCCCTCAAAATTGTGTCTTATGTAATAAATTACACATGTCAATATATCATGCATGATATCTCTTCTATTCAATCCACACATCCTTGAAATCTTCAGGGAATGAAGTGAATTTCATTGACTCGGTGTTGCAGAAATAGGAAGATAGAGTTTAAACTAACTCATGACTCTATTAGTATAATTTCACTCCATAATATGGAATTTAAACAAAAGAACGATACATGATTCATTATAAATAACTACCCTACAATATGGGGGGATACATTAGATGATAGCCTCAATATATATAATCCATGAAATCTAGAAAAAAGAATAATCAATTAAGAAATGAATACATTTTCTATTCAAGAAAATAATCTAACTATATAATTAAAAACCACATATGTCATCCATTTAAAGGATGAAAAACATTTTTCTATAATCATAGACATCATGTATGCCTATATCAGAATATAGACCTCCATGCATCTACCTATAGACACCATTTTAACACAAATATTTCACAATAGAAAGTTATACATTTCATTTTTACATTATATGGAAATAAAAACATAGCATAATCTGAATGCCTAGAAACATATAATGAAATATCACCATTTTTTATCAACGTAGTGATATTGGGGGACATACTGAACAATTTTCAAATGGTAAATAACTTGATTACTGAGGCAAATAAATCCAATAATTTACAGAATCATTTCATATGATTAATTCCAATCACAATAAACATTTATAGCTTCCTTTTTTCGTTTAAATCATTTTTTAGGATATCATATATTTAAATAACTTTTTAATTTATTCCTAAAAAAGGAATATAGGAACATCCTAACACATTCATATCATCTCTAATAAATAATTAACATAATTTCTGCATCAAGTGAAGTGTGATGTTGTGACAATATTAGATGTACACATGTGTGTGGGCCTTATAATTTGGTTATATGCCAACATAAAAAAATTAATAGATATTTCCCCATTTAATAATTTATATTATGGATCATATTTTTTACATTGTATGAGATATTTTTTGTTTTTCATCACAACTACCACAAATGGAAAATGTCTCTCCCTATGGTATTGTTGTCTCACATTTTTCAAGGGAGTTTTATGTAAAAACTCTTTACCAACATAGATGGTCTTATCAATCAATGTAGATCTACTCCTTATAATGGATGCAGATTTAGAAGCTAGTGTAATGAAATACCAATCAAAATACTTTTTTGGAAACATTCCTTCAACCAAGAAAGAAAATAATTTAAGATGATTATCAATTATTGATGGATGTTTATCTATCACAGGAACCATTGAATGTTCATCACCCAAATCACCCTGATCCAAATAATCTCCTAAATCATTACTAGATATTTCATTATTAGATAAACTATCATTCAGTAAACTAGGATTACACACCCAGATGTCCCCTATAGTTCATTCCAAATCCTGATCATATTCAAAATAGTTTGTTTATATTAAAAGAGTACTATGAGAAACCAATGAATGAGAGTGTTGTGAAAGACTATATTCAACTGATCTCACATAACATTATTTTATAGTAGTTGGTTTTACATCATCAATATCAAAAATCAACGCATATAATTTCATTATATCATTATCATATTTTTTCCTAAACAAAAATAATGTGATAATCTAATCCACATAATCAACCATAATATATTATGTGTGCGATAGAAATTAAATATATTGAATGTGTCAATATGTAATTAAAGTAATTGATTGACCAAAACTCAGTTTTAACTGACTGTTATTCTTCTTATGAACTACATCCAATGTCACAAATTCAGGAATATTTTCCACTATTCCAGGTGAAAAAATATATTTAAAACCATTCTCATTATAAATTACCTGACCATTGAATTTTTTTGTAGAAATTATTATATAAAAAAATTAATTAATACAGTTATATATACTATGTAATGAATGGTGAAAAATTATTTAACTGGTTATGATTAAATAATTGTGACTTGATATTGAGAATTTTTTATGGATGTTTTTTTTAAATTTTGATTGACCCACCAAAACCTAGGGGGACTCCTAGCACCTCAATTATATAATATGTTAGCAACCACCAGTGTCCTTTTAGGAATTATATTAAAATATAGCTTCAAATACAAACACTCCTTTTTTAACACAATTTTATTAAAATGTAACTGACATGAAGGTGAGGTTGGTCTAGGGTTTTGAGATACATAACATTTTTTTATGAAGAAACATAGGTCCTTACATAATATAAGATAGGTATGACATGATGATCATCAATGAGGAAAATAAAATGGAATAATTACAAATTATATAACTGAAAAAACACCTGACATGCAATTTCAATCATACAATGGTTGGTCATCTCAAGATCATTCAATTATTACAAATTAAATATTTGGATACAAAAAATACAAAATTCATTTTCAATCATACATTATATTATCATCTAAAGAACTATAATCATAAAATATTGTTAACATGTTTTTTTAGATAGTTATTGTGTTCTTCATATTGTATCATGGCCTATAACTATATTTAATATATTATATATATAAATTCCTATTTATATTATATATTTCACAAATATTTTTCAATATTCATGGTGAAAACTGTATCTAAACTTCGACCTATATAAATAAAATCACTATTGAAGTATATTGAAGAGGATAATCTTACCAAAAAATATTTCATAAAACATTATAGATATTTATAACACATCATAAAATTCTTATCATATTTTAATTGGTTATTAATAAATAAATATGACTTGATCTTGAGATTTTTTATATGAATTTGTTTAACATTAGTTAAAAGACCAAAAAAACTAGGGGTGAACTCAGAGAGACTATATTAATTCATATTTTAGCAACCACCATCCCCCATTCAAAAAAATACCTCTTATCGAATGCCTCTTATCGAACAACATTTTATTATAGTGTCACTCACAAAAAAGTGTGTGGGATTAGGGTATTGGGATACATAAAATTTTTTTATAAGAACACACATGTACACACATACATAGTGGGTTGGTTAACTCACAGGTCACCAATGATGAAATGAAAAAGGAATTATTACAAATTATATAACTGCCTATACAAAAAAATACATTCAATTTCAATTATCCATTGGTCGATGATCTTAAGATTTATCATCATACAATACTCTTAACATTATGTTTGGGATATAAATTATTTCCTACATATTATATGTTTACATATAGCTATATATAATATATAATAAATAACTATATATCTATCTATATATCTATATTACATTCCCTCAAAAAATTAAAATTTTCAATGTGTGTGTGTGTATATATATAGGTAGATTCATATTATTTACCTCTGTGTATTGAATAATATAATTTAAATTTATTTTATTTTTTACATAATGTATAAATATATATATATATATATAAATTTAAATATATTCCAATTTATTATTATTATTTCAAAATATAATTTCATATAGTTTTAAACTATGATAGTGTTCAAAATAAAAGTATTATTAATTTACACATTAATACTATATATATTATTAGTAATACATTTTAATAAATTTAATTAATAAATGTAATATAATTTACACTTACATAATAACAATTAAAATATAATAAACTTATGTTGTTTTTGATTTTATAAAATTACATATGAATATTTAATATTTTTGTAGTATTCATACTTTCAAAAAAAAAATTATATTATATACATTATTAATTGGAATAAAAATTATTTATACTTAATATAATTTAAATTTATTATTTATTATAAACATTTTTATACCATTAACAAAAATAATAATATATATATTTCAATAAATTTAAATATGATCCATAATATAACTAGTATTCTATTAATAAAATTGTTTTTATAAAATATTTAGCAAGATTCACCTTACATACCTATGTGTTAGTAAAATTATAATTTAAATTTGTGTTACTTTAAATATTATATATATATATTACACATATAAATATATTCAAATCTAAATAGTAACCATTTAAATTACATATATATAATTTTTTTCAACAATAATATTTTCATAAATATAAATTATATATTATACATAAAATTTTGATTATATAAACACAATATTTATATTTTCAAAAATATTACATTTAAATTAAATCATTCAAAATAAAATAACACATTCAGAAATTAAATCATACAAAAGACAATAATTTAATCATTCAAACATTCATAAATCCATACATCCATACATACATACATATTAAATAAATAAATAATATAGTCAATTTAAATAAATGAAATTAAACTTGTAATATTTTTAAGTAGAAATTTTACCTTCTTAAAACTAAGAAATATATGTTGAAAATTTTATCCAGTAGGTCTTTGTAGAAAAATATAGAGCATAACAGTTGAAAATGATGTGGGTAGGACCCTCTAATATAGTTTTTCTCAGCTAGGAGGCATGAACAATGGTCACACCACCTTTTTAATTTTTTTAAGGAATCTCGAATGAGGTTAACGATTATTTTCCTCTCCAAGGAATCATGAATGAGGTTTTTGGTTCTCCAGAACCTTTTTTTAATATCAAAATACTAATCACATAAATAATTAAAAAAAATATTGGTTTGGATACAAATCACCATAGATCCCACTTGATCCAAAACCAGAATTAGAATCGGAAGAGCAGGCTCCTAATCCATCACTACCAAATCTCATGCAAGACTGGAACACTCTATGAGCTTGGGATCGTCCAATGACATAGGATACTTGAAGAAAAAATGCATGTGTTTTTATTAATTCATTGAGTGAATCATCTAGTTCACCTCCACAAAAAAACATGGAAGGGTTGATAAAATTATCACTACAACTATAAAGAATCCTTATTAGCCTAGATAAGAAGACACAAAGGAAACAAAGCCACCAATTTCAGTTCCTTTAAAATGTGAATGGGAAAGGATAACTATAATCTAGACATATCCTCATCCAATAAAATATATTTACCCAATGCTAGAACAACTTGATATATAGTCGATGGTTTGTGCATTAAAATCTATGGACCCTACAACCTAGCTAACACCACTGCAGACATCGATTCCCTCTTAAAATGAGTATCCTAAGAAGACTAGGAAAGAGAAAATTTCATTGATCAATGTCATCAAACATCCCTTGATATGGTTGACACTTTCGAATGGTTTGGGAGAACTAATGAGACAACTAAATACCTATACTATGAAATTGAACATTTCTCATGACCAAACCTCTCTACCATGGTCAACTTAAGAAAATATATTGTTTTAATAAGATCCTCCACTAAGAGATCCACCACTAGAAACCCATCCACCTAATCCAAAAAACACATAAAAACATTAATTAAGTAAATTCTTTGTAATATTAATGGTTTAGATGAAGAGTAAATACAAAAAATAACCCCCTTGAAGGGGCACACATTCGTTACCCAAACCCTATTGGTAGAGGGAGTCAATGCCAATGATATCACCAAATATAGATCATTGGGAGAAGCCTTAAATGGTGGTGGGATTTCAAACATTGATGAATAATTTAGAGAAATAACAATAATGGGAAAATAAGGTGTTCACATGTGAGTATCATAAAAAAATTGAAAAATCAATCCACAATAAACATATATTACATATAATTTTTAATTGATTTATATATGCAACTAATATAACAAATATATAATAAAAAATATTTTTTATATGTTATCCCATCAAACCAAAATCCACTATAATAAAAATAAAACTAGGGAAAATAAATTATACAATGAAATACCCTAAAAGAAAATATGACCATAAAAATCCAATATAAAAAAATAATTATACATGACTAATTTTTCATGAAATCTATAAAAATAACAAGGTCACTACTACATAATAATATATCCATCTGTATTAATTTTATTTTCAGACCAATAATTTCATTTTCATGTAAAAAAATTATAATTTATTTATTTTCATAATTATAATCAATTTCAAGAAAAATTAAATTGACATTTTTTAAAATGCGGAATGAAGATATGGGGAATCGTTAAAAAAAATTAGTAAAAACTCTGAACCCAGACCACGTGAAGAGGTAGGTATTTTTTCATTATAATATTTATGGTTGGAATTATACTATTAAAAATTAAAAAAAGATATATGATATTTAATAATATTGTGACATCCGAACCCAACTGTCCACAAAACCGGTAGTCGGACCAGTCACCACATTACCTATTCATGCCTCCCTGTACACCAGAGGTTAACGACTAGCAGTCGGGGTCTAAGGAGGTGATACTGATGATAATATTCCCTCATGATCAGCGTATCACAATGGTATATGAAAAAATAAATAATATACAAACACCAGAAGAAGTAATAAATGAATTATAAAGTAGTGCATGAATAAAGTAAACTGAATATAAAAGATGTCCAATGCCAATATACAACAATGTATGCATGCCTAGAATATGATACATAACTAACGCAGTAGACATAAAATTATAAGCATGATAAAATGTAGTACATGAATATAGAAAAAAATCCCCTAGGGAGAAATCCTAGAGCATCATGATCACCAACCGAGACCATTTCTCCTAACTCCCATATACAATCCTGAAAACACAAGTAATAATCCATTGTCCTCTGAACAAGAGATCTACTTGGGTACCCTAGTGAAATGGAGGCCTGAGTAGGTTGTGAGATAAAATCCTAGTAGGTTACCACCTATTAAGTCTACAACATAATCCAGTTCATGAATATAATTTAATGCATTTTGCAGGTATAAATAATACAAAGTTGAACTGTATAAATAAACAACAACATGCTTAGGTTCTTGAAGGACACCTGGAGGATCTAATGGATTCAACTGATAGTATGGAAGTGATTTATGACTTGTAACTATATATAAAGTTTTAATATATATAGTATAGTTATATATTGGATCCACCTATATGTACCAAGTACATGTAGATATAAGTGGGAATATACTTGGAATACTAGGTGTTGGCTAGACTAGGTCATAACTCTATCATCCATAACCAGTCCAAACAAGCCTATAAGATCACAAAATTAGGTATATTCCATACATCTCATAATGAGTATAATACACTAGGATAGTGAGTCGGGATGTGGATTGTGACTTCATTTCAACCCTCAAATAGTAATGAGTGTGTCATTAGGTCAACACCCATGTGGGATGTGGTGTGCCATGGCCAATTTACACACAGTATCACTACTACGAGACATCATGATCAACACTCGATGGAAGGTAGAATGATACCTCCATTCTAAACAGAACCCTTACCATCATCCAAATCCTATGTATAATGAATAATCATATAATTATACTAATGGCATCCATGAGGCATTACAACTCATTCTTCACATTTATTAATCACAATTATCACCAAGGAATAACATTTTAATTTTAAAATGTTCTAATAATGCATTTATCAAAGGTTCCTTGCCACATTTTCAATTAATTACAATTTAAACATTCAATTAATTCAATGAAAGAAACCCATCATGCACATTACATTCCATTTAATGCATGACCTTTAATCTATAAAAACATGTCAAAACATGTTACAAGGCTCACTGAGTCACAAAGAAGGTACCATGGTCTATTGGGAAAATTATCTACATGGGAAACCTCATTAATTAATCAAGATAATACCTTATGATGAGGTTGGATCATTAGTTATTTTGGTATGAGTGGTTAAATCCATGCACATGCAAGGTGCATTGCTTCAATATCACCTACATTAAGAAGAAGGAAACCCCATTAATTATGTAATTTGAGGCCATGCTGAAGAGATGGAATATATCTAACACCAACATAAAGGCATAGGAAAATTCCAATGCAATAATACAAGCATGATTTAAAACCAAAATTAACAATTTTTAATTTAGAAGGCATAAAACACCATTTGATTGGTTTTATTTTAAAAATTTATTTTTTTATTAAAAAATTCATTTAACTATTTATAAAAATTATGTTCAAGATTCATAATTCAATTTACTAAAGTATTAATTTATAATGCTACCAAACATGGAAAAGATATAATAAGGTTTATCATGGCACTTAGAAGGTTCCATTATCAATTGGAAAATATCCTATATGGGGGAAATCCATATTTAATCATAGATGAACACTTGTAAGGAATTGTGAGCATTTAATTAATTAATTAAAAGGGTTAAATAAATCTGACACACCAAATGGGTTTCTAAAATTGTGGATGTAATCCTCCATTTACTTAAATGGAATAAATATGAGTAATACAAGGTGTGTATATGGATTAAAAAATAAGCACTCAATTTTATGGAAACATGTGTCCATGGACAGTGTTCGGAATAATGGATAAATATATTATTCAAATATAACATGGAAAAAACCATAAACCACCTACCTCATTCATAATATTTTATAATAATCCAATCTAAATGCTTGATTCAGTCCGGTTTGGATGAAATCGACAAAACATACATTTTCTTTGAAAATAGGTAAAATGATCTCCCACCAAAATAGCATAGTATATTAAAAAATAGACATAAAATAGAAGAAATATTAATCAATATCTTACCTATTCAAATCCATATAGACCGATGAAATTTAATTCAGACTTCAAATGAGGGAGATATAGTCATGCAAATGGTTAGAGGAGGAGAAACCTACAACGCCATGGAGGAGAGCTCAATCTACTGGAAGTTGAAGAAAGAAAAAAAGAAAAGAGGATTTAACCTAAATAATATAAATATGGTCATTTCACCCTCAAAAATATGTCACATGGTTTTTACAAATATTTTTCCAAACCGTATGCCAACCGGGCGTCTCCTGCAACGTAGGAACCCTACCTTACGTGGTTTCCCTGCACAGTTTTTTGTAATTGTCTGCCAATCGTGTGATGAATAGTAAATAACACTACATATTTGGAACTAACTATGAAGTATTGGTGCACCATTTGGGAAACTATCCACATCTCATTATAGGAACATCAATTCACTTGCAGCAGCCACACAATTTTAACTCGTGGGATGCACAATTTTTGAAAAACCACGAGTCGAGTCTAATTCATCTCATTTAAATGTTTCAGAGCCTGATGCACCTGAAACATGATGTATCACACAATTAACTACTTGGAACTTTATTTAGGTATGAAAAAAACACATTTAAGTGTTACAAATCATGGAATTACATTCTGATGCCTGGTTCATAGAACAACCTCTGCACTAAGCACCGCATTTCATATTCCCCTAAAATTTTACCATGGCTCAAAAACAATGGCAATTATAAACTCCACACTTCATTATTTATCATTCTCGAGAATCCTTCAGGAAGAAATAAAAATTCACCCAACCAACAAGGCTTATGTGGACCCATTAAAATTCTTACATTTTATTTCTAAATTCCTAGTGAACCTCTAAGTGTTACTTAAGCATACAACACTTAAGCTGTGAAAACCCAAGAGAGTGATTTTTTTCAAAATAAAACATGGAAACAGTGTATACCGAAGCACTTTTAGATAGGGACATGATCGTTCTATCATGTAATCCAACAATTGGCTAATGGTACTCCCCACCAAGGGTTTTAAATTGAAAAGGGTCTGATTCTAAACCACTATTCCTCCACCATTGGAAAAGCCTATATAAAACATCCTATAAATTCTAACAATTCCATTGGAGTGTTTCCTTTAACTGGGAGAACTTGGATACCTATGAGGTATTATTAGTGTCCTCATTGTAATGAAATATTATAATTTCAATTGAATATATCGAAATGGGTTTAACATGATTTCCATGATGAATAGAACCACCCTTTACAACACACCTGACATAACTAGGAAACATCTTCTAAGACAGTTCCTTTTGACCATACCCATTGAAAAAAGGATAGAAAGTTGAGCCACACTAGTAGACCATTCCAATAAGGAATTTCATAGAATACTAATGTATAACAAACCAAACTATATCACCTTCTTCCAAGGCATCTCACATTTACTATGAGCACATTCACCAAAGTCTATACCTAACTTCTAGTGATGTTCCTTGATCAGACCATCACCTGGCCATTTAAACAATTTTGCCTCAGGACGAACAATGGTGTAACCTAGATCCATTCCACTTGAATTGTTACCCTAAAAACATCACCTCTAATATCAATAAAAAGTCATAGATGACCTTAGATTCATTAAAATGGACTCCAAGGAACTAACCAAAGTTAGTCCATACTCTATATTTAAAATAAATATATTTTAAAAGGCCTAAATTTTGACATATAATCATTGACTAAGCCTAGAGGATCATCTGACCATTGGTCAAGTCCGAGAAAAATAGATGGTGACCAAGATTCCATCCAAGGCATTCCTACACCGGAAAACATGTATCACTCGGGATTAACCATGGTTCAATAAAAACCATGAATACAGTGTGAAACTTTGAAAAAATAATGTTTATTAAAATAGAAGGGGATTTATGGATTTTAGCTTGGTGTATAACCAACACTCTCATAGTTTATCAAGGAAAACATCAAGAAAGGGGACATTCCCGTCACTAAAATATAGTACACAATGAGGGTACCAAGAATTCTCAAATAAATTCTCATATTATTCAATTTGATACAATTGGTAAATTTTCCAACCAAATATACTCAACCATCGTAATAGAGAACATTAATACCACTAATTGTTGACTTCTTAGGAGAATCCCAACTTCACTTGCTGACGCATCATCATTAACATATCACAATCCTTTACCAGACAAGGCATCCAATGATCCCTTAGTCATAACCACCCAAGTCCATCCATGACCAATGGTGTTTCACAAGGGTTTCATACAAATCCATCGACTTCAAAAACATGATTCCTAGAAAGCACCGATCTGATTCAAAATATGAAAGCCTGAATTGCATTCAAGAAATACCAACCATTTCCAATAGTCCTCCTCAGTTGTGTTCCTTCAATTTTGATGGAAACATATTCACTCGAACTGGAATTATGATCCCCACTATAGGAGTATCAAAGTCATCATGATAAGAGATACAATAGCCTCTAATAATAACACTAGGTTTGATTATACTTAAACAAACACACGACACTTCTAGAGTCAAAATAAAAAATTTCATTAAGTTTTACATGAAATCCAAAACAAACAAGACTAGTGTGTCAGAACACCAAATCCTCTTATAATTCCATCTTGATAATTGGGACGTATTTGATTCCTTTAGATCCTGAATCACTCTACTCTAAAGATGACCTGAGAGCATACTAAACATATCTAGGCCCAATGATTCCACTAAAATCAACTGGTTCATTACATAATTTTTCAATTCGACAAGTACTTCATATATGAATGCACACTAACCCGAGGTTTTGGAATCAAGAGGACACTTCCTCAATACTATCCATAGGCTATCCACCTTACCGATCCATGTATCAGGTGGTCTGTAGAAGATATTTATCCAACATTCATATTTCTCCATGATACCATTAATTTGGATAATGATGTTCCAATTCATCCATCCTTGTGGTAAAATATTGGGTCATGGGACCTATTAAGTGGCTAACTATGCACTAGGTATGTCTAACATACTGAAACTGGGCATTACTTGATGCCCATTCCTATAACAAGGGTTAAAGATACCATGACCACCCATCCAAATAGGGGATTCATTTAGAATCTATGAGTCCTAATAGGGATAATGACACCTGAATTGTACTATACATTAGAAAATTAATAGAATTTGTCAAGGCATATAAGCTCAAAGGGTGATACCTACCTTGGGATAGCCTATTATAAGACCATAACCAATAACCCTATCACAATGTCATTCCAAATAGATTCCACTAGTCCCTATGAAAATCTTTTAATCCCATTCTAAACAGGTGAAATTCCTATTTCAAATGATCACATTTTTGTTCCAAGGTAACTCAACGGAAAGATTCAACTACCCATATGAAAGGGTTTAATCTATGGATGACACATAAGGGTCCACTTTCAATTAATTTCATTTATTTACATTCAATTTTTACACATTTAAAATATTTAAAACTAAACATCAAATTCCAATTATAAAATAAATGATTTGGGTAACAGATAAGGTAACCTACAAAAGTCCCTTTAAGCCAACATGAGTTCATCAAAATGCCACCCAATAGTAGTTTTTTAATTAAAATACTTTCAAAAAACATGTAGTGAGTTATCTTATATGAAAAATTCCCCAACTAACATTATTGGGTACAGTAGTTCAATTAGGAAGAAAATCATATGGATCTTCATGCCTACGTGATAGATTCACAAGATTTTATAAAGGCAACCTGATACATTTCATATAAAAATTAAACATATTTCGCATTTATAACTACTGAAAAAAACATTATGGTCATATATAATAGATTGAATATATGAGTTTCCATCTCTAATTTATTAAGAACCCAAAGACATTATAGACCACTGACTAGATTCAATCTAATCGAAACCAATTCACATTGAAATTTTCACATTAGTAGCTTTTACATTTTCAAAATGGTTTTTAGATATGTATAAAAAGCTCAAAAAATGGTTTGAGTACATGAGTTACTCTTTCCCAATTATAAGGTCCCACACCCCTTAAACTGAAAACCAGTTCTCATTTAATCATAACCAATAAAATCATCCAATGGAACCAATTACGTATCATTTACAAAAATAGGAATGTTATCATAAGTAGTAATCATAGAGAGAATTCAAGTAAGCACATAATCAAAATACATAGATAAAGGATTCTAAATAGTTATGAATCATTGAATATAATCACCTAAACTTGGTGGAAAATTAACATGATAAATAAATAACCAAAGAATGATATACATAAGATAATGCTAAGAAAAATTACCTAATTGGTACAAAACTGAGCATGTTACTAAAATACCTAAAATTGTATATTAAATCAATGATAACCAAGATAAAAGGAAAATCATCATAATTAGTAGGAATCCTAAGAATGAAACTACATGGCATGATATACACATGTCATATGCATCTCTATGTGCCTATAAATATGCATGTAATTAAATTTCTCTTCCACACCAATCTAAGGAAAAAAACCCATAAATGTAAAAAATCAATAAGCAACATAAAGTATACAAATCACTCAAGGTAAAATCATTGTCAAATATAATAGAAAAAAATATTAGCAATAATAACAACCCTACCATATTGGAGTTTTCCCCTTGGGTGGGGTGATCACTCCCAAACACATATATTTACCAAGTGACAAAACATTTCTTGTCTCCTTTCTTCCTGCCAAAAACAATAATACAATGGATAAAATCCCTCTGATACATCTTTGTAATGTCCCATCCTGATTGATTCCCAAACCAGTTGTGAGAATGGTCGCTACATGGCCTCAAATGTGCCTCCCTATATGCTAGAGGTAGCTGAATATTAGCAAGGGTGTAAGGAGGTGATAATTGGGAGACTATACCCTCATGATTATAGTTGCACAATGGTATAATAGAAAAAAAATAGACAACAGAGGATGATGTAATAAATGAAACTTGGTACATTAGAAGAATTAAGTAAATAGAATATATTGTATGGAAAATTAGAACATACAACAATTCATTCATGTCAAGATGATGGTACATAACAAAGAAATTGGAAATACATAAGTCAACATGATATAAGGTAGTACATGAATATATAAAATAAAATAATCCCCTGAGGGGGAACTCCACTTGCATCCTAATCTCAAACTCAGTCCTTTACTCATAACACCCAGGTACAGGAATGATAATGCAAGTAATAATACATTTTCCTATGAACGTGTGATCTTCTTAAGTACCCTAGTGCAATGGGGTACAATGTAGTATGTGTGAAAAAAATCCTAGTAGGTTACCTCCCATGGTGTCTACTACTGAATTGATTCCATGAATATAAAATAAATTCATGTGCATGTATAAATAATAGTGAATAGTGTTGATTGAATCAACAACAACCCACTCAGGTTCCTGATGGACACCTGATGGCTCTACCTGCTTTGACTTAGGGTCATGAAGCCAACTATGTCCAATAACTCTATATATAGTAATATATATATATATATATATTATTTTTAAATATTTCATATACCTAAAGGGTTTGTGTATGTGCATATGTAAGTGGCCACAAACAAGGAATACTAGGTGATGGATAGACAAGACAATAAATCAGTCATCTATAACCATCCTAAACGAGCCTATAAGATCAAGAAATATGGTACCTTCCCTATATCTCATAATTATTTGGGTAAGTCATGATCATAAATCGAGAAGGTGAGTGTGCCGCCATGTCAACACTCGAGCACTGTTGACTTCCCCATCATGTCAACACTCATAGGGGATGTGGTGTTCCATTCCCATCATCCCCATTATGTCATTTTTGTGAGACATCATGATTAAAACAAGATGTATGAGAGTGTGATACCTCCATGATTAATAGAACCATTACCATGTTTGATAGTCGATGTATAAGGTGTAATCATATAATGATACTAATGGAATCCATGAGGCATTACATCTCATAGTTTAATTTTATTAATCCTAATTATCAATAAGGGAATTGAATTTTAATAATAATATATACTAAAAATTAAATGACCAGTGTCACCTTTCAATGCATTTCAATTCAGTACATTGAAAAAATTTATTTCATTAAATAAAGGAAAATAATTAACCACATGAAATTCCATTTAATACATGTTATTTAATCTATCAAAACATGAAATAAATTTACATGGATCAGTGAGGAACTTATAAGGTATCATGTTCAACTTTTACCTACATTTGAATCCTCTTTCATTTTGCAATCCAATCCCTTAGGAGGATATGGTTTCATTAGTTACATAGGTTGGAGTTGTTCGATCCATGCAATTAGATGGTGCATTGGTTCAATTTCATTGACCTAAGGAAGGGGTTTAAAATAATTTAACAATATCATTTGAGGCCATGCTCAAGAAATGACATATATCATTCATTCACATGCAGGCATGGGAAAACTCCAATGTCATATGCCAAGTGTGATTTAAACCCCAAATAACCAATTTTTAATTTAGAAGATAGTGAACCTCATTCAAGGGGTTTTATTATAAAATATGACATTGTTTAACAAACTATTCATTTAATCATAACTACAAATTAAATTTAAGATTCATAATTCAATTTACTAAAGGAAGCATTTAGAGAGCCCCCAAATGTGGGAAAACATTTATAAGGATTAACATGGTACTTAGGAGGACAACTATCCCTTGGGAAATTTCCTAGAAGGGGAAAATACCTCATTAATCAAAGAATAACACATAGAAGGAATTCTAGTATTTTAATAAATTAATTAAAAGGTGGTATATTAATCTGGAACATGAAAAGGGTGTCCAAAATTTAGTATGACATCCTCTATTTACATAATAGTGATCAATGTGATTAATACGAGGGGCACATTCCATTATAAAATAATGAACACAATTATAAGGAACCATGTGTCAATGGCTATGGTGAATCACAAGAAAACATGGAAAATAATATATAAACCAACTACTTCATGCATAGGATGCTCAATACGTCGAATATCTAGGATTGATTTCTTCCATTTTTAAAAGAAATTGATTAAACAAACATTTTTCCTGAAAATATCGAAAATGAACTTACACAAAAATAGAACAATAGATTGGAAGAGATACTTATAATAGAATCCAGGAAAATCGGGATCATACTTATGTGGATCTGTAGAGACATAAGGCATATGATTCGGACATCGGATGGAGGAGATCTATCCATTACTAGGTTGAGTGGAGGAGAAACCCAAAATTCCAAGGAAGAGACCACATGTGGTAGGAGGGAGATGAAAGAATGAAGAAAATAGGATTAACCTCATTAAGAGAATATTGGTATTTTAACCCTCAAAACATGGGTTCATAGTTTAGATGCACGGTTTTCCAAACCATGTGAAAACCAAGCATCCTCAGCTACTTAGAAACCCTGCCTCACGTGGTTTTCTCTAACTATGCCCATGCAAAGTGATGGATCATGAAATCAAACTACTTAATTGGAACTAATAATGTGGTCTTGGAACATTGTTTGGGAAACCATGCATAGCCTATACAGTGAACTTCTTCTCACGTGCTACAGCCACATGGGTTTCACTGGTGGGATGCATAGTTTCTACCAAATAGTGTTCCTTGTCTAGATCTTCCTATTTTCAATTTTTCAGGATCAACACTACCAAAACAAGATAGAGAACTTGAGTTACCCCTCAATACATTAGGGATGTATAAAAACAACACATTGATGTGTTCAGAATCTCAAAATTACATTCTGAATCTCGGTTCATATAATGGCCCATCCACCAAATTCCAAAATTCAATCTCCTTTGGTTTTCTACCTTGGGTCAAAAACATTGGTCGTTGCATGTAGGGTGAACATTTATTTTATGATTATGGTGACACTATATAGACAACCCTTATGTATGGTGACATTTCATCAAAGTCTAGCATGGTTGGAACATGCTTTCCAAAAACATGTTTCCAAACAATGCTGATTACCCTTACATATAGATTCTTATTTATAGTTGATACAGAAAGATTTCACTATAATTTAATAGGGTATAAAACCTACCCCTATAACCTAAAATGAAATCCATTATGTGGAATTATTCTTCTATAATGGATCAATTTTAAAAAAATCATTCCCTCTACTCATGACCAATCATTTCTAGTTTAGGATGTATATTCTTTCATTTCTCTGCCCTCAAAATTGATTCTCATGGATTTTCCATCATATTCATTAATCAACCATCAAGTTGTTTCCCTTATATTTATTAGTTATGCTCTCTTATTCTCTATGAATTAATTATTTCAATATTATTTTTGTGTTTTAGGGTTCATGTTGGATGTATTAAATAATAATTTTCCTTTATGATAGTTCCTTATTTCTTCTTTTTTAATGAATTATCACCATATACTTGCAGTTTCTTCTATTTAAAATAAGTCTTTTTGTACACATCCTTTTTATAATGAATCTATGTGATTTATTCTTAGAAATTATGTTTTCAAACTAATAAAATGTAGTATATTACATCACAATGGACATATTTATATGTGATATAATTTCCTTAAAAAATTAATTTTATATTTTTAATGTAAATTATTTTTAATGTGAGTTTTATATATGGAATTTATGATTCCAATATTATGTCTAAAAAAATTCCATTTCAAATGGAAATGGTTTTATGATAAATCCATGATTCTTTGCAATGATTTAACCTCATGAAACTATGGGTATAAGGATATAGATTCCATGAAAGTATCATTATAAGGAATAATTTCACCATACCAAACAAATTCTACCTTGATAAAATTCCACATTGGTCAGTGGAGATTCCACTAGTTTAGCATGAAACTATAACTATTGGAATTTCCATAGTTTGAGATTTTTTATATGATTAGTATGTGGATCCTTATAGGACTTGACATCAGTTATCCTTGGGTATATCCCATGATTATTTGTTTGAATTTCATGTTTACTTAGAAAAGTATATTCATGATTAAATGTATTAAAGGATGACATTGGTTCTTCAAACCTATATGTGAATCTTTATAAGATAATTTTTCAATCAATCATAATTAAATTAATTTAAAAAGTATTCTAATGAAACACATGGTGAGATCATATTGGACTAGTAATGATCACCCCCTACATAAACACAAAGGGTGTATGTATATCTAGTTTTGATAAATATATAAAAAGAACAGTCACTACTTGGAGGTAGTGGATATTAATTATAGTTGTGTTTGAGTTTGGGGGAGGTGGCAGGGTATGTGACATTCCAACCTAGAAGCCACTGAATAGTGCCCCCAAGCACTACTAGTGAAATATTCTTTGGATCCCCCTGACACGGGCGATAGCCTTTGGCGGTCGTTGGGCTTTAAAAAAGCTTTGGTTCCCCCCGCCCCCTCCCATCACAAAACCCTACCCGCGTCCCACCACTTATCCCCCATCGCCCTCCTTCCTTCACCCTCACCGCTCATCCCCTCTCTGCCCTCCACCCCTCACTGCTCGTCCCCTCACCGCACTCTGCCCTCCTCCCCCTTCGGCCTCCACCCCCTCCACCCTCTGCCCTCCGGCATGCGCCCTCCGACCTCCGCCCCCTGCCCCCATCCCCTCCGGCTTCCACCCCCTCTGCCCTCCACCCCCTCGGCCCTCCGCCCCTTCGTTTCCCATACCCTATCCCTTCGCCACCCTCCGCTCCGGCTATCCACCATCCTTGTCCCCTCACTCTTCATCCCCCTCCCTCATCGCACTGTCACCGCCCGTCCCCTCCCTCGTCGTCCCCTCTCATATGGCATAGTCACCACCCAGTCCCCTCCCTCCCTACAAAGTCGATGCTCGTCCCCTCGCAGCTACTTCCCATCCACTCCGGCTCCCCGCAGTCTTTTGTCCCCTCCCTCATCATCCCACCCTCGCTGCACCATCACCACCTCACCGCCTCCTCTCCTCTGGCTCACTGCCGCCACCGCCCCCCGTCCCCTCCCCTGTCGCACCGTCTCTGACTCCGGCTCCCCTCCACTGCCTCTCCTCTCCCCCATAGCACCACCTTCGGCTCCCCTCCCTTCCAGGTTTGTAGCACAATTAGGTATGACATTACATGGTCTTTCACTAACATTCCATTATATATTCTCTTGTTTATTATTCCGATATATAATTTGATTATTTTATCAATGGTCCACAAGAAATTGATTAGTATTTATTTTAAATATATTTTATATGAAAAATTCATGTAATAAGTCTTGTGTAAATGTTTGTTATACTTATATTATTATGGATAAGAGTTGGATTGATCTTCCAAATCGAACATCTAGAGAATATTTCAATGTCATTACGTAGTTTTTTGACTTCACCAGATAATTTTAAAGAGACTATATTAGTTTTCCATGTAGAAAATGTGCTAAAAGATATCAATTAAAATGGCATATTGTGAGGGACCACCTATTCTTTAACAGATTTCTGAAAAATTATAAGATTTGGACTCATCATGGAGAAGAATATGTTCATTGTCAAAATACGGATGCAGTTCAGATGGATATTGATGCAAGGATGAATGATCCAATGCATTAAATTCTTACTGAAATGGTACGTGGGTTGGATCCTGAAGGCATTGACATACAGAATCTTGAGACAGGTGAGATAAATATTTGCTCCGGTGGAGATCGTGATTTGAGGAGGTTTTATGAAGCACTTGATGATGAAAAAAAGAATTATATCATGGATGTACTTCTTACAATAAATTATCATTTATCGTAGAGTTAATGCAGTTAAAGACTTTGAATCAGTGGTCAGACACATCATTCGACATGCTATTGGTGTTATTTAAAAAGGTTCTTCCTGTCGACGCTAAGATTATCGAGTCATATTACCATGCTCGTAAGTTGAAATAGAACTTAGGTTTTATATATGAGACCATAGATGCATTTGCAAACAGTTGTATTTTGTTTAGAAAAGAAACTGCCCATTTGGATATTTGTATGGTTTGTGGCGCTTCCAGGTAGAAAGAGAACAGGGGAAATCAGACTCATCAAAGACAGATTGCAATATAGGGGAAACTGATTCCCATAAAGCAAATTCATTACTTTCCCCTTAAACTGAGGTTGAAAAGATTTTTTATGTCGTCTAATGTTTCTACATTAATGATATGTCATGTAGAAATAATTCATGAAAGTGATATGTTAACCCACCCGGCAGACTCTCATGCATAGAAGGATTTTGATAAGAGACATCCAGACTTTTCTAAAGATGTTTGTAATGTCCGATTGGGGTTGGAAGTATATGGTTTCAATCCATTCAAGTCTATGTTTGGTGAAACTCATAGCACATGGCCTGTGGTGTTGGTTCCATATAATCTTCCTCTGTGGATTTGTATGAAGCAACAATTTATATTACATTCCACTCTTATTGATGGACCTATAAGTTCAGAGGATAAGATGGATGTTTACCTTCAGCCATTGATTAATGAGTTGAATGAATTTTTGGGTGATGGTGTGATGACTTATGACTGTGAAATGAATGAAATGTTCAAACTGTAGGTTGATTTATTGTGGACAATCATTGACTTCCCGACTTATGAAAATTTATTAGGCTGGAGTATGAAAGGGGAATTTGCTTTCCCATGTTTCAATAAAAGTAAAAAATCTTTATGGCTTAAACATTCTAAAAAATGGGCATTCATGGTTCACAGACATTTTCTCCCCCCTCAGCACAAGTTCAAAAAGGAAAAAGTGGCATTTGATGGTTCTAAAGAGTTCAGCCCAGCACCAAAGTTCATGACAGGATTCGAAATACTATTGCAGATTGAGGAAGAAAATATCCACATGGTATATGAAATTCAGTATTTGGTGGCTCATCCATTATGTAATATTTGTGCTGCGGGTAGGCAGCACAGTCACAATTGGAAAACAAAAAGTATTTTTTATAGTCTTCTATAATAGAAAACTAACATGCTAAGAAATAATATGGATGTCATGCACATTGAAAAAAATGTTTGTGATAACATATTGTGGACCATTTTAGGTGTCATTGGAAAATCAAAGGACCATGTTAATGCACGTCATGATTTGGAAGTAATGGATTTTAAGAAACAGTTTCATTTATAATTAGCTAAGGGAAACAAGGCATATATACCTGGTACACAGTATACGATGACTAAAAAGGAGAAAGAGACATTTCTTTCCATTTTGAAGAAGATTAAGGTTCCTGATGGTTACTCTTATATTATTTCAAAGTGTGTGAATCTGACGAGCGGGACATTGCAAGGGTTGAAAAGTCATGAAAATCACATACTACTTCAGTAGTTGATTCCAATCACAATTTTTGATTGTTTATCCCCCAATGTTTTTCAGCCTTTATTGAGATGAGTAATTTTTTTAGACAGCTTTGTTTAAGAAATCAAGGGAAAAGTGATTTAAAAATTTTGCAGGACCGAATTGTACTTACGCTTTTTCACTTTGAGAAACTATTACGCCCTCATTTTTCGATGTTATGGTCCACTTGACAGTGCACCTAACTGATAAATTAATGGCTTCTAGTCCAGTGCAATTCAGGTGGATGTATCCTATTGAGCGGTATTTGTGTACATTGAAATGATTTGTACGCAACAGAGCTAATCCGGAGGCATCAATAGTCAGTGATTATTTGATGGATGAGTGTACTACTTTTGGTGCAGAATATCTTACAGATGTTGAAACAAAATTAGATAAGCCCTCATGGATTCATGATGGTCTAGTTGGAGAAGGAATCATATTTGATATGGACAAAATTAAGTGGAACAAGCGCATCGATATATATTGTTCAATACTCCATCAGTTGCACCATTAATGTAGTAAGTGTCTTATCACTTTTATTGTATAACTTTTAAATGTTGTGTTTGCATAAGTTGATCATTTAAGCATCACATTATCATTTTTAGGAGACACATTAATTAGATGAAAGAAGAGATGTATCGTGCGACTGAGTATCAAATTCAACAATCTCATTATGCATCATTTCATGATTGGTTCAAGGATTATGTATGTATAAATTTATTTTCATTATGAGTGAAGTATTCTACTAATTTATTTCTGTACAAATCATTATTGAAATCTATGAATTATTTAGTTTCATAATCTGAGGAAGTTAGGGGACCCCACACTAACTGAAGAATTTATCCAATTGGATGAGGGTCCATATATAACGGCTCGTCGTTATAAAGCTATAGATGCTAATGGTTTTAGATTTCGCATTAAAGATGTTGATGAAAAAAGGGAAACACAAAATGGTGGCATCAGTTGTCCATTCTTCGATTCTGGTTATTACTATGGTCAATTGATAGACATCATTGAAGTTGTATACGCACACGGGTTGAAGTACCTATTGTTAAAGTGTAATTGGGTTGATCTAGTGTGTGGATGTAAAGTCGATCAATATCAGTTTTCATTGGTGAATTTTAAATATATGTTATAGAGAAATGAATGAGTTGATATTGAACCTTTCATTTTGACATCACAAGCGGAACAAGTATTCTTCGTTACTTTGCCTTCAAATCCAACTTGGCAAGTTGTTGTGAAAATGTCCAGGTGAGGAGTGTTTTTATTTGAACAAGATGAACATGAGACTATTCCGTTTGTTTCCCAACATCTTGATCAACATACCATAGTTCAACTTGAAGAAGAAATTTATTAGGTCAGAGCGGTTGTTGAAGGAGAAATGGTCGATTTTCATACTTAATGAAAGGTATAATTTTTTTCCCGCTATTCAGTATTTAATGTCCTAGGATATCATAAATTATCTAACCATTTTTATAAATCCTTGTAAGTTTTAATACCAACTTTTATAAGTTTATTCATTTATAAATATTTAGAGTGATTTCTATTTTGGTATCTTCATGTTATTGTTGGTGTATCTTCCCATTTTGGTATTCTTAATTTGGTTCATGTGCTTCTTTAATTTTTATTAATTCAATCTGAAATTTGGCTATGCATTGATTGGTTTTGTACATAATTTGTATATATGTTTTGTTAACTTTCTGATTTTTTAAAATCCATTCAAAAATAATTATTCAATCCCTTTTTGTTTGACTAACAACTGTACAAGTTTGATTTTTTTAAAACCAATCCAATTTATCTTTTTGACACTTTGGATTGTCCCCTTACTAATGTTTTTTATGACTGCAGGCATGTCAGAGGAAGAGGCAGCAGATCCACATCATCCATCTGATCCATATACACCTCAGGGTAGAGGTATGTTTGAATGTCATTGTGTCTATTTTTTATGTAATTGATAAACACACACACACACACACACATATATATATATATAACATCTATAAAATTATATATAAAATTTATTTCAATATGATCAGACTCGGCTGCTTCTTCCTCTCGCAAGAGAGGCCCTAGTCGTGGAATTTTATCATGGAATTTCGACACGAAATTTCATGTTTCCTTTGATGAGATATTTCATCCTGTGGTATTTAATTCCCCTCCATTTATTCTATAACATCCCGCCTTTTATCACATAAACTTTCATTACATTATACAAAATCGAGGATCTTTAAGGTTTAGTGTCTTGGAAACGAGGAACTCAAAACATGAAAACATAAAACATTCTTCTTAAACACTTGAAAGGATTCTCCTTATGTTCATACTAGGTTCATTACTGCATCTCATAACCTAGGGACATACATCAAAGGAAAGGGTGAGTAGAAGGCCCAGTAAGGAAAACAAGGGAAACATTTAACATGTGAACTTGAGATACATCAATAAAGTCATGAAAAAGAACCTTAAGGCTTGAGAAAGAAATCATGAGGAATATCATAATAAAAAGAATGTATTTAATAAATTGAAGATGTGGCTAAAACATTTAACATAGACAATCATTTCTATTTCACCATGGTCCATCTCCAAGGTGTCATTAAAAATTACCAAGGTTATTCGCCAAGGCGTCGATAAAAATGGTCATCTCTAGAGATTAAGTCTTTACCCAATGCATTGGAGAGATATTAGGGAACACCCTTAAATTTTCCTTTATTATCATGTGAGCCACATATATCATCATCAAAAATTTCATAAATAACCCATATAGGATAAGAGAAAAGGGTTTCCTTCCATAATCATAACCTTTTTAAAAACTTCTTTAAAGACGTGATCTTTATGTCACTTTAAACCCACAGAAAAAGGAAAGTGGGTTTCATGTATGTAAATACCAGAATTTAAAATAGAAAATTTTGATATATATGTGAATATCCTTGTAAAATAAAGAGCTTTGATTATTCACTTAATAAAATAAAAGAATTTGAGAAAATGGGAGAGGCATTTTGAGACGAAAATTCTGCAGCATAGCGGCTATGTTATAGGGTTTTAGAACATATTGAAAAGAGAGGGTACATGGGTCACCCACTCATAAATGATCCATAAAAAAGTATAGGGATAGAATATAATGGATATAAGAACATGGTAATGAAATTTGAAAGACATACCATATGAAATGAAAAACATTGAAGGAAGACAAAAATAATATTTCTCTTATGAAAATTCAACAGCCTAACGGCGTCACTTAAAACTTCAAAGAAATGAATTTAAGAGATAAAATAGGGTCTCTCATCATATGAAAATAAAATATCAGTAAGAAATATGTAGATATAATACACCAACAAAATAAAAAGGAACTTTAAATACTTAACATGAAAAAAGAACTTGAAAATGAGAAGGGTGAAAGAATCCCTTAAAAATTCGGCAGCCTAACGACGCCACTTAAAACATCAAAATAATAAATTGAAGAGATAAAATAGGGTCTCTAATCATATTAACATAAAAGATAAGTATGATAGATATAGATATCATACCCCAAAAAAAATAAAAAGGAACTTGAAATACTTGACATGAAAATAGAACTTGATAATGAGAAGGGTGAAAGAATCCCTTAAAAATTCAGCAGCCTAACGGTGCCACTTAAAACTATCATAAAATGAAATTATGAGAGAAATAGGGGATAAATAATCATAAAATATATAGTAAAATGAGTATAATAGAACATCCCCAACATAATAACTTGGGGCTTAAAAGAAATGACATAAACGAGAGTACTTGAAAAGAAAGAGAGAGGTAAGATCCCTTATCTTAAAACGTAACTCTTAAAACTCAAAGGTTGGGACCTTGAGGGCTTGGGGGAACCTTGGGAGGACTCATTTAGAGGTAATGAGACCAGAGCTTCGTTTGGGAAGAGTTGGGAGTGAAAACTAAAGGAGTAAAGGGTGGATATTTATAGGGAAAGTGAGGGGACAAGGCATTAATGGCCAAGGGACACCTGATTAGTGGTATTAGCAAAACCATGGGCTTGCCCATGGTATTTTCCCATGGTATTGGCCACATGGGACACCGCATACCTTATATTACTATTCATAAGTCGACCATATTGATTACATACTTAATACATCATTTAATGATGTCATTAAACACCCGTAACTTAAAAAACTGTATTTTAACTATTCATAAAAAATTCAACTTTCTCAGAAAAATCCCAAAATTTCACCTTAACCAAATATTGATGCTCTCATTTCAAAAATGAACTCTACTTTTTAAAAATAATTTTCTAAATATTTTTATTTTAATTTTTAAATAAATACAATATTCACAGAAAATTCATTTTTTTCAGAAAAATCCCCAAATATTACCTTAACATAATATAGATGTTCTGAGTTCAAAAATGAAATCCATTTTATAAAAATAATTTTCTAAATATTTTTAATTTAATTTTTAATTAAAAAAACTATTCACCCGAAAAAACTAATACTTGACTAATAATTTCTAAAACAGTTATTTACCCATTTTATTGAATCATATTACTTAATAAATGTTCCTAGAATATATTAATACTTTATTTAAGTGATATTACTAATCCATTTGGTCACATTAGTAATCCTAAGCATAAAATCACTATTCATAATTTACTATTCATGAAAAATTAAGTTGATCTTATTAGACTCTAAATTTCGTACTAAACATAATTGTAGAAGACCATTTTTTGAAAATAATTACACATTTTTAATTATTTAAGGTTTACATCAACATTTTTTAAAATATCCTTTCTCTAAAATTCATCAAAAATAAGCATACTATATTTATCCGGACATTTAAAAATTCAGAAACTTCATCATAAGAAGAAATCACAATTTTTATTTATGTCAAAGGATTACACAAGGTTGTTAAGGTCTCATTACATATCCCCTTATAACACCAACATAAGACCTAAGAGTAAGGTGTTCTAGGATGATAGAATCTTGGGGTGGCTCAGCCAACATTTCACGAGTAGTAATTTCTATCAGTTTGAACTTCTCGCGAAGGCGATTCCGTTCTAGCTTCACATGATGAAGTTCGGCTTGGGTTTGGTCCAGAGCAAAGCCCAGTGGTGCTACCTCCTTCCCAAGTTCCGTTATATGGGCTTCGATTGGCCCGAGACTACTAGATGAGGCCATCAAATCTTCTTTCTATATTAATTAACCAAGATCACATGTATATAGAGACAATAATCGAAATGTTTAGTTTCCATTGGTCATATTGACCAATGGTCATATAATAGTCAAAACCCAATGGTCTCATTTTAATTATACTCATGTTTTCAAATGAAACAGTTTTGTTGAGTATGAAATAAAATAAAACACAAAATTAGGAAATAAGATTTATTCAAAATTTCGGGTCGTTACATTCGTCCCCCCTTAAGAAATTGCGTCCTCGCAATTTTTAAAATTGGATTTGGAAATATCATTGAAAGTCCCACATCGAAAAAGGATCCAGTAAAACTATTATTTTAAAAGAAAGAAAGGTGAGTACAAAGGTCACCCGAGTTAACCCACACTAGGATTCCATGTAGGAAAACATGGACATGGAAGAGAAAACAAAGGGTCATGTTTGGATGGAGAGTGATAGAAAACATGATTAGAATAAATTTAACCACAAGAAAATCACAAACTTATAATGTTTGTAAATGTTATTTGATTACCCATTAGGAAACGTAAACCAACAACGTTTTTGTTTTACATTTATTTTCATAATTTTGAGGAATTCATTTACTACATAGAATAAAAACATAAGGAAATATACCTACCTTCAAGTAGAGTTTCATCCTTTAACAAGTTTCTACCAAAACTAATCTTTTCTCCAAACGATGAGCATTCAAAACTACTCGGTCTCATCAAAGCACTAGAATCATCTCCTAGAGAATCACATAATCCACAAAAGATTAACTATCTATTTCTTCTATCTTTAAACATTATCCCAAAAACACAAGGGGTAAGATAAAACAACTCTTAAAAAAGAAAGAATCCCATCGGAAGGGAAACTTATTTAAATCTTAAAAATTCCACGGTACTACCCAAAGTTCATCGTAGACCATTCCATAAACAAATGTCCTTAAAATTCCTCAAAACAAACCAAACTAAGATTGAAACCCAATTATAAGAACGATCTCATAACATAGTCTTCCAAGATAAACTTCATCGTTCATCTCCAAATAACATCAACCACTCCTAACAACTTATAACAAAAGTAGCTAACCTAAACATATTTTTTCCAAGATAGGTTAATCATTTCCATAAGTAACCTATATTAGCATAAGTTCACCTTAAATTCGTCGATTCTTCAAAATATAAGTCAACCTTTATTCCTCAAATAAAATATCGTAGTAATCTATTTACCTCGATCATATAGGGTTCCCAAAATAGTGAACGTCTTCCAAAATAATAATCATCTTTTAATCCCCTAATCATCTTTTTTTTCAAGAGGAACAGCTTCACAACATCAACATGTGGTACATGACAATAGATTTTTTCCTTAATGATATAAAACCATTTTAGGTAGTGACTCTATGTTCTTAGAAAACATTAAATATATTCTCATAGGGCATGAACTAAAAAAACAACATGGCATAAACAATTATTGCAAATAAGTCACATGTACGTTAGTCATCAAGATCCATCTCAGCATAGGACTTGAATTGTTCCCTTGTTCTTGAAGATTGTTGATGCTCATCATGCTTCTCATACCTTCCAAGAGATCATTTCCTTAGATAATGTATAACTTCTCCACATTTACGACATTGAAAATTATAAGGTACATTAGATCAAACCTTATCTCTATTTGTCACATTATCCATTTTTTTTAAAGCAATTAGCTACTTTATGCCCGATCACCCCACACTTAAAACATCTCTCGGTTCCTTTGTGACATTCCCCTTGGTGCCTCTTTCCATAATTTTTGCACAAAGAAAATTGGATCTTCTTTCCCTTATCAAATTTATTAGATTAACATCCATGAGACTTCATATTCTTCTTCCTTGATGAATTTGGGCATTCAACCAGGTACCAATTGTTAATTGTGATTTTTGGTAGATGGTTTGGAATAATCACAATATGTTCAACTTGATATCTCGTCATATCTATCACATTAATAGGGTAATCATCACATTTACTATCACATTGGTTATTGGGACATGTTCTTATATTTCCCACCATTAACTAAGAAAAGAAAGTATAATTAGGGGGCTTAAATACTTATCCAATAATCATGAAAAGGAAACTTAAAGCATAGAAGGATAAACTTCTAGAAGAAAAGTATACCCTAACTTGTGATCCCCTAGGTTCCAATCTAGGTTATCCATGATCATATATTCTTATGTGAATCTTTATTTTATTTTATCTTTGTTCCTTTAATAATGGTTCATACTAAGCTTATGAATTTACCAAAGAATATCCCCCGGGAGTGTCGTAACCAAGTGTGCAGCAAGGCTCGTTGTTGTGTACCAGTTCCCATTCGAGTCTAGCTCAAAGTGGTGTTTTCAGGTTTTACCCCTATGTACATCTGTGCCAAAGCCACCTCTACCTGCTCATATCCAGACAGGGATGTATTTGATTGATAAACCACTTACTGAATACTCACCAAAATACTAGGAAGATTTCCTATATTTAAACTTGTTTATAGGGTTCTTACTAATGTTTTCATATCCTAATTTCAAAAAATAACTAAACCATCCTTTGATACCAACTATAACATCCCGCCTTTTATCACATAAACTTTCATTCCATTATACAAAACCGATGATCTGTAAGGTTTAGTGTCTTAGAAACCAGGAACTCAAAACATGAAAACATAAAACATTCTTCTTAAACACTTGAAAGTATTCTCCTTATGTTCATCCTAGGTTCATTAATGCATCTCATAACATGGGGATATACATCAAAAGAAAGGGTGAGCAGAAGGGCCAGTAAGGGAAACAAGGGAAACATTTAACATGTGAACATGAGATACATTGATAAAGTCATAAAAAGAACCTTACGGCATGAGAAAGAAATCATGAGGAATATCATAATAAAAATAACATATTTCATAAATTGAATATGTGGCTACAACATTTAACATAGACAATCATTTGTGTTTCACCAAGTTCCATCCCCAAGGTATCATTAAATTTTACCAAGGTTATTCATCAAGGCGTCGTTAAAAATGGTCATCTCTAGAGATTAAGTCTTTACCCAATGCATTGGAGGGCTATTAGGGTGAACCCTTAAATTTTCATTTATTATCATGTGAGTCACATATATCATCATCAAAAATTTAATAAATAACCCATATATCATAAAAGAATTGGGTTTCCTTTCATAATCATAACGTTTTTAAAAACAGCTTTAAAGAAATGATCTTTATGTCACTTTAGACCCATAGAAAAAGGAAAGTGGGTTTCATGTATGTAAATCCCAGAATTTAAAATAGAAAATTTTGATATATATGTGAATACCCCTGTAGAATAAATATCTTTGATTATTCACTTAATAAAATAAATGAATTTCAGAAAAAGGGAGAGGCATTTTGAGATGAAAATTCTGCAGCATTACGGCTATGTTATAGGGTTTTAGAAAATATTGAAAAGAGAGGGGACATGAGTAACCCACTCATAAATGTACCATAAAACAGTAGAGGGATAGAATATAATGGATATAAGAACATGTTAAGGAAATTTGAAATAAATACCATATGAAATGAAAAACATTGAAGGAAGAAAAAATAAGATTTCTCTTATGAAAATTCGGCAGCCTAACGGCGTCACATGAAACTTCAAAGGAATGAATTGAAGAGATAAAATAGGGTCTATAATCATATGAACATAGAATATCAGTATGAAAAATATAGAGATCATACCCCAACAAAATAAAAAGGAACTTGAAATACTTAACATGAAAATAGAACTTGAAAATGAGAAGGGTGAAAGAATCCCTTAAAAATTCGGCAGCCTAACGACACCACTTAAAACATAAAAATACTAAATTGAAGAGATCAAGTAGGGTCTCCCATAGTATGAAAATAAAAGATAATTATTATAGATATAGAGATCAAAACCCAAAAAAATAAAAAGTAACTTGAAATACTTGACATGAAAATAGAACTTGAAAATGAGAAGGATGAAAGAATCCCTTAAAAATTCAGCAGCCTAACAGCGCCACTTAAAACGTTCAAAAAATGAAATGATGAGATAAATAGGGGATATCTCATCATAAAATGTATAGTAAAATGAATATAAAAGAACACCCCCAACATAATAATTTGGGGCTTAAAAGAAATCACATAAACGAGAGTACTTGAAAAGAAAGAGAGAGGTAGGATCCCTTACCTTAAAACATAACTCTTAAAACCCAAAGTTTGGGACCTTGAGGGATTGGGGGCACCTTGGAAGGACTCCTTTGGAGGTAATGAGACCATAGATTCCTTATGGAAGAGTTGGTAGTGAAAACTAATGGAGGGAAGGGTGGGTATTTATAGGGAAAGTGAGGGGACATGGCATTAATGGTCAAGGGACACCTCCTTGGTGGTATTAGAAAAACCATGGGCTTGCCCATGGTATTGGATACTTGGAACACTTCATACCTTATCTTACTATTCATAAGTCGAACATATTGATTACATACTTAATACATCATTTAATGATGTCATTAAACACCCGTAACTTAAAAACTGTATTTTCACTATTCATCGAAAATTCAACTTTCTCTGAAAAATCCCAAAATATCACCATAACCAAATATCGATGCTCTGATTTCAAAAATAAACTCCATTTTATAAAAATATTTTTCTAAATATTTTTATTTTAATTTTTAAATAAATACACTATTCACCGAAAATTCATTTTTTTTAGAAAAATCCCCAAAAATTACCTTAACATAATATAGATGCTCTGAGTTCAAAAATGAAATCCATTTTATAAAAATAAATTTCTAAATATTTTTAATTTAATTTTTAATTAAAACACTATTCACCCAGAAAAACTAATACTTGACTAATAATTTCTGAAACAATTATTGACCCATTTTATTGAATCATATTACTTAATCAAGGTGCCTAGATTATATTAATACTTTCTTTAAGTGAGATTACTAATCCATTTGGTCACATTACTAATCCTAAGCATAAAATCACTATTCATCATTTACTATTCATCAAAAATTAAGTTGATCTTATTAGACTCTAAATTTCGTCCTAAACATAATTGTAGAAGACCATTTTTTGAAAATCATTACACATTTTTAATTATTTAAGATTTATATCAAAAAATTTAAAAATATCATTTCTCTAAAATTCATCAAAAATAAGCATACTATATTTATCCTGACATTTGAAAATTCACAAACTTCATCATAAGAAGAAATCACAATTTTTATTTAAGTCAAAGGATTACACAAGGCTGTTATGGTCTCATTACATAGCCCCTATAACACCAGCATAGGACCTAAGAATAAGGTGTGCTAGGGTGATAGAATCTTGGGGTGGCTCGGCCAACATTGCACGAGTAGTAATTTCAAATCAGTTTGAACTTCTCGTGAAGGTGATTCCATTCTAGCTTCACATGATGAAGTTTGTCTTGGGTTTGGTCCAGAGCAAAGCCTAGTGGTGCTACCTCCTTCCCAAGTTCTGTTATATGGGCCTCGATTGGCCCGAGACTACTGGATGAGGCCATCAAATCTTCTTTCTATATTAATTAACCGAGATCACTTGTATTTAGAGACAATAATCGAAATGTTTAGTTTCCAGTGGTCATATTGACCAATGGTCATATAATAGTTGAAACCCAACGGTCTCATTTTAATTATACTCATGTTATCAAATGAAACAGTTTTGTTGAGTATGAAATAAAATAACACACAAAATTAGGAAACAAGATTTATTCAAAATTTTGGGTTGTTACATTCTTCCCCACTTAAGAAATTGTGTCCTCCCAATTTTTAAAATTGGATTTGGAAATTTCATTGAATGTCCCACATCAGAAAAGGAGTAAGTAAAAATATTATTTTAAAAGAAAGAAAGGTGAGTACAAAGGTCACCCGAGTTAACCCACACTAGGATTCCATGTAGGAAAACATGGACATGGAAGAGAAAACAAAGGGTCAAGTTCTGAGGGAGAGTGATAGAAAACATGATTAGGAGAAAGTTAACAACAAGAAAATCACAAACTTATGATGTGTGTAAACGGTCTTTGATTACCCAGTAGGAAACGTAAACCAAAAACATTTTTGTTTTACGTTCCTTTTCATAATTTTGAGGAATTCATTTACTACATAGAATAAAAACATAAGGAAATATACCTACCTTCAAGTAGAGTTTCATCCTTTAAAAAGTTTCTACCAAAACTAATATTTTCTCCAAACGATGAGTATTCAAAACTACTTGGTCTCATCAAAGCACAAGAATCATCTTCTAGAGAATCACATAATCCACAAAATATTAACTATCTATTTATTCTATCTTTAAACATTATCCCAAAAACACAAGGGGTAAGATAAAACAACTCTTAAAAAATAAAGAATCCCATAGGAAGGGAAACTTTTTTAAATCTTCAAAATTCGACGGTACTACCCAAAGTTCATCATAGACCATTCCATAAACAATTGTCCATAAAATTCCTCAAAATAAACCAAACTATGATTGAAACCCAATTACAAGAATGATCTCATAACATAGTCTTCCAAGATAAACTTCATCGTTCATCTCCAAACAATATCAACCACTCCTAACATCTTATAACAAAAGTAGCTAACCTAAACATTTTTTTCCCAAGATAGGTTAATCATTTCCATAATTAACCTATATTAGCATAAGTTCACCTTAAATTCATCGATTCTTCAAAATATAATTCAACCTTTATTCCTCAAAGAAAATATCGTAGTAATCTATTTACCTTGATCATATAGGGTTCCCAAAATAGTGAACATCTTCTAAAATAATAATCATCTTTTAATCCCCTAATCATCTTTTTTTCAAGAGGAATAGCTTCAGAAAAACAACATGTGGTACATAAAAATAGATGTTTTCCTTAATGATATAAAACCATCTTAGGTAGTGACTCTATGTTCTTAGAAAAGCATTAAAGATATGATCATAGGGCATGAACTAAAAAAACAACATGACATAGACAATTATTGCGAAGAAGTCACATGTACTTTAGTCATCAAGATCCATCTCAGCATAGGACTTGCATTGTTCCCTTGTTCCTGAAGATTGTTGATGCTCGTCATGCTTCTCATCCCTTCCAAGAGATAATTTCATTGGATAATGTATAACTTATCCACATTTACGACATTGAAAATTATAAGGTACATTAGATCGAACCTTATCTCAATTCCTCACATTATCAATTTTTTATAGCAATTAGCTACATTATGCCTGATCACCCCACACTTAAAACATCTCTCGGTTCTTTTGTGACATTACCCTTGGTGCCTCTTTCCACACTTTTTGCACAAAGGAAATTGGGTCTTCTTTACCTTATCAACTTTATTAGATAAACATCCTTGAGATTTCATCTTCTTCTTCCTTGATGAATTTGGGCTTTCAACTAGGTACCAATTATTAATTTTGATTTTTGGTAGCTGGTTTGGCATAATCACAATATGTTAAGCTTGATATCTCGTCATCTCTATCACATTAATAGGGTAATCGTCACATTTCCTATCACATTGGTTATTGGGACATGTTCTTATATTTCTCGCCATTAACTAAGAAATGAAAGTATAATTAGGGGGCATAAATACATTTCCAATAATCATGAAAAGGAAACTTAAAGCATAGAAGGATAAACTTGTAAAAGAAAAGTATACCCTAACTTGTGATCCCCTAGGTTCCAATCTAGTTTATCCATGATCATATATTCTTATGTAAATCTTTATTTTATTTTATCTTTGTTCATTTAATAATGGTTCATACTATGATTATGAATTTACCAAAGTATATCCCCCTGGAGTTTCATAACCAAGTGTGCAGCAGGGCCCATTGTTGTGTACCAGTTCCCGTTCGAGTCTAGCTCAAAGAGGTGTTTTCAGGTGTTTCCCCTATGTATATCTGTGCCCAAGCCACCTCTACCTGCTCGTATCCAGACATGGATATATTTTCTTGATAAACCACTTACTGAATTCTCACCAAAATGCTAGGAAGATTTCCTATATTTAAACTTTTCTATAGGGTTCTTCCTAAAGTTTTCATATCCTAATTTCCACAAATAACTAAACCATCCTTTGATACCAACTATAACATCCCACCTTTTTATCACATAAACTTACATTACATTATACAAAACCAAGGATCTTTAAGGTTTAGTGTCTTGGAAACCCGGAACTCAAAACATGAAAACATAAAACATTCTTCTCAAACACTTGAAAGGCTTCTCCTTATGTTCATACTAGCTTCATTACTGCATCTCATAACCTGGGGACATACATCAAAAGAAAGGGTGAGAAAAAGGCCCAGTAAGGGAAAAAGGGAAACATTTAACATGTGAACTTGAGATACATCATTAAAGTCATGAAAAATAACTTTAAGGAATGAGAAAGAAATCATGAGGCATATCATAATAAAAATAACGTATTTAATAACTTGATGATGTGGCTACAAAATTTAACATAGACAATCATTTCCATTTCACCAAGGTTCGTCCCCAAGGTTTCATTAAAAATTACCAAGGTTATTCACCAAGGCGTCGTTAAAAATGGTCATCTCTAGAGATTAAGTCTTTACCCAATGCATTGGAGCACTATCAGGCTGCACCCTTAAATTTTCCTTTATAATCATGCGATCCACATATATCATCATCAAAAATTTCATAAATAACCCATATATCATAAAAGAAATGGGTTTCCTTTCATAATCATAACGTTTTTGAAAACTGCTTTAAAGACATGATCTTTATGTCACTTTAAACCCACAGAAAATGGAAAGCGGGTTTCAGGTATGTAAATCCCAGAATTTAAAATAGAAAATTTTGATATATATGTGAATACCCCTATAGAATAAATATCTTTGAGTATTCACTTAATAAAATAAAAGAATTTAAGAAAAAGGGAGAGGCATTTTGAGACGAAAATTCTGCAGCATAACGGCTATGTTATAGGGTTTTAGAAAATATTGAAAAGAGAGGGGACATGGGTCACCCACTCATAAATGATCTGTAAAATAGTAGAGGGACAGAATATAATGGATATAAGAATATTTTAATGAAATTGGTAAGACATACCATATGAAATGAAAAACATTGAAGGAAGAAAAAAATAAGATTTCTCTCATGAAAATTCGGCAGCCTAACGGCGTCACTTAAAACTTCAAAGAAATGAATTGAAGAGATCAAATAGGTTCTCTCATCATATGAACATAAAAGATCAGTATGACAGATATAGAGATCATACCCCAACAAAATAAAAAGGAACTTGAAATACTTAACATGAAAACAGAACTTGAAAATGAGAAGGGTGAAAGAATCCCTTAAAAATTCGGCAGCCTAACGACACCACTTAAAACATAAAAATACTAAATTGAAGATATAAAATAGGGTCTCTAATCATATGAAAATAAAATATCAGTATTATATATATAGAGATCATACCCCAACAAAATAATAAGGAACTTGAAATACTTGACATGAAAATAGAACTTGATAATGAGAAGGGTGAAAGAATCCCTTAAAAATTCGGCAGCCTAACGGCGCCACTTAAAACTTTCATAAAATGAAATTATGAGAGAAATAGGGGATATATCATCATAAAATGTACAGTAATATGAATATAAAAGAACACCCCCAACATAATAATTTTGGGCTTAAAAGAAATCACATAAACGAGAGTACTCTAAAAGAAAGAGAGAGGTAGGATCCCTTACCTTAAAACGTAACTCTTAAAACTCAAAGTTTGGGACCTTGAGGGCTTGGAGTCACCTTGGGAGGACTCCTTTTTCGGTAATGAGACCAGAGCTTCGTTGGGGAAGAGTTGGGAGTGAAAACTAAAGGAGAAAAGGGTGGGTATTTATAGGGAAAGTGAGGGGACAAGGCATTAATGATCAAGGGACACCACATTGGTGGTATTAGCAAAACCATTGGCTTTCCCATGGTATTTTCCCCTGGTATTGGCCACTTGGGACACCTCATACCGTATGTTACTATTCATAAGTCGACCATATTGATTACATACTTAATACATCATTTAATGATGTCATTCAACACTCGTAACTTAAAAACTGTATTTTCATTATTCATCAAAAATTCAACTTTCTCAGAAAAATCCCAAAATTTCACCTTAACCAAATATTGATGCTATGATTTCAAAAATGAACTCAATTTTATAAAAATAATTTTATAAATATTTTAATTTTAATTTTTAAATAACTACACTATTCACGAAAATTCATTTTTTCAGAAAAATCCCCAAAAATTACCTTAACATAATATAGATGCTCTGAGTTCAAAAATGAAATCCATTTTATAAAAATAATTTTCTAAATATTTTTAATTTAATTTTTAATTAAAAAACACTATTCACCTGAAAAAACTAATACTTGACTAATAATTTCTGAAACAGTTATTTACCCATTTTATTAAATCATATTAATTAATCAAGGCACCTAGATTATATAAATACTTTGTTTAAGTCATATTAGTAATTCATTTGGTCACATTACTAATCCAAAGCATAAAATCACTATTCATATTTTACTATTCATCAAAAATTAAGTTGATCTTATTAGACTCTAAATTTCATAATAAACATAATTGTACAAGACCATTTTTTGAAAATCATTACTCGTTTTTAATTATTTATGGTTTACATCAACATTTTCAAAAATATCCTTTCTCTAAAATTCATCAAAAATATGCATATTATATTTATCCGGACATTTGAAAATTCACAAACTTCATCATAAGAAGAAATCACAATTTTTATTTAAGTTAAAGGATTACACAAGGCTATTACGGTCTCATTACATAACCTCTTATAACACCAGCATAGGACCTAAGAGTAAGGTGTGCTAGGGTGATAGAATCTTGGGGTGGCTCGACCAACATTGCACGAGTAGTAATTTCTATCAGTTTGAACTTCTCCCGAAGGTGATTCCGTTCTAGCTTCACATGATGAAGTTCAGCTTGGGTTTGGTCCAGAGCAAAGCCCAGTGGTGCTACCTCCTTCCCAAGTTCTGTTATATGGGATTCGATTGGCCCGAGACTACTGGATGAGGCCATCAAATCTTCTTTCTATATTAATTAACCAAGATCACTTGTATTTAGAGAAAATAATCGAAATGTTTAGTTTCCAGTGGTCATATTGACCAATGGTCATATAATAGTCGAAACCCAACGGTCTCATTTTAATTAAACTCATATTGTCAAATGAAACAGTTTTGTTGAGTATGAAATAAAATAACACACAAAATTAGGAAACAAAATTTATTCAAAATTTTGGGTCGTTACATATTCATCAGTTGGGTCATATCATACGTGACCCACATCGATTTCCATTGACCACACGTGATTGGGCTTCTATCCCTCAGGACACATTAGATTATCTTTGGAGGGAGTTTCAGGTAAGAAGACCATTTTACTTTCTTCCCTATGTATAAACAATACTAACTTATTTGATTTTTTTCATTAATATAAAAATTTGAAAGTATTCCCCGATGAGTTTCGGCCCATGTGTTTGAAAAAATGTCGTAATATTTGGAAATATTATAAAGGAAAAGTCCAGAGGGACCATTGGGAACCAAATGTGGGTGCCCCAGACATTCTAGAAAAAGTCCCAAGAGGTGTCCTCCCAGCTCAGTGGTGTGAATTAGTTGCATATTGGTCTAATGAGGGTGTTGTGGTTTGTATATTTATTATGGTATATATATTTTTAAAAATGTGTGATTTATTTGAAATTTGAATTAATTGAATGTAGGAGGGGTCAGCACGCCATTCTAAGAATCAAGCATTGGAGGTACCACCTCACAGGCTCGAGACTCGTCATGTGTCTCAGATCTGATAGGAGGTATTTATTATTCATTTTTTAATTTATCAATTAATATGGTTTTGTGTTTATATTCTATTCATATACAGTTACAGGATCAAGGTGCACCGATTGATAAAAGGTCAGTGTGGATGAGGACTCGTGATCGAAATGATCCAGAGGTTGTAGCAATGATAGTAAGTGCTTGTACTCATTACCAATACTTACATAAATCTATATATTAACATATATATGTATATATATTTAAACATTTAATAGTATCAATTTGAAGCTGAGTTAGAACAGCTGCTAGAGGACGAGCGATAGCTTCCCATGCGAAGGGATGAGATCTTTCATCGCATTATTGGTCGGGATGGGCATGGATATAGTTTGACCTATGGAACAAGGATTCCTCATACTGTAGTATCACGCTCTACAGTTGTCGGTCCTACTGCTGCTTAGATGACACAGTAGTTGTCAGATTTTGAGGCATGGTTGTGCGCTTCCGAGGAGGTAAATGTGCAATTGATCGCTGACGTTTGAGCACTGTGGGAATATGTGCATACAAATGATGGTGCAAGGGATCATACGACGTAGGTTTATAATATATTTATTTATGTAATTTCTATTATTTTTGTTATTAAAATCTTCATAATTTTTATTTATTGTAGGCCCCTGGACCATCGGATGGAGGTAGCAGTCATGACCATGCATGATGCATCATATTAACAAGGTGGGTTTATTTTTTTATTTTTGGGGTTGTTAGTATTGTTTAGGTTGGGTTCCTAGTGAGATTTTTTGAGATTTGGGGGTATCCTGTGTGTTTTGGCCTTATTCAATGTTTGTGTGCATGAATTGAGAAGTAACCATGAAACTGATTAATGATTTGGATATTTTTAGTTCATTTTATTCTTTAATGTTTTCAATTGCATGTTCTGTGAATAGTTTTCAAAAAAACCATGTGATTCCTAATAGAAACCATGGAACTTGTTTTTGGTGACTGAGCTCAGGTTCACTATTTGAAGGCCTCTGGCCCACCCCTGAAAGCCCTCCATACCCCAGAAATCCCCCCCCCCGCACCACAAACATCCCCCCCACACCTCAGACAATCCCCCCCCCCCCACACACACACCCCAGAATTCATTAGCAGAATTGACCATTAGTACATTAAGGAAATTGTTCATTAGGTTGTTAGGCCATTAGGGAAATTGTCCAATTGTCCAATGGTCCAATTGGATGTAGGCCAAATGCCCATTAAGACATTATTCCATTATTCCAATTGTAAAACTAGACAATAGGCCATTATTCCAATTTTTTGTTAGGCCACTATGCCATTCGAGCATTAGGGAATGAAGTGAATTGGTAAATGGGATACTTTGACATTGTGTCATTAGGAAAATTCACCTTTAGGCTATTAGAATAATTGATCATTATGCTGTTAGGCCAATTTTCCATTAGGAAAATTAGTTTGTATGACCCCCCCCCCCCCCACCATCGAATACCCCCCCCACCCCGGACACCCCCCCCCCACCCCCAGACAGCCCCCCCCCCACTAGACATCCCCCCCCCCACGCACGCATTTCATGCAGGACAAACACCTAAAAACACATATTCAGCCGTTCTGCACAAACCACCATTTTGAATGACGTGTATTCTCCTTTTACACCTGGAAAATAATAATTAGGGTATTTTCCTTTGTTTTCAAGTCATGCCGATGTTGTTCGGTATGCATTTGACCTTTAAATGCATGTTTTGGCCATTTACGACATGTGGTGTGCGCTTCTGATCACCGTAGTTAAACGACAACACTGATTGATGTGTCTTCTGCCCGAACATTTCACAATTCACCCACCCTTTGTTGTCGTCCGATTTCATGGTATTCTGAGGTCATTCGGCCAGTTTTGATCACCCCACGCACGCTTTTCAAACGCGCCAAAATGACGTGTAACGGTTGAATTTAGAGATAACATGCTCATAATGACTTTAAATCACACGAAAACAATATGAATATTATTTGTGTCATGTAAAAGGAGATGACATGTTAATCAGACATGCGGTGTGCGCAGTACGACCGAATATGCTATTTTGAACAGTTTGGCGTGCTCTAAAAGGGTGTGTTGGGTGGTCAAAACCTGCTGAACGGCCTTGGAATGCCATGAAATTATACGACAACAACAGTGGTGTAAATTTTTAAATGGTCGGGCAGACGTCATGACAATTTGAGAAAATGTACTCAGAATGAATTGAAATCCCACAAAAACAATATGAATAATATTCTAGACATGTAGTAGGAGACAACACATCAATAGGACATGTTGTGTGCACGGTACGACCGAATTTGCTGTTTTGAACAGTTTGGCGCGCTCTAAAAGGGCGCATTGGGTAGTCAAAACCAGCCAAACGACCTCTAAATTCCATGAAATCATACGAAAACAACCGCGGTTTGAATTGTGAAATGTTCAGGTATACAGAATGTCAATTGTATGTGTTTTTTGACCGCGGTTACCGGAAACTCATTTCTGATGTCATAAAACGCCAAAACGATGTGTAACGGTTGAATTCAGAGAAAACGTGCTCAGAATGAGTTCAAATCACAAAAAAACAATATGAATATTATCCGTGACATGTATGAGGAGAGGGCACATCAATCAGACGTGTGGTGTGCACGGTACAACCAAATATGTTGTTTTGAACAGTTCGGCGCGCTCTAAAAGGGCGCGTTGGGTGGTCAAAACTAGCCGAATGACCATAGAATGCCATTAAATCATACAACAACAATCGTGGTGTAAATTTTGAAATTTTCAGGCAGACGATGCGTCAATCAGAGGTGTCATTTGACCACGATGACTAGAAAAGCATTTTCAGAGTCAGAAAATGCCAAAATGAAGTGTAACGGTCAAATTCAGAGAAAACGTTCTCATAATAACTTGAAATCACATAAAAACAATATGAATATTATTCGTGACACGTAGGAGGAGACGACACATCAATCAGATGTACGGTGTGCACGGTACGACCGAATATGCTGTTTTGAACAGTTCGACGTGCTCTAAAAGGGCACTTTGGGTGGTCAAAACTAGTCGAATGACATCAGAATGCTATTAAATAATACGACAACAACCGTGGTGTGAATTTTGAAATTTTCGGGTAGACATCACATCAATCGGAGGTGTCATTTGACCGCGGTGACCGGAAATGCATTTCCGGACTCATAAAATTCCAAAACGACGTGTAACGGTCGAATTCAGAGAAAGCATGCTCAGAATGACTTTAAATCACATGAAAACAATATGAATATTATTCCTGACACGTAGGAGGAGACGACACGTCAATCGGATGTGCAGTCTGCGCAGTACAACAGAATATGTTGTTTTGAACAGTTCAGTGCGCTCTAAAAGGGAGTGTTGGGTGATCAAAACCTGCCGAACGACCTTGGAATTCCATAAAATCATACGAAAACAAACGTGGTGTGAATTTTTAAATTTTTTGGCAGACGTGACATCAATTGGAGGTGTCATTTGACCGCGGTTATCAGAAACGCATTTCTGGAGTCATAAAACACAAAAATGATGTGTAATGGTCGAATTCAGAGAAAACATGCTAGGAATGACTTGAAATCATATGAAAACAATATTAATATTATTCTTGACATGTAGGAGGAGACGACACTTCAATCAGATGTGCATTGTGTGCGGTACGACCGAATATGTTTTCTTGAAATGTTCGACACGATCTAAAAGGACGCGTTTGGTGGTCAAAACCAATCGAACAATCTCAGAATTCCATGAAATCATACAACAACTATGGTATTAATTTTAAAATTTTCGGGTATATATAACATCAATCAGAGGTGTCGTTAGACTGCGGTGACCGAAAATGCACTTCTGAAGTCATAAAACGCCAAAATGACGTCTAACAGTCGAATTCATAGAAAACCTTCTCAGAATGACTTGAAATTACATGAAAACAATAGTAATATTATTCGTGACATGTAGGAGGAGATAACATGTCAATTGGACGTACGGTGTGTGCGGTATGACCAAATATGATGTTTTGAACAGTTCTGCGAGCTCTAAAAGGGTGCGTTGGGTGGTCAAAACCAGCTGAACGACCTCAGAATTCCATGAAATCATAGGAAAACAATTGTGGTGTGAATTTTGAAATGTTCGGGCAGAGGTCACGTCAATTGGATGTGTCGTTTGACCGTGGTGACCGGAAATGCATTTCCGGAGTCACAAAACGCCAAAACGATGTGTAACGGTCGAATTCAGAGAAAACGTGCTCATAATGACTTGAAATCACACAAAAATAATATGAATATTATTCGTGACATGTAGGAGGAGATGGAATGTCAATAGGACATGCGATGTGTGTGGTACAACCGAATCTGCTGTTTTGAAGAGTTCGACGCGCTCTAAAACGGTGCGTTGGGTGGTCAAAACCAGACAAACGACCTCGGAATGCCGTGAAATCAAACAAAAACAATTGTGGTGTAAATTTTGAAATGGTCGAGTAGACAGTACGTCAATCGGAGGTGTCATTTGACCATGGTGACTAGAAATGCATTTCTAGAGTCACAAAATGCCAAAAAGACGTGTAATGGTCGAATTCAGAGAAAACATGCTCAGAATGACTTGAAATCACACGAAAACAATATGAATATTTTTTGTGACTTGTAAGAGGAGACAAAACATCAATCTGACATGTGGTGTGCGCGGTATGACTGAATATGTTGTTTTGAAGAGTATGACGCACTTTAAAAGGGCTTGTTGGGTGGTCAAAACTAGCCGAACGATCTCAGAATTCCATGAAATCATACGAAAAAAATTGTGGCATGAATTGTGAAATTTTCGGGCAGACGACATGTCAGTCGGAGGTGCTGTTTGAACGCGGTGATCGGAAACGCATTTTCGAAGTCACAAAATTCCAAAACAATATGTAATGGTCGAATTCAGATCAAACATGCTAAGAATGACTTGAAATCACACGAAAACAATATGAATATTATTCTAGAAAAGTAGGAGGAGACGACACATCAATCAGACATGCGGTGTGCACGGTACGTCCGAATATTTTGTTTTGAACAGTTCGGCGCACTCTAAAAGGGTGCGTTGTGTGGTAAAAACCTTCTGAACAACCTCGAAATGCAATGAATTCATAAAAAAACAACCATGGTGTGAATTTTGAAATGGCCGGGTAGATGTCACATCAATCAGAGGTGTTGTTTGACCACGATGACAGGAAACACATTTCTGAAGTCATAAAACGCCAAAACAACGTGTAACGGTCGAATTTAGAGAAAATGTGCTCATAATGAATTGAAATCACACAAAAACAATATTAATAGTATTCGTTACATGTAGGAGGAGATGAAACATCAATTGGACGTGCGGTGTGTGCGGTACGACTGGATATGTAGTTTTGAACAGTTTGGCACGCTCTAAAAGGGCGCATTGGGTGGTCAGAACCATCCAAACGACCTCAGAATGCTATGAAATCATACGAAAACAACCATGGTGTGAATTGTGAAATGTTTGGATAGACGGAACATCAATCTGAGGTGTCGTTTGACCGTGGTGACCAGAAACACATTTTCAGAGTCATAAAACGCCAAAACGACATGTAACGGTCGAATTTAGAGAAAGCATGCTCAGAATGACATGAAATCACATGAAAAAAATATGAATATTATTCTTGACATGTAATAGAAGATGGTACGTCAATTGGACGTGTGGTGTGCGTGGTATGACCGAATATGCTGTTTTGAACAGTTCGGTGCACTCTAAAAGGGCAATTGGGTGGTCAAAACTAGCCGAACAACCTCCTAATGCCATGAAACCATACGAAAACTACCATGGTGTGATTTTTGAAATGGCTGGGTAGACGGAACATCAATCAGAGTTTTCATTTGACCACGGTGACCGAGAACGCATTTTTGGAGTCATAAAATGCTGAAATGACGTGTAATGGTCGAATTTATAGAAAACATGCTCAGAATGACTTGAAATCACACAAAAATAATATGAATATTATTCGTGACACATAAGAGGAGACTACATGTCAATCGGACGTGCGGTGTGTGTGGTACGATAGAATATGCTATTTTGAACAGTTTGACGCGCTCTAAAAGGGCACGTTGGGTGGTCAAAACCAGCCGAACGACCTTAGAATGCCATGAAATCATATGAAAACAACTGTGGTGTGAATTTTAAAATTTTTGGGCAGAAGGTATGTCAATCAGAGGTGTCGTTTGACCGCGATGACTGGAAATGCATTTTCGGAGTCATAAAATGCCAAAATGGCGTGTAACGGCCGAATTCAAAGCAAACATGCTCAGAATGACTTGAAATCACAAAAAAAATATGAATAATTTTTGTGACATGTAGGAGGAGATGAAACATCAATTGAACATGCAGTGTGTGTGGTACCACTGAATATGCTATTTTGAACAGTTCGGCGTGCTCTAAAAGGGCGCGTTGGGTGGTCAAAACCATCCAAACAACCTCGAAATGCTATAAAATCATAATACAACAACCGTGGTGTAAATTTTGAAATGGTCGTGTATAAGGCACGTCAATCAGAGGTGTCTTTTGACCGTGGTGACTGGAAATGCATTTTCAGAGTCATAAAACTTCAAAACGACGTGTAACGGCCGAATTTAGAGCAAACATGCTTAGAATGAGTTTAAATCACACGAAAACAATAGAAATAGTATTCATGACATGTAGGAAGATAAGGGATGTCAATTTAATGTGCGGTGTGCATGGTATGACTGAATATGATGTTTTGAACAGTTCAGCATGCTCTAAAAGGGCGTGTTGGGTGGTCAAAACTAGTCGAACGACCTCGAAATGTCATGATCTCATATGAAAAAAACTGTGGTGTGAATTTTGAAATGTTTGGGTAGAAGGAACATCAATTGGAGGTGTCGTTTGACCGCGGTGACCATAAACATATTTCTGGAGTCATAAAACGCCAAAACAACGTGTAACGGTCGAATTCAGAGAAAACATGCTCAGAATGACTTGAAATCCCACAAAAAAATAGGAATAGTATTCATGACATATAGAAGGAGACGACATGTCAATCAGACATGCGGTGTGCACGATACGATTGAATATGCTGTTTTGAAATGTTCCACGTGGTGTGCGCAGAGCGCATTAATTTTTAGACCACAAAACAGTTCCATAAGCTAAATCAAAGACTCCAAAACAAAAAAAAATCCTAAAATGATAACATTTCATTAATTGGGGGTTTTAAATTATTATAACACCCATAATTTGATGTAATATTTAATTTTATTATATATATTAACTGAATAAAAATGTTTAATTTACGTTTGTTTTGTTTTGTTGTTTTGTTTGTATCTTATTTTTGTTTTATTAAAGTAGAAGATTTAAATGTATTTGGATCATTGAAGCATGTATATCATTTATTTTTTATGAAGATATTGATGTTTATGCTATTTGGAATTTGTTTTTTTTATGATTCTTACCTTGTTTTTGTTGATTGGGAACTGTGAACTTTTTTTATAAAAACTTCTCAGGGATAGCAACCACCATTGGTGGTCACTATAGCTCGCCTGAGCATCAGAACAGTGACCGCCACTGGCAGTCACTCTTGCTCGGCCAAGGATCAGTGTAGCGACCGCCAGGCAGTCGCTATAGGCCGGATTTTTGGCCTCCTTCAGCGACCGCCTTTGGCGGTTGCTGTAGGCCTACTGCGACGGATCTAAAGTGACCACCATTGGCGGTCGCTAATGACCGAATTTTTAGTAGTGGATCTGGTTGGCCACATGACCTAAAATGTACCTCTCTGTATGCCATAGGGTGTCAACTAGTAGCGAGGGTCTGGTAAGTCAGTATTGGGGAGACTGTACCCACTTTTGTTAGAATAAAAACACCAAAAAAAAATAATAATTAACCAAGTGTGGAAGCATATATAAATAACCAGAATAGGTCCATGACATATGATAGTCAAAACCAGAAAATACAATATTCAACTGAAAGGTAAAGCATGCTATATTAATTAAAGTGCCAAGTGTCTACAATGAAATTGAAAGTAAAGACACAAAAACTCCAAAATGGGTCTTGAACCACATACGTTTCCCTCTCCCATGCTCCAATACAAAATAGTAATCTATCCCAAGGCCTTGCCCTTATCATTTCCTGCAATAACAAATTATGCTCGGGTGCTGATCAGGAAGCCCAAATAGGGTGTGAGTACAACTCAGTAGGCCACCACCAACGGTGTCTAAAATGATTCCAGTCCAAATATAGTGAATGAAATTTAATATAGCAATAAATAAAATTCATTAATTTAAACAGTTATCACATTGTAATTTAATCTTCAATCATCACATTAGGCTAAGTTCAATTCATGTTTCCCATTTGAATCATCATTAATTATCATTTATCATTTGGGGTAGGTTGTCATGACTAGTACCCCAAATCTCATTTGAATCATCATCTATTATTATCATTAATCATTTGGAGTAGGACATCATTCCTAGCACCACAAATCTTGTGAGTGTAGGTCATCATTCCTAGCACTCCAATTGTCATTCGGTGTAGGTCATCAATCCGAGCACCCCATAATCTCAAGCTTGGATAATAATTGGGGATGAATGTCATTTCCAAGTCCCAACTTCTAATCAGTCTCAAACGTCATGCCTAGCAACACAAAATATCATCCATTTAATTGTTCTTTAAGTCAAAATAATTTTTCACATTATTCATTTACTAATCCAATTATTAGTTAAACATTTCAAAGTCCATTAGTCAATTCAAAAATTAACTAAGCATATAACCCGTTAATTAATTCATAAATTAATTAATAAAAAAAATTCTCTTTACGTTATTAATTCTTCACAATTAATTATCCAAATAAAAACCCAAAAAGTTACAATTAATTCTCATAATTAATTATCTTAGATCACATCATGGAACATAATTAATTCTCACAATTAATTATATTAAATAGCCAAACATAGTTCCATAATTAATTCTTCCCAATTAATTATCTTATCATAGTCAAATAAATTTCTCAATTATAATACCTCAAATACAAAATCAAATATCCAAAGGATCTATGTGGGAAATCCCCCATCGTTTGTTCCGTGATTCAATTATCAATTAAATCACCAAGGCAACTCAAGTCAAATCCATATTCTGAATTACACCAATTTAGTAATTCAATTATTAAGGGAATCTAGAAAATTAATAAAATCATACACATATCATAAATCATGATTATGGGAGTTATATTTATACAAACTACCTCGGTTTATTGATAGAAGTTGGCCCAATAGAAATCCCCAAAATCTGAGCGGGGCAATGTCGTCGAACAAGCTTTGAATCTATTTCCCTAAAACCAAAATTAAGATCAAAGGCATTAAGATATTTCAAATCTAGATCTAGATCTACAATCCTAGATATATATCTTAACTCAAAGGTTTAGATCCAAGGAAATGGTGGAGATCATCCATGAAAATATCATGGAAGAATAGAGGAAAGGATGGGAGAAGAAATGAGAGAAATCCACTAACTGGGAGGAGAGAAGATATTCAATTCAGGATTTCAATCTCGAAGAACGGTGTTTGGATCGCCTTGGAATATTTCTGGGAGGCTTTGTAAATACCTAGAATTTGTCAAACCTGATCCATGGTCAAAAATATGGATTTACTAGGGGTTCAGGTGGTTTTAAAAAGGATTTTCGGAATTAAAATCTCATGCGCACAGTTTCCTGGGTAGAGGCGTATGGTTAGGGAAAATCGTGCACCAACTGTGTAGACCCCTCTGTCTTGTTTTTCAAGGATGACACGGTTTGGTCACATGGTTTGTCAAAGTGTGCGCTAAACCTGCGGACCTCTCTATCCAGTTTCGCATGCTTGGCATGGTTTGGTTATATGGTTTATCAAACTGTCCGCAAACCATAAACAACCCACTGTCTTTTTGTTTTCCATAAAAGATCACCCAAACACAACCCATGTCACTACTCCATGTTAAAGGTACTTAAAACCTTCAAAAATTACCTAAAAACGTGCCTGAGATGACTCTAGAAAAATCTAGTATCTTATAATCTCCCCACCTTATAATAGCTCATTCTCGAGCTGCACTCCCGAACTTCACTAAGATTCTAAGCCAAAAATATTGGTCCATTGATCCCTCATTTCTGCTTCTCATTCCCAAGTTTCCTATTGAAAACTTCCATCTTTCCATAACACATGAAATAATGGCATGGTCTTTCCCCATAACACTTTCTCATTGTGACCCAGCACACATACCAAATACTCCTCAAAGGACGCATCCATCTCGAGTTCAACTTCCTCCACATCAATCACATGAGAAGGGTCCGAGTGATACCTCCATATTTTTGACACATGGAAAACATCATTCAAAGTTCTGAATTTCTATGGAAGTGCTAATTAGTACGCCATCGGCTCGATTCTCTCCAGCACCTCGAACAATCCCAAAAACCTAGGAGCTAACTTTCCTTGCCTCTGTACCCTGTGGTGACCCAATCAAGGTGACACCCAAAGGAATACATGATCACCCTATATAAAATCTAGGGGTCATCTCCATATATTATCATACGAATTATACCTACACTAATCCATATCCACATATTTCCGAATCAATAGCACCTACTCCGATGTCTCCTGAACGAGACTCGGTCCTAACAGCTCTGACTCACCTGCCTCTAACCAATATAGCGATGATCTAAAAGGTATACCATTAAGTTCCTTGTATGGTGTCATATGTATAGTATCCTAATAACTGTTGTTATAGAAAAAATCTACCAAACCCAAGTGTTTCTCCCAAGATCCACCAAAGTCAAGCACACATGCTCGCAGCAAATCCTCTAACACCTGTATGGTATGCTCTAATTCCCATCTATCTATGAGTGGAAGGTCGTACTTAACAGAACTAGTGTACCAAGTGCCTTCTATAAACCCTTCCAGAAGCGTGAAGTAATGTGTGAATCACAATCTAAAACTATTTTCCCTGGAACCCCATGCAAACGAACTATCTCTCTCATGTACATTTCCCCCAACTGCTCTACTATAAAGGTTTCTTTGATAGGAAAGAAGTGTGATACCTTTGTTAGTCAATCCACAATGACCTAAATAGCATCATTCTTCCTAAGAGTCTTTGGAATTCCTACCACAAAATCCATAGTCATGTCATCCCACTTTCATTCTGGAATAGGTAACGGTTGCAATAGGCCTCCAGGCCGTTGATGTTATACTTTCAACTGCTGATAGGTGAAACATCTTGTTAAGAACCCTACTATCTCCTTTTTCATTCTTGGCCACCAAAACTGTCATCAAAATTCATGGTACATTTTTGTCGCCCCAGGATGTACCACCCACCTTTAAGTATAAAATTCTCGCATGAGTTACTCTCACATACTTTTAGGCACAACAACCAGATTTTTCACATAGATGATCTCATCCTCATATATTTTCCAGTCTAAAGGTGTCTCCCCACATTAAAGGATTTACCTCAAGGATAACACTCCAGATCCCCATATTAGCTATCCCTGATCCATCTCAAGAGTGTAGACTCCACTGCTATAGAAACTAGAGTCATCCTCTCCTATCTCTCCTGAACTACCACATGCATTTCTACCAGAAAAGTCAGCGTATTCCACTCTACACTCGACTCATGTACCAACTGAGTCTGATTTTTTCTACTCAAAGCATTATCCACACTATTTCCCTTTTTGGGTGTATATACCAGTTCAAAATCAAAGGACTGCACATACTCTACCCATCTTTGCTAATGGAGATTCAAGTCACTTTGTGAAAAGATATACTTCATGCTTTTTTGATCCATAAAAACTATAAATTTTCACCTAACAGATAGTGTCACTAACACTTAAGAGCATAAAACACTACTAACAACTTGAGTTCATGCATAGGGAAATTATGTTAATGTGGTCTCAACTGCCGAGACCCATAAGAAATGACTCTACCCCTTGCATCAACACATCTTCGAGTCTGACCCTAGAAGCATCACAATACGTCGTGTACTCCTCACCTGACTCAGGTAAGATCAAAATTAGTGTCGAAGTCATGCACTTGTTCAAATCCTGGAAAGCATTCTTGCATGATTTTGTCCAAACAAACTTTATCCTTTTATTTTTCAAACCAGTAAGTAGTGCAGCCAACCGAGAAAACTCCTGGATGAACCTCCTATAATAACCAGCTAATCCCAAAAAGCATCGAATATCAAAAACATTTTTGGGATGCCCCCATGAAATCACTGCCTGAACTTTTTTTGGGTCCATAGCCACACCTTATTATGAGATGATGTGTCCCAAAAAGTGTAACCTCCCAATCAAAAACTGAAATTTAGTTAGCTTGGAATATAGCTGATTCTCTTTTAGTTTACATAGGACAATGTCAAAATGTTGGGCATGATCGTCATGAGTCTTAGAGTAAACTAAGATGTCATCCAAAAACAACACCACAAACTAATAAATGTACAGATGAATGAACCTATTCATAAAATCCATAAACACTACTGGAGTATTTATCAACCCAAACGACATTATGAAAAACTCATAAAGGTCATACCTTCTCCTGAAAGCAGTTCTTGGTATATCAGAATTCCAAACTCTCACCTAATGATACCCTGATCTCATATCGATATTTGAGAACACACTATCCCCTTCAGTTGGTCAAATGAATCATCGATACCTGGAAGAGGATATTGGTTATTCATAGTCATTTTATTCAACGTTCGGTAATCGACACACAATCATAAACTCTCATCGTCCTTCTTTGAAAACAAAATAGGAGATCCCCAAGGCGATGCACTTGGATGGATAAACCCTTTATTCTATAACTCTTCCAACTGTGTTTTAAGCTCTTGAAGCTCAGTTGGTTCCATTCTGTAAGGTGTAATAGATACCGTCTCATCCCCCGACATGAGATAAATAGTGAATTCAACATCTCTCTTAGGTGGAAACCCAGAAAAGTCTTCAGAAAAAATGTATGGAAACACTTATACTGCTAGTGGAAGGACATCTTGCCTACCACTCCCATCATCCAGCAAAATACTAGAAACCTAGGCTGTGAGCTCTCCCAATTGTTGAGAAATTGGCCCAACTCTGCCTGCATGGATATCCCATTCTCCACAAAGGAAATATTGGTCACCCTCAAAAGATACAAAGGTCACTCTACTGTAATAAAAATCTATGTGGGCTCAGTATGAAACTAGCCAGTCCATACTCATAATAATATCAAATCTCATTATATCAAGGACATAAATATCCCAAAGGAAATTATACTCTCTGATCTCTATAAAACATCCCCTGCATAAACAAATTTCCCTAGTTCGTGTTCCCAACGGGGTATCGATATTCATCATCCCGCTCAAAGACTCCACCTCCAGGCTCAATCCATTAATGAGGTTTGCATATATAAAGGAATGAGAGGCACCAGTATCAAATAAGGTAGTATATAATGTAGAAGCAACTAGAATAGTACCTCTCACAATCGATGGACCAGCCTCGCTCTCTACAAGTGTAGGTTGCACTGCATGTAACTGCCATGCCCTTCTTCCTTGTGGTGTCGTCTGACTCCCCTGAGTAGCACCACTCTACTGGTACGGGTGCTCAAACACTAAAGCACCACGACCACTTCCTCTACCACCTCTACCAGTATAACTCTAGTTGCCATACCTATATGGTGTAGAAGACCCCCTTCCCACACTCTGACTCTGTGCAGCTGCTCCCTTAGCACCATCCTACCTCTACTTCCTGAAGAACCTCAGTAGATGTCCCATCTTTCCAAAAAACCATCACTCCACTAGTGTTCATGGACAATGTGTATGATATTGTCTGTACCTACCACACTGATGAAAAAACACATGAAAAAGACTGGTTTAATTGTTCCTCCGGACTTTCCACCTTGCCTTCCACTGTCCTGACTAAGATTATCATGATGATGCTTCCTACTCATGGAAGGCATAATCCCTGATTTTCTAGCTACCTATCCAGTACTGGAAGCTTCCTTAAGGTTACCCTATGATAAGATATCTTGATTAACCACTTTTAAAAAAAATTCCTCCTAAAGATATTCACCTGGGACTTAATTTCACACTTAAGTCCATCCTGAAATCGTTTTGTCGAAGAAGCCTCATATGCTGTCAAATCTAGAGAAAAATGATATAAATATGTGACATGTTCAGCATACTCCATTATGTAAATTCTCCCTTGTGTCAGATATATAAACTTTGAAGGCTTATCTTTCCTCAGTCTGTCTGGGTAGAAGTTCTCTAAGAACTTATCTAGAAAGTCCTTCCATAACATCTCGTCAGTCTATCCAGATCATACCTAAATTTCCCACCAGTGCTTCATGGAACCCCGCAACATATAAGCAGCCAACTTGACCCTCCTCTCAACCGGAGTCTTCAAATGTTCATGTATCATCTCTATGCCTTCAGTCCAGAATTCAAATCCCTCATGTCCACCCTCTCCAGTAAAAGTAGGAGGGTGCTGCAGCTGAAACTTCCTTGTCAACTCAGACATGATTTTCTGAACCGCCCTAGGTATCTCTCCATAAGCATCATCAAACGAGCAAATTTCTCTTGGAACTTTTCCCATTATTCCTCATCTTGCACCAATGGTTCCAGAAGCTCCCTGTATGGAAGTTCGTTATGGGCCATACCCCTCGATCTCTCCCTCAACAAGCGTCGTGGAGGCATACTTCTACAAATCCAAACACACATCTTAGTTTTCATAACACAACCTTATAACATTTAAATAATATGAAAAACTAATAGGATAAGTTTCAATATATCCTTTCCCTATTTTTTATGCCACACGGTCAACACCGAGGGATTTTCACTACCCTTAACCATCATACCTCTAGGTATTGGTTAACAAGGGCATATTCATTCTCATTAATTAATTCATCCATTAATTAATCACATTATTTAAAATTAATTAATTAAATAATTAATTAATTTATTATTCCCATTTCATCAATCAATGTTTCATTAGACACCCATTTATTCTCATTTTTCATCATTGTTTCAATATCATATCAAGGAAAATAGTTCAAGTTCAACAACTTACCCATAACCCATTTTATCATGAGTGCCTGGAATAATGCATTTCACAACAACCCTAAGTGCCTATAATGATGCATGTGGACTCAACTATCATGCCTATTTAGGCCACGAATCAAAATTCATCAATTTTCAAAAAAATTATCACATCACACCAAAAGTGTGTCTCCCAATGTGAAATAGTATACAACTATAACAACAGACAACAATCATAACAATCCCTCCCTAAGTACTCAATTTTTCCCTCGTACATGGGTTTGCATCTCCCATGTATGAGCTCATTACTAAGCCTCGACTCTTCCTAGTATCTTGTATACCTTTTCCCAAAATAGTAAGACAAAATAAGAATAATGAAAAGAAAACTCCTCTAATAGCACTTTGTGACATATTTACCTGGAAGCCACTGAACAGTGCCCCAAGCCGGTTGGCCACATGCCCTCAAGAATGCCTCCTCGTATTTCAGAGGGTGCCGACTAGCAGTGAGGATATAGTAAGTCAGTCTTGGGGAGACTATACCCTCTTTTGTCAGAATAAAAACACCATCGGAAGAAAATAACAATTAACCAAGTGTAGAAGCGTATATAAATAACTAGAATAGTTCTATGACATATGATAGTCAAAACCATAAATACAGTATTAAACTGAAAGGTAAAGCATGATATGAAAATGAAAGTTCCATTTGTCTAAAATGAAACTGAAAGTAAAGACATAATGACTCCAAAATGGGTCATGAACCACATCTACTTCCTTCTCCCATGCTCCAATCTCAAATAGAAATCTATCCTAGGGCCTTTCCCTTATCCTGCCTTGTAATAAAAAAGTCTAATCGGGTGCCGATCAGGCGGCCCAAATAGGATGTGAGTACAACTCAGTAGGCCACCACCAATGGTGTCTACAACATGTTTAGTCAAAAGATAGTGCATGCAATTTAATAAATTAATAAATACAATGAATAAATTTAAACAGTTATGACATTGTAATTTAATATTTAATCATCACATTAGGCCAAGTTCAATTCATTTTTTCCATTTGAATCATCATTCATTATCATTTATCATTTGGTATAGGTCATCATGCCTAGTCATCATGCCTAGAACCCAAAATCTCATTTGAATCATCATTTATTATTATCATTAATCATTTGGTTCATTACATCATGCCAAGAACCCAAAATATCATGAGTGTAGGTCATCATGCCTAGCACTCCAATTCTCATTCGGTGTAGGTCGTCATGCCTAGTACCTCATAATCTCAAGCTTGGATAACTATTGGGGAGGAACTCTATGTCGAAGTCCCAACTTCTAATCAGTATAGGACGCCATTCCTAGAACCACCAAATCTCAACCATTTAATCATTATTTAAGTTAGAATTATTTGTCACTTTATTCATTTACTAATCCAACTATTAGTTAAACATTTCAAAGGACATTAGTAAATTCAACAAATAACTAAGCATATAACCCATTAATTATTTCATCAATTAATTAATCAATCAAAAAAAATATCATTCTATAATTAATTCTTCACAATTAATTATCCAAATAAAAATCCAACAAGTTGTAATTAATTATCACAAATAATTATCTTAGATCACATCATGACACATAATTAATTCTCACAATCAATTATCTTACATAGCCAAACATAGTTCCATAATTAATTCTCCCCAATTAATTATATTATTGCAATCAAATCAGTTTCTCAATTACAATGTATTTAATAAAAAATATAATCTACAAAGGATCTATTTGGGCAACCCCCCCCCCCATCATTTGTTCAATGATTCAATTATCAATTAAATCACCAAGGAAACTCAATTCAAATCCATATTTCTAATTACTCCAATTTAAGAATTCAATTATCAAGGAAATCTATAAAATTCATAAACTCATACACATATCATAAATCCTGACTATGGGAGTTTGATTTAGACCACCTAACTTGGTTTATTTATTGAAGTAAGCCCAATAGAAATCCCCAAAATAGGAGAAGCACAACGTTGTCGAACAAGCTGCGAATCTAAATCCCTAATAACAAAATTAAGATCAATGGCATCAAGATCATGTCAATATATATCTAGATCTACAATCCGAGATATAAATCTTAACTAAATGTTTTAGATCTAATGAAATGGTGTAGATACTCCACAAACATATCACGGAAGGATAGAGGAATGAACGAGAGAAGAAACGGGATGAAATCCACTTACTGGGAGGAGAGGGGATCTTCAATCCAGGCTTTCAATCTCGAAGAACGGTGTTCAGATCATCTTGTAATCTCTCTGTGAGGATTTTTAAATACCTATAATTTTTCAATCCTGATCCATGGATGAAAATATGGAAGTCTTGGGGGTTCGGGTGGTTTTCAAAAGGATTTTTAGAATTAAAATCTCGCGCGCACGGTTTCCTGGGTAGAGGCATATGGTTAGGGAAAACTGTGAACCAAACATTCAGACCCCTATGTCCAGTTTTGCAAGGATGGAACAGTCTGGTCGCATGGTTTTTCAAACCATTCACAATCCATGTGGACCACTCTGTTTATTTTCGCACGCTTGGCACAGTTTGGTCGCACGGTTTGTCAAACTATGCACAAACCGTGCATAGCCCACTGTATTTTTGTTTTCCATAAAAATTCACCCAAACGCACCCCATGTAACTACTCCAAGTTAAAGGAACTTAGAATCATCAAAAATTATTTAAAAACATGCCTGATATGACTCTATAAAATTCTAGGATCTTACACAGTAAGAGAAAACCCTCTTGTAACACAATGAAGGGTGGGATTAATTTTTTATATTTTTAAATTGTTTATAATTAGATAGTATTCCATTTTATCCCATCATTATATTTCCATAATTTTATACATTTGTATATCAATTTAGGAATATTTTTCTATATGTACGTTTGGATGATGATAATGTTTAATAGCTGTGGATTTTCAATTACTTATATTGATTGTTGTGATTTTTTTGAAATTTCATGTATATTATTTCATTTTTGTGATTTATTTTTTAGAGTTTAATTTATTTGGGAACATGAAATACAATAATATTTAATGTAAATACCCAGTTCTCAGTTGGATCTCTCTTTATAATGGATTTTCCTTTTGCAAAAAATTGTTCCCAATGGTGCTTTCACGAACCCTAGGAACTAGTTTCTATCCTGTTGAGATCAGTAATTTCCATTGAGATTAATTTTAGGATGGATTAATTAATGTTTTTGAATAAACTCATATTTATTTGTTATAAAATAAATTCAATCCATTATTTTGATATATTTTTTTGATGAATGTTATGGAAGAAAAATAGATAAATGTTTCAGGACATGAGGGGTTTGTTTTTAGTGAGTTTATGGCCAACACTCAAAATAACGGTCCTTAAGTCAACATGGGATATCAGGAATATTTTTTTTTGGAATTCATATTTTTTTACTATTATATTTTTTAGAATTCTAGGTCACAAAATAGATGATTGATGAAATTCATAGCACACACAATTAAGGAACACATGTTATAAACCATGAGGTTGACCATGAAACAAACACAAGATGATACAATTATTGTGGAACATAATTATTGAATAGGTTTTTTAAAATTGTTTATATAATCCAATCCATCTCATGATATCTATATTACTATTTATAGAGTATTAAATTGTTTGGCCTAATCATGCATAATGATAATTTTTATAATCTATGTTTTTCTACTCATTTAAATTAATTCTTATAATTCCTACAACTATTTGATGGATATTTATGGTTATATTTGATTTTATATATATATATATTTATATTTAATTACTTTAATATAGTATTATGTCCCTTGATAACTCCTTGTGAACACTCAAAAGGGTGTTTTGGATAATTTTCTATAAGATCATCCTCCATTAAATTTGAATTTTATTTAGTTTTAAGTGAGAATAATTTGATTTTTTGACTAAGGAGTGATACTTATCCCAATTCAATCATAAAGGTAATTTACATGTGTTTTTAAAAATAGCATATAGGCCTATGAATTTCTTCTCCACCAACTCCATCCTATCAAGGTAGAAGCAATCCTCATGAAGTAGTGTATTAGTTTGAAAAAGATGAAATTTATTTTTGAATTCCCCAAGACACCAAAATTTATTAATGTTATTTTTTTGGAATTTATGTTTTAAGGGCTCAACCATAAATGTCAACAGTTTAATTTCACAAAAATTACACCTGAAATCATAGAGTGGAAATACTTAATGGGCTTGTTCTCCTAGTATTTGAAAATGGATGTAATGACCTTTGTATTGTTTTGGGAGTTTTTGTGCCACAAATTAGGACACAAAAAAATAATATATTGTTCAAAATATATTTTTATGATCATTCATTTCTCTCCCAAATATTTCTTGAATCATAGGCTAAAACAAAAAGGTATTGAAATGGGAATTTGGCATAATAGGAAATATCTAGTCTCCATATTGACACTTCCTACATATTAGGAGGTGATGAAACAATCCATTGTAGTGGAAAAAATAAGAATGATATTTATAAGATCATCAATTCTCTTTCCTTCAATTGTAGAAATAGTTTCCTCTTTTCAATAGAAAAAAATAATCATGTTGAAAAATTAAAGAGTAGTGGTAGTGAATCTAATAATGAATCTTACTCATATTCCCTTCCCCAAATGGGGTTTAGAATCCATTTTTTTATCATTATGTCTATGATTTCCATATTTGGCCATCATTACAAGGGGCCAATGTGTATTTTCATGAATGTGGGAATATAGGTCATCTTAATTTTTTTTAGATCAAACTTCTCACTTCTATGTGGTGTAAGCTCATCAGTTTTAAGGGAATAAAAAAATCATTCTAACAATTCTAAAGAAATAGGGTCTTAACTAAATGGGAATAGTGGTAGATTTTGTTTATCCCATGGGTATAATTGATTGAGACATGAGGCATAATTATTTAGTAATCCACAAGATCATTCATATGTTTTCTAGTTTCATACTATAGAGTAAATTCTTATGGAATCGAATATATGATCCATGACTACTTCTGGTACCATTCTTATTTCATCATCAATAGATATTTATATTATTTTATAGGATCCTCCCACTCATTTATATATACCTATATCATATATCTATTAAACTAGTCAACTTTTCTTTTCTCTTATGTTATGTAAATATCCACATTACCTAAGAATTAGGACTATGGAATTCAATTTCATTTAAGTACTATCTATTTTTCTAAAGTGATGTTTACATATGGATTCCATTTTCTCAATATAAATAGAATTGATATTATTCAATAGATGGATTTCATGACCATAATAAAATTTTATATTGTTTTCTTCCATCAAACCGTGAACTTTATTTCCCATAATGAAATATCTATTTTATTTCAAGGGGAATGAGATTCATGGTTTATTAACCTGAGACCTCCTCTGGTTGAGTTTTTTAGGATGATACACCACGTATCATATTTTGGAACAAGTTGATAAAACTGATTTAAGAAGGTATTTTTCTAACATGGTTAGAAAGTTACCTCAATTTTTCTAATATGAATTAACATTGTTACCTCATATGCTAGAAGATTATTTTTCTATTGATCTATTTGATGGGGTGGAACTAATCAGATGAAATTGACATGGAATAAAACTAGAAATAAATTGGGAATTAATGATCTATATTTATGGTTAGGAATATATGTTATTATTAAATCTAGTGTATCTCCATGGGCTACTCTGGTGATCTTTTTTTAAAGAAATAGAAATTTTTTCTTATTCATTTACTGTAGTAATTCAAACCATTTTAATATAAATTATAAATGCATTTTTACCCACATTGAAGGCATATACTATCAATTGAGATGGGAAATGTGTTTCTTGAAGATTTATATTTGGTTAGGATATCACTAGATAAGGGTGAAGTCATGTGATACTACATATACTAATTTTAGGAGTAGATGAAGTCATCATGAAAACCTTTTAATTCCATTCATCTTAATAAATTCTCAATTGATATTCATGGATCTTATAAATATGGTATTTCATCAATATTTATAATATTTTTCCATGGTATTCATGGATTAAATATTTATTTACTCCATAAACAAGGAGGATTTTGAGTATCACATGAGGATTACTTTGGGAAAAATTTGTGATCATCTCCTCTTTAAAAATTAAATAATGTGTAGTTTTGGGTTATAGGAAGTAAAAAACTAGGTGCATGTCGTTTCAAATGGGTCCATTTATGTTAATCCTAACAAAGTGATGGATTTTATGCCTTTATAATAACTAAATAATTGATTTTATACATTTATATTCTTTCTTATATTCATCCACTAATAGTAATTTTCTAAAGAATGTTCTTGACTTGCATCATATTTGACCTCTATTACAAAACAACCCATAGAATTTATATCAACATCAAATTTCAAGCCATATTTGATGATCTAAAATAATATTTTTCATATTACCCTATTATAGTTCTACCTGAGGTTGAACTCATGTTTGAAATTTATTTATTTTCATCTATAATGTAGTGGGGTTTCAATGATTATAGAAGGTGATTATGTGGTGGTGTATATTTTCCATCAATATTGAGAACATGAAATGAATTACCCAACCCATGTGTAAGGAACCATCCTTTTTGGGAGATGTTTGAAATTCATTTTTAGGTACTATTAATCCTTGTTTTTTAAGTATATAATTTTTGGGTTTTATCTTGGGTCCATTTGGGAGAAATTTGGATTTTTTTTGTTGGGTTTGGGGTAGTTCATGGTTGGTGAACTATTTTCCCAAACTGGGTACCCTACCCTAGCAAACTGTGTAACCACAAACAGAGAGGGATTGCACTATTGGGATATGGATTGTAAAAAGGTTCAATATATTAGGAGTAACTGTGAACCCCCATTGGATAGGATCATGGCTTGGGTTTATGGTTTGGAAAACATTGTGCCACTGCTTAGGAAACCATGCAAGCAGAATTAATTCCCCCAAAAAAATATTTTTAAATTCTCGAAATCACCATCATTCTACCTATTTTGATTCAAATCAATCCAAACATGTTCTTCTTGTTTATGGAGACCCCTAGATGGATTATAATGGATTTTACACTCTATTCATGGAAAATTGTATATGATATTTAAGAATAAATCACTATCACTTTTGGATTTAGGTATCATTATTCATTGTTCAATTGGAAATTTAAATTAAATTTAGGGATTTCATTTGGCATGTTTCTATCAATGATCTTGTATTATTTGGTCTAAATTTATTTCTATTTTTTTTTAATTACAATTTTATTTATTTATTTTTAAATTCCAATTAGAACATTTATAAATTGAATCACGAATTTAATTAATTAATTTATAGAAACATGGAATTGATTAAATTATTTTACATGTGAATATGAATTGAATTGAACACGGGAAAATTTAATTTGGTAATTATGATTTGGAGTTGGTGAATAATGGGGACATAAATTGATTTATCAATAAGGTAATGAGATTTTTCAATTAATTTTATTGTGTAATTACTCAATTGATGGGATTTTTTAATTTTTTCAATTGATGGGATTGTGTAATTGTTTGGATAATTGAATAACAAATTTATTGATTAATAAGAAGTAGGGGGATTTTTGAATAACCTTGATGGTTTGATGAATAATATGAATAAAGGTTGATAATTGGTTTGATAGTGTTTTGGTGATACTATTCCATGTGAATTAAAGTGATGGACCAGGATTGATTTGATAATTGATGTGGTATTCCATGATGTGAAATTTTGAAGATTGGTTTAATGGTGACAAAACATATTAAGTATGATATATGTGATAAAATTGAATGATTGGGAAATGGTTAAATGGATATGGACTAATGCTAAAAATACCTAGGAGGTTCTATCCATGATGTTATATACACAACTGCATTTATATGAATATTATTGCATTGGACGTGGACTGGGGATCCAAATACCAATGTCACATTTGGGTGGGGGATAGTGATTGAGGATCTCAATACCCATCTATGATAGAGAGTGTGGGACATGGATTGATTCTCCAAATACCCATGTGAAATTGAGGTGTGGGACACTGATAGAGGATCCAAATACACATTATGTGTCAGACATGATGTTCTACGTGCATGAGATTGGTACTAGACTATAGTTCCAGTAGGAAATGATACAAATTAAAATTATAAATTATAACCATGGTATTGTAATATGTTGTATCACCTCAGGATAGTTTAGACACTATAACATCCCAAAGTAGGTATTGATAGTGTGGGTATCATCATAAACCCATGGATTTATATAGTTAGTTAAAGGGTAATGAAATGTGTTAACTTATTTACTTTATGCATTTTACATTATTCATTATTCAACTGCATACAAAATTATTGATTGGATAGTTTTAGATTCCATTGGTGGTTTCCTAATATGTTTTAATCAAACCATAAAAATTATTCATGGTCATTACCCGAATAAACTTCATGTTTTTATGAATTGATAAGGGAAATATACCTATGTTAGATGGATGAGTTGGGATGGAGAATAGATGTGGGAACCTGACATGATGCCTGAACCTTCTTGTTGGTGTTTTCAGACTCTTTATTTTGGTTATGAATTTTGACACTTGACACTTGTTTATCATGAAATTTCTACTGTTTATTTATGGATGTTGTTTTTAGTTTGGTTTAATCATGTGATACTAGTTTTTTATAGTTATTGTATTATTCTAGTTATTGGTTAATGTCCTTTAATTATTTATTAGTACTTTCCACAATTTTTAATCTTTTATAAACAGTGTATAGTAACCCCATGTTATATATATCAACCTTGATGCTAGTAAGAATCCTCTATTATACATGGAGGTACACCTGATTTCAAGTAACTAACCGAATCTGGGTACATATGTGTGGAACCGGAGTTAGGATCTTACAAAGTGGTATCAAAGTATGTTTTCTTTCTTATTATATGTTTTCATACTATTTGGGAAATTTAGACAGGAGACTAATAATATTCAATCCATGTACATGATCTTGTTCATGGGAGTAGCTATCCCATGTTTTGTGGAAACCCAAGGACCTTGGGAGGGATTGTAGTCAATGATGTATGCGGTTAAAGTTTGATGTTATTTTATATCGAGGGATGAACTTATTTTGTGATGTGATTGTTTTGTGATTTTTTGTGATTTCTCTCATAGCCTGGTATGGAACAAGAGTTGAGTATGCATGAACCATTCTAAGAACTCATGATTTATTGTGACATGCATCATTTTTAGTCACACAGAGGAAAATAAGTTTTTTGGGTAAGTTGTTAAATGAAAATTTTATTTCTTTCATGTGATATTAAATTGAAAAGGTGGATAATTTGAAAATAAATGTTATAAATGATACAAGGTGTCTAAAATGGGTTTTTAATTTTAAACATGAATAGTGATAATTTTTTTACCCTTCTTTACCATGATTTAGAATTTGGATGGTTAATTGTAGTGATAGTGCCTCAGTTTTGAGCATTTGGCAGAAAAGGGGGGACAACTTGTTCTGGATTTATGTGAATCTATATTGTTAAATGTGTTAATGTTAGGAAATGGTTCCTAAGGTTTACTTTTTTAATTGTAGAGACATTATTCCATGATGAAATTGGCTGACATAATGACAAGAGGATATGGTTGTAAATGAGCCTTCAGTTATGGAACAAGATCCACTATTGCTTCCGAGTATTAGAAGGGAAGAGAAGTTCCTTGAGAACCGTTATTTATTTTTATAGATGATGGAACCATACAGTATGGGAAGTGAGTTTCCTTTTTGTTTTTTCCTCGTGGTATGAGTGGATTGAGATGTGAGAGTTCCCTAGTTTGATAACTTAGATATTTGTTGTGCGGCCTTTGGATTTTGAGATGTTTTCCAAAAATGTAAACATTGTAACCCTTATGAGTTGAGATCTTCGAAGTTGTACTTAGGACCCAAGATTGGGTATTGAGATTGTAGTTTTGGTATGTATAGGAATGTACCCCAATTTGGGGACTAATATTACAAGGTTTCTTGGTGCGTTGGAATCAATATGTTCATAATTAGGGTAGGCTTACTACCTATGAGTAGTGAGTTGTTTGGGGCTTGATGTGTATGTATTATAAGGAGATCATGTGGGCCTTGGTAGGTGTGAATCCAGTTTAAGATGTTGGTTCCATTTGACCTACGAGGGTGACATGTAAGAGGGATCGGTCAGAATGAGATCTTTTTTAGTTGAATGTGGCATAGGTGTCCATTTTTTCTTCGATATCATACCACAAAGAGTGTATCATAATATGGGTTTCGACTAGTGTACTAAGAGGGAAAGTTAATGGTTTTGGAGATGTGACTTGAGTTATTGATAAGAGTTTATAGCCTTTCTAATTTTAGGGTATCTTTAATGGAGGTTATCCCAACATTAGAGATTCTATGGAATATGAAGAACGTGTGGTTTCTTCAGGGGTGGAATTGATGCATGGTTGGTTCCCTTGATTTTGGAAAACGTGCATGGTCTTGAAAGTGTTTCTTTCAAAGATATGCACTTGAGTGGTTATGGTTGGTCTGAAGGGTATTTTTGGAAGGAATTATCATTTGAAAACCTATACTAATGATTTTTAAGGCGTTCGATGATAGACTCAATGTCCATTTTTGATGTGCAGGACAAGGGTGATCAAAGAATGGGTTGAAAATTTTGATATAGAAGTTACACCTAGGGTGATGGGAAGTCATGAGGTTGAGATGTTTGGTACTAATGGTGGGGTTTTTTGGAGAGTAAACTTGAAAATAAATTGATTATGATGAGGCTACAGAACTAGGAGGCATGGTTGTTTGTGTGAGTAGGCATTTGGGACTAGATTTTTTGTTGTTTATTTATTATAATTGTGAGTTTAGTATAATGAATAATCTTAGGTGGGTGTGTGACCTCAAGGGTTATGAAGGGGACTGGGTGTTGGGAAAATTCTAGAGATGAACAATTCCTAGTTTTTTAAGGGACTGTTTTGTTATGGATCGGTGTGGTGAGATGTATTATTTATTCAGTGAGACTACAGAGTCATTTTGGATGATCTTAAGAGGTTTTTGGTAGTATATCCCTAAGAAATGTTGGTTCATGACTTCTTTGTAGTGATTCATTAAGTGGGGGTTAGTTCAGTTGGCAAAACCACTTGAATTGTGGTGGATCAATTTTTATGAGAGGTTAGAAGGTAGGAATACCTGATAAATTCAATCTGATAAGGTGTTTCTATAGTGTGAGGTAACATATGTGATTTAGAAATTGTGATTTTTTTCATAAAAGACATCTTAGAATACTTTTATCTAGTGATGATCATGTCCAATAACATGATATTGTCCCTGGTATTCTAAGAGAGATCCTGATTTAATCCTAGCCACCAACATTTTTTAGTGGGTATGGGTCATCTTGGAGGTTGTGATAATGGAGTGGTATATGTAGAGCTAGACGGTGTGAGGTACAACATCAATAGTCTATGGATGAGGTTCTCATGATGGACTCTTGGTTAAAGAATGATGTGGGTACCATTCTCAAAGGCCACGACACTCTAGAAATTGATGTTACTTTTGTTTGTAATGACCCAAAGTTTCATTAATGGAAATCCCTCATAATCTAATTAAATGTCTCTTTATGTTTATATAAAATTCCAACTTCATTGGTTTTATGTTAAAAATTTTGACCATTGCTAATATAGCCGTTGAACAGTGATCACATGATTTGTATAAATATAGGGCCTTAACAAATCCAAATTTACTCAGACAAAAGAAGAGATGGCATCATCCAGTAGAATTTCTCCATACGAAGCCCATTTTTCAGAGCTCGGAAAAGAGGTTTCATCCTTGGGCTTCACTCTTGACCAAGCCCAAGATGAGCTTCATCATGTAAAGCTCGAACAGGACCATCTACGGGGGAAATGAAAGTTGATAGAAATTACCACTCGAGCGATGTTATCCGAGCCACCCCAAGAGTCTGTCACCATCGCACACCTTACCCTTATGTCTTATGCGGCTATTTTAAGGGGTTATGTAACTAATCGATATTACTATGTTCATGTACATTTTTTTGTATATAATAATGAATATAATTTCTTGTCACTATTGATACATTGTAAATAGTTTTTAAAGTACAAATGGTGTCTTTAGTTATTATTTAATTAAGAAATATATTTTATTAAATTAAGGTATTTTTGAATTAAATAATATTTTAATAAAATATTATTATTATTATTAGATTAATTTTATTATATATAAATAATCATATAATTGTATGAATGCAATTATAATTTTTATTAAGGTTTGAAATCCATTTTTGTCAAAACCCGTGAATTTTCGATAAATGTCTGTTTTTATTTTAAAAGTGAAAATTCACATATTTAGAAAATTATTTAGATAAAATAATTGTTATTTTTTGAATCAGGATGTCAAAATTATCCAAAGGTGAATTTTTCATAATTTTCTGAGACAGTCAAATATTTGGGTAAAAATTAAATACCGTTTGAATATATAATGTGTTTTATGACATCATAATGAACCAATAGTGATGTAATAAAATACTATAAGCTTTATGTTCGGCCAATATATGTTTTACCATTAAAATAATGTGATTTTGGGTTTGTTTGACTTACTTTTCAAAACATTAATGGACCCCCCAAGACTTATTAAACACCTTGTCTTTTTAAAATAATTTCCATGAGAGTATGACTCACCTCCACATAAGCAACCCTATTATTTTAAGAAGTTTGGATTTTGGCCTTATAAAATATTTTTTTCCTCTTCCCTTTTCCAAAAACCATGGGAAAAAACCATGGGATGGTTTGTGGTTTGGATTAATTTAATATAAGGGGTCCCAAACCTAAATAATAAAGAATTCTCTCACCTTTCCTATATAAACCCACCCAAGATCCCACTCCCTCCTCACTCAAAGCCTTTGGAGTTCATCCAACCTCTGCCCTACTCTATCTAGAATCCTCCCAAGGTGACCCAAGCTCCCAAGAAGCCTCTCACAAGCCTCTCTCTAGCCTTTGGAAGCACACTTCCAAGTAAGGGTTTTTCTTCCTTTCTCATTTTTTTCCAATTTTCTTTAAGTTGTTTTTCCCTTTTAAATTAAATTATGAATATTGGGGTATGGTTTCTCACCTCCCTCATACTTCCCTATTTATGTTTGAATGATGGGATACCCTTTCTCTCTCATTAAATGCCTCCCATGTACACCTGTTACTATGCTGAAATTCCGAAAGGAACTTCTCTCTCCTCTTTTACATTCAAGCAATACTTTTGTATCATGAATCTAAATTCTATTAAAATTTTTGGGACATGTATCTATATGACCTCATTACTGTCCATTACATGTAAATATGAGGAGGAACTACTTTCTCTCTCATCAACCATTTTTCTGAATTCTTACGTCACGTCGTTACGCTGCTGAAATCGCACTGATTTTCTAAGCCAATGCCATGGTGTAGTGAATACCATGCCCATTTCTTCATCAAGGGTATTCACGTTTATGAACATTTACTTATTGATTATAAATTTTCATGTATGAATTCCACATTCCTTTATCGTGGAATAAATGATTATGTTTTATGAATCAAAATTTTATGATCCATGTGGCACACTTATGCATGAAATGAAATGTTTAAGAAGGGTGTGCCCTTATAGTGCTCCAATGCATTGGGTAAAGTATAGTATCATGATACTTCATTTTCAATGAGTTTTGACTCATGATAATTCAAGTGCAACGAGGGTTTACTCGTGCTTTATATACAATGAGGATTTACTCATGGTCCATGTGCAATGAGCCTTGGTTCATGCTAATTCCATGTTAAGTGTTGTTGCCACATTTCCATGTTATGATTATCATGCTTTATCATACCATTATGTTCATGTTTATATTATTCTCTATTGATATTCCTATTGCCTGACATGTATTGTACTCCTCATGTTATTCCATGTGTACTCCCTTGCTGGGCTTTATAGCTCACCCTTTTCTTATGCATGTCCTCAGGTTATCCCATGCAATGCTAAGTACGAAGGAATGTAGTGGTCATGTAAAGGAAGTTTTCAATAAAGATGTTGTATTTCATGTTTTAAGTTTTTATGTAATGATCCTAAGCCCCAAAGACACTAAACCTCTCAATCTTCTTTGTTGTATCAAGTGAAGTTTTATGTAATAAATCATGTTTAAGTTTGTAATAAAAGCAGGGTTGTCATAGTTGGTATCAGAGGATAGGTTTAATTATTTTTGGGATTAGGATTAGAAAACCCTAGTAAAGCCTTAGAGACAATACTAAGTATAATAAAAACATCCCTAAGTTTTTTTAAGTACTGATTAAGTGGATTATCAAACGAATACATCCCTGTCTGGATACAAGCAGGTAGAGGTGGCTCTGGCACAGATATATCCTAGGGGTAAAACCCGAAAACACTGCTTTGAGCTAGACTTGAACGGGAACTGGTGCACGACAACGGGCCTTGCTGCACTCTTGGTTACGACACTCCCGGGGGATATGTTTTGATAAATTCACAAGCATAGTATGAACCCTTATTAAGGGAATTAAAAAAATTCCACTAAGAATATATGTTAGAAAGTAGATCATGAAAAGCCTAGATTGAAGCCTATAGACTCATGAGTAAAGGAAATAAAAGTTTATTTATAAGTAATCAACTTTTGTCTTTGGATTACCCTTTATGTGTTACCCCCTAACATTCCTTTCATTCCAGTCAATGGCCGGTAATTGGAGGACTCGAACTAACAACCGATGTGAAGATCAGTGTGATGATTGTACTAATGAGATGCCCAATCCAATGGGAGCGAGAATCGTGAACATTTTCACGCTTCTCTCTTAGATAAATAAATAATTGAATAGAAACATGGGTCAAGAGGAACGTCCAAACCCCCCTAAGAAACAACTAGTCGCTATCGAGAGATTCATGAGACAAAGGCCTCCTACTTTTAGTGGATCATCCGATCCCACGATCGCTGAACAATGGATCAACTCCATTGAAAAGATCTTCTCCATCCTTCAATGTTCTGAACGAGAGAAGGTTCTCCTGGCATCTTATCGTATGGAGGGTGAAGCTGATCAATGGTGGACGTTGATAAAAAATATGAAGCCTGAGGAGGAGATCGAGGCGTTGGAATGGAAGGATTTCCGGAAGATGTTTTTCGATAAATATTTTCTGCGAACCCTACAGCTTAAGATGGAAAGGGAATTCCTTTACCTCAAGTAAAAAGATGAAGAATATGTTGGAGCGTACAAGGAAAACTTCACAAGGCTTGCACGATACGCTTCTGGCTTTGTTGTTATTCCCGAATGCAAAGTTGGCCGCTTCTTTGGTGGGCTGAATCCAAGCCTGCGGAACGCATTAGTGATCCATGACTTCGACAGCTATGAGGAAATTGTCCGATGTGACCACAAGGTCGAAATAGAGATCGTGGAATCACAGGGGTATCATGGGGACAAGAAGCGTAAGGTGGACTTAAATGCTAGTGGTCCGATGGATAAATCCAATGGTGCTAAGAAGATCCAGCACCCCACTTTCTAAAAGTGTGAAAAGAAGCACCCTGGAAATTTCCTTAAGAGGATGAGGAAATGCTTCAGGTGTGGAATAGAAGGGCACCTAGCTGTTAACTGTTGGCAAGAAAGACGTGGCTGCGACAGAGGAGAGGAACGCTCTATTCGAACCTCAATGCATTTTTTAATGCTACAAATGCAAAGAACTGGGTTATTTTTCAAATCAGTGCCCTAATCCAAGGGTTTTCGGGGACAACCAACAACCTTCAAGGCACCAAGGAAGAGATTTTGCTGTCACTTCTGCCGAAGTGAACCCCGAAAACGAAGTGGTGATAGGTACACTAGTTATTCATTCAAGAATAGCGAACTTACTTTTTGATTCAGGTTCTATGCATTCTTTTATATCTTGAAAGTTTAGTATAACAATCCCACACCACCACAAATCATGGAAGTGAAGATGTCGGTGAGTACGGAAAACGGGTAAATCATTGCATCCCATGAATATAAGTCCTCCCCTATTATAATATGTGGATTGAATTTCCCGGAGAACCTTATCATACTCCCTCTGGTTGAATTTGATGTAATTCTTGGCATGGATTGACTTTCCTTATATAGAGCCAACATAAATTTTCGGGAGAGGGAAATCACACTCCATATGGAGAATCGACCCCCGATTCTTTACAAGTGTAAGGAGGAAGATGAATCTACTTTAGCTCTATCATCTCAAGAATGGATATTATTTCCTTATGAGCATGCGTATCTGGATCAGATGATTGAGTCCAAGGAAGAAACCATCTTTGAAGAAATGCCTATTTTGAGGGAATTCGCTGAAGTGTTTCCGAAGGAACTGTCTGGTCTTCCTCCTAGAAGAGATGTTGAATTCTCAATTGAACTTATACCTGGTGATTTACCAATATCAAAAACTCCATGTAGAATGGTTGTTGTAGAGCTTGAAGAGATGAAGAAACAGCTACAGGAGAATATGGATAAAGGTTTTATACGCCCAAGTGCTTCACCATGGGGTGCACCAGTCCTCTTCGTCAAGAAGAAGGATGGGTCAATGCGGCTTTGCATCGATTATCGTGAACTTAACAAAATCATGATAAAGAACAAGTATCCTCTCCCAAGAATTGATGAATTGTTCAATCAGCTACATGGAGCACAATACTTATCCAAGGTGGACTTGCGGTCGAGATATTATCAAGTAAGGTTGAAGAAGGAAGATATCCCCAAGACTGCTTTTCGCACAAGATACGGGCACTATGAATTCATATTAATGCCTTTCGGACTCACTAATTCTCCAGAAATCTTCATGGACTTAATGAATAGAGTCTTTAGAGATTACCTAGAAAAATTTGTGGTAGTATTTATAGATGATATTCTAATATACTCAAAACCCAAGGAGGATCATGAGGAGAATTTAAGAACTGTACTAGAGACTTTGAACAAGGAGAAGCTCTATGAAAAGTATAGAAAGTGTGAGTTCTGGTTGAAGGAGGTCTCATTCATGGTCCATATCATCACAAGCAATGGGATATCTATGGATCCCTCAAAAAAAGATGGAATTGAGGGATGTCCAAGGCCAACATTGGTAACGGATATCCGTAGCTTCTTGGGGTTAGCTGGATATTATCGACGATTTGTGAGAAATTTCTCATGATTTTCCAACCCTCTTACCAAGCTAACTCGAAAAGGAGTAAAGTCTTCTTGGAGTGATGAATACAAAGAAAGCTTCAAAGAGTTAAAAAGGAGGCTTATCACTGCGCCCGTGCTCACTTTACCCACAACTGGGGAAATTTTTGTGGTATTCAGTGATGCTTCGAAGAAGGTCTTAGGATGTGTGTTGATGCATAATGATAAAGTTATATCCTATGCCTCAAGGTAGTTGAAAATCCATGAGTTAATCTATCCAATGCATGATCTGGAGTTGGCGGCGGTGATCTTTTCCTTGAAAATCTGGCAGCATTATCTCTATGGGGAGAAATGTGAGATATATACTGACCAAAAGAGTCTTAAATATATATTCACACAGAAAGAGCATAATATGTGCCAGAGAATATGGATATAGCTCATCAATGATTATGACTGTTCAATCCATTACCACCCTGGGAAAGCGAACAAGGTGGCGGATTCCCTAAGTAGAATGGATCCAGCGATTCTATCAATGATGAGAATTGAGAAGCATCCAATCTTCTTAGACTTGATGAAGATGGACATGGGAATCATAGAGAAGGGAACATCATCAATCCTTTCACAAATTATTTCTCAACTGTCTCTTTTGGAAAGGTTAAAGGATTCTCAAAAGGATGATGTGGGAATTCAAGAAAAAGTGGAAGCTATCGAAAAAGGGAAATCCTCGGAGTTTAATGTTAATGAAGAAGGAATTGTGCGGTTTGGGAAAAGTCTATGTGTTCCATCATGTCTGGAGCTGAAGAAGGAACTTTTGGATGATGCACATAGTTCAAATTTCTCTATTCACCCAGGGAGCACAAAGATGTATCAAGATCTCTGAGGAAACTTTTGGTGGGATAATATGAAGAAGGAGATTGCTGAATATACATCAAAGTGCCTGGTGTGTCAGCAAGTGAAGGCATAGAGGCAGAAGTCTAACGGGATGATGCAACCATTGCCCATACCAGAATAGAAATGGGAAAAACATCACCATGGACTTTTTCACCGTACTTCTAAGGACATCCAAAGGCAATAATGCAATATGGGTTGTTATGGATCGTGTTACAAAGACTGCACACTTCATTTCTATTTGGGAGGATTTCTCATTGGATCAACTGGCACATATATATATCAGGGAAGTGGTAAGGTTGCATGGAGTACCACTATCTATTGTTTCTGACCGAGATCCAAGATTCACCTCTATGTTTTGGAAGAGTATTCAACATGCTCTGAATACTGAATTGAACATTAGTACGGCCTATCATCCTCAAACTGATGGCCAATCCGAGAGGACTATCCAAACACTTGAGGATATGTTGAGAGTGTGCTCAATGGACTTTAAAAGAGGATAGGATCAACATCTTCCTCTGGTTGAGTTCTCTTATACTAATAGTTTCCAATCGAGCATCCAAATGACACCATATGAAGCCCTGTGTGGGAAAAGGTTTAGAACACCGGCATGTTGGGATGAGGTCAGTGAACGTAAGCTTCTTGGACCAGAAATGGTCAAGGAAATGGTGGAGAAGGTGAATACCATTCAGCAGCATATCAAGGAAGCCCAGAGTCGACAGTAGAGTTATGCAGTTTATTGTCGATGAGACCTTGAGTTTAAAGTTGGAGAAATGGGTTTTCTATTCCTATATCCATGGAAGATGGTCATGAGGTTTGGAAAGAAAGGGAAGTTAAGTCCAAGGTACATCAGCCCCTTCGAGATTCTTGATCGTGTTGGGGTTGTGGCCTATCGACTAGAACATCCACCTACTATGGCCAAATTACATGATGTCTTTCATGTATCCCTCTTAAGGAAGTACATATCGGACCCTTCACATGTACTCTCTTCTGAGGTGGTACAATTGGAAGATGATCTTTCTTATGAGGAGCAACCAGTGAAGATCTTAGATCGTAGTGAAAAAGTTCTACGAAATAAGACAATGCCCCTCGTCATGGTGTTGTGGAGAAACCACAAGTTTGAAGAAGCAACTTGGGAATCGGAGGAAGTGATGAAGTTGAGTTACCCACATCTGTTTTAGTGTGGGAAAAGGAAAATTTTGAGGGAGAAATTTCTTAAGGGGGGAATATTGTAACGACCCAAAGTTTCATTAATTGAAATCCCTCTTGATCAAATTAAATGTCTCTTTATGTTTATATAAAATTTCAACTTCATTGGTTTTATGTTAAGAATTTTTACCATTGCTAATATATTCATTGAATAGTGATCACATGATTAGTATAAATATAGGGCCTTAAAAAATCCAAATTTACTCAGACAAAAGAAGCGATGGCCTCATCCAGTAGAATTTCTCCATACGAAGCCCATTTGTCAGAGCTCAGAAAAGAGGTGGTGTCCTTAGGCTTCTCTCTTGACCAAGCCCAAGATGAGCTTCATCATGTCAAGCTCGAATGGGACCGTCTACGGGAAAAGTGGAAGTTGATATAAATTACCACTCGAGCGATGTTATCTGAGCCACCCCAAGAGTCAGTCACCATCGCACACCTTACCCTTAGGTCTTATGCATCTTTTTTAATGGGCTATGTAACTAATCGATAGTACTATGTTCATGTACATTATTTTTTTATATAATAATGAATATAATTTCCTGTCATTATTGATACATTGTGAATATTTTTTAAAGTACAAATGGTGTTTTTAGTTATTATTTAATTAAGAAATCTATTTCATAATTTTCTGAGACAGTCAAATTTTTGGGTAAAAATTAAATATCGTTTAAATATATAATATGTTTTATGACATCATAATGACCCAATAGTGATGTAACAAAATACTATAAGCTTTATGTTCGGCCAATATATGTTTTACCATTAAAATAATGTGATTTTAGGTTTTTTTGACTTACTTTTCGAAGCATTAATGGACCCTCCAAAACTTATTAAACACCTTGTCTTTTTAAAATAATTTCTATGGGAGTATGACTCACCTCCACATAATCAACCCTATTATTTTAAGAAGTTCGGACTTTGGCCTTATAAAATATTTTTTTCCTCTTCCCTTTTCCAAAAACCATGGGCAAAAACCATGGGATGGTTTATGGTTTGGATTAATTTATTATAAGGGGTCACAAACCTAAATAATAAAGAATTCCCTCACCTTTCCTATATAAACCCACCCAAGATCCCACTCCCCCCTCACTCAAAGCCTTTCAAGTTCGCCCAACCTCTACCCTACTCTCTCTAGAATACTCCCAAGGTTCCCCAAGCTCCCAAGAAGCCTCTCACATGCCTCTCTCTAGCCTTTGGAAGCACACTTCCAAGTAAGGGTTTTTCTTCCTTTCTCATTTTTTTCCAATTTTCTTTAAGTTGTTTTGCCCTTTTAAATTAAATTATGAATATTGGGGTATGGTTTCGAACCTCCCTCATACTTCCCTCTTTATTTTTGAATGATGGGATCCCCTTTCTCTCTCATTAAATTCCTCCCATGTACACCTGTTACTATGCCGAAATTCTAAAAGGAACTTCTCTCTCCTCTTTTACATTCAAGAAATACTTGTGTATCATGAATCAAAATTACATTACAATTGTTGGTACATGTATCTATATGACCTCCTTACTGTCCATTACAAGTAAATATGATGAGGAACTTCTTTCTCTCTCATCATCCTTTTTTATGAATTCTTACGTCACGCCGTTACGCTGCCGAAATCCCACCGATTTTCTAAGCCAATGTCGTGGTGTAGTGAATACCATGCCCATTTCTCCATCAAGGGTATTCACCTTTATGCACATTTACTTATTGATTATAAATTTTCATGTATGAATTCCACATTCCTTTATCATGGAATAAATTATTATGTTTTATGAATCCATGTTTTATGATCCATGTGGCACACTTATGCATGAAATGAAATGTTTAAAAAGGGTGTGCCCTTATAGAGCTCCAATGCATTGGGTAAAGTATAGTATCATGATAAATCATGTGCAATGAGTGTTGACTCATGATAATTCAAGTGAAACGAGGGTTTACTAGTGATTTATGTGCAATGAGGATTTACTCATGCTCCATGTGCAATGAGCCTTGGCTCATGCTAATTCTATGTTAAGTGTTGTTGCCACATTTCCATGTTATGATTATCATGCATTATCATGACTTTATGTTCATGTTTATCTTATTCTCTATTGATATTCCTATTTCCTAACATTTATTGTACTCCTCATGTTATTCCATGTGTACTCCCTTACGGGGCTTTATAGCTCACCCTTTTCTTATGCATGTCCTCAGGTTATCCCATGCAATGTTAAGTACGAAGGAATGTAGTGGTTGTGTAAAGGAAAAATTCAATAAAGATGTTGTATTTCATGTTTTAAGTTTTTATGTAATGATCCTAATCCCCAAAGACACTAAACATATCGATCTTATTTTTTGTATCAAGTGATGTTTTATGTAATAAATCATGTTTAAGTTTGTAATAAAAGCAGGGTTGTCATATTGTTGACCTATGAAAATATAAAAAACTATCTACAAGTTGTATGGTTCAACTTATAATTGAAGCACAGTCTGTGGTTGTTGTAATTTCATGACAAAGTGGTGATAAAGACACTCATATAATGGGGAATGATGTGTTATTCATGGGAGTATGTCCCTGATGCTAGTGGATTTGCAGGAGTGTGGAGCTGACTATGAGTAGGATGTTGTGGAAACAGAATTCTAATAAGGATCCAATGGGGTACATGTTGGGCTTCCTTGGGAATGGACAAGTGGTTCATGGTCATAGTGATTATTTAATTCAAGCCTTATCAACATCCTAGGGGTGGTTCTAAAATAAAATATGAGTGGTTGTTTCAAAATTAATTAGTGGGGGAAGTATATCCCAATGATATCTTAGGGATTAGTAGATTCTTTGATGGTGTAATTTCATCAGAAGTCAGTGATAAAATTGTGAAGGTGCGCTCTAATGAGGGTGGTGTTCTTAAATGATAAGGAATCTAGGTTAGGTGATGGAGTAATGTGTCAATATTTGAACACAGGTGTTTCTAGAATGGTTCATACATAGATTTATAAACATGGTTGAGTAAAAAGGAATGTATGTGATGAGTTATAATCCACATTTATATGGTTATTAAATGATATGTGTTCTTTGAGGTTGGAAGCACGCCATGTAAAGGAGTCAAGTGGTCCTTAGTTCATGCACGAATGGAAAATATGTGTCCATTCAGGGTGATTCTGATGGAAAGGATAGATTCCAATGTTTTACTATGATCTCATGGATGTTTGAGTGCAATGAGTTAGAAAATGTGTAATGTTTTTTTGGAAGATTGAGTTAAGGTTCTAGTGGTCATATTTGATGATGGAAGTTCCAAATTCTGAAAGTTAGTGGTTTTGAAATTAGGAGTATAGTGGGATGATATTTATGTTAATATTTTGAAAAAATAATATAAGTTTGGGTTTTGATTTATAGAGGTCCTTCAACTAAAGGTTGTTCCTTGGTTGTGTCTCAGAATATTTAGATGGAATATGGTCTTTGAGCCTCATGTTGTGGATAAAAGAAGGTTTAGTTGATTTAGAAATGTATGGATATAGTTCAGTGTGGAAAGTAATTGTATGAAGATAGAATTTGACAAACCCCAAATAGTTTATATTGAGATATGGAGTGTTCCTTCAAGTGTCTCTTATATTGTGTATCCATTGGATTTGGATGCAGGGAAAGTTGGCACCCAAAATTGTTGGACCTTTTATTTTGTAGAGAGGATCGGGATGGTAGCATACTGATTGGATCTTCCATATAGGTATAGTGCAATGAATTTTGTTTTTTGGTGTCACAACTTCTAAGGTATCAACCTGACCCATCTCATTTGATCGATGTGGATGATGTTGAGCTTGAGACTGATGCACCCTCTGAGGAGAAACTGATACATGTTGTGGATTACAGTGAGAATGTGTTTCATGGAAAGACCCTACTGATTGTTCCTATGTTGTGGGGAAATGATTTTTTTCAAGAGAAAACATGGAAAATAGAAAATTATATTTTGGCTTAGTGGCCTGATCATTTTAACTTGGAGTTTGAGAGATGTTTGAGAACACAGCTCGAGGATAGGATCTTATAATATGGGGATATTATAAAGTCCTGACCTCTTTTAGGAGATATATTGAGCTCATTTTCAAATAGTATTTTTAATTTTTAAATTTTATCTTGTCTTTATTTTATATTAGGTGTGTTTTGGTTAAATTTAGATGTTTTTCTGGGATTTTGAGCTGGGTACTGTTGACACACGGTTTTCCCAAACCATATAACCTACCCCAGCAAACCATGAAACCAAAAACAAAGGGGGACTGCAAAATTGGTTAATTTTTTGACATTTGTTTTCCCTATTATGAGTAATTGTGAACCCCCATAGGAGGGGCCATAGGTTAGGGCGCATAGTTTGTAAAACAATGCACTCCTACACAGGAAACCGTGCATGTGGAATTAATACCACTCAAAATTATTTAATAATTCTATAACCCCCCAACATTCACCCTATTTTGAACCGACACTGTCACACCCATGACCTTTTCTTAATTCAATATTCATTTAATTTCCATTCCTGATTTTTTTGGGTGGTTTACCACTCATTTTGGTGAAAATGGTGGGTTTTGAAAATTTGGGCCAAATCATGAGCCCAATTCCAGATTTACAATCAAATTTTGTTTCTTCTATAACTCCTTCAATTTTTACTATTTTATACCCATTCCACTTTACAATTGGAATAACCTGATATATTAAAATCACCATATCCATTTGGACTACATAGAAATCCAAAATCATGATGGATTTGGGTTTTTGGTTAAGGTAATGGGCCTGCCCGTAAGCCCATTTCCTGCTTTAAAATATTTTTTTAAAATTTCAATATGTCATTTGTTTTTTACTTTTTTTTGGTGATTCGACATCCCACTCGAAGCCAAACACCTCAGGCTCACCCCCTTTATCGTTTTTTCCTCTTTGGAGCTCATATACCCCACGGATTAGGGCAATCTTTTTTCAATCTTTCTCAAATCGACCAGATTTGATGAGGTAAAATGATTCTTTAATAACTCCATAAATTTTCAGACTTTTCCCCCAAATTCGGTCCCCACATGACCTAATATAAATCCTTCAATCCTCCATACCAGTTTTGGGTACTTCAAGATTAAAATATTGGTGGATTGGAGCCGATTTCCTCAAGATTTTTCAAGTAAGAGAATTCATTCTTGGTTCCTTCCATCCTCTTTTAGTTTTATTTCCTATTTATTGAAGTTACTCATATCCAAAAGATGAGGTTCGATCATGAGATCTGATTTGGTGTCTTTTGGGTCAATTATTATGGTTTAGGTCTGGATTTATATTCCTTGTGGTGCAGCGGTGGCATGCTTAAGGTTTCGCACCAAGTTCTGAGGGTTTCGACTCAAAACGGTAGGTGATTCCATGTGTAACCATTTTATGATGATTTAGATTTCTTGGTTTATTAATTTAGTATGTTTATAATCTATTTTGTGTGGTGTGAAAACTGTTTTTGATGGATTTGGTTAAATATTTAATTTTTAGTTATATTTTAGCTTGAAATTGGGTACTTTTCATGTGTGACTCTTGGGGTAATGTTTGGGTTTGGTTTATAACATATGAAAGTGATTTATTAGTCTTGAAAGGGGCTGCCAATTCCGGTTTGTTAATTCCTTATTGTCATGTGGGCCTTGAAAAGAGTTTTTTGAATGAGTTTAAGGTGTAAAACTGTGTTTTACTTCTTGAAGGTGATTTATGAAAACGTGTGTTTTTCATGTGTATCTTTGTGGTATTATTTGATGTATTTTTATAACACTTGGGGGGTGGTTTAATAATTGTTTTAGGGCTGAAAATTCTGTTTTGGATTGGTATTGGTATGATTTTGGTTTTGAATGAGGTTTTTGAAATGGGTTTGGTGTGCAAACAATGGTTATACCTCTTGGGTTTGTTTTATAAAAATTGCAAATGTTTTATTTGGTTAAACAAAGTGGGGAAAGGGTGTATATGTACTGTTTGGGTGATTGTGTTCACATAATGTGGGTTTTTGAATGTTAATGTGGTGATTTGAGATGTCAAAAAAAATTATAATGTTTTATAAATTGCCGAAATGTTCTACTAAATTGTGTTTTGTGTGCGAAACACAGGTGTGGGATGTTTCATGTGAGTTTATTGATAAAATGAATTGTGAAGGTGAGAAGGGTATTATGTGAAATGTGTGTGGGCTGTTATGTGAGTTGAATATCTTGTAATTGTTTTATAAAATTGTTTAAAGGATTTTTGGAAGTGTTAAAGAAATGTGAAAAGTGTTGTAGGCAATTTTGGTGTGAGTTTGATTTCAAAATGCATTTGAATAAAAAGTGGAATTTGTGACTTGTGTGATGTACATGGGGCTGTTTGGTTAATTTGTGATGTGGAAGTGATATTTTCATGTGAAAACTATATTTCTTGGATTTTTGAACTTTTTTGAGCACAAAGGGAAAACCCGGGTATCTAGGTGGGTGGACGTGTACTAGTATGCTAGTGAATCCGTAGGGTTTGGCCTCAGTTTCACTTAGAAAGATTGATGCTTACAACTCTAACTAAACTATGATGATGATGATTGGGGACCACTAGGTTATGGGTATGATCCCTAATAGTGGCCCGTGCATGAGAATGGATATTTTTTGTGGTTACTCTCACCGAGATACGAGGTACCTGGGACCCACAGCTAGCTAGTTCCTAGGGGTTATTTCCTATTAATTGTGCTCATTAGATCCTTTGTACTTACCGTCAGTATACGGTATTTTTGGCTGGAAAATTCAGTAGCTTTGTTAAATATTTTAAAATTGTTGTTCTTTTAAAATTATCCCACATGAAAACTGTTTTCATTTATTATTGCATCCTTTAGAAAATTGTAACAAGCATTTCTTATTTACAAAACTTTCATTGCTTTTTGTCATGAAATGTTTATCACATGGAATCTATTAGCGGTGGTATCCTACTAGGATTTTGATCACACCATACTTACACCTTTGGGTGTAAGTAGACTTGATTATTTTATGCCATATGTTTGGGTACAGTTTTTATGCCATTGGTTCGGGTTTTTAGCGGTCCATCATGATGCAGTGTCGTGGAGATGGCTTGAGGGCGGTGCCTCTTTCCATGTGGAGGGTATTGGGATGTCTTTTCTTGTGTTTTTACCTTTGTAATGGTCTTCAAACATTGTTTAAAATTGTGTAATTCAGTTATGAATTTTAGTAAAAGATGTTTTGGTTTGAAAAATCCATATTCTATTTCTTGGATTCATTTATTTTTTTAACTATACAAACTCGGGTAAATAGTTCCCAATTTTCAGTTTTTGATACCCACGCACTTGTGCCATCTCATGGGGATTAAGAACGCCCTTCGTTCCTTGTCATAGGCCATGTTTGGTGCCAGTTTTTGTGGAGATCATATTAGGTTCATGACAAACACAATCATAACTCATTCCTATCATTTTCAGAGGCTCCATGATGGATTGAAAGGGCTTTTGAACTCCATTCATTGATAATAGAAGACCAAAATGAAGAATTTTTACCTCTCCGAATATTGAATCTATAACTCATTCTTCATTATGAAATTATATGTTTTGATTAAATTTTGTGATTTCCATTGGTGAAATTACATCGACAATATTGAGGTATGTGGTCTAAATTCAATTCCCATAATCTTGAATTCCAATTATATGTATGTATTTTTAGAAATTTAATTGGAATGTTTGGAAATTAAAACTTGAATTGAATTTATTTATTTATTGAATCATTGTGTTGATTAATTGATATGACACATGAACATAAATTTATATGAAAATGGGAAAATTAGATTTGGTAATTTTTATTATGCAATTGGTGAATAATGGGACATTAAATTGAAAGATTAAAATGGTTATGGAAATTGGTCGACTAATGGGATTTTGTAATTGTTCAATTGATGGGATAGTGTAATTGGTCATTTGATGTGATTGTGGAATTGTTTGGCTAACTGAATGACAAATTTATTGAATAATGGGATGTAAGGGGGGTTTTCTTAATACTGGATGGTTAATAAATTATATTATTAAAGGTTGATAAATGGTTTAATAGTGTTTGGTTCAATATTATTCCATGTAAATTAAAGTGATGGACCATTATTATTTTATAATTGAAATGGTATACCATGATGTGAAATTTTTATGAGAGGGTTAAGGATGATTAACATTTCCAAATGTTATATATGTGATAAAGGAGAATGATTGAGAAATAGGGAGTGGGACACAGACTGATGCTCTAAATACCCATGGGGAGATTCCAATGATGTTTTATACCCAATTGTATTCATGTAAATATTATTGTACTGGATGAGGAAAGATGATCAAAATACCCATGTGATGTTTGGGTCATGGATGGGGACTAAGGATCCAAATCACCATTTTTTATAGAGAGTGTGGGACATTGAATATGGCTCCAAATACCAATGTGACATTGAGGTGTGGGATGAGGACATAGGTTCCAAATACTCTCATGGTGTTATACAAGTCATTCTATACCCATGATATTTTCACTGGACTATGGTTAAAATTGTCCATGATATGAATTGAAATGATAAATAATAACCATGTTAGTCTTATTTTTGATATCCCTTTAGATAGTTCATACTCTAGTACTATCTGTAGCATGTATTGATATTATGGGTTTCATCATGAAATAGAGGATTTATGGGATTAATTAAAGATTAATTAAATGTGATAACTATTTAGTTTTTTTATTTGTCATTATTCCTTTTAAAAATTTATACACTATTATTGACTCAATAATATTTTAGACATCATTGGGGTTGGACAACTGAGTTTTATTCTCACCCTATTTGGGCTTCCTGATCGATACTCAAATAGACTTCATGTTTGTAGGACAATATAAGGGAAAGATACCTATGTTATATGGAGGAGTTGGGTTGGATCAATGATTAGGGAACTGAACATGGTGTCTGGAACCTATTTAAGGTGTTCTAAATTTATTTATTATTGTTTTTCATTTTGACATTGGACACTAAATTTTCATGAAATATATACTACTTAGTTATGTATATTGTTTTTAGTTATGGTTCATCATGTGATCCTGGTTTTTGTTGCCATTGTATTATTATGGTTGTGTGTTATTATCTCTTAGTTATTTTTTTATTTATTTACGCTATAGTGAAACTTTGATAAATAGTTTATATTCTCCCCATGTTATATATATGTGACCCCTGTTTTTAGTCGGCAGCCTCTGAAAAATAGGGAGGTACACCTAGGGTCATGTAACCATCCAGCTCTAGGAACTAGTATATGGGGCCTTGGTCAAGATATTGCACCATGATTCTGGTGTCATGACAGTTTTTCATTCTCTAAAATATTTTTAGAACATCCTATATTGTGATAAATTCATAATGTGTTAGGAATATAAAATCATGAGTTATATTATTTATCAAAATTAATTTAATTTAATTTAAGTAAAATATTTGTAATATGTTTATACTTTTTATTTTGATCACTCCTATACACCAAGAAAGGTAAATTTGGTTGAAGAACCTCTTATTAGGAAGTTGTAGATGAATCCGGGAATAATCCATTGATCAACATAACCTGGTGGTCCTTTTTTCTTGGATGAACATAAATTTGAGAGGATAGAAGGAGGTTATGTCTCTTGGAATTATCCAGTTAAAAAAATCCTTTCATAATGTTATTAATTAGGATATATTAATGTATAAATAGTGTCAAAATATCTAGTGTATTATATATGATAGGGAGAACATTGACTAGTGGTGTCCATCTTCATGGTTAATTATTTGTTTGAAAGACTGCTATATGACTCCACAATCAATGATATAAGTAGTAATGGGGGATTAGTATAAATATCAATGGGTAGTCTATCAAGGAGTAAAAAAGTTTTATTATGACATAAGAAGCTATAGTCGGTGGCCTAGTATTATATATGATAATGTGGATTCTGTGTATTGATTCCATACAATTTTGTAGGTTTAATGAGAGAATAGTCAACCATATTGTTTGTGTTGGCCTCTTTATGTACCCACATGGAAAATGGGATGGGATATCCATAGATTTAATTATTAGGTTACCTCATACCTCTAATGGAAATAAATCAATATATTTCACAATTGAGTAGTTAGTGAAATTAGCTGATTTGATTGTAATCAAATATAGAATTAAGGTTAAAGTTCTTCAGATGTTGTACATACAAGATATTGTGAAATTATATGGTGTGCCTTCTTCTATAATTTATGATAGAGATACATGGTTCACCACATAATTTTGGATATCATTAAATTGGTAATGGGATGATAAGTTTATGTTTATCAATACTTTGTTTTCAAAAAATATAGATGGAAATAATGTCGGGGGTCAACTATAGTTCAATATCCACTAACAATTATCATTCACCTTATTTTATAAAATTTTAATGAAGAATAAATTTCAATAAACCAAAAATAACAATCAATGTTATATCAAATATGTAAACTAGCAATATAGTTGGTATTTTATAATTACAAATGAACATAATAATCATAGTTGAAATTTAATGTAGTAGTATTATAACACTATAGGAAAAAACAATGAAATAAGTGGATTATTTATGTTTTCATGGTGGGTTTAACTCCCATTAATTGGTTTCACAATATGGTTTTAAAACTACCATGATATATTTATTTATTTAAATTTTAATGAAGGTTTTCTGTTTTTTTCATTTCAGTTTCATTTTTCATTAATAAAATTATATTTTATTGAAATTTTTGTTTAACTTATCAGCAATTCCTTTAGTGTGAAATTTAACAACAGTTCTTAAATTAGTTTCATTTTTTATATAGAAAAAATATTTAGTTGATGTTTTTTGACATGAAGTGGTTATTCATGTTGAAAAACTTTAGGGTTCGTTGAAACCTCCACTAAATATGGAAATTTTACTTATTTTTTAATGGGTTTAGCCACTTAATTTTTAATCACACCTATTAAAACCACTTTCATATAAATAACAATGGTTAAAACATCGGCCAGTTTTGTAGTTTTAGAAATAGAGAAAAAAATAACTCATGATCCACTAGAAACCTCTTAGAAAAAATATATACCAAAAATTGAAATCAATAGAATATAATAAAAATAATGAATTCTATACAACAATAAACATTCCATTAGATATAATATGAGAATGAAATTTTACTTTGTTGCCTATAGAATTTTATATTTGACAAAATGACTACATAATCATAATTACTGGATACTCTACTTAGATGAATACCCCTCACCCTCCATTTATAGGTCATTCTATTGGACATCACATCCTTAGCTACTACTCCCCTCTAGTTCCTATATTTAATGTAGTAAACTGAACATCAATATTGATAATATTTAATTTATAATAAATTGGATACTATTAAAATGATATATTATTTGATCTATATTGTAACATTAATCTTATTATCATTTGATGGAGAATTAAGAGTAATATTACTTAGTGTTAAGAGACATACCCAAGATGCCAAAGGCTATAAATAAATTCTGAAGGGCTTCAATACATGTGGGGGACAATTTTCCCATTATTAATAAAACACCTACTGAAACAAGTCATAACCAAAAAAACACTACATGATGTATGAAAACAATGAAAGAAAACTCAACATTTCATTTATCAAAATCAAACTAAAATCTCATACTTCAGTAGAAGACTACAAAATCAAAGTAAAAAATAGAAGATAAAACTATAAGGCTCTAATGATAACTCCAAGATCCAAACATGTTCCTTGCTCTAACTCCATAACAGCCAATGTATCAAGAAGTACTACTAATGATGTGTGATACGTTACCTTTTCCCATGTATTGATAAACAATATATTAAAAAGCACAAATTTTCCAAAGAGGGGGTGAGTAATGAAACTTAATATATTTTCCCCCAATGACTTTATTACAAACACTACTAGGATAGATCATTTTATCCTACTTATATAAAACAATTTATATATATCAATTTCTAAAATAGATTTTATCAAAATATAAACAAGTTCCAATATAAAATAGTTTTCTAAAATAACACCAATTTTCAAGGAAATGAATCAAACAATGTTGAAAAATCATTTCACAAATTCTATTTTGGCATAACTATTCCACATCACGTATCTACACATCCAACCATGAAGGAAAAATTTAGACCTCTCTATAATCATGGTCAATGTTTCATCATTTCACAAAATCCATCACTTAATGAACGATTTTAATAGGGGAGGGCCCTAACCCTTATCCACCCACTATATATGGGGGATAATACTTACCCTCATACATCCCATATGTACATGAACACACACAACCATTAAGACAAAACAATTCCAAATCAAACATTTCACCCATTTCATTAAAATCGTTCTTTTATTGAAAAAACTTCCAACAAAAAAATTAAAATAAACCATTATCATTTCATTTCAATAAAAATAATAACTTTTTTTGAAAAAATCATTAATCCATTTACCAAAATTATATAAAATACACTTTTTAAAATCTACATTCTAAAACCACGAACCAAATAAATTTCTACAAAAACACCGAATTTCCATGTTTACACAAACTATCACTCAAGAGGGGTTTACAAAATCAATAAATATAAAATTAAAAATCAATTTCACACAAAATAGACAATTCAAAATCACGAGTTCATTGTATAAATAGAGGAGTCTATAGTGAAGCCACCTACCTCAATATTTATGATGAAAATGAAGAATAGATTGAAGAACAACAATGAAACTGGGTTAAATCCCCATGAACCCTCTATAGATATCTTCCCCTATTAAGAAAAATGAAAAATATAAACATATATGGAAACCAAAACCTTATATATACCCACAGTGGGCATAGATATAAGAAACTTAGAGATAGGTTGAAGTATATCTAAGAAAACTCATCATGAAAAACCATGAATGATGACTTACCACGATAATTGACCTTCAATGCACCAAGAAAGGGCTTCAGATCACTTCTAGTTTGATGGGGAGAGGTTATCCAACCTTTTATAGGTAAAAAACTATAGTTAGGTCTATTTTTGGGTATAAACAAATAATTTAGATGTGAATAATAATTATATCAATAATTTATGGATCTAACTTTTGACTCGCACATGGTTTAGTCAAACGATTAGAAAAATCATGCGCTAACCATGCTCATACCACTGCATTAAGGGAGACCTCACATGGTTGGATTGTATGGTTACCAACCCATGTACAAACATTTCTAAAGCTCACTATCAAACATATACTAAAAAATGCACAGTTTCTCCTGGGCTTTCACACGGTTTGGGAAAACTGTGTGCCACTCATGAATCTTCTCTTTAGCCCATGTTTCAGTATTCCTTGATTCTTATAGTTGTTTCCTGGTTTTCCCAAAAATATACAACAACCTTTCCCTTATAAAAAATCCCTAAAAAATAAAAAAATTATCCAAATTCCCCCATAGAACACCAATATACTTTAAATACATAAAAATCATAAAAAATGGTTACTTACTTAAAACTGGGGGTAAAAAATTCTCCCAGCTGTTATCCTATCCATCCAAAAAAATAGAAAACCAACATTATAATGAAATAATTCTGGACACTTCTCTTTTGTCTCCTTCTCTCATCCCCTTATCTCTTCTATAATCTGACCATGTGACACAAAATCCTCACTAGACTGATACTTCTTCCATGCAAGACTTTCTATTTCCTATCCAAAATCCATACCATGATATGTACCAACAAATAATATGGATCTAGGCCAATGCAATCCCATAGAATCATATGTTTTGGATCAGTATTATACTTTTTCAAATGAGACACATGGAACACATTATGCACCACACTGAATTGTGGAGGAAATGACAACTGATATGCCACCTCACCAACCCATTCTAGTATCTCAAAAAGGATTACGTACCAAGAAGATAAATTTCCATGATTCCTAAAATGTCAAAGTACAATACATGGATAAATCCATAAGAAAACATGATCAATAATAGAGAATTAAAATGGCCATGGATGATGATCTATATAATATTTTAGATTACTCTAAGTCTTCTACAACCATTTCCTAGTAAACTAAATATTCTTCATTGTTTCTTGGACAAGGCTCAACCCTACTAGTGAACTCTCACCTGTTTCCACCAAACAATGTGTATAAAAATAAGGATTCCCATAAAACACTCCAAATGGATCCATTTTTAACAAATCTAGATAACTGTTGTTATAATATAACTTGACTAACTGTTTTTGCACTTCCCACAAACCACCTAAATCCATTACACATGCCCACAACATGTATTCAAAAGTTTGTATCATCCTATTGGATTTCCAGTTCGTCTGATTATGATATAACGTAATCATAGTCAACTGAGTCCCATGCACTTTTTTAATGATCTCAAAAATGATATGTAAGCCTAGAATCTCTATCTAATATGATTGAAGCTAATATTTCAAGTATCTTTTTTATTTCTCTGATATAGATGTTGGACATATCCAACATCGAATGAGATTCAAAAATAGGGATGAAATAAGATGACATTTTTTAGATGATCCACTATCACCCATATGGAATCATGTTTTGAAACCTTTCTTGGGGAGACCAATTATAAAATCCATAGTAATATTCTCCAACATTTAAACAATAATTGGTAAATACTTCAACATGCATGCTTGTCACTGATGCCCTTCCTTAATTTTTGACAAGTTTAGCATCATAAAACAAACTGAAACACTTTCCATTCCATACCACTCCACCATAATTGTTCTTTGAATCTAATGTATTATTAGATTAACAAAAAATCTTGAATGGCAGTATTCTTTAAGTAGTTGTTCCTAACAATCCATAGGTACAACCGTCCGATTTCATAACCACAACACCAAAATATCATCCATATTCCATACCTCAATATTCTACCAACCATTGAGCTTTGAAGTCATCAAAACACATTCAAAATCAGATATTTTTTCCTATTTAACAAACATTTACAAACAAGGAACCACTAAAACAAGGGAGAAAATCGCAACATCACCTCATTTTTCACCTTCCATGTTCATGTTGACTAGAACCGACATCAACTACCACTCATTTGAAGCCTCCTTTTCCAACTTAGAATATGACTTTCTTTTTAATAGATCTACCACCAAATATTCTTTTCATTTTGTGTATATCTACTCACAGTTGAACAATTAGAGATACACCATCCATCTTCTTTATCTTAGATTCAAATCTCGTTCTGAGAAGATGTCTTTCATGCACTTATGATCCATGAACATAGTAAATTTCACACCAAAGAGATAATTATTCCATGTCTTCAAAGCATGGACTTAGATGTCTAGCTTCAAATATTGTGTTTATTAATTATTTTCATGCACTCATAAATTCATTGATCCATAAGAAAAAACATGATCTCCTTGCATGAGAACACGTCCCAACCTTGATTTTGAATCATCACAATACACCACATGTCCCTATAATAATCTCGTCAATATCACGAGAGGTAATAGTGTAAGATGAACCATAAGCTCTTGAAATTATTTTTATAATTAATCATTCCACTAAAATAGAACTTTATTTTTTTAAAAATCTTTCATAGGAGAAGGTAGTCATGAAAAATTGAAAATGAAACCTTAGTAATAACCAGCTAGACCAAGGAAAATGTGTATCTCGATTTCTTTCTTTGGTTGTTGCCAAGATATTGTTACCTTTATCATATCTGGATCAACTAAAATAAATATTTCATAAATTTTATGGCCATGAAATCATACCACTTGTATCCAAAAATCTCATTTTGATAATTTGGCATACAAATGATGATCGCTCATGTTTCCCAAAACTATAACTAAGTGTTTCTCATGCTCAACCTTTTCCCTTGAATACACAAATATGTAATATAAAAACAACACTATGAAATAATATTGATATCATTGAAATATCATATTGATAAATTCCATGAATACTACTGGTGAATTCCTAAGACTGAGAGGAATTAACACATACTCATAATAGCTATAACTGCTTATGAAATATTTTTTCAAAATATCCTCCTTCCAAACCCGTGGTTGGTGATATCTTGATCAAAATTCAATCTTATAGAACCACTGAGATCCCCTCAGATAATCAAATATATCACCAATATATGGAAGTGTATATCGATTCTTTATTGTAAATTGTTTAATCTTACGATAATCCACACATAGAATTAGATTTTCGTCTTCCTTTTTCATGAACAAAATAGGTGCTTCCCATAAGGACCTTATCGGCTGAATGAGAACTTTTATTTATAGATCCTCTAACAGATATCTAAATTCACATAACTCTATTTGTTCCATTTGATAAGAAGTTTGGTAAATTGCTCTAGTCCCAGTAATGAGATCATTCTAAAACTCCACTTATCATATTGGTTGTAGCTCTAATATTTTTTTAGGGAAACACATCTGCAAATTGATCCACCACTATTAGAAAACTTTTGTTCTCTATCTCATCCATAAATGAAAAAAAATGGAACTATTAACCAATATGAGACCACCCCAACTACTAGTGTTAACATGACAATTTCAACCACCATTACATTCTAGTCTACTCTAATGAGATTCTCAATGCCTTCTTCATTCATGAAACTAACTATTTTGTTATAACAGTCATTTTGATTTTGAACATTATCAAAAAATCCATATATAGTATTATATAAATGAAATCCTCCTCAAGCATAGAGAAATCCCATATCAGATCTTATCTATCAATGGTTATAGAATATTCTTTATACACAAACGGTTGATATTATCATTGACCAAGAGGAGATTTATGTTTTAACACAGAACACATAGTCTCAATTTTTAAACATATCAAATAAACCACACCATAATAAATAAAAGAGTGGGATTCACAGGTATCAGAAAAAATAATGCATTGGGGTAGAATTAATATAATTCATACCTCTTATAGTATATGGTACGGCCGAAACATCCACAATAACATGTTAATATCCATATATTTTCTCACTCTCCATACTTTGTTCCTTGTTTCACTGTTGAGATTTCACTTCCTGAGAAGTCAATGTATTTGCAGAATCACCATCGCATGCTATGTTCTACGAAAGAGATTTATTCTTCTATCATCGCCCCGTCGAATCATACCACACCAATGATACCTAAGAACTGTCTTGAGCACCTGACCATAGACCACTGCGACAATAACATTCTTAATGTTCAATATTTTTTGTAATTATGGAATTCTCTTGGTGGTTTCGTTCACTATCACTTCACATGGTCAAAAAACTACATTGAAAACATCCAAGCTATTTCTTTGGATTTGGAAGAAGATTCACCAATCTGGACATTTGATTCTAATTCATGCTCTCACTTGGGAAATAGGTGTCCCTCTTCTGTTTTCCCCCAGAATTAGAGTTCCCACTCTTTCCCATGGGTATCAATATACTTCCCCATCCCATAGCTCTTGAGAGGTCACTTTCAGGAACTGGTAATCTTTTGACTATCTCTATATAGTACATTATAAAAATCACAACAATCTTTGATAGAATATCTTATCTCACCCCTGATCCAAAAATGTTTTCCTTCAAGGATTCACTAGTAGAAACATCGGGTGGGAAGTGTACTAAATTCATGAATTTTTATGTATACTCCGTGACAAAGGGATTTTCCTACTTCATGCTGAAGATGTCCACCATTATTTTAATTTTAAATGTGTAAGGATATAATTGTGTATTGAACAATTCTTAAAAATCATCTCATTTAAGGACTTGATCCACTTTTTTCAGCATAGCTTGATCCCAGAGTTGGGATTCAAGATCCTCCAGCATATACATTTCCAGTTTGATTTTCAGCTCAGCTGGTGTGCTAATGAAATCAAAGATATGATTAATCCATTTTATCCACTCCTCTACCTTTTCTGGTTATGAATCACCCCAAAAAATGGGTAGACTATATTTCTTGAACCGAACGTACCAATCCACTTTTCTGGGCACATTCCTTTAGTATACTACGTCAACATCTTGAAATGATTGGACTATACTCTGAACCAACTTTGGGTCACCTCTAGATCAGGTGCAACCACATTCTCTCCAGCTTCTTCCAGTTGGTTTGTATGAGGCCCATAGGGTGACATTTTCTATAAACACAACAACACGCCATAAGTATCATTGTATTTAATTGAAGTTAGATAAATTTCAAATTCTATCACATCAATTATCACAAAATTTCTATCCAAAGTCAACATTTACCATGTTCAACCATTTTTTGAAAAATATATCTACTTGAATTTTAAATTTAAGCCATTTGTAAAATACCACAAAGATGTTCTTTATGCAAAATCCTTCATCTAAAAACAATTTCAACATTTTTTAAAAATCAACACATTTCACCAAATCATAAATCATTACTAAATATGATATATATACAGTCCTAGCGTGAGTTAATTTCTACAATGTATGTTATGCTCGTCCCATTATCTAAACCCATGAAAATGAAATTGAAAATCCTATAAGTGTCTCTAAAACTCTTTTGTACCCAACATCATGAAAACATGCAGTCCAACCTAAAATGGTTAGCAACATCTTTTTATGCTCTAAATTTCACGATCCAAAAATCCTAAACCTTTCTGTGATCCCAAATAAAAGAGTAGACTAGATTGAATTCAACTCCAAGAACGACAACCAATGACAAGTCAGAGACCAACCAAGACTTAGACCACTTTTTCCATGAAGGAAGTACCAATCTGACACCACTTATATCAAACAAATTTGTGGACTGAAAAAATTGAAACCACATGTAACATTTCTCTTATTCTCATTGGATTGAGAAGGGGGGATCATTACTTGGTATTAAGTGACATACCCAAGATACTGAAGGCTAGAAATAAATGATGATGGGATTCAATACATGTGGTGGAAGATATTCCCTTTAAGAATAAAAAAACTAATCAAAAAATAAATAACCAAACAAACCAATACATGATTCATGATAAATATTAAATACAACTAAACATTTAATTTATCAAAATCAAACTAAAACCACATACCATAGTGGAAGACAAGAAAATAAAAGTTAATAGAAGAAAACAAAACTAAAAGTCTCCAATGACAACTCTAAGCTCCAAACCTTCTCCATTCTCTATTTCTATAAGAACCAACATATCGCTAAGTACCTCTAAGTATGTGTGAAACTCTAAATTTTACCATTTCTCGATAAACAATATCTTCAAAAGAACCAATGTTCCAAATTATTGGTGAGTAATGAAACTTAGTAGATTTTCCCCCAATGACTTCCCTACTCACACCACTAGGAGAGAAAATGTTATCCCATTTATATAAAATAGTTTATATATAAACAATTATAAAATAGTTTATATCAAAATATAATCAAGTGGTAATGAAAAATAATTTTATCAAACAACACCAATTTCTGAGGAAAGCAACCATAAAATGTTTAAAAATCATTTCAAAACTCTATTTTGGAATTATTATTCCAATTAAATTATCCATACATCCCACCATTCTTAAAAAACCTAGACCTCCCAATACTTACTACTAGTGAGTCATCCTTTCAGTAACACTTCACATAATGAACCATTTTGATAGGGGAGCTCCCTGGCCCTTATCCATCCCAATAATGATCATGGAGACTCCTAACACTTATCCATCCCAAATTCACATGAACACACACAACCATTACACCAAAGAATTCCAGAACTACCATTTCATCAATTTCAATAAAACCATTCATTTAGTGAAAACCCTTCCAACAAACCAATTCCAATCAACCATCCCCATTTTATTTCAATAAAATAATCCCATATATTGAAAGCATTTGATTAATTAATTTTCTAAAACTCCAGAAAATCCACATTTTAAAATAATCATGTTAAAACTTGTGCCATCCCGCCTTTTTATTACATAATTTTTCATTACATTTTACATACAGAGGATCTTTAATGTCTAGTGTCTTGGAAATCAAGGACATAAAACATGAAAACAACATAAAACATTCTTCTAATACACTTGTAAGGATTCATAATGTGTTCATCTCATATAAAATTACTGCATATCATATCCTAGAGACATATTTCAAAGTAAAAGGTGAGCAAAAGTCCGAGTAAGGGTAAACAAGGAATCAGTTTACTTGTGATATCAATAAGAACTTAAATAAAAACATAAATACATGAGCAATGGATGTATAGGAATATCACAATTAAAAGAAATTGAAACATAAATTGAATATGTGGCTACAACATTTCATTTAGAAAATCATGAACATACCACCAAGGTCCATCCCCAAGGTGTCATAAAAATTACCATGATTATTCACCAAGGTATCGTGAAACATGTCTTCTCTAGAGATTAATTCTTTACCCAATGCATTGGATCGATATCAGGGCGCACCCTTAATATGTATTTAATTTCATGTGATCCACATATATCATAATCAAACATTTCATAAATAACCCAAAAAGAATAAAAGAATTGGGTTTCATTCAAAATCATGACGTTTTAAAAGTGCTTGAAAATAAGATCGTTTTGCCATTTATAACCCATGGAAAGGGAGTGAGGGTTAAATGTATATCAATTACAGAATAAAATATATAATTTCTGTATAAATATGAAAACCCATAGAAACTAATTTTTATGGGTATTCACATTTATAAAACAAGATAATTTTTTGAGAGAAAGAAAGAGAAATTTTGAGACGAAATTTCTGCAGCATAATGGCTATATAACTTGGTTTTAGAAAATAATAAACAGAGCAGGGACAAGGTTCACCCATCCATAAATGGATTATTTTGATGTAGAGGTATAGAATAAAAAGAAATAAAATCATGGTGTGTACATTTGAATGACACACCATATGAAAAGGAATCTTTAAAGGAAAGAGAAAGTGTGATTTCTTTTACGAAACATTTGGCAGCCTAACGGCGTCACTTAAAAATTCAAAAAAAATTGATGAGAGCAGAAAGGTTCTATAAAAAATTAGACATGAAAAGGAAATTAATGAGAAAACATAAGAAAATAACCTCAACATAAAGAGATGGAAACTAAAAGATGCAGCATAAAGGAAGTCATGACTTAAAAGAGGAGGGTGAAAGATTCCCTTACCTTGAATAGTAACTTTGAAAGATTGAAGTAGGGACCTTGGAAGGCTTGAGGGCACCTTGGGAGGAATCCTTGGGAGGTAAGTAGACCATAACATAGTTGAGGATGATTTTGGAATGAAATGGATGAGGGAAAGGCTTGGTATTTATAGGGGAAGTGAGGGAACAAATCATTAATTGCCAAGGGACACCTCATTGGTGGTATTGGAAAAACCATGGGATTTCCCATGGTATTTTCCCATGGTATTGGCCACTTAGTACACCTCATACCGTATATTACTATTCATAAGTTGACCAGAATGATTTCATAATTATTACATCCTTAATGATGTCATTAAACACCTAAAACTGAAAACTGTATTTTCACTATTCATCGAAAATTCAACTTTTTCAGAAAAATCCCCAAAAATCACCTTAACCTAATATAGATGCTCTCAATTCAAAAATGAACTCCATTTAAAAAATAATAATTTTCTAAATATTTTTAAATTAATTTTTAAATAAAAAACACTATTCACCTGAAAAAACTAATACTTACCTAATAATTTTTGAAACAGTTATTTACCAATTTTATTGAATCAATATACTTAATCAAGGTGCATAAATTATATTAATACTTTCTTAAGTGAGGTTACTTAATCCATTTGGTAACATTACTAATCATAAGCGTAAAATCACTATTTATAATTTACTATTCATCAAAAATTAAGTTGATCTTATTAGACTCTAAATTTCTTGTTGAACACAAATATAGAAGACCATTTTTTGAAAATCATTACACATTATTAATTATTTAAGGTTTACATAAATATTTTAAAATATTCTTTTTTTTTAATTCATCAATAATATACATCCAATATTTATCCGGACATTTGAAAAATCACAAACTTCCCCATAAAAATAAATCGCAATTTATATTTATATCAACGGATTACATAAAGTAGCTAATGTATTGTTACATAGCCCCTTATAACCCCAGAATAGGACCTAAGTGTAAGGTGTGCTAAGGTGATAGAATCTTGGGGCGTCTCGGCCAACGTTGCCCGAGTAGTGGTTTTTATCAGTTTGAACTTCTCCCGAAGGCGATTCCATTCCAGCTTCACACGATGAATTTCATCTTCGTTTTGGTCCAAAGAAAAGCCTAGTGGTGATACCTCCTTCCCAAGTTCTGTCAGATGGGCTTCGATCGGCCTGAGACTACTAGTTGAGGCCATCGAATCTTATTTCTGTATTAATTAACCAAGATCACTTGTATATATAGGCAATAATCGCAACACTAAGAGTTTAGTTTCCAATGGTCATATTAACCAATGGTCATATAATAGTCGAAACCCAACGGTCTCATTTTAATTATACTATTTTCATTAAATAAAATAGTTTCGTTGAGTATAAAATAAAATAACACTAAAAATTAAAAAAATTATTAAAAAGTTTGGGTCGTTACGTTCTTCCCCCCTTAAGAAATTTTGTCCCTGAAATTTTTAACTCGTACCCTCAGAAGAGAAAAGGTATGGGTACTTCTGCCTCAAAGACTCCTCTGGTTCCCATGTGGCTTCTTCATATTTGTGGTTTCTCCATAACACCTTAACAAGGTGGGTAGTCTTGTTATGTAGAACCTTGTCTCTACGGTCCAAGATCTTCACCAACTGCTCCTCATATGATAGGTCATATTCTATTTGTACCACCTCTGGGTTCAGTACATGTGAAGGGTTAGGTATGTACTTCCTCAAGAGGGATACGTGGAAGACATCATGAACTTGTGCTAGATTTGGAGGAAGTGCGAGCCGATAGGCCACTGCTCCCACGCGATCATGGATTTTCATAGGGGCCAATGTACCTAAGGTTGAGCTTCTCTTTCTTCCCAAACCTCATGACTCTCTTCCAAGGTGATATTCAAGTAAATACCTTGTCACTGACATCAAACTCCAAGTCCCTTTGATGTTTTTCGTCATAGCTCTTTTGCCGACTCTGAGCAGCCTTAATGTGTTGTTGGATGGCATGGACTTTTTATGTCATATCTTGCACAAGATCAAGCCCAAGAAGCTTTATCTCACCAGATTCATCCCAACAAGTAGGAGTTCTACATTGCTTCTCATATAGATCTTCATAGGGTGCCATTTGAATGCTCGAGTGGAAGCTATTGTTGTAAGAGAACTCAACTAAAGGGATATGTTGATCCCATCCACCTTTAAATTCCATTGAGCATGTTCTCAGCATGTCCTCGACTGTTTGAATAGTCCTTTCAGATTGGCCATCAGTTTGGGGGTGATAGGTTGTACTGAAATTCAATTCAGTGCTCAGTGCATGTTGAAGACTTCTCCAGAATTTTTATGTGAACCTTGGATCACAATCGGATACGATAGAAAGTGTAACTCCATGCAGCCTTACCACTTTCTTTACGTAAATCAGGGCAAGTTGATCCAGAGAGAAATCTTCCCGAATGGAGATAAAATGGAAAGTCTTGGTGAGATGGTCCACAATTACCCATATCACATTGCTTCCTTTGGAAGTTCTCAGAATACTAGTGACAAAGTCCATAGTGATATTGTCTCACTTCCATGCTAGTATGGGTAGTGGTTGCAATACCCCTTTAGGAAGTTGTCAATCTACCTTCACTTCCTAGAATACTAGTAACCTTGAAGTGTAGTTATCAATCTCTCTTTTCATATTATACCACTAATAATGATCACGAAGGTCCCTATACATTTTTGTTCTTCCAGGATGTATAGATAAAGTAGATCTATGAGATTCATCCATCATCTCCTTCTTTATTTATGGAATAGATGGAACACATAGTCTTGTATGAAATTTCAGTACACCTTCTTGATCAATATTGAACTCAGGAAACTTCCCATCCTTCACAACTTCAAACTTCTTCTGTAACAAAAGATCTTCTTTCTGAGATTTCTTGATCTTCTCTAGTAATGACGGTTGCGAAATCATTTGGGTTAGGTGTGATGATACCCCTTCCCTTATAATTCCCATGTCCAGCTTTACTAGGTTATTTATCAAAGGATCTTTTTGAATCCTCGTCATGGAAATAACATCTGGGTATTTCCTACTTAATGCATCATCAACTTTTTTTTCTCTTTTGGGATGATAATGAATTGAACAATCATAGTCTTTATAAATCTCCAACCATCCCCCTTTTCTCCTGTTCAATTCCTTTTGTGGGAAAATATACTTCAAACGTTGATGGTCTGTGTATATATCACATTTCTCCCCATAAAGATAGTGCCTCTATATATTCAGAGCAAAAACAACTACAGCCAGCTCCAGATCATGCGTAGGATAGTTCTGCTCATGAGTCTTCAACTGTCAAGATGCATAAGCAATGACTGTCATTTTTCATGAGGACGCACCCAAGCCCTTTTAGAGATGCATCGCTAAAAATAAATAATCCTTCTCCACATGAGGGTAGATTTAACATGGGTGCAGTGACCAATCTCTTTTTTGTCTCTTCGAAACTTTCCTTACACTCTTTTTTTCAGATGAACTGGAACCCTTTTCGAGTTAACTTGGTTAATAGATTAGAAATTCATGAATTTTTTTTTCACAAACCTCATATAATATCCTTATAATCCAAGAATACTATGAATCTCAGTTATTGTTGTATGTTGAGGCCACTCCTCTACAACTTTTGTCTTTGCAGGGTCAACTGTGATTCCTTCATTGGTTACAATGTTCCCCAAGAAAGCAACTTGTTGTAACCAAAATTCACATTTTCTGAACTTCCCAAAAATCCACTCCTACCATAGAGTTTGAAAAATATCCCTTTTATGATCATCATGCTCCTCGTGACTTTTTGAATATATCAAAATATCATCAATAAAAACTCCAACAAAGTTATCAAGGTAGTCCTTAAAGACTCTATTAATCAAATCCATAAAAATAGCAGGTTCATTAGTTATCCCGAAGGGCATAACAAAAAACTCATAATGACCATATCTTGATCATAAGGCATTTTTTGGAATATCTTCTTTCTTCACCCTCAATTGATGATAACTAGATTGAAGATCAATCTTAGAGAATAATTGAGCCCCACGAAGTTGGTCAAATAATTCATCAATTCTTGGAAGATGGTATTTGTTCTTCATTGTGATCCCATTCAGTTCTCTCTAATCAATGTATAGCTGGATTGATCCATCCTTCTTCTTCACAAAGTTAACTGGTGCTCCCCAAGGAGACACACTCGGTCGAATAAATCCTTTCTCTAAAAGATCTTGGAGTTGTTTCTTTAATTCCTCCAGCTCCACGTTTACCATCCTATATGGGGTCTTCGATATCGGATGAGCTCTAGGTACAAGTTCAATGGAGAACTCTACCTCTCTTTCTGGGGGAGGCTTAGGTAACTCCTCAAGAAATACGTCAACGTATTCCCAGACTTTGGGGACACTTTTTATCCTTAAACTCTCATATCCTTCTTCTTCTTCACTGATCAAATCCATAAATAAGGATATAGGGGGTTCTTCTAGACAAAGACTGGGTTGAGATATCTCTCCTTGGAATATAAATATAGGTTTTTCATTCAAGACTACTGATATTTCCTTGCTTATGTAATTGATATTAGCGTTATACTTTTAGAGCTAGTCCATCCCTAGTATAACATCAAATTATGGCATGGGAATGACTACTAGATTTTTGATAAGATTGTGCTCACCAAAGTAAATACTAGAGTTTCTAAAAACTTACGATTCTTGGATAATCCCACTAGGAGTCTTGACTGATAACTCTACTTTTAGAAAATTGGGGGTTGATTGTAAATTCTTTTCAAACTTAGAGGAAATAAAGGAATGTGTAGAACCATAATCAAACAATGTATCTACTAGCTTTGATATAACAACAAGAGTACCTTCCACCACATCATTTGGTGCTTCAAATTCAGTCGTAGTGATTGCAAATGTACGACCTTGTTCCCTTGGCCGTTGCTGAGGCTGATGGTGGTTCCCCTCCACTACCCTCGGATTTGGACAGTGATTGGAAAATTTCCCACGTTTTCCACACTTAAATCACTAGACATAAAGTAGGGCCTGCACCATTTTCCCCTTGTCTTTTGTGTTTGGAAGTTGAGGTTTCACCTCACTATGAAAATTCCTCGCAATATGTCCATCTCTTCCACACTTGTAGCATTTCCTGCTCCCAAGCTAGCAGTTCCCTGAATGCTTCTTCCCACATTTATTACATGTAGAATGTTGCACTTGCCTGCCTCCTCTTCCTTGATCAAAGGTCCTCCCTAATCTAGGCTCCATTGATCTATTCTTGTCGTTTGATTTATGAGACAACTACATCTTACCAAACTCCAGCTTGACTTTAATCACACTCTGTAGGATCTCCTCATAGCTATCATAGTCTCAGTTGGCTATATTCTTCCATAGATGAGGTCTCAGTCCTCCAAAGAATCTATCAACCTTTCTATTTGGATCCATGACAAAGCTAGAGGTGTAACGTGAAAGCCTTGTGAAGCTCATCTTGTAGCTTCCCACAGATTCATTCTCCTTCAGCTTCAGCTTGAGAAACTCCTTCTCCATTCTTGTTCTCATGGAATGAGGGAAATACTTAATCAAAAATATCCCTCTGAATTCTTCCCACTCCATATCTTCAACTTCCACTCTTTGCCTCAAGTTTTTGATCAGTTCCCACCACTGTTCAGCTTCTCCTTCTAAGCGATAGACAGTCAAGGTGACCTTCTCTTGCTCTGAACAGCGGAGCACATAAAAGATCATCTCGATGGAGCAGATCCATTGCTCAACAATCAATGGGTCAGTAGATCCAATGAAGTTTGGTGGTCGTTGAAGTATAAAGGTCTCAACAGAATATTGTTTCATTCGTGGTGATATTTGTCTCTCAACTTGATTCAAGTTATTTCCCATAACTTGAGTCAGTTGGTTCATCATTCGCATGAATGTTTCCATTCCAGCTTCCACTGGATGGTCGTCAATGCATGGTCCATTACGGTCACCATTTGCACAGTTCCTCATATTTCCTGCCATTTTATAAAATAATAAAACCATAGTGATAAACTTATTTCATTTATGAATCTTTTAACTATAAAGGATTTTATGTCTTAAAAAATCATGCTTAAAAAATTACATCTCCCTATAATTCCTTCATAATGATTTATAAAAAGCTTGTGATCAACCAAACATATCATCTGAAAGTGTCGTAACCAAGAGTGCAGTAAGGCCCATTTTCATGCACCAGTTCCCATTCGAGACTAGATCAAAGCGGTTTTTTCATGTTTTACCCCTTTGTACATATGTTCCAGAGCCGCCTCTACATGCTCGTATCTAGACAGGGATGTATTTGTTTGATAAACCACTTACACAATACTCGCCAAAATACCATGAAGTTTTCCTATATTTAAACTTTTTTATAGGGTTCTTCCTAAAGTTTTCATATCCAAATTTCCATTAATAACTAAACTATCCTTTGATACCAACTGTGGCATCTTGCCTTTTTATTACATAACATTTCATTACATTTTACATACAGAGGATCTTTAAAGTATAGTTTCTTGGAAATCAGGGACATAAAACATGAAAAAAACATAAAAAAATAATCTAATCCACTTGTAAGGCTTCATCATGTGTTCATCCTATGTAAAATTAATGCATATCATATCCTCAAAACATACATCAAAATAAAGGGTGAGCAGAAGGCCCAGTAAGGGTAATCAAGGAATCAGTTTACTTGTGATATTAATAAGAACTTGAATAAAAACATAAAGACATGAGAAATGGATGTATAGGCATATCATAATGAAAATAAATTGAAACATAAGTTGAATATGTGGATAAAACATTTCATTTAGACATTTATGAACATTTCACCATGTTCCATCCCCAAGGTGTCATAAAAATTACCAAGATTATTCATCAAGGTATCGTGAAAATTTTCATCTCTAGAGATTAATTATTTACCCAATGCATTAGGGAGATATCAGGGAACACCATTAATATGTCCTTACTTCCATGTGAGACACATAGTTCATAATCAAGCATTTCTTAAATAACCCAAAAAGAATAAAATAATTGGGATTCATTCAAAATCGTGACGTTTTAAAAGTGCTTAAAAATAAGATCGTTTTTTCATTTATAACTCTTGGAAAGGGAGTGAGGGTTACATGTATGTCAATTAAAAAATCAAATATATCATTTTTTATAACTATGAACACCCATATAAACGAAATAGGTATGTGTATTCACATATATAAAACAAGATATTTTCTTAAGAGAAGGAGAGAGAAATTTTGAGACGAAATTTCTGCAGCATAACGGCTATATAACTTGGATTTAGAAAATAATAAAAAAAGTGGGGACAAGGGTATCCCATCCATAAATGAATCATTTTTCTGTAGTGGGAAAAAATAAAAATAAATAATATCACGGTGGGGACATTTTAATGACACACCACGTGAAAAGGAAACGTGAAAGGAAAGAGAAAGTGTAATTTCTTTTACGAAAAATTCGGCAGCCTAACGGCGTCACTTAAAAATTCAGAAAACAAATTGATGAGAGAGGAAAGAGTATCTAAACAATTAGACATGAAATGTATAGTAATGATAACATATAAGAACATACCCTCAACATACAGAGATGGAAACTAAAAGACACAACATAAAAGAAGTCATGACTTAAAAGAGGGGGTGAAAGATTCCCTTACCTTGAAGATTAACTTTGAAAGCTTGAAGGTTGGGACCTTGGGAGGCTTGAAGGAACCTTGGGAGGAATCCTTGGGAGGTAAGGACACCAGAAAAATCGTTGAGGAGGATTTTGGAATGAAATATATGAGGGAAAGTCTTGGTATTTATAGGGGAAGTGAGGGAACAAATCATTAATTGCCAAGGGACACCTCATCGGTGGTATTGGAAAACCATGGGCTTTTCCATGGTATTTTCCCTTGGTATTGGCTAGTTGGGATACTTCATACCTTATATTAATATTCATAAGTCGACCAGAATGATTTCATAATTATTACATCCTTAATGGTGTCATTAAACACCTGAAACTGAAAACTGTATTTTCACTATTCATCGAAAATTCAACTTTTTTCGAAAAATCCCCAAAAATCACATTAACCTAGTATTGATTCTCTGAATTCAAAAATTAACTCCATTTAAAAAATATTTTTTAAAAATATTTTTAATTTAATTTTTAAATAAAAACACTATTCACTTGAAAAAACTAATACTTAACCAATAATTTCTGAAACAGTTATTTACCTATTTTATTGAATCACATTTCTGAATCATGTTGCCTAAATTATATTAATACTTTCTTAAGTGAGGTTACTTAATCTATTTGGTCACACTACTAATAATAAGCATAAAATCACTATTCATAATTTATTATTCACCAAAAATTAAGTTAATCTTATTAGACTCTAAATTTCTTACTGAACACAACTGTAGAAGACCATTTTTTGAAAGTCATTACACATTATTAATTATTTAAGGTCTACATAAATATTTTAAAATATCCTTTTTTTTTAAATTCATCAATAATATACATCCTATATTTATCAGGACATTTGAAAAATAACAAACTTCACCATAAAAAGAAATCAAAATTTTTATTTATATCAAAGGATTACATAAAGCAGTTATGGTCTTGTTACATAGCCCCTTATAATACCAGAATAGGACCTAAGTTTAAGGTGTGCTAAGGTGATAGAATCTTGGGGTGGCTCGGCCAACATTGCCCGAGTGGTGATTTCTATCAGTTTGAACTTCTCCCGAAGGCGATTCTTTTCCAACTTCACACGATGAAGTTCGGCTTGGGTTTGGTCCAGAGAAAAGCCCAGTGGTGCTACCTCCTTCTTAAGTTCCGTTATATGGGCTTCGATCGGCCTGAGACTACTAGATGAGGCTATCTAATCTTCTTTCTATATTAATTAACCAAGATCACTAGTATTTATAGGCAATAATCGCAACACTAAGAGTTTAGTTTCCAATGGTCATGTTGACCAACGGTCATATAACAGTTGAAACCCAATTGTCTCATTTTAATTATACTCATTTCATTAAATGAAATAGTTTCATTGAGTATAAAATAAAATAACACACAAAATTAGGAAACAAAAATTTATTAAAAAGTTTGGGTCATTACAAAACCAATAACCAAATCACTTTCTACAAAAACACCCAATTTCCATGTTTCCATTAACCATCACTCAATACAGATTTCAAAAATCATTAGACAGAAAATTCACAATAAAATTCACAAAAAATAAACAATTGGAAATAATTCCTTAATATTCTAAATTGATGATTCAAGAGTAAACACACCTAACTTGTGTTTTACGATGAAAATGAAGAATTCCAACAAACCCAGGTTAAATCTCTAAATATACATAGTAAATATCATCCCCTATCAACAACAAGACCAAATATAAACATATTTTCATTCAAAACCATTGATCTAACCACAAATGGCATAGATCTAAGAAACCAAGAGAGAGGGATAAGTATATCTAATATGAATCCTCATGAAAAAACAATAACGATGACTTACCATGAGAATTGAGCTTAAACACACCGTGGAACATCTCCAGATCACCTCCAATTCAATGGGAGATAGGTTTTACAACCTTTGAGAGGGAAAATCCAAAATTATGGTTGTTTAGGGGAGAAACAAATCATTTATTGGTGAACACATGTTAGATCCAAAATTTGGGGATCTAACATTTGAACAACGCCCAATTTATTCACCCAATTAGGAAAACTATCTACTAATCATGTTACTTCCTCTACCTTAAGGGAGACCTCACATGGTTGGCTTGGATGGTTACCAAACTATGTTCCAGCCATATCAAATCTCACTGTGTAACATATTCTCTGTAACGACCCAAAATTTTATAAATTAAAATTCCTCTTGATCTAATTAAGGTTCTTATTATGTAAAATTGTTATATAACATATTCACTTCCTTTGTTTTGTGTTTTTGGATTTTAAAATACCATTAAAATTTTTTACCATTATTATTCTAGTCGTTGAAAAGTGATCACATGATTAGTATAAATATAAGGATTTTAAAAAATCCAATTTACTCAGAAAAAGGAAGTGATGGCCTAATCCAATAGAATTGCTTCATACGAAGCTCATTTGTTAGATCTTGGAAAGGAGGTACGGTCACTGGGATTTGATCTTGACCACGACCAATCTGAGCTTCAATACGTTAAACTTGAACGGAACTACCTATGGGAGATGTGGAAGTTGATAGAGATTACCACCCGAGCGATAAGAGTCTATCACCATCACACACCTTAACCTTAGGTCTTATAAAGGTTTTATAAGAGGATATGTAACAAGTCCCTAGCACTGTGATTATGTGTTTTATTTTTTGTATAAATAATATACATTTATTTTTTAAATGGGTTTTAAAGCACAAATAGTATTTTACGTTAATATTAAATTAAGAAATCTATTTTGATGAATTAATAGATTTTTGAATTAAATAATATTTTAATAAAATATTATTACTAAATTATTTATTGTTAAATATAAATGATTGTATAATTTTTATGAATACAATTGTAAATTTTATTAAGGTTTGAAAGCTGTTTTTGTCAATACCCGTGAATTTTCGATAAATGTCAGTTTTTATGTTAAAAGTAAAAATTCACATATTTAGAAAATTATTTAAATAAAATGAATATTATTTTTGGAATCATTATTTTGAAATTATCTAATGGTAATTTTTTTTATAATTTTCTGAGACAGTAGAATTTTTGGATAAAAATTAAGTACCGTTTAAATATATAATGTGTTTTATGACATCATAATGACCCAATAGTGATGTAATAAAATAATATAAAAGGGATTTTCGTCAAATATATGTTTTACCTATAAAAAATTTGATTTTATATTTGTTTATTTATTTTACAAAAGCCTTAGTGGACCCTCCAAGACTTATAAAACATTTTAACATTTTAAAATGATTTTCTTGAGGGTGTGATTCACCTCCACATAAGAAAGCCGAATATTTTAATAACTTCATCCATTTGCATTATAAAATAATTTTTTCCACTCCCATTTGGAAAAAAACATGTGAAAAACCATGGTTTGGTTTTTGTTTTTGATTAGTTTAATGTGTGGTGTCCAAAACCTAAATAATAAATAATTCCCTCTCTTTCCTATATAAACTCACTCAACCTCCCTTTACCCTTCACTAAAACACTTAGAGAACGTACAAAACCTTAAATAATATCTCTAAAATCATCCCAAAGTGCCCTAATCTACCAATAATCCTCTCTCAAGCCCCTCCCAAGCCTTTGGGATCAGACTTCCAAGTAAGGGATTTATTCCTTTCTCATTTTTGTCCAAATTTCTTTATGTTGTTTTTACTTTTTTTTTAATTTAAAATGTTGGGGTATGATTTATCACCTCCCCCATACTACCCTAATTATTTTTTTAAAGATTATATACCTCTTTATCTCCCATTAATGTCTCCCATGTACACTTGTGACCATGCTGAAATTCCATAAGGGATCCTCACTTTCATTCCTTCCTTATTTATGTCCATGTTTCCTTATGTTTTTATTCACTTTTATTTTCAATTAAAAATGTTGGGGTATTATTTAAAACCTCCCCTATACTTCCCTACTTATTTTTTAATAATTATATACCCCTTTCTCTCTCATTAATTTCTTCTACATACACCTGTTGCCATGTTGAAATTCTGTAGGGGATTTCTCTCTCCTCATTTACATTCCAGAAGTTATTTTATATTATGAATCTAAATTCCATTAAATATGTTGGTATATTATGATAAATTATCCCCTTACCATCCATTTCATTTATAAATTATTAAATACCCATTTCTATCTCATCAACCCATTTTACGATTTCTATTTGACGTCATTATGCTACCGAAGATACACCAAAATTTACCATGCTAAAATCATTGTGTAAGTGAATATCGTACACATTTCTCTATCAAGGGTGTTCACCTTTATAAACATGTACTTGTTGATTTAGGACATAAATTTATGTATTCCACACCGATTATTCTTGGAATAAATTGTGATTTTTAATGAATCTATTTTATATGATCATGTGGCACACTTATGCATGAAATGAAATAATTAAGAAGGGTGTCCCCTAATAGTGGTCCAATGCATTGGGTAAAGATTAGTATCATGATACATCATGTTCAATGAGGTTTTACTCATGATAATTCAAGTTTAATGAGGTTTTACTCATGCTCCATGTGAAATGAGCCTTGGCTCATGCTAATATCATGTTAAATATTGATGCCACATTTCCATGTTATGATAATAATGCTATATCATGCCTTTATATTCATGTTTATCTTATACTCCATTGATATGCCTATTGTATAACATGTACTATATGCTTCATGTTATTCCTTGTTTACTCCCTTACTTGGCTTTATATCTCACCATTTTCTTATGCATGTCCTTAGGTAATCCCATCCAATGCTAGGTATGAAGGAATGTTGTGGTCATGTAAAAGACGTTTTCAATAAAGATGTTGTGTTTTATTTTCTAAGTTGTAATGTAATGTTAATAATATCCCATGACACTAGACCTCTTGATCCTAAGAGTTTTATTACGTGAAATTTTCTGTAATAAATCATGTTTAAGTGTGTAATAAAGATCAGGGTTGTTATAGTTGGTATTAGAGGATTGGTTTAGTTATTTTTGGGATTAGGATTAGAAAACCCTAGTGAAAGCCTTAGGGAAAATACTAAGTATAATAAAATCATCCCTAAATTTTTGTGAATATTAATTAAGTGGTTTATCAATAAAATAAATCCCTTTGTGGATACGATCAGGTAGATTCGGCTCCGGCACAAATGTATCTAGGGGTAAAACCTGAAAACACCGCTTTGAGCTAGACTCGAACGGGAACAGGTGCATGACAATGGGCCTTGTTTCACTATTGGTTACAACACTCATGGGGGATATGCTTTGGTAAATTCATAATATTTGTATGAACCATTATTAAGGTAATTAAAAAAATGCCCCTAAGAATATATTTTGGGAAGTAGATCATGGATAACATAGATTAGTTAAGGAAATAAATGTAATATATTAGTTATCCATTTTTGTCATTGGATTTCCCTTTATGTGTTATCCCAAACTTTTCTTTTATTCTATCCAATGGTTGATAATAGGAGGATTCAATCTAACAACCGATGCGAAGATCAAGGTGATGACTATTCTAATGAGATTCCTAATCAAATGGGAGTGCGAATCACAAAATTTTTCATGATACTCTCTTAGTTAACTCATGTTTTTAATAGAAACATGGGTCAAGAGGAATGTTCAACCCCCCTAACAAAGAACAAATTGTAATCAAGTTCTTAATGATATAAAGGCCTCCTACTTTTAATGGATCATTTGATCCCTCAATTTCTAAACAATGGATCAACTTCATTGAAAAGATCTTATGCATTCATAAATGTTCCCAACAAAGAATTTTCTTCTATCAGCTTATCATATGGAGGGTGAAGCTGATCAATTGTGGAAATTGATCAAAATTATAAAGCTTGAGGATAATATTGAGGCGTTGGTGATAGAGAAAATATTTTCAATTAATTTATATTGAATATCATTGTTTTAAACCCACAAAATTGTTCTTCTAAGATGAATTGTTTCATTTTTATGATAATGGTGTTATTTTGAGCTGAATTGTAAAAATTGGCCATTTTGGATTTTTTAACAGTTTTAAATTATTTCGGTAGATTGACCATAACATTATCTACACTGATCCAAATTGCGAAATTCTTTTTCAGATTCTAAACATCCAGGTCTTCATTTAATATATTTGGACCAAAATCTGAATCGGCCATATGGAAGCTCAAAAGAAGCTCACAAGTTGGATCAAGAAAACTGTTTTCAGTTCTGCCTAGTTTTGATGTGGGATCCATAACTCAACCACTGTGGGTCCAAAGCTTGTGAAATTCGGTGGGTGGACGCGAAAGGCGTTTGGGAGCATCTTTTATGAAGGAAGAACCGAGTGAATTGGCCTTTTATGGGGCCATTAAAGCACCTTAATCCGGAGTATTTCGTTTTGGAGAGTCTGACTGGACAGAATAAATTCTCATAGTAAAACGGTCCTAACTCTCGGAATACATGTCCAAATCCGCTGCAATTTTGAGAGGACACGTCCAAGGGAATTATGAACAACATTCAAGAAGGGCCCAGCGCGTGAAGATGTCATTTAATGGGGCTAAAATGCGTCGACAGTCGGGTGAAGAATTCTGGCTATAAAAGGAGGAGAGCTCCACCCTCTCAAGCCATCCATTCTCCATCCCATTCCTTCTGGGACACCAAGAAGGAGAACTTTTCAGCTTTCTCTTTTATTTATTTTCTTTTTCATTGTTTTGTAATGCCTTCTTTTTCCCCATTCAACTCGATTACCCTTACCATGGTGGGGTAAACTTTTGGAGTGATTGGGGAAGGGTTGGTTTTCTACATTGTAATGCTTGAGTTCTTGAACGCAATTGAATAAATTTCATTCTTCTTCAAAGTTGTTTTCAATTTCTTATAGCGGATTTTATAATCAAGTGCGATCGTTCTTGAATGTTAATTCCGTTATTTATTTTTTCCTTGGTAAAATAATCAATATCTCCCTCCACTAATTTCTGGTTTATATACGATGGAATAAACTAGGAATTAGTGGTGAAGTACTCGATGATCGTCAGTACGTGTAAAAGGTGTAGTGAATATTCTTGTTTGTTTGGGATAAACAAAACACGATCGGGAATTGACCATTTCAATTAAGGATATTCAATACAACTATTTTACATATGGAAGGAGAGTTGACCAAACCAAGATCTTGGTAAGGTTTTCTCTCACAATAATAATTTCACCAAGGAAGTGAGAGGAAACGATTGTGGAAACTCACTTTAATCAACTAAGAAGAAGAGGTTTGAATTAAATTGAACAAGGATAGCATTATAATTAAGAAACCGACCCCGACCTAATCACCCTTTTTAAATTTCATTGTTTTTCAATCATTTGAATTTCAAATTTCCGTTCACAACATTTTTACCCCCATTTTAAAGTGACAACCCATTTTGTGTGCACTCCTTTTCGGGAGACATCCTAGGTCAACCACATTACTACATTTTAACTTAGGAAATAATTGTTTTGCCACGCCCCACGACAGGCGTGCGTCAAACTTGGCGCCGTTGCCGGGGAGGTAGTGCCACAAAATAATTGTTAATATTTTACTTTTTCAATTAAAAAAAGATATTTTACCATGTTGTTTTCAAACGATTATTTCTTTAATTCATGGAACAATTACCCACCAGTGCGAGAACCAATTATTGAGTCACCTTGGTCTATAGATTATAAAGTTTCTTTCTTGGCCAGACAAATTCAAGGAGCTCGAATCAAAATCATCATAGAGGAAGAATTCAAGGATCTCATTGAAAACCTTAAAGAGAACCTCGAATACCCAGTGTTGGAGGGTTTGGCAAAAGAATTAATTGAACTTCAGGAGTATTTTCCAGATTTTTATCCAGAAATGATCAATGTACAACACCAAGAAGAAGAAGTTCACAAGGATATTGAATCCCAATTTGAAAGAATTAGTCAAAAAGTTCAAAACCTAGAGACCTCAATACAGTGGATAGCGGAACAAGTACATGCATCCTAGGATCCACAACTGGAGCCAGAACAAGAACCAGAACCAGAACCAGAACAATTGATGGAAGAATTATCCTCACAAATCCTTCAAGTTGAAGAACCCATGGAGGCCTTGATGAAATTAAAAGAAGATCCATTGAGACCGTCTCAATCAATGTTGGATAAGATTGACGAAGAAGATTTAGCAATTGAAATACATATGGGAGATCAAAACGATCTGGAAAACTTCTGGAATGAGTGCGAGGAACTTCTTAAGCAAACTATTCCTCATAATGTAGATGATTCAGCAACATTGAAGGAAGAAACCAACCAATCAGTGGAATTTGAAGAGAAGATAGAGGAGTCTGACTACCTACCTCTATCTACGGAAATTCAACTTCAAGAGCCACCTCCCATTGAAGAACCAATTGAAGCCAAACAAGATCAGGGAGTTAATATTTTCATAAACTCATTATCTTTTGATTTTGTTGAAACCAAATTGAGTATTACCTCCCCTTTTTTTAATTTTTCAGATTCATCCAACACTTGTATTTCCTTGGAGGGAGAATATGCATCTGAAGAGAAACATCTAGAGATCCCCAAACCTGTTGAACATTTAATGGAGGGAGCACAAGAGAAGATCAAAGTGGATTTTTTGGTGGAAAATGAGACACAAGATACTTACTTTGAAAGGGAAGAATTTGATATTGATTCTTCATGCTTTAATTTTTTTCAAATAGAATTAAACTCTGACATTCCCTTTGATTTTTCCCCAGATGTATCATACCTTCATCAACCACTAGAGATTAAAGATGATGTTGTTCATGCGGAACCCAAGAAGGAGGAGGCTCTGTACTTCATCCTACCCCCACCATGCACGGTGTACCACATTGAGAAGGGGGTGGATCTGGTGTACTCTATCTATGAAGTCCTCCTCAATAAGAACAATGAAATGAAAGCTGGGAAGAGCCACATGTGGTGGTTCAAATCAAAGAAACCTCATCCACCATCAGATTGGGGATAATCAATTACAACTGCCCCTCTGGAGGCAGTCAAAACCCAGGGCCCACTTGGGGGATTAAACCAAGTTTTATCCTTCTATTCTCATCCTACTTCTAATTTTATTTCTTTCAATAAATATCTTATGTTTACTTTTCTTATTTTATTTGTAGGTTTTCAAAGTGAAACACTTAGGAGCTTAACTCAATGTTGCACTATGAATAAATCAGGTTGTACCTCTCTTTCACACTTTCTGGATGTTTTGATTAATTTGAAAATTGGCTCACATGTTAAATCCACTTGAATGCATCGAGGACACTGCATCGTTTAAGTGTGGGGGAGGGAACCTTTGTAGTATAGGATTTTTATTTGATGTTTTTTTTTCAAAAATAAAAAAAATGCGTGTTTTCAAATTTTTGTGTGTTTATTTTTCAATTTTTGGTGTGTTTCTGAAACTTTTGAGCTGAAAAGATTATCAATACCATTATTGAAACCCATGTCAATGAGTGAACCAATCTATTTCATGAAACCGAGCTTAAATGAATGCTGAAATGACTTCTTTTCAAGTTCAAATATTTTAGAATTTCATGAAAAGTACACTGATTTTTGAAACCCATGCCATATTTCACTGTCTATATCATTGAAATAACTTTCCTGTGAGGCTTCTGAACCATTTTTGTCATATTCTTTTCATTCACCTCATTTCTTGAGAGAACCAGACCATGCTTGCTTTAACCAGAATTTGATTTATTCCTTTCAAAACTTGAGGGTTGGGGTACATGTGTTTTAAATGATTGAGGCATTTATTTTGTTTAAAGCCCCCTTTTCAAAATAATCCTTTTCATTATGGCCCACCTTTACATTTATCCTTCATTGTAGCCCCTAGTATCCATGAATTGCCTGTTAGGTTAGCCACATTACAAGCCAATTTTCCCTATCATACCTGCTCTTGAAGTAAAATTGCATGATATTGTTGAACTTAAGTATGGGGGAAGATGTCTTGTGATGTACTACCTCATTTGGTTATACTTTGGGTGGAAAATAAATTGTGGATGAAATGTGTGTGATGCTGAAAAATTATTCTGTTGAAAGCTGTGCCTTTTCTGGAGCTTTTATGTAAAAAGAGAAGTTCTGCCTTTCTGGAGCTTCCAATGTAAAAAGAAAGCTGTGCCTATCTGGAGATTTAAAAAAATATCATGTTTGAAAAGATTGAAATGTTTGCTGCTGAGCTGATTGAATGATGATGGAGCCTATTTTCAACAAAGGGGAAGTAAAGGAGACCATATTTGAGTGAAAACTAGAATCTTGCAATTTTGCTTCAATAAGAGCCAAGCCTTCCTTTTTCGGCCTCAGAATTTTTAACATCTAAATCCTACCAACCGGAAGCCACAGAACAACCCTGAAAAGTCCTCATGAGAAACACATGTTCTTGACTCACATCTGGTGGAGAATTAGGAATTTATCAAACCTATGGTGACTCTTGTGTGAGTTTGGATGAGAAAAACCTTGTTCAGCCTTTACATTTGTGAGATGAGAGAAAATTCATGTGAGGTAGGTGTTTTGTGTGCATGGGATAAGAAATGAAGTGGAAATATATTAAAATCTTAAATGGAGAACTTGAAATAACAGTTTTTGATGAGGCATGATATCTTTTTGTTTCTTGAAATTGATTTGATTGATCTCATTGATATGTGTTTTGATTTTGATTTGATTTGATTTTTACCTGTCCAGGAGTCCAAGTGCTAATTGTGGGGGAATTGATAGAGCAAATATTTTCAATTAATTTATATTGAATATCATTGTTTTAAACCCACAAAAGTTTTCTTCTAAGATGAATTGTTTCATTTTTATGATAATGGTGTTATTTTGAGATGAATTGTAAAAATTGGCCATTTTGGATTTTTTAACAGTTTTAAATTATTTCGGTAGATTGGCCATAGCATTATCTACACTGATCCAAATTGCGAAATTCTTCCTTTTTCAGATTCTACACATCCAGGGCTTAATTTAATATATTTTGACCAAAATCTGAATCGGCAATATGGAAGCTCAAAAGAATCTCACAAGTTGGCTCAAGAAAACTGTTTTCAGTTCTGCCTAGTTTTGATGTGGGATCCATAACTCAACCACTGTGGGCCCAAAGCTTGTGCAATTCGGTGGGTGGACGCGAAAGGCGTTTGGGAGCATCTTTTATGAAGGAAGAACCGAGTGAATTGGCCGTTTATGGGGCCATTAAAGCACCTTAATCCGGAGGATTTCGTTTTGGAGAGTCTGACTGGACAGAATAAATGCTCATAGTAAAACGGTCATAACTCTCGGAATAAATGTCCAAATCCGCTGCAATTTTGAGAGGACACGGTCAAGGGAATTATGAACAACATTCAAGAAGGGCCCAACGCGTGAAGATGTCATTTAATGGGGATAAAACTCGTCGACAGTATGGTGAAGAATTCTGGCTATAAAAGGAGGAGAGCTCCACCCTCTCAAGCCATCCATTCTCCATCCCATTCCTTCTGGGACACCAAGAAGGAGAACTTTTCATCTTTCACTTTTATTTATTTTCTTTTTCATTGTTTTGAAATGCCTTCTTTTTCCCCATTCAACTCGATTACCCTTACCATGGTGGGGTAAACTTTTGGAGTGATTGGGGAAGGGTTGGTTTTCTACATTGTAATGCTTGAGTTCTTGAACGCAATTGAATAAATTTCATTCTTCTTCAAAGTTGTTTTCAATTTCTTATAGCGGATTTTATAATCAAGTGCAATCGTTCTTGAATATTAATTCCGTTATTTATTTTTGCCTTGGTAAAATAATCAATATCTCCCTCCACTAATTTCTGGTTTATATACGATGGAATAAACTAGGAATTAGTGGTGAAGTACTCGACGATCGTCAGTACGTGTAAAAGGTGTAGTGAATATTCTTGTTTGTTTGGGATAAACAATACCCGATCGGGAATTGCCCATTTCAATTAAGGATATTCAATACAACTATTTTACATATGGAAGGAGAGTTGACCAAACCAAGATCTTGGTAAGGTTTTCTCTCAAAATAATAATTTCACCAAGGAAGTGAGACGAAACGATTGTGGAAACTCACTTTAATCAACTAAGAAGAAGAGGTTTGAATTAAATTGAACAAGGATAGCATTATAATTAGGAAACCGACCCCGACCTAATCACCCTTTTTAAATTTCATTGTTTTTCAATCATTTGAATTTCAAATTTCCGTTCACAACATTTTTACCCCCGTTTTAAAGTGACAACCCATTTTGTGTGCACTCATCTTCGGGAGACATCCTAGGTCAACCACATTACTACATTTTAACTTAGGAAATAATTGTTTTGCCACGCCCCACGACAGGCGTGCGTCAAACTTGGCGTCGTTGCCGGGGAGGTAGTTCCACAAAATAATTGTTAATATTTTACTTTTTTAATTAAAAAAAAATCTTTTACCATGTTGTTTTCAAACGATTATTTCTTTAATTCATGGAACAATTACCCACCAGTGCGAGAACCAATTATTGAGTCACCTTGGTCTATAGATTATAAAGTTTCCTTCTTGGCCAGACAAATTCGAGGAGCTCGAATCAAAATCATCATAGAGGAAGAATTCAAGGATCTCATTGAAACCCTTAAAGAGAACCTCGAATACCCAGTGTTGGAGGGTTTGGAAAAAGAATTAATTGAACATCAGGAGTATTTTCCAGATTTTTATCCAGAAATGATCAATGTACAACACCAAGAAGAAGAAGTTCACAAGGATATTGAATCCCAATTTGAAATAATTAGTCAAAAAGTTCAAAACCTAGAGACCTCAATACAGTGGATAGCGGAACAAGTACATGCATCCCAGGATCCACAACTGGAGCCAGAACAAGAACCAGAACCAGAACCAGAACTATTGATGGAAGAATTATCCTCAAAAATCCTTCAAGTTGAAGAACCCATGGAGGCCTTGATGAAATTAAAAGAAGATCCATTGAGCCCATCTCAATCAATGTTGGATAAGATTGACGAAGAAGATTTAGCAATTGAAATACATATGGGAGATCAAAATGATCTGGATAACTTCTGGAATGAGTGCGAGGAACTTCTTAAGCCAACTATTCCTCATAATGTAGATGATTCAGCAAAATTGAAGGAAGAAACCAACCAACCAGTGGAATTTGAAGAGAAGATAGAGGAGTCTGACTACCTACCTCTATCTACGGAAATTCAACTTCAAGAGCCACCTCCCATTGAAGAACCAATTGAAGCCAAACAAGATCAGGGAGTTAATCTTTTCATAAACTCATTATCTTTTGATTTTGTTGAAACTAAATTGAGTATTACCTCCCCTTTTTTTAATTTTTCAGATTCATCCAACACTTGTATTTCCTTGGAGGGAGAATATGCATCTGAAGAGAAACATCTAGAGCTCCCCAAACCTGTTGAACATTTAATGGAGGGAGCACAAGAGAAGATCAAAGTGGATTTTTTGGTGGAAAATGAGACACAAGATACTTACTTTGAAAGGGAAGAATTTGATATTGATTCTTCATGCTTTAATTTTTTTCAAATAGAATTAAACTCTGACATTCCCTTTGATTTTTCCCCAGATGTATCATACCTTCATCAACCACTAGAGATTAAAGATGATGTTGTTCATGCGGAACCCAAGAAGGAGGAGGCTCTGTACTTCATCCTACCCCCACCATGCACGGTGTACCACATTGAGAAGGGGGTGGATCTGGTGTACTCTATCTATGAAGTCCTCCTCAATAAGAACAATGAAATGAAAGCTGGGAAGAGCCACATGTGGTGGTTCAAATCAAAGAAACCTCATCCACCATCAGATTGGGGATAATCAATTACAACTGCCCCTCTGGAGGCAGTCAAAACCCAGGGCCCACTTGGGGGATTAAACCAAGTTTTATCCTTCTATTCTCATCCTACTTCTAATTTTATTTCTTTCAATAAATATCTTATGTTTACTTTTCTTATTTTATTTGTAGGTTTTCAAAGTGAAACACTTAGGAGCTTAACTCAATGTTGCACTATGAATAAATCAGGTTGTACCTCTCTTTCACACTTTCTGGATGTTTTGATTAATTTGAAAATTGGCTCACATGTTAAATCCACTTGAATGCATCGAGGACACTGCATCGTTTAAGTGTGGGGGAGGGAACCTTTGTAGTATAGGATTTTTATTTGATGTTTTTTTTTCAAAAATAAAAAAAATGCGTGTTTTCAAATTTTTGTGTGTTTATTTTTCAATTTTTGGTGTGTTTCTGAAACTTTTGAGCTGAAAAGATTATCAATACCATTATTGAAACCCATGTCAATGAGTGAACCAATCTATTTCATGAAACCGAGCTTAAATGAATGCTGAAATGACTTCTTTTCAAGTTCAAATATTTTAGAATTTCAAGAAAAGTACACTGATTTTTGAAACCCATGCCATATTTTACTGTCTATATCATTGAAATAACTTTCCTGTGAGGCTTCTGAACCATTTTTGTCATATTCTTTTCATTCACCTCATTTCTTGAGAGAACCAGACCATGCTTGCTTTAACCAGAATTTGATTTATTCCTTTCAAAACTTGAGGGTTGGGGTACATGTGTTTTAAATGATTGAGGCATTTATTTTGTTTAAAGCCCCCTTTTCAAAATAATCCTTTTCATTATGGCCCACCTTTACATTTATCCTTCATTGTAGCCCCTAGTATCCATGAATTGCCTGTTAGGTTAGCCACATTACAAGCCAATTTTCCCTATCATACCTGCTCTTGAAGTAAAATTGCATGATCTTGTTGAACTTAAGTGTGGGGGAAGATGTCTTGTGATGTACTACCTCATTTGGTTATACATTGGGTGGAAAATAAATTGTGGAAGAAATGTGTGTGATGCTGAAAAATTATTCTGTTGAAAGCTGTGCCTTTTCTGGAGCTTTTATGTAAAAAGAGAAGCTGTGCCTTTCTGGAGCTTCCAATGTAAAAAGAAAGCTGTGCCTATCTGGAGCTTTAAAAAAAATCATGTTTGAAAAGATTGAAATGTTTGCTGCTGAGCTGATTGAATGATGATGGAGCCTATTTTCAACAAAGGGGAAGTAAAGGAGACCATATTTGAGTGAAAACTAGAATCTTGCAATTTTGCTTCAATAAGAGCCAAGCCTTCCTTTTTCGGCCTCAGAATTTTTAACATCTAAATCCTACCAATCGGAAGCCACAGAACAACCCTGAAAAGTCCTCATGAGAAACACATGTTCTTGACTCACATCGGGTGGAGAATTAGGAATTTATCAAACCTATGGTGACTCTTGTGTGAGTTTGGATGAGAAAAACCTTGTTCAGCCTTTACATTTGTGAGATGAGAGAAAATTCATGTGAGGTAGGTGTTTTGTGTGCATGGGATAAGAAATGAAGTGGAAATATATTAAAATCTTAAATGGAGAACTTGAAATAACAGTTTTTGATGAGGCATGATATATTTGTTTCTTGAAATTGATTTGATTGATCTCATTGATATGTGTTTTGATTTTGATTTGATTTGATTTTTACTTGTCCAGGAGTCCAAGTGCTAAGTGTGGGGGAATTGATAGAGCAAATATTTTCAATTAATTTATATTGAATATCATTGTTTTAAACCCACAAAATTGTTCTTCTAAGATGAATTGTTTCATTTTTATGATAATGGTGTTATTTTGAGCTGAATTGTAAAAATTGGCCATTTTGGATTTTTTAACAGTTTTAATTTATTTCGGTAGATTGGACATAGCATTATCTACACTGATCCAAATTGCGAAATTCTTTCTTTTTCAGATTCTACACATCCAGGGCTTCATTTAATATATTTTGACCAAAATCTGAATCGGCAATATGGAAGCTCAAAAGAAGCTCAAAAGTTGGCTCAAGAAAACTGTTTTCAGTTCTGCCTAGTTTTGATGTGGGATCCATAACTCAACCACTGTGGGCCCAAAGCTTGTGAAAGTCGGTGGGTGGACGCGAAAGGAGTTTGGGAGCATCTTTTATGAAGGAAGAACCGAGTGAATTGGCCGTTTATGAGGCCATTAAAGCACCTTAATACGGAGGATTTCGTTTTGGAGAGTCTGACTGGACAGAATAAATTCTCATAGTAAAACGGTCATAACTCTCGGAATAAATGTCCAAATCCGCTGAAATTTTGAGAGGACACGGCCAAGGGAATTATGAACAACATTCAAGAAGGGACCAACGCGTGAAGATGTCATTTAATGGGGATAAAACGCGTCGACAGTCGGGTGAAGAATTCTGGCTATAAAAGGAGGAGAGCTCCACCCTCTCAAGCCATCCATTCTCCATCCCATTCCTTCTGGGACACCAAGAAGGAGAACTTTTCAGATTTCTCTTTTATTTATTTTCTTTTTCATTGTTTTGTAATGCCTTCTTTTTCCCCATTCAACTCGATTACCCTTACCATGGTGGGGTAAACTTTTGGAGTGATTGGGGAAGGGTTGGTTTTCTACATTGTAATGCTTGAGTTCTTGAACGCAATTGAATAAATTTCATTCTTCTTCAAAGTTGTTTTCAATTTCTTATAGCGGATTTTATAATCAAGTGCGATCGTTCTTGAATATTAATTCCGTTATTTATTTTTGCCTTGGTAAAATAATCAATATCTCCCTCCACTAATTTCTGGTTTATATACGATGGAATAAACTAGGAATTAGTGGTGAAGTACTCGACGATCGTCAGTACGTGTAAAAGGTGTAGTGAATATTCTTGTTTGTTTGGGATAAACAAAACCCGATCGGGAATTGCCCATTTCAATTAAGGATATTCAATACAACTATTTTACATATGGAAGGAGAGTTGACCAAACCAAGATCTTGGTAAGGTTTTCTCTCACAATAATAATTTCACCAAGGAAGTGAGAGGAAACGATTGTGGAAACTCACTTTAATCAACTAAGAAGAAGAGGTTTGAATTAAATTGAACAAGGATAGCATTATAATTAGGAAACCGACCCCGACCTAATCACCCTTTTTAAATTTCATTGTTTTTCAATCATTTGAATTTCAAATTTCCGTTCACAACATTTTTACCCCCGTTTTAAAGTGACAACCCATTTTGTGTGCACTCCTCTTCGGGAGACATCCTAGGTCAACCACATTACTACATTTTAACTTAGGAAATAAGTTTTTTGCCACGCCCCACGACAGGCGTGCGTCAAACTTGGCGCCGTTGCCGGGGAGGTAGTGCCACAAAATAATTGTTAATATTTTACTTTTTTAATTAAAAAAAAATCTTTTACCATGTTGTTTTCAAACGATTATTTCTTTAATTCATGGAACAATTACCCACCAGTGCGAGAACCAATTATTGAGTCACCTTGGTCTATAGATTATAAAGTTTCCTTCTTGGCCAGACAAATTCGAGGAGCTCGAATCAAAATCATCATAGAGGAAGAATTCAAGGATCTCATTGAAACCCTTAAAGAGAACCTCGAATACCCAGTGTTGGAGGGTTTGGAAAAAGAATTAATTGAACATCAGGAGTATTTTCCAGATTTTTATCCAGAAATGATCAATGTACAACACCAAGAAGAAGAAGTTCACAAGGATATTGAATCCCAATTTGAAATAATTAGTCAAAAAGTTCAAAACCTAGAGACCTCAATACAGTGGATAGCGGAACAAGTACATGCATCCCAGGATCCACAACTGGAGCCAGAACAAGAACCAGAACCAGAACCAGAACTATTGATGGAAGAATTATCCTCAAAAATCCTTCAAGTTGAAGAACCCATGGAGGCCTTGATGAAATTAAAAGAAGATCCATTGAGCCCATCTCAATCAATGTTGGATAAGATTGACGAAGAAGATTTAGCAATTGAAATACATATGGGAGATCAAAATGATCTGGATAACTTCTGGAATGAGTGCGAGGAACTTCTTAAGCCAACTATTCCTCATAATGTAGATGATTCAGCAAAATTGAAGGAAGAAACCAACCAACCAGTGGAATTTGAAGAGAAGATAGAGGAGTCTGACTACCTACCTCTATCTACGGAAATTCAACTTCAAGAGCCACCTCCCATTGAAGAACCAATTGAAGCCAAACAAGATCAGGGAGTTAATCTTTTCATAAACTCATTATCTTTTGATTTTGTTGAAACTAAATTGAGTATTACCTCCCCTTTTTTTAATTTTTCAGATTCATCCAACACTTGTATTTCCTTGGAGGGAGAATATGCATCTGAAGAGAAACATCTAGAGCTCCCCAAACCTGTTGAACATTTAATGGAGGGAGCACAAGAGAAGATCAAAGTGGATTTTTTGGTGGAAAATGAGACACAAGATACTTACTTTGAAAGGGAAGAATTTGATATTGATTCTTCATGCTTTAATTTTTTTCAAATAGAATTAAACTCTGACATTCCCTTTGATTTTTCCCCAGATGTATCATACCTTCATCAACCACTAGAGATTAAAGATGATGTTGTTCATGCGGAACCCAAGAAGGAGGAGGCTCTGTACTTCATCCTACCCCCACCATGCACGGTGTACCACATTGAGAAGGGGGTGGATCTGGTGTACTCTATCTATGAAGTCCTCCTCAATAAGAACAATGAAATGAAAGCTGGGAAGAGCCACATGTGGTGGTTCAAATCAAAGAAACCTCATCCACCATCAGATTGGGGATAATCAATTACAACTGCCCCTCTGGAGGCAGTCAAAACCCAGGGCCCACTTGGGGGATTAAACCAAGTTTTATCCTTCTATTCTCATCCTACTTCTAATTTTATTTCTTTCAATAAATATCTTATGTTTACTTTTCTTATTTTATTTGTAGGTTTTCAAAGTGAAACACTTAGGAGCTTAACTCAATGTTGCACTATGAATAAATCAGGTTGTACCTCTCTTTCACACTTTCTGGATGTTTTGATTAATTTGAAAATTGGCTCACATGTTAAATCCACTTGAATGCATCGAGGACACTGCATCGTTTAAGTGTGGGGGAGGGAACCTTTGTAGTATAGGATTTTTATTTGATGTTTTTTTTTCAAAAATAAAAAAAATGGGTGTTTTCAAATTTTTGTGTGTTTATTTTTCAATTTTTGGTGTGTTTCTGAAACTTTTGAGCTGAAAAGATTATCAATACCATTATTGAAACCCATGTCAATGAGTGAACCAATCTATTTCATGAAACCGAGCTTAAATGAATGCTGAAATGACTTCTTTTCAAGTTCAAATATTTTAGAATTTCATGAAAAGTACACTGATTTTTGAAACCCATGCCATATTTCACTGTCTATATCATTGAAATAACTTTCCTGTGAGGCTTCTGAACCATTTTTGTCATATTCTTTTCATTCACCTCATTTCTTGAGAGAACCAGACCATGCTTGCTTTAACCAGAATTTGATTTATTCCTTTCAAAACTTGAGGGTTGGGGTACATGTGTTTTAAATGATTGAGGCATTTATTTTGTTTAAAGCCCCCTTTTCAAAATAATCCTTTTCATTATGGCCCACCTTTACATTTATCCTTTATTGTAGCCCCTAGTATCCATGAATTGCCTGTTAGGTTAGCCACATTACAAGCCAATTTTCCCTATCATACCTGCTCTTGAAGTAAAATTGCATGATCTTGTTGAACTTAAGTGTGGGGGAAGATGTCTTGTGATGTACTACCTCATTTGGTTATACATTGGGTGGAAAATAAATTGTGGAAGAAATGTGTGTGATGCTGAAAAATTATTCTGTTGAAAGCTGTGCCTTTTCTGGAGCTTTTATGTAAAAAGAGAAGCTGTGCCTTTCTGGAGCTTCCAATGTAAAAAGAAAGCTGTGCCTATCTGGAGCTTTAAAAAAAATCATGTTTGAAAAGATTGAAATGTTTGCTGCTGAGCTGATTGAATGATGATGGAGCCTATTTTCAACAAAGGGGAAGTAAAGGAGACCATATTTGAGTGAAAACTAGAATCTTGCAATTTTGCTTCAATAAGAGCCAAGCCTTCCTTTTTCGGCCTCAGAATTTTTAACATCTAAATCCTACCAATCGGAAGCCACAGAACAACCCTGAAAAGTCCTCATGAGAAACACATGTTCTTGACTCACATCGGGTGGAGAATTAGGAATTTATCAAACCTATGGTGACTCTTGTGTGAGTTTGGATGAGAAAAACCTTGTTCAGCCTTTACATTTGTGAGATGAGAGAAAATTCATGTGAGGTAGGTGTTTTGTGTGCATGGGATAAGAAATGAAGTGGAAATATATTAAAATCTTAAATGGAGAACTTGAAATAACAGTTTTTGATGAGGCATGATATATTTGTTTCTTGAAATTGATTTGATTGATCTCATTGATATGTGTTTTGATTTTGATTTGATTTGATTTTTACTTGTCCAGGAGTCCAAGTGCTAAGTGTGGGGGAATTGATAGAGCAAATATTTTCAATTAATTTATATTGAATATCATTGTTTTAAACCCACAAAATTGTTCTTCTAAGATGAATTGTTTCATTTTTATGATAATGGTGTTATTTTGAGCTGAATTGTAAAAATTGGCCATTTTGGATTTTTTAACAGTTTTAATTTATTTCGGTAGATTGGACATAGCATTATCTACACTGATCCAAATTGCGAAATTCTTTCTTTTTCAGATTCTACACATCCAGGGCTTCATTTAATATATTTTGACCAAAATCTGAATCGGCCATATGGAAGCTCAAAAGAAGCTAAAAAGTTGGCTCAAGAAAACTGTTTTCAGTTCTGCCTAGTTTTGATGTGGGATCCATAACTCAACCACTGTGGGCCCAAAGCTTGTGAACGTCGGTGGGTGGACGCGAAAGGAGTTTGGGAGCATCTTTTATGAAGGAAGAACCGAGTGAATTGGCCGTTTATGAGGCCATTAAAGCACCTTAATACGGAGGATTTCGTTTTGGAGAGTCTGACTGGACAGAATAAATGCTCATAGTAAAACGGTCATAACTCTCGGAATAAATGTCCAAATCCGCTGAAATTTTGAGAGGACACGGCCAAGGGAATTATGAACAACATTCAAGAAGGGACCAACGCGTGAAGATGTCATTTAATGGGGATAAAACGCGTCGACAGTCGGGTGAAGAATTCTGGCTATAAAAGGAGGAGAGCTCCACCCTCTCAAGCCATCCATTCTCCATCCCATTCCTTCTGGGACACCAAGAAGGAGAACTTTTCAGATTTCTCTTTTATTTATTTTCTTTTTCATTGTTTTGTAATGCTTTATTTTTCCCCATTCAACTCGATTACCCTTACCATGGTGGGGTAAACTTTTGGAGTGATTGGGGAAGGGTTGGTTTTCTACATTGTAATGCTTGAGTTCTTGAACGCAATTGAATAAATTTCATTCTTCTTCAAAGTTGTTTTCAATTTCTTATAGCGGATTTTATAATCAAGTGCGATCGTTCTTGAATATTAATTCCGTTATTTATTTTTGCCTTGGTAAAATAATCAATATCTCTCTCCACTAATTTCTGGTTTATATACGATGGAATAAACTAGGAATTAGTGGTGAAGTACTCGACGATCGTCAGTACGTGTAAAAGGTGTAGTGAATATTCTTGTTTGTTTGGGATAAACAAAACCCGATCGGGAATTGCCCATTTCAATTAAGGATATTCAATACAACTATTTTACATATGGAAGGAGAGTTGACCAAACCAAGATCTTGGTAAGGTTTTCTCTCACAATAATAATTTCACCAAGGAAGTGAGAGGAAACGATTGTGGAAACTCACTTTAATCAACTAAGAAGAAGAGGTTTGAATTAAATTGAACAAGGATAGCATTATAATTAGGAAACCGACCCCGACCTAATCACCCTTTTTAAATTTCATTGTTTTTCAATCATTTGAATTTCAAATTTCCGTTCACAACATTTTTACCCCCGTTTTAAAGTGACAACCCATTTTGTGTGCACTCCTCTTCGGGAGACATCCTAGGTCAACCACATTACTACATTTTAACTTAGGAAATAAGTTTTTTGCCACGCCCCACGACAGGCGTGCGTCAAACTTGGCGCCGTTGCCGGGGAGGTAGTGCCACAAAATAATTGTTAATATTTTACTTTTTCAATTAAAAAAAAATCTTTTACCATGTTGTTTTCAAACGATTATTTCTTTAATTCATGGAACAATTACCCACCAGTGCGAGAACCAATTATTGAGTCACCTTGGTCTATAGATTATAAAGTTTCTTTCTTGGCCAGACAAATTCGAGGAGCTCGAATCAAAATCATCATAGAGGAAGAATTCAAGGATCTCATTGAAAACCTTAAAGAGAACCTCGAATACCCAGTGTTGGAGGGTTTGGCAAAAGAATTAATTGAACTTCAAGAGTATTTTCCAGATTTTTATCCAGAAATGATCAATGTACAACACCAAGAAGAAGAAGTTCACAAGGATATTGAATCCCAATTTGAAAGAATTAGTCAAAAAGTTCAAAACCTAGAGACCTAAATACAGTGGATAGCGGAACAAGTACATGCATCCCAGGATCCACAACTAGAGCCAGAACAAGAACCAGAACCAGAACCAGAACAATTGATGGAAGAATTATCCTCACAAATCCTTCAAGTTGAAGAACCCATGGAGGCCTTGATGAAATTAAAAGAAGATCCATTGAGCCCATCTCAATCAATGTTGGATAAGATTGACGAAGAAGATTTAGCAATTGAAATACATATGGGAGATCAAAATGATCTGGATAACTTCTGGAATGAGTGCGAGGAACTTCTTAAGCCAACTATTCCTCATAATGTAGATGATTCAACAACATTGAAGGAAGAAACCAACCAATCAGTGGAATTTGAAGAGAAGATAGAGGAGTCTGACTACCTACCTCTATCTACGGAAATTCAACTTCAAGAGCCACCTCCCATTGAAGAACCAATTGAAGCCAAACAAGATCAGGGAGTTAATCTTTTCATAAACTCATTATCTTTTGATTTTGTTGAAACTAAATTGAGTATTACCTCCCCTTTTTTTAATTTTTCAGATTCATCCAACACTTGTATTTCCTTGGAGGGAGAATATGCATCTGAAGAGAAACATCTAGAGCTCCCCAAACCTGTTGAACATTTAATGGAGGGAGCACAAGAGAAGATCAAAGTGGATTTTTTGGTGGAAAATTAGACACAAGATACTTACTTTGAAAGGGAAGAATTTGATATTGATTCTTCATGCTTTAATTTTTTTCAAATAGAATTAAACTCTGACATTCCCTTTGATTTTTCCCCAGATGTATCATACCTTCATCAACCACTAGAGATTAAAGATGATGTTGTTCATGCGGAACCCAAGAAGGAGGAGGCTCTGTACTTCATCCTACCCCCACCATGCATGGTGTACCACATTGAGAAGGGGGTGGATCTGGTGTACTCTATCTATGGAGTCCTCCTCAATAAGAACAATGAAATGAAAGCTGGGAAGAGCCACATGTGGTGGTTCAAATCAAAGAAACCTCATCCACCATCAGATTGGGGATAATCAATTACAACTGCCCCACTGGAGGCAGTCAAAACCCAGGGCCCACTTGGGGGATTAAACCAAGTTTTATCCTTCTATTCTCATCCTACTTCTAATTTTATTTCTTTCAATAAATATCTTATGTTTACTTTTCTTCTTTTATTTGTAGGTTTTCAAAGTGAAACACTTAGGAGCTTAACTTAATGTTGCACTATGAATAAATCAGGTTGTACCTCTCTTTCACACATTCTGGATGTTTTGATTAATTTGAAAATTGGCTCACATGTTAAATCCACTTGAATGCATCGAGGACACTGCATCTTTTAAGTGTGGGGGAGGGAACCTTTGTATTATAGGATTTTTATTTGATGTTTTTTTTTCAAAAATAAAAAAAATGCGTGTTTTCAAATTTTTGTGTGTTTATTTTTCAATTTTTGGTGTGTTTCTGAAACTTTTGAGCTGAAAAGATTATCAATACCATTATTGAAACCCATGTCAATGAGTGAACCAATCTATTTCATGAAACCGAGCTTAAATGAATGCTGAAATGACTTCTTTTCAAGTTCAAATATTTTAGAATTTCATGAAAAGTACACTGATTTTTGAAACCCATGCCATATTTCACTATCTATATCATTGAAATAACTTTCCTGTGAGGCTTCTGAACCATTTTTGTCATATTCTTTTCATTCACCTCATTTCTTGAGAGAACCAGACCATGCTTGCTTTAACCAGAATTTGATTTATTCCTTTCAAAACTTGAGGGTTGGGGTACATGTGTTTTAAATGATTGAGGCATTTATTTTGTTTAAAGCCCCCTTTTCAAAATAATCCTTTTCATTATGGCCCACCTTTACATTTATCCTTCATTGTAGCCCCTAGTATCCATGAATTGCCTGTTAGGTTAGCCACATTACAAGCCAATTTTCCCTATCATACCTGCTCTTGAAGTAAAATTGCATGATCTTGTTGAACTTAAGTGTGGGGGAAGATGTCTTGTGATGTACTACCTCATTTGGTTATACTTTGGATGGAAAATAAATTGTGGAAGAAATGTGTGTGATGCTGAAAAATTATTCTGTTGAAAGCTGTGCCTTTTCTGGAGCTTTTATGTAAAAAGAGAAGTTGTGCCTTTCTGGAGCTTCCAATGTAAAAAGAAAGCTGTGCCTATCTGGAGCTTTAAAAAAATCATGTTTGAAAAGATTGAAATGTTTGCTGCTGAGCTGATTGAATGATGATGGAGCCTATTTTCAACAAAGGGGAAGTAAAGGAGACCATATTTGAGTGAAAACTAGAATCTTGCAATTTTGCTTCAATAAGAGCCAAGCCTTCCTTTTTCGGCCTCAGAATTTTTAACATCTAAATCCTACCAACCGGAAGCCACAGAACAACCCTGAAAAGTCCTCATGAGAAACACATGTTCTTGACTCACATCGGGTGGAGAATTAGGAATTTATCAAACCTATGGTGACTCTTGTGTGAGTTTGGATGAGAGAAACCTTGTTCAGCCTTTACATTTGTGAGATGAGAGAAAATTCATGTGAGGTAGGTGTTTTGTGTGCATGGGATAAGAAATGAAGTGGAAATATATTAAAATCTTAAATGGAGAACTTGAAATAACAGTTTTTGATGAGGCATGATATCTTTTTGTTTCTTGAAATTGATTTGATTGATCTCATTGATATGTGTTTTGATTTTGATTTGATTTGATTTTTACTTGTCCAGGAGTCCAAGTGCTAAGTGTGGGGGAATTGATAGAGAAAATATTTTCAATTAATTTATATTGAATATCATTGTTTTAAACCCACAAAATTGTTCTTCTAAGATGAATTGTTTCATTTTTATGATAATGGTGTTATTTTGAGCTGAATTGTAAAAATTGGCCATTTTGGATTTTTTAACAGTTTAAAATTATTTCGGTAGATTGGCCATAGCATTATCTACACTGATCCAAATTGCGAAATTCTTTCTTTTTCAGATTCTACACATCCAGGGATTCATTTAATATATTTTGACCAAAATCTGAATCGGCCATATGGAAGCTCAAAAGAAGCTCACAACTTGGCTCAAGAAAACTGTTTTCAGTTCTGCCTAGTTTTGATGTGGGATCCATAACTCAACCACTGTGGGCCCAAAGCTTGTGAAATTCGGTGGGTGGACGCGAAAGGAGTTTGGGAGAATCTTTTATGAAGGAAGAACCGAGTGAATTGGCCGTTTATGGGGCCATTAAAGCACCTTAATCCGGAGGATTTCGTTTTGGAGAGTCTGACTGGACAGAATAAATGCTCATAGTACAACGGTCATAACTCTCGGAATAAATGTCCAAATCCGCTGAACTTTTTAGAGAACACGGCCAAGGGACTTATGAACAACATTCAAGAAGGGCCCAATGCGTGAAGATGTCATTTAATGGGGCTAAAATGCGTCGACATTCGGGTGAAGAATTCTGGCTATAAAAGGAGGAGAGCTCCACCCTCTCAAGCCATCCATTCTCCATCCCATTCCTTCTGGGACACCAAGAAGGAGAACTTTTCAGCTTTCTCTTTTATTTATTTTCTTTTTCATTGTTTTGTAATGCCTTCTTTTTCCCCATTCAACTCGATTACCCTTACCATGGTGGGGTAAACTTTTGGAGTGATTGGGGAAGGGTTGGTTTTCTACATTGTAATATTTGAGTTCTTGAACGCAATTGAATAAATTTCATTCTTCTTCAAAGTTGTTTTCAATTTCTTATAGCGGATTTTATAATCAAGTGCGATCGTTCTTGAATATTAATTCCGTTATTTATTTTTGCCTTGGTAAAATAATCAATATCTCCCTCCACTAATTTCTGGTTTATATACGATGGAATAAACTAGGAATTAGTGGTGAAGTACTCGACGATCGTCAGTACGTGTAAAAGGTGTAGTGAATATTCTTGTTTGTTTGGGATAAACAAAACCCGATCGGGAATTTCCCATTTCAATTAAGGATATTCAATACAACTATTTTACATATGGAAGGAGAGTTGACCAAACCAAGATCTTGGTAAGGTTTTCTCTCACAATAATAATTTCACCAAGGAAGTGAGAGGAAACGATTATGGAAACTCACTTTAATCAACTAAGAAGAAGAGGTTTGAATTAAATTGAACAAGGATAGCATTATAATTAGGAAACCGACCCCGACCTAATCACCCTTTTTAAATTTCATTGTTTTTCAATCATTTGAATTTCAAATTTCCGTTCACAACATTTTTACCCCCGTTTTAAAGTGACAACCCATTTTGTGTGCACTCCTCTTCGGGAGACATCCTAGGTCAACCACATTACTACATTTTAACTTAGGAAATAATTGTTTTGTCACGCCCCACGACAGGCGTGCGTCAGTTGGAAAGGAAGGATTTCTGTAAAAAAAATTGATAAATATTTTCCTCGCACCCTCCAACTTAAGATGGAATGTGACTTCATTTCCCTCAAGAAAAAAGATGATGAATCCATTAGAGTGTATGAGGAAAACATCACAAGGCTTTTATGATACACCTATGGGTTTATCGTTACCCCCAAAAGCAAGGTTGAACGCTTCTTTGGTGGGATAAAACCTAGCCTATGGAATTCCCTAGTGACCTGTGACTTTGAGAGCTATGAGAAAATTGTATGATGTGCACTAAAAGTCAAAATAGAGATTGGAGAACCTCAGGGGTATAATGAGGATAAGAAGCATAAGGTGGACATTAATTCTAGAAATTCGATGGATAAATATAACAGTGCTAAGAAAATATAGCACCCCACATTCCAAAGGTGCGGAAAGAAGCACCCTAGAAATTAAATGAAGTGGGTGAGGAAATGCTTTAGGTATGGAAGAGAAGGGCACATTTCCATTAAATACCAAAAAGAAACACCTGTGGCTGAAACAGAGGAGAGGAACGCTCAATTAGACCCTAAATGAATTGTTCATTACTTCAAATACAAGGAACCAGGGCACTCTACAAATCAGTTCCCTAAGACAAGGGTTTTCGGAGGCAACCAACAACCTACAAGGCAGCAAGGGTAATCTGTTTCCATCACTACCACCGAAGTGAACCCTGAAAATGGTGTGGTGAAAGGTACTCTAGTTATTAATTCAATAATAGTGAACGTAATTTTTTATTCTGGTTCTACGCATTCTTTTATATCCTAATATTTTAGTATAACAATCCCAACACCACCACAAATCATGGATGTAAAGATGTCAGTGAGAATGAAAAATGGTTAAATTATTGCAACCCATGAATATAACTCCTCCCCTGTCATAACTTGTGGATTGAACTTCCCAAATAACCTCTTCATACTCCCTTTGTTGGAATTTTATGCAATTCTTAGCATGGATTGGGTTTCCTTAGATAGAGCCAACATGAATTTCCGTGAGTGGGAAATCACTCTCCATGTGGTGAATCGACCCCCAATTCTGTACAAGTGAAAAGAGGAGGATGAATCATCTTTATCACCATCATCTCAAGCATAGATATTGCTACACTATGAGCATACATATCTTTCTTAGATTATTGAGTCTAAGGAAGAAACCATACTTAAAGACATGCCTATTGTGAGGGAATTTTCTGAAGTGTTTCTAGAGGAATTGAATGGTCTTCCTCCTAGAAGAGATGTTTCATTATCAATTGATCTTATACCTAGGGCGTTGAAAATATCCAATACTCCATATAGAATAGCTATTGTGAAGCTTGAGGACCTAAAGAAACAACTACATGAGAATCTGGATAAAGGGTTTATATTCTCAAGTGCTTCACTATGTGGTGCACCGGTCCTCTTCGTCCAGAATAAGGATGGGTCAATGAGCCTTTTCATTGATTATCATGAGCTCAACAAAATCATGATAAATAAAAATTATCCTCTATCCCAAATCGATTACTTATTTGATCAGCTATGTGGAGCACAATACTTCTCCAAGGTGGATCTACATTCAGGAAATTGTCAAGTAAGGGTGAAGATGGAGGATATCCCCAAGACTTCTTTTCGTACAATATATGTGCACTATGAATTCATAATAATGCCTTTCAGACTCACTAATACTCCAGAAATCTTCATGGACTTAATGAATAGATTATTTAGATATTACCTCGACAAATTTGTTGTAGTCTTTATAGACGTTATTCTAATATACTTCAAAACTAAGGAGGAGCATGACGATCATCTAATCACTATACTAGAGACATTGTGAAGGGAGAAGCTCTATGCAAAGTACAACAACTGTGATTTCTTATTGAAGGAGGTCTCATTCATGGTTCATATCATCACAAGCAATGGGATATCTGTGGATCCCTCCAAGACAACTGTAATTGAGAGATGGATGAGGCCAACAATGGTGACGGATATCTGTAGCTTCCTGGGGTTAGCTAGATATTATCACTGATTTGTGAGAAATTTCTCATAATTGTCCAACACTCTTACCAAGATAACTCATAAGGGAGTAAATTTTTCTTAAAGTGATGAATGTGGAGATATCTTCAAGGAGTTGAAAAGGAGGCTTATCACTGCACCCGTGCTCACACTACCCACATGTGGAGAAATTTTTGTGGTATTCAGTGATGCTTCAAAGAAGGGAATGGGTTGTGTGCTGATGCAAAATGTCCATGTCATTACCTATGCTTCAAGGAAATTTAAATTTCGTGATCAAAACTATCCAACACATGATCTGGATTTGGTTATAGTAATCTTCCCTTTGAAAATTTGGTGGCATTACCTCATCGAGGAAAAGTGTGAAATATATATAGATCGCAAAAGCCTCAAGCATATATTCACAAGGAAAGAGTTGAATATGCGCCCACAAATATGGCTAGATCTTATCAAAGACTATGAATACTCAACCCATTAACTCCCTTGGAAAAAGAACAAGGTGGAGGATGCTCTAAGTAGAAAATACCTAGTGATTCTATTATTGATGAGAATTAAAAAGGATCCAATCTTCTTAGATTTGATGAAGATGGATATGGAAATCGTAATGAAGGGAACATCATTAATCCTTTCACAAATGATTTCTCAACTATATATTTTGGAAGGTTTAAAGGATGATCAAAAGGATAATGTGGGAATTCAGAAGAAATTAGACACTATCAAAAAAGGTAAATCCTTAGAGTTCAATGTTAATGAAGAAGGAATTGTAAGATTTGGGAAAAAACTATGTGTTACATCAAATTTTGAGTTAAAGAAAGATCTTTTGGATGACGCACATAGTTCGAATTTCTCTATTCACCTAAGAAAGACAAAGATGTATCGAGATCTCCAAGAGCATTATTAGTGGGATAACATAAAGAAGGAGATCACTGAGTATATATATCAATGTTCTTTTTATGTCATCAAGTGAAGGCTGAGAGGAAGCGGTATAAGGGGATGATCCAACCATTACCCATACTAACATGGAAATGGGAAAACATCATCATGGACTTTTTCATTGGGCTTTTGAATACATCCAAAAGAAACAATGCTATCTGGATTGTTGATGATCGTCTTACAAAGACTGCGCACTTCATTGCAATTCAAGATGATTTCTAATTGGATCAACTAGAACATATATACATCAGATAAGTGGAAAGGCTACATGGAGTACCGCTATCGATTGTATTCAATCAAGATCCAAGATTCACCTATAAGTTCTAGAAGAGTCTTCAACATTATCTTAATACTGATCTAAGCTTTAATATGGCATATCTTCCTCAAACTGATGGCCAATCTGAGCGGACTGTCCAAACACTTGAGGACATGTTGAGAGCATGATCAATGGACTACAAAGGAGGATGGGATCAACATCTTCCTTTGGTTGAGTTCTCTTACAATTACAGTTTCCACTCAAGCATCCAAATATCTCCTTATGAATCCCTTTATGGGAAGAGGTGCACAACACTGTCATGTTGGGAACAAGTTGGGGAGTGAAAACTCCTAGGTCCAAAAATGGTCGAAGAAATGGTGAAGAATTTTAAGACCATCCAGCAGCACATTAAAGCTGCTCAGAGTCGACAAAAGATCTATGCTGATAATAATTGATGAGACCTAGAGTTTGATGTTTGAGATATGCTATTCCTCTTCATATTTCTATGGAATAGATTTTGTAGGTTTGGGAAGTAGGTAAAGCATAGTCCAAGGTACATAAACTCTTTTGAGATCCTTGATCACATTAGAGGAGTGTCTTATCAACTAGAACTCCCACCAAACCTATCTCAAGTACATGATGTATTTTATGTATCACTCTTGAGGAAGTACATACCTAACACATCACATGTACTCAATCTATAGGTGGTACCATTGGAGAATTACCTCTCCTATAAATAGAATTCGGTGAAGATCTTAGATCATAGTTAAAATTTTCTATGAAATAAGACAATGCCCCTCATCAAGGTGTTGTGGATAAACCACATGTTTGAAGAGGAAACATTGGAATCAGATGAAGTAATGAACCAGAGTTACCCTCATCTATTTTATTGTGGGGAAAGGAAATTTCTAGGGTGAAATTTCTTAAGGGGGGAAGATTGTAACGACCCAAACATTTATTAATGAAAATCATATTAATCTAATTAAATTTATTATTATGTTAAATGGTTATATAACATGTGAACTTCCTTGGTTTTATGTTTTTGGATTTTAAAATACCATTAATAATTGTTAACATTACTAATATAGTTTTTGAGCAGTGATCACATGATTAGTGTAACTATAGGGCTTTAACAAATCCAATTTACTCAGACAAAGGAAGTGATGGCCTCATCCAATAGAATTGATCTGTACGAAGCCCATTTGTTAGAGCTCATAAAGTAAGTAGTGTCACTAGGATTCTCTCTTGACCAATCTAAAATCGAGCTTCAACATGTTAAGCTTGATCGGAATCGCCTACGGGAGAAGTGAAAGTTGATAGAGATTATCACCCGAGTGATGTTATCTGAGGCTCCCCAAGAGTCGGTCACCATCACAAACCTTACCCTAAGGTCATATGTGGGTGTTATAAGGGGATATTTTACAATCCCCTAACACCATTATTGTGTGCTTTATTCGTTGTATAAAGAATATACATTTATTTTGTAAACGGTTTTTAAAGCACATATAGTATTTTTAGTTATTATTCAATTAAGAAATATATTTTGATGAATTAATTGACTTTTTAATTAAATAATATTTTTATAAAATATTATTACTAAATTAATATTTATTAAATATAAATGATCGTATAGTTTTTTTTGAAGAAAATTGTAATTTTTATTAAGGTTTGAAAGTTGTTTTTGTCAAAACCAATGAATTTTTTATAAATGTCGGTTTTTATGTTAAAAGTAAAAATTAACATATTTATAAAATTATATAGATAAAATGAATATTATTTTTGGAATCAGGGCGTCGAAATTATCCAATGATGAATTTTTTATAATTTTCCGAGATAGTCGAATTTTTGGGTAAAAATTAAATACTGTTTAAATATGTAATGTGTTTTATGTCATCATAATGACCCAATAGTGATGTAATAAAATATTATAAAAGTTAGTTTCGTAAAATATATGTTTTAACTTTAAAAAATTTGATTTTATATTAGTTTTATTTATTTTACAAAGCCTTAGTGGACCCTCCAAGACTTAAAAAACATTTTAACATTTTAAAATGATTTCCTTGAGAGTGTGACTCACCTCCACATAAGAAAGACAAATATTTTAGTAATTTTGGCCATTGGATTTATAAAATAATTTTTTCCACTCCCCTTTGGTAAAAACCATGGGAAAAAACCATGGTATGGTTTGTGTTTTTTATTAGTTTAATGTGTGCTGTCCAAAACCTAAATAATTAATAATTCCCTCTCCTTTCCTATATAAACCCACTCAACCTCTCATTCCTATTCACTCAAAAACCTTGTATCACAACTCTACCTTGTATTAAACTCTCTAAAATCCTCCCAAGTTTCCCCAAGATCCCAATAATTCTCTCGCAAGCCCCTCCCAGTCCTTTGGGATCACACTTCTATGTAAGGGATTTCTTCCTTTCTCATTTTTGTCCAAATTTATTTATTTTGTTATACCATTTTGTTTTCAATTAAAAAAAATTTTGTATTATTTATAACCTCCCCCATAATTCCCTCATTATATTTTAATGATGAGATAAATCTTTCTCTCTCATTAAAGCCTCCCATGTACACCTATTACCACACCGAAATCCTGTAAGGGATCCTCACTTTCCTTTCTTATTTATGTCCAAGTTTCCTTATATTGTTATGCCTTTTTATTTCCAATTACAATTGTTGGGGTATGATTTTTCAATTCCCCTAAACATCCCTCCTTATTTTTTAATGATTATATACCTCTTTATCTCTCATTAATGTCTTCTATATACACTCGTTACCATGCCGAAATTCTATAAGGGATTTATTTCTTCTCATTTACATTCAAGAAGTTCTTTTATATTATGCATCTAAATTCCATTAAATATGTTGTTATATTATGTTCCTTGACCCCCTTACTTTAAATTTCATTTAAAAATGATGATAGACCCCTTTCCCTCTCATCAAACCATTTTGAGATTTCTATTTGATGTCGTTATGCTGCCAAAGTTACATCAAAATTTCTCATGCCAAAATCATTGTGTAAGTAAACACCATACACATTTACCCTTCAAGGGTATTCACCTTTATAAACATGTACTTTTTGATTGAGGAATTAACTTTATGTATTCTACACCTCTTATTAGTGGAATAAATTATTATGTTTAATGAATCCATGTTATATGATCCTTGTGGCACACTTATGCATGAAATGAAATGATTAAAAAGGGTGTTCCCTGATAACACTCCAATGCATTGGGTAAAGATTAGTATCATGATACGTCAAGTGAAATGAGGGTTTACTCATTATAATTATAGATAAATGAGGTTTTACTCATGCTCCATGTTTAATGATCCTTATCTCATGCTAATATAATGTTAAATGTCGATGCCACACATTTCCACATTATGATAATCATGATATATCATGCCTTTATGTTCATGTTTCTCTTATGCTCCATTGATATTAAAATTATCTAACATATACTATATTATTCATGTTATACCTTTTTTACTCCCTTACTATGATTTATAGATTACCCTTTTCTTATGCATGTCCTCAGGTTATCCAATCCAATGCTAGGTACGAAGGAATATTGTAGTCATGTAAAAGAATTTTTCAATAAAGATGTTGTGTAGTATATTCTATGTTGTTATGTAATGTTGTTAATTTACCAAGACACTAGACCTCACGATCATCAGAGATGTCTTAAGTGCAAGTTTGTGTAATAAATCATGTTTAAGTGTGTAATAAAGAGTAGGTTTGTTATATTCTCAAGAAATCATGGTTTCTCTTGGGGTTTCACATGTTTTGGGAAATCTATGTGTCGCTCATGTGACTTCCCTTTATCCCATGTTTCATTATGTACTATTTCGTGTGGGTGTTCCAAAAAAATTTGAATCCATGAACCAACCATAAACCTATAGAAAATCCTGAAAATTACACAAAAATGTTTCCCAAACACTCCCAAACATCACTCATATACTTTACATGCCTAAAGAAGAAGAAAAATGGGTTACATACTTGAAACTGTGGTACTATATAAATTTAATTTATGTAATGGATCAATAGATAAATTAATAATTGTAATACATTCAAATTAAAAATATTATCATAACATTTAATATACTTAGTTGAAATAGATAATAAATAACATGATATGGTCTGGAAAACGAGTATTGTATTATCATAACATGTGATAACCTTAGTAGATTTCTAACATTCTGTCCCTTTCATATAATATATTATTTTTTTATTCAGCTTAAATTTATTAAATATAATCTATATATTTAGAATTATATTTAATATATCCTCAAATAGTAAGTTATCCTTTCCTCATTAATTTCAAATTATGATAACCATCTCATCCAATAATTATTTCCATAATGAAAATTATATGAATGACTTAACCCTATTTTCAAACCTGACATTTACCAACTCAATACAATATTTTAATATTATATAATTATCATGAATGTTCAATGAACAACATTCCTTCAATTATATTAAAAATAAAAACACTATACATTATATAAATCTTATTCATTCAAATCATTTTCTCATGCATGATGAAAGTATAAACATTAATATAATAGTGGATTTCAAACCTATAAATAATCTCTTGGAATTATTATAATTTTATATCCTTTAAAAAGAATAATAAATAAAAAATTTGATATTAATGAAAAATAATATAATGTTATCAAAATTCATCACACTTATAATAAGAGAACCAGTTAACTGAATAATTTTTTGACTTTAGAACCACTAGCCCATATACCAATAGTTTTGATCAAAACCTATATTTAGACAGTAGAATTTAATGAATTATCACAAGGTTATGATTTGGATTATTCAAAGAATTTATGACCATTTTTAATGAGATAAATATAATATATTTAAATTAATTTGACATATTATATTTTCTGAAGAAAAAAATAACTAAAAATTAAGAACATAAGTGTAAGTTTATGAAAAACAATGATCATTTTATGTAATATCTGATTCCTCCATATTATCAGTAGAATTCATATCTGTAGATTAAATCATACAATTATAAGATAAAATTTCATCAAAAAGGTATACACATCTTCTTATGAATTATACCTTGTATTATAAAAAGTAGAATGAGAACCCTGTAATGTAGGGAGAGTATTGGCACTAAACATATTCTCACAAAATATACCTGAAAAAAATTATTACATTCTTTTATTATTATGAAAAAACAATACATTAATTTATTCATATAAAATAATTTAGTTTCATTATTAATATAAAAAACAACATGAAAATTCTATTCATGGTTGGTCATGTTTTTATCTGGTTCCAAATTAAAAATTATTTTTTCTTCTACCATTCATTATCCTTATTTTCCTTCACTCTCCCTCACATGACATAAATTTTTAATATAATTATATTAATTCAATCTAGACTATTTTTGTTGATGGGGTATACTATGAATAATTTCTTCACCTACATCACCCATATCATACATGTCTCTCAGTTTCATATGGATAATAATAATCCACATGTTATTCACTATAACATTAAAATAATATTCCAATTTTTCTTAAGAATCCATAATATATGGATCATGTTCATCCCACTCAATAGAATTGATCAATTGAATGAAATTTTAATAAGTAAATGGTAACGAATATTTATTTATACCCATATTAATATTTACATACTTACATTTTAAAAACCCAATTACAAATTTACCATGATAATCTAACTCAATAATATTAACCATGTTTCAATAGTAGCCTTTATTTGCAACATTGAATATACAACTTTTTTTTCAATCCTCCCTCATGATCAATGGTACACAACTTAAACCAAGAAATGTGGTAATAATTGAATCTCCTAGGATACATCCAAGGAACTTTATCTAAAAACATCAAATCATTAGATAGTTCAACGTGATTATCATCCTTGCACCATCGATTTATCCCCTGTCTCATTTTGAATTCAACTCCTAAGGAGTATATTCATTTTTTCCATAATTATTTGGCTTAGGTATCAATAATAATAGTATTGAGTATCACATATCTATGTTGTTATCTTAACAATATATATGTTAATTAAAATGAAAATTTTTCCATCTTCTTGGACTAAAGTTGGAAACATTGATAACTCACTATTAGCCAATAATTTATTTTTATTATCCAAAACATAGTATGAATGATTGAGTTGTGTCTCTATTGTGTCCATATTCTGTTAACTGAAGGATAAACACTATTCTAAAATGTAACCTTCCATAATAGAACCTTTTTTAGGAGATCTTTTTTCATACAAGAGATAAAAGGACCAAGATGCCTAATGATAAAAGGTAATAAATTAATAAATAATGTTTCTAAATATTGAAAAATAATTCTTTAGTTATATAATTATCTTTTTGTAAAATAAAATAACTCTCCATGTGATACATCCATCGATAATGCACAATCCTCTAATTTTATATTCTTTGGAAAAATTCACAATCAGATGAATTAATAATGTGAATAATCACTTTGGAATGAATATATCAAAATTAAATAGATTATTCAAAATTATTTCCTCAATTTTATCTAAATAATCAATGTATAATATCTACTTACATGTATGTATAATGAATGTCAAAAATTAAATTAAAATGGAAGTTTTTTTAGGTAAATAATTATGTATTTCAAATTGTAGAAACTGCTCTATCAACCCATGTGAGTCATGAAATTTAAATACATGTATATTTTAATGATTCAAATAAACACATATTGAAACATTACTATAATATACCCCAAGTTCATTTAAATTTGTTAATATTTGATGGAATACTTATTTTGGATTAATTTCCATTGAAAAATACTTGTTGGATATATACATTATAATATCCCATAGATCACATTCGATATTAATTTCTACTAAGTCCTTATAAGAATTTAATTGATCCTTTGATTTTCTGTACTCATCTGGCAATGTGAAAAACTCATTAACGCACACATTCTTATCAAAGATCATAACGACAAGATTATGACATTAAAAATTAATTTCTCAATATGAAAGTTCATAAGATATACTCTTTGTCTTTGATTGTTGTGATACATTAATAAGTGACAATGTTATAACTATTTTTCCACATTCATGAAGATGAAAATATTTTCTGAATTCAATATCAACAGTTGATAATTGTTCTAGGACATATGATCCTGATAATAATTTTTTGTAAGCCTAAAATAAGGTTTTCCATCGAAACATGACTTTCAAAAATTAAATATATGAGTTTTATAAAGGAAGTGATAGAGAAACACGAAACAAAACATTCAAAAATAAGGTTTCCATTGAGTATCTAAATCAAACATACCAAATGGAAAAAAAACTTGTGTGTATGTTCCAAACGAAAACATTTCCTTATCCAGGAAAGTCACTAATGGTCCACATAATTGTATCATGATTTTTGAATATTTGTGTTGTATATGTACCATATTTATCTACACCACTATTACATAATTCCTACAATTATTGATTAAAATGCTGAAAGTATACATCAATGTCATTTCTAGGAATTTGATATCCATGAATAATCATTGATATGAGTAATGATGTTTGTTGAATAAACAACATGGGAGTAGATTATAAGGGATCAAAATAATTTTCCAAATTCCATAATGACAGAATAGAAATCTGGATTGAATGAAATACATGATAATCCTAATGATATATTTCTAGGATAGAATAGAAATCTGGAGGTAATGAATTGAAGATCTTCTAGTCATTATAATCTCATGGATGTCACCAAAACTCATTTATATTATTATGAAAATAATGATACATAATATGATTATTGTTTATAGATGAAATGAAAAATCTTTACAACCATTTTTTAGTGGAATGTGTCATAAAACCTTCAAAAAAATCCCCTATTTATTTTTGGTAGTATATAGATTCAAATTGAAATCAATATTTGTTGAATTTTATCTAGGAGTAAAACATATTTTTTTTCTTTTCTCTGTTCAAATATCCATTCCAATAAAGCATAAAGTCATTGGGATATGCGTGTATCATCGTATAATTGATTCTATGATTGTTAATAATATTCTTCATCTAATAAAATTATACGTGGAGATTAGCTTCAAAAAATGAATCCCACAACAAATAAAATATCATGGAAATTTCATTATTTGTAATTAAAAATAAATATTTGATGTTGAATAATATAAGTAGAAAAGGAAATTTTGATTATTTTACACATCCTTTATAAAATTAATTGTTACCATCTATTTTTTTTAGAAAACTCAATTGTTTTATATATTTGGTTTTTATTGTATTAGTTTCCTCGTCATCGTCCATTAATATGTTATCATCTTGATCAAGTATTCAGGTAGTTTTGGAAGAAGAATTATTATATGAAACATAAAAAATTGAATCTACTAATGTGTTACATTATTGATGGTGTTTCCCTACCTTTAAAAAAGTAGCACTTATCATGTTTTTATATTCATTTTGCAGCATTGGAACATTCAATTATTTATTTTCATTATATATACAACTACTTGAATTTTCTATAATGTTTTATTCTCTATGCTAAATCCAATTAACATAATGAGGAGACATTTTTTTTCAATATCATGTTATCAAATAATTCATCTATCTCCATCCATCATCTGAATTTATGATTTTGAAATGTACATTTGATTCTTCTATCCACGGATTGATTTTCAAACACAATATACAAAAACATGTTCAAACCCGTAACATATTAAGATGTGTTTCAAGGTAATGTAATCCATCTATTATCCTTATATACATGACATCATACACTGTAAAATATGAAATATTATTATATTATTACATATAAAAATAGAAATTTTTTAGTTTAAAAATGAATACAGTTGATTTTTTAAATTAGGATTAATAGATTGTGTCACATAATCTAGCCATTCACATGAATGTTTTTTTATAAATTTATATTAAAACATCATATAATGAATAGAACATGAAATATATGTTTTCTGGAATATATACACACAATATATAACCAAACACTCATTTTGTGGATTATTTTGAAATTTACAATAATACAACACACCATAACATAACCAAATATATCTAAAAGAATAATTCAATCATATATAAAGTTGTCATTAATTCTTATAAAAAACAATTCATCAATTTAGGTAAATATATCATATTTTATAAAATTAGAAATATTTTACATGTAATTTAGCATTCCTTCGCTTAAAACAAATTTATATATAATTTTTATCACATAAGAATACATGAAAAATAATTCTAAAATAATTGAACTCAATTCTCAAATCATTATGTTAGAAGTAAAAATTAAAACATAAGAGAAGTTCAATTTTTTTTATAAAATCATTGAAATAAATATCATAGTGTCCAAGAGGTTTCCTATATCAAACTAGAAAAACAATCAATTCCATGGATCAAACCTAAACTACCCGTCATACAAAATGAATATGTAATTCTAAACTATTACATAGATTGGAGGTGAATTAGAAGAGATAAATTACTATTGCTAACTCTATTTCAAAATTAAACCCTAAAATAAAGTAGAAAATAAAATACCTTTGATTAGGGAGAAATTAATCCGAGAAAGATCACCCAAATATTTGGCATGGTTCTGGTGGTGCAGAGGTAGAGTGGGAATCAGGCAGTGGGATCTAATGTCCGGGCTGAGAGGGAATTTAGTCCAACATCGAGAAATGTTTATGGGGAGCCGGAGAGGAGGTCTGAAGTTGAGAAACATTAAAGGGAAGGATGAGAGGGGTGAAACATTAAGCGGGGGAGAGGGGGAGCTTTAGGAATGTTTGGTGACCTTTGACTAATTTCAAGTAGTGGTTAGGAGGAGGTTGAGGGTGACATGCTCATACTAGCATCGAGTGGCGGTGTGGGGGTCAAGAGGTATTGAGTGTGAGTGTTTGGGGAGAGGGGTGGGGTCAGGACCAGGTGATTTTTTTAAATGTTGGGGAAGTTTAAAAAAACAATAATTAAATTCATTTTAAAATTATTTAGGTGAAATTTTATCCAAAATCGCTGATAAATTCTGATAGTTTTCAAACGTGTCATTAAAAAAGGGCACAAAATATAGTGTTTTCTTTTTTCAGTATTTTATAAAACCACCACAATATACTAAATTTATTTTATTAGGAAAAAAATTATTAAAACTATAAGAAAATGTAAAATAGAAAAATCGTATTGATTTACCAATAAAGTACCCCTAATGATGTTGTTAAAAAACCTAACTTTTAACTCAATGTGAATAGGAGATCCTATATTGGATCCAAGGTATCCATCATTGTGGGACTATGAAATGGTATTTCATTCTATAAATTAGATTATCATCTAAATCTTCTAAACCTAGGGATTCCATTATCTAAACCCATCAGCAGGTTCCATAATAAATAAACCTTACGTTTTTTATTACCGCTTTTATAAACCAGAAGCTTCATATTTTTCCTTTGTACAAATTATAATGTTGGTTTTTTATTCAATACCCATAAGACCTCTATTAGTCTCTCATAAAAATAAATATTACAAAAATAAAAAGTAACTACATTTTCAATGAAAGTCATAAACTAGAATTCTATAATAAAACTCTAAAAATTACAGCATTTAGGATCACTAGAGTAATTTTTTTAATGAATTCATGAAATTGTTATCTCATAGACCATTCTCGAATTCATATCTTTATATGAAGTATACTTTTACATAAATCATGGATCTATATATAAATAATCCTCATATAGTTGAATTCCAAAAGTGTTTAGTCATAAGGAGTTTTCGAACTAGAAACTGACAAGTCGAAGGAGACGACGGACGCTACTGATAGAATCGCTGGAGTGAAGAATAACTTTTTGGATGTGGTTAGATCCACTGAAAACCCTACGTTTACTGACTTTTAACACCCCCCAGGCGAATCATAAAGAAAGGCATGATTTCCCTTGTTTCTACAAATCAAGAGGCTATAGAGGAGAGAGAGCTCATCTCTGTCGGCATTCTATAATTGCAAGAGTAATTGTTCAAAAAGGTGAGAAAATATGGAAGTTTCATGAACATACGTTAAGAATTGCTGCTATTTGGGGTTTCAATGATTGCATAATGACTGCAATGGGGCGTGGCTTTTACCACGTTGTTTTCCCTTCTGATGAGTTCATGCGAAGGGCCTGTGTAACGACCCAATGTTTTTCAATGGAAAATTACCTTCTTATATTTATGTCATAAAAACACGAAATAATGAACTACTACGTGATAAGTGACCTTTAAACATAATTCTGTCACCCCTATGTTTGGAATTTTGAAAATCCAACATACACGGTTGTGTTCAAGATGGTTTTTGGAGTCTAATGAAACAGAAATAATTTTTGGTGAATAGTAACCTAAACATATAAATAGTAACCTACCCTTATGAATAGTAACATGACCCTTATGAACAGTAAATAAGAGGAACATTACCTTTGAATAATAAAATAAAATTTAGACATCTTGGAAAGTGACAATTTGACCTTAGTAAACGTTTTTGGTATTTTAATAGTCATAAATAAATAATTATAATTAATTAATTAATTTAAAAGAATATTTATTTTCCTGTAATGTATTCATAAATTAATTAATCAACTTCTAATAGTTTTTAGATAATTTTATAAGACCCTACGTAATTTTTGAAAGAACTATAAATTCAGTTTTAATCTTAAAAACTGTTTTTTAAGTAAATTATGATTTTAATTAACTATTAAATTAATAATATTTAGAAAATTATTTTTGAAAAATGGACTTCATTTTTGGATTCTACACGTCGAAAAATGGTTGGGGTAAATTTTTGAGATTTTTCTGAGATACTTGAATTGTTGATGAATAGTGGAATCCGATAATTCACAATAAATGCTAAATAATGTATTAATTGAGTCACCGATGATGTTCTGCTGATGTAAGCCAACTTGGTTCTTGATTACATTATAAAATTACTATTCTTGGTTGTTCAAGACTCACTATTCCTTGTCTTAGGTGAAATTAATAAACTAATCAATTTTATATTAAGGAAACCCCTCTCCCCTCCACTATAAAAGCCACCCTTCACTCCCTCTTTTCTTCACACCTCTCAAGCTCCAAGCCTTCTCTAAACTCTGCCCCAACATCTTCCCTAGCACCTCCCCCACGTCCAAAATCTTCTGGTCTCATCAAAAGACCAAGCCTATCTTCCTTAAGGAGGATCTCAAGAGGAAGATTCTAGAGGTAATTTCTCTCTCTCTTCTACTTTAATTTCCTTTCAAGTTCAAGTTCCTTTCTTGATCTCTCCCCACCTATACTCATCCAAATTGTTTTGTAACTCCAGTATTATAAATATACTGTATTTATATGACTCTAATGGTATATTATATAACCCCACCCCCTTTCCCTCTTCCTTTTATTTTATTTAAGAGAACGTTGTTCATGAGGTGTTAATTTATCACCTTCAAAAATGACATGCTCTCTTTTTCCATTTCTACCTTCAGATCTGGTCATGAAACAATTTTTATGGTCGAACCAGAATATTTTAAATGTATTATGTTCTAATTTAAGTTCTGGAAATAACCTATGGCCATATTACTAAGTGAAAAGTTAAAACGAGTTCGTTGTGATCCAAAAACCGCTCAAATTAACCCAAATAAACTTTATTTAATGCTTATCTAATGATTCCTCCACATGGATCTAATATAACTCATTATAAAATCATTAAAGCTTCTTTAATATAATTAATAACACGTAATATCAGTTCTGGATGTTTACCCATGATCTACCCAAACATCAATTTTAGAATACAAGTGGACCGTTCAAGAAAACCATGAAAACGAACATCCCCCGTCAATGTTTTTAAACTCTATAAGTCATCCAAAGGAACATAATATGAAATAATTAAACCATAATGAACCCTATTAATGTATAAAAGGTTATGTAATTTCTAATTAATTAATATAATGTCATTATACAGGACATTAAAGAGAATGAGGCATTCGAGTACAAGGTAAGGGGAAATCTCGAACCCAATTTTCCTTCCTTCGGGTTCTCCCTCTTTCACTCCATTTTTGATATGGTTACTCCTCAAAGATCATTTGTTCTTAATTTAATTTACTTTTCTAGGATATACATGTTTGTCACTGGTTTTTATTTCCATCAAAATGTTTTCCAAAGGAACTCTTCTTTCAAGATCTCACCTTTTACCTCTCATTCAAGGCTGATGGTTCTTGTATCAAGTATGTTGTTCCCTCTTTATTTTGGGAACCCAAAGATTATGAATGTGTTATTATGAGATGAAACCTATTCCATTCCATGGGTTATTTATGTACATGTTTGATATGGGTTCTATGTGGCAAGCATGATAATGATAATGTTATGATGTGACGGGTGTTCCCGGAATTATATAGCGCAATATGAATGTTTAAATGTGACGGGTGCGCCCGGAATTATATAGTGCTCTAATGAATTGGGTAAAGTAATGAATCTGGTGAGTAAATGTGAAATGATGTGTGAACAAGATTCTATCTTTGTTCACAAGTATGTGTGGTAGTTAACCACTAAGACATGATGTTTCATTTTTATGCATTGCCACATTTCAAGTTTATTGTTTATGCTCCTCTCATGTTCATGATCTTTTGCCTACGTCATGATTATGCTCACCCCATGCTATATTGTTCTTATATATCCTCTTACTGGGATTCTAGCTCACCCCTTTTGATGTATATCCTTAAGTGGATACATTTACCAAGGAGAGGACAAGTGCCACTAAGAATCTAGTGAAGAAGAAATTAAATAAATGTTTATGGTTGATGTTGTATTTGTTATGTATGGTCCTAGTTTTCCCAAGACACTAAACCTTTGGATCCTCTATGTGTAATACTATTATGTTGTTTATCTTTGAAATGATGTAATAGTAATTTAAGAAAATGTCGGGTTGCTATATTTGGTATCAAAGGGAGGTTTAGTTAATTTGGGAATTAGGATTAGTAAACCCTTGAGAAAACCTCTAGCATACGAATAAGTACAAACACATACACAAGAATATTTACCTAGGGATCCCATATGTTATGTTTTTGGTATAATTGTTTAAATGAATAAGTTATTCATGAATTGTTTACTTATGTTTTGTTCTAACCTTTTCTATTTTAGAAAATGGTGGGAACCAGAAGAAATTAGGCCAACAACTCTTGCGAGGGACAATGCAACGATTGCCCGAACAACATCCCCAATGATTTGGGAGGTGGAGTTCAAAAATTCATGGTGATGCTTACCCAATTATCTCAGGTTATGAATAATAACCATAATAATGGGGAACGTCCTCCTTCACCGGAGAGGGATAAACTAGCAATCGAATGTTTTATGCTGCAATGACCACCGATGTTTTGTGGATCTTCCGATCCACTAGTTGCGGAACAGTGGGTCAACTCCATGGAAAAGATATTTTCTGTTCTTCACTGTTCCGAGACGGAGAAGGTGACTCTAGACGTTTATCATATAGATGGAGAAGCTGATCAATGGTGGGCTTTGATTAAGAACACAAATCCAAGGGAGGAAATTGAAGAGATGGAATGTGAAGACTTTAAGATAATGTTTATTAATAAGTACTTCCCAAGAACTCTTCGCACGAAGATGGGGAGAGAATTCATAGAGCTCGAGAAAAAAGAAGGATAATCTGTCACAACCTATGAAGCAAATTTCACAAGGCTCGCAAGGTATGCTTTGGGTTTTTTATCAACAATGATAGAAAAATTGATAGATTCTTTAGTGGATTAAAACCACATTTTCGAAAGGCTCTTGCAATTCAAGACTTTGGGAGTTATGAAGAAGTTGTTCGGTGTGCTTTCAAAGTGGAGATGGAGTTTGGAGAATGGTCCCATGGCTATGGTGATAAGAAAAGAAAGATGGAGTTTCAATCCGGTGGATCTAATGACAAAGGTGGGAAGAAAACACAACGACCTACATGCAAAAAATGTGGGATGTTGCACCATGGGAACTACCTCAAAGGGACGAGGAAATGCTCCAAGTGTGGGAAAGAAGGACATCTTGCTCACGACTGTCGAAAAGATATGAAAAGGAAGGATAATGTAGCTGATGAAAGGAGAGAACCACTCATGGTTCAATGCTACAACTGTAGGGAGCTAGGGCACTATTCAAACCAGTGCACTAAACCTCGAGCTCTAGAGGGTAATCAGCGCCAGCAACCACCAAAGCCAAAGGAACAAGGGAAGGCTTATGTCATCACTACTGCGGAGGTGGATCATGATAATGAAGTCATACAAGGTACACTTCCTATTCACTCAAGAATGGAAAAAGTCTTGTTTGATTCTAGTTCTACGCATTCCTTTATATCTTGCAAGTTTCTAGAACTATAAAACCGAAGCCCCGAAACCTTGAATTAGAGATATCTGTAAAAACACCAAGTGGTGCAATCATTGCAACCCAAGTGTTTGACTCTTCTCCTATTGACGTATGTGGGAAGATTCTTCCGGAAAATCTCGTAATACTTCCCTTGGTGGAATTCGACGCTATAATGGGAATGGATTGGATCTCGTTATATAGAGCACATATCAACTGTCGGGAAAAGGAAATATATTTTCATATTCCGAACCATCCCCTGCTCCTTTACAAATTCAAGGAAGATCATGAATCTCCTTTGAGAAATCCTTCAATTGTTTGGGTGTTGATTCCCTATGAAGAAGCATACCTCGCCCAAATGGTTGAGTCGAAGGAAAGTTCCAACCTTGAGGAAATGCCCATCGTAAGGGAATACAACGATGTATTTCCCGAAGAGTTACCCGGAATTCTCCCGGATCGTGAGGTAGAGTTATCAATTGAACTCATACCCGGAGCTACTCTTATCTCGAAGTGCCCCTATAGGATGGCTCCTATCGAACTGGAGGAGTTAAAGAAGTAGCTGCAAGAGCATCTGGACAAAGGGTTCATACGCCCTAGTACATCACCTTGGGGTGCGTTAGTGATCTTTGTGAAGAAGAAGGATGGAACCATGTGGTTGTGTATCGATTATCGGGAACTCAACAAGATCACCATAAAGAACAAGTATCCTCTCCCAAGGATTAATGACTTGTTCGATCAGTTAAGAGGAGCCCAATACTTCTCAAAGGTGGATCTTCGTTATGGATATCATCAGGTAAAGGTGAAGAAGGAAGATATTCAGAAGACTGCCTTCCGTACAAGTTATGGACACTATGAGTTTTTGGTGATGCCCTTAGGACTTACTAATGCCCCTAAAATCTTCATGGATTTGATGAATAGAGTCTTTATACATTACCTAGACAAATTTGTGGTAGTGTATATCGATGATATTCTCATCTACTCCAAGAGCAAGGAGGAACATGAAGAACATCTAAGACTTGTGTTGGCGACATTGAGAAAGGAGAAGTTGTACGCCAAGTTTAGCAAGTGTGACTTTTGGATGAATCAAGTCACGTTCATGGGACATGTGATCACAAGCGAGGGAATTTCTATGGACCCTTCGAAGACAAAGGCGATTGAGGAATGGCCCATGCCCTCTAGTGTCACAAAAATCCGTAGTTTTCTTGGATTAGCTGGGTACTATCGACGTTTTGTGATAAATTTCTCACGATTGTCAAGCCCTCTAACTAAGTTAACAAGGAAAGGGGTAAAGTATGTCTGGACGGATGAATGTGAGGGAAGCTTCAAGGAGATAAAGAGAAGGCTGATCACTGCACCTGTACTCACACTACCGAAAAGTGGAGAAAGTTTTGTGATATACAACGATACTTCAAAGAAAGGCTTGGGTTGTGTACTCATGGAAAATGATAATGTGATAGCCTACGCCTCACGACAGTTGAAGATCAATGAGCATAACTACCTGATGCATGATCTAGAGCTGGCAGCCGTGATTTTTGCCTTAAAAATATGGCGACACTACCTTTATGGAAAGAAGTGTGACATATACACCGACCACAAGAGCCTAAAGTATATATTCACACTAAAGGAGCTCAACATGCGTCAAAGGAGATGGTTAGAGCTAATCAAGGATTACGATTTCTCTATTCACTATCATCCTGGGAAGGAAAACAAGGTAGCTGATGCTCTAAGCAGGAAAGAACCTACTACTCTATCCATGTTGAGGATTGAGAAAGACCCTATCTTCTTGGATATGCAAAGGATGGATTTGGGAATCGTAAGGGCAGAGGATACATCCTACCTTGCCCAAATGATTGTGCAACCATCCATACAACAGAAGATTAAGGAAGCACAAAGGGATGACGTGGAGATACAAAAGAGGGTGAATGCAGTAATGGAAGGGAAGCTGCAATAGTTCCATATTGACGATGAAGGTGTGATTCAGTTTGGAACGCGGCTTTATGTGCCTTCATCACCCGAGATAAAGGAGCTATTGGATAATGCACATAGCTCAACTTTCTCTATCCATCCTGGGAGTACCAAGATGTACCGTGATCTCCGAGAACACTTTTGGTGGGATAACATGAAGAAGGAGATTGCGGAATATATATCAAGGTGCTTGGTATGTCAGCAAGTTAAAGCTGAGCGGAAAAAGTCCAAAGGTATGATGCAGCCATTGCCTATACCCATGTGGAAATGGGAAAATGTTACTATGGACTTTGTCACGGGTATCCCGAAGACGTCAAGAGGAAATAATGCGATACGGGTTGTGGTTGATCGACTCACCAAGACTTCCCATTTTATCGTTATTCGGGAAGACCTATCACTTGAACAACTTTCAATGATATATGTGAAGGAAGTAGTGAGATTGCACGGTGTTCCACTCTCTATTGTCTCTGACTGTGATCCAAGGTTCACATCTAAATTCTGGAGGAGCCTTCAACATGCTTTGAGTACTGAATTAAATTTCAGCACAACCTATCACCCCCAAACCGATGGCCAGTCTGAAAGGACTATTCAGACGCTCGAAGATATTCTAAGAGCATGCTCTCTAGAATTCAAAGGTGGATGGGATCAGCACCTCCCATTGGTTGAGTTCTCATACAACAATATCTTCCACTCGAGTATTCAGATGGCTCCGTATGAAGCTCTTTATGGGAAGCGATGTAGAACTCCAACCTGTTGGGATGAAGTTGGAGAACAAAAGCTACTTGGTCCTGATCTTGTTCAAGAGATGACCGAGAAGGTTCAAGTCATCCAGAAACACATCAAAGATGCTCAAAGCCGGCAAAAGAGCTATGCTGACAACCATCGAAGGGACTTGGAGTTCGACATTGGAGATAAATTCTTCCTTCGAATATCTCCATAGAAGAGAGTCATGCGATTCGGGAAGAAAGGGAAGCTAAGCCCAAGGTACATTGGCCCCTTTGAGATTCTTGACCGCATTGGAGTCATGGCCTATCGTCTGGCACTTCCACTGAATATGGCTCAAGTTCATGATGTGTTTCATGTATCACTACTGAGGTAGTACATACCAGACCCCTCACATGTACTAAACTCAGAGGTGGTGCAGCTGGAAGATGCTCTCTCCTATGAGGAGCAGCCGGTAAAAATTTTGGACCGAAGTGATAAGGTTCTATGCAACAAGACAACCCACCTTGTCAAAGTGTTGTGGAGGAACCATATGTTTGAGGAAGCAACTTGTTAACCAGAAGAGGCAATGAAGGAGAAGTACCCTCACCTGTTTGTGTAAAGTGAAATTTCGGGGGCAAAATTTCTTAAGGGGGGAAGAATGTAACGACCCAAAGTTTTTCAATGGAAAATTCCCTTCTTATATTTATGTCATAAAAACACAAAATAATGAACTACTAAGTGATAAGTGACCTTTAAACATAATTTTGTCAACCCTATGTTTGAAATTTTGAAAATCCAACATACACGGTTGTGTTCAAGATGGTTTTTGGAGTCTAATGAAACAAAAATAATTTTTGGTGAATAGTAACCTACCCTTATGAATAGTAACCTGACCCTTATGAGCAGTAAATAAGAGGAACATTACCTATGAATAATAAAATAAAATTTAGACATCTTAGAAAGTGACAATTTGACCTTAGTAAACGTTTTTGGTATTTTATAAGTCATAAATAATTAATTATAATTAATTAATTAATTTAAAAGAATATTTATTTTCCTGTAATGTATTCATAAATTAATTAATCAATGTCTAATAGTTTTTAGATAATTTCATAAGACCCTAAGTAATTTTTGAAAGAACTATAAATTTAGTTTTAATCTTAAAAAAAGTTTTTTAAGTAAATTATGATTTTAATTAAATATTAAATTAATAATATTTAGAAAATTATTTTTGAAAAATGGAATTCATTTTTGGATTCTACACGTCGAAAAATGGTTGGGGTAAATATTTGAGATTTTTCTGAGATACTTGAATTTTTGATGAATAGTGGAATCCGATAATTCGCAATAAATGCTAAATAATGTATTAATTGAGTCACCGATGATGTTCTACTGATGTAAGACCACTTGGTTCGAGAATACATTATAAAATAACTATTCTTGGTCATTCAAGACTCACTATTCCTTGTCTTAGGTGAAATTAATAAACTAATCAATTTTATATTAAGGAAACCCCTCTCCCCTCCACAATAAAAGTCACCCTTCACTCCCTCTTTTCCTCACACCTCTCAAGCTCCAAGCCTTCTCTAAAATCTACCCAAACATCTTCCCTACCACCTCCCCCACGTCCAAAATCTTCTGGTCTCATCAAAAGACCAAGCCTATCTTCCTTAAGGAGGATCTCAAGAGGAATATTCTAGAGGTAATTTCTCTCTCTCTTCTACTTTAATTTTCTTTCAAGTTCAAGTTCCTTCCTTGATCTCTCCCCACCTATACTCATCCAAATTGTTTTGTAACTCCATTATTATACATATAATGTATTTATATGATTCTAATGGGATATTATATCACCCCACCCCCTTTCCCTCTTCCTTTTATTTTATTTAAGAGAACGTTGTTCATGAGGTGTTAATTTATCACCTTTAAAAACGACATGCTCTCTTTTTCCATTTCTACCTTCAGATCTGGTCATGAAACCATTTTTATGGTTGAACCAGAATATTTTACATGTATTATGTTCTATTTTAAGTTCTGGAAATAACCTATGGCCATATTACTAAGTGGAAAGTTAAAACGAGTTCGTTGTGATCCAAAAACCGCTCAAATTAACCCAAATAATCTTCATTTAATTCTTATCTAATGATTCGTCCACATGGATCTAATGTAACTCATTATAAAATCATTCAAGCTTCTGTAATATCATTAATAACATGTAATATCAGTTCTGGATGTTTACCCATGATCTACCCAAACATCAATTTAAGAATACAAGTGGACCGTTCAAGAAAACCATGAAAACGAACATCCCCGATCAATGTTTTTAAACTCTATAAGTCATCCAAAGGAACATAATATGAAATAATGAAACCAGAATGAACCCTATTAATGTATAAAAGGTTCTGGAATTTCTAATTAATGAATATAATGTCATTATACAGGACATTAAAGAGAAGGATGCATTCAAGTACAAGGTAAGGGGAAATCTCGAACCCAATTTTTCTTCTTTCGGGTTCTCCCACTTTCACTCCATTTTTGATATGGTTACTCCCCAAAGATCATTTGTTTATCATTTACTTTACTTTTCTGGGATATACATGTTTGTCACTGGTTTTTATATCCATCAAAATGTTTTCCAAAAGAACTCTTCTTTCAAGATCTCACCTTTTACCTCTCATTCAAGGTTGATGGTTCTTGTATCAAGTATGTTGTTCCCTCTTTCTTTTGGGAACCCAAAGCTTATGAATGTGTTATTATGAGATGAAACTTATTCCATTCCATGAGTTATTTATGTACATGTTTGATATGTGTTCTATGTGGCAAACATGATAATGATAATGTTATGATGTGACGGGTGCGCCCGGAATTATATAGCGCAATATGAATGTTTAAATGTGACGGGTGCGCCCGGAATTATATAGCGCTCCAATGCATTGGGTAAAGTGATGAATCTCATGAGTAAATGTGAAATGATGTGTGAACAAGATGCTAGCTTTGTTCACAAATATGTGTGGTAGTTAACCACTAAGACATGATGTTTCATTTTTATGCATTGCCACATTTCAAGTTTATTGTTTATGCTCCTCTCATGTTCATGATCTTTTGCCTACGTCGTGATTATGCTCACCCCATGCTATATTGTTCTTATCTATCCTCTTACTGGGCTTCTAGCTCACCCCTTTTGATGTATATCCTCAGGTGGATACATGTACTAAGGAGAGGACAAGTGCCACTAAGAAGCTAGTGAAGAAAAAATTAAATAAATGTTTATGGTTGATGTTGTATTTGTTATGTATGGTCCTAGTTTGCCCAAGACACTAAACCTTTGGATCATCTATGTGTAATACTATTATTTTGTTTATCTTTGAAATGATGTAATAGTAATGTAGGAAAAGGCAGGGTTGCTATAGCCTGGAGCTTTGGGTCGCTCTTCATAATTCATGGTTATCTTCGCATCCAAGAATGAGATATGAACATTTACCCTGACATTGTACGGAATACTCACACATAGGTGTGGATTTGAATTTTCAAGCTGAACCGGTTCAATTGGCATTCGCGGATTCTTTGGGACATTGCTTCTGTGGTTGGAAACCCGATCAGGATGTATAGGAGGACTGACAACCCAAACTGTGGGCATTATGCACGTGCTGGTTGAGGTCGACATGGCTAGAATCCTGGTGGAGGAGGTTTTACTAACCACCATAGATGACTCCATCAAATTTCAGATCCATTATGAGCGGAAACCAAAGTTCTGCACAAGGTGCATGTTCTTTGGGCATCAACTCTCTGAATGTGACCTGGATAAAGAGTGCACTCGGTGCAACATGAAGGGGCATGATGTCACAAACTGCAGGAGGAAGGAAAAGGAGCCCATTCGGGAAGGGGCTGGCATCCCTGGGCAATCTGGGGTCAACAAGTCTGGGGATGACAATACTCAACCTGTCGCGGCCCCGTTAGTCATGGATTTCGGGACAAGGTTGGAGTTGACATTTCTCAGCCTGAAGGGCCTTTGGAAGCTAAATCTGTTGACCAGGAGGACGTGGGTTCAGGCACTTTAGCTCCCATGGCGATTGTTGAGTCTACTTGACACTCACAGAAAACTGCCCAGCTGCAGGAGGCTACCCATATTGACCCATCGCTTAAGGTCCCCCATATGGGGATAAATTAGGAGGGTTTTCCAGCGCAGGCTTCTGGAATTGGTGACATAATTGTGATTTATGATAATGCTCATGACCGTAATTTGGCTGACGACAAGGACAACACCCTTTGTATGGGTGATCAGGCTGGGAAAATGGGGCATGATGTTGATAATGCAGTTGTCAACCCTGAGGAATGGCAGGAAGCCCCTTGGAAGTCCTGAAGGGGGGTTGGTTGATATTCAATTTGTCTGGGCTTTTGATGAGGGAAAGGAATCGGAGCCCTTCTCAAAAGTCCCTTGGGCAAAAAATTGCTAGGACACATTCTGTGGAAAAATATGCACCTATTACAAGAACGTGTTCACACTGTTGAGTGGTAAATACTGCAGTGATGAGGCTGAGGATACACAGCCCCTGATACAGAGTAACAAAGGAGTCGCAGGAGAAGTCGGGATCAGTGAGGATGCAAAATTGGAGGCTGCCCTGCAGGGAGGGAAGAAACGTGTTAGGAAGAAAAAAATGCAAGGCCATGATAAGATTTCACAAATTGATGGGCATGTGCTTAGGGTCGGGACCCCAAATGATGAGCACATTTTTTTGTAATTGCCAAGGGCTGGGGAATCCCCGAACAGCCAAGGCCCTTAGGCATTTCATTATGGCCAATAAACCAATGATTATTGGAATTGCAGAACTGAAGATGAGATTTGAAAGCTTGAAACACATCCGATGGGATTCTTTGGTTTACCACTTTTTCTCTTAGAACCTCTACACTAGTAGCATGGATCATTTGTGGCTACTGAGACATGAGAATGTGGAAATTCTCACATGCAGCTAGGCGGAGCAGAGCATCACTGCCAACCTTTTCATATCAGGATATATGGTGCATGTCACCCTGGTGTATGCCTCGAAATCATATATCAGAAGAAGGTAGTTATTCAGAGAATTAGTGGTAGTCTCTGAGAATACGGCTCAAAAGTGGGTGGTGATGGGAGACTTCAACTCTGTTCTCACACCTGATGAAAAGACCGGCTCCAATTTTAATAGGACAGCAACTAATGATTTCTCATTATGCATTAACTAGTGCAACTTGACTGAGAGCCCAATTGATGGGGCCGACCTCACCTGGAATGGAAGAAAAGCAAGTAAAATTGATAGATGTTTTGTTCAAATGGGTGACAGAAGCATCTCTAATGGACTTTCAGGCTTCGCTTTGCCTAAGCACCACTCGGATCATCGCCCTATTGTTGTCGACCTTCACATCACCTCAAGGACAACCTCGTTACAATTCCGTTTTAATAATGAATGAGTTACTATTCCTAGATGCAGGGAAATTGTTGTTGAGGCCTGGAAGCTTACGCCACTGGGCATCCCACTTCAAAGGCTAATGGAGAAGCTCAAACACACAAAACGGCTTCTGAGGGAATTGAGCAAACAATTTTTCTCCAAGCTCGATCTTGATATCCAGCTTGCTGACCAGCAGCTGGTTAGTATTCAAAATATTGACTAGCATCAGGAACTTCTTTCTAGGGCATAAATCCAAACTTACACGAAGCTTGATGACCTGTTAACCATCAATGAAAGGCTGGACAGAAGCCACTGAAATGTAAAATGGCTACAGGAAGCTGTTTGGAATTCAATGTTCTTCCACATAATCCACAAGGAAAAAAGAGAAAAACCAGGGACTCGTGCAATTAGAGTAAATGGGTAGCTGTACACTTCTGAAAACCACATCTCCCAGGTTGTGGTTGATTACATTACTAGCCTCTACAATGAAGACGGATTGGACAACACATAAAATATGATCGATAACATTCTACCCTGTATTGATGGTAAATAGAATCATGATCTTGTGATGGCACCTGAAAAGGATGAAATCAGGAGGTCCCTGTTCTCTCTTAACCTAGAGAGTGCTGCTGGACCTGATGGTTTCACCAAAAAATTCATTTTTTTATTGGGACATCCTCTAGGAGGACATAATCAATGATATTAGGGACTTCTTTGTTCACTCCTTCCTTCCCTACAGAATTAATTCAAATTTCATTCGTAAATTCCAAGGAAGGATACTACAGTTGATATTAATGATTTCCGACCAGTGGCTCTGGGGAATACTGCTCCTAAAATCATTAGCAAAATCCTTATGTTCAAGTTGGGAGAAATTGTCAAAGATCACATCAATCCCAATCAATATGTGTTTGTCCGTAAAAGATGCATACAAAACTGTCTTTTTATGACCTGAGAATGAATTACCATCCTACGAAGGAAGAGGAAATGGGGGAACTTTTCTCTGAAGATTGACATCTCTAAAGCCTTTGACACCATTAAATGGAGTTGTATGTTTAAGATTCTTGGCAAGTATGGCTTTTCGGATGATTTTGTAAGGCTTATTCGTTGCATTCTGTCATCGGAAAGACTTTCTATTCTTATTAATGTGACCCCATGAGGATATTTCCAATGTACTAGGGCAGTGAGGCAAGGTGATTCCCTCTTTATTACTTATTTTTGCTATTGTTTAAGATTACATAAGACGATGTATCAATGATTTCGTTAAAGTTGGTCTCTTCACACAAATGCGAGCAGGGAGGAATGTTATTGCTCCCTCACATTTACTTTATGCTGATTACATTCTTATCTTTGGTCAAGTGACAAGGAGAACCATCACTATTGTTAAGTCCCTCTTCCATCACAATGAGGAAGATGCGGGTCAGGCCATCAGCTGGGGGGAATTTTTCATTGTTTTTGGTGATGGCCCCTTTGTGAGCATGCAGAACAGAGTGACAAGAAAGCTTGGGGTTCAGAGAGGTTCACTCCCCTTCAATTATTTGGGTGTTCCACTTTTATGGGGGAAAGTTAAGAGGTAATTCCTCAGAGGAATTAGCGATGGGATCATTAGTCAAATTGCGAATCGGAAAGGGAAAACCATGCCTCAGGCAGGGAGAGTTTGTCTGATGAACTCAGTCATCACGTTAAAGTTTGTGTACTATTTTTCTCTCTATAGGTGGCCTAGGGGAATTTTAAAGGAGTTACATGGTATGATCAGGAATTTTTTATGGACTGGCTCTATGAACGAGAAGAAACTGGTCACTGTTTTTCGGAAAGACTGCATAAAACCTATGGAAATTGGGGGGGGGGGGGGGTGGGGGGGCTTGGAATAAAAGACCTGAAAATTATCAATGATGGTTTGATTTCCAAGTTCACATGGAACTTACTGCCTTCATGTGATTTCTTAGTGAGCAGGTTCAAAGGGAAACTTATGGAAGAGTATCCACACTAAAATGGTTCTTCAGTATGGCCTTCAATCAAGGCATCTTTTAAGGATATCATGCCGCATACCAAGTGGCTTGTCAGCAGGCACTTTGATCTCAACTGGTGGAATACACTATGGCTTGACCAGCCTCTCAGAAATAATCGGAATGTTCCTGCTGAATATATGCAGATGAGTATCTCGGATTTCATTACAAATTGTTGCACACATGAGTCTGTACCTTGGCAGGTGGAAATGGAGGTTAAATGTACTCCCTTCATGGACGTTGACACACTTGTGTGGAGGCCTAGTGAGAATGGTCAATTCAGCATAAAGGAGTACTAAAGAATGAGTAATGGGAGCTCCACTCGGATTCCAGCATGGCTTGCCCGGTTTAATGTCCATTTTATACAGCCATCCTTATTCATTATTCTCTAGAAGATATGGTGGAACATGCTTCCTACATGCGATCAATTGTGGAGGACTGGGAACTGCATTGTTTCGGCCCGTCCGCTATGCCTTCGTGCTGTGAGGACATTCATCATCTGTTCCTTGATTGTTGGTATGAAAAATCACGGTGGCATCATGTGGAAAACCTGTTCGGTCTGCAGCTGCATAAAAAAAAGGCCACTGAGTGTGCTGCTGAACTCGGTCTGCAGCAAGGTGTTGAGAAAGCAGATCCACCATCTGCTAATCGTGGCTGTTGCCTCTGTTGTAGCTGCGATATAGAAGGCTAGGAACATCCGCCTGTTTGAGAACCATGAGCCATCCATCCAAGCTTCCTTGATGCTGTTGTACAGAGACGTCCATGCCACTTCCAAAATCCAGAATTGATCTATGAATAATGGCGTCGATGATCTTAATATCCCGAGACTTCTAGGAGTGGCAGTTAAACCAATGAAACCTCTGATACTGAAGTCTGTTAGGTGGATACCTCCCATTGGGTGGTGGCTTAATGCAAATGTTGATGGTGCGACCTCGGGTGCCCCAGGCCCATCGAGCTATGGAGGTGTTTTCCGAACACATCGTGGCTTTTTCCAATGGTGTTTTTATCACTACATTGGTATAGGTACTGCATTTGAAGCTGAACTGTGGGAAATGATGTATGCTGTCAAATATGTTGTCGACCATAAGTGGCATGCTCTGTGGATTGAGTCGGACTCTGCAAATGCAGTAGCAGACTTGAAGTCAAGAACGAGGAATGTCTCATGGAGGCTACTACCCCGGAGGGTTGATTGTATGAATCAGGTAACTCAATTGAACATGGCTGTTTCAGATGTGTATAGAGAGGCCAACATGGTGGCGGATGCACTGTCAAAAAGAGTGGTTGTTGAAGCAAGAACAGTGTGGGAGTTCAGGGTTCCTGTTTTTTGTAATAGGTTGGTGAATGATGACATGTGTGGCGTAGTACACTCCTGGGTGTGAAAAACCCCTGGTGCTGCCTAATCCTTTGTTCCTTGTAATTTTTTCTCTTTAAAAAATTCATGGGACGGGCACGCCTAGATCCTGGACTTTCCTTGGTACATTTTATAAACCATATATTATTAGTATTTCATTAAATTGGTTTCATTTTCTACATTCTACACGAGTAAGATATTCAAGTTAAATAAAACTGACAATAGTGTGTATTTCAATTTTCAAAATAATGAAAAATGTGATTCTTTTTCCAAAAAATATCTTCGTTTTTAATTTTCATAAATACCCATGATAAAATTAAAGTAATCAATATTTTAAAAAGGAATAATTACTATGATTCATATGATTAAGATAATAATAATCTCCTATTTAATAACCATATAATACGAGTGACCCCCTTTGCAAAAAAAAACAATAAACATTAATAAATCTTTATGTTTTTATTTTAAAACTTGTGCTTTATGATTATAAAAAATAAATAGAGAATAAAAATTTCCTATTTTTTAAATAACATACACCATTTTGGAAATAAAAACATGAAAAAAGAAATGAAGACTCCCTCTTGTGCTATGTATGGTGTAATTACTGTCATTTTTATAATTGGATGTATAGAAATACTCTTCACATACAATTGGTAAATCTAAATAATCAATAGATGATAATAAAATTATGAAATGTAATATAATGATGGGTAATACTTATAAACTCAATGAACCATAATCCATTTGACTATAAAGACCAGACATAGTAAGTCATAGTGTAACAAGAAATGAAAAATTGATAAGTCGTTATTTCTTTTTTGATTTCCAGTTATATGCTTCATATTTTTAATATATTTCCATTTCTCTACAATCATGGAAAACAAGAGATTAAACTTCTAGTATTTCTTTGATTATTTATCATCAATGTTGCTAATCTTCTCAGATAATTAGTTATCATGAAATCAATCTTTTCATTATACTTACTCGCATTCTCCTTAAAAGATTCTCTCTTCTGAATATATTTGAAAATATGGTGGTTCTAAGAAACCACATGTTTCTTTTATTCATAAAAAATAATATAATTTTCATAAAATCTATAAGTAATACTATTAAAAAAATCAATAATGACATTTATTATTTTACAAAGAATATCATAATAGTGATGTAATGATATAGATTGGTCATTAACATATCTAATATCTCTATACTTTTATATTATGTACTTATAATACTCTCAACATCCAATCATATATTTTAATTCCTTCTTTAATAAAATTAAAAATTTCTTTGAATTTAGATATTGAGTAAATCATCTGCACGTTTTACTTTTAATAATGATTGTGAGTTATCTATCACCAAAATAAGTTATCTTTCACACAAATCCCTAGTATCATATCAGTAATATTTTAAATTTTATTAAATAAATTAGACAAGAATAATCTTACCAATTAGAAAATTGATCTGTTACTCTTGTTTGTGTTTTTGATGTGTTGTCTGGTATTTCTACTCTTTGGCCATTTTCGATACAATCAATTGGCTGAAATAAAATTGAATTATCATTATCGGGGTTAAAATCCTCAAAATCAATCTTTTTTTTCTAATATCCAATATTGATATTGATTTTATCAAATTCTCCCTACTTGGGTTTTTTTATTTTTTATATCTTGATGAAGAAGATAATGAAATCCCTTTAAATGAGATTGTTTCTATGAAATATTCGTTAGTTTCATCCATTGATGAATGTATAGAATATGAATTAGTGAAAGGAATTTCATACCTTCCTATGAAGGATCTTCATACTATTTCTTAAAAACTGTTTCCTTGGAAAACTATTTTACTAAGGTGAATCATTCTTTAGAAGAGACTACTAGTACATTATCCAATGGATTATTTTGGAAATTTTTTGATGGGTTTACTTTTAGTCTATTTCATTAGTAGTAAAAAAAAAAGAAAAATCAATAGTTTCAACTACCACTTGATGACATGAAGATAGAGTTGAATACTTTTTTTGAACTTTTAGTGATTTTTTCCCACTTTCCTTAAAATTATAGCTTTTTATTTATTGATTGTTTCTCCAAAACATACTATCTAATAACGAATTATTGTAAGATAATAGGTGATACATGAGAATAATTTATCTTCTAAGAATATTTTTTTCTTCTTCTCTTCAATCAAATTCCTATTAGTTTATCCACTTAAATAATTTCCCCTATCTTCTCTTGGATAATGAAGGGATTTCTAAAACCCTTTTCCCATTTTCTTTTTTGACTCATAAACACTATTCTTCTATTAATCCTTGTATCTATCAATTAATCACTAGAATTTTTCCTTGATTTTTTTTCAATTTTTTTAGAAAATTTTATTATCAATAACTTTTATCTTCTCTTGAATCTCATCCTCTTCAATATTCCATTTCTAAATTGATAATTCACTGGATGAAAGAATATCTAATATTATCCTCTTCTATATGATTTTATCTAAATAACCAACATTACATTCCTTAAATGATTTTTTACATATGTATAAATTTTTAATGAATATTTTTCTAAAAATTACTTAACATTATGATCTGATTTCAATGTAATTCTAGATATTTCCTCAGTGTTGATTGGATTTTTATTAACCCTACCTTGAAATTCTTTATTTGAGAGATTTTTAATCACCTTTACATGAACCCTGTTCAATATTATACTATTGATCAAGATTTTCTAATTGAACTCTTTTTTATATAAAAAATATATATTTCCACATAATTATAGTAAGAATATGTTTACATAAAGTCACTACATAATCAAATAGACAAAAAATATGAATTTTTACCACATCTTTACCTCATTTTTTACTAGGAGAAAAGCGAGGATGTATTAGAATACTATGAATACATCTAGTGAAAGTACCATGTATTATGAATATTTTCATTTACATAAAAAAGATGATTATTTTAATTGAATATACTGATGGTTCCATGGGGTTTTGGTAATTAATGTAACACAAATAACTATTCACCCTCTAATTGAGTTTCGAGAAGCATAGAAAAATTCTCAAAAGGTAATGTGAATGTATGCTTAAAAAGGACAAACCTCACCTAACCAACTCCAAATTACTCTAAAACACTGTCTATCTATAAAATTAATTAATAATAATAGTGTAGAACAACTCATATTCTTTATTTGGTATCAGTAATGATTTCTAATCATGAAAATTGACAACATCTTTAAACAAGAAATCAAAATTTTCAAATATCTCTATATACCTAGAAACTTCAGTCATAAGCTAAGCTTCTGACCATTTATTAAAGTAAAAGAAAAAGTACAAAATAGACAATCGAGGTCAAACATAGGAACTTGCCCTCATCCATCAAGTACAAAATTATAGATCATAATAAGACATGTCATTACCATAGTCAGAATCATCACATGTTTCCCATTCAGACTGAGACTTTACCTGGTTTAAGATCTTAAAAATATCAGAATTGAACTTGCCTGACAACTTTGAAGAAGCCCAGGTAGACACATTGCGAGGTGTGTTAGAATAATCCTTACTCGACCTTCTCTTCAATGGAGCATGAGTGTCATCTATCCTCCATTTTTCAGATAAGAGTGCATCCTTAAAAGAGACAGGACCAGCACTGCCTGTTTTCACCCCTTTCGAATCAGAGATGTCACCCCACTTCTCTGCAATCCTAGAGGAGTTCAACAAATTCTATATTTATTATAAAATCCTTAATAATATACCTAAAAGAATGTTATTCAAAAGATACCATTATTTTTTGGTATATAATGAGTGATTGATGAAAAAAATCATAGTATAGTTATTGATAATGTTCCCAAACAACTCTAGGTTAAAATTCTTTTATGGGGGACTGCGTTTATTCAGAATCACCATTGATTTTTTGAGATCCAAGGAACTATATCACTTTAATCCAAATTTTATCTAATGTCATAATTATTTTAATAGAATTAATTTTTCAATTACTGTCTTTAATGTAAAAAAATTTATATAAAATTAAATGTGTATTATAATAATAATTGTTTTAAAAAAATTAGTGAATTGAAATATAACAAGTAGAGCTATCTAGATGTAATATTCCATCAATCTTGCATGACAATCTTCTTTGAAGGATAATTCAGTATAAATTATAACATTTAATTTACTATTTATTAGGAATTTGAAAGTAATTTTTTTTTCAAATTTAGAATAAAATAAAAGAAAACTCTCCAAAATAGAGGGAATTATTTCTTTTATATAAATCAAAACATGAAAAAAATTAAAACTACTTTGAACATAAAAAAATAAAACAGAAGTTATATTGAATATAAAAAAATACCTGATATCATATTTGGGTATTTAGATTTATATGAATCAAGACATCAAATATTCATAAATAATGTCATGGTAGATAGACCATCTTTGGTCCATTGATATTTGAAAATAACATCATTAATATTGATGTTTTTTAGACTGTTGGTGTTCATATGTATTAGTTATTTAGAAATTGAAGAACATAATCTTTAGAATGATTGCACTATTTTATGAAAACATATTTTTTCTACAATTTCATTATATTTGAAAAATTAAGTGAATTGTTCTTAACTTGAAAAAATATAAACTCACTAAAAATATGGACTTCACACGGATTAATTTCAAGGTATATATTAGTTCTATTTGATCTTATATGTCTTTCCATATTTTTAAACTCCTTTTATCCAATAGTATAATTAGTTAATAACTTTTAAAATGTTTAGTCATTAATTTTAAATTGAATATTTAGTCTTTAATTATACATTATTTAATATTCTTCTCTATATTTATCAATTTTTAATTATCAAAAATATAGTGAATTTTTGAGGACATTACAATAATTTTTCCTTTATTATGAAAATTATCTTCGAAAAACTTCTTTTAAATATCTTATGGCCCATACAATATCTTTTCATTATTTGTCTTCATTTGAGAATGAAAATCAAAATATTTATAGTATTATTCCTTCTATTGAACTGAATTAGTTTTGAGATCCCTATACTTCTTAGTGTTTTTATAAAAGTTGGAATTAATTTTCTTATAATCAGACACAATTCCCTTTTTATCATCTTAGAACTAGTAACATAAAAAATAATTTATTAAATTATAGGTGATTTAAACACCTCTTCTATTTAGCTTTCATTAAAACAGTTCATCATAGAATCATTTTGAATCAAGAGTAATATTTGTAAGAGCTTATGTATGGATTTTACCCAAATGAAATTTTTTATAATTTTTATAAAATTTGATGATTTTTGTTTTGTTTTCTCTATCATCTAATGAAATATTAGTAGTATATCTTTATCATGTATTCCATGTACCCAAAACCAAAAATATTTTTTACTCCTCTTATCATGATAATTTCAAGAATATTTTGTTTCTTATTGTCTCCTAAATTGAAGAGAATGATGTCTAATATTTCTTATATTTCTACATTCACTAAAATTTCTATATACATAATGAATATTACTTTAAATATCATTTCAATCATTTTTATAGTAATTTTGGAAAATCATTATTCCAATGTATTGATTCACCCTCATGAAAAATTGTGGAAAATTACCTTCACATTTGTCATCCGAACTATAACTTTTTGGTGTTCTTGGTTTATCATGACAATGTCCATTATATAATGGTCTAGTATTTAAAAAACCTAAAGAAATTTTATTGTTATCTTTTTTAGTACCACTCATTAAATGAATTGAATAGTATATAAGATTTACAATATGACCATTAATACATTGATTTGTAATATATATTTTTATAATAATCAATTACTATTTTAAATAATTCTCACTCATTTGGAATAAATTTATTAACTTATTCAACATTTTTTTTCATATAATAACATTTTTTCATGAAGTGATTGTAAAATATTCCCAATATTTAGGTAAAATTTTTCCAGGTTAAAAATCAATATCTTCATAGTTTAACCTTAACTTAAATATCATGGTTTCAAGAACATTCCATATTCCATAACAAGTAACTTCTATCCACTTTAAAATTACAAAAGTTTTTCAATATGATGAATCATTTCTAAATGTATTCCATTGAAAAGAATAAAAAATGGTATTTTGTACATGAAATTTCAACTAAAATTCATCCATATCATCTATATTAAATGTGGAATCATATTTACCTATAATTTATTAATCTTGGATCAGAATAACAAAATTCTCGACTCTATAAAATGTCACATACATTTGTAATATATATCTCTAGTACTATTATTAATTATAAAAATTATAGGTGTTCTATAGGGATTATGATTTTAAATAGATATAACATGAATTATTTCCAGAAAAAAATATTTCCCATAATATAGTATAGCATAATGAAACATAGTATGCTTAAAAATACAATAGAGTAACAGAAAATAATATAATTGACCTATTTTAGTCTCAAGTTTAGATAAATTATTTGTTAAAAATTTTATAAAAAATAGAGACTGAAATGAAAATACTAGGGGGAGGGGTTGATTTTTTTTAAACTAGTTTTCAATTTTCATCTAACTCAATGCATAAAAACTAATTATAGTACAACATATAATTAACCCAAAAACAATCAAATTTATATCAAAGAAACATAGTAGAAAAAAATCAATATTTAATAGTTACTAATGAAAGTAATAACCATAATAGAACTTTTATCTTACAATATTATAAAAACAATCATTAAAAGTATATGCTTCTGACAAATAAAAAAAACCGAGAATACATATTTTCCAATCGAGTACCCCAAAAGGATATTTATAAAAAAAACCTTTAACCCAAAGTGAGTAGTATATCATAAAATAGATCCAAGGTATCCTTAACTATAGAATTGTTGAAAGGTATTGAATTCTATAATATGGATTACAACTCTAGCTTCTGATCCCGAAGAATCTATCGACATACCCCATTGATAGGTTCTGAATTATATTAAATTGAAGCTCAATATTATTGATTTTATAAACTTCTAGATTAGTTTCTGACTTATACAAAATGGATTCTTATATAAATCATCCACAATCAGAATCCCTTGATCAACTAGATAAGAAAATTAACATTTACATTGAAAAAATTTAGAGTGTTTACATTGAAATCCTCAAAATCATATGCTCACAGAAGACCCTAAAAAAGGAAGACAATCAGAAGAACTCTTTATGAAATATTTTGAGGACATCGGAAAATTTTAATATTTTAGAGGATTTTCCAATTCATATCATTATATTTACCATTATATTACATGAATATCTAAAATTTTAATTGAACATCCTCTATTTCTCAGATTAAATATTCGATCAGTTTAGGTGTAATGAAATATATTGTTATTTTAAATTTCAACTTCTAATAGACACTACATCCTGCCACATCTATAGATGACGTTATATAGAAAACACTACATGGATATAAATAATGGGTATTCATAAATCCCTAAAACATTAGTATTTAAAAACTCCTCATATAATCAAATTCTCACAAATACTTAGCATATCAGTATTTCATAAAAAAATTGATTTTCTGTATTTTGATAAGTTATTTTTATATTCTACATTCATAAAAATGAAAAAACCTAACTCAAATTAAAATATAAATAGAGTGTGTTTTGATTTCTATAAAAAATAATAATTTCATCCATTGAATCAACATGAATGTCATCTATAGACTTATTGGAATATAGAACTGGCATTTTATATTCTAGAGAATATATTCCATCATTGTGTGTTAGATTTAAGAGGCTCATTGTATAATCCTATTACATTTTTTTATCTCATATAAAAACATAAATATGTCATTTGTTTGGATGGAACCTTTAAAGGACTTATATAGTCATCCATACAGGTCTTCCATATATCAAAATCACATGGTCCAAATTTGATGATAGAACTAACAACTATTTAAGAGATAAAATAGAATATTTTGACTATTTATAAGTGGTTAACATTGTCTCATAATCCATATTAAATATTCCTCATATCATTGTCACTATCCTTTTGAATTTTCAGTTGATAAATATGTGTTTATTATTGTGTTACCATACTTGCAATGCCTGATGAATCAAAAAAAAATAAAAACACAGCTCGAAGCATATAGGACCCCATGAGATCAATTAAAGGGTTAATAAATTCACATGTAAACTAATTTTACATACTTTAATGATGTAAATTCATGACATATTCCTTATCTCCCAGTTAAATAAATATCATCTTGATCTATCTGATATGATAAACTGGGAAACAAATATAAATCATCTAATCCCAATAAAATGTTTTTAATAAGTAATATATTACAGTATTTTAGATATTATGGTAGAATATGAGTTATTATAAAGAGTTGTGGAATCAATAATCTTTTCTAAGAGAGGAGTACCCTTGTCTTTTCCATTTTCAAGCTTTATAGTGACATTCTAGTAGAAGAATGTAATATAGTTCTGAAAAATTTCTCACTCATATTTTCAATTTTAGGTAACAATTTTCATCTCTATTTATTTTTATATTTTATCTTCATTTAAGGATCAATTTATTTGAAATTTTTATGAAGGGGGTATCTTGATATGACACATAGTTAACACCTGGTTTGTTTTAAACATGTACCCATACCGTGTAATGGGGAAATGATTTTTCAGGTGGAGAATGAAAAATTGGTGAACTATTCTTCAAATCATTTGAAAATAAACTATAGAAAGAGTATGGTTCCTGATTAAGGTTAAACTATATGGGTTACCATTATATATGGTGACTTCTATTTAGATAATACAGACTGGTTGAGACATTTATTTTAATATTGTGCTTCTAGACAATATGGATTACACATAAACATGGTGGTTCCATCAAAATGGATATGCTTTTAAACCATGTGACCTAACTAGAAAATTAATGGTATGAAATTTATCTCATTCCCATGTTCACTTTAACCCTATTTTCCTTCCCTCTCTCCATTTTCATACCTTTATGATTAAGACAAAAATTAACTAATTTCTCTCCATACACCAATTATTCATGTGGATAATTAATATAGATTCATCAAATATTCATCAATTAAATGGTTTTCAATCTACTTATTAAATCTATTCTAATCTTCACCACAAATTTATTTTTTTCCCACGACCATGGTGGGATAAGATCATATATGAAAAAACTAATTGAAAGTGATCTGAATGATAGGGACTTCTATCATCCTATTTAGCATATGGTTAACATCTAATAGTGTTTTTTATCAGTTTAAAGTAGTTGGTTATGTGAACATCATTTGATTAAAGAACTATATATGAATTATTCATAGAAATGATATATTTAAATTATTTAGACATGTTATACTCCATTAATAAGGAATGATTTATACTTTATGTTACTTTCTTCACACCATATATTAATATGAGTAATCTTAATTGAATGTTATATTTATATAATTTATAATTCCTATCATATATTTGATAAAATTCATCTTCTTAGAGAAATGGTTTCATTTTAATGTTGTATACTATTGTAAGGATTAATCATCGTGGGAACCCTAGGTTCTAGGTTATGGATTGTAAGAAATGTAAATTTATAGAGAATTATTACACAGTACATAGACTATTATTTATTTTCTTTTATTCCACCATGTCTGGTGGAGATTCTATAAGTTTATTATGCCACTATAGCATGTGGGTTGAATAAAATCTGAAATATTAATGACGGATTGGTATGAGTATCCAAGTTGGTGTTGGACTTAATGACCTAAGAGTATATCCAAATATTATTGATTTGAATTTCATGTTTAATTAGTAATTTTATTTCATTCAATAATAAATTAAATAATTTTTTTCATTAATCAAAATTAATTTTATATCTTTAAATATTTATTTCTAAACTATCATTATTATATTATATAAAAAATGTTTCTGAGGGAAATCATGGTGAACTCCTACATGGATAGTTATTTTAATAAACCATATACACTAATTTAGTGTTTTTAGACCTCATTTAGATTAATATAGGTAAGTGAAACACCCCCTTAGTGGTTTAAAAAATCAATTCTTATTGTGATCAGTTTCCATAGAGGTGGAATTATGGGAGTTTTCTCTTGGGCCACGTAGATATGGATAGTTTTTTTGGTTTTTTTTTATTTTTTTGTTATAGAATCATCCCATTTATCACCTCATAAAATTCCTATCCAATTATACCTTTTCTATTTTATTATTTGAGAATTTTTGTATGCATATTCTATGATAATGTTTTGATTTGAATGTTTTGTATTTTCATCTATTTATATTGGTTATTGTGGTTTCTATGAAATTTTATTTATATTATATCATGGGTGAGTTGATTTTTATAGTTCTATTAATGTTTTTTCATGATATAAAACTATATGGAATGGCCATATTGGGATCTTGATTGATGTCATAATGATGGCAGATTTTTCTTTTTGGAAATACCATTCCCAAAGGTTTTTCCTTATTATATATAGAGTAGTCATCCACTCATGGGTTTGAGGAATGCCCACTGAACCTTTTGAATGGCTTGAATGGGTTTCAGGTCTAGAGTATCTAGGGTTAGTTCTTGACAACTATGATCTTCTACAATATTTAAAATCTTTGTACTACAGTAAAAACATCACCACACATTTTCACATGAATGAGTGAGTAGAATAACCAAGTGAGGAATCCCAGGTGATAGAAAATTCAAAATTGGATATCATGTTTACATGATAATGGAAACTAAGGAAATAAAAATATATATTCATGATATCAATATTTAATAACATCCATGGTTCATGTAGGCCATAATTATTTATGAGGATCACCTTAAAATAGATTTCCATAAGTTATCGTAAAATTTTCCAAAATATGCAAATAATTAATTCCCACGATTCATTAAAGCAAAAGTATTAGTATAATAAATATTTTATGATCCAAACTATGAAATATTTACCAAATGGGTACACTCATATCCATTAAAGAGAATAAATTTTTTGGAATCCCTAAATATAGATTGAAATGTTTTATAAAGTAAAATAAAAACCAATTATGATATATAACATAGTTTAGATCCTTCTGTTAAGAAAATGGATTTTATAATTCAACATGATAGTTTATTTAGGGTCACATAACAATGATTATGGGGTCATATGGACGGATTTAATATCTCTATACCAATATTATAACTATGGATTACCACTATACATAATGTATCCATGTGAAGGAATTAGTGTGAAGTACTATTTGTGGTGCTTTTCTTCAACACAATCTTTACTACAACAAAAATCCACTAGGTACAACACAAAAACCTCCTCATAATGTCATTTTGTGTATCAAAAATACAAAATATCATCCCTAAAAATATCTATTCAATATTATATAAGATCATATAATTGACATAATAAAATTTAATAGATAAACACATGTGTATGACCACTCTAAATAATTTGAATTATCCATACTGTGAACTATCATAGTCATCATAATCATAGAAAGAAAAAACCTACAAGGACACCCCCTATAATTAATTAGTATGGCCAACATGATTACATGCCAATATAGTTTCATTCTAAGTACTCAGTATTCCATCACAATTTTTAGTAAAACAATTGGATAAATCTCTCCGAACATGAAACTATAACCCCAATTAGTAGATGTTCTAACCTGTGTGTGGAAATTTTTAGTATTTATAAAAAAGATCTATTCATAATTTTCAAGAAAATTTATCTCATTTATGGTTGGTGAATGTATCGTTAAATTAAATAAAGTTTAAAAAACAATAAAATTGGTAAAGAGCATAAAAAACAAGATTTTTAGATTCACTGAATCATCACAAGTGTGTTTTTCATGAAATGGGGGGGGGAGGGTTATCATACATTCCATGATTTATAGCATATTATAAATGAAGAAAAGATAAATAAGGAAGGTAATTCTGAACACCATTTATAAAAATTCATACATATAAACAATGTACATCTCACACATTTCACCAATAAAGTGAAATGATATAAATAAGATCTATAATGAAATAAAATCATAATGAAGACCATATTACACTACTCCGTATGAGTGAATGTGAAAATATTTGAGCCTATAATGATTACATACTATCATACAATATTATTTTTCATCAATACAATAATAATTTCACTAACATATAGACACTAACTATAATGTAAATCCTTTTATTTTAGTAAACTATATAAATGTACATGAAAAATACCATAACTGTTTGGTATTATTAATCAATCTAATCTTTCTAGCCACTCAGTTTCTCTCTCTTTCATTTTTCATTTTTCAATAAAAAACATCATTAATATAGACATTTTCTTCTAGACTTTATATACCCCATCAATGGATGATATTTTATATTTAAATATCTAATGTTATCATATTTCTCTATGTGGGATGTTCTAAAAATCTAGATCCAAAGATACGAGGATATGTTACCTAAAAATTCCAATTAAGTCAGTCAATAATTTACTATTTAATATAAAATAATCATAAAAAAGAATTTTTATATAATAATAAACCATGATATAATAACCATAAAAATGGATTCTTTAGAGCTGATTATTGGTTAAGTATGATTGGGTTGGATTAGTGGTAAAATATTTTCAGAAATTTCTTACTTTTTTATTCTACATCATGAACTTGTTAAGGTTCTTGATCTACTCAATTATATATCCTAGTAACAAATCATGTAAAATAGTAATATTATATTTTGTGGTAAAATTTATTTATATGTTTGTGAAAACAATACTTCTCCTTACCTTTTTTATTAGAGTCCCTAACATGGATTCAGCATTATAGACTTATTATCAATTACAACGATCTCCTGAGTCTATAAGTGTGTGATTGGTTATAACCCCAATAAATATTCATTAGTAGCAACTAGTTAAACTCCATGGTAACACATCCTCTAGTTGTGTCTGGTTATCCTACACATCCTCCAACTCTTAGATAATGATTGGTTATACCCCCAATTAGTGTTTCCCCAATCCTCGATTGGTTGTACACCATAATCAACATTCATTTCAATTTGACCTATAGATAGAAATATCTCATTTTTTCTCTTATATTCATCAGTATCAATTATGAATTATCTTCCATTATGAGGATAAATGAATTTTAGTACTCCTAAAATGTTGTTCATTATCATTAATAGCTTCTTAGAACATGTCTCCCTTTATCAAAGATAATTATAGATCTAATATTATCTAGAATCTCCTTATCTTTATGGAACAATTAGGTGTATCTCATTCAAGGATTCCTATAATAAGATCAAATTATCTCTATGAACCATGATGTTTCAATATCTTATAATAATACATCAATAGGCACATGTTTTCTCTCAATAAAAAATATATCTTTTGATATATACACATATATTTATACTCATTGTGAATATTAGGTTCCCATTTTAATGTGAAAACTCCTCATTTAAATACATTAATTATTTGGACATTCCTTCTTTATTTCACAATTGAATAAACACTTCTTAAAAAATATTCACATGTTATACCTTTAAAATCATTTGAAAATAAGAAAATATCTCCTTTAAAACCTCCTAAAGACTCCAGAATTCATCCTCAAGTGATATTTAAGGATCACTTACTCCTTTAAATTACTTAATAATTGAAATTTATTCTTCTTGGAATGCCTCCAAAAATATGTTATTTTAAAATAATGATGAATATTGGGACATAATATCCAATGGGTATTTAAATTTTTTTGTACATGGTAATAATATTTATATAGGTTCATTATTAAACATTCACATCATTAGAAAATATGATATTACATTAATTTTATTCTAGACAGGGATAAAAATCCTTATTCTACTTCTTTAATATATTTAAAACCATTAAACAATGGTTTCATGGACCAGTTTTTAGATACGATCTGGGTTCCTCAAATTATAAATTGATTTTTACATGCCAATAACATGCATCATATTTTCCTATTTCATAGAAAACCATCAAATTTTGAGTAACATTAATAATCCCACTAGTGATCATATGAAACTCTTTGGTGTGGATGAATGATAATGCATGTAAGTTCATATTAGGATCTTATCCATTTCATGCATGGATTCATTTTGAATAATCCATTTGTCATTAAAATGGTCTAATGATTATATCAAAATATTCTTATATTTAACACATGATCGAACCACATCATGACAGGTCATGGTATATAAAAGGATCGGAATACCCATAGTAGGAAGAGTACATTCAGAGTAGCTCTATGGATTGTTTATGTAGTAGTTCTATGAATATTTTTTGGGAGACACTTTCTATAAACAGTGAAATTATGTGGAAAATTAAAATATCACATGGTAGGTTCTCATGGTAGATCAAAGCTTAATCATGTTTTTTTAGACTCTTCACCCACATTCTCATACATTTACAGTTGACTGAGTTACTCATGTGGTAGGTGAGATATTTTTTGGAACAATTCACTCATCATGTGGTAAGTCACATGGACTAAATCATTATGGTTAAATTGAAAATTTTGGTATCTAGGACACTTGTTTTATAGAAAATCATTACTTTTAGAGGTAGAATAAGAAATATTGTAACACCGTGAGATTTTAAAAGAGTGAAATATGGTTCGATAGAGTAAATGACACACAACACCGAACATAAATGATACGTGAAATATTATTATTTAAATAATAAAATTATAAACTATCCATTGAATTGGATAGTATGAATGGTATTAAATAAATTAAGTAATATATATAAAGGACCTACTTAATAAAAATGTATTTATTATTTATTTGGATTTAAATACTAAATTTTTACTATTATTATATAATTCCTCAAAAAAACTTTCCTTTAAAAAATATTTTTATTTCTTTGTTGGGTCATATATATATATATATATTACTTTATAAAAAAAATTATTTTTGAAATCATGTAGTCAAAATTAGCATAGGTTGATATTTTACTATTTTGATGATAATAATGATTTTCTATTGAATATTTAAAAATACTGATTTTTATTTGAAACTGTATTTTTGATTCCATTATTAAAAAAGTTACATTTTTTAAAAAAAAATTCAAAATAATATTGGTCCCCTTATATTATAAATAATATAATTATATTCATTGGAATAGATTATATGATATAATTATATATTAAAAAATTGTATACACAATTTTCATTTTTATAGGAAATTATTTTTTATACCCATTAATAACTATTTGACAAATATTTTAATGAATATATATAAAATAAAACCAATATAATTTTAGAAACATTTATATAATATTTTTACAATTTATGAGATGATAGTAAATATGGTTTTATTCATAAGAACTATATTTGCCTAAATGTTATTTTCACCACCTTTTGCACAATTATATTAACATTTATTTCTTCAAACAATAGAAATTTAATTTGATAAAATGGATTATATATTTTTAATACATAGCATAAAATTAGGTAAATATACCCTTTTTATTTTTTTCCAAAATTAATTTTAATCATGGTAAAATTTATCATGATATTAAAGGATAAATTGGGTTAATCTATTTTAAAACTATCTTATAGTTTATAATTTTTAACAAAAATTCTTAATATAGGAATTAAATTTTATAGTAATAAACATAGGTAAGAAATTCCATTGTTTCATGGATACTTATCCCTAAAAATTATCTATATAATATTTAAAGAAATAAATGTTACGAAATGTCACTCTCTTAGTTTAAATATCTACTATGTATTCATATTGTGAATGAATATTAGTGCCCATTTTGTGAATAAAGAAATTATATTCATGATGGTCATTTAATTTTTTTTTGGTATTAAATAATTACCTTAAATTCATGTACAATGTTAATAAAATATATATTCAATTAATATAAAAATAAAATAAAAGAAATTAAAAATACTCAAAATTATATAATTTGATAGATTAATGTGTCTCATGAATTTTAATGATCTATATGTCAAAGGATGAAAGTTTTAATAAATCATATTCTAATGAAACCACTTTTTTATGTATTTAATTTCAATAAAAACAAATAGTGTATTAAATAACGTTAATGATATTTTAGAATAAATACATTTTTTATTAAATAATTTAAAATTTATAGAAATATAAAAATTAGTAAAATTAATGGGATATGTTATTAAAAATCAACCATGGGCCATTTATTGGTATTTTTTAATTTTTCTAAATCATAATTAACACTTAAATTATACTGATCATTAATATTATTATAATATTAATAATCGTCAATGAGGGGTTAAAACTAATAAATAAGGGTTAAAACATACCAAAAACTTGTAATTTTTTTTGATGAGAATGTTTAAAATTATCCTTATACTGCATATGAATTAAATAAATTATTTCTATTTTTGAATGAAATATAATTTATATTATTTTAATAATTTATAAGATTCTAAGAATTCCCCTCACCACAACTATAAAAGAATAGAAACTTCCTTCAATTATTTAATTTTTTTTGAGAATCCTAGCTAGAACTCCCCTTACCATTTATCTTCAAAAAATCCTAATATACATTATATATTTTCTATTCTTCAAAAAAGATCAACCCTAGTGTCTATAAGAGGAGATCCAAAGCTATTCGTCCAAAAAAAAGGAAGTCATGTTAACTGATCAATTTCAATTTTAATTTTTTATATCCTCTAAAAAGGTTATATTTATCAAAATATGGTAAAATTAGAATACTAAATTTAATTAAATTTCATCATGATTATTAAACCACCATTTCTCTCCCTCTTTCCAATCAAATGGGAAGTGAAAGTATCACTCGTGCGTACATACGACTTACCATCTCCACGTAGTGATAAAAATCATATTTAATGTCCATAATTTTTGAATGGTAATTATGATGTTTTAAGGATTATATATGATATTTATGAAATAATTATAATTTTTAATTATAATATATTATCTACCTTATTAACATCCAAACTATTGGTGAACAGTAATGTCTTTCATGTGTAGGTCTAGATAACCACCTCCACGAAATTAGGTGATTGATTTTTTACAATTTATTTTAATTAAATAGAGATGAAGATAGATTTTATGAATATAAATGGTTTATATTATATAATAATTATTATGTAAAGGTGAATTATTATATACCATTCTTTAGTTCTATCTTCCAGAAATTTGAAGCAATGTTTATGTGCACATACGACTCACCGTCTCCTTGAACGGTGTAATTCATTTTTTTATCTACATTTTATGAATTACTCAAAATTTATATATAAGGAATAATTGTTATATTTATATCATTATTAATTTTTTTGGTGATGATTGAATCATGGTCAATATACAAATACTGAAACCACTAATGCAAAAAAATATATGAATAATGAAGTAGTTACTACATGAAATAGTTAATTTAAAAAATATTTATTAATAAATGGGTGATAAAAGAATTCAAATAATTCCTATAGGATTTGATATATATGGTTATGGAACTATAATAGATGAAATGAAATATATATTTATTATATAGTAGTATTATATTCATATGACAAGAGTAAAACCTTAGGTAAGGGTTTATTTGAAAATATTATCAATATTATGGATTGTGTATATTTAATTATCTATTGAAGGAACTAGTTGATATTTCTATATTAAAATCTATTTAGTATTTTATAAAATATTTATTCATAAACATTTTATATGATAGTAAAATTTTACTCTCTTTGGTATGTAAAATGGATGTTAAATATTTCTTAGGAAAAGTTGACTTCATTCATCTCTTCGGTCAAGAACATCATTTTTCATCCATGTAAATGTTTTTTAAAAATTATTTCATTAAATTTATATTTACGATTTTACAATGATTTTTAAATACATTTTAAGCCTTGTTTAATTTTTTTAATTTCATTAAATGGAATTTTATTTCCATTTTCCGAATGAGGTACTTTTGACCATTTTTATTTATGTGTGAAATGAATTTTTTTTATCTTATACAGAATGAATAAGATTTATTGCTGTCATGACTGATCAATTATTTGAATCTTGTATTAAAAGTTTATTGGGTTCTTTTAGAAGAATGATTTTTCCATAATAGTTGGGGAATATTTATATTTCAATTCGAAAAGTGTATTTCCCTCAATATATATTCTCATGATATTTTAATTTATTTTCTTATATGTTGACATCCTTTGTTTAATTTCATGCTGAGGATATAATCTAATGATACCATCTACCTTATTTCTATATATGGGTTTTGATTAGTTTTTCTGGTATTTATTACTTTTTATACCATTCTCCGCATTACTCTCGATGATTTATGGTTATGCTTGTTGATTTGGTAAAGTATTAACATTTTTTATGCTAGTTTCTCTAGAGTAATGATTATGTTGATTATGTTTCACCCACTTCTAATGAGGAATACATTAAAATAATTATGTTAGTGATGGGTCCCAAAATGGCTTAGCCCATCGATTCATTTATGGGTCACTTGAGAAAATGTAGATTGGGTTTTTTCTAAGGCATTATCAATTAATATAAGATGTATTGGTATGAGGAATTTCTGGTATGTTTAAGATGTCTTGGAATGAGGCCTCACTAGAATGTTTTAGATGTTCAGAGTTGTGAATTCCATCATTATTAAACTAGTTGTTCATTTCCGTGTGATTATATGAATAGTTTTCATATCCATGAATTTTCGATCACATGTGATTATTTATATATATTTATTTAATTATTAATTATTCATTTCATATTATTAATGCCTTATTTATCATCTGTTGTATGAATTCCCTTACCGATCCACTTAGATCCCATCTTTATTATGTTTTCTTTCCACAGGATTCTAGGAAATGTTTTATGACTAATATGTTGGGATATAATAATATGAATAATTATATTCTAAAAGAAAATAATCTTTTGTATTTTATTTTTTCAAATGTAATTTGAAATTCATGTGTGTATCTACCTCTCTAAGACTACTTATCTATTTGGTCATTTGGGATGAGATTTCATGTTTTTTACAAATGAAATTATTTAACCATTAACTATAGGATAATATGTTTTAATTACTTACAAATATTATTTTATTGTACTATGGATATATATTTTATCAATCAATACATGTTTTGATTGAATGTAAATAATATAGTAAAATTACTATTGTTCCGAGTGATCCCACACATGAAGAAAATTCAAAATAATTACACTTGATTAAATCTTTTCTCTTCTATATCCTCTTGGGAATGGTACCATGGTTTTCTCTGGGAGATACTAACACACCTCTGATCAGGGGTCTTACTACCCCATGGTTATCGGTTTCCTCCTGTGTACATCCACTAGGACCACTACGTGATCCTCATGTTTATACATGTTCCATTCTTACCCATGTACATGGTACCTCATCTATGATTTATCTCATAAAATGACACCATGGGATGGATATGGTTAACCAGAGTACCCACCAAAATAGTGAATGAACATGTCTCCAATAATTATACCATGGATAGTGAAATATTTTAATATACTCAAACATTTCGAAAAATACTAAGTTTAATTCCATACAATAAACATTATAAAGTATTTTTATTGACATTTTTACCATATTATTTGTCAACACTCTCAAAACATATACTTCTCCCCTTATTCATTATTGTAAACACTATGTTTCCAAACACAATTAACACATGTATTTTTTTATTAATATCTTTTCATCATCAACCATCAATATTAAATGGGGTATTACCTTTACCATTAAATATGGAATAAAAATCCTCAACTTATGGAATTAAATTGATAATCATGAATGACATATAATTCCTAGAAATAAATCCATAACAAAATTTCAACAATCATCACCTCATTATCTTCTCACAAAATAGATTGATCCATTGAAAACAAATTAAAATCATAATTGGGATCTTCAATCTATCCCTTTTATTTTTTTTGTAAATACCAATACATATAAAAGAATATTTGTTTAATACTATGTTTTATTTATTATCCACCATATAGAGAATAAATAAAATGTTAATGCATGCATGTTGTTATATTTTTTATTACCTTTAAAGAAACTCGTGGTCTCTTCCCCCTTTAGATATAAGATATGGATGATACCACCTGGTTCTCATAAAAATTACTTTAGTTGGTCTACTCTATGTCTACAAAAGTTAATACTATATAGAAAAGAAGAGATATATAATCAATTTTTCTATTATGTTCATACATTACCATGCATGTGACAGCTTGCATGTGATACCATGCATAAAGTCTATTTTAGATACTATTTCCTGATAGATGGATCATGGAAATAATAAACCACATATATGTCAACAAATGATCAATACAATTTATTTACATGTTATGAAACTCCACCTTTTTCCTTAGGTTCCTATAAACCATCACTCTCTCTTTATATTTTTTTGTTCTAAATACAGTGAATAGTTGTATTTTTGTTTATTGTAACCCATTATTTAAAACATATGGTTCAATAATGATTTTAAAAATCTTCCAATTTCAATAAATGTTTGAAGTATAACATCCAATAATCATGTTATTACCCCATAATGGGCTTCACTTATCCTCTCCCCTACAATGTAGTTAACACAATCCATTAAGATAATAATTTTCACATCCAAAATTAATAGCTTGAACTGTTTTCCTTCATTTTCCTATATTTTATGACAAATAAATTAAAATACTAAATTAATAAGGAGGTAATTATTGGTTTCACTAAAAAAATAAGGCTATGTTCCTTTTTTCTCACCCTTAGGCACTCTTTCATTTCTATATCATTGTTTACTCTGGGGGAAACCACCTTTTACACTATATTAAGTTAAGAACATGATTTTTCAAAATATTTCATTTTTTCTAAAATATCTCTAGATATATAGGTATCCATTTAAACATTTTATTTGTTTCATGTCCTGATATCTTCATCCTTTCACACATGGACTCAATTATTGATAAGAGTTTGTCGATTTAATGATCCTCTATTTTTTAATTTTGGCTGATAATATACATTTCATAATGTTTTTTGACTTCTTATAATTAGTTTTGATAGTTATTTTCTTTGGTTTTTCCCTCAAGGCATACTCATGTTTCTTTTCCTTCTCATTCTTTTAATCAATAGGTTTTTGCCTCTTTTTAAAAAAATACCCCCTTTATTGGGGATTTTTATTATCTGTGTGAATTCAAATATTTTTCAAACATTCATTTTATTTTTGGAAAATTTTTTAGGAACAGTAATAGTATCCTATGAACCTCATTCTATTATTTTATTATGTAGCCTATTGGGAATTTATCAAGAGTTTACATTGCTATTCGTGACTAAAATAGTCACCAATTTTTAAACTTCTTTCATAAAAACAATTAAAACATATTTTAAAATCCATTTTTGATGATATTGATGGGTTTTATATATTTTTCACTATCCATTTCAATCCTATAAAATTTGGTAAAAAAAATAGTATATAAGAGAGTTTCTATGTTATTAGATACCATCTACATGGATGATATTTCAAGATGAATAGAGGATGGCCTCATGGCCATATTAATACTGATATGATTCCACCTAATACTATAGATATCAATGAAATATATATTGAAACACATTTCTTTACAATAATATTAGAAGTTATTAGTTAAGGTGATTCTTAATTATTCAATCCCACCACCAACCCAAATAACATTATATTGAGGGATTTATACACACCCTCAATAGATATTTTATTTTATTTATCAAATTCTTGGAATTATTCCATTAAAAAAATCTCAAAAAACACTTTCCAAAAATTATACCATCATAGATTTGTTTTAAAAAGTGAAATTATTTTATTAAAAAGTGATAATGTATTCACTTTTTCTTCCCTAAAATCTATGAGATAAATTAACATTTTAATAATTTAAACAATTTCACACTAAATTTCTTCAAAATTTTCTTCTAGTTTTTCCTTATCAAAAATCATTCCGTTGATAGAATCAACAATACACTTTATCCCTACATTGTGAAATTTTATTAGGCGATATATAAATTCAAACTAAAGACCATCACCAAACCTCAAAAAAGAATAATTACTAGAATAAAAATTAATATAATTATTACTAATTATACAATTATCATTACCATTATTTAGTGATGTGTCTTAATTTACTTTTGGATTATTATTCAACTTCATTTCATCTCATTTCCTCAAGTTTTACTGATTCCATTTGAAATATCCACATTTATATCACCAAGAGTATCTTCTTTCTTCATCAACTTAGGAATCTCATACACATATTGAAATAAAAATATAATTAAATATATAAAAAGAAATCTTAAAAAAATATGGTTCATAATGGGGAACTTGTATGCTCTCATACAACTTGTGGAGCCCAATAACTAGTTAGGTACTATTGAGAGGTGTGTGTGTGTGTGTGTGGGGGGGGGGGTGAATAATTTGTACCCACCTTTTAAATATTATTTATATTTTAATTAAATCTATCAAGTAATTTAGTATTTTCTACCTTATAAAAGATATCTCTCATCCTCACCTCATGGGTGTTAGTCATATGAAAGAGAGTAACCCATAGTATTTATAAGGTTTGAAAAAGAATACTCCAGGCCATGTTGGTTTGATGCTGAAATTTGTATTTTCCACTATAATATTTTTATCAAATAATATTTTATTTTGATTCCATAAGAGTTTGATTAGTTATACCCCCTATATACCTTTCTTCAATAGAAATTGTTTATACACCATACTAATGTATCTTCTAGTTGTGTCTAGTAGTATCTCCCAACCACCAACTCTTCTACCACTATAAGTTATCCTAACCAACTATTTATCCTCACTCCTTTATTACTCATACTAGAAAACTAGTATTATCTTCGATTTATTTAACATTTATAATGATTTCCATGTTTCTCCTTGCTTATATTTCAAACCATAGAAATTATCTTCCACCATAAGTGTACATGTTTTAGTTTACTCCTGTATAGTTATTGAAGGTTAACTCATGTAAAACTATTGAAGATATTAAATAGTATCATGGACAATTCCTATTGGTCTCAAATTTAATTCCATATTTTATATAATTTTTATTCTCCTTATCTTACCCCAATACTCTAGTGTATCACTTTTATGTATTCCTATCATTAGACTATATTCTCTCCTAAATACACGATGTGCCAGTCTATCAGAACAATCATTAAATATAACAGAGTTATCTAAATAATTAACTTACTCTTTGATACCAATAACATATATTTATACGCATAATGAATTTTAGGTTTTCATTTAATTTTGGAAACTCTAATTATTTTCATGATTTCCTAATTTTTGAACATATTAAAAAATAATTTGAATCACATTTAAATTCACTTCCAAAAAATAATTTTGAAAAAAATACTCATAATTACATTCACTAACATGAAATAATAAATTATTTCAATATTTTCATCTCCTAATTTAAATACCCATAGGATGGAATAAATTTTTTTATTTACAAATTAAAACAAATCATCATTAAATATTTATTATGCATTAAAATTTTTATCTCATTTTACTATGAGATAATACCTCCATTTAAACAAATTAAAGACTCATTCATTCCTTATCATGTGATAATGAATTATTTCATTCTCATTTAAATTACAAAGGAATAAAAAATTATTATTCATTGAATTCATCAAAAAATGAAATGGTTTTAAAATCAATATAAACCATGGGATTTTATCTCATTTGGTTATTTAAAACTATATTCACTTGGTTATAATATAACTTTAGCTTCATAATTTATCTTATGAATTATCAATATGTTTTTGGGATTATATTTCATCAAAAAAATTTCTAGACATGATTTTTTCTCCTAACACTACTTCTTTAATATGTGTTTCACCTTTTAATAGTGCATTAATTCCATAGTTTTTATAAATAAGTCATGTTACTCAATTATTTCATAAAATATTTCATGCACATTAGATGAATCATGATTGTATCATTCTGGAAAGACCATCATCCTTAAAATGGAATTAATAATTTCACTGGTGTTTATATAGAACTCTATGGTGTGAATGAAAAATCAATCATGTCAGTTAATTTTGGGATATTTTTTGTGCCATGAAAAACTCATTTTGTATGATGTTTTTCATTCAAACTCTAACATTCTTGTATGGAAATCAACATAAATTTATCACATGGTCAATAAAATTCATGATAGGTCTTAAAAAATGCGTTTGATTGGTATACTCACAATAGGTTAAGAAGACTCATGGTTGATCCATGGTCTGTTAATACTATATCTCCATCTAATAGGCTGGGTAACTCTTTTGGTGGACCATGACATTATGCGATTGATCAAAATATATCAACATTGGATGTCACGATACCTTGAAGCCTCATGAGTTATCATTCATACTCTTTATTAAGAATCTTATATTCTTACACTATCTTGGGTTACACATGCTGTAGGTCATATAGTTATTTGGAAGCTCACCAATAATGTTGTATGTATCTTATCATGAATATTTATAGTCGATTGGACTCTCATAGTAGCCTAGAAAATTTACATTCCTAAAAATATTATGTTGAGAGGTATAAGAAGACATATTATTTGATTATAATATTTATATAGATTTTATTCAGTGTCTCTCATTATGTAACTATGTTGTTAGTTCGGTACCATCACACTTTCATTGAGTGATCTCACATTAGAATCTATATGAAAGACATGACACTTAATTAATTATCCACACTTATTTATCATCTTATTTATGGAAACAGGTTCAGATACTAGATACAATCACATAGCTCTGATCATGGTTTGTCCACCTTGTGTAGACCAATTTCCTAGGGTGTACACACCATGTTTGGTATAAGATCTTAATGAGCATAAATTATCCCATTACATCCCAAGAATATGATTCCTCCACTATTCCATAGCTCTTCCAATGCCACCTCGGGCTTGTTGTGGTTGACTCAAGTGACCACCTAATTAGTGGATGAACATGGGTCCTATAGTTTTTCTTAGGATGACCCAACTTTTTACTTCACTCAAACTTAGACACATAGTAAAAATCTATGATTAATTACAACCAAAAAACTATATAAGGTATTATTAGTGTAATATTTTCTCATAGACTTATTTAACACTCTAAAATCATCATATGCTTCACATATTAATTATTTAAAACAATGTTTTAGAAACACAATTAACACATGAACTTAATAATTAAGAGTAATTCACTATAAATCATCAAATATTAAATATATGATTACCTTTTCCATTCAATCTAGAAGAGACTTCATCCACATATAAACATAAATCGATTAAAAAGCTTGAAATTAAATATCATGTCATAAATACATGATAAAACTTAAAGAATCATCACCAAATTTGTTTATGAAATGAATATTGATCTACTGAAACCTAATGAAACTCATATAAGGGATCTTTCCAATGGTTTTATTCTTCAATCCAAGATCAAAATATTAAGACTAAATCTTGAGGATTTACAAAATCTATATTCAATTTTTTCTTATTCCTTATAGATTTTGCTGAAATAATTATGTATTTATCTTTATACCACAATGTGGTCTTTTTATTTTAAACCCCAATATATTTCTCAACATCCATGATCACTAAAACATTTTTATTTCTTATTTAGACCACAATTTACCGATTGAAACAATAAATTGTTTTTTACATATCGTGGTAAAAGACTTTTTCAACACATCTTCAGAAATCAAAACCAAAACCATAATTATTTTTCTTTTAAACTAAATAATTTTTAATGAACCCATGATGTTTTATCTTACAAAAATTTATTTATGGGACTTATAATTTTTGTTACTAAATATTTCTATTCTTCAAACCATAACAGAAAAATATAATCTGTTTAGCAAAATAATGGAATTGTTTCTAGAATTAAATTGTGGTATTCTTATAATTTCCACCAAAATACTATTATAATCAAATTTAATAACCATTTATAGAATCATGGATAATTATATCATAGATAATTTTATTTTTTTTCTAAAATATAAACCATATCATCATTCAAAGACACCCTGGAATTGTTCACTCATTAGTAAGAATTCTTCTTCATGTTAGTAAGATTTCATTACCAAAATTTTTATATAAATATGTGAGACTTTTTATATGGAAAAATTCATTTAACTTGTACTATTTTTTTTATTTCACATCGTAATAAAAGAATTGAGGTTCGTGGTTGGATTATGAAAACTTTTGGGATGATCTGGTAGGCCAGTAGTTTAAAAAATCTTAAATACACCCATTTATGGAATAAATCTTGGTGTCATGAAATGAAATGAATGGGTAATTAGGATGAACCCATACCTTTTCTTTAATTAAGTGTTATAGTAACTCTGTGAAACAATACTATGTATGTGATTTTAGTATTATGTAACTAATTTCATTTGGTGGTGTCTTAAATAATACTTGGGTCTTCCCCTTTCCCTGTACACATGACGAAACTCCTCCCTCAATGGGGTTTTCCCTCTTCATGTCCTATTTACTCTCATTCATCATTCAAATCAACCATTGTAAATTTTTTATTTGAATCTAATGGTTATTCTAACCATCCAACACCAAACATTCTTCATTTCTCTTATAGTTATGCAAGAATAGAAAAATATTCCCTATTAGAGCATTTTTAAATGAAATTTAAATTCTTTTTGGATTTCATCATTTTATTCATTAATAATCAGATGGTACTTGATAAGTTTACATCATCTATTATAAGGTAGGTGGTGTTAAATCTTTTTCCCTAATGTCTAATTATTTTATTGGAGGTGTATGAAGTGCAATCCTGATGACATACTAGACATTGGACCAAAAATATAATTAAATTCAATATTTTATAAATCCTTAAATGAGACCTCTCCACAAACCATGAGTATTCTACTATTGTCTATTTAGAATGTGTTTATCCACCCATTATATTCTCTTATCCTTTGAAATTTAGTTGTAAAATTAATATGGAAACATTAGTGGTTTCTTGGGATTAATGTGTGGGAAATTGTGTGTGATTAGGGATTCCTAGGATGTGTTTTATGATATGGTAACCATGAAAAATGATCATTTACTGATTTAATTGGATTATATTTTTGAATTAGATAAATTTACCTTGTATTTTAAAATTATATTTTTTTCTAGAGTGCCTAGGGAAAATACCCCTTGGAATGTTTTATGACTCACAGTTTGGAGTGCATTGGGGGAATCACCCTATGAGTTGACATGACCCACATCTTGGAGTGACATAGGGAAATCCCTCATATATTCATCATTACTCATGGTTTGGAGTTTCTTAGTGAAATCCCCTATATACTCACTATGGGTAATTGTTTTTATAACATTGGGGAACTCCTCCATGGACTTATTATGACTCATAGTTTTGAGTTCCATAGAGAAATCCCCATTATAATCCTTAGGACCCATCATTAGGAGTCCCTTGGGGAAAAACACTATAGACAAATTATGAATTAGTGTTTGGATTTCCTATAACAAAACTACCATTGAATAATTTTTATCCATGGTTTGGAGTGCCTCTAAGAAATGTCCCGCGGAATAATTTTGACACACATTTTGGAGTACCTCATGAAAATTCCACTATGAATTATTATGAATTATTTTTTCAGAGTTATTTGAATAAATACCCCTTAAAATAATTATTACCCATAATTTGGAGATCCTAGGGAAAATCCCCCTTGGACATGTTTTGTATAACGTTTTTGAATTCCTATGGTAAACTACATGGGTAAATTATGTTTCTATGAGTTACATTGGATACAAATCACTATATTGGGTGAAAACTAGTACATCCAATCTTGAGTGTCACTATAAAACCTAAGGATTGATGAGAGATTATTTATTTATTAATATTGGTTATTTATTATATTACACATATTTATAAGAACTATATAATTTGACTAGTTACAATTTATATGTAGTTTGTTGTGGACTACTATGTCATAAAACACTATTAATTATCCACCATTGGAAGAAAATAATTCTTCATTTTTTCAAGATATGATAGGTGAAAACAACCTATGATTAATTCTTGATTTGTAAAACTAATATAGGGCATTGGATATTGGGTCTGGAAAAGGACTCGAGACTTTTTTTAGAGTTTTCCCAATTTTTTATTTTATTATTGATTTGGTTTTGGTTTATAAGATCTTCTGAATGTATGAATGAAATTACATGTATATAGTTCATTTTTATATATCAAGATCTATATTAATTTATTATAAATTTATATAATGCATCTTTAAACCTTTATATAGATGTATCATATATTTTATATTTATACTATTGTTTAACTCTACTATACCTCCATAGAACCTCACTACTAGTCAGCATCATCTTGTATATGGGGAGGTATTACTATCATCCCAATTAATCTATAATTGATAAAATATTGAGTGGCCCAGGTTCAGGGTGTCATAAAGTGTTATAAAATCACATTTTTACTATTTGGGCGAGGATTACACTAGATAGGGAATTATTAAGACATTACAAAAAATCATGATAAGGAATAAATGACCATCATATGATATACATGAAGAGTTACCCATGATGGTTTTTTTTCATTTTTTTCATTTTTACATTTGACCTATTTTACATTGAGTTATTAAAATGATTTGGGAATATATGGTTTTACCTATTTATTATCTTGGAAGGAATAATATTATAATGTGTATACATGCATCATATTAGTCATGCATGATTCACATTTCATTCACATGAATTACTATACTGGGTTACTTGGATTATAACAAGGGATAGTTATATAAATTGTAAATATCAATTTATATAGTGCTTCCCATATATATTTATGGTTTCATCATACTTAAATAATGGTCTATACTGGTAAAAGTGCATTACATGGCCACTTCTCTTGATACCATGTGGAATCAGCTAAATAATATGAAATTTACTGCTTATGAACTATTATGATCTATAACATGAAATTGAAATTTCATTAAAATTTTGATTGAATTATTAAATATTTTAGTTATGTAAAATTGGAAAAGTATGATGATATGGATCCTATGTGTACAGTGTGAACCTTGTATCTATATATTTATATATGGTGTTGACCCTATGAATGGGTGTATGAGGCTATTTAGAGAGGACGATTTATAAGTTTCTTATAATATTAGAAGTAGATAATTGTGTGGAATCATGGATGGTAGTGCATTCCTAAAAATAGGATATCAGGAACAACGATAGTAACATGTTTTGAGGGATGTGTTAGGAATTAAAGAAAAATTCCTCGATGATGGCTTCTGGTCGATAAATAAGAGAGAGGTGATGATAATTCATGAGGTGTGGTTGGGATAGAAATTATAACAGTGATAGTTTTAGATATATATGATCATCTTTTAACACAATTTATATGAGTGTTGTATGCGATGAAGAGTGAGTTTATGTGTGCTTCACTGACTATTTTTTCTTACAACTGGGTGTTTAAACTAAAGTACCCAATATTATTTTTTTATGTAGGGTGGTCTTGGGATGATGAGTTCTATATTTAGTTAACCAGGATGATCTTTTAGCACTATGATACCCCTCAAAAAATAAGGGAGAAATATTCAGTCTATGTTCTTTGAGGGTAATTGAAGAGATGGTGGGACATTTTTTATAAGAAAACTTGAACATGGGTTTTCCCAAGAAGGACATTGAGACATGTGACTATAATAATTCATTTCTATGGATCTTGAGAGCTGAAAGTGCAATATATTTATTATATCCCACATAGTGGAATATGTCGGTCAAGGACTATGCTAATTCTTTCAATAATTTTATGTTAATTTCCCATATTCTAGTGGTGGATGAGGGTGATTGAGAGAGATATTTCATGGATGGGATGTGTTTTATGATTTTAGTTCAAGTGAATGTTTTATGACATTAAGGGGTTATAATGGTGTGAACCAAACAATTATTTTGGAGAAGAACCTGAGGGGAGAATGAGGCTCAGGCTTGGTAGCTTAAAATGGGAGGAATAATGATGCGTATTCAGAAATAAAAAATAATTATTTTGATTATTACCTCTAGAGAAGTGAAATTCTGAGTATCAAGGATGAAAGATCATATTTTCCTCCTTGTGTTTACATCATTATACATTAACATCAATGCGTAATTATAAAGTATTATCATTTTTAGGGTGACTGACCACTGTCAATGATGAAAACTTGTGTAAGAATTGAGAAACATTAGAGGTTATCCAAAAGGATGTAGTGTATGCCTATGTATATGTGATCCATGAGTGTGTAGGTTTTTGGAGATTTATTGGCTTTTATTTGAGAGGTAGGTAGCTAGATGTTTACATGCAATTGAGGATGATGAAGTGGGTGTGGTGCTATGTGTTCTGAAAAGAAATGGTTGTGTGATAATCTACCATAGGGATCTCAGTCATATGTTCAAGGTCATGGTATTTTCAAACTGCATGCCATGAAACCTACTCTTACAAGCGAGGATGTGGAACCATCTATGGTTTGAGGTGTGATCTTGGTATATTATAAATTTTCATGAGATTTTTTCGATATAATGACATCATATTATTTTTAAATTTTCTCATTTCTAGATAGTCCTCATGTGGTTATAGAGTATATGTATTGGATTATGTCTGTTGACATGGTGTTAGAAGTTAAATTAGATGAGATTTACTATAATAGAAAATATTCCCAATAGATTTTTGGGTATCAATTATTATGATACTTATTCATGTTAGAGATTACCAATTTTTATTTGATCATCATGATGGACTAGTTCCTAATGTATGAAGAAGAAATAAATTTTTTACTTAATGGGTGTGTTTCAAATCTCTCATGAATTGTGAGTATATTCATTTTTGATAATGGTAAATACAATAATGTTATGTGGGGCTTATTACCTAGTTACTAGGTAGGATTTCATCATGGATTTCCAATCATGTATTGGATTATGGGGATATACTAAAGTATATTTTCACCTATTGTTGATATGATTTAGGATATATTTAACTGTAATTTCTCTTTTTTACCACACTATAGGGAAGTTGAGTTTAATATTGAGCTCATGTTGGTTGTGGATACTATTTCTATTTCACCCTATAGGATGGAACCTATGGAGCTACAAGAGCATAATAATATGTTAGGGGTCTTAAAGGACCAAATATTCATTCCTATGAGTACCAACTATTGGTTTTCTGAAGTAATTTTTTAAAATATGGATTATGGTTCCTCGTGATTTTGCATCAACTATAGTAAGTTGAACTATATGGGGGTTAAAAACTAGATTTCAATCTCCCACATTGACACATTGTTAGGTTAGGTGAAAAATTGTATGATATTCTCTACGATCATTCTGATAATAGTTTATCACCACTTTAGGGTGAGATCATATAATATATATTATACTACTATTAGAAGTATGTTTGGTCTACAAGAGTATTTAATGATTTCATTCAGTCTAATGAATGTGCTGATTGTGTACATAGCTTTGATAAAAAACAGTTTCCACTCATATTTTAGTATATTCATTATCTTATTCATTAATAACATCCATGCATACTATACTTCATGGGGGAATACACACAACACCTAGAGAACTTATTGACAATATTTATAGAGAATATATTTTATTTTGATATCTCAAAGTGCCAGTTTCATATTGACGGGGATATCTTTTTTTTGGAACATTATATAATATAGTGGTGTGTCAATCAAAACAATGAAGGTTAGATAAATTTTTTATTCAGAGTGGACTAAGAAAATCATTAAAATATTTATCATCATATGCCTAGATTTTAATTAACAATGTATTATCAAGGTATTATCTCATTTTGAAATTCTAATGATAGTATTGAACAAAAAGAGAGTGAAGTTTTCATTATATGATTTATGTGAAAGATATTTTTATAAAAAAAATATTAGGATGGTTAGAGTGAAAATACAGACCTTAACTGAGCTTGGAGGGGCACATTTGAAAAATTACCCTACACATGAACTAGTTCTAACAATATTAATTTATTCCCTAAGATGAAGGAGGTATTATCTATTAGGTGATAAATTTTAGAGAATACCAATAATAAGATCCTAATGTATATGTTCATGCAGCGAGTCCTTATCCTTAAAAAGAAAAGGTGGATCATGTATCTCCAGTACTCTAATTTCGATATTAATTACACTATTTCAACGGGGAATGTGGGCATAGATAGTTTATTCCAAATGATAAAAAATTATGTACTTTGAGAGTTAATAAACATGTTGATGTTGTTGGACCTCTATGATAAGATGAATTTGTATGTTTAATATTACCATGTCTGAGTATCCATCATATCCTTTTCTATTTCAACTTTTATTCATAGTAGGGTAATGTGATGTCATTTATCAAATATATTATGTTTTATCTTGAGGAAGAATATATAATGTGGGTATCCTCCATCATACCATATCCTTAATGATTTTAAGATTTAACATGTTCACGGTCATGTATTTATTCCCATAAACATATGATAAGAACTGATGTGAGGGTGTCACACCATGAAGTGGGTGGTATATCCTAGTTTTACGAAAATGTATTATCACATGCATCTATAGTACTAGTTTATGGAGATGAATATGGATTTCATGGATTTTTTTATATATTTCTCCACATATCAGTAGGTGAAGGGAAAAACCAGTGGCCTTATAGATTTTGGAAGCTATCACCCACTCTTATGTAGTTGTTTGATGATGCCACAATGGATTTTGTATAGGGTTATCAAGGACACCAAAGTAGAGAAATACATTTTTGTAATCATCGATTTGATAAATTGGGTTCCTCATTTGATACCAATATTTGAGACCATTTAAATTGATGAGAAAGGAAATATCTACACCTGGGTGATAATGATATTATATGAGATACCTCAAGCTATTTTTTAGGTCATGATTCTCATATCACATTTTTGATTGTTGAAATGATTCTATATTTAACATGTTATACAAGTAAATAATAATAATTTATATCACCTTCATACTATGGGATAGTTTGAGTTATAAATTTTGATCTTCAATCACATGTTGAGAGAATGGGACCTAGATTTCGGTGAATCTTGGGAGAACCCCTTGGGTACAATAGAATTTTATTATAGAAAAATTTATCATGTAACTTTATAGATGGAATCCTATTATGATTTATAAATAAGACTATATACTTAACCTAAGTTATGTTTTGAGGCTACAGAATCTATGTTGATCGGACCAAGTCTCATACAGGTAACTTCAATGCATAATAAGTTTATTTAAAAGTCAAAAACAACCACCCAATATAGGAATATATTATATATTGGCTGGAGATTTTGAAATCATTAGTTTGAGGTTGGACACTTGGTGTTTCTTAGTTGTTTCATATATTATGAAGTCATCATGTATGATGATAGGGGATGTTATCATCATGGTATGTGGGATAATTTTTGAATAAAAATAGGGTTGATAATTTTTAAAACCCATTGACTCTTTCATAATTTTTTTTCTAAAAATACATGATGAATTAATTGTATAATAGTTAAGGAAATTATATTTAGATAAATCTCATGTAATCAACATAGATTATATTTAGATCATGTATGATGATTTTTTTGTTCAGTATTTAGTTCACATAGTATAATTGGGGAAAGTATCTTGGTAGAATGAAAATTCCTCTTACAAGTGTACAATGATGTCCTATATGTTTCCAGAAAGAGTCATGGGGGTTGTATTTGGATACAAAATCCTAATAGATGGATTTCTTGGATAAAATGACTGATGATGTCTAATAGAGAATCTTATGGATGAACTTCTATATGGTCAGCATTTTGTAAAACATAGACCCTTTTTGATGTATAAATTATTTTCAATTTCACAAAACCATAAGTATTTTACATATTTATAATTTTTTAAAGGGTTATGGGTGGGTCCATAACATTTTTGGTTGAAAAAATTAGGCCTATATTTTTAAAACTATAGGCTTCTGGTATTCATGGTGTGATAATAGGTGTTACACTATGTAAAGTTTCATAATATAAAATAGCCCCATACCAAAAGGATTCAAAGTGTGAAACATACAGTCTCTCTATGAACTATACCTTTGAGGGTTTTTTATTTTTTTATGTAAATAATTTAATTATTTAGTATTTTAAAATATAATTGGGTCTCCCCCTTTCCCTATACAAGTGAACCCCCCCTTTTTTGTTGCCTCTTCTTGGTGGATTCTACCTCATTCATCAATGAAATGGACTACTTTAACTTATCATAAAAATCTAGAGGTTGGTCTATCATTCCATACCTTATCAATCTTAATTTATTCTATTAATAAGATTTATCACACTATTTTCCACCATATACCAAATTTATTTTGTTTTCTTATGATTTTTTGATTTCAACCATTGGACATTGAATTAGAAGCTAATATTGGATGGATGAATATATGAATTTATAATAAAGTGGGCCAAGAAAATATTTCCCAAAATTCTCATCACTTTATTGATGTTTGTGATCATTAGTGGCACTAATATACCACACACTCAACTAGAAAATATAATTATATGTTTTATGGATCTAAATAATTAAAATGAGACCTATACATTGGTCATGAGTTGTCCATTGGTGTGTTTAATCCATGTATTTTCCAACCATATACCCCTCATGACCAAGGTAAATGTGTTTTGAAGTTAAAAACGTGAAACTATAGGATCCTTTGGATTAATATGTTTCCTTTTATGTATGATCAATGACACTTATAGTGAACACTAGGATCTTGTGGCCATGGTTGTTATATATGACCTAATTTAATTAGATTAAAAGTTTAATTTGATTAATTTCCCTTTTATTTTAATTTGAACTCAATTGTTGGAGTGACATGAGAAAATTCCCCCTCGACATGTTATGAATCAGTGATTCGAATTCATTGGGGGTAATTTCCCTTAAACTCATTATGACTCATTTTATGGAGTCATATGGGAAATCCCAATTTAAATATTTATGAAACACCATTTTGAAAGCCTTAGGAAAATCACACTAAACATATTTTGGCTCATAGCATGGAGCTCCGTGGGGAAATACCCATTGAGCATACTATGTAATACCTAACGTCCAAACACATTGTGAAATTAAGAAAAATTAGTTTTTGTTTTGGTGGATAGATCATTTTTGAAATTGTGAAATTGAATGATATTATGAGTGTTTTAACATTATAAATATAAATTTTTGGATATAATTTTAGCCTCATAATATACCTCAGTAGTTGGGGTGAGTGTCAGTGAAGGAAGGGAGGCTGGTCTACTAAAAAACTAAAACAGAAAACATTTTAAAATTTGAACCATTATTGAGATCAATGAAAATTTGTGATATGGAGATCCCTTCTACCCTGAGGGAAAATGATTTAAACTAGTGATTAAAAATTTGAATGGGGCTCATTGTTTAAAAATGTATTGCATCAAAACTTCCATTCACTTTATATTGTGAATGCACATATGGGGTCAAACAACTGTACCATCCCCTCTCCTTCACCCCCAATAATCTGGGAAGGTTCCTAGTGTCTTTGGGAGATGAATCATTATAATAATCATAATTCATTAACATTTTTATTAAAAAATTATTTTTATGATTAAATTGATGGTTTTAGTGTGAATTACATCAGAGCATGGTGAAATAGACCAAAATAGATGGAGATTTTTATTTTCTTCCATAGAGTGATACCTAAGACAACAACTTCATGCCTTCACATTCCATTTCAACTAAGGGAAATCACTATTTATATTTTTAGTGGGTTTGGATGTAATTTGATTTTTGTACAATTATACAAATGATATTAATTGATTATTTTTATTTATTAGTCCCCAAGATATGTTGAATGTAGACCGAACACCAACATTAATGGTTTCTATATATCAAGTTCAACCAGTGTATTTTAGGAAATTATTCCCTTTTAAATCACATTGTTTAATTAATTATATATATATAATTAATTATTTTAGGATGTTTTAGAATGTATTAGAGCCTTGGGTGTTGTAGATTCTGGATGATAGACAAGAACAAGCTCACTAATATTTTTTGGGCTACACTTAAGAAAGAAAATGGATTTAGATTGAGGTTGGTGGACCATTATATATACCCATTGGGTATTATGAATTATTTATACGGCATGGTATCTGTGTGAAACTACCACTTCATTCAATAGACCTACGTACATTTAATTAATTTTTTGACAAATATTAAATGACAATTTCTAAAATGACCAATGTTTCATGCCCATGATGATCCCTCTGCACTGTCTTGACACCTCGACCATTGTTGGATGAGGCCTTGATTATTATTCTACACCTTGTGATTATTGAAACCTAAGGGGATTTAAAAAAAATTAAATGAATGGAACATGCTTTAATGTATGGTTCCCATAGAGACCTCCATGTAGAGGTGAGTGATGATTTTAAATGAATGTCCAAGAGATTGACACTTCCAAAAACATTGATATTTTTTGTAACATTGGGCTAGTTGAGATGAGAATTGGTAGAGAGTTCCTTCAAAAAATGAGGTATAATATCATTAGTTGTGATGACCATGTTGGTCTTAATGATAGGTTGGTTGTTTAGATCAACCTACATTGACATGAAGAGGTGATATGATTGAATTAATCCCCATTGTGTGGCATGATTTAGAGCCCATTGGTAACTCACTGATACTTATAGATACAAATGGATGTCCTACCACTTAAATATATGAATTTACGTGAGAGATGAATATGATATAGCAGGAACCTATTGAGGTTCCTGCATTTGTTATGAGACCTTGGGGGTCCTAATGGGTGGCCTAGTGAAATTTTGATCCTAGTGAATGTGTGTGCTTAGAAAAAGTATAATGAATATTATTGGAGTCACCCAAGTAAATGAATCTATGAATTGATTTTATAATGATCTGTAGTATCATGAATCATGAAAATGAGAGAAATAACATGTAAATGATATAGGTTTTGGAAGATGGAAAACCTCAGTGAGACAAGATTTATGAAATATCATGTGAGGGATATTCTACCCCATATAGATACATATTATGCACAAGATTTATAGGATTCCTATATTCAATTTTTTATTACTAATGACATGGGATTCATTGGACTTTATCCTTGTATGTGTTGGTATGGGATGTGAATTTTTCACATATTTGGATGTTTTGGATTAACTTGATTGGGAGTCAACCACTTTGAATTTGTACAACATGGGTAATCTTTAGGAGTTTGTCATTGTTTACCATGTGGTTCAGTCTTATGGTGTTTATATTATTTTAATCAAGTGGGCCTAACCTAGGTGTTTATCTTATGTATACTTGGCGGTCAATCCATGGGTGTATATGTAGCAACCCATCCACAGATATCCTAGAACCAGTGTCTACTACGAAATAAATTGGCATGATTACAAGGAATCAAGACCCGATGGACCGATATGTTTAGTAGTATTGGTAAACCAGATACAAAAATTAGTATTTCATTACAAATGAATACTTTGATAAAAATAAAATATTATTTTATTCTTTCCATATAAATAACTATGTGGATAAATTTAATCCATATAGTATAAATCGATTCATATCTTTCATAATAGTATTCTTGTATTCCTAGGGAAAGAAACACAATAAGGGTGATCTCAAATGATTATTAAGGTCAAAATATATAGGAATAAATAATGAATTAGTGAGAATGGTCAATATGGAATGGTGAATAACTAAAAGCACATGACATGTAATCAGTAAACTGAATGGAAGTATGTAAGAAATATGGGAAGGTAATTACTAGAATCACATTCCATTAAAATAACTGGACAAGGAAATAACAATATGGAAAGTTAGGAAACTAAAAAACATTCCATTTATTCAATGAAAGGAAAATGAAATCTATCCATAGAAAGTTTGACACATTATCTCATTGATTAATAATAACTGAATCCAGAAAATGAAACACATACCTAGATATATCGACCTAAAATTTCATGGATGAATAATATCAGAATATAAATGAAGGAAATGCTTAATTATTTGTTGCCATGTTTCCTAGGTACATGGAACCTTTAACTTCAAGACCTTTCACAAGACTGTTTACAAAATTTAGGATAAATACCCATCTAAGGTGGGTAGCCAAATGACTCATCCCATGAGACTACCGATGCAATGAGGGGCTGTCTATAACTATGCCCCGACCATGATGTACCAGTCCAAAACATTCCTTATATATAAAATAATTTATTTAACAATGTGCCTTATAAAATATCTGTAGGGAGTAAGAGATACATATTAATCAATATTAACCTATATTTTAAAATAACTATCAATGTAGACATTGTATGTAAAATGGCATATGGTTTAAGAAATAGTAATATCCATGATAAATAAAAAGAATAATTTTGGATAAATTCTATGTTCAATGATCACAAGAGATTGAATATTTCAAGGGGAATAATAAATAAATCAATTAAGTGAATGTGAATAATATCCTTGGCCAAATAAATCATAAACACTCCATATCAAGATTAAGGATATTTTCAATACAACAAATCCCATGTGGGTTAAGAATAGAGGGTAGTTGTTGTTGATGAAATAAAAGAATAACATTAAATAATATTCTTGAGGAAAATATCATTTTATATTTAAAAACATTTTAAAATTTATTTCTTTAAAAATAAAACTTTTTAAAAGGTTGCTTCAATGAAATGATGGTGGATGAATCCGTACATGTCATACGAGGTACAAATAATATTTCTTTTATATGGAAAAAGGTTAGAAAATGCCTCACTAGGAAATGGAAACAATATTTATTTGAAAATTTGGCAAAATAAAAAAAAGTGTAAAAATTTATTTACCAAATAATTTTAAAAACATTTTTGAAAACATTTTAATAAAACATGTTTTTTTGAATAAAATAGGTTCTCCGAATAAAGAGATATATAATGTCTGGTTTCCTGAAAAACATTTTATAAAACATTTTCAGTACCAAAGAATTGATGATCGGTACTAATACTTGAAAATGGTCATGAGTAACTAGAGAATAATTAAAAGGTATATTGAGAAATGGTTATATAATTTCTTGTAATGTAAATACCATTTAATTATCATTAAATTTATTATTGAGAAAATTAATATTTAAATATCCCAAAGTGTCCCATACCACATTAAAATATTTTATAAAAATAATCCTTATTAAGGAATAACATTATTTGAATTTTTAAAATATCATGTGAGTAAGGAGATTCTTGATAAATCATGTAAATTTCAGCACATACACCATGTAAAACAAACAAGGTGCATAACAACAATTAGGCTCAATGGAATGTAAATTGAGACGAAAGTCCCTTACCAATGAGGTAAGAAATGGATTGGAAAACCCAAAAGAAATAATAATTAAATAAAATATTTAAATACTATGATTATGGTATAATTATAAATATAATATTTCAATTTTTTTGTATGTACACCATATAAAAGAAATTAGGATCATGACAATTAAGTATGCCTCACATAATGAAAATGAGTCAATATTCTCTTACCAATGTGGTAACAAATGAATTGGAAATCCCAAAGGTATTAATAATTAAATAAAAAATTTAAATACCATAAAGATAATAAGGTTAATTATATTATATGTAAATGTGGCATTAATTTCACCATATATATGAAATTTTGTGTGCAATAATTAAGTATGCCTCATGTAATGAAAATGAGACCATAATCCCATACCAATGTGGTAACAAATGAATTTGAAAAACCAAAGGTAATAATCCTTAAATAATAAATTAAAAATCCATGATTATGATAGAATACATAATATTATGTTTCAATGTGGTAGTAATTGCACCATATATGAAATTAGGTTCATTACAATTAAGTATGCCATACGGAATGAAAATGAGATCAGAATCACTTACCTTGTGTTTACTTTCCGGTGAATATCCTATTACATAATTTATAATGAACTTTTGTTAATTTTATACATTCTTCAGAACCATTTTCATGTTTATAATTAATTTTTTTTACTTATTAACATGTTGTGTATAACTACATAAACAATTATGTTTACGTCAGGTGTTTTTGACCAAATTCGGTTTATGTGTCAAAACAACTATTATTGGTCAACTATGGTCAAAGGGGTCATTATATAACATATCCATAATGAAAAAAATTACATAATTATAATATTTTATACATAAATTATACTTTTAAAATCATTAAAAAAATATATTAATGAAAATGAGAATATGTTACAATCCTGGAGACGGTAGGCTGTATGTACACATTTGTAACATTCCCATTTTTAAATGATAGTTGCTGAAAGAAGGTAAGTAACTAAAATAATTCCATATTTTTAATTATATAATAAATATAATAATATTTAATCATATATAATTATATATATAATTATGTGATATAAAAGGAATCACATCATCTCGAGGAGGTGGTAGTCCACACGTCCACGAATGACATTATCTCTTTTAAAGTGTGTGAAGGGGTAATAAAGAAAATGATATATATATATATATATATAGAAAGTTAATTAGGTAATTAATATCATATATATGTTTTTTATGTCTCATATATTTATTTATAACCATCATTTATACATTCCATGTATCATGCGAATGAATCACATCGCTTTGAGTGGGCGACAGTCCACATTTCCTCAAATGAGATTATTGTTTTTACACAACTTGGATAGAATAAATGTATGTTATAAGTAAAAATTAATGTTTCTTAAAACATTATAAATAACATATATATCATATATAAATAGATTTTCCATCATAATGGCCACCATAAAAGGCGGTAATGGAAAATTTAAAAATCATCATTCTGTGAAATAATAATTCACCGTTCACAGACACGTTATCTTCGTTACCCATTAAATGGTGGTGTGTGTAAGTATTAATAGAAATATCAGAGTAAATAAATCCTAGTATATTTAGGATACTAGTGTTTTTAAAAATTAATAAAATAAGTATAATTTAGGGGTTGGATAATGGAAATGAAACTAGAGAGATGTAGAAAAGAAATTACCTTTTAATCAGGTAACTTGTTTTGGTTTAACCAAAAGGCATCCATAGAAAGTCATATGAATAAAGGGAGGATTATATGTCACAGGGGGGTGGGGGGATGTTGGGAGTCCATTTGGGTAGATATTTTCAGACCTTATGAGGTTTGATAGGTGTGAGTAATGGGTAGAGGTGGTGGCCTTTTATAGGGAAGGAAAATGACTCCCATGGTATTCTAGAAAAAAAAAGTAATGTGTACACAGGTTATTACCTAACAAAAGTCATTAAAAACACCGAAAAATAATTAATGGAAGGTTAATAGATGAAATATCTCTATACAATTAGTGTTGAAAAAGTGTATATGTAACAAACCAAACTTTTTAATAATATTCATATCCTAAATTTGTGTGTTATTTTATTTATACTCAAAAAAACTATATCCTTTAATTAATGAAGTGAGTATAATTAAATGAGACTATTGGGCTTCGACTATTATATGGCCATTGGTCAATATGACCATTGGAAAATAAATTCTTAACGTTACAATTATTGTTTATAAATTCAAATGATCTTGGTTAATTAATATTGAAAGAAGATTCGATGGCATCATCCAGTAGACTTGGGCCATATGAAGCCCATCTGTCAGAGCTTGGGAAGGAGGTAGCATCACTTGGCTTTGCTCTGGACCAATCTCAAGAAGAACTTCGACATGTGAAGCTTGAAAATAATATCTTAAGGGAGAAGTTCAAGATGATAGAAATCACCACTCAGGAAATGTTTTCTGAGCCACCCCAAGATTCTATCACCACAACACACCTTACACTTAGGTCCTATGCTGGTGTTATAATGGGATATGTAATGAGACCTTAGCTACATTGTGTAATCCTTTTATATAAATAAAATTTTCATTTCTTATTATGGTAAAGTTTGTGAATTTCAAATTTCTGGATAAATATAAGATGTATATTATTGATGAATTTTGAAAAAAAGAGTATTTTAATTTTTTTTGTATTCTTTAAATAATTAACAATGTTAATTGATTTTCAAAAAATGGTCATCGACAGTTATGTTTAGTAATAAATTTAGAGTCTAATAAGATCAACTCAATTTTTAGTAAGTAGTAAAGTATGAATAGTAACATACCCGTATGAATAGTAATGAATAGTAAATTGACCAAAAAAATAGAAACTTCACCCATGTATGTATAAATAAATTTTAGACATCTTAAAAGTGAAAACGATCATAGTTTAAGTTTTGGTATTTTTGTAGGTCATAAATATTTTATTTATAATTTTATAATTAATTTATTAATTTAAAATGGAAATGTATTTTCATAAAATTTAATCATAAATTGTTACTTTATTGTCTTATGGTTATACGATGATTTTATGGGACCTTGATTACTTTCTTAAGGTGTTACAAAATGAGTTATAGTTTTAAAGTTGTATTTTTGAAATAAATAATGATTTTATTTAAAAATTAAATTAAAAATATTTATAAAAATATTTTTCTAAAATGGATTTCATTTTTTAATTCAGAGAATTGATATTAGGTTACAGTGAATTTTTGGGATTTTTCTGAAACAATTGATTTTTCGGTGAATTGTAAAAATATAGTTTTGAGTTTCAGGTGTTTAATGACATCATTGATGATGTAATCATGATTTAAATAATCTGGTAGACTTTTTAATAGTAATATATGTTATTATGTGTCCCAAGTGGCCAATACCACGGGCAAATACCATGGGAAAACCCATGTTTTTTCAAATATTTCCGATGAGGTGTCCCTTGGGAATTAATAATTTATTCCCTCAATTTTCCTATAAATAGAAAGACATTCCCTCATTATTTTCATTAAAAAATACTCCTCAATGAAGCTATGGTATTTCTACCTCCCAAGGATTCCTCCCAAGGTTCCCTCAGTCCTCCCAAGGTCCCAACCTTCATGCTTTCGAAGTTACTCTTCAAGGTAAGGGAACCTTTCACCCTCTTTTTTTAAGTCATGACTTCCTTTATGTTATGTATTCTAGTTTACATTTTATTATGTGGGGTTTTATCTCCTATATCCATACTACTTCCCATTTCATGTCTAAATGAATGGTAACCCTTTCCACTCTCATCAATTTATTTTCTAAATTTTTAAGTGACGTCGTTAGGCTGCTAATTTTTTTTAAAAGAAATCGCATCTTCTCTTTCCACTCATGTTTCATTTTCCTATGGCATGTCATTAAAATTTCCATACCATGTTATTATATCCATGTTATTCTATCTTTATAATGTACTATATGTTATTTTTGAGTGGTTTACCCTTGTACCCTGTATTTTTAATGTTTTCTAAAACCATGTTATATAGCAGTTATGTTGCAAAATTTTCGTCTCAAATCTCTCTCTTTTTCTCTAGAAATTCTCTTATATTATTTATGATAATAACAGAATCTATTTTAATTTCCAGGGGTATTTATAAATACAATAAATATATCTATTTTATTCTGTAATTGAAATACATATAACCCTCACTTCCTTTCCATGGGTTATAAATGATGTAATGATCAAGTTTTTAAGAACTTTTAAAACATCACGATTTTGAAATGAAACCCATTTATTTTATTCTCTATGGTTTATTTATGAATTTTTTTATTATTATCTATGTGGATCACATGAAAATAAAGACATATTAAGGGTGCGCCTTGATAGCACTAAAATTCATTGGGTAAAAAATTTAATATCTAGAGATGACAAGTTTCACGATACATTGGTGAATAACCATGGTAATTTTTAGGAAACCTTGGGGATGAACCTTGGTGACATGTTCATGAATTTATAAATTAAATTTTGTAACAACATATTCACATTATGGTTAAAGTTATTTTCATTATGAAATACCTCTACTTTCATTTCTCATGTCTTTATGTTTTTATCAACTTCCTATTGATTTCATAAGGAAACTGATTTCCATGTTTCCCTTACTAGGCCTTATGCTCACCCTTTCCTTTAATGTATGTCTCTAGGTTATGAGATGCAATAATGTTTCTTAGGATGAACGTATTATTAATCCTTACAAGTGTATTATAAGGATGTTTTATGTTGCTTTCATGTATTATGTTCCTAATTTTCAAGACACTAGACTTTAAAGATCCTCTGTATGTAAAATATAATGAAAAGATATGTAATAAAAAGGCGAGATGCCATAGTTGGTATCAAAGGATAGTTTAGTTATTTATGGAAATTAGGATATGAAAAATTTAGGAAGAATCCAATAGAAAATTTTAAATATAGGAAAACTTCCTGGTATTTTGGCGAGTATTGAGTAAGTGGTTTATCCAGAAAATACATCCATGTCTGGATACAAGTAGGTAGAGGCAGCTCTGCCACAGAGGTAACTAGGATTGAAAACTCCGACAAGGAGTTTCAAGCTTGACCCAAGGTATCCTGGTACACAAAAACAAGCCTTACTGCACTCTTGGTTACGACACTTCTGAGGGATATGTTTGGTTAATCATAAAATTTTTATGAATCATTATGAAGGATTTATAGAGAAATGTATTTTATTAAAGAAGTTTTAAGACATAAAATCATTTATAGTTAAAAGATTTGTAAATGAAATAAGTTTCTCACTAAGGTTTTATTCTTTTAGAAAATGGAAGGAAATAGGAGGAACTTTTCAAATGAGGACCGCAATGGACCATGCACTAATGACCCTCCGATAGAAGCCGGAATGGAAAATTTCATGCAAATGATGAACCAAATGACTCATGTTATGGGAAAAACTCGAATCAAGCTAAGAGACTGATCTCACCATGAAGGGAACAAATTTCTATTGAATACTTTATACATCAATGACCATCAACCTTCAGTGGATCTACCTACCCATTGATTGCTGAATAGTGGATCATCTCTATCAAGAAGATCTTTTATGTGCTCTAATGTTCTGAACAAAAGAAGGTTACCCTGGCTATCTATCTCTTAGAGGGAGAAGCTGATCAGTGGTGGGAACTGATTAAAAACATAGGGCCATTAGTGGAAGTTGAATCTTTGGAGTGGGAAGAGTTCAGAGAGATATTCTTCAACAAGTATTTCCCTCAATCGATGAGAACAATAATAGAGAAGAAGTTTCTCGAGATGAAGCATAAAGAGAATGAATTTGTGGGAAGCTATGAGATGAACTTCTCAAGGCTTTCATGTTACAAATCTATCTTTTTCATTGATCTAGATGGTAAGGTTGATAGATTCTTCGGTGGACTAAGAACTCATCTACAGAAGAATCTAGCCAATCGAGACTATGATAGCTATGAGGAGATCGTTCAGAGTGCAATGAAAGTCAAGCTAGAGTTTGGTAAGACACAATGGTCTCAAAAATCTAATGACAAGAAGAGATCGATGGATCCAAGATTATGGAGGACCTTTGATTAGAGAATATGAGGCAATCAAGTGCAACGTCCCACATGTAATAAATGTGGGAAGAAGCATTCGGAGAAATGCCTGCTCGGGAGTGGGAAATTCTACAAGTGTGGAAGAGAAGGCCATATTGTGAGTAATTGTTATAGTGAGGTGAACCCTCAAATTCCAAACACTAACAACACGGGGAAGATGGTTGAGGCCCTAATTGATGTCCAGTGATATAAATGTGGACAACTTGGGCACTTTTCTAATCACTATCCAAATCTGAGGGCAGTGGATGGGAACCACCCTCAGCCTCAACAAATGCCAGGGGAGTAAGGTCGTAATTTTTCTATCACGACAACTGAAGTTGAAGCTCTGAATGATGTGGTAGAAGGTACTCTTGTTGTTCTCTCAAAGCTAGTAAGTACTTTGTTTGATACTGGTTCTACACATTCCTTTATTTTCTTCAAGTTTTCAATGAATTTAGAATCAACCCCCAATTTGATAAAGGTAGAGTTATCAGTCAAAACCCCTGGTGGGATTATCCAAGAATCATCAGAATTTAAAAACTCTAGTATTTAGTTTAGTGAGCACAATATTATTGAAAATATAGTAGTCATTCCCATGCTGGAATTTAACATTATAATAGGGATGGACCAGCTCTCAAAGTATAATTCTAAGATCAAATACAGAAGAAAAAACATATCAGTAGTCTTGAATAGAAAACCTACAGGTATCTTCCAATGAGAGATATCTCAACATAATCTTTGTCTATAATAACCTCTTATATCCTTATTTATGGAGTTAATCAGTGAATAAGAAGAAGGAAATGAGAGTTTTAGGATAGAAAATGTCCCCATCGTCCAGAAATACATTGACGTATTTCCTAAAGAGTTGCCTGGACCTCCCCCAGAAAGAGAGGTAGATTTATCTATTGAACTCGCACCTGGATCTCATCCAATATCAAAGACCCCGTATAGGATGGAAAATGTGGAGATGGAGGAATTAAATAAACAACTCCAAGATATTTTGGAGAAGGGGTTTATCTGACTGAGTGTGTCTCCTTGGGGAGCACCTGTTCTATTTGTGAAAAAGAAGGATGGATCGATGCGACTATGCATTGATTATAGAGAAATGAATGGGATCATAGTAAAGAACAATTTCCATATTCCAAGAATTGATGAATTTTTTGACCAACTTCATGGGGATCAATTCTTCTATAAGATTGATCTTTGATATGGTTATCATCAATTGTGGGTGAAAAATGAAGATATTCCAAAAACTGCCTTCCAATAAAGATATGGGGATTATGAGTTTATTGTTATGCCTTTTGGACTGACTAATGCACCTGCTATTTTTATGGATTTGATGAATAGAGTCCTTAAATACTACCTTGATAACTTTGTGGTAGTTTTTATTGATAATATTCTAATATATTAGAAAATTCACAAGGAGCATGATGATCACCTAAGGGTTATTTTGAAAACTCTATGGAAGGAGAGGCTTTTTGGGAAGTTCAACAAATGTGAATTCTCGTTACGACAAGTTGCTTTCATGGGAAACATTGTTACTAATTAAGGAAACATAATTGACCCTCCAAAGAAATAACTTGTAGAGGAGTGGCCTCATCCTGCAACAATAATTGTGATTCGTAGTTTCCTTGGACTAGCAGGATATTATAAGAGGTTTGTGAATTTTTTTTCACAAATTTCTAATACATTAACCAAGTTAACTCGAAAAGGGGTCATGTTCATCTAGAAAAAGGAGTGCGAGAAAAGTTTCCAAGAGCTAAATAAGAGATTGGTTACTGCACTCGTGTTAACTCTGCCCTCAAATGGAGAAGGATTATTTATTTGTAGTGATACATCTCTGAAAGGTATTGGGTGCGTCCTCATGAAAAATGAAAAATTCATTTCTTATACATCTCACTAGTAGAAGACTCATGAGAAGAACTATCCTATGCATGATCTAGAGCTGGTTGCTATTATTTTTACTATGAAGATATAGAGGAACTATCTTTACAGAGATAAATGTGATATATACACAGACCATCAAAGTTTGAAGCACATTTTTACACAAAATGAATTGAACACGAGACAAAGGATATAGTTTGAACTTCTCAAATACTATGATTTTTCAATTCATCATCATCCCTAAAGAGAAAAAAAAGTTTCTAATGCATTAAGTAAGAAAGAACCAATTGTTCTTTCCATGACGATGATTCAAAGATATCCTTTGATCAATGACCTAGTAAAACTAAACATGGGAATTATAAGGGAAGGGACATCATTAAACCTAACCCAAATGGGTTCTCAACCGTCCTTACTAGAGAAGATATCGAAAGCTCAGAAAGAATATCCTTTATTATAGAAGAAGATTGAGGCTATGAAGGATGAGAAGTTTCTTGAGTTCAATATTGACCAAGAAGGTGTACTGAAATTTCATACAAGACTATGTGTTCCATCTACTCTAGAAATAAAGAAGGAGCTGATGGATGATGCTCATATCTTTACTTTCTCTATACATCCTAGAATCACAAAAATGTATAGGGACCTTCGTGATCATTATTGGTGGGATAATATGAAAAGGGAGATTGTTGAGTACACTTAAAGGTGCCTGGTATGTCAGCAAGTGAAGGCAGAGTGACAACTTCCTAAAGGGATATTGCAACCACTACCCATACCAGCATGGAAGTGGGACAATATCACTATGGAATTCATCACTGGTCCCCCAATAACTTCTAAAGGAAACAATGTGATATGGGTTATTGTGGATTGTATCACAAAGAATTCCCATTTTATCTCCATTCGAGAAGATTTCTCTCTTGATCAACTTTCCAGGATTTATGTGAAGGAAGTGGTAAGGATGCATATAGTTCCAATTTCTATCGTATCTAATCTTGATCCAAGGTTCACATAAAAATTATGGAGAAGTCTTCAACATGCTCTGAGCACTAAATTGAATTTCAGTATGGCCTATCACCAACAAAATGATGGACAATATGAAAGAACTATTCAAACACTCAAGGATATGCTGAGAACATGCTCAATGGAATTTAAAGGTGAATGGGATCAACATCCCCCTTTAGTTGAGTTATCTTACAAAAACATCTTCCACTCAAGCAATCAAATGGCACTCTATGAAAATCTATATGGGAAGCGATGTAGAACTCCTACTTGTTGGGATGAAGCTGATGAGAGAAAGCTTCATGGGCCTGATCTTGTGCAAGAGATGATAGAAAAAGTCCATGCCATCCAGCAACACATTAAGGCTGCTCAGAGTCAACAAAAGAGATATGCTGACAACTATCTAAGGGACTTGGAGTTTGATGTTGGTGACAAATTCATTCTTCGAATTTCACCTTGGAAGAGAGTCATGAGGTTTGGGAAGAAATGGATGATCAGACCTAGGTACATTGGACCCCACTAAATCCTTGATCGTGTAGGAGTAGTGGCCTATCGGCTTGCACTTCCTCCAAATCTAGCACAAGTTCATGATATCTTCCACGTATCCCTCATCAGGAAGTACATACCTGACCCTTCACATGTACTAAATCCAAAGGTGGTACAATTGGAACATGTCCTCTCTTTTGAGGAGTATCCGGAGGAGATCTTGGATCGTAGAGACAAGGTTCTACACAACAATACTACTCACCTTGTCAAGGTGTTGTGGAGGAACCACAAATATGAAGAAGCCACGTGGGAACCAGAGGAGTCTATGAGGTATAAGTACCCACACCTTTTCTCTTCTTAGGGTATGAGTTAAAATTTTGGGGATGAAATTTCTTAAGGGGGGAAGAATGTAACGACCAAAACTTTTTAATAATATTTATTTCCTAAATTTGTATGTTATTTTATTTTATACTCAACAAAACTATATCCTTTAATTAATGAAGTGAGTATAATTAAATGATACTGTTGGGTTTCGACTGTTATATGGACATTGGTCAATATGACGGTTGGAAAATAAATTCATAACGTTACAATTATTGTTTATAAATTCAAATGATCTTGGTTAATTAATACAGAAAGAAGAGTCGATGGAATCATCCAGTAGACTCAGGCCATATAAAGCCCATCTGTCGGAGCTTGGGAAGTAGGTAGCATCACTGGAATTTTCTTTGGACCCACCCCAAACTGAACTTCAACATGTGAAGCTTGAATGCAATCACCTATGGGAGAAGTTCAAGCTGATATAAATCACAACTTGGGAAATAATGTCTGAGCCACCCTAAGATTTTATCACTATAGCACACCTTACACTTAAGTCCTATGATGGTGTTATAAGGGGATATGTAACGAGACCTTATCTACTTTGTGTAATCCTTTTATATAAATAAAATTATTATTTCTTATTATGGTAATGTTGGGGAATTTCAAATGTCCAGATAAATACAGGATGTATATTATTGATGAATTTAGGGAAAAAGGGGTATTTTAAAATATTTTTGTATTCTTTAAATAATTAATAATGTGAATTGATTTTCATAAAATCGTCTTCTATAGTTGTGTTCATTAAGAAATTTCCAGTCTAATAAGATCAAATTAATTTTTAGTGAATAGTAAAGTATGAATAACAACATACCCATATGAATAGTAATGAATAATAATGAATAGTAAATCTACCAAAAAAATATAAACTTCTCCCATAAATGTATAAATACATTTTGGACATCTTAAAAGTGAAAAAATGACCACAGTTTAAGTTTTGGTATTTTTGTACATCATAAATATTTTATTTAAAACTTTATAATTAATTTAATAATTTAAAATGGAAATGTATTTTCATAAAATTTAATCATAAATTGTTACTTTATTGTCTAATGATTGTATGATAATTTTATGGGACCTTGATTACTTTCTTAAGGTGTTACAAAATGAGTTATAGTTTTAAAGTTACATTTTTGGAATAAATAATGATTTTATTTAAAAATTAAATTAAAAATATTTAGAAAATTATTTTCATAAAATGGAATTCATTTTTGAATTCATATCATCTATATTAGGTTAGAGTGAATTTTTGGGATTTTTCTGAAACAATAGATTTTTCGATGAATAATAAAAATACAGTTTTGAGTTTCCGGTGTTTAATGACTTCATTTATGATGTAATAATGATGTAAATAATCTGGTATAATTTTTAATGGTAAGATATGTTATTAGGTATCCCAATAGACCAATACCATGGGAAAATACCTTGGGAAAGCCCATGGTTTTACAAATACCACTGATGAGGTGTCCCATGGAAATTAATAATTTATTCCATCACTTTTCCGATAAATATCAAGACATTCCCTCATTATTTTCATTCCAAAATCCTCCTCAACAAATATATGGTCTTTGTAACTCCCGAGAAGTCCTCCAAATGTTACCTCAAGCCTCCCAAGTTCCCAACCTTCAAGATTTCGAAGTTACTTTTCAAGGTAAGGGAACCTTTCACCCTCTTCATTTATGTCATGACTTCCTTCATGTTATGTCTCCAAGTTCCCATTTTATTATGTGGGGTTTTGTTCTTATATATAACTAATACTTTCCATTTCATATCCAAATGAATTTATAACCTTTACACTCTCATCATTTTATTTTCTGAATTTTTAAGTGACGCCATTAGGCTGCTGAATTTTTTGTAAACGAAATCACACCTTCTCTTTCCTCTCAAGTTTCTTTTTCATGTGGTATGTCAATAAAATTTCCATAACATGTTATTATATACTTTTTATTATGTATTTATACTGTATTATAAGATATTTATGAGTGGGATACCCTTTTACCCTCTCTTTTTAATTTTTTCTAAAACCATGTTATATAGCTGTTATACTGCTTAATTTTCGTCTCAAATCTCTCTCTTTTTTCTCAAGAAATTATCTTGTATTATTTATGAGAATACTAAAATCTATTTTCATTTCCAGGGGTATTCATCAATACATAAAATTTATCTATTTTATTTTGGAATTTACATACATATAACCCTCACTCTATTTCCATGGGTTATAAATGACCTAACGATCAAGTTTTTAAGAACTTTTAAAACGTCATGATTTTGAAATGAAATCCATTTATTTTATTATATATGGTTTATTTATGAAATTCTTGATTATGATCTATGTGGATCACATGAAAATGAATACATATTAATGGTGCACCCTGATATTGCTCAAATGCATTGGGTAAAAAAGTTAATCTCTGGAGATGTCAAGTTTCACGATAGCTTGGTGAATAACCCTGGTAATTATTATGACACCTTGGGGATGAACCTTGGTGATATGTTCATGAATGTATAAATTAAATGTTGTATAAACATATTAATTTTATGGTTCATGTTATTTTCATTATTAAATTCCTCTACTTCCATTGCTCATGTCTTTATATTTTTATCAAGTTCCTATTGATTTCACAAGTAAACTGATTCCCTTGTTTTCCATACTGTGACTTCTTCTCACCGTTTCCTTTGATTTATGTCTCCAGGTTATGAGATGTAGTAAGTGTACTTTGGATGAGTCTATGATTAATCCTTACAAGTGTATTAGAAGGATATTTTATGTTGTTTTCATGTATTATGTTCTTGATTTCCAAGACACTAGACTTTAAAGATCATCTATATGTAAAATGTAATGAAAAGATATGTAATAAAAAGGTGGGATTCCATATTATAGGTCATTTGGGTCCTTATTCTTAGGGGTTTAGTCCATTTTAAGCCTAATTACACCTTAATCACAATAATTAATTTTAATCACATTCACTAATCATTTTTTTTCAAAAATTAAGTTGATATTTTAGATAAAAAAATATTATCTTCATTACAATTGTGTATGTTGGAATTTAAAAATTCAAATACCAAAAGAGGAAAAATTAATATTAATTAAAATCTCGTTGATAGATAGATTTACTAGTTTTAGTTGAAAAATGTTCAATACATTGTTATGTTTTTGTATTCAATTCTAAAAGGTAAATTTCTTCTAATGAATTAAATTGTATTAATAGACATATAATTTATACATTGTGACTTTGAAAAAAATTTATAATATAATTTAACATTAATAATTATTTAAACGCAAAGGTAGTTTTTAACTAAAATACTGTATTTTTCCCTATTCACTAAAAAATGACGTTTCTCGAAAAATTACCAAATATTCATGCTAACATAATTTTTACATTATAAATTCATAAAATATGTTAATTTAAAAAAATTAAATTCATAAGTGTCAAAATTAATATTTAAAATTGGTTCTCCATTACATGGCAGTTAAAAATAACTAAATATATGTTTTTATGTGAAATATTGGGATTTATCCTATCTTATGCATACCAAATCTATTAGATGAATATAAAAAATAATTTAATTAATATGTAACTTATCTATTACATTAATATCACTCACTATTTGTAATTAAATAAATCTATTAGGGTAAAATATCTTGGTGAGAAAATAAATAGTTTTTTTATAAAGATATACTTTTAACATTCAATTAGTTCTTATATTCATTTCTAATTTATTTTCAACCAATTATTTACTTTTACAATCAATAAATTTTCATAAGGTAGTTAATACTATTCAAAATAACCATTTTATATGTTATTATATTAAATAATAATTTTTTAAATATGGATTGTTTCTTAGTAAGACTTAGTAATTCTTATAGCGTAAGCCCTCAAAGATGGTCTCTTTTTTTATGTAACACAATCTATAGAGGAAGTTCATTTTTGTGTATATTGTATGATAACCTAGTATTGTGTAAATTTCTAACTATCTCAGTGTTTCATGTGTTAAAATATATAGAATAAATTTTAAAAAGTAAATATATTATAAAGTATCTAGATATTATATTACCTTATGTTCTTGGTGATTCATGTCATACGTGCTATCAAATACAATATTCTTACTTATGTTTTTCAAGGATCCACATTCTCCCCACCTTATTTAAATTGTGTCCTCTCAATTTTAACTCAATATTGGTAATATATTGTTTGATATTTCCTACATTGAAATCCTACATCTTGGGAAGAGTTCATGAAACATACACTAGAAAATAGAGAATGGAAAGTATAAAGGTCGCATGGTCTACCATAGAACGATGTCTCTATATAGGAGAACATTAGTTAAATTTAGAGATATATACTTGGTGGAAAAGCTTAAATATTCATAGGAAGTGAAGGAGTTCACCAATCACTAAAAATTAAATGTTTAATGGAATGTTTAGGGCCTCAAATTCATAAATCTATTATGATTTATAAGACCATCAGTTCAAAAAAAATCTATTAGGGAAACATTTTATTTCTAGTTCATTTTTATAAATTTGGGTAATTCTTTTACTGAACAAGAATATAACTAAAAAATTCTTACATGGTAGGTTTCAATTTTATATGAACAATCTTATCTCTTGGTTGTGATTTGATCAAATTCTTATAAATTCCTTTACTAACATGAATTAAATACCAATAATGATTTTTTATCCCTGAACCACTAAAAGAAACATTTAAAGGATCGTAAGGACTATAAAATAGTGACAAGTATTAATATTTGTCTTCAAATATCTCCTAAAATAAATATGGTTAGTAGATTAATTTCTAATCATCAAAATTGTTACTATTGGTTCATCACTAATATTTATTAGTTAAATTGTTTAACTAAAATCAATGAAAATTAAAAAGGACAATGTGTTGGTTTGTGGTTGGCGTGAAACCCATATTGACATTTGGTCAAGGGTTCAAGACCCATGGTTGCGCTAGATTTTATTTGTTGTCACCCAGCTTATAGGTTGTACTTTTCTAAAACCATATTAATATAAATTGAAAACATAAATATGATAGACAACCTTGAAATTAGGTTAATATATAAATAGGATTTTAACAAAGGTTTTCAATACAATATCAATACAAAAATACCTCATCCATTTTATTTATACATAGGTCTTTTCTTGGTATAGGTTTTATCTATAATATCATTAGTTGGATTTATAAATCATGACACCATATCTTCAATATAAAGCTCCATAGGGTTAACCTGGTTTACTTATTACGTATCCAAATATATCATAATGGTTTGTAAGGAAAATGTAGATTATCCTATGAATATCCCTCTAGGAGTGTCAAACTAGATGCATAGTAAGGCCCATTTTCATGTACCGGTTACCCTAAGTCAAGCCTGGAACACCTTTTTAAAGTTGTTACTCCTAGGTACATCTACGCAAGAACCACATCCACTTTTAGTATTTAGATAGAGATGTATTTCTAAGAAGAAGTACATAATCTATATTTTACCAAAATTCTAGGGTTTTTATCTATACATATTATCAAATTATACCTTAGGGATATGTTTTCTAATCTATGTTTTACTAAATCTAATTCTCAAGGTTTCTATTAAACTTCCTCTGATAGAAACTATAGAGACCCAACCCTATATAGCCTAGAGCTAGTTTCTGCTAATAAATACATTGACATGATTGCAAAGAATCATGACCTGAAGGACCAACTAGTTTAGTAGTCTTGGTAAATCAGATACATAAAGGGACATTTCTTTACAAATGAATACATTGATTATAACATAATATTTTCTTCTTCATTCAAAATAAATAACTCTAATGATAAATCTAATCCATATAGTAAAATCCACGAATATCTTTCATAGTATGATTATTGGATTCATGGGGAAGGAAACATTATAAGGGTGCGCTTAAATGTTTATTAAGGAAAAAATATTGCATATGTAAAAATGAATCAATTAGAATAGTTAATATAAAAAAGTGAATAATTGAACAAACATACCATGTAATCAATAAACTGAATGGGAGTACATAAGTAGTATAGCATGGTAAAAACTAGAAGCACATTAAATTAAAATAACTAGGTAATTTAATATCAATATGTAAAGTTAGTAGACTAATACCCATTCAACATATTCAATAAACTCAAAATGAAATGTATCCATAGATATTTTGACGCAATATCTCGTGGATGAATAATAACATAATCCTGAAAATGAAACGTATCCCTTGATATGTCACCACAAAATCTCATGGATGAATAATATCATAATATAAATGAAGGAAATACTTAATTACGAGATGCCATGTTTCCTGGGTACAAGGTACCTTTACTATAAAGACCTTTCACAAGACAATTTAAAAAATGTAGGGTAACACCCCCTATATGGTGTATATTCAAATGACTCATCCCATGAGACTATTGATGCATCGATGGGATATCTATAACTAGGCCTCAACTATGTCATACAAGTCCAAAAAATTCCCCATCTATCAAATAATTGATTTTAAAATGTGCCTGATCAAATATCAATATGGTATAAGAGATACATATTTATCAATATTAACTCATATAGTCAAATAACAGTCAAAGTAGACACCATTTGTAAAATGGAACATGATTTAGGAAATATTAAAATCCATGATAAATAAAATGGATAATTATGGTGAAATTAAATGTTCAATTATCAGAAGAGATTGAATATTTCAAGGGTACTAATAAATAAACAAACGAAGTGAAAGTGTATACTACCCTTGTCCAAATAAATAATAAATCATCAATATCAATATTAATTAAAGTTTCAATACAACAAATATCATGTGCAGTAAAAATAGGGTGTTGTTATCATTGATGAAAAATAATATTAGCTTTTAAAAATATTATTGAGGGAAATACCCTTTGATTTTGAAAAAACTTTTGAAAATATTTCTCTTTAAAAATATTTTTTTTGAAAAGTATGCTTCAAGGAAATGATAAAGGCTGAATCCATACATATTGTATGAGGTAAAAATAATATTCCTTTTGTACGTGAAAAGGTTAGAAAATTCCTTGTTAGGAAAGAAACACAAATATTTATTTGAAACATTGTTAAAAGAACAAGGGGTAAAAATGATTTGACCAAATCTTTTTAAAAACCTTTTTGAAAACCTTTTAATAAAACATGGTTTTTAAATAAAATAGTTTCTCCTACCAAAGAGAGATATAAAGATGGGTTTTCTGAAAAAAATTTTATAAAACATTTTGAGTACCAATGAATTTAAGATTTTTAATAATACTTGAAAATGGTCTTGAATAACTAGATAACAATTAAATGGTATATTGAACAATGGATTTATAATTTCAGGGAATGGAAATACCATTTAAATATCCTTCATTTTATTATTGAGGAAAAAATAATTAAACATCCCAAAGTGTCCCACAAACATATTGAAATATTTTTAAAAATTAATCCTCATAAAGGAATAAAATTATATGAATGTTTAATATATCACGAGAGTAATAATATTCATGAAATATCATAAAAATTTGAGTACATACACCATGTAAAAGAAACTTGGTGCATAACAACAATTAGTCCTTAATGGAATGTAAATTGAGACGAAAATCCCTTATCGATGTGGTAACAAATGGATTAGAAATCGCAAAGGTAATAATCCATTAATAAACATTTAAATACCATTAATATTATATAAATATTGATATTAAATGTCAATGTGGTAGTATTTACACCATATATAAGAAATTTGGGGCATAATAATTAAGTATACCTCACATAATGAAAAAGATACAAGAATCCACTACCAATGTTGTAAAAAATGTATTAAAAAATCAAAGGTATTAATAATTAAGTATAACAATTAATTACCATTAATATAATAGGTTTAATTATATTATATATCAATGTTGCATTATGTACACCATATATATGGAAATTGGTGTACAATAATTAAGTATGCCTCATGTAATGAAAATGAGGCAAGAATCCCAAACCAATGTGGTAACAACTGAATTAAAAATCCATAGATAATAATCCACAAATAAAACACTAAAATAACATGAAGATGATATAATTCATGATTTTATATGTCATTGTTGTAGTATTTACACCATATATAAGAAATTATGTGCACAATAATTATGTATGCCTCACCGAATGAAAATGAGACAAGAATCCCTTACCTTCTATTTCCTTTTGGGTGGACATAATTTAACTTCCTATATAATAAACATATGTTAATTTTATAATTGATTCATAACCTTTTTAAGGTTTATATTTACATTTTTGTACTTATTTACATGTTCTGTATAAATACTAAATCAATTATAATTAAGTCAGGTGTTTTTGACCAAATTTAGTTTATGTGTCAAAAAAAATATTTTTGGTCAACTATTGTCAAATGGTTCATTATATAACATATACATAATTATAACCATTACATAATAATCATATTTTTACATCAATTATACATTTAAAATAAATCATTAAATATGGTTAGGAAAATTAGAATATGTTACAATCATGGAAACGGTAGACTGTTCGTACGAATGAGTAACATTTCCAATTTTAAATATGCACTGTGGAAAGATGGTAAGTAACTAAAATATTTCCATAATTATCCTTATATAATAAATATCATATTATTTAATCATATATATTTATATATATAATTATGTGATGTTAAAGGAGTCCCATCATGTCGAGGAAGCGGTAGCCCACATGTCCACAAACGACGTTATCTATTTTAAAGAGTGCGAAGGAGTAATAAAGTAAATGATATATATATATATATATTTAAAGAAAGTTAATTATTTCATTAATATCATATATATGTTTTTATGTCTCATATTTTTAATTATAACAATTATTTATACATTCCATGTATCATGAAAATGACTCACATCGCTTTGAGTGGGCGCCGATCCACACTTCTTCAAATGAGATTATCGTATTTACAAAAGTTGGAAAGAATAAATGTATGTTATAAGTAAAAATTTAAGAAGTTTAAAATATTATAAGTAACATATATATCATATATAAATATATTTTACACCGTAATGGCCACCATAAAAAGAGGTAATGGAAGATTGAATAATCATCGTTTCATGAGATGGTAATTCACCGTTCACAGAAATGTTATGTTCATTACCCATTAAATGGTGGTGTGAGTAATTTTAGGTAGAAATATAGGAATAAATAAATCATAGTATATTTAGGATAATGGTTTTTCTACACAAAAAAATAATAAGGATAATTTAGGGGTTGGAGAATTGAAATGAAATTAGAGAGATGGAGAAAAGACATTAACTTTTAATCGGGTAACTTCTTTTGGTTTAACCAAAAGGAATCCATGGAGTGTATTATACCCAAAGGGGTGATTATAGGTTGACCAGAGGGTTTTTGTGATTCCATTTGGGAAGATATTGGCTAAACATGGGATGTTGGAGATGTGTGAGTAATGGGTAGAGGTGGTGGCCCTTTATAGGGAAGGAAAAGGACTCCCATGGTATTATTGAAAAGATGTTAGATGTACACATGTTATTACCTAAAACAAGTAATACCATACCACCAAAATTCATTAATTTAAAGGTCATGTCCGAAATAGTTCTATTAAATGAGTGTTGAACAAGTATATAGGTCATTTGGTCCCTTAAACATAGGGTTTTAGTCCATTTTAAGCTTAATTACACCTTAATCACTGTACTTAATTTTAATCCCTTTCACTAATTGTTTTTGTCAAAAGTTAAGTTTAACTTATGAGACCAAAAATATTATCTTAATTAAAATGTTTTATGTCAAATTTTCAATATTCAAATCACAAAAGTGAAATAAGTAAGATTATTTCTAATCCCGCAGACAGACGGATTAACTAATTCTACTAGAAAAATGCTCAAAAGACTTTTATGTTGATATGTTCAATTTAAGAATGTAATTTGATTATAATGAACTGAATTTTATTAATAGACGTATAATTGATCTATTGTGACTTTTAAAAAAATTTATAATAGAATATAACTTTAATAATTATTTAAATGAACATGCAGTTTTTAAATAAGACGCCATATTTTTCACTGTTCACTAAAAAATAGTTTGCTATAAAAATATGCTTTTAATATTCAATTGGTTCTTACATTCATTTATAATATATTTGTAACAAATTATTTAGTTTTCTAAACCATATATGTTCATATGTTTGTTAATAATATTCATAATAGCTAGTTAATATCTTATCATATTAATTAATATTGTTTCAATTATATTCTGTTTGTCGGTAAGACTCAGTATTGCATACAACACAAGCCATCGAAGAAGGTCGCTTTTGGGTGTAATGAAAGATATAGAGGAAGGTCGATGTTGTGTTTTGGTGTAACAAGGTCAACCTGTGTGTTTTAGAAAATTATTCCCATTTAAATTAATTTTTTTAATTAATCATAATATATATATATTATTAATTATTTTAGGATTTTTTAGAATGGGTTAGAGCCTTGTGTGTTTTGGATGTTGGTTGATATACAAGAACAAGCTCACCAAATTTTTTGGGGCTATGCTTGATAAAGGAAATGGATTTAGATTGAGGTTGGTAGACCCTTATACATACCCATTGGGTTTTATGAATTATTTATATGGCAAGGTATCTGTGTGAAACTACCACTTCATTCAATACACCTATTTACATTTTATTATTTTTTTGATAAATATTAAATGCCTATTACTAAAATGATCAATGTTCCATGTCCGTGATGATCCCTATGCTCTAGCATGAAACCTAAACCATTGTTGGACGAGGGATTGATTATAATTCTATACCTTGTGATTATTTAAAGATAAGGGGATTTAAAAAATTAAATGAATGAAACCAGATGTAATGTATGGTTCCCTTAGAGACCTCCATGTTGAGGTGATTGATGAGTTGAAATGCATTTCAAAGAGATTGAACCTTGAAAAAACATTGATATACTTTAGTAACATTGGTCTAGTAGATATGATCATTTAGAGAGCATTCATTCCAAAACTAAGATATAATTTCCTTATTTGGGATGACCATGTTGAGGTTATAGATAGGTTGGTTATTTGGACTAACCTACAATGACTTGAAAAGGTGATGTGATTGAATTCATCCCCACTATGAGATATTCTTGGGAGGCCAATGGTGACACAATGACACATATAGATACAAATTTATGTCCTTCCACTAAAATATTTGAAATTAAGTGAGATATGGATATGATATAGGGGGAACCTATTGAGGTTTCCACATTTGTGAAGGGACCTTTGGGCCCCCAATCAGTGGCCCAGTGAAATGTTTATCCTAATGATGGTGTGTTCTTAGTAAATGTCTAATGAAGATCATGGGGGTCACCCAGGGAAATGAATATATGAATAGATATAATTATGATTTTTAGTATCAAAAATCATGCACAGGAGAGAGATAACATGTTAATGACATAGTTTTAAGAAGATGGAAAACCCCAGTGAGACATGATTTATGAAATATCATGTGAGGGATGTTATACCCCATCTAGATACATATCAGGCACAATATTTTTAGGATTCTGTGTTTTATTTTTTTATTATTGATGAAATGGTATTCTTTGGACTTTATCTTTAGATGTGTGGGGATGAGATGTGAAATTTTCCAATAATTGGATGTTTTGGATTACCTTGATTGGGAGTTGACCACTCTGACTTTGTACCACATGGGTCATCCATTGGTCTTTTCTATTGTATACCATGTGGATTATTTCTCTAGGGTTTACCTTATTTTCATTGAGTGGGAATAACCCATGTGTTTATCTTATGTTTACATGGAGGTCAGTCCATGGGGGTATTTGTAGTGACCCAGCCTCAGATAACACAAAGCCGATGTCTACTACTAAATAAATTGGCATAATTACAAGGAATCAAGCCCTGAAGGACCGTTCTGTTTAGTAGTTTTGGTAATCCATATAAATAAATGTGTATTGAATTATAAATGAATACATTGATAAAAACATAATTTTTTTTTCTTCTTTTAAAATAAATAACTATCAAGATAAATGTAATCCATATAGTAAAATCCATCCATATATTTCATAGTAGGATTCTTGTATTTATAGGGAACGAAAAATAATAAGGATTATAAAAAATTCTCAGTACGGGAAAAATATAGAGGAAGTAATAATGAATCAATGAGAATAGTAAATATATAAAGGTGAATAACTGAACGTACATGAAATGTAATCAATAAATTGAATGAAAGTACAAAATAAATATGGAAAGGTAATTATTGGAAGCAAAAGCCATTAAAAAAACAAGATAAAGAAACATAAATATGGAAATTTAGGAAACTAAAACACATTCCATTTCTTCAATGAACTAAGAATGAAATGTATTCATAGATATGTTGATGCATTATCTCATGGATGACTAATAACTGTATCCTGAAAATGAAAGAAACTATAGATATGTCGACCCAAAATATCATGAATGAATAATATCAAAATATAAATGAAGGAAATGAATAATTATTAGACTCCATGTTCCCTAGGTAGATGGTAACATTACCTTCAAGACCTTTCACAAGAAAATTTACAAAATGTAGGGTAAAAACCCATCAAAGGTGGATAGCCAGATGGCTCATCTCATGAGACTATCGATGCATCAAGGGGCTATCTATAACTAGGCCTTTCCCATGATATACCAGTTAAAAACATTTTCCATATATCAAATAATTGATTTAACAATGTTTTTTATTAGATATAAATATGGAGTACGAGATACAGATTTATCAATATTAACCCAGATAGTCAAATAACTATCAATTTATATAATGTATGTAAAATGGTATATGGTTTAGGCAATAGTAATGTCCATTATAAATGAAAAGGATAATTTTGGAGAAATTGAATGTTCAATGATCATAAGAGATTGAATATTTCAAGGGGACTAATAAATAAACCAATGAAGTGAATTTGAATACTATCATTTGGCCAAATAAATCACAAACCAAACATATAAAGATTAAGAAAAATATCAATACAACAAATCCCATATGGTTTAAAAATAGAGGTTTGTTGTCTTTGATGAAATAAAAGAATATAATTAAAAAATATTCTTGGAGATAATACCTTTTTCTTTTAAAAAACATTTTTAAAGCATTTTTCTTTAAAAATAAACCTTTTGAAAAGGAATATTCAACTAAATGATGACGGATGAATCCATACATGTCATACGAGGTAAAAAGAATATTCTTTTTGTATGAAAAAAGGTTAGAAGATGCCTCATTAGGAAAGAGACAAGAAGATTCCATTGAAACTTTAATAAAATACAAAAAGGGTAAAAATGTATTTACCAAATCATTTAAAAACTTTTTTTAGAATCTTATAAAACATGGTTTTTATAATAAAATAGGTTCTCCGACTAAAGAGAGATATAATTTCGGGTTTTCTAAAAAACATTTTATAAAACATTTTCACTAAAAAATAATTGAAGATTGGTTATAATACATAAAAAATGTACAAGATTTACTAGAGGATAATGAATTGGAATATTCAAAAATGGTTATATAATTTTCTGTAATGGAAATACAATTGAAAGATCATTAATTCTATATTTGAGGAAAATAATATTTAAACATCCCAAAGTGTCCCCTACCACATTAAAATATTTTAAATAAATAATCCTCTTTTAGGAATAATATTATATGAATGCTTAAAATATCACCAGAGTAAGTAAATTCATGATATATCATGTAATGTTTAGTACATACACAATGTAAAAGAATCTAGGTGCATAATAACAATTAGGCCTAAATAGAATGTGAATTGAGACCAAAATCCCTTACCAATGTGGTAAGAAATGGATTGGAAAACCCAAAGATAATAATTATTAAATAAAACATTTAAATACCATGAATATGATTTAATTAATAATATAATATGTAAATGTGTATGTAAGTACACCATATATAATAAATTAGGTGCACGAAAATTAAGTGTGCCTCACGGAATGAAAATGAGACAAGAATCCTTTACTAATGCTATAACAAATGAATTTGAAAACCCAATGGTATTAATAATTAAATAAAACATTTAAATACCATGAAGATAATAGGGTTCATGATATAATATATCAATTTGGATGTTTGTAAACTATTTATAATAAATCAGGTGTACAATAATAATGTACACCTCATGTAATGAAAATGAGACAAGAATCCCTAACCAATGTGGTAACAAATGAATTAGAAAAACCAAAGGTAATAATAATCAAATAAAAAAATTAAAATATCATAGGGATGATAGAATAAATGATATTATATGTCAATGTGGTAGTAAGTGCACAATATATATGAAATTAGGTGGACAATAATTAAGTATGCCTCACAGAATGAAAATGAGATAAGAATCCCTTACCTTGGGTTTCCTTTCAGGTGAATATACTTTAACATCCAATATAATAAACATATGTTAATTTTATACTTGCTTCATAAAAATTTTCATGTTTATAATTACTTTTATTTAACTTTTTACCATGTTGTGTTTAACTACTTAAACAATTAATTTTACATCATGTGTTTTTGACCAAATTCGGTTTATGTGACAAAACAAAAATTATTGGTCAACTATGGTCAAATGGGTCATTATATAACATCTAGAGAATGATAACTATGACATAAAAATAATATTTTTACATCAATTATACTTTTTAAATCAATCATTAAATATGGTTATGAAAATGATTATATGTTACAATCATGGAGACTGTAGGTCATACATACACATGAGTAACATTCCCATTTATAAATGATCATTGTAGAAAGAATGAAAATTAACTCAAATCTTTCAAGAATGATAATTATATAATAAATATCTTATTATTTAATCATATATACTTATATATATATAATTATTTTATTTAAAAGTAATCACACCACGTGGTGGAGGCTGTAGTCCACATGTCCATGAAAAGTGTCAAAATTAATATTTAAAATTGGATCTTCATAATAAGGCAGTTAAAAATATATAAACATAGGTTTTTATGTAAAATATTTTTTTTGATACTATATTATTCATCCAAAATCTATTGGATGAATATAAAAAATAATTGATTGAATATGTAACATATTTATTAAATTAATATCACTCACTATTTGTAATTAATTAAATCTCTTTGTGTAAATTAGCTTTGTGAGAAAATAAATAGTTTTCTATAAACACATGATTTTAATATTTAATTGGTTGTTATATTCATTTCTAATTTAATAGTAACCAATAATTTAATTGTACTAACTATATATTTTAATAAGTTAGTTAATATTCTTTATAACGACCAGTTTGTATCTTATTATATTAAATAATAATTTTTTAATTATAGATTGTTTCTCAGTAAGACTCAGTATTTCATACATCAAAATCCATAAAATAAGGTCATTTTTTCTTGTAACATATGCTATAGAAGAAGGTCATTGTTGTATATGGTGTTTTCTAACCGAGTTTTGCATGCATTGAAATCTAACTAAGTGTTTCATGCATTGAAATTTATTGAATATATTTTAAATAGTAAATATATTATAAAGTATCTGGATATTATATTATCTTATGTTCTTGGAAACACATGTTATACCCACTCTCGAATATAAGGTTCATACTTTTGTTTTTCAGGGATTCATATTCACCCCATCTTATTTAAATTGTGTCCTCTCAATTTAACTTCCATATTGGTAAGTTATTGTTTGATATTTCCTACATTGAAATACCAAATCATAATATGAACTCATGAAACATCCTCTAGAAAATAGAGATAGGAAATTAAGATGGTCAAATAGACTACCATGCAATTGGGTCTTTATGTAAGAGAACATTAGTGGCATGTAGATATATATACTTGGTGGAAAAGCATAAATATTCACAAGAAGTTAATGAGGTCATCAATCACCAACATGTGAATGGTTAATGGAATGTTGAGAGCCTTAAATCTATAAAAATTTGATTATTTAGAATACCACCAGTTAAACATAAATTATGTTATTAAGGCCACATTTTTTTATAATTAATTTTCTTAAATTTGGGTATTTTTTTACTAACCAAGAATATAATGAAAAATTCTTAGTTGGTAGGTTTAAATTTCAAATGAAAAATCTTATCCCTTGGTTTTGATTTGATCAAATTCTAATTAATTACTTTAATAACATGAATTAATTACCAATAATAAAATTTTGTTGTGCCTGAAGAACTAAAAGATACATTTAAAGAATCATAAGGCCTATAAATGAGTGGAAAGTCTTAATATTTTTATTTAAATATCTCCAAAAATAATTATGGTTTTTAGATTAAGTTTTAATCATAAAAAGTGTTCATACTGGTTCATCATTAATATTTATCCCTTAAATTGTTTAACTAAAAGCAGTGAAAATTAATAAGGACATTGCATAGGTTATTGGTTGGTGTGAAACCCTTATCATTTTTCAGTTATTGGTTCAAGACCCATGAACTTGTCAGATTTTATTGGTTGTCACCCAGATTATAGGTTGTCCTTCTCTAAAACCATAATAATATAACTTCTAAATATAAATATGATAGACATACTTTAAATTAGGTTAATATTTAAATTGAAATTTAACTAAGGTTTTCAATACAACCTCAATACATAAATACCTCATCCATTTTAATTCCATATAGGTTTTTCTTTGGCATAGGGTTTATCTATAATATCATTAATTGGATTTCTAATTTATGAGGCCATATATTCAATCTAAAACTCGATATATTTGACATGGGTTACAAATTATGCATCCAAATATTTCATAATGGTTTGTAATGAAAAAGTGGATTATCCTATGAATATCCCCTGGGAGTGCTAAACTAGGTGCGTAGTAAGGCCCATTGTCTTGTACTAGGTTACCCCGAGTCAAGCCCGGAACACCTTTTTATAGTTTTTACTCCTAGGTAAATCTATTCTAGAATCACATCCACCTGTAGTATCTAGATATGGATACATTTCTAAGAACATCCACATAATCTATACTTTACTAAAACTCTTAGGTTTTCATCTTTACTTATTCTTAAATTCTACCTTAGAGTTATGTTTGGCAATCTAGGATTTCCTAAATCCAATTCCAATGATTGCTATTAAAATTCCTCTGATACCAACTATAGATACCCATCCCATGATAGACATAAGCCAGTGTTTCCTAATAAATACATTGGCATGATTAAAAGGAATCAAGACCCGAAGGACCAACCAGTTTAACAGTCTTGGAAAACTAGATACATAAATTAGTATTTAAATAAAAATGAATACATTGATGATATCATAATATTTTTTCTTATTTATAAATAAATAACACAGATCATAAATATAATCCATATATTAAAATCCATGTATGTCTTTCATAGTACGCTTATTGGATTCCAGGGGAAGGAAACATAATAAGGGTGAGCTCTAATGCACAGTAAGGAAAAAATATAGAGGACAAAATAATTAATCAATGAGATTAGTTAATATGGAAAGGTAAATAACATAACAAATATTCCATTCAATCAATAAACTGAATGGAAGTATGTAAGGAATATAGAAAGGTAATAATTGTAAGAAAAATACATTCAAAAAACTAGATAAGTCAATATCTATATGGAATGTTAAGAAAATGAAAGGCAATACATTTATTAAATAAAATAAAAATGAAATGTATTCGTAGATATGTCAACTCATTATTTCATGGATGAATAATAAATGAATCCTAAAAATGAAACAAATCCATAGATACATCACCACAAAATATCCTGGATGAATAATATTAGAATAAAAATGAAGGAAATGATTAATTATTAGACACCATGTTTCCTAGGTACATGGTACCTTTACTATCAAGACCGTTCATAATACAGTTTAAAAAATGTAGGGTAAAGCACCCTCTAAGGCAGCTATTCAAATGACTTGTCCCATGCAACTTCTAATGCATCGAGGGGCTATCTAAAACAAGGCCCCTCCTGTGTCATACTAGTCTAAAATATTTCTCATCTATCAAACAACTAATTTAACAATGTTCCTTATCAAATATCCATATGGTGTAATAGATACAGATTTAACAATATTCACCCAGATATACAAATAACATTCAAAGTAGACACCATATTTAAAATGTTATATGATTTAGGCAATAATAATATCCATTATAAATGAAATGGATAATTTTGGGGAAATTCAATGTTCAATGATCATAAGATATTGAATATTTCAAGGGGACTAATAAATAAATCAATGAAGTGAATTTCTATACTATCCTTGGACAAATAAATCATATAACATCCATATCAAGATTAAGGATGGTATCAATACAACAAATCCCATGTGGAGTAAAAATAGAGGGTTGCTTTCATTGATAAACTATAAGAATAGCTTTAAAAAATATTATTGAGAAAAATATAATTTTATTTTGAAAAAAAATTTGAAAATAATTTTCTTCTAATATAAAATTTTGTGAATTATTCTTCACTTAAATGATGGTGTATGAATCCATACATTTCATACAAGGTAAAAAGAATATTCCTTTTGTATGAGAAAAGGTTAGAAAATGACTCGTTTGGAAAGTGACCAGAAGATTCCTTTGAAACTTTGGTAAAAGAAAAAAACGTGTAAAAATTTCTTTACCAAATAATTTTAAAAACATTTTTGAAAAACTTTTAACAAAACATTTTTTAGAATAAACTAATTTCTTCAACTAAAGAGTGATATAAATATGGGTTTTCTAAAAAACAATTTATAAAACTTTTTGGGTACCAAAGAATTGAAGATTTCTACTAATACTTGACAATTGTCATGAATAACTAGATAATAATGAAATTTTATATTGAAAAATTCTTATATAAGTTCATGTAATGAAAATACCATCTAAATATCAATAAAGATATTGTTGAGGAAAATAATCATTAAACATCCCAAAGTGTGACATACTAGGATGAAATATTTTAAAAAAATAATACGCATGAAGTAACAAAACTATACGAATGTTTAAAATATCATGAGATTAAGTATTTTCATTATATACCATGTAACAGGAAGTACGTACACTATGTAAAAGAAACTAGGTGCATAACAATAATTAAGCCTCAATGAAGTGTAAATTGAGACGAAAATCCCTTACCAATGTGGTAACAAATGGATTGGAAATACCAAATTGTAATAATCCATTAATAAAACAATTAAATACCCTTAATATGATATAATTCATTGTATTACATGTCAATGATGTTGTGATTACACCTTAAATAATAAATTAGGTGCATGACAATTAAATATGCCTCACAGAATGAAAATGAGACAAGAATCCCTTACTAATGTGGTAAAAAATGAATTTGAAAAACCAAGGTATTAATAAATAATTATAACATTTATTTACCATGAATATAATAGGTTTCATGATATAATATTTCAATTTTTTAGTAAGTCCACTATATATAAGAAATTAGGTGTACAACAATTAAGTATGCTTCATGTAATGAAAAAGAGACAATAATCGCTTACCAATGTGGTAACAAATGAATTGAAAAAACCATATGTAATAACATATAAATAAAACACTAAAATTACATGAATATGATATAATTAATGATATTATATATCAATTTGGTAGTAATTAAACCATATATAAGAAATTATGTGCACAATAGTTAAGTACGCCTCACAGAATGAAAATGAGATAATAATCCCTTACCTTATGATTCATTTTGGGTGGAAATCCTTTAAATTCTAGTATAATAAACTTTTTTAAATTTTATTATTGATTCATAAATTTTTTCATGTTTATAATTACCTTTATTTCAATTATTACCATGTTTTTTACAACTACATAATCAATTATGTTTATGTCAGGTGTTTTTGACCAAATCTGGTTTATGTGTCAAAACAATTATTGTTGGTAAACTATGGTCAAAGGGTAATTATATAACATCTACATAATAATAACCATGACATAATTATCTTATTTTTTGATCAATTATACTTTTAAAATTAATAATTAAATATGGTTATGAAAATGGGAATATGTTACAATCATGAAGACGGTAGGTTGTACGTACGCATGAGTAACATTCCTATTCTAAAATGATTATTGCGGAAATAAGGTGAGTAACACAAATATTACAAGAATTATCATTATATAATAAATAAAATATTATTTAATCATATATTCTTATATATAAAATTATGTCATGTAAAATTAATCACATCATATCGAGGAGGCGGTAGTCTACACATCCAAGAACGATGTTATCTCTTTTAAACTATGTGAAGGGGAATAAAGAAAATGATATATATATATATATATATATTTACAGAAAGTTAATTATGTCATTAATATTATATATATGTTTTTAATGACTCATAAAATTAATTATAACAATCATTTATACATTCCATGTATCAAGAAAACGAATCACATCGCTTTGACGGGTGGTAGTCCACACTTCCTCAAACGAGATTATCCTATTTAAACAACTTGGAAAGAGTAAATTTATATTATAAATGAAAATTACAGAAGGTTAAAACATTATATATAACATATATATATTATATAAATAATTTTTCTATAATAATTTCCACCATAATAGGCGGTAATGTAAAATTGAATAATTATCGTTTCATGAGGCAGTAATTTTCCGTTCACAGAAACATTATGTCCATTACAAATTAGATTGTGGTGCATGTAAATGTAGGTAGAAATATAATAATAGTAAAATTATATAATATTTTTGATACTGGTTTTGTTACACAAGAAAATAATAATATGATTTTAGGGGTTGGAGAATGGAAATGAAACTAGATAGATTGAGAAAAGACACTACCTTTTAATCTGGTAACTTCTTATTGTTTAACCAAAAGGCATACATAGAAAGTATTATTCCCAAAGGGAGGATTATAGGTTGAGATTATGGATTTTAGGATGTTATTTGGGCATATCATGTCTGAACATGAGATGTTGGATAGGTGTTAGTAATGGGTAGAGGTGGTGGCCTTTTATAGGGAAGGAAAATGATTCACATTGTATTCTTGAAAAGTAGTTAGGTGTACACATGTTCTTACCTAAAAAAAGTCAAAAAATAAAATCAAAACTCATTAATGGAAGGTTAATGGACGAAATAGTTCCATTTAATGAGTTTTGGTCAAGCGTATAGATCATTTGTGGCCATAAACATAGGGTTTTGGACCATTTTTAAGCTTAATTACACCTTAATCACAATACAAAATTTTAATCAATTTCACTAATAATTTTTGTAAAAAATTATGTTGATTTTGTGAGACTGAAAATAATATATTAATTACAATGGTTTATATCATATTTTTAAAATTCAAATCATAGAAGTGTAGGAATTTATATTATTTCTAATCTCGTAGATATAAAGATTAACTAGTTTTTGTAAAAAATGATCAAAAAATTGTTATGTTTTAATATTAAATATGAAAAATTAAATTGATTATAATGAACCAAATTTTATTAATAGATTTATAATTGATCCAATTAAACTTTAAAAAAATTTATAATATAATTTAACATTAATAATTATTTAAACTAAAAGGCATTTTTTAACTAAACACGGTATTTTTCACTTTTCACTAAAAAATGATGTTTCTCAGAAAAATACCAAAAAATCATCCTAAGATAATTTTGAAATTATGAATTAAAAAATGATGTTTATTTTATCAAATTGAATTCATAAAAGTGTCAAAATTAAGATTTCAAATAGGTTCTTCATTATAAGGCGGTTAAAAATTCCTAAATATAGGTTATTATGTGAAATATTGGGTTGAATCTTATATTATGTGTACCAAATATATTGGATGAATATAAAAAAATATTGAATATATAACATATTTATTACATTTATATCACTGAATATTTTTAATTAATTAAATTTATTATTGTAAAACATCTTTGTGAGAGAAAAATAGCTTTCTATAAAAATAAGCTTTTAATATTCAATTGGTCTTATATTCATTTATGATTAATTTTAACCAATGATTTAGTTGCATAAACAATATATTTTCATAAGTTAGTTAATAATATTCTTACTGGATATTTTATATATTTTTATATTAAATAGTAATGTTTTAATTATAGGTTGTTTCTTAGTGAGACTCGGTACTTCATATAGCACAATCCATCGTAGATGGTCACTTTTGGGTGTAACGAAGGATATAGATGAAGGTAGTTGTTGCATTTATATGCAACAAGGTCAACCTGTGTGTTTTATAAAGTTATTCCCTTTTAAATTAGATGGTTTTATTAATAATAAATATATATAACTAATTATCTTAGGTAGTTTTAGGCTGGGTTAGAGCCTTGGGTGTTTTGGATGTTGGATGATAGAAAAGAAAAAGCTCACCAAATGTTTTTGGTCTATTCTTAAAAGAGGAAATGGATTTAGATTTTGGTTGGTGGACCTTTTTTATACCCATTGGGTATAATGCGTTATTTATATGGCATGGTATTTTTTTGAAACTACCACTTCATTTAATATACCTATTTATATTTAAGTAATTTTCTGATAAATATTAAATGCCTATTACTGAAATGATCAATTTTCCATGGCCATGATGATCCATGTGAACTAGATTGAAAACTCGGCCATTGATGGATGAGGCCTTGATTATAATTCTATACCTTGTGAATATTGAAACCTAAGGGGATTTAAAAAAAATTAAATGAATGGAACAATATGTAATGTATGGTTCCCGTAGAGACCTCCATGTAGAGGTGTGTGATGAGTTGAAATGCATGTACAAGAGACTGACCCTTGCGAAAACATTGATATGATTTAGTAACATTGGTATAGTTGATATAAGAATTGGGAAATAATTCCTTCGAAAACTGAGATATAATTTCCTTAGTTGGGATGAACATGTTGAGCTTATAGGACAGTTGCCTATTTAGACTAACCTACAGTGACGTGAAGAGGTGATGGGATTGAATTCATCCCCACTGTGAGACATTCTTGGTAGGCTAGTGGTGACTCAATGATATATTTGGATACAAATGGATGTCCTACCCCTAAAATATATGCATTTAAGTGAGAGATGAAGTGTGTTCATTGAGTCAATGATGGATGAGCATGAGACAAAACCCTTGCCGAGTGGCGATTAGGTAGACCTATCCCACCCAAGAGGATTGAACGTCTTCTCATATGATGCTCAACATAGATGCTCTCCCTGGATTCTGAAGGAAATGAATAAGGTTTGAGCTCTTGAAGAAAAACTCAGTATTTTCTCATCCTTTGGTATTCCTTCTGGTTCATTTGTATTTCCAGAAAATCGCATCCCACAACGTATTATTCGAAAGGGATCCATGACTCATGTCTATGCTTCAGATGGTATAATCACGCAATGGTTAGAACTCTGCAAGAATTACTTAATCTCCCATATTTCCATTACCAAATGAATGACCCCTTGGAAAAATTCTTGAACTTTTGGTCCGTCTTTCTACGATTTGGGTCTTTAGTGATTTTAAATGTGTCTCTCTAGGAAAGGGTTTCTTCCATATATTGTTTCATTCCTCTGAATTGAAAGGTCTTGATTGGGGATTTGGGTCAATAAACCTCAAACTAGGAATACTTAAGATATACTAATGGAACCTGAACTTTAGTATTTATGACTTTAAGAACACTTTTGCGCAAGTTTGGATCAAGATATATGGTTTAAATTGGGTTTTATGGAATTGTAAAATTCTATTTGACATTGCCTCTGCAATGGGAACCAATCCGTATGGATCAAGCCACTGAGAAAGATACCTTTGGCCATTTTGAGAGAATTTTAGTTGAGTTTGATTTAATATCTACCTTGATTAACAACGTTTTTCTCTCCACCTCTAAGGATGAAATCAATCTGAGAATTGTGTATGAAAATTACCTATGTTTTGTGAAATCTATTGCATGATTGGACACTCCAAATACAACTATCGATCAGGTAATAAATTTACAAAATGCATGTTGAGAGTACATGATGACTCTCAATGCAAATGTATGGAGGATCTAAAGCCCTATCAAGAGAGTTATGCTCTTCTGAATAACCACCCAGGTGCACCTCCAATTCCTGCTGGTCAAATATCTACCTCTAAAAATGTCTAGACTGGGCAGCCTGTTTCCCCTCATCTGGATGGAGAAAAGAAAGCCAGTTGGGACAATATATCAGAAGGAACTATAAAATATGAAGGAAGTATCTCATTTAAAGATTATTTGGTCAAAGTTATTGAAGATGAAACAAATAATTCAGACTCGGAAGACAGTCAAATAGAGAAGGAACTCTTGGCTCAAGCAATGGCTGATGACAGAGTAAGGCAAGAGATGCATGCTATAAAATGGAGAAAGGGTATGATTATTATAGATGGTACAACTTCAAAGAAGGTTAAGCTCAATTAGGAATGGATAAAAATAATTCCCACTACTGATATTGAAGATGGAATGCTATCTTGCCATTCCAATTCTCAAAATACAGCTAAAGACCCTGTTTTTTCTAGCACATGGACAAGCCTCAGTTTTTTTATGATTTGAAAAATCTTACTAGAGACACTTTATTAATGTAGTCTTTGAATATACACACTAACTTTTCACCCAAAGCCTTTCATTTTTATGAAATCTCCTCTCCCATTTAGATTGATACCATACCTCCCACCCCCTATAGGGTTACTAGATAGAGATGTTATGCATCCTAATAAGGCCACCAGCCATGAATATGAAACTATGAAAGACTCCATCACCATGGAAAAGGTGGCTTAGTCTACTTCCATGAAGAAGTTCGATAATCATGATGACTTACAAACAAAATAAGGACTAATTCCAATGTAGAACATTGCATCCCCATATGAGAAGGTACTTTGTAATGTTAACATTTATAAATCTGTTGATATGATCACTGAAAATTCTAAAAAAGTTAATGATGATCCATCTACGTCTACTCCCATTTTTTCAGAGGGTGATGAAGGTGGTGTGTAGATACAAGCATGAATTGGGAAGAGAGGTGGGCATCGTCATGGAAAGGGTGGGCGATTTCCCTATCACAGCATGAGTACCCTCTCTAGAACTGGGTGAACTCTTTTTCTGTTTTCTAATGTTACTTTACAGTTATGTTTTGTAGCCTCTACATTTGACTTTTCTTTTTTCTGTTTCAATAAAGATACCAACACCTCAACTTAAAAAAAAGTGAGGGATGAATATAATATAGGGGGAACCTAGTGTAGTTTTTGGATTTTTGATGAGACCTTGGGGGCCCCAATGGGTGGCCCACTGAAATGCTTCTCCTAGAGATGGTGTGTGCTCAGTAAATGTCTAATTAAGATTATTGGAGTCACCCAAGGACATGAATCTATGAATTGATATTATTATGATTTATATGATCATGAATCATGGACACGAGAAAAATAATATTTTAATGGATATGGATGTGGAAATGTTGAAATATGGTTTATTAAACCATGATTCCAAACCATGTGACCTAACTAGAAAATTAATGGTATAAAACTTATCTCATTCCCATGTTTAGTTTAACCCTATTTTCCTTCCCTCTCTATATTTTCATACATTCATGATTGAGATAACAATTTTCTCATTTCGCTTCCCATTCCAATTTATTATAGTGGATATTTAATCTAGATTCATCAAATATTCATCAATTAAATGGTTTTCCTTATATATATTAAATCTATATTCTTCTTCACCACAAATTTATTTTCACCTATGGCCATGGTGGGATATTATCATGTATGAAAAAACTAATTGAAAGGGATCTAGATGATAATTACTTCTATCACTCTATTTATAAAATGATTAAAATCTATTAGTGGTTTTAATTATTTTAAAGTAGCTGGTTATGTGAAGATCATTTTTTTAAAGAACTATATGTGAATTATTCATAGAAATGATTCATTTAAATTATTTAGACATGTTATACTCCATTAGTAAGGAAGGATTTATATTTGATGTTATTGTGTTCAAATTATATATTGATATGATTAATTTTAATTGAATATTCTATGTGTAGAATTTATAATTCCTATCATATGTTTGATAAAATTCATCTTCTTAGGGAAATGGTTTCATGTTAATGTTGTATACTTTTGTAAGGATTTAACATCATGGGAACCCTAGGTTCTTTGTTAGGGATTATAGTAAAAGTTAATTTATAGTGAATTATTACACTATACCTAGACTATGCTTTATTTTTATGATTCCACTATGTATAGTGATGATTTTACTAGTTTAGTATGCCACTATAGCATGCAGATTGAATAAAATTTGAAATTTTGTGGATGGATTGGTATGAGTATCCTTGTTGGTGTTAGACTTAATGACCTAAGAGTATATACAAATATTCTTGATTGGAATTTTAGGTTTACTTAGTAATTTAATTTCATTCTATAATATATTAAATATTTTTGTTCTTTTATCAAAATCAATTTTGTATCTTCATATATTTATTTTTTAAACTATCATTATTAGATTATATAATAAAGGTTTATAATGAAAAACATGGTGAACTCCTACATGGATAGTTATTTTAATAAACCATATACACTAATTTGGTCTATGTAGACCTCATTTTGATTAATATATATAAGTGAAACACCTGACATAAAAGTTTTAAACATTAATGCTTGTTGTGATCAGTTTTCATAGAGGTGGAATTATGATTGTTTTCTCTTAGACCACATATATATGGGTAGTTTTTTGGGTATATTTTTTAATTTTTTTTCTTATAGACTCGTCTATTTTTATCACCTCATCGAATTCCTATCTAATTCACTCTTTTCTCTTATTATTTCAGATATTTGGTAAGCATATTTTTGGAAGATGTTTTTATTTGAATGATTTGCATGTTCATCTATTTATATTGGTTATTATGGTTTCTATAAAATTTTATTTATATTATATCATGGGGTGAGTTAATTTTTATAGTTCTATTAGTGTTTTTTCCTGATATAAAAATATATGGAATGGAAATATTGGGTTCTTGATTGGTGCCCCTATGAAGGAGGATTTTTCTTTTGGTAAATACATTTCCCAAAGGTGAGTAATTATTTTCTATATAGTAGTCACCTGCTCATGGGTATGAGGAATGCCCATTGAGCCTTATCAATGGATAGAATGGGTTCTATTTTTTAGAGTATATAGGTTTAGTTCTTGACAACTATGATCTCCTAAAAAATTTAAAATTTGTGTACTATAGCTAAATATATCACCAAAAATTTTCATATGAATGGGTGACTAAAGAACCATGTGAGGAATCCTAGGTGGTAGAAAATACAAAATTCGATATCATGTTTACATGATGATGGAAACTAAGTAAATCATAATATATATTACTGATATCACTTTTTAATACCTTCCATTGTTTATGTAGGCCATAATTATTTATGAATATCACCTTAAAAATATTTCCATAAGTTATTAGAAAAATTTTCATAATATCAAAATAATTAATTCCAAGGATTTATAAAAACATAAGTCTCAATATAATAAATATTTTATGATACACACTATGAAATATATACCAAATGGGTATATACTTAGGCATTAATGATAACGAAAGAAAAATTAGGGAATCACTCAATATAGAGTGTGATGTTTTGTAAAGTAAGAGAAAAACAAATCATGATATATAACATAGTTTAGATAATTATGTTAAGAGAATGGATTTTATAATTCAACACGTTAGTTTATGTAGGGTGACATAACAATGAGTATGGGGTCAAATGGATGGATTTTGTATCTCTATACCAATATTATAACTATAGGTAACCACTATACATAATTTATATATGTCATACAATCAGTCTGATGCACTAATGAGGGTGTTTTTCTTCAATACAGTCTTTAATATAATAAAAATATACTAGGGATAACACAAAAACCCTCTAATGATGTCATTTATTGGATAAAAAATCCAATACTTCATCCCTAAAAATATCTATTCAATAGTTTATAAGTTATTTTCATTGATATAATAATATCCAAGAGATAAACAAATGTGTACGACTATAAGGACCCGACCTTAAAACATTGCATAATCTTGAATTAAATTAATAATTCACATTGAGGATCTTTTCCGGTTTAGAGTTTTAGAGAATTATGCTTTAACTATTACATATCAACTGGAAAATTACATGTAGACACTAATACTTAGTATCCATTTTTCATAAAATAAAAACGCTTAAAAAGAAACATGTCTAGTTCCATGTTTTAGACAACATGACTTTTCCTTGATCGCATCCTTGACCCTATTCATCTTTAATTCGTGTGGAAAAAATTTCAAAAACATGGGATGATCATAAAAATATTAGTAAGGGTTATAAAATAAGAAATGAAAACATTATCCCATCAATAAAAACAAATCAATGAAACCATACTTTTCAATTATAACATCCCTCATGAAATCATAAAATTTATGAATAACACACAGATTTTATAAATCATAAAGGTAACTTGTGGAATACATAACATACTGATATTATAGACATTACTACTATATAGGGAGTCATGTTGGAATACCCATCATATTATATTCCCTAAATCTCTTAGGATAAACATTAACATTTACCTCCATCACATTACCCAATGCATTGGAGAGCTATCTCAGGCTCACCCGTCCTAGGTTTATCATGGAGCCACCCATATACGTAAACAATTCCCAATAACCATAACATATTCATAACATATAAAACAAGAATAAAGTAAAGATAAAATTTCCACATTGAGATCACAATATATAATTTCAAGATATTGACATAATCAATGCTTTATCAAACCATTTTCTAAAACATTGAAATCATTTAATAAAAAGATTTTTGAATCATAGTATCCGATACTACATTGAATATTTTAAATTAATAATCATTTGAAAACATTAATGTCCATATAAATAATTCCTTAAAACCATTTTTAAAACATAGACATTAACGAGAAATATTTAGAAGAATAAATCATTAAAATAATATTTTAGTTAATGAGTGATTAACCAAATGAGATATGCTTGAATACAAATAATTGAGGAATGAAATTTAATAAAACTTTATAATATCATGTGAATAAATTTATTCATGATATAAAACTCTAAATGATAGCATATACAACATATAAAAGTGAATTGGCACATAACGACAATGAAGTCTCAATGGAATGTAAATTGAGATGAAATCCCTTATAAAGACGGTATCATTAGATTAAGGATAAATCAATTATATAATTATATGTGAAAAATATAAAAACACTAAATATGATTTTATATTCAGTGTAAAATAATCATAGGTCATTCACACCCATTCATAGCATGACAGAATCAACAAGTAGAAGTTTAACCCCAAAAAATTGAAATTGGGTTATGAAGTTCTCTTATAGAAATTCGACAGCCTAATAGCGTCACTTTAAAATTAATAAAATGAGTTTATGACAGAGAAAAATGTATATCGTCACTTGGAAATACAATTTAAAACAATTAGGATATATAATATCATATCCCAACATAAGAATATGTAAATTAAAATATATAAAAAAATAAGCCTTTTAAAAAGAGGAGGGTGAAAGGTTCCCTTACCAATTTGGTAACTTATGAAATATACACCCTAAAAAATAAGGATCATACAATGAAGATGTAAATAAAAATAAATTTAAGTATATTACACAAAGAATAGAATCATGGGTAGTATATACACCACAAAAAAGGAAATAGTGGCAAATATTGCATAAATCTCACGGGAATAAGAAGTGAAATTAAAACCCCTAACCACGTTGTAATCAATTGAGTCGTATGAAAAAAAGTTAATAACCAACAAATTAATCACATAATACCATGAATATAAATATAATCATGATAATATATATCAAATGGTAATACAAAATACACCACATGTAATAAATAAGTGGCGAAAAATGGAAATATCACAGAATTAAAAGTGAGATAAGAAACCCTTTACCACTTTGAAATCAATCGAGTCGTATGAATTTTTTTTAATAATGACCAAATTAATAATATGTTACCATGAATATAAATATAATAATGATAATATATATTAAAAGGCAGCACAAAATACACCACATTCAAGAAATAAGTGGCGATTAATAGAAATCTCACAGAATTAAAAGTGAGATAAGAAACCCCTTACTTCATGTCCGACTTCACCCATACGTTATTTAATTTACTGAATAATAAGATAAAGTTAATTTATACTTACTTAAAAACATTTTCATGTTTATTATTCCTTTTATATCACTTATTACCATTTTATAAACATTATTCATTCATTTAAGTTAATAATGGTCGTTTTGTCGATATTTGGTACTTGAGTCAAAAATAAACTTCTTATAACTACAAGTTGTTCATGTGGTCAAAATTCTATTATATCTATAATTATATCCATGATTTAGATATCATATATATCATATATATCCATTATATGTATGTATTTATAATATTACATAACATTTGTAGATAAGAAATGAAATGCACCGTTTAGGGAGACAGTAAGTCGTATGTACACATGAATACTACTTTCATTTCCATTTCATATTTAATGGAATGAAAACTTAATTATACAAAGTTATATTATAATTATATTATAATATAATATGATATATATGTTACATAATTTCATTAACTACATCCTTTATACATTCCATGTATGGAATGAATGAGTCATATCACTTTGAGGGGGAGGTAGTATGCAGTTCCTCAAATGAAATTATCGTATTTACCCACTATGGAAACCATAAAGGTATTCTATAAATGAAAAATATATATGAATATAAACAATATAAATATAATATATATCATATAAAAATAAAATTCCATCATAATGGCCACCATGAGAGGTGGTAGGAGAAGATTGAATAATCATCGTTCCGTGAGGTAGTAGTTCACCGTCCACAGAAATAGTATGTTCTTTACCCAAACGATGGAGGTGTGTGAAAGTGTAGCTAAAATAAATTTCATAAAAACAAACTAGTATATTGTGGATACTGGCTTTGTTATAAAATAAAGGAATAAAAAGAGTTTATGGGGTTGGAGAAATAAAATAAAACAAAAGAACTTATGAGAGCACGTTACCTTTAAATTGGGTATCTCCCTTTGGTTTGAACCAAAAGGTTTACTTGAATTGCCTTATTCCTAGGGTAAGGCTTCTAGGAGGAGGATAAGGATTTAGGAAGATTAATTGTTTAGAGGTTGGATGAGCCAAGGGGCTTGAGAAGTGTGAGGAATGGGTTATAAGTGAGGGATTTTTATAAGGGGGAGGAGGGGATCTTTAGGAAATCATGAAAATATTATTTTATTATATAATTATTTTCAGTTTCTAAAGTTCCAAAACTCATTAAAGTCAAATATAAGATGACTAATGTTCAAAAGAAATTTATCCAATAATAATTGGATAGGTTTTGGATATTTTTTTAATCTTTATAACCGTATTTATTTAAATCATTAATTAAAGAGGTAAACACTACATCATTATTGTGTCATAAATACATTTATCTATTCGATGTTTAAAAATTATAAAAAAATACCATTATGTAGGAAATATTTTTAGATTTAAAAAAAATATTGATAGTCTAAGAGATAACTTATATAACCCCATGTAATAAACTATTTACTAAAAGATATATGTTTGTGTCATTTTTGTCTTAACTTTAAATTAATTAATATAAAGTGTCATTATCACAACCATGTGGCTCTATCGGGTCCCAAAATAGACCCCATGATGATCATGGTCGGAAATGTATAAAAAAATAGGATTATGACACATGTTAGGGTAATTTAATATTAATATAATAATATTTTTTACCCTTATTTACAATATTTACCCTTTTACCATAGTAAATAAAATTTTTATTAAAGTAAACATTCGCAATGTCTAAAAATAAAAGTTACCTATTTAAAAAATTTGGACCTCCTGATTCCAAATATGGAATCTATTTTTCTGAATTGAAAACACAGATGTGGAAAATATTATTTTAAAATTAATTCTCACTGTCAAAACAAAAAGCGTGTTTTTAAGAAATAATAACTATCAAATGATAGAAACTTATTTATGTCCAATTTCGAAGTGAAATTACTTTCAATGACCAAAATTGGATTAAATGGTAAAAACATAATACAATTAAACATTAAAACAAATTAAAAATATAATCTATCCTTATAAATAAATTACATTAAAATGATGTTTTTAATTAAAATACAGTATTTTTCACTATTCATTAAAAAAATGATTTTTATCAGAAAAATACCAAAAATTCACCCAAAGTAAATTTTGATGTCCCGATTTTAAATAATAATTTTATTTTGTCAAATAAAACATATAAAAGTGACCAAAACTATATTTAAAGATGGGTTTCCATCAAAAGGCGGTAAATCGACCTTTTAATGAATATTTGAGTATTTATGCTTGAAATCAGATTTTTTCTTATTTTATGCTTCTAATATTTATTGGGTAAATGTAAAAACATTTAAAAAAAATGTATCTTCATATTGTAGTTAGCTCTGTCCATTCCCACCAATAAAATGACTAGGCGTTAACTACCATTTAAAAAAATATTATATTATTATTTTTCAGTATAACTCAGCATTATGTGCAACATAAGATTTCAAAGAAACCTGTTGTTGCGTATCAGGTACGCCATCGAACATAGAATCAAATTTAAAGTAAAATTAATATTTAATTCAAAATTTTTAATAAATATGAAAATTTTATATTCTTTATTTACCTTGGATGTTACATCCTTCCCCCCTTTTGAGAATTGCATCCTCAAAATTTTAAAATAGGGCTAGGAAACTTCATTGAAAGTCCCACATCGAAAAAATAGTCCACGAAAATATAACTTTAAAATAAGGAAAGAAAAATAAAAAGGTTGCCCAAGATATCCCATACTAGGATTCCATGTAGGAAAACAAGGATATGGAAGAGAAACAAACTATCAAGTTTTTATGGAGTGTGGTAGAAAACATGATTAGGAGAAGGTTAACCCCCATAAAATCACAAACTTGTGATGGGTTAAACTGTCTTTGATTCCCCAGTAAGAAATATTAACAAACAATGTTTTTTGTTTTAATTTAATTTTCATAAATTCAAGGAATTTATTTAAGATCTTGAATAATAACATAAGGAAACATACATTGTTTTCATGTAGACTTCATACTTTACTAGATTTCTACCACAAACTCATATTTTCTCAAAACGATGAGTATTCAAGATGAATTGTTCACATTTAAAGCACTATAATCAACTTCTAAGGAATCAAACAATACACAAAATATGAACTATATTTTTCCCATGTCTTTATACATTAACCAAAACCAAAATGTTTAGTACAAGATTAGATAATCCCCAAAAAGGATAATCTTTAACAAAAATAAAAACTACTCTTAATCTCAACAATTTATCAAATAATACCCAAATTTCAATAAAGACTATTCAGTAAACAACTATCCATAAAATTTTTCAAAGTAATCCAAACTAATATTGAAACCCAAATCTCAGAAGGATTTAATCATAGAGTCTTCCAAGAAAAATCTTAAAATTTATCTCCAAATAACATCAGTTACTCTTAAAGTCTTATACTAAAAAGTAATTAACCTAATCACATATCCTCCATGATAGGTTAATCATTTCAATAAATAAACCAAATCATTATATGTCTATAATAAAAACATATATTAATCCAAAATAATATTTAAACCATTACTCGACAAATTAAATCCCATAGTATTTTATTTTCCTTAAGTATATAGTGTTCCCAAAAGAGAGAATGTATTCCAAAAAAACCTTTATTAATTAATCACAAAATCATTTTCCTATACTAAGGACATCCATTTGATAAATAATAAGATCCCTAATAAGCATATTCTTGATCCATAAAATAATTTAACTTAAAAGAATAAATCATACTAACCTGTGAATTCACGTAGGATAGTGGTAGGTGATAAATAAAAATCACACTTTGGTTGTAGGTTTTCTTCCTGCAACTTTTTCTGACGCGATGGGTTGTCACACAGTCTTCGTGTTTTCCTTTTTCAAAAAATATACAATTTCATAACATTCCAAAAAAAGAGACAAATTCCTCAAAAATAACCATAACATATTTTATCCTCAAAGGTTATCTAATACCTTTCATTTTGCACCCCAATATATAATAACTATTTATCAACCCTAAAATAACTATGACTCTTTATAATATGCTAACCATTATGGTTATGTCTTTTAATCTTAAATAACACCCTAACCTCTAAAGTTATCTAAACTAACCTCTGATACCAACTATAAAGACCTGACCTTAAAACATTGCATAATCTTGAATTAAATAAAAAATTCATATTAAGGATCTTTTCAGGTTTACATTTTTAGAGAATTATGCCATAACTATTACATGTAAACTTGACAATTACATGTAGACACTATTACTCAGTATCCATTTTTTTATAAAATAAAAACTCTAAAAAAGAAACATGTCTAGTTCTAAGTTTTAGACAACATGACTTTTCCTTGATTCCATCCTTGGCCCTATTCATCTTTAAGTCTTGTGGAAAACATTTCAAAAACATGGGATGAGAATAAAAAGATCAGTAAGAATTATAAAATAAGGAATGAAAACATTATCCAATAAATAAATACAAATCAATGAAACCATACTTTTCAATCATAACATGCCTCATATAATCATAATATTTATGAATAACACACAAAATCCATAAATTATAAAGGTAACTTGTGTCAAACATAACATACTTACATTGAAGCTATCACAACCACATATGGAGTTACGTTGGAATACACATCATAGTATATTCCCTAAATCTCTTAGGAGAAACATTAATGTTTACCCCCGTCGCGTTACCCAATGCATTAAAGAGCTATCTCGGGCTCACCTGTCCTAGGTTTATCACGAAACAACCCATATACGCAAAAAATTCCCAATAACCATAACATATTCATAACACATAAAATAATCATAAAGTAAAGATAAAATTTCCACATTACAATCAAAATATATCATTTCAAGATATTGACATAATCAATGCTTTATCAAACCATTTTCAAAACTATTTAAAACATTTAATAAAGAGATTTTTGAATCAAAGTGTCCCATACAACTTTGAAGCTTTTAAATGAATCATCATTTTAAAACATTAATGTCCATATAAATAAATCCTTAATACAATTTTTAAAACATGGAAATTAATGAGAAATATTTAGAAGAATAAATCTTTGAAACAATATTTTAGTTAAGGAGTTCTTAACCAAATGAGAGATGCTTGAATACAAATAATTGAGGAATAAAATTTAATCAAAACTTTATAATATCATGAGAATAAATGTATACATGATATAATATACCAAAGGATAGTATATACACCATATAAAAGTAAATTGGCACATACCAACAATGAAGTCTCAATGGAATTTAAATTGAGATGAAATCCCTTATAAAGAAGGTATCCTTATATTAAGGATAAATCAGTTATATAATTATGTGTGAAAAATATAAATACAGTCAATATGATTTTATATTCAGTGTAAAACAATCATAGGTCATTAAAAAATATTCATAGAACAACATAATCATTATGTATAAGTTTAACCCAACATAATTGAAATTGGGTTAAGAAGTTCTCTTATCGAAATTCGACACCCAAACAACGTTGCATTAAAATTTAGAAAATGATTTGATGAGAGAGAAAAAGGTATCTCATCACTTGGAAATAAAATTTACAGAAATTAGGATATATAAATCATATCCCAATATAAGAATATGTAAATTAAAAGACATAACAAAAATAATTCCTTTAAAAAGAAGAGGGTGAAAGGTTCCGTTGCCAATTTGGTAACATACAAAACTACACCCCCCGAAAGAAGGATCATAAAATAATGATGTAAATACCCATAAATTGAATTATATTACACAAATAATACAAACATGGTAAGTAAATACACCACACAAAAAGAAATAGTGGCAAATATAACATGAATCTCATGGGAATAAGAAGTGAGATAAAAACCCCTAACCACGTTGTAATCCATTGAGTCATATTACCAAAAGTTAATAATGACCATATTAATAAAATAATACCATGAATATAAATATAATCATGATAATATATATCAAATTGAAGTACACAACACACCAAAAGCAATAAATAAGTGGCGAATAATGGAAATGTCACAGAATTAAAAGTGAGATAAGAAACCCTTTACCGCATTGAAATCACTCGAGTCTTATGAAAAAAAATTAATAACAACCAAATAAATCACAAATTACCATGAATATAAATTGAATCATGATAATATATATCAAAATGAATAAAAAAATACACCAAATACAAGAAATATGTGGTGATCAATAGAAATCTCATGGAATTAAAAGTGAGATAAGAAACCCCTTACCTCGTGTCCGACTTGACCCATTTGTTATTTAATCTCTTGAATAATATAATAAAGATAATTTATAATTGCTTAAGAACATTTTTCAAGTTTATTATTCCTTATATATCACTTATTACCATGTTATATACATTATGAAATCATTTATGTTAATAATGGCCATTTTGTTGACATTAGGTACTTGAGTAAAAAATAAACTTCTATAATTACAAGTTGTTCATGTGGTAAAAATTACATTATCTACGAAATGATATTCATGATTTAGATATCATATATATCATATATATTTAGTATATGTATGTATTTATAATATTACATAACATTTTGAGATAAGAAATGAAATGCACCGTTCATGGAGACGGTAAGCCGTATGTATGCAAGAACACTACTTTCATTTCTATTTCATATTTAATGGAATGAAAACTTAATGATACATAGGTATATTATAATTACTTTATAATTTCATATGATATATATGTTATATAATTTCATTAACTCCATCCTTTATATGTTCCATGAATGGCATGAACAACTCATATCACTTTGAGGGGGCGGTAGTCCACACTTTCTGAAATGACATTTTTCATATTTACCCACTATGGAAACCATAAAGGTATTATATAAATGGAAAATACAAAAGCATATAAATAATATAAATATAATATATATCACATATAAATATAGTTCCATCATAATTTCCACCATGAGAGGTGGTAGGAGAAGATTGAACAATCATCGTTTCACGAGGCAGTAGTTCGTCGTCCACAGAAACAGTGTGTTCTTTACCCATTAGATGGAGGTGTGTGTAAGTGAAGTTAGAATAAAAATCATAAAAATTATAGAATATTTAGGATATTGTTTTTTATAAAATAATGTAATGAAAATAGTATATGGGGTTGGAGATGTAAAATAAAACCAAATAACTTAAGAGAAGACGTTACCTTTAAATCGGGTATCTCCCTTTGGTTTGAACCAAAATGTTTACTTGAATTGCCTTCTGCCTAGGGGAAGGCTTATAGGAGGAGGAGAGGAATGTATAGAGCTTAATTGGGAAGAGGTTATATGAGACAAGGGGCTTGAGAAGTGTGAGGAATGGGTTAGAAGTGAGGGCTTTTTATAAGGGGGAGGAGGGGCTCTTTAGAAAAGCTTGAAAATATTATTTTATTATATAATGAATTTCAGTTTATAAAGGTAAAAAACTCATTAAAGTATAAGATAAGATGAATAATTTATAAAATATAATAATACAATAAGAATTGGATAGGTTTTGGATATTTTTTTAACCTTTATAATTTTATTTATTTAAATCATTCATTAATAAGGTAAACACTGCATCATTATTGTGTCATAAATAGTTTAATTTATTTGATTTAAATTTTATTAAAACAAATACCATGATGTAGGAAATATTTTTATCTTTCAAATGAATTTCTATATTTTAAGAGATAACTTATATAACCCCATGTAATAATAGATTTAATAAAAGATATATGTTTGTGTCATTTTTGTCTTTAATTTAAATTAATTAATATAAGTGTCATTATCACTCCCAAGTGGCTCTATGTGATCCCAAAATCGACCCATGGATGCCCATGGACAGAAATTTATTAACCAATAGGATTAAGATATATGTTAGGGTAATTTAATATTATAATAATTATATTTTGTTACCTATATTTACCAGATTTACCCTTTAACCATGGTAAATAAAATTTTTACTGAAGTAAATATTCATAATGTCTAAAAATAAAAGTTACCTATTTACAAAATTTGGACCTCATAATTCTAAATATGGAATCAATTTTTAAAAATTCAAAACAAATAAGGGGAAATAATTAATTTAAAATTAATTCCCATTGTCAAAACAAAAAGCGTGTTTTTAAGAAATAATAACTATCAAAAGATTGACACTTATTTATGTCTAATTTCGAAGTTAAATTACATCCAATGAAAAAATTTGGATTAAATGGTAAAAAAAATTATATAATTAAACTTTAAAACAAATTAAAAAGATAATATATCCTTATAAATAAATTAGATTGAAAGGTAGTTTTGAATTAAAATACAGTATTTTCACTATTCATTAAAAAATGAATTTTATTAGAAAAATACCAAAAATTTAACCAAATTTTTTTTAATGTCCCGATTCTAAAGAAGAATTTTATTTTGTCAAATAGACCATATAAAAGTGACCAAAAATATATTTAAAGAAGTTTCACCATCAAAAGGTGGTAATCAACCTTTTAATGAATATTAGAGTATTTATGCTTAAAATTGGATTCTTTCTTATTTTAAGCCTCTAAAATTTATTCGGTAAATTTAAAAACATTTAAAAAACATGTATATTCATATTGTAGTTATTTATTTCCATTCCTTCCAATACAACGACTATGCATTAACTACCATTGAAAATAATATTATATAATTATTTTTTAGTATGACTTAGTATTGCGTGCAACATAAGATTTCAAAGAAACCCGTTGTTGCATATCTAATATGCCATCGAACACAGAATACCCTTTAAAGTAAAATTAATATTTAATTCAATTTTTTTAATAAATATGAAAATTTTATTTTCTTTATTTACTCGAGATGTTACAATGACCACTATATATAATTTAAATTATCCATACACTGAACTATCTTAGTCATCATAATCCTAAAAATAAAAAACCTATTTTTTATCCCTTATAATTAATTAATACGGTCAATAGGATGATAAGAAAATATAGTTTAATTCAATGTACTGGGTATTCCATCATAATTTTTAGTAAAACCATTGGATAAATAAATCCAAAAATGAAACTCTAACCCTAATTAGTAGTTGTTCTAACCATTCTGTATAAAATTAGTCATATTTATAAAATAATATCTTCTCTTAATTTTTAAGAATTTTTTTCTCATGATGGTTGGGGAATGTATCTAGAAATTACATAAAGCTTCCAAAATAATTAAATTAGAAAATAGCATAAAAAATATTTTTAGGTTCACTAAATCATCATAAGTGTGTTTTTCATGGAAATGGGATGGGGGATTATCATACATCCCATGATTTTTATCTTATTATCAATGATGAAAAGTTAAAGAAGGAAGATAATTATGAAAATAATTTATAAACATTCATGTATATAAACAAAATACATCTCACACATTTCATCAATAAAGTGAAATGATATAAATAAGATATATAATGAAATAATATCATAATTAAGACCTTATTACACTTCTCCATATGATTATATATTAAATTCATTCAGCCTTGAATGATTACATACTATCATCCAATTATATTTTTCCTCAATCCAATAATAATTTCTCTAATATATAAACACTAACTATTATGTAAATCCTTATATTTTAGTAAAGTATATAAATGGACATGAAAAAGACCATAACTATTAGGTCTTATTAATCAATCTAATCTATCAAGACACTATGTTTCTCTCTATTTCATTTTCACTTTTTAATAAAAAAACATCATTAATATATAATTTTTTCTAGTATTTATGTACCCCATCAATTCAAGATATTTGAACTTAAAATATATAATGTTATCATATTTCTCCATTTGGGATGTTCTAAAATTCTAGGTCCAAAGATACCAAGATATGTTACCTAAAATTTTCAATTATGTGAGTCAATCCTTTACTATTTTATTCAAAAGTAATCATAAAAAAGACATCCAATAAAATAATAAATCACAAAATAAAAACCATAAAAATGCTTTTTAGAGCCGAGTATAGGTTAATTATGTTTGGGATGAATTAGTGGTAAAATCTTTTTAGAAATTTCTTACATTTTTATTCATACTATTGATATTATTAAGGTTCTTAATCTACTCAATGATATATACTAGTAAAAAATCATATAAAATAGTATTATGATATTGTGTGGTACATTTTATTTATCTGTTTGTGAATAAAATATTTCTCCTTATCATGTTTATTGGAGTACCTAATATGGATTCACCATTATAGTCTTATTATCAATTAAAACGATCTCCTAAGTCCAGAAGTGTGTGGTTGGTTATACCCCTAATAAATATTCATTGGTATTAACTAGTTAAACTCCACGATAGTGAATCCTATAGTTGTGTCTGGTTATCCTACACATCCTCTAACTCTTAGACAATGACTGGTTATACCCCCAAAGAAATTTCCACAATATTTGATTGGTTGTACACCATAATAAATATTCATTTCAATTTGACCCATAAATAGAAATATATCATTTTTTCTCCTAGTTTCATCAATATAAATTTTTCATTATCTTTATTTATGAGGGTAAACTATTTTTTGTAATCATGAAATGTTTTTCATGATCATTAATAGCTTCTTGGAACATGCCTCTCAATCTCAAAGTTTATTCTATATCTAATATTATCCCGAATCTCCTTATCTTTTTGGAACACTTAGTTGCATCTCATTCAAGGATTCCTATAATAAGTACAAATTATCTCCTTAAACCATGAAGTTTCAATATATTATAATAATTCTTCAATATTCACATTTTTTATCTTAATAATTTTTTTTTGATATATACACATAAATTTATACACATAGTAAATATTAGGTTCTAATTTGAACATGTAAACTCTTCATTTAAAAACATGAATTATTTGGACTTCCCTTGTTATTTCACATTTAAATAAACACTTTTTAAAAAATATTCACATGTTATTCCTTTAAAAAAATTTAAAAATAAGAAAATATCTCCTTTAAAACCTATTATATACTAAAGTATTCATCATCAAGTGAAATTTAATCATCACTTACTACTTTAAATTATATAAGAATCTAAATTTATTCTTCTTGGAATTCCTCCAAAAAATATGTTATTATAAAATCACGATGAATCTTGTGGAATATTCTCTAGTGGGTATTTAAAACCTTTTTTCATGGTTGTTCAATTTATATAGGTTCATTATTAATATTTCACATCATTAGAAAATATTATACATGATATTACATTTATTTTATTCTAGACATTGATCAAAATCATCATTATACATATTTAATATATTTCACACTATTAAACAGTGGTTTCATGCACCAGTTTTTAGATACGATATGGATTCCTCAAATTATAAATTGTTTTTTACTTGCACATAACATGCATTAGATTTTTTTATTTCATGGAAAACCTTCAACTTTTGAGTAACATTAATAATCACATTAGTGTTAATATGAAACTCCTTGGTGTGGATGAATGATAATTCCTGGTAGTTCACATTTGTATCTTATCCATGTCATGAATGGATTCATTTTGAATAATCTATTTTTAATTAAAACTATCTAAAGATTGTATCAAAATTTCATTATATTTATCACATGATAGAACCACATCATGAAAGGTCTTGGTACATAAAAGGATCAAAATACTCATAGAAGGAAGAGCACATTCAAAGTAGCTCCATGGATTGTTCGTGTAGTAGATATTTCAAATTTTTTGGGAGACACTTGCTATCAACTATGAAATTATGTGGCTAGTTAAAATATCACCTAGTATGTTCTCTTGGTATCTAAAAACCTCATGTGGTTGTTTTTAGACCCTTCACCCATATTCTAATACATTTACAGTTGACTGAGTTACTCATGTGGTAAGTGAGACATTTTTTGGAACAATTCACTCATCATGTGGTAAGTCACATGGACTGAATTATTATGGTCAATTTGAAAATTTTGGAATCTAGGACACTTGGATCATAGAAAATCCTTACTTAGAGAGGTAGAATAATAAATATTGTAACACCTAGAGATTTTAAAAGACTTAAATATAGTTCAATAGAGTAAAAAACACACATCACCGAACGTAAATGATATATGAAATATTATTAATTAAATAAGATAATTAAAAACTAGTAATTTAATTATATAGTATTAATTTTATTAACTTAATTATGTAACATATATAAAGGACCCACTTAATAAAAAATATTGATGAATTATTTGGAGATAAATATTAAAATTTTAATACTTTTATTTGATTCCTCAGAATATTTATTATTTTAAAACTCTTTTTATTTCTTTCTTGGGTCATATATATATTTTATTTTATAATAAAATATGATTTTTTAAATCATATATTAAAAATTAGAATATTTTTATATATTCATATTTTGAAGATAATATTGATTTTTTAGTGAATATTAAAAAATTCAAATTTTTATTTAAAATTGTATTTTAGTTTCCATCATTTACAAAGTTATATTTTATTTGAAATGTTTTTTCAAAATAAAATTATCCCCCTTATATTATGAACAATCTAATTATGTTCATTGGAATGAATTTTATGTTTTAATTTTATATAAAAAAATTGTATACCAAAATTTTATTTTTTACAAAATTATTTCATTGAAATTTAATAAGTATTGGTAAATGATTTTAATGAATATATATAAAATAAAATAAATATAATTTTCTAAAAATTTACCAATTTTTTTACAACTTATGAGATTAGAGTAAATATAGTTTTATGAATATGAACTATATTTGAATAAATGTTATTTTCACCACTTTTTACACAGTTATTTTAACATTTATTTCATCAACCAAAAGGTATTTGATTTGATAAAATGGATTCCATATTTTTAATCAATAGGATAAAATTAGGTAAATATACCCTTTTTATTTTTAGTCAATATGAATTGTAATCATTGTAAAATTTATCATCATAGTAAAGGGTAAATTAGGTAATCTATTTTAAAACTATGTGATATTTCATAATTCTTTATCCAAATTCTTAATAGAGGAATTAAATTTTATAGTTATCACCTTAGGAATAAAATTACATTGTTTCATGGATACTTATCCATGAAAATTATCTATATAATATTTAAAGTAACACATATTACAAAATGTCACTATCTTAGTTTAAAATATATACTATGTGTTCATATAGAAAGAAATACAATTTGTTAATGAATAATAGTGTCCATTTTGTAAATAATTAAACTATATTCATGAGGGTAATTTAATTTTCTTTGGGGATTAAATAATTACCTTAAATTCATATGAAATGCTAATACAATATATATTTAATTAACAGAAAAATAAAATAAATGAATTTAAAAATTATAAAAAGATATAATTTGATTGATTAATTGGTTACATGAATTCTAATGATATATATGTCTAATGATGAAGGTTTTAATGAATTATATTCAAATGAAACCTCTTTTTTATTATTTAATGTCAATTAAAATGAATAGTGTATTAAACGACTTTAATGATATTTTTTAACAAATACATTTTTATTAAATAATTTAAAATTTATACAAATATAAGAATTAGTAAAATTAACGAGATATGGTTTTAAAAATAAACCATGGACTATTTATGGGTATTTTTTAATTTTATAGAATCATTATTAATACTTAAATTGTAGCGAACATTAATATTATAATAATATTAATAATGTTCATAGAGGGGTTAAAGCTAATAAATAAGGGTAAAAACATACCGGAAACATGTAATTTTTTTGATGAGATTGTATCAAATTATCCTCAAATTTAATATGAATTAAATCAATTATTTCTTTTCTATAATGAAAAATAATTTTTAATAATTAATTAATTTATAAAATTCTAAAAATTCCCATCACCACAACTAAAATAGAACACCAATTCCTTCACTTATTTAAACAATTTTGAGAATCCTAGCTAGAACTCACCTTCCCATTTATCTTCAAAAAATCCTCATACACATTATATAATTTCTATACTTTGAAAATCATTAACCCTAGTGTCTATAAGTGTAGATCCAAAGGTATTCATCCAAGAGAAAAGAAATCATGTCAACTGATCACGTTCAATTTTACTTTTTTATGTCCTCTAAATAGGTTATATTTATAAAAATATGGTAAAATTATAATACTAATTTTTTTTAATTTCTTCATGACTATTAAACCACCATTACCCACCCTTTTTCCATTCAAATTGGAAGTGAAAGTATAACTTGTTTGTACATATGACTTATCATCTCCGTGTAGTGATAAAACTCATTTTTAAAGACCATAACTTTTGAATGGTAGTTTTGATGATTTTAAGGTTTATATATGATATTTGTGACATAATTAATTTTTTTAATGAAAATATAATATCTACCTTATTAACTTCTAAACTATTGGAAAACGGTAATGTCTTTCATGTGTACAACTGGATTACCACCTCTACAAAATGAGTTTATTGATTTTTTACTATATTTTTAAATTAAATGGGTATGAGGATAGATTTTATGAATATTAATGGTTTATATTATATAATAAATATTATGTAATGGTGAATTATTATATACCTTTATTTAGTTCCATTTTTCAAAATAATGAAAGCATTGTTTATGTACACATACGACTCACCGTCTCCGTGAATTGTGTAATTCATTTTTTTTCTCTACCCTTTATGAATTAATTTAAATTTATATATAAGGAATAATTATGATGTTTATATCATTAATAAATTTTTGGATATGATTAAAACATGTTTAATGTATAAATAATAAAACTACCAATGAAAAAATACATGAAGAATAAAGTAGATACTACATGAAATAATGATTTAAAAAAAGATTTATTAAGAAATTAGTGATACAATAATAAAAATAAGTCCTATATGATGTGATATATATGGTTATGGAACTGTAATATATGAAATTAAATCTATAATTATTATATAGTAGTTTTTCATTTATATGAAGGGAGTAGAACATGAGGTAATGGTTTATTTTAAAATCTCATAAATATTAAGGATTGTGTATGTTTAAGTATCTATTAAAGGATTTAGTTTATATTTCAATCTTAAAATAAATTTATTATTTTAAAAAATAGTTATTCATAATTTTTTTTGTGATTGAGAAATTTTATTCTCCTTGGTATGGAAAATGGCTGTTAAAATTTTCTTAAGAAAAGTTTACTTCACTCGTCTCTTCGGTCAAAAAAATATAATTTTTCATCCATTTTAATGTTTTATTAAAATTGTTTCATTAAAATTATATTTAAGATTTTATAATGATTTTTAATAGAATTTTAAGCCTCGTTTAATTTTTTTTTTATTTTTTTTATGGAATTTTATTTCCATTTTCTGAACAAGGTACTTTTGAAAATTTAATATATGTGTGAAATGAATATTTTTTATCTTATAGAGAATGAATAAACATTACCACTATCATGGTTGATCAATTATTTGAAGCATTCATTAAAAGTTTATTAAGTTATTTTCAAGGAATTTTTTTCCAAAATATTTTGGGAATATTTATATTTCAATTTAAAATGGTTATTTCCTTCAAAAAATTTCCTATGATCTTTTTAATGTATTTTTATATATTTCAACATCCTTTATTTAATTTCATACTGAGGATAAAATATAATGATACTATATACCATATTTCTATATATGGTTTGCAATTTCTTTTACTTAGATTTATTACTTTTGATACCATTCTTCATAATACTCTATATGATTTGTGGTTATTATTGTTGATTAGGTAAAGTATTAACACTTTTTGTGCTTGTTTATCTATAGGAATGATTATGTTGATTATGTTTCACCCCTTTCATAAGAGGAATGAATTATAATAATTATGTCATGGGTGGGTCCCAAAATTACTCATCCCATCAATTCATTTATGGGTCACTTGAGAAAAATTCGAATGGTATTTTTCCAAGGCCCTACTAATTTATATAAGATTTATTGGCATGAGGACACACTGGAATATTTATGGTGTCTAGAAACAAGGACTCATTGGTATGTTTTAGATGTCTAGAGTTGTGAATTCCATATTTATGGAAGTATTTGTTAATTTCCATGTGATTATTTTATTAGTTTTCATATCCATGTACTTTTTTATCACATGAAATTATTTATATGTAATTATTTTATTTTCATTTATTCTTTGGATATTATTAATGCCTTATTTATCATACATTATATGAATTCCCTTAACAATCATTTGGGATATCCACTTTATTATGTTCCAATTCCAAAGGATGCTAGAATTTTTTTTACGAATGATATGTTGGGATATAATAATGTGAATAATTCAATTCTAAAAGAAAATAATAAGTTTAATTTTATTTTTTCAAATTTAATTTGAAAATTAAGTATTTATCTACCTCTACAAGACAACTTATATATTTAGTCCTTTGGGATGAGATTTCATGTTTTTTACAAATGTAATTTTGTAACCACTAACTCTATGATAATTTTTTTAGAGAATTTAAAAATATTATATGATTGGATGATGGATATATATTTTATCAATTAATATATTTTTTGATTGAATGTAATTAATACAGTAAAATTACTATTAATTTGGGTGATCCCAAAATATAAGAAAATTCAAAATAATTAAATACGATTAAATATTTTCTCTTTCTTATCCTCTTGGAATAGTAACCATGGTTTTCTTTGGGATATACCGACACACCTCCGATCAGGGGTCTTACTTACCCACGGTTACCTGTTTCCTCCCATGTGCATCCACCATGAGGACTTTGTAATATTCGTGTTCCTAATTGTTCCATGCCTACCCATGTACATTTTACCTCAAATTTTATTAATCTCATACAATGATACCATGGGATGGTTATGGTTAACTAGAGTACCCACAAAAGTAGTGAATGAACGTGTCTCCAACAGTTGGACCATGGCTAGCTAAATATTTCAATATACTCAAAAATTTATAAAAATATAAGTTTAATTCCATACAAATAACCTTATAAATTATTTTTGTTGAATTTTTTTATATATAATTCTTTAAAACTCTCAAAACATAAACTTCTACCCTTATTCATTATTATAAACACTATGTTTCCAAACATAATTGACACATTTATTTTTGTATTAAGAATGTTTCAATATAAATCATTATATATTAAATGGGGTATTAACTTTACCATTAAATATAGAATAAAATTCTTCAACATATGCAATTAAATAGATAAACATGAATGACATGTAATTCCATGAAATGAATCTATAAAAAATTTCAATGACCATTACCTCATTATTTTATCAAATACATATTGATCCATTAAAAACAAATTAATATCATACTTGGGATCTTCAATCTATCCCATTGTTTTTTTGGTAATAACAATACATATAAAATTAAATATGTGTGGTCTTATGGGTTATTGATTCTCCAACATAAAAATAATAAATGAAATGTTAATGCATGTATGTTTTCATTTTTTCTATTACCTTTAAAAAAACTCAAGGAATCTTCCCCTTTCATTCGATATGAGAGAAGGACGATACAAAATAATTATCATAAAAATAACTTTATTTGGTATAATATATGTCTATACAGGTTAACAATATTAGAAAATAATAGAAACATAACCAAGTTTTCTACCATGATAATATATTTCCATGCATGTGATACCTTTAATGTGATACATTGATTAGAGTGTATTTTTAGATTTTGTTTAATGATAGATGAATCATGGAAATAATGAACTAGATATATATCAATAAATGATCAATACAATTTATTTACATGTTATGAAACTCCCCCCTTTTCCTTAGGTTCCTATAAACCATAACCCTCTCTATAAGTTTTTTATACGAAATCATAATGAATAGATGTATGTTTGATTATTGTAACTCATTATTTAAAACATATGGTTATGTAATGATTTTAAAATTTTTCTAATTTAAAAAAAATTGAAATATAACATCCAATCCTAATGTTACTACCCCCTCATGGGATGCAATTATCACCCCCTTAAATGTAGTTAACACAATACTTGAAGATAATAATTTTTCAAATCCAAAAGTAATAGACATAACTATTTTCCTTAATTTCCCTACATTTTATCAAAAATAAATTATAATAATAAGTTAATAATGAGTTACTTCATGGTTTCTCTGAAAAAAATAAGTCTAATATCCTTTTATCTCACCCTAGGACACTATTCCATTCATATATCAACATTTACATTGGGGGAAACATCTTTTTTACACTATATTAAGCTAAGAACACAATGTTTCAAAAGATTTCATTTTTTATAATATATCTCTAGCTATATAGGTATCCATGTAAATATTTTATTTTTTCCATGTCCTAATACCTTACACCATACACACATGGACTAAATTATGAAAAAGTGGTTGTTGATTTAATGATCATCTATTTTTTCCTTTGGGATGATAATATAAAATTTTTAACTTCTTTTTGACTTCTTATAATTACTTTTGATAATTTTTTTCTTTGGTTTTTCCCTTAAGGCATAACTGTGTTTCATTTCCTTCTTATTCTTTTGATCAGTAGGTTTTATCCCCTTTTCAAAACTTTTCCCCCTTTCTTGGGGTTTTTTATTATTTGTCTGAATTGAAATATTTTCCATAAATTATTTTATTTTTGGACAAATTTATAGAAACAGAAATATTAGTCTATGAACCTCATTCTATTCTTTTATTGTGCAGCCTATTGAGAATTTATCAGTAGTTTACATTTCTTTTTTTGAATAAAACAATGACTATTTTTTAATATTCTTTAATGACTATAATCCAAACATATTCTAAAATCCAATTTTGATGATATTTATGGGTTTTATTTATTTTTCACTAGCCATTTCAATCCTATAAATGTTTGTTAAAAAAATTATTATATAAGGGAGTTTTAGGGTTATTTGATACCATCTACATGGATGATATTTCCAGATGATTAGAGGATGACCTCATGGCTATATTAATACTGATATTATTCCCCAAAAAGCAATATCTATAAATTTAATCTATATTGAAACACTTTTCATTATATTAATATAGAGAGATACTTATTAAGGTGATTATTAATTATTCAATCCCAACTACAAACCAAAATACATTATATTGGGGGATTTATTCTCATCCTCAATAGAAATTTTATATTATTTATCAAATTAATGAAATTATTCCACTAAAAAATCTCAAAAACACATTACCATAATTATACCATTGTAGATTTGTTTCAAAAAGTGAAATTATTTTATTGAAAAGTGATAATGTATTATAATTTTATTCCCAAAAATATATGAGATAAATGAACTTTTGATTCATTTAAAAAATTTCAACCACCTTTTATTCAATTTATTCTTCTAGTTTTTCCTTATCAAAAATCATTCCATTGATTGCATCAAAAATACACTTTATAACATCATCATGAACTTTTGTTATAAGATATTTAATTTCACACTAAAGGCCATCATCAAACAATGAAAAAGAATAATTATAGGAATAAAAATAAATGGAATTATCTCTACTGATAAAAATATTGTTACCTTTTTTTAGTGGTGTTTCTTTATTTACTTTTAGATTCTTATTTAGCTTCATTTTATATCTTTTCCTCATGTTTTACAGATTCTTTTTTGAAATCTCCAGATTGATATCATCTGGAGTATCTTATTTTTTCATCAATTTAGGATGTTCATACACATATTGAAATCAACATACAATTAAATCTATTAAAATAAACCATAAAAAAATATGGATCATAATGAGGAACTTGTATGATCTGATATAACTTGTAAAGCCCATGAACTAGTTAAGTACTACTAAGAGGTGGGGGTGAATAATTGGTATGTAACTTTTAAATATTATTAATATTTTAATTCATGCCCTTAAAAATTTTATTATTTTTTATCTAATTAATGATATCTCTCAGTCTCACCTCATGTGAGTTAGTCATATGAATGAGTGTAACCCATAACATTTATAAGGTTTTAAAAGAGAATACTCCATACCATGATGATTTGAATAATTAATTCAGATTTTCCACTATAATCTTATTATTAAATAATATTTTATTTTGATTCCATAAGAGTTTTATTAGTTATACCCCCATATATACCTATCTTCAACAGAAACTATTTATGCACCACACTAATAGATCCTATAGTTTTGTTTAGTTGTCTCTCCAAACCACTAAATCTTATACCACTATAAGTTTTCTTAGCCAAAAATTTATACTCACTCCTTCATTGGTCATACTAACCAACTAGTATTATCTTAAATTTGATTCACATTTATAATGTTTTTTAGGTTTCTCATTGTTTTTTTTCCAACCATAGGTATTATCTTCCTATATGAGTGTACCAGTTCTAGATCACTCATGTATAGTAATTGAAGGTTCAATCATGTACAGTTATTGCAGATCTTAAAAAGTATAATATAGAATGCCTATTGGTATCAAATGTATTTCCATATCTATTGTAATTTGGATTATCCTTAGCTTCCCCCAATACTCTAGTTTATCACTTTTATGTATTCCTATGCTTAGCCTATATTATCTCCTAAATACATGATGTATTATTCTATCCTGATAATCATTAAATATAAAAAAATAGTTATATCAATAATTAAATTATTCTTTGATACATATAACATATATTTATAATGATAATGAATATTAGGTTTCCATCTAAATTTTAAAAATTTATTTATTTTCATGATTTTCTACCTTTTGAAAATATAAAAAAATCATTTAAATCACATTTAAATTCCCTTACAAAAAAATATTTTGAAAAACCAAAATACTTAGAATTACACTCACCCACATGAAATAATAAATTATTTCAATCTCAATATGTCACACCTGTATTTTCGATTCCATGCTTTGTTTGAAGTCCCCTTTTGGTTCTTAGCTTTCTCTTGGATTCCAGGTGTTCCCAATTTAAAATTTCAATGCCTCTTTTGTTTTTTACCTATAACCTTAGTCATGGGGGTATTCTATGGTACTTGACCTCCTATTTTTTCAAATGGTTTTTTATGAGTTTGAGGTGGTTTGGAGTTGGATTTGTGACAATCCTAGTATAAGCACTTGTGGGGTATGTTTTTGAGGTGGTTTGTACCCATGAGTTGGATGAGTTTTTGGGTGAAGAGAGTCCTTTGTTTTGGAAATTTTTCTCCCCTATCCTTAGTCTATATTCCCACCTAGGTTTCCCACTAAGAGCACCATGAAATTGGAGGCAAAAATCTACTTTTTGGGTGACCCGAACAAGCCTAAAGGTTTGGCTGCACGGTTTACTAAAATGTGTAGTCAAACCCTGCATAATGTCCAACACATTAAAATTTTGGGTGTTTTGACCCTTTTACCTCCAGAAATAAACCAAATTTGACCCTTTCTTCCCTATTTTGTGCCCTACCTCCATGGAAAACCTATAAGCTCTCTCACCCTCCCTTGGAACTCAACTTTTGTAGGAGATATGATGGGGAAAACTTCAAAACCATGCAAGTAAGTCTTCCTCCCTTGGATTTCTTCCTTCTACATAGGGTTTCTTCCACCTTTTCATAAGGTTATAAAATGTCTAGCTGCTAGGGTTCAACCTAGGGTTTAACCTTATAACACGCCAAGAATTTATGAGATGAATTATTTTTAAATTTTCAATGTCTTGTGTAGCATACTAAACCATGATTAACTTGAGCTATAAGAAACACCGTATTAGCTTGCACTATATGCAACACTGTTCTTGGCTTGTGTTGCACACAATTTCAAGTTCCTTTGATAGAAATCATTTCACCAAACACTGAGTATAGATTTTTTTCAATGTATAAAGAATTTAAGATTAGATTATTTTATATGCAGAACCAATGAAATATTACATTATATGAACCACTAACTTGGCTTGAGTTAAACGTAAGAGAGACCTCCCTTGATAGCTTGCACTGTACGCGATACCGAGTTTCCCTAAACAACGATATATTATTAATATTATTATTTAATAAGATACAAACTAGATGTTATTAATTGTATTAACCAAAATTTTAATTTTAAATCATTGGAATTCATCCTACACATTTTATAGAACATAATATGATAAAAAAATCAATTCTTCGGATAAAAGAAGTATTTTTTATTAAAAATGCAGTTTTACCGCCTTTTGATGGAGAACCCATTTCAAATGTAGGTTTTGACATGTTTATAAGTTCAATTTTACAAAATAAAATTCTTATTCGTAGTTAGGATATAAAAATTTACTTTGGATAAATTTTTGATATTTTTCTTATAACTTTCATATTTTGATGAATAGTTAAAATACACTAACTTTAAATTAATTTTTTATTCATAGAGATAATTTATATGGTTAAATTAAAATATTTAAAGTTTTTAATGTATTAATATAATATATTTTTACCATTTAATATAATGTATTTCATTATCATTAATTTTATAATTAATTTATATGTAAAAACATTTCAATATTTTGTAATGTTTTAACTTTTAAAACCTATTTTCCCAACAACAAGATTAATTTTAAATTAATTACTGCATATTATGTATTTTAAATTTTAAAAAATTAATCCCATATTTGAAATCATTAGGTCCAAATTATGTTAATATACTACTTTTATTTTTGGGCATTATGAATAGTAACTTTGCTAATTATTTTTATTACCCTAGTTAAAGATAAATTGGGTAAATAAGTTTAAAAATAATATTATAAAATTATCCTAACACATGAAAAAATTCTATTAGATCAATAAAAGTCGACCCATATCACCTAAGTGTTAGAATAGATTCATTTTAGGAACTTTTTTCCATAAAAATGATGTAATTATTATTAAAACCAAAGAAAGTGACAAAATGTCACTCTCTTATATCTTATAAGTGTAATAATTTTAATTTAGTGATAAAATTAATAAAAATTAGTAAGTAAATATTAATTATAAATATGATTAAATTATATACATTATGTTAATTTATTTATAATTTTTAGAGATTAATAAATTATCATTAATGATGGGACAACAGTAATGTAAAAATTATTTTATTAATTGAAATATCAAATAAATGGTTTTAAAAGTATTAAAAGAAATATCATATGAACTAATTGAAGTTATCCAATAATTTTATATGTGACTATGACATGTTATATATTTATTAAATATTTTCATTTGAATTTATATTTTGGGAGTATTTTATTTAAAGTCAAATAAATGAATAGTGTCGAAATTGACACTATTGCTATTTTATAAAAATAACATTTTATTTAATTAATTAAAAAGAATAAAAATATATAAAAATTAAAAATTTATAATTAAAAGATTTAAAATGTCATAAAATACATATTTATTGTCAACTAACAAAACATAAGTAAATATTTATTACCATTAAATATCTATAATGTTATTACCAAAATTAAGATTTTATAGAATAACTAAGTGTCAATTTAAAAGATAAGGTTTAAATTGACAAAATAAGTTTTTCAAAATTTATCAGTTGATTAGATTAAAACACTATATCATCTCATCTTCTAATTTGGGATAGTTTGGTAGTTTTTGGGTAGGTTTTTATTTTATTATAAATTAATATTTTTGAGAGTTTCCTAAAGTTCCCTCAGTTCTCTTATAAAAGGGCACATCATCCATCTCCTCTTCACTCCATTTTGATCCTTAAAGATCAGAAAAAACCTTCCAATTTTTCCTATAAAATTATATAGTTACATTCTCGAGGTGATGGTATTCTAAAAATACCGACTCTAGTGACTTAAGAATAAATTTAATGGAGGCACGCCGAGGAAGAGGTAATCTCTTTTAACGATTCTTTCAAATTTACTTTTTCTTCTACTTCCTCTCCATTAGTTTTTTCAGTATAAAGTAATACAATCAATATCAATAATATAATGATATGTTATTATAAATATGAAACAACCCTATTTCACATTCTATTCATCCTACAAAAAATGAAATCACCACACATGCATATGTACGTATTACCATCTCTACGCCGTGGTGTAATCTATTTTTCTCCACCAACTTACATGGATGGGTATAATGGTTGATATAATAACTATATATGATTATTTTAATATGATTATAATTCTCAGATATTATACACCATCCATGTTAGTACCATTAAACAATTATAGATACGATATCATTGCTTGTGCGTACGTACGACTTACTATCTCCACAACGTGATGAGATTTATTTTCCACGTTAACCATTATAAAATGATTATAATGTATAAATAATAAATTATCATTAAATATATGAAATAATAATTCTACTATATATATATATATATTTCATTCTCTTACTTCCATCTAATTCAATAAGGAAACGAAAAAGTGATCATTCGTACGTACGACCTACCGTCTCCATTAACGGTGTATTCCATTTTATTTATCTATATATTATATATATATTTATCTAATAAATATATAAGATACATATAAATCATGTTTTATAGTCTGTATGTAATTAAATCATGATCTATGTAATCAAATTAAGAATAACAATTCTAAACATGTACGATAAATGAAACGATTATTTCCCAAAACGTTGCTTTAACATGGAATTGACAAATGAACGGGTAATATAAAGTCGTAAGTGAATCAGATATGATATCATAAATATTATTATGGTTCTATTAAAATTTAATAATATTTTTAAAGCCACTATATATAAGTTTCATACACCTATATAAGAAATCAAACCTAAGGTATGGGGACAATTTTGCAATTTCATTTTTATCTGAGATTGTTTATACATAAGTGTTTACTGGGGGTCTATTTATCATTCTCATCCATGATTTCTAAAAATGTATTCATAAATTTTTTAATATTATTATATGTTTGTTTTAAGTCATTTTAATCCATTTTTGACTTTTATTACATGGTATGGAAGGAAATATTTCTCTTGTTTACCATGAAAGGTACTTTTTGACTTTTCTAGTAAAAGTTCGAGGAGAATGTTTTTTTAACTTATACAACAAGAATGGGTTTTTACATATTCATGAAGCCTTTTTTACCAGGATATTCCTATAAAATATTTCAATATTATTTTCAACAAAATTATTTTCTTTTAAAATTGAAAAATATTTTGAGAAAAGAAAATGTTTTTGAAGAAGAAATGATATTTTCCTCAGGAATTAAGTTCAATGGTTTTATCAAAATCATTTTTCATATAAGACGACATATGGTTATGTTTATATCCCTATTATTAATTTTATTTTATTATTTTTATTATGGAATTATTTTTATGAAGCACATTTATCTTATATGGATTATGTTATGATGGCATGATGTTTAAGAATCCCATTTTATTTCATGGGTTATACTATGCTGGATGATTTATGTTTTTGTGGAACATGTAAGAATGATTTCATTATGATATGGGTGGGACATATATCTACCTCAAATTAATTGGATAAAAATTTATATCTCATGATATAGAAATAACGGAACAATAGGTAAATCTGGTTCAATAATACATTACTGGAATGATAAGTAAACCCAGCTCAGTAATTGACTTTTTCCACTATGATGGTCTTGGAAGCAATTCCTTGGCTAATATGGTAATCATAATTAGTGATCATTAGTTTTAAACAACTAAATTATTTATGCCAATGATATTATATCATGGTTAATTTTACTTTATGATCCATTCCCTACATACTGCCAAGATTTATTCCATTGCTCAAGATTTTGATGTTTAAACTTTATGTTCATGTTTTTACGTTAAAATTTTTATGGTTTGTTTAATGTTCTCTATGTTTACCCTTACTGAGAATTTGAGACCACCCTTTCTATGTTTTATTTTTCCCAAGATATAAATAAAGGTTTTAGGTTGGAAAGAAAAAGGATAAGATCTTTATGGGGGATGTGGAAGATCTTTCAACATGATTAGAAGATTATGTTCCAATTTTCCAAAGACACTATACTAATACGGTCTTTGGGAATTTTTTTATGTCATACATTAAGTATTTTGAGAAAAATTTAATGTCATTGTACATAAAACTTGGGTATCTACAATTGGTATCATAGAAAAGGTTTATATAACCATTAGAAACTAGGATATTAAAACTTTAGTGAGATATCTAGAGATATTTCTAAGGAATTTCTAGTGATGTCACTAAGGTTAAGTATAAGTATATGGTACAATCCTAAAATTATGGTAAAAATGATGAATAACATAGAATTAAACCTAATATGTTAGATATTGAAGGTAATCCTCCTTGAATATGTTGTTTTCCTAGTATGATTTTCTCCTATCACACTATTATTTTTCAGTTTTAGATGATGGCTGGAACCTGAAGGAATTGTGTTAATGATTAATGCACTAGAAAATGAAATGACGATACTTATGAATAACCAATTGTTATTGGATATGGAATGGAAAATATTATTGCTATATTTACACAATCTATGAATCATTTTGGACTCCCAAATGAGCAGAGAAGGAAAAAAACATTCTATTGATTCCTTCATGAGGAAACATCCACCTTCTTTTAGTGGGTGTTCTAATCCAATTATTGATGAACAATAGATCAACACCATTGAAATGATATTTTCTATCCTTTTTATTTCGGAACATGAAATGGTCATTTTGGTTGTCTATTGTTTAGAAGGTGAAGCAGACCAGTGGTGGAATCTAATTAAGAATACAAGGAAAGAAGATGAAATTGAATCCATGGAATGGGACGAGTTCAAGAACTTATTTTTCGATAATTACTTCCCTTGTATTCTTTGAACAAAGATGGAAAATGAGTTCCTTGAGATTAAGAAAAAGGATGATGACTCTATTGGTAATTATGAGGCAAATTTTACAAGACTTTCAAGGTATTCTCTTGGATTTATCATCCAACCTGAATGTAAAGTTGATTGATTATTAAATGGCTTAAAACCAAGTCTTCGAAGGGAATTAGCTATAAGAGACATTAGTATCTATTAGGAGACTGTGCATTGTACTATCTAGTTATAACTGTAATTTGGTGTTACATATCCATCTCATGGTTTTGACAAGAAACGAAAGATGGAGTTCCTTGGTAAATCTCAAAACAATGGTGAAAAGAAGATAAATGTTTCCTTATTCTCAATGTGTGGAAAGAATAATGGTGGATATTATATTAAAGGGACTAGAAAATGTTTCAAGTGTGTAAAATAAGGTCATCAAGGAGTTGGGTGCCGAAGTAATGGGAAAAGGTAGCTAATTATATAAATGGAGAAAAGACTATAGAGAACGCACCACTAACACTTCAATTATATAAGAGAATGTAAATGGGGAATTATGCTAACCAATGACCTAATATAAGGGTTAATGATGGTCGACATCAAAAACCTATTAAGGAGAAATACAACGGGAAGTCACATGTGATCACTATTGGTGATGGTGAGTATGACAACTAAGTATTGTAATAATTATGTGTTTATTTAATGGGATTTCAAAATAGTGTTTTAGAATCTCTTTTACAATATTATGGAATATAGGAATATCTATGTATTGGTCTATTATGATTTTCCATAATTATATGGTACTAGTAACCATGAAAAGTGATTAAAATATTTTTGTAAAGTAGATGATATTCACATAATGAAGGGATAAGAAGAAAAAATATGTTTGATAGTATTAATGAGCTCATGACTGATAAAAGGAGAACGTGATATCATGGTTTGAGTATATATAATTTTTGGTATATTTTTTTGTGTGGAAAGAGTTAATTTTTATAAAATTCATGTTGTCACTAAGGTTCTATATTAATTTATGTTATTATCATATTTAAAGAGAATACATGATTTTGGTTTTTAGATGTTTGGAATGTAAAAACCAAGATTATCCAAATGAGATATGAGAGACAAATGTTAAGTCGATTTAGTTCAACACATTCTAAAGTTATATATTTTCTATTTTTGGAAGGACTGTAACATTATCCATTTATGGATAATATAATTTATATTCTGGTTGATGTTTTTTAGATTAATGTATTGTCTCACTATAGATAGACTTATGCATATTTAATAATCTATTCAAACCTTTTTGTTAAGGAAGATGGAATGACCTACCATTCTATCGTATGATGTCCTAAAACTTAAAGAATAACAAATTCAACTTCATTTATTTAAATAAAAGATGAAGTAGAAATTGTTCAGGGAATGACCAATGGTGATATTACATTGAAATCAAGTAATTATTTCTCCTTATGAATTTTTTTTCAACTTTAGTGAAATGATCTTGAAAACCAAAAATGTTATCCTAGTACCCTTTTATCTGATGAATCAGATGGTCCCGTAAATCATCGAAGATTTATGGCTTTCTGGTAGTTAATGTTCTCCAAACCTTATTCTCTATCACTATCCATCAAAACTTGATGGTTAGGTTTCTCTTCCATATCCATGTTTTCACTTCCTACCTATGTTATCCTATGTGGAAACCAGTGAATAGTTAATTTGGGTAACCATTATGTTTCTAACTCTCCTTTTTGAAATAAAGTTTTAGTATTCTTTTTTATGATGAGGGTTTCTATGAAAGAAACTCTCAAGTAGTAAACCATCTATAACCCTAACAAATTTAGAGGGTGGAATTAATTTTAAGGGGGGTAGAATGTAACAACCCAATAATTTATGAGATGAATTATTTTTAATTTTTTGATGTATTGTGTTATAAGATACACCAATATTATCTTGCACTGTACGCAACACCGTATTATCTTGTAGTTTATTCAACACTATTCTTGGCTTGTGTTATACACAATTTCATGTTCATTTGATAGAATTCATTTCATGCAACAGTGAGTATAGATTTTGTTCAATGTATAAATGAACTAACTTTGGATTAAGTTATATGCATCACTAAAGGAATATTACACTATACACAACACTTACATGGATTGTGTTACATGTAAGAGCGACATTCCTTGATAGCATGCGTTCTACGCGATACCGAGTTTCACTAAACAACAATATATTATTAATATTATTATTTAATGGGATATAAACTAGCTGTTATGAATAGTATTAAAAAAATTATGAAGTTTATATCATTGGAATTAATCCTAAAAATTTTATAGAACAAAATATGAGGAAAAAGTCAATTATTCAGATAAAAGAAGTATTTTTCTAAAAATGCAGTTTTACCGCCTTCTGATGGAGTACCCATTTTAAATCTAGTATTTGACACATTTATACCTTCAATTTGAAAAAAATAAACTTCTTCTTCAGAATCATGATATAAAAATTTACTTTGGATAAATTGTTGATATTTTTCAAATAACTTTCATATTTTGATGAATAGTAAAAATATGCTAAATTTTAATTAAAAACAACTTTTTTCATCGATATAATTTATATTGTTAAATAATAATATTGAATGGTTTTAATGTATAAATAGAATATATTTTTACCATTTAATATAATTTATATCATTGTCATTAATTTTACATTGAATTCATACGTAAAAACAATTCAATCTTTTGCAATGTTTTAACATTTAAAACCCGTTTTACCAACAATGGGACTAATTTTAAATTAATTAATACAAATTCTGTATTTTGAATTTTGATAAATGGATTCCATATTTGGAATCATTATGTACTAATTATGTTAATAAACTACTTTTATTTTTGGGAATTATGAATTGTAACTTTGGTAATTATTTTTATTACCACAGTGAAAGGTAAATTTAGCAATTAAGGGTAAAAATAATATTATAAAATTACCCTAACACATGAAAAAATTCTATTGGATGAATATAAGTCAACCCATACCACCTAAGGTTCGGAATAGATTCATTTTATTAATTAGGTTTCATGAAAATGATGAAATTATTATTAAAACCAAAGGAAGTGACAACATGTCACTCTCTTATATCTTATAAGTGTAATAATTTTAATTTAGTGATAAACTTCATAAAACATAAAAAGTAAGAAGTAAATAGAATTATGATTAAATTATCTACATCATTTGAATTTAATTATAATTTTTATAGATTAATTAGTTATCATTAATGATGGAACAATAGTAATGTAAAAATTATTTTATTAATATAAATATCAAATAAATGGTTATAAAAGTATTAAAAGAAATATCATAAGAACTAATTGAAGTTTTACATGAATTTTATAGGTGAATATGACATGTTATAAGTGTATTAAAGATTTTATTTTGAATTTATCTTTTTTGAGGATTTTATTTAAAGTCAAATAAATGAATAGTGTCAAAATTGACAGTATTGATATTATATAAAAATAAAATTTTATTAAATTATTTTAAAACAATAAAAATAGTTAAAAATTACAACCTGATAATTATAAGTTCTAAAATTTCATAAAATAATTATTTATTGTCAATTAACACCACATTAGTAAATATTTATTACCATTTAATATCTAGAATGTTATTACCAAAATTAAAATTTAATAGAAAAACTAAGTGTCAATTTAAAATATAAAGTTTAAATTGACAAAATAAGTCATCCAAATTTATTGGTTTATGATTCTAAAACCCTATATCATTTCATATTTGAATTTGGTACACATTATAGGTTTTTGGGTAGGGTTTTATTTTATTATAAATTAATATTTTTGAGAGTTTCCTAAAGTGACCTCATCTCTCTTGTAAAAGGGAACCTCCTCCCTCTCCTCTCAACTCCAATTTGAGCCTCAAAGATCAAAAAAAACCTTCCCATTTCTCTTTTCAAATTCCATAGTTACATCTAGTGGTTCATTTATTCTCAAAATAACAACTCTAGTGCCCTAAGAGGTAATTTAAAGGAGGCCTGCTGAGGAAGAGGAAATCACTTCTACCGATTCTTTCAAATTTAATTTTTATTCTACTTACTATAATTTAGTTTATTAATTATAAAGTAATAACATAAGCATCAATAATATAATTATATGTTATTATAAATATTAAATTTCCAAATTTCACCTTCTATACATCCTATGAAAAACAAAATCACCATGCATGCGTACATACAGATTACCATCTCCACATCGTGGTTTAATCTATTTTTCACCACCACCTTACTTGGATGGGTATAATAGTGTAAATAAAAACTATATATTATTATTATAATATTATACTAATTGTCAAATATTATACACCATCCAAATCAATACTATTCAATAATTATGGGAATGATATCATCGCTTGTGCGTACGTACGGCTTATCGTCTCCACAATGTGATGAGATTCATTCTCCACGTTAACCTTAAAAAATGATTATAAAGTATAAATAATAAATTATAACGAAATATATGACATAATAATGATAATTAATTAATTTATATATACATATGTCATTTAATTACTTCCATCCAATTCAATAAGGAAACAAAAACAACATTCAAGCGTACGTACGACCTACCGTATCCATTAACAGTGTATTCTATTTCATTTATATGTGTATTATATAAATATATATAATGAATATATTAGATATATATAAATCATTTTTTACAATCTGGAATTATTTAAATCATTATATATTTAATCAAATGAGGAATAACAAGTCTAAACACGTACGATAAATGAAACGATTATTACCCAAAAAGTTGATTTAATATAGAATTGACAAATGAATGGGTAATGTAAAGTCATAAGTGAATAAAATATGATATTATAAATATTATTATGGTTCTGTTAAAATTTAATAATATGTTTATACCCACTATACAAGAGTTTCAGAAACATATAGAAGAAATTAGACCTAAGGTAATGAGATAATTTTGCAATCTCATTTTTATCTGAGATTGTTTATATGTAACTGTTTAATGGGGTTCTACTTATCATTCAAATAAATTTTTTCTAAAAACGTTTTTATAAAATGTTTAATATTATTCAATTTATGTTTTAGCTTATTTTTACTCATTTTTTACTTTTACTACATGGTATGGAAGAAAATATTTCTATTGTTTACCATACGAGGTACTTTTTGACTTTTCTAGTAAAAGTAAGAGGAGAATGTTTTTCTAACATATATGGAATGAATGGGTTTTTAAATATTAATGAATTCTTATTTAAACAAATCATCCTCTAAACTATTTCAAGTTTATTATCAACTAGATTATTTTATTTGAAAATTTCATGACATTTTGAGAAAAGAAAATGTTTTTCAAGAAGAAAGGATATTTTCTTCAGGAATTAAGTTCAATTGTTTTATAAAAATTATTTTCCATATAAGATGACATATTTTTATGTTTCTATACATATTATTACATTTATTTTAATATTTTTTTGATAGAATTATTTTAATGAAGTCCATTTATCTTATATGTATTATGTTATGATGAAATGATGTTTAAGAATCCGATTTATTTCATGGTTTGTACTATGCTGGATGATTTATGTTTTTGTGGAACATGTAAGAATGATTTCATTATGAGATGGGTGGGACCTATATCTCCCTAAAATTCATTGGGTAAAAATTTATATCTCAGGATATAGACATGAATGGAATGGAAGGTAAATCCGGTTCAGTAATATATGGCTGAAACGACATGTAAACCATGTTCAATAACAGACTTTGTCCACTATGATGGTCTTGGAAGCAATTCCTTGGATACTATGGAAATCATAATAAGTGATCATTATTTTGCCACAACTACATGATTTATGACAATTCTATTATATAATGGTTATTGTTCCTTTATGGTTTATGCCTTATGTATTGAAAATATTTATGCCATTGCTCAATATTTTGATGTTCAAACTTTATATTCATGTTCTTATGTTCAAATGTTTATGGTTGTTTTATGTTCTCCATGTTTACCCTTACTGAGAATCTGAGATCACCCTTTATATTTTTTCTTTTTCCCAGGATATAAAGAAATATTTTAGGTAAGAAAACAAAAGGAGAAGATCTTTATGGGATATGTTGAAGATCATTGACCATGATTAGAAGATTATCTTCAGAGTTTACGAAGACACTAAACTAATATGGTCTTTAGGAATTTTTTTGTGTCATGAATTAAGTATTATAAAAAATAAATGTAATGTCCATGTATATCAATCTTGGGTCTCTACTTTTGGTATTATAGAAAAGGTTTAGTTAACCATTGGAAACTAGGATGCGAAATCTTTAGTGAGATCCCTAGAGATATTTCTAAGGTATTTCTATGGATGTACCTAAGGTTAAGTATAAGTATAATATACAGTCCTAACATTATGTTAAAAATCATGAATAACCTAGAATTAAACCTATGTTGTTTGATATTGATGGTACTCCCCCTTGACTACGTTGTTTTCCTGGTACGATTTTTTCCTCACACTATTCTTTTTGGGTTTAGACGATGGATGGAACCTGAAGGAACCCTGATAATGATCAATGCACTGGGAAATGAAATGGTTTTCCTCTTGAACAACCAAATGTTATGGGAGATGGAATGAAAAGTCTTATTGATATATTTACACAAGATATGAATCATTATGGACTCCCAAATGAACAGAGATGGAAATAAAATTCTATTGATTACTTCATGAGGAAACACCCACATTCTTTCAGTGGGTATTTTGATCCACTTGTTTCTGAAAAATGGATCAATACCATTGAAAATATATTTTCCATCCTTCGCTGTCCAGAACCTAAAATGGTAATTTTGGCTATCTATCATTTAGAAGGAAAAGCAGACGAGTGGTGGAATCTAATTAAAAATACAAGGCAACAAGATTAAATTTAATCCATGGAATGGGATGAGTTCAAGAACATATTTTTCAATAAGTAATTCCATCATATTCATATAAAAAAGATGGAAAATGGGTTCCTTGAGCTTAAGAGAAAGGATGATGAATATGTTGGTACATACAAGGAGAATTTTACAAGACTTTCATGGTATGATGTTAGATTTATCATCCAACCTGAATGTAAAGTTGATTGATTCTTCAGTAGATTAAAACCAAGTATTCAAAGGGAATTAACTATAAGAGACTTCAGTAGAGATGAAGAGACTATGCATTGTGCTATCAAGATAGAATTGGAAGTTGGTGTTACATATCCATCTCATGGTTTTGACAATAAATGAATGATGAAGTTCAAGGAAAAATCTAAAAACAATGGTAAAAAGAAGATAAATGTTTCCTTATTCTCAAAGTGTGGAAAACGCGTAGTGGAGATTTTCTTAAAGGGACATGAAAAATTTTTAAGTGTGGAAAATAAGTTCATCAAGCAGTTAAGTGCCGAAGTAATGGGAAAAATGTTTCTAATGATGTGAATAGAGAAAAAAATACAGAAAATGTACCGCCAACACTTCAATGCTATAAGTGCAAGGAAATAGGGAATTATGATAACCAATTCCTTAATCCAAGGGTTAATGATGATCGACATCAAAAGCCTCTTAAGGAGAAAGACAAAGGGAAGTCACATGTGATCACTATTGGTGATGTTGAGTACGAAAATAAAGTAGTGGAATGATTAAGTGTTTATGTAATGTGATTTAAAAATAGTGTTGTGGTATCTAATTTATAGTATTAAGGAATATTGGAATATCTATGTATTGGTCTATTATGGTTTTACTTAATTATATGGTACCACTAAACATGAAAAGTGATTGAAATATTTTTGGAAATTAGATGATATATGCATAATGAAGGGATAATGAGAAAATAATATGTTTGATAGTATTAATGAGCTCATGAATGATAAAATGAAAAAGTGATATCAAGGTTTTAGTATATAGAATTTTGGTATATTTTATGTGTGGAAAGAGATAATTTTGATAAAATTAATGTTGTCATTATGGTTTTATGGTAATTTATGTTATTATCATATTTAAAGAGAATACATGATTATGTTATTTAGATGTTTGGAATGTGACAACCAAGAACTACCAAATGAGACATGGGAGATAAATGTTAAGTTGATTTAGGTCACCACCTTCTAAAGATTTATATTTTCTATTTTTGGAAGTATTGTAATGTTATCTGTTTATGGATAATATAATTTATATTCTGGTTGATGTTTGTTAGATTAATGTATTGTCTCACTATAGATAAGCTTATTCATATTTAATAATATGTTCTAACCTTTTTGTCGAGGTAGATGGAATGACCTATCATTCTATCATATGATCTTCTAAAACTTCAATAACGACAAGTTGAACTTAATTTATTTAAATAACAAATGAAGTGGAAATTATTCAGGGAATGGCCAATGGTGATATTATATTTAATTCAAGTAAGTATTTCTCCTTATGAAAAAAATTCTTCATCTTTAGGGAAATGATCTTGAAAACCAAAAATGTTATCCTAGGAACCTCTTTTCTGATGAATCAGATGGTCCCTTAAATCATTGTAGATTTATGGATTTTTGGTATTTATATTTCTCTAAACCTTATTCTCAATCACTATCCATCAGAACTTAATGGTAAGGTTTCTATTCCATATCTATGTTTTCACTTCCTACCTATGTTATCCTATGTGAAAAATAAAAGAATAGTTAATTTGGGTAAATGTTATATTTATAACTCTCCTTTTTGAAATGAAGTTTTATTATTCATTTTTTATGATGTGAGTTTCTAGGAAAGAAACTCTCAAGTAGTAAACCATCTATAACCATGACAAATTTTGAGGGCGAAATTCATTTTAAGGGGGGTAGAATATAACACCCTAAGAATTTATGAGACAAATTCTTTTTAATTTTTCAATGTCTTTTATTGTACACTAAACCAATATTACCTTGCGATATACACAACATTGTATTATCTTGCTGTATATGCAACACTATTATTGGCTTGTGTTGCACATAATTTCAATTTCCTTTGATAGAATTCATTTCACACAATAATGAGTACAAATTTTGTTCAATGTATAAATGAACTATGTTTGGATTAAGTTATACGCAGCACCAAAGGAATCTTACACTATACACAACACTGACTTGGCTTGCATTACACGTAAAAGTGACCTTCCCCAATAGGTTGCATTGTACCAGATACCAATTTTCACTAAAAAATTATATATTTTTAATATTATTATTTAATGGGATATAAACTAGCTGTTATGAATAGTATTAACAAAATTTTAAATTTTATATCATTGGAATCAATCCTACACATTTTATAGAACATAATATGTGGAAAAAATCAATTATTCGGATAAAAGAAGTATTTTTAAAAAAAATACAGTTTTACTGCCTTTTGATGGAGCACCCATTTTAAATCCAATTTTGACATGTTTATAAGTTCAATTGAAAAAACAAAACTTATTCTTTTGAATCAGGATATAAAATTTTTCTTTGGATAAATTTTTGATATTTTTCTCATAACATTCATATTTTTATGCATAGTAAAAATATGCTAAATTTTAATAAAAAACTAGTTTTTTCATCAAGATAATTTATATGGTTAAATTATAATATTTAATGGTTTTAAATTATAAATAGAATATATTGTTTACCATTTAATATAATGTATGTCATTAGCATTAATTTTACATTGAATTCATATGTAAAAATATTTCAATATTTTGCAATGTTTTAACTATAAAACCCTTTTTCCCAAAAACAGTATTAATTTTAAATTAGTTACTGAAAATTCCGTGTTTTGAATTTTTAAAAATGGATTCCATATTTTGAATCAGTAGGTCCAAATTTTGTTAATAGACTACTTTTATTTTTGGGCATTATGAATAGTAACTTTGGTAAATATTTGTATTACCATAGTTAAAGGTAAATTGGGTAATTAAGGGTAAAAATAACATTATAAAATTACCCTTAAACATTGGATGAATAAAAGTCAACCCATATCTTCTAAGGGTCAGAATATATTCATTTCATGGACTTTTTTCCATGAAAATGATGCAATTATTATTAAAACTAAAGAAAGTGACAACATGTCACTCTCTTATATCTTATAAGTGTAAAAATTTTAATTTAGTGATAAACATCATAAAACATCGAAAGTAAATAGTCACTATAAATTTGATTAAATTATATATATCATGTTAATTTATTTATAATTTTTATAGATTAATTAATTGTCATTAATTATGGCACAATAGTAATGTAAAAATTATTTTATTAATAGAAATATCAAATAAATGGTTTTAAAAGTATTAAAAGAAATATCATATGAACTATTTGAAGTTATCCACAAATTTATAGGCTCATATAAAATTTTAGGTGTGTATTAAATATTTTAGTTCGAATTTATCATTTTTGAGGATTTTATTTAAAGTCAAATAAATGAATAGTATCAAAATTGACACTGTTGATATTTTATAAAAATAACCATTTACTAAATTATTTAAATATCATAAAAATATTTAATAATTAAAAAGTGATAATTATAAGATCTAAAATATAATAAAATAATTATTTATGGTCAATTAACACCACATAAGTAAATATTTATTACTATTAAATATCTAGAATGTTATTACCAAAATTGAAATTTAATAGAATAATTAAGTGCCAATTTAAAAGATATAGATTAAATTGACAAAATAAGACATCCAATGTTTACTGGTTGATGATATTAAAACCCTATCTCATCTCATATTCTAATTTGGGATTCTTTGGAGGTTCTTGGGTAGGGTTTGATTTTATTATAAATTAATAGTTTTGAGAGTTTCGTAAAGTGCCACCTCCTCTATTATAAAGGGTACCTCGTCCCTCTCCTATTCACTCCATTTTGAGCCTTCAGGATCACCCAAAAACTGCCAATTTCTCTTCTCAAATAACCTATTTACATTATAGAGGTTTTGGTCTTCTCAAAAGACCAACTCTAGTGCTGTAAGAGGAAATTTAAAGGAGGCACGTCGAGGAAGAGGTAATCTCTTCTACCAATTCTTTCATATTTATTTCTTATTATACTTCCTCTCCTTTAGCTGATTCATTATAAAGTAATAACATAAGTATAACTCATATAATGATATGTTATTATAAATATAAAACAACCCTATATCACTTTCTATCCATCCTACGAAAAATGAAATCACCATGCATACGTACGTACGGATTACCGTATCCACGCCATGGTGTAATCTGTTTTCACCACCAACTTACATGGATTGGTATAATGGAGGAAATAATAACGATATATGATTAGTATAATATGATACTAATTCTCAGATATTATACACCATCCATGTCAATACCATTCAACAATTATGGGAACAATATCATCGCTCGTGCGTAAGTATGACATACCATCTCTACAATGCGATGGGATTCATTCTCCTTGTTAACCATTCAAGAATGATTATAAAGTACAAATAATAAATTATCATGAAAAATATGACATAATAATGCTACCGGATTTATGTATATATTTATATATATTTCATTTATTTACATCCATCCAATTCTATAAGAAAACAAAAACAACGTTCATGATTACGTACGACCTACCATCTCCATGAACAATATATTCCATTTCATTTATCTATCTATTATATATATATATATATATTTATATACTGAATATATAAGATATATATAAATCAGGTTTTAAATTAGAAAAGAAATTAAATCATGATCTAATTAATAAAATTAAGAATAGCATGTCCAAACACATACGATAAATGAAATGATTATTACCGAAAATGTTGCTTTAACATGGAATTGACAAATGAATGGGTAATGTAAAGTTGTAAGTGAATCATATATGATATCATAAATATTATTTTGGTTATATTATAGTTTAATAATATGTTTAGACCAAATATATAGAAGTTTTAGACCCATACATATGAAATAAAACCTAAGGTAAGGGGACAAACTCACAATCTCATTTTTATCCGAGATTGTTTATACGTAAGTGTTTACTGGGGGTCTATTTATCATTCACGTCCATGTTTTCTAAAAATGATTTCATAAAATATTTTTTATTATTCTATGTATGTTTAAATTCATTTTTACCCATTTTTACTTTTATTACATGGTAAGGAAGGAAATCTTTATCTTGTTTACCATAGGAGGTACTTTTTTGATTTTGTTTTGATAAAAGTATGAGGAGAATGTTTTTTTAAATTATACGGATTTAATGAGTTTTTAAATATTCATGAAGATTTATTTACACGATGCTTCCTCCAAAATATTTCAATTTTATTTTCAACTAAATTATTTTCTTTTAAAATTGCACGATATTTTGAGAAAAGTAAATGTTTTTGAAGAAGAAAGGATATTTTCCTCAGGAATTTAGTTCAAGCATTTTGTCAAAATTATTTTCCATCTAAGATGACATGATTTTATGTTTCTATCCCTATTATTACAATTATTTGATTATTTTTATGATGGAATTATTTTTATGAAGTCCATTTATCTTATATGTATTTTGTTATGATGTCATGATTTTAAGAATCCCATTTTATTTCATGGGTTATGCTATGCTGAAGGATTTATGTTTTTATGGAACATGTAAGAATTATTTCATTACGAGATGGGTGAGACCTATATATCCCTCTAATGCATTGGGTAAATATTTATATCTTATGAGATAGACATGGATGGAATGGTAGGTAAATCTGGTTCAGTAATACATGGCTAGAACTACAAGTAAACCCGGTTCAATAATAGACTTCGACCACTATGATGGTCTTAGAAGAAAAGACATAGATAATATTGAAATCGTAATAAGTGCTCATTATTTTTACAAAACTACTTGTTTTATTACAATGATATTATATCATGGTTAATGTTCCTTTATGATCCATGCCCAACGTACTGCCAAGATTTATGTCATTGCTCAATATTTTGATGTTTAAACTTTATGTTCATGTTTTTATATTCAAATGTTTATGGTTTGTTTTTTGTTCTCCATTTTTACCCTTACGGAGCATTAGAGATCACCCTTTTTATGTTTTCTTTTTCATAGGATATAAATAAAGGTTTTAGGTATGAAAAAAGGGGAAGATATTTATGGTAGATTCGGAAGATCCGTCACCATGATTAGAAGATTATGTTATGTGTTTCCAAATAAATTAAACTAATATAGTATTTGAATATTTTTTTATGTCATGTATTAAGTATTACAAAAAATAAATGTAATTTTCATGTACGTTAAGCTTGGGTCTCTACAAAACTTGTGCCTTTTTGGTGAAATCTTGTGGTTTAGGGTTCATTTTTACTCCCTTGTGGTGCGGTAGTTTTTGCTATTGAAGTTTCACACCAAGATTTAAGGGTTTCGACACAATTGGTAGGTGATTCCATTTGTTATAGTTATTTTATGAGTTAGTTTTTATTGATTTATATTTTTATCATGATTCTATTACATTATGTGTGGTGAAAAAATTATATTGGATATCATTTTAAAGCGGTTGGTTTTTAAGTGGAAACTCTGTGAAAAAATGATTTTTTTTCATTTGTATTCAATATTATATCTAGTGGGGTTGTTCTATGATTATTGAAATGGTTTTATGAAAAGGTTTTAGGGATTAAAATTCTAGTTTTATGTTATATTGGCATGCCTTTGGACTGAAAATAGGGGTTTTAAAAGGTTTTTTTGTACAAGACTTGGTTACACTCTTTGGAATTGTTTTGTGAAGGTTTTAAATGGTATCTTGATTTATGTAAGAGGTGAAACTATGTTTCCAAACTGTTTTGGTAGGAGTGTACTTCTAAAATGGTCTATTTTAATGTGAAGGTGCTATTATGTGATTTGTACCATCTTGGAAGGGTTTTATAAATTTTTAAAGGTTTTATTGAAATGTGAAATAGAGGTGAAATATGTTGTGGGTTGTTTTTATGTGAGTATGATTTACAAAATTAATTTGAATGAAAAAGGGGATCATGTGAAATGTGTGTGGGATTTTTGGTGTGTGTGTGACTTGGATTGGAATTTTAATATGAAAATTGTATTTCATGGCTTGTGGAACTTGTTTGAGAACAGGAGGGAAACCCAAGTATCTTAGTGGGTGGACATGTACTAGTATGTTAGTTATCCCGTGAGATTTGGCCCTTGTTTCACATAGAAAGTTTTATGATGAAAAAAATAACTAAACTATGATGATGATGATGTTGCAGGACCACTTGGTTAAGAGTGTGATCCCTACTAATGTATCATGTGCATGAGAATGGATATTTGTATGGTTATTTTCATTTAGATATGAGGCACTTGGGACCCACAATGAGGTAGTTCGTAGGGTTGTTTCCCGTTGCTAGTGCTCATCAGATATCTTATACTTACTGTTGGATTATGGTATGTCTGGCAGGAAATATTTAGTAGTTTTTTCATTCTAACTAAAATTATTGATTTCTTTTAAATTATCCAACTTTAAATCTATTTTTATTTAAATTTTTATATTTTAGAAATTGTTACTAGCATTTCTTGTTTACAAAACTTACAAGCTTTTAATCTTATAATGATAATCACATGGAATATTTTTGTGGTAGATTACTTCTAGGCTTTGGATTAAACCCTACTTACATATATGGGTGTAAGTAGACTTGGTTTATTTTTTCGCAGGTTTGGGTAGAGATTTTAGTTCCAATGGTATGAGTTTCTAGAGGTTCTTCTTGGTGCAGTGTCTTGGAGATGGCTTGAGGGGGGGGGGGGTGCCCCTTTCCATGAGGATGTACTTGGGATGTCATTTTTTAGTTTGTTTATTTGTTATATTCTTTGAGTTTTTTTCAAAAATATGTAATTCAATTCTGAATTTTTGTGAAAAATGTTTTGGTTTGTAAAATCTAGATTTGGATTATAGGATTTTTTTTTTGTTTTATGTTTATAAACTCTGGTGAATCATTCTCAAATTTTATTTTTTTGATACCTGGGAAATTTTTCTAGCCCGTGGGGATTGGAAAAACCCTACATGTCTTTCCACGAGCCGGGTTTGGTGCTAGTTTTGATTGCGACCTGATTCAGTTTGTGATAAAATGGTATCATAACAGGATCGATCTCTTGGGTCATGTTTTTTGGGGAAGAGTCGGGATAGATCAGGGCTAGGATTATTAGGACATGACATTATGATTATGAGTAGGGTTCCTAGCCAGCACACCTCATTAAAGAATTCAAGTTTCCAGGGGAAGTCGGGTTTTATCTAAGTCCATTGGTTTTCATAATTTGATAATGATTAGGGGAAATGAAAAGAGAGTTGGGTTAATGGTCTCTGTGAGCTCACAGGTCTTGAAACTCCATGTGGAGATGGGGATATTTCCCTAGAACACTCTTTATTATGGTGAAATGATTGGAATATGGCCGCTGACCATATGTCCATGTCAACTATCAAAACTAGTCTCCTCTCACATTATCTTGTGTCCTTTAATTTTAGAATCTTGAAGTTTTGGTTTTAAAGAAAAAATCTATTGGTTTTAAGAAGTGTAAATTTTTTGTGAAATGATTTTCTAAAAAATATGGAATGTTTGGATTTTTCTAATGGTGGAATTGAATTTTTATAATTTTTTTGAAATGGTTAATGGTGTATTTGAAATCCTTTGAAAGTATAAATTATGTCAAAGTGGATTTCGAAAATATGTTACAAATTTAACTTTATGAATTATTGAAAAAGTGTTTTTAATTGAATAAAGTGTTGTTGAGTTTGTGTGTGGAATTTAGAAATGGATTTTTGATTTGGTAACTAGTTATAATTTGAAAAGTTTTATGAATCATTGGAACCTTTTTTAAATAAGGGGAGATGAGTTTTTCAATGAATGGTTGTTGATCATATGGTGTTTGTCATAAAACTGGAAGTGTTTTTAAAGGCGTTGAAATGTTTTGAAATTGATGTGAATATCATGAAAGTGGGATTTCATTTGAATTATTGTGATGAAATGTTTTGTAAGATATAAATTTGGTTTGATTTTGTGGTTAGCGGTTCTAAGAAAAAGGGAAGTGTCATTTGAATGTTTTGGTTTTGAAAAGTGGAAGGAATTTTTTTTGTTTTAAGATTTGGAATTTCCATGATTGACCACATGCATGTGGTTATATGGGATGATGGATGGTTAATGGAATGAATGGATGAGTTCCTGGATGATATGAGGAGGGTGCCCATTGTGGCATGTAAACATGCATGTGTGAGGCCCATGAGGCATTATTAGGGGGTACACCAACCACTGACCCGTTTATTTTCTATGAAGTTATTTATTTTAAAGTACAAATTGATGTCTTCAGGACCAGTTTGGGTGGTGTGTCATATGTGTTTTTGTAAATATTTTTGTTGTTGGATGTTTGAGTCTAAGAACCCCTCTTGTTTGAACAGTGTTTTGAGTTTGTGTTTGGTCGATAAGCTGGCTTGAAGGACTTGTTAGTGGTCTCCTTATGAGAAATGTTTCGTGAAGTCTTTAAAATGGTTCCACTCATGTGTTTGTTTTTGGTTTTTTGGAACTTTTTAACCAATGGACCATCTTGGTTGGGTCCTTAGGTTCTCACAATAGATAAAGTACTCCCCATTAAGATTTAATTCACAATTAATGTGAAACCCATATTGTTTCCCTATTTGAAAATACTCTAGTTGAACAACATGAGGAATATTTTTCTTGATGCTTTAGAGATTGAGTTTACCCCTTCCTTTATTGGTTTTCTGGATCCTCTTTTAGTAGGAGATTGCTCATGGAAGGTTTAAAGAGACCTTAATTTATTAAGATACATGATTCGTCAAAGGTGAAAGTAGTTTGGGGCTGTTAGTGTGGATGGTGTCTAAGAAGGCCTCAGGGTCCTTCATAGTTTCTTTGAAGAAAGGGTTCATGATAAACCATCGGCATAAAAAATATGGTCATGAGAGGATGTTATGGCCACTTTCATGAATTGTGTGTTGTTTGGGGACTTGGTATAAGGTACGTTTTCATGTATTGTTTCTATCAGTTGCAATGGTCATGTTCGGTGACGCCGTGTGATGTCTTGTGCTTGTTTTATTGTAAAGGTGAAGTTGTAAAATCTTTTGTGAGTCAGGGTTTTATCAGAAGTATGTATCTTATAAGAAAAACTCAACATCCTTTGTTTAGAAGAAGTTGTTCTAATATATCATTCCCTATTTCTATTTCTCATATGAATAAAAAAGGGGTGATGTGTGTGCGTCTTATAAGCACTTTTTTCGGTGAAATGTTAGGTTGGAGTAACATGAGATTGGAATGTTTTATTTCTTTGTGAACCCATCTGGGATCAGGGTATAATTTTCTTGGAATCAAAAGGAGAATTTCTATTTGGGGGGTTTTCAAATCCTAACTGTGAGGAAAAAATGCTTCAATCATTTGTGCTCGAGCCATAGGTCTCGAAGTGAAGTTGGCATGTAGTTTGGGGAAATACCAGGGTCGTTCAAACCCTTGTACTAATTCAGATCCTTAGTATGAATGATGGGAATAGATTAAACCTTTGGTGTCATTATCTTTCTTTTTTTTCTTCCCATTTTGTGGAAAAGGTGGGAGGACCTCGTTTCCATTTTATCGCCCATTTCATTCCCTCCCCCTTTGGTTTCCAATGAGTTTTTGGAGAAAGGTTTAAAATTTGGATAGATATTTAGAGAGAATGATTTGTGCATAGTTAGTAGTAAATTTTCCCTATAAAACCATGCAGATGGAAGGATCCCCATGGTTAGTGCACAGTTTCCCAAATCGTGAGGACTAACCGTGCAACCATCCCAACTTGTTAAATTTTGGTAATTATTGTGCCAACCCATGGTCATCGGTTAAGATGGATTGTACTTAAGTTGGGTAGACCCACTATGAGTCTCATGTAAGTTAGTTTGTAAAAGTCTAATGGAATTCTACCCCTTGTACCAGGGAGTCTGTTCGGGCCTCCCTCTGTTATTGTCCTGATTCCATCTCAGGAAAATTTAAGTTGTATCTTATGGTGGGGAGACCATTTGTGTCTCCCCATAATAGTAACTACGATTTTATATGGTCTTGTCATAGAGATAGGTAGACTTTTTCAGAGGTATTTAACTACCAAAATATTCCTTGGGTAAATGTTGGGATTGGGGAGTGCCCAACAGTTTAATTATGATAAGGTAGTGGTAACACTGTTGGATGTTGTTTCTCATTCAAGTAAATTTCTTGAGAATTTTTTGGATAATGTTTGAGGAGTTTTCAATTGGGAGTAAGTCTGAATGTGGTTGATCATTTCAGGAAAGTGGTGTGAGTTTTGTTTTGTGAGAGTATTCCTTCCTTAAATGATCACTAGAGGTGTTTTGGCCATTGGGGGCGAAACATAGAAAATAAGTACAACTTGATTTATCGGTTAGGTTAGGTTTTTGATTTTAGACTTATTGTGGATTTACAAGGATGGAAAGAATTATTTTGGGGAGAATTTTCACACCTGGATTTTCGATTCCGTGCTTTGTTTGAAGTCCTATTTTTGTTCTTAGCTTTCTCTTGGTTTCCAAGTGTTCCGGGTTTAAAATTTTGGTGCCTATTGTATTTTTGATCTATGAAATTAGTATTGGGGTTATTGTATGGTAAATGGAATTGTCTTTTGTCAAAGGGGTGGTATGAGGTTAAGGTGGTTTGGATTTGGATTTGTGATACTCTTAGTGGCAGGACTTGTGGGGTATCTTGTTGAGGTGGCTTGTTCCCATGAGTTAGATGAGTTTTGGGGTGAATAAAGTCCTTTGTTTTGGGAATTGTTCTTCCATATCCTTGTCCTATCTTCTCCTAGGTTTCCCCCTTATACCCCCATGAAATTTAAGGCAAGACACAACTTTTTGGGTGGCTAGAACATGTCGCACAGTTTGGCTGCATGGTTTACTAAACCATGCAGCCAAACCGTGCACAATGTCCCGCACATTAAAATTTTGGGTGTTTTGACCCTTTTTACCTTCCACAAATAACCCAAATCTTCCCTTTATTCCACATTTCGTGACCTACATATATATATATATCCTCCAAGATCTCTCAACCTTCCTTGGAAGTCAACTTTTATGGGAGATTTGATGGAGAAAACTTCAAAATCATGCAAGTAAGTCTTCCTCCCATTGATTTATTCTTTCTACTTAGGGTTTCTTCCACATTTTCATGAGGTTATAAAGTTTCCAGATGCTAGGGTTCGTACCTATTGTTTAAACTTGTGTATTTTTGGTGAAATATTGTGGTTTAGGGTTCGTTTTCACTCATTTGTGGTGCAGCATTGGTGTGGTTGAAGTTTCAAACCAAGATTTAAGGGTTTTGACACAATTGGTAGGTGATTCCATGTGTATGCATTAGTTGATGAGTTAGTTTTTATTGATTTATATTTTTAGCACGATTCTCTTCTGTTGTGTGAGGTGTGAATATTATATTGGGTAGCATTTGTTAAGAGGTTTGTTTTTAAGTGGCAACTTTGTACAAAAATGATTGTTTTTCATATGTATTTCATATTGTATCAAGTGGGGTTGTTCTATGATTCTTGAAATGGTTTTATTAAAAGGTTTTAGGGCATCAAATTCTGGTTTTAGGTTATATTGGCATGCCTTTGGACTCAAAAGAGGGTTTTTAGAGGGATTTTTTGTGCAAGACTTGGTTACACTATTTGGAATTGTTTTCTGAATGTTTTAAATGGTTTCTTGATTTATTTATGAGGTGAAACTATGATTCTAAAATAATTTGGTAGGAGTGTAATTTTGAAATGGTATATTTTAATGTTTTGGTGATGTTATGTGATATTTCCCATCTTGTAAAGGTTTTATAAAATTTATTAAAGGTTTTGTTGAAATGTGAAAGAGAGGTGAAACGTGTTGTAGGCTGTTTTGGTGTGAGTATGATTTCCAAAATGAATTTGAATGAAAAAGGGGATCATGTGACATGTGTGTCGGCTGTTTGGTGTGTGTGTGACTTGGATGTGGTATTTTCATGTTCAAATTGTATTTCATGGCTTGTGAAACGTTTTGGAGAACAAGAGGGAAAACCCTGGTATCTAGGTGGGTGGGAATGTAATAGTATGCTAGTGATCCCAGTGGGTTTGGAACCTACTTCACATAGAAAGTATGAAGATCAAAACAATAACTAAACAATGATGATGATGTTTCTAGGGGAACACTTGGTTTTGGGTATGATTCATACTAAAGTCTTGTGTACACGAGAATGGATATTTGTATGGTTACTTTCACTGAGATACGAGGTACTTGGGACCCACAAAGAGTTAGTGCCTAGGGCTGTTTCCCATTACTAGTGCTTAGAGGATATATTATAATTACCATTGGTATATGGTATGTTTGGCTAGAAAAATTCAGCAGCATTTTCATTCTAATTAAAAGTGTTGCTTTCTCTTAAATTATCCCACTTGAATGCTATTTTTATTTAAATTTTCATCTTTTAGAAATTGTTACTATCATTTCATGTTTACAAAACATGCAATATTTTAATCTTATAAGGATTATCACATGGATTTTTTTTGTGGTGGAATCCTACTGGGATTTGGCTCACGCCCTACTTACAGCTTTTGGTGTAAGTAGACTTGGTTATTTTGTCGTAGGTTTTGGTAATGCTTTTAGTGTTAATGGTACGGTTTTCTAGCAGCACAACTTTGTGCAGTGTCATGGTAATGGCTTGAGGGTAGTGACCCTTTACATGAGGAGGTTCTTGGGCTATACTTTTTGACATTGTTCCTTTTTTATATAATTTGAATTTTGTTCAAAATTATACAATTCAATTCTGAATTTTTTGAAAGATGTTTTGGTTTGAAAAATCCATGTTTGGTTTATTGTATTCATTTATTGTTTTATGTTTATATACTCAGGTAAATAATTCTCAAAAGTCATTTTTTTGATACCTAGGAACTTGTGCCATACCATGGGGATTGGGAACACCCTTCAGCTCTTGCCACATATTGGGTTTGGTTCCAGTTTTGATGGTGATTAGATTTGGTTTATGACACATAATCTCCTAATTTAAATACCTTTAGGACAAAATATTTGTTTTTTTATTCACACATTAAAATAAATCACCATTAAAACCTTTTTATGCATTCAAAATTTGATCTCATTTAGTTATTATATAATACCTCCATTGAAACAACATAAAGTATCATCCATTATTCCTCATGTGATAATGAATTATTTAATTCTCATTAAATTAAAAAGGAATGAAAATTATTGTTTATTGAATTCATCAAAAAATGACATGGTTTTAAAATGAAAATAAACCAGGGGATTTTATATCATTTTGTTATTTAAAACTATCTTCACATGGTCATAAAATAACTATAAAATCATCACTTATCTTACGCATTATCAACATGCTGTATAAATTATATTTCATGAAAAAAATTTGTAGACATGATTTTATCCCCTAAAACTTCTTCTTTAATATGTGTTTCTCCATTAAATAGTGCATTCATTCCATATTTTTCATAAATAACTCAAGTTATATAAATATTGCATAAAATATTTCATGAACATTAGATGCATCATGTTTGTATCATTCATGAAAGATCATAAACCTTAAAATGGAATGAATCATTTCACTGGGGTTTATATATAACTCTATGGTATGAATGAATAATCATGCATGTCATTTCATTTTGGGATATTTTTTCCTTGAAAAACTCATTTTGGATGATGTTTTTCATTCAAACTCTATCATTATTGAATCGAAATAAACATCAACTTCTGACATGGTCAATAATCATCATGATAGGTCTTTAAAAATGAATTTGGTTAGTATACTCACAATAGGTTAAAAAGACTCAAGGTAGATCTATGGTCAGTTAATATTATAGCTCCATCTAATAGGTTGTGTGACTCTTTTGATGGACCATGACATTATGTGATCAATCAAAATATAACACAATTCGATATCACGATACATTGAAGCCTTATTAGTTATCATTCAGAATCTATATTAAGTTTCTCTTATTCTAACACTATATTGGGTTACACATGTGGTAGGTCAGATGTTTATTTAGAAGCATGCCCATAATGTGGTATGTAACACATTATGAATCATTATAGTCGATTGGACTCTCACAACATCATAGACAACTTAAATGCATAAAAATCTTATGTTGTGAGGTATAAGAAGACATAATATTTTATTAGAATAGTTATACAGATCTCATTCATTGGATCTCATTATGTGACTATGTTCTTAGTTCAGTACCATCATAGATGCATTGAGTGATCCAACATTAGAATATATATGAATGACATGATACTTAATTAATTATCCACACTTCCTTATCCTATTTTTTATGGAACCAGGTTCAGTTAGTTTATACACTCACATAACTCTAATCATGGTTCTGCCACCCTATGTAGACTGATTTCGTATAGTGTACATACCATGTTTGGCATACGATCTCAATGAGCCTACATTCTCCCATTACCGCACAATCATATGATTCATACACTATTTTATAGATCTTCTAATGCCACATTAGGATAGATGTGGTAGACTCGAGTGGCCACCTAATCAGTGGATGAACATGGGTCCTTGAATTTTCCATAGGGTGACCCAATTTTTACTTAACTCAAACTCAAATAGTTAGTACAAATCTATGTTTAATGTAGACCAATAAACCATATTGGGTATTTTTCATGTAATATTTTCTCTTAGTCTTATTTAACACTCTAAAATCATCATATGATTCACATATTCATTATTACAAACAATTTTTTAAAATAAAAATTAACACATGCCTTTAAGAATTAATAATAATTCACTATAAATCATCTCATATTAAATGGATCATTACCTTTTACATTCGATATATAAGTGAATTTATCTATATATAAACTAAAATCAATGATCAATATTGAAATTAAATACCATTTTATAAATACATGATAAACCTTCAAGAGTAATCACATAATTTATTTATCATATGCATATTGATATAGTGAAAACAATTGAAACTCATAAAAGGGGTATTCCATATGGTTTTATTAATCAAACCATGATCAAAATATTAATACTACATATTTAGTATTTACAAAATGTATAATAAATTATTTATTATTCTTCATATATATAGCTAAAACCATTATGTATTTATCCTTAAACCTTGATGTGGTATTTTTATTTTCAACCCCAATATATTTCTCAACATCCATGATCACTAAAACATGTTTAATTCTTATTTATACCATAATTTAGTGATTGAAACAATATTTTTTTTACATATTTTAAGAAAATCCATCGTCATCACATCTTTAGAAATCATAACCAAAAGCATAATTATATTTTTGTAAACCATATCATTTTTAATAAACACATGATGTTTTCTATTGAAAAAAATTATTTTATGGGACTTATAATTGTAGTTACTAAATATTTATATACTTCTAACCATGAAGGAAAAATATAATTAGTTCAATATAACAGTGGAATTTTTTCTAGAATAAAATTGTTTTATTCTTGTCATTTCCACTACAATAATATTGCAATAATATTTATAAAAAATTGATAGAATCATGGATAATTTTATTATAGGTAATATTATGTTTTTCCTTAAAAGGAAAAAATATCATTATTGAAAGAATCTATGGTATTGTTCACATATAAGCGAGAGTTCTTCTTCAAATTAGTTATATTTCATTTCAAAATATTCTCTATAAATATGTGACACTTTTTCTACGAAAAAATTCATTTACCATTCAATAATTTTTTTATTTCATTTAGTAATGACAATTTTGATGTTCATGGTTGGATTATGGAGGCTTTTTAGAAGACTAGGAAGGAACGTAGTTTAGAAAATAATAAATACATCTATTCATGGAATAACTATTGGTGTCATGAAATGAAATGGTTGGGTAATAGGGATGAACCCATCCCTTTAAGACTTCACTATTTAAGTGTTATAGTAACTCTGTGAACCAAGACTATGTGTGTGTTTTTATTCTTATGTAATTAATTTAATTTTGTGGTGCCTTAAATAATACATGGGTCTTCCCATTTCCCTATACACATAATGAATCTCCCCCATTGGGTTTTCCCTCTAAATTGTGAATTTACCCTCATTAATCATCAAAATCTACCATTGATTTTTTATTGGAATCTAATGGTGAGTTGATCCATCCACCACAAAAAATTATTCGTTTATTCTATAGTTATGGAAGCTCACACAAACAGTTCCTATTATAGCTTATTTAAATGAAATTTATATTCTTTTTGGATTTAGTCATTTTATTCATGAATCATCAGATGGTATAGGATAATTTGAGATCATAGACTATAAGTTAAGTGGTATTAAATCTTTTTCCTTAATGTGTAATCCTTTTATTGGGGTGTATGAAGTGCAGTGCTAATGACATACCAGATGATGGACCAAAAATATAATTAAATTATATATTTTGTAAATAATTAAATGCGACCTCTCCACAAACCATGAGTTATATTTTTAAAATATTTACCATGTGTTTATCCACCCATAAGATTCTATTTACCTAGTAAATTTAGTTTTAAAATTAATGTGGCAACCCTATAGGTTTCTTGTGATTAAAGTGTGGAACATTATGTGTGACTTGAGATTCCTAGTATTTTTTTAGGATCTGGTAACCATGAAAAATGATCATTAACTAATGAAATTGGATTATATTTTTGAACTTGATTAATTTACCTTGTATTTTAATTTTATATTTGGTTTTATACTTCCCTGGGGAAATACCCCTGGGGCTTTTTTATGACTCATAGTTTGGAGTGCATTGGGGAAATAAACCTTTGAGTTAACATTACTCACATTTTATAGTGACATAGGGAAATACCTCTTATATTCATAATTACTCATGGTTTAGATTACCTTAGTGAAATCCCCCATGGACTTACTATGGGTAATGGGTTTGAGAATATTGGGTAACTCCTTAATAAACTTATTATGACTCATAGTTTTGAGTTACATAGAGAAATCACCGTTGTAATCATAATGACCCATCATTAGAAGTCCCTTGTGGAAATACACCGTAGTCACATTATGAATTATAGTTTGGAGTGTGTCTAAAAAATCTACCATTGACTCATTTTGATACATAGTTTGTATTTCCTCTAAGAAATACCCAGTCGAATCATTTTGACTCATAGTTTGGTGTGGCTCATTAAATTTTTTCTAAGAATAATTATGAATCAGATTTTTGAGTCATTTAAATAAATACCCGTTAAAATAATTATTACCAATATTTTGGAGCTCCAAGAGAAAATACCCCTTATAAATGTTTTGTATAACTTATATTAATTCCTTTGGTATATTACATGGGTAAATTGTGTTTCTGTGAGTTACATTGGATATAGATAACTAGATTGGGTAAAAACTAATATATCCAATATTGGGTGTCACTATGAAACACGAGGATTGATGATAGATTATTTATTTATTTATGTTTTTAATTTATTATATTACATATATATATTGGAACTACATAATTTTACTAGTTACAATATGTATATAGTTCATTGTGGACTATTATGCAACACCCTCACTATTAGTTATCCACCATTAGAAGTAAATAATTATTCATTGTTTCAAGATATGATAGGTTAAAACAACCTATGATTGATTCATTATTTTTAAAACTAATATGGGGAATTGGATATTGGGTCTGTGCAAGGACTCGTGATTAGTTTTTTAGTTTTCCTAATTTTTTATTTTGTTATTATTTTGGTTTTTCTGTGTAGGATCTTCTGGATGTATGAATTAAATGACATGTATATAGTTCATTTTAATATATCATTATCTAGGTTAATTTATTAGAACTATAAAAAATTCCTATTTAAATATCTATATAAATGTATCTTATAGTTAATATTTATACTATTATTTCACTCTAATATGAGTTTGTAGTCACATTACTATAACTCTATAGACCCTCACTACTAGTCAACATCATCTTATATATGGGGAGGTATTTATGACATCCTAATGGATCTATAGTTCAGAAAATATGGATTGGCCCATGTTCAGGGTGTCACAAAGTGTTATAAAATCCCATTTTGACTATTTGGGTAAGGTAGACACTAGATAGGTAATTGTTAAGACATAGTGAAAAAATCATGATAAGGCATAAGTAACTGTCAAATGATAGAAAGAATTAGTTACACATGATAGGATTGTTTTTACTTCTTTTCATTTTTATATTTGACCTATTTCACCCAGAGTTATGAAAATGATTTTGGAATATAAGGTTTTCTCTATTTTTTCACTTGGATGGAATAATATGATTCCATGTATACATGCATCATATTAGTCATGTTGTATTCACATTTTAATCACATAAATTCCTATAATGGGTTACATGGATTATGATAAGGGTTAGTTATATAAATTATATATATCAATTTATATAGTGATTCCCATATATATTTATGGTGGCATCATACTTAAATAATGATCTAAATTGGTAAATGTGCATTACATAACCACTTATCTTTATTACCATATTGAATTAACTAAATAATATGCAATTTACTACTTGTGAACTATTATGCTCTATAACATGTAATTTGAATTCCATTAAAATATTCCTGAATTATTAAATATTTTTGTTATGTAAAATTGGAAAACTTTGATGATATGGATCCTATGTGTATTGTGTGAACTTTGTATATATATATATATGTGGTGTTGACCCTATGAATGGGTATATGTTGTTATTGAGAGTGGTTGAGTTATATGTTTATTATAATATCGGAAGTAGATAATTGCAGGGAATCATGGATTTCAGTGCATTCCTAAAACTAGGATATCGAGAAAAACAATAATAACATGTTTTGAGACATGTGTTAGGAATTATATAAAAAAATCATCCATGATGGATTTGGGTCGATAACTAAGAAGGAGGTGATGAAAATTCATGAGATGTGGTTGGGATAGAAATTAAAACATTGGTAGTTTTAGTTATATAAGATCACCATTTAACATAATTTATATGAGTGTCATATGAGATAGAGAGTGAGTTTATGTGTGCTTCACTGACTATTTTTTATTGTACCAAGGTGTTTCAACTAAAGTAACCACTATTATTTTTTATGCAGGGTGGTTCCTAGGAAGATGAGTTCTGTATTTAGTTAATCAGGATTATCTTTTAGAACAATGAGACCCCTCAACAAAGAAGGGTGAAATATTTAGTCTATGTTCTTAGAGGGAAAGTGAAGAGAAGGTGTGAGACTTATTTATAAGAAAATCAGAACATGGGTTTTTCCAAGATGGAAATTGAGACATGTTTCTATAATAATTTATTTCTAGGTATCTTGAGAGATGAAAGTGAAATGTATTTATTATATCCCACATTGGTGAATATTTGAATCAAAGACTATGATAATTGTTTCACTAATTTTCAATTCATTTCCCATATTCCAATGTTGGTTGAGGGTGACTAAGAGAGATATTTTATAGATGGGATGCATTTTAGGATTTTAGTTCAAGTGAATGTTTTATGACATTAATGGTTTTCAAATTTTGTGGACCAAAAAATTATTTTTGAGTGGAACCTAAGGGATGGTTGAGGATCTGTCATGGTAGCTTAAACTAAAAGGAATAATGATGGGTATTCATAAATAAAAAAATTCTTTTTATAGTTACATATATATAAGTTCAATTCCAAGTAGAAAGGATAAAAGATCATATTTTATTCATGGGGTTGACATCATTATACATTAATATCAATGTGGAATGATATGATATTATCATTTTTTGGATGAACAACCACCATTAATTCTAAATACATGCATAAGAATTGGGAAACATTAGAGGTTATACAAAAGGATGTAGTATATACCTATGTATATGGGATCCATGACTGTGTAGGTTTTTGTTGATTTATTAGCTTTGACATGATAAGCAGGTAGCGAGATTTTTACCGATCATTCAAGATAATGTAGTGGGTGTGGTTATTTGGGTTCCTAGAAGAAATGGTTACACAGCAACGTACCATAGGGATCTCAGTCACACGTTCAATGTCATGGTATTTTCTAGATTCATTCCATGAAACCTAGTCTTACAAGAAAGGATGTGGAACCTTCTATAGTTTGAATGGTGATCTATGTATATTATAATTTTTCATGCACTTTTTTTGATATAATGATTTCATATTATTTTAAAATTTCTCATTTATAGATAGTTTTCATCTTGTTATAGAGTATATATATTGGATTATGTCTGTTGACATGATGTTAGGAGTGGAATCAAATGGAATTTACTATAATAAGAAATATTCACAAGATAATTTTAGGTATCAATTATTATGGGACTTCTTCATGTCAGAGATGATCAATTGTGATTTGATTATCTAGAAGGACAAGTTAATGAAATATGAAGAAGAAAACATTTTTTTTATTTAATGGGTGTGTTTCAAATCTCTAAGGTATTGTGAGTACATGATTTTTTGATAATGGGAAATATAGGGAAGTCATGTGGGGCTTATTCCCTTGTTACTAGGTAGGACTTCATCTTGGGTTTCCAATCATGTATTGGATGATGGGAATATACCAAAGGATGTTTCCACCATTCATTGACATGCTTCAGGATATATTTCACTGTAATTTCTCTATGTTACCACCCTATGGGGATTTTTAGTTTAATATTGAGCTCATGTTGGTTGTGGAGACAATTTTTTCACCCTATAGTATGGAACCTATAGAGATACAAGAGCATAAAATTATGTTAGAGGACATGAAGGACAAAATATTCGTTCCTATGAGTACCAATTCTTAGGGTTCTCAACTAATTTATGAAAATATGTATAATTTTTCATTTTTATTTTTCATCAACTATAGTAAGTTGAACTAGATGGCGGTTAAAAACTAGAATTCAATTTCCCACATTGACACCTTTTTTGGTTAGGTGAGAGATGGGTTGATATTCTATATGATCGATCTAATAATAGTTTATCACCAGTTTAGGGTGAGATTATATAATATATATTGTACTACTATTAGAAGTATGTTTGGTCTACAAGATTATTTAATGATGTCATTCAGTCTGATGAATGCACTTTTTGTGTTCATATCTTTGATAAATAACAGTTTCTACTCAAATTGTGGTATGTTCATTGACTTATTCATGGATAACATCCATGCATACTCCATTTCAAGGGGGAACACACAAAACACATAGATAGCTTATTGAGGATATGTAAAAAGAATCTATTTTATTCCATGATCTCAAAGTGCCAGTTTTGGATTGATGGGGTTATCTTTTTTTGGAACACTGTATAATATAATGGTGTGTCAATCAAAACAAAGAAGGTTAGAGAAGTTTTTTATTTAGAGTGGCATAATAAAATAATTGAAAGATTTATCATCATAGTATTAGATAGTAATTAACAAATGATTGTTAAGGGAATCTATCATTTAAAAATTCTAATGATGGTCTTGACCAAAAAGGGAGTGAAGTTTTCTTTATCTGATGTATGTTAGAGATACTTTAAAAACAAATATGAGACTCATTAGACTGAAAATCTAGACCATAACCAAGCTTGTTGGGGGAACATTTGAAAAATTACCATACACATGAATAAGTTCTATCAATATTACTATATTCCCTAAGATGAATGAGGCATTATCTATTAGGTAATACATTTTATAAAATACCAATCCTATGAGCCTAATTTATATAATCATATAGCGGGTACATAACCTTCAAAAGATAAGGTGGGTTATGTATCTCTAGTACTCTGATTTTAATCATAATTACAATATTATAGAGGGGAAAGTGGGTGTAGATACTTTGTTCCACATGATGAAAAGTTATGTTGTTTGAGAGTTAAGAAACAAGTTGATGTTGTTGTCTCTCTATGATAAGAAGAATTTGGATGTTTATGATTAACAGGTTCGAGTATCCATCACATCCTTTTCTATTTCAACTTTTATTCATAGTAGAGTAATGTGAGTCTATTTATCAAATATACATAGTTTAATCATGATGGAAAATATATAATGTTGTTTGCCTCCATTAGAGAATATCCTTAATAATGTTCATATTTACCATGTTTACAGTCACATATTTGTGCCCATGAACATATGAGAGGAACTGATGTGAGAGTGTCACACCTTGAAGTGGGTGGTATATCCTAGTTATACAAAAATGTATCATCATATGCATAGATAGTACTAGTTTATGGAGATAAAGATGGATGTTATGGGTTTTGTTACATATTTATCTACATATTAGTAGGAGAAGGGAAAAACAAGTGGCCTTATTGAATTTGGAAGCTATCACCCACTCTCAAGTAGAAGTTTGATGATGTCACCATGGATTTTGTATAGGTTTATCAAGGACACCCATGTAGAGAAATACATTTTTTTAATAATCGATTAGATAAATTGGGTTTCTCATTTGATACCTATAAGTGAAAACATTTTTGTTGATGAGAAAGGGTATCTCTACACCTTGGTGATGGTTATCTTATATGAGAAACCTCAGGCTATTTTTAGGTAGTGATTCTCATCTCACAATTTGATTTTGGAAATTTATGTATAAGTAAAAGGTTATACAAGTGAATCATAATAATTTCTATCACCTTCATACTATGGGTTAGTTTGAGTGGTAAATTTTTAACTTCAATCACATGCTGAGAGATTGGGACCCAAATTTCGATGAATCTTGGGAGAACCCCTTGGGTAAAGTATAATTTTATTCCAGAAAATTTTATCATGTAACATTTAAGATGAAATTATATTATGATTTATAAATAAGACTATGTACTTAACCTAAGTTATGTTTGGAGGATAGTTTAGCTATGTTGATTAGACCGAGTCTCATGCAGGATACTCCAATGCATAATATGTTTATTTAAAAGTCAACAGTGACCACCCAAAGATGGAAGTGATCATATATTGACTGGATATTATAAAATATTTAGTTTTATATTGGGGAAATTGACTTTCTTGGGTGCTGCATATATTATCAAAACATCAATTATGAAGATAGGGGATGTTATCATCTTGGTATGTGGGTTCATTTGTGAATAAAAATAGGGATGATAATGTTTAAAACCGATTCTCACTTTCATAATTTTTCCTCTGAAATGCATGATGAATTCCTTGTATCATATTCATGTAAATGATATCTAGATCTATATCATGTCCTAACCATTGATGATCTTGAGCTCAAGTATGATGATTTTTTTTTAAAATTATTTCACATTGTTATAATAGTGAAAAGTATCTTGGTAGAATGAAAATTCCTATTAAAATTTTATAGAGGTGACCCATATGTATTCATAATTATACATGGGAGTTGTATATGGATATGTGAGACTAATTTATAATTTTTGTAGATAAAAACAACTTATCATTTCTAATAGAGAAGAATGCAGATGAACTTCTATATGGTAAGTATTTTGTAAAACATAGCCCCTTTTTGATGTATAAATTATTTTCAATTTCATTGAAGCATAAGTATCATACATATTAATAATTTGTTAAAGCTTTATAGGTGGTTCCATAACATTTTTGGGAAAAAATTATGCCTATAGTTTCAAAACTGTAGGCTTTAGGTATCCATGGTGTGATTCTAGGCATCAAACTGTGTGAAGGTTTAGAATAAAAAATAGTCCCTACCCAAAAGGATTCAACGTGTGAAACATAATGTCTCTCTATGAACTATACCTATGATTTTTTTATTTTTTATTTAATTAATTTAATTGTATGGTATTTTAAAATAGATTTGGGTCTCCCCATTTCCCTATACAAGTGAAAGACTCCCCCATTTTATTTCTTCCCTATTTTTGATGGATTCTACCTCATTCATCAATAAAATGGACTACAATACCTTAAGATAAAAATTTAGTAGAGGGTTTACCATTCCATCACTCACCATTCTTAATTTATTATATTAATAAGATTTCTCACAATATTTCCCACTATTTACCAAATTTCCTGTGTATTCTTATGATTTTTCTATTTCCACCATTGGACATTGAATTAGAGGATAATATTGGATGAATGGATATATGAATGTATTATGAAGCTGGTCATGAAAATATTTACACATAATCTATTAACTTTATTTATGTTTGTGAGCATTAGTGGCTCGAATATACCACATGCTCTACAAAAAAAATAAAGTTATATGTTTTTTGGATATAAATCATTAAAATGAGACCTATACATTGGCCATGAGTAGTCCATTGGTGTGATTAATCCATGTATTTTACAACCATATGTCCCTCATTACCAATGAATTTTTTTTGAAGTTAAAATGGTGAAACTAGAAGATCTATATGCTTAATATGTGTCCTCTTGTGTGCGATCAAAGACTCATATGGTGAACTTTAGGATCCAGTGGACATGGTTGTTATATAAGACCTAATTTAATTAGATTAAAAGTTGAATTTGATTAATTTACCTTTTATTTGAAGTTGAACTAATTTTTTGGTGTGACTTGAGAAAATTTCACTTCGACATGATATTAATAAGTGGTTAAACTTCATTGGGGTAATTCCTCTTGGACTCGTTATGACTCATTTTATGGAGTTCCAGGGTAAAATCCCCATTTAAATATTTATGAAACAATATTTTGAGTGTGTTTGGAATATCACATTGAACTTATTTTTACTCATAGTATGGAGCTATATAGGGAAATACCCATTGGGATAATTAATTAATACCCAATGTCTAAACATATTGTGAAATTAAGAAAAAATAGTTTTTGTTTTGGTGGATAGATCAATTTTAGAATATTGAAATTGAATGATATTATGAGATTTTTTACATTATAAATATATTTATTGGATATAATTTTAGCCATAAAGGATGCATCAACGATTTGGGTGATTGTTAGTAGAAGAAGGTAGGCTGGTCTACTACAAAATTAAAATAGAAAACCTTTTATGATGTGAGCAAGTATTGAGATCTATGAAAATTTGTGAAATAGGGAGATTCACTCCACCATTAGGTAAAATGATATAAAATAGTGATTAATACTATGAAAGGAGTCTAATGTTGTAAAAAAATAATGGATCCGATTAAATCCCCTTCAATTTATATTGGGAATGCATAGATGGGGGTGAAATGACTGTACGCACACCTGTCCTTCATCCCCCACTGATCTGGGGTGGTTCCTAGTGTTTTTGGGAGGCGAATCATTGTAATAACAATAATTAATTACTATTTCCATTAAAAAATTATTTTTTAATGATTGAATTTATGATTTTAGTGTGGATTGCATCAGAGCATGGTGGAATTTACCAAAAAAGATGGATATTTTTCTTGTCTTCCATAGAGTGAGACCTAAGACAACATCTTCATGCCTTCACATTCCATTTCAACTGAGTTACATCACCATTTATATTTTTAGTGGTTTTGGATGTAATTTTATTTTATTATCATTATACCAATGATATTAATTGATTATTTTTTATTTATTAGTTCTTAATATGTGTTGAATGTAGATTGAACACCCACATTAATGGTTTCTATGTAATAAGGTCTACTCATGTGTTTTAGGATATTATTCCATTTTAAATTAAATGGTTTAATTCATCATAAATATATATAATTAATTATATTATGATGTTTTATAATGGATCTGAGCCTTGGGTGTTTTGGATGCTAGCTGATTGACAAGAACAAGCTCACCAAAAGTTTTTGGGTGATGCTTAAAAAAGGAAATGGATTTATATTGAGGTTAGTGGAACCTTATATATACCCATTGGGTATTATAAATTATTTATGTGGTATGTAACACATTATGAATCATTATAGTCGATTGGACTCTCACAACATCATAGACAACTTAAATGCATAAAAATCTTATGTTGTGAGGTATAAGAAGACATAATATTTTATTAGAATAGTTATACAGATCTCATTCATTGGATCTCATTATGTGACTATGTTCTTAGTTCAGTACCATCATAGATGCATTGAGTGATCCAACATTAGAATATATATGAATGACATGATACTTAATTAATTATCCACACTTCCTTATCCTATTTTTTATGGAACCAGGTTCAGTTAGTTTATACACTCACATAACTCTAATCATGGTTCTGCCACCCTATGTAGACTGATTTCGTATAGTGTACATACCATGTTTGGCATACGATCTCAATGAGCCTACATTCTCCCATTACCGCACAATCATATGATTCATACACTATTTTATAGATCTTCTAATGCCACATTAGGATAGATGTGGTAGACTCGAGTGGCCACCTAATCAGTGGATGAACATGGGTCCTTGAATTTTCCATAGGGTGACCCAATTTTTACTTAACTCAAACTCAAATAGTTAGTACAAATCTATGTTTAATGTAGACCAATAAACCATATTGGGTATTTTTCATGTAATATTTTCTCTTAGTCTTATTTAACACTCTAAAATCATCATATGATTCACATATTCATTATTACAAACAATTTTTTAAAATAAAAATTAACACATGCCTTTAAGAATTAATAATAATTCACTATAAATCATCTCATATTAAATGGATCATTACCTTTTACATTCGATATATAAGTGAATTTATCTATATATAAACTAAAATCAATGATCAATATTGAAATTAAATACCATTTTATAAATACATGATAAACCTTCAAGAGTAATCACATAATTTATTTATCATATGCATATTGATATAGTGAAAACAATTGAAACTCATAAAAGGGGTATTCCATATGGTTTTATTAATCAAACCATGATCAAAATATTAATACTACATATTTAGTATTTACAAAATGTATAATAAATTATTTATTATTCTTCATATATATAGCTAAAACCATTATGTATTTATCCTTAAACCTTGATGTGGTATTTTTATTTTCAACCCCAATATATTTCTCAACATCCATGATCACTAAAACATGTTTAATTCTTATTTATACCATAATTTAGTGATTGAAACAATATTTTTTTTACATATTTTAAGAAAATCCATCGTCATCACATCTTTAGAAATCATAACCAAAAGCATAATTATATTTTTGTAAACCATATCATTTTTAATAAACACATGATGTTTTCTATTGAAAAAAATTATTTTATGGGACTTATAATTGTAGTTACTAAATATTTATATACTTCTAACCATGAAGGAAAAATATAATTAGTTCAACATAACAGTGGAATTTTTTCTAGAATAAAATTGTTTTATTCTTGTCATTTCCACTACAATAATATTGCAATAATATTTATAAAAAATTGATAGAATCATGGATAATTTTATTATAGGTAATATTATGTTTTTCCTTAAAAGGAAAAAATATCATTATTGAAAGAATCTATGGTATTGTTCACATATAAGCGAGAGTTCTTCTTCAAATTAGTTATATTTCATTTCAAAATATTCTCTATAAATATGTGACACTTTTTCTACGAAAAAATTCATTTACCATTCAATAATTTTTTTATTTCATTTAGTAATGACAATTTTGATGTTCATGGTTGGATTATGGAGGCTTTTTAGAAGACTAGGAAGGAACGTAGTTTAGAAAATAATAAATACATCTATTCATGGAATAACTATTGGTGTCATGAAATGAAATGGTTGGGTAATAGGGATGAACCCATCCCTTTAAGACTTCACTATTTAAGTGTTATAGTAACTCTGTGAACCAAGACTATGTGTGTGTTTTTATTCTTATGTAATTAATTTAATTTTGTGGTGCCTTAAATAATACATGGGTCTTCCCATTTCCCTATACACATAATGAATCTCCCCCATTGGGTTTTCCCTCTAAATTGTGAATTTACCCTCATTAATCATCAAAATCTACCATTGATTTTTTATTGGAATCTAATGGTGAGTTGATCCATCCACCACAAAAAATTATTCGTTTATTCTATAGTTATGGAAGCTCACACAAACAGTTCCTATTATAGCTTATTTAAATGAAATTTATATTCTTTTTGGATTTAGTCATTTTATTCATGAATCATCAGATGGTATAGGATAATTTGAGATCATAGACTATAAGTTAAGTGGTATTAAATCTTTTTCCTTAATGTGTAATCCTTTTATTGGGGTGTATGAAGTGCAGTGCTAATGACATACCAGATGATGGACCAAAAATATAATTAAATTATATATTTTGTAAATAATTAAATGCGACCTCTCCACAAACCATGAGTTATATTTTTAAAATATTTACCATGTGTTTATCCACCCATAAGATTCTATTTACCTAGTAAATTTAGTTTTAAAATTAATGTGGCAACCCTATAGGTTTCTTGTGATTAAAGTGTGGAACATTATGTGTGACTTGAGATTCCTAGTATTTTTTTAGGATCTGGTAACCATGAAAAATGATCATTAACTAATGAAATTGGATTATATTTTTGAACTTGATTAATTTACCTTGTATTTTAATTTTATATTTGGTTTTATACTTCCCTGGGGAAATACCCCTGGGGCTTTTTTATGACTCATAGTTTGGAGTGCATTGGGGAAATAAACCTTTGAGTTAACATTACTCACATTTTATAGTGACATAGGGAAATACCTCTTATATTCATAATTACTCATGGTTTAGATTACCTTAGTGAAATCCCCCATGGACTTACTATGGGTAATGGGTTTGAGAATATTGGGTAACTCCTTAATAAACTTATTATGACTCATAGTTTTGAGTTACATAGAGAAATCACCGTTGTAATCATAATGACCCATCATTAGAAGTCCCTTGTGGAAATACACCGTAGTCACATTATGAATTATAGTTTGGAGTGTGTCTAAAAAATCTACCATTGACTCATTTTGATACATAGTTTGTATTTCCTCTAAGAAATACCCAGTCGAATCATTTTGACTCATAGTTTGGTGTGGCTCATTAAATTTTTTCTAAGAATAATTATGAATCAGATTTTTGAGTCATTTAAATAAATACCCGTTAAAATAATTATTACCAATATTTTGGAGCTCCAAGAGAAAATACCCCTTATAAATGTTTTGTATAACTTATATTAATTCCTTTGGTATATTACATGGGTAAATTGTGTTTCTGTGAGTTACATTGGATATAGATAACTAGATTGGGTAAAAACTAATATATCCAATATTGGGTGTCACTATGAAACACGAGTATTGATGATAGATTATTTATTTATTTATGTTTTTAATTTATTATATTACATATATATATTGGAACTACATAATTTTACTAGTTACAATATGTATATAGTTCATTGTGGACTATTATGCAACACCCTCACTATTAGTTATCCACCATTAGAAGTAAATAATTATTCATTGTTTCAAGATATGATAGGTTAAAACAACCTATGATTGATTCATTATTTTTAAAACTAATATGGGGAATTGGATATTGGGTCTGTGCAAGGACTCGTGATTAGTTTTTTAGTTTTCCTAATTTTTTATTTTGTTATTATTTTGGTTTTTCTGTGTAGGATCTTCTGGATGTATGAATTAAATGACATGTATATAGTTCATTTTAATATATCATTATCTAGGTTAATTTATTAGAACTATAAAAAATTCCTATTTAAATATCTATATAAATGTATCTTATAGTTAATATTTATACTATTATTTCACTCTAATATGAGTTTGTAGTCACATTACTATAACTCTATAGACCCTCACTACTAGTCAACATCATCTTATATATGGGGAGGTATTTATGACATCCTAATGGATCTATAGTTCAGAAAATATGGATTGGCCCATGTTCAGGGTGTCATAAAGTGTTATAAAATCCCATTTTGACTATTTGGGTAAGGTAGACACTAGATAGGTAATTGTTAAGACATAGTGAAAAAATCATGATAAGGCATAAGTAACTGTCAAATGATAGAAAGAATTAGTTACACATGATAGGATTGTTTTTACTTCTTTTCATTTTTATATTTGACCTATTTCACCCAGAGTTATGAAAATGATTTTGGAATATAAGGTTTTCTCTATTTTTTCACTTGGATGGAATAATATGATTCCATGTATACATGCATCATATTAGTCATGTTGTATTCACATTTTAATCACATAAATTCCTATAATGGGTTACATGGATTATGATAAGGGTTAGTTATATAAATTATATATATCAATTTATATAGTGATTCCCATATATATTTATGGTGGCATCATACTTAAATAATGATCTAAATTGGTAAATGTGCATTACATAACCACTTATCTTTATTACCATATTGAATTAACTAAATAATATGCAATTTACTACTTGTGAACTATTATGCTCTATAACATGTAATTTGAATTCCATTAAAATATTCCTGAATTATTAAATATTTTTGTTATGTAAAATTGGAAAACTTTGATGATATGGATCCTATGTGTATTGTGTGAACTTTGTATATATATATATATGTGGTGTTGACCCTATGAATGGGTATATGTTGTTATTGAGAGTGGTTGAGTTATATGTTTATTATAATATCGGAAGTAGATAATTGCAGGGAATCATGGATTTCAGTGCATTCCTAAAACTAGGATATCGAGAAAAACAATAATAACATGTTTTGAGACATGTGTTAGGAATTATATAAAAAAATCATCCATGATGGATTTGGGTCGATAACTAAGAAGGAGGTGATGAAAATTCATGAGATGTGGTTGGGATAGAAATTAAAACATTGGTAGTTTTAGTTATATAAGATCACCATTTAACATAATTTATATGAGTGTCATATGAGATAGAGAGTGAGTTTATGTGTGCTTCACTGACTATTTTTTATTGTACCAAGGTGTTTCAACTAAAGTAACCACTATTATTTTTTATGCAGGGTGGTTCCTAGGAAGATGAGTTCTGTATTTAGTTAATCAGGATTATCTTTTAGAACAATGAGACCCCTCAACAAAGAAGGGTGAAATATTTAGTCTATGTTCTTAGAGGGAAAGTGAAGAGAAGGTGTGAGACTTATTTATAAGAAAATCAGAACATGGGTTTTTCCAAGATGGAAATTGAGACATGTTTCTATAATAATTTATTTCTAGGTATCTTGAGAGATGAAAGTGAAATGTATTTATTATATCCCACATTGGTGAATATTTGAATCAAAGACTATGATAATTGTTTCACTAATTTTCAATTCATTTCCCATATTCCAATGTTGGTTGAGGGTGACTAAGAGAGATATTTTATAGATGGGATGCATTTTAGGATTTTAGTTCAAGTGAATGTTTTATGACATTAATGGTTTTCAAATTTTGTGGACCAAAAAATTATTTTTGAGTGGAACCTAAGGGATGGTTGAGGATCTGTCATGGTAGCTTAAACTAAAAGGAATAATGATGGGTATTCATAAATAAAAAAATTCTTTTTATAGTTACATATATATAAGTTCAATTCCAAGTAGAAAGGATAAAAGATCATATTTTATTCATGGGGTTGACATCATTATACATTAATATCAATGTGGAATGATATGATATTATCATTTTTTGGATGAACAACCACCATTAATTCTAAATACATGCATAAGAATTGGGAAACATTAGAGGTTATACAAAAGGATGTAGTATATACCTATGTATATGGGATCCATGACTGTGTAGGTTTTTGTTGATTTATTAGCTTTGACATGATAAGCAGGTAGCGAGATTTTTACCGATCATTCAAGATAATGTAGTGGGTGTGGTTATTTGGGTTCCTAGAAGAAATGGTTACACAGCAACGTACCATAGGGATCTCAGTCACACGTTCAATGTCATGGTATTTTCTAGATTCATTCCATGAAACCTAGTCTTACAAGAAAGGATGTGGAACCTTCTATAGTTTGAATGGTGATCTATGTATATTATAATTTTTCATGCACTTTTTTTGATATAATGATTTCATATTATTTTAAAATTTCTCATTTATAGATAGTTTTCATCTTGTTATAGAGTATATATATTGGATTATGTCTGTTGACATGATGTTAGGAGTGGAATCAAATGGAATTTACTATAATAAGAAATATTCACAAGATAATTTTAGGTATCAATTATTATGGGACTTCTTCATGTCAGAGATGATCAATTGTGATTTGATTATCTAGAAGGACAAGTTAATGAAATATGAAGAAGAAAACATTTTTTTTATTTAATGGGTGTGTTTCAAATCTCTAAGGTATTGTGAGTACATGATTTTTTGATAATGGGAAATATAGGGAAGTCATGTGGGGCTTATTCCCTTGTTACTAGGTAGGACTTCATCTTGGGTTTCCAATCATGTATTGGATGATGGGAATATACCAAAGGATGTTTCCACCATTCATTGACATGCTTCAGGATATATTTCACTGTAATTTCTCTATGTTACCACCCTATGGGGATTTTTAGTTTAATATTGAGCTCATGTTGGTTGTGGAGACAATTTTTTCACCCTATAGTATGGAACCTATAGAGATACAAGAGCATAAAATTATGTTAGAGGACATGAAGGACAAAATATTCGTTCCTATGAGTACCAATTCTTAGGGTTCTCAACTAATTTATGAAAATATGTATAATTTTTCATTTTTATTTTTCATCAACTATAGTAAGTTGAACTAGATGGCGGTTAAAAACTAGAATTCAATTTCCCACATTGACACCTTTTTTGGTTAGGTGAGAGATGGGTTGATATTCTATATGATCGATCTAATAATAGTTTATCACCAGTTTAGGGTGAGATTATATAATATATATTGTACTACTATTAGAAGTATGTTTGGTCTACAAGATTATTTAATGATGTCATTCAGTCTGATGAATGCACTTTTTGTGTTCATATCTTTGATAAATAACAGTTTCTACTCAAATTGTGGTATGTTCATTGACTTATTCATGGATAACATCCATGCATACTCCATTTCAAGGGGGAACACACAAAACACATAGATAGCTTATTGAGGATATGTAAAAAGAATCTATTTTATTCCATGATCTCAAAGTGCCAGTTTTGGATTGATGGGGTTATCTTTTTTTGGAACACTGTATAATATAATGGTGTGTCAATCAAAACAAAGAAGGTTAGAGAAGTTTTTTATTTAGAGTGGCATAATAAAATAATTGAAAGATTTATCATCATAGTATTAGATAGTAATTAACAAATGATTGTTAAGGGAATCTATCATTTAAAAATTCTAATGATGGTCTTGACCAAAAAGGGAGTGAAGTTTTCTTTATCTGATGTATGTTAGAGATACTTTAAAAACAAATATGAGACTCATTAGACTGAAAATCTAGACCATAACCAAGCTTGTTGGGGGAACATTTGAAAAATTACCATACACATGAATAAGTTCTATCAATATTACTATATTCCCTAAGATGAATGAGGCATTATCTATTAGGTAATACATTTTATAAAATACCAATCCTATGAGCCTAATTTATATAATCATATAGCGGGTACATAACCTTCAAAAGATAAGGTGGGTTATGTATCTCTAGTACTCTGATTTTAATCATAATTACAATATTATAGAGGGGAAAGTGGGTGTAGATACTTTGTTCCACATGATGAAAAGTTATGTTGTTTGAGAGTTAAGAAACAAGTTGATGTTGTTGTCTCTCTATGATAAGAAGAATTTGGATGTTTATGATTAACAGGTTCGAGTATCCATCACATCCTTTTCTATTTCAACTTTTATTCATAGTAGAGTAATGTGAGTCTATTTATCAAATATACATAGTTTAATCATGATGGAAAATATATAATGTTGTTTGCCTCCATTAGAGAATATCCTTAATAATGTTCATATTTACCATGTTTACAGTCACATATTTGTGCCCATGAACATATGAGAGGAACTGATGTGAGAGTGTCACACCTTGAAGTGGGTGGTATATCCTAGTTATACAAAAATGTATCATCATATGCATAGATAGTACTAGTTTATGGAGATAAAGATGGATGTTATGGGTTTTGTTACATATTTATCTACATATTAGTAGGAGAAGGGAAAAACAAGTGGCCTTATTGAATTTGGAAGCTATCACCCACTCTCAAGTAGAAGTTTGATGATGTCACCATGGATTTTGTATAGGTTTATCAAGGACACCCATGTAGAGAAATACATTTTTTTAATAATCGATTAGATAAATTGGGTTTCTCATTTGATACCTATAAGTGAAAACATTTTTGTTGATGAGAAAGGGTATCTCTACACCTTGGTGATGGTTATCTTATATGAGAAACCTCAGGCTATTTTTAGGTAGTGATTCTCATCTCACAATTTGATTTTGGAAATTTATGTATAAGTAAAAGGTTATACAAGTGAATCATAATAATTTCTATCACCTTCATACTATGGGTTAGTTTGAGTGGTAAATTTTTAACTTCAATCACATGCTGAGAGATTGGGACCCAAATTTCGATGAATCTTGGGAGAACCCCTTGGGTAAAGTATAATTTTATTCCAGAAAATTTTATCATGTAACATTTAAGATGAAATTATATTATGATTTATAAATAAGACTATGTACTTAACCTAAGTTATGTTTGGAGGATAGTTTAGCTATGTTGATTAGACCGAGTCTCATGCAGGATACTCCAATGCATAATATGTTTATTTAAAAGTCAACAGTGACCACCCAAAGATGGAAGTGATCATATATTGACTGGATATTATAAAATATTTAGTTTTATATTGGGGAAATTGACTTTCTTGGGTGCTGCATATATTATCAAAACATCAATTATGAAGATAGGGGATGTTATCATCTTGGTATGTGGGTTCATTTGTGAATAAAAATAGGGATGATAATGTTTAAAACCGATTCTCACTTTCATAATTTTTCCTCTGAAATGCATGATGAATTCCTTGTATCATATTCATGTAAATGATATCTAGATCTATATCATGTCCTAACCATTGATGATCTTGAGCTCAAGTATGATGATTTTTTTTAAAATTATTTCACATTGTTATAATAGTGAAAAGTATCTTGGTAGAATGAAAATTCCTATTAAAATTTTATAGAGGTGACCCATATGTATTCATAATTATACATGGGAGTTGTATATGGATATGTGAGACTAATTTATAATTTTTGTAGATAAAAACAACTTATCATTTCTAATAGAGAAGAATGCAGATGAACTTCTATATGGTAAGTATTTTGTAAAACATAGCCCCTTTTTGATGTATAAATTATTTTCAATTTCATTGAAGCATAAGTATCATACATATTAATAATTTGTTAAAGCTTTATAGGTGGTTCCATAACATTTTTGGGAAAAAATTATGCCTATAGTTTCAAAACTGTAGGCTTTAGGTATCCATGGTGTGATTCTAGGCATCAAACTGTGTGAAGGTTTAGAATAAAAAATAGTCCCTACCCAAAAGGATTCAACGTGTGAAACATAATGTCTCTCTATGAACTATACCTATGATTTTTTTATTTTTTATTTAATTAATTTAATTGTATGGTATTTTAAAATAGATTTGGGTCTCCCCATTTCCCTATACAAGTGAAAGACTCCCCCATTTTATTTCTTCCCTATTTTTGATGGATTCTACCTCATTCATCAATAAAATGGACTACAATACCTTAAGATAAAAATTTAGTAGAGGGTTTACCATTCCATCACTCACCATTCTTAATTTATTATATTAATAAGATTTCTCACAATATTTCCCACTATTTACCAAATTTCCTGTGTATTCTTATGATTTTTCTATTTCCACCATTGGACATTGAATTAGAGGATAATATTGGATGAATGGATATATGAATGTATTATGAAGCTGGTCATGAAAATATTTACACATAATCTATTAACTTTATTTATGTTTGTGAGCATTAGTGGCTCGAATATACCACATGCTCTACAAAAAAAATAAAGTTATATGTTTTTTGGATATAAATCATTAAAATGAGACCTATACATTGGCCATGAGTAGTCCATTGGTGTGATTAATCCATGTATTTTACAACCATATGTCCCTCATTACCAATGAATTTTTTTTGAAGTTAAAATGGTGAAACTAGAAGATCTATATGCTTAATATGTGTCCTCTTGTGTGCGATCAAAGACTCATATGGTGAACTTTAGGATCCAGTGGACATGGTTGTTATATAAGACCTAATTTAATTAGATTAAAAGTTGAATTTGATTAATTTACCTTTTATTTGAAGTTGAACTAATTTTTTGGTGTGACTTGAGAAAATTTCACTTCGACATGATATTAATAAGTGGTTAAACTTCATTGGGGTAATTCCTCTTGGACTCGTTATGACTCATTTTATGGAGTTCCAGGGTAAAATCCCCATTTAAATATTTATGAAACAATATTTTGAGTGTGTTTGGAATATCACATTGAACTTATTTTTACTCATAGTATGGAGCTATATAGGGAAATACCCATTGGGATAATTAATTAATACCCAATGTCTAAACATATTGTGAAATTAAGAAAAAATAGTTTTTGTTTTGGTGGATAGATCAATTTTAGAATATTGAAATTGAATGATATTATGAGATTTTTTACATTATAAATATATTTATTGGATATAATTTTAGCCATAAAGGATGCATCAACGATTTGGGTGATTGTTAGTAGAAGAAGGTAGGCTGGTCTACTACAAAATTAAAATAGAAAACCTTTTATGATGTGAGCAAGTATTGAGATCTATGAAAATTTGTGAAATAGGGAGATTCACTCCACCATTAGGTAAAATGATATAAAATAGTGATTAATACTATGAAAGGAGTCTAATGTTGTAAAAAAATAATGGATCCGATTAAATCCCCTTCAATTTATATTGGGAATGCATAGATGGGGGTGAAATGACTGTACGCACACCTGTCCTTCATCCCCCACTGATCTGGGGTGGTTCCTAGTGTTTTTGGGAGGCGAATCATTGTAATAACAATAATTAATTACTATTTCCATTAAAAAATTATTTTTTAATGATTGAATTTATGATTTTAGTGTGGATTGCATCAGAGCATGGTGGAATTTACCAAAAAAGATGGATATTTTTCTTGTCTTCCATAGAGTGAGACCTAAGACAACATCTTCATGCCTTCACATTCCATTTCAACTGAGTTACATCACCATTTATATTTTTAGTGGTTTTGGATGTAATTTTATTTTATTATCATTATACCAATGATATTAATTGATTATTTTTTATTTATTAGTTCTTAATATGTGTTGAATGTAGATTGAACACCCACATTAATGGTTTCTATGTAATAAGGTCTACTCATGTGTTTTAGGATATTATTCCATTTTAAATTAAATGGTTTAATTCATCATAAATATATATAATTAATTATATTATGATGTTTTATAATGGATCTGAGCCTTGGGTGTTTTGGATGCTAGCTGATTGACAAGAACAAGCTCACCAAAAGTTTTTGGGTGATGCTTAAAAAAGGAAATGGATTTATATTGAGGTTAGTGGAACCTTATATATACCCATTGGGTATTATAAATTATTTATGTGGTATGTAACACATTATGAATCATTATAGTCGATTGGACTCTCACAACATCATAGACAACTTAAATGCATAAAAATCTTATGTTGTGAGGTATAAGAAGACATAATATTTTATTAGAATAGTTATACAGATCTCATTCATTGGATCTCATTATGTGACTATGTTCTTAGTTCAGTACCATCATAGATGCATTGAGTGATCCAACATTAGAATATATATGAATGACATGATACTTAATTAATTATCCACACTTCCTTATCCTATTTTTTATGGAACCAGGTTCAGTTAGTTTATACACTCACATAACTCTAATCATGGTTCTGCCACCCTATGTAGACTGATTTCGTATAGTGTACATACCATGTTTGGCATACGATCTCAATGAGCCTACATTCTCCCATTACCGCACAATCATATGATTCATACACTATTTTATAGATCTTCTAATGCCACATTAGGATAGATGTGGTAGACTCGAGTGGCCACCTAATCAGTGGATGAACATGGGTCCTTGAATTTTCCATAGGGTGACCCAATTTTTACTTAACTCAAACTCAAATAGTTAGTACAAATCTATGTTTAATGTAGACCAATAAACCATATTGGGTATTTTTCATGTAATATTTTCTCTTAGTCTTATTTAACACTCTAAAATCATCATATGATTCACATATTCATTATTACAAACAATTTTTTAAAATAAAAATTAACACATGCCTTTAAGAATTAATAATAATTCACTATAAATCATCTCATATTAAATGGATCATTACCTTTTACATTCGATATATAAGTGAATTTATCTATATATAAACTAAAATCAATGATCAATATTGAAATTAAATACCATTTTATAAATACATGATAAACCTTCAAGAGTAATCACATAATTTATTTATCATATGCATATTGATATAGTGAAAACAATTGAAACTCATAAAAGGGGTATTCCATATGGTTTTATTAATCAAACCATGATCAAAATATTAATACTACATATTTAGTATTTACAAAATGTATAATAAATTATTTATTATTCTTCATATATATAGCTAAAACCATTATGTATTTATCCTTAAACCTTGATGTGGTATTTTTATTTTCAACCCCAATATATTTCTCAACATCCATGATCACTAAAACATGTTTAATTCTTATTTATACCATAATTTAGTGATTGAAACAATATTTTTTTTACATATTTTAAGAAAATCCATCGTCATCACATCTTTAGAAATCATAACCAAAAGCATAATTATATTTTTGTAAACCATATCATTTTTAATAAACACATGATGTTTTCTATTGAAAAAAATTATTTTATGGGACTTATAATTGTAGTTACTAAATATTTATATACTTCTAACCATGAAGGAAAAATATAATTAGTTCAACATAACAGTGGAATTTTTTCTAGAATAAAATTGTTTTATTCTTGTCATTTCCACTACAATAATATTGCAATAATATTTATAAAAAATTGATAGAATCATGGATAATTTTATTATAGGTAATATTATGTTTTTCCTTAAAAGGAAAAAATATCATTATTGAAAGAATCTATGGTATTGTTCACATATAAGCGAGAGTTCTTCTTCAAATTAGTTATATTTCATTTCAAAATATTCTCTATAAATATGTGACACTTTTTCTACGAAAAAATTCATTTACCATTCAATAATTTTTTTATTTCATTTAGTAATGACAATTTTGATGTTCATGGTTGGATTATGGAGGCTTTTTAGAAGACTAGGAAGGAACGTAGTTTAGAAAATAATAAATACATCTATTCATGGAATAACTATTGGTGTCATGAAATGAAATGGTTGGGTAATAGGGATGAACCCATCCCTTTAAGACTTCACTATTTAAGTGTTATAGTAACTCTGTGAACCAAGACTATGTGTGTGTTTTTATTCTTATGTAATTAATTTAATTTTGTGGTGCCTTAAATAATACATGGGTCTTCCCATTTCCCTATACACATAATGAATCTCCCCCATTGGGTTTTCCCTCTAAATTGTGAATTTACCCTCATTAATCATCAAAATCTACCATTGATTTTTTATTGGAATCTAATGGTGAGTTGATCCATCCACCACAAAAAATTATTCGTTTATTCTATAGTTATGGAAGCTCACACAAACAGTTCCTATTATAGCTTATTTAAATGAAATTTATATTCTTTTTGGATTTAGTCATTTTATTCATGAATCATCAGATGGTATAGGATAATTTGAGATCATAGACTATAAGTTAAGTGGTATTAAATCTTTTTCCTTAATGTGTAATCCTTTTATTGGGGTGTATGAAGTGCAGTGCTAATGACATACCAGATGATGGACCAAAAATATAATTAAATTATATATTTTGTAAATAATTAAATGCGACCTCTCCACAAACCATGAGTTATATTTTTAAAATATTTACCATGTGTTTATCCACCCATAAGATTCTATTTACCTAGTAAATTTAGTTTTAAAATTAATGTGGCAACCCTATAGGTTTCTTGTGATTAAAGTGTGGAACATTATGTGTGACTTGAGATTCCTAGTATTTTTTTAGGATCTGGTAACCATGAAAAATGATCATTAACTAATGAAATTGGATTATATTTTTGAACTTGATTAATTTACCTTGTATTTTAATTTTATATTTGGTTTTATACTTCCCTGGGGAAATACCCCTGGGGCTTTTTTATGACTCATAGTTTGGAGTGCATTGGGGAAATAAACCTTTGAGTTAACATTACTCACATTTTATAGTGACATAGGGAAATACCTCTTATATTCATAATTACTCATGGTTTAGATTACCTTAGTGAAATCCCCCATGGACTTACTATGGGTAATGGGTTTGAGAATATTGGGTAACTCCTTAATAAACTTATTATGACTCATAGTTTTGAGTTACATAGAGAAATCACCGTTGTAATCATAATGACCCATCATTAGAAGTCCCTTGTGGAAATACACCGTAGTCACATTATGAATTATAGTTTGGAGTGTGTCTAAAAAATCTACCATTGACTCATTTTGATACATAGTTTGTATTTCCTCTAAGAAATACCCAGTCGAATCATTTTGACTCATAGTTTGGTGTGGCTCATTAAATTTTTTCTAAGAATAATTATGAATCAGATTTTTGAGTCATTTAAATAAATACCCGTTAAAATAATTATTACCAATATTTTGGAGCTCCAAGAGAAAATACCCCTTATAAATGTTTTGTATAACTTATATTAATTCCTTTGGTATATTACATGGGTAAATTGTGTTTCTGTGAGTTACATTGGATATAGATAACTAGATTGGGTAAAAACTAATATATCCAATATTGGGTGTCACTATGAAACACGAGGATTGATGATAGATTATTTATTTATTTATGTTTTTAATTTATTATATTACATATATATATTGGAACTACATAATTTTACTAGTTACAATATGTATATAGTTCATTGTGGACTATTATGCAACACCCTCACTATTAGTTATCCACCATTAGAAGTAAATAATTATTCATTGTTTCAAGATATGATAGGTTAAAACAACCTATGATTGATTCATTATTTTTAAAACTAATATGGGGAATTGGATATTGGGTCTGTGCAAGGACTCGTGATTAGTTTTTTAGTTTTCCTAATTTTTTATTTTGTTATTATTTTGGTTTTTCTGTGTAGGATCTTCTGGATGTATGAATTAAATGACATGTATATAGTTCATTTTAATATATCATTATCTAGGTTAATTTATTAGAACTATAAAAAATTCCTATTTAAATATCTATATAAATGTATCTTATAGTTAATATTTATACTATTATTTCACTCTAATATGAGTTTGTAGTCACATTACTATAACTCTATAGACCCTCACTACTAGTCAACATCATCTTATATATGGGGAGGTATTTATGACATCCTAATGGATCTATAGTTCAGAAAATATGGATTGGCCCATGTTCAGGGTGTCACAAAGTGTTATAAAATCCCATTTTGACTATTTGGGTAAGGTAGACACTAGATAGGTAATTGTTAAGACATAGTGAAAAAATCATGATAAGGCATAAGTAACTGTCAAATGATAGAAAGAATTAGTTACACATGATAGGATTGTTTTTACTTCTTTTCATTTTTATATTTGACCTATTTCACCCAGAGTTATGAAAATGATTTTGGAATATAAGGTTTTCTCTATTTTTTCACTTGGATGGAATAATATGATTCCATGTATACATGCATCATATTAGTCATGTTGTATTCACATTTTAATCACATAAATTCCTATAATGGGTTACATGGATTATGATAAGGGTTAGTTATATAAATTATATATATCAATTTATATAGTGATTCCCATATATATTTATGGTGGCATCATACTTAAATAATGATCTAAATTGGTAAATGTGCATTACATAACCACTTATCTTTATTACCATATTGAATTAACTAAATAATATGCAATTTACTACTTGTGAACTATTATGCTCTATAACATGTAATTTGAATTCCATTAAAATATTCCTGAATTATTAAATATTTTTGTTATATAAAATTGGAAAACTTTGATGATATGGATCCTATGTGTATTGTGTGAACTTTGTATATATATATATATGTGGTGTTGACCCTATGAATGGGTATATGTTGTTATTGAGAGTGGTTGAGTTATATGTTTATTATAATATCGGAAGTAGATAATTGCAGGGAATCATGGATTTCAGTGCATTCCTAAAACTAGGATATCGAGAAAAACAATAATAACATGTTTTGAGACATGTGTTAGGAATTATATAAAAAAATCATCCATGATGGATTTGGGTCGATAACTAAGAAGGAGGTGATGAAAATTCATGAGATGTGGTTGGGATAGAAATTAAAACATTGGTAGTTTTAGTTATATAAGATCACCATTTAACATAATTTATATGAGTGTCATATGAGATAGAGAGTGAGTTTATGTGTGCTTCACTGACTATTTTTTATTGTACCAAGGTGTTTCAACTAAAGTAACCACTATTATTTTTTATGCAGGGTGGTTCCTAGGAAGATGAGTTCTGTATTTAGTTAATCAGGATTATCTTTTAGAACAATGAGACCCCTCAACAAAGAAGGGTGAAATATTTAGTCTATGTTCTTAGAGGGAAAGTGAAGAGAAGGTGTGAGACTTATTTATAAGAAAATCAGAACCTGGGTTTTTCCAAGATGGAAATTGAGACATGTTTCTATAATAATTTATTTCTAGGTATCTTGAGAGATGAAAGTGAAATGTATTTATTATATCCCACATTGGTGAATATTTGAATCAAAGACTATGATAATTGTTTCACTAATTTTCAATTCATTTCCCATATTCCAATGTTGGTTGAGGGTGACTAAGAGAGATATTTTATAGATGGGATGCATTTTAGGATTTTAGTTCAAGTGAATGTTTTATGACATTAATGGTTTTCAAATTTTGTGGACCAAAAAATTATTTTTGAGTGGAACCTAAGGGATGGTTGAGGATCTGTCATGGTAGCTTAAACTAAAAGGAATAATGATGGGTATTCATAAATAAAAAAATTCTTTTTATAGTTACATATATATAAGTTCAATTCCAAGTAGAAAGGATAAAAGATCATATTTTATTCATGGGGTTGACATCATTATACATTAATATCAATGTGGAATGATATGATATTATCATTTTTTGGATGAACAACCACCATTAATTCTAAATACATGCATAAGAATTGGGAAACATTAGAGGTTATACAAAAGGATGTAGTATATACCTATGTATATGGGATCCATGACTGTGTAGGTTTTTGTTGATTTATTAGCTTTGACATGATAAGCAGGTAGCGAGATTTTTACCGATCATTCAAGATAATGTAGTGGGTGTGGTTATTTGGGTTCCTAGAAGAAATGGTTACACAGCAACGTACCATAGGGATCTCAGTCACACGTTCAATGTCATGGTATTTTCTAGATTCATTCCATGAAACCTAGTCTTACAAGAAAGGATGTGGAACCTTCTATAGTTTGAATGGTGATCTATGTATATTATAATTTTTCATGCACTTTTTTTGATATAATGATTTCATATTATTTTAAAATTTCTCATTTATAGATAGTTTTCATCTTGTTATAGAGTATATATATTGGATTATGTCTGTTGACATGATGTTAGGAGTGGAATCAAATGGAATTTACTATAATAAGAAATATTCACAAGATAATTTTAGGTATCAATTATTATGGGACTTCTTCATGTCAGAGATGATCAATTGTGATTTGATTATCTAGAAGGACAAGTTAATGAAATATGAAGAAGAAAACATTTTTTTTATTTAATGGGTGTGTTTCAAATCTCTAAGGTATTGTGAGTACATGATTTTTTGATAATGGGAAATATAGGGAAGTCATGTGGGGCTTATTCCCTTGTTACTAGGTAGGACTTCATCTTGGGTTTCCAATCATGTATTGGATGATGGGAATATACCAAAGGATGTTTCCACCATTCATTGACATGCTTCAGGATATATTTCACTGTAATTTCTCTATGTTACCACCCTATGGGGATTTTTAGTTTAATATTGAGCTCATGTTGGTTGTGGAGACAATTTTTTCACCCTATAGTATGGAACCTATAGAGATACAAGAGCATAAAATTATGTTAGAGGACATGAAGGACAAAATATTCGTTCCTATGAGTACCAATTCTTAGGGTTCTCAACTAATTTATGAAAATATGTATAATTTTTCATTTTTATTTTTCATCAACTATAGTAAGTTGAACTAGATGGCGGTTAAAAACTAGAATTCAATTTCCCACATTGACACCTTTTTTGGTTAGGTGAGAGATGGGTTGATATTCTATATGATCGATCTAATAATAGTTTATCACCAGTTTAGGGTGAGATTATATAATATATATTGTACTACTATTAGAAGTATGTTTGGTCTACAAGATTATTTAATGATGTCATTCAGTCTGATGAATGCACTTTTTGTGTTCATATCTTTGATAAATAACAGTTTCTACTCAAATTGTGGTATGTTCATTGACTTATTCATGGATAACATCCATGCATACTCCATTTCAAGGGGGAACACACAAAACACATAGATAGCTTATTGAGGATATGTAAAAAGAATCTATTTTATTCCATGATCTCAAAGTGCCAGTTTTGGATTGATGGGGTTATCTTTTTTTGGAACACTGTATAATATAATGGTGTGTCAATCAAAACAAAGAAGGTTAGAGAAGTTTTTTATTTAGAGTGGCATAATAAAATAATTGAAAGATTTATCATCATAGTATTAGATAGTAATTAACAAATGATTGTTAAGGGAATCTATCATTTAAAAATTCTAATGATGGTCTTGACCAAAAAGGGAGTGAAGTTTTCTTTATCTGATGTATGTTAGAGATACTTTAAAAACAAATATGAGACTCATTAGACTGAAAATCTAGACCATAACCAAGCTTGTTGGGGGAACATTTGAAAAATTACCATACACATGAATAAGTTCTATCAATATTACTATATTCCCTAAGATGAATGAGGCATTATCTATTAGGTAATACATTTTATAAAATACCAATCCTATGAGCCTAATTTATATAATCATATAGCGGGTACATAACCTTCAAAAGATAAGGTGGGTTATGTATCTCTAGTACTCTGATTTTAATCATAATTACAATATTATAGAGGGGAAAGTGGGTGTAGATACTTTGTTCCACATGATGAAAAGTTATGTTGTTTGAGAGTTAAGAAACAAGTTGATGTTGTTGTCTCTCTATGATAAGAAGAATTTGGATGTTTATGATTAACAGGTTCGAGTATCCATCACATCCTTTTCTATTTCAACTTTTATTCATAGTAGAGTAATGTGAGTCTATTTATCAAATATACATAGTTTAATCATGATGGAAAATATATAATGTTGTTTGCCTCCATTAGAGAATATCCTTAATAATGTTCATATTTACCATGTTTACAGTCACATATTTGTGCCCATGAACATATGAGAGGAACTGATGTGAGAGTGTCACACCTTGAAGTGGGTGGTATATCCTAGTTATACAAAAATGTATCATCATATGCATAGATAGTACTAGTTTATGGAGATAAAGATGGATGTTATGGGTTTTGTTACATATTTATCTACATATTAGTAGGAGAAGGGAAAAACAAGTGGCCTTATTGAATTTGGAAGCTATCACCCACTCTCAAGTAGAAGTTTGATGATGTCACCATGGATTTTGTATAGGTTTATCAAGGACACCCATGTAGAGAAATACATTTTTTTAATAATCGATTAGATAAATTGGGTTTCTCATTTGATACCTATAAGTGAAAACATTTTTGTTGATGAGAAAGGGTATCTCTACACCTTGGTGATGGTTATCTTATATGAGAAACCTCAGGCTATTTTTAGGTAGTGATTCTCATCTCACAATTTGATTTTGGAAATTTATGTATAAGTAAAAGGTTATACAAGTGAATCATAATAATTTCTATCACCTTCATACTATGGGTTAGTTTGAGTGGTAAATTTTTAACTTCAATCACATGCTGAGAGATTGGGACCCAAATTTCGATGAATCTTGGGAGAACCCCTTGGGTAAAGTATAATTTTATTCCAGAAAATTTTATCATGTAACATTTAAGATGAAATTATATTATGATTTATAAATAAGACTATGTACTTAACCTAAGTTATGTTTGGAGGATAGTTTAGCTATGTTGATTAGACCGAGTCTCATGCAGGATACTCCAATGCATAATATGTTTATTTAAAAGTCAACAGTGACCACCCAAAGATGGAAGTGATCATATATTGACTGGATATTATAAAATATTTAGTTTTATATTGGGGAAATTGACTTTCTTGGGTGCTGCATATATTATCAAAACATCAATTATGAAGATAGGGGATGTTATCATCTTGGTATGTGGGTTCATTTGTGAATAAAAATAGGGATGATAATGTTTAAAACCGATTCTCACTTTCATAATTTTTCCTCTGAAATGCATGATGAATTCCTTGTATCATATTCATGTAAATGATATCTAGATCTATATCATGTCCTAACCATTGATGATCTTGAGCTCAAGTATGATGATTTTTTTTAAAATTATTTCACATTGTTATAATAGTGAAAAGTATCTTGGTAGAATGAAAATTCCTATTAAAATTTTATAGAGGTGACCCATATGTATTCATAATTATACATGGGAGTTGTATATGGATATGTGAGACTAATTTATAATTTTTGTAGATAAAAACAACTTATCATTTCTAATAGAGAAGAATGCAGATGAACTTCTATATGGTAAGTATTTTGTAAAACATAGCCCCTTTTTGATGTATAAATTATTTTCAATTTCATTGAAGCATAAGTATCATACATATTAATAATTTGTTAAAGCTTTATAGGTGGTTCCATAACATTTTTGGGAAAAAATTATGCCTATAGTTTCAAAACTGTAGGCTTTAGGTATCCATGGTGTGATTCTAGGCATCAAACTGTGTGAAGGTTTAGAATAAAAAATAGTCCCTACCCAAAAGGATTCAACGTGTGAAACATAATGTCTCTCTATGAACTATACCTATGATTTTTTTATTTTTTATTTAATTAATTTAATTGTATGGTATTTTAAAATAGATTTGGGTCTCCCCATTTCCCTATACAAGTGAAAGACTCCCCCATTTTATTTCTTCCCTATTTTTGATGGATTCTACCTCATTCATCAATAAAATGGACTACAATACCTTAAGATAAAAATTTAGTAGAGGGTTTACCATTCCATCACTCACCATTCTTAATTTATTATATTAATAAGATTTCTCACAATATTTCCCACTATTTACCAAATTTCCTGTGTATTCTTATGATTTTTCTATTTCCACCATTGGACATTGAATTAGAGGATAATATTGGATGAATGGATATATGAATGTATTATGAAGCTGGTCATGAAAATATTTACACATAATCTATTAACTTTATTTATGTTTGTGAGCATTAGTGGCTCGAATATACCACATGCTCTACAAAAAAAATAAAGTTATATGTTTTTTGGATATAAATCATTAAAATGAGACCTATACATTGGCCATGAGTAGTCCATTGGTGTGATTAATCCATGTATTTTACAACCATATGTCCCTCATTACCAATGAATTTTTTTTGAAGTTAAAATGGTGAAACTAGAAGATCTATATGCTTAATATGTGTCCTCTTGTGTGCGATCAAAGACTCATATGGTGAACTTTAGGATCCAGTGGACATGGTTGTTATATAAGACCTAATTTAATTAGATTAAAAGTTGAATTTGATTAATTTACCTTTTATTTGAAGTTGAACTAATTTTTTGGTGTGACTTGAGAAAATTTCACTTCGACATGATATTAATAAGTGGTTAAACTTCATTGGGGTAATTCCTCTTGGACTCGTTATGACTCATTTTATGGAGTTCCAGGGTAAAATCCCCATTTAAATATTTATGAAACAATATTTTGAGTGTGTTTGGAATATCACATTGAACTTATTTTTACTCATAGTATGGAGCTATATAGGGAAATACCCATTGGGATAATTAATTAATACCCAATGTCTAAACATATTGTGAAATTAAGAAAAAATAGTTTTTGTTTTGGTGGATAGATCAATTTTAGAATATTGAAATTGAATGATATTATGAGATTTTTTACATTATAAATATATTTATTGGATATAATTTTAGCCATAAAGGATGCATCAACGATTTGGGTGATTGTTAGTAGAAGAAGGTAGGCTGGTCTACTACAAAATTAAAATAGAAAACCTTTTATGATGTGAGCAAGTATTGAGATCTATGAAAATTTGTGAAATAGGGAGATTCACTCCACCATTAGGTAAAATGATATAAAATAGTGATTAATACTATGAAAGGAGTCTAATGTTGTAAAAAAATAATGGATCCGATTAAATCCCCTTCAATTTATATTGGGAATGCATAGATGGGGGTGAAATGACTGTACGCACACCTGTCCTTCATCCCCCACTGATCTGGGGTGGTTCCTAGTGTTTTTGGGAGGCGAATCATTGTAATAACAATAATTAATTACTATTTCCATTAAAAAATTATTTTTTAATGATTGAATTTATGATTTTAGTGTGGATTGCATCAGAGCATGGTGGAATTTACCAAAAAAGATGGATATTTTTCTTGTCTTCCATAGAGTGAGACCTAAGACAACATCTTCATGCCTTCACATTCCATTTCAACTGAGTTACATCACCATTTATATTTTTAGTGGTTTTGGATGTAATTTTATTTTATTATCATTATACCAATGATATTAATTGATTATTTTTTATTTATTAGTTCTTAATATGTGTTGAATGTAGATTGAACACCCACATTAATGGTTTCTATGTAATAAGGTCTACTCATGTGTTTTAGGATATTATTCCATTTTAAATTAAATGGTTTAATTCATCATAAATATATATAATTAATTATATTATGATGTTTTATAATGGATCTGAGCCTTGGGTGTTTTGGATGCTAGCTGATTGACAAGAACAAGCTCACCAAAAGTTTTTGGGTGATGCTTAAAAAAGGAAATGGATTTATATTGAGGTTAGTGGAACCTTATATATACCCATTGGGTATTATAAATTATTTATGTGGAATTGTATCTGTGTGAAACTACCACTTCATTCAATAGACCTATTTACATTTAATTAATATTTTGATAAATATTAAATACTTATTCCTAAAATGATCAATGTTCTATGCCCACGATGATCCCAGTGCACTAGCTTAACACCTTGACCATTGTTGGAAGAGGCCATGATAATAAATCTATACCTTGTGATTATTGAAACCTAAGGGGATTTAAAAAAATTAACTGAATTGAACATGATTTAATGTATGGTTCCCATAGAGACCTCCATGTAGAGGTTGGTGATGAGTTGAAATGCATGTCCAAGAGATTGACTGTAACAACCCATGATTTTATGAGAATTGTTCTTTTTAATTTCATTGATGTCTTGTGTTGTATGCTACACCCAAAATTAGCTTGTCCTAAACACAACACCGAATTAGCTTGTAGTATACGCAACACTATTCTTGGCTCGTGTTACACACAATTTCAAGTTTGTTTTGTAGAAATTATTTTATGCAACATTAAGTATAGATTTTGTTTAATGTATAAATGAAATAAGTTTTGAGTGTGTTATACGCAACACCAAACACTGATTTCACTACACACAGCCCTGACTTGGCTTGCATTGTATGCAATCAAGAATTTCTTTGATAGTGTGTGTAGTAGGCAATACCGAGTTTCATTAAATGAGATATTATTATAATATTTTTATGAACTAGACATTATGAATAGTAATACCCAATTTTTGAAATTTTATAAATTTTATCTTTTAAAATGGACTTCACTTTTCGATTCGGAATATCGAAATTATCCTAGGGTGAATTTTTGGTATTTTTCTGAAAACTTTCAATTTTTGATGAATAGTGAAAACACTGGGTTACTATTTAAAAACTGATTTTTTATTTTAATAATTATTTATTTTATTTAAATTTATTTTAGGTAAAAATTGATACATAATACCTATATAAGTTCAATGTAATTCATTAGAGTAATTTTATAAAAATTTTAGATATATAAATATTTTATTGAACTTTTCACCGTCTTTTAACCACCTCCTAGGAGAATTTGAAAATTTACATAAAACTTAATTTAACTGATTCTATGAGTGGAATTTTAAAAATCTGAGATACATGGTTAATATAAAGGATTAAAACGTGGTTCAATAAGTTAAAAATAATTTTTGGTGAATAGAAACTTTTCCCTTTTATTTACCACGGTTAAAAGTAAATAGAGTAATTAAGGGTAAAAATGATATTATTATTACCCTAACCCATGTCCTGATTCCATTGGATAAGTGTAATTCGACCAAAAGAAACTTTAGGAATAAAATATTACCCTTTAGTTCCACTTGGATTAGATTAGGATAGTTATTATTATTTTATTTAAAGAATAGTTAAAAGAGTTAAAATCAAAGTTTAATAACTAAAACATTTTTAATATAGGGTTATACATAAGATAAATTCGACTATAAATATTCATTATAAATCTAAGAAGATTTCCTACATAATGATATTTTATTTATACATTAAATTATGTATGTTAATTATGACACAATGATGATGCAGTAATTACCTTATTAATGAAATATTAACTTAATTGATATTATAAATACCCAAATAAATGTAATTTGAGACTTTTTAAGAATTAAACTAATTTTATAGGTTAATATGACATGTTAATATTTATTTAACTAACTTTTTTCGAACTAATCATGCTGTTATGATTTTCACAAAAATCATTCACCAAATAGTGTCAAAATTGACATAAAATAGTTTTTAAAAGAAATATTATATTATTAATTGTTCTTATATTCCTAAAAATATAAGGTTCAGCCAAATGACTTAGATAAGGTTATATATATTAATAATGAACCACTTGGGGTTCGTTTGTCTTGTTATAGTATGTTTATTAACCATATAGTGTAAGAAAACAAGAATACACTGTAAAAGTTAAATTATTTAACTTAGAGTTAAATCTAAATGATAAGGTTCAAATAGTAAACTAAACTTATCTAAAACATATTGGTTGAGAGTATTTAGACCCATAACCAATTTATATTCTAAATAAATCAATTTTGAGATATTATAAACCAAATATGACTTTATTATAAAATAATATTTTATGTTTTTCCTAAGGTGTCCTTCTCTACCCTTATAAAAGGGCACCTCCACCCTCTTCTCATTACACAATTTTGAGTTTTAAAGCTCAGAAAACCCCTTACCATTTCCCTTATCTACTTCCCTAGAAACATTATATAGGTTCTGGTATCCTCAAAAGACTAACTCTAGTTCCTTAAGAGGAAACTTAAAAGAGGTGCGTCGAAGAAGAAGAAATCTCTTCTACCGATTCTTTCATGTTTTCTTTCTTATTATACATATTATTCTTTATTTGTTTCATTATAATGTAAGAACATAATTATTACTAATATAATGATATTTTATTATAAATATAAAACAACCCCATTTCACCTTCTATCCATCCCACAAAAAATGAAATCACCGCGCGTGCCTACGTACAAAATACCGTCTCCACACCATGGTGTAATCTATTTTTCCACTACCACCTTACTTGGATGGGTATAATGGTGTAAAGAATAACTATATATGGTTATTATAAAATCATAATGATTCTGAGAGATTATATCATCCACTCCAATTCCATTAAATAAATATTGGAACGATATCATTGCTCGTGCGTACGTACAGATTACTGTCTCCACGATTCGATGAGATTCATTCTCCATGTTAATCATTCAAGAATGATTATAAAGTATATATAATGAATAATAATGAATTATATGACATAATGAATCTACTGTATTTATGTATATATATATAAATTTCATCTACTTACTTCCATTCAAGTCATTAAGAAAAGGAAAACAACGTTCATGCGTACGTACGGCTTACCGTCTCCATGAACAATGTATTTCCTTTAATTAATATATCTAATATATATATATATATATACTGAATATATATGATATATAAATCATTATTTACATTCTTGAAGTAATTAAATCATGATATAAGTAATAATAATATCAATAACAACAATTCTAAACACGTTCGATAAATAAAACTATTTTACCCAAAACGCTGCTTTAACATGGAATTTACAAAAGAACGAGTAATATAAAGTCATAAGTGAACCATATATGATATCATAAAAATTAATATGATTCTATAATAAGTAAATTATTTTATTTAAATCATTATACAGGTGGTTCAGATACGTACGAACCATATCATACCTAAGGTAAGGGATAATTATTCTAATCTAGTTCTTATCTGAGATGGTTTATTCGTAAGTATTTTCTAGGGTTATTGTTATCATCCATGTCCATGTTTTCTTAATGTTTTTTATGTATGTTTAATGTCCTTTTTTCCCATTTTAGAATTTTACCACATGATATGAAAGGAATCTTACTATTTTTACCACATGAGGAACTTTTTTACTTTTCCGAAAAAAGTACGAGGAGAATGTTTTTTTAACTTAAACAGTATGAACGGATTTTTACAGTGTCATAAAACCTTATTTTCATGAAGCTTACTCTACAATATTTCATGAATATTTTCAAAAAATACATTTGTTTTAAAATTTCATGGCATTTTGTGAAAATAAAATGATTTTGAAGAAGAAAATATATTTTCATCAAGAATTCGTTTCAAGTGTTTTATCAAAATTATTTTCCATCTAAGATAATATAGATTTCTATTTCTATCCATATTTTTACATTGATTTGATTATTTTATAATGGAATTATTTTTATTATGTCCTTTTATCTTATATGGATTATGTTATGATGGAATGATATTTAAGAATCCCATTTTTATTACATGGGTTATGCTATGATTTATGATTTTGTGGCACACATAAGAATGGTTTCATTATGAGATGGGTGGGACCTATATCTCACTCCAATGAATTGGGTAAAGATTTATATCTCATGAGATAAACATGGATGGAATGGTAAGTTAATCCAGTTCAATGATATAGGACTGGAACGAGGAGTGAACTCGATTCAGAAAGGGACTTTTTCCACTAACATGGTCTTGGCAACAATGCATTGGATAATATGGAAGTCATATCATGTGATTAATGGTTTTCCACAATTACAGGTTTTATTACCATGCTATTTTATCATGATTAATGTTCTTTTATGATCTATACCTTATGTACTTCCATTTTTTATGTCATTTCTCAAGATTTTGATGTTTAAACATTATGTTCATGTTTTTAAGTTCAAATGTATATGGTTTGTTTTATTTTCTCCATGCTTACCCTTAATGATCATTTGAGCTTACCCTTTTATATTTTTTCTTTTACCCAGGATATAAAGAAAGGTTTTAGGTAAGAAAACAAAATGGGAAGATCTTTATGGGATATGTTGAAGATCTTTCACCATGATTAGAATATTATGTTCTGAGTTTCCCAAGACACTAAACTATTATGATCCTTGAGTGTTGGTTTTTGTTATGTATTAATTATTATGAAAAAGTAATGTAATTTACATGTATGTCAAGATTTGGGTCTCTACATTGACCCTTGAAAAAAAATTGATATGCTTTAGTAACATTGGTCTAGTTGAGATGATCATTGGGAGAGTGTTACTTCCAAAACTAAGATATACATTCTTTATTTGGGATAAACATGTTGAGCTTATAGATAGGTTGTTTTTTTGGACCAACCTATAGTGACTTGAATATGTGATGGGATTGAATTCATCCCAACTATGAGATATTATTGGGAGGTCAGTGGTGACTCAATGATATATATAGATAAAAATGGACATCCTTCCACTGAAATATATGCATTGAACTGAGAGATGGATATGATATAGGGGGAACCTAGTGACGTTTCCACATTTGTGATGGGACCTTGGGGCCCCAATATGTGGACCAGTGAGATGTTGATCCTAGTGATGGTGTGTACTTAGTAAATTCCTAATGAACATAATGGGAGTCACCAAATGACATGAATCTATGAATTGATATTATTATCATTTGTAGGATTATGAATCATTAACACGAGAGAGATTACATGTTAATGACATTGGTATTGGAATATCAAAAATCCCAGTGAGATATGATTTATGAAATATCATGTGAGGGATGTTCTAGCCCATTGAGATACATATTATGCACAAGATTTCTAGGATTCCTAGTTTCATTTTTTATTACTGATGACATGGGATTCCTTGTACTTTCTCCTTGGATGTGTGGGTATGGGATGTGATTTTTTCACATATTTGGATGTTTTGGATTACCTTTATTGGGAGTTGAACACTTTGAATTTGTACCACATGGGTCATCCAAAGGTTTTTACCATTGTATATCATGTGGATCAGTCCTCTAGTGTTTACATTTTTTTAATCAAGTGTGACTAACTGAGGTTCTCATCTTTTGTATACTTGGTGATCAGTCCATGGGTGTATATGTAGTGACCCGTACCAAGATATCCTAGAGTCATTGTGTAATACACAATATATTGGTATGATTACAAGGAATGATGCCCCGAAGGACCAATCAGTTTAGTGGTCATAATAAACCAGATACATAAATGAGTATTTCATTACAAATGAATACATTGATAACAATATAACATTGTTTTTATTCTTTAAAAATAAATAACTACAAGTAGGAATCTAATCTATATAGTAAAATCCATTCAAATATTTCATAGTTGGATTCTGGTATTCTTTGGAAAAAAACATAATAAGGGTGATCTCAAATGCACAGTAAGTAAAAAATATAGTGGAATAAATATAGAATCAATGAGAATAGTCAATATGTAAAGGTGAATAATTTAAATTACATTCCATGTAATCAATACATTGAATTTAAGTATGTAATAAATATGTCAAGGTAATTACTGGAAGAACAATCCTTTAAAAAAAAGATAAGGAGATATAATTATGTAAAGTTAAGAAATTGAAGCACATACCATTTATTCAATGAACTGAGAATGAAATTTATCCATAGATATGTTGATGCATTATCTCATGGATGAATAATAACAGAATCCTGAAAATGATACACATCCATAGATATATCAATAAAAAACCTCATGGATGAATAATATCAGAATATAAATTAAGGAAATTATTAATTATTGGACGCCATGTTTCTTAGGTACATGGTACCTTTACTATCAAAAAATTTCTCAAGATGGTCTACAAAATTTAGGGTAAACACCCATCTAAGAGGATTTTCGAATGATTCAACCCATGAGACTACCCATGCATAAAGGGGTTATCTATAACTGGGCCCTGCCTGTTATGTACTAGTCCAAAATATTCCTAATATATCAAATAATTGATTTAAAAATGTGCCCTATCTAACATGCCTATGAGGAAAGAGATACATATTTATCAATATTAACCCATATAGTCAAATAATTGTCAATGTAGACACAATATGTAAAATGGTATATGGTCTAGGAAATAGAAATATCTATAATAAATGAAAAGGATAATTTTGGGGAAATTCAATGTTTAATAATCATAAGATATATAATACTTCAAGGGGACTAAAAAATAAACCATGGAAGTGAATGTGAATACTATCCTTGGCCAAATAAATCACAAACCATCCATATCAAGAATAAGGATATATAAAAATGACAAATCCCACGTGGAGTAAAAATAAAGGGTTATTGTAATTGATGATATATAAGAATAACGTTAAAAAATATTATTTAGGAAAATAACCTTTTATTTTGATTTTTTTTAAAAAAAATCTTTAAAAATAAACCTTTTGAATAGGATGATTCAATGAAATGATGGAGGATAAATCCATACATTTAATACAAGTTAAATAAAATATTCCTTTTTTAAGGAAAATGATTAGAAACTACCTCGTTAAGAAAGAGAAAATAATATTTATTTGAAACATTGGTAAAAGAAAAAAATGTAAAAATTTCTTTACTAAATAATTTTAATTTTTTTGAATTTTTTTTAATAAAACTTGGTTTTTATAATAAAATAGGTTTTCTAACTAAAGAGATATATATTGCCAGGTTTCCTAAAAAACATTTTATAAAAACAAATTAGTACCAATGAATTGAATAATGGTACTAATACATGAAAATGGTCATGAATAACTAGAGAATAATGAAAGGGTATATTGTAAAATGGTTATGTAAATTCCTGGAATAGAAATACGATTGAATGATCATTAAAGTTATTATTTAGGAAACAATCTTTAAACATCCCAATGTGTCCCATACCACATTGAAATATTTTCAAAAAATAATCCTCATTAAGGAATAACATTATATGAAATTTAAAAATATCATGAGAGTAAGGATATTAATGAAAAATCATGTAAAGTTCAATATATACACCATGTAAATGGAACTAGGTGCATAACAAAAATTAGGCCTCAATGGAATGTAAATTGGGATGAAAATCTATTACCAATATGGTAAGAAATAGATTATAAAACCTAAAGGTTATAATACTTAAATAAAACATTTAAATACCATGATGATGATATAATTAAGGATATAATATGTTAATGTGGTTATAAGTTCACCATATATAAGAAATTAGGTTCCCAATAATTAATTATTCCTCACGGAATAAAAATGACACAGAAATCCCTTACCAATACAGTAACAAATGAATTGGAAAACCCAAAGGTAATAATTGTTAAATAAAACATTTAAATACCAGGAAGATAATAGTTTTAATGATATTATACGTCAATGTGGCAGTAAGTACACCATATATAATAAATTATGTGTACAATAAGAAATAATTCCTAATGTAATGAAACTGAGGCAAGAATCCCTTACCAATGTAGTAAAAAATGAATTAGAAAAACCAAAGGTAATAATAATAACATAAAAAATTAAAATTCCATGAATATGAAAGAATACATGAAATTATATGTCAATGTGGTAGTGATTGCACCATATATATTAAATTAGTTTCACAAAAATTATATATGCGTCATGGAATTAAAATAAGATAAGAATCTATTAACTTGTGTTTCCTTTTGGGTGAACATCCTTTAACATATTAAATAACAAACTTACGTTAATTTTATACTTGATTTGGATCCTTTTTAATGTTTATAATTACTTTTATTTCAATTATTACCATATTATATACAACTAATTAAACAAGTAAGATTACATCAGGTTTTTTTTGACCAAATTCGTTTTATGTGTCAAAACAACTATTGTTTGTCAATTATTATCACACCAAGATTTTCAATTTCTATCCTTTTTTTCAAAACCAATTTTGGTTCTTGGTTTTCTCTTGGTTTCTGGGTGGTCTGGGATTAAATTTTTGGCATCTCTTGTGCTTTTGATCTATGACCTTAGTCTTGGGGGTCTTGTTTGGTACTTGTCATCCACTTTTTTAAAAGGGATGGTATGAGTATGAGGTGTTTTGTAAACGAATTTCTAAAACTCCTAGTGTCATCTCTTGTGGGGTATGTTGTTGGCATGGTTTATACCCTTGAGTTGGATGAGTCTTGGGGTGAAAATAAGGTTTTTTGGGTATTATTTCCCCCTATGCTTGGCCTATCTCTACCCCTTGAATCCCCCCATTTTTCCCCTTAAATATAGAGAAAAATGGAATGTTTTTGGGTGGCTATAACATGCTGCATGGTTTGGCCACACAATTTGTTAAACCATGCACCCAAACTGTTTAACCTTGTCCATCACATTAATTATTTTTTGTAATTCCCATTTTCCCTTCTGGAATAAACCCAAATCTTCCCAAATCTTCCCCATTTTGACCCGAGAAGTCATGGGATCTCTCCAATCTCCCCAAACCACCATTGGAACTCATTTTTGAATGGGATTTTGATGGGGAAACTTCATGTTCAATTCAAGTAAGTTCTTATATATTTGATTTATCTCTATTATTTAAGTTTTATTCCACTTTTTTTTGAAGTTAATCTTGTCCAGAAACTAGGGATTCATACCTAGGGCTTTTCTATGAGGTTCTTGGTCTATTCATTTGATTTTAGGCTCGATCTAACTTCTTCGAGGTGCAGCGGTTGTGCGATTGGCTTTTTGCACAAAGGATTCAAAGTTTTAACAATTTTGGTAGGTGATTCCAGGTGTATGATATACCTGTTACTTATCTTTCTATTTTTATAACATTTTCATGTTTATATCACTTGATTATTGGTGAAAAAATTGGTTTTAGTAGTTTTTGTAAAGAAAATGAAGTTTAAGTGCCATTTTAATGTGAAATTGGGGGTTTCTCATAGAAATATTTTATTGGTTCATTTGGGGATTCCCTATAACTACTTAGTTCATTTTATTGATATTTATTATGGGTGAAAATTATTTTTTAATGTTTTTATCCTTTGTTTTTTTATAATAAAATTCGTTTTAATGGTGTTTTTGAAGCTTATGAATTTTACATGCCATGTTTGTGTGAAAATGGAGGTTTTAAAAAGATATAAATTATTGGTTCATATGTGGATTTACTATAACTTATTTTCTGTTTTCATTGAAAGGTATTGGGCTGCCATTTTTTTGTGACTTATAAGTGTGCAGATGGTGTACAAAGATGACATTTCAAGGAGTTTTGGGTGCAAAACAATGCAGGATTTGAGAAGTTGTTTTATTGAGAATCAAAATGTTTTGTAGTGTGTTTTAAGTGGTATAAAGTCTGTATATATAATTTATTTATTGTATGTGACCATTAGTGGTGTTTTTATATGAAAATGGATGTATGTAGAATGATAAAATTGTTTGATCACAAAGGGGGAAGCCCAGGTACCTCGGTGGGTGAATATGTACTAGTATGTTAGTGATCTAGATGGGTGTTGTCCCCGTTTCACTAAGAAAACTGGATAACAAAAACACTAAAAAAATATATTGATGATGATTTGGGAAAAATAGGATATGGATATGTTCACTAATAGTGGATCTTGGATGAGAACATATTTTTATATGGTTACTTTACACTGAGGTACGAGGTACATATGGAATGAGACTATCTAGTGCCTAAGGGTGTCCTCGATTTTGGTGATCTTTGGTTTTGTGGTGATCTCCCTTGTCTTAGGGTATGTTTGGATGTAAATTAAAATATCTAACATGTATTATTAAAATGTTTTAAAATTATGAACGTTTTATTTTGAAAACTATTTACAATTGAAAGTTGCATTTCTTGGAATTTATCGTCGCTTTTCCTTACATATTAAAACAACTTACTTTTCCACATTTTATTGCATAATATTTGGAATATTTGGTGGTATCCTATTGGTATTAGGCTCAAAACCTACTAAAACCCCTTGGGTGTAAGTAGAATTGATTATGTTTGACACAGGTAAAGGCAAAGCCTCAGGTGAAGGTGGTTCAGGTTGTTAGTCCCCTCTTAGAGTGCGGTGTTGTGGAGACCACTCAGGGGTGAGCAACCCTTTTCATGTGGAGTATTTGTGGATAATTTCTTGCTATTTTAATTTAGTTTTGGACATATTGTAATTTATATAAAACCATCTATTCATATCTGGTTTCTGTTAAGGCTTTTTTTTCATTTTAATTTCATATTCATATTATTGATTGTTTTTAATGGTTTATGCTTTCATACTCAGGTAAATCATTACCAACTAAATTTATTGATACCTGAGCACTTGTGCCATATCGCAAGGATATGGAATGCCATTAAGGCCTTGTTATGAACCAGGTTTGGCATAGGATTTGATGGTGACCAGATTTGGTTCTTGAAAAAATGTTATCAGAGGAGGTTCACTCTCTGGGTCATGTTTTTTGGGGAAGAGTCGGGATAGTCTGGAGCTAGAATTGTAGGGATTTGACAATCCAGTTATGGGTAGTATTTCTGGATAGCACACCTCATGACGGGATTCAAGTCACCATGAGATTTTGGGTTTTATCTGATTTCATTATTTCTCATGGTTCATTGATGATTGTGGGAAATAAAAAGAGAGTTGGGTTAATGGTATTAGTGAGCTCGTAGGTCATTGCAAGCCATGTGTAACCATGGATATTTCCCAAAAACACTCTTTATAATAGTGAGGTGATTGGAATATGGCCGCCAACCATATGTCCTAGTCACCCACTAAAACTAGTTTCCTCTCACATTGCCTTGTGTCTTTTTGTTTTGGAATCTTAGAAACTTGGTTTTTAAAGAAAAAATTACTTGATTTGAAGGAGTATTAATTTCTGTGAAGTGATTTTATAGTAAATTGAAAATGGTTTTATTTCTGAAATTATAGAAATTAAATTTTATAATTATTTCTAGAGGGAATTTTTTTTGTTTACACCTCTTTTGAAAGAATGAATTATGTTAAAGGGGGTTTTAAAAATGTGTTTCCAGTAGAAGCTTCTAAACCATGGAAAGATTATTTAATTGAATTAAGTGTTCTAGAATTTATGTTTGGGGGTTGAAGATGGATTTTGAATCGGTAACTACTGATCATTTGAAAAGTTTTATAAAATTTTAGAACCTTGTTTTGAAATGAGAAGAGTTGAGTTCTTAATTAAATAGAGATTTATAAAATGGTGTTTTTCATTAAATTAGAAGTGTTTTGAAATGGATTGAATGTTTTGAAATGGTTTTATAAGGCATGAAAGGGTGTTTTTATTGAATTATTGGTTCTTTTATAAATTTTTTTTATGATGAAAATTGGGTTTTGATTTTATAGTTAGCAGTTTTGAGAAAGGGAAAGTGTGGTTAAAATATTTTGATTTTGAAAAGAGGAAAGGATTGGTTTTGGTACTTGGTGTTCTCAAGGATGACCACATGCATGGGTTTATATGAGAATATTAATTCTTAATGGAACAACTAGTTGAGTTTCAGGATAGATATGAGGTGGGTGCCAGATGTGGCATGTAAACATGAATGTGTGAGGCTCATGAGACACCATTGGAAAATGAGCAACCCACCAGAACTATTTTTTTAAGAATGATTTTTAATGAAAATGTTGTGTTTTGATAATGTGTGGTTCAGAGGTGTGGATTATGTGTTTTTAGGATTTTTATTGTGGGATTTTTAGAGTTGAAAACCCCCTATTGTTTAAATGATGTTTTTGGTTGGTGTTTCGTCGTTATGTTGGAATGAAGCATTGGTCAGTGGTCTATTTTGAGAAAAAGTCTGGGAGGACAATGTGGTTACTCCCCTCATGTGTTCAGTTCAAGTTTTTGGTATGTTGTGACCAAATGAAAAGGTTGGTTGGGTACTTGGGTTTTGTTGTTGGCTTGGGTACACCCCCATAAAGAGTTAATACATGATTCATTTGTGGCTCATGGTTATTCACCACTGGATGATCCTCTAGTTGATCAATATAAGGACATTCTTTTTGAGTTTACCCGTATTCTTTTTCAGTTATGTGGATCCCCTTGTAGAGGGAGTGTGGTTGTGGGATGTTGAAATAGACCTTAGTTTCTTATGTTTCCTAAGTCATCGAAGGTGAATTCAGTCCAGGGTTGTCAGTGTAGAATGATGTCTTAAATGGCATTTGGGTCGTTCATCAGTATCATATAAGAAATAGTTCATGTTAGGCCACAAATATGGAAAATATGGCCAAGAGTGCTTGTTATGGCCACTTGCTGGAATCTTTGTACTATTTGGGACTTAGCATAAGGTCCCTGTCCATGTGTTTTTTAGCCTCAATGGTAATGTTTGGTGACACCTTGCGATGTCATTTGTTCATTTGACTATAAGGGTCAAGGTTGTGAAATATTATTCGAGTCTTTGCTTTGTCAGATGTGTGTCTCCCTTCATGGAATTTTGAAATCCTATGTTCTAAAGGAAGGTGTTTTAATGTGTCATTTCATTCTAATTTTTCCCATCCCAAGAAACACATGGTGATGTGTGTTCATCCTCTAAGACATAGTTTTGGTAAAATGATCTGTTTGGGTAAAGGGGGTTTGAAGTGTGTCATGTATCATTGAGACCATATGAGATCACAGTGAAATTGTTTATGGAACTAGAAGAAGTTCTGTTCATGGGTTTATAAAGCCTAACTATGAGGCAGGAGATTCTTAAATCATCTGAGCTCTAGACATAGGTCCCAGAGTGAAGCTAACACGTAGTCCGGGGAAATCTCAGAGTCTTTAAATCCTTTGGTCAAAGTCATATCCTTAGTACGAAAGATAGGAATAGTTTAAACCTTGAGTGTATCATCTTATTATAGTTTTACACGTTCAGTGGTAGAGGTGGGAGGATCTTGTTTCCATGTTATAGATTGAGTTCAGGTTATTACCTTGGGTTTACTTTGATTTTTTGGAGAAAAGGATGAAATTTTGGCTAGGCATATTAAAGATCATAGTTTGTGCATGGTTAGTAGTAACGGTTCACCAACCTAGGAAACCATGCGATAGGAGACATAAGATACCACATGATATTTTCATGGTCGTGTGTCTTTCCCCATGTAACCTTGCGAAGCATCCCCTTTGGATAGAATGCTTTTCACAGTTATCTCAGGGTTTCCTAAACTTTATGGACTAACCGTGTGGTCATTCCAACTCTTTAAATTTTGGGGTCTTTTCATGCTGGTCCATGCTGGTCAGTTAAGATGGTTGGTTATTATGGTGGGGATACCCCTCATGGGTCTCTTTTAAGTTCTCTTGAAAAAATTCTAATGTTAGTTTACCCATTATGTAGGGGATACCATTCGGGCCTCCCCCAATTGGCGTCCTGATTCTATCTCAGAAATTAAGTTTTCCCTTGTGGTGGGTATCCTATTTGGGTCACCCCATATCAGTGACTTGGTTTTCTCCTTGGTTTTTTCTTGGTTGGAGATAGTCTCGTTCGAGACTATCTAGCCTCCAATTTCTTACTTGGGTAAACGTGGGATTGGAGCATGCCCAAATGTTTTTTTAAGTAAGGTTGTGGTAGAATTATTCAGGTTCGTTGTTAATTTATGGTGGATTGTTTGAGATTAATTATGTATTGTTTGAGGTTTTTTTGGGATGTATATTAAATATTTTTGATAATTTCAAGTAAGTATGGTAATAGTTGGTTGGTGAGAGTATTCTATTCCTTTATTTGATCAACTAGAGGTGTTTGGACTTTTGGAGGCGGGTGAAAATGTGCCCATGGAGTCCATCTTGGTCTATATTTTGGGATTTTTTTACATCTGGTGTTGTTGTGGATTTATGGGGGTGGAAATATTTATGGTGAGGAGAATTTTCACACCCATATTTTCAATTTCTATCATTTGTCTCAAAACGAATTTTGGTTCTTGGTTTTCTCTTGGTTTTCGAGTGTTCTGGGTTTAAATTTTTGGAGTCTATTGTGTTTTTAATCTATGACCTTAGTCTTGGGGGTCATGTTTGGTACCCGGCCTCCTCTTTTGTCAAAGGGGTGGTATGAGGATGAGGTTTTTTGGAAATGAATTTGTGAAACTCCTAGTGGAACCTCTTGTGGGGTATGTTGTTGGGGTGGTTTATACCCTTGAGTTGGATGAGTCTTTGGGTGAAAATATGGATTTTTGGGTATTATTTCCCTTATCCTTGGACTCTATCTACCCCTTAAATCAACCATAGGAACCCCTTAAATATATAAAAAATGGAATGTTTTTTGGTGGCCAGAAAAGGTCTCACGGTTTGGCCACACAGTTTGTTAAACCTTACAGCCAAACTATGCAGCCCTGTCTAGAACATTATATTTTTTTAATTCCCATTTTCCCCTTACGTAATTAACCCAAATCCACCCATTTCTTTAACATTTCGACCCTAGCAACCATGGGAGATATCCAAGCTCCCCAAACCTCCCTTATAACTCATTTGTGAATGTGATTTTTATGATGAAAAATTCATGTTATCTTCAAGTAAGTGATTATATATTTGATTTCTTTCTATTATTTAGGTTTTGATCCATTTTTTTTTGAATTTAATCTTTTCCAGAAACTAGGGCTTCAGACCTTTGGTTTTTATTTGAGATTTTTTGTCTGTTCATTTGATTTTAGGCTCGATATACCTTCCTTGAGGTGCGGTAGTGGTGTGATTGGATTTTCTCAAAAAGGATTCAATGTTTTAACAATTTTGGTAGGTGATTCCATGTGTATAAAATAATTGTTTCTTATATCGCTGTGATTATATAATTTTCATGTTTATATAATTTGATTATTTGTGCAAAAAATTGGTTTTAGTTTTATTTGTAAAGAATATTATGTTTAAGTTCCATTTCAATGTGAAATTGGGGGTTCTTCATAAAAATATATTATTTGTTCATTTGGGGATGGCCTATAACTACTTAGTTTATTTTATTGAAATTTATTCGGGCTTAAAATCATGGTTTTAATGTTTATATATTTTTGTTTTTGCTGAGAAAATTTGTTTTAATGGCGTTTTGAAGCATATGAATTTTAAGTGCCATGTTTGTGTGAAAATGAAGGTTTTACAAAGATATCACAACTTGGTTCATATGTGGATTTCCTACAACTGATTTGTTGGTTTCATTGAAAGGTATCAGGCTGCCAGTTTTGTTTTGGTGGATTATGAGTGTGAACATGGTGTTGAAATTTTTATTTTAAGTACTTTTGAGTGAAAATGATGTGAGATTTGAGAAGCTATTTTATTGAGAATCAAAATGTTTTGTTTAGTTTTTTAAGTGGTATAAAGTGTGTATAGATACTGTATTGTTTGTATGTGAACATTAGTGGTGTTTTAATATGAAAAGGGATGTATGTAGCATTATGAATTGGTTTGATTACAAAGGGGGAAGCCTAGGTACCTAGGTGGGTGGACATATACTAGTACGCTAGTTATTCAGATGGGGTTTGTCCCTATTTTACTGAGGAAAATGGATATCGACAACACTAAAAAAACTATATTGATGATAATTGGGGACTACTAGGTTATGGGTATGTTCCCTAATAGTGATTTGTGGATGATAACATATTTTTCTATTGTTACTTTACATTGGGGTATGAGGTACATATGGCCTGAGACTATCTAGTTCTTAGGTGTGTTCCCGGTTTTGGTGCTCATTGGTTTTGTGGTATTTACCCTTGTCATAGGGCGTGTTTGGAAGTAAATTATAGTAGCTAACATATATTATTCAAATTTATTAACATTATCAAAGTTTTATTTTGAAAACTGTTTACAATTGAAAGTTTAATTTCTTGGAATTTGTTGCCGCTTTTCCTTACATATTAAAACTGTATTGTTTTTCACCATGTATTGCATACTCTTTGGAATATTTGGGCGGTGTCCTATTGGGCTTAGGATTACACCCAAATTAAACTCCTTGGGTGTAATTAGACTTGATTATGTTTGACACAGGTAAAGTAAAAGCCTTAGGTGAAGGCAATTCAGGTTGTTAGTCCCCTCCTATGGTGTAGTGTTGTGGATATGGCTCGGGGGTGATGAACCCTTGTGATGTGGAATATTAGTGGATAATTTTCTACTATTTTGAAACCTTTAAATTTATTTTAAACCATTTATTCAGATTTGGTTTTTGTTTTGGTTTGACTGGAATGAAAATTTTAGATTCATATTATTGGTTGTTTTTAATGTTTTCTTCTTTCATACTTAGGTAAATCATTCCCAAACCAAATATATTGATACCCATGCACTTTTTCTAGACCGTGGGGGATAGGGAATGCCCTTTAAGCCTTGTCATGGATAGAGTTTGGTGTCAACTTTAATGGAGACTATATTTGGTTCGTGACAACTATGGTCAGAGGGGTCATTATATAATATCTAGAGAATGATAACCAGGACATAATTATCATATTTTTATTTCAATTATACATTTAAAATAAATCATTATATATGGTTATGAAAATGAAGATATGTTAAAATATTGGATATGGTAGGTTGTATGTATGCATGAGTAACATTCCCATTTTTAATTGATCACTGAAGAAAAAAGGTATGTAACTCAAATATTTTAAGAATGACAATTATATAATAAATATCTTATTTTTTAATCATATATAATCATATATAGAATTATGTGATGTAAAATTAATCACACAATCTTGAGGATGCGGTAGTCTAAACATCCACGTTCGACATTATCTCTTTTAAATTGTGTGAAGGGGTAATAAAGAAAATGATATATATATATATCAAGAAAGTTAATTATGACATCAATACCATATATATGATTTTATGTCAAATATTTTTAATTATAACCATCATTTAAACATTCCACGTATCATACGAATAAATCACATCACTTTGAGGGGGCGGTAGTCCACACTTCCTCAATTGAGATTATCATATTTACACAACTTGTAAAGAATAAATGTATGTTATAAGAAACAATTACATAAGGTTAAAACATTATAAAAAAATATATATCATATATAAATAATTTTTCCATCATTATATCCACCATAAGAGGTGGTAATGGAAAATTGAACATTCATCATTTCATGGGGTTGTGATTCACCATTCAAAGAAACATTATGTTCGTTACCCATTATATGGTGGTGTGTGTAATTATAGGTCAAAATATCAGCATAAAAACATAATATTATATAGAGTATACTGTTTTATTTACAAAATAACATAATAATTAGAATTTAGGGATTGGATAATGAAAATGAAACTCGAGATATTGAGAAAATACATTACCTTTTAATCGGGTTACTTCTTTTGGTTTAACCAAAAGGCATGTATGGAGAGTATTCTGCCCAAAGGGAGGCTTATTGGTGTATGGTAGGGATATTGGGAGTCTATTTGGCCCATGTTTGGCCTATAATAAGAGGATATAGAGGTGTGATGAATGCGTATAGGTGGTGGCCTTTTATAATGAAGTAAAAGTACTCACATGATATTCTTGAAAAGAAGTTAGGTGTACACATGTTGTTACATAGAAAAAGTCATTGAAAACCACAAAAACTCATCAAGGGAAGGTTAATGGACAAAATTATCCCATTAAAATAGTGTTGGATAACTTGATCGGTCATTTGGTCCCTTAAAAATAGGGTTTTAATCCATTTTAAAGGATAATTACTCTTTAATCACTATAATTAATTTTAATCACATTCACTAATCATTTTTGTCAAAAATTAAGTTGATATTATTAGAAAAAAAATATAATCCTAATTAAAATATTTTATGTTTTATTTTCAAAATTCCAATCACAAAAGTGTAAAATTAAGATTAATTCTAATCTAACAAACAGATGGATTAACAAGTTTTAGTAGAAATTGTTCCATAGATTATTATGTTTTTTATTCAATTTAAAAAGTTAAATTGTTTATTATGAACTATATTGCATTAATATATGTTTAATTGATCCAATGTGACTTTAAAAAAAATTTATAATGTAATTTAACATTAACTATTATTTAAAAAAAAGGAAGTTTTCAATAAAAAATAGTATTTTTTACTATTCACTAAAAATGATGTTTCCTGGAAAAATCCCAAAAATTCATCATAATATAGTTTTCACATTATGAACTGAAAAATGATGTTTATTTTATCAAATTAAATCAATAAAAGTGTCAAAATTAATATATAAAATAGGTTCTCCCTTATAAAGCTGTTAAAAATACCTGAATGTCGGTTTTTATGTGAAATATTGGGTATGGCCCTATATTAAGCATAAAAAATCTATTGGATGAATATAAAAAATAATTGATTTCATATGTAACTTATTTATTACATTAATATCACTCACTATTTTTAACTAATTAAATCTATTACAGTAAAATAGATCTGTGAGGAAATAAATTGTTTTATAAAAAAATATGATTTAAATATTCAATTGGTTATTCTATTCACTTCTGGTTTATTTTTAACTAATAATTTAGTTGTCTAAACTATATATTTTCAAAATTAAGGTAATAAACTTCATAAAGACCAGTTTATATCTTATTATATTAAATAATAATGTTTTAATTATAGATTTTTTCTCAGTAAGACTCGGTATTGCATGTAGAGCATGCCATCGAAAAAGGTCACTTTTTCATGTAACGAAAGCTATAAAGGAAGGTCGTTGTTTCTTATGATGTATACTAATCCATTTTTTCATAAATTTAAAGCTAAATCGGTGTTTCTTGTGTTGAAATATATATAATATATTTTAAATAGTAAATATATTATAAAGTAACTAGATATTATATTACCTTATGTTATTGGTGACATGTGTCATACACGCTATCCAATTCAAGGTTATTACTTATGTTTTTCAGGGATTCACATTTTCCCCACCTTATTTAAATTGTGTCCTCAAAATTTGTCCTCAATATTTCTAGTAGATTGTTTGATATTTCCTATTTTGAAATCCAACTTCCCGAGATGAGTTCATGAAGCATCCTCTAGAAAATAGATAATGAAATTTACAATGGTCACATGGACTACCTTGAAACCAGGCTTCTAAGTATTAGAAAAGTATTTTCACATAGAGATATATACATGGGGGAAAAGAATAAATATTCATAGGAATGGAATGAGCTCATCAATCATCAACAAGTTAATGGTTAATAGAAAGTTGAGGGCCCCAAATCCATAAATCTGTGATGATTTAGAAGAACGTTAATTTAAAAAAAATTAATGTATTAGGACAAAATTTTATTTTTAATTAATTTTCTTAATGTTGGGTAATTTATTTATTAACCAAGAATAAAAAAATTAATACATGGTAGGTTTAAATTTCATATAAACAATATTATATCATGGTTTTGATTCAATAAAATTCTCATCTATTACTTTACTAACATGAATTAATTACCAAAAATGAAAAACATTTATTCCTAAAGAACTGAAAGAAAAATTTAAAGGATCACAAGCCCTATAAAATAGTGAAAAGTCTTAATATTTTTCTTGAAATATCTCCTTAAATAAATATGGTTAGTAGATTAACTTGTAATTATAAAAAGTGATACTAAAGGTTCGTAATTAATATTTATTCATTAAATTGTTTAACTATAAGAAATGAAAATTAATAAGGCCATTACGTAGGTCAGTGGTTGTTATGAAACCCTTATCGTCCTTCAGCCACGGGTTCAAGACCCACGACCCTGTTGGGTTTGATTGGTTGTCACCCACCATACAAGTTGTTATTTTCTAAAACCTTATTAATATAACATCCAAATGTAAATATGATGGAAAAAAATTAAATTAGTTTAATCTCTAAATATCATTTTAAATATGTTTTTCAATATAGCCTCAATACATAAATACCTCCTCCATTTTATTTCCATGTAGGTTCTTTATTGGTTTATGGTTTATCATTAATATTATTGGTTGGATTTTTAAATCATGACTCCATATCTACAATCTAAAAATACTTAGGTTTAACCTTGGTTAATTATTACATATCCAAATCCTTTATAATGGTTTTTAAAGAAAATGTGAATTATACTATGAATATCCCCCAAGATTATCAGACTAGGTGTGTAGTAAAGCCCAATTTCATGTACCGGGTTACCCCAGGTCATGCCTGAAACACTTTTTTAAAGTTGTTACTCTTTAGTAAATCTGTACCAAAACCATGTCCAATTGTATTATACAGTTAGGGATTTATTTCTTTGAATACCCACATAATCTATACTTTACCAAAATTCTATGGGTTTCATCTATAGGTATTCTCAAATTCTACTTTATGGTTATGTTTTCTAATCTAGGTTTTCCTAAATCCAATTCCCAATGTTTCTATTAAACTTCCACTGATACCATCTTTAGAAACCCATCCCTAGATAGAAAAAAGAAAGTATTTTATAATAAATACATTTACATGATTACAAATAATCAATCCCTGAAGGATCGATCGATTTAGTAGTCATGGTAAATCAGATACATAAATGAGTATTGGATTACTAATGAACACATTTATTACATTATAATATTTTTTCTTTCTAAATAAATAACTCTAATGATAAATCTAATCCATATAGTAAACTCCACACATATATTTCATAGTAAAATTATTAGACTCCTAGGGAAATAAACATAAAAAGGGTTTAAATCATGAAACCATATATTCAAGCTAAAAATCCTTAGGTTTCACCTGGGTTAATTATTACATATACAAATCCTTCATAATGATTTGTAAATAAAATTTGTATTATCCTAGGAATATCCCCCAGGAGTGTCAGACCAGGTGTGTAGTAAAGCCCCTTTTCATGTACAGGGTTACCCCGTGTCATGCCCGAAACACCTTTTTGGAGTTGTTACTCCTTAGTTCATCTGTGCTATTACCATGTACAATTGTGTTATCTAGTTAAGAAATTATTTATTGGAAGACTCACATAATCTATAATTTACCAAAATTCTATGGTTTTCATTTATATTTATTCTCAAATTATACCTTAGGGTTATGTTTTCTAATCTAGGTTTTCCTAAATCCAATTCCCAATGTTTCTATTAAACTTCCACTGATACCATCTTTAGAAACCTATCCCTAGTTAAAAAAAAAAATATGTTTGATAATAAATACATTGGCATGATTATAAGGAATCAATCCCTGAAGGACCGATCAATTTAGTAGTCATGGTAAATCAGATACATAAATGAGTATTTCATTACAAATGAATACATTTATTACATTATAATATTTTTTTTCTTTTTTATAAATAAATAACTCTAAAGATAACTCTTATCCATATAGTGAAGTACACACATATATTTCATAGTAAACTTATTAGATTACTAGTGAAATAAACATAAAAAGGGTGAGCTCAAATGCACAGTAAGGGAAAAATAAAGCAAAAGCCGTAATAAATCAATGAGAATATTTAATATGGAAAGGTGAATAACTAAACAAACATGACATGAAATAAATAATCTTAATGAAAGTATATAAGCAATTTGAAAAGGTAATAACTGGAAGCACATTCCATTCAAATAAATAGATAAGTCAATATTAGTATATAATGTTAGGAAATTAAAACACATTCCATTTAGTGAATAAACTAAAAATGAAATGTATCCATAGATATGTCGATAAATTATCACATAGATAAATAATAACTGAATCCTAAAAATGAAACACATCCATAGTTATGTTGCCACAAAATATCATGGATGAATAATATTAGAATATAAATAAAGGAAATGCTTAATTAGTGGACACAATGATTCATAGGTATATGATACCTTTACCATTAAGACTTTTCACAAGATGGTTTAAAAATATTAGGGTAAAACTCCCTCTAAGGCATCTAGAAAAATGACTCATTCCATGAGACTACTGATTCATTGAGGGGATATCAATAAATAGACCCCACCTGTGTCATATATGTCCAAAACATTCCTCGTCTATCAAATAATTTATTTCACAATGTTCCTTATCAATTATCCATATTTTTTAAGAGATACAGTTTATTCAATATTAAACTATATTTTGAAATAAATTTAAAGTAGACACTCTATGTAAAATAGTATATGATTTAGGTAATAGTAATATCCATGATAAATGAAATAGATAATTTTGGGGAAATTCAATATTCAATGATCATAAAAGATTCAATATTTCAAGGGGACTAATAAATACATCAAGGAGGAGAATGTGTATACTATCCTTAATGAAATAAATCATTAACCATCCATATCATTATTAAGGATAGTATCAATACAACAAATCCCATGTGGTGAAAAAATAGAGGGTTGTTTTCATTGATGAAATTAATGAATAGTTTTTAAAAATATTATTGTGGAAAATAGCATTTTATTTTGAAAAAACATTTGAAAATATTTTTCATTAAAAATAAAACATATAAAAATTACTCTTCAATGAAATGACGGTGGATGAATCCGTACATTTCATACGAGGTAAAAAATAATATTCATTTTTTACGGGAAATAGTTAGAAAATTCTTCATTAGTAAAGTGAAAAAAGATTCCCATGAAACATTGGTAAAAGAAAAAAAGGGGTAAAAATGTCTTTACCAAATCATTTTGAAAAAATTTGAAAACCTTTAAAATAAATATGGTTTTTAGAATAAAATAGTTTCTCTAACTAAAGAGAGTTATAATGTTGGTTTTTTCTGAAAATAATTTTATAAAACATTTTGAGTACCAAAGAATTGAAGATTGATACTAATACCTGAAAATAGAAATGAATAACTTGATAATAATTAAATGGTATATTGATAAATGGTTATATGATTTCTTGGAATGAAAATAATATTTAAATATCATTAAAGTTATTGTTGAGTAAAATAGTCTCTAAACATCACAATGTGTCCCATACCACATTGAAATATTTATAAAAAATAATCCTCATGAAGGAATAACATTATATTAATGTTTAAAATTTATTGAGAGTAAGTATATTAATGATATATTATTTAAAGGGAATTACATACACCATGTAAAAGAATGTAGGTGTATGACAACAATTTGGCCTCAATGGAACGTAAATTGAGACTAAAATCCCATTCCAATGTGGTATAAAATGGATTAGAAATACCAATTGTAATAATTCGTTAATAAAACATATAAATAACATTAATATGATATAATTAGTGGTATTACAAGTCAATATTGAAAAAATTACACCATATATGTGAAATTAGATGCACGACAATTGAGTATGCCTCATGGAATGAAAACGAGACAAGAATCCCTTACCAATGTGGTAACAAATGAATTGAAAAAAATCAAAGTATTAATCAATAAGTATACCATTTAATTTACATGAATAGAATAGGGTTCATGATATCATATGTCAATGATTCTGTAAGTACACCATATATAAGAAATAATGTTTACAACAATTAAGTATGCATCATATAATGAAAATGAGACACAAATCCCTTACCAATGGGGTAAAAAATGAATTTGGAAAAACTTTTGTAATAATCCTTAAATAAGAAACTAAAATAACATGATGATTATATAATTCATGATATTATATGTCAATGTGGTATTAAATACACCGTATATAAGAAATTACATGCACACCAATTATTTATCCCTCACGGAATGAAAATGAGACAACAATCCCTTACCTTGTGCTTCCTATTGGGTGGATATCCTTTAAATTCCTATATAACAAACTTAAGTTAATTTTATATTTGATTCATAAAATTTTTCATTTTTATAATTACTTTTATTTTACTTATTACCATGTTGTGTACAACTACTTAATAATTGAAGTTCATGTGAGGTGTTTTTGAACAATTTCAGTTTATGTGTCAAAAAACTTATTGTTGGTCAACTATGGTCGAAGTGGTCATTATATAGAATATATAGAATGATAAAAATTAAATAATGTTCATATTTTTACATAAATTATTATTTTAAAATCAATCATTAAATATGGTTATAAAAATGAGGATATGTTACAATCATGGAGACAGAAGGATGTACGTACGCATGAGTAACATTCCTATTTTTAAATGATCCTTATAGAAAGAAGGTAAGTAACTCAAATATTTCTAGAATTATAATTATATAATAAATATAATATTATTTAATCAAATATACTTATATATAAAATTATTTGATGTAAAAGGAATCACATCATGTCGAGGAGATGATAGTTCACATGTTAACAAACGATGTTATCTCTTTTAAAGTGTGTGAATGGGTAATATAGAAAATGATGTGTATATATATTTCCAGAAAGGTAAAAATTTCATTAATAACTTATATATTATGTTTATGTCTCATTTTTTAATTATCGCAATCATTTATACATTCCATGGATAATGTTAATAAATCACATCGCTTTGAGGGGTGGAAGTCCACACTTCCTCAAACGAGATTATCCTATTTACACATCTTGGAAAGCATAAATTTATGTTATATATATATAAAATAAAGTTAAAAAATTATAAATAACATATATATAATATATAAATATATATTCTATAATAATTACCACCATAATAGGTAGTAATGGAAAATTGAACAATCATCATTTCATGGGGAAGTAATTCACTGTTCAAAGAAATATTATGTTTGTTACCGATTAGATGGTGGTGTGTGAAAGTGTAGGTAGAAAAATTAAAACCAAAACATTATAGTATATTGAGGATAATTATGTTTTTACACAAGAATATAATAATAAAATTTTAGGTGTTGGAGAATGGAAATAATACTAGAGATATTAAGAAAAGACAATATGTTTTAATCAGGTGACTTCCTATGGTTTAACCAAAAGGCATACATGGAAATTATTATTCCAAAAGGGAGGATTATATGTTGAGGGGTGGGATGTTGGGATTCCATTTTGGAAGAGATTGTAAAATCTTCAGAGGTTGGAGATGTGTGAGTAATGGGTAGAGGTTGTGGAATTTTATAGGGAAAGAAAATGACTCACATGGTATTCTTGAATAAAAGTTAGGTGTACACATGTTATTACCTAAAATGATCAATGTTCCATGTCCACGGTGATCCCTCTACACTAGTCTGACACCTTGAACATTTTTGTAAGAGTCCTTGATTATAATTATATAACTTTTTATTATTGAAAATTAAGGGGATTTAAAAAAAATTAAATAAATGGAACTGGATGTAATGTACGGTTCCCGTAGAGACCTTCATGTAGCAGTGATTGAGGAGTTGAAATGAATGTCCTAGAGATTGACCCTTGTGACAACCTTGAAATGTTTTAGTAACATTGGGATAGTTGAGATGAGAATTGTGAGAGCATTCCTTACAAAACGAAGATACAATTTCCTTAGTTTGGAAGACCATGTTGAGATTATAGATAGGTTGGTTGTTTAGACCATCCTATAATGTATTTAAGAGGTGATGGGATTGAATTCATCCCTACTATGAGACATTATTGGGGGGCCAGTGGTGACTCAATAATACATATAGATACAAATGGATGTCCTACCAATAAAATATATGCATTTATGTGAGATATTAATATGATATAGGGGGAACCTATTGACGTTTAAACATTTGTGATGAGACCTTGGTGGCCCCAATGGGTGGCTCATTGAAATGTTGATCAAAGTGACAATGTGTTCTTAGTAAATTCCTAATGAATATTGTGGGAGTTACCTAAGGAAATGAATTTATGAATTGATATTATTATGATTTTTTGGATCATGAATCTTGCACACAAGAGATATAACATGTTAATGATATAGGTTTTGGAATATGGAAAACCACATCGAGACACGATTTATGAAATATCATATGAGGGATGTTCTCTCCATCTAGATACATATCATGCACAAGATTTCTAGGATTCCTAATTTCAATTTTTTCTTACTAATGACATGGGATTCCTTGGACTTTCTCCTTAGATGTGTGGGTATGGGATGTAAATTTTTAACATATTTTAATGTTTTGGATTACCTTGATTGGGATTCAACCACATTTTATTTGTACCATATGGTTCATTCATAGGTGTTTATTATTATATGACATGTGTCTTAATCCTCTTGTGGTTACCTTATTTTAATCGAGTGGGCATAACCAAAGTGTTTTCTTATGTATACATGGTGGTCAGTCCATGGGTGTATATGTAGTGACCTAGCCCCTAATAGTCAAGAGCTGGTGACCACTACTAAATACATTGGCATGTTTACAAGGAATCAATCCCTGAAGGACCGATCAATTTAGTAGTCTTCGTAAACAAGATACATAAATGAGTAATGAATTACTAATGAAAACATTGATAATAACATTATTTTATTTTTCTTCTTTAAAAATATATATCTATGAGGATAAATCTAATAGATATTGTAAAATACACACATATCTTTCATAGTTGGATTCTTTTATTCTGGATGAAAGAAACATAATAAGGGTGATCTCAAATGCTCATTGAGGAAAAAATATGGTAAAATAAATAATTAATCAATGAGAATAGTCGATATAGAAATGTGAATAACTAAACACACATTCCTTGTAATCAATAAACTGAATGGAAGTACATAAGAAATATAGAAAGTTAATTACTAGACAAAAATCCATTCAAATAACTAGATAAGGAAATATCAGTATGGAATTTTAGGAAACTAAAACACATGCCTTTTATTAAATTAACTAAAAATGAAATGTATCCATATATATGTTGATTCATTATCTGAAAGATGAATAATAATAAAATACTAAAAATGAAACACATTCATAGATATTTCGATGAAAAACTCATGGATGAATAATATTAGAATATAAATGAAGGAAATTCTTAATTATTGGACACCATCTTACCTAGGTACATGGTACCTATATCGTCAAGACCTTTCAAATGAATGTTTAAAAAATTTAGGTTAAGAAACCATCTAAGGTGGCTATCCAAATGACACATCCCATGAGACTACTGATTCATCGAAGTAATATCTATAACCGAGCCCCACCCGTGATGCGCCAGTCCAAAACATTCCGTATCTATCAAATAATTGATTTAACAATGTGACTTGTCAAATATGTGTATGGAGTAAGAGATAAATATTTATCAATATTAACCTAGATATTCAAATAAATATCAATGTAGACACAATATGTAAAATTGTATACGGTTTAAGCAATATTAATATCCATGATAAATGAAAAGGATAATTATGGGGAAATTCAATGTTCAATGATCATAAGAGATTGAATATTTTAAGGGGACTGATAAATAAATCAATGAAGTGAATGTGAAAAATTTACTGGGACAAATAAATCATAAACCATCTATATCATTATTAAGGATAGTATTAATACAATAAATCCCATGTTGAGTATAAATGGATGGTTGTTGTCGTTGATGAAATAAATAAAAATATTTTAAAAATATTCTGGAGGAAAATATCCTTTCATTTTGAAAAAACTTTTTTAAAACTTTTTTCATTAAAAATAATCCTTTATAAAGGTATTATTTACTGAAATTATGGATGATTAATCCTTACATGTCATATGATGTGAAAATAATATTGGTTTTTTATGGAAAAAGGGTAGAAAATGCATCGTTAAAAAGTGACAAGAAGATTCCTTTAAAACATTTATAATGAAGGGTAAAAATGTATTTAATAAATCATTTTAAAAACATTTTTGAAAACTTTTTAATAAAAAATGGGTTTTTAGGATAAAATAGGTTCTCTGACTAAAGAGAGATATACTATCAGGTTTTCTGAAAAACATTTTATAAAATATTGTTAGTACCAAAGAATTTAAGATTGTACTAATAATTGAAAATGGTCATGAATAACTATATAGTAATGAAAGGGTATATTGAACAATGGTTATATAATTTACAATAATGTAAATAACATTTAAAGGTCATGAAATATATTGATGAGGAAAATAATCTTTAAACATCCCAAAGGGTCCCATACCACATTGAAATATTTTTTAAAAATATTTATCATTAAGGAACAAAATTTTATGAATGTTTAAAATATAATGAGAGTAAAGAAATTATTGATATATCATGTAATGGTCATTACATATACCTTGTAAAAGAAACTAGGTGTATAATAATAATTAGGCCTCAATTGAATGTAAACTGACATGAAATTCCATTACCAATGTGATAAAAAATGGATTAGAAAACCCAAAGGTAATAATACTTAAATAAAAAATTTAAATACCATTTAGATGATATAATTAGTGATATAATATATCAATGTAGATATAAGTATACAACATATAATAAATTAGGTGCATGACTATTACGTATGCCTCACAAAATGAAAATGAGACAAGAATCCCTTACCAATGTGGTAACAAATAAATCAGAAAAACCAAATGTAATAATCCTTAAATAAAACATGTAAATACCATGAATATAACAGGGTTCATAATATTATAAGTAAATTTGGAAGTAATTAAACCATATATATGAAATTAGGTTTAAAACAACTAAGTATGCCTCATGTAATGAAAATGAGACATCAATCTATTACCAATGTAGTAACAAATGAAATAGAAAAAAAGAAGGTAGTAATCCTTAAATAAGAAATTAAAATACCATAAAGATGATATAATATATGATATTATAAATCCTTGTGGTTTTGAGTGCACCATATATTTGAATTTAGATTCACAACAATTAAGTATGCCTCATGGAATGAAAATGAGATAATATTCCCTTACCTTATGTTTCATTTTGAGTGAACATCCTTTATTATCCTGTATAAAAAAATTATATTAATTTTATACTTGATTAAGAACCATTTTAATTTTTATAATTACTTTTATTTCACTTATTAACATGTTTTGTATAACTACATTATCAAATTATGTTTACGTCGGGTGTTTTGGACTAAATTCGATTTACGTGTCAAAACCACTATGGTTGGTCAAAGATGGTCAAAGGGGTCATTATATAACATCTACAGAATGAAAATTTTTAATAATTATCATATTTTAACATAAATTATGATTTTAAAAATAATAATTAAATATGGTTAGGAAAATTAGAACATGTTACAATCATGGTGACGGTAGAAAGTACATACACATGAGTAACATTCCCATTTTAAAATGATGGTTGCAGAAATAAGGTAACTCAAACCATTATATAATGATAATTATATAATAAATATCATATTATATATTCATATATATATAAATATATATAATTATGGGATGAAAAATGAATCATATCATGTTGAGGAGGCGGCAGTCCAGACGTCCACAAACGACTTTATCTCTTTTAAAGTGCGTGAATGGGTAATAATGAAAATGATATATATATATATATAAATGTAATTATTTCATTAATATCTTATAGATGTTTTTTATGTATCATATTTTTAATTATAACTATAATTTATACATTCCATTTATCATGAGAATGAATCAAATCACTTTGAGGGTTCAGTAGTCCACATTTCCTCAAACAAAATTATCATATTTACACAACATGGAACGAATAAATTGATGTTATAAGTAAAAATTACTTAATGTTAAAACATTAAAAATAATATAAATATAATATATAAATAGTGGGTCCATTATAATGGCCACCATAAGAGGTGTTAAAGTTAAATTGAACAATCATTGTTTCGCGAGGCAGTAATTTGTCGTTCATAAGAACATTTTGTTTATTATCGATTAGATGGTGGTGTGTGTAAGTGTAGTAGAAATATCAGAATAAAAAAAATCATATTATATTTATTATACTGGTTTTTTACATAATCTCATAATAATTATAATTTAGGGGTTGTATAATGGAAATGAAACTATAGATATTGGGAAAAGGCATTACCTTTTAATCGGGTAACTTCTTTTAGTTTAAGAAAAAGGCATCCATGGAAACTATTCTTCCCAAAGGTATGCTTATAAGTCTAGGGTAGGGATGTTGGGAGGCCATTTGGGAAGATCTAGGCTGATGTTAATAGGATGGAGTGGTTTGAGGAATGGGTAGAAGTGGTGTCCTTTTATAGGGAATGAAAAGGACTTACATGGTATTCTTGAAAAGAAGTTAGGTGTACACTTGTTCTTACCTAAAAAATCATTAAACACCCACACCAAAAATCATGGATTTATAGTGAATGAAATAAATATTTCTAGAAAATTAGTTTTGGATAAGTGGATAGGTCATTTGGGCCAATGAACTTAGGGGCTTAGTCCATTTTAAGCCTAATTAAACCTTAATCACTATATTTAATTTTAATAACTTTCACTAATCATTTTTATATAAAATTAAGTTGATATTATTAGAATAAAAATATTATCTTTATTACAATATTTTATGTTGTATTTTCAAAATTAAAATCACAAAATCAGAAAAATTAAGATTCATTCTAATCTTGTAGACACATAGATTAACTAGTTTTTGTATAAAAATGATCAAAATATTGTTATGTTTTTATTTTTAATTTAAAAAGGTAAATTTATTATAATGAACTAAATTTTATTAATATATTTATAATTGAACCAATTTTATTTTAAAACAAATTTATATTATAATTTAATATTAATACTTATTTAAATGAAAATGCAGTTTTTTACTAAAACATAATATTTTTCACTATTCACTAAAAATGATGTTTCACAAAAAATTCACAAAAAATTAATCCTAAGATAATTTTGACAATAAAAATTAAAAAATGATGTATATTTTATCAAATTCAATTCATAAAAGTTAAATAATTAATATTTAAAAGAGATTCACTATTATAATGCTGTTAAAAATACCTGAATATAGGTTTTTATGTGAAATATTGGGTTCGATCCTATATTATGCATACCAAATATATTGTATGAATATAAAAAATAATTTATTGAATATGTAAATTATTTATTACATTAATATAACTCATTATTGGTAATTAATTAAATCTATTAGGGTAAAATAGCTTTGTGAGAAAATAAATAGTTTTCTATAAAAATATTATTTTAATATTAAATTTGTTCTTATATTCATTTATAATTTATTTTTAACCAATTATTTAGTTCTATAAACCATGTATTCTAATAATTTAGTAAATTCTATTCATAACGACCAGTTTATGTCTTATTATATTAAATAATAATGTTTTAATTTTAGAATGTTTCTCAATAGGACTCAGTATTGCCTATAGCCCAAGACATTGAAGAAGGTCACTTTTTCATGTAACTATAGATATAGTGGACGGTTTTTGTTTTGTATGTTGTATGATAACCCGTTGGTTCTTGCATTTCAAGCTAAATCAGTGTTTCATGTGTTGAAATATATATAATATATTTTAAATAGTAAATATATTATAAATTATCTGGATATTATATTACCTTATATGCTTGGTGACACATGTCATACATGATATTGAATACAAGGTTCTTAGTTATGTTTTTTAAGGAGTAACATTATCCTCATCTTATTTAAGTTGTTTCCTCAAAATTTAACTTCAATCTTGGTAATAGATTGTTTGATATTTCTTATATTGAAATCCCACATTGTGAGAAGAGTACATGAAACATCCTCTAGAAAATAGAGAATAGATCGTAAAAATGTCACATTGACTACCATGAAACTGGGTATCTAATTAGAAGAACATTAGTGTAACATAGAGATTTATACTTGGAGGAAAAATGTAAATATTTATAGGATGTGAATGAGGTCACGAATCACCAATAAGTGAATTGTTAATGGAAAGTTGAGGGTCTCAAATCCATAAATATGTGATGATTTAGAAGACCATTATTTCAAAAAAAATTAATTTATTAGGGCCAAATTTTATTTATAATTCATTTTTTTGATGTTGGGTAATTTTTTAGTTTCAAAGATTATAACAAATTTTTTTTACTTGGTAGGTTTCAATTTCATATGAACAATCATATCTCCTTATTGTGCATAGCTAAAATTCTAATTCATTCCTTTACAAAAATTAATTGATTACCAATAATGCATTTTTTATTCCTAAAGAACTAAAATACACATTTAAATGATCATAAGGGATATAAAAGATTGAAAAGTCTTAATATTTGTCTTTAAATATCTCCCAAAATAAAGATGTTAAGTGGATTACTTTCTAATCATCAAAAGTGTTACTACTAGTTCATCATTAATATTTATTAGTTAATTTGTTTAACTAAAAGAAATGAAAAATAACAAGGAAGTCACATATGTTAGTGTTTGGTGTGAAACCCTTATTGTCCTTCAGTCATGGGTCCAAGACCCACAGCCTGCCAGATTTGATTGGTAGACACCCAGCTTAGAGGTTGTTCTTTTATAAAAATATATTAATATAACTTCAAAGTATAAATATGATGGATCCTTGAAATGAGGTAAATATATAAATAGTATTTTAACAATGGTTTTAAATAACACCTCAATACATAAATACCTCATAATTTAATTTCCACATAGTCCCTAGGTATATGGTTTATCTATAATTTCATTTGCTGGATTTAGAAATCACGACACCATATATTCAATATTAAACTTCTTACATTTAACATGTGTTACATTTTATGTATCCAAATCCTTAATAATGTTTTGTAAATAAAAAATAAGATTATCCTATGAATTTACCCTAGGAGTGTTAAACTTTGTGTGTAGTATGGTCCGTTGTCATGTACCAGGTTACCCTTAGACAAGCCCAAAACACATTTTTAGAGTTTTTACTCCTAGGTACATCTATTCTAGAACCACATCCACTTGTAGTATCTATATATGGATGTATTTCTAGGAAGACCCACATAATCTATAAGTTACTAAAATTCTAGGGTTTTCATCTATACTTATTCTCAAATTCTACCTTAAGGTTAAATTATCTATTCTATATTTTCCTAATACCAATTACCAAGATTTTTATTCTGCTTCTTCAGATACCAACTGTAGTGACCTAGCCCTAGATATCCCAGAGCCAGTTTTTTTTCTAATAAATACATTGGAAAGATTACAAGGAATCATGACCTGAAGGAACAATCACTTTAGTAGTCTTAGTAAACCAGATACATAAATGAGTATTGAATTACAATTTAATACATTGATTAAAAAATAATAATTTTCTTCTTCTTTATAAATAAATAAATATAAGGATAACTCTAATCCATAGAGTAAAATCCACACATATATTTCATAGTACGCTTATTGGATTCTAGGGGAAAGAAACATAATAAGGGTGAGCTAAAATTACCAGTAAAGAAAAAAATATAGCGGATGAAATAATGAATCAATTAGAATAGTTAATATGGAAATGTGAATAACTAAATAAACATACCATCTAATCAATAAACTGAATGGAAGTACATAAAAAATATGTAAAGGTAATAACTGGAAGCACATTCCATTCCAATAACTAAATAGGTCAATATTAATATGGAATGTTCAGAAACTAAAACACATTCAATTTATTCAATAAACAGAAACTGAATTGTATCCATAGATATGTTGACCCATTATCTCATGGATGAATAATAACTAATTACTAAAAATGAAACACATCCATAGATATGTCACCGAAAAATATCATGGATGAATAATGTCAGAATATAAATAAAGGAAATTCTTAATTACTAGATTCCATGTTTTCTATGTACATGGTACATTTACAATAAATACCTTTCAAATATGGTTTAAAAAATGTATGGTAAAACCCCCTTTAAGGCTGTTAGCCAAATGAATCATCTAATGAGACTACCACTGAATCGAGGGGCTATCTATAACTGGGCCCTACCTATGTTTTAGCAGTCCAAAACATTCATCATCTATCAAATAATTGATTTAAAAATGTTCCTTATAAAATATCCATATGGTGTAAGAGATATAGATTTATCAATATTTACCCAGATTGTAAAATAACTATAAATCTAGACACCGTATATAAAATGGTATATGATATCAGAAATAGTAATATCCATTATAAATAAAATAGATAATTTTGGGGAAATTCGATGTTCAATTATCATAAGAGATTGAATATTTCATGTGGATAAATAAATAAATCAAGGAAGTGAATTTGTATAATATCCTTGTCAAAATAAATCATAAACAATCCATATCAAGATTAAGGATAACATCAATACAAAAAATCCCATGTTGAGTAAAAATATAGTGTTGTTGTCGTTGATGAAATAAAACAATATATTTTAAAAATATTATTGAGGTAAATATCCTTTGAATTTGAAAAAAACATTTCAAAAAATTTCTCTTTAAAAATATTCCTTTTGAAATGTATGAATCAATGAAATGAAAGTGGATGAATCCATACATGTCATACAAGGTAAAAAGAATATTACTTTTGTATGGGAAAAAGTTAGAAAATGCATCATTAGGAATGCGACAAGAAGATTATTTTGAAACATTGGTAAATTACAAAAATGAGTTAAAATGTATTTATCAAATCATTTTAAAAACAATTTTAAAAACCTTTTAGTAAAACATTGTTTTTAAAATAAATTAGTTTCTCTGAATAAATATAGATATAATGTCAGGTTTTCTGAAAAACATGTTACTAAAAATTTTGAGAACTAAAGAATTGAATATTTATTCTAATACATGAAAATGGTCATGAATAACTAGATAATAATGAAATGGTAAAATGAATAATGGTTATATAATTTAGTAGAATAAAAATACCATTGAAATATCATTAAAGTTATTATTAAGTAAAATAATCTTTAAACATCCCAAAGTGTCCTATACATTGTTGAATTATTTTTAAAAAATAATTCTCACAAAAGAATAACATTATATAATGGTTTAAAATATCATTAGATTAAGAAGATTTATGATATATAATGTAAATGTAAGTACATACACCATGTAAAATAATCTAGGTGCATAACAACAATTAGGCCTCAATGGAATGTAAATTGAGATGAAAATATTTTACCCATGTGGTATCAAGTGGATTTGAAAACTCAAAGGTAATAATCCATTAATAAAACATTTAAATACCATTAATATGATATAATTAGTTATATTACTTGTAAATGTGGTATTAAAGATGCCATATTTAATAAATTCATTGCACGAAAATTTATGTATGCCTCACGGAATGAAAATGAGACAAGAATCCCTTACCAATGTAGTAAAAAATGAATTAGAAAAACCAAGGTATTAATCAATAATTATAACATTAAATTACCATTAAAATAATAAGGTTAATGATATCATATGTCAATGTGAAATTAAGTAAACAATATATAATAAATTAGGTGTAAAAAAATTAAGTATGCATCATGTAATGAATATGAGATAAGAATTGATTATGAATGTGGTAACAACGGAATTAGAAAACCCATAGGTAATAATCCTTAGATAAAACAATAAAATAACATGAATATGAATTAATTCTTGATATTATATTTCATTGTGTAATTAAGTAAACTATATATAAAAAATTATGTGCACAATAATTAATCATGCCTCCCAGAATGAAAATTACACAAGAATCCCATACATTTTGTAAAACTACTAAATCAATAAAGTTTAAGTTGGGTGTTTTTGACCAAATTCGGATTATGTGTCAAAAAAATTATTTTTGGTCAGATAAGGACAAAGGGTTAATTATATAACATCTCTATAATGATATAAATGACATAATAATGATATTTTTACATCAGGTATACTTTTAAAATAAATAAGTAAATATGGTTATGAAAATGAAAATATGTTACAATCATAGAGACTATCGGCTGTATGTACGCTTGAGTAACATTCCCATTTTTAAATGATCATTGTGGAAAGACGATAAGTAAATCAAATATTTCCATAATTAAAATTATATAATAAATATAATTTTATTTAATCATATATACTTATATATAGAATTATGTGATGTAATAGGAATCACATCATGTCGAGGAGGTGGTAGCCCATACGTCCATGAATGACGGTATCTCTGTTAAAGTGTGTGAATGGGTAATAAATAAAATGATGTATATATATATAAAGATAATTATTACATTAATATCATATATATGTTTTTTATGTATCATAATTTTAATTATAACAATCATTTATAAATTCCATGTATCATGAGAATGAATCACATCGCTTTGAGGGGGCGATAGTCCACATTTCCTCAAATGAGATTGTCTTATTTACACAACTTAGAAAGCATAAATTTATGTTATAAATAAAAATTAAATAAGTTTAAAACATTATAAATAAAATATATATCATATATAAATCTATTTTCTATAATAATGACCCCCATAAGAGGCGGTAACAGAAAATTGAACAATCATCATTTCATGAGGCAGTAATTCACCATTCATAGAAACATTATGTATGTTACCCATTAGATGGTGGTGTGTGTAGGTGTAGGCAGAACTATCTAAATAAAAATTTTATAGTATATTTATGATACTAGTGTTTCTACAAAAGAACATAATAATATTATTTTAGGGGTTGGATAATGGAAATGAAACTATAGATATTGAGAAAAGACATTACCTTTTAACCAGGTAACTTCTTATGGTTTAACCAAAAGGCATATATGGAATGAATTCTACAAAAAGGGAGAAATATAGGTTGATGGGAGGGATTTTTGGATTCCATTTGGACATATCATGGATGAACATGATAGGTTGGACAGGTGTGAGTAATGGGAAGAGGTGGTGGCATTTTTAGGGGAGGAAAAGGACTCACATGGTATTCTTGAAACAAAGTTAGGTGTACACATGTTATTACCTAAACAAAGTCATACCATACCACCCAAAATCATTAATGGAAGGTTCTTCCCATGGAAATAATATATACCCCCAATAATATTTGATAGCCTCTGGAATACATAGCGGTGAGCCTCAGTTCCATCCACCCTTGATATAGTTTCTATTTACAGTTATATAGTCTGGGATGTGAAAATGATATATCATAGATTACGTGACTACTATTATAGAGTATCATCTTTTATTTTTTCATTTTATTTTTGTATATGGTAAACATGTTACTTAGTAATGTGTCAAAGAATGTGATAGACCTCACACTACTGTATCAAAAACATATTTTTGGATGGAGAGTATAAGTTAACACTTTTTATGATATTATGGTTTCATGAATTTACTAAGAATATAAAATTTTGATTATTGATATTTATGATTTATTATGTTATTGGATATAATCACGAGGGTTGGTGGACATGTACATTCTTCATATAGGAATGTAGGATTCACATAACATATATGATATTTTTTTATATCACTCAAAATTATGGGTTACATTTTTTAAATTTTCAATAATAACTTAAATTTAATTTTTCCTATTTAACATGGTGGCATTATTCTACTCAACTAGACCACAATGTTTGTTTCATTAATTGAAAGGCCAGGTGTATATATAAGGATATGATAATTAATTATGACTATGGAGTCCCATATATTGTAGGATGTGTAGTGGCATAATTAGGATATTAAATAAAATTTATTACTTTTTATGAACCCCTTGTGGGTGATTGAGAAAAATGGTTTTGTTTTTTATTATTTCTATAACAACTTATATGTTTTTTCTTGAATTTATTAGTGGTCATATTCAAATTAACCTATAACTATAACTACAAGAACATGAACGAGGTCATGATAGGGAAATCACATAATATAATATGTAATATATTGATTATATTTCAATCCATGATGGTGTGACTCTCATAAATTGAAGGCCAACGAGTATCATCCTAAAATCATGATTATCAGGGTGGTATTATCATATGTGGATTTTTATTGAGAATCAAATTACTAGAGTATGTGGATAAAAACATATGTGATGTCTTATATATTCTTTATTGATACCCTTGTGTGGGTGGTTAGGAATATGTGTTTCTTTAATATAATTGATATGGGATTGGAGATGTTACGCCATGAGACATGGTTTTACAAGATATATGACCTTTGTTTTAGGTAAGGTATCCTAGTGTTTTTGAGACAAAACTCAATTATAATGACCCTTTATATTCATATATAGATATTACATAACTTTAGAAAAAAATTCATTATATTACAAAAACACATACTTGAGGACACTAATAGTTTTGTGCCTTTGGAAGCTTGTAATAGAGTCTTATAATCTTATGAATGATATTTAATGTTTTCCACAAATTTATTCTAATTTAGTAGTCTTTATTGAAATACCCTACATAAAACCTTTCATCATAACCCGGGGAATGGAAACATAAAAAATGGTGATCTGTGGTGATCAGTAAGGGCAATCATAAGTTATATCAATCAATATTCATATGAAAGAATAAGATAAGAATAAGGGTATGTGATAATGGAAATATCTTATAAACTTTATACCCAAGATGAAATAGATAATGAACCTGATCCAAAAAATAAATATTTGAATTTTTTAGACATGAATCATAATGGGTCTAATGAACACAAGCCATGAGATAATAGAATTTTCATAATACATATATTCGAGGAATGTACATAATCATTGACGATATTATGTCTTAGATACCCACCATGTTATTCATAACATTTTAGGATTGGTATGACCACTTGTGTACCTACTTTAGTGTTGGGATAACCACACATGTACACTGAATTTTGATAGCTACACCTCCTAGGTGGGATACCCCACCACCCCCATGGAATCCCATTCCTTGTTATGAAATGGGTTCAATCCCAAAACTGTGATCCTAGTCAATTCTTAATCCCACGATCTTTATAGTAGAAAAATAACACAAAATAACTATGTTCACTACTAGATCATTTAATCTCTATATAATTAGATATAAAATGTTACTCAATGAAATTTTGGTAGATATTGGTCCCACAAATCCTTGGTAATAACATGAACACCACCCTAGGTTATTACGTAACCGCAGTCTTTGGTTATAACATACCCACCATTATATAGTTAATATAATAAAATATTCTACAAAATCATATTAAAATAATTTTATTTAAACCCAAGAAATGTAATTGGTATCATAAACATATCATCCTATCATAACCTGTGTAAAATTAATAGGGTTCATAATCATTTTTCATTTCATCAAAAAATAACCTAAGGAAAATGAACCATGATTCAAAATAATTTTATCTCGGTACAACCCATGGAATAGAAATAGTATTCATAAATATATTTTCATCATAATTATAAAACATTCAATAAAATAATAACAATGGTATCCTTGTATTATATCTATAGTAAAGCAAAGGTAACCACATGAAATTTAATATGAGTTGGATTTTTTTGATTGACTAAACTGGATGTTTATTGAGGAAAATATATATTCTTGAAAATAAATATTATATCATAAAAAAATATGAAAATAATTTTATTTGGAAATTAACAAGAAATAATATTATGGAATCTTTTGAAAAATAGTAAAAACATTTCATGAGGAAAATATAATTTTCTCTTTGAATTTTTTTTATAAAACATAAAACCTTTTCAAAATCCATTTAACTGTGAAATAATTTATTAAAAATCATAAAATATAGAAAATATTAAGGAATGGATTTTCTCTGAAAATTTTACATAAAAAATTTAATGGATTCTTAAAATCATTTATTGGTCATGATAGTTGTAAACACTATTTATTTCATCCATGTTAAAAATAGTTACTTTTTTCAAATTTTAGGTAAAAGACAAAGATGAATACTTTTATAAAACAACATAAACATTCCTTTTTTATTTAAAAAAAATTAAAACATGGGTTAAAATTTCCTTCCGAAAGAAATAAAAACGTTTTTGACCTTTTTTTAGATAACATAGTTTTGTAACAAATCAAATTTCCAACTGAACAATGAAATAATATCAGATTTTTAAAAAATATATTATTAATTATTTTATATAAAAATGAGTGTATAAACGATACCATTACATGAATATATACAGAATTAGAATTATAGGATAAAATAAATTAAAATATTGAGAGATGGATCTTATTTTTTATCATCAGAAACATAATTGTAAACAATCCTAATAAATAGTGAGTTTGAAAAATGAAATCTATACCCCTTTAGTAACATCAAATCACAAGAACAATAAAATATTAAACTAGAAGGAAACAATTTTTTTTTTCTAAGTATGAATAAACTCATAATATTACATGTAAAAGGAGATGTATATACACCTCATGAAATAATAAATTTTTATAACACAACTTACGTAGAAAAAAAAGAATATTGAGATAAAAATATATTAACACAATGATAATGTTTAAACCATAAACCCTATAAAAGAGATATCAAAAAATTTATGTAAATATCACCATAATTTAGAATATAATAATGATAAAATAAATTCATAGGAAGTATATACACCACATAAAATAAACACATGATGAATATGGAACTTGTATAATATAAAATAATAGTGATACCACAATCACATACCTTCTGTATTGACTTATATCATACACATTGAAACCTATTATATAATAAATATAAATTTATTAAAAATATATGAAAAAGTTATTTATCTATTTAATAGAATATATTATTTTATTGGGATATTTTATTACCCGTTTATCAAGGATTGCATGATAAAGTAACATTTCTTATAATAACCACATTATTGTTCGTATATGTTTATATTTGTTATATTTTTTCCTCTTAATTTGATCATGGTTATATAATATCCATAATTTAATCCATGATAAAAAATAATATATATTAATTTTCTATGTATTTATAGTAACCCATATCATTTATTGATACGAAATAAAATACACTATTCACAGAGATGGTAGGTCTTATGTACAAATGAATACTATTTCCATTTTCTTGTTTGATATAAAGAATTAAAATTAAATATTATATTGTAATTAAGGAATTATTTTTGTGTAAAATATTTCACATAATTTCATTAAACATATTTTTAATACATTCCATGTAATGTATGAAGGAATCACTTTGGTTCGGGAGGTGTTAGTCCGCCGTACACATGAACGACATTATCATATTCCCAAAAAATGGAGAGTATGAAGGTAAGTGGGATATAATTATTCTAGAATCATAATAAAATGATAAATAAAATATAAATCATATATTAAAAATAAATACATCATTATTTCTTGTATCATGAGGTGGTAAATGAGAAACAAATGGCATAGGTTTGTGAGGTGATAATTAACCTTACACACAAACTACGATTTCGTAACCCATTTGGTGGAAGTGGAGATTATTATAGTCAATTTAAATAATATAAAAACATATATTTATATGGAATACACTAATGATATTATATAATAATGGTTTAATAATAATTTAATCACGAGAATGAAGAAAAAAATAAAGAATCTCATTAAAGAACACTACTTAATCTTCTGGTATTCTAGTTTATATTTCACTAAATCCCCACTAGGATATATTTTTTCCTAAAATAAGTCTTATAGGATTGTTAGAGGTAAATTGGGATGTTTTTTGGTCATTTATTGGATGAACCAAAGTGGTGTGAAGTTATGAAGAAGGGAGGAGAGGGGTAGCCTTTTATAAATGGGGGAGAGTACACACTTAGTAGTTTTGAAAAGAATTGAGTTCTCCCTTGTTTTTCAAATAGAAATATGGTAAAAAATGGATAATTATTTTTCAATATTTATTTTATAGTCTCAATAAATTAATAATATATTTTTTATACAAAATTTTAGGTCAATTTCACCCAGATCATTATAGTTTAACCCCCCCTGTAAACCCATTTTTACCTTAACTATGATAATTTATTTGTCAGGCATATAATATCAATTTTATTAAAAAAATAACAAGTCCTATTAGACAATATAGAAACTTATTTCACTAAATTGGTATAAAATTTTCCAAATATCATTCATATAATTGATAAAATTAAAGATAAAATTTATCGCATAAACATGATGAAAAAGAATGTTTTTAGGGAGAATATGTTCAAAACTATATAATGTTTTCAAATAAAAATTATATATGAAATTAATTAAAACGAAATAAATTTGATTAATGGATGTATATTTAGACAAATTTAAATTAAAAAAAAACTAATATATAATTAAAAATTATAAATAAATTAAACAAAATGGAAATTTTCAATTAAAATTATGTATTTTTTCCGCCATTCTTCAGCAAAAGAATTTTTTTGAAAAAATACTAAAATTTAACCATATCTAATTTTGAAATCCCACTATAATTGTTTTTATTTTATCAAATAAATTTTGTATAAAAATTAAAATTTTGTTTTAAAATAATTTATCCATAAAGAAGGCTACATAACTACTTTTTAGAAAAAGATAATTTTAATCATAAAATTAGAGTTATTCTTATATATTATGTAGAAAACACAGAAGATGAATGTTAAATAGTTTATGGAATATATATATATATAAATAATATAAACTAAATTAAAATAATTGACCCAAATTATTATTTTTATTTTATTTAGTTAGATGTCATTTTTTTTTCAAAAAAAAGTTTTTTTTAAAATATTTACATTTTTCTTATATTTATTAAGATCACTTAAAATTAACTAGTTAGAAAATATTAAATTTTATATACATGTGTAAAAAATAATTTCATAATTTAGTAGAACCTATTCTTACCCTCCATTATAATTTTTTGGTGAAAAATATCATATTAAATAATAATACATTAATTATTTTACATGTTTATTTTATAACTTGTGTTGCTTGTGACATAAGTTAATCATTGGATTTTGTGTAACATAATAATAAAATAGTGTTGAATGTAACGTAGGATAAACTATGTGTTTCTTTTAATTTAGTCCAAAATCAATGGTTTGTGTGACAAAAAATATTTAAAATATCAAATCAATATGAAAAAATATTTTTATAAAATCTCAGGTTTTTATATTCTACCCCCCTTAAAATAAATTTAACCCTATAAATTCATCTCAGTCATCAATGGGTTATCATTTGAAAATTTCATCACAGAAAACCACATTGTAAAATCTAAAAATAAAACATTGTTTAAAAAGGGAATGTTGGAAACATAAAGTTTATCCAATATAACTCATAAATAGGTTACCACACAAGAGAACATAGGTGGGATGTGAAGAATTGGACAAAGAATAAAAGTGTAAATAATTATAGAAAGTTATATAGATCATTGATCAATATAATTTGGGTGATCTAGATATGTTTAGTGACAATATAACTATATACTTTTTAGGTGTTTAAAAGAACATTAATATCATAAAAATAGTGATAATATGATTCAATTCTATTTCAAGACCCCTTTCCTAAAATTTGAATAATTCTCATGAGAGGATACACAAACATGATTTCATTCCATTTCAAAAGCACAATATCACCCTTTGATTGTGAATTTATAATTTTCAACATCATTTTATACTCAAAGAAAAGAAGGTCAATTTTTTATTATTATAGAACTAATGGATACAAATATCCATTGATTTAATGGTAAGTCATTAATTATATCTTTAGTTAACATCAAAAAAAATTCTTAGCACAGGTTATCAAATATGCATAAATTTTCTTATGTAGAAATGAAAAATTAATATACAAAACTATATTCAATGTTAAAAATAAAGTATTTAATAAATGTTTAAACTTATAAATCTTTTAAAAAACCAAAATCTAAAAATTTATATAGTAGGTCACTATATTTCCAAATTTGACTTATCAATAATCCCCCAAACAATATGAAATATCTCTTACATTTCACATAAAAAACATGTGAATACCATCATCATGTATTCTATTGAAACTGTATTTACTATAATCCATTATTGAATACATACGTTATTCATCATTACTTACATAAAACAATTATTATTGGATATATTCATTATATCTTGAAATGTTGTAAACTCCATTAATCATTGTATAATTCACTTTGTCACAAAATCATTAATCAATTCTAATGCAATTAGTTATATCCAATTTATTTATTCCTAACCAACATATCCATATCTAGAAATCATTATCTCAATATCCAAACCATTTTAGGGGATTTCTTAAAAGTATCACCATTCAATTAAATCAATTTTATAGCCCATAATCATCATTGAACATATTATTTCAAATGATTAATAAAAAATTAAACTGAACAATACTTATATACTTCATGATTTAGAAAATAGAATATTTTATTTCCAATATATAAATTATACATTCACCCACTTCCATATCAAGACATTATCTAGTATTCATCACCGTATTTCTTAATATTTCATTCCTTTCACATGTTATATTTATTCTCATCATCATCATCAATATAACCATTTATTGTACAACCATTCTGACTTTTATTATGATCTTTCCACTTATAAAATAAATTATTATAATGTTCATACTATAAACATTAAAATAATTAAATAGTTGATGATATCATAGGGAGACCAATATTCCCATCCATTCTATTAGATGAAAATTTCATGTTAACTTTTCAATTAAATTCTTTGTGTCCTCCATCTCTATATTAAAAAAATATTTCCATTCCTATGATATAGTCACTAGGTTGATTCATTCTATATTATATGAATATAGGAAACTAAATATTATTTCCTACATGGTTTACATCACCCAAAATCTTTACAAACCCTTTCCTAATCTAATTCGGTGAGCCATAGAGTTGGTTAAGGTACACATTATTAACCATGTTTTGTGAAAACTAATTAGTAATAATCACAACATCCTTTACTCTAGTTATCACCCCATTGAATTCTCATCAACACATATCTGATCACAGAAAGTTTTAATCTATTTCTTTCTGGTTTTATCCAATAGTTAATTCCCAAAAGTATAGATTGATGAACACTAATGAGAATAAGAAATATCATAGTCTGTGAAATAATTTTGGAGGTCTAAATAAATAAACATATTTTTAATCTATGACCCCATAGTTTTCTTGTCAGTAATTTATTATCATCATTTATTTAAATCCTCTATGATGGTTCATAAAGTGTTTTTGAACTTCCAATTCATATCCCCCAGGTGTGTCAAAGCAGGTGCATAACAAGCCAGGTTGTCAGGAACCACGTGATGATAGAAACTATCTCAATGCACCCTTTTCAGAGTTATCACCCCTAGGTACCTCTCTACTAATTCCATAACCACTTGTATTATCAATAAAGGGATTTAATTTCATGGAAAAAAATCACTCAATACTTTAACAAAACATTAGTACATTTCCCTATATGTTAAATCAACATTACACTATCCCTTAGATACATCCCTATACATAGACTTAGAATTATTACTTGGGATATAGCTAATGTTTTATCATCCAATATTCCAAAGGTCAACTGAACCACTACTCTAATGGGAACTATAGATGCTCAGGCTTATCATATATAAATATTACATCTTTTTAGATGAATATTCATTACATTACATAATCACATTTCTAAGGACGATAATAGATTGGTTACATTGTAAACATGGAACAAAATCTTTTAAGAAAGTGAATGATATTCATTATATCTCTAAAGGATAATCCTATTTAGTACTCTTATTAGATATACTATAAAAAAATCATTCTTCATAACTTGATTAAGGGAAAAACTAGAAAAGGTGAGCTCATATTCCTAATAATGGTAAAAAATTTGATATAAATCTATTATCATATGAAAGTATAATAGATAAATAATGGTATGTGATGATGATAATATATAATGAAAATAAAATTTAGCCTATCATAAATCATAAATATAATTCATGGAATAATGAGTAGTAGTTCATAAGACCTAAAGGATAATTTAATCATAGAAAAAAATCTTTGAGACCCTAACAATGTCATAAGACACATATTTGGAGAATATGCATATACCTAGAAAAACATATGTCCAGTATACCCACCAAGAAATTAAAAGAATGTTAGGTTTGGTATAACCAACTGTGTAATTTCTTCAGGCACAGGATAAAAACCCATTGACCCTCCTTTTTAGTGGTACACCTCATCAGTAGGACAGAAAACCATCCCTAATGGTACCCATTTAATAAAAGTAGAATGTGATTAGTCCTAAACCATGTGGGTAGTCAAAGTTAACTACTAAGGCCATCATAGAGGACAAAGTCCCTTACTGAACCTAGTTCAATACCCATTCTTATTCTATCTATATCATGAGATATAAATCATTACCCAATGAATAAGATTGAGATATAGGTCCCACCAATATTTTTTTTATAACATAACCACTAACCATGGTTGTAACATAACCACCATCCTTGGTTATAATGTAACTATGATCACATAATGAAAATATTTCATACGTGTCCCACAATATCATAAAAAATTCATCATATCAGAAACCATGTAACATAATGGGTTTCTTAAAAATTTCATCATAACATAACTGGTGAAAAATAAATTGGTTTAATAATAATTTAATCATTTCATCAATGTATAACCCATGGAAAATGAATTGATATTCATAACAATTTTATCATGGGATAGCCCATGGACATGAAATGGGATTCATAAAAAATCATTTCATCAAGAAAACTATTTTGGAAAATAATAAGAATGGTATCCTTGGATCATATCCCTTATAAATAATATTTAAACTCAATGAACTTAATATTTCTTGGAAAAGAATTTTGAAATAAAACTTGGGATATTTCTTGAGGAATATTAATATTATTTAAAAATAAATTTTTAAAACATAAAACGTTATGAAAATATTTTTGGTTGCAATTATTTTTGAAAACATAAAATTCAGAAAAAAATAAAATACTTATTTGATGAAATAACTTTTAAGTTAATTTGGGAAACTAACAGGGTCATAATTACAAAATTTCAAACAATATAGGGGATGACATTGATATTCAGATAAAAATTTAATGAGATGGATGAATGTAATATATATAATTTTCATTGGATAGAGGTAAACATTAGATCTAGATATTTCTTGATGATCTCCTAAAATTGGAATGCCATCTTTTCCCGTGGTTGTATATGTTCATCCAATATAATATTCCCCTAATTTAATCCAAAAATAAATATTAGATTCTTTTTATCAATCAAAGAAACATTCTCTTCATTAAAATCATCTTTCACCAGTATTTATAACAGTATAAGTGTTTACTACTAAGTAATAATGATCTTGATGAAATCATCCAACATCATTTCATTAGAATGATGAATCATATCTTGAACTTATGATCCACCTATGACCTTCATGTCTACATTCTTCGGAGTTATGAAAATTGAAATCAACTTTGTTTTAAGGATAGACTCCCTATCAACCCAAATGACCCTCAAAATATCTAGGTCCATACTCATGATACTTTGTTCCTCCTTTGTATGCACACTATAAGCTGAGGAATTATTATCTGGTATTCCACGATTCTATGAAAAATATTTAACACATGTTGATTTGATCATCCTTTTCTCTACCCCATCAATTTTAAATTTACTTGATGATTTAGTGCCCATAATTTTTGGTAGATTGGATTAGTCCTTGTGAGGTCTTGGGATTTTCCTTTTGATGAATGAGAAATTTACAAAAATATGGTTCGCTTTCTTGATATTTATAAACCCAATACCATAACTCATAATTGTGGGGGTATTACCTTTAATCTATAATTGGATGTGATTCTGTTTCCTTGTCACTTAGTTCAGTATCCTCAAGGGAATTTGTTCCAGCGTGTTTCTATTTCCAATTTGGAATATATGTAGGCCAACATTCTGTGTCTACATTTTCCTTATCAACCCCATTCAAGGATGTGAAGAAATTATAGTTATGTAATTATAATTATGGGGATTTATAGCATGGAGACCTCCACCATGGTGAATCATTTAGACCAGGAGAGACCTGAATCAACGAGATTAGGCTTGGAGTAGATTGAGTTTTATTTCCATCCACCTTGGATCCCTTTTCTTATCTGACCTTATTCCCTTTTCCCAAGATAATATCTTTAAATGCCTTAGTAATTGATTGAAATTCCTTTTATGAGGATCCTATGTTCTCTACAACCTATGATATCCCACTGGAGACAGCCAAATCCCATTTCAATCTAACAAAGAGATCTTCCACCATAGGGTCATTGCATACAGTTACCAAGACTTTCTGAATATGAGCATCATTAGGGGCCTCTCTAGTATCTGGATTCTTAATAGAGGGTATAATGAGAGTATTACCATTCATCCATGAGGAATAAATATCCCCCTTTCATAGACTATTCCTTCTTTCTATAAGGAGTGGAACAATTTACCTAGAAATTTACTGGAAAATAAAGAATATATCTAAGGATCGTAGAAAACTGGGGTTTTGCAACATAATTCATCCCCAACTGAGGCCTAAAACCACTACACTATGGGTTTAGAAATATCTTATCTGACATAAATATGATGGAATATTATATGATAAAAATATATTTTATGATCATAAAAAATTACTAACCATATTCCCAAAGATGAAGATAATTGATGGGTTTGGAAAAGGAATAGGATGTTTTAGGAAAGCTTACCCACAACTCAATTTTTAGGGAATCCCGTTCATATGAAAAGAATAGTACCATCTAAATAGGTATAAATGGGATTCCTTCCTGGTTAGAGGAGATCAATACTCGGAAATGGGTCGATCTTCCTTTGATGAGAAGTGAAATTTGATATTCAACTTGTTGAGGTGGATAACAATCTTCTGATCTTATAGAATCCAATATCCAAACAAAAATTTGTTGAAAGCATCAAATGATGGATGATGAGAACATAATTGATCCACAAAAGTTTGTTTCAAGAGGGCTAAAGCTTCAGTGAACTCTAACATCAAAAGCGTGAGATAATGAGATATATCAAGAAGATCATGCACTTTAGAGATAAGTGAAATTACTAGAAAAGGTTGGATGATTTATGGTTTGGATAATGTGAGAAAAAAGGGAATACATTCCCCTATGGAAGGGAATCCCTCCCCCTGTGATGAGGGAAGGACAAGGATGGTGTCCATCGTGGAATATGCCATAGTTACTGGAGAAGTAATCCAAGAGATCCCACATGATTCTCAACACCACTTATGTGGAAATATTTTAAAAATAATTTAAACCATTTCTTAATGAAATTATCCTTTCCACTTTAAAAATAATTTTTAAAACATAAAACACATTCATTATTCTTTTGACTATAAATAATTTATTTAAAATCTACAAATTTCTAATCTTTTAAGAATTTCAGTTTATTTTAAGTGAAATTTTAATACATATACTATACTATTGAAATAATTTATTGGTCACTAGAGTAAGAAAAAATTTTCATGATATTACTGTTACAAAAAGATTTTTTTCAAATTTATTGTAAAATACAAAGGGGAATTGTTTTTTAAAATGACATGAATATTCTTATTAATTTTTTTTTAAAAATTCAAACATGGGTAAATATTTCATTAATAAATATATTTAAAATAATTTAAAAATAATTTTGTGGGTTTTTAGAAAAAAAGTTGTTTGAAGAAAATACATTTCCTACTAAAGAGAGAAATAAAGTAAAATTCTCTTCAAAATATTATCTTAGTTATATTAAGTACCAAATATTTGAAAAATGATATCATTAATGAAGATATCATGAATAAATAGACATGACTAAAATAAATTCATTTCTTTATTGATGGATCCTAATATTTTATCATCAAAAACATAATTAGAAATAATCCTGATAAAGGATTAGATAATAAAATGATATTTTTAACACTTTGGTAACATTAAATCACAAGACCCGTGAAATAATAATATAAAATGAAACCTAAAAACACTTAGGGTGAATATATCCATTATATTAAATGTAAAAGTTTAAATATATAAACATAAATAAATAATACAGGTTCATAACATAATACACATCTCAAAGAAGGAAAATTGAGACAAAACATTATCTTACAACAATGATAATTTTGAAACCATAAACACTATGATGGATAGATCCTAAAATAAATTTATGAATTAAAAATATTTTATTATTAATAGTCATAAAATAAATTTATTGGTAGCATATAAACCAAATAATATAAAAACGTGGAGTATATGGAATTTTTCTGATTGGAAATAAATGTTAGACGAAAATCCCTTAACATAAGTCTTGACTTTGATCATAAAGGTAAAACATCCTCTATAATAAATATATTTTTATTATAAATATATTATATAAAAATAAATATATATTTAATACCATATATTATTTTTATGACATTTTATTGAATGTATATTAATAATTCCATGTTAAAGTTTCATTTTGGGGAATGACTTCTTTTTTTTTCATATATGTTTCGATTTTTTATATTTTTGGTCCTCTTACATTTATTGTGGTTCCATAATTCCCAGAATGTAAAACATGAGATAAATATCTTATATATTAATAAAATATTTATTTAGTGTAATCCATAAAACAAAGTGTTAGGAAATGAAATAAAACATTCATAAAGATGTTAGGCCATATATATGCATGAACAGTGTTTCCATTTTCATATTTGATCGAGAGAAATAAATGAAAATAATATATTATTATTAAAGAATAATTATTATTTAAATTATATCCCATATTTTTATTAAAACAACCCTTAATACAATCCATGTAATGCATGAATAAATCACATCTCTTCATGAGGTGGTAGTATGTCGTTTACATGAACTATTCTATCTTATTCCCACAGAATAGAGAGTATAATGTTATGAGATATATAATATTCTCAAAATAATATAAAAAACTAATATATTGTATATCATATATATAAAATTAAACCATCATTATTTCCATCCTCAAGAGGTGATAATGGAGAAACAAATGATATCAGTTTTCCATGTTGTAGTCCACCATACACACAAATAATGATTTAATAACCCATTTGATGGAAGTTGAGATGGTTGTAGGTTATTACCATACCAATAAAAAATATATTTACATGGACGATATGGTGGTCATTATATAATAATGATATAATAATAATTGAATTAAATGAGGAATAAAATAAAATAAATATTCTAATTGAATAACATTATCTCATCATCAGGTATTCTCCGTAGGTTTGCACTAAATCCTTCCTAGGGTGGATTTTTTACAAAACAAAGGATTCTCAGATATAGATATAGATGTTCTTATGTCAATTGGGCAGGTCTTACCTAAACCAAATAGGTGTTATGGTTTTATTATGGGAGGAGAGTGTGTGTCCTTTTATAAATGGGGGAGAGTACACACTTGGTATTTTTGAAAATAATTTAGTGATAACATGTTTCTCATATGTATAATGGGAAACAATTGACTATACACTTACCATATAGGTTTAAAAGTAGAAATATATCTTGAAAATAGTTTTTAGACACCTTTATAGGTAATTATTACCCTTATCTTCTTATATTAACCCCCATTAACCCATTTTTACCTTAATCGTCGTAATCAATTTTTATTGTATTCACAATTCATTCCAGGAAAAAAAATAACATAACAATATTAGATAATATATATTATTATTATTCAATTTATGGAATCTATTTTGCCAATTTTTTTTAAAAAAATTGAAAAAAAATCAATTTAATATTAATCCATTAGACGGGAAGAGAAATCTAATTTTCAAAAAGAAAATGTGCATAAGGATATAACGATTTATATCAAAATTAAATATGAAATTGATTCTAATGACCAATATTGGATTAGTGGAGGTATAATTGAATAAATTTATCTCTAATAAAAAATTAAAATATAATCTATCTTTGTAAATAAATAAAATGAAATGGAAATTTTTAATTAAAACTATGTATAATTTTCACTATTTCTCAAAAAATGAATCTATTTAGAAAAATCCCAATATTTATTCAAATTTTTGTTTTGTTTTTCTGATTTCAAAATTTTTTATTATTTGATCAAATTAATTTTCTACATGTGTAAAAATTATATATATAAAATATTTTCACAAAAAATGTGACTTTTCTTTATAGAAAATATAGTTTTTAATTGTGAAATTGGATTTCATATTACCTCGTTTATAGAAAACAAATAAGTTGGATGTTAAATAGCTAATTGAATATATTTACTACATAAATTTATTTAAAATAATTAATGAAAAGTGGGTTTCTAATGATATAAAACCAATTTTTTCATAAATAATATATATATAGATGTATATTTCATTTGATTTCAAATAGTTTTTATCTTCATCTAAAATTAAATTGTCACAAATGAATTTATTATATAGAAATGTTTAAATAATATTTTCTTAAATTTTTATCATATTTATACCCACTATTCTAGGGTGTAGGTGATAACTATGATATTAGATAATAATTTTTTAGTTGAATAAAAGGTTTCATTTAATCTCGGTGTTTTTTTTGACATATGAAAAACTTAGAATCATGTGTAACACAAGAAAATCCATGTTTTTCATGTAATTAAATCTAAAATCAGTGTTAATTATGACACAATACAAAATATTTTTTTTTATTTCACACACAATATATAAAGGATAAAATCAATTTGAAATATGTATTTCAAAAAATCTTGGGGTGTTAAATTAGGATTACTGATATAGGTAAGGGGGAAAAATTGAATTACATTTTATGAGGGTTACATAAGTGTGGGTTATACTAGGATTTTGGGTTCCCATGATATGATATGAAAATAAAATTTCATAGGTCAATAGAGTTATTTTCATTTTAGTGGATATCATTTATATTTTAAAGTTTCAAAGATAGGCCTTACATGAACATAAATGTAAAATCACCAAGGGTACTGATGAATTTAGTATTAAAGTTGGAATTCAAGGGATAGATCAATAGGATTCCTATCCTCATTGATTCTTAGATTCACTTTTAGTGGATGCGGTGGATAATGATCCCAGGGTTAAGGAATGGGATGAGGTTAATGATTTTCTTGTTGGTGTTCATTTATGAGTGAGTGGGATATACCGAATTATAAATTATGATAACTAAAAAAGAATAATATACAGAGGAATAACCCCAAGTTAATTTGGTTCTTGATATTGGGGGTGTTTATTTGAAGATTGTCATAGAATTTGGATGTCAGTGAGCTATGTATTTTATGGTTTATTGTCCCATAAAGAATTCCATATTTGAATTTTTTGAGGAGTAATTTCATGGACTTAGTAAATGATAATTGGTGTATTGATCATCCAGATGAGTTTTGAGGGTGATTCATGCATTGGACCATAATATATGAAATGATTATTAAGGTGAACTGGGATTCATTGAATGATTTAGTGGATGAGAACCACTTAATTTCAAGGTTTAGTGGATTAATTTATTTTTCACATGATTCTAGGGGTGTATCCATTTCATCACATGATTCAGGGGTAAATTATGTAGAGAAACATGTTTAATTTTTTTATTATGATGAAAATTCTAGGGAACAAAACGTAATTTGATTCTATGGTTTTCATGACATTTATTTGTTATGATAGGTGTATTATGATGATTTTTGGACCTTTTGAAGAAAATAAATTATATGAGGACCATATGTAAGGGTAGTAGAGGCTCATTTGATTTGATTTAGAATATATGATAGAGTAAGAACAAGATTTTGACAGCTATATTTATTTGTGATTGTGTGTGGTGAGAAGAGAATTATTCCAAGGGTTCCATTGGATCATTTATATGTGTTTCATTTGGTGAATTTGATAGTGGGTTACATTTTTGATCATAATTAGTAATTATGATCTAATTAATATAATGGATAATTCCATAACCATTTGAATAATTTTACTAGAAAAAACGTGGTATCTCAAAATAGGTGGGAGTATTCACATTTCATCTCAGTGTTTAAGTGTTGGTGATGAGTTATTAATCATCTTTTGATGCATGGCGTGCATCATGCTTGATGTTTCCTCGAAAAAGGTCATTTTATGTTCTGGATTAAAACACAATGAATTAAGTGTGTATTGGAGATCTAGTAACCCATGTTTATTGGTCAAATGGTTGATATGATGTATTTAGGATGATATGTTTTATGGTGGGGATATTGTAATACCATGTATCTATATTGGTGATGAATTCTAGAGCATTTGAATTTTCAGTTTGGTCGATATTTTGATTTTTAAAAAAGTATCCCAAATTAGATAATGATATTTTTAATGTCTTAAATACATGTTTTCTTGTGTGTATTTTTACATTATATGGATTCCTTAGGGTTTTGGGAGTGTATAAAATTAATTAATGATGTTGGGATGGTACAAAATTTTAGCTGTAAACCATTTATCATGTATACCAATGTTTAATAACACAAAAAAATATTTATAGAGGGATAGGGAATCTAAATAAATGGTACATAGTGGGAACCAAAAATTCACACCTTGAAATGGGTTCAAAAGTTTTGTAATGTATTTTCTTTTATCACCCTCATTTTAGATCGGATATGAACACATGGAGGAATGATAATTGAAAGGCCCCCTCTCCTTCTACCCGTAATGATTCAGGGTGGTTCCATATGGGTTTGGGAAATGAATATAGGTATGTTAATTCTGATTTTGTGGTTTCCTTCAAGGATTATAATTTTGTGTTTTTTTTGTTTAGGGTTTCAGTGTCTATTCCACTAGAGCGTTGTGAAATTGACTGAATTGGTTGGGCCTTTTGGTTAGCATGTGTGGAGGGGTACTCAAGAAGACTTTGACATAGTATTTTTTTGAGTTACATAATAGTTATGAGTTTTCCTGTTTGTATAACTAACATTATTATTTGGCTATTTAATCAAGGATATTAATTGGGGAATTATTTTGTTATGCCCGGGGATGAACTAGGAGTGGACCACACTCTATTACTCTGGGTTTATGTGCAATGTGGTATATATATGTGTGTTTTATGATTTAATTCCTTCTCAAATTAAATATATAAATTGATTTTAAATGATTATAATTAATTTTTTTAGAATTTTATGATATGAGTTAAGGGATAGTTTGTTTGAGATGATGGATGATAGATATTAAGAATCCCCAATAGAGATATTGAGTTACACATAAAATAGTAAATGTTCTGAGATTGAGGTATGTGGTCCCTCTTATACACTCATTTAGTAGTATAATATATTTATGTATAATGTGATGCTTTTATCCCCTCCACATTGTGTGATAATCCAATTGGATATATTTATTTATTTTATTTAAAATTAAATTCCAATGTATGAATTGAACAAAAATATAAGGCCATGATAAACCTTGTTCGTGGGATTGATAGCTCGGTTTTTGATAAATGAATCCATTTTTATAATTGGATACAAAATGACACATGGAACGCAAGTCAATTATATAAAATAAAAAACTGAACAATATATAGTTGACCTTGTTTTTGGTTTCACTTAGAGACCTCCTTTTATAGGCTAGTGATGTGTTGTTATGCATTGGAATGAGATTTCCACCTATAAGAATATTGAAATGTTTCAAGGAATTTAAAATTGTTTGGATGTGTGTGGGGAGAGTGTATCTTCCACAAATGAGATTTTATTTACTTAGGAGAGTAGAAATTATGAATATTAGAGATATTTTTGGTGTTTGTACCAACCTAGTTTGACAAGTATAGGTGAAGGGTTGATTAAATCTCTTGTGTGAGACTTCATTAGGAGGCTTGAGAGGCCTTGATGAGGCTTGCTAATTCCTAGGGATATGTTACACCTAAATTAAGTTCATTGAACCAATATATGTGTATAATATAAATATACCATGTTGGGGTGTCCATTATTGTTATGAGACCTTGGGGACCCCAATGGGTGCCAAATTTACATGTTTAAACCAGTGAGGGGGTGTGTTAAAGAAATGGGTAGTGCATATTGATGGTGTTATCTTTAAATATGATTAAATTGTTAAGCCTATTATCTTGTTCATTATTTTGGGTTATACATTTTAGAGAATGAAATTTTTTATGGGATGATTTTATGTAGATTTTAAACCCCAATGAGGGAAATTTTATGATATGTCAAACGATGGAAATTCTTCCCCTCCAAGATGAAATCTATACATGAGATAACCAATGTCCAACATGTAGTCCTAATTATTTTGGATTCCATAGACATGATACATTGATATGTGTGTAGGGTATATAATTATCTACATAGATTTTTTTATTAACAACTACCCTGACTGGAATTCAACCATAGAGCCTATATTCTAGGCGGGTTTTCCCTGAGTGTTTATTTTATATATATCGGGCGAGTCAACCCCTAAGTCTTTATCTTATGTATAACAATTGTGTCAGCCCCATGTGTTTTTTTTAAATATACAGGTTGGGTAATCCCTTATATAATTGTCATATGTATACTTGGTGGGTCAACCCCAATTGTCTCTCTTAGCCCGAATGGGCCGAAGGCATTATTTTTAATGATTTTTTGATAACCCCCATTTCAAGGGATATGGGGGAACCCTTACAAGGAATGTAGGCATAGTGATTACATGACTTGTAGGTCTTAGTTGAAATATCCAGACTAAAAATACATGGAACTACTCCTCCCCAGCATCTGCATCGTGATATCAATTATCCACCTTTATATGGTTATTCGGCTAGGCTTCTTGTGCTTAAACAGGCTGGTCCTATTAGCAATGCCATACCCACTCATTCTTCCACATCCGTTAGATTCTACTATGGTGAATACACTAGATCTGAATCATCATATGGAGACTGCCCCGTTTAGAGTCTACCTGGTCCTTTAAGCAAAATTTTTGGTGGCCCGAAATCCATAAGGCCGCTAGAAGGCCTTATGTTAGACATAAGGCCATGAGGTGGCCTGAAATCCTTACTGTCCCGAAGGCCTTGGGTGTCCTGAAGACCTTGAAGGACCCAAGGACCAAACTGGTGGCCTGAAAGCCCAATGGATGAATAGTTCTAGATTCTACAGTACCGAATAGTAATTGCTACAATACTAATATAGTGTCTGATATAGTTCATACTATAGTAATTCTACAGTGATGCTATAGTTCCCTAGAGATATGTTTCCACTCTATTTTGATCTCAATTCTCTTGGATAAAATTCCCCTCTTATTGATTCTAGTTGGTTCACCCCTTTGGTGTTTGTCATATCTATACATCACTGTTGTTCCCTCAGGTTTTAATATTAAGTATAATGGTTTGGTTTTCCCCCATGTGTCTTTATCTAGAGTACTGAGTGAGTATTGTCCCACATGTTTATATTATGTATACTTAATAAAATCAATGTTAGGTGGTTATATTTCATATCATAGTTAAATGATGTTCCAAGACTCTATAACTGGGTGAAGTTGGTTTGGATCGATTGAGGATACATGAGAGAACTTGAGGATCAACAATGGTCATTCATTTACACTTATGAAAATATGTTTTATTTATATTATATGAATATAACATATTGAAACATAATTTACTAGTTATGTATGGAATCACTTTGGTTTGTACCTACTATGTTGAAGTCACACCCTGCTTTGGAGGCCATGGAAAAGGGGTTCCCAAGTATCTTTTCACTGATTATTATTTCAGGTTGTGAAGAGGCTATAGATTTTATCATTCAGTCAAATATATTACCTGATACTGGAAAATATGATGAGGTGAGGCATGGGGGAATATTTGATCCTCTTTTAAATTATTTTTTTTTTCATTTTTTATATATAGTCCACATAATGGGTTCTTAATGAGTCTATATGACTGATTACATATTGTATCCCATTTTTTGTTGATGATAATATTTTATTATGGTTTTATACTATAAAGGTTATTGTATTGAATATTTTTGGTCTATTTATCTCTTATTTCACACTATAATATTTTGGTAATGTCTCCCCATAATACTACCTTACATCCCCCTACAGGTAGATAACCTCTATTGTATAGTGAGGTGTTCATAAGGTCCAATCACCATCAATTTAGTTTGTGTATAGTGTGATTCATGTTGGGAAGTGAAAAATTAATACTAATGGTTTAGAGTACCTTTTTGGAAATCCCCTTTGACTCATTATGACTTATAGATTTGAGTGCCTCATAAAAATTCCCATTGTACTTATTTTGACTAAGGGATTATAGTTACTTGGGAAAATCCCCATTTTACTGTTTACAACTAATGGGATCGAGTGGCTTTGGGAAATGTGTATTTGAATAATTATGAATCAAATTTTAGAGTTATTTGGGGATATTCTCTTATACTCATTATGACTCATAGTTTGGAGTGACTTGGTGAAATTCACTTGGTATCGTTATGAATCACGGTTTGGAGTACCATGGGGAAATCTTACATAGATTCTTTATAACCAATGTTTTTGAGTTTTCTGGGGAAATATCTTTTCAAATCATTTTGTATTAGTGTTTGTAAAGACTTATGTAAACTGTTGGGATTATTTTATTTCTATTAGTTACTATATATTGAAACATCCATCTTTGAATTATGAAGGTTTGGTTGATCCCAAATTTCACCTTGAATCCTACGATTCGAAAATGGTTAATTTTTTTGGTCACTTTATTCAATTATGCACAACAAAATTATGTATATACTCAGACATGACATTTTATTAGACTCTCTTAGTGGTTGGATATTGTGTTTTACTGAAACTCTACTGAGGTCACCTTTAGTACTTGAGTATACATCATCGTTACAATACAATAAAATTGACTACACCCTATGACTAATAGTTTATTTGGACTACTAAGATAAATAGTGGGAATTAGGACTATGATGGGACATGGGATAATTTTTTGAAATACTTTTCAGGTTTTTTCATTTATTATTTTTTAGGATATTTCGAATATGACTTACTAGTTTTTTTATCTTGAATGACATATATATACCTAATTTTGACGTATAATTCTATGTGTATATATTTGTATCATTTAATATGTTGTCTATTTGTTTCTATAACAATATTTATTTTATTGTAATTATTTTTGTTGTTATTATAGTATGTTATGAGGATATTGTATCCCAATTATACCACACTAGATGCACATTTATGTTCAGCCGATTCTAGGATATAATTTTGTGTTCTTTAGATCGCAAAGGCTCTCCTACCTGGGAACTATCGAGGGGATCATGGCTAGGGAATCACATTTGCAAACACAAAACATGAAGTGATAAATACTAAACTACAATTTTATTTTCACCAAATGTGTATCCATTTGATTTTAACTCATGTAAAATGCTATACATTTTTCTGTAGTTATAATATTTTACACTCTTCATCGTGATTAGTTTAGATTAGATTAAGATAAACTTTCAATTTTATATAACTATTCATTTATCCTCCATTATCATCTATATGTAGAATGAATATAATAAAAAAAATATTAACATAAAATCACTAGGAAGTATTCACATAATCCCATTTAAGAAAAAAATATTTTTATTTGTGACTAATGTAGTTTTTTTCAAACTCCCCACAATAGAAAGAATCTGTAGACAATTCAACTAAGAGTTTTATACAAACACACGATTGGATTGGATAATATTTTTAATAAATATCTATATATTAGAAATAATGAATAAATGTGTCCAATAAAAGTACTGTTAATTTTTATGTATTATCATTATATTCAATATGACCTCTTTTCTCTATGTGAAACTCCATATATTCAATTATAGAGATATTATTTTCAAATATCTAGAAATTTATATTATCACCAATGAAATAATATATTATAGAAAAACAATCCTTTAATGTTCTTTTATAGTTATCAAATATATTATTCATCATTTTAATTAGGATAGTTACATAACTCCTCATCCGCTAAATGACCAATCATTCTCATCTATTATTTTCAGATGATAGTTCCATTCAACATCTAAATTAAATAAATATTATTATCTAGGATATTTATTAAATACCTTAAATAATAAATCCATAATATAATTTAAAAAAATATTGAATCCAATATTAAATGAACATATTTAACTCCCCTAACATACTTGAAAAATATAAAACATGAATTCCATTCATAGTGTTATCATTCTTCTCCATTGTATTTTTTTATAATATGTGGTCTTCATAAATACTTTTATGATTAGTGATACATAATTAAATCACATAATGTAAAAATATTAACACAATACACCCAATTCATTTTTCATCATGACTGTAGAATAAAATACTATTGAGTTTTTCTATAATCATTTCATTTATCATACCTTTCTAAATATTTAACAACATATTTGAAAGTAAATAATTAGAGAGTATATCATTGAGGTTATCATTAAAGTATGTAAAAATTAAGGGGATTGATATATTACCCCTTCTAATGAGTTCTTCAACTTCTTAATTACAGGGATATATAGATTTTATCCCGTATTAAATTTACCCCCATTTTGATAAGGAATTTTTAACTTCTCACCATTTTGAAATAATTTTAAAGAAATGTAAGAGTAAATGATATTTATATTTTTAGGGTTAATCCATCTCATTATAATATTTCAATAAATTTATCAAAAAAATCACAAAAGAACAAATCATCAAAACATGTCACATATTACATCACTATAGAAGCATAAACAGACCAGATAGATTCTAAAATATTAAAATAGTTATTTTAAACTAATGTAATCCATCATAAGACCTATAAAGTATATATTTGATTCTAAAAATAAATTCTCATGATCAATAAAATGATTATTCCAATTATTATTTTTCAAAATATAATAAATTATAAATATTAAAAGAAGAGAATAACCATATGAGAATGTTAAATTTCATTTAGAGGCCATCTTGAATTTACCATATCAACATACTCTATATTCTCATAACGCATGGAATTTTGTAATCAAATAATTGAATCACATCTATTAAAAGGTAGTGAAAAATTAAATTTCAAAATATATTGATAGATGAGTCCATTTATGAAATATCCCTTTATTGATAAAATTTATACAAAATCTATAAATAATTTTTTTTAAAACATTCTATTTGACAATTTATTCATTAAAAAATGATGTTTTATTAGGGTATGTATTGGAATTATATTTTCCACCAATCATTAAACCATTACCAACCTTTATCTCTTAAATACATTTGTATTTTAAATACATATTGTTGATCCTATCCATTTTTATATTAAATTTAATTCTCTTATTAAATTTTATAGAAATTTTTACCATTGAAACATATTTACAATGATTATTTAACGTATCTATACGTTTCAAAAAACAATAATCAATATCTTTTTATGTGATAACCTCCTTATCCTCATCTGTATCTAAAGAGTTCTTATTTGGATAAAGATATTATTTATATTGATATATCTTAATAGATTCTAGTCCCCATGATACATGATTTTTTTCATTTTAAATTATGGATTATTTTCACCAAAATTCATCAAAATATACCCAAAAAGACTAAAATTTTTGAAAAAAACATGGTTCTTTTAACCCTACATAGAACATGTGTCTTAGTATATATTTAATTTTTTTGACTAATTTTTTTCCCAAAAATTAAAATAGTCATCATATTCAAATGGGTATTTTTTATTAGTTTCTCATCATGAATGAATCATCCCTAATAAACGTACTCATTTTTTAACAATGAGGTATTTCTAATATAATTTTTTTTCTTACAACATATTGAAAATGAATTCATGGGAATTTTCATAGATAAATTCAATAAATTCATCCAACTATTCATGAAAAAATAACCATTTGTTTTGATATTTTATAGGGTATATAATTTTGATTCAATCCTATTTTTTTTAAACCGATTCATCTTTTGGGATAATTTTTTTCGTTGGTTTGTTCATTGAAAAAATAACCATTATTCTTAATGAACTAATATACAATTCTGTATATAATATAAAGATTATTAAAACCATTAATTGTGATGTCTTTATTATTACTTTAGATATTTTATTTTCAAAATTCAATTCATAGATTCATCTTTTACCTTTAAATTCCCATAAATATTTTATTTCAATAGAAATGTGAATTGTTTTTATGTCTACAAATGATGATTTATACAATTAAAATTTTTACCACATCCGCATTAAATGACATAATTAGAAAATAAATAAAATCTTAATGAGATTTTAGTAAATAAATCTTAGAATCTAGTAATTATTATTTAAAAAAATACAATTATATTGTAGAATGTTGAAAAATATTATAGGGACCTAAATTTTCTTTACATAACATTTTGATATTTTTTGTTATGAATAATATAATATTAATAGAATACAGGATAAAAAGGTTTATTATTATGGAAAAAACATGTACATTAAACACTTGTAAATAGGAAAAAATAAACATTATATAAATATTTATTCCTTGTCTTTATAAATCGCTCAAGATATATTCAGTATATGAATTCACCTGAGGATATATATCAATGAAGAAGGTGATCTAAAATCTTATTAAGAGGAGTAATACGCGAAAATATTCTATAGTAAATAGGTGGTTATAACCATCATCACTATAAAATAATGATAAGTACATCATCAAAATAATGATGAAAACATTTTATAATGGAATAAAATATGGAATATGCATAATAATGAGAAATAATAATACGGTTTTCAATTTCCACACAATGTTGTGAACAAATCAAGAATCATGTCTACACATAAAATATGTTCATAAATCATAACATCACAAATTTTTAACAAATATAAAATTCATGTAATCAATAAAAAACTTTATCTCATGAGATATATCAAATTACACATTGAAATATAGGTATATTTAATTCCAGGCCCACCCACCACATCATAAAATGTTTATAGTTTTTCATGCCACATGAATGGATAATTATCATATTTGTGAAATAACACATGGAAAGAATAAGTTTCATAAAATATTTCATGTATAATATTTCATGAAGTGAAATTTAAGATTTCTAAATGAATAAGTAAGATTTTTTACATTGGCATAAAATATATATTTTCTATTTTAAAGGAGAAACAACTCATATAAGTGCCCATCCTTAAAACATTAAATAATCTTGAATTAAATGAATAATCCACATTTAGGATCTTTTCAGGTTTATAGATTTAGAGAATTAGGATATAACTATTACATTACATTTCCAAATTTCCAAATTAGACAATTCTACTCAATTTCAATTTTTTTCATAAAGTAACAACTCTTGAAAAAAAGAGTCATGACTAGTTACATGTTTTAGACAACATGACTTTTCCTTGATCCCATCCTTGACCCTATTCATCTTTAAGTCATGTGAAAAAATTTCAAAAACTTAGGATGAGCATAAAAAGCTCAGTAAGGGTTATAAGATAAAGAAATATAATATTAGTCCATAAATATATACCATGAATAAGATCATACTTCATGAAATCATTATATTTATGTATAACACATAGAAATCAAAAATAATAGAGGTAAATTGTGGCATCTATAACATACTTACATTATAGCTTTCAAAACTATGTAGGGATTTACATTTGGAATATACATCATAGTATATTCCCTAAAAATCTTAGGAGAAACATTCAAATTTACCTCCGTCACATTACCCAATTCATTAGGGAGCTATCTCGGGCTCATCTATCCTAGGGTTATCATGGAACCACCCGTATACATAAATAATTCCCAAGAACAATAAAATATTCATAACACATAAAATAAACATAAAGGAAAGATAAAATTTCCACATTTCAATCACAATATATCATTTAAATATATTGACATAAGAAAACCATTATCAAAACTATTTTCAATACTAAAATATGTAAAATAGTATGTTGTATTTATTTTTCTTTTAAAAACATTACGGCTTGTTAAGGATACTAAAGATCAAATAATACTCACGGCGGCAGAAAAGTTCTTGTCACCACATACGTTAAAAATAAACATTCAATTTGTCATTTAGTAAAACGCTACATAGAAAAAGATTCCATTTTAATGAAACGAAATGTCAATGGGGTTTATACACCGTATAAAAGAAATTCATTTATAAATAAAAATATTCCCCAATGAAAGAAGATTTAGACGAAGTACCTTACCTCATGTCCGACTTGAATCGATCCTTCTTTAATCCCATGAATAATAATCTAAATTTAATTTCTACTTTCTTAAGAACTTTTTAAATTTTATTATTCCTTTTATATCGATTATTACCCTGTTATAACAATTAGTTAATTATATGAGTTTATATTGGACATTTTGTCGATGTTTGGAACTCAAGTTAAAAATGAACTTGTTATAATTATAAATTGTCTATGTGGTCAAAATTCGGTGAAATCCAGAATTATATTCATGATTTAGTTATCATATATATCATATATATCCTATATATATAGGTATTTAAAATAGTACATAACATTTTGAGATAAAATATTAAATGCACCGTTCATGGAGATGGTAAGTCGTACGTACGCATGAACACTACTTTCATTTATATTTCATATTTAATGGGATAAAAACAAAATGATACATAAGTATATTATAATTCTAGTATAATATCAAATATAATTTCATTAACTCCATTTTTTATACGTTTCATGTATTTCATGAATGAGTCATATCATTTTGAGGGGGTAGTAGTCCGCACTTCCTCAAATGAAATTATCGCATTTACCCACTATGGAAACCATAAACGTATTCTATAAATGAAAAACAAAGAAGCATAAAAACAATATAAATATAATATATATCACATATAAATATAGTTCCTTCTTAATGGCCACCATAAGAGGTGGTAGGAGAATATTGAACAATGATCCTTTCGTGAGGCAGCCGTTCGCCGTCCACAAAAACAATACGTTTTTTACTCATTAGATGGAGGTGTGTGTAAGTGTAGTTAGAATTATTCTCATAAAAATATCCTAGAATATCTAAAATATTTGTGTTGTTATAAAATAAAGTAATAAAAATAGTTTATGGGGTTGTATAAGTAAAATAAAACAAAATATCTTAAGAGAATACGTTACCTTTAAATCGATAATCCCCCTTTCGTTAGAACCAAAAGATTTAATTTAATTGCCTTATGCCTATGGGAAGGATTCCAGGAGGAGTAGAGGGATATTGGGAGCTTAATTGGGATGAGTTTGGATGATACAAGAGGCTTGAGAATTGTGAGGAATGTGTAGAAGTGATGGATTTTTATATGGAGGAGGAGGGCCTCCTTAGGAATGATTAAAAATATTATTTTATTATATAATTAATTTAGGTTTATAAAGGTCTAAAACTCATTAAAGTTGAATATAAGATGACTCATATTCGAAATAAAATTATCCAATAATAATTGGACTTGTTTTGTATATTGTTTTAATACTTATAATCTTATTTATTTAAATCATTCATTAACGAGGTAAACACTACATCATTATTGTGTCATAAATAATTTTATTTATTTGATGTATAAAGATTATAAAAAAATACCATGATGTAGGAAAAAGTTTTACCTTTAAAATTAATTTTTATAGTCAAAGTGATAACTTATATAAACTCATTTAATAATTTATTTACTAAAAGATATATGTTTAATTCATTTTTGTCTTTACTTTAAATTAATTAATATAAAGTGTCATTATCACTCCCATGTGGCTCCATGGGGTCCGAAAATCAACCCAAGGATGCCCATGGTCGGAAATTTATCAAAAAATAGGATTAGGAAACATGTTAGGGTAACTAAATATTATTATAACAATATTGTTTTACCCTTATCTAACAGATTGACCCTTTAACCATGGTAAATAATTTTTTTTTTCAAAAGTAAATATGCATAATGACTAAAAATAAAAGTTACGAATTTACACAATTTGGACCTCATGATTCCAAATATAGAATCCATTTCTCAAAAAATCAAAACACAGAAGTTGTATAAATAAATTGAAAATTAATTCCCACTCTCAAAAGAAAAAGGGTGTTTTTACTAAAAAATAACTATCAAAATATTGATACTTATTTATATCCAAATTCAAAGTGAAATTAATTATAATGACTATAATTGGATTAAATAGTAAAACTATAATATAATTAAAGTTTAAAACCAGTTAAAAAGATAGTACAATTTTAAAATAAATTATATTAAAATGCAGTTTTGAATTAAAATACAGAATTTTTATCTATTCATTAAAAAATTAAATTTATGAGAAAAATACAAAAAATTTACCCAATGTAAATTTTGACTTACCAATTCTAAAGAATAATTTTACTTTGTCAAATAGAATATATAAAAGTGTCCAAAAATATATTTAAAGATGGGTTGCCATTAAAAGGTGGTAAATTGACCCTTTAAAGAATATTAGAGTATTTAGGCTCAAAATTGTATTTTTTTTATTTTAAGCCTCTAAAATTTATTTTATAAATGTAAAAACATTTAAAAAACATGTATATTAATATTTTAGTTAGTTATGTATATTCTATCCAATACAAAGGTTAGGCGTTAACCCCCATTTGAAATAATATCATATTATTATTTTTCAGTATCACCCAAAGTTGTGTGTAATGTTAGATTTCAAAGAAAACCATTGTTGAGTATTGGGTACGCCATCGAACATAGAATCCCCTTTAAAGTAAAATTAATATTTAATTCACAAATATTAATAAATATGAACATGTAATATTCTTTATTTACCTAGGATGTTACATCCTTCCCCCCTTTTGGGAATTGCGTCCCCACAATTCTATTCACATATCAAATAAGTAGGGGTATTTTTCCCTCATAGAATTTTCAGATTCCCAAGTTGCCTCTTAAACCATATGGGGTTTCCACAAAATATTTACATGATGAATTACATTATTCCGCAATACTTTCTCTCTTTGGTCAAGAATCTGGACTGGTTGTTCCTCATAAGAAATATTTTCTTCCAACTGAACTACCTCTGGGCTCAAAACATGAGATGGATCTGGAATATACTTTCTCAACATTGAAACATGAAAAACACTGTGTACCTGGGATAAACATGGAGGTAAAGACACTATGTATACAACTAATCCAACTTTCTCCAGGATTTCATAATGTTCAATGAACCTTGGACTAAAATTTCCATTCTTACCAAAACACATCATACTTTTACATAGAGAAACTTTGAGAAAGACATGACAACCTACCTCAAAAAATAGATCCATCCTCTAGTTATCGGCATAACTTTTCTTCCTACTTTGAGATGTTCTCATGTGCCTCTGAATCAACTGAACATTTTTTGCTATCTATTCTACGAATTCAGGTCCCATCAGTTTCCTTTCACCTAATTCACCCAAAAAAGATGGAGTTCGACACCACATACTATATAATGCCTCAAATGGAGCCCTTTGTATACAGGAATGCAAACTATTATTATAAGAAAATTTATCCAAAGAATGATGTTGGTACCAAAATCCCTAGTAATCCATCAAGAAAGCACGTAACATATCCTTCAAGGTCGGAATTGTTCATTCTGACTTCCCATCTGATTGAGGATGAAAAGTTGTACGAAAATTTAATTCAGTACCCAATGACTTTTTAAGGACTTTCCAAAAGTTAGTAGTCAATCTGGGATCACGTTCTGATACAATGGAGAGGGGAACTACATGATAACTGACTATCTCTTTAATATACAACTGAGAAAGTTGATCTAGAGAAAAAGTATCTCTAATAGAAAGGAAATGACCATATTTAGTCAAATGATCAACAATAACCCATATTACATTATTACCTTGAGATGTATTTGGTAATACCACAATGACGTCCATGGATATATTTTTCCATTTCCACTACAGCACAAGTAAAGACTGAAGTATCCCTATCGGTAAATACCGCTCTTCTTTAATCTATTTATAAGTCAAACACTTCACATTAAAATCAACAATATCTCTTTTCATTCCATCGCACTAGTAATACTCCCAAAGATCTTTGTACATCTTAGTACATCTAGGATGAACAGAAAATAGAGAACTATGAGCTTCACATAACAATTCATTCTTTAACCATGAATCACAAGGCACACATAATCTCTTCCCATGCCCCAAATCACACTCACTATCAATGTTAAAATCAGACAACTTACCTTTCTGAACTAAGTATAACCTTTTCTGCAACTCACTATCTTCCTTCTGTGATTTCTTAATTCAGTATGATAGAGATGATTTCACTGACAACTGTATCAAAATAGAAGAATTTTCTACATGAAAAACTTATACGCCAAATTTCATCAAATCAAAAACCAAAGGATCTCATTCCAAACATAACAAGTTTAATGCAACATTACTTTTTTGACTCAAAGCATCAACCAATTTATTTTCTATTCCCGAATTGTAATGGATTGTGCAATAATAATCCTTGATTAATTCAAACCATATCTTCTGGCTCATGTTTAATTATTTCTAAGTGAATGTATACTTAAAACTTTTTTGGTCAGTATATATTTCACATTTTACTCTATACAGATGATGCCTCCAAATTTTTAAAGAAAAAAAAATCAGCTAATTCCAAATCCAGTGTAGGGTAATTTAACTCATGAGGTTTCAACTGACGTGAAGAATAAGAATTTACTTGATAATTCTTCATAATAAATAAACCAATTCCATTTAACTAAGATTCACTATAGATAAAAAAACACACCATTTCTGGAAGGGAGCACCAAAATTGGAGCATTCACAAATATATTTTTGTATTCTCGAAAACTATCATCACATTATATCGTCCAAATTAACTTAACACCTATTTGAGTTAACATAGTTAGTGGGATGGGTAACTGTGAAAAATTTTCAACAAACCTCTGGTAATAAACATCTAATTTAAGAAAAATACGAATATCGATTATATTTGTGGGTCTTGGCTGTTCTTAAAAAACTATTGTTTTATTAGGGTCAACAGTTATTCCATTTTTTTGGAATAATATGACCAAGGAAAGAAAATTTGTTGTAACCAAAAATCACACATTATTTATTTCTCATACAATTTATTTTATTTTATGGTTTGAAAGACAACCATTAAATGACTTTCAGGCTCCTATTTACTTTTATAATAAACCAAAATATCATCAATGAACCCAACCACAAACTTACCCAAGAACTCACAGAAAATTATATTCATAAGATCCATGAATAAAACAGGTTCATTGGTTAACCCAAAAGGCACAACTACAAATTCTTAATGGCCATATCTAGTATGAAACATGGTGATAAGAATGTCTACTTCCTTTACTTTTAACGGATGGTATCCCAACCTCAAATCAATCTTAAAAAATATTGAGCTTCCTAGAGCTGTTCAAACAAATCATTGATATGAGAAAAATGATACTTTTTCTTAACAATAATGTTATTCAATGCTTTATAATCAATGCAAAGTCTCATTGAACTATATTTATTTTTAATAAACAAGACAAGAGAACCCCTTGGTGATGTTCTAGGTTGAATTAAACCTTTATCTAATAATTCTTGTAATTGCTTCATTAAATCTAAAAGTACAATTTGAGCCATTCGATAAGGGGGTTTTGAAATTGTCTTAGCATCAGGAACTATGTCAATAGTAAAATAAACTTCCCGATCAGGTATTATAATAGGAAACTCATTAGTAAAAACAACTAGGTACTCATTTACCACTAGCACATAATTAATCTGAATAACTTATTTTGTTTTCAACAATATTTGCAAAGTAACATTAATTTCAATATTTTACCAGTTTCTCAGCTTCCTAATATGTTATCCAAAGTAGGGGTTCATTATTGTACACAAATTGAAAATCTTTCAGAAAAGAAAAATCTTTAGCTCTGCTGTCAATCTTAGCATGATAAAAATAATGCCAATCCATACCCCAAATAAAATCAAACACTACTAGAGGCAAAAGAATAAGGTTTTAAGGTATATTCTTTCTGGACACAAGGACAAGAATGTTCTTATGTTTTCTTTTTTTTCTCAACATTTACTCTAGATGTTTTTACCATAAGTGCAGGATTCATATCATGAGATGAAATTCTAAATTTAATAGAAAGATTTTTAGAAATGAAATAGTGTGTAGAAATTGAATAAAAAAACACATTGGCATAATCTGGACAAACAAACAGTGTACCTGATACTACTTCATTTGATGGACCAACATCTGCTAAAGGAGTTGCAAAGGATTTCACCAACCCTTTCTAGTTGTTGTCTGGCATTTTTTCCTCAATTGAAATTTTCATTGGACACTCATTTGGATAATAACCCATTTAATTTCACTTAAATCATTTTGCTGACTGTAAATCGGATTTTTTTCTTAACATTACCCTGATCTTTTTCAGTGCAATTATGAGCCTTATGTCCCATTTTACCACATCAGTATCACTTACCAGAATTAAAAATACATTCCCCAACATTCTTTTACTACAATTTTCACAAACTGTAAAATTAAGTTTCCTGCTAGCAAATTTTTTGAAGAGTGATTCCCTTTCATCTTCCACCTTAACCTCTTATTCTGTTGTTCTTCAAAGAACACCTGATCATTAGCAAACTCCATTTCCACCTTATCCGCACATCAAAAAAGTTTTTCATAACTTTTGAACTCATGAGAATATAAATACCTTAGATACTTTGGATTTAATCATGAGTAAAAAATGGTTGATTTTACTATCAAGATCTTGTATGAAATTTAGAGCATACCTTTCAAGTTGAGTGAATTTTGCTTCATAAGAAGCCACTGAGTCATCCTATTGCCTCAATTATAGGAATTTGTTTCCATCCTAAGACAAATCACCTTAAGAAAATATTTCTCAAGAAACATACCTTTGAATTCATCCCAATCAAGAGCATCAATTTCCTCACTATCCCTAATATTTTTCACCATCGACCACCACTGATTAGCTTCAAATTCAAAATGGTAAACAAAAAGGCTAACCTTTTGATCTTCTGAACACCCCATGACATCAAAAATCTTCCCCAGTGCTTTAATCCAACCTTCAGCTAGAATAGGGTCATATGATCCTCTGAATGATCGGGGATGTTGCCTCATGAAATGCCCCCCCTACAGACATGTTCCTCTGTGGTGGATCTGGATGATCTCATGCATGGATACGACCACAATTTATAGCATGAGTCAATTGTTCCATCACTATAACAAACTATTCAGTTCTGATTCTAACCATCTCAGGTTATTGATTTGGAAGGTTGTCTTCCTCCAAATGTCGTCCCATAATAGATTCTTTATTTCCTCTATGGAAAACCATTATGAACATAGAAATATATTAGGCGAAGAAACATGGTAATATCTAAATTCTATATCATTTCAATCATAACATAAACTAAAAAATAATTTATGGATATTAATTTAACAATACCTTAACTCCTAAAGTATTCTACAATGACCTCTGATACCAACTATAATGAACCAGCCTTAAAAAATTACATAATATTGAACTAAAAAATAATTCACATTGAGGATTTTTTTTCAGGATTAGAGTTTTAGAGAATTAGGAAATAACTATTATATTACCTCTTAAAAATTAAAAAGTATATAATTATACTTAGATTCCATTTTTTTAATAAAATAAAAACTCTTGAAAAAAGAGTCATGCCTAGTTCCATGTTTTAAATAGCTTGACTTTTCCTTGATCCCATCCTTGACACTATTCATAATTAAGTCCTATGAAAAAATTTCAAAAACATGGGATGAGCATAAAAAGCTTAGTAAGGGTTATAAGATAACGAAAGATAACATTAGTCCATAAATACATGCAAAGAATAAGATCATACCTCATGAAATCATAAGAATTTTGAATAACACATAGAAATCTAAAATCAGAAAGGTAACTTGTGGCATGCATAACATAATTATGTTGTTGATTTCACAACTATGTAGGGAGTTACATTTGGAATACCCATCATAGTATATTCCTGAAAACTATTATGAGAAATACTCAAGTTTACCTCTATCATGATACCCAATGCATTGAAGAGATATATCAGGCTCACCCACCCTAGTTTTATCACAAAACCACCCGTATACGTAAACAATGACCAACAACCATAACATATTTATAACACATAAAAAAATAAAGGAAATATATAATTTCCACATTTCAATCAAAATATATCATTTAAATATATTAACATAACAAATCCATTATCAAAACCATTTTCAATACTAAAATATGTAAAATATTATGTGGTATTTATTTTCCTTTTAAAAACATTATGGCTTGTTATGGAAGCCAAAGATCAAATAATACTCGCAACGGTGGAAAACACATTGTCACCACGTACATTAAAAATAAACATTCCTTTTTTCATTTAGTAAAAAGTTAAATAGAAAAATATTCCTTTTTAATGAAATGGAAATTCAAATGTGTTTATACAACTTTTAAAGGAAATTCATTTATAAATCAAAATATGCCTCAATGAAAGGAGATTGAGACAATGTCCCTTACCTCATGTCCGACTTGACTAGATAATTCGTTAATATCCTGAATAATAAACTAAAGTTAATTTATAATTGCTTAAGAACATTTTTAATGTTTATTATTCCTTTTATATCAATTATACTCATTCTATAACAATTATTTAATTATTTGAGTTCATATCAGACATTTTGTCGATGTTCGGAACTTGAGTTAAAAATGAACTCGTTATAATTATAAATTGTCCATGTGGTTAAAATTACATTACCTCCAGAGTGATATTAATTATTTAGATATCATATATATCATATATATCAAGTATATATATGTATTTATAATAGTACATAACATTTTGAGATAAGAAATGAAATGCACCGTTCATGGAGACGGTAAGCCGTACGTACACAAGAACGCTACTTTCATTTATATTTAATATTTAGTGGAATAAAAAACAATGATAAATAGGTATATTATAATTCTATTATAATATCATATATAATTTCATTAACTCCATCCTTTATATGTTCCACGTATGGCATCAATGACCCACATCACTTTGGGGGTGCGGTTGTCCGGACTTCCTCAAATGAAATTATCGTATTTACCCACTTTGGAATCCATAAAGGTATCCTTTAAATGAAAAATACAAAAGAATAGAAACAATATAAATATAATTTATATCATATATAAATATATTTCCATCTTAAGGACAAACATAAGAGGTGGTAGGATAATATTGAACAATCACTGTTTCGTGAGGCAGTAGTTCACTGTCCACATAAACAGTATGTTCTTTACCCATTAGATGGAGGTGTGTGTTAGTTTAGTTTGAATACCTTTCATAAAAAAACCTAGTATATTTAGGATAATTGTTTTGTTATAATATAGAGTAATAAAAAGAGTTTATGGGGTTGGAGAAGTGAAATAAAACAAAATAACTTAAGAGAAGACGATACCATTAAATCGAGTATGTATCTTTAGTTTGAACCGAAAGGATTAATTGAATTGACTTATTCCTAAGGTAATGCTACTAGTAAAAGGATAGGGATGTAGGTAGATTAATTGGGAATAGGTTAGTCAAGCCAGGGGTATTTAAAAGTGTGAGGAATGGGCTAGATGTGAGGGATTTTTATAAGGGGGAGGAGGGACTCTTTAGGAATGTTTACAAATATTATTTTATTATATAATAATTTTCGGTTTCTAAAGGGAAAAAATTAATTACAGTCAATGATAAGATGATTAATATTCAAAATAAAATGATTCTATAATAATTGGATAGGTCTTGGATATTTTTTTCATATTTATAACCTTATTTATTTAAATCACTCATTAATGAGGTAAACATTGCATCATTATTGTGTCATAAATAATTATATTTATTTGATGACTAAAAATTATAAAAAAATATATTGATGTTGGGAATATATTTATATTTTAGATGAATATTTATGTCGAATAGATATTTTATATAAACCCATTTAATAATTTATTTACTAAAAGATATATGTTTAAGTCATTTTTGTCTTTACTTTAAATTAATTAATATAAAGTGTCATTATCACTCCCATGTGGATTCATGGGGTCCCAAAATCGACCCAAGGATGACCATGGATAAAAATATATCAAAAAATAGGATTAGGACACATGTTAGTGAAATTTAGTATTATTATAATAATATCTTGTTACCCTTATTTACTAGATTTACCCTTTAACCATGGTAAATAACATTTTTACTAAAGTAAATATTCATAATGTCTAAAAATAAAAGTTACATATTTAAAAAATTTGGACCACCTAATTCCAAATATGTAATCTATTTTTCCAAATTCAAAACACAGACATAGAAGAAATTAATTTGAAATTAATTCCTGCTATCAAAATAAAAAGTGTGTTTTTAAGAAATAATAACTATGAAAAGATTGACACTTATTTATGTCCAATTTCAAAGTGAATTTTTTTCCAATGACCATCATTAGATTAAAAAGTAAAAAACTAATATAATTACACTTTAAAAATAATTAAAAATATAATATAATCTTATAAATAAAATAGATAAAAATGTAGTTGTGAATTAAAATACAGTATTTTTGCTGTTCATTAAAAAATAAATTTTATCAGAAAAATAAATTTTTTTTACCCAAAGTAAATTTTGATGTCCCAATTATAAATAAGAATTTTATTTTGTCATATAGAATATATAAAAGGGACCAAAATTATATTTAAATAGGGTTTACCATTAAAAGGTGGTAAATCAACCCTTTAAAGAATATTATAGTATTTATGCATAAAAATTGATTCATTCTTATTTTATTCCACTAAAATTTATTGGATAAATATAAAAACATTTAACAAACATGTATATTTATATTGTTGGTTGTTATGTCCATTCTCTCCAATACAATGGCTAGGATTTAACTACCATTTAAAATAATATTATCTTATTATTTTTCAGTATGACCCAACGTTGTGTGCAATGTAAGATTTCAAAGAAACCCGTTGTTGCGTATCAATTACGCCATCAAACATAGAATCTCATTCAAAGTAAAATTAATAATTAATTAACATATATTAATAAATATGATGATGTTATATTTTTTATTTACCTGGGATGTTACAACTCAATGGGATTCAAGAGTTGTTTTTTTAAAATTGAATCCCTTTATATAATAAATTTTAAATGGGTTAGAATTTTTTTGATGAGTAGAAACATGTATATACATGAATAAAAAGGTAAATAATATAGAAAAGGGGATATTTTTTTTTATTTTAGTAACATTCAAACTCTAATAAATATTAGATAAGATATATCCCCAAAGAAAGCATTTGGGTTTTAGAATCTCTTTACCATAAATCCCCCATCATTTTCCTTCTTTTCCATCTCCTAAATAAGAAACATAGGTTTATTAAAAAATTTAACCAAAATTGAATTATTATATATATTTCTAATTTATGTTTTTAAAATAATTGGATTGTATATTTTTAATTACATTGGATAAAGGGAAAAAATTTATGTCGTATTTCTTTTAAAAATCTCTCCATTTTCCTTGATTTATCTATTTTCGTTCAAGGTCATTTATATCTTATAAAATTAATTTCAGAATCCTAAAGTAGATATATTTGTAAATTTTTATATTATAAATACTTTATTATAACCATCAATAACTCTTTTAATTTTAAAATAATTTTAAACATCCTCGTTGTTGGTCACCAAACCATTAATGATACATTTTCTAAAGAGGAGGTGTGAGATTTATAATATATTACCATATAAAAAAATAATATTTTGTTATTATATTAAAATTATCAAGATCATTATAAAATACTATATATCTTTTTTAATAAGGTATAAATTAGAAAAGGTAATGATAATATAAAATTTTAAAAGGAAAATGTATGAAAAGGATAAGATGGAATTTCTGCTTTATTGAAGTGGTTCCTTTTCTACATCCAAAAATTTCATGAACGATTGGTGTTTAATTACTTATAACATCCATAAGGATGATTAGGGGAGTATGTGATGTTAATTAGGAAGATTTTTTTTAATGTGAATATTAAGTGTTTTTTCAAGGGGAGGGAGAGTGGTTTTTTAAGCAGGGTATTTTTCAAATAAAATACTAAATAACATACTACCTATAAGTTAAACTTTTTCGTAGTGATTTTTTTAAAAATATATATAATATATAAAAAAATATAATGGGTTAAATATGTTATTCCCTTTTAAAACCCAAATCACTAATTTATAAAATAATAAATTGGATTAAATGGAAAATTTTAATTTTCACAGAATATATGTGACTTTAGAATTTGGAAAATGCTTTTAAGTTTATGAAAACATGTTTATTGTACTTAAATGACACATTGATAAAATTTAATTTGGTATACATCGATGAGAATTTATAGAATCTATTAGGTCATTATTATATAACTATTTAGGTTATTTAAAATACATTAGTTATGAAGAAATTATATTTTTACTATTCACATAAAAATGAATTATTTTAAAAAATTTCTAAAACACTAACCATGGATAATTTCAATGTGATGGAATCAGAAATGAAACTATTTTGTTTTTCAAAATTATATTCTAATTATAGTTATAATAATTTTTATTATAAATTTTATCGATTTTTAAGAAATAACTTATAATAATGTCTATTAAAAACGTGCATATAAATTTATTGAGATTATGATCATGATATTTATTATATATAATTGTAATAGTTATATTAAATAAATTATCTTGATAAATATTATTAAATTTAAATTTTAATATTTTGATGTTAGATTACTATTGCCTTGATCAGGTTACCATTCTTACTAGATAAGTTACAATTTCTAGTAGTTACATTATTATACCAATGGTCATTTTAGCTTCTCTAAAAACCACTTAATTCTATAAGTCATTATTAAATTCAATTCCACTAAAGGTCCTATATTTTAATTTTCATTATTATTGATTTCATTACTAATATTTTGTTTATTTTCTATAGTTTTGGTTGTGGGGTGTTGAATTTAACAGATTGGAAGGATCTGAATTTTCATATAGTAAATTTATTAATTTATATTTTTTTCCATTTATATTATTTTTAATTTACATGGGTTTAGATATTTATTAATGTAATTATATTTATTAATGAAATTAATTATGGTAAGTTTCCTTATGTATTTTATGGGTATAAAACTATATAATATAAGACACATTTATTTAAGTAAACAAATATAATTTATAAACTCTTGGTATGTTACATTATTACTCAATTAAGAAATTTCCTACCATAAATTTAATATCATATTCTCTATTGATAATAGGTGTTGTTACTTCTATTTCATTTTTTCCTCTGGTTTCCAAATCAATTATTCATATTTATGGTTCCCTCAAAAAACATTTACATGATTATTTATCTAATTGAGTATTAATTAATCTATATTGTCCAAGATCATCATATGATACACCTAAATAGAGAGGTAATTATCTAGTTATACCAACACTAGATTCAGTACATGTGAGAGGTCAGGTATATACTTCATTAGCAAAGATACACGGAAAAAATAATGAACTTAAGCCATATTTGGGGAAACTTATATCTAATATGCCACTTATCCTACATATTAAATTATATCAATGTGTATAATGTACATATTGATAAACATATCTATATTTAAAAAATGGATTACTCTATTCCATGGTGATATTCAAAGGAAAATTTTGCCACCAAAATAAAACTGGTTGTCTATTCTATGGTTGTATGTATTCACTTTTTCCAACTCTAAAAATCATTTATGTGTTGTTGGATAGATTGAAATGGATATTTCATATTCTGTACTAAATCATCTCCAAGAATATTTCATTCTCTATATTCATTACAACAAGTAGGAGTTTAACAATTCTATACATATAGAGCATCATATGGATCCTCAATTATCGAAAAACCTTTTCTCATTTTTAAAATTATTCAAAAATTATTTAATTATAATTAAATTCTATATCAATACATAATTCTAAAATATAAAAAGGATATATTTTTTAATCTATCATTCAATAATAAAATATCTCAATATTCATATATCCAAATTAAAATACATAAAAAATTTGATAACCCTTTTTATTTACTAAATTAAATAAATATTTATTAAAAAAAACATGTATTCATAAATTAATTTCATTAAAATATAATAAAATATATCCTTCAAAACCACCTGATGACTTTGGAATTAATTATAATTTGATTTGGAATTATCACATACTCATTTAAATTCATTTGGACTCAATATTTATTCTTCTAAGTATTATTCAAAAAAATACGCAGTTTTAAAAACACAATGATTATTGAGATTTAATATCATGTGGGTATCTAAAAAAATTCACACACGATTATAAAATAACCATATATTTATTAATTACTATCGGAAAATCATCATATTTTATACATGATATTACCAAAAAATGTTTTTTATAGACAAGGATCAAAATCCTCACCCTATTTCATTAATATGACTCACACCATTAAACAGTGGTTTCATGGACTAGTTCTTAAATATGAACAACCTTCCTAAAATTATGTAGGTATTTTTACATGAACATAACAAGAATTATGATTATTTCATTCATGAAAAACTATGAAATTTTGAGTAAAATTAATAGTCACATGAGTGTTCATACAGAACTCCTCAGTGTCGATGAATGATAATGCATGCTAGATCATATTGAGACTTTATTCATGTCATGAATGGATTAATATTGGATAATATATTTTCCCTTAAAAATGTATCATGATTATATCAAAATAAATATATATTTCTCACATATTCAATCCACTTCATGATATTTCATATTTATATTCAATGATTGGAACACTAATAGAAGGATGATCACACTCATGGTAGCTTTATGGATTATTCATGTTGCAGCTCTATCTAAAATATTGGGAGACACTTTCTATATTCTATGACATCATTCAGACGATTGAAATATCACATGGTAGGTGATTTTGGTAGTTACAAGCCAATTACAGTTGGTTTAACACACTTTACACTCTTTATCATACAGTTTCAGTTGATTGATTTACACATGTGATAGGTTAGATGTTTTTATAATAGTTTAGTAATAATGTATTATATCTCTTAGCATGATGCTTTATGGTCAATTTGACAATTGGGGTTTTCTATGATACTTGGTTCATAGAAAATCCTTACTTTGAGATGTAGAAAATGACATATTCTAATACTAAGAGATATTGAAATAATATAATTAGGTTTGATAGAGTACATGACACATTACATCATACTTAAATGATATATGAAATATTATTATTTAGACATGAAAAATATAACATGTTAATTGAATTGGTGGATATTAATGGTATTAACTTAATTATTTAATATATTTAAAGGATCTACTAAATAAAAATTCATTGATTAATTCTTAGTATACGAATACTCAATTTTTTGAAATGTTCTTTTATGATTCAAAAATATGTTTTATTTAAAATATGTTTTAATGAAATTTGGTATAACAATAAATTTTATTTTATAAAAAAATATTTTTTTTTGAAATGATCATTTAAAAATTATCTTAGCTTTATATTTTTATATTTTTAAAAAATTATTAATTTCCCATTAAATATAAAAAATACATATTTTTTTGAAAATTATATTTTTATTTCAATCATTTAAAATGTTTTGTTTTTTAAAAATTTATTTCAAAATAAACATAGTTTCATTATAATATTAATAATCTAAATATCTTCATTGGAATAAATTTCATGATTGAATGTTGCACAAACAAATTTTTATATGTAAAATGAAGTTTCATAAAAAATTGATTTTATGCACACAAATAACTATTTATAAAATATTTTAATGAAATTTATATATTATTTAATTAATATAATGTTATAAAAATTCTAGCAATATTTTTGCAATGCATGCGATAAGAGTAAATCTAGTTTTATCATTAAAAACTATATTTTTATAAATTTTATTTTCAACACATTTTCACACCTATTTTAACATTAATTTCGTTTACCTATGTGTATTGAAGTTGATAAAATGGATTCCATATTTTTAATTAGGATGGTGAAATTTTTTGAATATTTAATTTTTATTTTCAGACAATATAAATAATAACTATGGTAAAATTAATCATCATAGTAAATGGTAATTCATGCTAATATAGGTAAGAAAATTGATAATTCATATGTTTTCATCCTAATTACTACTAGTCGAATGAATATTGACCCTTATCACCTTAGTTACAAAATTTATATTTTTAATGTACACATTTCCCAGAAAATGACCATTATAATATTTAAATAAATGAATACTACAAAATGTCACTCTCTTATTATTAAATATCAATTATGTATCTACATAGGAAAAAAACCAAGTGGTTAATCAATATTTATGTTCATTTTGTTTATAATGAATATATATTTAGTATTGTAATTTATTTTTTATTTTTGGGGATTAAATACTTACCACAAATTCTTGTGGAATGCAAACACAATATTTATTCAATTAACTAGAAATTAAAAGAAATTAAAATTGAAATATTAAAAGTGATATAATATGAATTATTTAATGTGTGTCATGAATTTTATTGATCTATATTTCATATTATGAAGGTGTTAAATAATTATACTCAAATTAACCCTTTTTATTTCTATACATAATGTCAAATTAAATGAATATTGATAAAAATGAAATTAATGATATTTTATAGAAAATATTATTTTATTAAATGCTTTATAATTCATAAAAATATATGATTAATAAATATTAATTGGATATAGTTTTAAAAATTATAAATTTCCCATTTATGGGTAAGTTTTTATTTCATTGTAACCTTATCAACACTTAAATGGTAGCGAAACTTATTATTAATGTAATTGTAAAAAGGGTTAATGAGGAGGTAAAACTAATAAATACTGGTGGAATCATACAAAAGAATCCTCATAAATATTATATAACTGATGGTATTCTATAAATAGAACCCCTAGGGTCCTTAATAGGATATCCAAATGAGTTCTTAAAAAAAGAGGTAATCGCATTAATTGATCACATTCATTTTTTACTTTTTCTTATACCACCTATAAATATGTGGAATTTATCAAAAAAATTGTAACCCCAATATCCTATATATAATTAAATGTCGTGATGATTATGAAACCACTATTACCCACCCTCTTTCCCATAATATGGGATTTGAATTTAACACTCATGTATACGTACTACTTACCATGTTCATGTGGAAATAAAAGTAATTTTTAATCACCATCATTTTTGGATGATAAATATAATGTTTTAATATTTATATATAATATTTATGACATATTTATTCTTTTTTAATTATAATATCACATCTACCTTATTAAATTCCAAACCGTTGGGAAACCATAATGTAATTTATATGTAGGTGTGGACTACCACCTCCATGAAATGATGTGATTTGTTTTACCATTATATTTAACTTTTATGGAAATGGGTATAGATATAAAATAAATAAATGATTTATATTTTATTATAATAATTCTATAATGGTTAACAACTATCTACCGTTATTTTTTTCCATCAGTCTAAAAGTGAAAACAATGTTTATGTGCACGTATGACTTACTATCTCTATGAATGGTGTTCTTCATTTTTATCCATACCAATTATGGATTATTATAAATTATTATTTAAGGAATATATAAGATATTTTTATAACTATTAAAAAATTTTATATTATAGAAATGATATAAAGATAAAAATACAAAAACTACTAAAGAAAAAAAAACATGAAAATGTTGTTTCTATCTAAAACATTTACTTTATCCAAGAATTATTAATAAACTATTGATAAAAAATTATAAATAAGACATATATGGTGTGATATATTATGTTATAGTAATTTAATTATTTTAAAATAATTCTATATTTGTTATATAGTAGATATAGACACACACAAAGGGAATCTATCATGAGGTATGTTTTTTTTGAAAATATCATCAGTATTCAAGATTGATTATGTTTACGAATCTATTGGACGAATTTCTTATTTTTTTATCAGAAAAACAATTTATAATCTTATACATTGGTTATTAAGGGATATTTAATGTAATAGTTCCATTTTACTACATTTTTTAGTTAAACTTTTTGTGAATGTTCTTCTAAAAATAGTTGGATTCATTCTTCTATTCCTTCAAAAAAATAATTTCTTTCCCATGTGCATGATTTCTATTTTTTTAAACAATGTTTTATTTAAGATTTTATATTAATTTTTAAATATATTTTGAGAAATTTTTGAAATTTTTAAAAATATTTATAAATTAATCATCTTTTCATTTTTTGAATGAGGTATTTGTGACCTTTTAACTGAAGTGTGGAAGGATTTTTTTATACTTATATGGGATGTATAATATTTAATATTATCACTAATGATAAATTTATATATGATTACATTATATGTTTATGGGTTTTATTTAAAAAAAATTCTCCCTAATAATTGGGATATATTTATATCAATGTAAAAAAGGTATTTTCCGTAATAAATTTTCCAACGATCTTTTTAATGAATTTTCATCTGTGTTAACATCATTTGTTGAATATTATACTAAGGATATTATCTAATAATAACATCTACCTTATTTCTCTCAATGGCTTATGATTATTTTCTCTAGAGATGTATTACTTTAATACCATTATCCATATTTCTCTAGATGACTTATGGTTTTGCTTTTTGATTGGGGAATGCATTGACACTCTACATGCTAGTTTTTCAATTGGAATATTAATGTTGATTATGTTTCAACCCAATATTATGAGTAATTAAATGGAAATAATAAGTTATGCGTGAGACATATAATTACATAGCTCCCTGATTCATTTATATGTCTCATTATAGATATAATATATTTTATTCCAGTCTTATTAAGTGTCATTTTGGATTGATGATGTTATCTTTTTTTGGGAATAATATATAATATACTGGCTATCTATCAAAAACGATAATATTTGAGATTTTTTTTACTAGGAGTGGCCCAATACAATCATTATAATATTTACCATCCTAGGATTTTATGGTAATTAAAAACGTTTTTTATAGGATATATCCAATTTGGAAGTTCTAATGAGAATCCTGACTAAAAAGGGAGTGATGTCTGGTTTATCTGATATATGTGAGAGTTAATTTTGAGGGAAAAAGGTGTGACTGACTATAGTGAAAAATCCATACATTAAATGATCTTGGAAGGTAGAGTATCGTGTTTTGTAATTATTAAGGGTTCATTAAGGGATAAGTCTTATTTCATAGAGGACATTTGGTTGCATGTGGGTTTACAAAGCTAAGGCCACATAAGAAGAATTGACATACACATGATCAAGTTATATAAACAATAGTGTATTCCTTTATATTCTAGAGGAATTACCTCTTTGGTGAGATTTTTTAGAGTATACCAATAATATTCACCTTATGTATATGATCATTTATTTGGTCCTTAACATTCATTAGATAATGTGGGTAATGTATCTCAATTCCTTTGATTTTGTGCCAAAATACACTCATTTAAATGGGAATGTGATCTCTGATGAATTATACCAAAAATGTTAGTGTTAGGTTGTTTAAGATTCATGGAAAAATTGATTTTTTTCTAAATTTTTCATAAAATGAATTTGGATGTTTTGGAGTACTAGTTTCGAGTGAGAATCACTTCGTTGTCCATATCACACCATATTCTTAGTAGGACGAAGAGATGGTAGTTATCAAATATATAGTGGTCAATACTATGGGATAATATATGTGGTGGGAAACCTATATAATATTGGATCCATGACACTGATGTTATTCTCCATGTTCAGGGATATATATTAGTTCCCTTGAACATTGAGGAAATGATGTGATAGTTTCACACCTTGAAGTAGGTGGTACAATATGGTTTTTCCAAAATGCATCATCTTATGAATCGATAATACTATTGTATGAGGGCAAAGATGGATTTTATGAGTTTTGATATGTATTGCTCCACATATTAGTAGGAAAAGTAAAATAACCAATGTACTTCTAGATATTGGCATCTATTACGATATCTTGAGTGTAAGTTAGATAATTACACTATGGATATTGTGATGGGGTTATCAATGACACCCTTAGGGAGAAATATTGTTTCTATTATGTTCTTTTTGATGAATTATGTTCCATGTTTAGTAATAATCTATGATACTTTTTTATTGATGATCTAAGAAATATCTACACCTCATAGAATGTGTGCTTATATGGGATCCCTTCGGCAATTTTTTAGATAGTTATTCCCATCTGAAATTTTAGTTTTGGAATAATTTATAGCAGGAATATGGTATGCATGTGATATTAATAAGTATTATGTCTTATATACTAAAAAATAGTTCATCTTGGAAATTTTGGGTTATATAACAAGATAATAAAATGCATCCTAGAATTCGAGGGTTTATATAAGAACCACTTGGAATTAGTAATTTTTTCTTAAAAAAATTACTCTGTAAACTTATAGATAAAAGATTATAAGGGTTTATATTGTTGATAATGACCTTCACTTAGTGTCATTTGGAGGCTGGTGAGGATATGATGATTGGATCAAATCCAATGTAAGATCTATAAATCATATTCAATTGATTTAGAAGTGAATATTGACCACTGAGAGTAGGAAAAGATAATATATGGACTAGTGATACTGAAATCACTAGTTTGAGGTAAGATACATGATGTTTTTTTGAGTGTTTCCTATATTAGGACATCATCATGTAATAATATAGAGGAATATATATTCTACATTTTTAGGATCATTTGAAAATAAAAATAGCATTAGAAAAGTGTAAAATAGATTTGACCTTTATTAATGTTTTTCTATATTGTATGATGTTTTACATGTATCATAGATGATGTAATAATATATAGATCTCTCTCATTTCCTCAACATAGATGATTTTGAAATTCTTTATAATTCATTTTTTGATGAGAATCCAATTCAAAAAGTTGAAAATTGTGAATAATTTGTTTATAGTAAGAAAATTCCTCTAGTATGTGTATATTTGCAGCCCAGATGTATCTAGAAATTGACATGGGAGGGGAGTTAGGCATGTAATCCTAATGTTGTTATTTATTAGTTGATAATTCCTTATTGTGTCTGATTGAGAATATTAATTAATAACTAAAATGTTGTCGAGATTTTATAAAACACTTACCAATTTGTGGAATAAATTATTTTAAATTTCATTGAACTCTAAATATTTTACATAGTTATATTGTTTTTTGTGTTAGGGATGGGTCATGAATATTATTGGGATGATTGAGAAAGCCAAAAATTTAAAAAATATAGGCTGTAGTTACTAACTGTGTGATTCTATCCATTATATTATGAAAATGCCTAGAATATGGATTTCCCCTACATAAAAAGGTTCACAGTGTGAACCTTAATGTCTCTCTATGAACCATACCATTGAGATTTTCTATATTTATGTAATTAATTTAATTAGGATGTATTTTAAAATATAATTGTGGATTATCTTTTCCCTGAAAATGTGATAAACTCCCCATTTTTGTTTCATCCATCTTCATGGTGGATACATACTCATTCGTCAATGAAGTTTACCATCATTCATTATGATTATAAGCTTTAGGTTAGTGTATCCATTAATCAATGGTCATTATTTGTTTCATATACTATTAAGATACCTCACACTTTTTCCTCTATATATATAATTTACTGGGGATTCTTATGATTGTTTTTGATTTCAACTATATGATATTGAATTAGATTATTATATTTCATGTGTGTACATATACTAGTATAATAAATCTATTTTTGAATATATTTCAAGAAATTATCATAATTTTATTTGTTTTTTTGATTAGGGGTTGAAAAAATATACCACATGACCAATTTGAAAATCTAATTATATGTTGTATGGATCTAAATAAAAAAATGAGACCTCTACATGGGCAATGAGTGGTCTATTTTGGGGTTCATATAGTGGATTTTTCTACCCATGTGAGATGAATATTAAAGATGGGATTCCTAGGATGCCTTGATTATGTCTTGTATTCTCGATAACTTGTGATGCCTTGGACATTCTCCTAGGATCTATGGGTATGGAATCCAACCCATTGCACATATTTATACATTTTTGTTTTCCTTGATTGGGAGTGGACCACTATGTCTCTATACTTGGTGGGTCTGCCAATTGTCTTTATCATTTCTTATTAAGTAGGTTATCCCCCTATTTTCTATCTTATATATATCGATTGGGCCTACCCCATGTGTTTATATTTAGTATACCAGGTTATTCTCCCTATGGTTTTTTCTTATGTATACAAGTTGTCTTATACATGGGATTTTATCTAATGTATACATGGTGGGTCATCCCCTGGGTGTTAATCCTTTGTATACTGGGTGGGTCAACCACCTTATTTTTTTCTTTTGTATACTAGATAGGATTGACCATGGGTGTTAATATGATGTATATTAGGTGGGTCCAAACCATTTTGTTTATGTTCTATATATTTATTATAATTCTCACCAGGGTTTACATATAGGATTAAAAAAAATATGTATTTTCCACGGGAATTTTATCACTAAATAATATGGGTTAAACTATTTAATGTTTCAAAAATAAACCTACTTTAATTTTCCCATTTAACTTAGTGGTGGAATTCTACTCATCTAGACCAAAAATGTATATTTCCTCTGATGAAAGGCCAAGTGGATATTTTCTGAAATTATCCTCGATGATATCTATGTAGGTCCTTATATAAAGGGATGTTTAGTGACAAAATTAGTTTGTTATATTAAATTTATTCAATTTTATAAACCCCTTCAGGGTGATTCAAATACATATTTTGGTTATTTAATGTTTAATTAACAAACTATATGGATTTTTATTATATATATTTTGAAGGTATTCTACTTAATAGAACCCAATAAATATGTGACCCAAAAAAAGATTATGGATGGGAAATAATATTATATAAATGGGAGTACATTGCTGTGATTTCAAACCCTTAGGGTTCAATTTTAGTATACTGAGGCCGGATGAGGATCATCATGGGATCATTTTTCTTGAGGGGCATGTATTGTATGCAGATTCTGATTTAGGATCAATTACCTATATTAAGTTGATTAAATGTCATGTGATGTTTTCTATATAAATTATTGAGACCCTAGTGTGGTTTCTCAAAAAAAATAAGTTTTATTAATATATATGAGATGGGAGTAGAGATGTCACCCTATTAGGCATGGTTTTACATGAGATATTACATACGTGCTAGGAAATGTCTCTTAGTTTTTTCAATATAAAACTCTGGTATAACAAACTAATATTATCATACATTGATATTAATAATTTAAGAATAATATTAAATACATTACGTAGACACATTCCTATGGATAATATAATGTTAGTTCCATTAGAAACATGGAACACAATATTACAATATTATGAATGATCTTCAGTGTTTCCCACAGTGTTCTTCCCTATTAGTTCTTTTTATAAACATACCATATATAAAACCATTGTTCATAACATGGGGAAAAGGAAACATAATAAAGGGTGATCTCTGATGATCAGTAATGGTAAACAAAAGAGATATTGATCTTTGATCATATAAAGTCATATGAAAATATTAAGTGAACATAATACTAAACATATCATATGAACTTTATAACCAACCTAACAAAGATAATACACATGAGTAATGGAATAATTAATGGGTTTTCATAATACTTGAATCATAAGAGGTAGAAATAGAATGATCTATGAGAGTATAACATTTTCATAAGACATATATTTTTAGAATACTCATAAGAATAGAAAATATTATGTCGAGGATACCTAGTAATACATTCATAAAATGTAAGTATTGGGATAAACACCCATTTACCTGCTTTTATCATTGGATACCCAATATTTTACTATTCTATTAAATAGATATACCTCATGGGTGGGACACACCACCATCCCTAGCTAGATCTCTTTTCTCAATTTGAAGTGGTTTCTCTCCCCAAACCATCATGTTAGTCACTGTTCACCAGCCCTTTCTTCTATGCAGTGTGTATACTACCATGGAATTTATTTTATAATTCCACAGAAATGGTTATTGGTATTTTTATATACGTTTTATTATCTATATTTCAAGGAGGTTATAGGTCAAATGTTTCCAAATCTGTATGTAAATTTTGTCTCAATTTTTCATCTTGGATACATATATCATATTAAGAACCTATATTATTTTATGAGGTGTATATAAATCCCCATTAAAATGGAATATGATATATTTAATGATCCTATTGATATTTTATATTTCATTTTATGTTCTTCTTTCATGGATATTTTTATTCATTATTATTAAAGTGGTAAATATTTAATGTTACAGTCTTAGTATTTATCTGTATTCATTATGATTAAGTCACCATTGTTAAAATACCATGATATAACTCTAAAAAATTATAATGAATTTTTTCCCTCTATTTATTCATGATATATTCATAAAATGGAACCATTTACCACTCTTTGGTATTTATGATAATTACAATTTTTTTAATGAAAATCCAACTTCATTTCAATATGTGATTGAAAATATATGTTCATTCAAAAAATTTCTTTGTAAAAATGTTTTTAAAATATTATTAATGATATTGTCAGATCATTTTCTTGGAAAATTATTTTGGAAATGTTTTATGTTTCAAAAAGTGTTTAAAATATTTTTCCAAGATTCAATTATAAATCATAAATGTTATTATAAAAGAAAAAAAATTTAAATTTTTTTATGCATTTTTTTTCAAAGATGAAAGAATATATTCCTCGTCAAATGTTTTAAAATGGGTTTTAGTGATTCCTTTATAATATAGGGTCATTTGAATTGAAATTTATTTTCAAAAAGTGTTTATTTTTTAAGAACTGATCTTAGAGGAAATGATTTTTTCTCCATGAAATGTTTTAAATGATCGATAAAAATTATTTTACAATTAATATGGCATACATTGATATATATATTACACTATAATTGGTATATGAACCAATAATACCATTATTATACTTTGTATTAATGGTATTTCTTGTTATGAAATATTTTTTTGAAACCTTTTTTATTCGATAGGTTGTAACATGAGAAAATTCTTATAAATCCCATTTCTTTTCACTGGTCATGCTATGATGAAATGGTTATAAAGACTGCCCCTTTTCATAGGTTATGATATGGTGAATGGATAATTATTCTAATTTCATTTAATTGTTTATGGTATTCTGATTGATTGTGATCTTATGAAACACATATGTACGATTTCATTGTGTGAGTGGGGAAACCAGTATCTACCTCTAATAAATTTGGTAGGGATTTATATATATCAAAAGATAGAAATGGCTATAATGAGGAGTGAAACCAGAACAATAATAACTAGTTGGAATAAGGAGTGAAATAGACACCTAAAAGGAAATTATCTACAATTATTATCTTGGGAGTGAACCTTGAATACTACGATGTTACACATGGATGATTCTTTCTTTTCCTTAATGTTATGCATGAAATTGATTACATGTTTATAATGTTATGCATAAAACATATTTACATGTTCAAAATTTTATGTATGGAAATATATTTCATGTCCAAAATGTTATGAGGGGACCTTATTTCATATCAATTATTTTAGGCGAGTCCTTGATTTTATGTCCATAACATAATGAGTAGACCTGTTTCTATTTACACATGTACATAATATCATAATATGATGTGTATACCTGAAATTATTTGCCTTATTTCAATGATATTATGTAATTACAAATTTTCATTGATTTCTTTATGAATCATTCCTTATAAACTACTAATATTTATACTATAACTCAGAATTGTGAATTTTAATATGCATGTTATGATCTTGAAATATCATTATCATGTTATGATGCCCTTAGGTTCATATTATGTTTACGTAATTCAATTTTTTACCCTTTTTGAGCATCATATATCACCCTTTCCTATGTTTTATTTCCCCAAGTTTTGAGGAACGTTTTTAAGTATAGTAAATAGGAATGTCCTTATAGGAAACATTGATGATCTTTTATTAGATTTGATGTCTGTGTAACATGTTTCTAGAAGAAATAATCTATTATGGTGCTCAAACTTTTTGTGTGTGTAATATAATGAATATTATTCTAAAAATATGTAAAAAACATGTATAATAATCTCAGGTCACTATAGTTGGTATCAAAAGAAAGGTTCAGTTGTCCTTGGAAACTAAGATGTGAAAATATTAGTGATTTACCTGGTGATATTCCAATGGGTCTTTCTAGGGATTCCTCTAAGTATAACTATAATTATGTTTAAATGATTTGGAAAATGACTTGGAATATTGTTATAGGATTAAAGGAGTGATTTTTAATAAATTACATGCTTGTCTAGATACAAAACATTGATGTTGTTATGGAATATATATACATTGGTGTAATAACCCCAAAAACACCTTATTGAGCTAGAATTGACCTGTAACTGGTGCATGAAAATGGGAATTGTAGGACTCTTGGTTTAACACTCCCATGTGATATGCTTTGGAAATAAAAAACTCATTATATACCATCATGAAGGATTTCAATAGATGATGACTATTAATGACCTAGGAGAAACCAAATGTGTCATATATTAAAGTGTTGGTCTCATGATTTAGACATATTATAAATAAATTTTTATGATTATTTGATTTTACAATATGATTAGTGTTTCTCACACAATTCTTCTATTTTTTTTGTTGACTGGAACCCAAATAAGTTGTGTTAATTATGGGCATGAAAAAAAATTAAATGATTTTCCTCCTTGTCAACCAAATGCTGTGGGAGATGTAACGAAAAAACTTCTTTCTTATCATCACAAAAAATTATTAAACTATGAATCATAGTGACTATCCAAACAAGAAATGGAGGAGAGAATATTATATTGATTCATTCATGAGGAAACACACACAATATTTTAGTGGTTCCACTTAATCTCTAGAGGATTAAAAATGGATGAATAAGATTAATTTTTTTTCTATTCTCCATTGTTTAATGAGGGAAAATGTCACTCTGGATATCTACTATCTAGAAGGAAAGGTAGATGAATGGTTTAATATTAATATGAATACATGACAATGAGAATAAATTGAATCCATTTAGTGGGATTTTGTTCAAATATTATATTTTAATAAGTAAATTCCTCATATTCTTCATCAAAATTGAGAAGTAATTCCTACAAATTATTTAGAAGGATAATGAATCTATTGGTCCTTATGAAAAAATTTCATTAGATACGAGATTTAATATTCAGGTATTATAATTTAGCTTGAAATTAAGATTGTCCAATTAATTATCCTCCTAAAAGAAAATCTATGAAGGTTGTTAGCCATCAAGGAATTTAGATGATATTAATAAATTGTTCAATGTGGACTATATGTGGAAATGGAATATGGAAACCCTCTTGGATATGGTGATAAGAAAAGTAAAATAGGGTTCCCTGGAAAATCCAATGATAAGTTAGGTTGAGGGAAGAAATATTTTCAAACTACTACATTCCAAAGATATTTCAAGGAGCACATAGGATATTTACTGAAAGTAAGAATAAGGTGATTTAGGTGTGGGAAGCTATGGAATCATGTAAATTTTTTTTGAAATGACTTATATGTGATAATCAATGAAATTAATGGAGTGAGATATCAATAGAATTCACCTACCACACTCTAGTGCTTCAAGTGGAAGGAGTTTCAGAATTATGCAAACCAATGTCATAATATAAGGGCTAATGCAGATGATATTCCAAATGAACCTATGAAAACAAATGATAACGGGGCTTATGAAATCACTATGGATGAGGTGAATCAAGATAATTAGTTCACAGTTATCTTCTACTATTTAGTTGGGTATTTTATTATTTATTTTTTATGGATGAGCCCCATGAAAATATTATTATGAAATTTCATGTGGTTTTCTCTCTCTATAGGGATTCTGAAATAATTAAATATAATTTTACTTCTAATAGTACAAGGATAAACTGAATTTTCCAATGATTTTATTTGTAAAATACAAGAGATTGAATTTGGAATAAATGGGAATAATCTTTTTGAATAGTTTATGTTTTCATTAAAATAATAATTATGGATACCATCACTAGTTTTCGAGTTTATGTTTTATAATAAGATTAAAGTCATTGAGACCCCTTTTAAGGATTCATGTGATGTGAATTATCACAAATTAAGGGAATTTAAAGAGACATTTATGGTAATACAATGTTTTGGGTTTATCTATGTTTTAGTGAATATGTTATTTAAGAAAAAGTGTCATTAATTTTTTTTGTCTAAGATTAAAGGTAATGGTAACCATTAGGGTTTAACATATAATTGATGTTAAGGTAATTATGGGTTTTAGTGGATCACCTTCTAAATTCCACACACTCTGTCGCTATGATAGAAGATTTATCTTTGAATATTCTTTCTAGAATATGCATTATGTGGTAAGGTTCATGAAGTATCAAATAAAATAAAATATAATTTATATCTTAATTGTACCTCAATAATTTATGTATTTTTAGCTTGATGTTGAAATAGATTTGAGTTTCATCATTGCATATCATCCTCAGATCGATGGTCATTCAAAGAGAAGAATTCATTCCTGAGAAGATATTCTAATATATTGTTCAATGTATTTTAAATATGTTAGGGATATCAGCTTCCTATAGTTTATATTTTTTTCAATAATATCTTTCAATCAATTACTAATAAGACCTATTATGTGACCATTTTTTAAATGAAATGTAGAACATCAATGTACTTCAATGAATTTGTAGAAATAAAGAGACTAAAATCTAATGAAATGATGAGATGAAAGAGATGGTTAGAGCCAATTAGAAACATGTATAGACTACAAAATTATGATATAAATATTATAATAATAATCATTGATGTGACATTGAATTTTAATTTGGTTAGAATATATTTATATTAATTTTTTTTGGAATAATTAATGAAAAAATAATAATACATTGGTTTAACGATCCCTTTATAATACATGATCATAGTGGAAAAATATCTTATTACAAGGAGCTTCCACATAACCTCTCCCAAGTTAATGATGTGTTCCATGTATTTATCCTAAGTATGTAAACACACAATAAATCACACGTACTAAAATACTAGGTCATACCATGGGAAAAATTAAATTTCTTATGATGAATAACCGGTAGAAATTCTAGATCAAATAGGGAAATTTCTATAAATAAACCATTACCTTAGTCAATATTTTGTAAAGAAACTAGCTTATAGAAGTTACATAGAAACCTAAGGATACAATGAAGTAGAAATATCCTTATTTATTCATACTAATGAAATTAATTTTGATGAAAGAAATTCATTTTTGTGGGGGTAGAATGTGACAACCGAGGATTTTGAGAAATATATATTTTCAATTAAATTTAATATTTTTATTATTTTTCATTAAACGAAATATTGAGTATATATTTATTTACACATAATACCATGTTATTCTTTAATTATACTAATCATAATATTTTACTACATGAAACACTTTGTTAGTGTTCATTTCACATGACACCGAGTTTTAACAAAACCACGATATATTATTGATATAGATATTTAAACTTAAGAATTATCAGCTATTTTTTTCAATAAAGAGTGTTAATAATATTAACTAAATAATGGAAAAATGGATTTAAAATGTGAATATAATTTGTTTTATGGTGACCAATAAATTTGAAATGAAAATAAAATCATTTGAATATTAAAGGAACCATTTTCAGAAAAATATTTTTATACACATAAAACAGTTTTACCTAAATATTGTAAAAACTATTTGGTGAATAATATTAATGAATTTAATATATTATATATTAAATAATGAATTTAACACTTGTATTATTTTATATATAGATAAGTGATAAGAATAAATCCAATTTTATGATTAAAACTATATTTTTTTAAAAAGTGGTTTTTGTCGCCTTTATATAGGGAACTCATTTTAAAAATGATTTTAGAAAATTATATAGTGCCAATAGGGAAAAATGAAACTCATATTTTCATTAAGAATATCATGATTATGTTATGGTGTTTTATTTATTTTTCTTTATTTTTTCAAAAAGTGAAAAATAATAAATTGTAATTGAAAACTACAATTTCATTTAAATAATTTATAATGATAAATATTAAAATGAATTATATTTAATGTAAAAATAACTAAATATTAATTATATTATTCCAATATAGTTCATTGAACACTTTTAATATTTAATTTTAATATAATTTTTTTAAATGTTTTAACAGATTCGCTTTAAAAACCATCTTTCATGACATGTCCATGAGATAAAATTTAAAATAATTTTTTACAACTTTTTGTATTGAATTGGGAAAAATAGATTCAATATTTATAATAAAAATAATTTATAATTTATAATAAGTTCATGATAATGTTTTACCAAAATGTTTTGTGAAAATATTTAAAAATGATCACATTGACTAAGAGAATAACTCATTTACCAAGGGGATAAACTTCCAATATGAAGGGAAAATGAACTAGAAAATATCCAAATACACATTGGATGAAAATATTTTTAACTTTTCCCCAATATTTTCTATATTGGTAATTATTTAATCAAATTTAAATTGAATAACTGTTGGTTTTATTATCTATTTTGGAAATATTACCAAAGGGCCTCTCAACGCCATTATTAAAGCCCACTCTCTCCCCCTATATTTACAACTTCAAAAACAATTGGTTTTTCCAAGATCAACCCAAATAATTTATAAAAATACCTAATATAATCCTAGAATTCATAAATTGGGCATTAATCCAAACATGCTTCCTTTTTTGAAAACTAAAAATGAGATACTCAAAAAGGTGAACATTTTAATTAGTACGACGAGAGGCAATACATAATGTAAAGGGATATTTAATCTCACATTTATTTTAGTGAGACTTAGGACATATTAAAATATCAATTTATTTATGGTGTATATAATACCAAATGAAATACTTTATTATGATTATTATTTATCTCATGATATTAAATGTTTCAATTGATTCAATTTTTTCATGGATCTCATGATTCAATTATTACTCATATTGTAATGTATTTCCATATCACTTTTATAATTTTGTGATACACAATCTACTTTCACCACCCCTTTCATCTATTTGGTGAGTATAATAAGCATCAATTTTATTTATGACGATTCTACACAAATTTAATTGTATTTTATTACAAATATTAGGATTAATATTTCATGGAGATTATTTTTAAAAAGATTCCAAATTAGTAAGGGAATTTTGTCTCAATTTTTCTTCTTAGAGATATATGTTATGTTATGAAACAATATTATTTTATGAGGGGTATATGCATCCCCATTGGAATTGAATATCATGAATTTAATTAGGATCAAGATATTTTATGTTGCATTTTATGTTATTACTTCTTGTTTATTATGATTCATTGTTATAAATTTTTTACAGATTTTATGTCACAATCTCATCATTTATCAGGGCTTTTTATGATTATGTAACAAATTTTGAAATATCATGATCCAACTACCAAATATTATGATGAATTTTTATTATGATATGGTTATTCATGACTTCTTCATGTAATTTTACCATTTATCCACTCTTTGGTAGATTTTATAATTAATAATATTGTTATGATAATCCAAAAATATTTCTCTCTATGGTTAAAATTGCATGTTTCATTCAAAAAAAATGTAATTTTTTTTATTTTTAAATTATTTTTTAGTTAATTTTCATGGAAAATGATTCTGTAAATTATTTATGTTATAAAAATTGTTGGAAATAATTTTCAAAGGGTCCTATAGAAAATTTCACTATTATTTGCAATGAAAATGTTTTTGAAAATGTTATATGTCTTAAAAAAAATTTCAATGTGAAAAAGATATTTTCCCCATGAAATGATTTAAATTTTTTTTATAGATTCAATTATATTTGAGGACTATTTTAAATTAAATGAGCTTTCAAAGAGTATTTCTAATTTTTGAAAAAATGATTTTTCAAAAAAATGTGGTTTTCCAAAGGAAATGTTTTAAATTATTGAAAAAATTATTATCCATATAAGAAAACATAAATTGATATAACTTATTATTTACATGGTATATTATCTAAGTATACCATTCTTATTCTTTCTCATAATGGTTTATTTTTATGATGAAAAGTTGGTTATGAAACCTGTTTCTCTTCCACAGGCAATACCGGGGTGAAATACTTATGAAACCTATTTCTTTTCATAGGTCAATATAAAAAGAAATGATTATGAAGCCTATCAAATTTCATAGGTTATGATATGATGAAATTTTTATGATACACATTTCATTCCATGGGTTATGATTTGATGAAAATTTAAAATATAGTGTCACATATATGTATGATTTCTATTTGCAATAGGTGGTACCTATATGTCCCTCCAATGATTTGGAGAAAGATTTATATATATCATGAGGTATACATTTATGAAATATGGAGTAAACCAGGTAAAAAAAATACATCGCTGGAATGAGGAGTGTGCTCAGCATAAAAAAGGAATGTTTTTACTATGATGGTCATGGGAGTAAACCGTGACTACTATGATGTTATTCATCGATCTGTTTTTCATGTCCACAATGTTATTCATGAACATTATTACATGTAAAAAATATTATTCATTAACATTATTAAATATTCCAAATGTTATGCATGGACCTATATTTCATGTCCATAATGTTATAGGTTGACCCGAGTTCATCTCCATATCTTTTTTCATGGGACAAATTTCATGTCCTTATCATAATGAGGGAAACTATTTATATTTATATGTGTTGAAAATGTTATAAGTTTATTTTTATTCCACAAATTAAATTTCTTATTCTAATGATATGATCGCATTAATAATGTTCTTTTATTTCTATATGACTCATGTCTTATGATGTACCAATATGTAAAAAATGACTCTTGATTATGATCTTCGGTATACAGGGAATGATCTAGAAATTCTATTATCATGTTTTCATACCCATATGTTCATATTATTCTTATCTATGTTCATTATTTACCCTTACTAAGCATCATAGGTCACCATTACTTTTTTTTTTACTTTCACCAAGTTATGAAGATAGTTTTTAAGTCAGATTTCTCATTGGGATGATCTTTACAGGAAACAATAAAGATCATTCAGTAGATAATAATATTGTGTTCCAGGTTTCCAAACGCACTATATCATTATAGTCTATGGAAATGTGTTTATGAAATATAATAAATATTCATCTAAAAATATGTAATATCCATTAAAAAGAATCCCTGGTTTCTATACAATTGTTTCCTTGTTTATCTCATGATATATACATCCTTACGTAATAAATTAGAGGGAGACACATGTACCCCCCATCATTGGTTATAAATTAACCACTGTACTTGATTATAACATAACAACCATTCTTGGTTATCATATAACCATAAATATATAAGGAAAATTTACATATGTGTTCCACATGTTCATAAACCATTCAACATATCAAAACCCAGGAATTGTAATGGGTTTCAAAAATATTTCATCACCAAATAATCTCTGAAAATTATATAGGTATCATAATTTTTTTTATCATTTCATCAAAGCATTAATCATGGAAAAAAGATGGGTTCATAATCATTTTATCATGGTATAACACATGAAAGAGAAACCTAGTTCATTAAATATAATTTCATCATAAAAATAAACCACATAGAGAAAGAATAATATTGGTATCCTTGGATCATATCACCTTTAAATATTAATTAAACTCAAATTAAATAATCATAGATGGAAAATAATATTGAAAGAATACTTGGGATATTTCTTGAGGAAAATATCCTTTAATTGAAAATATATATTTAATATATAAAAAATCATAATTTTTTTTGTTTTATTTAAAAATATATTATAAAATATATAAAAGAATCTTATAAAAATCATTTTAATTTTTTTGAGGAAGATATACTTTCCTAATAGAAAGTATTTTTTTTAAATTAAAAAATTTCTAAATTCTTTTCACATTGAAATAATTTATTTAAAAAATAAAAATTTATGTAATATTAAAGAGTGAATTTTAATTTAAATGTGAATTGAAAAAAATTTAGTGGATCCTTGAAATCATTTAGTGCTCATGACAACATGAATTTTTGTTCATGTCATGTGTTTAATAAACAAATATTCTTTTAAAATTTTTGGTAAAATCCAAACATGCATTATTTCATAAAATAGAATGAAAAATAATTTTCAAATATTTTAAAAAATTTAAAAAGGGGTAAAAATTTATTAAATATTTCAATGGGTGGAAAAATTATACCGTTACATCACAATATATAGAATAATAATAGGATAATAAAAACATTATTTTCTTGAGATATGTATCAAAATATTTTGTTCTCGGAAATGTAACCACAAATAATCTCGATAAATGATGAGATCATAACATGAAATATTTACAACATTAGCAGGATTGAATCAAAAGTCCAATGAAAAGATAAAATAAAATAAAACTTAAAATATCATAGGTATAAATAAAATCATGACATTACAAGTCAAAGGGACTGTATATACCCCTATTGAAATAATACATGTTCATAACATAATATATGTTTCAATGAAGTAATATTGAGATAAAAATCCCTCACCACAAAGATAAAGTTGAAATTACAAACCCCATGAAATAGATATCCTATAATAGATGTATAAATATCCTTTATTTTGAGGTAAATAATCATTAAAAATATTCAATAGGAGTATACACCACGCATAAAAGAAACATGTGTTGTATTTGTTATTTTTCTCAGATGAAATAAAAGTGAGACCGAAATACCTTACCCGAAGTCATGACTTATATATTAAAAATTTAGACATCCTAGATAAATTTTTTCCATTATTAAACAAATATTAAAAAATAAATATTTATATATTTAAGATCATATATGATCTTATTATGAAATTTTATTTCCCATTTTTTAATAATTCCATCTTAAAGATACATTTTGGGTAATGACAACCTTGTTTTTCATATATGTTTTTAATTGTTATAACTTTTATCCTATTACATTGATTATACTTCCATAAACTCCAGATTGTAACAAATTATATTATTATCATATATATTCAGTATAAATGGTTTTATAGTAGTCATTATAATTCAATGATAGGTAATTAAATACACCATTCATGGAAATGGTAGGTTATAGGTATGCATGGATACTTTCTACATTTTCTTGTTGAACTAATTGAAAGAAAAATAAATAATATATTATCATTAAAAAGAAATTTTATTTCAAATACACCTTATATTTTCTTTATACCTATCCTTAATATATTCCATGTGAAGTGTGAATGAATAACACCGCTTCACGAGGTGGTAGTCCCCCATAAACATGAACGAAATAATCCTATTCCCACAAAATAGAGATTATTATGGTATATGTGATATAATAATTAAAAAATCATTATAAAAACATAAATAATATATATATATATATAATAATAAAAATTCATCATTATATCCAGCCTCGAGAGGTGGTAATAAAGAAACAAATGACAGTAGTTAACGATGTGGTAGTCCACCGTACACACAAACGATGATTTCATAACTCATATTATAGATGTAGAGATCATTTTAGGACAATAGATTACATATAAATAGATATTTATATTTAAAATAAATTTAATATTATATAATCATGGTATAATAATAATTTAAGAAACTATAAACTGAAATAAATTAGAGATGGTTATTTAAAACATAACCTCCTCTCCAAGTATTCTCCTAATGTTTTCACTAAATCCATGCAATGTTGGATTCCATCCAAAACATGGTATAAAGGAATAGGTAATATAATATGGGATTTGATTCGGTCAGGTATTGGCTAATCTATAGAGTTGTGATGGTATGAATTAGAGAGGATAGGGGTAGCCTGTTATAAATGGGGGAGGACCCAATTGTTATATTTGAAAATAATTGACTAATATAATGATTTTCATAAGTAAAAAGGGTAAAAATATAGAATTGTAGAAAAATATTGGTTTAATAGTTTCAATATTTCCATAAAATATTTTTAGACATGTTTATAAGAAATTTTACCCTTATATTTTTAGTTTACCCCCTATTAACCCATTTTTACGTTAATCAGAGAAATTAATTTTTTCTAGCATTCACTATTCATTTTGGTAAAAAATTTACATGAGACTATTATATAATATAGGTTATTATAATTAAATTATATGGAATATATTTTTATAATTTTCATTAAAAAATTGGTAAAATTCAATTTAAAATTAATCTACCAGAGGTGATGAGAAAACACATTTTTAATGAGAAAATATTCAAACATTTGTTATGTTTTTATATAAAAATTAATATAAAATTGATTATAATAATCAAAATTTTATTAAATAATGAATTAATGATTTATTTATTTAAAACCAATTTATAATATAATTTAACATTATAAATAAAAAAATGAAAAGGAAAATTTCATTTAAAATATGTATTTCTTTCACAATTAATTAAAATAAAAACATTTTAGAAAAATTAATGACATTCACCCTAACATAATTTGACAACATGATTTCAAAAATAATTTTTATTTTATCAAATTAATTTTCTAAAGTTTCAAAAAAAAAATTAAATAAGTGCACCATAAAGAGGAGACATAACATTTTTTTTTGAAAAATACTATTTTTAAGAATACAACTGGTTATATTTTCTCTTTTTTCAAGAAATAACATATGATGACTTTTAATTAGTTTATTGAATATATATAATATTTAAATTTCATTAAAATTATTCACTATAAGTAGTTTTTTTATTTTTTTTATGTAGAACTTAATTGTTTTCACAAGATACTGGTTTTTAGAAAAATATTTTCTTTATTTTCAAACTGTTTTATCTTCTTTTAAATTAATTGGTCACCAAATATTTCATTACATATATGTGTTTGAACCACATTTTCATTTTTTTAGTTTATTATATTCATACCCTCCCTTATAACTTTTGGGAGATAACTAGCATAATAAATAATAATATTTTAATTGTATGACATGTTGCTTTTAAACATAGTGTTCTATGTAATGAAAGCAATTCACTATACTATGTGTAACAAAAAAAACCTATTTTGGAGTGCAATGAAATATGAACATATTTTTATTTTAATAGAATCATAAATCAGTGTTTCATTTCACATAAAATATGTAATAGATCAATGTATTTGAAAAAATAATTTTTAAAAATCTAAAGGTATTATATATTACACCCCATAAATTAAATTTCAACCTAAAAAATCATGTTTGTAATCATATTTGTATCATTTTTAAATTCATTCATAGAAACCCACATAATATAAATGAATAATAAAACTTAAATTAAAAAGGGAATGTTGGAATCATAATGGATACCTAAAGTAACTCATTGATAAGTTTCCACTTAGGAGAATATATGTTGGAAGGGAAAAATTGGACATGGATGAAAAGTTTAAGTAATAATATATAGTGATAAGGATCAGTGATATTAATAAATTGGTTTTGTATATATATTTTTAGAGACCATAAAACCAAATATCTATGAAAAACGTCCCTAATATCATAAAAAATAGTGATAATAGGTACTATTTAATCTCAAGAATATTTTCATAAGTTTTGAATAATTTTAATGAGAAGATAAACATACTCGATTTCATTCCATTTTATAAGGTCAAACTATCCTTTAGTATTTCCTTCATTAATTTCCACTTCATATCATACTCCATGAAATTATAGTGAATAATTTATGCTTGGATCACCAATGTATTATAATATCAGTAGATATATTGGTGGTCCATTATATCTTCCTTCGGTAAACATCACAAATAAAATTTTATCAAAGGTTTTCCAATATGCATAAATTTTCATATATAAAAAATTATAAATTAATCTCTAAAACATCATTAAAAAATATACATCAACCATTTTATATATGGTTCATCATATTACCCTTATGAATGATAAATATACAAACATTTATAAAGTCTCTAAATTTCAAAGATGAAATTATCATTAATCCCCAAAATAACATGTGACAGTTTTTAATTGTCACATACAAAACATGTGAATACCTTCATCATGCATTCCTTATAACATAATTACTATAAGCACTTGTTGAAAATAGGAATAATTCATCATTAAATATATAGAACATAAATTATTGGATATATTCTTTAAATCCAAAAATATTGAAAACTCCATTAATGATAGTGTAGACCAATTTTTCAAAAAAATCATTAGTTAGTTATAATGAAATTAGTACAATTCAGTAGCATATTCATTTCCAACATCCCTTTATCCTTACATTGTTATCTCATTTTTTGGAACACATTAAAGGTAATCTTCAAAATATCAATTTTCAATAAATTTATTTTCTAATCCAACAGCCTTAGTGAAAATATTGTTTTAAATACTTAATGAAAAAATATATAGACAATAATGATATATTTCATGATTCATATTACAAAATATTTGAATTCCAATAAATAAATACTCTATTCATTCCACTTCCATCTCAAAATATTATCTAGGGTTCATCATTGTATTCCTCATTACCTATATCCATTATCATGTCATTTGTATTTTCTTCATCATAATAAATATAATCCTTCCTCATACTATGTTACTAATAATATTTATGAGATTTCACCTTAGAAAATTTATTATCATAATTACAAAGTTTCCAACATTTAAGAAATTCAACTATTGATGATATCTTATATATACTAATATCCTCATCCATTTTATTAACTATAATATTCATTTCCTTTTATAGATACATTCTTTGTGACATTATTATATAGACGGAAAATACCTTCCCATTCAACTGATACATTCAATTTAATTCCACATTCACTATATATATGAAATTGAATATTCATTCCTTGATGGTTACCATCACCTTAAATCTCATTGAACTATTTCCATATCTTCTTTGGTTGAGTATTAAATTTTCTTGTGGTAATCATTGATAATCATGTTACATTAAAATTAATTAAGACTAATAAAAAAAATTCTTCACTCAATTCATCATTATATTTGGAATCTCATAAAAAAATTCAACTATCACATTCAATGTTAATCCATTTTCATCTAGATTATTCCATTGACTAAGACCAAAAAACATAGTGGGAGAAACAAAAATAATAATTTAAAATCACATAGTCTAAAAAATATTTTAGGAGGTTCTAATTCGGACACTGTGTTTCTAATATATAAAACATTATGTTTACCCTAGGAAATTCATAGTTATAATTTTTTCAAATCTCTCCAAATTATTTTTATAGAGTTGTTTATATTTTAATGAATATCACCAAGGAGTGTCAAATGAATTTTGAAACAAGACATGTTTTCATACACTAATTGACGACCAAGTGAAGCTATATGCACCCTTTGTAGTGTTATCACCCCTAGTATATAAGGCCCCAACCATAATTAGTAAATATTATTGATTCTTAGTAAAGAAATTAATTTACTTCACATTGATGATCTTTTCAATATTAATGTTTTTGAAAATTAGTCTGCAAATCATATATAAAAGACCATAAAATTATATTTGAACACTTCATATTAGTATCCATATTCCCATAATAGAAACTTTTTAAAATAAAGCATGATTTAATTTCATGGAAAATGTCAAGGAAATTTATACAGATTTTTTCCATTACCCATCCATAATCCATGTGCAAACATTTTAAAAATATGGGATAATCACAAAATCTTAGTATGGGATAGAAAATGAAAGGAAATTGTTAGTTTGATAAAAATAAAGAAAATCGTATAATATTTTACTTTAGCTTAAATTATCTTTGAGAGTATGAAATAAAATTTTTAAACATCAATAAAAACACAATTTTTTTCTCAAATAATATCATAACAATCTGTAATAAGAAATTAAAATTCCTTTAGGAGACCAATAGATTCATAATCATAAAACCCTTTAGAAACCCATTAATTTTTTATAGTTGTACGACCAATATCAAAATATTTCACTCATATAAATTGAATAACAATATTGACAACTTCCATACCCAATTAATTATAGGTATATCATAGAACCACCCAAATTTTAATAAATAAATGTATCTCCTTGTGAAATTTTGGCCACCCATATATATGTTGGAATAGGCTATCCAGATTCTCTTTGGGCCACCCCACATATAAGCTATAATCGGATCACCCAATGCTATCTAGCCATCCCACATATAAGCTGTAATGGGGTAACTCATTTCATATAATTCTTAATTACCATATCATTTATTCAAAACATTTACTATAAATACCATTGAAAAAATAATTTCAAACCCATATTGAAAAACATTTTGGATTAAAATACCATTTTCTTCAAATAACCAATTTTTAACTGAAAACACCATTTTCAATACCAAAAATAACACAAGGGAAAAATGAATTATTTTAATTTTCTAAAAAATGTAATCCTTAAAAGAATCTAGATATTAAATAATAGTCATGGTTCCAGAAAATCCATTTTCACCATGTGTGTTAAGAATAGAACATCACTTTTTTCATATATCAAATCGTTCCGTATAAGACACAAAAAAATATTCCCTTTGATTTTTTTAATGAAAATGAAAATATGCCTAAAATTTCAATTATAATAATTTTATTTACATGTAAATAAATATTTAAATTAATATCAATAATATTGACATGGAAAAAATGTTTGATAATAAAATCTTTAAACAATCAATGTGTCCCATTCCTCTTTGAAAAAATAAATCATAATCTACATAGAATAGTAAAATTAAAGATTTTTTTATAATATGAGAATAAATATATTAATGATATGATATTTAAAAGTGTTTTTATATAAACCTCATAAAATAATATGGTTATATAATTTCACAATATTCCTTAATGAAAGGAGATTGTAACGAAATCCCTTACTTTATGTCTGAATTTTCCAGTCTGTCTTTATCTTCCTGAATAGTAAATTTTTGTTAATTATTTTATTTCATCTGAACCCTGTTCAAATTTTTCAATAATTTTATTTTACATATTACATAGTCATATAAAACTAATTAAACAATTATATCTACATTGAGTGTTTTTTTCTCCAAATTTGGCTTATGTGTCAAAATGACTAAGGTTGGTTGAATACAGTCAAGGTGGGTATTTTAAAAATATATCCGAAATAATAATCCTAAAATAACTATCATATTTATAAATAAATTATTTTTTATAACCAATAATAAATCATTGTTATAAAATATTAACAAACATTACAAATATGGAGATTACAGTCTATATGTTCGAATGAGTAACGTTCCCATTTTTTAGTGATCATCATGGGAAAATCATAATTAAACTTTATATTTACATAATTAAAATTATATAAAAAACAATATTATTTAATTATTTATACTTATATATATATATATATTAATTTCTATGTAAAAGGAATGTCATATCTTCGATGAGGCTATAGTCCACACGTCCACGAATGACGTTATCACTTTTTCTTTTAGTGGAAAGGTAATAAATAAAATAAAAAATTACTTTTTCAGAAAAGTAATTATTTCATATAATTTATATAGATTTTATGTGTATCAAATTTTTTTATTAAAATATTACTTAGCATCTTCTGTGTAAAACATAACTGAATCAAATCTTTTTGAGGAGCCAGTAGTCCACACATCCCCAAACGTTGTTACCATATTCTCATAAAAAGAAATAAATGAAGGTATATTCTATATAAAAAATTCAATAGTATGATGAAATTATAAATATCATATATATCATATAAAAACTAAATTTACATCATAATGTCCCACCATGATGGGTGGTAAAGAAAAAAATGACATCATTTCATGAGGTGGTTTTTACCGTACACACCAACGATAATTTCATTACCGATTTGATGGAAGTGTGTGTAGCTGTAGGTAGAACATATATAATTAATAAATATATATATAAATATATATATTTAGGATAAATATTTTTTTATATAAGAATATAATATAAATAATTTAATTAATGGAGAAAGAAATAAAAAAGCAATTTAAGTGTATGAATGTTGCTTATTTATCAGGAAACACATTTTGTTTCCACTAGTAGGCTTCTTTGAATAAATTTATACCCAATATTATTATTATCGGTTTGTATTAGAGAAAATTTTATTTCATGTTTCCGGTTTTAGAATATCCAAAAGTCTTTATATGTGTGAATAAGTGGGGAGGGTGAGTTTGTTTTTATAGTGGGGGGGTGGCATTCCGGTAAATAATAAAAGGTTAACAATATTCAGAGGACTCTATTCCAAAATGTTCTAAAAAAATTAAAAATAATAGATAAAATTGTATTCATGTTCATTTAACACTCAAAACACAAAATAAAATAAAATCATTTTTATTATTTATTCTTTAGTATTTATGATTCCTTATTTTTTTCATTTTGGTTTTTCATTTGGGTTGCCTGTATTATAAACTATGTAATTCATCCATTAAGTCTAAAAAAAGTGATACATATGATAAAATTTAGACCCATTAATTAAAAAATATTTCTTATAATTTATTAAATAAAAATACATTATGTATTGGAAATTAATTTTTACAGAAACAAATGCAACAAATGAAAAACCCTACTTTAACCCTAACTACACAAACAAAGTTTTTACAATTCAGCGGTCAATAAATTAATTATAAAAGGTAAATTTTACCACTAATGGAACACATTATAAATTAATTAACTCATTAAAATAACATGTTAGGAGATATTATCTTAGTAATTGTAAATAATTTAATAAAATATAATGCATTTTATTTTATTGTTAACTAAATAATCCACGTGTTGGTGTTTTTTAAGAATTTAATGTAATTATATCTTGTATAAAAATTTAATATAAAATATTATTTTAAAATAATAATTTATTTTCCAAAATAATATTTATTACCAAAACTATTTAGCTTCTTACCAAATCCACATCTTTTTAAGAGTTAAGGGTAGGGAAGGTTCTTTTTTTGTTTTCCTACATAAATAACTTATTACATAGGTCAAATTCAAGTAATAGTATCCAAATAACACATAAAAATAGATTATAAGATGTTTATGGTTGATATATGTCCCTATAATTGGTTTTGTACATGTTTTTTGTCATTTATACACCTTATATTCTATGCTTAATCATAAATTAAGATTATTATTACAATAATCACTATAATTAATTTTAATTATTTTCTTTTATAATTTCTGTTAGAAAATTTATTTGATCATATTAAAAGAAAAATTTAATTATAATTCCAAATACATATATCAATTTTTTAAAATTCCATTCACATATTTGAAAAAAATTAATTTAAAATTAATCTCACAAACACTTTGATACAACGAGTTTATAAAGATAAAAGATGAAAATATTGAAATGTTTTTGTATCGAATTTCATTGTGTAATTTTGTACATTTAACTAAATTGGACTTATTTATTTGTAATCTAACTAATTTTAATTTAAGGATAATTTAAAATATATTTTAGATATATTAATAAATTACATGAAAAATCAGTTTTCAATTAAAATGCTTTATTTTTTACTATTAATCTTAAAATGAAGCCTCTTAGTAAATGACTAAAATTTCACCCAATCAAAATTTTAATATTCCTAATATTTTTTTTTAATTTTTTCTAATAAAATTTATATATGTTTAAAAGAGTAGTATTAAATAAATTATTCCAATAGAAGGTGGTACAATTGGTTTTTAAGAAAATAATACTTTTAAGTATAAAAATAGATTTATTCTTATTTTATGCCTATCAAATCTATTATATGAATGTCAATTTTGTTTTTACAGAAATTGGTCTAAATATTATAGTTTATCTAATTCACACCCGAAAATATAATGGTTAGCTGACAACTTCCATATTAAATAATAATGTCAACAGTATGTTATTGTTTGGTAAGACTAAACCTTGTGTGTAACACACATGTTATTGAAGAAACTTGGAGTTATGAGAATCTCCAGATAAATTTGGTATTCTGTATAATGAAATAAAAAATGTGAATTGCATGTAACATATCATATTAGATAATTTAAATAAAATTTAAATAACATATTTCATAAAATTTTAGGATATTACACCCTACCCCTTTAAAAATATTACATCCTCATAATTTCTACATTATCTCAGTAAAATATGGTTGGATATTTGAAAATACCATTGTGGAAAAGAGCATATTCCTAATTTTTAGGAATTATTTTACTTTATTTGAATATAAGGAATTATAATTTAATTATATATTTCTATTTGAATAAATTCATCCTTCTAACATTCCATGATATATGATGAATACCCCAAGAATAAAAATAATCATTAAACAAAATATTAACCATAATGGTAATAAACACCTTAAAAATCATGTCCAAAAGTAAAGGACTAATTTTCAATAAACTAAAGACATGCATAAACATACAACCTAATAAAATCTCCAAAGAAACCCTTTACAACTTTATGATCACATTAAAAAAAACATCATAAGGATTTTTAAAACCATGGACCTATGGTTAAACTTCCCAAAACACCAAGCCCCCCTAATCATCCATCCCTTTATCAGATAGACCAATATCCACTGAATTTGTAGAAAAATATTTTCCCCCACCTTTACATTTTTGATCATGATGATTTCCAACTTGAGTATGTAACTTCAAAAACTTGTTTGTAAAATTTCCCAACTCATTATAGATAAAACATCTCATTATTGACTGGATATATGTTTTATCACCCTTGGATTATTAATAACTCTTCCTTATGTAGTCATGAACCTGGTGACCAGAAATAACACACTGGTAAAATATTATAGATCCTAATATAAATTAACAAAAATATAATTCATTAAACATGGATAATGATTTAGGCTTACCTATAGAATTACTAATTGTTGGCCTCTCTATTTAATGCCACCATGACAATTTTTTATTCCATTCCTCTAGTATAAAATAAGTGTGAAAAAACTTCATTTCAAATTTCTAATCACAAAAAACCACTTTATCATAAATTTTAAATTCCAATGAGGTGAAATATTTTCATAGATATGGTTTAAATTTTGAAAAGAATCAATTAACATTACTATCAATGTATTGAATAAAATCCAAAATATACCATGTAAATATTATGAGGCTTTATTTATATACAACCTCTGAATATCAATCCTTTTTCATTAATTCTAATAATGTTTTCTCTATCATAATTTGATCTACTTTATGGTTATATTTTTCATAGAAGAGATTATTAATTATTTCCTATTCCATTTCATTAGGATCATATTTCCCTCCATCACTCCTAACCAAAGACTAATATTGACCAACAACATATAAAAATTATAAATGGAAAGGGTATCATTTTGATTTTTTGAACGTCCCATTACATCAAATATCTTATATGGGAAATTGATCCATCCATTACCTAGCACTGGGTCCTATGATTCATTTAATGATGGGGATGTTGTATTATATAATCATATACTATCGGCATATTCATCCTTGGAAGATCAGGTTCCTCTCTAGAATGGAAACAACCAGAATTAATATAATGATTCAACTGATCCATCATTGAAATAAAATTTTCCATTCTTATTCAAACCATCTCAAGTTAAAATTTTGGAAGGATATATTCTTCTTGGTAACATCTCCAAAAATCATTACTTTTTACTCTATTAAAAACCATTCCTTATAGAAATATTTTAGATGAAGAATCATAGAAATAATAAAATTTTGTTATAATTTCAACATTACCATAAAGTAATATCTTATAAGAGATTTATTTTAACACTATACGAACAACTAAATTTATCTAATCATTTCCTTTGATACCAACTATAATTCCTCAAACATAATAGTTACAGAATCTTGAGTTTCATAAATGAAATTAATTTCATTCACATTAATGAAATTTTCATATTTAGTGTTTTGTAGAATTTTTATATGATTCTTATATAACACAACCAGAAAATAAAAAGTGGATATTTTTGTATCAGTATCAATTTTACCTATAATATAAATCATTTATAGTAAATCATTATTTCATTTAATTTTAAATTACCCAAAATTTCATCTTAACTTCTTCTTTTCTATCACCCATCCTTAAACCATATGAAGCCAAATTAAAAACATGGGATGAGAAAAAAATCACAATAATGGATATAAAATTATAGAAAATGATTTGTTCAAAAAAACAAGAAAAATCAGACAATGTTCAATTTTATCTTCAATGTTATTTGAGAATATGAAATGAAACATTTTTTCGTGAATAAAAACAGAGAAATAATGCACAAAAATAATAATTAAAATCCCTGCCAACAAATTTAAACTCAATTAGGTGAATTATAACATAATATTCATTATTCCATTTCAAAACACTTTTAATTTGAATAGTTTTACGACTGAATCATAAACATCTTAGTCATTCTAATTGAAAAACCATATGTCGAAATACATACCCAATGAATTGAGGGGATATCATAGAACCAACCAACCATTAATCTATAATGGGATAACCTAGCATTATTTTGGCCACCCTAGGTATAAAAATTAATGTGGTAACCCAACACTATCTGGGACACTCAATGAATAAGCTATAACAGGACAACCCAGAACCATATTGGACACCCTAAATATAAGTTATAAAAGTCTCACCCATTTGATATGATTATGAAGTACCCATATCATTAATTAAACACATTAATCAGAAATCCTTTGAAAAAACACTTTTTAAATCCATATGAAAAAGAGTTTAGATAAAAATATCATTTTCTTTTAAACCTACATTTCAAATAGAAAAAAAACTTTTTCTTTAAAATCAAATTTCAATACCAAAGTGAAAAAATAAGGTTTTTCATTTAGGAAAATATGTAATCATGAAAATTAATTTATAAATTAAATAATATTCACAGTGGAATAGAATTCATTTTCACTATATATGTTAAGATTATAACATTACATTTCTCATTTTTCAAACCGTTCTATAAAAAAGTCTTAAAAATATTCATTTTGAAAAAAATTATTGAAATTAAAAATAGAAATAAAATAACCTTTATAATACATTTATTTTCATACAAAAAATTATGTAAAATAATTTCAATAATATTAAAATGAATAATAAGATTTTATAATCAAATATTTAAACATTCAAAGTGTCATATAACACTTTGATCATTTAAATTAAAAGTTAAATGAAGGAATAACATTTTAAATGAATAATTAATAACATTATAATACAAAAATGCATGATATTATATAACAATGTAGATATATATACAAAAAATTAAATAATTTGGTTGTATAACATGAAAATATTCCACAATAAAAGAAGGTTGATAAAAAATCCCTTACCTTGGGCTGGACTTATCAAGCCTACATTTATCTTTTTGAATAATAAAAAAATGATATATATTAAATCGTTTAAGATTTTTTTTCAATTTTATCATAACTTTTATTTCACTTAGTAAATTTTTTATATAATTACATAACCAATTATGTATACATCAAGTGTTTTAAAAAATTCAAATTATTTATCGAAACAAATAATCTTGGATGGCTACGGCCAAGGAGGTCATTATATTAAAATATCCATAATAATAATAATTATATAATGATAATAGTTATTATTAAAATAAAACTTTCAAAACCAATAATGTAATAGGGTTATGAAAAATGAACCAACATTACAATCAATGAGATGGTAGGTCATATGTACACATGCTTAAGATTCCCTTTTTCAAGGATCGTTATGAAAAGAATTTAAGAAAAATTAAAATATCTTGGTATATAATTATATCATAAATAATATAATATTTAATCATATATACTTATATATTTAATTATTGTGATTAAAAAATAATCTCATCATTTCTTGGATGGGGTGGTCCACATATCCACGAACAATATTATGACTTTTTCAATGTATACAAATGTAATAACAAACAAGATATATTATATTTTCAGAAATATAATTATGAAATTAAAATCAAAGATATGTTATTTATATCAAATATTTTTGTTAAACTCATATTAAATTAATTCAATGTTAAGCATGAATTAATCACATCCCTTTGAGGATGCCATAATTCACACTTCCACAAATGATGTTATCATATTCTCACAAAATATAAATCCTAAGGTATATGTTATATAATAATTAAATAAGTATTAATACATTATAAATATCATATATATCGTATAAAAATATTATTTACATAATAATTTTCATCCATTAGTGGTGTTAAAGGAAAAATGAATGACACCATCTCTTCAAGTGGTAGTCTAATGAATACATGAATAGTAATTTCATTACCTGTTTGATGCATCTTTGTTTATGTAGAACCCTCTATATCAAGTAAGAAAACATTCATTTTCATATTTTATGTATGTAATGTTTTTGGGTTATTTTTGAGAGTGTTTTAAGGAATATTTAAATGTTATTAGGGATTTTCTAGAGGTGTATATTTCAATCATGGCTAGTACAAACCATGAAACTGTTATAGAAAACCAAGAAAATTGAGGTAGTGGGATCAGGATAGGTGTGCAGTTTGGAGCACAGTTTGGTAAAACCATGCAGCCATCTAAGAGTAACCATTCTTTTTATAACAAAGTAAATAAATATGGTTGGATCATGGTTTTTCAACAGTGTGGGGTAACCATGCGAAGGGCATTGGTCGGCTATGGATGAATGATAATTTTCCTATATCTGTGACCCAATAGTGATGAATTAATTTTTTGACCCTAAAAGATATGATCTCACTTGTATTTACTCCATACACTCTCGTTTTTACTTATTTAGACCCTAAATTATTTTCTCTAATCCTAAAATCTACGAAGATAGTCCTATTTAATTCGGGAGTGATCTATTGTCAAATATTGGTGCATTGAAGGTGGAATTACATGGTAAGTATCTATTATTGGTGGTTTTCATTAGATATGTTATTATTCCCTATCTTAGATCCATTGATTTTATCCATCTTGGATAAATATATGATATTTTATGCCAATAATGATGAGATTTGGATGTGTTGATTTAATTAACATAATCTAAGGTGTGTTTTTGGAGATTCAACATGTTTTTATTGACTAATTTATGGAATTCTTCATTTTCACCATATTTTTTGAGGTATGTATCTTCACTCTAAAATCCACATATTATAACATTGTAGCATATTTTAAAATTAATTTTTTTATTCAAATGAATTGTGAATTTTTTTAATTATTTATGGGAACCTTACTTTAGGATTGTTTTGGGAATTTTATAAATTGTGTGTTTTGTGGTTAGTGAAAGTGGTATCAAGATTTTAAAATCAAAATTTTTAAATGGTTGTTTGGTTTTGATGCATGGAAATAAAATTAATAAAATTATGTCTTTAATAAAACTCTTTGGGAGATATTTCTTTTGCATTGTAGATAGACTAAATTTTCATGTGTCTGTTCAATGACATGGATATTGGTCCTAAAGTACCACCATAAATGGGATAGAGTTTAGAAATGATGATACCCCATCAATGGTAAATCCAATATTGTGTGGTTGTGTTTGTGTATGTGGTGAGGAAATAGAATCAGTTCTTCCAAATGATTATTGATAAATGGTTGAATGACTTGTTTGGTTCATTTAATAAGAAATTTATTTTTTTTGGACAACAATTTCAGTATGACAACTATTATACATAGAAATGGTTTGGACTGGATATAAACTATTTTGAATTATTCATATGATTTTTTATAAAACTTTGACAACATATTCTATCATAGAAGCATGACTAGGGATGTTAGTTGGGAAAAACCTTTATTGTTTTGTTACTCACCCCCTGTCTCATAACATTAGAGTGTTTTCCAATATTTTTTTTCTAGACACATGAAATGTGAATGTATTGCAAGTAATCAGTGGTTCTTCATGAAAAATGGGAATGTATTGTGGATTTGGATCTTAGATCTTGTTAGAAGTTGAAGATTTGGTTTCTTTGGAGTCTTTTTGCTTTTTTGGTTTTGTTGCCCACATTTAAGTTGATGTTGATCATGGATTCTGCATGAAACTCTAATATATTTTGGTTTCAGATCTTATACATTAAGGAGTATAAATTATTATCATGAATAATATAGTGTTTTTTATGAGGTGCATTATAATGGTTGTTTTACATTCAAAGTGAAAATCATCCCCAAATTTCCTATGAATCCATTAGAATTTTTTTCTAGCCTTTGGTGTGTTGGGGATATCACCTAAGGCATGATGGTAATTTTTACTTGACTTAAGCCAATAAGGATGGGTGGGATGTTACAAATGGTATTAGTCTTGTGCGGTTAAACATTAATTTTAGGACATGTGTTTTCCCATTGTTTGATCATTGGATAACAATTGTTACATTCAAGGAGTTGAAAATCATTATGGTTTATTACTTTAGTTGGGTTGTTATAATGGGGTAGGATTGTCAGGAATTGAAATTTAGAGCATACAAAACATAGTTAATCTAATTATGCTGACCATAAAGTTAATTGTGACATGGGTATATATGTTTTTTAGATACACTTATAGAATATTTAATCTTATTTTCGTGATTTTACCCAATGAGAAGAGCATAACATGCATTTTATAAATTACTACCCACAAGGAGTAAATTTTCATTTTATGTAATGATTTATGATTTGATGGGAAAAAATTATTTTCTAAAAGTATTGATTTTTTATGAATTTGATATTTTGACCTTGAAAATACGTTGGTATTTTGAATTTTTTTATTTTCAAAATCTTGGTGTACTTTTCAAAAATGGGTTTAAAATAGAAATTATGGTATTTTGGGAAGGCTTCATTGTCATAGTTGTGATATGGTAAATTTTAATTGTTATGATTTTAGTTTCTAGAGAGTGAGACCTATGGAATTATTTTGGTTATTGAAAATGTCATCTTGTAGGAATTATAGAAACCAATGGGAAGAAGCTATGGATAATGTCATTTCATCCTAGGTATAGGTCACCCAAAATATTTTTTAGAGTATAGTACATGCTTTTCAAGAAGTGGATACTGGGAACTAAAAGGACGAACGAAGGTAAGCAGATTTGATGCATTCATTTCTAGAAGTAGAATCTACCCATATTTTAGGGTGATTTAGAACTAGATAAGGAATAAGTATGGATAAATAGGATGAATAAAATATTTGATTTTCATGGAACAATAGTAATGTTTAATGTCATACTAGAAACGTATATGCTATATGATCTGACATGCCAGTGGTGGGATTTAGTCGTTCATGCTAAATTATTTCAAGGAATTACATTGGAGGAATTTTAAGAATTGTTCAACAAACAATTCTTTCCTCACATGTTCAGGATTGCAATAATGACATAATTTTTCATCTTGAAGTTGTAGATACGATCAATGATATATTATTCATAAAAATTTATGAATTTTGTCCTCCTTTCACCTACTATTTCTGCATGTACGTCCTTGAAAGAAGATATTTTTGAATCAGGTATACGATAAGATATTCCACTGAAGAATGTTGTGCTATGTCTAATGGATTATACTGTGATTGTTAATAGATTTATTATTGAATAAAAGATTATCATAGAATCTATGGGTAGGAGGAGTATATTGATACCTATGGGAAGTGGTGAGAACTCTAAAAGTAGTTGAAAGAAGAAGAGGGACACCTAGCTCTTAGGTAGTGGAATGACAAAAAATTAGATGGCTGGATCAGTGAATATTCTTCCAAACTCTATCAGAAATCCAAGATGTTTCCAATGTATTTATTTGTAAAATATGATGTGAGAGTGTATAAAACAACATATATCATGCCACAATTACAACCGTATGGGGAATCTTCAGCACTATATTCATAGTGCTCCAAGGTCGAGTGTTCAAGAAACATCTCATGTTTCATAGACACCATATGATTTAAAGAGATAGGGTAAGTAAATGATGTCTCATTTGGAGGATATAAATAGACATGGTGATTTAAATAATACCATTAATCATCATCAAGGACAATTATAATAGGAAAACAATGTACAACTTTTGGTGGGTAAGTAGTTGTATGGAGCTAGGAAAGTGATTATGGATGATCATTCTGGACCATCGATGATGAGAGGTACAATTCATTTTAATTTTACCCTTATGGGTACATTTTTTTATTTCAGTGAATCCTATAAAATTATTTCTTAACTTTCTATTAATTTTCTTAGTTTACATGATTAGATGCTTCCTTCTATTTTGAAACTTCAAACTCCTCTCGGTGAAAAAGAATGTCAAGAGATTATGTGTAGATCATTTTCTATAACCATTGATGGATTATATTTGATATGGTATTTATATATTATAGAAATAGATGTAAATTACATAATCCTATGTATGTATTGGTGGATTTTTTTCAAGGATCACACGGACTGTTATACCCCAATGGTCAGTTTTACAGCTAACGATGGCATCGAGAATATCATTAATGGAGAATGAAATGTAAAAGATGGTTTACCAAGTTTGTTGGCACCATTAGTTGGAATGATCTCATACCGGTTTGTAGCATTGAATTTTTAATTAATGTAATAGATCTATAATTGATTTTTTCTTGTGGTTATTTATTGCTTTCCATATTTTTTCCCAAAACATTCTCAGCATTTCCACCCACTAGAGAAGGGGAGTTCGTAATTGATCTCCTTCCATGGGCCAATCCTATTTCCCATTAATATTATTATATAGAACCTGTATAATTTAGGTAATTGAAGGTTCAGATGGAAAATATTGAATGAAAATTGTTCATTTGGCCAAGCAAATCTCTCTAGGTGGCACCGATCTGGTTTTTAAAAAAGATCATGGAAATAAAAAGTTGTGTGTCGAATATAGTAATCTTAACCAAGTTACCATAATTAATATGTATGAACATACATTCATTTATGATCTATTAAATCAATTGATTTTTGCCGATTGGTTCTCTAAAATTAACTAGCGATTTGGAAATAAATAATTACGAGTTTCAAAAGTGGATATTTTGAAGAAATATTTCATGATTTTATATAGAATTATGATTATGTGGTTATGAACTTTTGTATTATGAATTTAGAAGATATTAGTATACAATTTATGAATCGTATATTTCAAGTATATCTATATTCTTTCATGGTGGTATCTTTGATGGCATATTGGCGTATTCTGTGATAAGGGCTGAGTGTGAGTAATACTTGGTGACAGTGTTGGGTATTTTTTAGGATCATCATATGCATTCCAAATAATCAAAGTAATATTTTTGGGTATAATAATTAAGTTTCATTGGAAATTTTATTTATGAAAGAGGCGTTTTTGTAGATCATGAAAATAGTGAGGATTTTTTCTCATAGAAAATGACAAATAAATTCTTTGAGATACAAAATATACTTGAATTGGATGGTTATATTAGATTATTAGTTCATGGATGTTCATGACTAGATTTATCTCTATCAGTATTGATAAGGAAAAATGTTCCTCTCTAATTAAAGGAGTAATTCCATATGCTTTTTCAGAAGTATAATGTTCACTTTACATCGACACCAATATTCAATTTTCTAGAAACATGATAAGGGTATGTGTTTTATTTTGATTCATTACAATGTGGTTTGGGATGTGTTTTTATGAAGGGTGATCATTTTGTTTGTTTTGGCTCATGAAAGTTATGGTTTCATGAGAATAACTACCTACACATTGTTTATAGTTAGCTTCTATTGTCCATGCTTAGTTGACTTAGTGTCATTACCTATTTTGTGAAAAATTAATAGTGTATAGAGATTATAAGGTCTTGAAATATATTTTCATATAAAGTTATTTGAATCAGAGTCAATAAATAATGATGGAGTATCTCAAAATTTGTTTCTTTGAATTGATGTATACACCGGTAAAGGAAATTTGGTTGAATATGAATGAAGAAAAAATTTATATTCTCTATTGGAAATATAGGCTTCATATTAGAGGTGATTAATTTTGGTCATATAAAAGATGCATTTAGATTGTGAAAAAAAGGCACGGTTATAACTTTATTTTCCTGTTTATTTTTTTACTAGTTTAGTTGTGACCATTAAAGAGGAACAAACATCTAATTCAGTATCTATTTCTTTGAGGTTGAAAATCAGTGGATTTGAGAAAATTTGGTGATGTAGGCCAGATGAGAGTTCGTTTTTGTGGTTTCTTAATCAGATGGATGTACATATTTCATGTCTTGAATGACAACTCCATTCATACCACCATTTGATATGGGATGATCATCCTAGCATACATAATATGCACAAAGAATTGAATGATTTTTTTTGGGTTGGTATGAAGAGGAAAGTTGACATTTTTGTTTCGAAATGATTTACATGTTAGTAGGATAATGTAGAGAATTAGGGACCTATATGCATGTTTCAATATTTACCAATTCCAGTTTGGAAATGGTAGTAACTAGACATTGATTTGGTAATTGGTCTTCCAAGAATGCTTAAGAAACATGATTCCAAATGGATGATAGTGGACTCACTAAAAAATTCATCCCATTTCAACTCATTATATGAATCTTATATGGTGTAGGACTTGACTAAAATCTATATAAATGACGTGGTAAAGAGTCATGTCATACTAGTTTAGATAGTGTTAGAATGAGATCTACGGATTTCATATTCTTATCTTCAAATACATAGAACAATCCCTTGAGACTCAGTTGACCATGAGTATAGTGTATCATCCTCAGAAGGAAGGACAATATAAAAGAATGATATAAAAATAGAAACATATTATATGGCCATGTTTAATTGATTTTTGGTGGCACATGGGAGGATCCCAGACCCTTAGTAGATCTATTTTATTACATCAGTTATCAGTTCTTGATACATATTGATCCTTTTAAAGCATTATATGGGAATCCTTTTCATTCTCCATTTTTCTGGGTTGATATAGGTGAGACTTCACTGGTTGGGATAATCCCTATGCAATAGACAACAAAGTAGTTTCAACTGATCATGAAGGGAAAATAGATGGCATAGAGTCATCAGAAATCATATTCCAATCATCATCAATAGTTTTTTTTGTTTGAGGTGAGTGATTATGTGTTCATTAAAACATATTTAAGTCTTGGGAATCATTATTTTGGAATGTTAGGAAAGTTATCTCCTTGATATTTAGGCCTTTTTGAGATACTTTAATGAGTTAGTGAGGTGGAACAAAGGATTTATTTTCCACCATGGTTCAATGTAGTGAATAATGTGTTTCACATATCTTTGTTAAATGGATTCAGCATGGTCCTGAAACTGGGATTTTATGGGATCAAATTTTACTAGAGTCAGATGCATCATTGGTTCATATGTCAGTACCGATTGTGGATAACCAATAGAAATTAATTCATGGGAAAATCATTTTTCTAGTGTGGGTTTTGGAAAAAATGGTTCGATTAATGTAGAAATTTGGGAATAGTTTAAATAAACAATTGAGCAATGGCCCGAACACTTTATAAAAAATGGGTGTTCTCTACTATCTAGGGATAAAATGTAAAATGGTAAGGAGGATTTATTACCCCCTTGGTTTAAATTAATTAAATTATTTTATTTATGTAATGTGTTTGGGTGATGATTTGTAGGGTTTATAGATATTTTGGAATGTTTTGGGGTCTTTTCGGGAGGTGAACAGTTTGTGAATGGTCAGTACAAATCGTGAAACTCCTAAAGAAAACCATGGGAAGTGACACGGTGGGATAAGTATAGGTGCTCAGTTTGGAAAAATTTTATGACCATGTAGCAGTAACTGTGCTTTTTTAATAGAGTTAAAAAAATGGTTCACACAGGATTTCTCTAACCATGCAAGCCAACTGTGTAAAGGGTGTTGGGATATAGTTTTTGATGCATGGTTAGTGCAGGGTTTTCATTACCATGTGACCCAACCATGAACGATTAATTTATAGATCCTAAAAAGTGTATATTACATAGATTTAGTCATAAGAGAATCTTATTACACTTATTTATTCTATAAATTAGTTTTTTCTCCTCCCAAAGTCTTGTGGGAGTCTCCCCCTCGATATGAGAGTGATCTGTTGGAAAATCATGGTTTGTTGAAAATTTTATTTTTTAGTAATTCATTATTCATTATGGTTTTACATAGATCTATTATTCTACCATATAATATATTCATATAGATTGTCCACTGCAAATATATCTATGATAGTTTATTCTAATTTTGAGGATATATGGTTGTGTTGTTTTCAGAGAAAAATAACTAAGGTGAATTGTTAGAGATTCAACCAATTTTTTTTAAATAATGTGCATCATTTGTCATTTCCTCCATAGTTTCTAAGGTTAGTGGCTTCAATCATTAATCCAATTATTATAAATTTAAGGCATGATTTAAAATTTATTTTCTTTAGTGAATTTTATTGTGAAATTATTGTTCACAACTTGATGGGAATCCACTTTTTTGAGGGTTTATGTAATTGTGAAAATTTGGTGTATTTGTGGAAAGTGAAAGTGGTAACATGCTTTTAAAACGAAAATTTTATAATGTTTTTTTTTGTTTTTGAGGAAAAGAATAGTTTTTTCAAAAAAATTATGGTTTTATTGAAATGGTTTGGTAAATATTGTTTTGGAATGGTTGTTGGCATAAATTTTTATGCGTGAGTTGAATGAGATGCATATTGGCTGTGAAGTACCACCATTAAAGGCATAGAGTATAGATGAGAAGTTCCATTATCAATGTAAAAAATTATTTAGTAGTTGATTGTGTGTTTATGTTTTTAAAATATAATGGTTTATTCTAAATTTTTTTTGAGAAAAGGTCAAATGACTTGTCTGGTTTATTTCCTTTGAAATGGATTTGGTTTGGAAAAATATTTTGGTAAAAATGGTTTCGATTAGATATATACTATTATTAATTATTTTATTTTATTTTTTTATATGAATTGATTTATAAATTTTTTTAACGTGTTCTATCCATGTTTCATGAGTAGGGAAATCATTTTCGGAAAATTTAATGAGTTTCATTACCCAACCCCTTCATGGGCACTTCGTGTGTTTGATGATATCTTATATCGAGACACAAGTAATGTGGAAGTATCACATTTATTTATTGGTGAATAATCATACTTTGGAATGTATTTTGGAGTTATATATTAGATCCTATTTGATATTTAAGAGTTCGTGTCTTTATAGTCTTTGAGTTTTTTTTGGTTTTGTTTCCCACTTTGTAGTTGATATTGATTATTCTTTCCACTTAGTACTTTGATAAAGTTTGGTTTCCATTATAATGATTTGATTTATATATATTATTATCATAATTCATATAGTGGTTTTGGTTTGGGCATTCATGGTTTTGATTGTTTTAATCTGATATGGAAAATTATCCCCCAATTACTTATGAATCCCTTGGAATTTATTGTCATCCTTTGGAATCTTGGGGATGGCTTTTAAGACCTAGTATAAATCATGCCTCAACACAAGCCAATGGAGAGGGGAGGGATGTTACATTGTAGGTGTAGGTCAAAACAATATAATAACAACATCTCAAAAGATTTAGGATTTTAATTTTATTATATAATAATTGAATATGAATAGTTGAACGTGTGGGGAATGAAATAAAATAGAAATTCACATTGAATAATGTTACAACATTTTTTGTTATTTCCTTTTGGATTTCACCAAATAGGCTCATTTTTTGTATTTATTCCCAATTTAATTCTTCTAGGATGAGATAATAGATGTTGGAAGTTTATATGGATTCGTTCTATATGATCCAAAATCTTTAGAGGTGTGAAGAAATGGGGAGGGTGAGTTTATTTTTATAGTTTAAGGGGAGTGATATTCTTGTAAATATAAAAAGGTAGACACTATTTGAAGGTCTCCCATAAATAATTTTATTAAAAAATGAACAATAATGTATAAAATGAGAATTAGGGTCGAACCACACCCACACCACACAAAAATAAATGCAATTTTATCATTTTTCCCTTAGTAATTATGGTTCATTATTTTTTCATTTTGGTTTTTCATTCAAGTTAATAGTATTCTATCTTATGTAATTCATCCAATTAGACTAAATTAATGTAATAATGTTTTTAAAATTTAGACTATCTAACTCTAAAATATTACATCTAATTTATAATGTAAAAATCCAATACTATTTGTAAATTTATTTTTACAAAAACTCATGTAACGTGTAAAAAACACTACTTTAACCCTAACTGCACTAATAATGTTTTAATTAATTATATGTCAAAATTTTCATTATAATAGATAAATTTTATCATTAATAGACCATATTTTATATTTATTAATACTTTAAAATCACATTAAATGAGATAATATAATTTTTAAATTTAAGTCATTTATTTAGATATCATTTATTTTATTTTATTATATACCAAATAATCCATGCGTTTGCATTTCATTAGAATTTAATGTAACTTAATAAAATATAAAAATTATACACAAATTAGAATAGTAAAAATAAAACATTTATCAACCAAAAATATATTTATAACCAAACCTATGTAGTTTCTTTCCAACTCAAATGATTTATAATTGGTTAGTAAATGTTCTTTTTTTTAATTGTTCTTTACATAACATATTATATATATCAATTAAAGGAATTTTATCATAATAACTAAAACATATTATGGTGTAAAGTGTTTAAATATGTCTTTCCAATGGGTTTTGGGAAAGAATTGAATCATTTGTGCACCTTATACTCTATATTTAATCATTAAGTAAGCTTTTTATTACCTTAATCACTGTAATTAATTTTTACTATTTTCATTAATCATTACAGTAAAAAAATTAAATAGTTATTTCTAGAAAACAAATTTATTACTCATTTCACATAATTATATCTATTTCTCAAAATTAAATTCATAAAAGTGATAAAAATTTAATTAAAAATAAATTCTGCAGACGATGTGAGATAATAGGATTTTAAGGAGAAAATATTAAAGGTTTGAAATGTTTTCATATCCAATTTCAATGGGAAATTGAATCCATTGAAATAAAATGGATTTATTTATGTATAATTTAACTAATTATACATTAAATAAAATTTTAAAAATAATTTAACTATATAAATAAATTACACAAAAAATTTTTTTCAATTAAAATGTAGTGTTTTCACTATTCATCTTAACATATAACATATCAAAAAAATACCAAACATTCACTCATAGTAAATTTAGACATTCCTATTTCTAATATGAATTTTATTTTTTAAAATAAAATTTATAAATGTTTTTATGGTTAGTTTCAAAAAAATTCATCTAATGTAATACGGTAAAACATCTTTTTAGAAAAATACAAATTCCAAGCATAAAAGTAGATTTATTCTTATCTTATGCACATAAAATATATTTTATTAATGTCAGAAAAATTATAATTATATGTGAAAAATATTTATTATTATTCATACAATCAAATATTAGATAAGTGAAATGACTTCCATATTAAAACATAATTTCCACTAAGTATTATTGTTTGATAAGACTCTACTATGAGTGTAACAAAACTTATCAAAGAAACTCAATGTTATGTGAAGCACAACATAAACTTGGTTTTGAGTATAATTAAATTTAAAATTTTAATTACTTTTAACTAAATATATCAACGAATTAAAATAAATTTTAATAAATAATTTTTTTAAAATATCTCTATGTTATAAGGTTCTCGTGTTCTAGAGCCAGATCCACTTATAATATCTAGGAAGGGATTCATTTCCATAGGAACCACTCCCTATATCCTTTACAAAAAATACAATAAATGTCCCTAAAATTTAACTCATTCATATAATTATCTTTTGAGACCTCCATAGATATATCCATAGAAACATCCCTAGGGATATCACAAATGATTTCTCAGCCTAGTTTTCTAATTTTAACTAAAAATGTATTCACATAAAAACTATAGAGACCCAGGCTTTTCATATATGGAAATTACATCTTGTTAGATGAATATTCAATAAATTACACAGTAGAATGTCAATGTACTATTATATTTAAGTGTCTTTGGAATCCTGGAACACAATATCTTAATTTCGAGAATGATCTTTATTGTTTCCCAGAAATAACTTCCAATTTAATACTCTTTATAGACATATCCTACATAAAACTTTTCTTCATAACATGGGGAAAGATAAAATAAGAAAGGGAGAGACTAGATTTTTCATAAGGGTAATGATAATAAAAATCATTCAATGTTCATACTAAATAATACAACAATTATAAGGGTGCATGATAATGCACATATCTTATGGTAATCATTCCCAAAAAATCATAGATCATAAACATGAGTCTTTGAGTAAATATTGGATATTAATAAGACATAAATCATATTGGAATCAATTTAAAGCATCCTTCAGTATATAAATCAGTAAGAAGACATATATTTTCGGAAAAATAATATGAATAGAAAATATTATTTAAAGGCTACCCACCTAGACATTCCTAACATTCTAGGATTGGGATTACCATCAGTTTAACTTATTTGGGATTGGGAAAACTACCCATGATACCTCAATTTCAGTACCTAGAAATCCTTGGTGGGACACACCACCATTTCTAGTTGCATCCCTTTCCACATAGTGGAATGGGTTTCAACCCCAAACCATTGTGTCAGTAATGGATCACTCCCATGATAACCATAGTATACATAGTCACCTATTGAATATAGTTTACTTCCCATTATAGTCCTACATATCTCATGATATATAAGTCATTACCGAATGCGTTGGAGGTAGATATAGTTCCCACCCATATAGGGTTATAATGTAACCACTGACCATAGTTATAACATAACCAATATCCTAGTTTACAATGTAACCACAATCACAAAACTAAAATCATAAATATGTTTGACATAATATAAAAAACATTAATCATATTAGAAACTTTGAAATTTAATAGGTTTTATAAACATTTCATCATAACATAACCTATAGAAAATAAATAGGATTCATAATCATTCCACCAATTCATCAAAAATAACCAATCAAAAAGAAAATACCTTCACAATCATTTTATCATGGTGTAACTTGTTGAATAGAATCAGGTTTCATAAATATCCTTTCGTCATAAACATAAACCATTCATATAAATTATATGAATTTTATCCTTTTATCACCTTCTTAGTAAATAATGTATAACCTCAAAGAATTTCATCGTAGATGAAAAATATTTTTTGAAAGACTACATGGGACATTAAAGAAGGAGAATATATTTTCATTTAAAAAATTTTAATAAATAAATATTGATAAAAATAGTTTTATTTGAAAATATCTTTTCAAAAATATAATTCGATCTTTTAAAAATAATTTAAATCATTTCTTGGTGAAAAAATACTTTATGATTTTAAAAACTTTTTGAAAACATAAAACAATTTCAAAATCCATTTAACATTGAAATAATTTATTTATAATATAAAAATTTCCCAAATATTAAAGAAATAATATTATTTTAAAAGAACATTGAAAATATGAAAATTATTATTGAATTCAGTAAGGGGTTCTAACAGTAGGAAATTCTATTCAGGTTGTGAATATCAAAAACATATGTTCTTTTAACATTTTGAGTAAAAGAAAAATGTGAATCATTTTTTAAAATGAAAAGAATATTTAATTTAAAAAAATTATAAATTAAATCTGGGATTTAAATATATTTAATAAATATATTTAAAAAAGTGAATTTTTTTTTAATTTTTTTAGATTCACGGTGTTGGAAGAAAATAGATTTCCAATCTAAGAGATAAATAATGGAAAATATTCTTAAAAACATAATCATAATTATATTAATAATAAAAAGATAAAAATAGTACAATTACATGAATATAAAATTAATAACAATATGAAAAGAAAATACATTTTTTTTGATTTTTTCATAATATTTTTTTAATCAGAAACATAATCATAAACAATCCTGATAAAAGATGAGATTTTAATATGAAATATTTACCACTTTGGAAACATTGAATCATAACACCAATTAAGTAATAAAATAATATTAAATGTAAAATATATTTTTGATGAATAAATTAAGGACATTACATGACAAATGAGCTATATAAACAAATCATGAATGAATATAGGTTCATAACATAACATTAATCATAAAAAAATAAAGGGATACAAAAATACCTTAACACATTGATAATTTAGAAACTGAAAACAACATGAAAGAGAGATCCTAAAATAGATGTATGAATCAAAATAAATTTTTGGATAATAATCATAAAATACATACATGGGAATAATATAAACAATATAAAGTAAACAAAGAGTGAATATGGAATTTGTCTTAGAGAAAATAAACATGAGACATAAATACCTTAACTTTTGTATTGACTTATGTCATACATATTAAAAAACATGTTATAAAAAATATAATTTTATTATACATCTATCATAGAATAATATTTCTATATGTAATACAATATATTATTCACTTATCAAATTTTATTACATGCTTGTTAACAATTCCCTGTTAAAGTTATATTTCTGATAATAAAAAATATTTTCTTATTATGTTTTGATTTGTTATTGTTTTTATCCACATATACTAATAATGGTTCCGTATTATAATGAATTTAAAACATTATATAAATATAATATATATTCATAATATATTTATTTTTAATTATCCATAAAATTTACTAACTGGAAATGAAATACATTATTCATGGAGACATTTGGCCATATGTACACATGAATGATGTATCAATTTTCTTATTGTATTGAAATAAATAAAATTAAATAATATATTAAAATTAAATAATATTTATTTATAAAAATATATCACATATTTTCATTAAAACCTTCCTTAATAAATTCCATGTAAATCATGAATGAATCGCATTGCATCCCGACATGGTAGTCCGCTAGACATAGGAACAACATTATTGTATTCTGTCAAAATGGACAGTATGAAAGTATGTGTAATAAAATAATTCCAAAAATAATAATAAAATATAAAAAAATTATATATAAATTATATTCTCTAATACATATTTTTTTCACCCACAAGATGTGGTAATTGAGAGTCAAATAACATCGGTTCGTGCTGAGGTAGTCTGCATACACATGAATGATGATTTTGTAAACCATTTTATGGAATTGAAAATGGTTTTCTATAATGAATTTATCATAAAAAAATCTAAATATATGGAAGATACTAAGGTTATTATTTGATCATGATATAATAATAATTTTCTAAGGTGGATAATGAAATAAAATATAGACGCTTTTTGATGAATATTACCACTTCTTCAGGTATTCTCCTTAGGTTTGAACTAAATCATTATTAGGTTAGATTTATGACCAAAATAAGGCTTATAGGTTTAGGGTATAGAATTTGGGAAGATATTTTGTAAGGTAATTTCCAAACCAAATAGGTTTTAAGGTTTGAGGAACAGATTAGATTTTGAGGCCTTTTATAAGTGGGGTAGAGGACAGACTTGGTAATTTTTTTAAAGAATTGTGTACTCACACAATATTCATATTTTGAAAGGGTAAAAAAATCTACCATTATCAAAATTTAGAGGCTTTATGGTATAAATATTTTCATAAATTGGTTTTCATATAGGTGTATAGGTCATTTTTACTAATATATTTTTAGTTTAACCCCTCTTAAACCCATTTTTACCTTAAATTCCTTAATTAATTTTTAATGTATTCACTATTATTTTTGGATAAAATTTTATTTTAACTTATTAGATATTATAAATTGTTATTATTATAACTATGGAATATAATTTGACAAATTTTATTCATAGAAGTGGAAAAATTAATTTTAAAACTATTCCCACAGGCACGATGAGAACGAAGGTTTTTAAAAAGAAAATGTTCAAAAGTTTATAATGATTTTTTATTAATAATAAAATTAAAATTGATTCAAATGAACTAAATTGTATTTAATTATTTATTATTTAACTAATTTATCTTTAAAATAAATTTAATATATAATTTCACTTTATCAATAAAAAATGGTGTTTTCAATTAAAATTAAGTATTTTTTAGAATTCCTCAAAAAATGATAGTTTTAAAACAATTATAAAAAATTCACTATATGATAATTTTGATATTAAAAGCTTCAAAATTATGTTTATATTTTCTCATTAATTTATTTAAAAATAAAAAAATGTTCCATAAACATATGAAAAAACAATTTTTTAAAAAAAATACTCATTTAGGTGTAAAATTGGATTTATGCTTGTACCTTGTCTAAAAAACAAATAAGTTGAATTTAATATAGTTTATTGAATATATTTACTATATAAATTTCCCTAAAAAAATTTTAAAAGATATTTTATTTTATTTTATTGAGGTAGAACACATTTATTTTCATAAAACAGATTTTAGAGAAGGATTTCTTTTTATTTTAAAATTACTTTTATATTCATTTATAATGAAATTTTCACCAAGAAAATAATTATTTAAACTTGTGAAAAAAATATTTTAATAAATTATTTTGTCACATTATCACCTTACATTCTAATGGCTAGGTGATAATGGTCATATTAAATAATAATATTTTAATTGTAGGACATATTTCATTTAAACTCAGTGTTGTGTGCAACCCCTGATAAAAATAGAATTTAATGTAACACAATCCACACCAATTGTTTCATGTAATTCAAGATACACATAGTTTTACAAGTATAAAAAACCAAAATTAGTGTTTTTTTATACAAAAAAATATATAAAAGAGAAAATATATTTGGAAAAATAATTTCTCAAAATCCCATGGTGTTACATCATGATTAGTGATTTGGGTATGATTGATAAAATGAAATGCATTATATGAATGTGTCATGATGAAGGGATATTTCTGTATTTTGAGTTACCATGATAAGGGAAGACTATGTATTTTTATTTGGAAATATATTAGGGAATATAAGGGGCTACCATGTATATGGAATAGGCATGGTGAGGCCTTATATGATCTTGAACATAAAAAGCACATGGGGTACTGCTGTATTTGGTATTCATGTAGGATTAGGAGGGATAGATCAATAGGTTTCCTAAAATAATAAATTAATAGATATTCCATTAGATTATGAAGTGGATGATGCCCCATGAGCGGGGACATGAAATTAGTTAAAAAATTTCATTTCGGTTCCCATTTATGAGGGAGGCAGACACTTAATTCTCAATTGATATAATGAACAAAGATTGAGATATATTTTAAAATACCATTTTAATAGGCTTATTGATGTTTTTGGTGGTCATTTTATAGATGATATATAATTTTTATGTTGGGGAGATGATTTTTTATTTGTATTTGGTCCCATATAGAATACAATATTTTGATTTGCAATTAGGTGTTGCCTATAGTCAATGACAGGGAATCGAGAATAGGATCAACGTAAATAATATAAATGGAAATTAATGGGTTAGATCATGATTTATAGAAAAATTCATGAGGTTAAATATTATTCTTCAAATGTTTTAATGTATGCCCTCACCCTAAATCGAGACTTGGTTCAGGGGTGAATAAATTTTTTCACATGATTTGGTTTGGTGGATTCACTTCAATGCATGATTATTGGGTGAATTATGAGGAGAAATATATTAAAGGGCTAAATTGAGATTAAAATTATTTTGAATGAAATTAATGATTTTTATGTGGTATGGGTACTATTTATTAGGTATAAAATGGGTATTTTGATGTTTTTATGAATTTAGATGAATTTATGACATATGCGAGCCCTAAGGGTGGATTATAGATGAGATATGGAATTAATTATGATTTATGGTGTTCCTCATGCATATAGTTTCATAGAGAAAGGTGATCTAAATATATGTAGTAAAAAATAGTGAATTCATGGTGTATTTTAGATCTAGTATGCGAGGTTTATTCATTGAATAGTTGATAATATGTCGTATGTATGATAGGTTTTATGGTGGGGAGATTGTAAAACCATGTTTACGGATGGGTTATGAAATTCAATTGAATTTGAATTTTCTATTTTGTGGATATATTTTTTTCATTAATAAGAATCAAAATAAAATTCAAATGGTATAGACACCCTAAATTAATATTTTTATGTGTATAGTATGAAATTCAGGGGATTTCCTCAGGGTTTGGGTAACAATTAATGAAATACATGAGGTTGGGCTATTAAAAAACAATAGTAGCTAACCTTTTATTATGTGTACCATTGTTTAAAGCCCAATAAAATTGTGACAATTTAATAGGACCTCTTCATAATTGGTTCCTGGTGTAAACTAGTTGTTCACACCATTATTGGGGTTCAATAATTTTTTTAAGGAGGGCCTTGACACCCCCTAGTTTTAGGTTGGACCTGAACATAGGGAGGCCCGATGATATAAAATCCCTCCTTCCTTTTACCCCAGTTGATTTAGGGTGGTTCCATATGTATTTTTGAAATTAATATTGGTATATCAATTTTTATTTTCTTATATTTCTCAAAGGATAGTAATTTTGTATTGTTTCATTTAGGGTTTCAGTGTCAATTCCACATGAGTAGGGAGAAATTAACTGAAATGGATGATGCTTTTTCTTGGCCTATATAGATGGTCACTTAAGATGATTTTTCTCACACCATTTTATTAATTAACATCATAGTTATGATTTATCATGTTTTTATACATAAATTAATTCTTTTTCTATTGAATATTTGATATTTATTAGGGAATTTACATTTCTGAGGCCCAAGAGTGAATCATGAGTCAAACAGACCCGATCAGTCGAGGTATTGGTGAAATAAGGTTTATCATTGAGTTTGTTGGCTTTAATTCCATTCAATATTAAATTAATTAAATAATTTTAAAATTTTATAGTTATGTTTTTTGGAATATTATGATATGAGTTAAGGAATAGTTTGTTTTACATGATTCTTTATAGACATTAATAAGGATTGACAAAGATGTTATTCTACACATAAAATTGTAAATGTATTGAGATTGAGGTAGGTGGTCCCATGTATATAATTATTTTTCATTTTGATATATTTACATATAATGTGATGTGTGCAGCCCCTCTATATTTTTTAACCATCAAATTTAGGATTAATATATTTTTTATTTAAAAAAAATTCTAATATATGATTGAAAAAAAGATCCAAGGCCATAATGGACTTTATTTATACCCTAGACACCTTGGTCATGGATAGATGAGGCATTTTATATAATTATATACTATATATAACATGTTAACAAAGGGTATTAAATAAAAAATTATAATATATAGTTAAATTAGTTATAGGTTCCCATAAAGACCTCAATGTAGAGGTGTGTGATGAGTTTTGATGCATTGGAAATGGATTTCACCTATCAAGATTATTGATATTTTTTAGTTCCCTAATGATTGTTGTGATGATCTTAGAGAGAGTGTTTCTTCCCCCAATGTTATTTTATTTACCAGGGAGGGTAAACTATATTGATCATGGTGATGGTCTGGCAGTCTATAAGAACATATAGTTATTAGGATTGGGGATGGTCATGAGGAAATCTCATATGTGAGACTTCACTAGATGGATAGTGAGGACTAAGTGTGAATATCTAATGCCTAAGGATATTTTACCACTGGTATATGGGCATTGATTAAAATATTTTTATTAGATACAGGCACACTGGTCATGCTTCCACTATATTGATGAGACCTAGGGTACCATAATGAGTTCCACAGTTACATGTTTTCCCCATTGTGGGCATGTGATGGGGTAATAGTTAATGCGTTTTGAAGGTATAATCTTGATATATGAATTGATGGTTGTGCTAGTTATGATTTTGAAGATAACAAGCCACGAAATTCAAATAATGACATTTTTAGTAGAGTTTAGGAATATTTAAAACCCCAATTAGTAACATTTAATGTTATGTCATATTATGGAGATAATTCGCCTATATGAAACATTATATGAAATAGATTTATAGTGTCCCACATTTACACTTGATTATGTGGGATTCCATGGATATTCTCCTTAGATCTGTTGGTAAAGGGTGTAACCCCATACACACATTTTGATATTACGGAATACCTCAATTGGGATGTTACAATTGAATCTATTCTGTTGGTGGGATACCGTCACTGTTTATTTTTGTATACCAGGAAGGTTAGCCTCTATGTGTTTATCTTACATATATCCAGGGTTTATCCCCCAATGCTTACATTATTTATACTTGGTGGTTCATTCCCAATGTATTTATCTTATGTATACTATTTTTTTAAACCCTATCCATTAATCTTATGTATACTATTTGTTGAATCCCTTTAGTGTTTATCTTAAGTATTCTCTGTTGGTGAACCCCTATGTGTTTATCTTACAAATATCGACTGGGTCATCCTCCATATATTTATCTCTTCTATTCTGGGTGGGTAATCCACCACTTGTTTATATTCTGTATACTAAAATAAATCAGAACCTGGTGTTTATATTCCTTATCATAATTAAATTACTTGCACAATGACACAGTAACACTATCTGAAGCATGTTTGGGTCAATCAGGGTTTCATGGGATAACTTGTGGATCAAAAGTGGTTATTCATTTATTATTATAATGTTCTGTTTTATTTATATTCTAAAAATATCTCATCCTTAAAATTTAGTTACTAGTTATTTATGGGACTGCATTGGTCGTTCCTTAATAATATGAACTCACACCATACTTTGGAGGCCATGGCAATGGGGTGTCTGATTTTCTCTTCATTGATTGTTGTTTTATGATTTAGAGAGGCCATATATTGTATTGTTCATCCAGATAACTTATATGATATTATTGTTCATAATGATGTGAGTATGGGGGATATAGTTGGATGTACTTTATCTTATTCTACTATTTAATTTTTTACATATGGTCAACATAATTTATTTCAAAAGAGTCTATATGAAAAATTGTATATTTCATTTCATTTTGTTATTGATTTTATTACTTTATTACATCATTATACTATGATCAATTTTGTTTGAATATTTTTGGATTATTTATCTATAATTTTACACTATGAAATGGGTTTATAGTCTCCCCATGATAATACCTTATATCTCCAATGATTTTCTGTAGCCTCTGGGGTATAGGGAGGAAGGTTTGAGGTCCATTAACCCTCTATATAGTTATTTATCAGAGTTAGGTTGGTTGATATGTGACATGTTATGAATCATGGTTTAGAGTCCCATAGAAAAAATACACATTGACTCAATATTATTATGTATTGGAGTGACTTAAAGAAACCCCCTTGGACTTGTTATGACTCAGGGTTTATAGATCCTTAGGGAAATATTCATTGTACTATTTCTGAATTATGGGTTGGATTGGATAAGAGAAATACACCTTACAATTGTTTTGGATCATAGTTTAGAGTTACTTGAGAAAATTATCATAGACTCCTTACAACTCATGTTTTTGAGATTCTTGTTGAAATTCCCCCTATAATCATTATTAATCCTGATTTGGAGTAGCCTGGGGAAATTTCCCTTAGACTCCTAATGACTCATGCTTTTCATTTCTTAAGGTAAATAAAATTTTGAAACATCTTGTATTTTGTATTAAATTTACATTGATATTCTCATGGTTGTGTTATGTTGTTATTTGTTACCATATATAGAGACATTGAATTCTGGATTATGCATGTATGGTTGATTATAACTATCACCTTAGAACCTAAGGATTTATGAAGGTTTATATATATTTGTTAATCCTTTATTCTATTAAACAAAACCATTTTATGTATATAATCTCAATTTAAATTATTTTTAATTCATTGGGTGGTGGAATAATGATTTTTTACTTACACCCTACTTAGGTCACTATTAGAACTTGAGTAGAAATTATGGTTGTAGGAAAAGATAAGGGATTTCACCCAATGAATTATGCTTGATTTGAACTTCTTAGATGGAGCATGATGTAGTGGGAATGGGATTGGGCTGGGAAATTTTTTTTAGGTTTAGTTTTTCCTATTATTCATTTTTATGATTTTTAGGAATATGAATTGATATATGGTTTCCTTTCCTGTGTTCTATATAGATCATTTTCAAAAATAATTATCAATGTTTATTTATTATCATTAATATGATATCTGCTAATTTATATAATAATATTTATATTATTGATATAATATTTTAGTTATTATACTCTGATATGAGGCTATATTCTCCCAACCGTACCACTCTTGACGCACATTAATGGTCTGTATCCTCTCATACAAGTAGGTGTGCACGAGGTCCTAGTGGATCTCCTTTTTGGGCACTATTGAGGGTATCATGGCCATGTAATCACATTATTATACATGGAACAAAATGTGATAAATACTATACAAATTATTTTCCACCAAATGTGTATTTTTTTGATTTTATCTTATGTGTAATAATCTACAATTTTTTTAGTAGTTATAAACATCACACAATTATTCTTGTTTATTTTACATTTGATTATGTATAGAATTAAATTTATCCAATCTATTTATTTATCCTCGATCATCATCTTTATATTTCATGAATGTAATAAAAATATATTAATTTTTAATCACTAGTAATTATTCACATGATATCATTCAAATAATTTTTTTTATATATGGATAATGATAATACGTTAAAAAATCTTCACTATTGGAAGAATCCATAGAAAAATTCATGTAGAGGTTTATTAAACAAAATTATTGGATTAGATAATATATTTTTTGAAATAACTATAAATTATTAAGACTAAATAAGTGTGGCCATTATAATCACTATTCATCAATATATATTATCACTATATTCAATATGACTTCAATTATAAATGTGAAACACCTCATAATAAATAATAAGGTTATTATTATCTAATATCTAGAATGATATATTATCACCGCCAAAATAGTCTTTTATAAAACAAGTATCATTATACTTAGTTCATAATCATCAAATATATGATTCTTCATTATCCTTAATATAGAACCACAAATCCTCATACCCTCATATATCAACTAGGATCTTATCTTATTATCTCATTATAATACCCTCTATCTTATATATTTATTAATTATTATTATCAATTATATTTATTCGGTTACATAAATAAGAAAACAATCATATAATTACAAAAAAATTGAACCCAAAATGGAATTATATTTTTTAACTCCCCCCAAAATACTGGAAATATAAAATCCATGAATGACATTCCTAGGGTTATCAATCTCCACTATGGATTTTTTAATATATGATCATAATAAATCCTAATGTAATCAATAAAACACAATAAAAAAATTAAATAAAAATAGTTACAATATACACCCAATTTATATTTATTTTGATCCCATAAAAATGTATTATTGTTTTTATTAACAAATACTATTAATTTTTCATCCATTTATCGATATTTTAAAACATAATGGATAGTAAATTATTATAGAGTAAGGTATTGATGTTTTTATATATGTATGTCGACATTAATGGGAAATAGGTATTACCTATTTTAATGATGTTTTATTTTTATTTTTTGTTTCTAAATATTCATCTATCCCCCATTATATTTACACGCATTTTGATATGGAATTTTTAATATATCTCCCTTGGGAAATAATTTTAACATAATGTAAGAGTAAATAATATTTTTATTTTTAAGGGTAATCCAACTCATTTCACATTTAACTAAATTTATCAATATAATTTACCATAATAATAAATCATCAAATATAATCAAATATTACTTCACAATAGATTTATAAAATGATCAAATAGAAACTAGAAGGGAAAAATAATTATTGTAAACAATAGTAATAAATTAGAAGACTTATAAAGTCTATATGTGCTTCTCAAATGAAATTAACTTGATAAATAAAATTATTAGACTGATTATGATTTTTCAAAACATAGTAAATTATACAAATTAAAATAACAACAAAGGACATAAGAAATTTAAAATATCATACAAAGGATATTTTTAATTTGTCAAATCAAAACAACCTAGTATCTAATAAAATATCACTAGATTTTCAAAACAACTAATTTAATAACATATAATAAAAGGTATAAAAAATAAAAAACCAAAATTAATTACATTAAGCTTCCCATTTTGAAATATCCCTAGATTCATAATATTTATAAGGAATCACTGATTTTTTTTAAAACATTATATTGAACATTTCAATCATTCAGAAATCAATATTTATTAGCATCATTATTGGAATGATAGTTTCCACTAATATTGTTACCATTAACTACCTATATCTCTTAAATTACAATGTGTTTTCAAGATATCATGTTTATACTGCTAATGTTAATACTATATTAAAAATCCAATTTTATTTTATTGATAAGCTTCCTATTAATATATATTTGCATTGATTCTATAAAGTTGTTTAATGATGTTAAAAATACTCAGCAATATATATTAAGGTGATCCCCTAATTTTCTTACTCAAGATATAAAGTGTTATTATCTGGATAGTTATATTATTTTTATTCCTTTATCTTAATCGATTCAATTCCCTGTGATACATGATATTTTTTCATCTTCATTTCTAGAATAATGTAGCCATAGTTTCTCAAATTATACAAAGTGATATATATTTTTTTCAAAAAAACACGAGTCTTTGAAGAATGAATTCAACATATATTTTATATTATATTTGAATATTTTGTCCAAAATATTTCATATAAGTGAAAACATTCACTATATTTGATGAGGTATTGTTCATTCCTTTCTCATCTTGAATGCTTTATCTCTAATAAACTTAATCATTTTTATCAATGATTTATTTTTTTTGTTTCTTTTTTACATCAACCATCTAGAAAAATAATTAGTGGGTGTTTTCATAGATTAATTTTCTTAATTCATCCCATTATTCATAATAAATTATTAATTTTTTTGGATATTTTATAGGGTATCTAATTTGGATACACTGCCATTTTCTAGAACCCATTCAGATTTTAGGAAACATTTTTTTTACTTTTCTGTTCTTCCTTATATCACAATTATTCTTAATGAAAAAAATAATATTTTATATATCATATACTAGTAATAAAAATAGTTTTTTAATGTATATTATAATTTTTATTTTCATATTTTATTTTCAACGGTTAATGAATAATATTCCTATTTTAACTATAACATCTCAGGAATATTTTATTTCAATATAAATATGAAATGTTATTAAGTATCAAATTGATGATGTAAAAATTTAAAATTCATACCTAAACCCCCTTAAATGACATAATATCAATATCAATATCATCTTACTGATGTTTCCGTAACCTCATTATAGACTCCAATAATTAATCCTATAATACATCAACTATATTCTAGTAAAATGTAAAAAATTAAAGGGACTTGGATTTTCCTTACATACCTATTACATCATTTTTAAGATGAAAACCATAGTAGTAATAAAATAGAGAGTCCAAAGGATTAGTGTATTGGGAATGTTAGGTTCATACCAAATATGTTGATATTAAAAGATTTTTTTTAATTCTTCTTCTTTATCCTTATCAATATATAATGATTTTCTTAATAGATGAAGAAAAAATGATATATATATATATATCAATGAAAAAGCTAATCTAAAAGATTAATAAGTGAATTAATGATGGATATGAATCAATAGTACATGGGTGAGCATAATATTCATCATTATATCATCAACATAGGAAGTTCATCAAAAATTTGAGGGAGGAATTTATTAAAGTTAGGGAATGGTGAATATTAATAATAAAGATACATCATAACATATTTATCAAATACCATAAATTTATTTTAACAAATCAAGCATCATGTCCACACATAACATTTGTTCATAAATCATAACATCACTATTTTGAAAAAATATAACATCATCTTTATACATAATAAACATTATCTCATTTGACATATCATGTTACCAAATGAATTTTAGGGATATAAAAATTTGGGACAATCCAACACATCATAACATTCCCATAGTCGTATATACCGCATGGAAAGATAATAATCCTAGTCAATAAATATTCGATGAAAAGGAATGGGTTTTATAAAAGACTTATTATGTAATACATCATTAAGTGAAATTTAAGATACCAACCTCAATAAAGGAGATATTAAACTGGGATAAAATATCATTTTCTTCTTTTAAAGGTGAAACAACTCAACAAAATTCATGGTATGTTTTTTTAATTTTTTTTCAATTTTTAAAAAGAGTTGAAAATGGGTTTGAAAAAGATTCTGAAGGGTGGAAATAGCTAAAATAAAAGTGGAAGAATATAGAATGTTTATATTTTTTATATTACATAATGATTAATAGTAAACTAAATGCGACATAATATATACCAAAATAAATAGTTTAGGTCTGAGAATCCCCTTACCTTAAATCCCTCTTTAGTTTTGTCACTTTTTGGTCTCCTGAATAATATATATACATTTATTAATAAAATGAACCATAACTAAATTAGTATATTTTTATCAATTATTATTGTTGGATTATATTATCCAAATTCCCTTGGTTTAAGGGAAAACATTTTGATTACATGTTTCCATAAATAATTTCCCTTTTTTTCTTCGATTTCACTATTTATGTTCATGGCCATTTATACATTAGTAGAATTAATTTCAGAAGAATAAAATAGATATAATTATATATTTATATAAAACAAATAATTTATTATAACCATACATAATTTATTTGATAAGAAAATAATTAAAAAATGTCCTCTATGGTGGTTAACCATCCTTTAACAAGACATTTTACAAATAGGAGGCATGAGATGGATAATATATTATTATATAAAAAAGAACATTTTTATAGTATATTAATATTGTAAAGGTGATGATAAAATAATATATAATTTTTTAAGAGGTTTAGGATTAGAAATGTGTGCGATGATATGATTTTATAATAAGAATATGGAATAAAGGAAAGAGAATACATTACCACATTCTTGAAGTAGAGCCTTTTTTAAAAATATTAATTTCATAAAATATTGGAGTTTAATTACTAAATAATATATATTAGGATGATAAGAGGAATGATTTTTTGTATTTGGGATGATATTTGGATTTGGAAATTAAAAGTGATGTTTTTTCCATGTGGAGGGAGAATGGTTATTTATGCGGGTATTTTCAGAATAAAATATTGAATAAAATATAATATCCAAGGTAAAACTTATCATAGTGAAATTTTTGAAATAAAAATAATAGATAAACAATTAGAATTTTTTTAGAAATAATAAACTTTTATAAACCTAATTTACTAATTAATAAAAAAGGAATATGTAATAAATGAAAGATTATTATTTCATGTGAACATATTTTTTACATTAGACATTAGAAAAATATTTTTAGATTTGGAAAACATTTTTATTTTATTTAAATTACTAGTCAATAAAATTAAAAAATTTATTTGTTTACAAAACATTATTCTAATTTAATAAGACACTATTAAATCACTAATGAGATAATCAACAATACATCGATTGCGAAGAAATTTTATTTTTACTATTTACTTAAAAATTGTTTTATTTTATAAATATACCAAAAATCATTTTTGGATAATTTCAATGTGATGATCTGAATAATGAAATTAATTTTTATAAAATAATACCCAATTTTTTAATTTTATTCTCTGTATAAGTTATTTGATTTTTAAGAATTACCTGAAAAAAATTTCATTAAAAAATTTATTATATTTTCATTGAGGTAATAATCATATTTTTTATTTACTTTATATCATTATAATATTTTTATTTAATTAAAATACTCACGGTAAATTTTATTAATATTATATTTTAATATTCTGAGGTCAAATTACTAATCCCACAACCAGATTATTATTCCTACTAGTCAGGTTACTATTACTAGTATTTTGATTACTATTCTAATATTCATATAGCCTCCTCTAAATTCCACTTAATTATATTATTTAGTATTCACGTAAATTCCCCTCAATTCCCCAGAAGGTTATATGTTTTCATTTTCTAGAGTGTTGATTAGTTTACTAATATTTTGTTTCTTTTCTTTTTTATTGGCTACGAGGGGTGTTTTTAACATATTTTAAGAATACAAATTTTCTTATACAACAATTGTTAATTTATATTTTTAGTCCCATTTTAATGTTTTTAATTTTAATGATTTTAGTTTCTGATTAATTTAAAAATATTTATTAATGAAATTTATTATGCCTTGTTATTTTATGTTTTCATGTGTATAAGACTATATAATATAACAAAAAATTATTTCAAGAAAAATAATTTATTTATAATCACTCAGTAGTAAATTTTTTACATCATTTATAAATTTCCTCCATGAAATTTCCCTTCAAATTCTGTATTGATAATAGATAAGGATTACTTTGTTTCATTTTTCCTCCTGTTCCCACATCACCACTTCATATTTATGGTTACAAAAAAAATAATTCCAAGGTTAATTTCTTGTGGAGTTGAAATTTATTTCTATAGTCCAACATCTTCATCAAATATTCCAAATTTTATATGTCATTCTCTAGTTGTACCACCACCAAATTCATTACATGTAAGTTGTATAGTACACACTACATCATTAGATATACATGGAACAAATCAGGAACTTAATCCATATTTCGTGGAGGTGTTAGATGATAGGACGTTTCTCTTTTGTGATCAAGGATCATAAGGGTACAATGTACCGATGGATGAGCTTCACTTTATTTTAAAAACATATTAATATCTTATATGATGATATTTGAAGGAAAACATTGTCTCCAATATAAAACTCTACGTCTATTCTATGGTTTTCTCTAAGCTCTTCTTCCAACTATGTGTAGTTTTAATATTATATTGGATGGATTTAACCTTCTATGTCATCTCTAACACAATTTAAATTATAATTTTATTTCATTCACAAACTTCATCACACCAATTAGGGGTTTTTAATCACCTCCCACATAGATCAGTATATGCATCCATCTGAATAATTTAGTGGACGATGTTGTTTTATGAGAACCAAATTGTTTGAAATGTTAATCTCATACTCTATTAAATTACATTTAACATTATAGAACAATTTCCTTGATTGTTTGAAAAGATATTTTAGAATGTCCATCAGTTTTAGGGTGATAGTCCATGATTAAATTTAATTCAATATTTCTAGCTTGTTGAATAATTATCCATAAATTATATTTTAGACATGAATCATGACCAGAGTTGATAAAAAGTGGTTCCTCATATATCCTAAACACTTTGTATATATATATCTTGGAATGTTTTTTAGTGATATATCCTCCTAATTAATAGTGATGTGGTCACTATTAGAGAGTCGATCTTCCAAAACCCACATTATAATGATTATAATGGATAAATTTTGGGAAAAGTGAAAAATTCCATGGTGATATTACCACATTTTTATGTGGTTGTGTGTAGTGGTTGTATCATACCATTGGAATTTTGTCACAACGATTTCAATTATAGACACACCATGGAATTTCCATCAAACTTAGCGATTTATTTATTTATGTTTTCTAACAAAATTTATCTTAGATATCACAGTCTACCTTGCTATGATGGGTTCATATTGATCGACTACACACATTATCCAACATCACATTCTTTAACTTAGGTGATGAAGGAAAACATTGTCTAAATCTAAAATGAATGAAAACATCATCATCAATATGTAATTGTTGAATCTTATAATACTTTACTACATTCATCCATTTTTGAAGCTCTAGATCATCCCATTGTAACTAATTAATCTTCCCTAATATTTATGGTATGGAAATAATTTGGTAAAGGTATAATGTCTAAAAGGAAACACATGTCAATTTTACACATTTAGACATGATTTATTTTCCAATATTACACATAATACAACACAAAATATCCTAAAGTCTAGTTTTTTTTAAATTAGGTACATAGAATAACATCATGAACATAGAGTAAAATAATAATATTGAAAATTTCCATAAAACTCTCTTAGAAATCATCAGTCATCTAAAACTACATGGGATAAACTAGGGATATACATATGAAATGGTTAAGCTATAAAGCCTAGTAAGGGAATAAAAAATTAAAAACATTAAGATTTATTTTAAATGTTACAAAATAATAATTTTAATGGGAAATGAAGGGTAGAAAATAATAAAAATAAATAATAGGGAATGTTATAACACAATAACATAAATACAACATGGGAAAAGTCAAACAACATTAAACATGACATCAAAATCATAAGTCAATCCAAATTGATATGAAATCATAACATAGTAAAAAAAATACCATTATGGAGTAGATTTACTCCCTAATTCCTTGAATGAAATATCATTATAATAAAACAATTTCCAATTAATTAGACTAAAATATAATTGTGTGCATGCTTGTATCTATTATATCATGTACATACATAATAATTCCATATAGAACATTCATCGTAAAATAATTTTTAATAATTTTTAATTCATTTATCACTGAGTGTGTAATAAATACATTTAAATAATGAATAAAATTAATATAGGTATGTATAGGTTAATAACATTTAGACTAAATATCTATGGTATTCACAATATAGAGTTTTGGCTTGAAGAAATCACAGTGAAATTTCGACAGCATAATGGCTGTACTTAAAGATTCATAAAATGGTTTAATGGGTGAGAAAGGGATACCTAATAAATTTAAAATAAAACGGAAATTAATATATATGTGCATAAAAATATCCCAAAATTTGTAATTGTAAATAAAAGGAATTAAATTAATAAGATTCTTTAATAAAGAGAAGAATGAAATGATCTCTTACTAAATTTTATCATAGTAAAGGAATAGGTAAATGTTATAATGAGAGGTGAAAATGTATATTATTATTAGGAAATAAATTATAGAGTATATAAATATTTATAAGTTTATTAAAAGATAAAAAATTTGATTGAAAATCATAATTAATGTAAATTATCATGAATTGAAAAGATGAGTGGGAGGTCCATACTTTTTGGAAGGGAAATTGAAGGATAACTTTGGTAGCATAATGGGTGTACATAATGGATCATGGGTGGGATTAATGAGAGAGAAAGGTGTGTATAATCACATGGAAATAAAAACTGAATAAATATTTATTTATAAAACATTCCAAAACATGAACCAATGGAAATTAAGAGGCACAATATAAAACATGTACTTTTATAAAAAAAATATATGTAGATACCTTACATTGAGTGAGTGACTGAATTTTTTTGGGAGGAGCTAGTTGAGTGATTGGGGGTACCTTAGGAGGAATATTGAGAGGATTTGGAAGAATAAGGATGTGATATATGGTTTTTTGTTTAGGGAAATGGGATATTTTATGGGTTTATTTTTGAAAATGAGTGGGGAGTTCTTTATTATTTCTAAAACATAGGTTTTTGGACTCTATATAAAAATGTAAAAAATGAAACTTAAGATGATTTTTATTAATTTTTCATTCCAAATTGGATTGGATTTTATATTTTATAATTCTTTGGGCTGAACTAATTAATATTCTATCCTTGATGATGTGAAAGTGACTCATGTTCTTAAGGAAATGAATTTATAACCCTAAAATATAATATAAGTTTTTGAGGAATCATATCGACTTTAAAAAAATATTAAAATAACTTCAAAATCACAATATTTTTATGGAAAACATATATTTGGTCTTTAATTTCATTAATAAAATTTATTTAATCACTTTTGGGTCACTTTGATGTCATAATACGCATGATATATTTATACCATATTTATTTTTTCCGGGAAATTTTACTCAATTAGAAAATAATGAAAAATTGACCATTGGAATATTTGAATATTATAATTCCAAAAATATTATTTATTTTATCCAATCTTTTTATAAATATTGGAATTTTAACATTTATAATAATAAATGACATTTATTGAGAAATGTTGGGTTTTTTAGACAATATCATTTTTCGAACCATTATTAATATTATTTTTTACCTTATAAATTTATATTATAAACTATAATTAATAAATTTTATTCACTAAAAATATTTTATAAAAAATTAATTTTTTAAAAATATTCATTACTTCATTAAAATGAATGTCTTAATTTTAATTTCATATTAACCAAATATGAAATTTCTATGTTATTGAATCTTAAAGAAAATAATTTATAAAATAATAATAATAATAATAATAATAATAATTGAATGTAAAAATTATTTATTTAAAATTCAATATACATATCCTTATTACTATTGTATTGATAGATATACATTTATTACACGAGAAAATTCTCTATGAGTATGTTTTGTAATAGTGAGATTTTCATTAGGTGGTTTGACATAGATTGTTTGGGTAGTGATCACGATGAACATGAACTTCTCCTATAATTTTTTTTATCAGGACATAAATGCTTTATGTTGGATTCAGATTAGTCGACGAAAAATATCAGGGATGTTATCCCTCTTATTAGATTTAATAAATGGGTTTTATAGGGTATGCTCGTACTAGTTGAGTAAATCACTTACTTTTTCAATGTTAACTAGATTTATCAAAATCCTATATTTTTACTAATCATTTGATCACTAATTAAAAGATATTTTATTATCAATAATGAGGTTTAGTGGACTTTTAGAAATGATGGATTATAATAAAACAAAATATTTTCAGTTTTTCTATAAAAATAAAAGGTAATTTAATTCAATCACAAATGGAATTTTATTTAATAACATTTGGGTCATTAAAAGACTCCCCCTTCAAAAATTTCACCCAATTTTTTTTATTTCACACACTAAAAAATATGTGGTTAATTCAATTTTATCAACTCCTTTGGTTCCAACATCACTTCTTCATGGATGTTGATTCTCTATAGAACTTTAACATGGCGAATTGTCTTATTTTGTCGAAATCTTTTGTAAAAGCCCAGGCATCCACGATGCACTTCTCTTTAAATAATATATTAGCTTACGCTGTAAGAAAATTTGAGTTCTAGCACACTACGACCAATGAAACTAGCCACTATGAATATTAATACAAAATTTTTAAAATTTTTAAAGATTTATTTTTCAAAATGAACTTCTTTATTGGATTTGGAATATCAAAATTATCTTATGGTGATTTTTTGGTATTTTTCTGAAAACATTCAATTTTTGATGAATAGTGAAAAACAATGCGTTATTGTTTAAAACCAAATTTTTATTTAAATAATTAATTATTTTATTTAAATTTATTTTAAGCTAAAATAGATACATAATAACTATATATGTTCAATGTAATTCATTGGAGTCATTTTATAATAAGAATAGATATATAAAATTTTATTGAACTTTTTAACATCTTTTACCCACCTTAAAGGCACATTTACAAATTTGCATAAAACATAATTTTAATGCATCTGTGAATTGAATTTCACAAATACTATAGACAGTATTGACATCAGTAAGTTAAATTTCGTTTAATAAGATGAAAATAATTTTTGGTGAATAGTAACTTTTGAATTTTATTTACCACAGTTAGAAGTAAAGTGGGTAATTAAAGGTTAAAATGATATTATAATTACCCTAACACATGTCCTAATTCTATTGGATAATTTTTTTTCAACAAAAATAATCCTCAGGAATAAAATATGACCCACTTTTATCCAATTTTATTAGATTAGAACATTTATTATTATTTTATTTAAAGAAAAATTAAAAGTGTTAAATTTATATTTTCATAACTAAAACATTTTTAATATAGGGTTATAAATAATATAAATTAGACTATAAATATTCATTAGAAATATAAAAATATTTCCTACATAATGGTATTTTATTTATAATTTTTATACATTAAATAATTAAAGTTATTTATGAAACAATGATGATGTAGTAATTACATTATTAATGAATGATTAAAATAATTGATATTATAAATATCCAAATAAATGTAAATTTAGACTTTTGATGAATTACACACATTTTATAGGTTAATATGACATGTTATTATTAATTTAATTAATTTTTTTCTAAGTAATCAATTTTTTTACATTCACAAAAACGAAATACTATATAGCGTAAAAATTGACATAAATGAGTTTTAAAAACAAATACTATATTATTAATTGATATAATATTATTAAAAATCAAAGCTTCAAAAAAAGGGCTTAAATAAGGTTATATATGTCAATAATTAATCACTTGGAGTTATCATGGTTTTTTATAGTATGTTTATTATCCATTTATTATAATAATAAAGTAATACATGGTAAAAGTTAAACTATTTAACTAAGAGTTAAATATAAAAGTCAAGGTTAACATGATGACCTAAACATGTCTAAAACCAATTGGATGAGAGTTTTTAGACCTATACACACTTTATCCTAGAAATAAATCCTTTTGGAGTCATTATGAACTAAATAATATCGTATAATAAAATTAAATTTAAAGATTTTCCTAAAGTAACCCTCACCTCTCTTATAAAAGGGTACTTCCCCTTCTTTAAAAATCACACCTCCAAAGCCATTTAGATTGGAAAAAACCTGCTCATATATCCTCCAAACTACTCTAAATTAAACCTAGATTACTTACATGGATCATAAATAAAAATTAAGGAGTCCTTTTGATCAAATCAAAATTAAGCACCTGAAGAAGAGGTAATAATTTCATCACCTCTTTCAATGTTCTTTTCTTCTTACACTTCCTATTTATTTGTTGCTTCCATACCAAAGTAATAAATACAGTAACTTATACATACTTAAATATTATTTTTAATATGGTATAACCATATTCATTAATCTATCCATCTTATGATTGAAAAATTCACCATACGTGTGTATGTACGTCTTACCTTCTCTACATTGTGGTGTAGTTTGTTTTTCAAAACATAATTATTTGGATGGGTAGATTAATGAGTATAATTGAAGTAAATAATAAATAGAAAATTTTATTGATAATATATATAGATGATATAACATCAAATTACATACTATTTTAACATCAATAGAATGATATTGTCACTCATGCGTACATACGAATTACCCTCTCCAAGAACACGATGAGATTCATTTCCATCGTAACCATTCAAGAATAATTTTAATTTTATGATTTAAAATAATGTTTATGAACTTAATATCATTCTGGATATGAATCAAATACATACTATGTAACTCCCTAGGTAAATAAAGAATATGACATTTTTATATTTATCCATATTTGTGAATAAAATATTAATATTACTTTAAAGGGAACACTATGCTCGATGATGTACCCAATACGCGACAATGAGTTCCTTTGAAATCTTACATTGTACTCTAATAATAAAACAATATTATTTTAAATGGTAGTTAATGCCTGGCCATTTTAATGGCGGGAAAGAATGGAACTAACTACAAAATGATTATATATGTTTGTCAAATATTTTTACTTTTATCCAATAAATTTTAGAGGCGTAAAATGCAAACGAATCCAATTTTAAGCATAAATATTCTAATATTCTTTGAAATGTATATTAACTGCCTTTTGATGGAGAAAACTTTTTAAATATAATTTTGATAATTTTAAATTTTGTATTTGAAAATATAAAATCCTTTTTTAGAACTGGACATCAAAATTTACTTTCTGTAAATTTTTGTTTTTTTTCCGATAAAGATCATTTTTAGTGAAAATGTTGCATTTTAATTCAACAATTTCTTTTAGTCTGATTTATTTATATGGATTGATTATATTTTTAATTGATATTAAAGTGTATTTAGAATATATTTCTACCATTTAACCCAATGGTGGTCATTGGAATTAATTTCACTTTGAAATTGGACTTAAACTAGTGTTAATCTTTTAGTAGATATTGTTTGTTAAAAACACACTATTTGTTTTGAAAGCGGGAATTAATTATTAAATTAATTAATGAAATTTATATGTTTTGAATTTAGTAAAATAGACATCATTTTTGAATTCGTAATATCAAATATATCTTAGGGTGAATTTTTGGTATTTTTTTGAAAAACTTCAATTTTTGATGAATAGTGAAACCATTAAGTTGTAGTTAAAGAAACTGATTTTTCGTTTAAATGAAACATTACCACTTCTGTGTTTTGAATTTCAAAAATCCTACATACATGGTTTAAATTAGGATGTAAAATGTGGTTCAATGAGATTAATTTTTTTTGGTGAATAGTAACTTTTAAGTTTTTAATCGTGATTAGAGGTAATTAGTGTTATTTAAGGTAAAAATAATGTTTTAATAATATGAAATGACCATGAAACATGTCTTGCCCTTATTGGATGTGTCATATACGACCAAAAAAATCCATGGGTCAACTTGGGGACCCCATGGAGCCACTTTGGTAGGAAAATGAGAGTAATAACTTTTTATTTAATGTTAAAATAAAAATGTCACAAACATGTATTGTTTTACTAAAACAATTTTTAAATGGGGTTATAAAAGTCATATTTTTTACTATAAATATTAATTAGAAAGATAAAAAGATTTCCTACATCATGATATATTTTTTTAAAATTTTTAGACATTAAATAAATTAAATTATTTATGACACCTTGATGATGCAGTGATTACCTCATTATTTAACGATTTAAATAAAATGAAAAGATAATGTAAAATATAAGAACTACAGTTTTCAAAAACCTATTTTATGGGTGGTTTTAGAAATATTATCACCTTATTCTCGAAATATATAATTTTTGGACCTTTAAAAACCGAAAATCATTTTATAATAAAGTAACCTTTTATAACATTCCTACAGTTCCCCTCCTGTCCTCTTTTAAAAGGCCCCCACCTCTACCACCTTAACCACACCTATCAATCCTTTGGCTCGGACAAACCCTGCCCATTTTGTCTCTCCAAATCCCTCTCTTACTCCTATAAGCCTCACTTTGGGCAGAAGTCTTTCCAAGGAAGCCTTTTAGCTCAAATCAAAAAGAGTTACCCGATTTAAAGGTAGTATCTTCTCTTGTGTTCTTATGTTTTATTTTGCTTCTCAAACCCCCTAAACTCTTTTTATTACATTAGTTTGTAACAAAACCTGTATATTAAATATACTAGGATGTTGTTATGAGAAATAATATAGCTACATGTACACACAACTTCGTCTAATGGTTAAATAACATACTGTTTCTGTGGTTGGCGATTTTCTGCCTCATGATACGATGATTGTTCAATATTCTTTTAACATCTTTAAAGGTGTCCATTATGATGTCACTATATTTTATATATGATATATATGGTATTTATTTGTACTATATGCTTCTTTATTTTATATTAAAAACATACCTTTGTTCTTTTCATGTTGTGCAAATGCGATAATTTCATATGAGGAAGTGTGGACTACTGCCCCTCAAGTGATGTGACTCGTTCATGCAACACATGGAATGTATAAAGAATGAAATTAATGAACAGATGTGACCTATATAGCATATATATTATACTGTAATTATAATATATATATATATCATTTATTTTTAATTCCATTAATATGACAAAAAAATGAAAGTAGCGTTCATGCGTACGTACGACCTACCATCTCCATGAACGATGCTTTTCATTTTTTTTCTCCAAATGTTATGGAATATTATAAAATAAATATGTACTGGATATATGTGATATTTTAATCATTAATACTATTCTGGAATTGATATAATTATAACTACATGGGCAATCATTTTCAAACAATTTCATTTTTGACTCATGTACCAAACATCGACAAAAACGTCTGATATGAACTCACATTATTAACCAATTATTATAACATTATAATATGTGATGTGAACTGAATAGTAATATTTAAAATAGGTCCTTAAGAAATTATAGATTGACAAAAGTTTATTATTCCGGAATATAATGAAATGAACAAGACAAGTCAGACTTGAGGAAAGGGATCCTACCCCTTTCTTTCTTTTTAAGTACACTGTTTTATATAATTCCTTTTAAGCTCATTTTTCTTATGATTGGGATGTTCTTTTATATTAATCATACTGTAATTTTTATGTTCATATGATGAGAGAACCTATTTTCTCTCATCAATCCATTTTTGGAAGTTTTGAGTGGCGCCATTAGGCTGTCGAATTTTCATAAGAGATCCAATCTCTCTCTTTTTAAGTACTCTCCTTTATGTCACATATTTTAATCTCCTCTTTGTTATGTTGGTGGATGTTATTTTATATTCCTCTTTCTGTACATTTTATGTTAATATTATGAGATACCTTATTTGATCTCATCAATCCATTTTTGGAAGTTTTAAGTGGCACCATTAGGCGGCCGAGTTTTCGTAAGGGATTTTTCATCTCACTTTTATTCCCGTGAGATTTATGCTTCAATTTCCACAATTTTCATTGAGTGGTATATTTACTGCCCATTATTCTACTCTTGGTGTAATATAATTTTATTTATGAGTATTAAATCAATGTTGTATTGTCCTTCTTTCATGGGGTGTATGTTTCGTAGGATACCCAAGTCGGTAAGGGAACCTTTCACCCTCCTCTTTTTAAAAGACTTATTTTTTTGGGTCTTTTAATTTACATATTGTTATGTTGGGATATGTTCTTCTATATCCTTATTGATGTAAATTTTATTTCCAAGTTATGAGATACCATTTTCTCTCTCATCAACTCTTTTTTTGAATTTTGAAGTGACGCCGTTAGGCTGTCAAATTTTTGCAAGGGAAATTCTTAACCCAATTTTGATTATTTGGGATAAACTTGTACTCCTTGAATATGTCGTTCTATGAATATGTGTGAATGACCTCTGATTGTTTTACACTTAATATCCACTTATATTTGGTGTATTATTTTTTCAAACATAATTATGTAATTGATTTATCTTTAATCCAAGGATATCATCTTTGTAAGGGACTTCGTATCAATCTCCTTTAATTGAGGCATATATTGTACTAATACTAGACTTTATTTTATATGGTGTATAAACCCCTTTTACTTTTAATTCTATATAAAAGGAATCTTTTTCTACGAAGCATTTTACATAAGACAAAAAGGAATGTTTCTTTTAACGTACGCGGTGACAATGACCTTTTCCGCCACCGTGAGTATTATTTGGTCTTTGGATTCCTCAATAAGACATAATGTTTTTAAAATGAAATAAATAACATATAATCTTTTATGTTTTTTGGTATTGAAAATGGTTTTTATAATGTATTTTTTTTGTCAATATATTTAAGTGGTATATTTTGATCAAAGTGTGGAAATTTTTTATTTCCATTATATTTGTTTTATGTCTTATGATTTTATAATGGTAGTTGGACATTTGACGGGTGGTTACATGATAAAACATATGATGGGTGGTTCCGTGAATACCAGGATGGGTGGATATGTTATAACCTCCAAATCATTGGGTATGGAAGTCGGCCGTATGGCTATTCCATTAAGTATGTGTGGAAGTCGACCGTATGGTTATTCCATTTAAGTATGTTTATGTCCCATGTTACCTTTATAAGTTATCTGTTCATATATGGGTTTTATGGTAATCTTTTGGTTACAAAAGGGTAAGTAATGGTATTTTATTCTGTGAAGAGTTTTTACTACCTCATAAAGGTGAAAGGTATTACTTTGGTAAAGTACTCATGGTTTACTTGTTGTTTTGAAAAACTAATAGTTTTTCTTCTTTGTGTATCCTTTACTGGGATTTTTATGCTCATATCATGTTTTTAAAATGTTTTCCACAGGACTTAAAGATGAATAGGGTCAAGGATGGTATCAAAGAAAGACATTCTATCTAAAACATGGAACTAGATATGTTTCGTTTTATGTATTTTCTTTTATTTTATGGAAACTTAGTAGAAGTTTATACTATGTAATCTTTTGAGATGTAATTGTTATGACCTAATTTTCTAAAACTATAAACCTAAAAAGATCCTCTATGTGAATTATTCATTTAATTCATGATTAAGTAATGTTTAAGTCTAGGGCCTTATAGTTGGTATCAAAGGTCGGTTTAGATAACTTTAGAGGTTAGGGTATTCTCTAAGAATAAGTGACATTACCATAATGGTTAGGATTTTAGAAAGAGTCCTAGTTTTAGATAAAGTGAATGAGTAAGTATATCTTAGTATTTATCTTCCTCATTAGTACATGATGGTTTTGTTGATATACTCACAATGAACTTTTTGGTTTTAGTAAATGGATGGATCTAGCAGGCACCAAAGTAACAGTAGATGTGAAAGAAACTGTGACAGTTTTTTGAGCGAGAAACTGAATGTTATGGGAGCTGTAATGAGAAATCTTGTGTTCATCCTCAACCAACTATCTGGAGTCATGATTGACCACCTAAACCTTGGTGATTTCTATAAGGCAACATATATGCGAGAAACAAATCCCCAGGGAACTACAGGTAATAATCATAATGGTAAGTGTGTTCAAAAACCTATGTGTCAAAGATGTGGAAAGAAACACCTAGTAAAATGTTTCAAAGGGAGAGAAATATGCTACAGATGTGGAAACGAAGGTCATAAAGCAAGAAACTGCCATGGAAAAAGGAAGAATCCAGTTGACTCAAGGAAGGGGAATGAATTTCTTTCCGAGGGATCAATTGAATGTTTTAAATGTGGTGTGCATGGTCATTATGCAAACACATGTTGCATGAAGACGTTTCTAGAATGGGATCACCAAGATCGTACAAATATTCGTTTACCAATACCTAATGCCATTCCGATTGAGGATGAAAGAACTGAAAATGACCAATCAAAGGTATGGATTATTTCATAACATTTGTTTTCCTATTTTGTAATCTTAGGATATGATTCATGATTTTTTTGTAGGAAAGAAGTATTTTAGAATAAGTTGGAAAGTAAGGGTTAATGGATCATGAATAATGTTGAATGAGCAAGAAGTCAACATATAAGGGCTTCAAGAGTTATGGTGAAATTCTTAAGAGTATTAAGTCTATTTTGATGATGGGGTTACATTAGAAGACTTTTTATAGTATGTGTAACCCTGATGTTTGATATTTGAAAATTTAATTCAAGGAATAGTTATCTGTTCTTTTGTGGACATAGTTATAAAGAACCATTTGGGTTTATATGATCCTTACTTTTGAGGTAATTATGGGTTACTATATGTTATGATGGAAAGTGAAAGGCATGAGATAAAATTGAGGTTAAATTATGTTATTATTATTTTTGAATATTTTATCTCATTTTTGGGGAATGTTTTATGAATTATATAGTTTTGAAAAAAGGACAACACGCAGACCGTGTGACAACCCGTCGTGTCGGACAAAGCTGTGGGAATCCAACCCACAACCAAAGTGCAACTGGTATTTATCTCCTACCACTGGACTACGTGAAGTCCCTGGTTAGTTTGAATGATTCCTTTTTAGTTAGATGATTTTATGAATTAAGACTAAGTTGATTTTGGGTTATCAATTGAAATGATTATCCTATCATGGAGGATATGTGATTAGTTTAATTACTTTTCAATACAATACTTTAAGAGCAACTGATGTTGTTTGGAGATAAATTTTACGATTTAACTTGGAAGAATATGTGATTAAATCCATCAAATATTTCGGTTTCAATCTTAGTTTGCTTTACTTTTGGTCTTCATCGAACTTTGGGTCTTGTTGGAAAAATTTGGGAGATTAAGAATAGATTTCCTTTTTATAAAGGATTACCCTTTTCAGGTATTATCTGATCTCATAATAACCTTGTTAGTTTTATTTTTGGTTAAGGTATAAATAAATGGGAAGTATACAGTTCCCTTTTGTGGATTAGGTGATTCTATAGAAGTTGATTATAGCTCTCTTAATGTAAACAAGTCATCCTAAATACTCATATTTTGGAGAAAATATGAGTTTGTATAAGAAAAATAGTAAAAGATGAAAGTCAACTTGACAAGTAAGTATGTTTCCTTATGTTTTAGTTAAGCTCAAAAATAAATTCCTCAATGAAAAGTAACTAAAAAAATGTTTTCCGTTAACTTTTCCTACTAGGGAATCCAATACCGTTTAACCCATCACAAGTTTCTGATTTTCTAGTGGTTAACTTTCTCCTAAACATGTTTTCTATCACAATCCCTCAGAACATGACCCTTTTTATTTTTATTCCATATCCATGTTTTCATACATGGAATCCTAGTATGGGTTAACTCGGGTGACCTTTGTACTTCCCTTTATTTATTTTAAAGTTATAGTTTAATTTACTCCTTTTCTGATGTGGGGCTTTCAATTAAGTTTCTGAGCCTAATTTTAAAATTGTGAGGATAAAATTACCAAAAGGGGGGAAGGATGTAACACCCCAGGTAAATAAAGATTATGAAATTTTTATATTTATCCATATTTGTGAATAAAATATTAATATTACTTTAAAGGAACACTATGCTCGATGGCGTACCCAATACGCGACAACGAGTTCCTTTGAAATCTTACATTAGACTCTAATAATTAAATAATATTATTTTAAATGGTAGTTAACCCCTAGCCATTGTAATGCAGGAAATAATGGAACTAACTACAAAATGATTATATATTTTTGTAAAATATTTTTAATTTTATCCAATAAATGTTAGAGGCGTAAAATGCAAATGAATCCAATTTTAAGCATAAATCTTCTAATATTCTTTAAAAGATCGATTAACCTTTTTTTGATGGAGAACCCTTTTTAAATATACTTTGGAAAATTTTATATGTTGTATTTGACAAAATAAAATCCTTATTTATAATCTATACATCACAATATACTTTGTGTAAATTTTTTTATTTTTCCGATAAAGATCATTTTTAGTTAAAATGTTGCATTTTAATTCAAACCCTTATTTTAATCTGATTTATTTATATTGATATATTATATTTTTAATTTATATTAAATTTTATTTAGAATAAATTTTTACCATTTAACCCAATGGTGGTCATTTGAATTAATTTCACTTTGAAATTGGACTACTGTTAATCTTTTAATAGCTATTGTTTCTTAAAAACACACTATCTGTTTTGACAGCGGGAATTAATTATTAAATTAATTAATGAAACTTATATTTTTTTAATTTTGTAAAATAGACATCATTTTTGAATTCGGAATATCAAATATAGCTTAGGGTGAATTTTTGGTATTTTTCTGAAAATCATCAATTTTTGATGAATAGTGAAACCACTAAGTTGTAGTTAAAGAAACCGATTTTTCGTTTAAATGAAACTTTACCAATTCCTTGTTTTGAATTTCAAAAATCCCACATACATGGTTTTCATTAGGAAGTAAAATTTTGTTCAATGGGTTTAAAATAATTTTTTGGTGAATAGTAACTTTTAAGTTTTTTATCGCGATTAGAGGTAATTAGTGCAATTTAAGGTAAAAATAATGTTTTAATAATATGAAATGACCTTGAGACTTGTCCTACCCTTATTTTATGTGTCATGGCCGACCAAGACAATCCATGGGTCAACTTGGGGACCCCAGGGAGCCACATTGGTAGGAAAATGACATCAATAACTTTTTATTTAATGTTAAAATAAAAATGTCACAAACATGTGTTGTTTTACTAAAAAAAATTTAAAAGGGGTTATACAAGTCATATTTTTGACTATAAGTATTCATTAGAAAGATAATAAGATTTAATACATCATGATATTTGTTTTTATAATTTTTAGACATTAAATAAATTAAATTATTTATGACACCATGATGATGCAATGATTACCTCATTATTTAACGATTTAAATAAAATGAAAAGATTATGTAAAATCTAATACCTACACTTGTAAAAAACAAATTGGATGGGTGGTTTTCGAACTCTTATCACCTTTTCCTAGAAATATATAATTTTGGGTCCTTTGAAAACCGAAACTCATTTTATAATAAAGTAACCTTTTATAACTTTCCAAGAGTTCCCCTCCTCTCCTCTTATAAAAGGCCCCCACCTCTACCGCCTTACCCACACATATCAAGCCTTTATCTCGGACAACACCAGACCATTTTGTCTCTCCACATCCCTCTCGTACTCCTAGAAGCCTCACATTGGGAATAAGTCTTTTCAAGGAAGCCTTTGAGCTCAAATCAAAAATAGTTACCCGATTTAAAGGTAGTGTCTTCTCTTGTGTTCTTATGTTTTATTTTGCTTCTCCAACCCCCTAACCTCTTCTTATTCCTTTATTTTGTAACAAAACCAGTATATTTAATATAATAGGATGTTTTTATGAGAAGGGTTAGAGATACACCTACACACACCTTCGTCTAATGTTTAAAGAACATATTGTTTCTGTGGTTGGTGATTTTCTGCCTCACGAAACGATGATTGTTCAACATTCATTTAACACTTTTAAAGGATGCCATTATGATGTAACTGTATTTTATATATGATATATATGGTATTTATTTTTACTACATGATTCTGTATTTTATATTTAAAAAATACCTTTGTTCTTTTCATGTTGTGCAAATGCGATAATTTCATATGAGGAAGTGTGGACTACCGCCCCCTCAAGTGATGTGACTCATTCATGCAATACAAGGAATGTATAAATAATGAAATTAATGAACATATGTGACCTATATAACATATATATTATACTGGAATTATAATATATATATATATATATCATTTATTTTTAATTCCATTAATATGACAAAAAATGAAAGTAGCGTTCATGCGTACATACGGCCTACCGTCTCTATGAACGGTTCTTCCCATTTTTTATCTTAAAATGTTATTGAATAGTATAAAATGAATATTTAATGGATATATATGTTATTTTAATCATTAATACTATTCTTGAAATTATTTACATATAACTACATGCACAATCATTTTCAAAAAAGATCATTTTTGACTCATGTACCAAACATCGACAAAAACGTCTAATATGAACTCACATTATTAACCAATTATTATAACATTATAATATGTGATATGAACTGAATAATAATCTTTAAAATAGGTCCTTAAGAAATTATATATTGAACAAATTTTATTATTTAGGAATATAAAGAAACGAACAAGACAAGTCAGACTTGAGCTAAGGGATCCTACCCCTCTCGTTCTTTTTAAGTACAATTTTTTATGTCATTCCTTTTAAGATCATCTTGATTATGATTGGGATTTTCTTTTATATTAATCTTACTGTATTTTTTATGTTCATATGATGAGATACCCTATTTTCTCTCATCAATCCATTTTTGGATGTTTTGAGTGGCACCGTTAGGCTGCCGAATTTTCGTAAGAGATCCAATCTCTCTCTTTTTAAGTACTCTCCTTTATGTCACTTATTTTAAGCTCCTCTTTGTTATGTAGGGGGATGTTATTTTATATTCCTATTTCTTTAAATTTTATTTTAATATGATGAGAGACCATATTTGATCTCATCACTCCATTTTTGGATGTTTTAAGTGGTGTCGTTAGGCTACCGAGTTTTCATAAGGGGTTTTTCATCTCACTTTTATTCCTGTGAGATTTATGCTACATTTCCCACAATTTTCTTTGAGTGGTATATGTACTGACCATTATTCTACTCTATGTGCAATATATTTTTGGTTATGAGTATTTACATAAATGTTGAATTGTCCTTCTTTCATGGGGTGTATGTTTCGTAAGATACCCAAGTCGGTAAGGGAACCTTTCACCCTCCTCTTTTTAAAAGACTTCTTTTTGTTGGGTACTTTAATTTACATATTGTTATGATTGGATATGTTATTATATATCCTTATTGATGTAAATTTTATGTCCAAGAGATGAGATACCATTTTCTCTCTCATCAACTCATTTTCTGAATTTTTAAGTGACACCGTTAGGCTGTCGAATTTTTGCAAGGGAACTTCTTAACCCAATTTTGATTATTTTGGATAAACTTGTACTCCTTGAATATGTCGTTCTATGAAAATGTGTGAATGACGTCTGATTGTTTTACACTTAATATCCACTTATATTTGGTGTATTTGTTTGTCACACATAATTATGTAATTGATTTATCCTTAATCCGAAGATATCGTCTTTGTAAGGGACTTCGTCTCAATCTCCTTTCATTGAGGCATATATTGTTCTAATACAAGACTTTATTTTATACGGTGTATAAACCCCTTTGAATTTTAATTTTATACAAAAGGAATCTTTTTCTATGAAGCATTTTACAAATGAAAAAAAGGAATGTTTCTTTTCATGTACGCGGTGACAATGACCTTTTCCGCCACCACGAGTATTATTTGGTCTTTGGATTCCTCAACAAGCCTTAATGTTTTTAAAATGAAATAAATACCGTATAATATTTTATGTATTTTGGTATTGAAAATGGTTTTTATAATGGATTTTTTATGTCAATATATTTAAGTGGTATATTTTGATCAAAGTGTGGAAATTTTTTCTTTCCATTATATTTGTTTTATGTATTATGATTTTATAATGGTACTTGGACATTTAACAGGTGGTTACGTGATAAACCATATAACGGGTGGTGCTGTGAATACTAGGACAGGTGGTTATGTTATAACCTCCAATGCATTGGGTATGGTAGTCGGCCGTATGGCTATTCCATTAAGTATGTGTGGAAGTCGACCGTATGGTTATTCCATTTAAGTATGTTTATGTCCCAAGTTACCTTTATATGTTATGTGTTATTATATGGGTTTTATGGTAATATTTTGGTAAAAAAGGGTAGGTAATGGTCTTTTATTCAGTGAAGAGTTTTTACTACTTCATAAAGGTGAAAAGTATTACTTTGGTAAAGTACTCATGGTTTACTTGTTGTTTTCAAAACCTAAAAGTTTTCCTTCTTTGTGTATCCTTTACTGGGCTTTTTATGCTCATCCCAAGATTTTTAAATGTTTTCCACAGGACTTAAAGATGAATAGGGTCAAGGATGGGATGAAGGAAAGAAATTCTATCTAAAACATGGAACTAGACAAGTTTCTTTAAAAGTATTTTTTTTATTTTATGGAAACTTAGTAGAAGTGTCTACTATGTATTCTTTTGAGATGTAATAGTTATGAACTAATTCTCTAAAAATCTAAACCTAAAAAGATCCTCTATGTGAATTATTCATTTAATTCATAATTATGTAATGTTTAAGGCTGGGTCCTTATATACTATCAATAAGAAACATGACTTATGTAACAAACAATATAAAGAAAACAAATCAGTTAACACCTAAAATGATGATACAACTAAATTATTATTAGCAAAGCAATATTATAAGATCATATATGATATCATATTTATGTATGTGTTTCTTTTATAATTTTATAACAATGATTTAACTATTATATAGGAGGTTAACATACCCTCATCCAAGGAAATTTACAATGTAAGTGTTACTTTTACAATCTCTTTTTTATCCGAGGTTGTTTATACGTGGGTATCTAATGAGACCTCTTTATCATCCACATCCGTGTTTCTTAAAAATGTATTTGAAAACACTTTTACTATTCAATATACTATAGGATAAATTCATTTATACCATTTCTTGACTTTTTATAAAATGGTTCGAAAGAAATATTTTTTTCACCTTCCAAACAAGGTACTTTTTAACATTTTGGACAAATTAAAGAAAGAATGTTTTTTAACTTATAGGACTGGTGTATATTTTTTCCATTGTTATAGAAAATTTGATGTTTCCCTTACAGGATTATAATAATATTTTAAAAATAAATTTTATCCTTTAAAATTACATGACTTTTAAATTATTTCAAAATAGAAAGATATATTTCTCTAAAATAGTTTTGATTTTATCTATGTCAACATCCTTTGATGGATTTTACACTTTTTTGAAGTTAATTTAATATGATACAATATTCCATATTGTATTGAAGGTTTTTTGATATGTTAGAATGTGGATGTGTTATTTTTGTACCATTTATGGTTTATAGTTAAATAATTAACATTTCTTATGCTAGTTTTAATACGAATGTTTATTTTATGTTTCAACATTTTCATATGAGGAATGCATTGGACTTAATAAGTGACGGGTGGAGCCCACTATAGATCCTCGATGCATCAGTAGGTCTCATGAGACAAAATAGTGTCTTGTAACAAGTCCTTAACAAAATATTATTTGTAGTATTGGTATTAGGACATTACTATGTGGTTATTATGTCTAACATTAAGCATTCCATCATTATGAATTTTGATATTTATATTATATGTGATTATTCGACTAGTAGAATATCCATGTGAATAATTAAATGGAATTATTTGATTTATCTTTAACATATTATTCTGAATTTTATGTTTAAAAGGCTTGTGTTTTAGTGTTATACATTGCCTTAAATTTTTGTGATTATTTATGATACTTTCCACTATATTGTTATCCTTATTGAGAATCTTAGATCACCCCATTATATGTTTATTTTTCCTCGGATGCGAAGAAGTATATTATTATTAACATACAGGGATAATCTAAAGGATATGAGTGTGTTCAATGGGGACACAATTTATCTTTTTTATTTCATGTTATAATGTAAAACTCATGTATGAATCTATTACTTCTAAGGCTACTAAACTAATAATTTATTCGAGACATGATCTCTTGTGATCATGCCAATGTTATGTAATAATGCACCAACTTTGGGTAACTAGGGTCAGGGCATTATGGTTGGTATCAGAGAAATATTAGTAAAAACCTTGGAAACTATATTTAGAAAACTCTAATTAGATAACATTACACTAAGATAAACATTGATGTTTAGTATAGAATAAATCCTTAGAATTTTGGTAACGTTGAGATTTTATGATTTTTCCAAGCAGTACATCCATGTCGGGATATGATTAGGTAGAGGAGGCTCTGGAAAAGATGTAACTAGGAGTGAAAAAACTCCAAAAATGAGTTTTGGGCTTGACCTAGGGTATCTTGGTACACAGCGACAAGTCTTGCTGCACTCTTCGTTATGACCCTCCAAGGGGATATGCTTAGGATAATCCACATTTTCTTTACATACCAATATGAAGTATTTATGATTAAATAATTCCTCAAAGAGAACATTCTTTTTATTATTATGGATTATATGCATAACCTGTTCAATTTATATTCAGTGTTTTACTAGTTTAGAATTATATATTTCAATTCATAAACTAATTTAGTGTATTTCATTGTTTATAAATGGATCATAGTATAAGGAATGGAAACCGTATCAATGCATTTATTCCATGTAGGGATTTCCATCCTACTCAAGATAATTATTGTGGAGATGGTGATACAACCGGTACTGAACAACATATAACCATATCGAGACATCTCACTTAGGTTATGAATAATAACCTTACCCATATGGAGCACCCTAATCCAAAAAGTGGAGGATTGATGTTAGAAAAATTCTTGAGTAAACAACCACCAACATTCAATGGCACTACAAATCCATTTATAACTAATAAATGGATATGTTCCTTGCAGAAAATATTTCATACATTGGGGACTAGCGAAAGGGAAAAAGTTGTCATGGTAGTTTATCACCTCATGAGAGATGCAAATCAAGGGTGGTCATTAATTAAAAACACAAAGTAGGATGAATAAGTATCAAATATGGAATGGTGGGAGTTTAAAGAGATTTTCATAGAAAAATACTATCCTTGGGATCATTGAGTGGATTTAGAAAGACAATTTCTGAGTCTGAGAAAAAAGGAGGATGAGAATTTCACAAAGTAGGAGGCCAACTTTACAAGTTAGAAATACATGAAATAGATTATATACTTAACCCAAGGAGTAATATTGATAGATTATTTGATGGGTTAAAACCATTTGTCTGTAGAACATTAGTCTCACAATCCTTCTCATTGTACGAAGATATTGTCTCATGTACTATCAAGAGAGAAAAGTAATTCCTTATGTCTTACAATTTTAAAGAAATGAAAGATAAGAAGAGATCTGCTAAACACTCCAGAAATGGAAATAAAGGGAATAAGTGAAATTTGAATTTCTATCCTATAGTAAATGAGGGTTGATATGCCTTGGTACTTTCCTGAAGGGAATGACAGTCGGTTACAAGTGTGGTGAAAAGGCCACAAATCTCGTGATTGCAAGGGACAGAAAGAGGCAATCAATGTCGAATGCTACAATTATAGAGAAATTGGGAATTATGCAGATGAATGTCCTACGTGCCAAGGAAACATACCTCAGAAAAGGCCAAGGGAGTAAGGCTAAGCTTATGCAATCACAAATGTTGTGGTCAAAGCTCCGAATGACATAGTGGTAGGTAATTTAATAATTTCCTCAAATTTAACTATTGCTTTATTTAATTCTGGATCATTGTATTGTTTCATATCTTCCCAGTTTTCTATGAAAATTAGATATTTCCAATTTTATTTATCATTGGATTTGTCAGTCAAAACTCCTAAGGGAAGTGTCATTGAAACAAACTATTTTGAAATAGTTCCCATTAGGGAATATAAATGCGATTTATCTACAGATATCATCGTCATAACCATGATTGAATTTAATATAATACTCTGTATAGATTGGATTTCAGACCATGATTAAAAAACTTATTGTATGAAGAAGGAGTTTAAATCTTTTTATGATGATAAGGAATACAATATCTTTAGAGTAGAAACTTCACCATTTGATTCTTATTTAGATCCACCCCTAGTAGCTTTACTAAATTTAATTATTGGGGAGGAAGGGAGTAAAATAACTATGGATGAGGAAAATAATGTTCAAATAGAAGATGTACCTATTGTGCAAGAATATGTTTATCTGTTTCCAAAGGATTTACCTGGACATCCTCCAGAATGAGAAATTAGGTTTTCCATATATTTAATCCCTGGTTCAAGGCCCAAATCAAAGACCCCTTATAGAATGGCCACTGTGGAATTAGTGGAAATAAAGAAACAACTAGACGAATTGAGTAATAAATTATTTATTCATCCAAGTGTTTCTACATGCGGAGCCCATGTTCTTTTGGTTAAGAAGAAATATGGATCTATGAGCTTGTGCATTGACTACAAGGAGATCAAGTCTATAATAATAAATAACAAGTATCCACTACCTTGCATTGATTATTTTTTTGATCAAAATCATGGAGCTAACTATTTTTCAATGATTTACCTTTGATCTGGATATCATCAATTGTGTGTGATGAAGGAAGACATTCCAAAGACAATATTTTGAACCAGGTACATGCATTACGAGTTTACAGTAATACATTTTGGACTAACTAATGCATGCTTTATTTTCACAGATCTAATGAATAAAGCTTTCATGTAATATCATGATGAATTTTTAGTGTTATTTATTAATGATATCTTGGTCTACTAAAAAATCTACAGAGATCAAGAAAATCACTTCCAAACTATTCTGAAAACCCTCATAATAAATGAATTATATAGGATGTTTAGAAAGTGTGAATTATGGAATCAAAAAATTTATTTTATTGTATGTATTTTCACTAAGGATGGAATCTCTTTCAATCATTTAATGACTAAGAAATCCAAGAATGGCCATCACTGACATGTATAAACTAGGTACATTGTTTTTTTTACCTGGTTATTATCGACGCTTCATCCAGAGTTTTTCTCGATTGGATAACCCATTTACCAAGCTCACACGTAAAGGGGTTAATTTTTTTTGGACAAAAGTGTGTGAATAAGTTTTTGAAGAATTGAAGAAAATATTAGTCTATTATCCTATATTGACTCTACCGTTGGGTAATGATGGGTTTTTTTATTAATAGTGATGCTTCAAAGAAAGGCCTTGGTCGTGTCCATATGCAGAATGATAGAGTTATTGCCTATGCATCATGATAGCTAAATATTCATGAAAAAAACTACCCTATACATGATATTGAGTTAGCAGCTGTAATCATTTCTTTTAAGATATGGAGACACTATATCTATGGTGAAAAAATGTGATTTATATACCGATCCCAAGAGTTTGAAGTATATTTTCTCACAAAAATAACTCATCATGAGGAAAAGGTGATGGCTTTAACTACTCAAAGATTATTATTGAACTATAAACTACCACTCAGGGAAGGATAAGATAGTGGTAGATGATTTGAACAAAAAGGACCATGGAGTTATGAACAAGATGAGAGTTGAAAGGGATCCTGTGTACCTAGATCTAGTAAAAATGTATATGGGAATAATCATGGAATGTAAAAAATCAATAGTTTTTAAAATGGTTTCCAATCCATCTTTACTAGAAAGGATAACAAGTTCTCAGAATGTTTATGAAGAGTTTCAAAGGAAAATTAAAGCTGTAAATGATGGGATAATTATCAACTTCATATATAATGATGGAATTTTGATGTTTGGGAAGATACTTTATGTTCTTAACATACCTGATCGAAAAATGGAATTGTTGGATGATTCTCATAAATCCAATTTCTCTGTAAACCTTTGTAGCACTAAGATGTATATAGATTTGAAGAAACATTTTTGGTGGGTCAACATGAAAAGGGATATTTCTGATTATTTGTCAAGATGTACGGTTTTTCAATAGGTTAAGGTTGAAAGAAAACATCTTGGAGGATTCACGCAACCTATTTCCATACCTGAGTGGAAATGGGATGATATTATGATGGACTTTTCCATGACACTACCAAAGACTCCCAGAAGGAATGATACAATATGGTTCATTGTTGATAGTCTTACCAAGTCAACACATTTTATTGCAATAAGATAATATTTACCACTTGAACGATTATAAAGACTATATATTAATGATGTTTTAATACTTCATGGTGTACCCCTATTGATTTTCTCTGATTGTGATCCCAATTTTACATCAATATTCTGGAAAATTCTTCAGAAAGCCCTCGATACTAAACTTTGTTTGAGTATTGCCTACCAACCTCAAACTGAGGGAAAATCAGAATAGACTATTCAATCCTTAAAAGACATGTTGAGATCTTTCTCACTTGACCGTCATGGAATATAGGATCAGTAATTACCTACGGTAGAATTTTCTTATAATAATAGCTTCCATTAAATTATTAAGATTAAACTATATGAAGCATTATATGGAAAGAGATGTCACACACCAACTTTTTGGGTTAATGATGGTGTAAGAAAACTCATATGCCCAAAACTAGTTGGGGAAAAAATGGAAAAGATGAAGATCATCCAAACCCACATTAAAACAGCTCAAATTAAGAAAAAGAGCTATATCAATAACTGAAAGAAAGATTTGGAATTTCTCGGAGGAGATCATGTTTTCTTAAAGGTATCTCCATGGAAGTGTGTTATATGATTCAGTATGTAGGATGAATTAGGTCCTAGGTACATCGATCCTTTTGAAATTCTAGAACGAATTAGACATATATCTTACCGTTGGGCAGTGCCTCCTAGTCACTCCAAAGTTTTTGATGTGTTCCACATATCAATGTTGAGAAAGTACATGCCTGACCCAATATATGTACTCACCTATGAAGAAATAAAAATGGAAACCGATCTGTGTTATTGTGAGGAGCCTGTCAAGAATATTAATACCAGAGAACAAGTGTTGATAAACCGGACGACTCATATGGTAAAAGTTCTATGGAGAACCCATAAGATGGAAGAGGCAACATGGTAACTTGAAGAAGTTATTATGAAGAACCAAACAAATCTTTTTATATAGTAAAATTATAGAAAATTTGGGGATGAAATTATTTGATGGAGGGAAGAATGTAACACCCAATATTCCATAGCAAGCATGTCTTTAAACAATACAATAGCTTGCACTGTACGCAACATTAAGTTCTAGCACACCATGACCAATCAAACTAGCCGTTAGGAATAATAATACACAATTTTTGAATTTTTTAAATTTTATATTTCAAAAATGGACTTCATTTTTTGATTTGGGACATCAAATTTATCTTAAGCTTAATGTTTGGATTTTTTCTAAAAACATACAATTTATGATGAATAGTGAAAACACTGCGTTATTGTTTAAAAAAACATTTTTTTAAATAATTATTTATTTTATTTAAATTTATTTTAAGTCAAAATAGATACATAATACCTATATAATTTCAATTTAATTCCTTGGAGTCATTTTATAATAATATTAGATATATAAAATTTTATTGAACCTTTTAACTTCTTTTACCCACCTTCTAGGCACATTTGAAAATTTGCATAAAACATTATTTTACCACTTATGTGAATTGAATTTAGAAATTCCTAGGTACACATTTGAAATCATTATGTAAAATTTGGTTCAATAAGATGAAAATATTTTTTTGTAAATAGTAACTTTTAAATTTTATTTACCATAGTTAAAAGTAACTAGGGTAATTAAAGGTGATTGGATATTATAATTACAGTAACACATGTCCTAATTCTATTACAATAATTTTTTTTGACAAAAAAAACCTTAGGAAAAAAAATATGATCCTCTGTGATCCATTTATATTAGATTAGAACATTTATTATTATTTTATTTAAAGAAGAGTTAAAAGTGTTAAATTCTAATTTTCATAACTAAAACATTTTTAATATAGGGTAATGAAAAAGATAAATTAGACTATAAATATTAAGTAGAAATATAAAATTATTTCCTACATAATGGTATTTTATTTACAATTTTTAGACCTTAAATAATTAAATTTATTTATGACACAATGATAATGAATTAATTACCTTATTAATGAAATATTAAAATAATTGATATTAAAAATATACAAATAAATTTAAATTGATACTTTTGATGCATTACAGTAATCTTCTAGGTTAGTATGACATGTTAGGATTTATTTAATTTATTTTATTAGAATTAATCATGTTTTTTTAACTTTCAAAAAAACCAAATACTAAATAGTGTCAAAATTTACATAAATGATTTTTAAAAAAATACTATATTATTAATTGATATAATATTACTAAAAATATAAGGTTCAGAAAAAGGTCATAAATAAGGTTATAAATTTCAATAATTAACTACTTGGGGTTCTCTTGTCTTATTATTTTATGTTTATTTACCATTTATTATAATAATACAAGAATACATGGTAAAAGTTAAACTATTTAACTAAGAGTTAAATCTAAAAGGTAAGGTTAATATGGTGACCTAAGCCTGTCTAAAGCATATTTTGGAGAGGTTTTAGACCCATTACCACCTTGTCCTTTAAATGAATCCTTTTGGAGCCATTATATACCTAATTTGATAGTATAATAAAATAATATTTCAATCTTTTCCTAAAGTGACCCTCACATCTCTTATAAAAGGGTACTTCACCATCTCTCAAAATCACACCTCAAAAATAATTTGAATCAGCCAAAACCTACTCAAATTTCCTTCCGACTACCCTCACTTCATCTTAGGGGCCTTACATTGATCATAAATCCAACCTAAGGATCTTTTTTTATCTAATCAAAAGGAAGCACCCGAAGAAGAGGTAATTATTTCATCACCTCTTTCGAAGTTCTTTTCTTCTTCCACTTCCTCTTTATTTGTTGTTTCCATACCAAAGTAATAACTCTAGTATCTTATAAAAATTGTAAAGTTATTATAAATATTTTACAACCATATTAATTATTATATCCCAACTATGAATGACAAAGTCTCCATACGTGCATACGTACAGCTTTCTATCTCCATGTTGTGGTGTAGTTTGTTATTCAACACTTCATTATTTTGATGGGTATAATTATGAGTATAATTGATGTAAATAATAAATATAACATGTTGAATATTCTGTATATATGATATAACATCTAATTACATCATATTTTACCATAAATAGAATGATTTTGTCGCTGGTGCGTATGTTTGCATTACCGCCTCCAAGAATGCGATGAGATTCATTCCCATCGTAACCATTCAAGAATAATTTTCATTTTATTATTTAAAATAATGTTTAAGAACTTAATATAATTCTGGATATGAATCAAATACATTATATCCATAACAAACATGACATACATAACAAAAAAATATAAAGGAAAATAAATCAGCTAACACCCGAAACGATGATACTACTAAAATATCATTAACAAAGAAATATTAGAAGATCATATATGATATCATATTTATGTATTTGGTTCATGTATAATTTAATAACAATGATTTAACTATTATATAAGAGGTTAAAATAATCGATACCATGTAAAAGTACAAGTTAAGGGTTAATTTTACAATCTCTTTATTATCCGAGTTGTTTATACGTGAGTATCTACTGAGACCTCTTTATCATACATATCCGTGTTTCTTAAAAATGTATTTCAAAACATTTTTACTATTTATTAGACTATGATTTAAATTCATTTATAACCTTGTTTTAATTTTTATAAAATGTTTTGAAAGTAATCTTTTTGTTGCTTTCCAAATAAGGTACATTATGACATTTTCGACAAATTAAGGAAAGAGTGGTTTTTTAACATATACGGCGAGTGCTTCTATTTAATTCCATTATAACACCTTTTAATTTTCCCTTACATGCTTATAAAAATATTTTCAAAATAAATGTTTTCTTTTATAATTACGTGACTTTTAAATGATTTATAAATAGGAAGATATACTTCTATCAAATAGTTTTGATTTCATCTATGTCAACATCATTTGATGGATTTTACAGTTGTTTGAAGTTGATTTATTATAATACAATATTCCATATTATATTGAAGGTTTTGTGATATGTTTGACTGTTTATGTGTTATTTTTTTACCATTCATGGTTGATGGTTAATGTGTCAACATTTCGTATGCTAGTTTTAATATGAATGATTATGTTATGTTTCAACCTTTTCATATGAGGAATTCATTGGACTTAATAAGTGATGGGTGGAGCCCTCTATAGCTCATAGATGCATCGGTAGGTCTAATGAGATAAAATACTGTCTCGACATAAGGGCTTGAAAAAAATCTTATTTGTAGTCTTGGCATGAGGCCTTGACAATGTGGTTATGATGTATGAAATTATTCATTAAATCATTATGAATTTGGATATTGATATTACATGTGATTATTTGACTAGTAGAATATCCATATGAATAAGTAAACTGAATTATTTGATTTATCTTTTCCATATTATTCTGAAGATTAAGTTTAAAAGGATTTTGTTTTAGTCTTATACACAAACATAAATGTTTATGCTTAATTATAATAGTTTCTACTATATAGTTATCCTTACTGAGAATCTGAGCTCACCTCTTTCTATGTTTTATTTATCCGAGGATGCGAATAATTACATTATGACTAACATGTAGGGATAGGCTAAAGGATATGAGTGTGTTCAAAGGGGACACAATGTTGTTTTTTATTTTATGTTGTAATATGAAACTAAAATATGTGTCTAGTACTTCCAAAGCTACTAAAATAATCAGTCTTTTAAAAATTGATCTCTTTTGATCATAGAAATGGTATGTAATAATGCACCGACTATGGGTAACAATGGTCGAGGCATTACATCTATCTCTTTGATCATATATCATTACTAGTTTCCCCTCGTTTGAATGATCATTCTCTAATGGTAGTGCCTTAGGATTCAAAAAATTCTATGGGCATGGAATATAAATCTTCAATATGGATACATGAAACACATATTATTCTTTAGGAAAGTATGATTTTTGTGATAGTCTATAAGACACCACTATATTGTGATTAAGGATATCAAAGAGACCTATGTATCTTGGAATAATATTTTCCCTTCATTCAAAAAATCTTTAAATTCTTCTATTGAGATATACTATGGAATACCATATCTCAATCCTCATACTCTGGGTCTCATTGAAGATTACCATTATAGCTATTTTTTGAAATCTTGATATCACAAACGTGATGCTAAATGTTCTTGACACCCATTTCTCCAACCATTTAAATACCCAATAGTTTTCATTCACCAACATTAACCTAGCATGAAGTGCTCTCCAATTATTCCCATAAAGGTCTTAATAGGGGTCCATTAGGATCATTGAGTGGAACTTATTACTGTATGATAACTCTACCAAAAAAATATGATGATACACTCCTCTATTTAACTCCATTGATTATGCTCTAATCATTTCCTTGAGTCTTTAAATATTATTCTATATTTTTTTATAATTTTGACGGTTATAAGACATGTTAAAGTGAAAATCCATATTTAGGGAATATTGGAGGGTCTTATTGAAAATGGAAGTAATTACGAGGTCTCTATTTGATATAATTGACAGTGCTATTTCATAAATCTATGCCCCTTCTCAAATGTATATCCTTTCAAACTAACCGACTAAGAATTCCTCTAAAATTCCAAAGATGTAAAAGGTCTTAATAATAAGAACCAACAAAACCCATATATCATTATTTAGTCCAAATGTCTTAAAAATAATAGTGAAAAGTTATATGGTTATGTTTTTCCATTTCTATGTAGGTATGGGTAATGTTTGCATTATTACCTTATATATTATCTTTTCTCCCTTTAATTATTGGAATATAGGACACCTTGATGTATATTCCAAGATATCCAACATCATATTTTCCTATATATAGTTTTATAAGAGAACTCAATAAATATTTATGAAACCATGATGGATGGAGAAGGTCGAAATATGTGCATCATCTAACATCTCCCTTTTTAATAAAAAGGTTGATGGTAAAAATAGTCATTTACCAAATATTAAAACTCATTCTTCCACATTTTAGTATTCTGAGGATGTCAATTTTATTATTTCTTCCACCACCTTTTCAATTTTTGTATCATCTCATTTTCTATCCTTTATCCTATCGCCAAAGGATAGCTAACCAATCATTTGTGAAAGGTTTGATGATGTTCCTTCCTTTATAATTCCAATGTTCTTCCATTTCACGTATAAGAGTATCATAAACTTATTAATTCTAATCAATGACAAAATTGTAAGATCCATTCTACATATATCATATTCCGCATTAATTTCTTTCCTAGGATAGTTCGAGATTAAGCCGTCATAGTCATTAATAATCTCTAACCATGTTCTCTGGCTCATAATCACCTCATTATATATGATTATATACGTGAGAATCCTAGGTTAACTATATATTTCACACTTATCCTCAAAGAGATAACATCACCATATTTTTAAAATAAATATTTCTATATCCAATTCTATATCATTAATTGGGTAGTTATATTCACAAAAATTCAATTTTCCTGAGGCACATGTTTTTATTTTTTCATTCTTCATTAGTACACAAACTTAATCCATGTAAGCATCATGAAATCCCAAAAAATACCCCACTTATGGGTATTATAAGTAAATTTTTAGTGAGAACACTCTTTTTTAACTCCCTAAAGCTCTCTTAATATTCACTATTCAAGAAAAACATGACTCCGCTTTGAGTTATCATCATATGAGTATTTGAAATTCATGATAAAATTATCAAAAATAAATAATATTACCTAGGTATTCATAGAAAAAACATATTTCAATCATATATTTTGTCCTTGACCAACCATTAATTGCCTATTTATTTGAGGGTTCTATAGATATCCCATTACTGGTGATAATATGTCTTCTAAATGAGACTCCCTTCAACCAGAAGTCACATTTTCTACTCTTTTCATAAGTTTTTTCTTTTGTAAGGACATTAGAATAGTGTTAAGATGATATTATTTTCTTTTGGAGTATATTATAATATCATATATATTGACTACCACAAATTATTCTATGTAATAACTACAATATTTATTCATCATTTCCATAAATATTTATAGAGAATTACTAATTACAAATAGAAATACTATGAACTCATAGTGGATATACATTATACAAAAAGTAGTGTTGGTGATATCCTCCTTATTAAGACATATTTTATAATACCTCCACAGACGATGCACCATGGAAGAGTACTGGTATCGACATAGGTGACTGAGGAATTCATCAATCAATGGAATATGATACTTGATCCTTTTCATGATCCTATTGAGATCACAATAATGAATGTGAAGGATAATTAATCCATCTTTATTTTTGATGAATATGAATGGTTCACCCAACAGTGAATCACTTGGGAGTATAAAACTTTTATCTAGATTCCCCTATATTTATTTTTTCATCTCTTAATGTTCCATAAAAACAATTCCATATTGGGTCTTGGATATTGGAAATTCCCCAGGAATAATCTTGATTGAAAATTAAACCTCTCAGCAAGGAGGAAGACCAATAAATTGTTTTTGAAATTGTTTTCGAAATAGTATAGCTTATTACTTTACAATGGGAATGACTTCAAGGATGATAATTAACTTAAACTAAATCATATTATCTATATACTCTTTCTCATAGGGAAATTTTTTCTATGTTTTAGATATTAGGGAAAAATAATATTCATCCTTCTCCATGAAATTGTAATGAATAAAAAGAAAATTCATGATACAAAAAGTGATTTTCTTCTTGAATAAATTTATGTTGGATATATATAAGGAATTCCAATATCTACCAATAAATGCATCATATTACACTAATTATAGCCTAATATTTTAAAATTAGATATTTTATCCCACAAATTTTAATAGGGGGATTTATATACAAGGGAATCAACAATATCCCCTTTAACATATTTACGAATATATTTTCATCCATGCATTGGGGAAGTGTTTGAATACTTCTACTAAAATTGTGTTATATGATTTAATGTGTAGAAAAATGGATTATAACCCAACATTTCACTTTTTCAATTCTATTTCTAACCATTTAATTTATCCATACAGGATTAATGATGATAATTTCCATCCTATTAAAAACAATAAAAGGAATCCAACAAAAATTAATGGCATATAATTTAATTGAAATGTAATTCCTTCAATTTTGAATTTATAGGATAAAATTTATGTTATCCATATTCTATTTACTATCATAGACTCTTATTGAAATTTTTGTTTCCTTAATAATGGTTCATTATGAGATTTTTAATTTACAAGAGTGTATCTCCCTAGAGTGACAAACTAGGTATGCAACATGGGTCATTTTCCAGCACCATTTCCCAATGGATTCAGGCTCAACATGTTATTTTTGGGTGTTACCCCTATGTAAATCTTTTTTGGAGCCACATATTCTTATTGTATCTAGACTGTGATAAATTTTTTCTAGAAACCATATACTATATACTTTACCAATATTTAGGGATGTATTATTTTGTTTAGTTTTATTCCTAAGTATTTCACTAGCCTTTTATAATCCTAATAAAAAAATAGCTAAACTATCCTCTGATAGAAACTTTGACAAAAATTATCATTATTACACTTTAATTTATCATTAGTTACATATGATTACACAAAATATAACCTCAATGATCCTGATGTCATATATCTTTTGGAATTATGTACATAACATAAGACTTGAAAACGGGGTATAAAATATTATTGAAAAAATCCATAATATACATTTAAATATTTTTGATTCCCTAAAATAGAATTGGATACAAAACATAATTGAAAACACCCTTAACATTATCTTATAAATTATTGATCCATTTCAATAACATAGGATAACCTGGAAACATACATAAGAAATAATTAATATATAAATCCCATTAAGGGAATAAATAAAGAATACCCTGAAAATGTATTACATGATAGAAAATTGGAATTCAATAGGGTACAATTTTTTTGAGAATCATAAAAATTAACAATAATTCCTGTTATATCATGGTATCATAACATAATAATGGGAAATGTGTTTGCCACATTAATTATTACATGCGATGGATTATGTTAACTCCATAATCACAATAAGGATTTATAAGGTAAATAAAACATTATCTATTTCATTATAGTGCTATATAATTTCAGGTTCACCCATCTCTTTTATATAATGTACATGCATAAGTGATCCACATAAATCATTCAACATAGTATCAAATTTCAAAAAATTTAATTACAAGATCATGGAGTGTGGAATAAATACATGTTGTTCCCAAATAATAGGAATATTGGTAGGTATATCTGAATATCCTTGAATTTAAATATCTATGCTACTCAAAATATAAGTTTTTGTCATGAAAAAATCCTAGTGATATTTCAGAAACATAAATTAAGTACTTTTGGATTCATAAAATGGTTTAATGAGAGAGAAAGGTGTCTATAATCATTTTGAAATCAAATAGATAGTAATTGGGATGTCTAAAAAATTACCCAAAAATTATTAATTCAAAATAAAATTCATAAAATGTGTAAGTTTCTTGAATGAAATAGAGAATGAAAAGTTCCCTTAATTTGTTTAGGCATAGAATTGATTATGTAAATGCTATAATGATTGAAGATAAATGATACCTTATTATTGATACATAAATTAGACATTATATTCTTATTTTTAAGGTTATTTAAATAAAAAAAATTATATTTTATTTTCTAAATACAAATAAGGTGGTTGAATTGAATAGAATATAGAGAGGGCCTTAAGTTTAGGTATAGAAATTGAAGGATTATTTATGCAGCATTATAGGTGTACATAATGGTTCATGAGAGGGACTAATGATAGTAAAATGTGTATATAATCACATGTAAATAAAAATATAAGGAATATGTATGTATAAAAACGTATCCAAAAAAGAACAAATCGAAATTAAGAGAAAATACATAAAACAAGTTCTTGAATAAATACAAAGGAGGGAGATCCCTTACCTTTAATGGTGATTCCAAATGATTTGGAAGTTCTTCCTGAGATCATGTGGTTACTATGGTAGGAATCTAGAGAGGGTAGTTAATTTTGAGTAGCTGATCCAATTATTTTTAGTGACGATGAATGGGTTGCTGGGTTGTTTTATATAGGAAAAGTGTGAGGAGTCCTTTTTCTTTTTTCAAACATAATTTTTCAACTCTATACAATAAAGTAAACAAAACCACAAACCATCCCATGGGTTTTTCAAATGTTTTATACCAAATCATATGGGTATTAATTAATTTATAGGGCCATTTTCTAAAATCATTAATATATTACCATTGGTGTTGTGGAAACGATTCATGTTCTTACAGAAATGATTTTCAAACCATAAAATAAAATATTGGTTTTGGATGATTCATAATGGAATTATAAAATTAATAAAATAACATATTAATTACTTTATTTTAAATGGGATACATATATTTGGTTGATAGAAACCCTACTTGAATTTATTACATCAATTTTGGGTAATTATGATGTATTAATATTCACTATGTATTTACATTGTATTTAATTTTTTCCCAAAAATTTGACTGTCTAAGAAAATTATGGAAAATAAACTGTTGGATAATCTAGATGTTATGATTCCAATAATAATATCAATTATATAAAAATAATTTTCTAGATATTTTAATTTACAATTTTAATATAATAATCTATATTTATTGAGAAATATTGTGTTATTTTAGAGTAACAGTTTTCAAATTCTTTTACAAATTCTATTTGACATTGTAATATTATATTATCAATTATAATTAATAAATATTATTTAATAATAATATTTTATTAAAATGACATTTACTTTATAAAAAATATTAATTCACCAAATGTAAGGTCTTAATTGAAATACATATTACCCAAATATAAATTTTTTATTTTATATAGTAAAAATAAACATAATTTATTAGTTAAAAATAATAAATAACTATGAAAATTTTTCTATTTAAATGAAAATATAAAAATTCATTTTACTATGGTATTTATACATAACTGTTTATCATGCCATACAATTATATGTGGTTAAGGTTCATGTTCATGGGATTTTCATTTGGTGGTTTGGCATATATGGTTTTGATCTTGATGATCATGAAATAAACCATAAATGGTAACATGATTTAGTAGTTGGTACTTGTCCTGGTATTGGTAAATGATAAGTTCAAGTGATGTTATCTCTCTCAGAAGCTATAATAAATGCGATCAGAGGGTATAATCTACTCATTGAGGCTATTGATTCCTTTGTCAGTCTCAATTAGATTTAACTAAACCCAATATTTATATTAATAAATGGATCACTATTCAATGAATATTTTATCAATGAAAATGAAGTGTACCATTATTTTGAATCCAATATTATATATTAAAATCAAGTAATTGAATGTGTTTTCTATAACCATAAGAATCCATTTAATTCAATATCAAAGGAAATTTTATTTATAAACGTTCGATTCATTATAGTCTTCCCCGCCATTATGATTTCTAGATCAATCCTTTACATATTCATAATGATAGTCTATTTTTCTATCCAAATCAAGTATAGAGTTATAAGTTATTTTACTTTAATATAATATCATACATGTATTTTCATTCCATGATTATAGAGAATAATGAAATCATAATCCATAATTAGCTCTAATCATCCTATTTGATGTATATTTAGATCCTTATTGTTTAATAGATAATTTAGAATATTTTGATCAGTATACATGTCAGACTTCTCATCATAAAGGTAGTGCAACCAAACAATTCAACAAGAATATTTCAAATAATAACTACAGACCATGCTATATCTAGTTATGATCATGGATTGTTAACTATCGTGAGACATGGGCTATCACTTTATGTTAGTTCATGTGTAAAAAAACCCTTCTATTTCATTGAAGAAATATTATATATCAAAAAACCTTCTATAATTGATGGTAGTTTCTGTAAAAGGAAGTTTTAACCTATTTTTGAGCACCATAACACACTTCTAAATTTCTTATCCCCAGACATACAATAACCCTTTCTATGTAAACATAATTAGCATGCTTGAAAATCATGAAAAATTTCTCACAAAACTAATATAGTACACTACTAATCTTTGAATACTAAAATATTCCATGAAACTAGTGGGTGTGGTCCATTTCTATATTTCCATTATATTTGATGGTTCCACATCAATTCCCCCACTTATGCTCATGTGATCCTTAAATGTGGCATGAAGAATCCAAAACTCACACTTACTGTATATAAGGAATCTTTTATCATTTCTTAATGTCTCCATAAAAGTTTTTATAATATCTTAATTATCCCCCATAAACATGGAGTAAAATCAAATATCATATATAATTAATATGAATATTTTTTCATGGTATCCTACAAATAATATAATCATCAAATAAATTAAAATATTAGGGTTATTAGTAAGTCTGATGGGAATCACTATGTACTCATAGTTCCCTTACCTTATACATAAGGGTGACTTTAAAATATTTTCCTTCTCCACATTCAGCTATTAATATCTAAAAGGAATATCCACCATTGATAAGTACTTAGATACTTATAGGCGGTCAAATAATTAATTAATTGGTGATAGTTTATCTTTATAGTGATCTTGTTGTGTTCTCCGAAAATTTTAAACTGCAACATTTATCAATACCTTTTTATTACAAAGAGCACAAAAACATGCCTTGTTGATGAAATATGAAATATGAACCCTTTTTCCAAATTCCCTTACACATAATTCTTTAACTTATCCTGTTCAATAGGGGTAATCCAATAGTTTAATATTGAGATATGATTGTTTTAGGGTATAATAGATCTTGAGAACTCTACCTCATGATGTGGTTGAAGTTTGAGAATCTATTTGGTAAATACATTTTTATATTCCCCTACAAGGTTAATTTCTTCATGCCTGATACCTTCCATCTAATCCACTCTTTGGGAATGCTATTATTTTTCAGAGGGTATCAATGCCCACAACATTAATGGATTATATATAGAAGATTCATGATCTTCATTTAATTTTTACATGAGAACTTAATCATTCAGAATATATAAATTGATTTTAATATTCTAGATATTGATGTGTACTATGTATAATTAGATCCAAAATATACCCAATATTGAAGCTAATTTGACTAGGAGATGGATTATGAGATCTGATGTAAGAATCTTTCGACAGATGCTAACATCAAAAGATTACAGCACTATGGTTGACATGATCGAACAAATATGTGTTTTTATATATATATTTACTTCAATTTATTGGGTATTCAATTATGTAGTTTAAAAAAATATATAGGATATAATGGACTTTATAGAATCAAAATCAAATGAAACCCATTCCGAAGTGAATAGTAAGTGTACCTTGAACGTCATCATTTCCACACTCCATATCAATAGTTGTGATGACATAATATTTCCCATTCCCCATTAGTATTTATTATTTCTAATGTTAATTATCATTAAGGACCACCGTTTTAGTGAAATTGATTTCATATAGCTCTTTCTCCATATTGTTGAAGAATCAAACCATGATTTTTGGATTAGAAGGCTCCCTCCTTTAATCAATTATTTTGGTCAGATTAATTTTTTTCTTTAACATTCATGTAATTTTTGTCATTATACACCACATTTGAATCCTTTCCCTATTCCTTTGAGGAAACTACCATGATTATTCTTACCACATTTTCTATATATGGGTTGTTGGATACACTTTTCTTCTTTTTAATTTTACCCACCATTTGAAACTATATTATTATCTTCTTATCTCTATAAACATGGGGAAATTATCTAAACTACATCTCTACTATAAGATCACATCTGACTAATTATTCATAACCACCATATTCCTAGATATCTAGAACATTTCAATGGTGTGGTTTCTAAACACTAAATAATTATCTATTTTTTGTCTTTGGAATCAAAAAATCACATCATGTATAGTTCATTTACATTAAATCATTACTCATAAACCATGATAGGTACACCTCCCTTTTTATTCAGCTCTATAAATTATATTTCAATATTTATTTGAAGTGTTCTATAGAAATTAATAATAAGTAATATATTCATAATGTATTCCCACTCTTCCCCTATTATATTTCATCATTCAGATTGGTGTTCTTTGTGAACACCCACCATTAGTCTAATTCTACATGTGAACGATATATGTCTAGATTAACCTAATAATTATTATAAAAATATAGAAAAAGAGATCATCTCAATCGAGTTAGCCACTACCTTATGAAAATTGTATCACAAGATACACTAATAAATGGTGGTCATTGCCACATAAAGGACTCATTGTCTACTTTATCTTTATTGGGTGATGGTGGATGTAGAATTTTTATATGTTATTATTTATATCCTACAAAAGTTGGGTAATAATAAATATGAATGTTTGAACTCCACCTCCCATGGAATTAGGGATGTAATTCAGACAGTTATTGATTTTCCTTTTCCATTAGTTGTTCTATAATATTTTAGTTCCCACCATTTTTTAAAATATAAATGGTTTGGGAAAAATATAATTCAAAAAAGGAAGAAAAAAGGTATTATTATCTGCAAATTAATTTTAAAGGAATATATTTTGGGATCCATAAAATTAAATTTTTTCTAAATAGGGGTTCAAAAACCATTGAGTGCTGGTACTGTAGCTGCGGTGATCGACAATGTTTCTGTGATGGGTACTGTAGTAGTCATGTTACTATTCAAAAGATGGGGCATAGGACAAAAATGTAATAGGATGCATGCCCTCTTAGATTTCGGGCAAAAACTATTATGTAATAAAGTGGCTTCTTGGGTGGGTTATCCCATGGGGGGATATGACCTACCTTTTAGGAATGTGTGTGTGTGATTAATGTAATATTACCCCCATGAAACAAATATATATAGACTAATACTTATCCAATAATTAACTAAATCATTCTATGATACCAAAAATTAATACCTAACATCACCTTACATAATTATTACATCATTTTTCAGATGAATAAAAAAATAGTAATACACTTATGGATCCAAAAGTTTAGTGTCTTAGGAAAATTAATCTCACACAACAGTTCTACATATTAAAACATAAACATTTTTTGAAATTTTATACTTTATATTTTTATACATATCATGATCTTCTTGGTTCATGAAGTATCTAAAGGATATACATCTATGAATAAGGTCATCTAAAATCCCTTTATGATGATAGATAATGGACATGAATTAGTAGTACATAGGTGAGAATAATAATAATCATCATTTCATAAGAATATGAAAATAACCAAAATCTTGAGTGAATTATTTTAAAATGTAATTTAATGTGTAATATGAATAATAATGAAATATAGTAACATAGTTGTAAAATTCCACACATAGTTGTGGGAAATTATAGAATCATGCCCACACATAACATATGAGAATAAGGCATAAAATCATCATTGTAAACTAAGATAGAATTATGATCTTGTATAATACCCATTATCTCAAGGGATATATCATATTAACCAATAAAATGGGTGGATTCATAATTATGGACCAACTTGACATCATAAAATGCACATAATCATGCATAACACATTGATGGATAACAAGCATCCTCATTAAAACACACATGGAATAGATTGTGTTTCATAAAATATTTCACATATCATACTTCATGAATTGGAATTAAGTAATCCCAAATTATTAAGGGATATATTACACTTTCACATTTGATATTTTTTAATGGATAAAAACTCAATAGGACCCAAAAGTTGTTTTTTGATTTATGTATTTAAAAAAATTGTAAATGACTTATAAAATTTTTTTAGGAGGGTTGAAACACGTATTTATGTTAAATAAAAAATAAATAATATTTGAAAAAAATATTTTACATATTATTGGTACATTAAAATTTAAATTATTGTGATAGAGGAGATAACCCAAAATAAATACTTTTGTTTTGGGAATCCCCATTACCTTAAATCCCTCTTTATTTCATCTCTTTTCCATCACTGGAATAAAAAACATGGTTTTATTAAAAAAATGAACCATAAGTGAATTATTTTCATAGTTTTTACTATTTATAAATTATTATCATTGAATTATATTTAATAATTACAATGGCTATAGGAAGACATTTTGATATTTTTTATTCCTTAATAATTTTCCATTTTTTGATTTCACTACTTTTTTTAATGTCATTCACAAATTTTTAGAATTTATTATAGAATAATAAAATAAAATAATACATTCTTATATATCAGAAATAATTTATTATAAACATCCAAAAGATTTATGATATAGAAAAAATTGTTTACGTCAACATTAGCGGATAAGAGACCATTAACTGGACATTTTCTAAAGAGAATGTGTGAGATGTACAATATATTATTATAATAATAAAAATCATTTTTATATGGTATTAAAAATATAAATATCAATTAATAAATTTTTTTAATAGATTTAAGAATGTTTGAATTGTAATTTTTCTAGAGGATATGAAATTAGAAAATGAAAATAAAATTAATGGATGAAAAGGACTCACATGTTTCTTGAAGTGGTTCATTTTCTACCATAAATAACTTCTTGTAATATTGGGGTTCGATTACACCAAAAACGCCCTATGGATTCTAAGGTGATTTAGAGAGGGAGTTTGGGAATATATTTGGGTTTTTATAGTGGAACTAAGGTGGTTTTGCAAGGGGAGGGAGAGAGGTTATTTATACTAGATGAGAGGGGTGTTTTTAGAATAAAATACCATATCCAAGGTAAACCTTTTAATAGTGAATTATATGTTAATATAAATAATAGAATAATAAAATAATGTGGTTTTAGGATTTTAAAACATATATAAACCGAATTCACTTAATTATTAAAATGTATTGTGAAATATATGATTGATTATAATTTTAAGGGAACATTTTTTACTTTAGATTTTGGAAAATATTTTTTTAGGATTGTAAAAAAATATTGTAAATTAATGAATCAATAAGAAAATTTAATATTTTATGTATCAATTCATCGGTTATGAAATTTATTATTTCATTTTTGCATTAATAAATATGTAATTTGAAATCAACTAATTATGAAAAAACTGTATTTTCCCCATTCTCCTAAAAATTGAAGTATTTCAGAAAATTAACAAAAAAAACCCCATGATAATATACGTGAGATGATTAATAAATAAAAATTAATTTTGTCAAATATATTTTCTTAAAAAAGATATTAAAAATTTTAATAAAAAATTTTATTATTTTTATGAAATACTATAAAATGCATTTCCTTGAAAATGTGATTTTCCTTTCCATTGATTTTTCAATCATGATATTTATTTTATGGAATTATAATATTTAAATTTACTTAAATTAATCACAATAATTACTCTTATTATTAGATTTTGTTATTTTTAAGAAACATTATTATTCCATTGGTCGTGGTACTATTATTAAAGGGAATGTTACTATTCACAATGGTTAGATTACTATTATAATAGTCACATTACTATTACAATGGTCATATTACCTTCTATGAATACCTCCTCAAACCATAATTCACTATTTATCTCAATTAATCTCATATTTATTAATTTATATTTTATATAATGATGATTTTTTGATAATATTCTATTTTTTCCATAGTTTTGACCATGGGGTTATAATTTTAGTAGTTTTAAAGGATAAAAGAATTATATTATTAATTTATTAATTTATGTTTCTAGTCCCATTGGTTTTTTAGAAACTTCTTGGGTTTAGTTTCTAACTAATGTAACAATATTTAATAAATAAATAAATTATTTTTATTTCCTTTATGTTCCATATGATCATAAAATTATATAATATAAATAAATTTATTTTATGAATCAAATATCATGTATAAAGTCTAGGTTGTTAAAAAAATAATTTGTAGGATGATAACTCACCTTCACCATTTAAATCAATTGAGATAAGTATATTAACTTCTCCTTGAGCTATCTAATGATCCCATTTTATATTTTATATTTTATTTTTCATATTTATTCATTCATAATGTCCATTAAATTAATTGAATAATGTCATGTGATTTTAATCAATGTAAATATTTTCTCTATATAATTTGGATACACTTGTTTTTTATTTATCAATATTTTATTACTGCTATCCAACACATTTTTTTAATATATTCATCAATATAAAATTTATATAAATCTCATTAAATTTTCAAACCATATTTGATTAATTAAAATTTGAATTTAGAAAAAATTTGATATTTATTTGAAGAAAAATATAACTAAAACATCATATATATATATATATATAATTAGAAACATTCAATGAAATATAAATTATTATATAAAAATATCAAGATAAATTTAATATATAGGATTAAAGTGGTAATCATCTCTATAATTAATATATATATATATATATATATATGAATAATGACATCAGTCATTAAGGATAAATCCATATCCTATGGATTTTATACCTACAGATCGTGCCACTAACTTCACTCTATAATAATATCAGACAATGATACATTGAATACAATAAATCCCACAATGATACTACTTTTTGGTCTAACATATTAAATTTCTTGAAATTATTTTGGGGGGTAAATCAGAGGTCACTTTCCTAATAACATCTTTATCCATTTTTCATAAAACATGATTAAATTAATTTGAAATGAATAGATATAGAAATGGTATGATGTTAATGGAAATAATCAAAGTAATGAGGGACCTAAATCACAATATTAAAAATATTTTATAACTTTTTATGTTTTTCTAGTCCTTAGTGATTTGTGGGAGTTATAATACATCACACAGTTTTGTTTTAATATCAATAAAGATAAGATGATGTTGTCAGATAGTCCTCAAAACACTTTTTATAGAGACTCATCATGAAAATTCATGTAACACCAAATAATTTTTTGAAACATTTGAATTCAAAATAAATTTTATCTTTTTGATATATTTTCTCATTTCATGAAACACTTATTATAGTTTTTGCTACACTCAATATTGAATTTAAATAAAACATGACATATTGTAAAAATATTATTTATGATAGTTGTCACCTTGCCCTTAGAATGGTATTAAAAATGTGATATAATAAATTAGGAAAATATATGGTTTACACATATATAATAAATTAATTTTTTGGTGACTAATTAAGTATAAATGACATTAAAAAATTCAAAAGAAACAAAATCATTTATCTAGATAATTATTTTTATACACAAACATGTTTTACATTAATAAATTAAACAAATAGTGTAAGGTGAATGATTTTAATTAAATGTGTATATTATATATTAGATAAATTTTTTAACATTCATATTTTATGTTATTTGACTAGATATGATAATAAATCTAATTCTAGGCTTAAAAACTATTTTTTTCTAAAATATTTGGTGTCACAACATTTCTGTTATTTTGATACTAATTTTAGAATATTTTAGAAAAATTATTTCAAGAAATAATGTTAATATTTAAAACCATAATTTCAAAATCCATATATTATGAATTTTTTATTATTTTACGAAAAGAGTACTTATTTATGAATAGTTAGGTATAATTAATTTTACTTGAAAACTACCTTTTTGATAAAAATATTTATTGAGAGAAATTAAATTTTAATTTAGTTTTAAAAAAAACTATTAGTTCAAATATATATATAATTTACGTTATTTAAATCATTTTTCTATTTAATTTTTATATAAAAACCTTGAATTTTTTTGATCATTTTCTCTATGGAAACTCACATTCTCATTGTATATATGGGAATAATTTTAATTTAAAATTTTCCTCATATATGAATTGAATTTGGAAAAATTTCTTATTTGAATCATAATAATTTATATTTTTTAATACAATCAACAGAATTTTTATCTCAAATTAATTTTGAAGAAAATAATTATGCTGGTTAAGGTAAAAATGGATTTACTATGTGATAAAATAAAGATAGAAGGGTTAAAAATATATAAAAACTTGTTTAAGATTTATTTTATGGCTGTATTTTAAACCTATAAATCATAATTCTCCATAATAATTTAGTTTGTAGGCATTTTAAATGAGAAAAAAGTGGTCACAACATATTATTTTAAAACAATAACAATTTCACTAGTCACGTTACTTATAAAAGGCCAATCAGATCCTATCTACTTCGCATATTTTTTCAAAAACCAAGCTGGAGTGCCATCCAAACTGACACCCAACCCAGTATATGGCATAGCCCATAGGGTGTTATCGATCCCCACAGGATGAAAACAAGTTCTTGGGAATCAACATGAAACTTGGGAATGATTTTACCATGGTAAATAATTATAAAAACCAATTATAATAAATAAACCAAAACTGAATCACCAAACCCAAACAAGGAATAAAAATTTTTAGATTTAAGTTTACAATATTTTATCAAAATCCAAAGATGCTACAAAAAAGGGAACATGATGATATACCAAAAACAACCACATTATAATACAGTCATTATCCTCTAGCCACTAGAAAAAACCTACAATGGGAAACCACTAGCATCCAAAACAAACATCTCGAAACAACTTGCCTTTACCCATGTTAGACATAACCAAGTCCACATATTCTTAAATTTGTAAGTAGTGTGTAACCCAACAACCTATAGGATTACACCCAACAGAAAGGTTCCAAGTTATATACATTATATTATAAGTTAACATGAATGTTTTATAAAATAAAACTAGGAACCATTTTATTGGAAATAATTTTAATGTAAAACATTCCTGCTTTTTAAATTACTAACAATGTATACCATATGTCGACAGTGAGTAAAACATAAAAAAAGAGTATTTTGTCACAGGAAGCCCCTATAGGAACTATCTAGCGATGGAGAAATATGTACATCATATCTCAGTGAAAGGTGGTATAGTAGCCACAACCAACGATGTCCTCATGTTAGATCCACTGGGAGGGAGCATCCCACAATCCTAGTGGTCTCCAGTCATCATCATAGATTAGTGAGTGTTATCATCATCAATTCGGCTAGTTGAATCTTGGACAAGCCACATCTGAGTCAACTAGCATTCTAGTCCTAGTCTTCCCACCTAGATAACCAGGTTTTATTTTAGGCTCAATTTTCATTCCACATGACACAAAAATCACAACATTATTATACACACATACCAATATATATAAACACACTTGTTAAATAATATTTTTCATAACCAAAACCACTTTAAAACCCAAAAACACAAAAAATAGTTTTAAAATATGTTTTGCACCACTTGCAAAATTTATTAAACATTTTTCATAATTTCTAAAGCACATTAAATTTTCACAATAGGGGTTTACACTTGAGATGCACCCAATTTAATTAATAAAAAACCTCTTTTTATCCATTCACAATTCAAAACCCATCAAAAAACCTTTTTTCACCCAAAAATAAATAATAGAACACATTTAAACACTCAATAAAGAATGTTAAATTCGTTAAATAATGATTAGCCATGAAACCACCTGCATCAAGTGAAGAAACTTATGTAAAATGATATAAAATGACAAACACAACCACACCTCAAGAAAAACATATAAAGCCTGATCAAACCATAAATAGCAAGATCAAATCTTAAGGAAAAATATCTAACCCTAAAAATTTCATCCAACCCACTGGAGATATGAAACCTCAAATAAATAAAAATACATATCTATAAAAGTGGAAGAAACCATGGTAGAAAAATATATACTTGAAGATTCATCGAGAAACCACACCAAATCCACCCTAAAATTTAATATTGTAGGGTAAAAGAGGGATAGAGGGAGCCTAGGATAACGTATCCTGGAGGGGGTGGGGGTGGGGGTAGGGGTTTAGGTTTAAAAATTGGGGAGATATAAAAAAATAAAAATCCATTTTTTAATGACCTAGATAGGACTGATGATTTTGTCTCATACTCTGTCAAATCATGAGACTACTGTAGTCCCCTTACCATCCATGTAGAAGATTCCACACATTCATCTACAGTGGATTAAGATCTATGTAATAATCCTCAGTCCAAAACTCCACATGCCTGCATGATTACCTAGTTAAGGATGCTCGATTTAAGAAAACATGTTCCAAACATGCGCCACCTACTATTTACCCAAATATTAACATTTTTTTAAAAAACATAAAGGATTCCCAAAGGGAAAATTTTTACCAAAAAAGAGAAAACTAAATCCAATGAAATCATGGGTGTGATAGTTCTAACCATAATGAAAACATTCCACCCCGGAAAAGTCAACTAAAAGCCTAATTAGATAATATAAATGAGTACTCTTTCTCAACCCACATCTTCTTCTCCCACGTATCATGCTCATAATTAAAAATTGGAAAAAGAACACTAAATAATGGAATCGACTTCCCATGAATCACTTTCTTCTAATAATATATAATTAGTTTCATCCACCCATACATATATAAATTGAGTTCAAACTCCCACTCATCCCAATTTAGCACATGAAAAGGATCTGGGTAAACGTTTTCAATTGGGAGACATGAAACACTTCATGAATTAATGTGAATTGTAACGTACCAGTTCCGGAAGCCACCCAGAGGAGCCACGTACCTGGTTAGTCACATGGACTCAAGTGCATTTCCCCGAATGCCAGAGGCATCCAACTAGTAGCGAGTGCCTTGGGTGTGATATTGGGGAAACTATTCCCTCATTAGCGGAGTACACAATAGAAGTAACAACACATACAATAGTGGAAGCAGTAAATATCAAACAACAATAACAGTGGAAGATTGATAAATAAAAAACTAGAGCAGAAGTATATGTAAATGATATATGATACATATATGTCTAGGAAAACAGAAAAACAGGTCACAATCCTAAATACAGTACTAAACCAAAGTACAAAAGAAAACAACAAATGAGTAACTCTTTAGCATCATAAGCCTCGGCTCGGTCCCATGCTCTCCAGCTCCAGTGCAATCAAGAACTTGAAGTAAAAGGGAACTTTCCCTTATCTATACCTGCAACAATATAATCTGTTTGGGACCAAAAGCATGAACCAAACAAGGTGTGAGATAAAAATACTAGTAGGCAACCACCTAAAGATCTATGCCTAACAGTCAGTGAATATATGGCAGATAAAAGTACAAAACAATATACAATAATGTACTCAGCTGCAAACAATCCACAATTCCTAGAATATAATTTACAAATAGATAAGCAACCACACAAGCAAGTAGAACAAACAGGTAAGTAGCCACACAATCAAGTAAAAAAAACAGGTAACCCTCTGGGTAGTTCTCTTAGCCTAACCCCTATGGTTCAACCTATAAGCACTACCAACCCTCTTGGAGGCACCTATAGTCTCACCCCTCTGGTTCAGCTAAAGAATAGACTCTCTGAGGAATCACTCACTCTAGATTCCCCCTATAGTCTCGTATCGTACAAAAGGCCCTCTGGGGAAGCACTCAATGTCACATTCCCCCTGTGGCTCGCGTCGAGGAACTACAAACACTCTAGGGAAGCACTCAACCTCAATTTCCCATGTGGTGACGCATTATATTATAAAGGCACTATAGAAAATCCCTTAAGTCTATTATCCCTATGGTCTACTACACCAGGTTCTCACGGCCCTGTGTAAGTTAACAAATATAGCACACATAACAGCCAAAGTAAACCTCAAGAACTACTTGGATGGAATTCTATGACATATCAACACTTAGAACAACAATCATACCATCCTACAATACTAGGCATGGGAAAAATGGTCATAGCCTAACAATAAAAACTAGACCAAACGGTCATAAACAGGAAAACATGCATGGGCAATACATCCAAAGCACAACAATTAACCCTATTCACAAACAAAAAAAATCCTCAACTCTAGCATATAAGCAGGGCAGGAAAGCAATAGGGGTAAAAATGGTACATTACACAATACCCTGTTCAAGGGTATTGGGTAAAATTTCACATAATATTCAAAGGCCTTAAACCGAAAGGCACAAACCCCCTACCTCAACGGTTTTGACGAAAACCCCCAACAAAAGAAGAACGCACAAGAAACCCTGTTTTATTCTCCAAGAACCCACCTTAGATCTCTTATCATAATAAGACCAAGACCAAAACTCATCAAAATTATCATCCACACACTTGGATCTACCCATAACAGGTGTAGATCTATGAAACCGAGAGAAGAGGACAAGTAGATCTAAGTAGATCTACGAAACAATGCAAGAACCAAGAAGAACGATCACATACCTTATAAAAAATGCTTCGATTTGCCAAGAGAAGCCTTCAGATCACCTCCAGAATGATGGGAGAACCTTCTTTGACCTTAAGAGGAGAAAAATCACTAGTTATGTCCAAATAACATGAAAAATGAGCCACTTAGAGGCTAAAATGGGGATATCCACTTTTTTAGGATCTCACTTAAGTGCCCGCATGGTTTTCTCGCACGATTAGACAAACTGTGTGCTAACCGTGTAGTAGAAAATGCCTTTAACACCCCTCTCACATGTCCTCATCGCAGGGTTTCTCCTAACCGTGCGCCAACCATGCGGGAGACTCTGCCTTAAACATTTACTACACATGGTTTGGCCGCACGGTTATACAAACTGTGTGCCTCCTGTGTGACTCCTCCTTTTGCCGCAAAACATCACTCAAAGTTCTCCCGACTCTCCCATTGATCTCCATTAACTTTATAACCAAGAATAACATCAAACAAGGGTCACATACCTGAAAAGATGATCTGGGTTCTTACAAACTTCCCCCCTTAAATAAATTCGTTCCCGAATTTCCCTAGCAAGGTGCAGAAGATGAAAACCCGAACAACTCCAGCCACTGCGATTGTACATCGGCCTCCCTCTCCCAATTCTTGTCATGTACTCGCCCATTCCACCATAGAACCCATACCAGTGGAACATACTAGCCACATAGAACCTTCATATTGTGATCAACAATCTAGATAGGATGCTCCTCAAATGATGCATCCGCTTCGATCTCAACCTCATTTAGTTGAAGGACATGAGATGAGTCTGAAAAGTAACATCGGAGCTGAGAAACGTGGAAGAAGTCATGCATAGACTACTACCTCTGAGGTAACTACAACTGATAGGAAACCGACCTAACTCTATCCAACACCTAAAATGGCCCTATGTACCATGGTGAAAGGTTACCATGTCTCCAAATCCTCTTGTGTCCCAACCTCGGTGCGACATGCAGGAAAAAATGATCCCTGACCTCGAACTCCAGAGGACATCTCCACTGATTAACATAAGACTTCTGTCGAGACTACGCAGTAGCCATCCTTCTCTGAATCAACTCTATCTACTTTGAGGTCTCCTAAACAAGATGAGGTCCCAGAAAAGCTGCCTCTCCTACCTCCAACCAACATAAGGGTGATCGGCATGGCCTACCATACAAGGCCTCATAAGGTTCCATCTGAATAGTTTCTTGAAAACTATTATTGTAGGAAAAATCCACAAGAGGTATATGATTCTCCCAAGAACCTCCAATGTTTAGAATGTATGCTTGGAACATATCCTCAAGCACCTGAATCATCCGCTCTGACTTGCCATCTATCTGGGGATAGTATGATGTACTCAAAAGTAACTGTATACCCAAAGCCTTCTAAATCCCCTACCAGAACCGAGAAGTAAAATTCACATCCCTGTTGGAAACGATGGAGTGTGGAACTCCATGAAGACGTAAAATCTCTTGGATATACAACCTCTCCACTTCATCAACACTGAAGGTCTCCTTGATCGACAAGAAGTGGGAATCCTTCGTAAGCTTGTCGATGACAACCCAAACTACGTCATTCCACCGAGGCCATATCGGTAAACCGATCATGAAGTCCGTCTAAAAATAATTCCATTTACACTCAGGAATGGGTAACTGATGTAAAAGTCCTACTATTCGCTGATGATCCACCTTCACCTTTTGAAAAGTTGAACATCTCATGAAAAAACCAGCCACATCCCTCTTCATACCTGGCCACGAATTCTGGCGGTGTAGATCATGATACATCTTGGTGACGCTAGGATGAACTACCTAAACCGAGGAATAAAAATCCCGCATCAGCTCCTCGTGTAAATATGTTAGCACCCATACATGCCCTTGGAAACAAAAGATCTCATACTTGCCTCTATTCCATTCATGAATAGGGTCCCCTCCTGACACACTATCCCTTAGGACTAGGACTTCAGAATATGATTGCTACCTCATTCAAAATCAGTCATGAAGCGTACAGGTAACAACTACAGAAGATAGAAAAGTCTGCCCCTGTCTATCGTGCACCACCAAATGAATCTCGGAGAACAGAGCCATAAGCTTCCACTCACTGCTGGCCTCCTGAACTGCATGTATCTGAGTCCTCTTACTAAACACCTCAGTCACAACGTTGCCTTTCCCAGGTGTGTAGGAATGCTCTAAGTCAAAAGACTGATGGTACTCAACCCACCTTCACTGTCTCAAATTAAGATCACACTGAGTGATGATGTACTTGAGACTTTTTTGGTTGGTGAAAAACAAAAAATGATCTCCTAGAAGATAATATCTCCAACAACGTAGGTCATGAACAACATCTTCCAACTCCAGGTCATGTGCTGGGTAGTTCCTCTCATGTGGCCTCAACTGCTGAGACCAGTACGCAATGACTCCATCTCCCTGGATAAGCATAGCTCCTAGCCCGATACCTGATGCATCACAGTAGATAGTATAGCTCTTTCCAGGATCAGTAAAGACTAGTATCGGTGCTAAATTCAACCTCCCTTTCAGCTCCTGAAATGCTGACTCACATGAATCTACCCACAATAACTTTTCACCCTTCTTAGTCAGATCTATCAACGGTGATGCTAAGCGTGAGAAGTTCTATATGAAACGTATGTAGTATCCAGCCATCCCTATAAAACTATGCACCTCAAATACATTCTTCGGCTACTCCCAAGAAACTACTGCTCTCACTTTCTCTGGGTATTCTGTTACTCCTATCTCTGAGATAATGCTACCTAAAAAGTAAATCTCGTCCATCCAGAAGTGGCACTTTGAGAGATTAGAATATAACTGATTCTCCCTTTGTGTACTCAAAATGATCTCAAGATGTGTATAAAGCTCATGTCGAGTGTGAGAGTACACCAAGATGTCATCCATGAAGACTACTACGAAAGATTATAGATATGGATGGAACACTCGGTTCATCAGTTCCATGAAAACTGCTGGTGTGTTCGTGAGACCGAATAGTGCAAACATATACTTTTATAGACCATACCTACTTCAGAAGGCTGTGAGAGGTATATCAGAAGGTATAAAGTGCAAATTATGACAAACTAACCTCAATTCAATCTTCGAGAACACCCAGGATCCTCGAAGCTGATCAAAGAGGTCATCAATCCTAGGAAAGGGATATCGATTCTTGACCGTTTACTGGTTCAACTTTCGATAATCCAAACAAAGCCTAAGGGTGCCATCTACATTTTTTTGTAAACAAGACAGGAGAACCCCAAGGAGATGTACTAGGTCGGATAAACCCCTTCTCCTTCAACTCCTCCAACTGCTTATTGAGAGCATGAAACTCAGGTGTAGCTATCCTATAAGGAGGAATGGACACCAGTGCCGCCCCTGGAACGAGCTCAATCAAGAAGTCTACCTCATGCTCCAGAGACAAACCTGAAAATTCCTCTGGAAAGACATTCCTGAAACGATCCACTAATGGAGAAAATTCTAACTGTGAAGTCCCCTGGTCATCCAGATACAGAATGGAAATGGGAGTTGTAACTCCCCCTAGCCCATGATTCTCGGGTCCTTCTCTACTCGCCTTGACATCCCACTCGCCCCGATGGAGAAAAGATCCACCTTATGGTGATATGAAACTCACCCTGCAGCGATAAAAGTTGACGACTACCTGGTAAGGAACTAGCCAGTCCATTTTGAGAATGACATCATATCTTTTCATCTCTAGGACATAGAGATCACATAGAAAGTGACACCCCACAACCTCAAGAGGGCACTCTCTACACTGATGTAAACTATTCGTCTTAGTCCCCAACAGTGTGTCTAGAGTCAAAGTTTCGGTAGAGTAAAATATGTATAGGCCAAGGATATCCACAACAACAATAGAGATAAAGATACTGGAATCCCTTGTATCGAAAAGAGTAGAAGATAAAATTGAGGATACTAAGAATGTACCTGGAACTGTAGAGGGTCCGAGATGTTTCTCCTACTGGGTCTGATCCACTGCAAAAGCCTGACCTATTACAAGGCCCTGTGGCCTTGCATGACTACTCTGAGCTGATCCTCTCTATTTTCGCTGATGGACTGGTGACTGACCACCACGGCCTCGACCTCCACCTAGCCCCAAACAGCCTAAAGAACTCCAGTTCCCAGACTAGTGAGAAATTAGTGGGGCTGCTTCTAAACATGGAGTCATGAAAGAACCCCTGTCACCAGATACTGGTGAGAAAACCTAACAAAAGTGCTTAAGTTGACCCATCTTGCCACAAAATCGGCACTCCACTGGGTCTCCCTGGCACTACGGCCTCGTATGCCCAGCCCTTCCACACTGGTAGCGTACCACCTGGCTACCTGAAGATGTGTCTCACTGCCTCGAATCAGCATGCGTAGACTCCCTATAGTGCTTCCTACTATCAGCTGATGAAGAACTAACTCTATAAGAGGAACCGCCCTGACTCTCAACCCCAGAATCTCTCAAATTTCACTCCTCAATCAGTGACTATTTTATGATGAAAGCAATGGAAGTTATCCTAAAGATATTCACCTGTGAGCGGATCTCCCGTCTGAGACCATCCCTAAACTTCCTTTCCAAGAACAGCCCATCTCCACCCCGGAGGGGTGTGAAACACTAAATCTTAGTGAAAAGAGAGGAATAATCCATGACAGAAAGAGTAACCTACTCTAGGCTCATGAACTCCTTGGCTCGGTTGGCCCTCAAAGTCTCTGGATAAAAGTATTCATAAAAGACGCGCTAAAACTCCTCCCACGCCATAACCTGCTGATGAACCGCCTGTGAGATCACGTCCCACCACCTCTTGGTGGAGTATCACAACATATAGGTTGCGAGAAGTTTTTCCTTTCTGGAGGTGTCTCCAGATGCTCAAATATCGTCATCATGGATTCTAGCGATGACTCTATAGCATGGGGTCCTCCTTCACCTGAGAAGGTGGGAGGATTCTGCTGTTGGAAAACCCACGTCAATTCATCCATAGTAGAGGCAGAAGCCGGTGCTCCCTGGATGGTTTGAATCATCCTCATGAAGCCTTCCCTGAACTATTCATCATCACTTCCATCTGGTATAACTGCTGGTGCCAAGACTGGCATAGTAGGAGGAACTGTCGGAAGTCCCTGATCAGCCGTATCCAGCATCTGATCACTGCCATGTAACTGGCAAGATAGCCAAAGGACATCTCAGTGGCATCAATCTTCAGAGTCAAGTGTGCAACTTAGACCAGGATTAACAGGGACTGAAACATAGGAGTACATGACGTGTACTTTAGAAAGACTGTTTCTTCTGAACGGAATAACACATGTTGTGTATTCAAAACTACATGACGCACAATCTAGGTTATTCTGGTCAGTAAGCCTTATAAACTACTCCAGAACTCAGAGAAACACTGAAACTAACATAGAATGTGCCAAATTCCGATCTGTGAGGGTCCATACTCCACACGAATCAAAGCTTGGCATCTTACAGAAGTTATAAACAAGGTAAAAAAATCCATGATCGACCAAGTTCTAGTCCATGAGGGCCCATAACACCTCAAGAAACAACATTTTGTGCTCATTAAAACAAACCTTACACAATCAATGATTTAACAAGGAGAAGATATTTTTATCAAGGCACCTATCACAACATCATGCATATTTTACACAATATCTGTCACAACAACATGCTATTGCTAATGCTTCCTATATGACATGGCAAGAATGTATGACATGTAATTTATAGCAGGTGGTTATATGATGCATGAGATGGAATACTCTCATCTTATCAGGTTGAAATAGAAGTAGAACCTCAATATCATCAACAGTAACAATGAAAAACATGTTAGTCACCAACGGTTAAAATCAAGGCTACCATAAACTTGCAAAACCATAAAATTGCATCACCGAGGTAGATTGGATTTTCCCTGTACACGGGTTAGCTACTCCCAGGCATAGATTAATACCAAGTAACTATTCCTTCCTGTCCCTAGATAAAGGCTCCAAACAAAAAATCAAGAGAAAAGAAAATCCTCTGATTCCACTTTGTAACGTCCCGGTTCCAAAAGCCACCTAGAGGCGTCCGGTACCCGGTTGGTCACATGGCCTTAAGCGCATTTCCCCGAATTCCCGAGGCTACTAATTAGCAGTGAGGGCCTTGGGTGTGATAGTGGGGAAACTATACCCTCATTGGCAGAGTGCACATCGAAAGTAACAACACATACAATAGTGGAAGAAGTAAATATCCAACAACAATAACAGCGGAAGACTGCTAAATAATAAACTGGAGCAGAAGTATATGTAAATGATGCATGATATATATATGTCTAGGAAAACAGCCAAACATGTCATATTGCTGAATATAGTACTATACCAATGTAAAAAAGAATACAACAGATGAGAATATCCTCAACATCACAAGCCTCGGCTTGGTCCCATTCTCTATAGCTCCAGTGTAATCAAGAACCTTAAGTAAAATTGTGCTTTACCTTATCTATACCTTCCATAATATAATCTTTTTGGGCCAAAAATCATGCCACAAATAGGGTGTAAGATAAAAATCCTAGAATGCAACCACCGAAAGATCTGTACCTAATAGTTAGTGAATATATGGCAGGTAAAAGTACAGATTAGTAAATTAAAATGTACTCAACAACAAAAAATCCATAGTTCCTAGCATATAATTTACAAATAGATAAGCAGCCACAGAAGCAAGTAGAACAAACAGGTAAGCAGCCACACAAGCAATTAAAACAAACAGGTAAACCTCTGGGTAGTTCTCACAGCCTAACCCTTATGGTTCAACCTAAAAGTACTAGAAACCCTCTGGGAGGAACCTACAGTCTCACCCCTCTAGTTCAGCTAAATAATAGACTCTCTAAGGAAGCACTCACCATCAATTCCCCCCTATAGTCTCGTAATGTACTAAACACACTCTGGGGAAGCACTCAATGTCTCATTCCCCCTGTGGCCCACGTCAAGGAACTACAAACACTCTGGGGAAGCACTCAACGTCAATTCCCCCTGTGGTCTTGCATCGTATTATAAAGACACTCTGGAGAAGCCCTAACATCCATTCTCCCTATGGTCTACTACACCAGGTTCTCACAGCCCTGTGTATGTCAACAAGTATAGCGCATGTAACGGCCAATGTAAACCTCAGGAACTACTTGGCTAGAATTCTATGACATATCATCAGTTAGAACAACAATCATCCCATCCAACAATACTAGGCATGGGAAAAATGGTCATAGACTAACAAGAAAAACTAGACCAAACAGTCATAAACAGGCAAAAATGCATGGGTCATACATCCAAAGCACAATAATTCACCCTATTCACAATAAAAATCCAATACGCTAGTATATATGCAGGGAACACAAGCTGGAGGGGTAAAAATGGTACATTACGCAATACCCCATTCAAGGGTATTCGGTACAACTGCACATAATATTTAAATACCTTAAACAGAAAGGCACAAACCACTTACCTCAAAGGTTTTGATGAAAACCCCCAACAAACGAAGAACACACAAGAAAACCGGTTTGATTCTCCAAGAACCCACATTAGATCTATTATCCTAACAAGAACAAGACAAAAATCATCAAAATTGTCATCCACATACTTAGATATACCCATAACGGGTGTAGATCTAAGAAATCGAGAGAAGAGGAGAAGTAGATTTAAGTAGATCTAAAAAACCGTAAAAGAATGAAGAAGAATGATCATGTACCTTATAAAACTGGATTCAATTCTCCAAGAGAAGCCTTAGTATCGCCTTCAGAACAATGGGAGAACCATCCTTGACCCTAGGGGGAGAAAAATCCCAATTTATGGCCGCATAGGAGGAAAAATGAGCTACTTAGAGGCTAAAACTGGTGAGATCCACTTTTTTAGGATCTTACTAAAGTGTCCGTACGGTTTTCTCACATGGTTAGAAAAACTGTGTGGTAGCCACTGCCTCAGCCACCCCTATTGTAAGGACTCATCAGACAGTTTCTCTTAACCGTGCACTAACCGTGCGGGAGCTATTTCAGTAAACAATTACTACACACGGTTTGGACGCACGGTTATACAAATTGTGCGCCTCCCGTGAGACTGCTACTTTTGCCTCAAAACTTCACTCAAAGTTCTCCCGAATCTCCCATTCAACACCCTTAACTTTATAACCAAGAAAAACATCAAACAAGGGTCACATACATGAAAAGAAGTCCCGGGTTCATACATAAATTCTGAAATAATGGATAGTATATTTTCCACCTTTCCCACCGTCTAGGTTATATCAAATGTTCTAACATATCTTGGATTTATCTTTCCATTATTTCCCAAACTTTGGTGACACAAGTGAGGTTCCACTTTTAGGAACACCAAGTCAACCACAAAAAATACAATATCTTAATGTCTATGATTATCATAGATATGTGGAGACTGTAAGAAATCAATAACCACTTCCATTTAAACATGAAATTCTCATATTTCTCCAACACTAATCTTGGTCCAATAAGTGAGGTCCCACCTTCCTCATCTAAAAAAAAGGTGATCAAACATTCCTACAATAGTCTTACTCGAAAAGATCCATTCAAATTGAGTATTGGTAATTTTTGTTATATGTAAAACTCTCTCTATCCCAAATTTCTATTCCATGATCCATTGAAAACCATGTTTCACTCCCGAATCTTGTAATATAAACATTGATCCACTTGTTCCATCTGACCATCCATTTGGTGGTGGTATGTTGTGATCAACTTGACCTATGACCCCATTACCTTATGAAGGCCTTCCCAAAACTACATGGTTAAATAGTGGTTCCTGTTAGAAATAATTGTGGATGACTCACCATTAATCCTCACAACATCCTATATATATATCCTAACCAACTCATAAACCTTTTTAGAGTCTCTGATTGGAATGAAATGGGATGATATTTTTGATTATCAATCACCGCCAAAATGGAATTCATTCCCTAAGGTGTACAAGGTATGAAAATAATAATTTCTATGGGGATATTATCCCGCTCCTAGGTAAAAATGGGTAGTGGCTGGATTAAACTAGAGGTCCTTTTGAAGTTATGCCTTTAGCAACTGACATGTATAACACCTCTATACAAAGTCATCTATATCTCCTCTCATACTTGGCCATAAGAACTACCAACACATGTCATAATATATCATGGTGGATTTATGATGAACAAACAACTAAGAATAGTTGGTATCTTGCATCACCACCATCATAAGATACAAAGACACTAGAAAATTACCCTTGAATCATAAAACTTCTTCCAGAGACAACGACCAATCACAAGGTGTCTACCCACTAATAAAATACTACAAATACTTCTAGTATGGACCATTACCATGATTATCTCATTGAATTATCTCTTGAAGGGGAGGATTAAACTGAATAATATTGATGAATTCACCTCAAATGTGACCCTGGGTCTCTAGGTGAATCTGAGAAAAAGGCCCCATTAAGGACTACAAATCACTAGATTCGTTCAACACATAAATTGGAACATTTTTATCAAAGAGTCTTCAAAAAAATACATTTTCCTAGGGTATATGTGATATTGAAATTGAACCCCTAAAGATAATCAACCAAACAAAATTGTCTTAAATTCAGATCTTTCTGGTACAAAATATAGGTATAATTTTTTCGATCAGAAAAAACCATAAATTTCTCCACAAATTGATAATGATTCAATGACTTCAGGGAATTTATCACCACTACTAACTCAATTTTATTGGTTCGGTAGTTCTATTCATGTGGTTGGAGTTGGAAAGAACCATATGCCACCACATGATCATTCATCATAAGAAGACATACACAACCCACACAAGAGCCATTACAATAAACCACATAGGAATTTCCTGATTCTAGAAAAATCAAAACAGGGGTGGTGGTCCATCACCACTTAATAACCTCAAAGGACCCTTTTCATTCAATGTTACATATAAAATTCACCCATTTACCTGTGGGGATAGTCATGGGATAATCTAGCTGAGAGATATCCCAAACAATACACCTATGATAACTTTTATGTTTAGAAATGGTCCTCATCAAAAATAAATCCCATGTAATCACTACATTGATCTTCTTGTGGTCTTCTAGAAACCCACATTTCGAGTTCACATGGCCAAGAAACATCACCACCATGATATAGACGGTACATTTAGAGAAATTTGAAAAATATTATTGTCTCAAAGAGTGACCAATATGATCCTCAAATGCCACTCATTCTACCAATAATATTTAAAATAAACCAAGATTTATTCAATTAATACCATAACAAAATAATCAAGATATTGGTGGAACACTCTTTTCATAAGTACCATAAAAATCGATGGAGCATTTTTTTACTCTAAATTATTGAACATGTACTCAAAATTTTCATACATACTTTGGAAGCCCATTTTGGGACATCATATTATCTCACTTAGACATAGTGATATCGAGAATGCAATTGTATCATAGAAAACCACATTTCCACTATTAACGAATCAAATGAGTCATCAATTTGGGGAAAATGATATTTGTTCCTAATGGATTCTTTATTCAAATTCTTGTAATCAATAGAAAAATAGGGATATCCATTGACTATCTTTTCAAACAAGACTGGGTGGACCAAGGTGAGAAACATAAGAAAATTAATCCTTTGGATTCCAAATAATCCACCTATACCTTTAATTCCCTCAACTATTAAGGTCATATGATTTTAGGTAAGTGATATACACTACTTTCCAGCACCAAATATATAGAGAAGTATACATACTATTCTAAAGGAATGCTTGATAGGTCCTCTATAATAACCACTACAATATCATTCCCCAAAATAGTTAATTCAACCCTAGGAGACCCACCACGATCTTCCAATACAATGGATGATAACTTAAAAACTGTGGTTTCCCAATTTAGGGAGTGGATGTCCGGCATGCCTCAATTAAGGAACCCATTCACCATGAAAGTCTTTCATACTACCATCAACCACCACAAAGCTCACTCACCATATATACCAATAAATTTGTGCATGGAAGCTCACCATCCAATCTATACCAAGGATCACATCATTGTGGTCAATTTTTGAAATTGGGAAATTCCATTCTAGATCGAACCCTAACACAACATGTTAACAAGAAGGACACTAGAAAACATCATCTTTCTTCTTACCCAGTGACATTACTGACTCCATCGCATAAAGAATAAGGTAAGTTATTAAAAAAATTCATTTAAAGGATGGGAAGAGATAAATAAAATAGAAGAACCAGTATAAAAAAGAATATACAAGGGTGATGCAATGAATATGGTAGATTGAAATATCAAAGGCAGTGTATCTGGTTCCACTAGTGGTTAGTAAGAAAATGGAGATTCTTTGTCTCTTCCTGAATTTGAGCGTGACCACTGACATGAAGATCTTACTTGAACTAAATCTGACTAGTGGATGATCTAGTTATACCACCACAACCACTGAATCAAGATCCCACTATCCTGGACTACACTCACTGGGCTGACATCACTCTTGAAGATATAAATTCCAAAACACTATTATATGGGCACATCATTATTATAAATGCTTCTAGTTTCCCATTACTCCACACCTATAGAATGTTTTTGGAGGATATGTTTATGTAGGTTGAATGTTTACTATATTCCTTCACTAATTTTACAGAATTGACCCAGCATCAGAATCCATAAAAGGATACTTCTTGGAAGGATGACCAGAACTAACAACTCCTTTCTTCCACTGATCAGTACACTTATTCTTTTTCTTTAACAAGAATCCACTTCCCATTTATGTTATATGCCTAAATGAATAAAAATTTTCCTTTTTTTCAATATCCACCATAAAATACTGTTCAAACACTCTGTTATATGTCTTTATCTTATATGGAAATACTTGAGAATAGATCTCTAGTTACAACACCCACTCAAACCATTAAACATTCATCTTCTAGTTGGAAATGATCTCAAGAATGTACTGAACTAACTCCATGAAGGGATTTAAATTCTTCATGATTTCCCAATCACCATGGGTATGGTTCATGAAATCTCATTTCATAACATAGGATTGAAAATCTAAATAATAATTCTCATTGAAAACACTCATGAAATCATTACAACTCATTTTCTTGATCTTCTCCGCCCAGACCACAGAGTCCCACAACATATGTTTCAGACCTTCTATTAAGAACACGACACATTTCACCCTATATAAATCAAAATTTTCAATTAACTCAAATAACTGATATATCTTCTCAATCAACTCATATGCTTCTTGAGGTTCAGTAATACGATAAAACGAATGAGGTTTTTTAGGAAACTCATAAGCGTTATCCTTATCGGGACTTGGTTCGACCTCTCTATCCTAATAAGGCCACTTCCAACTCATTTTTCTAAAGCATAGATATCCCAAACCACATATTCTTCTAATATCAGATCAACTAGTGAGGGATAACTCACAATGGCCTCTTCATAAGATTTCAAGTGAATTATCTATGGATTTTTTTTTATAAAAGAAGAAATAATCACAAGAAAACCATCAATACAACCATTCTAAAGTAGATATGTGATAAAATAATACAAACATCCCATAAATAAAAAAATTAAAATCATCACAAAAACATTCCAGACCAACTAATCCACCCACACCCAGTGCCCATGTATTGTTTTCATCCTCTACGTCTCGACTGTTGGATAAGTCGAATAAAAATTCATACATTCCATGGTGACTCAATTCCCCCCATGAGGTGTGTGGTCCAGACATGCTACTCAAACCAAAACCTTAAACCTCAAAATTCTTAGATCTAGTCTATCCAAACTTAACCACAAATAACTTGACCCAAAATGTTTATGACCTTCTCTGATACCGTTTTTTCATGAACCAAGATACAGTTCCACCGAGCCTGAAACCTGACCTAGTCTGTGGCATATCCCTAAGGGAATTCTCAATCCCCATAGGCAAGGAATAAGTTCCTTTGTATCAAGATTCCACTTTGAAATGATTTCACCCTTGTAAATAATCACAACTGTCTACAATAATAAATAAACCAAAACAAAACTATCACAACCAAATAAGGCATAAAATTTTTCATATTCATGTTTACAACCAAACCCAAAGAGACTAAAATAAAATAGAACAATAAAAAATCCCAAAACCATGATACAATATGAGGATCATCATCCTCAAGACACCACCAATAAACCTGCAAGGGGAAATCACATGCATCCCAAACCACCATATCCAAACACCTTTACATTACATGTGTCAAACATAACAAATTATCCATACACCCAAAGGTTTAATTATGTTTTAGAACAATTCCCATTATAATTTCAACAAAAAATGTTCTATTCTATAAACATTATAAGATAAAATTTACATGAAAGTTTTCTAAAAGATAACTAGGATCATTTTTATGGAAAACATTTTAATAGAAAAAATGGTTTTTTTAAACAAAAAAATTATTCCATATTCCAACAATAAGTAAAATATCATAGTAGATCACTATGCCATGATAAAACCCTTTAGAAACTAACTAGTAATGGGACACTAGGTACATTTTCAATTAGTGAAAAGTGATATAGAAACCATAACCCACATTGTTCTCATGAAAGTACTAATAGGAGGGAACATCCTATTGGCCTAGTGGTATCCAATCATCATCAATGTTTAGTTAGTTTTGTAATCATTTATCATTCTATATTAATATTAAAGAAGAAACTTCTATTTCATTAAGAATACTTGTCCTATTCCACACTCATAGGTACCTAGGTTTCTCTTCATACTAAATTTTCATTCCACATAACAAAAATATCAAAACATTCAAATACACACATACTAATAAGTTTAAATAAATTGGTAAATAACCTATTTCACAACCAAAACAACATTCAAACCCAAACACACACAAAAATCAATTTAAAATATGTTTATCATAACCTTCATCATTTATTCAACAAATTTCATAATTTACGAAGCACATTTTAAATTAAAAACATGGGTTCACACATGAAATAAACCCAATTTTATTTAGAAAACCAACATTCAATCCATACACAAATCAAAACCCTTAAAAAATGAATTTCAAACCACAAAATTAAATCGTAGAGGAGATTTAAAAACTAAAGAAATCATATTAAATTCTTAAAATAATTATAATGCACAGAACCATCTACCTCATGTGAATAAAATTTTATAAAATGTTGTAAAACCACAACCACACCACAAGAGAACTCTATAAAAAAATATAAAACCATAAAAATAGAAATTGTACCTTATGAAAAATTTCTAACAATAAATATTTCACAAATCCAGCTATAGATATGAATCCCTAAAGAAAAATACAAGAAAACCCTATAAATGAGGAAGAAACCATGAGATAAAGTGACTTAATTACTTAATAATGTAGAAAACACACAAAGTAATCTAAGAAATTAATGATTCAATGGAGAAAGAGGTCCATGGGGGGAGGTTCCTAGGGTGAAAAATCTCAAAGGGGGAGGATTTTGGGGGTTTAGTATTAAAAATCAGTGAGAGAGAAAACATAAAAATCCAATTTTTAAAAACATGGATAGGCCTCATAGTTTTAAAAATGGTTTTTCTAACATTATGGAAATCATATAACCCTTAATGTTAAAGAAGGATGTGTCACATGGTTAGACAACATGATTTAGAAAATGTGTGCTAACCATGTGTTATGACTTTGTCCAAAAACACCACCTATTTGCTTCGTTACAAGGTAAATGGTGAATTGTTTGAAAAACTATTCATGTACCATGAACCACCTATTATTTATTAAAATTTTCACATTTTTATCCAAAAACTCTAAGGAATCCCAAAGGTAAAATCTAGACTAAAAATAAGTAAAAAAATACCTTAAGATGAAATCGAAGGTGTGACATATTCAAACCATTTTGGTTTAGAAATTCTCTTCCAAATTAAATTTAAATATTCCTTCATCTCATATAATATGACTTATTTTGGTACAAAATTCATCATTGGAAGACTTTTGGTGCAAACCTAAGGAGGATACCTGAATAAGTGATAACATCCATCAATGAGTTGTTTTATTTTATTCCTTATTCAACCTATTTAAAATAATTGTTAAACCAATATTATATAATAAAAATAGTATCATGAATATAATTTGATGTTTTTATCTTGTTTTCATGAACAAAAACTATCTTAACATCTAGATATTGTGTAACACAATCATTATTTGTGTGTATACTGGAGAACCGCCTCATGAACCAATTTCATTTGTTTTTACCATTACCAACTATAATAATTGGGTATTTATATATATATATATATATATAAACCATATATTAAATATTAATCACATTATTATAACTATTAATTATTTATATCTTATATAACGTTTTTTATTTTTAGTTATGTTTAGAAAAGAATCACGTCTTCATGTGTACTATGGAAAACTGCCTCGTGAAAACATGTGATTCATTTTACACTGACTAGTTATATTGAAGATAATAAAAATAATGGTAATGAAAATATGTTATATTAACAAAATAATTATGATGTATATGATGTATTTATCTATCTAAAAAGTGAATATATCATTTTATTTGTCACATTATCACTCACTGAATGATTATAATGTCATTCATGAATGTGTGGACTACCATACTCACAAACCGATGTGACCCCCTATTTTCTTCAACACATAACATAGATGATGTGTATAAATAAATTTAGTAGAATAATATTTTATTTATTATATTATTATAATTATTTAATTAAAAAATATTACTTAACTACATTCCAAAATGAACATTTAATAATGGAAATGTTAGTCATACACCCCTAAAACTAAGCTTCTCCATGATTATATCATTCATCATTTATGAAAACCATATTTCATAATTGGTATTAAAGTTATAATTTTTTTATAAAATAAATAATTTTTTAAGATTATTATTCTCTATATTTTGTAAATTTGGTCATAGTAAGATGACCAAAAATAAGAAATAAATAAAATATAAGAAAAAAGTTGTTATTACCTGAAATAGGATTTCAACATAGAGTTGGTAATAATGGGTAATGAACAATCATATATAAATGATATATGTTTTATTATTTATAATTATTGTTATAAAATAGTTTTATAAAATACATATATTTATTATAAATGAGGTTTAAATTTTTATGAAGGAAGTTCAATCCTTAGGAAAAATATTTCTATTCACTCTTTTATTTCTAAGAGAGATATTAATATTCACTACTTATTTAATTGTTTTGAGTATATACATACCCATTGAAAATATATATCAATATTTAAAATAATTTCATAATATTGAAATGTGCCCTTTTTTATATATTTGGTTTTACAATTTGAAAGATTACTAAATCTGCATGGGATTTCCATCTAACTTTTTTACTTTATTGAGATAGATTCTATATTCACCACATGTTTATTATATGTGGTGTTCATAGTATAAATGAATTTATTTTTACTTATTATCATAAATATTATGATGAATTTCATATATATTTGAGTATATATATTAAATGGGTTATACTGTTCATAAGATACCCTTGCATTAAAGGATCTTTGTAAAAATATGCCTACCTTGAGACAAATGTTATGTTATATACATATCATATTTAGGAGGTGTATATCCATCCCCATTTACAATTAATATCATGAATTAATATATTATCATTATAGTCAATGTTTAATTTAATTTTATTCTTTATTGAGAACTATGATTCAATGTTACTAAAGTGATATGGTTTTTATGTTATAATCTAATTGTTTATCGGGATTCCTCGGAATTATGATTCTAATAATGAAAAATTATGATATAACTATCATGAAACCCATGCATGTTCTTTTCCTATGGTTATTTATTGAGATACATATTTTCCCTTCATATTACACTCTTAATGTACAAAAGAGTTCAATGTAATGTTTTTAAGTAAAATCATTTTATTTCAATATTTAGTTAAAAAACAATTTCTTCTAATTTTTTTTCCTTAAATATGATTTCAGGGTTTTTACAATTCATAAAATGGTTAAATAAATAAAATTTTACCCATGGTTGATTTTTAACGAAATGTTTTTATGGTAATATTCATTTCTTTTCCAAACAATGACCATTTGGATTTTATTGAAATTATAAAAGGAATATTTGTTTTAATATGAACAACAGGAATAGAAAATTATACCATCATAACCAAAATTGTATTTGAATATTCATTTATAATTTTTCAAGGTTACATAAAAGAAAATTATTTTCATTATTTTTGTTTCAAAATGATTTTTTCAAAGCTAATTTTTTTGAAAAACGTTTTAAATAGTATTTAAATCTTCCATTAAATTTTTTTAAGATTATTTTTAATAAATAAAATATTTTATAAAGGATAGTTTCAAATTTTTATTTTGAAAGAACTGTTATTTTCCCCAATAAATATTCATTTTTTCATTCAAAATCATTCTCCATCAAATATGACATCATTTAGGTTACTTATTATTACTAGGGAAACGATGAAAGGATAAAATTAGTATTCATTATATGAGTGGATTATTTTATGATGAAAAGATGTTTATGGAACCCATTTATATTTGAAATTTTTTTAAATTAAATAAAACATATGAAAATGGATTCTTTTCATGTGATATGGTATGAAAAAAAGATGAAATTATTATGAAACCTCGCTCTTTTCCATATGTTATGATATGATTAAATGTTTATGAAACCCATTTGATTTCACAGGTTTTGAAATGATGAATGTTTTACCACCATATGGAACAAATACATTTTATTTCCTTATGTGAAGCGTGAGAGATATTTCACCCTCTAATTTATTTGGTAAAGATTTATATATCATGAGATAGACATGAATAGAATTGGGAGTGAACCAAATTTATTTAGGGACTTTTGTCACGACCTGTCCCTTGGGGCTCGTGCAGTGACTAACCCCAAGTCCGCCTTCCTTAGGCCAGGGGCTAGTGACTAGCACCAAAGACGTATTCCCTAAAAATGGGAAGGCATTGCCTTTATAACTTGTAAGCACACGTAACCAAGCACACATCAAGATAGGAACACAAGTAAACCGAACTGTAAACAGAGTGATTGCACTAATTAAAAGGGGATATAATACAAGATCAAATGGAAAGTACAAGTACAAATTTCAAACAATACAACTAAAGAAAGAGAAAAGACAGCTACTGGAGCATCCTCCGAGGTTCCTACATGAGGTGTATGTATAGATCGCCTCTTCCGAACTCCACATCCACCCATCTCTTCCACTTACCATCATGTTGTATGGTCCACCTCCAGGTACCACCCAGTCATGGTACTCTCAGCCCCTGTCAGCATTGTCCATCATCTGCATCCAATACAACAAGCTATGGGCATAGCCCGTGTAGGGGTGAGTATAAAGATACATAGTAGGGACCTCGAGACCCTCTTGGTCTCACAAAATCCAACAAGGATAAAACACAAATTGTGAAATCAAAAGATAACCTTACTTAAATATATACCCTTACATATACATAAGCTATCAATTAACATATCTCAATCAAGAGGAAAACACAGAGGTTCTGACTCAGATCACACAATGACTTATTCTAGGGTTAGTATCATGTAACATTTCGAGTCACAACGTCGAACAACACGGATACTGGATAAATCCTCCTCTATCAAGTACAATGGGCCTTTTGCGTCACACAGAGGTGCTTCCAACTAACCATGGACTGCTAAGGCACTCCTCCTGTCGAGTACCATGGGTTTGCCATATCATACAGAGGCGATCCCCACCGTGGGTCTGTCGCATCACATAAAGGAACTCCCCCTCGAGGCCTACTGAGGTACTCTTCCTGTCGAGTAACATGGGTCTGCTGCATCAACCAGTAACTGCCCACTATGGGTCTTTCGCATCACCAAGGAGCTCCCCAATGGGCCTGTCGAGTCACTTCTAGTCGAAACGGTCAGCAGTCATCACGTCTCAGCCGACCACTAGGTCTCCACCCTATGCTTTCTGGTCTCCAGGAGGATATGATCCACATTCTATTGGTTGATAATCTAACTAACAAGAAGTCCCACGAAGAAGTATCTCAAAGGTCCTCCACATCATAGGGGTCTCAACATAACAAACAGCGTGTCAATCGGACGCCCAGTCTGTGAGTCATTAGACTTGTTGTCTTAGGGGCCCAGTTTGATTCATGCTCGATACAACCTGACTCTTCCCCATCTCAAACCAAAACACAGTGGAGCATCACTCAATGGGACTATCACACTCGAAGATTTCTAGATCCACTGAAGGTTCGTCAAATAGATGTCTGGTGCCAAAGTTATGGCCAAAAGAAGTAAATGGGACAAAGTGGGCCCGGGTCCGGTCCGACCCGGTCGGACCGACCTGTAGTGTGTCCCGACCCGTTAGGATGTTCCGACCCAACATTCTATGTGGGGATGCGAAGGGCCGCAGATGTCCATGAGGGTGCGAGGCACTGAGTGGCTCAGTCGGATGTTGTAGTTAGGGAACGACGCTGTGGGGCGGCCCGACCGAGGTGGCTCGGAGGGCCGGCGGGCAGCGCGATCCGCAGAGGATCGAAGGGCCCCGATGAGGGTGGTTCGTCCTGGGCATGGGGCTGGTTTGGCTGGGAGGTCGGTGCGCCATGGGGAGACTCGTCCAGGGCACGGAGTCGGGTCGTGTGGCTTGTTCGTACGGGAGACCAGAACGCCGTGGGGGTGGCGCCTGTCGCGTAGGCTGTGGGTGGCGTCACCGTTGCCTTCATCACCTTCGTCGCCTTCATCGACCTCCTCCATTTCAAAGAGTACACCAAAGAATAACGAAGGAGGGGTCATGCCTTATTTTTTTGGACCGCACCCTCCACATTTAGAGTGATAGGGAGCGGTTCACAAAGAAATAAGCATGAACCTGTATGGAAGTTATTTTAAAATATCATTTTCCCCAGCCCTTGTCAATCTCTATTCCCAAAATCCGCAGAATATTTAGAAGGGGAGAACATGGGAAGTGATAATAAATAAACCCCTACCTCTTTTTCTTGATTACGTTGGCGTGAGGAAGAAGGTGAAGTCGTCGACGTTCGTCTCGTCCCCCACACACCCCCAATCCCAGGCTCGTGTGTCAGTTCATCATAGTCGAAGATATTCCTTTTAGGCTTTCTTCGTTGGCAAATAATTCTTCGTTGGGTGGTAAAGTTCTTATTTGGATAAATTTATTTCTCCCAAGGCTCTCTCCTCTCCCAATTCCACCCAACAAAAAGAAAGAGGTTCCAATATAATTAACTTAAGAAGAAATTTGGTTGGCACACCCAAGTTGGCGTAATTAATGTACCACATTGGCACAATTAATTATCTCAATTAATTGGACCACTATAATGGATCAATTTAATGACATTGGAGGAATATTAGGGATTGGGGAGTTTTAATACCATTTAATGAGGGATTTGAGAGGTTTAGGCCTCAGGTGGTCCCCACCACCATAACCTTTCATGAGAGGCTAGGATCGGGTGGTCCCCACCACCATAACCTCTCATGGGAGGTTAAGGTCCACTGGTCCCCACTTCTCAACTTCTACATGGAGTGGTTACGTCAAAAATTAAATAAAATGTGTGTTTATTTTATTTTATTATTTTCACAAAAAACCCAAAAAATTATCTTTCACCCTCGACTAACCGCCGTCGAGGTGGAAGTCTCCTTAAGCGCATACCGGTACTATGAGTTCAACGGTGCCCCCAGATTTCAATTTTGACCGTCATTTAAAAAGTAAGAAAAACCTGCTCGTACAATTACTGAACGTACCTATAAAAGGGTTCAGAAATTCATTCTGGGCACTCCGGGTCTTGGAATCACCTGCCATCAATTTTCACAGAATCATAAAATTACCATATTTTTTTTAAAAAAATTACATGGAAATTCAAGGTCTTTAAATACTCCCCAAATCAGGGATTTACATACCCATAAGCCACAACTCAAACTAAGGGAATAAGTGGGGGTATTGAGCACACATCTGGGCCTCCTGCTCCCATGTGCTCTCTTGGAGGTTCCCATGTTACCAGCGAACGTGCACCTGAGGTATCGACCGTCCATGAAGGACCTGTTCCTATTGATCCTCAATCTCTAATGGATCCTCCGTAATAGTCACCCCATAGTCTACATCCAGCTCTCCTTGGTTGATGATGTGAGAAGGGTCATGCATTTATCTCCTCAGTTGGGATATGTGGAAGAGGTCATGCACCTGGTGCAGCTAAGGTAGAAGATCTAAGCGGTAAGACACCTCGCCAACTCTGCTGAGGACCTGAAAAGGTCCGATGAATCTCAAAGATAACTTTCCATCTTGGCCAAATCTCCGTAGACCTCATCGGGGTGAGACCCGTTGGAAGACATGGCCAACAACCTCTAACTCCGGAGGTCTCTATCTTCTATCGAAATAAGGATTTTTCCTACTCTATTTAGTCTTCAGCTACTCTTGGATGATCTGCACCTTCTCCGTGGTAGCCCGTACCATCTCTGGTCCCACTAGTGCTGACTCCCCTAGGTCAGTTCAATAGAAAGGTGATCTTCAAGGTCGCCCGTACAACACCTCAGAAGGTACCATCCCAATGGTGGAGTGATAGTTGTTGTTGTATTCAATATACACCAAAGGTAAATGATCATCCCAGCTACTGCTGAAGTCAAGGATACAAGCACACAACATTTCCTTGAGGATCTGAATGGTTCGCTTAGTCTTACCATCCTTCTGAGGATAGAAGACGGTGCTCAAATGAAGCTGTGTTCCCAAAGCCTCATGAAACTCCTTCCATAGTTGGGAAGTAAAACATGCATCACGATCAGATACAATCATCGGGGTCACTCCATGTAACCACATAATCTCCTTCACATAGAGGTGTCCCAAGATATATACTGAACCCTTCTCTCTGATCATTAGGAAGTGGGCTGACTTAGTGAGTCATTCGATGATCACCCAAATCGAGTCATGATCTCTAGATGTACGTGGAAGTCTTGTCACAAATTCCATGGATATCCCATCCCACATTCACTCTAGGACCTCTAAAGGTTTAACTAGGCCTACTGGTACCTGATGCTCCACCTTCAGTTGCTGACAAGTGAGGTATTGAGAAACAAACTCTACTACTACTTTCTTCATTCCCGGCCACCAGTGCTATCTTCAATGATCCTGGTATATCTTTGACACTCCTAGGTGTACAACTAGATGGGATGTGTGTAAATCCATCAACAGTTCCTCCTGAAGTGACACTGGTACCATGGTATGTCCTATGAAGAGGATGACATGCTCCCCAGCTTCAGAAAATCCATCAGGTGCCTGCCTTATGGATATATGAGAACATCAAGCCTCACAGTCAGAATCCCCACGCTCGGCCTCCCTAACTTGCTAAAGAAGTGGGGGAGTGACTATATGAGATTGTAGAAAAGCTACCCCATCCCTATCCACAAAGGATATCTGTAGAGAATACATATACTCCATCACCTCACCTAGCAGCTATATACTAGACCTCTTGCTGAGTGCATCTGCAACAACATTCCCCTTACCAGGAGTATAGACTATCTCGAAGTCATAGTCCTGGGAGAACTGAAGACAAGGTCATTGTCTCATGTTCAGGTCCTTCTGAGAGAAGATATACCTGAGACTCTTGTGATCAGAGTATATGGTAAAACACTCACCCATCAGATAGTGCCGCCATATCTTCAAGGCAAAGACCACAACTTCTAACTCTAGGTCATGGGTAGCGTAGTTCTGCTCGTGTTGTCTTAGCGGTAGAGAACCAGATGCGATCAATACTCAATCCTACATCAAGACATATATTATTCTGGTCTCTGATGCATCTTAGTAGACTACGTACTCTACACCCTCCTATGGAAGCCTCAAGATGGAGGCACTAGTCAGCCTCTACCTTATCTCCTAAAAACTCTGTTGTAATTTCCCGACCACACGAAGGGTTTCCCATTCTTCATCAAAGCTGATAGTGGTGTTGAAACTCTGGATAAATCTGTTACAATCCTCAGGTAGTATCCATCTAAACCCATGAAACTCATTACCTCTGTCACACTCCTGGGTGGCTCCCAAGCAAGTAATGCCTCAATTTTCACTGGATCCAATGAAAATCTATCGTCTGGTATGACATGTCCCAGGAAGTGTACCTCTCAGATCCAGAACTGGCACTTCGAGATCTTACCATAATGCTGGTTCTCTCAGAGTGTGTCTAGTAATACCCACAAATGATAGGCATGCTCCTCCTTAGTATTCGAGTATATCCGAATGTCGTTGATGAAGACTACGACAAAGCGGTTGAGTTAAAGCTGAAAGATCCTGTTCATAAGCTCCATGAACACTACTGGAGTGTTGGATACACCAAATGGCATAACCTTGAACTCATAATGGTCATACCAACATCTGAAGGCTGTATTTTTCACATCCTTGTCTCATACTCTGAGTTGGTGATTGCCTGATCTGAGGTCTATCTTTGAAAACCACTGTGATCCTTTAAGCTGTTCAAAGAGGTCTTCAATCCTCAGAAGTGGGTACCTGTTCTTCATGGTAACCTGGTTCAGGCCCTGATAGTCAAAAAAAAAAACCTCATGCTCCCATCCTCCTTCTTAGAGAACAGAATTGGGGCTGCCCAAGGAGAAACACAGGGCCGAATGAATCCCTTCCCCTGAAATTCCTCTAACTGTACCCGGATCTCACGAAGCTCTGTGGGAGCCAACCGTTATACTAGGGTAGATATCGGTGAAGTCCCGGGGTACAAGTCAATGTAAAAGTCCACCTCTCTGTGAGGAGGTTGACCATGGACATCATGAGGGAAAACATCTGTGTACTGGTCCACCACTACAGGATAACTCAGACTGTCCACTTCAACTGCTTCGAGGGTAAGGCTACAAACTGATGAGTAATCGGTTGCACCCTCCTCCGGGTAAGTCCATCCTACAATAAAAAGTCTCCCTTCTTACAGGTGAAGGTAAACCTGGTCTCGTTCATGCAGACACGCTGCACTATGAGCCTAATACCATAAATATGGGAATAGACTTTAGATAACTAGTCCATACCCAATATGATGTCGTAAGGCCTCGACGCTACTACTAGGAGATCCTAGCCGAAGCTCTCACCTCCTATAGTAAGCTCGCACTACCAACACTAGTGCGTAATCGTCGAATATGCTCTCGTAGGAGTATCTATCCATAAGGATGGAGCCAATGGCTCCGTCAGAATCTCCGAGCTCCAAATGAGGGCGGTGGAAATAAAAGAATGATTGTCACCTGTGTCTATAAGTATTGCAGCTAAGATGGAGTAGACATAGATCTTATCTCGTATCATCTCCGAAAGTCCCTTATTGTAAGACTCATCTACCTGGTGATGAGATCTCCCCTGTCCACCATCTCCCTATGGTCGGGGTGGACCTTCTGGTGGTGGCGGTGGTAACATCTCGAATGGTCACCCACTGCCAGCTACACGACCAGCTCCTCTGCCGCTTCTGCCTGATCCCTACGGACCTCCATGATCAAACCTATGTCTATGACTGGGCGGTACATTGATCATCTTCTGATCATCCGAACGGTGGGTTGGACAATCATGAGCCATGTGACCCTACCCGCCGCATGCGTAACACTGCCCAATCTTGCCATGACTGGCTCCACTTCGGGTGCCCTGCACAACCAGTCCTGAGTCATGCTGTCATCCACCTGTAGGTATGTTCCTATTTGACCTCTATGACATCTTTCTGTTGCTTTTTTAGAAGAATCCACTACATTAGGACTGGTAGTGGGTCTCGCTGCTGGTGACTGTTCAGCAAGGAAACTCTCCCACAAGAGGGCTCTCTCTAACACCCCTACCTACATCAAGATGCTAAGTGAGATCACTGAAGCCCTAATCTCCCACCTGAGTCCCTTCTTGAAGGTTAGAGCCCTGAAGAATGGGTCCCACACAATATCTGTGGAGTAGCGTGAAAGGTCAGTGAACCTCAATGAGTACTGAGCCACAGTCATGCTGCCCTACTGCAGATGAAGAATCTCTTGTATGAACACTGCATGAAGAGTTGATGGGATAAACTCTACCTAAAATAGGCACTTGAATTCTACCTAGAGAAGCATCACCTCATCATGAACCAGGAGAATCATGCTCCACCATCTTCCCAATACTGCCTGGAGAAGGCTGGCAGAAAGAATCACCATGAGAACGACTAGGGTCCCTATCAGTAGGAAAACTCTCACCACAGCTTCTAGCCAATCCTAAGCTGCATGTGGGTCTGTATCTCCTCTAAACCTAGGTTTCCTATGGCACTGGAACTCATGAAACACACTCAAGCAATGTGCACCATTTTCTACTGGGGTTGGTGGCATCGATGTCCCAACGAGGAGTGGTATCGCTGGTGCCTCCACTGGAACCTCTACTAGAAAAGGGCCCTGCACCGAGGTCTCGTTGCATACTGTGCTATAAGGGTGTACAACTCTTGGAACACTAGCAAACTGTATGCGTGGAGACATCCGGAAAAGAAACAGGTGTGCCATAGTTAAAAATATTTACTTGTTGAGTTGAAAGTTATTCCTGGTGAGCTAACTCAAAAGATCACAAAAGAAACTTTTGAAAACACACTCTCAATATATGCTTTCATGCATTGAGTCAGAAATCAGAAGTCAGGGTCCTGGTGTATGGATATGTCGGTCATCGCACCAACACTAGACTCCCTAAACTGAAAACTATACTCATTAACCTTAACACTATTGCTTCACTGAATAGATCAAAGTCCTAGTTCTATGGTAGAACCGACTCCTTAATACCAATTTTTCACGACCTATCCCCCGAGACCCATGCCGTGACTAACCTCAAGCCCGAATTCCGTAGGCCAGAGGCTGGTGACTAGAACCAAAGGTTTATTCCCTGAAACTGGGAAGACATTGCCTTTCTAACTAGTAAACAGACGTAACCAAGAACACCGCAAGATAGGAACACATGTAAACTGAACAGTAAATAGAGTGAGTGAAGTATGTAAAAGGGGCCAGAATACAAGCCCAACTGGAATTTACAAGTACAATTGTGATACAATACATCTGATGAATGTGAAAAGATAGCTACTGGATCATCCTCCAAGGTTCTTACCTGAAGGGAAGGTATAGATTGCCTCCTCAGCACTCCACATCCACCCGTCTCTTCCATGTACCGACATTGTGTATGGTCCACCTCCATATACTATCCAGTCCTGGTACTCTCAGCCTCATTCAGCACTGTTTGTCATCTGTATCCAACACAACAAGGTGCGGGCATAACCCGTGCATGGGTGAGTATAATGATACTCCGTAGGGACCCAGCGATCCTCTAGGTCTCACAAAATCCAACAAGGATAAAACAAAAAGTATGAAATCAAAAGACAACCTTAATTAGGAATATTCCCACACATATACTTATGTTATCAAGTAATCAATCTCAATAATGAGGAAAACACAGAGGTTTTAACTCAGATCACACCCAGAATTATTCTAGGGTTAGTGTTAAGTAACATTTCGAGTCACAACATTGAAAACCTAGACTTCTGGAGAAATACTATCCTATCAAGTACAGTGGGCCTACTTCATCATACAATGGTGCTTCCCACTATCCATGGACTGCTGAGGTACTCCTCCTACCGAGTACCGTGTGTCTGCTATGTCACACAGAGGTTCTCCCCACCGTGGGTCTGCCGCGTGACACAGAGGCAGTCCCCCTCGAGGCCTACTGAGGTACCCCTCCTATTGAGTATCGTGGGTCTACCGCATCACCAAGGCACTCCCCACTGGGTATGTCGAGTCACTATGAGTCGAAACGGTCAACAGTCATCAAGTCTCGGCCAGCCACTAGGTCTCAGCACTATGCTTGCTCGTCTCCAGGAGGATCCTCTCCATAAGATACTAGTCAATACTCTAACTACCATGATGTCCCAAAAAGAAGTATCTCAAAGGTCCTCCACATCATAGGGGTCTCAACGTAATAGAGGACACATCAATCATACCCCCAGTCTGTGATTTATTATCCTTTTTATCCCGAGGGCCCTGTTTGATTCGTGCTCGATCCAACCTGACTATTACATATCTCAAACCAAAACATTGTGGGGTATCACTCAAAGGGACCATCTCACTCCAAGATTTCTAGCGCCTATGGAGGTTCGTTAAATGGACGTCTAGTGCCAATGTTATGGCCAAAAGAAGTAAATGGGTCATTGTGGGCTAGGGTCCGATCCAACCTGGTTGGACCGACCCGGCCCGACCTGGTGGGTCTTGTAACACCCCGAGATTTTATGAAAAATATTCTTTTAATTTCATTAAGGTCTTCTGGTGTATGCTACACCAATATTACCTTGCGCTATACGCAACACCGTATTAGCTTGCAGTATACGCAACACTATTCTTGGATCGTGTTACACACAATTTTGATAATAGTTATTCTACGCAACATTGAGTATATATATATATATATATATTCAATGTATAAATGAAATATGGTTGGATTATGTTATACGAAACAACGAAGGATTCTTGCACATCACACAACCCTGAGTTGGCTTGCATTACACGAAATCGCGACCTTCCTCGATAGCGTGTGTTGTACGCAATACCGGGTTTTACTAAACAACGATATATTATTATTATGAACTAGACATTATGAATAGTATTTACTAAATTTTGAATCTTATAACATTATTATTCATCTTGCACATTTTCTAAAACATGGTATAAGAACAATATAAATTTTTTAGGTAAAATAAGTTTTTTTCAAAAAATGTACTTTTGCCGCCTTTTGATGGAGCACCCACATTAAATCTAGTTTTTGACATGTTTATAAGTTCAATTTTACAAAATAAAATTCTTTTTCAGAATCATGAAATAAAAATTTACTTTGGATAAATTTTCATATCATTCTGGTAACTTTCATATTTTGATGAATAGTCAAAACACGCTATATTTTAATTAAAAACAAATTTTTTTCATCGCAATAATTTATATGGTTAAATTATAATATTGAATGGTTTTAAATAATAAATAGAATATATTTTTATCATTTAATATAATGTATATCATTATCATTGATTCTACCTTGAATTCGTAGGATAAATCAATTCAATCTTTTGCAATGTTTTAAAGAAAAATCTGTTTTCTTTCGACAATGGGATTAATTTTAATTTAATTTATACAACTTTTGTCTTTTGAATTTGGAAAAATGGATTCCATATTTTGAATCAGTGGATCCAAATTATATTAATAAGCTACTTTTTATTTTTGGGAATTATGAATAGTAACTACGGTAAATTTTATTTACCATAGTAAAAGGTTAATCGGGTAATTAATGGTAAATATAATATTATAAAATTACCCTAACACATGTAAAAATTTTATTGGACGACTAAAAGTTGACCCATATCACCTAAGGGTCGGATTAAATTCATTTAATGTACTTTTGTCTATGAAAATAAATTAATTATTATTAAAACCAAAGAATGTGACAACATGTCACTTTATTAAATCTTATAAGTATAATAATTTTAATTTAGTGGTAAACTTAATGAAACATCGAACATGAATAGTCTACATAAGGATAATACAATTATCTACATCATAGGAATTTATTTTGAGTTTTTAGGGATTAAATAATTATCATTTATTATGACACAAAGATGATGCAGTAATTGTCTTATTAATGAAATATTGACATAATTGATGTTATAAATAAATGTAATTTAAGACATTGTATGAATGAAACTAATTTTATAGGTTACTATGACATATTAGTATTGATTTAATTAACTTTTTTCAAACTAATCATTCTGTTATGATTTTCACAAAAATCAATTACTAAATAGTGTCAAAATTGACATAAAATAGTTTTTAAAACAAATATTATATTATTAATTGTTATTTTATTCCTAAAAATATAATGTTTGGCCAAATGACATAGATAAGTTTATATATATTAATAATAAACTACTTGGGGTTCGTTTGGATTCTTATAGTATGTTTATTAACCATATAGTATAAGAACACAAAAAGACACTATAAAAGTAAAATTATTTAACTTAATGTTAAATCTAAATGATAAGGTTACAATAGGAACCTAAACTTGTCTAAATTCTATTGGATGAGGGAATTTCGACCCATCCCCACCTTATCTTCAAAATAAATCAATTTGGTGCTATTTAAAACCGAATTTGACTTTATAATAAAATAATAGTTTTAGTTATTCCAAAGGTACCCCTCTCCTCCCTTATAAAAGGGCACCTCCTCCTCCCTCTTCCTCACACCACTTTGAGCCTTCAAGCTCGGCCGACCCCTGAACATTTCTCCTCTCCACTTCCCTAGAAACATCCTAGAGGTTTTGGTCTTCTTCAATGACCTATTTTAGTACCCTAAAAGGAGGTCTCAAAGAAGCACTTCAAAGAAGAGGTAATGTCCGTTACCGATTCTTTCATCTTTATTTCTTTTCCACTTCTTCTTCTTTAGTTGTTTTATTATGAAGTAATAACATCAGTATCACTCATATACTGATATGTTATTATAATTATGAAACAACCCTATTTCACCATCTATCAATCATACGGAAAAAGAAATCACCGCGCGTGCGTACGTACAGAATACCGTCTCCACGCTGTGGTGTAATCTATTTTCCACCACCACCTTACTTGGATGGGTATAATGGTGTAAATAATGACTGTATATGACTATTAAAATGTGATATTGATTCTGAATTAGTATACATATACTCCAATACAATTCCACGATTATGGGAACGATATCATCGCTCGTGCGTACGTACAGAATACCGTCTCCATGATGTGATGCGATTCGTTCTACATGATCTTCATTTCATAATGATTATATAAATGAATTGAATGAATTAATATGATATATATTACAATAATACCATTATGTAAATGAGGTATCTATAACCTAAAGATAAGAATAATAATTTATTCGACAAACATGCATAAGAACAAAAAAGTAATAAACACATGAATAACAAGTAGTAATGAAATATTACTAATAATAAGCTAAGAATATGACCATATATGATATCATAACAATAATTATGATTCTGGAATAAGTCAATAACATTATTTAAATCATTATACAGGAGGTTTGGACACTTACGAAGAAAATTGGACCTAAGGTAAGGGAAATGTCACATTCTCATTTTTATCCGATATTGTTTATACTTTGGTATTTACTGGGGTGTATTTTATCATCGACATCCATGTTTCCTCAATATGTAATATTTATATCCTTCTACAATAGTTCATATCCAATTCTAACCTTCGTTGAGTTTTTAGTAAAAGATACAAAAGGAATCTTTTTGTCGTTTCTCATACGAGGTACTTTTTGACTTTTCCGACAAAAGTACGAAGAATGTTTTTTTTAACTTATACGACATGAATGGATTTTTAAAAAATTATTTCAAAGAAGATTCCTTTACAATTTTTAAAGTTTATTTTTAATCAAATTCTTTTAGTTTAGAATTATACGACATGTTAAGAAAGGAAAAGTGTTTTGAATCAGAAAGGATATTTTCCTCAAGAATGGAGTACAAGTGTTTTATCAAAATTATTTTCCATGTAAGATAATAATGGGTTCTGTTTCTATCCCTATTATTACATTGATTTGATTATGTTGTGAGGGAATTATATTTATGAATTCCTTTATCTTATATGAATTGTTTTATGATGTCACGATGTTTAAGATTCCCATTTTTATTACATGGGTTATGCTATGATGTATGGTTTATGATTTTGTGACACACATAAGAATGGTATCATTAAGATTTGGGTGGGACCTATATCTCCCTCCAATGCATTGGGTAAAGATTTTATATCTCATGAGATATACATGGCTGGAACGGCGAGTTAAACCGGTTCAGTGAAACAGGACTAAAATGAGAAGTGAACTCAGTTCAGAAAAGGACTTTGTCCACTAAGATAGTCTTGGCAATGAGTCTTGACTAACAAGAAATGATTATCTATGATTATGTGTGTATGCCACAAAGTTTCATGTTGTAAGTTATGATTATTGGGATTTAATTTCACTACTATGATTTATCCCATGTTATGAAATTATGCTCTCTTTTGCAGGTTAAGATTTCCAAAATGTTATGTTCTTATGAATATGATGTGATTGATATTTCTTTTGTTTACCCTTACTGAGCATTTGAGCTCACCCTTTTATGTTTTCTTTTCCCGAGGATATAAATAAAGGTTTTAGGTAAGAAAAAAAGGAAAGATCTTTAGGGGAGATGTTGAAGATCTTTCACCATGATTAGAAGATTACGTTCCGAGTTTCCAAAGACACTAAAATATTATGGTCCTTGTGTGTGTGTTTTTGTTATGTAATAAGTATTCCGCAAAAATAATGTAATTTCCTTGTACGTTAAGCTTCGGGTCTCTACAGTTGGTAGCAGAGGAATGGTTTAGTCAACCTTTGGAAACTAGGATGTGAAAACGTTAGTGAGATCCCTAGAGATATTTCTAAGGTATGTCTAGGGATGTCCCTAAGGATAAGTATACGTATAGGATATATTCCTAGAACTACGGTAATGATCATAGAATTTAACCTAAGATGTTATATATTGAGGATACTCCCCCTTTATTATGTTGTTTTCCCTAGCATGATTTTTGCCTCTCACACTATTCTTTTTGGGTTTTATTCGATGGCTGGAACCCGAAGGAACCGTGTTGATCAATGTAATGGACAATGCAATGATTGTCCTCCTGAACAAACAAATTTTATGGGAGATGGAGTGAAAAATCTTATTGCTATACTTACACAAGCTATGAATCATTCTGGACTTCCAAATGAGCATAGAAGGGAACAACATTCTATTGAGTCCTTCATGAGGCAACGTCCACCTTCTTTTAGAGGGTCTTCTGATCTACTTGTTGCTGAACAATGGATCAGTACCACTGAAAAGATATTTTCAGTTCTTCAATGTTCTAAACATGATAAAGTCATCTTAGCATTATATCATTTGGAAGGTGAAGAGGATCAATGGTGGAATCTTATCAAGAATACGAGGCAAAGAGATGAAATTGAGTCCATGGAATGGGACGAGTTCAAGAACTTATTTTTCAATAAGTACTTCCCTCGTATTCTTCGAACAATGATGGAGAAGGAGTTTCTTGAACTAAAGAAAAACGATGATGAATCTGTTGGTAGATATGAAGCGAATTTTACAAGGCTTGCAAGGTATGCATCTGGATTTATCATCCAACATGAAAGTAAAGTTGATCGATTCTTCAGTGGCTTAAAACAAAATCTTCGAAGGGAATTATCTATAAGAGACTTCAGTAGCTATGAATAAATTGTGCGTTGTGCTATCAAGGTAGAAATGGAAGTTGGTGTTACTTATGTATCTCATAGTTTTGAAAAGAAACAAAAGATGGAGTTCAAGGATAAATCTCAGAATAATGGTGAAAAGAAGATGAATGTTTCCTTATGCTCAATGTGTGGAAAGAAGCATGGTGGAGATTGTCTTAAAGGGACAAGTAAATGATTCAAATGTGGAAAAGAAGGTCATTTGGCATTTGAATGCCGCAATGATGGTAAGAATATGCTTAATGATGCAAACAAAGGAAGGGATACACAGAATGAACCTACTACACTTCAATGCTTCAAGTGCAAGGAAATGGGGCATTATGCTAATAAATGCCCTAATCCAAGGGTTAGTGATGATCGACATGAGCAACCACTTAATGCAATGGACAAATGGAAGTCACATGTGATCACCATTGGCGATGTTGAATATGAAAATGATGTGGTGGAATGATTAAGTGTTTATGTAATGGGATTCCAGAATAATGTTGTATATAGTATCGTGGAATATTGGATTATTTATGTTTTGGTCTATTGTGGTTTTCAATAATTTTATGGCATCAGGAACCATGAAAAGTGATTGAAATATTTTTGGAAAGCAGATGATATGCACATAATGAAGGCATAAAGAGAATCTAATATGTTTTATAGTATTCATGAGCTCATGATTGATATAAGGACTAAGTGATATCATGGTTTGAGGATATATAATTTTGATGATTTTGGTATGTGGAAAGAGTTAACTTTTAACTGAATTCATGTTTTCACTAAGGTTCAATGGATATTAATTCTTCAAGAGAATACATGATTAAGGTATTCACATGTCTGTAATTTTACTGACAAGATATATCTTATGATATATGGGGGATAACACGTGATTATTTTCTTTATACTATGAGCATGGATCAAAGTATTTTAGATAAGCCTAAAGATTGGAATGGATTATGTTGGACATAAGTTAGTATTGTTTAAGGATAAAACTTTTTTGATATTGTTTATGGGATGTTATATTAATATAGATTTAGAAAAATGACAACCTGCTGGACGGGCGACAACCCATCGCGTCGGACAAGGCTGTGGGAATCGAACCCACAACCGAAGTGCGACTGGCCTTTATCGCCTACCACTGACCTACATGAAGTCCCTATTTAGTAGAAACTAGTTTTATTATATTAAGCAGTATGATATATGAAGTATAAGTCCATTTTAGGAACCATATATGATTAATCTCACTATAGATGGACTTATGTATTTTTTGATAACTTTTCTAACCTTTTGTTTGAGACAGATGTAATGACCCATCATTCTATCACATGATCTTCTAACACATCACGAATGACAAATTCAACTTCATTTCTTTAATAGATGAAGTGGAAATTTTCCAAAGAACGACAAATGGTGAGACTATACCAAAATCACGAAAGTATTTCTTCTAATTCCAATTTCATCAAATTAAGGGAAATGATCTTGAAAATCAAAAATGCTGTCCTAGTGCTCTTATATATGATGAATCATATGGTACCTTAGATCGTCAAAAATTTATGGCTTTGTGATTGCTGGCTTTTCCATAGCTATGTTCTCTACCACTCTCCATCAGAACATGATGGCTAGATTTCTCTTCCATATCTATATTTTCACCTATGTGGAAACCCAGTGATTAGTTTATTGGGGTAACCATTACGTTTCATACTTTTGTTTTTAAATATTGGTTTTGGTATTCCTTTTTATGATGTGGGTTCCTATTAAAGAAACATTCGAATAGTAAACCATTTATAACCCCGATGAATTTCGAGGGTGAAATTAATTTTAAGGGGGGTAGATTGTAACACCCCAAGATTTTATGAAAATTATTCTTTTTAATTTCATTAATTTCTTCTATTGTATGCTACACCAATATTACCTTGCGCAATACACAACATCGTATTAGCTTGCAGTATACACAACACTATTCTTGGATCGTGTTACACACAATTTTGATAATAGTTGTTCTACGCAACATTGAGTATATATATATATATATATTCAATTTATAAATGAAATATGGTTGGATTATGTTATACAAAACAACAAAGGATTCTTTCAGAGCTCGCAACCCTTACTTGGCTTGCATTATACGCAATCCCGACCTTCCTCGATAGCGTGTGTTGTACGCAATACAAGGTTTTAATAAACAACGATATATTATTATTATGAACTAGAAATTATGAATATTATTTACTAAATTTTGAATCTTATAACATTATTATTCTTCTTTCACATTTTCTAAAACATGGTATAAGAACAAAATAAATTTTTCGGGTAAAATAAATATTTTAAAAAAAATGTAGTTTTGCCGCCTTTTGATGGCGCATCCACTTTAAATATGGTTTTTGACATGTTTATATGTTCAATTTTACAAAATAAAATTCTTCTTTGGAATCATGAAATAAAAATTTACTTTGTATAAATTTTCATATCATTCGGGTAACTTTCATATTTTGATGAATAGTAAAAACACGCTATATTTTAATTAAAAACAACTTTTTTTCATCGCAATAATTTATATGGTTAAATTATAATATTTAATGGTTTTAAAGAATAAATAGAATTTATTTTTACCATTTAATATAATGTATGTCATTAGAATTGATTCGACCTTGAATTCGTAGGATAAATCAATTCAATCTTTTGCAATGTTTTAAAGAAAAACCCATTTTCTTTCGACAACGAGATTAATTTTAATTTAATTTCTACAAATATTGTGTATTGAATTTGGAAAAATGGATTCCATATTTGGAATCAGTGGATCCAAATTATGTTAATAAGCTACTTTTTATTTTTGGGAATTATTAATAGTAACTACGTTAAATTTTATTTACCATAGTTAAAGGTAAATCGGGTAATTAAGGGCAAATATAATATTATAAAATTACCCTAACACATGTAAACATCCTATTTGATGACTAAAAGTCTACCCATATCACCTAAGGGTCGGATTAAATTCATTTAATGGACTTTTTTCACTGAAAATAATTTAATTATTTTTAAAACCAAAGAATGTGACAACATGTCACTTTCTTAAATTTTACAAGTATAATAATTTTAATTTAGTGATACACTTCATGAAACTTATAACATGAATAGTATACATAGAGATAATACAATTATCTACATCATAGGATTTTATTTAGAATTTTTAGGGATTAAATAATTATCATTTATTATGACACGAAGATGATGCAGTAATTATCTTATTAATGAAATATTGACATAATTGATGTTATAAATACCCAAATAAATGTAATTTAAGACTTTTAATGAATTAAAATAATTTTATATGTTAATATTACATGTTATTATTGATTTAATTAACTATTTTAGAACTAATAATTCTGTTATTATTTTCAAAAAAATCAATTACTAAATAGTGTCAAAATTGACATAAAATTGTTTTTAAAACAAATATTATATTATTAATTGTTATTTTATACCTAAAAATATAATGTTCATCCAAATGGCTTATATAAGGTTATATATATTAATAATAAACTACTTGGGGTTCGTTTGGCTTCTTATAGTAAGTTTATTAACCTTATAGTATAAGAACACAAGAAGACACGGTAAAAGTAAAATTATTTAACTTAATGTTAAATCTAAATGATAAGGTTACAATAGGAACCTAAACTTGTGTAAATTATATTGGATGAGATAACTTCGACCCATCCCCACTTTAGGTTCAAAATAAATCAATTTAGAGCTATTTAAAACCGAATTTGACTTTATAATAAAATAATAGTTTTAGTTATTCCAAAGGTACCCCTCTCCTCCCTTATAAAAGGGCACCTCCTCCTCCCTCTTCCTCACACCACTTTGAGCCTTCATGCTCGACCGAACCCTGCCAATTTCTCCTCTCCACTTCCCTAGAAACATCCTAGAGGTTATGGCTTTCTTCAAAGACCTATTTTAGTACCCTAAAAGGAGGTCTCAAAGTAGCACTTCAAAAAAGAGGTAATGTCCGTTACCGATTCTTTCATCTTTATTTCTTCTTCCACTTCTTCTTATTTATTTGTTTCATTATGAAGTAATAAAATCAGTATCACTCATATATTTATATGTTATTATAAGTATGAAACAACCCAATTTCACCATCTATCCATCATACGGAAAAAGAAATCACCGCGCGTGCGTACGTACGGAATACCGTCTCCACGCCGTGGTGTAATCTATTTTCCACCACCACCTTACTGGGATGGGTATAATGGTGTAAATAATGACTATATATGAATATTAAAAAGTGATATTGATTCTGAAATATTATACATACACTCCAATACAATTCCACAATCATGGGAAAGATATCATCGCTCGTGCGTACGTACGGAATACCGTCTCCACGATGTGATGCAATTCGTTCTACATGATCTTCATTGCATAATGATTATATAAATGAATTTAATGAATTAATATGATATATATTACAATAATAACATTTTGTAAATAAGGTATCTATAACCTAAAGAGAAGAATAAGAATTTATTCGACAAACACGCATAAGAACAAAAAAGTAATAAACACCCGAATAACAATTAGTAATGAAATATTACTAATAATAAGCTAAGAATATGACCATATATGATATCATAACAAAAATTATGATTCTGGAATAAGTCAATAACATTATTTAAATCATTATACATGAGTTTTGGACACTTACGAAGAAAATCGGACCTAAGGTAAGGGAAATGTCACAATCTCATTTTTATCCGAGATTGTTTATACTTTGGTATTTACTGGGGTGTATTTTATCATCCACATCCATGTTTCCTCAATATGTAATATTTATATCCTTATACAATATTTTATATCCAATTTTACCCTTTGTTGAGTTTTTAGTAAAAGATATGAAAGGAATCTTTTTGTCATTTTTCATACGAGGTACTTTTTGACTTTTCTGACAAAAGTACGAAGAATGTTTTTTTTAACTTATACGGCCTGAATGGATTTTTACAACATTATTTCCAAGAAGATTACTTTACATGTTTTCAAGTTTATTTTTAATCAAATTCTTTTAGTTTATAATTATATGACATGTTAACAAAGGAAAAGTGTTTTGAAGTAGAAAGGATATTTTCATCAAGAATGGAGTTCAAGTGTTTTATCAAAATTATTTTCCATATAAGATAATAAAGGGTTCTGTTTCTATCCCTATTATTAGATTTATTTGATTATGTTGTGATGGAATTATATTTATGAATTACTTTATCTTATATGAATTTTTTTATGATGTCACAATGTCTAAGATTCCCATTTTTATTACATGGGTTATGCTATGATGTATGGTTTATGATTTTGTGGCACACATAAGAATGGTATCATTAAGAGTTGGGTGGGACCTATATCTCCCCCCAATTCATTGGGTAAAGATTTTATATCTCATGAGATAGACATGGCTAGAACGGCGGGTTAAACCAGTTCAGTGAAACAGGACTGAAACGAGAAGTGAACTCGGTTCAGAAATGGACTTTTTCCACTAAGATAGTCTTGTCAATGAGTTTTGACTAACAAGAAAGGATTCTCTATGATTATGTGTGTATTCCACAAAGTTTTATGTTGTACGTTATGATTATTGGGATTTCATTTCACTACTATTATTTATCCCATGTTATGAAATTATGCTCTCTTTTGCAGGTTAAGATTTCCAAAATGTTATGTTCTTATGAATATGATGTGATTTATATTTCTTTTATTTACCCTTACTGAGCATTTGAGCTCAACCATTTATGTTTTCTTTTCCCCAGGATATAAAGAAAGGTATTAGGTAAGAAAAAAATGGAAGATCTTTATGTGAGATGTTTAAGATCTTTCCCCATGATTAGAAGATTACGTTCCGAGTTTCCAAAGACACTAAACTATTACGGTCCTTGTGTGTGTGTTTTTGTTATGTAATAAGTATTCCACAAAAGAAATGTAATGTCCTTGTACGTTAAAATTAGGGTCTCTACAGGTCTGGCCCGATCCACAGTGCAGCGTAGCCCATTTTGTCAGTTCGGCCTGCTGGGTCCGGCCAAACTGGCCGCGAGGGGCCGCGAATGGCCGCGAGGGTGCGAGGCGCGGAGCTGCTCTACTGGAAGTTGCTGTGAGGGTACGTGGCCACGAGTTGGATCCAAGGGCCGGAGGGCAGCGTGAGCTGGGGTGTCTCGGAGGGCCGCGATGAGGGTGGTTCGGCTAGGGCACGAGGCAGGTTTGTTTGGAGCACTACGGGGGCGCGAGGCCGGTTCAGCCAGGATACTAGTGTGCTACAGGGCAGCTCGGCCAGGGCGTAGAGGCGGGGCGTGCAGCTGGTTCAGCTGGGTTGCCAGAGCACCGTGGGTGGTTCGGCCGAGGCACCGAGTCGGGGCATGCTGCCGGTTCGACAGGAAGACCGGAACGCCGCGGGGGTGGTGCTTGTCGTAGAGGCTGTGGGTGGCAGCGCCAATGCCTTCGTTACCTTCGTCACCTTCGTTGCCTTCCTCCATTTCGAAGAGTACACCAAAGAAGAAAGAAAGAGGGGTCAGGCCATGTTTGTTTGGTCTACACCCTCCACGTTTAGAGTGATAGCAAGCAGTTCACAAAGAATAAAGCATGAACTTGTATGGAAGATATTTTAAAACATCATTTCCCACAACCCTCATCAATATGTATTCCCAAAACCTGCAAAAGAATTTGAAGGGTAGTAAATGGTAAGTGATAATCAATAAACCCCAAACATGTTCTCTTGATGACGTTGGCGCGAGGAAGATGGTGAAGTCGTCGACGTCCATCTCGTCTCCCACACACCTCCAATCCCGGGATGGTGCATCTGTTCGTCTTAGTCGAGGACGTTTCTTGTCAGTGTTCTTCATTGGCAGAGCATTCTTTATTAGGAGATAAAGTTCTTTGTTGAAGAACTTTATTACTCCCAAGTCTCTCTCCTCTCTCAATTCCACCCAACAGAAAGAAATAGGTGCCAATATAATTAACTTAAGAATATATTATGTTGGTACACCTATGTTGATGTAATTAATGTACCGCATTGGCATAATGATGTATCTCAATTAATTGGCCAAATTTAATGGTTCAATTTAATGGCAGGGGTGGAATATTGAGGAGTTGGGAGGTTTCTCCCCATTTAATGAGGGAGTTGAGAGGTTTAGGCCTCGGGTTGTCCCCAACACCATAACCTCTAATGGGAGGTTAGGCTCGGGTGGTCCCCACCACCATAACCTCTCATGCACATGTGCCTTAGCTCAATTGGTAAGGACTCCGTAAGTGCATCCGGGAGACCCGAGATCAAATCCAGGCGGAAAAATCATTTCCGGTGTACTGTAGTAGTACTATAGTAGGAACTGTGTTGTACTGTAGTAGGTACTGTAGCAGGACTATAGCAGGTACTATTTGGAACTATAGCAGCCGAGAATATACCCCCGTTTGGGCCTTCGAGCCACCGATTTGGTACACGAGTCCTTTAAGGCCTTTGGGCCACCCAGATCTTCGGTTTAGTAAGGGATTTAGGCCACCTCAAGGCCTTCATTCCACCTTAAAGTGTAGATGCAATCTAGATAACCTACGAGGAACAAGCTCTATAAGGAGGATGAACAAGGCGCTTTCACCAGATCAGAAGCAAAACAGATTGCACGAATGAGAGGGTATGACACCTGCCATTGGGACAAGACTATGCATGCACAGGAATGCTTAGCCGAACAACCATGTGAAGGTGGAGAGCTGATTTCATGATGAAGATGCTGGGGAGGAGTAGTTTCAAGTAGTTAGTCTGGGTTGTATGTAATGTTTGAAGCCTACGGGAAATGAATTCTTCTAAGGCCTATGGGCCAAGTAATACTTATGCCTACGAGCCTTGTAAGGGTTCCACCTCACCCCTTGAAAGGTTTATTATCAAAAATCAATAAAAAATAAAGGCCTTTGAGCCATTGGAGATAGTGAGATCCCTAGAGATATTTATAACGATATGTGTAGGGATGTCTCTATGTATAAGTCTTCAGATGAGTTAATGAATCAGAAATTTTCCTGGCATTTTGTTAAATGATAGAGTGACTAGTTTCAAATAAAGTAAATCCCTGTAATGATACTATAAGTGGATTTGGATCTATCATAGAGGTTAAAATGGGTAGTAAATTAGAAATTGGGGTGTTGATCTAGATTGAATTATCTCCATGTGCACAAAAACAAGACATTCTTCAAAACTAGTTTGACACTTATGATGAATATGCTTTTTATATTGAAAAAATTATTATAAATAATAATGATATATTTGAATAGATGATTACCATGCATGACCTAAAATACATATAAAGTTTCATAGATTTAATATATGGTTTCTTGATTTAGAAATCATAAAAATTATTTTCATGAAAACTTGGGTTTCTGTTATGAATAAAATTGATCACACTATGTATTTTGGTTTTAGTCAACGGTAGGAAGTAGCAGAAACTGGGTTATCATTCAGTGTGATAGAAATTTTTTTGAGGAGCTGAAAAATGGGGTGATTACAGGTGTGAAGGATTTTATGATAAATCCTAGTAAATTATAATGGAACATGGTAAACAATGTGAACCTTAACCAAATATTAGACCCACAATATAGAGAAGGAACTAGTTCAATGAGTTTATGGGTAGTGGATAACATATATGAAAGATGAATTTGTTTCATATATTTCAATATTGTGGGAATAATGAGTCAAGGGATTGTCTCAGAGGGTTAGGAATATGTTATTAGCCTAGAAAAGGACTCACAAAAAATAACTGATAATGAAAAATAAAATCCTTTATTAAAACAATGGATGTGAATAATGGTATCTATTAGGTATCAATGAATATTGAATAATTTAAATGTTGAAATTATGGAAATTATGAAAATCAATGTCTTATGGGAAAATAGAGTGAGGAGGATCAAAAGTTTTGTATGAGTAATGGTTTTACTATTTACGATAATGAGACTACGAATAAGAGACTAAAGGAAGGAGTTGACAAAGAATAAAATTAGGAAGCCTATTAATTGTTGTAATGGTGAGGTAGAATGATTGAATTGTTTATGAATTAGAATAATTGAATTATTTTATATGAATCATAACATATATGAGGACTCTTTTTAGAAGTTTTTAATTATGGATTATTAATAATATCTCTAAGGAAACTAATGGCCTATAAAATTTATTTAATGAAAAGTTATGTCTTTATGGAAAATAACAGATTAAGAAAATATAACCCTCAATAGGATCCTAATTTTTAAAAATAGTGTTTAGTTTGGATTAAAGGACAATTTATATGTATAAATTAAATTCGATAGAAATAATTAACTATAAAATGGATAATTATTTTTTCAAAATGTCACAAACCATGCCAGGATTCCATCAGACCCGATATATGACTTGATTTGAGACACGAACTGAATGGAATTTGTGACCCCCATAGGCTGTAAAATAGTTTACAGAATCAAAGATAATCTAGAAGGAACAATTTATCGCCATAACCTAGGATCCGAATAAAATAACTTAAAAAGAAGAAGATCCAACCATAACTAAATAAAAAATAACTGTATAAACATATTCTATTACAATAGCTGAATAATGTAGAAAAATACTAAAAAACTAAAAATAATCCATGCTACCATGATATCCATGTGATCTATTTCTCACCACCAACCATAAAACTGACATGCTCCAACAATTATCACACTAACCTAGAACCTAAACATGAAAAACAACTCAGGTCTACTAACAATGAATTGTACAAGTTGGGTGTGAGCATTACAAATTAGTGGGAAACTGCTTTAGAATCGATAAAATTCAATTTCAAAATAGTTGTTTAACACTATTTTGATATAAATTTATGAAAACAGGTTTTAATAAGTTTAATTAACAAGAGTAAATTTTCGTTTTAAAACACTACACACCACATCAATTGTTTTCAAGGAATATTATCATTTTAAAAAACCAAATAATAAGCTAAAATGAAAAAAAAACCAACACTAGACCATGATGAAAAATAAAATTTCAGAATCAACATGAAAACCATTGAATTTGGAAGTAAACATGTAAATATAGATATCAACCCCTAGGAATTTCCTAAAAACCCATAGAGAAATCCCTAGATGTACTTGGTTTGGAACCACCTCCCGAAGTATGGTGAAACACCATAGTCAATACCCAATTGGTTTCGATCATCTATCCTCACTAGTGGCATAACCCACCTTGAGTCTAAATCTTCCAAGGGGTTCCAACTTTTCTAATCGAGTTTGATCAGTAACTATCACTCAAGCCTCTAAAAGAAGCCTATGAAACCCATAATAAAATTATATTGTGTATGTAGGTGACCATTGAAAATGTGTCTCTACATACCTTCCATCACCACAACTTCCTACCCCAAACAAAAACATTACCTATATGATAATCCATATAGGGAAATACCTCTATAGGGGGTTACATCATACAAAATTCTTTAAACATTTCCAACTTGGCTGTCACATCGTTTGAGTGTTAATCAATTTCTAAAAAACATTCCAAGTCACAAACTAGTTTTTTATATTCCAAAAAACGTAACCATATCAAAATTACCATAAGACACCAACCGGGCCAAACACAATTTCCATTTCAAATTCCGTCATGAAAAATTTCTAATATATTTTTAAAATAACATAAAATATGAATTATTTGTGAAAGTTACAAAACGATCCATTAAACCATTTAGAAACCAACCACGTTCCAAAATAAACAATGGTTAAAGTTGTAATGAACACATTAAAATCATTTTATAGCCACATGAAATTCCAACACACTATTTTAAAATTGAATATCTATTTTAGATGGAAGGTAATATGAGAGGGAAGAGAAAATCATTTGAGAGACTAAGGTTCCTAGATATCATAATTTTTAAGTGTCATTTTTAATTGAATTCTCAACTATGTGTTCACCTTGTGAACCCATGTATGGGACAACATCCAATGAAACACTTTTAAGATCAATATGAACACTGAATAACATTTTCATCGAAATACTACATCCCTATGAACTAAAACAATTTCAATAATACAAATAATCATTTTAAAACCAAAGAAAAAATTCCAAACCATTTCACAGAAAATAATAAAACCATAAAGAGGCATCTAAATCACATATCATGCTCCATTTATTATTTAAACCAAGATAATAAATAATACAATGTCAAAATTATACAATAAAGGGTCAATTTTATGTTTAGAAAACAATAGGAATTTTTCCAAACACCTTGTGTGTATACATTTATTGGAATAAAAAAATAAACCCTTGGAAATCAATTTTTATCAAATTCTATCATTATGAGACCACTACAATAAATCAAACAAACATATCACAAGTATTCAAAACACATTTATGAATTATTTGAAAGTAACTAGGAAGGATCAAGTATCAATGGAATATTTATTAAAGTAAAATAATGGAAACACCCAGCATGACATTGTGCGAACACAACAAAACTATAAGATAGGTAATAATAGACACCATTGAATGATCAAAACACTATAGCATCCACGAAAAACTAACTACGCATCAACCCTAGGGTGATGCATATCATGCCTCACAGTCAGGTACAATAATCATCTGGTCAAAATTCCTTCTTCAAGTAATGCTTCCTAAAAAACATATCTAATTGACCCAAACATCCAAAATGATAGTAGGTTCTCTGAGGATTGTGACAAGATGGATTTGAATTCCCAAACTATCCACACTAGTTGCATAAAATCGAATGACCTAAAGAACTGGAAATTAGACCCAATAGAGGATATTCTTCAAATGGAAATTCCTCTAACACACCCTTCTCTCTAGATGGGGAACCTTGATAAGAATCAAGATACACTAGATTTCCAAATTCTTGTTATCCTAAAACCAACTTAGCTAAAATGATTCATCCACTAGCTTGGTTAGATGAAGATCCTGGGCAGATAAGACTCGCTTCTTGATCTCTCGAAAAATAACCCCAATAAAAAGAGAATCCTTAATCAGATCCTACGTTGTTACCTCCAAATAAAAGGGAACTATCTCCTTGATGTGTTTATAAAAGGCCCTCACCAACCGCCAACTATGTTGAATACTCATAAAATATTCCCTTCTCTTCATGTTAAACTCCTCATGTATAAACCATCAGATAAATATGGACTTATAAACAACCCATGTAAACCCAAAATGCTTCATTGGTGGGAAAAATACCATTTGTGTAATGTTGGACCCTCGATCGAACCCCGAACAATATGGACCATAAAAAATTCAGGAGTTTCCAATGAGATGATGATATACTCAACATTCTCAATCCACTTCACTACCTTAAATGAGCCTTATTAACAATGATGAATAGGTAACAAAAAATAATAACCATGAATTGGGCATCACTCACTCTAATATTGTGGGGCATTTATTAGAGGCATATTCTAAAATACATCAAAACACCTATCCAAAATTCAACATCCAATCAAATCATAAACAAAAGACCATCTCAGGCCAAAAAAACTATCCCACACCCCAAACATGCTCAAGAAAAATAAAATTATCTCTTTTCAAAAACAAAAATTTCAATTCAATTTCCAAAAATTCCTTCTTCTAAGTCTAATAATCAAACACTGAAATCAATTTTACATATGAATAAAACCCACTTTTTAATGAAAATAAAATTTTCCAAAATCATTTTCTATTCCAAAACATTTGAAAAAAATCCAAGATAAGCCTTTGGTTTAAAAAACTCAACAATTTAATCCTACAAACCACCACATATGTATTCATCCACTTCCACCCACATAATTTATACACATTTTCCAATATGCACATTCCATATATACCCTCACATATGTGAACTTTAATAAGGAGTACCAATGGTCTCACATTCATTTTCCTCATCAAAACCCAATTTTTTACGATATATAAAACCAAAAAACTTTTTATTAAAAACAAATATCTATTCTTAAAACCATTTAATGAAATATTGAAGAATCACTTACCGTTGGTGTGAAATATCCAAAAATTTGGAACACAATGAATCATAATGTTGGTGGTTCCCTATATTCTATAGCCAATAGATATGTATTCAAATGGGAGGTTGAATCACATAAATAGTATTTTTAAAGATAAATTTTATTTAGGCCATAATGGGCTACAATGATTTTTTTTCATGAGTTTGTAAACCATTTTCCAACAATGATAATATTATTAGAAATGTTCTTGAACTTGTAGGATTATGTGTCCCAGTTTGGGAAAACTATGCTCTAACCATGTGACATGAAATTTTTTCCAAAAACCCTAAAATATACCCAATAATTATTAATCTCACCCAATGATGCTTGAATGATTTAAATACAATATGTCAACACCTTGGGTATCAAAAAATCACCATCATGAATCTTTCTCCAAATAATATTCAAAATAACAATGAATAAGGCTAAAATATAACTAAAACCAGAAAAAGAAAAAGAATTTTTTTGACACTCAACCCAATCCTCAACCAAAATATCCAACGTTCAGAAATAAATAAAAAAAATGAAAACCATGTTCGGTGTGTGATAGAAAATGTGTTCTATTTTATCATTGACAATGTATATAACATTTTTGGATTAATAAATATAACCAAAAATATATTTTTTATACGGAATATGGAATCATATATGTTTTAAATATTATTTTGGTAATTTAGGTTATTGCCATGTTTCAAGAGAATACATGATGTAATTATTCACATTTTTAGTATATGACAATCAAGAGACACATTATGATATTTGTGGGATTATTGTTAAGTTGGATTTTAAAATTTTAGTGACCTTAATTATAATTTTCTAGTTTTTTAAGGGTTATAATGTTAATAATTTATGTAATGGTTTCTGTTGAACATTGTATGTGGTTTTAGTGATTAATGTATCACTTTACAATATGAAAAATTATCCATATTGGATAATGAGTGATAGAAATATTCTAACTAGAGATAGGAGTAATAAAATATTATTATATTTGGGATCATATTTAGCACTTAATTAATTAAAATTACATCTCTTAGAATATTATATGATGTGGAAATTGAAAATGGTAAGAATAATGGAGGAAATTTTTCCTGTGAAATAAAAAGATATCAAGTAAGTACATTTAAATATGTTCGTAGTATATATGGATAATGAATTTCCTTAAAATAGGAAAATGATCGTGAAATAAAATTTTGTAATATTATCATCATTTTTTTATGATATCAATGACCTATTTCATGTCACTTTTTATGTCTTTTTGGTCACTTCATTTCTCTTGACATGGTTATTTATAACTATCCAATAGTATTTTGGGGTTATTTTACACTTATATATCCATGTTTTCACATTCCACCTATACTATCTTATCTAGAAACGTTGTTATAGTTACTTAGGGTTGTCTTTTGTTTTTAACGTTCCCTTTTTACAAGAAGTTTTTTATTTATATTCAAAAAGTGGTTTTCTTTGAAGGAATTTTCAATCATTAAAATTTTGATGGTTGGGATGAATTTTGAGAAATAATTTAATTTTAATGGGGGTTAGAATGTAGGAAACAAATATTTTGTTAAATATATTTTTTAAAATAAATTTAATCTTTTTGATATCTTTCATTACATGAAAAACTGAGCTTATCTTGCGTAACATGAAACATTGAGTTTAAAAAAAATGTTACATAATAAAAAAATATAATAAATGATACTTATCACATTTGTTTTGTAATATAGAGTACTAATAAAATTATCTCAATTTTAAAAAATAAGTTTTAAACATGTAAATAAAATGAATTATATTGTTACAAATTAATTAGAAATAAAAAAATAAAATAAAAATAAAGGAGATCTTTTCTTTTGAAAAACTATATTTATGCACACAGATGTGTTTTAGACAAATTAATTGTAAAAAAATATTTAGGTGAATGAACATAATAAAATTTACTTATTAAATAATCAATTAAAATTTTAATATCCATATTATGATTTTTCTATAAAATAGATAAAAATAAATATAATTTTAGGCGTGACAATTTTATTTTTCTAAAAATAAGTTTGGTCTCATTTTCATACACTTATTTTAAATGTAATTATTTAAAATTTTAGAAAAATAATTTGAAAAAATAAATTTCATTTTTAAAATCAACTTTTTAAATTTATAAATTTGCGATTCATTAATAATTTTCAAAAAATATAACTTTTTTTGAGGAATAGTGAAATATACTAAATTTTAAATGAAAACATACATTTCGTTTAAATTATATGTAATGATATATTTTATTACAAATTTTTCTAAAGAAATTAGTTTAATTAAATATATATTAATCAAATATATGTATTTTGAGACATTTTCATATATATATTGGATATGAAAACCTTATAATCATTTTAACTTTTTATATTTGAAAATGCAATTTCTCATCGCATTTGCATGATTAATTTTCAATAAATATTTTCGAATTTATTTAATTGGATTTTTAAAAATGGATTCAATATTTTTAATCATAATAATTTATATTATGTAATAAGATCAATTAAATTTCTTAGAAATGTTAATAGTGAAAGAAATAAAAATTAATTATTGTGATTAAGGTAAAACGAAGTATGTCTGCGGTAAAACTAAGAATGATAAGGGTTAAAATAATATAATTTTTTTAGAGAATATATTTTATGGACATATTTAGATCTTATATTTTATAATTCTTGATAATAAACCATTTTTTCCTTTTGAAAATTGTAATACAATGATACTCCTCTTTCTTCTCAAAAAATTACAAGTGTGCCACTCAACTCACCTGTAAAAGACCACCCCTATCCCATGTTTTTCACACACTTAAACCTTTTTTGGCTATTAAATACCAAAATAACATCTAAAATTAACTCATTTCATCCTAGAGTTATTGTCTTTATCATAATCCCAACATTATAAGTTTTTTGGTGAAAACCTACGGAGGATACTCGAAAACGAGGTAACGTTCATTGATGAGCGTTCTTATTTTATTATATCCTCAAACATATTAATTTATTATTATAAATTAGTAATATATTAACTTAAGAATCTTAGATATACCTATATGTTTTTTATTTTATGTTAATGACCTAAACCAATCTCTAAATTGATCAAATGGGTTACGAAATCATCATTCATGTGTACCGCAGAATACCACATGATGAATTGATGTCATTTATTTTTTCTTTTATAGATATCACAATTGGGTATAAGAATGGAGAAAAGTATATATATTATATTAATGAAATTATTATAAATTTTTATTTATTATATCAAATATATATTTTATAATTTTTATTCGGTTGGGTGTATGATAACATCATTCTTGTGTACGACGGACTACCACTTCCCAAAGTGATGTGATTCATTTTTCACTAACATTTTAAATGAAATATAATAAAGTTAATTTTAATGAATATATTTTATATAAATTCCACATAAATGATTTTATTTAAATATATAAAATTTTCAAAAGGACGTATATATTTTTATTTCCAACCTTTTCAATCTTTGGAATATTGTAACATCATCCAATTATGTGTTGACTACCAGCATCAATGAGCAATGTAAATCCTTATTTTCATCACCAAAACAAATTTATGATATTTGAAAGTATATTAATGTAATAATATGTTATTTTATATATAATTATAATTCATTAAATATAAATTATTACTTACCTTATTTCTATAAAGGTCATTGAAAAATGGAAATGTCACTCAAGTGTATCTGCGATCATAAAAAAATTTATTTCGCAAAACCATATTTCATGATTGATATTAAATGTAAAATTAATGTGTAAATATTATAATTATTCCATGATTATTATTAAAGATATTATAAAACAATGATCAAATTAAGTGAACTGAAAATAAAAAATCAGTCATATATGAAAACGAAGTAGCTGTTACCCAAAACATGATGTTTACAAGGAATTGGTAATATACGAGTAATGAAATATCGTAATTAATTAATATATGGTATAATATTTATTAGTATGGTATATAATATATTTATAATAAAATTATATTTATTAAACATGAGGTTTGAATATATACAAAGGAAGTCAAGTCTAAAGTAAACATATTTCTACTATCTCTTTCATTTTTTGGAGACTTATGACAATGCATCACTCATTTATTTTGTGAGGAATATATACATCACAATTGAAATGTTTTATCATCAATAACCTCTTATTAATGATATTAAAAGTGTTATTGATGCTATTTTTTATTGTGGATTATGATTCGATAAATTACTAAAGAGGTATATGTTTTCCATCTCACTTTTGACATATTGAGGTATATTCCATATTCAACACCTATTTCGAACATGTGGTATACATAAAATAAATGAATTTAATTTATATTTATTCTCAGTAAAACTATATAGAATTACATGTCAATTTTAGAATCTATATATCATATGGTTTATAGTTCAAAATATACCAATATTGCAAGGAATTATTGTCACAATTTTCCTTCTTTGAGACATATATTATGTTATATACATATCCTATATATGGGGTTTATATAAATTCAAATTGATAGTTAGTATCAATATTTTATTTATTCTAATTAAATTATATGTTTAATTTAAATTTATTATTTTATGGGGATTATTGTTCAATTACACCAATGTGGTAGGTTTTTTATATTACTATCTCATTGTTTATTGATATTTCGTATGATAATACTGCCAATGATGATATATTATGATCTAAAAATCAAGAAACTCAATTATTTTATTATTCTTTGGATGTTTAAATATGATACATGTTTCCATAAATTTTACATTTTTCTATGTACTCAAGAGTTCAAAGTATTTTTTATGATAAATCATCTTTATTTCTCTCTTTGATTAAAAACCCATTTTATTTGAAAACCATGATTTCTAAATGTGTTATAAAAAATATGATTAATTTTTATTCAAATGGTTTATTGAGGAATATTTATTGATGAATGACTTTTTTATAATTTTTTTTTAAACAGACCTTCATGTTATTTTTTAAACAATTCTTAGTTTTATTTTACTAAAAGTGTGAAATGAAATTTTGTTTTAACATGTATGGAATGAAAAAAAATATACATTGCAATTATGAAATATTTATCTAAATATTACATTAATTATTTTCAAGGTTATTTTAAAAAAATTATTTTTAAAGTGTTTTATGTTTTAAAAACCGTTTTTCAGATAAAAAATAATTTTTTCCTCATGAGATGTTTTAAATTATTTATAATCATCCATTATAAAATTTCAAACATATTTTCAAAGAAAAGGATAACCAAATATTTTTTTAAAATAATATTTTTCAAATAATAATTTCTAACAAGGGTTATTTTACTTAAGAAATTTTATAAGTTATTTTTTTTCAAAAATAATTCTGAATCTAAGATGGAATCATTTGAGGTTACATATGATTACTTGGGATCTGATCCAAGGATACTATTCTTATTCATTCTTTTAATGGTTTATCTTTTTGATGAAATAATTTTTATAAAACCTGTATATCTTCCTCAAGTTATAATTTCATATAACACTTATGAAACAATTTTTTGATGAGTTATGCTATGGTGAAATGATGAAATGATTATGAAAACTACGAATTTTCAACTGGTTATGATATAATGAAATTTTTATGAAATCTATTTATTTTCATAGGTTATGATATGATTAATGTTTTGAGATATTCTTGCACACATACATATGATTTTAATTATGTGATAGGTGAGATCTATTTATCCGTAAAATTAATTGGGCAAATAGTTATATCTAATTATATATACAGGATTGGGACGAGTTTTAAATCTAGATTAGTAAGGGAATTTATCTGCTATAATGGTCATGGGAGTGAACTGTGACAACTATGATGGTTTTTGGAGTGAACCCATTCAACTATAATAGACATGGATGTGATCTTTGAATAAAATAGAAACTATATTATATTTTTATGTGAATACAACAATTCTATGACCAATGATAATGTTTTGCTATTATGGGAGATTCTATTTTATTATCATATGATCAATGTCTTATAAGAATCGAATATTTCATCCTTGATTAAATATTATTATCACTGGTATATTGGTTATGGTTCCCATATTTTATTTTCATTTTCTCATACCCTTATGTTCACGTTATTCTTATCTATCTCCATTGTTTATCCACACTGAGCATCTCATCTCATAGTTTCTTGTAATTTATTTCCCTCAGTTATGAAGAATGGTTTTATATAGGGTATATTTATGAATAATACTAAAGGAGAAAATCATTATTGGATATATTGAATATCATTAACCAAATTAGAATATTGTTTACCTAGTATCCAAAGTCACTAAAATATTATAGTCATTATTCATCTATTTGTCAAATGTATTTAACATTCTTTTAAAAATATGTAATATCCATTTATGAAAATCTTGGTTCTTTTTTATTTCACATGTAGATAAATTATTTTAATAATCGAGTAATATTAAATGTATATGTGATATAGAGAATTTTTTTAAAATAACACATTCCCTTCATATCATATAAGTGTATGTTGAAATCCTTAATAAATGAATTATCATATAGTATCACCCATCAAGATATGTGTTAACACCTTTTGGTATATAAATAGTTTATTATAACTCATTATCACCCATTTTATTTTATGATTCCAAATTATCTAAACTAATGGTCATAAAATATTCTGTGGTTTTCCTTTATCTCTATACATCATTTTTAACCTCTCTATATTTTCTCTTCTCTTTATTTATTAACAACACCATAAGAATCTATAAAATTTTGACATATTACATACCTTAATATCCCACTTAAATAGATTATACTAAATATATTTATTCATTATTTCCTCATATTTACCTATAGAAGGTCTCAAAATCCCTGGCCAATGACATATGGATATATTGGCTATAATATATCATTCAAATTGATCAATAATTTTATAATATACATGATATAAAAATTAGAATAACATATAAAAATATCATAAACTATGATTGAGTTTCCATAACCATTATTTTATTTTCTTAGTTATACTATTTTCTAAAAATAATCCCAAAATCTCAATACCCCAAAAAATATAAATGTTTTTCCATAATATTCATTATAAAATATATTGAACTGGTGACATGAATTCTTTAAAATAATTGTATTTTATCTTATCCATAAAAAACTAATTTTATCAATGACTATGGTCTCTAAACCATGTAAATTTTATATCCAAACAATTTATTTATATTAAAATCCGGATGTTTTTTATGTAGGTTGCTTCTAATGACTTCATCTATTCATTTTTAATAAGGAAACTAATGACATGAAAAAATTTCACCTAAACCATGACATAGATAACGAAAATTTATTGTAGTTTATAAAACCATTAATATTTTTCCATCCCCTTAATATAAATATTTTCATAAAATTATAATGCTTTCAAAAAAATGATACCAAAATTATTTTAGCTAAAAATGGAATAGTTCTCTTCATTTTCCAACCAAATTATTCTAACCTTTTTCTTTATGAACCATCGATAGAACCATGCCTATTTTTACTATAATTTTTCAGAATATGTTTTTCATAATTATAAATGAATAAATATTTAATTGGAAGGAATTTTTTTCTTAATCATGTTATAATGATTATTCTTTGGTTTTGTAATAGTTTAATAAATCATCGAAAATAAATACCCTAAACTATTCAATACACTATGATGATAAATTTTTCTCCAAATATATATTAATTTAATTTTATATCAGATGAAATTATTTATATCTTTGGTTATCCATAATATTTTAATCCCATTCATATGATTCTTTTAGATTCACTTATTCTGAAATTACAATTTGATCATTTCTATTCATTTACCATTCAACATCAAACTCGTGGGAAATATATATGAAATAAATTCATTTATATAAGTCTATTAGGATGTATTTCAATGAATATATAAATGAAATAATTATAGTATATGTTTATTTTTTGTATTTTTTGTCATTAGCACTTCAATGTAGTAAAAGTAGATTTTCACCATTATTCAGAGGTTAATACAATCATATAATCTAATTGGATGGAATTTTTAGGAATCACTAATCATGGGTAATAAAGAAATCATGCATTAAATGGAAATAAAATACATTTTTTATATGTTCATTATATTAAATATGATCTCTACTGTCATCACCCGTCCCTCGGGGCCCATTCCATGACTACCCCAAGCCTTCCATCCATAGGCCAGGGGATGGAAACTAGCACTGGAAAGGCATATCCCTATAATGATGAGGCACTTCCTTTATAATTGTACAAACAAACAGAGTAGAATGAAACAAGAAGAAACCACAAAGTAAAATACTGTAGAAAAAAGTGTGTTGAATGTAATGGGGGTCGAAATACAAGCCCAACTGGAAAAGTACAAGTACAAATAACAAGTACAAACAACTGAAAAGTGAAATAAAGATCCTGCATCATCCACCACAGATCCTACCTGAAGGGTAGGTACAACTCACGATTAGTAGTCCCTATGTTTCTTCATGCCAAATGGTCTACCTTCGAGCACCATACAGTCCTGTCTCCCTCAGGCTTGATCAGTGTTGTACATCCTCTTCACAAGACACAACCAAGTGCAGGCGAAGCCTAAGAAGGGGTGAGCATAACGATACTCAGTAGGGACCCAAAGACCCCGTAGGTTTCCTAAAGTTCCACAAACAAAAGACTACCAAGAAAGACCTCAATCAAAAAGAACGAAGAAGTCAACAACTCTACTTAGGTATATGCCCATATATATATATTTAAGTTATCAAGATATAATCATCTCATACATGAGGAAAGAATATAACAAAGTTAACATCACGAAGGTAACACCACAAAGGTAAAAGTACCACACGGGTAATACAACGAAGATAACACCATAAAGGTAAAAGTACCAAACATGTAACACCACCATGATATCACCACGAAGGTAAAAGTACCACACATGTATCACCATGACGATATCACCACAAAGGTAAAGATACCACACATGTATCACAATGAAGATAAATGACTCAGCTCACATAGGTATTAGTGAAGTCTTCAAGTATAGATGATCATCCATGAAGCTAGATCATCTTATTCGATCAAGAGGCACTGCTTCAGACCATACAGAGTCTGACCCAAACATGATCAATAGTACAAACCCCTACAATGATCCACCCAGGATCCAACACTCCTTGATTCAATAGGTACTAAACCCCGCATTGAACCACATAGGTTCTGACCCACACAAGATTGGTATGCACTTACCCACGCAGGATCGCTGAGCGTTGACCCACACAGATTTGACCAATGTAGGATCGGTATGCGCTGACACACACAAGATCGCTAAGCACTGACATACACAAGATCTGACCCACATATGATTGGTGCTAAGCCACATAGGATCATTCGGTACTAACCTGTGTATGATCTGTCTCCAACCTACGTATCACTGACAGCCACGGGATTCCTCACACACGGTGCACTCGAGTTTCGTAGAATCTAACATTGAGATATCATTCATATTATACAACTTCTATGTTCCACAAAGGATTAAAGCAAAGCATTGCCATTTCGTAAGGGTTCCAATGAGATAGACGGTGTGTCAATCAGACGCCCAGTCTATGAGTTATAAGAATTTTAGTTCCGGGGGCCCAGTTGGATTCAGGTTCGATCCAACCCGGACATACTCCAACTATCTCCAAAACTCAATAAGAATACACCGAAAAGGACAGCCTTGATCCAAGGTTCGAAACATTATAGACGGTTCATCAAACGGACATGCGATTCTCAAGATATGTCCCTTTAAGTGTTTTTGGGCCCAGGTCTGGTCCGACCCGGTCGGACATACCCAACCCAACCCGGTCTGGGCTAGACTGCGGTGGGCTCGGCCTGATGGTCCGAGGTTTGGCCCAGTTCTCAAGGCACTACTTGACCGTGTATGATGGGCCCCTCAAGGGGCGGCCTGACCGTTGTCCCCCCGGGCTGGTGAGGGGGGGGGGGAGCCTGTCCCGCTGGGTATCCTGAACGACCCAGAGGCTATTCGATTTCGTGAAATGGAGGCACCACATGGGCGCCACCCTATAGTAACAAAACACATGTGATGGGTTCCTCCTCTACCATGGATTCTGTTCGCTGGCGGCACAATGGTTGCGCCGCCTCTCCCGCTCGCCGTCGGTGCACTGGTCGTGCCGCCTCCCCTTCCATGGCCGACTGATGTGCTGACCACCTCCTCTGATCACCGTAGCTAATGAGCCATGGCCCTCTGCTCACTAGTGGTGCACCACACTTCCTCTGCGGCAGGTCAGTTCCATCCACCTTGATGACCATCACGATTTTGTGCCGCAAACTCTTCTTATGGAATGTGTCGGTCCGCCGCATCCTTCGTAGCCGTTTGGTGTAGTTGCACTGACGATCTTCAACAGAGGCGCAAGGATAAAAAGATTGCGGAGGGTCCAGGCCTGGTCTGGTAGGCCCACTCCCTATGTTTTAGCTTGTAAAAAAGAGGTATGATAAAGGGTATCTAGAAATTCACTTGAAATAAACAATAATTAAACCCCTACCTTATGAATACATTGGAGAACTCCCGCACTTGATGGTGGGTCGTGTTTTTCGTCCCCGCAAAAGGTTCCCAATGACTGTACTCATATGTCGTCCTTTTGTTCATGGTTCAGTGTCACATATCACCTCCCGCTGGGATAAGCTTTTTCCTCTATGGGTTTTTCATCATGACACTCCTTTAGCACTTTGTTGCTTGGAGAAGCTGTGCCGACACCTCTCCCCAAGCTGCATATAAATAAGAGGGGGGGGGGGGAGGGTATGGAACAACATGGGGAATTGATGGGGGGATCATTAAATAAGAAAATTTTTAATTACCCAATGACATTGTTAATTATGATAGACAGGTTAAGCCATTTATTGTCTTGACACATCACAGGTCCCACAGTCCATTTTTCCATTGGGGGAGAAGAAAAAAACTTAGATAATAAAATTATTTTATTTCATTACTTTTAAAAAGTCAAAAAATATAACTTTTCCTCCAAACCAACTGTGGTAAATTTAAAGTCTCTCATAAGTGAATCTCGGTGCTGTAGATTAAATGGTTCCATCATATTTTTAATCCGAGCACATGTTCCAAAGTTAAAAAATGCCGCTTTCACATTTACTGAACACACCTTAAATAAAGTTCAATAAATTAATAACGTTCACCTTTGATCCACAACGGTTGAGGTTAGGCTACACCTAAGGAGAAAATTCCACAAATTACTCAATGGTACTCTGGGATTTTGAATCTGAGATACCGTTTAGATGTCATGGATTTTATAAAAAAATAATTATCCCTTAATTATATTATTTACGACAAAAAACTAACTTTCACTGGTGGCCCACACAAGCCAATATTATTACCTGCCTAAAGATAACATACCCTCACAAGATCAGCAGTTGTCTCATATTTTTAATCTGTGTCACCGTTCATGAGTTATAAGAATTTGAAAAATAAAATAATTTTATTTAATAATTTTATTTATGGTTATTCTATTTTTGAGTTTTCCCACTAGAGGTCTGCGCTGACTAAACTTATGTCATGCCTCGGGTAGAACTACCATACTGAATGCAATGTTTCCCTCATATTTCTGATTCAGTATTTCTTTTAAGAGTTATTCCACTTTTTCAGGAAAAGTGCTTATGCGCGCTGATTAAAGCTTAAAAAAACTTTGAAGGATCATTTCAGGCACTCCGGGCCTCATAATGACATGCCGTTATGTTTCACAGTCTCAAAATAATTTCATATAAAAAAATATATGGAAATTATAGGAAATTACATTATCCCCACCTTAGGGATTTACATCCCTAAAAGGAAAAACAAAAGAAAATTAAAAAAATGAGTGTACTGTGCACGAATCTGAGCCTCCCGCTCCCATGTGCTCTCCTGGAGGTCCCCGTGGTACCACGGAACTCTCACAAGAGGAATCGACTATCCACGAAGAACTTGCTCCTATCGATTCCTTATCTCTAATGGGAACTCCGTAAAAGTCACCCCATCATCAAATTTCAAATTAACCTTAGTCGACAACGTGCGATGGATCATGCACGCATCTCCCCAGTTGTGACACATGGAAAACATTATGCATCCAATGAATCTATGGGGAAAGAGATGGATGGTACACCATCTCTACCACCCTGTTGCAAATCTAAAATGGTCCGATGTACATCGGAGAAAGTTTTATGCCCCAACCAAACCTTCGTAATCCACATCGGGGTGAGACCTGTAGAAAGACATGGTCTCCCCCATCGGACTCCAAGGGTCTTCGTCTCCTTTTGACATAAGACTTCAGAACCTGATTTATTCATCCCTTGAAACTAGTACTGAATTTGGATGTCCCGAAACACCTCCACCACTCCATGATGTACCACTAAAGGGGATGTATGGATCTCCATCAACACCTCCTCCTAGAGCGTCACTAGTACCATGGTTTATCCTCCAAAGAGGATGATGTTCTCCCCACCTTCAAAAAATCATTCAGGAGACCATATTGATGATATATGAGCACGTTAGTCTCACAGTCAACGTCCCAATCTATGCCACCCAAATTCACTAAAGAATTGGGGGTGTGACAGTCATATAATAGAGGTAATATACTCCATCTCTTTCCACAAATTATATCTGCATCGTGGCTAGTGGTTGTGTCTCCTCACTCAGTAACTGCAAACCAGACATTTTTCTGAGTGAATCTGCTACCACATTCTGCATCCCAGGAGTATATAATATCTAAAATTCATAGTCTTGGAGGAACTCTAGCTGTTGTCGTTGTCTCAGATTCAGGTCCTTCTATGAGAAGATAGACCTGAGACTCTTGTGATCTGAGTAAAACTTAAACCTTTCACCCATCAAGTAATGCCACAACACCTTCAAGGAGAATACCACTACTACTAACTATAGGTTATTGATAGCATCGTTCTTCTCCTGTTGCCTCAATTGTCATGATCCATAGGTGTTCTCTTCTTTCTCCTACATCATGACACATCATAGTCTATTCACTGATGCGTCGCAGTAGACAACATACCCAACTCACTCTTCTGGTAGCCTCAAGATAGTGGTAGTCGTCAGTCTATACCTCAGATTCTGAAAATTCAAAACTCCTACTGCCACAAGGGTAAGGCTAGCCGACTGAAGAGTGATCGGCTGCAACCTTATATGAATGAGTTTATCCTATGCTTCCGGATATTCCTTTTTCGCTGACCATGGAAAACCCATATCTAACATTATAGATAAACCACAACCTTTTTTCCTAATACTGTCAATCTGAGTATAAATTGTGGATGTCTAGTCCATACCCAAACTAACGTCATAAGGCCTTGACGGTGCCACCAAGAGGATACAACCGAAACTCTTTCATCAAGGGTCGGATCACACCGTCAACATAAGTGTGATTTTTGAGTCTCCTCCCAAAGGTATCTCTATATGAAAGGGCCAACTAAGTGGTTTAATTAGAATATCTAGGTCTTGAACATGATTTATGGAAAGAAGTAATGAATAGTTCTTATGATTATTAATATGACATCTAGTAGTATAAATAGACCATACTTCTAATCATTCATGGAGCCCTTGGGTCATGCACCTTGACCTCATGCAGCTACTCCCTTCCCCTGTCCCCCAGCTCCCTAAGCCTATTTGGGACCAAATTGGGGTGGTGGTTGTGACATGTCGAAATGTATACCAACTCATGATGCTCTCCCAGCTCTGGAATCATGTCTGCTACCCCACAGATTCATCTATTCCTAACACTACCTCTTCCTTAAACATTTTACATGCCTAAGTCTCTAAGACTTGGACCAGTTTCCTACTTTCCCACTGCTAACATTCTCTGGCTACATCTGCTCAGCCAATGAATATTCAACCACAAAGGTTCTCTCTAGAAACATAACATGAGTAGGAATGTATAGAAGAATATATATATCTTGGATGTCTCTAAATACACCTCACTCAAAGGTCCGATCCCTGAAGCACTAACTGTACTATATTTGTTGAGTACCTAGGATGGTCGGTACACCTCGATGAATACTCAACTACCGACATGTCATCCTGCCGATGCTATAGAAGCTCTAGGGAACAATCATGCCTTATCTCTTTATGGAAAGATACCCCCTTCTCTAAAGAAATTTCTCATGCTTGTCCGCAAAAAATATCACCTTTTTACAAGATCAGGTTAATCTAAACCCTGTAATTGTCATGATGAACCCTGTATAAGGCTCTTTACTAGGACCACCATTTGATCGATTGGTTCCCTAGATATATGGAAACTTGGCCATGTCCTCAAGCTAGTCCATATCCACTTATGAGTCAGGATCACTTCAGAACCAGAGGGGTATCTGATTTTAGAATGTGTGTAAGGCACTAGGACTAAATGTTTCATATACTGATACTTTCGATTGTAATTGTTGACTAATGGGAAGTGGAATAGCTGGTACACTACCCAAATGTACCATCTCGGGAAACAATGCATGTACTGAAGCTTCTTTACCCTAAAAAAATCCTCATGGTCACACACTGAAAAAGACTAGCAGCTACGATCACCATCTGCTCTATTGGTGTCTCAAGTAGGCAGAAAACTCTAGCCACAACCTCCATCTAGTCCTCAACTTCTTGAGAATCTTTATCTCCATGAAACCTCAGAATCCTCTACCACTGGAACTCGGGAAATGCTCTCAATTGGAATAAACCATACACCAGTGTGGCTAGTGGTGACATCTTCCAAATGGGTACTGGTGCTGCTGGTACACCACCCGGTGGTAGTATTGCTGTAATAGGCCCCTACAACGAAACCTCATCTCTCGGAGGGCCATCATCAGGTACTATCTTGAGAATCCTAGATGGTTGTCTACATGGTGACATACTGATAAAGAAAAGGTGTTTCACAATTATTGTGTTATACCTAGTGAGTTAAATCTGAGAAATCAAAAGGAAAAACATTCGAAAAACACAAGCAATCAATGTTTTTATGCACTGAGTCGGAAATCAGAATTCAGGGTCCTGGTGTTTGGATACATCATCCACCACACCAACACTGGATTCCTCAAATAGAAAACCAAACTCATAACACTCAACACTATTTCCACATAGAAAATATCAGAGTCATAGTTATTTGGTTGAACCAACTCCTTTTGATACCACTTTTTCACAACCTATACCTCGGGGCTTGTTCCATGACTAACCCAAATCCACCTTCCATAGGCCAGGGTCTGGCAACTAGAAACACAAAGGTGTATCCCTATAATGGAAATCAATTGCATTTAAACGTGTACAAAGACATAGAGTAGAATTCAACAAGAAGCTAAAAAAAATTAAACTGATGTAGAAAAAAGAGCACTGAAAGTAAATGGGGCTGGAATACAAGCCCAAATGGAAAACAACAAGTACAAGTGAAAGGTAAAACTAGCTCAAAAGTGAAAAGAAGCTCCTAGATCGTCCACCATGGATCCTACCTGAAGAGTGGGTACAACTCACAATCAGTAGACCATGTGTCTCGTAACGCCAAAAGGTCCACCTCTGAGCACTGTCTAGTCCTGGATCCCTCCGCCTCAATCAATGTTGTATGTCATCTGCACAAGACAAAACCAGGTGTGGGTAAATCCCTTGTAGGATTGAGTATAACGATACACAATAGGGACCCCGAGACCCCGTATGTCTCCTAAGGTTCCACAAATAAATGACCACAAAGCAAGACCTCAACCACAAAGCACGAAGTAGTAAAAAACTAAATTAGGTATATGACCATAAATATACCTAAGTTATAACGATATACTAATCTCTTACATGGGGGAATAATATCATAAAGGTAACACCATGAAGGTAAAAGTACCAGACAGGTAACACCACAAAGATAACACCACGAAGGTAAATATATCACACAGATTACACCACAAGGGTAAAAGTACCACAAAGGTATCACCACAAAGATATCACTATGAAGGTAAAGGTACCACAAAGGTATCACCATTAAGGTAAATGACACAGCTCACATAGGTATTAGTAAAGTATATAAGTAAAAATTATCAGTCGCAAAGCTAGATCATCTTATTTTGTCAAGAGGCACAGCTTCTGACCATACATAGTATGATCCCCAAATGATCGATAGGTACTATCCCCAAAAATGACTCACATAGGATCCTACCCACCCATATTTGATAAGTAATAACCCCCAAAATGGCCCACATAGGATCTGACCCATGTTGGATCGGTATGCTATGACCCACACCAGATCACTGAGCGCTGACCCACACACGATCTGACCCCCACAGGATCGGTATGCGCTGACCCACACCTGATCATTGAGGGATGAACCACACAGATTCTGACCCACATAGGACCGGTACAGACCCACACAGGATCGATCAGTACTAACCTTCATATGATCACTCTCGAACCTCCACCTCCCTGGCAGCCACTGGATTCCTTGCACCCGGTGCACTCGAGTTCTGTAGAATCTTCCCTCGAGATATCATTCATACCTCAACCACCCATAATATTAAAAAAAATTAGTAACCCAAAGGACCTCCATGTCTTAAGGGTTCAAACGTGACATATGATGCATCAAACGAACGCCAGGTCTGTGAGTTATAAGAATTTGAGTTCTGGGGTTCCGATTGGATTCGGTTTATATCCAATATGGTTGCACTACAAATGTCTCCAAAAATCAAGAGGATTATACCAAAAAGGACTGTCCCAATCGTAGTTTTCCAACTCCATAGAATTTTCTTCAAATAGATGACCTGTTCTCAAGATATGACCCTTTAAGTGTTTCTGGGCCTGGTCCGAGTCGGTCAGACCGACCCATCCCACGTGGGGCATCCCAACTGTTGTCTGCTTCAGCTGGTGATGGGGGGGGGGAGGGTGTCCCCCCAAGTATCCTTAACAGCTGTGGGGTCATTCGGTTTTATGAAATAGTAGCACTACTTGGGCGCTGCTCGGTCATCGTGGAACCTGTGCGATGGGTTCCTCCTCCCCCGCGACATCATCCACCTCTCCTGCTCGTCAGAGGTTCAATGGTCACACCACCTCCCCTTCCATGGCTGATTGATATTCCGTTCGACTCCTTCTATTACAACAATAGACAAGATGCTTCCCTCTGCTCACCGGCAGTGCATGAAGACGTGCCACACTTCCTCTGTGGTCGGTAGGTGTTGGCCGCCCCGATGACCCCCACAACTTTGTGTCGCGACCTCCTCTTAAGGTGTCCATTGTTGCACCGCTAACATTGTAGCTGGTTGGTGCCGTCACGCCGATGATCTTATATAGAGGTGAAATGATATCAAGATAGTTGAGGGTTCGGGCCATGTTAATTAGGCTCGTGCCCTCCGTGTTAGCTCATAAACAAGAGGGAGGGTAAAGGGTTGAAATAAATTCACTTTAAATAAACAAGAATTAAACCCCTACTTCATGAATCCAATGAGAATATCCACACTTGAAGGCGGGTTGTGTTATTCATCCCCACAATAGGTTTCCAATGACGCCGCTTGTACATTTTCTTTTAGTTCGTGGTTTGGTGTCACCCGTCACCTCCCGATGGGATTGGCTCCATCCTCTAAGGTTTTGGCATCACGACACTCCTTCAACACTTCATTGCTTGGAGAATCTGTGCCGACACCTCTCCCCAAGATTCATATAAATATATGTTGGGTATGTAACGACGTGGGGATTAAATGTGGGATCATTAATTAGGAACCTACCTAATTCTCCAATGATGTCGTTACTTTGGATTGATAGGTCAATCCATTTATTAGCTTAATACATCAATGGTCCCACACTCCTCTTGTCCATTGGTGGAGAAGAAAGAAAATAAAATAAAATAATTATTTTACTTTATTTTTATTAAAAAGTCACAAAACACAATTTTTTCTCCTGATCTACTACGGTCTATGTAATGTGTCCCTTAAGGAAATCCTGGTGCTGCAGATTCAATAGTGCCCTTGGATTTTTAATCTAAGCACCGGTTCAAAATTTAGAAAACACCGCTCGTGCGTTTAGTGAATGTACCTTTAAAAAAGTTAAATAAATTAATAATGTTCACCCTCGACCCATGACTGTCAAGTTTAGGATTTTCATAAGGAGAACATGCCCCAATGAGCTCAATGGTTCTATTGGATTTTCAATCCGAGTTACAATTTAGAAATTATAAATTTTACAATAAAATAATTGTCACTTAATTATTTTATTTACGACCAAAAACTAACTTTCACTCATGGCCCGCACCAACCAATGTTAGTGCCTTTCTAAAGAGAGCATACCCTCATGAGTTCAGAGGTGTTCTCAGATTTTTAATATGAGTCACCATTCTAGATTTATAAGCATTTTAAAATTAAAATAAAATAATTTTATTATTTTATTTATGGTTATGATATTTTCAGGTTTTCCCACTAGAATCCAGTACTAATTAAACTTTTTTCATTCATAGGGTAAAACCACAATTCGGAACACAACTATTCCCTTAGATTTCTGATCTTGGAATCTATTTATGTGTTATTACAATTTTTTAGGAAAACTTCTTACGCGAGTTAATTAAAGCTTAAAAAAACTTCAATGGATCATTTCAGGCACTCCGGGCCCCAGAATCACGTGTCATCATATTTTTTGGTCTTGAAATAATTCCATATAAATATATAAAAATTATACAGAAATTACAGGACATTAAATCTACAATCCATATGAATCTCCCAGCAGTAAATTTAGGAGATCTAATTTTCTATGATCTAGAAATGAATATGACCATCTACAATATTATTATTGATCCGATATAATTAACTTCAAAAATATATTCATAGTAACTAAGTATATGATATTATATCATTAGTATTATTAATATAATGATCCTCATATCCTAATAGAGTCATTATCCAACTCATTTACTATATCATATTCAATTTCACTAATTACGGTCTTCATTCATTATTTCCATATAATATCAATATTAAATTATGTTTAGAATAAAATTACTATATAAAAGAAATATAATCTTGAAACTAGTTTGCAATAAGATCATTATAATCTCATGTAATAATAATAATAAATATTATATGACATATATTCATGGGATCATAATAAACCAAAATCATTAACCAACACTCTAAAATAATAGAGAATACTAGGAAACCCGATAATTATAAAATCACGGTATCTTGTGATATCATTTGATTTATCCATAATGTTAACTATAATCATTACATATATCATTGAATGCACTAAAATTTATCAACAACACAAAATCATAAAAAATGTACTAGTATATTTTGTCATGGAGAATAGATAATTCAATTTAGTCTTCATCATAATATTACAGGTCATCTGTCTTTCCTAGAGATCCTTATTTGTTATTTCCACAACAACAAAAACAAGAAAATAGTATTTTATATTCATATTAAATTTATTATTATGATATTATTCTATTTTAATATAATTATACGATCCATGGAATAAACCACTATGATCTACTAGAGAAGAAGAACACAATAATATGCTTCAAATTATTGAGGGCTGAGCCATGGCTGATTTAATGTCCAAATAATTTAAATTCACAGTAATAGATTAAAAAATATTTAATAGTTTTAATATAAGAAATTGTTTTATATATATTTAAATATGGTTCTGATGGATTATTTATAGGCCTCAAAATGGAATATGGAATAAAATTCTTATGTGAATTAATCATTTGATGGTGATGGTTTATATGGTGTCCATTAAGAGAACCATGTGGAGAGTGAAACTATTTCCACTTGAATAATATGATATAGACCTTTTATGAGACTCATACCCCAAATTTCACACATCAGGTCATCAGAATATGTCCACCATAACATGCGCAGTTGGTTTAACATAAAAAGACTATTTTTAGAGGTCTAGTCCCATATCAAAACACTAATATGTGTTAGGTCAAATAAATTCCATGGGTCTAAATTAACCATATATAATTGGTAGTGATTTTATAATGTTATTATAAAATTGATATGTGTGTACTTCATTTTGGTCATATATGTGTTGGGATAAAGCATTATCCAGTGATCATGTGAGTCTATGTTTGTTATGAATTCGATGTATTAGTCGCAATGAAATCTCTTAAATTCTGCACATTCAAACATGTTGATGGATCTACAATGATTCAAATCATCATGTTTCTGTGATTATTTTTTCAACTAGATATTCCCAAGGACATAGGTGACCTCAATACCTCTATGAGTTTCATACTTTAATTGATATAATCTCACTCTCCTTAGTTATCGAAAAGGTATGGTAGATAATAGCCATATCAAAAAATCTGATGTCGCATTAAATTGCAGGATGTGCAACCTTTTCCCTATAGAGATATATTCTATTGATCTAGAGGTTTAGTCCCCATATTATCCTATTATATAATTGGGATTGAGATTCAATGGTGGGAATGGTATAATTTAAATATTTATCCTTTTGTGAGAAATTATCATTTTACCAAGATCTTATTTTCTGTAAAAATATGTTGCCTTTTTTATAAAAATTATAGTACATTAAGATAAACCATATAAGTTTTTTTATATTCAATATAAGTAAAAATGTATTTGTTAAATTCAAAATTAATGTAAAGTTTCATAAAAATTAGAATTTATTACAAAGGAGACTATGGGATATTACATTATACCTACCTTTAAAAATATTACTCTTAAAATTTGAAACATATTCATGAGGAAAATTACTAAGATCACATATTAATCTTATACTCCAAGGTTTGATATTCAATATTATCACTCTTTTATGAGAATCATACAAAGAAATTCCAAAACATATGATAATCTCACATCAATTTCCAAATTTGTCTCATGTTATATATTGATGTGTAAATATAAACACATGGGAACAAATATTTATGAATTTTACTTTATATCATTAAAATATCCATGATTATAATATTAAACTATATTTCACCTACATTATACCACTATGGCTAGAAATTTTCAATTAAAACCATTAATGAAATTGTGTCATTTCATATATCTTATCAATGAACATTATAATATATTTTTTACAAATAATTTAATGGAATGTTTTTTTGCCTAAACACATATTGTACATCCATATACACGTTGATAATTTAATCTATGTTCAATTTTTTATGAGAATAAAAAAATAAAAACCATCATATTTTAATATGAAATAATATATATATTGCGATGTCTCAACATGGATTTCACTAAATGGTCCCCCAATTCGGTGATCTAGATGGCCTCAAGCATGAGTCCCCATATGCTAGAGAATGCCAAAAAAGAGAGGCTCATTGGTGGTATAGTGGGGAGAATACTAGCCATGGTTAGAGTAGAACACCAGTTAAATTGATTGATAAGTGGTAGAATAATAAAAATAAACATATTGTGGAAGGTAAAATATCCATCTGTATTAAATTTCTAACATCCTATAACATATAAAAATGTTGATATTCTATATTTATTACATAAAGGAATAGAAAATCATGCTATATAATACATGTATCAACAAGACAAAAATATCCAAAGAATATCTCCTAGAGCATCATAAGACACACCACAGTCTTATTCTTCCGATATCCAATACTATAACCAAATCAAGAATCATCAAATGGGTACTTAAACTATCCCTTCCTACATCCACACAATCTTATCAGGTATCACTGATATCCTAGATAAGGATTAGGATAAATTTATTATCCCACCACAATAGGTGTCTATAAATATCCAGTTAGTGAATATAATATGATAGTGTGTAGGTAATAGTTTAATATAATAACAAAAGTTGTAAAATGTCATCTATGGTTCCAGAAGAGATGAAGGATGATTGTACCTACTTCAGAAAAAGATGGATAGTCATAGAACAAGTAACCATATTTATATACATATATACACTATATATGTAGTGTCACATATCGCCGTATATATAGTTACTACTACTAACCTAGACACAAGGCGCAACTCATGCATCCATAAGTTGAAACATGTGTATCACATGTATCATGGGATACAATACCCATTATCAAAAGATTAGGGGACTCCATGCCTAGTATCATATTAAGGGTTCTTCAAACCCATATATCATAGTAAGGGATATTTATTCCCATATATCATAGTAATGGTCATCATGGGCAAAAAATATCTCATAAGTGGTCACCATGCCGATTCATTATTATTTGTAAAGGTTCATCATTCCCTTGTGTCACTGTATAGATATTTTGTACTCATATCATAGTATTTTGGCGCCATTCCCAAATAACAATATAGGGAAATCATGCCCGAATCATCGTATAGGGATTCCATTATTCAATCAAAATATATGTATTAAATTCCCATATCACAATATAAGGATTACATGACCAAATAAAAATATAGGGATTTCATACTTCTATAAAATATTGTGACTCCAAAACCAGAAAATATAATAGGAGGTATGTCATTCCCAATATAATAAAAGGGTAACCATTCCAAATTTTATCAATTATAAATAGTAAAGGCAATAATTAGATATAATAATTAATTTATAACTCATTTAAATTTGATATGAACAGGGTAATAACCTTTTTTCAACTTACTTAGGTGATGTGGTCATACCAATAACCTCTATTAAATTTATTATTGATTGATAAGTGTGTTATCCATACTAAATATGAAAAATTATCTTTTATCATTTATGATATCATCATAAAAAGTTACAAAAAAACTATATAGATGATTTTTTTCCATTTATATATTTATTAAAATAATGGTAAATTGATCAGCACACCCATGTGGGTGTGACAATTAGAGGGGGATCTTAGAAGGTCATAATGTTCTCTATTAAGGAAACCATTTGTTGAAATCTCTATGGAATGGTTATTTTAATAATCACAAATCTTAGTTTTATTTATTTACTTTTAGTATTTTGTTCAAATTGTTCAAAATTTGTTTAAATCATATCTAAAATTTTTTATCTGTGATCGATGTATGTTTATGGTTGACCTGGAAGTATTCTAGATTGAACAAACACTTTGTAAGAATTCCCTATCTTGAATCACCATTAGTCATTTTCCTGAGTCACCGACGATGAATGGTCTCACCAATAATAGTAACTATAGTACCGATGCTAAGACACCGACCCTAAGCTACCGATGTTATGCTAAGCTAACGATGCTAAGACACAGATACTAAGATACTGATGTTGAGACACTGATGCTAAGACACTGATGATGCTGAGATACCGATGCTAAGATACCGATGCGAAGACACCGATGCTAAGACACCGATACTAAGACACCGATGCTAAGATACCGATGCTAAGACACTGTTGATATTGAGACATCGATGCTAATGCAACCGAAACTGATGCAGATTCAAAATGTCTCACCGATCTCATGACTCACTGATAGTCATTAAAACTATTTTAACTTCTATAAATCCGTATTTATTTATAATAGTCATAATTGATGTTTTTAATGCAATTAATGATATTTAATGTTAGTTGCTGGCATGTCAGGAGACCGTACCTCGTACCTATGGAAAGGTATTCATTCCTATTGCCGGAGCTCATGGAATAAAAATGAAGATCGAGCTGCAATAAAAGGACGCATGCGTGAAAAGGCATAGAGAGTGAATTCTTCCATGAATATACATGAGAGACTAAAGAACACCCAACGATGTTGAAAAAGGGGCAACTGAAAGATCTAAAGAAAACTCTTATGCACACAATCCATCACTACTAAATAACATATGAAGAACACTAGAAATCAGAGAACACAATTTCTTGTGAAGGACATCAAGATGAATCACGATACTCTATTTTTAACAAAAAAACCACAGAAGGACTCAGAAGAATCTCTGATAAATCCAACAAGTCTAGAGCCACACTACCGATCACTAGATCATTCTAAACACTGATACATTCTCTCTTAGTGATTATTTTACTTACATCTTTGAGCAGTGTGTGTACTCTGTTCATGATACACACACACTGACTCCTCTGCTGAACTGGAGGATATCAAAATCCTCAAACCAAATTTTTTTCCTCTTTTTTACCCATGAAAACTATGGAAGAGGTCCTTGTGTGGCCTGGTCATTGTTTTTTTCCCACAATGAACTATGGTAGAGGTCCCTGTGTGGCCTGGACAGTCCTTCACTGTTGTTAACCCCGATCGAGGGTGTGGATCAATCTATATAAATTGTTGGTAGGACTAAGTCTCGGCTTGAGACTGAACCTCTTGGTTAAGTCTGCTGTGCATTTTAATTTAAGTCTATAAGTAAACTATATATTAATTCCACTGCTATTACTTTGAAATACAAAACTATTTTAAAGCTACTTTTATAGTTAAATTAGCAGGTGTATATACTTATTGTAAACCAGTAAGTTAGATTCAAAATTCAATTTAATCTTCAGATTAAGTTAACTGAGACCTAATTAATCTTTGAGAAACTGATTGAAAATTTACTATCTGTATAGATTTACTACATTTTAACTTTGTTTTTAATTTGGGTGATTTTAAAAGAAATATTTTTAACATAAATTTTTATTGGAACTCAATTCACCAACCTCTTGAGTATCCACTCCGACCAACATTTGGTATTAGAGTGTGTTTTTGTTAAAGGGTTTTTGAAATACTCTTTTTTCAACTGTGATTTTAGTTTCATCTTTAATGATCTTAAATTTCTGTTAGTTCTACATTTTATCTCTTTAAATTTATTTTCTAAAATCTAGTTATGGATAATAGACTAGAGGGTTCTGCTACTAATAGGCCACCTTTCATTAATGGTACGAACTATGATAAGTGGAAACTTAAAAGGAAAATACATTTAGAATGTATGGGTTTTGATACCTGGACTGCTATAGAGTCTGAATATAAAATTCCAGAAACTGAAAGAACAACTTGGGATGAACGTACAAAGACCGCTTGCAATAATAATTGTAAATCTATGAATGACCTTTACTATGCTTTAGGAGATGATGAAATTTAACCAAATATCTTCTTGCAAAACTGCTTAAAAAATATTGGATAATTTAGGTGCTTCTCATGAAGGAACAACTAATGTTAAAGAAATGCGATTGAATACTAATACTATTAAATATGATAATTTTGAAATGAAAACCGATGAACCTATTTCTGATATGTATCTCAAGTTCAATGAGATAGTCAATACAATGAATTCACTTGGTAAAGTAGTTCTAGCAATGGAACAAATGATGAGAATCTTGAGATGTCAACCAGACTGATGGAGAGGCACATCTGTTTCAATCAGAGAATCATGTGACATTGGAGCTCTACCAGTCAAAGAACTTATTGGAAAACTAATGATGTATGAGGAAGAACTCAAGGTGAATAAAGGGGAAGATGACGAACCCAATAGAAAATCTGTAGCTTTCAAGTCTACTGCCTCTAAGAGAAAAGACAAGGAGACAATGAAAATACAAACTGGCAGTTCAACAAGTGAAAGTTCGGACTCTGATAGTGATGCTGAAATGGCTTAGATAGCCATAAGGTTTAAGAAACGTTATAGGAAGAACAAATTCTTCAGAAACTTTAACTACAAAGGAAATTATGACAACAAGGGACATTGGAAAAAGTATTGGAAAAATCCTGACAATGAAGTTGATATAGTCTACTACGAGTGAAAAAGAAAAGGACACATTAAAGTAGACTGTCCAAAGTTAAAATTCAAGAAGAAATACGATTACAAAGACAGTAAGTACAAGAAAGCTATGAAGGCTACCTAGAGTTCTATGGAGGACAAAACAAGTGAATCTGAAGTTTCTGATTCTGAGAAGAATCTTGCCAACATGTGTTTCATGACCAACACATCTGAGGTAACTTTAGATACTCATTTTTTGAATTCCTTTTATTTTGGAGTTAATGCAGAATCTGATTCTGATTCTGAAAATAGTTCTAAGGCTGACTTGTTTGAATACTGCAATATTCTAGAAGAAACATGTAATGAACTTAAAGGAAAATATAAGTTATTAAAGAAACAACATGCTCTCACTGTCAATGCTAAATCTGCTTTTGATGTAGAAAAAGAAAATAATACTCAATTGTTAATGGAAAAACCATGACTAAAAATGTCTAATGAGAAACATAGAAAAGACTTAGAGATGTTCAGAAATGGAAAGGATAAACTAACTCAAATTCTAGGAAAGAAAGTGTCACCTAAATACACTACTCGAATAGGCTACAAACCTGGACAAATACAGATTACTAAGAATAGATTTATTCCTAGATCTGGACAGAATAATGGTAGTTCTTGTTCTGGAAATTCGTATGCGTCAACCAGTTATTCATATGGTTATAGATCAAATAAAGTTCATCTTTCATAATCTATTGATTCTATAAATTATATGAGACCCATAAGACAAATATGGGTACCTAAGGCTTTGATTGCTAACCTATCTGGACCCAAGAAAATCTAGGTACCAAAATCCTTTCTTATCTAAACGTGTTTTATAGGAAACATGTTTGGAGAGTTCTCACAAGAAGGTATGGTACGTGGACAGTGGATGTTCAAGACACATTTCTAGAGATTAATCATGCTTTAAAAGCCTAATCAATATTGATGGAGGCCATGTAACCTTTGGTGATAATTCTAATGAAAAAATCATCGGCCTAGGCCAAATTGGTAACACTAATTCAATTTTAATTACTAAAGTTTTATTTGTTGATGGACTTAAATATAACCTGTTCAGTATTTCTCAATTATGTGATGATGTATTTAATGGGAAATTTGAAAATGATTCCTATAATGTTTTCAATTCTAAAAATGTTTTAGTATTTTCTGCTTTAAGAAATGAAAATGTTTATGCTATTGATTTAAATGCTTTAGCTAAACAACATGTTACTTGTTTAAATGATTTTCATAAAGAGTCTTGTCTATGGAACATATTATTAGGACACTGCAACATCTATTCACTTATAAAGATGACTAGAAAAAACTTGGTTAGAGACCTACCTAAACTTGATTTCCCAAATGACAAATTTTTTAATCCCTGTCAAAAGGGAAAGCAACATAAAGTTTCTTTTAAATCAAAGAAAGAAGTTTCTACTTCTCAACCTCTCGAGTTGGTTCACATGGAGTTGTCTGGACCATCAAGCATTTCTAGTTTAAATGGGAAGCACTATGTCTATGTTCTAGTAGATGACTTTTGTAGATATACTTGGGTATACTTCTTAGCTCACAAAAGTGAAGCTTGTTCTTACTTTATTAAATATTCCAAATCTGTAGAAAACCTTACTGGACTTAAGATTAAAACTCTAAAAAGTGATCATGGCCATGAGTTTGAAAATCAAGACTTTGAATCTTATTTCTCACACAATGGATATAGTCACAAATTTTCTCATCCTAGAACACCTCAGCAGAATGGTGTAGTAGAAAGAATAAATATAACCCTTTAAGAAATAGCTAGAACCATGGGTAATGAGTATGACCTGCCTATTTACTTTTGTGCTGAAGCTATGAATACATCTTTTTATATCATTAATAGAGTCTTAATTAGGCCAGGTCTTAAGAAGGCCCCATACGAGGTGTGGAATAATACAAAACCCAATCTTAGTTACTTTAGAGTCTTTGGCTGCAAATTTTTTATTCTTAATACAAAGGATAATCAGGAAAAGTTTGCTTCCAAAAGTTATGAAGGAATTTTTATTGGTTATTCCTTAACTAGAAAAGCCTATAGAGTCTTTAATAAGAGAAACAAATGTGTGGAAGAATTTTTTCACATCATGTTTGATGAAATTGATCCACATGAGCTTAAAACCTCTATTAAAAATCTTGAAGAAGATTTATCTGTTCTGGACCTTAATGAAAAATCTAAGGAACCTTCTATAAAAACATCTAGTTCTGGACATATTCCTGAATCTGCTTCTATTGAACCCGAACCTATAGATGAACCTGAAATTTCTAGTCATACCTTTACTAGATCAACATGGATTCGAAAGAATCATCCTTTGGATGCTGTTGTTGGTAATCTTGATAGAGGGACATACACTAGAGATTCTCTAAGAAACCAGGTTGAACATCAAGCCTTTCTTTCACAGCTAGAACCAAAAAATGTCAATGATGCTATCAATGATGAATTTTGGGTAATGGATATACAAGAAGATTTAAATCAATTTGACTGAAACAATGTCTAGGAATTATTTGACAGACCTATGGACACTTTAAAATATGCAATAAATAGGTTTTTAGAAACAAAGTTGATGAATCTTGAAACATAGTTAGAAACAAAGTTATGCTAGTTGCACAAGGATATAGTCAAGAAGAAGGTATAGACTATGAGGAAACCTTTTCACCTGTAGCTATATTAGAAGCCATTAGGATCTTACATGCATATGCTGCTCATCTAAATTTCACGTTATATCAAATGGCTGTCAAAAGTGCTTTTCTAAATGGTTTTATTGTCAAAGATGTTTTTGTTGAACAACCACCTAGATTTAATAATACTCATTTTCCAAATCAAGTTTTTAAAATTTGTAAAGATTTATATGGTTTAAAACAAGATCCAAGAGCATGGTATGATAGACTTAATAATTTTCTTATTTCAAAATGTTTAACTAAAAGAATTGCCGATCCAACTATTTTTATTAAAATAATTTCTAAAGATGTTTTAATAGTACAAATCTATGTTGATGATATTATTTTTGGATCTTCTAAACTTTCTTTATGTACTGAATTTTCAAAGAGTATGAAAAATGAATTTGAAATGAGTTTAATGGGAGAACATAAATATTTTCTTGGATTTCAAGTTTTTCAAAATTAAAATGGTATTATTTTGAATCAAAGTAAATACAAAAAGGATCTTATAAAATGTTTTGGTTTGGATATTATTAAGGAAAGTGATACTCATATGAGTACCATCAGTAAATTGGATGTAGATGAAACTAGGAATCCAATGGATAAAACCAATTATAGATGTATGATTGGAATCTTACTTTACCTTACTGCTAGTTGACCAGATATTATGATTAGTGTGTGTATGTGTGAAAAATTTCAAGCTAACCCGATAGAATCTAATTTACTTACTGTTAAAAGAATTTTTAAGTATCTTAAACACACTGTAAACTAAGGCTTATTTTATCCAAAAAAAAAATATTTTGAGCTAATCAGTTATTCAGATGCTGACTTTGCTGGTTGCAAGTTAGATAGGAAGAGCACATTTGGAACATGTCATTTATTGGGAAAATCCTTAGTATCTTGGTGTAGTAAGAAACAGAACTCTGTTGCATTATCTACTTCTAAAGCAGAATACATTGCTACTGGTAGTTGTTGTGGACAAATTCTGTGGATGAAACACACTCTTTTGGACTATGGATATGATTTTAATCATATTTCAATTAATGGTGATAACACTAGTGTAATTAACATTTCAAAGAACCCTGTGTCTCACTCTAGAACCAAACACATTGATGTCAGACATCACTTTTTGAGAGATCACTACCAAAAAGGTGATATTACTCTTGAGTTTATAGGTACTGAACATCAATTAGCCGATATTTTCACCAAGCCATTAAATTTTGAAAGGTTAAACTTGATTAAACAAGATTTAGGTATGATAGATCTGTGAAACTGATCTGTCAAACCGATTTTTCAAACCGATCTGTCAAACCGATCTGTCAAACCGATATATCAAGTCGATTAGTGCTACCGATTGGGTCGTACTATTTTCAAAATTATTTTAATCTGTTTAAAATGACGTACTTTTACTTAATCAATATTCTATTATTTGTAACCCTAAATGATACAAATAATGACACGTGGCTATTCCATTCTCTAAATACTGTTGACCTTCCATTTCCCGTCGAACTCTCTCCTCTCTTCTCTGTAACCCTAGCCTTTTGGATCATTCCAAGCCTCTCAATTGTCTCAAAACCTCAAAAGGGCCATGAAAAAGAGGCAGAGAAAGGAATATGAAGGAACTTCACCTGTCAAGCGTGCTCGAGGTGAGTCGAGCAATACGACGCAGAGGTTTGTGAAGCCAGAGCTAGAAAAACGAGAAGTTAGAGCTGAAAATGAAATTTGTTTGGAATGGGTTTTATCTAGAAAGTATGTTCTCTTGAAAGTGTTGGAAACTCAAGGCTGGAAGGAGTGGTTCTTTAATAACGATAGATTCTTTTACCTGAAGCTGGTGCAGGAGTTCTATTTGAACCTGGATATATATTTGGATGGAGTAGAGGCTGCGAGATTGTCTTCTGTAGTAAAAGGGAAAATGATTATATTTTCATCAAAACAGTGGGCTGAATTTCTAGGAGTACCTCATAATAGAAGATATAAGGACTCTTCTGGTAATATTCCTCCAAGAACCGATTACTTTTCTTATGATCTAGCCCTGGAGTTTTTGACTGGTTTGTCTGAATCACGAAGGATAATTGCTGCTGAGTTGGATGGTGAGAATCGAATCTTGTTCAAATTTATTCAACATCAAGTATGTCCAAGAAAAGGTGATTTTGTTATAGTAAAGTATCAAGATGTTTTTCTGCTATTTATTTTTCTGAATGGCGAAAAGATCAATCTATGTAGATATTTTTCGGAGCGTATTGTTGAGATGATAAAACCTTCAAAGAAAGCTACAAATCTGTTTTATTCTAAACAGATTTCTGCCGTGCTGAATTTCATAGGCTGTGTGGATGATGGAGATGAGTGTTTCTCATCGGTTAGCTTTTGTTTCAACAAATTTATTTGTAATAGGATGAAAATATATTTGAACCCATGGAAAAAATCTTGGGTTTCTGATGAAGAAAAGTTATATGGTCCTTCAATCCTACTGATCATCCAAGGAGACCAAGGGAAGTAAGAGATCCTAGCATAAAACATGGTGAGGAAGTGATCTATCCAGATGAAGAAGTGGAAGTGGTTGTTCCTAAAGAAACTGGTGAATCTAGTAATAAAGGAACAGAATAAGAAGAAGAAGCTGATGAGAATCTAAATGCAGAAGAAGAGGATGAATCATCTCCTGATGAAAGGAGTGATCCTGATACTGTTAGCCCAAAGAGAAGAAGGATGGAATTTGGTTCAGCAAGTCCTCCTCTCGATTTACCAGAAATTGAACCTCTTTTAGATGATGAAGAAGAAGGCAAGACTGATGAATCAACTTTTGAGGAGTATGAATCTGGAAGTACAGACAGTTCAAGTGAGAGATCAGTTAATGATGATGATGATGAAGGTAGTGATGGTGGTAGCGGTGACAGTGAATGTAATGGTGATGATGCTTATGATGATGATAATGCTCGACCCATTGAAGGTCAAGAAGTGATTCTAGATGATCTTAAACCCCAACATATTGAGAAATAAAATGTCCCTAAGGCTACGAGGACAGAACATTGGAGTGTGATGAGGATGGAGAAGTCCTTCCTGAAAATTATGGACGAGCTCAGTTTGTGAAACCGATGTACCCTTTATACAAAGTGGCATGGGAAGAGCATCCAGGTCTTTCTGTTCTAGGATTAGACTACCCAGAGGAAGCGGAAGGTGTATAAGTGGATCTTGCAGGCATAAGTGATTCTATTAAGGCTCAATTTGTTGCTGAGATTTTGCAAAGAATAGATGTCATACCTGATCCTTCAGTGTCTCAAGGTAGACCTGATCCGACATTTTCTCAGTGAGATTTTGATAAATTCAAGGTTGAATTGATTCAAGCTGTTAGGGAGACTGTGAAAAGTGAGTTATCTCATATTCCTGCTCCTACTCCTTTGAATTTATCTGATGCTTCTATGGATGATTTGGCTCAAAGAGTGGTAAGACTTATCAAATTAGACCTGTGCAATTACAGTGAATCGATTGGTAGGCATATTACCTATTTGAATCAAACACTTACAGATTTAGGCAGCAATCTTGTTTCTTTTTCTGGTGAGTCCAGAACAACCATCTCTAATATGATGGATTTTTTAACAAATCTGATAGAACATTTGAAGAAAGAAGATTTGAGGAAGATAAAAGCTGATATTACTCAGGTTTTTTCTCAGGCTGGCAATGCCAAGGTGACCATGATCACTGGTCGTGAATTAGATACCTTAAGAGATTTTGTTAGAGAAGAGCTGGAAGATCTTTTGAATATTTTAGATTTAGATTCTTTGAAGAAAATTAAAGAGGATAGTGATCATGTGTATAAAATGGTACATTTGTATTTGGCTGACGCTACAAAATATCAAAAGGAGATTAAGGAGAATGTAGATCATTATTTCTCTAAGATCTACACAAATCATGAGTCGAATCATCATTTTAAAGTACTGGATGATAATTTGAGACTCCCTCCAGGGAATCAAGATTTTAAATCTCAAGTTCAATAGTTAAAATATTTTACCCTCACTTTAGAAAATTTCATGCAAAATAAGGATGATTTTGAAAATTCCATGAAGTACGATGGAGAATTCATTCAGGACTTCATCAATTTGCTAAGAACCTACCTTCATGTGCAAGAAAAAGCCATTGTTTTTCCTACAGCTGAGACTCTGCAATCATCAGATGTTGCTCCCAGCTAAATGTATGTTTCTCAAGATCTTTCCAGTATTAGACCAGTATTTCAACAACAACCTTCAGAAAGACCTTCTACGCAGCAGGTGACCTTGGAACCCACAATTCTTCCAGCTCGGGTCATCCTACCTACTTTCTCCATAAGGCCAGTTCCACCTTCTACCCAACAACTTTATGGACCTTCAATTCCTCTTACTAGTAAAAGGGAATCTCCCTTCCACCTCGAGGAATAGCTGTTAATCTAAATTTTTTGATAGGGTGTTTGTTTTCCTGAACTATTCCCTTTTGTCTGTAATATGTGTACTCATTGTTGGTATGTAATCTTCTTTCTTATCTTCTTTATATCTTCATTTTGATAATCCCAACGGGGGAGAGAAATCAAGGAGAGAAAATAGGGGAATCATGAGAAATCAAGGAATGAAAACAGGGGAATCAAGCATGCATATGTGAACTCAGGGAGATCATGTATCTAGATGGGTGAACTGAATGTCCATACGAGCCCATAATGGCTATTTATCACATGCATGTATACACATGGGGAGAATTGTTGAAAGAGGAGAATGCCTCAGTTATATATATGTTCTGGTTTCTATTCTAAGCATGTTTTATCTTTTGGAATATATTATTTTTTATAGGGTGAGCATAATGAATGACATACTATATTCTCTCTTCATTTATGCCATTGATTTTTGATTATTAAAAAGGGGGAGATTGTTGAACTCTCTATGGAATAGTTATTTTAATAATTAAAAATATTAGTTTTATTTATTTCATTCTAGTATTTTGTTAAAATTGTTCTAAATATGTTTAAATCATATCTAAAAATGTTTCTCTATGTTCAATGTATGTTTATCGTTGACCTGGAAGTATTCTGGATTGAATATAAGAATTCCCTATCTTGACTCGCTGTTAGTAATTTTACTGAGTCACTGATGACGAACGGTTGCACCAATAATAGGAACTATAGTACCGATGATAAGACACTGACTCTAAGATACCGATGCTATGACACCGACGCTAAGCTACCGATGATGAGACACCGATGCTAAGCTACTGATGCTGAGACACCACTGCTAAGACACCAATGATGCTGAGATACCGATGCTAAGATACTTATGCTAAGAAACTGATGCTAAGAAACCAATCCTAAGACAATGATGCTATGATTCCGATGCTAAGACACCGATGATGTTGAGACACCGATGCTGATGCAACCGAAACTGATGCAGATTCAAAATGTCTCACCGATCTCATGACTCACTGATAGTCATGAAAACTGTTTGAACTTCTATAAATTCATATTTAATTCTAATGGTTATAATTGATGTTTTTAATGAAATTAATGATATTTAATGTTAGTTGTTAGAATTTCAGGAGAATGTACCTCATACCTATGGAAAGGTAATCATTCCTATTGCCAGAGCTCGTGGAATAAAAAGGGAGATCGAGCTTCAGTAAAAGGATGTATGCATGAAAAGGCATAGAGAGAGAATTCTTCTCTGAATATACATGCGAGACTAAAGAACACATGATGAAGTTGAAAAAGGGGAATTTTCAAGATCTAAAGAATACTCTTATGCACACAATCTAGCACTACTGAAGAACATACGAAGAACACTAGAAATCAGAGAACACAATTGCTTGTGAAGGACATCAGGATGAATCACAATACTCTATTTTTAACAACAAAACCACAGAAGGACTCAAAAGTATCTCTGCTAAATCCAACGAGTCCAGAGCTGCACTACCAATCACTAGATATTTCTAAACTCTGATACATTCTCTCTTAGTGATTATTTTAATTACATTTTTGAGCGGTGTGTGTACTCTGTACATCATTCACACACACTGACTCCTGTGTTGAACTGGAGGATATCAAAATCCTCAAACCAAAATTGTTTTCTATCTTCTGCCCAAGACAACTATGGAAGAGGTCCTTGTGTGGCCTGGTCATTGTTTTGTTTCCCATAAAGAATTGTGGTAGAGGTCCCTGTGTGGACTGGACATTCATTCACTTTTGTTAACCCTGATCCAGGGTGTGGATCAATTTATATAAATTGTTGAGAGGACTAAGTTTTGGCTTGAGACTGAACCTCTTGGTTAACTCTTCTGTGCATTTTAATTTAAGTCTATAAGTAAACTATATATTTATTCCGCTGCTATGACTTTGAAATACAAAACTATTTTAAAGCTACTTTGATAGTTAAATTAGCATGTTTCTGTACTTTTTGTAAACCAGTAAGTTAGTTTCAAAAGTCAATTTAATCTTCAGATTAAGTTAACTGAGACGTAATCAATCTTTGAGAAACTGATTGAACATTTACAATCTATAGAGATTCACTGCAGTTTAACTTTGTTTTTAATTTGGTGGTTTTTAAAAGAAATATTTTTAACAGAAATTTTAATTAGAACACAATTCACCCCCTCTTGAGTATCCACTTTAACCAACAAAATTTAATGGTTTATTAAATTTAAGGCAATACAAGGTGAAACTGAAATGCTTCACAATGGAACATATTTTAAAACACCTAATGTTTGAGGGATATGTACTAGAAACATACTATATGCATGTAGAGGATAAATCTTCCAATATCTACCATTAGTTTGGTCCTTATCTAGAGAGAATCGAAAAAATAGAACACCCTAATAATAGGGAATATAAACACACATGTTAATACCTATTTTTAGAGAAAGAAATATGATGATTGTCACAATATGAAGATAGACCATATTGGCGCACCTAAAATGAGATGAACAGAAGTAGAAATTAACATCTAATAGAGGAATGACATAAATTCCTATCATTGGGCTTCATGGTATCAAAAAAGGGAAAATAGATCCTACGGGGTGATGGAAATATCGGAGAGAGTGTCAAGAAAGGAAAACAAGGTCATCCCCTTTTGAATATTTCCTCAAATTTATACTATGTTTAAAAGATTTAAACATCATGTAATGTCCACGAATTCCCTTATAAGGATAGTTTATTGTACAATGTGAATTGTATTTCCCAATACATTAAATTTCGTGTTTTGAGTTGACATTGTATACTTGTCCTGCATTGAACTTACACCCCCCTTATACCTTCTTCCAAAAATAGAAAGACCCTCCCTAAGGCATGGTTTTCTAGGATTAAGCCTAAAGATAACTACAACATGGGTTTAACGGAAAATTAAAAAGGATTCATACCTAATGGAAAAATGGGTTCTTACAGTCATCCCCAAATTAGGAAATAAATTTTGAGTTTTCCATCCATGTGTTTTCAAAGACATTATGAAAACTAGTTTGTCCATAGAGCATGTCCATCACCCCCTACTTCTAGGCCTCATCCTATACGTGGTTGTTTTGTGATAGAAATCTTACAAAAGTGAAGTACCTTCCTTAGAGAGCCTTTATTATCTAATCAATAATGTGTAAAAGATACACCTCAAAATAAGAAAAAAAGTTGGGTTCAACTTCCTTGGGATTGAAATTATGAGATTATTCAGAAATATAACAGTGAATCTATGAATCATGGAATATGTCATGCATGGAAAGATACCCCTAAGGTAAAAAAAAATTTGGTATCAACTTGCCTCTATCCAATATGTCTTATTGTATGAAAAAGTGAGGCAATAACTTCTATTACACTTATTTCCATCTTTACCCATTTCAAGGTGATACACAAAATAAAACATAACCACCTATGTTTAACTATAAAGGATATTGATGGATATAGGAATTATATTTCTATATAGACTAAGCCATAAAAAATAGCTTCCTTATAAGATAATATTTCTCTGACAACTTCAAAATGAGGTGAGGACCCAATAGTTTTACCTCCGATTCTTCTATCTAGAACATGGTTGAACAAAATGACATACCGTATAAAGAATCAAAAGAAACAAACTAAATTTTCTCATGATATCTATTTTTGTAGTATAACTCAATGATATGGATACGATTTTTCCATAAAATACTAAAAAAAGGATCCATGATTGAATTATGTCCTCCAAACCTGTTTAGTATGTTCAAACTAGACATCAGTCTGTGGGTGAAAAGATGTTCTTAAAAGAACTAGTTTACCAATAGCTCTCTAGAACCCCTACTGGAACCTCAATTTTGAATGAGTGTTCCCATATAAAATTATAGTATGAGGGATCCCATGTAGCTACATAATATAATGGAAATACAATCTTCTCATCTTATCAACTAAGAAATTATACCTGAAAATACACAATTTGGATACTTTCTTTGATTGATCCATAACTACCCAAACCACATCACTACCTCAAGGTGAACTTCATAATCCCACAATAAAATCCATCACGACTTCTTCCAATTTCAATTATGGGGTCGGTAATAGGTGTATCAATAGATTTGATTATGATGTTATGTATTCACCTCCAAATAGGTGGAACCCATAATAATAATAAAAAATATTTGACGTTCAATCCCTATCACCCAATAATGTTGGTTCATATCACAATACATCTTTAAGATGCATGGGTACAGTTACTACTGGGAAGCATGTGACTATCACATCATCTCCTCTATCATGTTTATTGGGAGAAATATACAAAAATGAAAATATAGGATATTGTCACCATCAACGAACCAATATCTATGTAGGCCCCCACTAGAAATACTCTCTCACATGACCAATAATTTTAGATTTGAAAACTACATCATATTCACTCCCCCGTGAAGTGAAAAGGTCTCTAATAGTGGTAAAATTAAAAAATCACTATGTTGGTCCCACACCTTTTTGTGCATCTCCAAAAACAGATCCATAAGCTTCCACTCTCTTCTAGAATCTTGAACTACCAATTTCTTAGCCCTCCTATTAAGAGAATTTTCAATGGAATTTTTCTTCCCTGGTGTTTATTAAAGCTCAATGAGAATAGAATCAAGGTATTAAACATATTATTTCTTCTTAATATTCAATTCATGCTACATGAAAATATTCTTGAGGGTTTTGTTTTCCATAAAAATAAAAAAATATCTCCCATATTTTAATTCCTCTAACAATGTAAAACATATAAAAAGTATCCATCTCGAGATTGTGTTTCCAGTAATTCCTCTTAAGAGGATAAAACTTCCCTTACTCGTTTGAAAATAATTAATCTTCCTACATCATAACTACCCTTATGATGCTATGTGATGCATCATATTACCTTGTATTTCTTCTTCCGAACTCTAGAATAATTATGATTTTCACTAATTTCACTCTCCCTTTCACCTCCTAAAATTATTTCCTACAAGATTCTAACCATATAATCATCACACCATTATTAGTCAACCATGTAATAGGTTCTGATAAGCATGGGAAATCATATATTAAATTCCTTTAATATATAGCTAGTCCCAATAAACTTTGTATATTCATGATGTACTTGGGATTCTCCTAGGATAAAAATGATCTCACAATATCGAGGTCAACTAATAACCATGACTTTGAGATTAAATGACCCAATTAGTGAAACTTGTAAATCCAATGATGACATTTATTAATATTAGAATACTACTGGTCAAATATTTCTGTATTCAAAATGACATCAATAGGGGTTTCATGGTCTATCAGAGTATGGGAATAAACCAATATTTCATATTTAAAGACCATGAAAAATGAATCCAGATAGGAATGGAAAACTTTATCCACCAAATATATTAAGAAATATGGTGAATTCTAAATACCAAATGACATAACCTAGTTCACATATGAACCTTTTTTATTATTAAAAATATACATGGAATATCTAAAGGCCTGACTAAAAAATGATTATATCCCATTGTCATGTTAATCTTTGAGAATATGATCACTCCTCTGATATGGTTGACGATATCATATATATAAGGTAAGGGATACCTGTTCGTAAATATAAGACGATTCAATTAATAAAAATCCTTGAAATGCAATAGGGTTAAGAATTATTTCTTGGAGAAATGTACTAGGGAATCTCAGGGAGGAGAACTAGTTCGTATAAAACCCATAGACTCTAAAGACTATATCTACCTCTTGAACTCCTACAACTTAGTAGTATCTATCCAATAATTAATAATGGATACATGTGCATCTCCATGAAATATATTAATAGTAATATGTACCTCTATATTAGGTGGTATCCTATAAAATACATATAGAAAAACATCAATAAATCAATTTACTAAAAGTGGGAATTCAATATGATATAATCCTTGGACATTCATGTAATGTTGAGAAATAAGTTTGTTTACTCACCCTTTCCCAATATTATTTTCTCCAGATCTATAGTACTGGACATAAAACTAATCATTATATATATATGTACCACCCTATAGTGATATAGAAGACACCCTCCATCAATAAAAATCCATATAGACATGATAGTGAACCAAACAGTCCATCTTGAGAATAAAATTGATGCCTATCATCTCAAGAATGAAGAGGACCCATAAGAAGTGATGGATTCCTACCTCAAGGGGGGAATTCCTTTAACTATATTACACTCTTCAAACGTAAACCCAAATGGGTTTCAAGTTTCATAACACCAAAAGGGTATTCAAAATGAATCCCAAGGATTTCCACAACAATAATTGAGGCAAAATAATTATATTCAAAAGTATTGAATAGAGAAAACATAATAGTAGGGAATAGTATAATAATACCTCTAAAATTATATTTATCGACATACTTTTCCTTAGATATAGGATACATTTAATAGACATAAACTAATCCTTGGACCAGTGATGCACCCTAATTACCCAGAGCGGGTCTGCTCACCTGGTGCTATATATCTGAATCCTAGGTACAGAACCCAACAACCTCTTAATATATATATATATATGTCTAGTGTTACTCCATTTACATTCATAGAAAGGTGATAATGATCCTTTTCCATATGTTGGAGCTGATACAGATCCTATCCCACACAATAATGACGGTAAGGTCTTCAAAAAATGCCAAAGATGCCCTAATATTCCAAAGCCTCAGTATTGGATGGGGTCTTTAGGACACTGGTAATACTCATGCCTAGGATTCCTACACTAGTGGAAAACCACATAACTATCATAGGGTGGAACCTAGCTACCACATCTCAAGAATCCAGTCTCAAATAGTCTTTTCTAAACACTAATCATAATAGGAACCTATCTATGTTTTGAACCACCCTTGCTCACATTTTCAACCTCTCTCAGGTTTTTCTCATTGATGAGATCCTACATTATTGTATCTGACATGATTTTCAATAAAAAAATCATTCTTTTGATAATGAATATGAGTCCTAATGTAATCCTCAAATCATCTATATTTTACAAGATCATCGGTCATATAGATTGGTGGAAAGCGATAAAGATATATAAAGTGAGCTGAGTAGTCCATAACTATCATATAACCCTATTTATGGTTCATTAAATCCTTATAATGATTGGATGCTAAGGCCAATAGAAATAAATTTCATAGATGTTATAATGAAAATCAATTTATATCACTTTGAGATACTGACCATCCTCATTCGGAATATCCCACCACAATTTTTAGATTTTATGAAGCACATAATTAGTGAAATTCACTCTCCTCTCAGGATGTGTCTCACATTTATTGAATACGGAAATAAATCTTTCAAGAAATAAAATTGAAACCTAGGTTCCACTCTCCCATAAAAAATGAGTTTTATTTTACTTATGAAACTCCCATGTGTTCTTCCCCATATAATGGGAATGTCGTGGATCCCTATATATAGTTATTATAATACTTTGAAACTCAACTTGAAACCAAAAATTATCATCCATATTCATGATAACACGGGGTTTTAAAGGTGTAACTACATAATTTATCTTGAGTTTCTCAAGGACCACCACATCTGAATAGTTATTGTCACCACCCTTGACTAGAGGAAATCATTGTGTCATAGAACTAAAAATTACAAACACATTACTTTGATATGAATAAATGATGATAACATCATAGATCCATTAAGAGGATATGTACAAGACTTCCTATGTAATTATCAAACACTTCTCCCTACTTAAAGAACTAGGTCTGTGTGATAGGAAAATTTATATATAATAAAAGAGATGCTACCTACAACCCAGTACTATGGTTAGGGCTAAGTCAAGTTCTATGTTATTGGTCAACAATCCTAGTATACCAAGTGTAAATTTCAATTTATAGTTGAAAAACCCCTTTAAATGGTTATTTTAATCACTATCTAACAGTGACCATTTCATTGTTGAATTTATTTCAATGTAGTTCCATACTTATTTGTGTATAATTTTTATTTAAAATGTTGAACCATATTGATATACACTTCCAATTCACAAGTTCCTATAAACATTATAAATTGATGTGTGGCATCAATTCTATATAAACCGCAAACATATTAAGTCAATGCAATAATTTTAGCATAGTTCATGGATATAAAAATAATTACTAAATACAGTAATAAAACAAAATTCAAAATTCAAAATTAACATCAAAATTCAAATTCATCACCCAAAGGTAGAATCAAAAAACTGTAATATGAATAATATAGGATAACATGCCCCAACCAAGGTATTTTATTCGTTCTATATACATGGGATAACTACTCCTAGGAATAGCTCATTACAAAATTAATATCAATTCCTAATATCCTTTATAATTTTTCCAAACATTTAGTAAAAATAAAATAAGGATTCCTTAATACAACATTTTTTTTGTCCCAACCAAGATGACACTAAATGGTGCCTCGAGTTGGGGGGCAGAGTTTCTAAAGTGTGCCGCCCTATCTGTTAGAGGCTGGTGACTATTAGTTAGAGTTTAATGTGGTATAGTGGGGAGAATTGACTTTTATGAATAGAGTAGTGTAGTAGTGAAATATATTGATAAGGAGTGGAATCATAACAATAAAATTATATCCTAAGGTAAAGCATCAATATATAATAAATAACTGACATCTAGTGTCATATAGAAATAATGATGTCCAATATGTCTAACAATAAGGAATATTAAATAATGCTATAAAATACTTATATCATGATGGAAAAAATAATAAATGTTTATCTCCAACAGCATCACGAGACACTCTTTAATCAGATGCTTTCCCTCTCAAATGTTATAACCAAATAAAGCATTTACCAATTGGAGTTTCCCCTGCCACTATTTTCATTTATATAATCATATTGAGCTCCATAAACATCCTAGATAGGGTGTTAGATAAACTCAATAGGATATAAAAAAAGGTGTATATAAATATTGAATCAGGGAATATAATATGTTACGGTGCATGTACTAATGAAGTATTTTATAAGAGATATAAAAGGATAGATCGGGTTCCAGAAGGATACCAAGGTGACTATACCTAAAATAAGCTATAAAGTCTCTAAAAAAGTAACTATATGTATACCCAAATATATACCCTATACTTAGAAACATATACAACCGTATATAGAGCTACTGATACTATCATTGACCTATGGAATCACTCAGGTGTCTATAAGAAACAACATTATTATCATAAATATCATGGGATGAAATTCCTTGGATCAAAAGATTAGGGGACTCCATGCTCGATATAATAGTAAGGTCTATTCATGTCTATATGTCATAGTTAGTGGTTATCAAGATGATATACCAAATATTTGTCATCAAGATATGTATAGGATCAATTGTGTTGTCATGCCCAAATCATATCTTCTTAGGGGTTTCCATGACCATTCATTATTCTTTTTAAATGGTTTCCATACCCAGGTGTAAGAATATAGTGACTTCATGCTCGTATAACATTATAGGGATGCCATACCTGAATAGTAATATAAGGATTCCATTCCCATGTCATAGTATAGGAATTCAATCCCAAATATAAAAATAGGAATTTCGTTATCTAACATAGTATAGGGATGTGATTATTGGAATATATAACATAAGGTTCACCATTACTATCATTAAATAGAAGGGGCACCATGCACAATTATATCAATTTTAAATAGTCAATAAATTAATTCAAGACAATAGTTAATTCATCACTCATTTAAATTCATTGATAATAAGGGAATAACTTTTGTTCAATTTTATTAAGTGACATGGACATAACAATAACCTCCATGAATTTTATTATAGATCGATAAGCGTTTTATACATGCTACATAACAAGAATTATCATTTAAAATACCAGAATTATAGGTCTCTAAAACAACATATAGATGATGGTATGGCCTATTGATATTTATAAATACAATTGATAATTGATCATCATACCTCAAGGGGTGAAGATAATTTTTGGGGACCTAAGAATGTCATATGTTTTTAATATATGGAAACCATTTAAAGGTGGATTAAATTTATGTAAAAGCGCAGAGAAATCAGAGTTTCTCACAATGAATCATTTTATAAAAAAGTTCAGCATTGAGGGATATGTATTGGAAATCCTTCCTTATTACAGTATAGGAGAACTCATATAATTTCATCCTTTTTTGTCTAGATTTGGAGAAAATGGAAAAACATGAATTCCCTAACAATATGGAATATAAGAATACACCTTACTAACTCTTTCGATAGAAATAAATATAGAAAAAAGCATAAGATGAATGAATATCATTCCAAAAAGAATCAAATGAGTCAAATTGAAGTTGAAAAGGAGTCAAGATGGTAGAAAAAAATCAACGCCTAAATTTAGGTTTCAATTATGCTCAAAAGAGATGAGATCTCAATCTACGTGATAGAAATATAGTAGACAGTGTACGATAATAGAAAGTGGGTCCTCCCATTTAAAACCATTCCAATCATTTACATAAGATGTAAATGATTTACACATCTTGTGATGTTCGGGCCTTCCATTTTGGGGAAAGGTCATTAAATTTCATGAATTAGATTGCATGGTCCATTACATGTCATGTATTGAATACACAATGTTTTATCTAAATACATGTTCTGTATTTGGTCTGCAGTGAACATACACCCCCTTCATACTCATTACCAATACAAAAAGGATCTATTTAAAGAGTGATTTATTGGTTTAAACCAAAAGATAACTATATAATGTGATTAACTAAAAATTGAAAAGGATTCATTCTTGAAGGAAAAAAATAGTGTTTTTATATTATTAAATCCATATCATGCGGTAAAATGAGTACATTTATTTGAAAATATTAATCAATAAAACCCCATAAAAATTAATACCACAATGTTGTGAAGTCATCCAATACCCCCAGGGTATTATGAATCTTATAAATTCAATAATTGAAAAATCATTATCAAATATTTAATGAACATATTGATTGTGTAATAGAAACTCATATGTATTTGAATGCATATCATGAAATTCATCATTTATTCATGTCACTTATATTATAATGAACTCCACTGATAACATAGAAACCATATAATGTGAAAGAATAACCTCCTATACCTAATAAGAAAAATATTATGATAAAAATCTAAAAACACTCTCTATAACTAATTCATTAATGTTTTCTCTAAAACACTTGATACATCCTCATTACACATAAATGTACTCCAGACTAGGATGTGTAAATTATAATAGACACATCCAGCTATAGGATTATGTATATAACTAAAAAATCAATAGGGAGAATGTTACATAATTGAAATTAAATTAAAAATTCATTAGGACCATGAAATTAAAAAATTTAATCATATTAGACGTTTATATGAAATCCTCATCATTGTAGATTTTTACACGCGATTAAAAATTTGAAATGTACCGAATATCATGCAAGGAATGAAAATTTTTATAGTCAGCTACCAAAATATATATTACTAATGTTTCATTACCCATATTCCATGAGAAGTTATAATCATAATCCAATGGTTAAAATTATACATTTTAATATTAGGTCACAATATTAAATAAATTCAAACATACAGAATACATAGATAAAAGGTTATTAAATATATAATGGTTTTATATTTAACCACTATTTTCAATTAATTTTTTTATAAATAATAGTTATTTGATATTTAATTTGGAATAATAAAATATTTTCTTCTTCATTTTAATTGATATAATGTATTGTGGATTCATCATACTTTTCCATATGTCCAAAATGAGTTGACCATAACAATGATTCCAACTCTGGGCATGCCGGGTTACATGAACAGTAGAATTTCCATATACTATAATCGTATCATAATTAATTTTATTATGATCAACCCTCACATAGATAATGAAAAAACATTAATCTAAGATTTTAAATTTTACTTGACTTGGTTAATTACATATGTTATAATAGTTAAACATGTATAATGGTATGGTTATATTCATTAAATGATAGAATATATTCCCGATAATGTAATTTAACAACAATGAAGGACTTTATATTCATATGTCACACTCCATCAATCTTTAACCTTCCAATAACATTTTAAATAGCTAATAGAGTACCCATATTTCCACATTTTACCATTGTGAATATAATTTTCCACAAATATACATGATTTATCATCTTTAGGACTATAGGAAATACTTATCAAATCTTGTTAGTATAAACATTTTCCATATTAACAATATTTTCTAATATTTTTTATTGTTGAATTATATTCAGAAATTTATATTCAATGAGAAAAATAAAGTATAGAAAATTATAAGTAATCATTAATTTCCACCCTTTTTAGGACTCTATCACACATATCAAGTTCCTCATGAATATTTCTTGGGAATGTTTAAAAAAAATCACATCAATGTGAACTAACTTCATTATTGAATATGTTCACCATAATGAAATAAATATATCATCAGTCGGGTCTCATTTATATTACTCCCCCATAATAAATCTCAACATAATGAACCTATCAAAATTTATATTATTGAAAATTATTCAAAAAATTAAAACTAAACTATCATAGTACTATTTTCAATATATTATATGTCATATAAAATATGATAATAACATATTCTTTAAAGAAATTTTGATGTTAAATTTTTTATTTAATAAAAATGTGCACGAGTCACTACATTATGTAATATTATAACAAAGGAAAACGTTAATGGATATAGGGTTTGAATAAATTTCACATGAAAACACATGTATATAAATATATTATCAATTAATTATCCATTGAGATAATCATAATATAGATCACTTATTCAAAAATGTTAAATTATTTTGGTCATATAATAATAATAATCATTCTGCAACAGTCAATACTAAATCAATAGGCACTCTAAAGATCATCACTTAGTACATTCAAAAACAGTACAATAACATGAATTATGAATTTTTACATATAATTTTTAGGAAATATTTTAAAAAATTATATATTTTCTAAAATATTTTCCCCAAAAAATACATGGAATTAAATTTAGTAAGAATAGATTCATACAATAAACTGTATTAATATTCTATCCTCTATTAAGAAAAAATTAAATGATTACACAATACTAAATATAAATCACGATCATATTTAATGAAAATTATAAATAATTATTTAAAAATTTGTGTAAATATAATACAAATCATTTCTAGGAAAGGAACCATCTCGTGGAATTTGTCTCACCTTAGAAAATGTGTGACATAAAGAAAAAAAACTTATACAGGGCGTAGAATCCCCGAATCTAATAACCCAAATCCTACGATAAATTTATTACATTAGTAAAACATATATGAAATATAACCATCAATAATAAATCCATTTATAATTATTTGAAAACTATATACACACATAAATCCCATATTATATTGTAAATATTAAAAAACTAGAATTGCATAAGAAAAATTATGTCATGTTTGAAAACAATCAAAAATCACTTCTCCAAATTATAGGGAATGGGAAACAATAAGAGGTAAACTTATATTATCAATAAGGGTTACATATGATGAATGTTTTCATGAAAAAATAAGGCATAATAATAATTCTAGAGTGGATGATCAAAAGACATTCCATTGAATCATAACATAAGTTCAATGAGTATCTATTGATAATATCAACATAACAAACACATGGGAAAATAAAACTGAATTCATAATAAATGAAATTTTATAAATTAGTAATTCTATGAAAAAGGATCCTCAACCAAGATATAATGAATATTATCATCATTTCTTATCAACCCAGACATAATTCATAATAAATATGTTATTGTAAACAAAATAACTAGGTAATATCGAATTCTCACAATTTTTTCACATGATATAAGTCAATGCATTGAAGGAATATTAATAATTATTCCCCACTAATCACATTAATGTCTTTTTCATTTTTTACCATTGAATGACCAATACAATTAACTCAAAAATAGGTTTATAAGTTAACAATTATACTTCTTGAATCAAGAATGTGGAACATCAATATATGATTAACATAAAAAATAAGTAAAATAATAAATATCGTATCATTTTATCATACCCCCATAAATATCAAATGTGGATTTCATAGTTGAAAAAAAATTAAAATATCACTAGTAAATTTATACAATGAAATACACATTTAAATTTGAAATCACTTATAAAAATACAAAAAATTGAACAATAATCATGAAAATAACTTCCATTAAAATAACTTCAAAAAATTTGAATGGTTTTTCAGAAAATTGAGTGTTCATGATGGTGGGAAATTCTATTGTTTCAATGGATGTAAAAAAAAGGATTCATTTTACATTTATGATAACAAATGTAAAATTACATTATTAATAAGATGACAAGAATATTCCACTTAAAACATTTTTAAAAAAATTAAATAATGTAGAAAAATTAATTGAAACAATTATATTGAAATTAAAAACATTAATTAAAAAATATTTATAAAATATATACATGGATGAAAGAATCATCCAGACCAAAGAGGAAATAATATATGTTTTATTAAAAAATATTTCATGATATTTTTAAGTACACAATAGAGTAAAATTGTGAAATTACAAGAAATATAAATGAATACCTACAGGAGAAGTAAATTAAGGGGGTTTATTAGATATGGATCATATAATTAAGATTAATGGAATTTTTTACATAAATAATTCGAGAATAAAATAAGAATTTAAAAGAAATCCATTAACTCTTACTCGAATTGCCTCATAAGTGATTTAAAATCCTATATAAAAAAATTATATTTATTATAATATTATAATGGATTCATTTATATACATATAATATAAAATATGACCCACTATTAACATTTCACACCAATTTATAAATAATTACTTATTATGATCATTATCTCTAGGTATTAACCGTTCCATTTTTCATGAGAAAGTCGGTTTAGTTGTTCCGTTTGTTATACGTTGATCATGTTTACATCATGTATATATATTTAATTATTATATAATTATAATATTTATAATTATATATAATTTTAGAGATATCCATGTATGGATGATATTGAAAAATGAATTACATCTTTCATAGAGACGGTAGGACACACATAGACATGAATGTTGTTTTTAGTTTTTGAAAGACAGAAAAAAATATAAATAGTAATTCACTTATATATAATAATTATTATATCATATATATCATATATATATATATATAAAAATTAAAACCATCCTTATTACCATCCATGTAATGTATAAATTTAAATCTAATCACATCACTTTATGGAGGTGGTGGTCCACATGTATACATAAGGGACATTATCATATTACAAATAAAGGGAATGTAAAAAGGTAGATGTGACATTCTTAATAAAATATAAGAATTGTATCACAAATATAATATATAAAAACTAAACTAATCATAATAATCATTCAGGAAATATGGTTTTTGAAAATGAACCATATCATTATCTAGAGGCTGTATTACAGACGTGCATTTGAGGGACACATTCACATAAAAATAGGTAAAACATAGGGGCAGTAATTTTTTTTAAATAATAATAATAACATTAAAGTACATTTAGGATAAGTAATTTATCATTTTAATGTGGAAAAATAGTGTTATAGGAGGAGGAATAAGAAATAAAATTTAATGTACTTCGTCAAGAGTTCTACAACTTCTTTGAGAAATCTCTATTGGATTACAATGTATGAAATGTATGGATAATATTTCAAAAATAAAATAATCTATATAATATGGGGATGAATGTTATAAAGGTATTATTGTATGTCTCTGTCAATATACAAGTCTTATAAGGTGCGATGAATAGAGATAAAGGGGATCCCGTTTAAAAGAGGGGGGTGGGTGACACATGGAATTACATAAAGTTAAAAAATTAATATAACATGATTTTCATTGAAAAATAATAAAAAATTGAAAAATTAGAACACATTATGTGGATGAGGGTTAATTATCTATTCCAATAAAATTTGGACATGTTTTATTATTCTTTAACCATTATCTCTATGTTTTTAACCCCCACCATTAACCCTTTTTGACAATTACAATAATAATAATGTTTACCATAGTTTTATTTATCAAGAATGTTACTATGAAATGGAAAGTAACCCATAAATGGAAAATAGAATATATATATATATATTTTAAATCTCATTAACAGGGAAAAGGATAGGTTTTAAAAAAATTAATTAATTTAATGAAATATTATTTTTTTTATAAAATATAGAAAATTTCATTTTTGGTTTTATTCATTCAATTTCACATTAAATACATGAATGGAATTTTAATATCAACCATTAAAATATTTATATTATGTGATATTAATCTATAAAATTCATGGAGTATAATAATTCATCAATTTTTATTACATTTAATATTTCTAATAGCATTTATGTTATTTTTTATCAATCGAATAAATTCCGTGTCAGCATTGTGTAAGAATTTATAGTAATTTTTCACTAAATATAAATGAAAACTAAATTCAATGGAAATAAATTAATTATCCATTAAAATAAGCATTTAAATCCAATTATAAAATATTTTTTTCCTTAAGAAAAAATATTAGGCATATTAAAATCAATAGGGTGATATTTTGTATTTATTACTTTATTAAAATAATATTGTGGGAAATATAAAAAAAATTGTATAATTTCACTATATTTTTTTTAAATTTTTGTGAATGGTTTATCTATAATCATAAAAAAATTCAATGGTTATAGTAATTTTAATACATTATCATGATGGTTTAACCATTTTTTACAAGTTTAACCCATATTAAGGAGATAAATATGTATAAATGATGCTATTAATAATAAAAAAAATTAAAATGGGAATATATTAAAATTTTGGACCTACTGATTCAAAATATGGTTGTCAGTTTTTCAAATTTAATTAATTTAAATTATTGAATATAATTTAAAATTAAAATGAAAAAATCTGATAAAAAAAGATTTTAAAGAAAAAATAATTTTAATTCGTAACAACATATTAATACCAAATTCATTTATAATGTTTATTATAATAATTGTTATATATTATATATAATCGAAAGTGACTATTTATATTTTAAAACTAATCCAAAATAGAGTCGAACTATCTATGCACTTGAAAAAAAATATAGTTTTCAAGAAGAATCAGTATTTTCCACTACTCATTAAATAAATAAACATGTGAAAAAACACTCAAAAATGGAATCCGATGTAATTTATAATATAGGAATTTAAAAAATTATATAATTTTTTCTAGAATAATGAATAAAATGTACATAAATTAATTTTGATATTTTATCACAAAAGTGATCGAAATCATTTTAGAATAGAATGAATTTTTGAAGCAGAAAATTACTTTAGTGAAAAAATATGTTGTAATTTTTATGAATTAATAAATATATTTGTTTTGAGTAGGCCAGTTATATATTTTTTCATAACATGGTTATTCCTTTTAATAAAAAGAATCTTAATTTCTAGATAATAATGATATACTATATAATGTTTCATTTAGAATCATTATTTTATGCATCCTAAACTATCGATGAAGTTAAAATTATATGATAAGAAATATATCATAAATTCATTGAGTCATACATAGTGTCTGTCATGACCCGTCCTCTGGGCTCATGACGTGACTACCCCAAGCTCGCCTTCCATAGGCCAGGGGCTGGGGACTAGCACCAAAGGTGTAAATCCCGATAAAAAGTGATGACATTGCCTTTATAAAAGAAAAAAGCAAAACAGAGTATGCAATAAAACAAAGCAATAAGTAATACTGAATACAAAATTAAGTTCTAATTGGAAAGGGGGCGGAAATACAAGCCCAACAGTAAGTACAATACAACTGAAAAGCTATTATAACTATAGTAAAGTAAAACAATAACCACTGAGTCGTCCTCTGGAATTCCCACCTGGAGGGTGGGTACAGATGGCCTCCTCAGCACCTCGAGTTCGGCCATCCACTCCATGTACGTCTCACCAAGTGGTCCACCTCCGGGTACCGTCCAGCTCCACAAGCCTCCACCTCGATTAGTGTTGTCCGTCATATGCATCCAACACAACGTTGTGAGAGCATAGCCCATGCAGGGGTGAGTATACGATACTTAGTAGGGACCTCGAGACCCCCGAAGGTCTCCCAGAATCTATGAAGGAAAAACCACATAAGAAAGTTACAATCACAAAGTATCAACCAACTCTACTTAGATATATGACCATATATATACCTATGTAATCAATCACATTTCGGCTCCAACTCTCGAGCCCAAGCACAACCAGGTCCACACAGGAAAGCAAGTCAATCACATCGATGATATTGATTGAAAGTCAAGACTCAACTCACATAGGTATACATATTTTTTATAGTGATTGAGATGATCATATGTAGTCGTTGATACATCTAAGCTGTTGGACCCACGTAGGGTACTAGACCAACTAAGGTGTCGGACCCACGTAGGATACTAGACCAGTTACTCTGTCAGACCCACTCAGGATACTAGTACAGAAGTCAAAATGTCGGACCCACTTAGGATACAAGTACATTAGTCCTCCCTGTCGAACCCACGAAGGATTCTAGTATAGTTTTAATCATCATCAAACCCATGGAGGATTCAGGTATGATAGTTTTCATCGTCGAACCAATAGAAGATTCCAGTACAGTAGTCATCGTAGTCGTAGCTAGCTCAAGGGTTCCCGCACACAGCAAGCTCGATTCCGGGAGGGTCCGCTCCTCGAGCCAAGGGGTTAATACATCAACTATCACGAAGTCCAGATTTGATGTATCCCGAAGATCCATCTCATCAAAAGAAACCCAAAGAGGCAGACGACGCGTCAATCAGACACCCGGTCTGAGAGAAATTGGCTTTCCATTCCTAGGGCCCGGTTGGAATTACGCTCATTCCAAACCCACCCATTTTCAAAAGTGGAACAAAACTCACTAAGAGTGTTGTAAAAGGACCTTCTCGTCACGAGGATCCCAATGCTGCAGATGGTGCGTCGATTAGACATGTGGTGTTAACGTTATTCATGTTTAAGTGAAATGGGCCCAGTCCATCAAGCCCAGTGGGCTGGCGGGTCAGCCCGACCTGGTTTGGCGGGTCCGACCCGGTAGGGGGGTCGGCCCGGCCCAGTGGGGTGTGGCCTGGCCTAGATAGAATGGTCTAGCCCGGTTGGGCACGACCCATCCTGGCTGGCGCGGCCCGTCCCGGCTGGGCGTGGCCCGACCTGGCTGGCATGACCTAGTCCGCGGCTAGCCACGGCTCAGCCAGCCATCCAAGCGGATCGAGGGCGCGACCCCCAGTCCTCCGAAATGGAGGCGCCGAGCTGTGCCGCCCTCTTATCCGGATGGCCGAAGCCGGCCGGTCATCCCGATGCGAGCGGACCACTGTCCTCCCACACGGCACCTTTCGGTGCCTTGAATTCATCAACCTGGCTGGTTGACGAGCCGACCGGTTCGCCACCGAAGTGGCCCACAGAGCGTGGGCTGTGATCCTCCATGGCGCAGCGCCCCTTGTGGCACTGCACTCTTCTTTTCTGGACGGCTATAGTCGGCCGATTCCACTTCAGCCGAGCGGTCCGCAGATTGGGGGTTGTGGTTCTTCCCCACGCGGCCGACGTGCAGCCTCCATTACCTCTAATCGCCAACACCGCTGCCTTCTTCAATAAACAAACAATAAACCAACAGAGGGACGTCAGGATGGGTTTGTTTGGCCCGCGCCTTTTGCGTTAAGAGGTAGCAGTTGGATGAAGACATTCCAATGGATTCATCATGAATGAGATAATTTTATTCACTTTGAATTATACAAAAACCCCTACCTTGATAATTGACGTCGCATATCATCGAGCCATGGAAGATGTGTGTCGCGGTAGTCGGGCATCGCGAAAGACGGCGTCGCGGAGAACGGTGTTGTCCCATAAATGTTGGAAGTCATTGTCGTAGATGGCGTTCCTCACGAGAAGTGTATTCTCTCTTGACATAGACGCAGAAGAAGGGATGAAAGCGTTCCTCATGATATTGTTCTGGTTGAAAAGAAAAGTGGAGAGAAATCCCTTCCCGTTCTTTGAGTCGTGGAGCATTCTTCACGGAGAGGAACTCTTCCTTCTAAATCCTCTCTTGTCCCGACAAAAAAAAAGTGTATTCCAACTCATTGAAATGAAGGATATTCATTCTTTTAATGTTGGCAAAACAATTCAAATTTATTTAAAAATTTAGGCCAATTAATAAATAAATTAAGTTGGCATAACTTAAGGAAAGAAGGTGGAAAGGCTCCTCCATAATGAAGGAGGTGTCAAATTAATTTAGGTGGTGTTAATGGGGAGTTTAAAGGATTTGAGGGGAGGTGAAATTATTTGGGTTCATGTGGGCCCCACCACACATTAACCTCTCATGATAGGTTATGTGGGGGTGGGCCCCACTACCAACCTCCCTTTGGAGATTATAACCACCCACCAAATAAAAATATCTAATTAATATTTTTATTTATTTTAACAACAATCCCCAAAAAATTAACATCTCCTCCTGATAAAACGCAACAACAGTAAGGGTCCCCTTAGGTGAATACCGGTGCATCGAGTTCATCTGTGCCCTCAGATTTTGATTCCAAGCACTCGTTCAAAAGTTAGAAAAACCCACACATATGTTTACTAAACGTATCTGAACAAAACATCATAAATTGATTCCAGGCACACAGGGCCTCGTAATCAGTCATCTACAGAAACTGCGGACTCGTAAAATTCCAAAATATTAATAATTTTTTTGCTTGAAATTTATGGGTCTTTATAGTGTCTTAAAAAATAAGATATTTGTATCTCTACAAGGAGTTCATTTTATATTATGGTAGATGGTGTTGGTCATGAATACATTATCAAATGACGAATTCTTTAATAGCCTCATAATTGGCATTGATATAAACTATAATAAGTATAAACAAGTTCATTATCAGTTCAAAACATAGAATTGAATCTTTAAAAATTATTTAATAGAGTTTAAAAATAATTATAATTTTTTGATTTATTTTTAATGAAAAGATGATAAAATATTTACACCATATAAAATAAATTTTACCCTGGAATATATCCTTAATTTACTTTATAATAATAATAATAATTCGTTCAGACAATACAAAGACTTGATAATAAATAATATATATACTAATATAACTAATCCCTTCAAAAACATTAATATTAAGTAATGTTAGAAATAAAATGGTTTAGATTCATGGGATGAAGACTATGTAAGGAAACCATGTTATCCATTTTGTGGACTAGTAATCGATGCATAGTTGATTCATTTCCTGGGGGAACATTGGATAAAATAATGAATTAAAAAAAATCTTTTTAATTTTTTTATCCTTAATTTTATTTATTACTTATATATATTATTTATGGTTTGTTTTAGAATTATATTGATATAATTTTTAATACATTATGTGGAAATTAATTTTTTTGATAACTTTATATTTCATTCACTAGAAATCTTTATAGAAAAATTTCTCCTAGATGAAACATGGTTAACCCTATAAAGGGACATATAAATAATTTCAATCCTGAAAATTCTATATTTTAAAAGAACCGAATTGAGATAGTTATCGATAAGATATTTACTATTGAATAAAAAATGATCCCAATCCATCCTATAAGAAATGATTGGGATGAAGTGTTAGTTATTAATATTCATCTTTCATTCCAAGGAACTAAATACACTAAAAAATATGAGGATTGATCATAAAAATATTTAGAGGATTTCTGAATTCCACGATCCTACTAAATCATCAAATTAAAATGAGGTACTTTTATATTTGATGGACACAAATGATTATGGTGGGTGTCCATTGTCAAGTTAAATTTGTATTAGAATATTGTATTGAAAAATATCTAAATCATATTAAATTGTCAGTTCTATACTATGAATATAATACTTACAAATGTATGTCCATTTTTGTTTCTATAAAATTAAAATTTGATTGTAATTAATATAAAAAATAGATTCAACAAGATTTTTTATTTTTTATTAATGGTCACTAATGATACATTTATATATTGATAGTTCATTTTGGATCTTTATGTAAATATCTGGTTGAAGGTATTTATGATTCAACTTTCTACATATGCTGCCTAGCATTAATCTTTGCAGTTCAGAAATTGAGACACTACTTGCAACATCATGAGGTCCAATTGGTATCTCACAATAATTCGCTCAAATTTACCCTTAGTCATCCAATGCTTACAGGACATCTGGAAAGGTGGACAGTTATTTTGTAGTAGTTTGATATCCATTATGTGTCTCAAAATGCAATAAAGGGATAAGATCTGGCGAATTTCCTTGCTGAACACCCTTCTGTAGAAGATACATCTTTAAATATTGAACTTAATGATGAAGAAGTCTTCTTTATTCAATATAATCCTCCATCATGGGAAATGTACTTTGATGGCGCCTCTAGAAGTCCAATAGGGAAGAAAATGAAAGATCCTAAATTGAACAAATTTGGGTTAGGAATTTTACATATTTCCCCAGAAAAAGAAGTGCTGCCCTACTCCTTCTTTTGTTAGAAGGCGGTAAAAACAATGAAGCAGGATATCAAGCTCTCATCACAGGCTTGGAATTAGCACTTCAGTCACAGGTGAATCGCTTAAAGTAAAATGTGATTCAGATTTGGTAATCAAAAAATCAACGGGGATTATTCCATCAGAAAAGAAGAGTTAATCACTTTGTGTTATAATGTTAGAGTGTTAATGGTGGAATTTCCCTTGGAACCAACATTTTCTTATGTCCCACGATCACAAAATGCCCAAGCTGATGCACTTGATAATGTAGCCACAACCCTAGAAGATCCAAATTGTGACGGAAAAATCATTATTATTGCCCACCGTTATATAGTTTTACATTTTGTTCAAATCATAATATAGGAAATCAATGAAATCAGTCCCATTTTGGAACCATATGGTCATACAATAGGATGGATGATACCTATCAAGGAATACTTTCAAAGTGGAACACTCCCACATAATAGAGCCTGGAAGGAACAAGTTCAACGACGTGTGGTCAATTTTACTCTTTATAATAGCCTATATCACCAAAAAATTCTCTACAAGAGAGGTTTTGATGGAATTATCTTTAGATATATTGATGGTGAAGAGACAATGGTTGTCATGAATGAAGTACATGCAGAAGTCTGTGGTTCCCATCAGTCTGGACATAGACTATCTGGTCAAATTCAATGGCTTGGATACTTCTGGCCTTCAATGATACAAGATTGTGTTTATTACACTAAGAAGTGTAATTCTTTCCAAGTATATGCCAATTTCATTCATCAATCCCCATAGTTGCTTCATACAGCTGAATACTCATGGCCATTTTCCACATGGGGAATAAATCTAGTAGGACATTATCCTCCAGCTACATCCAAGAAGTTTAAGTACATTATTACTTCTACTGACTTCTTTTCCAAGTGGGCAGAGGAAATACCTCTAAATGTAGTTAGTTCTAAAAGCATTGTTAGCTTTTTCAAGTATAACATCATTACCAGATTTGTTTTCCCTCATACCATATTAACGGACAATGGAACCAACTTCTGTTCATCCAAGGTGAGAAAATGGTATAAAGAATACAACATCAAATCCATCCATTCATCTCGGTATCATGCATCGAACAATGGAAAAATAGTGGCCTTCAATAAGACTATTTCAAACATACTGCAAAAGATGGTGGATAATGATAAGAAATCATGGCCTGGTAAACTTTTTCATGCTTTATGGGCTTATCGGACCACCACCCACACTGCTACACGATCAACTCCATATTCATTGGTATATAGAATAGATGCAGTCTTTCCCATTGAGGTTCAATTACCTTCACTCAGAGTAGAAATTTGTGATCAGTCATCCCTAGATGAACAATCTCAGAAGCAATTTGATGAATTGGAACAATTAAGCGAAAAAAGATTGTGCACCCTGTACCACTTGGAAGTCTATCAGAATCGAATATCACGAGCTTTCAATAAAAAAGTTCATATTCATTCATTCATTCAAGGAGAATTGGTATTGGTCCTCAGAACTCCAATGATACCCAGAAATAAGCATCCAATGTTTGAGCCAATGTTGGAAGGACCTTACTCAATACATAAGGTGCACTTCAATAAAGATTATTCTTTAATCTCAATGGATAGAGAACTCATTACAACTCCAACCAATGAAAGATTCTTGAAGAAGTATTTTTTGTAACTCGATACACCTATTTTTTCCCCGCTACATGACACTAAACTATGTAGAACCAATAGTCCTCATTGGAAGACTTTAAATTGCATTGTCCCTATAGTCTTCACTACAAGACTTTAAACTGCATATTCCCTCTATCACCCAACACGAAGTTAAACGGTGTCCCATTTTTCATCCAACATGATGAAAAATTGTACATCATTAGGGTTGTTGTTACCTCTTGTTTCTCACACCGAGCATGCCTCACATGATCTTAGAGTAAGATTTATCCATAACACCCTCTCTGGGCTGCTAACCACGCCTAAGTCCCAAAAACATATTCAGGTTGTCCTCAAGTACAAATAAATCACCAATTCATTCTCAATCAAACTACACAGACTTTGATCCTTGCCTTCTAGGCTGGGTACATAGGCATCCTCCCGAGGTTCAAACCCAAAACCAATATCTTCACATCGGTTCACCTCCATCACATATGATGTTGATCCATGAACCCCCCCCCAAAACCAATATATTCACATTGGTTAATCATCGTACATGATATATGATGTTAAACTATACAGTCCCCTATTTTCCTTGTTGCAAGACATTAAACTGCATAGAAATATGTCCTAGCTACATGACACTAAACTATGTAGCACCGGTCCATGCATATGACCTTAAACTACTCAAACATTTGACTTGTACGACAATAAACTATAACAGTCTCTGACACCCTCACCTGAGAGGGAATCATTGTTGACATTGATCTCTGATCTTGTTATATTCCATGGACTATGTGCATTCATGGCAATTCCCGAACCTTTAATCTTGGGTCCAAACATCATTGCATTAAAGTCCCCTTTCAACCTTCACATGTACAAACCAAATCAGTATAGAGGGTATTTCAAGAACTATGTATGGCTTGATTCCCAACCTTATGGGATACATAGGAACATTCAAGCATCCCTCAAACCCAGCCCCAAGTATTTGGGCCTAACCCCAAAATCTACTTTCAGTGACTTGGATGAAAAGTCCTCCTGAAAACACATGAATGTGGTATGAAAACCCTTGTCTTTATTCACATCAGGTTTATAACAAACACACAATGTGTCTCCCTCATTATGGTCCGAACTCTGTGACCTTAAACTAAGATCTCCTACGCTCTCATCCCACATGACATTAAATTGTATTTCAATAACTACATATGGATTGATTTTCATCCTAATGAGATATGTAGTGAAGTCTAGTATCTCAATTCCAGACCTAGCCGCAACATGATAATGGTCAGTATTGGTCTATGTATCTCCTTCATGAATTGGAAAATACCCATTTTCAGGTGTCATATTCTTAACCTTAAATACTTCCATATCACCATAGCCCTTTACTTTTGGTCACAAAATGTCTGATACCCGAGAATTTATTTGCCTGATTATGAGCATGGGCCCTTAGGCGGCCTTGCATAAGTAGTCTACATAATGGACTTGTCTGCCAAAAGATTCCTTTATTTGACTATGCAGCCAATGCCATTAGGTGGCCCTGTATAATTCAAACCACATAATGGGTTTGTCAAATAGTGGAAACTTCATTCTTGGGGGGAAAACCACTTTTTCCCTTATTAGTTTTAACGACGATATGCAGGGATCCGCAAAAACAACCATCTTTAACATATTTTTCCCATACTCTTTTTCATGATTTGAAAGTATTCATGTCTATGTTTTTTATTTCCCTTCCCTACGTTTGGGTCAGAACATCACAGGAGTGACATTCATCCAAATCATTTAAAATCATGATTGGAAATATCCTCTCCATATTCAACTACCTCTCACCATTAAGCAGACTCTGTGCTTTGGAAAATTTGAATCTCCATAAACTACTACTGTTTTTTCGCAATAGAAAAGTAAAATTTCTGAGAATTCTTTTGCCTGACAATGAAGAACGTTCCCCTAGGTGGCCTTGCATAAGTAGTCTACATAATGGACTTGTCATCCAAAAGATGTTATTATTTGGCTATGCAGCCAAGGCCCTTAAGTGGACCCGCATAATTCAACCCCCTAACAGGTTTGTCAAATAGTGCTAACTTCACTCTTAGGAAATACTTCCTCTAATGAATTTTAGCCCTTTTTTCATATCATCCCTCAGATTCAAAACTTCTTAGGTCATAGTTTACATGTTTCCCCCCATACTAGAATGTTGTAATATGATTTCAGGAAAATTATCAAGGAATTGAGTCAATTTTAATCCCTTTGGTCAAAGCTATTAGACCATAAACATTAGCCTTTTTATGTCCGAGATGCATGTCTTTAAACTACCATCAAAAGAAAGGGTACTCATTAAATTGGGAACGTGTAAAAGGAACTCTGAACAAAAGTTGAGTCCCATTTCGCTAAACGTACATAATGTATGATTTAGGCAATATTGAGAAAAAAAAGATGTAATGTTTTTGGGGTTGTTTGTATAATCCTAGAAAAAATAAAACTATTCTTATTAGGCCCATTGGCTTAGGTAAAAAATATATATGAGTAATTATCAAGGGAATTCAGGTACAAATGATTGAATATGAAATGTATTTTTTCATTGATGCACAATATTAGAAGCACATCCACAGTTTGGAGTGGCTTCTCTTTTTCAAGAATTACTAGAGGCTTTCAACAAAACTTTTCAATTGATTTACGACATTCTGAGCTTCATCAGCAGCCACCTAGAATTCATTATTTCAACCAGATACAATAAGATATGCAGTGATACCAGCTCTTCTTGGAACAATTGTAAAAGAATGTTCTTGAGTGCGGTTTGAGAGAATTTTCTACTATTCAAATAGTAACTCTGTTTCTATCCAAGAGACATGGAAGATGGATACATGGATTTGAGAATGGAGAATTGTAAGTAAAGAGCCATTTGGAGAGAGTAATTTTTTCAGATATTGTTTTAATGTCACGATAGTCTTCTCTCCACCAATCGGTAGCAGAAAACATATCATCCCATGGGTTTTCTATTTTTATATCTGCAAGGAAATGACTTGGAGGAAAAATTTGAATGTTCACACCATTATTGCTGCTCTTAATATATAGAATAACCGAAATAGAGGAATAACAGTGCGGAAGCATCTCGAGCATATGAGGTTTTAGAGATGGGACACAAGGGCTATGATGCATTGTGTATGCCTTTTCTACTATTCCAGCATTGACAAATGATGCCGCAACTGAGACATTTGCTGAAGAAAAATTGGTGTAAGTCTGAAACCAGGAATGAGGAATATAGTTCTTTGCATATGGAACGTTGACTCCTTACAGATGACCATGGTCATATAGAGGAAAGTAAATAATTTGTGGGAAATTGACATGACATTTCTTCAAATAATGGGCCAAATATGGGAGATTACTATTGCATATATCATAATAGTCATGGCCAACAATGTTCATCATATCATTAATTCTCTTGCTAGCCAACTCATCAGCCGATCCATTTCTTCTGGGAGCCATTGAATCTGCTCAAGGATCAAACAGTTAACTTTTAAGTAAGTCTATTTTTTTATGAATTACATGTGATGAAAACAAAAAAAATGGCTAAGGCATTAAGTCATGAAAGTGTGGTCGCACAAGTGTGGTCGCGCAAGTACTATCGTGCAAGTCAAAATCTTACTGGAGAAGTGAGACACATGAAGAAGTGAGCGACTGGAGAAAATGTAGACACTTGTGCGATGAGAGATCAAACACTTTGATAGTAGGATGTTTTGCGTGAAGTGAAACCACTATATATAGGCGATCCTGCAACCCAGCGTGCCAAAACCTGCGTGCAAAAACCTGCATTCCTACCACCTGTGCGCCGCCGAACTCTTGTTTCTCATTTTCCTCAAAGTCAAATCCTCTTTATTTTTTCGAATCCAACTCTTAGGGGGGAATTTTTTTGACGCTTCTTTCCATCACAAAGTCTAATGAATTTAAAATTGGAATACCATAAGTTGAAGAAGAGAATTCCTTTTTAGAACATCGAAAATTGAAAAAGTCATGAACAAGGAACACTTTAATAAGTGGTCGTACAAGTTTCCTTCTGGTCGCTTAAGTCACCTCCGTGCCACATATGGGTCGTTCAAGTTACTTGCGCGCCCTATTCCTTTTATCTTTCAAGGTGCCTAATGGCCTATAAATAGCCTTTGTGGGCCCCCCATTTCAAGGATGAATTTTCTAAAACTCAGATTCATGATCTCGTCACCCAAGACTTTTTCTGACATCTTCTGAACACTTTTAAGGTAATTATTTACCTTGAATGGAAGCTCTAAAGAGGAAGAATAAGGCCTAAGTTTTAGAATTCATCAACACTTGCATGCCTAAGTGTTCACCCCTTACGGGAAATGAAGACACTTGTGCACCACCATGCCCTCTCAAGGAAACTTGTGCGCCACACTTCTAGAGGCCTCTATTGATGATAATAATGGCTTGAGTTCCAAATATCCCAAGTGCTACCCTATGGATTCTTCATCACTCAAGGTGACTCATGTCACACAAGTATACTTGCCTGACCAGAACTTGCGTGCCATAGCAATACCAACACGCCTCCTTCCTAGTTGCCTTCTTTCCTCAAATCCACCTCTCCTCTTCAATACACAGCCTTAAAAACCATCTTAAAATCCATTTATGTAATGATTACTTTGTTGGATTCCTATTCTGAAAAGAAATTCTATGATAAACTCTCTTAAAACCTCGTGAATTACAAGTTTTACATCACCATGGTTAGAGTTTTTCTATATAACCTCATCCTTTAAGATGAGAAGATCCCTTTAACCTGGGCCTCTTTCTCTGGAGTAATCCCCAGTCATAAACCCTTTAACATGGGCCTCCTTATCAGGAGTAAGTTGTAGTCATAATTTCCTTAAACATTGGGCATCCTCTTCATAAGTAATCCCCTGTCTTAATTTATTTTGATTTGGGCTTCCTTTTCATGAATAAAACCCAATCAATAGTCCCTCTTAATTTGGGATTCCTTTTTAGGAGTATGCCCCGAGTTAAAATTCCAAATCTCTATGATGTACAAATAACTTTATGGACCCTGATTCTGGGCTTCTTTCCTAAGTCCTAGTCTTCATTTACCTGTGCAGTCATACATACGTAAGCCCCACATCATTTCTCATAACTGCATCTTTCATGGAACCATTTTCAAGTTTACTGATACATATTGTTTCTCACACCAAGCATGACTCATGTGAGCTTAGAGTGTAAAAGTAATCAAGGAATAACTTTTTGGGTCATTAACTATGCATAAACCTCATATTTCTTTACCCAAACTACGTAGACTTTGATCTATTCCTTAAAAGTAGAGTACGTAGGAAGCCTCTATAAGGTTCAAGCCCATATTTCATTAATTCTTTTCAGTCACATATGACGTTTAACTATATCCTTTATATCAAACTACGTGGGTTTTGATTTCTTTTTTAACAAGGATTCATAGGTATCCCATCTGCAGGTATGATCCCAACTCTGAAATAATCCCTCTCTTTCTGAAAGACAATAAACATCAAGTGCCCCACTGAGTGGGTTTAAAACCAGTATGGTCATCATAATGACCAATAGATTTCTATAAAAATTATTGAAGGATAACATTTACTAAGGATCTCTAATACATACATATGATTCTCCATCAATGAAGAACCTCAAATACATATAAAAGATTTTCTAAATCCTATACATATCAGTCACTGATTTCCAAATCTATAGGACAACACATTTTCATAATTGGTGAATTAATAAGGACTTGTGAACATAACATAAATCTATGAAAGAGTCCCAGAGTAGGAAATAATTCCCCCCCCAAAAGGTGTGATAAGCCTGACCTCCCATCCTCTTGAACAATGAAAATTATTAATCCTCATTAGTCTGCAACTAATGGGCACCTACCTTTGGAATGTAGGTCCAAATGGATATAGAATAATTGTATGTTTCCGGTTCTATGAATAAAATCGTTAGAAACCGATTGGAAATTTTGAACCTTAAACAAAAAAGGCCATCCCAATTTCTATAAGAAACAACCGGTCTGAGGTTAATCCTAAACAATCATCTGAAAAAACCTCTGGTAACTAACCACCAAATGCGGAAATCCACCCTCAAGAGCATTAACATCATCCTCTAGCAAGAGCAATGATAACTAGATTATAATGTTTTCCAATTCAAGGAGTGGAGGTCCGATACAACCTGACTGAGTATCCCATTCCCTAAGAAAAACCTAAAGAATCCCATCATATTCCATGAAACTCACCCGCCACCTATAGATACAGACATACACTGGGAAACGCACCAGCCAATCCATGATGATGATTACATACCAAGAGATCCCACTCCATCTAAAACCCTGACATGTAAATTGTCCACAACAAGCACCTAATACCTTTATCCATCTTTGTACTCAATGGTGTCATTAATCCTGTAAAGACCCGTAAAAATCAAGGGAATTTTTTTCTTAATTTTCTTTGGATTTTTACAAGATCGCGGTTTCTAACGGCACCGGATTCCAAGGCCCGGAGTGCCTGGAATCAATTTCCGAAGTTTGGATCGGGTACGTTCAGTGAACGAACGAGCGGGAATTTCTAAATTTTGAACCGGTTCCCGAAATCAAATTCTGAGGGCACTGATGAACTCGCAGTGCCGATATTCTCTTAAAGAGACCTTTTCCGAGGTTGCGTTTTATGCGGAATGAAAGTTAGTTTTGGGAGAAATTATAAGAAGTTAAATAAAAATGTGGAAACACTTTTTATTTTTAACTTGTTAGTTATTTTCTCCCAAAGGAAGTTAGAGGTGGGACCCACATCCACTTAACCTCCCTTGGGAGGATTAAGTGTGGTGGGGCCCATACAAAGCATAACTCTTCACCTTCTCTTTTTAAACTCCCAATAACCCCTCTTTAATTAACTTGACGACTTGGTTAATTAATGGAGTTGAGTTGTTTGAATTTCAAACCTTTGAAATTCAAATTGATAATTTTTGAATAAAATAAGCCTTAGCTTATTTTATTTTGGTTGCACTCCTTAGCCATCTTGAGAGGTTTTGAAGAATTCTCTCCTTCTTCAAACTTTGGCGAAGAATGCGAAGAACATTCGGACTTCGACGAAGAACGCCACGTTCTCGGGAACCGTCTTCCGCGACGCCATACCCGTGACACCGACGACGTACTTCTTCTGCGTCATCTCTTCTACGACAGTTTCCCGCGAAGAAATCGCCGTTAAAGAACTTCGAATCCTCGCTTCACGACATCGACGTCCTTCTTCCGCGACGCCGACCACCGCGACGCTTGTCTTCCGCGGGTCGTTGACGATCATCATTCTTGAAACCGAGGTAGGGGTTTGTTGTTGTTTAATTTATTTCTTCTTGTTCTTGGTTCTAGCATGACAATCTTGAGGATAAATGATTATGTGTTATCATCTAATGAGAGGGGGGTCGGACCGCACATACACGGCCGAAACCCCCTCCCTTGTTCTTGAATGTTTCTTGCGGAAGAAATGAGATGGTGTGGTGTCGTCGCACCACGCGGGAATCATCCGACAATTATTGCACGGCGCCGTCGCGCAGCGCCGTGGAAAGATTATCATGAACTCGCCGCTGTCGCGCCGTGTCGAAGAAAACCGAAGGCACCGCGGCCGGAGCGGGGCCGCGGCGGAGGGACACGGTGTCGTCGCACCGCGCCGGACGGCGAAGGCCGCGGCCGGTTCTAGGCCACGGTAGAACGAGAAGATCGGCGGCCAGCCGGGCCGCCGGTGTCGGAAGCCAGAAAGGGGACCGGCCTCGCCGGTCCCGTTGAGGAAGAACCGGCCGGCCGGAAGGGAGGCAAAACCGAGGGTAATTAATTCCCCCGGCCATCCAAAATGGCCCCCCATTAAGAGGGGGGCCGGTTTCACAAAGGGAGGCAGGCGCCCCCCCCCCCCCCGTTTTTCTCAAAAGCAGGCCCCCACGTGGGGGGGGGGGGGGGCGTTTGATCCAAGGCGCGGCATTCAGCCGCACCGCCAGCAGGAAGGGCGGGGGCTTTGCCCCCCGCGCGTGGCACCCGAGCAGCGCCCCAGCCGCGCCGTCGCGCCGGGCCGGGTCGGACCCGGTTCGGGCCGACCTAGGGGGGGTTGGGCTGGGTCGGCCCGGACCCGGACCCCCCGATTTCGAATCGATTACGGTCTTATGCCCGTATCTTGGGCTACGAGCCTCCAAACGACTCGCCGTCAGCGGCAACGCGAACTTTGGATCGAGACGGTCGTTTCGGTATACTATACTCAAGGTGCACCTTCCTTTTCGGGAGCCTACGTGGTTAAAACTTCATAGTTAAGCGTGCTTGGCCTAGAGTAGTGATCAGGATGGGCGACCTCCTGGGAAGTTTCCCAGGGTGGGTGTGAGACGGAAAGGCCAATAACTAACAGACCGGGCGTCCGATTTACGCGCTGTCTGTTTCGTTGAAATCCTCTTGATGAGAAAGATCTTTTGAAATACTCTGCCCGAGGTTTGGACGCAGGTGGAGTATGGTCATGTTGGTTTTTCCTTCAAAACCAACCGGGCCCCTAGGACGAAAAAGCCAATAACTCTCAGACCGGGCATCCGATTGACGCGCCGTCTGCGACGTTGAGTTCCTGTTGATGATACGGAACGTTTGGAGACATCAACTTCGGACTTTGTGACAGTTGATGTATCGGCCTCTCGGCTCCTGGAGCGGACCCTCCCGAACGAGCTTGCTGTGTGCGGGAACCCTAGTGCGACTGCTACTTCGACAGCGACGACCGTGCAGAGATCCTCAGTGGACTACGGCGACGACCGTGTAGAGATCCTCAGTGGACTGCGGTGACGACGGTGCAGAGATCCTCAGTGGACTGCGACAATGAAGACAACTGGTCTTGTATCCTATGTGGGTCCTAGCTGTGCTGGTCTTGTATCCTATGTGGGTCCCAGCTTAGATGATTCAATACTGGTCTTGTATCCTATGTGGGTCCCAGTATACATAAATCAACGAAGATAGCTGGTTTTGTATCCTATGTGGGTCCTAGCTGTGCTAGTCTTGTATCCTATGTGGGTCCTAGCTATGCTGGTCTTGTATCCTATGTGGGTCCCAGCTTAGATGATTCAATACTGGTCTTGTATCCTATATGGGTCCCAGTATAGATGAATCAATGAAGAGTGCTGGTCTTGTATCCTATGTGGGTCCCAGCAAACATGATTCAATACTGGTCTTGTATCCTATGTGGGTTCCAGTATAAATGAATCAATGAAGAGTGCTGGTCTTGTATGCTATGTGGGTCCCAACTTAGATGACTCAGTGCTAGTCTTGTATCCTATGTGGGTTCCAGATTAGATGATTCAATACTGGTCTTGTATCCTAAGTGGGTCCCAGTATAGATGAATCAATGAAGACAACTGGTCTTGTATCCTATGTGGTTCCCAACTTAAATGAAACAATGAAGACGGCTGGTCTTGTATCCTATGTGGGTCCCAGCTTAGATGATTCAGTATCTATGTCTGATCATCTCTTTCACCCTTTTCGATGATGTATAACTGTGTGAGCTAAATCCTGTTGTTTTCCTATGTGGATTGTGTTGTGCTATCCTGTGTGGATTTCGTTTTGCTTTCCTGTGTGGAATACGTATACTTTCCTGTGTGGACTGAGATGTACTTGGGCTCGGAGGTTGGAGCGTATTGGAATTGCTGACTTAGGTATATGTATGGGCATATACCTAAGCAGTGTCGGTTGTTACTTCGTGTTTGTATCTTCCTTTTTGGTTTATCCTTTGTGGATTTTGGGAGAACTTCATGTTGGGACCAGGTTGAATGAAGATGAAAGTTTGAAGAGTTAGCTTTTGCAGCGTGTTGTATTTTGTTGTCAAAGGCGATAAATCAATTCACTGTGTAGAAGGATCATAAATCAGACGATGCTTTGCTGGTATGTATTTCACACAAATCATGAGTTAGGAGAACTTGTGATGCAAGCCTTATGAAGGAAAGGGGGAGAAATGATGATGCCAGTCAGATAATGTTTTGATTGGAAGGAATAATGCTGCTGGAAGATAGGAAAGATTCAGTTCCCATTGCAACTCTGACGATGCTTAAGCTGATCTATCAAAGGATAAATATCACGATAGTGGGATTCGTGATAAGAGCAGAAGAATGGTTATGCGAAGCAGTAAAGAGATAAAATGGCAAAGCAATAGACAATCTGGGGATGGCAGAAAAGCACAGTTTAAGGTGGCGCCGTTTTCCAGTGTTTGCCAAATTTTAGGGCCTGAAAATCGGGAGATGAAGAAATGTGCTTGGCAACTGATGTTGCACATACGATTGAAGATGGTTTATACGTGCAAAAGAGTTATTGAAGGTCAGAACTATGAAAAATGACAAAGTAATGGAGTGCGCGGAAATTTAGGCACGTTTCGCGCAAAAATAAAGTGGTGCGCGCAATATCTGCGGGATGCGCGAAATAGTAGCGGGTTGCGCGAAATATCTGCGGGTTGCGTGAAATATTGGCATGGTGCGCGAAATTGGGGAATGATGTTTTCGCGCAAATGATGATTCGAGATCAGAAGATCAAAAATTGGCAAAGGCATAAAATGCGCGAAATATTTGAGCAGTGCGCGAAATCTGATGTCACAGGAAAGATTGGGTTTGCGCGCAATATAGAACGTGGTGCGGAATTTTGCGCGCAATTGGTGATTCATGCTTAGAACGATGAAAGATGGCAAAGGCATGAGGTGCGTGGAATATTGAAGCATGGCGCTAAATATGAAGATGCATAAAAGAGTTTTTACGCGCATGGAGGAGGTTTTACGCGCAGATTAGTGTTTTTCGCGCGGGTTCAAAAATGCCTATAAATATGAGGCTAACCCTTGTTAGTTGTTAATGCTCGACACTTAGAAGAAATCCCGAGCTCTGGTGCGCGTAAATTATACGCTAAGTGAGTTGCGCGAAAAGAGGAAAAGTTGCGCGTAAAAGGAAAGTTGCGCGAAAACGTTTTTCGCGCCAAAAGGTGATTTTACGCGCAAGCCATTTGAATTGCGCGCAAGGCACCCTAAAGGCTGCACGAAATATTTGGGGTCTTCGCACGTATTCAGTTGTGCACGAGAGAGTTCTTACCGGCTTCTGGGTAAGAAAGTGAAGATTTGTACTTCGAAGAATACATCTGTTTAACTGTAAAGAAGCACTGAAACATTGTGTTATCCTATTTGTGCTAAGAGGGAGCACACGCACTATTGGATTGTTTTCAAAGTGCTGCACGAGTGTAAGGGTATATCCTACTCGTTGTATTCCACATCAAAGGATTGTTTTCTAGTGGATTGTGTGGTACTGGATTATTTCCGTACCATACCAAGGACGTAGCTACTCTTGTTGAGTAGTGAACCTTGTAAATCTTGTGTTCCTGTGGATGTGTGTGTTCAGCAGGGAAGAAACTCTTTAACAGGAGGCGAAGGATGTTTCAAAAAGGGGAAACTTAAAAAGAAAAAGATATCACTGATTCACCCCCTCCCCCTCTCAGTGATACTTGGATCCTGATTGGGAACTTCACTTCAGGGGTATCGGGGTCCCTACTGAGTATCTTATACTCACCCCTGCACGGCCTATGCCCGCACTACGTTGTGTTGGTTGCAGACGACGGACATCGTTGATCTTGGCTGAGGCTTGCAGAGCAGGACGGTACCTGGAGGTGGACCACTGGGCGGGACATGTTTGGAGCGGACGGAGGGACCCGAGGAGCAGTGGAGCTATCTGTACCCACCCTTCAGGTGGGATTTCCAGTGGACAGCTCGATGTAGTGGCTTTTACTTTACAGTTGTTGTTTTCCCTTTCGAGTTGTCCTTTACTTTCAGTTTGGGTTTGTATACTGGCCCATTACTTTTCCGCACTTCAGTTGTACTCTGTTCTTACTTAGTGTTTACTTTTCCGCTTGCTTACTCTGTGGTGTTTTTTTACTTTACAAAGGCAATGCCTTCCCATTTTACCGGGTTTTACGCCTTGGTGCTAGTCACCAGCCCCTGGCCTATGGAAGGCGGGCTTGGGGTAGTCACGGCACGGACCCCGAGGGCGGGTCGTGACAAATTGGTATCAAAGGAGTTCGGTTCTACCGCGAACTCTGATCTTTTCTATGTGAAGCAATAATGTTTAGCATATTGAGTGTGGTTATCAGTCCAGGGAGTCCAGTGTTGGTGCGGCGGCCGACGTATCCGTACACCAGGACCCTGACTTCTGATTTCCGACTTAATGCACGAAAACATTGATTGCATGTGTGATCAGGTTTTCTTTGTGATATTTGTGTCAACTCACCAGGTATACTGTTCTGACCGTGGCACACCTGTTTCTTTCAGGATGGCCCCACGAAGGCAGCCAGCTGGGGTTCTGAGAGTGGAGCGTGATGAAATCCCACCGAGCGATGAGGCCTCGGTGCAGAGCTCCTTGTCAGCAGAGGCACCGGTGGTACCTTTACCCGCCGAGCCCCCGATGCTTCCAGCACTGGCAGCTGACGATGCACGACGCCTAGGAGCTATGCACGAGTTCCAGTGCCAGCGACCACCCAGGTTCTGTGGGGAGACGGACCCCCAGGTAGCCGAGGACTGGCTGGAGGCGGTCGTCTGAGTTTTCAGGATAGTGAGGACACCTGCAGACCTCATGGTGATCCTCGCAGCGAGCCTACTGCACGCAGCAGCAGGACGATGGTGGAGCTTGATGCTCCAGGTTCACGATGAGGCATCTCTTCTATGGACGGACTTTGAGAGCCTCTTCCGCTCAGAGTTCGTCCCATCCACCCTTCGTGCGGTGCGTATACAGGAGCTTCTTCAGCTGCGGCAGGGCATTTTGACAGTGGCCCAATACTCGGCAAGATTTACTGATCTCTCGCTCTACTCCACAGATATGGTACAGGACCCTTTCTTCTGGGCCCGGACCTTTGAGCAGGGACTGAGGCACGAGATCAGGGCTTCGATGATCTCCCTCAACATTCCGACACAGGTAGAGGTGTTGGAGAGGGCCCTTCTAGTGGATAGTTTTCTCGCTGAGCAGGCTCCAGTGACAGGACCCTCCACAGGATGACCCGTAGCAGGGACTTCTGCAGCTGGCAGTAGACAGGTGACGTAGAGGTCCAAGTGGGCCAGACCACCATATGGGCAGTCATAGGATGACGATTCGGTTGTGTGGGGCACCCGAAGGAGAGCCAGCTACGCGAGGGGCAAAAATTGATACACATGCATTGGGCGAGGTAACATGGCTCGAGACTGCCCGACTCGTCTTACAGATGAGCAGCATGCGGTAGAGAGACCTCCCAGACAGAGATTCGGCCACAGTGGTCCGCAGGGTACAGGCGGACGAGGTAGAGGATCTGGCCGAGTAGCCGATGGTGGGAGACACTTCGAGGTGTTGCCACCACCACCACTAGGAGGTCCACCCCGACCGCAGGGAGTTGGTGGACATGGGAGAGCTCAGCTTCAGGCAGCTGAGGCCTTTGATCATGGAGCTCTGAGAGAAAATGGACAGGAGCGGAACTAGTGGATATGTCCTTTGTACTTCTAGTTCCTTGTTGCTATTGTGTAGCGTCTTTGTATTATGAGATGCAATAATAAAAGACGCATACCTTTGTGGTGTTTTCATCCCTGTCCTCTTTTGTGTTGTTACTAAGAGGTTCCAGTTTTGACTATTGACTTGACCCTCACTTGTGAGACATCTACTGGAGGAGACCCAATTACCACACATTGATGCCAACAGTGTGACTCAAACCTTGGAGGCGAGAGTAACGGTTGGATCTCTTGGTAGTAGTGTCGAGGCCTTACGACGTCATCCTTGGTATGGATTAGTAACATCCATGTCAGGATTGACTGTATTAGGCAAAGAATGTGGTTCATCCAGGGGATGGGACCAGATTTCTCTTATAGGCAAAGAAGAAATCTTGCAGCTCTTGTGGGACCTGAGATGGTCCAGGTCATCCAGGTGCGGATGAGTACAGTTCAAAGCCGGCATAAGTCATATTCTGACAGGAGGCGGAGGCCACTAGAGTTCGAGGATGGAGACCAAGTCTACTTGTGGGTCTCACCTCGACGTGGTTTACAGAGATTTGGCCGTGGTGGAAAGTTTTCTCCACACTTCATCTGGCCTTTCTAGGTCCTCAGCATGATTGGCGAGGTGGCTTTTCGCCTGGCTCTACCACCTCAATTGCACCGGGTGCACGACGTATTCCACGTATCTCAGCTGAGGAGATACATGCACGACCCGACGCACATCATTGACCATGGGGAGCTTGACGTTGACGATGGCGCAACTTTTACGGAGGTCCCGGTGGAGATCGAGGATCGATTGGAGCGGGTCCTACGTGGATGGTCGATTCCTCTAGTGCACATCAGATGGCAGCACGAGAATCTACAGGAGAGCACTTGGGAGCGGGAGTCTCAGATGCGTGCTCAGTACCCTCATTTGTTTCCCTAGTTTTTGATGTATCTTTACGGGGATGTAAAGCCCTGATGTGGGAGTAATGTAAAGACCTGTAAAATTCAAGGGAAATTTTTTCTTAATTTTCTTTGGATTTTTACAAGAGCGCGGTTTCTGACGGCACCTGATTCTGAGGCCCGGAGTGCCCGGAATCAATTTCCGAAGTTTGGCTCAGGTACGTTTAGTGAACGAATGAGCGGGAATTTCTAACTTTTGAACCGATGCCCGGAATCAAATTACGAGGCCACCGATGAACTCGCAGCGCCGATATTCGCTTATGGAGACCTTTTCCGCGGTTTCGTTTTATGCGGAATGAATGTTAGTTTTGGGAGAAATTATAAGAAGTTAAATAAAAATGTGGAAACACTTTTTATTTTTAACTTGTTAGTTGTTTTCTCCCAAAGGGAGTTAGAGGTGGGACCCACATCCAATTAACCTCCCTTGGGATGATTAAGTGTGGTGGGGCCCACACAAAGCATAACTCTTCACCTTCTCTTTTTAAACTCCCAATAACCCCTCTTTAATTAACTTGACAACTTGGTTAATTAATGGAGTTGAGTTGTTTGAATTTCAAACCTTTGAAATTCAAATTGATAATTGTGTGAATAAAATAAGCCTTAGCTTATTTTATTTTGGTTGCACTCCTTAACCATCTTGAGAGGTTTTGAAGAATTCTCTCCTTCTTCTTCAAACTTTGGCGAAGAACACGAAGAACATTCGGACTTCGACGAAGAACGCCATGTTCTCGGGAACCGTCTTCCGCGACACCATACCCGCGACACCGACGATGTACTTCTTCCGCGTCATCTCTTCTGCGATGGTTTCCCGTGACGAAATCGCCGTTAAATAACTTCGAATCCTCGCTTCACGACATCGACGTCCTTCTTCCGCGACGCCGACCACAGCGACGCTCGTCTTCCGCGGGTCGTTGACGATCATCGTTCTTGAAACCGAGGTAGGGGTTTGTTGTTGTTTAATTTATCTCTTCTCGTTCTTGGTTCTAGCATGACAATCTTGAGGATAAATGATTATGTGTTATCATCTTACGAGAGGGGGGTCGGGACCGCACAAACACGGCCGAAACCCCCTCCCTTGTTCTTGAATGTTTCTTGCGGAGGAAACGAGATGGCGTGGTGCCGTCGCACCACGCGGGAATCATTCGACAATTATTGGGCGGCGCAGTCGCGCCGCGCCGTGGAAAGATTATCATGAACGCGCCGCCGTCGTGCCGCGTCGAAGAAAACCGAAGGCGCCGCGGCCGGAGCGGGGCCGCGGCGGAGGGGCACAGTGCCTTCGCACCGCGCCGGACGGCGAAGGCCGCGGCCGGTTCCGGGCCGCGGTAGAACGAGAAGACCGGCGGCCAGCCGGGCCGCCGGTGTCGGAAGCCGGAAAGGGGACCGGCCTCGCCGGTCCCGTTGAGGAAGAACCGGCCGGCCAGGTCGCGCCGCCAGCAGGAAGGGCGGGGGCCTTGCCCCCCGCGCGTGGCACCCGAGCGGCGCCCCGGCCGCGCCGCCGCGCCGGGCCGGGTCAGACCCGGGTCGGTTCGACCTGGTTCGGGCCGACCCAGGGGGGTTGGGCCAGGTCGGCCCGGACCCGGACCCCCCGTTTTTGAATCGATTTTGGTCTTATGCCCGTATCTTGGGCTACAGGTCTCCAAACGACTCGCCGTCAGCGGCAACGCGAACTTTGGATCGAGACGGTCGTTTCAGTATACTATACTCAAGGTGCACCTTCCTTTTCGGGAGGCTACGTGGTTAAAACTCCATAGTTAAGCGTGCTTGGCCTAGAGTAGTGATCAGGATGGGTGACCTCCTGGGAAGTTTCCCAGGGTGGATGTGAGACGGAAAGGCCAATAACCAACAGACCGGGCGTCCGATTTACGCGCCGTCTGTTTCGTTGAAATCCTCTTGATGAGACAGATCTTTTTGCATACTCCGTCCGAGGTTTGGACGCAAATGGAGTATGGTCGAGTTGGTTTTGCCTTAAAATCCAACTGGGCCCCTAGGACGAAAAAGCCAATAACTCTCAGACCGGGCGTCCGATTGACGCGCCGTCTGCGACGTTGAGTTCCTGTTGACGATACGAAAGTTTTGGATACATCAACTTCGTACTTTGTGATAGTTGATGTATCGGCCTCTCAGCTCGTGGAGCGGACCCTTCCGAACGAGTTTGCTATGTGCGGGAACCCTAGTGCGACTTCTACTTCGACAGCGACGACCGTGCAGAGATCCTCAGTGGACTGCGGCAACGACCATGCAGAGATCCTCAGTGGACTGCGATGACGACGATGCAGAGATCCTCAGTGGACTGCGATGATGAAGACAGCTGGTCTTGTATCCTATGTGGGTCCTAGCTGTATTGGTCTTGTATCCTATGTGGGTCCCAGCTTAGATGATTCAATACTGGTCTTGTATCCTATGTGGGTCCCAGTATACATAAATCAACGAAGACAGCTGGTCTTATATCCTATGTGGGTCCTAGCTGTGCTGGTCTTGTATCCTATGTGGGTCCTAGCTGTGCTGGTCTTGTATCCTATGTGGGTCCCAGCTTAGATGATTCAATACTGGTCTTGTATCCTATGTGGGTCCCAGTATAGATGAATCAATGAAGAGTGCTGGTCTTTTATCCTATGTGGGTCCCAGCATAGATGATTCAATACTGGTCTTGTATCCTATGTGGGTCCCAGTATAGATGAATCAATAAAGAGTGCTGGTCTTGTATCCTATGTGGGTCCCAGCTTAGATGACTCAGTCCTGGTCTTGTATCCTATGTGGGTCCCAGCCGTACTGGTCTTGTATCCTATGTGGGTCCCTGATTAGATGATTCAATACTGGTCTTGTATCCTAAGTGGGTCCCAGTATAGATGAATCAATGAAGACAACTGGTCTTGTATCCTATGTGGGTCCCAGCTTAAATGAAACAATGAAGACGGCTGGTCTTGTATCCTATGTGGGTCCCAGCTTAGATGATTCGGTATCTATGCCTGATCATCTCTTTCACCCTTTTCGATGATGTATACCTGTGTGAGGTGAATCCTATTGTTTTCCTGTGTGGATTGTGTTGTGCTATCCTGTGTGGATTTCGTTTTGCTTTCCTGTGTGGAATACGTATACTTTCCTGTGTGGACTGAGTTGTACTTGGTCTCGAAGGTTGGAGAATATTGGAATTGATGACTTAGGTATATGTATGGGCATATACCTAAGCAGTGTCGGTTGTTATTTCGTGTTTGTATCTTCCTCTGTGGTTTATCCTTTGTGGATTTTGGGAGACCTTCAGGGGTCTCGGGGTCCCTACTGAGTAGCTTATACTCACCCCTGCACGGGCTATGCCCGCACTACGTTGTGTTGGTTGCAGACGACGGACATCGTTGATCTTGGCTGAGGCTTACAGAGCAGGACGGTACCTGGAGGTGGACCACTGGGCGGGATGTGTTCGGAGCGGACGGCGGGACCCGAGGATCAGTGGAGCTATCTGTACTCACCCTTCATGTGGGATTTCCAGTGGACAGCTCGATGTAGCGGCTTTTACTTTACAGTTGTTGTTTTCCCTTTCGATTTTTCCTTTACTTTCAGTTTGGGTTTGTATACTGGCCCATTAATTTTCCGCACTTCAGTTGTACTATGTTCTTACTTAGTGTTTACTTTTCCGATTGCTTACTCTATGGTGTTTGTTTACTTTACAAAGGCAATGAATTCCCTTTTTACCTGGATTTACGCCTTGGTGTGCTAGTCGCCAGCCCCTGGCCTATGGAAGGCGGGCTTGGGGTAGTCACGGCACGGACCCCGAGGGCGGGTCGTGACAAATTGGTATCAAAGGAGTTCGATTCTACCGCGAACTCTGATCTTTTCTATGTGAAGCAATAATGTTTACCATATTGAGTGTGGTAATCAGTCCAGGGAGTCCAGTGTTGGTGCGGCGGCTAACGTATCCGTACACCAGGACCCTGACTTCTGATTTCCGACTTAATGCACGAAAACATTGATTGCATGTGTGATCAGGTTTTCTTTGTGATTACTTGTGTCAGCTCACCAGGTATACTGTTCTGACCGTGGCACACCTGTTTCTTTCAGGATGGCCCCATGAAGGAAGCCAGCTAGGGTTCCGAGAGTGGAGTGTGATGACAACCCACCGAGCGACGAGGCCTCGGTGCAGGGCTCCTTGTCAGCAGAGGCACCAGCGGTACCTTTACCCGCCGAGCCCCCGATGCTTCCAGCACTGGCAGCTGACGATGCACGACGCCTCAGAGCTCTGCACGAGTTCCAGTGCCAGCGACCACCCAGGTTCCGTGGGGAGACGGACCCCCAGGCAGCTAAGGACTGGCTGGAGGCGGTCTTCTGAGTTTTCAGGCTAGTGAGGACACCAGTAGACCTCATGGTGATCCTCACAGTGAGCCTACTACACGCAGCAGCAGGACGATAGTGAAGCTTGATGCTCCAGGTGGCGATGAGGCATCTCTTCTATGGACGGACTTTGAGAGCCTCTTCTGCTCGGAGTTCGTCCCAGCCACCCTTCGTGCGGTGCGTATACAGGAGCTTCTTCAGCTGCGGCAGGGCAGTTTGACAGTAGCCCAGTACTCGGCGAGATTTACTGATCTCTCGCGCTACTCCACAAATATGGTATGTGACACGTTCTTCCGGGCCCGGACCTTCGAGCAGGGACTGAGGCACGAGATCAGGGCTTCGATGATCTCCCTCAACATTCCGACATAGGCAGAGGTGTTGGAGAGGGCCCTTCTAGTGGAGACTTTTCTCGCCGAGCAGGTTCCAGTGACAGGACCCTCCGCTGGACGGCCCGTAGCAGGTTCTTCTACAGCTGGCATTAGACAGGTGACGTAGAGGTCCAAGCGGGCCAGACCATCAGATGGGCAGTCACATGATTACGATTCGGTTGTGCGGGGCACCCGAAGGAGAGCCATCTACGCGAGGGGCAAACATTGCTACACATGCATTGGGCGAGGTAACATGGCTCGAGACTGCCTGACTCGTCTTACAGATGAGCATCATGTGATAGAGGGACCTCCCAGACAGAGATTCGGCCACGGTGGTCCGCAGGGTACAGGCAGACGAGGCAGAGGAGCTGGCCGAGTAGCAGATGATGGGAGACACTTCGAGGTGTTGCCACCACCACCACTAGGAGGTCCACCCCGACTGAAAGGAGTTGGTGGACATGGGAGAGCTCAGCTTCAGGCAGCTGAGGCCTTCGATCATGGAGCTCTGGGAGCAAATGGACAGGAGAGGAACTAGTGGATACATCCTTTGTACTTCTAGTTCCTTGTTGCTATTGTGTAGTGTCTTTGTATTATGAGCTGCAATAATAAAAGACGCATACCTTTGTGATGTTTTCATTCTTGTCCTCTTTTGTGTTGTTACTAAGAGGTTCCAGTTTTGACTGTTGACTTGACCCTCACTTGTGAGACATCTACTGGAGGAGACCCAGTTACCACACACTATTGCCAACAGTGTGACTCAACCCTTGGAGGCGAGAGTAACGGTTGGATCTCTTGGTAGTAGCATCGAGGCCTTACGACGTCATCCTTGGTATGGATTAGTAACATCCATGTTGGGATTGACTGTATTAGGAAAAGAATGTGGTTCATCCAGGGGATGGGACCAGATTTCTCTTATCGGCAAAGAAGAAATCTTGCAACTCTTGTGGGACCTGAGATGGTCCAGGTCATCTAGGCGCGGATGAGTACAGTTCAGAGCCGACATAAGTCATATGCTGACAGGAGGCGAAGGCCACTAGAGTTCGAGGATGGCGACCACGTCTTCTTGCGGGTCTCACCTCGACGTGGTTTACGGAGATTTGGCCGTGGCAGCAAGTTTTCTCCACGCTTCATCAGGCCTTTCTAGGTCCTCAGCAGGTTTGGCGTGGTGGCTTATCACCTGGCTCTACCACCTCAGTTGCACCGGGTGCACGACGTCTTCCACGTATCTCAGCTGAGGAGATACGTGCACGACCCGACGCACATCATTGACCATGGGGAGCTTGACGTTGACGATGGGGCAACTTTTACGGAGGTCCCGGTGGAGATCGAGGATCGACATGAGCGGGTCCTACGTGGACGGTCGATTCCTCTAGTGCACATCAGATGGCAGCACAGGAATCTCCAGGAGAGAACTTGGGAGCGGGAGGCTCAGATGCGTGCTCAGTACCCTCATTTGATTCCCTAGTTTTTGATGTATCTTTACGGGGACGTAAAGCCCTGAGGTGGGAGTAATTTAAAGACCCGTAAAATTAAAGGGAAATTTTTTCTTAATTTTTTTTGGATTTTTACAAGAGTGCGGTTTCTGACGGTACCTGATTCTGAGGCCCAGAGTGCCCGGAATCAATTTCTGAAGTTTGGCTCGGGTACGTTCAGTGAACGAACGAGCGGGAATTTCTAACTTTTGAACCGGTGCCCGGAATCAAATTCCGAGGGCACCGATGAACTCGCAGCGCCGATATTCGTTTAAGGATACCTTTTCCGAGGTTGCATTTTATGCGGAATAAAAGTTAGTTTTGGGAGAAATTATAAGAAGTTAAATAAAAATGTGGAAACACTTTTTATTTTTAACTTGTTAGTTATTTTCTCCCAAAGGGAGTTAGAGGTGGGACCCACATCCACTTAACCTCCCTTGGGAGGATTATGTGTGGTGGGGCCCACAAAAAGCATAACTCTTCACCTTCTCTTTTTAAACTCCCAATAACCCCTCTTTAATTTACTTGACAACTTGGTTAATTAATGGAGTTGAGTTGTTTGAATTTCAAACCTTTGAAATTCAAATTGATAATTGTGTGAATAAAATAAGCCTTAGCTTATTTTATTTTGGTTGCACTCCTTAGCCATCTTGAGAGGTTTTGAAGAATTCTCTCCTTCTTCTTCAAACTTTGGCGAAGAACGCAAAGAACATTCGGACTTCGACGAAGAACGCCACGTTCTCGGGAACCGTCTTCCGCGACGCCATACCCGCGACACCGACGACGTACTTCTTCCACGTCATCTCTTCTGCGACGGTTTCTCGCGACGAAATTGCCGTTAATGAACATCGAATCCTCACTTCACGACATCGACGTCCTTCTTCCGCGATGCCGACCACTGCGACGATCGTCTTCCGTGGGTCGTTGACGATCATCGTTCTTGAAACCGAGGTAGGGGTTTGTTGTTGTTTAATTTATTTATTCTCATTCTTGGTTCTAGCATGACTATCTTGAGGATAAATGATTATGTGTTATCATCTAACGAGAGGGGGGTCGGACCGCACAAACACGGCCGAAACCCCCTCCCTTGTTCTTGAATGTTTCTTGCGGAAGAAACGAGATGGCGTGGTGCCGTCGCACCACGCGGGAATCATTCGACAATTATTGTGCGGCGCCATCGCGCCGCGCCGTGGAAAGATTATCATGAACGTGCCGCCGTCGCGCCGCGTCGAAGAAAGCCGAAGGCGCCGCGGCCGGAGCGGGGCCGCGGCGGAGGGGCACGGTGCAGTCGCACCGCACCGGACGATGAAGGTCGCGGCCAGTTCCGGGCCGCGGTAGAACGAGAAGACCGGCGGCCAGCCGGGCCGCCGGTGTCGGAAGCCCGAAAGGGGACCGGCCTCGCGGGTCCCGTTGAGGAAGAACCGGCCGGCCCGGTTGGGCCGGCCGGAAGGGAGGCAAAACCGGGGGAAATTAATTCCCCCGGCCAGCCAAAATGGCCTCCATTAAGAGGGGGGCCGGTTTCACAAAGGGGGGCAGGCGGCCCCCCCGTTTTTCTCAAAAGCAGGTCCCCACGTGGGGGGGGGGGGGGGGGCGTTTGATCCAAGGCGCGACATTCAGCCGCGCCGCCAGCAGGAAGGTCGGGGGCCTTGCCCCCCACGCGTGGCACCCGAGCGGTGCCCCGGCCGCGCCGGACCGCGCCGGGCCGGGTCGGCCTGGACCCGGACCCCCCGTTTTCGAATCGATTTTGGTCTTATGCCCGTATCTTGGGCTACGGGCCTCCAAACGACTCGCCGTCAGCGGCAACGCGATCTTTGGATCGAGACGGTCGTTTCGGTATACTATACTCAAGGTGAACCTTCCTTTTCGAGAGCCTACGTGGTTAAAACTCCATAGTTAAGCGTGCTTGGCCTAGAGTAGTGATCAGGATGGGTGACCTCCTGGGAAGTTTCCCAGGGTGGGTGTGAGACGGAAAGGCCAATAACTAACAGAACGGGCACCCGATTTACGTGTCGTCTGTTTCGTTGAAATCCACTTGATGAGATGGATCTTTTGGCATACTCCGCCCGAGGTTTGGACACAGGTAGAGTACGGTCGAGTTGGTTTTGCCTTAAAATCCAACCGGGCCCCTAGGACTAAAAAGCCAATAACTCTCAGACCGGGCGTCCGATTGACGCGCCGTCTGCGACGTTGAGTTCCTGTTGACGATACGGAACTTTTGGATACATCAACTTCGGACTTTGTGATAGTTGATGTATCGGCCTCTCGGCTCGTGGAGCGGACCCTCCCGAACGAGCTTGCTGTGTGCGGGAACCCTAGTGCGACTGCTACTTCGACAGCGACGACCGTGCCGAGATCCTCAGTGGACTGCGGCAACGACCGTGCAGAGATCCTCAGTGGACTGCGATGACGACGGTGCAGAGATCCTCAGTGGACTGCGACGATGAAGACAACTGGTCTTGTATCCTATGTGGGTCCTAGCTGTGCTGGTCTTGTATCCTATGTGGGTCCCAGCTTAGATGATTCAATACTAGTCTTGTATCCTATGTGGGTCCCAGTATACATAAATCAACGAAGACAGCTGGTCTTGTATCCTATGTGGGTCCTAGCTGTGCTGGTCTTGTATCCTATGTGGGTCCTAGCTGTGCTGGTCTTGTATCCTATGTGGGTCCCAACATAGATGATTCAATACTGGTCTTGTATCCTATGTGGGTCCCAGTATAGATGAATCAATGAAGAGTGCTGGTCTTGTATCCTATGTGGGTCCCAGCTTAGATGATTCAATACTGGTCTTGTATCCTATGTGGGTCCCAGTATAGATGAATCAATGAAGAGTGCTGGTCTTGTATCCTATGTGGGTCCCAGCTTAGATGACTCTGTGCTGGTCTTGTATCCTATGTGGGTCCCAGCCGTACTGGTCTTGTATCCTATGTGGGTCCCAGATTAGATGATTCAATACTGGTCTTGTGTCCTAAGTGGGTCCCAGTATAGATGAATCAATGAAGACAACTGGTCTTGTATCCTATGTGGGTCCCAGCTTAAATGGAACAATTAAGATGGCTGGTCTTGTATCCTATGTGGGTCCCAGCTTAGATGATTCGGTATCTATGTCTGATCATCTCTTTCACCCTTTTCGAGGATGTATACCTTTGTGAGCTGCATCCTGTTGTTTTCCTATGTGGATTGTGTTGTGCTATCCTGTGTGGATTTCGTTTTGCTTTCCTGTGTGGAATACGTATACTTTCCTGTGTGGACTGAGTTGTACTTGGGCTCGGAGGTTGGAGCGTATTGGAATTGATGACTTAGGTATATGTATGGGAATATACCTAAGCAGTGTCGGTTGTTACTTCGTGTTTGTATCTTCCTTTGTGGTTTATCCTTTGTGGATTTTGGGAGACCTTCAGGGGTCTCGGGGTCCCTACTGAGTAGCTTATACTCACCCCTGCACGGGCTATGCCCGCACTACGTTGTGTTGGTTGCAGACGACGGACATCGTTGATCTTGGCTGAGGCTTGCAGAGCAGGACGGTACCTGGAGGTGGACCACTGGGCGGGACGTGTTCGGAGCGGACGGCGGGACCCGAGGAGCAGTGGAGCTATCTGTACCCACCCTTCAGGTGGGATTTCCAGTGGACAGCTCGATGTAGCGGCTTTTACTTTACAGTTGTTGTTTTCCCTTTCGAGTTGTCCTTTACTTTCAGTTTGGGTTTGTATACTGGCCCATTACTTTTCCTCACTTCAGTTGTACTCTGTTCTTACTTAGTGTTTACTTTTCTGCTTTCTTACCCCTTGGTGTTTGTTTACTTTACAAAGGTAATGCCTTCCCATTTTACCGGGATTTACGCCTTGGTGCTAGTCACCAGCCCCTGGCCTATGGAAGGCGGTCTTGGGGTAGTCACGGCACGGACCCCGAGGGCGGGTCGTGACAAATCCTTCCCAAAAGACAACAAATCAGTTAGAAAATTCAATAGATTCATAATATGGGATGATTTGAAAGAAACAAAAGCACCAATATGAAATAGAATAGAAAATATAGAATATGAAATCAAAATGGTACCTTGAACTATCAAATGTCTTTCATTTAATCCATCTAATGCCTAATTCATAACATGGATATGCCTCATTTCTTCTTGAGAATGATGGCTCGCTTGTGGATTTACCAAGAACTAGATCTGCCTAGAAGATGAAATTGCCCTACTACGACATCCACCATACCAAGATCCAACCTTCCTAGTTGGCTCCCACCAAACAGAAAGTCCCTCGGAAGCCATGGATCCAACCCCACTCCGAAGGGGATGCGTCACCTTGAAAAATATCTATAAGTGACTCATAGCTCCACATTAACAACAAGTCATTATAGAATACGTATAGGAAGTTCGGGTGTTCCCTAGACTCATGCACTAGTGGAACATAAAAGACCTTGCATCAGAATTCATAGATGAAAACTCCCAAGGAGGATGGTCTAAACTAACACCTCCCTTCTTCCCCTTCTCCTCTCACTTCCTTTTAATCTTAAATGAACTGCCACTTCCCATCACTGATACTTTCCCAGAGAAACCAGACCTCACCATTTAGTTAATATCTACCATACAAGCTCAATCAAAAACATCATCATAGGTCTTATGATTAAATAGGAATACCTACAAATAAATCTCTGTCCCCAATCACTTTGAAAATATAGGATCCTTTATCTATTCATTAGAGACTATTATGGGGGGGGGGTGTCACGAACCATCCTCAGGGCCCATGCCGTGACTGCCCCATACCCGTCTTCCATAGGCCAGTGGTTGGCGACTAGAACCAAAGGCATAAATCCCTAAGCTGGGAAGGCATTGCCTTTATAAAAGTGTACAAACACAATAGAGTATGCAATAGGAAGTAAACACTAAGTAAAACTGAATACAAAAGAGTGTGCTAGAAAGTAAATGGGCCAGTATAAAAACCCAACTGAAAAACAAGTACAAGTAAAAAGAAAAAAACAACTGAAAGTAAAGAGAAACTCATGGATCATCCTCCAGGGTTCCTACTTGAAGGGTAGGTACAGATGGCCACCTCCGCACTCACGTCCATTAGTCTCCTCCATGTGCCGAATCATCATAAGGTCCACCTTCAGGTACCATCTAGTTGTGGAGCTCCCGACCTCCGTCATTGTTGTCCGTCATCTGCTCAACACAACGTGGTGCAGGCATAACCCTTGCAGGGGTGAGTATAACGATACTCAGGAGGGACCCCAAGACCCTCAAAGACTCATAATATCTACTAAGGAAAAACAAAATAATAAAGATAAAATAAAGAAGTATCGACCAAACCTACTTAGGTATATCCCCATTCATATACCTAAGTAACCAAACTCAGTCCGACTCCAACTCTCGAGCCCATGTACAAACCAAATCCAAAAAGAAAGTAAAGTCAATCACCAAGATGATAATGGTTGAAAGACATGACTCAGCTCACATAGTTATGCCACAATAGTAGAGAGATATAGATGATTAGATGTAGCCACATGATCATTTAAGCTGTTGGACCCACACAAGATACAGGACCAGCTAAGCTTCCGGACCCACACAGGATACATGCCAGCTGTCTCGTCTAAGCTTCCTGACCCACATGGGATACAATCCAACTATCTCGTCTAAGCTGTCAGACCCACACAGGATATAGTCCAGGTATATAGTTTAAGTGGTCAGAGCCACACCGTATTCCGGTACAGTAGTCATCATCGTCGAACACATAGAGGATTCCAGTATAGTAGTTGTCGCACTCACAACCAACTCTAGGGTTCCCGCACACATAACACTTGATTCTGAGAGGGTTTTCTCCTCATTCAAAGGGTTCAATACATCGAATATCACTAAGTCCTATGTTTATGTATCCCAAAGTTCTGTCTCATCAAAAGAAACCCAACGTGATAGACGACGGGTCAATCAGACGCCCGGTCTGAGAGTTATCATCTTTTCTGTTCTAGGGGCCCGATTGGATTTACACTCGATCCAAACCTGAATGTTTTCCAAAGTTGTCCAAAACTCACTTGGAGTATCATGAAAGGACTGCCTCATCACAAGGGTCCCAGTGCCGTAGATGGCGCATCGTTCGGACATGTGGTCTTGGAGATATTTGAATTTAGGCGATGTCAGGCCAGACCCGTCAAGCACAGTGGAATGGTGGGTTGGACACACCCAACTCGGTGGTCCGACCTAGCTGGGGGTCGGCCCGGCCTGGTTCAGTGGGTTTGAATCAGCTGGGGGGTTGGCCCGGCCCGTTGAGGCATGACCCACCTGTGGAACCGGCCCACGGAGCGGGCCCGTCCGGTTCGCCCAGCGGCGTCGCCTCTCCCTGCCCAGCTGACCGAAGCCAACCGGCTCTGTCCAGCATGAGCAGCCAGAACAACAGGCTGCTGTTCATCCCATGCGGCGCCAAGAGGCATCACAGTTGTTCATCCCGGCCGGTTCGCCTAGCAAGCAGCCCGCGTTTGCGGGCTGCAGTTCCCCCACCGCACAATGCCTATGGGTGACACGAACCTCCAGCCCAGCAGTCGTAGTCAGCCGATTATTCCAACCCGGCTGAGATGAGGTCATCCGGTTCTTCTCCAGCTTGAGCGGCCAACCGATGCGGGATGCAGTTTTCCTCTATGCGGCTTCCACAAAGACACCTGTCTACCGTCACTTTGGCCCGGCCTGGCTGCGGCCTTCAGTTGCCTCCGCCTTCAGTAACTACTGCCTCATGGCTGTGGTCTTCTTTCTCTAGTGCTGTATGATGACACCAAGCCCTTATAGCTCTGCCTCCATTTTTAACACAATCAAGAACCAATGGAGGGTCGTCGGGGCGTGTTTGTTCGGCCCGTACCCTCCACGTTAAGTGATAACAAAAATAATTGGCCACTGTCAATCCAAATATAATCTCCAAAGTAAAAGGGTATAATTCATACATTCCAATAAATAAACCAAATCCCCCTACCTCATAATTGATGTTTCATGTTGACGAGCTATGGAAGACGAGCATTACTAAAGTCAGGTGTTGCGGAAGACGGTCATCGTTCCGTCAATGATGAAGAAAGTAGAGTTTAGAATGTCGTGTCGACATGACGCCTTCAGTGTACTTCATGGGAAAGGGTGCCTCCTTTCCTTTCTCTGGTTGAAGAAGTGGAGGAGATGTTGTTTCACATTCCTTTGGAGACGTGAAGCATTCTTCATCGAGAGGAAGATGTTTTTCGCATTCTTCGTGGGAAGAACGCTTTCCTTCTAGTTCTCCAAAGCCTCTCTAATAGAATATTTTCCAAGCCAATAAAATAATAGTCTCCCTCATATTTTAAAGATTCCATGCAATTAGAATGAATTCAAAATAACTCATCACACCATAAATAAATTAATTATGACATCAATTAATTGTGTTGGCAAAATTAGGGGGGAGGGAAGGTGAAGAGTTCACCCAAAATAAAATAAGAATGAGTTGGCTCAATAAATACAAGGGGAGTTAAAGGGGTTCAAGGGGAGTTGAGGGGTTAGGTGCTCGTGTTTACCCCACCACATAATATCCTCCAATTGGAGGTTTTGTGGGGGTGGGACCCACCTCCAACATCCCTTTGGAGAAAGTAACCACCACCTAAAATAAAATTATGTACCACATAAATTTTATTTAATCCCAAAAAATTAACTTCCACTCTCGACCAAACGCAACTGCGTTAAAGGTATACTTAATAGAATACCGGTGCTATAAGTAAATCGGTGTCCTTGGATTTCAATTCCATGCACCGGTTCAAAAGATAGGAAAACCCGCACGTACGTCTACTTAATTTACCCGAACAGAACTTCAGAAATTGATTCCGGGCACACCGAGCCTCAGAATCTGGCTCCATCAGAAACTGAGGACTCGTAAAATTCCATAGAATTTAAGAAAAAATTTTCCTTGAAATTTTCAGGTCCTTACATTACCTCCACCTCCGGGCTTTACGTCTCCGTAATGCTACAACACACACTAGGAAAACAAATGGTGGTACTGAGCATTCATCTGAGCCTCCCGCACCCTTGTGCTCTTCTGGAGGTTCCCGTGGTGCCAGCGAACAAGAACTAGAGGAATCAACCATCCACATAGGACCCGCTCCTGTCGATCCTAAATCTCCACTAGAACCTTCATGAAAGTTTCCCCATCATCGATGTCCAGCTCCCTGTGGTCGATGATGTGGGACGGGTCGTGCATGTATGTCCTGAGCTGAGATATGTGGAAGACGTCATGTACCCGGTGCAACTGATGTGGAAGGGCCAGGTGGTAAGCCACCTCGCCTAATCTACTGAGGACCTGGAACGACCCGATAAATCACGAAGATAACTTATCACCTCGGCCAAATCTTTATAGACCTTGTTGAGGTGAGACCCGTAGGAAGACGTGGTCACCATCCTCGAACTCCAGTGGTCTCTGTCTCCTATCAGCATAGGACTTCTGTCTTCTCTATGCAGTCTTCATCTACTCCTGGATGATTGGAACCTTCTCCGTAATATCCTGCACCATCCCTTGTCCTACAAGTGCAGACTCTCCTAGGTCAGTCCAACATAGAGGTGATCTGCAAGTTCAGCCGTACACTGCCTCGTAAGGGGCCATCCCAATGGTGGAGTGGTAGATGTGGTTGTACACAAACTCCACCAAGGGTAAGTGATCCTCCAAGTAGTGACCAAAGTCGAGGACACATGCACGGAGAATGTTATTGAGAGTCTGAATGGTCCTCTCTGTCTTACCATCCATCTGAGGATGGAAGGTGGTGCTCAAGTGAAGCTGCATCCCAAAAGCCTCTTGTAACCCCTTCCAAAGCCGGGAAGTGAAACTAGCCTCTCAATCAAAGAAGATAGTTGATGGAAAACCATTAATCCATAAAATCTTCTGTACGTAGAGGCGTCCCAAGATCTCTATTAACCCCAGCTCTCTGATCGGTAGAAAGTGGCCCGACTTGGTGACTCGGTCGATAATTACCCAGACAGAGTCATGTCCTCTAGATGTAAGTGGAAGTCCCATCACGAAATCCGTGGATATCCAGTCCCACTTCCACTCTAGAACCTCTAAGGGATTAACCAAGCCTGCTGGAACTTGGTGCTCCGCCTTCACTTGCTGAAAAGTGAGGCATCGAGAGACAAACTATGCTACTGATTTCTTCATACCTGGCCACCAGTGCTTTCATATGAGGTCATGATAAATATTCACCACTCCTGGATGAACCACTAGAGGGGAGGTGTGGAACTCCCTCAACACATCCTCCTGTAGTGCAACTGGTACCATGGTATCTCCTATGAAGAGGATGGCGTGCTCCCCACCTTCAGAAAACCCATCAGGTCCCTGTCCTATGGATATCTGAGCACGTTGCGTCTCACAGTCGACGTCCCCATTCTGTGACTCTCTGACTCGCTGAAGAAGTGGAGTGGTGACTATGAGAGAGATCAGATAGGATAATCCATCTCTATCCACAAAGGATATTTGGAACATGGCCAGCTGTTCTTTCGCCTCTCATAGTAGTAGAATTCCCGACCTCCTACTGAGAGCATTTTCTACAACCTTCCCTTTCCCAGGAGTATATACTATATCGAAGTCATATTCCTAGAGGAACTCGAGCCATTTTCATTGTCTCAGGTTTAGGTCCTTCTGTGAGAAGATATACATGAGATTTTGGTGGTCAGAGTAGACGGTAAAACGCTCGCCCATCATATATCCTGTTCCACTTGGACCTCTGCATCATCAGTCTACTACCGACTGCATAAGACTCCGAAACATGTCGCCCTATGGTGGGTCTCGATACTGGTGATTGCTCAGTGAGAAATCTCTCCACTAGAAGGGTTCGCTCCAGTACCCTCGCCCGTGTTAGAATGTTGAGGTGATTTGTTAATGCCATGATCTCATGCCCGAGTCCCTGCTCGAAGTTCCTGGCCCTAAAGAACGGGTCCCACACCATATACGTGGAGTAGTGTGAAAGGATAGTGAACCTCACTAAGTACTGAGCTACTGTCAGGTTTTCCTACTACAGATGTAGTAACTTGTGAATCCACACCGCACGAAGGGTGGATGGAACAAAATCCTCCGGGAACAGGCTCTCGAAGTCTACCTAGAGTAGTGATGCCTCATCATGAACCTGAAGCATCAGGCTCCACCATAAACCTACTACTGCGTGCGGAAGACTCATGGAAAGGATCACCATAAGGTCAGCTGCTGTCCCTACCAATATGAAAACTCTCACGATAGCCTCCAGCCAATCCTCAGCTACCTGTGGGTTCGTCTCTCCCCAGAACCTGGGCAGCCTTTGGCGCTCGAACTCGTGCAGTGCACTAAGGTGGAATGCACTCTCTACTGTTGGAGCTGGTGGTATCGGTGGCCTTACGGGTAGTGGTACCGCGGGTGCCTCTGCTGTGATGGGGCCCTTCACCGAGGCCTCATTGATCGATGGGCTACCATCTCGTACGTAACTTGGAACCCTAGTTGGATACCTTCGTGGGGCCATTCGAAAAAGAAACAGATGTGCCACGATCAAAACAGTATACCTGGTGAGCTGACACAAAGTAATCACACAGAAAATTTTTTCAAAGGAAACACACAAGCAATCAGTGTTTTCATTCACTGAGTCGGAGATCAGAAGTCAGAGTCCTAGTGTATGGATACATCGACCGCCGCACCAACACCGGTTTCCCTACACTGATAACCACACCCAAAACACTTAACACTATTTCTTTTAAATGAATCAGATTCTACGTTCTATGGTAGAACCGACCACCTCTGATACCAATTTGTCACGACCCGTCCTCGGGGCCCGTGCCTTGACTACACCAAGTCCGCATTTCATAAGCCAGGGGATGGTGACTAGCACCAATGGAGTAAATCCCTAAGCTGGGAAGGAATTGCCTTTATAAAAGTCAACAAACACAACAGTGTACACAACAGGAAGTAAAAAATAAGTAAAAATGAATACAAAAGAGTGTGCTAGAATGTAAATGGTCCGGTATACAAACCCAACTGAACAAAAAGTACAAGTAAAAAGGGGCAAACAACTGAAAGCAAAGAGCTGCTCCTGGATCGTCCTCCGGGGTTCCTACCTGAAGGGTAGGTATAGATGGACACCTCAGCACTCACCTCTGTCAGTCTCTTCCATGTACCGACTCATCGCAAGGTCCACCTACAGGTATCGTCCAGTCATGGAGCTCTCGGCCTCCGTCAGCGCTGTCCGTCGTCTGTATCCAACACAATGAGGTGTGGGCATAGCCCACGTAGGGGTGAGTATAATGATACTCAGGAGGGACCCTGGGACCCACAAGGTCTCACAATATCCACTAAGGATAATCAAAAGAAGAAAGATATAAACACAAAGTATCAAACAACCCTACTTAGGTATATTCCCATACATATACCTAAGTTACCAAACTCAGTCCGGCTCCAACTCTCAAGCCCAAGCACAAACCAAATCCACAATGGAAGTAAAGTCAATCACCACGATGATAAGGGTTGAAAGATATGACTCAGATCACAGAGGTATGCCACAATAGTATAGAGATATATATGATCAGATGTAGCCACTAGAGCATCTAAGCTGTCAGACCTACACAGGAGACATGACCAACTAAGCTGTCGGACCCATACAGGATACACTCCAGCTATCTCGTCTAAGCTGTCAGAACCACACATGATACAATCCAGCTATCTCTTATAAGCTGTCAGACCCACACAGGATATAGGCCAAATATCTTGTCTAATCTTTCAGACCCTCACAGGATACAATCCATCTCTCTCATCTAAGAGGTTGGACCCACACATGATTCCGGTACAATAGTCGTCTTCTATTAGTGGTAGTTTAGTTTTACAATATATATCTTCTATTAGTGGTAGTTTAGTTTTACAATATTTTTGTATTTCATTACTATTTTAAAATAAATAGGTGATACTATTGACTCAAATGTATTGATTTTATTATGTAAAGGATTTATTTATGGAGTTTCTAATAATGCTAATGAATTTTTAAATTGAAATATATAGAAATCATTTTATGACTTTTTTTAGGAATTATAATTAAATTTCTAGGGGATTTTATGCTTTATGGTAATGTCTCATATTTTCCATTAATTATTTTTTGATATTATATGGATTATTTTCAAGACTAAGCACTGAGATGGCATGTTATTCCCAGGCTCGGTGTGCCTAAAATAAATGTTTGAAAAATAATAATACATTTAATATAATGCCCACAATGTTTTCTTCAAAAAGGTTTAATAACTTTTAACAGGTTCCTAGATAATATTTTTGGTACACTGTTGAGTTCAAAGTGGTAGCATTCCACTAGGCATGACAAAACATTTTTCAGTGTTGGTCAATTGTTGAGTGTCATCTCAGGTGTTTTAAAATGATATAATAAATTAATAAAATTATTTATTTTATTTCATCGATGAAGAAATAGTTTTTTTAAAAATAAACCATTTTTCATATATCTAGGGGTAGTCTCATAAACCCATAATTATCTACATACATTAGGGAGAAACCTCCAGAGAATCCTCTCGAGAAGGTGATGATGGAGCTTTGAATCGACGATTGATGAACACCGATCTTTATGAGTCTCGCCAACAACAAGGATGCAACTTTGTTCTTCATCAACTATCATTCCAAATTGATGAAGGGATTTTGTTTTAATTGGTTTATTCCCCTTTCTTTATTTCTATTAAAAATGTGGATCAATCAACAAATAGATTGATCCACAGATCATGCATTTCATGAGTAGGGATTGATTAAATGAGGTTTTCTTACCCAAATTTCCGAGTCATTATAATTTCCCAAGAAATCATGGGAAATGAGGATAAACCATAATTCATGTGCCTTTATACCTCATTTATCTATGTTATTTTCCACTGGAACCTCAAACTTCCCGACTCAACAATGTCAGGTAATTCCAAATTTGACCAGACCTCAAATTTGAGGCAAATCGACAACTGGGGACAGATCTGTGTAGAGAAGGGCCCAATAAGCTCAGATATTTGATCATTTTCATTTATGGGAATTATAAGAGGTGTGGTGGTCTGTGGAAGAAACCACCAATGTGTGTTGGTGGTGATTGGTGGTGGAACATGACAGTTGATCATGCGTGGGTGATTGAACTGTGGGGGTTCGGGAATAACCACTACGGACGAAGTGATAAATGCGGCAGAGATGGAAGACCTAGAGTGGGCTGGACCAGGTGGCCAAGTCAGATCAGTGGGTCCTAAAATGATGGTTGTTTGGGATAGATGATGTGGACTTGGGTTGGATCTGAGGTCGGGTATGAGGAAACTAAGGTAGAGACAATTATTGTTGACCACAATAGTTAATTGTGGTGTCACATCAACTTGAACTGCCTTCGAGTGGGGTGACCATGCAGATAGACTGTGGGAATCAATATCATAAGTTGATATTGCATAGTAGGTGGAGTGACCGGGATAGTCAATCCATGAGTGGCCGGTCTGACGATTGGTGGATCGACTACGACTGTAGGTTTGTTGGCACCCAGTAGTTTTGCATCCAGTTTCTTTCCAACATCCCTAACTTTTAAAAATATTTTACATAGAACATGTTGTTAGTGGATGTGTGACCCTAATTTTGAGTTGGTCAAATCAGTACAATTTTTTTTCTACCTTATTCAGTTTGAGTCTCTCATTTTTTCATTTTCGGACCTGTATAGGTTGACAATGTTCCCTTGGTCCTTTCCTCATGGGTACATTGGGGAATTACTTCAAAATAATTGGTTTAATCCCTTCTAGATGCTGATTCTCATATAGATTTTTAGTATCCATCCACGAGAGTAGAGTGAAATCCTCTATCACCCAATGTGATGTTTTTGGAATCCATGTAACGTCCATGAGTAGGATGTTGATTATCCATATAGAATTCACTATTTTTAGGATTTGTGGAATTATATTTATACGATAACCTATAAAGTAGGTTGATCCAGATTGGGTTCATGGTTTCCCCCTATGGATTTGGGCGTGATCCCATCTCTTTTTATCATAACCATCCATGACCAATTAATTTTAATTAGTTTGTTCCCAAATCAGTTATACCTCCTTGTCGAGTTTCTCAGATGATATCATGACTCGAGGAGTGAGATCTCTTGTAGAATTCATGCATTGAGTAGAATCCAGTGGTTGGAAGTTGGATATGACTGCCTAATTGTGTGAAGTCATTCATGAGTTTATATAGGTTTTTCCTTAAATCATGTATCTATTATAAAATGAAACATCTTCTGTTGAGTTGAATATACTTGTTTCTTCATGCTTAGGTCTTTCACGGAGTGCTACAATGTATTTATATACTCACCCCTTCATAGGCATTGCCGACACTAGACGTGTCTTGTGAATATGGTTGCCCTTTTGTTGGTGTCCTTAGGGGGGCCATTATTGGGTGGATCATAGATGGATCTAGAAAGACCGAGGTTTTTACTTGGATCATACATTTTACATATTCTTCACCCATAGAGTAGATTGTAGTCTTCACATTTTTCAGTAGGACTTATGTGCAAACGTTTTGTGGTGGGATTGTATTTGGCCCTGTATACTTTTACATTAAACACAATTGTACTTAAGTTGTGGGATCCTAGTTATATTTATTAATTCCTTTAGTTGTTTTACATTTCAACATTTTTTGTCTTTGAGATGTGTGTGTTTGGATGGGTACTTTAGGAAAATGCCTCCCATTTGTGGTAAACGCATACTCGGTGCTAGTCACTAGCCCCTGTCCTATCTGAGGAAGGATTGGGTTAGTGGAGGAATGGTCCCCACTGGGATGGGTAATGACTGAGTGTCATTAGAGGGGTCACTTATACATTAGGACATGGAGTCTATGAGGTTTTTTTGGGGAAACAATGTTAAGTATTTTTTGTTTGGATTTCAACCTAGGGACTCTAGTGTTTGTGTAGTGGCCGATGTATCTATACACCAGGACTCTGATAACCATATTTGCAACTCATAACATGTAAAAAATGTTGTAGGGTACGACAATGGTACATGTATAAAAAAATAATGGTTGTGTATTCCTTGTCCTTTTTGAGTTATCTGGCCAGATATACTCTATTTACCATGGTACATACTGTTTTATTTCAGAATTCCTCCCTCTAGAGAGCCATCCAAGATTCTACTATGAGATCAAAAGGATGATATTCCTAGTGAAGATGAATCAGTATATGGCCATATATCGAAGATATAACTCAGGGTGGTTTACTAGCTATACCACCACCCATCGAGCATCGGATACAACAAGCACATATAGGAGAGGATGCATGCAGGATGACTGTATTGCATTAGTATCAGAGGTAGTGAACTCTATTGTTTCATGGTGAGCTAGAAACTCAGATGGTTGGGGATTGGCTAGAGGTAGTCACCCAATTTTTCGATATTTAGAGGACACCTTCTGACCTGATGGAATTCCTTGCTACCAGTCTTCTTTAGGTCTCTATAAGGTAATGGTGGAGTTTAGTGACTCAATCACATGATGACACGACTCTCTCCTGGATAAATTTGAGTTTATCTTCAGTGAGGAGTTATATCATTCCAATTTTCGATCAGTATGTACACATTAACTTCAACATCTACTATAGGGAAATATTACTGTGGTGGAATATTCAGTGAATTTTAATGAACCTTCATGATACTCCATGGATATGGTTTGAGATGAGTTATTTATAGATCAGAACATTGATTAGGGATTATGACTGGACATCAATGAATCAGTGGTCTCCTTTTGAATTTCTACCAATGATGGGGTACTTGAGTGAGCTCTGCTAGTGGTGGTTTTTCTTGAAAAGAAAGCATTGTTAGTGGAAGCTTGTAGTGGGAACTCAGTAGCTGAGACATCAACATCATGTAGCCAATATTATTCATAATGATCTAAGTGGGTTTGGGTATTTTGGGGGAGATCTAAAGACTCAAGAACTATAGTGTAGGACTCAAAGGTGTCTTAAATTATCCAAGGGACAGATGGTGTTAGTCATGTAGTAGATGGGGAAATATGGCATTATATTTTCAACCCATCGTACAAATAATCAAGAGATGGTCAAGGGACCACCAAAGTGGAGATAGATATAGGATAAGGGTTGTCAGTAGGGTGTCAGATATGGAAGTGGGATAGTATGGTTACATGAGGTAGTAGGAGGTTCGACCTATTACTGCCACCAACTTAGGTAGTGCATGCCAGGCCTATGGAGCCGGTGGATAGGGATGGGGCCAGATGTATACTTTGGAGGCTTATTGCCTTGAGGTTCTAGGGATGATACGTGGTATGATATGTGTCCTTTCCACCTTAGATGATGTTCTAGTAGAAACATGTTCAGGTAATTCCATTCATTCCACCAATCTTATTTGGGACTCAATGATCACAAACCAGTTTCGATAGTGTATCCTAAATCTTGGAGGAAAGAGTTTTCATGGAGATCTTTTGCTTGTAGTGTTGATTCCTTAAAACATCATTCTTAGTATGGACTTGTTATCCAAATTTCATGCTCATAATGTCTATTTTAGGCAAAGAGTGTGGTGTGTCTGCTATGATGGAACCATGTTTTTCGTTATTGGTGAGAATGAAAACCATGAAGTGTAGGATGGACTCACTCATAGAATGGTGTGGACGATGCTCATCGGTTTTATATCCCCAAAAATAGTGTAGTTGATGAAATAAGTCCACAAATTCTTGATGTGGTGAAAGAGTATGAGGAAGAAATTCCCAAAGATGTTATAGGTTTACCTCCTTTTCATGAGATGGACTTCTACATTAATCTACACCTCAGTACAACATCGATATCTACACCAACATATCAGGTGTCTCCCATAGAGATTCATGAGCTGAGGATATTGTTGCAGGACTTGCATGAGAAGGGATTTGTGAGACATAGGGATTGAGAAAAGGAATCCCCACTTTTTTTTAATAAGAAGGTAGATGTTAGGTTGAGGTTATGTGTGGATTACTAATTCTTAAACTAGGTGACTGTGAATAACAAGTATCCACTAGAGAGGATCGCTGAACAATTTGATTAGTCAAAATGGGAATGTTGATTCTCAATGACTGACCTTATTTTAGGCTATCACCAACTACGAGTACTATATAAGGATACACCAATGAATGCCTTCCGATGTTGTTACTATCAGTATGAGTACATGGTGATGCCTTTTGGAATGAAAAACACCAAAGTGGTGTTCATGGGACTCCAGAATTGGATCTTTCATACTTAATTAGACCAGTTCATGGTGGTTTTCTTAGATGAAATCCTATTTCATTAATCAAAATTGGAGGAGAACATGATACACATAATGATAGTCCTAGACACGCTTTGGGAGCAGCAACATTATGAAAAGCTCATGAAGTGCTAGTTTAGGATTCAAGAGGTCCATTATTTGGGACCTTACATCTTAGGGGCTAGAGATGCAATTGATCCATTAAAGGTTGAGATAGAGATGGTGGATTGAGTTCATTTAGGTATATTACTTTGATATCGTATATAAACTTGGAAATGGGGACATGGTGGAAGAATATCTTAGTAGGAGATCCAATTCGTAGTTGCTGAATGAGGCATCACAGTAGTTCCACATGTTGAAGATATCATTTATTGATGGAGATGGAGCTACTTACATCTAGTCTATGGTTATCACCTATCCACTATTACAACAATTCAAGGAGGCGCATATTGGGGATACTAATTGTGAGACCCTACATACTCAGATGTACATAGGGAAATCTCCTGATTGATATTCAAAATCTAGGGAGCACACCATTTTTTCATAGGATGCATGATAGTACTAGTGGAATCGCAAGAGGATGTTCTAAGAGTGTTTCATACATCCACTTTGGCCAAAAATTTAGGCGTGAAAATGATGTACAAGGACCTATGATGTTAGTTTTGGTGGACAAGGATAAAGAAAGGAGTTGTATAATTTGTCTCTTGATGCCTTCTATGTCAATAAGTGAAGGATGGGAACTTGGTTACATCGGGTTTAGATGAACCTTTTGAGGTTCTATAATGGAAGTAGGATTGGATATTGTTGGGAATTGTGATATAATTTCCACACACATCCTAGGGACATGATGCCATTAGGTTGATCGTAAAATGACTACTCATCTCTTCCCACATCATAGATATCTGAGAACAAAATTCAGTAGAGAGCATGGGATGCCTCTATATCCCAAGGGTTGTTTGACTCTAAGGAGTCACATCAATGACAGTTTCATATCATGATTATCGCCTTACATCCCAATTATTGAAGGGATTACATGAGGAATTTGGTACCCGGTTACAGTTTAGAAATGCACTTCACCCATAGACGGATGGCCAGAATGAGTTGACCATTTCAGGTTTGGGTGTTCCAATTTTTTGGGGGAGACCCAAAGCCTGCTATTTTTCTAATATTACTGATCTGATTATAAACCAACTTTCAAATTGGAAAGGGAAATCTCTCTCCATGGCTGGGAGAATTTTCTTGGTCAAATCAACCATTGTCTCTAAAATGGTCTACTGCCTCATGATTTATAAATGGCCTGTCTGTATTTTCGATAAAATTAATACTTATATTAAAAATTTCATTTGTACTGGAAGTATTCTTGAAAGGAATATTGTCACTATACCTTGGAATTCTTGTTGTAGAACTCTTGATAAAGGTGGGGTTGGCATAAAAAATTTAATGCTTTTCAATGACGCTCTCCAGGCCCGCCTCACTTAGCATATTATTAATCCCTCTTCTAAAGCAACTAAATGTTTTTATCATAGATTTATTTCTAGGCTTTTAAAAGGGAATTTTAATTTCATTAACTCCTCCATCTGGCCACCTATCAGGGACTCTTATCATAAGATCATAGAGAAAACTAGATGGATGGTAGGTTCTGATTCTTCAATTAACTTCTGGTTTGACAAATGGTATGATAACCCCTCGATAAAACTGTTACCTACTAGTCACATTCCTGAGGACACTAATCAATCTATAAAAGATGTCCTTCAATTTCATCGTCATGATATCCCTGATAATATTATAAAAATCATTGATAATCATTCTTTTTTCCCTAATGGAGACTTCCTTGTCTGGGAACCTACCCCAAATGACATTCTTGACTCTAAAAACTTTTATAAGCAGAATTTTTCTCATATTGAATCAAATTATCTTTGGGTGAGCAAGTTTAATAAACCCTGGATTAAACCCTCTAGGCTCCCTCTCATTTGGCGTATTGACCATAATAGATTGCCTATAGATACTATTATTCATGTTTTTGGTATCCAAATTTGTTCTAAATGTCGCCTGTGTAACCAACATAGGGAGGATACATATCATATTTTCTTGTCTTGTGCGATAGCCTCTACCTTATGGAATTTTGTATTTGATTTATTCAACTAAAGATGGTCTTTTACTGATTCTATTTATATGTTTCTTAAAAACTTCACTAAATCTGAACATTCTTTGAAGATCAAAAACATCATTCTGGCGGCAGTGGAAGAACTCCTCCAAGAGATTTGGTATATTAGAAATGACCTTATTAATAATAATCACACTTTTAGTCTAAATGCAAGAAAATATCGAATTCTTGTCACGATCCAGGAAGCTGCTTTCATTCAAAAAGACTACTTCAACAACTCGGTTGGGGACTTTGAGATCCTTCGCCGCCTCTGAGTTCCTGGAATTTACCCAAAGCCCAAACGAACCTTCGAAGTTTTCTAGTAGGAACCAATGCGAGAATGGATCAAAGTCAATGTTGATGGTGCTTCCAAAGGAAATCTAGGCCATGCTAGTTGCAGAGCTATTTTCAGAGATTCTGCTGGTCAGTGTCAGGGCTGTTTCTACGTCGGATGTGGTCACTCATCATCGCTGGGGGAAAAACTATTGGGTTTCATCCATGCTGTTGACTTTTCTCTTCAAAGATGTTGGAGGAAGTTATGGATTGAGAGTGATTCAACCACTATCATTCATGCCATCTGGAATGGCAGCATTCATCTGGCCTGGAAGCATACTACTCGTTGGATGAACTACCTTAACTCGCTTCATGGGATTGATTTTATAGCTACCCATACTTACCGTGAACCGAATTCCATTGCTGATGCTCTTTCCCACAAAGGAGTTCACCAGCGCATGACTTATAGGAACTCCCTGCCTGCTGATTTATTTGAGATTTTTGATAGAGATTGTAAAACAATCCCCTATTTCAGACTCTTGTAACTTTCTTAATTTTCAATAAATTGTGATTTGGTCTCTGACCAAAGAATTACCTTAAAAAAAACTACAACTTGTTGAGTTTTCTTACAAAAATAGCTACGATTACACCATTTATATGGAACCATTTGGGGCTCTGTTTGGGCAACCCTTCAGGTCGCCACATTGCATGATAGACCATGGAGAGCCGACACTGATGGGCTTCGAGATGGTGTAAGATACTGAAGATGAGGTTCACATCATCTTGGAGTAGATGGAGACTACACAATGCTTTCAAAATTTATTTGTTTATAGGAGATGGATTCCTTCATATTTTCATGAAGGATCTCATGTTTTCTTTCAGGTTTCACCTTAAAAGGGATTACAGAGATTTGGATGGGGCAGAACGCTATCTCCGAGGTTCCTCATCCCACTCAAGATACTGTGTATATTTTGTGAGGTGATGAACCACTTGGATTTGAATCTTCAGTTAGATCCGGTACACAATGTCTTCTACATGTTGTATTTGTGGAGGATCATGCATAAACTATTTTACATCATCTACATTGGTAAGATGGATGTTGAGGATAAAGTCACTTCTTATAAATTCTTAGTGGATATCAAGGATCGATAGGAGAGGATCCATCATAGGTGATCAATTAATTTTGTCTCTATCGAATGGAAATTCATGAATATACTGGAGGGGACATGGGATGAGAAGGCTATGATTCATGCTTAGTACCCTCATTTGTTTGAGTATCCCTTATTTTGGATTTTTGAGGACGTAAAACCCCAAGGTTAGGAGAATGTAACATATAAAATTTTCCATTTATTATTTTGGGATATTATATAAAATATTTTTGACACTAGGAGCTGAGATAAAGTGTGATTCTAAGGCCTGCTGTGATATAATAAATGATTGGAAAATATTAAAATATTTATTAGCACAAACACATTATTTTCCTAAAAAAATTGCATAACTCATAAAATGGGATCCCAATACTAAATCCAAGGTCTCTATTGAGTTTATAATATTGTTTTACCCTAGGAATGACTAAACATTTCTCAGTGTGGGTAAATTGTGGAAGGTCATCTCAGGTATTTTTAAAGAACAAAATAAATTATGGAAAATAATTATTTTATTTTGTTGACACAACGACATGTTTTATTTTTAAATAAATCATTATTAAAAGATCAAGGGTTAGTATTATAAAATTATAATTATCTGTAGATTCTTGGATGAATCCTCTAGAGATTCTTTTCGAGCTGGCGATGGTGGAGCTTCGTATTGGTGATTGACGAACACCGATCATGATGGATCTTGCCAACGACAATGAAAAATCATCATTCTGAATTGACGATCAATCCAAATCAAGTTATGGATTCTGTTTTAATTGGATTATTCTATGTTTTTTTTATTTCTATGATGAACGAGGATCAATAGGTGAATAGATTGATTCATGGATCATGCGTTTTGTTAGTTGGGTTGATTTAATCTGGTTTACTAACTAAAAATAATTCATCTTTCTCGTTGTGAAATAAATAATGTCGAATGATGATACACCTTCATTATTTCACATTTATGATGAAAAAGTGTGTGTCTGAAGGTGTTTTTTTGATGAAAAATCATTTTTTTCATAAATAAAATTTAAAAAGATGGGTATTTTCGATGGAATATAAGTCTATCATGAATTATTTTAGAGAGACACATGCAATTCATTGGGAGTGTTTTATTTTTTATAGAAGTATAAACTCCATCGCATATACCTACTATGAGAAGTGAATGCATGGGATTGAATGAAAATTTTCTCATCTTAAATGTATCTATTTATGACTGAATGAATTTTTTTTTCATAAATTACTATGCTTGAATGAACAATTTTCAAATGAATATGTAAAAAGTAAAATAAGTTGTAGTGGAAGATAATATATAATTAATATATGATTTTTTAATTCATTTTGGACTAAATAGAAAAGAAATTATGGAATTTTTTATGATGTATAGGCCATCTATCATGGTTAAATTATCCATTACAATTTTCTATTCAAAATTGTTCAAATGATAAACTTTTTAAGAATGAATTAACTATCCCAAAATGAACCTCATAAAATTTTATAGTATAAAAATAATCTCAATCCTTTTTTTTGATCAATATAATTTCCAAAACCTCACTATTTACAATAAATACTTCTATTTTAATGTTTCATCATTGTAAATCATAAAAAAACTATTTATTTAAAATCAATTCTCCTATTTGAATTTATATGATGCATAAATATACTATTTTGAATCTATATTATAGTTTAATGAATTCTCAACTATAGATTTAGAATTTGTGTTCTATATATAAATTTGAAAGTATTCTTTTAAATTTTATAATTTTTATTAATTTTTTGAATTTATTTTCAGAGTGTGTAGTTTTATGTTTAATTGAATGTTTTATAGTTCAACTGTATAGGCATGTTGTGTTATATATTTTTTCTATTTAATTTTTTTGTATTATTTAGATTAATAAATGTTTAACTTATTAGTATCTTTAATACATAAATTAATATATTAGTTCAACAGAAATCTTATTTTAGTAATTATTTTTAAATTGATAATTTATTTAGTTAATAAAATTATTTTCATAAATTATAATTTTAAAAATTATAGATCTTATAGTAGATATTATTTAATAATAAAATAATGAAATTTATTTTAGAGATAAAAATTTAATCTAAAATAATAACTATTTGCGAAAATGGAAGAAATGTAGAAAATATATAAATATTTTAAAATAAAAATTGAACTTTAATTAATTACTATGAATCAAAATAAATAAATATAATCAATCTAAAAATAAAATAAATTTAAAAATAAGAAAAAAATTAATAGAGTTTTACTAAATAATATATATAACAATAAATAAAAAAGTAATGATCATTTATTAAAAAAATAAGTATACATAATTAATATTAGTTTAATATAAATTAAAATTTACGAATAACCCCCCATGTAAAATTATTTATGTTTAGTTAACACAGATTAATATTAGTAGAAATTAATAAAAAATAATTAATGCTGACCAAAAATATGAAAAATTGTTATTTTTTATATGAAATTATAATTTCATAATTAAAATTAATTTAAAGTATTAAATATTTATTATATTATTATAAGGAAAAAATTATTTTTATAAAAAATATATTTCAATCTATAATATTATAATATATATTAATTTATAATAAAATTTATATTATATATGGGTGTAAAAAAATAATATATAATTACTAATGTTAATTACAATAGAGAAAAAATTATTAAAAATAGAAATTAATTAAGTAATATTACATTAAATAAAGAAACATTAGTCATTTAATGTTATAAATTACATTAAATTATTAAAATTTACCCAAAATAATAATTAGTTACAATTTTTAAAAAATTATAAAATAATAAATAATTAATATAAAAAATAAATAAAATATGAAAAGTAACTATGTATTGTAAATTATTATTATTTATTAAAATTAATATTAATAAATAAAAAAATTATTTATCCCACTTGAGAAGGTTAATTATCTTTACATAATTAATAGTAAAATTATTATAAATATTAAAACATAATGTTTAATGACAAAAATATTTAGATTTTTTTTATTTTAATTAAATAAAAATATTATTAGAAAAAATGTTATTTTCTATTAATAATTGTTTTTTTCACATATTCCTAATGTCTAAAAATACTTTTATAAAAAAATAAATTATACAATTTCAATATTATATTGTATGACAATAACTAAGTATAATTATTTTATCAATTGATAATCTAAAATAAATAATGTCAGATACCATTAGGAAAAAGTAAAAATTCTATAAATAATTTAATAACAATAATAATAAATAAAAAAGGAATATTGATTAATTGTCTTAAATTCATATAATGAATTTAAATAAATCTAAAATAATTAACATTTTTTGAAATTATGAAATAATTATATAAATTTAAGCAACTTTTTAAAATAATAATAACCATGAAATTATAGTTAATAATTATTATAAAGTAGAATATGTTCTTAAATAAATTCCAAAATAAATAATTCATATTCAATAGTCTAGAGATTAGAAAATATTTTTTATTAATAAATTTTATTACTATTATAAAATTATAAATATTATTTTCAAACTTCTATTTTTTTGAAAATTGAAATTTTTATATTATAAGAATATAATTATTCATGAATATTATTTTACATTTCTAGATATTTCATATAAATTATAATTTTTTTTAAATTGTGAAATATTTGAAAATATTTTATTAATGTCCTTTGAAATTAGTTCAGTTCTAGGACGGATTATTATCATTAATGGAATTAAGTTATATAGTAATAGGTATTATATGCCATGGATTTTCAACTCTATCAAATTTTATTAGTAAAATGTACTCCATTAAAAATATTTCTATGGAGACAATAAAAATTTTGATACCTGGAAATTAAGGAAAAAATTATTAGAAATTATTGTGATTTTAATAATAAAAATACATCATTTGATTGTATAATATGAAATCATATAAATTATAAAAAATAAGATATTTGTAATTTATTATTTTTATTTAATATTATTTATTGTTATTATTTAAATTATAGTGATTTATAATAACTTTTTCACTATTTTCCCAGTCTCCAAATAATTACTCTCTATATCGAAATTATTTAACATAAAAAATAAGAAAATATTAGAAACAGAAATTATGTAACACTATCACATTAATGATATGACTATGATATAATATTTCTATTAGAAAACCGATTTCATCATTGAGATAGTGATATAATTACATTATGCTAGTGTATCATTCTATTTATTTTCATCCTCATAACATATGATTAAGAATTTGTACGGATAGTTTCCATTTATTTTGGGAATTTAATAGTAAATATTCTTATTGGACTATTTTCATAACTCCATTAAACATACCTCCTTAGATTTTGACGAATGAACATTACTTATACTTAAAATTCCCACAATCTGAAAATAATAATATTTATAATTATTTTAGTCAAATGATTTGTGTGTTAATTTTATTATAGAATGATAATGAAATTATAAATTATGATAGTTCATAATAAATGTTTACACTGAAATTCCTATTAATGTAGAAAATTATTGGTCTTCCACTATATGGGTTGCCATCTAAATGGAGTCCACATAGTCCAAAATCATATATTTACTCCACGTTTTATAGAATGTATATAGTAGTTAACAGTGGATGAAGAGAATTTTTTTTCTATCATCAGATTTTTCAGGGTGTTGATCTTACTTTTCAAAGGACTATAAATTGTTTAAAAAAAAGTAAAATTGAATGAGATGGACCTAGAATAGTGATATTTGGTATTCAGGTAAAATATATAATATATATACTACCTACCGTTAAAATTGTACCGACTATAAAAAATAATAAATCTTTTTTTCTAAGAGAGATCAAAATATTATAAAGATTAATATTTATTGACACATGAACTATTGATCTACTTTTTTGGTTTCTCACATGAAGAAAATATTTCATATTGAGAATTTGTGTTTTAATAAAATATTTTATATCTTTTTAGAGAGAAATAAAAAGAATAAAGAATCATTAGTGGAATTTAGAGACAATGAAAAGAAAATTCAGGTGTGTTAACCTCAATTTATTTTAAAAATTATAGAAAATAATTTTTTTTAACTTTAAAGCATTTTAGTATCTTTAACAATAAGATAAAAAATTTATATCTTTTATAAATGTATATAAATTTAAATAAAAATCTTTTATATAATTTCCTTAATGAAATTAAATTTTTTATATCAAATTTTAATTATATTAAACAATTTGTAAGAACAATATTTTTTTATGGATGTACCCATACAATAGAAATTTTTAAAAGTTGAAGTAGAAATTACAAAACTATGATAACTTAAAGGGTAAATTGGAGATAATTTCCAATAAGAGTAAAATTTAAATAATTTCTCTCATTATATTCAATATAAATATTCTTTAAAATATTATAAAATGGTACATAATAAAGAAAATGTTGATGATTTCAAAGACTAAATATAATTTCAATTTAATTATTATGGACCATATTTTGGTGGTGGTCATGAAAAATGTGTTCTTGATGAAATGAAATATAAATATCATACATATGTTCATTTCAATTTTGATAATATAACTTCATTTGTGTAGTAAGTTCAATTTCTAAGAACATTTTCTGTAATAAATTTTAAAATTAAAATTATATTGTTATTTTAATATTATATAATGATCATATTTAAAATAATATATAAAATATCCAAAATACTCTATGTATTTCAAAAAAGAAAATTTTCCAAATTGTTTCAAAGACTTGTAAATTTTATTATTTATTGTCAAACATATGAAATAAATTTGTTATTTTAAATATTATTAATTTTTTTTATATTTTTCTACTATATAGGTAAGAAATATAATTGTCATTAGATTATTTGAACTATATAATCCACCTAAAAAATTAGTAAAAAATTATAATAAATAATCCATTTCGGAATATATATTTCATATATTTACATAAGTGGACTTAAAAGAAATATCATTGTTGGATTCTATTATAGGAACCCATCAATTAGATTGTGATGTATTCTTTTATATCATACTAGAAGAAAATAATTCTTTATTTTATTTGGTAAAAAATTACATAGAAATGTTTAAATGTCAATTTTATGATACTAATTGTGTTTTCACATATATTTATGGCATGGAGTCATTGAAATTAAATATTAATATACTCTTAATGAAAATTAAAAGTTAATTGTCGCACATCTATCACATGATGTTTTTTAAGAAAATTACATTTCCACATTAATATATTTTAATGAATGGTTACAAGGAGCTATCATTAAACATTACATAATCTAGTAAATTTCTTTATAATTCACCTCTTTTCATTCCCAAATATATTTTTCAGTTTAGAGTTTTATAATGTTAGGAAATAATTCACACATATCAACCTATAAGAATAAAAAGTGGATTCTACTAAAATAATATCTATTTTAATAATAATACATAACTTCTTAATAAAAAAACATGAAAACTACTATGAAATGTTTTCACAACCTTCTTCATAGCTTCCCCATTCCTCTTAACAATCCTTAAACTCATGGAAAAATATTTTTAAAATTGGGATGAGCAAAAAAATATAAATGAGGGATATCAATAGATTTAGAGAAATTGTTAGCATGTGAGTACATATAATCATGTGAATCATTTTAAAAAAGACAAACATCTCACCCAATAAGTATTATATTATTACTTTTTGAAAATAATAGATTTCAATAAAACATAGGAAAAATAAATAATAACATAATGGTAACTTAAGGGATTACTGTTTAATATTGTAACCCTATTGGAATACATGTAATTTGTTACCCTAATGGATACCTTACAATGTAACCCCCACAACTACATTATGGTGTAACCATCGTAGTTAAACTTGGAGTAACCATACAGACAAACTGAAATATTAACATACCCAATGAATATGAGGGAGATATAGGTCCCAAACATCATCATTTAAATTTACAACAACCATAACATAAACATAAAAGAATAAAAAATTCATTAAAACATCAATTTTGAATTTTATAAACATAGAAGTTAAAAATATGATATTAAATTAAAATTCCATTTAAAATATATTATAATTAAAGTAAATTAATTTAAAAAAAGAATATGTGTATACAATATAAATCCACATAATAAAAAATAATATTAAAAAACTCATTACTTAAATAATATTATTATCACATAATTTATGAAGTAGAAGGTTAACCCAAAGAATGAAAATTGGGTTTAGAATTCCCATACCTCGAGTTCTTCTTTCATCAAACATCTTCGAACAACTTGTGTAACTGTTTAAAGAGTGTTATTAATATACTAAATGGAAATATTAAAATTTATTATTATTTATGTTATATTCTAATTACATATTTCATCCCATTTTTTGATAATATTTTGTTATTTTCATGGCTTTGGGTGTAATTATTTCATGGTTTCCATTTTTTATTTTTATAGATTTTCATTTCAGAAGGGGTAAAAACACTAGAATATAAATTTCATGATATCAATGAACTATAAAAAAATTAAATGGTATTATATATCAATTTCTTATATTTTATGAGTATGAAGCATTATATAAAACAATAATGATTAATGTTATTTTATTTTGGTCAATTTTGATCATTACCAACCACTGTTTTTATTAGATTATATTATGCATCAACCCTGGTTATAAAAAAAATATATGGAATGTAATATCTATAATAAAATATTATTTTAATATATTAATGGTTTTATTACCATATTGAAAATAATTAATAGAAATTTAAAACACACCATCCACGATATCGGCAAATTGACATAACAAGAATGCTGTTTTTAGTATAGAATAAACGGGATAGGAGAAGAAGAATGTTGATGAATTATTAAATTAAAACGTTAAAATTACATTATATAAATGTTAATGGAGTTTTCATGCATCTTGGATAAGTAGGGGTGAATATATTATAATAAAATAAAAATAATTCAAAAGAAAATAAAAGTAAATGAAATATGATTTTCACCTCTTGAATCCTCCTCCTTGAGAACCTCTTTAAGGCCGTTGGTTTTGGTATTTTAATTAGATTAGAGTGACTTGGAAGTGGGAAAGAGTCTTGGTAATGTAATTTTATAGAAATTAATTAAGATACAAGGCTATTAGGTGTGAGGAGAAGATGTGGCGAGTGGTTATATTTATAGTGGAAGAGAGGAGAGTATTTTGATTATTATATTCATTAGTATATTAACATGTCTATAGACTATGAATAATTTAAGAATTATCACCAAATATATTAAAATAATGAATTAGAGTAAGATATTGTTGTCTTATATTATCCTTAAATCACCTAGGACTCAATAAATCACGTATTTAGTATTTATCGTGAATTATCATATTTCACTATTCACCAAAAAGTCTTGTACTTCAGAAAAATACCCAAAATTCACCCCATCTATTTTTTGACATGTATATTTCAAATATGAAATCCATTTTTTGAAAATAATGATCTCAATATGATAAATATACTTTTTAATTAAAATAAAAATATATTAAAAAATACCAAATTAAAAATTATAACTAATTTTAAAAAACATTGAAAAATTAATTAAAATATTATAAAATTATATTACAAGCCTAAGACTAAATAATAATTACTTATGAATCTATTTAGTGAAAATTAATTATATTTTAAATAATTAAATTAATTATAGAATTATAATTTAATATTTATGATTTATAAAAATACCAACACTTAATGTATCATTTTGACAAAATTTATTTACTTATTCAATGACATAAAAATATCATGATTACACATATAAGATACAAATATTTTATATATACCCTCATAGGTGAGGTTACTATTCTATTGTCCAAATTACTATTCATAATTGTCATTTTACTATTCTTATGGTCATGTTACTATTCCATCAATATAAATTCCTTAATTTTTTTAAATATCAATTATTTAAATTTAAATTTATAATGAATTTAAATATTAATTTCCAAGATGGAATTATTTTTTAATAAGTACATGGGTTGTAACATTTTCCCCTCCTTCTAGAAATTTCATCCTTTCCATTTTTATTTACTTATTAATCATGTTAGGGTACCTTTCCCTCATAAAATTTTTAGATTCCCACGATGCTTCTTCAACAAGGTAGTTTCTCCACAAAAATATAACCTCGTTAATTACATTATTCCGCAATGCATGCTCTACAAGATCAAGAATATGAACAGGATATTCTTCACAAGAATGGTTCTCTTCCAACTGATCTACTTTTTGGCTCAAAACATGATATGTATTTTTCACAAAATTTATCAACCTCAAAACATGAAAAAATTGTGAACCTGAGATAAACACAGTGGAAAAGTAACTCGATAGGTGATTGGTCTAACTTTCTATAAGATTTCACAAGGTCCAATGAAACATGGACTTATCTTTCCTTTGTTATAAAATTGTATATCACTTTTCCAAAGTGAAATTCCAAGAAGAGCATGATAACCTACCTCAAATGAAAGTTTATTTCTCCAACAATCATCATAACATTTCTTCCAACTTTGAACTCTCCTCATTTTTTGTTCGACCATCCTCAATTTCTCAGCCAGTTCCTTTATTAATTCTAGTACCATCAACATCCTTTCTCCAAATTTATCCAAAAATGATAGAGTTCATCACTAATTCCTGTATAATTCCACAAAAGGTTCCATATATATACTAGAATGAAAACTGTTAATATAAGAAAACTCAACTAATAAAATATGATGTTCTCAAATTCTCATGTAGTCCACTGAACAATCTTTAAGAATATCCTCCAATGTTTAAATTGTTCACTTAGTATGTCCATCAGATTGAGGTTGAATGGTTGTAGTGAAGTTTAATTATGTTCCCAGTGTCTTATAAAGGCCATTAAAAAAATTAAAACTGAACATAGGGTCCTGGATAGATACAATGGATTTAGGAACTACATTTAACCTACCAACCTCTTTGAGGTACAATAAAGAATTATTATCCAATTAAATAGTATATTGAATAAGAAGGAAATGTGAAGAATTAGTCATTCGATCAATAAAAACCCAAAACACATTATTACCGAGAGATGACATTGGTAGTCCCACCATACAGACCATAGATATATTTTACCTTTTCCGCTATGGAACTGGAACAAGATGAAGCATCCACTTTGGTAGCTTTCTCTCTACTTTAACCTATTGATATGTCATACATTTCACAGTAAAATGTGCAACATATATTTTCTTTACAACCCACCAGTAATACTCCCAAATATCATGGTACATCATAATATTACTAGGATGAACTGAAAATAGAGAACTATGAGATTCAAAAAATAATTCATTCATCAGACGGGAATCACAAAGGGCACATAATCTCTTCCCAAATATCAAAACACAATCATTATCAAAAATAACTTCTAGTAACAATCCCATTGTAAAAAATTATGCAATTTTATATAACTCATGATATTTCCTTTATAGGTGATTAATTTCATATGATTGAAATAACTACACTCTCACCTGAAAAAATTGAGGAATTTCTTACAAAACAACATCGAAGATAAAATTCATCAAATCATTATTAAAGATTCCTTATTTAAAATCTATCATGGTTAATGATGCATGATGTTTTCAACTAAAGTCATGAGCCGGTTTTTTTTCTAGGATTGTAATTGATCATGTAATCAGAATCCTTTATTATTTCAATCCATATTCTCTACTTCATCCTTAATTCCTTCTAAATCAATATATACTTTATACTTTTATAGTCAGTATATATTTCACATTTGATTCAATACAAATGAAGCCTCAATTTTTTCAAGGTGAAATCCATAGATTCTAATTAAAAATCATGTGTGAGATAATTTAACTCATTAGGTTTTAGTTGTCTTGATGCATAAGAAATTACCTTATAATTCTGCATCAGAATACAACCAAGTCCCTTCAATGAAGCATTACTATAGATTAAAAATTCACTATTTCAAGAAAGAATTACCAACACTAGATTATTCACCAATATAATCATAATTTTATAAAAACAAACATTACATTTTATGTCCTAATAAATTTAACCCATTTTCATGTTAACATAGTTACTGGGTGAGATAATTATGAATTTTTTTAACAAACAATCCGAAATAACCTACTAATATAAGAAAACCTTGAATCTATATAACATTTGGAGTTTCTGTCCATTCATGAACAACATTGTTTTTTGTAGGATCAACAATTATTCCATAAATATTTATAGTATGCCCATGAAAATAAATCAGTTTCACCAAAAAACCACTTTTGTTAAATTTTCTTTATAATTTTTTTTATTTTATAGATTTCAAGAAAATCCTAAAATGTTTTTCATGGTCCTAATAAATTTTTGAGAAGATCCAAATATCATCAATAAAAACCAAAAAACATAACCAAATATTCATGAAATATTCTATACATAAGTTTGATGAATATAGAAGGGGAATTTTCAATCTAAAGGGACTAACAACAAACTCATAATGCCTGTATCTTGTTTGAAGAGCTATTTTTGAGATTTAATCTTCCTCCCCTCTAGCTAAAGGTAGATGGATCTCAAGTCAATATTGGAAAAAATATTTAGCTCCCTGGAATCAAACAAGTCATCAATATGATGAATATGACCAAATTCTTAACAGTAATCTTATTAAAATATCTATAATCAATGATAAGTCTCATGGAATAATATTTCATTTTAATGAACAAAATATGATCAACCTATGGTGCTGTGATATAAAAAATTACGGTATTATTAAAAAATCCTATAATTTCTTTTAATTATAGACATTTCACATGATCCATTCGATTAGGGGGTTTTTAAATATTATTATCATTTGTAGCTAAGTTAATAGTTAATTCATCTTCCTGATTAGGTATAACTCCAAGAAACTCATAAGGAAATACTTCCACATATTAATTTACAATTGAAACATCATTTACCTAAATAGTTCCATTATTTTCAACAATATGATCAAGATAACATTCATTCCCATATTTTAAATATTTATCACTTCCTAACATGTTATCAAATATATTGTTTAATTCGTGTATAAAAACTGAATTTCTTTCTAAAAAACAACCTCTTTAGATCTAAAATGATTCATAGCATGATAAATCAAAATCCAATCCATACATAGATTTGAATCAATCTTTTATATGGTAAAAAGACAAAGGATTTATATTAATGTCTTTATAATAAAAAAATAAGAAGATTATCATAACACCTTTTTTCTTTAATATATCCCTCTAGTGTTTTAACCAAATGTTTTAGTCTCATTTTTTGATGTGAAATTTGAAATTTTCCAAAAATTTTCTAAGAAATATTTCAATTTGTAGACCTCATATGAAAAAATATCTTATCAAAATATTAGTAAACCAAAAAAAGTACATGATACCACTCCATTGGATAGATCGACCTTTGATGACATAGTTTAAAAAGATCTCAGTACACCTTTCTGCATATAAAATGGAATGTTTCCTCCATTAATATCATTCTTTTGTTAGGTATTTTCATAATGACCCATCTCACAACATTTTAAACATATTACTAATTTCATATTATAACTAATCATAAATAAATTTCATTAAAATCATGGAACATTTTTCCAAATATACCACATTGAAAAAACTACCTAGTTTTATTAAAGAATTCACCATGATACATTTTACCACACATTTCAGAAACTGGAAACTAGAATTTCTTACCTTCTATTTTCATTCTATGATTATTACCCATGGATTTCCAGCTAAACCACATAATGTTCTTATTTTAAAATTACACATGATTAAAAACACACTCCCTTTTTACTTAATCAATAAATCAAGAAGGTTTCCCAAAATAGTTTAATTCACAAGAATCCAATTCAATTTGATATATTTTCTTCAATCCTAAGTGAAAAATATTGATTTTGATATCAAGATCCCAAACAAGATTTGGAGTGTACCTTTCTTATAGGGTTATGTTTTATTTATACATGGCCAGTGAGTCCCCATCATTATGTTTTAATTTAATGAATTGACTTTACATCATATGTTGAACCACTATAGGAAAATATTTTTAATGGAAATGATTTTTAAATTCATCCCATTCCAAGGAATAAATATCCCCACAATCCATGATATTCTGTACCATTGACCACCAATTGTCATATTCACATTGAAAATGATAAAAGAAAAGAATATCCTTTTTATTATATGTACATTATATGACATCTAATGTCTTTTGAAGGACTTTAATCCATCCTTTAGACACCACTACGTCTAAAGGGAAATTAAAATAATGTGGGTGTTTCCTCATAAAATGTTCCACTACTGTCAAGTTCTATTGCAGGAGCTTTGGTTTTTTATAGCATAGATTCCACCGCAATTTGTAGGATATGTAAACTAAACCATTACTATAACAAACTATTTGGTTCCAATTCCCACCATTCCTAGTTGTGAATTAAAAATAATATCATTATCTCAGTGCCTTCCTATTTCAGCTTCCCTATTTCTTCTATGGGAAACCAATTTGGACATAAATATCACAGATGATTAAACCTGTTAATCATCAAATAATGCTTCATTTAAACATAAAAAAAATCTAAAAATTCTTTTATTTTATTCCATTAACATCATCTTAAACCTGAATGTTCTCTAAACAATTCTCTGGTAAAAACTATAAGGAACCCACAATAAACATTACTTATTATGGTTAATTACATTATAATTTACTTAATTACATTCCCATATATCTTTCTGGTTTAGTGTTTTATAATGTTAAAACATAATTCATACATATAAATACATAATAATAGAAAGTGAATTATACTAAAATAATATCCATTTTTTCCTAATTCAAAATTTAAAAAAAACATGAAAAATATTCATGAAAAGTCTTCAAAAATTCAACTTGGATTATCATTTTCTATTACCCTTACTTAAAACCTTTGAAAAACATTTTAAAACTTGGTATGAGAAAAAAATATCATTATGGGATATAAAAAGAAGTATATAATCTATTTGTACATGAATAATTTTAATAATATTAATCATTTTCACAAAGACATACTTCTCACCCAAAAATTCTCATATAGTTACATTGGGAAAACATGAGACTTGCATAAAAGATAGAAAACATAAATAATACCATAAAAGTAACTTAGTGAATTACATAGTTAAGATTTTAATCCTTGTGAATAACATATGATTTGTAAGCATCGCGACAACTTCCTAATGTTACCCTCGAGGCTACCTTATGCTGTAACAATTGTAGTTACACATGGAGTAACCATACAACAAAACATCATATGATACCTTTTAAATTATTTTTTGGAATATATTGGTCATAATAATGATCAATTTAAACTCCCATGAATCAAAAAATAACCATAAAATAGGAATAATTCCAAAAAAACATTAATTCTAAATTTTTTAAAAATAGAAGTTTAAAAGAGGATTTTAAAAGTATAGTCCAATATAAATAACATATAATTAAAGTGAGATTTAATTTAACAAAATGAATATGTTTAAAAACTAAAAATCCACATAAAAAAAATATTATAAAAAAATTTTATTATAAAAATAATCTTAGTACCACATAACTAATGAAGTAGAAGATTAACCCAATGAATGGAAATTGAATTAAGAATTCTCTTACCTCAGGTTCGTCTTACTTCAAACATGTTCAAAACTCATATATTACTATTAAAAGTGTTATATATATATATATATTAAATAAACATATTAAAAATTTTAATTACTTATATGATATTCTATTAACATCGTTATACCAATTTATTAATAATATTTTGTTATTTTTATTATTTAGGGTGCATTTATTTCATGGTTCCATAGTTGGATTATTATGGATATTCTTATAAATAGGGGTAAAAAATATCTAATTGAAATTTAATGATATTAATGAAATTAAAGAACATCAAATTGAATTTTATATCATTTTGGTTATTTGGTATGAATATGAATCGTTAGATAAAACATTAATGATGAATGTTAGTTTATTTTGGTGAATTTTGATTATTACAAACCACTTTTGTATTACTAATAATATTATGCATAATGGTTTCAGTTAATAATACAATATATAATATATTTAATAAAATATTAATTAACCACATTATTGGTTTTATGACTAGATTTTAGGAATGTAATGGAAATTGAAAACACATCATCAATAATATTTGTAAATCAATACATCACAGATTTTTTTTATTTTTAGAATAAAATGTACAGGAGGAGATGTATGATTATGTAATGTACTAGATATTCCATGTAATTTTTTTAAATTATATTGAATTATTTTGAGACCAGAGGCGATATGCGATTCTAAGGACTATAGTGCCAAGAATTATCCATTGAAAAATGTTATGTTTAAAATAGCACACCAGAGAAATATTCATGAAAAAGTAGAATATATATTAAATTTGGAGTATCGATTCAAAATTTGAGGGCACTTTTTCCTTTAGGATGTTCATTTTACCCTAGGGATGACTTATGTTTTATCGGCGCATGCCTTTAGTTTGAAAACGCGATAATGTCATAATCATAAATAAAATAATGAAATAAAATTATTTTATTTTTCCAATTCTTATAACTCATGAAAGGTGACTCAAATTGAAAATATGAGGAAACCATTGAGCTCGTGGGTGTATGTTTTTCTTAGTAAGATCCTAATGTTGGACAACGCGAGCTAGCAATGGAAGTTAGTTTTTAGCTGTAAATAAAATAATTAAGTAACATTTTTTTTTTCATATCCTTATAACTCAGAAATAGTAAATAATATTATAAATTCAAGATTACTATTGAGATTTTGATGTAAGTTTACCCTTAGTCGGGGTCTATACTCTACTGGCATGGGTTGAGGGTGAAAGATAGTTTCACGGTCATTTTTATGTGAATTAAAATGGCACGCGTGCATTGTTTTGGAAACATATAAATGGGTGATTGGATTAAAAAGATGAGGGCATCGTTGCATCTGGAATAGCGACATTACATAATATTGGAACTAACTTTAAATGTCATGGGTCGATGGATAAAGTTAATTTTAAGACTTTTTGGAAGAAAAATAAAATAAATTAAAAAGTTATTTTATTTGTTTTTAGTCTTTAATGTGTGGCATGTCAGCACTATAGTGCTACGATGAGATGATGAAGAATCTCATTAATGAACCTCTTTAGTGGATTTGGATGGTGATGTTCCAATGTTCACATGTCTTCTATCATTAATTAAACATGGAATTCAAAGTTGACAGACAACACTGGAATTCCTGTGACGAATTAGAAGGAAACCACTCCAATGATGAATGACGGTGAATCAAACAATGGCAGAAACACCTCAGAGAATGGATCTAGGACCAATGAATTCCAAAATCCAACACCTTCGAATTGATCGTCAAACCCTACAAACAGATCTCCATAAAAAACGAGTCTTCCCCACTATAGAAGCCTCTCTAGGTTGGGGGGTTTATGTTTAAGTAAATTATTTCATTCCCCATTCATCCTTCATAGAGGATGAAATTGGGTTAACTCCAGAACAAGTTATCCTCTTGTTCAAACTTTTATACAAGATGGTTAATGTAGGTGGGGTAAAGGGAGTATTTTATTCTTTAAATTATTATTTATGTCATGTGTTTCTACTAACACAAATAATCTCGGACCAATATGAACAAATTTCGGTTGTTAATTTAGGTGTTCTATGTGATTTCCCCCCTTCAATCCTTCTATTTTTCCTACCTGTTCTTCATGGTGTAACAACGCCAGAACAATGGCCGAGGAAGCACCATGTGGAATAGTTGTGGCCAGGTTGGCTATGGAGTCAGCAGAAGGAGGTCGCGACGTGCTACTAGTGCTCCCTGGTGGGTGTAAGTGCCACAATCACCCAGGCCAACAGCTAGCTGTAGTAGGGCCGAGACACCCATGCCACAGTAGAGAAGTAACCTATGGAGCATAGATCGTAGGAGGAAGTAATTATCTACGGTAAATAGGGGGCGAAACCTCAACAATGCTATGGGTTGGTGCTGACCACATGGACCGACCGCGTTTTTCCAGTAGGTGGACCCCCATGGAAATCAGTTGCGGGGAGCAGGTCAATGCAGCTTATGTCGCGTTGACCCATAGGAGGGAAACACGGTCAATAACTGTGCCCATGCAGCTGGAGGAAGTTGGATACTCAAGTGGCCTAGTTGGGGTATGAGCCGAGTCATATGGTGGCTCGGGCTGGGTACAGACCAGCCAGCCATGCGGGCTGAGTTGGGGACCGCGAACCGCATTGCTGAGCGACTCGGGATGGAGTAAAGTGGACCACTGTTGCGGGATAGGGAAGTATAATAAATCTTGGGTATTGGAAGGGCCTACGAGGGATTGAAAACGGCCCACCAGTATGGGTCGGATTGAATAAATTTGGATCACTGGGCGAACCGATGGGCTGGACCCACGACCGAATCGGGTTGGGTCAAACAAGGCCCCATGGGCCTTGCTAACCGGCAAGGTCACACCAGCCCGACTCACACTCAAACCATTTCATCTCGGGTTGATAGTATTAGGATGGGTCATGAGGGATCCCCTGGGCCGATTGGTCCAGTTTGTCCGACTGAGATGGACTGGGCCCAGACACAACCAGAAGCTATTTACTAAAAAGACAATATCTTTTAGATCGACTGTATGATTGAGGCTCCCTCTATGGAATTGTGGACCTTACAATGAGGTGTTCCTTTGGAAATACTCTATGTTTTTTACATGGTAATAGTGATACAATCAATGGTTTGAGGATTATATTCTCTCAGAATGAAGCTTGTTATGTGTGGGAATCCTTTGGTTGGATTAGACCCAAAGACTAGCAACCCTGTGTTGATCAACTCCTAGAAACCCTATTGGGATCAGATCCTACAGAACCTTTATGTATCATCTTATAGAAATAATCTGTGGATTAGATCCTAGAAAATCTATGTGGATCATCTCCTAGCAACCCTATGTGGATCATCTCCTAGAGACCATGTGGGGATCACCTCCTAATGAACCTGTATGGATCAGGTCTTAGGGACCCTATGTGGATCATCTCCTGGTGACCTTGTGTGGTTCAGTTTCTAGTGACCCTATGTGGATCAGCTCTTAGTGGCTCTATGTGACCCAACAGACCCACAATAATCATATAGGATGAGTTCCTCACAATTCCTAGTTGTTTAGTGTTACAACTGATAGTCTTTATTTACGTACATTAAATTATACTTGTGTGATCTTACTCATATAGTTCATGGATTATTCACTTTATTCGTGTACTTAGTGTACTTGGCATACCCTCTTCGATTGGGTACTTAGTTTTCATGGTGTACTATCCTCAGTAGTGTACTTAGTGTACTGGGTGTACTCTCCTTAGTGTGGTACTTTATGAACTTTTCTTACTCTCCTCCTTGGTGTACTTAGTGTACTTTGCGTACTCTCCTCAGTGGCAAACTTAGTGTAATTGGTGTAATCTCCTCGGTGGTGTACTGAGAGTACCTTGTGAAAACTATCATTTTTGGTCTTTATATTGTGGTTTGGGGACCCTAATAAATATTTTATTACTCACCCCTACCTGGGCTTCACCCGCACATGTCATGTCTCGTGCAGGTGATCAACACTTCGACGGAGACCTTGGTGGTCCAGGACCAGGTGGTGATCAGTGAGAAAGGATAAACAGATGCTTTGACAGAGACCTTAGTGTTATGGGACCAGGTGGTGCTTAGTGAGATGGGACGTATGGGTGTACTACTATGGCTACAAGAAGCTACCCTTCACCTTCCCTATAGGTAGGGTCTCGAGCAGACGGACTGAGGCAGTTTTACTTTTTTTTTGGTTTTGGGCGTGTATTTTGGACCCTTTGTACTTTTAGTTTGAATTGTAATCTCTGTAGTTGTCTTAGTGTTAGTTTTGTTTTACTTCATGTTTACATTCCAAAGGTTGAGATTTCTGCATTCATAATGGATTAACGTAAAATTCCTTCCCTTTGTTGAAACATGCCTCTGGTGCTAGTCGCCATCCCCTGGCCTATAAGAAGGCAAGCATGGGGTAGTCACGACAAGGGCCCTGGGGGACGAGTCGTGACATATGATGAATGCTCCCATAAAAAAAAAATTCTAGTTTATGTAAGATAACATAATTTTCATTTCTGTTAGATAAGGACAGTTGATGATAGTCTAAAAAAATTAAATTAATATAAAATAAAATGAAAGTGGATTTTCACCTCATCAACTCTCCTCTTTGAGAACCTCCTTTAGGCCCTTGGTTTTGGAATTTTATTTTATAATAGAAGGTGTTAGACATGGAAAAGATGATCTGCAAGGGAATTGGATTGAAATTAAGAGAACTAAAAGGTGTTTTTGTGTGAGTAGAAGATGTGGTGATGGGTAATATTTATAGTGGAAGAGAGGAGGGATTTTTTATTATTATAATCATTGCATTATTAAATTGGCTCAAGACTATGAATAGTTTGAGAATTACAACCAACTATAATAAAATAATGAAGGCTAGTAAGAGATTTTGTGCTCCCCACAACATTACATCATACATGACTCAAAAAAACATGTATTTATCATTTATCACCAATTACCATATTTCACTGTTCAAAAAAGTTCAAGTATTTCAAAGAATCACAAAAATTCACCCCAACCATTTTTTGATGTGTAGAATTCAAAAATAAACAACTTCTTATGAAAATAATAATAGAAATATGGGAATAATAATATTATTTAAAATTATAATTTATTCTAAAAATACCAATTTTAGAAATATAACAAATTTTATAACACTTAGAAAAAATATATAAAGTATTCTAAAATTATCTTATAATCATAAGACAATAAAATAATAATTTATGAAACTTTTTTATTAAATAAATTCTATAAAATCTTTAACCTAATTAAAAAAATGAAATTAAATATTTATGACCTAAAAAAATATGAACACTTAATTTATCATTTCCAAAAAATTTATTTAATTATTCCATGATATTAATATATCATGATTACACTTACAAGATACAAAAATTCTTATTATACACTCATTGGTGAGGATAATATTCTATTTTCCAAATTACTTTTCATAATGGTCATGTAACTATTTCTATGGTCATGTTACTATTCCATTAGTATTAATTCCTCAGTTTCATTAATAATCAAATTTTCATTATAAATTTATAATGAATATAAATAAATTATACCATATCGGAAAGAGTATGGTTTTAAGTACAGGGGTTGTTACACATGTGTAGTGTAAAAAACTTAAATTTATAGAAAGTCAATTTATGGAAAATGGAAGGGGTCATGTAGGGGTGACAACTTTTCAAATTTTCCCTAAAATAACTCTAAATACAACTCTTTCACACTGTTAAATAGATATCTATGATGAGTAATTTAGTTATCATTTGATGGTTTACAAACTGTTGATAATAAAACCAATGAGTTTTAAATAATTAAGGATAATAAAATTTATGATTGTATTTACTTTTAAGATATTGAGGAGGAAGAAGAAAACATTGAAACTAGTGGATATGAATATACAAATGAATAATGATATATTACATTCTTTTTATACTTAAAATCAATATATATTATTTTTTTGTAAATATTTATTTTATTTTTATATTTTATATATGTAACAACATTTATTTATTGGTATCCTTATTTATGTTGAGTTTCTCTTAGATTCTATTATAGAAATTTTAGGATGTGGTGTCTATACTGACCATGGATGAGATAACTTGTGATGGGCCACCTAGTTTAAATAATTTGGGTATTGAAGAAGCCCCAAATACTAATAGGGGATGTGGAAATGTGTGATGGATGGCTTTGAACCCTATTCTAGAGTGGTTTATATATCTTGAGAGTAGTGAATGTGATTGGAAGTTTGTTTAAATATTAAATTAATATAGTTTTGAATTAATTTAATACATTTATCCTAGTTGTTTCTAAATATTTTATTCTTAATTTTTTCACATCTAACTGTTGGTTAGGCTATTACCATTCTGAGAAAATTTTTTTATTCTCCTTGGGTTACCTGGGATAAAGTTTATAGCGATGTGTGTCATTGTATATTCATGAACTAATGGGTATGTAAATATATAATGTATTTTATAATTAAATATGTAATTTATTAATTAATATATCATAAAATATTTTTAGGATTATGGTCTCGTGTTGGTGATAGAATTAGACCCAAAATTTTCTATGTCAAGGGAGACATTAATGCTTGACTATTTTTCCATGTTGTTATATAATATGAGTAGTTATATAGAGAGTCTATATGTGACTATATTTGATAACTATTGTGTCTTTCATCAACCCAATTATACCATCACCCATTGTTAGGAGAGAATGTGCACTCAAAATATATAAGGTGTGAATTAAAGAAGAAATCATATCCCGATCAATAGTATATTGGGAGAAAATATTTCACATATAGTGTAGTTATTAATTGTGTTAGTATCAATAATCAACTACTAGTAAGAAGTATTATTTCATAATTTATATAAATGATATATTTAATAATTTATCCATATGATAAATTTATGAACTCCGTGATTTATCCATCGATTAATACATTTTATTTTATGAGAAGGTTTACACTGAAAATTGTATGGGGACATTTATTGGGGAGAAACAATGAAAATGTTTTGTTGTAATTTTAATTTTAATTTTAAAAATCATCATTTAATCTTGTAAGTCACTAATGTACTGGAGTTATTTAATCATTTAACTCAATTGTAGATCACCCAAAATTTCCGTATTTCACTGCTATAGAATTAGAGGATATGATTTATGCTCATGAAAAGGCTATATAATGACTGATAAAATTATAGAAAGAGTATAGTTAGAAACAAGTGAGACTCATCAGAAGAATGATCAGCATTGTTTGCAACATGAAATAATAATCGGTATTTTTGGAAACATACATGTTGTTTTGGGATGAAGTATCCTCCACCAATTGAAGCTGATCAACCACCCCATAATGACCTGATATGGTTTGGGAGGAATGTTGTACAATCATGCATGTCAAATAGTATATAAACCACCAAATCTATGTATGGGGGTAGTGGTTTTTTGATATGGTGATCACCATTAGAAAATTAAAAAAATAATATTTTTTAGTAATTTTTTTTTCAATTTATTAAAATAATATTTTATATAGTATTATTAATTAGAATAATAGAATAATAGAATCCATTGGGATTTAAAATATAAAATTATAAAAAATCAAACTATAATGAAACACATAATCATATGAAAAATTAAAATGATGAAATTTCATACTATAAATCCATATAAGAGAATTAAATATCATTATACTAATGATACCCTTTAAAAAAAATCAATTTTTGTATTTTTATTTCTTACTCAAAATAATTTTTTCATAAATCTTATTAGAATATATTTTAACGAGAACAACTAGTACTGAATATAGTAAAATAAAATTCAATGTTGAATTACCATTAAAAAATTTTCATTATTGAAGGGAAAATATAAGGTTAGAAGAATAATAAAATACTTATTCCAAATAAAAAAATATTGAATGACCTAGAAAACAAATTAAACACCCTTATTTATAGAACAATGATCATAAAATATAAAAAATAAATATATTACATCTTAATTATCCCAATTAAATCCACGATCACATATATAGTGTAAAACATATTTATTGACAGAATTAAATTTCCACACATGTGAAAAAATAACGCTAATTATAAAAATTCCATGCATGATTTTCAAATTATTATATAAATCACTATTAAGAAACATGTATCCATAATAATAATGTGATGAAATTAGTAGTAAATTGGAATAGAATAGACATAAGTAATATAATGATTTTTGGCATGAACTACATGAATTTTAGATTGGGTATTGCATCATCCTTCAAGTTTTACCATGGAATGGAAATCATAGGATTTGTAATCAGGTTATTATTTGTAAATGTTATATTGTGATGTATTATATTTTGGAGCGGATTGATGGTGTTTGATTTTGGTCAAAAAAAAATTTAGGATGTTAGGCATGTGGTATTTCATTTGTCCCCATTGAGTGATTTTTAAGGAAGTCTATCTCATATTCATAAATTTGAGTATATAGATATATATTTAGATTATTCTTTTGAAAAAAATTCAATATGAATTATTCATCATATTGAAAATTTGGCGGTGGGATACGGTTGTACCACATTTATAGGGTTTTTGGAAGCATGATAATTTATAAGAAGAAATATTGAAGGGATAAGAAAAGTCAAGGTCACAATTGAAAATATTTTCATTAGGCATTCTTGATAATGCTTCTCATGTAAGAGAATCTATATAGTTGGGTGTTTTTAATCAACCCCCCATCCTTATGATATAGAATTTATTTAATTTTATATCATTATTTTAATTTAAAATTTTATTTAGTATTAATTTTGGGAGTTCTATTTAAAGGACAGTGAAGAGAGGATAATAAATTGGTGGATATTTATTGATTAGTCAAGAAGATACCACTGGTTACGGAGGGGCAGTGTTAGGTATCTATTGGGAGAGAGAGTGGGTTGAGGCCACTATATCAACCAAAAAGTGGTTTATGCACTTTCAACATGTGGTTTTCTAAATAATGATTGTACGATGTGTTCTAGATAGGTACTGGGTGTCCTCAAGAATGATAGTTTTCAGCAAAGATAAAATTTAAAATTACTGGTTTTAGTGATTGCCTCTAATTCTGTAATCCGTTTATTTAGTTATCATTTTGGATTTTTTTCATGAAAATTTGGATATGTATTTCCCTTTCTTAAACCCTAACTTCAATCAGTGATTTCCTCCTAATAAGATATTTAAAATCAAATGTTTTTTCATTTTCATAATTAATATGTTTTTGAATAGTAGTGTTCTTAGAGTTCTAAAATGTATGTAATTTATGTGGATTATATGTTTTCATTATGTTTGGTTACTATTTTCTCTATCATTATATTTTCCACATATTTATATATAAAATTACAACTAATTTGACCATTTAATTTAACAAATCTATTTCACAATAAGGAAAGTAGTTTAAGTGAGAGGGAATGAATTTATTATTAATTTTTGGAAGGAAATTGTGATAAAATGGTTACTAATGGGAAAAAATAATTTTTCCATTCTTATATAGGTGGATTGGTATGTTTTATTACTTATTATAATTGGGAGACTAATGAGAATGGTAATATTGAGATTAATGTTGGACAATTAAAGAAATTAAATAAGGATTAAATGTCAAAATTGATGTCATTTAGAAAAAATGTGTGATAGTAATTTAAAGCAATAAATTATGGAATTTTGATATGTTAATGTGCTGTGTAACAAATTTAATGTGAGTTTTAATGTTCCAGTACTTATGTCATAGTGTGTTTGTGTGTGAAAAAGGATGAACAAAATTGGAGAATACACTAAGTTTTATTGGAATAGTGGGATCACAATTGGTTTTTCCAAAGTGTGACTAAACTTTCAAAATGGATTTATGAAGCAGAATTTTTTTATTGATAATATGATTCATCTTGAGTAAATTCATGATTATGTTGAGGTTGTTATGACACATAAATGATAAAATTAAAATGGTTTGATAAGGTAAGATGCTAAATCTAATATTTCATAATAGAAAAGTGAGATGGATAGAACATCATAAAGAAAATAGATTCTATACTCTGATCTTAAAGTAACACATTTATATTATCATTCTTTAAATGTGATTATTTTTTAGCTCTTTGGAATCATTTAATTTCTAGTGCTAATGAACAGTTAATTCATTGATTATAACAGTTTTTAAAATATTTTTTTTTATTTTCTAAAAAATGGATATTGACGATATAATTATATTTTGAGAGGTTATAATTGAGGATCAAAATAAAATTAAGTGAAGTAATATTAAATACTCAAATTTGGTTCATGAATATTGAAAGACACATTTGGAATGGTGCACAATCTAGAAAATTACATATTGAGATGTAATAATTTATGTTCATATGTTATATATTTAATACTGATGCGTAATATATTTATCAATGGAAAATGATACAAGTTTTTTTATTGAAATGTATGAAATTTAAATACATACATAATAATTTTTTATCAAAAGAGGTTGTATGTGTGGCCTATTAATATATTTTAATAATGTATTTCAAAAAAGAGAATTATGCCTAACATATTTTTTTTGAGATAATATTTTCAATTAAAAATGGGAAAAACATTACAAATTACAAGAATACTTTTTGTACATTGATACATATGATTTTTTAATGGAATGAATAAAAAATAAATATTTTTAGAATATAAGGACTTTTCACTACATATGTATCATATTTTATATGAAATATAATATATTTTCTTAAAAATTGATACATAATATATTTATTATATTAGTAATGATATTTTTTTGTGTTAAAAATTCATGATGTACAAAATATACAATAAATATGGAACTAATTATTCTAATAAAAGAATTTTATTCAGAAGAGTCATTTCATTAACCTTGATGGATTTTTCTAACTAAAATGATGTTGTAAAAATGATTGAACCCCTTGAGTGGGAGAAATAAAGAGGAAGTTACCAGAGATAAATTTTTTATGTAATTATATAATATGTAAACCACATATATAAAATTCGAAGCTGAGCCTTTCCAATCAAACTGATTACTACTAAGGTTGTATTATCAAAATATTTTTATCAAGTGGGTGGTTGTAATGGATGATGTAATGAATATTAGAAAAACATTCTCATAAAATTGTAATGACAAGTATATAATTAGAGTGAAATGTCAATCTAATTAAGGGAAAACATTTATTCATTGGGGAAATAACTCTTATTTTTTATATAGGATTAAAACACATAGATTTATGGTGGACTAATTAAATAATCATTGAATAGATAATTCTGTAGCGTCATCCTAGATTAAAAAATTATATCAAGATACAACTCTATATAAAAAAGGTAGAATAATTTATTTTTATAATTGAAGAAGTAGTAATTTATGAAATAAGAAACCTTAACATTGTATTTGGTTTTATTTATTATCAATAATATGGAGATTAGAACATTTAATTTCAAAGGAATTTTTATATTGAGAATAAAAATGACTGGGGAGATTGAAATGCCCAAATTTAGTTGTGATCCTGAAGATTATTTTTTTCAAAATTATTAAAGTATAATTAATGTATGATGAAGATGGAGTGATTCTCTATAGACATAAAAAGATGATAAAATTAAGATATTGTAATTTTGGAACCCTCGGTTTCTGATATGTAACCCTTTATTTGTGTTTTTCATGTGTATGAAATTTATGGGTGAAGATTGGGATATTTTAGAGTTCTTTTGGACTATGTCATGAAAAAAGGGGTTCATGTTGGTTGCACACAATTTTCCCAAATTGTGCGACAAAATAATCTGTAACTAGAGACCACTTTTTTAAAAAGTGGACCTTGATTGTTTTTCACACAGTTATTCTTAAAAATATTTTTTTAAACCTTTAAATGCATTTTGTGTGTTTAATTATAAATTAAAATAATTAACTTATATAAATTTAATCATGAAAAATGAATTAAATATTTGGAATAATGTGTTCTATATCATTTTAAAAAGATATAATATTTTTTTGGCATATTTTAATATTAACCCCAATATTTTTTTATGACCACAGTATGGGAAAATTGGGGAATTAAAGTTAAAGATATTATGATAAGCACAAGTAAATTACCCTAAAACATATATTTATTACATTTTATTTTCCAATTTCATCCATAATAACTAAATATTAAAATATAAAACCTTTTGTTTCTATTTAGATGATAATTTTACTTTTATGTAATTTTAGTAATGTATAATGTAAAAATGTCTCTCTCTTGCTTTTGATATATATAATAATTTGTGAAAGAGATAAAAAACATATGTTATTTATAAATATTCATTTTAATTAAATGTTTTTTATTATGGAAATTTATTTATAATTATTAGTGATAAAATGATTATATTAAATTTTTACAAAATGTGATTAAATTATTTATTCCATTATTATAGAAAAAATTAAATTATTTTTAAAATATAAAATGTAATATAATTAAAAGGTATTATTATATTATAAGAATATATTATATATATATATATAAAGAAACTATAATGTTGATTAATTTTATGGATTCTCATTATGAAAAACCTGTCACCAGAAATGGAAATGCAAAATATTGTTTTTGCGACTCACAAAACAATATTTTATACCTCAGAGGTTTTATTAGAAAATAGTTTTTTTAATGGGTAACTATTTGAAATGAATAAAAAGTTCCATATAAATTTATCATTTGCGATGGGTCATTCACACATAAAAAATAAGTGAAAAAATATTAAAAATAAGAAAAATATCAAAAGAATGTTAAAATTTGTAAAAATTAAAAAATATGTTTAGAAAATATTTTAATTATAGTTTTGACACAATAAATATGTCCATAATATATATAACACTATATATGGGTTAATAGAGGGGTATGGTCATCTGGAAGTGAAGGGGGAGGGAACAACATCCCTAAGATTGAAAACAATTCCATATGTACTCGTTCTGCTGCTCCTCAATTGTCGTGTCTCCTCCCGCTGCTGGTGGAGTAGTAGATAGAGCACATTGTTCACCTACACATGGAATCAATAACAATACTCTACACATGATAGTGATCCTTATATTATTAAACATATAATGATCAATCTCCACATGATCCCTTCCTACAAGATGTTGACCACACATCAATTCCGTAAAAACTGCTAGGTATCAGTTGAGAACAGATACCAAACACTCATCCCTTCTTGAATTCATACTTCATTACCTACATCCAAACCTCATCATCGAATCTTGACACACCAGTGGTATGACTTTCAGTCTCATCCTGACTTTCATTATGTGTCTAAGAAGTTGCAAACTCATATTACTCCTTCAATTTGAAATTGAAATTCATGTTGTTAAAATATTATTTTTAGTTAATTGTTAAACTCTAAAAAAATATAATGACCAAAATTTGATATTGGTGACAAAATATAAACCCACTAGTTACATTATCACTTTACATCCTAATATAAATGTCGAACTCCATAATATCAAGATTTCAAAATACCAATATTATTGTAAAATAAAAAGCTGAAATTTAATGATATATGAAATATTTAAAAAAATTACTTACCATATGTTGTCTATGTGTACCGAGTGTAAAAATTCCAGCATGATATATCACCTTATGCCTCACCCATCTCTTTCCACCAAATGGGGATCTACTTTAAAAACAATCTCCCATATAGTTTGAACATAATACATCCCAAACATGAGATGATATGTAATCATGTTGATGGGTGCAACAAGACTGATCCAAAATATTTTCCCCTCACATTCTTTATTTATGTACTCATAAAATTATGAAAACAATCATGACAACACTCACACATACAAACCACCCAGGAATCCTTAATAGAACTCAACACACTATCATCAATAGGGCACCACAAATACTAGATTTTTTAATAATAGAAGTTTAAAATTAAATATATTTCAATATAGATAATTCTTATTTATGTACCATCAATGGATCAAACATGCAATGTAAAATTCCAATGGGAACTAGGCATCACATCACCCATGCGACAAGAAAATATTTCCAGAAAGCAGCACTCCCCTACCTAATAGCTTTATTCGAATGAAATTGAAAAAAAGAAAAAAATAATTAAACAATTATTAAATAAAATAATTAATTAAAATAAAATAATAATAACAAAAATACACAAATGATCATACCTCTACATGCATGAATTTAAGTCAATACATGGATATTTCTCTAGAATATTGTCAAGAAATATCAATCTCCCCAAAAACCAAACCCCTCGAGTTGAAAATGAAATTCTAGGAACCCGAGGGTCTAATAAAATATCACCGGGAGCATCGCAAGGTATTACAACCTCTTGTATGTAATGGAAGATATCATCATAATTCTTGTAAGTCATATAAAACATGTAAAAAACACATCAGATAATTGAAAATGAGTACTATATATATTGAATCAAAATAATAATAATTATGTAATTATTTATTTCTATTCTCATCAATATAGATGATATATCCAATATCATAATCCTCTTTTTCAGTGTCATCAATTTACATAGAACTTTCATCTCTATTGTCATTTGTTAATTCAAATTTATTTATTATCTTATTAGAATAATCATCATCATTGACCTTTAACACAAGAGTGTCATCATCGATATTAATGTCTCTTCTTTGAGAAGATATATTTGGAGATATCTCTTGAAATATTTCTATTCCATTCAATACATTGAACCACGTTCAATTTTCATAAAATATTTTCCATGAGATTCCACTTTTGTAATTCTCCCAAAATCAATTAACTATCATGAATCAACACAATAATTGGATTAATATATTTTCATGGGCATAGATATCCAATTAAAATGGCCCATTTTCTGAAATAGTACTTTTATATTTAATATCAATGATTCCATGGTGTTGGTGAACATTTAAGTCTCAATCAGTATCAAAGTAATGAAATTTAAACATCATTTAATAATTTTTTCCTAGATAACACGACTCAATTACTCCATCCACAATGAAATAAAAGTCAACTTCACAATTTTTATGGTTATATTCTCTCATAAAAACACCTCTATATAATTTTTTATTCACCATATGCACATTTATAATATCCAAAACCATTCACCGCATATGAATTATAAGATTTAATCATTTTGGATGGTGGGTTACTCAATACACACAATCAATATATTATAAAAATGAAATAATATTAATTTTCGGATATTTTTCCTTGACATGATCATCATATAATATAAAAATAAAATAATAATAAATTATATTTTTTAATAAATAAAGTATTATGTGGTTGTAGAACTCACTATAAAAATTGTTTTATTTCATCACAGTTGAGTCGAACATATGTATGATCCCTATGAAGTTCATAATTTGAAAGCTATAATTCATGAACTTTAATAAATATATGTTCCAGATGATTACATATTGATAATTGAATGTTTAGTGCATAATCAACAATTCCCTCACCACAGCCCATTCGATTATGTTTTTAAGGATATTCTGGTTGGAAATAATGGGAGTAGAAAAAAAATTCCATCTTGTACATAATAATCTGCAATTAGACCTTCTATTGATACATTGTTACATATATTGTTCTTAATGTTATACATACATCTCTCTTATAGATATATCCATCAGAACTGTATTGAACCTCCATATTTTCATCATAATGAAAATGTAATATTCAATGTTTGAAGGAATTAATGAAATAAAAACTAAATATTTTTTCCAGTTTACATGAAATTAAAAGAACAAATTATTACATTCTCGTATGTTCAGCATAGTCTATTGCCACAACCCATATGTCTCAAAAAAAAGAAGACATTTTATATATCACATACCAAATATAAGAATTCAACTATCTTATAAATCAAATTATTAACATCTTCTTCAAAACTGCGTTCACTATATTGATAAAAACCAAATATGTTTGGAAGGAAGGACCCACAATATTGGTAAATGTGTTAAACATCCTCAGATCACATTTATTACATGGAGATTTAATTTTTTCTTTAGAAATAAATTCTGGTTCTTATAATGCAAATGAAAAAAAAATTCAACATCTGTAATATATACATGATTTATACAAAAAATGTTTGGATTATTATATTGATTTATCCAATCATTCTCATGTAATATAGATTCTTTTAATCTACCTTGATCCATATTTCTCTAAATAATATAATATAAATAAATAAATTATGAACAATTTTATATAATAAAATGGTGATCCAAAAAAATAGATTATTAAAAACATATTATTTATATTTTAATATTGTCTATTTTATCTATTTACCACTACTTTTTTCAAATTATAGATGATTTTTAGTAATTATCATTATTTTTTACTAATTAAAATTGTATAATTAAAATTTACAATAACTGTTGCATGTACTCCATCATCTTCTCATTCAACTACACATGTCACCAACGCTTCTCCTACCCCTACTTCTACTACTGCAATCAATGTGTCACACCTACCTACCAGACTTATGTCCACCTAATGACAAAATTAGACATTATTGACATAAATTGGTCATTTTTAATCACCTGAATATTTTAAAATTCAGGATTTATTTCTTTTTAGTAATTTATAAAATATATTTTATATTACTAAATTGTTCAAATAATAGAATTTACAATATTCTGGTAATGAAACCAATTTAGTACAACCCAATCAAAATTAGTCATTTCAAAAATTTATTACACCCATGTCCATATTTGTAGTTTCTCAACACCTATAGATCAATGTCCTATTTTTTTTAGTTTACTAGTAATTTATACTAAAAAATACTATGTATTAATAAGTAACTCTAATTACCAATAATTATTACAAATAACCACTAATTAAAACTTTTTATGGCTAATAATAAAAAATACCCACCAAATATGACAAATTACAAATAATTTAAAATTAATTATAATTATTTACCACTAATTATCACTAATTTGTACTAATTACTGTTAATTTTGAAAAATTATAGTGACTAATAATTAATTATTACCCATTATCACTAATCATCACAAATCATCTCTACTTATCAATAATTTTTAATAATTTTTACAATTTTTAACAAATTTTAAGAATTCATATTAATTGTTACTCTTTTTTTCAAATGGTCACTAAATCATACAAATTTTTACTCATTATTAATAAATATTAATAATGATTAAAAATTATCAAAAAATGTTAGAATGTATTACCAATTATTAGTAATTATTTCCAAATTTTATTAGTTCATAACAATTTATTACTAATTTAGACTAATTACTACTAATTGTTTCAAATTAACAAAAAATTAACTAATTACCACTTATTTTTATTAATAACCACTAGCTTTTACTAACTATCACTAATTATTATTAATTATTTTTCTTTTTTACTTATTATTACCAATTATTGTTATCTTAATTGAATATTTTATAACATTTAATAATTAAAACTAATTACTATTAAGTACCACTAATTTTTTCTAATTACCAATAATTATTACTAATTATTAATAATTGTTACAAATTATAACTAATTTTTACTAATTTTTACTAATTATGACTCATTATTAATTATTATTACTAATTATTCCTAATTATTACTTATTATTAGTAATTTTCTATAATTTGTACTATTTTAACTAATTATATTTTTTTCATTACAAATCATTACTATTTTTTAAATTTATTACAAAATATTACGAATTACAACTTATTATTACTAGTTATGACTGATTATTAAAAAATTTAATTAGTTTATAAAAATTTATTAAGAATATTTACTAATACCACTAATTTTTACTAGTATACCATAATTATTTTTAATTACACGTAATTAATACTAATTACCACTATTTGTAAAAAATTGCCACTACTTTTTATTTATTACCAATAATTATAACAAATTACCACTAATTTTTACTAAATGTTACTAATGTTTACTAATTATTACTAATAATTATTAATAACTTCTAATTATTACTAATTTTGACTAGTTATTACTAATTACAACTATTTATTTCTGACTATTACAAATTATTAAAAGAAATTTATAATTTTTATGAATTATTTCTAATTTTTTCCGAAATATTACTGATTATTAATATTTATTACCAATTATTTCTAATTATTACTAATTATTGGTAATGTTTTCTAATTATTAATAGTTACTGATAATTATTTCTAATTACATCTAATTATTAGTAATTACAGCTAATTATTACTAATTACCAATAATTGTTACCAATTATCACTAATTATTAATAAATACCCATAATTATTATAAAATACCACTAATTATAAGAAATTTTTACCAATAATTACTTATATATATACCAATTATTTGCAATGATTTATATTTTTTACAAATTTACAACTAATTTTTACTATTTTTTTATTAATTTTTAATAATTTTTACTAATTATTATAAAATGTTTCTATATATTAATATTTACGCAAATTTTTTGTTAATTTTTTATAATTTTTACTATTTACCATTATTTTTTTACCTATTTTTATATGTTTATAAAAATATATAACCAATTTATTCAATTTATTATTAAGTGGTTCTAATTACCACTAATTTATTCTAATTATAACAAAAAATTACTAATTACCTCTAATTAGTACTAATTACCACTATTTTTTAAATTCATATTAGTTGACAACAATTTATTACTAGTTACTACTAATTACCTCTAATTATAAAACTTATTTATTAATTATAAAAAATATTACTATTTATTAATAATTATTTTTAATTATTGACAATTACATTTAATTATTACTAATTATCACCTACTAGTATTAAATATTGAATATTATTACTAATTAAAAAAATTATTAGTATTTATATGTAATTATTGCTCATTACAGATATATAAATCAAATTTTTACAAATTAGAATTATTTATTTGTAATTAAAGACATTAATGATAATTAAAATTAAATATTTCGAAAAATAATTACTAAAAGTACTAACTAACTCTAAATAAATGTAATAGAAACATATTAATAGTATAAATAATAGTAATGTAAAACTAAATTAATTATGTAACAAAATAAAAACATTAAATAAATACATTCTAACCCAATATTTCTGCATTTTCAAAGCTTTAAGGTTTCCCCATGAAAATTTTAAAAATGATAAAAGTTTAAATAGAAGAATACAATAGAAGAGAAAGAGGGTGATGTTCATAAAAGAATGGATTAAAAAAATAATCAAAGGGTATATATTTGATTGACCATTTACAACGGGACATGTCACAAATAAAACCACTCTTATTTGTTACATCTGTGGTAATGAAGAGTATTGGTGATGATCCTAGTCGAAATTACCACCTACTAACATTTTATTCTTAAAGAATGATATATTATTCCCAAATAACCAAATATAGCAGAGAGTATTTGTGACAACGCTCATGGGAAATACTATCCTACCAGATGTTTATTTACAGCGGGAGTAAACAACCATAATATATAAAAAATATAAAAAATATTTGTGATGTGGATATATCCACTAAGAAAATATTATCCCCATAGTTTTCTGTGCACCACACGCCAAAAGTAATTTTCAATGGTAATATCTTCTAGTCTAAAATACTTTTTTATCGACAATTTGTGATCGGATTCACTTCCCATCGCATATAGTTATTATAGAAGGACTGTTGGTGATGGGTGGATGAACTATCCCACATAAACCTTCTTAAAACCCCTTTTTCCAATAGTAGAAAATGTTATGGACGTTCTATGACATTAAATTGTAATTTATTTTCTTCCATGCTTTCTTCAAAGTCTAATTAAACAAACAATTCCAAAAATTTAAGTAATGAAATTTTCAAAAAAATATAATATTATTAAAAAATTTAAAATTCCTAGAAATATTATCTTCATCAACGTTATATTATTATGGTTCAAAATATCATTCATGCTCAGTATATTGACCAATTTTTCTTTTATAATAACTATCATGACCACTAAGAGTAAAAACCTTGTTTTCATGGTAATCATCAAAGGGATTGCTAGGATTATAAAAAAATATAAGGGTTGAGACATCCCGTAAACATATTGGAATATCATTTAATAAGATTACATATAATTATAGTTTTCTTAGATTATAATAATATCAATTTTGGTATGTTTTTACCATCAAAATTAATTTATATTAATTTAATATTATCATTAATTCCAAAAGTTTCCCTCTTTTCAGTTCTCAAAGGGAACATCCTATTATATTTACTTCACATTAAAATAGCTTTTAATATCAGCCAATATCTACCAAAATACATTCTTTAAATCATTATCCATGTCATTGATGCCTTTGAATGATCATAAAACCATCATAGGAATGATTTTTGTGTAATCCAAAGAAGGATTTCCAAAAATAATTATAATTCATAAAAATGAATTTTGATTTTATTTATCATTATATCACAATTAAAAATTATTAAAACATGATTACATAATAACATTAATATCTTAATATATAGTTATATTATATTATTTTAATTGAATTACCTATATCATTCACATCTTCTATCAAATGGGAAATGAAACTGTAATTCTTGTGTACGGAAAACTACTGTTTAACGAACTAATTTATTTTTTTATACATCCTTATATCTTGTATATATTTACAATGATGTATTTACTATTAATATATGATATTAAATACTTATTTTTCATTCCATAAAATTAATATATCACATATTTTCAAAGAGTTACATTCATTGAAAAATGATAAGGTCATTCATTCTTAAATGTGGATTTCCACCTCAAAGAAGTGATTTGATTCGTTTTTCATCAAAATGTCACAAAGATGATATATATACAAATATTTCATCAGATAATATTTTATTAATTTTATAGTTATCATTATAAAATTTGAAATTAATTTTATTATTTCAGATTTGTGGATGGAGCCAATTTTTTACGAAATAAAAGATCTCTTTATACTTGGGTAGAGGGAGACCAATTGTATCGCTCATAGGCCCAAGGTCATGAGACCCGAGAATATTTATCGAAGGGCTAGTGCCACTTCATGCCTTCATAATCCTGTCTACTTCACTAGGCCCATGTCACGCTTGCGTCACTGACTGTCATATATAGTTTTTTAATTATTTCATGATTATTATTTTAATGATGAAGAAATAATGTCATGTTTTTTTAGTATAGCTTTCCTAGGAAAGTAATCTTCATATTTTATTTCAATATCATCCAAACCTCCAATGTGTGGTTAATTGATTAAATAATTTTTTATTTCATGGAAATACAAGTATTTTTTAAATTGAAAATGGTTATTAAGAATATAAATAATTAACATAAATTATTTATTCCAGAATATAATAAAGGAAAGTTATATGTTTGACTCAAGGTAATGGACAATTGAATATTAAAATATCATTATAATTATTTTCAAGATGTATTTTCTAAATATTTTACATCAATTTTCATGTTGAGAAAATTATTTTATTGACAAATTTAATCGATATAAATGAATTAAACTGTTTATTTTATTACCTTCATTAAAATGTTTTCCAATGAATAATTTTATGTATTTTATATGGAATGTTTTGAATTTATTTATAGTTGATAAAATAAATGTTCAATTTTAACATATATGAAATTAAATGATTTTACCAATACCAAAACTGTTATTTAATATCTTGATTCTTCATAAGATTCCATGTTTTATTAAAATAAACTCAATCTATCCCTTATTTCATGGTATTTTATTTTTTTAATGGGTTATTAAAATGAATGGGTATTTTAATACCAAAATGTGTTTTTCATATAAGATTAAAATATTTTCTCAGGGATTTTATAATGATAATATGGAAGTGTAAAATTTATAATTCATAATTTGGAAATTAATTATTCTATATAATGCATAGAGAATCCCGATACAGTGTATATGATGTGTGAGCCTGAAGGACTTATACAATGTTTTAGCCTGATGGTATTTATAAGATAGGTTATCCCAATTATAAAAATCCAATGGTTTGGGTAATGTTACTTATCTTTGATGGAAGGAAGTTAGGAGTTAATCAGAGTGGTTTATACAATATATTTAATAGTTTTCTAGTTATTTCTAACACGGGGTTTGAATAAAATTATTTATTTCACCTAAAATTGGTTTCTATATACTTTTTTTGTTTTTCAATAGTTTATTTGATATAAAAATTTTCTGTTTTCATGTGGATATGAATTATTTAGTAGTATTATATAATACCCTATTAATAGTAAATATTTCATGGGTTTTTATGTTTTTCACATGGATAATGTATTTCTTCAATTCATTCACCTTAATGATATTTTTTTTTCTCATTCCTTGTTTCAAAGAGTTTTTCATATTAATTATGGATGGTTTAGAAAAAATAAGATGTCAAGTTGAACATCATGAATATTCTTCTAGAATAATTTTTTTTCTTCATTTTAATGTTTTTATATTTTTGGGAAAATTTACATTGAGTAGATGTTTCCAAATTGTAATATAAGATGTTTCAACGTAATTTATAAGGCATAATTTCTCTATAAATATAAATCATAATGATCATGAAATGTAAAATAAGGTATTATTGATAGAAAATTCATGATTACATAATGTTTAAGGTTAGTTTTTTTGTTGACAGTATTAGAGTAATGGTTTTGAAAATGATGGAATTTAGGAAAAATATAATAGAACAACCTTTAAATATTTTACATTATGTTTATAATGAAATGATATAGAAATTAATGATTACCATGTTTCTTACTTTTACTATTGTTTTTCAGAATTGTTTTTTATATGGGAAACATGGTTTCTTTGGTTGGAAGGTAACAAGATGAAAATATCCTTCCAAATCATCATACTAGAATTGGTTTGAATTGGACCAAAAATATTTACTATAGTGATGCCTTAGTTGACATAGGCTATAAATAGAGGTGGTATCTATGTGTGAGAGAAACCAAATTTACCACAAACAAAAACATGTCTATATGGGATTATTTCATAAAACAAAACACTATATCTATCATTAAAACCTCACATGCAATGGTAACAAAAGGATCAATTGATTCTCTAGAAAGGATATTTATAGTCATTCATTTTTCAATACATGAAATGGAAAATCATTCATTTTTTCATTTTAAGGTGAAGATTATAAATGGTGGTGTTTTTTAAGTACAATAGAGATAAATATGAAAATAATTCCATTAAATTGGAAAAATTTAAGAATGATTTGTTAGATGAAGATTTCCTAAATATTGTTTCTCCCAGGTTAGAAAAAATGTTAATTGAAGAAAAAAATATGAATATTCTTTAGCATATTATGATGAACATTTTAAAAAAATTTGAGGGCACATAACTAATTTTATTAAAGAACATGCCTATAAAATTTATATATTTCAATCGCGATTGAAATAATTTTTATAAACAACAATGGATGTATGATAATTTAAAAGTTATGAGGATTTATTTCAATGTATTGAGGATGTTGGGATGGAGTTTGATGAATCCTTTTTTCCATTATATGATTAGAGTATGAAATTATCACAGTGGAAGAAATTTTAGATGAAAATATATAATAATATTAAAGGTAAGACCTGAACATGTTCCAAGTACTATAAAAATCATTTTAAGGAGTGTTTTTAGGAGATGGAAAATTTTACTATGTGTAGAAATCATCATGATCAAAAGTATGATACTATGGTAAAATAATATACTACTACTATGTCTTTTATATCCCATCTAATTAGGTGGTGAAAATTATGTTACATGTTTATTCGAGTTATATCAATCACCTATTTGACTTTGCATCATTGCATTTATTCATTTATAATAAATATCCAAGATAAATTGTAACATAATATGATGAAAAATAGAAAAAAAAATTGGATAAAACCAAGGCTGAAAATACTAATGAAACTATGATTTATTAGAAAGTTTTAGTTATTGAAAATGGTATGGTCAATTCTATCAATCATATTGAATTATACATTTTAGAGCCTGATGATATTTTGGGAATGGATTGGATTTTGGATTATCATGATATGATTGATTTTAATTGTATGAAATTTCAATTCCATGATTTTAAAACATTGATAACATACCACTAATATAATAAATGGATTAAATATGATATTGATATATACATTTCCTATTTTGTTTAAAGAAATAAAATTTTATATTTAATTATGTCCCAATGGAAAATGAATATATTTTTTTGTATTTACTAAATATTTATCTAGTTTTATTTTTGATTGGGTGGTTGAGAATACTATTTCATTTTTGATAAATATTATTCCAATTTTAATACCACCTTTCTAAATTTCTCAAGTATTGTGATTATAATTAAAAAATACATTGAAATAGTTGATAGATAATGGTTTTATTCAACCCATCACTTCACAATGTTTTGTTTCTATTTTATATGTTACAAGGGGTGAGGGTTCAATAAGACTTTTATTTAATTAAAGTTCCTTGAATAACATCCCTATTTTGGAGTAAGTATTCATTTCTTCATATTGATTTTTTATTTTATCAACACCAAATAGTGCTATATTTTTTTAAGTATAATCATAGGTCAGGATACTAACAGTTGAGTTTGACAGGGGATGATATCAAAGAGATGTTTTTATAGATATATAAGAAAATTATGTGTTTTTATTTAAACCCTTTTGGTTCTTTAATTAACTAGTTATATTCATTGATCGTAAAAATACAATAATGCAATAATAATTAGTTATATTTTTGGTTTAGATCAGTGATTATAAATTGTTATATTCTGGAAGCTGTGAGTATCATGAAAGACTCAAAAGAATGATTTTGTAACCTAAAAAGAATATATATTATATATATTACTTACTATGTAATAATTTTAAATGAAACAAATTAATTTTGTTAGGATTATTGTTTCTAAATATAGGATAATTGGTGTTCCTACATAACTAAATTACTATCTTAATGGAAAAGAATTAAAAATTTCCACACAATTCCTAGTTTTTGTAGATTAGTGTCTTACTACAAGTAAATATTTGAAAATGTTTCTCAATTATCTAGTCCATTGACTATGTTAAAATGAAAATTATTTAAATTCAACTGGATGATAGAAAGTGGTGATATTTTTGGTAACTAAAAAATATTATTAAATGTTACAGGTTTTTACATACCCTATTGAAATTGTGATTTTTTATGCATATTTATGATTCCATGAAGGGCCTTGGTGATTTTCTAAAGAAAAATGATCATAAAATTTCTTATTCTTATTAATAATTAAAACCTCATGAGTTATATTATTCTATAAAAAATAATTAATTATATAATGGGTTTTGGATTTATAAAATTGGAGGAATGTTATATTCAGAGTAAAGAGCGATATATTTAACAAATATAAAATTTTAAAGTGTATATTCACTCATAGTGGGTTGAAACTGAGGAAGAGATGACAAATCAAACTGATTAGGAATTATGATTTCACTCTACATTTCCATTTTGAAAAATTAAAAAAATATAAAGATTATTTGATCTAGAATAATAATATTAAATTCACCGTGTTATATATATAATAATACTATTTGGATAATTATTTAATGATTTTTCCCATAAATATTTCATGTGTGTACTTTCTCAATTCTGTTCCAGTGTTAATGAAATCATCTCTGTCAGAAAGAAGTATGAATTATCATAATGAGGATAATTTTTATTAGAAGAATTTGTAATATATTAAGGAGTTTATTTTTCGAGAGTTTACTATCGATATATAATGGGTTCCCATTTTTTCAAAAATATTATATATTTAAAATGATTATGCATCAAGGAAAAAAATTAAGTGAAGTATATAGTACTTCATTTTCCTTTTATCATGGAATTACTATGATGTATAGAGAACATAATGAGTATTACTACTTTGAAGGAATGAAAATTTATATTTCTAAAATTTACATGGAATTATGGAGTTTTCAATAGGATAAAGAAGGATGAGAATTATTGATGGAGATGATTCAGCCTTTTGGAATACCAAAATGGAAATGGAAAAATATATCAATGGGTTTCATGATGGGATTTTCAAAGACATATCTGGTTAATAATGTATTTTTTTATTCTTCATAGATTAAATTAATCTATGCACTAACTTCCCATATGAGATAAAATGTATTTGTATTATCCTTATTTATTATTCCTCATAGAGTTATTAATTTTTCATGGTTTTCCTCTATCAACTTTATTTTTCGGTGATTTTATATTTACTAAAAAATTTTGGAACATCCTTTAGAAATATTTGGGTTTTAAATTAAATTTCAATATATCTTTTCATTAAAAAATTCGTGGAATTTTATAAATTATTATTCAAATAGTGGAATAATTTGTTTGAGTTTATTTCTATGGATTTGAAGGGAATTTGGGATTAGAATCATTCATATATTTTGTTTTATAATAAAAGAAGTTTTCATTAGAGTATACACAATGAGAATTTTGAAACATTGTATGGAATGTGGTTTCAGGATAAAAATTTTAATGAAGAAGGAGTTGAAATTATTATGAGGGAACCTATTTTGGATGATGTTGTGGTTAATAAATGGAAGCTCATTCACCAACATATTAGGATAGACTGGAGAAGGAAAAAAAACATAACATGTAAACTATAGGAGTGAACATAATTTTGAGGTCGTTGATCAGGTTTTCCTTAACATATATCTATTGAAATGTTTTATGTGTTTTGATAAAAATGGGAAGCTCATTTATTAGTCGTTTGATCATATAAATCCCTAAGAATGTTTGATTGGTTTCCTAGCAAGTGGTATTTCCTCCGATTTTATCCCAAGTACGCAGCCAATTTTGTGTTTTGATGACAATGAAATACATGTCAGATTCATATGTTGTTTTGATCCCTGAAGTAATTAAGTTGTAAAATAGACATTATTATATTTAACAACTAATTTAGATTCCTTAACATAGATATAATGTGTTTTGGGATAAGGTAATTCTTGATGTTAATAATTAGTGGAAAACCCATATCGTTGAAGAAAAAACATTAGATTATGAAAATTCTAGGAGAGAATGATATCCTTAATGGTTTAAATAATTAACAAAATTTTGACGATGCATTTTGAAAAAGTAGAGAATAATGTACAACCTAATAAATGATAGAATAAATCATTTGAATTTATTTTAGTATTCTGGAATTTGATAATTATTTAATTATACAAAATTGAGATTATTTAAATAGAAAAAAAATAATTTTATTATAGTAATTTTCTATAAGGTCTTATTTTAAAAATTAATATCTCAATTTTGGAATTATAATTTGAGGAAATGATCTTCATTTCACAATTCATTATGTAAAAATTATCAATGGATAAAGTGATGGGAATTTTCTAAAATAATTTATTTTTCAATGAATAAGGAAAAGTGGTTTCTTAAAACAATATTTATTTATAATGTATTTTGGTGTGAAATATTATTTTATATATTTTTTAAATTTTATTAGATTATTTTTATTATAGATATTAAAATTTTAGTACTTTTAATTAATTATATACCAAAATTTCCTTTATAAAGTTTTTATAATTAATCTAAATTGTTTTGAAAAGATGTCTCTCTTCACATTTCTCTAGTTTATTGATAAATATTATTAATTAAAAATTTTGATTTGAATATTGAAAATTTAATTAAATATTTGGAATAATTTACTCAAAATTCGGAAAATAGTTCCTTTTTATTTTTGGTCAATTTTGAATGGCAAACTTAGTAAATGTTTTTCACCAATAAATTATAAAACAAGTTATTAAGGATAAAAATAATTTTCTAAGGGCAAAAAATGGCCCTAAAACTTGACATCATTTTCCTGGGTTAGTCTATTTCCTCTATAATCTACCAATATTTCAATATATGGCCTTTAATTTCATTTTTTAGTGAATTTTTCTTTTATAATATTTATATAATGGGTAATGTAAAAAATGTTACTATCATATTTATTTAAATTTATAATAATCTAGGATGGGGATAAAAAATAAATATATTCCATTCAAAATAAAAAATTTAAAGATAAATTATTTTTTAATGTGGTAATTTATTTCTATTTTTTGTGAAATAATTACAATAAACACATACGCAACACTGACACAATATTTTTTCAATTTTTCAAAAATGAATTGTATATATTATACATAATATAATTTGAATGAATTATTGTATTACATACAATTGATAGATTTTTTCTCATGTATAGTATGTGGGAAAATATTATACTATAATTCATTTTCTTTAAAATTTTATGAAGTCAAATTAAATGTACAATTCAAAAAATTTCATTATTGATATTTCATAATAAATATGTTTATTAAATGATTTAAAATTCCTATAAATATTATCATCATATATGATATGTAAATATGTTTTAAAATTTAAAAAATGGTTCATTTATGTTCCAATATTACTTTTATAGTTACTATATTTACCATTAATGTGTAAAAACATTATTATCATAGTTGTCATCAAAACAGTTTACTGGGGTTTAAAATAAAAATATAAAGGTCATAAATCACAACAACATATAAATATTATATATTATAGAATTATTTAGACTCCTAGTTATCTTATTTTATAACTATATAATTTTTGACCCTTTTGAACTTAAAAATAATTTATTATTAATTTAATATTTACTATAGTTCCAGGAACAACGTTACATTCAGTTTTAAATGAGAAAACTCTCTCCTAATTTCTTCACACATAAAATTAAATTTATCTGAAACTAAGTAAATAATATATTCATTAAACCATTTAAAAAAATAATTGTTTACTTGGATTGATAAAGAAATAATCTAAGAAAATATTTTGTGTAATCCCTACGATTTTTCCTGATGAAGAGGTATAGTCTAGAACTAATAATTTATATTTTATTTCTTATTCTACCTCATTAAAAATTTCATCAAATGTTATTGAATAATAACTTCAGTATCATTCACATAGTAATTTTTTGTTAGGATTATTTGTTAGATTCTATCAATGTAATCTTCCCTCAAATTTTATATGAAATTTTCATTCATGTGTATGATGTAGTACCTCTATTTTCCCACAACGCCTCTCACAACTATTTATAATGTTCTATTTAGTTTACATATATTTTGTTTATCACATACTTATCATTATAAAAAAATAATGTATCATATATTTTCATTCTATACCATTCATTAAAAAATGATATCGTCAATCATGCATATGTGTAGATTACCACCTCCATAAAGCAATGAAAATAATTTTCCCCCAAAAACATCATATGGTTGGTATATTTAAGTGTATTGGAAGAAATTATATGGTATTAATTATATATTTATAGTTATTTAAAGATAAAATAATACTTAATTTCTTTCAACTGATCATTAAATAATGGAAAATTTACTCATGCGTACACATGACACATCTTCTCCATAATTATAACATAGTTATTTTTAATTATGTATGTTTCCTTTTTATGGTTAAATGTATAATTGATGTATAAAAATTATAATTATTTCATTAGTATTATTTTCACTATTATGGACTATATTCCACTTCAACCATAATCAATCTACCATAGTCTTTTTGAACATATGACATGAGTATCAACAAAAAGTTTGTGGTGAGGTTAATTGCTTATTTAAGAAATCATATCTTATAAATCAAAGGAATAATAAATATAAAGTTATTTCTTCAAAAATTAAATACATAAAATATATTTATTATTCATGAATATAATGATCATTTATGAATACTCAGAATTAGGGAAAGGGAGACATTACATTTAAAACATTGTTCTAGATGTTTTTATAATGAATTTTCCAAATATATTTTTTCAATATAAATATTATAATTTTTAAAAGTATATATATATATATATATATAAATTAATAAAATGATATATATTTTTTATGAAAATATTTCAAATTTTTTGAGGAGAAATTTTTTATATATCTTATGTATAATTTCTTGTCTCGTGTTACAAAAGGAAAAATGAGACACATAATTTTAACATATATGGGGTCAATAGATTTTCCCACCGCCATAATGATTATTTTATGTTTTCATTTAATTAAATTAATTCATTTTTTACTTCAAATAAAACACAAATTCCATTTTTTATAGGTATTTAATTTTTGATATATAGATTTTTGGTGGAAATGGTATCTTGATACTTGATTTTTTTTCAAACGTGGTTAAAATATTTTCATGGTGTTTTTATAAAAAAAATATAAATTACTAAAAATTTTTATACATGATTTGGAAATGGATAATTATATATGTTGAATATTTGAAATTGATAGAGGTTATACAATGGTTGATCTTTATACATCTTGTATGAAGAGTGATCCTAATGTAGGTTATATTATGGGTGATCCTGATATGGATTATACGTCAGGTGATCCCCATCATATCAGTTCAATGCATTAGGACATGTCAGTTGTCTAAAAACTAAAGAATGTGGGAGTAAAATTATATTTTTTTCATTTAGATTTAAATGGTAACTAGTTATTTTTGACACGTGTTATAAATATAAATCTCTACGTCACCCCAATAGTGTTTATATTTGATTTATATATGGTTTAATGGTTTTATGTGATAAAATGGTGTGTGTATTTATTATGTATATGATATATTATAAAATATCATAGATTATTTTGATAAAATTAAACATTTTATGGGATTTAATTATATTACGAGAATTAATGAATTTTTTATTATTAAGTCTCTTGTTAGGATTTTTTTACTCATACTACATTTTTATATTATCTTTTATAGGGTTTACGGATGGGTAAGAAAAAATAATAATTCATATTGATGGACAAGAAAATTTTTCATAAAAATAAATTGTCATTTATTTTAGATGTTTTATATTTTGGGAAAATGGATGTGGAGTAAAAGTGTCGAATTTGTAATATATGGGTGTCTGATGTATGTTTAATGGAATAATTTATCTAAAACACAAAACCATAAATATTCTAAAATTTCGGTTAGTGAATTATTGAGTTAAAACTAATGATTATTTAATATTTATGTTTGATAACTTATGAATTTTTTTTATAGAGATATAGGGTACATTAGAAAATAACTATATTTTTGAAATGGGTTTATGTGGGAATTATTTTCTATATTAGTTTAAACTAAATTATTTTTTTGATTCTTAAATTAATATTTCACCAAAATATATTTTATATATTTTCAAAAATTATTTTTGAATCATGGTTACATTAATAAATTTTAGTTCTGTCATCTATTAGGTGTTTACTCATTAGTATGAGAAGGGTAATTAGAATTAGACATTGTACTTATACAATCACATTAAATAGATATTTATCAACATATTACATTATTTATAGGCCATACCCTAGTAATGTTAACTCAATTGAGATAACATGGGTGAATTATTCTCTAATCAATATGGGTTCAATGAAATTGGTCAGAATCAGTATGTGAGTATTTACTACTTTAACTATTAATTCATTAATATGTAATTTGGATTGAACATGTAAAATTATTATGGTTTCATTTGTATTCCATTAAAATTTCTTCTTTAAATAATATTGAATCAAATTATATGGACCAGCCTTACTCTTATATTATTCAAACTACATTTTTTATAGTTTACCATGTATTTTATGATTATATGATGTAAAAATTATATGTGTTTGGAATTTATATGATTTTAGGTATATTGATCCATAATTTTATCAATCATATTGTTAATTTTTAATAATGAAAATATTGGTTGTTATTGTTTATTAGATTTCCATTTGTATATCTAGTTATTCATGTATATCATGGTCACAAAATTATTTTAATAAAAATGATAATTTATATAAATATTAGGGTTCTTTAGGGATTGATAATAATTTTTTCATGACCTGACTTCTTCATGATGATGGAGGGGATAACTATACGATGAGACCCTACTTACTCATGATGAAAGGAGGATAATGACCCCTCGAGTCCTACCTCTAATAGGCCCCAGGGAAGAGACAAGCACCAAGGGTATATAAATATCATATAAATTGGTGGCATTACCCTTTTATTGTAACTAGGATCCAGAGAGATGAGGTATCAACCTAAAACAACATGAAGACCCACACACACACACAATGATATATATATTTATATATGAAACCAAATTCCTTCCAACATTCATGTTTAATTAAAAACATCTAAAAATACAAATAAAACATTAAATTATATTGCAATATATAACTATGTAGAAACAAATCAACTGGTCCCAATTTCCAAGCTAGTAAGGTCCAATACATACCTAGGAATCACTATAGAAACCTGTAAGTAGTTTTTTATATGTAGAGTGATCATACAAGTATAGTGAATATGGAGAAACCAAAATCACCTGTAAAAAAGTTGTAAAATCATACCGAATACCCTATGAAGAAATAACATAAACTCTAAAGAACCTAACAAGGTAAACTATCCAACCAACCCTCACTAAGGAATTCTTTCTAAACAATTCCAACTAGGTAATGTATAGTATCAAGAACATTGATATTTGGGAAACCCGCACCAATTCCCACTAGTTAACTAGTCGTCCCTAATGACGAAATTCTAGATGCTACCATGATATTCCACAAACCCAACTTTCAAAACCATCTTACTTACACGTGACCTGCACACCACATCACATCCTTCTCGTTGACACCTTGGCCACAACCACAACATGTATCACTTGAAAACACCTAGGCCTCATCCTTAATACACCGGGGAAAAAAACACTTCTCACATAGTAAACACCATATGTTTTTTATAAAATTTCATTCCATTATAGATTTCCCAAAGAGTATTGGGAGAAAAAATCTTGGAAGAGTGAGTAGGGTAAAGTTAGTAACCAGTAATCCATCCTCCCACCGGGATGTTTGGAAAGACACCCAACCTCATAACAATGGGTGTGTTCATAACATAGTTCTCATAATAGGTGGCGTGAATATTGAAAACATAAGGAAATACATGTTTATATATATAGGTAAAAACACATCCAATCCTATGGAATTATAAACAAACAACCCGCCCACTCAAACCCTGCTTTACTACTCCCCAAACAAGCATGTACCACCATGAATAACAGTCAATTGAACAACGCTTACCTATAACCCCCAACTCAAAACATACCCCCATACAATTAATTTACCAAATTATAATTCCGCATTATCAAATAATTCATTTACTTATTTCCATCCCATCAAGAGAAATTACCAACCACTACAAACATTATAAGGTGAATCGACCATACCAACCACATCCAAAATAAACAAAGAAAGAAACTACCAAAAACCTTCTTCAAACTTACCCCACCCAATTCATCCTCTCACAGCCCAAACTAGCCTCCCCACTACAAAATAGGACTACACCCATCACACCCAAAAACTAGAAATCCAGAAACAACCCAATCCAGTAGCCCCACTACCCAACCACTTCCCAAATTCATTTTGACTCCGTAATTAGTCCCTGCATTCCACAATCAATCAAACTTGCTTCTTGAGAAACCAAAACAACACCAATACCACCACATAAACACATTCACAGATCCATCCACAACACCACTCTACCACCATAGATGCAAGGCTGAACATAACCACACACAAAACACATCCACATCAATAAGAAAATATTTATTTAGATTTAGCATCAATCATTTATTAATTTCACAAGATAAATAGGGGTGATGACATAAGAAATTTGATCTTAGGGAATCTATTTAATTAACTGAATATACGTGATTAACTGGATTCTAATTAATTCAATAATAATTAAGAAATCATAAAGGTATGAAAATAGATACAACCAACGACCATTATTCTCATAATAACACATCCCACCTGATTCACAACATGGGTCAAGTATAACAAATAAAACAGAGTTATCATCATCATCATCATCCCAAACCCTCATTTATTACTTCTTACTTTCTAATTTAATTTTTAATTCATCCATTGTCACAAGGGGGAATCAATATACCCACCCTGCATGATACACAATTAAAAAAGAGATAATGTAAATCCCTACTTGGAAAAATAGGAGACCAAAACTCTTCTTTGTGCCAAAACAGGGGAGTCGTGCGATCATGAGTCTTTATGGAAAACCAAACAACGGGGGGATAAAACCTAGGAACACATCTTGTATGGGAGGAAAAGTTATTTTTGCAATAATAGGAAAGAAAATATAGGGCCTTGGATTTAAAAAAATCTAAATAATATATCTATAGAACAATAAAAGGATTTAAGGGCCATTAATGTCTCGTCATGATCAATACCACATGGTTCAACTATATCAATGTACCCATAATGTTAGTATAATAAATACATAATTTTTATCCTATTAAACACATTATTAAATTCCTAAAAGGGATTTAAACATGATTTACATAAAATTAAATTTTAGATTTGTGTTCCTAGAGAAACTGGGAAAAACTAAAAATGAGTCACCTCTGAGTGGGTCACCAATAACAAGCCACAGACAACGAGCCACTGATAGAAATTTATCGATGCTGGTCTAGAAATGGTGAGCTACCGATGCTCAGCCACCAACATAACCTATAGATGGCTGAATTACTGACACCCTGACTCACCGATTCCCCGACTCATCGACGCCATGACTCATTGACACCCTGACTCACTAACCCCATGACTCACTGATTCCTCGACCTAACAATGCCCTTGATCTACCAAAGCACTAACCTACATAATCCCTAAAACTACTAACACCCTTGACCAAACAAAGGCTCGACCTACCAATTACTTGACCTAGGGACACCCTGAACTACTGAAACCCTCAACCTATTGACGCCTTTGGCCTACTGATACCCTGACCTACGGATGGAAAAAATATAAATTTGAATAACTCTTGAAATAATCTCCCATAACCTCCTATAACACCACAAACAGTGGATTTTGAATAATTAATAGAACATGGAGGTCTAGAAAATTACATCACAAACCTCTCAAACTATTCTCAACCATGATAATTTAATACTATCCATAGAAGAAAGAGGGATCTGAATAACCACCCTTTAAGATACCTCTTAAGGATAAGCCACCTAATTGGAGTGAAACCTCAACATCCAAGAAAAAATCCTATGATATTTCCCAAACCAACACCCATAAGACATAAAACACATTCACAGATAGTAACACCACCCAAACAAATGGATTAGGTAATTCCATCATCCATGTTAGGATCCTATCTACTTCGGCCAGAACTGACTCTCCCACATGGGTATAATCACAACCAAATTAATGTGTATTTATTAGGGATCACATCCTCCCATAATTGTATGTAATAACTTTATCATATGTTACAAAAATGTAATGAACTCATCTAATATAATATAGGGTTCATATATTACCTAAAAAAGAAAAACACATGAGAAAAACTCAAAACAACTCCAGGTAAATGGGAAACATTTGCATCTCTCACTACAAGGTACTCTCCTCCAGGCCACCATGCCTCCACAACACGTGAACCAAGGGAATGGATCTTACATGAAACACCTTCTCCCAAGGATCCTATATCTCCACTGTTTACTCCACAAATGTCACATCATCATTGAAATCCAACTATCCCCAATCGATGACATGCGATTCATCATGAAGATACTGATGAAGTTGGAGACATGAAATAGATTGTGGAAGTTCCCCAAATATGGTTGAAAGTCTAGCTGATATACCACCTCACCAACATGTCCTAACATGTCTAATGGTTTGATGAACCTATTAGAAATCTTACTACCTCCCTTGAACCTATATTTCCCACATCAAGGGGAAACATTCAAGAATATGTGGTCCCTAACCTCGAACTCCAAAGACCTTATCCTGCTATCAACATACGACTTCTACGTGACTTATTCTACCTTCATCCTCTCATAGATATGTTGACCCTTCTCTATCTTACCCATCACCATTTCCAAAAATAGTATTGATGCCTCCCTAAAATCCGTACAACATAAGGATGAATGACAAAACTTCCAGTATATAGCTTTAATTGTAGAGATACCAATGGAAGAGTGATTTCTATTATTGTAATCAAACCCCATCATTAGAAAACGTCGCACCCAAGAACCAATAAAGTCCAAAACACATTCCCTCAACATGTACTCCAATGTTTGGATAGTCACTTCTATCTATCCATCTTTCATTGGGTGTAAAGAAACATTGAGGTGTAACTAGGTGCCAATGTCATGATGCAATTCACTCCATACTTCTGAAGTAAAACACGTATCCCTATTTGATAAAATAAATCATGGAACTCCAAGAAGATGCAAACCTCACCCATATACCATCGTACTATGGACTCCACTATGCTTGAATTCTTGATCTCTAAGAAGTGAGATGATTTTGTCAACTAATCTAGTACCAACCAAATATCATTAGATCATCCCTGACCCCTGAGTAATCCCGTGAATAAATCATTTGATATTTCATCTGAATTACACTCAGGGACATCTAGGGGACGCAACAAACCACTAGGAACACAGTTCTTAGCCTTCACCTACTGTCACAACAAGCTCTTTTCCATAAACAACGTCACTACCTTCTTGACCCTAAGCCACCAAATATGTTTCGTTAAGACCCGGTACATATAACAAATTATTGGGTGTAACACCATGGATGATCTATGAATCGTATGAAGAACTTTTTCATGAATTGTCCCTAGAAGATATAGCTTCTCACAGAACAACATCCAATTCTGATTATCCGCTGAGCATCCATCTAGAGCATCACCCAGGCCAATGCGATCACAAATTTCCTCTACCTCTGAGTCACCCCACTAAGACTCCTCTACCTTTTACCTTAAGAATGACTATACCATCATCAGAAATAGATAGCATCTACCACCATCCTTTCCTGCATCTAAGTGCAAGGAATCCAACTACTCCGTCACCCTCTAAGCATATGCAGATTCTAGAACCACTTACTTTTGTGAATTCCTAATAAATCATTAACCAGTACATTCCCCATTCATTAGGTGTAGGCGATCCCAAAATCATAATCCTCAAGAAAATCGATCCACCTTCACTCCATAAATTTCATATCTCACTGGGAAAAGATGTACCTTATTCTCTTATAATCCGTGAAGATCACAAAGCATTCCCCAATGAGGTAATGTCTCCATATATTTAGTGTGAACATGACTTCTACTAGATCCAAATCATGGGTGGTATATTTTTGTACATGGGGACATTACTTCCTAGACCCATAAGAGTTCACCCCTAGTTGCTGCATCATCACGTACCCTAAGCCATGTTGGGAATCATTAGAAAAAGCATCAAACATCCCCCCTTCCTCTAGTATCCTGAGAACGAGATCACTGGAGAACATCCCCTTTAGGTAGATGACACCTATCCATAACAAATCTACCCACAAAAAAAGTTGTCCTTTTCTAGTTAGAGCTATAAACAAAGCTAATACCCTGGAGAAATCATTTAGGAATCTCTGGTACTAGCCTATCAGACCAAGAAAACTATGAATCTCTACCACATTCTACATTGAGGCCCAAGAAACAACTACCTCAACCTTTGAAAGTTCCACTACTACACCTTAAAGAGACACAACATGCCCGTGGATATGGACCTCTTGGGTTCAATACATTCACTTGGATAGTTTTCCGTAGAGCTGGTGGTATTGAGGATCTCTTGTAGAATACTGCGATGCTCAGCATGATCATATTCTAAATTTTAGTACATTAAGATGATAATGATGAATATGATTATGAACCTATCAAATAACTCATCTAATGATGGATTTAATAATCCCCATGAATATGGATGGTGTGTTTTTAATACTGATTGACATAACCATGACCTTAAAGTGCAGATACATACATGTGAAAGTAGTCTCGAAGATGTCACCCTCCTTCACCCATAAATGGTGATACCTAGTCTAATGATCAATCATAGATAACCAAACTTCTCCCCTCATCTAGTCAAAAATATCTTCAATTCTCCAGAGAGGGTAACAGTTATTGACCATTACATGATTCAGTCTTCGGTACACAGTATAGAGCCTCCAACCACCATTTGCCTTTTGTGAAGCAGGGGCATGTTGTCCCTATTAATAGAATGGTCTGGCTAGAAACCACTAAAAAGGAATTAACAAATCCTACCTACCCCCACCATACTATGTTTGAACTGGGTACTGAATAAGAAGGATCCTATCGACTCCACAGGAAAAACACCTCATCCCAAAGAACATCTATCTCCTTGCTCTCCCTAAGGTCAAGGGAACACTACTAATGCACTGATCCCTTCATCTAGCTCACATTCAAGGGAAACCAGTACTCTGTCAGATCCCTGATACAACTGAAATTGATCACCAGATCCTCGTGAAAACACTCCATATCCATGTCTCAGAAACACCCCTCATACATTCATAGAGTCTTACACTAGAAAGAAAAAAATTTCATCTTCCACTGATCCTCCTCCTCCACTTTATTAACCCTCCACTGGTCAACTGTGTTAGCTTGCTGATCCTCAACTACTCATACCACACATGGGTGACATCTGAGAGCCATAGCTGAAAGGAAAATAAGGAACTCCTAATTCTGGGTAGTATGGAAATTGATTACGATTCATTTTAACTCATCATTTATATTAATTTCTTGAAAACTCCAAAAAAACAAGAAAACAAGTCATTATGATGCATGTAACTACCCTAGGGTCTCTACCCCACAAACAATGTAAACTTAATTGGTCGTTCAGTATGCTCAGAGTCCTGGAATTAGATTACAAGGGCCCTAAAATCCCATGTCCTAGTCAATCACACCAAGATTATGTCATCCAACGATATCACCTAACACTATTTCCTTACCAACCAATGTAATTATCACTATTCGTAACACCAAACTCCAAATTATCTCTCAACCATCAGCCTCTGAAACCATTATATCCCGAACCACCTTCGTCAAGATGAGTGAAATGATACAATGATACTGAGACCTTATTCCAGATGAAGGAGAGATAATGGACCTCTATTCTCACCACCAACAAGCCATAGGGTGGTGACTATCACCATGGTTATAGAAATATCACAGAAATGGGAGGAACTACCATTTTTATAGTTACCTAGTTTGGGAGATAATATGTATCAACATTAAACCACTCAAAGAAAGATATATATAAAGAAAAAAAATCCATTCAACATGCATGTTTAAATTAAAACCTCTAGAAATACAATAACAATCTAAAGTTTGTACAAAAATAAAACTAAGCAGTGACACAACAACTACTACTAACATTCGAGCAAGTAATGTCCAACACGATCTACATAATCTCCCTAGAAATCTAAAATCTGTTTTATATATGTAGGGTGAGCATACAAGTATACATAGTAGGGAGAAATGAAAGTCAACCATGAAAAAGTGGGAGAAGCATACTAATTACTCTATGAGAAAACAATAGAAACTCGAAAGCAACTAACAAGGTATACAATCCACCTCAACCCCACCATGTCATTATCACTAAATTACTCAATTAAAGTAATATAATGTAGTAATAACATTGATATTTGGGTACCCCACACAATTTACTAGTGGTTAAATAATCATTCTTAACGGCGAATTTTCTAAAGCTACCACTCTCATCCACAAGACCCACTATCACAACCTTCCCGTAAACACCTAAGACACACACCACATAAAATCATTCCTACAGACACCCAAGCCACAACCGCCACACATCTCACTATAAAACACCTGGTCCTCATCTTGGGGACACATTGGAAACAAACTACCTCTCATATAGCCAATACAGTGAGTACGGAATTAAACATCAATCCATTTCAACCTACCCGATAAATCATAGGAAATAAATTCTAAGAAGAGGTATTAGGGTAAATTTAGTAACCATCAATACATCCTCCCTCTGGGATGTTAGGAAAGAAACCCTCCCTCATAATAATGGGGGTGTTTGACACATAGTTCTCACCATGGGTGGCGTTCATATATAAAACATAAGGAACACCATGTTTAAATATATATATATCTATGTGTGTGTGTGTGTTATAAACACTCATCTCATCCTATAGAATTCCAAATATACAACTAGCCCAATAAAAAAACCTTTACTGCTACCACAACATGAACATACCACCACAAACAAAGGTCACATTAAAGCCACTTCACTACAAGCCAAAACTTGGATCACACAACCAACAAACTCATTTAACCAATTATCATTATGCTTTATCAAATAATTCATTTATTTATTTCCATCCCTACCTGGGAATCTACCCGAAACTGCCAATATCATAAGGTGAATCAACTATTCCAACCACTGCCATATAAAACAAGGAAAGAAATTGCAAAAACACTTCTTCAATGTTATCTCGCTCATCCAAACTCTATAACCCCGCTGCACAACTACAACACAACCAACACACCCCCAAAAATGAAATCATGACACAACCAAGTCCTATAGCCCCACTTACCAACAACTGCCCATATGAAATCCCCCTGTATTAAAATCCCATCTGTTCCACAATCAATCAAACTCTCAGCTGTCGATACCATCACACCACATGTACCACCCGTTATAGAAAATCTCACCCCTACTCCATGAAACCAGACATCCAATGCAGATTCAAGTCTTAACATAACACCACACATCACCCTAAAAAACATAAAGGAAATGTTTATTCAGATTTAGCATCACTCCTTTCATTCCACTTGATAAAACATGGGTAGTCACAGACCTATTTCAATCATTGGGAATCCATTTATTTTACCAAATATAGGTGATTAATCAGATTCCAATTCTTATCGTAGTGATTTAAAAATCATACTGGTATGGAAATGGATATAGATAATAGCCATGATTTTTATAATAACACAACCCACAAGATTCTCGACATAGATCAAGGATAAGATATTAAACATAGGTATCATCATCATCTTCCCAACCCCTCATTTATTACTTGTTATTTTCTTCATTAAATTACTATTTATCCATTCTCACAAGGAGGCATCTTTATACCCACCCCTATTGATAAAAAATTGAATGAGAGATGAAGGAAATCCCCACATGGAACAATAGGTGAACAAAACTCCTATTTGCGCCAAAACAGGGGAGTCGCGTGAGTAGGAGACTCTAAGGAAAACTAAATAGAGGGGTTATAACATATGATCAAAACTGATATGGGAAGAAAAGGTTTTATATAAACCAATAGGAAAGAGAAAAAAGGAACTTGACTTTATAAAAAATCTAGATAATGTTTCGACAGAATGATAAATTGTTTAAAGGGCCATTAATGTTGATCATGGCCAACACCACGCAGTTCTACTACTTAAAATCCCCCGGTGCATTAGGATATTAAGGATATAACTATTAAACTTTGAAAATCCTTTAGAAATACCCAAAAAAGTCTTTATACTCTATTTAAATCAAATAAATTGTAAGGGAGGTGAAACTGGAAGAATTGGAAAAACATGAAATGTGTCACCAATAGAAAGCTGCCGATAGCGAGACGCCAACAGAGAGTCACCAACACTGAGCTACCGACACCTGAATATCTGACGTCCTGAATACCTGACGCCTAGAATCACAAATCCCCTAACTACTTTCTCCATTACTCAGCGATATCTCGACCTACCGATGTGTCATGACCTGTCCCCCGGGGCCCGTGCCGTGACTAACCCAATCCCACCTTCTATATGCCAGTGGATGAAGACTAGCACCGTAAAGATGTATCCCTATAATGGAAAAGAATTACCTTTAATCATGTAAAAACATACAGAGTATAATGCTAAAATATGCAACCATAAGGTAAACTGTTGTAGTAAAAAGAGTGTTGAAAGTAAAGGGACTAGAATACAAGCCCAACTGTAAAAGTACAAGTTCAACTAAAAGGTAAAATAAAAATGAACAAGGGAAAACAACTCCTCGTCTATCCTATGAGGATCCTACTAGAATATTATTACATATTTCCTCCACAATACTCCACGCCTATCCATCTCCTCTTTGTACCGCCTGGTTTTGACTGCATCAAATCTCGATCAATGTTGTACGTCGTCTATACAAGAAATAACAAGGTTTTGGAAAAATCCATGTAGGGGTGTGTATAATGATACTCAATAGGGACCCCGAGACCCCGTAAGTGTCCTAATGTTCCATGATGGAAAAACCAAACAGTAAATCTCAATCACAAAGCATGAAGCATTCAAAAAATCTACTTAGTTATATTTATATACATATACCTATGTTATCAATATATAATCGTCTTATACATGATTGAAGAATATCAAAAAGGTAACCCCGAGAAGGTAACACCACGAAGGTAACACTGTGAAGGTAAAGGTACCACATAGGTAATTCCACGAAGATATCATCACGATGGTAATGGTACCACATAAGTATCACTACGAAGATATCACAATGAAGGATATCTACATCGCAGATAGATTCTCTTCCACCTCACTCAGCATCTATAGGCCTGACCTCTTTCTGAGTGAATCTGCTACCACATTTCCCTTTCCAGGAGTATACATTATCTTAAAGTCATTTTCCTGGAAGAACTACAGCCATCACTGGTCTCTCAGCTTGAGTTCCTTCTTAGAGAAGATATATCTGAGACTCTTGTGATCATAGTAGACTGTAAAACATTCACCCATCAGGTAATGTCACCATACCTTCAATTAAAATACCACTAATAATAACTACAAGTCATGGGTAGCGTATTTCAGCTCATGTTGTCTTAGCTATTGCAATATGTAAGAGATCATTGCTCACTCCTACATTTGGACACACCCCAATCTGGTCTTTGATGCGTCATAGTAAACTATGTACCTTACTACATCTTTAAGTAGACTCAATATTGTAGAAAATTTCAATCTCTAATTTAGCTCATGATATACTCAACAACAAAGGAGGAGCATGCCTTTCATCTATAGATAGTTCTAGAATCACTCTGAGAGCACCACTCCTTCAGCGAGTCTGGGAAGCGTAGCTTGTTGAAATTGACTATGAGGCTCGACGTGCCCAGATATCCTCTTGATAGGAACATGATGGATTTTCTAAAGGTGGGGAGCACATAATCCTTTTCAGAGGAAGTACCATGGTACCAATGGTGATATAAGAAGATTTGTTGAGGGAGTTCCATATGTCCCCTCTGGTGGTACATCCAGGTGTGGCAAAGATGTACTAAGACCTCCGGCATTAGCACTGGGGGCCATGGATGAAAAATGAAGTGGAATTTTTTTATTGATGCCTCGCCTTTCTGTAGGTAAAGACAAAGCACCAGGTTCCAGTAGGCATAGATTAGCCACTAGATGCGCCAGAGTGGAGGTGGGATATAATCTCCATGGACATCGTGACAGGGATTCCACGTCTGTCTAGGGGACATGATTCTATCTGGGTGATCATTGACCAACTAACCATGTCGTCCCAAATAATACCTATCAGATAGTTGGGATCAATATTGGTCTTGCGATGCCTCTACATACAATAGATTGTGAAAATACTTGGGGTTCCATTGATGATTTTCTCTGATAGTGATGCATGTTTTACTTCCTGGCTCTGGAAGTGATTAGAGGAGGAATTCGGGACTCAACTACATTTGAGAACCACCTTTAATCCTCAGGCGAATGGTCAGATGGAGCGAATCATTCAAACACTATAGGAAATGCTTTGTTCTTGCATCCTAGATATTGTCTACATTTGAGAGGATCAATTGACCTTGGTGGAGTTTACATAAAATAACAGTTATCACTTCACTCTCAGTATGGAACCATTTGAGGGATTGTATGGTCGACCTTGAAGGTCATCTCAATACTAGAGATACCTAAGGGAGTTGACACTTATGGGTCCAGAGATGGTACAGGATACCACCAAGAAGGTGCAGATCATCTAGGAGCGGATAAAGACTGTACAGAGCAAGAATAATTATTGTAATTACAAGTGACAGAGACCTTTAGAGTTCCAAGAGGGGGACCACATATTATTATGAGTCTCCCCTCGATGGGGACTATGGTGATTTGACCAAGGCGGCAAGTTATCACTGAGGTTTATCAGATGATTTTTGATTTGTCGGAGGATTGGCGAGGTCACATACCACTTAGAACTCACTTCATAGTTGGAGAGGTTGCAAAATGTCTTCCACATATCCTATCTAAGGAGATATGTGCATGAACCATCTTACATAATCGACCACGGTTAGCTGGATTTCAATGATGGGATGACGTTTATGGATATTCCAGTAGAGATTGAGGGTCGACAGGAGAGAGCCCTTCATGGGTGATCAATACATCTTATGCACATTTACTGGAAGCATGTGAACCTCTATTAGAGTAAATGGGAGTAGGAGGCTCATATTAATGTTCAGTACCACCATTTGTTTTCTTAGTCTATGTCGTGGCTTTCGGGGAAGAAATGTCTAAGTTGGGTAGAATGTAAAGACCTGAATTTTCCATGTAATTTTTTATATGGAATTATTAAGAGACCTAGAAAATTAAAGTTTCCCGATTTAGAGGCCTAGTGTGCCTTAAATGAATTTCTGAACTTTTTAAGGTACGTTTAGTAAACACATGAGTGGCATTTTTTATCTTTCGAACTATTGTTCGAATTAAAAATCCGATGGCGCTGTTGAATCCGAAATGCCGGAATTATCTTAAGGGGGACTTTACTTTGAACACAGTAGGTCTAAAAGAGATTTTAAATTTTATGAATTATAAAAGAATAGAAATGAAATAATTTTTTTAATATTTTTTCTTTTTTCTCCACCCACAAACCAATAGAGTGTGGTACCCGCGATGGGTGAAGAAAATAAATGGATTGACTTTCCCATCCTAAGTAATGAAGTCGTTGGGGAATTAGAATGTTTCCTAATTAGTGAGCCCCCATTAATCCCCCATGTTGTTACTTAACCTCTCCCTCTCATATATATTTGGATCTTGGAGAGGGGTATCAGCACAAATTCTCCACGAAATGAGGTCCTGAAGGAGTTCCATGACGCCGAAACCTTAGAGGATGGAGTCAATTCTTGTGGGAGGGGATGGGTGATTCTGGACAACAAACCAGAGGACTACATACAAGCGGAGTCGTTGGGAACCAATTTTGGGAATGACAAACACCTAACCACTTCATAAAATGCACATTCTCCTTCAATTATAGGTAGGGTGGTGTTTATTATTTTTGTTTTTCCCCACAAACCATTCTAAAATGAAATTAATAGATCAAATAATGAACAAGTTGACTCGTTATTCGATATATATGTGGGAGGGTGTGTTTTATTATTTGGATCGGGATTGAAATTAAATAAAGAAATAAATTTGAATAACTTTTCCCCAAAACCCATGGATTTATTTACAATGAAGAGGGCGTGGGCCGACATGAAAAAGGATCGAGATCCTCTGCATGTGCGTTGATTGTGATCTCCCAATATGAAGATGGAGAAAAGCATAATCAGGGCCTACCATAGTGAATACCACGATCCCAGGATGCTGTAGGGGAAGATGACACAAGAAACATGCCACAGGTGCGCGATCAGCGGCCCGACGAACACCCTACCACTGACACCGGCACCAGCAGTGGCGATATGCGGCATCACATTCCACGTGCCTTGCGGAAAAACCAACCGCCACCCCAGGTGGCGCCGAAACTAGGATGGGGTGAGCCCCCATCTGTGAACCCATGCGGAAGCAGGGTCGCGGCCTACGTTGTCCACAATTCGAGAAGGGGCCACTGGTTTGACTAACGATCAGAGGATGGGGTGTACACCAACGTCATGGCTGCGGTATGGAGGGACCTGTGGTGCGACATGAAGCTGTGTTGGGTCACCCCACGTGGGATGACCCACTGACATTGCTCCACGCCACATCAGCCCTACCCAGATGTGCCATGTACGAGTGTCCCTGGAGGCTCGTGCTACTAGGCGGGTGGCACTAGTGGGCTAGCCCAATGGACTGACCCGCCGCCCAGCGATCCGACCCACGACCAAGTGGACTGACCCGCAGCCCAGTAGCCCGACCCACGACCCAGCCTGGTCGAGCAGGGCCCAACAGGACAAGTTGACCCGAGTAGGTCCGGGTGGACCTAGATTGAACCGGGCCGACCCATGCCGAACCTGGTCGGGCTGGTTCGACCGTGGCAAACCAGACCCATATTGAATACATACATGTTACACAAAACAGACCCAAAATCCTAAACAAGATGCCCGTTTGACGAACGGTATGCAGTGTCAGGAGCCTTATGACAAGGAAGTCCTTTTTAGATACTCCACTTGAGTTTTATAAAAAGTAGGTGTACAACTGGGTTGGATCACACATGAATCCAACCGGGTCCTCAACACTAAAATGCACGTATCTTGTAAACTGTGCATCTGATTAACATGCCGTTTGCGGCTTTGGGACTCTCTTGAGAATAAGAGACTCTTGGAATACTTTTTGTTGACTTGAATGATTATTTATATTCGATGAGTGGCTTGAGGGGAAGTTCTCCCAAGTAGACTATGTACAGAACCCTTAGGTTGACTAAGACCTGAAGAGCTGTTGATCTTGGACTCCTTACGACTCGACGACTGGCCCAGTGGGAAGCAGCTCTATGTGACCCAGCAAGGCCATGGTGGTAAGCGGCTCTATGTGACCCATCATGCCCATGGTACACATAAAGAATGTGTATCTCAGTCCGGACAAGGTGGGAAGCAGCTATGTGTGACCCAACAAGCACACCGTGGGAAGAGGCTCTATGTGGCCCGACATGCCCACGGTACCCAAGAAGGATGAGTACCACAATAGTCCAAGGTTAGTTTGAAGCATCTCTGTGTGACCCAACAGGCCCACAGTGGGAAGCGTCTCTGTGTGAACCGACATGCCAATGGTAACAATAAAGGATGAGTACCACAACAGTCCAAGGCAAGTGGGGGAGACTCTATGTGACCCGACATTCCCACAATGCACGTCAGAGGTGGATTTCTCCCGTAGTTGAGGAGTTAGATGATATGATGACCCTTCAATCCTTGAACTAATGTGATACTTGGTGTGAGATGTCTTATTTTGTGTAATTTTTCTTTGTGTTATACTTCGAGTTTGCTGTGTGGTCTTTCCATGTTGTTTTTGGGGCCGCTACTGAGTTTAGTGCTAATCCAATTGCACGGGCCATGCCCATGTGCCTTCCGTGTTCCGTGAAAATGATCCACATTTCAACTACAGACTTTGTGGCATTGGATGAGGAGGACCTCAATGCGATCCAATAGATGAGACATACACCATCTCATTCTAGTGGATACACTACTCCTACTATCAAATGGGGTTTTCAGTGGATGGCCATCTGAGAACTCTTGTAATTTACTGTTTTTAGTACTTTTTTTGGGGGTTTAATTTTGACCCCACTTACATTTAGATGTGACCATACTAAGTTTTCTCTCATTTTTTTACTATCTCATTAGTTGTGAGTTTTTACTTGGTTGGGTTTGTGTGTGCATACTGGTAACCGGATAAATGCCTCCCACTTATAGGTTTACACCTTCATCACTAGTCGCTATCCCCTAGCCTTTGGGAAGAAGGCTTGGGGTAGTTAGGGAACGGGCCATGGGGGATGGGTCATGACATGATGCCATCAATCAAAAAACACCCTAACCTACCAACACCCTTAACTTATTGATGCCGCAGCCTATCAACGCCTCGACCTACCAATGCCTTGAGCTACCGATGTCGCATCCTTCCAATGACCTAAACCTACTGATTCCCTCATCCTATTAATTGCCCAATATACCAAATAAATTGAATTGCAGATGTCTTGACCTACCGACTCCCTTAAACTAAAGAGGTCTTTTACCTACAGACGTCCTGAACTACCGATGGAAAAAAGTTTTAATATGGAAAACACTTAAAATGGGCTACCATTACCTCCCCGAATAGCCTAAATAGTTGACTTGAAATTGTAATGGACTATGAAAATCCAAAAAATATACTATTTGATATCAAGAAATTATTAGTTTATAATTTTATGGTTGAGTATCAATTATTTTTTTAGAAATATTCCCTGTTACACATTTGTTGTTCATTTTTAATATATGAACTATATGTACGTACCAACATGGTGGTTTAATAGTTGAACATATAGTTAGGGAAATAAGATTCCACTAACCTTATTGTACATATTACCATATTCTCAGATGGATGATTTATGATATCTTAATGTTTTGTGTATAGATAAATCCCATTATATTATGGGATGTGAAATGCATTTGAACTATTGTATGCTTATTTAGTAGTAAAATTCACACGACATCCTAGTCTTTCCCATCACATATCTAATGTTGAAGATTATTGAAATTATGAAATATTTATATAATCTTGGTACCAACAGTTAAAATTCATAATTGAAATTTGTTATTACAGTTTTTCATAATTTTTTGTCATAAATATACATATATTATTTGTTAAGTAATTTTTTTATTTTGATGTGAAAGTATTAAATTTTTTATGATTACACTTATTATATCATCTAAGTGATGGGGAAGCATTGTTGTATCTTTATAGAGTATTTTATGTGACGACCATACATTGAGTCATTGTTGGGTATTCAACCAATCTTTTAATTCTTTTTAGATGTGTATTTGTATAATAGAAGATATTGGGTTTTTAGGATTGATTGATTGTGTTAGACATGGATAATTTATTATGAAAATATAAAATACAATTATCCAAGATATATATTTAAATAAGAATGTAAATAATTCCTTACACATATATATAGGCCCAAAATTATATTTTTAACCACTATTTGTCGAAAGAAGCTCCCTCTATAGCATTTAACATGGTTCATGTGTCTTCTGGGTACCCAGGTTATGGTTGTTAAAATGTTATATCATAGATGTATTTGGATGTAATTTTGGATTAACAATTTTGAGATTTTTATAAGAGATATGGTTGTCATTACTTGAGATTAAATCCATAAAATAAAACCATAAACATAATCATAGTGTAATCTCATGTCACTAGTGGATGATCTGGTATGTAGATTTCACTTAAGGTTATGTGACACATTATTTTGTTTTCTTCAGTATGGTGACGTATATCATAATATGGGTATTTAGGAATTTATTTGGACTCAACCACTATTTTGGGATTATGAAGGACGTTGTAAATTAATAGTATAAGACCATGTAGGAATATATTTCATATTGTATGCTAGATATATATTTTCATACTATATATAAACACAAAAATGGTTTAACTTAACATCAACATAATTAATATATATATATTGATTTACTATTTATATGTATATTTATATATATATATATATTACTGAAAACTATGTTTACATGTGACAATTTGATTCTCCATTGATTTATATAGAAATTATTATTTTTATGATAGCATTATTCAGTTGATTAATGTTATCTTCTTAATTAATGCCCATATATTCTTCTAATATTTGATTACGGAGCATGATCCATGTTTTTTTCTCATATTTTTTCCCAAGGCATGATTCTAAAATATTGTTTATTCATATTTCTAAAGAATGAAATATTCTTGAGTTTATTTTAATAGTTACCATTGATCATCATTTTTTAATTTTTTTGTTGAATTTTTATATCTGAAGATAATATTATTTGTTTCATATTTCATGATATCATGCTTATTTTTTTCATTTAAATTTTATTATATTTATGATATTGTTATAGCATGATACTTATCATTTTTTGTATTTTAGGTGTTTATATGATAATATAATTGTTTCTATAAATGTGTTTGAAAATAAAGTGGATAAATATATATGTAAATAAATTTTATTCATTCCTGAAAAGATCCCGTGTTATTCGAAATGAGTAGTTGTGAGGATATTGTATATTCATCTATCAAAGAAAAATATTTTTTATCATTGTGTTATATAAATTAGAGAAGTCAAGTTTAATTTAATGTTTCTAAAATAGTGGGATATTTTTTATGGAATATTATATCCTTTAAAATTAGTATGCTATTCCATTTATTATTGGAGAAACATTTGGTTTTTCTAAATTGAGTCTTCAATTTTGGATTTATGAAATAAATGTTATTTTGGTAAATTTTTTCACCATTATTTATGTATGAATGTTGAATGATGTTTTAGAATTTGATACAAATTATAAATAAGAAATAGGAAATACAACATTAAAAAGTAATTTTTTTAAATGGAATGGAAATTTAATATTTATTGTTCTAGTAATAATCCATTTCTTATAATTAATGATAATTTCATATAAATTAAAATTTATGTAAAATTTTTCATAATGGAAAATTTATGAAGAATTGTTTTAAATATGATGTAGTTATTAAATGAATAATTTCAACAATTACTTTACCCAGAAACAATGGGTTTTTATTAAACATTAGATAAAAATAGGTCTCGGATAAACTATCTTGCATGGAATGTCAACGATTGATATCAATAGTAAATTCATATGTTTGGGGATACCATTTAATTTATCTTTTTTATTTCATGATATTTGGAGTGTTATAATGATTTTTTAATCCATTTGTATTTTAATTTTATTAAGGGGTTAATATCTAACAGTTGGTTTATGAGTTTTTCAATGGAAACCGGAAGAGGATATTTATCAATGCTTTTGAATTATGTTGGTGTATTCTTGATATTAAAATTTAATGACTTCAAAGGTTATAATCACTATAATATTTTTTTATATATTTAGATTGTATTTTTTTAATTTTTAATCACAATGGAATGATTTATTTTAGTTTGTAATCTTTGCTAGTTGTTTCATGTATCAAAAATATGATTTCACTTTGGTGATATAAATATTTTAATTGGATAACATGGGTGAGTTTTGATATATATCAAGGATTTTCATTAAATATTTGATAGATTCATTGTAGTAATACTTTGATATGTATAGGTTAGAAATAATTTTGTAAATGTCACCATAGTCTTCTTATGTATGATATGTTTTATGGTTCGGATATTCTATTAAATATTGACATATAGAAAGTGTTTTAATGTCATTATGGTGACTTTTGAGTAGTTAAATCACATATTTATTTTAATTATTATTATTATAGTGGTTTTGGGTATCACTAGAGAGTTTGGAAATGCTTCTAAATGGTATATAATGTATTCATAGTCATTTTTGAAGTGGTTCCTAGATCATGATGATTTTTTTTGTTTATTAATACCTAAAAAGGGTTCTAAATTATGGTTATATATATTTTTGACATAATGTTATTGGAGATAGTTTACCCAGTATATTCTATATTGAAAAAAAATTCTATTTGTACAATGGGTGACACCAGGTACCTTGTAGCCATGTAATGACCATCTAATAGAAATTTTGAATGCTTTTTTAGAAATGAAAATTTACTCCTCTAACATTAAATATATTTATTCACTATACTTTTTATCAATTATATTAAATTTATTCCATTATAATGGAACTATCCCATGGCCTTCATTGTGTCTCATGTATCACCCACTCTTTCTCCTTGATCATATGAATAATCATGAGCCTATTTCATGGTCACACCCTAACCATCATGCACATAATATATTTTTTTCATTTACTTTATTTTAATTTTTAAATTTCCATTTTAGATGAAATTAGTAGAATAATAAAATTTTTCATGTTATAGTGAATATGAGTTTTTGGTGAACAGTTAGTGATAACCATGAAACAGACCTGTCAAAAAATTATAACCCATTTCAATGGTAAATTTCACTATTGGAATGTATTATTTCAAACCATATGATGAAATTTTGTATTTTTCCTTTTTCCTTCAAGTGAGGGGCACACGGTTGGCACACAACTCAATATAGTATGTGGCTAAACCATGTGACTCAGCTGGTTTTTTTAAATAATGAAATACTTAATCTACCCCCAATTAAATAAAACCCCTTAGGTCTATCTCTAAACTTCCCCAAATGAACCACTCAAACGGGATCACGATGTCAACCCCATTTTCATAATCCTCTAATTTTATAGATTATATTATTTGATTATTTGGTTTTTACTTCATGGTAGGGATATTTACACATCTCCTTATCTTTATATTTTTTTATTTTCCCTTTATTTCCTTCATTAGTCTCATGATGCTGATCCTGTTTTTTTCAAATATAAATAAATAATTATTTTGATTATCGGGTCTATGAATTAATCCTTAGGCTCCTATAAACCGATAATAAAAGGTTTATTCCATTAAAAATATTTTTGAAGAATTTGATTCTATGAATTTTCATTTTCATAATAGACAACTTATTCATGATATCATTAATATATATTTTTTATAAAAATTGTTATTTTTGATATACTTTTTGATGTGTCTATAATTTTTTTGAAATTTATATAAAACTATTATCAAATTTTATATATTTTATATTTACTAGAGATTTTATTAAAAAAAAGTCGTTTCTAATATTATTTTATTGTAAATAACAAATTTAAAATATTTTTATGCTTTTTTGTGATTTCAATTATGGTGTTTATGATTTATTTGAATTGAATTTATATATGGTATGTTTTTTTATGTGTGTTTTTATATATAATATGATTTTTATTTTTGACTTGTGATCATGATTTTCTTCATTATTTCATGAGGTGTTTATATTTTTTATTTCTCTGGAGTTTAAAAATGAATTCAACATTTAAATCTAGATGATATAAAAGAGGATTTAATCTGAAACATACTTTTCAAAATTGTTTTAGAAGAAGGATTTTCCAAAAAGGATTCCAAAATTAAACATCAAGGATCATTTGGATCATTATTAATATTTGTTCATGTGACAATTATTTTGAAACGTTATTTTAATTGATATTGAAAACTGAATATTTTTTTTGAACTCAAGGCACGGTTGACATCGTTTAAATGTATTTTCGTAATTATCTTCACCCACAATAGAAACCCTAAATATATATTTAATTATGATGATTGTATTTAAACATACTTTTAAACATTAATGAGGGTAAGGAGGTTAAATGAAAAGTTTCTATACCATTTTTGATTTATATATGATTTATTTTACATCACCTTTTATCAATACAATAAAGGAGACTATACTATAGTTCGTGAAAGGTTACTAGTGGGTTACAATGAAGTATTGGTGATAATGAATGGATAAAATTTTTTATATGAAATGGATTAGCCTTGGCGGAGTTCCATTAATGGGGATAATATTTTGTAATTTTGAGGTCATATAGTAAGAATTTCATCATGTGACCGAGACATCATTCCATTGAAGTACATCTGTAATCACCTTAGAGGTTGTTTAATAGTAACCACTGAATACTTATCATTTATTATATGATGATTATAGTACATAGTCATACTAACATCCCAATTGATTCAAAAATATATCACATGAAATTATTATGTAGTTTTAATTTTATATACTATTTCAACTTACATATGATATTTATTATTTCGTCTAACATGTTATTATTTTTATCGAATATCATATCTATTTTTTATATTATTTTTTTAGTTTCATATCACTATTTTTTTATGTTTCAATGGGTTCATTTTGAGTTACTCTAATTGTAGTTTGAATAGTTTTTATGATACAAACAATTTTAAATGAGTATAATTTAATATTATGGGAAATTTTAAAATATTACCCCAAAGAATGTTTTTTTATTTTTAACAATGGATTCTTGGAATGATTATGGATATTTTTTCATTGAAGGATGATTCTAATTTTATTCATAAATTTCAAACCTGAATTTTTGATTTATTTGATAATGGGATTATGTTGGACTTATGATATTTTTCTACTAAGATGTTATGCTCACACCCTACATATTCAAATAGACATTATAAGACTTGAGTTTCTATAGAAATTTTAGTATTGTTTCGGTATATATCTTGGGAAATGAATATTTTTTAAAATAGAGTTTGACATCAAGGTCCCAATAATATTTTATGAAGTATTTATTTCATTTTATAGGGAGGATGTAACTTCCATGATGACCATTTTAATTCTATATGTTATCTCTATTCCACCATAGTTTTATATTTATAATATGATCATCTGGATAAGTATTCAGGTTGGGATTTTTTTGTTTGATGTTATGTGATATCATATAATTTTTATATATAATATATCATTGATGTATAAAAATGAAATTCTAGACATCCAGGTGGATGTTCTTGGTGTCATAATTTTTATTGAGTGAAACCATTACCATTATGTTTACAATGGTTCCATTGGAAATTGTCACCAGACTATGGGTATTGGGAATGTTTATTAGTATTTTTCTACGGTTTCCCTTGGTTCATAAATTAGATGTTGTCTTAGTGGGTTAGTGAAAAAATGGTATTATAGAACCTGAATTTTTTAGTGTTAAGAAGATTAGACTTATGAATATGAAACCATGATATGTACCTATGAGAAGTGTCCAACTATTAGTAACATGTTCTAATCCTAGAGATACCATTTTATTCTAAATTATGTGTCCCAATTTGTGATTTTTAGATATTTATTTCATTTATTTATTTATCTAGATTGATGACATTTTGTATTATATTGGTCTTGTATATGTACGATAAATATTTTAATGTATTTATTGTGAAAAAAGTCATTTCCTTAGGGTCTTGTTTGGCCTTCCCAATCTAAAAAACCATTTAGATCAAGTGTTAATGGATCTATCATGTATTTATGTGATATTTGTCAAATGTGTACATAGTCTTCCAAAACATGAAGCCAAACCATGAACAACCATTAATGTCTCATGGATTTTTTTTATTTTTATATCAATTTGATCATTTTTCATGAGTTTTTCATAGATGTTATTTTTTATTATTTATGTGATAATTTTATGGTATATTATTTGTTTTTGGAGTGGTCTTGATGGATCTTAAAGATTTAATAATTGTATTAAAATGGTTAATGTATGTCTTAAAATTTAAAATGGTAAATTCCTAAACATAAATGGAAGGAATGCATGGTTTAAGAGCAGTGAATGTTTCAATAATTATCAAACCTAATATTATCCTAAATAATTATCCTGGAAATTTCTTATAGGTATCTAAATAGTTTTCTCTCTCTCTCACTTGGTTGAGTTTTCATTTTAAAAGGTTATTGCTTAGACATAACCATTTTTTACCCCCATTATCTTCACCACCATTGTAAATTTTATTAATAAAATGTTTAATTTTGAGCCAAAATTCCCAATTTTTTAAATGATTCTCAATAGATTCCATGCATTTTGAAAACTATATTTAAATTCTGAATATGGTTAGAGTATTTTTTCATAAAATGATTAAAAATAGATTTAATAGTTTGTATATTCATAATTTTTATAATGATAAACACGTGAGGTTTTTTAATGGAACCCAAAAAATGTGTGAAAAAAATTATACCAATGTAATGGATTTGAAACTAAATTTATAAAATTTATTCATTCTTAATTTATGTGGATATAATTTAAGAAATGATTATGATTTTAATGTGGTGTTTTATTGAGTTGATGTTTATTTAGAGCTATATATTACTTGAAATTGAATGGTTATTGATTGTAAATTATATTTTATTAAATGAGTCATATGTATTCATTATTATTTGGAGTATTACTTACTAAAATGCTCCAATGGGTTAGAGAGGAACTGTATCTTTGGGTTCAGGTATAAAATTAATATTTGGAGACATTACCATGAATCATATGGGAGTGGGGGAGCTATTTCCCCCCATTATTTACCTATATTTCATGAGGGATGATTTCTAATTGATGTTATTTAGTATATGGGAAAATAAGATAAGATCCTTAAATCTCATGGAAATCCATAATCCATAAGAACCTGTATCTTTGGGTTCATGTATGAAATTAATATTTTGAGACTTTACCCTAAATTATATGTGAGTGGGGGGGCTATTTTTACATCAGTATTTAACTATATTTCCCGATGTTTGATTTTAATTTGAGGTTTTTTAGTATTGATGAAAAATATATAAGATCCTTAAATATCAGGGAAATCTATAATCTAAGAGGGTGAGAGATATATTTTGTATTATTATGAGCCATAGTTTGTAATTTTTATAAATTCATGGTTTTATCCGAGTATAAAACTGACTAGGAGAGGAAATTATTTAAATCTGTATTCATTCAGATGTATTTTTCCTAAGGAAGTGAAGATGTTGAATATTACATAACTTAATTTTCTCAATTAGTTTTCAATGATTTTGGGGTAGTTTTTTGGAAACATCAGTGAACTTCTTCCATCACATCCCAAGTATTGGTCTACAAATTCATTGAATACGTATTATTTTTAATGTATTTTTTCCAAATATTTTTTTTCCAAAATTAATTCAACTTGATTTTATTCATTTAAAGTGATTATCATTGAAGTTTTGGTGGATGAGTTGTTTTGTAATGGTACATTGGTGGTGGGTGTCATTTTTGTATCAATAGATACTAGTTATTGTCTTCTATACAGAAGGACATAGATTCTAAAGGAACCTAATTTTGAGAAAAAAGATAAATATTGAAATACATATCATTATTTAAGTGTTCCTTTGGAATGGAATCTATCTCTTATTTACTTTCAATTTGGTCAATTTGGGAAATCTAACCCCTCCCACTTGAATATTATGAATACATATTTTAAATAACCTTCCCCATTTATCCAAGGGTAAAGGGTGAATTTATTATATTGGCTCTAGATACATGGAATCAGATCTATATGGATTGAATCGTTTAACAGTCTTGGAAAAGTTTATATATACATGAATATCACAATACAATTGAAAACATAAAATATGACACTTTATTTTAATTTATTACAACAATATTCTATTTAGAAAATACCTATATATCAATCATAATATATTTCCTTGAATCCTAGGGAAATATAGCATAAGAATGAGATGAGATCCAATTCGTAGTAACACTATGTGTAAAATGGAAATTATTAAAAATAAATATTAAATATTAAATATGGAAAAGAAAATAATTGAAAACACATGAATTCAATTAAAAGCATGAAAATGGGAAATGAAAATATCTAAAAACACATGATATTTAATTAATAACATGAAAATTAAGAATAATATGGTAGAAAGAAATTATGATTATGTAATTCCAAATAAATAATCACATGATCTTGAAACCTATCTAGGTATATTTTATCAAATTTAATAATTAAAATGAAATCAATAGATAATCTCTTAATAAGGGAATTCATAATTCCAATAATCATAAAAATAGTGTCAATTAATATTTCTAATAAATCATATATTAATGTGTATGTATTCCTACAAATACTCAATCTAGTTTTTATTATGAGAAAAAATGATTCATCATGTGGCTAGAGTAGGCCCACCTGTCACTTTTAATGTACAATACATTATTTATATAAATTGGGGAAACATAATCAAAATAATATTTTTATTTAAAAATATCATAATTTTTTTAAATAATTTCCCAAATATAAAAAAATAATAAATTATTTGGATAATTTTCGAAACATTCTTGAAAATATTTTTAGTAAACAAGTATAAGAAAGAAAAACAATTTTCAATTAATGTGAGAAATAAATTCACCATTTATTAAAAATATTTTCTCAAACATTTTAAATATAATAGTGATAAAAATAGTAAAATTCAATTAAATGTTCATAAATGACCATATAAGTATAAAGTATATTGGCTTTAATAAAATATTATAAAATAATTCCTCAAAGGGATACTAAAACATAAATATTCCAAAATAATGATGAGATTATGAAATAATCCTTTACATTAGGCTCAACATCCATTAAATGTATTCCGAACTCTTATATATTAAATATAGATTTATTATAAATATTATAGAGAAATAAATTTAAATTTATCATACTATATATATCTTACTTATAATTTTTTATCATGAGTTTATTAATAATTTATCATAAAAATATTTGTTCTAGGTAATAATTAGTTTATTTTTTATGCACTGTTTTGTATGGTAATTTCATTATTTTCACATTCATAAGGGTTCTAGATTTAAGATATTGTTAATAATTATATAACTATGATATATTATTAAAATATGTATTTATTTTAATCCCAAAAAGTTATAGATAAAAAAATGAATTACATTATTCATGGAGATGGTGTGTTGTATTTATGCAAGAATGTTGATTCAATTTTTCAATGGAGGGAATGAAAGAAAGTTGTCTAATTAATAATCACTAAAGAATCATTATGATATTATATATATATGTATATTATATTAATTAAATATATCTTTGTTAAAATATATTTAATGAATGAATGAAATATGGATCACATTTCTCATTAGAGGTGGTAGTCCACACGTATGCACAAGCGACATTATAGTTTTGAAAATGATTTAAAGGTGATAATGTATATATAATTTTATATTTATAGAAGAATATTTATTCCATAAAAATCACATATAAACTCATTATTTTAATTTTAATAAACATACAAGTGAAACGATGATTAAAAATGAATTACACGGCTTCACGGTGACGACAAGCCATACCTACGCATGATTGATGTTTTTGATTTTCATAGAATGGATAAGAGATTTAATATGGTTATACCATAATATTAATGACATATAATTATTTTCATTACATTGTAATTATTATCATAGTATAGGTACAATACATTAAGATGAAGTAGATAAAAAAATAAATTTGATGCCATTGGTAAAAAAGAATACCTCTTCGTTAGTAAAAGTTATTTCGACATCTTATCAAGGGACCTAAAGAAAGAATTTGGGGAGATCAGAAAATAAATAACATGGAAAAATAAATTGAGAAGGAAAATGGATTAGGTCTAGTTCAACTATATGTCTATTTTTTTGGGAATTAATTATTGAATGGTTTCCCTTTTATAATAGATTTGGGGTGCACTTTAGGAATTTTATAAACTATAAAATTATTATAATGTCATTATCTAGAAAAAATATTTATAAATGGGGAGTTATTGTTTTATAAGATTGTATGGGGTATAAATATCATCAAAAAATAAAATTTGGACTGGTTTATGTGGTGTTTTAAACCTTATATATAGGTGTAACACCTTGGTGATCAAAGTTTATCATTAATGGTGGGAACTTGTTTTTCACTCCTAATGGATTATAATTAAACATACAATGTATCTATTGAATTATAAATGTGAAATAGATGAAATTTTAGACCATATCTTACACTCTTCTTTTCATTAACAATATTATTTAATTTAAAATAATTTAATGAAATTTTATTTTGAGATAATATCATTATATTTAAATATGAAAATATTCATTTAATTTTACATAAAAGATAAAAAATAAATTTTCAATTAGAATCAAAATATTTTACACAAAACTAATATTATATAACCATTTATAAAATTCATTGAACTCTATAACTCTGTCAAATTATATCTCTTTAAAATTTTTCCTAATTTTTTATTTTATTTTATTTTTAATTGAATAAATATTTTGTCAGTGTTAAATAAATAATTATAGTATTTATATATTTACTACAAAATATATATAATTTTATATCAGGAAACTAATTCTATTAATCTGAATATAGATTTTTAAGTTCATTTATATCTTAATTTTGTCCCTTTAACAAAAAAGAAATTTAAAAATAAGAGAGTGATACATTGTAACTTTCATTGATTTAAATATTATATTAGTCATTTTAATGGATTAGTTTCGGTTTTAAAAATAAAAATATAGACTTTAGGGATAACGGTCTCATTAAATTCCTTAAATAATAATTAGTATTAAATACAATGACGTTATCTCATAGATTTAACATATATTAACCTGAATTACTATTGACATAAGTAGTAAATTTATCCAACATTACTATTCACAATCCAGAAAATAAATGTGAATTGTTTTAAAATTTTTAACATCATGATTACTAATAAATAATCCATTCTATAAAAATAAAACATAAAAGTGTCATAAATTAAATTTGAAAAATGTGATGAAATAAACATATAGGGAAACAAAAATTTAAACATAAAACTTGATTTTTTATTATCGCATGCCTGGAAATGACATTAAAATAATGGGGAATTTTTTATTGAATACTGAATATATAAATTTCCTGAAAATAATTCACTAATAGCAATTAATTAAATTTATTTAGGTAAAAAAACATCGTGCATATAAGAATAGTTTTTTCAGAAAAACACTTCATTTACATGAAAATAATTTTTAATTTAATTTCAAAACAATTTAAAAAAAATTAATTGTATACATGTATAAATTATATACATTTCATACTACATTTATCCTTATTAATACCCAAAAATTTAATGGTAGTTTTATAATTGTATAATATTTTTTTTATTTATGATATAGTTTACATGTTTCAAAATCTATTGAAGAGTTTAAATTTTTAAAGAATAATTATACCATAAGATCTCTAGGTGTTAGATTATCCCTCCATAAATAATTTTTGAATTAGAAATTAATATAATTTTCTAGAATGAAAAAATTTAGGAATTTCTTCATCAAAATGTCTTCAAATTACCACATTACTTCCTCTATATTAAGATTTCTGTAAAGTACCCTCAGTATCCATGTTGTCTGATATGTTAACCCATTTTCTCTTGGGTCTGAAATCATTGTAGAGTCATCAAAGTATTATATATTAGGATCCAATAATATTTATTTATAGGTTAGAACATTAATTGTGTCTTGAAAGGATTTCATTAACAATAATAAAAGGAACACATCTTTCACTTTAGAGAGAAATGATGACATTTCAAAATAGAAATCCAAAGATAAGATTCTTTATAGGATTTAAAAAGGTCTAATATACCTTAATATAATTTTGAAATTCATATTGTTCCTTATAACAATTTTCTATGGAGGTACTTTTAATAAAATGTTCTCCCACTATTCAACTTCCAAATCAATTCTCTGGTTATCAACATTGATATTTTTACAGCATTGAGATTCTTTCATATGGGTTTTAATATTTTTTAACATTGACTTTATATCATACACATGTTTGGGAACTACAAGAGTCCTTTCAAATACATAAACCCAAAATGGTTATGTACAAAATAACATTCCATATAATGATTCATACAACTCCATTTGAATACAAGAATGTCTAATATTTTTAGAGCTAAACTATAAAAATGAAAAATACTATACCAAAATTCATTGAATGTCATTAGATAACAACGAAAATATGAATTAGTATGTTTTAATACTCATTTTATTCAATGTATCGATTTTATAGTTCATAAGAGATTGTCATATCAAGATAATTATTAAGATCCTTTCACGATATTTCATTAATTTTTATGGAAATCATAGACCATGATTAGACACAATTGATTGAGGTGTAACATGAAGTCTTAAAAAATATTTAATATAGTTCTATTCATTGTTATCAAGAGAAAAATATTCTCATATTATGATGTAACATGTATATTTGGTGAGGTGATCAGAATAACCTATATATCATAATTCATTCTAGAAGTGCTTGGTAAACTAGTGCCAATTTACATAATAATTTTATCTTATTTGAACATAAGAATATGTAAGGGTTTTCTGAATCAATTTGGGTAGTGTCCCTCATCATTTATTTTTTTTACAAAATAATATTTATGATACATAATTAAAAATTTCCCATTACATATTCCCCCACAAAATATGTTCCTTCAAATGTTTATACATATTGGTGTAACCATGATGTATTTTGAAATTTCAGAATTGAGAATCATCCAATAATTATATCTTCCTCAGATATATAAATGGAAAAAATATAATATTAAGAAATATTAAAACACTAACTTAACAAAAAAATCTATCCAGCATTACATCATTCACATCTGTAATCCAATTTTTGAAATTATTATCATCAGGCTAAGAAACGTTTATCCCTTCTTTTAAATATGATTTGGAAATAATTTGAGAAATATAGTGGTTTATACCCTTCCTAAATAATTACTGTATCAATATATACTAGATCCATGACCAAAAGGTCTCTATAAATCCTTATCTTGGTCATCAATCCTTTATTAATCTTTCACAATGAATATTCCACCTTATTTTTCATCAATGATTTTTATTCTATTGAGCTATCAAAATCCTCGAGTAGTAGAATTCATCTCCTTTTCCACAAGTTTATATCTTTATTTGAGAACATGTATTTAAATATCCTGTGATCTATGTATATCTCCCAATTTTAACCCTAGAGATAATTTATCTATATCTTATATGAAAATAGTTTGGATACTCACTCAAGATCATGGGTTGGATAGTTTTGTTTTATAAAATGTTAACTTCCTTGATGCATAAGAAATGACCGTATCATTATATATAAATAAAAAAACCAATTACATTAATTTTTTTGTTACTATATATCACAAATTTAACATTTCCATTAGGTAGATAAAAACTCAAAGCATTAACCATTACATTCTTCAGTTAATACAAAAATTTGTCAGATTACATTGTTTACATGAACATAACCCATTTACAATTACTCCTCATTAACTAGATATCCAATTAGTTTTTCTGAATTAATTATATACATTAATCCAGAAAAATAATGAATCTATATACCTTTGTTATGCTAAATAGTATAGGAAATACATGGAATTCCATTTTATTCATAAGATCAACTGATATTCAATCTATATAGATAATATTTCCATGATATGAAATATTCTAATGCTAGAATTTATATTTTTAAATTTTCATTATAACACTTTTTTTCTACAAGTTAAAGGATTATTTGAAAATTATTCTTATAGTTCCCATATCACATAGAGTACTCTGAGATATCATCTAAAATTCCACAAAAAAATCCTCGAGATATTCCTTGAATATTATATTTATTTGACCCATGGAGAAATAGTTCTAATTTTTAGTCTAAATTTCATTACTTTAAACTTGTAATGTCCATACCCTATCTGAAATGTTTTCATTGGAATATATTCCATATTGACATGAAATTGGTGATTCCCATAATGAAGGGAAGTCATTGAAATTTATAGATTCCCGTGAATAAGGTCAAAAGATTCATAATTGTGTGGTAGAAAAAACTTGTTCATTATCATAATATCATATATCTCTCTATAATCAAAGAAAAACAATATAGATCTATCTTCATTCAAATAAAAAACACTAGGGGATCACCATGGTGAAACAATAGGTCATATAAACCACTTATCACAAAACTCCTCCAGTAGTTTCCTTTCATCCAATAACACTATTTTGTCTATTCTATAAGGATCGATTAATATTTTTTCTTTTAATAGTGTTTCAACCAATAGAACCCTCAAGATCACACTCTTGTAAAAATATTTTTAATTACACAGAAAATACACCAATTTATTTTGATACTATAGATACATCCTCAATTTTAAGATTCCATTTTCAACTCATTTATTGTGTATGTTATTCCTATAAAAGAATATCATTCAAATGTTCTATTTTAGTGGTTCTAGATATGACTTAGATGAAGAATTATCCCTTTTAAATATATGAAATTGCACATAATTTTTAATAATTTCATCTTTTTTACAATATAAAATAAATTTTCACTATATTTTCATAGCTATTATTGAGCAAGGATAATATCAAAATTAACTATTGGGGTAATAATTTTGAAAGTTAATAGGGAAATCTAGCATGCCTTGATTTGAATTGACTCAGACATCCATGTTGTGGTGAGACATCCACTAGAAGTCTTGACTAATAACTCAAAACTTAAGGTTTTGGGGAAATATATAAATTTCAAGTAAATAATTTAATATATAAAAGTGTGTGAAGATACATAGGTAAATAAAAAATTATCTAATTTTTGGATATGGAAAATGTACATACTAACACATCGATTTTCACCCATAACATAGCTGTTGTGATCACATAAGATTGTCCATGATCTCTTGGAATTTTTGGGTAAAATTTACAAGATTCTTGGGAAAATCATTCTCATTGTTTCTATATTGAACCTACCTTAAAAATAACATAATAAATTTTCCTTATACTCTAATACATGTTATTTAATTCCCAAATATATTTTAGCTTTTGATATGTAGAGAATTGGTTCATTAGTATTTTGTAAAATGTCTATATTATATAATGTGGAAACTTTTGATAGGTACCAATTTTATTAAAAATCTAAATACATTAAAATATGAAATTAAAAAATTTCCTGAAAAAAAATCCTGACATTAAACATGACCCATTCCTTAAAATTTCCCATCATCAAACCCTCTGAATGGTTTTTAAAACATGGGATATGTAAAAAAACGTCAGTAAGGGACATAAAATAAATTAATTTATTATACAATTGTAAAAACTTAAAATCCATAAAATAAATACCTTTACACCATTAATGATTTATCTTATTAAATAATTCATTCCCATGTAAAAAATACACATTTTTTCTCAATAAAATATTTAAAACCTAGAGAAAGAGTAGGTAATTTTTTTTATAATTATGGGATATAATTTTCATATCATTGTTACAAACACATGGAATAACCATCACAATTATACTTTGATTATCCATCCTAGTAAAACATGAAATTTCCTTTATAGTTATACTTGGAATTAAAATTTCATTATATTCCTACAATCTCTTAAGATAAAAAATTTGTTAACTCCATCCCTTTTCCCAATGCATTGGAGAGCTATAATGGCCTCAAATACTTTTATTTTTAAGTAGATAAACCCATAATAATAAACAATTACCTTGAAATATTAATAAATACATAAAAAAATTCATCATTAAATCATTCCTTTCACCCATAAGAAAGCATTTTTAGATATTGACATATCAATTTTCATTAAATCTCAATATTCAAAACTAAAATTTCCTAAAGAAGGACAATAAGTATTTTAATTGAGTAAAACATTAATGATAATAACTTTAGACATATATAGAATAATTTTTTTTCATGGAATGATTATTCTTCATTTCTATATATGTTTAAATAGAAAATCCATTTTGTGTTTTCAAAAATAACAAGAAAACATTCTTTAAAAATATTCCTTTAAAAAACCATTGAAAGAAAGTAAATGTGAAATAAACTATCCTCTAATATTTACATATATCCACATAAATAAATTTCTAAGATAATTTTTTAAAAATGTAAATGAAATAAATAGAATTATTTTATGGGAATCTTTCAATGATGAATTTTTTTATGAAAGTCCCTCAAATTGAGTCCAAGTCTTCATGAAATTTATTTGTCATCTTTAATAATTTTTTTTTCAATTATTTAATTTCATAATTAATTTCTTAATTTTTATTTTACCATTAATTTTGTTCCATGATTTTATATATTTATTTACTAGATCAGTTAAATTCATGTTAAACATTTTGATGTTATTCAATCCATAAATCGAAAATAGATTCAGTTAGTTTTCAATGGTCAAATAGGTCATTACTCCATATTCACCAAAATAATAATAATTCCATGATTATAATTTGTATTAATAAATTATAATTTTAAAGATAATAATTAATTCATGTTATAAAAAATTATATACATTACAACTATGGAGATGGTAGGACAAACATATGAATTTATAACATTTCATTTTTCAATGAACATTATAGAAAAAAGTTATGTAAAATTTTACTATTGAATAATTATAATCATAACATAAAATATAATATTATATCTCTAATTATATATATATATATATATATATATATAATCCATGTGACCTAGTGATAAGAAATTAATCACAACACTTTATTTATGTGGTTGTCCCCACGTTTGAATGAACAATGCTTTGATTTTTTAGTGAATGGAATTTTATAAAATAAAATGATATATTATCTCTGAATAATGAGTAATATTTCCTGAATATCATGTATAAATTTTAATTACATAATACTTACCATTTTTAGGATATAAAGACCAAAAAAATTTCATATGTTCATGGGGAGTTAGTCTACCATACACACTAACTATTAAATCCTCTTCCATTTGATGGATTTAGAGATGGATAAAGGTTATTACATTTACATATTAAGAATATTGGTATTTTGGGGATAAATTTGTTATTATTTTTTCATGGTTAAGGAATATTTTATGGATGTATAAGTTGAAATATAAATAAAACATGCAGTTAAACTATACATTTTCCATTGAAATCCTCCTAGGATTAAAAAATTAAACACCATAATATTGGTATACTTCCAAAAACATCAATAATGTAGGAAGTGATTTTATAATGGGATTTTTTTTCTTATTAGTTGGTCTAAATTTTTTCTTGTTGTGTTAAGTAATGATATGGATAAATGTCCATTTATAAGAGTGGTGATGACATCACATGGAATATATCAATATACTAAAGTAGTATAGAATAATTTTCAATTAAAAATGGATATGAATGATTTATTTAGAATATAAGATACTTATGGGTCGAATTTATCATAATAAATAACAAATATATATGTTTTTTACAATTTTTTACCCTTATCATATTGTTTTAACCACTCATTATCCCTTTCACACTAATCATTACAATGAGTATTTTTTAAAAATTGAAGGCCACGATAATTAAAATAAATGGAGGAAAGACCCATAAGTTGAAATTGGTTTATATAATATTCCATATACTTGTAAAATGTAATAATATAATACTTTTATTAATTTAATATCATCTATTAAATTATTATTAATTGTAAAATATTTGTAATGTCAATTTATAGAACTATTCATAACATTGACATTGATAACATCAAGAGAACATGTAAAATTATAAAAAAAATATTAATACAAACCTATCATGTCATATTAATAGATAATATTCATTAATCTAATTGATTACCTACTATTTTAATGCTATTAAATTTTTTAATATCATTTACTAGATTTTTTCATTAATTAAATAATTTGTGTGTCTACATTGTGTAAGAATATAAAGTTTTTATATCTTAAATAAATAATAATAAAAAATTACCATAAGGAATATAAATAATTTATCTTTTTTATTTTATATTTATAACTGAACAAACCCCCTAGTTATCCACATCTTAAAAATATTAGTTTTAATAAAAATTAGTGTCTTTATTTTTTGGCATTTCATTACATAAAATATTTTAAGGTTAAATATCATTTCAAATTTGAAATGATCCTATAACTTAATATTTTATGGGTACTGATGAAATGGAATAATCCAACATAAATTAAGGAATGCTTAGTGGGTCATTTTATAGTCTTTATAACTTTATTTTTATCTATTAATTACCAAATTTACCCTTATATAGTGGAAAACATTACTAATATTACTGTTAATTTTGAATAAAAATAAAATGTACCTATTTAAAATAATTTAAAATTATGATTTAATATTTAAAATGAATTTTTAAAAATTGAAAAGAAATATTTTTTAGAATTTAATTTAAATTAAACTGGAAAATGTTAGAAAAACATTTTTAGAATAATGACTGTTTAAAAGATGAAATGTTTTTATACAAAAGTAAATTTTAAAATCCACTAGAAAACCCATATTTTGATTATTTAAAATCAGAATAACTAACTGAAATATAAAATTAATCAGAAATAAAATTTTTCTCATGAAATAATAAAAATTAAAATACAATTTTTATTCAATATTACTATTATTCAATATTAATTGAAAAAAGCCCTTTGTTAAAGTACCAAAAAATCATCATATAATTATATTTAGATACTAAATTTAAAAATGAAATTAATTTTTTCAAATAAATTCTTTAATACTTCCAAATATATATTATTATATTCATACAAAAATGAAAAGATTCCAATTTCCAAAGAAAACATATATTCGAAGAATGATACGACTTTACAAAAAATAGAGTTCTTATTTACATATTATTAATTAATACATTATCAATGATTAAAAACACTATAAATTTCAGAATGTGGGTAATACTATTCATTTTATCAAATATAATGGATAGGTTATAATGGTTATAGTTAAATAATCATAATTAATTGTTTATTTAATAATGTTGTTACGTATCTTATTGGACATCAAATATATTCTATATTTTTATTAAAAATTATAGGTTATTACATTATTTCCCCCCATTTTATTTACTTTCATCCTCATAATTCGATCTTAAGTTTGGTTAAAAGGGTTTGAATTTTCAAAATTCTCTTGATAAAACCCCTCATTATAACATGTGTTTATAATAAACTATCATGAAAAGAGATAAAGGGAAGAACTAAGGTCATATATAATAACACAAAGTCTGTTTTCAAAAAGGATAATGTCAGTGGCATTGAAAAAATGTATATTTAATAAAAATATAACACCCATGAAATTCTAGGGAGTTATAGATAACATGGTAAGGACATTTTAAGTATAATAAAATTAAATTTTTTTGATTGGTTATATGATTATTTATTTCTATAAAAAAATTAGACAAAAAAAATTTTGGATTGAAAACAAATTTCCTAACATTGAGGAATTGTTTTACTTCATATACCACGAAGATAATAAAATATATATACATGTGATGAATAATTTTATGTTTTATTCAATATTCACAACAAAATCTTCTTTATAGTCAAAATGATGTCTATTTATGATGGGGTTTTCATGTACGAAGCACTAGAATCAACATCTCATTGATCAAAAATTGAAAAAAACGATTAAAATGTATTCATCATCCTATTAGACATTACTAAAAACCAAATGGTTAATAAATGATATGATAATTCCTAAAATTAATAAAACCTCACAAAGAAAAGACAACATTATTTTCCAAAATCCAATAGTAATGCCTAATCCTTGACATTCAAAGGATCATAAATAATTGTCCTTTAGGTTTATAAAAATATTTCGGACTATGATTAACACCCAAAAATTATAATTATATGATCTCATAGTCCTCCCAAATTAATTTTAAATTTATCTACAAAAAAAATCAATTACTTTTAATAAATTATTTCAAAAATTATACTCCCTAATCAAATAATATAAAAAATATTTCAATCATTTTCAAATATAACCTCAATCACTATAAATACATATTATAATCATGTATACTTCATAAATATAAATCTAAATTTATTAATCAATTAAATTCATATAATAATCAGTTCTCTATAGTCATATAAGATCTTGTAATACATATTTTTTTGACATATCACTAATCACAAAAAGTTTAAAAAATCACATTCAATATCTTGATTATGTATAAAATTAAAAATATTCTACTAAATTGAACTCAAATTTTATCTATCTAATCATTCAAGTAAAAAATAAAATTCCTTACGAACCAAGGAATCAGGATGTCTATTGGTAAGTGATTTTCCCTTTATGGTCCATTAGATATGGGTTCCTACCTCTTAGACATACCATATTATATGGGTTATCACATAAACAATGGGTTATCATTTTTATAAAAATATATTAGTAAAATACATATATCATGTCTAGAAATATTATAAAACTTCTAAATGATAAACATAATATATTGAATATTAATGAAACATTTTAACCTCAATTTATATATCATACATTTCATTTTTCACCAAAAAATTGTAATAATTTTTTTTTCAAAATCAATGATTATATAAACCATAAATTTTACCCATACAATCAAAATTATGTCCTAAAAAATGGTATTATTTATAAAATAATTTTTTCACATGATAATATTAAGTGTTACATATACCTCAATTATTTATCAAATCAAAATAATAGTCACCCAAAGTAATCCAATCATAAAATGATTATTAATTCATTTATACTTATTATCATTGTTAAATAAACCCTAAATATTAACACCAATATATGTAAAAATAATAATCATTCAATGTTATTGTCAATCCATTATCTATGATTTTCTATCTTATTTCATAATAATTCATTCCTACTAAGAAAAATAGTAATCTTGTCATATGATTAGACAAAGTCAAATCATAAGACATGAAATAATCTACACCATGAATAGTTAATTTTTAGTTTCATCATTGTAAAATTTAATGGAATATGGAATTTTTAAAGATAAATATGTAAAAATGATATGATCCCGTTCATGGGTGTTCCCCAGAAGACATCGATTATCATATTGACCATTCTCTGAATATTTAAAATCATCAATAGATATATTGAGTTAAAATTATTTCACCACTATGAAGTTTACTAAAATATTCCATTTTAAATATATTATTATTTCATTATGAACCCTTTTACCTCAAATAAAATATATTACCATATATTATAGATAATTAATAAATGATTAATTCCATACTATTGACACTTTTGTCATTGAATATATTAACCTTAGTTACTTTTATCCGCTAAAATTACATGGGGATTAATTTAACATATATTTTATGCCTTAGGACACTAACCAATGTTTCTTTTGTTAATTATTACACAAAAATGGAGGTTAATAATAATAATAATATTTCCTAATAAATCTTCCATTACATTTGGTTTCTCATTCTAAAAACCTCTATATTTTCAATCACAACCATTACTACATTGGATCATAATGGAACCAAATAATTACCTATACCAACATTGTTAGTGTGATAATATCAATAAAATCAGAATATATCATCTTATTAGGAATATAAACACTAAGATATCCTTATTCATGATTTCTCAAACTTTTTTTGTTTATAAAAAATAATTATGATTCTCTCAAACATAATAACCATTATTTTTATAATGAATATTAACATTATCTCCAATAACAAAATATCCTGTAAATTTATCATAACACTTATATGATACCAAATATAACGATATACCCTCAAAAATCACAAAATATAGTTCCATTATACTATAATTAACTTTATTTCATTACCAAATGAAGAATGCACACTTTTTTCTTAATGGAATCATATAATACCCATAGAATGAATAGATGAACTTTTTAGTAGACTTGGTGTATAATTTATATTTCATTAATACATAAATATTAAATAATAAAAAATATAATACTTGTATTAACCATCACAATAAATCATTAAATAGCCATCTTAATTATTCTTGGAATAACCATTAGAGTATATTCCCATAATATTTAGAAAAAACTAATCAGTTAACTACATCAAATTACCCAATTCATTGGAGTTAGATATAAGAATAACCTAAATTTGGACTATAATAGAATCAAACATCCACATAAATAGTTAAATAGTTCCAAAAAACAATATATAAATCCTTGAATCATAATAATACTATTTACACCTGTAAGATATCATTTTTAGATATATATATATATATCAATTTTTCTTTAAATCCCTATGATCAAAAATAAAGTTCAAAGGTTAAAGAGAAATACTGTTTTTATTTGAAGAAAACATTAAATATTAGGAAGGAATCATAATTTAGTATAATGGTAATGATAGTGGGAATATTCGTTGTCACTCTATAAATTAATATGTAACATTCCTAGAGTGTTATTATAATGACCATCAAAACATTCCATAAAAAGACCCCTTGTGAAAACAAATTACATAATGTTAAAGTTCAGAAATATCCTATGTAATTCACCTATATCCATATAAAATCTTTAATAATATATATTTAAATTTTTTTATTTGAATGAAAAATAATGTTTCTAAGGGAAACATTTGAAATTGATTTTTTTAATGAAAGTTCCTTATCTTGAGCACCACTCATCACATACATTAATCATATTCCTAAATAATAAACATATGTTAATTATTTAAATTATTCATAACATATTAATATTTATTATTCCATTAATTATATTCCTTACATGGTTATACTTATTTACATTACTAATTAAATTCATATTAGGCATTTAGATGATATTTTGTTCGTAAGGCCAAAATGGATTTGGTAAGTCATTTTTGGTCAAAGTGGTATTTATTACATCATATATAAAAAAATAATTATTTAATAATTATCATTTTATACATTAAATTTACATTTAAAACCAATAACAAAGGACCATTATGAAACACAAATAATGTTAAAATCATGGGGATAGTAGGTTATACATACACATGAGTAAAATTTCAATTTTTCAATGATAATTATGGAAATAAGGTATGTATTATTTTTTCATTACATAATGATAAAAATATTTAAAAAGCCTAGAACTTTTTTAATAATAATAATATATATCATCCATGTGATGTAATGATTAAAAATGAATCACATCACTTCATGGTTGTGGTGGTCCACATATACGCATGAACTACATTATCATTTTTTAGTAAATGGAAATTTCAAATATAAATGATAATTTATATTTTATGAATGATACATAGATTATATGAATAATATATATAATAATTAATTCAATCATTTAACTATTGGTTACATACAGTTATGGAAAATGAATAAATCGGTTCACGAGGTTATAGTCCACGATGCACATGAACAATGAATTCCTCTCCCATTTGATAGTGGATGGATATGGATGTAGTATTTTACATTAAAATTATAAAACATCCATTTTGGGATTATAATATTGTTATTATATTATCATATGTGAATAATTTTTTTATGGATTCATTAGAAAATTTAATACTCAAACATGAGGTGAAAATTATACCTCTTCCATGTATAGTCTCCTTTTATTAACACATTAATCCATATAAAAATAATATTTTACCCAAAAAATCCCAAAACTTTTTGTAGGGATTATAATAACTTATTTTGCTTATTATGTTATAATTGAAATGGCTCTTGATGTTATATGTAAATATAAAAGAGATTTACATTTATAATGGAAGGTATGATCACTCTTTTAATTTCCCAAAATAGCAGATTAATAAAAAGAATTTTTTTTTGAAATGTTTCCAAAGTGATTTATTTATGTTATAGGAAGATTATGGGTCAAAATAATCTCATATTATGGAGATTATATATTCTTTTACTATGTTATTATCCTTTCTATTTTGTTTTATCCCCTCATTTAACCATTTCACAATTACCATGAAAACGAGGTTTTTTACTCTTTATGGGTCATGATATTTCCTATAAATTTGAAAATAGGGAATATATAGAAAAATATTGACATTATAAACCACATCCTGACCACTTTTAATAATAAAATATTGTATGTAATTTTATATCATTTAATAAAAAAATTTATTATAAATAATCAATAATTTTAATTTGAAGAACTATCCATTAGATTTATTTTAATAAATTCAATAAAACTAGTAAAATTATAAATTAATATTTTAATACATCCATAAAATATAATTTTCATCTATAAAATTATTCAAAGAGATTAATTATCTAAAATTATTATATTTTTAATATTTTCAATATCATACATTCTATTTTTACACGAATTTAATAGCGACTATGCATTGTTTTATAATAATTTAGTGTAATTACATTTTTCTAAAAATTCTAAATAAATTATCATAATAATGATAAATCATTTATATATATAATTAATATTTTTAACATAAAATATAATTTAGTTATCCCTATGTTAAAATTATTGTAGTTATTAAAATGTGGAGTGTGATAACTTTAACATTTATTTAAATAAAATATTATAATGGCATAAAGATACCCAAATGGAAATTATGGTCATATAAAAGAATAATGGGTTAGTTATGATAAAATTGAATAATCCAAAAAAAATTACAACACATTTTGTTGCCATTTTATATTCATTATCATTTTATTTTTATCCCATAAATAACTGATACACCCTTCACCTAAGAAAAAAATTAATCTGATTATGATTAATTTTGAATAAAAATAAAATCATCATATTACCATGTTTTAACCTTCTTATTTCAAAAACTGATTTTTTTTTTATAAATTAAAAATACCATTTTTTTTAAAATTTAATCTAAAATCAAACCGGCCAAAGGTGATGAAAAACAAGCTTCATTGAAAAACATCCTTTTAAAATATAAAATGTTTTCAAAATAATTAAAGCATACAATCCATTTAAAAAACATAATAGGATTATTTTTAAACAATATGAAAAAATTTATCTTTATAAGAAAATTAAAATTTATTTTTAATTTTTAAATACTTTAAATGAGTATTCATTTTTAAATAAAATTCATTTTTTTATAGTTCAATGAAAAATAATTATTTTTAGAAAATTATAATAAATTCATTCTAACAAAATATTAATATTCTATATTCAATGATGAAATTAAATGTTTCGAAATAATTTTTTGAAAATTTTAACAAACAATTTATAATATTTACTCTTTATATGAAATAAAATACATTTTTTGAAGATAAGATATATTTAAAAAATAAAATGACATTACTAAAAATTGAATGAATATTTAAAATTATTTAATTAAAAATTTATAAACGAGTGGTGAAACTGAATATTTTATAATGGGGTTAACACACTTAATTTCCTCCAAATTAACAACTTGGTTATAAAATTCACATTAAATTAATAATAATTTGTTGTTTATTTTTTCTTATTATTGCATATCTTATTAGATTTATAGAATAATATTTCTTTTTAAAATCCATAGATATTACATTCTCTAATATATATACAGTTTGAAAATTTCATATTGGATGCTTCTTTCTTTTTGTTTTATACATGACCAAATTATCTTTTCTATCTACACATATAGAAAACTATAATTCCTTGAAAGCTTGTTCTAGAGTCAATTCAAATTTATTAGAATATAGAAATACCAACATAATCTTATTACCTTTTTATATTACCTTTTTTAGAGTGATCATAACCCATATTCTTTCAATTCTGTCCTTTTAACCCATAATAATTAGAAAATTCATTCACCGTCTTAATAGAATTTGATACTATGTCATTACATGATGCAAAATTCAGTAATTCTAGTGGCCTTCAAAGTATTTTTTAATACCATTAATGAAACTATCAGCATTACCATTTGGATTTCATACATAGTATTTTTCATGTAATTATAATATTGTATTATTTTATTTATACATAGAAATATTTATATCTTTCTTTATTTTTATAATCTGGAATTATCTCTCCATATCCACTTGTTTCTCATGAAGCAATCATTTTTCCATGAATAATACCTTAAAATAAATCCGATCAATGTTTTTATTTCTTCTTAATCTTTTGTTTTTTAAATCAATGACTAGAACTAAAATAAATAACTTGAAAGATTATAATATGGAATGGAAACCTACTTTCTTTTATTAATTCCCAAGATGAGAAATATATTCTATAATGAAGATATATTTTTCTTAGGTACAAATGGATTTGTAGTCCCATTAAATGATGGATTACAATGATGCATGAAGCTATCTTACATTTATACACTATGATTTTCATATTCAAGATGCTCCACATAGGTAATTTTATTCTTCATATCCTTGTTTAACTATCCCAATATTGTAATAAATGTGTCATCTCCAACTGCATCTTCATTATCATTCCCAGTAGGGAAACCACAACATTGATGACACAAATTTATATTGTTTAAATTATTAAATCATGTATCTATTTAAAATAAATTGAATGCAGTAGAGTACATAATTACATTATAAAACATTATATATATTCCCAAACAATAGTAAAATAGTAAAAATTAATTACGAAATTATGTTCAAATAATTTCTAAAACAAAATCATGGTTTCTATAGGAACATATCGAAACCCTCTAATAGGGTTTCATTCTCTAATATATATTTTCCTAATTTATGTTCATATGGTTTCTAATATACATCCTAATGATAACATTTTTAATGTCCCCCAAACTAGTAGACCAATGTTAGTAGTAACATTTTTACAATAATATTGTAACTTCTCGGATCTGGTTGCCTCCCAAGGGTGCCCCGTACCCGGTTCGTCACATAACCTCAAGTGCATTTCCCCAAAAGCCTGAGGATGCCAACTATTAGTGAGTGACATCGTTTGATAATGGGGAAACTATTCCCTCATTGGAAATTTATACACAATAGAAAACAAGTATTAGATAGTAGAAGAAGAATTAATACCATACAACAGAAGTAAACAACAGAAGACTGATATAATAAAACAAATAAAACATGTATATAAATAAAGTATTCTTATCACTCGTATCTAACAAATCATACAAACATGTCACAATACTAGAAATACAATACTGAAACCAATGTACAAAAACAAAATAGTAAAATATAACAACATCGCAAGTCTCATCTTGGTCTCTTGCTCTCCAACTCCAACAACAGTCAAGTACTTGAGGAAGAAGGGTGCTTTCCATTATCTATAACTACAACTATATAATCTGATTGGGTCCAAAAGTTTGACCCAGACCAAGTGGGAGATGAATACTAGTAGGAAACTACCCAAATTTCTATGCCTATATGTCAGTGAATATATATAGTAGGAAATATGAAAAATCAAGCAATAATCTAGGAAAAAAACAGAAGTAAAAAATCCTACAGTTTTGAATTACGTTCATTTACATTTATTAATTATTAAATCATTGAATAATGTATGCTTAGGATGTAGCCTATGTTCTAGATCCCCTTGTGTTATAATAAAAAATAGATGTCTCAAAATACTATCTAAATAATAATGTAAGGCGGATTCCAAAAATGTGTTTTCACCTGGAAGACTCACCACAATAAATCATTCATTCATAAGCAACCCTTTGGGTATGTTCTAACAGTCTAACCCCATTGGTTTAACATTTAATAAAGTCAACAAATAATGACCCTCTAGGAAGGATACATGGCCTAACCCCTTTTTTCCCACATAGCACTAATCATTTATAATGACCACCTGGGTAGCTCTCACACTCAATACTGCCTTGGTATTCATAGAAAAAATAATTTATAATTAAAAACTAGAAGCTATCATAATCTATGACCTAAGGTCCAAAATTATATTAATAAAGACCCTCTGGGGGGCTCTCACAGTCAAACCTCTCAGGTCTATGACCACCCGACAACTCTCACGGTCAATACCTTTGGGTAAACATAACTACAATTCATTCATAAATAACCCAACATTGGGAAGCTCTCAAAGTCAAATACCCATTGGTCAAACTTTCACAATGCGAATCACATGCATCTGAATAAATAGTAACTCCATCCTAATAACATGAGTCATGGAAAACAAAGAAATCCTAAAATGTATTCTCGACCAAATATCCATAAACAATAAAACATGGCAAACACACCCATAAACATGGTATAAAACATTATGCATAAAAAATAACCCCTTCTCAATCAAACAAACCATAGTAGTTTTTAAATAGGGTAAAATTCTAAAACATGCAATACAAAAAACATGGGTATTTGACACATTAAGAATTTATAATCCAAACATAATCAAATAAAGGTTAAAAACAAATACCTTGATGTTGTATGATCAACAATCATAATCATCGGTACTTGAATCAGCCTATAACAACCTGGATCCACAAAAGGTAAAAACAATCATCCTTGAAATACCCATGAGAGAGGAGGAATCAAGAATATAGTTTCTAGGGAAAGAGATAACTCATCAGTTGGAATCCAACACACCTAGCTGCATCTCAATCAGAGCTCAGATGAAGAATTGTGGGGAGCTCGATAATCTTTAGCATTCCATCACTCTCTGGTACAAAACACAAGGAGAATAAGGTTTTTATAGATGTGAGATGGATCCCACATTGATATAACAAATAAAAATAAAAGCATACCTTGTTTTTATTTTCATGTACACACTGTGTACTTGCCTAAACCAACCCCCACTTTAGGAAGTCTTTTAGGGCACCTACACAACCATGTACTTGACCATTACACGGCTGGTACATGGCTACACGCAACAACCAGTTACGTGTCGTGTACTCAAAAGTACAAAGTGTGTACTCAATTTTTTTCCCATTTATTCATTTTTCCTAAAAATAACCCGAAATAAATATCCCTACCTAATATAATGATCTAGGTTCTTAAAAAAATCCGCCCTCAAAGCAATTCATCCACAAATTATCCTTCTAAGGGTTGTGAAGAATAAACTTCAAACAACTCTGTCTGCTGGGATCATACGTCGACCTCCCTCTACCAAGTCTTATCTTGTACTCACCTGTGAAGCCATAACACCTATACCAGAGGAACAAACTAGCCACAAAGAACCGTTGTGTTGTGATCCACAATCTGAATAGGGTTGTCATCAAAAGATACGTCCACCTCCAATTCAACCTCCTCAGTATGAAATCAAATCAGACTAGTCTGAAAAGTAACACCGTAACTGAGAAACATGAAAGATGTCGTGCATAGCCTAGTTCCTCTGTGGTAACTGTAACCAATAGGAAACTCTCCAGACTATCCCTAAATTCTCAAACGACCAAACATATCATCTTGAAATCTTCCCCTGTCACTTAATCCTCATGTGTCCCATCCTCATCATGACACGTAATAAAACATGATCTCTAACATCGAACTCCAAAGGTCATCTCCATCAATCATCATAAGATTTCTTCCGAGACTTTGTAGTATCCATACTCTTCCAAATCTATACCACCTTTTTTGTGGTCACCTAGATAAGTTCATGTCCCATCATAGATACCTATCATTTCTCCAGCCAACATGCGGGTGATCGGCATGGCCTACAAAAAAAGACTCATAAGGTGACATCTGAATCATTACTTGAAAAATATTATTGTAGGAAAACTCCACTAAGGGTATGTGTCTCTCCAAAGAGCCCCTGAATTTTAGGGCACATGATCATGCATGTCTTCCAAAACCTGAATCATGTGCTTGGAATAGACATCCGTGTAGGGATGGTATGCTATTCTTATAAGTACCTATGTATCCAAATCCCCATGTAGTCCCTGCAAGACATGAGAAGTGAAACGGGTGTCCCTATCATAAATTATAGAGTGTAGAACCCCATGAAAACCTACATTATCTAAGATGTACAACCTTATAAGTTCACCAACAATGTTGGTTTCTTTAATCAGCATGAAATATTTGACCTCCATGAGTTGGTAAATAACAACCTAGGCCACATCATTTCCTTAAGGCGACCATGGTATACAAATCATGAAATCCATCGAAACATTATTAAACTACCACTCAAGAAAGGGTAACTGCTATAAAAGTCCTATAATTCATGGATTTTCTTCCTTTACGTACTAATTGGTGGACCATCAAATAACAAAACAAACTACATACCACTTCATACATGGCCACTAATACTGACAATGTAGATGTCAAAAAATATTGGTGACATCAGGATGAACATCCCAAACTGAGGAATGAAAATATTGTATCAACTCCTCAGGTATGTCTACTGACACCCATATGAGTCCATGAAAACACAAAAATCACATAATTTTAATTTTGTATATCTAGTATTAGGGTTCTCATCTAACACACTCTCTAGTTAGACTAGGCCTTCAGAATTTGATAGCTGTCTCATTCGCACTGGATCCATTATAGTAGAGGTAACAGCTATATAAGAATGAAACATCTCCCTTGTCTGTCATGAACCTCCAAATGCTTCTTAGAGAATAGATCCATAATGGTCCACTCATAGCAGGCCTCCTTATCTACCTGTATATTAGTCCTCTAGCCCAATGCATCATCCACTCCATTTCCTTGTACAGGCATGGAAAAAAGTTCAACATCAAAATACTGAAGGTACTCAACCTACCTTCATTGTCTCAAATTCATATCTCACTGCATAAAGATATACTTGAGACTTTTGTGGTTAACATATACCAAAAAAATATCTCCCAAAAACGAATTTATTTAATAGACTAAAGCATGAAAAACTGTATCCAAATTGAGATCATGTTTTAGGTATTTCCTCTCATGTGGCCTCAACTACTGAGACCTATACAAAATGATTATTTCCCCTACATTAGCACTGATCCAATACCAATACCTGATGCATCATAGTAAATGGTGTATCTCTTTCTAGGATTGGGAAAAACCGGTATCAGTGTTGAATGAAATCTACCATTTATCTCCTGAAAGGTTGAATTTTTGGAATCTTTCCACAAGTAATTCACACCCCTCTTACTCCAACTTTTCAGTGGCGATGTTATGTATGAAATGTCCTGAATAAAGTGCATGTAGTAACCATACAACCCCATTAAACTCTATACCTCAAAGTTGTTCCTCGGATGCTCTGAGGAAACTACTAATATCACTTTCTCTCGGTCAACTCATACTCTTAAATTTGAGATAACATGACCCATGAATTCAATCTGATCCATCCAAACATGTCATTTTTAGAGCTTAGCATATAATTGATGATCTCTCAGTGTATCCAATATTATCTTAAAATGGATGGCATGGTTGTGTCGAGTGCGAGAGTACAAAAAGATATCATCCATGAATACCACCATAAAAGAATTTTAGTATAGATGGAGCACTCAGTTCATCGGTGCCATGATAACTATTGTCACATTCGTGAGATCGAACGACAAAACGAAATACTTGTCTAGAACATACCTACTCCAAAAAACAATATTAGGTGTATATGATGGTCTAACATACAAATTATGATAACCAGATGTCAATTCAATCTTTGAGAACACCCGAGCTCCTCAAAGCTGATCCAAGAGACCACAAATCCTCACCAAGAGATATTAGTTCTTAACCATCTAATCGTTTAGCTTCCAGTAATCTACACATTGTCAGACGGTACCTTCCAAATTATTTGAAAAAAATGTGAACCCCAAGGACAACTAATGGGTTGGATGAAAAACTTTTCTTATAACTCCTCTAAATGTTTCTTGATCTCCTGTGAATCTAGTGTAACGATCTTATATTGCGGACTGGACATCAGTTCTACTCCTAGAACAAGATCAACAGAGAAATCTACCTCTCACTCTAGTGGTAAACCTATAAATTCATCTGTAAATACATTCCATAAATGATCCAACACTAGAGGAAAGTCTATCTATGAAGTCCCTTGGTCATATACATATAAACAAGAAATGTAGGAAGAAATTTCTTCCAACCCATGATGCTCAGGTCTAGCTCTGCTCGCCTAGAAATCCCATTTTCCATGTGTAGAAATTACCTACCCTCTGGTGCCGTCAAACTCACCCTACATATATAGTAATCAACCATGGCCTGAAAGGAGAATAATTAGTCAATTCAGGGAGTCAAATAGAAGACTATAATCTCTAAGACATAGAGGTCCCATAAGAAGGGACACCCAAAAACAAAAAGAGGTAACTCCTTACATAGATGTACACTAGTTTTCCTAATCCCTAATAGAGTGTCTAGAATCATTACATCCTCAACAGTGAAGATGTAGAGCTTGAGGATCTCCACAACAGCCACAAATGTGAAACTATGCGAATCCCCTATATGAAAATGGGAGGAAGCTAAAACTTAGGAAATTAAAATCATACATCTAACTATAGAGGGTCAGATATCCTTCTCATGCTAGGTCTACTCCACTACAAATGTATGACCCACACTACGACCATATGACAAAACCTGAAATTCCTGAGCTGATCCACCTTGTTTTTGTTGGAAGGCTATCAACTGGCTACCATGACCACAAGCTCTTCCTCTACCTAAATGGATTGACAAAATCTAGTTGTCTGACTGATGAGAAACTCGTAGTTCTGCTCCTGAACATGGAGTCATAGAAGAACCCATGTCACCCAAAACTATTGAGGACATCTGAAAAAACACTGAAGATGACACATCTTACTACAAGATCAACACTCTATAGGATCCTTTGTGAAATGTGGTATATCATTCCTACTCTTCTCTAACTGGCAGTATACCACTAAAATAACTAAAGAAACCTCACATGAAATCTCTCTGTGGCACATCATGTAATCTATAGAAGAAGTACCATCCCTATATGTTGAACTGCGATGGATTGTAGCTCCAAAATCACTCAGATAGAACTCATAAATAAGCACCTGGTTCACTATATTAGTCACCAATGTGAGCCTAAATACATTCACCGACTATCAGATGTCATAATTGAGACCATACTCAAATTTCCTAGCTAATTATTACTCATCACCTCCTAAAACAGGTGTGAAGTGTTACATCTTTGTAAAATAATATGTGCAATCCATCACTGAAAGAGCGCCATACTCCAGATCCATGATATATTAGGCTTGATAGGCCCTTAAGTCCTTGGGATAGAGGTAATCATAAAATTTCCTTTATAACTCTTCCGAAGACATATCCCGATGATTTATTTCCTAGGAGATAACATCTGATCATCTCTTGGAAGTATCATGTAGCATGTAAATTATGAGCATCACCCTCCTCCTTAGACGCATCTCCAAATTTATAAATATAGAAAGCATGGCCTCCAAACATGAATCTACAGCATGTGGTCCTCCATCCCCATAAAAAATGTGTGGTTTATGTTGATGAAACACCCAAGTAAACTTTACTATTGTCGGGGTAGGTTGCAGTACCCCTAAAAAGTCGGTAAAATCCTCAAAAATCCTTCATGTAACTGTACAAAAGCACCTACATCTGGTATAACAGCTGGTGCCAAAACAAGAACGATGGGAGGATCTATTGATATTCCCTAATCTACCATTTCTGGTGACTAATCATTGACCTATATTCATCATATAACTGAAGGGAGTCTTAGTGGCTTGACTCTTCACGGTGAAGCACACACCTCAGTTCAATATTTTCAAGGAGAGAAAATTTAATGAACAAGAGAGGAACATGAGAAAAAACATTCAGGTTTTACTAAATTGGGTTACATAGATTGTATAACCCCTATATGGTATGTTTGATTATGATTTTAACATGGCATGAACCTCTTCAAACCATTGATGTGCAACACCCATACACACGATGGGTTCTTCTTGAGAAACGACATGTACATGAATTTCCCCTCCTGTACAAGTACGTCTACATGGCTAAAAATACACAGTTTTCCCTAGGAGACACTACATGACATGTTTACTATAGTCATGGAATGTACGTTCTATTTTCTAACATGTAATATCATTGATCACACAGCCGGTAACATATTTTATTACACATGTCATGTACAATCTAGACATGGCGTGTTCAACTAAAAGTATCCCAACCCCAGGTCTCTGCTCACATAGTTATCCACCCGGTCACGCACTACATGGAATGTACTCCTAGTACATGGAATGTACTTAATAAATTTAAATTCTTCCATAATAGAATAACACATGAAGTGTGTTCATAACACCACATTCCGTATTGTTTGGGTTTCTGGATTGTCAGCCACTGGAAATTTTTATGAAACCCTTAAAAACATAGAATTTTTTCCAAAGAATGAAAATTTATAAACTGTGGAAGACAATACTCTGAAAAATTTGTGTTTGGAATCCATATTAATATCATAACATGATAAAATTTTATTAATGTTCTAACATGATCGACTAAATTAAGATGCTAGAGGGCCCATAACACCTCAAGGACCAAAGTTTAGAATCCATCCAAATAAAACATTACAATTTCGAATACCTTGCAAAAATAGAAGGTATTATATCAAGGAAACTATCACAACAACATTCATATCCAGAAAAACATCCATCACAACATCATACAATCAACAATTCACCCTAAATGGCATGAAAAGGATGCATGACATGTGATCACATGATGTTCCTATATGATACATGAGATTGCATACCCTCATCTCATTGGGTAGAAACATAAAAAGAAACACAATAATATCAATGATAACAACAAAAAACAAGTGAATCACCCAATCATGAAATAAAATCAACCATAACAACTGAAGAACCAAAAAATTGAAATATTCGAGGTTACATGAATTTTCCCATTACATGGGTTAGCTACTCCAGGGAAAAGATTATTACCAACTACTTATTCCTTCATATCCCTGCCTATATGTTCCAAATAGTAAGACAAAGAAGAAAAGAAACTCTTCTAATAAAACTTTGTAACATCATGGATCTAGTTTCCTCCCAAAGGGGCCCCGTGCCTGGTTTGTCACATGAGCTCAAGTGCATTTCCCCAAATGGCAGAGGTTTCCAACAAGCAGTGATGGATTAACTCTAATAATGGAAAAACTATGCCCTCATTAGAAATGTATACACAATGAAATACAAGTAGTGAATTCTAGTGAATTCATTAATACCATACAGTATAAGTAAACAACATAAGACAGATAGAATAAAACAAATACAACATATATAAATAAAATATGCATGACACATGTAAATATGAAATCATCCAAACATGTCACAATGCTGGAAATACAATATTGAATCCATATTAGTAAATTAGTAAACTCTACAAACATCAGAAGCCTAAGCTTGGTCCCATACTATCTAGCTACAATATCAATCAAGTACCTGACGAAGAAATGAGATTTTCCTTATCCATCCCTACAACCATATAATTTTATTGGGTCCAAAAGAATTACCCAAATAGTGTGTGAGTTGAATCCTAGTAGTCAACCACCAAAAGATATGTGCCTAACTGTCAGTGAATACATATAGAAGGCAATATGAAAAATTAACCAATAAACTAGGATGTCCTCAAATGTAAACAATCCAACATTTTACAATTACATTCATTTACATTTATTAATTATACAATAATTGAATAATGTAACCTCATGATCTATCAAAATTTTTATATCTCCTTGTAAAATAATAACAAACTAACATCTCAAAAGACCATATAAACAATCAAGTAAGACCGAGTCTAATATTGTGCTTTGGCATGGCATGCTCGTAACAATCAATCAATAATTCATAAGCAACCCTTAATGATCTTTATTATAGTATAACCCCTCAGCTTTAACATATCATTCATTTTATAAATAATTACCCTCTGGGAAGCTCACATAGTCGAACCCCTTGGGCCCAAAATAGCGCTAATCATTTACAGCAACCACCTGGGTGGCTCCCACGGTCAAAACCCCCTTGGTCTTCATGGAAACAATAACTTATAATGACCACCTATAAGCTCCCACATTCTATTCCCTAAGGTCCAAAATTCAGTTACTAACAACCCTATGGGTAGCATTCATGGTCTATACCCTCTGGTCTATGACCAACTGGAAGCTATGACAGTAAATATTTCTGAGTCAGCATAACTACAATTCATACATAAATGACCCTACATCAGGAATCCCTCCCTGCATAATTCCCCATTAGTCAACCATTCACAATGTGAATCACCTGAATCTCAAAAAATAGTAACTACATCTTAACAATATGAGGCATGTAAAATAAACCACTCCAAACCGACATTCTAGACCAAATAGCCATAATCAATCAAATATGGGAAACACACCCATAATCAAGGTATGATTCTTTATACATAATAAATAACCCATTATCAATAAAAAAATCCATATCATGTGTTAGACAGGGTTAAAATCCTAAAACGCAATACCCAAAACATGGGTATTCAACACTTTAATCACATATTATCAAATGACAATAAAAAAATGCCAAAAACCACCTACTTCAATGTTTTATGATAAAAAATATTGAACGTTGGTCCTTGAATCAGCCTAGAACATTGTTGATATAGAAATATTTGAAAGTAGATCTTCTTTGAAATACCAATGATTGAGGAGAAATAATGAATAAAGTCTCTTGAGAAAGTGAGAACTCACTAGTGGGAATCTAACACACCCAACGACATCTTAATCAGTGAGCGAATGGAGAACCAGGAGGAACTTGAATATATTATGTGTTACGTCACGCTCCTTTTCAAAAAATAGGTAGAAGAAAGTGTTTCTGAATGTGAGACATGATCCTGTAGTGATATAACAAATAAAAACAAAATTACATAGCGTGTTAATTTAATGTGCACACTGTTTACTAGCCTCTATCAACACCTACATTAGGCACTCTTCCAGGTCACCTACACCACAATGTAATCAGTAGTTACATGGATAGTACATGACTACATGGGGAAAACAAGTACACGGCATGTACTAAGAAGTACATGGTGTGTACATAGAAAATTTTCCATTTCTTCCATTTTCTTTAAAAACAACCTAAAATAGTGATCTATAACTAAAATGAGGATCTGGGTTCTTATAGTTATTATATGTAATGAATTACATATAGAATGAATTAATAGTTATTTATTAATTATAAATTTGATACATACTTGAATTCCACATTAAAATTGGAAATATAAAATAAATAATAGTTTTTTCATTTATGACACAATTATTCTATTTAGCATATCATTTTATATCAATCATTATACACTACCTAGTGTCATGAGGAATAGAAAAACATATATATGATGCATAAATTATAATAAATCATAAATAAATAAGATATAATCATAATGGATAGCTATATAAGTGAAATCACATGTCATTTAAGCAGTGACATGAACATGATGAATGAAACCGAAGAAATAAATAATGATTAAATAATAGAATAAAAATAATCACATGATATTGAAACTTATTGATGAATATTCTAATTACAAAATAATCATATGGAAATAAATAAAAAATTTAATAATGAGGGAACTGATTTTGTTAGATATCATAAATATACAGTCAGTGTCATAACTCATTGAATCTTAGATAAATGGGTAAGGTATTGAAAAAATCCCAAGTTAGTCTGTCTCAAGAGACCTAACAATGCATCAATAAGTGATAGTGGGACCTTTTTCTCTCATAATATGTACAACACATTCTTTATATGAAATGTGTGAAACAAAATCAATATAAACATTCATGTTGAAAATATTATTTAGAATGCTAATACTTTCCATAGTCAAAAAATAATAATAAAAGCCCTTATCTAGTAATATGGAAAATAGAATAAAAATAGTATATTCCCATTTAATCTATACATAAACCAGCTAAATAAATATGGTGGATGGTATAATTAGATTATATTCTCAGATAAATACAAAAATAATAATTTCGACAAAGGTGAGAATATATTAAAATTATTACTGGAAAATGTAATGAGAGTTTTTTTTCCAAATTTAAATATCTTATTATAATTATTTTTTCCAAAATATGATGTAAAAACGTTTCTTTGTGAAGAATAATGTAATAATTTAAATTTTAATCATTTAAAATATTTTTCATGATGGTGGGAAATTCCACTCAAGTATTATAAGTTAAAAAAACTCCACCCACACAGATTAAAAAAAGTCAAAAAGTACATCATTTAGAAAATGAAAAGAATATTCATTTCAAACCATTTCCTAAAAATAAAAAAATAAAAAAAATTAATTTAAAAAATCCTTCTGATAAATTTTTAATTATTATTGAGTTTTTTTAGAAAACATAGCTTTTTATGAATAAAGATTTTGGATAGATGATATATATAATGTCATATTTTCTTATATACATTTTATCATTCATTTTAAATACTGAGAAGAAGAAAATGATACTACAAAATGGGAAATTCATGAGTAAGTAGAGCGAAATAATTATAAAAACCCATGCATGTGGGGCTACTCTGCAAATTTCTATGCCCGCCTTAAATAGACCAGGTGTTGGTGACTAGCACCAAGTAGGAATATCACTATCAAGGGAGACCTTATCTATATATGAATACAAATGAGCACATATCCAAGCTCATAAAATGTAGATATGTATAAAACATTTACAAACCAGGCAGAAACACTTCTAAATCTAAAAATCAATGTAAAAAAATGTAGTTTATAGTATGAAGGGGAAATACAAGCCCATCAAAAAGAGTTTCAAAACAAGTCCATCCAAAATGGAAATTGAGGACAAACCTCAGTCTATCTGGTCCATATAAGAATCACCAGGATATGGTCCTTCTTCAATGTTTTCAAAAGGTCGACTGTCTGCATAAGACATGAGACACACATTCAATTACCATACACAAGTGAGTATAATAATAATTATTAGGAAAAAACCAAAAAGCACACAACAAATAATAACAGTCAAATATAAATCTGTTTAATTATAGAGAACATATATCTTGAATATCTAGATATAATCAATAATGAAACAGTTTCTAATGTAAAATTCACAACTGTAATTACGGAATAATATTTCTAGTAAAAAGTTCCACAAATCACTCTTATGGGATAACATAATCCACGATTCATATAGAATATATCATAACCAAGGACATAGGGTACAACAACAACTCAATTTGGAATATCTAGCTATGTATAATATCAATACACATGTAGTGTTGGTCATTATGATACCAAGAAATCCACTTATGTATAGAATATGATAGATGATCTCACACCATCACTCACAGAAATATTCATAAACTCTATCAATGATGTCATACTAAAGGGATCAATATCATTTGTATATATTGGGATTCTAAACCAAACCTATTGTAATAGATATGGAGAATAAACCCAAAAATATCTTGTAAAATATATGGCTTAAAATGAAACCAATACAACATTTATAGAGTAAAAATATGTAGTAGTGTTACAAGCCATGTTCCTCCAACCCTTAGTCATACCCATGTAAATGGACCATGTTTATGTAACTATACATAGTGTGATGCTAATCCTGTACTTTTTCCCATGAACTAGAACAAAACATATCCCTAGTAAACCTGGTCTGGCAATTTCTGCATAATAATACATGGTGTTTTTGTGGCCATTTACCTCAACATGTCTCCTTTTACCCTTTGAGGTAGATTCCAATCCATTAGTTAAGGGTCACATATCATGCAACCCAGTCACATGTCATGTGACCCATTCTCATTTCATGTGATATAGAAATTTCTACTTAAACTAAATCCACTACTAAGGGGCCCCACATTGCATGTAGCTCCACATTACATGCCATGTGTCATGGAATTTTTTAGATTCTCATATCTATTTCTCACATTTTAGACCGCTCTTCTAGCCACTGTTCTAGACTCAACCCTCAACCAAAGACAAGGATGATCATCATTTGAACCACATCTTCATCAAAAATTGGGATTCAACCATTGAATCCATTCAGAAAACTATCTCATGTATCATTCTTCATTACCAACTGAAGAACATGAAACCAATTTTATATATGGTCTCATTTGCTGTCCCTTTCACCTTTGAAACACTTTCATATCATGATGAACATAAATATATGATTTCAAACTTTTTCACCATGAAATGAGTGCACAAAATCCGATGTTCTAGTAAATGTAATCCCACATGAAAATGGGAATTTAACATGTTGAATGAAGAAATAGTTATGAAATGAAAAAATAATGATCATGTGTAATACACCATAGTTTATGTTCATGTCGACCTCAATTCCTTACAATTAGTAAAAGTAATGAAAAGAAAATAAATAATTTCAAATAATTTCTCTGATCAAAACTCAGGAATAATCCCAACCCTCAATTAGCAAAATCCAGGGATCAATATATTAGTTGATTGATCCATGATAATCATAAAAATGATTAATGGGGAAGATATCCAAGTAAAATAATATCCTACCATGAGATGGATCTATCACCACCATTGAACCAACATGCGTCATCATTGGAGAGATCTATTAATCCAATGGAACATTGATCACCGATATTTGATTCATTTGTTGTTTGTTAGAGATAGATCCTCTAAAGCTCTCTTAATGGATTCTCTAACATCTGAAGGTTTATACGCCAAATCATTAAATTCCACAATTTTAATATTCATTGATAATATTTTTGGTCTCTGTGTCAGTGTTTAAATAAAATATTTTTATTTAATTATTTGACTCATTTTACCACTACACATACTTTTTTTGGAATAACCCCACACCCATAATGGTTATGTCACACTAAGGATAACTATTATGTTATATAATCAGTGAGTCTCTTGTATTTATGATCTAGGATCCTATTTTAATGTTATTATACATTTTTATGTAATCTTCATGATTTTTTTATTTAATATATTTAATATATTTCAATCATTTATTCTTGGCACATCAGGCCTCGAAATCAAATTCCTTATAAATTTCTAATCTGGAAAATAACACAAAAAATATCCAAAAAAATATTACATGGATAATACGAGTCATTATATTCTCTACACCTTTTATATTTAAATCCCAAAACCCAAAATAGGTTTTCACAATGTCATGTGGTTATTGACCATTATTATGATCCTCCCGCTCATAGGTTCTCTTCTAAAATTTACTATGCAACCCATAGACATGCATTAAAGGAATCTCTTGTTCATGAAGGGTCCCCTCATGATGGTCCTCAATCTATTCCATTTACATAGAAAAAGGTATCTCTACCCTAAATATCTAGATATATCTAGTCATTAACTTTTCTTGGGTCATGATCATATCTCCTCAGATGTGATATGTGGAAGTCTTCATATTCCGGGTCTAACTATAGAGGTTGAACTAAGGGGTATTCTTCCTCTCTAAATTTATGTAATATCTGGAAAGGGTAACATAATGGTGAAAATTTATTTCTTCCATGAAAAAAATATCTATAACACAAGTTGATGTGAAACTCATAGGAACACATAGACTCCCTCCTCGAACACAAAATTCCTCCATATATCCGCATAAGACTTCGGATTGATCTATGATGACCTCATTTTCTCAAGGATGATTTTTACCTTCCTATTAGCAGCTCACATAATATCTGGAACCATATGTGATGAATCTCCAAGGTTAGTATAAAAAAGTGGTGACCTATATGCAACTCATACAATATATCTAATGGTTTCATATCTATTGGGTATTGGTAGATATTATTCGCCTAAAACTCCATAAATGATCAGTTATCCTCCCAAATTTTTGAAAAGTCCATCATACATTCTCGTACCATGTCCTCGAAAATATGATTTAACTTCTCTGTGTGTTCATCAGTCTGGGGGTGAGATTCCTTACTCAAGCATAAAAAAGTTCCAAAATCATTCTTCCAACCCACCCATAACTAATATTATATATGAGCGTCATGGTCAGAAATGGTTGTCGATGGATCTATAGGGAGCCAGATATTCATTGACACATAGAGAAATTCCAGGATCCCTATGGAACCCTATTCTCTGATAGATAATATGTTGAAAAACATAGTGATTCATCCAGTAATCACCCAGATGTAATTGTGTCCCCTAGGAATCGGGGATCAACATTCACATGTTGATATATAATTCATCGAGATAAAAATATCATAACTACCTTCTTTATCCATAGACACCAAAAAAACATCATAGGTATAAGGAAATATGTTTTTCACATTGATTTACATCTCTTGGATATGTGTGAGACTCTCTCAGAACCTCCTCATGTTATGTAACAAGTACCATCATGCATCCCATGAAAGGAAAAACAAGCTCCCCACTTCCAAAAAATAATTCATTAAGATTTCAAATGAATATCTATGTGTGGTCTCATGGGTGGAATCCCTATGTTATGCAACCCTAACTCACTACTAATGTAAAGGAGCACCAACCATCAATTGGATGTCAGCTAATCCATCATTTTTCAAAAAGGATGAATGAAACACAGGAAACTCCCCAGATTCATAATTCAACAACTATAAACAATATATACTCTAGAGAGAATATTCTACCACGTTCTCCTTCCCATGAGTATAGAAAATCCCAATGTCATAATCCCCGAGGAACTCTAGCCATCACCTATGCCTTCTTTTAAGATTCATCAAATGTAATATGTATATTTAACTCTTTTTATCTGAATAGTTGCTAAAACGTTTGACCATTAGGTTGTTTCCCACATTTTTTGTGTGATGACAACCACTTCTAACTCAATATCACATGTCACATAGTTCTACTCATTTGATCTCAATTAATGTGAATAAATTCAACAACCACTTACCTCTGCATCCGAACACAACTATGATAGGTTCTTGATGAATCATGGAATACTCTATACTCAACACCCCTTATAGAAATCTCAATATTGGGGTACTATGCAATCATCATCTCAACTATTGAAATCATATTGGAACCTACATACCATCATGTAAGGATATCATTGATGAATACTACCACGAACTGGTCTAGGAGAGAGTGAATGATTTGTTTTATGAGTCCCATGAATACATCTGGGGATTGTTTCATGAAATTGGGAATCACCATGCACTCATAATGACGATAGGTAAATATTCAATTCTTCTTAATTATATAAACTCCCCGTACTAAAAACTGTAGATATCCTAACCTAAGTTCAACCATCGAGAACCATTTTCCAATATCAATAGATCAAAGAGTTCATAGATCTTCAGTAGTGGATATTTTGTTTTCAAGGTCTCCAGGTTCATGCATCGGTAGTCCACACATAACCTCAAGATCTTGTATACATGAAATAGCTAATACAAAAATAAAATAAAGATTACCATTCCATACATAAGATGAAATCTTAAGACCTCATCCCTTCAAAAATTAATCCCAAAATATACTCTCATGTCTAATATTCAATTCACACTGTTGGCACATGTTTTTGATCACTATTTCATATCCAGTACGAGCCTTAAAGAATAGGGTTGGAGCCATAGGCTCAACCAGAATATTTATGTCTCGAACTAGATATGTGTAAATAAGGGAATGAATAGAACCCATGTATATCAGTGTTGAATCTATGGTGGAAAAGACAATGATAATAAATTTAATCATTCTCAAATCCTCTAGGATATAATCCTTTACTACCTACACCAGCATCTTCTTTGAACTCTAGTTCCCTAATCCTGGTGTACAATAGCTTGGGTGGATGTTGTAATATGTAAATTTTTATACCGCACACATCTACTCTCCCTGCTCCTCTTCCACATCTTCCATCCAACAGGCTTGTATAATCCTTCAATTGACTCTTCCTTGGAGTACCATCGACTTTAGGTCTATCATTAATATGATGGGTTCGACAATATCTTGAAAGATTTCCCCTACCATCACAAGAGTAGAACCCCTAGCCTAATTGGACCCATCCGGTGAGGTCGGAACCATAGACCCCCATTTTTGGGACTTCCAGATAAATATTATGGCATGTCTAAGTCGTATAGAGTAATGTCAACTTCATTCAGAAAAGGTCTTTTTTCCAGTGGGATCACTTCCAAAAAAACTAACTATTTATACTTAGTTAAGAAAATATCAACCCCTTAATCTATCTCTAGAACCTCTAAATATGTAGGAATGTATATAGTTATAAAATAATCATAGTTATATATATTCATTCCACTCTAAAAGGTCGAGTCATGGAAGAAGAAATATTGAATCTTATTCATCGTGTACTGAGAGAATTTGGTGAACCCAATGAATCTACAATAGTCTTACATCCCTGATGGAGATGTTGAAGTTCCTAGATATGTACCTCACTCAGTGTAGCTCGAGATATTTCATCTCTAAAAAGTAACTCAAACTATCACAATTGAAGAGTATTTTTATAATAACATAGAGTTGCTAACCCGCATAAATGTATAACTGATCCAAACAGAATGATCACCTCCAGATCCAACATCTGATCTGCTAGTGTGTCGACCAGAAGGAATACTCATGTCCCAACCTCAAGAGTCCTTATCCAGTTGCTGGTCCGGAAATACTCAAAACCTAATGGGTTTCTATTACTAAAACTGATGAAGTTTTCTCAACCTATAAACATCATCTATTAGAATTAAAGGTACCATGTACAACTAAATAGGTGGTGGTTAACTTATGCCCCACTCATAGGTCGAAACATTAGAACTGGTCCCTTTAATAATACCTCATCACTAAGGTATCATCCTTGTGATATCGGTGTTGAATCCTAGCTAGAATAAATCAAGAGGGAATCCTAAAATAGACATGATGTACTATAGTGTCAGTCATGACAATACCAATAACTCTAAATAGGGAAGGAAGATGATATATGATCTCACTCTAGGCCTCACAGAAGGCTTCCAACAAGTCTTCCAATGAATAGTTGTTGAAGGGAGGGTTGTCCTATATATTGGAAGAGATTCTAAACTAACCATTAGAGAATGGATATGGGGAACAAAAAATAATGGAACATATCCAGAATCATAGGAAAATGGTTCAAATCCAACTATTAAAGACTACACGGTGTGTAGTAGCATTGAACATCATTTCCCATCATCCTTGGTTATTCCTAATGTAAATGGAACATGTTCATGTAATAATACAAGGTGTGTTTCTACCCATGTATTTCATCCTATGTACAAGTACACATTTTAGCCAACGTACACCTGGCCGGACCATGTTGTTGTTGGAATACCTTGTGTTCCTATGATCATGTACCTCAAACCATGTATGTGTAACCTTTGAGGTACACACTGTTATATCAGGTAGTGGTACAAGCTATGTGTCCTATTCACATGTTGTCTGATACATAACATTCTCTCGGAACCCTAGCCACTATAATGGGGGTCCCACATATTGTGTAGATCCGTGTTATATGTTGTGTATCATGAAATTTTCCATATTTTTAAATATGGATATGATTTTTTTTGTATTCTCATCTACCAATGGTTCCAGCCTCTACCGTCACCAGATAATAAGGAAGACCAACTTTTGAGAATTATTTCCATCAATTGTCAGTTTTCAGAATATGAATCTAATCGAAAAATGGTCTTGTATTTCATTCTTCATTTCATAATGAAGAACATGAAGACTATGTATCTATAGCATCTAAACCTATACTAATTTAATTATTTCACCACCTTTATGTTGTTCTATATTAGTGTCTACGATTGATAACCATCGTGAAAATAGAAAAGTGCACAACATTTAATTTTCAAATAAACATCAAACCGTAGGATAATAGGAATTTCCCAAGATAAAACAATAAATATGGGCGTAATTTTTATGATTTATCATGAGGAACCATGATTAGTCAATTTTATTGTCATCCTTGATTTTTTTCAAATAAAAATGAATAATGGATGGAAAAGAAAATAATCAAAATGAAATACTCCCTACAAAATACTATAACAGCCCCATATCAAAATGCACAAAATCCAAGGATTAATCTTTTGGTTTATTGATTTGTTTCCATGATATAAATAATTAAAGGGGAATAAATACAAATTAGAAAACATCCTCAATTTATATGGATCAATTTATGATGAATAAAAATCTTGTGTTGTTGTCTTGGGAGAGATATATTAATCTTGTTTCACATCGATCAATGATATTTGATTCAGTTGATGCTCTTAAAAGAGATATACTCAAACAATGTCTCTATGAGTTCACAAATGGATATAGGTTTATGTATATAACCCAATAATTCAATACAAACCATATTATAAATGAATAATTTAGGTCGTTCCAACAGTAGTTAAATAAAATACTTTTATTTATTTTTTTATTCATTTTCTGTTTATGTGGGATTTTCTATAGATTCCCCACACCGATGACAGTTATGTTGTACCTAGGGTAAAAAAATATTAAACTCAACATTTCCCTGAAATTTATATCCATTACCCCATTAAAAAATTATTCAACTTTTTGAGTTAAAATGTTTTTTCATTCTATTTAATATTTTTAATATATTTCAATCATTTATTTTAGGCACAATAATCCACTCAATCGCATTATATCTCAATGAATTCTCTAAAAAATAATCCATATAATATCAAAAAATAATACATCAAATATCTATTTATTTAAAATATAACATAATGGTTTTAACAAATATATATTAAATAATTCCTCCAAATTTGACATAAACATAAAAAATCCTAGATATTGATGAGATTGAAAAATAAACCCCTTCCTAAAATTCGACATCCACTATATGTATCTGAATATAATGTATAATATATATAAACTTATAATCAATATATTATAGAACCATAATCACATATATCACACCACATATTGTTTAATTATAATTTTTTCTCCCTTTTATTTACATTTTCGTATTAAAATCAACATTCCGGTGAATAAGTGCTTGCTTTTTCTAGTATGATTTGTTTAGATAGGTTCTTAATTTTTTCATTGATCAAGGTTAAATAATTTAAAAATATTTAAAAATGATATAAATATGATATTGATTCTTCAGACATGTATTAATACTAATCCATAAAAGTTAGAGATAAAAAGATATATTGCACAATTTATGAAGTGACGATCGACCATACTTAAAGGAGAATGATATTTTCACTTTTATAAAAATGGAATAAAGTAATGGTGGATAAAAATTAATATTTACTATAATAATTATAATATTAAATATATATATCTTATATACTTACTAAATATATCATTATTAAAAACCCTATAAAGTGTGAATGAAAAACAAATCACATCAGTTAATGGTTGTGGTTGTCCACACTTACACATGAGAGACACTATCATTTTACAATGGATCAGATGGTAAGAATATGTATATGATTTCATAGTTACACCTGAATATTTAAGTCATATATATAATATATAGTCATTATTTCAATATTTACAACCATCAATGTGAAATGGTATAATAAATGAATTAAACCACTTCATGGAGATGATATTTTGTATGTAAACATGATAGATCATTACACTTTTTAAATCATAAAAAGAGAAGTAAAATTTATTTTCCATAATAATAATAACATATAATTATATTTTTTATAATTTATTTTTTTATCTTTGTATTGTTACAAAACTTAATAAAGCGTTTGTTTAAGAAGTAATCTTGAAGGATTTCTAAAGCTGATTGCATGTTCTTTTGAATAATTCATTTAGATCATTTCTCAAAATACCTATGGTAATAATTGTGGGAGAAAAAACCCTGAAGTATAAGTATAAGTATTTTTAGAAGAGTAATACACATTTTTTTCATGTTATATATCTCAATATTTTCCAATTAAGTGAAGGAACTAGTTCCCATTTTATAATTGAGTTTTTGGGGAACTTTTGTATTTTCTTAAAAGATTAAATAATAATAAAGAAAATATATAGCCCAATAGATTATAATGTTCGTTGGACTCGATTAGAAGATTTTATTGGGTTGTAATACCCTAAAAAAATATTTTTATGGGTTCTTTGAACCATAAAAGTTATGTAGTTACCTTGATTTAACACTAACAACAATAGCTTATTTGTAACTCTTAAAAGAATCAAATAATAAATATAATGTAGCCATTGGAGTATTATCAGAAATGGGATAAAATTTTCACCATATATTATCCCATATTTCCCATTCCATATTTTAATGAATTTTAAATAATTTAGTAAAATACTATTATGATAAATTATCACTATTGTCAATTTTTACACTATTAATTTAAATATTTTGAACGTTCATAAATAAAAAGTTGAAATTTTAATTAGATACATTATGATTAAATCAATATTTCATAATAATATAAAATTTTTTCATGAAATTATATGTCATTTGAATTATATCACTTTTAATTTTGTAAAAATAATTTATATTATTTGAAATTAGTTGAAAATAATACTATGTCAGTTTTTCATAAGATTTAATCATTGTTATATAATAAATAAAATTAGAAAATTATTTTAATCACTAAAAATAATTCCATTAATGTTAAAAATTTCATTTATTTTTGTTTATATCATTTATTTCTCTATGTTGACACATAATATATATTTAAAACTAACATGGTGACATTTGATAAATTTCTTTTCTTTTAATAATTTATTGATCATATTTATGGATAATTTTCCATTAAACAAATAATGTTCAATAAAGAGATGATAATAGTATAATTACCTTTCTCCATTAATAATTACAATGAAATATTATGGAAATGTCACTTATTTATAACATAGATTAACCCTACATATCCTTTACTATGGTGATAAATTTCTCCATGACTACTATTTATACTGCCTTAAAATAAAAAGAACCTATTTAAAAATATAAAGAAACTAATTATAAATATATAATCCATTTTATAAAAATAAAATCATGTAATTTGGAAAAATTTATTTGAAAATAATTTTGAAATACATGAAAAAATATGCTTAAAAATTGTAGTCTTTAAACATAACACTAAATTTCCTTTTAATCTATGTATAGTAAAAATGATAATCCAATGTTAATATTTTGTATTCAATAAGAAAAATATGAAATTAATTTAAATAATAAAAAAATATTTATTAATTTAATTTATTAATATAAATATCATTTCCCAATTAAAAACAATTTTTTTTTCAGGAAACGATTATTTTAATTTCAAAGGATTTTATTTTTATTTCTAAACAATTGATAAGTAATGAAGTTGTATTATACATGTTTAACCCATATAAAAACAATAATTTATATTTTATTTTTTCATAACAATAAATTAAAGATAGATGTTATAATGTTATATTATTTTTATGATTCATTTAGTCTTAGGGCGGGGTATATCGCCAGCTATCAAGGCGATTAAATTTATCAATAATAAATATACCATAAAACCTGGGATGTTTCACATAACATTATTATATTTGTATGGGAAATCAATATAAATTTAATATATTATAGTATATATGGAAAAATAAAACAATTCTATCTTCTAGATATTTTTTTGATTGGATATTTAAGATTATATGGTTTTTCTTCTCACCCATTATTGAGATGTTATTTATGGTCATTCAAGGATACATATTTCAGATAATTAGAATGTAACCTGGGATGTTCATTATTTTAATCTCATTTTGAGTGTAATAATATGGGGGTTTTTTAATTTTTGGATGTGCCATAATTTTGTTCTTAGTGCTTAAGGTTTCATAATTATAACTCTGGTTAGTCCCCTATATTGTCTCCTAGTACTATGTTGATCTATATTAGTAGTGATTTTATTAATTACAGGGCAATAGACTATGGGTATCAATTTCATAACCTCTATGTTAGGTCATTTAGGTGACTATTATGAATTGGAAGTATATTTTAGTTTGTTTTTTTAATTTTTGTAAAATTTTTATATTTTTGTAATTGTGTCACCTATTTGGTTAGAACATATAGTTATTCATTCTTTATTTTGGGACATGGTTACTTTAAAAGGGAATAAGATGAAATTTTATTGATATTTACAATACCCCAAACATATAATTTTATAATAATTTATACATTAAGGTATTTTTTATTTTGCACATTTTTTTGTTTTAATTTTATTGAATTTGTAACTTTTTGAATTTTAATTACATGAAATGATTTTTTTGAATAGTTGGAAAAAATTATTTGATAAATTATGTAATACCCACAATGCATTATTAAGGGTTATTATCACTATTGGTTAATGATTTTTCCAACCATGGGATAAAACCATGAAGCTCACCAGGAGTGTTTAGTGGCGGTTTCATGGTTGGTACACAGTTTAGTATGAAGTGTTTCTAAAATATAGGAATCAGACAATTTTCATAAAATATGAAATACCTAATCTACCATACCAATAAATTAGAACCTTATAAGACTCTCACTGAACTCACTCAACCCAGTCACACTTAGGGGAGTTGTATGTGGATCCCTATTTCCATAAATAATAATTTATTTTTCCCTTTTAATTTTTTCATTTTTTTCATCAAGGTAAGACAATTTACTATTCTTTTTTTCCTTCTTCCCTCATTTCCCTTCCACTATTACCTTGGTCGAATGTTGAATATAATTTTGTATAGATTTTAAACCTAAAAAACCTTTGGATATTAATATTGGTATGTGTGTATAGTCACTTTGTCTCTATTACAACCTAAATCAAAGAGCTTGTTCCATTATCACTCCGTTAGAGAATGATGTTTTCCTGAATTATCTTTTTATTATTCCACCAAATATTCTTGGATTCATGAAATTGTATTTCTATCGAGAATAATATTATTTTGGGAATCATTTTTGGGTATATAATGTGTTTTACAATTTATATAAAAATATATTTTAGATTTTGGTATGCCATGTATATATGTTATTATTCCAGAATTAAATATTTTTTTTCTAAAATGATTAATTTTTTAATTATGAGGTTTTTAAACTTATAAGGTTATATGAATTTTAATTATTTTTGTAGGTTTAATTATAATATATCACCATTCCCTATGGATTTTATGGGTTATTGTTTCAGAAAAAATTTATTCTTAATTATTTACATAATATTTCTAATTTTTTTCATTCTGTTATGAGGTATTAATTATATAAATTCAAAATTAGTGGGGTTTTATTTGTAATTATTTGTTATACATGATGAAAAAAGGGGTCATAAAGGTAAATTTATCATTAGAAAAGATTAAAATAAATAATTTTCTAAATATGTTTCCAAAATGAACCATTAAGTCCTACTTGGATCCGCAGAAATCATTTTTCAGGAGATATGGAATTTAATGTGTTATTTAAATGGTGTTTGAAACGAAATAATTGATTTTAATTTAAATTCTCATTTAAAACCATATAAATTGATTTATATAATGAGATACACACTTAAAAGAATCACCATTTCTTTATATGCTTTTGATTTGGCTACGTACATAGAGGGGCATCACATTTGTGGGGTAAGGAGGTGGGATGAGAAGATGATACTTTATTTGTGATTGATATATGATTTAGGTTACATTAACTATTGTCAATACTATCAATGGGATCATAGGAATATTTTTTTAGGTCGATGGAATTTTACGATTTATAAATTAAGATACTGACATGATAAACCTTAGTACAAGATAATTTCCTGGATTTGGGTTAGTGCCACTAGTGATGCTAGGATAAAATAACTTAAATGTTATTGTCTAGGAACATCATAAAAGTACTAACATATCATTCCACATTCGTAAATCTTGGACTAATTTAGAATATATATTGTATTTACCTATGATTACATATCCTTGATTTTATTATTTTTTACAATAAATTATATTATTACTATTGAATTTTATTATTATTACTCCCACATCAAATGTTCTCTCAATTATTCTTTTAATATCTAAATATTTCTTAGATATATCATTTTTTATTGGTTCCCTATTTATTATACTATTGAACTTATGAATTATTTTGTGTTTATTATTTATACCTTTTGGGTTTTATTTAAATCATATTTTGAAAGGTTAACTTGGTTATATTTAATATAATCAATTTTTAGTTTTAACGGTTTTTGAAAGGAATTATTTCTAAAAGGGTTCATTTTAGTACAATGGAATGTTTCAAATGGTACGTCAGCTAATATTTTTGGATTTAAAAATCACATTTATAATAAATACTATGGTTTATTATTTTAATTATATAGAAATATATTTTCTAAATCAATTTAAAACCTGAAATTAAGGATTAAATTGTAAAGAAAAATCAACGATCCTCTAGTGATTTCAAATCGACTTATTTTTTGATACCCCATTTGTAGTAGTAAGTGTCAATAGACCAGATTTTTTATTTCTATTTTAGTTTTAGTTTTTTGATTTTCCTTGGAGACAAAATGGATTATATTATGAATTATGACCTCCACGTCATAATTATATTATGTTAATTAATTTGGTATTCATTTTTCATTATGGAGGTATGAACCACATCATATTTCAATATTATATATGAGTCCACTATTTTACTACTGTTTTATACGAATTTCAAGGTTATTTGGATATGTATTCTCTTTTAATATTTTTTAAATTATTATTATTTTATATCTAGTAATTTTTAATTTTCATGGATCAATGATGTACAAATTTATCATTCTATAATATTGAGTGGATGTTAAATGTATTTAATTATTTATTTTGATAAATAATTATCATCATGTTAACTCTCGTTCCTTTACAGTTTCCCTATCACATGTAAATTTGGAATTCCCATAGGGAATTTTCATGGGTTGACTCTGGTTTCTGGATTAGTGGTGTTCCAGATTCGTTTAGGACATTCATAAAAAATCAATAAGGAGTCTTCCCTATCCTCCAATCACACATATTCTCAATTATTTTCCCTTTTCCATTATCATATATAGGGATTATTTGGTGAATTACCTCAAATTATAGCATAATTAATTATATATCATTGGGATATAATACCTCTCACTTTAGGAAAGATTATATACAATTATTTTCATCCATTTATCTTAATAATTTAAATGTGTTAAGGTATAACAAGAAAAAGATTACATAAATTCTATAATGAAATGTAATATTTTTTCTCTGAATATTTTAAAAGGATTTTATGTTTCAACATTTCATGTTAAACTTATGATTTTTATTTGTCTAGTTTTATGTCAGAATTTCTTTATACTATGGTGATTATCTATTTTGGTTCATATAGTAATTGAATTATGGTTTAATGGGTTTATGTGATTATAGTGACCATTTTTTATTTTAATGCTCCTTGTTAATGTTATAATTTGTAATTGATTCACTGAGTGTATGTTAAATAGTTACTTCAACATTTCATCCAATTTATATGAAATTACTTATTATACCTCATTATATTATTATGTTTTGAATGAATGGTTTTCAAGACACATTGATAAAACAGTTATAAAGTTTTTAATTGTATTTTTATAAACTTTTTGGTGAAAAACGATTACCTTTCTAATTAAATGTTAAATTTTTATTAACTCAATTACACTATGAGATCATCTAAAAGTATTAACTGTTATTATTCGACCATACTTGAAATGTTTGTTGATTAACCCTTTAATATGAATTATCATAATTATTTCTTTATCACATGGTGTTAGACCATAATTTTGATACTAAACTATGAAATGAAATACAGACCCTTGGAGTGTTTTAAAACTCACATGATCTTAAGAAAAATATATATGACATGTTTCTATCAATGTACTTAATAATATTCATTTAATATTAAATAATTAACATTAATATCATAGATTATTGAACCAACACGATAAAAGATAAAAACTAGCCCCACATTCAATATATGTTTTATGGATTACTTTAGTGGAAATGTGGATGTTTGATTTATATTGGGGGATTGATTGATTCAACAAGAAAACATTAATTGATTTAGTACCTATATATTCATTTCAAAACCACCAAGGTTTTACAAAATGTTTTAGAATTTTAACGGGCATTGTAGTTGAGAAATAGATCTTCTTTGGAAATGTTTTTAAAAACACATTTCATCTTCCTTTAATTTATTATTCATTTAATATTTTCCACATTATGAATTCTTTATATTTTTTCTCTCTTTTTGAACATTTTTTTCAACAAATTTTGTTATGAGGATTGTTTTATTTTTAATCATTATTTTAGAATGAGTTAACTCAATGTTACATTGGAAATATACCATAATATTAAATTATATTATGTTAATATATTACACATGTTATATTCTATAACATTACCATTATAACATGATAATAACCACTTTTACCCCTTAGAATAAAACATAAACGGTTTGTGAACAACATCGAGAAATTTTAAGCTAAATTATTTATTTCCCCATCTCATACGGCGAGTGTATTCCCCATGGGATGAATATTTTAAATAAGTGTGGTTCTTTTTAAAATTTATGAACCATGATTCAATGCATTATTTTTTCATCCTATTATAAAGGTGGGTCAAACAACAGCATTATTATAGTTATATCTTATGTGCAGTTTTCTATTACATTTATTCATAGATGATCTTATGATTGGATGTGTTGAGCTTGTCAGTGTTATTAAGAAAGTTGTTTCATATTTTTATTTGAATATTATCACTCTCTAATATTGTTCTTTTTTGTTATTTATAATGTTTTTTGGACTTTTATATTACTTATTGTACATAATTGATGCAATAATAATTAAATATGAATGTTTATTTGTGGAAACAATAATTTTTCTCAAGATTGTATTGTAATTTTTTACTGATCTGTTTTATAATTTTATGTTGTAATATCATGTTTTCATATAGAAAGGTTCCCAGATACACCATATGTTGAAAATGTTGTTATATGTACGATATAAAATTTCCCACTTCGTTGTATGATAGTCAGAGATATGGATTTGGATGCAATATTTATCCCAATCTATTATACTCATTCACCTATTATATAAGGTCTAGCTGAAAAATCTACTCGGCTTGTGTATACATGATTTCCTATCCCTTATGTGATGTGGATTATAAACAAAATACATAATTCTCATTTAGTTGGAATAAAAAATGGATTTCATAATCCTATGTATCTAACATCATGATTTGTGGCTCAATGATTTTATAAAATATATTTATCCTCTTAGTTTATAGAGATATAAATCATATTAAAAACTAATTTTAAACGTGATTCAATCTCATATTAGGAATTTTTTTAATGGAAATTTAATTTTATGTGTTTCAAAATTTAAAAATATGTTTATAGATATAATTTTTATAACACTATTACATTGAGAAACTGCCTGTGGATCCTTATTGACTATTTTATTCTCACATGTTGGCTGATAATATTAATGAAGAATCAACCTCAAATATAATGTTTTTATTGAACTTATATCCATACTAGTAGGTGTTGTGTCTTCTTAATAGAATATTCAAGATAGTTGTGGATACATGATTGATTTCCAAATTGGAGTCTGAGCAGTTTGATGTGGTTAATGGAATTTATTAAACACCTACATATCAACTCAATATGAAACTATTATTAAGTTATTTTTGTGTTTTTCCATTAAAACAAACTAATTTTTAATATATTATGTTCATGAAATGAGTTATGTAAATAATTATTGGGGTGTTATGTTTTTTTTATATTATTTTTCATACCACTTGTAATTTTTTTAGGATACATTGTATTTATGGGATGTCATACTCATGAATGAGTCTTGTAATAATTATTGTATAGACTAACCATTCACTATATTTATAAAAACTGGGATAAATAATTATACAAACATATATAAAAAACCATAGATCTGGTATCTGTACCCCAGGGATTGTAGAGATCTCCAAGGGATGTAGCAAATTTGAATGAGGTTTCATACAAGTATTTGGGATATATAAATTTCACATCATGACATTTATCTCTTAATGTACTATTTTTAAAAATTGACTTAATAACGTTAATGATGTGTTATATAGTTAATTGAGTTTATGTCATGAAAAATACTTCCATGAAGCTGAGGGGGATTCATTTAGTGTATTAATATCATTTATTATTTTTAAATTAATGTATAAAATTACCTCAAGAATGTGATAACCATTCCATTATGTATTAAAAAATATATTTCATCATGAATATATATATATATAATATAATATATTTATATATATTGTATATAACTTGATAAAATGAAGATGTTTCAGATGATAATATTAATTCCACAATTGTATCAAGATGAAAAAATATCGAAAAAACTATTTTGGTGGTCTTGATTATGGTAGATAAATAAAATTCTATCATAAAAAAACAGATTAATAATAAATTATACACTATATAATATGGCATATATTTTATAACGATGTTTCATAATCTATTTGTAATGGGAATAAATTTTTGAAAACACATTTTTTATAATAAATATTTTCTTAAAATCTGAAATACCATATTATGGTATATTTGAATGGACTATTTTGACGATATATATCAAATTATAATAATTTATGAATGAAAATATTTTTGGAGAAAAATAAAATAAATGTGATTTTTAAAAAATAGTATTTAAAAAACCACAACTATATAGTGAATGAGATAACACAATGATTATATGATTGGTAATTATTATTAAATTTTGGTATACCACATAAATTTAGGAATATGAACGAAATATATTTGGGAATCAATTCATCTTAAATGGGGTTTGAATACAATAAATAATGAGGTTTAAAATTCTTATAATTATGACTGTTTTTAAAAAAAAAATATATGAGAATTTCTCTATTGATGTTTGGATAGAGAACCTATTAAATAGTGAATTATTTTTTTCAAAAGTATCCCAACAAGGGAACCATTGATTTATTTTTAGAGAGATATAAATTGATAATTTTAGGAGGCTAAAAAATATCTGGATTGATGAATCTTTATTTAAAAGATTTTATGGATCTTATTTATAGATTAATATCTAAGAACTAATATATAATGAAAATTAATTAAAGGATGAAATAGATTATATTTATTTTTTAAAAAAATTATTTTTCTTGACTTATTATATTTTTACATGTTTTCATGATAGATTTATTATTTCATTCCTATTATTAGATAAATAAAAATTGAAATCAAATTTATACATTTTTAAGAGATACTATATCTCCAAATTTCAAACATATTTACTATAGAAGTAAGGAGATGTAAATTGGGGTGTCACCTATGAATGTATATGGTATAGGCTTCGAAATTGATAAGTAATTCTTATATACAAATCATGTGTTATCATGATCAATAATATGGTATTTACATTTGAGTGGATGGGGGAAATATTAATTCATTCATGGTATAGATGAATATAATTTTTTTTAAAAAGTAATATTATAAATATTTATCCCTCAAAGTGTTAGGTGGTACTAAGATTGTAAATTATTTAAATCAGATACATTACTCATGTTCATGAATTAGTAGAGTATCACATCCCCTTGGTATGTAAGATCGTTTAAAAATATTTTATCAACTAAACGGAATCCCAAAATTTAATGATATAAATATCAATATAGGGATGGTGATTATGATTAAATATATATTACATCATGGTTTTTATGTGGTATATATTTTAACATTAAATCTCACACTTTTTTGAGGGGTAAAAAGTTATCTCAATCAAGTTCAAAGAATATTAAGTATGTTTGCTGTAAAAAAAACAATTATCATTTACATAAATGAAATAATTATTAATAGTATTGGGTTATAAATTTGTAAAATTAAGATAGAGTATATATGATTTTGAAAAAAAACTTATGTGGATTGTGGTGAAGATAATTTTTATTTTTTAAATCAGATAATAAGATTATAAATATTAGAAAATCATTATATTATCTAATTCATCATATTTTTATTTATTTAATTTTTTTTCATATTAATTATTATTTTCAGGAGGACTAGTGGAAATAAAATTAAATAATAAAAAACCACTCTATAGTAAATTTCATTCCATTACACAGTTTGTTATAGTATATTATATTGAATATAATTTCTAACTCATAAATGATTATAAGGAAAAAAGATAGGGTGATTGACTTGGTAATTACACGTTTATTGATGATGTCATTTTGATTATGTTGTGGTGAAAAACAAACAAACAGATATTCTATCATATTTTTTCCTAAAAATTTTTTAGATTATTTTTTGATATGTTAATGTAAATTTCTATGATAAATATATATTATCTTTTTCTTACCACGTTGTGAATATATAATGTTTATAAATTAAATTATAAAACCATTACACTAAGTAATAGTATATTATAATTATAGCCTATAGTTAAATCCCACATTATACTATGGCTAGTAATAGACCATGATTTGGAAACCCATATTCACAAATATATTATATATCATTTTTATATTCCTTCTATAAATTCAATTTGTAATGATTTTTTTTTAATTTCTACGAATGGTATTACAATATTTTTACTACAATTTTAGTACCTTTTGATGTTTTAAATATTTTTTTAATAATATAATTTATTTCATTCATTTTAATTCATCCAATAGGGTTATATGTTTACTGTTAGATGATTATTATTAAATCATGAGTAGTTATGAAACCAATGGGATGTGGGGATTTGAGTATTATAATATGTACCTGATTTTTTATTTAAAATAACTCTCAAATCAATATTTCAAAAATTTATTGATTGAGTAATAATGTGTTTTATAATTACTTAGAAATTATTTGATAAATAGAGCTACCAAGAATGAAAGTAAATGATAATTTAAAAAATTAAATTTTAACAATTATTTATATTAGGATTTTCGATAATAGAAGAAGCATTAATACAATTTATATTATTTTCTTCCCATGTTATTATATTTTAAATACTTCGAGATATATAAGTAGATATATCCATATTGAATATTAATAAAATAATAATATAGAATCTAATTAATAAATTGTGATTTATTGTTGAATTGGAGTATTGTTTTTTAAAAACAATTATTTGAAAGTGATCATGTACTTCACATTTCCACAGTTCTTTGGGTAAATATTTTCATTTTTTATGCATAATCACATTCATTTACAATGATGTGATAGATATTAAAATTAGATAATCTTGAGAATTGGACTATAATGGATTCCCATGGTATCAATCCTGTTCTATTCACCATTCTCCATAATATAATTTTTAGTTACAAGAATAGTTAATATAAAATATATAAACAATGATCAATTTACATGGGTTTAAGGATACGTTTTTGAATGTCAGATGATTAGTGTTCCTGATCATGAAAAATATAATGCAATTGTTTCTAATTCTGTAGTTGCTTACATTAAATCTATTCTTATGTATTTAATTTTATATTTTTTTATTGTTTTATGCTCGAGTTTTATTTTCCATTTTTACCTTAATTTTAAGGTGTATGAATAAAACACTCATCACATGTTCAAAGATAGAAGAAATTACTTAATCATTCGAATATAAAAAATATTGAGTGATATCTTTTGATGAACCAATTATCATCAAGATGGAACGTGAAAATTCATAAGAAAAAATATTTTTTTTGTGAACTTCCCAGATCAAAATCATTAACATATAAAAAAACCCAATCAAGAGAGATAATTATAGAGAATTATGAAATCCCATTTTTTAGTGAATAAACTAGGAACATTTATTACCTTAAAATACAGGAGATCAATTTCTAGATTATTATGAGTATACTACATATGATCTTGAATATTAAAATTTTTAAATAATTAATATAGATATACTAAAATATATACATTATTTTTTAGTAATTATAGAAATCATCTGATTATAATGTAGTTCTAATTAATTTACTATAGTTGAGGGTGTATCCATTTTTCATTAATGATAATCCAAAGAGTATTTTATGATGACACCTATTAGTTCCATAACTACATGGGTCATGTTTTCCAAAAATATTAGGATAAATATTCCCAATAAAAGAATATTATAAATCATTGAAATTAAATTTTATAATGTATTTAATGATTTGGGAAGTTTAATTTTTGAGAAATAATGGAACTTTAATATATGATACAAAAATTATCATAGTACAGATTAAATTGTTATCTCAATATTGAAATGATATATTATGGATTATAGTAAAATAAAATATCCATTAGTGATCAATTTTTAGAAGGATGATTAATACTCTAAATATTTGATTTCACTAAAAATATTCTCGAGGATTTATAATACATAGAAATATAACAGAAATGTATCTAACGATTACATCAAAGCTGAATCTATAACGTAGATGATTGAACCTCATTTTCAGAACATATAGGCTCCCAATAAAATATCCTTGATGATATTAAAATTATATATATGACGCATGGTACAAATGAGTCGCACCAAAAATATTTTCGGATATGAAGACAATTTCATGTTTTCCATGTGTGTTTTGATAGTATTTAAGACATCATGTACATTAGGAAATATTTTTTTGGACATAATAGGCCTTAAACATAATAAGAACATATTGAGAATCATTTATAAATGTCATCAAATTTGAGCTCAGCATGGAATCATCAAAATTATTTGAATTTTTTTGAATTAAAATCAATAATTAGTTTGGTATAGTGTATTACATAATGGCCCATGGACATATCAATAGATATATCACTCTACAAATTCTAATAATAATAATGGACCTAGTGGGTACAAATTAAAAAAATTAAGATTTATTTTATTAGTTGATGTGATCACCTTATATTTTGTTTTAGAAAAATAATTTATATATCCTTGAATACTATGTGGCATAAATTACATCAAATCGTTCTGAAATATTTTCATGTAAAATAATGGGTAACAAAGAAAATAATGTAATATATATATGTTTTATTAGTACCTCTATTTGAGAAATATCTAGAATATAAATCCTTATAGAATATAATGAATAAAATTAATAAAGATAAAAACAATAGTAAACAAAATCAAATGGTGTATTAAATTAAATTTGTGGGAGATTCCACTTCTAGTCATAGAATAACTGAAACATGAGAAAATTGGATAGAGGTGAAGTGAAAAAACAAAACCATGTGAAAACATTCCAAAAACACTATTACATGTTACATGAACTAGAACCTATTAAGAACCAAAACCCATTCCCATTGAAGGAAAGGGCTGTTAAATGGTATATATATATGGATAGACATATCCAAAATCTAAATGGGACTATCCATATCTAGGTGATAGTTATTAAAATTTACTAAAACTATATGGAGGTGATTGAATCTCTATTCTAATTAGAGGTTTTGGAAAGACTTGGAAAAACCCCCTTAGTGACTCCTTTGATGAAAAGAAAGACATATATAATCTCCCATACACTTCCATAATAGATACCAAGGCCATTTCCTCAACACATAAATCATAAAGTACAAATTTTTTTAAATAATTAACAAAATATAGTTAAGAACATGACATAATTCTCTATTATATATAATGAATCAACTTGAACAACACTCTATGTCAAAGAACTACAAAAAACTGAAATCATTATACTAAACCGAATATGAAAATCAACATAATAGATTATAAGAAGATATAAAAATTATTAAAAATAAACCACATATTTCAATAATTAGTTAATTCGAAATTATTTATTAGAGTAATGATTATTCATTAACATATATTATTCTTATTAAAAAATTTATCAACACATATGAGCTTATTATAAAAATAAAAAATAAAATTCTGGAAGTCCAAATCTTGTATGAATCACAATAAACCATATCTCATAAATAAAACTGAGAAACTCTTAACTATTCAAAGTATATAAAATATAAATAAATAAAATCATAGTATCGATGTGGAGTAATGAAATATTCAAAATATTAGTGATGTTATAATTAAATAGAAAGTAAAATAATAAGATACAAAATAAATTCTATATATATTTAGACACAAAAATATATATGGGGTCTTAAATAGAATATATATTATTAAATTTTGAACATCTCACACTATTGGGAAAACATATATTGTGATATAAACCCCTAATGAATTCATATTTATGAATAAATATTTTTTTATAAAAATTAGAGAGCATTTTTTGTTGTATCCATTCCATATTGAAATGATTGTGTCCTAAATTACTATAGTATTAAATTGAAAACTTATTCATTTCCTCTAGATTTAAATTTGAAAAAAATTAAACTTAGTAGAGAAATGATTCTAAATTTTACAATTCCATTAAAAATCCCAATGAATATTATTCACAATGGTATATTTTTAATAGAGGAATGATGAATATCATAACAGTGAATCTACCAAAACCAATAATATTCATTCATATAAATAACCATCTAAATATACTGAATCATAAAACCAATATTAGGTTAAAATGTACATTACATACAAGAACAAGTAATATTAAATGTATGATTCCTTTTAATCACTTAAAATAGTGTTTCCCATAATTTATTCTTCCTTGAATATATAAATATCTTGTTGAGATAATTAAAAATATTTAGAATGTTTCTAAGAAGATTAAAAATATGACCATGAAATTGTAAAATAGAATTTAGGATAATTTTATCCTAAACAAATCTTCCCACCTAGAAAAATAATTTCTAATAGCAATAAAATACACGTTACTATATTTTTACAATTAACAATTTTATATTTGAAATATGAACTCTTTTATAAGGAATGGGGACCCAAAATTATATTACATGAATTTTCTGTTAAATAATATTCATTTATTAGGATACTTTACATAATACCTTGGGAGAAACTAAAAAATTATTTTTCTTTTCATCTGAGTGATTGAAATTCTAGGTGCACCTGAAAAATTACTTAGTGCCTCATGAAATATTTGTGTAATGATTAAAATTTTAAAAAAATTAGAAAACATAATATGTGAAATTTTCAGACTATGATATTTAGGAAAAAAATTAAACCATTAAAAATAATGGAATCCCAAATAATATTTTAAAAATATTCAATAAACTACATCAATTCATTTAAATAATTTATAAATAAAACCATTTTATGGTTGAGTGTAAGGTATAAAATTTGGACCCAATAACTATAGGATGAATAAAATCAAAAAATTATGAATGTTATAGTATTTAAAAAAAGACATACTAGAAAACAACAACATTTAATAAAAGAATTTCATACATTGTGAAATTATCCATCCAGGTCCAATAGTTGTAAAATATTTTCCAACAAAAAACATTAAATCCAAAAAAGTACATTGAAAGTTAAAAACATCATAATCTGGTTTGATACACCCAAATATATATGCAATCGTGAATATATAGTTGTGACATGACCCACTGTAAGGGTTCTATAATCACTGTAGCATATTTTGAATAGATGTTTAATAAAATTACATTTAAGGGTAGAATAGAAGCTTGAACAAGAATATAATAGTCTTTCAATTTCACTTTAAATGATGCCTATGACCTATCACAATTTTCCCAAAATTTCACTCATATTCTCTTTAAATATGTATTTTAGGTGGGAGGTTCTCTTATTATATATCATTAATAATTAGGACCTCAAAGAGAGTGTAAATATTGTGTATATTTAAAAAACACTTCTAAATTGATCTTACCTACTCTTAATACTTGAAGCATAATATAGTTCTATTTCTCAATCTATTATATTTGGTTTTTTTAGTTTCTACATCACTAGTTAATTAAAAAATCATCATTTTTGTTTTCCCTAGTGGCCATAATTTGAAATTTTTCTTCCATTAACACTAGATAATGAATGACTAGTTCCCATAGACAAAGGAATGAAATCTTATAATCTTCTATTAATTTCTTATTAATCTATATATTTAATAAACATGTGTTTTTAAAAATTATGAAAATATTCTCTAATAACCCTAAAAGGAATATTGGATCTCTTTTTTCTTCTGGACATTGTTCATTTGGCAGGACTTTATCACCATTGTGGTTGTACACTTACATATTATAATTATAATTATTATTATTATTATTTTTTCATATATTATCTATTTATTTTTTCTACCTTGATACTGTGGCACACATAGATATTCCCATATACCCTGACATAATAATATTATGTTGGAACGAATAATATTTTAATTTTCTAAATTTATAACATATGGTTACTATTTAATATCCCATATAAAATGTTCATGTATTCCCATTTGAATTTTATCTGATTAATTGATCTTTTAACTAAAATGAAACATCAAAATTAGATTAATCACAAGACATGGTATCTACACTTGATCCAATATCATGAAAGGATTTACATCTCAACACAAGAAGCCCCCTTGTTTTTGGGCTACCTTAGGATACTAATTAGATCCCACTACATAACTTTCTTATATGACATTATTTTTTATTCTATGATCTACCACCATAAAATCCCTAATTGTATGGTCTTTTTGTATCTCAAATTTTCATAAAATAATTCATAAATCAGAAATTGGAGTAATCTACATAGTTATTAACCTGATCAAGGGAATAAAAATCGTTTATATCATATCTTCATGATATATGATTAAAGATGTCGATACACTTGACCATTACATCTTAAGAATATATGGTTGTTTTAATATAAAAAATCCATGGATCCTTTAGTTAATCATCTGAACACTATTCCCTTCACAAGTGGATCGTGAAACATCTCCACGGGGGATTCCAAATATCATATGTGTCCAGAAAAATTAGTTAAATTCAATCTCTCCAAAATTTATTCCAAAATAAGAATGAAAAGAATAGAATAATACGGTTCCCTATTTCATTACCAATTATTTAAAATGATGCACCAAATAACTCCCTATTAATCATAAAAAAACTAAAAGGATGAGATTAAAGAATATATAATATAAATAATGAATTCAATATAAAATTTATGTTACATATTGAAATAAAATAAAATTTTTAAGAGACTAAATCATAGACCATAGAAATTTAATTACATAAGAAACTACTATGGAATATTTTTCTCTTGTTATATTTTCTATAAACCACATTCATATCATTTTTTTAAATGCCACACCTAAAAAAATACCCTTTTTAACAAATAATGTTAATGAAAACCAATTTCTACCTTGAAGTAATCGAATTGGAAATATTTTTTATAAATATCATTATAGAATCAAATTTCATTCAAATCAGACATAATTTTTTGGCTCTCTACTCGAGGAATAAATAGAGGTATTAATAATTTTTGGAACAAAATTATTTTAGAAAAAGTTTTTGTACTCCATCAATTATACTTGATTAGAAAAGTTTCTAGAATTTCTCAAAAAAGTAGGCATAGAGACCATATATACTCAGTTCATTTTCATTTAAAAAAAAGAATTAAAAATTTGTGAATATGATTAAGTAAAAACAAAAAAAGGAAACATTCCATAACTTATTTAATATAATGATTATTAAAAATTATATATTGGCTCCCTAGTTTCTTCCTAGAGTCTTTAAAATATTTATAAACTTGTTTGCCAATATATATTTTATATCATTTTTATCTAATACCAATAAACATAATTTTCACAATCCGACATAGATTTTCCATGAACTAAATACTCAAGCTGGATTTGAAGAGGACCGAAGGGTGTCCATGATCACCATTATCTAAAGACAATCATCAATAAATTCATAGTTAAATAACTGAAGATGATTTCATTTCAGAATCATAAACATAAGAATGATAAAGGGTGAAAAAAACATAATAAATAAATAAATAAATAAAAATATATAATATAAATGTTGTAGGACAAAAAAGATAAACATTACATGATAAAAAATAAATAAAAAACTAAAATGCAAACCATCCATGTCCTCTATGCGACCTCTTGGTCACCTCTTATCCACAATGACCAACCTTGTCATGAACCAAATCCAATCACCATCTAAACTATCAAAAAACCCAACCCACGACAAGGCCTGAAGGGAATTCCTTATCCCCATAGGCTAGCATAAGTGTACATGTATAAAATAATGAAAATTAGGAAGGATTTAATCATGTTTATAAACATTAAACAACAAACAAATTCATTATGAAAAATTTTGATATTTAGAAGCTAACCATCATTTAAAAAAATCTAGAATTGAATTACATAGTTTAAAACAATTATAAATGACTACCAAAACTATAGAAACCCACAATAGATAGCCAAAGAACCATCCTCATGGCCAGAGGCACCACTCTCAATCCATCTCCTCATGAAAAAACCATGAAGGACCTACTAGAAACCTGAACCGCTGGCACTAAAAATTGGACCCAAAACTATGACAGAAATAACCAAGTCTAATTACACCAAAAGGTTTTAGTAGGGTGTGAGACAAATCCTAGTTAGATACCACCACCATGATATTCGATGTGATAAACATTTATAGGCGAAAATCATGCATGTTTTTCTAATCAAGAAATGCTATCTACAGTTTCTAAAATATGCCCCTTTAAATAAAAGTTTTATTCAAGTGAAATATTTTACATAATTTTTTTTGAATAAAATGGAAAACGTACTAAATTTTTTCTGCTAAACATTCTGTATGCCAACATAAATAAAAAATCATCTAATGATCATAAACAATTGGAAATAACCCCAAGGCACTAGCTCATTGTGGGTCCCAGGTACAATGTATCTCAGTAAAAGTAACCATCACAATATATGTTCTTGTGCACGAGATACTAGTAGAGAACATACCAATAAACTAGTGGTCCCCCATCACTATCATCATAATCATAGTTTTGTTAGTGTTTTATGTGTCAATCTAGCTATGTGAAACTGAAGCCAAACCCCATTGGATCACTAGCATACTAGTACACGTCCCACCACATAGATACCTGGGTTTCCCTCATGTTCTCAAACATGTTAAAACATCTATTAATTATAATCCTCAATTAAAAATACCATATCCACATCACAGATCAACCAAAACTCCTACATGCACATCACCTAATCACATCATCCCCCTTTTCATTCAAATTGATTTTGAAATCCAATTCACCCCAAAATTGCCCACAACACATTTTTCATATCTTTGACAATTTAATAAATCCTTTAACAATTTTATATGATAATTCCCAAGATGCTAAAAATAATGTAACAACCAACTAAAAAGTTAAATAATAACATTTTCATAATCAAAATTCATTTTTCACATCACACTCACACAAAACAGACCACATCATGTTCACATCACTTTCGAATTTCAGTAATTCAATTAAATATTTTTATAAATCAATTCAATGAGGATACACATCACATGATATCCCCTTTAACATTTAAGATGTACCATTTCCAAATATACACAATCCAAAATAGGTTTCCAATAGGGTTTTACCTTGAACATAAATCATTAAAAAATTAAAATCTTTCATAAAACATTTCTAACGAGTTTACCCATGATTTCAAAATAAAACCCATTTAAAAACCATGTTTCAAGGGAAATATCACAAAAATACCAATCCAAAATATAATTGGAATCCCTAGAAAGATTTAATAAACCAATCTCTAGAATTATAAAATCACCTTGAATAATACCATAAAATATTCAAATTAAAAGAAACACATTTTACTAAAACACTTTCAAGAGGTATAACCTAGTTTTACACAAAAAACCCATTAAAATCCATATTTGAAACCCAATGGAACACCAAGACCATATGAAAGAATAATTTGGATCCCAAAAAGATTTAGTAAACCAATTTAATATTTAATGAAATACTCCAAAATAACACCATAAGTGTTACACATAAAAAACACCCAATTTCAAGATAAAATGAAACTATAAAAATAAATGATTAACTAAATAAATCATAAATAGTTTTAGAACCACAAAAAACATTTTAGGAATAATAAAAACGAGTAAATACATCATTATAAATCATTACAGAATTGTTACACATGTAATTACCTACCTTTTGAGTCAAAACCCTTGAATCTTGGTGTGAAACATCAACGACACGTCTTCCACACCATAGGTAAGTGAAAACAATCCATAAACCATAATATTTCACCAAAATGACCCAAAATCAATCCCTAGGTATGAACCCTAACTTCTAGAAATGATATAAATTCATGAAAGCGGGAGGAAAACCAAAGGAGAAGGAATGAAATGTATATAAAAACACTTACTTGAAAAAAATATTAAAGAAAACCACCCAAATACATCAATATCTAAATTTTAAAAGAGCTATAATTGAATATGTGGTTAGAATAAGGATGGGGAGGTCATGTAGGAACTGGAATGGGGGAGGAAAGAGTGAAAATAGAAGGATTAATGAGTGAATCAACTTACCTCTTCCAATCTGGGTGATTTGTAGAATCCCGAGAAGTTTCTCCCAACATCACACTGAAAATATGATCTAAATAAGGGGAGGAGAAAATGGGAATACACCTGGACTATATGGGCTAGTGTGAGAGTTAGAATCACAAAAAAAAACATAAAACATTAATGACTTATTAAACCATTAAAAAATATTTTTAGTAGGTAATGGGCTTTCGAACTAGCCAAACACCTTAATAGAAAACTCAAATATTTCATTATTATGGATTCCAATGGGGTAAAAATTGATATGGTGGTTTTAATATATCAGGGGATTTAAATTGGGATGTTCTATTTATGTAAAATGCTAAAAAATTATTGAATTATAAAAGAATCAATATTTATTTTTAAATCTGGAAATGTGATCACGAATTGGCCCAAATTTTGAAATCCCACAATTTCCACAAAAATGGATGGGAAACTCCCAAATCAATGTAGGAATTAATGGTTAATGAAAAATAAATTTAAAAGATTAAATGGATGTGACAATTCTCCCCACCATAAATCTTTCAACACCTAGAAAGCTACATCACAGCCTAAAGAAAAAACCAAACCCAATAGAAAGGATGAAATGGACTCCTTTTCCTTTTTTTGCCACCATAGAAAATGCTTGGATATCTCCAATTGATCAATCATGGAAGGAATAATCTCCCAGTACAAAACCTACACCACTTTCTGATAACTATCTTGCACATTCTGAATTCATCCCAAACAAAACAACTCCAACACCATCAGAACAATACTCAAGCAGTTTAACCAAACGAACAACAAATTCAAAAAATGTTACAATAAACTTACTTTAAATAAACTATTGGGCTCTATCTATTCCCAAAATTTACCCAATGAGGATGTTGGTAGATAGATTTCTCCAAATGAGAATAACTACCGCCACGACAAGACTATGGACAAAACCGGGTAACTAATACGGGGAGACATAAATGTGCTCCCAACCATAAGAGACTACTTAAATTTTCTCGATATGGGATCAGGACACTAAGAGGGGGAGGCCCGAACATACTCCCCGACATATGGTGTATAATCTCATTAGACTTTTCAAAAAGAACTTACAAGAGACCCATAGTGGGTCTCCCCACCATAAGAACCAACCATCTAAACTGAATAGCATGGTCAAACATGAAAAAACCACAAAAAAAAGAGTTGTTGCAACCACATGGTTAGTCTGTACGGTTTGGGAAATCGTGGGCTAACATTTCAGAGCATTCAATCCAAAGGGGAAACTTCCCAAAGTTACATGGTCCAAGGAACACAGTCATGGTGTAGTTTTTGACTCTAATCACATGGTTTCCTAGGTCAGTGCACAATTACTACTAACTGTGCACAAACTATGTTCTTTAATATGCATAGCCCTAATTTCCTTCTTTTCTCAAAAAAACATAAAGGAATCAAATGGGAACAACATAAACTCAGGATAAAACATGGAAACGAGGCCCTCCCACATCTACCACCAAATGGGAACAAATGTTACAGGATAACGATACTATAGTTTATAGAATTAAAATCATTCATACTGAGGTTAGGAATTTTTACAAGGGTCTGATATACCCTGTGATTTCAACTTACTATGCGCCAACATTAGTACAAGACCTATGGCTAGAGCTCAAATTATTGAAGCATATTCGGCCTTGTAGGTAGGCCTTTGAAACCCCCTGAACAGAACATCATCTTCTTGTGATAAAAAAAATATTCCGCAACCCTGGATGGGTTCAACAAGATGTATCAAATTCCAAAACTCACTTTACCAAAACATGACATTTTACTGAAGCATGTGATTTAAAGATACACACACATCACCCATTGATTTCTCATATGAGAAACGAAATGAAGGAAGGTTATCTAATAACTCCTTCCTCCAAATAATATATGTCCAGATATCCCAAAAGGAGACACACATATGAAAAATCAAAGACTTACAAAATATTCTACAACTTCACCTGTACAATCAGAAGAGCATGTGACATCACCACACATCACTGAAAATTACCAGATTTTGCACACTAGTTGTTTAACGTGGACTCCTTATTCAAAGAAACTAAAAAGGACCCATATGCCCTCTTAGGAACCATCCATACACTCATCCACACTAACAACCCTAGACCACTTCGACCTTCTACGAATAAGGTATCTTAATATGCTAAGGTTTTTTTTCAACCTTCCACGAGCACTCTACCGCTTCATGAGGATCCAAAAAACCAAGAAAAGAAATTGGGGTAGACTCAATCTATAAAACTCGATAAAAGGATTCTTTATATTGATCAACTGGGGGAATTTCCAATGGAGAAACAATCCGGGTTTCACGTCAGACGTGCACTAACCCTTAATGGGGGTGTACCTTATACAACAGGAGAAGACAAGGTTCAAACAAAGATGGTGCTTTGGTAAAAACGTGAAAAAACAAGATACAAACATATGAAGGGAACCACCATAGAGGCATCCTGAAATATTTCTCAGAAGATACCACTAAGTAGACCTTCAACCTAGCTTACCGACTTAACACAAACACAAAACACAGTTCAAAAGGGAGGGGTTCTTGGACTGAAAACATCCCACAACATCAACATTTTCATAAAACACATAAAACAAACCAGCCCAAATACTTTATCAAGACATCATGTTTTTCTTTAGAAAAATTTCTTTGAAAACAAACTTTTCATTGGTTAGCGTATCCACCAACGTACTCCATGGTCCTCACACATGCATGTTTCTATGCCACATCAGTCACCCATCTCATATTTATCCTGGAACTCATCTAGTTGTTCCAATAACCATCCATAATCACATATAACCCCCTACATGTTGTCTCTTACAGAGATACAAAAGTTTAAAATTAAAATTATATCCACTTTTCAAAACCAAAATAATCAACCAAAACTTCATTTTTCTAAATACTCCTAACTATGAGATCAAAATCACAATTTACATATTAAAAATAATTTAAAAAAAACACAAACCTTCAAAAATTAAATCAATTTTATGTTATTCACATCAATTTCAAAACATCTCATCCCATTAAAACACTTTTCAATAGTTTAGAAAATTCTATTGGAAATACTTTTTGAAAAGAAACATTAATATAGTTCTTTCGTTCACATGATTTGTAAGCACAAAATTTTCCATTTTAGTACAATTATGGAAATTTAGATCCACCATTTAAAAAATCAAAACATACCCACTTTATTATAAAATTGTTTCTAAAAACATTACGATTCTTAAAACCATGAAATTATTCCTTTAAAACCAAACTTCCATGATTTCAAAACTAAAGGACATAAGAAAATGTGAGGAGAAACTAACATCAGTGGGTGACTTGGAAATATGTTTGGCGTCCATAAGCTAATAAATTCACCATTATAGAGAGTGTTCTAGGGAAATATACCTGGCTCCACAGGCTTGTCAGGCCCTTTGAGATAACTGAGACCATTAACCCAACTCTCATTTCATTTCCCCTAATCATCATAAAACTAATAAAACCAAAGGACACAAAAGTCCTGAATCCTCTGGTGACTTGAATACCATCATGATGTGTGCTGTTCAGGAACACAAACCATAACTAGAATTCCAAGTATTGACAATCCTAACTCCATACTATCCCATTTTTTCACCAAATAACACGACCTAAGGGTTTAACCTGAACCTCCTTTGATACCATTTTTTCATGAACCAAATCTGGTCACCATCTAAACTAGCACCATACCTGGCCCATGAAAAGTCCTGAAGGGTGTTCCCGATCCCCATGGGATGAAACATGTTCCTAGGATTCATAAAAATAAAATTGGGAATGATTTACCTTAGTCTATAAGCATTAAACAAAAAACAAATTCAATATGAAAACTCAGGATTTTTCGAAACAAACCATCTTTATAAAAAATAGAATTGAATTACATAGTTGAAAAAAATTATAAAAGACTAAAACAACTGTAGAAACCCACAATGGGAATCCCAAGAACCATTATCATTGAAAGAGGAACCGCCCTCAAGCAATCTCCACCAGACAGTTCCATGAAGGACCTGCTAGAATGTCAAACCGCTAACACTAAAAATTGTACCCAATCCTGTGATATAAATAATAAAGCATACATACAAACAAAGGTGTATGTAGGTTTTGATCCAAATCCCAACAGAATATAACCCCTAAGATATTCCATGTGATAAACATTTAGAGATAAAAACCATGCATTTTTTTAAAAACATGAAATGCTAGCTATAATTTATAAATGAAGAACCTTAAACAAAAGTAGTTTTCAAGTTGACTAATTTAAAGAATAAATAGTTTTGGAAGAAATGGGAAATCTACTTAATTTTTTCCGCCAAACATACCATATGATGATGGTAAGAACAATTGATCTAATAAGCACTAGCAATTGGAAATAACCCCTAGGCACTAACTTATTGTGGGTCTGACGTACATCGTATCTCGGTGAAAGTAACCATCACAGTATCTATTCTCATGCACAAGCCACTAGTATTGAACATACCCATAGCCTAGTGTTCCCCCATCATCATCATCATAGTTTAGTTAGTGTTTTATGTGTCATTCATGCTACGTGAAAGTAAGGCCAAACACTATGTGATCACTAGCAAACTAGTACACATCCACCCACATAGATACCCGAGGTTCTCTCTTGTGCTCATAAAAAGTTCAGGAAGCCATGAAATATAATTGTCATATGAAAATACCCCTTACATATCACACATCTACCAAATATCTCACATTTACATCACACAAGAATATCATCACCTTTTTCGTTAAAATTGAATTTGAAATCCAAGTTACACCAAAATAGCCCACAACACATTTTTCATATCTTTCACAATTCAACACACCCTTTAAAGATTTTATAAAATCATTCCCAATATATTAAAAATAATATAACAGCTCACTCACATGTTACATAATACCATTTTTCATGAAATAAATCCTTTTTTCACATCACACTCACACAATACTGCCCACATCACATTCACATCACTTTCACATTTCAGTAATTCTGTTAATCATTTTTATAAAATATTTCCAAGAGGACAAACATAGCATGGAAACCACTTTCACATTTTAAATGTACCATTTCATAATATACACAAACCAAAATAGTTTTCTAATATGGTGTCACATATTACATAAATCCTTAAACCATTCAAATCTTTCATAAAACAATTCTATAGAGTATACCCAAGCTTTGCACCTAAAACCCATTTCAAAAAAATCATTCAAGGGAAAAATCACACCAATACCAAAAAAAATATAATTGGTATCCCAGGAAAGATTTAATAAACCAATCTCATGTATTATAAAATCACCTCAAATAATACCAGAAAAGATGCACATGATAACACACACATTTTCATAAAACAACTTCACGAGATATAACATTGTTTTACACATAAAACCTATTCAAAAACCCTCTTTCAATCCAAATGGAACACCAAGACCATACCAAAGAAAAATTTTAATCCAAAAAAAATTAGTAAACCAATTTCATATGTAATGAAATACACCCAAGTAATACCCCTATAGTTACACATGAAAAACACCCAATTTAAGGCTAAAACACAACTATAAAATTTAATTCTTAATCATATCAATCATAAATAGTTTTCTCACCAAAAAAAATTTATTAATATGAAAAATTATTAAATATAGAAAGATAAATCATCATAAAATAGTGACACATGGAATCCCCTACCTTTTGGGACAAAACCAATGAATCTTGGTGCGAAACCTCAACCGCACCTACATCCCACCGCATGGAAGTGAAAATGAACCCTAAAACATAATTTTTAACCAAATAGACCCCAAATATAACCCTAGGTATGAATACTATCATTCTTACACTAAATAAATTCATGAATGAGGGAGGAAACCCCTTGGAGAAGGAAGGAAATGAAGAGAGAAACACTTACCTGAATAAATATTAAAGAAAATGACCAAATACACCAGTATCAGAATTTAAAAACAACCATAAATAAGATTTAGGTTTTAATAAGTATAAGGAGGTTATGAAGGAACTAGAATTGGAGAAAAGGAATAAATATAGAAGGTTCTTTGGAAGAATCAATTTACCTTTTCAAATCTGGGATATTTGTGAATTCCAGAGACTTTTCGCCCAAAAATTCGATGAAAATGACCTCCAAAGAGGGGGAGGAGAGCATGGGGCCCAACTTTTCTAAATGGTCTTGGGGGAGAGTTAGAATCACCAGAAAAATTTAATAATTAAATAAAAAATTAAATAATTAAAAAAATATTTAAAGCAGGAAAAGGGATTTCGAGATGGCCCAACACCTAAACAAAAAAACCAAGTCCATCATATTTATGGATTTCTATGGGGTAAAAATTGATTTGGTGGTATTAATATACTAGGGGATTCCAATTCAGAAGTGTAATGATTGTAAATTATATTAAAATCAATGGGTTATAAGAGAAACAAGATTTATTTTTTAATCTGGAAATGAGCTCACCGTTTGGCCAAAATTTTGAAAACCCACTATTTCCACCAAAATGCATTGGAAACCCCTAAATCAAAGTAATAATAAAAATTGAATGAAAAATACGTTTAAAATAGTTAATGGATATGAAAAACCCACTCCATGAGTGGAATAAAATTAATCATGAATAGGAAAAACACTCTTGTATTCCGATTCCAAGTGGCACTGGTTAGGTGGTTGGATAAAATATCATAGTATAAAAGAACCTTAGAATTCATCAATTTTACTTTCAAAAAACATGAATGAAATGATAATTTGAACATACATGTGGAATTTTGGTTTGCATAATTTTTTTTTTAAAAAAACTATAACTCTTCCAAATCCTATTTTAATCCATTTTAATTCTTCGTTTTATTGTTCTAATTCCAAAATACATCTTTTTAAAACCAACCAAATGGAGAGTGGAATAACCTAGGAAACTATCTGTTTTCATATCGATGAAATTAATAGTAAATCGCCAACATCGCTACCCTAAACATGCCTCACCGGGGGAACCAACTACCATGGCCACTCCCTACGTTGGGGGATCAAGTGTGTCTAATCTCGATTAAAAGGAAATATTACATAAACTACCTCTACAACAACACAGATCATAAGAAAATGTTAGATTAATTGAGAGGTACCCAATGTAGATATAAAATTACATGAAATAGAATACACAGACATGCATGCATGCCAAACCCATCCTCCAACCATAACCATGTTTAAATAATGATCCTCTATAAAATAGTAAAATACCACGAGGGTATGAAAATACAAGGAAATACATTAATTTACCAACTATTCCATCACCATTTATAAAAATTAAAATATTATTTCATAATAGAAACATATTTCATTAAAATTTAAATTCCAAACCAAAGAAATGCATAAAAAATTCCTTTATTGTTCAAAATAGTACCTTACATAAAGGTGATGCTTAGATCATATTTCTATGGTACCAAACATGTTTTTATGTGAATATATAAGATTCACAACAAAAATTAAGTGTTGGAAAAATTTTCGAAATCATAAAACCATTTGAGAAGATGTAGGTTTTATAATGATGATTTTTTTGGAACATCCATTTATTTGCAAAAAAAATAAATATTTTCACCATGTGTACATATGGTCATGTACATATCAATGACATATATATATATAAATATATTGAAATATATAATAATGTTAAATGTTAAATTTAATTTAACAAATTAATTAATATAAAATAGAACAAGAGTCTCACATAAGAAGTCATTGAATCCATCAAGGAAACTAAAACCCATCCAAAAGCACAATTAAACATTAATCCTATATTTTTTAAAATTTTAAATAAATGTTAAACAATAATTAATAATCCATGAATCCATTTAAATGACCACTTTTTCATTTAACAAGTCTCTATGTATACATATAACTTATGTTCATAGCAGAAAAATAAAAAAGATGATAAAATTCCCATTACAATTATATCAACATTATAAAATATTTTCTAATAGAATTTATATATTATGAATATGGGGAACAAAATAAGGATTTATATATATAATATGATTCCTCACATGATAATTTTTATAAAGGAACTGGATAGAGAGATCTACCTCAATGTCATTGTAGAGACCAAAATCATGATTAATGTGGATATTACATTACTTTTTGTGGAATACATAATACATAACAAAAGCAGACAAACAAGGATCGCAATAATTTAGTGTATTTGGAAACATGGAATATAATCTTCTAATCATGGTGAAAGATCTTCAACATCTCCTGTAAAGGTCTTCCCCTTTTTGTTTCTTACCTAAAACCCTTATTTAAATTCATGGGAAAAGAAAACATAAAAAGGGAGAGCTCAAATGCTCAGTAAGGGTAAACATAGAGAACATAAAGCAATCCATAAACATTTGAATCCAAAAACGTGAACATAAAATCTAAATATCAAAATCTTGAGCAAAGACATAAATCCTGGAAGTATGTAAGGAATATATCATTAAGGAATATCATGGGAATAAAACATGTATTTGTGGAAAACAATTAAGAACATGATATGATTTCTATAGTAGCCAAGGAATTGTTTCCAAGACCATCTTAGTGGACAATGTCCCTCTCTGAATCGAGTTCACTCCTCGTTCCTGTCTTGTATCACTGAACCAGATTAACATACCATTCTAGCCATGTCAATCTCATGATATATTAATCTTTACCCAATGAATTGGACGGAGATATAGGTCCCTCCCATCTCATAATGAAATCATCATTACTTTTTCTACAAATTAAACATAAATCATTCATCATAACACAAATAATAAAATGGGTTTCATAAACATCATCCAACCATATTGTAATCCATACAAAACGAATGGATATTATTTCATCATAATAACAATCAAACCGTGTAAATAATAGATACATTATACTTGAAACATAATCATACTAAATAATTTCATCTTAATTGGAAAATAGTTTTGAAAAAAAACTTGAAATTAATTACTGAGGAAAACATTCATTCTTCTTTGAAAATCCTTTTCTTTTCAAAAAAAGCCATTCAATTTTAAAAGAAAAGGATTTTTTAAAAAAATGTCATGAAATTTTGTAGAGTAATATTCATGAAAATAAAGAGTTATGAAACCATAAAAATCCATTCATGCCGTATAAGTTAAAAGACATTCTTCTACTACTTTTTCCGGAAAAGTCAAAAAGTATCTCGTATGGTAAACAAAAGAAAGATTCCTTCCACAAGTTGTGGTAAAAGTAAAAAATTGGTAAAAATGACTTTAAACATACATGGAAGAAAAGTAAACATTTTATGAAAACATTTTAATAACATATGGATATGGATAATAAACATAACCCCAGTAAATACTTACAAATAAACAATCTAGGATAAGAATGAGATTGAAATAATTATCCCTTACCTTAGGTCTGATATGCTTCATACATTTTTGAGCCTCCTATATAAAGATTTAAATAATTTCATTGACTTATTATAGAATCATATTCATTTTTATGATATCATATATGGTTCACTTATGACATTATATTACCCATTCTTTTGTAAATTCCATGTTAAAGCAGTGTTTTGGGTAAAATCGTTTTATTTATCGTACGTGTCTGGAATTGTAGTTAATGAGATTATTATTACTTATATAATTATTTAATTACTTACAGAATGTAAATCATGATTTATATATCATATATATTCATTATATATATATAATAGATTGATAAATGAAATGAAATAAACTGTTCATGGAGATAATAGGTCGTACGTATGCATGAACGCTGTTTTCATTTCCTTAATTATTTGAATAGAAGTATGTAGATGACACAAACATATATATATACATAAATATAGTAGCTTTATAATGTCGTATATTTCATTATTATTCAATATATATACTTTATAATCATTCTTGAGTGGTTAACATGGAGAATTAATCTCATCGCGTCGTGGAGACGGTAATCCGTACATCGCACGAGCGATGATATCATTTCCATAATTATTGAATTGAATTGGAGTGGATGATATAATATCTTAGAATCTGTATGATTTTATAATAACTATATATAGTATTTCATTACACCATTATACCTATCCAAGTAATGTGGTGGTGGAAAAGCAGATTACACCATAGTGTGGAGACGGTATTCCGTACATGCGCACGCATGGTGATTTCCCTTTCTGTAGGAAGGATAAAAGGTGAAATAGGGTTTTTTCATATTTATAATGACATATATGTATATAAGTAATACTTAATTTTTTACTTTATAGTGAAACAACTAAATAAGAGTAAGTAGAAGAAGAAAGAAACTTCAAAGAGTCAGTAGAAGATATTACCTCTTCCTCGACACACCTCCTTTAAACATCTTCATAGGGAACTAGAGTTGGTCTTTTGAGAAGACCAGAACTTCTATGATATAAATAGAGAGGTTGAGAAGAGGAATTGGTAGGGTTTTTCTGAGCTTCAAGGATCAAAAGGGTGTGAAGAGAAGGGGGAAGGGGTGCCCTTTTTATAAGGGAGGAGAGGGGTACCTTTGGAAAAACATAAAATCTTATTTTTTAATAAAGTCATATTTGGTTTATAATAGCTCAAAATTTATTTATTTAGAATCTAATGAGGGGATGGGTCAAAATACTCTCAAAAAACAGGATTTAGACAAGTTTAGGTTACTATTTTAACTTTATCATTTATATTTAACTTTAAGTTAATTAATTTTACTTTTACCATGTATTCATGTTTTCTTACACTATACGGTTAATAAACTTACTATAACAAGACAAAAGTACCCTATGTTGTTCATTATTAACATATATAACCTCATCTAAGTCATTTGGCCTTTCCTTAGATTATTAGGAATAAAATAACAATTAATAATATAATATTTGTTTTAAAAACTATTTTATGTCAATTATGACACTATTTTGTAATTGATTTTTTTGAAAATCATTACCGCATAATTAGTTCGAACAAAGTTAATTAAATAAATAGTAACATGTCATAGTAACCTATAAAATTAGTGTAATTCATAAAAAGTCTCATATTACATTTATTTGGGTATTTATAATATCGATTATGTTAGTATTTCATTAATAAGGTAATTACTGCATCATCATTGTGTCAAAAATAAATTAAATTATTTAATGTCTAAAAATTAAAAATAAAATACCATTATGTAGGAAATATATTTATCTTTATAATAAATATTTATAGTTGAATTTATATTATGTATAACCATATATTAAAAATGTTTTAGTTATTAAACATTGATTTTAACTATTTTAACTCTTCTATAAATAAAATAATATTAAATGTCATAATCTAATCGAAGTGGAACTAAATGGTCATATTTTATTAATAAGGTTTTTTTGGTCGAATTACACTTTTCCAATAGAATTAGGACATGTGTTAGTGTAATAATAATATCATTTTTCCCTTAATTACCCTATTTACTTTTAACCGTGGTAAAAAAGTAAAAAGATACTATTCAAAAAAATTATTTTTATCTTATTGAACCAAATTTAAATCCTTTATATTAACCATGTCTCTAGGATTTTCAAAATTCCCCTCACATACACATTAATATTATGTTCTATGTAAATTTTTAAATTCTCATAGGAGGTGGGTAAAAGACGGTTAAAAGTTCTATAAAATTTTTATATAACTGAAATTATTATAAAATGACTCAAATGAAATAAATTGAACATATATAGGTATATGTATCAATTTTGAACTAAAATAAATTTAAATAAAATAAATAATTATTTAAATAAAAAGACGGTTTTTAAATTGTAACCCAGTGTTTTCACTATTCATCAAAAATTGAAAGTGTTCAGAAAAATACAAAAAAAAAACACCCTAGGATAATTTTGATATTCTGAATCCAAAAATTAAGTCCATTTGTAAAAATAAAATTTATAATATTTCAAAAAGTGGGTATTACTATTCATAATGGCTAGTTTACATAACATATCGTTGTTTAGTGAGACTCGGTATTGCGTACAACACACACTATCGTGGAAGGTTGCGATTGCGTGTAATGCAAGCCAAGTCAATGATTCATGTAGTGAAATCTACTTTTGGTGTAGCGTACAACACAAAACATCAATGAATGAAAAAGAATATTTTTTCATAAAATCGTGGGGTGTTACATTCTACCCCCCTTAAAATGAATTTCACCCTCCAAATTTGTAAGTGCTATAAATGGTTTACTACATGAATGTTTCATTCATAGAAACCCACATCATAAAAAGGAACAGTAAAAATTCATTTTAAAAAGGGTTGTTAGAATCATAATAGTCAGCCAAAGTAACTCAGCACTGGGTTTCCACCTAGGAAAACAAAGGTGAAAATATGGACATGGAAGAGAAATATAACCATGAACTTCTGAAGAAGAGTGGTAGACGACATGGCTATAAAAAATACGACAATAAAAAAGAAATAAATTTATGATGATATGAGGTACCATTTAATTAATTAGATACAAGGGCACTAGGAAAACATTTTAGATTTTCAAGATCATTTCACTAAAGTTGAAGAAATTGGAATTAGAAGAAATACTTTCTTGATTTTGGTACAATCTCACCATTGGTCATTCCATGGACAATTTCCACATCATCTCTTAAAAAAATGAAGTTGAATTTTTCATTCGTGAAGTGTTAGCAGATCATGTGATTGAATGATGGGTCATTCCATCTATCTCAAACAAAATGTTAGAAAAAGTTATCAAAAATACATATGTCTATCTATAGTGAGATCAATCATATAGGGTTCCTAAAAAGGACTTATACATCATATATCATACTGCTTAATATAATAAAAATAGTTTGTACTAACCATGGACTTCAGGTAGGTTAGTGGTAGGCGATAAAGGCTGGTCACACTTCAGTTTTGTGTTCAATTCCCACAGCCTTGTCCGATGCGACGGGTTGCCACCCGTCTTGCAGGTTGTCCTTTTTTCTAAAACTACATTATTATAAAATTCCATAAATAATACCAAAAATTTTCTAGCCTTAAACAATACTGAATTATGTCCATCATAATCCATTCCAATATTTAGGCTTATCCAAAATACTTCTATCCAAGCTCATAGTATAAAGAAAACAATTACTAGAAATGTCATCTGCCGAGCATGTGAATACCATCATTTATGCCCCATATATCGTATTATAAATCTTGTTGGTCAAATTACAAACATGTGAATACCTTAATAATTTATTCCTCAGAAATATAAATACCCATTGACTCTTAGTGAAAACATGAATGATGTCAAAATTTAAGACTTTCCACATACCAAAATCCAAAAATTTCTATACACTCAATCCATGATATAACTTTGTCCTTATATCAATCATGAGCTCTTGAATACCATCAAACATATTATTTTCTCTTTATCCCTTCATTATTCACATATCATCTTCTTTACAAAATATTTGATTTACTTTTCATTGTTACCAGTACCATATAATTATTGAAAACCATAATAAACCAATACATAGATATTCCAATATTCCATAGTACTTTAAATTAGATTCCACAACATTATTTTGGAATCCCGTTACATAAACACATAATCATTCCACTACATCATTGTCATACTCAACATCACCAATAGTGTTCGCATGTGACTTCCCTTTGTCCTTTTCCTTAAGAGGATTCTCACTTCGATCATAATTAACCCTTGAATTAAAGAATTGATTAGCATAATGCCCCATTTCCTTTCACTTGAAGCATTGAAGTGTTGGTGGAGCGCTCTCTGTAGTCTTTTCTCTATTCATGTCATTAGAAACCTTTTTCCCATTACTTCGACACTCATCTTCTTGATGACCTTCTTTTACACACTTGAATCATTTTCTAGTACCTTTTATACAATCTCCAACATGCTTCTTTCTACACTTTGGGTATAAAGAAACATTCACCTTCTTTTCACCATTGTTATGAGGTTTTTCCTTGAACTCTATCTTTCGTTTCTTTTCAAAACCAAGAGATGGATATGTTACACCAATATCCAGTTATTCCTAGATAGCACAACACACAATTTATTCATAGCTACTGAAGTCCCTTATAGCTAATTCCCTTCAAAGACTTATTTTTATGCGACTGAAGAATCGATCAACTATACTTTCAGGTGGGATGATAAAGCCAGATGAATACCTTGATAGTCCTATAAAATTCACTTCGTATATACCAACATATTCATCATCCTTCTGCTTAAGCTCATGGAACTCCTTTTCCATATTTGTTTGAAGAATACGAGGGAAGTACTTATTGAAAAAAATGTTCTTGAACTAGTCCCATTCCATGGATTCAATTTCATACTGGGGCCTTGTATTCATAATTAGAGTCCACCATTGATCTACTTATCCTTTTAAATGGTAAATAGCCACAATGAATTTTTCATGTTCCAAACAACGAAGTATGTAAAATATCTTTTCAATGGTACTGATCCATTTTTCAGCGACACGTGGATCAGAAGACCCACTGAAAGAAGGTGGACGTTGCCTCATGATAGACACAATAGAATATTTTTCCATTCTCTACTCATTTGGAATTCTAGAATTATTTAAATATTGTGTATGTATAGAAATAAGATTTTTCACTCCATCTCCCATGCCATTGGATTGTTCAGGGGTAAATCATTTCATTGTCCAATACATTGATCAACATGGTTTATTCGGGTTCGAGCCATTGTGTAAAACCCAAAAAGAATAGTGTGATAGGAAAAAATCATGGAAGGGAAAACAAAAAAATAAAGGGGTAGTACCTTCAATATCTAACATATAAGGTTTAATTCTAGGATCGATAACATAATTCTAGGACTCTAACCTATACTTATACCTATCCTTAGGGACATCCATTGACATACCTTAGAAATATCTCTAGGGATCTCACTAAAGTTCTCGCATCCTAGTTTCCAATGGTTGACAAAACATTTCCTCTGAAACCAACTATAGAGACCCAAAGCTTGACATACACGGACATTACATTAATTTATGTGGAATGCTTAATACATAACAAAAACAGACACACAAGGACCGTAATAGTTTAGTGTATTTGGAAACTCAGAATATAATCTTCTAAACATGGTGAAAGATCTTCAACATCTCCCATAAAGATCTTCCCCTTTTGTTTTCTTACCTAAAACCATTATCTAAATCCAGTGGAAACGAAAAAATAAAAAGGGTGAGATCAAATTCTCAGTAAGGGTAAACATCGAGAACATAAAACAATCCATAAATATTTGAATGCAAGAAACATGGACATAAAATTTAAACATCAAAATCTGGAGCAAAGACATAAATCTTGGAAGTACGTACGGCATATATCATTAAATAATATCATGGGAATAAATCATGTATTTGTGGAAAAACATTATGCACATGATATGATTTCCATAGTAGCCAGGTATTGCTGCCAAGACCATCTTAGTGTAAAAAGTCCCATTTTGAATCGAGTTCACTTCTCGTTCTAGTCCTGTATCACTGAAACAGATTAACTTACCATTCCAGCCATGTCTATCTCCTGAGATATTAATCTTTACCCAATGAATTTGAGGGAGATATAGGTCCCACCCATCTCATAATGAAATCATTATTACTTGTTCCAAAAATTAAACATAAATCATTCATTATAACCAAAATAATAAAATGGGTTTCATAAACATCATCCCATCATAATGCAATCCATACAAAATGAATGGATATCATTTCATCATAAGAATAATCAAAAAATGTAAATAATAGAGACATTATACTTGAAACATAATCATACAAAATAATGTCATCTTATATGGAATATAGTTTTGACAAAACACCTGAAATGAATTCTTGATGAAAATATTATTTCTTCTTTAATTTTTTTTCTATTCACAAAATGCCATGAAATTTTAAAATAAAATGAATTTCTTGAAAATATTCATTAAATATTGTAGAGTAATCTTCAATAAAATAAGGCTTTATGAAACTGTAAAAACCCGTTCATGCCGTATAAGTTAAAAAAACATTCTTCTCATACTTTTGTCGGAAAAGTCAAAAAGTACCTCGTATGGTAAACAAAAGAAAGATTCATTCCATATGATGTGGTAAAAGTAAAAAAGGGTAAAAATGACTTTAAACATACATGGAAGAAAGGTAAAAAATTTATGAAAACATTTTGAAAATATATGGACATGGATAATAAACATAACCCCAGTATATACTTACGAATAAACAATCTCAGATTAGAATGAGATTGGAATAATTATCCCTTACCTTAGGTCTGATATGCTTCATACGTATCCGAACATCCTGTAAAATGATTTAAATAATTTCATTTACTTATTAAATAATCATATTCATTGTTATGATATCATATATGGTTCACTTATGACTTTATATTACTCGTTCTTTTGTAAATTCCATGTTAAAGCATCGTTTTGGGTAAAATCGTTTTATTTATCATACGTGTTTGGATTTGTTGTTAATGATATTATTATTACTTATATCATTATTTAATTACTTCCAGAATGTAAATAATGATTTATATATCATATAAATTCTGTATATATATATATAATAGATTGATAAATGAAATGAAATACACCGTTCATGGAGACGGTAGGCCGTATGTACGCATGAACACAGTTTTCCTTTCCTTATTGACTTGAATGAAATTATGTAGATGACAAATATATATATACACAATAGCTTTATCTTTTAATATATTTCATTATTATTCATTATATATACTTTATAATAATTCTTGAGTGGTTAATAGGGAGAATGAATCTCATCACGTCTTGGAGACGGTAATCCGTACCTAAGCACGAGCGATGATATCATTCCCATAATTATTGAATTGAATTGGAGTGGATGATATAATATATAAGAATCAGTATGATGTTATAATAACTATATATAGTTATTAATTACACCATTATACCCATCCAAGTAAGGTGGTGGTGGAAAAACAAATTACACCACGACGTGGAGACGGTACTCCGTACATAAGCACGCGTGGCGATTTCATTTTCCATAGGATGGATAGAAGGTGAAATAGGGTTTTTTAATATTTATAATAACATATAAGTATATAAGTAATATAGATGTTATTACTTTATAATTAAATAACTAAATAAGAGTAAGTAGAAAATGAAAGAAACATGAAAGAGTCGGTAGAAGAGATTACCTCTTCCTCGACGCACCTCCTTTAAACTTCTTTTTAGGTCAATAGAGCTAGTATTATGAGAAGACCATAACCTATATGATATAAATAGAGAGTTTTAGAAGAGGAATTGTCTTGGGTTTTCTGAACTTCAAGACTAAAAAGGGTGTGAAGAGAAGAGGGAAGGGGTGCCCTTTTTATAAGGGAGGAGAAGGGCACCTTTGGAAAATCTTAAAATATTATTTTATAATAAAGTCATATTCTGTTTATAATAGCTCCAAATTGATTTATTTCTAAGAAAATGTGGGTATGGGTAGAAATAATCTCAAAAAATATAATTTAGTGAAGTTTAGGTTACTATTTTGACCTTATAATTTAGATTTAACTATAAGTTAAATAATTTTACTTTTACCGTGTCTTCTTGTTTTCTTACACTATATGGTTAATAAACATACTATAACAAGACAAAAGAACCCTAAGATGTTCATTATTAACATATATACCCTTAACTAAGTCATTTGGACTATCTTAAGATTTTTAAGAATAAAATAACAATTAATAATATAAAATTTGTTTTAAAAAATATTTTATGTCAATTTTGAAACTATTTGGTATTTGATTTTTGAAAAAATCATAACATCATTATTAGTTCGAAAAAAGTTAATTAAATCAATAAAAACATGTCATATTAACTTATAAAATTAGTTTAATTCATAAAAAGTCTCAAATTACATTTATTTGGGTATTTATAATATCAGTTATGTTAATATTTAATTAATAAGGTAATTACTACATCATCATTGTGTCATAAATAAATTAAATTATTTAACGTCTAAAAATTATAAATAAACTAAAATTATGTAGGAAATATTTTGATCTTTCTAATGAATATTTATAGTCGAATTGATCTTATGTATAACCCTATATTAAAATTTTTCTTCATTATTAAACATTGATTTTAACTATTTTAACTCTTCTCTAAATAAAATAATAATAAATGTCCTAATCTAATCCAAGTGGACCTAAATGGAAATTTTCGATTCTTACGGACGTTTTTGGTCAAATTAAAGTAATAAAATAGAATTAGGACATGTATTAGGGTAATAATAATATCATTTTACCCTTAATTACCCTATTTACTTTTAACCGTGGTAAAAAAAGTAAAAAGATACTATTCACCAAAAATTGTTTTTATTTTATTGAACCAAATTTTACTCCTTGATATTAACCGTGTCTCTTGGATTTTATAAATTCCACTCACATAAGCAGTAAAATTAAGTTTTATGTAAATTTTCAAATTCTCCTAGGAGGTGGGTAAAAGACAGTGAAAAGTTCTATAAAATTTATATATATATGAAATTATTATAAAATGACTCAAATGAATGAAATAGAACATATATAGGTATTAAGAATCAATTTTGACCTAAAATAAATTTAAATAAAATAAATAATTATTTAAATAAAAAGTCGGTTTATAAATAGTAACCCAGTGTTTTCACATTTCATAAAAAATTGAATGTTTTCAGAAAAATACCAAAAATTCACCCTAGGCTATTTTTGATATTTTGAATCAAAAAATGAAGTCAATTTTGAAAAATAAAATTTATAAAATTTCAAAAAGTGGGTATTACTATTCATTACGGCTAGTTTATATTAACATATCATAGTTTAGTGAAACTTGGAATTGAGTACAACACACGCTATCATGGAAGGTCACGATTGTGTGTAATGCAAGCCAAGTTAGGGATGCGTGTATTGCAAGCTCCTTTTGGTGTAGAGTACAACACAAGACATCAATGAAAAAAACAATATTTTTCATAAAATATCGGGGTGTTACAGTCATGAAAATGAAATGAATTCCACATAAAATGGAATAACTATACACAAGAGACAAAATTAATATGCTAACATCAAATCAAATGACACACATTTTCTGAACCTAATTAAAAGAATTAGAATTCATAGAATATTGGAAAGAAACTAGGGAGAAAAAAGAGTTCAAAAAGATGATATAAGAAAAAGGGTCCCTGATCCATGAAAACATAATAAATATTGTTGGGGGAGATTTATGAATTTGAGGGAGATAATGGGAGATGGATTTTGGACCCCCTATTTGTGATTTAAATTTTAATGGTTATGAAGAGGCTTAAATGGAATTTTATTCTTAGGAGGGTATTATATGTATTTTTATTTTTTGGGATTTCATGCATGTTTCACAGTTAGGTCGTAGGCTTTTCCATACCATGGGCCAACCATGAACCCTCATTTTGATAGAAAAAATAATACTGTCATGGGTTGTACACATGTTTTATGAACAATACACAAACCATGAAAATCACATGTGCCATAAAAAATTATACACCCAGTAACTATTTCTGCATGGCTTCCTCCTACTATATGCATGTCATTCACCACATCTCATAAAAGAAAATAAGTATTCACATTATATAATATGACTCGAATGTTATGGGATATAATATACTCTAACCATGATGGAAAAACCTTTATGTATGGAAATTAATTGAAAACTCCCCTTTTATCAGTTTTCTACATGGTTTACCTGGATATAATGAGAACTAGAAATCCACTGAGCCAAACACAATCCAAAAACTCCAAAAATGAAATTTAGTTGGGAACCCACCCAAATGGTCCTACACAGAATAAACACTATGAAAAGAATAAAATTATTATGAAAAATAAAATTTATAGTGTGAAACATTTTCCCACAATAAAATGTTTATCCCTTGGAATGTAACCTTGTCGAAGGGGATAAATGGAGAGGGTAGTTCCAAAGCATATGGGGGACCCTTTGAAATGAAACCTCCCATAACCATACCTAAAAATGAATTAGAACACCATATATTGTGTGAAATATTTAATCCCAAAATAAACACTCAACTAACTCATTAGTGAATACAATAAAAAGAGACATATAGGATCTCTCCACCATTTAAAAACCAATTAGAAACATGGTCAAATGTGGGATAGATAATCATAAGAGAGTACCCCCAAGGTAATGATATTATTGAACCAAGGATATTCAAACATGAAACTAGATCATAAGAAAACACATAATTCAATAGGGCTCACATGTATCCAAATCAACAAATAATATTTTATCACCAAATACAATACATAAATGACAAAATGACAAGGGAGTGAAATAACTTGAAACTTTATAAAATAGTTTCCTTAATGTATCATAGAAGAAATAATTATATGATTCTGAGTCGACCTAAATTTATTTTCATTATACTCAAGTCCCAACATTGATAATTTCTAATGATTCCCCACTGGATACACTCAAAGAAATACATTGTACCAATTAGGAAATACAGCTTAAAATTCCCAATCTAACCACACATTGAGAATATGATTCATTGATCCTAATCATGAGATACTAAAAAAAATAATGGAGATTTGTTAGGGATATGTTCCTCCATTTTTTTCCACCCTTAATATGGGTAACCCTCACTAAAACCATGGTATATCATGTTTAATGTTACTGAAGACTTCCCTATGAAAACCAACACGGCCGAAAATTCTTTTTCAACTAACTAAATAAATAATACATTCCCAATTGAATGAACTCAGTAACAAATCTTAAAATGATTTCCCATTATAAAGAGACTAATATTAACCAATCATTTTACCCCATTTCAATGTGGAGTTAACTAGATCCATGTGGTGCATGATATACCCCTTCACCATCTATTGAACTTGTAGACTAACCATTACCTATTACACTTTATTCACTTTAACTTCCTTATGGATAAACAATTGGATAAAAGCGGTATTGAATATAACCTAATAAATTTTATCCTTCAATGATTATGGAATAATTCTATACCACTTATTAATACATTAACCCTCAAATAGACCTAAGATAACTCACACTCTCATGTAATTTAGAGTTCCTAAGGACCTAGGGATGTTTTAAATTTATTCAAACCACTCCATATCCTCTAGTGGACCTTTATATCCATATAAAATGATCAATAATTGAAAATAAATTAGCTCTACCACTCCACTATTAAGTAGGTATGATTAAGAAAATGTAAGAGACTCCTTATAAAACATTGATACTATTATGGTTTGTGTACTCTAAATAATATGAAAAAACCAAAATAAATCTATAAAAATCCAAATTCCAACCAATATCAACCAAATTGGTACATTAACATAATCACAAATCCCATAAACCAAAAACATAATAGAAAATAGGGCTAAAATCCCTCTTTTAAAAGAAACCACATCTACTATAAATTAAAAAACACTTCACTTTATAACTATTTCAAATAAATATAATGAATTTTGAAAACCATTTTCAAGTACATGATTCTCATGTTTCAATGTCCCACATTTTTCATTTATGATTATTCAAGTCTATATATATAAAAATTCCCATTCTTTTAATGTGCATATTCACATTCCAGGTGTTAATGTATACAAATAGGATATATATATATATATGAGTGTGTTTGTGTGTGTGCATACGTGTGTGTGTGTGTGTCTGTGTGATTATACAAGTATGATCCATTTTTCAAAAATGATGAAAAGTTTTGGAAACCATTTTTAATTTTAATTTTACACATATTCAATTTAATAAATTATTTTCACCCATTTTATTTTAAAATGAAATTATCATTGAAAAATAATTACCGTATTATTTATTTTGAATTTACTAAAAATTTCAATTAAAACCCACTAAATCATGAAATAATTATAACAATAACATTTTTAACATCAAATACTCTTTATTATGGTATTAGTGGTTATGCATGACATGACCACGTTGTTTACAGACCATGCTTTAAGCACGCACCATCCAATTGGAGCATATTTAAACATGAAATCAACTTCCACATGGTTGACATCACCATGAAATCTCAAATTTTAACTCCTCGGTTATCACATATTCAACCCCAAGACATGAAAAAAATAAAACCAAATATAAAAATAACATCATAATCCAAAATATCAAAATTAAACTCCAAAAAATTGGATAATCCCCGGTATCAAAATGATCAATATTAATAAGAGTTCCTTATGACCATATTACACCGGACTACTAATTTATCACAATCCTACCTTTAATCATCATGACATCCTCAATTCACAAAAAGAAAAGTTCAAATTAAAATTTTCCACAAAATACCATGATCAACTCTAAACATGATGTTAAATATGGATCAATAGAACACTTGAAGTAAAAAACTATTACATATGGTATAACAAAAACCTTTAGGGAATAGAAGGAAAAATCACTCGGTTTAAATTCACCCAATAATAAATAATATAAAAATGAATTTGGGAACACGACAGATTAAAAATAAATTATTATAATAAAAAATAATATATATATATATATATATATATATTAGTTAAAAAAAGATATATATCATACGATATGATATAAAGACTAAAATATTACTAGAACTATCTATAAAAACCATTTGGTTTCCTGGTCACCATCCATATATAATGAATAACCCACACCATGGGTGAAAAAGAATGAAAATTGTACATATAAAATATATTAGATATTCTGAAATGTAGTGGAACACGTATAGTGTCAAAAAACATAGCATCTATGAAATATATTATCCTGCAATTTCATTTCCCAAAATACTTCGAAAATGCTAGTTTGAAAAATGAGAAAAAATTATTTTTTACACATTTTGTAAATAAAGAAAAACTATTTTGTAAATAACATTTTACATTATTTTTAATGTTTAAAAAAAATTTCTAGTTCTAGAATACCACTTTAAAAACCATCCTAAATGGAAGATTAATAACCTCTAAAAACGAATATGAGTGAGGGATCAAATATTAACACAATGAGGAATGTATAAAAAAATAAAAAATACTCGAAGGGGAAGAAACTAGACCAATATATAAAAAACAGAACATGGACCCCATGGTACCCAATATAGTAATTTAAATATAAGGTGGATAATTGTTGTTATATCATAATAATCATTTTATTATACTATAAATTTAATCAATTTAGAACCATCTTTTAACCAATCGATATGATCCATATTCCTTCCCCAACAAAGCTACCATGAACTAGACTCACAAGTGGCACAACTGACCATGGCCTTTCTATACCTTGAGATATCTTGTCCCTTTAATTGAGAGTAAATATTAATCATATATCGTCTCCCACGATAATTCATAGGAATGAATTATAATACTAATTTTATGGTGATCTATCCAACGAAAATATTGCAACTCAACCAAAACTAATATATGAAAAAATTCATCAAAATCCCACCCCCTAACATTGAAACGATTAATTTAAAGATTCTATATAATGTGTAAGACATTAATTTTGGCATAAAATTCAATGGAAACGTTAGAAAAGAAAAAATCAGTACATCGAAATTTATTATTTTCAAAATTAATTGTCATGATAAATATATTTCCATCAAAAAAGTAATTCAAAACAAATTGGACACATGAATTCGGTTTTATGGTTACAAACAACAATTTAATGAATGGTGACTATAATATAGTATTTACAGTGTAATAATGGTTTTTTAAAGTTAATATTTAATTAAAAAACATAATATATCTTTTGGAACACATAAGGAAACCATGAATCCATTTCAAAAGATCATGTTTTCTTAAAGAAGAAATTCCATGGAACTTCCATTTATATGCATAAAAACATCTATATGTACACCCTATGCTCATATAGATATAATAAGTCACTATATATTATATATAGAATCCCATAATAAACTATATGTATCAGCTTAATAAAACAAAAGAGACATTATAAAAAAACGACTCACATAATAAAGCAGTATATCCAAAATAGGAAACCAAAAACCATCCGAATAAAAAAAATATAAATCTTACTAAATTATTCAAAATTCCGAAAGAATGATAAAAACAAATTAATACACTATAAATAAATTTGAAAGAAAAATTTGGAAATTGATAAATCACATAAAATACATATATATTATCCTCATATGAAAAACTGTAAAAATCATTGACAACCACTATTTCAAGTCAATCCAAAATTATAAGAGATTTTATAACTAAAATTATTAAATATGAAAATTAGGATCAAAAAATTTATTTATATATTAAATATCATGCCTCACAGAACATGTTTTGGAAATTAAATGGATGATGGTGCCTACCTCAACGGTGTGTGAATGCGATGAAGCCTGTGGAAAAGGGACGAACGAGGACTAGGAGAGAAGTTGACCACACAAAAATAATAATAAACAACTAAAACTATCCAAACCTCACAATATTGTTTTAAAATGATTAAACCAATGAATGATATGAGAGAGATACAAGGGATGAATAAGAGGATATATAGAAAGAGGCCATGATCATGATAAAAATATCAATGATTGGTGAAGAAAAATATTCTAATGGAGGAGTATAAATAGAGAATGTTTTTGAATAACCAATAATTTGAAAATGTAAAATATGGGAGAGAGAGTATTTATTATGTTTTTTATTTTTAGGTTGGTAGATTATGAATTTCTTGTTTTATAGATTATGGAAAATCTCATTGTTAATTCACATAGTTTACCAAATCAGGTTCTAACAGTACATCCTTCTATAGAAGGAATTAGGTGTCTCAAATGGTTTGGAGAAATTTTTTAGGAACTATAAAATAAGAATTTTATCCTTTTTTGTCAAAAATTTAGACACCCTCTTACACTTTCTTCATTTTTACCTTTAACAATGCAAAATTCATGTGCTTTCTCTAAGAACCACAAAGAAGGGCACAAAGTTTCTCCTCAGACTCACCTGGTTTAGAAACAACCGCGTGATTACCATGTGAACAAAACTATGAAATATTTAAATAACCTTAATATTTTATTTATATTATGTAATCAAATGTTTTTCCTCCAAAACTTGCCACTAATAATTCATTGATCCAAAAAGTATCCAATAAACATTTCATTTCTCTGGAAAACCAACCTAAATATATCCAACATGGTAAAGAAAAAAATAAAATAAAAAGGAAAAATAAAAGTTTTCATGTTTTAATCCATATTTCCTATCAATATAATGAAATTATTTAAATTATGTGGTTTTATAAAAATAATATAAAATTTGGAATTAAAATCATTATCTTTTATGTAATAAAAATTATACATTAAGTTTTGGAATATGATCCTATAGAAAAACTCATATTTATATTAAAAGTAAATTAATCCTATTTATTACACAAATATTTCTCATTAGACCCAAAATTATTTTCATTTTTGATAATATGAATCTCACTTTTATAATGATTGATCTTCTAAGTTGACATTTTTATCTCATTTCCAAAATATATTTAAAAATATTGTTTAAAATATTTAGTGTGATAAAAATATTGTAAAATTAGATTTTATAGAAATGAGGGGTAAATAAATTTTTTGTACTGTTATTTTATTACTACTATTTTAAAAAAAATTAAAAAATATTATTGGAATTTCATTATAATTATATAAGAGGAAATCACCACCTGTAAAAAGTGATAAAAGATTCATGTAGTTTGGAATGTTACACTAATGTACCAAAATTATGATAAGAAACATCCATTAACTATAGTATTTTCCATATTTATGGGAATTTATATATCAAAATGTGATTGACTAGAATATATATAATAGAAGATCTAAGAAGTGCGATCATTAATATAAAATACTCATTGGATATTATTGAACTGATCAATATCCCACATTGAAGCTGTTGACATAAAAAGGTTGTCTCATATGGAGGCAATATAATTCAAATATTTAATGTGATCAAAGGATCATAGTTAATTAATAATTTCCCAATTTTCTACCTAAAGTATTTGTGATGATTACTATAATTTAAATCATAAACAGAATAATCAAAACAAAAAGAATCACACCTAACCTTCTACTTTAATAGTATGATGATACGAACACCTCTTTATGAATGATAGAAGATTGATTTTATAGAATAATAAATCTCCAATTTCCACATTGATAAATGTTGAAAACTAGAGTAACAATTATCTTTAATAAAATATATATGTTGAGTTTGGATGTTATAAAATGTAAATATATATTCCATGATCACATTTAAAATATATTTAAACAATTATTATAATTCCAAAAATTGAAATTTAGGTGGGTATATTAATAACTTAACTTTTCAAAATATAAATATAATTAAATCTATGTTAATAGTAACCATAGAAATTCTAATATCATCTAATATCCATTTAGCCTTGAAAAACCCAGAAAAAACATTTTTTTTAAAATGATATCTAAAAATATAAACAGAAAAACACACATTATATAAATTCCCACATAAAGGTCAAGGAAGGGTAGCCATAGATCATTTTAGGGGTATTTATGAACATATACTCCTTAGGGTAATTATTTTTTGGAGTCCAATCATTCTTAAATACGCGTATACAATGTTCATTATCCTTTGAGGAACAACATTTTGAATAGGAATCATCCTATACATATGGGGTTCTCTCATTCACCATAATGTATTCCAAAACATTATTTGGTTTAGGCATAGATATTACCCCATCAGAATGTAAATTTCATTAATATTACAATAGAACTTCCAATACGATTTATCCCCATGCATCAACAAATAAATTTGAATCATTGGGATAGTAAAAATGTTCATTAGTTGTAGGCATTAGGAACCATTTCATGGGAGGTTTTATGAAGGTACATAATTTTATATTGAATTCATAAAATATTTATTACTATGAAAAATATAAATCATACATTCATTAATTAACTATTCTTGATAAAAAATTACATAATAATATAAATAATAATCATATCATAAATGGAATAATGAGGTGTAATTTAAATACAAAAAATATCAGTAGTAAGAAGAGTTTTAGAATCTATAAAATTGTAAATAGAAATTGGCTTCCCACTAGCATTATAATTGTTTTTATTGGATTTCTATACCCACATATACAATATAATATATAGAAAAATGATCCATACTATTATCACCATTAGGATATTAAAGTAATAGTTCAAATCAAGAGACTATATATTCAAAATAGATCATATGTTATAAAATGACAGTTGACCAACACACCTGTAATCATTCATGGATGTTTCTTAAATAAAGGTCATTAACTCATTAAGGAAGACCAATATGATCTCATTTGAAACTATATGAGTTTAATAAACCTATATTTTTTTGAGGTTCTATAAATCAAAATACACAAATCCAATATGTGTGTTCAATCAATGTTCGAATTTATTTCACTATTATACTAAATCAAAAACCATATCAGATACTACAAGATATTAAAGAATGAAGGGAAATTACGTGATATATAATAATTTTATATCTTCCATAACAATGTTAATATACTTTTTGATCTTATCATGTCATTATAAAGACATAAAAAACATTAAAAAATAAGCTATGATTTGTAAAAATTATTGAAAAATGATGTCTAAGGAATGAACAAAACTAATATTCTTCCACTTATGCATATGATTTTTATTTTTAAAATGTGTTATATTTTAACAAGAGATATCACATGGTAATCTACATCTATATAAGGTGTTTAATGAATATGGTTCACATAAGATCCCCTATTTTGGGTAATATAGTTTTCTGTACTCTATTTTAACCAGGGAACATTTTATTCATTTTGTATTCATTTCCATGGAAATATTAAATTATTCAATGAAATATAATAGCTGAGGATACATTTTAGAAATTAGGGTGTGAATAACCCTCAGGACGTGAATTGTAAAATGGTTATTTGAGTTGATATCAATTTATAGATGGTATAATTAAAATATATCATACAGCAATGGAATAATTATTATCGCAATCATCCTTTTTATATGGTTAGGTTTTCATATGACCATTTTATTTGAGTAATTTTATGAATTCCAAATTAAAATAATCCAATAGTGACTTAATGATGATTTCATGTTTTATTCATTAGAAATAATCTCACGGTTTGTATTGAATGTATTTTATATTTATTAGTTTCAAATAGGAATGAATGGATTGACGTTCTACAATGGATAAAAAAACAATGGCACAAATTATGGTGATCACACCATAGAATGTTTCAGATAATATCTCATGAGATGAAATCAAATATTATTTGATAAAACATTAGGGTGAATTAGTATTATTTATAAATAATAATTAATCAAAAATGACAAGTAATCATTCCAGTATAATTTCAATCACATAATTATGTTGATGATAGATGAATAGTTTATCCTTACATGAGAATCATTTTACATGGATCTAATTTTATAGGAGTAAGGAATGATTTTTATGTGAGAAGAACCATACCACAATCCAATAGGTTGTACAACAAGGGTTCATTTATGGATTTCCATGGATTTGATTATTCCATGTGGAATATCATGGGATAATTATATTTAATACTGGTTTGGTTGTAATTTTCACTTGTACCGTAAAACATTTGATAATTATATGAATTGTAGTTAATTATAATAAACTATAATGTAGTAGAATAAAGCATTTCACTAAACCATGGGCATCATATCACCAGTATAAAATAGTATTATACAAACTATTGATTACTAATAGTTTACATGAACTATTGGAATACAGTTCTATGATCTAGTCTATACCAAAAATTTATTCAAACTATTTATATACATTAATCTATAACATCGATTTCAAAAAATTATTTTTATAGGTCATGATATAATTTTTTTATAAATAATTGCTATATATTTTTCACAAATACATTAGGGTCCCTACCTCTAACTATTCACCCATGATCACTAACCTAATTTCCCTCAACTAACCGAGCTACATCGTCCTATCTCCACCAATATTCTCCATTGTTTCCATAATTTTTTAACTTGAATCTTCTTCAACATTAGGTTTATGTGTTCTGAATCCTTATTCTCTTCTCTTGATTATTTTTTTATATTTATCTATGTCATAATTTGATATATCTCATACATTCATTTAATTATACTTGTTAAATATAGATATAGTAATTTTTGGTTTAATTTTTTAAATTCTAGTGATTATGAGTTTTCAATAATCCACTGATATAAATAGATGCATCATAATGACTGGATGGTCATTCACATTTGATTCCAATGATTATGTTCTTATACGAAGCCTATATTCCACATTAAAATGAAAAAAAAATTCCATTTAATTTATTAATTAAATTTCATATATATTGACCATGAGATCCATATTAAAATTTATAGAGTTATTTCTTGAAGATGAATTCAAGTTGAAGAAGGTTTTTTGCGTTAAAAACATGTTTTGGATAAAAATCAAGGGATAGATTGACCAAAATTATATATGAGTGGGTTTAGTACTATAGAGTGGCTGAAAATGTTCTTCTTTCATCGATTCTATACATTTTATTTCAGTTTTTCATAAACCTACAAATGATATAATTATAGTTTGATATTTATTTAATCTAAAAATGGGACTAAATGGGGATTTTACTAGTGTTTCTATGGATTTCTAATCAATACATGTTTGGTTTAACATTCAATTATCTTACCTCCCTCTCTAAATTATTTTTTATTACATGACAATTGTATTTTTATTAAAGGAATTATTTATTATATAGTTACTAGAATACTAAATTCATAATAAAAATGTCCTTTTATAGTCCCTAAATTTTAAAATTATATTACATTACCATTGTAACTAATAAATCAAAGTACATGATGACCAAAATGAATAATTTATGAGTGATTGAGAGTAATCGCTCAGATGACGTTGGTTTTAGCTGAGACATAATTTCAGAGAGAATAATAAGAAATCATTATGTTTTTATGATCACATGCACATGAAAATATAAATTATATATCTCATACCTTATTTTTATCCTATATCATTATATTTAATCATTATCAATATTTTTTCTTTTAATTTTCATGTAGTTGTTTCTTCCTAGAATTAATTTGTCTTTAAATTATTGAATTGGGTATTATATAACCTTCTTGATAGGGGATAAACCTTGAAATATATTGATTCTATTAAATATAATAAGAGATTTAGTGATATGTGGTCAATTTTTTATCTTTTTAAAAGATAGATCCCTTGGGGAATTGATGAACCTCTATGGGTGAGTCACAACACATGGTGGGTGGATGCAATATCTCGTTCCGGGATAGTAACGGTTCCCCGTTTAGTGAATATCATATGATGGGGATCCTAAATCATTGAAATAATATCGTTTAACTATCTCTCAAAATGAATGAATGAAATCATTAGGGTGTTTCAAATATTGATGGTCAAGGCATTCTGATCATTCTTTCTTAAAATGTCTAAATAAGAGTCAATTTTTTGGTTGGTTGGGATATATAAAAAAATAAATTTTTGATTAAATATCCAATGAAGAAAATTTTCCTACCATAGTATAGTTTTTAATGTTGAATTATTTGATATTTCTAAGTATTTCATCCAATCCCATAATCATTATTTTGATCTTTTTTCTCCATTGATTCTAGTTTTGTGTTCTAGAATGTATTCTGAGATGTTCAATGTATTATGATAATTTGGAAAGAATGAATTTTTTTAAATGAAATAATTATTTTCCATTTTCATTGATATTATTTATTGATTCTTCATTGTTAAAACATTTGAAAACACAATACTGTGTCCTAGAGTTATTTAGATTATGCACTATGATTTTTAATTCTTAAATGGTAGGGATACCATACACTTTTATGTATTTATAGTCATCTCTAATATTATTTTCTATTTTTCAAATTAATTGCTTTTCTAAATAATATATTTCTTTGATTACTTTAATATTTAAAAATTTTCAAATAAATTTTTAAATTATGTTTTATATTTTTTATTTGAATATTAATTTCTTCCTCTGTTATAGAATGGATTGAAGGTGGATGTGTCATACCAGTCATATTTCATCAATGTTTCAATATAAATTTGATAATTTTTTTGATTTTTCGTTTAATACAACTTTATATAGAGGTTATATATTGTTTCTATCTTATAATTATGTTAGAATAGCATAGTTATGTTAGGATAATTTATTTTCGTGACCTGCCTTTTTCAAGATGAGGGATGGAATTGAAATGTTCCATGCCCTTCCTTCCTAATGATGATGGAGAGATATTGAACCCTGAGTCCTACTTTAGACATGCCCTGAAGTGGTGAATAGAACCAAGGGTATATAATCTCACATAGAAATTGAATACAATACCCTTTTTATTAAAAAATATTAGAAGATAGGATAGTAAAATCCAAAAAACTCCAAATACAAAATGTTATAGCGAATCCAAAACCCATTCCCACATGAATTTTCAAAAGTAAAAATAATAAAAATTATAATGAAAAATCCAAGGAAAATGTACAAAAGAAAAGAACTAGGTTGTGACAAAAACCAATTCTATCCCCAAAGCTAGTAAGGTCTAGGACAATCCCAAAGACCAATTGGAGACATGAAAACAATTTTATATATATAGTGTGAGCATTCAAGTAAACTCTATTGGAAATCTAAACCCACCTGTGCAAAAGAGTGGGATCATACTGTTATCCTTATGAGAATATAGAAGAACCACAAACCACCTTCCAGTGAATACTAACTAGCCCAGCCTCACCAAGGAATACTCACTAAATAACACATGTCATGTGATGTAATAGTATATGCATATAGATATTTGGGTACCCCCACACCATTTCCCTTGGGGTAACTGCTTATCTCTAATGACTAACGTCTTGACGCTACCACTCTTCCCATACGCAGTCCCACTAACCCAACATGACCATACACACCTTGGCCTCAAAACACACAAAATCCGTCCCACAGACACCTAGGACACAACAACCACAGTTTTCTCCCCGAAGACACCTAGGTCTCATTATAAAGATACCAAGGAAAATGAACATAGCCCACAGACACCTAGGCCTCTCATCTACAACATACACTTGTATGAAGAATCTTGGACTATGGTAAGCCATAACACATTATAGCCTATCCGGATACACTTGAATGTTAAGAACATGGAAGAGGATGTGAGGAATAAATTCATTAAACAACCACCCAATCTCCCACCGAGATGTTAGGAAAGACACCGTCACCTGTGAAATGGAGGTGTTCAACACATAGAGATCATCATTGGTGGGGTTTGTATAGAATTCACATGATACTACAATATATATATAGGTAAACTGACACTCACTGAAAACTATGGGTATCCAAACAAGAAACTAGCACACACAAACCACCTTTTCTACTACCCCTATATGCACAACCACACAAACATCCACAATAAAACACAATCCTAACTCCTTTTCAATTATCCACTTTCCATTTATTAATTAATGGGTTCACATTAATTTGTGAATTCACTTCCTAAGGAGACTAACAAGAACATCATCTACGACCATTCATATAATTCTAATGGACACTACACACTACCAAGGAAAAACCAACAGTAGTCCCACTTCACAATAGCACAAAACATTATTTTTGCAGTCCCAGTTTAGAGAAACTCTATATCCATAAAGCAGTCATACATCCCAATGTCTCCCCATGACCACAGCACCATAATAAGAGTTTATATACCTATACATTTATCTATTCCACAATCATTAATTCTCTCATACTAAGAAGCCAACTCACCATTTGTACCAACCAAAACACAAAGACCATAGTAACTAAATTTTACCCCATCCCTACTGCACACTCATTCCACACCCTTCTCACAAATCGCACTCCTCTTCTAAACCTTATACACACAACTGTACTTACAACTACAACACCACACAACTCACACAAGGTTGAAAAACTCCTCAGAGCACATCAATCATCCAAACCTATCTATGGGATGTATAAACATTTATATTTAACTATAACATGTTCTTTAATTCAATGTAATTATTACCAGGGTGATCACACAATAGGCTTTATCCTTGGGAATTCATTTATTTAACCATGTATATGTGATTATGAATTTTTTGTTTTAGAATCATTTATTTAAGAATCTCATCATGATATAGAATTATTAGTACACAAGAAATGATCACAATTGGCCATGATTTTCAGATGACATATATCTAGGTAAACCACAACAGAATCAATGATAACAAATAAAATAGGTGATCAACATCACACCACTATATTCTAGTTATTTTATTTACCCGTGTTATCTTTTGATGAAATTCAATCCTTATCTAATTCTTGTATCTAAGAAAAATGTTCACCTGTTCCAAACAAGGATTCAATATAATATCCACCTAGCATGATGAATAATTAAAAATAAAAAAATAAATCCCTACGTAGAAGATCAAATGATTGAAGTTACTCCTTATGCCAAGAACGTGAGTAACATGAAATCCAGGGAAGTACTCCAAGAAAACTGAGCAGGATGGTCTCTTACATAGGTGCACAACTCGTCTAGGGAAAAAAGCTATAGGTTCAATATAGAGAAATTTAAAACACACCTGAAATGAAAGATCCCAAATTTGATGAGTTAGATCCTATTTTAAAGGAAGAAAAGTTTTATGAGATATCTTCATGGTATCGTGGTCAAGATCACAGATATTGGGTATCTAAAATCACCCAGGACGTTAGGATATTTAAAGATATAATCAATACTCTTTGAATCTCACTTAAAAACACCTGAATAAGGCTTTGAACGTGGTTTATATCTAACTAAATTTAATAGGGGAGAAAATTAGAAACTTGAAAAAATTGGGAAAACCGCAAATTAGTCACAGATGGGTGAGTCACCGATGGGTGAGCTACTGAAGAGACCTACCAATGTTGAGCTACCAACACTGAGCCACCGATAATGGGATAATTATTCCATAACATACTAAAAAAGTGACCAATTTATGCCCTGACCTACCAATGCCCTGACCAACCGACTCCTCAACCTACTGACGCCCTAAAATCACAACACAACAACCTACCAAGGACATGACCTACAATGCCCTAACATACTAATGCAAAAACCTACTAATTCCTTTACCAACCGATACCTCGACCTACTGATGAAATGAATCACCAATACTGAATCAGCTTACTCACCAATTTCGACAGACCTAACTCACCAGTGATGATGCTCCTGACTCATCGATGTCGACACACTAACATGCCAAATCACTGACATGACGACACACTGACAAGCTGACACACTAACAGGATGATTCACAGACATGCAAACGGAAATACATAATATTTAGAAAAATATTGAATTAAGCAACCGAAAGCTCCCAAAATGCGTCAAACACTTTATTTTCATAAATAAAGGACTATGGGGAAATTTGAGTTATTACATCAGATACCAATCAGTCTATTCTTGACCCCATTAATTTCAAAACATACTTAGAAGAAAAAAGTTCTGAACAACCATATCTTAAGATACTGCTCAGGAGTAAACCACTTTTTATTATTCTAATGCTGGAATGAAAACCTCAATATCATAGAAAACCTCTTTATCATCTATATCCTGAAAAATTGTTGAAAAACTACTGAAACACATCCTTATATAACCACACAATCATTTAAAGTCATAGCATCGAGAAAAAATGACAAGGGAGCCTATTCCACTATTTCAATATACTATCCGCTTTGGGTGGAACTATCTCACCTGCATTAGTTTAGTTTCATTTGTATTAATGCTTATTGATCAGGGATTAGGTTTTAGCCTTCACATAGTGAATAATTTTCACATAATCAAAGAACAGGGAAACCAAATATAATACAATATGTGTGGTCCAACATTTAATCGTAACCGATGTGAAAAAAGAAAAACAATAGAATCTCAGAAAATCTCTTCGTACTGGGTACACATATGTGCATCTCTCCCTTAAGTACTCTCCTTGAGGCCACCATGCCTTCATAACACATGAAAAAATGGCATGGTCCATCCATGCAGAAACATCTCCTCGTGATCTGTGATTATTACCGGTCGCTCCATGAACACTACATTGTGCTCTATATCCAACTGTCTACAGCCAAGGATATGGAATTCATCATGTACATACTAATAGAGTTGAGAGATATGGAAGATACCATGTATCTTTTCTATCCTCAGTTGAAAAGACATCTGATATTCCACCTCGCCAACTCATCTCAGAACCTCTAAAGGTCTAATGAACATAAGTGAAAAAATGATCCCCTTATCGATCATCTGTTGTCTGTACTGAGGTGAAACCTTCAATAAAACATGGTCTCCAACCTCAAACTCCAATGGAATCCTCCTATAACCATCACACAACTTATTCTGGTCCTGAGACACCTTCATCCTCTAACACACAAGCTAAACCATATCTTTTTTGCTATCCACTACCTCTAGTACAAGAAGGGTAGCTTTCCCTACCTCTTTACATCACACTTATGAACAACACTGTCATCCATAAAAGTATTTGATTAGTTCCATACCAATGGTAGAGTGATATCTATTTTAGTAAGAATACTTTAATAGGGGAATGTGTTATATCCATGGTCCTATAAAGTTCATAACACATGCTCAAAGTATATCCTCCAACATATGTATGGTCCTTTCTTCCTTCCCATCATTATAAGGGTGGAAGGTTGTTCTAAGGAATATCTGGGCGCCAAAAGAATGCTACAATCCCCTCTAGATCCATGAAGTAAAAAATGTATCCCAATAAATAAAAATGGATCATAGAACTCCATGTAGCTGAACCACCTCATTCACATACATCCATGACAAGGAATCTACTTCTCACAAGTCCTTCATCACTTATAATTGATCCATCTTCCTCAACCAGTCCACTACTACCCATTTTTTGAGAGATATTTTGTATTCACTACTACTAATTGTTCGTGGTGTATGTATACTGACCATTGATGTTTCAAATCATGAATCTAATTATTTTCATGATTTTAAATGAATAATTTAATGAATATTAATTTTGGGGCATACGATTCAATTGATTACAACGTTGTATTTATTTTTTTTCCAAAACCAATATATTTATTTCAGTTTCTCTTATTCTCTACTCACCTTGATAAAATTTTTATTTATTCTTATGTACTATGAATAAATTTTGTGTAAATGTTATATATGTGTTTACCAATTGTAATCCTTATTTTTATGGGGTGTTATGTGTATTAAAATATTCTTTAAAAAATTCTTCCGAAATGAAATCCCAACTCAAGGAACTTCTCAAATTCGTACATATTTTAAAGTTACTTGATAATCAACTTTAACCCATATTTACCATTATAAAAGTTAAACATTTTTAAATGAAAAAAATAAGTTTCTTTTATTTCTTGTTTTATGAAATCAATCATGAATTTTCTCTTTAACATCACTTTTAATAATTCCTTAAACTGAACTAAAATGTTATATTTATAAAGATTATTTAAAAACTATTTTTAAATCATTTCACCTCAATAACATTTCATTTAATCCTCAAGTATAATTTCAATGACATTCTTGTTTATTTTCTAGTATATACATGTTTATAATCTAATTTCCTGAAAATTGAAAATGATTTTCCAAAATAACTCTTCTTTTCAAAGTAAAAAGTATTTTAAGCATCTCACATTATCTTTTATGAGATATATTCCCTATTCAGAACTTACTTATTATGTTTAGTGTATTTAATTCCCTTTGGTATATCATATCAAGTGTTTTCTTATTATCTTGATATTCTAATAGATTATTGTTTGAATTATTAAATATGGTATCTACCACTTTGTAATGTTTATGGATTATTTCCTCAAAGCCCGATTCAATGAACTTCACAAATTCTTACTTATTTTAAAGTTACTCTGTATTCATTTTTAATCCATATTTTCCTTTAAAAATATTCATTTTATGGTATATACATGTTTATAATATGATTTCCTGAAAATTAAAAATTATTTTCCAAAATAACTCTTCTTTCCTATGTAAAAAGTTTTTTTTCTCATCTCACTTTATCATTTATGAGATATATTCCCTCTTCAAAACTTACTTATTACTTTTGGTGTATTTAATACTCTTGGGAATATCATATCAAGTGTCTTATTATTATCATGATATTATAACAGATTGTTCTTTGAATGTTTAAATATGGTATGGGACAGTTTGTAATGTTTATGGATTATTTCCTCAAGAATTTTTCAATGGTCTTGTTTAAAAGTATCATTATTTATGACAAAATCCATTGATGAATCTGTATCCTCTACTATAAATGGGTATTGAGAAGGAATATTGTAATTGTATCAGATCTATGTATAAATAATATTTTATACATGCAATGATGGGTGTGGACCACTATAGCCACTGAAATCATTGACATGTCTAATGAGACCAATTAGTTGGGAACAACCACTTCGAGTTTGTTTCCAAAAATCAGATCTGTTTCTACACATGGACTTAATCCGTTTTGACCGTATGGTGGTATCATGCACCAGATACATGACTTCCAATTAATATGTATTCTAATTATTCAATTCTAGTTATTACTATCGATGAGGTGTTCACTATTATAGAATTAATGGATTCCATTTCATTCTCAATTTATTATATGCGTGTATTTATCATTTATTCACAATTACACATTGACTATGCCCGTTTGATTACGATTTGATTATTGTTGATCATTATTCCTATATTTGAAATCCATATTGAGCATTTGATCTCACCGCTTTCATTTTTTTTATCTTCAACATGATATAAAGAGTAAAAACATTATTGAGATTTCAGGGATTCATAATATTATATTTTGTTCTATATTTTATTTTGTTACCTTTCAAAATGTAATTTGAGTTACATGTATGTATATAGTATATTTAAGACTAAAAAACTAATCATTACTTCAGGAATTTATTCCTTGTCATCATAGAAATGTAATAAGTAATGCACAGACGTAGGGTTTCTAGGGTTAGGGGGTTATAGTTGGTATCAAAGGAAGATTATTATAAAACATGTAAACTTGATTTAGAAAACATATATTAGGGAACAGACCCATAATATTGTCATTGAGGATAAACATATATGAACATTATGGTATTTGGGTAATTAATAGATTATGTGGATCTTTATAGAAAATAGAACCATATCTGGATACTACAAGTAGAAGTGGATCTGGAACAGATGCACCTAAGAGTGAAAACCCAAACAAAGAGTATCAGACTTGACTCGGTGTATCCTGGTACATGACAACGGACCTTACTCCACATCTTGTATGACACTCTCGAGGGATATTCTTAGGACAATTCAAATATTAATTACCAAATATTATAAAGGATTTATACCCCTAATGTATCAAAATTATATCGTTTTAGGATTTATGATGAATAAATTTTTGTTTTGTTTTATATCTTTTATAGAGTAATAGAGTGTTCATAATTTTATGAGATAATATATAATATTGAATTGCTTAGAAATGATTTCTAGAAGAAGGAATGGTAACCTCACCAGGGCATGTGATGCAAAGATTAAGATGGATCATATCTCTAATTGTATTAAGCCATATTTTAAAAGGAATATTGTATCATGAGTATGCTCATATTATGAGGAAATAATATCATGTGTTAATAAAAAATGTATCCAACGAGCCCGTACCTGAGTGGTAAGGGGTCCTTCTTGGCATCCAAGAGACCCATGTACAAAAATGGGAGGATATAAATTTTTGCGTACTGTAGCAATTATTATAGCAGTACTATAGAAGTACTATAGCAGGTACTGTTCGATAATGTAGCAACCAGATCTATTCACCCGATTTCTCCCTTTGGGCCACCGGTTTGGGAATACAGGTCTCAAGGGCCTTCAGGCCATCAAAGGCCTTTAGTCCATAGGGATTTCAGGCTATTGAGTCCATGGAGTAGCAAATTTAACATAGATCAGGCCCTAGAAAAGGATCAGAGCAACAAGAATAGCAGTCACCAGAATCAGAGCTAACCGTATTGGAAGAATAATAGTGTATGAAAATTACCATCGAGACTAGGCACCATGTAGATTTTATGAGGAAATTTTATTCGATCAACAATTCATGTTGAGGAGCTAGGTGATCAATGATGCAGAAGCTGGATAGGGGTATCTCTAGTGGGTTGGGCATACAGGTCATCTATTGGGCATGGTATGCCTATGGGCCTTTTGGCCATGTATTTCAAGTCATGTCGGCATTGTCCTTGGGGCCTACGGGCCATGTACGAGTTCCCCTTCAACCCCAAAAGGGGGATTATCCATAGTAAAATAAAAAATACTTCCATATGGCCATTTGGGATTACAAAATATGTAAATAATTCTCCGAGTCTCATGTCGTTGAAGGGAAGCAAAAGAAGAAGAGGACGACATAGAAAAATACGGATAAAGGGAAGAAGTGAAAGAATGGTTTACCTCTAACTATGGAAAGGATCATACTGGTAAAATCAGAAAGTGAATAAGATATTTTTATTAATGTGGAGAAAAAGTACCCAATTTTGTGATTGCTGTGGTAAGAAAAAGGTTTATGATGTAGATTTCATCATCCACAATGAGATGGGACACTATGCGAATCAATGTCCCTAGAATAAAAGGAATATTTCCCAAATGATGATATTTTATAATGGTCATGATATGATACATAGAATAATTAAGTGGATGGATTAATATTCCTCATTCAGAATCTTGTAATTTGAATATTTTATCAGCAAGGTACTAGTTATTAAAATTATGGAATATATAAAGATTGTACTACAATTCTATTTCATTATGTATTTGAGGTTATATGATGAATTGTACCAAGGATAAGTGACTTAGAATAAAGTAAATATCATGGGAAAGTATATGGTTAAGGGAAAGGTGACCCTTAATATATATCTGATTTTGAGATAATTATGAAGAAATTATTGATTCAGATAAGTACTCACTACATTGGATATGATTTTTGATGTGTTAAGAAGTGGTCTATACTATCATTGCTGGACTTTAAAACACTTTTTTATTTAAGGAATATACCCAATAACATGTATCTTTCATAAGGAATATGAAATAATACATGGGTTTTTTGGTAGTTCATGTTATTACCATATTCCAAGATGATACATGATGAAGATATTCAGATTTTTTGAATGTAAAAATTTAGATCTTCTTTATGTTGATTATGGGTTAATGATAACTTCATTATGGAAATTCAGATACCTTCATTCTAATGTGTTGAATAATTATACGTGGTAATTTTTAACCATTTATGAAATGAATTAAGTTTATCATTGTCTTAACTTTTATAGGTTTATGTATTAATTCACCATATGGGGTAACCTGTGCTAAGTGAAAACGTATAGATAGGTCAAGGGGAAATCAAAGGATGAGTTTGTAAAGAGAAATGCATATTTATACTCTTATTTAATAGAATAATACCTCAAATGTTGTCTAATTATCATAATCATTATCTATGAAATTTTATATAGTAATTTATAGTTTTGTAGTAATTAACATTTATCTGAACATGTTATCTATCACGTTCCATCAGAACTTCATAGTTATATTTTTCTTCTATCTCTAAGTTTTTACTTCCAACTAATGTCACCCCATTCAAAAGCATAATTTATCTGGTGACCACCTTTTTTTTCCTTAAACACTTTTTAGGATGATAATTTATTAACTACATTTCTGATGTGCGTTTCCCACAAGGGAATTTCCATGCATTGATGTTTAACATTCGAAGTGATGTTTCAAATTATGAGGATGCAATTCTTTTAGGGATGTAATAATGTAACATCCCATGAATTTATAAATAAATTTAATATATAATGCCAGAAATGTTGATTCTCTATAAAATAATAATTTATTATAACCTCACCAATGAACATAATTTTTCCACTTCTGTAATTTTAATTTCAAAACACTGACACACATGGTTGAGTTCAGTTAGATATTTAGATTCTGATAAGGAATAATTTATTTCTGAAAAATAGAAACATACTCTAATGAATATTAACATAACCATATAAATATTAATGAATATTAATGAATATTAAATTGGCCAAAAAATATAACCTTCACTGATGAATGTATAAATACAATTTAGAGATATTATAAGTGAAAAAATTATAATAATATTGTATTGGTATTTTTGTATGTCATAAATATTTTAATTAAAATTTTATGATTAATTTAATAATATAAAATGGAAAGGTATTTTCTTATAATTTAATCATAAATTTTTATTTTATTGTCTGGTGGTTAGAAGATAATTTTATGGGAACTTGATGAATTTTTCAGGTATGTTATAAAACAAGCTATAGTTTAATGTTGTTTTTTTGAATAATTTGTAAATTTATTTAAAAATTAAATTTAAAATATTTAGAAAAATATTTTCAATCAATGAATTTTATTTTTAAATTAGAATCCTTGAAAAATGGTTATGGTGAAACTTTGGTATTTTTTCTAAAATACTTGAATTTTTCATGAATAGTGAAAATATAGTTTTTTGTTTACATTTTTTATAATGATAGCATAATTTGAAATACGTAATAAAAAATTAGGTTGACATTTGTACAATGAAATATTATGCGTGGTACCCCATGTGGCTAAAACCATGGGCAAATACCATGTGAATGCCATGGTTTTTCAAAAACCACTAATTAGGTGTCCCTTTAAATTAATAAAAAAACTCCCTCTCATTTACTATAAATTCCCAATCATTCCATCATTTTCATTCATTCAAAACTCATCTTCCTAGAATATATGGTAGTTTTTTCTTCCTATTACCCCTCCCAAGGTTTCATCAAGCCCTCAAGGTCCCAACCATAATGTCTGAGGAGTTACTCTACATGGTAAGAGAATTCTCAACATCTCTTTTCCATCCATGATCTGTTTTATGTGGTATAGATTTCATGTTTTTATACCATATTATTATTTCTCTATTATGATGTCACTATAATTTTTTAGTAATCATGTATGATTGGTTGATCCATTTCCCATCTCTTTTTAATGTTTTCTAAAACCAAGTTTCATAGTCGTTATGCTGCATAATGTTCTTCTCAAAGTCTCACTCTTTTTCAAGCACACTTATTATGTTATTATATTTAAATTTAAATTTTTTTATTTTGGGATATTTCATTCCATATCCCACTTATTTTAAATATAATTTTTTATTGATGATATATCCTTTTTCTCTCATAAAAATGTTTTGTGAAACTTTATGCAACACGGTTAGGATGCCGAATTTTCGTCGGGGATTTCTCAGCATTTCTTTTATTTCAAGTTCCTTTCTTTTCTTTTTATTTACTCATCACACCTAATCCAAATGAATAAATTATTCAGGTATCTTAAATGAAATTTAAATTTATTATGATGTTGTAATATTACCTCATCATCTGTCCTTTACCATTATTTTATACTAAAAATTAAATCACCATCTAGGATGTGCTAATTTACCACATTCAAGGATGATGGGTTATCAATTTCTACTATCATCTTCAATTCCGGTCATGAAACACATATTATGGATTAAAAAGACTATAATATGTGTATTATTTCTCATAGATGGTACTATAATGTATTTCTACACATGGTTTTTATTTATAAATACAATTAGTTCATGGTGTTCAAAAACTGCCAATTAACCCAAATGGTTATCATTAAATAATTTATATAATGATTAGTCTTCACTCTAAGTAACAAAATGAAATTTACAACCATGTAACATTATACATGTTCACTAATAACATATAACTTCTATTATTTACTACAATCTTCATTTCACAAGATTCTCCATTCACGTATATAAGTATATCGATCATGAAACAAAGGAACCCGAACAATGAAATTGAACCTCTTAACCCATCAAACAGGCCATGACTAAACATAATGAGGTTATAATAAATCAATTAAAAGTATAAGAGGTTATGCAAATATTATTTAATGAATTTAATTTGGTCATCTAGGACACTAAGATCAAGTTAATAACACCACCATACATAAGGTAAGGGGTTTCTTCATCTCACTTTCATTTTTGAGAGATATTCTATATTCACTACTAATACCTATGTATGGTGTATGTGTAATGTACATTGGTATTTCAAATGATAAATCTATTTATTTTCATTATATTTAATTTATCATTACATTTTTATTAATTTTTGGACATAAGATTCAATTAATTACAAAGTTGTAATGAATTTCTACCCGAACCTCCATTTTCATTAGGGATTCCCTTATTCTTAACTCAACTAAATAAAATTCTTATTTATTCATATGTACTACTCATAAATTCTATGAAAATGTTATATATGTTTCTAAAATCATAATCATTCTTTATTATTTAGGGTGTTATGTGTTTTAAATGAATCTTTCAAAAATTCTTCTGAAATGAAAACCCGATTTAGGGAACTTCTCTAATTATTACCTCTTTTGAAGTTCACTGTATATTCTGCTTTATGCCATATTTACCTTGAAAAATTTACACATTTAAAATTTAAAATGCCAAATTATTTCATTTCTTGTTTTATGAAAGAAACCATGCCTCTAGGCTTTAAAATCTCTTTAAATAATTACTTAAACCCCAATAAAATGTTATATGTATAAAGCTTCTTTAAAAACACTTTTTAAATGATTTCTCCTAAATATGTTTTGTATGCCTCAAATAAAATTTTAATGTATGTCCCTTTTATTTTATGGGATATACATGTTCTAAATCATATTTCATCAAAATTACACATGATTTTCCAAAAGAACCCTTATTTCCAAAGTAAAAAGTGTTTTTCACATCTCACATTAGCTTTAATGGGATATATTCTTTGTTCACAACATAGTTCTTAATTGTAGTGAATGTACCGACTTTTGTTAAGGTGGTATGAGACACTTTTGAATGTTTAAGGATTATTTCCTCCCGAATTTTTCAATGGTCTCATTTACAATTAAATACATTTATATCAAAATACATTGATGAATCTGTATCCCCTAATCTATACTGGTTTTGAGAAGGAATGATATACTTGTATTAGATCTATGTCAAAATAATGTTTTGGACTTGCAGCGATGGGAGGGGCCTGCTATAGCTCTCGATTCATCGATAGGTCTCACGAGACAAATCAGTTGGAGAAAAACCATTTGAGTTTGTATCAAAAAAAAAACAGGTTTCAACCCATAAACGTAAATAATTTCAATGGTATGGTGTTATAATAATTCTAATACATATTTTCCAATAAATAAGCATTCTTTTAATTCATTTTTAGTTATTACTATCCATGATGTTTTAAATATGAAAAAATATATGGATCCAGTTTCATTCTTTGTTTATTAATGGCGTTTTTTTTTTCATTTATTCACCATGACATATTGACTATTCTAGTTTGATTATGATTTGATTATTATTGACCATGCATACTCTATTTGAAAGCCTTAATGTTCATTTGAGCTCACCCATTTCATTTGTTTACCTTTATATTGATATGAAGAGGGAATCGTCTATTGAGTTTCCAAGGATGCATTTTATAATCTTTTTCTACATTTTATTTTGTTACCTTTACCAATGTAATATGAGTTACATGTATGTATCTAGCTTCTTCAAGACTTCTAGACATATAATTCTGTCAGGATTTGATTCCCTGTAATAATGAAAATGTAATTACAAATGCACAAGAACTAGGATTTTGGGTTCAAGTCATTACACTGACTATAGATCTATCTTAGAGAACCATACTTACCACTTTTACATTTCAAAAGGATCATTGATTCACTGAAGGGGGTAATGGTTTTGACTATCACCAAATTCAGACTTCATATGTCTATGCTCAATTGTAGACCACTGTCTACCTTCTTCATAAAAAAGACTGGAGCACCCCATGGTGACACACTTGGACGGATAAAAGACTTCTTCATCAGGTCGTCAACCTGAATTCTCAAATACCACAACTCAGAAGTCATCATTTGATATCGAGCCATCGAAATCGAACATAAACTAGGTTGAAAGTCTATTTTGAACTCAACGTCATATCGAGGGGGTAGAGTTACAACCTCTTTGAGAAAATCATTCGGAAACCTAGTTAATACCCTAGAACATCAACAATATCTGTATCTTCTGATCCTAATGATAATTCTACCTACAAAGTGAGAAGAGGCTCCAAATTCCAGCTCCACAAATGATAAACAACTAGATAACGAAAGCAACATGCTAGCTACCCACATAAGAGAATGTAACCATTATCCAGAAGAAGTTGATAATAGAATGCACAGAAAATGACCAATCAATTACTAGGATGAAATCATATGGGTGCATCTATAGCAGAAGAAGATTCCCACTGGACTGATGTGGCCCCATCAAATGCATATATCATTGAATAACATAAAACAGACTAGTATGACCCCAAAATAGCATACTCAACACCAGGGGAATCAGAAGCATCTTTTCCGTTAGTCTAATGGAATGGGCAAGAATGGGGGCATCAAATGTGTGGAAATACCCGAAATCAAACAAGGAATATGAAAGGGTACTAAATGGACTGATCATACCTTAAAAAACATTCGACCCTGCTGTAACTGCTACCTCTGCGATGTACAACTTCTTTCACCCATCTGCTCTAACTCTTTACTATCAACGGCCTCCCTGACCACACCAAGGTCACAATCCCTAAAGATAACATTATGGTTGGCCTTCTTCTGAATCATCTACCCTTGGTGGAGTGGGATCCCAATACCCCTGTTGCTGTAATGTCGGGATTTTAAACTACTTCTTATAAGGTGGTAATTGAACCAGCCCACCCCCAAAAAATTACACTTTGACTAAGAACTGGTTTTGCATATTCCCGCGATCTCCACACACAAAGAACCTCAATCCCAAGACCATGGTGAAAGAAAAAGAACCATGAGATTAGAACTAGAACTGCTAAGGCCTACTCCCTACTGGCTAAAACCTAGAAGGCCCTAACTTTTAAGACCTACTATTGAATGATTTCCCCTTTGATGAACACTATTCCCTCCCCTCTAGCAGCATGCCTCCTAGTGAGTGAATCCTTCACACTACCTCAAACTTCTTATAAACATCTAATCATGTCGATAGAGTGAAATGAGTATCAAAATAGAGAAGTTAAGGTCAGAGTGACTCCTCTATGTATCATTCTCAAGACTCGTCATCTAGGAAGAGATCTAGTGTGGAGAAAAGGGGATCATTTAACTTTATCCCTAGTACCCTTACCAACATATTCCACTTATAGAGAGAGAGAGTAGTTCCTTTATCTTATAATACTTTATCATGGAAGAAATGAATTCTTCCTAGAACTCCTTCTCATTGCCAGCCTATAAAATCATAGTATCCTTCAACTCATTTATGTAAAGTATCCACAACTGATGCACTGGTCCTCATATCTAATTGTCTACATAAGGTACGTAGTACTCTGTTGGATCCTGAATCAAGAAGAATGCGATCACTATCTCCTCAATCCATCATTCCATCTCCATGTTTGAGACGATTCCCTTGTACTTCATCAGAGTCTACCGTAGGAAGGAACAAAGATTCTTCTACCCCAAGGAATATTCCTTCTCTCTATCAGACCTCCACTGATCAACTGTTTCAACCTGTCAGGCCTCAACTACTCCTACCACACGGGGGAGACATTTGGGTTCCATAGATGAAAAATTAAATGAGGAACTCACAAACATGAGTAGTGTGGTAAATTTATTTTAAATTTTTTAACTCTCCATTATTTTTAAATACCCAAAACACCCAAGACACACAAGAACACAAGTCATTATAATGCATGAACCATTCCTATGGCCTCTACCCAATAATAGGTGTCGCCTCACTTTGTCATTCAGTTGGTCTAGAGTCCTTCCATCGGTTTATGGGGGCCCTAAAATCCCGTGTCTTTGCTGATCTTCCCTAGCCTATTTCACATGCCAAGATTACCTAACATTATATCCCTACCTCCCCATGAAATCCTCACTATGAATAACCCCAAAACCCATCCTATCTCTCAAACTACATAAAACTACCTCTAATACCATTTTTTCATGACCCACCTTCTTCAAGATAAGGGAAGGGATAACAAAGTTCCATGCACTTCCTTCCTCATGTTGAAGGAGATATAATGTCCCCCCACAAGTCCTGCATTCGACATGCCCTGAAGTGGCGACTATAACCATGGGTATAAAATATCACACATAAATAGAAGGACTTAACTTTTTTATAGAACAATATATGGAGATAAGATGGTAACTCCCAATAAACTCCAAATACAAAAAGTAAAAGTGAAGCCAATACCCATTCCCACATGCATGTGAAAAAGAAATGCTAATAGAAAGTACAGTGAAAACTTCAAGTGAATTGTGACAAAAGAAAATTACTAGGTAGTGAGAACATCCAAACATGACACCCAAGCTAGTAAGGTCTAGCACAGTCCTCAAAGTCCTCATGGAATCCTAGAAACAGTTCTATATATGTAGGTTGGGCATACATGTATACTCAGTAGGAAAATCTAAAGCCAGCCATGCACAAGTGAGGGAGCATTCTAATGTCCCAATGAGAAAATTTAAGAAAATTAAACCACCAACCATGTAATAAAAACTAACCCATCCTCAATAATGAAGACTCTCCATATAATGCAAGTCAAGTAAAGTAATAATAAATGAACTTCAATATTTGGGAAGCCCACACCACATTCGAAATGGTTAACTGCTCGTTCCAAATTACTAATTGCCTGACGCTACCACTCTTCCCATAAACAGTCCCATTTCCACAACCCAACCATACACACTTGGTCCTCAAACCATAAAAAATCTGTCCCATAGAAACTGGGGCCACAACAACCACACCTCTCACCCGAAGACCCCTAGGCCTCATCCTGAAGACACTTGGGAAAACAAACCTGGCTCACAGACTCCTAAGCCTCTCTTCTATATCAATCCGTAGACCGTAGAATCTGGGACTATGGTAAGCCTCATGCCATTATAGCCTACCTATATATGCTCGAGCACTAAAATCCCAAAGGAGGGTTCGAGGAAGAATGTTAGTAACCATCCATCCATCCTCCCACCAGGATGTTGGGAAAGACACCCTACCCCATGAAATAGAGGTGTTAGGAACTAAATGCCCATCAATAGTGGTGCACAGATAGAATTCACTAGAACATGCAATATATATATATATGTAAAAAACTCATCTCATCGTATGGGTTTCAAAATAAGAAATATTCCCACACAAACCACCTTTGTTACTACCCCTACATGCATGACCATAGAAAATTCCACAAAAAAACCCAATCCTAACCCATGTTTTTTAACCACTTTCTTTTTAATAAATAATAGGTTAGATTTAAGTTGTTCCAGTACTACCTGAGGAAACAAACAAGAACAACATCCACAACCATTCATAGAAGGATATAGTCCAATAAAAATATCCATGAAAAAACTTACCTACAGTACAACTACATGATAGAAAAAAAAATATTTTTGAAGTCCCACTACGTAGAAGGTCCATATCCACATAGCAGTAATACTTACCAACGTTGCTATGCATCCACAAAATAATAAAGGTAGTTCAACTGCATATAATTTCATCCATTCCACAACCAATCAATCTCACAGACTGAGAAGAAAACTCACCAGATGTAACACCCCACTCTCAAACCCCAATGTAACTACCATTATCCCCATCCCTGCTGCACACTTATACCACACCCTTCTCATAGATCCCACTCCTCTACCCAACCTTTTACCCACAACCGTTCTCCCCACAACAGTATCACACAACTAACACCAGGTTGAAAAACTCCACAGAACACAACAATCAGCCACACCTATCAACGAGATCTGTAAACATTCTTATTTAACCAGAATAAGTTCTTTAATTAAACATAATTATTACCAGGTTGATCACTCAATGGGCTTGATCGTGGGGAATTCAATTATTTAACCAAGTATACCTTATTATGTAGATTTTGTTTCACAGTCATTTATTCAAGAATCATAACAAAACAAAACATTATTAGTGAAAAAGAAAAGAATACCAATGACCATGATTTCTAGAAGTCATATAGCCTCAAAAACCATAACTAAATCAATGATTATAAATAAAACATGTGATCAACATCAATACACTCTATGTCCGTTATTTTATTTTCCTGTGTTATCTTTTGATCATAATTAGCCATTATGCAATTATTGTTTCTATGAAATTTTTTCAACTATTTCTCATAAGGATCAAATAGAATTTCCACCCCTCATTATCCACAATTAAATTGAAGAAAAATAAATGCCTACATGGATGATCAAAGGAATCATGTTCTTCCTTGTTCTAAGAACCGCTGTTGCTTGAGAAGCATGAAAGAACCCTAAGAAATCTAAACGAGAGGGGTTGTAACATAGGAGCATGACTCATCATGGGAGGAAGGATCTAGCTGCACCAAGGGGATATGGTAAAAATAGAAGAAAGAAAATATCTCATCTTTGAAGAGTCAGATCCTATTTTAGAGGAAGAACGGTTTTAAAATACAACATTGTGGGATCGTGATCATGATCACATGGTTTGGGTATCTCAAATCACCAAGGATGTTAGCATGATTAAATATATATTCAATACCCTTTAAAAATCTCTAATAAAAACATTAATAAGGATTTAAACATAGTTTATTTCAAATAAAATTTAATAGGAGTGAAACTGGAAAGCTAGGAAAAACATGGAAAACCGCAAATGAGTTACTAATGGGAGAGTCACCGGCGGTGAGCCACTGATGTGAGAGATACTGATGCTAAGCCACCAATTCTAAGCTACCTATGTTGAGAAACTGACTTCATAGACAACCTCTATAGCAACCTACCGATGAATCAACCTATTGATGCCTCTACCTAAAGATTCATCGACCTACCAATACCCAAACCTTCAAACACAAAGTCCTATCGATGCCTCGATATACCGACGCCCTAACTCACTGATTCCAATGCACCCAACTCACTAATGTCGATACACTTACTTTTTTATGCACTAACTTTTTGATACACTAACATGACGATGCACTGACATGTCGACACACTGACATGCCGATGCACTAACATGCCAATTTAAAACTAGAAATTTCGAAAACTATTGAAGTAAGCCACCACCAGCTCCAAGAACAACTCAAACACTACATTTTCAAAATGGAATGTCCTAAGGGAATGTGCGTTATGAAATTTATCTATGATATAAAAAATAAAAATCACAAATAAACAATTTTTCATGGTATCATAAATGAGATATTAGAAAATCATCTTCTATTCATGAATGAAATGAAATAAGTGGTTATGAGAATATGATATTGGATTGTCATCCATTTATAAATCTTAATTATAGAGATATTGTTTTAGTGAATGAAGAAAATTATATTAATTAACATGTGGAAAATAATAAATATGTTGATTTTGAGAGATTTAAAGAAATTAATGGATGATTCCAAAAATCTTGTATATCAATAATGTAAAAAATTTAAAAAGTATAAAATGAAAATAATATTATATCATAACAAAAATGTTCATGGAAATTATAAAACCATAATTGAATATATTATTACTATTATAAATTATTCTATACCTGTTGGTGAAGATATTAACTCAAATAATTATAATTCATGGATATTAAGTATCTAACTTGGATTTTATACTAATAATATTCCAGATTGTATAAAATATTTTAGTTTCTTATGGGATGAAATAAAATCTATTATTGACTATAAAGTATGTGGTATATCTTGATAGAAATAAAATTTAGGAGAGACAACATCTTGGGTTTCATAGATTTTCAAGTGAAACATTCCAATTATTACATGTCTTTAAAATATATTCATGTTTGTAGAAATATCTACCAATATGAGAAGAAATGATGTTTAGAGAATTAATTATAATGATGATTTGGTTCATCCAACATATGAAAAATCATGGATGAAATTTATGAACAATATCCTGATTTTTCAACTAAGGGAAATGCTATTATGGTGGGTCTATCTTGTAATGGTATTAATATGTTTTGGTAGATGCTCACATCTTATAGCATGTGGACAATTATTTTTGAAATTTTAAATCTTTCACCATTGATGGGTTTGAAAAAACATTCCAGTTTATTGATTATACCAATATTCATAAATTCTGATCCTTTCAATGTCATAAACCTCTACTTGTAACCATTAATAAGAGAATTGAAGAATATTTGGGATCTTGGTGTGCTCAAATTCGATGTTTCTTGAGAAAAATATTTTAGATATTTGTTGTTATTATATAGAATATAAATTAGTTCCCATCGTATGAAATGATGTCTAGAAGAAAAATGTAGCATAAAATACCTTGTACTGTTTCTATGAATGATAAACGATTGAGAATACTTAAATATCATCCTAGTCTCTTTTCCATGGAGCATCAATAATTCCTTCCAATAGATCATCATTAAAAAAAGAATCCCTATAGGATTGATATTAATATTGACACTGAACAACCACATTAACATATGTCAGGAACTAATGTTCTTAATCAATTGAATGATTTTAGTTTTTTAATTAGGGAAAGGACAGATGAACCGTATAAATATGATGAATGTTAAAACTGAAGCCATAAACCTTTGGTAAAATAAGTGTATATATATTTTTAGTTTCCATATATTTCAACCATTTTCCTATATAATTGATTAGACATAATGCGCATTCAGACATATATATGTAAAATATTGATATAAATTCTTATAATTTTTTTTGGTAAAACCAATGGTTACTTACAATATATTCAATAGTTATTTTATTTGGGTATTTAACAAGAACTAGGGAGTTGTGGCTATCATATATGCATGAGTTATTTGTTGGATGTAAGAGCATAGTTAGTTCTGATTTAGGGTGTGTACCAATATTCACCCACTATACAATAAGACAATATCAATAAATGGTCATATATTAGAAGTGTAAGAGATTAATTAATTTCTAATGATTAGTTGTATTTATTCAAAATATAATTCTAATTAATTATATTTAATATTTGTTTGTTGGATGCTTTAAAGAAAAACAAGGATTCTATGATATATTTTCGAACATTGGGGATCTCTATAATATTTAATATGGAGAGGATCTTGAGAGAATAATATAAATAGAAATAATATCAATATATATATACACATATTTATAATAGATTAATTTGATGAATTTAATAATATGAGGGATATTTTTATTCGATAGGATTCATAATTTTTAATGTTTAGAGTGAACTAAAATAGAATAATATATAATTACAGTAACCGTTGAATAATAATCCCCACCATCATGTTCCTTATTTTTATCCTTATAATAGATCATCTAACGACCTACAAATATTCTATTGTTCATTCTAGTTCTTGAAGAGCATATTTTTCAGAAAATGATGTTTATTTTTTGGAGACGTTATTTAAAAAACGATGTGAATAATAAAGGAGTTAAAAGTTAAAAAACTAATTTCGTTCACCAATGATATTATTTTACCAAAAAAAAATATTCTATTTTAATTAATCTATTCTCAAATTGAGTATTTCTCATTCATTATATTCCAAATGATTAATTTTTCTTTTATTATTAAAATGTTTGTGGATTTTAATAAATATTTTTCATGTAAAATATAAATTTTTTTTTCATGTAGTTTATTATAGTCCATTGAAATCAACATAACCTTAATTTAATTAAATTAGACCATCCAGAATTAGTCATTTTATTTTATTTTATTTTTAATAAGTATTAAAATAGAATTTTTTATAAGGTGGATTTAAACATTAATAAAACATATATAATAAATTCCTAAAAAACTCACATGGTCCTAAGACTAAAGGACATAAATGAAACATTAATCTAGAACTATTTCAAATTCCCCATTTAGAAATATTTTCTTGATAATATATATGATATATTCCCCTGAATCCATTTAATATAAGGTGGGAAATTCCCCTTTAATCAAGAATTTTTATCATGAATTAAGTCTTATTTCTCCCTCCATGTTGTACCCTCATTAATTGTATAAATATGATGAAAAGTCAATACAAATACAGAAATACCTTCAAGATTAACGATAATTTAACTCCTTATTAATATGTCAATACAATTTTTTATGCATTTAAAACACAATTATATGAATGTATAGTTTCTCATGAGGTAAATTTGAGAAATTACCTATTCACAATAAATTTTAAAATAAATAATCTAAACCAATATTAATCAAATAACAAGTCTGAATATAAATAAAATATCTTAATAAAAAATGAACTAAATAACCTATCCCAAAAAAATTTAATCAACCTAAACCACAAATATACGAATTAACCTAACAGAAAAGTTAATAATCAATTAAATGTAATTATAAAAATAATTACTACAAAACCAAAATGATAAAATTGATATTACCCAAAAAATACTTAACTAAAAAATAAAAAAAATTATTAACATAAAATAAACTACAGAACCAAATATAAAAAATAGATACCCCAAAAATGACAAAAATATACTATCTTAAAAAAACTTATCCCAAGACGAACGAAATAAAATATCACAAAATAATACAAATTAACTAATCCCATATAACTCAATTGTTTTAAAAAGAACAAAATGGCCAAAAAACTGACAAAAAATACCTACCCCTGATGTGCAAAAAATTACATAACCCAAAATAAACCTAATGAACTCAAAAAAATTTGAAATAACTCAATGCTGAAACAATTCACCAAATAAAAAATGACCTAAACAAAAGTGGAAAAAATTAAATTTCCAATAATAAATAAAAAAATATAACTAATAAAAACATAAGTGATATATGATGAAAATGGCCTAACTTAAATAAATGAAAATTACCATAAAAATCGACAAAATGATCTATCCAAAAAACATAATTTCTAAATATGACAAAATATCTGACCCAAAAATAAACCGAATGATGAAATAATTATAGAATGAAAACACCCTCCTTAAAAATTTACAAAATAACTAAACCATAAAGTATGAAAATTTCTCCAACCGATTTTCCAATTCACCAAAAGACCAAGTACAAAAAGAAAATAAAAAAGATGACTAAATTTTCAAAATGTATAATGGAAAAAATAACCAAATAACATAACAGGAATAGAATTTCACCCAAATGGACATACAAGTGGAATACATATCAAACCCATGTTTATCTTGCTAATTAGTATTTATTGATTATCTTACTACATTATTATTAAATTTCTAAATAATTTAATATTTAAATTCTTTTTCATTTATAAAATTTTTTATATAAATAAAATTATAATTCATTCTATGATGTGATAAAATCCTATGTATTATATATTGTTTATTTTAAAAGGATATGATCACTATATTATTAATATAACAATGCCTTCCCTATGAGAATTCATTCCATTTGATCTCATTTAAATTAATTCACTTTTATCATATTCTAATGTGAAATTTGATGATAATACCTCATGGAGACTCAAAACTATATTTTAATATATTTTGATAATGTTTTAACTTGGTGTGAGTATATGGTTAATCATAATGATTTTTCAAAACATATTTTTTAGTTTGATAAATATCATATTATTCATAAATTTAATATTATAGTAATATATTTCATTTTATCCATGTTATATAATGAATAAAGGGTTGTATTCCTTGAACAAAATTATTTTTCTCAAGTAGGAGGAAAATAAATGGATGTGTGGTAAATGAAAAATATAAGAAAATATTGTAATTTTTTGTATATATTCCATATTTTGATATATAATTCATAATTGAATAATTTTTATATTTTTTTCAGTGTCCCCTAGGGACCCTCTTTGATAAATTAAATGAAAATTTTGGTCCATATGATCATTTTTGATATGTATTGTGGTTGGAGAACTAGGGGGTTTCAGATGTTGATCGGGAAAAAAACTATTCATGTTAAGTATTGGCCCCCAAAAAACACCTCTCAAATCCCTCATAACATCAAGATGAAAAATGATAATGAAAAATAAATTATTGAAAAAATAGATATATAGGAGCATGAGTGTGGAAAATCATTCAACGACTAGTTCCAAAGAGTTTTTCATTTATATTTCCATCACTTCCATTTGTGGTTACTAATGGTTCTGGTTCTTGAATGGAATGAATTATCTCTATATATTATGCACATAATAATGAAAATGAGGTTTTCTTTTGTATTCATGATGATTATAAACCGGTGGTGGTGAGGATAATGATTTTGATGATGTTAATACTAAAGATAATGGTGCTGGTGATGATAATGATGGAATTGGTGGTGATGATTGAGATATTGGCCCCATACATTTTTATATTGATTGTAAAGGGAAATGTGTGGATATTGTCTAATGAATACAAATTATTTATGGTTTTTATTTTATATGTTGGTTATTTTATTTTCAATGGTTTGGAAAATTGTAAAAATACATTTTCTATATTTATTTATATAATAGCTATACATTATTAAATGTGTAATATTGTTTGTAATTTGTTTTGGGTCATATGAGAGGTTCTTAATGGTGATACTATTTTCCATTAAGGATAGGAATCTATACCAATGGTTTGTATATCCGTGGGTAAACAAATCTTTTGGAAGTTTTTCTATTCCCATTGATTCATAAACCATTGGTGTACATGTATACCAATGGTTTTAAGTAAAACGTGGGTATTAAAATTTGGAAGATTACTATTCCAATAGTTTCAAAGAAATTTTTTTTATTGCCCTATACTGAATACTATAATCACCATCTATCGTAGAACCATCAGTACATTCTACAAGAACCCTTCGGGGGCCTATAGAAATAGTCCAAATGCATTATTATAACATAATTTTATAGTATTGTATTTCTTGAGGATTATTGGTTAATTATATTTAAGTATTTCCACAATGAAATACTTATTCCACACCAAAATGTGTATTAATATATTATATTGATGGTTTATTATTTAGGTAAAAATATAATATTATATTCCTCTATATATTAATCACCCTAAAAATCTTATCAATGATATTATGAGATACTTCAATATCACAAGGATATAGTCCTACATATATTTTAGTTCAATGGGTTACCCCTCAATAATATTATTTATTCCATAATGGTGAATGAATCGTAATTTTTTTTTGTGAAAAATCAAGAAATATATATGTGAATATACAATTTTCTCTAAGAGGATCAACTAGAATTATAGGATAAATGTGTAAAAATTTTAGGTTATTAAGGACATGAACTAGGGTCTTTATGAAGTACTAATTACAGTCCCACATGAGGTATGAGAAGTGAATATTTTTTTAACATAATGGTTTTTTAATAATCTTATAATTGGGAATCAATACAACACTGATGGTTCAAAATCATTGATGTATGAGAAGTGAAGATTATTATGATCAAAATCAATTCAGATAAAGAATTATCTACCCTATAATAAAATTGTGTTACCCTTGTAAAAAAAGTATGATGATGTGTGTTCATTCAATTAAAATATACTTTTGTCACATTGTAACCATCATGACTTATTCAAAATAATTGACATAAGTAATCACCTAGTTTATGAGTTGTGTTTTTCCACAAAAAGTTAATGTCCCCAAAATTTCAATGGTGGTATACAATCTCCCAATATATATAAATTTAATATGACTATTATTGAAAATTTTCATTGTAATATTCTACTATATGAAATAATAAACTTAATTTATTTATATTTTTTTCAATAAAATCTATGTATTCAAAGGATATTATCAATAATAAGGTAGTCCCCTGTTTAATGAGAATGGAATAAACCTACTATTGAAAATAATGGTTTATTATTTTATATTACTCATCCAATAATTTTTTAGATATCACTCAGTGTGGTGTAAATATTACCAATGTTGTAACTGAATATAAAATATTTTATTGGATGAATATCAAATCATATGGGAGAGAATGAAATAATATACCCTCACCATTCTCAAAGATTGAGTTTTCCCGAGTCAAAGGAATGAAGGAAAAAATATCTCAAATTATATATTATATTCATGAATAAGATCTAATGGTGACAAGGTCTTAATTTAATCATTTTTATCTTATTTTGAAGATATATTAATAGGATAATGTGAATTCTTGGATAATTATATTTTTTTAGTGAGTCATATTTTAATATATATTCAACGATACTGTGAATATCCTTAGTGTTGTGCCATAATTTATTTGATGATGATAATAATGATGAGTAAATTATATTTAATGAATTAATCCCTTGGGGATTAAAATTGGGGTGAGTATACCATAAAAAATTATATTAACATCTTATTCACTTTTTATATGAGATGAGTTTTAGCATTAAATAGAATATTAAAAATAGTGAACTAGTCCACATTCAATTGTTTTTATGACTCAATGCCTAATGGAACAATAATGTCCATCAACAGAGAAAATTATTTTGATATTGATTCCGTGGATTTATAAGAATTCATCCATTGAATCTAAAAATGCATGATGGAACAAATTGGTAAAAATCATTGAAATATACCATTTTAATGATTAATGTTTTTCTAGAATGGTTATTTTCAACAGCTTTACCATTGAAGAATGGTTAATAAATAAATGCTAAAAATATAGATGATATTGTATAAATATTAATATGGTAATCATCCACACTAGATAAAGTTTTTTTAAAGTAAAATAAATTTCTTATAGAAAAAACCAGAAAAATATTTTCTGTTTAGACCAATAATGATGGTGATGGCTCAATAAAAAGTTGTTGAGACCGTGTAATGGGTTTTGAGACTCATGGTTGATTTCTATGTCACGAATATGATGATTAATTTATAAAAACAATTATTTATGATAGGATAACATGAATTAGTATATAGAATAAATTAATATAGTTTTTATTGAACTTTTTCACTAAATAAATCATGATTGAACTGAAATTAAATTATGTTTTGGGGGAGATGAATATTTTGGTATTTATGTATATAGATAAATATAGTTTCTAATTCATATTTACATGTTTGGATTATATTATCTATTTTTATATTATTTCATGACAATTAATATTTATTCACTCTATGATGAAGTATAGTGGTTATTAATTTAGATGATAAAGAAATCTAGGTATGATTAATCGAAATATAATATTGTAAATGTAAGATTATTATCATGAGAGGATGATTGTAGTTACTCCATGAGATTCTTAACCACATGATAATTTGACCCATTTTATAATTATTAATTATCATAGTAATAATTTTAATATTAAAATATGTTTATGAAAGTGTATATCACTTAAATATAATAGTGGTCATTTCATTATTTAAGTTACAAAAGATAAATGATAAAATAATAATGACTGATTAAAACAAAATGAATATAATATTTTACTTGATTGGAGGATAATATTTAATGATGTGCTAAATTGGTTTATCATGATTGTTGATTTAAGATGCAATGTAAATTTGAGTGTTGTTCAATAATTTTTTTTGGCCTCTCCATAGATTAGTGTCTCAATAGTAAATATAGCATCATATCATAAGTTGATGTTTGCATTATTGGATGGGGTTTCACCCGGAATATAATATATGAGATTTATTTAAAATAATATTTAACAGGGATAGATTTATTGCACAAAAACACATCCAATTACCACACAATCATTCAAAGTTATAGAAAAGAATACGGTCTTTTCAACATAAATAAAAAGTTCTTTCTAGAAATAGAGAATTAGTTTGAGATGTATTTGTTTGAAAATTTGATGATTATTTTGTAATGAATAATGTCAAATTTTGATTTAATCCATTTCTTAAAACATGAAATTTTGATGACAAGGGTCATTTAGTGATTCATGGGGTGATCCAACTCAAATAATTTAGTATAACAATATCCATGGGTGGATATAATTATTAGAACATTCTATAGGAAAATGAGTAATAAATAGAAGTAGACTTATTTTTTATTATGGAATTTATATTTTAAATTAAAAAATAAAATATATAGATTAATATATGTATGAAAAATAAAATTGATAATTCAAATAAGTATATTTTTTAATATATATAGAGTTCTTGTTTCATTACATGTAGAACAGTAAAATGAAGATGTGGATGTTTCAAAATGATATTATGAGGAGATTTTATCATAGTTTAATTATATTCTTCTACTAAAGTCATTAATTATATATCATTATTTATAAAGATATCATTATAAAATTTCTATAATAATATAGTATCATTAGTACAATTAAAATCCCCACTCATTTTTAATACACTTGGTTTTTTATTGATTGTCTGGACATTTATTTTATTAGATAATTCCAATGATATAACTACTAATTTTTATTAGAGATCCCAGTTAAATACTTTATATCCATAGTTTTTATGACTTGGATGTCGTGAAATTTCAGTATATTTATAATTTAATTCCCATTATAAAGATTCCATGGTTTTAATGGGTAAACATATGAAGGTGTAATTTTACTGATTCAACCATTCTATCAAATTATTCATACTATCTATGGGAATCATCAAATCTTATATAAGAGCATCTAGGTTTTTATCAATGATGATCAACTGTTTTGTGTTTCTATAGAAATTTATTTTCTATATTTAATGTTTCTAGTTCCGAGTATCTTCTATGATAATTTAAATTGTTAAAAATTTAGTAAAAAATGGAATTTCAACATTGTGTGTCAATAAATATTATATTTTATAACATAAAATTATTCAAAACATTTTAAATATTGGAATAGTACTATTTTAGTATTTTAACAACAATTGTTTTCCTTACTATAATGAACCTATAATTATGAAATTATATTGAAGAAAGATTCAAAAATATTCTTCTAATCAAAATTCCATCTTATGATGCCTATTTGGAAAAAGGTTTCTTTTAAAAAAAAAAGTATTGCTTTGGTCAAAGACCAAAGCACATTTATTCATAAGAAAAAGGATTAAAAAAGTCGGAAGGATGGGATTTTTTATAGTCTCTATCAAACAGATATAATAATTCAACTAGGAGAGTGTGAAGAAAAGTCATGCTATGCCAAAATCCTTTGTTAGCAAGAGCATATGCAACAACATTCACTTCATGGTAAGCATGAGTAGCTATGTAATAAATCTCATAGAGAGAGTTTAGACAATTCATCTAAAGAGAGGTAAGCGACCAGGAAAGATGAGTGATGCCATTCCGAGTGGCATGAACGATAGTGGTAGAATCAATTTCAATCAAAAGCTTTCTCCAATATCATTGAAGCACAAATTCAACAACATGGATGACCCAAAGCATTTCAGCCTCTAGAGATGAAGAATGACCACATCCAACAAAAAAACAACCCTGACACTGGTCAGATGAGTCTATGAATATGGAACCATAACTTGCAAGGCCAAGATTGCCTTTGGATGCACCATCCACGTTCACTTTGATCCATTCTGGAATCTGTGATTTCCAGAATACATCAATGTAATGTTTGCGCTTTGGGTATATACCAGGCACACGGAGATGAAGAAGGATCTCAAAGTCACCAACCGAGTTGTTTCATAAGTATTTTTGAAATGAAGAGGATTTATGAATCGCAATAAAAATCGGAGCTTTTCTTGTACTGAGACTAATGAGTGTTTGTTATGAATAAGATCATTACAAACGTACCAGATCTCATGCATGAGTTCCTCCACTGCCACAGGAAAAATATTGTTAACCTATTGAGAGGATTCATATCTAATGTATTTTAAAAAAAATAAGAAAATAGAGTCAGATAAGGTCCATTTTCAAATAAATAATTCAAGAACATAATTCCATAAAGCAAAGGCCGTCGCACAAGACAAAAAAATATGAACATCATCCTCCCTGTCCTAATTACACAAGTGACATTTAGAGCAGAGTTAAATGCTAAAAGACTGCAGACAAGCTTTAGTGGGAAATAAAGGTTTCAAAATGTTAAAGTCATAATTTTTTTAACATTGGATAAATTGAAAATATCAAGGATTACAATGTGAAATTAGTGAAATATAAAAACAATTTGGATATTTTTATAAAAACTACACAAGATGATTGATAAATAATCATTGTATTTTTTATAAATTCTGATAACAAAATTGTGGGTGTCATAATTGGTTTTTGTGAGAAGATATTTTATTAAACAATTGTTAATAAGATAGAAAATATTTTCCAATAAATAAATGATGATAAATTTTTTTCACTTAAAAGTTGTGATACCATAACACTTTTGTTCGATGATTTCAATTTCATTTAAAAAACATTTAAATGAGAAAAGTTAAAGATTTTCTGAGGAAGAAAAATATTGATAGGGAAAATAAATTAATGATTTGAAGCTATTAAACGGTGGGAATGATTACAATATTAATGAATTTTAACATGAGTAATAATATGACATTGGAAAGAGATTTAAAAAAAATATCTCATTCATTTAATAAAGCGAAAAAATAGTTAAATGAAACTATATGATAAAGTTACCTCTGAAGTGGGTCAATTGTGATTCTATTGTATGATTAAAAAAATATAATATTTAATGGAGATGAATAATGTGAAGATGATTATGATAAGATATAGAGTTATCTAACAAACAAGTCATTGGATTTTATTTAATTAAATGGTTTCTTTAATATGGAAAGGAGTGGATTTTATTAAATTTCTAAAGGGAAATTTCTAATTAAATCCTAGAAATAATGATAGTATTGTGGACGATGATAATGATTACAATTATATATAAGATGGTAAATATATTAAAATTTTAATGGTTTATAAGTGTGAAATTTATAGTGATCGTAGTATTATTGAATTGAAAATTGATGAGACTCAAATGGAGTAAATTGTAATTGGAGAACCCAAGGATTTTCTTCAAAAAATATCAATCATCAAGAATGAAATAATATTATTTTAATAAATATTATCTATCAACATGAAAAATTTATATCATATAGAAAGATAGAGATTCAATTTGATGAATGAAATGAGAAACTTGAATAATTTACATGTATAAGAGATGGATTTTATGGTTTCTATGGTAGAGAACTACAAATTAAAATATAAATTACTTAAAATCATTGAATATGAATTTATAAATTTATTGAATGAATTAGATATGTTGAAATAAAACATTTTATGTTATTTTATAGATGTTACTAAGTTATAAAATTGAAAAATTAATGAAAAATTTGATAATATTATATAGGATGAATTTGTTGAGTATCCCCAAAAAATGAACTATATAAAATTAGAAAATTATATTGAGAAAAAAATTAATGATAAAATTAGTGAAAATAATTTTTTTTGATAATGTATATAATGTTTCATAGATTTAACAAGAGAGTATTGATTATCTGCAAAAAAAATTATTAATAAAATGATCCATGTTTTATCATGAAAAGGTGGAAGAATAGTAATTAGCTAATTATGAGAAAAAACGTTGTTCAAAAGGAACTTTTCAACTTATGGATACAATTAGTGTTGTAATTTATTTTGTTACATATAAAGGATAAATTGCCTCATCTAAAAATATTTATATGATTCAAGATTATGTGGGGATATTGAATATGGATAATTCAACATAATAAAATATGTAATCATTATAATTAACTAGAATATAAATTACTAAAAGATAAAGGTAAATTTAGATCCCCCGAAGAAGTTTTTGGAAATTTTTACCAGCATTGTCAGATTTTTGATGATCATCCCACTAAAATAAATACTAAATGGAGTGTTCATTTTAATAATAACAATACTAAAATTAGATCCAAAAAATGTGAATGTGTTAGTTGTTGATGTTTTAATAAAATCACCAAAAAATTATTATTTTACTTTTGAGAGTTGATCATTATCACATATGATAGTATCTTGTAAGTAAAAGAGTTGTTTTTTAGTGAAATAATGGATCTATGGCCATTTAAAATGAACGACCACTAAAATTTTAATGTAATTAATTCATAATTAATTCGTGGAGGAAATATATAATCAATGAAAACAATATTCATTGATTCTGTGAAATAAAACATGTGTAGTGTGATAAAAGAAATTTTTTTTTGATTTAAATGATTTTATTTTTTAAATAATAATAAAATTAAGATGTATATTGATGATAGAAAATTGAACATGGAGTACCCTTTTTCAAAATGGTGATTATAAAATTTTAAACTATTTGAGATTGAAATATGATGAAATGATATGGAATAGATGGAATATACACGATGTTCAAATGCATATAAGTTTGCTTATGTATGGAAATAATGTCAATGATAATCTTATAATGAAAAGTTATATTGTAATTAGATGTTCTATACCTTCCCAAAGTGTAATATTGTAAATTATTTAGTCTATAAAGTATTGATTCAATGATATAACCAATTAGAGCTCATCAATTCATATGCTAGCGGGTCTAGAAGGATAAAACATACATAAATAGATATTTTTTTAAGAATTCAATTATATTACATGTATTATATTTGTGTTATAGAATTCAAAGGCCTTGAATTTGTTTAAGAGTATTATGAAATGTGTTCCAAAAGAATGCATATTATCTTTGATGTTTATCTTTTTAGATAATTATGATGAATAACAAATTGAAAAAAATTATTCCATTTTCAAAATTAATTTAATTCACTATAAGTAATTACACCATCTACCCAAAAAAATTATTTGGATAAAAGGAAGAATGGATGTTTATTAAAAATAGCTCATATTAGGATTGTAAATAATGATACATATTTTTTTTATAATGAATGTAATTTTTTTTTGTGGTTTGGATTCAAAAAAAAAATTATTCCAAAACAATTAAAATATGATGTTATTTAGAATGGATTATAAGAATTCCCAAAAATGTAAGTAGATAATTTTTTTGAAGGAAAATGTATTATAAACAAGAATGCATAAAATATTTGGATGTTCTATCAAAAAATAAGGGAATGGAATCTTCTTTGGTTATCCTATAAATACAAGAGGTTATAATTTCCAATACAAATTTATATGGAAGAAATTTTATAGTTCATAAATAAAGGACCTTGGATACTCAACACATGATGTTACATGTCATAATGACTATTTCATAAGTGAATATTATTAATCAGTATTAGTGGGTAAGTATTATTTAGGTTTTGTATTAAATATTTAAATTTATAAGAATTGAAGTGCGCAAATGCTAATTTATAAATTAATGGCGATGCAAAGAAACCCAGTTTAACTCCCCTAATTTTCAATAGGTACTATATGTTTATGATATTAGTATACATCAAGGAATGAAAATTTTCACTCTGATAACATTAAGGAAAAAAATCTCCCGCCATTATTTTTCTAGGATTTAGTGAATTATGTGTTAGAATCTATAGGGTATCAATAGTTGATCGATGTTATAAATAAAGTGTTAGATCAGATAATGAATATAAATACATGGGTGTCACTACATAAGAAAATAATGTAATTTAAATATTATTGTTCTATAAGATGTTGAATGGGGTAGGGTAGGCAATTATAAATAAGTAATGTCTCATTTGAAATGTCATTACAAATAATAAGGTAATTGATTTTTATATAATTTTAACCTATTTTCAAAGCATGATAACATTTGGATAAAAGTAAAATAGTTTCAAGAATTCATTTCATGTCATTTCAAATGCATTTAAACTAAATATTTATCAATTAAGAATACAAGAGGAGTTTTATGTTGAAAAAAATAGTGGATTATTTCTTGTATAAAATGAATTATGTGCCTGGATGTTGAAAATTTCATTGATGGTATAAAATAAATCATCCTAGGTATGGTACTAACAGATTTATTTTTCATAAAGGTGATGGATTTTTTAAACGGATAAATATAGAATATCTTATAGAAAAATAAAAATAAATATGTTTCGTTAAATTATATTGGTTAAAATGATTATATTATTCCATTAGGAGATGAAGAATTTGTTTTTGAGGAGTTTACTAAGGATTTGAATAATATATTAAACATATATTTTCATGGATGGAAGACCAATTTTATGGGAATCAAAATTTCCCAAGATACGGATCATATTTTATTTTCTCATGACATGTATGGGTGAGAATTTTTATGTATATTAGAGTGGAATATTCAAATATGGTTTTGCTAAAAATATTTAACAGGAATATGATACCAATATATTAACATTCCAAGTGAGTTTATTAGAGAGAGTTCAAAGTTATTATTTTGATATCAATTTATATTAATGAATTCAGATCTGAATAATTTTATCTTTTTCAAACCATGTGATGTATTTTAGAGTGTTCTAAAAGAAACAATTTATATAGAAACTAAAAGGTTACTATGATACATCAATATAATAGTGAATTAAATATTAAAATGCGGTAAAAATATATAGAATAATCATTAATTATATGTAGATATATATTTGGATGGATATGTGATTTAGAGAAAACTAAAATCGGGCATTTTTTCAATTTTATTATCAAAATCAGTGTCATGTTAATAAATGATTTTATTTTTGGTGAACATGAGTATTGTTGAAGTGGAGTATATTTTTGACACTAAAGGGAGAAAAAAATTGGTCTAGATAAAAAACAATTTATGTCTCTCTAATTGGATTAAAAATTACAATAATCGGGGAATGTGATAATAGAATTTCAATAATACTTTAAATTATTTTTATCAACATTCTCAATAATATAACAATGATTTCAAATATAACTTAATTAAGGAGTTGGGGAGTATGTGATTATTTTATTATATTTAATATAACCATATAGAATATTGTATATGTGTCCCTTAATCTATTATTAGTGGAATCATTTTAATATTTAGAATTACTCTTTAATAATATGAAAGATATAGAATACTTATCTTATCCCATCTGTCCTTTATTCATTGAATATTTTTTTCCTACGTGGGTGATAAAAATAAAATATCTCAAATAATAGTAGTAATTAAATAAATATTCCTTTCATTCACAGAAGAACATATTTATAGGGAGTTTTTGAAAGGTGAAATTCATTAATTCATTAGGTTTTTCCATCAGTGATTTATTGAAGTACCATTAGACACATTAATTATTTTCTAAATGGTTTAAATTTTCTACTATTATGGTAAAATAATCATAAAAATATATTTTTCTTTGTTTAGATGTTCTTGAGTTCATATGAAATGAATTATAGTTCACTACTTTTTTAAAAAAATTATTATGAGAAATTTTAATCTCACATTGATCATTTTATATTTTGTATTTATTTTTTATATTTCATCGACTAGGTGACCACATGATTAATATAGTTAATTAATTATTAAATAATTAAATTATTTACTCATGTGGCCAATAAATTTCTGATTTGTTCGATTAGTAGTTCAGTTAGATGATCATCTTTTTATTCATTTTTTTAGTAAATAGTTTATTCATATTGTCAATTAGTTATCCAAAAATTTATCAGATGTAAGTATATTCAATTAAAATGAATTTAGTACAATCATTTATTCACATTTTAAATAAATTTTTAATACATGTGTTGTTTTTTTATCATGAAGTCTATCAATAGTATAGACATTGTATATATATTTTTTAATAAAAATTTTCATATTAATTTATTATAAAATTATGTTTTATGTGATCCCTGGGGAATACGTAAAAATATAATTATTTTAATGAATAATTAATTATTTTTAAGAATAATTTTTAAATTTCATAAATTTAGCTTAATAAATTTATGAATTAAAATGAATAGTAGTGGGTCTAATGGATGGTCATTGCATGTTTTGATTGATCATGAACTTCACTGACCTACATATTTGGGGGTTTCCTATTTATCTTAACCAGTAATTTCTTGGGTTTTCTCATGTCATTTAATAAATTAATTATGATAATCAATATATCATCACTTATTATTTTATTATAAACAATACAATGTATATTATAATTATTTTATGTAACCCATACAAATTTGTTTTCATGGACTATGATTGATTAAGATAATTTAAAATAAGGATCTACCAATAATAGGTGATAGTTCATGACAATATATGGGAAGAATACTTCCAATATGATACACTTGTTAATAGAAGGGTGATTCCACTTAAACCAGGTATCAGCTCATGGTGCTCCAACAATGGTGTTATGATTGGATTGTCATTATATTGATAAAACAACTACATGTTGATATATCAGGATCATGTCATATATTTATTTTATTTATCCAATGAATGGTTATTTATTTATATAATACATGATTATTTGAGGATAAAAAATTATAACAAAAGAAAAATGAAAAAAATCATGCAAGATATGTCAAAATAATTTTATAATAAATACATTATTTTCTCACACAACACTTATAAATAACCTAAACATAAACATACATAGTCGTGTGTTTTATGTCAATGATTAATTATCTAAAATTTGGGGATATTATCTAGTTTATAGGTTTAGTTAATTATTTCTTAATAAAAACAAAACAAAACCATAGAATAAAATGTTCAAACCACTTATTAGTATCTATTTTACCATCATGTAATTTGTTTTTAAAAAATATGATTTATTTTCATGAAAAATAATCTCAAAATTCAACCTAATCCATTTCATTCCCGTAATTAAGAATAATTAGGTTGATGTTTTTTTTAAAATTTTGGATAAGACTAAAAATATAATTTAGTTATATAAAATGTAGAAAACTATTAGTATAGTGAAAAATATGAAAAACAATGGAATTTTTTTCTAAAAAATATTAATTTTTACCCAAAAAAGGAAATTGTAAATATTTCAAAAGGATAATTTATAGAACACTCTTATAAAATTATTTTGATGAAAACAAATTATAAAGAATTAACATGTCATATAGTATCCTTAAGATATCATATAACGAAACCCTTATAAAAACCATACAAACCCCTTATAAATTTTAATAAGGATATTACCAACTTCCAATATAATTTCTAGGGAACAAAATTATTACCCAATGAATAGGACTACTATTTTTTCACATCAATCATATATGATATAATGGGATCACCCTGATCTATTTTGGTGCACCCATCATAAACAATTATCAAGGTCCATGTCATGAATTATACTTTTTATGTGTGCTAATTTTTCTAAAAAACCCTTATGAAACAATTTTAAACACATTCATATAACATTTTTTGATTTCAAAATACAATTTTATATTGATAAAAAATTTCAAAACATAAGTTACATAGAGTAATTGGATTTATTTTCTTTGTAGAATAAAATATTTTTTTAAAGGATTCCATTCTTCAAATAAATGATACATAAGAATGAAATGGGGTTGTCAATTTATACATTTTAAAATATAACAATCCAATTTTATTTTATAAATAAATTTTGGAATCCATTATATGATTAATTTTTCATCAAAAAATTTGAAATAAATAAAAAAATATTCTTTAAAGACTCTCATTTTCAAAATAAAATAATTTAAAATATGGGCATGGATGTAAAAGTGATATAAGTGGAAAACATTAAAATCTAATGTTTTAAAAAAACGTCTCTAATCACTTGGGAAATATTTAAATCATAATTCCCCTTAAATAATAACATTAAAAAATTTAAATACAACTATAATGGAGAAGTTCATGATATAAAATTTCAAAGCGGGTTTATATACAATTTATAAAAAAGTAGATACATAACATCAAAATATTCCTCATAAAAAAATTGAGATGATGTCCCTTACCTTGGGTTTGATTCATCACATTGGTTCTTTAAATTTATTAATTATAAAGTTATTTTAATTATTTACATATATAAGAATACATATCAAGATTATTATTCATTTTATTTAAATTATTACCCTATAATATTCAATTACATAATAAATTATGTTTGCATCAGATGTTTCGAATATATTTGGCTTGTGTGTAAAAAATAGCATCAGTAAGTTTATAATTGGTTAAAAAGGTCATCATTACATATCTAAGAAAATATAATCAAGAAATAATTATAATATACATATATCAATTATAAATTTAAAACCAATAATGATTAACTATTATAAAAAGTTAACTATCTTATGACCACAAAGATGGAATGTCGTATAATCATGGAGCTGATAGGCCACACATACACATTAATAACATGTCCATTGTATAATGATCAATATGGAAAGAAGGTATGAATTATATTATCTTTATATAATAATCTTAATATCATGAATATAATAATATTTCTGTATATATACTTATATATATCATTAAGTTTATTTAGTGATGAAAATGAATCTCATTGATTCGTGGAGGTTATAGTCCACACGATCATGAACAACATTATCATTTTTCGTATATGAAATAAAATGATAAATTTTATTTTTAGAATAATAATTCTTTAATGAATATAATATTTCATTCATTTATATAAAAAATATTTATTAAATTTTCCCATATTAACTTCCATGCAATGTGATAGTTAAAATGACTCAGCTTTCTTCCCGAGGCGGTAGTCCACTATACACATGGGAAAAATTATCATATCCCGCATGGAATAAAAATTTATAAGAAATATGGGATTTAATAACTATATAAGTATAAATATTATTCAAATATCATATATATATATTTATATATATATATATAATTTAAATCATTCATTACATAAATCCATGATAGGTGATGTTGGAAAACAAATGACATCGGTTTGTGTGGCTATATTCTGATGTATACGTGAATGGTGGATTCATATCTAATTTGATGGAACATGAGATATATTTATCTTATTAAATTTACAAAATAAAATGTTAACACATATCATATAATTTTATAATCCTTATTGAGGAAAATTTTAATGAGGTGGGAGAGTGTAGAGACCCAAAGCTTGACGTACGTGGAAATTACATTACTCTTGAAGAATACTTAATACGTAACAAAAACCAACACCTAAGGAACTTAATACTTTAGTGTCTTAAGAAACTCAAAACATAATATTCTAATCATGGTGAACGATCTTCAACATCTCCCATAAAGATCTTCCCCTTTTTTCATACCTAAAACCTTTCTTTTTATCCTCAGGAATAAAAACATATAAAAGGGAGAGCACAAATGCTCAGTAAGGGTATGCATGGAGAAAATAGAACAAACCATATACATTTGAACTTAAAAACATGAACATAAGGTTTAAACTTCAAAATCATGATCAATGACATAAAACATGGTAGTACATAATGAATAGATCATAGAATAACATTACTCATGATAAAATAGAATGGGAATAAAACATGTAATTGTGGAAAACGAATAAGCACATGATATGAATTCCATAGTAGTCGAGGCATTGCTGCCAAGACTATATTAGTGGACAAAGTCCCTTTCTGAATCAATTTCACTTCTTGTTCCAGTCCTATATCACTAAACCTGATTAACATACCATTCCAACCATGTATATCTCATTAGATATAAATCATCACCCAATGAATTGGAGGGAGATATAGGTCCCACCCATCTCATAAATAATCCATTCTTATGTGTGCCACAAAATCATAAATCATAGCATAACCCATGTAATAAAAATGGGATTCTTAAACATCATACAATCATAACAATTTACATATAAGATTAAAGGACATCATAAAAATAATTCCATCATAACATAATCAAATCAACCTATAAATAGGTATAGAAATAGATCCCTATATTATCTTAGATTGAAAATAATTTTGATAAAACACTTGCAATGAATTCTTGAAGAAAATATCTTTCTTCTTAAAAATCATTTTATATTCCCAAAATGCCATGAAAGATTAAAAGAAATTGATTTTTTTGAAAATATTCTTGAAATATTGTAGAGTAATCTTCATGAAAATAAGGCGTTATGAAACCGTAAAAATCCGTTCATGCCGTATAAGATAGAAAATCATTCTCCTCGTACTTTTTTCAGAAAAGTAAAAAAGTTCCTCGTGTGGTAAAAAAAGTAAGATTACTTTCATAATATAAGGTAAAATTATAAAATGTATAAAAATGACTTTAAACACGCATAAAAACACTTTTATAAAACCTGGACATGGATGATAACAATAACCCCAATAAATACTTACGAATAAACAATCTCGGATAAGAATGAGATTGGAATAATTATCCCTTACCTTATGTACGATATGCTTCATTCGTATCCGAAACTCATGTATAATTATTTAAATAATGTAATTTAATTATTAAATAATCATATTCATTGTTATGATATCATATATGGTTCACTTATGGCATTATATTACCCGTACTTTTTTGAATTCCATGTTTAAGCAGTGTTTTGGGTAAAATCGTTTTATTTATCGTACGTGATTGGACTTTTTGTTCTTGATATTATTATTAATTATATCATGATTTAATTATTTCAAGAATGTAAATCATGATTTATATATCATATATATTCTGTATATATTTATATATATAATTGATAGATGAATGAAATGAAATACACCGTTCATGGAGATGGTAGGACGTACGTACGCATGAACGCAATTTTTCTTTCCTTATTGACTTGAATGGAAGTAAGTAAATGGAATATATATATATACACATAAATAAATTGTCTTCATTATGTCATATATTTAATTATTATTCATTATATATACTTTATAATCATTCTTGAATAGTCAACATGGAGAATGAATCTCATCGCGTCATGGAGACGATAATCTGTATGTACGCACGAGTGATGATATCGTTCCAATATTTATTTAATGGAATTGGAGTGGATGATATAATATCTCAGAATCATCATGATGTTATAATAACCACATATTATTATTCTTTACACCATTATACCGATCCAAATAAGGTCGTGGTGGGAAAACAAATTACACCACGGCATGGAGACAGTATTCTGTACGTATGCACGCGCAGTGATTTCATTTACTGTAGGATGGATTGAAGGTGAAATGGGGTTGTTTCATATTTATAATAAAATATCAGTATACTAGTGATACTGATGTTATTATATTGTAATGAAACAACTAAAGATGAAGAAGTTGAAGAAGAAATAAAACTTGAAAGAATCGGTAGAAGAGATTACCTCTTCTTCGATGAACCACGTTTATGTTTCCTCTTAAGTAACTAGAGTTGGTATTTTGAGGAGACCAGAAACTATATAATGTTTCTAGAGAAGTTTATATGGGAAATGGGCAGGGGTTGGCCGAGCTTGAAATTTGAAAACTGTGTAAAGAGAAGAGGGAGGAGGTTCTCTTTTATAAGGGAGGAGAAGGTCACCTTAGGAAAAACAAAAAATAATATTTTATAATAAATTCATATTCGCTTTATAATAGCTCCAAATTGATTAATTTCTAAATAATGTGGGGGTGGGTCTAAATCCTCTCACCAATAGGTTTTAGACATGTTTAGGTTACTATTTTACCCTTATCATTTAGATTTAACTCTAAGTTAAATAATTTAACTTTTACAGTGTGTTCTTTTTTTTCTTACACTATATGGTTAATAAAATTACTATAATAAGACAAAAAAACACAAGTGGTTCAGTATTTATATATATAACCTTATCTAAGTCATTTTACTAAACCATAGATTTTTAGGAATAGAATAACAATTAATAATATAATATTTGTTTTAAAAAAAATTTATGTCAATTTTGACACTATTTGGTAATTGATTTTTGTGAAAATCATAACAGCATGATTAGTTCGAAAAAAGTTAGTTATATAAGTTCTAACATATCATATTAAAATATAAAATTAGTGTAATTCATTAAAAGTCTCAAATTACATTTATTTCGGTATTTATAATATCAATTAAGTTAATATTTCATTAATAAGGTAAATAATGCATCATCATTGTTTCAAAAATAACATATATTATTTAATGTCTAAATAAAATATAATTATGTAGGAAATCATATTATATTTCTATTGAATATTTATAGTCGAATTTATCTTATGTATAACCCTATATTTAATTTTTTTTTAGTTATTAAACTTTGAATTTAACTCTTTTAACTCTTCTTTAAATAAAATAATAATTAGTGTCCTAATCTAATCCAAGTGGACCTACAGGGTAATATTTTATTCATAAGGTTGTTTTTGGTCAAATTACACTTATCTAATAGAATTTGGACATGTTTTAGGGTAATAATAATAACATTTTTACCCTTAATTACACAATTTACTTTTAACGGTGGTAAATAAAAGTAAAAAGTTACTTTTCAAAAAAAATTATTTTTATCTTATTAAACCACATTTTACTCCTTGATAATAACCGTGTGTCTAAGATTTTTAAAATTCCACTTACAGAAGCGGTAAAATTATGTTTTATATAAATTTTTTTAAATTCACCAAAGAGGTGGGTAAAAGACGTTGAAAAGATCAATAGATTATATATATATATATAATTATTATAAAATGACTCCAATGAATTACATTCAATATATATAGGTATTATATATCAATTTTTACCTAAAATAAATTTAAATAAAATAAATAATTATTTAAATAAAATGTTGGTTTTTAAATAGTAACCCAGTGTTTTCACTATTCATAAAAAATTTAATGTTTTTCAAAAAATACCAAAAATTCACCGTAGCCTAATTTTGATATTCTGAATCCAAAAATGAAGTCCATTTTGAAAGATAAAATTTATAAAATTTCAAAAAGTGGGTATTACTATTCATAATGGCTAGTTCATAAAAATATTATAATAATATCTCATTTAGTGAAACTCGATATTGCGTAATACACACGCTATCGAAGAAAGTCTTGATTGCACGTAATGCAAGCCAAGTCAAGGCTGCTTGTAGTGAAAGCTCTGTTTGGTGTTGTGTATAACATAATCAAAACTTTTTTCATTTATACATTAAACAAAATCAATAATTAATGTTGCATAGAATAATTTCCACAAAACGAACATGAAATTGTGTGTAACACGAGCTAAGAATAGTGTTGCGTATACTGCAAGCTAATACGGCATTGCATATAACACAAGATAATTTTGATGTAGCATAAACACAATACATAAGTGAAATTAAAAAGAATAATTCTCATAAATTTCAGGTTGTTACATTCTACCCCCCTTAAAATGAATTTCGCCCTCGATATTCATCGGGGTTATAAATGGTTTAATACATGAATTTTTCTTTCATAGAAACCAACATCATAAAAAGGAATACTGAAACAAAATTTTTAAAAATTATGTATGAAATATAATGGTTACCCAAATTAACTATTCACTGGGTTTCCACATAAGAGAACACATGTGAAAATATGGATATGGAAGAGAAATCTAACCATCACTTTCTGATGGAGAGTGGTAGAGGACATGAATATGAAAAATCCAACAGTCACAAAGCCATAAATTTGTGATGATCTATAGTACCATATGATTCATCAGATATGAGAGCACCATGACAAATATTTTGCTTTTCAAGATCATTTCCCAAATGTTGATGAATTTGAATTAGAAGAAATACATACTTTATTTCGGTAGTAGCTCACCATTGTTCGTGCCATGAACAATTTCCACTTTATCTCTTTCAAAAATGAAATTGAATTTATCATTCTTGAAGTGTTAGAAGATCATGTTATAAAATTATGGGTAATTCCATCTATCTCAAAAAAAAGGTTAGAAAAAGTTATCATATATTCATAAGTCCATCTATGGTGAGGTTAGTCATATATGATTCAAAAAATGGACTTATACTTCATCTATCATACCTCTTAATAAATTAAAAATAGTTTCTACAAACTAGGGATGTCTTCTAGGCCAGTAGTAGGTGATAAAGTCATATTGCACTATGGTTATGGGTTCGAATCTCACAACCTTGTCGGACACGAGGGGTTATCTCCCGTCCTATGGGTTGTAATTTTTTAAAATTACACTATTATAACATTCCATTAATATTATCAAAAAAAGCTCATGCCTTAAAAAATTCAATTTCATGTCCAACTTAATCAATTCAAACCTTTAGAATTATCGAAAATACTTCTGTCCAATCTTATAGTATGAGGAAAAAAATTATTAGAAATGTTCTCTACCGGGCATGTGAATACCACCATTTATCCCCCATATATCATAAGATATATCTTGTTGGTCACATTCCAAACATTAAAATTCATTAATCATGTATTCTCTTGAAAAATGAATACCCATTAAACTTTAGTGAACACCTGAATTCTGTCAATAGTTAACTCTTTACAAATACCAAAATCCCAAAATTTTGATATACTCAAAAAATGATACCACTTTGTCCTTATATCAGTAATGAGCTCATGAATACTATCATATATTTTATTTTCTCCTTATCCATTCATTATGCGCATTTCATCTTCTTTACAAATATATTTCAATAACATTTCATGGTTACTGGTACCATAAAATTATTGAAAACCACAATGGACCAATACACAGATATTCCAATATACCATAAAAGTAACTCCACAACATTATTCTTGAATACCAATACATAAACACTTCAGTCCATCCACTTCAATTATTTTCATGGAATAAGTCCTCCCTTGATTTAGAAGTAATCTCTTAGGTCAGTGCATTGAGTTGGGTAATGCCCATGTTCTCCACAGATAAGACATTGAACTCCATAACAGTCTGTCACTCTATGACTCTTCTCTCCACAGAGATAACATTTTCCCCTCCATTTGATGTATTCATCATGGATCTTCTTACCTTCGTTCGAAATCTCAATCTTCCTTTCTCTATTCTCCTCACCATGAAAATATGAATAAAAGTCCATCTTCCTCTTATTTGATGAATTCAGAATACCAATAAAGTTCACCTTGTTAATCATATATCACGATGACAGATTTGGCAAAATAACAAAATCATTCTTTCTAGGAATTACGCAATTTCATTGATCAAAGTCACCAATTTGTCTATTGGATTCAATGTTGACCCTATTCCTTCTGGTTCCCTCCATTGACTAAAACCAAAAACCTTGGTGTAAGAAACTGTTAAAATAACAAGGAAACACATAATCATAAAAAGTCACTTATGGGATGTATAACTTATCACAAATTCTTTAATCCAATACACCCTAGGTTAACCGTAGGTTATATATGATCGTCAAAATAATTCTAGGACTGTAACATATAGTTATACTAAACCTTAGGGACATCCCTAGACATACCTTATAAATATATCTATGGATTTCAATAAAGTGTTCGCACCCTAGTTTCCAATGGTTAACTAAAACATTCCTCTGATACCAACTATAGAGACCCAAAGCTTGACGTACATGGAAATTACATTACTTTTGTTGAATTCTGAATACATAACTAAAACCAACACTCAAGGATTGTAAAAGTTTAGTGTCTTTGAAATCTCGTGAAATAATCTCTTAATCATGGTGAAAGATCATTAACATCTCCCATGAAGATATTCTCCATTTTTTCCCACCTAAAACCTTTTTTTATATCATGGGAAAAAGAAAACATAGAAAAGGGTGAGCACAAATTCTCAGTAAGGGTATGCATGGAGAAAATAAAACAAACCATATACATTTGAACTTAAAAACATGAACATAATGTTTAAACATCAACATCTTGAGAAATGACATAAAACATGGTAGTACATAAGGAAGAGATCATAAAAGAACATTAATCATGATAAAATAGCATGGGAATAAAAAATGTAACTGTAGAAAACCATTAAGAACATGATATGACTTCCATAGTAGCCAAGGCATTGCTGCCAAGACAATCTTAGTGGACAAAGTCCCTTTATGAATCTAGTTCACTCCTCGTTCTAGTCTTGTATCACTAAACCATATTAACATACCATTCCAGCCATGTCTATCTCATGAGATATAAATCTTTACCCAATGCATTGGCGGGAGATATAGGTCCCAACCATCTCATAATGAAACCATTCTTACGTGTGCCAGAAAATCATAAATCATAGCATAACACATGTAATAAAAATGGGATTCATAAACATCATGCCATCATAACATAATACATATAAGATAAAAAGACATCATAAAAATAATTCCATGACAACATAATCAAATAAATGTAAAAATCGGGATATAAATAGAACCATATATTATCTTAGATGGAAAATATTTTTGACAAAACACTTGAAATGAATTCTTGTATTAAATATCCTTTGTTCTTCAAAATAATTTTTGTTTCACAAAATTTCATGAATTTTTTAATGAAAATGATTTTGTTGAAAATAGTCATGAATGTTTTTAGAGTAAGATTCATGAAAATAAGGCATTAGGAAACCGTAAAAATCAGTTAATGCCGTATAAGTTAAAAAAACATTCACCTCATACTTTTTTCTGAAAATTAAAAAAGTTCCTCATGTGGTAAACAAAAGTAATATTCCTTTCATAACATGTGGTAAAATTATAAATTTAGTAAAAATGACATCAAACATACATGAGAAAACTTTTATAAAATAGAGAAATGGATGATAACAATAACCAAAGTAAATACTTACGAATAAAAAATCTCAGTTAAGAACGAGATTGGAATAATTATACCTTACCTTAGTTCTAATATGATTCGTACGTATCCGAACCTTCTATATAATGATTAAGTTAATTCCAATTACATATTACATAACCATATTATTTGTTATGATATCATATATGGTTTGCTTATGACTTTATATTACCCGTTCTTTTGTAAATTCCATGTTAAATCAGCGTTTTGGGTAATATCGTTTTATTTATCGTACATGTTTAGAATTGTTGTTCTTGATATTATTATTACTTATATCATGATTTAATTACTTTATTTATGTAAATCATGATTTATATATCATATATATTCAATATATATATATATAATAGATAGATGAATGAAAGGAAATACATCGTTCATGGCGACAGTAGGTTGTACGTACGCATGAACGCTGTTTTCCTTTCCTTATGGACATGAATGGAAGTAAGTAGATGACATATATATATATATATATAAATAAATTATCTTAAATATGTTATAATATTCATTATTATTCATTATATATACAATATAATCAGTCTTGAATGGTTAACATGGAGAATGAATCTCATCGCGTTGTAGAGACGGTAATCCGTACGTACGCACGAGCGATGATATCATTCCAATATTTATTTAATTGAATTAGAATGGATGATATAATATATCAGAATCATTAAGATGTTATAATAACCATATATAGTTATTCTTTACACCATTATACTCATCCAAGTATAGTGGTGGTGTAAAAACAGATTACACCACGGAGTGGAGAAGGTATTCTGTATGTACGCACGTGCGGTGATTTCGTTTTCTGTAGGATGGATAGAAGGTGAAATGGGGTTGTTTAATATTTATAATAACATATCATTATATTATTGATACTTATTTTATTACTTTATAATGAAACAACTAATGAAGAATTAGTTGATGAAGAATGAAAACCTGAAAGAATAGGTAGAAGAGATTACCTCTTCTTCGACGCACCTCTTTTAGGTTTCCTCTTAAGTCAATAGAGATGGTCTTTTGAAGAGACCATAACCTCTATAATGTTTCTAGGGAATCTGAGAAGGGAAATGGTCAGGGGTAGGTCGAGCATGAAAGCTCAAAATTTTGTAAAGTGAAGAGGAAGGTGGTGCCCTTTTATAACGAAGGAGAAGGGAACCTTAGGAAAAACTTAAAATATTATTTTATAATAAAGTATTATTCGGTTTATAATAGCTCCAAATTTATATATTTAGAAGATAAAGTGGGGATGGGTCTAAATCATCTCAACCAGTAGGTTTTATACATGTTTAGGTTACTATTTTAACCTTTTCATTTAGATTTAACTCAAAGTTAAATAATTTAACTTTTATTGTGTCTTCTAGTTTTCTTACACTATATGGTTAATAATCTTACTATAATAAGCCAAAAATAACCCCATGTAATTCATTATTAATATATATAACCATATATAAGTCATTTGGCCAATCCTTAGATTTTTAGGAATAGAATAAAAATTAATAATATAATATTTTTTTTAAAAACTATTTTTGGTCATTTTTGACACTATTTGGTAATTCATTTCTGTGAAAATCATAACAACATTATTAGTTAGAAAAAAGTTAGTTAAATCAATATTAACATGTCATATTAAACTATAAAAATAGTTTAATTCATAAAAAGTATCAAATTATTTTTATTTGGGAATTTATAACATCAATTAAGTTAATATTCCAGTAATAATGTAATTATTGCATCATCATTGTGTCATAAATAACTGACATTACTTAATGTCTAAAAAAAATATTATTATATAGGAAATATTTTTATATTTCTAATGAATATTTATATCCGAATTTATTTTAAGTAAAACCCTATATTAAAAATGTTTTAGTTATTAAACATTGATTTTAACTCTTTTAACTCTTCTTTAAATAAAATAATAATAAGTGTCCTAATCTAATCAAAGTGGACCTTAAGGGTAACATTTTATTCCTAAGGGTGTTTTTGGTCGAATTACACATATCCAATAGAATTAGGACATGTGTTAGGGTTATAATAATATCATTTTTACCCTTAATTGTCCTATTTACTTTTAAACGTGGTAAATAAAAGTAAAAAGTTACTATTCACCAAAAATTATTTTTATCTTATTAAAAAAAATTGTACTCCTTGATATATACTGTGTATCTCGGATTTTTGAAATTCCACTCATAGAAGTGGTAAAATTATGTTTTATGTAAAATTTTAAATTCTCCTAGGAGGTGGGTAAAAGATGGTGAATGTTTAATAAATTTTATATATATATAAAATTATTATAAAATGACTCCAAGGAATTACATTGAACATATATAGGTATCATATATAATTTTTTACCTAAAATAAATTTATCTGAAATAGATAATTATTTAAATAATAAGTCAGTTTTTAAATAATTACCAAGTGTTTTCACTATTCATAAAAAATTGAATGTTTTCAGAAAAATACCAAAAATTCACCCTCTGCTATTTTCGATATTCCGAATCCAAAAATGAAGTCCATTTTGAAAGATAAAATTTATAAAATTTCAAAATTTGGTATTACTATTCATAATGGCTATTTCATAATAATATTATAATAATATCTCGTTTAGTGAAACTCGGTATTGCGTACTACACACGCTATCAAAGAAAGTATTGATTGCATGTAATGCAAGACATGTTAAGGCTACGTGTAGTGAAAGCTCTGTTTGGTGTTGCGTATAACATAATCAAAACTTATTTCATTTATACATTAAAAAAAATCTATACTTAATGTTTCATAGAATAATTTACACAAAACGAACTTGAAATTGTGTGTTACATGAGCCAAGAATAGTGTTACGTATACTAAAAGCTAATATGATGTTGTGTATAACACAATCTAATTTTGTTGTAGAATACAACAAAATAAATAAATGAAATTAAAAAGAGTAATTCTCATAAAATCTCAGGTTGTTACTTTCTACCCCCCTTAAAATGAATTTCTCCCTCAAATTTCATCACGGTTAAAAATGTTTTACTACTTGAATGATTCTTTCATAGAAACGCACATCGTAAAAAGAAATACTAAAAAAATGAAAAGTGAAGTATGAAAGATAACAATTACCCAAATTAACTAATCACTGGGTTTCCACATAAGGGAACATAGGTGAAAATAAGGATATAGAAGATAAATCTAACCATCATGTTCTGATGGAGAGTGGTAGAGGACTTGGCTATCAGAAATACAACTGTCACAAAATAATAAATTTGTGATGATCTAAGGTACCATATGATTCATTAGATATGAGAGCATTAGGACAACATTTGTGGTTATCTAGATAATTTCCCAAATGGCGATGAATTTGAATTAGAAGAAATACTTACTTTATTTCGGTACAATATCACTATTGTTCATGCCTTAATCAATTTCCACTTCATCACATAATGAAATGATGTTCAATTTTTCATTCTTGAAGTGTTAGCAGATCTTGTGATAAAATGAAGGGTAATTCCATCTGTCTCAAACAAAAGGTTAGAAAAATTTATTAAATATACATAAGTCCATCTATGGTGAGCTTAATTGTATATGATTAAAAAAATGGACTTATACATCATCTATCATACTTATTAATAAAATAAAACTAGTTTCTACAAACCAGGGACTTCCTATAGGCCAGTGGTAAGCGATAAAGTCCTGTTGCACATCGGTTATGGGTTCGATTCTCACAACCTTGTCAGACGCGATGGGTTATCAGCCGTCCTATGGGTTGTCATTTTTCTAAAACTACAATATTATAACATTCAATAAATATTATAAAAAAAAGTTCTATCCTTAAACAATTCTATCTGATTTCCAACTTAAACCATTCCGAACTTTAGGTTTATCGAAAATACTTCCCTTCAATATTATATTATAATGAAAACAATTACTGGAAATTTTATCTACCGAGCATGTGAATACCACAATTTATCCCCCATATATCATATGATATATCTTGTTGGTCACATTCCAGACATTCAAATTCCTTAATCATGTATTCTCTTGAAAAATGAATACCCATTAAACCTTAGTAAAAACATTAATGCTCTCAAATGTTAACACTTTTTACATACCAAAATCCCAAAATTTCGATATACCCAAACCATGATATCACTTTGTCCATATATCAGTCATGAGCTCATGAATACTATCATATATATTATTTTCTCCCTATCCCTTCATTATGCGCATTTCATCTACATTCCAAAAATATTTCAATCACTTTTCATGGTTACTAGTACCATAAAATTATTGAAAACCACAATGAACCAATACATAGATATTCCAATATATCATAAAAGTAACTCAATAACATTATTCTTGAATACCAATACAGAAACACATCAATCCATCCTGTTCAATTATTTTCATGGAAGAAGTCCTTACTTGATTTAGAAGTAACCTCTTAGGCTAGGGCATTGAGTTGGGTAATGCCCATGTTCTCCACAGATAACACATTGAACTCCATAACAGTCTGTTAATCTATGACCCTTCTCTCCACACAGATAACATCTTCCACTCCATTTGATGTATTCATCAAGGTTCTTCTTCCCTTCTTTATAAATCTCAATCTCCCTTTCTCTATGCTCATCACCATGAGAATATTCATAAAAGTCCATCTTCCTATTATTTGATGAATTAGAAATACCACTAATGTTCACCATGTTAATCATATATCCTGATGAATGATTCAACATAATCACAAAATAATTCTTTCTAGAAATTACGCAATTTCATTGCTCATAGTCACTAATTTGTCCATTATATTCATTGTTTACCCAATTCCTTCTAGTTCCCTCTATTGACTAAAACCAAAAACCATAGATTAAGAAACTGTTAAAATAACAAGGAAACACATAATCATAAAAATTCACTTATGAGATGTATAAATTATCACAAATTCTTTAATCCAAGACACCCTAAGTTCAACCTAGGTTATTCATGATCTCCAATATAATTCTAGGACTGTAACCTATAGTTATACTAAACCTTAGGGACATCCCTAGGCATACCATAGAAATATCTCTCGGGATTTCACTAAAGTTTTCTCATCCTAGTTTCCAAAGGTTAAATAAAACATTCCTCTAATACCAATTGTAGATACCCAAAGCTTGACGTACATGGAAATTACATTACATTTATCAAATAATTAATACATAACAAAAACCAACACCCATGAATTGTAAAAGTTTAGTGTCTTTGGAAACTCAGAACATAATCTTATAATCTTGGTGAATGATCTTCAACATCACCCATAAATATCTTCTCATTTTTTTCCTACCTAAAAAATTTCTTTATGTCATAGAGAAAATAAAACATATAAATGGGGAGCACAAATGCTCAGAAAGGGTACGCATGGAGAAAATAAAACAAACCATATACATTTTAACTTAAAAACATGAACATAATGTTTAAACATCAAAATCTTGAGCAATGACATTAAACATGGTAATACATATGGAATAGATCATTAAAGAACCTTAATTTTGATAAAATAGCATGGGAATAAAAAATGAAATTATATCAAACCATTAACCAAATGATATGAATTCCATAGTATCCAAGGCATTGCGGCCAAGACAATAATAGTTGACATAGTCCCTTCCTGAATCGATTTCACTCCACGTTTGAGTCCTGTATCACTGAACAGGATTGACATACCATTCCATCCATGTATATATCATGAGATATAAATCTTTACCAAATGAATTTTCAGGAGATATAGGTCCCACCCTTCACATAATGAACCCATTCTTACGTGTGCCACAAAATCATAAATCATACCATAACCCATGTAATAAAAATGGGATTCTTAAACATCATTCCATCATAACATAATCCATATAAGATAAAAGGACATTATAAAAATAATTCCATGATAACATAATCAAATCAATGTTAAAATAGGGAAAGAAACATAACCCTATATTATCTTAGATTGGAAATAATTTTGATAAAACATTTGAAACGGATTTCGAGGAAAATATCTTTTCTTATTCAAAATAATTTTCATTTCACAAAATTCCATTCAATTTTAAAAAAAATGATTTTTTGAAAATATTCATTAAATATTGTAGAGTATTCTTCATGAAAATAAGTAGTTAGGAAACCATAAAAATCAGTTCATGTCATATAACATAAAAAAACATTATCCTCGTACTTTTTTCGAAAAAGTAAAAAAGTTCCTCATGTGGTAAAAAAAGTAAGATTCCTTTAGTAAAATGTGGTAAAATTAAAAAAATGGTCAAAATGAATTAAAAAATATATAAAAACACTTTTATAAAACATGGAAATGGATTATAACAATTTCCCCAGTAAATTCTTACGAATAAACAATTTAGGATAAGAACGAGATTGGATTAATTATCCCTTAACTTAGGTCTGATATGCTTCATACGTATCTAAAACTCTTGTATAATGATTTAAATAATTTAATTTTCATATTAAAGAATCATATTCATTGTTATGATATCATATATGGTTCACTGATGACTTTATATTACCTGTTATTTTGTAAATTCCAAGTTAAAGCAGCGTTTTGGGTAAAATCATTTATTTATCGTACGTGTTTGGACTTGTTGTTCTTGAAATTTTTATTTCATATATCATGATTTAATTACTTAAATAATGTATATAGTGATTTATATATCACAAATATTCATTATATATATATAATAGATATATAAATTTAATGAAATGCACCGTTTATGGAGACGGTAGGCCGTGCGTACGCATGAACGCTGTTTTCCTTTCTATATAGACATGAATGGAAGTATGTAAATGAGAGAGAGAGATATATATATATATATAAATGTAAATACAGTAGCTAAATTATTTCATATATTTCATTATTATTCATTATATATACTTTATAATCATTCTTGATTGGTTAACATGGAGAATGAATCTCATCGCGTCGTGGAGACTGTAATCCCTACGTACGCACGAGCGATGATATCATTAAAATATTTATTTAAGGGAATAGTTATGGATGATATAATATCTCAAAATTATTATGATGTTATAATAACCATAGATAGTTATTATTTACACCATTATACCCATCCATATAAGGTGGTGGTAGAAAAACATATTACACCACGACGTGGAGACGATATTTCTTACGTTCGCACGCGCGGGGATTTTGTTTTCCGTATGATGGATAGAAGGTGAAATGGGGTTGATTAATATTTATAATTACATATAAGTATATTAGTGATACTTTTGTTATTACTTTATAATGAAATAACAAAATAATAATTAGTTGAAGAAGAACGAAAACCTGAAATAATTGGTAGAAGAGATCACCTCTTCTTTGATGCAACTCTTTTATGTTTCCTCTTAGGGCACTAGAGTGGGCCTTTTGAGGAGTCTATAACCTCTATAATGTTTCATGGGAAGCTGATAATGGAAAAGGGTAGGGGTTTTTGAGCCTGAAAGCTCAAAATTGTGTAAAGAGGAGAGGTAGGAGGTGCCCTTATATAAGGGAGGCGAAGGGAATATTATTTTATAATAAAGTCATATTCGGTTTATAATAGCTCAAAATTAATTTATTTAGAAGTTAATTTGTGTATGGGTCGAAATACTCTCAACAAATATGTTTTAGAAAAGTTTAGGTTACTATTTTGACATTATCATTTAGATTTAACTCTATGTTAAATAATTTATCTTTTACCATGTCTTCTTGTTTTCTTACACTATATGGTAAATAATCTTAATATAACAAGAAAAACGAATCCCAAGTGGTTCATTATTAATATATATAACCTTATCTAATTCATTTGGCCGAACCTTATATTTTTATGAATATAATAACAATTAATAATATTATATTTGTTTTAAAAACTATTTTATGTCAATTTTGACACTATTTGGTATTGATTTTTATGAAAAACATAATAACATGATTAGTTAGAAAAAATATAGTTAAATCAATATTAACATATCATATTAACCTAAAAAATTAGTGTATTTCATAAAAAGTCTCAAATTACATTTATTTGGGAATTTATAATATCAATTAAGTTAATATTTTATTAATAAGTTAATTACTGCATCATCATTATGTCATAAATAACTTACATTTTTTAATGTCTAAATAAAATATCATTATGTATGAAATATTTTTAGATTTCTAATGAATATTTATAGTCAAATTTATCTTATGTCAAACCCTATATTAAAAATGTTTTAGTTACTAATCTTTAATTTTAACTCTTTTAACTCTTCTTTAAATAAAATAATAATAAGTGTCCTAGTCTAATCCATGTGGGCCTAAAGGGTAATATGTTTCTCCTAAGGTTGTTTTTGGTCAAATTAATCATATCTAATAGAATTAGGACATGTGTTAGGGTAATAATAATATCATTTTTACCCATAATTACCCTATTTACTTTTAACCGTGGTAAATAAAAGTAAAAAGTTAATTTTCACCAAAAATTATTTTTATCTTATTAAACCACATTTTACTCCTTGATATTAACTGTGACTCTCCGATTTTCGAAATTCCACTCACAGAAGTGGTAAAATTATGTTTTATGTAAATTTTTAAATTCTTCTAGGAGGTGGGTAAAAGATTGTGAAATGTTCAATACAATTCTTATATATCTAAAATTATTATAAAATGACTCCAATGAATTACATTGAACTTATATAGGTATTATTTATTAGTTTTTACCTAAAATAAATTTAAATAAAATTAATTATTATTTAAACAAAATGTTTGTTTTTAAATAGTAACCTAGTGTTTTCACTATTCATCAAAAGTATAATGTTTTTAGAAAAATACAAAAAATTCACCATAGGTTAATTTCGATATTCCGAATCAAAAAATGAAGTCCATATTGAATGATAAAATTTATAAAATTTCAAAAATCAATTATTACTGTTCATAATGGCTAGTTTATAATAATATTATAATAATATCTCGTTTTGTGAAACTCGATATTGCATAATACACACGCTATTGAAGAAAGTCTTGATTGCATGTAATGCAAACCAAGTTAGGGATGCATGTAGTGAAAGATCTGTTTTGGTTGAGTATAAAATAATCAAAACCTATTTAATTTATACATTAAACAAACTCTATACTTAATGTTTCATAGAATAATTTCCACAAAACGAACTTGAAATTTTGTGTAACATGATCCAAGAATAGTGTTGCGTATACTAGAAGCTAATACGGTGTTGTATATAGAAAAAGCTAATTTTGGTGTAGCATAAAACACAAGACATCAATGAAATTAAAAGGAATAATTCTCATCAAATCTCAGGTTGTTACAGAGAATAAAAAAAATATTATTTATTATGCACAATAACTTTTCTTTGTTAATTCTCTTTATCATGCCACAAGATGCTTTATTAAGATGGATTTTTGATCAAATTATTAGATGTAGGTAATTTATATGTATGTAAGTAATATATATCGGTAGGTATTAGCTAATCCAATTGGCTCAAAATGTCTGAAGAGTAGTGGAGTGGGGGTTTCCATTTATAAGGGTGGTAATGGGAGTACTTGTAATTTATGAGAAGGAAAAGATTTACCCAATATTTACAAATTCAAAAAGGATATAAATTGAGTGATAAAATATTCTTAGAAATTTTAATGTCTAAATATATACATTAAATATATTTTAGACAAGTTTTTAGTTTATTTTAACGATTATCATTTTATATTAACGCCTATGTAAATCTGTTTTTACATTAACCACATAAATTTATTTTTAATGTTTTCACTACACATTGTAGTTAAAAACCAAATTTAAATTACTAAATAATATAAATTATTAATATCAAAAATATATAATTTATTTTATTAAATTTAATGAATATAAGTTGTAAAATTTAATTTAAAACAATCCTTACATACGTGATGAAAAAATAGTTTTTTGAGAACTGTATTTTTTTGATAAAAATATGAATATATATTAACTCTATCACTAATAATAATAATAAAATTAATTTAAATTTACACATATTGACATATAATATATAATTTTAATTTAATTTTTTTTTATTCTTTAAAATCATAATTAATTAACACAGATTATATTTATTCATTTAAAAATAATATTCAGAAAAAACACAATTTTTAAACCAAAATTAAAAAGATAATAAAATAAAATATAATGTGAATTAAAAGGAAATTAATTATATTAAAATTTACAATTTATAAATTATACATTTAAATATAAATTTATAATAAAAGTGTTTAATTAAAATATCTCATTTTTTATTTCAAAATTACAAAATATTTTTATAATGAATATAACTATCTAATTACTTTTAAAAATATGATACTGAGTTATTATATTAATACGAAGGTTTTAATATTATTAATCCATTTTTGTAAATTTTCAACTAATTTGTATTCATTTTTTTAACAATTTGGTATATATTTTCTGTATAACATTTTCAGATTTCCATGTTTCCTCTTCCACCTTATGGTTTTTCTATAAAACCATAACATAGTGAATCAAATTAATCTAAAAAATATCTATATATGGTTCCTGAAAAATAATAGGATGTTCCTCATATGAATTTTTTTCTTTCTACTAAATTATTTCAAGGAAAAATATATGAGATTCATCTAACTCATATTTTCTTAGTGTAGAGAAATGAAAAACATCATGCACCTGGGAAAAAAATTTATATAAGGCCACTCAGTAGAAAAATTATTCAACTTTATCTAGGAATTCCTATAATCCACTAAACCACTCCGTTAACTTCCCATTTTTAAATAAATCCATAACACATTTTGATGAATATACTTTATAAAAAACATGATACACTACCTTGAAATAATGATGATTCCTCTGGTTATCTACATAACTTTTATTCATTCTCTAAGGTATCCTCATATATTACTGAAACAAATTATCTGTCTTATCCATAGTCTCTACCATCTCAGTTCCCATAACCATTATTTCTCCTAAAACATCCCAAAAGTCATTTGTTCAACACCATATACCATATAATTTCTCAAATGGTGCTACATATATAATTGAATGAAAACTATTATTATTTTAAAGAACAAAAAAATGATGATCCCAAATTATATGGTAATATATTAAAAAAGAAATAAAAATAGATTCCTTGTTATGAATTTTTCATTCAAACTATCCATCACATTTAGGATCAAAATTCATATTGAAATTTAATTTAGTACACAATAAATCATGAATTCATTTTAAAAAATTAGATATCAACCTAGGATCATGGTCTAATATAATAGAGAAAGAAACTACATGTCACCTATCTATATTATTTATATATAGTTGAGAAAGATGATCCAATGACACAATGACATGAATGAAAAAAAAATTGTAGTCTTTTTTAATAGATCAACAATAACCCAAATCGTATTGTTACATTGAGATGTATTTTGTAATCCCACAATGAAATATATTGCTATATTTTTTAATTTATATTAAAACCTAGGAAAAGGAAAATTCAGTCCCTCTGGTATCTATAATTCTCCATTAAACTACTAAAATTTCAAAAAATTCCTGGTAAATCCTACAATACCCATTTTAATTCAATCTCACTAATTATACAATAAATGGTCTGTAGAAATATTATTACATTCTAGAAGAATATAAAATATTGAATTATTAGATTCATTCAAGAACTCTTTATTTAATAGTTAATCAAAATGAACACCTAATCTTTTTTCAAATCGTAAACAATTTTCTTCATCAATATTCAAACCAAGAAACATACAATTATTAATAAATTTTAAATTTCCCTTGAAATCAAGTTACTTATTCAGAGCATGAATAATTATCTCTAAAAAAATTCAAAAACATTGAATCCTAAAACAAAATAGTGTATGTCTTTTCATCCACATGTATTTGGCTAAAATTTATCCATTCACTAACTAAAGGGTTATTTTATAACGGAAAATTGTTAATATAGGATTGGCTTTTACTCAAATAATCATCAAAATTGTTTTCATTTCATGAACTGTTATGAATAAAAAAGTCATAATACCTGATTAGTTCAAACCATATTCTCATTATGATTCAAAACTCTATTTTGTAGAATATGTACATCAAATTTTTTTGATCAATTTATATTTCACAGTAAACTGCATACAAATAATGCCAAAAAATATTAAAATAAAAAATTAAAATATATAATTATAGATCTTGTGTATTGTAATTTAACCTGTGTGGTTTCAAATTATATGAATCTTTATTAATAACCCAATTATTATACATGAAAAAGAAAATTCATTTTAATCAAACATTGATGTAAATGATGAATTATACATTCTTGGAAGGTAGTTCCAGAACTATTTCATCCTCCAAACCTATTTTTAGTTCTATGAAATAGTCATCACTTTATTTATAAAATATGAAGTTTACTCATTTTTACGTTAACATTATTAGTGGGATAAGCATCACTAAAATTGTTTCTACAAACTATTGTTAGTACACCAATAGTCAAAGAAACTATAATTATTTTTGAAAATTTTATGTCTTTCCCACTCTTCAAGAACATTTTTAGCAGGGTAAAAAATTATTCTATATTCAAAAATAATGATCCCAAGTAATAAAAATTATTTTAAAAAAAATTATCATTTACTATGTTTACCATATAGTTTATTTTCTCTTACATTTAAAAATATTCTTAGGTATCATTCATATTCATTATGAATTTTTTCATTTTAAAAAATCATTCCCAAAAACACAACCACAAACCCGTCAATAAACTCATAAAAAAATATATCCATAAGTTCCATAAATAAAATGTGTACATTGGACAACCCAAATGGAATAAATACAAACTAATAATGCCTATATAATATATGAAAGATAGTCTTCACAATATTAGTTCCATCACTTTCAAATAATGGAACCTTGACCTAATATAAACCTTTAAAAAAACTATGTTCCTTGGAGCTGATCAAAAAAATAATAGATATGAGGAAAATAAAATTTTTCATAACTATGATATTATTGAAGGATATATTGTCAAAGTCGTGTCTCATTAAACCATATATATTTTTAAAAAACATTAAAGAATATCCTAACGAGTATATTCTATGTCTAATAATACATTTATTTAATTACTCATATAATTTTTTTTAAATTTTTTAAATTAAAACTTGATACATTTGATTAGGGGATTAAAAATTAAGATACCATAAAAAATCAATATTAAATTTAGCCTCATGATAATGAATTAAACCAGGAAATCCTCTAGAAATAATCGACATATTAATTCACTACTAACAAATCAATGATTTGAACAATGTCATTATTTTAAGCAATATGTTCCCAGTAAAATTTACTTTCATATATAGTCAATTACAATTATTATTACTATGTTATCAAGCGTATGATATTATTAAATTACAAACCATTGGATATGAATTATATATTATCATTATATACTAAAAGATATACATTCCAAAAATTATATCAAAATATATATTTCCCAATTCATAAATATTGTAATGAAAAATCATCCCACTCATAATAATAGGAATATGGCTATAAACCATGGGTTTTTTTAATAAATCCAATCAGATTATTCACCAATAGCTCTATCATTTTTTCATGAAGTGTTATACCGAATTTTTGTGAAAGTATCATATGAAAGAATTAATGTGAAGATCCATTATCAAATAAGGTATTTAAATAATTCAACTATATATGTAACATACCTTAAAAAACATAATTTGATGGCCCATCCTCAACCATTATAGTAGGGAAAATATTGTTCCACATCCTTTTTTGTTGTCAATGTGATTTCTAGTCTATGTTACTAATTACAAGAAGATGTCTGGATAATGACGCAAACCATTGGTACAATAATACCACAACATAATGGTGGGATTCTATTTCCCAACAAAATGATTCTTCCAGATTATTTTCATAACATTCATGTTTTATATGGAAAGAATTCCACATTGGTAACACATCCCAAATTTTATAATAGAATTTCTAGTTTTATTTTCACCACACATACCATATTATGTGAAATTCATCTCATTAACTCTAGATTTTTTTATATATTTCCCCATCACCATCCATCCAAATATTGTCTTACATTCAACATCATGGGGAAATTATCTATCAGAAAACTCAATCTTAATTTATTAAGCACTATGATCAACATTCTTATATCATTGAAATTTGCATCCTATAAAATCACTTCATATACATTATTTAAATCATTTTTAAATTATATTATTTTTATAAAATAATTCCAAAAAATATGATATGTAGATGGATAGTCTATTTGAATTTGGAATTATATTTGGATTCATAATATATATTTTTTTTCACAATTTGATAAATTTTTCTTGTGTCCAGAGTCAAACAATCGTTGGGAAATATTTCGAATGGAAAATATATTTAAAATTTTCACATTACATGAAATATAGATTACATTTCTATATTTCATTCTTATCCAAATTCCACTATTGACCATCATCACAATCAAAATGAATGTTAGAAATAAATATATTTTTAAATTCCAAATATCCCATGACATAATATAATTTCTCTAAATAACATATCAATCATTTGGCCACCATAGGTTAAAATGATCCACCAAATGATGTCTAATTTATCCTCTTGAAATGATCCACTATATAAATTAATCATCAAGGTATAATGGGATCATCTCTGGCGTAGATACAACCAAAATTAATAACATTTTTCAACTAATCCAAAATATTAAAATATATTTATTTTCAATTAAAATAACCTTAGGTTGTTGATTTAGAATTCCTTCCCACTAAAAAATCCCCAGTTCCTCTCTGGAAAGCATTCTGTATATATATTATTTAGATGAATCATCATTATAATATTATAATTTTATATCATTTCAACTTAATAATAATTCAAAATAATTTATGGAAATTCTATTAACATTTTATTAACCTATAAATTTCTCTAAACCATACTTTAATACCAACTATAATGACCCAATATTAAACATTCAATAATCATGAATTTTATGTTATGAATTCATTTTATAAAATTTTAGGATCTATTATTGTTTTTTTTACAAAAATATGTCATAACTCATACATAATAAAACCATATAATACAAATTATACACCTCTAATTAGTATCAATTTTTACACAAATACCAATCATGTAAGCCGAAACATGATTTATTTTCAGAAATAATCTCTAAAACTACATGAATTATTACATTCATTTACCCATCATAATATTCAGTGAATGTTTTTAAAAAAATGGGATGAAAACCAAAATATTAGAATGGGGAATAAAGATATAAAAACTGTTAGTTTACTGAAAATTATGAAAACCCATTAAAAATTTTCATACAAACTAAAAACTTACATTGAAAGAGAATTATCATTATTTTAGAATGATAATTATATTTCATTTTTGGAAAAAAATACTTTTTGTGAATACTCATTAACATCAAAATAAAATTCATTTGGGCTTTATTATATGTCATCATATATAAAAGATACAAATCCCTTATATAACTTTTACAAAATTGAATAACTGTATTCCTAATATAAAAAATAATTTTCTAGGGAACATAATCATCACAAAATTCATTTATGAAATATATAGGTCAACACATCATATAATCAATAATGGGATCACTTAATGCTATATAGGTGTACCCATCATAAAAAATTTCCAAGGACTATATAATTAATAAATCATTTTATTCATGAAACATTTCATCATAAAACCATTGAAAAACTTGTTAAAATATATTTGAATTACTGTTTCATATATTAATATATTAAGTTATTTTAAAAAAAATTGTAAAAAATAAATTACATATATCATGTGGAAAGGGGTTTTTAATGGAATAAAACATGAAAACATATAAAGGAATATAATTGTAATATAATATTTATGATAATGGGAAAATCTGTACTGACCATATACATTTGAAAGAAAATTTAATTTTTTTCATTTGAAATGAATTTAAAAAATTCTATAAAAATTATACTTTTATAAATAAATATTATGATATGAAGAAAATTTAATTTATAAAACACTCATGTCCATAATAATTTCATTTGAAATTTTATTATATGGAAGAACAACGGAGTTTGAAGGAAACAATTATGAGATATTTTTTTAAAATAATTGTCCATTTTCAATTTGATAATATTGGAATCATAACCCCAAGGTGTAAATAACATTAAAAAATAATTAAATACCATTTCAAAATAGAAATTCATATTTTAAAATAAAAATGGGATTTGTATACACTTATGAATAGAACATAACTACATAAAATCAGAATATTCTATATAGAAATACCATTGATATAAAGTCCCATACCCAGAGATTGATTCCATCTATTCATTATTTATCATATTGAATAACTAAATTGTGAAAATTAATATATTTTTCAAAAAATATTTTTATTATACTTTTAATTTTACTTATTGGTGTTGTATATACAATTTTATAATCAATTTTGTTTACATATAATTTTTTAAAGATACATTTCTTATGTGTCAAAAATGAATTTGGTAGGTTGACTATTTTTCAATGAGGTAATTATTAAACATCTGAAAAATAGTAATAATAATATAATTTTCATAAGTATACCATAATATTATTTTTATTACAGATTAAAAATGATGTTTATGAAAGGAGAAATATGTTTCCATAATAGTGACATGAGGCTATACAAAAATGTTATTAACATTTAAATCTGTTTGAATGATCATTATGGAAAGATGGTATGAATTATTTTATCATTACATAATGATCTTAGTATCATAAATATCATTTTAATCCTTTAAATATAATTATATATATATATATATCATTATAGGAAATAAATTTATAAATTACATCATCATAATTATTAAAATATAATTTATATAATTATTATTTAATTTATATCCCATATATCAATTAAAATTTTACTTATTATCTTTAATCTAAAGTGTTAGTGAGAAATGAATCACATCACTCTGTGATGTGGTTGTTTGTTGTAAACATGAGTGACATTATCGTATCTGCCAAAAAATTGAATTTAAGAATGTATATGTAGTATCATAATTAATTAAGTGTAAATATGATTCAAATTTCACATATATATATATTTATATTAAATCCATTATTAATATAATACATGGTGGGTGATGATGGAAAAAAATCACATCAATTCACATGGCAGTAGTCTATCATAAACATTAATGAAGATTTTGAATCACATTTGATAGATTTTTCTTATGAAAATTACAAAAGAAGATATCCCTAGCTGGGAGATAATTGTGTAATTATATATTATAGTTTATTAATATTTTATTTTTGAGGAAGAAGAAATAAAATAACGACACTCATTTAATTATGATACATCTTCCTCAATAACCCCCCTTATGTAAGAATTAAAATCCATATTAGGATGGATTTATAATCAAATTTATGGATATAGATATTTGGGAAGTAATTATGGAATATATTTGGGTTATAAATGTATTATACTATGGGATTTTAATGTATGACCAATATAGGAGATTGTGTGGAATTTTATATCTGGGGAGAGTAGAAGACATGTCATTTTTTAAAATGAAAAGTTGTGATCACATTTTTTTAAGGCCAAAACACACGAAAATTTGGATATTATAGATCTTGAGTAAATAAAAGTTATATTAATAGCTATAAAATATATTTTATAAATTTTTTATTGTACTTAAAACCCTTTTATTTTAAGTTTAACACCAAGTAAATCTATTTTTACTGTATCTGTTGTAAATAAATTTAACTATTTTCAATATTCATTTTGTCCCAAAATTTATTTGATATTATCAGAGAATATAAATTTTTCAGATTTCAAATATTAATTTTATTTTGGTAAATTAAATTCATATATGTGAAAATATTAAATTAAGAATAATATAGGAAGACATGACAAAAAATGATGTTTTCAGGATGTTTATTTTTTTAGAAAATAATGATACAGTATTAAATATATTACTAATAATAATCAATGTTAGAATTTATATTTTTATTTAGTGATATATAATAAAAAAATATCAATTTAAAAATTCCAAATTATATATTATATAAATTTTTTAATGTAGGAAACATTATGAATTTTTAAAATGTTTTAACAAAATTCATGTTCTTAAACCCAAAACCTAACTTATAATAATATCTAATACAATATTGATTCAAATGTAATTAAATAGATTAAATTTTTCTAATTAATATAAATGTTTAATGGAATCATATTAAGAAAATGAGACCTTTAAACTACTTGTTTTATTGAAAATAAAGTAGATTTATATTAAAATTAGTATCTTCCACTTTTCAAAAATAAATAAAAATTTTATGATGAATCCCAGAATATTACAAAAAGTAAATTTGGATTAAATGATTTCCAAAATGATATTATTTACTTCAAATATAATTTTTTTATTTTATAAATTAATATTTTTATTAAATATTATAATTAATTTTTTAGTTAACCATTTTTCCTTTTGATTTATTAATTAATAAATATTTGTATAATGAATATACGAATCTAATAAATATGAATAAATATGAACATAATTTATTCTATCATTAACTAAGTTTTTACATGGATAATCAATTATTTAAAACCACATAATAATAACAATATTATAATTGATAAAATAAATAAGAATTATGCATAAGTTAAATAACCCCCATTGAAAAAACTTTAGTCAGATATAACAGAACATCATTAAATTTAGAGTAAAACCCTAAATAAAATTACTTATTTAGGCTTTATAAGTGGTATTTTTGGTTTTTGGATAGTTGTAAGAATAATATTCTATCATAGTAATATTTTAATCCACAACATCTTATTTACGCAGAGAAATATAATTTAAATTGTAGGTAACTATTGAATAAATTTGAGTATAAGATTATAAGAATGATGAAGGGAAATCAAATGATCAAGAAACTATGAGTTAGTGTAGTTGTAAATAACACTTACCTAACTATATTGAATTGTTTTTTAAGAAAAAATATGTATATTTGGTTTGGAATATGAAACCATTCCTCTAGAATCTTTACATGTTATGATATTAAGAATCCAATCGATAGAAATATTGTTATTTGAAAAAATTATATGATACAAATTAAATTAATTTATAATATCATACTTTTTAATCAAGGAAAAGTAGTCATATATGAATTTAAATTTCATAAAAATGTAAATTCACTTGACTATGCTATATAATTATGATAAATATAGGAAAAATAAAATATTATATCCAACACTGACTTCTTGGTGTGGTAAAGGATATTTCATATCATACTAAATTAAGAGAATTTTTGTCATACATGATTCAATAGTTACTACTGAGCCATCATAGAAGGAAATTAAAAAGTGGCAATTCCTTCTTTTAGAAACAAACAGATAAGGAATTTTATTTTCAATTCGTAATGTTATTATACCAGAATAGTAAGATATAGAAGCTTCATGATGACATATATGAATACAAAATTATTTCTTATGTCCATAATGGATCATGTAGTCATAGTGAGTGGCAGGGGTGTAAAATTTGTGAGACTATATTTTTGGAATTATTGGGGTTTTCATTTAGTAATATTCAATTTAGACCTCATTTATCTATTATGACAAGTGGACCATGTACATTCATATTCACATTTGTACAACCTATATTGAAAATTTTAAATGAACCTCAAAACAAAATATTTACAATGTCTGATAAAAATACCTACTTCATTGAACAACAATTTATTCCACAATGTTACAGATTAATCACTACATTATAGTGTTTGCAGTTAGGGGTAGTCCAATTTCCAGCTACATTGACTCCCATACTATCCCCACATCATTATTATACTGATGTTTAAATTTCCCCCAATAATAAATGGTTCCACATAGAATCACACTATATTACCACTCAAGATTCCCACTTCTATCCTTAACTTCTCTTGAATTATGAATCGCTAATGTAAATGATATCTATATTTATATAATGGCTACCACACTAACTCGAGAAAAAATATTCATACATAAAATAATAATAAAAACAAAATATATTAATGTACAACATTAGTAAAATAATAAAGTAATTGTTATGTGTGATTGTTATTTCTTACAATCCATTAATCATCAAAATATATTGACTTTCCCAATTCACATGGTAATCAGTCATGATTTTCTTGTTCAAATAGATCAAATACCCAACATTAGTATCAATATTTTAAATTTCATATCATGAAACATCTTATAATAACAATGTTGAATCCTTTCCTCAAATGAATATTATAGATTTTATTTTATCAAAGAATAAACATTGGAAAATAATTTAAAAATCATTATAAATCTGTATAACAACAATCTCATGTTCTCTTCATGTATTTATTTCATGTAAATATTAGATTTTTATTCCTAAATACAACTTTTTTATAATTTTAATCATGTTATATTTAATTTTATTCAATGTTTTTATTTGATCCAACTAGTTTTTTTAATACGAGTGAAATTATATTTAATAAGATCAGTTATCATAGTGAATATATGTTCATAATATTTCACATTCATGTACTTATCCAACTAGGTAATTTTGATTCATTATCATTTATTTATGCAATCATGAACTCAATTCCTCATGGGGGTTATATTCCTCTATTAATAATTTTGTGTATCCAAAAGAAAATTATTTACTTTAATTAAACATGTAAACACATGTAAGAAATACATCCTCATATTCTTAACGAAAAGTTTTCTTCTTTCCCATATGAACTATTGTGTAATCACATTAGTAAATTCACATAGAACTAACTTCACAAGTAATAATCTATATCACTATATCTTGATGATGTAGGTTATAAACATAAATCTCTATTACCAATGATGTAGCATCCATCCAATGGTCCGAAGACATTCATTTTTATTGATTTTTGATAATACACCTTTCAAGGGGTGAGGTGGAACCCTTAAAAGGCTTGTAGGTGTAAGTGTTACATAGATCATAGGCCTTAGAAGAATTCATTTTCTCATAGGATTCAATCATTACATACAACCTAGACTAACTACTTTGAACAGCTCCTCCCCAGCATCATCATCTTGAAATTAGCTCTCCACTTTCACATGGTTGTTCGGCTAGGAATTCTCATACATGCACAGGCTTGTCCAGATGGCAGGGGCCATACCCTATCATTCTTGCAATCTATTTAGCTTTATCTATGGTGAAAGCTCCTTGCCCATCCTTCTTGTAGAGCATGTTCCTCGTAGGTCTTCTAGTTCGTATCTGCACTTAAGGTGGCTCGAAGGCCTTACTAACACAAAGTCCTTGGTGGCTAGAAGGCCTTAAAGGACTCCGGGACTAAATCGGTGGCCCGAAAGACCAAACGGGGGAATATTCCCAGCTGCTACAGTTCCACGTAATACCTACTATAGATCAACTATAGTACATGCTACATTACTACATAGTTCCCGCTACAGTACTGCTACAGTACTGCTAGAGTAACCCAAAAACAGTAGTATTTACTACATGAAAATTACTATATAATGACTTATTATTTAGGAAAACTTGTGTGCCTCATGGATACATATGTTACATTACAAAAGAGAGTTCCTACGAAGGACATCCATATTATTTTTTCAATATAAAATTGTAATGTTTTTCATCTTCTTCCCTTCATATATCTGGGAGTTCTTTCGTATTCTATTTTTCTCACTTACTTTATAAGGGACAATATTTTTCAAATTTTTATCCTAAAAACGAGAAAATGAGATCTCTGAAGAAATCATTAATCTTAATTGGACCATCATCCATTTACCCATATTTAAATATAATGTTATCACTTTGTTTTATCTGAGTATAATCACACTTAAATACCTAAAATTGATATCAAATCATTCACTATTTTAATTTTATTGTGATATAAGAGAGAATCACATTCTTAATAGACCCAATAACACTAATTAATGCAGTTTCCAAGATCTTTATGGGTTCCTTATTAATTTATCATAAATCCTTATATCCATTAGAATGTAAAAGAATGATAAAGGGTTTATGATCATAAGAAATTTTTTTTCATAAACTTATACTTCGTTTTATCCTAAACGGTGTCATATTCTTTAAATTGATTCACACATGGTATATAGTTATTTTATGGATGGATTTAGGATGAGAGATCATGCCTTACATCATTGACATAAGATCAAAATATGACCATGAACATTTATATATATAATATATGCATGTGAGATGTCTCAATATGATATTCAGACATAAAAAAAAGCATGTTTCATTAATTATTCTAATTTACCAATGGAATTATATATTTTTATGACAAAAAAACATGTCTAAAATAAAAATCATGCATCCCATATTACCTTTAAACTCATCCACACATTACCTAATAATTAATGTTTCCCCATAAGTGGGTAAAAAAACTATCTAGGTATACTATATGCATCTATTGGAACACAACTACGCCAAAACCTCCAATGTGTTGCCACTTGACGGCATATCCCCATGCACATGCCATCCAAACTTCCAACCTAGAGGCCTCAAACCACCATGGGTACCAATTCTTGGGCATGATCTGACAAGGTAAATCATTCTCTAAAGTTTTTATGATATGGATATTCTTTGGTGGCTGGGATGTGTGAAATACTTGGAATAAACATATATAAAAATAGTTAGACAAAATACTAAATATAGTAGTACATATAATTATCAACAATTTTTTATATTTTTTATTTTAATAGTATTTCTAGATCAATATGCACTAAAATGATTTTAAAAACAACATATAATCTCCATTAAAATCATTCACAAGATTATAACATAAATAGTAGCTATTCAATCATCCAAATTAAAACACACAGGCAATTGGTCTTAATAACCTATTTAAAAAATCATGATCAAGAAAAGTTCACCTAATACTAGGTAATTAAATCCCTCTGTTTTTATAATTTTCAATACTTATTTTGATTATAATTTCAATATATACTCTCCCACAAATTTAATATAAATGTAATGTCACAAATACGATAGGATCTTCTTGATATCCATCGTTCAAATTTTATTAACAACATCCTATCATATTCTCACATTAATATTCCAATTTACTCATGAAAATAATGATAAAAAAATAAAATATAATGGGTCTAATATTAAAAAACTCTATTTCTACATAACCCATGCTTCATGTAGTAAAGATGAATTATCCAATTTAACATAAATGATATCAATTAATCATTATCATGTGATGAAAAAATTATTTATTTATTTCATGGATAATTTAAATGATTATTTTTCTATTGTAATATAAAAATATCATCAAATACATTTAAAAAAATAATGTGGAAAATTTTGTTTCCAATTTTCAAATTGATTTTCAATTTTTTATTATTTAATAATTCAATCCCTTTTAGTTTTGATCTACACTCAAGAGAGTATAAGTATCTAATGAACAAACCTAAATAATGACATGTTTCAATCTCTCATTTTTTACCATCTAAAATTTTCCGATACATACCACAACGATAGTTAAAATATTCATGAGATATCAAATTATATATAGATCTTTGGTTGTCATTCTTCTATGACTTCCCATTAGTGGTGAAATTTGTAGATCTTAATCATGACTTTATATCTAAATGAATTATGTCCCGATATATTCCGATATTACTTGAAATGTTGGAATGAAGCAACATGATTCTAATAGAAATCCTTGATGGATAAATTTATAAACATTACATGTTCATAGATTTTCTCAAATTTATGTATCCACCAAAATAAATGCTTCAGCATCAATTACATGAACAAAAAAATAATATACTCTTGGAGATGAGATGGTTCTTCAATTCTTTTGAGTTAGTGAAGTATATCCATACGGTTAATAACTTTTTATCAAAATAGACTTTCTTCATTTTGGGTATAATTTCTTTTTTTCACCATCCTACTTTTAGCGTATGAATACAATAGTTCCTTCCATTTAATATTCAGTGTTTATTCATTTGAAGGATTCCATGTCAATAATTTTCTATCCAAATTCCTTGATATATTATATTATTCATAAAAATCTAATGAATTTATGATGTTACCATCTCTATTAAACATTTTAGATCCTTTATCACACAGATAAATCAATAAATAAAATAAATTTTTTATTTTTTATATTGAATCCTTATTTGAATCAATATTTCATCCCATAATAATTAAGTTTTTTGTAAATTTTTTATAGTCCATGGTATGGACTTTGTACCACAATAGAAGAATCTTTTATTTTATGTGACACCCTAAAATCATTTATTACTAACTACTTTTTAGTTGTTTTTTAAAATTCTTATTATTCAATCCACATAATATTTTTTACTTGTTTTATTTTTTTCTTACATTCATCCCTTAATTTTGTTGTATTCACTTAATATATTTATATTATTTGGGAATTATTGATTTATACCAGAACTTGTCAATACAAAGAACACTACAATTGCAAAACTCATTGAAATATTTTAATAATTAAAATTTAATTTTAATAGACAGATTCACTTACTATGTATTTTTCATCTATAGTGATGGTATTATTTTTTTTATAACTTTTCCCGAAAAATATAAACTCTTTATAATAAACATATAGTGACATATTTTTACCAATTTTTAATTTAGTAATTCCCAAACATCCATCAGTACAAATAATTGAAAAATCTCCTTTTCTACTTCTGTAACATTTTTTTCAATAATACATGTCTAAAAAAATCTTCTATTCTGAATCCTTTAGGGAACATGAATTCATACACTTATTCACTTCAACTTTTGAAGATGTAGAGGATTCTAGATAAATTTTAATCATCCATTTTTTTAGATTTTATGGTTATATATATAGTAGTCACTAAAAGAATATTAGTATGCAAAAATTCATTTAAGAAAATTGTTAAATTATTCAACGAGTCAGTATTTGACTTATTTTTATATAATATGAAGATCTTATTTCTACATGATTTCATCTGTTTAGAGTGATATCTTATGAAATTGTTTTGGGATAAAATTATTTTTTAATAAAATGTGGATGTCTTAGATTTTTTAGATACAATATTTATTAGTTTTACATAATGGTAATGGATGTTTATGTTGAGATAAATATACACATCTTCAACAGATTTCACATTTTATTTCCCTTCAAACACCATATTGTCAATCAAATCAATAATCATCAGATTTCCATCAGAATGAAATTATTTTTCACCTTAATTATTTTTAATACATATTGAAATCAAAAATTAAATTAAGACGATGTGTTATTTATGTTTTCTTGAATATGGATATCTTCAATAATAACCATAAATATTATATCCTTCTCACAGAACCTCCATTAAAATTATTCGTCTATCAAAAAAATTACTCTATTATTATATATCATGGATTTTCCTTTTTCATAAGAATTCCTTGTGTCTCTTACATTATATGTCATTATAGTCTCTATCATGAGTCTGTAATGATTGATCATCTATTTCCATTGTGAACCATCGTAGATATTGTTTCATCCATTGCATCATATTCTTATTCCAGTTGTGATATTTCCTCAAGATGTTCCTTGATAACCCTAGCTGTACAAGTAACCACATCTTTGGGAACTGTCATCAAATTCAGTCTAATCTAAAAATTCAATACCTCTTCATCACAACGTGAACATGGTTCATTATAATTATAATCATCCCATGTCACTAAAAATAGTTCATTCATTTTTATTTTAAATAGTGTTTAAAATTATTTCATATTTGAGTTAATTCTAGTTTTTTTGTTTTATTATATTCAATTTTTTATTATATTATTTAATATAAAAATTCCTTGAAATAATAATATAGTTACACTTTTCTAAATTACTCAATTATAAATATTCTATAAAATTAAATATATACGTCACATATAAATAATTCATACTACCTGAATATTTATATAAATATAACTAGAGGTGGAACCTTTTTTCGATACCAATTTACATTTATAATGTATTGAACACTCCTAGTGAGTTGTGAGGGTGTAATGGCCAGGAAAATGAATCATTAAGGACATTTCCAAAATCTCATTTCCATCAAACAGTTCCACCGAAATAGTGGCACCATGATGGCGGCACTGGTCATTGCGTCATAGTAATAGTGGAACCATAGAGGTTCCACCATCATTGTCACTAAATGAAACGGTGGCACCATGAGGGTGGAACTGCGACCGTGGCACTGTGATAGTGTCTCACCAAATGGGGTCCACCCATGTTCTTTTGTCTAGTTTCTGACTCTTTCTGCTCCGACAACATATCATTTGACGTAAAAATGTTTTAATACCCCATTTAAATCCATTTAAATCCCATAAATAATATCTAAAATCCCCCAAGATCTGATTAACCCTTAACTTACCATAAAATTGTGGATTTTTCCTCAATGCCACACCCTATTACCTTACTTACCATTTACACCCCTATTACACGGTTTCCACTAATTAATTGAAATACTTTAACACATAGCTATTATGGTCACCTATCCGATGAGAATTATTAGATAACAATTAATTTCATCATGTGTAACTGTCCAACCGCGTGGTGAAACCATGATCTTTCATTAAATCCAATAATGATTTCATATCCCATAACTCCATTTTCTAAACTTTTTATCTTACATGAATTATTTATTTTTGGGGATGGTCTCTTTTCCCTTGGTGCATTTGGAGTCCCCCTTCCCGAGGCTAGCAGTGCACCAATGCTAGAGCTTTTCCTCTCAACCTTGGAGACCCCAATGTTCTTCCCCTACTAGTCATGCATCCCCATTTCTCGGTGCATGGAGAAAAATGTCATTCATTAATCATCCAAGTACCATTTTCCTTCATCTCTCTTAAGAGTGTATCATACGGGATGGCTATGATAGTTTTTCCTTTGGGGATGGAAGAAACTGAACCTTAACAAAGATAATAAATTGTTTTTAAAGAATTAAGGGGTGTGTTTGAGGAAGCTTCTTTACTCTTTTATCTTCCATTATATGTTTTTATTTATATGGGATTATTTCCACTAAAAATATTGGTCATTGGTCTTCCTTCCATATACACTAATGAACTCTTGTCTTCTGTGATGATTGAATGATTTTAACATGGAAACGGGTTAATTACACATACACGATTGATTTAATGGATGTCCAGTGAAAAAAATTTCTTACGTCATCACCCAGGTTAAACAAATTTAATCAATAATATAATGTATGGTGTTCATGAATTTGGAAACCCCCTTTTTTATTTTGGTAACGTCTGTGGTTGTTCTATTTAATGCTTGTGGGGTGACGTGGATGGGAATGGGATCCCCTGCTATTTTGAGTCATTTGTTTGTGGATCTAAGACCATTTGGGGCCATATATTGGTTCTTGGTTTCGTTCTAGTACTTTTATGGATCTCATCATCCCTTTTAATTTTGTGTCTTTATAAGAGAACCAGTTCTGAGTCCTTAAATTGATGTATGATTGTTTCCTCCGTTCTTGGATTTTGGCTATTCCGGTTAGTTTCATAGTAGTGAAAAATTATTTAAATGGAACCACTTGAATGTGATGACATGAATGGATTGAATGGGGAATTGTTTTCCAAGAATTATTTGTGACATGTTTGTGGCTGTTGTGAATTTTATGAATTAATAGTAATGGGGTGTTTGTTCGTGGGATAGTTTTTGAACCCCTATGTTGGGATGAGTGATCTTTTTAAAATATATATAATTTAGTTCTTATGTTTCATAATCACTCCTTAGTAAAATTGAGCAATTTGTGCTGAACACCCATATTTCATGGGGGAGAGTGTTTTTCCAACACTCTTATGAGTGGATAGTTATTAGTTTCTTATATGCTCCATTTTCTGAGTATCCCAAGACACTTTGGGTAGGATGTGGTGGCTTGAGGTCCATTGTAGCCCATGTCCCTTCAATTAGAGTAGTTGTTGTGGGTTTTCCAGGTGTGTGTGTGAGGTTGTTTCCTAAGGGTCGTCAGGATGAGGCCCAGGTGTCTTAGGGCATGGCGGTAGTTGTTCTGGACCCGGTGCCGACTGCCGTGGTTATATGTGGATTATGTGGCTACAGTGTGTGTGGGAAGGATGTGTGGTTGTGGTGGCCCAGGTGTGTGCAGGCATGGTATGGTAGTGGGAATGTGGTGAGAATGGAGGGAGAGGTCTGACGCGTAGGATGACTTCAATAATTAGTGGGAAAATGGAAAGGGGTACCCAACATCGATGTGTTATTTCTATTACTTACTCGACTTGTGTTATTTGGGGAGAGTGCTTTGGTGAGGTTTGGGAGGATATTTTCATTACTAGGTGATTTGGTTATCTCCTTTTTTCATGGACCATTAGAATGCCTCCCCACTTTTTCATGATAGATTTTGTTTTTCCCTACTATGTATACATCTATACTCACTCTACATATATAAACAAAATACATTCATGTTTCCCGGAGAACATTGAGGACCGTTCCAAACCCAATTTGTTCAGACGGTGGGATCGCTGACATTGTTTTTTTTCATTTCTTTTGGAACATACCTTTGGAGTTTTTCCTATACACTGTATCACTTAATTATTGGAACATAAATAAGGTAATGGATTGTTTTGTCCTTAGTTTTAGTTCATTCGTTGGTGTTTTTTGAGATTTTATTTCTTATCTCCCAATCCTACTAAATAAAAATGTTAATGTTTTAAAAATTAAGTGTAATTATATACACTTGTTTCTAGTTTCCACTCTGATACTTGTTGAAGGCAGGACTTTGGGCTCATTATTTCTTCTTCAACTTGAAGAAAGAGTGGTCTAGCAATCGGTTGTCCCTTCCCACATCCTGGTGAAGGTCGGTCCTGACAGAATTATATTAGAGGTCAGAGGTTGAGATATAGGATGTAGTCCGGAGTTATTCATAGTGAGGATTGTATGGGATGGTAATGAAACAATTTTAGGTAATCATGTAACATGAAATAGTCTAGGGAAAACCGACGAGGACATGAGATATTTTGGCCCCCATGATCCGATGCAAGCACTCTGGACATACCAAATGTCCAAGTGAGTCTACATTGATTGTAGGGTAGAGACCCTTGGAAAGGTACATACATAATAATGACATGTGTTCTTGTGTGTCTTGGGCATTTGGGGACATAAAATAAATTAAAATTCTAATAAAAATTAAAAGAAATATTGTACACTACTCGATATTGGGCATTCGTTGTTTACCTTGTAGATATGGCTCCCAGACAGTGACCACTAGTTGTGTAGGTGATCGAGGACCTGGAGGTTTATTTGGATGATTAGAAGATGACTGATTGAGAGGAGGAGGATGGATAGTAGTATAAGATGCTTTGTGGCTTTCTACAACATGCCCTTAGGAAGTACGAGGGCAACGTCTCGTACATGGAGACATAGAGCGAGGTTGGGGAGCTGGTGATAGATTTTAGCTTAATATGGGCTTCAAAGGAGTACTTGGGTCCTCTAGATATAATCCAAATGCTAGGTGTGGTGCATTAGTGGTGGAAGATCTATCTTGGGGAGAAGAGGGATGCTGAGGTTTCGTGGACTAAATTCGAGAGGGTGTTCCAGGAATCATTCCATTCTTCCATGATGAAGGCAGAGAAGAGGCAAGAGTTACTCTCCCTTTAGAAGGAGAGTATGTCAGTGAGAGAGTTGGGGTTTAAGTTCAAGGATCTTATTTGATTTTCTCTAGACCTCTTTCAAGATGAGGAGTCTCAGGTGATACGTTTAGAGGATGAACTCCGACATTCTTTTCATTTTGTTTTTATACCCTTCACTCTACCAACATACATGGAGGTCCAGAAGAATGATGAAGTGGTGGAGAGAATTCACACGATGGGGGGGTGTTCCCCAAGTAGAGATCCAGTTGGGCTCGTCAAAGGGGAAGGCCATCCGCAGTAGGCCCCAACAGTTCCAATTTTGATCACCCTATCATCGCTAATTATTTTTGGGGCTAGGACCAAGATGCTTCATCTATGGAATCCATGAGAATCTTCGTAATCATTTCCCAGACGGAGTGAAGTACATTGGGGTGGGCAGGTTTAACACTAACCTTAGTAGCAGTTGTTTCTAGCCAGACCCTTTCAGCAGTAGTAGCAGGGATAGCGAGCTCCCGCTCCTCCAAGAGTAGATGTTGCAGGAAGAGGTTGACCTCTGGGTGCTCCTCAGGGACCTCGACTAGGGCATGGTCAGGGAGGTGGTTGACAGTTGAGTGGTAGAGGATTTGGGAGTGGGTATTTATACACCGCAGAGGCAACAGTTCCAGTTGGGTTGGAAGTCGTTCGTGGTTCGATCATCTTGTTTAGCAATCATGATTATTCCTTGTTCCATTCAGATTCTTCACAATCTGTTGTGGAACATTGCCTATCCCATGATTTCGGTAAAGATGCAGAGATAATTATCATACCTATGGTTTTGAGTACGCCATCCTGATGCCAGACCTGCTTGTCTCATGTTTTTTAGGGATGTAGATGGATGTTAGGACCACATTAATCCCTTGGCGACTATCTTTTGAAACATATACAGCCGTATGATGTCATTATTGGCTACAACTGGATGTTCTATGTGTGTTCCATTATCAACTTATTCCGGAGAAGGGTTTTTTCAGATATGGTGGCCGGCGTGTGAATTTTTTCAGTGAGGAGGGTTTTCAGGAGGGCAGTCGGGGAGTGGATCCCCTCTTTTCCTTATAATCTGAGCTGTTAGTGGAGTCAGCAGATATAAATATAGTGGAAGTCTCGGGGATCATCATTGGGTTCATTTATGTCTTCCCTGAAGAGGTGGTGACTCTACCCCCTCAATGTGATGTTGAGTTTGGGATATATTTTCAACCCAGTGCCAACCCGATTTTGATGGCTCCTTATTAGATGACACCTTATGAGTTGTGGGAGTTACAGATTCATATCGATGATCAGATGAAAACGGATTTTTTTCGACTAAGTTCGTCACCATGGGGTGCCCCATTATTGTTCGAAAAGAAGGAATACAGGGGTCTTAGGCTGTGTATAGACTATCAAAGGCTGAACCAGGGAACTGTCAAAAACTGTTACCACCACCCGAGGATTGACAACCTCATTGACCAGTTGAATAGGGCATGATGGTTCTCCAAGATTGTCATGTGGTCAGGATATCACCAATTGAGGTTGAATGAGGGAGACATATTAAAAATTGATTTTAGGTACATATATGGGAACTTCAAATTCGTGGTTATGTTGTTTAGAGTTACGAATGCACCAGCTGTGTTCATGGGACACATGAACTCCATCTTACGGGAATATTTGGACCGATTCATAGTCATGTTTATTAAGGACATCCTGATCTACTCAAGATCATAGGAGGATCGCTTCAAGCATATTAGGAAGGTTTAAGAGGTCCATTGATCGCACAAGCTCTATGGGAAATTGTCCAAGTACAAGTTCTGGATGCGAGAAGTACACATCCTTCGACACGTGGTGTCTGAGCAGGGAATAATGGTGGACCCGTAAAAGGTTTAGGAAATTGTTTCTAGGGTAGCACCCATGAAAATGGTAGAGGTTCATAGTTTCCTGTCCCTAGCATGTTACTAATGGAGATTCTTTCCCCACTTTTCTCGTGTATCATCTCCTTTGACAGCCTTGACCATGAAAGACCAGGCTTTCGGGTTGAGTCGGCAGTGTGAGGCAGCCTTCATTTTTCTAAAAGGGATGTTGGTTATTGCCCCACTTTTGAGGTTTCTAGAAGAAGGGGTGTTGTTTGAGGGGTTCAATGATGCTTCAGGCCAAGGTCTGGGGTGTGTAATGATGCAAAAATAGGGGTGATCTTTTATCAGTTTTTAACATTATGTCCCCATGAATGTAACTATGCCACACACGATCTGGAACATGCAGCCGTCATGTTCTCACTCAAGTTGTGGCAGCATTACCTCATCAGTGACCACTTTGTGGACTTGACGAATCATAAGAGATTGATGTATATCTTCTCCCAACAAGACTTGAACTTGTGAGAGAATAGGTGGATGGAGTTCCTTCAAGACTATGACTTAGAAATCTCATTCACATTAGGAATTGGGAACGGGGTCGCCGATGCCTTGAGTAAGTAGTCCCAAAAGGACGTGGTTTGAGAATAGGAAGATGTTTGGAAGGAAATGGAAGACTTGGATTTCGTACACCTGGATAGAATGGTGGAGAATAGTGGAGGTTTTCTATTTCAGATGATAGAGAAGTCCTCTCTATTGCAGTAGCCGGATAAGTCATTGTGGGTGGACTTAGAGGCTGATGTGGTGCATGATCGTGTTAGCCTGGAGGATGTACCAGGAGAATGGTTGGAAGAAGGGAAAAATCAAATGATGTTTTATGGGAAGTTGTTTGTCCCGATGGAAATTCCCAAGGGAGTTCTTAGCGAGTTCCACATCTCACCCCTAGTGGTGAAACCAGTATTTTCCAAGATTTATTAGGGATTGAGGGGTAAATTTTGGTGGCCCAGGGTGAAGCAAGAAGTGGAAGAGTTTGTGGTGAAGTGCCTCATGTGTCAGAAGGTGAAGGCTGAACACTGCGTCCCAGGAGGTCTGTTACACCCTTTAGATATCCTCGAGTGGAAGTGGGATGAAATATCAGTGGATTTCATCATGAGACTACCTAAAGTTCAAGGGGGATGAAATGCCATCTGGGTAGTGGTGGACCGGCTGATGAAATCAGCTCATTTCATGGAAATCAAGGAGTCGAGTGCAGGGGATTCTCTAGCAGAAAACTATGTGGTTGAGTTGGTGCGGTTACATGGAGTTCCAAGGTTCATAGTCTTCGATCAAGATACCCAATTTACCTCAGAGGGCTCGAAAGGATTGAAACACAAATTTGGAACCCAAATATGCCTCAGCACTACCTTCCATCCTCAGATCGATGGGAAGACATAGTGCACCATCTAGACATTGGAGGATATGCTACAAGCTGATGTTTTGGACTTTGGGGGATCATGGGTACGAAACAATCCTCTGGTAGAGTTTTCTTACAACAATAGATATCACTCTACCATTGTCATATAAACGTTCAATGATTTGTATGGGAGGCCATGTCGCTTACCCATGTACGGGACAATGGTCAAGGAAGCAGGTGGTCCTTGACCGTAAGTAGTTAAATTCATGATAGAGACGGTTCAGATTATACGAGTGAGGATGAAGGAAACCCAGGATCGATATAAGTCATATGATGACAATTGGTGGAGACCCTAGGAGTTCGAGATCGGGGACAATGCGTTCCTGACGGTCTCCCCTCAGGGTAGACTACATAGGTTCAGTAGGGTGAGTAATATTTCTCCCTGGTTCTCAGACCCTTCGAGGTGTTGCATCGGGTTGGAGAAGTGGCTTATCAGCAAGTGCTTCCAGCCACTACAAAAATTTCATGACATCTTCCATGTGTCTCAGCTCCATCGATATCAACAAGATGATTCACACGTCCTTAATAGAGAAAAGATGGATATCGAGGACAATGTGACATTTGTAGAGAGACCAGTGATTATAGATTTTTGTGAGGAGAAGGCGCTTTGTGGAAGAACCATTCCATTGGTTAGTGTGTTATAGATGCATGTTGGCCTCAAGGAGTGTACCTGGGAATGTGAGTCACAGATGCACACCCAGGACCCAAAGTTGTTTTGATTTTTTTCTGTTTTGTTTCAAACATGTTGTGATTTAGTGCTTAACCGTGTTAAATATGAAATTTGTTGTTTTCCTTGTTCTCTAAATGTGTGTGAAGTGTCCAGATTGGGGGGAAGGGAGGACCTGATCCCTAATCAAGACACATTAGAGTTGATGCGATTAAACTCGTGTATGAGAGTCTGTGCCACCCAAACTGGATAGTATCTTGATATGGGGGAAAATAATCCCTAATCCATATGTCTCAATAGTGAAACATTTATATGTTGTGTGGTTACTTGAGGGATAAGTGTTCTTAGATGTCTATGAGGTTTTCTCTTGAGAGGTATCTTTCGAGGTGGTTGTTCGGACCCCTATCTTTTCTTCGGGTCTAGTTTTAATTCTCAAGGGCGAGAATTGATTCATAGGTATCTAATGTAATTGCCCAAAAAATGACTCATTATGGAAATTACCAAAATCTCGATCCTAAAAAATGGTTCCCCTGAAATAGTGGCTCCATGATAGTGGAACTAGTCATAGAGGAAAAGTGATGGTGGCACCATAGTGGTCGTAACTTCACGACCACTCAACAAAATAGTGGCACCATGATGGTGACACAATGATTATGGAAGTGTGAAGGTGACCCTGTGAGGGTGGAACCCTGAAGGTGGCACCGTGATGGTGGAGCTGTGACTGTGCACAGTTACGGTGTCTCATCAAAAGGTGTCCTACCCTTGTTCTTTTTTCCAGTCTCCGACTTTTTCTGCTCCCACAATATATCTTATGATGTTAAAATGTTTTAATACCCCATTCAAAGCCATTTAAAGACCATAAATGATATCTAAACTCTCCAAGAGCCTAGAAAACATTAACATACCAAAAAGAGTTGCTTTTTCTTCGATGCCACACCATTTTCCCATTATTTCCATTTCCGCAAATGTTACGTGTTTCCCTTTAATTAATGGAAATCCTTTTACACAATGCTATTATAGCCACCTCTCCGATGAGAATTATTAGATAAAAATTAATTTCATTGTGTGTAACTATCCAACTGCATGGTGTAATCAAGATCCACCATTAAAGATGTTCATGTTTTAATATCCCGTAACTCTAGGATCTCACACTTTAATCGGATGGGAATTACTTCTTCTTCTTCTAGTCTGTTCTCTTTTCCTTTCCTTTGTGAGTTTGGATTCCCCCTTCCTGAGGATAGTGGTGCTCCTATGCTAGTGCTTTAATGCTCACCCTTGGAGTCCCCAAAGTTCCTCCAATGTATGTCAAGCTTCCCCAATTCTCGGTGAATAAAGAAAAACATTGATCGTTTATCATCCAAGTAGGGTTTTCCTTCATCTCTCTTAACTATGTATCAGGTGGGGTGGGTATGACAGTGTTTCCATTGGGGATGGATGAAACAAAACATTAATGAAGAAAATAAATGGGTTTTAAAGAATATGGGAAGTGTTTGATGATTATTTTTTACTCTTTTATCTTCCTTTATCTGTTGTGATTTGTTTGGGCTTATGTCCACTGATAATCGTGGATGTTGGTGGTCCTTACATGCGCACTAATGAAACCATATCTTCTATGAAGATAGAATGGATATAACATAGAAACTGGTTAATCACACAATCTATATTGACTAAGTGGTTTTCTAGTGACGAATGATCATTGTGTGATCCCCTAGGTTACCAAAAGGAATGAAGAACATAATGAATGGTGTGCTTGTATCGGAAAACTCCCATGCTTTGTTTTAGTAACATGTATGGTTGTTCTACTTAATGCTTATGGAGTGACCATTAATGGTATGGGATCTCCTGCTGTCGTGCGGTCATAGGTTTGTGGATCTGAGATAGTGTGGATCCATATGTAGGGGCATGGTTTAGTTCCAATACTTTGAGGGGTCTCAGGGATCCCTTTTGCTTTTGTGAATTTACAAGAGAATCGTGTGTAAATGCTTATTTTTTTTGGTGGTTTCCTCCTTTAATGGCTTGTGGCTATACTTGTTAGTTTCCCAGTAGTGAAAAATTACGTAAAAGGAACCACCTTAATGTGATAACAATAATGGGTTCAATGGGAAGTTGTTTTCTGGGAATGAGTTGTGGCTTTGTTGTGGTTGTTTCCCTTTTTATTAATTAATAGTAACATGATTGTTTTTGTATGGGTTATTTTTGGAACACCTAGGATGGGATGAGTGCTTTTGTACCTATATGTATAATTTAGTTCTTATATTTCTTATTCACACACCACACAAGTTGAGAACTTTGTGCTGAACACCCCCATTTGACATGGGGGGATGTTTTCCCCAACACTCATATGAGGGGATGGATATTAGCTCCTTTTTTACTCCATTTCCAAAGTATCCCAAGACTCATATGACATGATATGATGGCCTAAGGTCCATTATAGCTGATGAATCTTCATGCAGGGTACTTGTGGTGGTTTTCCCAGGTCTGTGCAAGTAGGTTGTTTTCCATGTGTCTTCGGGATGAGGCCCATTTGTCTTCGGACATGACAGTAGTTGTTCTAGACAAGGTGCCTAAGGGTGTTGTTACCTATGGTTGTTGTGGCCTAGCTGTGTGCGGGTGGGATGTGTAGTTGTGGAGGCCAAGGTGAGTGTGGGTGGGGTATGGAAATGAGACTGCAGTGATAATGGGAAGAGAGGTCTAATGAGTAGGATGTATTCAATAGACAATGGAAAAGTGGTGTGGGGTACCCAATCATCGATGTGTTATTACTATTACTTACTTGAATTCAGTTATTTGGGGAAATTGCCTTGCTGTGGTTTGGGTGAATTGATTCTTTACTAATTGGTTTGGTTATATCCTTATCTCATGGGAAATTAGAATGCATCCTCACTTGTTCATGAGAGATTTAGTTTTTTTCTACTGAGTATACCTATATACTATCCCTATGCATATAAAAAAATACTTTCAGGTTTCTAGGATGACTTCGAGGACCATGTTAGACCCTATTAGCTCGGACTCTGGGGCCACTGACATTGTTGGTTTTCTATTCTATTGGTACCTCCCTTTGTATTTTTTCCTGTACTTCATAGCACTTCATTATTAGAACATGCATATGGGAATGAATTGTTTTGGCCTTGATTTTACTTCTAGATTTGTTGTTATTTAGGATTGACTATCTTCTCTCCCGATCCTACTGAATAGAAAGGATAATGTCTTCCATATTACATGTGATTATTTACGATTGGTTCTAGTCACCAATCTGGGACTTATTAAAGGCGGACCTCGGTGGTCATTATATCTCCTTCAACTTGAAGAATTAAGGATATGAAAATCTGATGTCCCTTACCTCATCATGGTGAAGGCGGTTCATGATAGATGGGTTGAGTGAATTAGGTGTGAAATGTTTTATTTTTTGATTTTAATTTTCTTTTAAACATGTTAATTCAGACTCTTTTCATGTGTTAGTATGAGTGGATCATATAGATTCAAAATCACATTTATAACACATGAAATACTGAATGTAATAGAGTTTTATCATACTATATTTTCATGGTTTAGTCAAAATACATACTCCATGTTGTAACAAATTATTCCAATTTGTTCCTAATTATTTAATATAAATGAGTTGTTATAAATTGGGAAATTATCAATCCCATCAAAAATATGTCCCACCATGTTCACACATCAAAATGTGATTTTCATTTAAAAGTAATCAGGACAAGAGGGATACTCATATAAAACCAATGGGATTTAAATATAAAATAAAAATATATCTTTAAAATTTTCATCAATTATAATTCATATATATTAATGATTTAGGAATAATTATAATTTATTCTACACTTCCTCGAGATAAAATATCATTCCAACAAAATTGAATCACCTATTCTATTCATGAACAAGTTCATGAACAATGGAAATTGATGTGAAAGTATACCTAATAATTATAACTATCCACTAATCAAATAATGATATAGACCATCTCAAATCCTTGATTAATCATTTATTAATTTTCTATTTTTATTAGAACACTTCCCTAACTTCAGTCCCAAAATTACAAATGATCATGCATGAAAAAAACTTCTTCCCTTAATGGAGAATCCTAACCTCAATTAATTTATTTTTATATTATTTTATGCATGAATAAAAATGAAAAAATAAGTTGATCATATTTCTTAATTCATAGTATAATAAACTAAAGTTCACATTGTGTATATATTTAATTGTCTTCTATGATTTTTGAACCATAGAAAAATTTTTATTTTTGTTTTTTTGGGTGATTATCATTTATAGATAATGTGTATCATCGTGTATCTTAGTATGTTTCATTTTAAATGTAAATCATTGAAAATTTCTCCAATATATAAATGAATTTATGGGAATTCTATTAAATTTTCATGTACATAACCACATAGGTAAATGTGTTTCTATAAAATTGTCCTCTATATTAAACAATCCACTTCTTTACTATGAATTTCTTAATCTCTTCATGAAATTGTGTATATAAAAGACCCATAAAACCATTAATAAATGATGAAAAAATAAGTTTTATCGAAAACATCATATTATTCATACATGTTCTTCTACTTATCACATGATTTTTCAGATCATCCTGTAATCATAACAGTGAATAAAGAATGTAAGTTATATTCTAAATCATATAATTGAGTTAACATAATTTCTAAACATCTCTCTCCTTCCTGAAATAATTAATCATCAATTTAAATATTGTTCTTGTAATATGATTCATGGTTTCGTAGTGACCTCATACAGTTCCTCACGTGATTTATTAATCTTCATCATGGTAGTGTTTTTTATGGATTCATAATATCCTTCATTTAATATAATTTTCATCCAATATCTCCATACACAACACATAATATGAAACACCAATGTTATTATTATTCTTCACCTCATATAGATATAAAATCATAAAGAAACCCTTTTTATCCTTGTTTAGAATTTCTTAAGTCAATCTGTTTTCATTAATTAAAATGTGAAAAAAATCTATATCGAATTTATTAAGCCAACATAATCCCTCTTTACAATAGGTCTATTTATAGATGAACTGATCAGTGCCTTTGGTATAATTTTTCGAAAATATAAATTCCCATAAAATATTCTAAGTGGAGTATTATTTTAAATCTATATTGTTTTCAATGAAACATGGATTCATAAAACTCAATACAACACAATTGATTCTAGAGTCAAATCACCAGGTGGCTCCCTTATCATTTTATAGTGGAGCCTCATGTCTATAAGAACATAAGAACTTGACGAAGACATCACATACAAAATATCTTTTTTGGTTTTACTTTAACTTCATTTCATCCTACTAAATTTTATATCAATCAAACACATTCATTTATGAAAATTATATATTGTATGTATGTATTCAGGATGATTTATAATTCCTCACATCATCGCCATAAGAATTAGAGGGATGACATTGTGGATATTAGTGATTTTTAGAAGTTAGTTGTCTCTAGAAAATATATAGGAAGGTGGAAAAAATATTTTGTTGTATACTCTTATAATCTTCCTATTGAGTTATGAACATATAATATTTGAATGAATAATAATAACCTAAAAAGATCTTGTCCCACATTTCATCTCAGTCCATATATTTTATGCTTAATAATTTTATGTTACCCATCATCATCTCATCTGTGATTTTCTTGAGTATTCTCCAAGATTCTGCTAGAACCTACTTCTAAAAACACACCCTCACATGGTTGCTCTATTATACGACTCTATGTACATTCCTCCCTAAAAATATTTTCACGTGCTTCTAACCATCATATAAACCTGTGGATTGGCTACTTCCCACCTTGTTTTGATTTCTCAACATGTAGTTGATCTATATCCCGTTGGGTGGTTTTGGCTAGATATACATTTAATTAATACACATAAAAAACGATATCCTAAATAATAAATATATAATACAATAAAATTCATAATTTTTTTATTTTCAAATTCATTCACAAAATAAAAATAAATATGCAAATTAATATTTTTTAAAACAACATGAAATATTCAAACACCCATTTCTCATTATTTGAACATAAGAATACATTTTCAATCATCAAAATTAAACCACATAGATTTTTTATCTTCACAAACTTTTGTGATGGAATTGAACACCAACAAACCATCATTACCAGTTAGGTTTATGAATGACTTCATGATCATTATTTGTGGAAAGAATGAAATGGAATATATAATATCTCTTAAGAACTATTTATCATAAAAAAATGAAGACAATGAACCAGTTAAACCTTACGCAGTGGAAGAAATTTGGATATGTTGTGAATTTAGAAATTCTAGGAATCATGCAACCTAAGGTATTGTTCATAGAACACATACATTCCTCACATTCCTAGATAATTTCATGTTTTATTTTGAATATAAAACAAAAATTATAGAGAATAAGTTCCTAGAGATCCTGAGTATTATATTCTTCTTAGATAAAAATATTTACAATGAAAATCCTTTTAACCATTAGGACTACAAGAGAAATTTCATGCCATGAAGGTCTAATTGTAATATAAAGTATATGGAATAAATTCACCTATAATTGAATGGAACAATGATCAATAGAAATACCAAAAAATGATTTATTGTGTATTTATTATGACAAAAAGGTAAATTGAGGCAATTAATACACCACCATATTGAATAAAGGTATGCTTTAATGAGGTGTACTTTTTAATGTAATGTCTCTAGTTTTTTGAATTTTGGTACAGGATGACACTCATGGGACACAAATTTTTATCCAAATACAGGAAAAAAGTATATGATTGATGATTAGTAGGATTAGGTGGATGATCATGTTATTATAAGGGTAGTACATGTTGTTATTGCTATTGGAGACTACAATTCCACATTTCTAGAAATATTGATTCTATTTTTATATAATTTTTATTATGTTCTAGTGTGACCAAGGAAAAAATATTCATGTCTAATTTAGATAAAAATGAAATTTCATTAATGGTCAAATATAATATTTTAATCCTCTATATTGAAAGAACATGTTATGGACAAGAAATTGAATAATGGTATTTATGTATTTTAATAAGAAAATAATGTGCAAGAAATTGATTAAAAATAAAGATTATAAAACTCATATATCACCCAAATAAGGAATAATTATATTTATCTGAAAAATAAAAAACATTTGATAATGTTAAATCAAGTTGGGTATTTATATTCATTTAAACTAAAACTGATGGTAATATGTTGTTCATGATTAAATTGAAAAATGGATAAAGCTAACATTAATGGAAAAAGATGAAATCTCACTATAGAATATATAATTAAATGGTATTAAAAAGTTAGATCCTTATAATAGATGATAAAGTTTGATAATAATACATCATAACATTTTTATATATAATCTAATAGATTATGATATCTATACTTAATTAGGATTAGGTTTTATACATCTAATAAATATAAAGAACCCATGAATGAAGCAATGTAACCACATAATATAATGATATCAAAAATATACAAGGACTATTTTAGAAAGTACCATAAAGAAAATTTTCATCGATTTTATGAGGGGGTTGGGATAGAATCTTAAATCAGTATACTTTAAACATCACATTAGAATGGTGTCAGTGAATTGAGGAACCATAGACTATTGGATATATTGAGATATATTATAATTATTATATTCCTTTGATTTGAAAATTTTTTGGTCTACTTAGACACATCTATTTTGGGGAATTTTTTTATTTATTATGGATGAAAAACAATTAATAGTTATTTTTTTAATTTAATTTATTTGATGTTTTAAATTACATTTTATTATTTTTTTGACAAATAATATAGGATTTGGGAAAGTTAAAGAAAAATTATCATAACTCTAGAAATAAAAATATTATTTCAGTTCCAAAATATTCATTCGTAATGTTATTTTTTCAATGTATTTTTATCATTTATTGGGAAAATAAAAAAATAATTTTTTTTTCAAAAAATTCAATGATTTTATTCTAATTTTTATTATGGAAATATTTTTTCAACAAATATGAAATTAAATTTTTAACATTGTAAATTTATTTTTTTTTTATCTTTTATTTTTTCTATTTCATTCAAATAATTTTCATATAATATAATTTTAGTTATGTGATAATAATGGGGAGTGAAACTATAATAATAAAATACTATTATATTACTACTCACACAAATTCTACCATAGCTCATTTCAATCACTATAATTTTTCTTATGATAGAGAGAAAACCAATGACACCAAGTAGCCAACACCAATTATTGAAGATCATTTCTTCAAAAAAATAAGATCTAATTCCCAATAATTCTATATTTATAGTCATCATGCGTAGTACAGAACATTGAAGGAGATGTTGAGAAATTAGTAATGAAGAATGTTCCTAATCACTTCCATGTAAAAACCTCATTATCCCATATATATTATCTCACTGATGATCCTGAACTCATGATTTTTGATGAACTAGTATGCAATTTCATGAATTCTTAGGTTGATCATGATGATTAATGAATTTTATTGGGGATTAAAATCCTCCACCCCAGATCTATATATTCAAGAAGCGTTAAAATATACTTTTATAGCAAATTAATTTATGGAAGGGAAGATCTAGGTTCTACTATTGATTCAAACCCAATTTGAGCCACTGATGATTAATCTAATATTGATGGTGACAGAAAAACTAGACGACCCACTTTCTATTAAAACTGAGAGTTCCAATAATATGATGGATTATTGTTTTAGATTATTTTATTTTTTGCGAGAAAACCATAATAGATTTAATATTGGTAATTGATCAATTAGGCTATCTATACATCATGCCATTCCAATTCGACAACAATTTTTTGAAGAATATTCAAAAAGGGTTTTCATTTTTTTCTTCCTAATGAATTTTATTGTGAATCTGATAGAGGTTCTTCCTTGAGAATCCAACATAGTATTGAGATCTATAGTGGGTATCGACAAGAGACTCTACTAAAAATAGATCCAAGGAGACCAAGTGAAGTTTAAGGTTAATTACTACATTTGGTGACAAATAAAATATTAGCTAACTCAAATTATGAAATACACATTCAATTATAATTAGAGGATAAAATTAGAGAGTTGAATTTTATTTACTATAAATTTTCATGCAATCAATTATCTATTATGTGAAATATACATTTATCCATATTATTCACATTATGAACATTGAGCTATAATAATATGTCCTAAAATTGGATAAGTGGGATAAAGATTAATATTACATTTTAAATCACCAAATACATACTAATTCAGTGGAATATATTTGAAATTGTGATGAAGTTTGGAAGATGTACATTAGCGCAGTGATGATTTGGGAATGAAATTGAATCTCTGAGAAGTACAATATGGTTTTGGATGATTTAAGAATGGAATTGGATTTTTTTGGATAGAGATCTCCCAAGAAAAATTTAACATGATATGTTATCATGTATTTATATAGGAATGCTGCAACTATTAATATTTTCTTGTAGTAGACGACGATTACATCAAGGAACTCCAAGTAAACTTGACTACATGTCAGATTTTTAATGTCACTTTTTTTAATATGTTAAGGGATTGATAATAGAAATTCTTATAACCCTATACATGGTAATTGAATCTTGATTTTTGTATATGGGATATAATTCACTTTTCACAACCCCCATATGTCATTTTATATAATTATGGATCTCATTTTTACATATAATTTCATTCTATTCTTAATGTACCATGTCAATGATATCTAAAATTTAGAAATAGAGAACTAAAATTCATTCTTTCTCCAGGATATGATGTTGAGGATTCCATATAATTTAATATTTAAATGATCATTTATTTTATTTCCATTATTATAGTGTCCATAAAGGATAAATTGGAATATTTAATGCACACCTACTCGAATAATATGTTTTATAATTTAATTCCATCATCAGTTTTAACATATTTATTAATTTTAATTGATAGAGTGATTTTACTGATAATGTGTGAAACTTTATCTTGAAAATATCACATTATATTAATGAAACTATTTATAGGGTGGTTGGATCATGGGATACATCATATGTGGGAGATGTCCTATGTACACGATACATCCCTTGCATGTATGCTTACCTTCTAAAGAGAGGTGAAGGTGTATAATATGAAACGTAAATCGGGAAATGAATGATGATTTATGGATTAATACTGTATAGATATTTCATAGTAATTTTATAGGTTATAAATCTAGATCCTTTTTCAGCTCACTTAATTATATTAGCATTCCTTTTTATTTTCCCCTAGTTCTCATGATCATTTACTATTTCATCTCATTTATCGTTTGACAAATATATTTTTAAATTATTTTTAATTTAATGAAAATTATATTTAAAAAACTGTTTTAGGAGAATCACATAGACATTAATGAATCCTTCCTTGAGAAAAACAATATATTTATCCACTGTTTAATTACTGGGAATATTATACATCTATTCAAAACCATCCCTGAGAAAAGAATTCAATCACAAAATTGGTCTCATTGGTGGTAAAGTGACATTGATTTTAGTTTTTTTCCTTTTTTTATTTAATTCTACTACTATGGAAAAAGGAAAATGATATAATTATGACATACTTTGAAGATTATGATCCAATATAACTTTTACTGTACCCTTAGGTGCAATGTCATTTTGATGATCTGGTAAAATATCAATTTTGGAAGAAATGATAACCATATTGGGATCTGTTTGATGCTACTAGGGATATATCTCATTAGTAAATGAAATTTTCTAGGGAATAATTCAATAAAATCATAATGGATGAGTAGGGGAATAAACCTACCAGGAATAAAATGTAGCTACTACGAATATTATGAACATCCTTTGAGTATCCTACCATTAAAAGTGGACCAAAAGATCCTGTTTCATCTCTAGTAAGGTTATGGAAAACTTTCTAGGAGGAAATTCAGAATAAATTTAAAAAAATATAGGAAATAAAAGAAGAAGTTGGAGATACCAACATTTTCATCATATATCCCCATTGGTCTATAACATGCTATTAAAGATCAAAATTCTTATACATATGTTTAGGGTTGGTTTGATATGGGAAATTAAGAAATTGATTTTCCAAGAATATTCATCGATGATAATTTTATCTCTTATATTCGTTGTAATTATTTTGTTGAAATTTAAAATTCTAATGATTTTTCTGTATTTTCATAAAATCAAAAAGCTTAATAAATGATAAGTCGTATATTGAAATACACTAGAAATAAAGTTATAAATATATTTTGAGAATAAGGTTAGAAATATAAAGTTATTGGTAAAGTAGGTATATATTTCAAATTAGAAATATATTTTGAAAATAAAATAAAATATAAATTTTCAGTGAAAGAACCACATTTTCCATTTTCATAACCCTACAGATCAATCCTAATAAACATATTGAATACATTGGGCAAATAAAAGATAAGAAGTGGGGATCAAATTCTAAGTAAGGGACAATTAGTGTGTAATAAATAATTAATAAATGAGAATAATTTAAATGTAAAGGTAACTAAATGATAACATATACCATAATAACCTGAGTAAATAATCCATGAAATATATATGATCAAATTATTGAACATTAATAATCAAATGTGTTGGAGACAGGAGCCTGAAAAATATTACAAATAAAATAATATAATGGAATAAATAAAATTATGGAACACATTTTGAAGGATTCTTGAACTATTAATATATTACCTCTATATAGTTTCTGTCAAGATTAATCCAATATCCTGTTTATGTCTCATGGAATAAAATCATCTATTTGTCTAAAATATCAAGATATATCCACTATATAGTTACTATAATAAACAATTCTATTTTCACCCCATGTCTATGGGTAGAAACACATATGGTCATCATTAATACAAAGATATATCCTATAGATAGTTACTATAAAGATCAATCCTCATGTAAGTTTAAGTATGAGGGTATAAAATCATTTGATTTGGATGAATGATTTCCCCATGAATAAATAGTCTTTTAAAAGAATTAAATATTCTTTGAATTTATAAATTAATGATATAAATTGTAAATGGGTGATTTTATAATCCTAAAAAATTATTATAGGTTTATGACATCATAATCAGAGTCAATGATTAAAAATTGAGATGATTCCCATTACAACTTGTGATCTGTGAATTCGTATACCCTATAAAATTAGTAGTAATCAAATGAATCATTTAATACCTTGAAGATAAATAGATTCATGATAGGATATATCAAAGGTGAATTAAACCACAACAAAATTTATAAGTGTTGAATAAGTCACATAAACCATATAAATAAAAGTGAGATGAGATAACCCCTTACCGAGTGTATTCCATTAGATGAATGTGATTTAACCTCCTAATCTATAGAAAACATCCTTTAGAGATCTTTTTATGGGATCTTGTTTTTATATTATGGAAGGAAACAAACCTCTATAAAATATATAAGTATGTCTGAAAGGTAAATGGGAATATTTTGGTTGATCTAGAAGGCTCAAGGTGGAGAAATTAAATGAAGGATAAGGTGACTTTTTAGAATTTAGATGAGGGGTACCCTTGAAAATCCTCAAAATATTTAATTATAATAAACCAATTCACTATCCAAATACATAAAAATTTGATTATATTGTAATATTATATGGTATTCAATTTTAACAACATAATCCAATAATTTTTTTATATATTTTGGTTTAATTTTAAAAAATTTGATTCTGATTGACCTTAGTTCACATTTTTTTTATTTTAAATATGGTAAAATATTATTTAATAACAAATATTTTTAATTTATAAATAAAAAATTTTCATTTGGAACATAAAATTAATAATTTATGAAATTTTTTACCAAATAATAATCACATTTTATATTTAAATTTTTTTTATGATTTTTAAATAATGTAATCAGTTATTATTTTGATAAATATCGTCACTATAAATTGTGAAACTATTCAACATTGACCTTAAAAAAATAGAACAAGAAAAATTAGAAAAAATTTAACATACACCCAATATGACATAATCATCTTTAAAATTCATGCATAACATTAATTAATTGAAATTATATTTGTTTTAATATTTGTTTTAATATTTTTAATATCATTTACTGGACAGTTTCATTAATAAAATAAATACTGCATTACCATTTTATAATTATTTAAGGTAATTACAACGTTATTAAAAATTTAAAAAACTACCATGATATATATATATATATATATTTTGAAAAATATAATCTATTTTTGAAGAAATTATCTAAATAAGATCATATTAAAAATAATATAGTTATTAAAAGTATTAATATCAATTCCTAGTCATATCATTAAATAAAACATCATAAATATAAAAACCTCAGCCAAAATAAATTTACCACTTAAAAATTATCTTATTATCATTGAATGTGGATATTATATTCATTCATAACCAAACTTTTTTCTTTATGTGGACACCTAAGATGATTATAAGAAAGATAAATTGGCATGTTATTACATTCTTTGATTTTAATAATATTAAATACATTATCATAGAAAATATCCCCTTCAATAAATCGAATTCATACCATAGGTGGTAAGGGACGAATAAGAATCACAAAATAAAAATTGAAATTTTATTAAATGTAATTTTCTAATCCTTATTGTATTATTATTTTCCAAAATTACCCTATTTACCCTTAAATGTGGTAATAACAAAAATACAAATGTTACTATTCATATAAAATAAAAACAAACTGAACATATTTTTTAAATTTCTACATTATGATTCAAAATATGGAATCATTTTTTCAAAATTAAAACCATAGAAGTGTCATAATCTAATTTAAAAATAAACATAAAATATAAAATAAAAATCTCATGAAATTGATTATCATGACAAAAATGTACATATATAAAATAAGGTATAATAATGACTAAAATGAAATAAATATTGTTATTTATAACTAATGTGTATTTAATTTTAAATTGTATAAAATTAAAATCCTAATTGGATATTTAATATATTGAATTTTATAGTTTTATAAAAATGTTTATATTTCAATATTCAAAGGAAAATAATTACTTTTTTAAAAATAAAAAATGAAACCAAAATATAATATTGAAATTATTATTTTGGTAAATAATGTTTTTTTTCAATAGAATTTATAAATTTTTTCAACTGTTATTTGGAAAATAATTTCCCCTTTGAGTGGAAGAAAAAAATTCTTTAAAAATATATATCATATTTATGTGTAAAATTTGAATAATTCTTATCTTATTCATATAAAATATTTTTGATCAGTGTAAATAAATTTTAATTTCCAAAATTGGTTCACAATATTAATTACTAACAATTTAAAAGCTATTATGTAATAATAATCATATTTAATTATTCATTTTAATTGGGTATTTCATTCAACATAAGAGATATAAGATATTTAATTTAAAAAGACAGAATCAATAAAATCCTAAGATATTATATTCTCATATCCTTAAATAATTTATAACCTTTTAATTTGAAATTTCACATAAAAAATAATTTTTTTTAATTAAAAATTCAATAATGGAAATCCCACATAACCAACAATGTATTACAACACTTCTAATTAAAAATAGATATAATGAATGGATATGGTCATGAAAAAAATAGGATTTTGTATAGGATAACATTTAGGAAAATTTGATGGAGAAATATAACCTTCCTGTTCTGATGTGGTGAGATAAAGAACATGGTCACTCAAAATATGACCATCATAAAACAAAAAATTTATTATTGATTAAAACATAATTAATTAAATAGAAATTAAATAAAATAGATAATTTTTTTGTTCTATAAAACATTTCTTTGAGTTAATAAATTCTTTTACTATCCATATATGAAGCTGAAAAAATTAAATTATAGGATTTATTTTCTTTCATAATAGAAATATCATAATTTTTTTATTCATTATTCTATTTTCCCATTACCACTAATGCCAGGTAATTGGTATTCATGATATTTTTCATTCATAAATCACATTAATAAATCATAAAATCCACAAGTAATACCTTAAACCATTAAATATGTTCTAAAACAAAAATATTTATCACATTTTATCTGATAAATCATACTTTAACATTAAATTATAATATCCAATGGGAAAAGTAAAAAATACGAAACAAAATATTCATCAATAATACATCTACCCTATAAAAATTTTATTAAGTAAACAAATTTTTTTAAAAATCATCATAACATTAGATAGACCAAAAATATTGAATCTTTTATAATAAAATACAATGTATATGAATAACATCATCACAATTTATCCAAATTAATTAAAAGAATTACTTAAAAAATAAGATCTCATGTTGTTGAATTTAGTTATTAAATCCAATCATATAGTAACCCTAGCGAAGAAAACATAAACCATAAATTCAGCAATCACATTCATAGTAACCAATATTATTCCATTAAAATATATTTGATAATATAACATCATTAAAAACATATTAATAATATCAACCATTAATAATGTGTTTGAAAATAAAAACTTTCAATAGAATCACTTCTCTTGGTTACTAGAACCATTCAACTAATTCTCTCTAATCATTAAAGAAGAAGTACTACAGTACAATTCATATTTATATGATGATTTTTATAACTATACTATCATTGATAAATTAATTTGGCATCATTATTCTGGAATCCAAATAATATCTCATTAATCAATCATCTTTTTTTGTGGTACTAGAAAAATAATGTCCATGATCCTTGATCTTCTTCTGAAGAATATTACCTTGAAGCTTGGTGAATTTATTTCTGTAGTTCCCTATTTAACTATAAATTAAATACTGAATATTATAATTTTCATTCTTCGCTATTTTTTTTATCATGACCCTTTTATCTATACTTATAAAAAAAATGAAAATCCTTCCAATAATTTTCTAGGGTGATTCTTTCCATTGTCATTACATGTTGTAAAATCCTTCTTTCTCTTATTTCATTTATTAATATTTTATACACCTATACTCTTCATCATGTTCTTATATCCAATGATATAATACTTATATTATTATTTCTTCGTCCTATTATCACATGATATCATGTCCCCATATGATGAAATTTATTAAGATACTAGTTCCCTTAAAAAGATTGGCTTTAGATGCCTAAAACACAACCATTCTTACTCTCCAGATCACATGAATTAGTCAGGTTCACAAAAAATATAGTTGGAGAATATTTTATATTACCAAATACACTATATTGGATCATTCCAATATTAAAAATTATGTATGATCCCTAAACTAGTGAAAAAAATTTAAATTGAATCATTTATGCAGAGAGAATCTCATAATCATAAATATAGTTTCTTTAGAATGTTCTTATTTATTAATCCTAAAATCCTATCTTGGGGTTATTTCCTCTAGTATATGTTTTCCTAATTCTTGATACCATGGTCTAATCTAATCTTTCTCTCATACCAACTGTAATGACCAAGACTACCGTACCCTGGACCATGTACCCTACTTTATTACAATAAAATATATACAAATAATGACATCCTAGTGGACTGAATAGTATAGAAGTCCTTGTAAATGAGAAACATAGTTTAAATTAAAAATAAATTTTCGACCTAACATTTAAAAAATATTTTCTTTGAGAACACAACTATTCCCCTTAGTGCAACCCTATACATCAATCTCAATAAAAAATTTCTAACCCTAGGAAAATATAAAATAAGAAGTAGGTGAGATGAATTTGTTGGTAGGGAATAATTATATCTTGAGAAGTAATGAATTTTTTGGAATAATTAATGTGGAAGGGAAATTAACTATTCACAAATTCTAATTAATCAAGTACATTAGCATAATACGGAATGAAAAATAGAGGATCCATTAATTCCAATGTAATAATAACCAAATCTAGAAGCATAACCATGGATAATATAACTAATATATTAATTACATGGAATGAATATAATGATGTAATACGTATTTCATAGTTTGTCTGCTATTATGATATATCCTCAAGATAGTTAATATTAAGATCAATGTTCCTTCCTATTTATTTTTGTCGTTAGAAACCCATCCGATCTCATAAACTATAATGATATATCCTCTAGATAGTTACTATCAAGATCTATCCTCTTTATAGTTTATGAATGGGAGTAGAAACCCATAAGATCACATGAACATTGATGATATATCCTAATTATAGTTATTTCTGGGATCCATCCACCTTTTAGATTATGTTTGTTGGGAGAGGTACTTTCAATCTGGAAAACTGACTTATCAAATTATTGAAAAACATTAAATGAATTAAATATCATGGGAATAAATGAATTCATCAAATAATATGTAAATGGGGAATTATATACACCACATTAAATAATATAGTTTCGTTGGCTAAAAATATGACTCAATGAAAGAAAATTGGGATGGATTCCCTTAAAACATGTGATCATACAAATCATGTGCCCCATAAAATTAATAATCATGAAATGAAAAATTTAATATCATAATGATAAAGAGATCCATGATATGATATATCAAATATTAAGCAAAAAACAAAAATACTAATAAGTGATGAATAAGTCATATATCTCCAACAAATAAAAGTGAGATGATAAAAACCGTTACTATGTGATTTTCTTTAGTTGAACGTGATTTAGCCTCCTCTTCTTCATAAATGATTCTTTAGATCTATTATTAAGGGATATAGGGATAGTTTTTCGGAAGGAACATAAACTAAAAAACATAGATAATGATTTGGGGAAGATAAATGGATATAGGATGGTTGAGTTAGAAGGTTCAAGGTACCAAAATTAAGTGATTGAATGAGTTACCTTTTATAATTTAGGTGACAAGAATCTTTTGAAATCCTAAAAATATTAAATTTTTATAAATTCATTTTATATCTAAAAATGACCAAATGGACATGGATCAGAATATAATATTATATAACGTTGTAATTTAATTAAAAAACTATTTGTTTACATCTTTTGGTATTATTATAATCATTATCAAATAGATTTAACTTAGTTGACTTATTTTAATTTTAATCATGATAATAATTAATTTAATATTAAAATGCAGTGTTTTTTAATTATAAAATGTAAAATTGAAAAAAATGAATAATTAATGAAATTTTATACCTAATAATAAACTCTTATAAGTTTTAAATATTAGATATGATTATTAAATTATTAAATAAAATAAATTTAGATTAATGAATATTAGTGTCAATTTTGTAACTATTAATTAGATTGACATTAATAGAGACAACACAAAAACATCACATCAATAAAATAAAATTAATAAACACATTATATGTCCTAATAATCCATTAAATTCATGTACCACCTCCATCAATTCATATTAAACTTTATTTTAATATTTTTATTTGGATTTATTTCATTGTTTCATTAATAAATTAATTACTTCACCATCGTAATATAATTTTTATTTTAATTATTTCATCACAAATTTTTAAAAAAAATAACATAATGTAGATAGATATTTTATATTTCTAAATAATATATATAATAGAATTTATCTTTTTAATAAAACTATATTACTAGTATTATAGTAATTAAAAATATGAATCTGACATCTTTGTCTTCCCTTTATAAAAAATATTAAAAATATAATAACATCATCTAAATGGATGCAAATTTTGATAAATAAAATTATGTGATGAAAATAAGTCCATTATGTTCATAATTGATTATTATATTTGTTAATAACCATTCATTGACCCATGTCAACACATATGATATATTTAAGACAATGAAAGATAACATTGTGTGACTTTCATTGATTTTAATAATATAAAACACATTATTATAGAAAATAATCAATTAAATTACTTAATATATAACCTTAGGTGTTAATTTTCTAATTAAAATCATCAAATAAAATTTTGGAAAGTTTTAGGGTAATATTATAATCCATATCATATTATTATTAGCCTAAATTACCTAATTTACCATTAACATTGATAAAAAATACCAAATATACTATTAAAACTGACAAAAAAATGAATCTATTTTAATCGTTTTGAAATTATTATTCTAAATTTGGAAACCATTTTTAAAAAATAGAATCCCAAAATGGGTAGAATCTAATTTAAAATGAAACTGATAAATCCAAATGGATTTTTTTTTTCTGAAAATGCATTTTAAAGCCTAAATATGTACTTATTATAAAACAAGGAACAATGATAAATAAAATTAAATAAATTATTTAATTAATAACTAATGATAATTTATATAAAAATTGGAAAAAATTAAAAATATAAATTTACTTTTAATGTAATTAAATTCACAGTTTTATAAAAATCAAATTTTTTTTCTAATCTCAAGAAAATAAATATTTTTAGATAATTAATAAAATTTCACCATAACATAATATTGAAATTAATATTTTTAAAAATAATTTTTTTAATTGAAATTATTAGTGTTTAAAATTTTATTTTTCAAAAAATTAACCATTAAATGTTGGTGAAACATTCTTTCAAAAAATATATCCTTTTATGCATAAAACCATAATCTTTCTTCTATTATTATAATAAACAATTTTGGTTGTTTTTAAAAAATTTTACATTTAAGAAAGTAGCTAATTCAATATATTTACTTAAATTTAGTAGCTGGTTTATAAAACTACAAATATTTTATTATTCAATTTTTTTGGTTATCATGTTAACTGTAAGATATCTAAGGATAAACAATTTAAAAAGAGTCAAACCAAAAAATCATGGGTGGTTAAATTCACCCATAGTTTATAAAAATGTGTCCATAAATTTTAAAAAATATATTCAAAATGAATAGTATGTTACATAATGATTACTTTATGGAAATCCCAGATCACCAAAAAGGGTGTGTAAAAAATCCTTTAGAAAATATGTAAATAAAAATACGATTTACCCCAAAAAATGAGGATTATGAATAGGATAACATTAACGAAATTATGTAACTGAAATATAACCATAATTTTTGAGTGTATAGTTATCGGGAACATGGTGATTAAAAATTTATCAATCATAGAACTATAAATTTGTGATCCAATAAAGGATGATTGATTTTACGTAATGAAAATTAAAGAGAACTCATTTTCATTCTAAAATTATTTTTCTAGAGTCGAAGGGTTATTTTAATCTCTATATAATTACATGAGAAAATAAAAAAAGAATATTTATTTCTTTTTTATAAGACTATTATCATCATTTTTCAGTTCTTCGATCTATTTTCATTTCATATCGTATTAGAAAAATGAATTTTCAAGATGAATTTTTTAATTTCTGAATAAAATTATTGGATCACAATGTACATATGCAATACCTTTATCATTATAATGTTTACTAAAACAAAAAGGTTATAATGTAGTACCATATAAATCTTAATTTAATTAAAAACAATATTATCAAATTTTTAACATAATCCATTCCTGACATAAGATTCATACATTATACATCTATCTCCAAATAAAATTTGAATCATGGTAACATAATTTCAAAAATGAACATAACATTAGATTATCCAAAAATAATGTATCTGTTATTATCACAAACGAGATATATGAATACATTTATAACATTCAAATCTTATTAAAAATATGCTTGCCTCTAAATATAAGATATCATGTTGTTGAATATATTATATAAGTCTAAAAACATAGTTAACCAAAAAAAGATGACATAAAAAATAAAATAAATAACCACATTTAGTTTACAAATAATATTTCATAGATATATCTTTATTATTATATCTATATTAAGAACATGTTATGATTATCCTATATCTATTTTGTTTTTGAAAAATAAAAACATTCCATAGAATCATTTCTCTTTCTTACCGATGTAATTCAACATATGATATCAGATACACAAAGAAGATGTATTTTAGTACAATCACTAGCACAAATGTGGGAAAAGGAATTGCTCAGGTTATCTCAATGCTAATCATAAAGCGCTGATCAAAGGGGGTATTTATCAACAGTAGAAAAATCACCGATAAATGTCCCCTTTATTAGTGATTCTATTATCACTGTAAAAAAGGAGACTTTATCCCTGATAATGTCATGACCCGACCCTACCCGGGCTCGAGACGCAACTACCCCAAGAACGCCTTTATACGCCAGGTGCTGGCAACAAGTGCCGAAGGCTAAACAACTCAGGGAGGCCTTTTCCTGAGTACCTTTACACACGCACACACATAGCACACTCAATGGAAAAGTATAGAATAAAAGAAAAGACAAGTAAAGAAAAAGGGCAGCTTCTATATATAAACCACAATAGTGCATCGACCTCTAATTAGTACAAAACAAGGGCTGAAAGGAAACTGAAAAGAAAAGGGGAAAAACACGTGCCCAACTAGAAAAGTGCCACAACCCGACAATAGGTGAACAAAAGAGAAACATCTAGAAGGGTTCCCCACCTGGAACCTGACTACGACCACCGCACGTGGTCCAAGCTCCCAAAATCTTATGCTCTACTGAAGTCACGCTCCACCTGTCTGTCGTCTGCAAAGGCACACCAAGTGCGGGCAAAGCCCAACCATGGGTGAGTATAAAAATACTCAGTAGGACACCCCGAAGGCTTGAGGGAGCAAAAAAGGAGGTACCAAAGGGTGAGCAGTAGATCGAACAGGGAAAGTATAAAGGTACAACTAAGAGTGTAGTAAAGTGTCTAGCTCAACCCAACAAGAGAAAGGAGATAGACTCGTCCAGACACAAGGAGCTGGAAACAGTGATAAGATGAACTTCTCTTCGAGTCTTTGCTACCTATAGCAGGAGAGTAGAGTCTTCCAACAACGAGAAGCTAGACATGGAAGGCACGTGGCATACCTCGTGCGTCTTCGCCTCTCGTGGAAATAGAGTAACCAAATCCAAGAAGTCGGTACCAAAACAAGGTATATACAAAACCATGTGCTCTGTCAAGAAGCCTGAACAAGACCGTAAGGGGGTCTTCATCCTGTAGCTCAGCCCAAGAAAAGTGAGTAGCCAACAGTCCCAGATGTAATCCTTGCCAATGCCCAGCATCCAACACGTCTACCCCAAACTGCAAGCCAAGAGGCTCAAATCACCGAACCTCGACACTATTCACTTTGGGCGACACTGACTCGCCCGTATGGTTTTAGTTCAAATCACAAGGACGCGTCGTGGTGGGAAAAGTGACCCTCATACATGAGAGTTTTGGGTTAAGTCAAACCACACCACTTCACTGTCACACAGTCGAGAGGTCTGCTCAAAGCCAAAGCTATCACATCACCGACCCTTACAAATGAGGGTCCCGCTCTGGTAGTCACGGAGTAAAGACGCAGACTAGCCTAGTATAATGGACTAAGTCTGGAATGTCAACGGGTGTCCCACTACCCAGCCCTGTTGGTGGGTAATTCATAATATGATATCAGGCAACCCACTACCCGGCCCTTCTGGGGGGTAAACCGTAACAAGATATTGGGTGACCCACTGCCCAGCCCTATTGGAGGATAAACCCTAATACATCATAAAGCGACCCACTGCCCTACTCTGCTGGAGTGTAGACCCTAATACATCATCAAGCGACCCACTGCCCAGCTCCGCTGGAGGGTAGACCCTAATACATCATCAGGCGACCCACTGCCCAGCTCTACTGGAGGGTAGACCTGGAATAAGTCGACTGGCGACCCACTGCCAAGCCTTGCTGAAGGGTAGACCTAGAATAAGTCGACAAGTGACCCACATCCCAGCCTTACTGGAGGGTAGATCTCGAATAAGTCGACAGACGACACACTTCCCAGCCTTGATGGAGGGTAGATTTTGAACTAGATGACGGGCGACCCACTGCTTAGCCATGCTGGAGGTTAGAACATAAGAGGTCGTCGGGTGACCCACTACCCAGTCTCTGCTGGAGGGTAGAACCTAAGAGTGTTGGGTGACCAACTGCCCAGTCTCTGCTGGAGGGTAAACCCAGGAAGACAGTGAGCAACACAAAACTGCTCGGGCCATCTCCATTGGAGGGTATAATACTAGCCAACCGAACACTGAGTGGGTATTGTGCAACCACCCGACTCCGGAACAAAATTAGGGGAAACCACTCAACCCTGCTAATCTAAACCATCGAGCACAGATCCATGGTAAAAAACTCAACCCCGATGGTCAACAATCGGGAACCCAGGGACCCTCTACGTCGCGAGAGGTCAAAAGTACGCAAAGCAGAACACGTCTCGCTCCTGGGGCCCACACATCGTATGGCCCCAAGTTAACCCCGACCTAGTGCACAAACATTCTCAGGTACCAACATCCAAATGTACCTCCCAGCACTCCCGTTTTCTACCAGAGTATACCACTCCTCCAACCCAAAGGGTAACTTGCACCCGGCACCCAACGTCAACACGAAGGCGTAACGTAACAACTCCAACCAGCCACCTCAATATCTGAGGCACAACCAACCACATTTCTTTAGACACCAACCTCACTCTCCTAGGAGTGCACGTGATCACACTCCAAAGGTCTGATACAATCACGGTAGAAGAACCGCCATAGAGGCACCTTTCAAATATCAACATTTAATAAGATCATGTAAGAGGCTCCGCTCTCCTGAACAGATTACACTGTTATACTCCTCGTGGAATGACATACGAGATAGACTACTTACTCGCCTCAAATGGATATCTGACAGAAATGTCAACAACACCGCCTCACGCCCGAACGACATCCCTTGATCCTGAGCCTCGACCCCAAAAATCGTCGGGCGCATTGCACCATTGTAATCCCCTCGGGAAAACACATCAAAAAGACTGGTCACTTGAGAAAAAAGGATATCCAGGGAAAAAGATGCATTCCGGCACACTGCACATGAGCAGTTCTTTGTGGGACCCGCATCCCGGTTCCTAAACATAATGAACGGATCACACTGTTGCGATCCTCACGAAAATGTACATAAGGTGGACTACTCACTTTTACAAAACACTCACCCGTTGATAGAGATGGAAAATCACCATCAATGCCCAAACAATCGTCATGGGCCCCACACCATCATGCCGAATTAGAGCGGGCAGATAACACCATTACAATCCCCTCAGCAAAACACCCAGAAAACGACTTTTTGCATGCCCCGAACGAACGACGGAAGAGGAAGTCGCTAAACTGTGCACGCAGCTCGATAGACGGGTCGTGGGGCCAACACCTCAAATCTAGTATCAATGCCCGAAACCGCCCTGGAAAGCTTCGCCGCGGCACCAGGGTCCCAATGCTGCTGAAGGCACTCAAAACGGAAGTTAGACGCATCCGGGCCGGCCCGCTCCGGTCCTCCCACTGGGACTGCGGCCCAGCCTCCTGGGCCCAGCCCAATCGGACCCGCAGGCGGCCGCACAATGGCCCGCCATCTCCCGTGAGACCCGCGCTACGTGCGGGTCGCTCCTCCAACCGGCCAGCAGGCCGATCACGTCCATGCGGAGACCCACCAACGGCGGGCTCGGTCTCCACGTGGGGTCGCAGCACGACCCTGGTTGTCCCCTTTTCGGTGCCCCAGTGCTCCCCTATTCCCCGGTGAGCATCGCCTCACCCCGCCAATAGATACTGCACCAACCGCCGAAGCCGAGCACCCCGCCGCCTGGAAGAGAAGTCGTCGTCACCAAGGGGGACTTCCACCGCCTTGAAGAGCCACGCCACCGCTGAAGCCAAGAGCCCCGCTGCCTGGAAGAGAAGCCACCGCCGCCTTGAAGAGCCACCCCGCCCCCGAAGCCCCTGCCGCCGCCGCTGGAGCTCGCCGAAAAAAAAGAGGAACCTGTTGGAAAGTTCGAAAACTCTCAAACTTCGACGAGCCGTTGCGACCACCTTCGAACTCAGATTTCAAATATGAAACGAGTGTCAGAAAGATAATAAAATATACTGTTCATTCATGTGGTTCTATTGAAAATCAAACAACAATTAGAGGATATAATTTAGGCTCAAAGGAGGTGCGGTAAAGAAAAATGCAACAAAACCCTACCTCGTGGGCATTTCCCAGAGCATCGCCGCTGAACCGCAGCCTTACCGGAGATGCCTCATCAGAGCCGCTTCGGCGGAGTCTAGGAGGAGAGGATAGGGGAGGAGATCCTACCAAGAGATGAAGAAATAGGGAGAGAGGGGGTGGGGGGTTAAGTGTTTAAATAGAAACACACTTAACCACCCGCCCACTGGCCCGATCCCAAACCTCCAACGGGATCGATGTTATGCATACCCTAGGCCAAACACCTCCTCCCGAGCACAACAGCGGTCTCAGAATTTTTATCTGAGGCCCCGTTGAAATGTTATTATACTCAACTCCCGAGGTCTCCAAATTATGAAAATGCCCCTGGGGCCATTTTTCACATACGGCCCGTGCCCGCGAAACATACACCCCTACTAGGGTAAATGGTACGTTATGGACTCAATGGTGCCCTCTGTTTTCCAATCCGAGCCACCGTTTAAGATATACCTGAGTTTCAACATTAAACGAATGAATGAATTAATTAATTTATCCATTTAACATTCCAAAAGTGGGTGAGGGGTCCAAACATCCCGAGTTGACAAGTTTTATGGCATTCCTACTGTAAAAAACCCATTATTGAATCATCATTACACTTAGATCTCTTATCCGGATCACCTTTTAGGAGTTATCCCATTTATTTGGCGTTTTCAGTGTGAACGCACTGAAAATTTTATTCCGGCGACACCAGTGCTAAAAATCGCACACCGTCAAAAGGAGATGCTCTGGAATAATATCAAGAATATTCCAAAGTCTTTTACATCCAAAAACTAGGTTCTTACATCATTCCCTCCTTCAAAATTTTTTTCCCCGAAAAGAAAAATCAGTGAACAACTCAGGGTACTAAGCCCGCACCTGGCTCTTCCGTACCCAGAATAACTTTTGCAGAGTCCCGCGTCACTGTACACAAGCCAAAGGATTGATCCATTCATGTGAGGTCTTCTCTCACCAATGATGAGCTTATAAGAACGCACCATCTCCTCAGGTGAGTTACACGGGGGGCACTATTCTCCCAAACCATCTATTGGGGTTAGGGTAAGGCAGTAGGGAACCACACCATCCCTTAACACAGTCTGAAATGGCCTGAAGGCTCTTGGGGGTAGCTCACCTCCCCGACCAAACCCTTACATCGCACGCCGTGACTGGAATCACCGCCCTCACCTAAATCAAGGCCCAGTGATTCCCTCCTTCAGATCATCCATATGGTGAAACACCCAAGGATATATGGTCAACAAAGGTTTCACAGTCGATGTCCCACAACCAAGGCTCTCTTACATGCTCAAAAGGCGAAGGATTCGACACCATCGACATGAGAAAAAGGTCCCATACCTTTCACCTTACCAACACAGGGTTACACCCGATGCCCTGCATCACCCTCGTAACACCTCAAACAAGGAGCAGGGAGGAAATCATTCCACACGCATAGTCTAACAATTCTACTGCAAAAAGTGGGAAGAGCCATAGAGTGTACTTATTATCACCTCATGCTCTGCAGGATCGTTGACATCGAAAGATCGCGGCTGTCCATGGTCTCAACTCTCAGCTCCTGGAGCCTGTCGTGGTCCACCTAGTGTTGATGAGAAGACCTCGTAAAGTCATCCCCCACTACCAGCTCCTCCCGCTCCTCTGCTAACACCACCTCTCTGGGTTCTACTATGATCATGGCGCTGCCTCCGTCATGGTGGTGCACCTGTTGCCTGCCCGAAGCTCTCTGCATGCCTGGTCGAGCAGTCCCATGCCAAGTGACCTCACACGTCACAAGCATAGCACCGACTCTCTCTAGGCTGCACCGGTGCCCTCCGGTGCCACTATGGTGTACGAACACGCCCTTGATCCCGGTTGTCAGAAAACCACCTGCGTCGATGTTCTGCTTGCCAACGCCCGCTAGCTGCTGCATACATCTCGGCTCCGGCGTGCCTACTGCCATGACCAACTCTAAAACGTGATAGGAATCCCTCTATCACCAGCGCCTGCTCTACCACCTTAGAATATGTGAAAATCCCCAATGGTACTATGAGAGTACGAATCTCTTGGCGGAGTCCCTTCTCAAACTTCCGCAATCAGATGTCGTCGTCATGGACCAAGTCCCCGTAAAAGCGCGCACGGTCTGCAAAACTAGCCACGTAATCAGCCATCGTCATCCCTCCCTGCTGAAATTGAAGGAGCTCCTGAACCTGAACGGAGCATAAGAAGGAAGGGAAAAACTCCTCACGGAACAATAACTGGAAGTCACCCCACGAATGCGATGACTCAATAAAAAAACTGAGTCACCAGAATCCACCCACTCCAAGCTACTCCCTGAAAAAGTTTGGATGACATAGCCACTCTCTGAACTGTCGGCGATTGCACAACCTAAAAAGGAAAACCACTATCTCTAGCCAAACCTCTGTACCTGAGGGTCTGGCTCACCACTAAATCTCAGCGGTCTCTACCGCTGGAACTCACGGAGCGCGCTCAACCTGTGGTCAAACTCAGCCTGCTCTGCTAAAGCTGTCTGCTACTCAACAGGTGTGGGTGCTTCTACCGGCCCACTCGGAGGAAAGGGCGCACATTATGGGTCTTGGACTGAGGCCTCGTAGCTCACAGGGTCGTTGTCAAGCACCAAAGCTGGTATCTTGGCTGGCTGTCTTCGCGGGGACATCCTGAATATTATCATGGTGTGCCGCGATCAGATGAGAATATATTTATATACCAATAACAATGATGGGGAGATGAATCAAGAAGGACAGTCAAAGACTCAATCGTATGTGATGCACAAACCAATTTTCCCTGCAACAAGTGTCTCAGCATGCTGAGTAGAAAAGCGGGTTAGCAGGGTCCTGGTGAATGAATACATTGGCCGCCGCACCATCACTGGACTCCCTAGCCTGAGAGCCTCTTTCGAGGCACGTTAACATTATTACCCTAAATCCCTACCAATTCCTCTTTTAGGGACGTCCAAACAACATTCCAAGGAACGAAGAACCTTTGATACCACTTTTTCATGACCCGACCATACCTGGGCTCAAGCCGCTACTACCCCAAGCCCGCCTCCATAGGCCAGGGGCAGGGGACAAGTGACTAAGGCTAAACAACTCATGGAGGACTTTTACTGAGTACTTGTACACACACACACACACGTAGCACACTCAATTCAAAAGTGCAGAGTAAATGAAAAGACAAGTGAAGAAAAAGTGAAACTGCTATATATATACCACAATAGTGAATCAACCTCTAATCAGTACAAAACAAGTGCAGAAAGGAAACTGAAAAGAAATGGGGAAAAACATGCGCCCAACTTGAAAAGTGACACAACCCGTCAACAGGTGAACAAAAGAGAAAAAAACTGGAAGGGTTCCCCACCTGGAACCCGACAATGACCACCGCACGCGGTCCATGTTCTTGACTCATATGCTCCACTGAAGTCAGGCTACACCTGTTCGTCATCTGCAAGGGAACACCAAGTGCGGGAAAAGCCCAAGTAGGGGTGAGTATAAAAATACTCAGTACAATACTCTGAAGGCTCGAGGGATAAACAAAGGAGGTACCGAAGGGTGAGAAGTAGATCAAACATGGAAAGTAGAAAGGTACAAATAAGAGTGCAGTAAAGAGTCCAGCTCAACCCAACGAGAGAAAGGAGATAGACTCATCCAGACACAAGGAGCTAGAAATGGTGATAAGATGAACTTCTCATCTAGTCCTCTCTACCTATAGCAGGAGATTAGACTCATACAACCATGAGAAGCTAGAAGAGGAAAGCACGTGGCATACCCCACGTGTCTTCACCTCTCCTAGAAGGAGAGTATCCAAACCCAAGAAGTGTGTACCAGAACAAGGTATATACAAAACCATGGGCTCTATCAAGAAGCCCAAACAAGAACGTAAGGGGATCTCCATCCTGTAGCTCAGCCCAAGAAAAGTGAGTAGCCAACAGTCCTAGAAGTAAACCCCGTCGATGCCCAGAATCCCACACGTCTTCCCCGAACTGCAAGCCAATAGGCTCAAATCAACGCACCTCGACACTATCCTCTTTGGGTGGCACTGACATGCCCGCATGGTTTTAGTTTGCGTCAAAAGGATGCGTCCTGGTGGGGAAAGTGCCCCTCGTACTTGAGAGTTCCGGGTTAAGTCAAACCAAACCTCATCACTGTCACATAGTCGAGAGGTCTGCTCAAAGCCAAAGCTGTCACATCACGGACCCATACAAATTAGGGTCCCGCTCCGGTAGTCATGGAGTAAAGCCACAGACTAGCCTAGTAGAAAGGATTGAGTCTGGAATTTCAACGGGTGTCCCACTACCCAACCCTGCTGGAGGGTAATTCATTATATGATATCGGGTGACCAACTAACCAGCCCTTCTGGAGGGTAAACCCTAACAAGATATCGGGTGACCAACTACCCAGCCCTGCTGGAGGGTATACCCTAATACACCATCAGGCGAACAACTACCGAGCTCCGCTGGAGGGTAGACCCAAATACATCATCAAGTGACCCACATCCTAGCTCCGCTGGAGGGTACACCCTAATACATCATTAGGCGACCCACTGCCCCACCTTGCTGGAGGGTAGACCACGAATAAGTCGACATGCGACCCACTGCTGAGCCTTGCTGGAGGGTAGACCTGGAATAAGTCGACAGGCGACCCACTGCCCATCCTTGCTGGAGGGTAGAACTAGAACTAGATGACAGGCGACCCACTACCGAGACCTGCTTGAGGGAAGCCCCTAAGAGGTCGTCGGGTGACCCACTGCCCAGTATCTAATGGAGGGTAGAACCTAAGAGTGTCGGATGACCCACTGCCCAGTCTCTGCTAGAGGGTAAACCCTAGAAGTCAGTGAGCAACCCAAAACTGCTCTGGCCATCTCCATTGGAGGCTACAACACTGGCCAACCAAACACGGAGAGGGTATCATGTAACCAACCAACTCCAGAACAAAACCATGGGAAACCACTCAACCATGCTGATCTAAACCATCAAGCACAGAGCCAGGGGAAAAACTTCAACCCCGCTAGTCAACAATCGAGAACAGAGGGACCCTCTACGTCATGAGAGGTCAAAAGTACGCAAAGAAGAACAAGTCACGCCCCAGGGGCCCATAAGACGTGTGGACCAATGTTAACCCCAAAAAAGTTCACAAACATTCTCAGGAACCAACATCCACATGTACCTCCCAACGCTCCCGTATACTCCCAGTGTATACCACGTCTCCAGCCCAAAGGCTAACATGCACCCAACACCCAACGTCAACCCAAAGGTGTTACGTAACAACTCCAAACTTCCACATCAATAGATGAGGAAGAGCGAACCAAATCTCTTTATAAACCAACCACACTCTCCCAGGAGTGCACGCGATCACACGCCAAAGGTCCGCTACAGACATGGTAGACGAACCGCCACCGAGACACCTTTCATATTTCCAAAATTATTAAAATCCTGTAAGAGGATCCGCTCACCTGAATAGATTACACCATTGTAATCATCATGGAAAGACATGCAATATAGACTACTTACTCACCTCAAACGGATATCCGATGGAAATGTCACCAATACCGCCTCACGCCCGAACGACCTCCCGTGATCCCGAGGCTCGGCCCAGAAAATAGTCGGGCGCATCACACCATTGCGATCCCCTTGGGAAAACACATCAAAAATACTACTCACTTGAGCGCAACAGATATCAGGGGAAAAAGATGCATTCCAGCACACTTCACACGAGCGGTGCTTCATGGTACCTACATCTCGGTCACGAAACACAAAGAAATGATCGCACCATTGCGATCCTCTCGAATAAGTACACATGGTGGACTACTCACTTGTCCAAAATGGTCATCCGGTGATAGAGATGGAAAATCACCATCAATGCCCAAACAACCCTCGTGGGGCCCGCAACATCATGCCGAATTAGAGCGGCAGGATTGCACTATTGCAATCCCCTCAGAAAAACACCCAAAAATAACTACTCGCACGCCCCGAACAGTCGACCGATGAGGATGTAGCTAAACACTGCACGCAGCTCGAAAGACGGTCCGTGGGGCCCATGCCTCAAATCTAGTATCATGGCCTGAAACTGCCTTGGAAAGCTTCGCCCTGGAGCCAGGATCCCAACGCCGCTGATGGCGCTCAAAACAGACGTGAGACGCGTCTGCGCCGTCCAAAACAAGAATCCCTGGGATAACGTCAATCCCCTCGACTTATGTGTCATGCCACCGAAGCCCCCGTCTTGGGAATTATAATTGCCCGTGACTATCTCAAAAATACCGCCTTGTAGTTAGGTCCGCGCTGCCGTAGACATCGCTCATAACAGATGCCCGTAGCTCGAAATACGGGCACCCAAAAATTTTCAAGGGGGGTGGGGGGAACCCACTTGGGCCGGACCGGCCCGGTACGGCCTGTCCGCCCCAGTTGGGCCGGCCCGCTCCGGTCGGCCCACAGGGACCGCGGCCCAACCGGACCTGCGGGCCGCCGCACTGCGGCCCGCCGTCTCCTGCGACACCCGCGCTGCGCGCGGGTCGCTCCACCGACCGGCCAGCTGGCCGGTCGCGTCCACGCGGAGACCCACCAACGGCGGGTCTCAGTCTCCCCACGGGGTCGTAGTGCAACCCTGGTTGTCCACTCTTCAGCACCGTGGTGCTCCCGTCCACCCCGGTGAGCTTCGCCTCGCCCCACCGACGGACGCCGCACCAACCACCAAAGCCGAGCGCCCCGCCGCCTGAAAGCGAAGCCGCCGCCGCCAAGGGGGACCGCCGCTGCCTTGAAGAGTCACACCGCCACCGAAGCCATGTTCCCTGCTTCTTGGAAGCAAATCCACCGCCGAATCCCCTACCGCCGCCACTGGAGCTCGCTGGAAAAAAAGAGGAACCCGCCGGAAACATCGAAAACCCACAAACTTCGACGAGCCGTTGCGGCCTCCTCCGAACTCGGATTTCAAATCCGAAATAAGGGTCAGAAAGATAATAAAATCTACTACACATTCATGTGGTTCACTCGAAAATAAAACAACAATTTGAGGATATAATTTATGCTCAAAAGATGTGAGGGAAAGAAAAAGGAAACAAAACCCTACCTCGTGGGCGTTGCCTGGAGCTTTGCTGCCGAACCGAGGCCTTGCCGGAGCTGCCTCGCAGAAGAAACCTTGATGGAGTGGAGGAGGAGAGGATGGAGGAGGAGCTCCTGCCAAGAGATGAAGAAAGGGGGGGATAGAGGGGTGGTTTAGTGTTTAAATAGAAACACACTTAACCAGCTGCCCGTCGGCCCGAACCCAAACCTCTGGTTGGGTCGAGGTTAAGAATCCCCTAGGCCAAACACCTCCTCCCAAGCACAATGGAGGTCTTAGAATTTTAATCTGAGGCCCCGTTCAAAAGTTTTTAAACAGAACGCCCGAGGCCGCCAAATTAAAAAAACGCCCCTGGTGCCATTTTTCACAGACGACCCTCACTGGTGAAACGTACGCCACTCCTAGGGTAAATGGCACGTTCTGGACACAAATGTGCCCTCAGTTTTCCAATCCGAGCCACCGTTTAAGAGATACCTCAGTTTCAACATTAAACGAATAAATTAATTAATTATTTTATCCATTTAACGTTCTGAAAGCGGGCGAGGGGTCCATACATCCTGCACCGACATGTTTTATGTCGTTTCTAGGGTAAACACCCCATTCCGGACTCATCCGTACACTCGGATCTCTGATCTAGATCACCTTTTTGGAGGTATCACATTTATTTGGCATTTCTAGTGTGAACACACTAAAAATTTAATTCCGGCCACACCGGGGCTCAGAATCGCACACCGACTGAAGGTGCTGCTCTAGAATAATATCAAGAATATTCCAAAGTCTTTTACATCCAAAAACAGGGTTCTTACATATAATAATACTGCTGATAAATTATTTTAATAGAAAATATTGATAATTTATATAAAAATACTATAATTATATTCAAAAATAATGTTCATCTTAGGAATATGTTAATTATTTTCCCTAATGCTGTCCATATATATTATATTACTAGAATTGGGGTATTAATTCTTTTCATATATATATGAAGCTTCATGTTCTAAAAAATACATAAAAATCATGATTAATATATTTAAATAAACAATAAACATATTTATTATATTTAAAAATATATATTTTTAGTTTATTATAATTATATATTTTTGTAAATATATTATATATAATTATAATTATTTATTTTTTAAAAATATTATATATAATTATAATTATATATATGTAATTAAATAAAAATATGTTTAAATAATTATAAAATTAATTCTTTTTAATTGATAAATATATATTTATGAATACCATTTGAATATAAATATTTATATGAATATGTATTTAATGAATATATGCATAGACACAGACATATATATATTGTAACACCCCAAGATTTCATAGTGTGTTATTTTTTCAAAATAATTCAATAACTTGCACTACACGCAACACCGATTTCAATCACACCATAACTTACAAAAAAAGCCATTCAAAAGAGGTTATGAATAGTAGTAACTAAATTTTAAACTTTATATAATCCTTATAATTTTAGAATCCATATTATGAGTTTCTTAGATATAATGCAAGAACAAATTCATTTTTAGTATTGCACTTTTATCAACTTTTAATAGTGAACCCTTTTTAAATACAATATTTTAAACTTTTTGACTAAATGGGGACATCGAAAAATTTAAAATGAAACATCCCAAGCTTCCACGGTACACTTTCCTTTGAATAATACAGTAGCGTGTGTTGTACGCAACTTCGAGTTTTAACACACACCACAACCGATCAAACTAGCCATTATGAATAGTAATACATACCTTTTGAAATTATATATATTTTATATTTCAAAATTGACTTCATTATTGGATTCGTAGTGTCGAATTTACCCTAAGGTGAAATTTTAGTACATTTTGGATAACTTTAATATTTTGATGAATAGTGAAAATTACTAAATTTTGATTAAAAACAACTTTTTTAATCAAAATAATTAATAGTGGTAACTTATGAATTTGAGTGGTTTTAAAGAATATTTAGAATATATTTTTACCATTTAATATAATGTTGGTCATTGGACATAATTTTACAATTAAACTGGACATAAACAAGTGCCAATCTTTTGATAGTTATTATCTCTTAAAAACACGCTTTTTGTTTTAACAACGGGAATTAATTTTAAATTAATTTCTGCCACTTCTGTGTTTTGAATTTTGAAAAATTGATTCCATATTTGGAATCAGGATGTTCAAATTGTGTAAATAGGTAACTTTTATTTTTAGACATTTTGAATAATTACTGCGGTTAAAATTTTATTTACCATGGTTAAGGGTAAATACGGTAAATAAGGGTTAAAAAATAATATAATAATAAAACTAAATTACCCTAAAACGTGTCCTAGCCTTATTGGTTGCTACATGGTCGACCATAGGCATCTTTGGGTCGATTTGGGGACCCCATGGATCCACTTGTAGGTGATAGGGACACTTTATTTTAATTAAGTTAAAATAAGTACAAAAATGACATAAGTATATATCTTTTAGAAAAACAATTTTTACATAGGGTTATATACGTTGGATTTTCGACTATAAATATTAATTAGAAAGATAAAACGATTTCCTACATGATGATAGTTTATTTAAATTTTTATAGATTAAATATTTTAATTTATTTATGACACAATGATGATGCAATAATTATCATAATAGTGAAATATTAAAATAATTGATATTATAAATACCCAAATAAATATAATATGAAACTTTTAATGAATTAAAATAATTTTCTAGGATAATATGATATATTAGGATTGATTTAATTGACCTTTTTTTGAAGTAATCAATCTGTTATGAGTTTCACAAAAATCAACTATTGAATAGTGTCAAAATTGACATAAAAGAGTTCTTAAAACAAATATTATATTATTAATTGATATTAAATTCATAAAAATCTAAGGTTCGGCCAAGAGACTTATATCATGATAGGTTAATCATTAATGGACCACTTGGGAGTCTCTTGGATGTATATAGTAAGTTTATTAACCATATTATATAAAAATACAAAGAGACATTGTAAAAGTGAAACTAATTTACTTAGAGTTAATACTTAAAGATAAGGTTAATATATGTACCCAGACCTGTCTAAATTCTATTGGTTGAGTTTTTTTCTACCCATAACCACCTTAAAATTTAAATAATCAACTTTGGAGCCATTAGAAACCGAATATGAATTTATTATAAACTAATATTTCTAGCTTTTCCAAAGGTGCCCCTCACCCCTCTTATAAAAGGGAACTCCTCCTTCTCATTTCTTCACACCTTCAAAACCTTTTGGTTCAGCCAAACTCGGCCCAAATACTCTCCCAACATCCCTCACTACAATCTAGAGGCCTTATTTTGATCAGAAAGCCAACCTATGGATCCCTTTGATCAAATCAAAAGGAAGAACCCGAAGAAGAGGTAATGATTTCACCACCCTTTTCCAAGTTCATTTCTTCTTCCACTTCTTCTTCATTTGTTGTTACAATTCTAAAATAATAACTCCATTATCATATATATTCTGTGATGTTATTATAAATATGGTACAACCATATTCAGTATTCTATCCACCCTTTGAATAACATGTCACCATACGTGCGTACGTACGACTTACTGTCTCCACGTCGTGGTGTAATTGTTATTCAATATATTATTATTTGGATGGGTATAATAATGATATGTAACTCATGTAAATAGTAACTACAACATGTTAATGATTCTGTATATATGATATAACAGCCATTTATATATTATTTTAATATCAAAAGAATGATATTGTCGCTCGTGTGTACGTACAGACTACCGTCTCCACAAACGCGATAAGATTCATTCTCCATCGTATCCATTCAAGTATAATTATCATTTGATGATTTAAAAATGATGTTTAAGGACTTGATATCATTCTGGATATGAATAATATACAATCTATCCATTACAAACATGTCTTACATAACAAAACATATAAAAGAAAACATGTAAGCTAACACCCGAAACGATGATAATTCTAAGATATTATTAACAAAGCAATGTTAAAAGATCATATATGACATCATATTATTGTATATGATTATTGAATAATTTAATAACAATTATTTCATCATTATACAGGATGTTAACCTACCCCATCCAAGTAGAAGTGCAAGGTAAGGGTTTATTTCGCAATCTCTTCATTATTCGAGGTTGTTTATACGTAATAATCTACTGGGATTTCTTTATCATCCACATCCATGTTTCTTCAAAATGTATTTCAAAACAATTTTACTATTTACAAATAATATGGGTTAAAGTAATTTATACCCTTATGTGTTTTTAAAGGAATATTTCCATCGTTTTCCAAACAAGGCACTTTTTACCTTTCGACAAATTTAAGGTAAGAATATTTTTTTAAACTTATACGAAGGGTGCGGCTATTTACCGCTGTTATAAAATCATCAAAGCTTCTCTTACAAGCTTACAAGGATATTTTCAAAGTAAATGTTTTATTTTATAATTATGTGACTTTTAAATGATTTCAAAATGAATATTTTAAGAATTTCATAAAGGTACTCTTTATCAAAATCAGAATTTTAAATGTTTTAAAGATTTATCTTTCTAAATCGTTTTAATTAATTTCCATGTCTTAAAAATGGTTTTTAAGGATTTATTTATATGGACATGAATGTTTTTAAAAATGTTAATTCCTTTCAAAAGTTTCAAAGTGTTATGGGACACTTTGATTCTAAAATCTCTTTTTAATTACTTCCTTTATAAATGTGTGACTTTTAAATGATTTCAAAAAAGGATATATTTCTCTCAAATAGTTTTGATTTAATCTATATCAACATACTTTGATGGATTTTAAGCCTATTTGAAGTTGATTTATTATGATACAAAACTTCTAAATTGTATTGAAGGTTTTGTGATATGTTTGACTGTGGATGTGCTATTTTTATACCATTCATAGTTTATGGTGAAAGTATTGACATTTCGTATGCTAGTTTTAATACGAATTTTTATGTTATGTTTAATCCTTTTTATATGGGAATGCATTGGACTTAATATGTGACGGGTGGAGCTCGCTATAGCTCCTCGATGCATCGGTAGGTCTCATTAGACAAACTAGTGTCTTGGCACAAGGCTTTGACAAAATCTTATTTTTAGTCTTGGCACGAGGCCTTGGCTATGTGGTTATGATAGTCTGGCATTATGCATTCCATCATTATGAAAGTGGTTATTGGTTTTTCATGTGATTATTCGATTAGTAGAATATCCATGTGAATAAGTAAATGGAATTATTTTATTTTATTTATGCCATACTATGTTGAATGTTCATGTTTGAAAGGCTTTTGTTTTAGTTATACATTTCAATAAATGTTTATTCTTATTTATGAATTTACTGCTAAATTAATATCCTTACTGTGCATTTGAGCTCACCCCTTTTATATGTTTTATTTTTTCCCAGGATGGGAAGATGTAAATTATGAATGACCTGTAGGGATATGATGAGGGGTTAATAGTGTGGACTATAGAGACAATATGCTGTTGTAGTAGTTTTTTTACATTATGATGTAATGTAAATCTTTATTAATATATCTAGTGTTTCCAAGGCTACTAAACCAATCGGTCTTTCGAGATTTGATCATTCTTGTGATCATGCCAATGTTATGTAATAATGCACCAACTCTAGGTAACTAGGGTCGGGGCATTACAGTTGGTATCAGAGGAAGTTTAGTACAAACCATGGAAGCTATATTTAGATAAACTCTGATTAGAGCACGTAGACCTAAGATAAACTTTGAGGATTAGTATAGAAGAACTCCCTAGAATTTTGGTATTGTAGAGATTTTGTGAGTTTTCCGAGCAATACATCCCTGTCTGGATACGAGCAGGTAGAGGCGGCTCTGGCATAGATGTACCTAGGGGTAAAACCAGAAAACACCGCTTTGAGCTAGACTCGAACGAGAACTGGTGCACGACAACGGGCCTTGCTGCACTCTTGGTTACGACACTCCCGGGGGATATGCTTAGGATAACTCTCATTTTCCTTACAAATCATTATGAAGGGTTTATGAGTATATACTTCCTCAAAGGAGACATTTTTATGATTATGGATTATATCCATAAACTATTTAATTTATGTTATGTGTTTTACAAGTTTGGGATTAGGTATTGTTATTCATAAACTAATCTAATGTATGCCATTGTTTAGAAATGGTGCCCAGTAGAAGGAATGAGAACTCTAGAAATGCACATGATACAAAGAGAAATAATGATCATATATTTTGTGGTCTTAAGCCAGAATTTACAAGAGAAATAGTCTCACATGTATTATCATTATATGAATAAATAATATCATGTGTAAATAGTTTACTGAGTCCTATGGATTTGAAGGGAAGCAAGAGAAGAAAAGGATGGAAGAGAGAAATATGGATAAAGGGAAGAGGGAAAAGAAGAATTTTCCCATATGTGGTAACTGTGGAAAGAAACACCCTGGAACTTGCCTGAAAGGAATGTGAGTTTGTTATAAGTGTGGAGGAAAAGGGCACAAAGTACGTGACTGCAAGGGTAAGAAAATGGTTTCAAATGTACAATGCTTCATTTGCATGGAGTTTGGACACTACGTGAACCTATGTCCCAGTCCTCAGACTATGCCGCAAATGATGCTATTGGATAATAATCAAGTTATGATACTACCACAGATGAAGATGAATGATTAGAGTTCTTATGTTGATTATGTCAACTGAGTGTTGTATCAAAAATGTACTTGTTATAATAATTACGGAGTATATAAGGATTGTACTGCAGTACTATTTCATTAAGGACTTGAGATTGTGTGGAACAACGAAAAGTGACTCAATAGCAGGATAAATGTTTGGAAAATATACAGTTGAGAGAATGATAATCCATAATATAGTTCTGATACAGAGGTAGTGATTTTGGAATAAGACATGATTGTTTTGGAAAAATTATATTGGATATTCTTGACTACCTTGGAACTGATTAATGATTTATATATTCCTTCATTATTGGGGTTTAAAACATTTTTAGATTGATGAAGTATATCCAGCATTCGATATTGAATAAGGGAGCATGAATGTAATCAATAAGGAATATGGTAATTCAGGATGTTTCAGTGTATTAAAAGAATACATTATGAAGGTATTCATATGCTATTATGGGGTAAAAAGGATCTACATTATGTTTACTTCCATATAAATGTTGGACTGTGAGTTTGGAAAGAAGTATTTTGGATAGTTCTAGTTTGGATTATTTTGGATTTCCATAAAAGGACAACCCGGAGGTCGGGCGGCAACCCGTCGCGTCCGGCTAGGCTGCGAGACTTGAACCCGCAACCGAAGGGCGACAAGGTTGTATCGCCTACCACTGGCCCACGAGATGTCCTGGATTAAATAATGTAGTTTTTTTTAAAAGATATGGTAGATGAATTATAAATTCATTTATTTTGGAACCCTGTACTAATAGTATAAATAGAATTTTTTTTACGTTCTATTATCTTTTAGAGTGATAGATGAGTTTGTGGTAGAAATTTATTAATGGATAAAACTCTAATTATAAAGTATGTATATCTCCTTATGATCTTAGCCAATCTCATAAATAAATTCCTCATCATTAATAAAAGGAACTTAGAACAAAAATGTTGTCCTAGATGGTACCTTAAATCATCACTAATTTATGGCTTTGGGATTGTTGGCCTTTTCATAGCCATGTTCTCCACCACTCTCCATCGGATAATTGATGGTTAGATTTCTCTTCTATATCCATATTTTCCTACATGGAACCCTAGTATGTTTTATTTTCGGTAATCTTCATACTTTCCACTCTTTGTTTTTAATAGAGGCCTCATTAATTCATTTTTCGATGTGGGATTTCATCTAAGATATTTTGAAACGTCAAAAATGTGTTATCCCAATACCCTATGTTTTGTTGAACCGATGGTATTTCAAATCATCATAGATTGATGAGTTTAAGGACCTCAATTTTATAATTGTTAGTGATTGATGACCTTAATCACTACCTATAAATATTTACATTTTTTCCTCTAATTATATGTCTCTAATTTCCACCAATGTTCTCGTAATCGAGATCATAATTTGGTGGTGACCCTTTCATTTCTCTTTTCCTCATACTAAGACTAAATTTTAGTAACCCAATTTCCGATGTGGGTTTTCCCACAAATATATTTTCTATTTTCAACCTTTTATTTTCGAAGAACAATTTCAAATTGCGAGGACGTAATTTATTGAAGGAGGGGAGAATGTAACACCACAAGATTTCAAAGTGTGTTATTTCTTCAAAATAATTCAATAACTTGCACTACACGCAACTTCGAGTTCAATGACACCATAACATTCAAAAAAAAAAGCCATTCAAAAGAGGTTATGAATAGTAGTAACTCAATTTTAATCTTTATATAATCCTTATAATTTTAGAATCCATATTATGAGTTTCTTAGATATAATGCAAGAACAAATTCATTTTCAGTATTGGACTTTTATCAAATTTTAACAGTGAACCCTTTTTAAATACAATATTTTAAACTTTTTGACTAAATGGGGACATAAAAAAATTTAAAATGAAACATCCCAAGCTTCCACGGTACGCTTTTCTTTGAATAATACAGTAGCGTGTGTTGTACACAACATCGAGTTTTAACACACACAACAACCGATCAAACTAGCCGTTATGAATAGTAATACCTACTTTTTGAAGTTATATATATTTTATATTTCAAAATTGACTTCATTTTTGGATTCGTAGTGTATAATTTACCCTAAGGTGAAATTTTAGTACTTTTTGGATAACTTTAATATTTTGATGAATAGTGAAAATTACTAAATATTGATTAAAAACAACTTTTTTAATCAAAATAATTAATAATGGTAAATTATGAATTTGAGTGGTTTTAAAGTATATTTAGAATATAATTTTACCATTTAATATAATTTTGGTCATTGGACATAATTTTACAATTAAACTGGACATAAACAATTGCCAATCTTTTGATAGTTATTATCTCTTAAGAACACGCTTTTTGTTTTAACAACAGGAATTAATTTTAAATTAATTTCTTCCACTTCTGTGTTTTGAATTTTGAAAAATGGATTCCATATTTGGAATCAGGATATTCAAATTGTGTAAATAGGTAACTTTTATTTTTAGACATTTTGAATAATTACTGCGGTTAAAATTTTATTTACCATGGTTAAGGGTAAATACGGTAAATAAGGGTTAAAAAATAATTTTATAATAATACTAAATTACGCTAAAACGTGTCCTAGCCTTATTGGTTGATACATGGTCGACCATATTCATCTTTGGGTTGATTTTGGGACCCCATGGATCCACATGTAGGTGATAGGGACACTTTATTTTAATTAAGTTAAAATAAGTACAAAAATGACATAAGTATATATCTTTTAGAAAACCAATTTTTACATAGGGTTATATATGTTGGATCTTCGAATATAAATATTCATTATAAAGATAAAAAGATTTCCTACATGATGATAGTTTATTTCAATTTTTAGAGATTAAATAATTTAATATATTTATGACACAATGATGATGCAGTAATTATCATAATAGTGAAAAATTAAAATAATTGATATTATAAATACCCAAATAAATATAATATGAAACTTATAATGAATTAAATAATTTTCTAGGATAATATGATATATTAGGATTTATTTAATTGACTTTGTTTGAAGTAATCAATCTGTTATGAGTTTCACAAAAATCAACTATTGAATAGTGTCAAAATTGACATAAAAGAGTTCTTAAAACAAATATTATATTATTAATTGATATTAAATTCATAAAAATCTATGGTTCGGCCAAGAGACTTATATCATTATAGTTTAATCATTAATGGACCACTATGGAGTCGCTTGGATGTATATAGTAAGTTTATTAACCATATTATATAAAAATACAAAGAGACATTGTAAAAGTGAAACTAATTAACTTAGAGTTAATACTTAAAGATAAGGTTAATATAAGTACTCAAACCTGTCTAAATTATATTGGTTGAGTTGTTTTCGACCCATAACAACCTTAACATTTAAATAATAAACTTTTGAGCCATTAGAAACCGAATATGAATTTATTATAAACTAATATTTCTAGCTTTTCCAAAGGTGCCCCTCACCCCTCTTATAAAAGGGCACTCCTCCTTTTCATTTCTTCACACCTTCAAAACATTTTGGATCAGCCAAAATCTGCCCAAATACTATACCAACATCCCTCACTACAACATAGAGGCCTTAGTTGGATCATAAATCCAACCTATGGATCCCTTTTGATCAAATCAAAAGGAAGAACCCGAAGAAGAGGTAATGATTTCACCACCCTTTTCCAAGTTCATTTCTTCTTCCACTTCTTCTTCCTTTGTTGTTACCATTCTAAAATAATAACTCCAGTATCATATATATTCTGTAATGTTATTATAAATATAGTACAACCATATTCAGTATTCTATCCACCCTTTGAATAACATGTCCCCATACGTGCGTACGTACGACTTACCGTTTCCACGTCGTGGTGTAATTGTTATTCAATATATTATTATTTGTATGGGTATAATAATGATATGTAAATCATGTAAATAATAAGTATAACATGTTAATGATTATGTATATATGATATAACAACCATTTATATATTATTTTAATATCAAAAGAATGATATTGTCGCTCGTGCGTACGTACGGACTACCGTATCCACGAACGCGATACGATTCATTATCCATCGTATCCATTCAAGTATAATTATCATTTGATGATTTAAAAATGATGTTTAAGGACTTGATATCCTTATGGATATGAATAATATACAACCTATCCATAAAAAACATGTCTTATGTAACAAAACATAGAAAATAAAACAGGTAAGTTAACACTCGAAACGCGGATAATTCTAAGATATTATTAACAAAGCAATGTTAAAAGATCATATATGATATCATATTAATGTATATGATTATTGAATAATTGAATAACAATTATTTCACCATTATACAGGAGGTTAACCTACCCCATCCAAGTAAATGTGCAAGGTAAGGGTTTATTTCGCAATCTCTTCATTATTCGAGGTTATTTATACGTAATAATCTACTGGGATTCCTTTATCATCCACATCCATGTTTCTTCGAAATGTATTTCAAATTTTTTTTACTATTTACAAAGAATATGGGTTAAAGTAATTTATACCCTTATGTGTTTTTAATGGAATATTTCCATCGTTTTCCAAACAAAGCACTTTTTACCTTTCGACAAATTTAAGGTAAGAATGTTTTTTTAATCTTATACGGAGGATGCGGCTATTTACCGCCGTTATAAAATCGTCAAAGCTTCCCTTACAAGCTTACAAGGATATTTTCAAAGTAAATGTTTTATTTTATAATTATGTGACTTTTAAATTATTTCAAAATGAATATTTTAAGAATTTCAGAAAGGTACTCTTTATCAAAATCAGAATTTTAAATGTTTTAAAGATTTATCATTCTAAATCTTTTTAATTAATGTCCATGTCTTCAAAATGGTTTTTAAGGATTTATTTATATGGACATGAATGTTTTTAAAAATGTTAATTCCATTCAAAAGTTTCAAAGTGGTATGGGACAATATGATCCAAAAATCTCTCTTTAATTACTTCCTTTATAAATGTGTGACTTTTAAATGATATCAAAAAAGGAGATATTTCTCTCAAATAGTTTTGATTTCATCTATGTCAACATCCTTTGATGGATTTTAAGCTTATTTTAAGTTGATTTATTATGATACAAAACTTCTATATTGTATTGAAGGTTTTGTGATATGTTTGACTGTGGATGTGCTATTTTAATATCATTCATAGTTTATGGTGAAAGTATTGACATTTCGTATTCTAGTTTTAATACGAATGTTTATGTTATGTTTAAACCTTTTCATATGGGAATGCATTGGACTTAATATGTGACGAGTGGAGCCCGTTATAGCTCCTCGATGCATCGGTAGGTATCATGAGACAAACTAGTGTCTTGGCACAAGGCCTTGACAAAATCTTATTTGTAGTCTTGGCACGAGGCCTTGGCTATGTGGTTATGATAGTCTGGAATTATGCATTCCATCATTATTAAAGTGGTTATTGGTTTTTCATGTGATTATTCGATTAGTAGAATATCCATGTGAATAATTAAATGGCATTATTTCATTTTATTTATGCCATACTATGTTGAAAGTTCAAGTTTGAAAGGCTTTTGTTTTAGTTATACATTGCCTTAAATGTTTATTCTTATTTATGAAAGTTTCCGCTATATTATTATCCTTACTGGGCATTTGAGCTCACCCCTTTTCTATGTTTTATTTTTCCCAGGAAGTGAAGATGTAAATTATGAATGACCTGCAGGGATATTATGAGGGGTTAATAGTGTGGAATATAGAGACAATATTCTGTTGTAGTAGTTTTTTTTACTTGATGATGTAATGTAAAACTTTATTAATATATCTAGTGTTTCCAAGGATACTAAACCAATCGGTCTTTCGAGATTTGATCTTTCTTGTGATCATGCCAATGTTATGTAATAATGCACCAACTCTAGGTAACTAGGGTCGGGGCGTTACATATATATATATATATTTAAATACTTATGAAATTAAAATTAAAATTAAAAAATATATTTTTATATATTTAATTACAATTTAAATTAGATAATTATTTATATATTTAATTATAATTTATACAGTAACACAGACATATATATATATATATTAATAACTAACATTATTAAATTATAAAAAATAAATTAATTATATATATTTATAATATTATAAATGTAATAAATATATGGGTTATAATTTTAAAATTATGAATGAAGGGTATGTTGTATCAGTTCTAATTGAAAAGTGATGATAAAACATACATTTATCAATGATTTTTTATCACTTATAAAAAGGAAATTTATATAATCTTTTTAGCACTACTAAAGGACCATATTTATCCGTGCTAAGAAAGAGCTGATAAATATATTTTTTATAACTATTTTTCAATTTAGCGATGATAAAACAAACATTTATTAGCACTTTTTAGTTGCACTGGTAAATGATTCCATCGATTTTATAAAGGAACCCTAATTGCGTCCCCTTCCTTTCGCACCTCGCAACCTCACTTGGAAGCCTAACCCTATGCCTCCGAAACCTCCTCCTTCTCCACAGCTTCCTCCTACTCCCCCTCCTCTACCATCATGGCTGTCGACTCATCTTCTTCATCATCTTCCTTTATAGAATCCTCCTCCTTCTCCTCCTCTGTCATCGTTGCTGCGAATGCGTCCTCTTGCTCTGCCACCATTTTGGGCACATCATGCTCATCCTATACCACCACTGTCACCTCCTTATCATCCTCCATCACTAATGCCACCGCTGCTACCACCAATACCACTACCGCTACCGCCGCTACCTCCGCCACTATCTTTACCACCAACTCTTCCACCTCTTCTTATACATCATCCAGTAAGGGTACTCACCCTTCAATAGTAACTTCACTTCTTATTCTTATTCTTGATATAATAACAGTCATCACTATTTGGTTGTTCTCTTGGTTTTGTTGTTCTTTTACTTTCAATTTTCTAGATTTTTTTTCATATAAATTCTCAATGTTTTGTGATATGACATTGTTGTATTTTGATCCATATTGAGTGCATAGGTGATTTTTGGGTCACTTTGATCTTACAGGGTGAATATTGGAAAGGATCCTAAGATTCAGGTTTAACTCGCATGGTTTATAAAACTATAATGAAACAATTTAGTCTGGTATATAACCATTGCAGAGATTGTTTTTAGTGATTTTTTTATAACCCATGTGGTCAAACCATGCACAATTATTCTTCACCCTAGTTTTTTAGATTTGGATCCCTATCATTTTCATTAATCTTGACGGTTACTACCATTGGTGTGTGGTTGATTAAGGGAGTTTTATGGTGGTTTTAAATTTATGGTTGATGTTTAAATTAATTATTCGGGCCTTTTTGTTTGGAATTTTTTTTGAAAACGTGGTTTTAAATTATTGAAAATTTTATCTTTTTGATGAAATAGTTGACTTTTGAGTTCGTAAATTGTCGTGAAATGGTATTATTCCGCTACATTTTGAATTGGGTGATTTTTTTGAATATAATGTTAATTAATATGTCTTGGTTTTCAAATCTAGGCATAATGGTTTCTTTGTAATAGAAATATTGATTATCATAAAGTTTATAAAATCTGTTTAATTTCATTAAGGAAATTTTAAAAAAAAATTAGAATTGATATTAAAGATTTTTAAATTATTTAAATTTATTAAAATAATTTGATGTTAATGTGGGTTTTTATTTTAACGTAAAACAAAATATTTTCAAATCAAGTGTTTTATTTGGGTGAAAATATTCCTTAGACTCCTCTAAAATGTGGAAATATTGTGGAATTTTTTTTTGTGTCCAAATTTTAGCAAAGCCTTTTTACCAGGGGTTAGATTGTTTTAAAATAGCGTTTCTCTGTAAAAATAGTTAAGATGGAACTTTTATAGAATGGGTATTTTTTAAATATTAGTGAACATATTTAATGACTTATGTGTATTTTTTAGGCTCAATAAATTTCATGTATTTGATTTATTTAGTTAGTGTACATTTAGATTATTTTTTGATTATGAAACATGAATTTTATAAAATTATACATAATATGTGGTACTTTCTCCTATTAGAATGTTCTTGATATGATATGATGAAACATCCACAAATGTGAATTATTTGGATGAATATGTATATCTATTTGGGTTGTCGGATTTACCAATACATTTATCTTTTTCTATAGGATTTCTTACATTTAGATATTTCCTTCCATGGTGATCAAACCCTCTTATGGGTTTGAAATGGTTAGGTTATTTTCTAGTATCCCTTGAGATAAATTACATAATGTGGTCTCGGGTAGTTTTTTATTTTGGAGTTTGTGCATGTTGAGTTGGAATTTTTGGAGTCTTTAAGGTAATTTTTAATGTATTCCTTGTTGTTTTTCCCTCTTACATGAGGGTTTGTTTATAGAGGTTGTGAAAATTCTTTAATTTTTATGAATCATTGTTTCTGATCTTCTATGGTTACCCATGAGATAGTTATCTCACAATGTGATGTCCTATGTCGACCATTTCCATCAATTGTTGACCCAAGGTTATATTCACTGTATAAGGATATGGTAGGAACTACATAAGGTAAAAATCTAATAAAAAATACTTCATATGGTTTACCTATGAATAAAAAATGATATGTATGGGATTCATTATAGTTCTTATGGGTATCTAGGGTCTACCTATGAATTAGATGGAGCTATAGAATAATTCCTCTCATAAATATGAAATGACACAATTATGTTGGGAAATAATCTATTAATGAAATTTAATCCCACATTATCCATGCTCTTGGTGGGTAATTGGAAGTATATTAACATTTCATATTTTATACAAGTGTGTATAAAATAAACTAATTTGTTGGGGTTGGAATGACATATATTCCAATAGAGGAATTCCAAAATTTTTGGAGGTTGGATACCTAATGACCCTACAAAAATTCCTTGATTTAATGGTATGCATATTTATTTGAGGGGGTAAGGATGAGGGAATTTTAATTATTTCATAATATAGGAGAGTGGAAATATTATGCCAATGTGAATTGTGAACATTAAGTGCCATGAAGGTCTTGGTTCTTAAGGTCTTCTAATTTTAGTGTGTATGCAATCTCTTACCTATGGGGAGAAAGAATAAACTCTTATTTGGAATTGATTACTAATCACTTTTTATTCCTAAAATTCACAATGTAACCTTCATCACATAATTGAATTATGCTGATGAGGTTATTTTTAAGTCATATAATAAATAAAACCTTTGAAATCAATATTTTTCCAAGAAAAATAATTCTACTTAACAAATTATTTATCTTCGAACATTATCTCCAAAAGAAACTTTTCCTCCATTTGTCTTGATAATATTTTCAATGATGTTTTTGTTACTAGTATTGTGTCAGGAACATCCACTATCCATTTACCTTGTATTGTTCTTGGTACTATCATTAAATTTTCTTGAAAATAAGAGTGTTAGACTTTTGGAACCCAAACTTTCATGGAATCAGAAACTTCTGAAAGAAATTTTTTGGTATCCACGTTTTCTTAGAATAATAAGCTTTATAAAATCCTAATGAGTGGGTTTTGTTAAAAAAACAATTGTTTACCCAATTTCCACTACACTGAAATTTAGTACAGAAGGGAGCACTTTGAGGAACAGAATAATTATTACTGAAAACTGGTATAGAATGAGTATAAAAAAATACAGAATTATTCCTCAGAGGTCGAATTTGAGAATACATCTTATCAAAGTTTTCCTTACCTAAGGTAAAGTTTTACAAACACTTCCTCAAGGAAAATATTTAGGACTTTAGTTTACAAACTAAGTAATTTTCCTAAAAAAATTTGTTTTAGCACTACAGATAGTCTAAAATATTTTTCTTAGAAATTAAATTTTTATGATCCTTATAATGTTTATACTTCTTAGAATTAAATACCTCGTGGTTTTTGTAAATACTTTCTAAAGAATAAATATTCTAATCATGATATTTAAAAATATCTGATACTTCATTAGTTGAAATAGAAATTATATAATTTTACTTATGTTGTTTTTTAATTTATAATTTTCATTTTCTACCAGCTTTGAAAACTTAGAAACTTCTTCATAAGTAGGAATTGTATTATTTCCATCACAAGAATATTCTTCATCCTATGTTTCATAATATTTACATTCACTATAATTAGAATTAAAGGAAACATTAGTTATCGATTCAACTTTTTGTACCATGGACATTGGAAAATGATTTTCAAAAGTCAAATTAGATAGTAGAAAAACATTATTTTAATTAGAAGAAGTATATTCAATGGATTCATCAGAAAAGTCAACACCACTGGCAATCTTATTATCATTACCTTTCAAAACATTCTTAGATTTAGCTTTTTGGTACTTCTTTCTATTCTTCTCGGAATTTTTTTCTTTTCTATCCTTTTTTAAGCATAGGACAATTTGACCTTATATTCCCTTCTCTTTTTCATTCATTGCAAGTGAATTCAGAGTCTTTATTTTCATTTTATTCTTTCTTCGTAAACCTATACTGAAATACGTTCATTAAAACTATCTTTAGCATCCTTTAATTAATATTATCTAGCTCATTCATAGAATGATCACTTTCACTAGATTTATATAAAATAATGACTTTGTTAGACTTGGATCTAGTAACTCTCTCAGGAGTCCAGGATTTAGTAGTATTAAAGGCTACACATATATTGCCATTGTTTTTCTTTTTCATATTATAATTTCTTTTCATTCTTCACTCATGTTGAAGAAGAGTTCCCAAAATCACATCACGAGTAATTTGTGATACTTTCCAATTCCCATCAATAATTCTTCTCATAGATTCCCACTCATTAGTCATGATATCTATATTCTTGTCCACAAGTACCTCATCATGTAAACCATTTTCACTCATTGATTTTAAAATTTTAACAATAGTCATAAGTTTTTTTTGTATCTTGTATACCAGTTCTTGATGAGTAAATAGAAAACCATGATATTCTACTCTTAGAATAGCTCTTCTAGTTTATATTACTATGGATGCGCCAAAATGAGTAACCTATAATATTATACAAACACAATTGGAATCTTCGCAAGAAGAAATATAATTATATATTCCGGGTTATGGAACAAAAAAAGTATTACGTACCTTGTATGTTAGTTGATATTATGACATTTCTAGATTAATAAAAGTTATGACTTCTTTATTAGAAATCTGGTAATCTCCAGTAAGCAAAATGATGTTTTCCACCCCAGTATTTATAACAAAAGTCTTCAAACGATCTCTCCAATACTCATAATCCTTCCCATCAAATATAGGTGGTCTATTAGGATTTAGATTATCAATTGAACCAACATTCTTTCCTTCCATCTAAAGAAAATTCTTTACCACAAAAACAAGTTAATAGTAAATGGTTGTAAACAATGATAAAAATCCTAGGAAAATAATATATTTAGAACAATGAAAAATTGACCATAAAAAATATATATGAATATAAGTATTTAATATGACTACTCTAATTCTATTTTAGGATAAGAATATGAATGCATATTATCAATTACAAATGGGTTGTGAATTGTAATTTTTAAAACATTCATTTAAACCTTAAGGACAACTACGTTTAACAAGGTTAAACAAGGTAAATTCACAAGACCTATTTTAGCTCTACAAACTTGCTAGTTTCTAGAAAAATGGTTCTAGAAATAAAACAAAATGAAATATTTCAAGGAAATGATTATACCATAAGGCATATTGAATTTTATTAATCGGAGCTCATAAAAGAAAAAGATACTATATGAAGGTTAGAGATTATTACTTTATCAAAAACATAGTGTAAATAAATATGAAATAGAACTAGTATTAAGTATGATATCTTTTAACAAAAAGAGTAGGGTATCCAATAACCACTAATGAAGGAACCTTGATTTATATATTCAAGAATGCATGTCTTACCCACACCAGGGTAAGCCCTCTAAAAGATTATTAGAAACTGTATTTCTATCCTTGCAAGCCCTCAAAAATTATGGTAGTCGGAACCTAAGTCTTCCTTTCCACAGAATTCCTTGATCTTTAAGGTAGTAGGCACCTTTTTCTTCATATCCCCAGAAGTCCTCGATTGTATACAACAATAATAGGAGTCATACTAAGAAAGATGAACAAGATGTTTTGTACGCACATGGCATGAGAGTCTCTGTCTCTAGAAATAAATTCAAGAGCATGCAATATCTAGAGTGATCAACATATAATGAGCTTGTTCAAGTGAGATCCTATTTACATGCACTTCTCCAATGGTCATATCCTTGCACCAATGGTCATATTTTTCATTGAATTTTGGATGGACCTTCACACGTGCCACTCAAAAAATGGTTAGCTAGAATGAGAATGTATGACATCATTTCATAACTATAATAGGTGTAAGAAAAATATGATTTATTAACCAAGTATATTTTAAAGTGTCTATGAAAAAATAAATGTTCAAAGTCTAAGATAAAAATAATTTATTGACTATAAATCATGGATATTAGGATTTTGATTTCCAAAGAATTCGAAACCTGAACTTTATATACTTTGGAATCTGAATTCTAATGAATTAAAAATTCAGAGTCTGAATTCTATGAAATTAGATGTCAGAATTCTATGGAATTTGGAATCTGAATTCATGGGAATTCAGAATCCAAATTCTCTGTAATTCTGAGTCTGAATTTCAAATAATTCGGAGTCCAAAATTCAGAGAAATTGTATTCTGAATTTCAAATAATTAAGAGTCTGAATTTTAGAGAGTTTAGATTATGAATTTCAGAGAATTAAGAGTTTGAATATTAGATAATTCGGAGTCTGAATTTTATATAATTCAGAGCCTGAATTTATACGATTTTGGAGACTAAATTTCATAGAATTCGGATTCTGAATTCGGAACCTGAAAACCGAATACTCGAAAACTAAGGATTTATAGGAATCAAAGGATTTAGATATGAAACCGAATTTTACCCTTTAAAAATAAAATGAGATAGATTTATATAGACTATAAACAATGAAAATCATAGGTAAGGATAAATTTCCTCGAGGATGAAAAATTATCCTTATTAAGATAAATCTTATGGTAAATATGATTTTTCATATGATAGAGTGTTTTTTCTTTTCATAACATAGAGGAATGGAAAATTAGTAAGGAATGCTTATTCACTCAGTAGAACATACAATGCAAAATGAATCCAATTCTAGATTGGTATGATCTCTAAAAGAATACACGCCTGCCCAAATTAATGTATACTATTTATCATGGACTAAAAATAATTTAAATAATTCCCCAAGTGTGGTGATTATCAATTCAAGAATGATGTATCCAGACATATGAATGTTTCATGGATCTTTTCAATCATTACATGGTTTAGGCACCTATATGGAAGTGAAGAGACTATAGGTAAATTGATGTGGCATATAGATAGAAGAAATTATGATGGAAAACTATGGCACCTGGATGACTCTCCTCAGTGGAAGATAACTGATCATGAGTATTCTGAATTTGGAAACGATCAATGAAACCATCATCTTAGAGAAATTAATATTTCATGTTGTGGGCCATGTTTTATAAAATGATAAATGACTTTACTTCTTAAGGATATTTTTCAGGATATAACAATATAATAATCTTTGGTGTCATATCTATGAAGAAGGTACACAATCAATTAGGTTTCAACATTAATCGAATAATGTGTATCTAGGAAATCACAGATTTCTAACAAGACAACATTTTTACCAATCTTGGATGATGTCATTCTATCGATATTCAGAAGAATTTACAACACTATGTCCACTAATAGATGATCAATTGTTTGAAAAATTTAAATTTTTGGACACTTATTTTGGTAAATCGTTTTTCAAAAACATTATGAAAACTGGTTGGAAAAAGGAATCAGTTTTTTTCATTACTATACTAGAATTCTCTTTACATCATATAGTTTCTTGATGTTATTCATGTTGAAATAAATGTATCTGATAGTGTCATTATCACATTTCTAAATGAACCCAAGAAAAAGGATGGAATTAAGGGTTAGCTGGACATGGTTGACATGAGTATATAAGAATGGTTGGCACCAGTGAAGGGTAAATAATGAACATTTCTTCTTATTTTTATTTACTATCATTTCAGGTAAGTGATATATCAATATTGCAACTTCTTGAATGAAGTAATGGTTCTAGAGGGGTATTCATAGAATATTAGGAATATCGGGTTAATGCATGTTTTAAAGCTAAATGGTTAGATATCACATGAATTCCATGTTTTGATGAAAGATATAATTCATATAGCTGTACATTTAATTTTTACCAAGAATGTATTTCATAAAATATCGAATTTCTATTTATTCTTCAAGGCTATATGTTGGTAAGTGATAGACCAGGAAAAATTGCTGACAATGGAAAGAGAAATTGTTATCATATTATGTTAAATGGAAATGTTATTTTCACCGACATTCTTTGTATTGATGGTTCACAGGGTGAGAGAGATTCAACGGTGTGGTAATATGTACTATAGATAGATATATCCCCATTGAATGGTATAAGAATATTATGAAAGGGAATGGTAAAAAATTGATGTTGTCCAGTGGGTTGTATTGTAAAGAAATATATTTTTGATGAATCTATTTAATTCTATACTAAATACATATCTTGTGTTCAATGCATTGGTTGAATGAAATATCCTCACACTAGGAAACTTGTAGGAGTACAAATTTCATGAAATGAGGATGTAACAATCAATACTACAGATAGGGAGTAGAACAGCCTTTATAATTTCTAGAATAGTTTGTGTGTTGACCTATATGTTGAAACCCACACAGAAATGCTTAGTCATTCGAATCCATCAAGGGATGAAAAATGGATATCATATAATCATAATAAACATTTTATAGGATGGTTTTAAAATCATATTTTTTAGGAGTATTATGGAAATCCAAACTCAATTTCATAATGACATTGATGGATATCTAGAGGAAATGGTTTGTATGTATTATCATACAATTCTTATGTAAGTAATGGTTATACATTCTATTATAATAAACATGATGAAGCCAATACCAGGAAAAAAAGTGGAGTTATAATTGTGGCTAAAGCAATGCATGTTTTTTTGTGATAAGGACATAATTACTATTTACGCGAATATTCCATACCTTAGCATCATCAAAATAATATGGGTTTTGTATTATACGACACAATGAGTGCTAATTTTTCAATGAATGTTGGTTGATAACATAAGTGACATTAAAATAAATATGTTGGGATTTGTGACAGTTGATTTCAGTAATGATGGGTACAAAGACGAACAATTTATAATGGAATCACATGCAGTACAAATATATTATGTTCCAGATCCTGAAAACCCAAACGGGTTAGTTTTTCTATTATCATCCATAACCACTGAAGATTCATATGAAAATTCATAAGAGGATGAATATTTTATTGTTATGTCGTAATAATTTTAGCAATTTTCCTTGTGAAGATGTAATTTTTTTATGGAGGAGACCATAATGAAGGGATTTGGATAGTCAAGAGAGGGGTAAAATTCCTTCTACCATTTAAAAAGGAGTTTAATAATACAATTATATTTCATATTCTAATATACATATTGTTACAATATGTCAATACCTATTCAATACTGATTTAATTTTATCTAAATTAAAATTTAAACAGCTTTTATATATAATGACTTCCATACGTGACAATGTTCCCAATCCCCAAGCATAAATAGTTTCTCAACATATTACTGCTTGCAGTGCAGATGAAAAAAAGGTTTCTCAACATGTTGCCTTATGTTAATATATGTTTATTGCTACTTTTATCTTATCTAAATTAAATGTTAAACCACATTTTCAGATAATGATTTCTGCATTTGATGATGCTTCTAATACGAAGGCATAACATGTTTCATAACATACTATTCCCAACAATGTAGAAGAAAAATAGGTTTATGAATCTATGGTTTCTCCCAGTGTAGAGAAACAACCACCATCTTCACATGATGACGTTAGCACTCCGAAGGCAAAGGAAAATATTGATGAAAGTTTATCTGAGGACATGAATGGTGATGAATCAGTGATGGCACATAATAAATAAGAGCACCTTAGTTTGATGTTATGAAAAAAATAAATAAGGAAAAAAAGAAAGGAATAAACAATGATATTAGATGGAATAAGCAGTGCCAACATGTTAACCCTAATAAGGCCATGTTCATTAGTCATACTAGAATCATCACTCAGTAACCCATATTGATTGATGTAACTTCATGGAACCATAGTGTGGCTGAGATTAAGACACTCAATGGGGAGATATTATGTTAACATTATGACTTCATATTTTTAATTTACTAAAAATTATACAATAAAACATTGAATTACAATTGATTATATCTTGCAAATTGAATTAATAAAAGATGACTCACAAAAATACAATGATATAATGGATCTGGGAATGAATCATAGGGGTTTTCATAAACATTTTATAAACTGTCATTATAAATATGATGAAGGGAAAATAAAATTCTACCCACCTCTTATTTATGCACTTTAGATAACCCAAGCATTGTGGGATGTGTTTACTGGTCATCGTGAAAATCAGTCTTTTTTGGTACATTGTGTCTAGAAATATATTGTTTGATTGTATGTGTATTCATATCATTGATTGACAGTGTTTTATTTATGAAACAACAACTGAGTACTGAAAATATACAACATGCATATAACCCAATGTACACTTTTCATAATTCAAGGATGGGGTATGTATTACTTGAAAAACATATGGTACATAATTTAAATATACAATAATACTTTTATCTAACATAAAAATACAATAATTATGTTCATTTATTTATAGTCATCTTATAGAGTCTAAATCTAAATACACTTCCATGCCACACCATGTGCTATGAGAGGATTCATGTGTATCTAATGATAGAAATCTAATAGATAACAGCACAGAAAAAGTTTGGGAAACATGTGTTAGTATAACATAATAGAAAAATTGATTTAAATTAAAATTACCTAAAAATGATAATTTTTTTCCTATATTTTCTATTTGATATTGTTGCATGGATCAACAAAACCCACACCGGATGGAGAAATACTTTTAGTGGCCTTGATGCCACCCGAAAAGTATGGTCGCATCTGATGTGTGGATTTTGGAGTGACACCCCATGCATATTTTGAGAAAAAAGAAAATAAGAGGATAATATTAGGGAAATGCAAAATATGATAGAAATATTTTCTAGTTTTGAAGAATTATTATAATACTATAGAGAGAATACGACAAGTTTTATGGGGGGAGGATAAGAGATGAAAAAACTCAAGAACAACCCACTCGTGAAGATCCCGCCCCACCCCCACCTATTTTGAGGTGATCCGTTCTCCTCAAAAAAAATGTAAACTGAGGTAGTAAATTTTATAATAATTGTTTTTGTGAAATTTGAATCATATATGAACTAGACTATGAAAAAGTTCCTATATTTATATTTTAAAGGAAAAAATGCCTCTGATTTGTATCTATCAACACCCACCTGTAGCCTTGTAGAAAAAGATACATTGTTAAATATCTAGAACAACATGTTACCCAATATACCATTTATAATAGGTCATGTTAGAGTGTTAATTACTATAGACCTAGAGTAGAGTGTCAATCTAACTATTTCAATTAATGATGCTGATATTCATACAGTCGCACAAGAATATGAAACATTCATCGCATGGCTGTCACATCTTGGAAAAAACCTATCAACAATGAGTTATTCATTTCCAATTCAATTTTCAAGATAATCATTAAAAATTTAATGAAAAAAGGTCTAAACCAATGCAGGTTATTACATACAGACAAAAGTAATCGGTGAAATGAAAGACCAATTCAAACCCGTCTCAATGATCAAATAACAATTCAAATAAATCTACCCAATTATCCATAAGCCCCCATTTTATATCCACATGAATTTCATTAAATGCTCATGTGGATACAATGTTGAATGTTGGTGGTTATAAAATAATTTATTTTGAAGAAAATATGTTCTGAGCAAATGATCCAGACGTCATTGGTGCTAAGAGTTAAATTGAAATCCACAACTATGAATGGATAGGAAGCTCAGTTGAAAATGTACACATGGGGAATGTTTTCAGGATTTTATTTTCAAAATCTAATATAAAATGTAAATTGTGACTAAATACATTTCATATTTTATTTAGGAATATATATTAAAACCAATTGAATGGATTTCTCCATGAAAATAAATTTACACTTGTTAATCCTCACATCACCTCTATTGAAAAAATAAATAAATAACATCCATGAAGGATTTTGAAATAGTGGTAAACCTTCTCAAATCATTTAATATCCCAATTATAGATTATAATATCTTCTTAATACTAATGACACAGAGCTGAAACTACATAGTTAAAAAATATCAAATATATTTTAATTTCATTCATTACTTACTCCTTTGTTTTCTTTGTTTTTAGGCAATAATGGATGCTCATAGCGGTAAACATAGATACTAAAATGATTTATTTTATAGATTCAATGCATGGATATCCAAAAAACCAGCCACACATGATGGTGCTTATCAATTTGTAATACACCACATCTAAAATTTTATAACTAAACATATATTTAAAAAATTTATATTATCTTTTAACGAGGATTCAATTATGATTGGGTGATATAGGAAAATCGTTTAAATCATGGAATGAGGCCGGGGGAATAGGACAAGAAACCTCACATGTACTCTGATATGAAATGTATCAGGTTATATATAATAATATTTCTTTATCCAAACAAATATAAAAATATTATATAATTTTTTTGGTTTTTTTCATTGTTCGAAATGAGAAAACAAAAAAGACTGTAGTTATTATCTTTGTAAATTTATTATAGAGATCATATTCATGATCCAACAATAATACCTGAAGAGGTATTTTGGAAGATAATTTTTATTTCATTTAAAATGTTTATTAAACTATTGCGTGTTTATATTTTTTCATTACTACCATAACTGTCGAATATAGTCATATTCACAGGATGATATAGATATTCCTAGAAATGAATGGGCATCATACCCAATGAATGAAAGTACAAAAATTCCATGATGATGCTAAAATTATCAATAAAAAACATTAATAATATTGTATGTCTTATCTCAATCTTTGTATGATGGTAATGTTGGTATTTTTACGGGTGAAATGCCAAACTAAAAATCATTGTCGATAGTGGCCCTTGTTTTCACACTAAATGAATAGATTTTTTGTTGGTTTTTGAATATATATTGGTGGTTATTATTTACACAGTATATGTGTTGTTCTTAAAAAAAATGGTAATGAGTATCCATAAAGGGTTTCAACATCCCTTGAGTATTTTGTGATTTCATGAGATAAAAAAGGGACAGGATCTTACACCACAATTCTAGTATTCAACAATGATAAGGGGTTTTCTCCAAAAAAAAATCTATTCAATCTGAAATATTGGATGTTTCCCTATTTTGTCAACCAAATGATGAATCAACTATCATATATTCATTCAACGGTCCTAAATATATGACAGTTGGTTCATCACTAGGTCAACTAAATCTATGATATAGGTGGAGGATGTTATTTTGTGTCAACAATATAGGGATAACATGTTTTTCCCTAATCATTATAAATCAGTTAGATTGAGAAAATTGAGAAGTCAATTTCTCCTTTTTACGTCTCAAAGGCAAGGATGAATTGGTTCTTTGGAATAAAAATGTACTTAAAATTTATTTTGATACTTTAAGACAATGACCCATATGTCATTTGTGATGTGTAGTAATCAAATTCACCTCAATATGATGAACAATGTCACCAATATAAATCAAAATGTTCCTTTATTTAAAAATGGAATTAATTCAATCCAAAAAACAAAAATTATATATTGAAATCTCAGGAAATTCTATATCATTTTATTGATACATTAAGAATACAATATATCCATCATTTCTGACATGTAGAAATCCACCACACATCAATCTGATGCACGGTGTGACTGGTATGACTCTAAATACGACTTTTTATTTAAAAATGACATTAATTAATGTTAAAAAACAAAATTTACATACTAAAAACAAAGAAAATTTATTAGGACTGCTTTGATACATTATGAAAATAATCCATGAGTCTATTTTAATGTGTAGGAATCAAGACCACCACAATCTGACTCACTGTGTAATCAGTAAGACTATAATTGTATGTTATGAGTTTAAAATTGTCATTTTAGCTCAAAACATGTCACTCACTGAAATCCGAGAAATCATAGACTGATGTCGTCCAAATTAAGGACATCTATTTGTAATTCCATTATGATCTGTATGATGTAGTCTCATATTAAACGAAAAAACGATGTGATTTATATAACTCAAATATCATGTTTTCTGATTGAAACAATATTTTATTAAAAAAATAATACTCACATACTAAAAATCAATTAAATTTATTCATATTATTTTGATACTTTTGGTCAACGATCTATTAATCATTTGTGACATGTAAGTATCAACTGCACCACAATTTAATAGATGGTGTCACCGGTATGACTCCAAAAGTGTCTTGTTATTTAAAATTGACATTAATTCAATTGTAAAACACAAATAGAATATTGAAACCTAGGAGAAACCGTTATTATTGCTTAGGTACTTTATGGAAACAAATCATAAGTCAGTTTTGATGTGAATGAATAAACCCCACATCAATCTGAAGTCTGGTGTGACCGGTATGATTAAAAATGTCCTCAGTGAGTTTAAAATTAAAATTTTAGTTCAAAATGTATCACTCCATGAAAACCAAGAAAACGCTCGGTGATTTTATTCTAAATTAATGGTAGAGATTCATCAGTCCGTAGTGATGTGTATGAAGTAGCCTCACATCAAACCGACCTATTATGCGACTAGTATGACTCAAATTTCATGCTTTTAGTTTTAATTAAAGTTATAGTAAATAATCAAAACTAACATTCTAAAAACATAAAAAATCCATTCCAATTGTTTTGATACTTTATAAAAATGATATATCAGTCTTTTTGGACTTCTAGAAATCATCCACACCTCAATCCCATGCACGGTGTCACTGTTATGACTTCAAATGTGTATTGTTATATAAAATTGACATTAATTTAATTATAAAAACAAAAAATAACATACAAAAAATATATAAAATGCATTTAGATTGTTTTTATACATTTCAAAAACGATCTGTGAGTCAATTGTGATATATAGGAATCAGCCCCATGAAATTCTGAAAAATGGTTTGGCTGATATTACTAAAATATCCCACTGTAAGTTTAAAATTGACATTTTAGATCAAATAATATCACTCACTAAAAACCCATAAAAAATTATCTTATTGTCTTCAAAATTAAGGACAATATTTTTTATTCCTTTTTTAAATTTATGAAGAAGTATCACATTGAGAAAATGCACAATGAGACTCGTATGGCTCAAATTGCATGTTTTTTTGTTAGAAATGACAGTTTAGTTTAAAAAAATGTATACTAAAAATTAATAATTTTCATTCCACCAGTTTTGATAATTTAGGAAAATTATATATCAATCAATTGTGACATGTTGGAATCAACAAAACCTCAATCCGTCGCACGGTGTCACTGGTATGACTCAAATTGTGTCTTGTTATTTAAAATTGACATTAATTCAAGTAAAAAACAAAATAGACATACTGAAAACTAAGAAAACACCTTCATATTATTTTGATACTTTAGGAAAATGATCCATGAGTCAGTTGTGATGTATTGAAATCAATTCCACCTCAATCCAATGTACATTGTGATCAATATGACTAAAGGTGTCTACTATTTGTTTAAAATTGACATTTTAGCACAAAATGAATCACTCACTAAAAATAATCCAAACACACATAGATTGTATTAAAAATTAAGCACAATGATTGTTACATTATTTATGTCTTGTAAGAAGCAGTCTCATGTCAAAATTTTGTATGATGAGACTGATATGACTCCAAATGCACGTTTTCTGTATTAATTAATATTTGAGTAAAAAACACATCTGACAAACTAAAAAAATAAAGAAATGTATTCCAATTATTTTGATACATTATAAAAAATGTCTAAGAGTAATTTTTGACATGTATGAATCAAATAAACTTCATTATGATGCACGATGTCACTAGTATGATTCCAAATATGTCTAGTTTTTAAAATGAACATTAATTCAATTATAAAAAACTGACATACAGAAATTTGAGAAAATGCAGTCAGATTGTTTTGATACTTTTTGACAATGATCCCTGTATCTGTTTTGTTGTGTAGGAATCATCCCCTCTTTAATACGAAAATGGTGTGACTGGTACAACTAGATTTGTCCTATATCAGTTTAAAATATCCTTTTTAGCTCAAAACGTGTCACTCACTAAAAACCAAAAAAACTCACTTTAAATTTCATAAAATTTAAGTACAGAGAATCTTTAGTTATAAGTGACATGTATGATGTAGTATCACCTCAAACCGACATATGATGCGATCAATATGACTCAAATTGCATGTTTTCAGTTTGAAAATGCATTTTAGTAAAAAAATGAAACTCACATACTAAAATCCTAGTATATTCATTCCAATTGTCATGATACATAATTAAAACTATCTATCAATAATTTTTAATGTGAAATAATAAAATAGACCTCAATATGATGCAAAGTGTCACTAGTATGAATCCAAATGTCTCTTCTTATTTAAAACTCACATTAATTATAGTAAAAAACAAAACTAACATACTAATAACATAGAAAATGAATTAAGTTTGTTTTGGTACTATAGAAAAAATGATATAGGAGTCAGTTGTGATGTGTTGGAATCTACCCCTCCTCAATCTAATGCTCGTTGTGATTAGTATGACTAAATGAACTAGTTATGATATTAAAATGGAAATTTTATCTCAAAACGTGTCACTCAATGAAAAAGAAGAAAACACACTCCGACCCTCTTCCAAATTATAGATAATGAATTGTACGTCCATTATGACGTGTCTGGAGCAGTCTCACGTTAAACCAACACATGATGTGACCTGTATGACTCAGAATGAAATTTTTATTTTGAAATGGTATTTTATTAAGAAAACATAAATGACATAAAAAACTAATTAAATACATTTCTATTATATTTATTCATTATTAAAATGATCTACTAGTCAATTTTTGGTATAGGATTCAACCTAACCTCAATTCTATGCACGTTTCCATAGGTATGACACAAAATGTGTATTGTTATTTAAAATTTACATTAATCAAGTTAAAATCACAACTGATTTATTAAAAACTGAGAAAACACATTTAGAATACTTTGATACTTTAGGAAAATGATCCATGAGTCGGTTTTTATGTGTAAGAATCAACCCCACCTCAATCTGATGATCGGTGTGATCAGAATTACTAAATGTTTCTATTATCAGTCTAAAATTGAAATTTTATCTCAAAACATGTCACTCACAAAAAACCAAAAAAACGCACTAGGATTTTCATCAAAATTATGGATTGTGATTATTCAGTCCATTGTGATGTGTATAAAGATGTCTCATTCCAAAACGACACACAATGTGACCGCTAGGACTCAAATTAAATGATTTTGGTATGAAATTACATTTTATTAAAAAAACACAATATACATACTGAAAACTATGGAAATGAATTCTGATTATTTTGATACTTTAGAAAAATGATCTATAAAATATTCGTGACTTGTATAAATTAACTCTACATCAATATGATGCATGGTGTGACTGGTATGACTCCAAATGTGTCTTATTAATTAATATTTACATTTATTCAAGTAAAAAAAATAACTGACATACTAAAAACTAAGAAAACACATTCAAATTGTTTTTATACGTTATTACAATGATCTATGAGTCATTTTTGTTATGTAGAAACGAACCCCACATCAATCCAACAAACGGTGTGTCTAGTATGACTAAAAGAGTTTTCTATCAGTTTAAAATTTTCATTTTAGTTCAAAAAATGCCACTCACTTAAACCAATAAAATACACTATAATTGTCACCAAAATAAAGGACATAAATTCACCTTTGTGATGTGTATGAAGTAGTCTCAGATAAAAAAGTCACATTATGTGACCGGTATTACTCAAATCTCATTATTTCGGTTTGAAATCAAATTATAGAAAAAAAATCACAACTGACATACTAAACAAAAGTAAATGAATTCTAACTGTTTTGATACTTTAGGAAAATGATCTATCATTCATTTTTAACATGTAGGAAAGAACCATACCTCATTATGATGCACGATTTCACTTGTATGACACCAAATGTGTCTTGTTATTAGAAATTGACATTAATTCTATTAAAAAACACAACTGACAGACTTGAAAAAAAAATTCTTTCAGATTGTTTTGATACTTTAGGAAACAATCCATGTGTCAATTTTGATGTGTTGGAATAAACTCCACCACAATCCGACGAATGGTGCGCCCAAGTGTCCACTATTAGATTAAAATATCCATTTTAGCTCAAAAGTTTTCATTCACTAAAAACCAATAAAACACACACTGATTATCATCAAAATAAAGGAAATCGATTATTCAGTTATTTGCGACGTGCATGAAGTAGTCTCACAAAAAACTGATGCATGATGTGATTGATATGACTCGAATTGCATGTTTTTAGTTTTAAATTCCATTTTAGTAAAAAAAACACAACTGACATATTGAAAGCTAAGGAAATGCTTTCATATTGTTGTAATACATTAGGAAAACGATCTACCGGTCATTTGTGATATGTAGGAATCAATCGAATATCACTATAATGCATTGTGTCACCGATATGACTCCAAATGTGAATTGTTATTTAAAATTAACATTATTTCAAGTAAAAAAACTTTACTAACAAACTGAAAACTATGAAAATGCATTCATATTTTTTTGATACTTTATGAAAATGATCCATGGGTATGTTGTGATGTGTATGGACCAACCTCACCTCAATATGATGAATAATGCGACCAGTATGACTAAAAGTGTCTGATATCAGTTTAAAATTGACATTTCAGCTCAAAACATGACACTAATTGAAAACAAATAAAACACACTCTAATTGTCTTAAAAATTAAGGACTATGATTTGTAAGTTATTTTTGACTTGTATAAATTTGTCTCAGGTCAAACTGATGCATGATGCAACCAGTATGACTCAAATTGAATGTTTTCGGGTTGAAATGGAATTTTTGTATAAAAAATATAACAGAAAAACTAAAAATATACGAAATTAAGAAAAATGGTTTTGATACATTATGAAAATGATCTATCTATCATTTTTGAGATATTCGAATCAACCACACCTCAATTTGATGAACGATTTCATTTGTATGAATCCAAATGTGTCATATTATTTAAAATTGATAGTAATTCATGTAAGAAAACACAACTGACATACTAAAAACCAAGAAAATGCAATGGTATTATTTTGATATATTAGTAGAACGATACAAGAGTTATTTTTGAGGTATTTTAATTAACCCCACATCAATCTGATGAATGATGTGACTAGTTTGACTAAAGTTTTCTACGATCAGTTCAAAATAGACATATTAGCTCAAAACATTCACTCACCAAAAAGCAATAAAACAAACTCTAATTGTCTTTAAAATTAATTAAACTATTTAATCAATTATTTTTATGTTCATGATTCAATGTCATGTCAAACTGGAACACGATGTGACCAGTATGACTCAAATGGCATGTTTTCAGTTTGAGAATACATTTTAGATAAAAGAACAACTAACATACTAAAATCTAAGGAAATTAATTCCAATGTTTTTGATGAATTAAGAAAATGATCTATCTATAATTTTTATGTGTAGGAATCAACTGAACCTCAATCCAACATATGGTGTCACCAGTATGACTCCAAATTTTTCTTATTATTATAAATTTACATTAATTCAAGAAAAAACAAAACTGACATACTGAAAACTGATTGAACACTTTCATATTGATTTGATACATTAGGAATATAATCCACGAGATAGTTTTTATGTGTAATAATCAACCCCAACTCAATTTGATGAACATTGTGACCTATATGACAGAATGTGTATGATATCTTTTTAAAATTGACATTTTAGCTTAAAACATTTAACTCATTGAAAACCAAAAAAATGAACTCTAATTGTCATAAAAGTTAAGGACATTGATTCTTCATTTATTTTTCCATGTATTAAGTAGTATCATGTAAAACCGATGCACTATATGACTCTTAGGACTCAAATTTATTGTTTTCAGATTGAAATAACATTTTATTAAAAAACACACAAATGACAGACTAAAAATTGATGAAATGGATTCCAATTGTTTTCTTACTTAAGGGTAATGATCTATCTTTAATTTTTGACGTGTAGGAATCAACCGAACCTTATCCTGATGCACAGTTTCATCGGTATGACACCAAATGTGTTTATTTTATTTAAAATTGACATTAATTCAAGTAAAAAACAAAACTAACATATTGAAAACCCACAAAACACAATTGTATTGTTTTCATAATTTATGAAAAATGATACATGAGTTATTTATGAGGTGTAGTAATCAAACTAACCTCAATCTGATAAACGGTGTGACCGGTATGAATAAAAGTGTCTTCTATCAGTTTAAAATTGACATTTTAGCTCAAAACACATCACTCACTAAAAACCAATAAAACACAAAAATATTGTATTCAATATTTTGGACATCGATTAATATGTTATTTTTGATGTGTATAAAGTAGTATCATGTCAAACTATTGAATGATGTGACCAGTATGACTTAAATCTCATGTTTTTGGTTTGAAATAAAGATTTATTTAAAAACCCAACTAACATACTAAAAACTGAGGAAATGCATTCCTATTTTTTTGATAGTTTTTGAAAACAAAATATATGTCATTTGTGACTTGTAAGAAACAACCTAACCTCAATCTGATGCATGGTGTCATTCAAATGAATCCAAATTTTCTTGTTATTTAAAATTGATAGTAACTCAAGGAAAACAACACAAACAACATACTAAAAACTGAGAAAATTAATTCAAATTGTTTTGATACATTAGGAATGTTATCCATAAGTTAGTTGTGATGTGTAAGAATCAAATCCACCATAATAGGACAAATTTTGTGACTGGTTTGAATAAATTTTTTTGATATATGTTTAAAATTGTCATTTTAACTCAAAATCTATCACTCACAGAAAACCAAGAAAACACACTGTGATTATCTTCAAAATTAAGGATAGTGATTCTTGAGTCCTTTGTGACATTTATGATGTATTATCATGTCCAACTGATACCGTATGCGACCAGTATGACTCAGATTGCTTGTTTTCAGTTTGAAATGGCATTTTAGTAAAAACACACAACTGACATACATAAATCCAAGGAATTGTATTCCGATTGTTTTGATACTTTAGGAAAATGATCTATCGGTCATCTAAGATGCATAAGAATCAACTGTAACTCTATCCGATGCATGGTGTCATTTAAATGTCTCAAAATGTGTCTTGACATTTAAAATTGATGTTAATTCAATTAGAAAACACAACTACCATAATGAAATTTCAGAAAAAACCATAAAATTGTTTTGATACTTTAGGAAAACAATTCATGAGTCAGTTTTGATGTGTAGGAATCAGCCCCACCTCAATCCGATGAATGATGATACCAGCATGAAAAAAAGTGTCCACTATCAGTTTAAAAATGACTTTTTATTTCAAAACATGTCACTCAATGAAAACCTAGAAAATTCACTATAATTGTATTAAAACATAAGTACATGGATACATCAATTATTTGTGACATGTATGATGTAGTCTCACATCAAACTGATGAACGATGCGGCCGTTATGACTCAAATTGAATGTTTTTTAGTTTTAAATTTCATTTTTGTAAAAAAATAAAAATGACATATAGAATAATGAGTAAATTCATTCCGAATGATTTAATACTTTTGGACCATGATCTATCAGTCATTTTTTATGTGTAAGAATCAACTACACCTCAATCCGACGCACAATATCACTGATATGGCTCTAAATGTGTCATGTAATTTGAAATTGACATAAATTCAATTATGAAAACAAAGATGGAAAACTAAAAACCACGTAAAGGAATTCATATTGTTTTTAAACTTTAGGAAAATGATCCATGAGTTAGTTGTGATGTGTAGGAATCATCCACACCTCAATCTAATGAATGGTGTGAGTGGTATGACAAAAAGTGTCTACTATTAATTTAAAATTGACATTTTATATCCAAAAATTTCATTCACTTAAAACCACAATAATTCACATTGATTGTCTACAAAATTAGGGAAATATTTTTTGTTAGAGATTTTTGTTGTGTATGAAGTAGTCTCAAGTCAAAACATTGAACGATACCACTAGTATGACTCAAAGTGCATGTTTTAGGTATGAAATGACATTTTAGTAGAAAAAACACAATTGACATACCAAAAACTATGTAAATGAATTCTATCTGTTTCGATACTTTTGGAAAATGATCTATTAGTCATTTATGACATAGGGGAATAATAAAATCCTTAATTTGATACACAATGTCAGCAGTATGCCTCCAAATGTGTCCTCTTAATTAAAATTGACATTAACTCACGGAAAAAAACACAACTGACATACTGAAAACTGATCAAACACATCCTTATTGTTTTGATACATTCGAAAATGATACATGAGTCAGTTGTGATGTATAAGATTCAACCCCATCTCAATCTAATGAATTGTGTGACCAGCTTAACTAATATTGTCTGCTATTACTTTAAAATTGATATTTTAGCTCAAAAAGTGTCACTCACTAAAAACTAATAAAATTCACAATGATTGTTTTTAAAATTAAAGAAAATGATTATTTATTTATTTCTGACAAGTATGAATCAGTCTCACTTCAATGTGACACATGATGCGACAAGTATGACTCAAATTGCATGTTTTCTGTTTGAAATGACATTTTATAAAAAAAACCAAAAAATGTACTAAAAAAAGGAAATGAATTCCAATTGGTTTTAAACCCTAGGAAAATGATTCATCATTCATTTTTGATGTTTAGGAATCCATTTCACCTCAATTTGATACACGGTGTCACTGGTACGACTCTACATGTGTCTTCTTATTTAAAATTGACATTAATTTGAGTAAAAAACAAACATTCTAAAAATTGATAAATCACAATTATATTATTTTTATACTTTATAAAAATTTTCCATGAGTTAGTTTTGATGTGTAATAATCAATCCCATTTCAATCTGACGAATGGTTTGACTGGTATTATTAAAAGTGTTTGCTATCAGTTTAAAATTTAAATTTTATCTCATAATGTGTCACCCACTGAAAACTAAGAAAACACACTCTTATTGAAATCAAAATTAAGGATAAAAAATTGTATTTCCTTTGTGACATGTCTAAATTAGTTTCTGTCAAAGCAATGCACAATGCGACCTATATGACTCAAATTGAATTTTTTGGGTTTGAAATGACATTTAATTAAAAAAATGAACTATCATACTAAAAATAGATAAAACACATTATAATTTTATTCATAATTTAAGAAAACAATCCATTACTCATTTTAGGATTCTAGGAATCAACGACACCTCAATACGCTGCACGATGTGGCTGGTATAACTCTATATTTGTTATTTTTATTTACAGTTGAAATTTCTTAATGTATTCTTAAAATTAATTTTTAATTTATTTCTTTATAGTTTTCTAATGTAATAATTGATTTCTTATATAGGTGGAACCTTTTTCCCAAGGTGGGATTAATTTTTCAATGACTCTTAACATTGAAGTACATATTTTAGATGGGACCACAATCATCAAAAGGGAAAAAATTATTGTTTTAAACTGTTTGTTGGGTAATTGACAATATAAGTTTATAAAACATTGTTCAAATTGTATATATAATTGTTTTTTGGTATATACAATGAGTGAATAATTTTGTATTCATGAAGTAATTTATATTTATATTATATTTTTTTCAAACAATTGAGTACAATTCTTTTTTTCATAATTTTCATCATGCATGTGGTTTATTTATATATATTATAGGCAGTCATTTTTTAGATGGTTTTTGGAAGTTTGTGTAGGTTATTTTTTCCAATTTGGTTATTTTGGTCCACTTTTTGGGTATAATTTATCTTTTTCATGTTTTTGGGTGTGCCGTTTCATAAATAGCACACACATTCCAGGATGCCATTATCAGTACTAAAATTAGCACGGATAACGGGGACCCTCCCTTTAATAGAATCTATATTATCTGTGCTTTTTTATCACTGATAAAAGACTTTTTTAGCACTAATAAAATTTTGTATTGTAGTATTGATTCCTTATATATATATCAATATTTTCATAACTAGAATATCAACGATAAATTATTTTTTCATCATAACTATTGAATACAACCAATAGCTAATTAATAATTCTACATCATCTATGTTATTAGAATTAACTAGACCATGATCTCCAAAGTTATCCTATGTTATATTCCCTAGATACATGGTATGTTTTTTCTATTGTGCCCAATTTTACTACAGTTAAAACCTTAAATAGTATCCTTTTCATTCTTCCCTATTTATTATTTTTCATAGAGACCATTTTTCAACACTAAATACCAAATCAAATTCCTATCAATATTTTTTCATGGTGGTTTCTTGTAATATATATATATATTGGAAAATTCATAAATATATTCTTTACATTATAAAAATTTTCCCAATAATTTATATTCTTCTTATTCCTCCCTCTAATGGTGTAATACATAGATAACTCTTCCGCTCACTTGTTACAGCATGATTCTATGTCCTCATATGATGAAAATGTTCGGGATATTAGTTCCCTTTGAAATGATGGATTAAACTCATAAAAAATATAATCATTATTACTCTTCAGATCATGTGCATTTTTGAGGTTTATATTCTATATATTATATACCATTTCTAAATGATGAGATACTCTATATTAGATAATATCATTATGAAAAATATTTTATAGTTCAAAAACTATTGAAATAATTAATATAAATTGAAATATTTATTTTTAGATAATCTTATTATCATAAACGTGGTTTATTTGGAGAAGTTTTCTTTGATTATCATCAAAATATATCATAGTGTTATGTTCCCTAATATATGATTTCATAAATCTAGTTCCCAAGGTTTATAATGAAATTTTTCTAATACCAGCTATAATATCCTAAACTATAGTATTTTAGAGCTAATTTAATAACTGGTTAGATTTTTATTGATAAAAATAATCACACCCCAAAGGAATGAATAGTTAATCGGTCCTGGTAAAATAGAAAAATATTTGAATTAAAATAAAATTTTAAAATTAAAATAATGATATTATTCTCACTATTATCACCACTATTCCATATAGTGTAACCATATGTATCAATTATTATAAACATCTTGGAAACTAAGGAATAATAAATAATTAGAAAGGGGTGATCTCAAATGCTCAGTAAGGGGTATGTATAGTAACAAAATAATGAATCAATAAACGTAATTCATATAGAACATTAATTAACTAATAAAACATGCCTGCTAATAAATAACTTGACTATAATATAACAGGATAAAAGATGATCAAATAATGCTTTATATATAGTCACAAGAGCTAAAAATTGACCAAGGATAATCTAACAAAACCATTTATCACATGGAATAAACAAAATTATTTAAAATATAATTTTAGACATATGTAAAATCAAGATATATCATCTTTAATGTTACTATTATGATCAATCCTCTTGCTAGTTTACGTCTGTGGGTAGAACCCATCTAATCATTTGAACAATCAAGATATATCCCCTAGATATTTAAATTCATGTTCAATTATATTTTAAGTATACTTATGGGGGTATAAACCTATATGATCACATGAAACATCAAGATACATTCTCTATATAGTTATTACCACGATCATTCGTCTTGTAACATTATGCTTATTGGTAGATTCTCATCTTGTTTGTAAAATTTATTTTTCCCATCAATGAATAAAATTAAACAAAACATTAAATATCATGAGAATAAAAAACATTAGGATATAAAATTATAAAGGGATATTATATAATCCTGATAAAATAATATAGGTTCATAACATCAAAATATTGCTCAATAAATGATAATCGAGATGAAGTCCCCAACAACTTATGATCAGTTGAATCATACTCCCTATAAAATTAATATTGTTCAATTGAAAAACTAAATACAATGAATATTAAGAGATTAATCATATTATATATCAATGGGTATTAAAAAAAATAAAAGAATAAGTGGTGAATAAGGCATGTATCTCATTGAAATAAATGGGATATGAGAAATACCCATTCCTTACATTGTCATTTTGTTTAAGAACCTTCTCTTATGTTGTGATATTCCTTTAGATCCCTTAATAATTTATCTATGATTGGTCTTTTGGAATGAATATAAACTCCATAACTTTTATAAATATATTGGTAATTTAAATGGATATAGTTTGTTGGAGTTATAAGTATCATGGTGGGGAAAATAAATAATAATTAGTGTCATTGTATAATTGAGGTGTGGAGAACCCTTAGAAATATAAAAAATATTAATTATAAAAAATTTACATTCCCTTTAAAAACCAAAAAACTAAAATGGATTTAAATAAAATTATTATAGCGTTTTAATATCATCATCTAATAAAATTCTTACTAGATTTGGTTTTATTTTATAACATATCATTTTGATTCACCATACTTAACCAATTTTAATTTTAATAACGGTTTCAATTTATTTAGTAATGAAATGTGTTGATTTCTATTTATAAATTTCAATTATACCCCAAATGAATAATTTAGGATACTTTATCCCAAATCATAATCAGTTTTTATTTGTAAATATTGTTTTTATGATTTTTAAATAATTTACTGAATTTTTTTTTGATAAAATATCAATACTGTCCATTTTGACACTATTTATTACATTGACTATAATAATAACAAGACAATAAAAAAATAGAAAAAAAACATTTTATATACCCATAATACATCATAATCATCCATGAAATTCATGGATCACCTTAATTAATTAAAATTATATTTATTTTAATATTTTCATTATCATTTATTATATTCTCTCATTAATAAAATAATTACTACATCATCGTCTTATAATTATTTCTTATAGGTATTTATTAAATAAAAATAAATAAAAAATATGATGAAATAAATAATTATTTTTTTCAAGATAATATCTATATTTGAATATATCTATAACATCAAAGCCCAGCTCACCACAAAGACTATGGTCAGACCGATGGGTTACATGGCGTCAAGCACGTCTCCCTATATGCTAGAGGCTGACGACTTTCTGCATGGTTTTATTGATGGTATGTTTGGGAGAAAATACTCTCTAGATCAGGGAAGTACACAAATTTTTCAGTTAATAAATTTTAGTGAAAAGAGGATGTAGTAATAAAATAAGAAAAATAAGTGGAGGAATAATATAACATTGGAAAAAAATGGGAACTTCCAATTTATAATAAATAATTTAAAATACATTATTCCACTTGTGAAATATGTAATAATTACAAAATCCATAAAAAGTAATAAATGAAAACATCCCAAAAACTGGCTCCATGAGATTCCCAAGATTCATCATGGTTCATTGCTCTTAACACCTCGGTACAAGCTAAACAACACAACATATCAACCATGGTCCCACAAATATATGGTCTTTTCTAATACCCCAGTGAAATAGAGTCCATAGAAGGGTGTTGTATAATAATATCAATAGGTAGGATCCCATGATGTATAGCCTAATCCATTATTTGATATATAGTCTAATATAGTGGTAATTTACAAGAAGAAAAATAAACAACCAGTGGGTAGTAAATAATTAACCCAATGAGGTTTTGAAAGGACACATAATAGTTATACCCTATTTGGCACCCTTCTAGGTATCTATGTTATTGGGTAGATAATCTTGTATCAATATGGATCACCCAAATCAGTGTATGATACTCATACTGAGGATGATTAACATAGAAAAATTCCATAAACACACGACCTCTTCCATCAAGATTTCCAAAATATATCCCTCAATCATAACAAATATATCACCATTTAGAATCATGTAACTATTAATTAATCCCTTAGGAATAAGATATACTTATTTACAATACCTTTAGGCATTCATTACCAGTTCACATATCCCTCATGCAGTTTAAAAATTTCCATCAAACCCACATGACTCAACATAATTCATGATTCATAAGTCATCCTATAAAACTATATACTATGCCCTTAGGTATAAAGTAACTATGTGTCTTTCCCTAAGGTGTTACATAATAACATCCAAAATCTATTAGGTTTCCATATTAAACATGAGTCCTATATAGAAAAACTACTCATTCCAAAATGTTACAACCTCTCAGGTATCAATCACATTGATATCGCATAAGCACAAAATATGTGTAAGAAAAATTACAGTTATTGTATAAAACTTTTGTAATTTATCATCCTTACACACAACAATCAATTTATAAAAATTAACATATGTCAAACCAATTTATTTAATTAAATAGGATTCTTAATTATTATCATAATAATACCGAACTGGTTTAATTAATCATTCAACCCTAAATTCATCAATATATTAATTAACATGTCTTTCCAATGTGATACTACCATAAAAAATCACACAATTTTTTATCATTATAATTATAATGTATAAGATCATAGTCAAACAAGTTTTCCAATTTATTATAGGAATATAGAGTAAAGAAAACCAATTCCTGTTAATGTTCTAGGATATCACACCTATTAGGTTCTTGCAGTTCTTATTTTCTATTCCTATTGACCCAAAGGAATTCAATGGAATTTTAAAAATGAAAATAATATTGTGTAATTGGGATTATCCTATTTATAAGTTATTTCCCAGAATATGCATGCATTATAAAACATATCGCAATTATATTATGTAATTGATTCAGATATAAAGGGATTTAGTTTGGACCACCAATTAGAATTCTATTTAATATAATTACTTTAAAACATATAATGATGGGATACCATCTGGTCAACCAATTACCTTCAATTCATTAGATTTAATTAAACAATTCTAGTCAATCTATTTATCAAGGTACATGTGGTACATTGAAGATACGATGTGAAAATAGAGAAATTGCCTATATGGGAATTCCCTATTTATAATTCATTCCAAGCCATTAAATTTACAATATGACCAAGAATATAGATGGTTCCATGGTTTTTTAAACACTTATCTATAAAGGGGTACTCCACTGAAGGACATATATATGGGTTATGTTATAAAAATTTCATATTCCAAACAACAATTTCAAAGAATACCGAAACACAAATGATATAACCCAATCATGTATAAAAGTCAAATCACTACATTTTTAGTTTATAAGACATCACACCTTCATAGGAGGGGTTTTATTATAAAAACATGAAATTGTTTATAAAAATAATTATTTGTCATATTTTATCACTTCATTCATTTTCTGTTGTTAAATTTATTAATGGAAAATATAATTTTATTTATCTAAAGAACCACATAATTACTTCTTAAATTTATAGTGTCAATGATAGGGATCCTACCATAAGAGATGACCAAGACAATATTAAAACTTCGGCACTTTTCTTTTATATGGAGGGAACCTAATGATTCTTCTTACCACCACCGAGCATTTTTATGTTCACATATACATAAGAAAACCTATCTCCTAGGGACATGTTTTCAAGATAATGAATATGTGCATGGATATCATTAAATACTATATAATATATGAATATATAAATTATCTGTCACACACATATTCATTTTTCATATTATACGTATTCACACCTAGACCCATATAAGTATAGTCACCACAATGGGTTAATATACATATTATAAGGTAATATACATATTTATATTTGTACTTATTCATAAATGGTAAGTTACGTTTGACAAAGGAAACACAAACCCACCTCATGGATGACCAAACCCAATAAAAACAATACTAGGAATATAAAACATTGTGGAGAGGACCAACACACTCAATGAAAGTTACCATCACCTAAAAACTAAAAAATAGAAAATTTAAATGATGAAACACTAATGAATAGATGAAATACTACCTTGAAAATTTTTATGGGTAGACTGAAATGATCCAAATAGCATAAGCATTGGTGGAATTTTCTTGAATATGAAAAAAGTTGTCTTGAATGAGCCTTCACTCACCCAATCACTATAAGAAAACCAATAACCAGATCAACGCTAAAACTAGGGTTTCAGTAGAAAGGTGCAGGGAGATGGGGAGAATAAAAAATTCCATCCAATGGAGGAGATTAGAGAAAATTGTCTTACACCCAATGATAGAAAAAGATTCATGAATGGTTGCGTTGAAATCATAGAATTAAGTGGAATCCTTGAAGAGGGTTTTGTTGTTTAACCAAGGGAAAACCTAACAAGGTGTGTTCATTGCACACTAGAGAGGAAGAGACAACACTTTTGTGTCTCTAAAAAATCATCTAAATTAATAACAATAACAATAATAATAGTAATAATATTATTATTATTATTAAAAATTTATTTCTGTTTAGAAACCATTTATTTTCATTAAATTTTTATTTAATTAATTTAATTTTACACACTATATGTTTTTATAATGAGTGCCAAAATATGTAGGACTAACCATAAACACCTTCCATCTCCTAATTACTTTATGTTTTGGAGCCCAACAATCATGAAACATAATGAAACACCTGAGGATTCCAGTAGGCCCTAATCCACATAAAAAAACAACACATTGAACTGTTGAAGCTATAAAAACTTCATTATGATGCCCAATTTTAAATTAAGACCATCCAATAAACATAAAAATTCAAATTCCTCTAAATTTTTGTCTGATAAAAAAACTGGGTTGCCACAACCTTCTAAACATAGATCTTCTAATCTCCATGAATCTTTCTATAAAACTTTAAACACCACTTTTCCTACAAAGGTCATGATGCTTTGTTCAAAAAGTCACATTGCATTTATAAACACCCAACGCACCTCCAAGCCCCACATAAGCAAAAAACAACAACACAATCAATACTCGAGCTAGTTCTCATTTTATAACTGAAACAACATGTAAGATCTTACTCAAGACCTTTTAAATAAATACCCGATATATGCATATCCTCATTAATCATTTTTCTAATGGTACTTGCCACATTAGGATTTAACATCTTAAGAGTCAAATTTGGCACCACATCATTTTCACCATCAGAATTTCCTTAAAATGCATGCCAATAATAGTTATAAAGATGCTCATGGCATGGATTATTATACTATTAGAACCAGAATTACATTCTAGGTCATAATATAGCCAATTATAAAATAACTTATTGAATTTTTATTGACCAAACAAAACCTAATAACGTATGACTTCCACGAAAGAAATGCCCTACCGTCAAACCACCCCAACCATCACTAGAAGATGCATTTAAACGGGATCCTTAATGAATGTGAAAAATGATATAGAAGATAAATCAAACCACATTAGGCTTACCATTCTCAATAAGGATACGTTTTAATGGAAAGCTCATTTTCCCTTGAAACGTGATGTCTTCTCCCATGGTACCTCTCAATTAATGCCAAAATTATCACCAAAGTCCATAAATGACATTTTGTGATGTTCTATGGTAAAAAATAACCTTCCCATCTTTATACTTCCATTCCTAATCATAAACAAGGGTTTCGTCAAGATCCATTCCACTAGAATCATTAGCCTTTTTATGAATCACCGATGAGTTTGAAATCAAGTTCATGAAAATAATAGATTAATTTAAATGAGAGTCTTAGGAAGTAAAACCATACATTGAATCCTCCATTTTTATAAGATATGATCGTACAAGTGAATGACATACACATGAGAATATTTTATAATACCACTGCATCATCGTCCTAGTGGTCATGTCCGGAGGAATAGCTGGTGCAAAAGATTATGCCCTTGGATTTTTTAAACAATAATATAGGGTCAATAAAGAATAACCAAGAATCAATACGAATCACACATTCAGTTCCCAAAAGTAGGAGAAAACATAAACCACACAAAAACTATTAAACTACAGGTTGGCATTCGAAAAATAATCTCTTGTTCTATCCATGATAAAATTAATATAGGGTACAAGGTTGTCTCACAAGGAAGTGTGTACTATGAGGTTTTTAATGAATAACTGAAGGAAAATCATTAAACCATTAATGGTTTATAAATTAGTATAAATTCAACTTCACACAACAATTCACCATCATTAATCGATCACCGAGCATTTATCAACCAAGGAATCATGTGATCTTTCCATATTATCCACTAAAGGCCATCGATGACCAATAACATTTCTCAGTGGTTTCATACACTACCAATCAAATAAATATTTCATTTTGAAGAATGAACTGAAGAGTAAACATTGATACTGATAGGATAATCCCCACTTTATGAGACTACTAGTTGTTGATGGAAGGGATATACTGGCGAATCAAAAGCGATCCAGTTAAAAAACACATTAAATGAACATGGGTCACTCCTATGAGTAACAATCACAAAATTAATGCATTTGGACTGTATGGTATGACCAACCCAAATAGAGTGTAAAAACACCTGATATTCTTTGAAATTACTCTGTATCGTTGGGGTGAAATGATTCCTATAAACGGTTGGGTCATTATACCGTGATGATGAACAACGAACATAGTCAAGAACACATGGAAATACATTTCAACAAACTCAACTAGATCATTACATCATTTCACAACCAGTAGGTTAACATGTATTCCAATGCACACAATCCCATGATTAATGAATAGAAAATTTCATCTTCGATAACCCAAATAAATTTTCCTCCTTATGCATTCATGTATCAGATGCCTTATGAAAGTGATTTAACCCACAATTGTATTTTTCTATATGACCATTATCATAGACGATGAAATACCAAGTAATCCATCACTGAAGAATATGGATGGGTCAAGTGACTGAAAAAGTTGTCGACCATGACCTTTTCATGTCTAACTAGCTAAAAATGAGAATTAGTAGATGGTCATTCTCATAATAAAATCCAGGTATACCATGACTTCCTATATGAACAATGGTCTCATTGAATGTTGAATGTCTAACAAGGAAAATTGACACATGAAAAACACCATCATCAGAAAATCACACCATTAGAAATGGCATTACCTTATAAGGGTGATACCTACCATAGTCTATCCCTTTATGAGAGTATAAGCACCAACCCTAACAATAGTTCACGTAAAAAAAATACACAAGGTTCAATATCCTATAATTTAAAACATTAATAAAAACATAATGCCTATAAAAAATGATCAAGTTTTTGTTTCGAGGAATCTCAAAAATAAAAGATCAAACTAACCGTTCACAAGGGACAAAAAATAGACACCCTTAGGGTAGCATTGTAAGTCCATTACACTTATTTCACATTTAACCGTTTAAAAAATTAAAGGGTCCAAAACAAAACACTAATGTACACATTTAAGTCTCCCAATAAATCCCTTTTAACCATTTTATCTTTAATGATATCTTATCATATATTAGTAAATTTATAAACATTAATTATGTTTTATGCCATATATGTTAAGGTGACCTATGAGGGTCCCCTTAATCAAACCTGGGCTCTTTAGAAAAAAACCCAATAACAGTTTCATAGTAATTGAAGTTATAAACAACCATAATAGGTTATCTCTTATGATTCATGTCCCAAATGATATACTTCGGTCAAATTGATGAATTTTTAAGGTAAATAATTTCATTCAGGTTAAATTTAAGAATCATTCACAATTATTGCCACTTCAAAAAAAGTGGTCAATTACAATAATTGGATTATATGTGTTTCCATTATCCAACCTATAAAACATCTATGGAATTTATAAACTGATGTTTAGATCCCATTTAACCAAAACAAACATACTTTCAAATATTATCCTAATCAAAATTCAACATTGTTCCAAATACAATGGTTAATTTTTCAGTTATAAGGAACCCATTCACCATACAATCGAAAATTGATTCCCATTTATTGACAACCAATTTATATCCAGCCCATGAAACCGTATTCACTTTTAAAATGAAATTAACACATTGTTATAAGGAGTAGACACCGAATCATTATAATAAATAGGAAACATAGAATATAAACAATGTAACATAGTTCAAAAAACTAGAAGACTACAAAAATACAACTACATGGCTTGTCATATGCATGAGATGTTAATTTCTCAATGCATAATACGTTGCATGAAATGCCCCATCCATGCCGAACAAGGCCAAGAATAAAATTCCATAAATAAAGAAATCATTAATATGTGTAATTTAAATTATTAAGTCATGGAGAAATGAAATGAAACTTTAATACTACAAAAACTAAAAAACAATTTCTATCCCTATCTACATGGTAATTTCCCAATGGGTGGGGGGATGAGTCCCAAACATGACTATTTACCAAACAATGACATATTCATAGTATATTTTCTAAAAGATGACAAATATATGTTAAATGAAAAAATAACCTTCTATGATACCACTTTTAAGGTCCCAACATAGATATACACTATGATAGTGGTTGAATAGGTGGGTCACATGGCCTTATGCATGCCTCCTCATATGCCGGAGGCTGCAATTAGTAGTCATGGTCTATTAATGGTATGGTGGGGAGACCATACACTCTATAACAGAGTATCAATGTGTCTTATGAGATAATAAATAACATAAAAAACTAGAATTAGTAATAAATTAAAGACAAAAAATATAAATAAAAACCAAATATATGAATAAAATGGTCCACACCAATTTGAAATTATTCATGTATGAAAGATGATTCTATAAGTATGATCATAATTAGTTACTAATGTATTAAAAGTTTTTAAAATAAAAATCTCAGTAACTAGCTCCATGAGTATCATGACATCTATATTTTTTATTTGCTCCTAACTATAATGTAAAAGATAAAAAATATAAGTAATCATTCAAGGTCATGCATATATATGGTATGCTTGGGTACCCTAGTGAAATGGTGTCCCAAGAAGGGTTAGAAATAATAATATCAGTAGGATAGCACCGATTATGTCTACCCATAATCCTTTACTTAATATAAAATGTAAAACAGTGAGAATGTATAAGAATTAAGACAAAAAAGTAGCGTTGAATAAATAAACAACCCAACCATGTTACTAAAAGACTTCTGTCCACAATAACCGCTTCAACACATTTTTAGGAGGTATATATGTATTTGGGTAGATACTATTTCATTTGTATGGATCACCTAAAATGGTGTAAGATTCTCTTATTGAGGATGAATCACTCCAAAAAATATCATAAACATATGACATATGCCCTCAGGATATGAAAAATGTCACCCTTAGAAATAAAATGAATCACAGCCTATTGGCATTGTGTGACTATGAATCTCTCCCTTAGACATCCAATATAATCATATATTCTTCCATCAGACATTTATTACATGTGATCCCATCCGTCAGGGGTATAAAAATATATAGTAGTCCTTCAGGTGTCATGAAAAATTAGGTTTCTATAGACATCCCATATAACCAAATACTATTCCCTCAGGCATCAAGTACCTTTGATCCTTTCCCCTAGGTTTTATGAAAGAAAATGGACCAATAAATTAGGAAACCACATTAAACATGAGTAATTAAACTCAACATTTCAATAACTTTCAAACAATCAGGTCTCAATCAATTGATATCACATAATCTCAAAATACATGAATGAAAAATAAGAATTCTATTATAAAAAATATGTGATTTATCCCCATAAGAAACAATAGTCAATTGAAAAAAATTACTATATTTGAAACCAATTAATGTCATTAATATAGGTTCCTAATTATATTATAAATTATATGATACATGGTAAATTAATCGTTCAAACCTAAAGTCGTTAATATAATAATTAACCTTTTAGTAAAGTTTATTCTACCATAAAAAATCACACAATTTATTATTATGAAAATTCAAAAGTCTAATAAGAAAATAAAATAATTTATCCAATTTCGTATAGGTCTTTAGATTCTAACAGACCATATTTTAATAATTTCAATGGATTTAACCCCAATCAGGTATATTCAGTTCTCATTCTACATGATTATGGACCCAATGTATTCAATGTTAGTTTAAAAATTTAAATTTTATAATTTAACTAGGATTATCATATTTTTATGGTCATTCCTCGGGCATGCCTGCGTGGTCGCACATATCAATATAAGGATAAATAATTTTATCTTATAAACATGGATTTAGTTTAGGACACCCATAATAATTCCATTTAATTTAATTCAATTAAAACATTAAGGAAATAAATCCATAATGTCAATCAATTACATTCAATTCATTCCATTTTATAAAAAAAATTCAATGTAATCGATTTGTCAAGGTTCGAGGGGTACATAGATTGTACCACGGGAAAATAAGGAAACTATCTATATGAAAATTACTTTTTTTAATGCAACCCCTATAATTCAATTTATAATATTTACAAGCATATAGATGGTTCCTTATATATTTAAGAACTTATCTACAATGTGTGTACTCCATTGAAGGAAATAATTAATGTTTAATTTTTAAAATTTCATAATCCAATCTACGATATCAAAGAATAATAAATCTCCATTTCAATATTACAAGAAATCATAAAATTATAATCACTACTTTTTTTATTAGAAGACAACACACCTTTGTTGGAGGAGTTTTATTCAAAAATTATGACATTGTTTATGATAAAATAATTTATCATAATTAAGAATTTCATAAATGGTTTTTAGTTCATATTATAAATGGACAATGTAATTCATATTATTTAAATAATCACATAATGAATTATTAAATTTAATGGGTGAAGGATAGGAATGATACCTTAAGATAAGGACAAGCCATGTTAAACACTTTTGTACTTATCATTTTAGGCGAAGATCACTCGAAGATACTCCTTCCCACCACCGAGCATGTGTTCCTTCACATATACATAAGGACACCTAGACCTTATTCACATGTTCTCATGGCCATGAATTATGAAAGGGGATCCTTACATACATGCTCATATATGCATATATGTGTTAATACCCTCACGCATATGCATTTTTCATTCTATACAAAAGGAAACCATTCCCCATATACATATATTCACTTCCATGGGTGATAGTATATATAATTGAGGAACATACATATTATTATCTTACCTCCGTATATGCAGTAAGTCACCACTGAAAATGGATAATCAAACCCTCATCAAGGTTGACAAAAACACTATAAAAAATAATAGGAATGCAAAAACACTATAGAAAGGTCCAATTCACTGAAATATATTCACTATCACCTAAAAAACTACATAATATACAAAATTAATTTTTCTATAAATTAATAACAGAGTAAAACCATACCCAATATTGTTATAGGTAAGACCAAAATGATTTTAACTACTTCATGTTTAGCATCTGTTTCCAGAATCTAAACAAAATAGTCCCGAGAGAGTCTTCACACAGCCAAACATGGGAATATAATAATAGATTATCACAAATCAGACTATAGGGTTTTAGCCAAATGGTCAAGGGTGATGTGGAGAAGAAAATCATCCAAAAATTGATTAGACGAGTGCATATGGTCTTCCCTCAAAATATCTAAGAAGAATTGTGATGGACTAAGGAGAAATAATTAAACATGAATGACGCCTTGAGTAGGGGTGGTTCGTGTGGCCATGGGAGAACCCCACGTGAGGAGTAAATCAACCACTTGAGAAGAAGGGGAAACCCCTTTGGGTATCTAAATAACTATAATAATAATAATAATAATAATATAATTATTATTATAATTATTATTATATTTTTAATTTATGTCTTCCAAATTAATTTTCATTTAATTATAATATAATTAATTTAATTTCATTAAAATAATTACATGATAAGTTTTTTACTAAGGGGCACATGATTTCAGTCTAAACGTGTACACCTTCTAACTTCTCCTAACATGACATTCAAAGCCCGATTCTCTCAAAACATGACGGAACACCCAGGGTATCCCCCATGCCGTGAAACATTACCAAAACTATCACATTGATGGGACGAAATTCTTGGAATTTCATTCTGAATCCCATTATAAATGATAAGTTGTTTAATAAAAAAATCATTGGTATTTTCATACAGTAAAAAAATTGCGTAATCACAATATCTTTTCAATAACACAATTTAGTAAAATAGTTATTAAAAATATAAATATGAAAACATTCTATTCTATTAAAATAAAATATTATAAATTTCATAACATAATCCAAATGCTCCCCAAATTTCGTAATAAAGTTCCATATCCTAAAAATAAGTTTATCTATTTCATAATAGATTATTAAATTCCTAATTACCCACTATCTTACTCATTTATATAGAAAAGATATTTTTTTGATAAAGAAAGTGATATTTCGTGGCTTTCATTGACTTTATAAATGGAAATGTCATTTATTATGGACATGTGTAAATTAAATAACTATAATTAAAAAATTAGGTGTTATGGGTAGAATATAAATCTTCCAATAAATCTTGGGAATGTTCTAGGGTAATTTTCTATTCCTTATCATATTTTTTTACCCAAAATTATCATAATTACCATTAACTGTGTTAATAAATAAAATATTAATGTTATGATTCATATTGTCCTAAAATAAAAGTATCTATTTAGTATTTTTGGTCATAATGATTAAAAACAAGAAATACATTTTAAAATACTCAAATCATGTAAGATTAAGAATTTTATATAAAACAAATCTGATAAAACAAAAGTAATAATATTTTTCATGAAAGTTAATTTTTAAAACAAAAATGTACTTATACAAAAATAAGGTACAATAATTAAAAAATGTAGTAAATTATATTATTTATGACTAAAGAAATTTTAAGATACATTGGGATCAAATTTAAATCATAAATTTACATTCAATATAATGAAATTGATATTTTTATAATTAATTGGTATTTTTCACAATTCACTAGATTGTAAATATTGTAAAAAAATACCAAATAATGCCTCAATATTTTTGAAATTTCAGTTTTAAAATATAAATTAAAAATTTTCAATAGAATTTTCACATTTTTCTAAAAGTAATTAAATAATATGCCCCGTTACAAGGTAGTAAAACTATATTTTGAAAAACATACCCTTTTGGCATAAAATTTGATTCATTCATATCTTATTCCTATAAAATAAATTGTATGAATGTAAAAGTATATAATTTTCATTACTTGTTAACAATATTAATCCCCCAAATTAACTACTAGGTTGTAAGAAATATAATATCTAATTTTTTATTTAAACATTGTATTGCATGAAACGTAAGATATCAATGTTATTTTATTTAAAAAGAGGCACATTGCAAAATCCTGGGGTTCTACAATTCATAATCACGATTTTTTTTCTATAACCTATAACAAATAATCATTTATAATAAGAATAAAAGAAATGACTATTTAGTTTCTTCCACCTCTATTAGTCCATAAAAAATATAAATCCCGGGAAGGTTACATGAAGGATTTGTTTAAAGGTGTCATCCACTAGACAGAAAGTACAGAAGCTAGAGTAAAAGAACATATGTAGGTTCATAATAATGATTAAAAAATCTCCCTATTTCATGGGTTAACCCCATACTCTCTAGATGAGGATATTCTCAAGAAACCACCCACTAGGGGATTAATTAATATTATCTTGTGTTTTATTTTGATTCAAGTTTCATTTTGAATTTTATTAGATTATGTGTTTGGAATTTTATATTATCAATTAACCATAAAAGGAAATCCATAAATTTAATGATTAATTATGGGAACCATGTGGGTAAAGGATAACCCAATGTATAATGATTCTAATTTTTATGGCCATTACGATCTTCAAGTTACAGCTTGTTAGATTAAAAACTCTTGAAATGAAAACATGGTTATATGGACCACTGAATTGTAAATATTGAAAACAATATTTAATATATTTTCATGTGGAAGGTTCATAATCTATGCACTAATTATTTTTTTCTAAAAGAAATAGGAAGTATTAAATTTTCTAAAATTGATTTTAGAAAATTTTCTACATCAGTGGATTTCACTTTTAATTTGTCTAATAATATTAAAAATCATAATATATTTTTTTTATTGAAATTTTCTAACATTTCTCAAAAATATAAACCTATTTTATTTTTTTGGAATGCTTATTTTTGTTAAATAATCATTTTAAATTTAATTTAAATGAAATTATTTAAATATGGATTACACCAAAAAGTGACTTTGGATTAAAAATAATGCTTTATGTACATAGTTTCATTCATGTTTCTATTTGATATTTTTTTAATAATTTCTTTTGTGAATAAAAAATTGGTGTTATTTAAATAAATTATTTTTTGAATATATGTAATTATGTGTACAAAATATGTGGTTTAGAACTCTTATATTACATATTCAACATACAATAAACTACCGAATTGTAATTATATTTTAATAAAAATTATCCCACTACATAATATTAATCATTGGGAATATATATATACTTTATGTGTGGAGAAGATGGGTATTTAAATGTGTATATTTTTTCTACAAATATTTTTCACATTAAATCCCAAGTAATTTATTTTCAAAAATATAAAAATATTTTTTTAATATCATAAAAATATGATGGTATTTTGAATTTAATTTTTAATTTAATGTTTTAAACCCTAGTGAAAGATTTAATTTTGTTTTAATTTTTTCAATGATTATGAAATTGGGGTATTAGAATGATTTTCTATTTTTTGTTCCCAATTATATTTATTAATGTTTTTTGGAAACTAGTAAATGAAGTGAGATAAGAGAGATGATTTTGTTATGAGGATTACAATATATAGAAATTAGATATTGGAACTTGAACTTATGAGACACATCCATTCTGTAACAAATACCTCAATGAGATAAATAATAATATAATCATATATTTCTTTAAAATATAATGTATAATTTAATAATGGGACCCCTAAATGTATATCAATGTCATTAGGAAGCTAGAAAAATATAATTTTGCACACATTATGATATTTTCCCAGTGTAACACAAAAATTCCATACTATAAAAGGGTTCTTGATTTCTAGAAATGTGATAAAAATATAACGGGAATATTTAATCCAAATGAATATATTAAAATTAAAATAAAAAAATATTTTTAGTGGATTTAGTGAAGTACCAAATTAAACATTGGCGTCTGGAAGCTATGTGGAATTAAAAATTGAATATTACTCTATTATAGTTTTACTTGAACTAAAATATACATTGTTATAGCTCTTAATAATGGAATAAGATTCCTAATTGATGTAGGGTTGTGAATTCATATTTGAGGTATCCATTTTTTCAATGGGTAATGAATATTTGTTTCCTTGATTTTTGTTTTCAAATTTAATTATGGTAGTACTTTTATGAATATTTATTGAAAATATCATTCAATATAAAAATGATGTCCTTTATAAATAATTGTTTTAACCTTCTTCATTTGTTTCTGATTCGAAATATCTCAATTTATATTTTATGTAACATGTATTTCATAGGGAAAAAAGTTAGAATCATGTAAGAGTTTTATGTGGGTTATTTTTATTGCATTTGACACCCTCTATTTGGGGTGTTTTTCGATTTCTTAAGGATAATATATTTTTAATCATGATTTTGTGATTTTCATTTATTTGTATGTGTTAATACAATACAATTATTTTATTTATGAATATGTGTTTTTTAATTATAAAAAATTAATGGATATAATACCCATGATATTTTACCAATTATATATTTCTTATTCACAGTAAAACATTTTTTTCAACATATTTTATTCATTTTTTGGTTTTTACAAAATTAATTATTTTATAAAATATTTTTTCATTTTTTTACTTTTTATATAATTATATTTTTAATTTTTTAAATTAATTTAATATCTAATTCCATTAATTAAAATTCATATATTTTATGCATAAATCTATGAATTTTACCCTACCATATTCAATTAATTTGACATACTGATTTGAGTGGGCTTTTCTAATCAAATCATGTTGAGAAGATCAAATTTCATTGATCACATTCTATGCTTGGTTATTGGATCCTGAGGTCTTTAATGTTTGGGGTTGATCAGATGTAAAGGAAAAAATTGTGAATGTATGATCAAATTACAATGAGGGGGGAGCCGCATGAGTGGAAACAATAATCATTCATTATGAGAGGAGGGTATTGATGGTAAAATAATTTTTAGATCTATAATGGATAGTGGATAACTATTCCATTTGAAAATAGTTTGTTTTCACTTATATACATCATGATTTCATATTATTTTTCTTACGTTCTTTTATACATCCACTATACAATATATCTTTTTATATAAACATAATGTTTGTAATCTATTATATAATGATTTTACTTTATAAAAACACATAATGCATTTTGGGAGAATCTATAGGAAATTATAAAAATAATCCGTTAGAAAAACCCCAAGGTCATCCACTGTGCCATATTTTGGTAATTATATATGTATTTGTGACTTTCTATAAGAAAATGACATGCTCGCCAGTCTTACATTATCATTTTGCGAATGCACGTTACATAATATAAACTTTGTTTAGTAATATCTAAATCTGAAATGAGATTTCAATAATTTTTATGCAGTTGGATGATATTAATTTCATAATATAATAATGTATCTTTATTTTAGGAATTTTTTTAATGTTGTATCTAGAAGAAAACATGCCTCGCGAGGTGGAATGTGTATCATTATAATTTATTACAAAAAATCATAGAGATATTTCCTACATGAAACCGAAAAAATAATGTAAATATGTCATGAAAAAATATATTTAGGGAATGGTAGAACAAATATAAAATAGATTGTGTGAGCAAGATAGATTCCCATGAAGTTGAGGCTATATATAAATATGAGTTTGAGTAAGAACAAATTCAAAGAATCCCATGGGAAAAATAAGTTACATAGACATTAATACTGTGTATGAGCACTGTATATCTTAAATAATAAGTGAAAATTGGTTTTATAAGGACTGATGAATGTGAAATAATATTATTTATTGATAATTAACCTGAATTATATGACGAATAAATACATGTCCCAAAAGATAAAAATGTCAAGAATACATAAATTCTAAAACAACCAAACGGAATCTATGATATGTTTAATACTCAAGTTGATGTAAATAATATTAGTTATACATGTTTAGTAAAAAATATTTTATACATGGATGGTAATTTAAACAACAATAATGAATTTGTATTACCAAATGGATTTATGAAATGTCAAGTCACATGATATGATAAGTACATTAAATCAGTAACTATAATAAAATCATTTATAATTCAATAGTGGACATGATATTCCCCCAATTATAAAATTTCAAAAATCGATGTAAAGGTATCCTTTCTTAGTGGATGACATTTGGATGTTCCCTATATAACACAACATGAATGTTTTAATGAACCAATGTTTTTATGTATGGTGTGAATTTTTTATAGAACCATTTATGTTTTGGAAAAAAATAATTGTGAGCATAGAATACTAGATTACATGAAAATAATATTTTAATTTATATTTTTAGAGAATAAATTTCGAGCATGTTTCAGTTATAGGATTAGTGGGATCACTTCTTTCTTCAATATATTATATATTAATGATTTTTTAATTGGAAATGAGATACTGATAATATAATAATTTATCAAAATGGTAAATATATGATTCTTAAAGAAAAAAATAGTGGAATTAAAAAAATATTCTTTTGATATATATCTACCATGAATGGTCAATGAGTCTTCAAGAACATTGTCATTCTATATACACTAAAATTGTATTAAAAAAGATTTAATATAAAAAATTACAAGTGTGGTTTTTTTGGGACACATTATATTCATCTTATAGAAAAATGTATCCTCTGTCATATGATAGGTGGTATTTATTGACTTTAAGTACTTATTTTCTTATGGTAGGTTTTATCATGAAAGGTATGTTATGTACTCTAATTTATGTAGTCTAATTCTTGAGAATTGTAAGAAGATATCCAGTAGTCCCAAGTGACCCTATTATATAGCTTTAAATAATTTATTGATGTCCCTATGATGTATAAAGGATATAATACTAGTTTATAATGAATTTGAGGATGTTCCTTTCATTACATATATAAATAAAAGTATCTATATATATTATAATGATCTGAAATCATAATAATCAAATTTTTCTACCATAATGAATGAGTTATGGGTAATTGATTTTTAACAAGTACATTTTCACTTATTATTGGGTAGTTTAAAATTTTATAGAGTCTTACAATGTTGCAAAAAACACATTTTTGATAAATAAAACATCCTGAATCGTGATGCGGTACCAATAATGAATGGTTTATTCACACTGTATAGTGGAAATAATATAATAGTGGTCTTAATCCAGAAATTATTGTCACATCAATTGATGAAGAATATTATTTAGAAGTATCACCTCATATAGAATCTATTTGTGAATATTTTGGTCATGGTATAATGAATTTAAAAGTAAGATAATTTGGTATATCAATAATATAAAGCCTTATCTTGTCATTATTTTGTATATAAGTTATGTTATTATAGACAAAAACATCATAGTTATTAGATCTACCTGAAGTGGGGGTTTGAGGGCATTGGTTCCTTAAAATCTAATAAAGTTTTCCTATTTATTCCAAAATTAATAACAAATATCGAATCTCTTTATATGTGTTCTTCTACATATCAATAACGTGATAATTTTTTGAGAAAAAACAATTGAATCAAATGATTATAGTAGTTTCATTCTATAATGAAATCCTAAAAATTCTATCACTATAATTTTTATCATATTATCAATTTTTGATATGGGATCAAATTTATATGATATGTATTTGATTTTAAATTTATGTGTTACTATTTTTATTTCAGTGAGACATTATCTCATGAATTTATTATGGGTCTTATCTATAATGGAAGGTTATGAAGAATTACTATAATATTTGAAATACTTAATTTATATTATTCATTGAATTTTTCAGTAAATGGTTATTTGTATTGGTATTCATAATCTAAAATATTATTACGTATAATATGAATCATGTTCTTTGATAAATTGTTGAAAATAGTGATGAAATATGGTATTTGTCAAGAAGCATATGTTTGGTGAATCATAAGAGATAAGAAATTAGTTTAATATATCAAGGAAGTATTTGTGCCATCATTAAAATATGGAAGATGATATCTCTAGACCTTTTATCTAAATATAATACTCTTATAAAATCAATGTACAATGTAGTTCATCATTTATATAATTTCTTTTATTTAATGAAATGTGAATCGTGATTTAAGGATAATTATACAATGTATTTATATTATTGATTAGATATTACAAAAAATGATTTATATTACACATTATGTGTTCAAATTATTTTGTTTTCATTGGAACATTTAATATTTTCACTATAAGTTCCATCACATGATTCAATAAACTAATAATTTACATTAGAAAACCATTTTAAATTCTACTATGAAAGAGAAGTAGAGGGTGACACACGACGTGTATCGGTAATAATGGTCAAAATATATTTAAATTTAACAATATTAATAAATATGGTTATAAGACATTAATATAATACATATTCATATCACATGGATGAAAATATAAAAATATATATCATAAATTATAATATATGTTAGTCTGATAATAAATAAATATAATTTTTATGCTAAACAATATAATTTTTTTTATCTCAATTTTATTATTTGTATCATAATAAATAAATTATAATTATTATTAATATGTATTTAATTATAAATATGTTAATAATAATTATTTATTCAAATTATTAGTGAGTATAATAAATATTAATATTATTTATTGGTAATATAATGATATTAATTGTAGAAAATCTATTTATTATTTGAGTTTCAATAAATGCTAAGAAATATTTTTTGGGTTGACATAAAGGACCCACATTAAATGATGTATTAATCTATCAGATTATTTCATATCCAAATAATATAATATCCATAATAATAATAATAATAATAATAATAATAATAATATTTTTATTTAATGTGGGGTATACATAGTATGAAAAATATATATATAGACTTACTGATGTTATTAAATTTTAAGTCCAGCGTATATAATATAATTTATGTTATTTTAGAGATGTGAGGGTTCTGAAAAAAAAATTCTCCATATATATTTTTCTCAATAACCTAGAATTATTTTAGAAAAATCTATGAATAATATATTGAAAAATCCACATACATTCTCTGAATAACAATTTAACATGATATAAATTCATTCAGCACTAAAATATTAGCAATTTTGATAAATAAAAAATGATTCAAGAGGCATAATTTCGCTACTCTATCACCTGAGATACCAATAATGAAATTTTAAAAATTTGAATAATGAATGAATACCACTAGGAGAATTTTAATTTGGATTATCTTCTATAATGATGATAGAATGATAATTAATATCATATTTATTAGATAGTAAGATGATATATCACGTTAACGTAATTATTAATTTATATTTTTTATATGTTTTTTTTCAAAAATGATGCCTGTATTATTTATTTGATGTTTCTTTATAATGTAATTTAGTTATTATATGTTCAACTGGACCAAAAAACATTATTTTTTATGAGATCATTTACTGACAATGAGCCTCATATCCTTCTAAATACATATATATAGAATATTGTTTCAGATTAGAATAATTAAATTTTAGTGTAAATACAAAAATCTATATTATCATAACATGATAGTTCAATATATATTTGGTGGTAAAACCCTACATAGACTTCCTATAATCTAAAATGATTCCTATATCGACTAAATTTGTCCAATAAAACATATTTCTTTTGGTTTATAAATAATTAAATATAGAAATGATTAAAGGTAATTAAATATCCAACACATTATCTTTATTAATGGAAAACCATTTAGAATGATTGAATAGAGAGACAAAGTAGGTTTAAAAATTTCGTTTACACTATTTAAAAAATATTAACGGTTCTACAAGAAGTAGTATTAAATGGTTTTTGAAAACATAGATGTAAAATTTTGAAAATTTATAATCCTTCAGGATGATCATTTCAATTTTATGATGAAAATAATACGGTTGTAAATGTCTTATAGAGAAATAGTATAATAGATGATTAATTATATTTAAAAATATATTTGGATAATTATAAAAATTATAGTAATGAGGAAGTATCTGAGAATGAATATTCTACAATCAAAATATATAGACACAATGTTGAGGATAATAGCATACATGAATATATATTAACGAGATTAAATATCTAAATAAATATGAGAACATGAAATTATAGAAGCATTATATTGTTTGATGAACCAAATAGTGTTGAAGAGTGCATGCCTCAAAATAATTACCTTATTGTTATGGATAAAAACATGAGAAGAATATAACCTAATAACTAGTCTTACGTATTTGAAACCCAAATTTGATAAAGTGAAATTTGGATTTTTTTGAAATCTGACTAATGATAATGGTAAAGTATCACTTAAAAACTCATATTATTTGTAATGGATATTATATATTTTAGGTTAATAATTTCGAAATTAATTTTTATCTTGTCAAAATTCTTTGATCATGATGATTCTCTATTAAAATTTCTAATCAATTAAATTAAATGGATTTTAAAATTGATTTGAAGCATGTATTTCATAATGGTGGACTTTTGGAAGAGTTCTACATTGAAAAATATGAAGGATTTATTATTAATGATGATTTATATATAGTGAAAAGGCTGATAAAGCACATGTAGTGTCTCGAATAATCACCATATGCATTATATTTATCAATTTTGGAAAATAGAAAATTAATGAAATTAATTAATGGGAAACATTAATCAAATGTCTATTTTATGCCTGATTAAAACAATACAGATTGTGATTCTGTACGTAAAAGATATTATTTTTTGATAAAAAGTATATTTTAGAGGAATTTTTTTATCAAAATGAGGAATATTTTTTAGACGCAATTGATTGGTGAGGTGAAATTTTTCATGCTAATATAAGAAAGAAATACAATAATTTTGATCTCTTTCATAATAAATGTGTTTATATTAGATAAATAAGAAATTCCTATATGAGGAAACACTAGATACATAAAATAATATAGTACGTGGAGCTAAGATTCCCATAGACAAGGGAACAATTATATTCAATCAAATAGCTTTATTAAGGCTCATATAAAGCCTTATATATTTGAATAATTCATGTATATAAAGTGTGTTTACAACCAATTTTTTTTCATGGTACGGTTGCAACTGGAAAGAGTAAAACATTATCAAGAAAAAAGAATTGCAAGCAACATAAAATGAAATATCAATTATGGCCACTGATTTGAAAAATATAAATATTTCATATCATTATTTATATACTGATCTTGATTGGGATTGTAATTTTGGAGATAAAATGTCAATTTATAGAGGTGTTTTTAGATTATGATGTGTTATAGGAAATTACACGTAGTAGAGTTAAATCTATCTTGGATGAATGAGAGTAGTGTATGTTATAGTATCATAAGAAATAAACCAAATGAAATAGTTTATTTTTATAATAGAATATGTTAATTTTTTTCTTGTATACCTATTTGTGGTTTTTGTGGGAATATAATAGTAAAATAAAATTATCCATGAAACCAGCATTATATTCATTCTCAAGGAATACTTGAATCACGAGACCCTTCATCGATGAAAATGTGTAGTATGGTGAAATCTAATTGTAATATATATATATATAATGTAAATGTAATGTTTCCCACAGGTAGATACATAAAGAAATTTAGGTGTTTTTTTAAATTACATTATTGAGAAAGAATTCAATTTAATTTTCTCAATTCAAAAATATTACATATATAACATGAGATTATCTATTGGAAAATATTATTAGTCATCTATATATTTTATTGAGTGAGAATGTAAACATGGGTTAAAGTGTATGTTTTTAAATATTTTTTTTTTGATTTTGGGATAGTTAATAGAACAAATGATTTGGAAAATAATACAATATATGTTTATTGATATGTAAAGATAGCTTCTACATGTATCAAAATATTAAACCTCCCCAATAATTTAGTTTCTATTATGAGATATATTTTGAATATTCCTACTTTTATATAAAATAATATGGGTTTGTTAAATATATCTTGAATAATGTACATCATTAGATAATGGAGTAGGATATTCTATGGGTGATGGTACATGATATTATAAATACAATAACTAGGATATCATTACCTAGTTTTGAGGATTTTACATGTTTAAGATAATTCTTACTTTCATTAGTAGCACTGGTTTGTGAGATGAATGTTAAGGTAAAAATATGAAAAATTAGAAATTAAAAATGTTTTAAAATTAATTTAATATTTAGTTGTATGAAAATATGAATATAAAAAATGTAATGATTTGTTACTACATAAATAACAACATTATGGGTTTTTGCCATCATATTCAACTTTTCGGGTATATCATTCATTTATTTATCAGAAAGAATATTACGTTTGATAGCTTACAAGATACGTAACATAGATTTTAATCCAAAATTAAAATTTTATTATTAAAATTTCAATATTATAACAACAATATATAGTTAGTCTGTGATAATATGATTAAATAAATAATGAAATTTATAAAAATGTCATAATACATAAAAATTTATTGATAAATTATTGTAAAATCTGTGCTTCATTTTTAGGGATGTTAATATTTTCTTTAAAATTTTGTTTTTAAAATATCTGTTTATCAATGAATATCATAATTAATTTCCGGAACATCCAAAAAATTTATATGATAAAGAGGATATCATGTTTGAAATGGGCATGTATAAATTAGCATAGTGGGAATATTTCTTATATTTCAGATCATAAATTTACAAAGATATGTTGTATGATAAATTTTATATAATGTAATATTTGTTCTATTATGTTATGAATAATCCAGTTATTCTCACATGATTAATTTTTATAGTTGAGTTTTCTCAAAAAAATTACTTAAGAATCATTTTTATGAAAAACCATTCTTTTTTTTCATTTTAATTATTAATCATATATTAATTTCTTCAATTACTAGAAATTATATCTTGAATAATGGATTCTATATATGGATTTTGGATTTCCAATTTTTTTCAATAAATCATTTTATTATTGGAAATTATGAGTACTAACCCTTGTAAATAATTTTCCTTATGGTATGGTTAAATATGGTAGTTAAGGTCAAATATAATAGACAGAGACATAAAAATAATATTTACACTTGAATTTATTATTTTATTGGATTTTAGTTTGGAATTTCCCATCAAATTTTAATACAAATGGACCAATGGTGCCATATTTCTTTCATTTTTACATTTACAATATTTATGTCAAATATAAAATCAAAAATTTTACATTATTTTTTTCAATTTCAATAATATTTTATAAAAATTGTATGAAATCAATATTCAGTTATAAATATTAATTTAAAGGGGAAATTAATGTTTAAAATGTTAATTTAGTTCAAATTTATACTGATGGAATTAGTTTTCAATATTCTTGTCCAAAAATAACAGACGGATTATTTAATTTAAATAAACAATTTAATAATTCTAAAATTATTAGATATAAAATTATATAAATGAATTATTTTCATAGATGAGTTATATATTTTTCATTACCACTAAATCATTTATTTTTAATCTATTTTGATAATTTTTTAGGTTATTAAAAAATCAATTTTTTTTCTAAAATTATTATTATTTAATTTTTTCAAATTTTCTATAATTATTTTTTTTATATTTATAATTAATTAAATATTTAATTAAATTTGTTCAATATATTTCAATTAATTATTAAATCAATTAATTTTACCCATCTAAATTCAATGAATTTAATATAGTGGTTTGAGTGGGGGTTTTTAGTTAAATCCTATGAAGAATATAACATTTAATTGATTACATTATATATTGGGATATTTTATCATGAGGCTTTTAAAGTTTCAGAGTGATCTGATGTACATTAAAATCATGTGCATGTTTATTCAAATTATAATGTGGGGTATGTGGGCATGAGTTGAGACATTATTCTCACACTATTGGAGGAGGGTATTGATGGTAAAATAATTTTTAGATCTATGCTGGATAGTGAATAATTTTTCCATTTAGAATATTTTTTCACACATATAATCATCATGATTTCTCCTTATTTTTCATATGTTATCCTAGTTATCCATTATTTAATATCTATTATCATTTCAAAATAATGTTTGAAATATTTTTTAAATGATTTAGTTGGAGCATAGTTTTATTAAATATATTTTAATTTGATGATGTTTTTTAATAGAAAATGAGATGCTGATCCTAAAATAATTTATGACAATGTTGAATATGTGATTCTCAAAGAAAAACATAGGTGAATAATCATATGATCATTGTATAAATATTCATGATGAATGATATAAGAGTCTACATGGACTATTTCATGGTATATACATTGAAAATGTATAACATAGAATTAATATAGAATTATACTAGTGTAGATTTTTAGGGTCGCATTGTATACATCTACTAAACTAAATGTAACCATTAACATAATATATGAGCTATAGAATTATTTAAATTTCTTACATTCTGATGTTAGATTTTATCATTCATGGTATGTTATGTAATATAATTTAGGTATTCTAATTGTTGAGAATAGTCGGAAGACATCTAGAAGGCCAATGTGACCCTATTTGATAGCTGTAAATATTTTATTGAAGTACATAAGACATATAAAAAATATATTACTAGTTTATAAGGTAGAAAAGGAACATTTTTTCAGTCGATATAGAGGGGCCAATATCTAGATATATTTTAAGGATAAAAAATCCAAAATATCATATTTTTTATACCATAACAAATGTGTTTTGAAGTAAATGATTTAAAATAAGGAAAGTTTCATAAATTATAGGGTTGATTCCAATTATATAGAGGATTCTAATCTAGTAAAAGAATAATTTTGAATAAACAATACATTATGAATCTTAATGTGGTACCAAGAATTAATGTTACGATATAATGGGAAAACTATAATAGTGGTCTTACTATAGAAATGAAGGTTACATAAATTGATGAAGCATATTATTCATAAGTATCAACTATTACCGACTTGACCTATTATGAAATATGATATCTCTAGAACATTGATCTAAATATATTACTCTTACTAAATCGATGTTCATTTTAGTTCATCAGTGACATCATTTCATTTATTCAATTAAATATTAATTAGTATTTAATTAATACTATAAAAAGTATTTATACTGTTGATTTAAAATTAAGAAAAATGAATTATGTTACATAGTATGAGTCCAAAGGATGTTGTTGTCACTACAAAATTTTATATCTTCTCTTCATGTTCCCTTACAATTGTCAAGATTACAATCTTTTAATTTTGAAAATCTTTACAAATTCCATTGAGAATGAGACCTAGAGGGTCACACACAATGTGTTTCCAGAATGACGAGAAAAATATATTTAAATATAAAATTAGAATAATATGATTTATAGACTATAAAATAGTAAGTATTCAGGTTACAAAGATTAATCAAATAAATGGTTATATCATTATTTTTAATTTACGGTAGTTGGAAAATAAATAAATAATATTTTCATGATAGAAAATGTAATATTTTTTTCTATATCAATTTTATTATTTTTAAAGTAATTAATAATTAATTATTATAATTATGATGTATTTAATTATGAAAATATTAATAATAAATATTTTTTCACATTGTTTGTCTGTATAATAAATTTTTATATTAATAATAGTTAATATAATGATAATAACTGAAAAAATGAAATTTTTTATTAGAGGTTCAATAAATATTAATAATGATTTTTTTGGCTGACATAAAGGACCCACAAATAAATTCTATATTAATCTATGAGTTTGTTTCATATAAAAAGAATATAATAACAATGATAATAATACTAATAAAAATATTTTTATATGACGTGTGGTATTCATAGAATGTAAAATAGATATATAGACCCTTTCAAATTATGATTTTTTAGTCTAATGTATATAATTTAATTTATTTCATTTTATATAATGGAAGGGTTCTAAAAAAAATAATCTCCAAAGATATTTCTCTCAATGACCTAGAAAAAATTTCTAAAAAAAGATCTGAATAATATAGTGAAAAATCCACATACATTGTCTAAATATCAATAGAACATGAGATAAATTCATTCAAAAGTAAAATATTAGCTACTGTAATAAAAAAATGAATCAATAGGCATAATTTCTCTAGTCTAGCACCCAAGATACCAACAATGACATTATGGGTTTTTTTAGAATGAATAAATACCACTAATGGAATTGTAATTTTGTTTGTTCTCATTAATGATGATATAGTGATAATTAATATGAGATTTATTAGTTAATAAATGATATATCATGTTGGGTTAATTTTTATTTTAAATTACTTACATATTATTTTTCAAAATATAGCCTCTATTATGTATATGTGGCTTACTTTTCATGTTCTTTAAATAATATATATTTAACTACACCAATAGAATTATTTTCCATGAGATCATGTATTAATAATGGACCTCATATACTTGTAAACACAATTCAATTGAATTGTGTTTTTGAGTAGAATAATTAACTTTTAGTGGAAATTAAATTAAAAATGTTATAAAGCCATGATATTTAAAAATATTTTTGTTGTTAAACCATGATTATGACATCTTATAGTCTAAAATGGTTCCTAAACTAACTAAATTTGGCCAATATGACATATGGCTTATGGTTTGTAGATAATTAAATAAAAAAATGATTAATGGTATTTAATATCCAACACTATATCATTATTAATGGAAATCCATTGGTAATGTTTGATGAGAGAGACATAGTCAGTTTATATATTTACTATACTCTAGTTAGAAAATAATATTTGTACAACAATAAGAAGCATCAAATGGTTTTTAAAAACACAAATGTTATTTTTTTGGAAAATTAAAATCCTTCCAAACCATCATTTGATATTTATGATGACAAAAATAGGGTAGTAAATTTTTGATAGTGGGAGAGTATAATAGAATATTAATTATATATTCATATCTCTTTATTATATAATAAAAATTATATCAGTGATGATGTCTTGGAGAATGATGATTCTATATTTATAAGACAATGACATGATGTGGAGGATAAAAATATACATGAGTATAGATGTAAATGAGAAAATATAAAAATAAACCTATGATTTTGAAATCATTACAAAATTATATTATATGATGAACTATAGAGTGTTGATGAATCCACGAACCAATAGAATTAGTTTATAGTGACAGTGGAAAAATTTATATGAATATAATTTAATGAATGGTTTCATATCCTAATAACCAAAAATTCAATACAAAGAAATTATGGTCTTTTTAAATTTGACCAATGATAATGTGGAATATTTACATTAAAATAATCTTATTTTTAATGGAAAATATATATTTAAGGGCACTTATTTTGATAACACATTTTTATTCTGTAAAAATGAATTGATTAATATGATTATATATTAAAATTTATGACCAACGAAATTAAATGGATTAAAAACTATATGTGGAGATAGTATTTCAAAATGGTGGACTTTTTGAAGAGTTCTATATTGAAAAAACAAATGGGATTATTCTTAAAAGTTTTTTTATCTAGTGAAAAGGGTGAAAAAGAACATATAGTGTCTCAAATAATCACCCTAGTTATATTATTTAACATTTTCAGATAACATAAAAAAGCTTAAAATAAATTAACAGAATAGTTTATTCAAATATATATTTGTAACGTGATGAAAAAACATACACATTATGTTTCTGTACGTAGATGATATTATTTTATATTAAGAAGTATTTTTGGGGGAATTCACTAAAAAAATGAGGATTATTTTTTATAATTAAATGATTGGAGGGGTTAAATGTTTCTTGGGAATATATGAATATAATGTTAAAAAGTTTCTATCTCTCATAAGAAATGTTTTTTATTAGTTAATTAAAAAATTTCTTAGGGAGGAACCATTAGATGCTTTTACTAATATAGTATGAGGATCAAGGAGTTTCATATATGGTTGAATAATTAGTTTAAATTGAATACTGTTATGATGTTTGATATTATGAATACTATATTTGAATTTGTTAAGGCCATAAAATGTTTTTGCGGGAAAAATTTTGACATGGTATGAAAGTAACCCAAAGGTATCAAATATTATAAACGAAAAAAATAATATGAAATATAAAATGAACTATTGATTATGGCCTATGGTGTGAGAAACATAAAAACATTACATCTTTGTCTCTAAACTTATAATGATTGGGATATAGTTATCGAAGATAAAATGTCAAATTATAGATGTGATTTTAGAGGATGATCTATTTCCCAACATTAAATGAAGTATAATTATATCAATTTTTGATTAATGATAACTAAGTATGTTATAGTATCATAACAAAATAAACAAATGAAATATATATTTTTTAAAATATAATAACATATGTTTTTTTATACCTATTTGTGATTGAGTGAGAATATCAAAGTAAAATAATTTTTTTCAAAGAAACTAGAGCAATAGTCAGGCTCGAAGAATAATGGCATCACGATCCACATTATCAAGTATAATGTATAGTATGGATAAAATTCATTGTAATATTTATAAACTAAATAAAATTAATGGATATTTTCAGAAGGGATGATTCATAATGAAAATTTGTTATTTTAATAATTTACTTGATCATGAAAGAATTTAATGTACTTTTCACAATACAAAACTCTCGTAAATATAACACGATATTATATATGGGAGATTTTTATTAGAAATAATTATATTTTGTAGAGTGAGTAAGTATACAAGGGTTAAAGTGTATGCTTCTATGTTTTTTTGATGATGGGATAATTAATGGGACAAATTATTAGACAAATAATATTCTGAACGTATATTGATAAGTATTGATAATTTGCACATCTATCAAACTATTAAACCACCCCCATAATTTAGTGTCTATTGTGATATATATATTTGGGATTCATAGTTTTATATTAAAGAAAATGGGTTCATTAAATATATCATTAATAAAGTACATCAATAGATAACTGAGTCAGATCTTGTGTGGGTGATGATACATTATATTATTGATATAATAACAATAATATTGTTCCCTAATAAAGAAGTCGGTACAAGTTTGAGATAATTGATACCTTTGTTAACTATTTTGGTTTATGAGATGCAGTTTATAGTAAATATATAAATAATTTATATTTAAATTTGTTTTTAAATTAATTTTAATATTTACTTATATATAAATATAAATATCTATAACGTAATCAGTTGTAACTGTATAGATAATAAGATTAGAGTTTTTGAGACCAGATTATACTTTTCATGTGTAATATTTTGTGATTTATAAAGAATAAGACTATGTTCAATATCTTATATGATACACAACACCGATTTTAAATGAACAAAAATATGTTTTTATATAAATTTAAATTTTATAAAAACACTATAAAATTGGAGGTTGAGAATATGATTAAATAAATTATAAAATATATATAAATGTTATTTTCTATATAAATTTATTGAGTAATTCTTATATAAAAATCAATTAATTTTTAGTGAAATAAATTTCTTTTTAAAAATGTGATTTTTTTTAAAAAAATTATTATTGGATATCATAATTAATTTATAAAGCTTTCTAATATTTTATTTGATAAAGAGGATATCAATTTTGAAATGGCCAAGTAAAAATTTTCTTAGTGTGTATATATTTTATATTTATTATCATGAATTTGAATGGTTATATTTTTTGATACATTTCATATAATATAAAATAGTTCACTTATATTATGAATAATCTAATTATGCTCACTAAAATAAATTTATGGTCACATTATCTATAATTATTTTACTTAAATGTTATTTTTAAAAAACTATTATTCTTTGTTGAGTTTTTCTTTTAAATAATATATTAATTTATAACACTTATATATATTGAATATTGAATAGTAGATTCTAAATATTGAATCAAGATTTCAAATTTTTTTAAATTTTTCATTTAATTATTGGTAAATATGAATATTAAATATGGTAAATAAATTTCACCACACTATGGGGGAATCAAGTAATTATGGTTAAATATAATAGATAAGGACTAAAAAATTACATTAACATAAGAATTTAAATGTTTAACTGATTGTAGTTTGTGCTTTCCAATCCAATTCTTAAAAAAATGGACTCATGATTCCATATTTCATTAATTTTGACATTTATAATATTAATTTCAAATATAAAGTCACAAATTTTATATTCATCCTTTCAATAACAGTATTATTTTTTAAAAGTGTATGAAAAAAATACATTTAGTTATAAATATTTGTTTAAAATATAAATCAATTTTTTCATATTAATTTATTTCATATTTTTATTGATGAAATTATTTCCTACTATTCTTTTGTAATACTAACACAATGATTATTTAATTAACAGAAACAAAAAATTAATTATTCTAAAAATAATAAATATAATTATATATAAAAGAATTATTTTTATAGATTATTTTTTGGAAAATAATTAAATTAATTTGTTTTGTTAATCTACTATATTTTAATTCTATTACATTTATTCTTATTTCGAAGAGAAATTAAATGAATAACATTATAATTTCATTTATGGTATTTTATAGTAAACAATAGTTTATTAAATTATATAAAATACAAAAAAATAATTAATATGTATAATTAGTTTGATAAATTGAATAAATATTCATTCTATTGAAATTTTTTGAGCTAATTTAATACATATAAATTAAATTAAAACCCTTTAATGTTGAAAAAGGCAGTACAAATATTATGATTAAAATTGGTTAACTATCCATCTAATAATGTTTAAAATCAAATACAAAACATTTAGAATATTAATTAGTGATTATTTTAATAACATGTCTTTCTTATTTTATTATACATATCATCAAGTAGTAATTTTAATTAAGGAATTCACTTATTATATTATAATATTTCATGTCATTTTGAAAATGTTCATAGATGATATTTTAACATATAAAATAATTTATTGATGATTTAAATTTACTAAAAATACAATATTCATAAAATTGATTAGTATATGGATTAAAAATAGCCTCATTTAGCCATTTGTGAGATAAATATAATTTTTATAAACTGCATTTAATAATAATTAAGAGAAAACATTGTTATCATGGTAAACATTAATAATGGTTAGCATGTGAAAAAAGATTTTTTAGACTAAATAAATAATATAATCCTGTAGAAATTTTATTGGATGAAGTAATTTAGAACCATACTCATTCCGGACCCATATTAGATCAATTTGGATGATTTTTTTAAATGAAAATTAATTTATATTAATTTAATAAAATTTGAATTTCCTTGATTTCCATTCTCTCATTATAAAAGGGTACCTACACTCATATTTTATAAAGAAATAATGTGATATTTTGTTAAGTAAATAGATTCATGAATCCCTTTATTAAATCTATCAAAACATTCTAGTGGTATTAGTTTGGTTAGAGTTCTATATTTAGTGGGATTAGAAGGTAAAGGAATAGTATTTTTTAAAAGAATAGTTATATTATTAACCATATGTTACTATTTTATTTCTTATTTTATCATATCAAATCATATTAAACCATACTAAAATAATATAACTAATATATTAAGTATAATGATATGTTGTTATGTTAATCTAAAGCCATAAATTCATCTCCTCTTCCATTAAATGGGAATCAAAATTCTCGTTCATGTTTACTGAAGACTACTACATCACAAACGAATGTAATTTTGTTTTCTATTTCCACATCCCAAAGATAGTTCAAATGATGTATTTAATGATTAAATGTGATATTAATAATATATTTATTATTATGAATGAGTAATATTTCATCTACTTTATAAACATTCGATGTATTTCCAAAATCTTAAATCGTTTATTCGTATGTATGGACTATAACCACCACGAATCAATGTGGCTTATTTTCCATAAACACAAAACTTGTATGAGATATATGTGTTTATTTATGGTATTGATACTATATTTATGATATAATGATAATTCTAGAGTAATAAAACCATAACTAACATATTCCTTATATGACCATTGAAAAATGTGAATGTTATTCATTTGTATGTATGACCAACCATCTCAATGATTTTAATGTATTTAATTTTTATTAAAAATATTTCATTACATGTATTAAAAAAATTTTCATATAAACATTTATAATTATGTTATGATTACAATTATGAATTTGATTTCTTAACGACATTATTGTATATATCCAAACTAATGATGTTATTTTGGATATATTATCAAAATATCATAAAATATTTTGACATGATATTAATTAAATAATTAATTATAAATAAAATGTAAATAAATTAAGAAAACTGAATTTTAAATATTTTTAATTTTTTATAAATGTAAATAATTAACAAAATTTTATAATTTCAGAAGAAAATTAATGTAAATGATTATTCAAACTCTAGGTATGTTTTAGAACATGGTTTTTCACTCAGGTATGGATACTGTTAAATTTATCATTATTATTATTTTGGATAGTTAATTGATGAGTAATGATTTCATTGAGGTTATAGTGGTGTCAAGAGACTATTAAGAGCATAGAACCCCCACTAGTGGGAAAATTCTCCAGAAAAAAGGTTTGTATAAAATGTGTGTTCCATTATGAATGGTTTCCTTAACTCTATGTAGATTGAAAGTGGGGTGCATAAGGTCACGAGATTTAGGTTAACAATGCCACCTCAGACACATGCCAATGAAGAAAACTGCAAACATTTTTTTTAGGTTTTTTTTCATTGATGGCATATTTTTTCTCTAATGGTGTGCCTAAACGGTTAGGTTACATCTTTGTGTTTTGTTTCAAGAATGACTATGAAACTGTTTGGAAATTTGTGTGGGAAAACCTTGTGTCCCTAAAATTATTGGGTAGAAACTCCAAAATAACACAAAGGACTTTAAAACCCCATCTTTCTCCTTTTCTCATTGTATAAGACAACGAACCGTTATGCACTCCACGATGAACTTCTCCTCCTCTCATCAAAACTTTTGAACCCAGCTCGCTATCTAAAATCTAAATCGATTAAACTTAATCACTTTGGATGTGAATTATAATTTAATTCATTCATCAATTGTCTTCCATTGTTTTTATTCTCCTCAAAGAGACTATTTGAAAGTAGGCTCATCAGCCATATTTTTTAGTGACTTGATCTATTAGTAGTTTTCTTCTTCTCTAGTACAATGTTGATTCTAATATATGACAAGGAGAGTGTTATATCCTCATGGTAGGTAGTCAATGACTTTTCACTTTGGTCTTATAATTTTATATTATTTTGTCACTATGCTCATGGAAATTTTATTATGTATTTCCTATTTAATTTGTACACTTTTCCTGTAAGCATCATGGTCATGTTCTAAAACACATTCAATATACAGTCATCAAGATGTTAGAGGTTATAGCCTTAAATAAATATCGATTTTGTAGGGTGTTCCCATAATTATTTATTTTATGGTTGTTATGTACTTCTTCACCACAGTTCAAGTGTGCCAAGAATAGAAGTTTCTTGATTGTAATAGATTTAATTAAGAAAATTATTTGTAAAATGATTTTTAATAATTATATAACATGAAACATCTATGTTAAGTGTTATAAATAATTAATGATGCCTTCAAATTATAATTTTAAATTATATCTATAAATATAACATTAATTAATTGAATGAAATTGAGTGACCTGGTTACTTTTTTGTAGCACACCATGTTATGCTTAATAGATTGAAATTGAGTAAACCTAATTAATGATGAAGTATTAAAATTCAATATTAATTCAAGTCCATTATTTTCCATGTCAGATGAATTTATGTTATTGAATGAACAAAATTAACTAACTAATTGGGAGGGGTATTACATGGGCTAATTTCTTAAATGACACATTTATAGGATTCTAATATAATATTGGCATCTTCATCATTATTAAATATGTAAGACTTGAACCAGCCTTGAATTCCAAATGGAAATTCTTTGAGCACTTGTGGATTCAATTCTGATTCAAGTATGCTTGTTTGTAATGGAGATACCCACATTCGAACCCGAACCATGTCAACTAGTGGATTCCCGACATGACAAGGTATTATCCCTCTTTTATCATTTAGATATTATGATTATTCAAATGACCTCCTTGGATACAACATTAAAAGTATGTAAATATCATTCCATGGATACACCAATTATGTCTAATCATTACTTATCCCATTAGACCTTGGAAATGTTACATGGACTCAGTTAGAATCATATTACAATGGAATTCCTTGGGATATACCCCTTGTATAACACTCATATACCTTATAAATGGGATAAAAATTATTAATATATTGGATTTAACCCTAGGAAAAAATATTCTATAGTTATTATGTTGGATCATCATCATTATTACTATCATTATAAGATTTGATATTATGTATACTATTCTTTTTTAATATTATCATGATATAATGTCTGTGCTAGTTACACCACACACGAATTATTATATAAACTAGATTAAAATTGATTAATTAAATGATTTCATGTTCAGAGGTATTACTAGATGATGATAAATCAGGTACTGAGTAGTTGACATTTCATTATTTTCATTGGAATCATATATTATTTCATGTTGATTCAGATTATATTCAAAAAATAGATGGTATATACTACATTGGTGGTGGCCTACTCTGATTTATCTCACAACCTATATTGGTTTCCATTGGTTCATATGCTGATTACATGTACGTAGGTGTTTACAAGTAGAAGCTTCCCATTATGGAAACATGATATTTCATTCTTTATTTTCGATGGAAACTCAAATAGAATGACCTAAGAAATGATAAGGATGATGGATAGTATTTTGTTATATGTATAACATGTATGTATGGATGTATTATGTTTATGTTTTCTTAATTTATAGGAACATGAAATACATTATTATAATATTTTTATATTATTTGGATTCCATAATTATGTATTATTAACAGTCATTTCAGGTGTTGTTCATTTTTATATTGCTTTCAGCTACAGTGGGTCACTTGTCTACTGTTTATAGTGTCTATTTCAACTATTCAGTCAATTTAAATATGCTTTTTATATTTAAATATTATTATGTCTATCTATTGTGATCGATTCGGGTAATAAGGGAACAATATCCCCTTGACACACCATATAACCTCACTAATTTTTGGTAGACTCAAACATTTGGGGAGGTGTGCTTGAGGCCATGTGTCCAAGTAGACTCAACGAACCATTGAATGGAGTCCGAGTCTGAGACATCACAAGGTGGTATAAAAAAATCCTTTCATTATTTATTCTTTTTAGTCAATAGAAAAGAAATTAAGAAAACATTGGAACATGGTTATAAGTCCTGATTGGGCATATCTAACACATGTTCGGGGGTAAATAACATGCTTCATAAAATGATAATTTTAATTTATTTTTTCACTTATTTTAGTAAATATACATTATCATTTTAATGATATACATGGATTGTGATGACATTATTACTATAATTGATAAATTCATTTTCACCATACCTTGATGAGATGAGGGAAAGGAGCATCGTCACATGCATCATTATAAGTACCCAAAATTCAAATTCCATTCATATTCCAATATATATAGGTATATTTCAATACTTGGATTTCTTAGGATTCCTATGATTGGGGAGTGAGATATGGTTGTTACATTTTCTTATCCATATGTCGTGTTACCTCTTGTTAAATGAGAAACACTTTGGATATGATTGGGTAATTTCCCGTTTCAATTCACGAGGTGTATGGGACCTCATGGGTTGGAATGAGTAATTTTATGAATGAATACAACATATATTTCATGTTACACTCTATGACTGAATGTATACAAAATTAAATAGAAATTAAATTGGTTTTTCTTACAGGGATATGGTGTATGGACCCTTATTCAATTGGAATGGTGGTCCATTTCAATCAAACAATGAAATATGTATATAAGGGATTGAAAAAACAAATTTAAGTCTATTATTATAAATATAAATGGATTTCATAAAATGAATTGGAAAAATTCAGTTGACCCGTCATCTACTAGAAACCCTATAAATTATTATTAAACCCATATGAATAACTCTTCCTTATATGCATTTATTTGGTTTAAAACATTGGGTAGTGAGCCATTATTTATATGTTTCTATTGCGGAAGTAATTCTATATGTTCTAAAATATCTATTTGATTTGCGTGCATGGTATTTATAAAGATATCTAACCACAATTTCCCTGTGTCATACACTAGGAGTGTAGTGGTGAATATAATCCACATATGGTGGGACCAGAGCCACTAATCTTACCACCAGAAGTGACACTAGGGGAACCACATAATATTATTGATATAGTTACTAGACCATATATTCATTGTAGTTTTCTAAATATTATGAAACTCATGTATGTATCTTTATATACTAAACCTACAATGGTTCATCTGATATGTGAATTCCAATAGTGGAACCCTCCCACTATTTTAGGGGATAGTGGTCCACAAGCTATTGGGTAATTGATGAAAGACAATCTATTTATCATTCAGAATCTTGTTACACCTCTAGAGTGTAGGTTCATACTCTCCACTTATATATTGCATTATTGATTCATGCACTATTAAAATCTTATTACACTGGATGGTTATCATTTTGACATGATATGGTCCTATATATATACTACCTTCTATGATCACTTCATTCATCAGACATTGAATGATAATTGATATAGAGAGTTCATACCTTTAAAGTACGATTATATGTCAATTATAAACTATTTACTATTTTTTGAGCTAAAATTGTTTTTCCTCTTCTACATAGTGATGAGATATCTCGAGGAAAATGTTTCGGGGATGAGATCCAATATTCCATAAATAATAATGTAAATATATTTATCATACCTCCCTTTCAAATGATTGTTATTCATGATCATATCACAGTGAAAATCCTTTGATAAGGTGATAATACTTTGAAAAGAGGATCAGTCCCGACATAGTATAGTAGTTATTTATCAAGGATGAAGTGTTCCATTGAGGTTTCTTGATAGTGAAGCAGTGGTAAATGTAACTATATAGGCAGCTCTGTGACATTTCATAAGTATGGAAGATAGGGGCATATATAGTCTCAGTGTGATGGAGACACCCTAGAGTACCATTCTTATGTTCAAATGGGAAATATTAAGAGATTCTTATCGACCATTCAATCATCTTTTATTGGAAGAGGATCCTCACAAGCCCTACCATTAGGGGTAGGATCATTTAGACCATGTCAAGTGGGGTATGGGAGTATCACCAGACATACTAGTATGTGAGGTGGTTTTATCCATGGTATGTAGACTAATTATCATCATTTACAGAATAGATGTCATAATTTAGGCACTCACGCTTTACATAAGGAAATTGATCAGGTCCGATGCATTATTTAAAACTAATACTAGAGGAATAGAGTGTAAGATGTTTGAGAATATGAGGAAATAATCAAGTAGACTCCACTATTACTTCTACCATATTTGGCATAGTTGTTCAGAATAGTTTGTCTCTTTATCTAGGAAGGAACTTTATGGGTTTTATTTTTAGTATAACTATGGTGTGAAGAACCTGGACACAAAATTGTTGGTGTTATCATGGGAATACGCTAGTGAAGGTACAGACCCCTTATTATAGAATGTTATGCCTTCTTATAGAACCTCATTTTAATCGAGATGGAAGGCTTCAATGTAATTGTAGGGGTATAGTGGTTGGTTCTGAAAAAAATATTTGTAGACTTCTATTAATGTAGAGTGTTCATTACATCACCATTTGGACATAGTAATATATATAAGGGTAATTTGAATTTAGATTACATTAGATCTAGGGAAGATAATCATAGGCTAGATGGAGTTACTTCCAGTATTTGTATTCTCTTCATGGAGGATCATGATTTACACCCGGATGAAATTCCTTCCTTAGTAGATCATTTCAGGGATGTCTTTGTAGATATTTTTTATATAGTACCTCCAAATATAAAGGTATAGTGTATTACCAATATCATTCTCAAAAAATCAATAGTTCCCATTTACTTATATAGGATGGAACCTACTAAGATCAAGGTGAAAAAGTGAAAATTGGAGGACGAAAAGGCAAATCATTTTATATGGACTACAACTTCTTCTTGGGGTTTAGCAATACATTTCAAAAAGATGGTAGATGAGACCCTTAGTATTTATGTGTTTTTTAGATGGATGCGACATCTTATATCTAGGATTTGGTTTCCACTACCTTGAGTATATGATCTCGTTGACCAACTTCGAGGAGTTAGTGTTTTCTCAAAAATAGACTAGAAATCAAGTATCATCAGTTTCGAGGAAGGCATCCATATATACATCATAAAAACATTTAGTTGGTATGGTCTGTATGGGTATCTCATTATCTCATTTGGAATGACAAAAACTCATTCATTTTTCATAGAGTTGATGAAAAGGGCATTTCAACCATATATGGACTCCATTTTCATGGTATTGTTGGATGAAATATTGGTGTATTCTCAAACACGTAGGGAAAATTATAATCATCTCAAGATCATTTTGAATACACTAAGAGATCATCATCTATATTCCAAGCATTTTATGTGCCACTTATGGATCAAAAAAATTAAATTCATGGGTCATAAAATCATAGAAACATTATTATCTTATGAACCATAGAAAGAGAGTAATATAGTATCGTGGGAGTATCCCATACCGTTGTTTCACACGTAGAGATTCTTGGGGTTTGGGAGATATCATAGTTTTCTTATAATGGACTACATAAACCTTCAGTCACCACTTAATTTCCTTAAAAATAAAGTATTTAAGAACCAATGCTAAAAGGAGTGTATGAAATCCATTCAAGAGATAAATGCAAGGCTTGTTTTTGGAACTTTTCATAATTATTCTAGATCCAATCAGAAGCTCTACATTATTATGTGACAAATCTTGAATCAGCGTGGGTGTCGTAATGATGTTATAGGATATAGTCATTGTGTATATATCTCTTCATTTTAGATCTCATTATAGAAACTACCCAACATAAAACCATGATCAAACATCTTTTGTCCATGAATTTCATTACTGAATACATTATCTAATTGGAGTGCACATTGTGGTGTATATGGAAATAAATTTCCCAAAATAAATATTTAATCATTTTGACATGAATATAAGATAGAGAAAATGGGTCGAATATATTCATACTTTCAATTTTTATCTTTCACATTAACCTAGATAGAGGAGTGTTATAACATATGGACTATTTCTGAATGCTCGGGCATAGGTCGTACATGAAGCCAGTGATGAGTAGAAATTTATGGACCTCGTTTATATAATCTATATGGAGTTTCATGAGAGTATCGACTACTCTTCTACTACATTCTTAAATTTTACCTCTTCCCTACATGATTAGGTGAAGAGTAGGTAGTTTTTAGTTACTAATATGATTGTTCCATAGTATAATATTTTTTGTGAGGACCACATATAGATTAGTCTATGGATGGAGAAAACATCCTACAAATATGTAGGTGTGTCTATGTTCCATTTGATATTTTAGAGGAACTTATGTGAGATTACCATTCCTCTATGTGGTCAATTCACTCACGAATATTCAATATATATTGATATATGAGACATAAGTATTGGTTGAATAGGATGAAAAACCTGATACCATGGTTTATCACTTAGTATTCCACCAATAAGCAGGTGAAGATAGAGAATCAATAACTTTTTATCATTTTATATTCTCTTCAAGTCCCATAATGTAAATGGTAAGATGTTTCAATGTATTTTTAGTTGTTTCGCCAAGGTCTCCATGGGGTAGTGACACCGTTTGGTCAGTTAGTGACTAACTGAAGAAAGTATGAAACATCCATATTATATGGTTGACGTTAGTAGTTGATGAGATGCTAAGACTGTATATCCCTAGGATCATATGGCTACACCTTGTACATTTTACTATAATATTCGATACATGTTTTTGTTACACATCATAGTTGTGGATAAGTTTATATAAATTTATGGGTACATACATTTTTGAAAGAAATAAACTTTACCCATACACTAAAGGTTAGTCGAAACAAATGATACAGTTCATAGAATAAATTCATCGAGATTGTGTCCTTGATTTTTAGTATTTCATGGGGTAAGAATATCCATAGCATTCATTTCTCCTAAATAATATCTTTTTGTTGATGATTAGGATGGATCCCTATGGGACCAGGTATAGTATTCCATGTCGTTCACCCCAATGTTGGAAGATTTGGGCCAGAGGCCCATCAACAACCTCTAGAGACTGTGGTCAGGGATCATGTTTTCCTGAGGCTATTTCATTGGATTAGGCATAGAAGGATATAGAGGAATGGTAAGACGTTTTCGTACTATTTTCAAGACATTTTACATTTTAGACCAAGTCAATCTAGTAGCCTATCAGTTGGTATTACAATAGTGATATCATTCCATGATAGGCGTCCTCCATGTTTCACAGCTTCCATGGTATTATGCCAACAAATCCCATACTTGTATCCCAATGAGGTTTAACTGGATGATGATTCTTCTTTTTAGAAGTACCTTATTTGCATCATTGATTAGGGCACAAAGGCTCTCTATGGATTATATATAACTTCTTTTTGGGATGTTATAGTATCACACCCACGCACAGAATGAAACATGAAATCTAGAGGTCCACATATGTTCCCATTGGACAGAGTTGATCTAAGATGATGTTTTCCTCCATTTAATGGATAATGTAGGGATATATTCCTTTATTGGGGGAAGAATATAGGAACATGTTTTTTAATATAGGTAAAAATACAATTAATTTCTATATAATTATTTATTTTTTCCCTTTAAAGGATGTGAAATGAGTCCATGGTGGTTACAATGTTCTTTGGGGATTTTTTATATCTGGGAACCACCACCAGGGTGAAAATTCACAAAGTGTATGGTTAGTAGAAATAATGTGAGTAGCCCTCATGGGTTCTCTAAATCTGAGGTCATTCAATGTGGGGTGTAAGAGCTTACATGGTTTAGGTAAAATGATCAACCTCATGTGCACACCCGTGAACAAATTGTAGACATTTTTTGATAGGTTTTTTAAACAGTGGGTATATGTTTTCTCTAACCATGTAACCTAACCATATTGGTTCCCTCCTTAAAATTTAGTACAAGGAGAGTTGGGGAACGATTAGGAAAACCCTGACAAATCCCATTGTCAAATAAAATTCCTTTCATAAAAGTGAAAATGACCTTAATAAATTTAAACATAACATATATTTGTTCTTTGCTAATTCTAGTTGACAACTACACAATTTCCTCTCCTAGATGAATATACCCTCGACAATTCATATTAATTAATCACATTTACCAATATAGATTATGATTTTATCATAATTTGTATCATTTAGTTCCTATTGGTATGTAATATATTCATATAGTGCCTTTTTTTAATTGAATTTTCAAAAATGATGATATTTTAATGTAGGGTCATAAGCCATATTCTATGGTCACTGAAATTTTAATCAATTTTATTTTAATCAAGGAAAAATTAATGGATGATACTAGAATAGGAGTGTTTTATTTCCTCAACGTAGTTGTTCTATGAAACATCACCAAATTACCATTATTTTATAAATTGTCTTCATTGTACGCAGATATATTTAATTTAGAATTTCATTTTTTTATTTATATGCCATTGTTATAATCATCATTATTTTGTTTTACATGCCTTCTTATATACCATCATTAAACCATTTGTGTTTTTGATACCCATGTTATCCACCACATGTAGAAAAGTCCCTTAATTATATATTGTATGGTTTTTTGGCTTACTGGGCCACCGTTTGGGTGTTCTTTGACATGACCTTTTTATACTTATGTGATTTAATTTAATTGTTAAATTTAAAATTTCTATTACATCACAATATTACTCAAACCATACAAGGTAGGTGTTATAATTAATTAATTAACCATTTAAACGGTAACTGGAATGAGATTCTATAAATTTGAATTGGCCTAAATAAACAAAATTCAGTGAATTAGTTTAATGTCTATAGCACACCATCCATGATTATTTAAGGGAGAAAAGTAATCATAATTAATGAATAAGTATTGAAATGATAAATGGTTTCATGTTCTTGCTATGAACTATTACATTAATTAATGATATGTAATGGACTAAATTTAATTATTAAGAGGAATGTGTATTACATGGCCTAATTTATTAAATGAGTCATGTATAAGGCTCATATTGTTTATGGACATATTAATATTTATAGTAGTGTCCATAATTGAGCCAAAAAATGATTCCCAAGGGAATTCCTTGACCACACATAGATTCTATTCTAGTATAAGGATGTTTTTGCCAAGGGAGATACCAATATTTGAACATTGTACATGTATACTGGTGGATTCATGACACCAAACCATAGGATACCTACATTATCATTTGTAAATTAATATTTCACAGATAAACTTGATGGACCTCACATGATGACTATATACATGTGGTTCCAGGGATACAATAATTATGCCCAATCCATGCTTATCACTTTTTGACTTGGATGATATCATTAGATGTGACTAGAATCACATTACTCTAGAATTCCTTGGGTTATCCCATTGTATTATAGTCACACCCCTTATAGTCATTCTATAGATAAGTATTAAGTTTGATTGAACATGGAGTTCAAACATGAATTGCTTCTTTACTAGTATCATCTTCACTATTAACATCAATATATTTTGATTTTTTTTTCAAGGGTCATATATTATTATTATCATTATATAATGTCAGTGCTATTTATAAATGACAAGACATTATATATATTTTATAGTTCAATGAATTAATTAATTTTCACATGTTCAGTGACATAACTAGATGATACTCTAGCAAGTATCTATGTATTGAAATTGCTGAATTATCTTTATATTCATATATACATTCACATTGTATTAGTATAAATTTTCAAACTAAATGGTATTGATACTGTTGGAGGTGGCCTATATAGATTTATCTCAAACCATATCAAAACATTAATTGTTACATGAGTATATAACATTTATGAAGGTTTTGACCAGTGGAAGTATACCATTTTTGAAAATTGGTCTTTTTTTCTTTATTTAGGATGGTTCTTAAAACAAAATGACCAAGACAACACTCATGATGCTGAAATGTTTTTGCTTTGTTGTATAGATTGTATTATTTTCTACTTTGTATCCATGTTTTAATACATTATAGGGACATGGAATTCATTATTATCAACATTATTATGTGGTTTTTTCTATATTTTAGTATTATTAAAAGACACATTAGTAGTGATTCTATATTATAATAATTTCTAGTATGTAGAGTCGCTACTCCAATTTTTAAAGTGTCTTTTTCTACTCAAAAGTCTATTTATTTTGGCTTATACTATTTACCTATTACTATATTTTTCCTATATGGACACATCTATTAATGAGGTTATAATCTCCCCACATTCACATCTTAGGCCCCCCCGTTACTTATTAGGAGCCGCTAGAATTAATGGAGGCACACTTGAGACCATGTGTCCAATTGAGCTTGGGGGATCTTTAAATGGAATTTGTCTATAGGATGTCAAATTAAGGGATACTGTACATTTCAAAACTCATTTTAAATGATTTAGTGTTTAATTACAAATATAATTCTATTTAATTTTCTAATTGCTTAAATTGTTTTATGGATGTATTTTTATGGAAATTTTATAATTAAACAGGTAAAATTTATGAATTTGTTCAATGGTTTTCAATTGAAGTCTTATTTTTTATTTTTTATTTAATTTTTGACATTAATAAAAAAATAATAAATGAATTTTATATTGTATTGTATAAAATATTTATAATTTTTACATCTAGTATAACCATTATACAGTGTTTGTGTTGTTATATAATATTTTATTTTTTCTTCATTGAAAGTCACTCTTTACCTTTTTTATGTTTATTTTAGATTTTAAAATTAATGTTTAATATTAATGGATATTTTGATAGAAAAAGAATTTCTATATGTGATTCAAAAGAATTTAGGTTTTTATGATGTAAAATTTTATGTATAAAATGTATTATTCCTGATATGATAATTGATAATTACCTATGATGAATGAGTGGGAAAAAAATTAATTAGTATATTGGTCATTCTAATAGATATTTAATTCTTGAAGAGAATGATATAGCATAATGATGAGAAATCCTGATAAAGATTATACAGCTAGTGACCACAACTATATCTACCATATGAATTGATTATTTTTTCATTATCTTCAAAGTGAAAATTGATATATTTAGTAAATTTTTTTCTCATAATTATTTAAGTGGGATGTAGTTATTTCTGACAGGGGGTTTATATAGACAATTAATATGATGTGATATGTTTAATAATATGGAATTACAATATATTTTATATAAGTTAATGTTTTTATGTGAGAAATTGGTGTTTGGTATATGTATAAATTACTTATCTATTAAGGTCAAATAATTAGGTTCGAAATGATTGATGTTTATGTGATTTCTTATTTTTGGTTTCACTAACTGATTTCTTATTTAATGTACCATTCAATGATTTCTCCTCTCATCCAACATTTGAACTATTTTTATTAGGATTTTAAGGTTGAATAGGTATATTAATGAGGTTATGATGAAAATATTGATGAAATATATTGAAATAATATGTGATTTTTAATCAATTTATATTATAGTTAAATGGCTATTGAGTGGAATTATTCACTATTTATTATATGGGTTATTATGTAAGTGTTATTACCTAACTATCTAATTATATAATCCAAAATTTATTCTCTAAATTGGATAATTATTTTTCATTTATGGTGATATAATATACATACTATTTAGGGTTGTTTCCTTGTAGATTCTATCAAATAAATAATATAGATAACTTTGCAGATTTGGTTTTTTTCATGTGAGTTTAATATAAGAGTTTTTGAAATAATCATGGGTTTATATGATTAAGGATAATCTTAGGTCAAAAAGAATATAATATATTTTTATTTTTATGTGATGAATTTTTATGATGAGTAAGTCCATTTTGGGAGAAATTAATTGTAATATTACCATTGTGTTTAGTATGGTTTTACAGAAGGTGAAATTTTTGGAATTTTTTTAATTTTTTGAAATTTTTATGGTATTGATAACCTTTATGGTTTATATGATCATTGATGTTGAGATATTTTTTGGGGGAATATCTATTTTATCATAAAGATAACAACGTGGTTGAAAAGTGATTTGTTAACTATGTGATCAATGTAATTTTGGAAGAGGATCACTATATTTCTTTAGAACATTATATAATTTTTGTAAGATGAATATTGTGAGATTTTATTTGAGGAACAAAAGTTGATTAAAATTTCTGAATTATATATGATTTAATGTGAAATGATTTCAAATTTTTTATATATTTTAGGATTATGATGTATAAAATTTTTTATGATAATTTTGGTGTAATTTTTTTATATGGAGATAAATGAAAATTTTATAAATTAAGAATACGTGATAAAATTATTCTATTATTTGGGTTTAAATCATATTTATTAATATTTTGTATTAGTTAATTAAATATATATTTTTGGAATGGATTATTTAGAAAATTTTGGATTTTAGATAAATTTTGACGATTAATGTATTATTTGGTCATATGGAGGTTTATTCATTTTTTGAATTCTCATAACTTTTGATGAAATTTTATTGATTTTATTTAAGTGTAAATACTAGATTAATATATGTTTATACGTTTTTGGGATTATTTGATCCATTAGATGTTGATTTTAGTTCTTTGAAAATAAAATAATTCATTTTAAATACAGATAATTTCTAAAAAATATGAGATTATGGTCGAAATTGATTAAAGGATGAAATTATACTATTAAAGTAAGTATATTTCATGATGTTTTTCGTCCAGATGGAATATAATTTCTTCATCACTATGAAAATTCTATAGGAACAAAAAATTTATCATATAAACATAATTTATTATGAATTTATGGTCTTTCACATTAGTTTGGTTTATAGTTTTTTATTCATTTAAATTCACGAGATTATTCATATTTAGAGACCAATAAACTCTATAAAACTCCATAATTGAATGGAAATTAAATTTTTCATTAAATTATATATTTCATGATCCCACTTATGGTATCCTATTTAGAGACAAAGATATGTTTTATTCTAGAAGACCTTCATACTACCCATTCTCTATTATTTTGGAGAAGTTTTTTTATCCCTATTTAGGATGTTTGATTTCAAAAATGATATTTTAAAATCTCAATAATTTTATTATCAAAATGAACAATAAATTATGAGGATTAAATTTATTTACTGGAGTAAAATGTGACATCCATATAAAAAATTAAGTAATTCATTCAATAGTGTATAAGAAATGCAACAACATGCTTAAATGAACAATGAAATATTATTATTTAAATATGACCATTATAACCAAGATATTGATTTGGAAGGTCTATATAGGATTAAATGAATTATTAAAAACATAAAATTGTCTAAATTAATTATTTTTTTAGTAACACTTGAGAAAAATTCTAATTTTTAGTGAATTCATTTAACTGTTTAAACAATGATTTAATAAAATTTCTTTGAAAATATTATAATAATTTTATGTAATGTTTTTATATAATATTTGATGAAACATATATCATTTTTATGCTACAATGTTTATATTTGATTAGTTTTAATTCTATTTTAGTTTTTTGGAACTGATAGTTTTATTAGGGAATAGTGAGAAATAATGATTTTTATTTAAAACTGTATTTCACATTCAAGAATATAGTAATTTAATACTTTAATAATATTAGGTCAAATTAAAATAATAATTATTATATTATTTATATTACAATTGAGTTAATTGTAATAAATTTGATGGTTTAATATGGTAAAAAAATGTATTTAACGTAAAAAATCTATTTTTCTTGGAACCTGTTATTCATTGTGTTTTGTGATTTAATCTTAATTTAACATTCACCAAATATAAGAAATAAATCTAGAAAATTTCATTATATATATATAATCTTGTTTTCTATATTTTTTAATATTAACATTTTATGCAGTAGAAATATAAACCATTTTAAATAATTATCCCTAAGTTATGGTAAATTTTTTAATTTATGATAATAATAATATGGGAAGGAACAACGAATTACAATAACATATGAATTTATGATATTATATTAGTTTTTTCGGACCTTCATATCTGATTTTATAAAAAATAAAAACTTCAGGACATTATTCATTGATTATGTCCTTTAGAAAATTTAATCATTATATAAAGTAAAAAATTTCACGTTATTTATATTAAAAACTATAATATTTTATGAAAGTTATAATGTAGAAATATAGTCATTTATAAAAGGTAAATTGAATGATAATTTATTTTTTATAATATTAAATTATTTATAATTTGTAATGAAGAAATATTTACCTTTAATTATAGCATAACTCTAACACAAAATTAATTAAATTAAAGAAAAATCAATATAATGATTTTATAAATAACAGAGGTATTATAATTGTAATGAATTATTTTCTTCCATGTAATTTTAAGATAAATATTTCATTTTAGTGATGTTACAAAGTATTATATTTGTGTAAAAATTTATTCATGTTGATTTCAATGTTAAATTAAATAAATTGTGTCTAAATGAAGTTATTATTATTTTTTATAGAATAATATTTAAAAAATAAGTGAATGTTTATTAAAATCATAAAAGAAAATTAGAATGGTAAATGATATATAATTTCATAACATTAAAAATAATTAATCAACCATAAGAATAAATGAACAATTGTAACCCTTTAATGTTGAAAAATTCATTATAGTGGTTATTGATAAATTGGTCATGAAAGTGGTTAATCAAATTAATATGTTATAAAATTTTATCAATTCCCAATAAAATTTTATGAGAATATTTTATGAATAATATATATTATTTATATTCTAATAAATGTCATTTTGGAACAATTTTATATGACTTTGCCACTTGTTATGTTATAAAATTTCATTTTATTCAAAAATATATCATAAATGATATTATATAATTTTCAATATTTATTAATGACAAAAAATTATAAAAAACACTATCTTAAAAACATTGAAGGAGATATGGTCTAATATATCAGTAATGGTCTATATTTAGAAAAATTAACCTTTTATATAAATTCACATGACTCCTAATGAATAAAAATATTCGTTGTAGCATAAAGTATCAAATGTTTTAAAATAGGTTAAAATAAAACTTAATGACAAAAACATAATATAATCATCTCTAATGGTTTATGGATGAGAAAATTTATAATCATAATGTAACAACCCAAATATTTATTGAATAATAATTTTTCATTTCTCTTAATATTTATGAATAAGATATTATTTTCATAGTAAAGGTGATTTTTCTTCCGATAGCATATTCAATAAGAAACAAAGGGTGTCTTTGAAAATTTATGTTACACAAAACTTTGAGTTATTCCAAAAAGTAATATAATAGTATTATTATTTTAAATGGCAGTTAACTCCTTGCCATTTTATTCTCTGTAATGAACATAAATGAATAAGATATGATCATTGTGGTAAATACATTTAACCAATAAATTTTATAGGTTAAAAATATGAATGAATCTAATTATAAACATGAATTATTATAATATTTTTAAAACATAGTTTTCCCACATTTTGATGAAGAACCCTTTTAAAATATATCAATTTTCAAATTTATAGGTACTATTTTAAAAAACAAACTTATTTTATATAATATGGAGATCAATTTTATATTTCGTATAAATTTCTAGAAATTTTCTGAAAATATTGATTTTTAATGAATAGTGAAAATGCCACATTTTAAGTCAAAAATGCCTTTTCATATATTTTATTTATATAGTTTGATTGTACATTTAATTTGTTTTAATGTGTAATTGTATAATATTTTTATTATTTAATCTAATTTTGATAATTTTAAGTAATTTCACATTGAAATTGGACATAAACTAATATCAATCTTTTAGAGTTTTTACTTCTAAAAAACACGATTTTTGGTTTTGACAATAAGAATTATTTTTAAATTAATTTCTACAACTTCGTTGTTTTTCATTTGGAAAAATGGATTCAATATTTGGAACTATGAGGTCCAAATTATGTTAATATGTATCTTTTTTTAGACTTTATGAAAAGTAACATTAGTTAATATTTTATTTACCATGGTTAATGGGTAAATCTGGTAAATAAGGGTAAAAAATATTATTATAATAATATTAAATTACCCTAACATGTTTCCTAATAATATTTGATGATATATGTACAACCATGGTCATCCATGGGTCTATTTTGGGACTCCATGGAGTCACTTCGATGTGAAATGGTCATTTTATAAGAATTAATTTAATGTAAAGAAAAATATAACATAAAAATGTATTTTTTACTAATTTATTATATGGGGTTATATATGTGATAATTTTCACTGTAAATATCCATTATAAATATAATAATATTTTATACATAATGCTATTTTATTTATAATTTTTAAAATTAAAAAAAATAAATATATTTAGGAAACAATGATTATGTACTAATTACCTTATTATTGAATGATTTAAATAAATGAGATTATAAAAACTAAAATAAGATTATTTAAAAAAAAAATTTCCATCAATTTTTTTTTGAATGTGTATGACTTTTTATATTTTAATTAATGCTTTTTTTTAAAATAAAGTTGTTATAAATTTTGAAAAATTCATGATATTAATTGTAATTTTTTTTGAAAATAATGAGTTTCTAAAAAAATACAAATTTATTTAATGGTTAAATTTTACTCAAAATATATTATTATGAAGAATGAAATGGATAATGTTAAAAATTTAATTAATGAACTACTTGAGGTTTTATTGGATTTTTTAGGTACCTATATTAACTATATATTATAAATATACAAAATACATGGTAGGAGTTAAATAAGTTAAGTAAGGTTAAAGAAGAATGATATGGATAATTTTATTACCTATAATTCTTTATATTATATTGGTTGGTATTTTTTTTATCCAAAATCATCATATAATTTAAATAAATTACATTGGGTCCATTTTAAAATGGATATAATTTGATTATAAAATAACACTTCAAAACATTATTTATGTTCCCCTACCCCCTCTTATAAAAGGGAATATACCCTACCCATTTAATAACACCTCTCAAGCCCCTTGGGTCATCCAAATAATGACCAAATAATCTCTCAACATCACTCTATTAATTCTATATGCCTTACCATAGGAATATGACAATTAAAGAAAGCATTTATGTTGAAATCAAAGAGAGTTGCATGTTTTAAGAGGTAAAATATTCTCTAAAGTTATTCCCCATTGTTTAACTCATTCACACACTATTACATTATATTTTTTAAATTACATAACACAAAAACTATCCTAAATATACTATGTTTTTATTTGGAGAATTATTTGAACAACACTTACACACACCTCCATCTGATGAATACAAACAAATTGTTTCTGTGTATGGAAAACTGCAGCCTCATGAAATGATGATTGTTCATTTTTCCCCTACCACCTCTCATGGTGGACATGATGATGAAACTATATTTACATATGATATATATTATATTTATTTTTTCAATATTATTTTGTTTTTTATTTAAACCATACCTTTATGCTTCCCATAATGTGTAAATACAATAATTTCAATTGAGCACGTGCAGACTACCGTCCCCTCAATGTGATATGACTTGTTAATTCCATACATGGAATGCATAAAAGTTGAATATACTGATCATATGTAACATACATAAAATATGATATTATACTAGAATTATTTGATACTTATGTATCATTTAGTTTTCATTTTATTAAATATGAAAAATAAATGAATGTATTATTCATGTGTACGTATGGATTACCGTCTCCTTGAATTGTGCATTTAAATTCTTATCTCGAAATTTTTTGTAATATTATAAATACATATATACTCTGGATATATATGATATGTAAATTAGGAATATCATTCTAGAGATAATGTAATTTTAGCGACGTGAACAATATGTAATTATAACAAGATCATTTTTTACTTAAGATGAAAATATCGACAAAATGACTGGTATTAACTAAAATAATTAGTTAATGTTTATAACATAGTAATAAGTTATATAAAATGAATAATAAATGTGAATTTTTTTTGAAGCAATTATAAATTAAATTAATTTTATTATTCAAGAAGAACAAGGAACATACGTGATGAGTCAGACTCTAGGTAAGGGACTTAGTCTTAATCGCCTTTCATTGAAGCATATATTAGTTTATACAAGACCTATATTTTATATGGTGTATAGTTATACCCTTTTTAATTTAATTTAATTCCATGATTTTAAAAATTAATCTTTTTTTAATGATTTGTTTTAAAAAATGACAAAGGGGATATTTCTTTTTAACATATGTGGTGACAACAACCTTTCCACCGCTGTGAGTATTATTTGATATTTGGCTTCCATAACAATCTATAATGATTTTAAATGGAAATAAATACCATATATCCTTTTTACATATTTTCATATTGGAAATGGTTTTGAGGAAGTATTGATTATTTCAATATCTTGAAATGATATATTGTGATTGGATAGTAGAAATGTACTATTTTCTTTATGCTAGTTTCTGTGTTATGTACATGTTTTGATTAATATTAATTTTTTACATATACGGGTGGTTCTGTGATAAACCAAGGGTGGGTGATCCCGAGATAGCTCTCCAATGTAGTGGTTAATGTGACCGTCGTAAATTTTAATGTTTCTCTTAACTGATATAGGTAATATACTATGATGGGTATTGTATATGTAACTCACTATGTTGCTGTGAAAGCTACAATGTAAGTATGTTAGGGATACCACAAGTAAACTTTATGATCATGATTTCTGGGTTTTATTCATAAAACTTATTATTTCATGTGGTTTGTTATAGAGATTATGTTTTATGAGGGAACATTATGGTTTCATTGATATATATGTAATGATGGACTAATGTTTTCATTCATTATTTTATAACCCTTACTGATATTTTTATATATTCCCATGTTTTTAAAATGTTTTTCACAGGGTATAAGGAAGGGTAAGAGAAATGAATAATTCAAGAATATTTATATAAAGAAAATAATTATTGTTTTAAAAAAGGATTATTTTTTTGAATAAAATGGATAGAGTATAAGTGCCTACCTTGTAATATTTTGGAGATGTAATGTAATAGTTATGTACTAATTCTCTAAAACTCTAAACATGAAAAGATCCCCAATGTCAATTATTGACCTAACTATAGATTATGTAATATTTTTGTCTGGGGCCTTATAGTTGGTATTAAAAGTCTGTTTAGAAAATATTACGAGTTAGGATATGGATAAATTAATATACATAAATTAATTATTCTTAATATTGAAACAATATATAATTTGATGATTAAAATGTTACTTCACCTAAGATATTATTTTGATCAGAATGGGTTTCCATAGAGGAAACATTTATGATATTAAGGGAAGACATCAAGATGAAAAAAATCCCAAATCAGCAACCTGAGATGATCAGAATCAGAACTAAACGGTTTGTTGCAGTGATGGAACAATTGACTAAGGCTATAAATGGTGGTGTTACCCATGTATGAGATAAGCCAGATCAACCACAATGTAACTTGTTAGTATTTAAGAATTTCATGAGGCAACACCACCATCATTTAGAGGATCATCTAACCCTATGCTACTTTAAGGGTGGATTAAATTACATGAAAATATTTTCAATTTCATGTTGTATTCAGAACATAAAAATATTAGACTTTTTGGTTCCCATTTATAAGGTGATGCTGATCAGTAGTGGTTGATGGTTAAAAATATGAGGGATAGTGAGGAAATTGATGCTCTTGATTGGTATGAATTCAATGGTATGTTTCATGTAAAATATTTTATTAAGGTTGTTTGAAATAGGATAGAAAAACAATACGTGCAATTGAGGAAGGAATATGACTCAATGGATGATTATGAAAAAACATTCACTCGATTGGTAAGGTATGCACCAAATTTCTTATGGTATCTGGATAGTTAAATACTTCACTTTTAATCAAGATTAATTCAAATTTATTGATGGTATTTAGCCTTTAATGAGTTTAAATTTAATGAAAAACTTGTTCGATGTGTGGAGAAGGTAGAAATGGAGTTTGAAAATGATCAAGAGTTCTTTTAAAAATAATATAATAAGAGGTCGAGGTGGAAGATGAATGGGAATAACACTTTAAAAAATTCTGATAGTAAGAAACATAAGCATTATGTTTGTGAAATATTTGCTAAAAATCACAATAGGTAATTCCTTTTTAATTCTCACATTTTATTCTGATATGGTAAAATGGGACATAAGGCTTGTAATTTCACGGAGAAAGATAAGGGTAGTAGTAAGAAAAAAATCTGATTTACAGTCATTAAAATGTTTTAAGTGAAAATAATTGTGTCATAATGCAAATGTGTGTCCGATTAATAAAAAAAATAATTGAAAGACACTGTTCTACAAGTTGAAAGGGGTGGTAAAATCATTTGAAACTACTTCGACAGATGTTGGGACATCAAATGAAGTAGTATTTGCTACACTGTTTGTTTATGAAGATTATTACAATGTGTTATTTTATTCAAGGTGTCACATTATTTTAATATTGAGATATTTTATGTTAAATTAGTAATTCTATATCAAGATATGAATCCTAAAATTGTGTTAAAAAAAGAGGAAATGATAAGACAAAATGAAATTATATGAACATTCTTGTACTTTTGTGTGGAAATAATCAACCAGAAAACCTTATTTTTCTTCCTCTAGAAGTATTTTATTTTATTTTTGGTATTGATTAGATTTAGATTAATCATTCTATGATTCACTATAGAGCTAAAGAGGCGTCCTTTCAAAATGAATTTTAGTCTGTGTACAAAAATTCACCCTTACATTTGATAACATATTACAAATTTGTGAAACTAGTAAAATATGTAAATTAATATTACCATTCACATATTGTTGAAAATAAAGGAACTATTCATTTTAATGATGTTCCAGTTGTAAATGAGTATCTTTATGTTTTTTCTAATGAGTTTTCAAGTATAATACCTGATCTGAAATTTGAATTTATAGATGACTTAGTTCATGGTCCTAAGAAAATTTCAAACCCCCCTTATCAAATGTCTCAAATTGAACTTTTAGTGTTAAAGAAGCAATTTTAGAAGTTAATAGATAAAGTCTTCATTCGACCTAACACATCACCATGGGGTGATTATGTCATGTTTTTTAAAAAGAAAGACAGCTCAATGATACTTTTCATTGATAATAGATCTGTGAATAACATAACTATTAACAACAAGTACCTTTTTCCTCTTATCGATGATTTTTTTAATCAGATACTGGGAGATCAGTATTTTTTGATGATTTTCATAATATTGGGGTAACATCAACTGAAATTAAAGGAAACATATATTCTAAAGACTGTAATTTAGATTAGATAAGGCCATTATGAATTTTTAGTCATGCCTTTTGGGTTAACCAATGCACATTCTATATTCATTGATCTAAGGAATATATGTTTCTGTGATTTCTTGAATAAGTTTGTGGTTGTGTTTAATAATGATATTTTGGTATATTATAAATTTAAAAACAAGAATGGATGTCATTTATGTGTTTTCTTGAAAAACCTAAATGAAAATAAACTATATGATAAATTCATCATGTCTGGGTTTTGGTTATAAAAAATTTATTCTTTCATAACATTGTTTCTAATGATGGCATAACTGTTAATACTACTAAAACAATAACGGATAAATAATGTCCAAGACCCAAAAAATTACCTTGATTCATAGTTTTCTTGGTTTAGAAGGTTAATAACTGAGGTTTGTTGAAAATGTTTAATATTTTTCTATCCCAATGTATATGTTAACTTGAAAAGGTGTTAAGTTAATCTAGGAAAAATAATGTGGATAATGTCTTTAGGAATTGAAAAGAAGGTTATCAAATTCTCAATGATTGCACTACCTTCACGAAATAGATACTTTTCAATATATTGTGACACTTCATTGCACGAACATGGTTTTTTCCATATACATAATGATTTGGTAATTTCTTATGCTTCACGTCAATTAAAACCTCATTAGTAAAATTATCCTACACATGATTTGGAACAAGATTCTATTGTTTTTTCATTAAAAATATTGAGGCATCTTTTTTATGCCAAAAATTGTGAAATATATGCTGATCACAAATTTCTGAAGTATATATTCAATCAGAAATAATTAATCATGTGATAGAGGAGATTTCTATAATTTATCAAGGATTATTTTTGCACAGACAATTGCAATTTATGAATGGTATATAAAGATGCTGAAACTTTGAGAAGAAAGAGAAATGCTAAATTAAACATGCTATATTTGGAATGAGATCCTTTGGTTTATGATTTGTTGAATTTTAGATAAGAAGTTGTTAGTGAATGGAATTTCTCTGTTTTTTCAGGTGGAAGTAAAATCATCTATAGTAGAGAGAATAAATCAGGCACAAAAGGAAGACAATGAGTTACAAAAAATAGTAGAATTGGTTTTAATGGTATGTTACCTGAATTCTACATTGATAATGATTGTGTTTTGATTTTTGGAAAGAGGTTATGTGTTCCATGTGATTCCCAATAGAAGAATGAGTTGTTATGCAATGCTCATAATCATCAATTTTTATTTCATCCTAGTAGTAATAAAATATATAGTGATCATTGGAAGTATTACTGGTGGGATGGAAGAAAGAGAGATATTGTTGACTTTACCCTGAGATGTTTGATTTTTCAATAGGTTAATGTAAATTGGTACTTACGGAAAGGGGTACATCAGCATTTTTCAGTTCTAGAGTGGAAATGGGAAAATATATCTAGTTATTTTGTAGTGGGATTACTAAAAACTTCCAGTTTTAGAAATTCAATCTAGATTTTTGATGATTTATTTACTAAATATAGCCATTTTCATCCTATTCGATAACTCTTTCTCTAGATCATATTTATTGATTGTACATTAAAGGGATTGTCTGATTAAATGTAATTCCCCTCTATATTGTATCTGTTCACGATCCCAAGTTCACTTCCAACATTTGGAAGGGCCTACAGATGTTATTGGGTATTGAATAAAATTTTAGTACATCTTTTCATCCTTAATTAGATGGGAAGTTAGAATGAACAATTCAGACCATGGAAGATATGCTACATTCTGGATCAATGGATTACTAGGGAAGTTGGAACCAACATCATTCATTAGTTTATTATCATATAATAACACGTGTCATTCCAGTCTAGTGCTAACACCATCAGAGTCATTATATGGAAAGAGATGCTGAACTCTTTCTTTTTTAGGATGAATAGGGTGACAAGATGTTTATGGGACCATTAGTAATAGAAGAGATGGAATAAAAATTTTAGTTGATTCGAAAGCACCTGAGAACTGCTAAGAGTAAACAGAAAAGTTATGAGGATAACCAGTGGAAGGATCTTTCATTCGAGGTAGCTGGTCATGTCTTTCTCAATGTTTCTCCATAAGAAGTGTGATTCATTTCTGTAAGAATGGAAAGATGAGTTTAAGGTTAATTGGACCCAATGAAATCCAAAAAAATGTTGGATCAGTTTCACACATAGTGGATTTGCATCCATGTTTATCACAGGTACATAATGATTTTATAGTTTAAATATTTAGAAAGTATATGCTTGATCCATTTGATGTTTTGTGTCTAAAGATAGTTCAGTTGTGAGGATGCAATTCCAAAAAGGAGGGAAGGATCTAAAAACCATTTTATTTATAGAAAAATACATTTTAAATTTTATTAATATTTATGAATAAGATAATATTTTTACATTAATGAGGTTTTTTTGTCTGATAGCATAGAAAACATGAAAAAAAGGATTTCGTTGAAATATTACGTTACACACAACATTGAGTTGTCCTGAAAAATAATATGATAATATTATTATTTTAAATGGTACTTAATAAATATTTGTGGTATTGGTGGGAATGATCAGAACAAATTAAAATATGATAATAAATGTTTTTTACAAACATTTATTGAATAAATTATAGAGGCTTAAAATAATAATGAATTTGATTTAAAGTATTAAATACTCAAATATTTTTAAAAGGTTGTTTTACCGCCTTTTCATGGAGAACACTTTTTAAATATATTTTTTGTCAAATTTATATGGATTATTTGAAAAAATAAACTTCTTATACCGAATTGGGACATCAAAGTTTACTTTGTATATATTTCTGTTAGTTTCCTACTAAAGTTCATTTTTAATTAATAGTAAAAATACAACATTTTAAGTGAAAACCGCCATTTCATCTAATTTATTTATATTTTTAGATTTTAATTTTAATTTGTTTTAATGGGTAATTGTATCATATCTTTATCAATTAACAAAATTTTCTTTATTAAAAGTAATTTCACATTGAAATTGGGCATAAACACATGTCAATGGTTTGGTAGTTTTTTGTTCATAAAAACACGCTTTCTGGTTTTGACAGTTGGAATTAATTTTAAATTAAATTATGCAACTTTCATATTTTTAATTTATAAAAATTGAATACATATTGAGAATAAGGATTTCCAAATTATGAAAATTGTTACCTTTTATTTTTAGACAATATGAATAGTAAATTCAGTAATTATTTTATTTACCATTGTTGAAGGGTAAATATGATAAATAAGGGTAACAAGTATTATTAAAAAAATATTAAACTACTCTATCATGTGTAATAATACTATTGGATGATATATGTATGACCATGGGTATCCTTGGGTTGATTTTGAGTCTCCATGGAGAAACATTAATGTGAAAAGGACATTTTATAAGTATTAATTTATTGCAAAGAAAAATATAACATAAACATGTATTTTTTTCTATTTTTTTACAAATATATAAGTGATATATTAGAAAATAAATATTCATTATAAATATAATTTTTAGGCATCATATATATATATAAATTTCATACACAATGATGAAGTACTAATTACCTTATTAATGAATGATTTAAATAAATGAGATTATAAATATTAAAATAATTTTTTTACATCTTTTTATTCCATAATTGAATTTTACAGATTATTATGAATTTTTATCATTTAATTAATGAATTTTTTTTGAAATAATTAAGTTTTAATGGAATTTTAAAAACTCAATATACAAATTGTTTAAAAATTATCATAAATGAGTTTTTAAAACAAATACTATTTTAATAAATGATATAATAGTCCTAAAAATATATTATTAGGACAAATGACTTATATAATGTTTAAAATTACATTAATAAGCCACTTGAGGTTCTATTTTCATTTTATAGTAAATATATTAACCATATAGTTTGAATATAAATGAAGACTTGGTTAGAGTTAAATTAAATAACTAAGGGTTAATGCTAAAAGAGATTCTTAAATTTGTGATTTAGAATTCTCTAAAACATATTTAATGAGAGTTTCTCAACCCCAAAACATAATATATTTATAATTAATGACTTTTGGATATTTTTAAACCTCATATAATTTTATAATAAAATAACACTTCAAAACATTTCTAAAGTTCCCCTTATCCCTCTTAAAAAGGGGAATCACTCCGACCTATTTAATCAAACATTTCAATCCCCTTCTATAATCCAACATCTATCAAAATAATCTTTTAAAGCCCTAAATTAATTCTAGAAGCATTACATTATGAATAATGATATTAAAGAATTAATTTTGGCTCAAATGAAAGGGAGTTACAGGTTTAAATAGGTAGCATCTTCGCTAAAGCTCCTTTAAATTATTTTACTTCTTCACTCCCTATATTATTATTATTATTTTTTACATAACAAAACAAGTATTATCAATTATTTCAGATGATTTTATGAGATAGATTTTACATACACATACACACACCTCCATCTAATGGATACAAACTTACTGTTTCTGTGTAGGGAAAATTACAGCTTCATGAAACAATGATTGTTCAATTTTCCCCTACCACCTCCCATGGTGGCCATTATGATAGAAATATATTTATATATGATATTTATTATATTTTTTGACTATATTATTATTTTATTTATTTAAATCATAAATTTATGATTCCCATAAGTTGTAAATTTGATAATTTCATTTGAGGAAGTGCGGTCTTCCGCCCTCTCAATATGATTTGACTCGTTCATGCCATAAATGGAAAGTATAAATGATGTATTTAATGAACTTATTTAACACATATAAAATATTATATTATATAGTAATTAAAATATACCAAATTAGGATTTAGTTTTCATTCCTTGAAATATGAAAAATAAATGAAATTATCGTTCATGTGAATGTACGCCTTATCGCCTCCACGAACAACGCATTTCACTTCTTATCTCCAAATATTATGTACTATTATAAATATATACATAGGATATATAAGATATTCATATTATTAATATCATTTTTTACATAATGGAATTTCAACCACATGGACTATTTTTAAATATAAAATGTTTATTTAGGACTCGTGTACTGAATATAGACTAACGACTAATATTAACTTAAATAATTTTGTAATGATTAAAATGAGGTAATAAATGATATAAAAAGAATAATAAAGATGAAACATGTTATGATGTAGGTATATATTAATATTAGTTTATTATTTAAGAAGAATAAGGATCATATGTGACAATTCGAACTCAAGGTAAGGGACTTCATTGCAATATCCTTTCATTTACGAATATTTTGGTTTCTACACGACCTTTTTTATATGATGTATAATTATAACCTTTTTAATTTAATTTAATTCCAAAATTTTAAAATGAAATACTTATTATAAATAATTTTACAATTCAACAAATGGAATGTATCTTTTTAACATACGATGTGACAATGACCTTTCCTCTGTCCCAAGAATTATTGGTTATTTCGATTCCTTCAAATAATTATTGTTTTTAAATAGAAATAATACCATATTCCCTTTTTACTTATTTTGGAATTAAAAATGGTTTTTAGAAATAATTTATTATGTCAATATATTGTAATGATATATTATTATTGTAATGTAGAAATGCTTTCTTCAATTTATGATTATTTTATGTGTTATGAATATGTTATGGTTCATGAGAATTGTTTACGTATACAGGTGGTTCCATGGTAAACCAAGGGAGGGTGACCCTTAGATAACTCTCCAAATAATTGGGTAATGTGAAAGAGGTAAACTTTAATGTCTATACTAATTGATTTTTTTAATATACTGTGTTGGCATTCCAAATGTAACTCTCTATATTGTTGTGAAAGCTACAATGTAAGTTTGTTATGGATGCCACATGTTAAAATTATGAATTTTATTTTTGTGTGTTATTCATACATATTATGATTTCATGAGTTATGTTAATGGTGTTATGTTTTATGAGTGAAATGTATGTTTTCATTGATTTATATGTATTTATGGGCTAATTTTTTCATTCCTTGTTTTAGAACCCTTATTGAGTTTTTTATACCCATCCCATGTTTTTGAAATGTTTTTCACTGGGTATTAGGATTGGTATGAGAAATGGAAAATTCATGTAGAATAATATAAAGAAAATAATTCTTGTTCAATTATGGTGTTTAATTAATGTGGAAAAAATTGGATTGAGTAGAAGTGTCTACCTTGTAATATTTTGAGTTGTAATGTAGTACTAATGACATAATTCACTAAAACTCTAAACCAGAAAAAAATCCTAAATGTGAATTCTTGATATTACTCAATATTATGTAATATTTTTGTGTGGGACTTTATACATAACATTAATTGTTGATTTTATATCAAATTGTATCTATTGAACATGAAAAATAAATTATATTAATGTAATAAATTAATAAATTCCTCAAATTCCCTCCCCCCGATATAAAAAGGAAAAAACAACCCTTTTTCTAAATCCAAAATAACAATTTGTTTTAGGTAATATGATCCAAAATCTTTTACTTGGATCTCAACCCACATTATACAGTTCTTAGTTATTTTATAAATCATACCATAGATGGTTTAAAGTGTAAAAAAAGTATATAACAACTCTTACCTTTATTAAAAACTCAAATTTTTTTAATTACAAAGTATTTACAATAAATAAACCTGAATTTTTGAGATGTACAGTGGATTATGTAATTAGGTACATTACATAAACATTTAAAATATAATAAAACAACATCTTTATTGAAATATTCTTTGACATGATTTCATTTAAAACTGCACGAGATAACCTGAAGAAATATATATGAAATGGGTGAGCTATACAACCCAGTAGGGACTGAACTTGTCATAAGGTAAACCAGGTCAGATAAAAGGAATATTAAAGGGTATAAAAAGATTCAGAATCATAAAAACGAATGATATGACATGATATTGAATATTAACATAAATGTAACGTGGGAAAAGTGACAAAAAATTAAAACACTACATCATAGTTCAAGGATATCTTCCAAGACATAAAAATGGAAATAGTTTCATAAAATAATGTATTTAAATACCTATCCCAACAATTAATATCATTATACTAAACATTAACCAATAAAATAATGACTATATAATTTCAGAAACACTCTTTACTTTCATTTAATTATCAAGCTTATGTGTGCCACATAGATCATACAACATGGAATCATTCATCCTCTTATTTTCTTCCATGAGTTTATATTTTGGAATAAATATATGTAAATCCCAAATAATGATGAATATATTTTTATAAATGTGAAAATAATTGATAGAAATTGGGTATGTTATTCACTAGATAATTACATCGGCATTTATTCTTACAGTGAAATTGTTTTACATCATAATGACGAAGTGAAAATATTCATAGAAGGACTTAATGGGACAGAAATGGGTCTCATGTAATTTAGAAATAAAAGGTAAAATATATATAATTAAATAAAAAATAACTCATTATTAGGAATTTAAAATTAAATTGAATAAAAGGAAAAAGACTCTTGTATTAAGGGTCTGAAGAGAGGTTCCCTTGTAAATTTTTTGATGCTTAATGAAATCACATAAAAATTCATAAAATGGGTAGATAAGAGTGAAAGAAGACTATATAAATTTTAAAATAACATTTCAATTAATAGAGACATGTAAATTCATATACCAAAAATAAGAAATGGATAATATAATTCATAGAAAAATAAAGAAAACTTAATAAAGAAGAGAAGGGAAATAACCCTTACATGAGTGTGTGACTCGAAAATCATGAAAATGGGATAATTGAGAGCATGAGGATCATTGGGAGGATTATAGATAAAGTATGATAGAGTAGGAATGTGATACCATAATTTTTAGTGATAAGAAATTAGATCGTGGGAGGATTGATATATGAAAATAGAGGGATTTCATTAATATTTATGTTTCAATCTATAGAAAAAAAAATTCAAAAACCACAAAAATTAAAATGATTTTTATCGATGGTTTCCTTAAAATAGGGATGTCTTTATTTATTTTATTATCTAATGGGATGAATTTATTTAAATATTAATCTTACATAAGTGTAGTTGAGTCACATATTTAATGAAAAGAATTTAGAATCATAAAATATATTATATGTTTTGGATGATTCATAGTGTATTTAAAAAATTAATATAATAAAACTAAAACAGTATTACATTTAGGTGAAAACGTATATTTTTTCTAGGATACCCATTATAGTATTATTACATCATATTTGGGTCATTATGATGTCATAAAACACGCTGTATATTTATATAGTATTTAATTTTTACTTTAAAATTTGACAGGCACAAAAAATTATGAAAAATTCACAATTGGATTATGTAAAATATTATCATTACAAATTTTTTTTAATTTTGTCTAAATAATTTTATAAATATGTGAACATTCATTTTTAAAAAAAATTATATACATAAATTGAAAATGACATATTTTTGGAAATAACAATTTTTGAAACCCTAATGAAACATTAAATTTGACTTTATCAAATGTAAATGATTGTTTAAATTTAATAAAAATTATTTAATTATTATATGTCATTAATAAATTATTTATTTAAAAATATATTAATTCTCCGAAATAGATTCATTAATTGTGTTAAATATTACCAAAAAATACTATTCATGTTTTATAGTACCATGATGAAAATATATTAATTATTATTTACAATATAATGCACAAAATAAACATTATATGGTCTAGATACATATCCCTTTAATAAACCCTTGTATTCCCACTATGTATAGTGCATACCGGTGAGACTTCCATGGGGCCGTTTGATATATATAATTTTGGGTCGTGATTGTTAGGATCTTGAACATCTCTTGTAAGTGGTTTCTCTCTTGCTTAAGTTGTTAGATCATATCTTGGTCTTAGTCAATTTTAAATACAAGTGATGATATCTCCCTTGAATTCTCTGATAAATGGGATTTATACGGTTAAGTCCTACTTGATGAGGCTGTCACATCCATTAACTGGATAAATTGTAATTGTTAAAGAAATATATTTATATGAATCGTGTGGTTACTATTTAACATCTAATTATAATAAATAAATAATCAAAATGGAAATTTCAAACTAATTGGATAAAAAAAAATAAAAAAGTGACTATTCTTTCTATAATAATATTACATATTAATTTCTTTATCATAAATTAATTTTTTGTATAACTGTTTGGGTTTTTTCTATCTTCCCCCTTGACAAATATCATCCCATCAATTTTCATTCCACCCCCTTAAAATAGAGTTGGGTAACTCTATCCCATCCCCTCCTCTGGTTCCCTTTTTCACTCATTACACTTCTGGAATATCCACAACACATTGACATGGTGAATACGATTATTTCATCAAATGAACTCTCTTTGATATTAGATTATAAAATAATTCTCTTCATAGAAAAGATCATTCTCTAATGATACCACCTGATGATTTACTACATGTGAGTGTCTAGGAATGTGCATACTAAAGGGAGATACCTGGAATACATAATGAACATGATATAGGTTAAGTGGGTGTGCCAGTCGATATTGCCACCAATCTAGTATGATCATGGATCCCAAAGTGGAATATGTATATTGGACTAAGGTTTCCCATATTCTGAATTATCATCACATTCTTCTAGGGAGATATTCATAGGATACCATGTCTCCAAAAAAATTAGTTGTTATCTATGATTTTCATCAAAAAGCTTTCTCAGACATTGAGCAGCTGTGATATGCTTCTGAATGGTCTTAACCATTCCGCTATATATTTGACCATTTTAGGACCAAATAGGTTTTGTTCCCCTACATCATCCCAACATGCAGGTAACCTGGAACTCTTCCCATAATGGTACTCATAGGGAACCATTTGGATTCTTGAGTGGATATATTTGTTGTAATATAACCCGACCATTGTAAGATGTCAATCTCATCCTATTTTAAAGACAATTGGTAATTCTCTCAAAATTTCTTCCATGATCTAGATAGTTTCATAGAATTGGATATCAGTTTGAGGGTGATAATCCATGTTTATGATCAAATCATTGTTTAGATTATGTTGATGAATTTTCTAGAACATGGAGGTTATTCATGGATCTTGACTAGATATAACTAATAGTGGTACTCCATATAGCCTGGGTAGTTCCATGATAAATATCCATGTAAGAATATCTAGTGATAATTCATGTCATATCACAATGAAGTCTGAATCCTTTTTAAAATGATTCTCATAAAACCGTATAACATTATTCCTCCATTATTTCCTTGGATGATCAGTGAAAAAGTACATGGTTATGTTTTCCTATTTCAATGTAGGCGTGGGTAATGGTTACATCATCAACATGGAATTTTCCACTTCCATTTTCACTTGATGACATACACAACAACATGATGTATATTCATGGATCCCATTATTAATATTTTCCCACCAATGGTGTTCTTAGTGATCTCGATATATCATTGTGTGTCTTTGGTGGATAGATATGGTTGAGAATTGTGCATCATCAAACATCTCCTTTATTATCTCATGAATTTATGCTACACATATATTAACCCAAATCTCAAAACGTGTTCATCATGAACAATTAATTCCAAGGAATTATCATTCCTAATAGATTCCATTTTCTTCATGATTTCCCACATCGTCTCTTAGAGTATCCAATAACCTCTCTAAAATAGATGGTTGAGTAATCAATTGTGAAACTATTTATGATATTCCTTCGCTTATGTTTCACATCACCATACATTAAAAATATATGATGATAAGATCTTTCTCAATTCTCACCAATGAAAAAATTTCCATATCCTATCTTTTTAGATCATCTGAAAAATTATTCACATTTCTAGGATGATAGTAGATTGAGAAATCATAGTCATTATCATCTCCAACAACTATCATTGGAACATATTCATCTCTTGTTTCATTAATATATATATCTATATATATGAGGCTTTTGAGAATCTTATATATTTCACACATCTCTTAAAAGAGATAATTTTTCAAAACATTCAAGTTGATGATCACTACGACCAAATCTAGATGTTTAGTTGGATAGTTATTCTCATGAATCTTCAAATTCCATGATGAATATTATATCACATTTTAATTCTACAATAACACAAATCCCAAGTTGTTTTTCGATGCATCATTGAATACCATGAAAATTTCACCACATAAGTACATTGTAAGCTTAGGGGAAGTGATAATCCTCATTTTCATATCCATTAATATGGCATCACATTAATTCTTCTAGGAACACATTACTCCCTTTTGTGTTTTCATTGTAGGATTGTTTTATAATCAAATTAATTTCTCACAAATCAGTAATAATACCCAGCTAGCCCAAGTAAACTATGAATATTTATCACTAATGTTGGACTCTTCAACTCTTTAATTACATTATTAATTGAAGAGTCCACATATATATCATTTTTTTGGATGATATGTCCCATGAAGGAGACATTACTAAAATAGAAACCACATTTTCTATACTTGAAAAAAGTACCACCTTTCACAATGTCTTTAGCACAATACTCAAATTATCCTCACTATCCTCCTTACTTATGGAGTATATTATAAAATAATCTATAATTACAACCTAAATATTTCTTGAGGTAATCTATAAAACATATATTTATCTTGTTCATGATGATCACTGGAGTGGTAGTGAGTCCGAAATGAATCACTATAAACACATAGTGCTTGTACCTTGTATGAAAATTAATATTAGCGATATCCTACTTCTTCACACAAACATAGTAATATAATGACCACATAACCACCTTGAATAAATATTTTTCTCTATGTTTCTCATCTAATAAGTCATCAATATGAGGCAAAGGATAATTTTTATTTATCATGATTTTGTTGAGATAATGATAATGGGTGCAAAGGTGCTTTTAACCATACTTCTTCTTGATGTAAATGACTAGTGCACGCCATGGTGAAGCACTTTATCATATGAACCCTTTATACAGTTTATCCAGTAGTTTTTTCTTCATCTAATCAAGATCTACAACATCCATTCGATATAGAGTCATTTATAATGGAAATTCCTCACATATAACCTCAATTGAAAACTCAACCTCTCTATCATGGGAAAGACCAAAAAATTAATCGGTAAACATATCATTTTATAACCTCATAATGGTCATATCTTCAAGGATGGTCCTTCTATTAGAGTCATCCATTTTCTCTTAATATACATTCTTATTGGTAATTAATAACTGTACTATAGATGATGGTTATATTGAATATTCATCCTTATCTAGGAATGTTTAATGAATATGTGGGTGTTTTTATATACAGAGAGTAACTTCCTTCACATGTCAAGTTATGTTTCCTCAACATGGGAACTCAAATCCATTCCCATAATTTCATAAAATTCCTCTAAATTTGAAATGATAAGGGTCACCAGTAAATTCATCCCACAATCATTGAAATCAGAGGAGTTATATACATATGATGCAATAATTTCCCCATTTTTCATTTTAAACAACCACTCTATATTAATGATTTGTGGTGGTGTTGGTATATTTCTACTAATTTATCATGATATGAATGAATTTATAAAACCAAAATTAAAAATTATTTTTTCTATTATTAATTAAATAACTAGTGTACATATAAAAACATCATTTTGAGGATTCAAATCAGTGGTAGTGATGGAAAAATATTTACCTTACTGCCATCATGGTTTTTTGTTGTCTTTTAATGCCATTGGATCCTTGAATTGGATTGAATAGTTCTGTGGTGCCATGTAGTTTTATAAATGAACAATATTTTAAGAGTTGATTGTATAATTCCTTTAATATTTTGTAGCATTATATTTCTCATGTCAGTAATCATTGGTAGGTTCTATTCCTTACCAAACCTAATGAATTTCCTCATGAACATTTGTCTATTTCGATGATTCATTGTTCCATACCTTTTACAATTGGGGTATTGGAATTTCTTTTCCCTCTTAGATTACCCTACATGACTACCATAATTAAACTCCACTTTTTGTTTCTTTTCCTATTATTACCATTGAGATTTTACAATCATAATTTTGACTTTGAGGTCACATCAAACAATTTATTCATATCTATAAATGTTATGTATCAAAAATTATTTTTTTGGAATAGGTTTTATCCAAATAATGAAATGGTCAACCTCGAATTCGGTGGTAACGGCATAGCTGGAGGAGTACCTTCAATGTAGTATAAAATTTCACTTGTATGCCCTAAAATATTCTTCGTCATTATTATTTATAGAAAATAAATCCCTTTCAATTGTAATATATAGAGTTCATGGAGAATATTTATATGAAAATATTTTATGAAAATCCTTCCACCCCATTAATTTTGAATCATCTGTATGATTTATATATTTGATCATTGTCCTAAAATGATGATATTCACCTTCCATGTGATAAATATTCAATAGGACATTCTGTTGTTCCCACCATTGAAAGATGGATAAGATAATTTCAGTGGATTTGAATCACTATTCATTGATTAAAGGATAAGATGGCCCATTAAAATTATGATTCCATAGATGCATGAAGATCATGATTTACGATTGATCTCTATTAGGGGTGTTTGAATGTTCTTCTTATTCCATGATTATATTAATTACCAGATTTAGCCGATAGAGTATCACCATGATGTGGGTGATTCCTACTCTCATCGGGTTTTGGAATATCACTGGGGTAGTCGTCATATTGCTCTCCTCATTGATTGTTTCCCTGATTCCTGTAATTTTTATCCATTGGCTAGAATAAAAGGAAAATTAATGATTCTGATATTTAAAATATAAACACATAAATAGTAATTTAATGACATTAATGGGATTAATTATAACATAAATGTATTAAATTAACTTATGGATTTCTTGGCTTTAGTCATTATTATCCGTGATATATTTTTTAACATATATTCTTATGGATATTTTATTACTCCCATAATAATGGTTCGTAATGAGAATATGAATTACCAAATAATATCCCCTGAGAGTGTAAAACCATGTGTATAGTAGGGTTCATTATTTTGTACTAGGTAACCATGAGTTATGACTGGAATACCATGTAGAAGTTATTTCTTGGAGGTATATCTATGCTAGAAACACATCTAGTTGTATTATCCAGACATGGTCTTATTTCCATGATAAACCACATATAATACACTAACCAATATTTGTGTTTGTTTTCTTCTAATTTGGTTTATCCATAAGGAAATCTCTATATGGTTATAATTCTATTACCAAATATAACTAAAAATTTCCTTTAACACCAACTATAATAACTATTTTCTTTATTTTATATTAAATAGAAATAATTATATACAATTTCACTTAATTAAATATGAAAGATCAATAACTACAATCTATTTGAGAATTAGGTGCATTACATAACAATTTAAAACATAAAAATCAACATTTTCATTGAAATCTTCCTTAAAATGATTGCACATTAAATTTCTCAGGATAAAATAAAGAAATACATAAGAAAGGGGTGAGATATTGAGCCCATTAAGAGAATAAAAATGTAAAAAGGTAAAAAATGTTATAAAATAGGAATTTCACGGGGAATATAAATATTATGAATCATAATAATAAAAGATAAAACTTTATGTAGCATGATAACATAAAGGAAACATGGGAAATGTGGTAATAACATAATACAATGAATCTCAGGTCAAAGATTACAACCAATACATAATAATAGAAAATGTACCCTTAAATAATTAGGATAAAACTCTACACAACATGATGTATCATGATATTAAACATTACCCAATCGATTAGAGAAATATATAATTCAGGGAGTACCTATAACTTTCATTTAATTCTCATTCTTAATTGTTCTATGTAGATCATACAACATAGATTCATTTATCCTCATATTGTATTCCATGAATATAGATTATGGAATTAATATATGTTAATAGATAATATTTATTTTTATATGATCATAAATGTGAATATCTTTGAGGTACATTTGGAATGTAATTAATTATACAATTATTTTGTCATGGATTTCTATAGTGAAATTTTTGGCCGAATTACTGGGATGTTTAAATATTCCCAGAATGAATTAATGTGTTAAAAATGGGTATCTAATACTTTTAAAATATAGAATAAATAATAGTTAAGGTAAAAATAAATACCCCGTCATTAGGAATTGATAATCAAAGGAAATAAAATGAAAAAAATATTCTTGAATAAATTAGATAAAGAGAGGTTCCATTATATAATTTTGGAAGCATAACGACTTTAGTTAAAAATTCATAATATAGGTTAACCAGATTGAATGGGAAATCAAATAATTTGTACATTATATGGGATTCAATAGGGATATATAAGCACCTATCCCAAAATTAGGAAAAGGGAGAATATAGGGCATTACATAATAAAGATTCTTGAAGATATTGGGGAATTTATAGAACCCCTACTTGAATGTGTAACTCCTGAAGTTTGAAAATGGGATTCATGAAAGCATGGGGATCCTTGGTAGGATCATAATGATGGTATTTAAGATTAGGGAAATTATCCATGGATTTTTATGGAAGATAAATGGAATCAAGGGGTGGTTTGTATATGAAAAGAAATGAATGTATTTAATATTTATGTTTTGGACTCCTCTAAATAAAATATTAGAAACCACAATTCCTCTCAGGGGTTTTCAAGGTTTTATTCTGAAGTGGATTGTTTTTAATTATTTTATTAGTAAAAGGGATGATCATATTGAATTATTACCCATGCTGAAGTGGAGGTGGGTCACAATTTTAGAGAAATAAATTTAAAATCATAAAGTAAATTTTCTTGTTTTGGAGGATTCATAATGGATTTATAAAATTAATCGAATAATATAACAAACCAGTTATTTTTGGGGTTAATGTAAATTGGTCTGAGTATACCCATTTTAATATTTATTAAATAATTTTTGAGTATTTATGTCGCCATAAAACACACCCTATGTTTATATGGTATTTAAATTTGTCCCAAAAACATGACATGATTAGAAAATTATGAAAAATTCACCTTTAGATAATCTGATCATTCTGATTCCAAAAATAATATTAATTTTACATAAATAATTTACTAAATATTACCTTTTTCAATTTTAAAATTATTATTGACATTTTATGAAGATGACGTGTTTTTGGTTATATCATTTTTTAGAACCCTAGAAAACATTACATTTGAAATCATAAAATGAATATGATAATTTATATTTAATAAAAATAATTAAGAAATAATTTTTCATCAATATATTGTTTATTTCTAAAATACATTAATTCTTCAAAATAAATTCTTTAATTGAATTTATTTTTACCCAAAAATACTATTAATGTTTTATAGTATAAAAAATATATTTATTAATCCTTATAAAATGTTTTACTTAATAAATTTTCTAGAGTCTTGGTAAAAAACATTTAATACACTCGCAAATGAACTATGATTAGGGTGCATGATAGATAGACATTTATGGGGTCATTAAACAGACAAGGGTTGGGTCGTGATCTCAATGATCTTGAAGTAACCCCATAAATGGTTTTACTCATGGTTAAGTTTTTGGATCTCACTTTGGGATTAATCAATTAAAAATCCTATTGATTCTATCTCCCTCAAAAGCTTTGATAAATAGGATTCATAGGGTAATATCTTACTAGATGAGGCCATCAATTCATTTGATTATGTCAATTTTATTTATTAAATCTTTATATTTATATTAATCACATAATCATTGTTTAACATTTATATTATCAAGGGTAAATATTTTTAATGGTCTTTTGATTATAATTATATATAACAAAACAATAAATTCTCAAGTGTTTCATATAACCATATTACATAATGAAACATTAAATAAGAAGTTAATTTTATTTATAACATTTTGGGATGTTACAAATTATGTAGATTGAAGAATAGGTATAGTTCTTAACAATGCATTTTTGATTTTTTCCTTTTACAACTACTTAAAATCTTATTAAAACATGATTAAATAATAATAAAATATATATCATTTTAAAATATTTTTTATGTTAACTTCTTACTTTATATTCATATCCTCTTCCTTAAAATAGATAATGAAAATATCATTTGTGTATCTAATGTACTACTAAATCATGAAAAATCATAATTTTCTTCAATAACGACCGCTGATTGATGGTTATAATGACAGATTTAATATTTATTTTTTATATTAATAAAATATTTATAACTATAAATAGAAAACATAATACTTTTTTGATATTAATAAAATATTTATAACCACATCACATAAAATATTTTTATATGAATAATATTAGAAATAAAATTTTATTCGTTTTATAATGATAATTATTTAACAATAAAATAATAATTTCCTTTATTCTATAATGATAATTTAATAACAGGAACATTACTCAAGCATAGGTATTCCTAATTGTCTTCTATATTGTAATGTAGTTCACTTTTCATAAACATCATTCTTAGATGAATTTAAAATTATAATTTATTTATTAAAATTATATTAATGTTATTATTTTTATTCTTTTCTTGACTGAATAATTGATTATTATTCCATATAAAATCTACCAATGTCTTTTAGGATATATGATCCAAATATCATCAAATTATTAGATGTGAATTTAATTGATTTAGTAACTATATGTTGCATGGTAATTAATAAAATAATGGGAATAATAAAAATGTAAATATTTCTCAAGAATGAAAAAAATTAATATAATTTTATCGTACAGGAGGAAATGAAAAATATGTGAGAATTCAGACTCAAGCTAAGAGACACATAACTTTAAAAAACATATTTAAAAATTATCAAAAATTTATTTTAAATATATTTATCTTCCATGTCAATATTCATAAATAATTTATGTATATATTTATATTAACATAAATTTTCTGAATAAGGTATTTTTATGGCATTATATCTCATGATTTCAATATGAATATTTTTAGGTATTTTATATGAAATGTGTGACATTCATCCTATAAGGAAATATATATATATATATATTTATGTATATATTGTAAATATATTTACCCAGTATTATAACCATTATTTTATGTTTCAATAAAACAAGGAAATTTTCTATTTTGTTAAAATGAAAAATCATATTTCACTTTGTTCTTTATATTTTAGTGTTGAAAATGGTTTTTAAAACACAAAGGGAATTTCAATACTTGAATTTGTTTTTCATATGGGTTTAAATGTATTTATCAATGTTAATGATAATAATATTGATGAATAAAATGATTTATTCATGATACATAACTTTATAATTTCATATGATGAATAGGTGTGCCCAACATAACTATATAATGGTTGATCGAGATACATATTATATGATAGTTTAGTCCAATTCAACTTATACAATGGGTGATCCCCCTTATTGGTTTCCAATGCATTGGTTATTTTTCCTTGTATTTAACAGAATAAAGGATGGAGTTAATCACTGTTGTTTACCCTATGTATTTAATAAAGATAATGCTATTTCTGAAATGGATTTATAAATGGTTATAAATTTGATTTCATATGATTCCCAAATGGGGTTTCTAATTACATTCTATGTGTTTTAATGTTTTTAATTGTGAAACTTGTTTATTTTTTTAATTTAAAAATGATTTATTTCCTTATATCAAAAAAAGGGTGATAAATGTAATAATTTTATGGGTATTTATGAATCTTAATGAGCAGACTGATTTATTATTTAACTTACCGTAATACTATTTTTATTTTCATATTGATTTCTGAAAAATTTCGTTTCGGGGTTTAAGGATGTGTAGGGAATAATATGAGGTTAACATGAAAATTAATAATAATTTTCAAGAAAAATGTGTTTATTTTATTTCGATGTATATTTTGGTTGAAATGGATAGATATTAAGAGTATCCACATTGTAATTTATATTTTCATTAAATCATATTTATAACTTAATTCACTAGAATACTAAACCTAAAAAGATCCTCAAAATGTAACAATGTGTAATAAATAATAAAGATTCAGTTTAAAGATCAAGTCCTAACTTCATTCGTATGTAGAACAAACTATATAGTTTTTATATTATTTTTTATCACTGTTAGATTTTTGGAATTATTTCCCACCAAATAAATTCAATTATATAGATTGCTTATGATACACACAAACCAGTTTCAGAAAAATTCCTAATATAGTACAACATTATAAAGTAGTCATTAATTACAAGGTTTGAATAAGAAAAAAAATTCAAAAAATTTAATCTTTTTTAGATAATGACATATATTGATATTTATGTAGTTATTTTTATGTAATGCATTTGTATGCTTTAGATATATATTTTTCATAAAAAGGATTTTTATTTAATTTTGTGGGAATGTAAGGTAATAAAATATTTTCTAATTTATGTAAATATATATCAAATAATATACATATTATATTTAATTTTTATTTCAAAATTATACTGTAAGATTTTTTCTTAATTATTTTAATATCGATTTTTTATGAATAGAAATAATAATGATTTTTATTAAAAATGAATTTTAATTTAAAGAATTTAAAATGTAAAATATTATTTAATATAGTGTTTAAAGGTAAAATTAGTTTATTTATAACAGTATTAATCCTAAATTGGGTGATTATAACTAATTTTATGGTGGATTTTTGCATAAAAATATTTAATTTTTAATCTTTTTATCAATTTTTATTTGTTTAATATTAATTTAATTTATTCTTATTATATTAATTGAAAATGATAAAATGTATTATATATATGGATTCATAACAACAAATATTAAATAATATGTTTTTTGGTCATAATGAATACTAAAACTATAAAAATTCATTATCTTGTGGATGTAAAAACATGTGTAAAAGGGGTTAAACAAGAAGATAAGTTTGAGTTCTCTGATTAAAGGTTTCTAAATCACATTTTACAAAAATATTTACACCTCATATTATAATAATTTATAATCTTTTTCCATTTTTAATAACTTTTATATTAAATATTTATTTATTATATTTTATTCTGTTAAAAACATCCATGTGCGCCCTCTCCTATACATAAAAATAGACACCTATACATTCTCATATTTACACCATGTTTTCCCATATATATTAACCAAAAACTAAAATATTATATTCTAAACATATGTATCCATGAATTATATTTTATGTACTTCACAGAGTCAAATTCTATGGGTCAATAACAATCGATTTAAAGAGGGATTACAGAAGAAGTGGTTATTATCCTACCAGACCCCTTTAAATTTAATACATCCTATAACGCCTCTAATTCAATGTTTTCATCATAAAATAAAATATTCATAATAATAAATACACATTAATAAAATTATTTTTATGTAAAAACCATTATTTAACATCTTTTTTATAAAATAGTAAAAAGAAACATTTCTCGTATATACGGGCAGACTACGACCTCCACATTAAGATGTTATTAACTTCCCATCACTATATTTAATATATATATATTATTATGAGTTTAAAAAATATATTTGTGATATTTATGATATATTTATTATGATAGATATATAATTATATATCTAACTTCTTAAATTTTTGTCCATTGAAAAATGATAATGTTGTTTGTACGTATGTGTAGACTACACCCTACATAATGAAATGTGATATGTTTTCAAGTCCAATTATTATGGATTCTTATATAGAAATAAATAATGATTAATTATAATATATATGATATAATAATTATTCGTTAACAGTGAATTATTATTTATCATTCATTCAATTAGTTAGTTGAAATGTACAAATAGTTTTCAAGTGTTTGCCTGACCTACCAACTCCATGAATGGTGTAACCTATTTTATATGCCTAAATTTATTGGTTGTAAATAAATATATATATATATATATATATATATATTTAAAATATAGGATATTTGTGTCATGGTTATAATTATAAATTTTTTTTAACCCCTTCCAATTTACAATTAATTAATCTAAAATACTAAAAATATCATAAAAATGAAATATTGTAAATTTGTAAATAATGATTTTAATAAGTTGATATTAACAAATGGATATTAAAATGTTATTTTAAGCTAAAATTTAGAAATATTTGTTTTTAAAATAATGTTATATTTTTTTATAAAAAAAATAATTTTATTTTTTATAGATTAATTCAATTTTAAAATATATTGATCACATTATATGTTATTTTCTTCTAACATTTATTTTGGCGAAAGACATTTCATATTCAGCACTTTTTTTTTGGTGTGGTTTATATAATGAAAATGAATTCATTTTTTTATTTTTCACAGGAAAATTAGTTTTAAATACATATACATATAATATTATCTCTGTCATGTAGTTTTTATTTTATTATTACTGATGTTTTATGAGATTTATGTTTGAATCTCACTATTTTCTTGGATTTTCTTATGTTTTATTTTTTAATAGAAAATTTATATGACTTATATATCAAGATTCCCATTAATTTTATTATTATCTATTTATTTTTGTAGATTATGTTTTTTATTTTCCTTACTATATTTAATAAAAAAATAAGCTAAAAGACTATTTTATGGTAAACCGACAATATTTCATTCGTAGGCTGAAAATAAATTTTATTCTATATCCATGATTTAAAAAATTTATTTTTTAAATTTTCATGTAACTATATAAATTGGTTTTACAAATATTATACATTTAAAAAAAGTTTTAAAATGGATTGTCTTATTATTTTATAAATAAGGTAATTTTTACATATCAACCAAAATGGGAATGAAATAATTTTTTTAATGTAAAAGAGATGAAAAAAATTTCCCTCATCCATGAACACTCATTAAATTGAATATTACATTAAATTTTTTAAAGGTTCATTTTGAAGAAAATATTTTTCTTAATATTTGGGAAATTTTATTTCATTAAATATGTTATTTTTAAGTGAAAATGTCTTTTTCATAATATTTTCAATTAATATATTAGATATATTTTCATTTATGATAACATAATTTGATGTTAACTAATATTTACTGGGGATACGATACAATTATTCCATCCTTAATTGATATTTTTATGTTTTATAATTATGACTATGTAATGCTTATTAAACTAGTTTATTTTACACAGTTTAAGGTATGAGAAAATGTGATGTCATTTTTATAAATCAAATTTCATTTCAACAAGATATAAAATGTGATGACTGTTTGAAAATATTAACTAACACTTATAAATAGAATATTATTATCTGATTGGGGGACCAACAAATATATATACCTCAAAATGAATTTCATAAATATGGATTTTATATGAGATAATATGTATTGGAATGGGTGGTAAACCTAGTTTAGTATGGGACTACGTCCACTAAGATAGTTGTGGGTGATATACTCGACAATGGATATGATATAATATGTAGTGAACCAAATTAAAATAGATAGTATTAAAATAAAAAGTTGACTAGGTAAATGTTAATTTTTCATTTTGTTTGAAACACACATCTGACTTATGCTAATTATTCTATGTCATTTATCACGTTTTTTGATTATTTTATGACTCATATCTTATAAATTACAATGATTTATGATATTATTCATGATTATGATTTATGATATTTTTATTTTGGATAATATTTTAATCATCATGTTGTTATATACTTATTCTCATATAGTTTTTATTGGTTCATTAATATATCTCTTACTTACCCTTATTAAACATATTATTTCACCCATTCATATTTTTTTCCAGTGTATGAAGAATTCTTTTATGTATGATAAATATTTTAAGAAGAACATATATGATGAAATAGGTAGTATATGGTGTATATTTTTTTGAATAATTTTATTTCCATTCCATATTTCTAAAGACACCAAACCTATATGATTCTAGAATCGACGTTAATTATAACATCTTGAGAAAATTTAAATAATAATTAGTTATATAATAAATTTCTTATAAATTAAAACTAACCATGAAATTATTTAATAATGTTTTAAAACATTTGGTATACTAAAAATTTCTTTCGATTCAAAATACAAACTATTAATTTATATTTCAATAAATAATATTTTTATAAGTTAATATTTATATATATACTAATATATATATATATATATAAATGAGTAGCTCCAAATTATGATTCTTTTTAATCGAAAAAATATATTTAAATAATGTTATTTAAAATAATAAGTGAAATAATTGAATTGGGGTATTCATAATTAGGAATATTATAATCAATAAATATCATTATACGATAAATGTGATTTTAATATTAATAAGATTTTATTAAATATAAAAGAAATAATTTATAATTTAAAAATACATTTATAATTATAAGATAATAATAACTATGTATATTCTAGTATTCTCTTAAAATGATATTGTATTATATTTTATTATCAACTATGATATTATAATAAAAAGTGAAATGATGAGATATGTTTTAAAAGTGTTCTTAATAAATTTTATAAATGATAATTGATTTAAAAATAATAATAAATGAATTGAAATTTAAAAAAATAAATCTACGAAATGAAATCAGGATATGTCAAATAAAGTAGGAGAATCAGAGCTAGGTTACGTTTTTATGAAATCATGAGGTAGAGATGAACGATTTCTAACCGTGCTTTTTCAACTATGATATTCATGGTGGTTTAATGATGATCATGGTCCAGAGAGAGCCATAGGGTTTGGGTTTGTCTTCTAGAGTCGAGGCCGACACACGTCTTAGAAATAACTCCAGGCGAGGTGTAAGGAAGAGCATGGTGAAACCCTTCCCATGTAAACATAGGGTTTTGGTAAGAGTCTATAATGAGTACCCTCAAAGGGTTTTTTTGAATCATGAGTGAAAAAGTTCTTTGAAAAGGATTTTGGGGGAAATGATATTCAGATTGTGATGATTCGACTATTCCACAAGTTGGTCTTCATTAATAAATTTTCATATATTCAAATAATTTAAAAATTGGCCTTTTAAATATTGGATTTTTTATTTTCCATCAAACTGTTTTCATTTGAATAATATTTTTAGTGGTCCATTCAATGAACTGAACCTTTCTTCAACAATTTATTTCAATTTGGATTATTATAATCTTTGTGTAATTAAATTGTTTTCCAATTTTTTTCAGGTCATTTTCGGGGATCTTTTTGAATATTTTGATGCATTTCATTCGTTGAATCTTTTATCTTGTTTCTAAGTCAATTGGGGTCTTATTTTGTGTCTTAGTATAATAAAAACGATTCTCAAGAAGCAATGAGGATAAAAAGATGTCGTAATAATACATCAGCACAAAAATCTAGTAATGGATTTCTAAAATTAAATCAATCGAGTGTATATTTACTTTATCAAATGTATGTTTAAATCTGGATTTGTGTAACTGAATTTACTACTATATTTTAATGGAAATCTTGATCTTTAGTAAGAGATAATTTATTCAACATATATTTGATTTATATATACAATCATATTATATACTTTATTTTATAATTCAACATTATTCTATTTTCATGTTTTTTATCAATTAGTATTGGATTTGTTTTCCAACATAATTTATATGGGTTTCATTCATTTTTTTAGATTGAATTAGAATTTGAAATTATATTTATGTATGTCTTTAATTATTTACATAACCTATAATGAATATATATGGTAATCAAATTATAATTGAAATGAATTCTTTTTAAATATTAACTCATGATTTAATTCATGGTTATAATGATATGTTTTAAATTTTGTTTTTAATAAATTAGTTGTAATTGATATTCCTATTTATCTAAAATTTATTTATTCATAAATTTATTCTATTATTATGTGGCATGTATATATGTATATATTTTTTTTATAATTTTCAATTATATATTTATAAATTAAATAAATTATGAATAACCAAGTATTAATTAATGCATGAATTTATAAATTGTGAATTTCATAATTTTATCATGTAAATGTTACATATAAAATGATAATGTGGCCTTACAAATATGATTGTGTTATAATTGAATTTATAAATTCATATATATGTATATTTATATATATATATATTCAACAGTACTGGATAAACATTACATAAACGGATTTTTATGGTAATAAGGATGAAATTTTATGTACGTGGATATTAATTAATTATCTATGTGGTTATGCAATGTATATGTATCATGGGATTTGGTCACAAAAGTTGAAAATTTAATTTCCAATGAAGATTAGTAAATATATAATTATATATAAATAAATGTTACCATGTCTATTTCATGTATGATTGCATATATAGATGTGTGTGTGTGTGTGTGTTTGTGTTTGTCTGTATGAAATATATATATATAAATGGTTTGATGCATTTATGATTTGAATCAAAATATTTCATTAATTTTAAATTTTGTTTTTTTAGAATTATATATTTCATAAAACAGTTATATATAATTCCATGAGATTCAAAGCATAATTTTTTTGAGAAATTTATATAAAAGTAAAGAAGACGATAATTAATTCTGAAAATTCATAACATAGACGTTGTAAATATGTAAGGGAATTGGGAAGTGAACCCAATCCCTTAACAAATGGGTAGGCCCAATATAGCCTTCAATGTTTCAAATTTCACCAAGCCATAATGCTTTTTTTTCAAATTCTATCATATTGTTTTCTGAAAATCAATAGATTATATTTAAAACAAATTTTGTATGCAAGAAATTTCAAATGTGGTATACTATTTTAAAGAATAATTAATTTCAATTTTATTTTCAAATGATATTTTGAAAAGTTATTTTCAATGAAATATTATATAAAAACATTTCAATGATTTCAAAAACCTTTATTGGTCAATTTAATTTTCAAGGATAATTTTAAAAAGAATTTTTCATAGGTATCTTTGATGTTTTAACTTATATGTCATCACATTTGGAGTTATTGTATGTGGAATCATAGAAGCTATTTTTTTTAATTTCTGTTCAACTCTAATTAATATAAGGTGTTTTTTAATCCTCCAAAACCTAGAATAGTAAATGTTACTCTATTTTAATAAGTGTTATGTAATTGTTCTGATCTTTAAAAAAAACTACACAACATTTTCAAGCACTATGTCCAGAAGAGAGGGATTAGGTTTTTATAATTGGTATCAGAGGAGCTGTCTGAGCCATAGTGGAGATTTGATGTTGTCATATATGCAGAAAAAAGTTAGAGTTAAAATTCCATGAGTTTCCTGATTCTAATGATTGAAATTATGAATTATTTTGAGCCTGTTAAAATGAATTTGTAAGAAGAAATTCATTCAAGGGGTAATAATGTAACATCTCGAGAAAATGTTAATAACGATTAATTATTTAATTATTTACTGATATATTAAAGATACCTATGAAACAATTCAATAATTTTTTATAATCAATTGGTATAATCAAAATATGTTTCAATTTCAACTATAAAATTATAATTTGTTTTTCAATAAATAGTATTTTTATAAGTTAATGTAAATATATATTAATATATATATATATATATATGTATTTATTTATAATTGAGTAGAGTTAAATTATGATTCTTTTTAAATCAAAAAAATATATTTACATAAAAACAATGAAAATAATACTAGAAATAAATTAATTGGAGTATTCATAATTAAGAATATTAAAATTAATAAATTTTATTATAATTTTTATATGATTTTAATATTAATATTATTTCATAAATAATAAAAAACAATTTATAATTTAACATACATTTAAATTTCTATGATAATAATAAATATATATATTTGAGTAATCTATTATAAAGATAATGTAATATAATTTATTGTCAGTGATGACATTATTATAGAAAAAATGATTTACTATTAATTGTTTTATAAGTATTATTATTGAATTTTTAAAAACATAATTGAATAAAACTATTAATAAATGATAAGAAATTATATAAATGAAACTATATGAAATGAAATCAAGATAGGTGAAGCGTAGTTAGAGAACCTAGGTCGGGTAGAGTTTTTTGAAATCGTGAGTCTGAGTAGAGCAAGGTCTGACAATGCTTCTTCAACTGAGATATTCATAGAAGTCATGTGATGATCTAGGTCGAGGGAGATCCATCGGGTTTGGGATTTCATTTTGGACTCGAGGCTGGTGCAGGTCCAAGAAAAATTTCCATACATGAAGGCCGAGTGAAGTGAAATTTTTTTTGTATAAACATAGGGAGTTAGTTTGAGTCCAAATTGAGAACTCTCAAACGTCATTTCCAAATCATGACCGAAAATGTGGTCTGAACATGATTTCTAGAGAAAATGAATTTCATATTTTGATGATATGACTGGTCTGTATGTAGGTATTCATAGATTCTTTCAATTTGGATTATTATAATATGTGCATAATCAATATCTTATCTAGTTCAATATTTGGTCATTATATAGAAAAAATTTGAAGATTATGATTATTTTCATTTATTGAATTTATTTTCTTGTTTCTGAATCAATTGAGGTCATATTTTGTGTCTTATTATAAAGAGAGTTGTCAATTTTAAAAAGATTTTCAATACATTGAAATTTTTCTTTCGACCAGTTTGTATCCCAAATTTCAGTAACTCAACCCATGATTTTAATTCTATAGAAAAAACTAAAATAATTTAATTAATTATATTAACTTTCTCGGTCTATAAATAAAGGGTCGTGGATAGGTTGTTCAGGAGGAAGTCAGAGTGCTTTTTTTTTAAAAATTTTTTGGTTCTAAAAATATGATTATAATGTTGAAATAGGATAGAGAATAAGTTATAAGAATACATCTGCATAAAGTTTTTTAGGTATTTAATCAATTTAATATTTATTGTTAATATTTAATTTATCAAAATTATTTTTAAATATGGGTTGGTGTAATTGAATATCTATGTAAATTTTATTGTAAATATTTATCTTTTATAAGAGTCAAATTATTTACAATAATATGTGTTACATATATATATTCATATTATGTAGTTTATTTTATAATTTAGCCTTTAGTATTTTTCAGCTTTTAATTTTATGATTTTGTAAGGGATTTGTTTTCAGTCATATTTTGTAAGGGTTTAATTCATTCTATCAGTTTGAGATAAAATTAAAAATTATATATATATATATATATATCTAATATTAATTATTATGAAAACCTATTTTGAATATATTTTGTAATTATATTATCATTTAAATGATTTATTTTTATATATTACACACGATTTAATTCAAGTATGTAATTATATCTTTTAAATTATGTTTTTAATAAATAAGTTATAATGGATATTTCCAGTTATCTATGATTTATATAAACATGGAATTTTTCTATTATAATGTGGAATGTGTGTATATATATATAGGTATACTTGTATAATTTTCATGTATATAACTATTTTAAATAAATAATTATTAACCAAGTATTAATCAAAGTATGAATTTATAAATTATGATTTTTATAATTTAATCATGTGAATATTATATACAAATCAAGATTATGGCCATACATCGATGATTATGTTATCATTGAAATTATACTTTCATACATATGAATATTGATATATGCATGATTATTGAATAAACATTACATAAATGTATTTTTATGAGAATATATTTGGAATTTTAAGTATATAAATAATAATTAATCATCCATGTGGTCTTTAAAAGTGTATGTAACATGAGATTTGGTCTTACATAGTCAAACAATGAATTCAAAATTATGATTACTATTTATTTAAATATATATAAATAAAAGTGAACATTTTAATTTAACATATGATTATATATATATATATTTCTGTGTGTCTGTGCAACATGTATATATATATATATGGATTCATGAGTTTAGTAAATAAATTAATATTTAAATATGTCAAATGTCGTTTTATTAGATTTATATGTATTAATAAACACTTATATATAATTCCATGATTATCAAATCCTAAAACCCAATGAGAAATGTATATAAAAGTAAATAAAGTGTAATTCTTTTTCAAAAAATCAGGATCATAAACAATGTAAAGATGGTACATAATTAGAATGTGAACCCAATCCCTCAATATGTTGGTAGACCCAATATATCCTTCATTGTTTCATGTTTCCACAATCAATAATGTTATATTTTCTAAATTTAGCGTAATGTTTTCTAAACAGCATTAGATTATATTTAAAGAATTTTTTGTATGTAATTAATTTCAAAAGTGGTATATTATTTTAAAGAGTAAGTAATTTAAATTACATTTTTCAAAGGTAGTTTTAAATGTTTTTTTTCAATAAAATATAATCTAAAAATAATTATTATGATTTCAAAACTCTTTACTGGGAAATTTAATTCTCACAATTTAATTAAAAAATGATTTTTCATAGGTATCATAGATGTTCAAATTTAGATTTCATCCCTTTTGGAGTCAATGTTATTGGAATCATAGTATGAGATTGTTTACTTTTTTTCAACTAAGATAAATGTAAAGTGTTGTCTAGTCCCCCAAAAACCTATACCAAATAAATGTCCTCTCTTGTAATAAGTTATGTCTAATTCTTCTCTTCTTTTTATAAAGAATATTACACAACATTTTCAAGCATTGAGTCCAGAAGAGAGGGCTCACACTGATATAGTAATGTTATGTATTAAATATTCATCTAACATGTTGAAGTATTTATGTGTAAAATGTACTTTTTTTACAGATGGTATTAGAGAAAGGATTAGATATATTTTACCAACATGTATGAGAATTGTTTTCTAGAAACTATAGGATAATCCCTTTTAATATATAATTCCCAATGTTATGGTAATGTAAAGAGTTTGTTTTTGGATGAGAATCATCCTTTTTTGGAAACATAATGTGGGCATGGTTTTGGAGTAGATTAATATTGTTTTAATGACTATAAAAAGAGTTATATGATTATAATAAAACAATTTTTATAGTGCATGGTCAGTGTTCCCTTACTACACATCTAGTTTGACACTCCTAGGGGATATGATTGGGTAATCTAAAATTTTATTTATAATTCATTATTAAGGATTTGAATATATGATGACCATGAAATAGTATTTTTAAAACTAGTGTTCTATAGATTGAAAATACTATTTTCATGATTTTAGGATCCAATAAATGATATTTTAGGATTCTGTTGTTTTTAATATGATTATTGTTTCTCAGAATATGATTTTTTAGTAAATGTTAAGTTCCCTTAAGAAAAAGTTTAATATTGAATGTGGAATCTAATGCAATGATTTCACTTCTATGAAACCAAATTACATGGTAGCTTGAATTTCATATCATGTTCTTATGCCCACAAAACATTATTAATCCATTAATAATGTAAAACTTACAAATGTCAAAATAATGTGATTAAATTCTATTGAGTCCTTATCGAGGAAACATCCACATTATTTTAGTGGGTCTGCTGATCCACTGGTTACTGAGAAATCGATTCTTAAAAATAATCTGATTTTTCCGGTTCGCTTATGTTCGAAAAATGTGAATGTAACATGGGAACGTTATAATTTGGTAGAGAATTGAGATCAATGATGGACTGTTATTATGAACACAAGTCAATAGGATGATTGTGAAACTGTCGAGTGGGATGATGTTAGGAACATATTTTTAAATAATTACATTCCACATTTACATCATAATAAAATAGATAAGGAATTTATTAAGACAAATTAGAAGGGAAATTAATCTCTTAATAAATATGAGAAACATATATGATGTCTTGTCAGATACTCTTATATTATATTCATCTAAAATGATTGTATTATTGATCAATTTTTTAGTGGATTAAAACCATGTATTTGAGGGAGTTATCCATTACACTCTTTAGTAACTATGAATAAATCATATAATGTTCTATCGAGCTGAAAATTGATATTGGTGATACCCGCCAATATCATATTTTAGATAAGAAAAGAAACATATAGTTGAAGTAAAATTTTAATAATAAATACAAGAGAGTGAAAATGATGAGAATTACAATTTGCATGATGTTTTGATGGAAACATTATAGAAAATATATTAAGGGGACTTGAAAATGTTTTAATTGTGGAAATAATGGTCAAAATGATATCAAATGATGATTTGAAAGGGTGATGATGTTATGTAATTATAGGGAAATGAACAATTAAATTTCCTACCTGAACTAAAATAGTTTAAATGAATGTTTTTTTGGACATTATTCTAATAAATTCACTAATATAACGGTCAATGACTATGATTGATGTAAAAGACATTTTATCTCCTCGGATAAATGAAAATATCATGAAATAATAATTGATGATATAGGTATCAATAATTTAGTATTTAAATGTACACATACCATCTACTGTAGTGCTATTAATGTCTTATTTTATATTTTACTTATAGAATTTTACATTTGAATAATTTTATAAGGGTATCATAATACTACCCTAAGGATTATATGTTGAATTAGACCTGAAATTCCAAATGGTATATTGATCACATATATTGTCTATGATTAATATGTTACTGATTTTTATGGGAACATGAATCCTATTTATATCATTATTATTCAAATAGATGAATTTGATAATATCTTTGGCATGGATTAACCTTATTTACATAAATATTAAATGAATTGTCAAGGAAAGGAATACATGTTTGATATTACAAAATATCCTTTGATAATCTATGAGTGATATGGCATATATGATATTCCTTTTGATGTTACATCCATTATATGGTTCTTCATTAAAATTTAAATGCATTTTTATTTCATTTGGTTGGTGCTGATCTCATCATCGATGATATTCCTATGTATGGTATTTTTTATGTTTGTTATAACTAATTTCCTGGTACTCCTTCAAATTATATGGTTGTGTTTTTAATAGAACTCATACATGGTTCTACACCTAATTTGAAGACTCTATATATAATGGGAAATATTGATATATAATAATTGGTGGAGAAAAACAAAGAGAATTTTCCTAGGGGATTCATTATTTTATATGCATCACCATCAGACACACATTTTATTTTTGTTATAAAGAAAGATAGATAATGTTATTCTACTTTGACTACTGACAACATAATGTGATTATAATCAAGAATGTGTGTCCTCTACCATGTAATGATGATTTTTAATCTCTTATGTGTAGATAAATAATTTTTTCGGTTGATATTCCATTTTTATTCTATCATTTGATTATAAAAAGTAAATACATACCTAAGGAAACCATACATATGAGGTAAAAACTATAAATTTATTGAGATTTTATCCTTCCATAATAATTACCCCAAAGTAATTCTATGATTAATGAATAGTGTCTATATAGATTACCTTGATCTTTTTGAGATAGTGTTTATAGACAATGTTTATATAATTTTAATGAGTATGAAAGAGTAAAATTATCACATATGGATTTTAAGGATTACCCAATTGAAGGAAAAGCTATATAAAAAAATTTAACATATGTAAATTTTGTATAAAAAGGTTAATTCTTCAGGACACATAATCTCAAGGGATGATATATTAGTGGATTCATAAAAGGAAAAATTTGTTTAACATTGGACAAAACCAACCTATCACAAAACATCTTGGGATACCATCCATCACAACACTCGATCTGATCTGCGGCATGGCTAGAAGGGGGTTCCTGATCCCCACGGGCTAGAAACTTGTTTCTGACATCTAATATAATCCAAAAGAGAATGATTTCACCCCAATAACCAGGATCAGTAAACAAAAATGAGAAAGTTGAAAAATATCCTCAACTAAATCTCAAATAATTCTAAATAAATAGATTCAGTAATAATATAAAACTAAAAAGAATCAAGACTAAGTGGGAAACACAACCCACTACATTAATACTTAAAAATCATCATGTGACCACAAAATTACAACCACACACAAGCCTAATCTAATCCAGGAGCTATCTCAATTGAGAAAATGATAATAATAAACAAGCTCATCTAAAAAAGACCGGGTCTACTAACATCAAATTTTATATGTAGTGTGTATGCTTCATATCTCATTAGGAAATCAACAGTGAATCCATGAATTTCCATTAAAAAAATGTCCATTATAAATAGTTTTAAATAAATTTACCAAAATATGAGTTTTCACATTTTGTTATGAAAATATAGATTTTCCAATTATAAATGAGAACACATGCCACATCACATTTTCAAAACTGGTTATAATTTTAACACAAAAAACAATCCAAATTCCTTTGTAAAAAATACAATAAAATTCTGAAAATAAACATGAAGAATAAGTATAAAATAATGTGAAACAAAATAAAAATAACCAATCATAGATAAAAACCCTGGTATTTACTAAAAATACCTACAGAAATCCCTACATGTACAAGGTTCAGAACCACCTACTAGCTTATGGTGAAACTTTATTGTTAATAATAATTGGTTGACCTAATCTCACCACACAAGTAGAACAACCCAGTTTGAAATTAAAGGATCCACGGGGTACCAACTAGTCTAGTCATCGTTGATTAGTATCCATTAATCGTCCCTAAAATGATTGCCCATGAACCCATTGTAAAAGTAAACTGGATAAATGGGAGGCCCCCTCATGCATGGCTCACCTTAATAGCATCATCATACATGCCTAACCGAAACAAAGACAACACTATATGGTAACACAAAAATGGGAATACCTTTAATAGAGGTTCACACTATAAACATATATGTATATAATGTCATCGAAGGTTCCAACCAGACTATAATTCCACATAAGTTTATAAAACAATCTAAAAACATTCAATAGTGTTAACCAGGCATTTACACATACATGGCCATATTTAATTTCTAAACATCATAATGTTCCTACTGAGATTTCCAATAATTAATGTCCATTTTATGATAAATAAGTTGTAAAAAATTTCTAAAACAACACTAGACACTACTATTACATTCCCAAAATTCCAAATGGTCATATGAGTTAAAATCATTCACTAAAACACATTTCACGGCCAACATGCCAAACCCTGAAAAACAAATTCAAATAGTCATGTACTAAATCACATAAAGAAACACGTTTCCATTCATAAATACCTATTATCAAATCATGAAAAATGTGTGAAGGACAAATTTGAATCTTTTAAATAAATAAGTATTATACTTATATCTTCATTTGAATGCACATCCAAGTGTTCACCTAGGGCACCCTTGAATGTCCCAACATCCAATGGACCACTTTAATATCCATGAAACCCATAGCAATCACATTCAAAATCATAAATATCTCTCTAAACTATTCCCAAACATTTCAATTAATTAAAAAATGTTAAAAGAGTTTATAATCCAAGATATCCTTTCCAAAACAAGTTTTATGAAACACTAAACGAAGTCACTATGGTCCATATATAAATCCCAAATAATAACCTAGATAATTTAATAAAACATTTCTAAATGGAAACACCACTAAACCACAAAATTTTACCAAAAAATCTAAATTATCAGTTCAACCAACTCATTTGTCACAAATTTACATGGTCAAGATCAAATAATCACTTTAAAACATATTTTTAACAAATTATATCAATAAGATAAACCAATAATAAACTTTTTATGAGTAATATGATGGCTAAAATGATATTTTAAAAATAATAGAAAGAATACAATTATAAAATGTTTTTATTGGAAAGGAAAACATGGAGACACCTAACTCAATGGTGTACGAGTGCAACAAAACTCTTGGATGAGGAATAATTCACCCATAAGAACAAACCACAAATCTAAATAATAAGAATAATGTACAAAAAATAAACACTAACATCAAGGGATATGATAAGAGAGGTCTTACCAAAGGGGAACCTATAAATATATAGGGTAAGAGATAGAAAAAAAAGACTAAAACACCTAAAAATAACCTTGGAATAGAAGAGGAAATACCCACAGAGGAGAAGGAATCAAGGACGGGGGCATGGGGGCTCCCTTCATGTTCCGATGATGACCAAGGTGGAAGGGGTAAGAGGTAAGTGTAAAATTAATTGATGTTAGAATAAAAATATAAGATTTTAAAACATTTGGGAGTCTCGCAAAGTTTGGCCGCATAATTTATCAATCTATGCACCAATGGTGTATAGATTCAATCTAATATGGGAGTGTCTGCCTGACTAAATCACAGGTCTTGTGAAACTGTGAGAAATTTATGTGATAGAATCATTCGAACTATAGATAATTCCACATGGTTATCGGGGTTGGGCCTCATGGTTTCTAATAACGGTTCACTACCCATGAATAGGCCACAAACTCACCTAAAATACCAAAATTAGAAACTTTTATGTGTGTCTCAACAAGAAACTCAACCAAAATGAGAAAAGATCAATAAAATAACCAAATAAATGAGTATGTGAGTCAGGGTTTGACAATTTTCCCCACCATAGACACTTTATACCCCCATAAATTCATCACGTTGAATGATAACTCGAACTGCATTCCATGCCCAATCAAAACTAAGAGAAACAATAAACCACTGGGTGACTATTCACTCCACTAGTCACACCTTACTAATCAAGATTAATCAAAATCATAAGAATAGGTAGATAACGAGATAGGGTTCACCTTACCATAAGTAATCATCTAACATGGGAACTTTAAAATCTATGAAACACCACCATGACTGAAATGGGAAACCCACTATAGAGTATCACAAAAAATATAGATCCCATGAATTAACCCCACCTATTCACAAAAACCAAACAAAAACCTTATCAAAACTAGAAAATACTGATGAGTGGAGAATCCCATCATGAACTATACTAAATTCCTTAGCACATGAAAAACAACACCCTTTATAGAATTTGATATTTCCACAAAACAGTTGAATTCCCCACCACTAGAAGAAACTCATGAAAAAAATACACAAACCAAATGAAAAGATTGAAAAATAATCCATCATTTCAAAAAAAACATAAATATCCCCAAATGATCAAAATTACAGCTAAAGACAAACCACATAAAGGATAAAGACTCAATGAAAACGAACAATTATGAAGACACCTTTTGATACACAAAACATATTATATTAAAATTGAAAAAATTCTCCTTACATTTACAATGAAATGATGAAGATACAATATAAAAAAACTGGAATTAGGAAAACTTATATACTTCTATCCCAATGCATAATAAAAAGTGCATGGTTTCAAACAACCCTAGGGACTCATGAGTTTGCATGAGCTATAATCTGAGGTCTATGATTGGAGTCTTGGTGACTAAAGTATCTCTGTACTCGCAGTCAGGAAATGAAATTTTAATATCAAAACATCTTCTTTAGGAGATGATCCATGTAAAACTTTTCTAGATGACCCAAATATCTATAATATTTTCATGTCATTAGAGGTCTATGAAAAAAAGTCTATGAGTGCACGAACTGGCCCCACATGAAGCACATGAGTAGGTGGTCTGATAAATGAGAATATAGATACAATAAGAGAGACTTCCTGTGAACATGTTATATTAGTGCATGATTCTATCTAGATGGGGATCCTTCGGGAACAAAAATACTAGTTGGTTCATCATTTTCCATATATATCTCTCTATGAACCAATTTGGATAAGGATGTCTCATCAAAAAAAATTCTAAACTATCTTTTACTAGATGAGTGAAATTTTTATCTGATATCTGAATGATGTCATAGAACCAAAAAAGATTATTTATGTGAACCTATGATTCTCCCTCTATAGAGTAAGAAACCAACTCTCTAAAGTGATCTACATAAGCTTCCACAACGAACCAGCCTTCCCAAACATCCCGCATATCATCTAACTTCTTCAACATCACCTCATTCGGTATAAACTGTTGGAAGAAAGTGGTATTGAAAAATTCCCATGTCATCCCAACTTCTAACAATGATGGGAAATCTATCATCAAATAGTCTAATGCTAGACCACAATGAAAACCCAAACCAACACTTACTTAGAAAAAATCAAGAGTTCCCAACAACCTGAAGATATGCTCAACCTCTTCAAAACCCTCCACTCCCTCTAATGGACCTCAATAACCACGAAGTACATGCATCGTTATAGAACAATAAAAAACATGGCATGGCTTCTAATAAATTTTATAAACTTTCTCATCATTATATTGTGATCAAAATTGAATACAGAAACCAAAACCGACATCAAACTGAATCACAATGAAATGAAACACCTTCAACCAAAAATAACTTTCATAGAAGCCATACCAATACAAACACAACAAAAAATATCTTTCAAAATCCACCATTTTAATTTTAATTTCAAAACAAATTTATTCCAATGACATTTTTCAGAAACAATACAACATTATTTTAATGAAAAATAATTTCAAAAACAATAATCTTGTTTTAAATTCACTATATAAAAACAAGTCCAAGACTCTAATTTCAATTACCCACCCATGGAATCCCAGAAACCATCATACATGTTTTCACCCATTTACATTCGTACATTACAACACAAAAAACCCAAACTCATAACCACCAATATGAAAATGTTCATAAGGAATACAATGGGGGAAACTAATTTAATTCCTTTACAAGACTAAAAATCCACCAGTTTTTTGTCCCAATAAAATTTACTCTCAGACCAATTGTACCAATATAATTCCATTTGAATGAAAGAATTTAATTTTTAAAACCACATTAATTTTTAAAAGGACACTTTATCCAACCAAAACCAAGATGAAGAATATATTATTCTAAACTATCGAAAGGTGGAACTGTAGTCTATGCTAAACCTAGTGACATGGTAGGGGTTCATGGTCCTGAAAGGCATAACAGTAAGAGGACCTTGAACTGTGCACTTGGAAATCACATAGAGCAATACTCTATGTGAGGTAACAACATGACACCATATCACATCAATTGTGATATCTTAATAAAAAACAAGGACAAAATTCTCAAACCCCATAAAAACCTTGGAAAATCGAGGTTCAATATGATTAAGGGTTCATGACGTCCTTCCCATAGCTACCTCATAAGTCCCAATTATCGTAATTTCCAATAACCGGACATCCCAAATAAAAAAAACATGGATTTGATACAATTTATTCATGAACCTGCCCGACATACCATCCAACCATATACCCGTGCTAGACTACGACATATCTTGAAGAGTGTTCCCAATCATTAAGGTGTGGAAACTAGTGTGGGGAATAAAAAATACTCCAAATGGTAAAATTTAATGAAAATAAACATGATCAATATAAAAAACTAAACTATAATAAAACTAACCACAATGAAACCACTAATGAATATAAATATACAGATTTAGTTACATGATAATGTTAATAGAAAAATAATATTTGACCAAAAAAATCAACTAGACTCTTACTAACAAATATCCTTGTGACCTCAATGTCATCGCCATGTGAATACCTCAACCTTTTTAAGAGCCAGATAAAACTTGAAAATCATGATCCAGAAGATGATCATCCCAATCATATTAGGTTTACTAACTCCGAATGGCTCAAAAAATAATGATATCCATTTCTCAATATGAAATAAAAAAATAATTCATGTTCTTTTGTTCATAAAAACAATCCATTAATAGTAGATTAAAATACAATTATAAGAATATGAATTTTTTCATTTCATTCAACACATATTGAATTTTCTAATATAAAATACTATACATACAAAAAACCAATTTTCCAAATTGGTTCAAATTTAAACACCAAAAATGAAACCAAATGTCTTAGTAAAACAATACTACTCTATGAAAAAATTAAACTACCAGCGTAACTATAAAATAATGTGAATGAAAATACTAATAGTAAATCATATATTATATTCTTTGGATTTTCTAAACATACCAAGGGAAATATCAGGACAAACTATGTTCAGAACCACCTGTCATCATATAGTGAATTTCCATCATTAATAACCAAATTATTTCCCAAAACTGGCATCACTACTGCAACAACCCACTAAGAGATTACAACATCATAGAGTTATGTCCTGTCTAGTCGGGGTTGATTAGAAACTATTGTTTGGCCCTTAAAAGACACATATGAACCCATTGTAAAAGTAAACTATGTAAGTTGGAGGACCTCACATGTGTGATTCACATTATATGTCATCACCGCACATGCCTAACCCAACCAAAGACAACACTATGTGATAATCCATATTGGTAAATCCCTGCTATAGAGGTTACCACTATTTACATATAGGTGTATCATGTCATTGAATATACCAATGATTACATAATGCCACAAAAGTTTTTTAAACATTCTCAAATGCATCCAAGGTTTCAATTAGAAATTTACACATTCAAGGCCATATATCATTTTCAAACATCATAAAGTTCCATTAGAGCCTTCCACTATATAAATTTCATTTTAAGAAAATGAATATGTAAATCATTTCAAAGACAACACTGCACAAAACATTTATATTCCCAAATTCCAAACGGGGTATTGAGTTCCAAACATGCACAAAAACACAATTCAAGGCCAATGAGACAAAAATTGAGAATAAAATTTAAAGACACATTTCCCAAATCAAATTAATAATCACTAAACAATTTATAAATACATTGTATCATTTAAATTAAATGGGAGGATGTTAAAATGATAATTTTTAAAGGAAAAGAGTATTAGAGTGCCATCTTCAGTTGAATGCACATCCATGTGTTCACTTTTTGAAACAATGGTTGTTCCCACATCAAATGTCCAAAACTAATATCCATGAAACACCTATAAATCACATTCACAATCATTAATCACTCTTTAACCTGAACAAATAGATTTCATCTAATTACAAAACATAAAAATAGTTCATAAATTGAGAGAGACTTTTCAAAATAATTTTCAAGCCACACTAAAAGAAGACACTATATTCACATGTAAATGAAAATATTAATTCAACAAATTTAGTAAATTTTTTCCTATGGGAAACTCCAATAAAAACCCAAATTTTACACGTAATGATCACATTGAATTTCATCCAAAACATTTAGCACAAATACAAATATGTATGATCAAATAATCACTTCAAAAATTATTTTTAAAAACAACATCGATAGAAAAAGAGCATAATAAAAATATTATGTGTGTTTTTTTGGTGTGAATAATATTTAAAAATTAATTTAAATTATACAAGAATCAATAGGATGGATCATAAGGGAAAAAAATAGAGACACCTACCTCAATGGTGTGCGCGCACAAAAAAACTCATGATGGTGATAGAATTCACCTGAAGAACAAAAAAACATGGTACACATCAATAAAAATGCACCACACATCAATATTAACATATATAGTTCATCCAAGAAAGGGAATACCAGAGGATAACCATGAAATATATAGGGAAAGATAGAAATAGAGGAAAATTGAACCAAACCACTAAAACAAACCATGGAATCGAAGAGGAAAAACCCATGAAGAATGAGAATCAAGAAGGGGGACAAGGTGGATCCCTTTATAAAACCTAGTAAACCATGGAGGGGTATTAGGTTAGGGTCAAAAAAGAGGTTGATATAATAGGTATATAATATTTAAAACTTCCAGGTAGCATGCATGGTTTGGACGTAGTGTTTATCAATCCGCATGTCATCCCTACTAGTGCTGCAATCCATAAAGCTAGTGACCACATGACTAACCAACATGGTTTTTGAAACCTTAATAAAACTATGTGGTAGATTATTTCCATCTACAAGACCTTCCAAATTGTTAAATAGTATGGGACACATAGTTTCTAATAACCATGCGATGCTCATTCACCGGCCAGAAACACACTCGAATGTACAAATTTTGAAAATTTCATCTGGTTCTCAACCCAAACCTCAAACAAACAGATAGATGATTATAAAATGAATAAAATAAGGAATCACCAATTTTCGGGGTGTGAAAAAATACTATTAATTATATTCATATACTTCATTGATTGAATAAATATTTTTGGTGATTTGTAAAAAATTTACCAGGGATATATAATTCCATCACCAAGCTAATTCTAAAGGGAGAAAAGTCCCATTGTGAATAATATTTAAAGGATCTATAGATAATGATAGTTAGTATAACTATGATTACAACACCCTATAGAGGATAATTGATTTTGATATATAGCAATTCATTCATAACGGTACTGGGATGTATCCCTATAATGAATGATATAGTTATTTAATATGACATATAAACATTATTTGTTCCAGAGAGAAATAATCGACCTCGTGATTTGGATTTATTGGTGGTAATGATTACATTAATTACATGGGGAATTATATTTATATATAATGTTGAGATATATATAATGATAATAAAATATTACTGTATATATTCCATTATAATGATAATAACAATTGTCATAGATGTTGTTTGGATATTCTTAATGATTAAGACTGATTAATACAATACATCCCTATGAAAGAAAAAATGGTGGAATATTTACTAAATAATAAGGATCGTATATGAATACATCTAATGAAGAAAAAAATTATCTAGTATTTTTGTATTTTTGGTTGATGGATTTTGAACTTTTTAAGGAAAGAAAGAAGTATTATATATCGAATACTAGTGCTCAAACATCAATTCATGTGATTTTTAAAGAGTCATAAAATGAATATATGAAGATGAATATCAAGGTGATAAATTTTCTTATGTTCAACCGACATTATTATGGAATGATAAGTTTCAAGAACCATGTCTTTGTCCCCTCAAATTCTGTATCTAAAGAAGGATACATTGAATAAAGCTCATATTTCATCATCCTATATTAAAAAAAGAAGTAATAAAATGTATAATGATTTGAAAATGATTTTATAGTGTGGAAAATAAAAAAAATATATATTAGATTCTGTATATGGGTTCTTGGATTGTAAAAAATTAAAGGCTAAGAGATAAGAGTATAAGACTACATTATAACCATTACCCTCACCAGAATGGATATGTGAAAAAAAATCCTATTTATTTATTTCATTAGACTCAATAAAATTATTTTATAATTCTATTTAGGTGTAGTCAATCACCTTATGAATACAAAACACTTCAATCCTATTAGAGAATATTTCTCTCGGATCAGTTTTCTATAATTTATATTCTGGAAGTAGAAAGGTAGAATGGTATAGAATATAATGGTATATATGATTATTATTTTTGTTTTTCATGATTTTATTGAAATTTATTCTTTTGGATATAGAACCATATTTTAGTTTCAATACTAATTATTATCCTTCAATAGATGGTCAGTCATGGAGAACATATTAAACCATAGAGAATAAACTGTGATATTTTAAATGATTTTTAATGATGGATAGGATGATGATAATTATATAGTCAATATTTATTACAACATTATCATTCACTAAATAAATAATATGTCTTGTTACGAATCCCTATATGAAATGAAGTGTAGAACACCACACTAAAAGGGATGAATTTGGAGAAAGATAGATAATGGGACTTCAGTTTGAAGAGGAAATGATAGAGAAGTATAGAGTATTTTAGTTGCATAAGAAGATAATTTAGATTAAATAGAAATGTTTTTAAGAAAATCATATGTGATGTTAGGAATTTAAAGTAAAAAATAATGTATTGCAATAAATTTTTCCACTCATGAAGGATATGATATTCATAAGGAATATAAAATTAATCACTAGGAATTTATTCATATTTTAGATTCATTATTGAGTAGGGATGGAATCATATTACATAGATCTTCCACCAAACCTATATAAAGATCATACTTTTTTCCTTGAATATCACATGAGAATGTAAATAACCAATCCATCAAATGAGATAAAAAAGAGGACATTCTTCTGAAACATGATCATTTAGAGGAATAATATCTAGAATATATAATTTTTGATTGAGATACTATTGTAAAGAACACGAAAAATATCCTAGTTTTTTATATATTATGTAATTATAAATTTGAATAATATAAATGAAAACTTATGGATATTATGAAACATATATATCATAATTTTGTAATTATAATGAAAATTTTTGTTGAAAAATGTCATTTTAATTGGCGTAAAATATAACTCCTAGATAATTATAGATATATTTCTCATAAAATAAATTTAAATTTTCTAATTTCATTTTATAGACATAAACATGAATATTAATGAACCATAATAGAGTAAATATTATAAAAAACACATTAATTAGTGTAGTTAATATGAATAAATACATTTAAAAAAATATTTATAATGTTTTTACATAAATAAAATATATTTATAAATAAATAATAATATTTTGGCAGTGTGTCATTATTGTTTGAAAATGTATTTTTTCACCAAAATTATTTTTTATAGTTATATGGATAAAATAATATTGTTGGGTTTTCAAAATTTTAGAGACATCATTTGTAAAAATGAACAATGTTTTTAAATTATCAAGTTGAAATAATTTTACAGTTTATTTTGGAGAATGATATAATAATATTTATTTTTTATAGTGAAAATATGGATTTTTATTGAAATATATATTTTTTAAAAGAATATTAAAGGTTAATTTATATAACAAAATTGTTAGGAAATAAAAATTTATTAATTAAAATTATTAATTATTAGGTATGATATTGTATTTATTGTCAATGACATTTCAATATGTTTTTGGTAATCTAATGATGAGGTTGTGTTTATTCCTAGATAATTATTATGGATTCATGAAATGGAATTAAACATCTTGCTCATAAAAATAACCTAAAAATTTAATATTATTGTTGAAGTGATCATAAAAGTGAAAAAAATAAGTGTACTAGAGCATACAAAATCTTGACCCTAATTGAAATCCATAAATTAAGTAATTTCTAGAAGAATAATACAAATCTATTTATTTTTAAATGTATAATGATGTGAATACATTGCCATGAAATATATGAATTTATATATTACATGATGAATGTGAAGAATGTGCCTTGCAATTTTATTTGATATGTATTTTTTAAACTAATTCTATATAAAGAATTTTTTCAATGTAAAATATTTGGGACTTATATATAAAAGGGTTTTCAACCCCTTAACACTTAATGCACCCTCAACTGAGGGCATATATGAATCCCAAGGGGTAAAACATGCACAAAATAAATTCTTATAGCCATCCTAATACCAACATTAGTTAGTGTAGGATCACTCCCATATGGGTGCCCATTTATATGTCACTAGGAGGTAGAACCACCATGAAGGGAGGCATGGGGGAATAAAAGAACATGTATATGATATTATGTGGATGGGGAGATGTGAATTTTGAGCCAATACCCATAACCATTGAGTAATATACCACAACACAGTGCTAGTATATTATTTATATGTGATGAAAATAGTTGGGTTACCCTTTCGACACTATTTTAATGAATAATAGGATGATGGTCATTCGATGTTTTGATATCTATCGTTCGACCATGAAAGGATATAATCCCTTATATTCGACCCCCAAGGAGCTCCATCCTACCATATTAAAAGATTAATTCACCAACCATCGAGCCTGAGAACTCCATAGATGTTAGGTGAATAAGGAAGAGTGGTCATGAGTCCTTGAATCATCATGGATTCATGTTATGATTTTCCCTAATGCGATAATTCCGCGAAGAAGAAATTGTGAACTAAAAATATAGTTGTAGAAAAATTATTGAATCCAATATCCATGGTTGAGAAGCAAGGGAAAATGAAATTCAAATTAAAATATTACCTTATTGGATGTTCAGGATCTCATGATAAAAAACACAACTATTTTTGGCATATGTTTGGTATTAAAAATGAGTGATTCAGGAGTTAGATGAAGTATTCTACATGACATTAATCATGGTTGGTCAAATAATATCTAATAAATGATCTATTTTCAAGATCTATGAATATAGATTCAATACTGCATAAAAAGTGGATTTAAGATGTTCAATGTATCCATCCTTTCCTATAAATATGATGGTCATGATGCCATGAAGGCTTGGTGATATTTATTTATAGATATAATTTTTCATAGAAAAATCATAGAAACATAAACCTTCTTGTTATCGATAGAGAATACCACACCATAATAGCCTTTCACAATAGAAAATAGGGTTCTTTAGAGTTCTAAACATGTGAACAACACTATTGAGTCACATTTCAAAGAACATGTTCTGCAAAGCATTACGACACAACAATAGTATTGTGTCTCATATATTTTCACAAAGGGTTTAGATCTAAAAATATTTTTGGTTCATGTGACTTCGCTAAGACACCAAGATAATTTGTCTATAAAAAAATTATTGAAAATAAGAATAGGGAATTAAATATAATAAAATGTGTGTGTGATAGTAGGAGGATGTATACAATATTACACTATAAAGGTAGTGCATGAAACACATATTTATATCCAAATAAAAAAATTAGTGTCTGTGCAAAATTGGTGTGTGTGAGGATCATAAGCGGACTATTAGTTCAAATTTCATGAGACATTCATGAAACATGGACACAAAATAATTTGATAAAATTCCTTAAAATATATGATGTGAGTGAAAATCAGATGAATGAAGAGGATGTGGTAGATGGATACTTATATTCATATTTAAAAAATTAATATACGTGCAATACGATGTTATGATGCCATAAAAAATCTATGTATCAAGTATATTTCTGAGTTTGAATATATTAGATAATTCCAGAAGAAGGAATTTTATATTTTTTTAATTTCATCACTTGAAAATTTATAGAAGAATATTTATTTGGAGCCTCACACACAAAAAACTAATATTGGAAAATCAATTAGAAGGAAGCCTATCCCAGTCATTGTTTCACTGAGGAAACTGATCCATCACAGGGGATAAAAACTATTGATCAATGAAATAAGAACATATCAAACACTTATGAAGATCCATGCATTGATACACATTCATGTGATATTCAACAGGATCATTAGATCATAATATAGTGGATAAAAAATTTATATATAGTTAATGCCTTCTAGTTTTAACCTAGTGAAGGTAATTTGTTCTAGTTGGATCCAAGATCAGAAGGTGTCTCACTATTGGAGTCGAAGAAGGAAGTCTTTTGGATGGAACAAAAATAAAACAGAGTCTATCAATGTGAGATAGAGTCATTATTATAAATTGTGGTGATAATGAATTTGAACATATAATCCATGTTGGGGAATAACCAAAATTGTAATGATTAGATCATTAGGTCAATCATTGTAAGCATTGTGTCTTGTTCATTGTGCTATTGTTACATTATATGAGGTGAGTCTGATTGATAATATTAAGAGGATAGAGAACCATAATATGTTCTAGAGGATGAATTGAAATTAAATATAATTTTTATAAATAATCTTATAATTCACCCATCCTCTATTAGTGGTCATTTCTACTCGGGGCTCCCTAAGTGGTATCATAGGGAGATTCCCTGTTATTATCTATGATTAATTCAAAAAAATGGAAAATATTCATTCTATCTACAACTATGGTGTTCCAACATTTTATTTGAATAATTATCACTGATTTAAGAATAATATTCTACGCTACCTGGAATCAATTTTTTTAGTGGGAGATTATATAATAATGGTTCTTCCAACAATTACTAATTATTATATAATGAAAAAATATAATAATAAATAAATTTAGCATTATGAAAAGGATAAATATTTCATATTTATCCCTCTATTAGAAAATGAATAAAAAAGGTCATGGGTTTCTAGACATTCAATGAGATCTAATATAAACACAGAAGAATCTATGAATGAAATGTCATTTTTTTGGATTCCAAACTAAACTTTTGGAAGTGTAAGTATGAGGACATGAAAATGACGGTTGAAGGAATTATAGATGAATGTTTCAATAGAGTAAATGAGATAGTAAAATAAAAATGAGGATATGGTGAGAATCCAGATGACTCAATCTTTTTCGAAAAAATAATGATGATTTTTCAAGATCGATATGATTTAATGGTTTCAGCTATAGAATAAATATATTACTTATCTCTTGATTAACTACACAAAATTTTCATAGATTATGAGATGAAGAATTTTATATCATTAAAGAATATATATATATATATATATAATTTAATCATCATTTGATTCCATGAGAAAGGGAATGTTCAAAAAAGAAGAGGCTTAATAATTTTATTTTTTAACAATTAGGAAGATGGTGATGCCATATATCACAATATTTCCCACATATTTATAGGGTTTAGGACAATAATATGGAAGGGAAGGAATAATAAACCACTAAAATTATACAACTATGGTATCATTGTTAATTTTTCCAAAAGGTTTACAAAGAATAAAACTAATGAATCATATTTAGAATAATTATAAGATGGTGAGAGATTCTCAAAAAAAATTTAAAATGAAAAGAATTAACAATGTAGAAGTATAAAATGAATTATTATATGTAACCACAAGATAGATTCATCACTAATTTGTTCTTTGTATAATGAATTTTTTTTCTTTCCCATGAAAATAATGAACCAATTATCCAATCAAAGGGGATTTAAAATATGAAAAAATAGAAATTAAGCAGTATCTAAAAGTGGAACTATAATTCTACATGGGGTATGATAAATATTTCTTGAATGAAATGAAGTGGTTTGGGAATGAATATTATAAAATAATTTATTAAAATGAAATGATGATACAGTTCCTGTTAATGAAGAAATATCTATTTTTATTGAGTTTGAAACCTAAAAATTAAAAATTACGAAAAAATAATAGGTTATAGGTGATCTTGAATAGAAATTGGTTTTTATAGAATAACATTTGTTTAATACAAAAAATATATGTGACAATTTTCATCATGATTTTAATAATGTTATTTATGAAATCAATAAGATTATTTAGATTGAAGGATAAACTTCTCATGATGGAGTAAAAATACCTAATAGTGTAGGTGGGAAAGACGAAGAATATAATATAGAGGAAAAGGGGAATAAAAGGAAATCTACCATATATGGGGAAGACAAAAAATTTCCATGAATTTTAAAGCCCCTGAGAAAAGAAAAAAACATAGATATGGATTCATATAGATCCAATATGGGAAGTTGAACGTTCAAGTATTTTTGTGGTGTTCTGGTAAGCTTTATCACATAGACTACTATTATTGGTTCCATGTGTATTTTCTCGAAATGAAGAAATAATAAAGGTGGAGATTCAATGGGCATCAAAGGGTGAAAACTCAATGAAAATAACATGATAATTGATCTGCACCAAAATTATCTGTACCAAATACATAATTTGGATGATTTCATGTGGAAGATGAAATTTGGATGGTCACAATGCCAATGAATGCATGAAAATAATAAATGAATAACATTTATATAATGTGAATGGGAATAGATTTAAAAATAATAAAATTGTCATGTCATGTGAAGTCTTCAGGAATATTGATGATTTAATGACATAATTATTAGTTATTTGGTAACCTCAGTTTAAAAAAGATAATTATTTGTAAGAAGCTAAAAAAATGATAAATCTAAATGAATTTATGTGGTTTTTGAAAATGAGGTGGATGTTTTTGAGAAGTTATCAATATATAGAAACATGAAAAATCATAAAACTGAGGTTTAAATAGATATTCCATAAAATATTAAGGTCATGGGAGGAAAAAATATTTCATAATTAATAAGAAACATCACAAAATAAAGATTCCAAATATATATTCTGATGCTGAGATTTGGTAGAAAATAATGGAAAAGATTGGCTGGAGGCACTCATTCTGAATGTTGGATTTGAAAAACTATGAGGTTTATTTTTATTCCCTATTATTTTGGGTGTCATGAAAAAACCAGGAATGGAATATAATGTGATATTTAAGGCTATCACATTTAGACATCATGATGAAATAAAACATTAGGGTTTCTATTAGCTTACATGAATTAGTAGAAAAGTGTACCTTCTTTAATGGGTGAACCCTTTCATGGAGTTGGTGTCCTAGAACCAACTACATTGTACATTATTCATTAATAAACACCTTATCGCATCTTGATTGTTCTTATGTGTGAAAGTGCTTGTGATTTTGTTAGAAGTATAGTTATTGCATTAAAGGGTCATAGTGTATCCCTACTATGACGAGGACCCATAAGTTCCATAACACTATTCTTGAATATATGTTCTATGGCCAGATGATGTTATTTTATGGACACAGATAAAAAATTCCATTAGGGGTGAGGACTCAGAAAACATTGAGGCACCTTTTCAGGGTGTGCGCCCTTGGTAATATCTAGGAGGATATTATGAGAACGAGACATGCCTATAGGAAATCCACATTTCATAGTGTCATTGGATGTTCTTATCTACATACGTGTGTATTGTTCCTTAGACATTATGATTATTATAAATGGGTATAATAACTCGCAAACTTTGATGTATTGATGAAATATATGACGACACACTATTTACAGTGAGGTAGGATACGTTGGGTGCGTCACGAGTGATAATACATTAATAGATAATGCGAGAAAGGATTTGTCCATTCTTTTAATCAATAGAAATAGATATCCTAGTCCCTTTGATGGAATTTTTATAGCCTTAATATATCCATGTGCATGGTTAGGTATGGGCATGTTCAATTCCAGGAAGTAAATGAAAGAATAATCGAGCACATGGGTTGATGGAACTAGCTTGCAGCCCGCTTGATTCGAGATATCGTGACAAATTGATTATATTACAGAGTATGCATTCGTATGAGGTGACAAATCATTACGGTGTTAAATTCTTTATCTATGGGTGACTTGGAGTGTTTCTAGATTCTATGCTTAGACTTTAGGCAGGCTCTGCTAATTCCACTGAGAAAGAGGCATAGAGGGTCACACACTAAGTGTGTCAACGTATCTTAGTTAAATATTAATTTAACACGTTAAATAATGATTATTCCTGACTGTGGTTTAATAATTATTTAAGGATGCCTGATCACATTTATTTTGACACTTGTTATTCGAGAGAATATATTGTGTGAGAAATAATATATATTTATTAGTGGTTAATGTAGTTGCATTTATTTAAGATATAAATATCCATTAATGAAGGTCTAATAAATGTGGTGGTGGAAATAAAGAAAAATGAATACAATATAATCACGCAGTGTACATTGAATGTACACGCCATGTAGTTTTCATGGAAAACGAGTACACACCATGTATTAATGATTACACACTGTGTGGTTTTTCTAGTTGGGATTTTGAGGAATGAATATCATTTTATTAAATGATATTTGTTATAATCAGCATGGGTGCATGTCAGGGAATTAATCATTCAACATGGGGGTTTTCAATAAGAGGTAATGTGTAATGCATTTATTTATTGTCATAAATCAAGAACCTCATACCCAATTATAAATATCCTCAAAACCGGAACACTTTTCAAGAGATAATCATTGTGCACAACAATTCTGGATAATTCCCTCAAGGCCGAAATAACTCCTCCCTCTAAGAATGCTCTCGAGACGGAGAGAGATCCACCACCACCGGATCAAGGCGATCAAAGATGAACATCAGAAGTGACGGTTCATCCATGCTAGCACCCACAAATCCCTTCTACGAAGTCCAGAGATACATGGAGAACATGTATATCACCACTAGAGGAATACTACACTTGGATTATATGATGCAATGACGGATCAAATCATATCTCGATTGAAGATATAAATAAACAAAGAATTCTACCAAGGTAATTTTTGTCAATTAATTAAATTAATTATAACAAACATATGATGTTCCCTTGAATGGTTTTGGCACCCTTCCCTTTATTTTCATTATTTGTTTTATTCCAATGATCTGGTGTTTTATTATCATGATGGATCTCAGTTTGAACATTGTCTAATGTTAAAATTAAAGTTGGGTACATCCACCAACGCACTTCCGCTGCTCTAGGAACCTACAAGTGGTATCAGAGCTGTTATATCAATGATTATAATTATTTAGATTTTCATTTGTGATTTATGCATTTAAAAATTTAGTTTTTTCAATTCATGTTAAATGTTATTTAAATCTGAATCTCAAGATCTGTTCCTCCCCTCTCATTTCTCGTTCACCTTATCGAAAAAAAATTCTTTTAATTTTGATTAAAATAAAATTAAGGAACTCATCCAGAGGTGAAAAATGCTTCTAGCCGTACAACACTAGAATACACTGCGTGCATTTGGACGTACCTGTCGTGTATTATATGTTTAATGCATTGAAAAATCCACCAAATCAGTCCATGTATTAGATCCTATCTAAGCAATTTATGACACCGTGTGTTGACCAAGAAGATATGGCACACAGTTTCAGGATTACACGCTCTGTGGTCCAACTAAAGACGAAGTGTAATCCCTTCGAGTTAGGGTCGGACCGTGTACCATGTACATAGATTGCCCAGTTGGAAACCATGTAATGCAGATTCTACACGATGTGTATCCAAAATAACATGTCGTGTACTCTGAAAATTCATGACCTACATCCACACGCCATGTCCCCGAGTATGTAATCCAGATGGACAGTGAACATAAGTAGACCCCATGTAGTTGTAACTACACGCTGTTTTCTCATACAAATTATGTATATTTATTAAAAATTATTTATATATTATACAAACCCTGGATACGTGTACCATAGTGCAGGCATATAGCTGAGGGACAACACATGATAGGTGTTTTATATAAATGTGTTTAATTTAATATTTGAATAGTAAACCAGAAATCATCGGGTTGTCTCCAAGGTACAAGTTACATACAAGGATAATTTTAAATTAATTTATTTGTATAAAATTATGATGTGTGAGAATCTCAAATAAATTCATGAAAGGGTTTAATAAAAAAGGATTGATTAATTAAAGATAATTAATTGATTCGAGCATGATTTGTCTTCAACAAAAATGATTAATGAATTGAATTCTAGTTTTATTAATGCGTAATATCTTTTCATGTATGGATGATCATGAGAAAAACCAAGACCTTTGTTTGTGAATGGTATCATTTAAATTTTTTATTTAAATTAAATTTGTTGGCCAACGATCCATCTCCTCATTAATATGTAGGTCCTATACGCCTAAGGATTATTTTATGTAAATCCCATGTTTTCTACCCCTCACATATGTGTGAGATAAATGCATATGTCATGGATGGATATCCTTGCTAGTGGAGGCAGCTCAAGTCAGGATCCAAGGCGAAACCAATCTGAGGAGATACAAATGTGGATAAATGGAAAGTTGTAAACACGAACCCGAAAGTTTCAAGGAGTTTCTCCCATATTTTTTGGGATAGTTTAATAACCGCTAGATTAACTAACCAATAGAAAAATATCATGCTCATTCCATTTATTTTATTTCGTTTAGTTTCATTGTTTATTTATTTTGGGTGTGTTGTCATGATCACACAATTAATGAATTAAACATGAATGCAAGATGGAACTAAAATAAGACTGGATTATGCATAAATATTATATTAGACATGGTTAATCACTTATATATATCCTAATTAATATTAAAATTCATGTTATGAAAGATAAGAAATTGAAAATTTACATATAAGTATAAAATCCCTCAAAGAAATATTAAGTCGGTATAGCCTTCGATAATCTTGGATAGAATCGAACCATAGTTCAAAGTGCTTGACCAACCCTAGTTGGGGTGCTTTAAATTATCGAGGAATTCTAATTCAATGTATTGGGTTTCATTTAATTGGTTCACATCATGGGTTGACTTCCATAACAGGACTTGGTGTGACCAAGAGGAAAAGGATGAGGAAATAAAAAAAAGTATTTCGGGATTGGGGAGTCCACTCAGTGGATCAAGGAGTTGTGAGTTAATGTAGTTGGAATTTGAAATGGCTACCTAATACCATTTATGTTTCATGACCTACCCTAGTTGGGGTAATGCGAAGTACAATATGGATCTTTACACTAGAATATTCAGGCTATAGAATATTTCTAAGTCAATGGTGAGGGATATTAGATTTCGATAAAATAGTCGGAGACTAATAAGTATTAATTTATTTATTTGGCTCAGTTTTTATAATAACGTACTAACCTTTTCTCTTCTTAAATTGTAGAAATGAAAAGAAAAATGACATCAATCATATCATTGAGAATTATCATGGAGAAGGAAAACTTTATCAATAGAACCAATTTCCATGAGTTGTAGAGGCATTTACGTGTCATCCTTCGCAACGAATGGAAATTGTATGTGTTGGAAGAGCATGTTACAGTTGCACCAGGGAAAGAGAACAGTGATGAGGAACTATATCTCTATATTAAACATATGAATGGTTCCACATATGTCTAATGATTTATGATATCATCCATGTATAAGGAGCTCATGAAGATACATGAAAAGATGGACGCGTATAGCATGATGTATCAACTTAAGTATCTCCAACAAGAGAAGGAGAGACAAGAGAGATATGAGATCTCAAATTCTTTGTTTATAATTATTCTTGGAGATTATGTGCCAACTGGGCCTCATGTAGTCAAGCTTGTTGGATAAATTGAACGCATGGACATCGTAGGGATTAAATTACTAGATGAGTTGCGCACAGATATCATCCTATCATCACTGCCTAAGACCATCTCAAGCTTTATTGTCAAATATAACAGGAATAATAATGAGAAGAGTCTGTCATAACATCTAACATTAATTCTCAAGTTAGATAAGGACATGGTGTGTGACAAACCCACAATCTTTATAGTGAATAAGAAAAGGAAGGGAAAGGAAAAGGGGACAAGGACTTATAAATGGTATGAATCCCCCAAGCACCATCCCTCCAAGAAGGGTAAGATCCATAGGCAGGTCAATGAACAAGAGGCCATATGTTTTTCATGTGGCATGCAAGGCCACTAGAAGTGGAATTTCACCCAAAAGAGTAGGGATCTAAAGTTTCATTCATTATCATGTCTAATCTTTCCATTTCTACACATTGAATATTAGATAAAAATGTTGGGCTCACATTTGTATTCTAATGCAGAAACCATGTTGATTTTGAAATATTTCTAGAGGAGAGATGGATCTTCAAGATTCCAATGGTGTAAGGTTGGCTGCGTTGGCTACTGGCGATTACCACCTCTCACTGCCGACTGGGATTACTTTGGTTTTACATAATTTTTATTATTTTCCTAGTGTCACAAAGAACATAAATTATGTATCATATGTATGTATTTATTATCAAGTTTGGAAATAAGGGTTTTCTCTTTTATAAGAAAAAATTATGTTATGGTATAGAACATTTAAATAATGGTTTGTCTGTTTTACTTTACGAAAACCATGTGTTGGAAATCGATAACGAAACAAACTCACATTACTCATACATCAACCAGTTGTGGCATCTCTGTATCAGTCATGTAAACTAGAAGCGCTTGAAAAAGCTCTAACAAGATGTTTATTTAGACTCTACTGAGCTAAAACCACTTGATAGATTTCACACTTTTTTACAAGTTAAAATAACCAAACCGCCTTTCGATGGGCATGGTGAAAGGGCCACAATGGTTCTAGGATCGGTTCACACAGATGTATGTGGACCATTTATGTTAGAAGCAAGAGGTGGATATTCTTACGTCATTATTTTTACTGATTATTTGAGTAGATAAGTCTATGTATAATTAATGTTGTATAATTCAAAATACTTAGAGAAATTTAAAGAATTCAAGAATGAAGTAGATAATCATAATAGTATGAATATAAAGAACCTTTGATTGGATTGAGGTGGAGAATATCTGAACCAATATCTCATCGATCTTCTACGGGAGTCTAGGACTGTATCTCCACTCACTCCACCTTATACAACATAGTGGAATGGTGTTGGAGAAAGGAGGAACCACAACTTGTTGAACATGGTGAGGTCTTTAATGATTCATCCAGATATTCTATTATCCTTTTGGGGATATGCATTACAAATTGTAGTATACACATTAAACTGAGTACAAACTAAGGTAGAAAATGGAATTCCCTGCATGTTATGGAAGGGAAATAAACCCATTTTGTCACACACATGTGTATGGGGATGCGAGGTGTTTGTATGGGGATTCGTGGTGTTTGTTAAAGCCTTCTCGGGAAACAAACAATCACCCAGGTACATGAGGTGTATCTTTATAGGATATCAAAAGGAAACGATTGGATATTACCTATATAACCCTTCATACAAGAATGTGACTATCTCTTGGAATGCCGTCTTTCTTGAGAGGGAGCACATCATCAAAAATTATAGTAGGAGAGTGATTGACTTTGAAGAAGTTGATGCTCAATATACTCAAGAGTTGGTACAGGAAAAGGATCCACAGGTCCCCATGGAAGAGGTTCTAGAAACACAAGTACTACATAGGAGCTCAAGAGAGGTTAGGGAACCAGAGATATTTAATTTCCTTGTCACTGAGGATGGTGAATCATTATTGTTGGACAATGATTAAGCTATCTCCTACAAAGAAGAAGTATAAAGATCCGAAGAAGAAAGATGGCATGAAGCTATGAATTCTGAGATGGATTCCATGTATCAGAACCATGTTTGGGTTCTGGTCGATGAGCCAGGTAATATAAATCAGGTTGGATGAAAATAGGTATTCAATAGAAAACAGGACATGGAAGGTCATGTTAGCACCTATAAAGCAAGGCCAGTGGATAAAGGATTCATACAATATCAAGAAATTGACTATGATGAAAACTTCTTACTAGTTTCAATGTTAAAATCCATAATAATCATACATTCCATAGCATCTTAACATGACTACGATATTTTCCAAATGGATGTCAAAACAACATTCCTCAATGGGAAATTTTATAAAGATGTCAATATGACTCCATAAGAAGGGTTTGTGACACCGGTGAGGCAAAATGAGATTTCGTGTTGCGGAAATCCATTAATGGATTATATTAAGCATCCAGGTCCTGGAACAATCGATTTGATGAAGCCATAAAGAAATTTGGTTTCCTTAAGAAAAAATGTGAGCCTTGTGTTTATAAGCGGTTTAATGGGAATGATATCATTATCCTAGTATTATATGTTGATGACATATTGCTTATGGGAAACGATGTACCAGTCATATAGTCAATTAAGGACTAGTTGAACAAGTGTTTCTCTAGGAAGGACTTCGGTAAAGCAGCCTAAATTTTAGAGATCCAGATAATTCATGATAGATCCAAGTGGATGAAAGGACTATGTCAGGGTACATACATTGACTAGATACTAATGAGATTTAGTATGGATCTATTCAAGAGAGGATTGGTTCTAGTGTCATGTGGCCGACATATTTCTAAAAAAAATGTGTCCTCAAACACAATAAGAGAAATATATAATGAGTAAGATCACATACGCTTCAGCTATAGGATCCATCATGTATGCAATGTTATGTACTAGTCTTGATGTTGCCTATGCACTAAGCAAGGTGGGTAGATATCAATCAGATCTAGGAGAACAATATTGGACTGCTGTTACGACATCTTTACGTATCTAATATGAACTAAGGATATGTTCCTAGTGTATGGAGGAGATGAAGAGCTTGTCATTAGAGGGAATGCTAATGTTGGTTTTCAGATTGATTAGATCGATTTGAAGTTTCTATCTTGATATGTTTTCTATCTCAATGGAGTAGTTGTGAGCTGGAAGAGTGAAAAGCAACCAGTTTTTGACGATTATACAGTGGTGTCCGAATATATAGATGCTTCTTATGTATCCAAAGAAGTTATATATATTTGTAACCCTGTACAAGAGCTTGATGTGGTGCCAAGCAGTAAAGATCCTATCACGTTGTATTGTGATAATAATGCAGCAGTGGATCTATTAAAATAACCAAGGTCACATCAAGAGACAAAGAACATAATTCAGAAGTATCACCTCAAGAGGGGTTTCTATAAAAGGGGTGAAGTTGTAGTGAGAAGAGTGTCCACAGAAGAGAATTTGGTGGACCCAATTACTAAGGGTATATCTCATCTGAAGCATGAATATCATGTGGGAGATATCAGGTTAAAAGTTATTAGTAGTTGGATCAAGTCCAAGTGGGAGTCTGTTCGATTTGGTGGTCTAGAATCAAGTACTTTGTAAATTATTCATTAATAAACACCTTATCACATCTTGATTTTTCTTCTGCATGAATATTCATGTGATAATGTCCCAAGGATAGCCGTTGCATTAAAGGGTCATAGCGGATCCCTGCTATGATGAGAACCCGGATGTGCCATAACACTATTCATGAATAAATGTTCTAGGGCCGGATGATGTTATTTGAAGGACACAAATAATAAAAGCCATTAGGGATGTGGACTGATAAAATTTTGAGGCACCTTCTCTTGTTGTGCGCCCTTGGTAATATACATGAGAATATTATGATAAGGAGACCCTCCAATAAAAAATCTACATATCATAGTTTAATTGGATGTTCAAATCTACGGAGGTGTGTATTGGCCCTTAAACATTTAGATTATTATTAATGTGTATAAAAACATGCACACTAAGATGTCTTGACAAAATATATGATGACACACTATTCTCATCGAGGTAGGATACGTTGGGTGCGTCACGAGTGATACTTCATTAATAGATACTGTGAGAAAGGATTTGTCCCTTCTGTTCCATAACAGAAGTAGATATCTCAGTCCATTTGATGGAGTTGATATAGCCTAAACAAATCAATGGACATGGTAAGTTATGGGTGAGTTAAATTTCGGGAAGTCAAATAATGAATAATCAATCACATTGGTTGATGACACTAGCATGCAACCAGCTTGATTGAACATATTATGATAAAAGGATTATATTACAAGATAAGCATTTGTATGAGGGGACATTTTATTGCAGCATTAACCTTTTTCTCTATTGATGCCTTGGCATGATGCTAGATGCTGACCTTGGACTTTAGGCAAGCTCCACCTAATGCCACTGAGAAAGAGGCCTAGAGGGTCACACACTAAGTTTGTCCATGTATCTCATTAAAATATTAATTTAACAAGTTTGAAAAAGATTATTCATGACTATGGTTTAGTAATTATTTAAGGATACGAGAACACATTTATTTCTACAGATGTTATTCATGAGAATATGTTGTGGGTGAAATAATATATATTTATATGTGAGTAATGCAGTTAAATTTATATAAGAAATAAATATCCATTACACAAGGTCTAATAAATGTGGTGTAGGAAATAAAGAAAAATAAAAATAGGATAAACAAGCATTGTACATTGAATATAAACACCGTGTAGTTTTCATGGAAAATGAGTACACGCCGTGTATTAATGATTACATGTTGTGTTGTTTTTTCAGTTGGGATTTTGAGGAAATAATATCGTTTTATTAAATGATATTTATTGTAATCAGCGTGGGCGCATGTCAAGGATTTAATCATTTGACATGGGGGTTTTCAATAAGAGTTAATGAAATAAATAAAATGCGTAACACATTTATTTATTGTTATAACTCTATAACCTCAAACCCGATTATAAATATCCTCACAACCCCAAAACATTTCAAGAGATAATAATTGTGCACAAAAATTCTGGAGAAATCTTTCAGGATGAAAGAACTCCTTCATCCAAGAACGCTCTAAAGACCAAGAGTGATCCAGCACCACCGAAACAAGGGAATCATAGGGGGACATCGTATTAAAATGTTCTTCCATGGTTTCACCCGGAAATCCCTTCGGTGATGTACAAAGATACATGGAGTACGTGTGGATCATCCCTAGAGGAGTCGAACACTTGGATTCTACGCTGCAATGAAGGATCACATCAGATCATGAGCGGAGATACCAACGAAGAAAAAATTCCATCAAGGCAATTAGTTTCCATTAATTAAATTAATTATAACCAATATATGATGATCCTATCAGTGGTCAATGACCCTTACATTTCGTTTCATTATTTGTTCTATTCTAATGATCCGGTGTTTTATTTTTGTGACAGATCTCGGATAGAACGTTTTTAACGCTGAAATTATAGTTGGGTACACCAACTAATGCCCATATGCTACGCCCAGAACATAAACCCATGATAATTAAATGAATAAAATTGATGAACATAAAAATCTATGTTCATGTTATTCAATTAACATAATAATCAGATGTTATTAAATGTTTTATCATTTCAATTATGGGTTTGCTCTTGGTTTAAGACAAATTGAGATAAAGGGGAATGTTTTTCTTTACACTATAAATTTATGATGTGGTCTTAGAATAATGTGTAGGATTATGTTTTAAATATATATATTTTATTAATTAAATCCCCTTGAAAAGTAATTGAGATATTCTAATAATGAATTCACATCAATGACTATTTATGGACTGTATTGAAAACCATAGGCACATCTCTATTGTTTTCTGCATTTGGTTATCCCATGTATACGTAGAGTTGATACAATAAATGATATCAACTATTTAAAACAATTTATTATAATCTTTTTTTTACATAGGCATTGAATAAATGATATTCAAATGGAGGATAAAATGTTTTGATATTTTTCCACTTTTACATTGCATTTGATTTCAATTATGGGGGAGAAAATTTTGAACACGCATATTGACCCCTAAAAAGTCTCCTAAATAGTTATTTAATGAAAAATACAAGGGGGAGATGGTTTTTATCATCATTTAATTTGTTGTAAATTCCATGTTGATATGTGGTTTGTATGTTTATTATGACTTATCAATGAATTCTGGATAATATTTATGGATTCATCAAATAGAAGTGGATTACAGGCTCTAACAATTCACTTTATAAAATCAAACAATTGTTCAAGTGATCATAAAATTGAAAAAATATGTTCTATGGAGTTTCCAAATATTTTTTAAAAACATTGAACTATTTAAGAATTCATTTAATGTCTAATAATTACCATGCATTATGTTTTTAGTGTATGATTGTGTTAAGGAAATGCCATTCAAAATTAGGAATATATTGTGAATGATGAATCAGGGATGGTGGATTGTAATTTTATCTGATATGGATATGTTTTATTAATTCTATAATTATAATATTTAATAATTATATTATTCCATTCTTATATTAAAAATGAGGGATATCCCTTGGAATCCAAGGAATGATCAACTAAGGGATCATGTGGGGAACAATGGGTCAACCACTCCCAAATCCAAGTTCCCTATCCACCCCGTGGGAAGATTGGATAGGTGTAGGAGCATGAATGAAAGGGGATCCATGTATAATTAACATAGAGGTTGTGCCACCATTCTGGGTTGATTGACGGTAGGAGAGAACCGATACTGGGATGTACAGGGAGGCGGAGAGGAGATTTCATATTTTCTCCCCGCATCCCTTTATTAATATACTACATCCCTTCAGATGTTCATTTTAATATGGGATTAAAATAAAAGGGTTACCGTCCTAGTTCTATTTAAATTATGGATAGTATATTAGATGTTAAATCCTTAGATCTCATTCATATGATCATGTAGTGATTTTTCCCCTACCTCTGACTATCCCATGATAACGGACCTATCAGATTTCTGGATGAATGCACATACCACCTATCCTTACCATGCCATAGTTGTTATGTGATCAGGATAGAGTTGTGATGAGTCATAAATAAACATTCATACATGATAATGGATGAGAATTAGGGGATAATGGTATGAAAATGATAAAATTTATGCAATGGATGTTTTTGAACTCAAAAAATAAAATTACCCTATTGTTTTCATATGTTTTAGATTTAAAAAGGACAATTAAGGCATTTGAATAAGTCATCTACATGGAATAAAACTCATGTGTTTAACGGATGGATGATATTGGATATTATTTTCAATAGTTTGAATATATTTTTATGCAATAAATAAGTTTATCGAATGAGGAGCTACATATTCATCATTTCCTTTAAAGATCATGGCCCCAATTCCTTGATGTGTAATTTAGTTTTTTTATTTATCTTGTTTTACTGAAGATAAATACCGCAATAGCAACCACATGGTTTATAAAGGAGATGAACACATTGTGACAATATTTAGGAAAAGATAATAGGGATCTTATGAGAACTCATCTTTTGCAAAAATCACTTAATATTCATCGTGAAGGACATTTTCTATGATGCATTAATGGAAATTGCAATTATCACTATCTGTAGCTATTATGAAGGCCCATGACATGTAAATCCCACCTGGTTCTCATGTCATTGTTGAGACCTCATGATAGTTAACATAGAAATACTTCCTAATGAAGAAGAATAAGGACATGTTCATAAGAAACTATATTCGTGAAAAAAGGAGGCAACATATATTTTAACACTAAGAAGAAATTTCATGAATCAAACATTTTGATCATAATTTAAAATTTTAAATTGTGTGTGTACACATAAGTTGTGCATTATGAAGCTAAGTGGAAAGTGTGTTCATATTTCATGATCCTTTCATGAAACATGGAAACAATTCCATGTGAAAAATTGAATTCATATTACGTTATATGTGTGAAATTTATTAGAAGAAATAGAGTGTTTTGAATACATGCATTCATGAACACATAAAAACATTGAGATACCTGAAACAATATGTATATATGACCTCTAAATTTCAAGCATAAAGTGGGTTTTATTATTTTGAAATTTTTTGATAATTCTAGATGAATAAATTTGAAATTGTTTAAATTTTTCCTTCAATAAATTATAGAAGAATATTGTGTCACATCATTGCACATATCAATGTGAGCTCGGGAATTCATTCTGAAGGAAGCATATCCTAAGAATCATTGAATTGAGGTGACTGATCAATCCCAAGTGGTCATAATTTTTTATCAAGGACAATAGAACCTATGAATGTATATTTATACCTGAGTAGGAACATGGGAAAGTGTGATTTTTAATGCTTGTGGAGGGAGATCATCAGATCCACCAATAGTGTATATAGGCATGAAATATGGGTGAATTATTTCTGATAGTTTCAAGAGTAGTTGATTTCTTCTATTATGAGATAATTATAGATGAAGTACCTCAGTTGGATCAAAATCTATATTACTTTTGGTAGGAGGAAAAATAAAACACATTCACTTAGTTGGATTTAGATCCATTGAAATCAATTTTGGAGATAGTGATTTATAATATAGAATCAATTTGTCGGATAACCAAAATGGAATAAATTAGGTCATTATGTAAAAATTTGTAAGTAATATTTGATTGTATATCATTTATTGTTTCTATAAACTAGGTAAAATTTATAGATAAATTAGAGTGGATCATGAACTATAAAAAGTTTATAAGTTCGAATAAAAAATGAATTAAAAAATAATTATTCACCCCTATCCTATTATTAGTCAATATGGAATTTTTATCTATATTAAATATTAAATTAATGTAATTATAATTAATTTATGATGGATATTTCAAAAAAGTTTATACATAAGAAAAAAAAATTCTAGAAGTTTCTCTTTATGTTGTTGCATGAATTTTTTTATATTTAATTCTACAAAAGTTATAAATTTAATTTGATAAAATATATTCCACAATTATAATTTTTAAATTAATATTACAAAACATGGTTTATTTAATCATTACTCATAATTAAATTTAAAAATAGTAAAAATTCATTACCATGGTTAATGTTAAAATTTGATTACATGGGGTGTTAAATAAAGAGATAAGGGTGTGTTCTCGAGTTCAACATGTCTAAATCCTATTGAGTGGTTATATAAAGCCCTATTCCAACTTCACCTTTGAATAAAAATCTATTTTTTATGAGTTATTCATGAGGATTAATTTATTAAATTTAAATCATTTATGATATTCCATGTGTGTTATCTTCCCAACATATAAAAGGACATTCCTAATTTGTCCTAGTTTTACCCCATTGAACTATATTGATCAACCAAAACTATGCCAATTATAATCTAAAATACACCATCCCTGAATTAGAGCACCTGTTATTCATTATATACTAATCAATGGTTCCATAAAAAAATATCTAAATTTTCACTACTATAGAATATGTAATCATCCTACATGAAATCTATCAATATCTATATTCTTCTACCTAGAATATTTTTTTGTTAATAACCATTAAATAATAAAATAATTATCAATTAATTATTAAATATTTTATTGTTTTTATACCAAAATTTTCTCAATCCCTTCAATCACATGGGAGGTGAAATTTTCAGTCGTGCATATGCGTGTACCACCGTTACTATATAGAGTTGAATTTCATTTTCCATACCCAAAAATAATGGGTTGTTATTATGATAGTTTTAATGTTTTTATATATATTTTTTTGATTTAATTTGGAATAATAAGTTATAATATATTATCTAATTTTTATACCTTCCAATCCCTTGTCAAAATGATAACGTTCCACATGCGTACTTGTCAACTAACACCTCTAAGATGTGATCAGATTCATTTTTTCATTTCTACAATACATGGATGTTAATAGGGAAATTTTTTATTGAATATATATATATATATTATGTTATATTATAATTATTTCATAAGTTTTAATTGTTTTTTACCATTCATTCATTTCATCCATCTAAATATTATTACAATGTTCATGCATATGTTCGACATAATGTTTCCATGAATTTTTTAATTTGATTATTATATCTCAAACATTTATAAATGAATATATATATATATATATAATAGTATGATATATATATATAAATTAATATTTCAGAAATTATAGAACTATGATCAATGTATGGGGACACAAACTATAAAAATTTCTCATGAAAAGAGAAATAGTTAACACCCGAAAATGATGATTTCAATACATAATTATTTATAAATGTTTTTCATATTTTATAATTGAGAAATATATGATATTCTAAGTATTTAAATTTATAATTAATTTATTTAATATAAATTGGAATTAATTATATTTCAGGATTGAGTTATTTTATATAAAGTCTAACATGAGGTAATGGATTTTCATCTCACTTTTATTTTCTATGACCCACAATCCATAATCACTAATTCATTCTATTAAATGATTTATAAATATACATGAATTTATTTAATGATTATTTTCATGAAATTTTTCTCGATTTAAATATCCAACCATGCTGATGACTTTCATTAGGTTTTTATTCAAATTATTCTGTTGTGGTATGGGATTTATGTAACAATCACATTATTTATCAATAATGTTTATGATTTGGTTTTCAATGAAAAATAATTACAAAATATCTCTCAAGAAACCAATTAATTTTATTATCATATATATATATTTCTATATATTACTTGTCTACCGTTCAATTTTCTCTCTTTCAAAACTGAAGACATACAAAGAATTATTTTAATAAAAAACAATATTTATATCTTCAATATATTTTTAAAAATATATTATTCAGAAAAAATTGAATATTGTGTTTAAATATTATACTATTATTATTTAATGTCATATTTATACATGACATAATTTTTAAAAATAATATTATTTGGATTTTTTTTAAAAAGGTACCTTTATATTTTTTACACATGTAAAGGGAATCATTATTTTAACATACACATCTTGAGTGAAAATTTTCCCAACAATGATCAATAAATAATTTGAATCACACATTAAATGTTTCCAGGATATATTCAAATAATTATTTTATACTAATTGTAGTTAAATTATTATATATAAAATATGTTATTCCAATGTAAAAATACTAATTTCTTCGATAAATAGTTTAGTTATCCTTTAATGAAAATATAATTTATGGTAAAATACATGGATGATAATTAGGATTTATTATGGATTTGATCTAATGATACCATTATTATTAACACCTTATATGGTTTAGGATTATTTTGATGAATTTTTTATGAAATATTTTTATATTCCATGGGTTTTATTATGATTAATTTTGGGAAATATTATGAATCCTATCACATTTCAATTGTTCATGATATATTATTTATGTTTTATCATCATGTTGAAATAATTTTTAAGGACTGTGAATTTTAAATGGATGGGATAAAAACTATGTCTATCTCTAATGAATTGGGTATGTTTGGATATCTCGTGAGATGATATGTTCTATAATGGGGAGTTATCATAGTTCATTATGGGAATCTGTCCACAATGATAGTTTGGGAGTGAACTATGACAGTAGATATGATTTAATGTTAACTAAAACAAGTCCCATATGATATTCATATCATTTAACCTTGTCTATGGAAATGATTTTATATTCTTTTTTTATACTACAAACATATATCTTTGTCTATTGTTATTCTCTCATGACAAATGATCTTCGTTTCCATTCTGAATTTTAGGTATGAACTAATATGATTTATTCCAAGATTCAGGATTATGATATATCGTATAGCACAAATAGATTTAAAATGATAAGATCGCATTCTCATACACTTATTCTCATGTAATGTTAATTTATCATTGTAATTTAAATTATTTACCCTTAAAGAGAATATAATCTCACCGTTTCTTATCATTCATTTCCCATGTTTTCGTATATTAGTTTTAGGTATGATATTTGTAAGAAGTCTGATAATTATGACGATGATAGTGGGAGATGATTTAGATATATTAATAGAATGTTTTTTATGAATCCATGTTTCCAATGAAACTATCTTAGATAAAAATGTAATTTATTGAATGTTCATCTAAATATATGTAATTTATATGGATGAAATATATGGGTCACTTTAGAATTTTTATTTAACAACTATTTAAAATTATCAATGCGTTCAAATATTTTATTACATGACAATCTGTTAACAATGATGAATAAAGTTATAATGTATCTTAGATTCATTTATATGTTCAAAATTATATATATTCACGTCATTCAGTTTAATTCCTTTTATAATACTTTATTCCGCTATGTCAAATTAATTTACCTTATACTGTTATTTTTCATTAAATTTTTATCTTTATGTGTTTTCATGAAAAATTTCACAATATCAGGATTTGGATTCCTGAACACAAGGTTATATTCTCAAGAAGTGATTACTCAAAATAATGAATAAAAAAATTAAATTTATTTCTAAATAATTTCATAATGGGGAAAAATTATTGGATGATTTTATATTCATGAGGAATGAAACAATAATTAATTACATTGTAATAAATGATTAAAAAATTAATTGCCTCATCTCCCGTGTGGATAATTTCATATTTCATTAGCGATTAGTGGTTTAACTTAACTGTCCCCAAAAAAATTCCGTAAACATTATGATACAAATTGTGTGAACTGTCGGAACATTATAAAATAATATTGTATTAGTATGTATTATTATATTTATGAAAATATAATTATATTAAATATAATCAAAATTTCAAATTTTTACCACATTCCAACAATTCATATAATTTATTCTAAAGGTTATCTTCAAAAATGGAAAAAATTAAAACATTTTTTCGATCTTGGGACTCTTATTTTCAATATTTTTTATACCCACATGAAATGAAGTATATTTTTTAATTTGGTACATTTTTTGAATCAATATTTTTATAATTATTGTGGAATAATTAAATGTGATTATATAATCTTATGATATATATATAAAGAAATTATACATCAAACTATAAAAATGTTAGAATATTATAGTTTTTACGGAAGAATTTATATTATATATCACATTACCGCGACATTAATTTTTAAATTTATTCATTATATAGTGTAATCTTTTATGATTATAACTCATATAGGGAAAATATTAAGAATATACTATGAGGAAATTGGGATGAATAATTATCATTATTAGTTAAAATTCAGTTCATGTATATTTATTTTTAATTGATTCTGTATTAATACTCTATAATTATACGATTTTTATTCTTATGACATTATAATGTATAAACTCATAATTTTGAAATATTCACTAATATTATATTTGTTCTTAAATAAGGGTTTTTTATAGTTTTAGTAATATAGGACTTGGTCTAATATGTTTTAAGTTAAATTTTTTTAATGAAATTTAAATATTCCATGCTAAAAATTTTAAAATTATACATAACAAAAAGGAAGATATATTATTCCAAAATTAGTATTTTTGGAATAAAAATAGTGAATATTTATTAAACATCATTTTTAGACAAAATTGGTATCATATAAGATATATTACATAGATTACGAGAAATAATTACAGAATAACATGATATTTTTAAAAAATATATGAAGATATCCATCATTATTTATATAGTATAACTGAATTTAAAAAATTAATTAAATTATTAAATTAGTTCATGGACAACATATTTTACATTTTTTTGGAAAAAATCATTATACAATATTCATTTTATGTTCATTAATTATAGTAGATATATTAAATATTTTTAATATAACTCAGGATATTGTGATTCTCTGTAAATAATTTGAAAAATAAAGAAAAGTTTTTTTAAAAATTCTCTTATAGATAATCCTTTTGATAAAAGTTATGATCAATGTGAAATTAATTTCATGATTTCTGAAATGCTTTCTGTAAATTCATCTTTTAAATAAGAAGAGGGAAATTACCTGGGAAAATATGAAATGATAATTGAGAGAAATTATTCATTTTTAGTCATCAATATTAAAATATAAGACATCAACCCTAACCAAAATTTGATGGAACTAGAATATTTTAATCAATATACTCAATATATATTTTAGTGGAATAAATAATCATTATATGAATCCTAAAACCAAAAGTGGTTCCAATATAAAATAGGAATCTCCATCGAAAAAAATAAATAAGGGTAGTGATAGAAATCTAAACAAGTAATAGAATAATCAAAATAATTAAAGATTTATGAAATAATCTATTTAATATTAAATAAAAAATATAAAGTATCATTTTATTACATATAATCAATCAAATTTACATCCAAAATCAATTATTTTTTTAATGTTTACAAGGAAAAAATTGCATGAATTTGTATTAGTTTGGGTACAGATTATTCAATAATTATTAAATAATGTAATGAAAAAACTACATGAGGAGGATAAAAGAAAATTATATTGATTCTAAAATGTTGGAACAATATTAAAGTTAATCTATAAGAGACAATGAGTTTCATAGACATGAAAATAAAAGTTAAAATTATGAAAAAAAAATTAAGAAACCATTGAGAAGATTGAAACTGCGAAATCATAAATGGAATGAATTATTGATGGGAGATGTTGAAAATACGTAGTTATCTATTAAACCCTAAAATAAAACCAAATTATTTTGAAGATCAGGAAGCATACAAGGAAAAATATTGGGGAAAAATTAATATATCTGTATTGTGGTTTTTTAATATAATATAGTATTAAGAGAATATTCCTAATTTTTCAAAGCATATTATTAAAATAACTACAAATATAATAAATGTAAAGTAAATTTCCAAAGTGTTAATGAATTTTAAATTATTTTATAAATTAGAAATTAATATATAATATAATCTAATTAATCGATGGAGAATCAATATTCCATTAGATTTCAAAGGAAATAAAATGATTATCATGGTGGTTTATTTGTGTTAAATCATTAATATAATTCAATTGATAATCTAATAAATATTGTAAATGGTTGAATTTACATGAAAAATGTGTCTCTTATCGGGAAAAAAATCCAGTACATATCATTGAGGAGTTACTTAAGTGTTATTTGTCTCAACTTCTATGTTTATCTTACTACCAAACATTACAATTCATTATAGGGTTATATATAAAGCGATTCCAATTATACATTGATGAAAGCCCATTTCCCTATAAAGGTGCAGTCATTAGTATTATATAGTAAAAAGTATCATTCAGATTTAGGTCATTTGAAGAGATTAAATATTTTTCATATTTTTTTCAACCTATACATTTGATATATTATATTAGTTCTGTTGATATTGTTGATAAATATGTGAATATATGTCAGAAAAATAAATTTAATGATTAGTATTTTTTGAAATATGAAACAATTGAATGTATAGAAAATATATATGATTTTTTTAATGAGAATATAATCCAAAAAATAGATTATTTTTAATGAAATTAAACTATTTAGGCTAATGAAAATAGGGTGAATAAATAGGTCAGTTTAACCAATCTCTATGAAATCAAATTGAACAGAAATTAAATACTCTACCAACCAATATATATATATATATATATATGTATATATTTGAAAGAATAACCATTAAAAATATTTTATCAATATATATGGATGATTAATGTGATCATAATTAATTATAATTTATTACTGAATATATGACCTCTATTTCCTGGAATGATTTTGAAATTATATTGATATAACCAATATTCAATATGAGTGAAATTTTAATAGATTAAAATCTAAGGAATATATTTCAGTTTAAATGAATAATTAGTCTATAAATTAATGTTTTTTTATTTATGAAAACAAAAAAAAATTAAGATATCATGATAATATATCCTATATCACATAGTGTGTGGGATAGAATAATTCATGTAGTACCTTAAAATTGTGGATCCTCAAAATAAATAAAAGAATAAAATAAACATTTTTCTATGAGGACTATTATTAGATAGTGGGTGTGAATGGAAAATAAAAATTATAGTGTAGAAAATATTTTAAACACATTTCCCCTTAACCATAATTGATTATATACTAAAAGTATAACAATATATTAATTTTTTTCATATAATACATTGTATAAATACACATTAAAATGAGCTATTAGGCTGATAGAAAATAATATTCAAATGTTTATATGGGATATTTATTTTGGTTAAAACATTTTGAATTTTGTATTAATTCATTCACATTAAAAAGGTGTATATTGAATATTATTTTAAATATTTAGGAAATAAATATTTCAACATTAATGGAATAGTTCTATAATTTTGGACTGTCATTTGAAGAATTTCAAAGGAATACTTATAATGGGATTTGAAAGCTATTTAGAGAAATATTTTGTATTTATATAGTTGATATTATTTTTCATTCCATGAGAATGAATTATCAGTGATGATATAATTTTTTCAGATGGAGTAAAAATTTACCAAGAGAATATTTTGGGGATACACCCTCCACATACTTTCAATTTTGTAATGTGATTATTATTACTCATGTGTATGATATGATTTTATATTATTTATTTCAGTGATTTATAATATATTTCATGTAATTTTTAGACTTTTGTTGAATTTTATGAAATTCAACTGTGGAAGATATTTTATATAATGTATTCAAAGATTAATAAAATAAATATTCTTATATTCAGTTGTTACATCAAATAATAATAATTACTATTTCGTGGTAATGTGTCATTAGAGTAATTTTATTTTAGTTTTGATGTAAATATAGATAAATCAAGTAAAGAGATAACAAATATTATACCCAAAAAGTAAATAATAGTGATCAATTAATTGATTTTAGTACTACGTATGAAATAAAATATGAGTAGTATAAAATAGATTTAATCAAACTATATTTATTATGATGATAAGTGATTAAAATAATAATCCATTCATATCTAAAGTACAAACACTCAAATATTAAATTCATCTCATGGTCCATTATAAATTTCCTTATATAATGATTTAAATTATACTTAAAAAATACAAATGTAACCTAATATTTCATTAAGGGACATTTTTTCTAACATGGTGATTCCAAATAATATCATTATAATCCAATTAAGAATTAATTCCTAAATGATAAATTGATAATAATAATAATAATATAATATATTGGTACTTTGTTGTTATACCGAAATTTACATTATTCATATTAAATTAATGATATAGGGATAATTTCATTGAGTGAAAAAAATAATTTCATTGTAGATGTGAAATAATTTTTCTCATAGGAACTAGCATTATAAAATAATAGTTAATTATAATTATATGAAAATATATAACATAAGAAATATTTCAAAAATATAATTTTTATTCCTAACTATATAATAGAGATTATGTTAATGTGTAACTAATTCTATTGTGTTTTTGAGAAATTTTTAATACCAATGTCAATTTAATGACAATAATAAATTCATGAAGGTGTGTGTGATGTGTTATATAATAAAAAATATCACAACAAGATATGAGAAAAATAAATTTAAATATGTTTAGGTAGAATAATATTATATGTAGGGCCTATGAGGCCTATGATGGAATATAACACTACTGAGATGAGGTGAAGTAATGGTTATTGAAAATTACCACTCAGACAATGTGATTCCTTTCATAAAAAATTTGATTGATCTTCCATTCATGTAAAGTAGTTTATTATTGAATTTTGACATGGTGTCTACCATTATTCTTCTCCAAAATATCCAACAAAATAATTCATTAAATATTTTCTATTCCCTCAATGTTTTTTATTTTCATTACACTTTTATATTAATATAGGACATCACATACATATAGATTTAACCAACATTATGTTGTGAGGTTTCCTACTGTTTACAAACAATTAGGTCTGAAAGATATAGAATACTAGATTCCAAGGATTTTAGAGTATCTCATACTCTCTTGGAAATGTTTTACTCTGTCACACATGGGTTTTAATTTTTCCTTGTTTCCGGCTCGGGTCCGTTTTTGGGTGAGTGCATGTTTTAAATTTTTAGTTTAATTGAGATAAATGTCTACTTTTTGTTTAGCGGAATCTGGTGCATGGGTAGAGCATGGTTGGGAGTCCTTGTGGTTACGCCCTTGTCACCATGTGGCTAGCCCGATATGTAGGATAAAATATAGAGGTAAATGAATAATATAATGAATTTAAAATGATAGCTAATATAAAATAACAAAAAGTAAAATAGAATTAAAGGTATCGATTATATTATCATGGAAATTATTATTATTATTATTATCATTTTTAATATTAATAATTATATTATGAAATTTTTTTATCATTTTTTCATCAAAATAACCACTATCATAATTATTATTAAAAGTTAAATTATCATAATAATTATTTTTATCATTATGTTATAATTAATTAATTAATTAATTAAAATTTGTATAATTTTTTCTGGTGTGCGTCCACCACATGGCTAGAAGAAACCTTATGGTGATCCTTAGTAACTATGCGACTTCTTCAGCATTGTACAAAAGCTAACACATGATCAACATATGGTCTCTTGAGCTACGACTGGACCATGCGATTGTGGTATTCAAATCAATAATAAATTAAATAAATCAAATGTGATATAAATTTAAATAAATATGAGTGAATGTTTAAACATAATATTAAAGTTATCATGTTTGGGGATTATAATATAATTATTATAAATGTTTTTATTGTTCTTTTTATTATTAAAAAGTGTTATTAATATTATAACTACTTAAAAAATATTATTATCATCATCATTTTATTAAATAATTTTTTAATGATATATTTATCATTATTAGTAATTTTAATAATATCATTATTATTAATTAATTTATATTGATTCCATAATTATTTAAGATGATATAAATGTTATTAATAATTTTAACATCATTTTATTTATTATCATTAATGTTTTTATTAATTATTATATCACAATAATTATTAAAATAATATAATGTTATTCTTTTATTTATTTTACTTGTATTTATTTATTTATTTTTTCTTTTGGGATTTGGTTTTATCCCTTATTTTCATCACTTTCCCCCACCCCTTATCCTCATTCATATCATGTATTCCCTCTTGGGAGACCTCCCCCATACACAAGTCTCCCAGGCCATTACTCGCATCCACCAAAACTCCTGTGGCAGACCACCTCCCCCCTCGTGGTGCTACATGAACTGTTCTCCAACACATCAAATTTTGGTGCACCCCTATAGTTGTGCTCCAACTAGTCCACTCTCCCCTTCGGTGTGATTACTCGGCCATCTGACCTGCTCCAGTATCCACAACCTCTCCGGCCGACCCACGGCCCCCAAACTCCCTCTTCAAAGGCTTGTGCATCCCCTATATTGAGTCCCCTTTTGTCAATTGGATGCAATGAGTGTAATATCCCATGATCATTCCTTTGTAGGGTTTAAACATTAAAAATAAAGTCTAATATTGATTCATTGTGAGGAATTCAGCTTTATGTGGGTGTGATTGAGGTGTGTTTAACATTTCACACCAATTTCTAAGTTTTCTTCATCGGTTGAGGTAGAAACCCATTGAATATGTCCTTGATATTTATGTTTACTTTTATTTATTAAATTTTGAACAACCCATGGCTATTAAATAAAAATTTCTTGTACTTAAATTAATTATATCATGTAAAATTGGTTAGTTTCTCCTTATTATGTGATTATTTTGAATTGTTGGAACGGATTTAGCATGCCTTGTGTTTTTGAAATGTAATGTTTGGCTCTATTAAATGACTAGTGTTATTTAATGGCTTGGTTTTGATTTATAATCATGTTTATGATGATACATGTGATGATTTATTTCATTAGCATGGATTGTTACATTATTTTATTAAGGTTATAAGCCCCTTTAGCCCTTCTAATTGTGTTTTTTTTGAAATTGCAAGTTGGATTGAAGAAATGGGGATTTAGTGGTATGATTGGTTGTGAAAGTGGTTTTTCAATTTTATTTTATGAAATGATTTTTTTTATAAAAATTTTGAATGGCCCATTTGGAATTATAAATTTTTTTATTGAAAAACCTTCTAGGAGGGATTCTTTTCCTAGATATATGATTAAGTTGTGGGGTTTTCCTCAGTGTGGAACTCCACCCATGTTGTTCTTATTTAAGGAATGTGATGATCCTTGAGGAGGATGGGGTGGTTCTAGTTGTGTTAGTGGATGACTATATATATATATATATATGGATTCTTTCATGAATTTTTTGACCCCCACTTGAAAAACATAGCATAAGGAACCTAACATAGCAAAGAGATCTACTAAGAATGATTGTTTCACTAGTAGAGGTTTTTGTACAAGATATTGGAACATAGTAAGAGGATACATGGGTTTATTGCTTTGGGATTAAGTCACATGATGAGGCCAAGTAGGGAGATATTTGGGTGTTAGGTCCTTATGACATCATTGAGTAGGGAATTACTTTGGTATGAGTCACACACATTGTCACGAACCAACCCTACCCAGGATCGAGCCACAACTACCCCAAGCCCGCCTCTATAGGCCAGGGGATGGCGACAAGTGCCGAAGTCTAAACAACTCAGGGAGGCCTTGGCCTGTGTACCTGTACACACACACGCATCCCACTCAATGCAGAAGTGTAGAGTAAAAGAAAAGACAAGTAAATTAAAAGGGCAATTTCTATATACAAACCACCAAAATTACAACAACCTCTAATTAGTACAAAGAAAGTACTGAATGTAAACTGAAAAGAAAAGGGAAAAAACTTGCACCCAACCAGAAAACTTCAATAACCTGGCAATAGGTGAACAAAAGTAAATAGCTGGAAGGGTCCCCCACCTAGAACCCGACTTCGACCACCGTACCCAGTCCAAGATCCTCAACTCCCTAGCTCCGTTGAAGTCATGACAAACCTGTACATCATCTGAAAGGGAACACCATGTGCGGGATATTCCCATGCAGTAGTGAGTATAAGAATACTAAGTAGGATACCATGAAGTCTTGAGGGAGAAACAAAAGAGGTACTGAAGGGTGAGTAGTAGATCGAACATGGGAAAGTAAAGGAATATAACCGAGAGTGTAGTAGAGTACCAGTAGAGAGTCCAGATCAACCCAACAAGAGAAAGTATGTAGACTCATCCAGACACATGGAGTTGGAAACAGTGAGAAGATGAACTTCTTGTCGAGTCTTCACTACCCATAGCAGGAGAGTAGACTTGTCCAACCATGAGAATCTAGACACAGAAAGCATGTGTAATACCCCGCACGTCATCACCTCTACTGGAGGGAGAGTAACCAAACCCAAGAAGTGGGAACTGGAACAAAGTATATACATATTCTTATGCTCAAACAAGAATCCCAAAAAATACCTCAAGGGGATATCCATCCCGTAGCTCAGCCCAAGAAAGTGAGCATCCCATAATCCCAGAAGTAAAAAACATCAATACCCTGCATCCCGCATGTCTGCCCTGAACTGAAAGTCAAGGGCTCAAATCACCGCACCTTGAAACTATCTGCTTTTGGCGGAACTGACTAGCCAGCACGGTTTTAGGTCGCATCGCAAGGATGCGTCTTGGTGGGGAAAGCGCCCCATGTACTTGAGTGTTCTGGGGGAATGTCAAGCCACACCTCGTCACTACCCCACAGTCGAGAGGTCTCCTTAAATTCGACAGGTGACCCCCTGCATAGACCCGTTGGAGGGTAATCCCTGGAAATCGATGGGTTCCCACTGGAGGGAGACCCATCAAGAGTTGCTGGGTTCCACACTACCCAGTCCTGTAAAAGGGTAATCCACTGGAGGGAGACCCGGCTAAAATCGCCGATGAGTCCCAATGCCCAGTCCCGTAAAAGGTTACTCCACTGGAGGGAGGCTTGAAACCATCATCGGGGACCACTTCCCAGCCCATCTGGAGGTAAAACTGGCATCGGGGACCACTTCCCTGCACCGTTAGAGGTAATCCTTGAACCTCTCTAGCCATCCCTCATGGATGGTACTGCTCAGTGAACACCACTGTACTGGCCATCCTGTTTGATGGTAACCCACTAGCCATCCCTCCTAGATGGTAACCCACTATCCATCACTATCGGATGGTACAACTGGCCACCACTGCTGGGTGGTTCTTCACTAGCCAGCCCTACTGGAAACAACCTCCAGGGTAGAGGATCGGTGACCGCGTAATGTGTTGGTCAGACCAATTCCACAAGAACTATACTAGGGAACACGAAAGAATGAGAGAAACTCTCCGACCTCTCAGGGCGATCACGCTCCAATCCACTGAGTCACTATCGAAGTTGACTGAGAAAACTCATCCCAGAAAATGGGAAAACACCCATGCTAAATGAACATCCATAGTCATAAACGATGCTGATGTCCAGTGAAAGGGGCATGGTATTGAAACCCCTCTTGCTGGAGAATGAGAGAAACCAAACCATCTCTTCTAGACAAATGATCCAGGTCAAAACCAGGGGAAAACTCAAAAATTTTGGTCAAACAAACGAGAATAGAACCAGGGAGAACTCAACCCTGCTGGTAAAACAAACGAGAACATATCCAGGGGAAAAATCAACCATGCTGGTCAAACAAACGATAACGGAGGGAACCTCTACGTCGCTAGAGGCCAAATGTACACAATGCAAAACACAACACACACATGGGACCCACATGACGTGTGGCCCCAGCTCAACACCAACCAAGCGCACAAATATTCTCAGGTACAAACGTCCACATGTACCACCAATATTTCTTGTATACTCCAAAAGTATACCATGGTCCAGCCCAAAGTCTATCATACACACGGAACCCAATGTCAACGCGAAGGCGTAATGTAAAAACTCCCACATGCCACCTAATAGAGCTAGGTGTGGCCGACCACATATGTTTAAACATTTACTTCAGTCTCCCAAGAGTGAATGCGATCACATGCCAAGGGTTCTCTACAAACACCATAGGAAAACCCACCACAGGTACACCTTTCATGCTTCCACATTTAATAAGATCACGTAAGAGGCTCCGCTCACCTGAACAAATTTATCCATTGCAATCCTCACTAAAAAACATTCAAGATCGACTACTTACTAGCCTCCAATGGATATCTGATGGAAAATTCATCCAACACCACCTTATGCCCAAATGACGCCCCGTGATCTCGAGCCTCGGCCCAGAAAATAGTCGGGCGCATCTAACCATTGCGATCCCCTTGGGAAAACACGTCAAAACGACTGCTCACATGATTGTAATGGATATCCGAAGAGAAAGATTCATTCCGGGCACCCACATGAGCGATGCTATGTGGGACCGACATCCCAGTCCCAAAACACAAAGAACGGATTGCACCGTTGTGATCCTCTCGAAAAAGTTCACAAGTTGGACTATTCACATGTCCGAAACTGACACCCGATGATAAAGCTATAAATCATCGTCAACTCCCAAAACAGCCCTCGTGGGGCCCACACCATCATGTAGAAATAATGTGGGTGGATTGCGCCAGTGCAATTCCTTCGGAAAAACACCCAAAATCGAGTGCTCACACGCCCCGAACAGATGTCCGAAGAAAAATTTCTAAAGCGCTGCACACAGCTCGAAAGACGGGTCATGGGGACAATGCCTCAACTCCACCCTCAATGCCTGAAACAATACTAGAAAACTTCTGCTCGGCACCAGGGTTCGAACACCGCTGACGGTGCTCAAAACGGACGTTGGATGTGCCTACGCCACACAAAACATGAATTCCTGGAAAAATGTCCATCTTCTTAACACATGTGATGTGCCACCGACCCCCCCCCCCCCCGTTCGGGAGTTAAAACCCCCCGAAACCATCTCAAAATGCTCCTCTCGACACCAGGAAGGAACTGATTCAGACAAAACCCAAAACTGACACCCTTAATGAAAATTATGGGCGTCCGAAGTCAAAGGGGAAAATCCACTTGTGCTGGACCGGCCTAGACCAGACAGTCTGCCCAGCCCGGGGCCGGCCCGCGCCGGCTGGCCCAGCTCTTGGCGCTGGCCCTCTTGGCTGGTCTTCCCACCATGTGATGACCCGTGAGACGCAGGTTGTTTTCCCCCGCTGGGGTTGCGTGGCGTGACCCCAGTGCTACGTTGCACCCCAGCGAGCGCCGCCCAGCGCCGACTCCCTGGAACCACTGCCTGCTGCCGCGCTCCCCCGACATCGTGCCTCGGCCCTGCTTCCAAAGCCCCTGGCCACCCCCGCTTGGCCATGTGCCGCCACCTCCATATCCTGCTGGAACCGAGCCGCTGCCACACCGAAGCTCACCGGACCGCCAGAACCCAGTGGGAAACACCTCCAAAACCCGCAACTTTTGCAGGATGACTGCAGACACCACAGAGCTTGGATTTTGAGTCTAAAGCAAGAGTCGGAAAGCTCAGAGTATGTAATACGGAAATATGGGCCTCTCTCGACAATTTGGTATTAACTGGACATGTTAATTTGCATTCGACGTTATGTACGACAATGAAAATACAAAACGCAACCTCCTACCTGGTGGGGTGTTGTCCGAAGCTTCACTGAGGGTCCGCCGCCACACCGCTGCCTTTCAGGAGGGGAGGAGGAGAGGAGGAGCTTCCTCCTTCATCGTTTTGAGTTGTTGGAACTAGGGAATAATGGGGAGAGGAGAGGGGTCAGTTAAGTGTTTAAATAGAAAACACATAACCACCCACCCGTCGGCCCGAACCTGGACTTCTGGCGGGGTCGAGATTAAGCCTCCCCTAGGGTAAACACAATGTTCTAAGTGCAATCGTGGTCCCGAAATTTTAATCTGAGGCCCCTTTCAAAAGTTATAAAATTTAACGACCGAGGAAGCTAAATTATGAAAACACCCCTGGCGGCGTTTCTCACAGAAGGCCCACGCCCGTGAAAGTTACGCCCCTCCTAGGGTAAACGACACGTTCTAGACTCAACGGTGCCCTTGGTTTCCAAATACGAGCCACCATTAAGGAGATACTTGAGTTAAGCTGTTAAACGAATAAATTAATTATTTAATTCATCCATTTCACATTCCGATAGTGAGCAAGGGGTCCAAACGTCCCTCACCGACAAGTTTTATGTCATTCCTAGTGTAAAAACCTCATTCCGGACCCATCCGTACACTCAGGTTTCTGATCCAGATCACTGTTTAGAAGCTATCCAATTTATTTGGCGTGTCCAGTGTAAACACACTGAAAATTTAATTACGGCCACACCGGGGCTCAGAATTGCACGCCGTCTAAAGGCTCTTCCCTAGAATAACATCAAGAATATTCTGAAGTACATTATAGCCAAAAAAATGGTTTCTTACACCATTACATCTTTCATGATTATCATCCCCAAAAAGCAAAACCCTGGAAACAATTAGGGTACTAAGCCTGCACCTGGCTTTCCCGTACCTAGAAGAACTCTTTCACAGTTCTGTATCACCGCACACAGACCAAAGGATTTGATCTGTTCACGCGTTGTCTGCCCTTGATGATGACCTGTATATAAGCACACACACTTCTTCTCAGGTGAGTCACGAAGGAGATGTTGTGCACCCACTCCCGACGTTGGGGTTAGGGAAAGGTGGTAAGGAACCTCCCCATCCCTTCACATGTTCTCAAACCGTCAAAAGGACCTCGTGGGTATCTCACCTCCCCAACCAATCCTATGTGTTGCATTCTGCGACTAGAATCACCGCACGCACCTAGAAAAAGGCCTAGTGATTCCCTCCTTCAGAACACCCATATGGTGAAACACCCATGGATATCTAGTCACTGAAGGGTTTACAGTCGATGTCCCACAACCAAGACCCCTTTACACACTCAGAAGTAAAGGATTCAATACCATCGATTAAAGAGAAAGGTTTTACGCCTTTTACCTTACTAGCACAGGGTTACCCCGACGCCCCACGCCACCCTGGTGACAACTCCAACAAGGAGCAGGGATAAAAGAATTTCACACAGAGAGTCTAACAATTCTAATGCAAAAATTAGAAGAGATCTAGAGGTTACATCTTATCACCTCATTCTCTGCATGATCGTAGACATCCAAAGCTCGCGACAGTCTGTGGTCCCAAGTGTCAGATCTCAGAGCCTGACGTGATTGCCTAGTGGAGGTGGGAAGACCTCCCAAGGTTGTTCTCCACTTCTAGCTACTCTTGCTCCTCTACTAGAACATCCTCTAGGGGCTCTACTCTGATCACGGAGCTGCCTCTGCTACGATGGTGCACCTGCTGCCTGCCCGAAGCTCTCCGCATGCCTAGTCAGGCAGTCTTGTGCCAAGTGATCTCGCCCATCACAAGCATAGCAACGAATCTTTTCGGGCTGCACTGATGCCCTCTGGCGCCACTGTGGTGTAAGACCACGCCCCTGAGTACAGTTATTAGAAATCCACCTTCTTCAAGGTTCTGCTTGGAGACACCTACTAGCTGCGTCAGACGTTTTGACTTTTACATGCCTACTGCCACCACCAACACTAGAACGTGACATGAAGCTCTTGGTCACCAGTGCCTGCTCTAGCACCCCCGCGTATGTAGAAATGCCCAAGGGTACTATGAAAACACAAATCTCTCGATGGAGACCCTTCTAAAACTTCCATGCTTAGATGTTGTCATCATGGACCATGTCCAAGTAAAAGTGTGCACGGTATGTGAAACTAGCCGCATACTCGGCCACCGTCATCCCTCCCTGCTGAAACTGTAGAAGATCCTGAACCCGAATGGAGCGTAAGCATGAGGGAAAATACTCCTCATGGAACTATAACTGAATGTCTCCCCACGAAAGCGGCGACTCGTAAAGAAACTGAGTCACCAGACTCCACCAATGCCAAGCTTCTCTGTGGAAAAGGTCAGCGACCAAAGCCACCATAAGATCTGCTGATGTCTGTACAAGCCTGAAAAGGCAAACCACTGTCTCCAGCCAAACATCTGTTGCATGAGGGTCTGGATCACCACTGAACCTCAGCGGTCCCTGCTGCTGGAACTCACGGAGTGTGCTCAACCTGCGCTCAAGCTCAGTCTGCTCTAATAAAACTGTCTACTGCTCAACAAGTGAGGGTGCTGCTATCAGCCCACCCAAAGAAAGGGGCTAGGATGATGGGTCCTGGACTGAGGCCTCGTATCTCACAGGGTTGTCGTCATAGACCAAATATGGTATCTTGGCTCGCTGTTTTCACAGAGACATCCTGAATGTTATCATGAAGTGTCACAATCATGTGAGAATATACGTATATAATAGTAACAAAAATTGGGAGATAACTCAAGATGGTCAGTCAAAGACTCTATCCTATGTGATGCACAAACCAATTTATCCTCTAACAAGTGTCTCAGCATACCAAGTCGACAAGAGGGTTATCATGATCATGGGGAACATATACATCAGCCGCCACACCATCATTGTACTTATGAGCCTGAGAGCCGCTCTCGAGACACACCAACACTATTTACCTATGTCCCCACAAATTCCTCTTTTAGTGATGTCCGCACAACGTCTCATGGAACGAACCGCCTCTGATACCACTTTGTCATGACCCGACCCTACCCGGGATCGAGCATCAACTACCCCAATCCCGCCTCCATAGGCCAGGGGCCGGTGACAAGTGCCGATGTTGAAACAACTTTCGGAGGCCATGGCCTGAGTACCTGTACACACACACGCAGACCACTCAATGTAGAAGTGTAGAGTAAAAGAAAAGACAAGTAAAGTAAAAGGGAAACTTCTATATATGAACCACCAAAAGTGCGTCAACCTTTAATCAGTAAGAATGTTCTAAAAGTAAACTGAAAATAAAATGGTAAAAACACGTGCCCAACCAGAAAAGTGCCACAACCTAGCAATAGGTGAACAAAAGAAAATAGCTGAATGGGACCCCCACTTGGAATACAACTCCGACCACCGCACACGGTCCAAGATCCGGAACTCCTAAGCTCTACTGAAGTCATGACCAACCTGTCAATCGTCTGCAAGGGCACAACATGTTCGGGGAAAGCCCAAGTAGGGGTGAGTATAAGAATACCCAGTAGGATACCCCGAAGGCTTGAAGGAGAAACAAAGGAGGTACCTAAGGGTGAGCAGTAGATCGAATAGGGTAAAGTAAAGGAATACAACCGAGAGTGAAGTAGAGTAACTGTAGAGAGTCCAGCTCGGCCCAATAAGAGAACGGAAGTAGACTCGTCCAGACACAAAGAGCTGGAAATGGTGAGAATATAAACTTCTCGTCAAGTATTCACTACCTATAGTGGTAGATTAGACTCATCCAACCACCAGAAGCTTGACACGGAAAGAATGTGGAATACCCCGGGCGTCTTTGGGTCTCCTGGAGGGAGAGTAACCTATCCCATAATGTTTTCACTGGAACAAAGTATATACATATTCATATACTCAATCAGGAATCCCAAAAAAGATCGTAAGGGAATCTCCCTCCCGTAACTCATCCCAAGAAAGTGAGTAGCCAACAGTCCCAGAAGTAAACACCATCTATGCCCAGCATCCCGCACATCTGCCCCAAACTGCAAGTCATGGGCTCAAATAACCACACCTCGAAACTATCCTCTTTGGGTGGAACTGACTCGCCCGCACGATTTTAGGTCGTGTCGCAAGGATGCGTCTCTATGGGGAATGTACCCCTCGTACTTGAGAGTTCTGCAGGAACATCAAGGCACACCTCGTTACTACCCTGTAGTCAAGAGGTCTCCTCAAAGTTGACAGGTGACCCCCTGCCCAGCCCCGCTAGAGGGTAATACCAGGATGTCGACGGGTTCCCACTAGTGGGAGAACCGGCAAGAGTCGACAGGTGCCACACTACCCAGCCCCGTAAAAGGGTAAACCACTGGAGGGCGACCCAGCTAATGTTGTCGACGAGTCCCAATGCCCAGTCCTGTAAATGGGTACTCTACTAGAGGGAGGCTCAGAACCATCATCGTGGACCACTTCCCAGCACAGCTGGAGGTAAACTCGGCATCGGGGACCCCTTCTCACCCCAGCTAGAGGTAGACCCGGAACTACTCTGACCATCCATACTGGATGGTGCTGCTCAGTGAACACCATGGTACTGCCCATCCCTGCTAGATGGTAACTCACTGGCCATCCCTGCAAGATGGTGACCCACATGCCATCCCTGTCAGATGGTACAACTAGCCACCCTTGTTGGGTGGTACCTCTCTAGCCAGTCCTATTTGAAACAACATTCTGGGTAGAGTATCAGTTCCCACGTAATGTTTTGGTCACATCGATTCCACAAGAACACTATCAGGGAACATGAAGGAACCAGAGAAACTCCTCGGCCTCTCAGGGAGATCACGCTCCAGTCTTCTGAGTCACTGTCGAAGCGGACCGAGACAACTCATTCTAGAAAGTGGGAAAACACCCATGCTGAACGAATACCCATAGACATAAACGATGTTGCAGTCCGGTTAAAGGGGCACGGTACTGAAACCCCTCCCACTGGAGAAACAGAGGAACCAAACCATCTCTGCCAACCAAACTATCGAGATCAGAACTAGGGGAAAACTCAACCCTACTGTTCAAACAAACAAGAAAAGAACCAGTGGGAAACTCAACCCTACTGGTCAAACAAACGAGAACAGAGCCAGGGGAAAACTCAACCCTGGTTGTAAAACAAACGAGAATGGAGGGACCCTCTACGTCGCTATAGGTCAATGGTATGCAAAGAAGAACACAACACACACATGGGGCCCACATGATTTGTGGCCCCAGCTCAACCCCAAACAAGTGCACAAACATTCTTAGGTACAAACAACAACATGTACCTCTAAGTGTTCTCTTATACTCTAATAGTATACCACGTTCCAGTCCAAAGGCTATCATGCACATGGCACCCAACATCAACGTGAAGGAGTAACATAACAACTCCAACTTGCCACCACATCTTCCTAGGTGTGGCCGACCACATCTCTTCAAACATTTACTTCACTCTCCTAATAGTGAACGCGATCACACGCCAAGGGTTCTCTGAAAACACCGCAGGAAGAACCACAACCTTTACACCTTTCATGCTTCCTCTTTTATTAATATAGTGTAAGAGGCTATGCTCACTTGAAGAGATTACACCGTTGCAATCCTCGTAGAAAAACATGTGAGATCAACTACTTACTCACCTCCAATGGATATCCGACGGAAAAGTTTTCCAACACCGTCTTACTCCTGAACGACGTATCGTGATCTCAAGCCTCGACCCCGAAAACAGTCAGGCGCATCACGACATTGCGATCCCCTCGGGAAAACACGTAAAAAGGACTGATCACTTAAGTAGAATAGATATCCGAAGAAAAAGATGCATTATGGCGCACTGCACATGAGCAGTACTACGTGGTACCTGCATCCCTGTCCCAAAACACATAGAACAGATCACATCATTGTGATCCTCTTGAAAATGTGCACATGTTGGACTGTTAACTTGTAAAAAATGGATACCCGGTGATGAAGCTGGAAATCACCATCAACTCACAAAACGACCCTAGTGGGGTCTACACCATTGTGTGGAATTAATGAGGGAGGATTGCTCCAGTGCAATGCCCTCGAAAAAACACCCAAAATCAACTGCTCGCACGCCCTGAATGGACGTCCGACAAAAAAGTTGTAAAGTGCTATACGCAGCTCAAAAGACGGGTCGTGTGGCCCATGGCTCAACTTCGGCCTCAACACCTAAAAACATACTGGAAAACATCGCCTCGGCACCAGGGTCCCCACACCACTGACGGTGCTCAAATCAGGCATCAGATGCGTCTGTGCCACTCAAAACACGAACCCCCGGAAAAACGTCAATCTACATAACACAGGTGACATGACACCGAACCCTCAATTTCGGGAGTTAAAACCCCCCAAAACCATCTTAAAAATATCTTATCGATGCCAGGAAGGTACTGCTATAGATGGAACCCAAAACGAACACCCTCAATGAAAATTACAGGTGTCCGAAGTCAAAGGGGAAAATCCACTTGGGTTGGACCAGCCGGTCCGCCCGGCCCGGGGCCGGCCCGCAGCTTAGCCACGTGGCCCGGCCGTGGACTCGCTGTCCACGCACAGGCTGGCCCTCATGGCTGGTCGTCCCACCACGTAACAACCCGTGAGATGCAGGTCATGTTCCCCCGCTGGGGTCGCGCACCGCGTCCCCGACGCTCCTTTGCACCACAGTGAGCGCCGCCTCACGCAAACGCCCTGGAGCCACCGCCTGCCACCACGCTCCCCTGACATCATGCCTCTGCCCTGCTACTGAAGCCCTCGTCCACCTCTACTATGCCTTAGAAGGCCACCGCTGTCACCCACTGGAACTGAGCCACTGCCACACCGAAGCTTTCCGAACCGCCGGAACCCTCCAGGAAACACCTCCAAAACCCGTAACTTTCGCCAGATGATTGTAGACACCATAGAGCTCAGATCTCTAATCTGAAACAACCGTCAGAAATATCAGAATATTTAATACACAAATATGGGCCTCGCTCAACAATTAGGCAGTAATTCGACATGTAAATTTGCATTCAATGTTAAGTACGAGAATGAAAATACAAAATGAAACCGCTTACCTGTTGGGGCGTTGCCCGACACATCACGGAGGGTCCACTGCCGCGCCTCTGCCTTTTTGGAAGGAGAGGAGGTGAAGAGGATCTTCCTCTTTCGTCATTGGGAGCTGTTGGAACCAGGGAAGAAGGGGGATAAGAGATGGGTGGGTGAAGTGTTTAAATAGATAACTCTTAACCACCCGCCCATTGTCCCGAACCCGAACTTCCGGCAGGGTCGAGATTAAGCCTTCTTCGTCGTTGGGAGCTATTTAAACCATGAAAGAAGGGGGATATGAGATGGGTGGGTGAAGTGTTTAAATAGAAAACACTTAACCACCCGCCCATCGGCCCGAACCCGAACATCCGGAGGGGTTGAGATTAAGCCTCCTCTGGGGTAAACTCCATGTTCTGTGCGCAATGGAGGTCTCAAAATTTTAATCTGAGGCCCCTATCAAAAGTTATAAAATTTATCAATTGAGGCCGCTAAATTACGAAAATTCACTTGGTGGTGTTTTTCACAGAAGGCATGCGCCTACGAAAGATACACCCCTCGTAGGGTAAACGGTACGTTCTTGACTCAATGGCTCCCTCAGTTTCCCAATCTGAGCCACCGTTTAAGAGAAATATGAGTTTATCCATTAAACGAATAAATAAATTATTTAATTTATCCATTTTACGTTCCGATAGTGAGGTCGGGGTCCAAACGTCCCGCACCGACATGTTTTTTGTCATTCATAGGGTAAACACCCCATTTTTGACCCATCTGTACACTCAGGTTTCTGATCTAGATCACTGTTTAGGAGTTATCCCATTTATTTGGTGTGTCCAGTGTGAATGAAAAAAAAAATTAATTCCGGCCACACCGGGGCTCGGAATTTCACACTGTCTAAAGGCGCTACTCTGGAATAACATCAAGAATATTTCAAAGTAATTTATAGAAAAAAACCGGGTTCTTACAGATATATAATGTTTGGATTATACTATGAGTTCCTAGGTAGTCCCTAGATGATCTTACCATAGCCTCATTGTCCATTTCCCTAAGTATTAGACCATATCAATTGTTCTTGTCTTTGGAGTTTTCTTGGTAATTCATGAATGATATTTTTGGTAAAATGTATTCAATCCCCATTTTACATTATAATGAAAAATTACTTTTTCGTATTTATTTATCTTTTATCCATCCACCGCATGAACTTAAAATAACTTTGCAATGATCATAGATTTAAAATGTTCTATCAATGGGCTGTGATTTGTGTATTTTGAAATGAAATGTATAGGAAAAACCTACATTTATTTCTTTTATTTAAAACCTAAAATATATGTTTGATAATGTAAAAGATATTATTTGGGTATCGAATTAGTGAGGCCAATCTATTGAGTTTTAACACTCATGCCTATAATGCATTAATTTCTTTTAGTTTCTAATATATTTTTTCCTAATTTGGATTAGCCTCCTTGGGAGATGTTCCTTGATTGGTTGGAGTGTGTCCCTCAGAGTCACATTTTGGTGCTTTTTAGTGTTTGGTTTATTTTGGAACTTCACATTTTATTTCATGTTCAGTTTTTTTCTCTTTGTTTGTAAATTAAATGATGTAAAATAAGGAATTAATATATAGTTTGGGTTATTAATTTATTTATTATGTAGACCATGTTTATTTTATTTGGTGAAATCATTACCATCGCCTCTAGTGATTCCCTTGGTTCTTATTGCCTTCCTGGGAGGATTGTGAATGCCTCTTGGGACTTTCTAAGGATCGGATCGGGTGACCAGTTCAATGTCAAAACAGGATCATTCATGAAAAAATAGTTTCAGAGTAGGTTAGCTATTGAGTGGGAATTTTTTATATAGAATCCATAATTATTTGGTGATGTTAAGGTAAAAATAGAAGGATTTTTGGGATTTGATGTATAGGAAGGAAAAGGAAGTTTGAACCCTTTCTTATTCTGAACCTCAGGTTAACTTGGGATTTGTGAGTTGTTGGTGACTTTTTTTATGGATGGTTTGGTATTTGGAAATGAAAAGGGAGCATGGATAGTGACCTCCATGAGTACCCAATTTCGGGATATCCATGTGGGTCTGAGGAAATTTAATTCGAATACTCTTAATGGTAGTGGTGTGATTTTCCTATCGATACCAACTATATGACTGAGTCACCGAATCAAACAAGCATCCCCCATCTGGATCGTCTCAGGATTCTTTAATTAGGAATAAAATATTTGAAATTATTTGGTTTTGAATTTTTTTAAAAATTATTTGATATTGCAATGAATTTGTTTTGATCAAATCCCTTTTTCCATGTTCTTAGTGTCTTTCCCCACAAAGATTCAATGGATCCACAAGGTGTAGATTCGGGTGGTGCATCATTGGAAAACACTCCAGTTGTTCAACCAACATACTACATTTGAAAATTTTAGATGTTGAACCCTCGTCTATTTTCTAGGAAAGTGGATCATCTTGATGCGGAGGGGTGGATAAGGATTATTTAGAGGAACTTTAGTTTCCACGACTTCCTTAAGGCATTAAAGTTAATTTTTTCCTGCCTTTATGATCGAAGTTCCAACCTATAAATTCTATAATTATATATCTCTTTGAAATTTTCACAAATAACTTAACTAAGAGTTATTCAAGTAATCGTTCATCAGACATCATTTCTCTATGATTCCGAAAATGAGATAGAGGATCGTGGTGTGTGGTATTAATTTTAGTGTGATATCATTAATATAATTAAATTTAAAATTTTGGGACATAGTTCCATATAGACCATGGTATGTTGCAAATGATTCGAAGAAGGATCAGCATTTTGAATTTTCACTCCAAACTGAACATCATTCAAAGGTGGCAGAACCCAACTTATTAACCTTCTAAAATGTAGGGAGGCAAGACTTTCATTCCAATGCGGAATAAGAAGTACATGTGATGACGATTCCCCTTATAACCTTTTTAATTGGTGAATTAAATTCTAATAAGAAGAATGGGTAGTGTCCTGATGCTAGTGGTGCTGGTAGGGTAATTAAGAGGCCTTCAGACCTCCAGTTAACATATTCATAGTGGAATGCTATAATCTATTATCAGTATTTAATGAAAGGCCACAACAATTTGGTGTTCCCTTTTACTCTATGATCATTCAATAACATTGGATTCTTGAGTCACCCGTAGGTGTTCTATCTAGGTGTTTCCACGAAGCACTATGAAGCCAAACCCAACTCTTAAATGCTCACCTTATCCATTTTACTGGAGTAGGGTGATTGTTGGGATCAGTTTGGGGTGTTCTCTATGTAATGTTATGTGGATGTGATACATATTTCTAGTGTCCTCTTGTGGTTTTTATTTTCTTTCATTTGTAAAAATGGTTATTTTAAAATCTTTTGAAACATTTATCAAAATGGAAATGTGTTTTGTAGAATTTTGAGCTATGTATTCTTTTCAAGTGTTTATAAAGCCTATCTATGAAGTGGGATATTCTTCAATAATTGATGCTCAAACCATAGGACCAATAGTAAAGTTGACATGTAGTCAAGTGAACCCCAGTGGTGTGGAAAAGCATAGGTTTATGTTATTTTCTCTTCTGGGGAATAGGATGTAGTTTAATATTTCTTCCCATTTGTCTTGTTTTCAATTGTTCTACTTGGTGAAAGGTGACATGGGAACCTTGTTTCGAATTTGTGACCCATCAGGGTGTTAACGATTACTACTTAGTTATAAAGAGGCACATATATCTCATTTTCATAAGATCTCAGTGATTATGTTCCATCAAATGTGGCCGAATTTTTTATTGACACTGCATCACATTTCGTCTAGTATAGTATGTGTGTTGGTGGTTATCGGGGGAAATCTGATGGGTTGGTGTGTTCCTGTCATGGTTTTGATGCCTCATTTTTTAGGCCCTTCACTCCCCTCCCCTTATGGAGAATATTTTTGGTCGTTGATGGGAAGTCCCAAATTCGATTAGTCTAGGTAGTTCTTATAATGAGGAAACACATTTTAGGTCTCACTGAATTCAGTAATTGCATGTTTCTTATGGTGGGGTGTCCATTCAGGCCTTCCTAGGTTAGTATCAGTTTGGTGGTGGGTGGTCTCATGTTTAACCACCTAATTTCAAGTTATCATTTTCTGAAAAAAGTTTGGATGTGGTGGTTAAACATTAGTGGGAGTAAGGCTTTAAAATATAATCATTTGATTTTTTCTAATCCTTTTTTTTGTATTGAGAGTGTGGTTGTGTTCATCATGGTGTCATTTATGATATTGTATTTTTTGGATGAATCGTGGGTGGTGAAGGAAATGATTTATTTCTATTTGTTGATTTTTAAGTTGTGCATATGTTAAGGATGGATTTGGCTTCGTGAAAGTTTAAATTCTTTTTAGATCAATCAACATGAGGGGTCTATGCTTTTAGGGGTGGGTGATAGTTAACAGGGAGTCCATTTCAGTCATTGATGTTCCTCATTCACGTATTTCTATCATTGTTGGTGTTTTGTGACCCCATAATTTATTGTCCTTAGGGGTCTCATGTAACTCTAAAAGAGCTTCAGTTCTTTTTTTTGGGTTTTGGCCTTGGTATGGATTTTCATGGGTGAAAAGCGTTACAGTGGAGAGTATTATCACACCTAGGTTAATTTTTTTCTCTGCTTCTAGTTCGGTTCAGGGTTCAAGTGATCCCTTGTTTAATTTTTATTCTGTTTTATTGAGAATAATGTGTGTTTTGGGTTTGGTGGTTCCTAGCGCACGAGAAGGGCACAGTGGGTCGTTCTTGAAGTTATACCCTAGTTACTATGTGGCATGCCCAGTATGCCGGATGAATTACAGAAATAAAAGAATAATATAATGAAGTTAAAATGATTTTTAAAATAATATAAGAGAATGTAAAACAGAACTAAAGGTAACAATAATGTTTTCAACGTGATGATTATTATTATTATTATTGTTTTTATGATTGTGAATTATATTATTAAAATATATATTATCATTGTTATCATAAAATGTTTATTTATCATAAATATGATTATATATGAAGTGATCATTGTTAATATTTTTATCATTATATTATAAATAATAAATTATTTTACATTTTTGTTATTTAGGTTGGAGTGCGAGAACCATCTATATAGAGAAAACTATGCAATCCACCCTGGTACCCATACAGTTTCTATGAGGTCAGACAGAAGCTACGACATGGTCCTCACATATTCTTTAAATCTTCTTTCTGATCGCACAGTAGCAGTAATCTAATAGATAAAAATTTAAATAATACAAATTATACAAAAATTTAAATTAATCAGAGATAATTTTTATCCATAATAATAATGTTATCACTATTGTGAAAAATTATCTAGTTAAAATTAACAAAAATTATTGTCCTTTTTGTTTGTAAAAATCATTATTATTATTATCATTATTAAAAAATTATTATTATCATCATCATTTTAAAATTTTTTATTATGGTTATTATTATCATTATTATTAAAGTTATTAATAATATTCATATTATAAAAATTGTTAATAATTTTATAAATATTAATGAGGAAATAAATGTTATTAGTAATTTTACAATTACGTTATTTATTATCATTAAGGATGCTATGAATTATTATATTAATATCATTATTATTATAATTATTTTATTATTTTATTTTTGTTAATCTATTTTTTTATATTTTTTTCTAGTTCGATTTCAGTTTGCCCTTTATTGGAATCACATAAACCCCCTATCCTCATGAGCAGTGGGATTCCCCCCTCTTGGTAACCACTCATTCACACCGGCTTTCCCGACCAGTCCTCCCCTCCAGAGAAACTCCTTTAACCATCCTCCTCTTTCCTCACAGTGATACCCAAAACATTCACCCTATTACCATGTTCCAGCATGCCCCCACATCCACACTCCACCTAGCTCAGACACCCCTCTTGTGTGATTGCTCTACTAGATGACCACCTATGGTGTCCTAAGCCGCTCCAACTGAACCATAACAACCTGATGCCCTCTTCTCTGGTGTGCACATCTCCATTGACAATCCCCCTTCTATAATTTCTTTCTTATGACTATTAAATACCTTAACCATCGCATTATATTATTGAATAATAACAAATTGTGTCCAATATTGTTGCATAATATTGAATTCAGCCTCCTACGGGTGTGAATAAGGTGAGTTTGACATTTTGCACCGATTTTCAGGGGTTCTTAATTTGTTAAGGTTGGAACCCACTGCATTTGTCCTTTAAAATATTGTTTACATTGATTTCAAGATTTTTTCACACAATAATGTTGTTAAATAGTTATTTATTATTTTTAAATAAATTTTACTATGTCAAATTGGTTGGTATACCCTTGTTTTATGATTATTTGGAATTGTTGGAAATGATTTAGCATGTCTTGTCTTATATAAATTGCTTGGTTGGCCCTTTAAATTGACTATTATTTTTTAATTCTTTGTTTGGTTTTCATAAACACGTTTTTGATGTTCAAAATGATTATTTAAGTGTTAAATAGGGATTTTCACAATACGTGCTTAATGGTATATTCCTATTTGGCCCTTGTAAGTGTGTATTGTTTTGAAATCATAGGTTGGACTGATGAAATGGGTTTTCATAAGTATATTTAGTTGAAAATGTGGTTTTTGTATGGTATATTTAGAAATGATTTGTTTTTTTAATGTGTAAAGGACCATTTGGAATCTTAAATTGTTATCTTTGAAAAACCCATCTATGAGGGAGTCATTTCATAGTTGGATGATGATGGTGTGGGGTTGTCCTTGGTATGGAAATCCACCTATGTGGTTTTTTATGGTATGAGCCACCTCTTCAAGTGGTTAGTGTGCTTCCAATTATGGGGTGGTTGATAATATATATATATATATATATATATATATTTTTTTTTAATTGAATTTTTTGGAACACCCCTTTACGAATATAGTATGGGAACCTGTCATAAAAGTATGGTTTACTGAAAATGATAACTAGAGTAGTCTAGGATATTGTACAATCTAGTGGCCCATAGTATGTGTATTCTTTGGTTTATTGGTACGGGATTAGGCCCCTTGACCAGGAAATGTATGGCAATAGTCGATCATTAAATCATTATGACGTCATTAATTAGGGAATGCATTTGGGATGAGTAACACATATAATACGGTCTGGTTCTCTTATGAGTTATTATGTATTTTTTTGTTGATCAGATACTAGACTCATTATCATTTTCCATCATTTTGGGACCATCTCTCTTGTTCTAGGTAATTTTGTTTTCATGGTATGTCTGGAATGTTTGTTTTTGTTAAATTTTTGTGATGCCACAATTCACATTATAATAAAAAATGAATGTTTGTTATTTTGTTCTCTTTTATCCTTCATCTCCGTAAACTTATCTTATCTACCCAATGACCCTTGTTTTAAAATGTGATGGAAATGGGTTGTGATTTTTTTGTATTTTGAAATGAATAGTTTGGGAACATCCTACATCTTTATGTTATTTTTGAAACACAAAATAATGTTCTTTTATATAAATAATATTATTCTGGTATAGTATTACTTAGGACAACCTATTGAGTTTTAATCCTTGTTGTTATAGTGTTTACATGTTTTATTAGATTATTATAAAGGTTCCTACTTCGGTTTAGTAACCTCGATCGATGGTCAGTGTTTTGTTTTAGAGTGACCCTCAGGGTCACAGGGAGGTGTTTTTAGTGTCATGTTCAACATGGATTTTCGGGTTTTATTTATTGTTTATTTTTGTCGTTTCATTGTTTCTAAATTAAATGATGTCATATTTGGAATGAATTTTGAGTTTGTATTTTTATTATTATTTTTATATCCCTTGTTTATTTTAAAGGTTAAATATTTCCCATTTCTTATAGTTATTCCCTTGGAACATATCACTAGACTGAGAGGATCGAGAACACCTCTTGAGACCTTCATTAGATCAGCTCGTTTGATGGGTTATTTGTCAAATTGGGATTTTTTATGACATAATATGTGTCATGAATTTTATTTTATAGAATATTAATATTTTTCTAGACAAAAAATCTATCCAAATAACATGGTAAAATAAATTTTGGATTGGAATTTGTAATATGGGGTGGAGTTGCTTAAATACCCATAACTAGAAAATTCATAAAACTATGTCTCAATAATTTTTAGATGATTGATTTAATATAATGTATAATGGTATTATTCAATTCACTAAACCTTGTATACTTAACCACTTTATCATGTAGTTAGGTAATTTTTATCCCAAACGAGTGTAGAAAAAAAATCTACCAGGATGTCCTTCATAGTGAAGTCAAATCCAAATATATTCTAGATGAGTACTCACGGTGGAATTAATCCAATTATGGTGTGTTCCTTTTTGAATTGAAATTTTTCCATTAAATTTGAATATTAACTAAATAAAAAAATATTCTCAACTATGGTTAACTCAATCCCCCATAAACATTAGTATCATGTGACTAAAACCACTATAGATTTGTTCTTTCTTATGTAATATTAAATCATCTATATAGATGATTATCTCAAAACATTAATATTTTACACTAAATTCATATAGATCTTTCATTAAATTGACTCACACACAATATTTAATTATCATTATATTTCCCATAAATTTTTTATCATCTATGATGGATATTAATTCCATTCAATCTTGTGCATCACCACTAAACGTGATAGAGATTCCAACACATTAATTTACATAATTCCAATGAATAAAACACAAAAAAACAATAAATAATTAATAAATCATTTCAAGAAATAAAATATATAACTACTCAAAAATAAATTCTATATAAACACTTCATCATTACATTAAATGATGATTGCGATCAAACTCAATTAATCATTGCATAATAAAATAATTTTAGACTCTATATGAATTATGATCAACACGAGCCTCTTTATTAATTACCTTCTTGTAGGTTATAATTATAAAATATTTCAGAAGGATATTCAATATACCCCTTAATATATATGTATATTATAAAAATCATCACATGATATATTCTCTAAACATTAACTACAAAAACCACAACATTTGAATAAATCTCAACACCCCTTGATAATATCTTATAAATGAATCTAGATACTATTTTCCTTCACTGAATTATCTTATATTTTAATCACACACATTTTAATAAAATAGAAAATAATGTATGTGGTAAAATTATCAAGAAAACATATATCGAATTAGAGGATTATTTTTTCCTCAATAACTATCACATGGTCTAGAAGGAATCAATCAAATAAGAATATATAAAAAATATCTATGATTTATTATTTACAATAAATCTATAATAATGAAATCTCCCTACTCATCAATTTAAACTTTATTTTGTGGTTATATATGGAGGTATTATTTTATCTTAAATATAGGACTAGTTTCTTCAAAATGATCATTTTACACTAATTTTCACACCAAATAACAAATTGGTATACAGTATGAACCCTCATATATTCTATTTTAATTTGCATTCATTTCTATTTTTATTTATATTTTGAAACCATAAAATAATCATCTACAATTATGCACAATGTGCAAAAATTACCCTTCTTTGATTTTTATGAATTTCAACTTCCTCCAAAAAATAAATAACCTCTTGAATTTTGAATTCAAATATAAAAACTATTAACCCCAACTAATAAAAATATAGATATATTTATGTAATGTGTTATTTTTTCCATCAATAGACCGTATTCATCTGTACATTTAAGGTTATAAGGGATCCTTTTTTATCTAATATAATATTCTAATAAGGTTTTTACATTAAAACCATGTAAAAAATCTGACAGCAAACACTATATCATGTATTAACATCCTAAAAATGGTTACGATTCCAATAACCCTTAAAAACACTATTTGAATCACATTATCACCAAAAAAAATCCCTCTCAATATTAATTACAGACCACTCTCCCTATTAATTTAATGAAAAACCTATTTTTAACAGTTAGTTTATAAAGTGGTATAACGCAATATTTCAGAAATGATCATCGAGGATATTATAATAAGTAAATTGTAACATAGGAATGATTGATAATCTAGTTCTATGCATAATAATTATATTGTAATTTGGTGTATAAAAGGAGATATTATTTTATCACTATACCACTAGTGATATTGATTACATATGTATTATAAAATTATTTAGGAGTATTCTCTATTATTATTCAATTGTTCTTACTGATGACGAGATTGTGGTGTTTTATTTTGGGGAGTATTTATATCTTATATTCAATGATATGATATCCAGTTCATGTAATAAATATTAATTTATTAATGAAGAGGAATTATTATTTTCATTACTATTTGTAGCGAATGTATTCTCCTTGATTTGGATGATATTAAACAATTCTAAAGAGTAAGGCTATAGATATGGAGTCTTATCTCCCATTGATTTCATTATTTAAAACACTAATGGTTCACCCTCAACTATATTTTTAGATTTCTCTATATAGATATATGAAATATGACATATATTTATAAATCTAATGTTGTTGTTTCTATTGTGACCCAGTCTTAACATAAATGGATATTACGTCATAAAAGATGAATATTTAGTACATCACAAAGAATACATGTCAAAGGACTGCAATAGTTTAGTGTCATTGAAAACATGGAAACAAAATCTTTTATCATGGTTAATTTTCATCAACATCTCCCATAAAGATATAAAACTATATTAATTATACCTAAGACCATTTTTCATAAACTTTAGTAAGAAAACATAATAAAGGGGTGTGATTGGATGCTCAATAAGGGTACATAAATGAAATGTGTAAGCATAACAAGATGAAAATGGTATGTAACTTGAGAATAACAAATGATGATCATACCATGGATATCAGAGATGATAATAACGATTGGAAGTACATACGACATGAATCATAATGAAATAAAGAACATGATACATGAAATCATAACATTTGAATAAAAAATAGAGTTGTGGAAAACACATAAGTATATAAAACCCAAACATTAATGTGCCAACGAGCTTGTACCCTACTGTTCCAAGCTCTTTCTTGGTATCCAAAAGACCCAAGATCTAATCTGGGCATGGGGGAATTTCCAGGATACTGTAGCAGTACTGTAGTAAGACACTGTAGCAGTGGAAGAACTATTGCAGCAGCAAAAATGTAGCACCGAAGGGATTGTAGCAGGTACTGTAGCGGCTGCGATACTGTAGCACGTACTCTAGCAGCAAGGGTATTGTATCAGTACTATTCACCAAGGGGTCATTTGGGCCAAAAAATGGGAATTCAAGCCTTGTTCCAGGAAACATGGCCTTGGGCCTTAGGGCTATGAAATGGGTCACCCTCTACCCAGTCTAAAAAGGGATTTTAATTATATTATTTATTGAGGCATCAACCCCAACCATTAAAAGAAATCAAGGTAGTCTATTATGTCTTTTTTTAACATGTTTGGCTTGTGTTAATGACAAGTGTACCTTCTTCATCCTTGGTATGATCTCCCATGTAAACTATTATTTTGGGATTGGGATATTCTCTCATGTACCATCTTGATTCAGTCTTAGCATGTCTTCCCATTAATGCTCTTATTTCGAGATTGGGATTTCTTCCCATGTTCCGTCCTATTATCCCATAATAAGTCCTCCAATTTACACTCTTGATTCGGGAGTGGGATTTCCACATATTTACCCTCTTGTTTAAATATTGGGATGTCCTCTATTGTACCATCCTGTTCCATACTTAGTATGTCATCATGTGTACTATTTGAGCTCAAAGAAAATTTATTATTACCCAGTTTATTTGAAGGATACATAGGTCTTACCTGTCAAATGATTAAATCATATATGTACATCCCACAAGATAATAAATCTATCATCGTAAAATGAACCAAAAAAAGATTTGGGTTTCCTAAAAATAATATCACAACCCATGAAATTAAATGGTTAACATTAAAATTTTATCACATCATAACCTATAAAATATATATAATATTCATAATCAATCCATCAATGCATAACCCATTAAATGAAGTAGGATTAAAAAAACTATAACATGTGAAATAGAAACGTGTTTCAAAAACATCACGACCATAAAGAATAAAACATTCAATGAAAGATTTCGATAGAACATTTAGTTCATTTTCTAGAAAGGCAATACCAAAATAAAAAAAATACGATATTAGATATAAAATAGTTATGAAATATCTTTTTAAATCTTCGTTGGAAGAAAATATAATTTATTTTTTGAAAATAAATTTTTTAAAACATATAACGATTTAAAAACCATTCCTTTATGAATATTTTGAAACCATTAAAATAAGGCTTGAAATCATTCTAAGTTACTATTTCCTTTAAAACTTATTGAATATTCATCAAAAAAATTGAATAATTTTTTTCCACTAAAAACATATTGAAAGCGTTTTAAAAATTATTTAAAATGGTTTGAAAACCGTTTCATTGAATATAATATAGAAAACATATAAATAATGATTATAAAAACACAAAACATTTATAAATTCATTTTTCCATGAAAGATATTTTCAAATATTTTTTCGAATCATTTTTTAAAACATTTTCTTAAACATGGTTTTGACATAAAATACATTTTTGTCCAAAGAGAGAGATACCGTCATATTTTTTAAAAAAAATTCTTATCTATCTTATGTACATTGGAGTAGAAAAAATGGTACTAATACATGGATATATATTGAATAAATATAGTATAAGGAAGATCACGAGTGTTATTGATAGATGTATCATAATATTTCATCAAAATAAACATAATCATTAATAGAAACAAAAAAATGATATTGTTTCAATAAACTCATACCACTTGGTTTCATGGGATCATACTAGTTATGTAAGAAAATTAAATTACATGAGAAATAATATATCATTAAATTTAATAGATTAATTATATAAAAATTCTACTATAATCATATACACCTCATGAAATAATATACGTTTATAAAAAACATGTGTCTTAAAAAATGCAATTTGTGACAAAACTACATTACATATTTGGTTAATTTTGAATTATTAAACACCAGATAGAAATATCACATAATAGATATGAAAATACCCCCAAAATTTAAGAACTAGAATCATATAATACATCCATATGTAGTATATAAACAACAAAAAATGAATATGTTGTGAATTAATCATATATATAATGGTAGTAAAAAGTGGGATATAATTCCCTTAACTTTTGTCTTTACTCTCATCGTACACATTCAAACCACCTCTTTATTGGGCAACTCTTTTTGGTATCTGCCAAAATGATTCATCGTATTTCCTTCATCCTGAAGGGAGGATTCCAAGAATAAGGGATGTATTTTGGGAATTGTATTGGGAAGAGCATGGAGGTGCCTAATATGTTTGAGAGGAGTGAAGAAGTGGGAGAGTTCATGCCTTTTAGATTGAAAGTTTAGTAGAACTCTTTTAAATACCCAAATGAAGTCAATAATTGGAGGAATAAAATACTAAATGTGACTTAAGATGGAAATTAATGGACTAATAGGGTATCGTGGCCTATATGAACCTCATGAAAAAAATATATATATGAATTTTAATAATTTGTATCCTTAAATTATATGAATCCCCATTTTATCATTTTAGTTTTTATTAAATCATTTAGTTTTGTAACATATGTAATTTAAGAATTAAGCCTCCACAAAAGAGATATTTATTATGAAATATATATACAATGAATTAATAATATTATATCTAACTTAAAAATAAAAATAACATCATTATTAGAAATTAATTTTAAAACAAATGCATGTGATGGGTAGAAACAATGATTAAAACATGACTCCACTGAAAAGTGTTTTTACAATCTGTTACTCAATATGCTAATTAAAAAATATCAATTATCCCATTAATATAACATATTCATCATTGAGTAACATGTATATGTATCTTTTTAGAATACATGATTTTGTTTCATTTTAAATCATTTAATAAAATATAATATATTGTAAAATAACTGTAATGTCACTATTAACATTGTTTATTTAATCATAATTTCAATATAACAATAAATATTTTTATTGAAATATGTAGATTATAAATATGATAAAAATTATATATTAATCTATTAAAATTATTATATACAATAAATCAACCAATTTAAATCACTTTTATCATTTATAATAACATTTAGTTGGATAATTATTAATGAAATAATAATAATTTAGGAATTTTGTATAAATTTTTAATATGTAAATCATCTCTAAAAATTATTATTAAATATTATTATAAAAATAAACAATTTATATTAAAACACGACATGTGTTCCCAAAAATATAATATTTTGGGCATATCTCAATGTTTTATAAAAGTTATTGATAAGTAATGCTTTGTTTTGGTTTATTTTTTATTCTTTAATATAGGATACTTCCATTTAATAATGTCACAATAAACCATATAATTATATCCATTATGAAATAAGGACAAATTATCTTCATTTATTTTTCTTTGGACACATTTTTATGTCATTTTGGTCTTTATTGTTATGTTTCACTCCATAAATATTCTTAATATTACCTTAATCACTATGATTAATTTTAATCACTTTTCGTAATATTTTCGATCAAAGATTATGTTTATCATATTATAAAATAACTTTTATTTTTATTTAAACCATTTATTCCATTTTTTAAAATTTTATATCACAGAAGTGGAAAAATTATGTTTAACACTAATCCTAAAGAGATGACTAGAAAGTTGGATTTTATGGTAATATGTACAAATGTTCACTAACTGTTTATATCTAAATTCAATATAAAAATGATTTAAATGACCAAAATTGGATTAATGTATGTATAATTGATCAATTTTTAATTTAAAATCAACTTTAAAATATTATTTTACATTAATAGTAATTTAAATGATGTGGCATATTTAAACTAAATTATTGTTTTTACTATTCGTCAAAAAAATTATGTTTCTCAGAAAAATTAAAAAAATCACCCCTAGAAAGTATTGATATATGAATAAAAAAATGAATTTTATTTTGAAAAATAATATATTAAAATTTCAAAATTTATTTTTAAAATATGTGTGACATTAAATAATTATATCAACTCAGTCTTGCGAGTATCGTTAGAAACCCATGTACTCTTTATATATAAAGATAAAAATTATGTTTTATATAATGTAATATTAACATTATATTGAATATAATGAAATTTGAACTTATATGTTTGATAAAAACTAAACTATATTAAATGTTTTGTGAAATGAATGATATCAAAAAAATATACTTATTTGAAAGAAATTAATTCCCAAAAAATCATGGTGTTACATTCTACCCCAAATAAATTGAATATATCCCTTGAAATTGGTTTGGGTTATCAATGGTTTAATGCATTATGGTTTAATTGAATGAAACCCACATCATAAAATTTAATGATAAATATTCCCTAAAATGGGAAATTTGAAACCCTAATAGTTACCCAAATTAACTCATAACATGATTCCCACTATAGATAACATAAGTAGGATGAGAATCATTGGACATGGAAAATAAGTATTATCATGATGTTCAGATGGGGAGTGATCGAGAATAACGTAAATAGAAGGATAAAAATAACATATCCATAAATCAACAATGTCCTAAGTTGAATTCTGATTCAGAAAAAATGAATATACTAGAATTTTTTTTACGTGAAGAACATTTTTCTTAATGTATAATTGTTTTCATGAAATGATATAATTTTAATATTTTAATACAATGTCAACCTTTATTTTTTTGATCCACTTATCCTTTTCTATAAAAATGGAGGTTACTTTTCTATTCCTTGTGTACTAACAGATCAGGAGAACCATGATATTCCATCCCATTAGCTATCATCAAATCAATTTTGTTTGAATATGCTATCAAATATGCATAATTCATTATATGGAGAGATAATACATTAATCTTATTGAATATATCTGAAGTTTAACCTAATCTTTCTATAAATGGTTTACCTTATAAACCTTCTGAAATATTAAAATCAAAATAATTAGAAATAAATAAATGAAATTATATTAATATTTATCCTCATGTATATCACAAAGTTACTCTTTGTTTTCATATTGAAATCATTTGAAAATCCTCATCGTACATTCCTTTCAAACATCGTAATAACATGAATTAAAATAAATCCTTTTGGGTTACATGGATGATTCATTATTCTATTGTATATTGAATATATTCATTAAATAAAAGAAGATGCTAACTTTATCCTTGATTAAATACACCATGTTTTCAATAATTAGTTTAAGGGTAATCTATATCATCCAATTTATTTAATTATGTCTGATGTATCATTATCCAAATATAATTATCTCAATTTCAGTAATTATTTAAGGGTTACCTTTCCATAATAAAAATATCACTCTTACATGGAATCACCATTCAACATATCCTTTTTATTCCTTAGTGATTAATTATTCAGAATATATATATATATTTCATTATTTGTATAAAAAATATTGGAATTCCAAAACATAAATACCTCATTTATACATTTTTATTCATAAACCATTACTCATTATTTATAAACATATTCCTTAATACATATTTTTTAGAATATAAAATATTAGTAATGTATTAATTTCCCTGAAGCTTAGTCAAATAATGGTTCTTATGATTAATGTAAAAAAACATGATGAACAGAATATAACATTCACATGACATTTGTAGACTCATTATCTTATATAGTATTACCAATAATCATTCCACCTTCAAGATTCTATTTATGATATTTACACTTGGGAAAATTACATGTATAATTCCTATAACATCAACATATAAAACATTTAAGGTTAAAAAAGTTCATCATATTTCTCTCCATGGACTTTAATCATAAGGCACAGGGTTAGAAAGACATATCATATAAGAAAACCACATAACCATGAAAATTTACTTATAGGATGACTAAATAATGACACCTTACTTAATCTATGACACATTTGGTTTATTCAACGTTATTCACATCCATATTATATTATATTCAATTGTAATGTTTCATGAATGTTTTGTGAATTACTAAATCATATCCCCTCGGAGTGTGAAACTAAGTGTGCAGAAATTCCCATTGTCATGTACCAGATTACCACAAGTATGTTCCAACAAATCATGTCAGAGAAGTTACTCCTAAGTACATTTTTTCCAGATCCACATCCATATTAATTATACAATCTTGGATATTTTTCTAGAAAACCAGTCACTCTAAAATTTACTAATATTACATGAAATTTTTCCAAAATTTTATCTCAACATTATACATATCCCTAAAGACATCCCTAAAAAATAACCTTATAAATATACATTAGGATATCACTAATGTTTTTTCATCATCGTTTCCAAATATTAATTAATACATTCATTTGATACCAACTATAGAAATCTAAGATTAAATTACAATGATATTATATCATTTTATATTAATATTTAGTACATTAAAAAAATACATGACCATGGATTGAAATAGTTTTCTGTCTTTGGAATGTTTGAAAAAAATATTATATCCTCATGGAAGATAATCAATATCTCCATAAATATCACCACCATTTGTACATATACCTATGAGAATTATTCATAACCTATGGAAAGGAAACATAATAATGGGGTGAGATCAGATAATTATTAAGAGTAAAAAAAATAAAGGTGTAAGAAAAATATGAAGAAAGTGTATGAAATTTGAGAATATCATTTGAAGAACTTGCATTGTATATTTGAGATCATAATATAGATTATACGTGCATAATAAATTTATTATAAGGAAATATTTAACATAAGTCAAGAATGTATAAAATAGGAACAATGAATGTAATTTTAGATAACACCTAATCCTATAATAAGCATTTGTTTTGGTTGTCTACAAAGGCCTTTAAAATATTCAGGCTTGGGTTAATCACATGTGAACCATTTTTTTGGATTTGGATGCCCTCTAATATATCCTCATGATTCGTTCTTTGGTTTCCCACATGTGTACTCTATTGTTTTATGATTGGGATTTACTATCATTTACCCTCTTGTTTCTGTCATGGAACATCCTCCCATATACCCTCTTGGTTTTGGCATGAGATGACCTCCCATGTACCCTCCTTGTTCGGGATTCAGATATCCTCATGTTAGCCCTCCTGTTCGGTCTTAGGAGGTCCTCCCGTGTTGTAAGATCCTGAATCTCTTTTCAGGTATGTTTTTCCCGTATCTGGAGTTTTTGAGAAAAAATGAATTTTCTGTAAATTTCAGAAGTACATGCCATGTACTTTCTAAGTGCACACCCTTTACTCTTTTCCCGGCTCGAAGCCGTGTGCTGGCCGTGTCCAGGCCACACACATGGTGTGTAAGGCTGAGGTGGAGGCCAGTTATTTTGGAGTATGGAAAATTCGAAGTACACGCTGTGAACTCCAAAAGTACACGCCATGTACTTTCTTTTTTTCATCAAATGGACTGAGGTCACGTCTAACCCCCATATATGTCTTCTTCTTCATGTTTCAACCGTCTGAGAGAGACCGTACGGCTGGATCTTCGATGGACAACCGCCCCGCCGCCCGTTCTCCGATTCGAGCACTGTCAGTTGCGTTGGAATCGTAGCGGTGAGTTCTTCCTTCAGCTTTATCCTTGTTTCATGATTCTTATTGGTTTCCAAGTTAACGTGGGATGAATGTTTTGTTCGTTTTCTCAGATCTACGTCGTTCTTAGGATAATCTATCTTCAAGATTCATGTATATCGATCTCCTCAGATCGAGGTAGGCGGTTTGTGCCTTTCTGTTGAAAGTCGATTAATATTATGTGCAAATTCCACCAATACCCTTGAATGGGGTATCACGTGTTTCCTGTTTTTCCCTTGTTTCTTGCCTGCTTTTTTTGATTGCTTTAGTAGAGGTTATTTCTTGTGACTAGAGTATTTTGTTTGTGCTCAGTTTTCTTTTCCATGCCTGGCTATAGGATTGTGGATTGTTGTTTTACTATTGCTGTTGAGAATTAGTTGATAGCCAAGTAGTTCTTGAGTTTTACTTGGACGATATACATGTGCTGACCATGTTTAGTTATACTCAAGACTGTGAGAACCTAGACTAGTAGACCAAAGGGAGAATTGATGTAAGGGCTTCTCCATAGTGTATTTTTAATCATGTTGTGAGACCAAGGGGAGAATTTACGGAAGGGCTTCTCCAGAGTGTTTTTAACTATGACGTGGGCCAAAGGGGGAATTGACGTTGAGTGCATCCCCAGAGAGTCTTTAGCACGATACTATACTATATGGGGAATTGACGGTGAGTGCTTCCCCAGAGAGTCTGCTTAATTACATAGCTGAACTAGAGGGGTGAGACTGTTTGTGCCTCCTAGAGGGTTGCTGGTGCTGATAGGTTGAACCAATGGGGTTAGACTGTGAGAGTTACCCAGAGGGTTACCTGTTTCTTCTTTGTTGCTGGTTGTTTACTTGTGTACTTTGTTTACTAGAACTGTGGATTGCGGCTACTTGTGTTTTTTCTGTTCACTACTTCATGTTTTATTACTGCCATTTATTCATTGACTGTTAGGCACAAATCTTTTGATGATTTCCTAATGTGATTGTATCTCACACCCTGTTTGGGCCATCCTTTTGGGCCCAAGCAGACTATGTTGCTGGAGGTATAGATAAGGGCAAGCGCCCTTCTACATAGGGATATTGACTACATCAGGAGCTGGGGAGCATGGGACCGAGCCGTGGCTCGCGATGCTGAGGAGCTTACTTGGTTTTTCTCTTGCACTTGGTTTCAGTTTTATTTCAGCACGTTGTTCTGTTTGCTGTTTTCCTTAGATACTTGTACCTGTTGCATCATTGTCACTATAACTATATATTTACATTGCTTCTGTAGTTGGTTTCTGTTGGTATACATGTTGTTTACTGCTTCCGCTGTTTGTTGTTGTTTTTTCATACCTTTTATACCTTACCGAATGAGGTCATAGTTTCCCCACCGACTCACCAAAGCCCTCTCTCCTAGTCGGTAGCCTTTGGCATTCGGGGAAACGCGCTTGAGGTCATGTGATGAACCGGGTACGGGGCACCAGTGGAGGGGCTTCAGACTCGGGACGTTACGAAGTGGTATCAGAGGTGTTCTTTTCACTTTCTTTACTGTTTGGAGACTTTAGCCAGGGATAGGATAGATTCAGTACTTGGTATTAAGCTATGCTCGGGAGTAGCTAACTCGTGTATAGGGAAAGGCCATACTAACTCGTTAATGGTAGTTTGCTGGTTTTGAGTTTTATGGTTGATATTTTTTCACCTACAGTGATTCACATGACCTGTGCGGTTATTGTTTTGATATTTCGGTTCTAGTTCTGTCGCAACCCGATGAGATGAGGGCATGCCATCTCATGCATCATATAGGAAATTGTAGAAATCAAATGTCATGCATTCTTTCCATGCCATCTAGGATGCATTAGCCAATGAATGCTGTTGTGATAGGCTCTATGTAGATTATGCATGCTGTTGTGATATATGCTTGAGAGATTCTCTACTATAGTGTTTGAGAACTGTTTGTTTTGTTCTTTGCTTAAAGTGAATGCCGAAGTTCGGTTCTTGAGGTGTTATGGGACATCATGGATCATAATTTGGAACCTTTTTCCTTGTTTTAGTATTTATGGAATTCTGCGCAGTTTCTTAGCTACTGCCTAGAAAAACCCAGAATATATGACGTGTACTTTTTAGATACATGCCATGTAGTTTTCAGACCATGTCATTGACTATGTGAGCAGAACACGGTGTCGTAGGAGTAACTTCGGGAACACACCGTGTACCATTGGTATATGCCATGTGAGTTCGGAGACGTGTACCCGGTAGTGTCACTAACAACACGGGCTGGGGAAGCTCGGGTAGAACACGCCGTGTCCATAGGGAACACGCCGTGTAGTCCTGTCCAGGTACCCGTCCGTGTCATGAACAACACGGCCTGACGCTACCTTTCTTTCCACACACCATGTTTATTCGGAACATGCCGTGTAGTCTTTCCCAGGTACACGACCGTGTCACGAACAACACCGGATGGTGTCGCCTTCGCCTATGCACGCTATGCTTGTTCGGAGCACATCGTGTAAGGTCCATCCATGTAGACGGCTGTGTACTCAACAACACGGACCGCCAGATCCTTGTCTAGTGCACACCGTGTGTTTTTCGAACACACCCTGTAGTCTTGGATTGTGTCGGACCATGTGGGTTAGGCGTGTAAGGATACTCGGGCAGGGGAATAGTTTTCAAGTCCACTCCACGGGTGGGGGTCAAAATTCCATGTAGTTTTTTATGTACACGACTTGTAGGGCAGGGGAACACGCCCATGTCAGTGGCTTAAGTAGACACGCAGTGTAGCTTTTATACCTGTCTTGTAGTCGTGTTTTACAATCTTGTGTGTTTTTTCTCCCCTATTCACGTTTGTGCTCTTGTGTTCTCTGTCCTAGATTTCTTGATCTAAGGTGTGATTTTGAGCTTTCAAAGCTATGCCTCCGAGGCGTCCTCCGGTAGTTCGTCTGTCGTCGGGATGTGATCAGAGGTCAGATATGGGAGATCAAAGTCTTCATGTAGATCCCCCAGTTGAGCTAGCATTTGCACCGGTTGTCGTACCAGTTGCAGGCACTGATACGCAGTTCAGGTAAGGTTTCATGAGGATGATGTAGGCCATCCAGGGAGGACCACCTCCTGCCTCGTCTATGGCAGACTTGATGCGGGTTTTCCAGAAGCAGCATCCTCCCACGTTCTCGGGGGAGGGAGGACCTCAGGCTTCAGAGTCATGGCTGGAAGCCATGCTGACTATATTCGAGAATCTAGAGACGCCTCAAGAGAGGCGGGTCAAAACCTACATGCTCCGAGACTCCGCCAAGAGGTGGTGGGACGTGATCTCACAGGCGGGTCAGCAGCAGGATATGACTTGGGAGGAGTTCCAGTGCGTGTTCTATGACTACTTCTACCCGAAAACCCTGAGAGCCGATCGAGCCCGAGAGTACATGAGAATAGATCAAGGTACTCTATCTGGCATTAATTATTCCTCTCTTTTCACTGAGCTGCAGCGTTTTACACCCCTTTGGGATGAGAGTGGGGCGTTCTTAGCAAAGATGTTCGAGGATGGACTCTGGTGGGAGATCCGCTCGCACGTGAACATCTTCCAGCTGACTTCCATTAATTCCATCGTCAACGAGACACTGATTGCAGAATGCAATCCGAGAGACTCTGGAGCTGCGAGCCAGGGCGGTTCTGCTTCTAGAGCTAGCTTTCCTTTGGATGACAGCAAGAAGCGCCGTAGGTAGCCTACGAGCGGTGATTCGAGGAAGCAAGACGCATCATCAGGCAGCCATGTGACATACTATCAGTGTGGCCGGATAGATCACACAAGGCCTCAGTGCTAGAGAGACCCCATGGTGTGCCAATCATGCGGCAAGATGGGTCACCTTCAGCATTTCTTCCAGGTTTTCTCACCAGCCGCAGGTGACCAGGGTTCTTCTATGACTCCTCCTTCAGGAGCAGCACCGCCAGATTTTCACCAGTCGGGGGACTGGAGTTCTTCCATCCATTCGGACCGAGGTGGAGGTTGAGGCCGTGGTAGTCAGCCACCAGTTCCTCAGCACCAGTAGGTCGGTTCAGCTCAGGGTGGTCATCCAGGGGCGCAGGACCGCGGTACAGGCAAGTCCTTCGCTGTGGAACTGACATATCAAGAGTAGGATCCCGACCCTTCTACTGTTCGAGGTATGATTTTAGCAGCCTCAGTTTTATCTTTAGCCCTTTTTGATACTAGTTCTACACATAGCTTTATCTCTGTTGCTGTTGTGGAGAGCCTTGGACTCTGCATCTTTTCTTCTGTTGACTCGTTGACACTAGACACCCCCTTGGGGATAAGGACATCTAGTGTACTTAGTGTCGAGAGTTCCCTCTCGAGGTTGCAGGGTATCACTTCTTATGGGATATCTATATCCTAGAGATGATATGATATGATATCATCCTTAGCATGGATTGTTTGATTCCCTTTCAGGCAGTCGTTGACTGTTATCACCGCAGAGTGATTTTCGTTTCACCAGAGGGTGAATCTTTTCTTCATAGTGTTGAATGGGACGTTCGGGCATGTTGGGTGGGACTCGAGCATCTCGGGCGAGGAGGGGTGACAGCCCAGATTACTAGCCTTTATCTAGATGATCAGGGGACTCCACAGTTGGACTTTCCTCCAATGGTGGATCGCTTCAGGAATGTCTTTCCAGATGACTTTTCGGGTTTTCTCCGGAGCGTGAGGTAGACTTCACTATTGAGATCGTGCCAGGAGCGGAACCGGTGTCCATTACTCCATATAGGATGGCCACACTTGAGTTGCATGAGCTCAATAAGTAGTTGGAGGAGCTACATGATAATGGTTTCATCCTACTCAGGACTTCTCCTTGGGGTTTGCCTGTCTTATTTGCAAAGAAGGAAGACAGTACCCTTCGTCTTTGTGTGGATTATCGGAAGCTGAACCAGTTGAAGGTCAAGAACCGATATCCCTTACGGCGGATTGATGACCATTTCTATCATCTTTGAGGAGCCTGGGTGTTCTCAAAGATCAACTTGAGGTCTGGTTATCATCAGTTGCATGTTAGACCATCAGATATAACTCTGACAGCCTTCCGGAGCAGGTATGGTCTATACAAGTATACATTCATGCCGTTCGGTCTCACGAACACGCCTGCAGTTTTCTTGGCAGTGATGAACCGAGTGTTCCGTCCATACTTGGACTCTTTCGTTGGGGTCTTCATGGACGATATCTTGGTGTACTCTCAAACTCGACATGACCAAGCCACCCACCTTGAGATCGTTGTGAGTACACTGAGAGAGCATCAACTTTATGCTAAACTCTCGAAGTGCCATTTCTGGATGGATCATATTCACTTCTTGGGTCACGTCATTTCAGAGGCAGTAGTATCTGTGGACCCAAAGAGCATGAGAGCTGTAGTTTTGTAGGATCAGACGAAGAATGTTTTTGAGGTACGGAGATTCCTAAGGCTGGCTGGATACTACAGTCGCTTCATTCGGGACTTTTCTCGTCTAGAAGCTCCTTTGACAGGTTTGACCAAAAAGGGGGTGAAGATCTTATGGTCAGATTCTTGTGAGTCAGCCTTTCATGAGCTGAAGGGGAGGTTGACATTAGCACCGATACTAGTCTTGCCAGAGCTAAGTAGGAGCTACACTATTTACTGTGATGCTTCGGGTATCAGGCTGGGAGCTGTGCTTATGTTGGGATATGTAGTCGTTGCTTATGGGTCTCGGCAGTTGAGGCCACATGAGAGAAACTACCCTACACATGATCTGGAGTTGGAAGTTGTTGTTCATTCCTTGCACTATTGGAGACAGTATCTTCTGGGAGAGCACTTTGTGGTCTTCAATGACCACAAGAGTCTTAAGTATATCTTCACTCAGCGTGATCTGAATCTGATGCAGCATAGGTGGGTCGAGTATCTTCAGTCTTTTGATTTCAAGCTCGCATATATGTCGGGAAGGGGAAACGATGTGGAAGATGCGTTGAGCATGAGAACTCAGATTCAGGAAGTTCAGGAGGCCAGTAGTGAGTGGCAACTGATGGCTCTGTTCTTTGAGATGCATCTAGAGTTGCACGACAGACAGGGACAGACTTTTCTATCTTCTATAGCTGTTACCTCCACGCTACTTGACCGGGTACAGATGATGTAGCAATCAGAGTCAGAAGGCTAGGTCCTGTGGGAGAGTGTGTCAGGAGAGGACCCTCTTCCTAGATGGAAAATGGGCGAGGTTGAGATCTTGCGTTTCTACCGACGCATATGGGTTCCAGCAGATATACACGAGGAGCAGATGCGGGATTTCCATTCTTCTGTTTGGGAAATTCATCCTGGAATCACCAAGATGTATCAGGACCTTCATCTCCAATACTGGTGGCCAGGTTTGAAGAAATATTTCGTTGGTTTTGTCATGAGATGTTCTACTTGTCAGCAGGTGAAAGTAGTGCATCAACGACCAGTGGGGATTTTACAGCAGTTACCCATTCTGGAGTGGAAGTGGAATGATGTTGCGATGGAATTCGTGACCGGGTTGACGATATGACCTAGAGTAAATGATGTTGTTTATGTTGTCATTGATAGACTTACGAAGGTTTCTCACTTATTTCCGATCAAGTAAACCTTCATTGTCGATGATCTGGGATGACTTTACATCAGGGAGATCGTTCGTCTGCATGGAGTTTCGCGATCTATTGTTTCAGAAAGAGATGTGTTCTTTACCTCTCGGTTCTGGCAGGGACTTTAGAATTCCTTGGGTACACAGGTACTTTTGAGTACTTCATACCATCCCCAGACCGATGGCCAGTCCATGCGCACAATCCAGGTGCTTGAGGATATGCTTTGGGCTTGCATCCTGGACTTTGGCAGTTCTTGGGAGAAGAATATTCTTCTAGAGGATTTCGCCTACAATAACAGTTTCCAGGAAACCATTCAGATGTCGCCATATTAGGCTTTTTACAGTAGGCCATTCCGGTCAACCTTATGCTGGCTGGAGGCAAGAGAGGTAGCATTGCTGGGTCCTTGTCTTGTTCAAGAGACTTCAGAGCTGATAGAGCTGATTCGGAAGAGGATGGCTACAGCGCATTCTCGACAGAAGTCTTATGTTGATCAGTGGAGACAGCCTCTGGAGTTCGAGGTCGGTGATCAGGTTTTCCTACATGTCTCACCAATGTTAGGACACAAGAGGATTCAGAGACAGGGTAAGCTTTCACCGCGGTACGTCGGGCCATTTGAGGGCTTGGAGAGAGTGGGGCCGGTTGCCTATCGGTTGCAACTACCTCATAGGTATCGGGCCATTCACGATGTCTTCCACGTCTCTTAGCTCCGACATTACTTTATAGATTCTTCTCACGTCTTTCAGCTCGAGGAATTCGAGCTTGAAGCAGATGCGTCGTTTGATGAGAATCATATCCGTATTGTCGATCGAAGTATGAAGGTTCACTGCGGGTGGTCTGTTCGTCTGGTACGAGTGCTATGGCAGCACGGGCAAGTACAGGAAGAGACCTGGGAGAGGGAAGCCGATGTGAGATCATAGTGGTTGGAGCTGTTCGGGGTTTCTCTTTCTCCGCATTGTTAGGGAAATTTGAGGACAGATTTCATTAAGGAGGGAAGTTTGTAAGAACCCGGATCTCTTTTCAGTTATGTTTTTACCGAATATAGAGTTTTTGAGAAAAAATGAATTTTCTGGAAATTTCAGAAGTACACACCATGTTCTTTTTAGTACACGCCGTGTACTCTTTCCCCGGCTCGAAGCCGTGAGCTGGCCGTGTCCGGGCCACACACACGGTGTGTAAGGATGAGGTGGAGGCCAGTTATTTCGGACTACGGAAAATTCGAAGTACACGCCGTGTACTCCAAAAGTACATGCCGTGTACTTTATTTTTTTTTCATTAAATGGACCAGGGTCGCGTCTAACCCCCATATCTGTCTTCTTCTTCAGGTTTCAACCGTCTGAGAGATACCGTACGACCAGATCTTCGACGGACGACCGCCCTGCCGCCCGTTCTCCGATTCAAGCACGGTCAGTTGCATTGGAATCGCTGCGGTGAGTTCTTCCTTCTACTTTATCCTTGTTTCTTGATTCCTCCTAGTTTCCATGTTATCGTGGGATGAACGTTTGGTGCATTTTCTCATATCTATGTCGTTATAAGGGGAACCTATATTCGAGATTCACGTATTTTGATCTCCTCAGATCGAGGTAGGTGGTTTGTGCCTTTCTGTTGAAATTCGATGAGTATTATGTGCAAATTCCACCAATACCCGTGAACGGGGTATCGCGTGTTTCCTGTTTTTCCCTTGTTGCTTGCCTGCATTTCTTGATAGCTTTAGTATAGGTTATTGATTGTGATTAGAGTATTTTTTGGTGCTCAGTTTGCTTTTCCATGCCTGGCTATAGGATTGTGGACTATTGTTTTACTATTTCTATTGAGCCTCAGTTGATAGCCAAGTAGTTCTTGAGGTTTAAATGGATGATATACTCGCACTGAGCATGTTTAGTTATACTTAGGACTTTGAGAACCTAGAGTTTTAGAACAAAGGGATAATTGACAGAAGGGCTTCTCCAGAGTGTCTTTTTAATCATGATGCAAGACCAAGGGTAGAATTGACAAAAGGGCTTATCTAGAGTGTCTTTAACTATGACGCGAGCCACATGGGGAATTGACATTGAGTGCTTCCCCAGAGATCCTTTAACACGATATGAAAATATTGGAGGAATTGACGGTGAGTGATTCCCCAGAGAGTCTGCTTAATTACATAGATGAACTAGAGGGGTGAGACTGTGTGTGCCTCCCAGAGGGTTACTAGTGCTGATAGGTTGAACCATTGGGGTTAGACTGTGAGAGCTACCTAGAGGGATACCTGTTTCTTCTTTTTTTTTGGCTGTTTACTTGTGTACTTTGTTTACTAGAACTGTGGATTGTCGTTACTTGTGTTTTTTTTCTTTAATGCTTATTTTTTTATTACTGCCGTCTATTCATTGACTTTTAAGCAGAAATCGTTGAGTGATTGACTACTGGGATTGTATCTCACACCCTGTTTGGGCCATGCATTTGGGCCCAAGCAGACTATGTTGCTGCAGGTATAGATAAGGGCAAGCACCCTTCTACTTAAGGATCTTGACTGCATCAGGAGCTGGGGAGCATGGGACCGAGACGTCGCTCACAATGATGAGGAGCTTACTTTGTTTTTCTATTGCACTTGGTTTCAGTTGTATTTCAGCACGTTGTTGTGTTTGCGGTTTTCCTTAGATACATGTACCTGCTACATCATTGTCATCATAGCTATATATTTACATTGATTCCGCAGTTGGTTTCTGTTGGTATGCATGTTGTTTAATGATTCCGCTGTTGGTTGTTGTTTTCTTACCTTGTATACCTTACCGAATGGGGGAATAGTTTCACCACCGACTCACCAAGGCCCTCGCTGCTAGTCGGCAACCTCTGGCATTCGGGGAAACACGCTTGAGGTCATGTGGCGAACCGGGTATGGGGCACCAGTGGAGGGGCTCCAGACTCGGGATGCTACACGTGTAGCCTCTTGTTTTGGGCCTGGAAAGACATAACTTTTAACCATTTAGGTCATAAAACAATTATAATTACCAAATGAATTGTAGGGGGATATTTTTTTCACCTATCACATGATAAAATTATATATACATATTCAATATGTTAGTTAAAAATTCATCATACAATGACCCATAAAAATAGAAGTGTTTCCAAAAATAAGTATCATAACCCAAGAAATGAAATGGGTATCGTATCCTTTTCAACATATCATAACCAGTGTAAAATATATATTCTTCATAATTATTACATCAAAGTAAAATCTATGAAATGAAATGGTTTTTGAAAGAATATAACTCATGGATGAGAAATGGGTTTCATAAACATCATATGATCAAATAATAACCATTCATGGAAAGAAGATAAATAGAAATATCAAATTATTACTTATAAATTCATGATTATCATTAATGGATTTAATCATATAAGGAAAATAATTTTTAAATATATTTCAAGAAATTTTGTGGGTGGAGATATCATGTCTACTATTAAAAGTCCTTTCTTAAAACATTAACCTTTTAAAAACTATTTAATTTGAAAATAAGTTTATTAAATATAAATATTCCTTGAAATAAGTTTTAAAATCCATTTTACAAAAAAAAAATATGCTTCAAAACATTTTAAAATCTTTTTCTCTTTGAAAACAGACTGAAAACAGTAAATATTATCTTCAAACCATTTTGAAAACCATTTCTTGGATAATAATATTGAAAAAATATAAAGAATTATTTTACGAAAATAAATTTTTTTAAAAAAAGTTCCATTAAAAATGATAATTCAAAATGATTTTGAAAAAAATATAAATGATGCTTAAAAACATGATTTTTAAATAAATTAGATTTACGGGTGAAGAGAGAGATATGGATATATTATTCATAAAAATATTTTCTTAATTATCTTTAGTATGAATGAGTTGAATAATGGTACTAAGAAATTGATATACATTTAATAATCATAAAAGATGAGATATAATTATTTTTCATGATATATGGATCATAATATTCCATCAAAAGAATCATAATCATTTACAATCACCAATATAGATGAGAATATCTCAATAAACAATTACGACTTGGTTATAAAGAACCATACTCTTCATTTAAGGTAATAAAATTACATGAAGCAAAACATATAATTAAAATAAAGATATTAATTATATAACATTTAATTTATATTCAAATAGACCATGTTGATGAATATAGTTGCATAAAAAAATTGTGCCTCAAAGAAGTCATTTTGAGACAGAACTACTTTAAAAAATTTTAAATTTTTGATTCATTAACCATAATAAACAATGATCATATAATATATATGTAAATACATAAAAAATTATTTACAAGAATAATTGAATAAATCCATGGTCAGTATACAGGCCAAAAAAATTATGGCATGCTGAATAAATCATGCATACCACTAAAATAAAAAGTGACTTCAAATTACTGAACCTTATGTCATCATTGTCATCAAACTCGTTCAAACCACTTCTTAATCCAGAAACTCATTTTAGATTTTTCCAAAAGGCTTACATGGATTTATTTATTACCAAAGAGAGTCTTTATAGAGGAATTATGGTATTTTTGGAAGTTTATTAGGTAGATCTTGGCCAATTCCAAGAGGTTTGAGAGGTTTGAAGAAGAGGGAGAGGGATTGCCTTTCTAATATAGAGGGGGAGTGGCGATGTTGTAAAAACCAAATAAAATCATTTAATTGCGTGTAAAACATATATAATTTTACTTCAAAAATGAATCCTAATATATTAAATGTGATTGACAGTTGTGAAAATTATCCAACACACAAAAGTATGTGCATTTTAAAAATATGTTTCATTATCATCTATGATTCTGGAATTTTACTATTTTTGTTTTTATTAAAGCATCTAGTTTGAAAAAATATCATTTTAATATTAATAGTCATAGAATTTGAAAATTATTATAAAATATTGATCTACTAAATTATTAATATGAATTCTAATTTATAAAATAAAAAACTCTTCTAAATTTTAATTTTTTTAAAACAAATGCATATGATGCGCAAAAATAGTTAATAAATCCAGCCCATGATAAAAATGATTTTATAATATATAGTTAAATATTATAATTATAAAATATATTTTTGGGAATTAATAGAACATATTTAATATTTAATAAAAAATAGTAATCCCTCGGAAGAATATATGTGTTTTATAAATATAAAATTATTGAGTAAGATATCATTTATTATAAAATAGAAGTAATGCCAATTTTGTAATTATTAATTTCATTTTAATTTTAAAATACTGAAAACATATGAATTAAATTATATTGAATCTAATGTTTTTTAAAATGTTAAATTCATCAAAAAATTAATAATAGGTAATAATTCAAGAAACTTTCTTCACTTTTATCATTTATTATATCACATATTTTAGTAAATTATTATCTTCATAATCACTATGATGGTGTTTCTTAACAAATTTATGTAAAAAAATAAACACTAAAAAGTATTTATAAATTATTATTATCCAAATAAATAATTTATATTTCAATGGGATATGTACGAACGAACATATGAAGTATTTTAAATATGTCAATTTTTTTTATAAGTTTTGAAGGCATGGAATGTTCCCTTTTGTATTCATCCACACCTAGCATTTTATATAGGGAATTTCAGTTTAAAAAATTTCAAAATAACCAATAAAATTATAACCAAGATGGGATATGGTCCAATAATTGGAATCTAGTGTTCTTTGGACATGTTTCTTGTTTATTTTGGTGATTATGGTTATGGTTTAGTACTTAATTATTCTTAATCATACAATACTCTTTGTTATAAATTTTAATCACTATCATTAATATTTTTTGTAAGAAGTTAAGATGATCTTATTAGAAAAAAGTATTATATTGATTAAAATTGTGTACTTAATTTTTTCAAAATTAAAATCACAAGAGTTAGATAATTATGTTTAAGACTAATCCCCCGACGTGGCGAGAAAACAAGTAATTAATGTAAAATACTAAAATGTTCAATAAGTGATTATATAAATATTCAACATAAAAATTATTCATATGACATAAATTGAAATAATATATTTATTGTTTATCTATTTTGACATTATAAACCAATATTAAATATAATTTAGCAATAATATGTTTTTAAATAAATAAGTGGTTTTTAACAAAAATATATTATTTTTCACTATTCCTCGAAAAAATGATGTTTCTCAGAAAAATACAAAAAAATAAACATATGATAATTTTGATATTATAAATTAAAAAATGATTTTTATTTTTAAAAGAAAAAGTTTTAAATTTTATTTTTAAAAAATACATTCCACTAAAACTTGGTAAAAACCCAGTCTTCCGTGTAACGTATGATTACCATAATGCTCCCTGTAGAGATGGATAATATTTATATTTTTGGGAGTTCATGATTAAATTTTTGGTGTGTATAATGAAAGAAGGACATAGTGAGTTAATATAAACAAATATATTTTAAATTTTGTGTGGAATGAAATATAACAAAAATATTAAATTAATTTAAAAATAGTAATGCACAAAATCTCGGGGTATTACAGGATCTTTCCATTTTGGATGAGAATAATTATATTTTTAGTTTCTGAACATCCTTTATTACTATATGGGAGACAATTTCTCAGTTCAATACAAACCAATGATGTTTCAAATCCTCTAGGAAATTTGTATATATCATAGAGAATGTACATGAAATTTTGTAAGAAATATTGTAAGGGGAGCATGAAATTTATAATTTCACGAGTTATTGTTCCAAAATATTTAGGACATGTGATTATAAGAGGAACCATTTATCTATATACAACACAAAATTTTTCTTTTATTGAGTGAGGTGATTTTAAATCCTTTATCTCTCATTAATAATTTTTATTATTAGAAATTTAGGTGTATTTTCACCCTCTTTCATTAGATTTTTATGTTATACATTTTTTTTAATTTTTATTTGAAAATCCATGTAATTGTTGGGATGTTGTTAAACCAAAGCATTGATTAATTATAGATTTCATCTTGAAATTGAAATAATGGTAAGACTTTATCCTTGAAATGGAATTTTTATCCCACTATGCATGATCTCATTTGATATCATGAGATATTGGTGCCCTTATACAAAATTGAAATGGAGAACATCATATTTTATAGAATATTGTTTTATCATATATATCAAATAATTTTGGGTCATATTTCCTTTTAGATTATCAAATTAATGATGAGATAAGTGGGTTTTTATGTTTATCTCTATGTCCTTCCACATGAGGTTTAGACTACATCCCCTTGATGTGATATCATTTTTGGGCATGTTTTTTAACATATTTTTATATTATTTTTTGAATCCTTATATGATGGTTACGTAAAACTTTCGAGATATGTGTTATTTAATTATTGATTCATGAAAAAAAGTCTTCATCTAACCTAACATATCTATTTTTAGCACTAATATTATATGAAAATGGGGGTGTTTCAAGACTGTGGATGTGTATGGTTATTCAATTTTATAACAAGGTTATTTTAATAAACTATTATCAAAATCTAGGGTATGATGAATTGTTCAATTATATAAAGGTATTGTGATAATTTTCTATGTATTATATATATTAATTATATCATTATAATTGTTTGAATGTGAAGGATATTCAATAAAGTACCATTGAGGACTGATATGGATACTTTTGGTTCATATATATGGATTTTTGAGTAATTAATTCCCTAAAAATTTTAATTTATAGTTGATGTTATTGTTTTTTGAGTTTGTATAACTTTTCAGGGTCGTGTTTATTGATGATAAAAACCGTGATTGATATTTAATTATGATAATGATAATTTTTCAAGGGTTATTTTGTTAATACCTTTATGACATTATGTATAAAAAATCTAACAAGGTATACATGTTAAATGTGTGATGGGAATTTTCTTTTGAATTCCTTGTCTTACTAAGGTATGGTTGTTGGAAATATAAATATTGATGATGTATTTTGTAATGTCCTTGACTATAGTAGCCAATAATCTATGTTTATTTGATTAAATTTGAATAAGATAAAAAAATCAGAACCTAAAGGAAGAAAAACATTATTATTGGTAAAATATTTTCAAACATGAATGTCACATTACCACTGAAATCAGAAGACACAAAACTATTTTTGATTAGTATTCATCATTTCCACTTATCATATCTATGGATATCAGACATAATACACATCATGGACTCACTAGGAATGAAACATTAGAATGGGGTGAGATCAGATGATTAGTATGGTTATTATTATAGTGGAATCATGTAATATATAAATAATTATAAACATATCAGGGTAAGAAATTGAAAAACAATCCATATAGTTAATTATGTGATAATAATATTAATGGAGAAAGTTATTATCAATGAATACCAGATAAAAAATCACCTTATCTTCAAATATTTAAATGGATAATATAACACATTGAATATTACCATTGACATCAATAAATTATATCCTACTAAGAGAATTAACAGTTATGGACATCTGAAACATTGTATCATGACCATTAAAAATATAGTTTAAATATGTGGGTAGAAACCTATCTAATTTTTCCAAATTATTTTTCGATGAGACCTATAAATGGATGAAGGTTCTACATACATATAGGTATCCAAAATAGATGACTAATTCTAATACATTATTCATATGATATCATTCAAAAATAATCTATATATAAATTCATATTTAAAAACTAACATGCGAAATGATAGTACTTACCCTTATCAAAAAAACATAATCACATACCATCCAATGTAATATGGTGATTGGTAATAAAATTTTACATCTTCATCGAAACATATCATAAAGTATTTATATAAATAATGATGATGATATCATTGAAAAATATCCTTATTAGATCATATGTAAAATAAGGGGGTGATCTCGTTGATGAATATAAATATCATAAGAATGTAATTAAATTTTTTTGAGTAAAATATCAAATTTTCTTGGAAAATCACATTGAAAAATAAATAAATTTTCAAAAAACTAACTTAAAATATATTTCATTGAAAATGAAATTAAAATATTATAAAATAAAATTTAAAATAATTATTGTTTATGATGGTAGAAAAATCACATCTTTTTAGAGACATTAAATCAATAAGTAATTTCACATTTTTTGGTGAAATCCAAACACGCATTATTTTCAAAATAATATCATTATTTCATTCTAGAAAATTTTAAAAAATTCAGAAATGGTTAAAAGAAAAGTACTAGATCATTTTTGTATGGTTATTTTTTTTGGAAATATATTTATCAAACATGGATTTTGATGAAAATTGATTTTTTATTAAAATATATATAAAGTCATATTTGGTTTAAAAAATTATCAGTCTTTTCAATTAAAATAGATTATAATAATAGTACAATTATATGAAAATTTCATGAATAACCTACAGATAATAAAATATATTTGTTTTATGATTTAAATAAAAAATAATTCCTCTAAGGGAAACTTAAATAAAAAATAACCAAAATAATGATGAGATTTCGAAATAAACCCTTACCACATTAGTAACATTTGAATAACAATTACCATTAATTAAATAACATTCAATGAATAATTAAATAATATGAAGAAAAATATATTATTGATATGACATATCAAATGGCTGAGAATATATACCACCCAATGAAATAAGTGGTGAATATATAATATATATCATGGAAGTATAAGTGAAATGAGTAACCCTAAACTCAATTTTTTTCCCTAATTTGTGTCTAGAAATACTATATAATAAATAAAATTATTTTTATAAATATCTTATTAAAATTAATCATATATCTCACCCATATATAATTTAACTATTGTCTTTTATCATTTATTTATTATCAATTCATTGTTCAAATAACTAATTCATGTGATAATTATATCATTTTCAAGAATGTTATGGATTAGTAATTTTAATCATTTAATATTTATATTTTTCCCATAACAAATAGAATTTTTCCATAATTTAAATATATTACATATTTATTAATTTTTTATTTATAGTAATTTTTAAATTATAGAAATTTAAAACAAATTACACCATTAATCGAGAGGTTATGTCATACATACACATGAATGATATTTCCATTTTTCTCAATGGATGGAATAAAAGTAAAATAATCATTGATTCAATATTCACTATTCATTACTATGTGATATATATATTTGTATTAGTGAAATCAACCCTTATTGACATCCACGTTGATGTATAATGGAATACATTTACATCATTTTGTGGGGGTTGTAGTACACTTGTACAAATGAGTGATGTTATTTTTCTCCAAAACAGTAGGAGGGTAACAAAGTTTTATGTGATATTATATTTATGGAAGTATTTCTGGTTCAAAAATAACAATAATATCATTAATTTCATGATTATTTTATTTAATGTATTGTCTATGGAAAAGATTAATTATTGTGATTCATGGGTGATAGTCATGCATGCCCATGAGTGACATTATCATTCCCCCCATATAATGGAATGTATGTTGGAAAATTTGATTTAATAACTAGAAATGAATAATTAAGTCATTAATATCATATAAATAACATAAATAAATCATTACATCAATCATTTAAAGGCGGTGATAGAAAATGAAATGTGTTTGTTCGCGAGGTTGTAGTCCACCATACGGACGATCGAAAATTTCATTTTCTATTTCATATAATTGTATATGGATATTGTTTATTACATTAACATAATAATTAATATTTATATGTAAGATATTATTTTTGTTAAATTATCATGATTTAATAATACTTTGTAGAGGAGGAACACTAAGAAAAATGAAATCACTTATTTTAGAATGTTACCTCTTCTCTGAGAAACTTATTTAGGATTTCAAAAAATTATTTCCTATGTTATATTTTTAAATCATTAATTACAAGTAGAATGTTGATAGAGTATTATGAATTCAATTTGGGTATGTTTTTGTGTAAACAGATTGTTTAAGATGTCTAAATGGGTGAGGATAGTGCATGGACTCTTATATGTGGTGGAGATGAAACTCATGAGATTATTTGGGAAGAATCAGTTGAACCCATGTTTTTATTAATAAAAAATCATCCAATATGGGTAATTATCCAGTATTATAGATTATAAAGTCACAATTGGTCCAGAAAGTTGATTTTTGACATGTTGGTGTGTTATTATAACCATTAACTTTTTAATTTAACCCCCTGTAAACACTTTTTTACTTTAAACACGGTCATTAATTTTTATTGGTTTCACTATTAATTATGGAAATAATTATTTATAAATTGTTTTATAATGTAAATAATTATACTTCCAAATAGTAAATCCATTTTAGAATAATCTATTTATAAAAGTGGAATATCTAATTTTAAAATTATACCGACATGCGTGATGAAAAATATGTTTCCAATGAGAAAAATCTCATAAATATAGATTGTTTAAATATTATAATTCACTATGAAATTGATTTAAAAAATTTTAATATAATTTATTATAATAAATATTTACTAATTATTCTTTAAATTAGTTTAATTTATAGTATATATTTATAATTAATTTAAGTGAAAATATAATTTTTAATAAAAATTTGTGGTATTAAAAATTAAGAAAAAACGAACTCAATGATAATTTTTAAATGAATATTTTTAATATTTTGATTACTATTAAAAATAATGATTTTAAATTTGAAAAAAAAATTAATTTATTTGAACAACAAATGACTAATTTTTTTTAAAAAATATCAATTTTAGAGAAATTTATTTTTCTTTCAATTGATTATTAATATTTTCTAATAAATAGATATAAATTAATTTTATAACCATTGATTTTATTTTATTCATGTGTAAACCATATAATTTTGATAATTTAGTTATTATAATTCATAACCACCAATATAGAGGAAAGGTTATAATTTCCATGTTTAAGAAATAAAATTATAATAGTGTATTGAGTTTTGTTTAAGCATGGTACTCCATACATTGAAATATGTCAAAAAGATTTATTTTTTTAAAATAAACTATATTTTATTCTCTCAAGGTGTTATATTCTCTTCTAATATTGGTTTTTTCATTTCATTCATTCCATGAAACATGATTTATTCTTTTAAAATCTCAGAGTGTAACATTCTTCTACTTTAAATAAATTTCCTCCTCACACTTCTATCATGATCCTAAGAATAGTGCCTTTGAAATTTCAAAATAACATTAATGGGGAGAAATTTCATAAAATGGGTTAAAAAAATATCCTTTTAATAATATAGAAAATGAAGTGAAAATTTCATCTAGAATAATACATTATATGTTTCCAAATAAGGGTACTTTGGGGGAAACTGAAGATATGCACATGAATGAAAATTGTAAATAATAATTTAGAGTGATATAGTCAATTGATCAAAAAAAATATAATTATCAAGTGAAATTTAACCATCAAATACCCATAAATCATTTATGGAAATGAATATAATAGGATACTGTTTTAATTCCAATATCCAATTCCTATTGTTGAGGGATTATTTTACTATCTATATTTGTATCACAAGGAAATATAAACACATGACATAATTCTACTTCACATAAAAATTAAATTTTTTCATTTTTCTTTTATCATTTTCAAGTTCATCTCTTACTCAAACAATTGAACATCCATGATTAAATTTTAATGTCTAAAAAACCAAAATTAAATTTTGAATAGATCAGAGGATCTATTAAATGTTGACTTTCCTACTTTATAACTCTATATAATTTAAAAAAATTAAAATGTTCAGAACAAGTTATCCAATATAGTAGATAGTAACTATTATAAAGAAAGTATGAAAAACTCAATGCTGAAAAAATTTGATCGAATTTCACTAAATTTAAAAAATAAAAATAACATTAACTTTCCCAAAAAAACATATATTCAACCTTAATTTAACATACCAAATATTCTAATAACTTGATCTAGATAAATCCTTAATAAAAAAATGAAACATTTAGAAAAAAATATCAACATATCAAATATATTAAATAGATAAAAGTATGCAGTAAATTCAAGAAAAGATGAAATTATCTATAAAATCACTAATCAATTTCATGGTCATAATTACTATCCAATAAGAATAAATTTATTATTCTTATATCAACATTGAGTACAAGTTAAGTGTTTTATTCCCCCAATGATGTGTTTTCCACAAATTTTACCTTCCTCTAAATCACATTACTTGTACATTGTTAGTACTTAATATAATCTCTCGTATTTTTGAAGAAATATTACATGATTAAAATCATTATATATTTCATAATTTTTATATGAAAAATAATAATAATAAAATATTCTTATAACATTATTATTGAATCATAACATAACACATTAACCAATCCACATATTCATGAGTAATATAATAAGATTTACCTAGACACCTTAACCCATTCTATGATATATTCCGCTGATAAATGGGGGAATTTTTTTCATAGTGTCTTATATCATTAATGTTTAAGAATTTATCATTTGAAACTTCTTTCATACCTTTGAAATCATGAGTGTGATGAACTTTTCTACACACATGTATCAAACTCACACTCCCATCAAACATGTACCTACATGATTCTTCAGACAAATATCACATAGTGGAAATCCTTCTTTACATTCTTCAATGTATCCATATTTTTCAATGTCATCCTCTTAATCACTTAGTTAACTTTGAAGAAGTAATACATGTATAATTATTTCTATCTCTTTATAAAACATAATAATATATCTATATATAATGAGAATATTTGGGAGACTGATTCCATTTGAGTAATTGGATTAATACCATTAATGAAATGGTCAATGTTTGTCTTGGAATTAAACACATGTTATCTATCATCCCTTTATATCATTTTAATGTTTTATCCAAAGTAATAAATACTATCCTCTTCGTTTTATCTTATGCTATATAATTTTATCTCCATATCATCTCATTTTTCCTAAAAAATACTATTCCATGAAATAACCAATAATTCTATACATTCAAGGTTTTTATTACTTCACCATCCATAGTGTTTTGAATTAGAGGCCACCAGTGATCTGGTTTACCTGATAGATTATTATCATTCACGAAAACCTTCTAACATTCATGAAAAAAAATTGTGATAAAAATATTCTATATGTAACTTATCAATTTCATAGCTAAAAATGGATTCATGCTATTATTAAATGATGTAGGTTCCTAATGAAAGAATTTTCCTCACATTTTTACACCATGTTGATGATAAGTATAATTATATATATATAATGTAATTGAACTAAAGAATAATGGAGTATATAAGTAATATCTCAATGAATTGGTAGTAGTATTTATTGATGATATCATGGTATACTAAAAACCTAAAATGATCATGAAAATCACTTTCAAACTATTCTAAAAACCCTTGGAAGAAAAGATTTATATGGGATGTTTTTCAAATGTGAATTTTTTCTTAGGGATATATATTTTTATGGTTATATTGTCTCCAAGGTGGGAAAATCAATTGATCCATCTAAGATAAGAGAAATAAAAAATGGTCACCCCCGATGAGTATAATGGAGGTACATAGTTTTATTGGTTTCTCAGGTTATTATTGATGTTTTGTCTATAATATGGCTTGATTAGAAAAACCATTAACCATGCTCACATGTAAAGGGGTTAAAATTTTTTGGACAAAAGACTGTGAAGAATATATTGAAGAACTGAAGAGAAGACTAGTCAATTATCTTGTATTGATTCTACTACCGAGGAATTATATGTTTGTTATTTATAGTGATGCATCATAGAAAGGACTTGGTTTTATGTTTATGCTTAATTATAGGTTTATTGCCTATGTATCACGACAACTAAAAATCATTAGAAAAACTATCCCACTCATAATCTTGAGTAAGGAGTTGCAGTCTTCTCTCTAATAATATGTAGACACTATCTCTATGGTGGGAAATGTGAGATTTATACTTATCATAAGAGTAAGAAGTATATTTTCTCATAGAAATAACTCAACATGAGGAAAAAATGATGGCTATAACTACTCAAGGATTATGATTAAACAATACTCTACCACTTGGGGAAGGAATATTAAGTGGAAGTTGCTTTAAGAAGAAAGGATCACAGAGTTTTATATAAGATAAGAATTGAAAGGGATCCTATTTTCAGGGATCTAGTAAAGATAGATATGGGAATAACCATGTAAGGTGAAACATAAAAACATTTTTAGTTGGTTTCAAATCATCTTTACTAGAAAGCATAATGAGTACTAAAACTTCTGTTGAAAGGTTTCAGAAGATAATTAAAGCTGTGAATGATAGATGATTGAGTGACATTGTATATGAAAGTGGAATTTTGAAATTTTGTAAGGGGCTTTGTCTTCCCAATTTATCTGATTTAAAAAAGGGAATTGTTGGATGATGATAAATTCTCCAATTTTCTAATAAACCCTAGTAGCACTAAGATGTATAGTGATTTGATGGAAATTTTTTGGTGGGACAACATTAATAGAGAGATTTCTGATATGTGTCAAGATGTATGATTTTTCAATAAGTAAATGCTGGAAGACAACATCCTAGAGGAGTCATGCAACCTCTTCCCATACATGATTGGAAATGGGATAATATTATTATGGAATTTTTCGTGGGACTAAAAAAGACACATGGAAAGAATGATTCAATATGGGTCCTTGTTGATCGTATACCAAGTGAGAGAAATATAATGATATAAGAGAAGATTTACCACTTTAACATCTAAGAATACTATATATTATTGAATTTTTAGGACTTCTTAGACCCCCTCTATCGATTGTTGGTCGTGAACCCCGTTTTACATCAAGATTCATGAATGTTATTCTGAAGGCCTCGGATTCTAAACTTTGTTTGAGCACTACCTTCCATCCTATAACCGATGGACGAACCGAACAAGTTATTAAAAACTTATAATACAATTTGAGATTTTTCTCACTTGACTATAAATTTATGTTGGATCACTATTTACCTCGGGTGGAATTATTCGATTATAATAGCTTCTATTCAAGTATTTATATGGCACCATTAGAAGCATTATATCGAAAGAGATGTCGCACGCCAACATGTAGGGATGATGTTGGTGAAGTAAAACTCATAGGCCTTGAATATGTTGAGGAAATATTGATAATTTAATGGTTATCCAAACCCACATCAATGCCGCTCAAAGTAAGAAAACATCTACGCTAATTACCGAAAAAAGGATTTGGAATTTCAAGTAGGATATAATGTTTTCATGAATTAATCACCATGTAATGGAGTAATATGATTCAGTAAGAATTGTTATTTAAGTCCCCAGTACATCAGACATTTTGAAATTCGATAACGAAAAGGGGTTGTATCTCACTGTTTGGAAATGCCACCTCGTCTACCCAAAGTTCATGATGTGTTTCACATAGCACTGTTGAAAAAATACATGTCTGACCCTATACATGTACTCACCTATGAAGAAATAGAACGTGAACCCCCTATATTAATGCGAAGATCCACTTATAATTCTTGATACTAGAGAACAACTGTTGAGAAACTGGATGACTTATCTAGTGAAAGTTCTATGGAGAAATCATAAGATGGAAGAGGCAAACGTGGGAACCTGATGAACTTATGATGAAGAACCACCTGGATAATTTAATGAATTAATATTCTAGAAATTTCGTGGATGCTGTTGTTTTATGGAGGGGATAATGTAACACACCAATCTTCCACAATACATTTCCCTTTGAATAATGCAATAGCTTGCGTTGTATACAACATTGAGTTTTAACACACCGTGACAAATCAAACAAACCATTATGAATATTAATACCCACTTATTGAATTTTTATAAATTTTATTTATCGAAATGGACTTCTTTTTTGTGTTTGGAATATTAAAATTAGCTTAGGGTGAATTTGTTGTATTTTTTTGAAAACATTCAATTTTGAATGAATAGTGAAAAACAATGTGTTATTGATTAAAACTGAAATTTTTTTAAATAATAATTTATTTTATTTAAATTTATAATAGGTAAAAATAGTTACATAATACCTATATATATTCAATATAATTCATTGGCATAATTTTATAAAAATATCATATTTATAAAATTTTATTGATCTTTTTACCGACTTTTACCCACCATCTAAGCACATTTGCAAATTTGCATAAAATGTAATATTACCACTTTTTTTAATTGAATTTCAAAAATCGGAGAGACATGCTTGATACTAGTATGTATAATTTGGTTCTATAAGAATCAAATAATTTTTTGTGAATAGTAACTGTTGATTTTTATTTACTAGGGTTAAAAGTTAATAGGGTAATTAAAGGTAAATAATGATATAATAATTTCCTTAACACATTTCTTCATTCTATTGGATAAGTGTAGATAGAAAAAAAAACTTCAGAAAAAAATATGATCATTTTGGTTCACTTGGATTATATTATGACATTTATTATTATTTTATATAAAGAAGAGTTAAAAGTGTTATATTCAATGAATAATAACAATAACTTTTTTAATAAATGGTAATAGAAAAGATAAATTTGACTATAAATATTAATTAGAAATATGAATATATTTCTTACATAAAAATATTTTATTTATAAATTTTAGACCATAAAATAATTAAATTTATTTATGACACAACGATGATGCAGTAATTACTTTATTTTTGAATAATTAAAATAACTGATATTATGAATATTCCAATGAATGTAAATAAAGATTTAACAGGAATTAAACTAATTTTATAGTTTAATATGACATGTTAGGTTCGAATAAATTAATTTTTTTTGAATTCATAAAGTCTTTATGAATTTTAGAATAAAATAATCCCAAATAGTTTCAAAATTGACATAAATGAGTTTTGAAAACAAATACTATATTATTAAATTAATATAGTATTCCTAAAAATATAAGGATCATACAAATGACTTAGGTACGGTTAGATATATCATTAATGAACCACATGGTATTCTCTTGGCCTTTTAATAGTATTTTTAATAACCATTTACTAAAATAATACAATTATACATGGTAAAAGTTAAAATATTTAACTAAGAGTCAAATCTAAAAGAGAAGGATAATATGGTGAGCTGAAACAACCTAAAACTTATAATTTGATAGGTTTTAAACCCATCCCCACCTTATACTCGTGATAAATTATTTTTTAGACATTATGAACCGAATTTTATTGTATAATAAAATAATATTTCATACTTTTCATAAAGTGACCCTCACCTCTCTTAAAAATGGTACTTCCCCTTCTCTAAAAATAATACCTCCTAATCCATTTGGCTCAGCCAAACCCTACTACAATATCCTACCAACTACCCTAACTTCGACCAAGAGGCCTTAAATTGATCATAAATCCAACCTAAGGATCCATTTCTATCAACTCAAAAAGAATCACCCAAAGAAGAAGTAATAATTTCACCACCCCTTTCAAAGATATTTTCTTCTTCCACTTCCTCTTTCTTTGTGAATTTCATACCAAAATAATTAATCCAATAATTTATACATTTTGTGATTTTATTATAAATATATTACAACCATATTCATTATTTTATTCTTCCTATGAATGACAACTCACCATACATGCATATGTACGAATTACCGTCTCCACTTCATGGTGTGGTTTGTTATTTAAACACATAATTATTTTGATGGGTATAATAATGATTGTAACTGATTAAAATAATAAATATAAAATTTTATGGATTATGTATATATTATATACCATCAAATTACATATTATTTCACCATCAAAATAATGATATTGTTGCTTGTGTGTACGTACGGATTGCCATCTCCACGAACGCGATGAAATTCATTCTCCATCGTAATAATTCAAGTATAATTTTCATTACCAGATTAAAAATAATGTTTTAATATCATTATGGATATATATATATATATACATCCTATCCATAATAAACATGACTTACAAATCCAAGCATAGAAAATAAAATTTATCAGTAAACACTCGAAACAATTATAATACTAAAATATTATTAACAAATCAATAATAGAAGATCATATATGATATCATTTTTATGTATGTGGTTATTATATTAATTAATAACAATTATTTAATTAGTATACAGGATGTTAACATACCCTATACATAGAAAAAGTTCAAGGTTAGTGTTAATTCTACAATCTCATTATTATCTGAGGTGGTTTTTATGTGAGTCTCTACTGGGACCTCTTTATCATCCACATCTGTGTTTCATTAAAATGTATTTTAAAATATTTTTTCCTATTTTTAGAATATGGGATAACACTATTTATACCCTTTTTTTCATTTTTAAAGAAATTTATAAAGGAATATTTCAATCTTTTTCCAAACATGGTCTTATACGACCTTTTTGACCAAATTAAAAATATAATTTTTTAATCATATACGGGGAGTGCGACTATTTTATACCATTATAACATCATCGAAGCTTCCCATACAAGCATATAATAATATTTTCAAAATTTATTTTTTATTTAATAATTTTTTGACTTTAAAATGATTTCAAAATAGAAAGAGATATTTCTCTCCAATAGTTTTGATTTCATCAATGTCAACATCATTTGATTGATTTTACACTAGTTTGAACTTGACTTATTATAATATAGTCGTTTATATTATATTAATGGTTGTGTGATATGTTTGACTATGGATGTGTTATTTAAATATAATTCATGGTTTATGGTTAATGTATTAACATTTTGTATGCTTGTTTTAATATGAATGGTTATGTTATGTTTCAAATTATTCATATGAGGAATGCATTGGTCATAGTATATAATGGGGGGAGACCACTATATCCCCCCGATGCATCGGTAGGTATCATGAGAAAAACTAGTGTCTTGTCACAAGGCCTTGAGAAAATATTATTTTTAGTTTTCTCACAAGGCCTTGACAATGTGGTTATGTTGTCTGACATTATGCATTCCATCATTATGAAATTGGCTATTGATATTACATGTGATTATTAGACTAGTAGAATATCCATTAGAATAAGTAAATGGAATTAATTTATTTATACTTTACATATTAAGTTGAAGATTTTGTTTAAAAGGATTCTGGTTTAGTTTTATAGATTTCCTTAAATGTTTATGTTTATTTATGAAATTTCCCACTGTATTGTTATCCTTACTAATAATCAAAGCTCACCCCTTTCTATGTTTTATTTTTCCCAGGATGCGATGAAGTATATTATGGTTGACCTATGTGGATAGTTTAATGGATATTAATATGCTCAATGGAGACAATGTGGTTGTTATTTTTCATATTATAATGAAATGTAAAAGTTATGTATGTATATAGTACTTCAAGGCTAATAAACTGATCGGTCGGTTGGGACATGAATCCTTGTATCATTCCAATGTTATGTAATAATTCACCAACTTTGGGTAACTGGGGTCGAGGCGTTACATTAATCATGAATATATAAATTCTTTAATGTGTGTGGATTGTCATAATACAATGAAAGTTACAAAAAATATTCAAATAATGAATAAATTTTGTCATTTCCATCATATATACATTCATTTGATATGTTTTGGATATATTTTGTTACATTTCAATTTATTATAATAGCTTTATTTGTTTTCAAAATTATTGTCCAAATTCACTATTGAAAAATAAAAATTTTCTTTTTAATAAATCTCACTATGCTTACAAAAAATATAAAACACATTTTATTTTACTAAAAATCTAGTTTTTTAAAATTTAGAATTCTATATAAAATTACATAATAAATTTTAAAAAATAAATTTTAAATTATTTTATGATTTTTATTGAATGATTATATTTTAAGATGTTATCATTCCCTAATTATATGATATATATAAATTATTTATTATTCAAAATGAAAATTAATACATATTTGTTAACATAATTTTGTTATTTTATTTATACTAATAATAAAAATATAAATAATTCATTAAAATTACAATAATATAATAATAATTAAATATTTATAATGATATAGTTTTTAATTGAAAAAACACTCAAAGCCTTAAAATAATCCTGATGGTTGCGACAATAAACATGTTACTAAAAAATTTTGACTGAGGTTTTAATGTTAAATAATGGTTTACCTAGGCCTGGATATTTCATGTATTTTCTTATAATGAAGTTTTAAATAATATATAAAACATGGTATTTTTCATGGAAATAATGAGTGATCATACCTTATTCCAAAGATCAAGAAAATATAATTATATTGAATAATTCAATCACCAAATTCTATGAATTCACCCATTATGTATAAATTTCATTATTGGATTAATTGTATATATACTTACCATATTTATGACTCAATTATGATGGAAACATAACAAGAATAATATTATTTCCATAGTGAAAAATATTTATTCAAAATTTATAGTGTATTAATACATAACATTAATTAGATTTATACTATGGTTATCTACATAATGAAAGAAATTATTTTCCCAATGACAACATAATCCCAACATAAATATTTTTCGAATAGCCATATATTCATATTAACCAAATAAAAGTCACATAACCAACTTATATTCATATATATAACATAACATAAATCTCAAAAAATCACCCCTAAAGATGTTTCATTTATTTCCCAATTTATTTTTCAAATTTCCAATGTTATTAAATATTTATTTAAGTATGCTCAAATATGGTATTTTAATGGTAGAAAATAATTAATTATAAATAATTATTTCTATCTTTATATTTATATGTATTTTTTTATAATAATAATAATTATTATTATGATTTAAATAGATTTATTGTTATACTATTTATTTAATTTTAATGATAATATTCTACCTTAATATAATAATAATAAGTTTATTTCAAATAGTATTAGAAAATAGTATTTGTTATTATATTCCTAAGAATAATAAATAGATATTTATATATAAAATATGGAATGTTCTATTTTTTCCAAATCAAAAACCACCAGTAAAATTTCATTACTATATATAAAATATACGAGGGTACATTTTTCTAATCATAAATTGTATTCCCACATCAGTTCCTTTGAAATTTTATTACTCAATAGAACAATAACCATGACAGTGATTTTATTTCATAGTACCTAAATACTAGAGTCTATGAAAGTCAATAGTTGTTTCTCATAATGAATATCATTATTCATAAGTATGATTTTGTATTTTTCTATATCTGAAGGATTTATTTTACAAACTATTATTCAATATTACACCTAAAAGGATAGTAATATAGCAGTTATTTCCCCTTAATCAAAATTATATTATTCTATTTGTTTTCTTATAATATTGAGTGTATAAAATAAATATCATTTCCCTTATTACCCTCTAAAAATTCATGATAAAATTTTACATCTAGAAAAAGAACATACTCTAAAAAATGAAATGACCATAATCAAATAAAAAAAATTAATGCAATTATATAATGAATCAAGGATAAAAAATTTGTAATTTATTTTTAAATGAGGCATTTTCATTATACATAAATAGATAATCTACCTTAAGACAATTTGATTAGAAAATAACCTCAAATTATGTCACCAAAACATCCTTAAAAATATATTAAATTATTATATAGAAATATTAGGGGTCATATAAATATATTTAGTAAGTTCTTACAAAGAATCTATCATGCATATATGAATGAAGCATATAATATATTTATTAATAAACACCAATACCCAATAATTACCTCTGCAACAACACATATATTTATAGAATAATACTATTTAATTTTTTTAAATATTTATAAATATGATATAATTTTTATATTGACGGGGATTCTTTTTCTGATAGCATCCTCAATATGTAACAATGGGTTTATTGGAAATCCTATGTTGCACACAACATTGGGTTATACCGAATAATAATATAGTCATATTTTTTTAAGTGGTAGTTAATGCCTAGATATTTTATTGATGGGAATGAATATAACTAACTACAATATGATTATACATGTTTATTAAATGTCTTTAATTTTATCTGTTAATTTTAGAGGCTTAAAATAAAAATGAATTTGATTATAAGCATGAAATACTCTAATATTTCTAAAAAGTCATTTTACCACATTTTGATGGAGAACTATTTTTAAATGTAGTTTTTCTCTCAAACTTATATATCCTATTTGGAAAAATAATCTTCTTTTATAGAAACGACATATAAAAATTTAAATTGGATAAATTTCTGGTAATTTTCTAATAATGTTGTTTTTTATTTAATAGTGAACAAAACCGCATTTTAATTCAAAACAACAATTTCATCTAATTTATTTTTATAGTTAGATTGTAATTTTAATTTTTTTAAAATGTAATTGGATTATATTTATATCTTTTAATCTAATTTTATTCATGAGAAATAATTTCACATTTAAATTGGACATAAACACATGTCAATATTTTGTTAGATTATACTTCTAAAAAACCCGTTTTTGGTTTTGACAAAACCATGTATTTTTTAGTAAAATAATTTATAATAGGTTATTAATATGATCCCTTTGACAATAAATATAAATTATAATGATAAAAATATTTCAAACATCATTCTATTTTATATATAATTTTCAGACATCAATTAAATAAATATATATATATATGGCAAAATGATGATGCCCTGATTTCCTTATTATTAAATGATTTAATAAAATTGTGAATATATATATTGAAATAAATTTATATTGAAATATTTTATTTAATACACAATTTTTATGGATTATTATTACTTTTTATATTTGAATTAATGATTATTTTTCTATACTATAATGTTTTTATGGATTTTTAAAATGTCATTATATGAATATTATAAAAATTAACATAAATGAGTTTTAAAAATAATTACTATTTTATTAAATGATATTGTTTTCTTAAAAAATATATTATTCATCCAAATGAAATAAATAATGTTTAAAATTTCATTAATTAACTACTTTTGGATATATTTTTATTTTATTGTAACTATATTATCCATATAGTATGAATATACAAGAAGAAATTGTAAGAGTTAAATTAGTTAAAAAATGATAAATTTAAAAGATAAGGTTATATTTATGTCTTATAATAGTCTAAAACATCTTTGATGAGAGTTTCTTAACCCAAAAGAACATTATATTTTAAATAAATTACATTGGGACCATTTTAAACTAAAAATTATTTTTTAATAATCTAATACTTTGAAACTTTTCTAAAGTTCCCCTCCTCCATATTATAAAAGTGCCTTTCCACTACCCATTTAATCACCACTATCGTGTCCTGTTGCTCATCCATACTCTTCCTAAATAAGATCCCAACATACCCGTATTCCTCCTAAAGTCCAGACCTTAGGTATAATGAACTTTAGGAATTCCTTTTCACTGAAATCAAAAACAGTTACCCGATTTAGAAGTAATATCTTCTCTCATGTTCATTTCATTTATTTTCCTTCTCCACTCTCAATTATCATCCTATTTGATGATTACATAACAAAAAAAGTATCCTTAATATACAAGGAGGTTTTTATGATATGTATTATAACTACATTTACACACACCTCAATCTAATTAATATGATCATACAGTTTCTGTGTACAATGAACTACTACATCACGAAATGATGATTATTCGATTTTTCCCTACCACCTCTAATGCTGGACATTATTATGGAACTTTATTTATATATGATATATATTATATTAAAAATATCTCTATACTTCTGTAATTTTTATTTACAAACCTCACATTATTCTTTTCATGATGTGTAAATATGATAATTTCATTTGAGGAAGTGCGGACTACCGTCCCCTCAATGTGAAATCAATCATTCGGGTCATACATAGAACATATAAAATATGGTGTTAATGAACTTATATAATGTATATAAAATATTATATTATACTCTAATTTTTTATACCTATGTATCATTTAATTTTAATTCCATTAAATATGAAAAATAAATGAATGTCGTGTTCATGCATGCATGCGACTTACCATCTCCCTGAATGATAAATTTCATTTCTTGTCTACAAATGTTATCTAATATTATAAATACATATATATAATAGCTAAATATGATATTTAAATGATGTATATAATTTTTTATATTATGTAATTTTGACTACATAGACAATTTACTTCAAAATAATTTCATTTTCAACACAAGAACATATTATTTACCTAACGACCCATATTATCTTAAATAATCATGTAATTTTTATAATGTGGAATTAAGTAATATAAAAGGAATAACAAACATGGCTAAGGTTTTGAGGCAATTACTAATTAACATAACATTATTATTCAGGAAGAATAAGGAACTTATGTGGTGAGTTAGACTCATGGTAAGGGACTTCGTTTAAATCTCCTTTCATTGAGGCATATTTGGATTTATAAAGGAATATCTTTTATACAGTTTATAATCCCCTTTTACATTTAATTTCTTTAAAAAGTAATATTTATTCTAAGAATATTTTTTCTAAATGATAAAAAAATTAACATACTGGGTGACAATGACCATTCCGCCACTGCGAGCATTATTTGATATATTGGTTCCTTAAAAAACCATAATTTTTTTAAAAGAAAAATTAAAACTGAACACCATTTTTATGGATATTATTCTTGATAATATTTTTTAAAAAGAATTTTTTATTTCAATATAATGAAATGGTATATTTGGATTTCAATGTGGAAATTATATCATTCATTTATTCTTGTTTTTTGTATTATGAATACGTTATGGTTCTTCCACATTGTTTAAATATATTGGTGGTTCTATAATAAAGGAAGGGTAAGTAATCTCATGATAGATCACCAATTCATTGTGTAATGTGACAGGGGTAATCGTTAATGTTTCTCCTAAGTGATTTTGGGAATATACTATGATGGGTTTTCCAAATGTAACTACCTATGTAACTGTGAATTCTATATTGTAATTATGTTATGTCTGACCTAAGTTAGATTTATGATTTATGATTTCAATGTATTATTCATAAATATTTTCATTTCATGATATTTATTGAGTAGATTATGTTTTATTATTGAAAATTTTGATTTCATTGATTTGTATGTGTTGAGGGACTTATGATTTCTTTATTTATATTATAAACCTTACTGAGATCTTTATGCTTATACCATGTTCTTGAAATGATTTTCACAAGGTATAAGGAAGGGTATAAGAATTTAAGAATTAAAGAAGATTTATATTAAGAAAATAATTGTTATTTTATATTATTATATTTTGTTTTTTGAATAAATTTGACAGAGAATAATTGTCTACATTGTAATTTTTGTGATGTAATGTAATAGTTATGCCCTAATTCTCAAAAAATATAAACATAAAAATATCCCAAATGGCATATTCATGGAATAGATCAATAATGTGTAATGTTTAAGGCTAGTTTATTATTGTTGGTATTAAAGGTTGGTTTAGATAAATTTAGAAGTTTGGATATTGTTAAATTAAGATCCTTAAATTACTTTTACTTTATGGTAGAATTGGAATGATACTGCCTTAGAAGATTACCATGTTGATTCATCAAATATATGATTCTGTTCAAAATAATTTTCCACAGAGGAAACATGGTATATTTGATGGGATGACATCAATAGGAAGACATCCTTCCAAATCAGGAACCAGAGATGGTTAGAATTAGAACCGAATAGTATGTTGCAGTGACTAAACCGCAGACTCATGCAATAAACGGTTGTGGTGTCCATGCATGAGATCAGCTGGATCAACCACAAGGGTACATGTTTATAGTGGTGCATTTCATGAGGCACCACCCCCCGTCATTTAGAGGATCATCTGACCTTGTGCTAGCCTAACATGGGATTAAATCATTGGAATTGATTTTTTATGTCATGGGATGTTCAGAACATCAATCGTTTAGTCTTTATATTTACTGTTTTGAAGGATAAATCGATCTGTGGTGGTCGATAGTTACAAATATTTGGGATAGTAAGGATATTGATGCCCTTGATTGGGATGAATTTTAATATATGTTTATTGAGAAATATTTTCCTAAGGTAGTTCGAATTTGTATAGAAAAAAAATTCATGGAATTGAGGCAGGAGAATGACTCAGTGGATTCGTATAAATCAAAGGTGCACTCGAATAACAATGTATGCTCCATATTTTATATTGGATATTGATAATAAAATCAATAATTTTTACTCAGGATTAAAGAAAAAGTATCAAAAGTCTTATTCTTCTTGTGAGTTCAAATTATATGAAAAACTTGTTCAATGTACGAAAAATGAGGAAATAGAGTTTTCCAATAATAAGGTGTTCATTGAAAAAAAAACAGAATAATAGGTCATGGTGGAAGACTAAAGGGAAAAACTCTTAAAAAAATTCAGATGTAATGAAACATATGTTTAAAGTCTATGAAAAATGTGGTAAAAAGCACATTGGGTAATGCCTTTGGAATTCTGGTAAGTGCATCTGATGTGGTAAAATGGGACATAAGGCTAGTAATTTCACTTGAAATAAATTGGCTAATGATAAGACAGAATCTGATTTCAAGTCAATAAAATGTTTTAAGTGTAATGAAATGGGTCATTATGAAAATGAGTGTCTAACAAAGAAATAAAATAACGGAAATCACTAAATCTAATAGCAGGAAGGGGTGTTGAAATACTTTTCAACTACTTTAGTAGATGTCAGGCCATAAAATGAAGTAGTACTAGGTACACTCATGGTGTATTCAGACTATTCCGATGTGTTTTTTTATCAGGGTCTACACATTCCTTCATTTCAGGAAATTTTTCTAGTTAATTGGGAATTGAATATCAAGATATGAATCCTGAACATGGGGTAAAAACACCTCGAGGAAACATTGAGACAAAATGAAATTAGAAGAGCCTTACTTTCATTGGGTGTGAAAGGAATCTACCTTCAAACTTTATTGTTTCACCTATAGTAGAGTTTTATGAAATTTTGGTATGTATTTTATTTCCATTTATCATGTTATGATTGAATACATATCTAAGGGGTTTCATTTTAGAAATAATTTCAGTTTTAGTACAAAAATGAACCCTCAATTTTGATAACATATCAGGAATCTAATAAACTATTAAATGATGGAAATGAATGTTACCGTGCACATATTGTTGAAAACAAGGAACTTTTCATATTAATGGTGTACCAGTGGTTAATGTGTATCTTGATGTTTTCCTAGACGAGTTTATTAGTATAATACTTGATTGGGATGTTGAATTCATTGTTGAATTAGTTCATCTTTCTATTCCAATTTCAAAACCACCTTATCAAATAGCTCAAATTAAACATTTAGAGTCAATGAAGCAATTGAAACATTTATTAGATAATGTTTTCATTTGACCTATAAAATCCCCATGGGGTTCTCTTATCAATTTTTTAAAAAGAAAGACAGTTTAATGATACTTTTCATTGATTGTAGATCCTTGACTAACATAAATTTCATGAAAAGGTATCTTTTGCCTCATATAAATGATTTTTTTGTTTAGCTATAGGGTGATCAGTTTTTTTGAAGATTGAATTGAAGTTGGGGTACCATCAGTTGAAATTAAAGGAAGAAGACCTTCCAAAGAACACATTTCTATATAGATATGGCCATTATGAATTTTTAGTTATGCCTTTTTGGTTACCAATGCACACACTGTCTTCATTAATATTATGAACATAATTTTATGTGAGTTCTTGGATAAGTTTTTGGTTGTGTTTATTGATTATATTATGGTATATTCTAAAAGTATAGAGGATCATGAAAGTCATTTTAGGTTTATCTTTCTAACCTTAAAATAAAATTAAACTCAATGGGAAATTCATCAAGTGTGAGTTTTGGTTTCAATAATTTTCATTTCTTGGTCACATTATTTCAAAAGATGGCATAATTGTTGATCCTGCTAAAACAGAAGTTGTTAATGAGTGGACAATTCCCACAAATAAAACTGAGATTCGTAGTTTTCCTGAATTATTTTGTTATTACTAGAGGCATGTTAAAAAATTTGAATGGTTATCTATCCCACTGACTATGTTAACTCAAAAATGTGTTAATTAAATCTGGACAAATGAATGTGATGAATGTTTTTAGGAATTGAAAAGAATATTGGTGAATGCTCTAGTTTTGGCACTTCCTTCCCGAAATAGTGAATTTTTTATCTACAATGATGATACGTTGAAAGGAATTGTTTGGGTCCTAATGCTGAATGATTAGGTAATTTCTTATTCATTATGTTAGTTGAAACTACATGAGTTAAATTACCCTACACATGATTTGGAATTAGTTGTTGCTGTTTTTTTTGCTTTAATTTTTTTGTGGCATAATTTATATGTAGAAAAATGTGAAGTATATAATAACCATAAAATATTGAAGTATATATTAATCCTAAAAGAATTGAACATGAGATAGATAAGATTTCTAGAATTAATTATGGATTATGATTTCATGATTCATTACCATCCAGGAAAAGAAAATAAGGTAGATGATACATTTAGTTGGAAAGGCAATTCTACATTAACCACGTTATGTTTGGAATATTACCCTCAGATTGATGATTTGATGATCTTTGGAATGGATGTTGTTAGTGCAAGAAATTCCACTATTTTGTTTTCGGATTCAATACAATCATATCTGGCGTACAAAATAAGGAATGTTCCTAAAGAAGAGAGTGAGTAGTATAAAAAGGTAGAATTTTTTTAGAGGGGTATGTTACATGAATATGATATTGATAAAGAATGTGTTTTGAGGTTTGGAAAGAGGTTATGTGTGCCTTGTGATTCATAGTGGAAGAAATAGTTGTTATGTGAATCTCATTGTTGTCCTTTTTTTGTTCATCCGAGTAGTAATAAAATGTACAGAGATATTCATGAGTGTTTTGGTGGTATAGAATAAAAAGTGGTATTGCTGACTTTACTATAAAGTGATTAACTTGTCAACATGTTATTTCAGAAGGACATTTATTGAATGGGATGCTTCAATTTTTTCAACTGCCATACTACAAATGAAGAAATATGACCATGGATTTTGTAGTTGTATTACTGAATACTTCATGAGGTAACAATGCAATCTGGGTTATTGTTGATCGATTTACTAAATCTACTCATTTCCTTCATATTTCTAATACTAGGTCTCTAGACCAACTTTTTTGAATGTATTTTAAATAGATTCTCATGATACATGGAGTTCCCCACTCCATTGTATCTAATCATGATCCCATGTTCACTTATAACATTTTGAAGGGCCTTCATATTTTGTTGGGTACTGAATTACATTTTAGTGCATATTTTCATCCGAAATCAGAAAATTAGTTAGAATGAAATATTCAGATATTTGAAGATATGCCATGTGCTTCTTCAATGTATTAATAAGGAGATTAGGACCAACAACCTTATTTGGTTCAGTATTCTTATAATAATAGTTTTTATTCCAGAATAATGATGGAAGCATTTGAGGCATTATATGGAAATCAATATCAAACTCCACCTTTTTGGGATGAAGTTTGTGAAAATAAGTTTATGGGACCAAAACTGATAGAGGAGATGGTAGTAAAATTTTAGCACTTTCAGAATTACAAAAGAATAGCTTAGATGAGGCTGAAAAGTTTCAAGGATAACCAAAGTACGGTTCTTTCTTTTGAGGTAGGTTATCATGTTTTCTTCAAAGTTTCTCCATGGAAAAGTGTGATTTGTTTTCGTATGAAGGAAAATTTGAGTATGAGGTTTATTGGAACATATAAAATAATTGGGAAATATGGATCAGTTTCCTATAGAGTAGATTTACATCCATGATTATTCTAGGTACACAATTGTTTTCGTTTTTTAATGTTGAGAATGTATATTTCAGATCCATCTCATGTTTTGAGTCTATAGTTACTTCAATTGGAAGTTAATTTTTCTTATGAGAAAAAATTGGTCATTGATCATAGAGATAAACTGTTATTAATAAGTTAATTCATCAAGTAATGTTTTGTGGGAAAACCCATATGGTTTAAGTGGAAATATAAGAATCTGAAAATTCTATGAGGGGTAAATACCCCCACTTATTTGATATGTTTATAGAATTTCAAAGACGCAATTCCCAAAATGTGGAAAAAAGGTAATGACCCATGTATATAGAGAATAATACTTTTTCATTTTTATTAATATTTATGAATAAAATATTATTTTTACATTAAAGGTGATTCTTTTTCCGATAGCATACTCAACATGCAACAATGAGTATCTTTAAAATCTTATGTTTCTCACAACATTGAGTTATTCAAAAAATAATATATTATTATGATTATTTTAAATAGAAGATAACGCATAGAAATTGTATTAGAAGGAATGGAAAAAACTAACTAAAATATGATTATACATGTTTCTTAACTAGTTGTACATCTATTTGATAAATTTTTAGGCTTAAAATAATAATTAAGCAGATTTTAAACATGAAATACTATAATATTTTTTGAAGGTAGTTTACCACCTTTTTACAGAGAACCCATTTTAGATATTTTTTTGTCACATTTATATGATCTATTTAACAAGAGAAACATCATATATAAAATCAGGATATCAAAATTTACTTTGGATAAATTTTTATTAATTTTTTGATAATGTTCATTTTTTTAATGAATAGTAAACAATTCCGCACTTTAAGTCAAAACTGCCTTTTCATCTAATTTATTTATATAGCAAGATTTTACATTTAAATGGTTTTAAAGTGTAATTTGATTATGTTTTTTATCCTTTAATCAAATTTTTGTCTTTGGATGTAATTTCAATTTGAAATTCGACAAAACACCTATCAATCTTTTGATAGTTTTTATTTCTTAAAAGCAGGTTTTTTGGTTTGGACGATGAGAATTAATTTTAAATAAATTTGAGAAAAAAATTTATTTTGAATTTGAAAAAAATAATTCCATATTTGGATTTAGGATATCCAAATAGTGTAAATAGGTACCATTTATTTTCTATATTATGAATTTTAACTATAGTAATTAATTTAATTTCCATTGTAAAAGGGTAAATATTGTAAAGAAGGTTCAATAAGATTACTATAATAATTATTAGAATACCCTAAAACATGTCCTAATACTATTGGATGAGATATTTCCGACCATGGGAATCCTTGGGTCAATTTTGGTACCCCATGGAGCCACATTGATGTGAAAATGACATTTTATAATAATTAATGCCATTTAATGAAAAATATAACATAAACATGTATTTTTTACTAAATTTTTTTATACGGTGATATAAAATTTATATCGTCAACTGTAACTAATAATTAGATAGATAACAAAATTTAATACATCATGGTGTTTTATTTTAAATTTTTATACCAAAAATAAATAATTACATACATAACACAATGATGTTGTAGTTGTTAACATATCAATGAATGATTTAAATAAATGAGAATAGAAATATTAAAATAAATTTATCATGAAACATTTTATGCCATCAATGAATTTTATATATGTTTATGACTTGTTATATTTTATTTAATAATGTTTTTTAAAATTAATCACATTGTTATGTATTTTTAAAAATTAATGATATGAATTATATTTAAATTGTCATAAATGAGTTTTTAAACATGTACTATTTTATTAAATGATATAATAGTCCTAAAATTCTATGATTTGTCCAAATGAATTAGAAAAAATTTAACCTTTCATTAATGAATCAGATTATGTTATATTGGTATTTTATAGTGACAATATTAACTATATATTATGAATATACAAGAAGACATGGTAAGAGTTCAATTAGTTAAATAAGGGATCATGCTAAATGATAAGGTTAAATTTGTGAACTAGACATCTCTAAAACATATTGGTAGAGGGATTTTAGACCTAAAAGAACATTATATTTGAAATAAATGACTTTGGTACCTTTTTAAACTGAATATCATTTTATAATAAAGTAATACATCAAAACATTCTTAAAGTGCCCCTCCACCCTCTTATAAAAGGTAATCACTTCTACCTATTTAATAACACCTTTCAAGCCCCTTGGAGCATCCTAATTTTGTCCAAATAAGCTCCCAAAATCCCTTTATTCCTCCAAGAATCCTTACATTATTATTAAGGAAAACCATGAAAGCCTTTTGGCTATAATCAATAGGTGTTACCTGATTTATATGTAACGTCTTCTCTCAAGTAATTTTCATTTATTTTCCTTCTCCACTCCCTATGAACTTTTTAGTCATTGATTAAATAAAATCTCAAGTATACTCAACATACAAGGATGCTGTTATGATAATTATTTGAATAAAACATACACACACCTCTATCTAATGGATTTGGACATACTGTTTCTATGTATGGTGAACTACTACCTCAAGAAACGACGATTGCTTGATTTTCCCTACCACCTCTCATGGTGGACATTATGATGGCACTGTATTTATATATATATGATATATATTATATTAATATTTTCTATATCCATTTTATGTTTTTTATTTTAAATTTTTTTATGCTTTTCATGATGATTAAATTTGATAATATCATTAGAGGAAGTGCAGACTACCTCCCCCTAAATGTGATATGACTTGTTCATACCATAAATCGAACATAAAAAAGATGGATTTAAAGAACATATATAACATATATAAAATATGATAATATACTGTAAAATTAATATAACTATGTATTGTTTGGTTTTCCTTCCATTAAATATAAAAAATAAATGAAAGTGGCATTCATGTGTATATACGACATATAGTCTCCATGAATAGTACATTTCATTTCTTATCCAAAAATGTTATGTACTATTATAAATATATATATATAATGGATATATGTGATATTTAAATAATAAATATCATTTTTAGATGATGTAATTTTCACAAAAAAGATAATTTACCTTGAAACAACTTCTTTTTTGACTCAATTACTAATATCAACAAAATGACTGATTTTAACATAAATAATTATGTAATGTTTATAATTTTGTAATAAGTAATAAAAAAAGATCAATAAATTTTGAAAAGGTTATGAAAAAATTATAAATTTACTTATGAATATTATTTTGGAAGAACAAGGAACTTATGTTATGAGTCAAACTAAAGGTATGGTACTTTGTATCAATCTCCTTCTATTGAGGTATATTTTTATTAATACATGAATTTCATTTATATAGTGTAGAAAAAACATTATCATTAAATTTAATTCAAAGGTAAAAATTTTTCTATGATTTTTTTTTCTAAATGACACAAAAATTTTTTTAACGTTCATGGTGACAATGACTTTTCCACCACCAAGAACATTATTTGATATTTGACATCCTTAAAAAGAAATATTGTTTTTGAAATAAAATAAATACCATATACTCATTTTACATATTTTGGTATTGAAAATGGTTTTTATAATTAATTAATTATGTCAATATCATGTATTTATATATTGTGATTGCAATGGGAAATTTTTATCTTTCCTTGATACATGTTTTATGTTTCATGAATATGTTATGGGTCTTGGAAATTATTTACATATACTGGTGGATCCATGATAAACCTATGGAGGGTGAGCTCGAGATAGTTGTCCAATGAATTGTGTAATGTGATAGAGGTAAACATTAATGCTTCTCCTAAGAGATTTAGGGAATATACTATGATGGGTATTCCAAACATAAATTCCTATATAGCTATGAAAGCTCCAACATAAGTATGATATAGATTCCAAATGTTACCTTTCTGATTTATGATTTCTATGTGTTTTTCATAAATATTTTTACTTCATGAGGTTTTTTAATGAGATTATGTTTTAGGATTAAAACATTTCTTTTCATTAAATTTATGAATTTATGGACTAATGTTATCATTCCTTATTATATAACCCTTACTCATCTATTTATACTAATCCAATGTTTTTGAAATTTTTTTCACATGGAAAAATGAATGATAAGAGAATGGAATATTTCAAGATGGTTTATATCAAGAAAATAATTCTTTTTTTATTTAAAGTGATTAATTTTTTAGAAAAAAATTAGATAGCGAATAAGTTTCTACATTGTAATTTTTGAGATGTATTTTAATAGTTATGGTCTAATTCTCTGAAACTCTAATCCTGAAAGGATCATCAATGTTGAAATCTTGAATTACCTCATTATTATTTAAGGTTTATAGTTGTGTCCTTATAACCTATATAGATTATCAAGGTAGTGTCTTACTATTCCTCACCCACTAAATAATTTTAAAATTATATAACAGTAAAAGATAAAATTATATCAGGAAGGATACCATTTAACCTATACTTCATTAATCTATTCTTCCTCTAATCCCCATGGGAAATTTTGCTTTATTCTTATTAACCCTATATCAATAAATAAAAAAAACTTTTTATTAGAAAATGACATACAATATACTATGACAATATGCTATATTCCATGAAAAAAATCACTTCTGCATATCCAAAAACACATATAAACTACTATATAAAACATTCATGTATCAAATATAGTTTTTATATAACACATCATTATCTAAATGGGGGAGAATAAGAGGGGAGTATTTACCTATCTATATCAACCATATCCAAGATTTTGGGAGGTACACCCCAAATCCATGAACTATATGATTACTATTAATGTTAACCAACATGTATGGTGGTTTGTAATAAATATCAAAAAATATGAATAATTATGATTTTTAAAATCATAATGATTGGTAAACTTCGAGTCATAACTTCTTCGAATCCACATCATATCATCTAACCATTTTTACAATTATATGAAAAATATTTCTACAACTTGATATTTAAAATACAAAAAAATACTATAACCCATCCATATGTAAAAAAATTATCATATTTATTATTTCATTACCACCAATGTTACAAACTACAAGTCATAATAATTCAATTATCACATTAATTCTAATTTTTTTCTCTCTCAATATTTCAATGTTTTACATTATAGAAATCAATTGCACCGTAATGTATCTATTAATTTAATTAATTACATAAAATAAAAAATATAAAAAATATAACCTATAATAGTTAAAAATTATTCAAATCAGTTTTTAAATATTCAAACGTTTATATTTGGATACACAATCACTAACTAGACACACCAATTCAACTATAATCATAAATCATAATAGGACACACTAATAGTGAATAAAATTCATACAATTTACCATTATATTTAAAAAATAATATTTAATCCACATTTACCACTATAAACAAACCCTAGAAAAAACCATCTAGTACAATTGATAGCCTTAGAAACATAATATTTTTTACAATACCAATTGAACAAAAAAAAATATTATTTTATATTCTATATAAAATTAATATTTCATACTCAAAAAGAAAAAATCAATAACAATACACATTTTTTACATCATTATTATATAATAATCATGAAAATAACATGTAAATTTTATAATAAAATCATAATTTTGTATAATTTCATTATTATAGTACTATGTTTTACAAACATCTCATATATATTCATAAGAAATATAGTGTAAATAATTCTATTACCATTGAAAATATTTTACTATTAATACAATTTCAATTATTAATCTTCGAAGGAAAATCCAGCATTTTTTATATCAAAAAACTAGTTATAAATAATCCGCTCAAAATAAAAATAATATGAGTGAATCTAATTCATCAAACTCAAACCAAGGACTACTTTTATATTTCTCTAAAAATTAGAAACTCAATAATAATATTCTTCCATCACCATAACATATCTATTATAAAGTCTTGATGTTGGTACGTTATCATAAAAATTATTCATGAATGACTATACAAAGAAAAAAATTGAAAAATTAATAATGATGAAGTAAATAATTATTATATCTATTAAAGGGAATATGAAAAAATGGGAATAAAATTTATGTTGATGGAAATACAATTATGATCCATCATTTAAACATACAGGGAGGTAAAAAAATTATTTTGCTCAGAAATAATATTATGAAATTTATTAGACAATATAAATTTATAAATAAATATAGAGTTTAATAAATATTTCATAATGTGTTGTGTTATAGGGATATAACTTTACAAACAATAGGGGATCTAAATACATAGTTCAATGAAATAATGTTCTCCATAACTCATGTCAATATTATGAAATTTTCTTTGATCAGTATTCAAATTATAGTGTAATCATATTCACTTTGACACAACGAAAAATTATCTAAATTTTATAATTTAACCATATCAAACGTTGATTTATATAACTCCATCATCACATTAACTCAAAATAAACAAAATTAAGTCATTTAAATGGAATAATAATTACATTTAAATTAAAACCCCAACTATTTTAAATCATAATACTATGATGTCATGTTTTTTATAATGGCCAAATATAACATGAAATATTTTCACCCCATAATATTATTGTGTGACTTTAAAAATCATGTAACAATGATATAAGTAACATTAAATGGGGAAAATATTTATATTTATTAATTTAATCTTAATCCATTGAAACATTAAGTCAAAATCATTGTGGCATATGCTATTTTTCACATTATTTTTTGGATGTTAAAAAATCATTTCAAATTATATTCTGCTTTATTATTCACTATGTTAGTGACTTTGAGAAGCTAGAGAACATGAAAATATCAACATAGAGAAGGAATAAAATCCTATAAACTATATTAGATATATCATAAATTATAATATGAAATTATAATCATAGAGACAATTTAAAAAATATAGAAATAAATAAAACCAAATACCAAATTAAATACCTCTACAATATGAATCTCCCAATTTGAAACAATTAAAAAAAATAAAAAATTGAGTAGTTAGAAAAATAAATAATCTATACAAGAAACTATTCACAATATAAATATAATTGTTGTTTATAAAAATAATTACTATTAAAAACACAAAATCTAGTATTTACCCCCCCCCCCCCCCACATTCCTCAAAACCACCATGCATCTATGAATATTGAACCTAATCTATAGATCACACACATCATATTCCCATGGTGATCTTGATTATTCTCTTTCCACTATAATAATTATTTAATCACTATATAATCCATCTATTACAAATAAATGAAATTTTATTTTTTATAAATATATTACACATTTATTAACTTGTGTATATTTTCATGTATAAAATTTAATTAGAATGGAAAACCAATTAACATTCCATGTTTTTACCAATATAAAATTCAATGAGTGTTTAACTAACCTATGAGAGAGATTAATATCTCAAATGAACCTATTATTTATAGGATGATGACAAATTGTTTTATTAACATTATCCCTAACATTTAACAATATATTTATACTTATACAATTAACATTCAACTTATAAAAATCTTATTCCACCAATACTATTTTATAAACCACATATTCCATCACTATTATAAGTTAGTACAATTTTATTAATAAAATCAACCACTCTAAAAATTTATTTTTAAAAAATATTTATTATTAGGGGAGCCATGAAAATATTCAAGTGGGGCCATGACAATGGATGATTGAAACTTTTTTTTATAGTGAATTCCAACTAATATTATTGATTCACCCCAAAACATACAAAATCAAGAATATATTCAGATAAATCTAATTATTTCATTTAGATAGTTTTATCTATACACTCCTCTATTTTATAATGAATATCAATATTAAAACATGACATAGAGGCAAATTCATCTTGTATTATATTTTATAATGTTGTTATAAAACATAAATAACCAATAGAGATGATTTTATTTAGAAACTTATGAAGGCTCACCATTTTATCTGTATAGATCATTTCCAAATCATTCACAACACACTAATCTGCATAATGAAATAAGAAAAATTAATCAATTAGAAAATGTTTACACAAATTGTTTCATCTTTACCATTTCTTCAATGTATATCCATGAAAATTTTTCATCTTGTTTTAACCCCTGAGAATATAATTACAAAAACATACCAAAGAAACACTTTATTTATAGACACAATAATTTTTATAAATTAATATTAAATCATTTTAAATATTAAAAACATAAAATAATTACATAAATTTCATCAAAATTTTTATTGACTTGGAAAAAATAAAACCATACATAAAATTTACAAAATAAAACACAAACATTTATTTAATTCCTTCTTCTTGATCTTTTTATTGACCCATTAACACTATTTAGTATAAGTAGTCAGAAAATGATATACATAAAAAAGGATTAGATAAAATCACAGTGAGAGGATAGATAATATCATTAAAAAATATAACCTGGATAGATCAAAATCATAAAATTATAATCATAACCCTAAAAGGAAGAATTAGATAATGATATGGAATGTGGAAATTCCTAAAAAGGAAACACCATTTCTTAGTTGTAAACTACCTCACATTGTTGTGATAAAAATAACATCATTTTCAATCAATTTTCACTTTTCTCATTAGATACATCACATTACCCAATGATATTTATTGCTATATTTTTTTAGGGTGCACCTATCACATCATACCATTAACATTGGGGTATATATTTTTAGGGGAACTCATCTCAGCATAAAATTATCATTATCATGCATCCCACATAGAACATATATGAATTTTTATAATTACTTAATCCATATATAGTAATTTGTTTCATTACAGAAATCATAATGTCATAATCATTGGGTTCTCAAAAAATTGTTAATAACATACATGATATAAGAATCATTAACTTTGATAGCAGAAGAAACAATCTCGAGAAGTAAAACACATGATATTTTTCTATAAAGAGTTCAATTTCAATAAATCATGTTTATTATAAACTAAACTAGAAAAAATGAATATACAAAATCGTTATATAATAATGAATAAATAATATTTATGTAAAATCCATGTAGAAAATAGTGTGAAAGAGGGGAAACCCAAAGAAAGAGAGTTGGGTTTTATTACCATTACCTTGTGTCTGAATGGTTTTTTCAATTTAGAATTTTGTTCAATCACCTTAGATTCCTCAATTAACAATTCCATAACATTTTCTACATGAATCCGGTTCATTATTTTATTGTTATGTTCTTTTATGGTTCTCTGGATGAGTTATAGAGTTTAATTTCATCGTTCAAGAGTTGTCATTTTCTTAGCTTCATGATCATTTCAATTCTATACATGAATGGAATTTTTTTAAAGTGTGAATAATCATCCACAATTTTTGTTATATGTTTTTTGTGATACACAAAAATATTAACATACCTTTTAATGAATTTTGTAATGTGTCCTGATTATGAATCATTGGATAAAATTTAATTATGATCGTTTTAAGTTATTTTTGGAATTGTTTTGGTAGCAATGAAACATTTTTGATATATTATATATTATTATGTATTAATATAAGTTATAGAAGATAAATAAGGTTATAAAATACACCCCAAAATATTTATTAATCATTTAATGAGTTTTTATCATCTTTAAAGTTGTTAAATTAAACTGAATGTGCATCACCCACGACGTTGATAAGTTAACACCACATGAGTGACAATTTCATTTATAGAATAAAAGAGAGAGAGAGAGAGTGATGAGTTTAATTATTGGAATTAAATTATACTGATATAATACCATAATATAAACCATAATGGATTTATCATTCCATTTAGATTATAAAATTTGGAGAAAATAGAATAAATGAAACTAAATTGAAAAGAAATTAAAATAAAAAGGAAAATGATTTTTCCTCTTGGATTTTTCCTCCTTGATGACATGTTTAGGGAAATGGATTTTTTATATTTATTAGAAAATGTTCACCTAAAAGTTTTAGAGGGACTATGTAACTGTATTGGTTATAATTTACTCAGGCCTCAATGCTTGGGAGTTGTGAGGGGAAGAGATGTTGAGGGGTGGTATTTATAGTGGGGGAGAAGGGTGTTTTCTCAATATTATACATGATACTTTATTATTTTGTCTCAGTACTATGAATAACTTGAAAAGTATAACTAAATTTAATACCCTAATAAAGGATGGTTCAATATTAATGTTATTATATCATTTTTACATAAACAATGACTCCAAATTTCTTGTCTTTTTTATTTTAAAATATTTGTCCTATTTTACTATTTATAAAATTTTAAATAATTAAAAAAATAAAGAAAGTTAACACTAACTATGTTTTGACATTTATAATTCAAAAATGAACTCCATGTTATTAAAATAATTTTTTAAATATGAGTAATTTGTTTGTTAAAATATTCATTCACCAACAAAATATAGATTAAAAAATTTTAACTAATTTTATAACACGATGAATACTTAAATAAGGACTCATAAAATTATCATAAATCACAATAAATAAAAATATTAATTTATGAATACATTTTATGATAATAAATTTTCTTATTTATTTATTAAATTAATAATAATATTGTAATTAAATATTTAGGACATACAAAAAATTTCAACAAGTAATTAAATTTTTTATAATATTTACTTATACAATTATATAATTTTATAATATAATCAATTATAAGATGCCTAAATTTTTTTAAACAATAATGGTTGGAGTTACAATTCATTTGGATTGTTTAATATTTAGAAGGGTCATATTTCTATTTCAAAGGTGTAGTTACTATTTCATCGGTATAGGTTACTTTACATATAGAAATACTTTTTATTTGATTAATTATTTGTTTATGAAATCTTTAATATATTCTATAATTGATATTATGTGATTTATAATATATGAAATCACTATAACAAGGGATATATTCTATTTATAAATGTTTGGTTCTTTACATTCTCCCCCTCTTTTGAAATTTAACCATTGAAATTCCATTTTACATAAATAGGTGAGGGTACTTCTCCTTTATCACCTCCTTTTGTACTCATGTTTCTCATTCATACTTATGGATACACCCAAAATATTTGAAAAGGGTGGTTTTATTTTTTTGTAGTACCTTTTCTATCTGACCTATAATCATTACTATAAACTCATCTAAAGGGAGATCATCTTCCCGCTATACACCTCTAAGTTCAGTACATGTTAGGGATCTTGTATGGACTTACTCATATGTGATACATCTAACATATCATGAACATGATCCATATTCTATGTATGTGGAAGAATATAGGCCACGTATCTGATGCGATGAAGTACCTGAAAGGGACTATTGTACCTTGGGCTTAGTTTCCCATTCATTCCAAATATCATGAATCTCTTCCTTGGTGATATTAGAAGAAATAATTCATCTCCAATGTTGAATTCCAAGTCCCATCGACTATTGTAAGCATAGAACTTTTTCAAACTCTAAGTAGCTTTGACGGGTTTTTGGATGGATTGAACCTTCTCTATCATCTGTTTTAAAAGATCATTTCTAATTAGAATTATATTTCAAGCATCATCCCAATAGGTTTTTGTTCTATATCACCTTATATAAAGAGAATCATATAAATCCATATGAATACTCGACTGGAAGCTATTTTTATATGAGTATTCAACCAATGGAAGAATATGATCGCATCAACATTAAATTATAAAGAGAAACCTCTTAGTATATATTCATGTGTCTGAATTTTGTATTCATATCGAGCATCAGATTGGGGATGATAGGTCATGCTACAATTTAATTCAATAATCAAAGGATGTTGAAAAATCATCGGGAATTTAGATGTGAACATGTGATCACTATTATAGACAATAAAGGGTGGAACCCCAATAGGTTTCATGATAAACCTCACATAGATCTTAGCAATTTGATCAATAGATTGATCATATCGAATAATAATAAATAGTGAAGTATTGGTTAGTTGTTCCACCACAACCCATATTGCATTATTTACTTTGGATGTCTTTGTGAGAACCGTGAAAAATCCCATAGAGAGATTATCCCGTTTCCAAAGAGGTATAGAAAATGGTTTCAATGTCCATTTTGGATTCTTTCATTCTTCTTTAACTTAATAACATGTCACATGTGTTGAGATATATTCCACAAACTTCTTCTTCATGTTATCCCACTAGATATTTTATTATACATTGCAATATATCATGGTTCTACCAAGATGGATAGAGAATGTGGATCTATGTGTATTATCCAAAAGTGACTTCTTTATCCCATGTGCTGATGGAAAACAAATACAGTTTCCCCACTAAATCCCACCATCATCATCGATACAAAAATCATTCATATCCCCTTCCATTACTACATTAATGATATTTTGTATCTCTAGATCATTCATCAATTCCTTCTTAGTCATCTATTGGAAATATGATTAGGAAAAAATTTGGGCATGGTAGGATGTATTGTCTAATATTATGGTTTACAAATCCATTCTTTTAAAATCCATGAAGACATTATCTTTCTCATACCATAACATGCATAGAGTATCATGTTCATTTTTGTAACGAGCATCAACTGCCTTGTTCACCTTACCAAGATGATAGTGAATTGAACAATAATAGTCTTTTATTATATATAACCAAATAATTTGAATCATATTGAGATCCTTTAGGACTAATATACACATTATGCTATTGTGATCATATTATATGTTACACTTCTCACCAGAAAGGCAGTGCAACATATTTTCATGGAAAAAAATTTAAAACTACTAGATCTAGATCATGTATCTGGTAGTTATTCACACAAATATTCAACAACTGTGAGGCTTGGGTTGTGACATTATCATTTTCATGAGAAAAAAACTCAACCCATTCTTTTAAGAACCAAAAAATATCCTAAAACATTCTCCACATTTTGGTAATATGACTACATGTTTGGTCATCAATCACCTTTTTAGATCCTTGATGTTTAGATCACATTTTTTTGTCCAGACATACATTACGCCTTTCTTGATTAACTTAGTTAGAAGGTTTTCCAATCATGATAAATTTCTCACAAAATACTGGTAGTACATAACTAATCAATGAAAACTATAGATTCCTATAAATCTAGAGAGTGTGATTTATTATTCAAATGCATTTTTTTAAGGTTCTACATAAATTCTCTCACTTGTGATCACATGTCTCGTGAAGGTGACATTCCACATCCAAATGTCAGACATTTTCAACGTAGTATAAAATTTATCCTTCCTTAATTTTTTCAAATCATTTTTTATATGTTCCTCATGTTCCTCCATGAACCTGGAGTAGATGAGACAATTTTCAATAAATAGTACCACAAATTTATTGAGGTAATTTATAAATAATCTATTAATCAATTCTATAATTAATGAAGGGGAATTAGTAATTCTGAAGTGCATCACAAAAAACTCATTGTTCTGATAACATTTATGGATAGAAGCCTTATGAATATCATCATTAATCACTTTTATCTGATGATATTTAAAACAAAGATCCACCTTTGAGATGTAGTAAGAGCCTCAAAGCTAATTATGACTTTCATCAATCATTGAAAGGGGATACCTGAAATTTATAGTGATCTTATTGATTTTTAATCAATCGATAAATACCTTCATTGATCCATACTTCTTCTTGACAAAGAGAACTGGAATAACCCAAGGTGATTCAATAAGGCATATGAACCCATTTCAAAAATTATCATGATGATACTTATTTAAATCCTCTAATTAAATTGGATACATCCTGTAGGGACATTTTAAGATAGGAGTAGCTCCGAGTATAAGGTACATTAAAAGCTCTACCTCACAGTCTAGGTGGAGTCTGGGTAACTCGTCAGGAAGTACATCACTATATTCTCTCATGATGGAAATGTTTTCTAGAATGACACATTCTTTTGACTAAACCATTTGAGTGATGTATGATTATTTATAGTGAATCTAAACCTACATCATTTAATTATTTTCAGAAGAATATTCATGATCATCTATTCAATTTTAAGAGGATCGTGGTATGTTTTAGAACAAGAAAATATATTTCCTTTTCTTGAATGTTTTTACATTCTCTATATAATGAGGGATATTCCATCCCAAGTATAGTATCAGATTTCATTAAGGGAAGTATTATGAGATTTTATTGACAAGTCATCCTACATACACCAATAGGAGAAGCGTCCAACACTTAGGTTGAAAAAGTTTCCCTACTGGGAGTTTTTATGGATATCCTTACTTAAAGGTTTTAGGGTGTTGATTCAATAGTCGAAAAAAATTACAAGATATAAATGAATGTGTAGAACTAGAAGAAATTTTTTTCCCATTATTTATTGAATAGGAAATGTACCATGTACGATATCATTTTGTTGTTCTAATCTAGTAGTAGTGATGGAATAAGCCTTACCGTAATCCTTTGCATTTGGTGCATACTAATAATGATTACCCACTATGAATCAAGGTTTAGTGCACTAGCTTTCGCAGTGCCCCTTTTCCCTAGAGTTGTATCATTGGACCATGGGTGGTTCTCTCATTTCTACCACCATATGGTCATATGTTCTCATGCTATTTTTTTTACATACCTGATCTTGGTGGCCATCTCTCTCAAACATGAATCATTTCCCCACCCATTTGAGGAGATTACCATTATGATTCTTCTCACATTATTTACACGTGGGTGGATGAGTATTCTTTATTCCTTTATCATTATATCCTCTATTTTGAAACTCCATCTTTTGTTTCATATTATTATAGTCATATAACCATTCTCCAAACTACATTTACAAATTAAGATAAAATAATAAAACTTATTCATAAATCCTAAAGTCACAAATTGATAGATCTTTTAAATGGTTTATTGTTAAACAACTAAATAATCTATTATTTTTCTACCATTGTTGATAAATAACCTGAATCATTATATGAAAGCCTTGTGAAACTTGCTTAGTATGCCATAAAATATTTTCCTTCCTTTTACATTAGATATATGAGTTACCTCTACTTCTTTGTACAAATATTTTGAGGGAAATACATGTTTAAAAAAATTATCATAATGTCTTCCCACTCCATCTCTTCAATTTCATCATTCATCTTGGTGTTTAAAATGAAATACAACTATTGATAAAACTCTATATCTAGAAGATAACAATCGAGATTCACCATCACCATCTCAAAATAGTGATGAAAAAAAGATATTCCCCATTAAGTTAACCCAATATTCCATGACTAGTGAATCAGAAGATCCACCAAATGCCAGTGGTCATTGCCGCATAAACACTCGATAGACTATTTAACCATCTTAAGTGAAGGAGGAAGTTTTATAATATACTTGTAATTTTTCATAACCTGAGACTGATGGGTAATAATCACAATAAAATTTTGAACTACACCCCTCAAAGTATTTGGGATATCATTTGGTAAATTTATGCATTGTCTCACACAACGGTTGATGGACTTGTTTTTCTTAGTTCTCACCATTTTCTAAAATAGATAAAGTTTTAACAAAACATAATTGAACATGTCATAAATAAACAATTTATTCCTTTTTGAAAATAAATCTATATTCATATCATGTGGGATCCCTTTGTTTAGTATTTTCTAAAGAAAACTTATTCAGTTATTACATATAATTAGTCTCATTCTATGGGTTTTCACTAAGGTTCACTAAACCTATTTCCCAAATTAAAATTTTTGGATCTAATAATAACTATAGACCCTACATGTAATTCATTACTATAACATAATTATTAATAGTAACAACATAAAATAATTTAAAAACCAGGAACTAAAGGTTTAGTGTCATGGGAATTTATGACTATAAATAACATTTATAAAATAAAATATAATAATTTATTTAACTCATTCATATATATTTTCTTATTGGAAATTAAATTCTCCTTAGTAAATTTACTCACCTGAGGGTATACATTAAAATGGGTGACCAAAAATCACATTAAGATGATAGGTAGGAATATGAAATAATATATCATGGGATGATAAAAATGATAACATAATTATCATAATCATTAATGGATGAATTATATAATGGCATGGAATGTGGAAGTCTAATAAAATGAAACATCATGTATTAGTGGTAAACTACCACACATAGTTATGAAAAATATACCATCATGTTAAAACATATATGAATTTTCTCATGAGATAAAAAAAATTTCCAATGAATTTGAGTGTTAAATTATTAAAGAAACACCCATCACATCATAACATTTCCATTTCACTATATAATTCTTGGTTAACCCGTCACATCCTAACATTTACATAATCATGCAAGTCAAAAAGAACGTATATCAATTTTGGTCATAAAGGAAACCATAAAATGAAGGGGTTTCATTTCAAAATTAACACATTCATAAAAATTGGGTTCTCAGATAATATAGGGAATAACATACTTAATATAAGAATCATGAAACATGAGTGAAGAAAAAAAATATCATGAAGTAAAAGGTCTATTTTTTGAAAGTAGAGTTATTTTAGAAAACTTTATTTTTTTCATTAACTCAATTAGAAAATGTTTATATCACATAAATGGAAGGATAATGATGAATAAATGTCATTTATGGAATATTAATACTCAAAATGGGGTGAAAGAGGGAAACCCCAAAGAAAGAGAGTTGTGTCTATAAATTCCCAATACCTTGTGTCTGAATGATATATTCACATTAAAATGCTATATAATAAAATTAGATTCATTAATTAACAAATAAATAACCATATATAAATTAATATGATTCATGCTGGTGTAATGGCCATTAATTGTGCGGTCCACACTGCCTCCAGGATCCAAAATGGAACTATGAATAATGATGGTTCTAATATTTTGTTGTTGAGCTCTCTTGGTGTTATTGGCAAGGCAAAGAAACCGTTGATGCTGAAATCTGTTTGATGGATTCCACCCATTTCCCGAAGGTTGAAGGTTAATGTTGATGGGGCGGATGCTAGTGCGCCTGGAACCTCCGGATGTGGTGGAGTCTTCCATAAACACAGAGGTTTCGTCCAAAGATGTTTTTCCACTTCATTGGAAATGGATTCGCAATTGAGGCGGAGCTCTGGCCTATGATAAAGGCAATTTGATATGTTGTCCAATATGGTTGGCATGACTTATGGCTTGAGTCAGATTCATCTTTTGCAGTTCATATCCTTAAAGATAGATCAAGGAACGTGCCTTGGAATATGTTAACAGATTTTGTTGATTGCCTCCGACTTGCGGAGATGCTTTCCCATGAAGTTCATCATGTCTACCATGAGGCTAATCAAGTTGCAGATGCTCTCTCCAAAAGAGAAATTGCAGAGGTGAGTTCGAGTTGGTCTTTCATATCACCTACATTTTGTAGTAGCCTTGTTCAGGATGAATATTGTGGTGAGTTCTATACTCACCTTTTTAGATCATCTATTTGAATGCTCTTTGTACTCTTTACTTTTTAATTGATATTACTGGGAGGAGGCTAACCTGACTCCTGGTCTTCTTGGGTATCAATGTTCGGTGGTGTTTGTTTTATAAGTCTTATGGATCGGTTCCCTAGTATACATGAAAGTATGTTCATGTAAAATGTGAAAAAATATCTATAATTTTTATGATAAGTTATTAATGAAATCCCTTATGATTAAATTATATTTCAAATAATTTTTTATATGGTATGAGGGTGATTCTTTAGATAAAATTTAACAATTCTCGTTTTCGGTTAATTTTGGCGGTTTTTCGACCACAATGAACTCATTTGGTTGTATTATTTACTTTTATGTATAAATTATAGTTCCAAAACATAAATAGTGTTATTGAATAAAATTTAAAATAATTTTTAAATTATTTAAATTTTTTATTAACTTCAAACACATTTTTAATAAAAAATCAAAGTGTATCACCCATGATATTAGTAAATTGACACATCATAAGAATGGATTTCATTTTTAGAATAAAACAGTGAGATGGAGGAGTTTAATGATGGTTATTCCATTTAAATTATTTAGTTAATGTATTAAAAACATACTATAGATATCAATTAATTTTGATAAAATAAGTTTAAAATAAAAGAAGGAAATGAAATTGAAATCAAATTAATAAAAAAGGAAAATTATTTTAACACATTGAATTTCCATTATATAGAACCTTCTTAGGTAATTTGTTTTGGTATTTATATAGAAAATTTAGCTCCTATATGTGGGGGAGGTACTAGGTAAGTTTATTCTAAATAATTTATGAAAGGAATAAATCTTGAGAGGTGTGGGAATAAGAGGGGTGAGGGGTGGTGTTTATATTCGAGTAGAGGGGTGTTTCTCAATATTATATTCATTATTTATTTATTTTTGATCATGACTAAGAATATATTGAAAATTATATCTAAATAAAAGAAAATGATAATGTTTAGTTTGAGATTTCAGTTCTTACATAATCCTTACATAAAAAGACATTTATGTATTTATAATTTATAAAACATTATTGTATTTTATTATTTATAAAAAACTCATTTATTTCATAAAAACCCAAAAAATCTACCTAACCATGTTTCTATTATGAAAAATAAAAAATAAACTCCACTTTATGATTTTTTTTCAACATATATTTAAATTAATATTTAATTAAAATCAGCATTTACTTGGAAAATAATGATTTTAAAATTATAACTGATTTTTAACACATTGAAAAATTTCTTATGGTCTCATAAAATTATCACAAAATCATACGACATATAAATATTAATTTATTATTAAATTTTAATGAACTAATGTTTATTTTAAATTATTAAATATATCATAATATTTTAATTAAAAATTTATGACTTACAAAAAACGCTGACACATAATTAATAATTTTGAAAATATTTAATTAATTATAAGATCATATAATTATATCATATTATCACTTATATGATGCCTCATTTTTATTTATAAATTCATGTGTGAGGTTACTATTCATTTCGATTGATTTCTATTCATATGTGTCATATTACTTTTTATAAGTTCAAGTAACTATTTCATTGGAATAGGTTCCTTTACATATAAAAATATTTATTATCTCATTTATTATTTTATTATAAAGACATTATTATTTTCTATAAAATATTTTATGGGATTTATATTATATGTAATTATTATATGAAGGGATAAAGTCCATTGATTAATGTTAATATCATTATAATTATCCATATTCACCATTAAAGAACCCACACACCCACACATGAACTCATCCACCAACCTCATTATCTTTTTCCTGGAAATAAATATTTTGAAAACATGATATTTATTAGAAATATGATGATATATATATCAGTGGTTGATAAATTTAATGGATAGAATTATTTTTATAGAACTTCTAGTTGAATAATAAATAACCCATTATGAAACCCATAATTCTAGTAATCCTTTGATAATCAAATGAGATAACCTTTACATACAATTATATCATACTATACCTCATCCAAAATATATATTAATGGATATTCATTTACCTATTTAAATAAAGAATAATGAATTTTCATTTAATATAAGATATCTACACTATTGAAGTCTAGAATTTGTATTGTATGTATATGTCCATAAACATTACATGTTGTAGTGTTTTTTAACTAGAAATTATATTCTAGGATGTTTTGAGTTTATAGATTTTTAAAATCAAGAAAAAATATTACTATACAATCCAAAACATTACAAGTGGAAACCAATAATTATTATCCATTTTCACCAATGGGAAACTTAATAAAATAAAACATGATTTCTTATCCAGACATATTGTAAATTATTTCATCAAGCCATATTATATTCCCATGACAATTTTATAATATGTGATTATCATTTAAAAAAATGGTATGTGAACAAATGCTCAATAAGGGATATTAAAAATATAGGAATCCATTTGTCTATTAAAAATATGAAAGCCCTTTAAAAATAATTCCCTTGAAAAAATTAAAGTATTCACATAAAATTAAATATCATTATATTATAAATATAATTTATTTTATCTTTTTAAAACAAATGATTCACATAAATTGTCATTAGCTAGCCTATAAAATTTTCATATGTACCTTCGGACATTATCACAAAAAGCCCTTCAAAAACACATAAAAATTAAAGAACCATAGAGTCTACATCCATTTATATAGTATGTATTTCATTATAGTGGTATCTGGGTGCACACATTATTTATAATTTACAAGAAACAAAATATGAATAAAACATATCATTATTGGATAATCATATTTAAAATCTATTTAAATCACCGTCATAAAATAAAATATAATTTTATTTTAAAATCCCATTTTCCACATAGTATACCCCTTTATTTTGGAAAACAATTTCAATACCAAAATGCCCAATATAAATAGAAATAGGGGTTTTCATTTATAAATACATGAAATATTTAAAAGAAAGATATAAAAAAATAATATTCACGGGAGACTAAAAGTATTTTTCATCTTCTACATTAAATATAAAACATTGCATTTGTCAAAACATTTCATATAAAACAATTAATGATTTCTTTTAAAAAAAAGAATAAAAAATAAAATTTAAATAAAATTTATTTTATACTAATTTTATAAAAATTGATATAGAAAATAATATCAGTAATATTTTCACGGAGGAATTATTTTGAAATTAAATTTTTAATCATTCAATGTCTCCCATACAATATTGAACATTTAAATCACAAGCCCCATAAAAGAGTAACAACTAAAAAAATTAAATAATGTTATCTCAAATAAATAAATAACATGATATATAAATGGGGGATGTATATACACCGCATAAAGATGGTGGGTGTACAACATCAAATTGTGCCTCAATAAAAATAGATTGAGGTGGAGTCCCTTACATTGGTTACCATTCAACACATGTGTTATTTATATTCCCAAATAATAAACCTATGTCAATTTTATAATTATTTTAATCTTTTTTTAATATTCCTTTAAAATGACTTATTTCCATATTAAAAAAATTAAATAATTATTTTTGTTCACATCGGATTTATTTATGAAATTCGTTACATGAGTCCAAAATGACACCATTAAGTCAAATACCTTCCAAGAGGTCATCATTAAATCATATTTAGAATAATATTCGTGAAATAATTATGATTCGAATATATCAATTATAATTTTAAATGAATTCAATAAATATGGATATGAAAAATTAACTAAGTTACAATCATAAGGACAATAGTTCATATGTTCACATGCATAATGTTTCAATTTTTCAATGACCATTATGGGTAGAATAAATTTATTATTTTATCTTTCAAGAATGACCCTAATATAATTAATATATAATTATAAATTATAATATACATATATATCTCATCCATGTGATGTGGTGATGAAAATGTATCAAATCGCTTCACGAAGATGATAATTCACACATATCTAGAAACAATGTTTCATTTATTCTATTTATGGGAATTTAATAATATAAATAATAAATTAATATATAATAATGATAATTATTTTATTATTATCATATATAATCCTAAATTCCATAACTACAAATAGACATGAGATAAGATGATTGAATGTAAATTATATTTGATTGTGATGTGGTAGTTCGTCGTATACACAAATTATGAATTATTTTAAAATTCTATATATTTAGAGTTGTATTTTTGTGATTATCGTAACAAGATAAAATAATAGTTTATTTAGTATATGGGGTTATTTTTTCATCATGGTCGGAAAATAATTTAAGGATATGGAAGAGGATATAATGTAGAAACACTTAATAAAAATGATACCTCATTATTTGAATTCTTTAGCTTCTTAAAACATTGTTACCAATAGGTATGTTTTTATTCCAAAAGTAAGAGATCAATACTATATTTATGGAATTTATGAAGGGTTTGAAATATATTTTTTTAAATTGGTTTTTAGGTGAGAATCAATTATAAGAATTGGTTCTCTTTTATAAGAGAGGAAAGGGTCACTATTATAATTTTTCCTATTATTAAATTAATATAAATTAATATTCAATTAAAAAGGATAAAAATTCAGTTATATCATAGATAATATTATTATGGGACGATGTAAATTCATCTACTAAAAATTAGACAAATTTTTATACTTCTTAATCTAAATCATTTATGTTTTAAAGGTTATTAATGATTTGATGAGATTTGGCATATAAGTTGTTGGTTTAGGAAATTCTTCCGTGTTGTTTTGGGATTCAATAAAATTGTCTCTATCAAAAAGAATAATGAATTCACTGATAGAAGATAGTGAGTTTCATGAAAAGGTATACTTGGTTCAGAAGGGTAATTTACTTGATGTTAAAATTGATAATGATTGTGTTTTGAGTTTTGGAAAGAGGTTATGTGTGCCTTGAGATTCACAGTTGAAGAAAGAGTCATTATTTGAATATTAAATTTCTCCATTTTTAGTTCATCCAGAATGTACTCAAGTGTAAAAAGATCATTTGGAGTACTACTGGTGGGATGGAATGAAAAAATATATTGATGACATTACTGTGAAGTGTATAAATTGTCAACATGTTAAAGAAGAATTATAATTATGGAAATGGATGTTTCTACATTTTCCAGTGCTATCATGGAAATGGGAAATGTTTCTATGGATTTCATAGTTGGATTTACAAATACTTCTTAAGGTAAAAATGCAGTCTAGGTTATTTTTGATCAATTGACTAAATCTGCTCATTTTCTTCCTATTTGAGATACTCTAACTCTAGATCAACTATTCGATTTTATATTAAATATATAGTCTAGTTATGTTGTTTCCCCTCTCCATTGTATCTAATCGTAATCCCAGGTTCACTTCTAACCTTTCTAAGGGCCTTCAGAAGTCATTGGGTAGTGAATTAAATTTTAGTACTACTTTTCATCTACAATCAGAAGGGCAGTCAAAATGAACCATTCAGACATTGGGTGATATGATATGTGCTTCTTTAATGGATTACCATAGATTTGGGGACTAACATATTTGTTTGGTTGAGTTTTTCTATAATAACATTTTCATTCTTGTGTATAGATGGAACCATTTTAGTCATTATACGAAAAGCCGTGTTGAACACCATCTTTTTGGGAATAAGTAGGTGAAAGGGAGTTTATGGGACCAAAATTGGAAGAAGAGATGGCTAAAAACGTTTAGTTGATTCAGATGCATAAGAGAATAGCTCATATGAGGAATAAAATTTATGTGGGTAACCTGATGAAGGATCTTTCTTTCGAGGTCGGTGATCATATATTTCTAAATGTTTCTCTATGGAAAAGTGTGATGTGTTTTGGTAAGAAGGGAATTCTTAGTTTGAGGTTCGTTGGACCCTATGAAATCCTAGAGAAATTTGGATCAGCTGCATATAGAGTGGACATACCTGCAATTTTATCCAAGGTACACATTGTTTTTCATGATTCAATGTTGAGAATGTATATATCAGATCCAACCCAAGTTTTGAGTCTAGAGTTAAATCAGTGGGAAGGGAATCTTTCTTATAAGGAACAACTGGTCCAAAATCATGGTCGTAGGGAGATTTTGTTTTGAAATAAGGTAATTAATCTGCTAATGGTTTTGTAAAAAATACATAGGGTTGAATTGGAAGGCTGGGAATCTAAAAATTCTAGGAGGGATAAATACCCCCACTTATTTTATAAGTTAATAGAATTGTGCGAATGAAATTCCCAAAAGGGGGGAAGGATGTAACAACCTCGGTATTTATAGAATAATACTTTTTCATTGCTATTAATTTTTTTTAATAAGATATTTTTACATTAAAGGGTAATCTTTTCCTGATATCATACTCAACCCGCAATAATGGGTTTCTTTAAAAATATTACATTGCACACAAATTTGTGTTTTGCTGAAAAATAATATAATAATAATGTTATTTATAATGGTAGTTAATGCCTTGGAATTTTATTGGAATGAATGAATAGAAATAACTAAAATATGTTTTTACAATTTTGTTAAATGTATTACAATTTATCCGATATATTATTCAGGTTTAAAATAAGAATGAACTTGATTTTAAGTATGAAATACTATAATATTTATAAAATGTAATTTTGACGCTTTTTGATGGTGAACCCATTTTAAATATAGTTTCTGCCACATTTATATGTATTATATGACAAAATAAACAATGTATATATATTTGGGGCATCAAAATTTACTTTGGATAATGTGTTGTTAATTTTCTGATAATGTTCATTTTTTAATGAATAATGAAAAATACGACATTATAATTCAAAACTACCTTTTCATCTAACTTATTTATATATGAGATTATACCTTAAATTGGTTTTAATGTGTAATTAAATTATATTTTTTTCATTTAATAAAATATTGGTAATAGAAATTAATTTTATATTTAAATTGGACATAAATACATGTGAATCTTTTGTTAGTTTTTACTTATTAAAATTGAGCTTTTTGGTTTTGACAACGAGAATTAATTTTAAATTAATTTTTGCAACAACTATGTTTTGAATTTGAAAAATGGATTCCATATTGGGAATCAAGAGGTATAAATTGTGTAAATTGGTACCTTTTATTGTTATAGACTATGAATATAAACATTAGTAATTATTTTATTTACCATGATTAAAAGTTAAATCTGGTAATTAAGGGTAAAAAATATTACGATAATAATTTCAAACTAACATAAAAAGTGTCCAAATACTATTACATGAAATATATAAGACTATAGGTATCCTTGGGTTGATTTTGGGATACCATGGAGCCACTTTGTTGTGAAAATGACATTTTATAATAATTAATTTAATGTAATGAAAAAAATCATAAACATGTCTTTTTTATTAAAATAATTTTTATATGGGGTTATATAAAAATTCTATTCAACTATAAATATTTATTAAAAATATAAAAATTCTTCCTACATAATGGTATTTATTTATATTTATTATACATAAAATATATATATATATATATGACATAATGATGATGTAGTGATTAACTTATAAATGAATGATTTAAATAAATGAGATTATAAATATTTAAATAAATTTATTTTGAAACAATTTATGCCATACGAGAATTTTAATTATGATTATTACATGTTATGTTTAATTTAATGATATTTTTTCCTTATTATAATTTTTCGTGGATTTTTAAAAATTCATGATATGAATTATATAAAAATTAACAGAAATTAGTTTTTATAAAAAATACAATTTTGTTAAATGATTTAATAGTTGTAAAAATATATGATTCCTCCAAATGACAAAGATTTTTTTGATAATTTTAAAAATGAACCACTTATGGTTATGTTGGAATTTTATAGTATCTATATTAACCATATAGTATGAATATACAAGAATACCTTGTAAGAGTTTAAATAGATAACTAAGGGTGAAAGCTAAAAGATAATGTTAAATTTGAGTCCTATACTTGTCTAAAACCTATTTAATGGTAGTTTTTGTGACCCAAAAGTAAATTTTCATTTAAATAAATTACTTTGGGACCATTTTATACAAAATATAATTTTATAATAATATAATACTTCAATACATTGCAAAAGTGCCCCACCTCCCTCTTATAAAAGGGCATGACCTCTACCAATTTAATAACACCTCTTAATCCCCTTGGATCGTCCATCCTAGGATTAAATAATCTCACAACATCCCTATATTACTCTTATAATCCTTACATTAAGAAAAATGAAATACAAGAAATCCTTTCTTATCAAATGAAAAAGAGTTCCCCGATTTAGAGGCAACGTCTTCTCAAAAGTACTTTTATTTTATTTCCCTTATCCACTCCCTATGATATTTTTAATTATTGATTACATAAAAAAATAGTATCTTCATTATACTAGTATGTTTTTATTATAAGGCTTATAAATATACTAACACACCCCTCCATCTAATAGATATGAACTTAATGTTTTTGTTTACGGTGAACTTCTGCCTCACGAAACAATGATTGTGCGGTTTTCCCCAACCACATTTCATGGTGGGAATTATGATTGAACTATATTTATATATGATATTTATGATATTTATATTTTTATATGTTCCTAAATTTTTTTATACAAACATACAATTATTATTTTCATGATGTGTAAATACGATATTTCAATTTGAGGAAATGTGGACTACTTCCCCCTCAAAGTGATATAATCATTAATCCCATAAGTATAATGTATAAAGTATGGTGATAATGAAATTATTTAACATATATAAAATTTTATATTATAATATAAATATAATATAAATATAATATAAATATGAATTATTTATTTTTCATTATTTAAATATGAAAAAAAATCGAAAGTAGTATTCATGTGTACGTACGACTTACCATCTCCATGAATGGTTCATTTCATTTCTTATCAACAAATATTATGTACTATTATAAATTCATATATATACTGAATATATATGATATTTAAATCCTTAATATAATTCTGGAGATTATGTATTAATTACTACATTGACAATTTTCCTCAAAACAAGTTCATTTTCGACTCATATACCGAATATCGACAAAATGACTGATATTAACCTAAATAATTATTTAATCATTATAGTGTGGTAATAAGTAATATAAAAGGAATAATACAAATGAAAATTGTTCTGAAAAATTAGAAATTTTCATATGATTATTATTCAGGAAGAACAACAATCATAAGTCATGAGTCAGACTGGAGGTAAGGGACTTCATCTCCATCTCCTTTCATTGAGACATATTTAGATATTGACCTGAATATCTTTTATACAGTTCATAAAACCCCTTGAAATTTAATTTCATTCCTATGTATTATTTTTTCTTTCAATAGTTTTACTAAATTAAAAAAGAATATTTATTTTTAACATATATAGTGACAACAACATTTCCACCGACGTGAGCATTAGTTGATATTTCGATTCCATAACATGCCATAATGTTTATAAATGTAAAATAAATACCTTACACCCTTTATCTGTATTTTGAAATTGAAAATGGTTTTTAGAGTGCATATTTTATTTCAATATTTTGAAATTTTATATTGTGATTTCTATGTAAAGAAGATATATTTCTTTTATACTTGTTTTATCTGTAATGAATATTTAATGGTTATTGGGAATTATTTACATATACGGGTGGTTCCATGATAAATATTGGTTTGGTGTTCCAGAGATAGCTCTCTTATTTATTGGGTAACGTGAGAAAGGTAACCATTGTAACAACCGGAAAAAAATTAATTAAAATTACACTTGGTATAATTAAATGTCTTATTATGTAAAATTGTTATATAATATATGCACTTCATGGTTTTGTGTGTTGGGAATTTAAGATTATGTTATGAATTGTTACTATTTATAATATAGTCGTTAATCAATGACCACAAGATTAGTAAAAATGTAGGGCTTTATCAAATAAAATTTACTCAGGATGTGATGTCCTCATCTTGTTGAATATCTCTATATGAAGCGCATTTCTAAGAACTCGGAAAGGAGGTATCATCACTAGCCTTCTATCTTGACCATTTCCAAGTCCAACTTCTATGCATTATGCTTCAACAATACCACCTATGAGAGATGTGTAACCTAATAGAGATTAACACCTGATCGAAGTTATCTGAGCCTCCCATATAGTCTTTCACCATCACACACCTTACACATAGGTATTATGTTGGGTTTATAAGGGGTTATGTATAAATACCATAGAACTATTATTATGTGCATTAGTTTTTGTATAGAATAAATAATATACATTAATATTATTATTTGTACTTTTAAATTGTTTTTAATACAGAAATAGTATTTTTAGGGAATATTCAATTAATAAATCTATTTTGATGAATTGATTGTTTTTTAAATTAAATAATATTTTAATAAATTATTATTAATAAATTATTTTTTATTAAATATAATGATCATATTATTTTTATGAATACAATTGTAATTTTTATTATGGGTTGAATGTTGTTTTTGTCAAAACCCGTGAATTTTTTTATAAATGTCATTTTTTGTTTTAAAAATAATCAAAAAATATTTTTTATTTTTTTTATAAAATGAATATTATTTTAGGAATCCGAACATTGAAATTACCTCACTATTAATTTCTCATGAATTTATAGGCCAGTTGAATTTTTGGGTAAAAATTAATTACCGTTTAAATATATAATGTGTTTTATAACATCATAAAGTCCAAATGTTTATGTAATAAAATAATATAAATGTAATATTCAGCCATTAATTGTTTTAACTTTAAAATAATGTGATTTTAGTTTTTTTTATTATTTTACAAATAATTAGTGGACCCTCCAAGGCTTATAAAATAATTTATCATTTTAAAATAATTTCCTTGAGATTGTGACTCACCTCCACATAAGAAAGCCAAATATTTTAATAATTTCATAAATTTTTTAAATAACTAATGTTTTACACTCCCCTTTACTAAAAATCATGGAAAAAACATGGGTTGGTTTGTTGTTTTTATTAGTTTAATGGGTAGTGTCCACAACCTAAATATTAATAATTTATCTCTTCTTTCCTAAATAACCCCACTGAATCATGGTTTTCTCTCCACTCGAAAAATGTGGAACTCAACAGAACATTGTTCTCCTATCTCCAGAATCCCCCCAAGGCACCCTGAACTCTCTATGTGCCTCTTTCAAGCTACTCCCAAGACATTGAGATCACACTTCCAAGTAAAGAATTTATTCCTTTCTCATTTTTCTCCAAATTTATTTATATTGTTATATCATTTCTTCAGTTAAATGTTGGTGTATGATTTCAATCCTACCCTATAATTCCCCCATTACTTTTTAATGACTATGGACCTTTTTATCTATCATTAAGGCCATTCATGGAAACATGTTACCATGATGAAATTCTGTAATGAATTTCCCCCTTCTCATTTATATTCATGAAATTATTTTATAATATGCATCTATATTCCATTAAATATGTTGATAAATGTATCTATATGACCCCGTTACTGTCCATTTAATGTAAATATGATGAGATATCTCTTTCTCTCTCATCAACAATTTTTATGAATTCTTAAGTCACATCATTATTTAGTTGAAATTGTAGAGTGATTTTTCAAGTAAAATTCATTCTGTATTGAATACCATTCCCATTTATCTATCAAGGGTATTCACCTTTAAGAATATTTATTTATTGATTATAGAGTTTAATGTATGGATTCCACCATCCTTTATTGTTGAATAAAGGATAATGTTTAATGAATCCATGTTGTATGATCTATGTCGCACACATAATCATGAAATGAAATGAGTAAGAAATGTGTGCTTTGATAGCACTCCAGTGCATTGGTTAATTATTAGTATCATGATACAACATGTGCAATGAGGGTTTAGTAATTCTAATTCATGTGAAATGAGGATCTACTCACTATCTAGGTGCAATGATCCATTTCTCATGATAATATCATTTTAAATGTTTTTTTCCACATTTCCATTTTATGATAATCATGCTATATCATGACGTTATTTTCATATTTCTTTTATGCTCAATTGATATCTCTATTGAATAACATATATTTTATTATTCATGTTATGATATTTTTACTTCCTTTCAAAGTATGCATGAATGTTTTTATCTTGTAAAAGATTTTTTCAATAAAAATGTTGGGTTTTATTTTCAATGTTGTCATGTAATGTTCCTAATCTCTAGAGATGCAAGACCCCGTGATCTTCAATGTGGTATCAATGGAAGATTTTATTTAATAAATTATGTTTGTATTCATAAAAAAGCGTAGGGTTGTTATAGTTTGTATCATAGTACATGTTTATTTATTTTGGGTAATAAGATTATAAACCCATAGTAAAATCCTTACGGATAAGAATAGGTATAATAAAAACATCCCTAAATTTTTATGAGTATTGATTATGTGTTTTATCTAGAAAATAAATCATTTTATGGATACAATCAGGTGATGTAAGCTTTAGAATTGATATATCTTGGTGTAAAACATGAAAACACCACATTCAGCTAAACTCGAACGTGAACTAGTACATGATAATGGGCATTGGTACACTCTTGGTTATGACACTCACAGGGGAAATTATTTGGTAAATTCATAATCTTAGTATGAAACATTGGTAAAGAAATAAAAAAACTCCCCTATGAATAATTTTTGGGAAGTAGATCATGGATAAAATAGATTGAACCCTATAAATTCATATGAAATGGAAATCAATGTAATTTATATGTTATAATTTTTTTCATTAAATTCACCTTTAAGCGTTTAATAGATTAATAGTACACATCCCTAATTCTATATTGGATAAAGTAGAACCAGAATAAAAAAGTAAAATGATTTTTTATCACCCATATTTATACACATTCTTTTATATCACTAATTTTTTGTAGAAAAATCTCAAAACAACCACAAATCATGGAAGTTGATATGCTGGTGAGAATAGAAAATGGGGAAATCATTTCAAACCATGAATATAATTCATCCCATATCACCATTTGTGGATTGAACATCCCGAAGAACCATTCTATACACACTATGTTGATATTTGATGCAATTCAATGCATGTATTGGCTTTCCATATATAGAGAAGATATAAATTGCTATGAGTGGGAAATCACTCTTAATATGGAGAATCAACCCCTAATACTTTAAAAGTGGAAGGAGAAGGTATAATATTTTTTAGAACTGATTAGCCACTAAATTAGCCACTAAATGAGGCTAACATTCATTGTTAATATATATAATATTCATGTTCTTTATTATTCATAAACACCATTTTAGTGCATTTTACACTTTGAACATCATTTCACATTATGATTGTAATATCTTCTTAAAATGTAGTATTATGTGGTATATTTTTGAACATCATTTGAAGTACCCAATGATTCATCTAATTCTATATATTTTAATTTGATATTTTTGTAAATTTATCTACACAACAATATGAACATGTTTCATTCAGGGATCAATGGATAATTCATGGGGGATTATGGAGATATTTGGCAATGAAAGGAAGCAATTCTAGAGAAGGCAGATTGGATACCGGACCACTGATAAGATGGTAGGTCCCAACATACAGGCTCAATGAATCCCAAATTTCGTGGGATGATATAATACATGTCTAGGAACAAATAGATCTTCAGTATCCAAGCTAATTCGTGATCCATTGTGTCCATATAGGCGGCCCAAGTTAGAGATAAAATTCTGGGTCAGATTCTGCGGCCCAGAAAAACATCCCACTAATTAAACCATTTCTCGTAAACCATATCTCCTTTTGTGTGGAGATGTTACAGGATCATAGGGGACATCCGGAGCTTAATTTTATTCTTCTATGGACCACCCAAATTCTGCCATCTAGAAGGTTCTTCAAGCGCGTCTGTTCGGTGCATGAAAACTTGATGCCTTTTTAGGTCAAGGGTGGAATGTCTTCTTTCCACAAACTTTCCACCACCCTAGACCTACCATAATCAAGTGGGTTGACTTATACTGTTGGAGGCTCGACCCAAGGGATCAAAAATGCGTATTTATGAAAGTGGTGGTGGAGGATTTGATTGTATTTGGATGCTTTGTTCAATTGTAATGTTATGTTGCAATTTTGTTGTCTCAAATTTGTCTTTCACATGTAAGTTGTTCAATTCACCTTAGTTTCTTAATAAAAGTTCTTCTTTTACTCTTATTATGTTGTTCTTCATATCTCTTTGATACAGTTGGATCAATATGTGAATTTATTCACAACAAACCTTGTTAGATTATTCACACAACGGTGGAGTGATCATTTTATTTTTGTTGTTTTCTTTACTTCTCCATTTCCTCCCTCATGAGTCTACTTTCCGCTTACATTGAAACCATGGGATCAATTGAGGTGTAACCCACTTATGGTTTGATCCAAGGGTGTATCAAGGGTCTGTATTGGATTCTATTTATCACCTCATTAATGTATAATCACTTCATTAATTGAGATTTTTATTTGTTGCTTTTTAAACTCTATCGTCCTTGTTTAATTTAACGCCACAGACTTCAAGTGCTAATACGAACCTTTACCATGACGTTCTCAAAAAATTGATCCTTCAAGTGTATAGGTGATTAGTATTAAAGGGTCTAGGAATTAAACCAGAAAGTGATGATGTTATTTTATCTCCTTAAATGAACCCATCTCAAATTTAAGAAATTGAAATTATTAAAAAGAAAATACGTCCAACCCACCTCAAGCGAAAACCTAAGATCAATTCATTCTTTTAAATTGAATTAACTTAAATATATTAGATATCATTCAAAAACATCCAAAATCAATCCATGTTGGCCACTTCATAGCTGAAAATAGTCCATAGAATGTACGTGTCTATAGGTTTCTTCTTAGGTCTCTGTGGATTCGATAACCCAAGATAAACTACAAGGACCATCTTACCTTCTTCTATTGAGTAAATTTGAGAGAGAATCAAATTTTGGCACCGTGTCGTGGACCTAAGTAAGTTATCTTATACACTATCATCCTTTTTCATCCCTCTTCTTTGTTCTCACCCCATCACTCCTATGGAATTCAATTTTGAACAAGTCCGAACATGGGATACTTATCCCTACTTTGATCACCCAAACCCTTGTGTGATGTACAATGACCATACTAATTTCTACTTGTGGGATCATAAAAAACCTAATTATCCACAATGTTTTTACTCCTATGATCCACAAAACATTCCAACATATAATGAGTTTCAATCCTCACAAAGCCAATCTGAACACCCTCTTGTGCAATTCCAACAACATAATTATCCACCTAGAATAGACCATCTGTCTCAACCCCTTATCCATCCTAATCCACATCTATTACTTGAAAAATTGTGTCAAAAAATGGAGATAATGAATTTTTAGGTTTCATCATTGAGTTTAGAACTACAAAGCATTAAAAATTTTGAGGAACCCATCCCTACACCAACTATCCCTTCCATAACCTTATGTGATGTTTCTTGTTTCCCACACACCTCTAATGAATTTACTGAAGAGAAAACCTTTGGATTTGGGGAAGATGAAGAGGATCAAGGAATTTTTTATGGGTCTTTATATCAGGAGGACATTGACTTTTTGGATTCAAAAGAGGATAATTTGACATCGTGGATCAAGTCTCCTAAGTATAACTCCATTAATGATTTTTCAAAAACATCATTCACTGAACCATTGAGAGAAATTAACAACATTGAGACCATATCTATACCTAAAATTGATCTTTCCAATTTTTTGGTTGAATCTTCTATTCAAGAGGAACCAATTTTGTAGAGAAATTTGGAAAATGAAACTGATTTGGATTCAAAATCTCAACATGTGTTTTAATTTACTATCCAACCTGAGCTCAAAATTATTGTCCTTACTTCCATGATCAATTATCCCTTCATAAAATATAACCATGAACATTTAGTTGGAATTCATTCTTCTCTTGAAAAAAAAATTTGGAATGACCAATGATTTCTTTGGAAAAACTACAGTGGAAACTGGATCAACCATTTCAAACATTCCTTGGATTTTCCCACTCATTGTAGAACATAAGTTTGTAAATCAATGAAATTAGAAACATAAAATCAATATAAATCTTGGTGAAGTGGTGAAACATGTGGTCTATAAAATGTTTAAAGTTGGTATTGGGTATGTTAGGGGGTTCATGTCGGGCTAACGACGTTAAACAAAGCGCTTCACGGGAGGCAACCCGTGGTATTCATCATTGCAAGTCATCTTTTTTTAAATAGGATTAATGTATAATTTTTATAAAAAAATAGACAATTTACCTGTTCTTTTATTATGAGTATGGATTGGTTTGAATGGGGAGAACAATATTCATCTGTGTCACATGGTGTGATCCTTGAGTAATACCTTACCCAGAAATTTAAAAAGAAGACAATGTATCATTAGTTTATTTTATTTTATATATATACTTATATTTTACTTATATATATATACTCTTTTGTTTTGTTTGTTTGTTTTCCTTTTTCCACTAGGGAACTCTGCAAGCGACATGGATATCAAAGGACTAAAAGGGAGCATCAAGAACTTCAAACTTCAACCACCAGGTGACTTCATTCCATAACCCTCATTTTCAATTTCATTTTTGAATATTCATTCTCTACCTCTACCCCCTTCTAAATTTTCTTTTCTTTAAACACTATGGATAGTGTTATTTTATGTTGGGGGGAGATAAAATAAAAAATTATTTTGTGTAAAAAAAATGAATGCTTTGAAAAAAAAATTGTGTCAATGGAAGGAAAAATTCCTTTAACATTGAACATGATAATAAACATTGCACACTTTGAAACTGAATATCAGATAATTTAGAATGCCCTAATTCTGATTTTAATCCTTGTATAATTTCATGAGCATAGATTTTGGAAAGTGTTGCTGCCCAAATTGATATTTCATCGTTTATATTTTCATACAAATAAAATAAAGATCACAATGCACGTACCCTGGATAGTGGGGTATTAGTTTGAGTTCATGGGGTCCCCTAAATAAATAGAATAGGTTTGGTGATAATTTTAGTTTAATATGAGTATTAAAAAAATATAAAAAAAATTCACGTAGAGGAATGAAATTACCTAATGTGTGGCTTTCAACACTTGGGGATCGTGACTCCATAGTGGTCTGGCCCAGAGTTAGTAATTTTATCTCTATTTTTGTTAATTTGAATTTTTTTTAATGAGTTAACTCGAGATGATGCCCGAGTATGTGGGTTTCACTTGGTTCCCTAAGGTCTTTGAGCCTAGGAGTCATCGGCAAAGTCTCGCTACAAGGATTGACTCTTTTGAGTGAAATTTCAATTACCATGGAAAAATTACAAAAAAAAAACAAAAACAAAAACAAAAAAAAATTATAAAAAAAAATACACATCTTAATATTGAAATGTGATTCCACCTAGCACTTCCGTAATTTCCCCCTTGAATAAAGATGAACCCCCTTGTCTATTGTGATTCACAAAACATCATCATACTTAATTGATATTGGATGAAATATGGAAATGAATTTGAACAAAGGAATGGGCTTTGGATTGAGATCTATTTATGAAACTATCTTGTATGAAAATATGTTGATGGATTTCATGATTGTTTGGTATAAGGTTTTTTTTATCATTGTGTATTAAAATGTTTTTGGAAAAGGGAATTCGAATTTCATATTGATGAGATATATTTTGATCGGGACTAGAAAAACTCATTTTGGCTGGTGTGATTATCCACTAAATGAGGCTAATATTCATTTTTAATATATATAATATTCATGTTCTTTATTATTAATTAACACCATTTTAGTTCATTTTACACTTTGAACATAATTTCACATTATGATTGTAATACATTCTTAAAATGCACTATTATGTGGTACATTTTTGAACATCATTTGAAGTACCCAATGATTAATATAATTATACATATTTTAATTTTATATTTATTGAAATTGATCTGCACTCCAATATGAACATGTTTTAATTTGGGGATCAATGGATAATTCATGGAGGATGATGGAGATATTTGGAAATGAATGGAAACAATTCTGGAGAAGGCAGATTGGACACCAGACCACTGATGAGACTGTGGGGCCCAACATACAGGTCCAATGAATCCCAAATTTCGTGGGAAGATAGAAGACCTGTATAGGAACAAATCTCTATTCAGGATCCAATGATATTTCTGCCTCCATAATGTCCATTTAGGCGGCCAAAGTTAGAGATTAAATTCTGGGCCAGATTCTGTGACCCAGAAAAACAGCCCACAAATTAAACCATATCTCTAAAACCCTTTCTCCTTTTGGGATGAAATTTTACAGGATATTAGGGGACATACTTATATTAATTTAAGTCTTCTATGTCCCACCTAAATTCTGCCATCTAGAAGGATCTTCAAGCTATTCTGTTCAGTGAATGAAAGTTAGATGCCTTTTTGGGTCAAGGGTGGAATGTTTTCTTTCCAAAAACATTCCACCACCCTAGACCTATCATAATAAAGTGGGATGACTTGTACGGTTGGAGCCTCTACCCAAGGGCTCAAAAATTCCTATTTAAGGCAGTGGTGGTGGAGGAGTTTATAATCTTTGGATTCTTTGTACAATTGTAATGTTATGTTGCAATTTTGTTGTCTCAAATTTGTCTTTCATATGTAAGTTGTTCAATTCAACTTAGTTTCTTAATAAAAGTTCTTCTCCTACTCTTATTATTTCATTATTAATATCACTTTGTTACCATTGGATCAAGGTGTGAATTTATTCACACCAAACCTTGTGAAATTATTCACACAACGTTGGAGTTATCATTTTATTTTTTTGTTTTCTTTACTTCTCAGTTTCCTCCTTCACGAGTCTACTTTCCGCTTCCACTGAAACCATGGGATCAATGGAGGGATAACCCACTTATGGGTTGATCCAACAGGGTAGCAAGGGTCTGGATTGGATGTTATTTATCACCTCATTAATTTATAATCACTTCTTTAATTGGGATTTTTATTTGATGATTTTTAAACTCTATCGTGCTTGTTGAATATAACGCCACACACTTCAAGTGCTAATACGAACCTTTACCTTGAAGTGATCAAAACTTTGATCCTTTAAGTGTATAGGTGATTAGTATTAAAGGGTTTTGTAATTAAACCAGTAAGTGATAATGTAGTTTTATCTCCTTAAATGAACCCATCTCAAATTTAAGAAATTGAAATCAATAAAAAGAAAATACATCCAATCCACCCCAAGCGATAACCTATTATCAACTCATTAATTTAAATTGAATTCACTTAAATCTATTAGATATATTTCAAAACCATCCAAAATCAATCCATGTTGGCCACTTCATAGCCGAAAACAGTCCATAGAATGTACGTGTCTATAGTTTTCTTCTTAGGTCTCTATGGATTGAATAACCCAAGCTAAACTACAAGGACCGTCTTAACTTCTTCTCTTGGGTAAATTTGAACCAGAATCAAGAACCATGATATTTTGTGTGTATATTACATCCTTATGAGCATTCATATCTTGATTATATTATTGAGTCTATGGAATAAATAATCCATGAATAAATGCCTATTTCGAGAGAATTTGCTGAAGTGTTTTCTCAAAGAAATTCATGGTCTTCCTATTAGAAGATATGTTTAATTATCTATTGATATTATATCTAGGGGTTTTCCAATATACAAGATAACCTATATAATGTATGTTGTAAATAATGAGGAGCTATAGAAAAATTTACATGATAATTTGGATAATGGATTTATATGCTCATGTGCTTTACCATGGGGTTCACAAGTCCTCTTAATCAAGAAGATGGATCAGTCAATGCACGTTTTCATTGATCATCGGGAGATAAAAAAAATTATGATAAAGAAAAAGTATACTCTTCCACTAATTGATGACTTGTTCGATTAGATATGTGGAGTACAATACTTCTACATGGTTAATCTAGGGTCGGGATACTATCATGTGAAGGTGAAGAAGGAAGATATCCCCAAGACTTTTTTAGTATAAGATATGGGCACTATGAATTCATAGTAATGCCATTCAGACTCACTAATGCTCCAGAAATCATCATGGAATTTATGAAAAGAGTCTTTAGATATTATCAAGACAAATTTTTTGTACTCTTTATAGATGATATTATAATATAGTCCAAAACCAAGGAGAATCATGAGGAGAATCTTAGCATGGTACTGGAGATCTTGTCAATGGGGAAGCTCTATTCAAAGTAAAACAAATGTGAGTTCTGGTTGAAGGAGGTCTCATTATTTGGTCATATCATCACATGCAATTATATATCTTTGTATCCCTCCAAGACAATTGAAATTGAGGGTTGGATGAGGCCAACATTGGTGATGAATATACATATCTTCCTGGGGTTAGTTGGATATTATCATTGATTTGTGAGAAATTTAGCATGATTTTCCGACCCTATTACAATGATAACTCAAAAATGAGTAATGTTTTTGTGGAGTGATGAATACGTATATAGCTTCATGGAGATGAAAATAATGCTTGTCACTGCACCCGTTCTCACATCACCCCCGAGTGGAGAACTATGTGTGGTATTCAATGATTCTTCAAAGAAGAAAATGGGATATTAGTTAATAAAAAATGAAAAAATTGATTTCCAATTATTCAAGGAAATTGAATGTTCCTGTGTAAAAAAATCCAACAAATGATATGTTGTTAGTTATAGTAATCTTTGCTTAAAAAATTTGGTGAAATTACCTATTTGGGGAGAAGTGTGAAATATACACGGATCACAGAACCATCAAGTATATATCTAAATAGAATTAGTTGATACTATTCCCACAATGATTTTTAGAGCTAATCAATGTCTATGACTACATAATCCATTACCACACTGGGAAAGAGAATAGGGTGGCATATTATGTATGTTGAAAGGAACCCTCAATTCTATCATTAATGTGAATTAAAAAGGATTCAATAATCTTAGATTTGATGAATATGGACATTAAAATCATAAATAAGGGAACATCATAAATTCTTTCACAAAGGATTTCGTAACTATATATTTTAGAAATGATAAAGGATTCTCAAAAGGATGATGTGGGAATTATGAAAAATGTGGAATCAATCATAAAAGGGAAATCCCCGAAGTTCAATGTTTATATATAATGAATTGTGATATTTGGGTCAAGAATATGTGTTCTATCAATTCCATAGTTAAAGAATGAACTTTTGGATGATTCACATAGTTTTAATTTCTCCATTCACTGAGGAAACACAATGATGTATCTAGATCTCCGAGAGGATTATTTGTGGGATAACATGAGGAATGAGATCGCTGAGTATACATCAAAGTTCCTGATTAGTCAGAAATTGAAGGATGAGAGGATTAAGTCAAAGGGGATGATCAAACCATTACCATAATAGCATGGAAATGGGAGAACATCACGATGGAATTTTTCACTAGACATCCAAATATATCCAAATGAAAAAATTGTTGAATGGGTTGTTGTAGATTGTCTTACAAAGACTGCACCCATTAATTAAATTCAAGATGATTTATCAACGGTTCAATTGGTATGGATATTTATAAGATAAGTGGTGAGGATATATGGAGTACAACTATCTATTTTATCTTATCGAGATCCATGATGCTCCTCTATTTTTTGTAAGATTCATCAACGTGATCGGAATAATAAACTGAACATAAGTACTGATTATCATCCTCAAAATGTTTCCCAATATGAGTGGACAATCCAAAAAATTGAGAACATTTTGAGAGAATGTTCAATGGAATTAAAAGGAGGATGGGATCAACATCTTCCTCTAGTTGAGTTCTCTAACACAAACAGTTTCCACTCAAGAATCCAAATGGCTCCTTATAAAGCCCTATATGGGATGAGGTGAAGAACACCAGCATGTTGGGATGATGTTGGGGAGAGAAAACTCCTAGGTCCATAAATGGTTAATGAAATGGTGGAGAAGGTTAAGACCATCCAGCAGCACAAATAAATCTGCTCAGAGTCAAGAAAATACCTATACTGATAATCCTCAATGATTATTAGAGTTTGATATTAGATACAATGTAATCCTCTACATATTAACATGGAAAAGATTTATGAGATTTGAGAAGAAGTAAAAGCTTATTCCAGGGTACATAGACCCTTTTCATTTCCGTGATTACATTATAGTACTGGAATATCAACTGGAACACCCACCAAAACTATCTCAAGTACATGATGTATTCCATGTATCACTATTGAGGATGTATATTCCTGACCCATCGCATGTACTCAATACAAAGGTGGTACCATTGGATAATGTCTTATCTTATGATGAGAAGCTGATGAAGATCATAGATCATAGGTAAAATGTTATATGAAATAAGAAAATACCCCCATGAAGGTGTTGTGAAACCACAAGTTTGAAGGAGAAACATTGGAATTAGAGGAAGTGATAAAGTAGAGTTACTATAATCTGTTTTAGTGCGAGAAAAGGAAAATTCAAGGGTGAAATTTATTAATGTGGGAAGTTTGTAATGACTCAAAAGTTTATTAATGAAAATTTATATGGATCTAATTAAAAGTATTATTATGAAAAATGATAATATAACATATGTTCTTCCTTGGTTTTATATTTTATGATATTAAAATAACATTATGATTTTTTATCATTGCTAATATAGTCGTTCAACAGTGACCAAATGATTAGTATAAATATAGGGAATTATAAAATCTAATTTACTCAGACAAAGGAAGTGATGGAATAATTAAGTAGAATTGATCCATATTAAGCCCATTTTTTGGAGCTTGTAAACAATGTATAATCAATATGCTTCGATCACGACCAAACCTAAGACAACATTCAACACTTTAAGCTTGAACGGAACTGCCTACAAGAGAAGTGTAAGTTAATAGATATTACCACTCGAGCAATATTATCTAACCCTCCCCATGAGTATGACACCATCGCACACCTTGCCCTATGTCTAATCCAGGTGATATTAGGGATTATGTAACAACACCCTAGAACTATGATTTTGTGCATTATTTTTTGTATAGAATTATGAAAATACATTCATTTTATTATTGTTACTTTGTAATTAGTTTTTAAATCACAAATAGGATTTTTAGTTAATATTCCATAATGAAATCTATTTTGATGAAATAATTCATTTTTCAATTAATATTATTTTAATAATATATTTTCATTAAATTATTTTTTATTAAATATAAATGATCTTATAATTATAATGAATGTTTGAAAGCTGGTTTAGTCAAAACACAGGAATTTTTGATAAATGTTGGTTTTTATTTTAAAATAAAAAATTCACATAGTTGTAATTTTTTTATATAAAATTCATATTATTTTTCGAATTCGGATGTCAAAATTAAACAGTGGATAATTTTTCATAATTTTCAGAGATAGTCCATTTTTTGGGTAAAAATTAAGCACCGTTTAAATAAATAAATTTTTTATGACATCATTATTACCCAAATATGATATAATATATTACTATTAATTGGTTGTTCGGACAATATATGTATTTCCATTAAAGTAATGTGATTTTATATTTTTTTTTACAGAGCTTTAGTGTACCCTCTATGGCTTATAAAATACTTTAAACATTAAAAATTGTTTCGTTGTGGGTGTGAATCACCTCAACATAATGAAGCCTAATATTTTAAGATGTATAAACATTGGCATTAGGAAATAATGTTTTCAACTCCCATTTAACAAAAACCATTGTCCAAATTGATGGGAGGGATTGTGGTTTTGATTACATTAATGTGTAGTGTCCAAAACCTACATAATAAAGCATTACTTCCCTATTTCTATATAAACACAGTCAATCTCCATTTACTCTTCACCAAAAACATTCTGAGATCCAAATACCTTTTCCCTCCTCTCTCTAAAATCCGCCCAAGGCACACCAAGCTCCATATAAGCCTCTTTTATGACCCCCCAAGCCTTTGAGATCACACATCCAAGTAAGTGATTTATTCTTTTCTCATTTAAGTCCAAATTTCTTTATATTGTTATACTCTTTTATTTTCAATTATCAATGATGCATGTATGATTTATAACCTCCCATATACTTCCCTATTTATTTTTTAATGATTATATTCCTCTTTCTCTCTCATTAATTCTTCCCATGCACACTTGTTACCATGCCGAAATTCTGTAATGAAATTTTCTCTTCTGATTTACATTCTGAAAATTATTTTATAATATGCATATAAATTACATTAAAAATATTGGTATTTGTATATATATGACCACATAATTTCCATTTAATGTACATATTCTGAGATACCCATTTCTCTCTTATCAAATTTTTTTATTAATTATTATTTCACGATGTTATGCTGCTGATATTGCACCACGATTTTCCAACCCAAAGTCATTCGGTGGTGAATATCATGACCATATATCTATCAAGGGTATTCACGCTTATGAAAATTTACTAATATATTATGGAGTATCATGATTGAATTACACATTCCATTATTGTGGAATGAATGAATATGTATAATGAATCCATGTAGTATGATCTTTGTGGAACGCTTATGAAAGAAAGGAAATGATTAAGAAGGGTGCGCCCTGATAAAGCACCAATGAATTGTGTATATATTTGTATCATGGTAATTCATGATCTATAAGGTTTTACTCATGATCCATGTGAAATGATCCATTCCTCCTGATAATATCATATTTAATTTAGTTTCCACATTTCCATGTAATGATAATCATTCTATATGAGGACATTAAGTTCATGTTTCACTTTTTATCCATTGATATGAATATTGCATGAAATGTAATGTATTTCTCATGTTATTCCATGATTAATCATTTACCATGGTTTATAGATCACACTTTTCATATTCATATTCTCAGGATACCCCATGGAATTTTAAGTATGAAGGAATGTTGTGACCATGTAAAAGAAGTTTTCAATAATGATGTTGGGTTTTATGTTCTAAGATGTTATGTAAGGTTCCTAACTTATAAATAATCTAGACCTATTGATCCTCCATGTAGTCTTACATTATTATTTTTTAATATATCATGTTTACTTGTTAAATAAAGAGAATGATAATTAAAAATGATAATGTTTCTCCAATGAGATTTAGGGAATATACTGTGATGGGTATTAAAACGTAACATTATATGTAGTTGTGAATCATACAATGTTATTATGTTATGAATTTTACAAGTTACCATGACATTTTATGATTTCTATGTGTTATTCAAAAATATTATTATTTAAAGCAGTTTGTTAAAGAGTTTATTTATTATTATTGAAATGTACGATTTCATTAATTTTTAGGTATTGATGGACTAATGTTTTCATTCCTTATTATTTAACCCTTACTAATCATTTTACGATCATCCCATTTTTTTTGAAATTTTTTTCATAGGGTATAATTAAGGTTATGAGATAAGAAGAATTCACATGAAGAAAATAATTCTTGTTTTATTTAATGAGATTTATTTTTTTGGAAGAAATTGAATAGGGAAGAAGTGTATACATTGTAATTTTTGAGATATAAAGTAATAATTATGGCATATTTAACAAGAACTCTAAACCTGAAAATATCATCAATGATGATTTCATGGCATAACTTATGATTATATAATGATTATGTTTGGATCCTTATAGTTGGTATCAAAGGTCGATTTAGATATCTTTACGTGTTAGGATATTGTTATTTTAAGATCAATAAATTATTATAACTTTGTTATCAAATTTTGATTATATAGTATTTCATGATTAAAATGTAGCTTATTTTATGAAATATCAATTATTAGAATGGTTTTTTGGAGTGTAAATAGGGATTCTATGATTGGATAACATGAAAAGGAAAACAACATTCCAAATCAGCAACTGAAGATGGTCTGAATTGGAACTAAACAATACATTTTAGTGATGGAATAGTTTACTAATGCTATAAATGGTGGTGGTATCCATGCATGAGATCATCCAGATCAACCAAAAATGAACATTTTAGCAGTGGATCATTTCATGAGGAAATATTCCCCCACCATTATGAGAATCCCAAGACATTTTTCTAGATGAAGAGTGTATTAAATCATTGGAAACGATTTTTGATGTCATGGTGTGTTCATAACATCAAAAGGATAGTCTTTAGATTTACCATTTTAAATATGGTTTCGGTCAATGATGTTTGATGGTTAAATATATTAGAGATTGGAGGAGATTTATTCTCTTAATTGGGATGAATTAAAAGGTATGATTATTGAAAAATATTTTCCTAAGGCGGTTCAATATAGGATGGTAAAACAATTCATGGTATTGAGGCATGAGGATGACTTAATGGCTACATATGAAGAAAAGTTCACTTGATTGGAAAGGTATGATCCAAATATCATACAGGATATTGATAGTAAAATCAATCATTTTTTGTCAAGATAAAAGCCAAAGTATCATAGGGATTTAGCTTTTTATGAGTTCAAAAGTTATGAAAAACATATTTGATGTGTGGAGATGGTGGAAATGTAGTTTTCCAATGATTATTTGTTCTTTGAAAAAAAAAGAATAAGATGTCAAGGTGGAATACTAATGGGTTTAAATCCTCAATGATGTCTAATGGTAAGAAACATATGTCTACAGTTTGTGAAAATTGTCGTAAAAAGGGCATTGGGGAATGCCTTTTGAGTTTTGTTAAGTGCTTATGATGTTGTAAAATGGTATATAATCCATGTAATTACACTAAAAAATATCAGGGTAATTGTAAGACACAATTTGATTTACATTCAGTAAATTTTTTAAAGAACAATGAAACATGTCATTATGCAAATTGGTGTCCGATGAAGAACTCAAATAGCTGAATGTAGCCGAATTACAAGAAGAAAGGTGAGTTGAAATCATTATGCTAATACTTCAGCATATGTTGGGCCATAAAATGAATTAGAATCAGGTATACTATTTTTTATTCAAGTTGTTCTAATGTGTTGTTTGTTTTAGGATCTACACATTCGTTCATTTCGGAGAAATTCTATAATAAATTGGGAATTCTATCTCAAGATATGAATCTAGAACTTTTTGTAAAAGCACATAAAGAAAATGTGGATGCAAAAATAAACTATAAGAACCATAATATCCTCGTCTGTGGATGGAATCTACCTAAATAATTTATTTTTTTACTCTAGTAGAGTATGATGCTATTTTTGGTATTGATTGGATTTCCATTTATCATGCTATGATTGACTAAAAAAGCTAAATAGAATTATTTTTCTAAAGAATATCAATTTGTATATTGGAAGGAAACCATAATTTTGATAACATATTAGGATTCTGAGAAACAATTACAGTATCGAAATTAATGTTATCATACATATATTGTTGAAAACAAATAAACTGTTCAGATTAATGGTGCACCAGTGGTCAATGTGTGTCTTTAGGTTTTTCTTGAGGATTTTCTTGATGTAATACCAGATCGAGAAGTTGAATTCACTATTGACATAGTTCCAGATGCTATGTCAATTTCAAAACCCCCTTATAAAATGGATCAAATTGAACATTTATAGTTATAGTGGAAATTACAGAAGTTATTATATAATGGTCTCATTCAACCTAATATGTTTTTTCTTCATCCATAATAACTGTGTGCATGCTTTAGTGAAAACAATATACTCAGCTGTTGTGGTACTCATGGAAATGAAATCTTACTTCTTTATTTTCCAATCAATACATAATCCACCAATATTGAAAAAACCTCCTTACGTTTATTTCTTATCATCCGTTGAACTAGCCCAATATGCATCTGTATATCCTAATAGCTCTTGCTGAAATTTGTCATTATTTTTCAAAATTTAATCCACTATTACCTTGATATAATTAAGTATTATTTTAATTTCATGTATGTGGATTTCTTTAGGATTACTTTGATATCACACTTCTTGGCATGTGGAAAAAACAATATATGGTCTCATCACTGGTAGGTACAGTAAAATCCCAATAATCTGCCTGTATTATGTCATTTTATCTGCCTTGCCATTATCATATTATGAAAATTTCATCCAGGTTGCAACCAGAGTCTTTATATCCCTGTAATGTTTCATTAAAAATCTTTTCAAAACCTACTTAGAATATTTGGATTGAAAAATTAATGTGTCATTTCTGCATTGTGTCACCTTTAGACCAAGGAAAACGTTATCTCACCAATAATAGACATTTCTAACTCATTTTTCATGAATTTGAAATTATATCATCCCTATACTTTATCTAATCTGGAAAATATAACGTCATTGACATAATACAACACAATCATCCTTTGATTAGTGATGTTGTTGAAATATAGATTGTAATCAACACCACCACATTGTAAACCATGTTTCTTCAAATATTGATCAATCCTTAAGTATCATTCTCTTGGTTTTTGTTTCATCCATATAATGCCTTATTAAGTCAACAAACCATGTTCTCATCCTCATGAATGTTAAAACCTTATGGATTCTCGATATACACCTCTTCCTCCAGATTCCAATTCAAGATTTCTGATTTGACATCCATCTAGAAAACTTTGAACTTCTGTTGCACTACAATGGCTAGTAATAATCTGATGGTCTCCATCCTTGAAACCACTGAAAATGCCTCATCAACATCTATTCCCTCTCTGAGAGAGTATCCATTACACAATAGTCTTACATTGTTTTGAATCATTTTGCCATCATCATTCATTTTTTTGTGATATACCCATTTAGTCCCGATGAAATTCTTATCTGTTGGCCTTGAAACAATCTCCTATGTTTGATTCTTCTTAACTTGTTCCAGCTCTTAATTCATAGCATGATCCCATTTTTCATCTTATGTTGCATCAGAAAAGTATTAAGGATTTACCTGAGATAAAATGGATGTATGGTGCAATGGTTTTATTCTTCTTGTCTGAACGAAATATGATTGATCTATGATGATATTTATCCTATCTATTTCAGCTCATATCTTTGGCTTTGTGGAAAATACAAATTTAATTCCATATTCTCATCATTTTTATCTTCTTCTGAATCAACCTCAGCTACTTATATCTCCTCATCTACATATGACTCAAATTTCTTGTGTTTTTATTTTTTGAGAATGAAGCTCTTACTTCCAAAGATTTGAAAGTACTTCACTATAGTTTTTTTCATACCACATCTCATATAGAGTTTTTCCATCCTTTAGACACAATAATTCCCTATGAGAAATGTAGACTGATGCCGAAATTGCTTCCTTCCAAAATATCTCTTGTCAGAGTTATTCAATTATAATTTTTCTAGACATATTGTTGATGATCTGATTTATCCTTTTCACCACTCCGTTTTTTTGGTGGAGTTCATACTGAAGATACTTTAATCTTTATTCTATGATTATCAAGATATTCTTCCACCTGACTATTTGTGAATTCCATTCCACTGTTTGTACGAAACATCCGAATTTTCTTCCCAAGAATCCTTTCATATTCCATAAGATATTTTTTAGGAATCCAAACACATCCAAATTATTGGAAATGATGAATACCCATGAAATTTTACAATATTCATCAGTGAAATTAACATAATATCTTTTTCTGTCAAAGTCTTTTGGTGAAATAGTTCCACAAACATCAGAATAAACCAATTCAAGATCTCTTATTGACTTTTTTTCTTTCTCTCTGTAGATCATTCTGATGATTTTCCCTTATTGACAAGAATCGAACGTCTGTGTACGATCACGTGATAGCTTAGGGATGTGTATTTCGGTTTTACAATTTACCAGATCGTCCATAGATAGTTTAAATAGATGCATAAGTTTTTTTATGCCACAAATTGTTTTCTTCCTCTATGGATAAAAAACACATATATTCTTCTCCACATAAGAGGAAGATATTTCCATTTTCCTTTTTCTATATAAGATCATGGTACCATATCTTCCCTTAATGATACATATCTTCTTGGTAAATCGTATAGAATTCCCTAAGTCACACATCTTAATGACCCAAAAAAATTGTGACTAAGACCTTATATAACCCAAACATCCGCATGTCTTATTTATTAGACCCCAATCCTAGCCATTCCTGATCCAATTATCATCATGACTTCATCATTTGAAAACATTAAAACTCTTTCTTAATCATATTTTATGAATGTAACCATTTCCTCGTTTCCTGCCATGTGAGATGTACAAAAAATAAAAAGGATCCACACATCCGAACGGTCTGATGCTCTAAGGTAAATTTAAGCCACCACTGCCTTCTCTACTCTCTTCTTCTTGGTACATATTTATGTATTCACACTGGGTATAAATGGAGTCTTCTGATCTTTCTTAGACTATGATGTACCATCTTCATCATACAAAAGCTTCCAGTATATTTTTCATTTTCAACTCATCTATTGGTTAATTGATTTGATGATTATGAACATTTTGATTCTTTTGTGGAACACTCCTCGATATGGTTAATATACAGTATCTTTCCATGACCCCAAATCCTCGGCACCAAAAATAGTTTCCTTCAATATACATTATAGGGAAATTTTCTCTGTTTAGCTGCCTCCTCTGTTCATGTGCCATTTGGTATCTTCTATCTATAGAACACACATAATTTGAATGTGCCATCATTCCACAACAATGAAACCTAATATACGGTGCATTCCTTTTTGTCACATCATCACTTCTAGTTTCCTATTGTGATCTCTAAATATTATGAATATTCATTATGCCCAAATCAACCTTCAATCATGTAATGGGTGATTGTGGTCTGACATCAATTTTTATAGCATTTTGTTTTCGATCAAGCCCACCATCAGCCTTAGAATATTAAAATAATTGATGCTTCCTTTCCGGTTAACCACTATTCCCAACTTTCAGCTTCTTGGTTTCATGAGTGATCTAATTTCTAGATGTCTCATTAGGAATCAAGTGTTTTTCTTGACCCATAACTTGTTTTTGAAAACTGAAAACTTCTCCTTCAAGTTCGTCAATACACTTGATTTGATTGTTCCTTGTGTTATTCAAGATATCTATCTCCCTTTTCTGTACATCAATATTTATTTAATAATAACTAACTAATTATGATTCCTTTTGTGTTGATGACTTTATTTTCTAAATTTCTTTCATCAGATCAGACTTTACATCTTCCTTCTACTGCATATAGAGTTTGGAATCATGAAAAATGTTGTGGTATTTCTTTCTTTTGGATCTCCAATCATCTATCTCCTCAAGAGAATCCTCTAAATCAGCATGCATATCAAATCGTCACTCATCTGCTTCTTTTTCATCATCAGCTTTTGTTTCATTATTCTTCTGAGAACTAATGAAAACTACCACCATAGAATTTTCTCCTCGATCTCTGTAGTTCTATGTCTCTTCAACCTCTTCAACCTCAGACTCTTCTAAACTATCACATTCTTTTGAAAGAAGTTTCTTCTCCTTAATGAAATTTCTCTAGAACCATTTCATGCATTTCCCAATGTTTGGAGAATTATTCTTGGGAATTTCAATTTCAAACACATCATCATCCACTTGGACCTTTTTGGGGAACCTTTTTGCAAGATGTCCAACATTTAAATATTGAAAACAGTAAGTGGAATCTACCTTTTAAACATTTATTTTCCTCTTTGAAGGTTTGGGGAGAGGAACGACATCACTTCTTCTGTCTCTTCATCTTCATGAGAATCTTCAATGGTGAGGTTCTTTATGGCCTTGAATTCCACCTCTTTGTATTTCCCTTTTCCACCGCATCATTACCACCATTTTCAATTCATATGCAACAAGGGTGGTGTGCAGGTTATCCAATTTCATCTCATTCGGGTCTTTATCTTCCAAAACTGAAACATTTAGATTTAACAGAGGTGGATGTTTCCTCAAGATTCACTTTAAAATATTTATGTCTTTAATAAATTCTCCAAGACCTCACATGTATTCTACTAAAACATTTACCCTATCAATGAATGGATCAACAGACTCATTTAAGTTCATTATCAGTTCTTCATACATATTCCACAACACTTGCATATTTTTCTCTCTAACCATTGTATCTCTTTCATATATATTTAATATCTTTTCCTACATGGCAAGTGAGGTTTTGAAATACATCAGTTTCATATAAATAGCCTTGGATAGGTCTCCCCCTAAATGATTTATTCCCTTCCCATCATCCTCAAATTATCTACACTCCGCTTCAGATAATGCACCACTATTAATATCAGCTATTATTTCATGCATTTCTGCTCTGAACACATCCATTCTGAGGGATCGAAACTAGTGTTTCATCTTATTCTTCCATAGCTGAAAATTCTTCTCGTCGAAGATTGAAATCCCATTGTGATTTGTGACCTCCCTTTGAGAGAGAAACACTGATATCAACCTCCATTTGATACTAATTTTTAGGTCCACTAGGATAGATACACTGAGTGGGGGGTGAATCATGGTTTGACAGATTAAAACAACTACGTATTTTGATCTTTTTTAGCAGTTAGAAATAAAACTATTATCTCTCCTTTCAATAGAAGAGTATTAATAATTCTTAAAGAATGAAAATGATATATGAATTTTTACTTGGTTCACCCTCACTAAGCTACATCCAAGGAGTATACAACTTGCAGTGTTTCGATGTACAAATTCCACTATAAGCACAATACTATTTTCAAGTTCAAAGCGAACTAACTATCTCTCATGGTATAAAACTACACACAATTTGATAAGTCAATGCTCTCTCAACTGAAGTTAGCTCAATACTTATTCACAAGATCCACTCATAGTTTATAGACATATAGGTTTAATCATTATCACAAATGAATATATCTTTATATGTGTGTAAATGCTCTGTTGACGTCCAACTTTCATCCACTGAAGAATACTATAGTACCCCCAGTTATTGGTACATAACACCTTTCCTCACATTTTTTTTAAATTTGTGTGTATCAAATAGACAGTTTCCTTAAAATGGAGAGTTTTTATAAAATAGAGTGTTTATAAAGAACAAAGGGTTTCCATAAAATAAAGAGTTCCCAAAAAATAGAGAGTTTCCAATAAACATGGAGCATCCATAAAATAGAGAGTTCCCATAACATATAGAGTTTACATTAAGTTGTGTGTTTCCATAATGTTGTTTATTCTCATAAAGTTGCTTGTTTCCATTAAGGTGGGTGTTTCCAGAAAGTGGGTTGTTTCCATAAAGTGGGGTGTTTCCATAAAGTGGGATGTTTCCATAAAAAAATTGGGTTTCTATAAAAAGTTTTAAGGTGAAGTATGGGAGATTTTGGGGGGTTTCTAAGGAGTTTTTGAACCAAATGGAATGCCGCATGATCCATACACAGTTTTCCCAAACTGTGTAGTCAAACCTTGCGCAGAGGTCAAATCTAGATTCTATATTTAGGGAGCATGCTCATTTTTTCTCTCTATATTTATTTTTTCCAAAAAATGCCCCTATTTTTAGATTACTCTCCATATAAGGCTTTATAATCCTCCCCAAATGAGTTTGAGCAATCTTAGAGCCTTCCCTCGGTGATTTCGAGTCCAATTATTGAGGTTTGACACCGTTATTTATAGATTTGTCATGTTTTATTGTATCTTCTTTGATCTACTTCCCCGGTCTCCATTCTTTCTTAGATATGAACCTATAGTGGGTAGATCTACGTTTCTGGGATGCCAAATATTTCATTGTTGAGTCTTAAACATTCTTGGATAATAGATCTAAGGCAGCTCTTTGAGAATCAACCCAATTCCTTGTGCATTCTTCATTTATTGTTAACGATTCATCAAAAACATCGAGGTAGGTGGCTTCAATGTCATCTTCTCTTGATATAATTGATTTTCGTAGATTTAAATTGGTTTATTGATTGGGAAATTCATTGAAAAATATTCATTTGTGACGATTTATGATTTCTGTGAAATTTCGTGATCTTGTTGAATAGGGGTGAAATAGGGGGTTTAATTTAAAATGATGATTTTAAATTATGGATTTTATGGAATAGATAAATTTTTAATAAAAAGGGGGTTTCTATTAAAATGGGTTTCTATATAAATAGTGTTTTATTGAAATGGTTTGGAGATGAATTTTTTTGGAATTGAAATGATTTTGATTGAAATAGTTTTCAATAAAAATGTGTTTTTATTGAATGGTTTATTTTGGCTTGATTGATGGGCATATTTGTTGTGTTTTCATATTTAATATATGGGCCTTGGTTAAAATATGACATTTTTCTTGGTGCCAAAGGTATAATGTCACAAAGGAATTACATATACGGGGCATGGTAGAAATATTCCCATGTTCTCAATGCCAAAGGATTAATGGAACATGGGAAACAATTACCTTATGATGACTTGGTATATTGATGAGAAACCGCTCATGAGTATGGAACTATCATAACGTAGCATGCATGGTTGGTTTCATGGTTGTGAGTAATGGTTTGGTATGAAGATATAGGGATATTGGGAAATGGTTGTAAAGATTGTTTATTTATTTTTTTGGAAAATAACATGCTAGAAAAATTGGATTCAATTACACATGTTTGGTTTTGGTAATGAATGATTTTGGAAACATGTTTATATTTATTTACAAAATGATTTTGAGAAATTATTTAATATAAAATATTTTTTATAATTTTTTCCAACTCTTCAATCCGAGTGGCGTGAATAGGGATGTCATTGGGTAAAGACTACTATATTTTATACTCACCCCTACTTTGGCACTTTGGTTCTTTTGCAGATGCTATCTTCTAAGACATGGGTAAAGGTAATGTTTCACAGGTGTTTAGCACTACCTTGTGATGTTGGGATATTTGGAGATTTTGGAGCTGGTAGCTTGGGGAACATGGAGTCTAGAGGTCTTTGGAGAGTCTTGTCGAGTTTATTTGATGTGTACTCTGATACTTGGTTATCCTTTCATTATTACTTACATTGATGTGGTTTTGAGTGCATGAAGTTGTTGAGTTTTCTTTCATTTTTTCATGCATCATATAGTAAACTCTTGGTTATGGTTGGTAGGTTTATTATTTTACTTCCTAAAGTGTAAATCGACCCCCACATGTATTTAATACCCTTCAGCATTTATTGCCAGCCTTTGACCACTTGGGAATGTCACATAATTACTAGTAATGACTCGTTGTACTCTCAATCTAATGAGAATTGGCGAGTCGTTAAAAATTGTATCAGTATAGTCCTTTGTGGTACAAATGATATCAGCTTGTTTGGCCCTCTCCAAACAAGTATTCATCATTGTTCTTGTTCTTGGAGTTGAAATCCCTTCTTGTCTATTCATTAGGTCGGAATCTTAGAATGGAGTAGGATTGTCGGAACATGAAATTTATAACATAAAAGGACATAGATAACCTTTTTATTATGAACTTAAAATTACCATGGAGTTGGGTAAATAAGTGTTTGGAGACACATCTAGGATTTGGAAATCTCACTGTCATGGGTTTAGCCAATGAGACAAGAATGACATGCATTGTAGTGGAATGAATTCCCAGTAGGAGTGCATAAATCATTTCAAGGATTAACTGAAGCTGTGAGAAAGTGTTTATTTTTGAAAAAGAATAGATTTTTTTTTAAATGAATGATTTATAAAAAGGGAATGCTTTGGTATTTTGAAAATGGTTTAATTTTCAAAAATGAAGTTGAATGTTTTCACAAATGGTTAAACATGGAAAAAGATTGTTTTTGGAAAAAAAATTGTGATAGTTGATGTGATAGAATTTGAAATGAAATGAAATTAGATTCTAGAGAGTGAGACATATAGATTTTTTTGTTGGTTTAGAAAATTCCACCTGATAGGCATCATATAAACTAGTTAAAAGTGGATGCTGAGAATTTGGTTGCACCCGAGCCATAGGTGAACCAATAGTTATTCAAAAGAATCACTCAGACTATTCAAACCATTCAGTTGGGACTATAGTTGGATACTTCATTAATGATATCCTTCACTGCTAAAAAATTAAGTGGAGTAAGTATAATTGTCTTCACCAAATGGCCTAAGTACACTAGAACTAAGATGAATAGGAAGCGGGGAACCTTTTTGATATGTTTAAAACTTGAAATGATGCCTTCTGTTTTGAAAGTGAAAACTCCTCTCAGTGAAAGAGTATTTCAAGAATTTGTGTGTAGAACATGTGTAATAACTATTGATGGAGCTGATCTAAGATGGTACTTTTCGATGTTGGATATGTAAGTCCATGATGTAATCCTAATTATGAATTGGATGACAACATTCATGGCGCAAATCGAGTGTTATATGATAGCATTTAATATCATGACTGAGGAAAACATTGAGCATCTCTTTAGAAGAGAGAGGATTGTAAAGAAGGGTGTAATGAAATTGTTGGAACCAATAGTGTGAACAATATCTTACCAATTGGTAGCGTTTACTATGGAATCAATGCAAGAGATCGAGGAAATTAATTTTCCCGCTGTTGTGGATCAATTTACAGATGTCATTCCCAAAAACATCGATGGGTTACCACTTCAATGGGAAGTAGATTTTATGATTGATCTCCATCCGGTGACCAGTCCTATTTCCCTTACGTCTTGTAGGATGGAACCATTAGAATTTCTGGAATTGAAATTGTAGTTAGAGGAGCTATAATGAAAGTGTTTAATTTAACCAAGTAGGTCTCCATGGGAAGCACTAGTTTTGTTCGTGAAGAAGGAAGATGGAACTCTTTGGTTGTGTGTTGATTATTGAAAGCTTAACCACATTATGATAAAGAAAAGATATCCACATCTATGAATTAATTATCATTTTATCAATTAAGGTAATCTCATTGGTTATCCACGATTGAATTGCAATCAAGATATCCCCAATTGAGGGTTTGGAATGATGATATTCTAAAGATTTCTTTCAGAAGTCGATATGGCCACTATGAATATGTAGTCAAGCCTTTCGGTCTAACAAATGCACTAGCAGTCTTCATGGAATTGATGAATCCTGTATTTCAACAATATCTAGATTATTTAGTTATTGTGTTTGTGGATGAAATTTTGGTCTATTTAGAGTCAAGGGATGATCATGAGGTGCACCTGTTAACAGTGTTACAAATCTTGGGAGATCATCGTTTTATGAAAAATTATCAATGTGTGATTTTTGGATATAAGAAGTACGTTTTCTTGGCCATGTAATTTCTGATAAGGGTGTTTCCGTTGATCTTGAAAAGATAGAAACCATTATCTCTTGGAATCCACCAATAAATGTTTTTGAGATATGGTGTTTTATTGGTATAGTTGTTTACAACTGAGGCTTTGTGTGTGACATCTCATCACTAGCTTCACAAATTACAGCTCTGAAAATAAAGATTCCTCCATTCCAATTGATGGAGGAATGATAGAATCCTTTTTGGGAAATAAAAGTCTGGCATACATTAGCACCTATCATGGTCTTTCTATAATCAAATTAGTCGTATGTGGTCTATTGTGATGCTTCAGGATCAGGGTTGGGTTGTGTTCTCATGAAAAGGGATCATGTGGTTTCTTATGGTTCAAGGTAGTTGAGGGTGCATGAGAACAATTACAAACTCATGATTTGGAGTTATCTACAGTGGTCCATGCTTTGAAAACATGGAGACATTTTCTCTTTGTTAAAAAATTTACTGTGATTACGGATCACAAAATTTCGAAACACATTTTCTCATAATGACATTTGAATCTGAGTAAAAGGGGATGGATGAAGTATCTGCAAAAGTTTGACATTGACATGATGTATACACCCAGGAATAGAAATTTGGTAGCAGATTCATTGAGTAGAAAGTCAAATGCTCAGTTGGTGAAATAAGCTTTAGATGAATGGTATTTGATGTCAGTCTTATCTAACATGCATGTGGAATGAGAATACTGAGGTGATGTTACCGTTTTATTTTCTACTACATTGGTTCCTGATATAGTAAAAATGATCAAAGTGTCACAAACATCTGATGCATAATGTCTTGTTTTATATTGAAATCTCAATAGTTGGGATACCATTGAGGGATGGAAACATAATGGGTGTTCAGTTTTGTGTTTTTGAAATCGGATCGATGTACCTATGGTTTTCTTGGAAAAACTCCTTCATGATTAAATCCATTCGATATGGGTTTTATATCCAGGTACACAGAATATATATAAGGAATTTAAGGCATAGTTTTGGTTTAGCGAAAAGAAAAGGAATGTGGCTTAGTTCGTCTCACGGTGCTTAACTTGTTAGCTGGTTAAAGTAGATCATCAAAGATAAACCGGTATTTTACAATCTTTTTCCATCCCAGTGAGGAAATGGGATCAAATAGAAAGTAATTTTGTTACAGGTCTTCCATGAACAGTCAAGAAACATGATTCCATTTGGGTGATAGTGGATCATCTACCCAAGTCGGCCCATTTCATGCCTATTCATGAAACTCATATGGCGGAGGATCTTTAAAAAATCGATATATGAGAAGTGGTAAAGAGGCATGGTGTACCAATTCCAATAGTTATAGATAGAGATATGAGGATCACATCAGGTTTCTGGAAATCCTTACAGTAAGACCTTGGGACTAAGTTGACTATGAACATGGTGTATCCTACTTAAACAGTTATAAAATATGAGCGTATAATACAAACATTGAAAGAATTGTTGAGGGATAGTGTAATGGATTTTTGTGGCTCTTTGGAGGATAATATACCCTTAGTGGTGTTCTCATATAGTAACAACTATCAGGCGTTAATACACATTTCCCCATTTGAATCATTTTATGGGCCTCCTTTCCGTTCCCCAATATGGTATGTGGAAAGAAGAGAAACATCACTAGTCAGGCCAAGCCTTGTCCAAAAAAAGGAAAATATCATACTGAATAGGAAAAAGATAGAGACAACTCAAAGTCATCAGAAATCTTATACAGATCATCGTTGAAGAATGTGGTTGTTCACTATGGGTAGTCATGTCTTCAGGAGGATCTATCCAAGGATTTTAGTTCATCACTTTAGGAATTGGAACATGTTATCTCTTAGATACGTTGTCTATTTTCAGATAATAGAATGAGTTGGATAGGTGGTATATCGATTGGAATTACCCCCAAGGTTTAGTTCAGTGCATAATGTCATCCATGTATCGTAGTTGAAAAATTATCACCCTGATCCTGATAATGTGATCAGATGGGATAACATTGAGCTAGAACTAGATGCAGCACTGGTACATTAATCAGTGCAGATCATTCATAGAAATGATAATGTCTAATAACATAAAATAATTATCCTAGTAAAGGTTTTATGGAAACATGGTCATATTCAGGAGGAGACTTCAGAACGTGAGAACGAAATGAAAAGGATGCGGCCAGAACTCTTTTTGGCCAGTAATGTTTTTCTTCTTTCTGGGGATAGAAAGACCTATGATGGGAAGATACTAGTACCCCCAATTTTGGGAACATAACCCATTTCCTCATTTTTTTAAATTTTTGTGTATATAATAGAGAGCTTCCATAAAATGGAGAGTTTCTATAAAATAGATAGTTTCCATAAAATAGATAGTTTCCATAAAATAGAGAGTTTCCATAAAATATAAAGCATCCATAAAATAGTGAATTTCCATAAAATAGAGGGTATCCATAATATAGATAGTTTCCATTATGTTAGGTGTTTCCATTATATCGGTTGTTTCCATAATGTTGGGTAATTCTATACAGTGGGTTGTTTCCATAAAGTAGGGTGTTTCAATAAAGTATGATGTTTCCATAAAAAAATGTGTCTCCATAAAATGGGTAAAGGTGAAGGATGTGAGATTTTGGGGGATTTTTAAGGTGTGTTGGGACCAAAAGGACGGTTGCACAATCCATACCTTTTTGTCCTAAACAGTGTGGTCAAACATTGGGCAGAGGTCAAATATAGATCCTATTTTCTTGGAATTTAGTCGTTTTTGCACTATATATTTCTTTTTGTAGTAAAAACTCTCATATTTCAAGATTACTATTCCTTGAAAGCTGGAGAACCCTCCCCGCATGAGTTGGAGAAATCCTATATCCTTCCCTTGGTGATTTCAATTCTGATTCTTTAGATATGTCACTTTTCATTACAGATTTTTCATGTTTTCTTAGATCTTCTTATATCTACTTCTCTGATCTCCATTCATTCTCATATCTGAACCTACAGTGGTTTAATCTATGATTTTTATGCCGAATATTTCAATATTGATTCGTGAACTTTCTAGGATAGGATATCTATGACTTCTCTTAGAGAATCGACCATCATCTTTATGTGCTCATCATATTTGGTTAAATTTTCATAAACTCATTCGAGGTGGGTGGATTCAATCTCATCTCCACTTGCTAGAAATAATTTTTGTATATTCAAATTGTTTTATTGATTGTGAATTTTATGGTAATATATTCATCTATGATGATTTATGGTTTTTGTGAAATTGTGTGATTTTGGTGAATAGTTGTGAAAAAGGTGGTTTAATTTAAAATGATGATTTTAAATTATAAATTTTATAGAATTTATAAATGGTTAATGAAAAAGGAGTTTTATATAGAAACAATTTTCAATAAAAATGGAGTTTTATGGAATGGTTTTGGAGTTGAAATGGTTTGGCATTGAAATGGTTTCCGCAGAAATATTTTTCAATAAAAATGTGTTTTTATTTAATGGTTTATTATTGATTTATCATTGGTCATATGTGTTGTGTGTTAATATTTCATATACATGGATTGTTTAAAATACGACCTTGTGCTCGGTGCCAAAGGTTTAATGGCACATGATAATTTCATATACGGGGCGTGGATGAAATATGACCTTGTACCCGGTTCCGAAAGATTACTAGAACATGGGAAATAATTACCTTGTAATGACTTGGTAGATTGATTAGAAACCACTAATTATTATGGAACTATCATAATGTATCATTCATGGTTGGTTTCAAGGGTTTTATTAATGGTTGGGTATTCTGATTTAGGGATATTTGGAAATGAATGTAAATATTGTTTGTTTATTTTTCATGAAAAATATATTGCTGGAAAAATTTGTTTCAATTGTACTTGTGTGGTTTTGGTAATGAATGGTATTGGAAACATGTTTATATTTATTTATAAACTGATTTTGTGAAAATATTTTATATCACAAAATTTATACAATTATTGCTAACTCTTTTATCTTAGTGGCTTGAGTAGGGATGTCATTGGGGAAAACCTACTGTGTTTCATACTCACCCAACATTTGTAACTTTGGTTCTTTTGCCGATGCTATCTTCCAGGATAGTTGAAAAGGTAATGTTTTACACCTATTTGTCACAACCTCCTGATGTTGGGTTGTTCGGATATTTTGGAGCTTGGAGCATGTGGAACATGGAGTCTTGAGGTCTTTTGAGAGTCCTGTGTAGTTTATCCACTGTGTACTCTCATACGTAGTAATCGTTCTATTGTTACTTAATTTTTTGTGGTTTGGAGTGCATGAAGTTCTAGAGTTGTCTTTCATTTGTTCATTTATCATATAGATAATTTTGGGCTATGTATGGTAGATTTATTGGTTTATTTCCAAAAGGGTATGTCGTCCCCCACTTGTATTTGAAACCCTTCGACATTTATTGCATGCCTTTCGCATCGTGGGGATTTCGCTTAAGGAAAAGTATTGAATCACTGTAATCTAAATCCAATTAGAATTAGAAGGTCATTAAAAATACCCATGTACCATAAATGTACTGGGAAATTTCCAACATTCACGCAACCATAGGGTGTCTTGTGGGGCCCATTACCTAGTTCACAGCCTCTGCCGTTACTGCGGAAAAACTCAATTGCACGTCAATTTTAAACTCGGGAGACACTAATTGCATGCCCCTACTTATATGAAACTATTTTCATTCCAAGGTACTTGTGCGCCAAAATCATTGTGGGCTAAACTACTTGTGCGCCAAAATACTTTTTTTTCAAAGTACATGCGCACCAAACTACATGCATGCAATTTCCAATTACATGAGTAGAGCTCAAATTTTATCTAATTTTTGAGAATCAATGAAAATGAAATTTGGTGTCCAACTATTAATAGGATTTTTGGGACCTTGTGAGAGAGGTGCATTGATCACCTTCCACGCCACTTTGTGACTTGCGAGCCGCTTTGTAACTTGTGCGCCCCTTCTTGACTTGTGCGCCCATTGCTGACTTGCGTGCTGCTTGATTACATGTGCGCACATTCTTTCCTTTTTCATGTTTTTGATTGATGAAATTGAAAGATGAATTTCACGCCCCATCTTCACTTGCACACCAATTCCTGAAATGCGTTCCAATTCGTGACTTGTGTGCCACTTCTTCACGTGTGCGCCCCTTTCTTTCCATTGTCATATTTTTCTGGGATGATCGAGAAATATGACATGTGCACCAATTCTTCACTTGTGCGCCAAGTTATTTCCTATTTCATATTTTGATGTTTGATTTTGAAAGTTTCTTGGTGCACATAATTCCAATCGCCCACTTTGTCAACAAACAAAAGCACCTCAAAATGCTTCAATGATACCTTGAGGGATTTTTTCCCAATAGATGTAAAAACCCATGTATTTATATAATAATAATTTTACATTTTTATTTTTATTTATGAATAAGGTATTATTTTAACATTTACATGTATTCTTTTTCTAATAGCATACCCATCACAAAATAATGGGTTACTTTGATATCTTATGTTCCATACAACATTGAGTTATACTGAAAAATAATATAATAATATTATTATTCTAAATTGTAGTTAAATACTTGAAATTGTATTGGTGGGAAAGAACATGAAATAACTAAAATAGGATTATACATGTTTTTGAAACTTTTTTAAATCTATTCCAATAATATTAGAGGCTTAAATTAAGAATGAATCCAATTTTTAGCATTATATGCTCTAATATTTTTAAAAGGTTGTTTTACGACCTTTTAATAGAGAACCAATTTTAAATATAGTTTTTGTCACAACTATATTTTTTATTTGACAAAATAAACATCTTACATAGGACTAGGACATCAAAAAATATTGGGGATAAATTTACGGTCAATTTCAGGTAATGTTCATTTTTTTAATAAATAGTGAAAAATACAGCATTTTATGTCAAAAGTATCTTTTCATATAATTTAATTATATTGTTAGATTTTACTTTTAATTAGTTTTTAAACTATAATTGAATTATATTTTTATTATTTAATCCAATTTTGTTCATTGGATGTAATTTGACATTGAAATTGTATACAAACACATGTCAATATTTTGGTAGTTTTGACATCTTAAAACACACTTTTTGGTTTTGACAACGGGAATTAATTTTAAATTAATTTCTGAAACATCTGTGTTTCGATTTTGAAAAAAATGGATTCCATATTTGGAATCAAAATTTCCAAGTTGTTTAAATATATTCATTTTATTTTTTTACATTATGCATAAAAACATCAAAAATTATTTTATTTAACATGGTTAAACTGTAAATACGGTAAATAAGCATAAAAATATTATTATAATAATATTAAACAACCCTAACATGTGTCCTAATACTATTGGAAGATATTTTTCTAGACATGGACATCATTGTGTTTATTTTGGGTCCCTATGGAGCCACATTGATGTGAAAATGACATTTTATAAGAATTAATGAAAATTAATGAAAAATATAACATAAACATGTGTTATTTACTAAAAAAATCATATGGGGTTATATAACTTGTCCCTTCAACAATAAATAGTAATTAGAAAGTTAAAAATATTTCTACATAATGTTATTTCATTAATAATTTTTATACATCATATATATATATATGTGACACAATGATGATGTAGCGATTACCATATTAATGAATGATTTAAATAAATGGGATTATAAATTTTAAATAAATTAATTTGGAAATATTTTATGCCATCTGCAAAATTTATTGATTATTATGACTTGTTATCTTGTAATATATGATTTTTTTTTGAAATAATCAAGGTGAGATTGTTTTTTAATAATTAATGGGATGACAATTATATAAATTGACATAAATGAGTTTTTAAAACAAATTCTATATTATTATATGATATAATAGTCCTAAATATATACAATTATTCCAAATGACAACGATAATGTGAACATTTCCTCAATAAGCCACTTTATATTAAATTGGAATTTTATATTAACTATATTAACCATATTGTATTAATATACAAGAAGACATGGTAAGTGGTAAATTAGTTAACAAATGGTTAAAGCTAAATCATAATGTTAAATTTGTGTCCTATACATATTTAGACAAAGTAGGTGATATGATTTCTACTCATAATAACATTATATTTGAAATAAATGACATTTGGACCTTTTGAAACTGAAAATAATTTAATAATAAAATAATATTCAAAATGTTCCTAAATTGCCCCTCCTACCTCTTATAAAAGGAAATAACCTCAACCCATTTAATCACACATATAAATACCCTTTTATCGTACAACCTCTACCTAAATAATCTCCTGACATCCCTATAATATTTATATAATCCTTAATAAATGTAGAATGTAATTCAAGAAATTCTTTTTGCACAAATCCAAAAGAGTTACGCAATTTAGATGTAACATCTTCTTTCATGTTAATTCCATTTATTCTCATTCTAAACTACCAACTATCTTCTTATTCATTGATTGAATAACATCAACAATGTTCTCAATATACTAGGATGTTTTTATGAGATGTATTTGAACTACACTTGCACACACCTCCATCTAATGGATATGAACATACTGATCCTGTGTACAGTGAATGACTACCTCACGAAATAATGATTATTCAATTTTCCCCTACCACCTCTCATGGGGGCCATTAAGATAGAAATCTATTTATATATTATATATATATTATATATATTTTCACTTTTCTTCTGTAATTGTTTTTAGAAGCATTCATTTTTTTCTTATCATGACGTGTATATTTGATAATTTTATTTGAGGAAATGTGGACTACCACTCCCATAATGTTATATGAATCGTTCATGATATATATGGAATGTATAAAGGACAGTGTTAATGAAATTATGTAACATATATAAAATCTGATATTGTACTGGATTTTTTATTTAACAATTTATCATTTAATTTTCATTCTTTTAAATATGACAAATAAATGAAAGTATCATTCATTCATACATACGACATACCATCTCCATGAACGGTGCATTTCATTTCCAATCACAAAATGTTATTTACTATTATAATTACATATATACACTAGATATATATGTGATATTTAAATCAATAATATCATTTTGGATATTATGTAAAGTTTAATACATGGAAAATTTACCACAAAACATGTTCTTTTTTGACTCAAGTATCGAATATCAACAAAATGACTGATATTAACTTAAATAATTATGTAATGTTTATAAAATGGTAATAAGTAATATAAAAGGAATAATAAACATGAAATAAATTCTGAATCATGTCAAAATTAACTTAATTTTATTATTTAAGAAGAACAAGGAACTTATGTGACAAGTCATACTAATGGTATGAGACTTCATCTCAATATCCATTCGTTGAGGAATATTTTTATTTGTACAAAACATTCATTTATACGATGAATATACCCCCTTTTAATTTTAATTTAATTAAAAAGGGAAAATTTATCTATGAGGTATTTTAATAAATGAAAAAATGATTTTTTTCTTTTTAACATACATGATGAGAACAACATTTCTGTCATCATGACCATTATTTGATATTCGGATTCCATAATAAGAAATAATGTTTTTAAATGAAAAATCAATACCATATATTAATTTTATGTATTTTTCTATTGAAAATGGATTTTAAAATACATTTATTATGTTAAAATATTGAAAGGATATATTGTGATTGCAATGTAGAAATGTTATCCTTCCTTTATTATTTCATTATGTGTTATGAATAGGTTTTGGTTCTTGGGAATTATTTACTTATATAGGTTGTTCCATGATAAACATATGGTGGTTGAGCCCAAGATAGCTCTCTAATGCATTATGTAATTTTATAGATGTAAATGATTATGATTCACCTATGTTATTTAGGGAATACTTTGTGATGGGTATTCCAAATGTGACTCTCTATATAGATGTGAAAGGTATAATGTAAGTATGTTATAGATTCCAAAAGATTCCTTTGTGTTTTAGGAATTCTATGTGTTATTCATAAATAATATTATATCATGACGTTTGTTAACGAGATTATGTTTTATGACTGTAAAGTGTCATTTCATTTATTTGTATATATTTATGGAATAATGTTTTTGTCCTTATTTTATAACCCTTACTAAGAATTTTATCCTCATTCCATTTTTTTGAAATGTTCCTCATGGCATATAATGAAGGGTATGAGAAAAGAAGATTTCTTGAAAATTTATATCAAGAAAATAATTCTATTTTTATTTAATGAGTATTAATTATTTGAAAAAATTATTCGATAGAGAATAAGTGTCAACTTTTTAATTTTTTATATGTAATTAAATAGTTATGGACTAATTCTATAAAACGTTAAACCTAAATATATCGTCAATGTTGAATTCTTGAGTTTTCTCAATATTATGTAATGTTTACAGTTGGGTCTTATAACCTATATAGATAATCAAGGTAGTGTCTTACTATTCCTCAACCACTAAATCATTTTAAAATTATATTATAGTAAAATATACAATTATATCAGGAAGGATACCACTTATTCTATACATCATTAATCTAGTCTCTATCTTGTCCCCATGGAAAATTTTGTGTCACTACCTTTTCCACTATATCTATGAATCAGAAAAAAATATTTCATTGGAAAATAAAATACAACATACTATGAAAATATTTCACATTCCATGACCAAATAATCTCTACCACATATCCACTTACACATGCCAACTACCATATTCCACAATCATTTATCCCATATAATTTTAATATAACACAACATGGTCTAAATGGGGGAGAATGGGAGGGGAGTATTTACCTATATATTTCAACCATATCCATGATTTTGGGGTACACCCCAAACCCATGAACTATATGAGTATTAATATTATTAACCAAAATGTATGGTGTTGTGTAATAACTGTAAAATCATAAGAACAATTATGATATTTAAAATCATTATGATTGGTTAATTCCCAATCATAACTCTTTCAAAACCACAACATATCATCTCATGGTATGTACTATTATATTATTAATTTTTCTACCAATTGATATATGAAATTAAAAATACATCTTTAACACATCCATAATTAGAAAAATCCATCATATTTCTTATTTCATTACCACTAATGTTGCTAACTTCTAGACACTAAAATTAATTAGCCACATTAATTATAAAATATTTTTTTCCTGAATAGTTTTATGTTTTAAGTTATAGAAATCTATTACACAATTATTTAACTATTAATTTAATTAATTCAAAAAATACATAAATAAAAAATATAACCTATAATTATTAAAATTATTGCATTTCATCATTAAATTCTCAAAAAAAATTTTTGGATACACTATCACTAACTGGACATAGTAACCACCCTATAATCATCAATCATGACAATAAACCATAATAGTGAATCTCATTAATACATTTTACCATTATATATAAAAAATTCATTGTAATACACATTTAACACTATAGACAAACCATAGAAAACTCATATAGTACTGTTGGTATACTTGGAAACAAACCATTAGTCACAATTCCAATTGAAGAACAATAACATATTATTTTATATCATATATCAAACTAAAATTTCATACTCAACAAAAAAAATAAAAAACAAATCACATTTTCTACATCATTATTACGTTATAATCAAGAAAATTACTTGTAAAATTTATAATAGAAATATAATTTTCTATAATTACATTATTATAGTACTATGTTTTACCATAATATCAAATATAAACATAAGAAATATATTGTAAATCATGTGATATACATGACCATATTGTAATATTAACACAATTTGAATTATTTATTTTCAGAATGACAATCTGGTGTTTTTATATAAGAAAACTAGTCATAAATAAACCACACCAAATAATGACAATATGAGTGAATATAATTTATCATCCTCAAACGAAGGACTGCCCTTTTTTTTCTAGAATTTAGAATCTCTATAATAATATTATCCCATAACCATAATATATCTATTATAAATTACCTTATGTTGAAACATTATAAATGAAATTATTTCTGAATGACCCAACAAAGTAAAAAAAATAGAGAAAATAACAATGAAGAAGAAAAAAATAATTATTTCTATTAATGGGAATATGAACAAAAGAAGGAATAAAATTAATGTTGATGGAAATCATATTATGATCAATCATTTAAACCTATTGGGTGGAAAAACATATTCTATAGGGAAATAATATTATTAAATTTATAAGAAAACCATAATTTATAAATAAAAACACTGTTTAATGAATATTTCATAATGTGTTTTGTTTTTAGTGAAATAAATTTTCTAACAATAGGGCCTCTAAAAAACAGTTCTATCCCATAATGTTCCCCATAGCTCATGTCAAAACAATTAAATTTTATATGATCTATATTCAAATTATAGTGCAATGATATTCACTATGACATAATGAAAAATCATCTATATTTAATAATTCAACCCTAAAATATGTGCATTTATATTACTCCTCCATCACTTTAATTAAAAAACAACCAATTAAATCATTTAAAAGTAATAATAATTATATTTTTATGAAATACCAAACTATTTAAAATCATAATAACATAATGGAACCTTTTCTAATAAGGAAAAATTATAGAATGGTAAATTTTCACCCAAAAACAATATGATGTGATTTAAAAAATCATGTAACAATGATATAAAAAATATTAAATGGATAAAATATTAAATTTAATTAAGATTCTATTTCTTTGTTGACTCATTAAGTCAAAATAAGGGGGAAATATGTTATTTTCCACATAATTTTATGGAAGTTAAAAAATCATCTCAAATGATATTCTCCTATATTATTCACTAATCAAGTGACTCTTAGAGGCTAGAGAACAAGAAAACATAAAAATATATAAGGAATAAAATCTGAAAACAATATTATATATATCTTAAATTAAAATTTTATATGACAATCATGGAGAAAATTGAATGAACAAGGAAATAAATAAAACCAAACACCCCATTGGATTCCTCTAAAATAGTAATATCCCCATTTGATAGAAGAAAACAAAATAACAAAATAACATACTAAAATAAATAAATCATTAATACATGAAACAATTAACAACATCAAAATAGTAATTGTATAGAAAAATAACTATCATTAAAAATACCACAACTATGATTGAAACCACCACACACATTCCTCCAATCCACCACGCCTCCGAGAATCATGAATATAATTTATGGAACACAAGAACATCACCTTCTCCTAGTGATCTAGATTATTTTTATTCCACTATAAAAATAACATAAACAACTTATAATCCATCTATTACCAATCAATTATAATTTTTATAAATATCTTATAAAATTATTAAAACGTAGATAATTTCATGTGTAAAATATAATTAGAATAAAAAACCAACAAACATGCCACATTTTCTAACAATATTGTTTTCTAAGAAATATTTAACCAACCGATGGGAGTGATTAATATCTCAAATGAAACAATTCATTACAGGAAAATGATGATTTCTTTTAAAATGCTCATTGACATTGAACTATATAGTTATACTGCTTAAATCAATATTCAATTTAAAAAAATCGTATGCGACAAAAAAAGTTTTATAAACCACACATAATTTTGAAATTATATGTTGGTATAATTTTATTAAAATAATCAACCACGCTAAAAATTTGAATCCCATAAAATATAGATTATCATGCAAACCCATGAAAATATTAAAATGGGTCCATACCAATGGATGAGTGAACTAGTTAGTTTAGTGAATCTTTACTAATAAAAATGATTCACCCCATAGTATAAAAAATCAATAATATATTCACATAAATCTCACTAATTCACTTGGATAGTTTTATCTATCCACCCCTATATTTTAAAATGAATATCAATAATAAAACAAGAAATAACGAAAAATTCATCCTATAGTATATTTTATAATGTTGTGATAAAACATAAATGACTATTGTAGAGGATTTTATTTCAAATCTAGTGAAGAATATATAATTTATTTGTATAAATCCTTTCTAAATCATTCACCACACAATACTCACCACAATAAAATATTTTGAATTAATCAGTTAAGACATATTTACACAAATGGTGTCATCTCTACCATGTGTTCAGTTTATATCCATTGAAATATGTCCTATTTTTTAACCATTGAGAATCTAATTACAAAAACATAAAAAGAAAACACTATTTTTAAATAGACAATATATTTAATAAATTACTATTAAACCAATTTAAATATTAAAAACATAAAATCATTCCACAAACAGGATCCAATATTTCAGTTTCATGGAAAAAATAGGGCAATAAATAACATTTTGAAAAATAAAACGCAATAATTTATTTAATTCCTCATTATTTAACTTCTTATTGTCCATTTAATTCTCCAAATATATGTAGTCAACTGAGTATATACATCAAAAAGAGGTGAGATGAAATCTTTGTAAGAGGATAGATAATAAATTTAAAAAAATATCACATTGATTGATTAAAATCGTAACATTGTCATCATAATCATGAGAGTAAGCATTAGATAATTGAATGGATTGCAGCAATGTATAAAAATGAAACATCATGTCTTAGTTGTAAACTACCTCACATATTTTTGAACAATGATATCATTATGATCAATCATATTTCACTTTTTTAATAAGATACATTATATTAACCAATTATTTGTAGTGCTATAAATTTTTTGGTGCACATATCACATCATAACATTAAAATCGTGGTATATAGTTTCGGGTGTACCTGTCTCATCCTAAAATTATAATTGTCAAAAATCCCACAGATATAATTTATGAATTCTTTTAATGAAATAAAACATATAATGTAATTTGATTTTTTTTTAAAATCATACTGTCAGAAATTTTATGTTCTTAAATAAAAGAGGTAATAACATAAATTATATAAGAATCATCATCCATGTGTTAAGATGAAATAATCTCTAGATATAAAATGTTTTTTTTGAAAAAAGAGTTCTTTACCAATAAATTATGTATTTTGAAATTCAATTATAAAACATAAATATCAAAAAAAGGAAATATAATAAGGAATAAATTATATTTAAGGAATAACCATTCTAAAAATGGCGTAAAATTATGAAAACCCAAAGAAAAATATTTTTCTTGGAAAATTTTCCATACATTGTGTCTGAATGATTTCATCACATTTGAATCTTGAATAATCACATTAAATTCCTTACTTAGAAATTAAATACCTTTTATACATGAATATGATTCATTGTGGTATTATTATATTATTTTATGGTTCTTTGGATGAGTTATATAGTATAATTTCATTGTTTCAGGGAGTTCATTTTCTTAGTCTCATGATCTGTTAACTTGTATATATGTATGGATGTTAGTGTAAAACGTGAATAATTATCCAAAATTGTTATTATATGTTTTTAATAGTATTCAAAAATATTAAATTTCCTTTTATATTTTTTTAATATGTTATGATGATGAATATATAGATAAAAATTAATGATGATCATTTTAGGTTAATATTGGAAATTTTTTGATCCCAAATAACTCATTTTGTTATATTATTATGTATGATGAATAAATGTTATTTATAGAACCAAAATATAGTTATAATATAGACATTACAATAATTTCTCAAATATTTAATGGTTTTATTAACATCATTGATGTTTTGAAATTAAAATAAATGTACATCTCCCACGATGTCAGCAAATTAATTTATCACGATTAGTAATTTCATTTATAGAAAAAAAGATAGAGACAATGAGATGTGTTTAATGAATTGTGTTCAGTTAAAATGATATAATAACAATATATAAAACATAATGTATTTATCATTATATTTGGATTATTTAATTTGATGAGAATATAATAAAAGGAATTATGTTGAAAAAAATAAAAATGGAAATGATTTTTCCACTTGGATTTGTCCACATTGAGAACTTATTTAAGGAAATGGTTTTAGTCAATTAATTAGACCAAGTGTTCATAGTTGTTTGGTATGGAATAAGGAACTGTATTGGTCAAAATTTAGTCAGGTCTCAATACATTGGAGTTGTGAGTAGAGGAGAGGGTGGGGGTTGGTATTTATAGTGGGGTAGAGGGGTGCTTTCACAATATTATTTACATTATTTTATTATATTGTCTCAAGAATATAAATAGTTTGATAATTATCACTAAATATAATAATATAACGAATTATAATAGGATATTATGGTCATTAAATCATCAATACTTCAACAATGACTCAAAAAATAATTTCATTGGTATTTATATTAAAATAATCATATTTTACTATTCATAAAAATTCAAATATCTCAAAAAATTAAAAAAAATCAACATAACTTTTATTTTGACTTGTATAATTATAAATTGAAATCCATTTTATGAATAATATTTTAAATATCTGTAATTTTATTTAAATAATAATTTACCTCCAAATATATATTTTTTAATTATAACTTATTTTATAACACAAAGATAAAATAATTAAGGTCCCATAAAATTATAATAAAATCATAAGAAAAAAATATTAATTTATGTATACACATTATGAAAATAAACTTTCTTTTAAATTATTAAATTAGTCATGAAATTTTAATTAAATTTTTATAAATTTGACAAAATCCTAAAATTTAAATATTAAATTTGAAATTATTTAATTACTTTTTATATTTTATAAATATAACATTTTTAACTATTAAGACGTATTCTTATTATTTACTCATTTGTGAGTGTGGTTAATATTCATTTATTTACTTTACTATTTATATGTATTATATTTCTATTCCTATGTTCAAGTCATTATTTCATCGAGATTGGTTCCTTAAATTATAGATATACTTCTTATTTAAATAATTATCTGTTATCATATCTTTTCTATGGGGTATAGTTGATTTTATGTGAATTATAATATATGAAATCACTATAGAAATTGACAAATTCCATTGATTAATGTTTTGGTCATTGCATTCTTCCCCCTTTTGAGATTTCACCCTTGAATTTTCCATTTAAAAAAAGGTGAGGGCACTTCTCCTTTATCACCTTCTCTGGTAATTGTGCTTATTATTCATACTTGTGGTTCCTAAAAAACCCTTTGGAATGGTTTGTTTTTTGTATTTTCATAGTACCTTATCTCTCTATTCCAGAATCTATACTCGAATACCCTCTAAATGTAGATCATCCTCTATCTATACACCTTTTTGTTTAGTACATGTGAGAGATCTGGTATGCATTTCTTCAGGAGTGATGCATGGAACACATTATGAACATGAGAAATATTTGATGGAAGTGAAAGCTGATATGCCACATATTCGATCTGATGAAGGATCTCAAAGGGACCATTATACCTTGGAAAAAGCTTCCCTTTATTTCCAAATATCATGACTCTCTTCCTTGGTGATATTCAAAGGAAGAATTCATCATCAATAGGGAATACCATATACCGTTGAATTTTGTTAGCATGGCTCTTTTTTCAACACTGAGTACCTTTGATAGTCATATTGGTGGATTGAACCTTCTCTATCATCTCTTGCACACAATCATGTCTAAGTAGCATATTTCTTGAAACTTCATCCAAACATTTTTGAGTTCTACATCACATTCCATATGGAGCTTCATATAAAGTCATATGGATACTCAAGTGGAATCTATTTTTATATGAGAATCTACCAATGGATGATTCTGATCCCATCCACATTGAATTATAAAGACAAGCCTCTTAGTATATATTCAAGTGTCTGAATTTCCTATTCAATTAGCCATCGGATTGGGGATGATTGGTCATGATAAAATTTATTTCAGTACTCAAATCATATTGATAATCCCTTAGAATATTGATGTAAACTCTTGATCAGAATTAGAGACAATAAAGAGTGGAACCCCAATAGGTTTCACTACATACTTCACATATATCGTAGCATGTCTATCCAGAGATAGATCTTCACGAATAACAATAATGAGGGATGTGTTGGTGAGTCGGTCCACCACAACCCATATTGCATTATTTCCTCTTGATTTCATTGGGAGACCCACAAAAATTCCGAGTTAAATTTCACCAATTCCACATGGGTATAGGAAATGGTTTCATCAAACATTTGAGATTTTTTTACACTACATTATCATACTAACATATCACACACCATGAGATATATTCTACAATAACCTTATTCATGTTATCCCTTGAGAAATTTTCTCAAACATCATAGTATATCATGGTTCTACCAGGATTGATATAGAATGTTGAGCTTTTTTCATTATCCAATAGTTTCATTTTTATCCCTGGTGATGAAGGAACTCAAATACTTATTCCAAACTGAATCACACCATTATCATCGATATGGAACTCTTTTATATCCCCTTTTTTTACTGCATTCACCATCTTTTGTAACTCTAGATCATCCATTTATGCCTCCTTAATATTATTTTGGAAATATGGGTGGAAATATTTTGGGAAAGATAGGATGTAGTGTCTACTCTTATGATTTAAAAATCCATTCTTTTCAAATCTATTAAGCATGGTATTTCTCAATCCAAATCATGGATAGAGTACCATGTATATTTTGTTATGAGAATCAGCTACCTTGTACACCTTACCAGGAGGATAGTGATTTGATCAGTCGTAGTATATTATTGTCTTTAACAAAATACTTTGATTTGTGTTGAGATATTTCATTGTGAATATATACTTTATGCTCTTGTGATCGGTATATATGACTCAGTTCCCACTATAGAGGTTGTACCACCTGATTTTCATTGAAAAAAATCACCACTTTTAGATCTAGATCATTCATAATGTAGTTTTGTACGTGGATATGTAATAACTTTGAGGAGTATTCTACAACAATTATATATTTTCATGGCTACAAAACTCAATACTTTCTTTCAAAAACAACTACATATCAAAAAACATTCTCCACTTTTTAGTAATGTGAGTACATGTGTAGTGATCTATCATTTATTTATATAATATATTTTTCATCACATTCTTATGTCCAGATGTACTTTACCCCTTTTCATATTATCTTTGTTAGAATATTTGATAATAATGAGATATTTTACACAAAATGTTGGTAGTACCCAACTAATCCAAAAAAAAATACAGATTCCTATGACACTAGTGTATGGTTTATTATTAAATTTCCATTGGTTTTTTAAAGGTCCATATAAATTCCCTCACATCTAATACCATGTCCCAAAAGGAGACTTTATGTATCCAAATGAAACACTTTTTGATCTTTGAATACAATTTATCGTTCCTTAATTATTCCAACCCATTCCATATACGTACTTCACGTTCCTCTATGATATTCGAGTAGATGAGAGTATTTTCAATAAAAACTGGCCCAAAATGTTAGTGGTAGTTTAGAAAGAATCAATTAATCTAATCAATGAATATTGAAGGGTCATTATTAATTCGGAAGTGAATCTGCAAAAACTCAAGGTTCTGATAACTTGTATGGAATGAAGTCTTATAGATATCAACCTTAATCACCTTTAGCTGATGATATACAAAATGAAGATCCAACTTTTAGAAGTAGTATCATCCTTATATCTGATTGACCATTTCATCAATCATGGGAAGTGGATACCTAGTCATTATAGTGATATTATTGATTTCTTGATAATCGACACAAATCTGCATTAATCCATCATTCTTCTTGATAAAGAGCACTAGCGCACCACAAGGGGATTAACTAGGTAATATGAACCCATTTATCAAATTATCTTGTTGCTAATTATTTAACTCTTCTAGTTCAATAAGAGACATCCTATAGGAACACTTTGAGATAAGAGTAGCTATGAGTATGATCTAAATTTTCAACACAATCTCACAGTCCAGGTTGAGTTTGGGTAAATCACCAAGAAATACATTACTATATTCTCTCATGATGGTAATTTTCTCTAGGTTGACACTTTCCATTGACTGAACCTTTTGAGTAAGGTATTGTTATTTATAGAGAATAAAAAACATCACCATTGAAGTATTTTCCAAATGATATTCATGATCTTATATTCATTCATTGTGAATCATGGTATGTTTTAGAATATGAAATGAAATTTCATTTTGCAGAATGTTTATATGTTCTCTAATAATGTGTTCCAATCAATCACTAGTATAGTGTCGAATTCCACCCTGGGAAGTATTATTATATTTTCTTAAAGAATCATCCCACGTAAACTAATAGGTGAATATTCCAACACTTATCTTTAAATGGTTCCACTACTAGGTTTTTAAGGATATATCTACTTCACAAATTTATGGTATTGATTGAATACTCATAAAATCATTTAATATATAAAATAATGTGTACAACTAGAATAAGAGAAAACACTATTCCACTCTTGAGTCAATTAGAAATGTGCCATGTATGACTTTATTTTCATGTTGCACTCTAGTAGTAGTGATGTTTTACGCCCTGCCTTAATCCTTTAGATTTTCTATCTATTGATGATGATTATCCTCTTATAATCAAGGTTTAGTGCAATTTCTTGCATAGTTACCTTTCTCCCAACTGTTGTAACATTGAACCATGTGTGGTGATATCTTTTCCTCCACCACATTATCCTACCTTCTCATGTTTTATTTGGACATTCATGATTTTAGTGGCCTTCTCTCTCAAACTTGAATCATTCCCCCATCCATTTGAGGATGTTTCCTTGATGCTTCATCCAACATTATTGACATGTGGGTGGTTTTGTTTTCTTGACTTCTTTCTCATTAGATACTATATCTTGAAACATCAACTTGCGGTGGATATTATTATAGTAATGGGAAAATTATTCGACCTCCATTTCCATATTGACTGCACATCTAAGAACTTCTTCATAAACCCCAAAGAATCAAATTCAATGATCCTTTCAAAGGTATGTTGTTAAATCACTAATGATTGTTTCAATTTTTCTATCATTGTTGATAAAAAATGAATCATATCATGAAAGCCGTGTGAAACTTGCTTTATAGTCCATGAAATACTTTTAGTCCTTTTTTATCTAATCTATGAGTTCTCTCTCATTTTTGTTTCAATATTTTGAAAGAAATAATTATTATGAAACATTATCTTAATGTATTCCCACTCTATGTATCCAATTTCAACAATCAAATTGGTGTTCTAAATCAAATCCTAGAATTTATTAGACCCTCAATCACGATGATAAACACTATGATTCACCTTAAACATATTATAATTGCTAATAAAAAAAGATATTATCCATTTAGTTAACCAAATATTCCAAAACTAGTGTATCAGACGATGCACCAAACGTCAGTGGTCATTACCACAAAAAACATTGAGTAGAGAGTTTCTTCCCCTATGTTGAAAGAGTATGTTCTATATTATACAAGTTATTTTTCATAACTTGAGACATATGGGTAAGCATCACCATGAAATTTTGAACCTCTCCCCTCAATGAATAGTGATTTCATTTAGGAAATTTATGCATTGTCCCACCTAAATTTTTTTGTCTTGGATTCTCCTAGTTCCCACCATTATCTAAAAAAATTTAAACAAAACATAATTAAACAATTCATCCATAAATAATTTATTCCTTTGGGAAAATAAGTCTAAAGACATATCCATTTATATACCTATATTTAAAATTTCTACAATGACACTTATTCTATTCTTACATATACAGGGTCTCATACTAAGGGATTTCACAGTTGTTTACTAAAAATAATTCACAAATTAACAAATATATGATCTAATAAAAACTATAGAACCAAATTTTATTGTATTAATATTAAATAATTTTAACTATTAACAACATAAAATCATTGAAAAACTATGATCCCATGGTTTATTGTATTGGGAAACTATAACCAAATAAACATTTACAAAATAAAATATAATCATTTATTTAATTACTTATTCTATATCATCTTATTGTACCTTTAATTCTACTTAGTACAAGTAGTTAGAAGAGGATATAGATCAAAAAGGGTGAGTTGAAATCCCAATATTTGGATAGGTATGAAAAATAAAAAATATAATATGAGGTGATAAAAAATATAACATCATCATCATAATCAGGAGGGGAATAATTATATAATGGAATAAAATTTGGGAATATATAAGAATTAATCATTATGTCTTAGTGGTAATCTACCAAAAAAATTGTGAAAAAATATAGCATCGTTTTCACACATAAATGAATTTTCTCATGAGATACACCAAATTAAACAATGAATTTGCTGGTTATATAATTTTTGATGCACCCATCACATCATATCATTTTCAGTTCACTATATAATTTTGGTTTCACCTGTTACATCATAACATTTACATAATCATACATGCCGTATAGAACATATATCAATTTTGGGCATAAATAAACCATAGAATGTATGGGATTCATTTAAAAAAATAACACATTAATAAACATTGGGTTCTGAGATAAAATGTGGAATATAATACTTGATAGAAGAATCATCATCCTTGAGTGACGATCAAAGAATCCCAAGAAGTAAAAGGTCTGTTTTTTTGAAAAAATAGTTATTTGGGAAAACATTATGTTTTTAATTTACTTTGTTAAAAAAATTATATCCCATAAATGTTATGATAATAATTAATAAATTAAATTTAATGAATATTTGTACTGAAAATGGGGTGAATTAGGGAAACCCCAAAGAAAGAGAGTTGGGTATGTCAATTCCCATTACCTTTTTTCTGAATGATTTATTCACATTAACATCTTATATAATAAAATTTTATTAATTAATTAACAATTAAATAAAATTTATAAATTAATATGATTAATTGTTGTTTCATTATGTTCTTTTATGGGGAATGTATGATTTATAGTGATTAATTTCAACGTTCCAGGATATTCGTTTTCTATGTTTTAATGATCAGTTCACTTGTATACATGAATTTTTGTTCGTGTAAAATGATGATAAATATCTAAAATTGTTATTATATGTTATTAATGATATAAATTATGTTTAATTGATATATTTAGGAATTTGGTGTATGGTATGGGGGTTATTATTTAGTTAAAATTTAATGATTCTCGTTTAAGGTTAATTTTTGCAGTGTTTTAATCATAATGAACTCTTTTTGTTTTATTATTATGTGTTATGTATAAATGTTAGATCTAGAACATAAATATGGGTATTATATAAAATTTATAATCTATTTTAATTTATTTAATGGTTTTATTAACATCCTATATGTTTTTATTTGAAAATAAATGTGCATCACCCACGATGTCGGTAAATTGACACATCTCGAGTAAGAATATCATTTCTAGAATAAAACAGTGGGAGGGAGGAGTTTAATGATATGTATTACATTATCATGATATAATATAATTATGTAAACCACACTATAGTTATAATTTCATTTTTATTATATAAGACTAATATAATAGAACTAATAAAATGTAATTGAAGTGAAATTTATTGAAAAGGGAAAATGATTTTACCTATTGGAATTATCCTTATTTAAAAACTTATTTGTGAAAAGATTTTGTTATTTAGATGAGAACAAGATCTCCTAGAAGTGTGTGAGAGACTAGGTAATATTGGGGGAATAAATTTATGCAAGGCATAAAGCTTTAGAGGTGTGAGGATAAGAGGGGGTGGGGGGTGGTGTTTATATTGGGGGAGTAAGGTGTTTTCTCAATATTATATTCCTTATTTTATTATTTTGGATCAGGACTATGAATAGATTGATAATTATATAAAAATAAATTAAAATAGTGAAAGTTGGTTCGAGATTAAAGATGTTACATCATGCTGACAGGAAAAAAACAAAAAAATTCATGTATATAGTATTTATATAGAATTATTGTATTTTATTATTCATAAAAAAAATCATGTATTTCAGAAAATCCACCCAAATCCACCTGAAAAATTTATATATTTGTATAATTAAAAAATGAAATCCACATTATGAATTGTTTTCCTAATTATTACTAAATTAAAATTCAATTAAAATCATCATTTACATGGGAAATTCAAATTTGAAAATTATAAATGATTTTTATCACTTTGAATAATTACATATAGTCTCACAAAATTATCATAAAATCATAAAAAATAAAAAATATATATTTATTTACATTTTTATGGAACAATTTTATTATTATAAATTATTAAAATTATCCATAAATTTAAATTAATAGTTTATGACTTACAGATAATTACAACCCTTAATTTAAATTTTTTAAAATATTTACTAACATATTCTATGATATAATTATATAATATTTTCACTTATAAGATCCCTCAATTTTAATTAAAAATCATGTTTGAGGTTACTATTCATTTGGATGATTTACTATTCATATGTGTCATATTATTTTTCCTAATGTAAAGTTACTATATCATTGGTATATGTTCCTTAACATAAATAAATACTTATTATTTCATTTATTATTTATTTATAAAGACTTTATTGTGGTTTATAAGTTATATTATATGATTTATATTATACGAAATTACTATAAGAAGGGATAAATTCCATTGATTAGTGTATGTGTTATTAGAACTATCTATATTCACCTATAATGGCCCCACACAAACACACATGAACTCATCCACCAACCTCATTATCATTTTCCTGAAAATCAATAAATTAAACATAATACATATATTAGAAATAATACAATATATATACATGGTTGATAAATTGAATGGATAGAATTAATATTATAGAATTTCTAGTTGAATAACAAATAACCCATGATGAAACCCCCAATTCTAGCAATATTATGATAATCCATTAAGACAACCACAACATTCAATTAGATCATTCTATAACTAATACAAAATATAACTAAATTGATTTTTTTACCTTCTAAAATTAAGAATAATGAAATTTTATTTAATATAAAAAAACTACACTATTGAATTCCACATTATATATTATATGTTTAAATCTATAAAAACTACATATTATGGTGTTTTTTACTATAAATCACATTCTAGGATCATTGGTGTTTATAGTTTTATTGAATTAGGAGAAAATCATTCAATGTAAACCAAAAATATACGAGTAGAAACCTATACATAGTATCCATGTTTCACAAATGGAAATCCTAATAAAATAAAACATGATTTCTAATCAGGACATATCTTCAATTATTTCATGATGAAATCTTATTTTCCTTAATGTAAATTATGCCATATTATTATTATTTTAAAACATAGTATGAGAATAAAATATCATTAAGGGATATTAATAACTAAGGAATATTTGTTTCAATAAAAACATAAAAACCCTTGAAAAAAAACTCCCTTGAAAACATAATATTTTTCCCATAAAGATGAATATTATTATATTATAAATATAATTTATTTTATCTTTTGAAAAAAAATTATTTGCATAAATTATTATTAGTTATCCTATAAAATTATCGTAGCTACCTTAGGACATCATATCATAGAATCTTTACAAAATCCATACAAATGGAAGAACTGTACGGTCGTCTTCCATCTCTAGAGTACCCAATGCATTGGAGTGTTATAGGGTGCACCAATTATTCAAGATATCCATGTACCAAAATATAAAATAATCATTTCATTAATTTAAAAAAAATTATAAAATCATTTTTAAATTACCATAATATAATAAAATACCATTTTGTATTAAAATCCCATTTTCAACAAAAAATAATGATTTATTTTGAAAAAGAATCAATAAAAAATACACAATATAAATGGAAAAATGGGTTTTCATTTCTGAATACATTAAATATATAAAAGGATGATATAAATTAAATAATAGTAGTGGTGGAGTATAATGATTTTTCATCTGGTACATTAAAAATAAAACATTGCATTTGTCAGAAATTATCGTATTAAAAACATAAAAAGATTCATTTTAAAGACGTTAAATGAAATAAAAAATATTAATTAAATTTCATATATAATAATTTCATATAAATATACAAATAAAATAATAACAAGAAAATTTTAATGAAGTAATGATTTTTAAATTAAATGTTTAAACATTCAATGTCTCCCATACAACATTGAACATTTAAATTATATGAGCCATGAAAGAATAAAATTTTAAAACATTAAATTATATTATATAAAATAAATAAATGACCTGATATATAAATGGGGTGTGTCTATACACCTCATAAAGTTGGTGGGTGTACAATATCAAATTATTCCTCAATGAATGTAGACTGGGACGAAGTCCCTTACCATGAGTCTCATTCAACACATTTTTTTTATATTTCAAAATAATAAACCTATATCAATTTTAAAATTCATTTTATCTTATTTCATGTTAAATATTAATTTTATATCACTTATTTACATTTTATAACAATTTCATAATTATTTACCTTCCCATCATATGTTTCGATGATATTAACTACAAGAGTCCAAAAGGACATTGTTAAGTCAAATAGATTACAAGAGTTCCTCATTACATCATATTCAGAATAATATTTATGACTTAGTTAATATTAACATATATGAATTATAGTTTTAAATGAATCCATTAAATATTGATAAGAAAAATGAACTACGTTATAATCATGATGACAGCCGGTTTATGTATGCATGAGTAACGTTTCCATTTTTCAATGATCATTGTGGTTAAAAGGTAATTATTAATTTATCTTTATAAAATTATTGTAATATAATTAACGTACAATTAAAAATTTAAATAAACATACATATCTCATTCATGCGATGTTGAGATGAAAGATGTATCAAATCTCTTCATGGATCTACTAATTCAAACATATGCGTAAACAAAATTTAAATTTTACTATGTATAGAAAGGTTATAATGTAAATAATATATTAACATTGAATAATAATAACTAAATAATTAAGATTATATATAAACCTAAATTCTTTCAATACAACATATCCAGAGAGGAGGTGATTAAAGATAAATTATATTTTATTGTGAGGTGGTAGTCTGTCATTCACACAATCTATAAATTATATTCCCATTTTATTGAGTTGGGGATGGATTTAGGTGATTATATTAACAATATAACATCTATTATTACATATTATATTGGGGTTATTTTTACATCATTGTTGGAAAATATTTTAAGGATGTGGAAGAAGAAATAAAACAGACACACATAATAAAAATGTTACATCTTCCTTAGAAATCCATAGTTTCTTAACACCTTATGACCAATAAATATTGTTTTATTCCCATATAATGATCTAAATAATTAGGTTATTTATTTCAATAAGGGTCCTGGTGTATATTTTCCTAAAATGGTTTTTAGGTGAGAAGAAATTATAATAATTGGATCCCTTTTATAAGAGTGGGGAGGGTCATTCGTAGAATATTTAAAATTATTAAATTAATATAAATTAATATACAATTCCAAATGTTTTAAAATTTATTTATTTCAATGAAAATATGATTGTGGGTCTATTTAAAATCTTCAAAAAAAAATTGGACAATTTTTTTCATTTTTTACTCTTTATATTTTTGTTTTGATGCTTATTTAACTTAGTTAACTCTTCCAATCATAATATGTAATTTAAAATATAGTGGTCAATATAGTTACAATAAAATTGAAAATTTAACATAAAGGGATCATTTATGAAATTTAAAACCATACACAATTTATTTTTATGATGTTCATATATTTATGTATTTTATGTCACTTAAAAATTATTCTTATTTTAATGTATCATCACATTAATGTTTAAAAATATTCATTATTTGACATTTTATAATAAACCTAAACATATGATATGTTATAAACTACAACATTTAATCGTCAATAAAATGTGAAATTAATCTATAACTTTTTTATATCATTAATTATATCTAATATTATTTATTTTAATATTTTTAAGATCATTTATTTGAAATTTATTTTAATTGAAAAAATAAGGCATCATCATTATGAAAACCATTAATATATGTATTTCCCCCTAAAAATAGGAAACAAATTATCACGATGAAGAAAATGATTTTATTTTTAAAATGAATATTTATAGTTTAATTTTTCATCTATATAACTCTATATTAAAAATGATGTATTTACTAAAAATATGATTTTGACATCATTGAATTTTTATTTAAAAAATTAAATAAATATAACACTCTCATCCATGTTTCTTATGAAGATTATAACTTCTTAATAATGATTGTTTATTTCAACACATCTTTATCCAAAAAAAATTTTATAGGATTTATGATAATTATGAAATGTTTATTATATTATTTTTACTCTAAATTACGAATTTACTTTTAATCATGTTTAAAAAATTACTGATGATAATATTAATAATGTACAAATATAAAACAAACATATTTAAATAATATTTACCTAGTTATTCCAAATTTGTAATCCATTTTTAAAAATTCAAACTCTATAATTTTCAGATATTAATTTTAAATTAATCTTTTTTGCGGAACAAAAAATCGAGTTTTTAAATTTAAAATGTTGAAAAGATTTATATTTTTCTATATACAAAGTCAATGTGAAATCTATTAAAATGAAATAAACCAAATTAAATGATACAAATTTAATATAATTAAATATTAAAACTAATAAAAAAATAACAGTATCATTTATTTAATAAAATTTGTTTTCAATTTAAATGAAATTTTATTTCACTTTCCATCAAAACATGATAGATATCGATAAAAATTTAATGTATTATTTTTTTGAAGGTAAATGAGAAGATTAGTGAAACACATTTAGAGGTAGGCTCAGTAGAGTTTGATGGACAATTGTGGGACTATTGAATCGTTGAACAATAATTAACTACAAGCCATTGTCACTAGTAACAGAAACTACCAATGGCTCCTTCATCCATAACGATATATGGACCTACTTTCCCAAGGTAGGGGATCAACATAGGTTTTTTACACAACAAATCATTGTGACTCTCACTGGTCGAGAGTATGGGAGGTCGGGATGATAACACACTATCGATGGGAATTGTATCCTACCCCATGCCTCTATTAAAAACTTTTGATATGTTTTTGAATCTATTCCTAATACAAAAAGAGGTCCATTTACCCTCACTGAATGGTTTTTGGTCAATTATCCTAATATTAAAAATAAATGGAATCTCATTTATGAACAAAGGAAATGGGATATCATTAGGGAATCTATCTATATATATCTGTGGATATTCATCCATTTTTAGTTAATGTGTATATTATTATGTAATGAACCTGTATAAAAAGTTACCTTGAGGTTTTCTACATCACATGGATGTGGATAATATTCTATAGAGGGGAGTTACCCGTTATGAGGCTTCCTACAAATTTGGGTCCTTACATGAATCAAACGGAACATAGTTAATTAAACCTGTAATGTTTATCACCATGTGGATATGACATATGTGTGGACACTAAGGTGTTAGATATTTGAGATAGTGTGTCAAGGATATTTCATATGTATCATGGTTATGGGAGGAACCATATTTACCATAGTTTAATTAATTTCTCAGTCCAACAGAGGTTATGATATAGTGATTAGTCCAAGGGAAATATTTTTACACAATGGTTGAAATGTTAGAGACATGTGGCTTACTATGAAATATGTGATTATTAGATCTTAGTAATTAGAATCTAATCATAATAAGTCCTAGTAATGGAATGAATTAGAGGTCTCATAGTTCATTTCATTATGTCTTATACACTGTGGTTGTCTTTCTGATTATGGATTACACACTGAGGTGTCCCTTGCCTCAATAGAGGCTTATAATGAAAATGATATGATGATGTCATCTCCCTAAGCCCATGATATCTATTCCCAGTGTGATAAATAAGGGAAATAAAAGAGTCTATAAAATTTATTATGGGTGTATGACATAGGTTTTGGATCAAACCCTTAATTATTTGTATGGATATCGGGCTTTAGGGAGGTGTCCTATGTATCCTAATTATCATAGGAATAAATGTAATTTTTGTTCAATTGATTATGTATTACACACTTTGGTTGACATGTTATATATGAAATATAATAGTATACCAACGTTTGGGGATTACACACTAATGATGACTTATTATTGGTGATTATATAGTGATGTTTCACATATATTTATGGAATTTCATATTATGTCATTTGTTGGGGCTTACACACTTTTGTTTCTCTAATATTTGAGGCATACACACTGAGGATGGACGAGGTTATAAAATCGTGGGGTTCCCTTATAATTCGGGGTTAAAAATTTTGGTTTCTCTTGTTATTGGGCTTATACACTAAGGTTTCCATGTGGTTGGGGATTACACATTGAGAGTGGAAAAATTTATCATGCCATTTAATTCCCTTGAAATCTAGGATTACAAAATGAGGTTGGAAAAAGTTATCAATACATTAGATTCTCTTGTAATAGTGGATTTCACAGTATGGTTTACATTGAAGTCAGGGCTGACACTCAGAGGATTCTTTATAGACCCATCCTACATTCCTACATGGAATGCAATGATAATACTCATGATGGGCCTCATAAATGTACCTAACATATCAGAGAGTGTCTTTATGAAATATCGAAATATGATTTTATAATATACTTTACTTGACCAATGTTTTTCACATAAAATGTATGGAAAGTGTGATGTTTGTTGCACAATTAAGGCTGATTCTCAATAAGATATCATAAGAGTTTTCCTATAGATGTTGTAGGATATCATATGACCCATCTGTCTTTTTCAGAGGGTATCACATGATCGAACAGGCTTTCTTAAGATTCATCAAAAGAGCTAGATAAAAATATGGGGATGTAACAATATGTGTTGTGACCTATCTCAAAGGGTGTTTCATATTTAGACTGATAATTCTAGAGGAAAAAATGAGATAAATTTATCTCTCCCAGAGGTCACCGTGAGATCCATTATACATGCCCTAGTTCCACCTCATGATTCAAATGACATGAACTGGTGTCTTTTTGTGAAAATTGACACATTCTTAGAGAAATAAGGGGGCATGTATAATGATTCTGGGAGGCTTCACGATACTTGGGTGAAATGATTCCAAAATTTCAATATAAAATTCTTCAATATTTCTAGAGGACTTCACATGATACAAATATTTTCCCCAAGTAGTGTCACATGGAATGAGAAACAAGTCCTAGTGCTGTCACATGACAGAGATGTTGGATTCAATGTGAATGATGATCAATGCATGTGTATTTCTATTTAGTCTCCCATATAGTTGACTTTTCTCTAGGATTTATATCGATAATTCCTTAGTCTTGCTCTATGTCATCATGTTTTAAGTGTCACATGATCATGTATGTGTGTGGGACATTCTTCACATGTCCTGATAGAATCATTTCATGTTATATATTATGATCATGTGATGTTTTTATTCTTACTACATGATTTATGTAGTAGTTCTCTAGTCCATTACAATATGAGAATCTCTTCTGGTCATGAGATTATCCACTCTGAGAAATCTTTTCTAGCTTTGGTGTGAGATTTTGAGAGTTCTTCTATCCGCATTGAGCCAATGACCCATTTTTTCATGCTAGGTTTCATTATTTATAGGGCATTACACCGTAGTTTATCACATATTTTTGCATCATATATCACACAAATCTAGGAAGCAGTGGGCCACAACCTCTAGATCCTTGAATCTTCACAACTCTTAACCATGGATCATTATGAGAGCATTACTTAATTTTTAGCAACTATGAATCCCTCCCCAAAATATCTCTTTTATTTGAATATATATAATTATTGGGGACTTTTTAAATCTTGCTGGAATGCTGTATGACATCCATATTGTCATACTAACCTGTCCAGAGGGTTTCATGAAAACAAGGTGGCTCTAGATGGACTTTATGTGATCTCATGTGAATTGTCTGGGAATTTCCACAAGAAAATAATGGGTTTTCAAGGATCCTTCATGGTATTAGGTTGACGTGACAAGGTGTATCACCAAACCATTCTAATAACTTCTTCATCACATCTAAATAGTTTTACAACCATGAGAGGCATCCCACTCTTCCCTTTACTATTCATATGTTAATGTTGAAATGATCAGGGAGTTCACAAGGGTGATTTTTTTCGATTACAAATAGTCTACATGTTAGTGATGTGTCGTGTGAAAATAATGGTCTTCTGGATATGAATAATCATTTCATGAAATAAATGATCCTTTTTTTCAATAAGAAGCCAAAGGGGAAGTGAATTATTATCTGTACATACCTGAGTCCTTTTGCATGGTGAGTCTGATTGTCATAAGTGCATTCACGAGATGGGAAGGGCATATTTCCAAGGTCTCGAGGTGTCTTTTAGATTCCTAGGGGTGCATTCCATGACATTCAATGACCAATATAGGATCTCCCATCATCCCCTTTATAACTATCGTTATTATTCACCAAATGATCAGGGGTGTTACAATTTTTCATAGATGTTGTTAAGAAAAATCATAAATTCCATCATTAATGTGTTTCATGATATTTATAATTGTTTGAGGATCCCATATTTTGGATATTTTAATCCTATTTTAGAAGGATTTTCATATGTGTTTTTAGGGATCTGCAAGTGGAAAATCCTCATTTCCTGGTGGATTTTATATAGTTGTAGCTACATGGACCCTAGTTGTATAGAGTGATTTATCAAGAGCATGTGGACTTATTGAATGGAGATACATGGGATCCACTTTAGTATATGCACTAAACTTGGTTCTTTCATGTAACCATATGATGATCACATGATCATGAATCTCTTAGAGGTGTTTTTGATCTACTATCTTCGACCACATTCTACATCCTTTTATTTTTACAAAGTAAACAATACCTATATACTGTTATTCATGCCGATTTGAATTTTTCCATGCTCATTTGTATGGAGTCAAAAAATTCTTCCCCTCAAGAGAGAGATATTTGGGGACAAGAGCCCATTTCAAAGGAAGGTAAATGCTCGACCGAGTCTTTAGAGGTATCATAAATAGATTTCTATGGAGATGTTGGGTCTTCCATTCATCACATGGAATTCAATGAAATTTACAATATAATGTGCATAGAAATCCATTCATTTTTTTTGTTACTCATCATTGAGGTTTCTCTCACATTGCCTTAGTTTTATGCCTCAATCGGAAGACAATTCTCTGAGACCTGATTGTGAGAACTATTTTTGAGCCTTTATCATGAACCTATTTCATGATAACTCCTTTGCAAGACTGATTTTTCTCATGCACAGATCTGATCCAATAATGATCCAAAATTCTATAAATTTGTGACCTTAGACATTAAGGACTATGGTTTCCAAGAGGTTTTTCTTATATCTTATGTCTTAGTCATATGATAGATCAATTATCATGTTATTAAAATTAACATGTTATTTTCACATGATCCTGATTCTCCAGGGGTCATGTGATTTCCTAATAAATTGTGGGATTTATACGACCCATAAGGTTTATGGGGATCTGGTGATTTTTAAACACCATATTTCATCACAAACCCCTTTATTATCCATGCGATTCACCTATTGATGACAATTTGATATGACTTTCTTTGAAAATAATTTATATTATCATTGTCTTCCAAATGTTGCAGAATTGTATTCATTTGTATTATTTTTCTTTTCAATCAACCCACAAGATTTTTGAGGATTAAAATACAATAATACCCTATTATAATGCTATTGTGGTGAACATAGATCCTTCTTGGTGCAATTCTTTTAGTTCAAACCAAATAAGACTTATATCAATAATGGGATTAAAATTATTAAACTATCCCCTATCATAATCCTTTCCACTTCACGATTTTTTCGATACTAACTATGATCCCATTCCTCTATCATAATCATCATTTAAACCCTCTTCTTTGATTTGGATGACCCATAATGTATTTCCAAAAAATATCTTCCAATGGGATACTTTATCTCTCATGGGGACTATGAAAATGGGAATATACTGTCATTCATGCCCACATAACCCAACAGGATTGGTCATGTGCCTAATGAATATTTCCATATGTATCACACAAAAATTCAATAATATGCTTCAAATTAGATGTTCGGGTGGGTTACCAACTAAGAATTATGATAAGGGGGTGGATATGGCATAGACTGGGGATGGCCCTTCATTTTCTAGTACATTTCACCTTAATTCACTGTAGATTTTAATCATATAAAAAATAATTAGGTTTTTTGGGTTTCCCATATTCTACTTACTGCCTTAATAGTTTGATGATGAATATTTCCAATCATTAGTGATAGGATAAAAAAACATTACACCTTGCACAAGGCGAGGTGGGAATTGACCATTGGTGTGTACCAGAAGATATGATGAAAACCTATTTTATGTGGTGTGTATATCTTGTTTTTCAACCACAATCTACTTTGAACGATTTAATGTGGACTCCTCCTACTCCGAAGCTAAATAAGCTGCTGAGAAGGATATTTAAAAGGATCTTATTATTGGATTGGATATCCCTTTCCATACATGGGTGTAATTCTTTATCATGAATACCGATTCTATTCCAAAATTCTGAAATTATAAAATCATGAATTACAATGGAATTTTTTGGTTCCCTAGAGACTTATTGGAAAATAGTTTAGGAAGGGGTGTTTAATGTGTGGGGATGGTACTTTGTCCCTAATATTGAAATATCAATTCAACTAGCAGGTTTCCACTCCATATACCTAAGTGGGTACTTTCTTCCCATGATGAAAAAATATAGAGATAGAGTTTCATAAGACATCATGGAGACCTCTTTGGTAGGTGGAGTGTATTGGGATTGTTGTCCTATTATTGGACAAATTCTATCACCTTAAGAATCATGTTTACATTTCAAATTACTCTTACAAGATTATGGGACCCTTAAATGTATTATGTTTTTGAATAGAATATCATGTGGTAGGGTAAAAATATATTATGTTCATGGTATTTCAAATGACCAATTCATACCAAACATGTAGTTAATAAAAGGGGGGATACACATCTCACTTAAATATTGAGATTCCAAGGATTATATAAGACTCTATGTGAACTTCACATCCATTTTTCATGTTCTATTACGGACTGGTGACATTATAGAAACTAGTTAGGCCAGCCATGATGATCATTCTTATGTCGTGTCACATTTTGAAGGAGTTATTTTCACCAATATTTATGGAAAACTTATTTACGAATGGTATGCACCATGAGAGTTCAATGACAAATCCTTTGTGTCCAAGGAAGATTTTATTACTCTATTTGTATTCCATATGGATGGATTCTAATGGTAGATTTCCAATTTTCCCAAATTTTTACAAGGGAGGATACTATTTCTAAAACAATCTATCCATTGTGTAATGTTGTAATCAGTTAATCTGGTGAATATGTGGAGATTTTGATTCAATCATATCCCAGTAGGAAGTTATCCAGACTGGTAATAACGGTTTTCTAACAATAGGTTGTGGAGAAAAATCAATGAATGAGAATAAAACTGGTTTCTAGATGGTTGGAAGCCCAAGAATCACCTCTTGAAGAAATAATAACTTGACAACTTCCAAATAATAACATACTAGCCATGATAAAAAATGTGTATTTCTTGAATGGGATATTTCACTATAGTTATTATTTCCCATCAGATGTTTTCAATGGGAGGAAATGGAAGGTGCTGAACTCCTTGTTCATTGTCTGGTGTTTATTGTTCCATGAAGATAATCCATTGGAAGGCTTTGCCTACATAAAACTGCTCTCGATATCACCTTCTAAGTTTATCACGAAGAGGTTAGGACATTTCCTATAGTCCTTCATACAGATATGGAAATCATCAAGGGTCAAATAATTAATTCTCCATAGGTCTACCAAATGGTTGTTCCATGCATGCTTCTAATTTGTGTGGATGAACATAGTTATCCAATTGATGAGGTAGTGATAATTATAGGTTTACTAATATTACTAAAATGTAATTTTTCCTTTAAAAATATATTGAAACCATTTATATACTAACATAGTTGGTGACTGATGAAGATTGTTCATCTATTCTATCTTCTAAATATACAACTCATGGAGTGGATGTGGGATAATAATTTGGTAGTGAATGGTTGTCCAATGATGATGGGTCCCTAGGTCGGCAAGATTAGCTGAGGTTAGCGATTGTCACTTCTAAAGAAATAGTTTTAGCATTAACACCTTTCGAAGGGCCATTCTTAATACGAAAGAAGAAAAAGTAACAATATATATTATAAGGTCCTTATCCTCCATAATCATCTAGTAAGTGTGTCATTTATCTCAACCCATATATTGTTTTATTCTAGAAACCCAATCTAATTTTAAAAAAATTCTATAGGTCCCCATTAATTTTACTTATAAAATGTTATATCTTCATTTGATGATTTGAGTGAGAATTTGGTTTCTCTAATAGACCCTTCAATATCATACCAATCCCATCAATAAGAGGCGGTGACTAGAGTTCCTATTTAATCATGAAAATTTAATGATTAAACATTTCAGTGATTGTAACCTTTGATTCAGAATGGATGGACACAATTTTGGTGCATTTTGACATTAATAGTTATTCTGCTACAATATTAGATCTAATCTTAGTGATTTTTGGGGAAGTTCATCACTTCATCAATACTAGACATTTTTATTACATGTTTCTTATAAAAAGACATTATCTATTTGTTTATGTTTCCCCAAATATTTTTAAATGAATCAATTATTTAGGAAAAGAACCATAGGTTCAACATAGTCATTTTTAAAATGAAGGAGCTTCATCTTCACCTGATGATGGTGTTGGGGTAGTGTTAATCACTAGAACTACAAACAATAAATTTATATCTCATTCCTTAGAAATATGTATTGATTAAATGGTTATACCATGTTATTAATCTTGAAAATAATAATCCTTTTCTCCCTTGTCTGAAGTATCTTCACCCAACGGTTTAGAAGAAATGGATCCTACTCCCCAATGGGGTTTCTTAACTACATCAACCAATGTATAGTCTCATTCTATCCTTTCATAATAAAATAACATGAGGATAACACTTTCCTCAGGTAAATTTGTCCTAGAATACATCCATGTTCACATAATGGACTTAGGTGAAGGATATTGTTCTACATTATTATACCAGTCAATCATATGACACATGTGGAGTGAGGTTTGGGACTTATATTAAAATACCCCCCCATGGAGGAGTTGAAGGATAGCCGGGCCAATTTTGGATCATGTTTCCTACCCTTGGTTTGGATGGTTTGGATTATTTATCCACTCATGGATGGGTGAAGAAAGTTGTCTCTTTGTGAGAGAGGATGAGGGAAATTAAATTAAGCGTGTAAGAAACTAAGGAATCCACATCAGTGAACCATAACTGTAGTAGGTTGTGAAGGAATATTCCCAATGTGTAATAGAGGTGGCCGCTCACAAAGATGCATTCAATGTTGGGAAATATTAAACCATTTGTTTTAATTCTATGATATATTTTATTTAGTCTGAGATCATCCATAAATTGGAATAGAATTATCAATTACAATACGAACTCCGGATATCAGATAACTATGTGCTTTAGAAGAAGGGAATTCTTGATGTTGTTGAAAAGGCCTCAAAGTGATCAATTCTATGGGGTATGGGGTTATAGTAGGCTAAAAATGTAGAAACTGAATCTAATGATAAACTAAACCAATCAATGGATTCCTTGGAGTAGAGGCTTGTAAAAATAACAGATTCATCTGAGAAAATGATGTTCGAAAATCTCAATTTTAAATCATTATTTGGAATATAAATTCAAATGATAGGCTAAGAGTTTTGGATATTCACCCTTTTCAAAGAATAAATGAATTTTTTAATAAACATCATAATGTGATTGAGTTAAAATTTTTCAATATATTTTAAATGATAATTGATACCCATCCACTGCATAATAACAAAAAAAACCTAAATTTTTGTCCCTTAATATTTGATTCATAAAATATTATACATTAAGAAGTAATTATAATTTTCATCCTACATGATATTCCCCACTAAAATATCTATTCTAGTTATCTTTAAATAACACGATTCACATATAGATATTTGGGTAGTATATTATTCATAGAGATAGAGTGCACTATTTTTTCCAAAGACTATATGCCTGATGGGCATAGATTGATTTCGGCTAAGGCCATATAATGACCCTTAATGTCTCCTGAATGATATAGTTTTTCTATGTTTTATGTTTGGGTTATTTATCTCAGACCTAATATTACATTAGAATAAGGTATTTTACTTCGGACATGATATCTCAGAAGTATAGGATCTTTTATGTGGAACCTTATTCAACATTAGTTGAGATTCTTTTAGCTCAAACCTCACATTTTTTTAGATTTTAACCTTTTATATCAAACATAATATTACTTTAGTTTATGTTCATTTATCTTGGACATGGTATTTATTTTTTTAGGGTCACTTATCCTGGACGGTATATTTATATTATTTGGGGAATTTTATCTATGTCCTAGTTTTTCTTTAGTTTAGGGTCGTTTAGCTCAGACCCTATATTTCTTTAGTTATGGACTTTTATCATGGACCAGATCAGTGATCATGGTGAAAAAGTTCTAGGAGGGAAATAAAATAATCTAGGACATTGAGATTTTCCATGGATTATCTAGGCTTTTCAAGGATTAGAAATCTATATTGATGATTTACTAATTATGATGATGAACAGAGGCACATATGCAAGATCCATGGACACGGGTACATAGTCATGAAAAGGGTCCCTTGATGGAGGGAATCTTTTCTAAGGGATGAAGATTATTTATATAGGTTGTATTAGATAATAGAGATAAACATTGTGTAATAATTCATCCTAGATGGTAGGTATATGGGTTCTATAACACTACTAAGAATTAGGGTTTTGGGAACCTCTAAAATTGGTGTCTTCCTATAGTGGTTACAAGTGTCACAAAAATTTCCACAACCCCCCCCACTCCCTTAACATAGTGACTCCCTTTCTAAACATTACCTTTACTACCCATTGTCTCCCTCACCACACCCGCCTCCACCACATTCTCACCTCTACCTCTCATCATCTCCCACTTTATACCCACATTCACCTCCAGCCTTAGTTTTGACTTGCTATAGATCCCTCTCCCTCATTGAATCCCCATACTACCTCCATCCCTCTCCCCTTGACTCTAGATCCTTGAACCATGCTCGTCATCGCAACTAACCTAGAGATAGATGCCACTTATCCTCCCCCTCCTCCACCACCAACTCATATCTTGTGGGTCCTCTATCTCGACCCCTACATTCAAATGTTTTTAGATTTTTTTCCTTATCATGTAATCCCTAAATTTTATGGTATTTATTATGGGAACATCCATCAGTCATATTGGAAATAATGTTGGTGGGATTTAGTTTGTGGTGGACCTTCAATATTATTTTGGATCTTTTTTTACTATATATAATTTGTTATCTCATAATTGATTCCAATAGGGATCATGGTAACATAATTCATATTTATCATGAGTATGGAAAAATATGTGTAGGTTTTATTAATAAATGATATATGATTGTTGATAAAAACACATAGATTTTAATAATTTATTATTATTCTATATTGTTCCAGATTATATGTTTGGATATAGAAATATACTAGTAGAACATTGATCTTTTTTACCTTTTGAGTTAATTTTTGTATGTTAATATGTAACGAGGTACAAAAAAATTATACTTATTTATTAATCATGTCATGTTTTTTCTTACTTGTTCATCATTTTGAGATGGCCAACTATGCATCTTTGTTTTCACTCACCCACTAATACATTAGAGATTTTAGAATTATATATCTTGATTAATATTGAGGCATTAGATTAATAACAATTTATGATAGTTATATTTTGGTATTTTATGATTTATTTGATGTGCCACATACACATATAGGTTATCACATTTTTTAATTTTTATGATGTAGAATTGTTTTCTATAGTTATAGATTCCTTATATGTTTTTATAATTATTTATCAAAATTTATGCACTAAATTTTTTTTATTATATTAGTGGATTACATATTTATTGTTTTCCAGGATAGATTAATACCTTTTTGTAAACCCAATAAAATTTATTTAGTCTCTTAAGTGATTGAGACATCCACCCATTCAATCAAATGAGTGAAGTAATCCTTTTATATATGAACCGTAATCTATACGACTCCATAATATGAAGAAAATATTTTGAATGGAGTGACCATGTGTACAAGAGAAGAATATGAAATGTGTGTATGGTAAAAAATTCATCAACACACCCAATTTGTTTGACAACACAAATACAAAACATAGAGTGAAAAGAAATTAAGAACAAGAAAGTTATACTCATATGTAAAAGAGAAATTTCATTTAAATTATACTGTATAAATAAACATTGAGGTTTATACATAATTAAATAGAGTAAATACATGTAAATGGTGGAAAATAAATTGGAAAATTAACATGAAATTACAATAAAAGAAATATAGGTAGTAATAATTTGTTTGATATTTATTTTTCTAATGGGTTCTATTCCAGTTTTATCATTCATCATCAACATCTATTAATATTGGATTTATTTCCCATAATAACAACCTATTCATTACTTGACAGCCTTTTATGTGACTTTTCTATTTTTGATTTACCATATTTAGTTATGAAACTGGCATGGAGATTAATGTTTTATAAAGGGTACATGAATCTAGGAAAAAATTTGACCTTATGTCAACAATGGTATCAAAAACTTTCTTAAATACCTGGATCATCCAGATTTAAGAATCCATCCTCTTATAGAATAATCGGGGATAAATTGAAGTCATTGGTTAAAGGATTTAGGATAGATATGATATATTTTAGTGGAATTGTGAATAGTTTATAATATATTTAATTATAGATGATATATGGATAATGTTCTATATAATTTTTGTATTTAATAAATTAATTATATGATATCATAAGTAGAAGAATGTATTTCTTCTGCATCATGTGAAAATATATGTATGTCACCTCTGATTATTAAATTATTATTAGTGATATTGAAATTTTGTAACTAGAAATAGATAGTTTTCTTTAGTTGAAATCATTATGTCTATTTCATTTTAATTATTTGATATAATTAAATGAAATATTCCTACCACCTCAATTATTGAAATAGATATATAGTTTTAACAAAATCTGATTCACTAAATGGATGATATGGAATAATGTCTCCCCAAAAAACTATTTTGGATTGGTGTTGATATGAATAATTATAGTGATGATAAAATGTTATTTCATTTCATTGTAAATTCATAAATTATTATTTATATTACAATGTTGATTTATTACTACAACCAATCAATATTTTTTAATTAAATATAAAATTTTCCATCTCAGATAATATATTTATATATTTTATTACATGTTTGGATGAAAAAAAAATTAATGGGATTATTATTTTATATGATGTATATTTTATTTTATTATCAGGATTTTATAGCATTAAATATTATCTTTTCACTATTTTGATCATCTATCACATTACATAAACCTGATAGTAATTGGTGGAAATGTCACCATTTTTTCAATGAGAGTATGTCTCCAATTCAAACAACCCAGTTAATTTCTAATATCCTTTAGATGTCACTGAAATCACATCACCTATATAATATAAAAACCAAAAAATTCATCTACATCTATAGAAAAAATAATTGACATAAAAAAATTATTGTGTTCTTATATTATGATAACATCATATTTTATACTAAAAATTTACCAATAAATAAAATGTGTTGTAATCCACTAATACTAGATATTGAATATTTTTGAAAAACCTCAACCCATTAATTGACCAAACCATATTAAATTTTAATAACTTCTAATTTTATAAATATTTTGTAATGTTTTAATGATAACAAATGTATACATCCCAAGAATCCCAATTTATTTTAAAAATTCAGTATGATTAAATTATATTAATTATTATTCAAATATTAATTATTTTCACAACATACACCCACCAACAATTTTTATTTGTTTTACAAAGTTTTAAGAATAATATAGACATTATACGTTAAAAAATAGAAAATAAGTGACACCATGTTCATCCTATAAAATGTTTTTAGTTCATAAATAAATTTATTTCATGTTTAATAAAAGTGTTTCCACATATAACCAAGAATTTATAAACTATATAAAATTGATCACCTACTACATATATAGATATTCCTAATATATCCAATGCATGTCCATATCACCGTATATTTTAAAAGTCATCACTATTTCATATATATTTAATAACCAATAAAAATACTTGAATGAAAAGACAAAGTGGTGAGAAATTGATCATATTGATTTTTGATGGTTTTATGAGTGAATAAAAAAATATAGGATATAATGTGGTAGTTAGAGTAGGATATGATGGAAGAATAAACGAAAAAATAAAAAAATTGATTTTTTTAAAACATATGTTCATTATTTGAATGGGATAAGAATGTTATAACTAAAATAACCAAATTTTTTTTTCGAAAATCAATAATTAAATATTTGTAATGAGTCACCACTATAGAAATAATATAGAATTACTTTTTTCTCTATGATATATAATAAATGAATAATGATATGAATCCATCATAATCACAATATATAAAAAATTACAATAAGTATTAATAATCATGGTGATATGAATTCCATAATCACATAGTGGGTATTCTCCAATAAGAAGTATTCTATAATATAAACAAATGGAATGAAAATCATTGTTTTATAGATTATTATTTATATATTTTAATGAAAATTATCATTGTAAGTTATTGATTACAAAACTATTAATGGAAGATAATATATTCATTATATAACTCTATTTTTTAGATATTAGGTGACAATTAGGAATCTAAAAATATTAATTGTTTTTTATTTTATATATATAATTTTTAATATATAACAAAATGTTATTAATCATAAAATATTAATGTAATATAATGTGTCCTTCTTGGAATTATATAAAATATTAATTTTTCTATAATAACACTCTCCTCGATGTAATTTTAATATTAAAACACTACAAAAATGGTTTAATTTTATCTAAGTGTGTTTATTTTGTAATTTATAAAAAAATTATATAAAATTATTTTTAGTAATAAATCAAAATTTATGCTCTATTTGGTAGTACTTCTAAATATCCTCTTCGAATAAATAACTTTTGTTCTAAATTCTTTTGTGTAAGTGTTTTATAATTTCAAGAAAATTTAATTCTTAGAAATATAATTCATGAATATATACTTAGTCAAATATTATAATCGAGACTTAATGTTGAATTTATATTTACTTGCCTTTTTAAAGGCTATTCCGATTTCCTTACTTATTAACAAGTTTAAAAAAATTATCATTTTGTGAAATTATTATATTATTATTATTTTTTATATATATTCATTTCATGAACATTTTATTTCTATTAAAAAATTAATTTTACCAAGACTTAGTTTATAATATCTCATCTAAAAAATAGTTAATCACAAAAAAAATATAATAAAAAATAAAATGTATATTTAATTGAATATAATTAAAAAATCTAGTCATTTGTAATTTTTTTTATTATGGATGAGTATGAAATGAAGTCCACATGAAATTGGTTAGTATTTATTTAATGTATACTTTTTAAATGTAATTCAAAAAATTCCTGAAATATGAAGTCCTGTGTAAATATTATCGGTTTCTTATAGATAAAATATCGATATATATTTGATTGATCTTCCAAATAAAACATCTAGAGAATATTTTGAAGGAATTATGTAGTTTATTGATTTTACTAGAGTAATTCAATGTGAATATATCAATTTTCAAAGTAGAAAATGTGAAAATGGATATCAATTCATATGAGATACAAAGACGGAGCACATATTCTTGATTAACATTATGAATAATTATAAGAGTTAGATTCACCATGGAGAATAATATATTCATTATCATCATATAGAAATAGTTCATATAGATGTTGATGCGAGGAAGATATATCTTATGCTAGAAATGATTACCAAAATGGTACATGGGATGGCTCCAGAAAGCATGAACATTCGGATTGTTGGCATAGATGAGATCAATCTACGCTCTGCTAAATTTACGGATTCATTTAATTTTTAAAAAATACTTGATGATGTATATAATATATTCCTTTCTGGGTTGACTATGTATAGTAAATATTCATTTATCATTGAGATTTTGAACATTAATACATTGAGTCATTAGTTACATACATCCTTTGACATAATACTATTGTTATTGAAAATATAAGACATAATGTCACTATGATTTATAAGTCATATTATTATGTTCATAAGTTGATAGAGAAATTAGGATAAAAATTTGATACTATCAAAGAATTTGAAAACAATTGTATGGTATTTTGATTGGAAATGGTGCATTTGGATAATTCTAATGTCCTTTACTATCCTAGGTGGAATGATAACATGGGAAATAAGAATAATAAATGTTAGACTATGAAAAAGGAGTTATTTATGGTCATAAATCAAATGTATTAAATTCCAAGGAAGCTAATGATGAAATTATATTTACATCATTTAAATCAATTCAATTATTGAGATGAAATGTTGAATGAAATAAGGGAATTTATATGGTAAACCATCTGAGATACTCTCTTGCATGGAATGATTGGATCAGAGACACCCTGACATTGATAAATATAGTTATAATGTATTATTGGTATATGTATCAGATTGTTCCAATCCAGTTGGTTCTATGGTTTATTCAACCCATAGCACATGTCATGTAGTGTTGGTTTTGTGTAATATTCCTCTATGGACTTGTATGAATCGATAGTTTCTTTTACATTCCACTATTATTTGATAGATCTAGAGTTGATGGAATATGATTTTTGTTTACCTTTATCCATTTATTGATGGGTTAAATGAATTTTTGTGTCCTGATGTGTTGACTTATGACTGTTGAATGTGATAAATGTTCATACCATACGTTTATTTATTGTGAAAAATCAATGACATACCAAAATATGAAAATAGATCAAGATAGAGTTCTGAATGGGTATTTTATTTCCATTTTAAGAGTAAAAGTAAAAAATTTTACATGGTGGAAGAATTTTATAAATTTGAGATACAATGAACATAGCTAGTTTCTTAAACATCAGAATATGTTCAAAAAGTACATAGTGTAATTTGATGGGTTTTTTTGATTGAACCCAGCAAAAAAATATCATGAATGGAGTAGAAATATTTTTTTTATATTGGGGAAGAAAAAATCCACATTGTATATTAATTCAAGGAATTTTTGTTTCATCCATTACCCATTATTCAAGTTGCGTGTATGTAGGGCATTCAAAATTGGATGGAGAAATTTATTTTTTTAATTATTCTTACTTGAAAACTATCTTTCTAAGGAAATATGAGGATGTTGTGACCATTGGATAAATGATTCTAATAATATATTGTATACCATTATATGTGTCTTTCATATACCAGTGGACCATTTAATTTCATGACATGATTTAAATGAAATGGGTTACAGGAAAAAATATCAATTAATGTAGATGAGGGAAAAATTCATACATTCATACATTATTATATATGATGAGATAAAAATGAGAAAGAGACATCAATATAAATTTTTAAATTCTCAAGGCTCTTAATGGTTTAACATATAATATTTCCAAGAATGTGAATGTTAGAATTATGTAATTTAAAGTGTTGAAAAGTCATAAAAATCACATACTATATATGAAGTTCATTAAAATTAAATTTTTTTATTTTTTATCACCCCATGTTTTTCAACCATTGATTTAGATGAGTAATTTTTATAATAATAATTTTATGAAATAAATGATAGTGTGATTTAAATATTTTATAGGGTAGAATCGTACTTACAATTTATCTCAGGGAGAAAATATTTCCATGATCATTTTTCGATGTTTTGGTTCACATGATAGTGAACTTAACTGGTGAATTATTGAATTATTATATAGTGTAATTTTGGTGGATGTAAACTAATGAGAGGTATCTCAATACATTGAAATGATCAAAAAATAATAATGATTTATAGGTGGAACAAACAACTAATGCTTATTTTATGGATGAGTGTACTGACTTTTGTAAAGAATATGTTATTGATGTTGAAACAACATTATATAATCCCTCTCAAATTTTTGATGGTCCAGTTGGTGAAGGAACTATATTTGATAAACACAGTATCTATTGGACAAAATATCATAAATATTTCATATTATTCACTCAATTATTTTTTCCATTGATGTAGTAAGTGTCTTATCACATTTATTGTTTATCTTTTTAATTTGTATGTTTTAATATATAAAGGTGATCACATTAACATGGATTTATCATATTCACGAAATACATTGATGAGCTAAAAAAGTTATCTTCTATGAGTGATTATCAAATTCAATAACCCCAGTATGATACATTTGACGAATTTTTATAGAATTATTGTACATAATAATGGATTTTCATTGTTATTGAAGTATAATTCTTATTTATTTCTATATAACATTTTTTTAAAATATATAAAATATATTATTCAATAACCTATAGGAGTTAGGTGACCCTATAATAACTGTTTAATTTAATCAACTAGCTAATAGACTATATATAAATTCATTGTATTAGAAATCATGATCTTCCAATGGATTTAATTTTTTCATTCATGATGTTTATGAGAAATGGGAAACACTAAATAGTGGAATTGGTTATCAATATATTGATTTTTTTATTAATATGGTCAAATTAAAGACTTCACAAAAGTTAAATTTTCATATGAGTTGAAATACATATTGTTAAAGTTTAATTAGGTTAAATAAATATTTTTAAGTAATGTCGATCAATATCATTTTATGTTGGTGAATTTTAACAATATGTTATATGGAGTTGACTATGTTAGTAATGAACCATTAATTTTGACATCACAAGAAGAACAATTTTTCTTTGATACATTACAATCTAATCCGAATTAGGATGTTTCATTAAAAAAATTAAGGTGGTTATTATGTATAATTGAATTAAATGAACTCATGAATATTTCTTTTACATTACAACAACATGATCAACACATCATATATCAACATGAATAAGATATTCATTGGGTTATAGACTCTTTTGAAGGATTAATATTCTACTTTTATATTTTATGATTTGATTTATTATTTCCCCACACTTCAGATTAATTTTTTAGTAGTATATAATTATATGAACAATTTTTTTTAAAATTTATTATCTCTATCATTGATATATACAAGGACTAAAAATAAATTGAATTACTATAAAAATTATTAAAGAAATGAATTGTAAAAATAATGTAAATGAAAATTACATTAATATTTATGCAATAAAACACATTAAACCATAAAAAATATGTAAACTATGATACGAAAATAATAACAAAAAATATGTTAATTGTATCCCCAATGAAGTGTAAAATTTTAATTTATTATATATGATACCATGCTAATTGGTATTCTTGGTTATTGTTATCCACTGATTCAGGATATCTTTTTGATATATTTTTTATCAAAATAAATGGAATCATAATTTGATGGTAAATATTATACATCATTTATCCATATTAGTGTTGATTGATTTGTTGAAAAAAAAATTTACCAACATTTATTATCCATAAATTGGTTATGAGTATCCCACTAAGGGTGTACTATCATAATGACATGTATTTTATTTCTAAATATTCAATAAAAACTATACATATAACATAATATCCACTTATATATTTAAGTCAGAGATAATCCAAAATGATCCCCATGAATTATTATTCAAATAATCTTATGTTAACTTCTTTCTTCTAGTATCCCCTTGAATACTGAAAGGATCAACACAATACATATAAAGATTATATAGAAGGTGGATCTCTCACCTAGATCTTATTTCTTATCCTTTTTATTCAAAACCATATAGGTTTCATAATCCAACAATACCATTATTTATTTCTTCACACTTGGTTGGGACCTCAAATTTTCATTCTGTAGAAACATTTAATTTTATCTATGAGTTGATGGTTATGTAAGAAATCTTCAATGTTATACTAATTCATCCACTAGATTAATGATGATTACACTGATTGGAATTTAGGATTACAAAACCCACCTCATAGTTATGTGCATAGAATTCATATTAATACAAACAATGATTATGTTTATATAGAGATTATAATTAATATTATATTGACAGTTTTCTTTCTTATATAGGAATGTCTCACGCACTTAGTGTATTGCGTCATTCCTACAAACTCTATAAGAAAAAAATATAATCGACATATACACATAGTTAATATTATACTTAAAAAAATTAAATTTATATCTATAATAATGATTACATGGAATCAAGTCATTTTTATATAGTGTAATGTTGATTCTTAGAAACTGTATTAGTCACCTGAGCGTCACAATCAAAAAATATGTCATTTTTAAGATAGAATATAGATGTGAAAATTGAAATTATACAAAATCATATGAAACAATATCTATTTGTCCATTAAAAATAATTTCATCCTTAATAACACTCATATCTTGTCTAGTTCTCTTAAAAAAATAGAAATTCATCCCCATATATTCCAAAATTCCTATTATATAAATTATACAATAACTATAATATATATTTATTGAAACGTGATTTCTTCTTTTCAAGCAGCTACATATAGTTTTCACAAGATCTTCATAATTTTCCAAAATATTTCATATGTTATAAATACCCTCACCATAGTTCATTATAAATAACACTTTGTCTCTTAGATGTCCCTATGAATTCAAAATTTGATAATTAATTTTACTATATATTGTCTTCACCTATCCATCACACTATTCCTTGAAGAAAATCATGGATACCACATTTTATTTCAACTTTTACAAAAATTAATTCCATTCGTGATTTTTTTATTAAATACTATCATTTTTTCATCTTAATTTGATTATTATATTCTTAATTTTTTTTGAGAGAAAAATACTTCTCTTCAATATTTTGTAGGATTATATCATTTTTGAAACATTTAATTTCATCTTATTTGTTGAAAAATTAACCTATTTATTTTTTACAGGATGAATTTTATTCATTTTAAAAAATAGATGGCATAATGTAAGCCATATTAGATTTTTGGAAATAATCCATTATGGAGTCAGAATCAGATATATTCATATATGATCACAATTATTTATCTTGAGAGGAGTACCCAATTTTGTGATATATTTTTTCTAGATCTTCTTCCATTGGATTTTATACACCTAAAATTATTATTTTGTTGAATACACATATAGTTCATCAAATAATTTATTCACATAATCCAGAAGTGTGGATATATTAAGGACCCTTAATCAACTGATGAAACCATATATTCAATATACCCCTAATTCAAGCAATCATTTCATTAATATAGAAATTCAGAACTCCCAATCTCTGATGTGGGAGAATATCAATTTGAATATTTCCATACTAAATTATTGTGGTAAACTATTCTACAATGTTTTATATATTATGGATTATAGAAAAATGTGACTCCAATAACTCTTCATTTTTATGTGACTATATATATTTACTATAAATAGAAATAACATCATTAAAATTGAACCCCACATTATATTTTATGAAATTTCTGTGCCACAAATAAAAAGTACTTGAGTACTTTATAGTTCATAGTATCTGGATCTATAATAGGAATTTAATCCTTTCTTAATTAACGAAGTATATAACTACAAACATTTTTGGCGAATTGGCACTATATACACATAATTCTAAATATCCATATATGTATAAGGTACAACATATTTTTGAATTTATTTATGTATATTTTTTAATTAAGAACTAAACATAAATATTTACATAATTGTAATTATGTATGATTTTTTTCAATAGGATTATGATATAAAACCTCTTCCTCTCATATGATATCCCATGGTCATGGTATTTCTTCATTGAATTCTGACACGACCCACTACATATCATTTAATGTGAGATACCATGATGTGGGAGTGGATTCCCCTATATTTATTGTCCAGTTAGGTTATATCATACATTTCTGAAACATATTTTAATTGACAACATGTGGATCAGAATCATTACCATATGATACATTAGATCAGATATAGAGGCATGTTCAGATAATTATATAATTTTAGTTCCGTTGATATTTTTTAAAAAATAAAAACACGTGTGTTGATATATTTCTTTAACAGAAAAATCATAGACTGTTCCCCCAATGGGTCTCAACAATTGTGTGTTGCAAAATGTTTTAAAATTTGGATGTATCATAAAGGGTGTTTTAATATAGATCATTGGAAACTAAATGTGGGATCCCTAAATATTGTGGATAGAGTCTCGAGAGTGGTTCTCCCATATCATTAGCATGAGTCAGTTCCATATTGGTATATCGAGAATCCAATGATGAGTATATTATTTTCGTATTATATATTTCTAATAATTTTTATCATTTTACAAGTATTAAATTTTTATTAATTGAATTTATTAGGTGGAAGCACATCATTCGGAAAATCATGAATTAAAGGAATCACCTCACAGACATAGGACTCATCACATGTCTCATATTTGAGATGATTTTTTTATTTTTAAATTTTTGAATTTATTAATTAAAATAATTTTATGGTCTATATTAATATCTTATTAATATATGGTTATGGGAGTACATGGTACTGATAGATAAAATATTGGTGTGGATGATGACTCATGAACGAAATGATCTTGATGTTGAAGATATTATAGTATATTCATTTAATAGTTATTAATACTTAGATATATTTTTATATACATATATATTTCTATTTATATATTACAAAATCCCATTTGGAGGATAATTTAGAATAGTTTCCTGAGGACCTGTGACAATGTTCCATGGGAAGGGATGGTTATTCCATCTCATTATTGGCCATAATGGAAATGGATATAATTTTACATATGGAATGAGTATTCCTCATTCTATAGTTTCTTGAAATGAGGTTATTTTTCCAATTTGTATTGGGATAACACATCATGTGATAGATTTGGAGGAAAAAATTCATGTTTTCGATGAGGTAAACGGACAACTGTTAGTTATGGTCAAATAATTTTGGGAATATTTATGTTCATGTACTAGTGCACGGTATTCTACAAAACATATTTACCATAAATTTATTTATTGGTTTTTTATTAGAAACATTATTATTATCATAATATGTTTTTTTTGTCTCATTAAACAAGAGACAGAGGTAGCAGCTATTGCTACACATGAAAAATCAGATTCAGTAGGGGTGTTTTGTTTTATCATTCTGTTTTCTCATTTATATTGGTTGTATCATGTTATTTTTTGTATCTATTTGGGGTTAAAAAACAATTTTAGTGATGTGAAATATCCCATAAATTAGGTTATATTTACATTCCATAAATTTTATATTTTTAAATTACAAATTCAATACATTTACTAAAACTCACACTTGTAATACACTATATTGTAGTAACATCCTCATTTTTATCCTTCTTTTAATTGGGTGCCCAACTCAGTAACAGTTTCAATAACATCATGTTGGGTAGTTATTTAAGCTAATAATGATGGTTGAAAATATATTTTCATGATCATGATTATTTATTCCTAATTAATAAAACCCATAACATATTTTTAATATGTCCATTATTTGAAATGAATTCCAAAAAAATAATCCTACTATTATATAGACTATAGTAATATTTTAAAAACTCGTGATTCTTTTATCGAACTACTAAATAATTCTTACATAGGTTTCATAACATTATCATTACCATTTTATAGGTCCTAGTTTTTCATAGTTACGTTTATATTGTTATTAGTTTTGTAAATATTACATTACATTACTCATATTAAACATATACAAAGTCAATTAAACCTCTAAATGATCATTTTGTGAACAATATTAGTTAAGGTTTACATTTTTTTATTTGATTCTACTCACAAACAAACCTTATATATATATATCCAATTTTGTTATTAATATATTTTTAAGAATATTTGTAGAATTTTTTACAACCAATACACATATCTGTTTAATTCATGTTACCATTACAAAGAGTCAGAAACATGGTCTCACCATTGTAGTAAAAATGAGTGTTTGGTTTGATCATGTATGATGTAATAGTATCATAAGTTTATAGAATTTACAAGATAGAAAGTTACTCCTCCCATGTATATTTATAAATATATATACAAAATAGGGTCTATTTTTAAATATTCATAAAATACCATGTAGTTGGAAAGTTCATTCAACCAACTAACATGATTACAGTTGTACCACAGGTGTTTTATAATATCCATAGGGAATATTTAGTTTTTATTTATTTCAATTTATGCCCATACTCAAACTCTCTCTCCTTAGATTAACTATCAGTTTGTAAACATTTATTATTATTATCTTCACATCATTGAATAAAACAATGATAGATATATGTACTAATTTTTGTTATCAATCAAAACGAATATTAGGAATTTGTTAAAACCGATTAATTATTTTTTGTTACTCTAAATTTGAATGTTTTCTAAATTAAAATATACTAGTTGTATAATTTTATTAAATGATGAACATTATAAATTTACTCAATATAATATATAGTTAATTAAGACATTTTAACTCATACACAATAGTATGAAGGTTAGAAATTATTAACCTCTATTGATTTTATTCATTATATAATATTTATGCACTAAAAAGATGCATTCAATATAGTAAAAGGTTTTTATTATTATCAATTTTATTTGAAATTATCATTTCCAATCAAGGGGGATGACAATCATACAAGGAATAATAATTTTATTGGATGAATTTCAATATGTAACATTAAATTTTTACCATGGTTTTTTATCCAATAATTACTAATAATTATATTTTTCATGTTTAATTGTTTTTTATTTAATCAATTGGCCAAATGATGTAGAATATTTAAATAGAATTGTAGAAGGTTAGATCATTGTTTTTATAAGGATAAATATATTTATATTACCATTTTCCATCTATTTTAGTTCTGGTAATTTGTGTCTTTATTACTGCACTCTTGGTGTAGGAATATAGGTTTTTCTTTAAAAAATTATTCCTCACAGGAACCACCATAGGCGATTTCTATAGGCTCAATTTATTGTACCCATTGGAGACCGTCCATGGAAATCTCTATGTCTATAATTTTTTTTATCCCTTTGGAAACCACATGAGAAATCCTTAATTCATATCCTAGTGACTGCTACCATGATAAGGGTGGGAAATATTATTGTAATTTCATATAGTGGTCTCTGATGCCCAATACCAATGGGAAACGGTGGCTGCCATATGTAGATAAATAGTAGTCACTAAAACCTATTAGGGAATATTTATTTTGTTCACAATGGGACAATTTTATATAATATTATGTGATAAAGAAATAGTTTGATTATTTTTATATGATATGGTGTAGACAAGTTGGGTATGTCCCATGACATTATGAGATTTCTGGTTCTGCTATGGTGTTTCCAAGGCATACAAAGAATGGAGATCCTTTATGGAATGGAAGTGATACCATTAGTTGAAGGGATTTGGACCTTATGTTTCAGTATCATGGACACGAATAATATTATCTCCACTCCTCTCCAAGGTCCATTAATGATTTTCAATGACTCAAACATCTAGATGATGAGGTTGTCTATGGTGGTAAGTCTATCATGTAAGGGTTTTGGAACCCATATGTAGTTCATCTCATGATTGTAAAGCTCAATAACTATGTAATTTGGTTTAAAATCCTTAGGTGTTGGAATTAAAAGGCTTACGAATGAAGTATCATAGTCCATCATCAAGAAAGGGTATGAAACATTTCAATGTAACTTCAAGGATGTCAAATCCACATGGATAGTTTGGGACATGGATTGTATGTCATGGACCAAGGTGCTTGAGTCTTGAGAATTATATGTGTAGAGATACTGGGTGTTGTTCATATCTCACTATGGTTCTGAATTATTCAACAATTCTATTATGGATTACAATGATTTGGATGCCCTTTTCCTATAGTGGAATATTTGGATGAGGGCCATATTCACATATGGGGGAGATATGGGCTGGTATGCATCGTCAAGAAAAAAGTCCCTTTAATACATAAATAATTTTTAGGGGCCATGGAAGGTAGGGGTGATATAATGAACCCAAATAATAAAGGTTTATTTGATGTGTTTTTATTATCAAAGAAGGGTTTGGGTAGCATTAAATTTGTGTCACATTCTAGTGAACATATTCTCATGGGGAGAAGATTTGAAAAATAATTACTCTATCTTTTTCATGAATGAAGGCTTCAAGACAAAATAAGATAAAGTTTACTTGGGTTACGAATTAGACCCTATGATCTTTATGCCTTATTTATTTTAACCTATATATTTTTTGAAACTCTTATGGTGAAGAGTTTATAGAGAAACGAATTGTATTTTTCTTTACCCTACCATAGTTTTTTTTGTAAAATAAAAGTTTCATGTCACTTTTGTAGTATTTTAATGTATTGTGATCTTGATTATTATGGGTTACAGTTTTATTTCCTATTGGTTTAACCCATGTGTAAGTGATTTATTGTCATGAAGAAGATTGAACTGATATGGATAATGAAACATAAAATCCTATTTAGGATTCCTATGGTTAGGAGTATCACGTCATCCTTCCAATAATGATATAGAAATAATGAAAATCATGGATTGAGGTTCTCATGTCTTATGTGATGATATGGGATAGTTATAACAACAGAGGGTCAGATCACACTAAGGTTTTTATTTATGTTGTTGTAATGATAGGGATCCCAAGGATAGGAAATCCCTTTTTGCAGAGTGACACATTTGGTTTATGTCTATAGATGCATATGCAAGAGGCATTAACATGTATTCATTGTGATGAAAAGGTTCCATTAAATATGGGTGTACATTTAGAGGTCCATGGATGATTTTTGTAAAACATAGTTATTCGTGGAATGAAATAAGATTTATAAATTGAGATCCTTAAAAGATGATAGGTGAACCCGATACTCTTGGATAAAGTTCTTGTGATTATTTTCTATAAAATGAAACCTGGGAAGTGGTTTGAATAGTGTATCATAATACAGTGGGTATGTACATGGTTCCATATAGCATTAACATCATTATATAAGGATATGTTCCATTGAGTTTACTATCATGAGGTATTAAAGACTTTTATGTTTTTTAATTCCATTTGGTAATGATGTTTGGGGACTGACAGGAAAATTGTACGAGGAATACAATGTGCATGAGTATGACTTGAAAATATCTGATGTGAATGTAGGAAAATGACCATTAATGACCTAGTATCCATATTCAATTTGGAGTGATTTGTTTAATATGTTTTCACAGTTGGTCCCAAAACTCATGTGCCACTATGTGTCTTATAATTTAATGAATCAAGTCACTTGTAGTTAGTAAGAGGTTGAGTAGTTTTATGTCATGCAGTAAGGGCATGGTCTTATAGATTTGAAAAGAAAATTCTGTGACTGGGCCCACAAAAATAATTTTGGTTTTTGCTGCATATCCCATAGTTATAAGAATCAAGCCACACATCGCTCTTAAGTGGTCTCCCTATGTAGTATGACTCGTACATAGTGAGTGGGAAATTTTTACACTTGTTTATTTTGAGTGTGATAGAATTTGGAATTTTGGGCATTAGAATGTATCATTTGAGGCCAGGATTCAAGTAACACCCAGTTCTGGAAAATGGAGGTGTGATATAGGAAAAAACGACCCATGGTGGCTCTCTCATTGAAGGTCCATGGGAATGTGAAATTTTATATTGTCCAAGGTACATTAACCATTATTTTTAATTTCATTTAATTATGAATCAAGGAATAACTTTTAGGGTCATGAATTTGGGATGAAGATGAAAATTTCAAATGTGGTTATACTTTTATTGTACTAGGACATTCTTATCTAAAATTATATATTCACATGAGCTATTTTCAATGTTAGAAACAATAAATTGATGAGGTTCCTCATTACACACAGAGGAAAATAAATTATAATCTCGGTAATTTTGAATCATGTGGTTGACTTACCAAGACGTATGTTCGAGGGATCACTACATATATAATTAAAAATGGGAATAAATCCATACATGGTTATAGAAAATGCATTTAGTTTTGTTCCCATGCAGAGAGGACATTGATCTCCCATCTTGATGAAAAGAATGTATGATATGTATCTGAAATGTTTTATGTCATCCGTTAATGGATGGGGTTACCCATCCTGAATAATTATTATGGATGGTACAAAAAAAATTTAAGGGCTTCCCTAAAAAGTGTGTGATGGAATGAATCAAGAAACACATATTTATTAAAAACAATGCAGTTTTACCTCATGAGATAAGTACCTAGGATGCCCAATCTGAATAATGATAAATTTCATGCATTCGGTAGTTTATCACCATGTGGTAAGGATGAGAGATGTCCTATAGTTTAAAGTGTTCCTTCCAGGATGTATCCATATAGTTTAAAATCAAGTGGTTAGGTTGATATTTTATTGTTTAATGTTTGGTAACTATGATTAATTTTTAATGTTTAATGTAATGTAATCACAGAAATATTATTATTCAATGTCATTTAATCTGATAGAATTTTTACTATTTAATTTAATGTAATCAGGGATAATTGTAGTACATACACTACTATGGATTCTAATGTGATGACAGTTATGAAATGTATTTGTTGAATAACCTCACAATAGTGGTGGTGTGACATGATTTCATCTGTTATGGAAAATGAATTAAAACCCATTTTCATAGATAATATATATGATGTAAGGTCATTCCCATTTAGGTTCATGTTTTATAGTATTATTTCCTTGTTCTTGAGAGACACCAAAACTTCCCATTGGACTAATAAGAATAGGTGAACATTGTTATTGAAGGCTCGGTTATCCATATTCTAATAGTCTTCAAGGTTTCAATTGTTCACAACCTATTCTCAACAATCACCTCCAATTCATATATATTCATTTTAGATTTATCATTATTTAAAATTATTATAAAAAAAATATTTGAATCATGGGAAAATAGAATTTATTGGTTAACACTTCCTTAGTCCCATATAGAAAATAGTATAGTGTTTCTTGTGCAGTTTTACACATGGTGGTATGATAGGTCCAAAAAATCATTAAGTTATTTTTCAATCTAGGAAATCATATCAATGTACAGAATCTTCTATATTATATTTCATGGATACTTATTAAATGTATATTTTTGACAATTTTCTGACGCATGATTGTGAGATGTGTGATGGGGATTGTTATTGTACTCTAGGTAGAGAATATTGAACTCTTTAGAATATAAGTTTGTGCCATTTTCCATTAATATTATGGGGGGTACCCCAAACTTGGTGCTGACCTGGTACTCTATAATGATGAAGATATTCTTCAGCCTGAAATTCATGAGGGGTATTTACACATCCCATTTGGAGTGGAATTCGATAGTAGTAAGGATGTACTAGAACTAATTTGATGTGGTTGGGTGATGTCTAGCTACAATATCCATTCCCAAAGGGTAAATAACGAAGATCCTGTAGTTAAATGTTGAAATTTGAGCGGTTTATTGATGAAGGTTTTGTGAATATGGACCGAATGAAATTTCATAGTGAATTAAACACAAGCCTATACTTTCATTTTTCTATATTATCCCATAAAAAAAATTTGGTGGGAATGACAGATCCTATATTTATTGGCATCGAAAGATCCCACATGGGATTCTTCCATAAAGATTGAAATATATTCTTCTATTATGCATCTTAGTGGTATTCTATCAAATCTATTCTTGTAGAGGTATTTCTACTCATTTGGCCCATCATGTATGGTGAAATTAGAGAAACAGTGCATAATTGATTCCCTAATATATTAGTCTCTTGGTAAATTGATATTTTGGATATTACCAATTTTAGGATCCGCCAATCCAGGGGTGGTCATTAGTTCATCATGCACTCGATTTGTGTTGAACTAATTGATTTTATCCATATCACAAACGATGATGGTTGAGATAACTTTTAGATGTGTGGTATGGAAAATTTTTTCATCCAAATCAGGGTCATCAAGGATTTTTGATACATTGGACAATGTTTTATTACTAGTATTCATTTATTAGGGAAAATGGTGTTATTTCCGATAAAAAGGGAACTCAACCTGCATCCCCTTGATGTTGCTAGTGTGGGGATCTATTTCGTCCTTATGATGGAATATTCACCATTTATATAAATTATCACTATTTTTTTATTACCATAGATATTGATATATGATATTTTTATCTATATAAAAAAAATCTAACTCAGATATGAGGGCTCGATACTCTTTTTCATTTTTCATGTAGCCATCAGATCAGGTTAAATAGTAGGAGTAAACACTTTTTCATGAGAGAAAAATATGTACCCTAAGAAAACCAAATTGATCTTCAGGTTTTACATCCTTTTTCTGACATGAATTCTGTAGGCTCCATCAATATACATCTTCCATGTCTACGAAGTGTCATGGGATGAGAATCCTTCATTGTCTATAATCTCTGTGTCCACCACTATTTTTTCTGGGACAGGTTCTGTTGTAAGGAAATCAGTAAGGGCTTTCCCTTTCAACTATTTTTGTCATAAGAACATAATTTCATATTTATAATGAATGACTTCCCATTTGATGATGTACATTGTTAACATAGGACATTCATGTATGTACTTGAGAAGATCAAAGTGAGATACCAGATGGAATTTGTGGTGATACATGTAATTCACCATCTTTTTCACTAGTAATGTGAATGCATGGAAATTCTTCCCAACATCTGAGTATCGATCCTCAATACCTAGAATCATAAATCTATCATAGTATAAAATATTCTCACAATTTCCATAGTATTTATTTGCGAGGAAGGTACCTAGTTAGTGTTCCATGGTGGCCACATATAATATTTATAGCCTCCCTTCCACCAGAGGTCTGAGGACCAGTGGGTGGGGGATATAATACTTCATACATTGAAATGATTCTTGACAACCATCATCCCACAGATTGGTGATTCACTTCTTCATTATCCAGGTGAGGGTAGATAATATTCTGAAAGGTAGGCAATGAATCACCAATTATAGGTGGGGTTTCATTGGATCCACATCATTTCCTTGATATTGGTAGGGGTGAAATTGCTAAAATAGAACAAGTATTCACTAGTTCTACCTAAATGTAATTATGGTGTACTACAAAGATAAGGAAAATTTCTGATGTTACCTTGGATGCTCATTTTCATTTATTCATATTCATACTATATTGTCACAACTTGTCTATGAATATTTGGGGATCTATGAAGTGATCACTTTGCTATGATGATTGGACTACCAGGATATCATAAAAATATTCACATATCATTAATAAGAATGACTAAAATTTATGATTCCTGGAAAAGGGATAAGTATCTCTAGTGTTCCTTATCCCAAAGGTCATGACCAAATAGTAGAAGATCCCATAATACACTCTGAAGGGAGTGTATTTCTCATTATTAGCGGAAATATTTTATTGATTACACCCTCAAATAATCAATGAAGTAAATGTTCTGGAAGCCAATAATTTACTCTATCAAGAGTAATGTGATCAACATTGGGAAGTATTCATTTTTGAAATATCATTTATGGTATCTAAAATCGACATAGTCCCTAATATTTTTATACTTTTTCTAGACATGGAAAATGTTCAAAATCCATCTTTCCTATTTCACGTCTGGGATAATGTTGGATTTGATCAACTTGTCTACCAACTCATCTATATTTGACAGATAGTAGGGGTTAATCTTCATGGATTCTTTCTAGAATATGTGATTCTCATTTGGTAATATGAGATGGTGTGTAGCGACATCTATACTAAGTCCAGGAATTTTTATATAGTTCCATGTGAACACATATCAGTTCTACATAAAAAGTGAAATATGAATGTAGTTTTTATATAGGGGTATGGAGGAAATAATCATTGTAGGATTTAGTTATACTTTTGTTCCCAGATTTATATTCTAATTATTACCCATGGGGGTAGATTCGCCATCGTCTAATTTGTGATGAGTTTTTCTGGGGTCATCCTCATCTTCCCCCAAATCTATATATGTGGTGACATTTTAAATTGAATATAAAATTATAGGGAATTCCCCATCAATATTGGGGTGATCAAGGCTGTTAGGAGATACATTCTCATCCCTCAATTCCAGATTTATTGTAAAGAGATGTTATAGCCGATTTTATCTTTCACTATCATAAGAGATATAATGGCATTTTGTCTATGGAGTCAAGTATATCACCTTACTTGATTTTTGTGGAGTATATAATTACTTTAGGGAAAAATCTATCGATTTTCAGTTTCTTTCCCCAAACCAATTGTGGCTATATCCTATACATCAACATCCACAATTAGTTGTTTTCCTCCCCACTAGTAGAAATATTATTTAGAATATCTAGATTTACATGTCTCAAGGGTTGAATATTCTTGATGTATTATTCTAACCCTTCCATTGATGGGGTACATGAGACTCCGATGGAAGGCTAATGGTTCCGCTAGATTGATATGGTTCCATGGACTCCCTAAAGGATATTGAATGTTGTTTCCAACTTTTTTACCTTTAAAATATGATTATATGTGTGGTCCCTAAAATGAGGATTATGTTTGAATGTTCCAAGAGGTATCTTCTTGGTCATATCATACCAATGAATGGTCATATTTGTTAGAGATATGTACCATTTACCATATCCCAAATATTGTAGTGTTCGAACTGGGATGAGGTTGACCAATGATCCTTAATCAATCAGGGTCTTTCCTACATTTAAATTAATGTTCCTACTAAACATATATGGGACAAACATTCCAATGGATTGCCTCTTCGTAGACCTGTATAGTGAATGAGATGGTGACAAGACATTATAAATAAATAATATCAACTAAGTAGACCATGACTATCTTGATTTCTACCGTAAAATCTATTAGGCTTCAAAGGGATTCAAAAATTATATTACATAGTTCTTTTCAATGATGGAGTGCATAAAGGATTGAGATATTTTATAGGACATGTGGAAACTATTTTAGAACATCATACATTTGTGCCATTGGTCGACACTTCACTTTATTGGTTTTCTTCTAAACATGGTTTTCAATAAAAAATGCATTTTGGGTGGATGGTCATGGTGCCTGAGAAGATGTTAATGGAATATCCATTGCATGTGATGAAGGTCAAGACAACCTTCCATGTTCCTTAGGTTGATCATATAAATAAACCCCCTCTTGGAAGTTATATAAGGAAATTGGGTGTGGGAGGCCGCTAGTGGTTTCTGGGAAACCTTATTTCCTCTTTTAAGAAAACTAGAGTGATTACCCATAATTATCGGTTTGATATATTTTCTATGTATTGATGAGATCAATATATTGGGATTTACTATGTCCATGTTGTCCCTTGTATCCTTAGTTCTAGAATATTCAACCTCACCTTCCCACTTTATTCAAAGGAAACTCATATTTAGTGTAATATTCATCTTTAGTTAATGTGGATTACAGTTTTTGGGGAGGTTCCTATTCTATGGATGTTATAGTAATGAAATAAAAAATATTTACAAGTTACATTAGAGATGAATATAACCCTTCAACATCTATATAATCTTTATTTTGGTGGTCACAACCACTCTTGGGAGGCTTATTGGATTATTAATCCTTGGTTAGGGTGATATAATGGGTTTTCATAGTTATTCTCTTATGAACTACAAGAGTTTAGTATACTATTTTTGACTCATACAGTTGTTGAACAATTGCACATTCCTAGTTGGGACTATCTCCCAATTTCCATCATCTTCAGACTACTCATTGATTATGAAAGAAATTTTCATTGAATAGTTATCTAACACACCCGTTATAGAATTAACCATGCTATTAAGGATGTATTTAAAGGAAAATCACTCCTAGATATTATAACATGGACTTTTTTGGAATGGGAAGTAGTCAGGATAGTCAACGAGGATGACCTCACTAGGCCCCCTCATCTATAGTTTCATGACCATGTTGTTATCCATGGGTGCCAAAGAAAACAAACAAAATCACCAAGGACTTGTTAATTTTATAAGGAGTATTCTTTATACTTATATTCCAAAAATCATAGTCATCATTTATTTATCTATGATTTTATATGATGGTGATTTTGTGGTTTTTTCACATGAAATGAGGTGTTGTGATGTTTGGGATCTGCATGGGTGCTTGGATAGGCACCGCTACCAGCATTAGAGTGATAACTGCTGTTTCTGCATTGCCTGATCTCTTCCCCAATTCTGATATCATGTGGTGGGATTTGAATTTAGTTTGATGAATGGTTTCATAGATATGTTGTGAAATTTATGTGAAAACATAGAATTAACTTGTATACATCTTTGTAGTCATAAGAGTCTGAGATTATCTTGTTTATTTTCATTATAGAGTTCTTGCAGTTTCTCTAGCAAGAGAGGGATGATAAGTGAATAAGATAATCATTTACACATTTCTATAAAGTCATTTTCCATCTATTTTTAATGATGATTGATGTTATTTAGGTATAAGATCAACATTTTCATCAGTGTATCTTTGAACTAATAATGGAATTGTAAAATATGGTCACCATTCTACAACATATCCTTGTGGAAGGCTGTTGTACTATAATGAAGTTGTTCCTTTAAGAGTAGTCGGAGAGATTCTATTTCATTTTCATATTATTATTTTTGTTATACAATGGAAGGAAACTCAACTATTCTATATAGTTATTGGGATGTATCCCCACGTTTTCCTTTTTCTTTGGAAGTGTTCCTCCATGGAAGTGGAGACTAATTATTTGTAAGTTCTTAATTTTGGATCCTTCCATGGTTATGGGAGCATGTACACTCAATTGGTCCATCTAAATAACCATCCACTAAGGGTAAATTTTCAATGTTGTGTCCCTCTATACTTTTATTTTGATCAATAATTTCCACCATGTTGAATGTTACCACATTCACAATGATGTATCAGGAAATGGTGTTTGTGCCATTAATTTTGTTTAAATAGGTTTATTCTTAACTACTTTTGTTGGTGTCATTATTTTGAACCTTGTACATATGGGTCCATTTCAATTTATGACCCACCATGGTCGGAGTAACATTTCTGTACACTCCTCCCATATTTATCTATGAACATTGAATTTGAGGGAGATTTCAGTCATGGATGTCGAATGGGCCCTATCCAGCAGTGTTTCATATTATGGTGGGAGGAACTTGTGGGACCCCAACCATTTATTTATTCCTCCTAAACTGGAGAAGAATGATTCTTTATATCATGATGATGATGATGATGAAAATTCTCCCATCCTAGTCTGATGGATGTCATTAAGGGTTCATAATTGGCATTTATTGGTCCTATTAATGAGGATCCATATACTCTTGTCAGGGATTTGATGACTCATGTGAGGGAATTGAGGATACAAATTCCACCATCCTAGCAAGGAGGGGCTGATCTTGAAGGATGCAGACATTCCAAGAACTCGTTCAAGGGTTGATTAACCCAGTTATTGTTATTGGGATATAAAATTTAGTAGACAAGGGGGATGGGGTTTGTTCATAGCTACTCCCAAATGTTCCCCAAATTCTCTAGAGAATTAACAATCCAAGAGGTGGAGGAGGTGTTAAATATTATCCTTTCCATGTGAGATGGGTTCTTTCTTGTACGATTAATATGATAGATTCTACTGTGGAATATTTGAGGCAGTGCAGTTTTTCTTGCATATGAGATGGGAGCACTAGTAACCTATTATTTGAAACATTCTTCATAGGATTTTTCCAGGTGAACACAATATCATTCTCTATATCTGAAATGTATTTTATTTTATTAGAGGGGATCTCTCGTAACGATTTTTCAATAATCACTATTAATTCATGATTAATGTGAACCATTGATGTATGGGAATTCTGTTTTAGTGAAAAAATTCCCTAACCATTAACCATTAACCAAATATCATTGCAGGACATGATATTATAGAATGGCATATTTAAGGGAATTTTTTGTTCCTAGGGGGATACAAATAGTAACACTCCAAACATTCCCCATCCATTAATACAGATGAATTATATGGATACTCAAATATTCCATTGAAGGTATGGCATGAAATTTCAATAAGGGTGTCATAGATTTATTCTATGATTTTTTAGTTTTGGATCTCTGGACCTAGAGAGAGCAACTAGATCCATCTGAAAAAATGTACCTTTAAGGTCTGATGGTACACATCATATCCCGGATTGGTGAGTTTCCTAGACTTCATACTCTGATTAGTAGCCCACATTTTTTTGTGAAAATAAAGCATGTACTCATTTTCCATCTCATCTGGGATATTATATTTAGAATTAATGAGGGTATAAAACATGATAAGGATGTTGTTTCTAGTTAACACTATTTATATGTCAATGTTAGCCTCTTCGTCATCATAATTACACACCTCCATCAAGTAAGAAAATAGAATATGATTCTAAATGTTTCTAGTAATGAGAGTGGAGTGTGATGGATGTTTATTAAGAAATATATATTATCGAACCCGTATTTTCGAGAAACTTTTTATATAATGTAATTGTATATTTTAATAACTCTATATGTGAATATGTCCAATCATTAAAAAAATCTCTATAAAAGTTTTTTGAGGAAAAGGGGAAATTATTTTCTATGAGAGATAACATTTTTTGAGGTATACCACATTGTATATCAAGTGTATAATCCCTATGATCTATCTCCACACCCCCACGAGGATGAATATTGTGGTAATGATAGTCTTCTACTTTGGTGGAAGAGTTGAAAAACTGTTGTGAGGTTGAGAATGTTTCTCAAACAACCTGGAGGACATTAGAATTAAGGATTTTAAAAATATGGGACATGTTTAGTGTCGTGGTCATAATTTGTTGACATGCCTTTTGGGAATGTACAATGATATGGTATGGACTATGATGGCTTCTAGAACATCATTATAATAAATTCATGATATGGGATTATGAGCCTATGGATATTAAGATTTTGGAATGTTCTAATGAAATTTCTCATTATTGATAGGAATATGTTCCCATATTTAGTCATGTGACGATTTCAATTGGTGATCCTTGTTTAGGATGGGAGTATGTGCCTAATCCTATGAATTTGGGATATTCCAATGGTCTTTCTTGATAAGGATATGAGCATACCCAATGCATGTACCACTCTCACATGGAGAGTCCTGATTGGTGCAAGAATATGAGCCTTGTTTGAGTATTTATACCATTCCAAAAATACTGATAGACCTCTAAAATGGGAGAATGGATTTGATCCTCCTCTAGAATTTCCATATAAGGAAACTGGTGCATTCATTCTTGGGTGGAAGAAGGAATATGCCCCTAGATTCTATGATCTAATAGAATAATCTAGACATATTAACTAATAAGAAATAAGACCATGTCCATAGGCTTATTCCATTCTCACATAGTTATCATTGGCTAGAACTAGAATATAATCCTAATCATGGGCCTTTGGAGTTTTTATTGGAATTATTTGACTTGAATATGAGCCTATATCGAGGAATATTTACCTTCACGTAATGATCCCCATCCAAAAAAATGACATGAGCCTCATAATTTGCCATTAGGATATTCCCACAGACAATCTTGACATGCATGTTCCCCTATCCTAAGGCATGTGCCACCAAAAAATTGTGATCCAATGTTGGAACCTGATTATGATCCCATTATGAGGCCTAATCCATTTGTGAAATGTGATGATAATACTCCTAGACTATTACAAGAATGTGTTCATACTATAGTGTAGAAACGTGTTCATGATGACAAGAGTATTGAGCTATCCTGGAAATAGGATTAGGATTATTCGATTCCACTTTATGTGAAGATGTTTTAGATTATGCCAGTGTATTTATTCAGTTTTTGCTAAAATATATTGAAATTTCTATAATGTGTGTTCTAGGATATGAGTATACATTTTTTCCATCCCCATTATACACTAGAATATGAATTCAATTTAAGAGAGATAATTATCTGACTTCATTCCTCCTTGTTCCACAAGAATATGATGATGGAAATCATGCATGGGGGTTGGGATATTTTCCTCCCCCAATACTAGTGTAGTAATATGCATGTAGATATTTTCTGGGTGAGGAAGTGTATGGGCATGATTACTGGTTGCTACCAGAATATACAGATAGATATCATCATCATTATTGGGGAGATGTGTAGTCTTATGGATACCCAAGTCCTTCCTACCATAATGATCCTTCCACTATCTTGTGTATTAGAATCAAAGTGATAATTATTTTAGTTGGTAGCCTTAGTAGGAAACTGGGGGGTTCTAGTGGGATGATGGTGAAAACAGTGGTGGAAATATTCCTTCATTAGTGGAACCTAAGATGAAAAGGATCCTTATTTGTCCACCTAGTCCCCCATTAGTATATATTTATATATTAAATTGTAAATCACTATATTGAAGATCCAAAATCAGTTGGTTGTGGTAACAAGGGATAATAGCACAACTATAGATTTCTATTGGTTATTCAGCCTTGTCAGTTTCCTTCTTGGGGAACCACATATGTAGAATCCTTGGTAGGGATCATACCATTACATTGGTACACTTGGACCACAGTTTTTACAACCTACCATTGAATATTTTGACCATGTGAGATATTTTGTGACCCAAAAGAGTTACAGCCTTATGTGATTTACTGAAATAATTTTTGTTTGATGAAGACATTTTCTCTGATTTGTATTTTTTCAATGGTGTATGTATTTGTATTCATGTAGACCAAAAGTAAACTAGTCACTGATTAGTGAAATATCAGGATGTAGAAGATCTAAATATGATAATAAAGGATAAAAAAATTTCTTTTATTCTCAATCTGCCCATTCTTCTCAATAAAATTTATAAAAAAGATTATAGAAATATTTCTTGACAACCCTAGTTATAACAGATCATCTGTAAGATCTGGTCGATCGTACTGATTTTTTATGTATTTTGTATGATAAATAATGTGGATTGACACATGATTAGTAGATAATTATGTTATTTTAATTATTCTTGTTGGGTTTTTTATTTGTATTGTCTTATGGGGGAAATTTAAATTATCTGATGGACAGTAAACAATCATTTGTTATTTTAGAGAATATCACCGGGTTCACCATTTATTTTTTTTATATGAAATGAGATGACATGGGAAACCCTCATTGAGGAGGGATTAGTATATTCTGATGGTCAATTTTATACATGGGGTAATCTATTCTAAATCATTAAAATCAAGTTATATTACTTCTTAATAGATACTCCCAATGGTCTGCACATCCATAAATGGGCACGAGTCTGTATTCTAAATATAGGTGTTAAATTGGGGTATCATACCAAATAAATCATGGGGACTCACATTAGTGGATAGGAATGGAGGTTGGTCACATCACACCATTTTTATGGGGTTTTTCTACTATGGGAATTCCTTATAGATTTATTATATGTTTTCAAATATCTTCCTAATAAAGATAGAGGAACTGTTGCACAAAAAAACAGATATTGAATACCTCTTATGATAATAAAAAATAAATGTATCTAATTCATGAATAATAGAAAGGGGATATCATTAGTGAATCCATATGAATGAATCCATGGATATTCATCAGATTCCCTATAATGGGTTGATTATTATGTGTTGAATCCATATAGACAAATACTTCATAGTGTGATATCCCAAAGAGAGGCAGTTAATATTATGATGGGGGGATTGTCCCATTGTGAGGAACCCTATATATCATGGTCACTGTAGTAATCGAAACCCACATAGTTCTTCCAAATATATCAATTTATTTTTTTTGTGAAAAAAGAAATATGTGCATGCACTGAGGTGATAACTATTTGAGCTCGATTCTTGAGGAGACATCCAACGTATTCTGTTTATGGATGAAATTATAGTATCCATTTTTTAGTTGATTTCATAGTCCACTGAGTGATTTGGTAGAGTGATAAGCCCATTGGAATGACTCAGTCTCAATAGTGGAAATGCTAGTGACATGGGGCTTATATCTAAATGGATTTTTTTTCTTGGGCCTTATGAAAGAATCATTCCTATCAAGGTTATTGAAGAAATACTAATTAAAAATGGTTAGTTATTTTATTCTTACATACTGAGGTATCCCTTATGAATGGGTATTATATAGTAATCTTTCCCTTCCTTTTATTGAGACTTATTAAGCGAATGATATGATTTTTAATGATCCTTAATACAATGTGAGTTATGATCGATGAATGAACAAGGGATGGAAAATGATCTCTATCTCATTGCTTATTGGTGTTGTACTTATGTATTTGGATAGCCCTTATAAAACATGGGATGGTTCTCTGGATTTGGTAGGCATCTTATGTATCCTGATTATTATAGGAATCAATGGCTTTGTAGTTCACTTGATCGAAGAGTTCAATTTTATTTTTCTCTTGTAGGAAAGAAATATCATATTATACCATCTGTTAGGGATTAGAAAATAAAATTTCCTTTATGATCAGGGATTACACAATACATGTCCTCTTAAATTTAGGGAAAATCAGATTATTCTTTTGTTTGGGGCTTACATACTAACATTACCTTGATAATCTAGGATTACAAATCAAGGATGAAGGTTGTTATCAAATCATTGAATGCTCATGTAATTGGATCATACACAATGATGATAACCTGGTAATTGAGGATTAAACCCTAAGGTTTCACTGTTTTTGTGTCTTAACACTGAGGGTGGAAAAGATATAAAACTTCTTGATGCCCTTGTAATCATTTCTTACACACAAAGTGTATAAAATGTAACCAATCTATGGGATTCCATTATAATTAGTTCTTATACAATGAGGCATCCATTTTAATTGGGTTTCTCACAATGAGGTTACACTATAGAGATTTACTATATTCCTTCAATAAATGCATCGATTATCCACTCAAAATGCCTTGGTTATCTACCAAAAATGTTGGTGAGTGTCTTTCTGACATATCTGTATATAGTTTTATAATCATGCTGATAATATTTGAGGATTCTTAATATCATGGATGGGATGTCTGATGGTTCTGACATGATTATAGCTGACACTTCTAGAAGACATTTCACTACCCGACTAGTCAACCTAGTAGTCCATCATATAACTCAACAAACTTGTCTAGAGGGTTTCACATGAGCTGAATAACATTCACATGTTTGTTTATATTACATAGATGAAAAATAAAAATAGTTTATTGAGAGTCAGTGTGATGTTTATTGGAAGGTGTCACCTCTCTTGGATGAGATGTCTTGATGGCATCGTTAGATCATGATGGATTTCTAAGAGGGAGTCATAAGAGATAATAGACAATATTTGGTGCTTCCATGAGTGATGCATGATCAAGGTGTAATTTTCATGTGCTTTTGAATGAACTATATGGTTCATATCGGGAATTTGATGATCAATGTCTTTTTCTTTAACTTAAATCCCTTTTTATTAGTCATTATTCACTCCATATTACTTCAAATTCATAAAATATATTTAGTATTTTATTTTTTATTATTCAAGTAACCAATAAGGTGTGCTGGATGTTCTTTTCAATTCCTATTAGATGTCCTTCACATGATATATTATTATCAGGAGAATTACTTATGCATGTTGTATGTTGATTTGGTGATTAGCCATTCCCTTACCAAACATAAATCTCTTCTGGTCATGATATCAGCCGATCCACGAAATATTCTATTGTTATTATGCATATACATGAGATTTATTTCATTTTCCTATAGTTTATGATCACTTTTTTCATACTATTATGGGGGATATATAGGACTCATCATCACGGTTGATCGATTCCATTCACATCATCTCTCACACAGATCCAGGCTAGAGTCGGCGTAGTGATCAGGCACCATGTATCTTCGTGAGTCTTCTTTATGGATCTCTCCATCCGCATCACCTAATTTTTAATGTCTGTGAGTCCCTCCCGCAAACATATAAATTATTGTATTATTTCAATTTAATGGTACATTTTAAATCATGCAGGTATGAAGAAGGAATTATTTATGGTCAAATTAACATGTCATAAGGCCTTATTAAGATCAGGGAAACTCTATAAGTCCTTCATGTGATATCATGTGACTATTCTAGGAAAATACTCAAGACAATGATGGGTTTTCATGGGGCCTTCACAGGAACATGATGACTTGTCCTGGATTCTTTTGAGACCATGCTACAAGATTCTTTAGTGAAATATAAATTGTTTATTACTACAAGAGGCTTCCACCTCCTTACTTTTTTAATTTATTTTTTCGATGTTGAAATGGTAATGGAGTTAACAGTGGTAATTCAATTCTATCGAGGAAAAATAATCTACCTCTCTATGATTTTTCACATGAAAAATAATGTTTTATATGAATGTGGGAGAGCATTTAATGGAAAACCCTATCCATTTGTCCTTAGTGAGCCAAAGGGGGAGTGCATGTGTAACATCCCAGGTAAATAATGAATAAAACATTTTCATATTTATTAATATTTGCGAATTAAATATTACTTTTACTTTAATGGGGTTTCTATGTTCGATAGCGTACCCGATACGCAACAAAGATTTTCTTTGAAATCTAATGTTGCACACTAGTAATAAAATAATATTATTTTAAATGGTAGTTGACACGTAGACGTTGTATTGGTGGGAATGAATAGAAATAACTAAAATATGATTATATATTTTTGTTAATTTTTTTTAAATTTATCCAATAAAGGAAAAAAGGCTTAAAAATGAAAAGAATTCAATTTTAGGCATATATACTCTAATATTCACTAAAGATCCACTTATCGAATTTTGATGGAGAACCATCATTAAATATATTTTTTTCCACTCTTATACATTCTATTGGACCAAATAAAATTCTTCTTTAGAATCAGGACTTCTAAATTTAGTTTGTGTAAATTTATGGTATTTTTCCGATAAAGTTTGTTTTTTAATGAATAGTGAAAAATGTTGTATTTTAATTCAAAACCTATTTTTAAAATAATTTATTTATATGATTATATTCTATTTTGAATTGGGTTTAAATTGAAATAAGATTGTATTTTTAACATTTAATCCAATAGTGGTCGCTGGAATTAATTTCACTTTGAAATCAGACTTAAACTAGTGTTAATCTTTTAATACTTTTTGTTTCATAAAAACACGCTATTTGTTTTGACAGCGGGAATTACTTATTAAATTAATAAATGAAACATATATATTTTGAATTTTGTAAAATAGTCATCATTTTTGAATTCGGAATATCAAATATAGCTTAGGGTGAAGTTTTGGTATTTTTCTGAAAATCATCAATTTTTGATGAATAGTGAAACCACTAAGTGGTACTTAAAAAACTGATTTTTCGTTTAAATGAAAATTTACCACCTCTTTGTTTTGAATTTAAAAAATCTGACATACATGGTTTTAAATAAGAAGTAAAATTTTGTTCAATGGGATTAAAATAATTTTTTGGTGAATAGTAACATTTAAGTTAATTAATCATGATTAGAGGTAATTAGTGTAGTTTAGGGTAAATTTTTTTTTAATAATATGAAATGAACATGAAACATGTCCTACCTTTATTGGATATGTCATGGCCGACCAAGACAATCCATGGGTCAACTTGGGGTCCCCATGGAGCCAATTTGGTAGGAAGATGGCATTAAAAACATTTTATTTAATGTTAAAATTAAAATGTCACAAACATGAGTTGTTTTACTAAAACAATTTTTAATTGGGGTTATACAATTAATAATTTTTGCTATAAATATTCATTAGAAATATAAAAAGATTTCCTACATCATTATAGTTTTTTTATAATTTTTACACATTAAATAAATTAAATTATTTATGACATCATGATGATGCAGCGATTACCTCATTAATGAACGATTTAAATAAAATGAAAAGATAATGTAAACTCTAAGCCTTACACTTGTCAATGTCCTATTGTATCAGTATATTTCAAACCCTTATCACCATATCCTCGAATTATAACTATTTGGGTCCTTTATAATCCTAAAATCATTTTATAATAAAGTAAACTTTTATAACTTTCCAAGAGTGCCCCTCCTCTCCTCTTATAAAATCCCCCCACCACTATCACCTTTCCCACACCTCTAAAGCCTTTTGTTCGTCCAATATCTTCCCATTTTGTCTCTCAACATCCCTCTCTTACTCTTAGAGGCCTCACTTTGGGCAGAAGTATTCCCAAGGAAGCCTTTGAGCTCAAATCAAAAAGCGTTACCCATTTTAAAGGTAGTGTCTTCTCTTGCGTTCTTATGTTTTATTTGGCTTCTCCAACCCCCTAAACTCTTTTATTTCATTTATTTTGTAACAAAACAGTATCCTCAATATACAATGATGTTGTTATAATATGTATTCGAGCTAAAATTATACACACCTTCATCTAATGGTTAAAGAACATACTGTTTCTGTGGATGGCAAATTTCTGCCTAACGAAATTATGATTATTCAACACTCATATAACACCTTCAAAGGTGGCAATTAAGATGAAAATATATTTATATATGATATATTATATGTTTATGTTTTACTTTAGATTCTGTATTTTTCATTTATATCATACCTTTATGGCTTCAATTATGGGTATACGCGATATCTTCATTTTAGGAAGTACGGACTACCGCCCACTCAAAGTGATTTGATTCGTTAATGCCATAAGTGGGATGTATAAAGGATGGATTTAATGATATTATATATGATATTATATTGGAATTATAATATACCTTTATATAATTATTATTTCACTCCATTAAAGTATGATATAGAAATGAAAGTTGCGTTCATGCGTACGTACGACTTACCGTCTCCATGAACGGTACATATCATTTCTTATCCCCAAATGTAATGTAATATTATAAGTAGATATATATATAATGGATATATATGATGTATGTTACATATAAATGATGAATATAATTCTGGAATTAAAATATACATACCTCTCATTTAGTTTTAATTCCACTAATATGACATAGAAAAGAATGTAGCGTTCATGCGTACGTATGTCTTACCATCTCCATGAACGGTGCATTTCATTTCATACCACTAAATTATTATGTAATAAATATGTGTATATGCTGGATATATATGATATATTTTATATCCAAATAATGATTATCATTCTGGATATAATGAACCTTTTACCACACGAACAACATGTAATTGTAAGAAGTCCACTTTCGACTTAAGGACCAAATATCGACAAAACAAACATTATTAACTTAAATGATTACATAATGTTTATAACATGGTAATAAGTGATATAAAAGTAATAATGAACTTGAAAAAGGTTATTAAACAACTAGAAATTAACTCAAGTTTATTATTCAGGACGTTAAAGAACGATCGAGTCAAGTCGGACCCGAGGTAAGGGACTTCATATCAATCTCCTTTCATTGAGGCATATTTTGTTTTATACACCAATTTCTTTTATACGGTGTATAAACCCCTTAGACTTTTACTTTTATTCAAAAGGAATCATGTTCTACAAAGCGTTTTACTAAACGGAAAAAAGGAATGTTTCTTTTAACGTACACGGTGACAACGACCTTTTCCACCCTGCGAGTATTATTTGGTCATTGGCTTCCTCAACAAGATGTAATGTTTTTAAAATGAAATAAATACCATATACTATTTTATGTATTTTGGTATTGAAAATGGTTTTTATAATGGTTTTTTTATGTCAATATATTTAAGTGATATATTTTGATCAAAGTGTGGAAATGTTTTCTTTCCATTATATATTTTTTATGTCTTATGATTTTATAATGGTACTTGTACATTTGACGGGTGGTTACGTGATAAACCATATGACGGGTGGTGTCGTGAATACCAGAATGGGTGGTTATGTTATAACCTCCAATGCATTGGTTATGGAAGTCGGCCGTATAGCTATTCCAATAAGTGATATGTGTGGAAGTTGACCGTATGGTTATTCCATTAATGTATGTTTATGTCCCAGGTTACCTTTATATGTTATGTGATCTTTATATGGGTTTTATGGAATTCTTTTGGTTAAAAAAGGGTAAGTAATGATCTTTTCTTCAGTGGAGAGTTTTTACTACTTCATAAAGGTGAAAAATATTACTTTGTTAAAGTATACATGGTTTACTTGTTGTTTTGATTAACTAATAGTTTTCATTCATTGTGTATCCCTTACTGAGCTTTTTATGGTCACCCCAGGTTTTTTGAAATGTTTTTCACAGGACATAATTTGGAATAGGGTCATGGATGGGATGAAGGGAACGTCATTCTATATAAAACATGGAACTAGACATGTTTCCTTTTAAGAGTTTTTATTTTATGGAAACTTAATAAGAGTTTCTACTTTGTAATATTTTGAGATTTAATAGTAATGTCCTAATTCTCTAAAACTTTAAACTGTGAAAAGATCCTCAATGTGAATTATTCATTTAATTCAATATTATGTAAGGTTTAAGGTCGGGGCCTTATAGTTGGTATCAGAGGTTGGTTTAGACAACTTTAGGAGTTAGAACATTGTTAAAATTATAATTTAGTTTATGGTATGATTGAAATGATATATCATTTAAAGACTACCATGTTGCATCGCCTAAGATATTTCTGTTTTCAGAATGGTTCTTCATAGAGGAAACAAAACATATTTTCTGGGAAGGCATATAGAGGGAAATGACCTTTCAAATCGGCATCCTGAGATGGTCAGAATCAGAATTGAACAGTTTATTGCAGTGATGGCTCAGTTGACTCAGGTGATAAATCGTGGTTGTGTTTACTGAGGATATTTTGTGTTTTATAAATGTAAATAGGTGCATGAAAGTCATTTAAGGGTTATCTTGAAAACCTTAAAAGAAAAGAAATTGTATGGGAAATTTAGCAAGTGCGAGTTTTGGTTACAACAAATTTCATTCCTTGGTCACATTGTTTCAAAAAATGGAATAACTGTTGATCCTACTAAAACAAAAGTTGTGGAAGAGTGGCCAAGAACCACAAATGTAACCTAGATCTATAGTTTTATTGGTTTGGAAGGTTAATACAGAAGGTTTGTTGAAATTTTTTCATGGTTATCCAGTCCAATGACTATGCTAACTCGGAAGGGTTTTATGTTTATCTGGATAAAAGAATGTGATGACTGTTTTTATGTGTTTAAATGAAGATTGGTGAATGCTCCAGTTTTTTAAATTCCTTCCAGGAATGGTGAGTTTGTTATATACTGTGATGCTTCATTGAAGGGACTTGGTTGTGTCCTTATGCAGAATTATTAGGTCATTGCATATTCTTCATGCCAGTTGAAAATTCATGAGGTAAATTACCCTACACATAATTTGGAATTAGATGCTATTTTTTTGCACTAAAAATTTGGAGTCATCCTTTGTATGGAGTAAAGTGTGAAATATATACTGATCACATAATTTTAAATTATATATTCACTCCGAAAGAATTAATCATGAGATAGAGGAGATGGATTGAATTAATCAAGGATTATGATTGTACAATTCATTACCATCCAGGAAAAGAAAATAAAGTGGCTGATGCTTTGAGTCGAAAATGTAATGCTTCATTAACAATTTTTCATTTGGAATTTGATCCTTTGGTTAGGGATTTTATGAAATTTGTCATGGAAGTTGTTTGTGATGGATGCCCTTCTATTTTGAATCAGGTATCAGTGAAATATTCTTTATCAGACAAAATTAAGCAAGCACAAAAGCAAGACAGCGAGTTACAGAAAAAGGTAGAGATGGTTCAGAAGATTGAAGAGAGAGTTTTTATGTGAAGCTCATAGTTCTCCGTTTTCAGTTCATCCAGGAAGTACTAAGATGCATAGAGATCTTCGGGGGTATTACTGGTTGGACGGAATGACAATGGATATTGCTGATTTTACTATGAAGTGTTTGACTTGTTAGCAGGTTAAAGCAGAGAGGAAGTTACCAAAAAGGATACTTAACCATTTACCAGTGCCAGAGTTGAAATGGGAAAATGTGTCCATGGACTTTGTTGTGGGATAACCAAGGAAATATCGAGGTAATAATGCAATCTGGGTTATTGTTGATCGATTGACTAAATCTTCCCATTTCCTTCTTATTCGAGATACTTTGTCTCGAGATCAACTTGCTCGGTTGTATCTTAAAGAGATAGTTAGGTTTTATGGAGTCTCCCTCTCCATTATTTCTGATCGTGATCCTAGGTTTACTTCTAACTTTTGGAAAGGCATTCAGAAGTCATTGAGTACTGAATTAAATATTAGTATGGCTTTTCATCTGCAATTAGATGGGAAGTCAGAATGAACAATTCAGACCTTGGAGGATATTCTACGAGCATTCTATATGGATTATCAGGGAAGTTGGGACAAAAATCTTTCTTTGGTTGAGTTTTCATATAATAAAAGTTTTCATTCTAGTATACATATGTCACCATTTGAGGCATTATATGGGAATTGGTGTTGAACTCCAGCTTGTTGGGATGATGTAGGTAAAAGGAAGCTGATGGGACCAGAATTGGTAGAAGAGATGGAAGAAAAAGTTCAGTTGATTCAGAAACACATGAAAATAGATCAGAGCTGATATAAAAGTTATGCAGATAACCAGAGGAAGGATCTATCATTCATGGTAGGTGATCATGTTTTTCTCAAGGTTTCTCCATGGAAAAGTGTGATGCGATTTGCTAAGAAATGAAAGCCGAGTCCAAGGTTCATTGGACCATATGAAATTCTGGAGAGAGTTGGATCAATTGAATACAAAGTGGCATTACCTCTGAGTTTATCTCAGGTACACAATTTTTTTCATGTTTCGATGTTGAGAAAGTATATGCCAGATACATCTCATGTTTTGAGCCCAGAGGTAGTTCAGTTGGAAGAGAATCTCTCTTATGAAGAACAAACAGTCCAGATTCTTGATCGAAGAGAGAAAGTGTTGCGAAATAAGGTAATTCATCATGTAATGGTTTTGTGGAAAAACCATATGTTTGATGAGGCAACGTGGAAATCTGAAAATGCTATAAGGGATAAATACCCCCATTTATTTTGATAAGTGAATAAAATTACGAGGACGTAATTCCCAAAAGGGGGGGGGAAGGATGTAACATCCTAGGTAAATAAAGAATAAAACATTTTCATATTTATTAATATTTGCGAATTAAATATTACTTTTACTTTAAAGGGGTTGATATGTTTGATAGAGTACCTGATACACAACAAAGATTTTCATTGAAATCTTAAATTGTACACTAGTAATAAAATAATATTAGTTTAAATGGTAGTTAACATGTAGTCGTTGTATTAGTGGGAATGAATATAAATAACTAAAATATGATTATATATGTTTGTTAAATTTTTATACATTTATCCAATAAAGGATAAAGGCTTAAAAATCTAAAAGAATCCAATTTTAGGCATATAAACTATAATATTCACTAAAGGTCCACTTATCGCCTTTTGGTGGAGAACCGTCCTTAAATATAGGTTTGGTCACTCTTATAAATTCTATTGGACCAAATAAAATTCTTCTTTAGAATCGGGACATCAAAATTTACATTGTGTAAATTTCTAGTATTTTTCTAATAAAGATAATTTTTTAATGAATAGTGAAAATTGTTGTATTTTAATTCAAAACCTATTTTTAATATAATTTATTTATATGATTAGATTATCTTTTGAATTGGTTTTAAAGTGAAATTAGAATATATTTTTACCATTTAATAAAATAGTGGTCGCTGTAATTAATTTCACTTTGAAATCAGACTTAAACTAGTGTTAATCTTTTGATACTTTTTGGTTCATAAAAACACGCTATTTGTTTTGATAGTGGGAATTAATTATTAAATTAATTAAAGAAACTTATATGTTTTGAATTTTGTAAAATAGACATCATTTTTGAATTCGGAATATCAAATATAGCTTAGGGTGATGTTTTGGTATTTTTCTGAAAAACTTCAATTTTCGATGAATAGTGAAACCACTAAGTGGTACATAAAAAACAAATTATTCCTTTAAATGAAATTTTACCACCTCTGTGTTTTGAAATTAAAAAATCCAACATACATGGTTTTCAATAAGATGTAAAATGTGGTTCAATGTGATTAAAATAATTTTTTGGTGAATAGTAACTTTTAGGTTTATTAATCACGATTAGAGGTAATTTGTGTAGTTTAGGGTAAAAATAATATTTTAATAATATTAAATGATCATGAAACATGTCCTAAACTTATTCGATGTGTCATGGCCGACCAAGAAAATCCATGGGTCAACTTGGGGACCCCATAGAGCCACTTTGGTAGGCAAATGTCATTAAAAACTTTTTATTTAATGTTAAAATTAAAATGTCACAAGAATGAGTTGTTTTACTAAGACAATATTTAAATGGTGTAATACAAGTCATATTTTTGACTATAAGTATTCATTAGAAATATAAATATATTTATTACATCGTGATATTTTTTTTATAATTATTAGACAATAAATAAATTAAATTATTTATGACATCATGATGATGCAGTGATAACCTCATTAATGAATGAATTATATAAAATGAAAATACAATGTAACATCTAAGACATATACTTGTTAAATACCTATTGGATGAGTATATTTCTAACCCTTATCACCTTATCCTCTAATTATATCAATGTGGGACCTTTAAAACCCTAAAATCATTTTATAATAATGTAACCTTTTATAACATTCCAAGAGTGCATGTCCTCTCCTCTTATAAAAGGCCCCACCACTATCACCTTACCCACACCTCTCAAGCCTCTTGTTCGTCCAAGATCTGACCATTTTGTCTCTCCACATACCTATCTTACTCCTAGAAGCCTCAATTTGGGAAGAAGTCTTCCCAAGGAAGCCTTTGATCTCAAATCAAAAAGAGTTGCCCGTTTTAAAGGTAGTGTCTTCTCTTGTGTTCTTATGTATTATTTTGCTTCTCCAACCCCATAAAATATTTTTATTCATTTATTTTATAACAAAAACAGTATCCTCAATATACTAGGATGTTGTTATAATATGGATTCGAGCTACACTTACACACATCTTCATCTAATGGTTAAAGAACATACTGTTTATGTGGATGGTGAATTTCTGCCTCACGAAACGATGATTGTTCAACACTCATATAACACCTTCAAAGGTGGCCATTAAGATGAAAATATATTTATATATGATATATAATATGTTTATTTCTACTTATGATTCTGTATTTTTCATTTATGTCATACCTTTATAGCTTCCATTATGGGTATACGTGATATCTTCATTTTAGGAAGTGCAGACTACAACCCCCTCAAAGTGATTTGATTCGTTGATGCCATATGTGGGACATATAATGTATGGATTTAATGATATTATATATGATATTATAATGTAATTATAATATAACTTTATATCATTATGATTTCACTCAATTAAAGTATGAGATAGAAAAGAAAGTAGCGTTCATGAGTATGTACGACTTACCGTCTCCATGAATGGTGCATTTCATTTCTTATCCCCAAATGTAATGTACTATTATAAGTACAAATATATAATGGATATATATGATGTATGTTACATATAAATGATGAATATAATTCTGGAATTAAAATATACATAACTCTCATTTAGTTTTAATTCCATTAATATGACATAGAAATGAAAGTAGCGTTCATGCGTACGTACGGCTTACCTTCTCCATGAACGATGCATTTCATTTCTTACATCTAAATGATTATGTAAAAAATACATGTATATTCTGGATATTTATGATTATATGATATCCAAATCATGAATATCATTCTGGATATAATGAACCTTTGACAACAAATACAACTTGTAATTATAAGAAGTCCACTTTCGACTTAAGGAACAAATATCGACAAAACAAACATTATTAACATAAATGATTACATAATGTTTATAAAATAGTAATTAGTGATATAAAAGTAATAATGAACTTGAAAAAGGTTCTTAATCAAGTATAAATTAACTCAATTTTATTATTCTTTATGTTAATGAACGATCAAGTCAAGTCGGACCCGAGGTAAGGGACTTCGTCTCAATCTCCTTTCATTGAAGCATATTTTTTTATACACCAATTTATTTTATATGGTGTATAAACCCCTTTGAATTTTACTTTTATACAAAAGGTTTCTTTTTCTAGAAATCATTTTACTAAATGAAAAAAATGAATGTTTCTTTGAATGTATGCGGTGACAATGACCTTTTCGGCTGCAGTGAGTATTATTTGGTATTTTTCTTCCTCAAAAAGCCATAATGTTTTTAAAATGAAATAAATACCATATACTCTTTTAGGTATTTTGTTATTGAAAATGGTATTTATAATAGATTTGTTATGTCAATATATTTAAGTGATATATTGTGATCAAAGTGTGGAAATGTTTTCTTTCCATTATATTTTTTTATGTCTTATAATTTTATAATGGTACTTAGACATTTGACGGGTGGTTATGTGATAAACCATATGATGGGTGGTGCCGTGAATACCAGGATGGGTGGTTACGTTATAACCTCCAATGCATTGGGTATGGAAGTCGGCCGTATGGCTATTCCATTAAGTGATATGTGTGGAAGTCGACCATATGGTTATTCCTATTAAGTATGTTTATGTCCCATGTTACCTATATATGTTATGTGATCTTTATATGGGTTTTATGGTAATAGTTTGGTTAAAAAATGGCAAGTAATCATCTTTTATTCAGTGAAGAGTTTTTACTACTTCATAAAGGTGAAATGTATTACTTTGATAAAGTATACATAGTTTACTTGTTGTTTTGATTAACTAACAATTTTCATTCTTTGTGTATCCCTTACTGAGCTTTTTATGCTCACCCCAAGTTTTTTGAAATGTTTTTCATAGGACTTATTGTGGAATAGGTTCAAGGATGGGATCAAGGGAAAGACATTCTATATAAAACATGGAACTAGACATGTTTCCTTTTACGAGTTTTTATTTTATGGAAACTTTGTAGAATTTTCTACTTTGTAATCTTTTGATATGTAATAGTTATGTCCTAATTCTCTAAAACTCTAAACTGTGAAAATATCCTCAATGTGAATTATTCATTTAATTAAATATTAAGTAAGGTTTAATGCTGGGGCCTTATAGCGTGGTTCCCTTGACATGTCTAGGGTCCTTTGTATAATGAATATTTCAATCCAAGATACTTCTCCTAGATGATTCAAGAATATCACTAGAGTTTAATGGTGTCTTCTTGATCGCCATGGTAAAATTTCATGACCTTCATAGAACAAGAGAGGCTCTTTCATCCTCCCCTTTGATTACTGTCTTTACATTCTACAATGGCTCTAGGGTCTCACGGGTTTTCCAATAAGTTTTCAAGGAGGACGATCATTCGCATTAGTGATAAATAAAAAGATCTATATGACCATTACACGCTCACATATCTGGGATATTTTCCTCATATTATAAAAGTAAAAATAAGTTGTTCGTTAGGAATAAACAGGTGGAAAATCCACATGGGAAATGGGATTTTATCTAGCTACTGCATAATGGAAATTGGTTGTATGGAGTTATTTACAAGAGAATGTGGTCTTGTTGAAATGGGATCCATATGATCCACTGTAGGATTTAAAAATCACATGGTTTTTTCCATTGAAATTACATTTTCACGTGATTGCGAGTCTCTCAATAGATTTAATGATCTGTGATCTTTGAACTTCATCCCCTAAATTTTATTTTTTCTGGGGAAATAATACATATATTCAGGTTTTCCTTTTTTTTTTGAAATCGATGGTCTTAATTTTGTGGGAATCAACAATTATATTTATATTTAATTAATACAATCCAACAAGTGATATTTATTTATGTATTTTTTTAAATAAATTGTGCACATTTAAATATATTTCCATAAATAAAATCCATTTTATTTTAAAAACGTTTTTATTTTAAAATAAAATAACGTGTTCACCAGATAATTACTGATATATAAATGTGAAAATCATATTACCAAAATTTATTTAACACCATTCATTCCAAATATTCTAGTAGATAGATTTTAATAGTAAAATTTAAAAAATAATATTAATTTTTGTCTAAGAATGATGTGGAGTATCATGTAAACAATTAGTGATTCTTTTTAATAACTCGGTATTTCAAATTCTAACCTAACATAGTAAATAAATTTTGTTCAATTTGAACTCAAGATTGAAAATTAGGGGTTTATTTTTCTAAATACCTTTTTTGAAAAACCACATAAAAAAATATAAATGAAACTTCCACTTTAAAATCAAAAAAGGGAACTATGAAGGTCACATGATATTACATGTACATGGGTTGTTTGTAGGAAAACATGGTCATATAATAGAAAAATAACCATATTTTATGAGGGAGGGTGATAGAGGATAGGTTTATGAAAATTCTAACAATAAAAAAACCATAAATCTGTGATGGGTTAAAAGTTCATTGATTTCCTATTTAATTATATGACATTTAATGTTTAATTCTTTTGAAAAGACCTGAAAATTTCAAGGAATTTATTTTTCTTAATTTTCATTGGAATTTTACAAGAACGCAGTTTCTGACGGTGCCTGATTTCGAGGCCCGGTGTGCCCGGAATCTATTTCTGAAGTATAGCTTGGGTACGTTCAGTAAACGAACGAGCGAGTTTTCCAAACTTTTGAACCAGTGCTCAGAATCGAATTCTGAGGGCACTGATTGAATCGCAGCGTCAGTATTTTCTTAGAAACACCTTTTCTGGAGTTGCATTTGATCGGGTGTGGTTTTTAATTTTTGGGGTTAAGTTAAGAAAAAAAAATAATGTGGTGCAACATCTTTATTTTATTTCACTTAAAGCCACTTAAAAGCCACTTAAGCTAAGTTATGAGGATAGGGTGGATCCCAAAATATCCTAACCACTTGGTAGGATATTTGTGAGGTGGGGCCTATACGAGCCCCACCATTTCTTTTCCTCTAAGTAACGCACCCGCAACCCCACTCTTTAATGAAAGTCAGCCGTGTGTTTTTCTGGTTAAGAAATGCCCCATTAATTGGGCAGTTAAATCGTTACAATTAATTCATTTAATTAATTATTCATTTCTTTTCTTTTGAAATTCAAACGTTTCATGTGAGTTAATAAAATATGATAACTCTTATTTTATTTCTGTTGGAACTTGTGGCGTAGAGAGAATTTGGAGGAAAGCGTTATTCTTAGACGAAGAATGCGAAAAACGGGAAGAACGCTCCGACCACCGATGAAGAATGCCAAACCCTCAGAGATCGATGACGATACACCGTGTACCGCGATGTCAACGACGCTTCTTCCATGATGCTCCTTCCACGACGTTTCTTCTGCGACAATCTTTCTCTCCCGCGACGATCCGCTTCTTCCGCGACGAACTCACGTTCGACGACAACGATTGAGGTACGGATTTATGTTTTAAGAATGATTTTATTCCCTTGTTTCTTTCTTTCTAACGAAAACAAATAACACGGATCAAATTATTACCTAGTTGATCCGTGAACGTTTTCCTTGTGGGTTGGGAATAATCTGTTGTGGGGAAAAACTATTTGGGTTGATTCTCTTTTGTTCATGAAATTTCTTTGTTGTTCTTCATCTTTTGGGCCGCTTGTTACCAGCTTAACGGGAGGAGGTCGGACCGCACGAACACGGCCGACTCTCCTCTCCCTTTTTTGTTTTGATTAGTTGCGGCACCAAAAAAGGTGGCACAGTGCAATGGCAACGTGCGGAACCGAGAAAGAACGCTGCAAAGAAGCGTGGTGCTGTCGCGCCGCGCCGTTGAGGCCGAATGAAACCGCAGACGGAGTCAGGGCCGTAGAGGCGATTTGAAGACCCCACGGTTTGTTGTCACAGTGTGGATTGACAATCGATGGTGAGGTGGGCCGCGAAGGTGTTTTGACGGCTTTGCAACGAAGTTCGGGTACCGGGATGATCTCTGGCGAAGACCGCAGGCAAATCGGACCACTGAAGCGCGTCCTGTGGTCCGCGGAAGCCCCCTCTGGCGCGTCGCGCCAGCGCGGCGGCGCCAGCAGTCGGGGGCGGCGGTTCCCGGAGTGCCGCTGGAAGAATCCGCCGCGGCTTCTGCCATGGCTGCGAGCTGGTTTCTGCAGCCGTATGGAACCGGGGAACAAGGGACGCGGCCTTGCGCCGCGTCCGGTGACACGGAGCGGCCCCCTTGCGGGGGGCCGCGGCTCCTTAGGCGCGGCCGCTCGGCCAGCACCAAGCAACCCGGCCGGACCGCCAGGCCGTGTCCCGCCCAGACCGGGCCGGACCGCGCCGGCCGGGTCGGACCGGCACCCGGGTCGGGTCGACCCGGTTCGGGCCGACCCAGGGGGGTTGGGCCGGGTCGGTCCGGGCCTAGACCCCCTGTTTTCGGACCCCTCACGGTTTTTCAATCGAATCTTGATTTGTAAACATGCGATTGACTCACTGTCAGTGGCGATGCAATCCTCGGATCGAGACGGTCCTTTCCGTATATTACACTCAAGGTTTCAGAATAATTTGGGTTCGGCCGGGTTGGTTCGGATACGAAACCAACCGGGCCCTCGGAGCGGAAACATTTATATCTTGAGCTTCGGACGTCCGATTGATGTGTCGTCGACTTTTATGGATTCCCCTAAGTGAGACAGATCATTTGGATAACTCTGCTCGAGGTTTGGATGCCGTCGGAGTGCGGTCGGGTTGGTTCGCTCACGAAACCAACCGGGCCCCTGGAATGAAAAAGCCAATAACTCACAGACCGAGTGTCCGATTGACGCTCCATCTATCTCGTTGACTTCCTATTTATGAGACTGAACTTTTGGCATACTTCTCCCAAGTTTTGGATGCAGTTGGATAGTGGCCGGGTTGGATTGAAATAGAAATCCAATCGGGCCCCTGGAACAGAAAAGCTAATATCTTTCAGACCGGACGTCTGTTTGATGAACCGTCAGTGGCGTTGGTGATCTCGTTGAGAAACGGTCCATATGAGTATACCCTATGAGTATACCCTATGAGAGTTCGGGGTACAGTTGAGATACGGCCATGTTGGTTCGCTCACGAAACCAACCGGGTCCCTGGGACGAAAAGGCTAGTAACTCACAAATCGGGCGTCTGATTGATGCGTCGTCTGTTGCGTTGAGACCACTATGACGAGGTGGTCCTTTGAGAAACTTCTTCATGGGAATTTGAGATACTTGGATTATCGACCTGTAGCTCATGGACCAGACCCTCCCAGAGACGAGCGTGCGGAGTACGGAGACCGTGTAGCCGACTGAGACCTGACGACTGCTCGACCGACTCGACTTGGAGTGAGTCGACTAGCCTAGTGGATGGAGAACTACATTGTGAAGTTTAGAACCATGGCGGAAGGAGCACTACCTATGTGATAGTGCAGACCCGAGGTACTCGTCCGGAGAGTACCTCTGTAGGCTACTAGGGGGTGTGCACTACTGTGTTTGGGTGGCATACCCCGGCAGGAAGCTCTACTGTGTTTGGGTGGATGGCCCGTGGTACTCGACAGGAGGAGTACCTCAACAGTCTTAGGTTAGTGTGCAGTACCTCGGAGTCGTGATAGGACCACTGTACACTCCAGAGATCGGGCTCTTCAGCAGTTACAGTTTTGAAAATGAAAATCCTGGTTTGAGCTGAGACTTTTGACCTTTTTGTTTACCTCATGATTGAGATGGGTCACTTGATAACTTAGTTATATGTATGGACATATACCTGGGTAGTGGTTATCCGTTGATTTCATGATCTTGGTGTTTTTCTCATGATTGAGATGGGTTACTTGATTACTTAGGTATATGCATGGGCATATACCTAAATAGAGGATATCTGTTGAGATCTTATTTGTGGTTATCTATGTTGGTTTTAGTGAGACCTTGAGGGTCTCTGGGTCCCTACTAAGTATCGTTATACTCACCCCTTCATGGGCTATGACCACACCTCATTGTGTTGGTAGCAGACGACCGGCAGTGCGGACGGAGGCCGAGTGTTCCAGGACTGGATGGTACCCGGAGGTGGACTACACGATGAGTCAGTAACCGGAGGTGGACTACACGACGAGTCAATACCCGGTGGTGGACTACACGATGAGTCAGTATCTGGAGGTGGACTTCACGGTGAAATGACACTCGGAGGAGGTTGACGGGCGAGAGCGTTGTGAAGGCTATATGTCCCTACCCTTCAAGTCGGATCCGTGGTGGACGATCCAGGAGCTGTGCCATCTCTACCTACCCTTCAGGTAGGATTCGAGGAGGACGACCGAGTAGCCACTTCCGTTATTCCAGCTATTGTCTTTTTCTATTGTACATTGTTCAATTGTAGTTGTACTTTCATTTGGGTTTGTATTCTGGCCCATTTACCTTTCAGCACTTCTCTTTGTACTTAGTGTTTTACTTCCACTTGTACTCTGTGGTGTTTTGTTTAATTTTATAAAGGCAATGTCTTCCCAGTTATCAGGATTTACGCCTTTGGTGCTAGTCTCCATCCCCTAGACTATGGAAGGCAGGTTTGGGGTAGTCATGACACGGGCCATGAGGACGGGTCGTGACAAATTGGTATCAGAGGCGTCGGTTCTACCGCAGAACTTATAACTCTGATATTTTCGTTCTGTGAAGCAACAGTGTTTAGGGTACCGAGTGTGGTCTTCAGTTCAGGGAGTCCAGTGTTGGTACGGGCGGCTGACGTATCCATACACCAAGATCCTGACAACTGATTTAGGACTTTGTGCACAAAACAATGATTGCGTGTGTGTTTTTAAAGGTTTTCCATTAAAACAGCTCAAACCAAGTCAGCTCACCAGGTATAATTGTTTGACCATGTCACGTTGTTTCTTTTATGATTCCTTTTTATGGACGACCAGCTAGAGCCTAGAGGGATGTTCTTATTGACTGCCTGCCAAGTGACGAGGCTTCGGTACATGGCCCTCTTGTAGTTGAGGCACTAGCGGAGGCGCCAGCGGTACTACCATACGTTGGGCCACCGATGCCACCAGCCCCAGCAGTAGGCGATGCACGCCACTTGAGTGGGCTGCATGAGTTCTAGAACCAGAGGCCACCCAGGTTCTGGGGAGAGACGGACCCGCAAGCGGCTGAGGATTTGCTGGAGGCTGTGGTGAGAGTCATCAGGCTAGTGGGGACGCCTGCAGACTTCATGGGGATCTTTTTTTCTAGCCTTCTTCAGGCAGTAGGAGGCAGGTGGTGGAGCCACTTGTTTCAGTTTTGTGACGGGATGACCTTCACATGGGAAGACTTCGAGACCTTCATCAGGGTAGAGTTTGGGCCAGTATCTCTACACCCCGAGCGTGTACATAAGATTCTGCCTTTGCCGCAAGGTTTTCGATCAGTAGCCGAGTCATCTGTAGGCATTAGACAGATGATACAGAGGTTCAACAAGAATAGAGCCAGCCGTACAAGGAGTAGGAAGTGTTATGAATGTGGCAGGAAGGGTCACCTGGCACGTTATTGTCTGACTCCTCGAACAGTTGAACTGCAGGCATTGGAGGAGCCACCGAGACAGAAGCAGCGGCTGGTGCTTATGCAACAGCCGGCCAGTAGACAAGGCAGTAGAGCTCCGGGAGCAGGTGGACGGGAGAGGAACTAGTGGATACATCCCTTGTACTTCTAGTTCCATATTGCTGTTGTATTCATGTCTTTGTACAATGAGCTGAAATAATAAAAATACACTTATCTTTGTGATCATTGCTTTCCTGTCCTTTTGTTTTTTTGATACATAGAGGTCCCGGTTAAAAACTATTGACTTGACCCTCACTTTCGAGATTTATATTGGAGGAGACCCAGTGACCTCACACTGATGTCGACAGTGTGACTCGACCCTTAGAGGCGAGAGTGACAGTTGGATCTCTTGGTAGTTACGTCGAGGCTTTACGATTTAATCCATGGCCTGAATGCATCATTCATGTTAGGATTGATTGTATTAGGCAATGGGTGTGGTTCATCCAGGGGATGAGACTGAGTTTCTATTTTTGGAAAAGGAGAAATTTTAGCATCTCTTTCAGATCGTAGGCAAAGAAGGTTCAGATCATCCAAGAGCGGATGAAGACTACACAGTGTGGTAAGAAACAGGAAACTGGCATGAGTCTTAGAGACTCGAGCATGTTAAATGTTTCAAGAAGAGAAAGCCTTAAGGAGAGATGAGTCTGCGAAGCAGCAGGCGTGGAGGCAGAGCTAGGAGAGCAGCATGAGGTGGTGTACATCTTAACATGCTACAACCACCCGCCTTAGTTATCCCCGCCAGACTCAGGGAGCTGGATGGCGGAGGAAGAGTGCGGCTGCATGTGGTCAAGGAGTGTGACCCAATGGCACTAAAAATAATTCAAGGGATAGTCTGTGTTCACTACTAACTGTTGTAGTAACAGATATTGATACGAATAATTCCTTCCTTCCACGAATCATGGCCCAGACCTAGAGTTTTTGGTATGCCGTAGACTTGACCCTCATGTCTGGAGATACCTTGGGAGAAGACTCGATAATCACACTTACGCCGACAGTGTGGTCAGACCCTCGAGGAGAGAGTTTCGGTTGGAATCTCTTGGTGGCAGCGTCGAGGCCTTACGACGTTGGTTTGAGTATGGACTGGGCAATCACAGTTCATACAAAAATTGACGGTATTAGGCAAAAAGTTTGGGGTTTAACTATGATGTCGGAATGGGTTTTCCTTGGTCGGCGAGAAAAAAAGAAAACCCCAAGCAGCACAGGATAACTCATTCACAAGAGGGTGCGAACGATCACTCTTGAGTCGATCAACCGTACCCTCGAGGCAGCAGTCGTTTTGAGTTCCAGTTCTAAACAGGAATTGGAGACCTCTAGAGTTCAAGGATGACGATCATGTCATTATGCTGGTCTCACCTCGATTAGGTATACGGAGATGTGACCAAGGCGGAAAGTTATCTCCGAGGTTCAGCGGACCATATCTTGTCCTTAGCTGGGTAGGCGGGGTGGTTTACCGCTTTACCCATCAACCTCAGTTGCACCAGGTGCATGACGACTTCCACATATCTCAACTAAGGAGATACGTGCTCGGCCCTTCGCATATCATTGACCATGGGGAGCTGGATGATGGCGATGGGGTGTCTTTCATGGAGGTTCCAATGGGGATCGAGGATCGACAGGAGCGGATCCTACGAGGACGATCGATTCCTCAGGTGCACTTTCATTGGCAGTACGGGAACATACAGGTGAGCACATGGGAGCGGAAGGCTCAGATGCGTGCTCAATACCACTTTTGTGACCCTAGTTTGAGTTGAAGCTTTACAGGGACGTAAATCCCTGAGGTGGGAGTAATGTAAAGACCTGGAAATTTCAAGGAAATTTTTTTTCTTAATTTTCTTAGGAATTTTTCAAGAATGCAGTTTCTGACGGGGCCTGATTCTGAGGCCCGGTGTGCCCGGAATCAGTTTCCGAAGTTTAGCTCGGGTACGTTCAGTGAACGAATGAGCGGGTTTTCATTACTTTTGAACCGGTGCTCGGAATCAAATTCTGAGGGAACCAATGGAATCATAGTGCCGGTATTTGCTTAGAAATTCTTTTTCCGGAGTTGCATTTGCTCGGGTGTGGTTTTTAATTTTTGGGGTTAAGTTAGGAAATAAAATAAAGTTGTGCGACAACTTTATTTTTTCACTTAAATCCACATAAAAGACACTTATGCTAAGTTAAGCGAATAGGATGGACCCCAAAATATCCAACCCACTTGGTAAGATATTTGTGAGGTGGGGCCCGGACAATCCCCACCATTTCTTTTCCTCTAAGTAACGCACCCGCAACCCCCCTCTTTAATGAAAGTCAACCGTGCATTTTTCTGGTTAAGAAACGCCTCATTAATTGGGCAGTTAAATCGTTACTATTAATTCACTGAATTTATTGTTCGTTTCTTTTTTTTTGAAATTAAAATGTGTCATGTGCGTTAATAAAATAAGATAACTCTTATTTTATTTTTGTTGGAACTTGTGGCGTGGAGAGAATTTGGAGTAAAGCGTTCTTCTTTGACAAAGAACGCGAAGAACGCTCCGACCTCCGACGAAGAACTCCAGACCCTCGGAGATCGACGACGCGACACCGTGTACCGCGACATCAACGACGCTTCATCTGTGATGCTCCTTCAGCGACGTTTCTTCCGTGACGATCCTTCTATTCCGCGACGATCCGCTTCTTCCTTGACGAACTCACGTTCGACGACAACGCTTGAGGTAGGGATTTATGTTTTAAGAATGATTTAATTCCCTTGTTTCTTTCATTCTAATGGAAACAAATAACATGGATCAACTTATTACCTAGTTGATCCATGAACTTTTTCCTTGTGGGTTGGGAATAATCTATTGCGGGGAAAAAATGTTTGGGTTGTTTCTCTTTTGATCGTGAAATTTCCTTGTTGTTCTTCATCTTTTGGGCCACTTGTTACCAGCTTAGCGGTAGGAGGTCGGACCGCAGGAACACAACCGACTCTCCTCCCCCTTTGTTGTTTTGATACGTTGCGGCACAAACAAAGGTGGCACAGTGCAACGGAACCGTGCGGACACGAGAAAGAACGCGACGAAGATACGCGGCGCAGTCACGCCGCGCCTTTGAGGCCGAACGAAACCGCGGGCGGAGTCGGGGCCGCAGAGGTGATCTGAAGACCCCGCGGTTTTCTGTCGAAGTGCGGATCAACGATCAATGGAGAGTTGGGCCGCAAAGGCATTTTGAAGGCTTTTCAGCGAAGGTCGGGTCTCGGGATGATCTCTGGCGAAGACCGCAGGCGAATCGGACCACCGGAGTGCGTCCGGTGGTCCACGGAAGCCCCCGCCGGATGAATCCGATGTGGCTAAAGCCGCGACGGTGAGCAGGGTTCCACGGCCGCGTGGAACCGGGGAATGAGGGATGCGGCCCTGTGCCGCATCCGGTGACACGGAGCGGCCCCCGCGCGGGGGGGGCCGCGACTCCTTTGGCATGGCTACTCGGCCATTGCCGAGCAACCCGGCCAGACCGCCAGGCCGGGTCGCACTCAGACTGGGCCAGACCACACCGGCCGGGCCAGGCCACTTCTAGCCGGGTCAGACCCGGACCCGGGTCGGGTCGACCCGGTTCGGGCCTACCCAGGGGGGTTGGGCCGGGTCGGTCCGGGCCCAGACCCCCCTTTTTTGAACCCCTCACGGTTGTTCGGTCATATCTTGAGCTGTAGACATCCGATCAACACACTGTCAGCGGTGATGTGATCCTGGGATCGAGACGGTATTTTCGATATATTACACTCATGGTTTCAGAATACTTTGGGATTGGCCGGGTTGGTTCGGATACGAAACCAACCAGGCCCTCGGAGCGGAAACACGAATATCTTGAGCTTCAGACGTCAGATTGACTTGCTGTCGACTTTGATAGATTCCTACAAGTGAGATAGATCTTTTGGATTACTCCTCTCGAGGATTGGAAGTCGTCGGAGTGCGGTCGGGTTGGTTCACTCACAAAACCAACCGGTCCCCTGGAACGAAAAAGCCAATAACTCATAGACCGAGCGTCCGATTGACGCACCGTCGGTCTCGTTGAATTCCTCTTGACGAGGAATAACTTTTGGAATACTTCGCCCGAGTTTTGGATGCAGTTGTATAGTGGTCGGGTTGGATTGCAACTGAAATCCAACCGGGCCCCTAGAACGGAAAAGCTTATATATATCAGACCGGACGTCCGTTTGAAGAACCGTCAGTGGCGTTGGTAATCTCGTTGAGAAATGGTCCCTATGAGTATAAACTATGAGAGTTCGGGGTACAGTTGAGATACGGCCGGGTTGGTTCGCTCACGAAACCAACCGGGCCCCTAGGATGAAAAGGCTAGTAACTCACAGACTGGGTGTCTGATTGATGCACAGTCTGTTGTGTTGAGACCCCTATGATGAGGTGGTACTTTGAGATACTTCTTCATGGGACTTTGAGATACTTGGAGTACTGACCTGTAGCTCGTGGAGAAGAGCCTCCCATTGACGAGTGTGCGGAGTACAGAGACCGTGTAGCCGACTGAGACCTGACGACTGCTCGACCGACTCGACTTGGAGTGAGTCGACTATCCCAGTGGACGGAGCACTAATTTGTGAGGTGCAGACCCATGGCGGAAGGAGCACTACCTGTGTGACAGTGAAGACCCACGGTATTCGTCTGGAGAGTACCTATGCAGGCTACTAGGGGGTGTGCACTACTATGTTTGGGTGGTATACCCCGGCAGGAAGAACTACGGTGTTTGGGTGGCAGACCCTTGGTACTCGACAGGAGGAGTACCTCAACAGTCTTAGGTTAGTGGGAAGTACCTCAGATTCGTGACAGGACCACTGTACAATCCAGAGATGGGGCTCCTTAGCAATTACGGTTTCGATAATGAAAATCCTGGTTTGAGCTGAGACTTTTGAGCTTTGTTTTTACCTCATGATTGAGATGGGTCACTTGATAACTTAGGTATATGTATGGGCATATACCTGGGTAGTGGTTATCCGTTGATTTCATGATCTTGGTGTTTTCCTCATGATTGATAATGGCTACTTGATAACTTAGGTATATGCATGGGAATATACCTAAGTAGAGGTTATCTGTTGATATATTCTTTGGGGTTATACATTATGGTTTTAGTGAGACCATGAGGGTCTCGGGGTCCCTACTGAGTATCGTTATAATCACCCCTGCGCGGGCTGTGCCCGCACCTCATTGTGTTGGTTTCAGATGACGAGCACTGCTGACGGAGGCCGAGTGTTCGAGGACTGGACGGTACCCGTAGGTGGACTACACAACTAGTCAGTAACCAGAGGTTGACTACACGACAAGTAAGTACCCGGAGGTGGACTACACGACGAGTCAGTATCTGGTGGTGGACTTTATGGCGAGACGACACTCGGAGGAGGTTGACGGGCGAGAGCATTGTGAAGGCTATCTGTACCTACCCTTCAGGTAGGATACAAGGAGGACGACCCAAGAGCTGCTTCCGTTCTTCCAACTGTTGTCTTTTTCTATTTTACTTTGTTCAGTTGTATTTGTACTTTCATTTGGTTCTGTTTTCTGGCCCATTTACCTTTCAACACTTCTCTTTGTACTTAGTGTTTTACTTCCACTTGTACTCTGTGGTGTTTTGTTTACTTTTATAAAGGCAATGCCATCCTAGTTATCTAGATTTACGCCTTTGGTGCTAGTCTCCAGACCCTGGCCTATGGAAGGCGGGCTTGGGGTAGTCACGACACGGGCCCGGAGGATGGGTCGTGAAATCATTAATCAAATTGACACATGAATTCATCATTTTCTCCAAATGAAGAGTATTTATGTTGAATTTTTATATCTCATTAATTAGAATATACATTATCATATCAGTAAATACATCGAAGGAAATAAATATTTTCATCGTATAATTAAAAATTAACAAAATAAAAAATGAATAGGATATTATAAGATAATTATACAAAATGAATAAACCTTTTTATGATGGGAAAATACTTCAATCTCCAAAATTCAACAATGAAACCCAATGTAAAAAATAGATCATTCTATAAATAACTATCCTTAAAATTCCTCAAAAATATTATATAATAATATTTATACCCAAAATTTATAAGTTTTTGATCATATATTCTTCAAATTTCAATCATCATTTATCCCTAAATAAAACAATCACACTTAATGTCTCATACCAAAAACAAATTTGTTAAATAACATTATCAAAAAGCATGATACTAATTTTCATAAATAATTTGTATTAACCTTAAATCATACTTTCTTCTAATACATAATTCACCCATTCTTCCCCAATAATATCCACAAATATTTTATCATAAAAAATCACAATAATTGAAAATACATTCTAAAATAACATTAATAACTTGATCACAATAGCATTTTTGAATCCCCATATTAACTACTTGATAAATCATATGTTCTCAAAATGAAATTATTAATCATAGATAAAACAATTTAAATATAAAGAAAAAGTCATACTTACTGGGACATCGCGTAGGCTAGTGGTTGGTGATGCACACTTGTCACCATTTTGTTGTGGGTTAGATTTCGACGACCTTGCCAAATGCGATGAGAAGTTTCCCAAATTGTGTTCTGTCTGTTTTTATAAAATTTTAATTCTTATAAAATTACAATAAATGATATAAACATCCTAAAAATTAATATTAATATTTTTTAAATTAAATTATTATCTCATACCTTTCATTTTTCATCCCAAAATGTAATAAATAATTATTACATCAATATTAATGATCATGAAAACAATAAAGGCACCCAATATCTATAATTCAAGGCCCATTAAAATTAAATGCATTCTTCCTCAAATACCCTTTTTCATTTCATAAATATATTGGTTATAGATATAGAAAAAATTTATTAAAACCAAAATAAAAAACTATATAATATTTCTATACAAAAAACAAATCATTTGTGTCATTCTATAATCATGGTATAGAATATGCCAGTATAATTTGTCAATATCACATAGAAAATATTTTTTTCATTAAAAATCCTTACATTTGGTCCATCCATTATTCTATTGATGTCCACCTTATCTTTTATCATGTTGTATAAATACCCCAAAATAAAATAGTCAATTATTTAGTTGTATTTTTCTTGATGAATAGCATAGATGAGTCTGTCATTTGAAATAAATTATGTTAAATAACATTATCTATATAAATTTTAGAGAAATTAAATAGTTTTTCATTGATAAATTTGTGAATTCCATTTTATTTGAATGCTAAAAAAATCAATATCTTATGAAAAATAATTTTCCAAAAAAATGATGATTACATCGTCTAGAAGGTGTATGAAGTTTGTGTGAGATCATTATCCTACCATATTGATAAACAACCATTATTATGTATAAAAGATCATCATTTAAAAATGAATTTAATTATTGTACGTTCAAATGAGGACAACACCCATTACATTTTTATTATACTTTAATATTATGTTGATTACCCTTCTAAATCACATATAAAAATATATCATTAATTTACAAAAAAAATCAAAATATAAATCCTCAAAAGGTATTATATTACAATGAACATATATTCAACCATAATATTATAATATTATGATGATATCTATAACACATAGGATATATCATAAACTACAATGTTTTCTAGACCATTATTTTATACCAACTGTAAGGTACCAGACATAGACATTACAAAATCTATTGTTTAGGAAATAAAAATCACATTACATGATCTTTTATGTTTATAGTTTTAGTGAATTAAGAATAAAACATACAATATAAACTGAAACATTACAAGTGGACACTAATAATTAGTTCACATTATTTTACAAAAGAAAAATCATTTAAAATAAATTATGAAATAATATATGGGGACATATTCAATTCATTTTCAATGAAATGTTATTTTCCCTTACCAATGATAGGACATGAGAAACCCATTTTAAAATATAGGATCTGTAAAAAAATATGTACATGATATAAATAAATGGAAACCGTTAGTTCGGAAAACAACCAAAAAACTATTAGAGAAAACTTTTCTTGAAAAAATAAGAGTTTACCCATAATAGTAAATTTTTTTAAAATAAAATATCATTAATTTTACACTTTTAAAAGTTTTAGTACCCATTTTATCTAATCATAAATCCTATAACATTCATATTGGTGCCATGGGACATCATCACATAGAACCCTTACAGAACCCTTACCAATAGAATAATCTCATTATCGATATCCATATCTGGAGTAAAAAATGCATTAGAGTTCTATATGGGTGAATCCATAATTTATAAAATCAACCATCTATAATATGAAAAAAAAAATTCAAAATTTTAAAAATAATATTAAACACATATGTAAATAACCTTTAGATAATAAATGTCCATTGTACTTTGAAATCCCATTTTCAATAGAAAATGCTCCATTCTTTTAAAAAATATTGTCAATAAAAAAATATCAAATAGAAAGGGAAAAGGGTTTTTTAATTTATGAATAAATTTAATATTTCAATGTACTATAATGAATAAATATTATTCACAATGTTGGAAAAGGATTTTCTCCTTGTAATTTAAGAATAATAAATTCATTTTTTCAAAAGGTTTCACAGAAAACACGTAAAATGATTCCTTTTGAAATCTATTGATTGAAATTAAAAATATACACAATATTTTCTTAATAATAAATTTATAAAAATAATTAAACAAAATATTATTAAGAATATTTTCATGGAGGTATAATTTTAGAAAATAAATCTTTTTCCATTTAAAGTGTCTCAAATAGAATTGAATATTAAAACCACAACACATCTGAAGGAATTAAATTATAAAAAATAAATAAAATGATATTAAATAAATTAATGATATTATATTTTAAATGGATATTTAAAAAATAAACTCTTAAATAAGGCGGCTATATAACATCAAAATATGCCAATATAAAAGGATATTGAGTAAATTCCCCTTTCCTTAAGTCCAATTCATCATGTTTGTTTTTTATCATCCTGAATAATAGAATTATGTTAATTTTAACATTTCTAGATATCCATGTTCATGTTCATTATTCCTTTTATATCAATTAATATAATGTCATAAAAATTTCATAATTACTTAATTCACGGTTGGATGTCTAGAAGATGTTCAGTACATGAGTCCAAAATGTGTTCAGTAAATCAAATATAGTCAAAGTGTTCATCCTTAAAATATCACCAGAATAATATTATAGAGATAATTAAAATTATTATATATAATTTATACTTTTAAATCGATCCATTATCTATGGACATGTAAATTGGTTGATTTTATAATCATGGAGACTACATGTCTCATGTCTACATGAGTTACGTTTCAACATTTCAGTCATAATTATAGAAAAATTGTACGTATTATTACATCATTATGAATTTTTCATTACATAACTAATATATTAATAAACATTTATATATACTAGTATTATTCATACATGAAATTTGGTGATAAAAAATGAATCACATTACTTCATGGATTACAAAAATTTGAATTATGTGTAAGAATAAATAATACAAAAACACATAATAAAATTTTTAATTCTTATTTAGAAATAATTCATTTTTTATCACTTTATGATCTTTAAATATTTTTGTCTTCCCAATATACAAGATAAATAATAAGGGTAGGTATTTTAGGAAGGTATATTTTTTATATATTCTATTGACCAAAATTTTTTAGGTATGAATAAATGATTTGAAATGGTTCCATTTTATAAGATAGAGGAGGGCCACTCTTGGAATCCTACAAAATATTAAATTTATATAAATTATTTTTAAAGAAAAAATTGATGAAAATTGATTTTCTTTAGATATTTAATGAGAATGGGTATTATTAAATTAAACCAATTAAATTAACAGACTATTTTATAAATTATTAGTCTTTATAGTTTAGTTTATCGCTTATTTATCACATTTTACTCATACCATGATAATATGTAATTTACAATTTGGGGGTTAATATTGTTACCATAAAATAATAAATGCATAATAAATTGATCATTGATGAAAATTTCAACCTTATATAATATAAGATTGAATTTCCAATTCTCATAATTTTATGAATTTCATATCATTTATTTAAATTTTATATATTTTCAAATTTCATTACTATCAATTTTAACACTATTCATTATACGACTTTTTAAAAATATCATAAATACAAGATATATTAGAAACAACTACCATAATATATTAACATCCTTTTAAATTCATATATAAAATTATTAGATGACATTAATTATATAAAATTTTATTATTTATAATATTTTTAATAACATTTATTTGATATTTATATTAATTAAACAATGATTACCTTATCATTGATGAAAAAATTAATTAAATTATACCTTACATGAAAACATTAAACAATTTATAATGATAAATAAAACGTTAATAGATTTAATATTAATAATTATATTCTAATTTATCATATGTATAACCATATATTAAAAATGATATAGTTATTATAAATATGACTATGAAAATTTTTACTTTTCGTTAAATAAAATATAACTACTTTCATACACACATCCAAGTGTCTTATGAAGATTATAAGTTTAGAATAAAGATTATTTTAGTTAACATTCAATAAAAAAATTGAAATTTGGATCTGGATTAAGATAATGTTTAAATATTTATATGATTATTTTTAACCTTAATAAGCCAATAGACCATTAACACAATTAATAAAATATTAATAATCATACTATTCATCATATTAAAAAATTAAAGCAATCGATATACATATTGTTAAACCAATTGTCCCACATATGGAATTCATTAATCAAAATTAAATTTACAGTAGTGTTAGTAATTAATTTAAAAATAATAATTTTGATGGAATGAGAAAACATATTTTTAAAGTGAATACAATCAAATGATTGATATGATAATATATACAAATTCAATGTGAAAATTGATTTTAATTACCTATATTTTATTATCAGATATAAAACAATATATTTATTCTTTAATAAAAACTAAAAACATAATTTTAATCTATATATTATTTACATGAAAAAGATGGTTTCAATTATTGTACATTATTCGTTCACAATTCATCAAAACATGAATCTTATTCAAAAAATAGAAAAAACTAAAACAAAGTAAATTTTTATATTAATATTTCATTAATTTAGTTTATTTTTTCACATATAAATTATTAATGTAAAAAAACTAATGTTAAATTAAATATTGCATGAAAAGGGGATAAAACTACCTTTTCGGAAAAATACATCTTTTACTAAATAAAAGAGATAGTTCTTGTATAATTTATAGAAAATCCCTAAGATGAATTTTATAATTTATACTGAAAATAAATATATATATATATATATATTTCATTAATACAATACAACATGGTTGAATGATTTTTTTATTGGTAGAAAACACACTTACGCATAATGGTTTTCCATAAATAATTTACAATTATTTTGAAAAGGTTTTTATTTTAATTTATAATTACTTCATCACAAATGATATAATTATATATTCATGTGTGAAACATTTGTATATAATTCAATTAGTACTATTATTTTCATATATTCTTAATTCTTAGTTATTTAGATAACAATTCAAAAATAATATTAGTCTTTCATTAAATATCAATGTGGCATATCATGCATGCTTTCAAACTTAGCATTTCCTTTTAAAAACATGGGAGGTAACATATATATAAATATGTGTGTGTGGGTTTTTTGTGTTATTTTGTGTGAATGTTTAAATCAAAACATCCTCTATAATATTGTTCTCATGAACAAACTCTATAGATCCATCACAACCAAACCTCATATTCATCCTATCCACCCCGCTATTCCCAATTTTTATTGTGCAGGTTCAATTAAAGTCTTAATACTTCACCCAATAAATCCAATTTCATGATTAAAAATTTAAATCTAGAAGGGATAATATAGAGGATGGTATGTCATGACTTATTAATGTTGAAAAGTTCTGCATGACATGGTATTTTAATAAAAAATAATGGGAAAATATAATCACTAGAACCATAAGTGACATCTTTCTAGAGATCCACAATTTCTTAATATCATAATTTGATAAATACCTTTTATTTAATATATTTTATATGACTATCTTTCCCCAATAGTTTTCCCAAAAATTATTTCAGTTTATCTATCCTATTTTTAGTAACTGGAATAAAACATAAAATTTTCCTTGGTCAATTTATTAATGATTAAATAGAATGAGTTTTAAAAATAATGAATATTGAATTGATTAGCTATATTCATGAATTTAATGCATCATATATTATAGAATAAGCATGTGAATATAATATTAGATTCTATTTTTATAATGATAATCTATATAAACCGTTGTATAATGGGTTCAATTATTTACTATAGATGGTCTGACGCCTTTGGTATAGCATATAGCATCATATTATTTGAAGATATATTTTAGATTAAAATTAATTATAATCATTTTATTATATAATTTATATGAAATAAACATATTATAAAATCCATTATATAATTTTTATTAAAATTTACTCTGTAAAAAAGAATCTCAATAAAAGTATTCAAAATTCATATAAAACATTATTTTTTAGTTGTAACGTTGTTTCTTGTTCTAGGAGCCATGAATGAGTTCAACGGATTGAGAAACATCAAAATATGTGTTTTAGACATTTATGGTGGATTAAGAGATGTCTCAATGTACCACATCCTAATTTTATTTAATCTTTTTTCAAATTGATTTGATCGTTTCCATAATTAATTATAAAAAAATGATTTTTTTCATGATTTATTCATAATAATGATTTTATTCATCATTATATAAAGCACTAAATTTGGATTATACTACCATAAATGATGAGTTTAGCATTCGTTACATGCAACACTGAGTTTGAACTAAATGTGTCATATAAATAAAATATAATTATTTTCTCTGATTGTTATCACCTCGCCAATGGATCATAAGAATTGAATAGGTTTAATTAAATTATGAAAATATAGGTTAGGATTTTATATTTCTTTAATTATATGGTGAAAAAATAATATGAAATTAAGATAACAAATATTTGTATGTAAAAGAAGTAATTAAATAAAAAACTATTTTTTATAAAAATAAATATTTTCTTCAACAATAGTATATAAAAAATAAGTTTATTAAATTATTTAAATAAATTTTATGTATTTTATATATCCAATCGACTTTTTAATAGTCATAATATTTTTTCTAGACAATATATAAGAATAAATAATATTTAACAATAAAAAATTTATTTTTCTAAATTAGTTTTGACATATTTTTAATGCACTAATTTTTTAAAAATAAATTTTTCCAATTTTATAAAATTAATATGATAAAATAAAAATAAATTTTAAAATTAGAATATCAATATTATTTTGGGTAATTTTTTTGATTTTTCTCAAAAGATTTATTATTGGATAAATAGTGAGAAAAATATTAAATTTTAATTGAAACATGCCTTTATTATTTTTCAATTTATTAAGATAAATTATATTTTAAATTGTGTTTAATGATAAAATAGGATACCTATAAAACTGGTATAAATATTGAAGTCATTTTAATCAATTTCGTAATTAATTTTTATATAAAAACATTATAATATTTTAAATATTTTCTCTTAAACACGATTTTTCTCATCATGCCCACAAGATTGATTTTAAATTCTTTTTTCCACTTATATGAAATAAATTTAAAAAAATGGATTATATTTTTGAAAAAGAAAATAATTTTTAATATATAATATGTTCATCTTAATTTTTGACCAAAATGAATTGATACACCTATTAAAATTAATTACTTTTATTTACTTATAAATAATTTTATAGGGGTTAAATTAATATATATGGTTAAAAATGACCTATGATAACCGGAAAAACTATTTTATGGACATATTTATAACATTAAACATGTAATGATTCATAATTGTCCATTTTGGACCACTATGAAAAATGAAAAACGTGGGGGCACTAATTGTTTTCATAAATTCATTGTGTGTCATATATCTTAGCTTGAAGAAGGTCATCCCATATCTGCCCCTTTTCACCCAATCTCACCACTTTTTTAGGCCAATTCCTGAAAAAATTAATTACTCCAAAAAAGAACCCTTCATCAATGAATCCTTAGTTTAGGAAAAATACAACCTAGTATGCATTTTCCGCAATCCTAATGAAAATACCCAAAGTATAGGAAATGTTCTTAAATAAGAATCATTATTTTATTTCATTCTCCACATTATCCAATAAATATTTTACTTTTATTATCTAATAACCTCACAATACTAAATATAATTATATTTCTTTATGTTAATGTATTTTTTTAAATTTATTTCCCTTCAATCAAATTGTTTATGAAATCATTGATCATTTTTATGACAGATAACCTCATCATGAAGCATGTCATTCGTTTCACAATTACTACCTATTGAGGATGGAAAAAATTATTGATTTTGAATTGAATTAATATATATATAGTATATATATATATGAATTTAATGTGATTGTGAAATTATGATTTCACACATTCCATTATAATCATCATTTTGTGGAAATACAATATCATCGTTCTTGTATACATTAGACTACCACCTCATGAAGTGATGTGATCCATTAATACATTACATGAAACATTTTAATGATGTGTTTAATGAATTTATGTTATATATTGACCAAATAAATATATTTTAATGTTAATATATTATATTATTTCATTTTATTTCAATCTAAGCAGATAATCAAAATAAATTTAATCAGTACACATGGAATACTATCAATATGAACTATTAATTTCATTTCCTATCATAATAATTTATGGATTGATATAAATACATATATACTTATTATAAGTTATATTTATAACATTTTTAAATATATATAGAATATCTAACCAAAATTAAATTATTATGATAGATAATATAACAATCCAATACTAATAAGAATAATAAAGTAGTTATTACTTAAAATGTAACATTAACATGAAATTGATTATAAAAATATAATAAAAGATCATAAAATAATCATATAATGTATGAAATATATAAATAATTTTCTTTCGTATAAATATAATTATATTATATTTTATATAGATGAGTTTTGATCAAGTACATAAGAATTAAAAGTATTACGGTAAGTGATTTCTATGTTATATTTATTTTCACTTAGACCAATATTATATTCACCTTGTGTTTCTTATATGTTGCATATATACATCCCAGGAATATAATTTATGATTCTTTTCCATGTAATTAAGGTGATTTGTATAAAAATTTTGATATCCATCTCTCATGGGGTTTATGGTTTGAACGTTATCCATGTGATAAAAATATTTTTCCATACATCTCTGTCTTTGAGATGAATGTAATATTATGCACTTGTATTTTATCATGATGTATGTGTACAACCCATTATTCATGTAATATCATGAATTTATTCATCCTCATGATATTTTATGTTTCTTTTTAGATTATTCCTTAATGGGTATTATGATCCAAATTTACAATACTTCTAAATATTTCTTCTACCATTCTAATTATTAGTTGGGAATGTTTATGATTTTGTTTATGATGATGAAATAATATGATCACCCTCTAAGGAAAATCATTTATTTTATTTTAATATTTTTATTATGATATATTTATGTAATATTTTCATTTTTTCACTCAGTGATAATTAATATTACTGTGTCATTATTTAGTAAAATCCAACTATATTTCTCTATTTATTGAGAAATATATTTTCTTCCTACACAACAGTTTATAAAAATGTTTTCAAAAATGATTTCAATTTATTAAATAGTGAATTATAAAATTAATATTTTCCCATATTTGTTTTAATTTTTTTTTTCAATTTAAATCTATATTATATTTTACTAAACAGTTAATGTTTGGATTTTAACCAAAATTAAAAATATCAATTTAATTAAACATGCAAGTAATGAATAGTATTTACCTATATAATTATTTATATATTATTTTAATTTAAATTTAATGTTTTCAATTTTATTTTAATAAAATATTATTTCCTTAATATCTGAGAAATTTTTATATTTTTAATAAATGATTTCAATGTGAAGAGGATTTTGAATGTTTTTTATGAATTAAAATATATTTTGAATTTGAAAGAATATTTTTATAAATTATTTAGTTAAATTATTTCAAAAATATTATTTAATAAATTCTCATTTTTATTTTAAAATAAAATTATTATGATAATGGTTTTGGATTTAAGAGTCCATTTTTTATGAAATGTTATTTCCAACTAGAAAGGTCATATGAGGAATTTACAAACTATTTCCAAACTATGATGAAATTCATTAACAAAATTTAGTTTGTACTAGTGAAATAATCTAAGGATGCCATTTTTAATTATTCCTTGAAATGATCATTTTTATATTAAAGGGTTTTTTGAAACCTCTACTTCATCCATAGTTTATACCATGATAAAATTATTATGAAACCTACTTCTTTCTGCACAAGTTATTCTTTGATGGAATGATAAAATGATTATGATACCTATTTATTTTCTATATTTTATGTTATGATGAATTTAAATGCTACAAATTATAATTCATGGGTTTTGATATGTTAACATTTTATGAACTTTTGTCACAGATATGGATAAACATAATTATGTTGTGGTGGTTACATTATAACCAAGGATATTAGTAACATTATAACAAAGGAAGGTTGTTAGATTATATTAAAATACTTGCGGGACAGATATCTCCCTTCAATTAATTTTGTAATGACTAATATATCATCATATAGACCGGTCTAGAAGGGCGGTATATTCTTTTATGTAAGGGGGTTTTCCTCCACAATTTTATTGGATTAGATACTTGAAATACATGAGGGTTTATAGTGTAAACCCATAAAACTAAATGGAATGGATTTCCATATGGTATGGTAGTGTATCATGATTAAGAGGTGTGACTAATGAAGAAAATTTCGTATAGGTGGTTATTCCATGCACAAAGTAGTTATAAATGTGGTTAGTCCAATCCAGACATGTTATGAATGGCTTTATGTGTAGAATTTCTATAACATATTATATGTTTCTTTTGTGTCACAAGTTCATGTCTTATAACAATTTTATTCCCTAATGGATCATGTTCTATGATTAAATTTTAATTCATGTCTCATGAAAATCCAATCATCTTGTCATGAATCAAATATATGATCAACGATAGATTGGGTATGAACTACATAAGATATGTTCATTATCATGTACACATATTATTATCTTAGGATTTCATGTAATCATAGATTTATATTTCTGAGTTAACCCAATCTAAGAATTTGAGCTCAATCATCATGATGCTACCATTCCATAGTCATGAAGAATGGTTTTATGTATGTTATGTTATTTAATATTAATGAATTGGAAGATCGTTGTTGTAAAAATTTAAGATAATTCAATAGACTATAATATTGTTCCCCAGTTTACCAAAAGGGACAAAATTATTAATACTGTTAGGAGTTTGTTAATGTAATGTAGTGAATATTTATCTAAAAATATATAATATCCATTTTTGAGAATCCTCGGTTGTTATAATTGGTATCGCATGAATGGTTTCCTAGACCATTAGAAACTACCATGAAAAATATTTAGTGATATCCCTAGGGATATTTCTAATGATATATACGGGGATGTATATATTGATATGTATAATGATGAGTCATTGTATATGGAAATATAATGGAGTTATATTAATTGATATAGTGAGTTTTTTCAACAAATTATATCCCTATATAGATTCTACAATTTGTTGTGGATCTAGAATAAGGGTACTTATGGTTGATAACTCTAAAAAATATGTGTTTTCTAGGAATCAATCATCAATTGGTTCATGATAACATGACATACTTCACACTTGTGTTGAAATTGTTGGTGGAAATTATTTTAATATTTTCATTGATTTTCAAAACATCATGAGGGATTAAAGTATACGATTAGAATTATTAACCATGGTAAAACTTATGGTGTCATAAAAAAGTAGGATTTGTTAAGAACTCCTAAATGAATTTTCAAACTATGTTATTTTCAATTATTATTAGTATTATTCACACTATTATTTTTGGTAATAGTCAGTAGTGGGGACTTGAAATAACGTGACTAAAATTTAATGTTATGAATGATTTGCTGAGGAGTATCTAAATTGGATGATGACTAGTGTAAATGATGTTGTTATTATGCCTCATTAGATTTCACAGAACATTGATTTTCATCATGTTCCATAACCAACTCTCAGACATACGATATAAGAGAAGGAAAGTATATTTTGAGAGTTTAGATAATGGGGACTATGGTGTAAAGAATATTTATTTACCTAGATACCAACAGTGTGAAACGAAGAACCCATGTTAATGTCTTAGTGGAACGAGATGTTTTTTCACATTGGAGAAGAATGAAACAAAACATGTGACTGTAAGGGGAAAATGAAATGTTTATTTAATTTAATTGATGGTAATATTATTATATAAAAAATATCATTTAATATTTAATTATTTAGATATGGATGATGTGGAATTATGTAAATTATTTTTCTATGGGTAAATATCATGAATGAAGTCCGATTTTTTTTGGAGAAATGTATATATTTTTATTGATGAAGAGACTAAAACAAATATCTGAATGGAATGTGATATTATAGAATAGTAATAAAAATACCAAATTATAATTTGGGAAGAAAGTGGGATAAAAGCATCATTTATGTATATGAATTAAAATATTTTATTATCTAAATAGTTAAAAATAAATTTATTGATCTCTATTAAATTAACATTATGTATTTGAATGATAATTTTGAAATATGATAATAGATTATGAAATTGATTTTATGTCGAGGTGATTATAGCACTCCCGGTTTGAGGTATGTGGCCTTTGTTTTGGCATATTTATGTGTTTAAAGTGCATGGGATGATTTGGGAAGAGGACGAGAGAGTTTGGAATGGTTTTGGATATGTTTGGAGGGGTTTAAAGGGGTGCACGATTAGTGTAATCCATGGGGGTTCCCCAGGAAACCATGCTAAACCTTTTTCTCGAGACAGTAGGTCTAGCACGACCTACACACGATTTTCCAAACCGTACGAGGAAATCGTGCGGACCTTGGCTCACAAGGTAGTGGCATACGCCCGGTTAGTGCACTGTTTTCCAAACCATGTGGCCTAACCGTGCGGCCACTTAAATTTAGGGTTATAAGTTCTTGGATCAATCGGGATTTCCTCATTACTCTCAATCTCTCCTCCCACTCGAGCCTCACTCCGGATTTTGGGTTCTCAGGGGTTAGGGGGTCTCTCCCACTCAGTTTGGAAGTATTTCGAAGGGGTTTCAAGGTAGATTCAAAGTTGTTTCTCCCTGGTAAGTCTCTCCTCTTGGTTTCATTGTGTTTTTCTCTAGATATACATCCCTCTTTTTCTTGGTTTTCTATACCTACACATGTTGTGTGTAGATCTAGGGTTGGGGTTTCCTTGGATGTTAATTATAAGGCATGTGATGGTTAGGGAAAGTGATTTAGAGAGGTTTTGGTGGTGCGTTTTCCGGATTGGTGGTGCGATGGTTTGTGGGTCGTTTTCTTAGAAACCCTAAAGGTAGGTGGATTCTATCTCAACTCCACCTGGTTAGAACTAGTGGTTCCATGTTAAAATTAATTTGTTGATTAAAATTAATTGTGTTTTGATGTGGAAAGTTGGTTGAATATCCATATGGGTATTTTGGGAAAAAGAGGGTTTTGTGGTGAAATTCTTTTGTTGTGGATTTTAATATGTAGATTTCAAAATGGGATTCTACAGTTGATTTGTGACAATGATTGATGGAATTGGTTTTCAATAAAAACATTGTTTTATTGAAATAGGGTTTGTCATAGAAAATGGTTTTCAATAAATGGGTGATTTATTAAAGTTGTTTGATATGCAATGGAATTGGTTGATTGAATGTGGTTGTGTCCTTGGTGAGTTATAAGCTTGGATTTACTTGTTTTGGATGTTGTGTGTAACTGTCGAGAAGTACCAGTATAAAAAGGGGATGGATAGTGGATGGAAGGGCCACCATCAATGGTAAGTTGACAGGAAGTGCCACTTGGTGTAAATTGTTGAACAGGTTGGACAGAAGCTCCATTGTTTGGTTTTTTGGTTTTTTGGTTGTTGGGTTGGTTATTGTGCATTGCTTTGCAAGATGGATGTTGTTATGCTAACATGTAAATTATGAGATGTATTGTTTCATTTTTGGTTGGATTTCACTTGGTTTCTTGGTTTGGGTGTGATAGCTTGGTAAGGGCATGTTTGGATTATGAAAATGGTTTCACTTGTGATTTATTTTATATAAATTGTTTTATATAAATGCGCTAACGGTTTTATCCTAGTGGTGTGTGTATGGAATTCATTTGGGGAAATCCTACTGAGTTTTAGCACTCACCCCTTGCTTTGGCATTGTGGTGTCTTTGCAGATGTTTTGTACTGTGACGTGGGAAAAGGTAGGTCATCTCCCTCCCTTAGTGTTGCATTGTGATGAACTGGTGGAGCATGGAGCATTGATCTTGGTGTGGAGTTGTGTTGATGTCATGGTTATTAGTGGTTGTTGTTTAGTTTTCTTCTTGTACATTGATGTTTTGTGGACATGTCTGGTTGTATTGGTTTTGAGTTGTGTTTTGTAACAACTTGGTTCTCTTTTGGGTATGCATGGTTGGGTAATTAAATTGAAATGCATCATATAGTGTCTTTTTGTGGATGGTTTGGTTGATTTTTTCTAAAGGAAAAATTGTTCCCAACATTGTTATTATAGACCTCGACATTTATTGCTAGCATTTAGTGTCTTGGGAATGTCACTTAAGGCCATGTAGCCCTCAACACCTCCTCAAGCCAATGAGGTAGGTGCAGTGTGTTACAAGTGGTATCGGTTTGTTTGGTCCTTTGGAGTTGATTCTCGGATTTGGTGTTGACATTTGTTGTTGTATAGTCCTTGAGTCGGGATGGTATCAAGGTGTAGGAATGTCCAAACTTGGAATGTATAACATAAAAGGATGTAGCTAACACTTTTATGATGAAATTAATGTTACCAGGGAATTGGGTACATAAGTGTTTTTGAGACACTTATAGGCATTGGATATCTCATTGTAGTTGGTGTAGCCAATGAGATGAGCATGATATGGATTGTAGAAATGACCTCCCTTTAGGATGCATATTTCATTGGGATATAATGATTTATGATGTGATATGAGTATATGAAATTTTAATGTGAATATATTGGTATTTGGAAATTAGGTTGTTTTTCAAAATGGTGAAACATGGCACATGTGAAAAAATGTTAACTTGTGCAATGCCTTGTTGTGTAATGTGATTTGAAATGAGATTTCATTATTTTTACTAAAGTGAGACTCATGGTTGTTTGTTTTCTATTGAATGAAATGGCACTGGGTTGGTGTCGTAGAGACCAACTAGAGGAGGCTGCTGAGAATGTGGTTACACCTGAGCCTCAGGTGAACCATCAGTTAGTGAAAAGTATAGTGCAAGATTTCCAAGCTGTGGGAAGTGTAAATAGAGTGGATGAACCATGGAATGTGGATCATGCGGTTCAGTTTCAAAATTATAATCCACCCATCTTCTGGGGTGATTCAGAGTCGTAATGGGTAGAAGCGTGGTTGAATAGAATGAACAAGATATTTGAGTTCGTGGGAACACCGATAATTCGGAAAGTAATGTTTGCCGGATATATGTTGGAAGATCATGACCATCAATGGTGGAGTAGATAGTCCAAGCTGGGACGGACCAGGGTATGATGTGGGAAGACTTTTAGGAATTTCTTAACAAAAAATTCTACCCACAAACATTTAGAATTCATTATATGAATGATTTCATCAGTTTGAAGCAAGAGCTTATGTCTGTGATGTAGTATGCAGCAATGTATATGAACTTAGTGCGGTTTTCACCCGAGGTGGCATGTAGCATGATGATGAAGGAAAGGATATATGAAGTGGGGTTAAGGAAAGAAAGATGTTCAATGATAGAAGTATTGTGTATAGATGATTACACAGAGATGGTGAATAGAGCCTTGGTGGCTGAGCGGGATTTGTTGGGAACTCCGGGCGGGGGAAGCTTGGTGGTACTGATGGGGAATAGTGGGAAATCTAACACTGGGTTCAAGTGAACGAGAGACACTTATTCTCAGGTTAGTAATATGAAATATAATCTGATGGCAGGATCGGTAAATCTTCCTCCGAAGCCCCAAAGCAAGCCGGGATGTTTTCAGTGTGGTTCGATGAGCCACATCAAGAGGGATTGTATAGAACAACCTCGAGCATGACATAATTGTAAGAAAACAGGGAATATGTAGCGTTATTTGTCGAAATGATCCATGGTCGGGTGCACGTGACACTCCTCAAGGATCGCAGACGTCGTATGCTTCGATGGGATGGGGGAAACAGTATACCCCTTGTCAGTAGAGGAAAGTGGGTCATGGTGATTCTCAGAATACCACAACGAATCAGCAAAGAAATAAAGAGCAGAGTGTGGCATGCAAACATGTGTTTGGTGCTGAACAGGTTATGGTGGATGACCAGTCGGGACCATCCACAGTTCGAGGTCTCATTATTTTAAATTCTACCATGATGCAAGTGTTGTTTGATACATGTGTTTCACACTCTTTTATTGCTGCATGTGTGGTTGGTTTGTTGGGTTTAAGGGTAAAAATGATGCCCTCAGTTTTGAAACTTAAAAATCCTCTGGGTCAAAGAGACTGTCGAGATTTCTTTTGTATAGAATGTTGTATCGTTGTGGGAGATGTTGAGATAGTGTGGAACATCCCAATGCTTGAGATGGATAGTCATGATCTAATCCTGGGAATGGATTGGCTAGTGACTTTTATGGACCACATTGACTCTAATGCGCAGACAATGGATTTTGCGACACACAATGGAATTAGACATCTCTTTAGAGGAGAGAAGTATGAAAGGCATGGTGGAATGGGTTTGTTGGCACTAGCAGTGGGTACGTTATCGTATCAGTTGGCAGTGTTTTCGTTGGAATCAGTAGAGTGTGTTGAGTAGAGTGTTCCTCCGGTAGTGGTGGATCAATTCATGGATGTTTTTCCTGATGAATTTTCTGGGTTACCTCCCGTAAGATAAGTCGAGTTTACAATTGATCTCCTTCCGAGGACCAGTCAAATCTCACTTTTGTATTATCGGATGGCACCATCTGAATTGCGGGAACTGAAAATCCAGTTGGAAGTTTTAGAAAACAAAGGATTTATATGGCCTAGCACGTCTCCATGGGCAACGCCAGTGTTGTTTGTGAAAAATGCGTATTGAACTTTGAGGCCATGTGTTGATTATCATAGACTTAATCAAGTTACAATAAAGAATAGATATCCAATTCCACGAATTGATGATTTGTTCGACCAGTTGAGGGGAGCCTAGTGGTTCTCCAAGATCAACCTGAGGTCGGGATATCATCAATTGTGGGTGAGGAAGGAGGATATTTCGAAAAGAGCATTGAGAAGTAGATATGAACATTATGAATATCTGTTTATGTCCTTTGGTCTAACGAATGTGCCAACGTTGATTATGGAATTATTGAATCAGATATTTCATAGATATCTACATTCATTTGTGGTGGTGTTTTCAACGATATTCTGTTGTATTCAAAGACAAGGGTGGATCATGAGCAGCACTTGGAGATAGTTTTGGGGAACTAGAGGTATCATCAGTTGTATGACAAATTGTCAAAGTGTGACTTTTGGATTCAGGAAGTTCGTTTTCTTGGACATGTGATTTCTGAATGGGGTGTTTCAGAGGATCCAGAAAAGATAGAGGCTGTTATCTCGTGGAAATCACCAAAGAATGTGTTTGAGATATAGATTTTTCTTGGTCTAGTTGGCTATTATTGGTGTTTTGTTTGTGACTTTTCATGATTGGCTTCGTTAATGATAGTTTTGACTAGAAATAATGTTCTATTCTAGTGGAATGAATAGTTTCAACAGTGTTTCAAAGAGATAAAGGTTCACCTTACATCATCACCAATCTTGGTTTTTTAAGAATCCAGAAAAGGGTACATTGTGTATTGCGATTCATCAGGATCAGGGTTGGGGTATGTTCTCATGTAAGGGAATCATGTGGTTGCATATGGCTCACGAAAGTTGATAGTGCATGAGAAGAACAACCCAACTCATGATCTGGTGTTGGCAGTAGTGGTCCATGCATTTAACGTGTGGCGTCATTATCTCTTCAGTGAGAAATTCACAGTATATATAGATCATAAGAGCTTAAAACACATTTTCTCATAAAGGGATTTGAACATGATAAAAAGGATATGGATAGAATATCTCCAGATGTTTGATTTTGAATTGATGTACATATCGAGTAAGGGAAATTCGGTGGCAGATGCATTATGTAGAAAATCATATGCTCAGGTGGTGAAACAAGCGTCAGACCAATGACAGTTGATGTCGGTTATAGCTGAAAGGCGGTTGGAATGTGAGGACCAGGGTGATAGAGCGGTCTTCTTTCTCGTTTTGTTGATTCCTGACTTTGTTGTCCAGGTTAGAGAGGCACATATTTCCAATTCTGAGTGTGTGACCACGGGGTCGAGACTTAATGGTGGGGAGACCATTGAGGGTTGGAAACTGAATGGAGATTCAGTTTTGTGTTTTTAGAATTGGATGGTTGTACCAGTTTCTGGTCTGGATGATCTTCTCAGGGCGTATCATAATTCCATGTGGGATGTTCATCATAGAATTCAGAAAATGTATAAAGCACTGAAGGCGCTGTTCTGGTGGCTGGTATGAAAAAAAGTGTGGCTGAGTTTGTTTCGAGATGCATGACTTATTAGGAGGTGAAGGTAAAGCATCCGAGACTTGGAGGAATGTTGCAGTCTTTACCAATCCCTGTTTGGAAGTGGGAGCAGATATCGATGGATTTTTTCATAGGTCACCCAAGAATGGTCAAGATACACGATACCATTTGGGTGATAGTGGATCGGCTAACAAAGTCGGCCCATTTCAACCCGATTCGTGAATCTCATATGTTGGAGGAACTATCCAAAATCTATATCTGAGAGGTGGTAAAGAGGCATGGTGTTCCAGTTTCTATTGTATCAAATAAAGATATGTGGTTTACATCTCATTATTGAAAATCTTTATAGCAAGCCCTTGGAAGATAGTTGATGATATGTACGGAGTATCACCCTCAGAGGGATGGTCAATCTGAGAGGACTATACAAACACTAGAGGATATGTTGCAGGATTGTGTCATGTACTATGGTGGCTCATGGGAGGTGCACTTGTCGTTGTTTGAGTTCGCATACAATAACAGTTATCAGTCATCCATACATATGGCACTATTTGAAGCATTGTATGGGTGGCGTTGTCATTATCCACTATGTTGGGAGGAAAAGGGTGAGTCTATGATGGTTGGAGTGATTCTTGTCTTGGGGACTACGTAGAATATCTAGTTGATCATGAAGAGAATGTAGATGACTTAGAGTCATTAGAAATCTTATGTCGATCATCATCGACGACCGTTGTCGTTCCAGGTGAGTGATCATGTGTTCTTGAGGATCACTCTTAGGTTGGGACATCGTCGGTTTGGGATGTAGGGAAAACTATATCCAAGGTATATTATAAATTATTATGTTCTTGAGTGGGTTGGTGTGGTGGATTATCGTTTGGCTTTTCCACCACGGTTTAGTGTAGTACACAATGTGTTTCATGTCTCGCAGTTGAAAAATTATCAGATGGATCGTGACCATGGGATTCAATGGGATCATGATGAGCTATAATTTGATGCTTCATTGGTGCATGTGTCAGGGTAGGTTGTGGATAGGAAACAGAACGTCTTGCGTGGTAAAAGAATCATTTTAGTTCGTGTTTTGTGGAAACATTGTCAAATTTAATGGTATACTTGGGAACGGGAGAAATAGATAATCTAGCAGTGGACCAAGCTCTTTTGGCAAAGGGCATGTTCACTAATTTCTGAGGATGGAAAGTCCAATGGTGGGGATAATGTAGAACCCCTAGTTTTAGTTAGGTTTCCTTTTTTATTCATCTTTATTTCTTTATAGTTCATTTGATGAGTTGGGAAGATGTTGGGAGAGTTTTAAATGGTTTTGGATGAGTTTGGAGGGCTTTAATAGGGTGCACTGTTGTAGCATGGTTAGTGGAAACCATGTGGGTTCCCCTGGAAATCGTGGGAACCCTTGATCTCAAGACAGTAGTCCTCACATGTCTATGCACAGTTTTCCAAAACGTTCAAGGAAACCATACAGACCCTGGCTCTCGAGGCAGTGGCGTACGCATGGTTAGCGCACTATATGCCAAACTGTGCAGGCAAACCGTGCGGTAACTTAATGTTTGGGTTATAAGTTCTGGGATCACTCGGGATTTCCTCATTCCTCTCCAACTCTCCTCCCACTTGAGATTCACTTGAGATTTTGGGTTCTTAGGGGTTAGGGGTGCTCTCTCTCTTGGTGTGTAAGTATTTATAAGGGGTTTCAAGCTGGATTCAAGGTGGTTTCTCATTGGTAAGACTATCCTCTTGGTTTCCTTGTGTTTTCATGTAGATCTACATCCCTATCTTTCTTGGTTTTCTAGATCTACACTTTTTGTGTGTAGAATTAGGGTTGGGGTTTCCTTGGATATTAACTTTAAGGATTTTGATGGTTATGGAAGGTTATTTAGAGAGGTTTCGGTGGTGCCTTCGCCGGATTGGAGTTGCGGTGGATTGTGGGACATTTTCTCATAATACCTAAAGGTATGTGGATTCTCTCTCGACTCCACTTGGTCAGAACTAGTCGTTCTATGTTAAAATTAATTTTTTGACTAAAATTAATTGTTTTTTTGTGTAATGTGGTTTTAAAATCCATTTGGGGATTTTGGGAAAAATAGGGTTTTATAGTGAAATGCTTTTGTTGTGGATTTAAAAATGGAGATTATAAAATTGGATGATATGGTTGATTTGTGAAAACAATCGATGGAAGTGTTTTTCCATAAAAATGTTGTTTTTATTGAAATAGGGTTTCCCATGGAAAATGGTTTTCAATAAATGGGTGATTTATTGAAGTGGATTGATATGCAATTGAATTGGTTGGTTGCATCTGGTTGTGTCCTTGGTGCGTTATATGCTTGGCTTGGCTTATTTTGGATGTTGTGTGGAAATGTTGAGAAGTACCACTATAAAATGGTGATAGATAGTGGATGGAAGGGCCACCATCAATGGTAAGTGGAAGGGAAGTTCTTCTTGGTATAAATGGGTGAAAGGGTTGGACAGAAGCTCCATTGTTTGGTAGTTTCGTTATTTGGTTGTTGGGTTATTTTTTGTGAATTTATGTATAATATGGATATTGTTTTCTAATGTGTAAATGATGAGACAGATTGTGGCATGTTTGGTTGTATTTCCCTTGGTTTCATGTTTTGGGTGTGATGGCTTGGTAAATGCATGTTTGGATTATGAAAATGGTTGCACTTGTGATTTATTTTATATAAACTATTTTATATAAATGTGCTAACGGTTTTTTCCTAGTGGCATGTGTAGGGAAGTCATTTGGTGAAATCCTACTATGTTTTAGTACTCACCCCCTTCATTGGCATTGTGGTGTATTTGCATATGTTGTGTACCGTGACCTGAGAAAAGGTAATGTATATCCCCCCTTTGGTGGTGCATTGTGATGTCTTAGTGGAACGTGGAGCTTGGAGATTGGTGTAGAGTTGTGTTGGTGTCATGGCTCGTAGTGGTTGTTGTTTAGTTTTCCACTTGTACTCTGATGTTTTGTGGACATATATCATTGTATTGGTTTTGAGTTGTGTTGGGGAATAACTTGGTTTTCTTTTGGGTATGCATGGATAGGGAATTAAATTGACATGCATCATATAGTGGCTATTTGTGGATGGTTTGGTTGGTTTTTTCTTTAGCGAAAATCATTCCCCAACTTGATCTTGATGCCCTCGGAATTTATTTCCAGCTTTTGGAATCTTGAGAACATCGCTTAAGTCCAAGTATCCCTCACCGCCTTCTCAAGAAAATGAGGTAGGGGTGGGGTGTTACAGTGATGTTTGGAATAATCAATTAATATTTTCTATATATTGATATAATTATTGTTGGATAAATATATTATATTTAAGAATATGTAAATCAGATAGTATTGATTACATTGTTATTTGTTAAATATTTGATTAAAAATATTATGATATCATTGATGGAGCTTACATCATTTTGGGATTAATATTATATACCCAATAATTATTTCCTTATGTAAATAAAGAAGAATCATTTTTGTTTTCCAAAAGGTTTTATGGTAATTCAATTTTCAAGATAATACATAATAATGGTATTTATATTTTTTGTATGTGTCAAATAATATTTAGTTTTAGTGAATTAATGGAAATATTATTTTAGATATTTATGGAGTACAATTCTAATGTTTTTTATTTTAATCTTTCAGAAAGGATTTAAGGATAAAAATTTAATAAAATTTTTATGCTAAACATTGACAAATTTTTTAGAGATTAATGTAGTATTTCTCTATATGATGATTTATACAAAATGGATAAAATATTATAAACACTTAATTGTGATGATAACAAAATATAGATATAGTGAATTTTCAATAAATCAATGGATCTTATTTTCAAATTGTTCTTAATAAATAAAAAATCCATCTTCATTTCATATAGTGTGATATTAACTAGAAATTGATAACTTCACAACCAAAGGGTGAAATTGTTCTTATGAAATGGAATGAAATATAGTAATTGTATAATCTACTAAAAAAAAAATTATTATGGATCTTGACATAACATTTTGTCCCATTATCTACTTTTTTTATGACATCAAAGTATGTTTTCACAAAACTTTGGTAAATGGTCTTATGTTCACAATTCTTTCTTATATAAAAAAATTTACTATGATGATTTATCTTTATAACTCTATGTAATTAGTTAATATTTTTTTATGTCCAAATCTCACCATCCCATTTTTTGGGATGTTTAATTATTCATGTTTTAAATTTTGGTTAATATGATGGAATTTTAAATCATATACCAATAAATTTATAGTTTCATTTTGAAGGAAGTATTTATTTTATTGGTTGTAGAATGTAACACCCTATGATTTTGAGAAACTAATTTTTTAAATATATTTTATCTTTTCTACATTTTATGTGAAATAATTTTTTTTCCATGTGTTAAAAGAATAACTGTGTGTAGTTTGTGTTACGAGAAACACAAGGGGTTTTCTAGTGTTATATATAATACTAAGATTATATTGTGTTATATGCAAAATAAATTTTTGATGATACATTTTATATAATTAAAATATTATTATTTAATATTATAGTAACCTCTTAGATCATTCAATGGAATGTAGGAATATGATAAAATTAAATATTAATATTTCGTTAAAACATGTGTATATAACGAATTTTTGGGAGTCCAATTATCTACAATTGAAGATGAAAACTATTTGAAAATAAATGTAATCATTTTCTAAAAATACTATTTATGATAAAAATGGGTTCTACCTCAATAAAAAAATAAACTACTTGTATTGAATGATTTTAAATAAAGTTTTATATTATATATATTTATAAAATATTTAAAATTTACCCTATGCTGTTTTAGATAAGAGATAATAATAATTAAAAATTTATTATAAGAAACTATTTTTTCTAAAACACTATTTTTTCTCCTTTTCATTGTATATTTACATTAAAATTTTAATTTCAAAATTATTTTACGGTAAATAAATTTAATTTTTCTATATTATTTTAATTTTTCTTAATAGTGATAAAATGCATACTTTTAATTAAAAACTACATATTCCTTTAATTTATTTATGATGTTATATTATATTTAATAGATGTTTCAAAATTACATCTATTCAATAATACATCCATCAATCCAATTTAGGTCATTATAATAAATTTAATTATGGATTATGACATTAATCATTTTAAATATTTGAAAATTTTATTTTTAAAACCCTACTAAATATTTTTACCATTGATAGTAATTTTTAGGTACATTTTATCACTTCTGTAAAGTAATTTTTGAAAATTTTATTCAATATTTTCAATTGGTATATATTAAATTGACTAATAAGGTCAACTTAATATTTAATTAATATTTATATATAATTAAATAAATAATTATTACTACCTTTAAGGTAAAAATGTTTCTGTGATCGAAAAAATGATATAATAAGGGTTAAAAATACCTGTAGAATTTTATAAAATCTAATTTGAATACATATTTCTTTCATTTCAGCTCTATGGTTAAATAATGTTTTATTGTAGAGCCTTATTTAAATATGAAAATTGTTGGATAACTCAATTATTTTCGAAAACAATATGTGTGTCCTATACACCACATTAAAAAGTCCACCAATATCTACCCTCATTCATAGCATCAAGACACTTTTGATTGACCATGCCCTTCCTAAAAAACAAATCATAATCCATACCATCATATTAGTAGCCTTATTTTGGGTGGAAACCCATCTGTGAATTTTTTAGAGAAAACATAATGAGAATTTATGAATATGACATATTGTTCTTTAATTAGAGTCATACATATTCTAATCTTTTGTTTTGTTATATTAATTTACTCTTACCATCTACACATCCATAAAATTTGTTACTTTGTTTTCATTCATGTGTACATCAGATGACCACATTGAGAAATGATGACATTCTTTTCTCCATCACCACCTCTCAAAGATAGACATACCAATGGATTTATGATTTATATATGATATAAATGATATGTATGATGTAAATATAATTTTTAAAATTTTACATCACACTTACCATCATACACTCTATTTTGTGGGAATACGATAAAGTCATTCATCTGTATGGTAGACTACTGCTTTCTAAAGTGATTTGATGTGTTCATGATTTTCATGGAATGTATTAAGGGATAGATTAATTAAAATATGTGTAAAAATGGATATAAAAATAAGTCATGAATGAAAATATATTATTTAATTTTTATCCTCAAACCAATCAACAAAATGGAAACGATGTTCATCCGTACGAACGACTCATTATCTCCATGAAGGATGTTTTTCATTTCCTATCACTAAATTTTATGGATAACAATAAATAAATATATAATCAATATATATGATTTTTATATCATTGTTTAAATCTTGGTTATAATGGAATTATTATCAAATTAAGAAATTCAATAATATAACAAATCAAAACTCATACAAAAAACTAACTAATTATTACCCAAAATATAGTTTTAACAATGAATGAATAATAAATGGATAATAAATGGTCATTAAAAAATAATATATGGTATGAAATAAATAAATAATTATAATTAATACATTTATAATGAAATTATATTTATTATATATGAGGTTTGAACATTTACATTAGAAGTAAAAACATATGGAATGTAATTTTTTCTATCATTAATTTTCTGTGAGACAAATGCCATAATCAGCATGTCTTTCTTTTATGTGGTTTAAATAATACCAATTAATATTTATTCTTTTTTATTCTACTAAATATAATTATTATTCGAGAAAAATATTTTGATCACTCTTTTTTAGGGCTTACACCGTTAACATTACCAATGTGGTGAGGTATTTTTATTTAATTTTCTTCTTTGGGGGGTACATTTTATTTTGAAATTATGTTCTTTGATGAGGTCAGTATTTAGAACATTTCAAATATAATATCCTAAATTTATTGATCCTAATTTAATTTCATGTTTCATTTTATGATATTTCTTTTTGGGTATTATGATTAAATGTTACCCAAGTAGTAATGATTTAATGTTTCATTCTCATCAATTATGAGGATTATTTATAAAAATGATTCATATGAAAAAATAATGAGATTCATCTTCAAAAAACTTATGAATTTTCTTATTCTATGTTTAATAATGTTATGTTCATCTAATGGTACCATTGTTTTTCACTATTTTGTGCTTAAAATAATTAGGATTTTTTTAATAAAATTTCCATTTACGTCACTATTCGTTGGAAGGATTGTTTTCAACTAGAACCATGTATTATAATAATGTTTTGAAAAATGTATGTATTTATTTTTTTTGATTTATTAATGAAAATTTATATCATATTTGAAATTATTGAAATTTTTTAAATGGAATTATCATATCCTTTTCAAAAATAATGATAGTTTTTTTCTATAAAAAAATGTGAAAATAATATTTGTATTAAACATGCATGATAAGAATATTATATCTTAATTCCATTTTGGATCAATTTTTTTAAATTACATTATATGATTTTAATGTTATTTTATAATAAAACTATTTCCATAATTTTATTGAAATTTTTAGATTTTAAATTAATTATTTAAATGTTAAAAGGATTTTTAAAGTGTTTTATTTTGTAAAACGTGTTTTCAAAGATGAAAATATATTATTAGAAAGAAATGATTTATAATATATTTAAATGATTCCATTATATGGTTTCAGGATTAATTTTATGAAAAAATAATTTCATAATGTTTTAGGATTTAAAAAATTATTTTCAGAAGAATTTATTTTCCTTACGAAATGTAAAATGTAGTCTTCAAAATTTATTTTCTATCAATGATGAATTTTTTTGGGTAATATATTATTTTCATAGGATATGATTGGTGGATATTATCCAAATTATTAATCTAATTTTTTTTTGATAAAAATATGTTTATATGAAAAATTATATTCCATAAGTTATACCCTAATAAAATACTTATGAAAATAATATATTCGGACATGGGTTTTTCATTGATTAAATGAAAAAATAATTATGAAACTTATTAATTTTTTATAGCATATGTTTGGATGAAATGGTTATGAAAGTCACTAAATTTCATGGGCTATTATATTATGTATTTTATATGATCTTATGATAAACATATGTATGATATTCATTATGTGATGATGGTTATGTTATAACTATGGAGAGTGGTAATGTTATAAATAGGTATGGTGGTTATGTTATAGTAAAATATGTGTGAGACTTATATATACCTCTAATGTAATTCAAAATGATGTATATATCATGAGATATACATGAATATAATCGGTAGTGAAAGCAATTCAGTAAGGGAGTTTATCACTTATGGTGGTCTTGGGAGTCAACATTTACAAATGTGATGGATTGGGGTGTGAATCCATTATACTCTAAGGAATATGATTTCACTAGGGATGGTGGTGTGTCCGGACATCACGGTGTAGCCATAAAAAAACATGGTACAAGAGTTTTTATCCCAATCCTAGAGCAAGTACATTGGTTTTTAGTCTAATCCAAACTTCTTATAATTGTATTGGTTGGTAACCTTGGAGTAAAATTTTATATTCTTATGTGCATGAAAAATTTCTATGTATTATTCCATTATAATGATCACATAGACCATGTTATTTAATTTCCGTATGATTTATGTCTTGTAAACTTCTTTAAATTATTCCATGACTCATGTTTATGATCTATGAGATGTTGTGTGAGAACATCATAACATGTGTTCATTATATTATATAGTTATGACTATCTAAATCTTTCATATAATAACAGACCTCTATATCTTCTTCTTACTATTTTTCATATTTTTATCTCACACTGTCTTCTGTTTTATTTCTCATGGTTATGAACAATAGTTTTATGGAATTTATTTCAATGATGCGTACTGAATGGGATGATATTATGGGGAAAATTCAAGACCAGTCACTTGATTAGAATAATATTTTCCATGCTGTCTAAGACACTAAAAAATTACAGTTCTGAAGATTTTTTTATGTAATGAAATGAATATTCAACTACAAATACTTAATATCCATGTTTTAGATGATTCTAATGTTATACGTAAGCTATAATTAGGGCCCTTTAAGTGGTGTGGTATGTTTTTGATACCTATGTTATAGAAAGAAATTGGCCAACCAGTGGATACAATAAGTATCCATGTATCATTTTATCATCAAAAAATTTCCAGTGGTATACACCATCTAGCTGGTTGGGAATTAATTTTTTAAAATTGAATTCCCTCATCTTGTATTTTAATGATAAATACCCTCTCCTTTACTAATTTTAGATTGCATGACCGTGGGTGTCTCCCTAATCTCTTTCAAACTATCCAAGGTTCGAAATACCATATTGGGTGTTTTTATATGTTATTTTGGGTATGTATAGCCTTCTAAATTTTTTTTTCATAATCCACTAATCATTTGAATTGTTTTTTTCCCTATATTTGTATTTCTGTAAATATTCTGTAAGAGAAATGTGGAATTTGCTGATCATGATGGCGATTTCACTCTTCCTTAAAATAGGGTGACATAGGATTCCAACAATACGTAGTGGCCTATTATTTTTGTTGTGTCCTATTTCATTGTCAAATTTTAATAGTAATTCAACTAAAATACAATTGAAATTAAATTTAATTTTTTATTTTATTTTATGTAATTAACACAACATAAGGCCAACGATAGGATACAGTCGATCATGGATTTGTACATCATGGTTCTAGTGTGTCATGATGACCCGATCATTTATTCTACATTACACCGAGTGAGAATTTATGTAATTAAGTAATTATATCCTTTATAATTAATTAATTATGGACCCTTGAAATGAGTTATTATAAAAACCCAAATTTAAAAATATAATTTTTTATTGAAATAAATGTGTGTTATATTATATAGAATTAAACACCAAAAAATTCTAAAGAAATATAATAAAATTTAATTCATTAATGAATAATGTCTCAATAAAAATTAATATAAAACCAAATAAAACAAGAGTTATTTAAATTGGATAAAAAATAATTTTTTTATATATAACAAAAAAAATTCCGAAAATTTGAATATGCTCGAATATCTACCACCCATACAAAACTGTATAAATGAAATATAATTATAGTTAACCAATAAATACTCGAGGAAATTTAAATGTGTATAATTTATTGGTGTTGAGTTGAATATTTTATTAAATAATTTTTTTGTAATTATAGTATTTAATATGACCATTGAATAGTAATGTGACCATTGGAATTACAATATAACTGCCCTGAATAGTAACCAAGCCATTGGGAATAGTACTATGACTGTTGATCTTGTAATATGACATCAAAATAATAAAATTTAATATTAATAATATATCCCTGATTAATTTATATAAATTTAGAAAATAAAATTCTCTAAAATAATTATCATGATTAAATACTCAATGAAAATATAAGAATGTTTTTAATAAAAATATATAACTTGATTTTTCATAAAAATAATAATTTATTATATTAAAATTAAAATAACTAATTATAGAAAATTATTTTGATAAATTTATTTTTAAATTATCACATTCATGTTAACCATGGGTGAGGTTTTTTTAAATTTTAGAAATAGATTATTTTTTTAAATAGTAAAAATATTGTTTTCTCATTTCCAGTTTATTTTATATTATATTATTCATGATATAATAATGAACTAATAAATTATATTAAATTTGTATAGGACATGGTCATATTATGTTTCATAAATGTGCCATTAAATTAAAATATACATTTTTAAAAACCCAAAAACAATTTTCCAACGACAAATTTCTAAAATGAACCCTAAATATATAAATTATCTATTTATTCCACATTACATTTAATATATTGGTGAATTCTTTTTAAAAACGAGTTCATATTATAGAATCCATATAATTATATATGTGTCTGTGTGTGTGTATATTTTATATTGAAACAAATTCAATATCACAAGGTTTACCTTCGACATAACATTTTATTTAATATTTTATTATAAATATACCCCTCCCATAATGTATAAATAACTCTTTTGCCTCTACATGGAAAACCACTTCACATACACTTGGAAATTTCAACATTCATCACAAATCCCCTCTCTTAATCACTATTTAATCCTTAGTGTTGTTATAGAGTAATGAAACTCCAATCCATCAAGATGTTAAGGGATTTAGAAAAGGAACTACTTCATTAAATAGGTAAGGTCATTTCATGTTTTTATTCAATTATACTTATCTAATTTCATATTATCTTTATCCTTTATAAATAAATGATTATTAGAAAAGTTATATATTATTTTAACAATATCTGGAATATTTTAAAAAACATAAAAAATGTTGTTCTTTTTTATAATCATATATTACACATCTCTTACCTCCTTATAGGAAAATGTATTGTTAATGGTCGTTTCAATTCCAATTATTCTTTTTCCATTTAATTTCTTATGACCAAATATAGGTATGTTTAAAATAAAACTTTTAAGATATATATGTTTTAAAATAAACATATTATACTTATATTAAAAATTCTACTAATTTATAAATTACCTTTATCAAATACAGAGTAATCTAAGGAAACATGATTTTTTATTGAAAACCAAATAAATACATATTTTCCCATTAACTAATGGAGTTAGGAATTGTAATAATAATATCATAATTTATAAATTTTTACAATAATTATAATAATTCACTTTATTATCAGTATTTTAATAAACATATATTTACTATTCAGGATATGAGAATTTTATAAAATTTTGAAGGATTTAAAGTAAGTGGATTGTCAATCCGAAACTCATTCATTAAGGTTTTCCCCTATTTCACTTAGAATTCACCATTAATTTTACTCTAATATCATTTATATGAAATTTAAATATTCATTATATTTTCAATCAAGTAAATAAATGTTACTATTCTTCCAAAATATTTACTATGAAATTTATAATTTTTATGGAAAATGAATTTATTTTAAAAAAATATCTTTAATCCTCTTCAGATATTGTTCATTTCAAAGAAAAAAATTATATTTTATTACAATTGAAGATATCATATTTTCATTTGAGAATCCTAAAGTTCATTTCATGAAATATGGTCTCTAAAATCATTTAAATTATTCATTTTTTCAATTATTTTTTAATGAAATATCTAGTATCCATCGATGTAGAATGCATGATAATGAGAAAATTATACCATTATTGGTGGATCCATAATTATATATACCTTTAATGCATTGGGGTATGCGATATATCTCATGGTATAATGTGTATTATTCATAATCATTATGATATATTCAATCACAATAATTATCTTATGATTAATGCATATATGATATTCAATGAAATGATTCTATATTTTTTTTAAAAATATTTTTTATTTTGAAACTATTTTATGATGTTTCATTTAATTTCATATTCTAAATTTCCTTAATTTACCAAATTTATTTCTCATTATTTTGAATGTGATCATATCCTTATTATATGATAATGATTTTAATTATCACCCATATACTATATATTCATGTCCTTTATTCCTCCTCTTCCATGGAATTCCTCTGTATTTTTCTTTTATGTGTAAAAAATGTGAGTTTATATACATATATGACAATTATATACATAGATATATATATTGATAATGAAGAAAATTTTAAATAATTTTTATGCTTTAATTAGTTCCAATGTTATATGAGCCTAATTCTCTAATGAATCTAAACATTTTTATCATGGCATATAATAATTCAATATTTTTCATCATAAAAATATATCTAACATTTATGTAAGGATATTTCAGGTCACTATAGTTTGAATCAGAAAATGTTTTATTTAATTTGATAAAAAGATATTATAAAATGATAGGTAAACCCATATTTATTATCCTATGCATAGTTAATCAGCCTAGAATAAATATTTTATAAAATTTAAAATCATAATGATACCATTAGATATGACATTATATTTAATTTCTACATAAGAATAAATTCTATATTCACGCATTAACAAATTATATATGGTTTAAAATATTTATACTTTATGAAAATAGTTTGAAATATGCGAATTTAATCCAAAAAAACATGTTATGGGGAGTGAAATTATTTTCGTAATTACATGACCAATGCCTTGAAAGGTAAATTTATAAACATCATGATGATACATACCTAATTTTCTAGCTATGAATAAAAATTTATTCTAGATAGAGAAAACACCATCACATAAAAAAAGAAACTACCCATCACATCCTTTTTGAAACAATGACCATCAATTTTTAAAGGGTCTAATGATCCATATTTCCTAGAATAGTGTGTCATATCAATATAGATGATCATTTATAAATTTAATTATTCTGATAAGGGAATGTGATTCAGGCTGTATATCATTTATAACGATAAGTCAATCAATTGTGGGTGTTGATAATGATCACTAATCTAAAGGATGAAATAAAAGAGATTGTGATGGAATATATTAACAAAATATTTCATAATAAGTATATTCCATTATTAGATCAAATAATGATCGATAGAAAATTTAGATAGCAGAAAAAAATGGATGGTGAATCTCTCATAGTTTATGATGAAAACATCATAATGCATGAAAGATATACCTCAATATTTTTTCAAAAATAATTTAATAGTAGATATATTATTTAGTGGATTGAAACTTATAAATAATCAAATATCTCATACATAAATATTATAACTAATAATATGAATATTCATTAGATTACATAATGATGCATGATATAATCATTTTTGGCCTAAAACTATTAGAAATATGGACACATAAACAAGAGGTACTTATGTGAGATATATCATCTCCAACCATGTTTATCATAACTAACACCATCTATATAAATATCATACATAATTACATTAGTTAAATTTATAATAACAGAAACACAAAAATAGTGATTTTAGATGCTAAGGGTCAATAAGGGAGATTTCAATGTAACAAGATTTTTTGTGAAAGAGAGAATAAGTATAGAAACTGAAAATAATACTAATCATATCATATATTGTACTAGTGATTTAAAAAAACCCATGAGGGTTCATACGGAATGAATCATATTGGAAAAAAATAATAAAATAAACGAGAGCATAAAATTATCATGAGACAAATATGTTATTACATAAACATAGTAATACAAAATATTATATCACTTTTATCCAAAAAGGTGTTCATATCATGTAATTTTTGGGCTAAAAATATGTATAACATAATTGATATTTGGATAACCTCTGATAAACTATCATTAATTTTTGGTATAACCACTCATATACCTACTTTTGGGCTTGGTCTAACCATCGGTATAACCACTTTTCGTATTGGGGTAACCTTCCACATACATAGTGACATTATATAATATTAACTATTTGAAAATGAATTGATGTGAGATATATTACTCTCCAAACACATAATGAATATCATATAAATATTTGTGACATGATTATAAAACATTAATTATATCTAATGTAATGAAAGGAATGTGTTTTCAGAAACGTTTAATAAATACATAACTCAGGGAAATGTTATGGGTCTCAAAGTTATTTCATTAATTTATCATGGAATATCCCATTGAAAAGGAATATTTTTCATAATCATATTTTCATCAGAGACATAAACCTTTAAAGTAATGTATAATAATTTAATCTTGTTAATATATCCATAGTAATTAAAAAGTAACATAAAATTATTTCATCTTAGATAGTAAATTATTTTGAAAATAAAATCTCCTTGGACATTTCTTTAGGAAAATATCTATTTGATATTGAAATCATTTTCTAAAATATAATGCATTTTAATGTCCATTTTTTTGAATATTATTTTTGGATTGTATAAGGGAAACTTTAATAGCTTTTTGACACAGTTGTTTCACATAATGAACATTCATTAAAATTTTTATTTTTAAAATTTAGAAATTAACTAAATATTTTTGAAATTATTTTATTTTAATATATCCTTATAAAATTATGGAGGGATATTCCAATATAATAATTTTTTATGGAGTATAATTTAATTCATGATGTAAAAGTTCAAACAAATTTTATATTCACATTTGTAGAAAAATGTAAATTGCCCATGTTTAAAAAATGATATAAAAATTCATTTCAAAAAAACATTTTAAAAATTAATAAATGTGTTAAAGTATATTAAATAAATACATTTTTTAATGGTAAAAAAAGATAAAACATTTTAATAAAACATCAATATGGATGAAAATTTGTTTTTGATCAAAGATAAATATAATGTAGATTTTTCTGAAAACAATATTTTTGTATTATTGAGTGTATATGTAGAGAAAAATGTGTGGAAAATTTTATTATGAATAAATAATAAGAATTTAATAAAATAATTCTGATCTCGAGAAATAAATTATAATATTTTAACATCACATTCATAATCACAAACAATTTTGATAAACATTGAGTTTATTATATAACACAATTTCCACATTATTATATTCTCAATCATAGTACCCATCAAATAATATGATCAAAAGAGTCATTAAATTTCATTAATATATTTATATTCATGAAAAAAATGTAAATGGGTAATTATATACCCCTCATAATAAAAAATAGGTTTATAATATAACATATATCTCGATGCACAAAAATTGACATAAAAATACATTACTTTAAGTCCCATCATCCTTAATAAATGTTCAAAAAGAGAAATAAAAAATAAAAAAAATTATATTATAAATATATTAAGTAACAAAAAATAAATATTTCATATAATTTAGGATTTAATTACGACATTTTATTACCCATTTATTTTCAATTATTCATTAAAATCACATTCCACCTTATAATGTAAATGTATTTTATGTATGTTTTGGATTAATATTTTCTTTCCTATTACATTGATCAAAAATAAATAATATTTTGGATGTTAAAAATGATATATATATCATATATAATCATTATTTATGTACAAATATTAATACATAAAATATAGATATAGAAAATAAAATAAACAATTATTGGAGATGGTGGTCCATATGTACGCATGAATGATGATTTCATTTTCTCGAATGATTGAATGAAATAATGGTAAATAATAAATTACCAATCAAGAATAAGTTTTATATCATATATATCACAGATTTTTATTTAGGTATGACTTCAATAACTTCCATGTAAACCATATGCGAACAAAAAATCACATAGCTTCCCAATATGATAAACCGTTGTCAACACGAATGGAATTATTGCATCCCCAAATGAATGAATAATAATAACATATATTTGATTTAATTACTAAATAATTATTATAATTTTAATATAATCATATATATTTATTTGATATATACTTTTTTCAATCCATGTAAAACATTACTGAAAAACACATCACATTGGTTTTCAAGGTGGTAGTCCTCCGTACACGTAACTAACGTTATTATATTCCAATATGTTCAGAGGTAATATGGTATATGTTGTATTATAATTTAGATTCTGTTATTTTTTAATAATTTTTTATAGAAATTATACCCTTCATTATACACATCCATGAGATTTGGTGATAGAAAATAAATAACATTGGTTCATGAGGCCGTAATCGGTCATAAAAAACATTGATTGTTTTTTTCTAATTTTAAAGAGATAACGATGGATATATTTTATGAAAAAAAACAACTAATTACATGGGGTAAACTGGTTTCATTAAAATGGGCGTTGGGATGGTTTTTATACCATTTTACTTCATAGCTTTTTAGTTTAACCCCTGGTAAACTCAATTTAACCTTAATCATTATAATTAAATATTTCCATTTTTACTATTAATTATAGTGGTAAATTAAGCTGAATAAATTTTATAATATTAATTAATATTATTAAAAATATTTGAACCATTTGTACAAATTCATCTCAATGAAGTAGAAGATTTTTTATTAAAATTAAACATTTTTACATGATGAAAAAGAAGTTTTCCAAAGATAAAATCATAAAAATAAGAATGTGTTTTTATATACAAACTTATTATGAAATGAACTAAAGTAGAGAATTTATTATTTAATATATAAGTAATAAAATATTAACTTCACAACCATTTTAAAAATTTTATGTTTTTAAATTCATTATAGAAAAAACATATTTTAATAAAAACCAATATTTTTAAATATTCATTAAAAAATTTAAAAATTTAACCATAAGATAATTTTTTTAAAATATATAAAAATTTAATTTTTAATTTAAAATAATGATTATAATTATTTTAAAATGTTATCCTTAAAAAAACTATGCAAAATGAGAAAAAAATTAGATTTCTTTATTTCAAATTTATTTGTTTTATTTCAATCCAAGAAAACACATAAAATTAATCTTAATAAAATATAGAATATATTTTTTATTAGAATCCTTCAAAAATGTTATTTATTTAATTTATTTAAATACATATAATTTTTTCACATATAATTTGGTTCTTTTTTTTGAGAAAATGAATTTATTTTATTTTCAAATGGTTTTTATTTTCATTTATAATTAATTTTACATAAAAAAATTCGTTTTATATACATGCGTAAGAATTATATTTTAATTTTATATTTAATTATACCCATAAATTCTATTATAATGGCTTGGTGATAACCACCATATTAAATGACTGGATTTTAATAATATGTAAAGTTTTGTTGAAACTTAATGTTTAATTACAATCAAGCTAAAAATTGTATAGGGTGTAATAAATTGTATAGAAAAAATTAAATTAATTTAAAAAAAACATTATAATAAATCCCCATGTGTTGCATTATACACTACATAAAATTAATTTATCCATATAAAAACCATCATTCTGGAGAGAAAAATCGAGGATACATCTTTCACATTATATCTTTAGGTTCCCATGTATCTTTCTCAAGTTTGTAGTTTCCCCAAAAAACATTGACCATGGGATTGGTCATATTTCATATAACTTTTTAGGTATGATATGTAATCTCCCCCATTTTCTCCTCATATAAAAGATCATTCTCTAGTGTTACGACTTTTTAGGTAAAACCAAGTGATGGATTAGGTATTTAATTCTATAGGAGAGGTACATGGAACACATCGTGGACCCCAATGAGGATAGATAGATGTTCTAAATGGTAGTATACCATCCCATATAAATCAATAACATCAATGTGATCTATATACCTAGGTATTAGTGTTCCATTATTTATTCAATGGATAAAATCATTGAATCAACTTCTCACTACCAAAAAATTCTTGATCACACCATAATTTTTATCATAATTTCTCATCCAACTTATTCATGTCATTATATATTGTTTAATTGATCAACCACTACAATATATTTAATAATTGAACACTGGTCATAATAGATTTTATTCCCTAACCTCGTTATATTATTTTGGGGTTATGTATTTCATTCCATGAAGGGATTAAGATGATGACATAGAAACTATCCGGAAAAGGAAACTATTTTATGAAAACTCTTCTAAAGTGTGATGTTTGTTTCAAGAATTTTGGTATTTTAGAAACATGATCTTATCATATCCTATAGCATACAAATTTTAATTTGATTCATACCTTCTCCAAAAAATGATATTTCGTGTTGAAATTCTACTATATATCATGATATTGGTGAAATCAATTCCCCATAAAATTAAGGAAAACCACAAATCTCGATCCTTCACAATAGAATACTATACTCCATGAATTATTATAACATCATCAATGTATATCCTTTAAATATGTTTCATATAAAAATATTCAATGATAAATATTAAGAGTGATGAATTTAGAAGGTGAATGTAACTCATATAGCACAATTCCCTTTATATGATTTTGGGATTTTGATGAAAAAATTCATGGTGATATTTTTTTCATTTACATTGATGGATGGATAATAGTCCTAGAATCACCATAAACATTTTTCAATATACAATATATTTATAATTTAACCCTGAAACAAGATACATACTTATAAATATCATTATTCATTTTTTCACAATAGAAATATTCCTTTATGTAGACTTGTGGTAGGAATTATACCCTAGTCACCATTCAGTTATTGGTTCAATCCTTGTGGACTTTACCGATATAATAGTTTGTCACCAAACATGCATGTTATCCAATTTCAAAAACCATTATAATAAAATTCCAAAATATTCTATTAAATTTAAATAAACAATTATTTCCTTAACATTAAACATATAATAATACCTAATGGTTAGCAAGACCATTAATCATAAACCCACAAATGTGAATGAATTTCTTTAAAAATAGTTTTTTTGTGAAAACAAAATACATAGCTAGAGAATTTTATTACCATTAATGTCTCCCAAAATGTCCTCAATCATGATAAACACTCATCACATATATACTCAAAAGTGATTTATAATATGTAGAACTTATTATTAACATTACACTCATAAACCAATGATTGTTTTAATAAATCTTAGGTTAACATTATAAGGAGACAAACATACATCTATAATATAATTTGCCATTTATTCATTAAATATTATCTTAGAAAATAAAAACAAATTTCCATTTGAATTTATGTTTCATAATTATTCTAATATAATATGAAATCTGATTTCATTATTCCAAAATCCATGAAGAGGGTGATAATCAATGCTAAAAATCCCATAATATTTGACTAAACTATGGACAATAATATTTTATATGTAGATCATTTATTCAAAAATAAACATGAAATTCACAACTAAGGACTTTATTTTATGTGTTTTTTATTTATAATGATTCAAATTAGTAACTTTTATTCTATAATCTTTTCTATTAATCATTACGTACAATGGTTTTGTGTCTTAAGCTTTTAATTTGACATTTAGACGGGGAATAGATTAACATAATTTCCATGAGTCATACATTTTAATAAACTAAATTGTGGGTGGTTCATTCTAGAGTGATTTATATTTATTGATATCATTAGCTAAATTATTCCCATAAAATTGGTATTTATCATCTTGATGAAATTAAATTCCACAATTAAATCATTTTTAGTCCACTTAGGACTACATAATACTTGTTTACTTCGATGCATTGAGAGGATAAGAATAATCAACTTTTTCACTTTACTTTTTAGGTTACCCAATGAATTCAATATTTTTTTTAATTTCAAAACCATTTGATTGCTGAATGAAACCAATATCCATTTAATCCTTGAAATAATTTTTTTTCATAGAAACATATGTCCATTATGGATGGTAATCACTAAATAAATTAAATTATTCTGTTGAATAATTGATCAATCATACATTCATGTTGATGTTAATAAAAGTAGAACACCTTTTTTGTACTATAATATTGCCTTTCTGGGTACTAATAGATTCATCATCCATATACCTTATCTTAAAGAATTTGTTCTCCATTATTAAGAAAAGAATTCTTGGAATTTAATTATTGAAAAAAGTATCTTAATTTAATCCCACTCTAAGGATTTATGTTCATCATATTGTCTTGTAATCATGATACGAGACCATCATTGATTATATTCTAATTCAAAAATATAGATTGCCAAAATTAATATTTAATGCTCTATGAATGGGATATTGAAAATAATATTTTCCATGGTCTTAATCTATTTATCAGAAACAAGTGGACTTGAGGTACTAGAAAAATGTGGATGTCGCCTCATGGAGGATTGAAAAGAACATTTTTGTGTTCTTTTATGGTTTTGAATAAAATCATGATTCATTTCATGATAATGATGTAGGAAATTGAAAAATTATTTATAATTATACCTTAAACAACATATAATTTCATAATATGATATTAATTAAATAATTTGTTACATTGAAAATTGACAAGGTTCCTTCAGGACCTAGGAATTTACTTAAACCAAAAACAATACTATTAGCAACAATAATATTAATGAAAAAATACATAATCATAAAAATTACATAATGTATATCTAAATAACAACACCTTATTTTTTGTATATTAAAACTTATGTTCATTCTAGGTCACTCATTTTTACTTTAATGATAATCTATTTTAGTTCATAATGTGTTTTGGAATTTCAAAAAAATCCCTTAAACTGGGAAACTAAATATTCTACAATGCCAATAGTCATTCACAAGGTGATGATTATGCCCAAATAAGTGTCCCTTTTTTAGCTATTACCCAAGTTGTCTCTATTATAGTTCCACACACACTTGAATTATCAAGAGAGGGATGAAATTGTTTAGAAACATCTCACATGTTCCATTACAAATATTTCATATTGTTTTTCTAGATATTGAATCATAATTAGACTTATCTTTAAAATTATCCCTACATATATCCCTAGTTAAATCCCCTAGTATATCACTAAATGTTTGTCATCCAAGTTTAAATATTTATACTAAAAGTTTCTATGGGTGAAATTTGAAATACCTAACTACTAATATATAAATTTAACATTTTAGTGGATTAATTTTCATTAAATATAATAATGAACCATAAAACAATTTATTAGGGATTCTACCTTTAAAAACATGAAAAAATAAACCATTGGTCTATAAGTGAGAAAATAATCTCTCATTAATATATTCCTAATTATGAAATATATTATACATATAATTTATAATAACATTATTTATAACTAGGTGAAATGAAACTTAATAAATTTTGAAATTAAATTCTCAGTAAGGGTGCACAAGGGTAATATCAATTCAACCAAATAATATATGAATAATAATAAGAGAATAATATTTTTGAAACCATATATATCATATCATATACTTTCAATTTGAGTCACGCAATGAATTTTAGTAGTTCAAATTACATTATTCACAATATAATGATAATTCATGAGCTATTAGAGAATCACATTTTCATGGGACATGATTTTTGTAATAAAAAAGCATAAATTTTTTATTGAATGGAAATAAACCAAAAAAATTCATAAGATGTAAGGATTTCTATAACCACATTTGTATCAAATTCAGGGGATGTATAACCACATGTTCCCTGACTTTTGTTCTCAGTAAAGCTACCAATCTACCCTCTTACGGTATTTTGATAAGCACCCATGTACCCTATTTTAGTCTTTGGATTACTTCACATATAGCCTATGATATAAAATAACAATAATCATTATATAATTAATTATAGGGAGATATATGTACCACCCATAACATAATGAAAATCATATATTCATGGTCCAAAATCTCATAAATAATTCACCATGTCAAAAACTGTTAAAATAAATTGTTTTAAATCATTTCATCATAAGATAACCCCAACAAATGATATGGGTATCTTAGTAATTTAATTTATTCATCATAGAATAACCCATGGAAAAGGAATGGGTTTTACTAAAATAGATTAATCATGGAGATAAATAATTGATAAAGTGAATAAGAATTGTATCCTTGGAATATATCTCATGTAAATCATAAGTAACATCAATGGTTTACATCTTGTGTAGAAAATGATTTTAAAATTAAAATGACTAAGAATATTTCTTAAGAAAAATATAAAATAAACATTCAAGAACACATTTAATAAATAATTTTTTTTGATTCCATTACATTGAAAATAAAACTGGAATCTTATTATGGAATCATTAATGATCATTTAAAACATTTCTTACATAAAATCACCTTTCATTAAAACAATTTTTTTATAATTTTATATTCATATATATATATATATATATTTGAAAATCCTTTTAATTATAATTAACCTTTAAATATTATAATGGAATATATTGATGAAATAATTAAAAAGAGTATTAGTTTTTTTTCTTGTCATACATGTTAAAATTAATTTTTGTTTCACATTTTTCGGAATATTTCAAATATGAATTGTTTTGAAAATGAAATGAAGATTAATTTTAAAAAAACATTTCATAAATTCAGTATTGGGTATCAATAATTATTAAATCCATTGTGTGATTTTAATATATTTTTTAATATTTTTATTTAATATTTTAATGTATGAACATTCATTTTTTAATGACGTGAAAAAAATATATTTTTTAATTTAAAAAATTGTTTTGTAATATTGAGTTCATAAATGCGTGTAGTAAAGAGTTGAAATATATTCTAAAAAACCTGATGATTGTTAAATTAATTATTTTTTCAAGATAAAGATCATAATATTTCATTATTGAAATCATACTCATGAATAATAATTATAAAAATGATATTATAAAATAAATCAATTACCAGTTTGGTATATTTTGAATCCTAATCCAAGAAATCCCTAAAATCAAATGAAAATTTCAATATCATTAATTGAATGTAATTTTTGATATTAAATATAAATTTTTAAATATATACATCTCATAAAATATGATAGGTTTATAACATAATTTTTATCTAAAAGCAGAAAAATTAATAAAAAATCACATAACTTGAGTCTTGAAATCCATTGTACACATTCAAATTTTATTATAATAAATATAATTATTTTATAGGAATATTAATTAACTATACCAATATATATCATACAATATATGATTTATTAATGACATTTTATTACATTTTTGTTAAAAAATATTTTTTAAAATTATGTTTCATGTAATAACTACTTTGTTTTTCATTTATATTTTTATTTTTTATTTTCAGTCATATTAAATTTATTAATTTTAAATTGCATATAAAATGTTATAATTGATATAAATATTTTTTATATTATGTATTCATGTATCAACAGAAATCCATAAATGATAAAAATATGAAATGAAATATATTACTCATTTAGAATGCAGGTTGTAGGTAGGCACAAACACTAATTCTATTTTCTTAAAATATTCAAATAAATATGGTAAAATAATATATTACCTTTCTAGAATCATTTTTATGTCATATATATCATATATATTTATTTAAATTTACATGATTTTCTTCTATTTAAATAATATGTGATGGATGAACAACATCGCTTTGTGATGTGTAACCCATTATACACACAAATGACGTTGTAATATCCCCGTTGTAATGGAATGTGAAAGGGTTTATGTGATGTAAAAATTAAAAAATTATATTTATGTAGATATCATCATACTTATTTATTTAATATAATCCTTTTATAATATAATAAAATAAGAATGAAAAACACATCCCATTGGTTCATGTGTCGTTATCCCTCTGTATACATGAGCGATATAATAGATTTCCAATTGGTTGTGACTTATGATGGTATATGTGGTGTTATAATTCAATATGTATAATATTATTAAAAATCTATTATATATACATTATTTCAATCATTTTATCTAACAATAAGAGGTGGTGATTGAAAATTAATAACATTGGTTCATGATGCGGTAGTTCATCATAGACATGATCGGCTGTTCCATTTCAAATTTAATGAATATGGATATTGTAATTAGTTATTAAATTAGAATAATAACATCAAATTATGTGGGATATACTTGTTAAATTTTATTATCATATGTTAAAAAGAGTTTAATGATTAGAATAATAAAATAATTTAAAAAATCACGTTTATGAATTTTAACTATTCTTTAGAGAACCTATTGATGTTGAAACATAATGCCTTATCTAGAGGGTTACTTAATAAAGATAATTTATTATATATGTGAAGAAGCAAATATAGATATTTTTTCATCTTATATGATCAATTGTTTTATGTTACTGAGAATATGGAAGGTGAGCTGGTGGCCTTTTATAAGTGGGGGAGATAACACACATTAATGTTTTCAATACAATATACTCTACCCACAGTTGTCCCATAAAAAAGGATCAAAAAATGTTTCATTGTATAACATTATAGTTTATCATGTAAATATATATAGAAAAAAATTTGTTTACTCAAGATTCAATGTCATTATACTCTTTATCATTTTAGTTTAACCCCTAGTAAACACATTTTAACCCAAACTAGTGTAATTATATTTTATAATTTTACATTTTTTTATAAAATTAATTTGATACTATTTGGTAATATTAATTAGTATGAATTAATATATGGAATGTATTCATCATAATTCAATGCATATAATTTCATAAATTCATTTTATAAGTAAACCCACACACATATTAAAACGTGGTTTTCTGATGAGAATATATTCAAATGTCTAATATTACTTTATATGAAAAATCAATATTAAATTTTAATTAATGACATAAATGTGATTAAAAAATATGAAATTTCAATTTTTTTAATTTAGAATATGTTATTAAAATTTTTATGTTTTTAAACACTTTAAACATAAAAGATAATTCATAAAAAAATCAATTTTTTCCAAATTCATCATAAAATTATATATAAAAAAATAACTATAATTTTATTTTAGAAGTGATCATTTAAAAATGGATTTATTTTCCTCACACAACATTTTTCAATGTTTCAAAAATTAATTTAAAAAATAATTTAGCAGAATATGACAAGACAACATTTTTGGAAAATATTTTTGACACATTAAATTGGAATTATTATTTTCTCTTGTTTTGAAAACACATAGGATGAATGTTAAGAAAATTATTTAATATATAACATTTAAATTTATTTAAATCATCCATTAAAATCGAATAGTTTAAATAATTTATATAAAACAAATTTGTGTGCATAAATATATATTTTCATGAGAAGGTGATATCCATTATTTTTAAACGGTTTTTATATTCATTTATAATTATATTTTCCAAAATAATTATTTTTATTTACCTTTGTTTAAAAAATATTTTTATTATTTATTCTATCAAATTTATTCTTTATTTTTTATAATTTAAGCGATAACCATTATATTAGATAACAATATTTTAATAATATGTCATGTGTCTTTAAATCTCAGTGTTGTGTGTTACAAAAAATAAACACTATGTTGTGTGGAATGAAAACCATTGAAAAAATTATATTTTATAGAGAAAAGTAATTTAGAAAATTATGTGGTTTTACAAAACTACACCTCCATGGGACTAAAAATATCTAATATATTTCTAGTTTTAATGAAATAAATTGATTTGTTGTACACGAATTGATATATTATGTAGAAATTTTTATTTTCTATAAAGATAAGAAAAGAATAATGGATTTTCAATCATGTCAGCCAAATTAATAAGAGGAATGAGGATCCATGAACCCGCATTTCAAAAATTTGGGATAAAGAATCGAGTGAATTTTCTCAAGGTGTTGGGAAATTAATTAAGTGTAGGAGAGAAGGAATCCATTCTCATTAACATAGAGGGGACAAGAAAAATCTGAACAACATGATGGAATAAAGTAGGGAACCTCCTAATACACGAACCATGGTTCAATTATTAAACTATATGGAGAAAGGGAACTACACAAGCTACTGAGCTAAACTGTGGGTCCTTGGGGAAATCAGCATAAAAAAAGTAATTATAATAGAAAATATGAATACATATTCTATCACTACTATTGATGTGGAACTTGAAAATGATATCATACAAGGTATACATCATATTCACTCAAGAATGGAAAAATTATTATTTGATTATACTTTTAAGAATTCCATTAAATCCAGCATGTTTTCTAAAACCATTGATTCAATGTATTAATACCTTGATATAAATATATCTATAAAAAACATAGTTGTGTGATCATTAATCCCCATATGTAGGAGTATTCACTTGTTATTGTTTATAGGATGATTTATCCAGTGAATCTCGTAATCCTTCAACTGGTGGAATTTGTTGATATACTTAGAATGGATTGGAACTCATTACAGAAAAAACACCATCATTCAAGAAAATGTAATATCATCATATTTATAATCAATATAATAAATCTTCAATAAATAAAATAATATCATTAATATTTATTAGAAAATACCCCAATAGTGTTGGTGTTGATACCTTATTATGAATCATTCCTTCCTGGATGGTTGAGTCAATGGATAGTGTCAACCTTCATGGATTACCCATTATATGTGAATATAATACATTATTTTTTAAATTTATTCTAAAGGATTCACTATATTTTAAGATAGAGTTCAAAATAGATAATATATAGAGCCACACATATATCCAAATTCTAATATAGTATGGTCTCAATTAAAGTGGAGGTGGTAGAGAAAGAATAATAAGGGAATTTGGAAAACTGTTTCATATACCCTATTTCATTCCCTTGGGATTACCTAATGATATTAAGGAAAAATGATTGATCAATGTCAATTTTATAGATTACTAGGATATTTTCAAGATCATTAGAAATATTAGGTGTCATATAATATAGATTTCTTACGTTTTTATCAACTGTTAGGAGCTTACTAATTCTAAAAGGTGGATCATTTTTTGGATATCAGCAACTAAACTTTAAGAATAAAGAAATTATTTAGATGAAATTCAATAAAATTAATATAAACTATCTTTTAATATTGATTCCAATCAAGCATTCCAATTTCAATATAATTTTAATTATTTTGATGAAATTATTTTTTAGAGAATACCTAGAATGTTTTGTTAAAAATTTCATCAATTATGTTCTCATTAACTCCATGATTAAGGAGGAACATGACTAAAAAATATAGATTATAACAGTGAGATTAAAAAAGTATAAAATTTATTTTTTGTTTAGTATGTTTTAATTTTGGATCTGTCAACTAACATTATTAGGGCACATGATCACTAGTGAGGGAATTTCTATAGACCGTTAATTGAAAAGGGAATTGGAGGAGTGGACTAGATTAACTAGTGTCAATGAAATCCATATTTATCCACCCTTATTAGGGTAATAAAAATGTTTTATGATAAAATCTTCATGATTTAATGTCTTATTAAATAAGAAAACATGCACATGGGAAAATAATTTATCGATCAAAGAATGAGTGGAAAGAATTAGTGATCATAAAAATATACTAATGAATAATATATTACTCCCCCAACCATCAATTGGGGAATATTTGGTGATGTATAGAAATTATTTGATGAAATAAATGGGTTTTTAAATATTGAATAATAATAAAATTATAACCAATTCCTTAAGACATTCGAAGACCCCTGAGTAGAACTATTAGATGGATAATCTAATGTTAGTAGCTACGATCATCACATTGAATATTTAACATCACAATAAATACGGTGACAAATGTTACATATATATATATAATAAGTGTCTAAATTTTATATTCACATAGAAGGATCTCGATATGCTTAAAATATGATAGTAATATAAAATTAAGGGATATTATTGCTCTATTCACTACCATCCTACAATGGTTAAATAGGTATCTTATTCACTTAGATGGAAATAAAATTATACTCAAACCATGATGTCGATTGAGAAATATTCTCTATTAATGGATATGAATAGAATGGTTCTACAAATAATAAAAAGAGACAATACATATTACATTTCCCAATTTATTTCATAGCAATATATGTAAGTGATGATCAAGGAGGAAAAATCTAATGTTGTAGAGTTTCAAGACATGGTTAATGTTATAATGGAATGTAAGCTTCCAAAAATTTTATAATGATGATGATAAATACATTAATTTTGGGTCTTTTAGTTTTGTTTCATCATTTCTTGAGAAAAAGAGCTATTAGATAATGTATATAGATCATCATTCTCATTCCATCATTGATGCACAATGATATACCATGATCATCGAGAGATATTCTGAATGGATGAATTGATGAAAGATATCATTGAGTATACCTCAATGTGATAGTTATGTTAGAATGTTAAATCTTTGAGAAAAAGTTACAAGGGGGTGACGAAACCGTTACACATACCTATATTGAAATTAGAGAACATCACCATAGACTATGTCCCCAGTCTCGTGAATTCATCCAAAAGATACAGTGAAATATCAGTTGTGGTGGATCAAATCGATAAAACATCCCACTTCACCACTATTTTGGAATATTCCACACATAGAAAACCTGAAAAGATATAAATATACAATATACTGACACTATATTAGGAAACTATATCCATCAAACCTATATATTATCCATGCTTTGCCTCTAAATTCTATAGAATTATTCAACATTATCTAAATACTAAATTCATTTTTACCATGTCCTGTTAGCTAAAAACATATTTCCATTCTTAAAGGGTTATTAAAAAACAAGCAGACATTCTAGGGAATACTCTTTGTAATTTGACCGTTTATGGGATCAATACCTCCCAAATGATTAGTACACATAATACAAAATCTTCCACTAAAGTATTCCAATTCCTCATAAGGAAGATATATATTGGGAGTGATTTGAAACTCATAGATGAGGGAATGAACTTATTAATATAATTATTTATAGACCAAATATTATGTTGTTAGAGGTAGATATTGTTTAAAACATCCAAAATCATAAAAAAGTTACTCAGAGTTATAAAATGAGATATGTTTTGAAAAAATTGATGGGACATGGATTTTGGTGTTTGAGAAAAATATCATTCCAATATCAACATAGAAGGGAATCAGAGAATTTGAGATTAAATGAAATCTATTCCCTAGGTTTTTTGGCCACTGGTGCATCCTTTATCTCATAGGAGTAGTGGCACATATACTAAAACTTCTGTGACATATGGTTCCAATTCATGATGTTTTATATTTATATCTCATATATAAGCATATATCCAAACCGTTACTTGTAATAAATTCAGTAGTGGTTCAACTAGATAATGACATCTCATGTGACGAGTTTTCATCAAATAACTTTAAATATGAAGATAAATACTTATGAAACAAGACTACTAGTGTAGTTAATGTGTTGGGGATGGAAAATAAATATTATTATTTGACATGGGAACAATTATTGAAAATGTAAAAACTTATCCTAACTAATTATAATTATGAAATATTGGTTGAAAATTTTGGGATGAATTTTACAAAGGGGTTTGTAATACCTTGACCTGAGAATCACAGCGAGAGTGCATTATTTTTTTTCAATATCGTGATTTAATGGAATCAAATCCTAATATACAGATCAATTAAGAAGTTTTGGATATTCATATTACATACATTATAGCCATACTATATTGGGTAATAAAAATTAAAACATGATACCTAATAAAATGAAATGAACTATATCCTTGAAATTATATTCCGAAATATCACCTTTAAGACATAGGGATATGAAACAAAATAAGGGAGGTATCAATAACTTATTAATTATAATTTCAATGTAATTAATAATGAAAAATAAATATTAAATGGTAAATAATTTTATAAATATTTCAATTTAAAAATATAGATATGGAATATTCAATATGAAATGGTTAAAAACAGAAACACATACCATGTAATAAATAAAATGATAATGAAATAAATCCATAGATTTTTCATTGTAATATCTCATGGATAAATAACAATTACACTAAACAAGGGATATTATTAATTATTGGATTCCATATTACCAAGGAACATGTATCCTTTACATAGACACATTTCACAAGACGAATTAGAATATTGGGTAAAATCCCAAATATTTTTGGCAAACAATTTTGTCTCATGGTACTATTGATGCATCTAGGGGCAATCTATAACCAGGCCCCACCCATGTCATATATATCTAAAGAATTCCTCATTTAAAATAATCTATTTAATTAATATATAATTTTCCTTATAAATTATCCATATTGAATAAAGGATATATATTTTTCAATAATTCCCCAATGGAGGATAATTAACAAAAAAATGGTTGCGGACAATTGTAAATTAAAAAATCATTGAAATATGATTTGAATATTTTTGAGGGATAATAATCTTTGAACATTCCAAAGTGTCAAATTCATCTTTAAATCATTTCAATCGTCATCCTCATGTAAAAATAATCTAAATAAAACATATAATTTCATTAGAATAGGTTGATTCTTGATGTAATATTATCAAGAAGAAATATATACACCATATAAAATTGGATTTCTTCATTTATATGTTCCATATTTTCCATGAATTATATGTAAAAATTATATAGATTAATTTCCAGACCTGGCACTGAGACGACATGCAATTCCGAGACCCATTGTGCCCAGAATAAATGACTCAATATAAATAAAATATTAAATAGCATGCTTGTATAGTTTTCCTAAGAAAAAGAATAAAATCTTAGCGGGGTGTTGGATCAGAAATATAAGGTCATCATTGTGTTTACAGTAGAATATTTAACAAAACATAAACTTTACATCAGTCAGAGTGGATCGGCTGTGAAATGTAGTTTCTGGTATTTTTAATCAAAAAAATAAATTGAATGTGTTTTTCGATGCAGTGACATGGTGACACGATTTTTAATGATCCATTATAATTGGTTCTTGGGTTAGGCTCATGACCCTAGAAATTAATTGGAGGCATTATAGAAAAACCCTAGAGTTTTCTCTTGGTAGGCGAAAATTGTATTACAGTTTAAATATTGATGAGGGTATTTCTTGGAAGATTACCCCAACGACAATCGATCTTCAACAATGAATGATCCAATTCCTAGGTAGGTTATTTTTTATATTATTTTCCCCATTATTGGATTCAACCATAAATGTGTACCAATTAATGAACATGTTAATCTGTAGTTCAATTGTTATTATTGGGAGGATTTAATTACATAATTTAAGGTGTTGAATATTACAATTACTTGATTTTTGATCATTATTGTTATAATGGATCAATTCCATAAGGAAACGTGGTTGGGTTTTGTTCATCAGGTTTGTTCCGTGGAATATTCTTTCCCCCGATATCAATGTTTGTAATTCATTATTTGAGTGGTTTTGAACAATTAATTTTTATGCCTTCATTTATTAGCACAATGATTTGAAATTGAATATCCAACACTAAGATGACCTAATATAAGAGTGATGGAATAAAAACTAACAAATCAGAATGATTCAAGAGAAACGGTTACATGAGGGGTTTGGATTGGGGTGGATTTAAACATACTTCTGGGATGATTAAATTCTTGAAACACCTCAATTAGGTGTTAGGTTCATTAATCGACCTAGAATATGGTGTTTCGAGGAAAACAAATCAATATAATGAGATCTAGATCATCATCCAGAATGAACAACGGAATAATGTCGGATTATTGAAAATTCTAATGAACACATTTTTTAACCAGGGGTTACTTGGAATATAGCCCCCAATATGTTGTGGTATGGGTTTCAGGAAAAAATTAAATCTCACACAACGTGTGACCCTATCACAGAGTGTGTAGGGACATTCCAATTAATTGACATGAATCTCTATAGATACACTAACATGGGGTGGAGAACACATGTTTCCTACGTGGTGTGTACCCCACCACACGACTTTCCAGGGACCACGTACAAGGACTACATCATGTACTAGTACACAGGAAGAAATACACGAGTTGACAAAGTGTGCTGGCACATGGATGAAGTACACTGGTGGAACCAGGATATAAGTAGATGGTGTGTTTCTTCTTCTACATGTCATGTACCAATATTCTACATGTCATAGTTGGAATTCCAAATGCCATTGTACACAGGAAGTACCTGACGTCAAGGGACGCAGTTTGTGACCCTACTACACACTATATACCACATTACACATGGCATGAATATATATTCCAATGTACAATGGACATGCTTCTTAGGGTTAGTCCCTTTTATTTATTCCCTAAATGTTGTTGGGTATTATTTCTTACACATTGAAATATAAACTATTCAGAAGGAGATCATGGATAGTGTCATTGAAATCCCTTAAGAGGCCTGATGTGAGATCCTCTATTCATCTTCATGATGAAGGTAGATTCATTAGTATCGATGTTTCCAATCATAGAATATGTTGATCCTTTACATAGCGGGTTAATGCAAATAGAGATTTTAGTGTCACCCTATGGTCCTTTTTTTATCCTCATCTATTATACCATATCTATCTATTTAGATATATCAGTATAAGGACCCAAGCATAAAAATTGCATATTCATGAATGAAGTTAATAATTTATATTGAGGATCTTTGAAGGCTTATATATTTAGAGATTTTGGTCATAACATATACATAACAACTTGAATATTACATACATCTACCCAGTTTCCATTTATAGTCAAAATAAAAATTATTTTAAAAAAGTGTCATGTCTACTTCCAATGTTTTAGATAGCATGGATTTTCCCTAATCACATCCTTAACACTATTACACTCTATGTTCTCTGAAAAACATTTCAATGACATGGGATAAGCATAAAAATATCAGTAAAGGATACACAAAGAAGGAAAACTCTTAGTTTTTTTCAAAACAACATGTAAACCACGAATACGTTATCTTAAGTAATACTTTTCACCCTTATGAAGTAGAAAATAATCTACTCTGAATAATAGATCATTTCAAACCCTTTTTCAACCAAAATATTACCATAAAACCCATATAAAGAGCACATAACATATAAAGGTAACTTCAGACATAAACATACAAAAATGGTATTACCATACGGTCTACTTCCACACATATCACTAAATGGAATAGCCATACGGTCGACTTCCATAGCCAATTCATTTGATGTTATAATGTAACCACCCAACCTTCTTTATTAATGCAACACCCGTAATTTTGTTTAACATGTAACCACCCGTCAAATCTCCATGTACCATTATAAAATCATAACACATACAACAAATATGATGGAATGAAAACATTTACACATTTCCATCACAATATATCACTAAAATATATTGACATAAAAAGTCCATTATAAAAATAAATTTCAATACCAAAAATCATAAAAGATTATATGGTATTTGTTTTCCTTTTAAATACATTATGGCTTGTTAACGAAGCCAAAGATCAAATAATACAGGTGGCGGCGGAAAGGTCATTGTCACCACTTACATGAAAAGAAACATTTCATTTTGTCATTTACTAAAACAATTTATATAAAAATATTCCCTTTGAATTAAAGAAATAGTCAAAAGTATTTATACAACGTATATAATAAAGTTGTGTATTAAAACAAAATATTCCTCAATGAATGGAGATTGGGATGATTTCACTTACATCGTGTCTGACTGGAACTGTTCATTTGTTAATTTCATGAATAATAAAATATAGTTAATTTATACTTACTTAACAAACTTTTTCATGTTTATTATTATTTTTTAATCAATTATTACCATTTTATAATCATTATTTAATCATTAATGTTAATAATGGTAATATTGTAGATATTTGGTACTTGAGTAAAAAATAGACATCTTATAACAACAAGTTGTTCATCTGGTCAGAAGTTCATTATATCCATAATGATATTAATGATTTAGATATAATATATATCATATATATCCAGTATATACATGTATTTGTAATAGTACCTAACATATGGAGATAAGAAATAAAATGCACCGTTCATGGAGACGGTAAGTCGTATGTACTCATGAACGCTACTTCCATTTCTATGTCATATTGTAATGGAATGAAAACATAATGATAAATAAGTATATTATAATTATAGTAAAATATAAAATATATAATTTCATTAAATCTATACTTTATACAATCCATAAAATGCATGAACAAGTCATATCATATTGAGGGGGTGGTAGTCTGCACTTCCTCAAATGAGATTATCATATTTACCCATTACAGAAACCATAAAGGTATACTATAAATGAAAAATAAATAAGCATAAAAACAATAAAAATATAATATATATCATATATAAATATAGTTCCATAATAATGGAAACCATGGGATGTGTTTTGAGGTATTACAACAATCATAATTTCATGAGGAAGTAGTTCGCTGTCCACAGAAACAATATGTTCATTACCCATTAGATGGTGATGTGTGTAAGTGTAGTTCAAATAATTCTCATAAAAAAAACTAGTATATTGAGGATAAATGTTTTTTATAAAATAAAGGAATAAATTTTTTTTAGTGGTTGGAGAATTTTAATAAAAAAATATTACAAAAGAATTTATGATAAAGTGATACCTTTAATTTTTGTAACTTCCTTTGGGATGAACCAAACGGACTTATTGAAGTTCCTTCTACCAAATTTATGTCTTCTAGGTGGATGATATAGATCTTGAGATATTATTTGGGTAGGTTCTGGATGATACAATGGGATTGAGAGGTGTGAGGAATGGTTTAAAAATTGTGTCCTTTTATAAGGGAGAGGAGGGGCTCTTATGAAATGTTTGAAAATGCTATTTTAATAAAAAAATTATATTCGATTTTAAAATGACCAAAACACCTTAAATTCAAAGATAAGGTGAATAACGGTTGAAATAAAATAATCCAATAATAATTTTATAGGTTTTTTATATTATTTTAATCTTTATAATATTATTTATTTAAATCATTTATTAATGAGATAAACACTACATCATTATTAAATCATAAATTATTTTATTAATATGATGTATAAGAATTATAAGACAATACCATGATGTGGGGAATTATTTTATATTTCCAATTAATATTTTTAGTCAAAAATATAACTTGTTTAACCCTATGTAAAAATTGATTTACTAAAAGATATTTGTTTATGTCATTTTTTCATTACTTTAGTATAATTAAAATAAAGTGTCACTATCCATCCTAAGTGACTCCATGTGGTGCCAAAATCGACCCACGGATGATCATGGTCAGCCATTAATCATCCAATAATGTTATGACAAGTGTTAATGTAATTTTTTTTATTTTAATATTCTTTTTACATTGAATTTACCTATTTACCTTTAATTGTGGTAAATATAATTCAAAAGTTTCAATTCACCAAAAAATCATTTTATTGTTATTGGACCACATTTTACTTACTAAAAACAACCATGTATGTTATATTTTTTAAATTCAATTCACAGAGGAAATTTTTTTTATTAAAATGTTTATGTTAGTTTTAAATTACTACTAAGTGGTTTCACTATTCACCAAAAATGGATGTTTTTCATAAAAATACCAAAAAATCATCCTATTGTATATTTGATATTCGAAAATCAAAAAAAAAATCTATTTTAACAAATTAAAAACATAAAAGATGAATTATTTAATTTAATATTAATTCTTGTTTTCATAACAATTAGTGTCTTTTTAAGAAACAATAACTACCAAAAGATTGAAACTTGTTTATGTCCAATTTCAAAGGGAAATTAATCACATTGACAAAAATTGAATTAAATGGGAAAAATAAATTCTAATTAAACATTAAAAACAATTATAAATATAATATAACAATATAAATATATTATATTATAAGGCATCATAGAATTAAAATACAATATTTTTCTCTATTCATTAAAATTGAACTTATTCCGAAAAATACAACAAATTTACCCAAAGTAAATATTGATGTCCGGAATCTAATGAAGAATTTTATTTTGTCAAATAGAACATATAAAATTGACAAAAACTATATTTAAATAGGGGTCTCCATCAAAAGGGGGTAAATCGACCTTTTAGTGAGTATTAGAGTATTTATGCTTAAAATCTAATTCATTACATATTTTAGGCCACTAAATTTTATTGTATCATTGTGAAAACATTTAATTGACATGTATAATTAGTTCTATTCATTCCATCCAATTCAACTTCTTGGCGTTAACTACCATTTATAATAATAATATTATTCCATTAGTGTTCAACATATGATTTCGAAGAAACCTATTTTTGCGTATCGGGTACACTATCGAACATAGGATCACCATTAATGTAAAATTAATATTTAATTAAAAAATATTAATAAATATGAAAACATCATATTTCTTTATTTACCTAGGATGTTTCATCATTCCCCATTTTCGGTAATTGTGTCCTCGCAATTTTTATTCACATACCAAATATATGGGGGTATTTATCTCTTATAACATTTTCAGATTCCGACGATGCCTCTTAAAACATATGGTTTTTCCACAAAACCTTAACTAAGTGATTTACCTTATTCCAAAACACTTTCTCTCTATAATCATAAATCTAGACTAGTTGTTCCTCATAATATATATTCTCTTTCAAATTAACTACCTCTGGGCTCAAAACATAAGACGGATCAGGCAAATACTTTCTCAACATCAAAACATGGAAACCATTTTGTACCAAGGAGAAACATGGAGGTAAGCCACTCTGTACGCATCTGATCCAATTTTCTCCAAGCTTCCGTAAGGTCAAATGAATCTCAGCCTCAACTTTCCCTTCTTACCAAAAACGCATCACACTTTTCCATGAAGAAACATTGAGAAAGACATGGTCACCAATCTCAAAAGAGAGATCCTTCCTCGGGTTATCCACCTAACTTTTCTGCCTACTCTGAGCTGATCTCATGTTCTTCTGAATAAACATAACCTTTTTTACTATCTCTTCAACCAATTATGGTCCCATCAACTTCTTGTCATTAACTTCATCCTAAAAAGTTGGAGTTCGACAACTCTTCCCATATAATGCCTCCAATGGATCCATGTGTATACTAGAATGAAAATTATTATTATATGAAAATTAACCAAAGAAAGATGTTGGTATCAACTTCCTTTGTAATCCAATGAAGAAGAACATGGAATATCCTCTATGATCTGAATTATTCATTCTGAATGCCCTTCTGATTACAGATAAAAAGTTGTACTAAAATTTAATTCAGTACCCAATTACTTCTGACAGACATTCCAAAATATAAATGTTGACCTAGGAGCAAGATTAGATAAAATGGAAAGGGGAACACCATGAAACCTGAATATCTCTTTAACATACAACTAAGAATGTTTATCTAGAGAAAAAAAATCTTGAATAGGATGGAAATGAGTACATTTTCTCAATCGATCAATAATATCTTACATTGCATTGTTACCTCGAGATGACTTTGGTAATCCAACAATGATGTCAATAGATATATTTTCACATTTACATTATGTTACCCGTAAATACTGAAGCAACCCTTTTGGAAACTACCTATCTGATTTAACCTGCTGATAGGTCAAACACTTCACAGTAAAATAAGAAATATATATTTACATTCCATCCCACTAGTAATAGTCCTAAAGATCTCTATACATCTTAGTAGTTCCAAGATGAACAAAAAATAGAGAACTATGAGCTTCAATAACAATAATTTCTTTAACTGTGAATCATAAGGTACACATAATCTTTTCTCAATCCTCAAATCACAATCATTATCAATGATAAAATTGGGAAACTTATCCTTCTAAACCAACTCTACTTTTTTCTACAACTCACTGTCTTCCTTCTCAGTAGATTAATTCTGTCTGATAGAGAAAAATTCACTAACACATGAAATAAAATAGAATAATTTCATGCACCAACAATTTCTATAAAAGTGCTCATAATATCAAAAAACCAAACAATTTCATTCCAATCATAACATGGATAATCAAGTGTTACTTTTACGACTCAAAGCATCTGCCACATTATTTTCTTTTCTAGGATGGTAAAGGATCGTGCAATAATATTCCATGATTAACACCAGTTACCTCCACTGTCTAATGTTTAATACTTTTGGAGTAAATATATACTAAAATCTTTTGTGGTCAATATATATTTCAAATTTTAATCCATACAAATGATGCCTCTAAATTTTTAATGAAAAAAAGCAATAGCTAATTCCAAATCATGTGTTGTGTAATTTAACGCATGAGGTTTCAACTAACTTGAAGGATAAGCAATTACCTGGTCATACTATATAAGGACACCACCAAGTCTATTAAATAAAAATCACTATAGAAAAAAACTCACCATTTCTGTAAGATGGTTCCAAAACTGGAGAATTCCCCAATCTTGTTTTCAATGCCTGAAAAAAATCATCACATTCTTTTGTACAAAAGATATTAAAACATGTTTGAGTTAACGTAGTCAGTGTGCTATATAACCATGAAAAATTACAAATAAACCTCCATTAATAACCTACCAAACCAAGAAAACTATAGATATCATTTATATTTGTCGGTCCTGTACATTCTTCCACAACTTTTGTTTTTGAAGGATCAACAGTTATTCAATTATTTGAAATAATGTGACAAGTGAAAAAATTTTGCGTAAACAAAACTCACATTTTCTGAATTTCCCACAAAATTTCTTTTCTTTTATGATTTTAAGGAAAAATATTAAATGAATTTCATGTTCCTCATTGCTTTTATGATAAAACAAAATATCATCAATGAACACAACCCCAACCTTATACATGAACTCATGAAAAATTATATTCATAAGATCCGTGAATACAATAGGTGTATCAGTTAACCGAAAAGGAATAACTAAAAATCCATAATGTCCATATCTAATATGAAACACGGTCTTCGGAATGTTTGATTCCTATACATTCAACTGATTGTAGCCTGACCACATGTCAATCCATGAAAAATACTGAGCTCCTAGAATATGATAAAACAAATCATTGATATGAGAAAAATGATACTTTTTCTTATAAGTGATGTTATTCAATGCACTATAATCAATAAAAAGTCTCATTAAAACATAAATCTTTTTAACAAACAATATAATATCACCCCACGGTGATGTTCTAGGTCGAATAAAACCTTTATCTAACAACTCTTTTAATTGATCCTTTAACTCTAAATGTTTAAATTTGATCTATTTAACAAGGGGTTTTTGAAAATGGCTTATCATCCTGAACTAAGTAAATAGTAAATTAAACTTCCCGATTAGGTATAATAAGAGGAAACTCATTAGTAAACACTTCAAGATACTCATTTACCACTGGAACATCAATAATATAATTTTTTCCTTTGTTTTCAAAAATATGTGCAAGGTAACATTCATTTCCATTTTTTATTAGTTTTCTAGCTTCCTGATATGTTATCAAAAGCAAAGGTTGATTATTGTACTCATTATAAATATCTTTATGAAAAGAAAACTCTTTAGATCTGTAGTAAATCTTAGTATGATAAACATACAGCCAATCCATGCCAAAAATATCATCAAACTCTACTAGTGAAAAAATAATAAGGTTTGCTTGTTGATTTTTTCAGCACACAAAGATGTGATGGTTCTTATAATTTCTTTTTGTATCAAAATTTCCTCCATGTGTTTTTACCATAAGATCAATATTCATATCTTGTTATGGAATTCCCAATTGACCAGAAATTTTTTCAAAAATGAATGAATGTGTAGATGCCGAATCAAACAAAACATTGTCATTATCTGGAAAAATAGAGAGTGTACCTCATACTGTGTCATTTTTTGACCCAACATCTGATGAAGTAGTTTCAAAGGACTTCACCACCCCTTTCTTCTTGTTTTCTGGTTGATTTCCCTCAATTTTGTTCTTAGCTGGACAATCATTTTCTTAATGACCCATTTCATTGCACTTAAAACATATTATCACTGAATTTTCATTTTCTTCTTGGTCATTTTCCATATAGGTACGAGAAATATGACTAGACTTACCACACCGGAAGCACATTCCAGAATTTTATAAACATTATCCCCTATTATTTTTACCACATTTCACAAAATAAGGATATTTAGTTTTCATACATCCTGGATTCTTTGATTAATTCTTTCCCTTTTCCTGCCAACTGGACTTTTAATTTTTTTTTGTCAAAGAACACATGATCCTTGGAAAACTCTACTTCCACCTTCTCCACACATCAAACAAATGTTTCATAACTTTTGAACTCAGTAAATGATAATTCTCTTTGATATCGCTGCTTTAGTACTGATTACCATTGATTTATCTTACCATAAATATCCTTGATGAAATTTGGAGCATACGTTGTCAGTCGAGTGTACTTTTCTTTTTTAATAGCCAATGATTCATCCTCCTGCCTCAATTCCATGAATTTTTTTTCCATCATAAGTTGAACCACCTTTGGAATATATTTCTCAAGGAACATACTTTTGAATTCATCCCAATAAAGAGCATAAATCTGCTAACTATCCCTAATAATTTTCCCCATTGACCAATGCTGATCAGCTTCAACATCAAAACGGTAAGCAATGATACTTTTCTTTTTAATGTTCTAAACACCCAATTACATAAAAAAATCTTTTTTCCAGTGCTTTAATCCACCCTTCTGCTAGAACAGGGTCAGATGACCCTCTAAAATATGGGTGATGTTTCCTCATGAAATAAATAATTAATAACATGTTCCTCTATGGTATATATTTCTGATCTCATTCATGGATACCACAACCATTTATAGCCTGATTCAATTGTGTCATTACTGCAAAAAAAAATCGGTTCTGATTCCAACCATGTCAGGTTGCTGATTTATAAGGTTTTCTTCCTCCTGATGTCGTCCCAACATATTTTCCTTATTTCCTCTATCGAAAAACATTCCGAACACATAAATATATTAGTTGAAGGAACATGGTAATCGTAAAATGCTATCGTTTCAATATTAACATAATGTAATTAATGGATTTTAATTTAACAATACCCTTTCTCTAAAAGTTATATAAAATGACCACTGATAACAACTATAAATTGTGATCCTTAAACATTGAATATTCATGAATTAAGTTAAAAGTTCACATTGAAGAACTTTTCCAGTTTATAGATTTATTGAATTCTGTCATATCATATACATAACAACTAGAATATTACATACATCTACCGAGTTTCCATTTTTTGTAAAAAAAAATTCTTCAAAAAAAGAGTCATTTAGAGTTCCTTGTTGTAGACATCATGACTTTTCGGTGATCTCATCCTTGAACCCAGGACACATTATGTCCTATGAAATTCATTTCAAAAATTTGGTATGAGCATAAAAACCTCAATAAGGGATACGCAAAGAAGAAATTTTTTTTGTTTTTTCAAAACATCAAGTAAAGAATATATAATTTATCATAAGTCATAATTTTCACCCTTATGAAGATGTAAATAATCTTCACTGAATAAAAGATCTTTGCATACCCTTTGGTAACCAAAATATTACCATAAATCCTATATAATGAACACATTACATATAAAGGTAACTTGCGACATAAACATACATAAATGGAATAACCACACGGTCGACTTCCACACATATCACTAAATGGAATAGCCATATGGCCAACTTTCATACCCAATGCAGTTGAGGTTATAACGTAACCACCCTTCCTATTTTATCATGGAACCACCCTTCATTTGGATTGTCAGGTAACCACGCGTCAAATTTCCAAATACCATTATAAAATCATAACACATACAACAAATATTATGGAAAGAAAACATTTCCACATTTCAATCACAATATATCACTTAAATATAATTATATAAAAAATACATTATAAAAACCATTTTCAATACCCAAATACATAATTGAATATATGGTATATATTTTCATTATAAAAACATTACTTCTTCTTAGTGAATCCAAATATCAAATAATACTTGGGGTGGCAGAATGGTCGTTGTCACCGCTTACGTAAAAAGAAACATTCTTTTTTTTCATTTAGTAAAACACTTCGTAAAAAACATTACCTTTCAATTAAATGAATATCCAAAGTTATTTATATAGTGTATAAAATAATGTCATGTATTAAGACAATATATGCCTCAATGAATGGATATTGGGATGATGTCCCTTACCTCGTGTAAGACTTGACCCGTTCCATCTTTAGTCTCTTTAATTCTAAACAAAAGATAAATTGTACTTTCTTAACAATCATTTTCATGTTTATTATTCCATTTATATTTATTAATACCATGTTATACACATTATGTAATCCTTTGTGTTATTAATGGTCATATTGTCGATATTTGGTACTTGAGTTAAAAATGTAATTATTATAATTACTGGTTGTTCAGGTGGTCAAAATTTTATTATATATATAATATATTCATGATTTAGAGATAATATATATCATATATATCTAGTATATACCTGTATTTATTATAGTACATGACATTTGGAGTTAATAAATAAAGTGTAATGTTCATGGAGACGTTAATCTATATGTACACATGAACGGTACTTTCATTTCTATTTCATACTATAATGGAATGAAAACATAATGAAACATATGTATATTATAATTACATTATAATAACATATATAATTTCACTAACTCTACTCTTTATACGTTCCACATAAGGCATGAACGATTCATATTACTTTGAGGGGCAGTAGTCCACACTTCTTCAAATGAGATTATCTTATTTACCCACTATGGAAACCATAATGTTATTCTATAAATGAAAAATAAAGAATCATGGAAACAATATAAATATAACATATATAATATATAAATAGAGTTTCCTCATAATGGTTACCATGAAAGGTGGTTGGATATATATGAACAATCATCATTTCATGAGAGAGTAGTTCACCATCCACATGAAAAGTATGTTATTTTCCCATTAGACAGAGGTCTGTGTAAGTGTAGTTCAAATACTTCTCATAAAAATAAGATAATATATTTAGGATACTATTTTTGTTATAAAATTACTTAATAAAAATAGTATAGGGTGTTGGATAAGTAAAATAAAATAATATAAAATAATAGAATTTAAGAGATATTGTTACCTTTAATTTGGGTAACTCCCTTTGGTTTGAACCAAAAGGACTTCTTGAAGACACTTATGCCTAAGGTAAGAATTATAGGTGGAAGATAGATAACTTGAAATCTTATTTTGGAAGGGTTTGGATGAGCCATGGGGCCTAAGAGTTGGGAGAAATGGTTTCGATGTGGTATATTTTATAAGGGACAAGAGGCGCTCTTTAGGAATGTTTGAAAACGTTATTTTATTATAAACTTATATTCGGTTTCAAAAGTTCCAAAACAAATTAAAGTAAAATATATGATGACCCATTGTCGAAATAAAATCATCCTAAAAGAATTGGACAGTTTTTTGATGTTATTTTAATCTTTATATTCTTATTTATTTAAATCATTTATTAATGAGGTAAACATTGCATCATTATTTTGTAAAAAAATATTTATTTATTTGATGTCAAAAAATTATAAAAAAATACCATGTGCTGGAAATCATATATTATTTCCAATTAATATTTATAGTCTAAAAGATAACTTATATAACCCATATAAAAATTGATTTACTAAAAGATATTTGGTTTTGACATCTTTTTCTTTACATTCTGTTAATTAAAATAAAGTGTCATTATCACTAATAAGTGGCCCCATGGGGTCCCAAAATCAACCCAAGGATGCACATGGTTGGTCAATACTTATAAAATACTGTTAGTACAAGTGTTAAGGTCATTTTAAATATTATAATATTCTTTTTACATTGATTTACTCTATTTACCTTTAACATCAGTAAATAAAAGTCAATTGATACATTTCACATGAAATTATTTTCATCTTATTGAACCAAATTTTACATAATAATAACAACCATGTATTATAGATTTTTGAAATTCAATTAATAGAAGCTGTAAAATTTATTTTAAATGAAAATGTCAATTTTTAACAACTATTAAGTGGTTTCACTATTCATCAAAAATTGAAGATTTTCTGAAAGATACAGAAAATTAATCTTATGAAAGATTTTATATTCCAAACTCAGGAATGATGTCTATTTTACCAAATTCTAAACATATATGTTGCATTATTTTTTTAAAAAATTAATTCCCATTGTCAAAACAAATAGTGTGTTTTTAAGAAACAATAACTATCTAAAACTTGACACGTGTTTATGTCAAATTTCAAGGTGAAATTAATTGCAATGACCAAAATTGAATTAAATGGTAAAAATATATTATAATTCAAATTTGAAAAAATTATAAATATAATCTAAACATATAAATATATTACATAAAAATTCATTTTTGAATTAAAACACAGTATTTTTTATTATTTATTTAAAAATGAACATTATCATAAAAATACCAAAAAATTTCCTAACGTAAATTTTGATGTCTTTAATTTAAATAAGAATTATATTTTGTCAAATAGAACATACAATGTGACCAAAACTATATTTAAATAGTGCTCTCCTTGAAAAGGTAGTAAATCTACTTTTTAGTGAATATTAGAGTTTTTATGCTTAAAATCAAATTCTTTACTTATTTTAAGCCTCTAAATTTTATTTTCTAAATGTAAAATCATTTAAAAGACATGTGTAATCATATTTTAGTTATTTATATTCTTTCCCACCAATACAATGGCAGGGAATTAACTTCCATTTAAAACAACATTATTATTTTTTTAGTGTGCAACATAAGATTTCAATGAATCCCGTTGTTGCGTATTGGGTACGCTATCAAACATAGCATCCCTATTAAAAAAAATATTTAATTCACAAATTTTAATAAATATGAAAATATCATATTTACTTATTTACTTGGTATGTTACAATCAGTGTATCTCTCTCTTGATGGTTTCCGAGGAACATTAATTCTTAGACATATATCAATAGGGATATCATACATATTAGTTTTTACCCCAAATGAGTGATACATGGAATCTTTAGAATGAATCATAAATTATTGTATATGATTGTTGTAATGTACCTCTAGACTATGTGTCTTGGATTGAGTAAATCTAGATATTCTTATATGTGTTGTAGAAGTATACAAATATATATATAACTATATCATTCCTTGTGTATTGCTTTGTGATTTTGTGGTGTCCTACAAAGTATTGTAATAATCACCATAGTATGGGAATTTCCCACATGTGTCATGTCTTATAAAAACATGTGTTCTTTTGACAGAGTTTTAGGAGGACCATGACTGGATGATGGTTTGGGAAATTAGGCTAGCTGAGGTGTGTTCCAATGGCTACAATTAGAATTCCTAGTAACATTTTTAAAGTCCCATAAATTTCAAGGTATTTTTTTTTTAAATTTTCTTTGTGATTTTACGAGTATGCAGTTTTTGACGGCACCTGATTCTGAGGCCTGGTGAGCCCAGAATCAATTTCTGATGTTTATCTCAGGTACGTTCAGTGAACGAACGAGCATGTTTTCCAATCTTTTGAATCGGTGCTTAGAATCGAAATCCAAGGGCAACGATTGAACCAAAGCACCGGTAATTTCATAGGAACACCTTTTCTAGAGTTTCGTTTTCTCGGGAGGTGATGTTAAAAATGAAGTGGTTTAATTAATGAGTGAAATAAAATAAGTGCTGCAATTTTATTTCTAATCTGTGTAATTATAACTTACATATGGAAGATGAGGTGGGAGCCACTAAATCCTAACTCCTCATGATGGGATACTAGTGAGGTGGGCCCCACATGAGCCCCACCATTTCAATTTACTCAACCTCCCTTAAATGTGGAAACCCCCCCCCCATTAATTTGTATCTCATCCACATTAAAATACATGCCAAAAAAACACCTCATTAATTGGACAACACACGTTAATTAATTTGGTGAATTCATTTTGAATTCTGAATAGAGTTGGCATGAGTAATAATATAAGGGAAAGGTTTATATTATTGTTGTTGAATCGTTGTGTGGAGATTTTTGGAGAGGAGAGCTCTGGTCTTGAAGAAATTCATCTTCTTCGCAATGAATGCCGAGTCTACAACGAAGAACTCCATCACCGCAAAGGGATATCACCGTGTCGTCTCCTCTCCTCTCTGTAGTTGGTGAGAGATGCCTCCTTTGGAGAATGACAAAGTGCTGTATCCTTCATCGAGTGAACATCGACGACTCTTACAAAGCCTCGTTCTGGGACGCCATCTTTTGCGACATCATTTTTCCCGCAACGATCCTCGTTTGATGACTTCTTCGAGGTGGGGTGTGTTTTTATGAAGTGTTAATTCATTGAATTATTCATAAAATATTTGGGCTGCATGTTATCATTTTAACAGGAGGAGGTTAGAACACCCGAACATGGCCGATCCTCCTCCCCCTTTGTGGTTGTATTCGTTGCCGCTCGAACGAATGTGGCGCGGTGCAACGACACCGCGCGGAAACAAGGAGGAACGCGGCGAAGAAGCGCGGCGCTATCCCGCCACGCCGTTGAGGCTGAAATAAGCCGCGACCAGAGTTGGGTCATGGAGGAGGGGCGCGGCGCTGTCACCCTGCACCGGAGGACCATGAGGAGGCCACAACCAGAGTGGGGCCACGACAGATGGGGGTTTGAACTCCCGGCCACCGGTGCTCAGGAGGCGGGATCGACTGGTCCCGCATGGAAAACTTGCTGGCTGTAATTTACGGATAGATCCAGAAAACTGGGGGTTTGAACTCCCGGTCAATGCAACAGGGTGGACCCCCACATGGGTCCACCTTCTGGTTTAATGTTGGTTGCGGTTCCCCCCGTTCAGCGCTCACGCGGCGCGCGGTGCCCGCACCGGGCCAACCGGCCTGACTGGCCGTGCTGGGCCACTCCCTGATGGGTTGGACCCAGACCCGGGTCGGGTTGACTCGGTTCGGGCCGACCCAGGGGATCTCGGGCCGGGTAGGTCTGGGCACAAATCCCCCTTAAAAAGGGACAGGTTCGTTAAAATTCCCATAATAAGGGATACAGACCTCTGATCGACACACCGTCAGTTGCGATGCGATCCTTGGATCGAGTGGGTTGTTTTGGTATATTATACACATGGTTTCAGAGAACTTTTTGTATGGATGGGTTGTTTCGAACATGATACCAACCGGGCCCTCGGAGCAGAAACACTTATAACATGAGCTCCGGATGTCTGATTGATGTTCCATTGACTTTATTGGTTTCCACTTAGTGAGACGGACCTTTTGGCTTACTCTGATCGAGGTTTGGACGTATTTGGAGTACAGTTGGGTTGGTTTTGACTTAACAACCAACCGATCCCTTGGGACGAAAAAGCCAATAACTCTCAGACCGGGCATCGGATGGATGCGTCGTCTGTCGTGTTGAGTTCCTATCGGTGATATTAAATTTGGGATACATCAACTGTGTACTATGTTTTAGTTCATGTATAGATCACTTGGATCGTGGAGCGGACCCTCTCAGAAACGAGCATGCTATGTCCAGGAACCCTAGAGCTGGCTGCGACTGCGATGATGATGACGACTGTACTAGGATCCTCCTTGGGTTCGGCAGCGACGACGACCGTACTGAAATCCTCCATGGGTTCGACGACGATGACTATTGTTCTTGTATTATATGTGGGACTGGCAGTACGTGACTGCTGTTCTTGTATCCTACGTGGGTCTGGTAGTATTTGACTCTGTACTTATATCATATGTGGGTCCGACAGAGTGGCTGGTCTAGTATCCTACATGGGTCTGATAGCATAGCCGATCTTGTATCCTATGTGGGACCCAGATAGTTGAATCAGTGGCTACATCTTATCATCTCCATCACCTTAAGAAGAAGCATACCTGTGTGAGCTGAGTCTTGACCTTCAATCATTATTTTCGATATGATTGACTTTATTTCCTAGGTGGATTGGGATGTGCTTTCCTGTGTGGATTGGGTTTAACTATCCAGCATGGATGTGATCAATCATGGGCTCAGATTATTGAGCTGAATAGGAATTGATGACTTAGGTATATGTATGGGCATATACCTAAGTTGAGTTGGTTGTTATTTCCTGATTGTATCATTCTTTGTGAATTATCCTTTGTGGATTCTGGGAGACCATCGGGGGTCTCAGGGTCCCTACTATGTAGCGTATACTCACCACATCACAGGCTACGCCCGCACTACATTGTGTTGGATTCAGACAACAGACAAAATTGATCATGGTTGAGGCTTGTGGAGCAAGTCGGTACCTGGAGGTGGACCACTTGGCGGGACGTACACAGAGCGGACGGCTGGACCTGAGGAGCTGAGGAGGCTATCTGTACCCACCCATCAGGTGGGATTCCTTGTGGATGGCTCGACGTTTCTATTTTACTTTTCATTTGTAGTAATTTCTTTTTAGTTGTACTTTACATTCAGTTTGGGTTTTTATTCTGGACCACTTACTTTTTCCGCACTTACTATTCTACCTAGTTTTACATAGTGTTTTCTTCTGCTGGATTACTCTTTGGTGTTTGTTTATTTTATAAAAGAAATGCCTTCCATTTTTTTCAGGATTTACGCCTTGGTGCAAGTCGCCAGCCCCTGGCCTATGGATGGCGGGCTTGGGGTATTCACGGCACGGGTCCCGAGTACGGGTCGTGACAAATTGGTATCAGAGGAGTATGGTTCAAAAGTAGAACTCATGACTCTAATCATTCTTCTATGTGAAGAAATAGTGTTAATGGTATTGAGTGTGGTTATCAGTCCAGGGAGTCCAGTGTTGGTGCGGCGGCTGACGTATCCGTACACGAGAACCCTGAATTCTGATTTCCAACTCCATGCACGAAAACACTGATTGCATGTGTGTTTCAAAACTTTTCTTGTGATTAATATGTGTCAGCTCACCAAGTATACTGTATTGACCACTGTGCAACTATCTCTTTTCAGGATGGCCCCATGACGGTAGCCAACTAGGGTTCTTAGCTTTGTGCGATACGACAGCCCACCGAGAGACGAGGCCTCGATGTAGGGCCCATTTACATTGGAGGCACCGATGATACCTCTTCCCGCTGAGCCACGGATGCCACCGACCCCAGCGGGCCAGATTGCACGTCACCTTAGTGCACTGTACGAGTTTCAGCATCATAGACCACCCAGGTTCCACAGGGAGATGGACCCTCAGGCAGCTGAGGATTGGCAAGAGGCTGTTGTACGAGTTTTCAGGTCAATGGGGAAACTAGATTACCTCATGGTGATCCTTGCAGCGAGTTTCCTGCATGCGGTAGCAGGAAGATGGTGGAGCCTGATGCTCCAGGTGCACGACGAGGCATCTCTCCTTTGGATGGACTTTGAGATCTTCTTATGCTCAGAGTTTATCCCAGCCACCCTCCATGTAGTGCACATTCAGGAGATACTACAATTGCGGAAGGGCAGCATGACGGTAGCCCAGTACTCAACGAGATTAACCTATCTCTCATGTTATTCGATGGACATGGTACGAGACCCATTCTTCCGGGAGTGGACCTTCGACCAGGGACTGAGGCATGTGATCAGACCATCGATGATCTCCCTCTTCATTCCAAAGCTTGCAGGAGTACTGGAGCTAGCCCTTCTCATAGATATATTTCTTGCTGAGCCTACACCAGCAGCGAGACCTATCGCAGGGCGGCACGCAGCAGAGTCTTCTGCAGCTGGTAGTCGACGGACATCATAGGGGTCCGGGCGGACCAGACCCGGAGGAAGACGACCTTAGGACACTGGCTCAAAGGTGCAGGACACACGGTGTAGAGCCAGTCTTACGAGGAGCAGGTAGTGTTACACATGCGGTGGGCAGGGCCACATGGCTCGTGACTGCCCGACCCAACGTGCAGAGGAGCAGCAGACGGCTGTGGGGCCACCAATGCAGAGGCAGTGGGTCGACCGTGGCGGTCCGTAGAGAGCTGGAGGACGCGGAAGAGGAGTTGTCCGATCATCATTGGTGGGTGATGCTTTGAGGCTTTAACACCACCACCACTAGGAGGTCCACCCAATCCACAGGGAGCAGGCAGGTAGAGGCATGCTCATCTTCAGGAAGCAGAGGCCTATTACCACATCACACCAGAGATGACTCATGGTACAATCTGTGTCTACTCCACCCTTCCTTTAGTTCTTATAGACACAGCAGCGAGTCATCCTTTCATTGTCTTTGTCCTCGTTCGGAGCATGGAGATTCCGACGGAGCTATTGAATCGATCCTTATGGCTAGAGACTCTTACAAGAGTAGACTTGACGATTACGTACTGCTGCCGGTAGTGTGAGATTAATCTAGAAGGCGAGTTCTTTGGTTGGTATATTCTTGTAGCAGCTTTGAGGCCTTACGACATCATCTTGGGAATGGATTGGTTATCTACAGTCCATGCTCAGATCGACTGTATTAGGCACAAGGTGCGGTGTGTTCACATCGATGGGAGCAGGTTCACTTTCATGGGTGAGAAAGGAGCCTTTGCAGTGCAAGATGGACTCACGTAGAGGGGAGGACAATTGATCACTAATGAGTTGGCTAGACTCCTCAAAGGAGCAGTTGACGTGCGGAGTCTGAGTTTTTCTGTAGTGGTGGATCAGTATGAAGACATATTTCTTGAAGACGTTCTAGGACTACCTCCCCGCAGATATGTATACTTTTAGGTTGACATGCACCCCGTGACAGCCCCGATATCCACTCCAGCATATCGGATGGCTCCTGTGAGCTTCGAGAGCTACCGGTACAGCTTTAGGACTTGCATGGAAAGGGATTCAACCGACCAAGTGTTTCACCCTGGGATTCCCTGATATAGTTCGCTAAGAAGGCGTACGGCAGCATGCGACTCTGTGTCGACTATCGCCGCTTAAACTAGGTGATCATGAGGAACAAGTATCCACTACTGAGTATTGACGACCTCTTCGATCACGTCAAGGGATCATGGTTGTTATTGAAGATGGACCTTAGGTCAAGCTATAATCAGTTTAGAGTTTGAGTTGAGGACGTGCAGAAGAGAGCCTTCAGATGTCGGTATGGCCACTATGAGTTCTTGGTTATTCCTTTCGGTGTAACCAATGTGCCAGTAGTGTTCATGAGCCCCATGAACAGGATCTTTTATCCTTACCTTGATCAATTTGTCTTGGTCTTCATTGATGACATTTTGATATACTCGACGACTGAGGAGGAGCACGCATAACACTTGTGGGTTGTACGAGACACACTCCGAGAGCACCATATTTATGGTAAGATCCCGATGTGTCAGTTCAGGATACGTGAGGTCCACTTCTTGGGACACGTCATCTCTGAGGTGGGAGTTGCGGTGGATCCTGCGAAGATCGAGGCAGTGCTAGCTTGGGAGCCACCCAGGAGAGTAACGGAGCTGCGGAGTTTCCTTGGTTTGGCTGAATACTAATCGAGGTTCATACCAGACTTATCCAGAGTTGCGGCACCACTTTCAGCTTTGAAAAAGATGGTAAAACTCTTTGTGTGGTCAGATAGATGTTAGCAGAGCTTCCAGGAGCTGAGACAGAGTTTGACCAGCGCACCCATCTTGAGGATACTAGAGGAGGGAGTAGGGTACGTAGTCTACTGCAATGCATCAAGGACCGGACTCGGGTGTGTCATGATACAGGAGTGGGAATTGATTTCCTATGGATAACGACAGTTGATGCAGCATGAGCAGAACGACGCTACCCATGACCTGGAGTTAGAAGCAGTGGTCTTCGCTCTGAAGATTTGGTGGCAGGATCTGATGGGCGAGCACTTTACAGTCTATTCTGACCACCAGAGTCTTGGGTACATCTTCATGCAGAAGGACCTGAACCTGAACCAGCGGTGATGGCAATAGTTCCTCCAAGACTATTAATTTGAGATAGTCTATACTCCTAGAAAGTGGAATGTAGTAGCTGATGCTCTCAGTAGGAGGATGTGCATTCAGCTACTTGGGGAGGCTATAGAGCTGTTAGCCTCTTTACAGATATCCTTCATGAATAGAGATGGATAATCCTTTCTTTATTCACTAATAGTCAATCATCCACTTCTTTAGTGGGTAAGAGAGGAAAAGAGTGGGGATGTTGACTGTGAGACGTGGCGTGCACATATATCCTCAGGACAGGCACCTGACGTATTCTCTATGGGAGGAGAGCATGTCGTCCTTTTTAAAGGACGTACCATGGTACCAACTGCTTTACAGGAGGAGGTGATGAGGGAGTTTCACACTTCCCCATTAGCGGTACATCTAAGAGTGGCGAAGATGTACCAGGATCTCAGATGACTGCACTAGTGTACGTGTATGAAAAAGGCTGTCGTAGTGTTTTTTTCTCGATGCCTCACCTACTAGCAGGTGATGGCGGAGTACTGGGTACCAGCAGTCTTGGTACAGCCCTTGGAGGTCCCTTAGTGGAAGTGGGACAAGATATCTATGGATTTCATGACTGGACATCCACGTACATCGAGAGGTCATGACTCTATTTGGGTGATTGTTGACCGACTCACCAAGTTGTCCCACTTTTTACCCATTAGAGAGTAAGGCTCAGTGGAGAGCATGGGATGCCTCTATGTTCAAGAGATTGTATGAATTCATGGTGTGCCATCATCTATCGTCTCTGATCGAGATTCTCGCTTTACTTCTCGTCTTTGGAAGGGGCAACAAGAGGCATTTAGGATGCAACTACGTCTGAGAACCGCCTTTCACCATCAGAAGGATGGTCAGACAGAGAGGACCATTCAGACTCTTGAGGACATGCTTCGTGCATGTTTCCTTGACATTGGTCGCAGGTGGGAGGATCACCAACCCTTGGTGGAGTTTTCATACAACAACAGCTACCACTCCACCATCGGGATGGCACCATACGAGAAATTGTACGACCGACCATGCAAATCAACTCTATGTTGGACAGACCCTAGGGAGTCAGCACTTGTGGGACCCGAGATGGTCCAGCCCATGACGGAGAAGGTCCACGTCATCCAGGAGTGGATGAGGACAGCTCAGAGCTGACATAAGTCTTATGGTGATAGGAGGAAGAGACCATTAGAGTTTGAGGATGGTGACCACATCTTCTTGTGGGTCTCACCTCGACATGGATTATAGATATTTGTTCGGGGCGGAATGTCATCTCTGCGCTTCATTGGACCTTTCCAGGTTCTCAACAGGATAGGTGAGGTGGCTTATCTCATGGATCTACCACCTCAGTTACACCAGGTGCACGATGTCTTCCACGTATCTTAGTTGAGGAGATACGTGCACAACCCAATGCATATCATCGACCATCGGGAGATAGACATTGACGATGGGGCGACTATTGTAGAGGTCCTGGTGGAGATCGAGGATCGACAGGATCAGGTTCTACGTGGGCAGTCAATTCCTCTAGTATGCATCAGATGGCAACACGAGAACCTACAGGAGAGCACTTGGGAGTGGGTGGCTCAGATGCATGCTCTGTACCCTCATTTGTTTCCCTAGTTTGTGATGTATCTTTATGGGTACGTAAATCCAAGAGGTGGGTGTAATGTAAAGACCCATAAATTGCAAGGGAATTTTTTTTCTAAATTTTCATTGGGATTTTACAAGTACGTAGTTTCTGATGGCACCTGATTCCGAGGCCCGGTGTTCCCGGAATCATTTTACAAAGTTTGGCTCGGGTACGTTCAGTGGATGAATGAGAATAATTTCCTAGCTTTAGAACCGGTGCTCGAAATTGAAATCTGAGGGCACTGATGGAACCACAGTGCCGATAATTGCTTAGGAACACCTTTTCTGGAGTTGCGTTTTCTCGGGAGGTGATGTTAAAAATGAAGTGGTTTAATTAAAGTGTGAAATAAAATATTTTATACAATTTTATTTCTACTCTTTGTAATCATAACCTACATATGGAAGTTGAGGTGGGACCCACTAAATCCTAACTCATCTTCATGGGATATTAGTGAGGTGGGCCCCACACGATCCCCACCTTTTCAATTATTGCACCCTCCCTAAAAGTTGGAAAACCACCCAATTAATTTGTATCTCCTCCACATTAAAATACATGGCAATAAAACACCTCATTAATTGGACAACACACATTAATTAATTTTTTGAATTCATTTTGAATTTTGAATAGAGTTGGCATGAGTAATAAAATAAGGAAAAGCCGTATTTTATTATTGTTGAATCATTGTGTGGTGATTTTTTGAGAGGAGAGATCTGGTCTTGAATAACTTCATCTTCTTTGCGAAGAACGTCGAGTCTACAAAGAAGATGTCCATCACCGCAAGGGGAGATCATCGTGCCGTCTACTCTCATCTCTACAGCCGTAGAGAGATGCCTTATTCGGAGAACGACGTCACGCCGCATCCTTCATCGGGCGAACACTGACGATGCTTACAGAGCCTCTTTCCACGACGCCATCTTCTGCGACCTAATTTTTCCACGACGATCCTCATTGGACAACTTCTTCATGGAAGGGGTGTTCTTTTACGAAGTCATAATTATTTGCGTTCTTCATTAAATATTTGGGCTGCCTGTTATCAATTTAACGGGAGGAGGTCGAACTTCCCAAACACGGCCGATCCTCCCCCCTTGTGGTTGTATTCGTTGCGTCTCGAACAAAGGTGGCATGGTGCAACGGCACTGCGCAGAAACAAGGAGGAATGCGAAAAAGAAGTGGGGTGCCGTTGCGCCGTGCCGTTGAGGCCGAAATAAGCCACGACCCTAGTCGGGCCGCGGTGGAGGTGCGCGGCGCCGCCATGCCACGATGGAGGACCATGAAGAGGTCGCTGCCAGAATGGGGCCGCGGCGGAGGGGCGTGGTGCCATCGCGCTGCACCGGTCGGACCAAGGATACGACATTTGGCCTTGGAAGGGCAGGGGAGGGCGGTCAGAGCTGCCTACCGCCGGTGCTTATGAGGCGGGACCGGCTGGTCCCGTATGACACACGTGTCGTCCAATACGGCCGGCCAGATCCCGATAACCAACAGTTTGAACCCCTTGTCAATGCAGTAGGGCGGACCCCCCCCCCCCTGCGGGTCCGCTGTCCGGTTCGAAGGGGGTGGCGGTTCCCCCCCTTCCGCGCTCATGTGGCGCGCGGTGAATGCACCGGGCCAGGCCACCCGCACCGGGCCGGGCTGCGCCAGGCCGCACCAGCCTAACCGGGCCATGCCTTGATGGGCTAGACCCAGACCCGGGTTGGGTCGACCCAGTTCGGGCCGACCCAGGGGGTCTCGGGCCGGGTCGGTCCGGGCCAAAACCCCCTAAAAACGGACAGGTTCGTTAAATCGCCTGTAATGTGGGCTACAGACCTCTGATCGATGCACCATCAGTTGTGATATGATCCTTGGATCGATTCGGTCATTTTGGTATAATACACTCAATGTATCAAGGAACATTGTGGATGTCCGGTTTGGTTCGAACACGAAACCAACTGGGCCCTCGAAGCGAAAACTCTTATAACATGAGCTATGGACGTCCGATTGATGTGACGTTGACTTTGATGGTTTCCTCATTGTGATACAGAAATTTTTTCTTACTCCTCCCAAGGATTGGACGCAGTTGGGGTATGGTCAGGTTGGTTTTGACTTAAAAACCAACGGGGCCCCTAGGACGAAAAAGCCAATAACTCTCAGTCCGGGCATCTGATTGACGCACTGTCTATGGTGTTGTGTTCCTATCGATGAGATAGATCATTGGGATACATCAACTCAGGACTATGTGTCTGTTGATTTATCAACCCCTTCGCTCGTGGAGCAAACCCTCCTGGAAATGAGCATGCTGTGTGCGGGAAGCCTAGAGCTGGCTGCGACTGCAACAACGATGACGATTGTACTGGGTTCCTCCATGGATTCGGTAGTGACAACGACCGTACGTAAATCCTATGTGTGTTCGACAGTGATTACTACTGTTCTTGTATCCTATGTGGGTCCAGCAGTACATGACTAAAATGATTGTATCCTATGTGGGTTCGAGAGTATTTGACTTTGTACTTGTATCCTACATGGGTCCGATAGAGTGGATGGTCTAGTATCCTACGTGGGTCTGACAGCTTAGCTAGTCTAGTATCATACGTGGGTCCCAGCTAGATGAATCTGGGGCCACATCTGATCATCTCTATCACCTTATGAAGAAGTATACTTTTGTGTGCTGAGTCTTGACCTTCAATCATTATTTTCTATATGATTGACTTGCTTTCCTATGTGGATTGGTATGTGCTTTCCTGTGTGGATTGGGTTTTACTATCCTGCGTGAATGTGATTGAACGTGGGATCAGATGATGGAGCCGAACAAGAATTGATGACTTTGGTATATGTATGGGCATATACCTAAGTGTAGTAGGTTGTTATTTTGTGATTGTATCTTTCCTTGTGGATTATCCTTTGTGGATTCTGGGAGACCTTCGGGGGTCTCGGTGTCCCTACTGAGTTGCGTATACTCAACACTGAATGTGCTATGCCTGCACTACGTTGTGCTGGATGCAGACGATGGACAAAGTTGATCGTGCTTGAGGCAGGTGGAGCAAGTCGGTACCTAGAGGTGGACCACTGGGCGGGACATACACAGAGCGTATGGCTTGACTCGAGGAGCTGAGGAGGATATTTGTACCCACCCTTCAGGTGGGATTTCTAGTGGATGGCTTGGCATTACTGTTTTAATTTTCAGTTGTTGTAAATTCTTTTCAGTTGTACATTTCATTCAGTTTGGGTTTGTATTCTAGCCCACTTAATTTTTCCACACATACTGTTGTACCCAGTTTTACTTTGTGTTTACTTCTGCTGGCGTAGTCTGTGGTTTTTGTTTATTTTATAAAGTCAATCTCTTCCTTTTTTGTCGGGATTTACGCCTTAGTGCTAGTCTCCAGCCCCTGGCCTATGGAAGTATGGCATGCGGTAGTCACGGCATGGGTCCTGAGGATGGGTCATGACACTTTTCCTTCACGTTGGACTTATGGTCACAATCTTCTCTGAGTGGGCTTATATCTGGCCCAGTTTCACTTTTTCTTTACTTTTCTATTGTACTATCTTTGTTGGGATATAGTTATATGTAGAAATTATTTTCTCTGTGGTTTTTACATTTCATAATTTATTAGACATGGAGATGTGTGTGTTCACACATGTTTTTAGGAAATTCCTCTCATGCTAGTGAAATTCATACTAGTTAATAGTCACCATACCTGTGCTTATTGGTGGTGTAATTGGGGAATTGAGGAATAGGCCCCACTAGGACGAGTCATTATAGACTGGTACCAGTGGTGTTCATTTCCACTTTATGTAATGAATTATATGATATTTTTTTAGGGAAACAATGTTAAGGGTTTTGAGTTCCTCTTTCAGACTAGGGACTGATGTGTTGGTGTGGGTGGCCAATTTATACATACATGTAGACTCTAATAACCTTTATTCAACACAGTACATGAAAAAATGGTTTCATGGAAAATCATGGTACATGAACTATATTTTAATGGGTTGTGGTTTTATTTTATTTATTAGTTATCTCTAAAGATATACACATTAATCGGGGCACATCTTGTTTTCATACATGATTCCTCTAATATGCATTACAACTTGGATTCTGAAACTAGATCATGAGGATGTCCCGCTTAGTGATGACACTTCGATATAGGGACAAGTTACCCAAATTTCTCTTCCTAGTTTGCACCAACTATAACACCACCTACGAAGCTGCACATAGTAAACAAAGTACTATTAGATTATTAGCCTCGGCTGCCCACTCTTCGTGAATTTTGAAGATAGAAACCATCATGTTCTAAAGTGATCCTAACCCTCAGTCGGATATGGACTAGATTGAGGAGGTGACCAGAGTTTTCCACCTAGTCAGGACTCTATTGGATGAGTTGGTGGTCCTAGCAGTGACCCTTCTTCAGGGTTCAGTAGGGAAATAGTGGAGTTTTTCTGTCTATACTAATGAAAAGGTGACTCTTTCATGGAAAATGTATGAGTGTCTCTTCAGATACGAGTTCTCACCAGTTATGCTGAGATATATGCATATACATGAGCTTCTTCAGCTCCAACTTTATAGCATGATAGTGTCTAATTATTCATAATGGTTCACCATATGTTATAGGTACTCAATGGATATTATTATAGGTCAATACTTCAAGGATCAGACTTTTGAGAAAGGCATGTAATGGGACATTATTCCCAACGTTATCACTGTATTCATTTCGATATATACGGGGGTTCTTGAGAAAGCTTTGTTATTGAAAATATTCATGGATATGAGGATATAGACACTAATTGTTAAAAATAAATGAGAAGGTGTATATACCTCATTAGTAGGGATCCAATGTCCCTAATAGGGTTTCAGACATGAGAGATGCATTAAAAAGAGGTTTGAGGACATATGATCTACAGTTCAAGGCTCATAGTGTGGGACTAGTCACCATAAGGAGTGGCAGATCAATTTATGTGATGGCATGGTACATCTCTCTTTAGATTGTCCAACCAACCATACTACTGAACGGGAAATAGTGGTCAGGTGACCAAGGTAGAGACAACGACTAGAGAAGATAAATCCATAAGGGGGAGGATGTGGAAGAGGAGTTGATAGAGTAGTATGAGATGATTGAGATTCCAACATGTTACAACCACTGCCAATATGTTATCTATTCCATTCTTTGGGATATAGAGGAAAATGGTAGGGATAACTGAATGCAGTCGAGTCATATGACCCTGGGGATCTTGGAATTGTTCGAGGTATGGTCTATGTATTTTTTTACTTTAACTACAATTCAGATAGACATAAGTTTTATCCATTACATTCTCCCACATATCATGATAGAGACCTAGATATCTGGTTGAATCATTGACTCAAACCATATTCATAGAGACTTATAATTTAGATGAATCGGTGATCAATAATCTAGGCTAATAATGAGACCTGACCATTGGAGGTTAGTGTTTCGGTATAAGCCTATTTATGGAAGCATTGAGGCCTTACAATATCATTATTTTTAGGGATTTGATATCCACATTCCATTCCTAGAATGAATATTTTAGATTAAGGGTTTGGTGTGTCGACAGTGATGGAATTTTGGATTCCATATTGGTGAAAAGGAAACCCTAGAAGTAGAGGATGGACTCAGTAATTGGAGGGTGAAATCTATTAATCATCAGTTGGCTAGATAGACCCTCATTACAGGAGATGTTATGAGTTAATTTTTTCATTAAATGGTGGTGGAGTATGAGGATATCATCCATAAAGATGATACAAGATTACCTCCCCACTCAAAGAAAGGATTCTCTAATGATTTACACATCAATATGACACCGATACATATACGATCATATTGTATGTCTCCAATAGAGCTACACAAGATGAGGGTACAGTTGGAGGACTTGCATAATAACAACATTATAAAATCAAATGTTTCACTCTTATCAATCCTAGTTATGTTTTCCAAAAATGCAGATTAGAGCATGAGGTTGTCTTTGGACCAATGGTTTTGGAATCAGGTGATTGTGAAGAAAATTTACCCACCACCATGTATTGATTACCTCATTGATCAGTTGAGAGGGGCATGATGGTTCTCTACGGTTGAACATCGATCAGGCTATCTATAGTTCGATTAAATAAAGAGGATATACCATAGATGACTATTATACTTCATAACCCTCACAATGAGTACATGGTGATTCCCATTGGAATGACGACTTCCGCAGCTATTTTCAGTGCACGCATGGATCATATCTTCTATACATACATAGACTAGTTTTTGGTAGTTTTAATGATGGTATCCTTTTATAAGTGGTGTCTATGGAGGAGCACTTGAGACACTTATGGATGGTTCTATACATACTCTGGGAGAACAAGATTTATGGGAAACTGTTGATGTACTGGTTCTTGATTCAGTTGTTCCACATTCTGGGGCATGTTTTATAAGAAAATAGAGTGGATTTGGATGCATCCATTTTTGAGGTAGTGTTATATTGGATCCACCTCGGAGTGTCATTGATGTGAGAAGATTACTTGGGATACTGGCCTATTATTAGATATTTATAGATGATTTATCAAGGATATCATCATCTATAATAGCATTGAATCATAAGGGGGAATCTTTTGTGTGGACAGATAGGTTCTAAAAGGTTTTTTCAATGTTGTCGTTGAGATTGAAAAGTGCTCTAATCTTGAGATTTCTAGGGGATGGTGTTGATTATATTGTTATATTGGATACATTAGGGACTAGGAGTGGTTTTATCATGATACATAAGAATGCGAGGATTGCATATGGTTCATTATAGTTTAGAAATAATGAGATGAACTACATGAACCATGATCTTGTGTTAGTATTGGTAGTCTACATGTTGATGTTGAGGGGAAACTACTTAATATGTGACATTTTTATCATCTACTTTGATCATAAGTTCCTCGAGAATATCTTGTCTCATATTGATCAGAACCTGAGACATAATCGATGTCTAAAGTTCCTCCAGAACTATGACATTGAGATTTTCCATAATAATGGGATGGGGAAAACAGTGGAGGATGCTCTCAGATTGATATCTAGTTAAAAATTGATGAAAAAGGCCCGAAAAAATGTTTTCTTATTGTAGTTATCCTTTAGGGATGGATATGGATCATATTACATAATTTTGATGGTTATTACCACTACACACTAACAATGAGTCTCAGAGGAAAAACATGGGGATAATAACTATTAGACACAATGTGCTATTTTATCATCATGTCATGTTCCTATTAGATATTCTAAAGGTAAAAATAATTTCAATATTTATAGGTACTTACAATAGTTCAAGTGACATTAGCGGAGGAGATTTTGAGGGAGTTTAATATGTCCCCTTTGGAAGTACATACAAGTTTAGTGAAGATGTACAAAGACATATAATATCAGTTTTTTGTATCCCTGGATGAATAAGGGAGTTGAAGAGTTTGTTTCACGATGACTTAATTGTCATCTATTGAAGGCCGAACACCAGGATCAAGCAGGTTTAGCTCAACCTCTTAAGGTTCCACAATGTAGGTGGGATGGGAGATCAAAACACTTCGTGGTGATTTTACCTTGTACATTCAGGGGACACAATTCCATCTATGTGATCATTGATGAAATCACCAAGTCATCCCTATTCCTAGATATATGAGATTAGTTTTCAGTAGAGAGTTTAAGATGCCTCCATGTTTAGGAGAGAGTTCGACACCATGGAGTTCACTCTACTATAGTTTTAGATCATGATGCTCATTTTACATCCTGATTATGGAAGGGATTTCATGATGCATTTGAATACGAGTTACATTTTAGACTAGATATTCCTCCAGAGACATGCAGCTAAATGGAGTGGGCCATTCAGGTTCTGGATGATATTTTTTGATCATGCATTTGGACTTCAATCACAGTTGGGAGGATCACCTTATAGTGGTGGAGTATTTTTTACAATAATATCTACCATTCAACCACTAGTATGTCACAATTAAATGATTTTTATCGGGGATCCTTCTAGTCAACACTTTAATGGATTGAATGAGGAGATTCGATACTCATGGTCCTGAAATTGGTGTGACATAAAACAAAGAAGATGAAGTCATCTAGTAGAAGGTGATAATTATCCGATGATTTTAGAATTATTATATACACATGAGTCAAAGGCATTTTCATTTTAAGGAACCTGTCCATGAATTCATATGGGATTCAGATCAACGAGGTTTATGATGATTTGGTCGTGGTGGATATTTATCTATGTGGTTTATCAGCCCTTTCCGGATACGGTGTCGAGTTAGAGATGTGGCGTACATCTTATCTCTACCTATGCAGTTAGATCAGGTACCAAATATCTTCCACATGTCATAGTTGAGGAGGTATGTTCATGAATTATCACACATCATCGACTAGGGTGATATGGTCATCAATGATGGAGTGAATTTTTAGGAGTGCCTAGTGGAGATCGAGGATTTGCAGGATACAATATTTCATGGGTGATCAATTCCTTCAGCGTGTCTCTAGTGGCAGTGTGGGAATATCCATGAGAGAACGTGGTAGTGGGAGGCCCAGATTCATGCTCAGTAACCTCATATTTTTTAGTAGACTTTGTTTTGGATTTTTGGTGACTTTAATCCTCATGTTAGGGAGAATTTAATGTCTTATATTTTCTATTTATTTTTAAATATTATAGGGACAAATTTTGAGACTAGGTTCCAAGACGACAAGTAATTCCAAAGACCGGTGTTTCAAGAATAAATGTTTGAAAAATATTAAAATATTAAATACCACGACCACATTTTTTTCTTGAAAAATTGGAATAACTTCTAACCGGTTACCAAATTATAAATATGAGGGGATTCTTTCATTCAGAGTGTTGGGTTTACCTAAGGTTCGTTTTATCATCAGTCAATGTGGGTCAGCTCTAAAAAGTAGTTTCTATAATTTTAATGAATTTAATAATTTGAATATATATTATTTTTTTGATACATTTTTTCTTATTTATTTTAAAGGAGCCACTATGTAGGGATCTAGGGATATGATCATAACCTTGGGAATTTCCAAGAGGATCTCGAGAGAAACCCTTGAGATTTATCTTAGTGGTCAAAGATGGAATTGTGAATCAAAGATCGACGAGTTTTGTTCATGAAGGATCATTCTGGGGGAAATAGATATTCATCATTGAATGATCCAATTCCACAGTAAGGAGTGTTGTTTTGAAATTCATTTTCACATTCATAGATTTAATGATGAATTCAGACCAACCAACATACATGGTGATCTGAGGTTCGATTGCTTTTACAAGATGGGTTTAAATTATGAAATTTATGTGGTTGATTATTATATAGATTTTATTGTTGAACATTCATATGGAGATGGATCAAGTCTAGATTGAACCACGGTCGAGGTTCAATCCTTGTGTTTGTTCCATGTGAAATTCTCTCCAACCGTTTTCTGTGAGTGTTATTCTTTTATCATGTGGTTATGAACAAATAATTATTTCACCATTATTTCATGTTTAAATGATCCAAAATTTAAATCCAATGCATGGATAACCTATTAGTGGTGCATTGGTGACATCGTTTGATGAATCAGAATGGTTTGAGAGATTACATTCTTCAATCTGTTTGCATTGGGTGGGATTTATATTGATTTCTTATCCAATTGAAGGACTGAAAAACCTCGATTTGGAGTATGGGTGATAAACCAACCTAGGATATGTATTTTGGAGGAAATTTGATTACCATAATGAGATCCAGATCATTGGATAGGTGGATGGAGGATGAATGCATGATTCTAGAAAATTTAGAAGAACACGATATGTAACTCGACATTACATGACATGTGCCCCCCCCCACTTGAGGGGTTACGAGTGTTTTAGGATATGGTTAAATAGAACATGGGGTGTGACCCTATCTCATGGTTTGTTGGCCCTTACTAGAGACTCATTGTGTATCTCGATGGATACATGGACATGGGGTGGAGTACACAGGTTTCCTACGTGGGGTGTGCCCCACCACATGACATAGACTATATAAAGGACACAAAAAACCCTATGTACTGGTACATGGGAAGATATAAATGGGTTGAAAACTTGTAATGGAACATGAATGATGTATACAGGTGGACACTGGATGGATGAAATGGCATGAAACTTATTTTACAAATTGTGAACCCATCATCTACATGACATAGTTGGAATGAAATGGGGCATTTTAAATGACAAGTACCTTGGGTCAAGGGACATAGGGTGTGACCCTACTAAACATCATGTACCCCTACTAAATTACATGAATCATTTCCAAATGTACAATGAACATGTATTTTAGGGTTTATTCCCATTATCACTTCATTGACTGTTGGTGGGTATTATTTCCTAGTCATAGGATTATGATCCCTTCAATAGGACTTCCTAAATAGAGTCGTTGAAATCCCCTATGAGTCTCATTGTGTGATTATATATTAATATTCATGCCCTAGGTAGAGTCCTTTATATTGACGCGACCAATCTTACTAGACTTCTATCCTCTAAATAGAAGGTTAATCCACATGGAAATTTTGGTATCACCCTAGAGCCCTAACTATTATCCTCATTTGTTGAATTATATCTCTCTTATCAGATCTATTACTATATGTCTCTAATGACGATTCCAAATGAATATTACCTCTTATATTTACATATATAGGGTTATCAAACTCAAGAGTGTTTTATCTAGGATGTGTGATTCATGGAATCATCAGACTGATTCTCTAGTGTTGGTTTTTTTGGTAGTTATGGATTACAATTTGATGACATGTCATGGATTGAGTATATATGGATATTCATAAATGTGTTGTAGATATATTTTAGCATAGATATGACTGAATTTTAACTTTATATATTTATTTATGCCGTTTGGTGTCCTAATTATTATTATTATACTCTCCCCTATATTGTATTTCCCATACATGTCTTGTCTTCTGTAGATGATGGACCTTTTGATAGAGTCCTATGCAGATCAGGACCGGATGGTTCTTTGTGATATTAGGAAGGATGAGGTGTGTTCTTATGTCTATATATACGAATTCTAGTACCATTGAATACAGTAGGGACTTGTGTTTATAGACATATTTCTAGGGGCGCATTTATTTTCCCTAGTTTCACTTTACATTACTTCGATTTCATACTTTATTGGTTGGGATAATGTTGTATTCATGCGTTATTTTCATCATGGTTTTAACATTTCAACATTTATTGAGCCTGGATATGTGTCTATTTGAAAAAGTACATATGAAATGCCTCAAAAGTTAGTGAAATTACTACTTGGTGCTAGGCAATAGACCCTATCCAATTGGAGAAGGACCTGGGGATTCTCAGAATGGGCCCCATTGGGACAATCCATGACATTCATAAAAACAAAAATGTATCAGTGTAATGGATATTAAGATGAAATCCCTAACATTGAGTCTAATATTTTATGTTTATATTTATGTTCCTAAATAACAATATTATGTTAATTATATAATTTATTAAAGGTATTTTTCATTTTATCATTACTTTTATTTCACATACTAATATTTTAAAAAAAAACTATTTAAATAATTAAGTGTACATGTTCTGTTTTGACCATATTCAATTTATGAGTGAAAAATGACTTTTCTAGGTCAATAATGGTCAAATGGGACATTTTTTAGCATATAAGAAATAATAATAAAAAATATCATATTTATACCTAAATTATATTTTTAAATAAAATCAAGAAATATGGTTATAAATAATTTACAAACATTTCCATCATTTCGAAAGTAGGACCTATGTACTCGTGAGTAATGTTCTTTTTTTCAATGTTCTTTATGGAATGAATATATGTAAAAAAATTAATTTATAGAATGATAATTATATAATAAATAACATTTTATTTGATAATATATAATTAAATATGTAATTATTATGATGTAAAAATATCACATCGTGCCGAGGAGGCGTTGGTCTGCACGTCAACGTCCAACGATTCCACTTCTGAGTGTGTGTAAAGAGTAACAAATAAAAAGATATATTATATTTCCTGAAAGAAAAATATGTTTTTAATATCATATATATGTCATTATTTTCACTTATTATTAATTCAAACTGCTCTATATACATTCCTATTATTTCATGAATGATTCTAATCACTTTGGGAATGATATTATACAAAATTTTAGAAATTATGTTATCGTATTTACAAAAAATTGAAAGTATAATTATATATATTATAAAAGAATTATAGAATAGTTATTAAATAATAATTAACATATATATCATATATCAACTTCATTTACATCGTTATTTCGTGAGGCGATAGATCACAATACAAAAGAATAGTAACACCATTACCCATATAAATGATGTGAGTGTAAGAGTATGTCAAACATTTAATATATTAACATATCTATATATTTAGTATACTATTTTTATATAATCATGGATTAAGGATAATTGAATTTGTGGAGAAAGAAAAAAACTAAATATATTGAGGAAAGATGTTACCTCTTCTTCGGGTAACCCTTTTTTGATTGCATCAAAGGGATTTATTTGATATATTAATTTTCAAGGTGAGGATTATAGGTTGAGGTAAGAAATTTTTAGGACCTATTTGGGTATATCATGGTTGAGCCAATGCTTCATGGTAGGAGTGAGGAAGTGGGAGGTTTGAGTGACTTTTTATATGAGGGGTGTGGTATTCTTGTAATTAACAAAATGTAACATTATTGTGATGTATCCATTACCACATGGGAATAAAAAATGCAAAAAAAAATTGATTAATTTTAATTAATAGACTATATAATCTCCACTAAATAAAAATAAGTGCATTATTATAATTTTGTTCCTAATCCTTTATGTTTTCTTATATTTTTCATTTTGTTTTTTTGTTTTGGAAACTTCTTTTCCAAACTATGTAATCTGAACATTAATAATAAATTAAGATGATATTTACTATAAAATATATTCCCACTTAATTATAAATTTGACCTACAATTTTTAAGTTAAAAATCACATGGAGGTTGGAAATTAATATTGAAATAAGGGCATATAATGTGCAGAAATGATGCTTTAACCGAGACCATGCTAACAATTTTATTACTCTAATTGGGTAAATATGTCAATTTTAAAATATAAATAGGTCTACTGATGGATAGAATTTTCTATTTATTAACACATTAAAATAACTATCATGAATATAATATTTTTATTAATTTTAAATTATTTAATTAAAAATAATATATAGTAAGATAAACATAAAATAATTTTTGAAATTATTTCTATAATTTTAACTTACAAATAAAAACAAAATATTGAAATTAATATTTAATATGTTCATAGCACTATAAAATGTTATATACATCGAAAAATAATATAAGTAAATAATTAAATATATTTATTTCAGTTTTAATATTCATTTTATCAACTATTTTAGTTAAGTATTAACTAAATAATCATTGTGTCTGTGTTTCTTAAGAATTTATTATAAATAGTTCATCTATAAAAATAAATGAAAATCATTATTACAATAATAAATCACTTACCATTATAAGGGATAAGTATAACAAAATATTTATTTTTCATTCAATATCTGAATTTTTCATAAATTTTAATGGTTGTTATGTTTCCTTTTATGTCTTTTTCCTTATAGATAATATCATATTGGGTAATTTCAAGAACTAATGCCCCACTAATTCATAAAATTTGAAAAATTAAGGGATATGTTCTAATTATTTCCATCCTATGGACATTTTAAATATTTCAAGGTGTCTTTTTAGGTAATTTTTATTGTTTAGTCCCTCATTAACCATAATATTACCCTATTCGACATACTTAATTTTAATTATTTTTACTAATATTTTTGTCCAAAAATTATTTAATCATATCAGAATAATAATATCATATTCATTAATTTTTTTTATAAATTTTATTTATATAAGTGGGTATTGTATGTTTAATTAAAATCCCTTATATGTGGTGAGAAACCAAGATTTTAATGAAAAACATTCCAAATATTAGAAAGTATTTATATGTTATGCCAATTGAAAATTATTCAAATTTCCTTAATTGGATTAATGTATATATGATTAAAAAATTGCTAAATTAATAATAAATTTAAAATATAATTAAACATTAATAATTACTTAAACGAAATGAATGTTTTAAAAAAATATAGAATATTTAACTATTCATCAAAAAATGAATCATTCAACAAAAATAACAAAAATTGAAACTATGTGAAAATTAAAATTAATAATTAAAAAAAGACTTATTTTTTAATTAGTTTTTATAAAATTTAAAAAATTTATTTTTAAAATTATTGCACCATTAAAAGGTGTAAAATGTGATCTTGTATGTAACACATGCTATCACAATGTTGATTTTAGCTTAATCTTATCATGGTGTTATGTATAAAAAATATAGAAAAATATATTTTTTATTTTGAAATGAAACTATATTAATTTCAGGGGGTTTTACATTATCTACAGCTTAAATAAATTGAATGATCATAATTCATTCTTTATATAGCTAATCACGAGATTAATATTTGGAAATATTATTGTTGAAAGAACCACATCACATATAGTTTCATTAAAAATACTATTAATAAGAGGGGATATTGTGCGTAAATTTCACCACAAATATATGATTTAGAATAAGTGAATAATAGAGAAAACTAGGGAATAGAAGAGAAAAATAAACAACATGTTCTGATGGAGAGTAATGGTGAAAATGTTTAACAGAAATTTGTAGACCACAAAACCATAATCTAGTTATTTGAAAAATGGACATTGATATAATAAACATGTTTGATAATAGGATTACATTTTTGTTTCTTGTACCTTTTTCCAATAGCTGATAAATTCTTTCACAATCATTTTTTTGATTGCCCCTTGAACTATTTCTAAATCATCTTATTTCATTAGATGCATCAAACAGTGATGTAATGAATTAATATATATAAATTCATCAATAAATCTAAAAAATCCAATTCATAAGTGGTAAAATTTTCTAAATGAATTTAATCAAAAAATATTGAAAAAATTAAACTTAAGTTCTAAAACAAACATATCATTGGACTTTACTCAACATAAAACATCTCCAAATTGTCACATTCCAAACATGTGAATACTGTAATCCTGAATATTGTATAAATATGTTAATAACCTAGGATACCATAAAACAATACTAAAAACATGCCTGATTCCTTATTCGTTATGTAAAACACATGTTATGTGATATTTTAATTTTTTAAAAACATGTTGTAAACTCCATCAGTGATAGAATAGACCATAGTTTTGACAATCATCAATCAGTTCCATGGTAGTCAACACTAATCCAATTTACAATATTAAAATTCTTCATATATTCATATAACCTTAATTAACTCAAAATAATGATAATATTATGTCTTATCTTTTCCTTGAACATATGTTTTTCAAAAATTTATACTTACTACAGAATCACATCTCTTGGTTTGCAGTACTCGTAAATAGACACATTTAAATCCACAATAAAAAAATTACTAAATTAATATTGTTATATATTAAATAATTCATATAAAGAATTTATTATTAATAAAATAATGAAATTAAATTATTATTAAATCCTAATACAGGAATAATAATCATTTCACTTCATCCATGTTATTATAAAAAATTGACTATAATCAATTAGACCCTTTTGGGTTATATTCCCTTGACTATTGAAAGATTGTTTTTTATAGTTTCATAACTTCATGCAGTAGAATAATAAAAAACTGGGAAGCTTTTTCTATTCCTTTCAATGAAAATCATAGTGCCCATTACATCCACACATGTGTAAAACTCACATTACATTTAACCAAGTAACTGGGTGATTATCCCCATAATTTTTACATCTGGGAAAAATACTTCATTACTTTATTCCATTTATCCATCACATTTTTATAAATACTCATTTTCAAATTATTTAATATGATTCAATAATACATATCTAATCATTTATCTATCTTTGAATCTCATGAAACCATGTCATCATAGGGGGAGAATGTTTGGGATAATAGTTCCCATCAAAAGTCCAACCTTAAAACATAAATTAAATGATCATTCTAACTATTCTAATCATGTTCATGGGTGAGGGTTACATTCATTATGATAGGTTTCATTTCTAAATGATGACATATACATTATTATATGTAATCATTTATAAAACCAAAAGCAGTGAAATAAATTATCATTAATGGAAAATTTATGGGTATCTAATATCATAATTGTAGACATGGTTTATTTGGGATGGTCTACACATTAAAATTCATGATAATTGATTGAAATTAAAATTTGAGTCATCTAAAGCGTATACTTGAGTAGTGTTATACAAGGTGTAAATTAAGGCCCGTTTTCATGTACTGGGTTACAGGAAGTCAGGACTAACACACCATGAGGTAGTTATTACACTTTGGTACATATATTCTATAACCATATCCACTTTTAATATCCATAGTGGATTATATTGGTAGGAATACAAAAATAATCCTTAATACTATAAAAGTCTAGTTTTTTACAATATATATCCTCATAATATGTCATACGATTATGTTACCTAACCCAAAATTTAAAAATATAGTTTCCAATGATTCTACTAAACTTCCTTTATTAAAACTATAATGACACAACCATATAAGCTCAAGTGTGATGATTTATTTTATTACATTATCTAAATTAATTAGAATCAAATCCCAACGTACATATCATTTTAGTAGTTTTAGAAAACCGTATAACAAACATGATATCCAAATAACAATGGAAATAGAATAAAACATGACACACAATAAAATTAAATGTACTACATTCATGAAATATTATTCAATTATTTTATATTATTAACCAAGTGAAAAGAATCAAAATAAGGGTGAGATCAAATTCTCATTTGGGTTTAGTACTATGGAAGCAGTACTGAATAAAACAATATGGAATGGTAAATAAACTCATATTCAATTTAAAAACCAGATAAAGACTTTTCAAATTGGAAACATAATTAACTAAAACTAATTTCATTTAATGAATAAAATTTCAATAAAATTAATCGATAGATATGTCAACGTAAAATATCATAGATAAATAATAACTGAGTCTAGATTTGTGAGATTCTTAATTATTCGGTTCCATGATTCCTAGGTATATTGAAACTTCACCATAGTGAGATTTCACAATCCTTTTTACCATATTGGGTAAAAACCCATATATTTTTTACAAATATTTTCTCTATTGAGATAACTAGTAGTTTGAGGGGATATCTATAACTATTCACCACATGATTCGTATATATTAAATAAATTCCCCATATCAATAAATTGATTAAAATAATTAACAATATGACTAATAAAATATTTTTTTAAATAAAGGATGGTGATTTATCAATAATTACCCAATGAAGGTTATGTGACATCATGTTTTGTTGAATTGGATGTGTGGAAATACCCCTGAATGACAATTAAAATATTTTTGTTGGAAAAATGAAACATTACAAAGTGTCCCATGCCACAATGAAACATTTGAATAATAATACCCTTAATGTAATAACATTAAATGAGATATAGAATATCATGATAAAAAAGACATTCATTATATAATAATGTATATGGTAAATAAATACACCAATTAAAAAATAATTGATGAATATTAACAAATAAGTATTAATAAAATGTAATTTGAGATGAAATCCTTTACCATAATTTTGAATTTTCAGGTATGCTTTTATATACCTAAATAACAAAAAAAAAATTAATTATTAAATTCCTTCATAACAATTATCATGTTTATCATTACATTTTTTTCACTTATTAGAATGTTTTATACTAATAAATAATCAAATATATTTATGTCTGTTGTTTTGACCATATTCTGTTTATGAGTCATAAACGAAATTGGTTTGTCATATATGGTCAAAGGGGTTGTCACGAACCGAATCAGTTCACCACTATTATTGTCACCAAACCCAACCCATGAAAATAACCTATGAGTGTTCCCTATCCACATGGCCGGAATGAAGTTCTCGGGTATCATTAATTTACTTTTGGGAATGATTTCCTGAGTATTAAATAATAAATCATTGAAAACAATCTAGAATATAAATAAAAAAATTTTGAGCCAGAATAATCTTATGAAAAAACCAGAACTGAATAAATTAGTTTAAATACAATACAAGTCATCCAAATATAAAATAAAATAATATAAATACATCCCCAAGGACTCCACATGACAAGGGGTCATCACCCACAAGCCATCTCCAAAACTCTGCTCCAAGGAAGGGAACTAACTCCCTAAACTGCCATCACCCATTGCCTTCCCTTTACCTGAGTCAAGAATAATTAATTCTTCATAAACACACAGGGTATAAGTAGTGTTTGAGCCTCTACTGAATAATATAACAACCAATGATTCCATATAGAAATCAATACAACTTGAAGAAGCTACCAGTTTTAATATGTAAAGAAAAACAGTGATAAATTCCATGAAATGAAACATTCAATTGAAAATAGTTTTCAAGCTAAAATTTTAAAAATGATCCCACATTAAAATATACAGGTTAGATACAAAAATTTACTACCAAAAACACCCCAAAAAACATAAAATACATTGAATTCAATGAGAAACAAAATCGAGAACACCCTAGTCACTAGATAGTCTTTGGCACCATGTACCTCAAAAATCTGTGTAATGTAATGATAGTAAAATACATTCTCATGCACGAGCCACTAGTATGGAACATACCCACAAACTTGTTGAACTGAATCATTATCCACTTATTTTATATAGAGTTTTCATTATAAAAATTCTATGTGGAACATGGAGAAAACCCATCCGCTCCACTAGTCGTACTAGTACACATCTTCCTCATCAAGTTACATGGGATTCCCCCTTTGTGCTCAAACAATTTAATCATTAAACACATATCCATTTTTATTTAAAACATCATTAATGTTCACATACACCATATATAGTATCTATCACGTTTTATACAACTTAAAACACAAAACAAACACTTTGATTTTAATAAAACATTTTCTCAAAATCTCTTATGTTTTTTACACAAACACCCCTTAAGAACCCCACTTGTACACTATGTGCAGAATTTTAATTGACCAAAATGGTAAAGACAACCCAATAAATTTTAATGAAAAATTCAAACCAATTTTATGTCTACACCATGTTAAAGATGATGTGATAACATTTTAAAACCTTCATTTTCACCAAATGGTGGCTCCAAAACCCTACTTTCTTTACAAACACCAATAAAACCCATTTTTTAAGCAACAACACAAGGGAAAAAATATTTTAAAATATATTTTACGCCCTATTACAGTTAAATTAAAACAACATAGTATTTATAGAGAATACCTTAATGAACGAAAAAGAGTTTTATATGAAAACTCCAAATTTCACCAAAAATTGGCACATAAAATTCATTTTCATTATAATTACTAGTAAAAAATTTTTTTAAGAAAACTTAAAATCAATTACACATGAAAATACCATAAAACGGAATCAAGGTCAAAATTATGTCATATTAAAAGGAATCAACTTCCAATTTAATGAAAACCCATGAATCTCCAGGAGAAAATCAAATCGCCCCACAACCGCACCAAGAGATTCATAGATCAAACCTAAATCAGTAATAATTGGAATAGAAAACCGAAGGATAAAACCTAGGATCAAAACCATATATTATGGAAATTAGGAACCTAATGTATAAGGGAATAAACCTTATTAAAAATGAAAGAGACTCTATGAAAATTGAAATAAATGTGAAAGAGACTCACTTACTTGAGGGATCTTGAAAAATATCACCAAATACACTAGTAGCGGAATTTTAAAATAGTTACAAATTAAAGGAAGGTTAGAATAAGGATTAGAATATTATTTAGGAAAAATAATGAAGTATAAAGAGTAATAATTGAGGGTTTTCAGAAGTAATGAATATACCACTTCATTTCTAACCGATTTGAGAATCCCTATAATGATCTGCACTCATTCGCGATGAAAAAGATATCTAATGAGGGGGTAAATAGGCTGGGCATATGGCTGGGTTCAATGGTCTTGGATGAGTCTTGGAATTATTGAAAAATAATTAAATTTGATAACTTATTAATTAAACAATTTTTTTATAATTGGAAATGATCCTTCGGGTTGGCCCAATTCCTTAAATAAAACACTAAATGCACCATTACTATGGATTAATAAAGGTTACAAATTATAATGGTGGTGTTTATTTTTCAGGGTATGCCATTTATGAATAGAAATTTTTGAAAAATATTTAAAAATTAAAATGTTCTAAATGAAACCAAACATTATGTTTAAATTTGGAATTGGGCTAACTGTTTGGCCCAATTAGTGAAAATTCACATATTCCTCTATAATATCTTATGAAACGACCGAAAAAAGGTTGAATGGAAATTAAATGAAAAAATACCATTAAAATATGTCATGTACGTGACAAATATCCCCACCATGAAAACTTCCCATTCTGGAAGTCATCCTGAAGCTTGATGGAAAAACCGGAAAATACTCTCTTCATCATCCCATGTCTTCCATTCCCATGTCTCATGTGGGTCATTAACAAGATGCCAATGAACCTATACTAGAAGAATAATCTTCCCTCGAAGCACCTTCTATGGGGAGACCACTATTTCCACTGGCCGATCAAAAACTGACAATTCGGGCTCTATTTTTAGTTCTTCCCAACTCAACCCATGGGAGGGTCCGGGTTGTGTTTCATCAACTGGGAGACATAGAAGATTTCATGGACGGACATCCAATGAGAAGGTAAGGCCAATCATTATGCCACTATCCCAATACACTCGGTTATCTCAAATGAGATAACATATCGCAGTGTCAGCATCCCTTACATCCCCAATCAATGATGGACCATACGAGGGGCCACTTTTAGTAATACCCTGTCACCCAAAAAAAACTAGGTCCTGACGCCTCTGGTCATCATAAGATTTATGATGACTATAATTTGTTAAAAAGTGATGCCCAATCAATTTGACCTTCTCAGACATCTCATGCACCAGACATGGCCCCAAAAGCGAGGTCTAACCTACCTCAGCCCAACACAGGGGGAACTGTCAAGGTCAACTGTAGAGTGCCTCAAAATAAGAAAACTCAACCAACACCAAATGGCTATCTCACGAACCTCTATATTCCAGGACACATGTATAGAGAATTTCCTCAAAAATCTAATTTTCCCGACTTGTCTGACCATCCGTCTGAGGATGGTATGTTGTTCTCATCTTAATTTGGGATCCCAAGGCCTTCTGAAGGCTTTCCCTGAACTTAGAAGTGAATTGAGGGTCTCTATCTGAGACAACATCGGATGGCACAAAATAGAGTCACACTACCTCTTGAAGATACAAACAACCCAACTCATCCACTTTAGATGTATCTCTGATTGGGATAAAGAGGGGTGAATCAGTCAGACGATCAATCACCAACCAAATGAAATTATTACACTGAGGTGTATGAGGTAAACCAAAAACGAGGTCCATGGATTTATCATCCCTATTCCAGGTTGGAATGGGTAATGGATGGAGAAAACCATAGGGCATTTGATTCTCTACTTTCACCTGCTCGCTTGTATAGAATCTTGACACAACGTCTTCCGTGACTCCTCTAATACCATGCCACCAGAACTACTGATAGATATCAAAATACATCTTGGTGGAACCTAGATGGATATCCCACTAGGACTAGGGGTTTTACTCCATCAACAATTTTTTCAGCCATAACGACACTATTGAACTACCCTTGAAGAACAATATGCCATCGGGATATGATGTCCAATCAGAGCATGTCTACACACACTGAAGAAACAGCTTAGACTGCTAACAAATCTCATCACTATGATTTTTCTGATGAAAACCTCTAATTGAGAAATATTCAACTAGATTCTTGCCATGAAAGAACCTCCAATGTGTTCCCTATTCTCCACATGCTTTTGAGAAAATAGCCCCATCAATGTCCACTCATCACTGGGCTTCCTCAAAGCCTACACTGAAACACTACTGCTCAAATATTCCACTACCACATTACCTTTTCCAAGGGTATAAATGACTTCAAAGTCGAACCCTGACATGTTCTTGATCCAACGACACTACATAATGTTGAGGTCCTTCTGCGAGAAGATATAGGCCATGATTTTGTGATCCGAGTATACCACAAACTTCTCCCAAAATAGTTGGTGATGCCAAGTCTTCAAAGCAGGCATCACCACACCCAACTCCAAGTCATGGGTCGGGTAGTTATTTTTGTGTGGTCAGAGTTGGAGAGAGTAGTACGCCACCATGTGATCATCCCACATTAGAACACAACCAATACCCATTCCTTAAGCATCACAATAGACCACATATACCTGTCCATTCTATGGAAATGTCAGCACAAGGGGAGATATTAAACTACCTCTTCAGCTCCTCAAATGATTCCTGGCATTTGGGGGCTCATACAAACATCATCCCTCTCTAGGTGAGCAAGGTCTTTTGTGAAGCAAGCCGAGTAAAATCCTAAACAAATCGCCTGTAAAAACTATCCAAGCCAAGGAAAATCCTGATCTCAACCACATTCTTCATATGCCCCCATGACATAACTGCACTAATCTTCTGGGGGTCCACTGAAACCCACTTCTCAGAGATCACATGCCCCAAATATATTACTTCCCTAATATAGAAAGTGCACTTTGAAAACTTTTCAGAGAGGCAGTGATCATAGAAAGTGCCCAAGATGATCCTTAAAGGATGTTTGTGCTCCCCCTTAGAGCTACAGTACACTAGAATGTCACCCACGAACACCACAAAAAAGGAATTGAGATAGTGATGGAACACTCTATTCATGAGTTCCATTAAGGCCACTGGGGAATTGGTTAATCTGAATCGCATGACCAAATACTCTAAGTGGTCATTCCTATTGCAGAAGCCTGTCTTTGGAATATCTCAGTCTTTCAACCTAAAATGATTATATCCTTAACACAAATCTATTTATGATAAAAATCCTTTCCCCCTTCAACTGATCGAACAAATCATCTCTTCGAGGAAAATGTTATTTGTTCTAAATAGTTACCTTATTCAGCTTCCGGTAGTCAATGAACAACTGGAGGGATCCGTCAGCCTTTTCTGCAAACAACACAAGTCCAGCCCAAGGAGAGACACATGGGAGAATGAATCATTTAGCTTCTATGTTTTCCAGCTTTATATTTAATTCCCTCAGATCGGTGGGGGACATTCTATAAGAGGTATAATATATCGACTGTTTTCCCTACGTCAGATCAATGGAAAACTCCACATCCCGCTTTGGGGGAAAACCCGAGAAATCATCCGGGAATAACTCTAAAAAATCATTAACTACACAAGGTAGTAATCCCTCATGAGAAAGAACAGTGTCCTATAGAGTGAGCGATGAAAATTTTAAGATAATACTTCCCATAACTAGGAGTGGTGGTCCTGCATGCCCCGACTAAGGATCCTATTTTCCAAAAAAAACTTGATGACTCCCATTAGGTGTCATGAAACTCAGACACCACATGTAGTAATCGATGTGTTTGTAGAAGTGTACTATAGAATACCTACTGAGTATGACATCAGAAAGATCAATATCCATGACAAAGAAGTCCCACACCAACTCGACCCCTGACATAGAAAGCACACCCGAAGTGCAGGTGAGACCCTGCTCCTTCTTCTTTCCCAGTGGCATAACTAACTCTATCACAAAATACATCAACTAATTTGGAAAATTCATAATGTCCACAAAGTAGTTAAATATAAATTAAATAGAGGAACCAATATCAATAAGATTAGTAGGTATAGAAGATGAGATCAATATTGTAACTCGAATTATCGACAATCCAACCTCTAATCCTGCTGGTGCCTGATCCCCCGGATAGAGATGTCCAGTCCTTTCTGAGGACGAATTATAGTCTGTGGTTTTGCCCTAAACTTTCCCTACCTAAAAGATGACCCAAACCGACCACCAATGATGCCAAATTGAGATCCACTAGTCCTCGATGGCTTAGATTGTGTTGGAAACCATCTTGAAGCCACTTTCCCTGCCACACTCGGATGTGGATGTGCCACACCACAGAAGCCCTATAAATGACCCTTTCACCCACACTTTTAACTAGTATTTGTAGGAGATGGTCATGTTGTTCAGATGTGCTCTGACATCCTACATTGGTGAAATATGAACGATCTCGCATCAAAATCTATAGATGAAAACAACCTATAAGATTGGCCTGAACAGCCACCTCCTTTCTTCACATGTTCCTCCATCTTTCTTTTCTTCTATGAGGTGCTTCCACTTTCAACTACTAATACTATACCGGAGAAACTATCCATGCCTTTTCTATAAATCTACACCCTGTAATCCCAATCAATGACCTCAGCATAGGTCCTCTTCGTAAACAAGAACATCTGGGAGTATATCTCTAGTCATAATCCATTCTCTAACCTATGGGCCTTCTCCTTCTCATTGGAGATGATTTCGGGAGCACACCAAACCAACTTAGTGAAACTATTGGCATACTTCATCACAAATATATTCTCCTAAATGAGATCTATGAACTCTCTGGACCTAGCATAATCCAACACCTTTGGGCAGTATTGTTTATTGAAAATGTCCTCGAAATATACCTAGCTAATATACACATTCTTCCCAGTTCGAAGTACTAACTCCAACCACATACATCTTGAACCCTAAAATAGAAAGGAGGAACAAATCAACCTAGGCTCCTTGGGTGTTTTTAAGAACACAGAAATATGCTCGATAATCTCAAGCCATTCATCTGGTTCCTACTGTTCCTAGCTGCCTTAGAATGTAGTAGGATTGTTTTTTAGAAAATCATGTGCTTTATCTTTTCTAAAAACTATCTCTTCTTCCCTATAAGAAAAAAGAGAAAGAGCTAGTCCCTGTCCCAGATCTTGGATAGCCTAGACCACAACCTCTACTAGTTTATGACTGATAAGTGTGGGAGAACTCTATTCGGCTACCTCCTATGGGAGTGTGGGAGCATTCTACAGAGGCATATTTCTATAAAAATGCAATAGTGACAAAGTAATGGTAAATACCACAATTATGAAAATTTTAATCAAATACATCAAATATTAATAAAATAAACACATTGTTGTACTAAAATAAATAACTACTCCACCCCCGACATGTGTCCACACGTGGTCTGTAGCCCACACATCTCACATGGATGTGAAGTTAACCAGAAAACTCCAATGTCCCATGGTGACTCATGGTCTACCATGAGAGGTGCTATCCTGGCACCCAAATTGTGAACAAAACCCCAATCCGAGACATTCCTAACTCCTGTCAGTCCTGACCCATCACAAAATAGTAACATATTGAAAACATTAACCTCCTCTAATACCATTTTTTCATGAACAGAATCTAGTCGCCACTATTACCGGTACAAATCCCGACCCATGAAAAAAAGGAGAGTTTTCTGCCCCCACAAGCTAGCATAAGTTCTCAGGTATCATTAATTTATGTTTGGGAAATATTTACCAATGTATGAAATCATAAAACATTAAAAACAATCCATAATATAAATCTGAAATTTTGGAGCCAAAAAAGTCTTAAATAAATCAAAATTGAATACATTAGTTTAAAGAAAATACAAGTTGTCCAAATAAAAATAAATATAATAGAAATACATCTTGATGGAATCCACATGACAAGGGATCATCAGCCACAAGCTGTCTCCACAACTCCGCACTAAGGATGGGAACTAACACATCGAACCACCATCACCAAAATCATTCCCTTTACCTGAGTAAAGCATAATAAAGTCTACTAACACCCCTTGGGTGTATGTTGGGTGTGATAATAATCGAAATAGGATACCACACAATGATTCCAATTAGTATGTTATACATTTTGAAAAGGCATGTAGTTTAAATACACAATGAAAATTAGCGATAAATTCCCTTAAATGCAACATTCAATTGAAAACAGTTTTTAAGCTAAAATTTTCAGAATGTTCACAAATTTAAATATATATGTTAGAAAATGTATTATAATTCTAAAAAACCCCATGAAAAGGGAAAATTTAATGAATTCAATGAGATACAAAATCAGGAACACCCCTAGGAACTAGATAGTCTCAGCAACCATATACCACATAACTCGATGTGAAGTAACCATAGTAAATTATGTTCTCCTACAAGAGCCACTAGAAGGGGTATACCCAGAACCTATTGGTTCTCAATCATCATCCACATTGTTTACATAGAATTTTTTTTCTAAATGATGGTTGGAAAAGGGACAATACCCTTCTAGTCCACTAGTTGTACTAGTACACATCTGCCACACCTAGGTACCCCAGCTTCCCCGTTTGTGATCAAACAATTTAAGCATTCAACACATATCCATTTTTATGTAAAACACCACTAATATTCACAAACACATAGTATATTATATATCACATTTTATAGCACTTAAAAAACACAACAAATACTTTTATTTTTAATGAATCATTTTCTCAAAATCCCATATTATTTTTCACACAAAACCCCCTTAAGAACCCCACATGTACACTATGTGCACACTTGTAAGTTCCAAAAATAGTACATTCATCCAAATAAATTTCAATGAATTCATAAAATCATTTTTTGGGCAGCCCCATGTTAAACAAGAAGTGATAATGTTTTAAAACCTCCATTTCACACAAAGGAGGCACCAAAACTCCACTTTCTTTACAATCTCCATTAAAACCCATTTTTTGCAGCAGCAACCAAAGAGGATAAACATTCTAAATAGTATTTCCAGACATATTACCATTCAATAAAAACAAATACATATTTATAGATAAGCATTTAATGAACCAATAAAATATTTTTAAGAAAAAATCCCCAATTTCCAAAAAAAATTATAACATAAATTTCCTTAGCACTAAAATTTCCACAAATTCCCATTTTTGTAGAAAAATTAAAATGAAATTGACATGAAAATATCATAAAAACAAAATTGTGGTCACAAATATTTCATACCAAATGGAATCACCTATCAATTTAAAGAAAACCCTTGTTTCTCTGTGCGAAAATCAAATCAGACCACATCTTCACCACAAGAGACCTAGATCAGACTTAAAATAACAGTAATTGGCCAAGAAATCCCAAATATAACCCCTTGGATAAAAAAATTGTTTTTGGACATTATGAACATCAATGATAAGGGAATAAACCCAAATAACAATGAATGAGACCTTTAAAAAATTGAAAGAAGAGTGAAAGAGACTAACTTACAAGAGGGATATTGAAGAATCGCCCAAATACATTAATAGATGAATTTTAATATAGTAAGAACATCATTTGAGTTTCCAAAAAGGATAACTAGGTTATATAGGAACTGGAATAGAGTAAAAATAGAATGAATTGAGTGAGTTAAGAAGTAATGAAATTAAATCTTCATTTTTAGACGATTTGAGAAAACCTATAAAGTTCTGCACTAATTCCCAACAAAAAAGAGCTCCCAAGAGGTGGGAAAGAGTCTTAGCGCGCAGCTGGATTCATTGTTCTTAGGTAAGACTTGGAATTACCAAAAAATATTTAAACATGAATATATTGTTTATTATGTTTTTAAAACTATAAATGGACCTTTGGGATGGAACAATTCTCTAAATAAAACACCAAATACACCATTATAATGGATTAATGATGGTTTCAAATTACAATGGTGGTGTTAATAGGTCAAGGGAGGCCATTTAGATATTGGAATGGGTGAAAAATAATAAAAAATGAAAAATTTATAAAAGAAAAAAGAAATTACTATTAAATATGTAATTGGGCTCATAGATTGGCCCAATTCATAAAAACTCACCCAATCCCCCATAAAATCTAGGAAAACCCCCAAAAAAAGCTTGAATGGAAAATAAATTAAAAATAGCTTTAAAATATTTCAAATAAGGTATATAGGTCATTATATAAACACATCCATAAAAATAATAATTATATAATTGTCATATTCATACATAAATTATAATTTTAAAACCAGTCATGATATATGGATATGAATAATGAAACAACATTACAATTATGGAGAGATTAGTTCATATATACACAACGATAAAGTTTCCATTTTTTATGATAATTATGGAAATATCGTATGTAACATTATTTTCTTATGGAATTATTATTATATCAAAAATAAAATTTTATTTAGTCGTATATTTTTATATATGGAATTTTTGTGATGTAAAAGCAATCAAGTCATGTTTAGGGGGTGGTAGACTACATATCCACAACCGACGTTGTCACTTTTTAGTATGTGAAATGGGTAATGAAGAAAATGATATGTTATATTTACATAAAGGTAACTATGATTTGAATATAATATATATGGTATTTATGTCACTCCTTTTTAATTAAAACCACCCTATATAAATTCCATATATATCATGAACTAATCATATCGCTTTGAGGAGGAGACAATCCACAGTTCCAGAAATGATGTAATCGTATATGAACAAAATGGAAATTACAACGATACAAGGTATAAAAGAATTAATGAAGAAACAATATATAATAAATATCATATTATCATATATAATCACCTTTTCCATCATAATTATCATCTATTAATGGTGTTAAAGGAAAAAAATGAACAATATGTTTTTGTGAGGTAGTATTTTTCTATACATATGAATGGTAAGTTCGTTACACTTTAGATGGAAGTGTGTATGTTTTAAGGTCCTAAAATTAACTTCACATAATATCCGTATATTTAGGATAGTATTTTATTTATATATATATGAAAAAATAATAATTTAATTATTGTATAAGTAAATAAAATTAAAAAAATTAAGGATGGAAGTTACTGCTTTTTTCAGAAAACTTCATTTGGTTTTCCACAAAATTTTTCCTTAGATGGATTTTAGATCTAGGAGAGGCTTTAAATATAATGTGAGGTAATTTTATGAGCTATTTGGTTATATATTTTTTGATATAATGTGGTATTATATATGTGAGGAAGTGAGAGGGGTGAGTGTTATTTAGTAATGGAGGTGGAGTGGAATTCTTATAATTCCAAAAGGTAACACAGTTAGGAGGTATTCCATACCTCATGAGAATAATAAATGGATAAATAATGGCTTATAATGATATTATGGTCAATAATAATATTCAAAACATTAATATAAGTACTTTTTTGAAATATTTTTCATAATTATTTTTGTTCCATTATATTGTTCATTTTGGTTTTACATTTAGGTAACTAGTATACCGACCTATGTAATTAAATGATTTTGAGTAAATTTAGAAATTTTTTAAAAAAATAGACCCAATAAATTTTAAATATTAAATTCAATTTATAACATAAGTATACCATGATTTTTTTGAGTTAATTTTAAAACAAGATCATGTAATGCGTCAAAACACTACATTAACCCGGATCAGACTAACAATCCTTTTACTCTCTATGAGTCAATATTTTAAATAAAAATGGTAAATTAGTCCATTAATGGAACATATTTTCTATTTATTAAATAAAAAATTTATCTTTATATAATATAGTTTTTTATTCATCTCAAATTATTTAATATAATATCATTTGTGGTAAAATAACATTAATGTCAATTTTGAAATTATTTATTTAATTGTAATTTAAAAATAAAAAAATAATATTTCAATTTATATTCAATAAAATAACCTCTTTGTATCATCATATATTAATCAAAATAAAAAATCATTTATAATAATTTAGTCAAATAAATTCACATTTAATATTTACAATATCATTTATTTTAGTTAATCATTTATAAAATAATCATCTCATTCACATATTTTCATCATTTAACATAACTATTTCATCTATAAAAAGTAATGATAACTAATTATTATAAAAATATATAAATTATTATTTTAAAATATATTTATAGTAGAAAATATGTTTATTCCATATATCAACATTCTATAAATTTTATTGGTAAGGAATGTTCTTTTTTAGTCATTCCCCTTACTTAATTTATTGTGTAAATAAATTTCATGAACATGTTCCCTAAATGCTCATAAAATTAGAAGCAATAGGTAGTATAATTGAAATATTATTATCAAATTTCCTTTAGATATGTTTATAGGATATATTAGCTCATATGTTTAAGGTTTAGTCACTTTTATTCTTATTTTTTCTTTATTCCCAATAAATAATATTAATTAATATTTCTAGTATATTTTTTGTAAGAAAACAAAGTTGATATTATTAGACTATCAATATAATACTGATTAAAATGATGTATGTCCATTTTTTCACATTCATTTTAAAAAATTGTATAAATTAAGATTATTGATAATTTAGATGATCCGATATGTATTTAATGTAATGACGTTCAATAGTTTAATCTGTCATCATACATGACCTAAATATTAAAATGATTAAAATGACATATTGGATTCACATATGTATAATTTATCTATTTTAATTTAATAACCAAATTAAAATATAACATCACACTAATAATAATTAAAATGGAAAGGAAATTTTTAACAAAAATATTGCACTTTTACTATTCATAAAAAACAAAACTTCATAGCAAAATACACAAAAATCACCATAATATAATTTTTAAATGATGAATTCAAAAATGAATCTTATTTTTAAAATAAAAATTTATAATATTTTTAAATTATTATTTAAAAATAGGTGATCCATAAAAAAGTGGAAAAATCAGTCTTATGTGTAATGCAAGCTGACTTAATGTTATGTGTAGAGAACACATAACACGGTGTTTCTTAAAAATAAATATATGGAAAAATTAATTTTATTGTATAATAAAAAATTAATATATTGGGGTGTTACATGATGCAATTTAACAATATATAGTATATAAATTAAATATTTTCTTGAAATAAATATGTTTTTAATTATATAGGATTATACACATAAATCACATATTAAAAGTAAAATAAAAATCATTTATAAATTAATTAGGTTATATTAATATATATAATGAATCAAATAAATTTTAAAACACAAAAATGTGAAAAAAATTTATAAATTATGGAATTTAATATAAAAGTTTTTGGATCTATCAAATATTTTAGAATAATGTTTTCCATGAGAGAAACTGTATAAAATTAATAATATATTAGAAAAAAAATCAACATTTTGGAAAATGAAAATTTATAAACATGATTTTAATTATGGTGAATAATAAAATAATGAATTATATGGTATTTATAATAAATAATATAACCATTGGAATAGTAATGTCACCATTAGAATTATAATTAGACCACTATGAATAATAACACAATCATTTGGAATAGTTTCTAGACCATTGGAAATTTAATCGAGCGTCAAAATAATTAAATATAATTTTAATTTTTTTTATTCAGGCCTAATTTATATAAATTTAAATATTATAATTCCATAAAATAAATACCATGAATAATAACTAAATTAAAATATAAGCACATTATCAGTAAATATTATTTTATGATATATTGAAAATGTCTTAGTTATTTATATTTAAAATAATAACTATCTATTTTAGAAAGTTATTTGATAAATTTAATTTTATCTTTCAAATTATCACATTAAAATAATCTAATTTTTCAACTTTTCTAAAATAAATCAATTTTCATTAGAATGTAGGAAATACCATTCCTTAAAAACTGACGTATTTAAAATTAAAACATTTTATATGTATTATTGACCTTATAAATAATTTAAAATTTTTATTGGGAAATAAGAAATTATATTTTATATATGTTTCATTTGATTAATTTTTTTACCTACCTAAAAATCAATCCCCAAACACAAATGTAAAAAATGATCCCTTAAAATAAAATATTTTCAATTATTTCACATGCCTTTTTATTAACGCAATTAATTCTCTGTATAAAGGGTCTTACAGTAATAATATCAAATTTTATTATTTATATATAACTTATATTGTTAAAAATTTTACTATTATATGGTTTATCATGGATATTTTATTTAATATTTCATTCTCCACATACATGTATTCTTAAGTATAAATTATCACTCTCACTCCTCTTGGAAACCCACTTCACATCCACTTTTATAATACAAATATATTCCCAAATCCTCACCCTTATTACAATTATTATATATAGGGATAAAAATAATTAATCAAATTATAATATTTCATGATGTTAAGGGCTGTAGAAAATGAACCACTTCAAAAAATAGGTAATTCCTTTTGATCCCCTTAATCAATTATTCTTTTATGATTTCATAAAAATTGACTCTTTTCTATTTCAAAAATTATGAATAAAAATATAAACTATATTAAAATTATATTTTTAATTTTAATATCCGATAATAATGTTTTTTCTATATATGTATATATTATACATTTTTCACCTCCTCTTTTGAATATATCTCATTAACGGTTAGTTTGAATCCAATGAGGATATTTATAATTATTTCATTATTAAATTCATTATGGATGGTTATAGAAATTATTTATGATATTTTAATTTTTGAATATATTTATTTTATTCATATGAAATTAATTCTACTAACATAAAATGTAAATGGAAAAATATAAAAAAATCAATGATAAATAGGAAATTTTTATAGGAAACATTAACTTAAAATATTTACCCTTTTCCAAGGTATTTATGAAATATAATAAAAATTTTATAATTAATAAATAATAATAAAAGAAAATAATTTACTTCGAGTTAAATGTTTTACTAAATCATTGTTTATTATTTAAGAGATTTAAATGTGGTGAAATAAAGAGTGATTTATTTTCATGTTATTCTCAACCCCAAAATCATTCTTTTGGTTTATCTCTTATTTCATATTAGTTCATGTATGATAGTCCTTATTATATATAAAATATTTCCTTTTAATATTATTTCCATTTTCTATTGTGGATATAAATATTTCTATTCCTCAGAATGGTTTTATACTCCATATAAAATTACATTCCAAAAAGGTTTCAATTTGAAAAAAATAAACATCTATTGAATCCTCTTAATATGGTTCTCTACTAAAATATTAAAATATTATTTAATGAAAATTTAATAACATATATACTATTTTTTAATTATAGACTTCTTTTCATGATGTAAGATATTTGATAGGTTTCCATAAACCCAATCAATTTCATAGGTTAATTAATGACTATGACAATTATATTTCCAAGTGGTATGATCAATTATGAGAAATTTTATATGTAACAGAAATATCCAAATAATTCATTGGTTAATTATATATATCTAATGATATAATGATCATAATTTGTTAATCTTTTTTGATCCTTTTTCACCATAATGTTTTTATGGTTTATCCAAATTTTTTATGTGTGCACACGAAGCCATCTTTTTCCAAAACTATGTGTGATATTTTCTTATTCCATTATTATTTTTCATTATTATAAATATAAAATATTATATGTCTTTATAATTCATTTCCATAATTATTTTGATGATGTTGATATTCTTTCGATATGTTGGTGTTTATTTTGTTTATAGATATACTATTTATTAATGACCCTTATGCATTGACTTCCTTCAATTTCAGATCTCATTTTTCATTGACGAATATCATCAAGAAAATTCTTGTATAAGGTTTTGTTGACATATTTAGAATGATAACAAGGTATAATAGAAAAAATGTTCTTATTTTTATATTAACAAGTGTTTTATGACCAAATGTATCCCAATACACTAAACCCTTGGACGATTGTATTAATATTATCTAGTTCACCATAATAATGTGGTAATAATTAGATGGAGAAATGTTGGGTGACTAAAGTTTGTTGGAAAAGACCTAGAGATTATCCTAGTTAATTGTTATTGAGTTTGGATAATCATTGATGGTCCTTTGTTGTAACACCCTAAAACTATAATGCAAGAAACTTTATTTCCATAGTGTGTATGAAATATGACAATAAGTGCCTAATGGAATATAATATATATATACTTTATAATAAATGTAATATTTAAAATTAATTAATTTTATATTTAATTTATCTCAAAAAAGATAGAGTCTTTTACACTCAGGATACTCTTTCTTTGATGGCTTCTATTACACGTAAGAGTGACCTTCCTTGATAGTGTGTGTTATATGCAAGTCTTTGTTTCAGTAAATAGTATTATATATTTATTATTTAACAAAAAAATATATAACATAAAAAGTATGTTAGCAGTTATGAATAGTTTAAACTAACTTATGAAAATTTATGGTTTATATGAATATATAATTAATAAATTTTTTACAAATTATTGATAAATGAAAATAATAACCAATTGAATATAAAAATGAAAATTATTTATTTTTATACATCGAAAAGGGTATTGTATTATTTAAAGAAAATTAAATTACTTAATGATTTAAATGAAATATATGTGTTATATATTCAGTAAAATATTTTTCAGATTTATACAGTAGGTTTGATCTGCATAATATTATAACAAACCCTATTTTACACGTAAAACCCGGTATTTTTATAACGGAAATTTTACTAGCTTTTAATGGATAACCCATCATAAATCATTATTTAGAAATTCAAATAAATTTAATTTTATAAAAGAAACATCATTATTGAATTTGTAATATCAAAATTATCCTTAGTGAAATTTTTTGGTATTTTCTATGAAACAGGATTTTTAATGAATAGTGAAATATACATGATTTTAGTTAAAACTACAATTTTTCTAAATATTTATTAATGTTAAATTTAATTTTTAATTTTTTTAATGTAAATTTATAGAAATTATATATCTATTAATATTTCATAGTTCAAAATAATCAATTTCTATTTTATATTGAATATAAAAACATAACAATCTTTTGAAAAAAATTATACTAAAACAAGTTAAATAGTTGTATGAAGGAATAAAACTGGTTTTAATTTTTTCAATTATGTCATTGTAATTTCAAAATAGGGACATAATATATTTTAATATGTATGATATGTTGAGTCTAATATGATAAAATTAGTTTTTTTCCAACATTATTAGTGAATGTGTTAAAAAATATTTCCAGTGATTTAGGTGAAATTAGGATTAATAATTTACTAAATCATACATATGAGTGACCGAATGAAATAAACTACTATTAAAACTCCATTTTATGGACATATATCAATAATAAACCATCCATTATTCTGTTGTGACCGTTTTCATTACTTTTAATTAGGTAAAAATATGCGTATAACAAATTTTTTTCTTAAAACTCCAAGTAATTCCTTTCCCTTCTCAATAAAAGGCCACCAACTATCCTACTTATTCACACCTCTCAAACCTATTAGTATCCACCAATAAAAGATCAAAAATGTCTCAAAAATTTTTACCCGTATACATATAATCCTCTCTTCTTGCATAAATAAATCAATGGAATCTTTGGGATCAAACAAAAATATGTTATCCGATTTAGAGGTTATGACTTTTCACAATTTTTTAGTTTCATTTTCATTATCCACCCCTATACTACTCATATTATATTATTTTATAAAAACAATAGTATTATAAATATAATATTATTTTATTATTATAATGGTTTTACCTACACCAACACACACAACCATCTAATGGGTAATTAACATATTGTTTCTATGTTTGGCGAACTACTCTCTCACAAAATAATGATTGTTCATTTTTCCATTTCCACATATCCTGGTGTCCATTTTAATAGAAAATCTATTAATATATGTTCTATTTTATATTATTATTTTTTATACTTCTATAATTCTTTTATAACACATACATTTAATCCTTTCTATATTTCATTTATATAATAAAATCTTTTGATGAAGTGTGTACTACTACCCATTAAAAGGGATTTGATTCATTAACACGATACATTGAATGTTTAAATGATGTTTATAAAAAAACATATGATATATAATAAACATATATATGAAATTAACTACATAATTACCTATATATATATATATCATTTTCATTATTAAGCTTTATAACACTTAAAAAGTGACTAACTTATTCATGGATGTGTGGCCAACCGTATCCTCAACATGAAGTGATTCTTTTTCATCACAATATAACAATATTTAAGTATGTATGAATAAATAAATTTTTATTTATTATATAATTATAATTATTTACGGTAATTTTGTTCCATACCATCTTTTCATAATTATCATTTGAAAATAGGAATCTTACTCATGCGTATGTATGACCAACCGTCTCCATGATTATAATATTGATTAATTTTTTTAACTATATTTAATGGTTGATTTTAAAAGTATATTTGAAGAATAAATATGATAATTATGTCATTATTATTATTCAGTTTTTTATATAAGTACCCTTTTACTGAATATGAACAATGAATATTATTTTTTACACATAAACTGAATGTGGTCAAAAAACTCTACCTAGATATAATTTTTTATATAGTTCTAAGAAAAATTGTGAAAAGTGAAATAAAATTAAGTATATTCCTGAAAATGTTTCTTAATAATGTATAAAAGTTACAAAAGATTATTATATATTAATTTTATGTACGTTCACTTGAATTTAAACTCAACAAAATGGATTCTCAACCCACTTTTCACATCCGTCATATAAATTTCATGTTCACAACATAAATATTTTTGTAGTGTATATAATTCTAATTTTTATATATTATATCTTTAATTAATTTATCTTAATTGTATTTATGTATTTTATTTAATAACATTCATTAAAATGTTTTATAATATAAAATATTTGAAAGAGGTTTGGGACACATTGTAATGTATAATTATATTTTCTTCGGTACTTATACAGATGATCTTTCAACTGAATTTTCTTTAATGGAAATTATATAAACATTTTTCAATAATAAATTTCATTCATATATGGTTATTATTGAACAATTTCAAGAATTATAATAATTTTCTATCTCTTTGGTACTCAATGTTTTTCAAAATTGTTGTAATGTAACCTCGACTTCACTTCCCTATTTAGTCAGAGAACCAATTTTCTTCTAAAAACCATTTTTTAAAATGATTCAAAATATGTTTTTTAAATTATTTGGAAATGATATTTTTTCCATTTTTTTTTCTTTTACCAGTGTTTTCAAATCCATGTTCTTGTCTCTTTTGAATTAAGGAATATTTCTTGCATTTTTATAGAGCAACGTAAAAGTTCATTTTACCATGTACGACATGTATTGGTATACACGCCTTCATTTATTCAATGATTTCATAGTATTTTTTATGGTTAATTATTAAAGAATACATTTTTCAAATATATTTTCAGTGATAAGGTTTTTCATAAAATTTATCAAAATAAAAGGATATTTTCCCCAAGAATGTTTTTAAAATATCTTTTTATAATATTTCTATTCATCAATGACAACAAAAATTTATTTTAATCTGCATGGGGTGTGTTATATTGATACCATAATTAATATTCTTATAGATAGTTTTTGATTAATATGGCCAATAAAAGTATTCACATTAATTTCCTTGATTTCTTTTGTCCCCTTGAAATATTCATTCTACAACTCAATGAATTTTCTCATATTATATATTATTTTTATAAAGGATATTACTATTATCTAAACTGTATACCATTTTATATATACTTTATACAATGGAATTTATTTTATTATTTTGTTAAAATTTGATAAATCTATTTATTTTACAAAATATAGATATTTGATAAGGCACATTGTTATATTGATTGTTCGATATATGATAACTTGTTTGGAATGGTATAACATGGGTCGGTCCTGCTATATCCCCTCAATGAATCTATAGACTCATAGGACAAGTCATTTTTATAGCCACAACAAATCAGTTTTTACCCAACATTTTGTAGACCATCTTTAAAAATGTAATAAACATATAGGTACCACGTACCTTCAAAACATGGAGTCTAATACTGAATGAATTTCCATAATTTATATTCAGATATTATCCATCTGTGATATTTTTAAATGAAATATTTATGGATGTATTTCATTTTCATTCTCCTGTTATTATCTATCCATGTGATTTTTCATTGACATATGTATGAATACGTTTCATTGTATGTTTAATGATTTGGATGGCATGTGTTTCAGTTTCATACATTGCTATATTTATTTTCCCTCATATAGTTATTTTAATGGGATGTATTTCTATTTAGTTTCATTACATATAATTTTATGCACTTCTATTTAGTTTATTTATTTTATGTCATGTATTTTCAATTATAAACCATTATATATTAACTATTCTCATATATTCATTATTTATTATTATTTAATTACTCTTATTGATAATTTGATATCACCCTTATTATTTTTCATTCCCTAGGTATCCACGAAGTGTAATATCAATGATACATTTTAATTTTTTAAATGGATAAGAGTTACCCTCGATGTCATTTATTTATATATTATAGAGAGAGAAATATATTTTTTAATTAGTTTATTGTTTTTTTTAAAAGACACATATATGAATCGAGTTTAACAAGTCTACAAAACACTACAGTCATTCGGGGCATGATTCCTTATAATCATGTCAATGTAATGAGTAAAAGACAACAATTCTTGGATATTTGAGGTTGGGGCGCTATATTTGGCATTAAAGAATGTTTAGTAGCAACATTGGAAACTATATTTATGAAAACAAGATAAATTAATATATCCTTAAGGTATAATTTGAGGATAAGTATATATAAACACCCTAGAATTTTGGTAAAGTATTTATTATATGGGTATTCTTAGAAATAAATCCATATCTGGATACTAAAAGTGAATGTTGTTCTAGAATAGATATACCTAGTAGTATTATCTCTGACATGGTGTTTCGAACATGACTCTGGGAAACCAAATACACAAAAACAAGCTTTTATATGCTTCTCGTTTGATAGATATCATGGGTATTATTTGGATAATATGAATTTTCTTTAGAAACAATTTTTAAAAACATTAATGTATAATGAAAATAAATATCCTAATTTAAACCCAATATATTTTTGATTTGAAATAAGGAGTCACGATTCAGAAATCCTATAAATGATATTACCGGTAAATTGTAGATCCAGAAATGACTTGTGTGGAATATAAATTGGTGATGTATTTATGTATAGGGGTTGTGTTGAAATCCATTATTAAAAGAATATTTAATTATAAAACTTATTAAAAATATTCACATCATATTTGGGAAATTATATTAATATGGTTTTAGAAATTCAAGGAATGTATATTGGGTGAAAGCCTATCAAGTATAGAAAGGAAACAGATTGGGAACCCATGGCCGAAGGATGATAAGGGTTTCATGCTAAACACAGACCTATGAAATGTCGTGTATAATATTTCAGTATTTTTTAGTTTAACAATTTGATGAATAAAAATTAATGATGAACAAGTAGAATACATTTTTATAATTAGAGATTAATCTATTACGAGTATTGGATTTGATTAATGCTAACGAAAAATAGTTGGTCTTTACACACTTCAATGAGTCTTAATATCCTTTATAAATTTAATTTGTTTATTCAAGAATGAAAATTAATTTTTTAAATATTTATAATTTTATCCACAGAAAACCAAAATTTACTGTTGTCCATATGAAATTGAAACATATCAAGAAATAATATTTTGTTATATTCTTTTCTAGTAAAATAATTACCACTAATTAGTAGACTGACATTTAAAAATGTAGTCATAATACATTAATTTTGGGAGAAGCAATTTTCTTCTAAATCATCATATATTTATTTATTTGAGGACCTCAACATTCCATTGATCATTCACTTGTTTTGGACTTATACCTTCATTAAATATCTATAAATATTTAGTCTTTTCCACCAAGTACATATCTCTAATTTCCACTAATGTTCTCGTACATAGAGACCATGTTACATGCTGGTACATGGGTCCTTTGTACATAACAGTCAATCATTTCTAGAAGATGTTTTACAAACCCTTATCACTATTTGGGAATCCAAAATAGATAAAACCAAACAATCAATCAACATTATTGATATTAAATTTCAAGGGGGAAATTTAATTGTGGTGGATTGAATTTAATATCTTAAAATTATAATATAAGAACTATGCATTCGATAGTGTGCATGACACGTGACCCAAAGAGTGTAATGGTATATAAGATATACATAATTTATAAAATATACTCATTATATATTTCAGTGAATACAAAAAAAATTTATCATGTGTTATATAAAAGAGTGACCTTCATTGATATCTTCAGTTACATGCAGGAGAAACATTTCTCAACATCGTTCATTATACGATGATCATGTTTCCCCAAATAAAATTGTATTATTATTATTTAATATTATATATTAAAATCAGGCATTATGTTAGTGGTTATGAATAGTTTTAACTTTCATATGAAAATTTATGTTTTTTATAAATATAAAATTAATACATTGGTTACTAATTAAATAGAAACAAAAATAACCACAAATAACATAATTTTTTTTGTTTTTTTATGCTTCCAAATACATTTTGTCTTAATATCCACACTCAATTAAAATTAGTTAATTAATTAAATGAAATATATATTCTTTTATTGAACAAAATATAATTTATATTTATCCATTATGATTGAAATGGATTAGATAAGAAAAAACTACATTTTATACATAAAACATACATTTTTATAACGACAATTTTAGAACTTTGTAATGGAGAACCTATATTAAATCAGAATTTTGACACTATTATATGTTGAATTTTATAAAAAAACTTCATTATTGAATTCATAATGTCAAAATTATCTAATGGTAATTTTTTTTTATTTTTATGAGAAACATTATTTATTTATGAATTGTGAAAATTAATTCATTTTAGTTAAAAAAAATTTCATCTAAATAATAATTATTGATAAATTTTATTTTAATTATTTTAATTTCATATTTTTAAAATTATACATATATTAATATAATTTAGCTCATTATAATCAATTTGACTTTGAAATTTAATATACAAACATAATAATTTATTGAACATTTATCATGTAAATCAAGTTAAATTAAATGTCTACCAGATTTGAAATAATAATTATTTTTCCACATCATTGATTTGAATGAAAAAAACAGATATAAACCAATTTAATAAGTATGTTATTTTCAGTCTAAAAATATCGAAATAAATTTTTTCCAAAATGATAAGTGAATGTGATTAAAATTAATTCTCATGATTAATGCATAATTATGATTAAAATTGAATTAAACCTCACATTTTAGGGCCCAAATAACAGACACATGTCTAAAACCGAGATTTTTGAATTATATAAACCCTAAAAAAATCCATTTTTATTGCTTATGATTATGTAAAAAATGGTCTATACCTAACTTGTTTTCAAATATTCCAAGTCAGTATGTTTTCTTATATATAAAATTACAACACCTATCCCACTTCTCCAAAACTCTCAATCCTCTTAAGATAAGATAAGCCCCCCAAATATTTCCTCGAAACATCAATCACCATGAAATTGAAAACTCTAATTTGGTATAAATCAATTCATGGAAGCTATTCTTTCAAACATAATGAAGATACCGGATTAAGTGGTAACACTTTATCTTACGATTTTTATTATCACTTCATTTCTCAACCCCTATACACTTGTTATTCTATTATTGTATAAAAAAACTAGTATCATTAATATACCATGATTTTATTATGCTAACGGATCAACCTAAATTTACACACACCTGCAGAAAACTATTAATGAACACATTGTTTCTGTGTATGGTGAACTATAGTCTCACGAAACAATGATTGTTCATTTTTACCTTACAACCTATCATAGTGGAAATTATGATGGAAACTCTATTTATATATTTTATATATTATATTTATTATTTATGTATACTTATTTAATCATTTGTAACAAAAACAATTAATAATATCTATTTTACATTAATAAGATATCATAGTTTGAGGATGTGTGGACAACCACCCCCTCAAAGCTATGTGATTCATTCACATGATACATTGAATGTATAAATGATGGTTATAATCTAATATATGATAATTAAAAAATTATAGATTATATTAATTAAATAATTAAAATTATTTATATATATATACATATATATAATTTTCTTTACTACCCTTTAACACCCTTAAAATGTTTTAAAGTTAGTTGTGGACATGTGGACTACTTCCTTATCTACATACGCGACTTTCTTTCATCATAGGATTTGTTTATTTAAGTATGTGTGATTAAATAATGTGAAATGTTTTAAATAATTCCCATTATGGAGTGATATGGTGTTACTTGCATTCCTTTCATAACGATAATTGAAAATTGAGATCGTTACTCATGCGTACGTAAAGCCTAAAGTCTTCATGATTGTAACATTGATTCAATTTTAAAAAATATCCATAATAAATGATATTAAAATTATAATTTTTTTAAATATGATAATTATTTAAGGATTATTATTCTCTAGAAGTTTAATAATCCACCTTTTACCATAATTTTCAAATGGAATTTATTTTCAACAAAAAAAATTTCAAAACACCCGACATAAACTCCATTTTTTAAGTAGTTGTATGAAACACATTATAAAGTGAAATATAAGTAATTATAAACATGAATAAAGTTTTATATAAAGTATAAAATTAACAAAAAATTATTATATACGATGTCAATGGATTATCACTAGAAAGGATACTCAATGTAAGGGATTCTCACCTCAATTTTTACATCCATGAGATAAATGTCATGTTCTCTACTTAAATATTTATGTTGTGTATCTAATGCCCATTTTTATAAATTATATATTTAATTCCATAAATTTAATGGAATTTAAGAATTTCATTTAATACAATTCTTTCATATGGTTTATAATTTAAAATGTTTTAATGTTTTATGTGACACTTTTTGATGTTTTATCATTATTTTCCTCAAGATTAATACTAATGATCATTCAATGGAATTCCCAATCATGGATGTTAAATAACCATTTTTCAATATGACCATTAATTAATCTCAATTTATTAATAACCATTTTTATGTATTATTACAATTTATCAACACATTAGTACTCAATATGTTTGAAACATGTTTTAATGAGAACACAATGTCATTATATCAATAGTTGGAGAACATCTATTCTTCAAAAAACATGATTTATTAAAATGTTTTCAAAAATGTGTTTAAAATAATTTGGTAAATAATTTTTACCCTTTTGGTATTTCACCAATGTTTTAAAAGTTATCATCTCATCTCTTTAAAAATAAGGAACATTTTTCCAATTTACCTTGGAAAAGGAACGTAATTTTTACATTGTACAGCAAGTACGGGTTTACATGTTGACATTCCATTGGAGATTTCATTTTATTTTGAGAAGGATATTTTTTATAGAAAATGAATTTAATTTTTTTTTAAGATAATGTTTTTTATAAACATTTACCAAAACAAGATAATATTTTCCACAATATTTTTTTTAAAATATCTTTTTATAATATTTATATTCATCAATAAAAACAAATTATTTTACACCACCTTGGGTTTTTTATATTGATACGATACTTAATAATCATAAGGATGGATTATGATTGATTTGGCCATGGTTAGTATTCATATTCACTTCCTTAATTTCTTTTATCCCGTTAAAATATTCAATCTCATATTCATTGAATTTTCCATAATTATCCATTTTATTTACCATAAATATTACTATTTCCTAAACAAAATACCATTTTACATTTGGTGTATAAATTTAAAATTACTTTATTTTTTCTGTAAATATTTAAAAATCTATATATCACACTCCGTACATATACATGATAAGGAACATTATTTAATAGATTTTGTGATATATGATGAATGGTTTTCACTGATACAACTTGGTTGGTGCCTTCTATAACCACTCGATTCATCAGTAGTCTCATGGGATGAGTCATTTGGGTAGCTTCCTCAGTTGGAGTTTTATCCATCATTTTGTAAACTGTCTTGTGATGGGACTTGATTGTAACAGTACCATGTATCAGGTAAACATTACCTGTAATACTAAAATCATTTCCCTTATTTATATTCTGTTTTTATCCATCCATGATGTAACGCCCTGATCCCGTTCATCCAGACTTAGTACTTAAATATTCTATGTAATTTTTTTAAAAAAAAGACACTGAAAGATTACTCAACTCATAACACAAAAGGGGGAAATTTTACCCCTCTAAGATTGGATGATTAGACAAAACCTTACATTTATCAGAGTTGAAAACAAAAATAAAACTTCAATCCACTATGCTTCAACACATGCTAACTCCAGAAGTGATGCCTTCTATGATAACTTCCTAACATACATGTGAAAAATAATTTTATAAAAAATGATGATATCTAAATTTCCCATTAATGTGTTTTGAAAACCTTCCCTAAATCCCTTTTAAAAATATCACATGACAATAAATTTGAAATGTTCAACTAAAAATACATTTGAAAAATAATTCTTTGAAAAATAATTATACTTCAAAAACCCTTTTAAATTAATCCAGTGATTCAATTTAAAATATTAATCATGCTCATAGAAACAAAACAACTGAGCCCACTCGAAACATTGAAGGCTATCTTGGGCCTACCCATTGGATGTATAAATTTAATATCAAATTCCCTATCATATTTAGAATGTTTGAGTACCAGTTTTTTGAAAACATTTTTGTCTTATATTTCCTTATATATATATATTTTCCACTGGTGTGTTAATTTTGAAAATATAATTATAATCATTAAAGGAACAAATAAAAACAAATATTTACTTAAAATTATATATTCGACTTTGTATAATCGGATCTCATGATACATGACATTTCATAAACATATGGAAGTTAAATCAACATCCATGAACTTGAAATTTCTAATACATATTTATTAAATTTCTTTTATTCATGAAGTTATATTCTAATAAAAATAGAGAACATATAATTCTATCTCTTTAAAAATAATCAATAACAATATATAATATGTCTCATGCCTAAAAATCATCAAAGAAGTATTTTATATTAAATATAATCATCCTTTTCATATAAACATATGTTTTTATAAAACATGACTTTACGTATAGATATATATATATATATATATATTAATTTATAAATGTAATGATAAAAAAATCATCAATGTCTGGTCATAATCATGACTTTCATATTCCATGCTCCTAATTAAATTATGGGATTCATAATTTATAAATTCATATATGAATTAATAATTTGTTAACAATTTATTTGAAACAATTATATACATGAGAATCAAGCTAGTATATACATATATATAATATTATATTTCAATAGAAAATTCAAATATAAAATCATGTTTGATTTTGAATTAAACTATTAGGTAATTTTATTCCTAATTCAAATTTCATGTGAACATAAACATAATTAGAATCATATTGAAAACCCATTATTTTTATTTTCACTTCAAAAAAGAAATATAAAATTTTCAAAAAAAAATGACTTAGCATCAGAAAGGTGAAACATAATTTTAATAAATTAAATCCCATAAATAAACCCAATTAAACAATTTCCATCAAGAATAAATAAACATTATACCAAACATATACCGATGTAATAAAAATATGAATCAATCTATTAAAATTTATCAATGTTTTGAAAAAAACATGTTTATTTTTTTTGTATGAAACTCATAATTAAAATTGGATGAAACAAATAATTTTAGAAAGTAAAAATATAATACCCTTAGTCAAAATTATATAAATTGTGATAGATAAAAAATAGTGGAAAACTCCATTGGAGACAACATTGAATGTCAATAAATCAAAGATGAAATAAATAATCTATTGAAAAAATATAATATAGGTAGAATACTAACTTGACAGAACAGATATAACAAATCCACTACTCGTTTTTATGGATGAACCATTCCACCTATTTGCGGCAGGCACGCAATGCCATAAAATGGACATATAGTACCCTCTCTATTTATAATATCAATTAAACTGTATAGACAAAAACATTATTAAATTTAATCAACAAATTTCCCAAAAAATTGGTTTTATTGAAATTCATGTTGAGATATCATGAAATATTATATTCATATAATTCTGCAACTCGACAGAAGAATATATTGAATTGATTGTTTAAAAAATTAATTGATACATATTACATATGATAATTTGGTTGGATTAGCATCTTTGTTGGGATGAATCAATGAAAAACCACACAAAAATATGTGAATCTAAAATCAAAACTATTAGATAATAAAAAAGACATAGAAACCTTTTCAAATTAAGACATATTGAAGGATCATTGACAAAAATACAGATTCAATAGAAATCATTGATTACAGAAATATAGGCTTGTCTAACACTCATCGATCCACATCCATACGTAACAAATCTGAATTATTTAAAATCTATATACTAAACAATGACATTTTAAGGGAAATCGAACTGAAGATAAAATTAATTGATGTAATTATATACACCAACATGAAACAAGTGGGAGAAATAGATAGAATAAGTCACTATTAATTAGATCACAATCATATTTGGACATAATAGTCAAATAAACACAAAAAAACCTCCAGATACCACAAAATTAAAAGATTGCAAAATTGTAAGGTTGTTTTCCATTAGATCTCTAAAAATACACCTATCACAGTCAAAACAAAACATACTGAAGCTCTCCAGCGGTCAAGAATCACTCCAGCATCAACACGAACTCTAAAACACTCAACTTTATTTCATAACTCATTTTTTACCGTCGATGACAACAAAGACATGCATTGATCCACATCGACCTCAATCCTAGATGAAGAACAACGATTGAAATAGATGAGCTAGACAACTCATGGTGGAACGACTCATGGATTTTAATATGAAACCCTACCCCTATCCTGGACCAAAACAAATCCCCCTATTCATGATTCATTTCTTCTTTTTTGTTTGATATATATATTTTTATATATCATTTACCGTGGTTATTTATTTAAATATATATATACATAAAAAGTTTTTTATATATCATAATTCATAAATCTAATTTTTTGAAAATACTTTTATTAATTTCCATTTTTAATAACATTAATTTGTTTTGAAATTTAAATTATATAAAATAAATAATTTGAAATAATTTAATATTTTGATCATATATTTTAATTCTTGTTTATATATTTTCAATAATTATTATCATTTATTTAATTTAGTTTCATTAATATTAGGGAAAACTTATTTTCATATCAAATGAAAATAAATTTTACAAATCCAAATAATAATGAAATTCAATGAATTAAATCCTTCTAATAACATTATTAATGGTTATTGAAAATCACAATTAAAGTAAATATAATATGTTTTTCTTCTCAATATATATAAATAACCAGTTTATTCAAAAAATTATAATAATATAATGTTTATAATGTTTCCTTTAAGTAACTTTATTTATTTAAAATAATAATATATTATCAAATTTTATTTCATGAAAACTATATTTCATAAAATTATAATTAATTTATATTATCTCCATAAGTCATTGTATATTTAAATAGTGACATGTTGAAAAATAATTAATGTAAATATGAAATTTAACATAAATTAAAGTAAACAAAATTTCATTTTGATTAAATGAAATTACATAATTTTATAAAAAAAATTATAACATTATTTATTTAATTACATAAAATATTTGGGATTTTACACTTTGATTTTGTATTTGAATATCTATGGATTTATTTAATTTTTAGGCTTCAATTATTATACATCTATGATATTTTTCATTGACATATATATGGATACATTTCATTCACAATTTATTTATTTTGATGAAATGTCTTTTGGTTTCTTACCTTGAAGTATTTATTTTGCCTCTTCATGTTATTTAAATGGAATGGTTTTCCAGTCATTACCTTGAAAATATTATTTATGCACATTCATTCATTTTATTTATTATAGGACATCTAGGATCAAATATTTACTTTATCATATTGTCTATTATCCCTGATTCATTATTGATTGCACATTTCAATCCATTTCCTAATATTTGAGCTCACCCTTATTAGGTTTCGTTCACTGGGTATCCATTAAGCTTATTATGAAAGATCTGAATGGATTTACATGTGGATTAGAGTTTCCCTCTGTGTTGTTTATTTATATTTCAGATAAAAAATGATGTAATTAGTGTATTCTTTTGTAAAAAGGGACTCATGTATGTATTTGTTTTAACAATACAACTAAATATATTGGATCTTTCAGTGTTGATTCCTAGTAATCATGTGAATATAATTTGAAGAAAATACCAGTTTCTCGCTACCTAGGGACGGTGCGCAATAGTTAGTATCAATGGAATTTTTCTAGAAACCATGGGTTATATATTTAGGAATACATATATTATAGAACATATCCATATAGTATAGTTTTAGGATATGAATATATACAAAACCTAGAGTTTTTGGTAAATTATAGATTATGTGGATCATCCAAGAAATACATCCCAATCTGCATACAATATTTGGATGTTGTTCTAGCACAGATGTACCCAAGAGTAATAATGCCGACATGGTCTTCTTGGCCTGACATATGGTATCCTTGTACAAAAAATGGGCCTTATTGTATACTTATTTTTAAACTCCTGGGGTATACACTTTTGATAATCATATTTTTCATGAAAAACCATTATCATGAATTAGAATAGATAATGAACATGAATTTTTTAGTTTAATCCAAAGGTATCTTAAATTAGAAATAAGGAGTCCTAATTTTGAAATCCTATAAATGATTTTATTTTTAATCGCTAGAAACTAGAAGGGATTTTATGTAAACATAATTGATGATGTATTTAAATATAATGGATGTATTGAAACACATTATTAATGAGCTATTTAGTTATTAATGTTCATTCATGTATGTCCATCTTATTTTGGAAATTATGTTAATATTGATGGAACCATGGTCTTCTATGCATGAATTAGAGTCTAGTTTGTGTTTTATGGAAATCCTCAGTGAAAGTTCATAATGCATACCATCAAAGTGATCATAAAGTTCATAGAGACAATAGTTTTGAAGCTGGTTCCATTTCCCAGTGTGTGCCAAATTTTTGGGCCTGAAAATCGACAAATGGAGAAAAGTGATTTTGGTAAAGTGACTTGCGCGCTGTGTACTTGAGGGAAAGGAAACTTGAATGCCATATGTTTTTCAGGATCAGAACATGGAAAATTGGAAAACGGATTAGGGTTGCTCAAGTTTTGGGCTGGTCGCGCAAGTGACATGCACACCGAGAAAGGACTTGCGTGTCGACGCCTAGTAGGTTGGAAAGTTATGATCCCATTGTTCTTCAAGATTATAGCTTCATAAAATGGGAAAAGAAAGTAGGTCGTGCAATTATTGTTGTGTTAGCGCATGTGAGTAGTGCGATAGAGGTTATGGTGGTTGGAGCGGCGCACCGGGACTTGCGCGCCGTGAGGACACTTGCGCGCCACTGTGCAGGGGGTCCAGTTTTCCTATAAATAGAGGACCACCCCCACCTCATTTTAAATGAAGTTCAAGACTTAGATATTTTTAGATCTCTCTTTATCCAAATGGTTGAGTCGTGAAAGTGGTAGTTGGGTCGTTCATGAAGTGGTTGTGCGCCAGTTGTTGGCTGCGCGACCAAGGCAGTTTGGGAGTTAATGGTGCAGAGTCGCACTAGTTTGGAGTTGAAGGGGGCAAGGTCGTGCATGTTTGTTGGTGTCACCTACGCACCGATTTTGAACTACGTAAGTGACTTGTGTGCCATTCTTGAAACATGAACACCGGTCTTGAGAAGCACGCCAAGTGAGGTTGTTGTGCGCCGGTCCTTTTGTAGCTGCATGAAATCTGGAAGATTGCTCGATACCTTCAGTGAAAAGTGGGATTAGTATATGATTGAAAGTTGTACTTCAACAGAGCATCAACATTAAACATAGGATGAATTATTTGGAAATGATGAAGATACCATCATGTCTGTAAACTGAGGCTGACTTCACTAAGGGAAGGGAGCTAGGTAGAGTCAATAGGAGTGTCCCGAGGGAAGCAGTAGGCTATCCCTGAACCTTTTTAAAGGTAGTGAGCCTGGGACTGAGTGACTATTCCAGAACAATTTTAATCCACAAATAGTGAATGTTAGTGGAATTTAGTATGACCGACAACTTGTCGGCGTATGCTCCTTGGACGTAGCCCTTAGCGGTGAACCACTTAAAAATTAATGTGTCATCTCTTTGCACGTGGTTGTTTCATTTCAGATCATATTAATCATACAGGTTTGACTACTTCTTACAAACATGGGAACAATATCATTGTTTTTAAAAGAAAATGTTTTCACCCTGATACACCCCTCCCCTCTTAAGGTGTTCTGGAGTCCTACAAGTGGTATCAGAGGGTAATGGTTGCTGGTGTTGAATCTGTCCTTTTTCGTCATGGAGAATGCAGTCAATGCCAGGGGAGTCTCTCTCTTCGATGGAAGTAATTTCTAGATCAGGAAGAAGTTAATGAGATCTCATTTATGATCTCTAGGAATGGATGTCCTCTTTACTATTGTGTAAGGAATACATGTTACTGATCTAACAGGTCAGGCTATGACTAATATAGACAGGAAAGTTCTTGATGTAGATGCTAAAGCTTAGAATGCTATCACTATAGCTCTTTTTGATCAAATTTATCTAATGTTGATGAGTTGCACCTCAGAAAAGTCTATGTGAGATAAACATGAAAATATCTATGAAGGAGGCAGCAAGGTGAAAGAGGCAAAACCTCAAGTCCTACATAACAGGTTTCATGATTTAAAGATGCATCCTGATTAGAATGCTAATTCATTCTTCAATCGGATCACTGATGTAGTGGGAGCAATATGGGGGCTTAGAGAAAAAAATTGAAGTCATTGATATCGTAATGAAAATATTGCAAAGACATCCTCATTTGTACAATGAAAATGTATCTTCCCTTGAAGATAGAGATCTTTCTAATCATTCTCTAGATTATCTGCTAAGTTGTATTGTGGAATATGAGATGAGAGTCAAACCTAAAGATGCTATGACTCGTGTTAGCAAGGAAATGGCATTCAAATCCATGGACAAAATGAAAATTACCGAAGATAGTGGTGATGAAGATGATGAGGAAAAAGAAATTAATTCTATAAAGTCTCCTAAATTTCAAGGATATTTTTTTTCTTAAATTCTTTGAGATTTTACGAGTACGCAGTTTCTAACGGCACCTGATTCTGAGGCTCGGTGTGCCTGGAATAATTTTCTGAAGTTTAGCTCGGGTACGTTAAGTGAATGAACAAGAGGGTTTTTCTATCTTTTGAACTGGTTCATGGAATTGAAATATGAGGGCACCAATGAACTCACAGTGCCAGTAATTTCTTTGGGGTACCTTTATTGAAATTGAGTTTTCACAGGAGGGGAGGTTAATTTTTGTGGATTAAATGAGAAGTAAATAAAATTGTGGAACAATTTTCATTTTATATCTAAGGTGGTTTTATCCTAAATGGGGGAGTTATAGAGGGACCCACTTTCACCTAACTACCCATGTGAGGATAAATGTTAGGTGGGGCCCACATGATCCCCAAACCATCACATTCCCTAAAACTCCTTAAACACCCTCTTAATTTTGTAAACTCCCCATTACTTGTGAAACCTTTCCACCTTCTCTCTTTCCCTCTTAACTCTTGCCAACACACATTAATCAATTCATTGAACCACATCAATTAATTAATTATGTGTTCGAATTTTAAATTTTGAATGCATGGAATGATTATATAAAATAAGGAGAAGCCTTATTTTATTTTTTGTTGTCTTGATGTGTTGAGATTTTTTTGAGAAAGATCAGGAGTTTTGAAGAACGATTCATCTCCTTTGTTGAAGAATACCAACTCTCCGACAAAGAACATCGACTCGGTGACTACCCTTGTTTATCATATTCATCCACCACGGTAATGGAGGAGACACCAATGTGGGAACTCACTAAAGACGTGTCACCTTCTATTATTCTCTCCATGTGAAATGAGGAGACATCACTTCCCCGGGTTCACACCAATGATGACGGAAAAGATACCTTCATTCACGACGCTTGTCAATCGTGATGTTCTATTTGAGGTAGGGGTTTATTCATGAAAGTGGATGTTCACATACCCCATACTCATTGGAAATACTTTTTAAATATGGCTGATTGTTATCTTTTTACGCGGAGGGTGTGGGCCAAACGAACACGGCCTGACAACCCTCCGTTGTTCTCGTTTGTTATTATAGAATCAGAAATCGATGGCAGAGGAGGCAGGACACCATAGTGCCATGCCAGGTACGTGACACTGGCGGCCGACTCCATCGCACCAGTTGTGCCGGAGGAACAGAGACCTGCTATACGGGCCTCTTCGGCGGATGAACCAGACGTCCCAACAGCTGACCCAGCAGAGGAAAAACGCGGTGCCAGGCGGGCGCCACACTGAGGAACGAGACGTCATGTTAGCCGGATAAGTGGAGTTGGACCGCGGATCCTAGAGGGATTCGTGCTGGATGACCGGCGGCCCAACCATGTAGGCCGCGTGCGAAGAAGACCGGCCAGTCTAGCTGGCCAGTTTGGGGAAGGGCGGTGCCACCTAGTGCCGCCGATGTGGAAAACAGGCCCACCCTTGGAACCCGTTCAGCCAGCCAGCCGAACCAGCCAGGCCACGCCAAGATGGGACAAGGCGAGCTGCACCGGGGCGGTCCGAGCCGGGCCATGCCGGGTCGCACCTGGTTGGGCCAAACCGCGCCCCACCAGGCCGTGCCGCGCCCCGCCGTGTCAGGCAGCGCCCCGCCGGGTCAGGCCGCTCCACTTCGGGTTAGGCGGCGCCCCATCGGGCCGAGTTGTGTATTTTATTTGGACTTGTCTGACACCCTTGCTGGGTTGGACCCGTCAAACAGTATCAACCAGACCCGTTGGCCCACCGAGCTAAACAGGTCGGTCCAATTAATCACTTAAACGTGAATATCATAATGATCGCGCGTCCGATCGACGCGCCGTCTGCGACACTATGACCCTATCATTGAGATAGTTCTTTTATGATACTCTAAGTGAGTTTTTGACGACTAAGGATATATACTGGGTTAGAAATGAGTGTATTTCTAACTAGGCCCCTGGAACGGAAAATCCATTATATCTCAGACATGGCATCCGATTGATGCACGGTTTGTTGCGTTGAGTTCCTATTGAAGAGACAGAACGTAGGGATGCATCAACTCTAGACTTCATGATAGTTGATGAATCGACCCCCTTGGCTCATGAATCAGACCCTCTTGGAATCGAGCGTGCTTTGTGTGGGAACCCTTAAGCTGGCTGCGACTGCGATGACAATGATGATGTAGTTGGATCCTACGTGGGTTCAGTAGCGAGGATGATTGTACATGGATCCTCCATGGGTTCTGCATCGATGATGACTGTACATGGATCGTAAATGGGTTCTGATGTGATGGTTATTGTACTTGTATCCTACTTGGGTTCTGCAGTGATGACTTATGTACTTGGATCCTACATGGGTTCGGCAGGGGAGATGATCCAGATGCTACATCTATCATCTCCACCCCTCTTCATGAGTTGTATACCTGTGTGGGCTGAGTCTTGACTTTAAGTCATTATCATCGATGTGATTGACTTTCTATCCTATGTGGATTAAGTTTTTCTTTCCTCTGTTGACTGATTTGTACTTGGGCTCGTGAGTTGGGGCCGAACTAGAATTGATGAATTAGGTATATGTAGGGTCATATACCTAAGTAGAGTTGGTTGATACTTTTCGTTTGTATCTTTCCTTTGTGGTTTATACTTTGTGTATTCTGGGAGACCTTTGGGGTTCTCAGGGTCCATACTGAGTAATGTATACTCACCACTTCACGGGCTATGCCCACACTACGTTGTGTTGAATGCAGATGATAGAAAACACTGATCGATGTGGATTTAAGTGGAGTGGGACAGTACCTGGAGGTGGACCACTTGGTGGGACGTACACGGAGTGGACGGCTGGACCTGAGGAGCTGAGAAGGCCATTTGTACCCACCCTTAGGTGGGATATCTGGAGGATGACTCAGTGGTGGCTGGTTTACTTTACTGCAGTCGTTCTTTCTTTACTGTTGTACTATACATTCAGTTGGGTTTGTATTCTGGCCCATTTACATTCGAGCACTTACTTTTATTATCATTTTACATAGTGTTTACTTTAGCTAGAGTTCTCTGTTTTGTTTGTTTACCTATATAAAGGAAATCCCTTCCCTTTTATTAGGATTTATGCCTTTGTTGCTAGTCTCCAGCCCTTGGCCTATAGGAGGTGGGCTGGGGGTAGTCAAGGCATGGACCCCGAGGATGGGTCTTGAAAAATTGGTATCAGAGGAGTTGGTTCTACGGCAGAACTTAGGACTCTGATAATTTCTTCTTGTGAAGAAATATTGTTAAGGGTATTGAGTGTTGTTATCAGTCTAGGGAATCCAGTGTTGGTGCGGCGGCTGACATATACATACACCAGGATCCTAACTTCTGATTCCCGACTCAGTGCATGAAAACATTGATTGCATGGGTGTTTCAAAAGATTTTATTGTGATTAATTTGTTTCAGCTAACTAGGTATACTGTATTAACCATGGCACACCTATTACTTTTTAGGATGTTCCCACGAAGGCAGTCAGGTAGGGTTCCGAACTTTGTGCGAAATGGCAGCCCACCGAGATACGAGGCCATGATGCAGGGCCCTATTACAGCGGAGCCACCACCAGTACCTCTTCATGCTGGGCCACCGATACCACCGGCCCCCGCAGCAGAGAGTGCACGCTGCCTGAGTGTGCCACACGAGTTTCAGCGATAGAGGACACCCAGGTTCCACGGAGAGATGGACTCTCAGGCAGTCGAGGATTGGCGGAGGCTATGGTTCATGTCTTCAGTTTGGTAGGGACACCCGCAGATCTTATGGTGATCCTTGCGGTGTGTCTCCTGCATGTAGTAGTAGGTAGATGGTCGAAACTGATGCTCCAAGTGCACGGTGAGGCATCTCTACTTTAGACGGACTTCAAGAGCTTCTTCCTCTCGGAGTTCCTACCAGCCACCCTCTATGCGGTACACATCCAAGAGTTACTACAGCTACGGCTGGGCAGCATGACAGTATCCCAGTACTCGGTGAGGTTTTCTGACCTCTCGTGCTACTCCACTAACATGGTTCGAGACCAATTCTTCAAGGACCGGACCTTCGAGCAGGGACTGAGTCATGATATCAGGGTTTCGATGATCTCCATCATCATTCCGACGCACAAAGGAGTACTGGAGCGAGCCCTTATTGTAGAGAGCTTCCTTGCTAAACCTACAATAGCAGAGAGGCATACCGCAGGGCAACACATAGCAGAGTCATCTGAAGTTGGTAGTAGGAAGATGTTGCAAAGGTCCAAGAGAACCAGGACATCAGGTGGGCGACCATAGGATACTGGTTTGGAGGTGCGGTGCACACGTAGAAGAGCCAGTCATACGAGAGTCAGGCAGTGCAATGCATGTAGCGGGCATGGCCACATGGCTCGTGACAGCCTGACTCGCCATGCAGAGGAGCAGCAGATCGTTAAGGGACCACCCAGACAGAGGAAAAGGTTCAACTGTGGTGGTCCGCAGGGAGAAACCGGACGAGGCAGAGGAGCAGGCCTAGAAGCGGGTGGTGGGCGACGCTTTGAGGCTCTACCACCACCACCACAAGAAGGTCCACCATGACCACAGGGATCTTGCGGACAGAGGCAAGCTCAACTTCAGGTAGTGGAGTATTACAACCACATCACACCTGAGATTGTTCGAGTTACTATCTATGTCTACTCCACCCTTGCTGCAGTTCTTAGAGACACTGGAGCGAGTCATTCTTTCATTGTCGTTGCCCTTGTTCAGAGCATGGAGATTCCGTTAGAGCCATTAGATCGATCCTTACTGCTAGAGACTCATACGGGAGAAGACTCGATGATTACACACTCATTTCGGCAGTGTGAGATTACTCTAGGAGGTGATAGCTTCGACTATGATCTTATTGTAGCGTCGTCGAGGCCTTACGGCGTCATCTTTAGTATGGACTCGTTATCTACAGTCCATGCCCAGATTGATTGTATTAGGTGCAAAGTGCGGTGTGTTTTCACAGATGGGAGTTGGATCACATTCACCAGTGATATGGGAACCTTTTCAGCGTAGGATGGACTTACGCAGAGGAGAGGGAAACCAATCACAAATCAGTTGGCTAGTATCATTCTCAGAGTATTTGATGTCCGAAATCCGAGTTTTCTTGTTGTGGTGGATCAGTTTGCAGACGTTTTCCCTGATGGCGATCCAGGACTACCTCCTTGGAGAGAGGTGGCCTTCAATATTGACTTGTACCCCAAGACAACACTGATATTTACACCAGCATATCGGATGGCTCCTGCCGAGCTTCGTGAGTTTTGGGTACAACTGGAGGACTTGCAAGACAAGGGATTCATCTGAACCAGTGTTTCACCTTGGGCTTCTCCGATTTTATTCGCCACGATGGATGATGGGAGCTTATGACTATGTGTCGACTAATGCTGCCTGAATCACATGTCTGTAAAGAACAAGTATCCACTCCCGAGGATTGACGACCTCTTTGATCAGCTAAATGGAGAACGATAGTTCTCAAAGATAGACCTGAGGTCAGGCTATCATCAGCTCAGAGTTCGAGAGGAGGATGTGAAGAATATGGCATTCCGGTGTCGATATGGCCACTATGAGTACTTGGTTATTCCTTTCGGCGTAACCAATGCTCCAGCAGTTTTCCTGAGTCTCGTGAATAGGCTCTTCCAGCCCTACCTTGCTTGATTTGTCTTATTCTTCATCGATGACATATTGATTTAATCGACTACTAAGGAGGAGCACGCCTACCACTTACAGGTTGTACTTGACACACTCCAAGAGCACCATCCTTATGGAAATCTCAAAAAGTGTCAATTATGGATTCGAGAGGTCCACATATTGGGTCACATCATCTCTGAGGCGGGAGTTGCGGTGGATCCTGTGACGATTGAAGAAATAATTTCTTGGGATCCACCCATTAGTGTGATGGAGGTGTAGAGTTTCCTAGGTCTGGCTGGGTACTACCAGTGATTTGGACTAGACTTCTCCAGAGTTGCAGCACCACATTTAGATTTGAAGAAGAAGTGGAAACCCTTCATGTGGTCAGATAGATGTCAGCAGAGCTTCCAGGAGCTGTGATAGATATTGACCAGTGCACCCATCTTGAGGCTTCTAGAGGAGGGCATAGGGTATGTAGTTTACTGCGATACATCAGGGAACAGACTCGGGTGTGTCCTGATCTTGGAGTGTAAGTGATCACTTATGGTTCATGACAGTTGGGGAAGCACGAGTAGAACTATGCTACCCATGACCTGAAGTTAGCAACAGTGGTATTCTCTTTGAAGATGTGGTGGCACTATCTGATGGAAAGCGCTTTACAGTCAACTCTAACGACCAGAGTCTTAGGTACATCTTCTGACAGAAGTGCCTGAACCTAAGATAGTGGTGATGGCTTGAGTTACTCCAAGACTATGAATTTGAGATAGTCTATACTTATGGGATGGGGAATATGGAAGCTGATGATCTGAGCAGGAGAACATGCATTCAGCTATTTGGAGAGGTGACATAGCAACTAGCTGAATTAAAGATATCCTTCGTGGATAGAGATAGAGCAGCCTTTATACAGTCTCTCACATTAACTCCCCCACTACATTAGTGGGTCAGAGAGGAATAGTGTGGGGAAGTTGACTGTGAGACGCGACGTGCACAAATATCCACAAGGCATGCACCTGATAAATTTTCTGTAGGAGGAGATCACGTAATCTTCTTCAGGGGATATATCATGGTACCAGTTTCATTATAGGAGGAGGTGATGATGGAGTTTCACACTTCCCCTTTGGCGGTACATCCATGATGAGTGAAGATGTTCCTGGATCTCAGATGATAGCACCGGTAGACAGGTATGAAGAAAGTTGTGGCAGAGTTCGTTTCACAATGCCTTACCTTCCAGTAGGTGAACGTGGAGCACCATGTTCTGGAAGGCTTGGTGCATCCCTTAGAGGTCCTGGAGTGGAAGTGGGACGGGATATATATGGATTTAAAGATGGGGCTTCCATGTACTTCCAGAGGACACGACTCCATCTGGGTGATTGTTGACCGACTCACCAAGTCATCCCATATCCTACCTATTAGAGAGTAGGGCTCAGTGGAGATCTTGAGACGCCTATATGTTTAGGAGATCATACGACATCATGGTGTTCCATAGTCTATCATCTCCGATCGAGATGCTCTCTTTACTTCTCGGCATTAGACGAGGTTGCATGAGGCATTTTTGATGCAGCTATTCCTGAGCACCACCTTTCATCCAATGAAGGATGGCCAGATGGAGAGGACCATTCAGAATCTCGAGGACATGCTCCATGCATGTGTTCTCAACTTTGGTGGCAGCTGGGAGGATCGTCTACCATTGGTGGAGTTTACGTACAACAACAGCTACAAATCCACCATCGGGATGACACTATACGAGGAATTGTATGGCCGACCATGCAGATCACCTCTGTGCTGGACTGTCCCTGGGGAGTCACCCCATGTAGGACCAGAGATGTTTCAGGCTATGACAAAGACAGTGCAGATCATCCAAGAGTGAATGAGGACTGAACTGAGGAGACAAAAGTCTTGTGCTAATAGGAGGCGGAGACCACTGGAGTTCAAGGATGGCGACCATGTTTTCTTACGTGTCTCACCTCGATGTTGATTACGAATATTTGGATGGGGTGGAAAATTATATTAGTTCTTCATTGGAATATTCCAGGTTCCCAGCTGGGTAGGCGAGGTGGCTTATCGCCTGGCTCTTCCACCTCAGTTGCATCAAGTGCATGACGTCTTCCACGTATCTCAGCTGAGGAGATACATGCATGACCCAAAGCATATCATTCATCATGGGGAGCTGGACATCGATGATGGGGTGGCTTTTGTGGAGGTTCAAGTGGAGATTGGGGATCTATAGGAGTGGGTCCTATGTGGACGTTCAATTCATTTGCTGCACATTCATTGTCAGGACGATAACCTCTAGGAGAGCACAAGGGAGTGGGAATCTCAGATGTGTGCACAGTACCCTCATTTGTTTCCCTAGTTTATGATGTATCTTTACTGGGACGTAATTCCCTGATGTGAGAGTAATGTAAAGACCCATAAATTTCAAGGATGTTTTTTTTGATAAATTCTTTGGGACTTTTTGAGTACACAGTTTCTGACGGAACCTGCTTCCGAGGCATAGAGTGCCCGGAATAATTTTATGAAGATTAGCTCGGGTACGTTCAGTGAAAGAACGGGCAGGTTTTTCTATAATTTGAACTGGTGCTCGGAATTTAAATATGTGGGCACCGATGAAATCGTAGCAATAGTAATTGCTTAGGGTGAACTTTACCGTAATTGTGTTTTCACGGGAGGGGAGGTTATATTTTGCGGATTAAATGAGAAGTGAATAAAATTGTGGAACAATTTTATTTTTATATCTAAGGTGGTTTTATCCTACATGAGATATTTAGAGAAGGACCCACTAGCACCTAACTACCCATGTGAGGATAAATGTGAGGTGGGTCCCACATGAGCCCCGACCCTTCACATTCCTGAAAACTCCTTGAACCCCCTCTTAATTTTGTAAACTCCTCGTTATTTGTGAAACATTTCCACCTTATCTCTCTCCCTCTTAACTCTTTCCAGCACACATTAGTCAATTAATTTAACCACTTCAATAAGTTAATTAACTATTTGAATCTTAAATTTTTAATTCATGGTATGATTAAATAAAACAAGGAGAAGTATTATTTTATTTTTGTTTGGATTTTTGTGTTGATATTTTGGGGATAATGCTCTTGAGTTTTGAAGAACTCTTCATCTATTTTGTTGACGAACGCCAACTCTCTGACGAAGAACATCGAATCGGCGACCGTAGTTCGTCATCCTCTTCTTCTTCTGTGGTAAGGGATGAGACACCGACGCGGGAACTCTCTAACCACATGGAACCTTCTATTCTTATCTTCATGACAAAAGATGAAATGTCACATCCTCAGGTGCACACTGATGACGACGAAAACAACATCGTCATTCATGACGCATGTCAACTGAGAACATCATTTTGAGGTAGTGTTTTATTCATTTATATTGATGTTTATGTACCCCATACTCATTGGAAATCATTGTTTAAATATGGCCAGTTTTTATCTTTTTACACGGAGGGTGCGAGCCGAACGAACATGGCCCAACAACCCTCCATTGTTCTCATTTATTATTCTAGAATCGGCAATCGAAGGCGGAGGAGGCACGACACCATCGCGCTATGCCGGGTACATGAAAAAGGAGGCTGAGTCCATTGCACTGGTTTTGCAGGAGGAACCGTACCCCAATAAACGGGCCTCTTCGGCAGAAGAATGAGTTGGCCCTATGGATGGTCGGGCGAAGGTGAACCGCAGCGCTAGGAGGGCTCCACGTTGCGGGCCGTCCGGGCGGAGCTAGACCGCGTCACTAGGAGGACACTGTGACGGAAGACCGGAGGCCCACCCATGTGGGCCGTGTGAGTTGAATACCGACTTGTCTAGCCGGCCAGTTTGGGGAAGGGCGGCACCACCTAGCGCCACCGGTGCGGAAAACCGGGGGGGGGTAGCGCCCCCCTGGAACCCTCTCGGCCTTCGGCTGAGCCAGCCGGGCATCCCCGGGCCGGGCCGAGCGAGGCTGCTCTAGGGCGGGCCGAGCCAGGCCACGCCAGGCCTGGCTGGGCCACACCCCGCTGGGTCGGGTCGCGCCACATTGGGTCGGGCCGCGCCACTACAGGGCGGGCCACACCGCTTCAGGACGAGTTGTGTATTTTCTTCAGACCGGTGCGACACCCTTGCTGGGCCGGACCCGTCAAACTGGGTCAACTCGACCCTTCAGCCCACTGGGCTAAACTGGTCGGGCCTATTAATCATTTAAATAGGAATAAGATAAAGACTGTGTGTCTGATTGATGTGTCGTCTGCGACACTAGGTCCCTTTCGATGAGGCGATTCATTTTCTATACACTAAGTGAGTTTTCGAAGACTAATGATAACAACTGGGTTATAAATGAAGGAATTTCTAACCAGGCCCCTGGAACTGAAAAGCCAATAACTCTCAGACCGGGCGTCCGATTGACGCACTGTCTATTGATTTGAGTTCCTATTGATGAGACGGAACTTCGGGATACATCAACTCTAGACTTCATGTTAGTTTATGTGTCAACACCCCTTGGATCGTGGAGCGGACCCTCCCAAAATCGAGGGTGCTATGTGCGAGAACCCTGGAGCTGGCTGCGTCTGCGACGACGAGGATGACTATACTTGGATCCTACATGGGTTCGGCAGCGAGGAAAACTATTATTCGATCTACTGTGGGTTCGGTAGTGATGAAGACTGTACTTGGATCCTACATGGGTTCGGAAGCGAGGGTTATTGTACTTCGATCCTATGTGGGTTTGGCATCGATGACATCTATACATGGATCCTATATGGGTTCGGCAGGGGAGATGATTCAGAGGATACATCTATCATCTCCACCCCTATTCATGAGTAGTATACCTGTGTGGTAATATTCTTGACTTTCTGTCATTATCATTGATGTGATTGACTTGGTATCCTATGTTGACTGGGTGGTGCTTTCCTATGTGGATTGGGTTGTACTTGGGCCCGGGAGTTGGAGAAAAACTGGAATGGATGACTTATGTTTATGTATGGGTATATACCTAAATAGAGTTGGTTGACACTTTGTGTTTGTATCGTTCCGTTGTGGTTTATCCTTTGTGGATTCTAGGAGACCATCAGGGGGCTCGGGGTCCCTACTGAGTATCTTATACTCACCCCTGCACCATCTATATCCGCACTACGTTGTGTTGAATGCAGACGATAGACAACACTGGTCAAGATGGAGTCCTGTGGAGTGAGACGATACCTGGAGGTGGACCACTTGGAGGGATGTACATGGAGTGGACGACCGTACTTGAGGAGCCGAGGAGACCATTTGTACCCACCCTTCTAATGGGATATCCGGTGGATGACTCATTGGTTGCTTGTATACTTTACTGATGTTGTTCTTTCTTTACTTTTGTACTGTAATTTTAGTTGGGTTTGTATTCTGGCCCATATACATTCCATCACATGCTTTTGTACTCATTTTAATTAGTGTTTACTTCATCTTTCATTCTCTGTTGTGTCTGTTTACTTATATAAAAGAAAATATTTCCCTTTTATTGGTATTTACGCCTTTGGTACTATTCTCCAGCCCCTTGCCTATGAAAGGAGGGCTTGGTGTAGTCACGACACGAGCCCCACGGACAGGTCGTGACACATTCTCTTATTTCCAAAAAAATGAAGAAGGGAAACGGAAAATTTAAGGGTAAGTTACCTCTAGCATGATTTCACTGTGGAAGAGTTGGGCACATTGCCTCTGAGTGCCAAAAAAAGTTCAATAATGATGAAAGTGAAGAATAAGACACTGAGAATCCTCAAAAATGGGTTTTCAAAAAAAAAGATACATCAAATCTAGAAAGAATATATAGATGAAGAGTTCTGTCTGTGAAGAGGAAGAGGATGATATTGATTTGTGTGAAGAGGAAGAACCTAAATTTAAAACTAGAAACCATGATTCCATGATGGATACCATTGAAATGTTATAATCCTCTATAGATAAAGACATAGAAAATCATGTGACACGAAATTATGATCTGATGTTGTAAATTAAGGATGCTTTTTCAGAGCTTGAGAAAAAATGTAAGAGATGTTGTAAGTGGAAGGAAATGATGAAAGAATCATCAGAATATGTGGATGAGCATGAAGCTGAAATTGAACGACCAGAATAACTAGTAAGAGTTCAATCTTCAATCATTGAATGCATAGATGACATTGTAGAATTGAAGCTTAAAATTGAAGAACAATCAAAGACTAGAAGAAAAATCCAAGACTGTTGAGGGTCTTGAGGATGAAGTTGTTACTCTTAGGAGTAAACATGAGACTGAATAAATTCCAAAAGAATCAATGAAGAAAATATGGTTTAGAAGATTCTCAGATGCTGAATTACTGGCAAGAGCCAAGAGTGGTTCAGATGGGGTTGGAAAAATCCTGGGTTATCAAAGACCCTCTTGCGTGGGAAAGAGTGGAATTGGCTTTGAAGCTGAAACATCAACTGCTGGAAGTAAAGAGAGATAAAATAAAGACATGATGAAAGTTGGACTTGTTGAAATATTGCGTGAATTGCAGAAAAAGAAACCCAAAATCTAGACTAAAAGTAGAACTTAAAATTATCCCCAGACATTCAAAAATGACATACAGTCCAACTATTCTCCCAAGGAAGAATTTATGAGGAGAAATTCAAGTGACAAGACATTTCCTCTTATGAAGTGCCAGTTCTGTGGCTATTTGGGGAATACCGTGTCATATTTCGAATCAGTAAGGAGCTACATGAATGGGGAAGATCTAGGAAGTGAACAAATGACCTGAATTTCATATCCTCCATATTATAGAATAAATAGTTTCTTTATTACTATTTTAATTGCTCTAACATTGGCCATAAAGCTATGTTTTGCAGGCAGAGGTTCGACATGAGAAATTCATTCAACACTTAGAGATGGGTCGGTTTTCACCCTCCCGATGGTGTTGTACTCAAAAAAAATTTCTCTCCTCTAGAAGATGATTATTTTGGTGAATAATCAGACTTTGTTGAGGAATGTATAAGAAGTCCATCAGTATCCTATACTCAATACAATATCTCATGGAAAGAAAAGAAGAAGATCGAGAAATCCAATCTTATAGAAGTAGTTCTCAACGCTACAAAGAGAAGCATCACCTGGATTCTTGATAGTGGATGCTCTTCCCATATGACAGGAAATTCTGATCTTTTGAAGAACATTAAATAGATGTTTGATAGAACAGTGAGCTTTGGTAATGATGGTTCTTTGAAGATTAAAGGTAGTGGGAATAATTCTCTCACCAATGGAGAGCTAAATAAGACATATGTTCCTTATGTGGACGGTCTACGTCACAATATACTTAGTTTAAGTCAACTCTGTGACTCAGGGATCATTGTAACTTTCAATCAAATAGGCTGCAATATAAAGGGATGAATGGGGAATTCTCTTATGAAAGGATATAGAATAGATGGAAACTTATATCAGGTGGACAACAAAGTGAACTCCTACTATATGACTGTTGAAGAAGAAAAAAATTTGTCGCATCGAATGCTGGGGAACATTCACCAACAAGAAAAGGAAAAGATATCTAAGATGAAGATAGTCATGGATATCACCATTCTGAAACGGGAACAAGAAAAATCTTGTGATGCTTGAATTCGCGGGAAGCTGTTCTGTAGTTCATATCGACCAAAGAAGAAAAGGGAATCACATCTTCTTGATCTCATTTATACAGATGTTTGTGGCTCGATAAATGTTTTCAGAACACATGTTGAAAGGTACATAGTCCTTTTCATAGATTATTAAAGAAAAATGGAATGTGTAATGGTTATACATACGAAATGACAAGTGATAGACTGAATGAAAGAGTATCGCCGAATTGCCGAGAATGATACTGGATGATCAATCAATGTGTTATGATCAGACAATTGAGGGGAATACATTTCCAATGAATTTAAAAAGAATCTGTAGAAGCAGAGGATACAACATGAGTTAGTTTCCATGATAACTCCACAACAAAATGGAGTTGTTGAGCGTAGAAATCGATAGGTTAAGAATATGGCCAGGACAATGTAGATTGAGAGAGGAATCTCTCAACACTACTGGTAGGAAGCGGTTGAAGCTTCAGAGCACATTCAGAATCTAACATGGGTTTACATGGGAGAAACGAAGATACCATATGAATTGGGGCATGGAAGGAAGCCTTCATTTAAATAATTTCGTGTTTTCAGAAGCAAATGTTTCATCCGGAACAAAGATGTAAATCAAGGGATGTTTTTTGACAATGCTGATGAGGGAATTTTTCATGGATATCCAATGATTAGAAAATCCTACAAGTGTTTCAACAAGTGATTAGGAAAGATTATAGTTAGCAGTGATGTTATGATAATTGAAGAGAAAACAAAAAATTCTTCAAGGAAGTCATATGAAGATGTGATATAAAGTAAAGAAAAAAGTCAACGTGGAGAAAATACAACTATAGAAATAGAGGAAGCTGTACAAAACTCTCATCAGCCACATCATGATGTTGACATAGAAGAATTATCTGATGAAGAGACTATGGCTGGAGAGAATGCAACTGAACCACACAGATGAAATCATAGAGCTGAGATTGATCCATCTAATATAATTTGGGATAAGAGTGCACCCACACAAACAAGTAGAATGAGGAATAACATGCAGACAACATTTTTGTCAGTTGTGGAGCCATCCTCATTCGAAGAAGTTGCAAAGGATGAATCATGTGTGAAATACATGAATGAAGAGTTAGATCAGATTGATAAGAATCAAAAATGGGATCTTGTCCAGAGACCCTAACGTCACAATGTGATTGTTACAAAATGGATCTTCAAGAACATGTTTGATGAGAATGGAAGTGTTATTAGAAATAAGGCTCGACTGGTATGTAAGGGATATTCCAAGATTGATGGTATAAATGTTGATGAAACCTATTCTCCAGTGGCTAGACTGGAGTCAATCAGGGTTTTCCTTACTATGGCACTCAAAAAAGATATAAAATTTATCAAATGGATTTCAAGAATGAATTCATGAATGGTGTACTCGAAGAATAAGACTACATTGAAAAACCAGTGGGTTTTGTTCTTGGTACTGATGAGACAATGGTATGAAAACTGAAGAAAGCTCTATATAGTTTGAAGTAGGCACCACGAGCATGGTACTCATGGCTAGACTCTTATCTCAAGAAGCTAGAATTCCAAAGAGGAGGAGTTTATGAAAATCTACATTTGAAGAATTCTCCAGAAGATCAATTCTTTGTTCTTGTCTGTATTGATGGTATCACATTTGGTGGCTTCAGGCATAAATCTATGGATGAATTTTCCAATCACATGAAATAAGAATTTGAAATGCTTATGATTGGAGAGCTCACATATTTCTTGCGACTGCAGGTGATTCAAAAGAAGGATTAAACTTTCATTTGTCAAGAAAAATATGAAAGAGAGCTGCGGAAGAAGATTAATATGTAAGACTCCAAACCAATGTCAAATCTGATTGCAGTTGGAAGTAAACATAGAAAACATGAAGATGTGGCCTCTTTAGATCCCACCATGTATAGGAGGATCATTGGGAGCCTGTTGTACATGACAATGACATGGCTAGATATTGTCTTTGCCACATGTCTTGCAGCCCACTTTTAGAGTAATCTAAAGGAGGAACCGATGGAAGTAGTAAAAAAGAATAATTAAGTACATTCAAGGTACACATAACTTTGGGTTATATTTTCCTACATGGAGGTACAGTTTATTATCAGCATTTTCTGATGCTGACTAGGCTTGTGATATAGTAGACAGAAAGTCCACTAGTGGTGGAGCCTTCTATAATGGGTAGAAATGTGTTTGCTGGTTGAGCATGAAACAAGAAAGTACTTCTCTTAGGACTAAAAAAGTTGAGTATATATCCTCTACAAAGGCATGTTCTCAACTGATATGGAAGAAGAAACAGGTAAAGGATATTAGTGATAAGGCGAAGAAACCAATGGAAATTTACTATGATAACAAGAGTGCAATTAATATCACGAAGAATCATGTTCATCATTCTTGAACAAAACATCTTGAAATCATGTATCACTTTATCAAAGAGAATGTTTAGAAAGGGGTGATTGTAATGTATCATGTGGGTACTGATGAGAAAGTGGATGATACCCTGACCATGCCTCTGTCAGCAGCTTTGTTTGAGAAGCATCGGTTGAACCCTGATGTTCAGCCACCTCCCAGTGCAAAAGGAGGTTAGGCAATACCCCCTCTCCATTTATGATAACTGTTTTTATCTATTTATGGATGTGACGAAGGTATGTGAGGGAGATAATATCCAAGGGGAGTATGGATTGAGCTGAATAATGAAAAAATTATTGGTCTTTGGGTTTACTGTCAATGGGGGAGAAAGGAATAAATTCAGGCATGTTCAGGCACATAATCAAAAGGAATAAATTCAAGAATGTTCAGGCATGTAATGCTTCTTGGTCTTCATTGATACTTCCAAAACACTATAACACAACTCAAGATTCCTCTATTGTTTTCTACACTGATCATTGCCAACGTAGACTTAGAGTGTTGGCTGAGTTGATTCTTGTGTTTTTAGTTTGCATATAGATATGGATCTATTGAATTTATTTTCCGATAGCCAAAAAACCCAAAGGGGGAGATTGTTGGAGACATGGTCTTCTATGAATGAATTGGAGTATAGTTCTTGTTTTTTGTCAATCCTTAGTGGATTTTTGGAATGTGTAACTGCAATGTGATCATACAGTTCAAGCAGACAACAATATTGAAGTTGGCATTGTTTCCAAGTGTTTAGCAAATTTTTGGGCCTGAAAATCGAAAAATGGAGAAAAGTGATTTTGGAAAATATACTTTACCGCCGTGTAATTGAAGGAAAGTAATCTTGAGCGCCATATGTTTTTCAAGATCAGAGCATTAAAAAATGGAAAAGGGATAAGGGTCGCACAAGTTTTGGGTTGGTCACGCAAGTGACTTGCGCACCGAGAAAGGACTTGCGCATCGACACCTAGGAGGTTAGAAAGTTGTGCGCCTATTGTTATTAAATATTAGATCTTCATAAAATAGGAAATTAAAGAGTTTCGTGCAAGTATTGGTGTGGTCACGCATGTGAGTAGCGCAATAGAGGATAGGGTGGTTGGAGCTGTGTGCCGGGACATGTGCGCCGTGAGGACACTTGCACGCCACCATGATTGGGGTCCAGTTTTCCTATAAATAGAGGACCACCCCACCACATTTGTAACGAAGTACAAGACTTAGATATTTTTTGACCTCTCATCGCGCAAGTGATTGAGTCACGCAAGTGGTAGTTGGGTCACACAAGTAGAGGTTGTGTGTCGATTGTTGGCTGTGCGACCAAGGTGGTTTGGGAGTTAATGGTGCAGAGTTGCGCTAGTTTGGAGTTGATGGTGTCCGAGTCATGCAAGTGTGTTGGTGTCACCTACACGCCAATTTTGTACTGCTCAAGTGACTTGCACATTGTTCTTGAAACTTGCGCGCCGTTCTTGGAGAAGAACGCCAGGTGAGGTTGCTGTACGCCGGTCCTTTTAGAGCTGCATGAAATCTAGAAGTTTTAATGATACTTTCGGTGCAATGTGGGATTAGTATACAAGTAAATGTTGGACTTCAATAGAGTATCTACATTAAATAGAGGTTGCATTATTTTTCAATGATGATGAGACCTTCACATCTATAAACTGAGTGTGACTTCACCTTGGGAAGTGATCCATGGGGAGTCAACGGGAGTGTCCCGAGGGAAGAAGTGGGCTATCCCTAAACCATTTTAAAGGCAGTGAGCCTGGGACATAGTGACTATTCCAAAAACATTTTATCAACAACTAGTGAATATTAGTGGAATTTGGTACGACTGACAACTTTTCAGCGTATGCTCCTTGGATGTAGCCCTTAGCGGTGAAAAAAGTAAAAAAATTTGTGACATCTCTTTGCACGTGAATGTTTCATTGCTGATCATATTCATCATACAAGTTTAACTAGTTCCTACCGACATGGGAACAAGATCCTTGTTTTTAAAAGGAAATTTTGACATCCTGATTCACCCCTCCCCTCTCAGGGTGTCCCGGGGTCATAAAAATATGGTTTTTGAAAATTAAATCTTGTATGTCGAGTGAAAACCTATAATGTACAAAAAAGGCCATGGGTATTAATCCAATTACTAATGGAAGATAAGGGTTTCACACCAACTACTGCCCTATAAATTTTCCTAGTTTATTTTCCATTGTATTTAGTTAAATATTTTGTTGAATAAATATTAATTATGAACAAGTAGTATAAATTTTTAGGATTATAGATTAATCTATTAACGGTATAGGGTTCATATGATAGTTAAATAAAAATAGTTTAACATTTCTCTCTTTAATGGGAATTGAGATCCTTTAGATATGTTTTTAGCACTTCCAGTATCAAAATAAATTTTTTTGGATCAACTAAAATTTGATGAAGCACAAATAATTTTTGATTGATTATATAAAATTGAATCCAATTATAAAAGAATAAATTATATATAATAATTTTAGGTGTCTTATTCCAATGTGTCAACCAACCATGATTACTTGTCACCCTTATTTCTCTATTCCTCCCTACAAACCATACAAAGTCACTCACTGTCCAGCCTCCAATTAAGAATTTACTCTGATTCGCGCATCCCTCTGCGAAACCCCTCCCCAAATATCATCTCTGTGTTCTACAGTTCCCCTTCCCCTCCCCAAATACCATTTGGTTCATGCTCCCCATCTCGGTCCCCCTCTCCTGCACCCCATCCCGATTATCCCCTCCAGCCCGTGCCCCACCTGCTCAAGATTTTCATCACCTACTCCTACACATCTTGGACTATTTCCTATCCTCGAAGCTCTACTATGTGAAAGACCTCTAATTTGGTCTACATCATAGACTATTCACATCTTTGGTTTTTGAAGACCAGCTTGACTCCGCCTTTAGCTTCATAATATTTTCATTGTTCAAAACATTTAACTATACAAACCATATATCTTTGTCTTGGTTTCATTCAAAAACACATTTCTGAGAAAACTCACGATTTCATGCCTCGTAATGTTGATTCGGAAGGGACAAGTTATTTTTTCAAAGGCTTGACATTACATCAGCATCTGATGCGAGAACCTAATGAATTCAAATTATATCATTGCTTCGTTGCTTGGAACTAGTTTTCTTGGACATACCTCAATAATTACTTTCCCAAGGTTCATATTTGGTAGAAATATATCCTATAACCCAGTCCTCCTGATCCGAATATTTGTACTTCAGATTATCTCTTTTCTATAGTATCTTTTACAAATCCTTAACCTTATTTGGGCCTCAAACATAGTAAAAATCAAACAATATATCACCTAGATCATGTTTAAATTGCACGTACACACTTTAATTAATGTGGGGAGAATTTAAAACCCTTAAATTTTCAGGTAATAACCTTTCATTCAATAGTGTTAAAGACACATGACACCAAGTGCATGAGGAATATAATATCCAGTTACATTATAATATATTTACTATTTAAACAATATTCTTTATATATTTCAATGCATGAAACAATAATTTTGAATGTGTAACACATAATAGATACCTTCCTTGATAGCTTTTGTAACATGATATAGAGACCTTGGTTGATTTCGTCCAATATACATAAGACTGTGTTTCACCAAATTAAATGGTATTATAATTAATTAATATAATATGAAAAAACGTAGATGTTATTTTCGTAGTTTTTAAGAGTTATAAATATATTATGAGTATTTTTGGTTTATATATTTATAAAATCAATACACTGGATAACAATTAATAAGAAATAAAAATAAGAACCAATTAAAAATAATAAAAGAAAATCATTTATTTTTGTGCCCTAAATGGAGATTTGTATTAATAAAAATAATTAATTACAATTATATAATGATTTAAATTAAATATATATGTTATATATGAAATGAAATATATTTTTATTTTTATCCATTAATTTTGATATGAATTATATTTGAACAAACCTTATTTTATATATAAAAAACTATATTTTTATAAAATCAATGTTACATCCTTTTAATAGAGAACTTATTTTAAATATTGATTTTTCTGCACATATAAATTTTAATTTAGAAATTAAAATACATTATTTAAATTATAATGTCAAAATTATCATAGGGTAATTTTTTTTTGTTTTTTTAGGAATCATAAATTTTATGAATAATGAAATTCACTACATTTTACATAAAACCGTGTTTTTGTCTACATTATCATTAATGTTAAAGTGTGTTTTAATTTTTTTGAAGTCAAATTAGATAAATTATACATATATTAATAGAATTTAGTTCATCATAATGAATTTAACCTTGAAATTGAAAAAATATAACAATATTTTGATCAATTTTCTACTAAAATATTTAAGTCATGTGTCTGTAATATTTTCATTAATAATAATTTTTCATGTTTCTATGATTGGTTTTTAAAAAGGGGATATAAAATGATTTTATAAATATTATATTTGGATTATCATAAGACATACATATATTTTAATAATTTTTTTAGTGAAAGCGATAAAAATTAATTACAGTGATTAAGGTGTAATTAGGCTTAAAATGGACTAAACCTTATATATAAGGGACCAAATTTCCTAGACACTTCTCCAAAACCCATTTTATATAAATACATAGTCCATGAGAATTCAATTATTCTTTTAGGATTTTCTATGGCATTTATTTAGTTAAGAACGATCCTATACCTAAATTTTTCCAAAAATACCTAGTGAGTCATCTTCCTTCACTATAAAAGCACACCGCATATCCCACTTATTCTCATATCCCTAAACCTATTCATATCACCCATTCCCAAAAAAATTAGTCTCCCAAAATTCATACCCAAGTCCTAGAACTCTCTCTTTATTCAGAAATAAATCCATGGAATATTTTTATTCAAACCAAGAGATGTTTCCAGATTAAGAGGCAACACCTTCTCTCAAGTTTTTTAGCTTCATTTCTATTCACCGCCCCAATAATCTTCTTATTATATTTTTTCATAATAATTCCAATATGAATAATAATCTACGAATTTTTGTTCTAAATTTTTGACCTACATTGACACAAACCTCTAGCTAATTGGTAGAAAACATACTATTTCTGTGTATTGAAAACTACTGCATCACGAAACAATGATTGTTCATTTTTCCTTTACCACATATCATGAATGATATTATGAGGAAATATATATATATATATATATGTTATTTATGATATTTAATATTTATTTATAATTATTTAAACCTCTTATACCAAATAAATTTAATTCATTCCATTTTATTTTAAAACAATAACAACGTGCAAGGATGTGTGGACTACCACCCCCTCAAAGTGATGTGATCTGATCACATGATATATGAAATTATTAAATGATAGTTATAATTAAATATATGATATAGAAAAAAATATGATATTATATAAAATATTTTTTATGAAGTTATATTAAGATAGATATAATTTTCATTATTACCCTTCACGCACTTAAAGAGTTATAATTTTATTCATCGACGTGTGGACTACCGCATCCTCAACATGATGTAATTAATTTTTCATCACAATAAATATATATATAATAATGTATGAATAAATAATATTGTATATATTTTTGAATTTTCATTAGCAATATATATGGTGTTACTATCCTTCTTTTCATGACTATCATTTAAATCTTTGAACGTTACTCATGCGTACATACAACCAACCATCTCCATGATTACAACATTGATTCTTTTTTCAAAAAAATATTAAATTATTGATATTAGAAGATTAATTTATATATAAATAAGATAATAATTTCATAATTATTATAAAGCGTAATTTATATAAATACCCATTTGACCATAGTTTACCTATGAATGTTATTTTTAACACACAAACAAAATTTTTTCAAAACACCCCACCTAAGCATAATTAGTTATGTAGCTTTATAAAACACAATAAAGAGTGAAATAAATTTCAAGATAAATATTAATGAGTTTCGCAATCATGTATAATATTAAAATATGTTTATTATATAGGAATATAATTGATGTTCACCAGAGAGGAAACTCAAGGTATGTGATTCTCAACTCACTTTTTCCATCCATGATAATAATGTCATGTTTACCACTTACAAATTGTTTTTCTGTATATACAACATATTTTTATATATTATATCAACAATTAAAAAATCATCAGTGCATTTAATACTTTAATTTAATATCATTCATTCATAATTTTTATAATTTAAAATGATTCAAAGTGTTTTGGAGCACTTAGGGATGATTAAATATTATGTTCCACAATAATAATACAAATGTTATTTCAATGGAATTTACATTTAAGGAAAATTTATAACCATTGTTCAATAAAACCAATCATTTATTTCTAGTCATTAATCATAATTTTAAAGTATTGGTACCATTTTCCGACAATTTTTTACTCATCTTGTTTTAAAATGTTTTAATGAAACCTTTACTTAACATCTATGTTTAGTCTAATAAACTATTTTAATCTAAAAACCATGGTTTTTTTAAATGATGTAAATTTTAAAAAAAACTAATTTGGAAAAAAATTATTATTTTTTCATTCACCAACGTTTTCAAAGGGATATTATTGTGTCTTTCCAAAGAGGACATTTTTATTACCACTTTACATTATAAAAGGAATGATTGATTTACGTTGTATGGAATGAACATATTTATTCATTATCATTCCATTGAAGCTTCCTTTTCATTTATAGAGGATAATTTTTGAAGAAAATGTATTTAAAATTTACTTTAAATGATAAGGTTTTTCAAAGTAAAATTAAAATTTTCTTAATAATTTTATCAAAATATCTTTTTATAATATTTATATTTTTCAATGATAATAACCCTTTATTTTAATCAAAATGGGTTATGTTGTAATGATACCATCTTTAATATTCATATGGTTGGTTTATGATTGATTTTTACAGGGATAGTATTCAAAGTAACTTCCCAAATTTATTTTATCCCTTTGAAATATTCAATATCAAATTAATTTAATTCTCTATAATTGTACAATTCATTTATAACATAAATTAAAATTTCCTAAATCATATATTATTTTACATGCGTTGTATATTTTAAATATTATTTATCATTTGGGTTAATATTGATAGATATGTATCTCTTACTCTATATTTCTATTTGATAATGAATATTGTTAAATCAATTATTCAATATATGAGGAATATTTGTGACTACTATAATATTAGTGGGGGCTACTATATCCCCCTGATTCATTCATGGTATCATGGGATGAGACATTTGGATAGCCGCCTCAGATGGGGTTTTACCCAACATTTTGTTAACCAGCTTGTGAATGGTATTGAGGGTAAAGGTTCCATATACCTAGGATATAATATTTCCAATACTAAAAGAGTTTCCCTCATTTATATTCAGTAATTACCCATCCATGATATTTTTTGTATATCACTTTTAGGATTTAGTTATTATCCATCATGGAGATTTTGAATCTACATATCTATAGATACATTTCATGCTCATTTAATTTTTTTAAATTTCATGTGATTCAGTTTCATACCTTTTAATATTTAGTATTCCTTATATTTTTATTTGAAAGGAATGTTTTTCCAAATTACCATTCTATACTATATATAAACATTCATTAAGATTATTGATTTTATAGAATGTTTGTTCAATTTTTTACCTTTCAATGTTGACTATTTTTAATTTTTTATTTTATCTATTTTATATATATTTACTGATCATTTGAGCTCACCCTTATTACGATTCTTTCCCCAGTATCTGAGAATAATACTATCAAATATATGAAAGTATTTACTAAATGGATTATAGTTACACTTGGTGTTATTTGTTTATATTTAGATAGGATAAAAAATATGTTTTAATTTGTGTGTTATTTCCTATTAAAAGACTCATGCATGCATCTGGTTTACCAATACTAATAAACACCTCAATTCATCAGGACATGATTCCAAACAATCATGAAAATGTAATTTTTTTAAGACACCAACTTAGGGAAATCTTGTGTTAGGGCACTACATTGGTAGCTACTCAGAACTCGTAGAGTCAATTTAGAAAATAAAATAATAAAGGAATGAGGTGTTATGTACTGTCCATATAGATTATTTCTATAGTTTATATAGTAATAAATGTGTTGTTTCATAACATTAGGATATTACCCTTTGTTTAAGTGAATAAATATTTGGATATTAATTCCTAAAATAAATTTAAATTAAAAATGACTATGTGAAATGGGCCATAAAAAACAACTTTTAATAGGTTGATAACTATGTAGCCAGTTAATGATGCTGGGAAATTTATAAATTTGGGTTTCCATCATACCCAATGAAAGGTGAGACCAAACAAGATGATACTTATATCCAATGTCTATGGGAACTAGCCGCTTATGTGTAAAATGATTGGGTGGAATACTAATCATTGGAAATGTAGGAATTTGATGTAATGACTACAATTTTCTGGATTTAGACCACTTAATATTTAAATTTTTATACATGGATTTATCATCGATGTCAGTGAAGTTTATGGGTCTCCAAACACCCCAAAATTAATATATTAATATATTAATATATTTTAAAGCATGTATAGACATCTTTTAGGTTTCTTTTGTATTTCCCACTGATTGAAACCACATATGAGAAATATAAGAACGTAGTTCATTATAAAATGTGGGGTTTACCATTGGTGTGATTTAAATTTGATCTTCATATGATGATTTGTGGAAATCATCTTTTGGAAGGTGTGTTTAAAAAATTTATTAAAAAATTTATTTTTTATATTAACTAAAATAATGTATTCCTAACAAAAAAATCATTTTGGCATATCCTTGTGGTTATGACTTAAAACATTATGGTTTTGAGGGTTAGAGGTGATTTATTCATTTATTTATTTAGAGCAATTTATGATGATGATCATATAGAGGTGGACTGAGAAGTAGGTAGAAAAAACAGTGGACATTCTTCATTATAGAAGAATATACTATTCAGCATTGATAAATCCATAATCAATGTAGGAATCAATTCCAATTTCATCCCCTATTTAAAAATATTAAATCATGGAAAAACATTTTCATTATTCAATTTATGTTCATCATTTGTTTTCATAACATTTGGTGTTCTGTAGTAAAATACTTATTATACAGTTTTTAACATGATTTACACCCTATTTATAACAATGTTCCTTGGTTTTAATCCTTTATATCATAGATCAATGAAGGTATCATATTTTCTATGTGCATTTTCCAATTATTATTCATGTTCATTTCAATTCCTTGATGGGGTTGCATCTTAACATTATCAGGGTGGGTTCTAGCGGAATTGAATACTAAATGTATGGTTTTTTACATGAGTGATAATAGGATTGAAAACATGGGGTTGGATTTTGAAGGGGTTGTCATGTAATGTTAATGTCTACGGGTTTTGTAAACACTTAAAAATGGTGGACATGTGATGGCTCTCACAGGGGTTAACATATCTTGGTTTTGGACGCCTTATGGTGGGAATTGATGAAAGGTGATATTACCCATTGGTTTTAGGTGGTAAAATTAATTGTATTTTTGTAGAATCTATATATTAGGAAAGAAATTGAAGAACACCATTTACTGTCTATAAAACCTAAACTACACATCATGTTGTCCAAAATAATATGAACGGTTTAGTCTCCTAGAAGAAGCGGCTAGGGTTTCAGGTTGATATAAATATCAAAAAACTTTTGGACCCAGTACACACTATATAAAAAGTTTCCGGTATATATCATGCACACTGAGAGTATAATAGAATGGAAATGTCTAGGCACATGGTCGTGGAGAGAGAACATATGCTTAGGCATGTTCACAAGGTTGGTCAGAGAACTATGACATGAACATGTTTGTCTCCATGGGCCAATGCCTAGATGCATATGGTGGGGGATAATGAATAATTATCAGGTGGATATGAAATATAATATTACACCTATACATATCTTATGGTAAAACATGGATTCCCAATCCATGTATACGGTAGAAGACACTCATGGAATGATTCTAGGAGTACCCTCGTGGGTGATAAAAAAATGTATCTTTCTATGTTACCACACATATATGCCATATAATTGTCATAGAATCATAAAATATTCATATATCCTTCTTTGATGTTCAAATTTTATCCTTTGAGAAGCCTATATTAAGTTTTCATCCATTTATAACTTGAGTTGGGGTTTCATTATGGAATACATGATACGATTGTAGGTGTTTCAAGATAGACACTTATTTAGGAGGAACTTATTTAGGAGACAGATAGTGATGTAAGATGTCATGGTACGATCATCAGATTCAATATTGGTTCATTACACCCCAATAAAAATATGGTTAGTGTCCCTCATACTCATTAAATACGTTGATTTGGTACTCCCCCATACCACATCATGGTGAAATTCCTATATTTATAGAGTGGTAAATACCATCCAGTATGCTCTGGTCAGAATCATATCCCCCACTAGAGTTGTGGATCCAATTTAATTAGAGTGTAGTAGTGAGGAGAGGGCCCCTCCACATGTATTCATGCATGGTTGAATGTGATTTTTTTGAATCATATATGTATCATTGGATATAAAAGATGACAATTTGTACTCAGGTATGATATTTTATGGTTATATACATTATCCCTCATCAAGGTATCTTTATGATGATATATGTTAGATTTTCATTTTCACCTTTCTATGGGATGAGATGATTTCTATTGTATCATACTATTGACCCTTTTGTTTTTTGGGGTTCATATTATAGAGTTTTTACATACTCACACCTTAATTGTATTTTCTCACACATGTTGCAACATATGTCAGGACCTGAAGATCAGCAATGACATCAATTGAGGTTTATAATACATGGGTGTTTTAGCACGTTCAGTCATCAGACATGGAAGACCAGATATAATCATTCTTCATCTATCTTATTCATTATGATATCATGATGGGTAATTAATACTAATCTGGAGAAAAAAATTTCTCTAAAATAATAATTTTATACTATCATACTCTGATGTATTTTTCTAGAGGCTATTTCTGACAAGATTACACTCCCAATGTTATTATATATTATTATTACTTTTCACCAGTTCATGAAGATGGTTTTGTTTATGCATATAGTTATAGTAGCATAAGGCCTCCCATATTAGTTTATGAACTCCAGGTGGTAGTCTCAAGATGATATATTGTTGTAGGTTGGTATAGGGATGTGTCATGATGTTTTCTATTTTCGAAGATGTCCCTAGTAGGTAAGGTTGAGATAGAGTGATATCAAAGAACCTTTTCTATGGGATTAATTTGGTGTGGGAATGTTGATGATGACTTATTGGGATGTTATGTCAACAGATTGAGAGTGTCTCATGTGTGACATTTAATATAGGGAATCCAATGTTGGTTCTTTGGCCGACGTATCCATTCATCCAAACATTGGAAACCTTTTTATTTTACCAGCACACTGAGACATCAAATGTATGTATCTATATAATTACGCATCATATAGGATTGAGTCCCTTGGGAATAATTCTTCAGTCAACTCACTATATATATATATATATATATTCTTATAGAACCATTGATTTTAATGATTTCAATTACAATACCTCCATGAAGATATCCAACCAATTTATTACTATATGATTTTAATGATGATTAAATAATTCATAAGGAATCATTTTAGGGGATATCCCATGAGGTTCTTCCTTCATTCATGCATGAAGAAACTCATCATCCTATAATGTAAGTGATAGTCCATACAAGGATATATGGTGATGCATATTGGTTTTGTTCTCTATGTGTGTTCTTACAGAATAGTCTATTTGTTTTTTATAGAGATATAGATCCATAAGCTTTATATTACTTTCTAGATTTATTGTTCTTAGTCTTCCTAATTTATGAGAACCAAAAAAATAATATTGTTTTACTTATAGATACCATTAGGCATGTGTATGTTTTGTGTTGGTGGAGTTTGTTGATTTAGACCCATGAGGGGATGGTTCTCTTATGGTCAGACATTTAACAGTTGTTTTGTGATGATGTTTACACCACATGCTTATTCTTAGTGTGTATTTATGTGATTTTTGTGATGTAACAGGACAACATGAAATTTTCATAGTATCTTGTGAGGTTCAGAGACCTCACATATTACTCTCTAAATATTTTACATGAACATTTCTTATGGGAAAAAAGATTTATTATGTTATACCTAAAGACATTCATTATTGTGTGGTCTCTATGTGACATATGTTGTATTATGGATATCTAGGGTGGGATCTGGTGACTCGGATCTTCTTATCACATGGAATCATAGAAGATAGATCTAGTGTTGTGAAAAATTTGGTAGAGTCATGTAAAATACCCAAAACACTAATTTTATTCTATATCAATAAAAGAGGAAAATACATTCTTAGGGTCATACATGTGAATCTTATATTTAGGAATCATGTTTATGATCATATAATATTGTTTAAGATTGATGATATTTTTGTGATAATGGGTTTATATTGAACATGGTTTCCTAACGCATTATGCTGGTAATGAAAGTAAGATGGTGAAAGGATCAAAATAGTTTAGGAAACACCACGATCAAGGTACTACTAGGTGTGGTATGTGCATCACCCATATGGGAAGTACTAATAGAGTATCAGTTAAAGCCTTGGAGGAGGATATTACAGTTTAGGTAAATATTATGCACTAGTTTTAAAACTATAATATATGGATAATGATAGGATAAATGATCTTTAATTCGAGGCCATGGGTTACTAAAAACATATTTGGGGATATGAAAAATGTGTTCATGAGATGAACTAATGTATGACATATTTTTTATACTCATTATCTAGTACAAGTAGACATACATGTGAGTCATTATATTATCTCATTATCCCTTTTCTAAGAACAAGATCTCCACAAAGAGAACTTTTTCTAGGGATTTTTCTAGAGGTTCCTACAGAGATCGATTCTTTTATATCTCAAATTTTTTGAAAGTGAAAGATGAATCTTAGTAGAGATAGTTTGTCGTGGTACCTATTGGTCATCAAGATAAATCCTTATAACATAATATTGGATATGGAATCATTCTAAGTGTTATAGGACTACATTGGTTGTCCATTTAGATGAGAGATATTTATTTATATTGATTGGATGAGATTTACCATTATTGGGGGGATCATAGGTTTATGTTTAATGGTTTGCAAGAAAAAAGATGCAACCAATCAGAAATCATTGGGAGAGATTATCCCATGAAGGAAAATGGGTTTTTTGATTCATGATTCCAACTGTGGTGGGAGATTATATGAAATTATTTCATAGTGATGCCTTGAGACTACCTCCAAGGTGATAGATTTACTGCTTCAATAATTTGACCCTCCTTGAAAACTCTAATATCTTTTGCGACATTTTGTATTGCCATATTAGTGCTCCAAGAGATATGTGAGGATTCAGTGGACCATTGAGAGAATGGTTTTATTAGACCATTTTTTCCCCTAGGAATCTCCAGGTGTTTTAATGAATAAGGATGATGAGATCCTAAATATATGTTTTTATTATCATAGCTTGAACTAGGTATCGATTAATAACTAGTACACCATGATGAACATTGAATACCTATTTATCTAATTGAGAAGTACAATTTGGGTTTACATAATCAGTATAATTTATGTATACTAGTATTTTGTGGCCCGAGATATTGGTATTCCAAATATGGTATTCTAATTTCAATATTAGCATTATGGGATCCTAGAAATTTCATTTAGTGTGATGAATTTTCTCAATGTAATTATTGATTATTATAAATGAATCCTCTATAAATTGATGGTTAAATTTGTAATAATATTTATGTATGACATGCTTATTAACTCTATATAAAAAGAGGGGGATATAGAGAATCTAAGGATGACCTTAGTCATAATCAAAGAGTACCATCACTATAGAAAAGTATCAAAGTGGTGGTTATTTGAATTCAATGTTAACATTTTTAGGAACGTCACAATTGATAATTTTTTTCATTGTATATATTGATGATTAATGGGATAGTTTCTTGAAATCTACCAAAGATCATGTGAGAGGTTATTAGTTTTAATTGTTTGGAGAGATACTACATGAGGTTTTATGTATAAATCTCTGGGATTGAAGCCCTATAAGGTGACTAGACATGGAATGGTATTCCATTTACATGGATAAAAATTTTTAAATGATAATTTTAAGTTATTAGGTTGAGGTTAATTAGATAACCTCTCTTTGGAATAATAGATTGTGAAATTGTTTACATAGTGTTCTATGATACCTCTGGAGAGAGGATTTGTCGCATGTTGATGCAAAGGTCGGATGTTTTCACATATGGGAGAATCCATTTGATTTATCATGTGAACACTTCAACAAATCAATAACTATTGTGTGATGTGGTAGTCCTCACTATGAATATGTAGAGGTACTATCTTCCGGGCGAGTATTTTATTAGTTACAAAGACCACTAGTGTATTATGTGTATCTTCATTCAAAGAGATATGAACCTAAGATACATGAATTTGATTGAATTTATATAGGACATTGAAATATATATATTATATACCCTAGGGAAGGGTAACATGGTGTTATATTCCCTTAATAATAAGTCTCACACTCTCATGGTGGTGGAAGAATGAAAAAATGTAAGTCCCCAAGCTTCCACGACACGCTTTTGTTTGAATAATACCATAGATAGTGTTGTACAAAACGTCAAGTTCTATCACACCACGACCAATCAAACATGTTGTTATGAATATTAATACCAACATTGTGAAATTTTATAAATTATTTTTTAAAAAAAAATTGACCTCTTTTTTGGATTCAGAATATCATAATTAGCTTAGGGTGACTCTTTGGTAATTTTTTGAACACTTTTTTTATGAATAGTTTAAAAAACTAGATTATTATATATATAACTGAATTTTTATATAAAAAATTATTTATATTATTTAAATATATTTTAGGTAACCTCCATCGGGACAAAGCACCATGATTCATTGTACGGGATAATGCTAGCCGACCAACAATGCAAGGTTGGGAGCTTGACAGTCAATGTTGCAGAAGATGGGGAGGAGATGTTCAAGTGGGCTGGGCCTATGGGTCAAGTGTTGGGCATGGTATGCCTTTGGGACGTTGGGTTAAGTATTGTAGGTCATTATCAGGCCTTGTTCCGTGGGCCTACAGGTCATGTCCAGGATGCCCTTCAATCCTTAAAAGGGGGATTATCCATATTAAAATAAAAAAGAAGGAATTCGAGCCATTTGGGCATAAAACTTAATTTGATCGCTACTGTGAATGAAATTTCAAAAATCCAAGAGACATAGTTGACATTAGTAAGTAAAATGTTTTTTAATAAGATGAAAATAAATTTTGGTGAATAGTAACATTTGAATTTTAATTACCACAGCTAAAAGTAAATAAGGTAATTAATGGTAATAAATTATATTATAATTACACTAAAACATGTCATAATTCAATTGGATAAGTGTATATAAAATAAAATCATTCTTAGGAATAAAATATGATCCTTTTGGTCGACTAGGATTATATTAGAACAATTATAATTATTTTATTTAAAGAAGAGTAAAAAATTTTAAATTCTATGTTTAGTAACAAAAACTTTATTAATTCAGGGTTATACATAAGATAAATACGTCTATAAATATTAATTATAAATATATAATGATTTATTACATTATTTTTTTATTTATAATTTTTAGACCTTATATAATTAAATTTATTTACGGCACAATAATGATTCAGTAATTACCTTTTTAACAAGTGATTAAAATAATTGATATTATAACTATACAAAAAATATTAAATTGAGACTTTTAATGTATTAAAATTATTTTATAGGTTAATATGAAACGTTATGGTTGATGAAATAAATTTTTTTCGAAGTGATAACATTGTTACGACTTTCAGAAAAACAAAATACCAAATAGTGACTAAATTGACATTAATGAGTTTTTAAAAAAAAATACTATATTATTAATTGATATATTATTACTAAAAATATTATGAATGGAAAAAGGATATTTATAAGTTTATAGATATTAATAATGAAAAATTGGTGTTTTCTTATATTTTTATAGTATTTTTATTAGCCATTCATTATAACAATAAAAGAATACATGGTAAAAGTTAAAAAATTTAACTAAGTGGTAAATGTAAAAGATATGTTTAATATGGTGACATAAACCTATCTAAAACCTATTGGTTGATTTTTTTTCAACCCATCCCCCCCTTAGCCATGAAATAAATCCTTTACGAGCAATTATAATCAGAATTTGATTGTATAATAAATTAATATTTTATGATTTTCCTAAAGTGAGAGTCACCACTCTTATAAAATGGTACTTACTTTTCTCATAATTTCAAACCTCCAAATCCATTTGTCTCTGGAAACCCCTGCTGAAATATCCCTATTACTACCTTCAATTACTTTTAGTGGCCTTACTTTGTTAAAGAATATATCTTAATTACCCCTTTTTATCAAATCAAAAGGAAGAACCTGAAGAAGATATAATAATTTCATCCCCTCTATCAAAGTTATTTTCTCCTTCCACATTCTCTATCATTGAAATTTCAATACCAAAATATTAACTCCATTACCTTCAACATATTGTGATGTTATTATAATATTTTATAGTGATATTAATTATTCTATACATCATATGAATGACAATGTCACCATATGTGTATACATACGGTTTACCGTCTCCACGTCGTGGTGTAGTTTGTTATTTAACACTTCATTATTTTGATGATAATAATAATGAGTATAAATTATGTAATAAAAAATATAACATTTTATTGATTTATTATATATGATATACCATCCAATTACATACTATTTCACCATTAATATAATGAAATTGTCGCTCGTGTGTACGTATGGATTACGGTCTCCATGAACGTGATGAGAATCATTCCACATCATAATTTTTCAAGAATAATTTCTAATTTATTGATATGAATAATGTTTAAGAACTTAATATCATTATGGATATGAATCAAGTACATCATATAAATAACAAAAATGAATTATAAAACGAAACATATAATGGAAACCAAATCAATTAACACCTGAAACAATGACACTATAGAAATATTTATAACAAAGCAATAATAGAAGATCATATATAATATCAAATTTATATATAGAGTCATTGAATAATTTAATATAAATTATTTAACTAATATAATGTAGTTTAAAATACCCTTGACCAAGGAAAAGTACACGATAAGGGTTAATTCTACAATCTCTTCATTAGATGAGGTTGTTTCAACGTGAGTATATACTGGGATCTCTTTATTGTGAACATCTGTGTTTCTTAAAAATTTATTTAAAAACATAATCAATATTTCCTAGAATATGGGTTAATGTAATTTATACCTTTTTATTGACTTTTTATAAAATTTTTATAGTAGAATATTTCTTTTGTTTTCCGAACAAGTTCCTTTATGAAATTTTCGACAAAATTAAGGAAAGAAATATTTTTAACCAATATGGTGGGTGCACCTATTTTTTCCATTATAACGTCGTCAAAGACTACCTTACACGATTATAAGATTATTTTCAAAATAAATGTTTTATTTTATAAATATGTAACTTTTAAATGACTTTAAAATAACAATATATTTCTCTCAAATAGTGTTGATTTCATCTATATCAACATCCTTTGATAGATTTTACACTTGTTTGAAGTTTATTTATTATGATACGATATTTCACATTGTATTAAATTTTTGTGATATTCTCGACTATGGATTTGTTATAATTATACCATTCAGGGTTTATGGTGAATATATTAACATTTCAAATGCTAGTTTTGTTACGAATGTTTATTTTATATTTTAACCTTTTCATGTGAGGAATGCAATTGACTTACTAAGTGACGTGTGGATCCCACTATAGCTACTATATGCATTATTCAGTATCATGAGACAAATTACTGTCTTGGAGAAAGGTCGTGACAAATTATTATTTGTAGTATTGGCACGACGTCTTTACTACATTGTAATGATGTCCAGCATTATGAATTCCATCATTATGAAATTGGCTATTGATTTTACATGTGATTATTTGACCAGTAGAATATCCATGTGAATAATTAAATGGTATTATTGATTTATATTTTATATATTATGATGTTTTTAGAGTTCAAAAGTCTTGATTTTTAGTCTTCTACATTCCCTTAAATGTTTATTCTTATTTAGGAATGTTTCTGCTATATAGTTATCCATACTGAGCACCAGAGCTCACCCCATTATATGTTTTATTTTTACATGGAAGTGAAGAAGAATATTATGACTAGCCTATAGAGATAGTACAAGGGAGATGAATGTGTTCAATGGATACAAAATTTTGTTTTTTTTATTTCACAATGTAATTTAAAACTTATTTATGTTTATAGAACTTACAAGTCTACAAAATTGATATGTAATTCAGGATATGATCCCTTGTGATCATGGAAATGTTATGTAAAAATTCACCAAATCTAGGTAACTAGGGTTGGGGCATTACATTTGGTATTAAAGCTAGTTTAGTTTAATCCTTTGAAATGAGATTTAGAAAAACTCTCATTGGAGAACATTACCGTAAGATAGATTTCGTGGATCAGTATAAAAGAACATCCTTGAATATTAGTAATGTAGAGATATTGTGTATTTTCCAAGAAAAATATCCCTTCCTATATACGAGTAGGTAGAGGTGACTCTGGAACATATGTACCTAGGAGTGAAAACATCAAAAATAAGTTTTGGGCTTGACCCGAGGTATCTAGGTACTCGACAATGGGCATTGTTTCACTCATGGTAATGACACTCTAGGGAGGTATGCATAGGATAATTCACATTTTCATTACATACCATTATGAAGGATTTATGAGTACATACCTCCTTAGATAATACATTTTTATGACTATGCATTAAATCGAAAATTTGCTCAGTTTATGCTACGTGTTTTACAAGTTTGGAATTATGTATTGTGATTCATAAACTAATATAGTGTATGCCATTGTTTAGAAATAGAGCATAGTTGAAGGAATAAAAACTATATTGATGTACATAATCTATGTAGGAATTTCCCTCCTAGTTAACATAATTATAGTGGATTTGGTGATGCAACTGGTGCTGAGCAGCTAATCACCAAACTGGGACAACATACTCATGTTATGAATAATATCCTTAGCTGTATGGAGCAAAATGACCCACAATGAAGAGGATCAATGTTATACTACTTTATGAGGAAACAACAACCAATATTAAATGTAATAAACAATATCTATTTGTAGCCGAGAAATGGAATTTTTTTTAGAGAAAATATTTCATGCCTTGGGGAGTAGCAAAAGGGAAAAAGATGTTAACGAAGTTTATCACCTCATGGGAGATGTAGATAAATGGTGGTAGTTAATTAAAAATATAAATTGTAGATTAAGAAGTATAAAATATTGAATGGGAGAGCTTAATGAACTATTCATTGAAAAAATACAATCCTTATGACCATCGAGCAGATCTGGAAGAAAAATTATGAGACTGAGGCAACATGAGGATGATAAGGTCGCAATGTATGAGGATAACATTACAAGGTTTTCAAGGCATTCATCATAATATATACATAACTAAAGGTTTAATATTGGTTGACTCATTGATGTGTTAAAACCATTTCTCCATCGACCACTTGTATTATAATCCTTCTCATAATATGAATGTATTTTCTCATAAGATATCCAGATAGAAAAGAAATTCTCAATGTCATATGACTTTAAAGAAAAGAAATAGAAGAAGAGATATACTAAATACTCTTGAAATGGAAATAAATGGAATAAGGGAAAAGTTTAATTTTCATCCAGCGATAAATATGGGAAAAAATACCCTGATACTTGCCTGAAGAAAATGAGAGTATGTTTAAAGTGTGGAGAAAAAAGCAATGAAGATAATTTCAAGGGAAATAAATATGTTTCCATTGTTGAATTCTATAATTTTAGAGAAATGGGGAATTATGGAAATGAATTTCATAAGCTCTAAGAAAACATAAAACAGAAAAGGCCAAGGGAGGAAGGACAAGCTTATTCTATCACTTTTTCTGAGGTTGATGCTCTGAATTACATGGTTCCAGGTAATTTGATGATTTCCACAAATTTATCCAATGATTTATGTGATTCTAGATCATTTAATTTATTCATATCTTCCCGGTTTTCTACTAAAATTAGTTATTTTAAATTAGAAATAACAAATAATATGCTTGTCAAAACACTTAAGGAATGTATCATTGAAGCAATGTTTTGTGAATATGTTTCCATTAGGGTATATAAATTTTCTTTATCTCCTGATCTCATCAGCATACCCATGATTTAGTTTGATATAATTCTCGGTATAGATTGGAATTCAACCCATGATGAGAAAATTTATTTTAATAAAAGGAGGTTACAATTTTCGATGACGATAAGGAGTAACTTATCTTTAATGAAGAAATTTCATCTCCTAATTTTTACATATATCCACCCCCTATAGCTCTAATAAATTATATTATTAGAGATGAATAGAATTAAATAATTAGGGGTGAGGATAAGAAGGATAAAATTGAGGATGTTCCTATAGTCCATGAATATGTGGATGTGTTTCTAGAGGATTTACCAGGACATCCACTAGTATGATAATTTCAGTTTTCCATTGATTTAATTCCTAGTTCATGGCACATTTTGAATAACCCTTATAGAATAGACATAGTGGAATTAGTGGAATTAATGAAATGAATAGTTGAATTGAGTAATAAAGGATTTATTCACCCCCGTGTTTCTCTATGGGGATCCCCTCTTCTATTTGTTAAGAAGAAATATGGATCTATGAGGTTGTGCATTGATTATAGGGAGATCAATCTTATCATAATAACGAAAAATTATCCCCTACCACGCATTGATGATTTATTCAATCAACTTCATGGAGATAAATATTTTTAAATGATTGATCATAGATCTAGATACCATCGGTTTTGTTTGATGAAGGAAGACATTTCGAAGACATCATTTTATACTAGGTATGGGAATTACGAGTTTACAGTAATTACATTTTAACTAAAAAATGCACCCTCAATTTTCATGGATATAATGAATATATTTATCAATGAATATCTTGATGAAAATGTAGTTTTATTTATTTATGATATCTTTGTTTAATCCAAAATCTATGAAGATCATGAAAATAATTTGTGCACTATTCTAAAGACTCTTTGAAGAAATGAATTATATGAAATGATTAGAATGTGAGAATTCTGGATTCAAGATATTTCTTTTTGTGGTCATATTGTCTCTACGGATGGAATCTATGTTGAACCTTTTAGTACAAGAGAAATAAAATAATGTAAAACATTGAAAAATATAACTAAGGTATGATGTTTTACTGGTCTAGTAGGATATTATTGGCATTTCATCCAGTATTTTTCTTGATTGGAAAACCCATTAACCAAGCCAACACGTAAAGGGGTTAAATATGTTTGGATAAAATAGTGTGAATAATGTTTTGAAGACCTAAATATAAAATTAGTCAATTTTCCTATATTGAATATAACATCAGTGAATGATGGGTTTGTTCATTATAGTGATGCTTTAAAGAAATGACATGATTGTTTCCTTATGAAAAATGATAGAATTATTTCTTTTGCGTCACGATAGAAAAAAATTCATGAACAAAAGTATCCCATTAATGAGCATGAGTTATAAGCAATAATATTTTCTTTTAAGACATGGAGACTCCATCTCAATGGTGAAAATTCTATATATATACCGATCACAAGAGTTTGATGTATATTATCTCACAAAAAGAACACAAAATGAGGAAAAGACGATGGCTTGAACTTCTCAAAGATTATGATTTCACATTACAGTACCACCAGAGGAAGGAAAATACAGTGAAAGATGCATTTAGCATAAAGGACCGTGGAGTATTGAACAAGATGAGAGTTAAAATGTATATAAAGTTCATGGATCTAGTAAAGATGGACATGGAAATAATCTTGGAAGGTGAAACATCAATACCTTTTAAAATGGTTTCCAAACCAACATTACTATAAATGATAAATGTTCTCAGACTGATGATGAGTAGTTTAAAAAGAAAATTAATGTTGTGAATGATGGGATATTGATTTAATTCATATATGAAGATGAGAGTTTTAAATTTTGGAAGAGACTTTATGTTCTAGAGATACCTGGTCTAAAAAGGAAATTATTGGAAGATTCTCATAGCTACAATTTCTCTATACACCCTGGTATTGCTTACATTTATAGAGATTTGAAGAAACATTTTTAGCGGGACAACATGAAAAAGGGATAATGTTGATTATGTGTCAAGATGCATGGTTTTTCAACAGGTTGAGGCTGAATGAAAACATCCCAGAGGAGTCATGAAACCACTTCCCAAACCTGAGAGGAAATGGGATGATTTTATGATGTACATTTTCATTGGACTCCCAATCAAACCTTGAATTAATGATGGAATATAGGTCATTAACAATCGTATTACCATGTCCAAACATTTTCTTTTTTCAAGATAATATTTACTACTTGAATGTTCAAAAATACTATATATTAATGATATTTTATGACTTCATGGAGTACACCTATTAATTGTTTCTTATCATGATCCCTATTTTACATTAGGATTCTGGAAAAGTCTTAAGAAGGCCTTGGATACTGAAAATCGTTTGAGCACTTCCTACCACCCTGAAATTGATGGAAAATTAGAAAAAACTATAAAAACATAAGAAGACATGTTGATATATTGATCACTTTAGTTTCAAGGTATTTGGGATCAATATTTACTTTTTTTATAATTTTGATATAACAATATATTCCATTAATGTATTCACCTGGCACTATATGAAGTTTTATATTGAAAAATATGTCACAGAACAATAGGATTGGATTATGTTGGAGAAAGAAAACTCGTAGGCCCAAAACTTGTTGAGGAAATAATGGAAAATTTAATGGTTATCCAAAACAACATCAAAGTAGCTCAAAGTAGGCAAAATAACTCTGCTGATAATCGAAGGATAGATTTGGAATTTCATGAAGGGTGTCATGTTTTCTTGAAGGTATCTTTATTGAATGGTGTTATACGATTTGGTATGATGGGAATATTAAGTCCCTGGTACATCAGACCTTTCGTAGTTCTAGAACGAAGTAGATTTGTAGCTTGTCGTTTGGAAATTCCCCCAAGTCTCACCAAATTTCATTATGTATACCAAGTATTACTGTTGAGAAAATAAATTCCTAACCCAATTCATGTACCCAACTATGATGAAATAGAACTAGATCATTACCTATCTTATTGCGATGAGCCTATCATAATTCATGATTCTATAGAACAATTGTTGAGAAACTGGATGACCCATCTAGTGAATGTTCTAAGTGGAAATCATAAGATGGAAGAGGCAATGTGGGAAACTGGGAACATTTGATGAAGAACCACCAAAATCTTTTTATGCAGTAATACTATAGAAATTTTTTGGGATAAATTATTTGAAGGAGGGAATTATGTAACACCCAAAGCTTCCATGATATGCTTCTCTTTAAATTGTACAATATCTAGCGCTATAGCCATCTTTGAGTTCCCACACTCCATGACCAATCAAACTAGCTGTTATGAATAGTAATACACACTTCTTGAAAATTTTTAAATTTCATTTATAAAAATGGACATCATTTTTGGATTTGGAATATCAAAATTAGCTTAGGGTGAATTTTTTTTATTTTTCTGAAAACATTCATTTTTTGATGAAAAGTTAAAAAAATTATGTTATTGTTTGAATCCAAATTGTTATATACAAAATTAGTTATTTTATTTAAATTTATTATAGGTAAAAATAGATACATAATACCTATATATGTTTAATGTAATTCATTGGAGTCATTTTATAATAATATTATATATATATGTAATTTTGTTGAACTTTTTACCCTCTCTCACCCCCTTTCTAGACGCACTTACAAATTTTCATAAAATAGTATTTTAACGCTTCATTGAATTGAATTTCAAAAATCGGAGAGATGCGGTTGAAAACAGTAAGTAAAATTTTGTTCAATAAGATCAAAATAATTTTTGGTGAATTGTAAATTTAGAAATTTATTTACCACGGTTAAATGTAAATTAGGTAGTTAAAGGTAAAAAATGACTTTATTATTACCTTAAGAAATGAAATAATCCTATTGTATATGTGTATTTTTACCAAAATAATCCATAGGAATAAAACATTATCATTTTGGTCCACAAGTATAAGATTAAGACATTTGTTATTATTTTATTTAAAAAAGAGTTAAAAGTGTTAAATTCAATGTTAAATAACTAATCCATTTTTAATATAAATCTGTACATAATAAAATTTCGACTATAAATATTGATTATATATAAAATAATATTTCCTACATAATTGTATTTTATTTATAATTTTTTGACATTAAATAATTTAATTTATTTATCACACAATAATGATGCAGTAATTACCTTATTAATGAAAGATTAAAATAATTGATTTTATAAATATCCAAATAAATATAAATCGATACTTCTTATAAATTCCACCGATTTTATAGGTTAATATGACATGTTAGGGTTGATTAAATATTTTTTTTTCTAATTAATAACAATTTTATGACTTTTTCAAAAACAAAATACCAAATAGTATCAAAATTAACATAAAAGAGTTTTTAAAACAAATACTATATTATTAGTTGATATAATATTCCTAAAAATATAAGGATCCCTCAAAATATTTTGATAAGGATAGATATATCAATAACTATCCACATTTAGTTTTCTTGGTTTTTTATAGTATGTTTGTTAACCATTTATTTTAATTATACCAGAATAGATGATAAAAGTTACACTATTTAACTAAGATTTGAATATAAAAGATATGTTTAATATAGTGACTGAAAACCCTTATAAAACCTAATGGTTGGTAGTTTTTTGACCCATCACCACATTAGTCTCAATTTAAATCCTTTTTGAGACTTTATAAATATAATATGATTGTATAATAAATTAATATTTTATGATTTTCCAAAAGTGTCCCTCACCTATCTTATAAAAGGGTACATACCCTTCTCTTAATTTCACACCTCAAAAGCAATTGGGATTGGCCAAGACCAACTCAAAATTCCTCCATAATACCATAAATTCATCCTAGAGTCCTTACATTGATCATTAATATAACCTATGGAGCCATTTTGATCAAATCAAATGGAAGCACTCAAAGAAGAGTTAATAATTCGATCACCGCATTCAAGGTTATTTTCTTCTTCAAGTTTTTCTTTCATGGTTATTTCCATAAAAAAATAATAACTACAATAACTAATAAATACGTGGATGTTTTTATAAATATGGTACAATCGTAGTCAAATTTCTATCCATCTTATAAATGACAAAGTCACCATACGTGTGTACATACGACTTACCGTCTCAATATCGTGGTGTAGTTTGTTATTTAACACTTAATTATTTGGATGTGTATAATAATGAGTATAATTTAGTTAAATAGTAAATATAATATGTTAATGATATTGAATATATTATATACCATCCAATTACATATGACTTCACCATCAATATAATGATATTGTCGTTTGTGCGTACGTACAGATTACCGACTCCACGAACGCGATGAGATTCATTCCTCATCATAATCATTCAAGAATAATTTTCATTTTATGATTTAAAATAATTTTTTAGATATCAATATAATTTTGGGAATAAATTAATTACATCCTATCCATGTCAAACATGACTTACGTAACAAAACATATAAAGGAAAATGAACTAGTTAACCCCCGAAACAATGATACTACTGAAATATTATAAACAAAGCAATATTAGAAGACCATGTGAAGTATCAAATTTATGTATTTGGTTCTTGTATAATTTAATAACAATTATTTAACTCTTATACATGTGGTTAATGTAAACTCAACCATGTAAAAGTACACGGTATGGTATAATTCAACAATCTCTTCATTATATGAAGTTGTTTATGTATGAGTATCTAATGGGACCTCTTTATCATCCACATCAGTGTTTCTAAAAAATTTATTTCCAATTATTTTATTATATCCAAGACTAGGGTTAACATCCTTTATACCCTTTTTTGACTTTTAAAAAAAAATTATAAAGTAATCATTCAATAGTTTTCTAAACAAGTTCCTTTATAACCTTTTTGAAAAAATAAAGGAAATAATGTTTTTTTAACATATACGAAGGGTGAGACTATATTCCAAAGATATAACATATTCAAAGATTCCCTTACATAATTATAAGAATATTTTAAAAATTAATTAATTTCTTTTTTAATTATGTGACTTTTAATTAATTTCAAAATAACGATATATTTCTCTCAACTAGATTTGATTTTATCAAATTCAACATAGTCTATCAAATTTTGCACTTGTTTGAAGTTGATTTATTATGATACAAAAGTCCATATTGTATTGAAGGTATTGTGATATGTTTGACTGTGTATGTTTAATTTTTATACCATTCATGTTTTATGGTTAAAATATTAACATTTCTTACGCTAATTTTAATACAAATGATTATGTTATGTTTAATAATTTTCATATGAGGAATCGATTGAATTTACAATGTGATAGTTGGAGCCTGCTATAGATCCTCGATACATCGATATTTATCTAGAGTAAAACTAGTTTCTTGGCACAATTCCTCGACAAAATCTTTTTTGTACTCTTTGCATGAGGCTTTGACTGTGTGGTTATGATGTCTAACATTATGTATTCCATCATTGTGACATTGAATATTGATATTATATGTTATTATTCAACTATTATAATATCAATGAGAATAATTAAATATAATTATTGATTTATCATTGAAATATTATGTAGATGTTTGAGTTTAAGATGAATTATTTTTAGTCTTATACAATGCCAAAAATATTTATTCTTATTTATGAATGTTTCTGCAATATTGTTATCCTTACTGAGCTCCTGATTTCACCCATTTCAATGTAATATTATTCTAGTATGCGATGAAGTATATTATGACTAAGCTACATAGATATTCTAAGAGAGATGAATTTGTTCCAAGGAGACACAATTTTGTTGCTTTTCATTTCATAATGTAATGTAAAACTTATATATGTATCTATAACATATAATGATACTAAATAGATCAGTCTTCTAGGATTTTATCCCTTGAGATCATGTCATTGTTTATTAATAATGTACCAACACGAGGTAACGAGGGACGGTCCATTACAGAAAATTTCTCATCACTGTTGATATACATTGTGGAGGGGATGGGTATAACCTTTCATCAATTGATGTGGTGAATCATCCAGATTGTTAGTGAGAGAGAGAGGCTTAGATGGGATACCTAGATTGTGAGGATTTAAATTTTCATATATCATGAAGAGATTCAATTGATTTATTTTCAAAATTACACGAACAGATCATCCTTTTCTAGGGGTGTATGGTTGTTTGAGTCTGGTTGTGTGAGGATTTCATGAAGATTTTTCACCAAACCCCTTTTGTTTTACATCTGTGTTTCAAAATGATGTAAAAAACACCAGTGATAGATTATTTTATGTGAAATGAGGTAGATCATTATCGATTTTATCTCTATATGTTCCCATTTCTGATTATAAATTCCAAACACTAGGTTCCATAATATCTGATAGATCCTTTTGAGATCCTAGATTAGTTGTGAGATGACATATCTATAAAAATCTTGAAAAACCATACATGGAAAACTATATGAAAATATTATATATAAATTTTTTTTCTCACTTGCAATTTTGGTCCACATACATTCCATCTAGGTGTAGATCTATATTGAGAGTCTGGGGAAGTTGTATGATCGATGGATCATCTGTCTTAAAAGATTACCATTGAGGATTGCCTATAAACATGATACTCAATTTACATTACAATTATGGAGAATATTATAGAAGGATATCACGACCTAGTTGAGGTTGATCATGATGTTTCTCCCCTAGATATATAGGTAGAAAAAGTGGATTATCCTGGTGTTGATGGATGTAATGAGATCCTATGTTCTAGACTATAGTTAAAGCTTAGTGGATAACATGAAATTGGTAGATTTTTCTTGTAATAATATCGATCACTCTACTATTGAAATGATAGCTTTTTAATGACCTATATAGGACTCTATTATTGTAACCATTATGTTGGAAAAAGACTAGTGAGAAATATTATAATGGGATAGAGTTGGAGAATGAGATGAAAAGGGTTATTAGATTCCAATCCCTAGACACCAGAGGATGGGAATCAACTACTGGGGACATTTCCCATTTATTTATGAGGGTCAAATGGTGATATTATCTTTGTAATCAATGGATTGGAATAAATTATGATGAATATTATTTATTAAAAAATAAAAACATGACTACATGGAGTATAGAAAGTCACATGTTAGGTAGCCCCGTGATGTGGTTTCTAGGGATTCTATTTAAGATAAATATATCATTCCATGTTGACAGAACACACACCACATGACCCTAATCTTGAGGATTAGTGTGTACTCTAAGAGTACATGAAAAATGACACAAAAATGAATTTAAGAACAACTACTGTATATAAGAGTGGTAATATAAATAGTAATAATTAGAATAACCATATAAAACTATGTATGTAGAAATATGTTGATGTACATGAGAATGAGATGGGAGAAAATATGCAAGAACATGGGGGATGAGAGAACCCATGTACCATATGTACACGCCATGTGGTATAACATGGATTCCCAAAACATTGCCATGGGAAATAACACCCTTTAAGTTATAGAGGGTTATATTCCATGTTACTGCACATACACACCACATACATCTACTAGTAACGTTACCTTTTATATATCCTACATCAGGACTCAGAATATTCCATGTGAGTATCCAATCATGGTTTGTTTTTCACATAGAATAAAATGGTTTAATATTTTGTGACATATGATATATGAAATAAGGGGTTCTGAGTGTGAATATTATTCAGGTTTTTCTTCATCTATTAAAAGAGAAGGGCAAAATAGTTAGATTGATGTTGTGTTTGGTACTCCTCTATTACACCAGGGTACGATTCGACCAATCATTTTACATTTTTAGATTCAATACTCCCCATACTATAGCAGTTTCAAATCCATACATCTCTAGAGTTTTAATCCCCTCATTTTCAATATATGTTTGGTGTGTTCCTTAACAAGGGTTGCAACCCCCTTGCATTTAGAGAGCTACATTGAGGACCAAGACCATTCCTAACGATTCTACTGAGATTGTGTGTGATACTGGAAATCATATATATACATTTTAAGATAAATGAAATCTCATTTAACACAGATAGACTATCAGATATATATACATTTCCCCATCATCTAGGATTATTTAACACCATATATTTTTGGTTTAATTTTTTCTCTGGAAATGGTATGAGTAATTTTTTTTGAACCTTTATTTTAATCATTTTGTGATTTTCATGTCCTTATACTTGGTATTTATATACTCACCCATTCATGAGATTCTTCTTCACACTTTTTATCTCTTATGATGAAATCATATATATAGTTAGTGATATCAGTGGTCCCATGGGATACCTGTGTGTATTGAAAATGATTGGTGTTTGTACATGAAGATCATTAGGCGATCCCTCTTAATTATTTTTTTGATCTATCTTCATATGGGGAATTCATTTATATTTGGATAATTAATTTCACCATTAGAAATTTGTTTTTATTTTCATACTATAATGTATATTTCTGGATGTTACAAAATTAAGGGTTACTATCAAATTGTTGTAGTATTTTAATATTCATCTTTACTTTTTCTTGGAGATATATAAGAGTGTGTATAATGGGATGGTAGGATAAATATTCCAATATTAGTTCATACCATCTTTATGGTTTTCACCATCCCATATCTCAATGAAGGGGGATTGGGGATGTCATACCATGCATTCCATCTTGTTGGATGGCCCTCATGGATTACCTGATGACATTAGTGTATTTTACTGTTTGTTTTAGCTATTTTTGGATCATAAACACATGGGATGATGATATATCATAACTTTTCTGGTGTGGTTAAGCCAATATGGGTACACTATTTTATGATTTGATATAGGTTTGTTGAATACAACAACATAATGTGACCTTGTGGATCTTGATTATAGTGACCCAACCTTTTTTTACATTACTATTACATCATTTTAAAGATAAAAAACATAATAGTATCACACATAGAAGATCCAAACGTTTAGTGTCTTGGGAAAACTAGGAACATACATAATAATTACAACATCAATCATAAACATTTATTTAATTTCTTCTTCTCTAGCTTGTCATTGGAAGTTGTCCGATCCTTAGTACATGTATCCATCTAAGGATATACTTGAAAATGGTTGTGCTAAAATCCTATTAATAGGATAAATAAGTATCATATAGTATGGGGTGAGCATAATCATGACATAGGAAAAAGATTATGAGCATGAGAGGAGAATAAATAAAAGACATGAAATGTGGTAATGCATAAAAATTAAACATCATGTCACAGTGGTTAACTACCACCCATACTTATGAACCAAGATAGAATCATGTTCACACATTGTTTCACATTTACTCATGATATTCATCACTTTATACAATGCATTGGAGTATTGAATAATTTCGGGCGTACCTGTCACATTCAAACATTCATAATGTGCTATATAATTCCGGGCACACCCATCACATCATAACATTATCATTATCATGATTTCGACATGGAACATATATCAAAAGTAAAAATAAATAACCCATGGAAAGGAATGAGTTATATCTCATAAGAACACATTAATAACCATTGGGTTCCCAAAATAAATATGGAATAACATACATATTTCAAGAAATGTCTTCTTTGAGAGAGAAGTAAATGGTGTGTTCTTAAAAGAATAGTTCCTTTGAAAAACATTTTTGTATGAAATAAAAACTAGTGAAAAACATTTATATCATAGAAAATGAGAGAAAATTATGAAAAAATTATCTTTAAGGATTAACCATATCAAAAAAATTGAGTGAATGATGAAGAACACAATGGATGAATGTTGGGTTCGAGAATTTCCCCTTACCTTGTATCTGAATTCTTCTTTCTCTTTAATGTCATGTATAGGGAAATTATGTTAATTAATTAGAAATCCAGAACCTTTTTTACGTTAATATGGTTAATTATGGTATTATTATGTGATTTTATGTGCCATTGGATGATTTATAGAGTTTAAAAGCATTGTTCTGGAATGTTTGTTTTTATGGTTTTCTTGAGTGGTTCACCTGTATTCTTAAAATTGAAGTTCAGGTAGAACATGGGTTAAAATCCATAAATATTATTTCATTTTATTAATGATATTACAGGAGTTTTAATCATATTATAATTAATTATATAAGATCCATGTATATGTATCATTAGATAATAATTAAATGATGATTTTTTGGGTTAATTTGAGCGATTTTTCGATCATAATGAACTTGTTTTATTTTATCACTACGAATATGGTCATAAGTTAGTTCCAGAGCATTAAATAAAAAATAATACATATAACATGTTCTGGTTAAACCATAAAAATGGTTTCATGACCATGTCTTAAGGTATAAATGGAGGAAGAAAACTTGTCATCCTTGAAGGTGATAAATTAACACCTTACGAACAACGTTATCATTAATAAAATTAAACGAAGAGAAAAGGGGTTTGAATGATATAATATCCAATTTAAATCATAAAATTTAATTAAATGTATAATACTAGAGTTACAATACCATTAGGATGAAGATAGATAGGGGGAGATCAAGATATGAACATGAACATGAAAGGAAATTAATGGAAAAGAGGGATGTAAATTACCTCTTAAATATTCCTCTTGAGATCCTCCTTAAGTAATCTAGTCTAGTTTTTTTATGAGACCAAAATCTCTTTAATGTCTGATATGGGATAGGGAGGATGTTTGGGTAGAGTTTATAGTAGTCTTGGAGCTTGAGAGGTGTGAGGAAATGGGGGTGTGAAGGGTGGTTTTTATAGTGGAGGGGAGAGGGGTTTCCTTAATATAAAATTCATTAGTTTATTAATTTCCCATAAGGAAAGGAATTGTGAGTCTTAAATGACCAGGAATAGTAATTTCAACATGTGATCCTGAACCAAGTGGGCTTACATCAGCATAACATCACACATAAATCTATAATTAGTTTATTTAGCTTATTTTGTAAATTATCTTATTTCACTATTCATCAAAAATTAAAGTATCTCAAAAAAATCCCAAATATTTACACCTAGAATTTCATGACATGTAGAATCCAAAAATTAATTCCATTTTTCAAAAATAAATTTCTTAATATTATAAATTTAATATTTAATTAAAATCATAATTTACTTTTAAAAATCAGTTTTTGGAATTAAAACTGATTTTATAGTGCTTTCAAAAATTACGTTGGGTGTTATAAAATTAACTAAAAAGTCTATTAAATTGATTATATAATTAATGAACACATTTTAAGGAAATAATTTTTCGTTTATATTAAATTATTAATTAATATTAATTATTTATGAAATACAAAATACCAAAACATTTACTATGGTCAAATTTTCACTTTATAAGATGTCTAAATTTTATTTAATTATTCATGGGTAAGGTTACTCTTATGTTGGATTATTTTCTATTCAAAAGGGCCATATTACTTTTCATAAGGGTATGTTACTATTCATAAGGGTATCTTAATATTCACCAAAAATTATTTTGGTTTTATTAGACTCCGAAAATCATCATGAACACAACTGTGTATGTCAGATTCTAAAAATTCGCAATACAGAAGTAACAAAAAAATTTTTAGAGGTCACTTAACACTAATTAATTCATTATGTTGTGTTCATAGTTGATATTATGAAATAATTATAAGAAATAAATTTCCATTGAAAAACTTTGGGTCGTCACATTCTTCCCCCTAAAAGAAATTTCTCCCCTGAAATTTCACTTTACACAAACAGGTGAGGGTAATTCTTGTTCATCACCTCCTGATGTTCCCAAGTAACTTCTTCAAACTTATGGTTCCTCCAAAACACTTTGAAAAGGTGGTATGTCCTGTTGAGTAATACCTTGTCTCTCTGATCAAGAATCTCTACTGGATGTTCCTCATAAGAGAGGTCACCTTCCAGTTGTACCACATCTGAGTTTAGTACATGTGAGGGCTCAGGTATGTACTTCCTCAGGAGTGATACATGAAACACATCATAAACTTGAGCCATATTCTATGGAAGTGAATGTATATAGGCCACGACTCCAATGAGGTCAATTCTGAAAAAGGGGCCAATGTTCCTTGGGACGATCTTATTTTTCTTCCCAAATCACATGAATCTATTTCATTGAGATATTCTTAGATAGGCTTTATCTTCAACAGAGAAATCCAATTCCTTTCTATGGTTGTCAGCATAGCTCTTTTCCCAACTCTGAGTAGGATTTGATGTGTTTTTAGATGACTTGAACCTTCTCTATCATCTCTTGAACAAGATCAGGTCCAAGTAGATATCTTTCTCAAACATCATCCCAACAAGTTGGAGTTCTACATCTCTTTCCATATAGAGATGCATATGTAGTTATCTAAATAATTGAGTGGAAGCTATTGTTGTATGAGAACTCAACCAATTGGAGATGCTGATCCCATCCATCTTTGAATTCTAGAGTGTAGGCTATTAGCATATCTTCAAGTGTATGAATTGTCCTTCCAGAAAGGCCATCAGTTTGGGGGTTATAGGCTGTGTAGAAATTTCATTTAGTACTCAATGCATGTTGAAGACTTATTCAAAATTTTGATGTGAACCATGGATCACGGTCAGAGACAATCGAGAGTGGAACTCCATGCAGTCTCACTACTTCCTTCACATATATCATTGAATGTTTCTGAAGTGATAGATCTTCTTGAATAGAAATAAAATGGGCATTCTTGGTGATTCGGTCAACCACAACCCATATCGTATTATGTCCCTTTGATGTCTTTGGGAGACCCCTGATAAAGTCCATAGTAATATTTTACAATTTCCACATGGGCATAGGAAATGGCTGCATCATACCTTTGGACTTTGGTCGCTCAATTTTAACATGCTAACATACCAAGTACCTTGATATATATTCTAGAATATCCTTCTTTATGTTATCCCACCAGAATTATTCTCAGAGATCACGGTACATCTTGGTACTCCCAAGATGTATAGATAATGTTGAGCTATGTGCATTGTCCAATAGCTCCATCTTTATACCGGGTGATGAAGGCACACAAATCCACGTTCCAAATTGAATCACACCATCATAGTCGATATGGAACTTCTGCATCTTCCCTTCCTTTATTGCATTCACCCTCTTTTGTATCTCTACATCACTCCTTTTGCTTCCTTAATCTTCTCTTGGATGGATGGTTGCACAATCTATTGGGAAAGGTAGTTTGTATCCCCTACCCTTATGATTTCCAAATCCGTTCATTGCATATCCAAGAAGATATGGTCTTTCTCAATCTGCATCATGGATAGAGTATCAGTTTTTTTTCTGCTTAGTGCATCAGCTAACTTGTTCTCCTTTCCTGGATGATAGTGAATAGAGCAATAATAATCCTTGATTTTCTCTATCCATCTCATTTGACGCATGTTGAGAACCTATTGTGTGAATATATACTTTCGGATCTTGTTGTCGGTGTATATGTCATAGTTCCTTCCATAAAGGTAGTGCCACCATATTTTCACGGAAAAAAAATCAAGGATTCTAGCTCTAGATCGTGTGTCATGTAGTTCTTCTCATGGATATTCAACTGTTGTGTGGCATAGTCAACCACATTATCATTTTTCATGAGTACACAACAAAATCCTTTCTTTTAAGCATCACTGTATATTACAAAACTATTTCCACTTTTTGGTAGTGTGAGTACAGGTGCATTGATCAACCTTATCAATACCTCCTTGAAGCTTCCCTCAAATTATTTCATTCATATATACATTACCCCTCTCCTTGTCAACATAGTTAGCGTTCTTGAAAATCGTGAGAAGTTTCTCAAAAAACGTTGGTAGTACCCAGTTAATCCAAGAAAAAATCGGATTTCTATGACACTAGAGGGCTAGGGCTATTCCTCAGTCGCCTTTGTCTTTGAAGGATCCACAGAAATACTCTCACTTGTGATCACATGTCCCAATAATGTGACTTTCTTCATCCAAAAGTAACACTTTCTAAACATGGCGTACAACTTATCATTTCATAATGTCTCCAAAACAAGTCTTAGATGTTCTTAATATTACTTCATTCTCTTGGAGTATATGAGAATATCATCAATAAAAACTACCACAAATTTGTTGAGGTAATGTCAAAAGACTCTATTAATCAAATCCCTGAAGATTGAAGGGGTATTAGTAAGTCTGAAGGGCATAATCAAAAACTCATAGCACCCATACCTTGTACGGAAGGCAGTTTTCTGATCATCATCCTTCTTCACCTTTACCTGATGATGTCCATAATGAATACCCACCTTTGAGAAGTATTGAAATCCTCTTAACTGATCGAACAAGTCATCAATCCTAGGGAAAGTATACTTTTTCTTTATTGTGATCTTGTTGAGTTCCCGATAATCGACACACAACTGCATTGTTCCATCCTTCTTCTTCACAAAGTGCATTGGCCCAACCCAAGGAGATGCACTAGGGTGTATGAACCCTTTGTCCATATTCTCCAGCAGATGCTTCCTTAAATCCTCTAGTTTGATAGGATCCATCCTATAGGGACTCTTCGAGATAGGAGTATCTCAGGGTATGAGTTCAATTAAGAAAACTACCTCACGATCCCTGGGAATTCTGAGTAACTCTTCGGGAAATACATCATCGAAATCCCTCACGATGGGAATTTCCTTAGGAATGTCCCTATCATTCAACTCAACCATTTTTGAGAGGTACGTTTCTTCATAGGGAATCAACACGAAAACCATTGACGGATTTTTAAAAGGAGATTCATGAACTTCCTTGCATTTGTATAGGAGCATGGGATGATTTGGAATATGAAAAGTTATTTCCATTTTCTGATAGTTGATACGTGATCTATATAATGAGATCCAATACATTCCCATTATAGTGTAAAATTCAACCAAGGGATGTATTAAGGAATTTTCTGGAAGAATAATCCCACATACGCCAACAGGAGAAGATTCATACAGTAGGGTTTTAATGACTGTACCACTTGATGTTTTTATAGATATTTCTACATCAAGGTTTCAGGGCTTCGATTCTATAGTTCTAGAAAACATGAAAGATATTAAGGAATGCATAGAACCATAATCAAATAATAAATTCTCCATTATTGGGTGAATAGGAAGTGTACCATGTACAGATTTATTATCTTTCTCTACTTCCGCAGTAGTGATGGAATAATCCTTCCCTCATTCATTTGGCATCGGTGGCTGAGGATGCTGATTACCCTCAATAACTCGAGGATTAGTGCACTAGTTTTCATAGTGCCCTATCTCCCTAATATTTTTTCATTGAACCATGAGTGGTTCTCTCCTTTCATCGGCTGTAGTCTCCTACCTTTTCGTGTCTTTTCGACACTCTTAAAAATTATTTCCTTCGTTACCACACTTGAGGCATTTCCCACGACCCTTTTAGGTAGTTACCATGGTGAAACATTCCACATTTTTGGAATGTGGGTCACTGAGTTTTCTTCCCACCTTTATCATTAGATCCACCGACTTGAAAATACATCTTTCGTTTCATATCACCATAGTCATGGGACCACTCTCCAAACTATATCTCCACTTTGAGGATAGTCCCAAAAACTTCTTCATAACTCCCAAATTCAAGAATTGGAAGTGCCTTTTGAAGGTTTGGTTTTAATCCACTAAAGAATCCATCAATTTTGTTATCATTGTTGATAATAAAATATTAACAGCACCTTCAAAGCCGTGTGGAATTCGCTTCATTTGTTGTGACATATTCTTCTTCATTTTTCGTGAGCTCAATGAATTCTCTCTCCATATTCGGCCGAAGAGTAATTGGTAAATATTTGTTAAGAAACCTTATCTTAAAGTCTTCATATTCCATCTCTTCAATTTCCTCCCTATGTTTGGTGTTCTTAATAAAAGCCCACCCTTTATCGGCTTTTCAATCTAGAAAATATACGAATAAGGTCACCTTCTCCATCTCAGAACATTGATGAATAGAAAAGATCTTCTCCATGTACTTGACCCACAGTTCCGCAGCTAGTGGATCAGAAGATCCATTATACGTCGGGGGTCATTGTGGCATAAATCATTCGACATCCAGTTTCTCCATCTATGGTGAAAAACAACATTCCCCATTATTGTTTTTATTATTCATAACCTGAGATAATTGGTAATAATCACCATGATGTTTTGAACTCCAATTCCCAAATAATTGGTGATGTCATTTGGGAAATCATTGCATTGGACCTCGTAGGAGTTGGTGGCCTGATTTCTCCTTGTTCCCACCATTTTCTAAAATAGAAATGGTTCCAAAAAAAGTCAAAAATTCATGAATAAATATCATATTTATTTTCACAATTTATAAAAAAATCATAACATATGAGATCCCTATGTATACACTCTTGTGTGCATATTTTTACTTAGTCACATGCTAGAGGTTTTCTCTAGGGATCACTAATCCAAATTCGAAAATCAACTAAACCATTCCTCTGATACCAACTATAGAAACCCAAATTTTTATTACATTACTATTAAATAATATTAAAGATAAACAACATAATAGTATTACACAGAGAGGATCCAAAGGTTTTGTGTATTAGGAAATCTAGAATGGTACATAATAATTACTACATCAAGCATAAATATTTATTTAATTTCTTCTTATCAAGATTCAAATTGGAACTTTTCTTCTACTTAGTAGATGTAACCACCTGAAGATATATATAAAAAGGGGTTAGCTAAAATCCCATTAAAAGGATATTTAAGAAGAATATAGCATGGGGTGATCATAATCATGACATAGGCAAAAGATCATGAGTATAAGAGGAGCATAAATAAAAGACTTGAAATGTGGAAATTCATAAAAATGAAAAATCATGTCTTAGTGGTTAAATATGACACATACTTGTGAACCCATATAGAATAATGATCATAGATCATTTAACATTTATTGATGATATTTATCACTTTACCCAATTCATTGGAGTGCTGTATAATTATGGGCACAACCATCACATTCAAACATTCATATTACACTATATAATTACAAGCGCATCTGTCACATCATATCATTCTCATTATCATGATTTCCACATGGAACATATATCAAATGATAACATCACTAACCCATGGAAAGTAATGGGTTAAATATCATAAGAACACATTCATAACCTTTGGTTTCCCAAAAGAAAGAGGGAATAACATAAATGTTTCAAGAACCGTCCACTTTGAGAGAGAAGTAAAAGAGGTGTTCTTAAAAGAATAGTTCCTTTGAAAAACATTTCTATTTGACATAAAAACGAGTGAAAGCATGTATATACTATAAATGGAATAAAACAAATGATCTTCAAGGAGTAACCATATTAATAAAATGGAGTGAAATAGGAAGAACAAGAAGGATGGATGTTGGGTTTGAGAATTTCCCCATACCTTGTATCTGAATGATTCCATATATTTAATGTCCTTTAAAATGAAATTATATTCATTAATTAGAAATAAAGAACCTTATGTAAATTAATATGGTTAATTATGGTTATATTAAGTGATTTTATGTCCCATTTTATGAGTTATTGAGTTTAAAATCATTGTTCGGAATGTTTGTTTTTATGGTTTTCTTGAGTGGTTCACTTGTATTCTTAAATTGATGTTAGGGTAGAACATGGGTAATTATCCAGAACTGAAATTTAAGGTTATTAATTATATTATAGGATATTTAATGATCTTATAATTAATTATATTATATCCATGTTGGGATATCAATAGATAAGAATTAAATGATGATAGTTTGGGTGAATTTGAGTGATTTTTTCGATCATAATAAACGTGTTTTATTTTATAACTTGAAAAGTGGTCATAATGTAGTTCCAGAACATTAAATTGGAGATAATATATATAGAATGTTCGTGTTAAAACATAAAAATGGTTTCATGACCATATATGAAGGTAGAAATGGAAGATGAAATCTTGTCGTACTTGAAGGTGAGAAATTAACACCTTATGAACAATGTTCTCCTTAATAAAATAAAAGGAAGAAGGAAGGGGATTGTATTATATAATATACCATTTTCATCCTAAAAATCTAGTACATCTATATTAATGTAGTTAAAATACCATGTGGATGAATATAAATGGGGAGAGATCAAGAAATGACCTTGAACGTGAAAGGAAATTAAAGGAGAAGAGAGAGAGAAATTACCTCTTAAATCTTCCTCTTAAGATACTCCTTATGGAAGATAGGATTGGTCTTTTTATGACACCAGCAGCACATGAACGTGGGATAGGGGCTAGGGTGGATTTTTGTTCATAGTTTAAAGAAGTCTTGGAGCTTGAGAGGTGTGAGGAAATGAGGGTGTGAAGGGTGGTTTTTATAGTGCACGAGAGAGGGTTTCCTTAATATAAAATTCATTAGTTTATTAATTTCCCCTTATACAAAGAATAATGAGTCTTCAATGACCAAGAATATTAATTTTATAATGTCATCAAGATAAAAGTGGTCTTACATTATCATAACATCCCACATTACACTATAATTATCTTATTTAGCTTATTTTGAAAATTATGGTATTTCACTATTCATCAAAAATTCATGTATCTCAGAACAATCCCCAAAATTTACTACTACCATTTTTCAATTTTTAGAATACAAAAACGAAGTCCATTTTTCAAAAATAATTTTCTAAATTTTATTAATTTAATATTTAATTAAAATCATAATTTACTTTAAAAAATAGCGTTTAAAATTAAAACTGATTTTATAGTGCTTTCAAATATTACGTTGTGTATTGTAATATTATATAAAAACTATAATACATTGATTTGATAATTAATGAACACGTATTATGAAAATAAATTTAATTTTAAATTGATTATTTAATTATAATTTATTATTTATGAATTACAAAATACCAAAATGTTTAATAAGGTCAAATTGTCACTTTCTAAGTTGTGTAAATTTTATTTAATTATTCATGGGCAAGGTTACTCTTATATTGGATGATTTACTATTCATAAGGATTATATTACTATTCATAAGGGTATGTTTCTATTCACAATGGGTAGGGTACTATTCACTAAAGAATATTTTTGTTTTATTAGACTCCAAAAATCATCTTGAACACAACAGTGTATGTCAGATTCTCAAAATTCCCAATACAGAAGTGACAAACTTATTTTTAGAGGTCACTTAACACTTATTAGTTAATTGTGTTTCATTTTCATGTGATTTTATGAAATTATTATAAGAGTGTAAATTCCATTGAAAATGTCTTGGTCGTTACATAGATTTCCCACATGATATCTTTGAATTCTTCCCAAGTGGTGAGACCCCAAGTATCTGGAAAGTCACTCAACCATGTTTATAATGGAATGTGATGTTCCATATGTAGAGAATAAAGTGTTGGATTGAGTCCTAGTTGAGGATGATGACCCAATAAAGGGTGAATATACTATATGATTATCAAGGGAACCCATTGGGTTTCATTGATAGGCTAATAGAGAGCGTGTATATATTCCATAGTGATATCTATGATCAATGAACCTTCATCATGCTGGTGAGCTTAAGGGGATATGTATTGTGATGATGGGAATCGGTGTTCTCTCATATCCTTTATATTTATTTAATTCTTTCATAATTTTCCATTGGGGAATATGTAATACATTTTGGTCTACCATGGAATATTGTTTCACACAAAACTAGTCTACTGTGATTGGAGATAGATACATTGGAATCTTATATGGACATGGAGTTCGATGGTTGGAGATTTATGTAGTTAAATTCTATGTTTATAGTAATGCCTAATATGTATATTAAATATATACTACTATTGCGGATAAAATTTATTTAGAACTCGATTTATTGGGATACAATTGGTTTCATCTAAATATCCATGAGAATATTGACACGGGATGTCATGGATTTCGATCCCTGAGGATTGGAATTTCACGAGTTTTTTACCATTAGTCAAGAGGATATAATAGTGGATTCCATGAAATAGGTGCCCATATGAAAGTATTATCATGGGATTGGTACCTATCATTGTGAGGAACTGTTAGGACTTCTATATATTTGGGCCACTACTGATTTATTAAAGTAATGGTCTTTAAGATGTGCTCAGAGACACTCCAACACTAGGAAAACCAGGTATTGTTGATCTTAGTAAGGGACCAATGGATTTGTAATAAATTATTTTTTTTCGTAGTTAGTTATTTTAGTTGACCACATCACACGAACATGTCAATTCAAATTATAGTTAGTACAAGAACACCTTAATTTTTAACTAATAGGTTTTTTTATCTCACAACATGATTAGTCCACTTTCAAACTTGGGAACCCAAATACACATTAAATCATTTATTGGAACAGGTTCTGATAGGGTATGAGAATGTTTTATAAGCCATGATATCATAGATGGTATTAAGGGACTCGATAATTAATATAATATTGACGAAGTGGAACTTTTTTTATTCATTTATTTTGTATTAGTATGTCATTTTGACCATCCTAGTGAGTGTTTAGCTTGTATATGTATACCCTGGGTAGTTGGCTCCATAAATCATTTCATTAGATATAGCATGGTCTGATTAAATATATCCTATTTAAATTATTTGTGATGGTTGATTCATGTCAATTAACTATTCCATTTCACAATCTAATATAGAGTGTATAGTCTCCCCTCCATACCACCTTAGACTACCACTTTCTATGGTTAGCCTCTAGAATTTGGGGCAGCATGTGAGAGGTCACATCATTAACCAGTTCAGTTACTATTCATAGAGTAAATCTTGATGGGATGTTACATACCATCATAAATGAGAAGTAAAATGGTGTATATGTATATTATTAATCATATTATAAATATGTGTACAATGTTTTTCCACAACACACATGTGTTGAATAATTCATTATCAATATATACATAATCTTTTCCAATATAAATACAATTATATAATTGATCATTTCAAAAGAATATTTTTTTACAAATATTATAAAATAATTACTACTAAACAATGATTAAATCTACTGATAATTTATACAAATATGAATAATCATTTATATATTTATTATTAATTAGTTATAAGTGGTGATAAGATAATATTTTGGTAAAAATATAAATGTTTTGGGGACATATTTTTATTATACATAATGTATTTTACCAATATATATTTATGAAATCAATATTTATATATAATTATAATGATTTTTGTAGACAATATATTTAGTTAAATAAATTTACATTTATATATTTTTTATAAATATCAATAGAATGTAAATAAATTCTTTTTTGTCCTATAAAATATATTTTATAAAAAAGTGTCTTTAAATTTTTTTGGGATAATAATGTTAATTAATATTTCCTTCAGAAATAATATCTAATAATTTTATATCTGGAATAATTATGTGCATATATTTTTCTATGAATCATTTTCTTGATAATTAATAGATTATATTTAAAAAATTAATTCATCGTGGTGAATGTTAAATTTTTTTAATGTAGTGAAACAATAGGATATGGTTTTCCACATATAAAAAAACTAATCATTCTGTGATATAACGATGGGATATAAATAGACCCAATATTTTCATATATATATATATGTCTATTTTTTGAAGTATACTCATCTTATTTAAATGAATTATATCAAAATATTTTTAATATCTATAATGGTTCTGCTCCCCTCACTTGTAAAGGGGATCATTCTATTCTCATTTTCTCAATCACATTGGGCATCTTATATTTCCAAAATCTATGAAAATACCTTTACTAATTTAATTCTCACATCATGTAGGCTATGGACTCTAGAAATGAAAATACGAAGAATTATTAAGGTGTAAGATGAAGAATGACTACCAAGGATGGGGAAAACATCTTAATCGTAGACTTTTGAGATTATTTATTCTCTCAAATAATCAAAATAATATATAACTAGAATAATGAAAATAAAATTTTTTCATTAATATACTGATATTATATTGTGTTAATCATATAACAATTATCAATTACAATTACATCTAATGGAAATTGAAATCCTCACCCATACATATGATTGGATTATCGTCTCAATCAAGAGATGTATATCATTTTTCACCACCACAACTCTAGGAATAAAATATAGACTAATTTAATAAATAAATTTGTTAAATTTAATATAAATTTTATTCTATAGATTCAATTTATTATTTACCCTTATATTAATAAATCAATTGAAAATGAAAAAACACATCTCTGTGCATGAAAATTATAACCACCAAGAAGTGGTGGAATTAATTTTTCACCACCACCATGTATGAAGGATATTAAATGTATATATTATAAGTAAAAAAAATATTTAATAAAACATTAGGATTATATATATAAACATACCATGCCCACATTACATTGTCTAGAGTCACCGAACTAGATCATGCTTGGGAAACATAATGTTTAACAACTCGAATGATTTTTTTGATGAAATTTTTTTAAAGAATGAGTTGTAGAAAAATAAAAGGAAATGATATATAATAAGTTGGATATGGTTCTATTATAGATGTAAAATAAATATAAGTTTATTATATATAATTTTTGAGTGTGTTTAAAGAATGTTAGGATTGAGGTAAGAGATTATTTTACAAACTCACTTTTTATCGGGATTACTAAATTTCAATTTATATTGTTAGAAATTATATGTTATTTGTATCTTAATCTATACATATTACATTGTAATGCCATTATTTATTGGGTTCTCAATTATTTTTACCATTTCCCCTCTCTTTCCTATAGAAAATAAAAAAAAAATTTAAACAAAATAACTCCTTATTACTCATTTTTTGGTTGGGAGTATTTATCCTCCATGTCCATGTCATTCAATGAAAAATTATTAATTTTTTTATAAAGATAAATTTTTTATAAAGAAATATTATTCATTATTTAAAATTATTTACCAATTATTGAAATGTATGTTGTATTGTTTTTTCTACATGAAATGCTATTTAATTATTAAGAAACTGAAAAAAGATGGTTATTTTTATATATAAAACATTGATGACTTTTGCACAAATCATGTATCTTTTAAGTGATGAAAATCCCTTTTGGATATTTCTTTACATTATAATGAAAATTTTTATTCCCATTATTCTAGAAATTTTTTATTTATAAATATTAACATTATTAATGGATAATTATGGTTGTTTTTTAATGCATATTTCAAATTCTTTGAAAATTTTAATGCTCACATATGTCAAAATCCATTATGTACTATTGTAATTCATAGAGTTTATTATCTAATGAAAATATCTATATTTTTTCTTCAATCAATTATGATAATCTCATATGATTGTTCTCATGAAACTTATTTTTTAAAACTATTTAATTATGTATTGATATATTAATGAATGTTATGATATTTTGGAACACATATATATTGTCATCATTTAATGTCTGGTTGGACCATTATTTCCCTCCCATACCATTGTAATTTCTCAAAAATATTATTTGATTAATAGTGAAATATTATAATAATTCATGATCTAATATACTAAGGGTTCTTGGTAATAAAAAATGATCTAATAAATTAATGGATATTGATAATATTGAATGATCCATTAAACAAATGGATTAAGGTTATTTTTCCTAACCGTGATATTATGATTTTTTTAGGATCCATTATTTTTGTGGATTTTAGTGGTGATTCCTAGACCAAAATATTATGATTTTGTATTTTTAGTATGAAGAAAATTCTTATATGATACCACAGTATTATGATATGTTATTAATTGATTGTTGAAATTGTTTCATTTTGATATCCATAATTTATGATATGATGATGTTTTTGATATTACCCTTCGGTTTTGATATATGATCATCTAGGTTTTTTTCTCTTATTTAATTGACTTTATTATTCTCTCACACTCTTATGATCTGCTATGATATTTGAGTGATTTATTTCATATTTATTGTTACTCTGAATCTATGCCCACCAATTCTTATATTTTGATTTACCTAGGTTCTGATTAATTATTTTATATATGATATGGATAATAAGAGTACTATTTGAGAATAACATTTGGGGATATATTAAATATATTTATTAAATAATTTTATTTGGTATAAATTATAAAATTACACTAATCCTTATTTGTTATGGGGTCTGTATTATTTTCGTGAAGTGTTGATATTTCTTCTAAAATGGCGTTATATATATGTATTTGATGGTTTGGTTACATAAATCATTATCATATTAATGTTTACTACATCTTATAGATTATTATATGAATAATATTTGGATAAGACCTATTCCCTCTAATGAAGAAAAAAATGTGTTATAAGATGAATATAATGTTTCTATGGTAGATGAAATATTCTGATAAGAAAAGAAATTTCTAGATGTAGTTTCATGGTATTTCACTTGTCAATATGAATATTGATTTCTAAATAAATAATTTATAAAATTTATTATTCAAGTGGTAAACTATATAGAATCATGTGGCATCAAATTTGATGTGAAATTAACTAAATTCCATTAGGATTAGTCATATTTAATGGGGGAATGAGTGAAAAAAATTATGGAAATTATTTTAAAACACTTTTAATTGATGAAAAATAGAATGAAACATGATGATCTTCCACATGCACCAAGGATGGGGGAATATTCCTTTGATCCATTTCTGGGGAAACTCCAAAATACTTATTGGTGGACCCTTTGTCATCATTTTTTGACCAATGGATCAATGTGATGGATTTGAAATTATATTTTCTATAGATAGTGGACTAAGAGAAGATTTTCTTTGGCCACTTAATTCTTGTAATTTGATACAGAATAGTGGTGGGATCTCATTAATGATACACTGTAATAATTGAAAAAAAAACTATTGAAGTGGAAGTGATTTTCATTGTATGTTTCAATTATAATTTACACAAATCATATTGTTCTAAAGTATTTAGTTAATTAATTTTCAAAAGAATAAGTATAATGAGTCAATAAAACTATAAAAAATATTGAATCTAGTGGTAATTTATATAAACTAAAACAAATGTGGATGTTAGTAATTATCTCATGTTATTTTCATCAATTTTAGTATTGTTTCTGAAAAATTACGTGGAGTTAACTATAGTTATTTGTGGAGTTTTTATTCCAATAATGATGATTAATATATATATATATCTATATATCTAGTTAAAATCACCACTATATATTTATTTTTAGGAAAAAACTAAATATTTTGATATACATTAAAAATCCAAATAGAGAAAGAAATAGAAATATACAATAATAAACACATAATGAATGAAATAATATATATTAAATGTAATATATATATATAATTAAATGAAATATGTCACAAATAATGGGTTTATTTATACATAATCTCCATTAAATTCATTGTTAATCATAATCGTGGAATGGGAAAAAAATCATCATTATCTCTCTCTATCTCCGAATCCACTTGACGGAAAAATTTTATGCATGTATTTTTTAATATAAAATGGTAAATTTGTATAAATTAATTGATTTTACAGTTAAAAGTTGTGTGATATTTATGTTTTGCGATAGGATTCGGATTTTTGAGAAAAATAAAAAAAATATAGACATACAATGTTAGTTGATGTGTGGTGTGACACTGTAATTTTGATGATATCGGTGATCATACCTAATAAATAAAAAAATTAACTTTAATGAATCTTTTTGAATGAAACATGAAAATAACGATACATGTTTTTTATATAAACCAAAATGTGTAACATGAAGTAGTAAAATCCATGAAGAAATTCATGAAAAAATCCATGGATGTGTTGTACGAAACATTAAACATCATGATTACATTGTTCATAGCCTAAACTTTTTGGGGGATTATAGGTCAGAGCCTATAAATTAAAAATTGGGTAACACATACCTGATATAAATGAAAATGATTAAATAAAAAATAATAGATTCATTGATATTTAATATAAAAAAATTTATTTACAATAGGATGGATGAAGGACTATTATTTCCAATTCAGGATGGCCCCAGTTATCTCCCATCTCAATAAATAAGAGTATATGGGGTTGATTATAAGAGATATATTAGTCTAGGGAAGATTTCAATGATGGATTTAAACATATTTATGGCCATGTTTTTCATTATTTTTTCCTTTTTACTTTATGTGAGGTATCTCCTATCTATATGAAACTTGAATTACCCATCTAGGGAATGGTAGTTCCTTTTAGTGATTCAGAATGGTGGAGGATTTACCAACTACTATGTTTGAGTTTCTAAATTTGATGCACTAAAATATGTTCACTAATTTCATCTAACTGATTTTATTTGTTAAATATATTTTTAATTATGAATGATTCTACACTTTTTTTAGAAACATTTTATTTACAATTTCTTTATCGATGATCTAAATATCCCTTCACCCAATTCATATCTATTTTCAATAGAATATTTTTGGTTTGGGAGGTGAGTGTTAAATGATTTCTAGTACAAGTGAGGAATTTTAATATAAAATAGTATAAATTTGGTAATAACAATTCCGTAATAGAAATTAAAATAATATATAAAATGGGCCCATTAAAATGAAATGAACATAGGAGTGGGGGTTACATAATTGAGACTTGATTAGGAATTAAATTACCATCACCATTTGAAAAAGTGGGAGAGATTTGTGAAAATTGGATTCTATCTCTTACCATTTAGTAAATGAAGAATAAGAAAATATTAGGAAAATGATAGTATAAATCTATGTTTATCTAATTATTTTACAGTCACCATATTTTAACAATTATTTTTATTAAACAATTTAATCTTATTTTCAAAAATCATAATTTATAAAATTAATTTAAAATATTTTTTTATTGAAATCAAAATAGTTATTCAATTCCATTGTGGTGATCATTTTATTGGGATACTACTTAGAATAAATTTTATACAATACTATATAATAATAAAAATTCTACACCACACGATGGAGACATGTCACCTCTCCCAGCTCTAAGAAAATATATAAAAACATTATTTAAAATTAATGTGTGATGTATATTCATTTTTCTACATTGAAATAACCATTAAATTATATAGTTTTATATAAGTTCTCTATTGTTGGATTGTGTTTCCTTATTGATGAATTATATTAATCATTATAAGAAAATACAAATATGTATCTATAGGTAGGTATTATCATAATCCTCGAGTAGTTTTTGAGAAAATATTTGGTAATCTACAAAATACGGAATATGATTATATTCCAGATCTATCTTATGCACATGATAAAGATGCCCCATCTAAAGATAATTACCCACTAGATCGTTCTAAGAGATCAAGATGGACTAAAATAGATTTTATTCTTACAGATCATTATGTTTTTCTAATAAATAAAATATCCATAAAATTTAAATTGATGTGTAATAAAATATTAATATTTTCAATAATGTTAGATCCTAGGATATAGGGAATATTTTATAAACAACACACCAGTTATCAAACATCTCTTTTATTGAGTATTGATATCTAAATGTTTAAAAACTAATGTACTTTATAAAATAAAACACATATATTTGATTAAATAGTTCTTTATGTTTATAGATTAAAATTATTATTTATATACATGGTTTCATATGTTATAAAAATATTGATGATTTTTGTGTGAACCATTACAATGAAAAATATATTCATACCCAATTATTTTTGGGGTATCATTAATACAACACCAATTTTATTTCATATAAAAATTAAACAAAAGTTCATTTTGGGAGATTAGGTTCCCCATTTTCTTTTCAATATTAAATATTGTTTATTAAATATTTTAAAACATGTAAAATATATCAATATCATATAAAAAAATTAATTGATGAAAATATTAACCTATAGGATTTTATTCCTTAAATACTCTTAAAACAATTAGTTTGGGGCTGATTTCCTTTTCTAATCTTAATATAATTTTTTATAAAATATCATGTAATAAAAAAATTGTAACATAAAAGTTATTTAAAAAATATCATCGTTTTTCATATTCTTGTATATATGTAAAATTAGATCACTATACATATTTATTATTTAAATCTAAATGTTTCTTATTGCAATGAATGTCAATAGAAAATTTGCACTACTCTCAAGGAACAACTATATTCACCCTATCATACATCAATAGAGTTGTCCTAAATATATCCTTTAACTCATTTCATAATTTCAATTAAAAAATTTCAAAATTTGAACACAAATTTTTTACTATCCACTTTCACGTGATAACATTAGATATAGTAATGTGCTAAAAAATATGTTCAAATATATTCATTTTTAAAATATATAAACATGAATAAATAATGAATTTCAATAGAATTATCATGTATTAAAATTACATTTATCCATGAATCAATAACCTCATTATTCCAATATAGAAATGATTCCTTGAATAAAAATATTTTACTAGAAGGGAGACCATATTTGCAAACAATTGGCCTACAATCATTCAAATTATTCTCATAATATCATACATAAGAACCCTATAAAAACCAAAGATGGAAAATATATTAAATAAAAAATAATTACATGTATCCAAAATTTAAATATTTTTCTCAGAAGTTTAATTTATTCCATATTTTATAGAGGCTAATTTATTAGAATAAAGAAGTTCATTGATATAATTCCCATTAAAATTTATTCATATAAAAGTGAGACTAGTAAGATCCTGAAAAAATAAGACTCACAACCTATTCTATTTTGGCTCATTAATTTTTTTTAGAACCTTCTAAATTAAGAGTAAGGGTTCCAAACACTGGTGAAAGGGAGGAAAATGGACTCTTGGAAAATTTTGATGATGTTTTCATAGAATGTGTGAACTCAATTATCAATTTATTTCAATTAAATATTCATTTAATATTTTCAATTACTATTAATTAAACTTGTAAAAACATATCAAAAAAATTTAAAATATTCATATTGAAAATAATATTTCTAGAGAATAAAAAAATTAATATTGAAATCCATAGTATATACATATGATAGTATACAACTACACATATAAAAATCTTAACATTTACATATTCAAAATAAAACATCTTAGTAATGAATAAAATAAAATATAATTACATAAAAATTTTACTAAAAAATAATAATATATAACATAGGTAGTAGATAATTTAATTGATGAATACACATACAATATATACCCCTTAAATCATAATGTTATCTAGCTACATCATTAAATCATCCACTTCATCAACCCATGAATCACAAATATATAAAAAACCAGGATGGTAAAATAAGTTAGCCTATTTCTACTATTTTGATTCAATGAATGAGGTTATATATTCATCTTCATCCACCATATAATATTATTATCTTATTTTTATTTGAAATCCCATAATCCACCTATTATCCACACCATCATCCAGAAAATGTACTATTTTAAATTGTGATGTAATGATATATTGATCGTGTAATTCATGGTCATTCACCTACTATAACTGAGATATTTTTACCAAGTAAATTGAATCGAATCTAATTTAGTACCCCTGGTAATATTGAACCACAATTATTATAATATTAAAACTAAACAAATTATTGTGGTATATTAATTTGATAATTTCAATAACCATTCCCCTGTATCAAGATTTAGAAAATATAAGTATAACATTATTCTATATTTTTATTCACTATTAGTAATAATCAATATAAATCTTTAATCTATTTGGATTTTATGTTTCAATTTATATATATTTCAATACAGGACCTATAAATATAAACATCAAATATTCTGAAAACTCATCATGGGTATTAGTTTTTAAAATCTAAAAAAAGTAACGTTAAATTTTTTATTTAAAAGAAACAATTTTCAACAAAATAGAAATTTTTATCAGCTTTTTTACCATACATGATATGAAATCAATTCATCAATATCATTATTACAAAAATTAATTATGTTATAATTTTTTTTCTTCTCATACACCCATAAATTTTACTCTTGATATCTTAAATAAAATGATACTCACATTCCCTATTCTATAGAAAATAACTAGGTGCATATAATAATTCCAATTTTTAGTGTAATATTTGATAACTTCTATTCATTTCTTATAATATAAGGAAATATTATTTATTTCCCATGTAATTAATATTGAGTCTATATGTCATCAAAACGTCAATGTTGAATGAATCTTGTCTCGGTATTATCTATTTTTTTAGAAAATAATGTATTACACATTATAAATATGTGTCCATTAGAAGTGGAGTCTTTAGGTTGATCATTTTTTATAATTAATTCTTTAAAATTAATAAGGATCCTGTATAATAAAATTATTTAAACATATTTACCAATTTAATTATGTATAGTTACATGCTAAATTAAGATAAAAAATATTGTAACTCTAAATTTTACACATCGATTGATACTTTTGTAGTCCTTATTATTATGTTTACTTACCCAAATATATATTTATGTTAATAATGAATTTCAAAAATAATGTTGGAAATATAATCACTATTTCAGAAAGATTTAGTAAAAATATTTCCTAAATCATGTATTGATCACCTTGTTGTGTAGTTTTATTGATAATTTTTTAGAAAAATTATCAAAACTAGGGTACAACAACTTTTACACATTTAAGTAACAATTTATTCTATGAAAATGGCAGAAACATATTCTATATAAAATTTTAATAATATCACATAAATCCATGGAACATATGATGCTTTATGTCATCATGCCCTGAAATTATATATGAATACCCATTAAATACATGGACATGTTTAAAAATTGAAATGAATATATATTTCCCATAATTTTACATTTTAAAAATTCTTTAATAATACATTCCATTACAATATAGAAATACATCTCAAACTATATTCATTGTTTATAATTCTGTTTGAGTATTAGGATGGTCTTTAAATTTCCAATTCACACAGTGATATCTGATGTTCATATTATTGTAATCATTCATATAAATATGAATAACATCATTACATTGAATAAAAAAATATAATCACAATATATATGTATTAATAATAATCATTTTACATTATTTTGTTCTAATATTCAACCAATGTTTCACTTTGAACTCAGTTACCATAATCATTAAACTAGTTTAGTATGCTAAAGTCTTCGTCATCAATTAGTAGTTATCACAATATTAATAAACATATGAATAAATTTATATGTGGTCTATGATTAATGGATCTAATTAATTTTTAATTATTAATGAGAAATATATATGATGCATTAAGAAATATATGATGAGACCTGAAGAAATTTGTTTAACTATAAGAAATGTGGTTTTCCAAAAAATTAATGCTAAAAATAATTACAGTTCTAAATGTATATTTTTCAATCCAGATAAGTTCCTAGCTCTAATTATGTCACTAAATTTTTCAATTATAGAAGGATGATATTTGAACATTATCCTTGATGTTGAATCATACGTCCCAACGTCATAACATTATAACTCTTTTATTACTTAATTAGAGGCTAAAAGTGTATATAAATATCATTTTGAGCCATTTATTTTCAACGAATAATCCTCAAACTGATAAATGGTCATTTTTTCATTGACATTAATGTGGTTTGATTTTATGGGATTAAAATAAATATACCAATACTATAATTGGAACTCAGTGTACGGGATGGGTTAAATCAATAAGTATCCAATATTAGCCACCCATTCATTGGATCATATGGGAAATCAGGAAATAATATATCAAATGAATTTAAAGGTTTAAATCTCTGAGATGTAAAATTAACACTTCATTATTATTATCTAGATCTTTATTCATCATGTCCATGGGGAATTTTAATACCCTGAATAATCATAAAATTTTTGGTTTTAATTCAAAATTTTGAAAATCTACTATTTATGTGTTCTTCTTCTGCAACTTCATAGCCCTATGTTTATACAATATTCTAAAATTAACCATTTCTTTCTTTCTAAATAATGAAAAACTAAATCATTGCTTCTTATATCCACTCCCAAATAAATAATATTTTTTTGAATATATTAGTCATATTATTTATAAATATTTATTTACATAATGATCTAAATCATGAAACATAGTTTTCTCCCCATAAATATATCGAATCCTCTATTTTCATAAAAAAATAAGGATAAAAAACCTAGGATATGTAATTATCTTCATCTAGTTTTCCATTGGTCCCAAAAATATCATTTTCATTGTTATTGTTTTTATCATGATCAACTAGTTGTTTATAGATTTGTTGATGATGATAATATTGCACTAAAACTCAAAATGAATAATTTATAAAGTTATAAATTTCTTTTTACTGCTATGTAAAAAGCATAGAGATAATTTTATGGATAGATATCAGAGCTAAAACTATTTAAAAAAATAAATTAAAAATTAAAAATCAAAAACACAAATTGGGAGGTAATTAAATCAATAAAAAGTCATTTTAATCATTATATCTCTCCATCCATATTCTAAATATAAATTCTGGAAATTGTTATATGATTCTACAGTCAATGGATCTTTATTAAATTGAAAAATAACAGAACTGCCACAAAACCATATTATAACGATTATTGTTCCTCAATGATGTTATTATTATTTTATCCATATATCACTATGACCCTTCACATTAAACTAGAAAATAATTTTTTTTCATTAACATAACATCCACATTCAAAATAAAAACAAATTAAAGATCATATCTTTTAAAATAAGGTTTTTCTTATATTTTTATTTTTGAAGAACTAAATTAATATAAATAATATGTTCTATAGTATAAAATATAAATATAAATAATCATAAACATAATAATCCTTTTTAAAAATCATTTAGAATACCAGTAAAAAAATATAATCATCTATATGATGGATGAGTATTTAAATTATATTATAACTAAATGAATATCTTCATACACTATTTATAAAAACCCAATTCAAGATGTTTTAAATATTATTTCTAAAAACTAAAAAGGGTCTTATAAATAAAATAATTTTGGTAGAATAATTGAGATCAAATTTAAATACGAATAATGATGAAATAAATAATATATTTAGATTTATAGATCAAAATTAGATAATTAATAACAAAATATTTAGTTTGAAACTTCATACCATCTAAAATAATAAAATGTAAGAATAAGGGAATTTACAAATCCTCTTATTTTTATCAATGATATTTCTTATCCATGAAGGAAAAATATAAATATATTTCCTTCGAAAAATAATTATTTCCAAATATAATGTTTACACCATTTTTTTTAATTCTATTCATTTATATATGTTAAAAAATAAGTCACCCATTTTTAGCCACACCAACCCTCTCATAGAAAATCATGAAATAATAATTATAAAACTAAAAATTGAAAACTAAATATCAAAGGACATTTTTGATTATGATCATTCAACATACTAGTAAAAACTAATAAATATAGTAATAGGTGAAACTCAAACTCATCATGTAATCCACTCCCACTTATAAAATAAGAAAAATTTAAAATGTTGAAATAAATAAAATCAAATTTATATACTATATACCATGTAAAAGAATGCATAACAACACTGATAGGGATCTGTTTTATGTGAATTCATGGAACAAAAGTCGATTTGTGGTTGAAAATGATTGGTGTGACAATGTGGGGGTTACTGGGTTAGAATCGACACTGTTTGAGGGTGGAAAGACCTATTATTATGGGGTAGTGTGGAGAGGATGTGTGGGTGTAATATTAATATCCATGCAATGTCAGCATATGTGAAGGGATCCATTTGGATGAGGGAGGAACCAATGTCGTGGTGCCAGATTAAATGAAATGATATGAGAGAGTGCATAGATGGATTTTTTAGTTAATGGGTATGTTTCTTTATGAGGTTGTGTGTGAGATCACCTTCTTTATAAATATTTTGATTTTATATCATAAAAAATACTAATATAGAGATCTAATAAACTATGATAATATATTAGTGTAATTTCATAAAAAACAAACATTTAAAGACATGAAAAATACACTTTTTCTTAATGAACATGAATAATAGATTAGTTATTAACTAGCATAAAAAATGATTCAGAATGTATTTATCCATAAGAGACATTTCTAGTTATGATAAAATTGTTCAATATGATCTCTTGGATGAAATTAATGTTGGAATGTATCAAAATTATAATGAATTTTGTGAAATATGACATAAAATAGAATTTTAATGGAATTAAAATAATTGATCATATAATGGAATAGAAACTCAACACACTATATAATAAATGTCTAGAATAAAGAACATTTGGATAAGCCTTCAAGTATTTTTATGGTGATTTATATTTTATATACACATCCATAAAGAGAGTTATTTCCTAATAAATATAAATAAGCCAACAAAAACTGGAGGATGTGATGGTTTTAAACAATGAAATTCATGATTTCATAAGTATGGGTATTGGTAATTATTTGAATTAATGCTTGAATCTAAGATATACTGAGGATAATTATCCATAGAATCCTCCTCATCAAAATTATTAGAGGTAATTTTATCTACATAAATCTTTTTGTGTGAGGCATGAAAAAAATATGGTGAAAGGCGCACTTATTTTCCACAGTGGAAATGAAAATGTGAAATTCAATTCTATTTGAATAAACTATATTTTATTGGGGTATTTTTATAATTATTTTATGTTAAGCCCAAAATTATTAAAATTTATTTCATAATGAAAGCAGTTATTTTAATGATTTATATTTATTAGGTTTATAATACTCCTGAATATATTTTTTTGGTAATGTTTTCCTAAAAACCCTATTATTCTCCATATAGTTGGATTTGATTTGATTTTGGGAATATATTGACTCCGTCAAAAAATATATCACATAAATCATTGAGTATGTGATGTCATAATGGATATTTTAAATTAATATATGATCATCAATCCATGCATGGAAGAACAATACCTAATTATCTCAATTAAAACTATTATAGGGTTCGTACTAACTATACTTGGAGGTTATTTATATGAAATGGATTGGAATAAAATTAAAATTTATGATACAACATTTGGTCATGTATGTAACAATGTATTTATTAAATAGTTTCCTCATCTTCCATCTAATAGTGATGGAATGTTTTGAACATAACTCTTACGTGGCAGTGTAAAAAATTTGAAACACTTCATAATGAAAATACGCAATTGATTGATCTTACCAAATGGACCAACATTAGGAGAATATTGATAAGGGATTAAGACACCATAGATCATAAAATGGGGTGAATCAGATAATTTTTGTTATGAAAAAGGTTGGGGATATGTGTATTGGAATTGATTATCAAAAACATAATAACATTATGATGATGAGTTTGTATCAATTACCCAATATTTATGATTTTAATTAGTTGTGAGAATACAAATAGTTTTCATAGATTGGACATTTTTTTAGATATCCTCAATTTTTTGTAAAAATGGATGACTAACTAGTACGTCCTTTCACATGATGAAATAACATTATTACTTTTTAGTGATTCAATAATAATTATGAATCTCATTGATATCCTCATAGAACTAATGAATATAGACCTTATATATTACATTGATCAATTTGTGATATTCTTTGCTGATTATATTCTTATATATTCCCCTAGGAAAAAATAGAATGAATGTAATTTAATTATTTTTATTAATATATTTAGGAAGGAGAAACTATAAACCAAATTTTGAAATGTGTGTTTTAGCTACATGATGTATCAATCATGTGATTGTTTGTTAATTATGTTTTCATATCTGTAGATAATTCTACAAATTAAATTATTGAGAGATGGAACAAAATTACCAATATAACTGATATCTAAAAATTTCTTGGATTAATTGGTCATTAACAACATTTATTGAAAAAAGTTTCTAGAAAAGAAATCAATTAAAAAAATTTATTTATAAAAGATTCATGTACCATTAAGGAGAAAGATTGGAGGAAAATTTCAATGAGTATATAATAAGGATGGGTATTGGGGTATTATATAAAATACCCAATAGTAGATAAGGGTATGGGATATATAGTGATGCATCAAGGATTTGAATGGGTTTTTTTCTCCGAAAAATTGATACGGTATGAAAATGGACATTATTATAATTGATTATTCAAGATAAACACTAAGGGTATCTGGATTTAGTTGTAGAAAAACATAATTTATCATTGAATATATATATGCATTATCTATTTAATTAAAGTAGTGATATATAAATTGTTTATAAAATATTCATGAATATCATCCAACAAAAGGAGTTTTTAATGAATTAAATGAGTTAGTTTATGTTTATTAAATAATGTTTGTATTAATTAAATTACCATAATTGGAAGGTGATCTTGTAAATTTATTAAACCGTTTAGATGGACCTTTCTATTGTTTTTATTATATGGATTGAATGAGACCTGATTTTATTGAATTTATATAATATATACCTTCAAATCATAAGGAATGTGAAATGAGGATACCATTATTAAATGAATGTTTAATTGTATATTCATGTGAGTATTAATGAGGCATTTGTGGAGGATGCATAACTACAAAATAAGATAATGATAGTTAAAAAAACCACCATAAATAGTATATATTGATATGATACAGGAACCATGTATGAATATTTTATATATAAGAAATCAATAAGTGGTTATTTAATTAAAAAAATATCTCATTAATATCAATCCATGTTGGATGAAAATTTATATATAGATACATAATAAGTAATTTAATGTGATACAATTTTGTAATGGATATTAATGAGTTTTTTTGGTAATTAATTGTAATTAATGAATATTATTATATATTAGGAGAGGTTTAAGGGGTGATGAAACCATTACCTATACAAGAACATAAGTAGGTAATAATCTGAAGGATTTTTTCATTAAATTACCAATGTCATATAAATTCCTTAACTATATTTGGGTTTCAATAAATTGTCATAATATTTTATTTTATTTAATTTCAATTATATAACAATTCTAACTCTTTAAAATTTCCCTAATGTGGATTAGTAAGTCGTAAGGGTATATGGAATAACATTTGTAATTATATTTTATCCACTTTGGATGATTATGTTGATTTTTAGAGCGTTATTAAGTAGTAACTGAATATGATATTTATGATTAACACTGCATATCATCCTTAGATATATTTTCAATAATGGATAATAAATCAATGCTTGGTTTATATGAAAAGATCATATTCTATATATTTTAATGGATTTTGGGATTAACTTCATCCAATAGTTGCGTTTTATTAAAAAAATATCATTATCTAATTATTGCTGATGACTCCTTTTGAATCCCTATTTATAATTAAATTCATGAACCCATAATTCTAGGATAATGTTTATAAACAAAATATATTAGGACAATATCATATCAAGGAAATGGAAGATAATTTTATAGTCCATCAGTATTATATTAGGGAAATCCAAGAGTTTGTGGAAAATCTATGCTAATAATCACCATTAAAATCTTGTGCTTGAGGTTAAAAATAATCTATTCCAATTAATATATCAATAATATAAATTTGTTATATTTTCAGGTAATGGAAAGATAAGAATCATTTTTTTGTAAATGTTAGATCGATGAAACAATCTTTGTGATATCTTTTCTCATGTCATCTCTAATAAATAATTCACAGTATTGAAATGTGTTCCATGTATCACATTAGAAAAATTACATACCTAAACCTTAACATGTAAAAAAATATGATTTTTTTAAGATAGATAATTATATCTTATATAAGTAATAACATTTGGAGATATTATATTGGGGAGATTATGTTCTGTGAAATAAGATGAATCACATGATCCCAGATTCATAGTAAACAATAAGATTTATGTAGCTATGTGGGAAAAAAATGTAATAAGGTAAATGTATCATTATTTCATTTCATCATAGATATGGAATTAAAATAGTTAAATTCATCTTAAGTATGTTATAATTACAATACAATGATTTTGGATTATATTTCATATTAATATAAATTTTTTGTATTTGAGAGCCTATTTTACATATAACACCGAACATATGGGAACCATTATATGTTTTTAATAAAATTATGCATTATAAATTTTATATTCAATTCAATTTAATTAATAACGGTAAATATATTAAATTTTTTTAATAATGGTGAAATTCCACGATACCAATGTTCTGAATAATTCATAGGATATGTTTACTCAAAATTTAACAATAAAAAACATCATATAAGACCATATTATTAATGAAACTTATATTCATAACATTATACACTGAAGACTAATGATATATGAAAATAAAATAATATTATAATGTATATAAATAATGAAATCTCATGAAAAAAAATATAATTAATTAGTTTGAAATAGATATCAAATCATTTGATGGGAAAAAGAGTTATTTTTCTAATACTATTTTTATATAAGCATTTAATTTTATGTTAATAAATTTAAATATTCACATTTGAAAAAATAATTCATGGAAATATGTATATAATATATTCAATAATTAATATTAAAAATAATCAAATCATTTTTAACATTCCCGAAATTATAATTAAAATTTTTTTCATGTTAAAAACATCATTTATCTAAATCTTTTTTTAAATCTATTGGGTACGTATATAGTAATTTATTTATCCTTGTAAATTCAAATGGATATAATTGATTAAATATTTGGAAATAAAAATTTAAAAAATAGTTTATATAACTAATTTTATTGTTAGTAATTATTAATATTTTTTCTGGAAAATATTAGGCTACTTTAGTTGAGGATAAAATTTGATAGAATCCATATAATAATAGGAGAAAGATTTAAACATAATAAAAACATTTTATTAATCTAATTTTTGAGTGAAATTTTGTATCCCATCAAAAATTTATTATTATCAAAATATTTTATGGTTTTTTTCTTTGAGAATTGCATCTATAATTATTAGGTGTTTTTATTATTTATAAGGATATCATTTACTTAAATAATAAAATGGAACATAATCTACAATTTTTTAATAGACACATATCATATTATAATATCCATTATTTAAATTAAATCACTTTTCAAATAATTGAATCTCTTCTGAAAAATCTTGAAATCATTAAAAGACAATAAAAGAATGGTTTTTTAAAGAAGAAGATACTTATGTAATAATAATAGTATTAAATAGGCGCTTTCTATAATATTTCATCTTTTACATCTTCCAAAAATATTTATAATTAATAATTAAATATATATATTAACTTCAAACTATTAATATTTATTTAATTTTAAAACAATTTTTTATTTTATATCTATTTAATGAAAAATTAAAACATACCTACGATATATGTATGGTGAACTATCTCTATGAACAAACAAATTTAAATTTTCATCAACAAATTTCATGTATGGTTACATTGATGTTTTTAATGAGTATATACCATTATGATAAATATATGATTTTGTAGAAATAAATTATTTTTTATTTATCATTATTTATATGCATTTTTTAAGGAAAACATGACAGACTCATACATGATTACTTCTACATCCACAATGTGATGTAATTTATTTTTTAAACACACACACACATATATATATATATATATATATTTGTTAAATATTTTATAATTGATAATAAATATATTTTAGAAAACATTATGATTATAATGATAAAAATACCAGGACGATGGTATAAGGACTAAAATCACCAAATTAAGAAAATGATGGTAATCGTAAAAGTAAATATCATGATTGGTGCTTCCAATATAGAATTATTAATGAAGGGTTAACATGAAATTAATAAGGAATTATATTAGTATTATAACTATTATTATTATTATTTTATATTTATAATATCTATAATTTTATTATACACTATGTCTGAGTCCATATGAAACATGTTGGGACTTGAGGATAGGGTTTCTAATAAAATATCACAATTAATCACGATTTGTTATAGTTCCATTTCAGTTGTTAGAAATTATATGTTCAATATATCAAAAAATACATCCATTTTTTCTTCTATGTTTATTATTTGGCTCACAATGAATTAATACCATTTTTTATATCTTTTTTATATAAAATACTGAAATGATATTTTTTATAAAACCAATCATGTTACACACTTTTTATTTAGGAATATTTCGCGTCCATGTTCATGTTCATAGAATTATTTTATAGAATTTTTTACAAATAAATTAATCATTTATAATGTTTTTATACAATCATATAATTTATTAATACATTTTTAAATTCAATATATGGAAATTGTTTTCCAAAGTCAATTGATTGAATTTTTACAAATTCCAGAAATTAAAAAAATTATTTTTAACCTATATGGTATGAATGGATATGACTATATTAATTTATGTTCTCCATCTTCATTAGTAATTTTTAATAATCCTAGTTTTTGGAATGAAAATTATGTTCCCATTATTCTATAAATTTTTTTTTCAAAAATTACTAATAGAGAATAATCCTTTACCTTATTTATCAATGCACATCTCAAATAATTTTATAAATGAATGTATAATATTTTTCAAAAATCATCATAGATAATTATGATTCACTGTGGTTTTTATATTATAATTCCATCTAATTTCTTTCAATTGTGGGATTATGTTATTCATTGTGAAATTTCTTAAGAAAATAATTTATTTTCAAATATCTATTATATGATGATGGAATAATTATTGTTATGTTATTATAGTAAATATAGGTACATACTTCCATTTTTGGGTTGGTGGGCCAATTTAAAAAAAATAATGAGTTAGGTAAATGTGTTATATCTTATGGTATTAATATGGTATATTGGTAAATTGTTTTGAAAAAAAATATAATAAAGATATTAGTAATAATTATTGAATAAATATATTAAAGGGTATATAAAATTTGTCATGATCAATAATACTACATGATTATAATGATATAACTTGATGAATTAGGATAGGGTATGTGGTTAATTATTCCTGATCCAATATATAGTGGAATTTTGGTAGTGATGGAAGGCACAAAATCAATTATTTCCTATTATTATTGATATATTTAATTATTTTGTTACGCCACATGGTTGTGTTATGTTTTTTATGGAATATTATAATGAGTTATCATGACAATCAATTTAATCATCTCAATAATAATATTCCAAGACCCTCACATTTTGTGAACGTTTCTTTGGGTATGATTCTATTATAAAAAACACATTATAATATTTTCATACACTTTTAGGTATACTATTCTCACATATGATCTTTTAGTGATATACTGTGCTTTTTTTAATAATTTTTATGTGAGGTAAACCATTATTATGTTTTTATCACCATTGTTTATAATAAACGTATTATGTATTACATCTCTAACTATGGTTCTTTGAGATAATATTGGTTTGGGGTATATTTGAAATATTTTTTAAATGATTTTTAAGTATCTAGTATCTAAATAATCTAAACATGTTATATTATTTAGAATGTAATATTATGATATATGTTTTATATTCATCTAAAATGATGAAATATATTTCTATGAGACACTTGGGCTTCCAAAATGTGAAAAATATCATGATTTCTATCATATCAATCTATTTTTATCACCAATTATATAACCCCAATTAGGATTCCATTGATATTTATCTATCCCTAATATAGTTGAACCTAGATATTATCCACTTTGATATAAACTTAATCAAATCGATCCATAGGGGCGTGATAGTGACTAGTAGATCATTTAATCCACAATTTTTTATAGTTTATATATTTCTCATATTTCTATTTATCATCTGGTGTACACTGGGGGAATCAACTGATGTATTTAATATTCATCCATTAAGATGGTTTTATTCATTAGGTATTGTTTATTTTTTTTCTTTATTATTGAATAATTATTAACATGGGTGATTGAAAATTTTCATTTTTGTCCCCACAAGATGTCACATTAACAACACTTGATCTAAATAAATTCTGCTTAAAAGTATATAAATACATTTTAGAACAATTTTACATAAAAAAAATTAAATAACAACATAATTAACAATGGTATATATCAATGATCAATCATTACAAAAATTTATAATTGGTTGGGGGACCAATAATTTTTTTATAAAAATAAATCATTATTTTAAACTATAGTTGGTAGGTAACTATAAACATGAAGCAATTTCCTAGTGGATCATGGAACCATTAAAATTATACTACCCATAGGCCTAGTGTCATAAAATCCAAATAATAGAGCCAAAGGACTAGGTTGAGTGTCAATCATTTTCATAATGATACTAGTATTTTTGATATAATGGTCATACTAATTCAATTTCATTTAATTAATAATATAGTTATTTATAGAAGATACCCCCCCCCCCCATTAAAACCACATCAGGGATGAGGGAAAATTATTGGGTTCCAACATAGTAATAATTATTTCAATCTACCCATTGATAAATACTAGTTTCGTTCCATTCCATGATACCTCCATTATGCATAACTTTTTTATTACATCATCACCATCCACATAGTATTTATTCCCCACATTTAAGGATAATAGTGTTTTGATTTCCTTTTCAATTCCATTGAAGATCTCCCACTATGTGTCAAGGGGATAAAGGGTCCCTTGATAGATTCCAGTGCTCCTATCTCTATTTTGATCTTCCCACCCTAAAATGCAACATGGATCCCAGAAACACTATCAAAGTGATGAAAATCATTGATTAAATGATCCCTATACATACCCTACATTCATAATTAGGCATGGGTTCCAAATGAACCCTTTTCCATACATATCCCAAAGGCACAAAGAACCCATTATTGGACACAACAATAGAGTCCAGCCTATAACTGACTATAGTTCCATCCTCTAGCACATGATTAATTCACCATCACTGCTATGACTACACTTCCACTATCAACTAAAGTTTATACTAATTGAATAATACATAGACTCTAAGGATGCCTCCACCATCTTTACTAAAATTCTTCCATAACTATATGAAACCAATATACTATCAATTCACAAGGCCATCGAACACTATTTCTCTCCATATCCCCATACATCACCAAAAACAAACACATATTATATCAAAATAAACACTTCCTCCATTCTCCATCACCAATTAAATTGTAATGAATCAACCATTTATAACTAGACAATACATATTTGGAAACTCTTTATCTGAGAAAACAAATCTGAAAAAAATATTCCCATATTATTGGGGCAGATCCAGAGACACTGAAGGATATAGGGGTCTTAAAATCATTAGCTAGGATTGAGAAAGGTAGTAGAAAAATTGTGGCTCTAGATAATGGAATGATGGATTAATAATGATAGAACGACCATTATCACCATCAACACTACCATTACATGCAATTTGAACACAAAAAATCCAATAATGTTTTCACTTGCTCTAATAAGATGTTGATCCAGAGTATATTGATATCACAAAACATGTTTCATCATAAATAGTGGCCCGAATTAAAGTGTAAACACATGGATTTCCATCCATATTATCCACTTGGAGAACCAATACCACTAATATATAATCTAGTTGAGACTCGAATGGGCTCCCCTAAGATAGTATCTCTTAAGAGTACTTATTAAAAATTGAAATATAGTGTCATTTGGTGGATTGAAAAGAGTACATAGAAAATATAATTTCCATCCCAAACTGATCATCCAATGTAAATGAGATATATATAAACCAATATCCATGTGACGGGAGGGACATTATTCAATATTGTTAGTTCAAAAATCCCATATCTTTTTATAATTAATGCCCTCTAACATAGTTTGGTGCAATAAAATTTCCATCATCAGATTATTGAATATATATAAAAAACAAAATTATTTTTAGTGTTTAACAAAACTAATCCCAATAGGATCCAACCTAATATTTCCTAATAAATAATTTCTAAAAAAACAGGTTTTACAATTAGAAATTAGTTATAGGAATAAAATAATGTTGTTCAAATTCTATTGTAACTCATAGGAATATTCCCATTTGGGAATAGTATATAAATCATGTATAAATAAACATTTTCATATATTTTATTTGATAAAATCCAATAATAAAAAATGGATACTATTTAATTGGTTTATTTGTGCTTGTTTTGTTAGGTTCATCACACCTTAGTGAAAAATTAATATGTTCACACATATCCATATAACATAGAATTGGTCATGAGAGAAAACCATGAAAAGTCAAAATACAGTCATAAAAAAGATTTGTTAGAGTTATAGAATTGTACCATACCAGATACACACAAATAAGCATAACATTAATATATTAATCAATCCCCTATAATGTAATCCATAATATAATTTTCTGTATTTTACACTATTGAGACATTACATTTATAGTTTAAATCAACCCATGTGTATATCACTAATTAAAAATCAAATAGCACATAAAAATGAACAAACATGTTGTCAGATCCATTTTCATCAATAATATAAAATTATAAAACAATTACAAAAACATTCAAAGGTAAAGAAATATATAAACTACCATTAATGAAATGGATATCTAATTTAAAAGGTGAAGGACAACATATTTCATTAGAAAATATATTTTCTTGAAATCACCGACCAAAATCATTTAAAATATATTCCAATTGAACATGATCCAAATTATAGAGAGAAAATGAGATGTTATTTTACCAAGAAAGAACCAAATATCTAAAATCAATACAATGAAACTAGGATTCATAAAACTATATATCAATATAGAAATGGGAAACCATATTCTAAGGAAGACATTTAATGTTCAAAAAATGAAAAACAAATATATAGTCACTTCATTCATTATGGATAATAAATCTAATATAATTATAATTAAATAATCAATCCAATCATATATCTAGCCATATTATTCACAATATAACGTTCATTTAATTAAAAGATATAATATCTTGAAAAAAATAAATAATAATGGAAAAAAAACACTTATATTGAGTTTCATAAATCAAACAACTCTAGATCCCAAAAAACTTCTCATTTGAAGTGTGGGACTCTTTAATATCTCAAAATGGATTCAAAATTGTTGAAAGAACATGTTTTAGGAGAAATGTGGGGGGTCTATGTTAGATATTATTAGTTTTAAAATAATGTTCCAGATTATTTCAGTCTCATAACACTTCTGAGAAATTCAAGGTTCCAGTTCTGTACATTATAGAAGCTTTGTGCTTTGGCTGTGTGGTGTGGGTATCCATGCACCAGCAATGAAAAAAAACCACTATTACTTACCTCCATAATCCATGTGTTTTTTTTGGATTAGAAAATTCTTTCCCAGATATTTAACAGTCCCATAAAACTATAAATTAATTAAAGTTCATTTAGTGTGTCCTATGAATGCTTCAAAACAAAAGATAGTAAAAATTAATAAATACAGGAAAATATGAAAAACATCTATATGTGACAATTCATCCAAAAATAAGAATTACATCCCTTTTAACATCTAGTTATGAGTGATTTATATAATATAATATGAGTTTTTTACTCCCTCACCATAAATTTCAGTTCCCGTGTATTATGAGAATCTATATTGTGCTTCCACAATAATTTTATTGAAAAATAAATTTTCATCTTACAAATTATTCCAATGAATTAGTAACATTAATTGGTAACATTAATTGGTAGTTAAATTACAAAATAATATATTTTAAAATTAGGAAAATACCAACTCATAGTGTTACAAATATCTTGATGATAATTTTTATGTTGAGAAACATGGTAAAAATTAGGGATAAATTTCAACTTGGGATAAAAAATAACAAATGGGACACCATTACAATAACCTCTATAATCTAAAATTTTCCGATGAATAATGAAAATAATTTCTCTTCCCTATCAAGAGTAAGGTGAACCAATTGTGTGGGAACCTTCAAGAACACCTGTTTATGTATTTAAAAAACATGAGAACCCTACTAATGGTCCAAATAAAATTTAAATATACATTGATCTATCGTCAGTCATTAAAGAATAGTCTAAATATTAATGGTTAATTCGTGAAAAATTATTTTCTCCATACCATATATATCATCAACCACATACAAATAAATACGATATTTAAATGATCAAACATATAAATCCTAAAAGGTAAACATTCTTATTTATTGTATTATAACTATTTTTATATGTGATCTTAACCAATACCAAAGAGTGATCATAAGAGCCTCAAAATCACTTGACTAATGCACAATGAAAATAATCAAAAATATGAACACCCCACTCAATATATCTATTTTTTCATTGATGGTTTATGATGAATAATTTAACATGTAAACCCATCACAATATAGAGGTCTTTTTTAACCTAGCGGTAAACTTTGGTACCTTTCTAAAATAATAAAATATAATAACCCGGGTAACCTCATAATCAATTGAATGTTGATCATTCCCAATTAATCATCCTAGGTGGAGTCTTGAATCAAATTTACATATAATTACTTAGATAGTTAATGAATCACAACCCATATTGATTATTTATATTAAGTATTATATAGTTAAAATATAATATAATATATGGATACCTCATCACATTTTATGATGGGAACTGACATTGGATAAATCAATTCGATGGTTCTTAGTGTTAATATTTAATCTACTGAATGATATTGATATAACACACAATATCAGTTGTTCCTTGTTTCAAACATGGACATAAAAATATATGATTCATGTCATTGTACATCTTATTTATACCATAATGCACAATTTTTTTTAAAGTGATGAATTTCCACCAAATTCTTTCTTATAGATTAAGGAATGAAATTATATTTCCATAAACAAATAATTAATTTTTTGGAGAGACACCACACAATAATAATAACCTGAAAATAGTTTTTTTGATATTACATAACTCTTCAACCGAGTATTTATCCTTAAAAATATATAACTGAGAAGTGACATTGTTAACTAAGATTTAAAATGATAAATTGCATACTCTTCCCACATCACATTCAACATCATTTGATCGATGATTCTAATTATATTCAATTCAAATTTAGATTCAATCACAAATTATAAGGTTAAAATTCAATATAGGAAGTTGAAATCAACATTACCCATTATTAGGGTATAAGGAATGTTGATGTAAAAAAAATACTCAAGCCATCACATATTTTAAACATTTTGTTCATTTTGAAGAAATCTGAAACAAAGAAATTTATAGTCCCAAAATATTGTGAGTAATTTCACAAATTTCTTGTATCTCTCTCAATTAATATCATCCTTTATTATTTCCTATTCTAAATTAGTGGTGAAATAATTCAAATGGGGATGGATTAAATGGGATCCTTATACAATTTCATGAACTTATGTCCTAAGAACACAACCCAAACAAACACCTAAATCATCAGAAAGATTCATATATTCATTTACATAATATGGTAAAATTGAAATAGTTTTTGAGGTAAGAAATTGATTCTATTCATTAATATCGTATATAATAATGAATCTCTTATGAATTATACCCCTATACATGTAATAGTTGTTAATAGAGATAAAATCAATTTGAATTTATTCTTAAATGAATAATAATATCCTACAAAACAAGAAACAATCCATGCTTTTATAACGATAATCATTGTTAGATAGCATACACAATATGCCACATCAACTTCAAATGATCATTTGAATATTATTGTTTAAATGTTACAATTATAAATTCTGTGTTATATTGATTGTTATAAAATTTATTAAGTAAATTATGACAACATAGTTTACACATGAATATATAATTCTTTGACCAATTATATATAAATGAATGTAAAATCCATTAAAAATATAAGTGAATATTATTATGAAAAACTACTTAAATGTGAATATCTGTGTTTTATACCAATAAATAATAAAATATATATTTTTGGATTTTGATAATGAAATACATATTGAATATAATTTTTAACATTAATATTATTTGTTTTCAAGATATTATAAAAGAATAAATCCATTTTAAGTATAGAATTTTTATTTTTTCAAATACAACAATTTGGTTGCATTTTTATAGAGAAAATTATTTAAATATTGTTTTTCAAGATATGATAAATTATCTTTGACAAAACAAACTTATTATATTAAATATTAATATCAATATGTAATTTTCATCAATTTTTGGTTATTTTTTTGATAAGTTTCATCTTATGATAAATAATAAGAAATATTGAATTTTAATTGATAACATGTTTGTTTTCTAAATAATTGGTTGTGTAAGAATATTATTTCAAGTGAGTTTAATATATAAATAGTTCAATTTTATATCATTTAATTTTAAATAGTTCACTCTAATCAATTTCACATTGAATTTTTTTTAAATACATTTCAATGTTTTGAATGGTTTCACTTTTAAAATTGTTTCCCATTGCATCAATGAGAATAATTTTAAATTAATTTTTCCCAATTATTTGTTGTGAATTAAAAAAAATGGATTCAAACATTTGAATTTGGAGGTAATCATTTATTAAATAGTTCACATTATTTGTGGACAACATAAATAGTAACTTTATTTGTTTTATACCATAGTTAAATGTAAATCTAGTAATTAGGGTTAAACATAATTTTATAATTTTATTTAGATGACCTAAAAGTGGTCATAATTTTTATGATGGTTTATTTTGACTAATATCATCTTCAAGTCAATTTTATGAGTTTTTTGAGCAAATTGGAGGACATTAATCTATTTATAGTGTATTTTACAAATAAAATTCTACATTGTCATTCTATTTTTTATCAAGTGAAATATTTTTAAGATAGAGAATATCATTGATATATTCAACTATATGTAGAATATATTTAAATATAATATTTTTATATTAATAATTAATATTTGTTGTAAATTTTTTTAAGAAGTAATTGAATTTAGGCGTTTCACAATAATGAACCCGTAATTCATTACTTAACCGAAATATAAAATAAATGTAATTTAAAAAATTAAATTAAATATAATATGATGTAACTAATGTCATAAAATAATTTTATCAAATAAATTGATTTTTTTTATTATTTCTAAGAATATATTTCCCAGATATAATTTTTTAAAGATATTTCTAAAAATTCATGAAACAAATATTGTCAAAATTTATATTAATGTTATTTTAAAAGAAATAATATTTTTTAAAATTTTATAAAATTCAGAAAATAATAAATTTTGAAAAAATTATTTTTGATAATGTTTAAAAATTAATTAAGGATCTCTTATTATATATTTTGTTTAAAATTATTGTAATCATATTAACTATCATTTGGTAAAAACACGTGTTTCCACTGTAAAAAATAAGGATTCTCAAGAAGGGTACAAAAATAGATATGGATTAAAATAATCAAAACATATATAATTTAATCGTATGAATATATTTAGACCTAAATTAATCCTTAAAAATCCATTTTTATCATTGTTGAATATTTGATTAATTTCTATTAATTTAATATTATAAAAAATTAAAATAAAGTGTGTCCCCTCTCTTAAAAAATAGAACTTCTTCTTATCTTCACTTATAAACTAAAAACCGAATTTATTTGGCCATGATATACCAAACTACTATCATAGAATCCATAAAAACATTATAGGTCTCTTATTTTATACACAACACCATCCTTAGTGCAATTAAGTTGTAATGCAAAGGAAGTAGTCTGAGGAAGTGATGTCATCTTTAATCAAGTATTTCGATTTTATTGCTTCTTCATATTCAATAAAATAATAATCAACTATGAATAAATAATTACTATATTATAAAAAAAATGAAATTATATTTTATAATATTAATATAATAACATAAAACCTTCTTAACTTCCATTAAATGGTAAAAAATTAATCATCTGTGTGTTTGGAGGACTATCACTTCGAGAATCGATAAAAAAAATTTCCATCACCATATCTTGGGAATGGTTATAATCATGGAATTAAATTTTTATATGAAAGAAATTAATTATTTTTCATTATGAAATGTTAATATATCATTTTCATTATAAACATTTTTCTTACAGAAAACTCGTACTAGAATTCTTGTGTACTTGTCAACTATCACCTCCATGAAATGATGCCATCCATTTTTCCTCACCACAACACATAAATGATATATATTTATTATTAAATTTAAATTATTAATATTTTAATAATTAAGCTATTACAATTATATAAATATAAAATTATATTTACCTATATTCCATAGTGATCATTGAAAACTTGTTGTGTTACTCATGCGTGCGCACTACCTACCATCTCTATGATTATAACATAATTAATTTTTCATAATAAAAATTAATGGATGTATTAAAAATTATAATGTAGGTATTATAATTGTTATTATATCTTTAAAATTATACTTTTTATGATGTACTAATGACCACATTTACTATAGAAATCAAATAAAATTCATTTTGGAATCATGTATCAAATTTCCTTAAAACTTCTGATGGGAACATTAATAAATATGCAATTATATGTAACATGTTAATAAGTGATATGAATGAAATAATAAACCTGAAATTTTTATAATTTAAAATTTTAATTAAACTAATTTTATTATTTTGGATGCTGAGGAACATACGAGATGATTTAGAGTCACGATAAAAGAATTTCTAACTAAATAAACCTTATTTTTACTATTTTAATGATTTATTTTCTAAAAAAATACCATTCATTTTTGAGATTTTAAAATTATATATATGAATTTATAAATATATAAATTAATTTTTTAATATATTATTATTTTTATTTTCTAAAAAATAATTCCAAAAAGTTATATTTTTATGGTTTTGAAAGGGTCGTCATTTTAAAATCCCATATTTTAAATTTATTTTTCAACTCTTTTTAAAAAAAATTAAAAGTAATGTTTTGTAAATTATACCACATGTGTAGTTTATTCTGCATCATAAATATTTATTATGGAAACTGTTTCTTTATAGGTTTTCATTTATACTGTCAAATAAAATGGGTTTATCATTATGTGTGTGATTATTAAATATAAAAAGATATTTTTACTTGAAAATAGTATTTTTATATCATAAATTATTTTATAAATGGGATTAAAATGGTTTACAGGGTTTTATTGCTGATTTATTCCTATAAAATTATATAAGAAGGGCTGATACCCTATATAGTTCATAGGTGAGTTTGATAAAGATTATATAAAGCGTTGAGTTCTATAATTGTTCATAAAAAATAGGTTATCCAAATATATCTTATAAGAAAAAAGAACAGCATTATGATTCTTTAATTCCTTGTGTACTCTAGAGAGGGAAGTTGACAATATGGTTATTCCATTTTAATGGTTAAATAGTAATAGTGTTATGTTAAAAATGACACAGGAAACCGACATGTTTTTTCAATTCTCACTAATTATTTAATAAAAAAATGTTTTAATGGCTTTTCATGTTCTCACTAGACTGATATTTTACATTCTATATGTCTCAAAATGATATTTTGTGAACATATAATGTTTTGAAATGTTTTTATAATATTTAAGGAACATTAGGGAGAATTATGAGATCAACGGGATACATATATATAATTTCTTCAAAGAGAAATCATGTTTTATTTTAAATAGTTTTATAATGTATAAGAAAACATATTGTTAGTATAACTGTAAAAATATAATGTATAGGTTTAATATTCATGAGTTTTTTTATAATTATCTAAAACTCCAAACTAAAAAGATAATAGAATGTGAAATCCATTTCAAAACCACTAGAATGTTTAATTTTTAAGGCCTGGGCATTACAATTACTATCAATGGATGGATTTGAAAACAATGGAGACTAGAATTTCTTCAAGTGACGTAATATGATGAATTAGGGATGCCATTATTGGTTTTATATTATATACATTATCAAAGGATAATGACTTAGTAACCCCTTTTCTACAATTAGGTTATGATATTTTAATGTGACTAGGGATATTTTGGTAGGCATTATTTTTTGTAGAAATTATTGTTCTTGCATTTTGGGACCCAAAAATATATGTAATTGATAAACAATGAGTTAAAAATTAAAGTGATTTTTAAAAATTTTCTCACATTTTCTTGAAATTTTTCTTATAATAATTATGTTTATATAGTTTTAGAAAAGGTAAAACCCTTCGAACATGTGACAACCCATTTTTATTACCCATTAACACATGATTTATTAAATAAAATAACATTTAATTTGATTCAAGAGATCAATATGTATAGTGTATTTGGGAATTAAATAAATTACATTACTACATAAAACATTAAATACAACATATTTATTGAAATATTATTTAATAGTCTTTCAAATAAAAATACATTGGATAACCTGAAGAAATACATATGAAATTAGTATGCTATAAATCCTAGTAAAGAAATAAACATGCAATAAAGTAAACAATGTTATAAAATTTTAAAATCATGTGGAATAAAAAGGGTGTGGATCCTAAACATGAATGATAATACATGATATATCATGATAACATAATGGAAATAGGGTAAATTTGGAAAAAACATAATACATGACATCTTAGTTCAATGCTAACATTCAATAAATTATTATTGTAAAAGTTTCATAGAAGAATTGGGGTCCCTCCATATACCAATATGATGAATCATGACAATAATCATTTCACAATACATTCGATCTCTCTATAATTCTGAGGGGACCCGTGAAATTCATTTTATTTTGGTGCTTAAGTGTTCCACAAAAATAATATAACTTGGATTCATTCATCATTATCACTTATTCCCTGATAATGGAGTATTGAATACAAACATATAAATACAAGTTAAAATTAGAAATTTTTATAAAGGTGATTTCATTGATAAGAAATTAGTCTGGAATTCACTACACAACTGCATTAGAAGGAAAAATCATGGTGAAATTTTGGAAACATAATGGAATTGCATAAAAATTTATAAAATATTTTGATGATATCTAGTGGGTTTTATCATCTTTTCGAAATAAAATTTTAAGTATTAGGGTTATTTAAATACATAACCCATCATTAGTAACTAGATATAAAATCTATATGATATTAAAGAAACATGAATAAATAATATTATGGAAGAACTCTTATAAACATTCGGCATGGTAACAGGTTTATGTGGGAGTAATTAGTGATAGAAAAAGGGGTATGTTATCAATGAAAAATAATAATGTTAGTATGGGGTATTCATGAAATTATACCCAAAAATTATGAGTTAAAAATAAATGTCCATAAAATAGACAAGATTCTTAAGTAAATGATAGAAATACAGTATCCTATATCATTAGTGTGGGACACATCAATAAAATAAAAGATTCATGAGAGCATCAAAGAACATTTATTATATTATGGAGAGAGTACTTCATAGTAATTATATGCTTTAATGATTTTTGGTGAAGTGAAATGAGATCTTAGGTAGGTTAATATATTAAATGATTAGGGAATTATTTAATATTTCCCTTTCATTGGTTTCAAACTTGATATAATAAAATATTTAAACCCATAAACAGTTGTATGTGATTTCCCATGGTTTGTACAAAACATGAGTGAATTTCAATTTTTTATTAGGAAAAGGTCTAAAATTAGTTAAACATTAACCTTTCTAATGTTTAGTTATGTAAAACTTTTAAACGAATGAATTTAAAATCATAAAATAAATTATATGATTAGGAATATTCATATTGTATTTATAAAATTATTAATATAAACTAAGAATGACATTATCAGGAAAACCTATATTTTTTCTAGTATACTGAATTTATTATTTTTACATCATATTTGGATTATTATGATGTAGAAAAACACACCATATTTTTATACGGTATTAAATTTTTACTCAAAAATTAGGCAATCATAAAATATTATGAAAAAATAATCATTGGATAATATATATGTTTTGATTCCAACAAAATATTAATTTTATCTAAATAATTCTCTATTTATGTTTGATTTCACAATCAAAAAATAATAACTAAAATTAATTGAAAATGATGGATTTTTTGGCAGTAATAATTTTTGAACCCTGATAAAACACAACATGTTGCTTAATTAAAAGTGTATGATAATTTATAATTAAAAAAATTTATAATAAAACATAATTAAAATATTATTTATTTCAAAAAATATATAATTTAATCAAAATAAAATATTTAATTAAATTAATATTAATTAAAAATACTATTTGTGTTATGTAGTAAAAATAAAAAATTTATAATTCGATAAAAAAATATTCATTACTATATAAAGAATATAGTCCATAATAAAATTTTTATATTAATGATACATATCCTTTTAATACCCCAGCATACACTTTAAGAGTGAGGTGTGTGATGGTTAGTCCTTCCTCGGTTCTTTCGATAAACACTGTTTGGTCCATGATCTTGGTGATCTTTAACATCTCTCGTTTATAATTTCACTCATGCTTAAGTGGTTGAATATTACCTTGGTATTGGTCAAGGGAAATCCCATAGAATAAATATCCTTAATAAGATCTGATAAATGGTATTCATAGGGTATAATCTTACTAGATGAGGCCACCTCTTTCTTTGTCTCTGTCGATTGGATTTGTTATAGTCCTATATTTACTTAAATCATCTTATAACTATTAAACTATTGTATTGCCATTTTTAGATACTATTAATTTTATTTTGAATCCAATATGATATAAAAAATAGTCCAAGTGTGTTTTTTGAAAATATTACACAATAAAACATTAAATCATATGGGAATTTTATTTATAAAAGTTTGGGACATTACTATCATTCCCCATAGTGAAATTTCTCCCTCAAAATATTCATTTAACCTGCTTAAAATAGAGCAGGGTAATTATGTCTCATCACTTCCTTCGGCTCCCACTATTCTACATTAATTTTTTTCCTATATCACTTTGAGTAGGTGCATTGTCTTATTTTGTAAAACAATATCTCTACAATCCTTATTCATCACCTACATCTCCATATTTAAAATATTATTATATTATATTTCCACCTTGGTATTTAGTACATGTGTGGGGTCAGGAATGTACTTCCTCCAATGTGATACATGGAATACATCATGAACTCGTGATAGGTTCAGTGGGTGTGTGAGTTGATAGGACACCACAATGATGTGATCAAGGATCTCGAAGGGGCCAATATACCATTGAATAATCATTCCATTATTCCAAAATCTCATCACATTAATCCATAGAGATATGTGGTGTAATAAAATGTATCCACCATAAAAATCTAGGTCTCATCAACGATTCTCTACATATCATAATTTTCAACACTGAGCAGCCTTGATGTGTTTTTGAATGGTCTTAACCATTCCCACCATTTCCTATTCCATATCAAGACATATAAGCATTAATTCCTCAATATAATCCCATCATTTATGTGTTATAAAACTCTTCCCATAAAGGTATTCCATGGGATCCATTTGGATTCTCAATTTGAAACCTTTCTTGTTAGATAACTCTACCAATATAATGATTTGATCCCATCATTTTTTGAATTAAATTGATCCTTATATTAACATACCCCCAAGTGTTTGGATAGACTATACTGATTGGATATTTGTTTGAGGTTGATAAACTCTTATAAATTTCAAATCTGAGTTTAGGGCATGCTGATGCGATTACCCAAACATGGAGGTGAATCATTGATCTTGATCAGATATAATTAAAAGTGGTACTCCATGCACCATTAAAACATTCTAAAATTATATCCATGCATGTTGTTAAAGGGTGAAACCCTCTAATAACACAATTAAGTGTCCTATCGTTGTAAGAAAATCCTACAAAACCCATATAGCAGTATTATATATTAATGTATACTAAATATCGGTGACAATGTCTATGGTGATGTTTTTCCATTTCCATTTAGGTATTTTTAATGGTTCCATCAAACTATTGAATTTTTTTTATTTCCAAATTCATTGAATAAGAAAAAATAAATCATGATTTATATTCTATAATATCTTTTTTCTAATTTCCCCACCAATAGTGTTCTAAAAAATTTGGATATGTAGTAGTGCATCCAGGGTCGATGTAGAAGTCTGAGCAATGTGCATCATCCAAAAACTTCTTTCATTAACTATCTATTTCATGGTACACATATTCTTGACCAAAATATCCCAATACCTTCATCATTAACATTGAACACTAAGGATTTACGTTCCCAAATATATTACACTTTCTTTTCAATTCCCAGATATACTCTTTGGGAATCATTTTACCTCTCCTGGAGAGACAATTGATCAATAATTTGTGAAAGTATTGATGATATATATTCTATTATGATTCCTATATCCATCCTTATATAATCTATGAAAACAAAATAACATTAAATTATCACCAGTTAATGAATTTTCAAATCCATTATTCTTAATGGTTCTTCCACATTATTTGATTTCCCAGTATGGTTATGTATTGAGAAATCATTATCATTGATCATATCTAACCATCTCCATTGGCGTAAAGTAGTCTTTTTTTAAATATTATTGAGGCCTTTTTGACCCATGTATATTTGATACATCATCCCAAATAGATAATGCTTCCATATTTTCAAATAGAATATCCATGTAGACAACACCAGATTATGCATTGGGTAGTTCTGTTCGTGACCTTTCAACTATCTTAAAGCATATGCTATGAATTTTTCATTTTTCATTAAGACAGATCCAAATCCATTCTTATAATCATAATTTAATACCACAATATAGTTGTCCACATGAGGGTAGTTTAACAACATGGGTAGTGAAAACCTCATTTTGAAATCCCAAAATCTCTCTTCATATTCATCATTCTATGAAAAAATTACTCTCATCTGAGTATGATTTGTAATATGTTTTGAAAATCCGGATAATTTTCTCACAAATCAGAGAGAATATCCATCTAACCCATTGAAACTATATATATTTGTCAAATATGTTTTCCATGGCCATCATTGGATTTATTTTATCATAGAAGGGTCTAAAAATTCTCCATGGATTGTCATTATATATTATAGTTTATAGAATTATGTCAACCATAACACATATTATATATACATTTCATAATGGTTCTAATTTATCGAGGATTTATCATAGTGATCAGATGATTTTAATGTTTCTCTATACATTTAGAGTATATTCTAATATCATCTAAAATAAAATCCCCAAATTTTTCAAGTAAATCCCTAAGGTCCCAATTCATCAAATACTTGATGGTTGATGGTGAATCATTGAGTCATAAATGTATCACTATGAACTCATAGTTCTCATTCCATGTATGAGATACAGTATTGGGGATATCTTCCATATTGACCCAAACATGGTAATATCCTAGTCGTTGATCCATCTTGGTAAATTATTGTTCTCCATATTACTGATCGAACAATTAATTAATCTTAGGTAGAGAAGACTTTTTATTTATCATGATTTGTTGAGCTCAAGAAAATTTAAGGAAAGGGGTATTAACATATCCTTCTTCATGAAGAATATGACTGTGTAACCCATGGTTAATTATGTGGGCATAAAGACCACTAATTTATATTCTTCTGTAGTTTTTTTGTTTTATTATCATGTTACACAACAAATATTCTATATGAGGTCAGAGATAATGGTAAACCTAAGTTATATGCTTGATTAAAAACTCAACCTCTTTAATAGGATGAAGGTAATGAAAATTTTCCACAAACACGTCAGCATATTTTCTCACAATGTTCATTCCTTCATCTATCATCCTTTCCTTAGAATCAATCATTATATCTTGATGTTGTTCATTGTATGGACATAATATCAATTCATGAGATAATGGTGCTAAATAATATTCTTCATTCTCTTTTCATTTGTACATAATATAGTGATGATTCATAACTATTAGAGTGATTTCCTTCTCAAATAATTTATATTGGATATGTATAGATAATGCTAATATATGCCCATAATTTCATAAAATTCTACTTAAAGGATTATGATATGGTTTGATGGAAAATTTAACCCAAAAACATTAATAGGGGAGGAGTTATATTCTTGAGATGTAATAATTTCCCCATTTATTATTTTCATTGACCACCATCATTCCTTAATTTTTTTGTTGTGTTTTTATATTTATATTAAACTGTCATTATATTATGGAATGTGTAGAAAAAAATCGATAACTATATTCGCTATTTTTTAAGTAATAACTAGAAAACAGGGCACCAATTTGTTTTTTGATTCATTTTGGTGGTAGTGATGGAAAAAATATCTCCCTTACTCCCTTGAAAGTTTTTGGTTGTCTCTAAAAACCTCTAGATTGGTGCATTAGTCTAAAAGGTGCCCTGGTTCCTTGAATTTTTAGAAATTAAAAATATGCTCAGGCTGGATTAGAGCATTCCATTCCTCCATTGAAGTAGTTGGATTCACTTATATTAAATCATGGGATATGTTCCATTCCACCCCACATATAAATAATTGCATTTCAACCTTTCATAAATTTCCCTGTTGCTTCTATCTACACATTTGAAATGTGGGGTGTTGGAAATTATTAGCCCCATTAGATATATTGATCGGATGGGCCGAATTAATCTCCACATTCCATATTTTATCCCAATGATACCATTAAGATTCATCGATCACTATTTTTACGTTGAGCTAACATCCAACAAATTACTCATAGCTATCAAAAAAATATATATTTCCATGGAATTTCGTAGGTTATGTTTTATCCCCCTAAAGAAGCGGTCAACCATATATTCATGGGTAAATAAAAAGTATAAAGAGTATCATGAATGTCATTTGTCGTTTATATCATATGACACAACAAATTCATTATTTTTTTCATTATGAAAACTAAACCCCTTTCTATTTTAAGATGGATAGTGGGAATAAAATATTAATAAAATATTTTTATAAGATATCCTTCCTCCCCATTGCATTAATTCCATACTCGGATTTAATTTTTTTGATAAATTTCCATCATTGATCATCTTAACAATCCATATGAAAAACAACCATCATAACCTCCGCTTTTTTAGAAAATTTAAAGTTGAAGATGATCTTTTTAATAGAGTCGATTCACTATTCTGTGATTAAGGGACCAGATGTCCCATTAAAGTTTAGAGGTTGTTTTCTCATAAGGATTTTATTTTTTTCTTGTTCTCTCTTATATGTATTAGGATGATCCTACTGATCCATAATTATATTCACATCCTGATTCAACTAATAGGTCATCCTCATGAAGTGTGTGAATATTACTCCCACTGGGTTGTGCGTCTTATTGGGGCAGTCATCACATTGTGCATCACATTTGTATTACTCGAATACCCATATTTCCAACAATTGGCTAGAAGAAAATAATAATTAACAATTAGTATATTTCATCTATTAAATACATAAATAGTGAATTTGATTACATTTTATAGACAACATATAAATTACATATTTTTTTATCATTTTAATTTATAGGCTTGAATAAACGTTATCCAAGATCTATTTTATAACATATACACATAATGGAATTTTTTTACTCCCATAAAAATGGTTCTGTAATGAGCTTATGATTTCACCAAAGAATACACACATAGTGTGTCAAACTAGTTTTTAAATAAGCCTCATTTTAATTTAAAAAATTACCCCGAGTCATGCCCGAATCATATATTTAGAGTTGTTAACCATAGTTACAATTGTGCGAGAACTACCTCCACTTGTAGTACCAAGATAGACATGTATTTAATTGATAAAACAATTGATATATGCTTAGCAAAATACAATAATGTTTTATTATACATAGTCTTATAAGTTATCTTTATCTTAGGTTTTTTAATTTTATTACAAAGAATAACTACTCATTTTTTATTAAACCCATAACAACAATTCGCATTATTAAAATTAAATTGTGATTTATTAAATTAAATTAAATCTAATTCAACCTGAATGATCTAGAAATATTCTATCTCTGGGAAATAGCTACATTACATTACATCATAAAAGTTGGAATACAACATCTTTATGGAACAACTATTTAACATGCTCCCACATAAAATTACATGGGATATACTGAAGAAATACATTAGAAAGGGTTGAGCTATAAATCCCCACAAGGGAATAAAAGTGGAATAAGGTTAAAAATGTTACAAAAAATAAATATAATGGGGAAAAATACTATGAATCATAAATATGAAAGATAAGATATCATATAGAATGATAACATCATTGAATAATGGGAAATCTGGAAACAACGTAAAACACTAAATCGAAGGTCAATGATAACTACCAAGATATGATAATGGGAAAATACACATAAAGAAATCAGTTTCACTTCTTGTCCCACCCTGAAATATCATTATATTAATAATTTTTCAATACATTGGAGCACTATATAATTTTGGGTTCACCTATCTCATCTATTTCATTTTCATGCTTAAGTGTGTCACATAGATCTAACAACATGGATTCATTATTCATCATAACATATTCCATTATATGGGTATGTATAATACATACATGTATGTACCAATTAAAATTATAATAAGTGTATATAGTTGAACACCATTTATAATAAATGAATAAGTTATTCAATCAAACAATTTCATTGGAAAAAATCATGGTGAAATTTTTCAAGTATCATGAAAATGATGAAAAATTTATTAAACTGTTTAATTAGAGGGAATGTGTTATGTCATTTTTTTAAATCAAATGGGAAGTATTAGGTTCATGGAAATTTAAAACTCATAATTAGTAATTTGAAATATATGGCATAAGATAATAAAATATCTTGATTAAATAAGAGTAATGAAATACTGTTAAGAAATTTGGACATGGTTACAGGTGTACATGGGAGGGAGTAATGAGAGATAAAGGGGTCTATCCTAACAAATAAATATAAAGGTAATTATTTGGAGGTTCTAAAAAATACACTATTATTATTAATTTAAAATAAAAGGTCATAAAATAGTAGATAATCCTGAATAAAAGCGAGAAAGAGAGGATCTCTTACCTTATGAGTATGACACCAACGACTTGAAAGGGTTTTCTTAATATATTGGGAGAACCTTGGGAGGAATCTAAATAGATTATTTCAGAGATTTTATTTTCTAAAAGTATTCTAAGTGAATATAAATGGTGAATTTGGAGGTTTTATATAGGAAATGAGAGGGGTATACTTTAATATTTTACAAACATATGTTTTGGACACCATATTATAAAATATTTAAAACCAAAAACCTTTCCATTTTATTAGAATGGGTTCCCCTAAATGGGAGTGGTTTTTAATTTCATATTATTAAAAGGGAATAAATTTTAAAAATGTCAACCATGTTTCTGTGGAGGTCAGTCACACTTTTAAAAAAATAAATTTATAATCATGAAATATATTATATGTTTTAGAGGATTCATAATAGAATTATAAAATTATTTAAATAATAATATAATCAAATCATTTTAAGGTTAAAACATAATATTTTTTAGGATACCCATTAAAATATTTATTAAATAATTTTTGGGCAAATAATATGTCATAAAACAACCAGTATATTTATATGGTATTTAAATTTTACATAAAAATTCAACAATATCTTTAATGTATGAAAAATTAACTATTGGATAATTTTTCTAATCTTCTTCCATACAAATAAAAGTATTTTTATAAAAAAAAATTTAATAATATTTCAATTAATATTTTTAAAAAATTAGAATTTATTTTTATTGAAAATGATTTGTTTTTTCGAAATAAAAAATATTAAACCATTTTAAAACATTACATTATACATAACAAAAAGTTATTGATCATTTATATTTAATAAAATTATTTTTATAATAATATTTAATGAAGGTTTTATTTTTTTCAAAAATATGTTAATTCATCAAAATAAATTCTTTATCTAAATTGAATATGACCCAAAATATTTTTATTGTTATATAGTAAAAATAATAAAAATTATAATGTGATGAAATTATATATTCATTATTCTTAAAAAAGTAATGTAAATAATATATTTTATATGGTCATGATACATATCAATTTAATAAACCATTGTACTCATTAATAGTATGGTGCACAATGGTTAGACTTTCAAGGGGTTGTTCTGTAAAAAAAATTATTCGTGATCTTGATAACCTTAAACATATCCCATAAATGATTTATCTCATGCTTTAAATGTAAGACCTCATCATGGGATTGGTCTGGGTTAATACATAGGGATGGTATCTCCCCTGTAAGCTCCACTAAAAGGACTTGAGAGGGTATACTACTACTGTATGATGTCATTAGTTGTTTTGTCTCTGTTAATTGAATTTATTAAAACCCTATATTTATACAAATCACGTGACAATAATTTTTGGTCTTTATTATTCGAGTTAAATATTTATAAATTTATTTAGAAAACAACTAATATAATTAAAAAAACAAAATCATGTGTTTTATATTACAATTTTACCTAATAAAACATAAATCAAAAGGTAAATTTATATATAATACTTCATGTTATTAGAATCACATCTGTAAAGGATATGAGAATTGAACCCACAATTTAATGTGGAAAATGATGAATCCCATAAAATAGATCTACATTATGTACTAGTAAGTATATAATTGTTTTCCATTATTTAAAAAATTTGATAGATAAAGTTTATATTAATTTTGAGAACAACTGTTTTATCTAATAGATAATCGTGGTAGTTCAAATTAATTCATTAACCAGTGATTACTATTATTTCCCAATATGTTCACTATTTTTGGAACCATATATGATAAGGTAAAAAAATAATATGCTATTTTATTTGAGGAATAAGGGTTGAATTTGATTTTTTGACCATATATACTTTTTTTAAGAATTATGGTGATTTAGGTTATTTAGGGAAATGGATTGAGTATCTTGATGATTATTAGGATAGTTAATTTTTTATTTGATGCTTCAAGAGTAATTGATTTTATTTTGAGATAGTTATTAAAATTTATTATGATTATTATGTGATAATGCCATTCTAAATTTTGGGTTTTAATTTTTTTATGGATTGTTTTTTATAAAATTTAAGTATAATGATTTGTTAAATGGTCTATATTGAACATTGCCTGTTGTTTTTAAATTTTAGTGATTAAAGTGGGTTTTCATCATATAATGGTTTATTATTTGGGTGGAATTATCTTATTTTATGAAAACCATTTTGAATTTGGCTAATGACTAAATTCAAGAGGAATTAATAGATAATAGTTTTTTTATTTATGTGTTTTGTAGAAGATGATTCTAATGCCTCAAGCATGAAATGTTAATCTTGATTAATAATAGTTTGTAGTAAAAGATGAGTTTCTAGTAAAAATAAAATAAATGATAAATTTATAATTTTCAATAATTTACATAAAAATATAATGTTAATCTATATATTAAAACAATTTATCATCTCTATGAATAAGGTAATGCTAAAAATGTTATCCATTTACTATTGTTAATATGTAATCATTAAAATTTTATCACATCATAGATTGACAGTGTTCGATTGGAAAACATTATAATGACCATATTATCTATCACTCTCCATCAAAATTTGATAGTATGTTTTCTTTTCCATGTATATTATTTCTAAACAGAACACTAGTATGTCTTACCGTAGGTGACCATTATACTTCCTCCCTTTATTTATTAGTTGATGTTATATTAATCATTTTTCTAATGTGGGATTTCAAAAAAGTATTTTAAAAAGTAAAACACATAGTTTTTAATCATTAGGTAAAATTATTATGACATAATTTATTACTGGATGTGGGAATATAATATCCTATGTTTTTAAAAGGAAGAAACATGTATTATATCTTCCAAAATATGGCACATCAAGCTTAAACAAAAAATGGAATATTATTATATAAATGATAACATTGTAACATAGCTATTATAATGATTGGTATGAACCTGTTTCACTTTATTATAAAAATACGCTTTACAGATGCATATATAATTTTTTGAAAAATTAATTATAAATGAATTTAATTTTTTTTAAAAATGAAGTGTTTTTATAAAAAAGTAGTTAAATTTATGCATGTGTGTTTTATACCAATAAATAAATAAATCACTGTTATTAGATTATATTAATGAAATATATATTCAATATAATATCTAAAATTCATCATATTTTTTATCAAGACCATGAAAAAGAACCAATCAAACTATACTAATAAAACAATTTATTTTCCTAAAAATATTATTTTACAAAAAATAATTATACACTAATTTTAAATCTTGTTTTCATAAAATATATAAATTATATTTCAAAAAATTAAAACGTTCATTGATAAAATAATATCAATATATACTCAGGGTCAAAATTTTGGTATTTTTCTAATAAGCTTCTTATTTTGATGCATGGTGAAAAATATTTAATTTTCATTATAAATACTTTTTTATCTAAAATATTTATAGTTTTATATAATATTTTAAATTAGTTTTAATAAATTATTAAATATTTTTTTAAGTTAATCTTATTTAGGTCAATTTATTCAATTTCATGTTGAATTTAAATTTAAAAAACTTAAATATTTTGAACATTTTTATTTTAACTCATGTGGGAATATGATTATTTATGAGAGGGCCCCACTTCAAAAATCATGTAACTAAAAATCACATCACAAAATACAGTTTTTGATATGCCCCACTAAAAAACTGTCTTTTTTATGCTATAGTTTCCAGTAAAAAATAGTTTTCAAAACTGGTAATTATTTGTGACACACCTCTAAACTCATCTTAAATAAGATTTAAAAATTAAAAATTAAAAAATCAAAAAATAAAAAAATCAAAAAATAAATAAGTACAAATATATAAAATGATAAAATGAAAAAATAAAATATAAATACAATAAAATAAAATAAATAAATTAAAATAAAATAATTTATAATTTATAATAAATAAAATTACAGACTTATAAAATAATAAAAATATTACCTAAAATATATACATTTTATTTTTAACATATTAGATATGTCCATAATATATCTATCACTTTAGAAGGGTATGAGAGAGGGTGGAGCATAAAGATTTTGTGGCGGATTGAACTCTATCTCTAAGATGGAGCATATTAGGTCCCTATGCATGGCCTAATCAATGCCACCCTAAGATCTCATATACTCTTCATAATTTGTGTCTGATGATGATGAATCTCCTTGATCTCCCGTTGAGATGGACGACGACCATGCAATAATACCATAAAAACCGCCAAGCATCAATCGAGAACGGACAACCACCACTATGACCTTCCCAAAAGAATATTGTGTTGCATGTATGCAAGCTTCCTCATCAAATCATGTCACACCTTTTGTCTAAATCTCATTCTAGGCCGGAATATCAACATTTTTCCAAGAAGTCGCGGAATCATTCAAATCCTTCATTTTTATTTGGTTTTACAGTAGATAATTTTTTTTAGTTAATGTATAAACTTAATGAATATAAAATAAACAAAATCTAATGTTGCAGACCACCATTAACCTCCCTATTGATAGGATACCTATACAACCTCTTACAAATATCAATCTTTGTAATATTGATATATCCAATTTCCTATATGAGTATAAAATAAATTTTTAAATATAAAGTTATATAAATTATTAAAAAATACATATCATATGTCCCAAATTCCTAAGAAAATATATTACTACTAGTGTGAGGTGTTACAACCTTTCTCCCCATGTTATTATAAAATAATGATGGTCTCCTTTGAAAACAACATTTCATCTATTATTATAATAATCCATCAAAAAAATGAGATAATACGTAATCAGGTCGATGGGTGTTGCCGGGACGATAAGAATAAGTGACTACCTTCTTCTCCATGGATTGTGACTTCAAATTATTTAAAAACATATGAAAGTACTCATATATACAAACATCCAAGACCAAATTGACAGAAATAAAAAATCAATCATCAAAATGATACCATAAACCCTAAATTTTTATATATTAAAAATTTTATGATTATAAAATAGTTCAAAATAACTATTATTTATTTTAGTACCCTTCAGTTATCAAACATTGGATATTGAACAACACTGGGAACCTGATCCTACATCACACATTCCTTATAAAAATTTTTCCTCAAAATAGAACATCCCTCATAAACAACTATATGTGAATATTAGTCTAATAATATAATAAGTAATCAAATAAATATTACATTAATAAATTAATTAAATTAAAAAAATGAAATAAAATAAAAAATTGAACATAGTTCTCCATGTGATTTATCAAATTCAAGATGTGACCTTCACTGTAATATTGGTTTGGGAATAATAAATCTAATAAGACCTTGACCTTTAAGATTAATTGAGGACATCATAAGAACCTAAGTGGGTAATAGCTTATCCTCGAGCTCAACACCAAGTAATATAGCATCATAGAGGTTTGAAAAAACTTTATTATAATTATCACCAGTCATCTGAAACATGAAAAAAATGTTGTCATAAAAATATTAAATATGAGTAATATATATATATATATATTGAGTGTAAAAAATAACAAATTATGTCCTTATCTTTCATAATCCCCATTTTCTTATATGAATATGTAATATTTTCATATTTTTACTCAGTATCATCAATCTCAATTGCATTTTCAACATCATCATCTCTTGCTATTTCCAATTCATTTCATACATCAATATCATCCTCACTACCATCAATCCATTACTATGGGGTTCTATCATTGATATTTTATTTTTGTTATGGAAAATATGTCTTTTAAGATATATCTTTAAAATTTTCAATTCCTTACACTTCAGCAAAATCAGATTTATATTGGATATGATTATTTTCACAAGTTTTCATTTTTAATACACTCCACCAATCACATATCAATATGGAATTAACATACTACTTATGATAATGGATTTCATGTTCTTGTAAATATATTAAAAATAGTTATTTTTCTGTAAGAAGGATTTTATATTTAATATCAAAAAATTCCATGTTGTGGATGAACACGATGGTATCTATTAGTATTTGACTAATAAAATTTAAACATCATCACCTAATTCAATTCCAGAAATCATAGTTAAACTATTTATTCTAGAAAACACTAAAAGTTAAATCAACTTCCTCTATGATGATATCCTATTATGAAGACACCACCATTCAGTATTATTTTGATTCCCTATATTCACATGTATGAAATCAAAAACAATTCACCACATGAATTATAATATTTAATCATTTTGGATGGTTGGAAACTCCAAACACACAATAAATTAAAAAATTTATCATTTTGAGATATCTAAAATTTTAGATACAATTTATCAATATAAAAATTGTTAAATTTATTTTATATATTAAACGATAAAAAATTTACAGAACTAGACTATTATACTAGTATGAAACATTATTTAGTTGATGTTCTTCAAGAGAAGCTACTGTAAATTGAGTAAAATGTATCTAAACATGATTATAATTTAACCTTCAAATTAAATAGTATTATTTTATTTTAAAAAATTTAGAAAATGTAATAGTACAGATCATTAGGAAAATGGTTTCATTTCTCCACCGATGAGTAGAACATATGTATGATTCCTATAATTTTCATCATCTAATTTCTATCATTCAAGAACTCCACAAAATATATGTTCAGAATGATTTAAAATAGATATTTATTTGTCCACTTCATCATCCATATTTCCATCGTTATTCAAAATTGATTATGTTATTAATAATATTCATATAGAAAATAATGAGTCAAATAAACATATTTTCACATGTAAATAAGAAAAAGGAACTGATCCTTAAATAGAGGATATATAACATACCTTTTTCTCTAATTTTTCCATGTGTCACTCATATGGGCACAACTATCGAAACTATAATATGCCTCTAAATTTTTCTTCTTGAGAAAAATTAAATTTCAAATATTCTATTTAATCAATGAATGTTGGATGATTTTTTTTTCAATTTAAATTAATCTAAAAAAAATCTTCTTGTAATATACTTAATGAATCATCATTTTAATCACCATAGAAATGACTCAAGAACAAAATATGGCATTTATATTAATGCATTGTAGAACATAGAATTAAACAAACCTATAAATCGAGTCGGTAGAAGACTTCACATTATAATATGTAAATCACTACATTTTAATCTAGTAATATAACTATATCTAACCTATTAATACAAATTGAAATAAAAAATTCATTAATCCTCAAATAGTAAATCCCGATAAATAATAATATACATTTTTATTTTGGAAAATGTTTTAGCCACTTTTAATTTCATTATTTTGTATGATCTCCCATTTCTATACATGTCAAGATCTAGTTGCAAGAAAATTTGGGAATGATACAAACCTTCATTGACAATATATTTTATCTTACCAAGTGGGTCGAAAACTATACAAAATATATTCACCTAATAGTTCATCTAAATATGATAAACATACAGTAAGAGACTGACCAAAATATTAGACCAATTTGGATGATCCCAAAAGATTCCTCAAGTTATCCCATTGTGTTATCTCCAGAATTCATGTATTTTATGTTGTTTTATTGTCATTAAAATTTTAATGGGAGGTAATGTATGGATAATATTTTTTTACTAAATACCTATGATCATTATTGGAGGCCCATCTCATTCAATAGTGACTAGTATGAAGTGATATTTATTCCCCTGGAATGGATGATATGTATGAATAAATATTCAATGACAGTCAAATAAACATGGTTTTCTTTGATTGATTAACATAAATTCATTTTGATCACTCATACAGTATGGACAAGATTTTGGACAATATTTAATCTATCTAGATAACATTTCATATTATGTTAAGTCACCAATTTTAAGCATTAATGATTATTTCATTACTAGGTTATGTTTTTTGACAAAATCATATATACTAACACCATTACTCGATAATAAATTTTACTCAATAATAAATGGATTCAAATAAACATGGATACTCTTTTTTGGACATCCAATAATTAATATGGTCAAATAAATATATAGATATTTAATCAACATACAATGAGGTAAATTTTATATAGTGATAAATATGGTCGAAAATAATTTTGATTAGTGTAATAACAAAATGGTTAAAAACCACCGTTAGAATGATCTAATCAATTATTTCAAGCTTTTGATGAAAAATAACGATGTACATGGTCAGAATGTATAAATGAATCACTATCTCAAGGGTCATTTAATTTTTTACTATTTTAAATATTTTATTTCTTCTATGAAATCAATGAAAATGTGTTATGAGATATAAAAAAACACTGCAATCTAGATATAAGATGGATATTTCTCATCTTTCTTACAGGATTGAATACAAACATTCCTAATTCAGCCTTATTGTACCTCGATTTTCCATGGGTACTTAAACTAACCAAGGACACATTTTATCGATAATTTATCTTCTAATCATATGAAAAATCATGAATCATCTGATGACCTAGACCCATATTATGAACTAGCATCTGGACCTCATTAAAAATTTTGGCAACACATTTTCTTTCAGGTAATAGTGATTTAACCACATATAATATATGATCAAAAAACATGTTGAAATTCAGTTATATGATTTAACCGAAATAAATTTAAAATAGTCAAAATTTTCATATCATTGAACTAGGATATATTACATCTTCACTAGACTTCAACAACTCATAAAATTTAGATGGTTCCAACTTTTGAGTTTAATCAATATGATCATGAGTTTTTCATTATTGAAAAGATGGAACATCCAAATAAAGGGATAAATTTTTATACTGAGATGGATCTGAAAACATGGAAGTATCTTCTCTGAAACTATATTAACTATTTGAAACAAAAAAACATTTTTTAAATCCAAATTCTATATATGACCCCCAATTTTGCCAAATGTGTCAAACCTCCTATGGAAAAATTTATTACATGGGAAAATAATTGTTCCCTTTGAATGAAATCGTATTTTTTATGATTTAAATGATACAAAATGTTCACTATATTCAATATATGCATGATTTATACCAGAACATTTTGTATTTCAATGATGGTTTATCCCTTTATGGTCAGGTAATAAAGGCTGTTATTGACATCCTTGTTCCCTATTTCACTAAAAAATATAAATTAAATAAGTAATTTATGGAAAAATATTTATAAGAAAAATATGACAAAAAATAGTATAAAATTTAAAAATGATAATATACCTATAAATAATATTATTTTTATATATTCACTAATGATTTTTTTAAATTGCATTATTTTTATACGAGTAATAGTGAATACGTGTTCTATAATACTAAATAATATGAATTACCCCTATTCATTATTATGTCATTATAATTTTGAATAATTTATAATAATTATAGTGATTTTCCATTGTTGAATTGTAATTTATTGCTAATTTTTACTATGTAATCACTAAAATTTACAAATTAAAACAAAATATGTGTATTTGACCATAAAAATCGCTTGTAGTCCATCGTCTGCTCATGTTACTTCTCATTAAATTGATTCTTCTACTCCTCCTATTGATTTAATCATTTAATTTGATCATGAATTCCCTAGTTCTAGAAACAAAATGATAAATATAGACATGGTCGTTAGGAATTGGTAATTTCTATTTACCCGATGATTAGAAATTCTATGATTTACTAAAAAGGTTTAAATAAATTTTTTCTCCGTATTCAGGTGGTCAAACCAATTTATTCCCAACATGTTGAAATTTTTATTGCCGTAATTTATACCAACCATGTCCTAACATCGACACATGTCCTCCTATTGTTTCTAGTTCCTCCATCGTTTCCTCAAATCTGACATGCCACGGTCCATGAATACTGCTAATATATTTTGACATGGCTAACATAAATTGTTTATTTCTAGTCATTTGAATATTATATTGTCTATGATTTAAAAAAATGTATAAAGCATATATTTTAAAATGTTCTGGTGATGAAATAAATTAATGAAAACCATGTCCCAAATTTGTTTACACCAATTTATGCAAATCATGTCTTCTCTTTGATGCATCCCCACCTCCTACATTCTCTAATACATTTATCGAAGTGTCACATATTTCTTTTGGAAGATTTATTTTAAAATCATTTCTAATACCATATAATTATAAATATTTTTATTAATTATTTATAATTATATATATAATTCAATCTAATCTAATAAAATATATAATAAATTACTAAAAATATGTAAATCATTGAATTTACTTTTTTCAATGCATTAGAATAGACCAATTTAAGTCATATATATCCTTATTTTCTATTACATAATACTTGAAATTAGATGACCTATTGAATTTTCACATATCTAGTAATTTATAAAATTTTATATTTTTTCAAGGAAATTGACAATAAATTATACTAATTCAAAACAATGTACTGTAAAATATTTAAAATTGCAATTATATATTATTTTATATAAATTAATTTTTAATTCTACCAATTATTTAGTTTTTATTAATTTATAACAATCATTTACTAATTATTACTTGTGATTAATATTTATTGCTAATTATTATTAATTTTAAATAATTTTTACTAATTTTTACTAATTTTTACTAATTTTTACTAATTAGTATCATATTCTACCATATATTACTAATTATCAATGATTTTAACTTGTAAATAGTATTTATTTCAAATTACCATTAAATTTTATTAATTATCAATAATTATTTATTAATTTTTACTATTTTTTACAAATTACTACAAATTAATACTAATTATTGTGAATTATTACTAAATATTACAAATTAATACAAATTATTAATATTTTATACGAATTTTTTTATAATTATTATTAATTGTTACTAATTAATATGAATTATTAATAATTATTAATATTTATTACAACTTTATACTACTTATTACTAATTATGATGATTTATTTCAAATTTTATAATACAATAAAAATTTATTTCTAATTGTTATTAGTGTTGAAAAGTTATTTCTAATTTTTAATATTTATTACTTATTATCACTAATAACTTCTATTTATTACTTATTACAACTAATTGTTAATAATTACTAAAAATTATTACATTGATTTAAAAATTACAACAAATATTTACTAATTACGACAAATTATTACTTATTAACACTAGTTAATTTGTAATTTTTTCTAATTATGCCTAATTATAATTAATGAAAAAAATATTATTACTTATTTTTGTGAATTTTCTGTAAAAGTACTCATGATTATGATTTTGTAGGATTTTTTAAGAAATTACCTATTATTATTTATTTTTACGATTTGTTACAAATTATTATTAATTTTTACTAATTATTACTATTTACCAGTTATATTTTCTAATTTTTTTCTTTTATAACAATTTATTACAAATTACTACTAAATATAATGAATAATTACAAATTATTAATAATTTATATGTATTATTACCAATTATTACGAATTATTTCTAATAATTATTAATTATTACTAATTATTACGTATTAGTACATTTTTTAATAATTATTTATAATTATTTCTATTTATTAGTAATTAAAACGTGTTTTTAATATTTTTTGAATTTTTACAAATTACCACTATTTTTTATTGACTTCTATTATTTCAAAACAATTTATTATTAATTATTACTAATTATTAATAATTATTAATAAATATTACAAATTATTACATGTTATTACAAACTAATAATAATTATTACTTATTATTACTGATTAGGTAGAATTATTAAAAACTTTTAATAATTATTACATGTTATTAAAAATTGTTAATAATTACGACTAATTGTTATGGTTCTTTTCGTTTGTAATAATTTATTACTAATTTTTTAGGTTATAAAAATTTATTACAAATTTTTAAAATTTATAATTAATTATATAATATTTTAATTAATTATCACTAATTACAACTAATTATTAATCTTTACCACTAATTATTATTAATTATCACTAATTATTACCAATTTGAAGTCATTTTTACTAATTACCAAAAAAATATTACTAATTACCAATAATAATTCAAATTTTGTACTAATTACTGAGAATTTTTATAATTATTATTAATTATTACAAATTATGATTAATTGTAAATAATTATTTCTAATTATTAAAAAAATTACAAATTTATATTATTTTATAACAATTTGTTACTAATTTTATAACACTTTACAATAATTAATTATTCAATTTTACAATTTATTAATAATTATTAATTATTAAATCTAATTTACTAATTATTACAAATTATTACAATTTTGTACAAAATATTACTAATTACCACTTATTATTACTAATTTTTACTAATTAGAAAAAATACTTATTATTATGAATTTTTGCGAATTATTACTAATTTCTAATAATTATTACTACCTTTTAATATTTATTACAAATATAATCTAAATTTTAAAGAATTACTAATTACTATATCTTTTTAGTAATTATAGCTAAATATTACTAATTTTAACTAATTCCCAATAAATATTACGGATTATTACTAATTACAACTATTTATTTCTAAATAATATTAACTATTATAAATTAAATCTAACTATTAGTAATTGATGCTAATTATTACTATGTATGGATAATTATAATAAATTATGTCAGATTAAAATTATTTACTTTTAATTAAAACAATTACTACAAATTAAAATTAAATATTTATTCAACTAACTTATTCTAATTAAATCTTATTACTACAAAATAATAATAAAATAATACTAACAAGAAATAATATAAATCAAAATAAATTAATAAATAACTTAAAACTGAATGTTTCCTTGGATGCAATGCATTAATGTTTCTCCTATGTAATGTATAAAACGAGAAAGTTTAAATTGGAAAATATGAGAGTAGAGAAGGTGAGGGAAATTATGAGAAAAATGGAATGAGAATTTTTTTATGGGGGTATATATAGGTCAAATTATTTTCAACTAGAGAAATATTTATGGGATTCTCCTTGCAAAAAATAATATTTATGGAGAGCCCCTTCAAAAATAGTAACACAATTTTTAATTACGGTGGGGGAAAAATTATATTTTAGATGGGGCCCACTGAAAATACCTGTTATGGACACAATAATTGGGAATGGCAGACTTCCAATCTCAAATAACATAAAACGTCATATAATATTTTTGACAGGACCCATTGTAAATACTATCATGCCGAAATATTATTTTTAATGTGAGTAAACAGTTGTCACTAGTAACAAAAAACACATGATATCATTTTCCATGGGTGTACATCCCAATCACAAATAATCATCCCATTATTTGGAATGCATTTCATGCAAAGGTATTTATGATGTGAATATATTCCCATAGAAATTACACATTTTTAATCTTGAATTTGTGATGATATATAATTCACATCGAAAATAATCTCTTTTGATAGATTTTTTTCGACGGGTCAGTCACCCATAAAAAATAACGCATCCCCAAAACTAGTTTTTCTTTTAATGTTAAGAACACGTTTTCTCGTTCCACAAAAAAGAAAAATTTTAAATTAATTATAAAAAATTGTGTTTTTTATTTTTAAATTCTAGATTCTAGATTTGGAATCAAAGCCTATAAATTTAGAAAATATGTCCTTTTTATTTTCATACAAAAATGAATAGTAACATAAGTAATTTATTTTTAACATGGTTAAGGGTAAATATAGTAATCAAGGGTAAAATATTATTTTATAAATGTCACGACCTGTACCTCGGGGCTCATGTTGTGACTACCCGAAGCCTGCATTCAATAGGCTAGGGGATGGAGACTAGCAAAAAAGGAGTATTCCCTAAAACATGGAAGGAATTTCATTTATAACCTGTAACACACAACCAAGAACAAAATAAGATACGAACTAAAGAAAACTGAATAGTAAACATAGTGAGTACATCATGTATAAAGTGGCCAGAATACTAGCCCAACTAGAGAGTACACGGAAAACTGGAAAGTACAAGAAAACTAATAGGTGAAAACCAGGTCCTAGGTCGACCACCACAGATCCTAGCTGAAGGGTATGTACTGCTCATGAACCACCGTCTATAGGGTTCTCCTCATCTAACATCCACCTACGAGCTACCTCCAATCTTGGAACCCTCGTCTTCTGTTAGCGTTGTCCATTGTATGCACCAAATACATCGAAGTGCGGGCATAGCCCATGTTGGGGTGAGTATAACGATACTCTGTAGGGCCCCCTATACACTCAAGGTCTCAAAAATTAACAAAGGATAAACAACATTGAAGGAAACTAATCATAACCCTACTTAGGTTTGTTCCCATACATATACCAATGTTATCAAGAAAACCCAACTCAATCATGAGGAAAACACAGAGCCCAACTCCAAATCGCCAGGCTCAATTGTTCCAAAACAGAAGAAATAACACGAAGGCAAGAACCACACAGGTATGCCACATAGAAGAATATCACAAAGGTATTACCACCAAGGAATGTGCCATAAGGTTAAGACTCAGCTCACAGCAGGTATAACTTAAGTACATTAGTAGATCTGATTAGATGTAACTACTAAATATTAATACTTTGTTAAGAGGAAAACCCAAAAAGGATTTCTCAGTGTTGACCCACACAGGATCGTTGGGTGCTGACCCACAGAGGATCGCTGGGTGCTGACCCACACATGATCGCTCAGTAGTGACCCACACAAAATCGCTCGGTGCTGACACACACATGATCGCTAGGTGCTGACCCTCACATGATCATTCAGTGCTGACCCACACATGATCACTTGGTGCTAACAAACAAAGGATCGCTTGGTGCTAACACTTACGGGATCGTTCGGTATTGACCCCCATAGGATCTCTTGGTGGTGACTGACACATGATTTCTTCATACTGACACAAACATGATTGCTCTTCATTATTCATGTCACAACCAGCTTCAAGGTTCCCACACTATGGTTTCTTGTCTACCGGAGGGTATTCTCCTCATTCCTCTGTTCTATACTCCAACAGCCATGATGTCTCACAAAAAATTATCTTAATGGACTTCCATTCCATAGGGTTATCAACATAACAGACGGTCCATCAATCGGACTCCCGGTCTATAAGTTATTTTCCTTTTTATCCCGAGGGCCCAGTATGATTCATTCTCGATCCAACCTCACCATTCCTCAACTTTATCCAAATAATTAGTGGGTTATTTGAAAAATGATGTCTCTATCCAATGTTTATGGCACCGTATATGGTTCTTCAAATGGACCCATGGTGCCAATGATATGGTTGAACATGAAAAAATGGGTCGAAGTGGGACAGAGTCTGGTCTAACCTAGTCGTAGAGACCTAGCTAGACCCACTGCATCTAGACAAGCCAGGAGGCCCAGCCTGGGTAGCGGCTCATAGGGAGTTATAGGCAGCGGAGTGGTATGAGGCTATGAGGGCGACGTAGGCCGCAGAGAGGCACACGGCTGCGAGGGCGGAGAGGTCACGGGGTGGCTCGGAGGACCATGAGGAAGCGAGCCCGCGTGGCGGTGCGGAGGGCTTCATGATAGCGAAGCCGCAAGCGGTAGAGGCCACAGAGGCCGTAGGGCGCATCGCGGCGCCGATCATAGACGCTGGAGGCCGTGGGTGTCGGTGGCTGTGGACGGCGATGCCGTTGCGCCGGCACCTCCGTCGCAGCTGACCATGGTGTCGACCACCGTTCTCAAGTTCCACTGGTTCCGATGTTGGCACCGGTCTCCATCTCAATCATGATGGGCACACCAATAATTAAGAATAGCAGAGGGGTCAGGGCATGTTTTTTTTGCCTTTACCCTCCGCCTTAGGGCGGTAACAAGTGCCCCAAAAAATCATTAATCAAGAATCGTCAAACTCTACAATTCATAAAAACCATGGATCAACTTGTTTAGTTTGATCTGCATTTTCCATGCTTTACAAGAATGATGAATTTCATGAATTAGATAACAACCCCTACCTCGAAGGTTCTCTAATGGAGGCTGTGAGGAAAGAGATGGTGTCATTTGGGATAGTCAGACGTATGTGACGTAGGAGTTTCCTCGATAATCGGTTCTTTCATCATTGGAGATGTTCCTTGATGGAATTCTTAATTAGAGATATTTCTCCCAAATGTTCTTCTCTCCCCAATTCCACCAAAATTAAAGGAAGTCCACAAAATAGAACAAGTTATCTATTATGTTTGTTGGAATATTTTTAAAAAATATTAATTAATTAATTGACAGGATGGCTTAATTAATTAAAGGGTAGAGTTGTCAGAGTTAAGTGGGGGATCTCAAGAGTTTTCTTCCCATTAAGAATGTGTTCAAATGGGCTCAAGGGATTTTATGTCTTGGTTGGTCCCCACTACTATAACCTAAATGATTGTATAGGCTCGAGTGGTCCCCCCACCTTATCTTATGTTGAGAGGTTTTAGTACAGGTGGTCCCCAACATTAAAACAATAACATGGAAGGATTCAAAAAAAGAAAATAAAAATGTTACACATTTTTTTATGTTTTATTCTTTCAAGAAAAACTGAAAATATATCTTTCACTCTTGACCCACAACGGTTGATTTGAAGGTCTTCTTAAACGAATATTGTGCTGCAAGTTCAAAGGTACCTTCGTATTTCAATTCAGACCACTAGTTAAAAAGTTACATAAGACCGATCATACCATTACGGAATGTACCCCAAAAAATGTATATAAATTTATTTTGGGAACACCAGGTATAATAATCAAACACCATCAATTTTTCCAGACATGTAAAATTTCCATTTAATTAAAAAAATTACAAGGAAATTTCAGGTCATTATATTCTCCCCACCAAAGAGCTCTATGCACCCATAAGCCACATCATAATACTAGGAAAAAAGTGGGGGTACTGAGCACGTACTTGAGCCTCCTGCCCACATTTTCTCTTCTGGTGGTTCACATGCTACCAACGAACGTGCACTAGAGGTATCTACCACCCACAATGGACCCAATACTGTGGATCCTTAATCTCTACGAGAACCTCTGTAAAAGTCACCTAATAGTCAATGTCTAGCATGCTATGGATGATGATGTTAGAACGGTCGTGCAAGTATCTTCTCAGCTGGGATACGTGGAAGACATCGTGCCCCTGGTGCAACTGAGGTGGAAGAGATAAGTGGTGTTCCACCTCACCAACTCTACCAAGAACTTGAAAAGGTTTGATGAACCTCAAAGATAACTGTATACCCCAGCCAAATATCTATAATTCCCATCGATGTGAGACCCGTAGAAATACGTGGTCGCTATCCTCAAATTACAGAAGTCTCCATCTGCTATCGGCATTAGACATATGCCTGCTCTGGGCAGTCTTCATCCGCTCTTTGAAGATATGCACTTTCTCTGTGGTAGCTCATACTGTATATGGTCCCACTAGTGCTGACTCCCCAAAGTTCAACCTAGATCAAAGATGATCTCAATGGTCGCCCGTACAATGCCTCAAAAGGTGTCATACCAATTGTGGAGTTATAGCTTTTATTTTATGAAAACTCCACCAATGGAAAGTGATCATCCCAGCTGCAACCGAGGTTGAGGACACAAGAATTTAACATGTCCTCGAGGGTCCAAATGGTGCGTTCAGTCTGGCCATCAATCTGAAGATGGAAGGTGGCGCTCAAAAAAGCTGTGTCTCGAAATCCTCAAGCAACCCCTTCCATATCCGTGAAGTAAAAAACGTATAATGGTCAGAGAAAATCATCGAGGGTACGCAATGTAGCTACACAATCTCCTTCACATAGAGGCGTATCATGCTCTCTATTGATCCCTACACTCTGATCGGTAGTATGTGGGACGACATAGTGATTCGGTCGACGATCACCCAAATCAAGTCGTGACCCCTTGATGTACGTGGATCTATTATCATGAATTTTGTGGATATTCCATCCCACATCCACTCTAGGACCTCAAAATGGTGAACCTGGCCTGCTGGTACCTAATGCCCCTCCTTCACTCTCTGACAAGTGAGGCATCGAGAGGCAAACTCTGCTACTACTTTCATCATTCCTAGACACTAGTGCTATCTTTGGAGATCCTGGTACACCCTCACCACTTTGGGATGTACCGCTAGAGGGGATTGGGAAACTCCCTCATCACATCCTCTCGAAAATAAATTGTGACGATGGTACGTCCTATGAAGTGGATGATGTGCTCCCCACATTCAGAAAATCCATCAGGTTCATATCCTGTGCATATCTGAGCACATCATGTCTCTCAGTCAGTGTCCCCATATTGATCCTGCCTAACTCATTGAAGAAGTGGGGGAGTGACTGTAAGAGACTGAAGAAAAGTTGAAATATCATGATCCACAAAGGATATCTTCCAACTGGCCAGCTGCTCCGTCGTCTAACCTAGCAGCTATATACCAGATCTCTGGATGAGTGCATATTCTACAATGTTCTTCTTCCCAGGAGTACAGACTATCTCGAAGTTATAGTCCTAGTGGAACTCAATCTAACATCATTGTCTTAGGTTCAGGTATTTCTGAGAGATGATATCTGAGACTATTGTGATCAGAGTACACTGTAAAATGTTCTCTCATCAAAGAGTGATGCCATATCTCCAAGGCGATTACCACTACTGCTAACTCAAAGTCATGGGTAGAATTGTTATGCTCATTTTGTCTCAGATGTCGAGAACCATATAAATCCAATTCACTCACCTACATTAAGAAGCATCCATGCTCTGTCCCTGATGCGTCGTAGTAGACTACGTGCCGTACACCCTCATTTGGAAGCCTCAAGATGGGAGCACTAGTCTTCCTTTCCTCATCTCTTGAAAACTCAGCTGGAATCTCTCCATCCACATGAAGGTTTTCCCATTCTTCGTCAATGCTGAATGTTCCGTTGCAACTCTGGATAAATCTGACACAAATCTACGGTAGTAACCGGCCAAACCCAAGATACTTTTTTCCTCCATCACAGTCCTTGGTGGATCCCAACCAATTACTACCTCAATATTTGTTGGATCAACTGAAACTCCAGATTTTTATATTACATATCCCAGAATGTGAACATCCTGGATCCATAACTAGCACATTGAAAGATTACCATAATGTTGGTGATCTTAGAGTGTGTTTTGTACTACCCGGAAATGATATTCATGCTCCTCCCCAGTATGCGAGTAGAAAAGAATTTAATCGATGAAGACTACTATAGTGTGATCATGTTATGGATGAAATATCATGTACATGAGTCCTATGAACACTAATGGAGAATTGGTTACACCAAATGCCATAACCAAGAACTCATAATGGTCCTACCGATATCTGAAAGCCATCTTCTTCACATCCCCATCTCACACTCTGAGATGGTGATAGCCTGATCTGAGATCAATCATCAAGAACCATTGTTATCTTTAAGCTGATCAATGAGGTCATAAATCCTCAAGAGTGGGTACTTTTTCTTCATGGTCACCTGGTTCTGGAACTGATAGTAACCCCAAAGCCTCAAGCATCCATTTTCATTCATTTCGTATAGAATCAGGGCTGCCCAAGGAGAAAAACTGGGCCAAATGAATCCCTTCCCCCATAAGTCCTCATTTTGTACATGCATCTCACGAAGCTCCATGGGATCCATCTAATATATAGGTGTAGATATCAGTTCCGTCCAAGGGTAAAAGTCAATGTAAAAGTCCATATATATGCGAGGAGTTAGACCCTGATCATCATTGGAGAAGACATTCAAATACCGGTCCACCACTATAAGATAGATCGAACTCTCCACATCAAAATCTCTAAGGGTATGTCTTTCCAAATGATGAGTGATTGGATACACTCTCCACCATGTGAGTCTATACTATGCTGTAAAGGATCCCTTCTCATCGGTGAAGGTAAACTTGGCCCCATCCATGCAGACACATCACACATTTCACCTAACATAGTCAATCTTATCATGGACTGTATATAACCAGTCAATACCCAAGATGACGTCGTAAGTACTCGATGCTACTACAAGGAGATCCCACCCATAGCTCTCGCCTCCTAGCGTAAGCTCACACTGCCTCCACCGGTGCATAATCATCGAATCTGCTCCAGTAGTAGTCTCTATTCATAAGGATCTAGCCAATGGCTCCATCAGAATCTCAAAGCTCTGTACGAGGGTAGTGGATATAAAAGAATGAATGGATCTGGTGTCTATAATTATTGAAGATAAGGAGGAGTAGACATAGATCATACCTCGTATAATCTACGAAGTGCCGTGATTTTAAGCCACAACTGCCTGGAGCTGAGCACTTTTCTTTACTCTTCCTATTTGTGGTCGTGGGGGACCACCTGGTGGTGGTGGCAGTAACATATCGAATTGCCGTCCACCACCAGCTACGCTGCCAGCTCCACTGCCACGTCTGTCTGCTCCCTGCGGACCAACTTGGTCGAACCTCAATCTCTTCATGTTCGGTCATTTGATCATCTTATGATCATCTGTACAACGGGTCGGATATTCATGAGACCTGTGGACCTACCTTCCGCATGCATAACCTTTCCCGCTCCTAGGATGACTCGCTCTGTCTTAGGTGCCCCGCACAACCAACCCTGAATCATGTGTATTTTCACCTGTATCTCTTTTCCTTTTGAACCTCTGTGACATCTGTCAGCTTCCAGCTGTAGAAGTCTCAGTTACGTGATGTACAGTGGTGGGTCTCGTTGCAGGTGACTACTCAACAAGGAAACTCCCCACCAAGAGGGCTCTATCTAACACCCCTTTCTATGTCAAGATGCAAAGAGAAATCATCGAATACCTGATCTCTCACCTGATCCCCTTCTCGAAGTCTAGGGCCCTAAAAAATGGGTCTCGCACCATATATGTGGAGTAGAATGAGAGGTCAGTGAACCTCGTTGAGTACGGAGCTACAGTCATGATTCCCTATTGCAAATGAAGAACCTCATGTATGCGCACTACATGAAGAGTCGCTGGGAAAAATTGTTCCTGAAATAGGCTCTTGAAGTCTTCCTAGAGAGCATCACCTCATCGTGAACTTGGAGAATCAATCTCCACCATCTTCATGTTGTTGCCTATAAAAGGGTGGAGGCAATGATCACCTTGAGATCATCTGGTGACCCTACAAGTCAAAAAAACTCCCACCATGGCTTCCATAAAATGATCAACCGCCTGTGGGTCTTTCTCTCACCTAAACCTAGGTGGCATCTGGCGCTCTAACTCATGCAATGTGCTCAAGAAGCATGCACTCTTTTCTGTTGGGGATGCTGCATCGGTTTCCCAATGGGTAATGTTACCGCTTGTTCCTCCTCTATTTCCTCTACTGGAAGAGGGCCCTACACCAAGGCCTCGTCGCTAGAAGGGATATTAATGCTTACTATACCCCGAACCCTAGCTAGTTGTCTACATGGAGGCATCCTGAAAGGAAATAGGTGCGCCATGGTCATAATGTTATACCTGGTGATCTGAATCAAATATTTCACAAAGAAAACTCTTCATAACATACCTGCAATCATTGTTTTCATGCACTGAGTTAGAAATCAGACGTTAGGGTCCTGGTGTATTGATACGTTGGCCACCACACCAAAAATAGATTCCCTAAACTGATAACCACACTCACTACACATAACAATATTTCTGTCTAAAAGAGCAGAGTCTTATGTTCTATGGTATAACTGAATCCTCTAATACCAATTTTTCATTACTCGTCCCCCAAGGCATGTGCCATGACAAACCATGCCCGCCTTCCATTGTTCAGGGGCTGGCAACTAGCACCGATGGTGTATTCCTGAAAAATAAGAATTCATTTCCTTTATAACCTGTAACACACACAACCAAGAACACAACCAGATACGAACTCAAGCAAACTGAATAGTAAACAGAGTGATTACATCAAGTAAAATGGGGCCAGAATACAAGCCCAACTGGAAAGTAGAAGGAAATGTGGAAATTACAAGACAACTGGTAGGTGAAAAACATATCTTGGATCATCAAACATGAATCCTACATAATGGGTAGGCACAGATCACAAACGACATCTCTAAGGTTTGCCTCGTCTAACGTCCACCTCCGAGCTACCTCTAATCCTGGTACCCTCATCCTTAGTCATTGTTGTCCTTAATCTGCACAACACACAAGGAAGTGCGGGCATAGCTCATGCAGGGGTGATTATAAAGAGACTCAGTAGGGACCCTGAGACCCTCAAGGTCTCACAAATCCACAAAGGATAAACCAAAAGGAAGGAAACAACAGATAACCATAAATAGGTATATCCCCATACATATACCTAAGTTATCATGTAAACCCATCTCAATTATGGGGAAAAAATAAAGGCCAACTCCAAAGCCCCAATCTCAACTGTTCCACAAAGGAATACATACCACAACGGCATGTACCACATCGGTATGCCACATAGAAGAATACCACCAAGGTATTACCATGAAGAAAACTACCACAAGGTAACGAATCATCTCACAACATGTATAACATAAGTAAATTAGTAGATATGATTAGCTTTAATTACTAAATAATTTTATTCTTTTGAGTAGCATACCCACACAATATCGCTCGGTACTGACCCACATAAGATCACTTGGAGATGACCCGCAAAGGGTCTCTAGGTGGTGACCCACTTAGTATCACTAAGTGATTACCCACATAGGATCTCTAGGTGCTGACACACACACAGGATCACTTGTTGATGACCCATACATGATTTCTAGGTGCTGACCCACAGAGGATCACAATGTTCTAACCCACATAGGATCGCTCGGTGCTGACCCAGAGAATATTTCTCGATTCGAACCCATAGAATATAGCTACATGTTGACCAACACGAGATCACTATGTGATAAACCACTCAAGATCCCATAGTATTGGACCACACAAGATCTCTAGGTGCTGACCCACACAATATTTCTTGGTGATGACCCACACAGGATCGCTCCTCATTCTTCATGTCATATCCAGCTTCTAGGTGCTTTTCAAAAAAAATATCCAGCTTCTAGGTTCCCGCACTATGCACCCTTGTCTCTAGGAGGGTCTGATCCAAAAGCCTCTAGTCAACACTCATAATACCATGAAGTCTCATGACAAAGTATCTAAATGTACTACCACACCATCGGGATCTCAACACAACAGACGTTGCATCAATCAGATGACTTGTCTGTAAGTTATTAGTATTTTTGTCCCGAGGTCCAGGTTGGATTCGTGCTTGATCCAACTTGAATGTTCTCCAACATTATCCAACTATTTAATAGGATATACCAAATATACCACCTCTCTCCCAGGATTCTGGTGCTATATACGGTTCATCAATCGGACGATCGGTGCCAATGATATATACGAAAGTTCATAAATGGGTTGATCTATGTCCGGTTACGGACTGAACCGGTCAGACCTCCCCGGTCGGACCGACCTCTCCCGCGTTGGGCGGCCCCACCCACTGGGTCCAGCCTAGCCCGTGATAAGAAGGTTGGCCGGGCGGCCCGACCAGGGCATCGGCCCGCAGGGCGGCAGATGTTGCGAAGCAGTACGAATCTGCATGGTATCTCAGAGGGCCGTGAAGCGGAGATCCTACGGTGAAACGTGGGGGTACATGGGATGAAAAAGTTATGGGTGGCGGTGTCCATGGATGTCGGAGGCCGCAAGGAGCCAATGTCAGGGATGAAGGCAGCCACGGGGCGGGGGGGGAGTCACTGACCGTGGAGGCTGTGGGCGGCGGAGGCCGCCGACGGCGGTGGCTGCTGGCAGCAGGGGATGCAGATATCAGAGGCTACGCGGCAACAGTGGCCAAAAACAGCCGAGGCCACAGGGTGGCGCTATTACCTTCATCGCGATCAATGGTGGTGTCAGCTACCATTCTCGAGTTCCACTGTTGCCAACGCTGGCACCTGTCGTCATCTCCATCACAATGAAAACACCAAAAAATAAGAACATCAGAGGGGTCGGGCTGTGTTTGTCTGTTCTTCACCCTCCGAGTTAGGGTGGAAGAAAGCGACTTAAGAAAATCATGAATCAAGAATAGTCAAACTATACAATTCATACGAATCATAGATCAACATGTTTAGGTATATCCGCGTTCTTCATGATTTCAAAGAAAGTGGAATTTCATGAATTCAATAACAACCCCTACCTCTAAGGTTTTCTGGTGGAGGCCGCGAGGATGGATATGATGTTGTTTGGGACAGACGGACGTCGGTGACATCGGTGTTTCCTCAATCATCAATTCATTCGTCATTGGAGATGATCCTCAGAGGCATTCTTCATTGGAGACATTTCTCCCAATAGTTCTTCTCTCCACAATTCCACTAAAATGAATGGTATCCCACATAATAGAACAAGTTAAATATTATGTTTTTTGGCATATATTCAATGTTTATTAATTAAATAATTGATTGAATGACTTAAATAATTAATGGGGAGAGTTGGCATAATTAATTGGGGGAGCTCAAGAGGTTTCTACCCATTATGAATGAGTTCAAAGGGGTTCAAGGGGATTTAAGTCTCGGTTGGTCCCCACCACCATAACCCACTTGAGAGGTTATGATCGGGTGGTCCCCTCAACAATATCCTATGTAGAGAGGTTTCATTATAGGTGGTCCTCACAATTAAAACATCCACATGGAAGGTTTCATCAAATAAAAATATAAATTTTACCCATTTTTATTTTAGTTTTATTCTTTCACAAAAAACACAAAAACTATCATTCACTCTCGACCCACTACGGTCGAGGTGAAGGCCACTTTAAGAGAATATCGGCACTGTGAGTTCAACTGTGCCCCAGATATCAATTTCAAGCACATTTTCAAAAGTTACAAAAACACGCTTGTACGTTTACTAAATGTACCCAAAAAATTTCAGAAATTCATTCCGGGCACAACAGGACTCGGAATCACGCGCCATCAATTTTTCCAGACTCATAAAATTCACATTTAATTAAAATAAATAAATGGAAATTCCTGGACATTACATTCTTCCCACCCCAGATCATTACATCCATGTACGCCACGTCACAATACTTGGAAAAAAAGTGGGGGTACTGAGCATGTATTTGAGCCTCCCACCCACATTTACTCTCCTGTTGGTTCCGTGATACCAAAAAACACAAACAAGAGGTATCTACCACCCAAAAGGTACCCACTCATGTCGATCCTCAATCTCTACTGGAACCTCCATAAAAGTCTCCCCATCGTCAATGTCCAGCTTGTCATGATGAATGATGTGAGAAGGGTCGTGCACTTATCTTCTTAGCTGTGATACATGGAAGACATCGTGCACCTGATGCAACTGAGGTAAAAGAGATGAGGGGTATTCCACTTCGAGAACTATCCTGAGGACATGAAAATGATTGATGAACCACAGAGATAACTTTAGGCATAAGCCAAATCTCAATAATCCTCATGGAGGTGAGACCTTTAGAGAGATGTGGTCGCCATACTTGAACTACATAGGTCTTCATATCATGTCGGGATAAGACTTAGGCTTTCTCTATGTAATCTTTATCCACTCTTTGATGATCTGCACTTTCTCTGTGGTAGATTGTACTGTCTATGGTCCCACTACTGCTGACTCCCCTAAGTCAGTCCAGCATAATGATGATCTGGAAGGTCGCCCGTACAGTGCCTCAAAAATTTCCATCCCAATAGTTTTGTGATAGTTGTTGTTGTATGCAAACTCCACCAAAGGAAGGTGATCCTCTCAGCTGCGACTGAAGTTGTGGACACAAGCATGTAGCATGTCCTCGAGGGCCTGAATTGTCCATTCAGTCTAGCCATCCATCTACGTATGGAATGTGGTGCTCAAACAAATCTGCATCCCGAATGCCCTCTGCAACCACTTCTATAGCCAAGAAGTAAAATGCGTATCACAGTTGCAGAAAATTGACAAGGGTACTCCATGTAACAACACATTCGCATGCACATAGAGGCAACTCAAGCTCTCTATGGATCTCTGCTCTATGATCGGTAGGATGTGGGCCGACTTGGAGATTCAGTCAAAGATCACCCAAATCAAGTCATGAACCCAAGATGTACGTGGATGTCAGGTCATGAAGTCTATATTTTTCCCTTTCCCACTTCCACTCTATGACCTCTAATGAATGAACCTAGCCTGCTGGTACCAGATGCTCTGCCTTCACTTGCTGACAAGTGAGGCACCAAGTGAAAAACTCTGTTACTTCTTTATTCATTCCCGACCAACAGTTCTATCTTCGGAGATCCTAGAACATCATTTCTACTCCAGGATGTACCGCTAGATGGTATTTGTGAAATTTCTTCGTCACTTACTCCCGAAAAGACACCGGTACCACGATACGTCCTCTGAAAAGGGTGAAGTACACCCCACCTTCAAAAAATACATTAGTTCCACATATTGTGGATATCAGAGCATGTCGTGTCTCGCAGTCAGTGTCCCCATGCAATGCCTCCTTGACTTGTTGATGAAGTGGTGGAGTAACTATATGAGACTGAAGAAATGATGCTCCATCTTGACCCACAAAGGATATGTGCAAACCGGCCAGCTACATCGTCACCTCACCAAAAAGATGAATACAAGTTCTCTGGCACAGTGAATCAACTAAAAACTTCCCCTTACCAGGAATAAAGACTATCTCAATGTCATTGTCCCAGAGGAACTCAACTCAATGTCATTGTCTTAGGTTCTGGTCCTTCTGGGATAAGATATAACTGAGTATCTTGTGATCAGAGTACATTGTAAAATGTTCTCCCATCAGATAGTGTGTCCATATTATCAAGGATAAGACCACTACTGATAACTCTTGGGCATGGGTAACGTAGCTCTTCTCATGTTGTCTTAGCTGTAATGAACCATATGAAACCAATTCTCACTCCTACATCAGCAAATATCCATGCCAGGTCCCTGATGCATTGCAGTAGACTACTTACCCTACACCCTCCTTAGGAAGCCTCAAGATGGGGGGCACTAGTCAGCCTTTTCCTCAGCACCTAAAAACTCTACTAGCATATCTCCGTCCACACTATGGTTTTTGCCTTCTTTGTCAATTATGAAAGTGGTGTTTCAATTTTGGAGAAATCTGGCACAAATATCCGATAGTAACCGGCCAAACCTAAGAAACATTGTTACTTCATCACACTCCTGGGAGGATCTCAAACAAGTAACACCTCATTATTCTTTGGAACAACTTCCACTCCAGCCTCCTATATGACATGTCTCAGAAAGTGAACCTCCTGGATCTAGAACTGGCACTTTGAAAGCTTACCATTAAGCTGGTGCTCTTAGAGTGTGTCAAGTACTACCCACAAATGATAGGCATGCTCCTAATTAGTATAGGAGTATATCATAATGTCGTTGATGAAGACTACTGCATAGAGATCAAGTTAAGGCTGAAAGATCCTATTAATGTGTCCCATGGACACTACTGGGGCATTGGTTACACAGAATGGCATAACCAAGAATTCGTAATGGTTGTACCGACATAAGAAAATTGCCTTTTTCACATCGATGTCTTGTACTCTGAGATGGTGATATCCTGATCTAAGGTCTATCTTTGAGAACCACTGTGCTCATTTAGCTAAAAAAAGAGGTCATCAATCCTTGAGAGTGGGTACTTGTTCTTCAAAGTCACCTGGTTCAGGAACTGATAGTCAACACAATGCTTCAAGATACATCCCACATTCTTGTCGAATAGAATCGGGGCTGCCCATGGAGAAACAAAGGGCTGAATGAATCCATTCCCCAATAAGTCCTCTAGCTATAACATCAGCACAGAAAGCTCCCCGAGAGCCATCTGATATGCTGGTGTTAATATCAGTGACGTCCAAGGGTAAAATTAAATGTAAGAGTCAACCTATCTACGAGGAGGTAGACACTTAAATTCATTAGAGAAGACATATACATAGAGGTCCACCACTACAAGATAGATCGAACTCTCCACATCAACCGCTCTACAGGTAAGGCTTTCCAAATGATGAGTGATTGGCGGTACTCTCCACCAGGTAAGTCCATCATGTGCTGTAAAGGCTCCTTTCTAATCAGTGAAGGTAAACCTGGTCCCATATGTGAGGACACACATCACTCTCCACCTAATACAGTCAATCTAATCATGGACTATGTATGACAAGTCCATACCCAATATGACGTCATATGGACTCTACCGTACTACTAGGAGATCCCAGCCACATCTACCGCCTCCAAGAGTAAGATCACACTACCAGCACTTGTGTGTAATTATTGAATCTACTACCGTAGGAGTCTCTAGCTATAAGGATCGAGCCAACAGCTCTATCCGAATCTCCATGATCCGAACGAATGTAGTGAAAATAAAATAATGATTGGAACCATTGTATATATGTACTGCAACTAAGGTGGAGTGGAAACAGATCGTACCACGTATCATCTCGTAAGTGCCATTATCATAAGCCTGAGATGCATAGAGCTGAGCTCGACTCTGTCCTCTGACTCCCTATGGTCAGGAAGGAGCATGTGGTGGTGTTGGAGTTTACTTCTCGAATCGTCGTCCACCGCCAGTTATGCGGCCATATCCTTTTCCACATCCAACTGCTCTCTGCGGACCTCCTCGGTCAAACATCTATCTCTGAATGGGTAGTCCTTCGACCATCTGTTGATCATCTATGTGACGAGTGAGATAGTAATGAGCCTTGTGACCCTGCCCACCGCATGCATAAAATTTCCCCCTCTTGTCATGAATGGCTATATCTCGGGTGTCGTGCACAACCGACCCTGAATCATGCAGTCGTCTGCCTGTAGGTCTGGTCCTCTTGGACCTATGCGACCACTATTAACTGCCAGCTATAGAAGACTCTTCTATGTGATGTCTGGTGGTGGGACTTGATGCTAGGTATTTCTTATCAAGGAAACACTCCACCAAGGAAGATCTCTCTAACACCCCTGCCTATGTCGAGATGTTATGAGAAGTCATCGAAGCCCTAATCTCTCTCCTGAGCCCCTTTGTGATGGTCCAATTCCTGAAAAATGGTTCCCGCACCATATCTATAGAGTAGAGTGAGAGGTCAGTGAACATCATTGAGTACTGAGCTACAATCATGATGCCATGTTGCAGATTGAGAAGCTCATGTATGCGCACTGTGAAAAGAGTCACTAGAAAAAACTCTCCCTGAAACAATCTCTTGATTTCTTCCTAGAGAAGCATCACCTCGTCATGAACTTGGATCAGCAAACACAACCTTATTCTTGCTTCTTCCTATAGAAGGCTGGTTACAATTATCACCATGAGATCAGATGGTGACCCTCCCATTCGGAAAACACTCACCACAGCCTCCTACCAATCCTCAACTGCTTGTGGGTCCGTCTCTCCCCTGAACATGGGTGGCCTATGGAACTGGAACTCGTGCAATGTGCTCAAGCGGCATGCACCCTCTGATGTATGGGCTACTGGAATTGGTTTCCCAACTGGTAATGGTTCCGGTGGTGCCTCAACTGGTGCCACTACTTAATGAGGGCCCTGAACTGATGCCTCGTAACCTGATGGGCTATTAGTGTATACTATACCCGAAACCCTAGATGACTGTCTACATGGAGGCATCCTGAAAGGAAACAGGTGCGCCACAGTCAAAAAGTTATACTTAGTGAGCTGAATAAATGATTTTACAACAAACATTCTTCATGACAAACCGAAAATCAGTGTTCTTGTGCACTGAGTCGGAAATCAGACATTAGTGTCCTGGTGTATGGATACGTTGGCCGCCACACCAATAACTGGATTCCCTAAACTGATAACCACACTAAATATACATACCAATATTTTCTTTTAAAATATCATAGTATTATGTTCTATGGTAGAACTAACTCCTATGACACTAAATTGTCACGACCCATCCCCAAGGGAACGTGCAATGACAACCCCATTCCCACCTTTCATAGGTCAGGGGCTGGCAACTAGCATCGAAGGTGTATTCCCTACAACTGGGAAAGAATTTCCTTTATAACCTATAACACAAACAACCAAGAACATAGAAAGATATGAACTCAAGTAAACTGAACATTAAGCAGAGTGATTACAACATGTAAAAAAGGGCCAGAATACAAGCCAAACATGAATGTACAAGGAAAACTAGAATGTAAAGGACAACTGATAGGTGAAAACAAGCTCTTGGATCGTCCACCACAGATCCTACCAATTGGATAGGCACGAATCATGAATGACCATCTATGTGGTTTTCCTCATCTAAAGTCCACCTCCGATCTACCTCCAATCCTGGTACCTCTTCCTCAGTTAGGGATGTCTTTCGTCTGCACCAAACACAATGACGTGTGGGAATAGCCCATGCATGGATGAGTATAATGATACTCAGTTGGGACCCTAATATTCTCAAGGTTTCACAAATCCACAAAGGATAAATCACAAGGAAGGAAAAAACTAATAACCCTAATTTGGTATATACCCACACATATACCTATGTTATCAAGTAACCCCATCTCAATCATGAGGAAAAAACCGATTCCAACTCCAAAGCTCGAAGCTAAACTGTTCCACAAAGGAAGTACTACCATGAAGGAAAGTACCACATAGGTATGACACATAAAAGAATACCACCAAGTTATTACAACGAAAGAATGTACCACAAGGCAAAGACTCAGATCACACCAAGTATAACATAAATACACTAGTAGAGATGATTAGATGTAATTACTGAACATTTTACTCTGTTGAGAGGAAGACCCACACAGTATCTCTCAGTGCTGAACCACAAATGATCGCTAGGTTCTGACCCAAAATGGAATGAAAGCTGATGACCCACACATGATCTATAGCTATTGATCGACACAGGATCGCTCGGTGACGACCCACACATGATCTCTAAGTGCTGACCCCCACGAGATCGCTTGATGTTGACCCACACATGATCACTCGGTGCTGATCCACAAAGGATAGCTCGATGCAGACCCACACAAGATCCCTAGTTGTTGAACCAAACAATATTGCTCGGTTCCGGCCCACATAGGATCGCTAGGTGCAGACCCACACAGTATCACTTGGTAATGACCCACACATGATTTTTCATCATCCTTCACGTCACAACCAGCTTCAGGGTTCCTGCACAATGCTCACTAGTCTCCAGGAGGGTCTGATCAACAAACCGTTATTAGATACTCCAACTTCCACGAGTTCTCACGACGAGGTATCTCAAAGGGACCTCACACCATCGGGATCTCAATGCAATAGATGGTGCATTAATAAGATGCCTAGTCTGTATGTTATTAGGCTTTTTGTCCCGCGGCCTGGATGGATTACTACTCAATCCAACACGAATGTTCCCAAACATTATACAATACTTTAGTGGGGTATACCAAATAGAACATATCCCTCCAAGGTTTCTGGTTCAATAGACGGTTCGTTAAACGGACGACTGGTGCCAATGATATGGGCGAAAGTGTTTAAATGGGTTGTAGTGGGTCTAGGTCCGGTCCGACTAGGCCTGACCGACCCGCCCTGCACTGGGCGGCCAGGCCGGGCAGACCAACCCGAGCAGTGGCCCGCAGGGCAGCTTAGAGGGCCATGAGGGGACTATCCCAAGGGGTAGTGAGGAGGGCAATGGGACGGCGAAGCCATGGGAAGCGGTGGCCGTAGAAGAAAGAGGTCGTGGGGCGACAATAGCCACGAATGGTGGAGGTCGTAGGGTAGCGTCATGGCGGAGTATTCTTCATTGCGGCTGGCAGTGGTGTTGGCTACCGTTCCCAAGTTCCATTGGTGTCGACGCTGGCACTGGTCACCGTCTCCATCACAAAGAACACACCAATAAAGAATAATGTTTGAGGGACCATGACATGTTTGTTTGGCCTGTGCCCTCCGAGTAGGGTGGGATCAAGTGGATCAACAAAATCATGAATCAAGAATCGTCAAACTCTACAATTCATATGAATCGTGCATCAGCACGATTAGGTTGATTCGCATTTGCCAGGATTTCTAAAAATAAGGAATTTCAATAATTCAATAACAACCCCTACCTCTAATGTGAGCTGACGAGGGCCCCGAGGAAGGACATGATGTCATTGGGGCTAGTCAGATTTCGGTGACATCAGTGTTTTCTCGATCATTGGTTCATTTGTCATTGGAGATGTTCCTCGTTGGTGTTCTTCATTGGAGAACATTCTCCCAATAGTTATTCCATCCCCAATTCCACCAAAATTAAAGGTAGACCACATAATATAACATGTTATCTATTATGTTTGTTGGCATAATTTCAAAATAGCGTAATTAATTAATCGATGGGTTGGAATAATTAATTAAAGGGGAGAGTTGGCATAATTATGTGGGGGAGCTCTATAGGATTCTACCCATTAAGAGGGATTTCAAAGGGGTTTAAGGGGTTTTAAGTCTCGTTTGGTCCCCACCACCATAACCCACATGGGAGGTTATGCTCGGGTGTTCCCCATCACTATATCCTATGTTGAGAGGTTTTAGTATAGGTGGTCCCGACCATTAAAACATCCACATGGAAGGTTTCAACAAAAGAAAATAAAAATGTTACACATTTTTATTTTATTTTTATTCTTTCATGAAAAAACACAAAATATATCATTAACTCTTGACCAAATTTGGTCGAGGTAAAGGTCTCCATAATGGAATATCGGCGCTGCGAGTTCAATGGTACCCTCAGATTTCAATTTTGAGCAACAATTCAAAACTTGAAAAAACCTGCACGTATGATTACTGAACTTACCTAAAAAAAAGTCCAAAATGTAATTCTGGGTGCACCGGGCCTCAGAATCACACGCCGTCAATTTTTGTGGACTCGTAAAATTCACATTTAATTAAAAATAAATACATGGAAATTCTGGGCCGTTACAATAAATATTCTATAATTACCATAAAACGTGTCATAATTTTATTGGATGAGTGGTTTTTGGGACTATTCATCATTAGTCTTATTTAATGTGCTCTATGAGCAACATTAATTTATATAATCTATTTATATTATTTTAATTTAATGAAACGTAATCCTTGTTATACTTCTTTTTAGTGAGTGAACTAATATTAATATAGGGTTTATAGGGGATATGTTAAACTATATATTTTTTTAAAAGAAAACATATTTACCTTCATCATTATAATTCATTTTAAATTATTAAGAAATAAATAATTGAATTAATGGCATTCGTAACGATTACACAGAAATTGTTTAATGAATAAAAGAATAACATTTATATAACGGGGATCAAACATTTTTATATTTCAAAAAATGGGTCAGCTTGATATAGCTTATACGAACTGTGTGCCCCATTTAGATCTCTCCACTTAATTATGTACACCACAGATAGAATATGAACATATTATTATTCAATTTATAAGGGTAATTTTATTGCGGATCTGTTAATAATCTCCCAAGGAACCTATTTAATTTTTCTATTCTTACAAATGAGTTTTTAAGAAAAGGTTTTAAAATATTATTTTTGTATTCACTAGACTAACAAACAACATTATTAATGTACCTTATTATGGCTTGTGTTCTCATCCAATGTATTAAATTATTTTACAATGGTTTTATAGATTAGTATATAAAATGTTGATATTATGGGAATAAATGTAATTTTTTTCTATAAATAGAAATATAGTTTTATTTTATAGAGGATTACATTGTAGAAAAAAAGGATATTGATTATAAGTGTTCACTTGTAATGTATGGGTTAACATTGTAAAATTTTGTCACAATTATCTAAAAATTTAAACTAAAATGATCCTCTAATATAAATTATAGATCAGAAATAATGGATTATGAATTATTTAAGGGTGGGTCCTTACCGTTGGTATCAATTAATAGTCTAGAAAAGTATAGAGATTATGATTCCTTTATGTGCGGTAATATTAAGAGTTACGGACTTGACAATGGTTTTAAAATTATATGTTTTATTATAATACCAATGACTTAGGAACAAATTTTTATGATTTAAGTGATAAAATTTTATGGCGATTAATAATATATTTGGATACATTATTTTTTGAAGTAATTATGATTATTACATTAAGGGATGAAAAATGAAAGGTAGGAGATAACCTTTGATGTCAAAAAAATAATGTTATTTCATAAATTATTCTCACATTTGTTGAATTTTTAATAATGATTGTACCAGTATAGTCTAATAAAAATTACAACTGATAAACCTTGTGATTACCCATCACATATAACAAGCTCTTAGGAATTAAACCCACAACCAATGTGTGATAGGTGTACATCACCTACCAATGGTCTACCTGATGTCCTAGTTATTATAAAACTGATATAATTAATTTAAAACATATTACGGATGAAGGATAATATTATCTTTTTGAATATATGTTTTTTAATAGAAAACAATGTTATAGGAAAATTATTTTCAGATTATCTGATTAATGTTATTTCAAAAGATGTTCAATATTTTGGAAACCCGATGTGATCAGGGAAAAAAATCCGTGGGGATTTTATTTTTTGAATAAAGGATGATCTATATTTGGGAACACTACTTATTTTTATTATGTATTATGATAATACATATTCTTTATGTAATGTGTTAAGTTATCATTATGATTATTAGAGTGGTTAATTTTTGGTGTGATACTTGAAGAGTAATTGTTTTTATTTAGAGATAATTCTAAAATTATATCTTTTATGAATACATGATAAAATCACTCCTAATTTTGGATTCAATCGCAATCTTAACACTTTTTGTAATTTTAAGGATAATAATTTTTTAAATAAATTATATTGAACATTTTGTGTCACAGATAAATTTTAGTGTTTAAAGTTGTTTTTTCTCATATAAAAATTTATTCTTTTTTATAATAATGAATAATTTTCTAAGGAAATTGGTTGCGTTTAATGTATAATGATAGTAGAAATATATAGATATTTTCTTGAAAATATTGTTTTTGTAGATATTGATCTTAATGATTCAAGAATAACATAATCATATTGAATACTCATATTTAGGAGAGAAAGATTAATTTGTGCTGGAAATATTTTAATGGGTGAAACATTACTTTTCATGTTAGTATATTTTCATATGTTCTTTGTCCGGGTTATAAAATAATTACTCAACTCAAATAAAAATATCATGAATAAATTTTTTAACCATTTAATATTGAAACTAAGTAATCAATGACCATATAAATAATAAAAAAAATTTTGTTCTATGACGGATTACATTATATTGAAAATGTTCTCTATCACTCACCATAAGATCATGAAATTTTTATTCTCTTTAATCTCCTTGTTTTCTTATATTGAACCCAATTATGTGGTATCATAGGTGTCCTTAATATATCGTTTTCAATATTTTTGAGTTGAGGGATTTTTAATCAGTTTTTCGATGTAGGATTTCAACAAATGGAATTTTTAAAATTAAAACTCATAGTTTCCAATCCTGAGTTCAAATTACGAGGGAACACTTTTTTAATGTGGCGGGATGTAACATACCAATTTTTAAAAAAGGAAACACTATGATAGATAGAATAACAAATATGTCGGATCATTTTTAAACAGATATCTATGTATCATTATTTATATGATATAATTATAACCTAGAATTTAGAATGACGAGTATTCACATGAATAACATAAATATGAAAATATAATTTCTTCATGTATATACAATATATTGAATAATTATTAATAAATTTATGATTAATCAATTTTAATTTAAAAGGAAATCTTTATCCTGAAAAACAATATAAATGGGATAAACTATGTTTTATAATAAATAATAAAAGAATAAATCATGATGAATTATATAAATAAAATCTATAATCAATATATTTTTTGAAATTCATCTCACAGGTTTTATATACATGATATAAGAAGAAAAATCCAGTTGTACTTATAAAATATGTATTTTTCCAAAACGATAGGTCTTACACCTTTTGATGGAGAATATGTTTTAAATGTTGTTTTCAAAAGATTTATAAATAATATTTGAAAAAATAAACTAATTATTTGAAGATATAATATAATTATTTACATTTTATTTTTTATAAGTTTCATGTTTTGATGAATAATATTAAATGTTGAATTATTTTTTTATTCAATAGGATCTACTGAAACCAATATTAAGTTGAAGATTAATCCCAACAATAAGAGGATAACATTACATTTCATTTTCATATATTATAAATATCTATATAACCTAAACCTATTTAGATTGATTTTCTAAAAAACAAATAAGAAATAATACATTGTCATAAGATGATTTTAAACCTATATCCTTCAACTAATCATTCGATACAATATAAAGTGTGAAACAACTATTTTAGGTGATGTTGTTGATGTAATTTATTATGTTGAAATATTTTTTTGAATGGTCTTAAACACAATAGATTTATCAATATTTATTTATTTAGGTATGAATTATAAGAAAAATGTTCTCATGATATCCTTCCTCTCAAGACCATCCAGATATTTTTACTAAAGTAGTTCACCACAATGGATAATTATAGGGACTTTTCATGTCGGAAATTTAATTTTGATTGAATATTGAGTTTAAAAAAATTATAATCCAAAAGATCTTATCCAACAAGTTTTCTCTTTCAAGAGGATCGTTCATTCCCTATAATGATAGTGGTTTTAGTTTATAAATTTTGGGGATTGATCATTATTTCAATTTACCCTTGGATTCACATCCTTAGATATATCCAAGTATGGGACAACACCCTACATCATGAAATGTACAAATATATATAATTATTTAACAATATTCAAATCTAATAGAGGATTTATTCCAAGAACATCATTCACAACACCATACTTATACAAACATGGATTCCTTCTAGGTAGAATGTTATAAAAAGAATGGGGTTATTAGGCATATTGATAATATTATGTTGAACCCACAGAACATAAGAATATAACATGGAGTAGATTAAAATGTGACATAAAATACACAGTTCCCAACATATGTAGTTAACATATTTATCTTTATGATGAGTGATGGAGAGACATTCACTCATAAAACACCCATAAAACTGAAAATTATTATCCATTATAAACTAGAAAATACCTAAACATGAACATAATAGATAAAAACACCTCTACTTCAAAATTTAAATGAATTATCTGAGATCATTTCAAAAATTTGACAACCTAGATAGACTATGTAAGGGGAAATGGGAATTTAAAATACATACGGTGTAGAGATATGATATGGTGAATTATGAATTATCATTGGGAATTATTTTACCCTGAAAATAAAAGACATGTGAATGAAAAAATGAACATATTGTAAAAAATTAGTCTAATTTAGAGTACGATTAAAAAATCAAAATTTTGTAATAAAAATTCATCTGTCAATCCCAACCTAATTAACCATAGTATGTGAGATATATGAGAACCCATATCAATGTGATATTAGGAACAACATACCACCATCTGACATCTAAATTACTTCCCTAGGATATAACTAATACCCACTACCATTGGGAAAAACAATTCTGTTAATTTTTCTAGATAATATTGTATATTTACACACCCTAATGTATGTGAAGGATACATGAATATAAAACCTAGTAGGATTCCATAATTTATTTTATAATATTTAGTTAATAAATAAAATAATTTTACATATAAAAATAATTTAATACTATGAAATATATATTTGAAAAGTTGAAAAAAAACATTGAAATATATTTAATTAATAAATGTATATAAATAATTCATAAATTAACATTTTTTTAATAATTTAGAAATAACGAACAATATATTTGAACTATAGAGAAATTATCCAGGGTAACTTAGGTAGTTGTTGTCTAGGATCCTCACTCAATAGTTATCAAATGAATATGTGTGTATATATGTCGGCCACAATATTAAAAATTATAATACAATCATATTTCATAAAATAAAGGCTTTTCGTGAAACATCCTACCTCAAGCATAAGGGACATCCTATAATAATAAAAGATCCAACTTAAATGAGAAAAAGGGCTCTTATGAAGAAATATATATACTTGAACATGAATCCCATACCATGAAACTCAGTTTGAATAAACGAAACAATAATAGAGGCATCAAAAAACTATTACAAATTAATTTGTCAAAGATTCACACAATGAATAATATAGATTATGTATCTATATTCATTTTTTAAATGGGTCTAATAGTATTATCATTTTACTATGAGATAAAAGATATATCTATATATACCACTATAAATATAAGTTTCATCTTAAGAAAACAATAAAATATCATTATAATAATGAACAACAACAAAGAATGGTCTATTACGTTGAGACTCGAAAATTTAACGACACAATATCTTTTACAATCTCTATGCGGAGGGGTTGTGACCTATAAATTAATAAATAGGAATAAATAGGGTTGATAGGAAAATATTTATATTAAATTAGGAGGAAAAATGATATATTTTATGTGTTGATAAAAAATTGGGATTAATTACTTCCCATTTCATAGTTTTTTCTACATTGATCTGTAAAATGGTCAACATCCTGGAACATTATTATGTACACTAGATAAAAAAAATGTTTGGTTTCATAGTTTATCTAATAGTTAAGTAAAAATGATAAATTTAATTGAATGGATCCTTCAAAAAAAATTCTATATATTTATAACTATTTTTCATGATTGTGTATAACCCTTTTATATTTAAAAAAATCATAATATACCCATACTGAAAGGAACATTCTAATTCTGTTCAAAAATAAATTATGACAAGTTAAAATAAATATATGTGCCCAAATTTGACATCTTATGGTGACACAAATTGTATGGATTGTCAAAATAAAATAAGAGTTTAATTATAAAATGTAATGGTTTGAAAATTTAAGACCATACTTGGAAAACATGGAATGAAGTGAACAAATAAACAACAAATTTGTGTACTAAAATCTGATATAAAACTGATAATAAATTATCAATACCACTTCATTAGTTTTATTTTTCAATATTTTTTTTCAGATATGAGTAAAATTGAATTTGAAAATAGTTAACAAGATATCAAATAGACGAAAATCCATATGTTTACATTAATATTAGGTGAAAAAAATAAGAAAATTCTATATTTTTTATGGATAAAATATAATACCCTACATAGATATTAAATGGACACAATATTTAACATAATTCTTATAAAATATGCAGTTGGACATTTCCCAATAGAACTAATGTAATTGTATGGATAATAAAACTAACATCAATTTACCGACATGGTCATAATTAAATGTAAAATACATTATGTTATTATAAATAAAAACCACTATAAAGAAATCATGGAAAGCACATACAATTGACTTATTTAAACACATTCACAACAATTTTGTATTTGAGACTAAAAAAGGAACCACCATAAACCCAAATTATCCAAAAGGATCCCTAAATTTGGTCTATAAATCCTTTTCTTCCATACAAATAATATTATATTACTTATTTTATCAAGCATGTAAATATAGATAAATCTAATAAATTGATCAAACATATCATCACACATTGAAATGGGATATTGAGTCATCAATATCAGATCATTCCTTTGATGATATTGGATATATATATGGAATATCACATATACCTTTATTGAAGTAAATAACAAAAGAGATACCTAATGGAAACTCTATGACAAATAAATTCTTTCTAAAAAATACATTATCATTATCAGATAAATCTACAAAATCTAAATAAACAATAAATTAATGAAAAATTGAAATTATAGAGAAAACAAGCCTCAAATATATCATAATATATATTCTCTCAGTAGGGGGAAACTAAATATTCTGAGGGAAAACAACTAAAACCCCTCTCAAAATTCATTGAATCAATTCTCTTACACATTCTCAGACATGAAATCAGTTTACTGGTCTATGATGAATGATGATCCAATACAATAAAACCCATCCAAAAAAACAAATTAGAAATAATAATCACTATCTTACATTCCTTATAATGAAAAAATAATCACATATAAAAGATACCAAATACATACCACATTATGAATAAACAAAATTAATTCTAGTGAAGAAAAAATATTTTTTTAATAAGAATAACACACCAGTCTATAGATATTTCCCCATAATCAATTAGAATCATGAAAACATGCCTACAAAATTTGTAAAACCACTAAATAGTTTTTTCAATTTTAATATAAGATATTATATATCAAATATATGATTCAATTTGGAGTCTAATAGGGTTAGAAAAGAAATTCTAAAAAACATCTACATAAAGAAAAAATAATTTATTTACAATTACTATAAATGCCAGCTTAAATATCCATAAGTGTTCAAAAGAATATAAACAACACTAAATGTAACTAGGAATATCTAGTACCTCTACATTGTTGTAGTTAATATTATCTACCACATGACCCTAATTATATATAGATCGTGAATAATGAGTAACATTTATAAGATTTTCGCAACCAACTAAACAACCCATTTTCTGTAACAGATCGTACAAACTATACATCTTTTATAGTTGTATATAAAACATACCATTGGCCCAATATTGGAAACTATGAACCATAAAAAATAATAATATTTGATTTGAGAACCAACCAAAAATATAACATTAAAAACATGAGTTCTTGGTACAATCCAAAAAAATTGTAAATCTAATTAAATTTGAGAATTATTGATGGGTCCAATTCATATATGATTCAATATATATAAACTATAAAATTAGTAAATCCATTAAAAAACTCCAATCATAGTAATTTTATGATGCTTTCCCTTATTTGGTGAAAAAATTAGAGATATCATATTCTCAATCAATGTTTCCTTCATCGATACCTTAATTTATTTTAACATCATGGGATGGATAATAAGAAATTGTATCTTAAGATATATATCATCCATAAAATTTGGAATCCCTTCCTTGATATGTAGAATATTATTGTGTGAGTAGTGATGAAGGATAATAAACTATCCATCAATATAACTAAAACAATATGTTTGATACTGAAGGGAGAGAAAATATTATGATTACACAACCATCAATATTGATGATAAGAGATCGACTCCAAAATATTTTATAAAAATATTAAATATCACATCATACTCATAATGATTAGTAATATAAAGGATGCAAAAATTACACACTATAATTCAAAAAAATATGACCACACATGGGATCAAATTATATTTTCTTGAATGAATCAAACCATATAAAATTTCAATCACTGCTATCAATTACTATGTATCCATGTAATTTTTATTACACTGATCATTCATTAACTATGATAATAATACATATGGAAATAATTCTTCATGTATCATCCTACTAATGATAGGACCACATAAGATTCTACAAAATATAAGAAATCAGGTCACCAACATAAACACATTTAGGTATCCATCATCTATCCATCTATTCATATTCATAGAAAACACCAATGATAAATATATCGATATAATTTTGAGTAATATAATTAAATAAATTTTAATTCCCTACATATCATCCAAAAATTAATAATTTATGTAAACAATTTTTATTCGCTTAAAAACCCCTTTGTGTATAAATAAAAATTACAATATTCTCTATTAATTTTTTTTGGATGAAAAAAATTATTGCTGTATAACTTCATAAGGAACCTATATATATAATATCCAATAGTAATGTAAAACATCACATTATAATATAGAATAAAAAAATACCATTAAAATTTTAATTAGTAAAAATTTCTAACTTCAATATGTATCCATACATTCAACCAATTCATTGATAAAAATAAACCATGACCTTCCACTACCACAAGAACTACAACACCATTAGAAAACACTAGATGGACCCTAGATGTCATCTTTATTAATCCATGAATTGTAGACTAGTTATAAGGGAATAAATAAAATTATGTTGGGAGCATTAACCTCTAATGTTCCTTGAACATTTACATTCACCAATAATCCAAAAATATATAAATTAAAAAATATGTAATTAAGCTAATAATATACATGTTATGTCAAAAATAATGAAATGAATCATTTCTAAATTTAAAATTAATATTGAACTGGTACCCAATAAAATAAATGCAACCCCTAATAAAATATATTTCATGATAATTTTATGTCCATTCCAATGGATGAATTATCCTTTTACTTCATTAAATTTTTTATACATAAATATGAGTGATCATATTATTATTCTCAGTATGTTCTTATGTTGAAAAACTCATGTAAATGAGTTGGGTTCATAAGAAATACTTAGGTGATGAGTAGTAAAATTATCACATTAACTATCTTATTCAATATACACCCCATTTATTATAGGATAATTCATTAGATTAGTATAAAATTATTTTAGTATTGACACATGACAAATTATATTACCACAAACTACATACCATAACTATATAACACAAACCAACAACAAATATTCAATACCACAGGTCCACATCCATATAACCACAGTAATATTTGAAAACCATATTCCAAGAAGATATCTGGAATGATCACATTATGTATAAAAGAGAGAGTTATTGTGGGGGGAGTCAGTTTTAATATAACTCAATCCTAGAATATTGGTTATATACAAGGAACCACTAACAAGTATTGGTGTTAACATTATTTTTCAACATGGGTGATGAGGATTATACATGTTTTAAAAAATATGTTATTTATAATATAAACAATAAAACCCATCAATCTAAATCCTATACACAAAATCTACCTAAATAGACCATCAATAAATATTCTGAGTAACACAAATACAAATGATTCCACCTCAAAAAAAATCATATTAAATTTAAAAATAAAACCACAAACCATTATAATATCATATTTCCATATCTTATTTTATTTTCATACACATTGAATTTTTTTCCCATATTAATTTATTATCCATTTCCACTTTTGAAAATAAAGAAATAATTATGTCACATACACATTTATATTAAATAATTCTTCAAAAACTTAATTATTATAATACTTTAGATCATTACACCATAATCATATATTATTAAAATAATAAAATAATTGTCACCATTTTTGAATTTATTCATTTGAATCAACACACATCCATGTCATTGACAACTTTTAAATGATATCCAGACAATGTATATGTTTAACATCAACTGCATCGATCTTGAAAAACCATATAATCACATATTAATTTCTTCCTCTTTCTCATCATCATCCATAAAAAATATACTATATTATAATAGAATACCACCCCTATGTCTTTATAAATTAAAAAAATCTCAACAATATAATTCAAAAACAACAAAAATAAATCCACAATTAAATTTATATAAAATTTTTATATCAAACAAACATATCATGCTAAAATGTAACTCTAATTATAATATCATAGATATCTAATTTTTTTTAAAATATAATGTTGAAAAATATATTAAAATATGAGGACTGGAATTAAAAATAACTTACTCACAATAGCATTCTTGATCAAATAATCAAACAAAAAAATGAAAATGATATCAATTTTAAAAAAATCATTTTAACTATATAATAATAAATGAGATTAAAATTATTTTTTCTCATCGGGGAATATTAAATGTATTTATGTAGTGAATAATTAACCCCCCTTAATCATCATGAACATAGAAATAAAAAATATTCAAAATAATGTATCTCAAACTGATTATTTATCAATAATAAATAAAAAAGGAATCACAATTATTTGTTCCACATGTCACCATTGTAAATATATAATCAATTTCCGTACTTGAATCCATCATCACCACATCAGATTATAAAATTTATTAAATAAACTATGTATACAGAATAATTAAATTTGTAATGAAACCTTAATGAATAACCCTGATCAACCTAAATATGACACAAACCTGGAAATAATTATATGGTTTTGAAAATTTTATTATATTAAAACCTATAAAAAAATTAATAGCACTATATGATTAGTGGGATTGATTAGAATCAAATAAAATTTGAAATCGATTATAAATATATTCAAAAGAAGGTATTTTTAAACATAATGGAAAATAATGTAATATTATGATGCAATGAGAGAAAGATAATTGAACCTTATAAACCATTGTGTAATTGTAGATATATAATAAATAACTCAACTGAAATATATTTAAAAATTCATGATAGAAGATAACATTATAATTAAATGAAATTTATTAAACTAATGTTACTAATGCCCTTATATTTATTGTAGAATTATATCATCCAATAAACTATACAACTAGAACAACAATTAGAGTTATAATCCAGACATTAACAATATAATTAATGAATACTACAAAATGGTGAGATTATTAGAACAAAAAAATCCCTACATTAAACCATGACATTACATCTATCACAAAAAGACAACAAGAAACAATATAGAATTTCGTTAAAATATAGTTTAAATAAATTTGGAATACTACTCCACAATGGTAAAAATCACAAAAAGAAGAAATAATTAATAGAGGGTAAAGGTGAATCTTTATACTCTATATCAATAATTATGTAATAATTAAGTAATTGTATATGATAAAATTTTATTAGTGTATTAGTATAAATATCAAATTAATCAAATATTTTGTCCCAAAATAAACCTCCAAACACACTATTGCCACATCTTTTTTGTGAAAAATAAATAGTGGAGGACTATATATGTCTTAAACTCATTTTTATGTTATATACATTGAAAACTAATATAATCTATTTTTTTCTTTTTTCTTTTTTAATGGTAGTTCATGATAATAAGATACATTATGTGAACCTTATTCTCAAAAGGGGATATCCCATTTCCATGTTCTACAAGTTACATTAATGATGTAAGAAGTTAAATGAGTATGAGGTAATGAATTTTAAAATATTATAATTGGGAGACATATCTAGAATTATCTAGTCAGTCATCAACCCATAAAAGATCACTCCAACTGATTCCCTTGTCGGTAATCCCATCGTTGAGAAAATTGTCCTCTTGGTAGAAATGAGTGATTACTATATCAATGGAGGAAATATTATTCATGAATCTAATCCACTAGGAATATATGTTATGTGGGAGTTAGAGGTATCCAGTTCTAATGTCTTGAACAATGTAGGTGGATTCAAACACTACTAAAAGGTTTAAAAAAATGTGTCCTTTCTCACCATACTACTTTAATAACACTATTATTTGTTTATTTCGATGTAGAGGGAAACCCAAATAACTGATATTGGAATCTAATAAAATTAATATTGTGGTATATGAAGAAGGATTAATATCCTAGTTGAAGAAAATTCATTTTAGAAACTCCATCAACTATGGGATTAATCTATCATGGAAATAGAGTATGATTTTTTCGACATAGGTGAGATATGGGTTAGCTACCCATAAAATACCCCTATGTTTATTAATGAAAATAAGAACTACATTTTACATATGCTGTGTAATGAGAATACAATATCATAAAATGATTTAACGAACACCCATTCATGCCAAGATACATAATAAAATGAAAATTGGACAACAAAAACATGTGATCATTCTTCATTACGTCTGGTTTTTAAACATTAAATATTCACATTATATTCATGAAAGAAAAATATTAATTAAAAATAATCTAAAAAACAATATATGAATAAGACTCAATATCTTATTAAAATTATAGTATAAGAAAATTATGTATAAATAGGGAAAGAAACTGACAAGAAAGCATTTGGATATTGTTATCCTAAAATTGCATATATTCATTTTAAGTGGTATTTTGGGCTCCCATCATATATTAAGAGATAAATGAGAACAAAAATAACAATTAAATCAATAACTTCACACATATTAAAAGTTAATATCTATAAACATAATATTCATATAGTTATAGGGATGCAACATCATTGTATGGTAGGATATTCATCCTTACATCCCATTTTCACCAATAACATGTTCTATACAAATCCAAAATGATCAATATATGAAAAATATAAATCCACCCTAAACCATGTAATATATAATTGTTTATCCACAAAACAATAATATAAATGTAATATCAATTATTCTTGTAATTGGTTGTCCAAAAGAGATCTTCTCATCAAAATAAACATTAGTTATAAATATTGGAAAAAAAGGATTTCAAATATTTTAAAAGATGGATGAATATGAAGATGATAAATAAAAGAAAAAAAACCACAATTAGAGAAAATAAATTATTTTATGTAGTGAATCTGAGTCATAGTAATAATTATGTGACCAAATAATAAATATACAACACAATAAAAATAATAAAATCATTGAAATCATCGATGTCATCCCATCCAATCAAAAAAATAGTCCCAAAAACAATGCAGTAATAGATTAAAATGTGAATAATAAAAAAATAAAACATCTTAAATCCTTAAGGCTCATATAAGAGTTTGACTACTTGTTTCCTAGTTTAAAAAAATCTAGCACAAATAAGGAGATCGAGTAAGTGCCGAGATGTTTCACATATCGAATACAAAAAATATAAGATTAAACTAAAATAATGTTTATCCTAACATATATAATAATCAATAAAAGCAAAAAAATAACAACACATCAAACAATAATGACATAATAAAAAAATTATTCATGGTTAGTACATCAATGTAGTGAAAAAAACAGTTAAAATCAGACAAGATGACTTTAAAAGTCATAGAAAATAAAAAAGAAATATTATAACTAGAATGTAATTGATTTAAATATCAGAATTTAGATTATATTAATTTTATAAATAAACTAAAATACTCTTTTTAATTTAAGGATCTGTTTCCCTAGAAACATTACCCAACACATTTTTGACAAATATAATTTTATCTTGCTTGTATATCCAATAGTATAGACCTTTTGCACACTATTATTAAGATAAAAGGAATTTATCAGAAAAGGGTCCTCCTCTTCAGAATTATTTTCATAATTTTACACATCATAAATCAACTATATTGAAAAATAATCTATAGGTGTTTGGGTATTAGTAATTTTTTTACTAGAGGCATCCAAGGATCAAGAAACCATTATGTTATCAAGAGAATCATTTAGGTCGATGGATGATTTCTGAAGTATTAGGAAATTATAAGAATACTAGATGATATAAAACATCTCAATAAAAGGCTCCTAAAAGGTTTTTAAAATATTAGGGAATGATTAAATATTAGGAAAAATAGAAATAATATCATGGAGGTAAGATTCTTGATAAAGAGGAGGATAAAACATATGAAATGTGAGATGTGAGTTGGAAGAGTTTATGAAAAAACTATGAAAAATATGACCAATGTCCTTAAATAATGTTTTCTAAGAACACATCTAGTGTATAATGAGGATAAAATTTATTAATGGTAATCATCATTTGGAATTATTTAATGCACTGTCCACCATAACAATTATAATCGCAATGGTGTGATCAATAACTGATTTAGATTTATAATCCCAATAGTAATAGAAATGGATTGACTAATGAAATCACTATTGAATAGATAAATAGATAATATTCCATTTTAGTAATTCTCTTAGATCGTAATGATGTTATGTATAATTAATGTAATATGCATTTAGATAAGTGATTATTTTGGTAGGTAGATCTCCAAAATATCATTGTCGTTGGTCTTTTACAAAGGCATGTAGGTTATGTTACTTTCTTATTATTATCAATATATATTGGTTACCAACATTATGATTTGATAAAATTTTACGAATTTCTTTAAATCCTATATTCAAAATCCTTTGAAATATCAAATTCTATACTAATTCACACTCTAACATCATAGTACAAGGTCAATTATATATATATATCACTTACCATAAATAGATAAATATGGTTCTATTTGAATACTTGAGTTGAAAATACTATTATTTGTAAATTCTACTTGTTAAAGATGTCGATCATATCCTCCTTTATATTCCACCTTGAAATAAATCATCATTTATTCAAAAGTATAAATTGGTCCATTATAACAAATTTTATTTTGAGTATATTAAATTGTTGAAAATTCATTTTCTACAACAAAAAAATATTAAACATTTCTTTATAACATTGCTATTATGTGTTCACCTTTATAATATATAATTCAAATTGTTACTCATTGTGGTATTTAAAAACCTCAAATATATTTATGGGAATGTAAATAAATATATAAATCCTATTAAAATACATTATAGTTCATATAAAATATAATTTCCTAAAAAATCCTTTAAGAATTTATTCCTTTAGTGATCTTTAAAAATTTATGAAATGAACTTGCTAATGTACTTGAATTTTCATATAAACATGTTTAATTATTATAGAATTCTTTCAGAGATCATATATTCTAACAAGACTTATTTACTAATAATGAATCATGATGTATAATCTATAATCACTTGGTACATATTATCACACACAAATCAATTTATGATACCCCTATACAAAACTATGATCCCATGAAAAATAATGAATGATGACATATGTGAATCATCAAAAGTATCCTTGCAAGATTCTAGTATAAATGGGACACATATTCATATTCAAAATATTATATTTTAAACATTTTATAGATATAACTCTATCGTACTTTAAACTTTCATTTATATCCTTAAATCATCAATTTTTGGGTCCTAGATCAATATCAATATAGATTGCTAAAAATATACAGTGGGAAACGTATGATTTCAAAAATTTCCAACATTTTTCATTTCCTATCCTGTATGTACCCAAAAATAGCGTCTCTATAAATCTAAATCATTTATATGGTTTCATTGACCTTCATAATTAGATAATATATACTCTCCCAGACCTGAATACACAAATTAGACATTGATGTTGTGGGATAGGACCTTAGGAATTATTATTTATCAACATGAGTTGGTGACCAAAACTGAAGATTTCGTTATACATTTATGGAATGTTTAACTTTCTATTCACTAAAAATTAATCATTACATGTCTCTATCTAAAAAATGGAAGCATCCATTAACATTTTAGGGATCCCAAGTATAAAAATTAAAAAATATAGGGAATAAAATGGATGAATAAGAATGTAAACAATAAATAAATTAGTGAGCATGAATTAATAAATTATAAAATAACATAAATTCCTCTATATGAATAGAAGAAAAAATAAATTTCATTTAAAATAAGGAACAAATTTGAATAAATTAATAAAATGAAAAAAATGAGTTGAATATGACCTTGGACCACCTATATGTTTCCCCCATCAAAGATATTGGAGCATATAAATTATCAAATTCTAACATGAGTTGCTGATCTAAAAATCTAATTGTTACTATTAAATTGGTGTATATTTTAAAAGTGTAAAAATTGGGGTTATATTTTCACCGAGGAGTCTATGATGGGTTAGAGTAGTAAATGCATATTTTGGAACCTCCATTTGTGTCTCTCTATTTCAATGATAAAACCATTATATAAAAGATCATGTACTCACACATAAATAAATATATATTAAAACATATTTTATAATATCATCAATATATAACAATAGATCCAAATAAAGTTAATTTAAATATCAGTAAAAGATATATCTATAATACCCATATAGTAAGAGCATCCATACCTGTACCATATGCATAATGACTTATCAAAATATTTGAGATGATGAACATAGTCATGATCGGGCTCACGACCCAACCATTTATGGTGTTGTTTCAGTGAAACATCAATCATTTTTATGGGAAATGTGATCATGTACAATATAGTCATAGAATATAATTTTTCATTCCCTTTTAGGGATAAGGGATGTGTTATACACATTATTGGTTCTATGTGTGCTTTACATAATTTTTTTTCAAATCAAATTATATCTAATTAAATGTTTATAAACATAAAACATAATTATATTATATGTTATTCCAATAAATAATTATAATTATTCATTAAAAAATGGTCATCATGTTTTGAAATATTTTAGTAATCTATGAACCATTTCAATCATTCTTTTTATATGTCAAAATATTACTCATACCAAAGAAAATAAAAAAATTCAATTTATAATGATTTATATGACATGGTTATATGATTATTTTTAAAACATTAACTAGAACCATTTTAGTCATAAAAATAATCAGTATATAATTTTTTTTTAAAAAAATTAACATGGAATATAATGAAGACTACAAGCAGTAAGTCCCAAAGATAGTTACTAAAATATTATAGTCTAACATGCAAGATGAATTCTAATGGGTCCATATTGGTTTTTTAGACTCAAAACCAAGACATACATGGGATTTACTAATTATATAAAATTATATTTTATTATTTCAATTGTATCCTAGTGAAAATTGGAATAGAAGTTTCAATACTAAGTCATTCATGTGATATTTCATAGTATAAAAAAGTATAGCAATTACATATACCAATTTGAATAATTGTAGAGAGTATTTTTATCCTATTATTGATATTCAATATTTATTTATTGTAACTTGTATCATAGAAAAAATTAAATATAATGTCTAAAATAACTAAAATTTGTAATGATGAGGATGTTATACAAAAATGAAGGGAATTTCATGGAATATTATTGGGAAAGGAGTGTATGGAAGTGTAAATTAAATTGAAGAAGTTATTTGGAAAGAATATATTTCCATAATAAACATCCATGCATTAAACTAATATTGAAATAATAATGGTTCTCAATTATTATGTTTAAATATATTTTAAAACAGTACAATTTCAGAAATTTTAATTTATTCTTCTATAATATTAATCCTCACCTCTATATTTCGACATGATCTCTCTATTAATCAATTATTTTATATTGTTTTTTGTAATGTATATAATTTAGTTTTTAGTGGGAATTGGTGATTCTTGTTTTAGAAATCATTTATTGTACAATGGAATGAGTTTTAGTCTTGTGTTAATAAACCTAGAAGGTTTCATCCATTGGAATACATTTATATTATATACTATGTTTAATAATCATTTGATCGTTGGCATATATAATGATTAATTTCACAAATAATTTTAATTAATAAATTTTACCAAAAAATGAGACAATTGAGTAATATACAACACTCTAACATGGGATTTAGAACTCCCACATCATGGTATAATTGAATAACATTATTTAATACTGAAATAGTAACCACAATAAAAGACCAATTTATTATATTTTATAATGTAATAAAGTTTATATTTCTGGAAAATAAATATTATTTTTCAATATCATTATTCATGAAAACATACATTGTTAAAGTATTACACCTCATATAAAAAATAATTAAAAATTAATGATTTATATAATCCAAATAGAATTTTATAATTTAATAATTATGGCAATATAAAGGAATATATGTTACATATATATCCATAGAATTTCATAGTTTATTGAGTCCACTAATTAATATAAACAGATATATTAATCAATACCCAAATTTAATAAGAATCAAATACTAATCACTAAAAAAAATTTCATGTCTACGGATTACTTCATCTAGTGATCTGGAACCACAATTTTTTCATTTATTAGGTCACATTAATCTTACCTTAGTGTATCAATTCAAAAAATATAAGGACCCGACCTAAAAAATTTAAAAAATATTTAATTAAATGAATAATTCACATTGAGGATCTTTTCAGGTTTACAGTTTTAGTGAATTAGGACATAACAATTACATATCAAAAGATTACAAGGTAGACACATCTATAGAGTTTCCATTTTTTCAGAAAATATAAACTCTTGAAAAAAATTGTCTTGTCTTATGCGATATTTTAGATAGCATGACTTTTACTTGATCCCATTCTTAACCCTATTTATCTGTAAGTCATGTGAAAACATTTCAAAACGTGGTATGAGCATAAAAGGATCAGTAAAGGTTATAAATCAAAGAATAAAAAAACATTTGTTTATAAATACATACAAAACATGAACGCTTTTACTTAACTAATGAAATCATAATATTTTTTAAGGATGCATATAAATCATAAATCATAAAGGTAACTTCTGGCATCCATATCATACTTACATTGTAGCTATCACAACTACATAGGGAGTTACATTGGAATACTCATCATAGTAAATTCCCTAAATCTATTAGGAGAAACATTCATGTTTACCTCCGTTACATTACCCAATTCATTGGAGAGCTTATTTTGCTCACCCACCCTAGGTTTATCACAGAACCACCCGTATACGTAAATAATGCCCATGAACAATAACATCATCATAACTCATAACCTATGAATAATGGAATGATAAATTTTCCACATTAAAATAATAAAATATTATTTCAAGATATTGAAAAAATAAATCCATTTTCAAAATCATTTTCAATACCAAAATAAGTAAAAGGAGTATATGGTTTTTATTTTTCCTTTTAAAAACATTATATATTGTTAAGGAAGCCAATGATCAAATTATACTCATGGTGTTAGAAAGGTCGTTGTCAAAACTTACATAAAAAAATTCCTTTTTTTAGTAAAACGCTTCGTATAAAAATATTCCATTTGAAAATTCAAGGGTTTTAAGAAATCATATAAAGGAAAGTCGTGTATTAAAATGAAATATGCCTCAATTAAAGGATATTGAGACGAAGTAGCTTACCTTATGTCTGAATCGATCATGATTTAATATCCTGAATAATAAATTAATGTTAATTTATAATTTCTTAATAACCTTTTTCATGTTTATTATTCCTTTCATATAAATTATTACCATCTTATAAACATTAAGTAATCATTTAAGTTAATAACGTCCATTTTGTGGATATTTGGTACTTGAGAAAAAAATGAACACCTTATATTTATAATATTTCCATGTGGTCAATATTAAATTATATCCAGAATAATATTCATTATTTATATATCATATATATCATATATATTCATCAGGTACATGTATTTATAATAGTACATAACACTTAGAGGTAAGAAATGAAATGCACCGTTCATGGAGACGGTAAGCCGTACATACGCATGAACGCTAATTTCATTTCCATTTATTATTTAAATGGAATTTAAACAAAATGATACATAGGTAGATAATAATTACCATAAAATATTATATATAATATAATTAACTCAATCCTTTATACATGTCACAAAAGGCATTAACGAGTCATATCACTTTGAGGGTCGGTAGTCCGCAATTCCTCAAATGAGATAATCATATTTACCCACTATGGAAACCATAAAGGCTTGATATAATTTGGAAATACAGCATCATAAGGAAATCATAAAAATAATATATATCATATATAAATACAGTTCCATCATAATTTCCACCATGAGAGGTGGTAAGATGTAATTGAACAATCATCATTTCGTGAGGCGTTAGTTTTCCATCCACAGAAACATTATGTTCTTCATCCATTATATGGAGGTGTGTGTTTGTGTAGTTCAAATACTTCTCATAAAAACATACTACTATATTTTGGATAATGGATATATTATAAATAATAGAATAAAAATATTTTAGGGGTTGGTGAAGTAAAATAAAAGAAAACAAATTAAGTGAAATTTTTACCTTTAATTTGGCTAACTCTCTTTGGTTTGAACCAAAAGGACTTCTGGAAGTTCCTTCTGCCTAAGGTAAGTCTTCTTGAATGAGGATATGGATGTAGGGAGCATAATTGTTCAGCGGTTGGATGAACCAAATGGCATCAGAGGTGTGAGTAATTGGTTATAAGTGGACTCCTTTTATAAGGAAGAGGAGGGGCTTTTTAGGAAAGTGTGAAAATATTATTTTATTATATAATGATATTCGGTATCTAATGGTCAAAAAATCATTATAGACGAAGATAAGATGACTCATATACGAAATAAAATCATCCAATCAGAATTGGACATGTTTTGGATAATATTTTAGTCATTATAATCTTATTTATTTAAATAATTTATTAATGAGTAAATAGTTCATCATTAATGTGTCATATATAATTTAACTTATGTGATGTCTAAAAATTATAAAATAATACCATGATATAGTAAATCTTTTTAGAGTTTCAATGAATGTTTATAGTTGAATCGATAATTTATATAACACCATATAAAAAATAATTACTAAAAGATTTTTGTTAATGTCAATTTTGTCTTTACATTAAATTAATTAATCTACAGTGTCATTATATTTCATAAGTGACTCCATGGGGTCCAAAAATCGTCCTAAGGATGAATATTTTTGGACACTACTCATCCGATAAGGTTTGGACATGTGTTAAGGTAATTTGGAATTATTATAATATTATTTTTACCTTGAATTACCGTATTTACCTTTAACCGTAGTAAATAAAAGTCCAAAGATACTGTTCACCAAAAATAATTTTAATCTTAACAAACCAAATTTTACTTCATGATAACAAAAATGTATGTTGGATTTTTGTAAATCAATTCAATGAAGTGCTAAGACTTCATTTAAATGAAAGAAGTCTAATTTTTTAACTACAACTAAGTGGTTTCACTATTCATCAAAAATTGAAGTTTTTCGAAAAAATACAAAACATTCATCCTAAGCTATATTTGATATTCCAAATTCAAAAATGATATTTATTTTTTCATATTCAAAACATAATAGTTTCAATAATTAATTTTTAAATTAATTCCCGTTGTTAAAACAAATAGGGTGTTTTTAAGAAACAATAACTATAAACAGATCGATATTTGTTTATGTCCAATTTCAAATTGAAATTAATTTCAAGGACCAAAATTGGATTAAATGGTAATAATATATTTTAATTAAACTTTAAAACCAATTAAAAAGATATTATATCCATATAAATAAAATATATTAAAATGTAGTTTTGAATTAAAATACCATATTATCATTATTCATTAAAAATGATCTTTATCAGAAAAATCTCATAAATTTACACAAAGTAAATATTGATGTCCCAATTCTAAAGATAGATTTTATTTGGGCAATTAGAATGTATTAATGTGACCATAACTATATTTAATGTGGGTTCACCATTAAAAGGTGAAAAAATCGGCCTTTTAATGTATCTTATGATTAAATTTAGATTTATTCACATTTTAAGCCTCTATCATTTATTGGTTGAATGTAAATAAATTTAAGAAACATATATAATCATATTATAGTTCGTTTTATTCATTCTCGCCAATACAACAACTCGGATTTAACTACCATTTAAAATAATAATATTATATTATTAGAGTGCAACATAAGATTTCAAAGAAACCCATTGTTGTGTATCTGGTACGCTATCGAACATAGAAACTCCTTTAAAGTAAAATTAATATTTAATTCACCAATAATAATAAATATTAAATATACTTTATTCTTCATTTACTTGGGATATTACATCCTTCCCCCTTTTATAAATTGCATCCTCACAATTTTTATTCACTTATCAAAATAAGTTGGGGTATTTATCCCTCATAGAATTTTCAGATTCCCACATGGCCTCTTCAACCATATTGTTTTTTCACAAATCCTTTACCTGGTGAATTGCCTTATTCCGCAACACCTGCTCTCTATGGTCAAGAATCTAGACTGCTTGTTCTTCATAGAATATATTCTCTTCCAACTGAACTATCTTTGGGATAAAAAACATGACATGGATCTAAAATATACATTCTCAACATCGAAACAGGAAAAACATTTTGTACCTGGGATAAAAATGGAGGTAAAACCACTCTGTTTGCAACTGATCCTAATTTATCCAAAATTTAATAATGTCCAATGATCCTTGGACTAAACTTTCCCTTCTTACCAAAAGGCATCACACTTTTCCAGGGAGAAACATTTAGAAAGGCATGATCACATACCTAAAAAGAAAGATCCATCCTTCGGTTATCTGCACAAAGATTCTGTCTACTCTGAGCTATTCTCTTGTGCTTCTGAATCAACTGAACTTTCTCTTCCATCTCATCTACCAATTCTGGTCCCATCAGCTTCCTTTCACCAACTTTATCCCAAAAAGCTAGAGTTTGACAGTGATTTCCATATAATGCCTCAAATAGAGCCATATGTATACTAGAATTAAAACTATTATTATATGAAAATTTAACCAATGAAATATGTTGGACCAAACTTCCTTGAAAATCCATAGAGCAAGCACATAGCATATCCTCTAATGTCCAAATTGTTCGTTCTAATTTCCCATATGATTGAGGGTGAAAAGATGTAATAAAATTAAATTCAGTACCCAAGGAATTCTGAAAGCCATTCCAAATGATAGAAATAAACCTGGGATCATGATCAGATACAACGGAGAGGGTAACACCATACAACCTGACTACCTCTTTATCATAAAACCAATCAAGTTGATCTAGAGACAAAGTATCTCTAATAGGTAGGAAATGAGAAGATTTAGTCAATCGATCAACAATATCCTAGATTTCATTATTACCTCGAGATGTCTTTGGTAATCCCACAATGAAGTCCGTGGATATATATTCCAATCTCTACTGACAAGTCAAACACTTGACAGTAAAATCAGCAATATATCTTTTCATTCCATCCCACAAATAATTCTCACAGAGATCTCTATCCATCTTAGTACTGCCTAGATGAACAGAATATGGAGAACTATGAGCTTCACATAACAATTCATTCTTCAACTAGGAATCACTAGTCACACATAATCTCTTTCCAAATCTCAAAACACAATCATTATAAACGTTAAAATCCGGAAACATACGCTTCTGAACCAACAAAACCTTTTTCAGCAACTCACTATCTTCTTTCTGTTCTTGCTTAATTCTATCTGATAGAGATGATTTCATTGACACCTGAAAAAAAATATAATAATTTCCTACAACAACAACTTCTATGCCAAAGTTCATCAAATCAAAAACTAAAGGTTCTCATTCCAAACGTAACATGGCTAATGAACCAATACTTTTTCGACTCAAAGAATCAACCACTTTATTTGCTTTTTCTTCGATGGTAATGAAATGTGCAATCATAATACTTAATTAATTATAGTCATATTCTTTGTATCATGATCAACTATTTTTTAGTGAATACATAATTTAAACTTTTTTGATCAGTATATATTTCACAATTTTCTCCATAAAAATGATGCCTCAAATTTTTTAAAGCAAAAACAATAGCAGATAATTCCAAATCATGTGTAGGCTAATTTAACTCATGAGGTTTCAACTGACATAAATCATAAGCAATTACCTGATCATTCTGTATTAGGACACAACCATGTCCTTTCAATGAAGCATCACTGTAGATAACAAACACACCATTTATGGATGGTAGTGCCAAAACAGAAGCATCCACCAATATTTTTTTCAATTCCTGATCACAATCATCACATTATATTGTCCAGATGAACATAACACCTTTTCGAGTTAACTTAGTCATTAAAATAGATAAGTGTGAAAAATTATCAACAAACCTCTGGTAATAACCTTCCTAAACAAGAAAACAACGAATCTCAGTTATATTTTTGTGTCTTGGACATTCTTTAAAATCATTTGTTTTAGCATGATCAACAATTATCACATTTTTTAAAAACATGTGACCAAGGATATAAATTTGTTGTTACCAAAACTCAAACTTTCTTAATTTCCCATAAAGTATATTTTCTTTTATGGTTTGCAAGATGGCCCTTAAATGACTTTCATGCTCCTATTTACTTTTAGAATAAACCAAAATTTCATCAATGAACACAACCACAAACATATCCCAGAACTCGTGGAGAATTCTATTAATAAGATTCAAGAATAAAGTAGGTGCATTAGTAAACCCAAATAGCATCACTGAAAATTCATAATGCCCATTTCTAGTACAAAACAAAGTCTTCATAATGTCAGTTTCCTTTCCTTTCAACTGATGGTACCCCAAACTCAAATCAATCTTTCAAAAATACTGAGCTCCCTGGAGCTGATCAAACAAATCATTGATATGAGGGAAAGGATACTTATTCTTATCAGTGATGTTATTCAATGATCTATAATCAATGAAAAGTCTCATTGAACCATATTTCTTTTTAAAAAAAATGACCGGAGAACCCCCACAGTGATGTTCTAGGACGAATAAAACATTTATCTAATAACTCCTGCAATTGCTTCTCTAACTCTAAAAGTTCCATTTCATCCATCGAAAAGGGGGTTTTGAAATTGGATTAGTATCAGGAACTAAGTCAATAGAAAATTCAACTTCCCGATTATGTATAATACTAGTAAACTCATCAGTAAAAACATCAAATTACTCGTTTACCATTTCCACCTCATTAATATGAACAATTCCTCTATTTTCAACATTATGTGTAAAGTGACATTAATTTCCATTTTTACTAGTTTCTTATCTTCCTGAAATGTTATCAAAAGAAAGGGTTCATTTTTCTATACAAAATGAAAATCATTCAGAAAAGAAACCTCTTTAGATTTGTATTCAATCATAACATGATAAACAGAAATCCAATCCATTCCCAAAAAAACATCAAACTCTATTAGAGACAAAGCAATATGGTTTACAGGTAGGTTCTTTCTTCCCACAAGGACATCAATGTTTTTATGTTATCTATTTGTATCTACATTTTCTCCAGGTGTTTTTACCATAAGTTCTATATTAATATCGTGAGATGGAAGTGCCAATTTACTATAAAACTCCTCCTAAATGAAATAGTGTGTAGACCCTGAATCAAACAACACATTGGAATAATCTGAACAAACATACAGTGTACCTGATACAAATTCATTTGATTGCCCAATATCAGCTGAAGTAGTTACAAAGGATTTGTCCACCCCTTTATAATTGTAATTTGGATTCTATCTCTCAGTTGAGTTCTTTGTTAGACACTCATTTGCATAATGACCCATTTCATTGCACTTAAAACATTTTACTGATTGTAAATTTGATTTCTTCCTACTATTACCCTAATCTATTTTAGTGCAATTACGTGCCTTATGTATAATTTTACCACATCGTTAGAACTTACTAGAATTTAAAAGAAATTCCCCTGCATGTTTTTTACCCCAATTTTCACAAATTTTAAAATTATGTTACTTACCATCAGAATTTTTTGAAGAGTTCTTCCCTTTTACCTTCCACCTCGACCTCTTATTTTGTTGTTTTTCAATGAATAACTGATCATCAGCAAATTCTATTTCCACCTTCTCTGCAAAATGAACATGTTTTTCATAACTTTTGAACTCATGAGAAGCTAAAGCCCTTTGATAATTTGGCTATAATCCTGAGTAAATAATGGTTTATTTTACCATCATGATCTCATATGAAATTTGGAGTATACCTTGCCAGTCAAGTAAATTTTTCTTCGTATGAAGCCACTGAGTCATCCTCTTACCTCAATTACTGGAATTGTTTTTCCATCCTAAGACAAAACACCTTAGGAAAATATTTCCCAAGAAACATACCTTTTAATTCATCCCAATTGAGAGCATCAATCTCTTCACTATCCCTGTTATTTTTCAATATCGACCACCACTGATCAGATTCACCTTCAAAACAGTATACAACGAAACTAACCTTTTGATGTTCTGAACAACCCATGACATTGAAAATCTTCTCCAGTCCTTTAATCCATCCTTCAGCTAGCTGAGGGCCATATGATCCTCTGAATGATGGGGTATGTTTTCTCAGGAAATGCTCCACTACTGTCATGTTCCTCTTTGGTTGATCTCGCTGATCTCGTGCATTGATACCACAACCTTTTTGATCCTGAGTCAATTGTTCCATCACTGCAACAAACTATTCATTTTGGATTCCGACCATCTCCGATTGCTGATTTGGAAGGTTGTCTTCCTCCTGATGTCGTCCCATCAATTTTTCCCTATTTCCTCTGTGGAAAACCATTTCGAACACAAAAATATCTTAGACAGAGAAAAATGGTATTAATTAAATGCTATATTACAATAAATTACTTTATAGATATTAATATAACAATACCCTAACACCTAATGTTGTCTAAACAGACCTCTGATACCATCTATAAGGACTCGACCTTAAACATTTACATAATATTGAATTAAACGAATAATTCACATTGATAATATTTTCCGTTTTAGAGTTTTAGATAATTTGGAAATAACTATTACATATCAAAAGATTACAAGGTAGAAACTTCTACAAAGTTTTAATTTTCTTCATAAAATATAAACTCATGAAAAAAAGAGTCATGTATAGTTCCATGTTTTAGACAGCATGACTTTTTTTTGATCCCATCCTTGACCCGATTTATCTTTATGTCCTGTGAAAACATTTCAAAACATTGGATGAGCATAAAAGGATCAGTAATCATTATAAAACAAATAATTAAAAACATTTTTTCATAAATACCTAAAAATCATGAACTCTTTTACTTACCCCATGAAATCATAATATTTAAAAATGATTTATAGAAATCATAAATCAAAAAGGTAACTTTTAGCATCCATATCATACTTACATTATAGATATCACAGCTACATAGGGAGTTACTTTTGAGTACCCATCATAGAATATTCCCTAAATCTCTTAGGATAAAGATTAAAGTTTACCTCCTTCGTGTTACCTAATTCATTGGAGAGCTATCTATGTCTCACCCGCCCAAGGTTTGTCACGGTACCACCCGTATACGTAAATAATGCCAATGAACCATAACATGATCATAACACATAAAAAAAGCATAAATGAAATATAATATTTCCACATTATAATAATTAAATATCATTTGAAGATATTGAAATAATATATCCATTCTCAAAATAATTTTCAATACCAAAATAGGTAAAAAGAGTATATGGTATTTATTTTTCCTTTTAAAAACATTACGGCTTATTAAGGAAGCCAAAGATCAAATAATACTAGTGGTGGCGGAAGGGTCATTGTCACCGCTTACGTAAAAAACATTAATTTTTGTTGTTTAGTAAACTCTTCTTAGAAATATATTCCGTTTGAAAAGTCTAGTGTGTTTATATATCATATAAAAGAATGTTTTGTATTTAAACAAAATATGCCTCAATTAAAGGGGATTGGGACGAAGTCCTTTACCTCGTGTCTGAATTGACTCGATCGTTCTTTAATCTCTTGAATAATAAACTAAAGATAATTTCTACTTTATTAAGAAAGTTTTTCATGATTATTATTCCTTTTATATCAATTATTACCATGTTATAAACATTATGTAATCATTTAAGTTAATAACATCCTTTTTGTCGATATTTGGTACTTGAGTCAAAAATGAACAACTTATATTTATAAGTTTTCCATGTGGTCAATATTCCATTATATCCAGAATGATATTAATGATTTATATATCATATATATAATATATATCCATCATATACATGTATTTATAATTGTACATAACATATGGGGGTAAGAAATGAACTGCACCGTTCATGGGGACGGTAAGTCGTACGTACACATGAATGATACTTTCATTTATATTTCTTATTTTAATGGAATTTAAACATAATGATACATAGTTATATTATAATTACAGTATAATATCAAATATAATATCATTATCTCTAGCCTTTATACATCCCACTTATGGCATTAACGAGTCACATCACTTTGAGGGGGTGGTAGTCTACACTTCCTCAAACAAGATTATAGTATTTACCCAGTATGGAAACTATAAAGGCTTGATATAATTGGGAAGTACAGATGCATAAAGAAATAATAAAAATTATATATATCATATATAAATATAGTTCCATCATTATGGCCACCATGAGAGGTTGTAAGATGTAATTGAACAATCATCGTTTCGTGAGGCGTTAGTTTTCCATCCACATAAACAATATGTTCTTCATCCATTAGATGGAGGTGTGTGTATGCGTAGTTCAAATCCTTCTCATAAAAATATCATAGTATACTTAGGATACTGTTTTTTAAAAGATATGAATAAATAGATTTTATGGGTTGGAGAAGTAAAATAAAAGAAAAAAATTAAGAGACACTATTACCTTTAATTTGGGTAACTCCCTTTGGTATGAACCAAAAATAACTTCATGATGTTCCTTCTGCCTAAGTTAAGGCTTATAGTAGGAGGACATGGATGTAGGTAGCTTAAGTGGGAAGCGGTTGGACGAGACAAATGTCTTGAGAGGTGTGATTTATTGGTTTGCAGTGGATTCCTTTTATAAGGGAGAGGATGGGATCTTTATGAATGTGTGAAAATATTATTTTATTATATAATGATATTAGGTTTATAATTGTTCAAAAATCATTATGGACGAATCTAAGATAACTAATATTCTAAATAAAATCATCCAATCCGAATTGGACATGTTTTAGATAATATTTTAATCATTATAATCTTATTTATTTAAATCACTTATTAATGAGATAAATATTGTATCATTATTGTGTCATAAAAATTTTAATTTATTAGATGTATAATAATTATAAAAAAAATACCATGATATAGGAATGATTTATAAATTTCCAATTAATATTTATAGTCGAACCTATAATTTATATAACACCATATAAAAATTAATTACTAAAATATTTTTGTTAATGTCAATTTTGTCTTTACATTAAATTAATTATTCTAAAGTGTCATTATCTTTCATAAGTGGCTCCATGTGGTACCAAAATAGACCCATGGATGCCCATTGTTGGAAAATACTCATCCAATAAGGTTTCTACAAGTGTTAAGGTGATTTTTAATTATTATATTATTCTTTTTACCTTGAATTACCTTATTTAACTTTAACCGCGGTAAATAAAAGTCAAAAGTTACTATTTACCAAAAATTACTTTCATCTTAATGAACCAAATTTTACTTTTGATAACAACCATGTATGTCTTATTTTTGAAACTCAATTCCCAGAAGTGGTAAAAATTCATTTAAATGAAAATGTCAGTTTTTTTTAACTACCACTAAGTGGTTTCACTGTTCATCAAAAATTGAATTTTTTCCGAAAAATACCAAAAATTCCGCTGAATCTATATTTGATATTCCAAATTCAAAAGTGATGTTTATTTTTAAAAATTAAAAACATAACAGTTTCATTAATGAATTTTAAAATTATTTCCCTTTCTTAAAACAAATAGCGTGTTTTTAAGAAACAATAACTTTGAAAAGATCGTCACTTGTTTATGTCCAATTACAAAGTGAAATCAATTTCAATGACCAAAATTAGATTAAATTGGAAAAATATATTCTAATTACACTTAAAAAAAATGAAAAATATTATCTATCCATATAAATAAATCATATTAAAACATATTTTTGTATTAAAATACAATATCTTCACTATTCATTAAAAATGATCTTTATCAGAAAAATCCAAAAAATTTACAAAAAGTAAATTTTGATGTCCCCAATCTAAAGAAAGAATTTATTTGGTCAATTAAAATGTATTAAAGTGACCAAAACTATATTTAAGGATTGTTCTCCATTAAAAGGCAGTAAATCAGCCTTTTAATGTAAATTATGCTTAAAATTAGATTTAATCACTTTTTAGCCGCTATCATTTATTGGATGAATGTAAATACATTTAAAAAACTTTTATAATAATATTGTATTTAGTTTTATTCATTCCCTACATTAAAATTGCTAGGATTTAACTACCATATAAAATAATAATATTATATTATTAGTGTGCTACGTAAGATTTCAAAGAAACCCGTAGTTGCGTATCGGGTACGCTATCGATCATAGAAACCCCATTGAATTAAAATTAATATTTAATTAAAAAATATTAATAAATATGAAATATGTATTCTTCTTCATTTACTTGGTATGTTACAAAAAACAAAAACAGTTAGTAAATTCTTTTGATAGGTTCATATTTAGATCCTAGTGTCAATGGATCATGTGGTGGTGGGACATCACTAAAAAACATTATATGATGGTTCAGGTTCCATCAGTGGTTGATTTATTTTCTAACTACACTAGACCACTGAGGATATGCAATGTGTGTCCCTTATATTTATTCTAATGTTTGTATGATTGGAATATAAACCAAAATAATCTAATAATGGTATTGTGGGTATGGTTTCTAAAACATTCTCATTCCTTCGAGAAAACCTCTATTTTATCCATGATTAGGAAACTATATGTTCTCTGAAAGTAGGAAAAACTCTTTTTATCACCCGATTTAACAATGTATATGCATTGATTTTGACTAATCTAGACTACCATTGGAGTCTATGTTGATTTATATAGGGGAATAATTCATATAAAAAATATACATGTTCTTAAAAACATGGATTTAAGTTTTCACTATTATTATCACATATTTTAGTCCTTCCTATCTTGACGTTCATGTATTAATGGCCATTATAGTGTTCGTAATCTTCTTGTTTTTCAATATATTTTGAGAAAATTCTTAGGTGTCCTACTTGTGGACTACTATAAAAGCATGTATTTTTCAACTGTTTTCCATTCCCTAAAGAGTAATGATTAAATAATTCTTTCCTGATGCTGGTGATCATATTCAATAAGATTTGAATTGATTTGCCTTATTATAATGTGACAATGTAGGGTATACCATGGTCATTGGATATTGGTATAGATGATCCCGAATAACATTATACTCTTTATTGAATGTACCATTCTTTTGTAGATTCTACCAAGCATTTCAATGATTCCTAAATCATTGGAGAGGCCTCTTAGGGAGATGAGTTTCAAATGAATGAATCATTATATGAGTCATGGAGTTGGGTGAATGTTATTGTACGAAAAAAACGGAGAAGTATCTAGTCCACTAAAGATATTTTTAGTCATGATGATGTTTTGGTATCTGATAATCCATTCCAAGACCAAAATTATTTAGGGTGCTTGTTTGGGGAAGAGTCTGTGGTAGAGTTATTACCAATTCGTAGAATACATTGAGATGGGAGGAACCAGTAGAGGTCTTCATAAGCCATAGAGGTATAAGGGAAAGAAAGAAAACATGGATATAGTTATTTGAATCATAATAAATAGGTGAAAATCCAAGGGGTTTACGTATTACTCATTCATCACTAAACCAATAGAGATATGGTCAGCTAAAAGATTCATGACCATGGAAATGGAGGGTTATCCCTATAAGAATGAACATGTGAATGATTTCAACATGAATATGATTAGTGGATTTGAAATTTTCTATGTTGGTGACTCTAAAGACTATGGTATTAAAAATATGGTTTATATTTATGATTATTCATTAGAGAACCCTATTGGATCATAATGTGAGGAAGATGTGATGGTCATAGAAGAATCATGGTACATTATTATACAATTAGAGGAACAAATTCGTGGGAATGTCTTGATTATTCATTATTCTAATTAGAATGTAAGAAGTATAAATATGAGACCAATGAATATGGATAAAACAAATAGAAGAGGGATTGTATTGATAGGAAAAACCCTTTCTATCCAGAGGCTTTTGTGATAAGAATATAATAGTATACGAGTTGATAAATGATTGGGAAAAATTGGCCTACCAATCTGAAGACATTATCAAATATGAACATGATAAAAATGTAACTGATATTTTACATTAATTATATTTGGAGGTTTTATCAATTAGGTTCGGTTGTTATTTTTAATAATATTGTTCTCTGTTATTGGGTTTTATGTATCTTGTTGGAACAAGGATGTTTCACACTTTTTCCACAAATGAATTAAAAAAAGAGTGAATGAAATCACGATCCAATGGAATAACATATAAAATATCTATTCATGATATGGGTATTTAATTAGAAGATCAATGAATATGATAAAAACATAGATGGGATGATTATTTTAGATGTAGGAATGATATCATTTATCAAATCCAAATTCTTGAAATTGGAAAAAAGGGTTATGTAGAATAATACCACATAGAACCAAAGAAGGAGATGTTAATATGAAAAATTGAATTTAGTATGAAGGTGAATGAGATGATAGGATATATAATTATAGGATGAAAAGGTAAAACCACCTTATAAACAACATGCATGCATCTCACTATGATATTAATATGGTATGATATGTTACCCTAGGGGACCACATAGTTATCCATTAAACTACATAGTAGGACTAGTAACTAGAATATCCTACTTGTTTACCATTAATGTTTCTCCCCTTACTATAGATCCCAAATAACTATAATTCCTCCAAATCATTAAATATAATCCAAACACTCCTTATAATTATTCATAGAATATTTAAATCCATATATATGTACTCAAATAAAAAAACCATAAATAAAGAATAAAAATTTAATGTGGCATATAGCTAATCCATCCAAAATCCATTCCATGGGACTAAAATAACTAACACTAGAAAATATGTCATTACAATTTTATTCAACTATTTATCATTGCAAACACGGTAATGTATTAATTTATTATAATTCATGTATATTTATTTGACAAGAGAAATATATTATCACAATATCATTTTGAGTGAATTTTCAACTGATGACTATATTTAAAATTTCACTATTTAAAAAAAGAACACATCTACTATAGTTAATAATGATAATCATTTCCATGAACAACCTCTTATTAGGAACCTTGAACCAATATTCATTTTCATGTTTCATGTGAAAATATTATCCCTTAGATTTAAAATTGTTAGGGTATTTGACAAAATGACAAAATTATTTAAGAAATTCAATAGTATGGGTATATTATAATAAAAATATATATAACAATTAAATATATATTTCTGATAAAATCTTAAATTTGGATTCTGAGAGAAGGATACAACAATATAACATTTAATTTTATTACATGACCAATTAAAAAACATTTTCAGTCTACATTCCCCCACGTGGAATTATTTATATAATTTTTTCACTACATCTGCTATCCAAAACTATAATTAAATACTCCACACATTCATTATTTCTCTTTAACATTTAAAATAAATTATCGATAAATAAGATCATATATATATCTGTGTTATCTTTATAAACTATGTAAATAAAATTCCTGAAGATATATATAGATATTTTAAGTCAATAAAGAATTAATATGAATTCATAGTTCTTATATCATATACTGAAGTTCCTTTTTATATCATTTATTTTTAATGTTAGTGGAAAATATGATGAACAATGCTCCACCATTATGAAGTATTGATATCTATTAATTAGAGGAAAAAATATCATCAATAAGGTGTATAGAATAATAATTCATTATTATGATACTTCAATATATAGAATAGTTTTTGAGAAGACACATTTACCTATTTTTATTCTAAATAAAGAGGACTAGTGAACACTATGGAAAATATAATGTGTCTATAAAACCCAGGAACTACTTATTTTATGGGCTATATTTAAAAAATTTAAAACAAATAAATTGATTCTATATTTCCCCTTAAATATTTGATTAGAAGTAATTTTGGGTCTAATCTAATGTTATACGTCTTATTTTATAGGAATATTATGAATTTCTTGGACAAGTATTTCAATATATTCTATCATAATTGTCATATCTTGAATAATTAGTTTCTATACTATAATATTAGATAAATATTCATCATTATTTGTTATATACACCCATTGTAAGGAATCTATTTCTCATGTAAGTTCATGATATTCATTATATCAATATATAATCACGAGGATAATTTTGATATAGAATTATTTTTTTTATTGACAATTGATGTGAGTTATATGTATGGAGACCCAATCCAAAAATAATAGGAAATAATATACGGCCAATAAAATAATATGTACATTTATACGTTATATAATATAAAAAAATATTATTAGTGAATATTAATAAAAATTTGATACAATAAACATAACACTAGATTTTGATAATGATTACTTAATATCTAACAATCTTGGTTGTGGGAAACTAGTTTTTGTGAAATATCCATATTTAATGAAATGTGTAGAAAAAAATATAATATGTTAATAATTAACGAGTTATAAAAAAATTCACCCATCATAACAATGTTTTCATAATGAATATTGATAGTAGTGAATTTAAAAAACCATCCTTAAAACGGGTGATATATCGGATAATATTGATGAATTATGTAAATAAAAATTCCTTTATGGCATTTATTTGAATATTAAATAATCATTACCAAATAGGATCACTAAGGAAATCATTAGGAACTAGGTTGGGAATTTTTATCCTCCAATACACTAATCAACTACTTTATATCTATAAACTAATCATCTTCCTAGTAGTTTAAATTTCATGAATTAATGAATTTTCATGTCAATCTATGAAATTTGTAGACTACCTAATACAAAATTTATTAAATATAAGTAGGTGAATCTTATTTCAACTATTAAAATTATTACAATAAAAATAATTAAAATCAATTTTCTTTTTCTAATTCTAAAATCCATTCGATTAATAATAGTTCCTAATTATTATTTTAGAATTTATTGCACAATGATGAATTGAATAATAATGACTAATGCCTTTTATCATTAATTTTTAACAAAGACTACATTTTATTCCACTAATGAATATATTTATATTACATTAAATGAATATAAAATAACATCATTCAAGTCGTGGGATGTTCATTTCATTGGAATATATATTTTTTTTATTGTTATAGATTATGTTATATAAGTGTTGAGATATTATTATACAAATTATTTATAGAAAATAAAACGACCCAGTATTAACATGGATAGATATCACATCACTTTTTTTAACATGTAATACAATAAATAAATTGATTCCCATAGAACATTTTATTTTAGTACATTTTGAACCGTGGAATAATAAAAATGTGTACATAAGTGAGCTAAATTATCTCCCACTAGGTTATTCATGACTATGACTCTTTTAGACACATCATACATTACAGATATCATCATGACCTAGGGAAGGAAACATAAAAATGGGTGATCTCCTATGAACATTAATGGTGAAAAATGATGCATGTAAATATAAACAATAACATAAGTGTATGATAATGTGATCATAAAATTATAAGACCATACCATGCATATCAATGATCATAATCATGAATGAATTCATAAATCATGGAATATAAGTAGACATGAATAATAAATAAATAATGAAAAATAGTCATGAAAGTATAAATTAGTAGTAATATAATGAGTTTTGTCACAGATAAACATGTGATACCAATATTTACAACTCCATAAACATTTATAGTACATATAGAGGAACATTATGGGAATTTCAGCTATTGGGTTGGACACACCCCCATCCCCAGTCACAGTCCTTTCATTGTAGAAGCTTTGTATTCCTTATCTTCATATAGTGCATTAGGGTTTCCATCTTCCATTTCATGGTGACTATACCTACTAGGTGGGACACACCTCAATCCCCAGTAATAGTCCTTTCATTTTAAGATATTGGGTTTCACCATCATCACATAATGAATCAAGCCTATCAAATTTATTTCCATAATGATCACATGGGATATAAATACTTACCCAAATAATTGTAGGGAGATACTGCTCCCACATATCTTATAATAAATTCATTCATACATGTGCCAAAGGATAATAAAAAAATCATCTTATCATGACACACCAAAAGATATTGGTTTCATAAACATCAAATCATGTCCCATAAAATGTGATGGGTATTGATACCATTTAATAACATCATAAAATATGTAAATGATATAGGGTTCATAATTATTTCATCAAATAATAACATGTGAAAATATTTATATTTCAATACAATTTAACCCATGGAATCGAAATTGCGGTCATAATCCTCATTCCATTAAAACATAAACCATTATAAGAAGAATATGAATGGATCCTTTGGATCATTTTCTATAAGGTAATGAGTAAAATAAATAGAAGAAATATTTTATTGAATATAACGTGGAATGATATTTTGAATACATTTCTTGAAGAAAATATCTTTTCTTTATTGAAAATTATTTTCAAAACATACAATATTTATAAAACTATTTTCATTTAAAAGTAATTGAAACCCTATAATTAAGAATTTAAATCATTTTGAAATCAAATTCCCATGAAAAAATATACAAGAATAATGAAAAAAAAATCAAAAATACTTTTCATGAAAAATTATAAAATAATATTGAAAACATTTTCATCCTCATTTTATTTAAATCTAATTGTAACTATATATAGGAACCTTGAAAACATTTTGAAAATCATTATCACTGAAAACCTTTAAAAGAATATTGAAATCATTATGAAAGACATTTATTTGAAAACACTTTTTCATGGATAATGAATTATTGAAAAATAAATTAAATGATGTTTAATTTAATTTACGTCTAAATATTTGGAAGAATATTGAAAAAATTATTTTTATAACATGGATTTTATAAAATGCAATTTTCAGACCAGTATGATATATAGAGTGGGATTATCATAAAACAAAATTTTTAATAATTATCATAAGTACAATAGAGTGAAAAAAAGTGTACCATTTCTTGGATATAACACGAATATACATAGTTCAAAAAATTAATTGTTGTTTTTCAGAGATAGATTAAAATATTTCATCAATGGAATCATTATAAAAAACAATCTTGATAACAAATTAGATTATTGTAATAAACTGTTACCACTATTGTTAATTTATATCATAATAAAATGGAAATAATAACTTTACATAAATATTAAAATACTGTTAAATTAATGATATACATTATATAAAATTTCATAGGTATTATATACACCTCATAGTAAAATATGGGTGCATAACATGATATGTGTCTAGAAGAATGAATATTGAGACAAAACCAAATTACCAATTTGGTACATTTTAAAAAATAAAACCCTAAAATAAAGTATTGGAATTAGTTATATATATATAATTATACATAAATTTAAGAACATGTATCATGTAATAAATTAATTACTATTTTACACACTACACATATTATATAATATGTGAACATGGATTTTTCCACATAAAATTAAAACTGAGATGACAAAACACTTAATACATGAAAAACATTATAATAATGACTCCCATGAGTTAAAAACATAATATTAATCTTCTTTATTTCTTTAAAAAAAGTTTAATAAATCATATTACATGTCATAGGGAAGTATAAACACCACCCAAAATAAGGGATTGGTGATTATGACATGTATCTAATAGAAATAAACAGTGAGATGAAATCCCCTAACATTATATCATCAATCTCAATGTACTCATTAAAAATGTTTTTATTATATATTTGAAATTATTATATAAATTTTTCAGAAACATATTGATTTATCTAATATCATATATGGTTGTATTGTTACTTTATATTACACTCTTGTTAGCAATTTCAGATTAAGATTACGCTTCGGGTAAAATTTGCTTTGTGTTCCAATTGTGTCCAAATTTGTTTTATATTTTGTCCTGATATATATATATATAATGACTTAATAAATTTGGAAAATTATATAAATATAATTTATATTCAGTATATTTTAATTATAATATTCTTTATATTATAGATGTATGAAATTTAATACATCGTTCATGGACACGGTAGGGTGTACAATTACTGGAACATTGTTTCAGTTTTTTTATCATATTTAAAGACATAAAATAAATTGAAATATATTAATATATATATATGTATATAATAGTTTTAAATTTTCATTATTATTTCATATATATAATATAACTTCTCTATAGACAAACTTAATATATTCTATGTATTGTGTGACAGAATCACATTGCATTGAGAGGGTGGTAGTCTACACTTCCTCAAATGATATTTTCATATTTACATAAAATAAAATTTATAAATATATGTGTTGTAAAATAATTAAATAAGAATAATTAAATTATATTTATCATATATATCATAATTAAAATGATATTAAATAATAAAGTTGAACCATGAATTGTTGTAATTGAAAAACAAACAGTCATCATTTCGTTAGTTGTAGTTCTCAATACACATAGACAGAATGTTCATTTATAATTTTATTGAAGAGTGTGTAAGTGTAGGTATAACCATTTTCATAAAAAAATATCAATATATTGTGGTTACTAGTGTTTTTTATATGTGTGGAATGATAATAAATGAATGGGTTAAGAAATAAATAAATTTAAAGAGCACGAGGGAAGACGTTAACTCTTAATCGAGTAACTCCTTTTGGTGTTTCCTAAAGGGATTCCATGGTTGGATTTCAGACAAAATTGAGTCATAAAGGGAGTAGAGTGGGATTATTGGGACTTATTAGTAGAAAAATGGCCTAAATTTAATGGTTTGAGTGGTGTGAAGATGGGGTAGATTACTTTTCATTTTATAGTAGAGGATGAGTGGGACTCTTGTAAATATCAAAATTTATTTATTAATGGGAGGTATCCATTACCTAATGTGGAAAAAAAAAGAAAAATAATGGTTTTAAGTGTAATAACTATATATATAATCCTTCAACACATGGAAATTTGTCCACTATAATAATTTTGTTCTTTAACATCTAATATTCCCCAATTTTATCATTTTGGTTTATATTAAAGCATATCATTTTATAACCAATGAAAATTTTAAATTGAGACTAAAATAAAATTTTATTTGATAAATAATATGATACCAATGAATTATTAATTATATAAATTATTTTTCATAAAAAATCGCATTTGTTTTGGAAATTAATTTTAAAACAAGCTAATGTGATGTCCAAAAACACTACATAAACCTAGATCATGCTAATAAATCTTTTACGATATATGGGTCAATATGTTAATTGTAAAAATCATTTTCTCCATTGATAGACCATAATTAATATTTATTCACCAATAAAAATTTCTTTTTAGTATATTTTATTTTTATTAATTTTAAATCATTTAATAAAATATAATTTTACGTAAAATAACATCAATGTCACATTTGACAATATTTAGTTAATTTAAAAATAAAAATATAAAAAAATTTGGAATTCAAATATATTATATTTTTAGAAATTTAAAATTATATAGTCATCTAAAAAATAAAATAAATATTTAATAAATTTACTTCACTTTTAATATTTATTGTATCATTTATTTTTGTTAATAATTTAATGAAAATTCACTACGTTGTAATTTCATAAGAATTTTATCTAACTAAATAATATATAAAAATTTATGATTAATTATTATACTACAAATAACCCATTTTTCTTTATAAAATTTAATGTATAACTAAAAATAATATGTTTTATATATATCTCAAATTTTTATAAATGTTTAAGATAATGAAAGTTCCCCTTTTGTCTTTTTCCCTATCTAACCATTAATATAAGCAACATCTTTTTAATAATAACAAAATAAACCATAAAATTAGAACTAGTATGGAATGTGGTTTATGTATATGAATTCAATGCCTTTTCAAATTTTTTCCAGGTTATTTTCGCCATTAATATTATGGTTTAGACACATATTAAACTTATGATTTCGTTGATAACCTTAATTAATTTTAATCACATTACTAATATTTTATTTAAAATATTAATTATATATTATTAGACTAAAAATATTAGAAAAATATAAAATATTTAAAATCAATTTTTTTTTAAAAATTTAAATCCTATGAGATGGAAAATTATATATAAAGATAAGCTTTTAGACATGGCCTGAATAAAGTTTCTACAGTAAAAACATGCAAAGGATCAAAAAGTGTTTACATCTATTTTCTGTATAAAATAATTATAATGACCTAAATTGGACTTATATATTTAAAATTTTTCTACTGTGACATTAGAAAACAAATTTAAACATAATTTAACATTAGTGTGTATTTAAATGAAAAGGTAGTATTTAACTAAAATGTTGTATTTTTTACTATTCATCAAAAGGGAATTTTCTCAGAATAATCCAAAAAAATCTCCCGAAGCTAATTTTGACATGATGAATTCACAAATGAAGTATATTTTTTAAAAAATTACTCAAAAGTATTAAAATTTTCTATTATAATTGGTTCTTTATTAAAAGGTGGTAACACTCGACTTTTCATGTAATGCATTCTAATATAGTGTTGTGTGTAGCACATGATAATCTATATTTGTGAGTAATGCCTGATAAACATGGTTTTTTTCATAACTCAATATAAAATTATATTTTTTATATGTATATAAAAAAATAAAAAATAATGTGTTATATGAAATGAAATATATCATGAATATTAATTTATTTTGAAACAAATTCCGAAATTATCACGGTGTTACATTGTACCCTCCAAAAATTGAATTTCACCTCAAAAATACACAAGGTTTATCAAAGGATTAATACGTGATATTTATTTTCACAAAATCAAACATTATAAAAACAAACACTACAACTTACTATAAAAAATATTGACAAGTAACAACTATCCAATGTAACTCATAACCAGCTTCCCATTTTTGAAAACCTAATTGGGATGTTAAAACATGGACATGAATGGGAAATATAACCATAAAGTTATAATGGAGAGAGATAGATAACATGGTTATGATAATGTTTATAATCAAAAATCCAGAAGACTACAATGAGATATGGGACCCACTTATTCATAGAAAATTAAGGTACTAGGTTACCATTTTTGGTATCATGATCTATTTTCCTAATGGTAATTATTTTTCTAGAATCTAATAAATTGAATGATTTCATGAAAACCTCAACATTTGTTGCACCTTGATGGGAGTCCTCTTCTTTTATCATTCCATGATATGTTGGTAAATTTGTAATTCTTGAAGCACTAACACATCCTGAGATCCACGTGAAGTCATCCCATATGTCATCAGTTAACATAATCAAAATGTGGTGAGAATATTTTATCAAATATACATGAATTATCATGTTGTTAGATAATATTGTAATCTCACAAAATGAATCCTTAGTATAAATTAAACATTTCAAAAATGGTTCACATTATAACCCTTTAGAAAGATAAAAATACAAATCATTAGAATGATGTTCATGAATTCAACTCAACATTGATCCCCAATATTTGAAAAAATTAACTTTGGATTATAATATTCCATGCATCTCAATAACCACATTGTGAATCATTGTGATACATGGTAATAAAGTAAACTACTATAAATCCTTATTGAAGATTTCAACACATCATTATTACAATTGTTACATGAAATATTAATTTAATCCAAGAAGTTTTAATATTTATCCATGAAGAGATAGAAAAATATGTAAACAAATAAATAATCAAATCTAGGGTAATATGTTCTATAAAATTTACATTATCCAAATCAATTTTCCTTTATCCAAGAAAACCCCATTTTTATCAATATCTAGATCACATTAATGAAGACCTCCCCTTAATCAAAATAACACATTTATAAGTTATCATCACCATTCATCATATCCTTTTCAACCTTATATTAAATTGTATAATAAAAATTATTATATATTTAATTATTCTCATAACATAATATTTGTATTCCAAACCATAAATTCTTCATTAATCCAACATTATTGTAAACCATTCCTCATGATTCAACAATATATTCCTCAATTCCACTTTACTATAATATGAAATATGATTCATGTCATACAGATCCTCAAACTCAGTCTAACAATGATTTTTATATTTAATGTGATCAATAATGGAATAATATCCCATTCCATTTAACTTTTATTCACATTCTTGTAATCTCCAGCAATATAAAAAATACTCATACCACCTTTTGGATTCAATTTATGATATTTATAATTAGTAAATAGATTTTCATAATTACCATTATTTCTACATCATAACCATTATATGTTAAACAACTTCAATTTACTAAAAAAAAAATTATATTGGGGATACAATTAGCATAATGTGAAACCATATAATCATAAAAAAGATATAAAATGTCTAAATCATATATCCTACATCAATAATATATCAAAAATAAGGTCTATACTAGGTTATTCATAATCATTTTCAACATAAATCCTTATATATTGTTCATATAGAGATTGTGAATTCCCAACGAATTTTCCCAAGGAGTGTCAAATTGGTTGTGTATTAATGCCCATTGTTGTGTACTAGATTACACCGAGTCGGGCTCAAGACCCCCTTTTATAGTTTTTAAAAAAATTCACATGTGTTCTAGAGACGCATCCACTTATAATTTCTATACGGGGATTTATTTATAGGATTCCACTCAATCTATACTTTACCAAAACTCTAGGACATTGTATTTAAGGTTAAATCATCATTATACTTATACATAGTGACATTTATAGACACATCTGTAGAAGTATACCTAAGGATATCACAGAAGTATTCACATCTTAGTTTCCAAAGTTTTTCTGATCTATTGTAGTGAAACAAAATATAATGACATATTCTTAATGTACATCGACATTATATCACTTTTTTAGAATTCTTAATAAATTAAAATAATAATTCCCAAATTCCGTATTGGTTTTGTTCCTTAGGAATTACAGAAACATAAATAATAATAATTGATCTAAATTATCTCCCACTTGGTTTTTAATGATTATAACTCTTCTTATAAACATCATACATAATTCATGTCTTCATAATATGTGGAAGGAAACATAAAATGGGGTGAGAATTGAGGCCCAATAAGGGTAAATGAGGCAGACATGTAAGCATAAACATGATCGTCAGATCCTGATAATGTGGTCATAATATTTGAAAATCATACACTACAAATATATGATCATTAAAAAGAATAATGGATGAAATCATGGATTTTCATAACACATGAATAATATGTAATTAAATAACATAAGCCTTGAAATGAAAATATAGGAATAATCAATGGAATTTCAGAATATATAATAATCTGATATCATTCCATTTAATTTAAGACACCTTTCAAGAACATATCATGACACATCATGAGAACTGTACCTACTGTGAGGGAAACACCACAAACCACTGTTATAGTTATTGTGTTTGTAATGGATTAGGTTTCCTTATTTTCTTATAATGGATCATGTTTTCTAATCTTCCATCTTCAAGGTGAATAAAAAAACATTACAGGACACACCACCATCCTATTCCATAGTCCATTCCTTTTAATTGACCAGTTTTCCCCATCATCCCATTGTGAATCAAAACCATATAGTTAATTCCCATATTTATAACATGTTATATACATATTTACCCAATGAATTGGTGGGAGAAAAAGGTCCCAGTCATCTCTTAAAAAAATATCATACATACCCCACAAGATAATAAAAATTATATCACATCATTACCTTAAAAAATTGATGGGTTTTAAATAAATTAAATAAAAACCCAATAAATGAAATAGGTGTCCTTAACATTTCATCGCAACATAGATAATGGAAAAGTGATAGGTTTTATAAAAATATCAAAAAATAATAACACATTAAATAAATTGGGGTTTGGAAGAATATGAAATATAGAATAGAAATATATTTCATTATCATCATTACATCAAAACACAAAGCAATCAAGAAAAATATGAATGTAACCATTGTGTAATTTTCTATACGGTATTGAGTAACATTAAATGATGTCATCAAAGATGAATGATATCGTTGAATGAAATTTTGAAAACATTTCATCAGTAAGACGTCCAATATTTATTGAAAAGTATTTTTAAAAAATAATACATTTAGAAAACCATATTATTTGGAAATTCATTGAAGACCTGGAATGAAGGCTTGAAATAATTTTCAAAAACTTTTCCCTTTAATAATTATAAAACAATCATAAAATAATTTTATAAATGTTTTCATTGAAAATTTATAAATTCATCTTGAAAAACATTTTGTACCAATTTCTTTGAGATCATGTAGATAACATATAATGAAATCTTGGAAACATTATGAATATTATTTTCCATGAAAACATTTTAAAGAAGTATGAAAGGGTTTTGAAAAAAATATATTTGAAAATAATTCGATGTCATATAATGATTTCTTGAAAAAAAAATTAAAACTTTTTTAATTGAAAATAAAATGAATAAAATATTGAATATATTTTAAAGCATTTTTATGTATCATTGTTTTGAATGAACAAATATTTCATTTTGAAAGGAGAAATAAAGACATATTTTCTGAAAATAATTTTTCTTATTAATTATCCTATATAAAAATGAGAGAAAAATGGTAATACTACATAGATATAACATTCATATATATATTTTAGTGAAATTCCTGGTATTTCTTGACATACAGATCATTTTTTTTCATTAATGGAAATATAATCCTAAACAAACTTGGTACATGATGATATTGTAGCAATAATCTGTTTCCAAAACGGTAACATTTAATCATAGAAAATGGTAACAATAACCTTCAATTAAGCTTATAATAACATTAAATAAAATATATTTATTATATAACATGTAAAAAGAGGTATATACTCCTCATAATAGAATATGGGGCCATAACATGGAATGTTTCACAAAAAAGGTAAATTGTGAAAACCATACTATACCAATTTAGAACATTTACAAATATAAATCATGTGAAATAAATTACATATTATTGATATATGGATATAAATAAATTATTTTAAAATTATAATATAATATATTCATGTGTAGTGCACAGACGATATCTATGAAATAATAGGGGAACAAGGAATGTGCTTCAATGAAATTCAATGTGAGATGAGAAAACACATAATACTTGAGTTACATTAGAATTATGATCCCAATGACTAAATGAAATTATCAAAATATTTTAATATATTAAATAAATGAAATAAATAATATAACATGTCATAGGTAACTATATACACCTCACAAATGAATCGAGCGGTGATTATGGCAATATGTTAGGGAAATAAAATGTGAGATGAAATCACTTTACCATTTGTCTTGATTTTTGTTATAATCATTCAAAAACCTGTATAATAAATGAATAATTACTATATTTCATTTTAAAAAAATATTATATCTACTATAATATATTATTTTAATATTTCGTTATGTTACACAATTGTTAAATATTTCATGTTTTTCTTACACTTCCTGATATATTTTCTTTTTTTGGATTCTGTATTAACTTTTTATATATATGTTACTTATAAATTTATTTTGATTCATAGTATTATAAAATGGTATAAATATAATGTTTATTCAATAAATTTGTATTATAATAGTCTATATCATATAGAAGTGTGAAATGGATTACACCGCCAATGGAGACTGTAGGTCATACATATGCATGAATGTTGTTTACATTTTTTTGTAATTTTGGAAGGAAAAAAATATTAAATATATGTAAATATGTATATAATATAATTAAATTATTATTATTATCTTATATATTTCATCTAAGTTCAATAGAAAGACCTTTAAATACATTCCATTCATTGTGTGAACGAATCACATCGCTTTGAGAGGGAGGTAGTACACACTCACGCAACCAAAATTATCATATTTACACCAAATGAAAATTATAAATACTTTTTTATAACATAATTATATAAGATCAATGAAATAATATGTATCATATATATCATATACTAATATAGTTTTAATGGTGGTAAAAGAAAAATGAACAATCATCATTTCAGAAGGCAGTAGTTCTTCATACACATAGAAAACATTTCTAATACCCATCAGTTGGAAGAGTTTGTAAGATTTGGTATAAAAAAATTGAATAATAACTTATCAATATATTTATTATACTATTTTTTTATATATTCATGTAATAATAAAATTTAATGCGGTGGAGAAATATTTAAATAACAATATCTTGAGGGATGTTGTCACATCTTAATCGAGCAACACATTTTTGTTTTCCCCAAAGGGATTCTATGGATGGAATTATAAAAAAGTAGAGGCTTCATATAGTAAGGTATGTTTGTTAAAGAGATAATTGTGAAGAAAATTTCTAATCTTATGCGGTTTTACATGTGTGATGAAGTGGGATAGTGCATGCCTTTTTATAGTGGAGGATTATTGGCAGTCTTGAAAATACCCAAAGTTATTCATTAATGGAAGGTATCCTTTACCTATTGATCCTCTAAAAGAGACAAATAATGGTTATATTGGGAATAATAGTTGATAGAAAGCTCTAATGTTGAGTATATATGGTTTCCTTAAGACTTTTCCATTCCTCTATGTTTTGAAAATCCCAAACACATTTTCTAAAGGTAAGTAATCTTTCTTTGTGCTATTTTTATCTCAAAGAAAAATATAATTCTCTAATAAATGTTTTATAAATACCATGGTTTCCATATGTATTAATTAATGTCTTATCAAAATCATATCTAATTTTCTTATATAAAAAAATTGAATCCTAATCAATAACATCAGAATCATACAGTTCCTTAGCTGCCATGTAATTCTTTTTTCAGACTCTAAATTATCTGAAATTATGAGTCTAATTTATCTGAAATTCAGACTCTGAAATATATAAAATTCATAAACCTAATTTCTTAAAATTCAGACTCTAAATTTATCATGAATCCCTAATTTTAGTTTATCTGAATTTTAACACTGAATTCCAATGAATTCAGACTCCCAATTCCTAATAATTAATGCTACAAATTCATTGTAAAACAGAACCTGAAAAACTATTTTCCTTGACTCATTGTTTTTCACTTGTTTTAGAAATTGACTAAATTTTATCCATAATGTAATTTAATTTCGTTGAATTATTGTCCAATCTATATCTATTCTTATTTTACATAAGTTACATAATCGTAATAATGTTTTTCTTACATGATACAATTTCCTTACACATGTTTTTGTTACAAGGAAACAATTTCATACTATCATTTTCTATCTAACCATTGGTAGAGTGAAACATGTGTAGGTTCCTATGAAATTAAAGGTAAAGTACTATTTTTGAAAGAAGGATTCATCTTTTAATGATTTTCTTATAAATATGAGTTCATTTTTATGCGCTTAATACACATCGATTGATTATCCTAGTGATTTGATGCTCTGAAGTGATTTCTAGAGAGGGAAAGACACTTTTGCCTTTTTTTAGTTTATGAAAATCTTGTTCCACCATGAAAATCATGTTCACCTAGATTTGTGAAACTCTGATTATTGATATGTCCAATCAAGTAATTCTGGGGACATGAATATAGAGATGTTGACTACCTTAATGTTCAATAACATGTGGGGATAGAAAGACTGATTCTGGTTATCTTATCATGGGCTTACCCAAGTGTGGATAAGATAGACTTTATTGAGAGTATAAATCAAGGGACATTTATCCATGCTTTTTGGATACCCATCTCATTGGGTTAAAATATTTACTCCCTGTTTACGTGTTTGTTTTTACATGTTTTTATTTCTGCTATATTTTTTTAAATTAAAAATTATAACATTATTATACTTTCTTATACATGTATAATTTGAAAAATAAGGTTATATATGCTTTAAGGGTGATTCTTCCCCTAGATAAAATTACTTATATTTTTGTATATTTATCCCGATTAAGAGTATGTTTCTTATAATTGGACATGGTTCCTTCCAATTATCCCATTAATTTTGAGCCAAATTGGGTTTTCAATTTAACTTATTTAAAATTTTTAAGCATATATATTCATTTAATGTTAATAGATAATGTTTTTTAAACATAAAATTCACCCCTATTGTATTTGATAATATACATATACAATTTTGGTCATACAATTTGTATTAGTGTAGGAATATAAAATACTTATACAAACATAGATATTTTCTTTCTAAAGTTTTTCTTCTTCAAATTTTTATAACATAACATTTTATGTTCATGTTTGTATTAATGATATTTATCTCTATTTATAAACATTTACATTTAACTTGTTTTGTGGAAAAGTTATTTTCTTAGAAAATGGTTGGTCTAAATGTTGGTTATATATACAATATTATTCCTACCAGACCACTAATAATTGATTCTAATTATTATGACTACTAGAGAGATAGGATGAAGAACATTTATCATTAATACTGAAGTAGACAACATTTTCATACTCACTAAAGATTTCAAAAATCTGGATAATGAATTCATAACTTTTGGAAACCAAGAAAAATAGAATATCAATAAAACTACAAGGTACAATATACAAAGTATTGTTCTATTTATAGGAATATATATAGTTAGATATATTCTTTTGAATTTTCTAACTAAATTTTGAAGATAATTTATGTGACACATTTTTTAACTTCTAATGTTATTGAAACTAGATTAGATATGTTAGGATATTAATATAATAGATTTTTGTTTTCTTATAGAGAAGCTTTTTTCTATGTACAAAAAAATTTATGGCCATTTTCAATAGTCTTCAATATATGGGAGAGAGTGGTCCTAATGATGAATTTCTTGTGGATAAGTTAATTGTCATCATGCCCTTTGTGTTGGAATAAAAAAGGACAATTATTGATGATAACAAAAAGAATCTAACATTACACTTGATGAGTTATTTGGAACACTTCTTCAGAGTGAATTATGAGTTTAGAGAGATGTTGATTTCAACAAAAATGAGAATGGAAATGGAACTGCACCTTTCAATACTACATCTAAATCCAAGACACCAAAATGAGTAACTAGACAAAAGAAAAGAGAAAGGCTGTTATATCTGTATCTAGTGACAGTGATCATTCAAAATGAGTTAGATAATATTGCTCAAAAGATGAACAAAATTGTAGAGAGGATATATTTTCAGTATAGATATATGATAAAATATCAAATGGATAAGACAGATTCTGATGTAACCTATTATTAATGAAATAGGGAAGAACATATCAAAACTAATTGTCCCATACTTTTTAGAATATGCAAGAAGGAAAGAAATTTGTAAGAAACAAAAATAACTATTAAAAATCTATGGGTAAGAAATCAATGAAATAAAATGACTCCCAGAGTGCTAGTGGGGGTGACTATTTAGATGAATCATTAGAATAAGAATCTTTTGTTCAAAAGAATATCGGTCTTATAGCCAGAGTACCTGTTGAAAATCCTAATATTATAGCCATGGTAAACAATGAAGACTCGTCATCCAATATTTATATAAATTTTAATTTACCTAGTGAAGAATATGATTATTCCTTAGATGAATAATCTTCTTCATCTGTAGATAATACATTAAATGAATTTGAATATGATTCTATATTTTATACACATCTTGATATAGAAAATAGTAATATAAAAATGATGTTAGAGAAATAAAACTCTCAAATTTCTTTCTTAACAAAAGAAGTATCAGATCCTTTTAAATATCATGATAAAAAACTATGGATTTTGAATGTGTTTCTAAAAACTATATGGTATTAAATTATGATAAGGATAAATTTTCTAAACTTATTTAAAATGTTATTTCTATGAAAAATGGTTTATAGAATAACTAATGTTATAAAACTATTGACTGAGAGGATATGTATTTAGACTTCAGACTTAAATCTGAAATTTTTCCTTTAAATTTTTTTTTCCAAAATTTACTTTGGAAAAGAAATTATTTGATAAAATGTATTCACAAATTATTCCCCTAGGGAATAGTTTTTTAATTATTTATACTCATTCAAAAACATTTTTTAGTAATAATTATTTTATTCCCTAAATTGCACCATTTTGCACCAAGTGTCAATGTGGTGGTCAATGGGAGATAAATTTTTCTTTAAATAAAATAAATCCTTATTTTTAATAAATCTAGATTTTCTTTTAAAATTAGGATTCATTGGATATAAATTTAAAAAATTTTAGAACCATGAATGTTAGGATTCTGAACATCAAACTCCTTTATTTTCATGAAAATAAAGAAAGTACCAACAACAATATATAGTAAATAGATTTTGGATGTCCATATCACATGAATGGTAACAAGATCATCATTGAAAATATTTTCATAACGAATGGAGAAAAATAATCTTTCTGAGAAAATTCTCTAGGATAAATTGTTGGAATATGTAACATTTTGTCATGGAAATACATTAATTTAGAATGATTTATCTTTCAATGGTCTTATGAAAACCCAAATAAAATATTAAAAATATGTGATAAAGTATATCTTGTGAGTTTTAACAATGATAAAATTATTGTATGGAATTCCAAGGATGAGTATTATCATTATTTTCATGGTAATGATAAGGTTTACACACATAACATTAAATACCTTAGGGGTTGTGATCTTCCTTGACATAGTTCAATGGAGGATAAATCGTGGTTATGACATAGAATACAAGGAAACTATGACCTTATAAACCTATGGAAACTCTAAAAGAAAATAATTCTTAAGGATATATCAGAGCCTATATATGATTCTTCAAATTTCTTTTGATCCATGTCAGTATGGTAAGAAAGATAAGTCAAGCATTGAACTATTGGTGATTAATTATAGCTAATGAATATTTATTTTTTATGTCCAACACAAACTGGAAGTATTGGATGAAAATACTAGTTATTTAAGTATGAAAGGAAATACTAATGACATATCATCCCCTAGAACTCTTAAATAGAATAGTGTCATTGAATGAAGAAATATAATTATTAACGAAATAACTAGAAGCATATTGAATTGAATCCCAACCATAGAACCAATGGTCTTATCCAACTAGCATGGGATGTCATGAAAACGATGCAATAATACCCTATCCCTACTACAGGGGGATCAACAAACTAAACCCAAACTAGCAGGGACATTATTCGGATCACCACTCCCTTAAACATTACAATACATAGATGTGTCAAAACATAACTGAGATTGAAATGTTCCTAAAATGTTATTCATACATGGAAAACCACACAGAGAGTTTCACACACAAGGGTTCAAGCACTAATGGTTGAGAAAACAAAACCACCACTGCTAATTATATCCAAGGTCGGAATTTTACCCCGATAAGGATTACATCCCAAAGGGATAGGGTTCATACATCCCTTTCCACCACACTAGACCATATAGATTGAATCCACCATATTGAAACCTCAAACTGAGACCACGTCCCACAAAAAAATGAAAATTGTTAAAATGAAATCCCTTACACCCTTGATGTTTTCTAACTACGAGAAAACTTTACTTTGGGATCTATGACTAGAGCTCAGATGATTGATGCATCACCTACATCATAGTCAGGCACTGAAGCCCCTAAATTGAATATATTCCTCTAGTGAAACAATTAACTACATCACAATCCAACAATATAAGTAGAAAAATACACATTCTAGAAACCAATTACCTTTTCAAGATATCTTCACCATGATAGGGACTTAGAATTTATAGATGCATCAGATATTTCACCCTGAATATGAAAAAATATAAGTAATAAAACCTAGAAGACCCCACCACTCAAAAAAGGAAGTAAAAATTTCTTGGAAGAGAAACACACGTTCATCTATGGAGAATCCATTTATAGGTTCCACAACATCCACCTTCCTCACCTAAAATCACCTTCACCACCTCAAATGAAAACCTATAGAACCAATGGTGTTAAAATTCACTCTTGAATATTCAAGAAACATATTAATCCATAATTCCTTTCAACTCATTTGACATAAAATCCTCCGCTATAAGGGGATTTATATAATACAAAAACTAAGTGACATAACCTCTACCCTAAAACCTTGGAGGAGTGTCTGTATTTTTATCGAAACAGGGACCCTTCAACTATGTATATCATAAGGCCACACATAAATCATGCATTAGCTCATTTGGAGAGAATACATGAGCTAACAAGAAAACTTAACGACAAAAACAATCTAGCTCTTCTGTAAAAATGTCCCTCAAACCAAATAAAGACATATGAGGGGAACCACGGTAATGGCTTCATAAAACACCCCTAAAAATAAAACACTGACCAAATCTTCATCCCAACATATCATCAAAACAGAGTACCAAAACATTTTTCAAACGGGATGGGTTCTCGAACTCAAAACATCCCAAAAAAGACCCAAAATATCATAGAACAAACCAACAAAACCCCATTTTTCCAATCATCAAATGTTATTTAAAAACCAGTTTTCTTAAAATAAATAGGTTAGAAGTTAGTGCATTCATTAATGGTATCCCATATGCCTCACACATTCATGTGTATGTGCCCCACTATGCACCCACCTTATATACGTCCAAACACTCATCCATTTGTCCCATTAATAGTCCAATATTCTATATAAACACATGCATGTGGTCACCCATGAGGATACTGTAGACAAAAACCGATCCATTCCACTTCTCATAATCAAAACATTCTATCCTCAATTTCTCTTTCTCAAAACCATTAACAAAAAAATCAAAACCCTATTTACATCTTACAAAACATTTCATAAAATCTTCATTTATTCCATTAAAAACTAACTTTCTTGTTCTACACATTAATTTAAAAAAACTTCATGGTTTATGAAAATAAATTCATAAAAAACCATTTAATTAATACTCTTCTCATATTATTTAAAAAAAGGTCCCAATAAATCAAAAAACATATCATATGGTTAATAGAAACCAAATAATAATCCATTTACAATTTCCACATATTACTTCAAAAATATTTCATCACATTAAAGACACAATTCAATACTTGAGTGAATTATATTTTAAACAATTTTTCCAACCCCACTTTAACGTACATTATACATTCAAAAATGTTGTGAACACACACCATTTACAATTTCAAATTAATTCTGAAAATAAATTTCCACCCTGACAGAAATAAAACAAGTTAAAAATTACTATAAAATCATTTCACAAAAAAATCGCATTTCATAAGAGGAGATAACCTCCATTGATACCATTTTGTCCTGAACTGGATCTGGTCTCTATCAAAACATACACCCGACCTATTCCACAACAAGACCTGATGGGAATTCTCTATTCCAATGGGCCATCACAAGTGCCCGAGTATAATAAATAAATGTTGGAAATGGTTTACCTGAATTTATAATCATAATAAGACCATCAAATATAATAATATAGAATCTTATTTTTTAAAACCGAACAACTCTTAAATAAAATTCATAATTTAAAATTTAGTTTTGCTAAAAATCCCAAGGACTAACACAAAATAATAATGCCATAAAGAACATCCCAAGAAACTTTACATGGAAAGGGGCATCACACACAATAAATCTCCACCACAACACATCATAAGGAAAACTTGTAACCCGAACAACCTGTTCTAAAAGCATTACCCAATCCGTCAACAAGCATTATGAAGTCGTCTTACCCCCAATGGTGTATGTAGGGTTTGAGGCAAATAATAATAATATCCCACACAATGATATATTATGTAATTAATATTTTAGGTTGAAAATATTGCATGTTTTTATAAACAAGAACACTAGAAACAGTTTCAAATAGATGCAACATTGAAATGCTAACAAATTTCAAGAGGGATACTTTCACTACTAAAAACCGGGTTTTCTTAGGGCAGATAAAGGCCCGCCATTTATCAGCTCTTTTTTAGTGCTATTAAAGGGGACCCCTTTATCATCTATTTTTTTAGTAGCTCTGAAAATGGGGGGCTTTTTCAGTGCCTTTTCCTAGCACTGATAATTTTAAAATAAAATTCTTGAAAAATAATATATTTTTATGTAAGTATATTTATATTGAAAAAAATATATTATATATATTTTTAAATATGTTTTAGATATGTATAAAAATAATATTACATTTAATATATAATAATTATATTGAAAATGGATTTAAAATGTTTTAAAAAATATTATATCTTTATAATGTTCTAATTATCATTGTTTAATAATAATTTAATATAAATTTAAAGAGACATGAATTAAAAAACATTATAAAAGAACAAATCTAACTTAAAAATTTAATGGAAATTTCAAATGACGTTAACTCTTGATCTGGGTGTTCGTTTGAGGTCTACAACATATCAAATCAAATCCTGTGATGATATATACACGCTAGTGACCCAAAAGAATATTTTTTCAGATTTTTCAATGCCATGAAGGCACTGAAGTGCTTCAAAACTGAGTTTTTTTCAGGATGCCCTGATTTTTTTAACTTTCAAACAGTTGTAACTTCTGATCCAGAAGTCCTGTAGGCCTGTAATACATATCATATCAAATATTGTTTAATTTTTATTTATTTCGCATGTTATGGATTTGAAATAGACTTCTGGATTAGAATTTATGGTCTTTTTAACATATTATGGCTTTTTAGATACACATATATATGTATTTATTCATAAATATATTTATGTGTCTGTGTGTGTGTCTGTTGTATGTATGTATGTATGTATGTATTTATTTATAAACACACATGAAAAAACTTATTTTATAAATGTATATAATCTAATCTTATAAATATATATTAATATAAAAATAAATATATGGATAAAAATTTATAACTAAATATATATTAATAGATGAATATATATATATATATTAAAATATTAAAAAAATATGTAATAAAATAACAAAATATATGTATATTAATATAAATCTATATTAATATTCAAATAAATATAACTATAGATATAAATAAATATAAATATATTTTAATATAAAAATATATATACACACATTGATATATGAATAAATATAAATGTATTAATGTAACTAAATATATTTATCTTAATATGAATTTATATTTATATGTGAATAAATATAACTATAAATATATAAAGAAATATATATATATTATTATTAAATGGATAAAAATCCAATTGGCACAGTGGTAAAGCTAGGGGAGCGCAAGGGGGGAGGTCAGAGGTTCCAGGTTAAGTTGAAGTAGGGCCATGTGGGCAAGTGTTAGGGGGCTGTGTGGGCAAGGGAAGTGTGAAAGTGGAGAGGGAGGGGGCTCTGCCTAGCATTGATAAAGGGGAGGGGGTTCAAGAGATATTAAAATATCCCCGGCCTTTATCAACTCTTTTTTAGTGATGTTAAAGGGGACCCCTTTATCAGCTCTTTTTTAGTAGCACTGATAAAGGGAGGTCTTTATCAGTTCCTTTTCCAAGCACTGATAAATTTTAACAAAAATTTCCTAAAAAATAATATATTGTTATATAAGTATATTTATATCGAAATAAATATATTATATATATTTTAAATATGTTTAAGAAATGTATAAAAATACTATTAAATTTAATATATAATAATTTTAGTGAAAATGGATTTAAAATATTTTAAAAAATATTATTAATTTATAATTTTCTAATTATTATTGATTAATAATCATTTAATAACAATTTGAAGACGAAATAAAATTAATAAAAGAACTAAAATAAGTTGAAAATGTAATTGAAACATGAAACAACATTAAATCTTGATCCAGTTGTCCATTTGAGCCCTATAACCTATCAAATTAAATCATGTGATGAGATCTGCACTCTAGTGAACCATATTAACTTTAGGTCGCACATATTGATGCCAAAAAGGCCTTGAAGGAATCCAAAAATGTGTTTTTTTTGGGATGCCCCAATTTTTTAACATTCAAACAGCTATAACTTCTGATCCGGAAGTCCTATAGGCTTTAACCACATATCATATCAAATATTGTTTCATTTTCTTTTATTTGGCTAATTTTTTAGTTGAAACTGACTTTTGGTTTTTAATTTATGGTCGTGTTAACATTTAATATATTTTTATATACAAATATATATGTATTTATTTTTTAATATATATATGTGTCTGTGTATCTGTGCACGTGTGTGTGTTTGTTGTATGTATTTATGTATGTATTTATTTATTTACAAACTGATATAAAAAACATATTTTATAAATGTATTTAATACTAATCATATAAATATTTATTAATATACAAATAAATGTATGTATAAAAATTTATAACTAAATATATATGTATATATAAATATATATAAATATATATTAATAGAAGAATTATTTTATATATATACTAATATATGATTAAATATATGTGTAATTATATAACAAAATATATTTATATTAATATGATTCTATATTAATATATGAGTAAATATAAAAAATGATATAAATAAATATTAGTAAATATTAATATATGAATATATATATTTTGACATATGAATAAATTTATATGTATTAATAAAAATAAATATATTTATATTAATATGAATATATATTTATATATGAATAAATATAAATTTATAAATAGATATGTCATTAAATGGATAAAAACCAAATAGAATAGTGCTAAAGCTACAAGCGCGCAGGGGGGGAGGTCTTCGGTTCAAGTTCTAATGGAAGAAAGGGGATGTGGGAAGGTTTGAGGGGGTTGTGTGGGCAAGGGAAGCATGCAGGTTGAGAGGAAGGGGGATCTTCATGGCATAGATAATGGTTGGGGGTGAAGAGATATTAAAATATTCCCCCGACATTATATATTATTTTTAACCAATTTTTAATTTTATTATTGACTTTTGTCAGTGCTTAAAACGACCGTTGATAAAATGGGTCTTCATTTGTGCTAAAGAGTGTGCTGATAAAGGACCTTTTTACCAGCACTCTTTTTAAAGCTGATAAAGGAAACCTTTTATCAGTTCTTTTTAGCACTGAACAATGGGTCCTTTATTAGTGCTTTTCTATGTGATGAAGAAACTGACCCCCTATTTTTTCCTCAATTAACAATGTTTTTTCACGTTATTAATTCCCTTTTTAGCACTTATAGAGGCCATATTTGCATTAGTGTTTAATGAATGTACACATTTAAACAAAACACACATTATACTAAATTTTTGAGCCAATAACACTATATTACAATGGAATGTACAATGTATTCAATGAGGACTAGTTATATGAACACCCCTAGGCACTAACTATATGTAGACCCTAGGTACATTGTATCTCTATATAAAATATACCATAACTTATATCCATCTTATGCACGACCCAATTGGAGGGTAACCCTAAATGGCCTAGTGGCCCACAATCCTCATCATAGTTTAGTTAGTGTCTTCATTGTCAATCATGTTATGTGAAATAGGGATAACACCACTTTGGATCACTAGAATACGTTTCCTAGTTTAACCACAAAGATATTGTGGTTTCCCTCTTTGTTCTCAATCATGTTATAAATGTTATTAAATATAATTTTCACATGAAGGTAAAATTTCTAAATCATATACACTTAAAAATTCCCACACACATGTCTTCAAATTCCATTTCCACATTCAAATTCATTTCAATATCTTACTCACACAAAAACAGACACTCAAAAATGTCTCTCACCATTCATTCAATTTAATATATCATTCCAATAATTTACGACGCGATCTAAAAAAATTTTACATCACCAATAATCACATTATCATTAAAAAACAATCATAAGATTACACACCAAATAAAAGAGTACCTAGATATCCTTTTCACACTTTTTTAACTAAATAAAACATTTATAATTTTCATAAAACACATTAAAGAAGTATACCATGGGTTTCCACATAAAAACCATTCAAAACACTATTTCAAGGAAAAAAACACACTAAAACCATACCAACCTATAATTGGTCACACATGAAAAATTAATAAACAACTTTCATATGATATAAAATGACCCGAATGATACAATACAAGCTACACAAGAAAAACACACACTTTCCAAAAAAATGTAACTTTAAAACTAAATTATCATAAATACTACCAAAAATAGGTGTGACACCAAATAAAATGGAAGAGTAACATTGTAGAAATGTTATTAATTCCAATATAACTCATCAAAGAATGAATATACATTGAATCACATACCTTTTATGCCAAAAACGACATATCATTATGTAAAACATGAACCAAACCACTGCCACAATACAAAGAAATGATAAAGAACCTAATCCAAGAAGATTGCACCAAAAATACCCTGATTCATGAATAAGGATGAATCCATAGGTTTTAAAAACATAGAACTTCCATAAAGTGTGAACGAATCCCTAAGGGGGGAATAAACTAGGGGGAAACTCACTTGTATGATTTTTATTTTCCCCACAAAATCACAATAAAAAATGATTTCCATTGGATCTTGAGGAATCTTGTAGACCTCCCATGGCATCTAAGGTCGAATGGGGGAAGATTGGGTAAGATCAATTTTATTTCTGGAACATGAAAATTAGAACTATATAAACACTTTTATTGTACTTTACATTGTTCATAGATTGTCTACATGGTTTTGTAAACCATCTGGCCTATTCTGTCCACCCTAAAAGATTCTATTTTGATCAAAATTTAAGGGAATCCTATGGGTATTTCATGTGGAACTCAGGAGGGTTCTTGGGTAATCTTGGGAGGTAAATGTAAGACATTTCAAAGAGGGAAATATCACCCATATTTTGAATCATATCACACCTGGATATTGAGGAAACAAACAAGAACCTGATTGGTGTGAAAACTAAAAACCTAGGTGTGACTGGAACAAAAATCATAGACATAAATGATAAATATAACACGCATATACTAATGGAGAGTGATATATAAAATTACATGAGAATATTAATGACTATAAATTTATAAACTGTTTATATATAAATTGACCATTAAATAATCATAAATTATATTAATTCTATAATGTATTATTTCATGATTCTATTCATAATGTTAACGAATTTCAAATAGAATATAAACTTACAAGAAATCATTCATTTCTATAATCACAATATCATCCATTGGTAAATCATTGAACAATTTGGATTCTATCTCATATACTGAGAGATTAATTTACATCTTATAAATTACTAACAAATAATAATATTCTTCAAACAATGATAATTCATTCCTTATATATCTAGTTATTTTAAACATAGTAAGAATAGGTTATTCAATGTGAATAAATCATCATATGGTGAGATATTTCATTAATCCATAAATCCCCATATATCATTCAATATAAATTTTTTCATTAACCGTTATCCAAAATATCCTTCAAAATTTACATGTTATAAAATAAGGTGACTATATTTACAAAAAACAATATAACAATAATGACCAAAATATTTTTTTGTATCTCTTAATTTTAAAATTACAAATGTTTAAATGCCTTGTTAATATAATTTCATTTTTTAGAAATAACCACAACTTCCATAAAACATAAATTAAAACATAAAATACTCCTCGTTCTATGAAAAAATCATTGATTTCTGATTATATTACATACATCCAATAATATTGTGAACTCCATCAATTGAAATATTAACCACTATGTCCAAAAAAATTAGTGGTTAATGTGGTCAACAATACTATAAAATTTTCATTATTCATATCTGTCATCTATTTATACTAAAAACATTATCTCTGCATGAGAAACTTAATAAGGGCCATCGTCAACTAATACTGTATTTTACTAAAATTATATCCTAAACATTAAATAATTTTTATATGAAATGAGTAAATTACAACATATTCTTGAAAATACATAACAAAAAAACAAACTCCAAATAATCCTTAACATATAATGGTTAATATAATATAATACTTGATTTACGATACATAAATACATCAATTTTCCCACTTCATTCTTAAACCATTATATAGTATTCAACTTCTCAATCCTTACCACCACATCCTTGGAATATGAATATTGAATCATTTATTAACATTCTTCTCCCTCAATTTTATAATTAATATAAAATTTAACTTAAAAAATACAATTAAAATATACCTTTAACTTTATGTGTCACTTATAGTCTCTTAATCATCACTCGTATAAACATTTATAGTATAATTTTTTTTTATTTTCTTCACAATACACCCCCCTAAGACATTGATTTTCATAATTACAGAATTTTCCAAATTTAAAACATTTAAACATAATTGATATCTTATGGAGACCTATATTCTCAACCATTAGATTAAAAAAACATACCAATTTTACTTAGCTATTACTTTCTTCTTTCACATACTTTCCAAAATAAAAAAATCATAATATTTCACAATGAATACTACATGGGAACTTCTTTCCACATTCTCAACACATAGATAGTGAATATTATCTCTTTAATGGTCACCACCATTGGATATCTATGTAAACTCTTTCCTTCTCTTCATTGATGGGTCCATGATATGAGTATGGTTCAAGATGTTAATCGTATATCATGATAAAAAATTATTCATAATAAAAATATCTTACAATAAAGTAATTATTCCTTTTTTGTAAAAATCAGCACATTTCCCTAATTCATAATGTTATCCCAATTTATAATATTTCAAACATCAACAAAAAACACAATCTATGTGTGAGAATCAATTTTCATGGTGGAAACCCGCATAATAATGAAAGACTACTTATATGATGTCTAAATCATGTATCCATATATTTAATAAATAACACCAAATGTTAGTATGAGGTCACACCTATTCATTAATAAAATTAATTATGTTGTATCCGAAATTGTTTTTGAATTTCCAAGATATATCCCTTGGTAGTGTTATACCACTTGTGTTGTATATTATCTTTTTTTTAACCAGGTAACACTAAAATCATGACAGAGAAGTATTTTTCAGTGTTATTACCCCTAGATAAATAAAAACTATAATGACGTTAAATTATAGTATCCAAATATGGATGTATTTTTAATAAACCACTTTCATTACCCTTCACTAATATTTCCCCCTATTTTCCAATATTTAGAATTATCACTAATCATATCCATAGACACATACATTGGGATCTAACTTATATTTTCTCATTTTAGTTTATGAAGGTCAAATAAACCTATAATTTGATAAATAAAATGTGGCCATGCCATTTTTCCATAGGTATTTCAACTTTTTTGGTGAACAATAATAATATTAACAAACACATGTTGAGTATCAAAAATTTATAGTGGCATTGGAAACATTGATGCATAAAAAATTATCTATTAAATTTTAATATCATCTTCATATAGCACATAAAAATTACAATAAAATATCATTTTATTAAACAGTATATGATATATTACATAAAATTCTTAAATAATCAACACAATATATTTCTTAATAGTTAATATCTCATATAACTCGTTCAACATGCATGCCCGAGTGTAAAAGAACTGTAACATAGTATACTATTAAATACTAAAATTGTATTTTCTATGTATGATTAGAAGAAAATAAATTTTCATATATACAATGTTTAATTATGTAAATAAATATTTATTGGTTATCTATTGATTATAAATATAATAAATATAATATAAAATTGAACAAATTGTTTTTTTTTTCAAAATCATTATTTTTTCTAAAAGAAGATTTACATTTTATTTTTATTCATAATTTAATGTTTTAATTATCATATTTTAAAAAAGTAATATGATTAAATTTAATTTATTATTGATTTTAAAATATAAATATTATATTTTGGTTATTTTTTCGAGAGTTTCTAAAATGATACATTTTTCCTTATGAGGTAAAAAATAATGAATTTTAATTAAAATTTTAATGTTTTTTATATTATAAATAATGTAAAATTATATTTTTAATTTTTTTAATTTAAAATTACTTCATTAATATACCTATTTTTATAATTGCTGGAATTTTAATTCTTTTCACAGAAAACTTTTAAATAAAATATATAAAATATTTAATCATTTTCTTTTTAAAACCCCATGTTCTAATCACATCTATGTGAATAATTTTAAATTTATTTTTCCATATTTGTCGATAAAATTTGGAAAAAGAATTAATTAATTTTAATCATAATATTCTGTATATTATATTAATTAAAAATTAATTGTCATTCCAAATGAATAGTGAAAACAATAAAAATGAATTACTCCCATTATGGAAAAAATGAATATATCAAGGAGTTAAAATTGTATGAAATGGGTATAATTTCCAAAAAAAATTCCAACAACTTTTATATTATAGAATTTAGTACCTAAAATGATTAGGAATTAAGAAAAATCCATTTTTACCATTTTTCTAATTTAAAATCATTTTTACACCATTTTATTTTAAAAAATTACTTGTGTGAAACTCACCTCACTTATAACATGACAACCCCACCCATTTATTTTGCAAATCATACAATTATTTTTTTGAATAAATTAACAACCCATATAAGATCCCAATATTCATACCCTCTTTATATAAACATTTTATTCCAAAAAACAATTTGTGTTTGGATTATGATGAAAACCAACTAACGATTACAATAGTGGAGGCACCATTCTTCAATGAGCATTTTAGCATTATTTGTTTTTTCGCCGAATTAATTTTTTTTAAAATGAAATATAATAATAAAAATATTAAATATATATATAATTTATATAGTCCCTAATTACAATCATATACACATTAATAAATTTTTTTTCTAAATCTTCATTGTTTTGAACGGTAGACTACCATCTCCTGTAACGTTGTCATTCATTTTTCCATTAATAACTATCACGGTTGGTTATGATGATGAATATAAAGTATATATGTGATATTTATGAAATAATTATACTTTTATATTCCATTCTATATGGGATGTGTTAATATCTTTCATGTGTACAGTTACCTACCGCCTTAAAAAGCGATTTAGTTCTTCTTTTACTAAAACATATATTGTAATGTGATAAGGATAGTTATTAAGAATATATGATATATAAATTAAAAAAATATGTTATTAATTACATATTTATCATTCTTAAATGATAATATATCTTTTTCATTCCTATAAGGAAAAATTAAAAAATCTTTCTTTTATGTGTGGTATATCATCTTCACAAAGTGATGTGACACAATATTCATAGAACACTACATGGATGATATAAATGAGAGTATTTTCTGAAATTAACATTATTATTGAAATTATGATAATTTTTAAATCATAAAATATGTTTTATCTTTTTTCTGTTTTGATCACTAAAAAACTGAATCATTACTCAGGCGTAGGTACTGACCACCCTATCTTTGATCGTAACATTATTTATTTGTGAAAACCATAATTAATTATTGTTTTAACACTATAACTGAAATATAAATATGATATTTATTAAGTACATTATTTTACTATATAATATTCTTAATAATTAGAATATTCATAACAATACATGACTGATAAAACAAGGGGATCAACACACAAAGCAATTCAACTAATGAAATATTATTAGCAATATAATGGATAAAAGTCTAAATAGGAACATATATGTAATTAGATATAATAATATGGTTATTTGAAAAATTAATAACACTCATAAAAATATTTTATTTGATGTTAAATAATTTTCAACTAATTGAATTCATGAGGTATGTGATTTCATCTCAGTTTACATTCAATTGTTAATTATTTGTTAGTAAAAAATAATTGTATTATATGTGGTTTATATAATTCTCATATGGAATACAATATCATGGTTTATTCACACTTCATTATATTTTATTTCTCCATTTTAATTATTACCGTGAAAGGATTTTTAATTGAATTTTTTTTGAAATTTGTAAATGTCATCCAACAATCTATCTTTCTTCTGTGATTGTTATCATTATAATGATTCAATAAATATTTAATGAAAATTTTCAATGAAAATATTAATTTCAAATAATATATATATATTATTGTATAATGGAGATTATTATATCCTAAAATTTATACTTTTTTACACATGATGTCTACATTATAACAATTTTAATCAATTCGGTATTTATTTGTAAATATCAATCATTTAATAAATATAAAAATATGATTATAAGGAATATTGATTCATGAATAATTTTAATTATTAAATTATATATGATGAATTTATTGAAAATAAATTTAAGGGCGTTTCCTAGTATTATATATCCATACGATGTATCAGTGGGTCCAAGGGGATAAATCGGTTTTCTATAAAATATAGGTATTTACTTGTAGAATTAAACCATGTAGTCAATGTTTTTGAATGTATAGGTATCATTGATCTTGATATCATGAAATCCAATAATTAAAAATTTCCTCCATTATGAAATTTTTTATTACTATCCATTATATACTCATAAATATATTATATCTTGATGAATTTTATTAAAAATTAATGATTAAATAGAATATGTTTTCAGTTATTTAACATTCCTTTTTGATTATGCCTTATATTATCATGAGAGTCAAGTTATTTATATGCAATTTGTGTTAAATTGTTTACATTTATCTATTTATTATACTTATTGATTCATGGATTTTTCGTCTATACGTAACCTAAACATATAATTCGATCTTAGCTGTATCATATTTCCATTCCACAAGATATAATGTTATGGTATTTGATTCAAATATATAGATTAGTTTATTCTATTAGGTACGATGTTTTATTGTCAATTAAAAATATAAAATGGATATCAGTTATATATACAGATATCCGAAATTTCTAATCTAATTAGCCATTCAGTATTTAACCATTTGGATATATTCTAATGTAATATACAATAACTAGAATCCAGGATATTAGATCTATGGTTGTTACAGTTGGTATCAAAAGATGGTTAGTCAAAACGTTGAAATCTAGATATAGGAAAAAATATATTTGGTAAATTAAACCTATGTTATAAATTGAGGATAAGAATAGAATAACACCATAATTTAGTAAGGAATGTATTTTTTCCCTAAAAACAAATATGTTTCTGAATTCTATAATTGAAAATGTTTCTAGAACTGAGGTATATAGGGGTAATAACTCCAAAAGGGAATATTGGGCTTGACCTAATCCTAACTCGGTGCCTGAAAAAATTCTTAATTATTCATCCAGTTTGACACTACCATGAAATATCATTAGAATAAATATATTTTTATTTACATTACATTCTAATGTAACGGAAAACAATGATATCCCAAATGAATCCAGGTTTAGGATTCTCAGATAAAAAATTTATACATTTTAATTTAACATAATTGTTACCCAATATTTCGAATATTGAATATGATTTAGATTTTCTAATGTAATAAGATAATCACTATATTTCATTATTTATATATGGTGTATGGATGGAAGAAGGCTATTGATACTCAGGGAAAAATTTTGTGATTTCTCTACAATTGAATCCAATATAGCATATATTGAAAATGAAAAACTTATGACTAATTTGAGAATCTTCATGATTTTATAAGATATAATATTTTCCATAATAGAAACATATTTAAAAATTAAATTATCTTATAATGGAACACGTTATGTTATAGAAACACACATCATTGATTGGAAAACTAATCCAATGATAGATATGAAATTAATTATGTCTCTAGAAAAGATATTTATATCCCTGGGATATAGTGTATAGAAAAAAGTGATAATTTAAATGTATTATCCCAAAGAAAATATTGATCATTGGTTGTAGTTGATGTGAATTATTAGATATGAATAGTATATATAACTCATGGAATAAAATATTTTAATGATATTTTTTTGGAAAATATTTTCCATGTCAGATATGTATTTTTCCTACTTCACATTATCTATTTTCTGACACCTTAATCATTTTCACTTTATTCCCATTGAAACCATGGGACTTGTATAATTTTTTCAACTTCATGATAAAATAATATTATATTTCCTTATACGATGATATGGTTTGGGAGACTAGTGACCATCAATGACATGGGCTAATCCTTTCAATGATAATGTAATTATTGAAATCTGTGAAATGTATGAAATCTATATCATAACTAGTTATCCTTGTAAATTTATAGTCATACTTCACAAAATTGTGCCAGAACTAATCATCACCTTGAGAATGAAAAAATTCCTTAATATGAACATGTTTTGATACTCCCAAGAGATATTATTATGTCAATTCCTATTTTAATTACATACTATTATAAAGGAATAAAAAAATATATATCCCTTGGGAATACAAGTATAGAATTATAGGATTAAAAAACATAAAATATAATTTATATTATGTGTTAAACAATTTTTATATTACTGATTATGATTTAATATCAATAATATTTTGAGATAATCTATAATATCCAATTATTTAAAAATGGTGCATAGAGGGAAGAATGGTATAAGAACTCATGGACAATTTAGAGATTCCCCTTTTATAGAGGCCAATTTATCTTGTATTTAGAAAAGTAAAATTATATCCATTTAGGTTAAATTAATTAGGTTATGAAAAACATACATTCCCAAAATAATAAACATTTTCCACAATGTTATTCTCAAATGATGGATCGATTTTTGATATGTAATCCCCCGTCATTGAGAGGAATAATAATCCAAAGAATTTTATAGAATTGATTATGTTTCTAGATGAGATATTTATTTATTTTTAATGATTTGAAATTTAAAATGTTTTAATTTCATTATATTTCCTCAAAATAGATAATAATCAATGTTCGTTGTTGATCTAAAATACTATGGATTATGTTTAAAGAAAACATATGGATTAGAAATTTATTAATTGACCATTTTCTAAATAAAATACTTTAATTATGAGAAAAAAACCAAATTAATTGAATGTTCATTAGAATATTGAAAAAAGGTTAAAAAATTCTGAGTATGTGGCTACCATTACAAGGATAACTATTTATGATAGAGATTTCATATTCTTCACAGTGTGATATATTTACCATGTCTTCTAAATTATTAATTTAAGTTGACTAATGTCACTGATCTCCTAGACCATATAATCATATGAGGAAATAATATCATATAATATTTATAAATTGAAAAGAATATTACATGTATCATGTTTTTATAGCGAAGTAAGAGAAATAGAGTAATATATATACAACATGGATAAAGGGAAGAAGTGAATGATGTGTTTTCCAACATGTAACAATTCTAGAATGAAGTAACCTAGTACTTGTTTTATTCTAATTTCTATTCACTAATGGTGTGGAGTTAATTTACATCATTATCATGAATTAAATAGTTTAGGATATGACCTTAATGTAATGTTATTTACCCATGAGACGATGGTACTATATTCTAATGAATTTACCCAGAGTTATTAGAATGTTACATAAATTAAGATAAATTATCATTGTCATGAGTATGCTATTAATAGAACTGATGTTGAAAATTTAATACACTTTTGAATATGTATCTGAAAAAATATGACATAAAGTTATTTTACTGATGATAATATCTATATATGAATTATGATTAATGAATAATTGTAAGTGTATCATCTTAGAAATCAACTTATTAAGAGAGGATAACCAATAATATGTTCTATACATTGAGATAATAATGATAATGATATTTATATTGTATAATATTTGTCTCCAATTAATTGGTTTGTGGTATGATGGGTTATGTTTTCTTTAATATAGTTTACTACATTTTTTTATTTATGGAATATATTGAACAACGTGAGGTTTTATTTTTGGAATAATTTATGTTTTTAATAAGGTTTTATAATGATAAATGTATTCAAATATTTCAAATGTGACATTAATAGCGACTTTATATTTTCTGGGTAAAATAATGTTGAAATATTGACATTACATATCAATTTGGTCAGCTATATTTTGGATGATTCTTAAGGTGAACTATTAATGGAATGGATTATAATGATAGTTTGGTGTTATTAGATAACTTCTACTAACCGTTGTTTTCTTAGTAAATTCCATATTAATAGATTTTTACATATTTATTGACCATATGATGTGTCAAAAGTTAATTTTAGTTCTCCTTGATTAAATAACTTATTTTTTCATATTTCATTGTTGTAGTTAGAGATGAAGTTGGAATTTATTAATTAATAACTAGAGGATGAAATCATGAGTCTTAAATAAAAAAATAACATATAATTATATTTCCATATAGTCATAGAGATTAAATTAATAACCCATGTCCATGAAATGAATATATTTTTTTTCATATAATCTTAATTTTTATTGATATCAATGACATATAACACACAAATTTGGTTTATGGACTTTTGTTCTTTGAATTCTTCCAAAAAAATTTCTCTACTAATCTCCCTCTGATTTTTGGAGTTATTTTTTTATTCTATGTATATTATTTCACTTACCATCTATGGTTTAATAAAAATAAACCTAGTCTGTTTTATTTCGTATGACCATTTATATCCATTTATCTCTTATTAAGAGGATTTTTTATTAATTTTGTTGATATGGGTTTTCAACAAGGGAATTTTTAATGTTCAAACACCTAATTTATGATTAAATGATAAAATTATAAGGATGGAATTGATTTAAGGTGGGGAGAATTTAACAACCCAAAACTATAATAGAAAAACATTGTATTATATATTACATGTGGAAAATATATATGAGCATAATCTTCCAACAATTTTTTTTCATTGTATTAAATCAATTATATAATATTCGAAATATGGAAGAAAAAGACTATGTAAACCATAATATATTATACCACTATAATATATTTTTTTAATTTATTGGTGTGATTAATAATATAATATTTATGAAAATAATAAATTTTACCATGTAAAAAAATTCATTTCTAAACTATTTATTAAATAAAATTTATAATAAAATTTATAAGGAATGAAATGTTTTCAAAAAAATGATATTTTTTATAATTTTCATGTTATATTCACATAGAGTTCATAATTTATAATTAATTTTTATAGAACTTATATTTTTTTTAAAAATTACGATCTTCATTTTTGAAAATATAATGTCAAAATTATATTAGGGTGATTTTTTGGGTTTTTCTAAAATGTTTCTTTATTCAGAGAATAGAGAAAAATAATGTATTTTAATTGAACATCGAATTTACATTTCAATTATTTATAATTATTCAATATATTTGAAATTATTTTTCATGTTTTATTAGTTTTAATATATATCTATTACTCTGATTTAGATGAATTATATCATTTTAATAATGAACTATGATTAAAAATACTTTTAATGGTTTGAAAATATTCATTTTTAAAACATAATTTCTTATTATGTCTCTAATATTTATGATAAAAAATTATACCTATATAAATTGAATATAAAAAAGTGTATTACTTATTTGGAATCAGAATAATTAATATTTTCAAATAATTTTAACATAATTATTATACCAAAATGAATATTGAAAACTGTAAAAATCATTTGCAGTGGTTAAGATAGAACTTGATTTATCATGGAAATAAACTAAACATAATTTCTAAAATTGAACAATAATGTAGTAATGTAAGACCTTAAAATGTTTTCCTTTTATAATATATTTAATACACAAAACAATTGATTTAAACACAAAAATTCATAATCACATTTTTAAAAGTAAATTAAATTATATAACATTTAGAACGTTTTTATTATAAATTTATTTATTATATATCCAAATAAAGATTTTTACACTCATGACATATATTTTAGATAACATTAGATAAAAAACAAATCACTATTACACAAGAAACAATATATTTTTATCAAAATTAGTTTCACCACCATTTGATGGAGAATCTATTTTAAAAAAAACAAATTTACTCATTCATAAATTTTATTTGAATAAATTGTTATAATTTTGGAATAAATGACATATGAATTCGTTTTTGGAGGATTTTTGGTATTGTTTTTGTTAACTCTCATTTTTTATGGATTAGTGAAACTATAAATTTTTTGTTTAAAACATATTTTTATGGGATTTTTTATAAGGTTGAATTATGATCTATAATAGTTTTAAAGGATAATTAGGTAATAAAATTATATATTAATATAATGTAGGTTAATGGAATCAATTTACAAATTAAAATGATTACAAAAACATATCAAGGATTCATATGTTTTTACTTTAAAAACCTACTTTGTCGTCCTGCATAAAGGATTAAATTTGAATTAGAATCTACAACTTATATGAATGGAATTTGGAAAAATGGATTCCATTTTTGGAATCATCATAATTTTTTATGTATAATAATACCTGATTTTTTACAAAATTATTAGTGAATGTGATTAAAATAAATAAATTTTATTAAGGAAAAATTAATCTTTAAAAGGACTGAACAATTAACATAGGCCAAAAAATGACCTATCCACTTTTGAAAAAGCCATTTTCTACCCATAACCTAGCATTTAAACCTACATTAATGATATGTTCATGGATTTTGATGTATTTTGGTTTGTAATAACATGGGTACATCTATCTTGTTTTGAAAATACCATGTGAGTCCTTTTCCTCCCCTATAAAAGACCACAACCACTCCACATACCAAATACCTCTAAAAAAACATAATATAAAACAATATATGACCATATAGATTAAAAAATCCATCTTCATTACTTTTAATCCTCCATTTGGTTATAAATACTTCCATATAATCCTTTTTTGCAAAACAAAAAAAGTTACCCAATTAAGAGGTAACTTCTTCTCCCAAGCTCTCTAGTTTTAATTCTATTCCCCACCAACTAAATTCTATTAATAAATTTCATATATAAAAAACTATTGCCCACAATATATTATTATGTTTCCATTTAAATTTTTTGACCAATATCTTCACACACCACCATCTAATGGGAAAAAGACACACTATTTTTGTGTGCGATGAATTACTGTCTCACGAAACGATGATTGGTCACTTTTCTTTTACCACCAATCATGGCTCAAAATTTTATAAAAAATAATTTAATATAAAATATTTATTATATTTATTATCTATTTATAAATTTTTAATCTTTTAATAACACATAGCATTAATATATTCCATTTTTTGTTAATATGATATCCTTGTTTAAGGATTTGTGGACTACCACCCCCTAAAAGTGATGTGACTCATTAACTCTATTAATGAAACATATTATGGTTGATTTTAATAAAATATATTTAACTTATATAATATATATGATAATTTAATTAAAATATACATATATATCATTTATTTTTCATCCTTTTAATATGATAAATAAATAAATGTAGTGTTCATGTGTACATACGTCATACCATCTCCATGAATTGTGCACTTCATTTATTATCTCTAAATACTAATAACTATTATAAAATACACATGTACATAATATATTATCTAATAATGTCATAGTTTGAATTTTGTAGATGATAAAATAAACATTTATGTAATAGGAACTTCATGTAACAAGTCAAAACACACTTGAGGAAAACCATGAAATTTATTCCCAGAATAGTTAAATAATGACCGTGTGTTGATAGAAGGGAAATAAAATATCATAATAAGATAATACATCACATTTTAATCATGATTATGGTAATTATATAAGTTTTTAATATATTTTAATGAACTGTACTAGATTATAAATAACACACATCAATAAATAGGTTAAGCTAAGGGTTTTTGTATCAATTTACATTCCATTGAAGCTTATTTTTTCAATGTACTGCAAAACATTATTTTTTTTCTATACATTCCATTGAAATGATATCTCATTAATATACATATTATAATGATAATACATTTCATTTAATTTAATGGTAAATATGATTTAAATGTTTCAAGTGGTATGGGAAACATAGGAATGTTTAAGGATTTTTTTTCTTCAAGAATGTTTTAATGTTAACAACCCATGATTTTACATATCTCTATTTGAGGTATTATTGTTAAACATATATTCTATCATATATATTGATATTTGATAAGGAATAATGTTTTTTCAATATATGATTAATGAATTGGACAATAAATACATGGGTTGGAGACCTCTTATGGAAAGCACTCTGGGATGGGGACCAATTTAAACAAGCCTCTCAATGCATTTGTAGTATCATGAGACAACATTGTTGCCAATATCAGAAAAACTATATACAATATTTTGATTGTAAAGATATCATGTTCCTATGTAACATGAAACTCTATAATTAATGATTTAAATTTATTGATAATGTTGTTATTATTAATATCCATTATATTTTATTTCAATATATATATATATATATATTCATTTCATTTTTAGTTAATTTATTAAATAGAATTTGTTTTCAGATTCTTACCAATCCATATTGATATTTCCCTATTTAGTTATTTTAAGAGATTTTATTTATAGTTATTTACATTTACATGTTACTTTAATATAATTAATTTATTATTTCATCTGCTTTACATACCCTTACTGAGCATTTTATCGCACTATAATTAGGGTACCTTTACCCATGTTATATAGAAGTAATATATGAATATGATTTAATGGATTCATTTTATTTATTTATTTTATGTATAATGGTTGTATTTTATATATCCCATTTTATTATGAGTGTCATTTATTTAATATGTATTTTTAATACTACTAAACTAAATGGTCCTTTTGGATTTCATTTCTTGTAATAATGCCAATATAATAAAATAATGTGTTGGATCTAGGCTTAGGGGGTCAGGTAATTATAGTTGGTATCATATGAAATTTATCAACATCCTTGGAATAATTATTTAGAAGACTTGTGTTATGGGAAACAACCCTAAAATAGACATTGAGGATATGTACGCATGAACAACCAAGAAAATTGTTAAGGTTTTGATTATATGGAGCAATGCATCCATTTCTGGATACTACATGTTGACAAGGTTCAGGCACAAATGTACCTAGGGGTAACAACATTAGAAAGGTTTTCTAGGCCTATATTAGGGTAACATGCTTCATGAAAATTAGTCTTACTTGGAAACTGGTCTTGAAACTCTTATGAGATACACTTATGATAGTTCATGTTTTCTTTACCTACCATTATGATAGATTTGAATATAAATATTTCCTCAAAGTAACCATTTTTTATGTTTCTAGTAATCTCTATGAATAAATTAATGTTATGTTCTATGACGTATTGCTAATTATAGATTATGAATTATGAGCTTATTGAGAGTATTCCATTATTTAGAATTTTCTCTTAGAAAGATGAATGGGGTCAATACTCATGGAAAATTTAGAGATTGTTTTGGTGAGAAAACCAATAAATCATTTATTAAAATGGAGAAAGTCATGGTAATATTTGGGAATAATAATAATGTTATGACTCATAACCTTTCTAAAACGATGCAACCAGTCTCAGGGAGCGGAACTCCTATGCTTGAACTCTTTCTGTGGTAGATGTCCCCATCATTTGGTGGGACCACTAATCCAATTATAGAAGAACAACATATTTATTCTCTAGAGAATATATTTATGGCTTTGTGATGCAATGAAAAGTAAAAGGATACACTTGAGGTATATTCGCTACAAGGTGAGGTTGATCTGAGGTGTTCATGGATCCAGGATAAAATTTATGAATAAGAAATCGAACTCATGGAATAGATAACTTTTAAGTATTTTTCTTCGATAAATACTTCCCTCATGATCAACAAATTGAGATGAGGATAATGTTCCTAAGTTTAAATAAGAATGAAGAATAATGTGTTTTTGACTATGAGGCTACAATTACAAGGTTATCCGGGTATGAAACTAATTATATACACAAAACGGAGTGCCACATTAACATCGTCATAGAAGGGATTATGAAATATATCATATGGTCACTGGTTTCTCAAACAATTTCATGATATGAGAAAATAGATTGATTAAAAATAATGAAAAAAAATGGATTTCTCAAGATCATATTTATTCAAAAGAAAAAAGTAGAAGAATATGTCTTCTGAACATTCTGATAATTTAAATGTGTCAATTTAGAATAAATTAATGAAACAATTCCCACCTCATGAGGAATGTGGGAAAATCGCTCTGGGAAATTCATGAATGGAAAAGGTGTTTGTTTTATGTGTGTATAAATGGTTCATCATCATAAATAAAACGATGGTATGAAAGAAAATGTTGATATTCAGTGCTTCACCAGATAGGATATAGGGATCTAATCAAAGAATTCCATACGCATTATGTAAATTTACAATAGAATAGGCCAAGGGGATATAGAAAAAATTATGTGACCACTGAGGAATAGTTTGAAGTGAAAAATTATTTTTTGGTGGGTAAATTAGGTATATCTTCAAATTTAACAAATACCTTATTTGATTTGGATCATCATGCCCTTTTATATCTACCAATTTTTTATGAATATTAAGAATATCCTTATTTATTTAAAATTATATTTTTTAGTAATACCACCTAAGGGAAGTATCATTACAAACAATATTTGTTTGTTAGTCCCAATAATTATACATAAACATTATTTATTTTATTACCTTATTGTCATACCTACGATAGACTTTGACAAAATCTATGGTATGGACTGGCTCCCAATATATGGGTCCAATTTTTTTGTAATAGAATGAAAGTTAAGATATGTGATGTAAATATTGAATAACTCATCCGTAGATTTATAGTTTCCTCATCTTATTCTTATCTCGATCCAACCCAAATATCTATACAAAGTGATATTCCTATGGAAAAAGATAATTCGACCTCAAGTTACGAAGATGAGAATCTACTCATCGAGGATGTAACAATTGTGTAAGAATAAATTGACTTATTTATGGAGGATTTTCATATACACCCCCATAGTGTGAAGATGAATTTTCAATTGATTAAATCACTTATTCAAGGAACATATTGAAGAATTCCTATAGAGTTACCATAATATAATTAGTTCAATTTATTTAACAATATGGTGATTTTGTTAATTAGGTATTTATTTTCCCTAGTGTTACACATCAGGGAGCCCCTATTTTTTTTAAAACTGAATTATGGATCCACGAGGATGTGAAAGGATAATATAAGAATAAATTCCATTACAATAAATAACATTTATCCTATACCACAAATTGATGTCTTGTTTGATCATATTCAAATAGTATAATATTTTTCAATGATTGATCTTTATTCTAGCTATCACATATTTTGAATGATGAAGGAAGTCATTTTGGATAGAACTTTTTGGAAGAGGATTAGTCATTATGATTTTGTTGTAATTCTTATTGGACTAACTAATACAACCTATGATTTTATGGACATAAAAAAATATTATATTTAATGAATATCTTAACAATTTTCTTGTGGTATTCATTGATGATATTATTGTGTATTCTAAATGATATGTGGACCATGAATATAATTGTTGAGAAATCATAAGACTCGTATAAATTAAATGTTATATGGGAAATTTAGGAAATGCAATTTATGGCTTCAAAAACATAATTTTCTTGTATATGTTATGTCTAAGGATGGAATCATAGTTGATCCTCCCAAAACAACGGTATCCATAAAATGGGCTATACAAATAAAAATAACTCAGGTATATAGATTCATTCTGTTTTCAGCTTTATTTCGAAAATTATTTCAAAAAAATAAATTTTAATAACCCCTTAATGAATAATATACAAAAATGTGTTATATTTGTGTAAAAAATAATGTGAATAATTATTTGATGAAATAAGGATTTGATTATTCAATGATTTAATTTTGACTAATCATTATGGTAGTAATGGTTTTGGAATATATAGTTATGCATCAAAGAAGGGACATCATTGTGTCTTAAACTATAATGAAATTGTTATTTATTATGCATAATGGAAATTGATGACGCATTAAAAAAATATTGAACCCATGATCTTATATTAGATGCTATATTATTATCTTTAAAAATATAAAAACATTATATATATGTTGAAATATGTGAGATATTCCTGGATTATTAAATAATTGAATACATATTCTCGAAAAAGGATTAGTATGAGACAACGGAGATGGCTCATTATACTCAAATATTATGACTGCTCAATACACTACCACCATGGGAATGTGATTAAGGTAGAAAATTTTTTGTGTATTAAAGATCTAGGAGTTCTATAAAAAATTATGATTGATAATGATCATATGTACATGGACCTAGTAAATATGGATATTGGAATTTCTATAGAAGGGGGTACATCAATAATTTTTTAAATGACTGAAAAAAACATTATTTGATACGCTAAATAACTTTCAATTTGATTAAGGGAACATGAAAAATAAAATTAATTTACCAAATGATGGAAAATTAGAAGACTTTGTCTATAAATATGGTGTTCTATTATTTGGAAAAAGACTATCCATTCCATCTTTAGGTGAGAAAAATTGGAATTATTAGAAAACAACTATATCTCAATCTTCACTATACACTCTAGAAGTACAAATATGTTTACAGACATGAAAGAAAATTTTTGGTGGGATAACATTCAACATGGAATTGTTGATTATGTTTCAAGATAATTGGTTTTCCAACAATTGAATGTAGTGAGGAAATATACAAAAGTAATCCTACAACCTCATCCAATTTTTATTTTTAATTTGTATAAAATTACTATGGATTTTGACACCAAAATACGCCTATAAAGAATGACACATTATATAAGACCTACCACTTTATCACATTGAATGTATCTACAATAATTTTGTTTTAAGACTTTAATGTGAACCTCTGTCAATTGTTTTAGATCGAGACCCATTATTTACAAAAACATTGAAATCATAATCAGAAGTATCTTGACGTCAAGCATCATTTGAGAACAAGAAACCACCCTAAACTGATGGACATACTAAAAAATAATTCAATCAATGGAAGTCATGTAGATGTAATTCTCACTAAAATTTCACGATATGTTGTATCAGTACTTACCTTTGGATTATTTTTCCTATATTAATATATTCCATTAATGTATTTAAATGGAATAATATGAAACATTATATGGAAAGAGTTGTCGTACTCCAACTTATTTGGATGATGTTGGTTAGGGAAATATATAGGCATTGAAATAATTGATGAGATGTTGAAAAATTTCAAGGGTATCCTAGATCATATTAAATGTGCTCAAAGTAGGAAAAAGAGATATGTTGATAATTAGAAGAATGAATTAGTCTTCCATGTGGGAGATCATTTTTTCTAATGACTGTATCTATAGATGGGTGTTATTATGTTCATCGATAAGGGAAAACATAATCCCAGGTACATAAGATGATTAAAAATTAGTTAAAGGTCAGGATTAATTTCTTTTCATTTAGCATTTGTCCAAAAATCCCAATGTTACTGGATGTGTTCAATATATCTATTCTTAGGAAATACATTCCAGAACTAATGCATGTGCACATTTCTAATCAGATATATTTGGTTCGTAACATTTCATATTGAAAAGAACCCATCTGGATTTTAGATACCAATGAGAAATCATCAAGCAATAGATCAACTAATATACTAAAGGATTACTGGAGAAATAACAAAATTGAAGAAGAAATGTGGGTCCCAGTGGCTTCAATAAAATAGAAAAACCCACATATTTTTCAAATTTATAACCCTAAAATTTATTGTATGGAATTTATTTTGGAGGGAAGAATGTATAGCCCTAATAAATTACTATAGTTTCCTTTTAGAAATCATTTAATACGCACAACAAATAATTTAAACCAGAAAAACATTATATATAATTATTCATATTCCATTAAAAACATTTAAAGAGTTTATATAGAAAACTTATAAATTATTTGTTCAACCAAAATTTGTTACAGCCATCATATATATTATGGATATGAATATGGAATGAACAAACCCAATATTACACATAAGATAATATAATATTGTTAAAATTATTTTTTCAACCATTTGATGGAGAAATAATTTTCAATAAAAATGTGGAACATTTTATAAATGTAATATGAAAAAATAAACATTGTATTTAACAAGTCATAACAATTAGGTTTGAGTTGATTTTTGGAATTTTTCTGTCTAGAATCATATTAATGAATAGGAAAAATATAGAATTTTAGTTCAACATTGATTTTTCATCTGATTTATATATAAGGATAGATTATGTTTTATAATTTATTAATGTATAATTAAAAAAAATATTTTATCTACTTTTACAGTGTAGGTTATTGGAATAAATTTTACTTTAAAATTAATTATAAAAATATACCAATCATTCTGATGTTTTTACCTTAAAAACCATCATTATTTTCCAGCTTATGGTATTAAATTTAAATCAAAATATACTGATTATGTGATTTAAATATGGAAAAATGGATAATTTTTTTGAAATAATAATAATTTATAATTTCTAATATTACCAAATTTTATTTCAAACCAACAATTAGTGAATGTGATTAAAATTAATTACAATTAATAACGAAATTTTAAACTTAATAATGGACAAAACCATTATCATAGTGGTAAAAATGATCTAGCCACTTGTCCAAATGTCCTTATCTAGATAGGAATCATCCATTCTGTTTAAATTATTTTATTGTGTATTGTTTTTATGAATTGTTTAGGTAAAAACATGTTTACAGTTATCTAGTTTTGAAAATACCAAGTGGGTCCAATTACTCCACTATAGAATGATACCATATCTCCCCATTACACACATATATTAAACCACTTAGTTTTGGAGAAGAAATACCTATAATTATTTCCATGATCCTTAACATCCACTTGGGGTCCTTCCTTTGGGAAGAAGTCCTTCCACGGAATCCTTTTAGTAAAAAAAAGTAACCTGATTAAGAGGCGACTTCTTCTCTCTAGATCTCTAGTCTCATTTCCATTATCAACCCCATAAAATCTCATTATTATGTTCATATAAAAGAAAAAATATCCTAAATTTACTAGGATGTTTTTATATAAAATTTTCAACATGCACTTACACACACCTCTTTATAATGGGTAACAAACATACTCTTTCTTTTTATGATGAACTATTACATCATGAAAGGATGATTTATTATTTTTTTGTTACCACATATCAATGTTTCCATTATGATAGGCTCTATATTAAAATATTATATATATAATATTTGTTAATTAATTATATTTCTTTAATTCTATTATAGCACATACCATTAATACTTTCTATTTTTCTTTAATACGATAACATCGTTTGAGGAATTTTGGACTACCGCCCCTCGAAACGATGTTATTAATTCAAAATATATATGGTTTTTATTAATTATAATTTTAAAAAATATATATAACATTAATAAAAATGATATAATAATTTAATTATAATGTAAATGTGATTTATTTATTTTTAATTCTTTTAATAAATGAATGAAATAAAAGTAGTTTTTATGCGTATGTACGAAATACTGTCTCTATAATTGGTGAAAATAATTGCTTATCTCCCAATATTATAAACTATAATAAATAATATTTATTTAATACATAATTTAAATAATTAATTTTTTTAATTATGGAGAAAAAAATAATGATCTATAAAATAAGAATAACAAGTAACAAATAAAAACATATTTGAGGAAAACTTGTCAATTAACAAACAAAATAGTTATAATAATTTAGGTTATATACAGAAGGGTAAAAAATTATTATAAGAATTTATTATATGATATTTTAATCATTATTATGGTTTTGGTATAATTTATTAAAATATTTTAAAAAACTATAGTGTATGATAATTACCACAAACCAAAATGGAGGTTTAGGTTGGGGATTTAGACTCAATTTATATTCCATTGAGACTTATTTTTGTTATGAAATAATTACCATTTATTCAGTGTATATACTTCCCTATGACAAAATATATCATGAATATCCTTATTCTTAATATATTATAACTTAATATTAATTCATATGGATTTATCATTTTAATGTTTCAATATGTATGGGATACATTATAAGGGTTAAAGTTTATTTTTTTCTAAAGAATGATTTAATATCAACAACCCTAGTTTTAATTACCCTTTTTAATGTATTATTGATAAATCCATATTCATTATTCATTATGTATATTTTATATGGAAAATTGTTTAGTAAAAATATGATGAATTCTTTGGACCTACAATACACAGGTTATGGACCATTAATGACATTCCCTATGGTGTGGGGACTATTTAATAAATGCCCTATATGCATTAGTAGTCTCATGAGATGAATTTTATGTCCATATTAGAAAATATTAAATTGTATCTAGATGGTAAATGTGTCATGTGAATGGAAGAAATGATTTAATATAATTAATAATTACCTTTATTAATAATTTTATTATTATTATTTTTCCTTGATATTTTGCATCGACATATCTATGAATGCCTTTAATTTTCAGTTAATCGATTAAAGTGAAAGTGTTTTCATCATATCATCATTCCATGTTGATACTTACTTGTATTATTTTTTAAATTTGTTGTGGTATTTGTTATTTCACTTTTCATTTTAATGTATTTTTATTGATTGATTATTTCTACCTCTTTACTTACCCTTACTGTGCATTTTAGCACTCTATTATTATGTTCCCTTTCCCAATGTTATAAAGAATAAATTATTAAATAAAAATTATAGGGCACAATTTATTTATTTATTTTATTTCTCATGGTTTTATTTCGTATTTTAGCAATGTATTATGTTTTTTATTTATGTAATCTATGTTTCCAAGAATTCTAAACTAAATGACTCGTCGGGATTTAATTCCTTATAATCATTCCTATTTAAAAAAATAATTCACGGTCTCTTGGATTATAGGGTTGGTAATTACATATAAACATGTATAAATTATATGTTCTGGGCATATTTCATCCTCAACACTTATAATACTCTAATACACTCAATTTTTGACCCTTTATTCAATTGAAAAATTTGGGTACATCTTTTCATCCCAAATATTACATGTTCACCTAAACTATTAAATACCACCCACTCTACCCAATTCAATACACATTCACACACTTTCTTATCGTAGACTACATGGAAAGATAACTTCCAAAAACCTTCCACCTCATCCTAAAATAATTATTTTTTACAAAATCCACCCATCGAATGATACTGGTGAAAACCTAAGGATGTTTCCTCAATAATAATTATGATTTTCAATGAGAATATTTATTTTATTTATTTCATCACATCCATCATTTATTTTTAAACTAGAAAGATAAATTAACATTATTATATTCCATGTAATTTTGTTTATTATTTTAATCACTAATAACCATTTCTACTTCCATAAAATGTATTATGAAACCATAATTCTTGTGAATGAAAAAATAAAACCTTACCAACCAATGTTTATATTTCCCCATTACCACCTCTCCCAATTGGGTAGGATTATTGATATAAAGTATTATTATGATATTTATGTCATTAATATACCACATAAGTCATTATATCATAGGAACATTTTTTTATCCTCTCCTTAGTGGATTTGATAACATATCTCATTGGTATGGAAGAATAACACATCACAAAGCTATGTGATTCATCATTCATTAAGATATAAAATAGAATGTGATAATGATAATTTTAAAGAATATATAAAATATTAATGAAACAATTATTATATTCATGAAATATATATCATTATGAAATGATAATATATCAGTTTCATTCTATCATTAGAAAATTATAACAACATTTGTGTACCTATGGGCCACCACCTTCACAAAGTGACATAACTCCACTTTAATAATCACACATCATGGATAATATAAATAATTATATTTAAAAAATATATTTTTTATATGAAATAATAATAATTATGGAATAAAAAAATTCCCCTTTACCCTTTCCATATTTAATTTTGAAAAATTGAAACGTTGCTCATGCGTGCATACGACCTACCATATTAATGATCGCAACATTCTTCATTTGGCAAAAAATTAATTAATGGTTTTTTTAAAACTAGAATGGGCATATAAATATGAGAAAAATTCCATGATAATAGTCATAGAGATGATGTAACTATATAGTTTTTAAAATATCCAAATCATTCATAAAAAACATGAATGAGAATATAATGTGATAAACACCCAAAAAAATGATAATAATGATATATTAACAATTGTGTAATATAATGTTACACGGGGATTGTATATGATATTATAAATATGATTATGTTTCATATAAAAAATAATAACATTCTTATAACCATTATAATGGTTGTTAATGCATGTTTAACTAATGGATAACGTGAGGTGGTGGATCTCACCTCAATTTACATTCCACCATGACTTATCTGTAACTATTCACTAATTAATTTATTATGGTTTATATACTACCCATTTTACTTGTAGTAGCATGATAAATTATTACATTATTATAATTTTATTTTTAACTTGAATTATTTTATCCAATGGGATTTGACATGAAGATTACCTAGTGGTAAAAATTATCGAACAATCAAAATTTATTTTATGATTGTTAACATTATCATGAAACAATAACATTATAATGGTAATTTTCATTTGAAACTACGTTTACATTAAATATACATATTATTGTATGACGGATATGATTATATCCTATATTTTTTAATATTTTTATATATTGTGAATACATTTAAATTTATTTCATTTACAATAAAAATATTGATAAATCCATATCCTCTACTCAAATTGTACATGTGATTATAGTGAATACTGATTCATGAATACAATTGATTAATAGATATATAACGAATTATTTGGACCTAAAATTATATGTGTGACCTTGTTTTATATATTTTCTTGTGAAATTGGTATGTCTCATGAAAATATTCATTTTCCCAAATTAAATGGATTAATTCATTTTTTAATGAAAACATTTGGTGGTCTTGAATTTATAATTATCATGATATCTGAGGACATAAAATTCGTTAATTATAAATTACATTCATTGATAACTTATTTTTTATTTTATATGAAACTTTCATAATGAAATTAACTATGGATTCATTTCATTCTTAGATAATGATTAACTAGAAATTTTTAATTAATTTGTCTTTGATTTATGATCATGAATTATTTTTTAATAATAGTACTATTATTTTAATAATTTTTTTAGTTATATAACTCTTTATTTTTAATTTTCTCATTGATTTATGGTATCTTTCACATGATTAAACTTGACTTATCATTTTGAATGACCAATTGTTTTTCATTTCGCCATGATATGTAGATGATATCTTAGAATGTTTTTTCAAGGGTGTATTTCATTTTATTTTGGTATATATTTTGTTTTATTTTCTATTAGCATTGTAAAATGTGTATCATGTATGAAAATGGTTGTCTAAAATTAAAAATATAAATATTACTTTAATACTATCCCCTTTTTATCTATTCCAATATAATAAAGCACACATTAGCTCATGGATACTAGAGTTGGGTTCGTCACAATCCAACATATTTATTTATAAAAGACACCATTCTTTTACATATCACAGATAATGAAAATCATAATATCAAAGTAAATGAAAAAATGGTTGATCTTAGATTATCATTACTATTAAATAATGGAAATACATATTGATGACATTAGTATAAAGGTATGAGAACATGATCATAATAAATTAAAACCATACTATGAATATCAATGACCAGAATCATGAGTTTTGGAGTAAATTTTTTAAGTTCATAAGATATAAATCATAAGGAAATTAATTAACACAATCTCTTATATCATAATATCGAAACAATACATGTAATTATGTAATAAATATAAGCATTTTAAACTAATTCCTTATTATTGAAGGATCATTAACAAAACTATTATAATGGAATGGGTTAATTTGAAATAATATCATTGTAATCATGGTTAATTCCAATGGATATCATAGTGGAACATGTCCCTTAATAATATGGGCTTACTCCCAATTCTACTCTTATTTATCTCATTATATTTTAATTTGTACCATATGCAATGAAGGAAGTTGTAGGTACCACCCATTGCATAATACAAATAACACATATATGTTCTATAGGATCAAAAAACATTAAACATATCATAACAAATGAGAAGAAATGAGTTTATGAAAAATCATATCATTGTATAACCTATATAATAGAAACAATTTATATATTCATTTCATCACTTCAACAATGTATATCATAGGGGAAATGAATAATGTTTCATAATCATTTTATCATGGTATACCAAATGAATGAAAATGGATTTAATAAAAATATTTTCGTCAAAAATAATAACCCATTTATAGAATGAATATGAGTATTCTCTCTAGATTGTATCCTTATTTAGGAATATGTAACATTAAAAGCTTGGATTATTGATGGGATTTAATTTTTTAACACTACATGGAACAATTCATGTGTAAAATAATCTTTTCAAATTTTAAAATACTTTTAAAAACTTATTTGAAAATAAACACGGAATCATATAAAATAAGGTTAAAATATAATTTGAAAAATTATCTGAGTGAAATATTTAAGATGCCTCAGACCCAATTCATTCAATAGTAATCAAACCCGATTGTTCACATGTACAATAAGATTGAAATCCCTATGAATGAAGTTTTGGACTAGTAGTGAGGGTCTTTAGTGTAATAGTGGGGAGACAACACCGACATGTTCATAGTGTATCAAAAGAGGGTAATAATATCAACTAGTATAATAAGAATATAAATAACTGAATAATAGATGAATACATATCCATCTCAAAAATAACAATGTAATATAAATCATATGTTTTTCATACAATGATCACCATTACAAATCATACAAAAGAAATTAATACATGGAAACATGAATCCAGTTAAATACATGCATCAATGTTATAAGAAGAAAAAAATTATCTACCCATAGATTGAATCATGATACATATCATGATCTTCTACTCCCCTTCTCCTATTAACTAATCAATCAAGAATCAGTAAGTGTGTGGATTCTAATATTCCTAACTATAACCATGATTTTTTTCTAGGTACCAAATGGTGTCCTGAAAAGGGTTAGATATAACACTCACAAGGCCACAGTAAATGGTGCCTATAACAAATCTAGACTATTAATTTAAGACGAATCAATGTAAATAAATAATAGCAATAAATATAAAATTATTATAATTTATGTTATCTAATAAATCATGTATAACATTATTTAAGAAACTCATTTATAAATTCCATCTGTAAATCATATCATTTATCCACATTGGACTATTCCATGTAGTAATATTTCAGGCCTACATGGGCTTGGTGGTAAAGATTTGTAATGTAAAATTTAGGGAAATAAGATATGTAAAAATGTTAAATTGGATCCCGAGATAATAAATGTACAATGAATCCAATCATGTCATGCTAACTAGTTAAACTATATCCTTAGAGTAGAAATTTCCATGAAATCAAATAAAGATGGATCATTGGTCTATAAATGTATTTGGAATCCATGTAATCTGGTTAAATATGATCCAAGGAGTAATAATGTCTAAGGAATACATATAATCTATATAACCAGAAACCAATGAGTAGAAATGTCTAACTCCTCCTAACATTGTCATGTAATCTAGATCCAAGGAGTAGAAATTTCCAATCAATTCTACTGGTTCATAATATCAGTGGAGTTAAAATTTCAAAGGAAAATAAGAATATCATGAAAATAAAACAATCAGATACAAGGAGATGAAATTTCGAAGGCCTCCTAGTCATAAAATTATATTGGATCCATGTAGTAGAAATGTTCAAAGAATCATACCAAATCCATTCACAATTTCATAATTTTGTTTTTAATCATTTACAAATGTAGGTATTCAACAATGTAATCATTTCAAATAAAAATTCAATGATTATTCAATGTGTCTATAACATTTTAGATTTCACTTTAATATATATTAAATTCTGAATTATCTATTCCAAGAAGAGAACACCCCATGTGTGGCATAATCAGGATAAATGGTAGAAGAAACCATATATATGGTTTATGTTGAGGTTTAAAATGAAAAACATTAATGAAGGTTTTCATGGAATATCTCGAACATGTTTTTTTCAAATATCCCCATGATTAATTAATTTAGGAATAAATGAAGGGAATGTAGGAATGCGGCACAACTGGAACAATATATAAAAATAGAACACGGTGGTAAAATGTATTTACCAATTACCATTATCACATAGAAGAGTATTCTTACTATCATAACATTAGATTACGAATGGATGAAATCCTTGAAAATAGGGAATATGATCCTGCACCAAAATAAATTAACCAATAGAATGTAAAATAATGAATGACTACTATGGAATTAAGAACTCACTGGTGTCTATCCAATGAGATGAATTGTGAATGAGTCAATATATATAATAGATATTTATATTTATTCATTGGATATGATTCAATGGGGTATCTCAAAAGTGAATAAGGTTAATCAACTCTAAGAGAAAATAAAGAAGAGGTTTAAGTTTAAACATTTACGAATAAGGTAAAAATTTATATATTCCCCTATAAATATTATGTCTCACAATCTGGAAGCATGGTTGGACAACTACTATAGAAACAATTTTCTCTTCTATCACTATCTAAAAACCTCAATAATGGTCATGGTACCTTGTTATAAAATCCATATTCCAACCATTATTTTTTTAATGTTAAAAACTATGTCGTAATTACATGGGTATGCATCCCTTGTTGCCTGGTTTCATCAAACCATGCGACCTTGGATAGAATCCACGACCACCCAACATTTTAAATCCAAACACATTAGTTAGTTATACATGTTTTATACTAACAACGTGGGCCAAATTTCTTTTTTAAAATCAAAGGCTCCAAACTTCAATCATGCCTCGTACAACAATGTTTCCTATATAACCACACTAGTAATTAAAAATATGTCAGAAATATAATAAAACTATTAATAAAATGGTTCCCTAACACATAAAATGATTATTTCTTTATTATTTTACAATTAAAAAAATTATTCCCTGAAATTCTCTTCCAAGGGTGGTAAATCATCATCTATGAATAACTCCAGCTACAGGGAATATATGTCAGTCTCCTAATCCCATTTGTTTTCAGGTACATGGCCATGCTGTCATAGAACCCATACTAGAGTAATGAATTAGCTCAAAGTACCCACAAGACTTTATAAACAATACAGATCATATGCTCATTAAATTATTCATCTACTTACAAGTAATCCTCTTTATGATGATAAATATACAATATATCATTATGATATCGTCTAATATGAGATATATGGAAGAGATCATGCATGTAGTGGTTCCTTATAGGTAACAATAACTCATAGGCTACCATCCATACTCTTATCATAATTTCTAAGGAAATGAAATAATTTGGTGATAAGTTATATTTTTTTAGAATCCATATAAGTCATGATCTATGGAAAAAAATAAAACTTGAATCCCCTCCTTTAACTCTAGTTGTAAATGATGATCATATTCATTTAATTTCAATTTAGACTCAGCTATATATATAATTATCCAAATAAGCTGAACCTACTCCAAAAATATCCAAAACAAAATGAGAAAATAGTGGAGATTCCTCTCATTTCATTAACCTTCATCGGGGTGAATGAAATAAACTACATTATTGGTATTTTGGAGGATCCATATGTATGGTCACCCATAAACAGTTATTATAATAGAACATGATAGGATGTAAACTTTTCTACAATGATTGTTGGAAGTAATTTCTTTATTCTTAGATAATGGCCTCAAAAACATTTATCTTACACTCAGACAAACCTTCATTCCTTCGGTGATATGTTATACCTAGAAGTACCACCATTCCCATTGCCCTCTATAGCCTCTTCCAGAACATTGACATGAAAAAAGAATCTCTTACCCAAGTGATACAATGTGGAACCCCATTAAGGCGTATGATCTCAAAAAAATATTCTTCTTACCTCATACATTAAAAGAATAACTCAAATTAGTATATAATATTATACATTTTCAACCAATATATGATCAACCATAGGGTGCCACTACCACATGGTTATATATGATGTCCTGTCATGAAACCCATAATGATGTATTCCAATTTACACTCAGTAAATGGAAAATTATATAAATTACCAATGTTTTATAGTTCTATGAATTTAACTAGTGTTTTGTTGAATATTGAGTAATGTACCGAGTAATATCCCACATCATCCTCAACCATCATTATAGAAAATTTATTCATGATACTTCTTTGTAAGATTAGTATGAAAACCCCATATATACAATATGTACAACACATTAACTCTATGTAGATGTTTTTGAAAACCAATAAACATTTATGGGGGTAGAAATTATCACACTTATCAACAATTGAACTAGGAGTATGATCATCACCCCTAACTCCCTCCCACTGATCCAAGACATCATAATATGATAGTTCATTCATCATTAATATCTCCATAAATGAAGAGTTAATTTAAAATATTATTTAATAGACTATTTTTGATGTCATGAACCTCTATATATATCTCAAATAACAAGGCTATAGGCTTCAAATCACCACTGGCCTCCAAAAATAAATGTGTCTGATCCCTCTTACACAATGTATCGACAACTAAATAACTATTTTTAGGTGTATAGGACATCGTTATATTGAAGGAATGAAGTAATTAAACCCACCACTGAATTTTTATATTCCTATAATTTCATGTAAATATCTACTTGAGGGTTTTATATTTTTTTTACACCAAATAACTATCTCTTAGTATGATGTTCCTCCAAGAGCTCATGGAATGTACAACATATGTTTTCTCAAGATTATGCATTGGTTAATTATTCTCGTGTGGCCTGAACAGAAAATAACCATATTGCACAACACAGTCCTACTATATTAGAGATTCCTCTAGACCAATACATGATACATCAAAAAGAAACTATATATCTTCTACATGATTCTGAAAGAATTAGGACCAACACGAAGGTCATTCTACCATTCAGCTCATGAAATGATGTCTTTTAGGAGTTCGACTATGATTACTTCTCAATTTCATAGTAATGATTATAAAAGATTATTCAATGAATGTGAAGTCATTTATGGATAAATTGTATTAGCTATATGTCCTAACTAAACATGGTTTTTAAATGTTTTTTGATAGATGATACCAAATAACAACATCATTGAGATTCTACGGGTCAAAATATACTCCTTTATCTAAGATAATGCCACCTTCGAATTGAATATTATTCATCTAGAAGTGAGAATTTGTGAACATATCTTATAATTAATGTTATCTATGTTTATCCAATAATGATTTCATAATTTTTGAATTGATGTGTCGAGTGGGTTAATACACAGATATATCATCCATGAATCCTACCACAAATGAATATACATTTTGATCGAAAACCCATTTTATCAGTGCGATGAAAAAATATGGAAAAAAATTGATACTGAAAAACAAAACTAAATAATTATATTGACTATACATTCTACAAAAATATATACATGTAATCTATGTATATATAATACAAACCTTTTGATAACCTAATATCAGTTGATATAAGGGTACTTTATTAGTGCTTCCTTTATCAACGTGTTCTTTTTATCCTTGATAAAAGTTAAAAAAAATTAACAAAAAAGTAAATAAAATTATAAAAAATTTAAAAAAAATCAAAAAAATCATGCCAATCGGGTGGGATTTTAATGCACCTAAGCCCCCCCTTTTACAGTTCTTTTCCGCCCCCTATACCACCACCATGCGCCCCCTCCACTCTTTATCAGTGCTAGCTCCCATATTCCCCCATGTGAGCATGCCCCTGCCTCTACTAGGTTTTGAACTCGAGACCTCCCCCCTACACGCCTAAGCCCTTACCACTCCTCTATTCGGATTTGTTTACCATTTCGTAATATATATATATATAGTTATATTTATTAATATATTTATATATATTTATATTAATATATATATATACATAGTTATATTAATATATATATATAGGTATATTAATATATATCTATATATATTTATTTATTTAGTTGTATTTATTCGTATTGTAATTTATATTTATATTAATATATATATATATAGTTACATTAATATATATATATTGTTATATGAATATATATATTTATAGTGATATTAATATATATATTTACTGTGATATTAATATATATATTTATACTAATATAAATATATATATCTAGTTATATTATTATATATATAGTTAGATTAATATATATATATAGTTAGATTAATATATAGGTATATAAATATTCATATATTTTTATTTTAAATAATATGGATATTAGTTATTATTTAGATAAAGATAATATATTTTATATGTAAACATATTATTTTATTTATATTTATAATTAAATTTATATATCTGAATATATAAAAAATATGTATATATTGTTATATATTTGATTATAAATAGCAGTGCACTATAAAAAACGATAACATTTAAAAGAAATAATATTAATGAAAATGTAATTCCTTGGAATAAATTATGTCCCTACCAAATAAAGCCCATAATAACCCCTTAAATGAGGCTGAAAATCCACATAATGCTAAAAAATCCGGGTATCCCTAATAAAAACACAGTTTTAGAGGCCTTCTTCGCCTTTTATGGCCTTGCAAAAACCTTGACCAAGGTCCCCCGGTCATAGAGACTTTGAGCTCGTCGAAGGCTGTGATTTGATATGTGGTAGACCACAAATGGACACCTGGATCAAAAGTTATGACCCATTGAAGTTTGAGTTGTGTTTTGAACATATTTTAGATCTTTTTTTTATTTTTTTTTATTTTTTAGTCTTCAAATTGTTATTAAATGACTATTACTACATAATAATTATCAAATTTTTAATTAAAGATATTTTTTTAATTTTTTTATAAACCAATTTCACTAAATATCTTATATATTATGTGTAACTGTATATTTATACTAATCTAATATATATATATATAAATATATTTCAAAAATATATATTATATTTATATCAATATAACTATATCTATATATTTAAATATTAATATATATATTTTAATGAATTTTATTTTTTTGAAGTAGACCCTTTATCAGCGCTTTTAAAAAGGTTCTGATAAAGACGCCCCTTTATCAAGAATAACGAAAAAGCACTGATAAACGGAGGTACCTTTAATAGTGATAAAAAAAGTACTGTTAAAGGTGGTACCTTTATCAGCGCTTTTTCTTTAGCGCTGATAAAAGTGTGGTGCTGGGAAAAACTATTTTCTGTGGTAGTGGGATCTATAGAACCACAATGTCATGGAATAAAAATATTCTGAGAAGGCTGTGTAGAAATACAATCATGACATTTATCAATGATGAACCCTCTGAGTAATCACATCCCACCATCTCTTGGAGTAATCTAGTATCAAATTTTTAGAATTATGAAAACTCCTCCTAGGAGGTGTATCAATATTCAAAAAAAATTTTATAATTTCACTTAACAAGGAATCTACATAATTTGGTTCAATATCCTTTGAAAACATAAGATAATGTTTTGGATAAAACTCAAGCATCAACTCAACCATAGAAACAGATGGTCATGGAGAACCCTAAATAATATACAAGAAAGGTAGATTTCCCTCTGTAAATTGGGCCTCAGCACTGATATTTGGTACAACATGAGGTTTGTAAAGTGGCACTATTATAGGGTCAACATGTGGCCTAAGGCCCACCACCACCCTTGAATGGTAATGATCACCCTCTTAGTGCATGAATCGATGTTATCAGGGTGGAAAATCACTAACATATCTGATCACAAACCTTATTCGGGGATTTATATTGTTATAATCATATCCACATATATAATATAGGCACAAGCCATCCAGACCATGATTCAAATCTCCTTTCCTTTTCATTAACCATGGATGAGGAAACACGCAAGTCATAAGATATAACAGGGATAATATCTACATCCGACGATTTCTGTTGGAACTGGGATAATTTCCCATCAAAAAGTTTGGTTTCCATAAAAAAATAGTGTAAATAATAATTTATATAAGAAATCAAATTTTAAAATTATATTGGAATTCCAATTTAATGAAAATTTATTTATTCTATAATTCAATTTAATTATATTAATTTTCATTTATTTTGAATGTATCATCAAAATGTTAAATTATATAGATCTGTAATTAAAATTTATAATGGTTCATAGTTTGTATAAATTTATTTGTGGTTTCTATTTAATGTCAACCATTTATTTATCAATTACATTTGTTAAATCTTATTCAAATTTCATAAACAATGAAATGAATATAAAAAAACATGCTACAAGTCAAAAACATAGTAATATGAATGTGGCATGGAACAGTGAATGACATATAAATCTTGATGTTCCTATAATGATGCATGATGAAATATTTTTTTCCATATTTGTAAATGGAAAAAATATCTAACAAGAAGGACCAAAAAAATAACATTTATCACCTAATGGAGAGATCATTGAAACTATACTAAACATCCAAAATAACATCATATCGCATCCCATGAAATTTATCTTTCCCATGTACATGGCATAGCTACTCCAAGGAACTACTGATTTCAAAATTCACACACATTCCTAATCTCATATCTAAAATTGGGAAAATATTTTACCAAATAAAAAAACCTCTTATGCCACATTGTGACATCCTTGACATTATTCAATCAATAATAACATAACCCAGTTTTCAACATTTCATAAAGCCCACATTCTCATATTCAATTATATGTTGACTAGCTGAAAGGGTCCATGGGGGAATAGTGGGGTGACAATAACTACATGGTTAAAGGATTATACAATAGTATAATAATATCTATCAATATCTGAAGCATTTAAATAAATGATAAACTGTAGAACAAAATTTCCATTATATAAATAACTAAGTTTTCACATTCAATAGTGTCCTATAAAATGATAATAATCTATGTTATATAAAAGACATGTAATACAAAGAAACATGAATTAATTATAATACATGCATGAGAAGTATAAAAAGGAAAATAAATAATTATCCCCTTATAGAATCACACAACATAGTTAGGCCATATGCTCTCTTACTCCTACGAAATATTCAATCATGAATTAGAAAGAGTGGAATTTTCCCTATTCCTACATGCATCTATGAAGTAAATCCAACTTCCCAATGAAAACCCAAAAAATGGGGGGAGAAAACACTCAGTATGATAATGCCAAGAGTGTCTATAAAAGGTCTAGTCAATGCATATTAGATGAGGCTATGTAAAAAATTAAATAGGTGTACTCTTAATAACAGTAGAAGTGATATTTAACCATATATCAAGTAACGTATTGATCATGAAACTAAAACATAAATTCTCAATGTAATGTATAAAATGTATCAATATCATCTTATTTTATGTAATCATGTTCTAGGACTAAATTAGATATGGTCCAAGATGTATCTTTTTTCAGGAAATTTGAATAATATATGTGAACTTGTTAAACTATACCCTTGAATAATAATTACCAAGTCATCCAAACATGTCAATAAAACTCGTCAAGGAAGTTCCTTATATTAGAAATATATAGTCATTCCATTAAATTTGTATCCTTTAGTAGAAATTCCCATGTAATCCATGTAATTTAGGTAAATTGGTTCTATTGAAAAGAAATGTCCAATGAATCCAAATAAGTCGTTTAACCATGTTCCATGTTGTGGGAATTTCGAAGGAATCCTACTGTATTCATGTAATCTGAATGAAATGAGTAGATATATCCATGGGATCCTATTGGTTCATTATATCCATGGAGTGGTAATGTAGAAGGAATCCTTTCATATCAATAAAATCAAGTAATTGGGTATAAAGAGTATAAATCTCTATGTCAACATAGTCAGCTAATAAAATGGGATCCAAGGAGTTGAAATATCCAAGGCATCCAAACCAATTCATTCACCATTTTATAATTCCCTTGAAAATAATATATAATCCAATGGATTTTAGAACATAAACCATTAATTTATAAATGATATACTTCATACAATCATTTATAATTACATTAATAAACTATTCAATTGTCAAAAAATAAAGTAAATATCATTATATTCATGGGTGGAATAATAATGATAAAGTGTAGAACCCACCCCATGAGAGGTGGTGGCTATGGTCAAACACATCCAAACCTGACTGAATATTTAATGGGATGAATCGATCATGTTATATCAAATTTTATTCGTATCAAATAATTTAGAAAGCATCACTAGAATTGTCTTTCATATGGAACAACACAAATAAGTTTTACATAATGAGACATTGATGGAAAAAAGTATAGAAAAAAATTCTATAATATCTTATAATATTTATCATCCACTACATCCTATAATTAATTATAGATCAGGTGAAAAAGGAAGAATGGATGAACAACCAGAAAATGGGCCATAACATCAGACACTAAAATTGCATCAGTGATAGCTAGAAAAATAAAAGAAGGTTCCAAAGAAATAGAGACAACATCAGTTCTAATCTAATAAGGAGAATAATGAAATAATTATAGATTAGATAAGTGTGTTATTGAATGTCCCAATATAGTATTCCAAGTAATATATTTGATGATAATAAGTAGTGTCTGATACTATAGAATGTTAGGAATAAGATGAGGTGTAAACAATAAAATATTAATGAAATATGGTCTTTTCCATTATAAATAATGGGTTACATGTTTTCCCCACATGGTTTTCAAAACCATGTTGCAATTGTGAAGACTTTTCTATCTCAAAAACGTCCATATATGGTCATCTCCTATAGGTAGACAATAAATGCATTGACCATTTGTTTTTCTCCCATTAAAAACTCTATAATAGAAACACTGGCGTATAGCACATGTGGATCATTTTCATAAAAATATTATTTCATGAATAGTGGTTTCGACAACCCTTCATAATAAAGACAACTGTGTGTCATGGGGTTCGAAATATTTAATATCCATGTAATGAAAATACCTTCTACGAAATATATGTCCCCAGGATCCAAATAAGCCTCACACATCCTAATTTCATCCTTAACTCCACCTTGTATTCAAAATTGTTAAATCACATGTAATTAAACAAGAAAAAAGGATCTCTTCCTCATATAATAAAATGTATCTTTAAATATCCTTTATTACATTAATTAAATATTTTTAAAATTAAAAAACAATCAAAATAATTTTCATTTAAAATTAACTTAAACATTATAACAAAAACATTTAAAATCACTAAAAAAATTATTTGAGAAAAATATTATTCCCAATTTGAAACACATATTTTATAATATAATAAATTTCCCGAAAAATAATTGGAAATAACAGTGTAAATATATAGTGTATTTCTTAAAAAATTATATAGTCCTGATATAGTAAAATATTGTTCATAGATTACACGTATAAAACAATATTCTCCTCAAATTTTTAGAAAAAGGAAAATGGTATTTGTTTTGAAAATTGCATGATAACTAATTTTAAAATACTATTTAAATTTTCATACATTGGTAAAAAATATGTAATAAATCCGTTTTATAATTTTAATTTTTTCTATAATAATGATATTAAACAAAATGTATTTTTTACTCATGAGAAAAATAAAAATGATTTTTCTTAAATATACTATTTTTTTTATTATCATATTAATAGAAAAAATTAAATGTAACAAATTAATATATATATATATATATATATATATAACTATAGTAGAATAAAATATATGGTTTTATTGAGATATAAATCATATGAAATCATCATTGGTGACATAATCATAAACCATCCTGATAAATGATAAGATTATAACATAAAAACCTTACATATCTGGAAACATTAATATTTAAGAACATTGAAATAATGAAATTATATGAGACCTAAAAAATCCTAAGAAAAAAAAAATAATATATTAAATATCAAGGATACTGTATATAAAACACATGAAAAATAGGTATATGAAATATTATATATCCCAATGAATATAACATAGGACAAAAGTCACATACATGAAGTCCCATATTCTATTTTATACATTTGAACCTGATGTATAATAAATATAATTTTATTAAACATTTATTATAGTACCAAAATCATAATAATCATTCCATATATTATTTTATTATGACAATTTATAACTTTTTTAATAAATATTCCTTTGTAAAACAATGTTTCAGGAAATTTCTAATTTTTGTGTATGTTTTGATTTGGTATATTCTATAAATTAAATTTTATCACTCTAACATAATATATATAATTTTGAAAAAAATATTAATATCATAGATATTTAGTACATCTATATTTATATTATTCCATAATATTAAGATATATAAAATGAAATACACTGTTTATGGAGACAATATGCCATACGTACAAGTAAATGACATTTTCATTATTTATTTATTAAAAAAATGAAAGGTATATTAAAATTAAAAATAAAAATTAATTATAATTTTACATATTTATAATGTATTTATTAATTCTAACCTTATTATATTCCAATAAATAAGTAGTGAAAAATGAATCACATCGATTCTCGATGTGGTAGTTCATTTCACACACGAGCGACATTGTCCAATCACCCCTGAAACAGAAATAATGAAGTTATATGTTATTTTATAATTTATGAATTATATAAATATTATAAATAAAATATATATTTAATAAAAATATCCCTATTATAATCCATTCATGATAGAATTGAAAAAAAAATCACATCGGTTCATGAGGTGGTATCCCAACTTACATACGAGCGACTGTATTATTTTCCAATTGGATGGAAGTTAAGAAGGTGAGTGTGATATTTTAATTAATGATGTATAATATTGTTAATCTAGATTATATCATATTTATATATTTATTATATCCTATCATGAGAGGAGTTTAATGAAAATAAATAAAATCTAATTTTGAGTTAATAGTTCTCTGTGCTCACAAAATATGTGTTTGTATCCAATTTTATTGGATGAGGAAATGAATTTAGGATATAAAATTAAAATAATCATATATATTTTTATTTTTATAAACTGGTGATAATATTTCATCATAATTGGTAAATATTTTAATGATTAAGACGATAAAATTAAATGAAAATGCATTTGTATGGACTATACCTATTCTTCAGAGAACAACTTTATGTTAACACAAAAATCCTTCATCAAACTGTTACTTAATAATAATAAGGTATTTAAATCATGGGGATTAATTAATAAATAAATTTGTGTTGGTATTATCTATGTGAATGTTCTTTTTAGGCTCTATGTGGAGAAGAGAGTAAGAGACCTTTTATACGTTAGGTGAGTGGCATAGTTATATTTTTTTAAAAGAAAAAAGATGTTCCCACGTAATTTACATAAAAAACGACCCAAAATGGACCATTATCAAACAATAAATGTGTTAATTTCTACAAATGTCTATAAAATTGATGTTTTACATGTTAATAGGTTATATAACCCCTGAAATTTCATCATTAAGATCCAGGTAAACACATTTTGTCTATAACTGCAAAAAAAGTAATTTTTTATTACAAATTATGGAAGAAATAAATTGAAAATTTAATATTATATAATTAATTATTATTATAAATATTTAATCAATTTTTAAAAATTATATTCACATGTATAGAAAACTAAAATGTATATAAATTCCATAGACGCGATGGAAAGAGGGTTTCCAAAAGAGAAATGAAAAAATCGTTTAAATTTTATTTACTTAAATATAAAATATAAAATAAATTACAATGAAAAAATAGGAATAATATATATATATTTTAACTAATTATAATTATAAATAAATATATTAACATAAATATCTTGTAAATTTTATTTTTGAAAACAATGTTTCTAAAAAACATTTTTTAGTATTTAATGAAAAATATAGCTTTGAAGAAAATTTTAAATTTTTCATTGTAAGATAATTGTGAAATAAAATTTTCAAATATGATGTAAATTATTTATATTATATTTTTTGATAGTTGGATATTTTAATTTAAATGAATCGTGAAAAGAATTCAACAAAACATCTTTTTTTAAAAAAATATATTTCTTTTAAACGTAAAATTTGATTTATTCTTACCTCTTGTAGAGAAACACATAAGAAAAATGTTAAAATTTTAATTGAATATAAAATATATAAATTTTCATAAATTATTTACCTAAATTTTAATTTTATAATTGTTTTATGATAAATAAATTGTAATAAGAAATTAATTTTTACAAAATGTTTTAGTTAATTTCAAAATCATTATTTCATCAGAAATTAATTAGGAAATAATTAATTGATTTTATGTCAATTTTTGTATAAATATTTAAACAATATTCGTTCATATTCTTTATAATCTAATCCAAACCCTCTATTCCAAAGGCAAGGTGATAATTATCATATTATATAAGAATATTTTAATTACATCTCGTGTTTTGTTAAAAATCTATGTTGGGTGTTGGTAATGTTACCAATGAATTTAAAATTATTTGAAAAAAATATTTCTATTTATATCATGGAATTAAATTCCTTGTATATTTTCAATAAATTGGAAAATGATGATGTCCCTCATTCTTACGTGTGCACTACCACCTCGAAGAAGCAATGTTATTCTTTTTAAAAAATTTATATGCATGCATAATAGTAATGAAAGATTTAATGAATATTTATGTTATATATGATATACGAATTATTATCATATAATAAATTAGTATTTACCTTTATTTAATTTTTTTTATAAAAAAAAGTAAAACATCATTCAATCATGCGTACACCCTACCATCTCGATGAATAATGTAATTCAATTTTATCTATAAAATTTAATGATAACAAAAAATATTTATATAAATAATATATATTATATTTATAATATGATTAACATTGTAGAGATCATGAAAAAGTTATCACAAAATACCAAGTAAAACAACTAAAATATAAAATACATGTAAAATAAAGAAGTTTCTACTCAGAACATTTATTTTAAGAATGTGTAGCTGATAAAATGATCATAAAATATTATAAATAGTTTATATATAGTATGAAATATGTTAGTATCCTAAGGAACCATCATAGATTTCCATTTGAACTACAAATAGACCTGGTATACCACAATTCTGGAAGAATATTCCAGATCTGAAAAGCATAGAAATAGTGCATGGAAATCATAATATTATTATTGGGAAAGATTTATCCAATAATATAGGTAATTCATTATGGGGAAATATAAATAAAATATTAAAAATTGATAAACTGTAAATAAGTAAATTTGGGAAAAACATTTATCTTAAATGAAAAAACAAAATTTTTTAATAAAAACAAACCAATGTAATTTGAACCCAAATAATAACCACCCAACTATCCACATGGCCACCATGTGAAAAAAATGACTAATAGATATCAAAAAATGAATGATATAGACTATAGATAAATACCCCAATAGGTCATAGGCACCTTATAAAATTTTATAACATGTTTCCTAAGAAAAATCATACATTATATTTTGAAAATATAGATAGAATGAAATATTAATATTCATAATCATCTAAAATAAATAAAACTCAAATCCATTAACATTTTTTAAATTGTTCCCCTTTTTTGAAAACATAACACAATTATTTTAAACTCAATGCCACAAGCCTAAGATTTATCAAACACCATGTAATTCCACGATATTTCTAAATAAGAACCCACTTTTATCATTAAAAGAATACAATCACTATAAAAGGTTTCCCATCATGAATCAAATAGATTCCCATGGATTCCAAGGGACAACATACACAATTATACAAAAAATTCATGGGAAATTAGAACCTAAACAAGATCATATGATTAATGAAAAAATATGGGTATAACATATCTCATTACAAAATATGAACCATGTAACTAACAAAATGAATTAAGAATATAATACAAAATGGAATTAGTATGTGATCCTTGGTCACCAAAAATTGGGCACCAATCTGAGTGAAAATTAATTTTTTTATATATATAAGAAAATATGAATCTCCCCTGGTCTTCCCAGACCAACTATAAGAGGACTTGTGGTCTATTTAAAAAAAATTAACAACTCAAAATATTTATATAAATAGGCTCTATAATAACATGGAAACCAAATGGAATCTCTTTTGAAAATCCTCGTTGAAGGTCTCATGTATCCTAAGACAAAAAAATTCACAAACCACGGTCATCCCATGTTATACTCCATGAAAAACATTTAAAATGAATTTACAGTTAAAGAAAAATATTTCACATGATAATTTCATTTACAAACACTCCATTTTATCCCACATTACCATGGAGAATAATGTTGAAAATCAATTTTACAACCCTATTTAAAATCATATACCCACATAGAGACATTTTATCAAACCGATAAAGTAGAAAAAAACTACACCCATTTGAAAAAAACCACGATAGAAGTGAAATTTCTAAATGAGCAACTAATAGAAAAATATTGCATAGGATGTTAATTAAAATGTCATTCTATAATAAAAAAATTTCAAATACCATTTAGAAAATAATTAAAATCATCTACTATGTGAAATATTTTAAATTTCCAAATATGAATAGTGCCTCTCCCATTGAAAATGAATGCAAGGCCAACATCCATCAATTTCCATTAAAACAATTTTATGAAAATACACCACGTAATTATTAAAATGGGCGAATCATAATTTTTTCAATCTACCATTTCATATACACAAAATAACATTTTTTAAAACACTATGATGGAAATAACTCCCTTGAAAACTAAATTATCATTAAAAAAATTGTTTTTACACATTGAATCTCTTAGTTTAGTAAAAAATATTTGTTCAATTTAAAAATCATTTAAAAACCCCAAATTAATATTATAAAATTTTACCATAATTACACAATCCAATTCAATATATGAAACATGTACTTCATAAAAAAACTATTTATTCTGTGATCTAGAACACAATTAAATGGTCTCAAATCATAATGGGGATATCATATATAGATTTACTTCAAAAAATAAATTTAAAAAGGATAAGGATGTTATAATTAAAAAAGGAATCAAATTTCATAGTAACACCTATGTCAAAAGTGTGATAACCAATTTGAGACAGCTCAAACACATCACCTTCAATGATGACAATTTGAATATTTCATTTATATCTTTTTCAAATATGTACATTCATATATAAATATGGTAAACAATACATAATATTCATATACATATTACAATAATTTATTATATATATATAAGGGTATACATACATATATGCCCAAACATTAAAACATGGGTAATATTCCAGGATCCACCCCTACAAATACCTGTATATTCCCATATATATAAATAAACACAAATAACAACAATATTTACATAAAATCTTCCTATTTGAATATATATATAAATGGGGAACTTCTCTATCTATAAAAAACCTTTTTTTATTTGTGGTTTGACTTCACAGAATAATAATTCATCATATATAATCTAATGGAGTAAAAATAATTAAAACCCCAAAAAATTTTGGGCTAAGAAAAAGACATGAAGAAACCTACATCAAACAGATGTGAGATAACTAAATCAAATAGGGACACCTCACCTATGGTGGTGCATGCAAAAACATGAACTAAATCACCCGAATATGACCATATCATTACCAAACAATGAATGAAAAAATGGATCAAACAGAATACAATGGTTTTAGTAAGAATTTAGGGGAAGCAATAATATATAAAACATAATTAATTTGAAGAAGGATGAACCCTGGTACCATACCTTGATGAGTCCTCCTAAAAACCATGATAAAAATAGAGTAATCACTAGAATAATGGATATTTTTATAAGGGGGGGGGGTTCTCGTGGAGATGGAATGGTAAGAGGTAGAAGGTGGGGTTGTGCATGTCACTCAAAGGGTGGTGGGGAAGAAAAAATCCTTCTGAGAAAAGAAAGAGAAAATGAATTAAAATTATAGAAATTTTAAAAACCTGGAATGAATCCCTATAAAGACAAATTCTTTTTTAAACAACACACTAATCTCTCTCTACAAAATGAATATTCTAGGAACATCATCTCACATTTTTCAATAAGAGGCCACAGGTTTTGAAAAACTGTTCACCATACCACTGATACACCCATGGACTCTCATGATATCCAGGAAGGTCATCCCAGTCTAAACACCCATATGGAATCCATAAAAATCTATCTATCCAAAATAAATTCCCACTAATAAAGGAGAAATATGGTTAAAAAATATTTTGTTTATCCTTGCACTACTAAAAAGATTCCATGAATTTTAATTCCATCCTTCCAACTACTCGAATTCATGAACTCTTAATAAAAAGTTATAATTTGACATATATAAGAACACCCTAACACTAAGGGTGTCAAAAATTCCCCTCCATAATTTTTCATACCCCAATAAGTCCTTGTGAAAAATGGACAAGAATGAAGACATAAAATATTAAAAGGACACATTGAAGAGAATAACTCATCATTGATCAGTTTCAAATATAACATCCATAATCTTATAAAATTATTGATTTTGATTAAACATAATGTAATAATATCTACATGAATATCTAAATGAGTACCCCACACAAAAATGACTATTGAATAGGGGAATCCAAAAATGGTCGCCCACCATTCCGAGTTCCTCTAAAAACTTCTTTTCTCCATTTAGATTACCTCAACCACATTATTACCAAAATAATATCTACTAGAAATACATGTTAAAAAACTATGAATACCTGATAGGCAAACCACTAGAAAGTAAAAATGTTATATCAATCTAACATAACATATTATTAACAACAAATCCTTAAATATATGGTGGGATCCATCACCGATAATCCTGACACAAGGTGATAACCTAGTGCTAAAACTTGGATCACCCTAAAAAATCACATCCAAAAATTGATATGGAAAAAATAGCTATTATAATAAAAAGAAAATTTATTCCAACCATAGGAACCTAATTATGCACCCAAGGCCTGTATTATGTCTAAAATATTAAGCACCACCATCCTTAAAATTTTATTTTTATAATAAAAACCACATGAAAGGTTTACCCACCAACCACTATCCCCCAAAAATGGCACATAAAACCAACAAAAAATCGTTTGAAAGATAATATCCACCAAAAAGGATAGAAGGTAGGTAAATAAATCACCATAAAAAAATTTAACAATAAATACAATATGATTAAAACAAAAAGAAACACTAAAAATGTAAACCATCCACAATAACTAAACAACCAAAACAGAAGCTCTACAATCGTGATCCCAAAAATAAATATAAATTATTCTATAATGAAATACTATTGATATATATCTCAACAAAAAAAACTGAAAAATATATATGGTATGGTGTATTCCACTAGAACATGGCTAAACTCATACATCCATTATCTAAATTATCTCACCTGAAGGATTCTACATCCACCACTCTACTAAATGGGTAGGAACTAGAAATGATTATTTTCATTAAAACATTATAGGGTTATTAGAAAATAGCACAAGACATGTAACTCTCCAATACATTCCATAAAACATAGGAAAATTATTCATTCCCAATCAAGGAATTAAAATAAAATAGTAATCACTTATAGGAGTCCAAACACTTGGAAAAAGAGAATATATTTTGAAAACACCATATTAACTATGCAGTTTTTATAATCAACCATATATAAGGTAATTTAAAATAAGCATACCATCCCAAACATTCCAAAAAAATACCCTTGGTGGATCACACACTACCCTAAAAAAGGTACATTTCATGAATTATTTACAAAATCTAATTTTCATTGACAGCCAATAAAAAAGGAATATCATCAAATCTAACTCCATTTTCAAAAACTAATGAAAAGGGAAATAAGTATTTTAAAAACAAAAAAACAAAACATTGTGAAATATTTGTTACATATATTCCACAAAACCATGTTTTGAAAATAAAAATATAAACCACATCTTATAATTTTTCAAAATAAGGTTTCCAAAACCAAGAGCACACCATTAGTACAAAATAAAAAAATAATGGATCAAAATATTTATATCTACAAAATCATAAACTCCATCCTCAAACCATGTCCAAAAACTCTAAACCATCCTTATATAATATTGATTTGATAAGACTACAATGTAATCTATCTAATTTAGAAGTAGTCTTATGCACACATTGTCCCCATGGTTGGGAGGAAGCTAGTCGACCATGAAACACACTCTATAAAAGAGGCATTGACTATAAAATAGGAACATCATGGTTTCCCAATACATGTGTGTCAACCAAAAAACAAATGTAATCCAGCATTACACCTTGAATCCATGAGTGACCCTCTATGTCATGTGAGTTATCAAATGGGATCAAAACACCAATAATAACAAAATTTATCAAAAAAAAATATGAACCACTAATTCACTATTTGAACCCCAAATTCCATTGGAATTTTAAATCTTAAGAAAATAATGTACTAAAAGGACACATAAATTCCATAAAACTCATGATTTTAGATACTAATCCACTATTCAATAAGGACATCCCCAAATGACAAGGGCGACTCATGATAAATATGCTCAAACTGAAGGAAACTAAAATCTCCAATACCATTTTTTGATGAACTGAGTCAAGTGTTGGGTTAGATTGTAGCCTAGGTAGATTTGTTCAAGAATTATTTTGAAATATATTTATAATAAATTTTTATTTATTATATGGTATTATTTTATAAATATGAATCAATCTAGCCCAATTGTTGGGGGTTTCAAAAGTATATTTCATTTTAATGGAGGATATTACTTCTTTATTGATATTGGTATTAAATGATCATGAATATAAATAATTTAAAATTATTTTATTTTTCATTTTTACTTTGATTATTTGGTTTATAATTTTTCTATAGATACTGAATTATTTTATTAATTCTCACATCAATAGTATGATCTCTTTATGTGAATACTTCTCAAATTCCACTACATTGAAATATATTAGGTGTAATGCACCAATTTAATTTTAAGAAAATTATCTACTACCTATTTACTTGTTACATAAGGAATATCATTATATTTATCATATATAATGTTAAATTTAATATTATTCCATTCATGGGGGTAGTGATTTCAAATTTACCAAAGTGGTAAGGGTATATTTTAAAATCCTATAATTGATCAGGATTATTTATGTTAATGTATCCCCTTGGGTAATTATTTTATAATTATATCTAAAACCCCATATATTTTCTTATCAAATGGTTATTTATTTATATTACATGTTGTAATTTTATATTCCTCTATTTATTCAATCAATATCCCAAAATAATTTTTTCAATAAAACCCAAATTTTTTTCTACTCAGTCAAGAGTGTATTTATTCATTTTCCATATTTTCCATTAAATGTTTTAAATAATTTTATTAATTTTATCCAATGATTTATTATGTAAATTTTTAAAAATATTTTAATTGTAAAATCATTTACTACATTTAATATTTATATCATTTATAAATGAGGTCATTTTTTACTAATCTCATAAAAGTGTCAAATGTTTGGGTTTTTTAGACTGGAATTTAAATTTCCAAGTGTATTATCCTCAATAGTTTTTTAATATATTTTATACTATTTCAAATCATCTATTTTTATAAAATGTTATGATACATATACTATAATTGGAATATGTTGTAGCGAATCCATTCTTGTTATTTCTCTTCATGGTTTATGATCTATATGACATGGAAGACATAAAAAAATTAATAGGATAGTTTTTATTATGAATGTATATATTTATTATGTTATTAATTGTTATTATCCCCTTCTATATCATCAATGCATTGGATAGATTAATTGAGATGTTGGGACTACTGTACACCCATGATAAATTATTTTGTCTCATTGGAAATACAAATTTTGTTATTTAGACAAGGTCATGCCCATTTATGTAGGATTCTATAACATGATCCATCAATTATAAGATGATGAAGTCTAGAATTTTTCAATCAATATTTATTAGATAATTTATTGATGTCTAGTTGATTATTTGAATAATCAACATATAAATCAATATGAGTCAATATAATATGTTTAGTTATATGGAATTTTTTAAAATCATTTATTCCTTCAATATCATTCCTCATACTCAAATGAAGATGTAATTTCATGAGGTTATAGTTATTTACCATTACATATTGATTATGACTTATATAAAAAACATATATTATACTATAAATAATCCTTGATGATAATCCAATATCACCCTTATTTAGTTTTTTTCACCAAGATATGAAGAATAAATCATAAAATGAGTAAATGTATTGAAAATATTAACATTCAATATGATAGAAATTTTGTGTTAATAAATTTAATGTGATATTGAATTACATAACTAGTTTTAAATTAATATTAAACTATTCGGTCCATTATAATGTGATTTATTGTATTTAGTTCTAATTAAATAATGTATCCACTAGCTTTGGGCTACAAGGGTCTGGTTCATTATTAGTACACATGTCCTGTATCCCAAGGTACATACCACATAATAATTCTTGGATAGGTGGATCCCTTGATCACACACCATTTATGTCTCTTTATATTATCAACTTTCATCCTATGAGTTCAATATCATGAAATATTTTCAACATTTAATGTGATGGAAACCTTCATCTTATCCATAGAGATACGATACATGGTAACATGAGTATAAATTTTCTCATATAAATTCCTAGATAATGACCGTTATCATGAAATGTTAACAGAGTTATGTTGGGTTTGGTAACTCCTGTTTCTTACTAGGAAACATGTTCCCCATAATATTTGTAGAAGTACATTTATGTACTCCTCCATAATATATCAATGGGTGGTTCATTTACCTACAGAGTAAAAATTCTCCAACAAAGAGCTTGGTGGGGAGAGGTCTCCCACTATTGTTAGTACATCCATGGCTATAGTGAATAGTAAAGTGGTGATATCTCTCAACACTAATGTTGGTGAGGTTTTTAGGGACAATTTTATAGAGATAGAGTTGATTAATTGATTGATTTAGACCGAACAATTAGTTGTAGTTAGATCTCCCTAATATTTTGACAGTAATTGGTATCAGTGGTTCATTTTATTTGAAATATTATACAGTTGTCCATGAAGTTGGACATATGATATAAAATATTAGAGAAGAAATATAATTCATCATTCTTAGATAGGTTTGGGATATAGATATCCTTAATCACCAATTTGGAAATTTGTTGATAATTCTTATGATGATATTGTTATTTTTTTTCTGACATTATAATTGATATTCCTTATTGTAAATGATTTGATTTATATATCATAATTTATGTTTTTTTGGTAAAATTTTGGTCTCCAACAGGTTATGTTTACACTAAACTATTCATGGGGTCATCTAGTAGTTGTCGTTTTATATGCAGATTATTGTTTTGTGGGATTCATTTTTAAATAATGACTATGTGATGCTCAATTTGAGTTTTTTTTCCTAGATGGACCATAGATTTATTTAGGTTATTCTTTCTGTTAGTTTTAACAATGTTGTGAGTAGTTTTGTTTATTTCTCGTTCTAGTGGGACTGTATTTGTAAAAAATGAATCTTCTATACATTTTGTTATTCAAGAATGTAGAAAAGATGTTAGGTAGCAAATTAAAATAGTTTTTTGGAACCTTTTCTATTTTACTAGTGTGTGGAGGTATGTTCATGTTAACATGTACTTAATATTAATTCCTCTCACATGTATGATATGCCTACTCAATGGTAGTCTCAAGCCCAATGCATATTGTAGGTGGGAATATGGATTTATTATACTCTTTCCATTGTCTAGGAGGGACATTATGGGACAGATCACAAAAATAATTAATTATTATTGACAACCATAATGTTAGTGAATTTATGAATAGCCCAAATATGATAGAAATTAAATTTAATGAAATTTAACATGTAAAGACCTCATAATGATCAGAATTCCCCTTCCTACATGTTAATAATTTCACAATAAGAATATAAGGATATGTATCAAATGTAGAGGTAGATAATTTTTATATGGAAAATAATATAATAAATATACTAAATATCGTTGAAATGTTTAGACATCATTATTGGTTAATTATAATCATCTTAAAGTACCAATAAATTTTAAATGACATAAAATCGTGGGAAATGTAAATTATAGAAGTCAATTAAATATTCAAATATAGAAAAAAATACCAAGGAATGGAATATTCTAGGTCCATCTATAAAAAGGATAATGAATGTTAATTAAAAAATTTCCCCACTCTTGATTTGAGGATGTAAATAAATTTTGTAACAGTCACTATGAATATATTATTATTATTTAATTAGTAAAATTTAATTCTATTTTTCCCATTGGTTGGATCTATTTATATAGATATCATATTAATTCCCATTGAAAGGAAATTACATTTTATAATTTGTGTCAACCAATGATCATCATTAAGTGATTGGTTTAATGTTATCTTTATATGTATTTCATTATGAAATCCATACTCTTTCCACAAATTTTGATGATGAGTTTTAAATATATCTTATACATGGTTCTATACCTATTTCATATACTCCATATAAATTAACTGGAATTGATTTATATGAGTTCAAAATGAATATCTATTCGAATTTTAACAAATTATTAGTATGAACTAATTTTTCAACATGAGTTATACATACTCTTTACAATTAGAATAAATATCGATAAAAAATATTTTCATTGATTTTTAGAACATTAAAAATTAAATATTTTGGTCAAGTACCCTCTTCAGATATAAATTTTGTTTATTGATAAAATATAAAAGGCTTGTGATTTTAAAGAATATTGATATTAAATCTAGATTTGTTCATTAGATGATCTAGAATGAGGATATTTCCAAAAGATAAATTCATATATGGTATGGTCATTATGAATTCAGTGTGAATAAATTTGGATGTACCTATGAACCCATTATATTCTTCATTTTAATGTGTAAATAATTTTTATATTTACCAAATCAATTTTTGGTAGTCATTATAGATGATAATATTATATATTCCAATAGTAAATAAGTGAATGAATATCATATTTTCATTGTGTTTTTAATACCATGGAATAATAATTTATATGTGAAATTTTCTAACTATGAATTTTTCCTATATTGAATTCCTTTCTAGGGTCAAAAAATTATAATTTAGGGAATATCAATAAATACATCAATTCTAGAAGTTATTGAGTTTCGGATCAAGGAATCATTGTTGATCAAGATCTAAAATTTTCTTTGGTTTCTTGCGTATTATAAATGATGCTTTTAGAGATTTATCAAAACTATATAATCAAATAACCATGGTTATTTATAACAGAGAAAACATTCTTAGAAAAAATAAATTTGGGGAAAATTTATAGCATGTTAAAAGATGGTTCATCAGTGAAACTATGATTACATTAAAATATAATTTTTAGAAGTATGTGTTTTACAGTTTTTCATAAGAGATGATACTAGAATACCCCTTAATGTATAATGATATTTTGACATATATTTTTTCACACCAATAGAAGACTCCATGGGAAAATTACTCAAATGCTAATTTGTTGTTGGAAGTGGAAATTATTACATTAAAAATATGTAGTCCATCACATCCTGACCTCCAGAGGGTGTAAATAATTTCACATAATCTTATGGGTTTCCGTTAATACCTCTATTTAATTGTACCACACAATATGATAATAACATATTTTGTAACATATTAGACTAATATTTAACCCTAGATGAAACACAAGGTGCTTTAGTGTTCATAATCCCCGCTAACATACAACCTTATAGAATTATACGAGGTAACCCATCATGAAACTAATAAAAAAATCTTAATTGAACATTTATATTGTGGTGGAACCTAAAAACATAGCTAAAACATGGTTTGATGAGTAAAATAATTTATTATAGTTGGTATCTCTTTTCCAAGGGTGTTCCACTCTACCAAAAAATTAAATGGATCTATTGTATTACATTGGATTCCTTTACTACACAATGTAGTATGTCAACCACTATGGTACATTTAAGTCTATTGAATCTCCCCACAATCCAACACATTTTCATCCAGTTTGTTTTCTCCTCACTCACCCTAACATTATGAATCATATATGAGGTCACCCATTCAAACACTACTTATTGAAAAACTCAAATAATATCTTATATAAAATCAGTTAGGATCAGAAAAAATGAAGGTTTTTCTTGTGGAGATCAGTAATACCATTTAGTATTTTTGGATCAGTTTTACTATGGTGTTACACTATCCTCCTTTTAAAGAAACTGCCACCCCCTTCGAGACCCTAAACCTAAAACAATGAAAATTAGACTACACTTATGGGTGGGTGTTGGTTTTGATAGAATATTTAATGACCTAGCCTCCATGCTCCATTAACCATTTCACAAAACCCCAAGGGTATTGTTTTATACATTTTATTTATTCCCAACACACAATATGTTATTATCCACTAATTTCACATATCATACCAATGACTAACCCAATATGCCAAAACATGTTACATAATTCTTATTATTACTAACCCATACCCCTTGGATAAAATAATAGGATTCAAAATATTTGTACACATCTTACAGACATGAACACATAATATTTTAGTTTTAATTATCTAGGCTTAATAAAGGAATTTTGAACCTTGTTTACAAGGGTCTTAATATTTTGTGTTTTTTTTTCAAATTTCCATTGTGTTATAAAGGAATTATCATTATATTTAATATAGGGTTTAATATATTTATCCTAAAATCATGAGATATATAATAATAACGAATACTGTAATATATGATATGGTAGATGTGGTTTGATTTGATTAATCATTATTATTGCTTAATAAATTTCCCACCATGGGAGCTGAACAATTTGGTTGATGTTCCATGTCAAAATTATCTGGACATTTTCTCAAATTATGAGGATTGAAATATGTATAACATTTATTTATTTAAAATGAAGAAGATTATAATTATGAGGAAGTGGGTAATATATTGTCTTTAATAGATTGATGCTTAATTATCTTTCTATGTGAAAGTTAATGTGGTTCATAATAATGTTGCGGAACATTATATTAATGAGAGGAATGATTTATATTTAACAATGATTATGATTGAATGATAAGGTCCAGGAAATATATATATTCCCCTTAAATACTAGAATTTATGAATTAACTATTGGATGAATCTCATATTTCATCATTCTCAGTCCATCTAGGAAGAATATTGATGTCAAGTGGTCTGAAAGATGATATTTAGTGAGAATCCTAATAATGTATATGTCAGGGTCAAAATGTTATTGTATGGAATTCATGTTTGTAATGGTAGATAAATATTAATATGAGGTTTTTTTAAAACCATTTCCCATTATTAACTGGAAATGGTAAAACATAAACATGGATTTCCTAATGGGAGTCCCCAATACATATGAAGGAATATAATATACTTTTTATGTAGTTGATATCTAAATGATATCAGTGCATTTTATTACCGATAATGACGATTTCTATCTTGATAAGCACAATATATTTTATGTTTTTGATGTGGGATGGATTCATGGAGGGTCATAACAATTATTTTTGGTCCACATCATATGATTACATCAATGTTCAATAGTGGTTTTAAACTAGCCTTGATTACATAGTTTTTCATTAACACTACATATATTCCTTATTAAAATTGATATTTTGAGAGGACCATTCAAACGGTAGAATATTTTTTGGGTAATTTCTTAATGAATTTCAATGTGGTTTAGGATCCACACTATCCACTAGTGGAATATAGTTACAAAATAGGTTTGAATTATTAATTAAGACTAAATCTTATGAAATCAAATATTAAAACATGTGAAATACTCTAACATGTATGGTTGATGTAGAATAAAATTGAAATAAGTACATAGGTTCGTTATGTAAATGACAGTGAAGGATAATGTTATTTTTTAGCATATATGGGAATCCTAAAGTCGACTGAGATGTTATGTATACAATAAATGATGATAAATAGTGTTTAAATTTGGTGATATGTTTTTAGTATTAATAAAGAATTGGATGAAGGTTATTATTTTTGAAAAAAGGTTAATTGAATTAAAAAATATATTGTTTTTTTCAAATGATGATTGTATTATGATGTTTTCTTATCTCTAGGTTATTACACCATATCTATATCAAGTCCAATATTTGTTTCAAATATCTCAATTTAAGTACAACCATGATTCATTAAATGTAAATAACAAAGAGTTCATACATATTTAGAAAAATATCTCTTATGAGGAACACCAAGTGGTGATTTTAGATCAAAGAGATAATGTTTTTGGGATCAAGGCCAACTACATTATCAATATATATTTGTGAAACCGTAAAATTCAATAAGCTATTTAGGATCTCAAGTATGTGATGTGGTAGAAGTATCCATGGTGTTCTTCATAGAGATAAAATATTTATGGAGATACTTTAATATTTGGGGCGAGGTAATATGTAACACTATAAGAGATTATGATATATTTTTATTTATATTATATTTATGAATTTGATAGATTTATTTAAACACAACAATATTCATAAAATGATTATAATATATTATTGATATATTAATATTCTATTTTATGGTTATCACATTTAAATTTTATTTTTGAGTATTAATAATAAATAATTATTTAGGGAAAATTATTTTTGTAGCAATATAGAAAATGAATTCCATGGTAATCATTTGAACAAAAATAAAAAAATCATTTGAAATTTAAAAAAGATGCATATTTTTTAAAATATATTCTTATTTTAGAAATGGGTTTCATCATAATAAAGTGATATAATATTTATTAATGATTTATTTTATTGATATGTGAAAATGTAATGAACTGGCCTATGTTACCCTGAAACTCGGCACCCAATGAGATCTGTCACCTACCTGAAGGTCATTCATGATCCCCATAGGCTGGAGAAAAGCACTCGTTCATTGAACTACCAAACCAAGGGAATAATTTCACCCATATTGAACAAACACATTGCATACATATATATATAATAGATGAAATAAAAGAAGACAAAAAATATATATGCCATAATTATAATAAAGGAAGTGGAAACAGAAGAACTGTAATAGTAACTAATCTTAGAAATAAAATTCTACATTCAAGGGTAAACAACCAATAGATACTCCATGCAATGACATGGCCAATCTACCACCTTCTCACCACTAGCTAGCAAACCAACTTACTTAAAACTCACTACCTCACTGCAGCACGTTCCCATTACCTACACCAGAAAAAAAACAATGGCCTATATACCACTGATGTGGTATAGAGGGTGTGAGCTTATAGGACCCGTAGGATCCCACATAGGTGATACAAAATATGACTTTGTATAAAAATTTATGTATGTTTATTTTAAAATAAAACATGGCATGATAATATGTAAATAATTTTATATAAAACATCGTAAACATTTCCCTATTCCATAGTTTTGAACAAAAGAATCTATATCAGTTTAAAAGAAAAAAATTTCATTACAATCACTACAAAAATAAACATATATATCAAGTCTAACTCAAAAATCAATGAAATAAAAAAAGAACCACAAGTATAACAACACCAAGGAATACAATAGGAATTTTCCACAAACTACCCATAACACAACAACCAAGTTCAAACAAAATCATCCTAGAATAATGATCCTAGGATTAAGTGGAATACCTCATGGGTAAACCCCGCAAAATATCAAAACCAGTCCCCAAGAACAACATTCCTAGGAAAATAATGAAATCCCCATGACAACCCTCCTTGATAATCAAACAATAATAGAAAAATGGAATCAATCAAAACCTTCCTAATAATCCCCCTTGGATTCCAATGTTCTAATTTTCAAAAAAACAATTTCAATGATTTTAAAACCGTTCAAAACCATTTCAAAATACATTTATCAAAAACAAATAAAAACCCATTTCTCTTCACTAACTCATTTTCAACGCACATATACAATATTTACTTTTTCAAAATTAAATTTATAATGAAATAGAAAAATGTATCATTATCACAGTCTAGAGAAGAATCCACCAACATAAAAAATTTGGTCGCAAATTCCTACAAATGAATAGAAACCCAATAAAACCCAACAATGCCAATGAGAATCCTTTAACATTTCTAAAAGAGACTATTAACCCATCATTTATGAATGGTTTTATGGTGTTCTCAATATTATGATTCTCATATCAATCTTAATCAAATATAAGAGTGTTGGATCCTTTTCAATTCTTATCAATGATTTCATTTGTTTAGCCCTTTCAACTTATTGAATCTTCTACCTTGTTCTCCTTCCCAGGGTGGTAATGTATTGAGAAGTCATAGACTTTAATCATATCTATCCATCTTTGTCGGTTCATATTCAACTATTTCGATGTGAATATATAATTGAAGAATTTGTTATCAATATATATTTTAGACTTCCCCCAAAAGAATTAATGCTGCAAAATTTTCAAAGTGATGACTACTACAGCCAACATCAAATCATGTGTTGGATAGTTTTTCACCTAATAATTCAATTTTCTTAAAGAATAGTCAAAGACATTTTTATTTTTCATCAACACCCAACCCAAGGCCTTCATCAAAACATCACTAACGGAAAAAATGTTCTCCACCCGTGGGTAGAGTGGCCATAGGGGAAATGATAAGCCTCGTTTCCCACTCTTTGGAACTATCTTCGCATTCATCACTCAAAGAAAACATTACAACATTCTGAGTTTTCTTAGTAAGAGGGTTTGACAATCATGATAAATTTCTCACAAAATGATGATATTGTCCAGCTAACCCCAATAAGCTATGGTTATCAATCACTGATGTTGGCCTTGCCCATCCCTTAATTAGAAATATCTTGGATGGATCCCTAGATATCCCATTGCATGAGGAGATGTGAACTAACAATGAAACCTCCTTTAAACATAACTCACAGTTGTAGTACTTTTCTTATAGTTACTCTTTTCTCATGGTCTATAGTACACTGCTTATATGCTCCTCATGTTAATATTTAGTTTTAGAGTATATTATAATAGCATCTATAAAGGCTACCAAAATTTTTTCGATGTAATCTATTACGACTCCATTTGTCAAGTCCATGAAATTTTTTGGATTATTAGTTTGTTCGAAAAGAATTACTATGAATTCATAGTTACCCTATCTTGTAAAAAATAATTCTTAAGGATATCCTCCATCACCCTTAATTGATAATATCCCAACTGGAAATACACCATTGTAAAGTATTTTTCTCCACATAGTTGATTGAACAAATTATTATTTCGGGTCAGAGGATACTTGTTCTTTATTTTTATTTATTTGAGCACATGGTAATAAATTAAAAGGTGCCTAGACCCACCATTCTTCTTGATGAAGAAGACTGGTTTACCCCCGGCTGAAGAATTTGGGTGTATAAACCCTTTATCGAGATTCTCTTGTACTTGTTTTTTCAGATCCTCAAGCTTCACAATTGCTATTATATACACAGTCTTAGGTATTGGAAACACCCAAGGTATAAGATAAATTTATATTTCAACATCTCTTCTAGGAGGAATTCCACGAAATTTCTCAGGAAACACATCCGTGAATTCTCTCACAATAGGCATATCTTCATGGATGTTTTTTTCCTAAGGCTCAATCATATTCGCAAGATACCAATGCTCATAAGGCAGTAATATCCACAATTAAGATGATGGTGTTAAAGAATATCCATCCACCTCCTTGCACTTTCACATAGTTGGGGGTCATTTCACTACATGGATAGTGATTTCCCTCTCACCAAAATTTCTGTTGGCTCTATTTATTAAAATCAAATCCATTCCGAGAATTTCATTAAATTTTACAATAGAGAGAATGACGAGGATATATATGAATTTCAATCCCAAAATTGTGACATAGGAGGAGTTAGATTCATAGTATACAATGATTGCCTCGTTTTTTTACCACCAACATCCTTACAAACATGATTTGTGGTTATATAGGGATTGTTCAACTAAACTTCTAGGATATAAAATAATACATAGAAATAGAATAAAAAATATATGTTTTCTATTTGTCATTGAATTCATAGTGTACCAGTCCCCATTTTATTATTTGGGATCACATCGATGGTAGTGAAGGAAAATGATCACCCTTGTAGCCTTGGAGGATTTTGGATGCATCCAAAAAACCTTGGCTTAGAGAAATAGTTTCAATACTTCCCTATTTTCTTTCTGGTTAAACAACAAACAATGCATTTAGGGTTGAACAGATACTTCCTATCCTCTATCACAGTCGTGTGTTTTTCTTGTCAGAAGTTAATGGCCAGTTTCCTTCTCTTCCATAGCTAAAGATATTCCTCTCCCACATAAATAAATTCTGTGGTGCTTCTTTCAATAACATTGTCAAGTTGGGTGTTGTATTTTCTTAGCACCATTGGATTTATCCATCGGACAACCAGAATAAAATTACACCTTAGGCTTTATCACCATGATACCTTAAGATTATCCAATCTCTATTTTGACATTGAGTGATCATCAGAAAATTTCCACATATCTCTCGATGTCATAGATCTCTAGGGATTTTCTTAGGCTATGTTTTAGCCCAAAAATGAAGTGGTGTTCCATTCATTTGGGGGTAACCACAAATTCGGATGCGTATCATGAAAGAAATTTAATTTATTCCTCATACAATCTAATGGTTTCATCATCTTTCTTTCTTGAGTGCACAAAATTATCTTTCTATCTTAAGTCGAAGGGTGCGAGAAAATTGTTTATTGAAAAATATTTTCTAGATTCCCTTTCATTCCAATGCCTCGACCTTCTATTGAGGTTTTTTTATTTTAGATCAATATCCACCTTTGATCAGCTTCATTGTCCATACGATAAGCAGCCAAAATAACATTCACATGTTCCGAACATTGATGGATGGAGAATATATTTTCATTGGAGTTGATCTATTTTTATGAAATTGAGGGATAAAATGATCCATTAAAATATGGAGTCCTTTGTCTCATAAATCTCTGAATTGTGAGTTTTTATTTCATAGGGGGCGGGGTTAAAGTTCAATTTGACCCATGTTTCTATTAAAATCTTTAGTTTAGTGAGAGAGAAAATTGAAAATGTTTTTGCTTAGCACAACCATCATATTGGGAATCTCATTAGAAAAATTATAACATTGATAATCACAACAGTTGTTATTCGGTTTCGTCCTATTACTAGCCATAGGTAGGAATAGATGGATAGTTTGAGGTAACACATAAAGGTGAATCCAGTGAGAAAAATGGATAAGTTTTAAAATAAATTTATTTCTATAACATATCTATGTTATCCATAATCTACTTCACAACATATATTCATAGGGTAAATTTTTTAATTCCGTTAATAATGATTTATACTATGCTTATGAATTTACCAAAGCATACCCCCCTCGGAGTTTCTTAACCAATAGTGAATAATGGCCCATTGTTGTGAACCATTTCCCATTTGTGTCTAGCTCAATGTGGGGTTTTCAGGTTTTACCCCTAGATACATCTGTGCTAGAGCCGCCTATATCTTATTGTATCTCGACAGGGATTTACATTCTTGACCAACCACTTAATCTATACTCATCAAAATTTAGGGATGTTTTCATTATACTTATTCTTTTCCCTACGGCTTTCACTAGGTTTTTCCAATCCTATCCTCCAAAATAACTAAAAAATCATCTAATACCAACTATGAAAACCCTACTCTTTATTTCCATGTTATATATAATTTATTAAATAAAATATTGATAAATCATAGAATATAGAGATGTCTAGTTTCATTGGGTCTTAGTAACATTAGAAAATATCTTAGAATATAAAATACACATCTTTAATAAAACCATCTTTTACATGACCACACACATTCCTTCGTACATAAATTTTCATGGGATAACCTGATGGAATGCATAAGAAAAGGGTGACATATAAGGAACATTAAGGTAGTAAACAAGGAATATAATGAATAATACCATACATATTAGTCACTAGGAATATCAATGAAGCATAAGAGAAACATGAACGTAAATTCATGATATAGCAAAATAATCATAACATGGAAATGTGGCATCAACATTTAACTTGATATTTGCATTGGCCAAGGATCATTGCACATAGATCATGAGTAAATACTAATTTCAATTGAATTAGTATGATTAAACCCTCATTTTACTTGATGTATCATGATAATAATCTTTACATAATGCATAGAAATGATATCAGGGTTCACCTTTCTTAATCATTTCATTTCATGTAGAAGTGTGCCACATTGTTTACATAACATGGATTCATTAAACATCATCAGATATTCCACAAATAAATTAATGTGGAATTAATACATGAAAATATATAATAAATATATAAATGTGAAGAAATATGAATACCCTTGATTGGGAAATGAAAACGTTATTCACTACACAATGTCTTCAGAATGGAAAATGTTTGTGAAAATTTTGGCAGCATAACAGTGTGACATAAGAATTCCTAAAATATGATGATGAGAGGGGAAGGGGTGTCTCAACATATTCACATGAAATAGAATGGATGGGGTTCATATAGATACATGTCCTAACATATTCAATGGAATTTATATTTGTAATACAAAATAATTGCTTCAATGTATGTTAGGAGAGAGAAATCCCTTACAGAATATTGGCATGGTAACGGGTGAACATAGGAGGAAATAATGATATTAAATGTGTATATAATCATTTAAATATATTTATGTAATTATATGGGTGGTGATAAATCATACCCCGAACATTTTTAATTGAAAATACAAGGGTATAGAAACATAAATTAACCTGGACAAAAATTAGAGAGGAAGAAATACCTTGGAAATGTAATCCTAAAGTGTTGGGAGGGTCTTGAGAGAGGTTTATTAGGAGAATGTGTAACCTTGGGATAATTTTAGAGAGAGTAGGTCTTGGTAGAGACGTTCTCCAATCATTTTTAGTGAAGAGGACTTGGAGATTGAGTGAGTTTATATAGGAAATGAGAGGAAATTATTTATTATTTAGGTTTTGGACACCACATATTAAAAAATCAAAACCACAATCCAACCAATAATTTTTACCCATGGTTTTTCTAAATTGGATTGTAACAAATTATTTTATATGGCTATTGGCCGAAAAATTTAAAATATTGGGCTCGTTTATTTGGAGTTGAGTCACACTCTCAAGGAAAATATTTTAAAATGTTAAAATGTTTTATAAGTCATGGAGGTTCCACTAAGGCTTTGTAAAATAAATCAAAAAAATAAAAAATCACATTTATTAAAGCTAAAAACATATTGTCTGAAAAAAACTTTTATATTATTTTATTACATCATTATTGGGTCATTATGATGTCATAAAACACATTATATATTTAAAGTGTATTTAATTTTTACCCAAATATTCGACTGTCTCAGAAAATTATTAAAAATTCACCATTGGATAATTTTGACATCCTAATTCCAAAAAAAATATTCATTTTATAAAATAAATTTACAAATATGTGAATTTTTACATTTAACCAAAAAAACTGAAATTTATCAAATATTGATGTATTAAAAAAACAGCTTCCAATCCTTAATAAATATAAAAATTGTATTCATAAAAACTATAATATCATTTATAGATAATGAAAATTAATTTAGTAATATTTATATTTTATTAAAATATTATTTAATTTATAAATAAATGAATTCATCAAAATATATATTTTAATTGAATATTAACTAAAAATACTATTTATCAATAAAAACCATTTACAAAATAAATTTATATTAATTATACAAAAAATAAATCACAAAATCAATGTGCTAGGGTCCTATTAAATAACCTCTTATGACACCTATATACGACCTATGGGCATGGTGTGTGATGGTGACAAACTCTTCGTATAAGGACACGACCTTAAACATTAATTAATTTTGAATTAAATGAATAATTCACATAGAGGATCTTTTTAGGATTAGAGTTTTAGAGAATTAGGACATAAATATTACATCTCAAAAGATTACAAAGTAGACCCTTCTACTAAGTTTCCATAAAATAAAATACACTTACCAAGAGACATGTCTAGTTCAATGTTTTAGATAGCATGACATTTCCTTGTTACTATCCTTGACATATTCCACATTAAGTCCTGTGAAAAAACATTTAAAAAAATCTTGGGGTGAGCATAAAAATCTTAGTAAGAGACACACAAAAAAGGATAACTGTTAGTTTTTCAAAACAACAAGTAAACCATGAATACTTAATCAAAGTAATACTTTTCACATTTATGAAGAAGAAAATACTCTTCATTGAATAAAAGTTCATTTCTCAACCTTTTTTAACCAAAATATTACCATAAAACCCATATAAAGAACATATAACATAAAAAAGGTAACTTGGGACATAAGCATACATAAATGGCATAACCATACTGTCAACTTCAACACATATCACTTAATGGAATAGCCATACGTCCAACTTCCATACCCAATGCATTGGAGGTTATAAAGTAACCACCTGTCCTGGTATTCACGGCACCACCCATCATATGGTTTATCACATAACCACCGGTCAAATGCCCAAGTACCATTATAAAAACATAAGACATAAAACAAATATAATGGAAGGAAAACATTACCATATTTCGATCACAATATATCACTAAAATATATTTTCCAAACAAATAAATTATAAAAAACCATTTTCAATACCAAAATACATAAATGAGTATATGGTTTTTATTTACTTTTAAAAACATTACGGCTTTTTGAGGAAGCCAATGTCCAAATAATACTGGCAGCAGCGGAAAAGGTCATTGTCACTGCGTATGTTCAAAGAAACATTCATTTTTGTCATTTTGTAAAAAGATTCATAGAAAAATATTCCTTTTGTATAAAATTAAAAGTAAAAAGGTTTTATACACCGTATAAAGAAAGTATAGTATTATAACAATATATTCCTCAATGAAAGGATATTGAGACGAAGTCCCTTACAAAGACGGTATCCATAGATTAAGGATAAATCAATTACATAATAATGTGTGATAAAATAATACACCAAATATAAGTGGATATTCATTGTAAAACAAGCATAGGTCATCACACATATTCATTGAATGACATATTCAAGGAGTACATGTTTATCCCAAAGAATCAAAATTTGGTTAAGAAGTTCCCTAGAAAAAATTTTGACAGCCTAACAGAGTCACTTCAAAATTCAGAATATGAGTTGATGTGAAATGAAAAGGGTATCCCATAACATGAACATAAAATTTACTTTAATAAGGATATATAAGAACATACTCCATCATTACAATATGTAAATTGAAATAACCAACAAAAGAAGTCTTTTAAAAAGAGGAGGGTGAATGTTCCCTTACCAACATGGGTATTATTCGAAACATACACCCCATGAAAGAAGGAAAATACAACACTGGTGTAAATAATCATAAATGAAATTATATTACAAAATGATTAGAATAATGGGAAGTACATATACCACTCAAAGGAAATGGTGTCAAATGTAGCATAAATCTCACGAGAATAAAAGTAAGATGAAAAATCTCTAACGAAAACTCCAAAGCCTAACATCGCCACTTAAAACATCCAAAAATGGATTGATGAGATAAAATAGGGTATCTCATCATATTGAAATAAAATTTACAGCAATAGGAATATAAAATAACATCTCCGAACATAACAAAGTAGAGCTTAAAAGAAGTGACATAAAGGAGATTACTTAAAAAGAAAGAGAGAGGTTAGATCTCTTACGAAAATTCGCCAGCCTTACAACACTACTCAAAACATCCAAAATGGATTGATTAGAGAAAATAGGGTCTCTCATAATAAGAACATAAAAAATTAAATTAAGAGTAATATAAAAGAAAATCCCAATCATTAGAAATATGATCATAAAAGTAATGACATAAAAGAGTGTACATAAAAAGAAATAGAGGGGTAGGATCCCTTACATCAAGTCTGACTTGTCTTGTTCGTTTCATTATATTCCTGAATAATAAGCATTGGTCAATTTATAATTGATTAAGTACCTCCTTTAAAGATTATTATTCAGTTCATATCACATATTATAATGTTATAATAATTGTTTAATAATGTTAGTTCATATCAGACGTTTTTGTCGATGTTTGGTACATGAGTAAAAAATGAAATTGTTTGAAAATGATTGCACATGTAGTTGTAATTAAATCATTTGAAGAATAGTATTAATGATTAAAATTTCATATATATCAAGTAAATATTCATTTTATACTATTCCATACATTTGGAGATAATAAATGAAAAGTACCATTCATGGAGATGGTAGGTCGTACGTACGCTTGAACGCTACTTTCATTTTTTTGTCATATTAATGGAATTAAAAATAAATAAATAAATATATATATATATTATAATTCCAGTATAATATATATGTTATATAGGTCATATATGTTCATTAATTGCATTCTTTATACATTCCATGTATTGCATGAATGAGTTATATCACTTCAGGGGGCGGTAGTCCACACTTCCTCACATGAAATTATCGCATTTGCACAACATGCAAAGAACAAAGGTATGTTATAAATATAAAATACAGAATCATATAGTAAAACTACATACCATGTATATCATATATAAAATACAGTTTTATCATAATTTCCACCTTTAATGATGTGAAAAGAATATTGAACAATCATCGTTTTGTGAGTTAGAAAATCACCAACCACTGAAACAATATCTTCTTTAACAATTATACGAAGGTGTGTGTAGTTTTAGCTCTAATTATTCTCATATAAACATCCTAGTATATTGAAGATACTGTTTTTGTTACAAAATGAAGGAATAAAAAGAGTTTAGTGGGTTGGAGAATCAAAATAAAACATAAGAACACAAGAGAAGACAATACCTTTAAATCGGGTAACTCGTTTTGATTTGAGCTCAGAGGATTCCTTGGAAAGACTTCTTCCAAATGTGAAGATTCTAGGAGTAATATAGGGATGTGGAGAGGCAAAATTAGTAGGGTTTGGCCAAGAAAAAGGCTTGATAGGTGTGGGTAAGGTGGTAGAGGTGGGGGCCTTTTATAAGAGGAGAGGAGGGGCACTCATGAAAGTTATGAAGGCTACTTTATTATAAAATGAGTTTCGGTTTTTAAAGGTCCCACAATTATATATTTCGAGTATAAGGTGATAAGTGTTCTAAAACAACCCATTAAATAGGTTTTTGAAAAGTAAAGGTCTTAGATTTTACATTATCTTTTAATTTTATTTAAATCGTTAAATAATGAGGTAATCACTGCATCATCATGGTGTCATAAATAATTTAATTTATTTAATGTCTAAAAATTATATAAAAAATATCATGATCTAAGCAATCGATTTATCTTTCTAATTAATATTTATAGTCAGAAATATTACTTGTATAACCCCATTTAAAAATTGTTTTAGTAAAACAACACATGTTTGTGACATTTTTATTTTAACATTCAATAAAAAGTTATTAATGTCATTTTCCTACCAATGTGGCTCCATTGTGACCCCATGTTGACCCATGGATTTTCTTGGTTGGACATGACACATCCAATAAGGGTAGGACATGTTTCAAGGTCATTTAACATTATTAAAACATTATTTTTACCTTAAATTACACAAATTACCTCTTATCGTGATTAAAAACATAAAAGTAACTATTCACCATAAAATTATTTTAATCCCATTGAAACACATTTTATTTCCTAATGAAAACCATATATTTCGGATTTTTGAAATTCAAAACACAGAGGTGGTAAAATTTCATTTAAAAGAAAAATCATTTTTTTAAGTACCACTTAGTTGTTTCACTATTCATCAAAAATTGAAGTTTTTCAGAAAAATACCAAAAATTCACCCTAAGCTATATTTGATATTCCAAATTCAAAAATTATGTCTATTTTATAAAATTCAAAAATTATTAGTTACATTAATTAATTTAATAATTAATTCCCGCTGTCAGAACAAATAGTGTGATTTTATGAAACAATATATATCAAAATATTGACACTAGTTTAAGTTAAATTTAAAAGTGAAATTAACTACAATGACCACTATTGGATTAAATGGTAAAAATATATTGTAATTTTATTTTAAAACCAATTCAAGAGATAATCTAATCATATAAATAATTTATATTAAAAAGAGGGTTTGAATTATAATATAACATTTTTCACTATTCATTAAAAAATGAACTTATTCGGAAAAATACCAAAAATTGACACTAAGTAAATTTTGATGTCCCGATTCTAATGAAGAATTTTTTTTTGTCAAGTATAACACATAAAATTGTCAATAATTGGATTTAAAAGTGGTTCATCATCAAAAGGCGGTTAATCGACCTTTTAATGAATATTAGAATGTTTACGCTTAAAATTGGATTCATTCGCATTTTTAATCCTCTAAAAATTATTTTAAAAAGTAAAAATATTTGAAAAACATATATAATAATTTTATACTTAGTTCTGTTCATTATCATCATTACAACAACTAGGTGTTAACTACCATTTAAAATAAAATTATTTTATTATTAGAGTGCAACGTAAGATTTCAAAGGAACTCATTGTTGCGTATTGGGTAAGCCATCGAGCATAGCGTTCCCTTTAAATTAATATTAAAATTTTATTCACAAATAGGGATAAATATAAAAATACCATATTCTTTATTTACCAGGGGTTTTACATCCTTCCCAACTTTTGGGAATTGCGTCCTCGCAATTTTAAAATTGGACTCATAACTTAATTGAATGTCCCACATTGGAATAAGAGTCGGTAAAACAATCAATTTAAAATAAAGAAAGATAAGTACAGAGGTCACTCGAGTTAACCCATACTAGGATTCCATCTATGAAAACACAGATGTGGAAGAAAAAGAAAAGGGTCATGTTCTGATGGAGAGTGATAGAAAACATGTTTAAGAGAATGTTAACCACAAGAAAATCACAAACTTGTGGTGGGTTAAATGGTGTTCTATTACCAAATAGGAAAATTTAATAGAAAACATTTTTGTTTTATGTTACTTTTCATTAAGGAATTTATTTTTGATCTTATGGAATAATACTTACTTGTCATGTTGACTTTCCACTTTTACTATATTTCTTACACAAACTCATACTTTCCCCAAATGATGAGTATTTAGGAAGACTTGATCACATTAAGAGTACTATAAAAAACTTCAAGAGAATAACATAATCCACAAAAGAGAACTATATATTTCCCATGTATTTAGACCCTTACCAAAACCAAAATTGTTAGAACAAGATCAGATAATCCATAAAATGATAATCCTTTATAAAAAGTAAATCTATTCTTAATCTCCAAAATTTGTCCAAAAATACCCAAGGTTCAAAGAGGACCATTAGATAAACAAATTGTCCATAAAATTATTCAAAGTAAACCAAACTTATATTGAAACCCAAATATTTGAAGCATTTAGTCACATAGTCTTCCAAGGTACAAATTAACATTTATCTCCAAATAACATCAGTTGCTCTAAAAGTCACATATTGAAAAGTAATTAACATAATCACATATCCTCCATGATAGGTTAATAATTTCCATAGATAACCCAAAATCAACTTAATCTTAAATCATAAAATCATCTAACTAAAATGAATAAGTCATACTAACCAGTGACTTCACGTAGTCCAGTGGTAGGCGATAAATACCAGTCGCACTTTGGTTGTGGGTTTGATTCCCGCAGCTTTGTCCGACATGACGGGTTGTCACACGTTCTGCGTGTTGTCCTTTTTATAAAACTCAAAAAATAACCCTAACATGTTTTAACCTCAATAGTTTTATTATACCTCTCATTTTCAACCAAATTCATTACGATCTCAACATCATAATTCTTGAAGTCTTATTTCACCACCATAAGATAAAATAAAACGATTCCCAAAATTAATAACAGCATACCTTGATCATGGCGTCCACTCGGTTTCATCATCATCTTGTTCATGTAGGTAGAAGTCCCATGCATTACAAAAATGATTTATATATCCTTCAAAATCATTTGCTTCCTCCATCCAAATACACCTTGTACAACATGGGTCAAATGGGTGTTCACAGAAAAACAGTTTTGGAAAATAATCATGTATGACATATAATTCCAAAACATCTGATAAAACATCATTTCTATAAAATAGTCAGGAAGAATTTTAGTTGAAAATTTCTATTATTGGTCCTTTTATTATAACATAAGTATGTGATGAGAGACTATATTTTAAAATTAAATATAAATAGGTTGTGCAAGGGTCTCCTTCCTCAGCACCATTTTTAAAATCATAATATGCTTCAAATTATTGTGATAAGGTAAAATATTTGAAAATACCTAGATAATATTTACCTTTCTTGAAAATATGAGAATATTATGAAAATAGTATTTTTCTAAATATAACCCATGATCCATGATGATAAGGAGGTATAATAGAGGTTTTTGATATCTCAAACAACTATATGAAAGTGAGTTGAATGCTAGAAAAAGTTTCCCATTCATCCGAACATGACTTTGCAATAATTATTGCAAGAATGTCATCAGGAAGAGATAGAAATGTCATTTGAGATTCTCCTCCTTACATTCGTAACTAACTTTACTTGACCTGAAAAATGTTATAAAACAAGGATTTAACTGAAATAATAGATATAGGGACTATCCATGTGTCTAACAAAAACTCATAATCCCTAAAGTTGTCTAAACTGACCGTTGATACAACTATAAGGACACAGCCTTAAACATAACTTATTAATGAATTAAATGAATAATTCAAATAGAGTATCTTTTCAGGTTTAGAGTTTTAGAGAATTAGGACAGAACTATTACATATCAAAAGATTACAAAGTAGACACTTCTACTAAGTTTCCATAAAATAAAAACTCTTATAAAGAAACTTGTCTAGTTCAATGTTTTAGATAGCATGACATTTCCTTGTTCCCATACATGAACCTATTCCACATTAAGTCATGTGAATAACATTTCAAAAAAACATTGGGTGAGCATAAAAAGCTCAGTAAGGGATACACAAAGAATAATAACTATTATTTTTTCAAAAAACCAAGTAAACCATGAATACTTAATCAAAGTAATACTTTTATCCTTTATGAATCATAAAATACTCTTCATTGAATAAAAGATCATTACATACCCATTTTTAACCAAAATATTACCATAAAACCCATATAAATAACACATAACATATAAATGTAACATGGGACAGAAACATACATTAATGGAATAATCATACGGTAAACTTCCTCACATATCACTTAATGGAATAGCCATACGACCGACTTCTATACCCAATGAATTGGAGGTTATAACGTAACCACCTGTCCTAGTATTCACGACACCACCCTTCATATGGTTTATCACATAACCACACGTCAAATGTCCAATTACCATTATAAAAACATAATACATAAAACAAATATAATGGAAAGAAAACATTTCCACATTTCGACCACAATATATCACTAAAATATACTGTCATAACAAATCCATTATAAAAAATTATTTTCAATACCAAAATACAAAAAAGAGTATATGGTTTTTATTTTCTTTTAAAAACATTACGACTTGTTGAGGAATCCAAAGTCCAAATAATACTCGTGGTGGTGGAAAAGGTCATTGTCACCGCGTAGATTAAAAGAAACATTTGTTTTTGTCGTTTTGTAAAATGCTTCGTAGAAAATTATTAATTTTTTACAAAATTAAATGACAAAGGGGTTTATACACCATATAAAGAAATCTTGTTTTAGAACAATATAATCCTCAATGAAAGGAGATTGAGACGAAGTCCCTTACAAAGATTGTATCCTTGGATTAAGGATAAATCAATTACATAATTATGTGTGACAAACTTATACACCAAATATAAGTGGATATTAAGTGTAAAACAATCAGAGGTCATTCAAAAATATTCATATAATGACATATTCAAGGAGTACAAGTTTATCCCAAATAATAAAAATTTGGTTAAGATGTTCCCTTGCAAAACAATTTGACAGCCTAACGGCGTCACTTCAAAATTCAAAAAATGATTTGATGAGAGATGAAAAGGGTATCTCATCACATGGAAATTAAATTTACATAAATAAGGATATAGAAGAACATATCCCAAAATTACAATATGTAAATTAAAATACCCAACAAAAGAAGTCTTTTAAAAAGAGTAGGGTGAAAGGATCTCTTACCGACTTGGGTATCTTTCGAAACATACACCCCATGAAAGAAGGACAATACAAAATTGATGTAAATACTCATAAATTAAATTATATTACACCAAGAGTATAATAATGGGAAGTAAATATACCAATCAAAGAATATGGTGGCAAATGTTGCATAAATCTCACAGGAATAAAAGTGAGATAAAAAATCTCTAACGAAAACTCGACAGCCTAACGTCGCCACTTAAAACAAACAAAAATTGATTGATGAGATCAAATAGGGTATCTAATCCTATTAAAATAAAATGTAAAGAAATAGTAATATAAAATAACATCCCCCAACATAACAAAGATGATCTTAAAAGAAGTGACATAAAAGAGAGTACTTAAAAATAAAGAGAGAGGTTGGATCTCATACGAAAATTCGGCACCCGTACGGCGCCACTCAAAACTTCAAAAATGGATTGATGAGAGAAAATAGGGTATCTAATCATATGAAAATAAAAATTTACATTAAAATTAATATAAAAGATCATCCCAATCATAAGAAATATTAGCTTAAAAGGAATGATATAAAAGAGTGTACTTAAAGAGAAAGAGAGGGGTAGGATCCCTTACCTCAAGTCCGACTTGTCTTGTTCGTTTCTTTATATTCTTGAATAATAAACATCGTTCAATTTAAAATTTTTTATGGACCTTCTTTAAATATTATTATTCCGTTCATATCACATATTATAATGTTATAATAATTGTTTAATAATGTTAGTTCATATCAGACGTTTTTGTCGATGTTTTGTACATGAGTACAAAATAACCTTGTTTGAAAATGATTTCCAATGATGTTATAAGTAAATCATTTCCAGAATAGTATTAATGATTAAAATATCATATATATCCAGTAAATATTCATTTTATACTATTCCATAACATTTGGATATAAAAAATGAAAAGCACTATTCATGGAGACGGTAGGTCGTACGTACGCATGAACGCTACTTTAATTTTTTGTCATATTAATGGAACTAAAAATAAATGATATATATATATATATTATAATTACAGTACAATATATATGTTATATAGGTCACATATGTTTATTAATTTCATTCTTTATACATTTCATGTATTGCATGAATGAGTCACATCACATGAGGGGGAGGTAGTCCACACTTCCTCATATGAAATTATCGCATTTGCACAACATGCGAAGAACAAATGTATGTTTTAAATTTAAAATACAGAATCATATAGTAAAAATAAATATCATATATATCATATATAAAATACAGTTACCTCATAATGTCCACCTTTAAGGTGCTAAAAGAATATTGAACAATCATCGTTTCGTGAGGCAGAAAATCGCCAACCACAGAAACAGTATGTTCTTTAACCACTTGATGAAGTTGTGTGTAGGTTTATCTCTAATACTTATCATAACCACATCCTAATTTATTTAATATACTGTTGTTGTTAAAAAAGAAATGAATAAAAAGAGTTTAGGGGGTTTGAGAAGCAAATTAAAACATAAGAACACAAGAGAAGACACTACCATTAAATCAGGTAACTCTTTTGGATTTGAGTTCAAAGGCTTCCTTTGAAAGGTTTCTGCCCAAAGTGAGGCTTCTATCAGTAATAGAGGGATGTTCATAGAAAACATGGTAAGGGGTTGGCCGAGCCAAAGGCTTGATACATGTGAGTAAGGAGGTAGAGGTGGGGGCCTTTTATAAGAGGAGAGGAGGGGCACTCGTGGAAAGTTATAAAAGGTTACTTTATTATATAATGAGTTTTGGTTTTTAAAGGTCCCACAATTATATATATCTAGGATAAGGTGATTATAGCTCTAAAACCACCCATCCAATAAGATTTTTACAATTTTATGTCTTATATTTTACATTATCTTTTCACTTTATTTAAATTGTTAAATAATGATGTAATCACGGCATCATCATAGTGTCATAAATAATTTAATTTATTTAATGTCTATAAATTAAAAAAAATATCATGATTTAGGAAATAATTATATATTTTTAATGAATATTTATAGAAAAAATATGACTTGTATAACTCAATTTAAAAATTTTTTTAGTAAAACAACACATGTTTGTGAGATTTTTATTTTAACATTAAATAAAAAGTTATTAATGTCATTTTCCTACCAAAGTGGCTCCATGGGGTCCCCAAGTTGACCCATGGATTGTCTTGGTCGGCCTTGACACATCCAACATGGGTAGAAAATTTTTAAAGGTCATTTCATATTATTAAAACATTATTTTTACCTTAAATTACACTAATTACCTCTAATCGCGATTAAAATCTTAAAAGTTACTATTCAGCAAAAAAATTATTTTAATCCCATTGAACCACATTTTACTTTCTAATGAAAACCAAGTATATCAGATTTTTTAAATTAAAAACACAGAGGTGGTAAAATATCATTTAAACAAAAAATCAGTTTTTTTAAGTACCACTTAGTGGTTTCACTATTCATCAAAAATTGATGTTTTAAAAAAAAATACCAAAAATTCACCCTAAGCTATATTTGATATTCCGAATTCAAAAATGATGTCAATTTTAAAAAATTCAAAAAATATAGGTTACATTAATTAATTTAATAATTAATTCTCGATGTCACAACAAATAGTGTGTTTTTATGAAATAATATATATCAAAAGATTGACACTAGTTAAAGTCCAATTTCAAAGTGAAATTAATTCCAATGGCCACTATTGGATTAAATGGTAAAAATATATTATAATTTCAATTTAATACCAATTCAAAAGATAATCTAATCATATAAATAAATTATATTAAAAAGAGGTTTTGAATTAAAATACAACATTTTTCACTATTCATTAAAAAATGAAATTTATCGGAAAAATACCAAAAATTTACACAAAGTAAATTTTGATGTCCCGATTATAAAGAAGAATTTTATTTTTTCATGTATAAAACATAAAATTGAAAAAAAGTGGATTTAAAAGAGGTTCACAATCAAAAGGCGGTTAATCGACCTTTTAAAGAATATTAGAATGTTTACGCTTAAAATTGGATTCATTCGCATTTTTAATCCTCTAAAAATTATTTTAAAAAGTAAAAATATTTGAAAAACATATATAATAATTTTGTACTTAGTTCTGTTCATTATCGTCATTACAACAACTAGGTATTAACTACCATTTAAAATAAAATTATTTTATTATTAGAGTGCAACGTAAGATTTCAAAGGAACTCATTGTTGCGTATTGGGTAAGCCATCGAGCATAGCGTTCACTTTAAATTAATATTAACATTTTATTCACAAATAGGGATAAATATAAAAATACCATATTCTTTATTTACCTAGGGTGTTACACTTGGAGAGGATCTGATAACATCGATTAGGAGCTTATCACAATCAACTTCTACTTCTCACGTAGGCATTTATGTTCAAGCTTAATGTGTTGATGTTCGACTTGGGAACGGTCAGGAGTGACGACCAGTGAGTCTACCTCCTTTTTGAGCTCTGAAAAAATAGGCTTTGTACAGTGAAATTCAACTAGATGAGGTCATCGCTCCATTTTTCTGAGTAAATTGGATTTGTTAGAGCCTTATATTTATAATAATCATGTGATCTCTGTTCAACAACAACATATTCCATAGTATCAATTATTAATGGAATTTTAAAATCCAAAAACAAAAAATCAATGAATTTTATATGTTATAAAACCATTTTACATAATAATACATTTAATTAAATTAAGAGTAATTTTCATTAATAAATGTTTGGGTCGTTACAAATAATTTACAAAAAACCAATCCTAACGACACAGACCAAAAAAGAAATATTTAAAAGGTGAAAAACATACATTATTAAGGTAACATTATGTTTAAAAATCCCTACCAAAAAGACTTTATGTCGTAAAGAATTCATGTGCAATAAGTATCTTCTGGAAAAAGAAGTGACCACTACTCCCCCATCAACGACTCATGTTAAAAAGTCTCTTGAGAATATGATCCTTGTTACCATAGAACTCTGACCAATAGAATCGACATCCCACACAAGGCTTTTGTCTGAGAGTCAAATATCTCAATCGGTTTCTCACGAACAAGAATCATCTTGATGGAACTCAATTTCTTCCCAACTCAGAACATGAGTTAGATCAAGGTGATATTTCCCAAATTGATATATATGGAAAACCTCGTGAATTCACATCAACTAAACCAAAAATGATAACAATTAAGCAACCTTTCCCTACTGTTCAGTGATCTCAAATTGTAAAACATATATCGAAACCAACAATCCCTATTTTCCATGTCGACAATGACCCAAATGAGGAGAAACTATCTAGAAAAGCCAATCACCTACAGAACACTCAAATATTAGATTCCACCGATTTAAATAAAATTTATATCGACTCTAGGTTGTATACCAATTTTATTGAACATCCAAAATATTCATACATATATCTTGAACCAGAATTGGGTCCTCCAATGCTATTTATCCATCAACATCCCAACAAGTAGGTGATTTTCATGGGCGACCATGAAATTCCACAAAATGATTCATTCTTATCGACAACTGTTAATTATTGTTGAAAAAAAGTCCTCCAATCCAAGATGGTTATCCCATGATCCCCAAAAATCCAAGACATGGGTTGAATGAATATCCTCCATTACCATAATTAAAGATCCATCTGACCGTCTGTCTGTGGATGGTATGCTATGCTCTACATTTTCTGAGTTTTCTTTGTCTCCTGAATACACTCTTCTAGAACCATGAGTTAAACTTGATATCCCTAAATGAAGTAATGTTATAATAATAACATGTATCCTCACAAACCTCTACACATATAACTTACCAAGAACTTTGAAAATATTCATTTCTTTGATTGTAATTAAATGAGAATACATCATCAACCGATCATCAACCACCCATATAGAATTTTTACCTTGAGGGATTCTATGGAAACCCAACAACAAATCCATGTATATATCATCCCATTTCCATAATGGAACCATAATATACTAAAGAGAACCATATGGTTTTAAGTGATCTTCATTTATCTGTTGGGAGGTGTAACATCAGGATACATAATTTGCAATGTCACGATACAAACCAGCCACCATATTCTTATTCACATGACATATTACATATTCATAGCTCCTAGTGTAATTTACCATTAAGTGTTATGATAATAAAATAAGAATAATTTTCTCACATGTGTTGGGATGACATCTCAATGTCTGATTTGAAGTATTCCATTGGAAGAAAATGACGAACCAAAAATGATCTATCCACCATAAATTATTTCTCGAGACTTCTAAAACTTATCATCCTACTAATAAATTTTAAAAATAGACATTATAATAGATGATGAAAAATGAGAACTGGTCAGAACCATACCTTAAATATTCTATTGATCATCCATGTGAAACAGAGCATAATATTTCACTCCTCCTTAAATTCCAAAATAATATGTGAGGGTACATTCCTACTAATAGTGTCTGCAAAAACCTTCCCCTTTCCTGGGGTGTTGGTTATTTGGATGTTAATTTTATTATGGTATTTATCCATATTCTCTATTTGATATTCATGTTGGTACGATATAATATATAACATTGAATTTATTGGTTAGAGATGATTTTGAACTTCTCCCCAAATAGATAATTCCAACAACACATAAGTGCTTGCATAACCACATCGTGATCTAAATCATGAGTGGGGTAGTTCTTTTCATGTGGTTGAAAATGAGAAGACCCTTAATATTTCGCTTGATCATCCTACATTAGCACACATACCACACCAGAGCCAAATGTTTCATAAAATACCATTTACCACATACAGAGATTATGTAAAATCCGAATAAGAGTCGATGTTAGATTTCATAATATTAATTTGATATAATAATGACACTTAGAATCACATTTTAATTTCACCATATTCATAGTAAGATTAACCAATGGCAATTCCATAATATATAAATCCTTAACGAACAATCAGTAGTACCCAGTAAGCCCAATAAAGAATAGAAATTCAAAGATGTTATGTGGTTCCTTCCAATACATATTATCCCATATCTTCTTTGTATGAAATGATTATCAATGATCATAAAATATATTACCTATGTAATTCACATCATTAATCAAGAAACTACATTTTGAATATTTTCCATAAAAATGGTGACTACTCAAAATTGCTAGAGAAAAACTCAATTGGTTTTAGTGATCACTCTCAAATTTAAAATAAATAGTAATATAATCCAAAAACACTACCAAAAATGTGTCAAGATATTGGTGGAATATCTAATTAATAAAATCCTTAAAAAAAAATAGGATTATTAGTCACACCAAAAGTAATGATATGATATTCATAATGGATGTAACATCTAGAGAAGGATGTTTCGGTATTTCAGACTATTGAACTCTGAGTTGATGATTACCAGACCAAAGAACAATCTTAGAAAAATAATTTTTCCCCTTCAACTAATCAAAAAAATCATCAAACTGAGTAAAAGGAAATTGGTTCTTAATTGTTACTCATTTCAAAATTATTTATTCAATGCAAAACCTAAGTAAACCATTTGCTTTCGTGAAAAAGGGAACATGGGATTCCAAAGACGAAATAATAGGCTAAAAGAAACCATTTTCCAATAGGTCACCAACAAAATTTTTAAATCTTTTAGCTCATTTGGTGGAATATGATAAGAAGGCATGATGATCAGATCTATACCTACCACTTGATCAATGGTAAAATCTACCTCTATATCTAGACGAAAACTATATAAATCATCAGGGAAAATGTCATGGAAATATAGATAAATAATAATAAGGTAATCATCATTCATCAAAATAAAATGTAACATCAACAAATAAAATCATGAGCTCTAGGTGGGAAGGTCCTCTATGAAATGACCTTGGGTTCCAGTCTCCATAAAATACACGAGAGCTCTCGTACAATAAATGAAACAAATCGATGATAACAACAATCTATATGTGGATGAGTGACAAGCCAATTAACACTAATAATGATATCAAAAAATCTATATCATGATTGAGAAACTAATAGACCAAATACATATCATCTATCATTAATGAACAAGAAGGAAACCAAAAACCATGCTCTTTCCTCTTTCTAATAAGTGTCACTAACTCCATTGTAAAATGAATAAGTTCCATTGAAAGTATAATAACCTCACAAAAATATGCAGATATAACTGATTATGAGGAACCAATATCAATCAAATAAATTTCTACTGGTGATGCAATAAGAAATTTACCTCTCACTATTGACAGAACTACATCAACATCCATTGGACACTAATTTTCTGAATGTAAATGCTTCACCCCGATAGTTTTGAGGTTGGCACCCTGTAGTCATTGAAGCTTCTGACTGCATTGTAGTAGCCTTTGGAGCTAAAAAACATTGACAATAAATAGTCCTATTCATAGCATGGCAGAAGCATTGAAAGTGACCAACATGTCCACAATTATTAGATATCTTCACAGGAATAAGACAAGAACATCTGGGGTGGCCCCCTTTTTCACACTAATAGAAAGTTAGTGGCACACATCCTGGTGCATCAGATGGTGCAGAGGAGGTTAACTACATAAAACCACATCCTCCACTTCGTCAAAGGTCCTTCCACTTTCTATTCTTACCTTACATGAAACTAAAGTAGTCAACAGTTGGAAGAGAATAGTTTCTAATGCCAACATTGCCTTCCATGTTAATATCTTCCATCAAATATTTTTCTACCATCTTCGTATAGGTGTAAATATTCAACATAAAAACATGTCAACTGATGTCCAGTCGTAAACCCAATATGTACTTCTACACCATCAGCTGGTCTTTTTTACCATGTCCAGAGAAAAATGAACTATCTCATCAAATCGGTTGGAATTTTTATATACCGAAAAATCATTATGATACAATGGTAAAAACTCTAGATAATTTTCAAACTTCTAATAATCTGAACAAATTTTTTAAAAGAATACGTTCTTGAAAGAATTCCAATCCACCTCGAAAGGGTTTTCATCCTGAACCATACAATCCCACCAATGCTTGATGGAGACCTCGAGTCTGAACGTTTCACACTTCACCCTAGTATTCCCATGTGTCTCCAGGAAGTCCAATATTTTATCGACGATGTCCATTTAATCCTCCACCTATTGAGGATTAGTAATTAATTTAATGGATCGTGGCTACTTGTGCAGTGACCAATACAATATATATATATCTCATCCAGCTCCTAGTTATACCTCAAAATTTGTATTTTGAACATTTGGAACATCCTAATCGAAAGAACTGAATGCTCATAATATTGTTTCAATAAGATTCTGATATATTGGTGTATTTCAATGTAGATAATCAGGAGAACCGTTTGTGAGGAACCTATGGAAGGAGTCTCAGAGTCATACTGATGCACACTGAATGATAAGAACATAGAGTAAATAGAAAAAATACCATTCCAAACATGAAAACCAATTACAAAAAAACTATGATTTTTGAAAAAAACCAATACTAGAGTCACACATCCCAACATAAAATAGAAACATGATCCTTGTTACTAAATATCTGGATAGAAACTCATCACAACAGAACTCTTATGTCATGACTGTCAAATCTCATATATAACATATGTCCCAAGAAGTGGATTCTTGATGATAGAACTAATCTATTAAAAAAACTGTAACAAACTGAACCAAGTTACCCTCAAACCCAGTATCCAACCAGATCTATCAGATATCAACATGGAATTCTCATCCTCCATGTGCTAGAGAGATAAACCAGGGAATCAAACTACAAAACCAATGTAATTATTTTTACAAAACTAAAAAACCACATGGCATACATATATATTGAAAGGAAGAAACTTTATAAGACTAAAATATATATATTTCATAACTAAAACAAATATAGTTGAAATGGAAAAACTATAATAGTATCTAATACTAAAAAATACAGTTCGAACTAAAGAGACTACTACCAAAAACTACTCCAAGAGATGGCATGGACAAACACCCACCATCTCACCACCACTTAACAAACCAATTGACTTAAACCTCTGCGCCTCACATCAGAACCTTACCTTTCCCAACATTGAAATTAAAAAAATGTTCTACGCACCAATAAAAAGTATCACTAGCTAAAACTTATTGATAATCACAAAACAGTGTATGATAGAATCATACCAACCCTTCAACAAAGTAACCAGGGTAACCCATGCACTATTTTTTAACAAACCAATTTCCATTATTTGAAAACCATTTGAAACCATTTCTCAGTCCATTTATCAAAAATTATGGATAACCCATTACTTTTTTAAACACTTTTTAAAAGACAAACTATCCCACCAATTTCATAAATCCATTTATTATATAATAACAATATTTCTCATTATCATAGTCTAGTGACGGAACAACCAACATCAAAATATGGGTCTCACATGCTCGCAAGTAAATCCAAAACCAAAAAAGCTCATATTTCCAACGAATGAATTAGAATAAAATGCATATAAATATTGATCAAAATCTAAACACAATAGGTTGGGAGAAGAGAGGGAACCCACATGCCTCAAAGATGAATGACTAATGCACCACAACCAGTGTAGGAAAATGCCTCTAGAATGAGATATTACAACGGATCTAAAATAATACTAGAGAGATAATCCAACATAGATCAATGGATTTGATAACACAATGAAAGGGTGCTACCATAATAAAAAATAATGAAAAACAAGCATGAACAATTACTTAGAGAGATTCACCACAAACACAACGATGATCCAAAATTGATCAGCTCAATCTGGGAGGAAAGGATCCACTAAAAATGCATAGTAAGAGTCTATGTTTGAGATAAATGGAGTATAGAAATAAATGATAGATTAAAACTACCATATGCATCATTTTAACTTAGGTACAGGTCGAGTCATGACATGTAACCCTTGGTTATGCCGTGTCAACCACACTGGATATGTACACCGTAAAATTCATCCTCATATATTAAAAATAAGATATTGAAACCCTAATAGACATGTACCTTAGGTACATTATGTGTACTAGTTCATATTAAAAAGTACACGATATGTACCTCAGCTACACGGTGTGTACCTTCTCTGCTGCCTACGGAAAGCCCAGAAAAAAACATCTAAAGACATGAACCAAAATGGATCATAAGAAAAGGGAAAAACATATCTGATCATGGTAACATTATGTTATTGTATATTAGATATTCAAAAAAATATTTTACTATTAAAATATTTTTTTAGTATGTATAGAAATATTTTAAATTTAATTTCAGGCATACTATGCATTTATCTAAAAAACATTATCATTTAATTTTTCCTAATAATTTTGAAAATAATTTATTCTAATTATATAAAAAATCTATTAAAAATTATTCTACATTTTTAGTGACCATAATAAATAATTTGTTATTTTTATTTTGATATTTTATCATTATTAATAGTAATTGAGTTAGGAAATAATTATTATGGAATGGTTAAATGTACTAACAAGTCATTAAACTAAACAAATAATGGTTAAATTAACCTAAAAAGTTATCTATATAGAATTTGATAAGTGTATTTCATCCCAAAATAGTCATATATTTTTATTTTGGTTTATATAGACCAAATTTTATATTACTGTAATTTTATTATATTGTAATATTTATAATAATTATATTTTTTTAGTTCCCTCACTTAAAAAGGGCACGACCTATCCTCTCTTATCAACCCCACATGATACCATTATCGAAGAAAACATAAACCCAAACACTTTCCCAAAATTATTGTACATGAACTTTAGGTTCTATTTTTCCAAAACTACACATATAATTAAACACGTGATTAATCTCAAAGGAGGATACTTGAAGAATATTTGAATGTTCATACTATTATTTTTCATTCATCATTCTTCATAAACTAATTAATAATGGTTAATAAACATATTTTCATGATGGAATATGTATCATTAATAAAATAATAATTTTATCTTAATGTTAAGTAGATTTTCTAACATCATTCTATTCCTTTTAAAATGAATTTATTTCTGGGGAATATTTGTGGACTACTACCATATGGATGAAATGAAATTAGTTTTTAATTTCTTATTTATATATATTTTCTTAACCATCAAAATAATGAAAATAAATTAAAATTTTATACAATTTATAAACTATAAATATTATTTTTTATTTACATTTGATTAGTTTCATCAATATAAAAGTGGAAATGAAACCACTATGTATAAACATACAAGCATCACCATGAAGTGATGTTAATAATTTTTCATATTTTATTTATATTAATAGTAATAAAATTATATATAATGTATACATATTATACTTATGAAATTATTATGATTCTATATATTATTAATAAATGACCACGGTTCGCAGACCAGAACCACTGAAAAAACATATGCAATGAAAAATAATTACATTTCAACATAATGATGATATTAATGATAAATTGTTAATCAATGGATAATTTTTAATTATAATTCAATGATACATAGACAGTTATATAAGAATATGGATATGGAATATATTTAAAGTTAAAATATATTTATTATATAATAGTTTTGATCACATGTGAAGAAATACAAGGAATGAGGAAATGTTTTCTATTTCAATGCAATTTATTTTTCACATTGATTATGTTAATATTATATTTGGTGAAATTAAATGGTAAATTTAATTTAATTAAAATATATTATATTCTACATGATATATTCCTTTAATTGTTTTCTTTTATTACAATTTTCCTTTCTTTTCAATCAAATTATGAATATATTTTCATCTTTGGAAGATGAAATTATCCTCCCATGTCACTATTTTTTATAATATATTCATGAATATTATTTTTTATAATTTATTAATTAATTAAATTCATTTAAATAAAATATTTTTTATTTCATTCAACGTTATAATAAACTATTCTTATAATATTTTTCATTGTAGTTATTAATAAATTTTTATGTAAAATTTTACATGAATATTCATTTTAACATCTACTTCACAAACACCTTTTCCAACCATCATTAATAAAATTTTCACCAAACAATACATTACAGCATTATTTTATATTGTAAAATACAATTTTCTTTTACATATTATGAAAAATCTTCTTAATTATACTATAAAAATCATATTTTTATAATTTTTAATGTAATGGGACAATACCCTTTTAATTTTTTTACCAATTCCATTTTCTTTTAAATTTTGATATACTTAAATAGGGAATATTATTATCATACCACAAATTTTCATTCACATGATTTATTATTATGTGGAAAATTTAAGGATTATTAATGGATTTGTTATTCTTTTCAATGATTTCATTAATCATTGATCAAATATTTCTGATATTCATTTCAATTCAATAGGTTATTATATAATGAAATTTTGAAATGTTTAGTGAACTCATTTCGTTTCAATGGGAAATTTTATGTGTAATGATGTATTATTTTAGTATCTTATATAACATATATGTATGGCTTTAATTATGTAATTGTTGGGTCTATAATTATAAAACCCTCAACTAAATTTTTTAATGATTGGTAACTGATAAAATTATATCGTCTAAAAAGGGGAGTGAAAACATTTGTGTAAGAAAATCTATCCATTATAATAGCATAGAGAGTCAAACATAACTTATGAAATAATGGAATCTGAAGTGAACCCATTACAGTATGATATCCTTGATAGTTATTCTTGACTATGTAAATTATTTTCTATGACTATGTGTATTTTATACAAAAAAATATAATTTTTATGATATATTAACTTATATAATGATTGATTTTGGATGATTATAAACACAAATGAAATATGAATATTTTTCCTGAAAAATGAATATTCAACAAATCAATGTTAAATACCATTGAATAATGATGAATTAATATCATAATTTATGATAATTATATCAATCTTTTATACTTATCGTACATTAATTTATGATCAGTGGTTGATAATTCTAAAGTTTTCCCATTATGAGAATTTGAGCTCAACCTTTCATTGATTTAAAGAAACCAGGTTATGAATAATAGATTAAATTATGTTATGTCTAGTGTAACACCCCTAACATATATTCCCATACCTAATGCATTATTTTTATATATTATCATGATTATAAGGAATAAAATACTGATAGACTGATCAATTTAATAGTATTATAAAATATAATTCATACATGAACAATTTATTATAATTCAAAACATAACATGAACCGTAGTCCATTATTTTGAACAAAATTATCCACCTATATTAACAGTACATATTAATAATAAAAACTTTTCTGAATTCTAGGATAAAAACATATAAAAGGGGAGAGTTCATATGCTCAGGGCATTTAGACAATAAAATAGAATATTTTATAAATAAGAATAAATATTTTAGGCGAGGTATAAAACTAAAATAAAAAAATTATAAACATAATAAACATCCTATTATGGAATGAATAAATCAAATTATCTCAATTAAACAATCACACTATTAATATAATAGTATAAAAATCACTTGTAATAGCAACCACTAATCTCATTCTCAATAAATGCATAATGCTGGAAAATTGATACATTCCTTAGATGCTTCATGACAAGAATCTAATCTTGTCTAGGATTAATGCCAGGAATCTTATACATTTATGTATTGATGGAAATAATATAATAAATGGGTATGGAATTTTCCAAAACCATATCTATTTTTTTCAGGAAACCTACTTATGTATCAAGGGGCTATATCAGGCCCCACTCGTCACTTAATATGTCGAATGTATTCTTATTCGGTACAACATAAAAGAAACACTAATATTAAAACTATCTTTCTAAATGTTAATAAATTATCCATAAACAAAAAATAGTGTAAAAATATCACATCGATTGTCGTCAAAAACAAATGTGGGTCGCCATCCGACCATGTGCCCGACCCAGTCCACGGCAAGGCCCGATGGGTATTCTTAATCCCCACTGCCTGGAACATGTGCCCGAGTATTAATAATAAAACATGGTAATAAATTACATGAATAACTAAACATAAAACAAGAAGAATGTTTAATAAATTACAACTAAAAATAGACAAACAAACATTACCTTAAACTAGGGTCAAAATTAATTATTACAACATTAACATGAAACCCAAAAAAAGAACGATGATGAAGGAAAAACTAAATATAATAACTCCATACTAAAAGAAACATGAGGTGTAACAACCTCAAGCCATATTCTTCAAACCAACATGATTGTGACACTGAAAACTCGAACCACAAATTCTATGCTCGATTCTTCAATCTAGAGTGATAAAAATAGGTTTTATATACACCAAAATGTGTATGTTGGGTGTGATCTAGAAGCCCAGTAGGATGCCACTGAGAAATTGTTCAACACGATATTATTAAATGAAAAATAAATTTTCAATGTAACAGATGAAAAATAAATAAATCATAAAAATTTATAATGACTTTTTTTAGGAAAACAACATTAATGAAAAATAAGTTAAATTAAAACACCAATGCCCACACTTTCACGGTAACCCCAACATCAAACTATGTGCCAACAGTGTGTGTAAGAAAATGTGCATCACAATACATGAGATATGCCCTAAAGATAATAGCGATACGTGGGACCCTAAAACAGCGCATCTCAATGAGAAATGGTATAAAAACATAGCATTATATGTTATCGTGAACGATCCACTATTAGGGTAACACATCCATAAACTAGTGGTCTTCCAACATCATCAAAAATTATAGATAGTGTTTTAGTTGTAAAAATCATGCTAAGTGAAACCGGGCCGATGCAAATTATGTATCACTGACACACTAGTACATGTCTTCCCACGTAGTACCTGTGCTTCCCATTTGAGCTCAAGTAGTTCAGAGGTCATGTCACATGTCATAATCATACACTCAACCAAATAGGACATTACACACACCAAACCACCCATTTTCACACACAAGAACTATTTTAAATAATACTCCCACAAAAATGTTTTCAAAATACATTTCACAACATTGAAATAATTTTATAAACAATTTTAGTAGTTTATAAAATAATAGAAAACGATTTTTACATGGTTTTACACCCAAAAAACTATCTATTTGTAAATCTAAACACATTCCAACACCACACGCACTCAAATACAATTTTAAACTGTGACCTGCACCACAAAAAATTTCTGATGAAAAACCATACACCACATGTAATCCATCATTTGAAAAACTAAGAAATTTAATAATCCAAAAACACATGCTTATGAAACAATTCTAAAGTTGTAACTTCGTGTCACCCATTAACCCAGAAAAACCAATCTTTTACAACCAAATTCACATGACACAATTTAAAAAATATAATCTTCACCAAACGCAAAGATTAATATGCTAACTGGGTAGTTTAGAAATTGATAACTATAAGATATGAGTTTTCATCATAAAAAACAATGATAATATCAACATGAAGCCAAAACATTCAAATTCAAATCAATCTTCATAGAAGATCAACTTCACACAACAAATTTTTTTTAATTGATATGATACGTTAATAAAACATAAAAATTAAATAATAAAATAATAGTTAAGCATGTAACCACCTACCACGATGTATAGAACCACAAGATTCTAGTGTGAAAATTCCACCTCATGCCAACGCACCATGAGCAAAACAATTAGATTCAAAAAAAACATCAGATCACTAACACCATAATCTGATGAAACGCAAAACCAAAACCCAAATTTCAATATATCCAAATTAATAGAGTGAATAACGGAGGTATAGAGTACCTAAGACAGGGTTCCATGAAGATGTTCGATCATGATGGAGGGTGCCGAAAGGTGTAGCAGTTGGGGGCGCCACAATGGGGGTTTCAATGCGAGGCAAAGTAGTAGGGCAACACATGCGGTCTGTAGGATAGAAGGAGGCTAGCAGGATGCCAGTGTGAGGCTGCATTGGGGGGAGTGGGTATCCGGCTGGAAAGGAAGTGGCTACATTGGTTATCCTATGATAAGTGTGGTGTGGCCAAGTGAGGGAGCGGTGCAGCTCGGTTTCACAGGCAGGGGGTGTAGTTGCGGCAGGCGAAGGTGGCACGAGGTTACAAGGAGGGCGGGGTACGGTGCAAGGAGGGAAGGTGGTTCAAGGTGTGATAGTGGCTTCGGGAAAGCAGGAAGGATGCAGGGAAAGAAGGCACATGTCCATGAGTGGGAGTGTGATCAGGAGAGAAAGTGGATTAAGTAGGGGAAAAACCAGCAGTGTGCTAGGGTTGCCTCGGGAAAGGGGATCTGCGCAGGGAGAGGGGAGCAGTAAAGAGAGGGAGAGAATGAGGGGATAATAGAAATAAAAATCTAAATAATTTAAAAAATTAAACCAACTAAAACCAATAATAATAATAATAATATTATTATTAATATCTATAATAATAATAATAATAATCCAAATTTTATAATCATTATTATTATTACACAGCTTTTGAATTATTTAATAATTTTTCATATTTAATTTTTTTTCTTAAATTATGATTACACTCATTAATTAATTAATTACCCACACTTTGGGTAGGCCGCGTGTTGATTATGTGAAGCCACATGGCTTCATTTGTGTCATGTTCATGTGTGAACATTACACCACCAATACTCTTTTTTATCAGCAAAATAAAAAAACATCGCCAGGTCTATCCTACACCACAAGAAATAAAATTTAATCCAAAAATATTATAAAATAATAATAATAATTACTACAGATGTTCAGGTGTGACAATTCTCCCCAGCATAACACTTTTCCCCCAGAATGTCCCAATAGACAAGGTCTACCAAGGGTTCCAAGTGATACCATCACGAAAATTAAGGGAAAACCTCAATCACTTGAAGTCCTAGTATTCAAAACATTCATAACCTAACACTCCAAAAATCTCAAAACCCAAATCACCATGAAAAAAATATCAAGGAATTCACCTCTTAACACAAATAAAATGTGGAGCACCCTGAACCCAAACATAGGGATCACCCGGTCCACTCGAGATCTCCTTGAACAATCGTCCAGTGACCCACTACCCAAGCTAACCAATTACCATGGTCACATTTTGGCGGAGCCGAAGTTAGGGGTTTCCCCACCTATCACATTATTAAAATAGAATATTTCCCCAAATTCAATTTAGGGTGGTAAACCCATTATATTTGGATTCATTTCAAACATTGGTTCTCTAAAAAAAGAAGACACACAAACAAATAGAAGCCTCTAACACTATCTTAAACATCAAAGATCCATATGTTTAACGAACCAACAAAAGAGGAGACATCGGCGAGACCCGCAGTGGGTCTCTTCCCCATTTTAGAATCTTCCAAACACCATGAAACCCAAGCAGACATTCCCTATTTTCCTTGAGAAATATCGACTAAACCTTTCATCATGAATCCACAAACATGGGCTGACATGCACAGAAAATTCCCACAGTGAACAACAATACACCACATGAAATTGTTTTGATAGAAGAAAATCCTAACCTAGCTGAGAACTGTACAGACGCATGTTAATCCCAAAATAAAAAATCATCAATGGAACAAGTGAAATTTCGATCCATAATGGACCACAAGTATGTTCAAGGTGTACACTCGTTGGCTTTACAAGACAACGGATTCTCTGGAAAAATTTTAGGCCTAATGGAACTCTCAAAAATTGATAACACATCCTGGAGACAAGGGATTCATGTTCTTAAAAACAAAATTAATCCTTCAAGGATGATACCTTAATAGGTAAATTTAATCCTTCTGCATCCTGTCACTGCATACTTAATTTGGGCCAAATCCATTCCACATCTGACGAGTTCTGACTGTGCGCAAGATTCACCCCAAGACCTATGGCTGGGGTTCTGATTTCTAAAGAATCTACTTCCTTGTAGTCATAAGATGAATAGAATTGACTGGAACTTCCTCTCTTAGGAAAGAAATATACATACTTCCCTTTGTGTTCCAATAGGCCACTACATCAACAAACCCGCTATGAATTGCAACGAATAACTTAGAGAGTGAGACTGACCACACTAAAGATATGAGATTGAGTGGTTTTTTCAACATGAAACCTGAAAAAATGGAAGGTGAACTCCAAGAACAAGTTATATTGGTTCACACTCCTCATTGGATGAGGAACCTTCACTTACCACAAAATAAGCAAGTCCACCAACTATTATAAACATTAAACTAATTTTTCCACACAACCTCTGAGGACCATGAGTTTAGATCTTCAGAAAGGCCAAAACTCCTTCATCTCTACATATTGATTGGTCAAGAACCTATGAAATCCACGACTTTCCCTAGTGTTCACTTGAATAGGTACAACCATGGGATGAATTTGTCTTGAGGATTTATTAAGACATCGTTATTCGTAATGGAAATGGAATAATCACCTCTTTCTACTATAGTCTTTCTCTTTCAAACATACATGATATAACTTAAGCCTGCACAATATTTGGAGTTCTTGAAAAACTAGATACACACCTAACATTCCCAAATCATTCAATAATATTCAACCAATAGTGACATGTACAAATAGTCGACAAAACCTAGAAGAACCCAACTCTGTCACTCCATAAAGAGTCTAGTTTGAGCCATGAACTAAGAGAAATGTTAGAAATGCATGGGACCTTTCTTGAGGGAATATCCCAAACAAGAAACACAATTCAGATTTCCAAAATTCTATTATCATTACTAAAAAACATCTACATAAATAATAAAAATATAACAAATCCAATTAAAATCACAAATTAGTTTATTTCTTCAAGCAAAATCACTTGAAGAAAAACCAAGCACTGTACAAGAAAGCCCAATAGCTCTTATGAACCCATTTCTTTAACTTCAGACTCAAAAAAAAATTACAATTCAAAAAAAATTTAATAATAAAAACCTATTTTGTAGAAAAATACTCTTTTTAGTTAACAAGAAGAAACAATTAAAAAATCAATCACCATTGATAATATTGGATGCCTCATAGATATGAGTTTTTGTGCCACTCACACAATCATCCACATGATCCACCAACTGTCCATTAATTACATCCACATGAACTAGCAGGCACACAAAAGAACATTACTAGAAAAAACAAGGCTCTTCTACTTTTAAAACATAATATTTCCATAATTCCAGAATTACCATTTTTCAAAAAACATTTCAAAAATTCAGGAATTTTTATTAAAATGCTTCCCATTTTTAAAATAAATCACTTCAATTTCAAATAACCCAATACGATTTTTAAAAAATTCATCTTTGAAAAGTAAAATGAAAAAATCTAGAAACAAGTTTCAAAAGAATCAAACCCCAAAAATCATATCAAACACACAACAAGAGATAAAATGAGAGAAACCCCATGGTTCTCTTTTCTTCGAAAAAAAACTTTCATGCCAAATAAAAACATAAGCATGAAATAAAAAACATTAAAGCACCTAAGAGGAGATCTAGTGGTCATTTATATCCCGGATACATGGTTTAGAAAACCATTCCCTGGGAAAGTACCAACCACTAGGAGTTTCAAACCATACTCTTGGGAATCACATGGGTCATTAATCCATGTGAGACAGCTCGTAGTACCAGATTAATCCAATTTCCATCCCCCATCAACACTCACCAAAGCCAAAAACATTAATCTAGGACTGCCCCTAGTTACTCGAGGATCACCACAAGTAAGAGTTCATGACGATATTCCCAAACCTACCACTTGATTATCGATGGTCCTATATCGGATATAACTGACTTTCCATAAAACAAGAAAAAAAATTCAAACCATTTTTTCAGAATCCCGACCAGGTCTCCATCCAAAACGGTGCCCGACCCGATCTGTGGCAAGTCCCGAAGGGGATTCTCGATCTCTACGGGCTGGCACAAGTGCCCAGTTATCAAAAATAAAACTTTAGAATGGTTAACCTGATTAAATAAACATAAAAAAAATTGAATGAGGAATAAATTTCAACTAAAAATAGACAAACAGGTATTCCCATAAACTAGGGTCAAAATTAATATTTACCACATAATCTATAAACATAAAAAATAACAAGAATGATGTAAAAACAAAGAATACTAACTGAAATCTCTAAGAATCATGAGGTGCGACAACCTGAAGTCACATTCACAACACCAACACGAGAGTACTACTGATAACCCTGACCACCCATACTATGCTCGATGCCTCAACATGGAATGAAAAAAATAAACAGGATCCATGTACACCCAAAGGTTTATGTTGGGAGTGAGCTAGAATCCCATTAGGATGCCATCGGGAAAAGGTTCCACACATTATTATTAAATGAAAAATACATTTTGACTCATACAGATGAAAAATAAATAAAATCATAAAAAATAATAATGAAAACATTTTTCTGGAATACTAATTTAATGAGAAACAACATAAATTAAAACACATATGCACACACATTCATGGTAACCCCAACATCACACCATGTACAAAATGTGAGAAAATTTAAAAAGAGAATCACAATACATAGGTGAGGCCTTAAAGATAATAATGAGAAGTGGGACCATATAACATCACGCCTCAGTGAGAAATGTTACAGAAACAGAACAATATATGTTCTCAGGCATGATCTACTAGTAAGGTAACACATCCATAACCTAGTGGTATCACAACATCATCCAAAATTTTAGTTACTGTTGTAGTCGTAAAAATACAGCTAAGTGAACTGGGCTGATGCCACTTCTGTATCACTAGCACACTAGTCCTAGTTTACCCACCTAGTACCCATGATTCCTGTTTGTGCTCAAGTAGTTCAGAGTTCCTGTCACATGTCATAATCATAGACTCAAACCAAACAAGACACTACACACATCAAAATATCCATTTTCACATACAGGAACCATTAGAAATAATACGTCCACGAAAACATTTTCAAAATACCTTTAATACCATTGACATAATTTAATAATCCATTTTAAAAATATATAAAATAATAGACAAAGAATTTCCCATGGTTTTTCTCACACAAAAGTAACTAATTATAATTCCAAAACAAATTACAACATCACACACACTCAGATACAATTTTAATGTGTGACCTACACCACCCAAACAATATGATGAAAAACCATACACCACATGTAATATGTCTTTCATCAAACTACACAATTTAAATAGCCAAAAAATTAAATCTTATGAAAAATTTAAAGTAGTAACTTAGCGTCACCCATTAACCCACACAAAACTATCTTTTACAACCAAATTCACATAAAGCCATGTCAAAAAAATAATTTTCACACACTGAACAGATTAATAAGCTAATCGCGCAATTTAAAAACAACTAACTACTATATATGATATTTTAGAGGAAAGCACAATGACTTTATAATCATGCAACAAAACCATTCAAATTCAAATCAAACTTCATATAAGATCAACTTCTCACCAAACAATTTAATTAAATGATATGAAAAAGTAGTAAAACATGAAAATTAATTAATCAAATAATAATTACTCACGGAACCACCTAACTCAACGTAGAGAACCACATGATTTCTATGAAAAACATACACCCCACACCAATGCACAATCAAGGAAACAATTTGAACCTAAAAACAAATCATTGGACCACTTACACCATAATCGTACAGAACTCCAAACCAAAAACCAAATTGTAACTTAACCAAATTAAAATAATGAACAACGGAGTTATACCACACCTACAACAAGGGGTTTGAGAAGCTTTTTGAGTACGATGGAGGGTTTCTAAATGTGCCGTGTTGGCTTGAGCCTCGTCGAAAGGAGACACGACTAAGGGAGTCACGACATGGGGATCCACACTAGGGGGTTTCAATGAGAGGCAAAGTAGCAAGGTGGCGCGTGCAGTCTACTGGACAGAAGGAGGCTCACCGAATGCTGGTGTGAGAATTCTTAGGGGGTGTGGGTATCTGGCAGGAAAGGAAGAAGCCGAAGCGGTAGTTAGGCGAGGATTGCAATGCAGCCAGGTGATGGTGTAGAGCAGCTCAGTATCACGGGTAGGGGGGTGTCGTTGTAGCTAGAAGCGGTGGCACAAGGGTACAAGTATGGAGGGGTGCAGTTAAAGGCTGGAAGGCGACATGAGGTAATCATGAATTAGGTAAGGCATTATGACGCCATACTGGTGGAGGGAGTGTGATCCAGCGAGGAAGAGTATGGAGCAGGGGGAAAACCAGTGGCAAGCTGGGGTTTCCAGGGTAAAGGGGATCCACGTGGGGAGAATGGAGCAGAAGAGGGGGGGAGAATGAGGGGAATAAAAAGAAATAAAAACCTAAACAAATAAAAATTGTAAACCAACAAAAATTAATAATAATAATAATAATAATAATAACAATAACAACAATAAAAATAATAATAATGCTAATAATAATAATAATATTATTATTAAACAGCTCTGGAATTATTTAATCATTTTTTTATTTCATTTTTGTCCTTAAATTATTAACAAACTCCTTAAATAAGTAATTAACCATGCGTCAAGCAAGATGAACATTGAACAAGAGAAGCCACACCTCTTCATTTGTGTTGTGCACATGTTCGAACATTACAATTCCAAAACACTCATTTATTAGCAAATAGCAAATACTCCTGTCGAGTCTAGCTCGCACCTCAACAAAGAAAATTTAATGAGAAATAAAAATTCTAGAAAAAAATTACTAAAATTGTCCGTGTGTGATAATAGTCAAATATATCATAAATCATTCAATAAATTATGGAATATTATATCATAATAAATCAACCTCAATTATGTATAAAATCTAACAAAAAATGGTAACATGGATGAAAATAATCAAATAAATTCATTAAATGTATTTGAGAGAAATATCTCATTCTACATTGAAATCATTTAAAATCCACACAATTATAAATTAAATTATTTATTTCAAAAATAACCTAGTATTATTGAATGTAATACTTCAAAATTTAAAGTTTTCATAATGGTAGAAAATAGCTGCCAGCACCATATAAGTATGAAATCATTCATTCCATAACTTGTCAAAAAAGTTATAATGTAATTCATTTGAAAAACGGTAAAATATTCCTTTCATAACATTTAATGAAAAGTAAAACATGGGTAAAAATGAATTTATACCATTTTTAAATATGTATTTAATTGAATTTTAGGAAACATAGATATTGATTATATGGACATCCCAGTTGATACTTGTGTATAAATAACCTCAAATAATAAAGAGATTGTGAAATTAACCCCTAACTTGTACTTTCTTTTAGTAGAGGTTGTGTTAACCTCATATATAATGGTTAAATCATGATATTATAGAACACCAGGACAATATCCCTATTTATTATATCATATATGATCCTATTATATGATTTTGTTAAAAATATTTCAGTATTACTGTTGTTTCAATTGTTAATTACACTGTTTTACAATGTATATATTTTTGTTTAAGCGATGTTTTTTATAAATATGATGTATTTTATTCCCATCCATAATAAGATAAGGTAAACAATTATTATTTTTACCCCTAATATAAGTTTTATAATCATTTTTAATGGTTAACATGGAGAATTAATAACACTACATAGTGGATATAGTAGGCTATATATATGCACCGGCGATGGCATCATTCCCTTGATGGTTATACCATATGAAAATGGATGGTATAATAATTAATAATAATCATTATAATGTTATATTAATTATTTATATCAATTATAATCATCGTTATACCCATCCAAATATAGTACTGTTGAATAAAAAATTACACCACAATGTTGAGATGGTATGTTGTACGTAAGTATACATTAGGGTATGTTGTAATTCATATGATACATAAAATTAAAATGTAGTTTTTTCCATGATTTTAATAAAATATAAGTATATGTATTAATATTTTTTTATTAATATGGTTTGAAAAAAACATAGAAATAATATGTTGAAGAAGAAATGATCATTAAAGGATGTGATAAAACAAACAAGTCATTTTTGGTTATCTCCTTTGGATTTTCACAAAAGGACTCTATATGATAGATATGTGACCAATGTATGGTCTCTAAGATGTATTTGGTAATTCAATGAGAGGAAATTAGAATGTATTGGACGATCCATTGAGATTTAGTGGTGTGCAATAAAAACATCGAGAAGTTCCCTTTTATAAGACATGGGATGATAAATTTACGAAACTCATAAAAATTTTTATTTATAAAAATTAAATTTGAATTAATAATTGATAAAAAATGAGTTTATTATAATATAAAATGATTATGAACTGAAATATCACAATCCAATGAATTTAAAAAAAACTATGTCATAAAATTTACCTTATATTTTGGCTTTAACTCTTATTTAAACAGTTTAATAATTTCTGTGACAACTTATACTTTTACACTATAGTGTTAATATAGTTACTATAAAATGTCAAAAGATCATAATTGGATATGTTATGAATTATTTAGAATTATTAATCTTAATTGGACTGAAATTATGTTTTTTTGAATTTTCTTACATTTAATAAAATATTATTTTTTTAAAGTATCATTTATGAAAATTTTGATACCATTTATTATCTTCAATTTTTAATGTACCAAAAAAATTTATTTATGTCCAAAAAATACTAAATTTTTTTTGCCCTGTTGTGTCTATGTTATCTATAAAATATGGGGATGTAGTTAATTAAGTCAAAATATATTTATTTAAATATTTTTATGATTATTTATTTGACATTTTTATTAATAAAATAATTTTTTTCTTTACGACTGTTTCATCATTAATGGTAATTATTTAATATCTAAAAATTATATTTAAAATTATAAGTTTTATAAAATTCATTTATATTTTATAGACTATTTATAATTGATGTTATCTTTGGGATATATTTATAATAAAATTATTATAATTATAAGAAATGAAAGATTGATATTTTGTAATATTCATTAATTTTAATAATATTCATGTCGTATTCCTGAAAAAGGGACCATTAAATTATTCAATTTAGAAAAATAGGTTATAATTTTATCATTTAGTCATTTATTAGGATTTTTATAGTTGTAATTGTAATTTTATAATATTTTTTTACCATTAATTACCTTATTTACCCTTTGTTGTCGTAATAAAAAATACAATGTTAACTACTCATAGTATCCAAAAAAGTAACCTATTAAAATAATTTTTACCCACTTATAAAAAATATGGAATAAATATTAAATAATCAAAACAATTAATTTTTATTAATTAAATTATTATTATTCACTGTTGACTAAATGAGAGACATGTATTTCTAAAGTAAACACCCTCAATATATTGGCTTGTGTTTATATATAATTTTAATGTGAAAATATTTCCTAGACCTAAATTATATTAACTATTAAAACATAATTTAATTATATTTTAAAAATACTTAAAGGAAAATATGAAAATACAAATAAATTAAATGAAAAGCCAATTTTGAATTAAAATATAGTATTTTTAACTACTTCGTAAAATATGAAATTTTTCAAAAAAAAACAAAATATTTCTCCAAACTAATTTTTTTTGTCAGACATAAACATTAGAAGTTTATTTTATCAAATTGAATATATAAAAGTTTCAAATATTTTATTTACAATGTTTTATCCAATAAAAGGCATTAACACTACATTTTTTTTTGAAAAATAATTAGTTTATTCGATATATTTAATATGTTCATATATCCTATCTATGAAACACATAAGACGATTGTAAAAATTATATGGAATATATTAAATTCAATATTAATCTAATACTATTCATAAACAATTTTTAAATGGCTAGTTTAATATATCATGGTGTGCTCTATGTCTGTATTTCATGCACCACAAGCTATTCAACTAAAATAGCATAACATGAAATCTTGGGGTGTTATATTCTCCCCCAATTCAATATATTTCATCCCTATAATTTTAAATTCATATAAAAAATTAGGGGTATGATTTTTCAATATATTAGTATTGAAATCCCACATTATAAAAATTTTATTATGTCCTCCACATTGAAATAAAGATACGGATGCAAGAAGGTCACTAGTGATAACACATACTAGTGTTGAATGTAGAAAAAAATGGACATAAAAGAAATATATAAGCATATCATTCTAATATAGAGTAAGAGGGAACATGACAATTAAAAATTTAACAATCCCAAATAAAGAAAATGATGATGATCTATGGTATCATTTTATTAAATGGAGAATGTTCACGAATAGAATTTTTGGTTTCAATATTTATTCTATATAGTTGAATAGTTAATTTAATTCATAAACTATAAACCCACAGAATGAAACTTATTTGGCATGATGATTTTCATCATTAACTAATTCCTACCATAAAGTCATCTTTCTCGTCAAAAGATAATTATACTGAAAAATATTTTATTTATATTAATTGTATAAGCTTAAAGAAATGAACATATATAGTTTAAATAATGAATTTTATGTTATACTAACCATGGAATTAAAGTAGTCTAGTAGTAAGAGATAATGGATTTTCCCACATTAGTTGTGGGTTCAATTTCTCCATCCTTGTCTGACACAAGGGGTTGTCACCAATCCTATGGGTTATCCTTTTTCTAAAAATATATTATTATAACATTTGAGAAATAACCTTTGTATGTTCAACATTAACAAAATATTTTTTTCCTCAATCAATAATATATAATTTACATCTTTTTCCATTCCTACCTTATGGATCAACTAATATACATCCATTCAAATAAACTCTCAAAAAATGAATCTATATTTCCAAAATCAATCATAACATATGATTATCCAAACAAAAACAAAGATGATATTATTATCACATAACAAATATTGGTTCACCATTAAATAATAAATGATAACTATTATTCTTAAATATAATTAAATAATGAGTAATATAGTATAATACTTATATATATCACCTTATTCTTATAATTATAATATAATAACATAATTAATGAATCCGAAAATATAAATACATTAGATACTATACATTGACCATAGTAACAAAATTAGAATAACCTTGATTCCTTTTCATTCTCTAAACTATTTTATTTGAATCATGGTGCATTAATTTGCTTAGATATGTATATCATTATAGCTAAAACATTTCCCATTGGTAAATTTTTTCTTTTCCATGAAATAATGATCACAGTGTCCTTTTTCTCTATACATAAAATAAAATATTTTTCATTTCCAGCATGCACCAGGGTGTTTCCATCAAAAATTATCACATGTTATAAAATCTTACTTTCCATTCTTTACATTATCTTTCTCTTTCTCCATATTTCTCTTATTATCTTGATTTTACATGAAGTCATAATATATAGATATTCTTTATCATTCATGATAGGATGTGTGACTATATCCTCTTATGATGAGACAATTTGGGAGAATAATACCTTTAGAAGAAATGGATTTAACCCATAATAGAAATAGTCAATATTAATCCTTAGGATATGTATGTAGTCTAAATCAAGTCTTCTTAACATTTTGAAGATATGTTCAGACATTGCAACATTCTCATACTCCTTCATCCTTAGACTCCGAAATTGCCTCTCTGTATCAACTCATTATTCATGATCCCTGCTTTTTTATAAGAAACCTTAATTAAACTCCCTCCATTCCATATTTTGTACTTAATCTTCCTCTTTTATTTTGTTAATAAATTACCACCATTGATTTGTATCTCTAGAGAGATGAAAAACTTCCATGAAAATATTTTCCCTTTTTTACTACCCAATGAAAGAAATTTTTTTTCCATGTAACTTACCCATTGGTAAGATAAAAACATATTTTTATTCCCATTGAATGTTGTATGTTATTTTCTAATGAAGATTTCTTCCATTGTTCCACTACATAGTCGATCATATTCTCTATATGGGTATGCTTATTATTCATTACTAGTTATTATTGTCCTAGAATTGTTATAAGTTATTCTACACTAGTTGTATCGCTAGTTCCACTATTATTATCCAGAATGGGATAAATATACATACATAGATTATGTTCTCTGATACCGCATCCATTAAATCCACTAGGCAAACTTGTAAACAATGTAATATACTATATTAGGTTATGATTATTAACAAATAGTTCTAAAATATTAAAATACTTTACAGAAATTAAATTTTTTTGCATATATAATCTCATAACCATAATAATTGTCCCCTTGGGAAGATTATTACTCATAAATATTTTGTAATGGTTTGTAATGAAAATGTGAATGATCCTAAGAATATCCCATGGGAGTGTCAAAATAGGTGCATTGTAAGGCCTGTTGTTGTCTACGAGGTTAACCTGTTTCTAGCCTGGAACACCTTTTCATAGTTTTCAACTCCAGGTACATCTATTCCCGAACCACTCTACATGTAGTATCTAGAAAAGGATGTATTTATATAGAGGAACATATAATCTATACCTTGACAAAATTATCGAACGTTCTTCAATACTAATCCTCAAAGTAAAATATATGGTTTTGTTCCATAATCTATGATTTCTAAATATAATTTTCAAGTTTTTTTCTAAAAAATCTCTGATACCAACAATATCACTCTTATATGAGATGCCTATATATTGTGCATTATTTTAATAAATTTGCATGATGAAAAAAAATAAATTCTTAAAGGACCGATCAATTTTCCAAACATGGAAATTAGTTTACATGCATGATAGATTTATTTCAATTAAATAAATAATACGCAATATAGTACATTTATTGATAAAACCATTATTCTGTTAGCTTAACCATACATATCAATCATAAACACATCTAAGCATCATCGTAAAATAACACATATGAAAGGGGTGAGATAAAATTCCAAGGAGGGTTAAACAATACAGTAGAAATAATAAAAAGTAAGAAAAAAATCAATTTAGACAAGTTATAAAACTAAAATATAGTCCGTTTATACACAATCCTCAACATAATATTAGAATAATAAATAAAATAATTCCATTTAAACATTCAGATGGATATTATACTAATCTAAAAATCACATATAGTATCAATAACTGATCTTATAATATGGAAATTCATAATGTTGGATATTTAAAACAAACCTTCGAGGCTTCATTCCATGAATCTAATATTGTTAATGGTTCATGATAATAATATAATACTTTCATGGTTTCAGGCTATGAATAAAATAAATGGGTAAGGTCTCAAACAAAACAATATGTATTTTGTTCCATGAAACCTACTGATGCGTTGAGAGGATATAGTATGCCACACCTTTTATATACCTTGTCCAATTGATTTCTATTTGGTAAAACCTAACATTAGTATTAATATTTAAAGTAGCATATGAAATGTTATTATATTAACCATAAACCATGAATGGAATTAAAATAGAACATACAAATTAAAATATATCATAGTCCCTTAAATAATATATGGATGATTTATATTATAATAAATCAACGCCCGTTAGGCATAAAATTTATCATTGGATGATGAATTATGAAAATAATCAAATTAATTCATTAAAACTCGTTCATGGAAATATCCATTTTTTACATTGAACACTTTTAGATGTTCTGAAATTGTAAAACAAAAATATATTTTGAAAATAAAAATTTAATATTTTAAGTAATATTTAAAAATGTTTTGTCATCAAAATGGAAAAAAATATCCACCTGCACCATATAAGTTAAAAAACATTATTTAATTAATTTTCCAAAAAGGATCTGAAGTCACTTATTTAGAAAATGATTGAATGATTCCTTTCAAAATATTTTATAAAAAGTATAAATATGGTAAAACATCGAATAATAAATGTATGATAATATTTGGAATTACATTTTATGAAACATGGACGTGGATGGTAATGATTTCTCATTTGATTCTTATGTATAAATAAGCTCAAATAATAATGTGATTGTGAAATTAAACCCTAACATGTACATTCTGTTAGTTAAGGTTGTGAAAACAACCTATATAATGGTTAAATAATGAAATAAAATTATACTAGGACTATATCAATATTAAATATAACATATATGATCCTATTATACAATTTTGTTAATAATATTTCACCATCACCTTTGTCGTATGTGTGCATGAAATGTGATATTAAAATTTATGTTATATATAAAATGAGGAATATGGTTGTATAATGATTATAATAATATATAATTATATTTATGTTTATTTATTTTTTACTTTTTTAAGGGAAACCTAGAATGAATAATTAGAACTAGAAAATAACTTTCAAAGAGGTGACAAAACAACAACCTCTTTTAAGGTATCCTCATTTTGTTTGCACAATGGAACACAACAGGATGGATTTTTTCTCAATGTATGGCCTTGGGAAGGTGTTGAGGTATGTGGAGAGAGGAAATAGGCAGATATTCTCCAATATAAATGGATTTAGATGTGTGAATTCAATAGAATAAGACAAAAACCCTTTATGAGAGATGGGAGAGGCACTTTAGGAATCTCTTAAAATAAAATATTAATATAAATTTGTATAAAAGGAAAAATGTATACATAGTGAGTTTGTTATAGGATAAGATGAATATGGATAGAAATATCATCAAAAAATAATTTTTGACATGGTTAGGTACTAAAATTAACGTTATTGTTTCCTTTAAACCTTAGTAAAATAATTTATCCTTTACATTGACATCTTTTATTTTTATAATACATGGTTAATATAGTTACTATTAAATGAAAAATAAAACGTAATTGGATAAATATTTACATATGTAACACTATTATTCTTATTTTCACACATCTTGTATTTTTATAAATTTCATAACATTTAATAAAGTATTATTTTTTCAAAATATCCTTTATATTTATTTTGATATTATTTATTATTTTCATTTAAAACATTTAAATCCAAAATGATAACATGGAGAAAACACCTCAAATATATCACTAAAATGTATTTTTTATCCATAAAATTCTTCTATGTCATAAATTAAGTCATATTATGATTATTTTATTATTTCTAATATAATATATATTATATTCTTATTAATAAAATAATTTGTCCTTCAATATTGTGTTATCAATAATGGAAATTAATTAATCTATAAAACATATAAATAAATTTCCACGAGGTAGGTAATTATTTTAAATTTCTAGATAAATTTTTAAATAGTTATTATCTCCATTATATAACTATATTAAAAATATTATACTTATAAGAAATGAGAGTGAAATTTTGTCACATTGATTAATTTTAATAATATTCATGTCATATTCATAGAAAGCGGTCCATTAAATGATTCCATAACAAAAAAAAATACATGTAATGTCTCGAATTTAGTATGTAGATATGATTTAAACATGAGTTAGGGTATTTTTATAATATTATTTTTACCTTTAATTACCTGATCTACCCTTAACCACAATAATAATAAAAATTACTATAGGTACTATTCATAATATCCCAAAAAATTAAAATAACCTTTTAAAATAATTTGGTGACACTGATTCCAAATATGGTATCCATTTTTAAAAATTGAAAACAAATAATTTTCACTAATTAAATTAAAATTAATCCTTTTTGGAAAAATGAGAAGATGATTTTTTCAAAAGTAAAAACCATCAATAGATCAGCATATGTTTATATCTAATTTTAATTAAAATATAAATCCAATGATCTAAATTATGTTGAATGATAAAATTATAATTTTTATTTACTTTAAAACAAATTAAACTTATAATATAACAATATAAATTATTTAGATGAAAATAATGTATTAAATAAAAATAAAGTATTTTTCATTATTCAATAAAATATGAGTCTTATCAGAAAAAACTTTCAAACTAAAATTTTATGTCTTTATTGTAATGAGGAATATTAATTTTCCATATTTAATATATTAATATCTGAAATATTGGAATTATAAAGGGATCTCTAATAAACGGTAGTAAAACTGCATTTTTTTAAAATAATTTTTTTACTCGAAAAATAGAATTTGTTCTTATATCTTGTATAAATAACACAAAATATGAATGTTAAAATTATATAGAATATATAAAATTTAAATTTTAGTTACCACTTTTCTTAACCACAATTTTAATAGCTATTTAAATAGATAACGGGGCGCTCGAACTCGGTATTGTGTGTAAAATAAACAATTGAATTAAATAAGAATATCTAGGAATACGGGGGTATTACATCTAGGAAGTGTATTTTTTCAAAGGATCATTATGGGATATGTTGAAAATAATTACTTATATATTATTATAATGTATCTACTTGTCAAATACATGAAATCATTATGGTTATGGGGAATCATTTTTACGATATGAGTGGAATATTCTTATAATATAATACAATTTTGAGGTATATAATTCTTTTTTAACTTCACCATTATTATGTTTACATTATATTTTTTGTTATTAAGATAATAATGGACGAAATTTATATACGTGTGTCATGTGTGACAAATTTTTTAGACATGTATCATTAAATTTATAAAATTAGTTGGTAATGTATCATATATCCACACAAAATTTACAAATTTTGAAATAATATGTGATTTATTATAAAATTTAATAGATATATATAATAATGTTTTCATATATTTGTATGTTATATTTGTGTCAACTAATTTCATATCATAATTGGTTTGCAATTATTTTTGTGATAATGTTATAAACAATTATTGGAAAATACTAAAACCAAAAAATATGTGTTTAATGTGATATAAGATGAACCTGATGTGTAATAAGTTGAATTATTTGTTTCAATATGACATGAAATGAGATTTTTTATTATCATTATGAAAATATTTATTAATTTATTTATTATAGTATAATAAAAACATGGTTTTTTATGTTAATAAAATGGTGGAACTTTGAGGACCATGTGGATAATGATTGTTATGGATAATGAAATGACATCGCCTATTATCTACTATATCAAGTAAACTTGTCGTGTCTCTCTAGTGTGAATAACACAATGTTTTAATGACATTACAAATTTCAATGGAATATAAACAACCAGAGAGGGGATCAAATACATTATTTAAGAATTATTCCACCCTAAATATTATATATATCATTTTACTATCCTAATCTAAGAATCCATAATACTGTTTCCATATGTTATATAACCATATAAAAATTATAAATGTGAAACATTTATGAATGTAACAAAAAATTCAATGTAAACTAATTTAACCAAATATCACATCCATCACAATAGATACTAAAAGGATGATGATATAATAAAATTATATATACTTGAATCATAAAAATAATGTTAGGTACAAATATGTTTTTACCTAAAAATCTGAAAAATATATATAAAAATTATTATAAAAAATTCATATCATGATCCATATCCTCTTTATGTGATGTCACCATAGATCACAACAACATTAATCAAGAAGAATGCATCATGGACCATCACCTACGGAAGTGGGTCAATTCCATTTATGTAGATTAGAAAATACAACAAATATATAATAATATTTTATGTATATAGGGTTTGGAAAAGATAACATTGGTATACCACCATTAATTTGCATAATACCATTCCAAATGAAAAATGATTTAACTATCATGGAATGTCCATTTTTTGGGAAATTCATTTTTTATCAAACAAGTGTTTAGATCAAAAACTATAATCTATTAAATTTATAATTATGAATAACATTATATTGGTATCTAATAACATGAATAAATCAATATATAAGGATGGAAAAATTGAAAAATTGTATTTTATTAAAACAATAATAGGGAATCTCATAAATATGAAAAAAATCAGATCTTAATTGGAAAACGAAGTGGAAATACACCTCAATAAAAACTTTTATTTAACCATTGGGTATTGTAATTTAATTAATGTGGTATACTAATACATGAAATCCATGTATAAATATGTAACTCCCATTTCCAGAAGCCACCCAGAGGTACCCCGTACCTAGTTGGTCACATGGCCTCAAGAGCATTTCCCTCAAACGCCAGAGGCTACCGACTAGCAGCGAGGGCCTTTAGTGTGATAGAGGGGAAATTATGCCCTCATTGGCAGAGTACACAGTGTATGTAAATAAACCTCCAATAGAGGAATCAGTAAATAATAAACAATAATAAACAGTGGAAGGCTAAATCATCAAACAACTAGAGCACATATGTATATAAGAAATGATGCATGATACATATATAGGAAAACAGCCAAAAAAATCACAATACTGGAATACAAGCAATAAAAAAATAGTACAAAAGAAAGAGTCAACATATCCTCACCATCAAAATCCTAAGGTTGGTCACACGCTCTCCATCTCCCAGTAATCAAGTACTAGAAGTCGAAGGGCGCTTTCCCTTGTCCATAACTGCAACAACAAAGTCTATTTGGGCCCAAAATCATGACCCAAATAGGATGTGAGACTAAATCCCAATAGGCAACCACCTGAAGAAATGTTCCTAACATTCAGTGAGTATATGGAATGTAATGTTGAAATAAGAAGTAAAATTAAACAGTAAATAGCAGGCAGTAATTAGTAATAAATAATGTAGGATGATATACAACAGTAATAAATCCACAGAAAAACAAGAAACGATGAAGCAAACAACTAAACACAACAGGGAACCCTTTGGGAAGTACTCTCATCCATCCCCTCTGGTCCTATCCAAGAATTACCAAAACCCTCTATGTAGTACACTCAGCCTAACCCCACTAGTTTGGTCATACGAATTTATAAGAATTTATATAAAAGCTCACTCAGTCAATTCCTCTTATAGTCTAGGGTGGTAAGGGACTCTCTATGGTAGATCATGCAGTATAACACTCTTTCCCCCAAGGTCTAGTGACTCTATGTGGAATCTCACTCAGTCAATCCTCCTATAGTCTCAGGTATACCACATACTCTCTGAGAAATCTCACTTGGTCTACCCTCCTGTAGCCTATAATATCCAAAAGCTATCTGGGAAGCTCACTCGGTCTATCCTCAGTAGCCTATAATGTCCAAGACTCTCTAAGGAAGCTCACTCAGTTTACGCTCGTATAGTCTATAATGTCCAAGACTCTCTGGGAAGCTCACTCGGTCTATCCCTTATTGTCCATCGCACCAGGATCTCACGGTTCCGTGCCAGTCAGTGCATAGTAATGTTATAAGGCCAAATTACACCTATAAAGCTACTTGTCTAACAATAGTTAAAAAAACAATCATGTCATGAAAAATGTTCCATCCTATGGTCACAAGGAATGGAATCAAGCATAGCAGACTAAGAATATCAATACCCAATAGTCATAAACAGGACAAGGCATTGGCAAACATCCAAGAACAATAATTATGCTTAAACATGATCAATTTCCTCTACACAAGCATTCATGTAATGCTGGAAAAAAACAGGGGCAAAACCGTAAAAACAAAATACCCCATTCCTGGGTATTGGTGGAATTTGACATAAAACTCAAAGACATTGAATGGTATGTCACAAACCACCTACCTCGATGCACATAGATCAATATACTTTTCCCAAGAGGCTTTATTCTCCATTGAATGGTGAACATATACAAAAACACAAAAAAGTTCAACCCACGATAATGTGAGAAAGAGGTGGAATTGGGGAAAAATGCTCTAGGAGGAGGAAGAAATCACCGTTTCGGTTCCAACACAATTGGAGGTGGTTGATTCGGAGAGCAGAAAGAGGCGCGAGGGGTCAGAGAATATCCGGGGCCATACGGGTCGCTCTCGGTCGAAGGCGCTAGTGAAGTAGACATTTCTGTCGATTATACACGACCCTGGTCTGTTTAATGAAAAAATGAAAATACACTATGTGTACTTCATGGGTACAATGCGTGTACTCAGCCTTTCTGAAATCCTCAATATGTAGCCACCACATCAACCCTACACATCGTGTGTCTGTCCTGGACATAGCCAGCACACGGCCTCAAGCGGCATAGGAGAACACAGCATGTACTCATAAAGTACAGGTCATTTACTACAAAAATTTCCAGAAACTCCTCGTTTCAAAAAAACTCCCTGAAAAGGAACGACATACCTTAAAATTAAGTTTCGGGTTGTTAAAAACACCCCCATAAAAAATTTCTTCCATGAATTTCACTAGCGAGTTGTAGAAGAAGAATCCCCGAACAGCTCCTACTACTACGATCGTCTATCAGCCTCCCTCTCCGAAGTCTCATCCTCCACTCGCCTGTGCTACCATATCACCCATACTAGACGAACAGACTGGCCTCAGAGAACCATCATTCTGCGATCGACAATCTGGACAGGATGCTCCTCAAACGATGCATCTGCTTCGTGCTCAACCTCCTTGGGTTAGAAGACATGAGACGATTCTGAAAAGTAACGTCGGAACTAAGAAATGTGGAAGACATCGTTCATGGCCTGATACCTCTGAGGTAACTGCAACTGATAGGAAAATGGTCGAACTCTCTCTAAAACCTAAAATGGTCCGACGTACCATGGTGAAAGCTTACCCAGTCTCTGAATCCTCTTATGTCCCAACCTCTGTGCGACACGTAGGAACACCTAATCCCTGACCCTGAACACCAGAGGGAATCTACGCTTATCAGCATAAGACTTCTGTCGAGAATGTGTTGTAGCCATCGTCCTCCGAATCGACTCTATCTTCTCAGAGGACTCCTGAACAAGATGAGGTCCTAGAAATGCTGTCTCTCCTGCCTCCAGCCATCATAAACGTGATCGTCATGGACTACCATACAATGCCTCATAAGGTGCCATCAGAATAGTTTCCTGAAAACTGAAGTTATAGGAAAACTCCACAAGAGGTATATTCTTCTCTGAGGAACTTCCAAATCTATAATTCGAGGTCGGATCATATCCTCGGGCACCTACATTATACGCTCGGACAGGTCATCAGTCTAGGGATGGTATGCTGTACTCAAATGTACTTGTGTACCCAAAACCTTCTGATGTCCCTACCAGAACCGAGAAGTAATTTTCACATCCATGTGTGAAATAATGGAGTGTGGAACTCCATTTAGACATACAACATTCCCATCTCATCAAAACTGAAGGTCTCTTTGATTGGTAAGAAGTGATCAACCTTCATAAGTCTTCCAAAAACAACTGAAACAACATCACTCCCTCATGGTGACCTCGACATCCTAGTCACAAAGTCCACCGCGACATCGTTCCACTTCCACTTGGGAATGGGTAACTACTGTAAAAGCCATGCTGGTTGTTGATTCTCTTCTTTCACTTGTTGGGAAGTAAAACATCTCATTACCAAACCAGCAACATCACTCTTAATACATGGACACCAGTATTGGCGGTGTAGACCATGATACATCTTGGGGACGCCAGGATGAACTTCCCAAACCAAGTAATGAAAATACCATATCCACTCCTCGTGTATTTCTACTGGAACCCATACACGTCCTCGGAAACACAAGATCTCATCATCTCCCACTGTACATCAAGGAAGAGGGTCCTCTCCTGACACACTCTCCCTCAGGACTAAGCCCTCTGAATCTGATAGCTGCCTCGTCCGGACCCGATCAGGAAGAGTAGAGTTAACAGCCATAGAAGAAAGAGAAGTATGTCCCTATCTGTCATGCAAATCCAAGTGAATATTATATAACAGAGCCATAAGATTCCACTAACTTCTAGCATCTCGAACTGCCTAAATCTGATTTCTCTTGCACAACATATTATCCAATACATTTCCCTTTCCCGGTGTATAGGTGAGTTTGGAGTCGAATGTCTGGAGATACTCAACCCACCTGCACTATCTCAGATTTAGATCATGCTGAGTGAAGATATACTTGAGAATATTGTGGTAAGTGAAAACCACAATGTGCTCTCCTAGAAGGTATTGTCTCCAACAGCGTAAGGCATGAACAACAGCTGCCAACTCCAGATCATGCATTGAGTAGTTTCTCTCGTTTGCCCTCAACTGTCGAGACCCGTATACAACGACCACATCTCTGTGCCTAAGAAAAACTCCCAGCCCAATACCGGAAGCATCCTAGTAAATAGTATAGCCATTTCCCGGATCTGGCAAGACCAATATTGGTGCTGACGTCAACCTCACCTTCAGCTCCAGAAACGGTGACTCATAAGAATCTGACCATAACAATTTCGTCCCCTTCTTGGTCAGATCCTTCAGCAGTGCTGCTTGGTGTGAAAAGTCATTTATGAAACTCATGTATTATCCAAAACGCCCTAGAATACTCCGCACCTCAAAGAAATTATTCAGTTTCTCCCAGGACACTACATATCTGACATTATCTGGGGCCACTGAAACTCCTATCTCTGAGATGACATGACCCTAGAAGTGAATCTAATCCATCTAAAATTTGCATTTTGAGATATTAGCATATGACTGATGCTCTCTCAGTAGACTCAGAACGAACTCATGAAGTGTGTCATGGTTGTTTCGAGTGTGAGAGTACACCAAGATGTCGTCCATGAAAACCAACACAATTGAATCTATGTACGGATGGAACGATCGGTTCATCAGTTCCATATAAACTTATGGCGCAATCGTGAGACCGAACGGCTTGACTATATACTGGCATATACCATACTTTATCCTAAAGGCTGTAAGAGGTATATCTTATGGTCTAACGTGCAACTGATGATAATCGGACCTCAAATTGATCTTCAAGAACACATTTTCTCCTCGAATATGATTAAAGTGGTCATTGATCCTCAACAAGGGATATCAGTTCATGACCATTTAATTATTTAGCTTCCGAAAATCCACGAAAACTTGAAGGGTTCTGTCTTACTTCTATCCAAACAGGATAGGCGAACCCCATGGAGAAGTACTGGGTCAGATGAAAACCTTTTCCTGTAACTCTTCCAACTGAATCTTGAGATCCTGCAACTTTGGTGTATCCATCCTTTAAGGAGGAATGGACCCCGGTGCCACCCTTGGGACGAGCTCAATCGATAATTATACCTCACGATCTAGAAGAAAACATGAAATGTCCTCTAGAAATACATCCCTAAAAGGATCCACTACTGGAGGAAAGTATAACCATGAAGTCCCCAGGTTATCCAGATAATGATTGGAAATTTGGGTTGTAACTCCTCCTAGGCCATGATGCTCTGGTCTAGCTCGGCACGGCTGGACATCCCACTCACCTCTATGAAGAAAATACTCATCCGTGGGTGATACGAAACCCACCCTATGGTGATAGAAATCGATGATTTCCTTGATGGGAACTAACCAATCCATCCCGAGAATGATTTCATAGCATGTCCTCTCTAGGACATAGAGGTCCTATAAGAAACCACACCCTGAGACCTCAACAGGGAACTCCTTGCACTGACGTACACTAGTTTTCCTCGTTCCCAACGTTGTGTCATGTGTAAACATGTCGTAAAATGAAAAAATATAGAGCCCAAGGATCTCCACAACAGCAAAAAAGATATAGGTATGCGAAGCACTAGTATCGAAAAGAGTTTAAGTTAAAACTGAAGTTACTAAGATCATACCTCGAAATGTAGAAGGGTTGGGATCCTGCTCAGGGTAGGTCTGTTCCACGACGAATGTCTAGCCTGCACCATGGCCCTGCGCCCCTGGATGACCACTCTAAACTGATCAAATCTGCTATCGCTGATACCTTGATGACTGATCACCATGGCCACGACCTCCACCTTGGCCCAAATTTCAAGAAGAACTCCAGTTCCCAGACTAGTGTGAAACTGGTGAAGCATATCCTGAAAGAGGGGTCATATAAGAACCCGAAGCACTAGATGAAGGTGGGAATATGTGACAAAAGCACCGAGGATGGACAATCTTACATTAAGGTCGACACTCTATCAGGTCTCTCTAGCACTGGGGCCTAGTATGCCCACTCCTACCGCACTGGTACCATACAACCTGGCTTCCAGAAGGTACATTCCGCCTACTCTGATCTCCTCGATAAGACTCTCTGTGATGCTTCCTACTATCCATTTCAGGAACACAAACTATGGATGTCAAACTGCTCTGACTCACTACTCCAAAATCTCTCAGATTTCACTCGGTGATCAGTGCATGATTGATGATAGAGGATATCGAAGTCAACCTAAAGATATTAACCTTGGAACGAATCTCCTTCCTGAGACCATCCTCGAACTTCCTAGGACGGAAAAACTCATCGCCTACTGGAATCGGCATGAAACACTGCAGCTCAGTAAAGTGGGATGAGTACTTCATAACAGAAAGTGTACTCTATTATAGACTCATAAACTCTCAGGCTCAGTCGGCCCTTAAGGGCTCTGGGTAAATGTAATCATAGAAGGTTCCCTGAAACTCATCCCACGTTATAATTTGCTGGCGCCCTGAACATGAGATCACCTCCCACCACCTCTTGGCGGTGTCTCAAAGCATATAGGTGGACAAATTTATCCTCTTCACTGGGTTAATCTCCAGATTTTCAAAGATCGTCAGTGTGGCCTCTAACCATGACTCTACAGCTTGGGGTCCTCTATCCCCTGAGAAAGTTGGAGGATGCTGCTGCTGAAAGACCCGTGTCAATTTGCCCATCAACGGGGCAGGAGGCGGTGCTCCAAAAATGATTTCATCATCCTCATGAAGTCCTCCCTGAACTACACATCAGCTCTTGTGATGTGTATTACTGATGGTGCCAAGTATATCACAGAAGGAGGATCTTCATGAAGTCCCTAGTCGACCATATCCGATGTCTGATCACAGTCTGGAAACAGATATACAACCAGAGGACGTCTCAGATGCATAGATCTGAAATGTCAAAAGCCCACCTTAGACCAGGATTATTAAAGATAGAGAACACAAGAGTACAAAACGGGAACAAGAGAAAGAAAGTCTCAATTTTACAAAACATGACTATACATTGTGTATAAAAACTACACAACATGTTAACTTAAACCATACACATGGGAATGTACTTCTGCCACCTCTGGTCATGTAACACCCCAAACTACACGGCGTGTTGTCCCCACACACGGCGTGTACTTTATTTCTATTCCCCTTTCCCGTGTATCTTTACATGGATAACCCACACGGTCCTCTTAACCCTAAACTACACGACATGTTCACTATAGACATGGTGTGTACTGGATGAGTTTTCAGCGACCCATGTTGTTAGTTACATGGATGACTACACGACTGACTCTTACACGGTGTGTTCGGAACAATAACGGACTGTATAAGAGAAGATTACACTGACACGTGTTGTTCGTGACACTGCCGGGTACCTGGAACATGACTACATGACGTGTTATTTACCAACACAGCATGTTATACTCGAGCTTCCTCAACCTGTTTTGTTAGTGACACTGCCGGGTACACGACTCTATAAAACATGATGTGCACCTACCATACATGGTGTGTTCCTAAATAAATTACAACAACACTGTGTTCCTGCTCACACAGTCAGTGACACGGTCTGAAACTACACGGCAAGTAGTTACAAAGTACATGCCATGTATTCTAGGTTTTTCTAGGCAGTAGCTCAAAAACAACATCAAAGCCTAGAAAACACAGGAAACAAGGCATGATGGTTCCAAATTCTAATCCATGGAGGCCCATACTCCCCATGAATCAAATCTTGGCATTCAATACATTCTTTTATAAGGAAAAAAAGGTCAACGATCCACCAAATTCCAACTCAACAGGGCCCATAACACCTCAAGAACCAAAAATTGGTGTTTGTTTATGCAAGGTACAACACAAACAATTTCTCCACCAAATAGCAGGGATTTTTTCAATCTTCTATCACAACAGCATGTATAATCTACACAATGTCTATCACATCAACATGAAATTGCTAATGAACCCTAGATGGCATGGTAAAAATGCATGGCATGTGATTTATAACAAGTGCCAATATGATTCATGAGATGGCATACCCTCATCTCATCGGGTTGTGATAGAAGTAGAACTGCAATAGAAACAACAATAACAACACAAGTCATGTGAATAAATCAATGTGAAATCGTACCAACCGTAAAATCATATAACCTGAAAAACTAAAATAAACGAGGTAGTGTGGGTTTTCCCTGTACACGGGTAAGCTACTCACAAGAACAGCTTATTAACAAGTACTGAATCCATCCTATCTCTATCTAAATTATCCAAACTGTAAGTCAAGTGAAAATAAATCCTCTGATACCACATTGTAACGCCCCAGTTCTGGAAGCCACCCAGAGGTTCCCCATACCCAGTTGGTCACATGGAATCAAGCGTATTTACCCAAATGCCAGAGGCTTCCGACTAGCATCGAGGGCCTTGGTTGTGATAGTGGGGAAACTATGACATCATTGTAAGAGTACTCAGTGGAAGTAAATAAACATGCAATAGCAGAAGCAGTAAATAACTCAAAATAATAAACAGTGGAGGACTAAATCATCAAACAACTGGAGCACATATGTATATAAGAAATGACGAATGATTCATATCTAGGAAATTATCCAAATAGATCAGAATGCTGGAATACAAGAAATACCAAAACAAATACAAAATAAATAGTAAATAGCTCCTCAGCATCACAATCCTAAGCTTGGTCCCAGGCTATCTCGCTCCAAGCATTCAAGTACCAGAAGTCGAAGGGCGGTTTCCCTTGTCTATAAATGCAATAATATAGTCTGTTTGGGCCCAAAAGCATGATCAAAATATGTTGTGAGACTAAATCCCATTAGGAACCCACCAGAAGATCTGTGCCTAACAGTCAGTGAGTATATGGCCTGTAATAGTGCAGTAAGTAGTAACAGTAAATAGTAAACAGCTAGCAGAAACTATTAAGAAGTAAATCAGGATGATATACAATAGTAATCAATCCACAAAAAAAGAAATGGTGAAGGAAACAACTAACCACAACAGGGAACCCTTTATGAAGTACTCACAGCTATCCCCTCTGGTCCTATCCAAGAAGTTACACTACCCTCTGGGAAGTACACTCAGCCTAACCCCTCTGGTTTGGTCATATGAATTTATAATACTTTATGGGAAAGCTCACTCAGTCAACTCACCTTGTAGTCTTGGGTGGTTAGGGACTCTCTGAGGAAGATCACGTGGTCTAACCCTCTTGGCCCCAAGGACTGGAGACTCGTTGAGGAAGCTCACTCGGTCAATCCTCATAGTGTCTCAGGTATACCACAGACTCTCTGAGGAAGCTCACCTGGTCCATTCCTCCTCTAGTGTGGGACGGTTTTAAAGAAATTCAAACTAGTAAAGACTCTCCGAGGAAGCTCACTCAGTCTACCATCCTGTAGTCTATAATATCCAAAATCTCCCTGGGAATCTCACTCAGTCTATCCCCGGTAGCATATAATGTCCAACACTCTCTGAGGAATCTCACTATGTCTACCCTCGTATAGTCTATAATGTCCAAGACTCTCTGGGAAGCTCACTTAGTCTATCCCTTATAGTCCATAGCACCAGGCTCTCACGGTCCTGTGCTAGTCAGTGCATAGAAATGCTATAAGGACAAAGAACTCATATAGAACTACATGGATAACCAAAGTCTACATCCAAACAAGCATGTCAAGAAAAAATTTCCATCCTATAGTCACAAGGCATGGAAACAGGCATATCGGCCAAAGGCAATCAAGACCCAAATGTCATAAACAGGACAAGGCACGGGCAAACATCCAAGCAGAGCAATTATCCGTAAACATGATCAATTTCCTCTACACAAGAATTAATGAAATGTAGGAAAAACAACCGGGGAAAAATGGTAAACATGCAATACCCTATTCATGGGTATTGGTGGAATTTTCACATAAAACTAAAAGACATACAAAGGTAAGGCACAAACCACCTACCTCGATGAACTCACTGTTGCGGTTCCAACGCAATTGATGAGGGTAGATTCGTAGAACAGATGATGGCTTGGGGGATCAGAAAAGATCTGCAGCAGTATGGGTCGCTCTCAGTTGAAGGCGTTGGAGAAGAAGATAGTTATGTCGATTAGATGCGACCCCAATCCGTTTAATGAAAAAAAAGAAAATACATGGCGTGTACTTCTGGGGTACACGGGGTGTACTTGGCCTTTCGGTAATCTACTTTAAGCATCCACCAAATCACCCCTACACACCGTGTGTGTGGCCCGGACATGACCAGCACACGGCCTCGACCATCATATGAGTACATGGGGTGTACTCATAAAGTACACGACGTGTACATCAATAATTTACAAAAACTCCTCTTTCCTCAAAAACCTCATTAAAAGGAATGACATACCTAAAAATAAAGATCTGAGTTCTTATAAAATATCATCATATAATGAACATAATAAAAGTTCAAAATATGTATACATTCTTGGATAAAAATAGTGACATGCCCTATCATGTTCATGAACTTCAATATGGGATGAAACCAATGTAGTAATATAATATAGTGTATCTCTCATCCCAAATACCCATGAATGTGTCCTAGGATTCCATTACAGAACTCATTAATATAAAATTTTCATTAAAATAAATCATTTCATATAATCAATAGAATAACATAAAAATAAAATATATGTGTTTAATATAATTACAAGCATCCAAAAAATAATAATTACATAAGGAATAAAGCCTTTGTTGAATATCTAATGTGTTGTTATGATCATAATCACTAAATGGGGTTTATAAAAATTGTTTTGATATTTTTATGATTATAGTGATTAAATATCCTCAAAGGATGTTATAGGATAAATTGATGGTTTCAATAGGATAATGGATGACTCATTCTATAGGGGTCACTGCCCAACAACATCTTCTTACCGATATCAGATCATCGACCAACCAATAGAGACAGTTTTTTTCATGCACCTCAGTCAATACCAATGTCTATATAGTGGGGATTACATATTATATGGTGGAGGGTGAAATATAAAAGGAAATAATATACCACTCATAAAATTTCTGGGGAGATTTTATATCTATCTATATGCTATGATCATGATATAATAATATGAAATAATTTTTTTTAATGTCATGATTTTGATTGTTAATTGATAGAGTCGAACTCAGGATCCTCTTGCCCAAATGATGAAAATAAATAAACATATAAGTATCATTGAATATCAACTTTAAACTTATATGAAAATTATATTCAAAAAAATATTTTCGATCGCTTCACAACAAACTAATCAAATAGATCTCTTAGTGAGCATTCATTATTAATAGACGACTTGGATTCAAGAGATACAATCAAATTTCAATTACCTCCATTCCTAAGATATTTTCTTGTATCATTCCTTTGTAAAATTTTAATGTCCCTATTTATATGATATCAATCTTCCAATATATATCTATTATCATCCTTCATATTATTATATATATATTATTGTGTTTTTTGTGTGATATATCATGGGATATTAAAAATAAACCTACATATTCATAATATATTTTATCAGGTTGTTACCAATGATTATGTTTGGTTTCCCAGTTACTATTTTCCATTAATATAAGTCTATTTATTTATTAGTTCCATGTTCACATTAAAATAATTGGATTCTTTATTCATATATGGATAATTATTTATATAAAATCCCCAGGAGAAATAAAACCATCTATAAAATTCATTATTCTAGGAGACACATGGGATACTTATTGACATATACATGACCTCCATTTTCATATTGAAACTTTTTATAATTAAAATTTTTTCCATCTATATTTAATGTTTAAATTTATATGAAAACATCTTCACAATTATATTCATATACATAGATCGATTACTTTCATGCTAATATCTATTTTTCTATATCATTATTAATTTTTTTTTTCAAAATTCAACCCCTCGTTCTATGTTATCTCAACCCAAAATTATGTTTTAGAAAATATCATAGATTTCCTTATTAAAAAGCATTTTTAAAAGTTAATTTTGTTGTTTAAATATTTTAAAAAATTTATATTTTCAATAATTTTTAAATTAGTAATCTTTTTCCAACAAGCCTGGTTTTCCAAAATTGAAATCTATTTCTCATGCACCTTATTATTATGGTTAGAACAATAGTTATTGAATGTAAATTATTTCAACATTTCATGTGAGTTTTGGTTATGATATTTGAAATATTTTAATGAATATTTATATTACTAATATTAAAAAAGTCTTAAAATAGACACACTATAATATTTATACATTTGAATTAGATGGAAAATATATCAATTCCTTGAATATTATGTTAAACAAAAATTAATATAATTATATATCAACCCAAAAATTAATACATGATTCTTATATCCTCTTAGATGTTACCGATAATAAAAAAGGACAATGTTACTAATAAAAGGATTGATTTATTTAAGAATATTATAAAGATTTATATAATTCATTTTAATGAATCTATTATTTATATGTCTCCATGATTTGCTAACACATCTAACTGAACAAAGTCCCCCATTGGTAATATTACAGAAATAATTTTAGTAAAGAAATTCTATTCGGTTTCTCCCAAGGTATTAATAATTTGACCGAAAAAAGATATAATGCACATTATAAGAGAGGATTTAATCAGAAATCTCATGAATTATGAGGGAAAAATAAATCATATAGTCTATAATTAAGGCATAAAATCCATACGAAAAATTGTGATTTTATTTCCACTAATTTATTACTAATGTTGTTATAGTGATGAAATGGTTTCACTATCAATTAATATAAATAAATTATTAGAAAAACATAAATCCTACAAATTGGGAAAAGGATTTATAAAAAATCGATGAAGACAAAAAACTATATAAATGAAAATAATTATGGACTCATAAGGCCCAAATGCCACTTAAAAAAAATAATACTAAGGAGTCGAAGAATAAATGAAATAAAACATAAATGATTTTACCCAAAGTGAAAACAATGATTCCCATAGAAATTGTTTTTCAGTGGATACAATAATATTTTGTTAAATACATAATGTGTAGTTCAATGATGAAGTAAACACTAAAATCAGGTCTTTTACTCCTTTAATTACCCCTTTCCTCTTCTTGTTCATATCTTATTAACTGTGTATATCTAAAATATTTTCATGATCAACATGATGATGATTTTTTTATAAACTTAATTCAATGGAAAATAATTTTAAAAAAATTAATAATATTACTATAGAATAAAAATATCAACACGCAATAGAAAATGATGAACATACATGAAAATTTATAATCTAAGGAATGCATATGAGTTAAAATTCACACAAATTGTCCTCAATGAATCTATTTTTAAATATAGCCAAGGGGAGAAATATTTAAATAAAATATTATCTTTGAAAATCCATTTAAATAATTAATATGTATTTTTGAATAATAATAATTCTTTTAAAAATGATTTTTTTAAGTGGAAAGATTCAAAATATTTTTATTAACTTTTTTTTAAATGAATAATCTAATTAATTAATGATATTTGTAAAGACCAGGAAATTTAAGAGAAATTTTTTTCTTAATTTTCTTTGAAATTTTACAAGAACTCAGTTTTTGACGGCACCTGATTCCGAGGCCCGATGTGCCCAAAATCTTTTTCCAAAGTTTAGATCGGGTACATTCAGTGAACGAACGAGCATGTTTTCCTAACTTCTGAACTGGTGCTCGGAATCTAAATCCAAGGGCACTGATGGAATCTCAGCGCCGGTAATTCCTCAGAAATACTTTATCTAGAGTTGTGTTTGCTCGGGTGTGGTTACTATAGTTTTGGGTTATGTTAATGAATAAAATAAAATGGGGCAACCAATATATTTTATTTAATGTTATTTAACTTAATCTAAGTGGTTGAAGAGGGACCCACTATATCCTACTCCACTAGGTAAGATATTTGTGGGGTGGGGCCCACATGATCCCCACATTTTCAACTTCCATGAAACGCCCACCTTTGATTAAGGTAACGAACCCGCACCCCCCCTTTTAAATGTAAGTCAACTCTTGCGTTCAAACTTTATAATAAACTCCTCTATTAATTGGGTGGTTTAAAACGTTTCAATTAATTGTGTTAATTGATTTATTCATTTTGTAATTTTAAAACGTCTGGTGTGAGTAACAAAATAAGGTAACCCTTATATTATTGTGGTTGCCTTGGTTTTGCGGGAGGATTTTGTAGAGAACAGCTCATGGTCTTGGAGTTCTTCTTCCTTGAAAAAGAAAGCGAAGAATTCTGGATCCTTGGAGATCAACGATGCGACGCTGAAAAATCTTTTCTCCACGACGCGACGATCATCCTTCCGCGACGTATCCTTCCACGACGAATTCTTCCATGACGTTCAATTCCACGATGTCACTTTCCGCGACAAACCTCGTTCGACGACTACGCTCGAGGTAGGGAATTTTATTTGTGATTGTTAGTGAACCCTTGTTTACTTCCTTATAAATATAAGAATGCGGATCAACTAAATATTATGTTGATCCGCGAAGATTATGTTTGCAGGTTGGGAATTATTGATTTTGGGGAAAACTGTTTGGGTTGATTTCATTTGTTCGTGAAAAATCCTTGTTGTTCTTTGTCTTTTGGGCTGCATGATACCAACTTAACAGGAGGAGGTCGGACCGCACGAACACAACCGACTCTATTCCCCCTTTGTTGTTTTGATTCGTTGTGGCACGAACAAAGGCGGCGTGGTGCAACAACACCGCGCGGAAATATGAAGGAACCCGATGAAGAAGTGCGGCGTCGTCGCGCCTCGCCGTTGAGGCCGAACGAAACCGCAGGCAGAGTCGGGGCCACGGATGCGATTTGAAGACTCCACTGATTAAATGTTGAGTTCGGATTGACGGACGATGACAAATGGGGCCTCAAGGTAATTTTGAAGCCTCTGTAGTGAAAGTAGGGTCTCGGGAGGACCGTTGGCGATGGCGGCGAGCAAAACGGACCACAGGAGCGCGTCCGATGGTCCGAGGAAAACACTATCGGCGCCCGGCGCGCCTCTAGAGAAGGCCGTAGTGGCTGAAGCCGCGGCGGCAAGCTACTGCTCCCGCGACCGCGCGGGACCGAGGGAGGCGGGACGTGGCGCTCAGACGCGTCTTTTGGAAAGGGGTGACCCCCACATGTGGCCGCAGTCTCATTCAAGGGGGGCGGCGCCCCCCCTTTGCGCATCCGCTCAGGCGTTTTGGCCGAGCCACCTGGCCTGGCCAGCGCGCCAGTGCGCCGGGCCGGACCACGCCCCGAACAAGCGGGCCAGACCCGGACCCGGGTCGGGTCGGCCCGTTCGGGCCGACCCAGGTTGTCTTCGGCCAGATCGGTCCGGGCCCGAAACCCCCACTTCCGGACCTTTTTCAGTCTTTCACACATATCATGTGACACAGACCTCCGATCGATGCACCGTCAGCTGTGATTAGATCCTTGGATCGAGATGGTAGTTTTGGTATATTACACTCAAGGTTTCAGAGAACATTAGGTTCGTCCTTGTTGGTTCGAATACAAAACCAACTGAGACCTCATAGTGGAAATGCTTATATCTTGATTTTCGGACGTCTGATTGACATGCCATAATCTTTACTGGATTCCTATTGATGAGACGGAACTTTTGGAATACTTCTCCGGTGTTTTGGTTGCTGTTGGATAATGGCTGGGTTGGATTGTACCCAAAATCCAACCGAACCCCTCGAACGGAAAAGCTGATAACATTCATACTGGACATCTGTTTGACGAACCGTCAGTGGCCTTGGTGATCACAGGGAGAAACAGTCCCTCTGAGTATACCCTATGAGATTTTGGGGTACAGTTGAGATACGGATGGGTTGGTTCGTACACGAAACCAACCGGGCCCCGGGGATGAAAAGGCTAATAACTCAGAGACCGGGCGTCCGATTGACGCGCCATCTGTTGCGTTGAAACCTATATGATGAGGCGGTCCTTTGATTAACTTATTCTAGGGACTTTGAGATACTTGGAGTATCGACCCGTAGAACATGGAGCAGACCCTCCCGAAGTCGAGCGTTCTGAGTACGGAGACCGTGTAGTCGGTTGAGACCTAACAACTGCTTGACCGAATCAACTTGAAGTGAGTCAACTAGCCCAGTGGACATATCACTACTTTGTTTGGGTGCATACCCATGGAGGATGAAGCACTACTGTGTGACAGTGCAGACCTGCGGTATTCATCCGGAGAGTACCTCTGAATGCTATTAGGGGGTGTCCACTACTATGTTTGGGTGGCATACCCAGGCAGGAAGCACTACTGTGTTTGGGTGGCTGGCACGTGGTACTCGACAGGAGGAGTACCTCAGCAGTCATAGGTTAGTGAGTAGTAACTCGGAGTTGGGACATGACCACTGTACACACCAGAGACAAGGCTCTTCAGCAGTTACGGTTTCGATAATGAAAATCCTAGTTTGAGCTGAGACTATGACCTTTGTGTTTACCTCATGATTGATATGGGACACTTGATAACTTAGGTATATGTATGGTCATATACCTGGGTAGTGGATATCCAGTGATTTCATAATCTTTGTGTTTCCTCATGATTGAGATGGGTTACTTGATAACTTAGGTGTATGTATGGGCATATACCTAAGTAGAGGTTATCTGTTGAGATATTCTTTGTGGTTATCCTTGTTTGTTTTAGAGAGACCTTGAGGGTCTCTAGGTCCTTACTGAGTATCGTTATACTCACCCCTGCACGGGCTATGCACGCACCTCATTGTGTTTGATGCAGACGACGGGTAGTGCTGACGGAGGCCGAGTGTTCGAGGACTGGATGGTATCCGGAGGTGGACTTCACAGTGAGACGACACTTGGAGGAAGTTGACGGGCGAGCGCATTGTGGAGTCTATCTGTACCTACCCTTCAGGTAGGATCCGTAGTGGACTATCCAGGAGCTGCGCTATTTGTACCTACCCTTCAGGTAGGATCCGAGAAGATGACCCAAGAGTTGCTTCCTTTCATCCAGTTGTTTGTCTTTTTCTGTTGTACTTTCGTTCAGTTGTAATTGTACTTTCAATTGGGTTAGTATTCTGGGCCATTTACTTTTCAGTACTTTCTTTTGTACTTAGTTTGTTACTTCCTCTTGTACTCTGTGGTGTTTTGTTTACTTTTATAAAGGCAGTGCCTTCCCAATTATCAGGATTTATGCCTTTGGTGCTAGTCGCCAGCCCCTGGCCTATGGAAGGCTGGCATGGGGTAGTCACGGCATGTGCCCCGAGGATGGGTTGTGACAAATTGGTATCAGAGGATTTTGGTTCTACCGCAGAACTTATAACTCTGATATTATCTTTCTGTGAAGTGAAAATGTTCAGAGTACCAAGTGTGGTTTTCAGTTCATGGAGTCCAGTGTTGGTGCGGGTGGCTGACGTATCCATACACCAGGACCTTGACAACTGATTTCTGACATTGTGCACGAAAACATTGATTGCGTCTGTGTTTTCAATGGTTTTCCTTTAAAATAGATCAACCCGAGTCAGCTCACGAGGTATAAATCATTTGACCATGTCACGTATGTTCCTTTCAGGATGCCTTTTCACGGACGACCAGCTAGAGCCCAGAGGGATGTGCATACAGACATCCTGTCGAGAGATGAGGCTTTGGTATAGGGAAATCATGCAGTAGAGGAACTAGCGGAGGCACCAGCGGTACTACCATGTGTTGGTCCACCGATGCCACCAGCCCCAGCAGTAGGCAATGCATGCCACTTGAGCGCGCTGCACAAGTTCCTGCGCCAGAGGCCACCACGGTTCCAGGGAGAGATGGACCCGCAGGCGGCTGAGATTGGATGGAGGCTGTGGTGAAAGTCTTTAGTCTAGTGGGGACGCCAGCAGACATCATGGTGATCATTTCTTCCAGCCATCTTCAAGCAGCAACAGGAAGGCGATGGAGCCACTTGTTCCAGTTTTGGGATGGGATTACCTTCACATGGAAAGACATTGAGACCTTCTTTAAGGTATAGTTTATGCCATTAGCTCTATACCTAGAGCATGTAAATGAGTTGTTGCCTTTTCCATAGGATTTTCGATCAGTAGCCGAGTCATTTGTGGGCAGTAGACAGATGATGCAGAGGTCCAAGAGGACCAGAGCCTGCCGTACGAGGAGCAGGAAGTGTTATTAATGTGGCAGGAAGGGTCACCTGTCACGTGACTGTCCGAACCCCCCCCCCCCCCCCCCCCGTACAGTCGATCTGTAGGCGTTGAAGGAGCCACCGAGGCAGAAGCAGTGGCAGGTGCTTGAGAAACAACCGAGTAGTGGACACGACATAAGAGCTCCAGGAGCAGGTGGAAAAGAGCGGAACTAGTGGATACGTCCCTTGTACTTCTAGTTCCACGTTTCTATTGTATTTGTGTCTTTGTGCTATGAGTTGCAATAATAAAAAGACACTTATCTTAGTGATGTTTTCTTTCCTATCCTTTTGTTTGGTTGATATTGAGTGGTCCCGGTTAAAACTGTTGACTTGCACCTCACTTTCGAGATTTCTACTGGAGGAGACCCAGTGACCTCAAACTGATGCCGACAGTGTGACTCGACCCTTGGCGGTGAGAGTGACAGTTGGATCTCTTGGTAGTAACGTCGAGGCCTTACGACATCATCCATGGCATGCATACATCCTTCAGGTCAGGTTTGACTGTATTAGGCAATGGGTGTGGTTCATCTAGAGGATGAGACCGAGTTTCTCTTTTCAGCAAATAATAATTTTTAGCAGCTCTTTCAGATTGTAGGCATAGAGGGAGAAAATCATCCAGGAGCGGATGAAGACTGCACAGTGCATTAAGAAATGGGAAACTGATGCCAGTCTTAGAGACTCGGGCATGTTAAATGTTTCAATAAGAGAAATCTTAAAGGAGAGATGAGTCTGTGAAGCAGCAGATGTGGAGGCAGAGCTAGGAGAGTTGCATGAGGTGGTGTACTTTTTAACATGCTACAACCACCCGCCTTAGTTTTCCCCGCCAGGCTGATGGTGCTGGAGGGAAGGGGAAGAGTGTAGCTGTATGCGGTCTAGGAGAGTGACCCAATGGCTCTATGAATGATTCGAGGGACAGTCTGTGTCCACTACTAGCTTCCATAGTAACCGACGTTCATACAAATCATTCCTTCCTTCGACGAATCTTGTCACAGACCATGAGTTTCCGGTAAGCCATAGACTTGACCCTCAAATCTGGAGATACCTTGGGAGAAGACTCGATAATCACACTTACTCCAACAGTGTGGTCAGGCCCTCGAGTTGAGAGTTTCAGTTGGAATCTCTTGGTGGAAGCGTTGAGGCCTTATGACGTTTGTTTGAGTATGGGCTGGGCAATCATAGTCACACACAAAGTGAAGGTATTAAGAAAAAAGTTTGTGGTTTAACTATGACATCGGGATGGTTTTTCCTTGGTCGGTGAAAAGGAAACCCCAATCAGCATAGGATAAACTCATGCATAGGAGGGTGTGACCGATCACTCTTGAGTCCGTCATCCTTACCCTCATGGAAGTAGTCATTTTGAATTTCAGTTCTAACAGGAATTGGATACCTCTAGAGTTCAAGGATGCCGATCACGTACTTATACGGGTTTCACCTCGACGAGGTTTACAGAGATGTGGCCGAGGTGAAAAGTTATCTCCGAGGATCAATGGACCATTCTAGGTCCTTAGCTGGGTAGGCTAGGTGGTTTACCGCTTGACCCATCCACCTCAGTTGCACCATGTGCATGATGACTTCCACGTATCTCAACTGAGGAGATACGCGCATGATCCTTCCCAGATCATCGACCTCAGGGAGTTGGACGTCAATGACAGGGCGACATACGCATAGATTCCAGTGGGGATCAAGGACTGACAGGAGTGGATCCTACAAGGACGGTCGAGTACTCGGGTGCGCTTTCACTAGCATTGCGGAAACCTCAAGGTAAGCACATGGGAGCAGAAGGCTCAGATTCCTGCTCAATACCACTTTTGTAAACCTAGTTTGTGTTAAAGCTTTATGAGGATGTAAATCCCTGAAGTGGGAGTACTGTAAAACCCATAAATTTCAATGATTTTTTTTCATAATTTTCTTTGGAATTTTACAAGAACGTAGTTTCTGACAGGACCTGATTTTGAGGCCCGGTGTGCCCGGAATCATTTTCCGAAGTTTAGATTGGGTATGTTCAGTGAAAGAACGAGCGAGTTTTCCTAACTTTCGAACAGGTGCTCATAATCGAAATTCAAGGGCACCGATGGAATTGCATCACCGGTAATTACTTAGAAACACCTTTTCCGGAGTTGGGTTTTCTCGGGTGCGGTTACTAAATTTTTGGGTTAAGTAAATTAATAAAATAAAATTGGGCAACAAATTTATTTTATTTAAAGTTATATAACCTAAGATAATTGGTTAAAGAGTGACCCAATATATCATACTCCACTAAGTAGGATATTTGTGGAGTGGGGCCAACACGAGCCCCACCTTTTCAACTTCCATGAAACCCCCACCATTGATTAAGGTAATGCACCCGCACCCACCCTTTTTAAATGTAATTCAACTCTTGCGTTTAAAATTTATAATAAACTCCTATATTAATTGGGCAGTTTAAAACATTGAAATTAATTGATTTAATTGTTTGATCCGTTTTTGAAATTTAAAACGTTTGGCATGAGTAATAAAATAAGGTAACCCTTATTTTATTGTGGTTTCCTTGGTTGTGCGGGATGATTTTGGAGAGAACGGCTCAAGGTCTTGCAGTTCTTCTTCCTCGACGAAGAATGCGAAGAATGCCAGATCCTCAGAGATTGACAATGCGACGCTGAAAATTCTTTTCTCCGTGATGTGACAATCCTCGTTCCGCGACGTCTCCTTCCACGACGTCTTCTTCCGTGACGTCCAATTCAACGACGTCCTTTTCCGTGACAAACCTCGTTCGACGACTACGCTCGAGGTAGGGAATTTTATTTGTTATTGTTAGTGAACCCTTGTTTACTTCCTTCTAAATCTATGAAAGAAGATCAACTAAATATTAAGTTGATCCACAAAGATTATGTTTGCGGGTTGGGAATTCTTGATTTCGGGGAAAACTGTTTGGGTTGATTTATTTTTTTCATGAAAAATTCTTGTTTTTCTTCATCTTTTGGGCCGCTTGTTTCCAACTTAACGGGATGAGGTAGGACCACACAAACACAGCCGACTCTCCTCCCACTTTTTGGTTTTGATTCGTTACGGCACGAACAAAGGCGGTGCGGTGCAACGACACCGCGCAGAAACATGAAATAATGCGATGAAGTAGTGCGGCGCCGTCGCGCCACGCCGTTTGGGCCAAACGAAACCGCGGCCGGAGTCAGGGCTGCGGAGCCGATTCTAATACTCCGATGGTTGAACGTTGAGCACGGATTGACGAGCGATGACAAATGGGGCCGTAAGGTAATTTTGAAGCCTCCTGCAGTGATGGTCTGGTCCCGGGTGGACCGTTGGCGAAGGTGGCGAGCAAAACGGACCACTGGAGCGCATCCGGTTTGTTCGCAGAAAACACTGTCGGCGCCCGGCACGCCGCTGGGGAGGGCCACCGCGGCTTTAGTTGCTGTTGCAGGCCGATGGTCCCACAACTGTGCGGGACAGAGGGAGGCGGTACGCGGTGCTCAGACGCGTCCGTTGGCAAGGGGCATCCCCCACACGGGGTCGCGGTCTCATTCAGGGGGGTGGATCCCCCCCTTGCGCATCCGCTCGACCGTTTTGGCCGAGCCACCTGGCCTGGCTAGCGCGCCGGGTAGGACCGCCAGGCCGGGCCGCGCCCAGGCTGGGCCGAGTCATGCCCAAGTGGGCCGGACCCGGACCTGGGTCAGGATGACCCGGTTCGGGCCGACCCAGGGGATCTCGGGCCGGATCGGTCTGGGCCCGAAACCCCCACTTCCGGACCTGAAACCCCCACTTCCGGACCTTTTTCGATCTTTCACACATATCATGGGCCACCGACCTCCGATCGACGCAACTTCAGCTGCGATGCGATCCATGGATCGAGACGGTAGTTTCAGCATATTAAAATCATGTTTTCAGAGAAGTTTAGGTTTGGCCGAGATGGTTCGGATACGAAACCAACCGGGCCCTCAGAGCGGAAACGCTTATATCTTCAGTTCTGGATGTCTGATTGATGTGCCGTCAACTTTGTTGGATTCCACTTGATGAGACGGAACTTTTTTCATACTTTTCCTGGGTTTTGGTGGTAGTTGGATATTGTCCTGGTTGGATTTTACCCGAAATCCAACAGGGTCCCTGAAATGGAAAATCTGATAACTTTCAGACTGGACGTCTGTTTGACGAACCGTCAGCGGCGTTGGTGATCACGTGGAGAAACTATCAGTATGAGTATACCCTATGAGAGTTAGGGGTATAGTTGAGATATGTTCGGGTCGGTTTGCACAGGAAACCAATCGGGCCCCGGGGACAAAAAGTCTAATAACTCAAAGACCTGGCGTCCGATTGACACGTCGTCTATTGCGTTGAGACACCTATGACGAGGCGGTCCATTAAGATACTTCTTCGTGGGACTTTTAGATACTTGGGTTATCGAGCCGTAGCTCGTGGAGCGGACCCTCCCGGAGACCAGCGTTCGGTGTACGGAGACCGTGTAGCCGGCTGAGACCTGACAACTGCTTGACCGACTCGACTTGGAGTGAGTCGACTAGCCCAGTGGACGGAGCTCTACTTTGTTTGGGTTTAGACCCATTATGGATGGAGCACTAATATGTGATAGTGATGACCCACGGTACTCGTCCGGAGAGTACCTCTGCAGGATATTAGGGGGTGTGCACTATTGTGTTTGGGTGGCATACCCCGGCGGGAAGCACTACTTTGTTTGGGTGGCTGGCCCGCGGTACTCGATAGGAGGATTACCTCAGCAGTCATAGGTTAGTGAGCAGTACCTCGGAGTCATGACATGACCACTGTACACACCAGAGATGGGGCTCTTCAGCAGTTACAGTTTCGATAATGAAAATCCTAGTTTGAGCTAAGACTATGACCTTTGTGTTTACCTCATGACGGAGATGAGTCACTTGATAACGTAGGTATATGTATGGGCATATACCTGGGTATTGGTTATCCTTTTATTTCATAATTTTTGTTTTTCCCCATGATTGAGATGGGTTACATGATAACATAGGTGTACGTGTGGGAATATACCTAAGTAGAGGTTATCTGTTGAGATCTTCTTTGTGGTTATCCTTATTGGTTTTAGAGATACCTTGAGGGTCTTGGGGTCCCTACTGAGTATCTTTATACTCACCCCTTCATGGGCTATGCCCGCACCTCGTTGTGTTGGTTGCAAACGACGGGCAGTGCTGACGGAGGCCGAGTGTTCGAGGACTGGACGGTATCCGGAGGTGGACTTCATGGCGAGACGACACTTAGAAGAAGTTTACTGGTGAGAGCATTGTGGAGGCTATCTGTACCTACCCTTCAGGTAGGATTTTTAGTGGACGATCCAGGACATGCGCTATTTGTACCTACCCTTCAGGTAGGATCCGAGGAGGACGACCCAGGAGCTGCTTCCTTTCTTCCAGCTGTTTGTCTTTTTCTATTGTACTTTTGTTCAGTTGTAACTATACTTTTATTTGGGTTTGTATTCTGGCCCATTGACTTTTCATCACATTCTTTTGTACTTATTGTTTAACTTCCACTTGTACTCTATTGTGTTTTGTTTACTTTTATAAAGGCAATGCCTTCCCAGTTATCGGGATTTACGCCTTTGGTGGTAGTCGCCAGCCCCTGTCCTATGGAAGGCGGGCTTGGGTTAGTCACAGAACGGGCCCCAAGGATGGTTCATGAAATAATTATAGATAATTAAACATTTAGACCAAAATGTATCCATATATCATCACATATATTATCTCAAAAATAGTATTCAAATTTTTTTTTCCTAATAAAATCCCCCTTAATTAAAATTTATTACAGCAGAATCTTCATACATAAAAGAAATATTTTAATTTTTTTTGAATCATGTCCCCCATGTAAATAAAAATTAAATATGGAACATATATATTGGATTCACACGAGACATGTGTGATTACATCAATAAATATAATCAACATGAAAAAATTATGAAGAATATGTGAATTTTAGTTAAAATTCATGATATAAAATAATTCTTACTATTACAATTAGTTTTCTCAATCCCAAACACATAAATGATTATTTATTAATTTATGGTTTAAAAAAATGTTGATAAGAATTATAAAATTGTTCAAAATTGGTTTAAAAATATATTTCAAGAATTAATTCTATCATTTTTCAAGGGAAACATGTAATTTACATCTTTTGATTTTAAAATGATTATAGTATATATTTAAATCATATTTCATCTCAAAATTTTAATTTTTGGAGTGTTTATGATATAAATTATTGTCTTTGGAACATACACATTAGAAACTGTATAACATAGACACACGTTATGCTTAACTGAAATAATATATTATGACATTTTATAAAATTCATATTCGAAGATAATTACGGTTTTGAGCCATTGTATCTTATTAAGAAGAAAAAAATTCTTTAAAACCTAAAAAAGATGTGACCACCTTAAAATACATTTTTATTTTATTCCTTGATCTTCTCAAACTGACACCTGTTAATAGTATTAGAGGTTGTTAAGTTTTTATTATTATTAAGGATAATAAAAGATTCACAAGGGTATAGTTCGTAGAACACGAAACTATGTATTCTCATATTGTAATAATATATAATAAGATTGTCTAAAATTGAGAATATAAAAAATTAATGTCATTAAATTTGAATGTATGGTATACTTTGATAAAAAATAGTTTTTTTGAGATTTCAGATTGAAAAGGTTACAAATACACGTTTTCTATTCCCAGAACTACTCAATAAAATGGGTATGTTGATTGACGGAATCAAACACTTCATTAATTCTCATGATCCCCCATGAATAATTGAAAACATGTACAATAAATTTGGGATAATTCCCTAAATGTTGTTTATTATAACATAAACTATGTTCTCGTAATATATTTTCAAATCAATAACCATTATGATCATTGTAAAAATTAATTTTTAATGATTAATTTGTAATCAAGTATGGATTTAAATGATATATTTATAACTATAATAGAAATATAAGATCATTTAGTCCAAAATACATTAATGGAATCATTATTTGGTAATCTATTTCATGTAAACTATACAAAATATTCAATTAAAGATAAATAAAAATTAATGAATCCATTAATATGAATTTTAATGAATATCTTCTAATAAATTCTTCTTAATTGTAAAATTTTGTGGAAAACATTGAGCCTCAAAATTTTAATGATCCCCCTTCACTTAGGGAGATTATCGATAAACAATATCATTCTATTCAACTTCAAAGTTTGTTGTAAAAAATAAAATAGACACCCATCGTATAATATAATTAGATATCTAATAAATTCTAATGATACTATATTTTCTATCTTAAATAACTTCTTAAATAATTATTTTAATAATTTTTTATAACCTCACAATCTTGAAGATGTAATTATTGATGAAAAATGGTGTTTTTCTATGAACTAATATCTCAATGAATTCTAATTGATTAATTTTTTGGAACATGTATATTTTTCTAATTTTTATCCTATTATTTTAGTCAAATAGTTTTTATAAATATGTCATATGATAATAGTCATATAATAAATAAAAAGATACACTTGTGGTCAATGTGAATAATCATACATGATTAATTAAATAATGTGAAACATGTACACCCATTTCATAAGTCTAAAAAGTTAAAATTTTATTATAGATTTCCACCCATATTATGTTCAAAAATTTTTAATTTTTTTTAAATTACTTTTTAATTGTTTTATTTCTCTAATTTATTTTTTTTGAACAACCATCTAATTTGTAAAATCCATAATTTTAAAAATTCTCTTTACAAGTTAACTAAGGATTTCGATATTTTATAACAATTCCCTTCTTACATGGTATGGATGATTAATATATTTTATTTTGTTAATTGATATTAATTTAGGAAAATCAGAATTCATATTGTATAGAAATATTATTTCCTCAAATCTTTTAATAATGGAAATCTATTTCAATGAATTATTTTTTTAGACAAAATATATTACATTATTATGGAATACATAAATATTAATGAATAATATTAATTTTATTTATGTGTTAGAGAAAAAATATCATTGTTTTTAAATATATCCACATTATGATGGGACACATATAAACCATAAAAAACACTAATGAACTACATTCTCTTTCTGGAAAGGATCAATCTAAGGTGATAAATAAAACATTAATAACATATTATAAGGAAATATTGAATAAATCAAGTAAAATTATTGAAATAAATAATTATTTATCTATTCATATGGGTCTTATTTACATAACTATGACCCAAATAGATATTACATATTATTTTTGTATTTCTGATGATTTTGAAGACAATCCAAATTAATCAATCATAAAATATCTTAAATTAGTTATTTATTTTCTATATGGAACTAAAAATTAATTTATTAATATATAGTAATGGAAAATATTTCATTAAATACGGTTTTTATGTTATTTTTTATGTAAATAAGATTAAAATTATAAAATGTGTACATGTCACCTTCTTTTAATTTTAGTAGTATAATGTAAAAGAAAAAAATCGAAATTATTTTTCTATTTATATAGATGATGTGGAATACATTTCCATAGGGAGTTTACCATCCCATATTTTATTGATAAAACATATTATATTATATTTTTTTATTATATGTATTCGCATTCTAGTTCAAATAATTTATTCTAGTTTTATAAAAATATTCTGAAATCATATTCCTCATGCACACACATATCACATTGTTTAGTAAAATCACCTTATGAGAGGCCTAATTAAATTATCCTATATAATGATATTATATATCATCAAGGATCATAGTCTAACATATATCTTGACATATTTTTTTAGTTTTTAGAATTTTAATTTTATTATTGGTGGGTTTTGAATGATATGCATGCAATTATTTTTCCAGGTATCTTCAGAAATCTATTTTCTATTTGTAAATCACCTTAATTGTTTTTTAAAAAAATTTAAACATATTATTCATGTAATCAAGGGTACATTGTTATGATCACATTGATTAGAATATGTATTTTTTATATTATACATCTATTACATTTTAATTGGTAGTTTTTTATGAAAATAAAAATGGGTATAGTGGTATACTTTCTTGAGTGATGGTCTAAGGAATTGGAGAGAATGTTCGATGAGGGAGAAAAGTTTCAAAATGAGGTAAAATTTCAATTTTTAAACATAAATTTTTCAACATAAGTTATAGATCTTGATACACGGTGGAAATATTTATATTCAACAACATATTATTTGAAAATAATTTTTCAATTTTCCAATATTAAATATACTTCATTAAATTTTTTTATTCATCCCCATATTATTTATCAATTTTTTATTTTAATCATAAAGAAGATTTTATGGTCATCATAAAGGGGGATAATATTAAACCTCAAATATAGTTTAATGATCATAATAATTTTTTGTGTTTAAATCATTTTTTGTGATTCTTTTTAAATAATTTTTAATAAATATAATAAAATATGTGGTTGGAACAGATGATGGAATCAATAGGAGAATCATGGAATCATTAAAATGTGATCACATCATAAAAAATAGGGTCCACCTGGATGTAGAGAACCAAATAGCATGTAGAGTTGGTAATGAATCACATAGATTGGTCAATCCCACCCTCTAGCAAGTGGTTCCTAGAGGGTAGTTGATAATGCCACCAACATCAAGGAGTCCATAAATTGTCATACCGACTACCTAGTGAAATCATTAATATGGGAATTTTATTTTCTCCATAAACGTCATAGAACATAACATATTGGTCAATATATCCATTATTTTCCTCATTAATGAATCGACTCATCCTAAGGATCATCCTTCTCCAATTGAGGCTACAAATATATATAAATGTATTATTTTATCTCAACTATAATCATATATACAATAACTTACAAAGATTTAATCTTTATTTATCCACTATGAAATTTTCATGATATCCCACTGATTTTTTTTCCATAAAATAACTTATTGTTCTTCATTATGTTTTCTACATCATAAAATTAATGGTTTTGGGTTATTGAATTTTGTTGAATACTAGGGAATTATTTTTGGTTAGTAGTTTCCATTAATTCAAAGGGATGAATTTTTTTCATCTTAATTTCTAAAAGAACCAATGGATAATATAATTAAATGTATCATTCTTGATTGATAGATTCATTACGGTTGATAAATGATATACTATCAAGCTCTATAATACCCAATGCATGTTGATTTTTTTAATTTTGTGTGAAATTTGAACATTTTTTAGTTGATAAGTAAAAATTTTATGTGGGTTTGAAAAGAGAATTTATGGGGTTTGGAAACCAAAAATAATTTTTTTATGTCGAAGGGGGAACATATGATCACTGGGGTAAATGATGAATCCTAGAGGACAACATAGAGGTCCGAGCTATAGTCTATATCAACATGAATGCTAATTAATATCTACTGTCCTAGTACCATATATGTTTTGGCCTATATGGGACTCGTTAAATTAGAGGAAGACCTATAATTTAACCAATATATCCCTTTAAAACCTAACTTGGGGTTTTCCTCATTCAATTTCAAGTAGAAACATTAATCAGAGGCTTTTCCCTTATGTATCCCTAATGTTTGATATATGTTTTCTCTAGTTTGGGGGAATTTATAGTTGATTATGTCATTATGCATCTTATATATACTATTTTCCTCTAATGTGTAGTGGTGTCCCTCTATTATAATAAAATATTCCCTATCATTATAGTGTTTATTTTGTTTATTGTTTTCATCAAATATATGTAGATTCGATGGATGATACAAAATCACTAGGCCTCTATGATGTTTATGTTTCTGGTGCCATGTATTATCTCCCATTATATTTCAGAGTTATCTGATTGAAGTTGCGAGGCAGTTATACATGTATCTTCTTGTTTTCATTTTATTTATATTAATTTTTTTGTTGAGTTCATTTGAGATAAATATCCCAATTAAATTCCTCTAATCGTGAAAATATATAAATCCATGATGAATACACTAGTTATGGGGTTAACATTGAATCATAATTTTATTGATAAATTCATAATTATGTTTTTGTAGAAAAGTGGTAATTTCTTTTAAATTGGGGGTTGGGAAATAGAATTTCACAAACATTGAAAATTGAATGTGGATTTGACCCTTGAAATACTCCTAAGGAAATGTGATGTTTAATTTGACCCTTAAGTCAAGTAATTTATATTATTTTATTTAGAAATTTTTATATGAAAATCAATACGGTGAATGGTAAATTAAATTTTCATCTCAAAAGTAAAAAGGGGAATGATATAGATTACATGGGTTTTAAATTTTATTTTAAATGATGTTAATTCTTTGATTTCACTGATTTTATTTAGTAGTGTCTTTTATATTGAAAGGTTTTAATGATATTAAAATATTACCTTGGGTGTAGAGTCCCCAGCCCAAGGATCTATGATCTATTGACTATTTTATTACATTATCACAATATAAAATGAATCATATCATTATGTACAAAAGAGTTAAGTAGTCTTTGTATAATATACCCAAACCTAAAATTTTTATTTTAATTAAAAACATTAAATACTAAAATTATTTTCATTAATAAATTGTTTATTCATCATTTTGGAACCCTTTAGGTAAATGAACTATTCCTAGTATCCTTGTAAAAATAAAACATAATAAAAGAGTTAGAGAAGCTACACAATAATGGTAATAATATAATTGACTCTATGGATAAATAATGAAATCAATATTATAAATTAAATAATGAAAATAGATAACATTTAACCAATTCCATATGAATAATATGGTAGTAATAAATAATGATCAAATAATTACATATAAATAATAACTTGAGGTATAAAATTAAACATGAATATTCTAACTAATAGAGTAATAACATCTAATCACTACAAAAAAATTCATAAAGTTTTAATTCATAATATATAACATCTAAAATATAATATTCTGACATTGTTCCAAGATGTCTATATAAATTGGTTATGAATCCTCTAAAACCAAATATAGTTTATATCATGAGACCTATTGATGTATTGAGGGTTTATAGAATACCCTTAAATTCACATAGAAATAAAAGATATTCCTTACATGAATGTGGTTAAACATAATAAAAACAACTATTGAAGAACTGATATTATAAATATTAATAATGAACTTATTTAATAAAAATATTCATAATCTATCAAGAGTAAATTGGTAAATTGTAATAAAATATTACATCCATATTAAATATAATGATATATCACCTCGAAAAATAATATGATTGGTATCAATAAAACATATTCTCGATGTATCATAATTAAAATATCGGTTTTATGTAATTTATAAATAAAAAATCCTTGAAATTATCTGGAAAGAATTTTTTAGAAAAATAAAAATAAAATTTTAAAAATAACATTTCAATATTAATATTTCACATAACATTTTGAAAAAAAAATCATTTAAAATAATCCTTTAAATCGTGTGAAATTATCATTTAATATTTAATTTTTCATGGAAGTGGAATATTTTCTTCATGTCATACTCATTAAAAGAAATATAATCATTTTACTTTTTTAATATATGAAAAACAATATTTTTTTAGAAAAATAATAATATTAAATTAAAATAAACATTTTAAATTTAATAATGGGTCATATTTATTATCAAAAATAATTTATAAAATGTTAGTAAAAATGAAATTATTTTAGAGAACATGGGTTTATATGAAGAAGGGCTTACTACATAAGAGAGAGAAGACAAATTTTCAAAAAAAACATTCTTTCAATTATTTTATGTACGAATAGGGATTTAAATTATAATATTACTTGATAAATGTAATTTTTACATAGTTTTGTTGAAAATATAATAATATTATGTTATAAATATCAAATAATTCTCCCAAGGGAGATGTAAAGAGAAATAAACTCTAATAGTAATAATATTGTGAAATAAACCCATATTAGTTTTGAAACATCTGAATCACATGCCCCATAAAATAAATGAAATGTATTTCAATATTTAATTAAATGAATATGAATTGATTTATAATTAAACATATTAATGGTTAATTATAAATTCAACAAAAAAAATATGTGGTGAACATGGTAGAATGCTAATAAGAGTAAAATTGATATGTGAAACCCTTATCGGGGGTATTATTTCATTCATATGTGTAAATACCTCATAATTATAAGATTAAATCCTGTATTTAAATTATAAGAAGACAATTAATATTTTTTTTAATGTCATATATGTTCCCCATGAATCATTTTACCAAGTGTGTGTCAATAATATCTATTTGTTTTCATTTTTTTGTTAATTTCCTTATTTTCTCATAAACATTTTGTAATGAATATTACTATTATAGTTTAAAGGATATATTTATAATATCCATAAATAGAATAATTTTATAATTATAATATTAAATCATTATGTACATTTCCATATTCAATTTTGATCAATGGGGATGGAAGAATAATTTGCATGCATCATGGAGACAGCAGGTTGTGTGTACACATGAGTGCCAATATCATTCACTTAAAGGGTGAAAGGGTTCATAATTGGATGATATATTAATTTATAATAATTAATATCATCTAATATATATTAAATATTTTCATAAATTATACCATTATGACACTACATTTAATGAGTAAGTGAAAATAAATTACATCGCTTCATGAGGCTGTAGTCTACCATACAAATGTGCGATGTAATCACTTTTGAAATAAGTTTAACAAACAAATGTTGAAAAATAAATTAAAATTCATATATTATAATAATAATATCATAAATATAATATATATTTAGTAATTAAAACATAATATTCAGCCCTAAAATAGAGGGATGAAAAATGAATTACATTGATTTGTGTGGCATTGTCTGCTGAACAAATAATTGATGATTTCATTTCCCATTTGATATAAGTGGATAATGATAAATATTATTAAATGAATATAATAAAATATCAACATAGGTTATACACTAATTTTATTATATTTTCCATTTTTATACATAATTTATATACAAAATGAATAAATGAATTAAAGATATTTGATAATAAAATTACCTCGTATAGGAGAATCATTATTAATATCTCCTCTAAATCACCACTAATATGGATTTTTGGGAGGACCATAAGATATAGAATATGTATAGTGAATCTAGGGGGATATATTTTATGGTTTTCTTATATTATTATTTTTATGGGTTTTAATAAATTTGTGAATGGAGTGCCTCATTATATGTGGGGTAAGGAAACCCTCATAAACATTAACTATATGTTTCCCAAAAGAACCCAATGTAATAATGTAATTAAAATTAAAAAACCGTAAAATTAACCTAAGACTTCAGTTTAGTTATTTTAAAGTGAAAAGGTTGTCATAAAATAAACGTTTTTAAAATCATAAAGTCATTTTATCCATTATCTTCTCTGTTTAACCCCACAGTAAACCCAGTTTTATATAGTCATGGTAAATATTTTTTTAGGATTATCACTATTCATATAGATTATAAATTAAATTTTTATTATTAAATATTCGCAAATATTCTTATTCAAAATATAGAATCCATTTTTTTAATTTGATACACATATGTGTATGAATTCAATTAAAAATTATACACATATATTGGACAAAAAATATCATTTTCTTATAGAATATTCACATATGTTTAGAAATTGTTAAATATAAAAATTCAATATGAAATTTATTAAAATATACTATATTATTCAAATAATATTGTAATTTAAATAAAATTTAATTAATTACAATATAATAAATGATTTTTCTTGGAAAATAATATAAATAAAATGTTAATTTTTGGAAAAATTATAAAAAAAATTAGACAAAAATCATTATTTTTCACTATTCATTAGGCAATCAAAAATCTCCAAAAACAAAAAAAAATATTCCACCAACGATAATTTTCATAAAATTCTTTTATAATGGAGGTAAAATTTTTTAAATAAATTTTATTCAATTGATAAAAAATAATTTCAAATTATTCTCACAAAGGGATTCTAAATCACAATTATAAAAAAGATAGTTTCTATGATAACATTTAGTTTACATTAAAATGATTCTTAGTTTATATATATTAAATATATTTACCATGAATTATATTTACATGTATAAACTATAATGATTTAATTATTTAGTTTTTATTATTCTAACCCTCTAATTTGATAGTTATTTTATAATGACCATGTTTAAAAAATTACATTTTAATAGAGTATCTGTATTCATTTAATAAGAGTGTTGTGTAGATCGCATTTTATTGAGGTAAATTAATTTATTTATAAATTAATTTTTTTGTGTGTTATATTTTCTAATAATATTAGTATATTGTGTCATACACACTCTCAAACATGATACACTTATTTTAAAATCGCATTGGGTTGTATTGTACCCCTTAAATAAATTGAATCCTTATACATTAATATTGATCTCGAAAACCAAGGGTTTGAAATTTAAAAATACACTTATTGTGAAATCCTATCATAAAAAGGGTTAAATTTATATAAATTAGATCTTAATTATATAAAAATGACATATGGATTAACACATAAATAATATTCATTGTTGAATAACGTTTGTCAAAGGTGAAGATAAGACAATAGATGCAAATATTAAATAATAATAGATAATGAGAGTGGTCATGGATGACTATAAAGTGAATAATCAATTAAATTTTATACACCATGACACCATAAATCTTTTTAAATTTCATAATACATCAATTCAACAGATATTTATTTATTTAAATAACATTTTGTTTCAATATCCTTTTTCAATAGTGATTGAATTTAATTAAAATCAAGAAATAAAATAATAGAAAATATACTTAAATGATACCATAAAATTTCATAGGAAAATATAATAATTTTATTGCACTTAACACAATTTACACAAAAAATCACAATTCATGAATTGAATATCCAAGATGGTTTTAATTCATAAATCACTAATATTAACTTTTAACAGGTCATATTATCATTAATGAAGAGGTATTTTTTACATTTGTTTATTATATTTTTAAAAATCAATTTTGGTTATCAAATTTTTTTCATGTTGTTATTTAATAATCCCTAAAGGAATTATTGATGTATTAGTGAGGAGATTTTGTGTGTAGACAGAGTAGTCCTCGATTTTTTGTTTGCTGACAAGGTGGGATTATTAGTTAAATTTGATGAAAATGGGGAAATAAATGGTTGTTTTTGGGTTCAAGAGATGTTTTCGACAATGCATGTTTGAAAAAAGAGCATTGAAAAATAAATGGATGATCTGGAGGTGATACAAAATAGAAGATATAATGTTGTGCCATTTTCTAGTGCTATCCAAATTTTTGGGCATAAAAATAGAAAAATGGAGAGATTCATTTTTGGGAAAGGAAGATATACAAAATATCGTAGTGGTTTATGAAATAGAGGAATGGATTTATTACATGAAAGAGGTTTTTCGAGACCACAACCAGGAAAATTGGGAAATTCATATGGTTTATGAAATTTTGGAGCATTGTGCGAAATACGGTGTTGGGCGGATGATGTGTTTTCCATGCTCGAAAAGGATTACATGCTCAAGGAGGGTTTTTTGTTCAGGGGTCATGTTTACCTATAAATATGATATGACCCCATCATTTAGAGGAGATAATTTCATAGATGATATGAGATCTTTTATGCGTATAAAAAATACGTAAAGAGAGTTTCACGAGAAATTCAAAGGTGTGCGAATGTTTTGGTTTTGCATGTAAAAGATGATGTTATGCACAAAAGTCAACATTACACATAAAAGAAAGGTTGTGCAGAATTTTTGAGGTTTCACAAAAATTGGAGTTGGGTTTGTGTGTTGGGAAAGGAAATTATGTGCAAGGCATAGTAAGTGCTATGTGTAAAATATGAGGTTTCCATGTTCAATTTTATGGTAAATAGGTATTTATATGCGGATGAAAGTAGAATGTTAATAAAAAATATACATATAATTGATGATGCATATATTCATTCAATTGAAGATACCTATAGGTATATAAACTATGAGTGGATCTTCTGAAGTACTAGTGAGCACAATTCTATTTAGAGAGCAGTGAGCTTTCATATTGTGATAGGTTATATACTAGAAGGGACTATCAGTCCACTTCGTTCTTTGTAAACAACAATGCGCTTATTGTGGAATTGTTACATCAGATCATCAACGATGTATTCTATATGGACATAGATCGGTGAGGGTTAACCAATTAAAAGTTGTTCTGTCATGTTCATGATTTATTTTCTTCTTATAATTTCCTAGAGAAAATCGAAAGAAGAGTGTTTTTATTAATGTAAAAACAAGATCCAAAGGGGTGGTGGTGTAAATCATTCATACGCTGTTTCATCCCCCAATCAGGGTATCTGGACTTGTGGGAGTATCAAAAATAATAAATTAATAACTAATCCTTAAAAGTAACACCACTAGATCACAATTAATATTTACCAGTAAAATAATTTTTATAAAAAAAATTACATATAAACTAAGTAAACACGTAGCTCAGTGGTGGTTGTTAAATCCATATTATACTTAGGTTGTGGGTTCAAAATCCATGACCTTAAAAGATGTTATGTGATATTATCCATCATGTTTGTTATGAATTTTCTAAAACCATATTAACATAATTCTATTAATGTAAATATGTATTAGATAAACATATTTTAAAAAAATATATTCCTAAAAACTAATTTATTATTGTTATCTCATCATGAGGAACATATTATGGGTTATCCAACTAGATTCATGTTTCTCTAAGAAGTTCAACATACCACAGGATCATTTTTGGTAACATTCAACCCAACTATACAACTTCCTAAAGCAATATAACTACAATACAACACTAATACATTTCATAACCCCGATAAAGAGAATATCAATGATTAAAATTCTAATATTACCAAATTAATGAATCCAAAATCAAGAAGAATAATCAATATACTTCAACTATAGTAATAACATATTTGTGACCTAGTTCAAGGATATTATATTGATATCTATTATCTTTATTATAGGGGGGTTCATTTTCAATGTTCATGATATCATTATGGTATAATCATTACACAATAGAATAATATTTATTTCCCTTTCTATCATTATCATGGTTGAATTTTCCACCACAAATTAAGAATACTCCTTTTGCTTTTCTAATTTTACCATGGACTATCCTTCCACAAGTATAACATGTAGGAAAATACTTCTTTTCAATTTTTTGTTTATCCTTCATTTCCACTTCAATCCTCATTATCAAGACCCACCAACAAATGGTCAGAAAGCCACAACATTCACAATCCAACCACCATTTTCCATGGTTGGTGACAAGATCCAAAATAAATATCCTAAATCGGAGGAATTTACCAAATTTACCAATATACACATACCAAACAATATCAATGATGTTTTCTAGAGGAATAAGAGTGAAATGATATGATTTATAAGATTAAATGTAAGCATAAAAACCTAGAGGTTATACAAGAGTATAAAATTGAAAACTAAACTTTCAAGGTTAAAGATACAAAACCAACCTAAAATTAGTCCCAACGTGAAAAATCTATAGTTAAACTTTTGAGAGGTGCCATATCTTATCCTCTGATATACAACCAATATACATTGTCCAATGCACCCAATATTATTATTCTACTCTGAAGTCACTCCAAACCAGTCTTTCATCGGCATAAGACATGACATATGTGGGGAAAAGCCCCATATAGGGGTGAGTATATACATAACAAATACGAATCCCAAAAACTATTAGGGGAATAATTAATAGATAATGCATTTAAAAATGACATAATATAGTCAATAGGATTAAACTCAACCCAAATAATGAAAATGAGAAACCATTTAAAAGTATGAGCTGCACAACACTGTGTGTAGATAAAAATCACGTCTAGTATTTTCAACCCATATTTGTGGAAGAACCTCATCCAACTATGATAATAAAAATATAGAAAGGTCGGGGTATACCCCATTTTTCATCACAACCCATGTAAGAGAGAAACAAAATCCAATGGTATGGATACAAATGTATATAATTTTTAGTCAAATAATCCCAATCCAAAAAGATTGGGGATATCCATCTCATAAATCATCGAATGAAACGTTTCACAAATGGTTATTGAAGTATATCAAAAATTCCCAATATATCATTAGTCAAATAAAATGTAACTATGTAAATGATGATTCCCCACATCTGTGTGGCAGAACCAATGGTGATGAAACTCAATGTAGAGGACACACTCCCTAGTGCATTAGGGGTAGGTCCAGAATATATATATCCATAAATAAACCATGACCATGATTTTGGTGGGTTCCACTTAATTTTCATGAGGACCATAACCCTCTACATTAGGGGGTTTCACATAATAGGTATAAGACCCTCTCTTATAATAATGGGGGGACTCCATAATATATGTCAAAGACCGACACCCTAGTGTGACATGGTTTTACACTCCATACATCTTAGACCTAGGACCTATCTAATAAGGGAAATACACTCATAAGGTAGAGTAATAAGACCAACACTAATAGAGGGTTCCACGCAATAGGTCAAGGACACACGCCCTTGTGGGATGTGTGTTGGGGGGGGATCCACTACTGTATCTCTAGTGTTCTATTTCCTAATCACATCACTCATCTAACACCTCCTTGATAAGTGTCATTCTAGGAAAATTTCACATGTTATAAAAAAATACACCATAGAGCTAACTATGACATTTTTCATGAAAGGAACTCAGGATTTGATGCTTATTGTCCAATATTTGAGTTCAAATGATAGAGTTAAGAAATAATGATGTTTCCTAAAAATATTTCAAGAGGTACATGTCCTGTGAGGATACCCACACAACGTGTTCTCCCACTCCATAACATGGTCATGTCCATGATGGTGCATGGATCAACAACCATATAGATATAATATAAATGAAAGGGAACTACACATAGTTACTAGGAGAGATGGTGTCCCACACATGTGTCGGGTTATGTCTGTGTTTCCATTTGGTGTTACTGTTCATTGTAACATGACATGTATAGTTGAGACCTTGATTATGTTGACCTACAGTACATAAAATAGAACTAGAACAATTTCACGTGGAATGTAGGGGTCCTACAGGGTATTAAACAATTATATGATTTTGAACCCCTAGCCATGACATCTAATGAATGACACACTATGTGTTTTTTAAAAAGAAACTTCACTTAACAAGGATTTTAAAAAATTCTCAGATCTTCTCTATATTCACCAGATATTGTATTACTCCTTGTTGTGGGACTTCTTCGATTACTTAAGTAATTGGATATTGTCATTGCTCATCATTTTTGGCCATATAATGGCTTCAAATCAGATCTCACTAACCCACGAGGTTTCTTCATATTCCATCTAAACCTTTGATCCTTCTACCTTTGAAAAATTATCAACTGATTTTTGAGATTATCTCACATAACTCACAAAAAACCTATATAATTTATTGATTCATAGATCCATCCTTCATTCATCATTTCATCACAACTCTAGGGGGTCTGATTGGGATCAATAATGTCAGGATTTGTCAAACTGGGGAAATTGGGTCTATACTATGAAAGAGATGAATAAATATAGTGAGTATGGGACATAAAAAATGGTTTATAGGTCATTTCCATGTTTTTTTTCCAACGATCAAGAATGGGGTTACTAAGGGTTAGATAATCCCAATATTAATTAAATAGTTAGTACATGGGTGTAACCACCCAAAGTTTTATTAATGAAAATTATCTTGACACTAGTGGAAATATGGGCTTTAACGTCGTCGTAATAACGTCGGTTTTTTAAAAACCGACGTGAATAGTATGTGCGGGGAATTTTTGGTGTCGGTTTTACAAAAAACCGACGCCAAAAATAATTATGCGTTGATATTTCGCGTTGGTTTTGAAGAAAACCGACACAGAAAATATTAGTATACATATTATCTGCGTCGGTTTTCCTAAGAACCGACGCGAATAATATTAGGCGTTGATTTTTCGCGTCTGTTTTCCTGAGAACCGACGCGGAAGATAAATTTTTAAAATGTTTCGGCGTCGGTTTCCATGGAAACCGACGCCGAAACTCATAAAAAAAAATATTTTCCGCGTCGGTTCTCCGGAAAACCGACGCGGAATATAAATTTTTAAAATGTTTCGGCATCGGTTTTCATGAAAACCGACGCCGAAACTCATAAAAAAAATATATTTCGCGTCGGTTTTCTTGAAAACCGACGCCGAAAATTTTAAAACAACATTTTGGCGTCGGTTTTTCTTAAAACCGACGCGAAAAGTCTTTTAAAAATATTCACGGTCAGAAACCCTCATTTTGTTCGTCCGTCGAAATCGAGTTCCGCTGTGGCGCTTCGGACTCCCGACGACCTTCGAACTTGATTTGCGATCTTGGACGGCCATTGTTGAAGGTTTTTTGTCGTCTGCACGATTTTGGGTATGTGTTCTTCCTATTTATATCTTGTTTCATATCCCATTGTTTATTTCTTTATCAATAACCCTATTTTGCGTGATTTTGATTATTGGTTAGATTTTAGTTGTAATTTATCATTATTTTTTGTTTGTATTATCATTGTTTGTGTAGATTTGATATTGTTTGTTTTTGGAAGTAATTATACCGGTCGCAGTTTGGATTTAACATCTCCATTCGGGTTGAACTTCAAATTTTTTGTTTGTATTATCATTATTTCTGTTTAAAATGATCTTTCATTACATTATGAAGTACTATATTTTTAATTCCATTTCCATTTTAATAAATTCTTCTTCAAAAAAATAATTTTATTGTGTTAAATGAATTCACTCACATTTTTACATGTAGTTTGTTGTTATTTCATTCCTTCTTGAGATTTACCATGCCAAATTCCTTAATTCTTTTTGGTTCTCATCATTTAACTAAGACATGAATAATTACCACTATCTATTATGTTAAAAAAATTTGAATAATTATTTTCATGCCATTATATAATAAAAAAAATTTCTTGCAATGTCCATAATACGACTAGAATCATAATGTATTGTAATTATTTCTTCGTAGATAATAAAATAATGTAATCATTATCCCTCTATTAATGTTCAAAAATACCTTTCCACTTTCATATGTGGGGTTAGATTCATGCATTTTTAATAAATTTCCTCTTAAACTAATCTCATTCCATTGATTATATTTATTCATCTTTCTCTCCCTCTAAATAATAGTCATGAAATGATTTACTTCCCCCTCTAAGTCATAGGCTGCAAATAAAACATTCTCATGATCTAATCTTTCATGGATGGATAATATATTTCTCTTCATGTTGATCCATTCCTTGACATGTTTTGCTGCAATAGACCCATGGATGGGGGTGTAAGTTGTCACCTACAATATGCAATGGAATTTTTATCCCTCCATAATGAATTTATATGTTCATAGTTCCCTATTATAAAACTCATGGATTGAGGGAGTTGAGTTATCATAGTCACCAAAAATTGTATCATGTCTCTTAATACACATTGTCTTAAATAAGGATAGTTATTGCACTATTTTTCACATTAATTTTTCCATGATTCATTCATGTTACATCAAATGAATAAAAAAATAAATATAGTGTGATCAATAGTAGTCATAGTGAGAAATCATATTATCTTGTATGTCATTCATATAATATTTATATCATGAAACTTTATTTTCAAAAAATGAAACCTTTTATTTAACCATTTTGTCCTTGTATTTCAATATAACACACATGTATATAATATTAAAATTAACTGTTTACTATATTTGTAAACTTGTTTCATATCTGATGTCTTTTATCTGATTATCAACAGTTTTTATGGAATATGTTTTTTTTTACAATTTATCTGATAGATATTTAAATGTTTTTATGTTTTAATATATTCATCAATTATATTGTGATATCAGGTATTAATGGATCATAATTGGATTTATCTACGAAGAACTACTAGTGAATATGAAATAGGAGTTGACAATTTTTTGGAATTTGCTAAACGGCATAATCAAAATATTGATTTGATTTTCTGTCCATGTGTGAAGTGTGTAAATATGAGAAAGTTAAACTTCAGAGAAATCAAAGATCATCTCATTTGTTATGGTTTTAGCCTTAATTATACACGTTGGATCTTGCATGGTGAAAGAACTGAAAATTCAACATCCAATGTTGATGACGATATTCATAATGAGGCAGAGGATCGTATTGAAGAATTAATTCATGATTTAGGTGTTGAAACCATCGAAAAAACACCAACTGTTGAACGATTGTATGGAGATTCTGAGAAACCATTATTCCTAGGTTGCAGTAAATATACAGTGTTATCAGCAGTTTTGAGATTAGTTAACTTAAAAGCAAAAAATGGGTGGAGTGATAAAAGTTTCTCCAGTTTACTTGAGCTTTTAAAAGAGATTCTTCCAGAAGGCAATGGGCTTCCAGATTCCAATTATGAGGCGAAGAAAATATTATGCCCAGTGGGATTGGGGTATAAAAAGATACATGCTTGCCCGAATGATTGTGTACTGTATAGGAAAGAAAATGAACATTTATCAAGTTGTCCTACATGTGGAACATCGCGCTATAAGATGGATGAGAAAGTCAACTCAGATTCATTTTCAGGTGATGTCATGTAACGTTATGAAAAATCAATTTTTTTACTTTCCAATGATATCATCCAATATTTTTTTCAAACAATTCTGATAATTCAATTCTGATTTATTTTTAGGTACCAAAATCAAAACTCCATCTAAAGCATTTTGGTACCTTCCAATTATTCCTCGTTTGAAGTGTCTATTTGCAAATTCAAATGATGCAAAAAGGTTAAGATGGCATTCAGATGAGCGCATTTCTGATGGTAACTTACGTCACCCTGCCGATTCACCACAGTGGAAGAGTTTTGAAAAAAAATTTCATGATTTTGGAAGTGAAGTTAGAAATCTCAGAATGAGATTGTGTACTGATGGAATGAATCCATATCGGAGCCTTAGTAGCCAACATAGTTCATGGCCTGTTTTGCTGGTACTTTACAACTTTTCCCAACATCTATGTGTGAAGAAAAAATATGTTATGATGAGCTTGATGATTTATGGAACAAAACAACAGGGAAATGATATTGATGTGTATCTTACACCATTGATTGAGGATTTAAAACTGCTATGGGAGAAAGGTGTTACATTTTTCGATGCATACAAGAAAGTGTATTTTCTTTTGCGTGCTATGATAATGTTCACTATAAACGACTTTCCTGCGTATGAAAACAAATCTGGATATAGTGTTAAGGGACATAAAGCATGTCCAATTTGTGAAGAACAAACTTCATATTATCAATTGCAGAATGGAAGAAAGACAGTGTACATGGGACATCGAAGATTTTTGCGAATTGATCATCCTTATCGTAGATTGAGAAAAGCATTTAACGGTTTACAAGAATACAACCTCCCCCCTCAACAATTGTCAGCTGAAGAATATTATGACAGAGTGAAAGATATTGATTCAACATTTGGAAAGAGAAAAAGTTCTGGTTTACAAAAACATATCTGGAAGAAGCAGTCTATTTTTTTCGAACTACCTTATTGGAGATTTTTAGAGATAAAACATAACATTGATGTTATGCATGTTGAGAAAAACATATGTGATAGTTTGATTGGAACTTTGTTAGACATAAAAGGAAAGACAAAAGATGGATTACATGCTAGATTGGACTTGATATTAATGCGAATACGTTTGGAGTTAGCTCCCGCTGTGAAAGGAAAAAGAACATATTTACCTCCAGCTTGTCACACATTAAGCAAGATTGAAAAGATGAATTTTTGTCAGTGTCTTCATGGTATTAAAGTACCCAGCGGTTTTTCTTCAAATGTGAATAATTTTGTGTCATTGAAGGATTGTAAATTAATAGGTATGAAATCACATGATTGTCATGTGTTAATGCAACAAATTCTACCAGTAGCAGTGCGTGGTATATTACCGAAAGCTGTCAGGAAGACAATCATCAGGTTATGTAATTTCTTTAAATCCATTTGTAGCAAAGTCGTTGATCCAAATTTGTTAGATTTGTTGGAGAATGAAGCAACTCTTATTCTTTGTCAACTAGAAATGTATTTCCCACCCACATTTTTTGATATAATGGTTCATCTATTGGTTCATTTGGTGCGTGAGATAAGAATGTGTGGGCCTGTTTATTTAAGATGGATGTATCCTTTTGAAAGATATATGAAAATTTTGAAAGGATATGTTAAAAATCCTTATCGACCAGAGGCCTCTATTGTTCAAAAATATGTATCAGAAGAGGTGATTGAGTTCTGTACTGATTATTTGAATGAGGTGGAGCATATTGGTCTCCCTCTATCTCGACATATGACAGTTGACAGAGAAGGTAGAGGGGTTCGAGGCTTAAAGGTAAAGTTCATTCCACGTGATGAAGTGATGCAAGCACATTTATACATTTTGAACAACATAGATGAGGTTCAACCATATATATCCTCACATATTGCTGAATTAAAGTTACGATATCAGAAAAGAAATGAAAAGTGGTTGATGATTGAGCATAAGAAGACATTTGTTTCATGGTTTAAAGAGAAAGTCACCTCAGATATTTCTGTATCAGAAACATTGAAGTGGTTATCAGGGGGACCATCTTTTAATGTGATCACTTGGTCTGGTTTTGATATCAATGGCTACACATTTTACACAAAAAACCTGGATGACAAGAGTACCGTTCAGAATAGTGGTGTGATGGTATTCGCTGAAGCAGTGCATTTTTCGAGTGCCAAAGATAAAAACCCAATTTCTGCATCAACATCATATTTTGGAGTTATTGAAGACATATGGGAAATTGATTATATTAAATTTCGAGTCACTATTTTTAAGTGCAATTGGGTTGATAGTAATAGTGGCGTGAAACATGATGAATATGGGTTTAAACTGGTTGATTTGAAAAGATTTAATCACAATGAGGAACCATTTATCTTGGCGACACATGCAAAACAAGTATTTTATGTCATTGATCCGTCGAATGATCAGTGGTCAGTTGTTTTGCAAGGGAAAAGATATCATTTGGGTGATGATGATGATTCTGATGATGCTAGTGATTTACATGAGCGTTATTCATCTATTATGCAATTTTCAGATGATTACAATGAATATAAGAAAGACATAGTGCATGCAGTACGTACCGATCATGATGAAGGGACGTGGGAAAACACTAAATTAGTCTCCTAATTTTTCTGGTAAATATTTATATTTTGTGTCTATTTTTAAAACTTACAAATGCCTGCCTCTATTTTTACATATTTATTTTTCATTTCCTTGTTTCTAATTATTCAGTTTTCTAATGATATGCAGGTACCCAAAATTTCATTACACTTTCTAGTAGCAATGTCAAATACAGATAGAGATGAGCAGTTACCGAGGTATATCTATTTTGACATATTATTAAATATTCCTTAATATACATATTTCATGAAATAAAACTGTTAATTTATTAAAAAAAATTGCAGGACTACTGATGCGTCCTCGGCGGAGGAGACTTCTCCAGTTACTACTAAAAAATCAAGTTCTCTAGTTGGTAAATGTGGTATTACACGTTTACCAAAACTATCACTCGCTCGTGATGATAACAAATTACACATCCGTTTTGATGATAATAATAATGCAGTTGGCCCAAATGCAGTTCAATTTGTCAGTTATATAGCGATGCAGAGCCGTTGCAGGATTAGTATTTTATATCCTGATTGGAAGTCAGTGGACAGGACGATGAGGCAACAGCTTTGGGAGGCCGTGACGGTAAAATATCTTTATTTATTTTTTTTATCTCATTTTTTTAATATTATATAGTTTAAATGACATATTTAATTTTTTCAATTACAGATGACATTCAATTTTGAGGAAACCAATGAAATTAGGAAAAGACATCTCTCTTTAGCGGCGGTTCGATGGAGAGATTTTAAAAACAAACTGACGAAAGATTATGTTTTTGGAAAGAGAAGGTTTGAAAGCCCATGTCTTAAGTATCCATATATAGATGAAGAAACATGGAAGCGATTTTTTGACAGTCGTCAGGAAGAGAAATTTCAGGTATTGTAATTGTTTTATATTTTAAAATTTATGCTATATTTTCCTTATTACTTATGTGTTTATTTTTATGTAACAGGCCTCCAGAAGATCTCATCAGGAGATCCAGTTGAAAAACGTATACCCTCATACTTTATCACGTGGAGGATACTCGTATTTGGAGCAGAAAATTATTGAAGAAAAATTTGAAGCATTAAGAGCTCGATCATGTAGTGGTTCAGAAGAGGTCCAGTATGGTCCTCCATCTCCTCCCACTCGCCATGAGAAATGGAAACGAGCAAGAAGAAGAAAAAATGAAAAATATCTTACAGACGAAGCTCATCAAGTGGCTGATAGAATTGTAAGTAAATATTAATTCTTTGTTAACAATTTTCCTTTTTTATAATTTATAAACACTAATATAAATTTTTTATTTTTCATTTCAGGATGAACTTCAGGAGAAAGAGACACAGGGCTCTTTTATCCCCGAGGGTAGGATGGATATCCTAGCCACTGCATTGGGAAAGACTGAACACCCCGGCCGTGTTAGAGGATATCAGGCGGGTGTTAGTATTCGGAAGGTTTTTGGTAAGAGTAAGCAACCAAGAGACCCGGAAATCGAATCTTTAAAAGAAGAGCTGCATGATATGAAACGGTCTATGGGTGATCAAATTCAAGCAGCAGTACAGAAGGCTTTATTAGAACACTTGGCAAGACAGTCACAGTCTGCTCATCCTTCCGAGGTATATTATTTACTGTTAACAATTTTTCTTTTCTATAAATTATAAACACTGATATAACTTTTTCATTTTTCAACATTCTCAGCCTACTCACTCAGACTATCATGCCTCATATGCTTACCCAACACCGTCTGGGCAGCCTTTCGAGGTATATTATTTAATTTCATCAATTTGTCTATTTTATAAATTATAAACACTGATATAACTTTTTCATTTTTCAACATTCTCAGCCAACTCACCCGGACTACCCTGCCTCATCTGCTTACCCTGCCCCGTCTGCGCAACCATTTGAGGTATATTATTTTATTTAATTTTTAATCAATTTTTCTATGTTATAAATTTAAAACAATAATATACCCTTTTCATTTTTCTGACTTCTCAGCCTGCTCACCCTGACTACCCTGCCCCACCTGCTAACTTTGAGCCTCCACCTCCTCCATCGGATCGAACCTTATATTGTGAGTTGTTTGCGGGAGATCCTCATGTACATATTGTTGCGTTAGGACAAGTGTATTTTTTGGGGGACTCGGTACATCATCAGCCTATGCAGATGGGTCAGGTTAGAGTATCAGTACTTGTTATTATAGATCCTACTGCTCTACTACCATTTCCTACTGCGGAGATCACCAGTGTTGGGGAATGCATGGGCCATTTTTTACTTTGGCCAACTGCACTTCTTCGTTATATTTCACATGAGGTATGAGTTTTTTTAACTAGTAATTAGAAATGATTCCAAATTACTTATAATGTTTTCTGACATTTAACTTATATAGGAATATCTGAAAGCAAAAGAAACTGTACAAATGCAGCAAAATGTTCAGAAACAGTCGGCTGTAGATACTTCTGATATTTCTTCTGGGTTGAAAAGATTATCTCAGTGCTCTTCTTCCGTGAATTTTATCTATGAGTTTCGGATGACGTCCGATATATGTGGAAGAAATTATAAATTGAGAATATTAAAAGAAGATATCATGAATTTAGTTAATTTTGAAGAGATCGGGCTGAATGTGGTGCAGTTGTTTTCCATGTAAGTAAATTGACGTTTGAATTGCTATTTCTTTAATAAAATATTGTTATGTCATTGACTAACTATATTTTCTTTTTAAATTAGGTATCTATACAGGATTATTTTACAAAATGAAACTACAAGCATTTATAGCTTTATAGATCCAGAGTACATTTCCTTGGAAGTCAAACATGTGAAAAATGATGAAAGAGTTCAATATATATCTGAGAGATTATCACAAACAGAGATTCAGTGCTGGTTTTTGCCATTTCTTGATAAGTATGAATATCAACATAATTTTGAACTCATGATCATTATAATGTCATTAATTATGAACTTTTTGTATTATAGGGGCATTGGATGTTAGGTGTATTTTGCCCAAATGAATGCACCTTATATTGGTTTTTCTCTTTATTAGGAAAAGTGCGTAAACCGTTTTCCAACTTATTAAACAGGTAAGTTGTTTTTTTATTTTTAGAAGTTTGTTATGTTTAATTTTAATTGTTTACACAAGTTTTATTAGTTCTTATATAAAAAAATGCAGTTCATGGAAACATTTTACAAAAGAAAAGAAACCAACGAAAATCAAATATCTGGAAGTACAGGTAATTAGTTTTTATATTTTTGTTATATATTGGGTTTCATTATTAGTTAAATGTTTTATAACTGCAGTGTCATCGTCAATATGGAAGCGTTGAATGTGGTTATTATATTCTACGATTTATGTACGAGATAATCACAACTGGGGAAACTACTGATTTTCATAAGGTTAGTTGTATTAACTTTTTTATATATTTTCATCCACTTTCTTCTATTTATTAATTTCATATCATTCAATATTATTGTAGGTATTCAATGATTCACATTCATATTCTCAATCTGATATGATTCATATTCAATCTACTTTTGCGGACTATTTGTTAAGTCTGATTAAGATTTGAGGTATGTATACTAATATTTATAAATAATAATATATATGGGTTTAAAAAACTAACTCTTATGATATATTAGGTGTTTGAACCTAATAATAATCAAATGAATGCTTCAACAATAACAAACAATGAGCTTGTCATATATTTCAGGTACGTGTATTTTAAATCTGCTTTACTGAGTTTTCTCAAGTGCCTCTGCAAAAACTGTTTTATTGAATCTACTAATAATCAAATGAATCCTTCAATAATAACCAACAATAAGCATGTCGTATATTTCAGGTACGTGTATTTTAATTCAGAATTAGTTATTATATTTCTTTTCATTGTTATTTCTTAAAATCATTTGTCTGTACAGTGACAAATCTGTAGGGTGGTACTTGGATCATGAACATAGAGATTCGTATAGCGAAATAACATTCACAAACACTAAAAATTGTCTCCCTTGAATGCACAGCAATATCTTCTAGGCCTTTTTATTTTTTATGCAAATAAATATAGAAAAATTATTGCCGAAAAGCATATCACATAATACCTGAAACAACGCTTAGTGGGTTTGCACAAAGATAAAATAGAAGGCGTCAATTTTTAAGGTATGTTTCTTTATGTCTCTTCAATCTGCATTTGATTTCAATTTTCTAACCTATTTTTTGCACTCAAACTTATTTCTCTGTTATTCCATAACTTAAACATATAACAATAGTGAATGGGTAATGCACGTCTATACAGAGCAAATATAAAAACCTGAGGTTGGGGGTGGTGGGGATCCTATGGTGAAAAGACACCCCCAACATCTTCAGTGGGGGAGGTGAGGAAGAGGTTGCATCGGCTGAGTGTTCCTGGAATTTTGATCAGGAGTCGTAACATTTCATTTTGGTAATTTACTTTGTGAAAAAATGAATGATTCAAATAAATTACACATTTTCATTTAATGTTTATTCATTGCACTAATATCTTGGATTGATTTTTTCATGCACATCTCCTTAGTTTCATTACTGTTTTGACAGGATTGGTGCTATATATGCGAGGAAACTTTCAATGATTGATACTGAGTATGGTTAGATTAAGAAAATGCACCATGTAGGTACGTGTATTTTAATTCTGCTTTACTTTGAGTTTTCTGAAGTACTTCTGTTAAAGCTGTTTAATTGTTTTTGTATACTTCGTTATTTTTTTTCAGGGTTCCGATTTGTTTGGAGGAGAAAATATATGTATTTTATTTAAAAATAAATAAATTTACGGCGTCGGTTATTTTAAAAACCGACGCCGAATATTTTAAAAAAAAAATTATTTACGGCGTCGGTTTTTAAAAAAACCGACGCCGAAAGGGTTTTCCGGGTCAGTTTTTAGAAAAACCGACGCGGAAAATCCTGTTATAATCGGTTTTCCGCGTCGGTTTTTAGAAAAACCGAAGCGGAAAATCCTGTTATATTCGGGTTTCCTCGTCGGTTTTTAGAAAAACCGACGCGGAAAATCCTGTTATAATCGGGTTTCCGCGTCGGTTTTTAGAAAAACTGACGCGGAAAACCTAGTCGACTATATTTTCCGCGTCAGCTCATTAAAGAACCGACGCGGAAAATAATGTCTAAATGTAGCTTCGGCGTCAGTTTTATAAAAAACCGACACCGAAGCTCATAAGCGAATTATTTTTCGCGTCGGTTTCTATGAACCGACGCGAAAACTGTATTTTTAACGTCGCCTATAAAGACGTCGGTTTATAACCGACGTTAAAAATTAAAAAAAAACTGACGCGAAAAAGTGTTTTTGCACTACTGTGAGGTAATTAAGTGTCTTATTATGTAAAATGGTTATATAACATATTCACTTCCTTGGTTTTATTTTTTTTTGGATTTTAAAATACCGTTAAGAATTGAAACAATTTCTTATATAGTGGTTGAATAATGATTACACGATTAGTATAAAAATAGTGCTTTAAAAATAAAATTTACTCATATAAAGTATGTCATGGCCTAATCCAGTAGAATTTCCCTATATGAACCCCATTTTTCATAGCTTGAAAAAGAGGATGCATCACTAGGCGTCTCTCCTGACCTTTCCCATGCGGATATTTAACATGTTAACCATGAACGGAACTGCCTATGGGAGATGAAGTTGTTGATAGAGATTACAACCCGAGCGATGTTATCGGATCCTCCACAAACGTTTGTTTCCATCGCACACCATACCCTTAGGTCTTATTGGGTGTTATAAAGTGATATTTAACAATACCCAACCACCATGATTGTGTGCATTATTTTTTGTATAAAGTATATACATTTATTTTGTAAAACGTTTTTAAAGCAGAAATATTATTTTAATTTAATATTCAAATAAGAATTCTTTTTAATAATGGATTTATATTTGAATATTATTTTAATAAAATATTATTAATAAAAAATGTTTTATTAAATATAACATTTCAGATAATTTTTGTGAATACAATTTCAATTTTTATTATTGTTTGAATGTTCTTTTTGTCAAAACCGATGAATTTTCGATAAATGTTGTTTTTTATGTTAAAATAAAAATTAAACATATTCAGAAAAATATTTATATAAAATAAGTATTATTTTTGAAATCAAGACATCAAGATTATCCAATGTTATCTTTTTCATAATTTTTCTGAGATAGTCAATTTTTTTGGTATAAAATAAATACTGTTTAAATATATATTGTGTTGTACGACATCATAATGACCCAATAGAGATGTAATAAAATTTTATAAAAGTTATTTTCTTCAAATATATGTTTTACATTTAAAAATATGTGATTTTTTATTTTTTTGATTTATTTTACAAATCCTTAGTTGACCCTCTAAGACTTATAATACATTTTAACATTTTAAAATTATTTCCTTAATAGTGTGATTATCCTCTACATAAGAAATCCTAATATTTCATTAATCTCATCCATTTGACTTATAGAATAATGTTTTTAACTCCCCCTTAGAAAAAACCATGGTAAAAAACCATGGATTCATTTGTGGTTTTGATTATATTAATCTATGGTTTCCAAAACATAAATAATATATAATTCCCTCTCATTTCCTATATTAACCCACACATCCTCCAATTACTCTTCAATAAAAACACTTTGATCACGTCCCTACACTACCCTTATATACCTAAAATCATCCCATGTTTCCCTACACTCCCATGAATTTTTCTAAATCCCCTCCCAAGCCTTTGGGATCACACTTCCAAGAAAGGGATTTCTTCCTTTATTATTTTTGACAAATTTTTTTAATTTTTTTAACACCTTTTATTTTCAATTAAAAATTTTGGGGTATGATTTCCCAACTCCCCCATACATTCCCCTTTAGAATTTTATGATGATATTCCTCTATCAATCTCCTTAATGCCTCCAATGTTCACCTGTTAATTTTCCAAAATTTTGTAATATAATTCTCTTTTCTCATTTAAATTCGATAAATTATTTTATATTATGCATCCAAATTCTATTCCAAATTTTGGGATATTATGTTCAATAACCCACTTACTGTCCATTTCGTTTATAAATGATTTTATATTCATTATCTCTCATCAACCCATTTTACAATTTCTATTTGACTTCGTTATACTGCCAAAGTTACACCAAACTATCACATGTCAAAATCACAGTGTCTGTTAATACCATACCAATTACTCTATCCAGGGTATTATCCTTTATCAAAATATATTTCCTGATATAGAACATACATTTATGTATTCTAAATCTATTATTCTTGGAATAAATTATTATATTTAATGAATCTAGGTTGTATGATCCATATGGCACACTTATGCATGAAATGGAATATTTATAAAGGGTTCACCCTGATAGCCCTCCAATGCAATTGGTAAATATTAGTATCATGATAAGTCATGGGAAAGAAGGGTTTTTTCATGCTAATTCAAGTTAAATTTGGGTCTACTGATGCTAATTTATGTGCAATAAATGTTCACTCATGTTCTATGTTCAATGATTTTTAGGTCATGCTAAAACCATGTTAACTGTTTTTTTGAAATTACCATGTTATGATAATCATGATATATCATTATTTCAAGGTTATTTTTCTATAATGATCCATTGATTCTATTATTTCATAACACGTATGGTATTCTTCATGTTTTTTGCTTGTTTACTTCTGTATTGGGCTTTAGAGATCACCCTTTTCTTATGAATGTCCTCCGGTTATCCCATGCAATGTTATATATGATGGAATGTGTGTGGTCATGTAAAATAATTTTTCAATAAAGATGTGTAATTCATGTTCTATGTTGGCCTGTAATATTCATATTTCCCAAATACCCTAAACTTCTTGATCTTCTATGTTGTATGAATTAATGATTTTATTAAATAAATTGTGTTTAATTGTGAAATAATGAACATGGTTTTTATAGTTTGTATCAGAGGATAGTTTTAGTTATTTTTGGGAATAGGATTAGAAAACCCCAGTGATAGCTATATAGAAAAGACTACATATATTAAAAATATTCCAACGTTTCGGTGAGTATTGAGTAAGTGGTTTATCATTAAAAAATATCTCTCTCTAGATATGAGTATATAGAGGAGGCTCCCGAACAAATGTATATAGGGGTAAAACCCAACGACACCTCTTTATGCTAGAATAGATTGGGAACCAGTGCCTGAAAATGGTCCTTGCTGCACTCTTGGTTACAAAACTCTCGGGGGATATGATTCAGTAAATTCATAAGCCTATTTTGTACCATAATTACGGGAATTAAAAAATGGTAGTAAGTGTATATGTACTAATGTATATCCTGGATAACATAGATATGTTTAGGAAGTAAGTGAAATTTAAAATTTATCCATTTTTTATTGGATTACCCTTTTCTTGTTACCCCTAACTTTACTCTTATTACATCCAATGGCTGGTAATAGGAGGACTCAGATAAACAACTAATATGAAGATCAATGTGATGATTGTTATAATGAGATGCCACATATGATGGGAGTGGGAATTTCAGTCATTGTCATGATACACTTTTGTTAAAAGTCATTTTTAATTGGAATATAGGTCATGAGTAACATTCATCCTCCACTTAATAATAAAAAATTCACAATCGAGAGATTCATGAGACAAATCCCTTCTACATTTAATAGATCATTCGATCTATTAATTTTCAAACAATGGATCAAATCCACTGAAAAAATCATCCCCATCAATCAAAGTTATGAACAATATATGGTTCTTCTGACTGCATATCATATGGAGGGGGAAACTGAACAATTGTGGAAAAAGAAAAAAAATAAAAAGCCTGAGAAGGAAATATAGGTGCTGGAATGGAAGGATTTTCAGAAAATGTTTTTCGAAAAATATATTCCTCCCACCTTCTAATGTAAGATGGAAATTGAGTTCCTTAACCATAAGAAAAAAGTTGATGAATCCATCATAGTTTATGAGGAAAACTTCATAAGGATTTCATGAAATGTGTTTGGATTTTTCATTACCCCTGAATGCAAGGTTTACCGCTCCTTTGGTGGGATAAAACCTTGCCTACAGAAATTCCTTGGGATATGTGACTTCGAGATCTATGCAGAAATTGAATGATGTTCTCTCAAAGTCGAAATGGAGATCGATGAATGTCATGGGTAACATGGGGATAATAATCATAATGTGGAATTTAATTCTGGCCCTCTAATGGATAAATCCAATGGTGCTAAGAAATTCCAGCACCCCACTAGCACAACTTGAGGAATGAAGCACCCTGGAAATTGGTTGAAAGGGACAAGGAAATGCATAAGGTGTTGAAGAGAAGGGAAATTGGCCATTAACTACTAGCAAGAAAAACCCATAGCTTCGACAGCGGAGAGGAACACTATTTTCTCACCGAACCACATAGTTCATTGCTTAATCTACATAAAACCTTGGCACTATTAAAAGTAGCTCTTTACGACAAGGGTTTTCAGAGGCATCCAAAAATCTCCAAGGATACAAAGGCGAGCTTTTTCCATCACTACCACCAAAGTGAACCATGATAATGTAGTGGTGATAGGTAATCTAGTAATTCATTGAAAAATTGCGAATGTAATTTTTTATTCTAGTTCTACACATTCTTTTATATCCCGAATGTTTAGTAGAACAACACCCAAACCACCAAAAATAATCCACGTAAAGATGTCAGTGAGAACAGAAAATGGGAAAATCATTGCATCTCATGAATATAAATCCACCCCTGTCAAAATTCAGGGATTTATCTTCCCATTGAACCATATCATACATCCTCTAGTGGAGTTTGATGAAATTCATGTCATGGTTTGGGTTTCCTTATATATAGTCTACATAATTTGTCATGAGAGGGAAATCATTATCCATATGTCGAATCTACCCCCTAATTTTTACATGGTCAATGAGGATTATGAATTAACATAAGAATCATCATCCCAAGAGTGGATATTACTTCATTATTAGCATTAATATCTTTCTCAAGTGATTGAGTTTAAATATTAATCCATCATTGATGACATGCCTATTGTGAGGAAATTTGCTGAAGTGTTTCCTAAAAAATTTCATAGTCATCCTCCTAGAATAGTTATATAATTGTAAATTGATCATATAAATGTGGATTTAAAATATCCAAGACTTCATAAAGAATTGATATAGTGGATATTGAGGAGATGACAAAATAACTACTAGAGAATCTGTATAATGGGTTTATACAACCAAGTGCTTCACCATGGGGTGCATAGTACACTTTGTCAAGAAGAGGGATGTGTGAATTCACCTTTTCATTGACTGTCATGATCTCAAAAAAATCACAATAAAGAAAATGTATCCTCTAACTTGAATTGATGACTTGTTGGATTAGCTATGTGGAGGATAGTACTTCTCCAAGGTGGATCTAAAGGCAGGATATTTTTATGTAAGGGTGAAGAAGGAACATTTTCCCAACACTGCTTTTTGTATAACATACAGGCTCTATGAATTCATTATAATTCCTTTCAGACTCACTAATTATCCAAAATTATTCATATACATGATGAATATAGTCTTTAGATATTTCCTTGATAAATTTTTGGTAGTCATTATAGATGATATTATAATATACTGCCAAAACATGGAGGAGCATGATGAGTATCTAAGCATTGTATTGGAGACCATGAAAAAGAAAAATCTCTACAAAATGTACAACAACTGTGGGTTCTAGTTGAAGGATGTCTCATTCTCAGGTCATATCTTCACAATTAATGGGATATCTATGGATTCCATCCAATTCAGCAGAAATTTATGGATGGTTGAGGACAACATCAGTGATGGATATTAGTAGCTTCTTGTGCCTAGCTGGATATTATCACCAAATTGTGAGAAATTTCGCATGATTTTCCAACTCACTTACCAACATAACATTTAAGAAATTAATGTTTTCTTGGAGTGATGAATGAAATGATAGATTCAGGGAGTTGAAGATGAAACTTATAACTGAATCTATTCTCACATAACCCACAAGTGGATAAACTTTCTTTTGGTATTCAATGATGCTTCAAAACTCCCATTCCTCTTCAATAAAACCTATTGGAGAACATCCCTACTCGTAACTCCTCTCTTTAAAATCCTCCCATGTTGCTCCAATATCCGAGGAAGAATCTCTTAAGCCCCTCCAAATCCATTGAGATAACATTTCCATGAAAGGTATTTCTTCTATTCATAATTTTTTCCAATTTTATTTGCGTTTTTAAACACTTTTATTTTCATTTAAATATTTTGGGTATGATTTATTACATCCTACAAACATCCCACCTCATGTTTTAATGATTAGATACCTCATTATCTCTCATTAATTTTTTCATGTACACCTGTTAGAATGACAAAGTTCTGTATGGATTGTATCTCTTCTCATTTACATTCAAGAATTTATTTTATATTATGCATCTAAACACCATTACACATGTTTGGATATCTGTTTCCATTACAACACTTAATTTTCATTTCCTGTATAAATTATTAGAGACCCCTTTCTCTCTCTTCAACCCATTTTATGATTCATATTTGACATTGTTATACTACCGAGGTTACAGAAAAAAATCCCATGCCAAAATTACCATCTTAGTGAATCCCATACCCATTTCTCCATAAAGGTTATTCAACATTATGCACATATACCTGATTATTTAAAACATAAATTTATGTATTCAATGTCTTATATTCATTGAATAAATTATAATGTTTAATGAATCATGGTTTTATGATCCACATGGCTCATTTATACATCAAATGATATGTTTATAAAGGGTGTTCCCTAATAGTGACCTAGTGCATTGGGTAAAGATTATATAATGATAAATCAAGTTCTAAGATGGTGTACTTTTTCGGATTCATATTCAATGTGGTTTTACTCATGATATATATGCAATGAGCCTTGGATCATGCTAATATCATGTTACGTTTTATTACCAAATCAATATGATAGGATAATCATCCTATATCATGCCTTAATGTTCATGTTTCTCTTATGCTCAATTGATATTTCTATTTCTTATCATTTATTGTATTCTTCGTTTTATGATTTTTTTAATACATTACAAGGATTTAGAGCTCACCATTTTCTTATGCATGTCCTCAGGTTATCTCATGCAATGCTATGTAAGGAGGAATGTGTGTGGACATGTTAAAGGAGGTTTCAATAATGATGTTTATTTCATGTTCTACAATGTTATATAATGTTCCTAAGCTCCAAAGACACTAGAACTGTCAATATTCAATTTTGTACCATGTGAATATTTTATGTAATAATTTATTTTTACATGTGAAATAATGAGAAAGTTTTTTATAATGGGCATATGAAATGGAAACATTTATTACAAATCAAAGGAGGAGATCAATATGGTCAATAACATTAATCAAAAAGTGAGAAATATATTGTTTTATGAGTCATAACTAGATATTGGATCCTATTGGATCCTTCATCATAGAAGATGTTACCTTAAAATAAATGGAAGAATTCATTACATTCAATGGTCTTCAATCTACATTGATCCAATGTTTTTTCACTGTCAGATAAGATTCTCCAATGGAAGGATATAAGGAAGAAGCTCTGAATGATCCAAGGATTATTTGTCAACCCGTGGGAGAATCCCTATAAAAACATATTTATTTGGATATTTTTTATTTTAATCAAATGTATTAATTAATTTAATTAAATAATTAATACACATAATTCACCACCAATAGGGGAGATATAAATATAACAAATTTCGACCTATTTTAGATTGGGCCTAGTTTATGCATCATGTTCTAGATGTAACTATGGTCCCATATTTTTGACTTATAATTCCATTTAAGAGTTATCTCATTTTATTTAAGAAAAAATGTTCACATAATATAAAATATATTTATTATTATTTAAAAATTAATTCTGGTTACAATGTGCCTTGGAATAAAATTACATCTTAATTCCTCTCTTTGGAAAGATGTGTAGAATTATTTCGAAGACATATAAGGAAAATAATGAGGATGTACATCATTTCTCCTTTATGATTGTTTTCCCTGAATATAGAACCAAACAAAGGTTTGGATAATGAGTCGATATATGGATCTCTATCTTCTAGGATCTTGAATACACATATCAATGCATCCATAAAATGGGAAACACGTGTATCATCCATCCAGACAAGTTCCTCCCCTATTGATCCTCGATCTCCACTAGGAGCTTCAAAATACTGACTGCATTCTCTATGTATAGCTATCACTTGTATATAGAGTGAATAGGTTCATTTAGGTGTCTCATAGGTTGTGATATGTGGAAGACGTCGTGCACCCTATCTATATTTTTGGGCAGGTAAAGACAATAATAAAACTATATAATCCACTATATGGACATTAACGACAAGATAATTCATTGGGATATCTTACCTCCCCATACGAACCTTTATAATATATATCACCAAGTGAATCTCTGTAAAATTTTGTCTCCATAACCATATTCTAGGGTCCTATAATGATGAACTGAAAAACATTTAGACCTACTATTGACCATTTTTATTTGATCATAGATTACCTGGACCTTATCATTCATCTCATGCACCATCTATGGGTCCAAAAGTGATGTATCCCCGATTTATTTACATCACAAGGGTAAATTGTAGGATATTTTTTTATAAGGAATCAAAAGGTTCCTTTTTAATGTTATAGTATTATCTATTTGTGTATGCCAACTCTACCATGGGAAAGAAATCCTCCCAACTCTGACTAAAAACTAACAGGAAAGACATCAACATACCCTCCAACACCATTATACTATTCATGGACATCCCACACATTTATGGGAGAATAGATATAATCATCACCATCCATGTATAGAATTCGGAATTCAAAAATATCCACAATTGTGATGTGAACTATATTCCATGACCAAATATAATCGTCGAGGGAACCCAATGTAAGAAAAATCACTCTCGTATGTTCATCCACTACTACTATGGGTATTTAATGAACTTAAACAAACCTTCTATAACCTATCCCATGTAATACATGTGAAAATATGCATGGATATTCCATCCCAATACTACTATGGGTATTTAATGAACTTCAACAAACCTTCTATAACTTGGCCCTCTACCATCACTTAGTGACAATTGATGTAGTGAGAGTCAATCTTAAAAAAATTTAGCCTCACGCATTGTAACACCCCAATTTTTTATGATAAGTGTTATTTTAAATTTATTTGATTTCATGTGTTTTATGCTACACCAAGATTATCTTGTGCTATATTCAACACCATATTAGCTTGTAGTATACGCAAAACAATTCTTGGATCATGTTACACACAATTTCAAGTTCATTTGATAGAAGATATTCTACGCAACATTGAGTGTATATATATATATATATTCAATGTATAAATGAAATATGGTTATATTTTGTTATACTCAACAAAAAAGGAGTCCTTTACTACACGCAACCCTGACTTGGCTTTCATTACACGTAATCACGACCTTCCTCGATAGCGTGTGTTATACGCAATACCGGGTTTCACTAAACAACGACATATGGTTAAAATATTATCACGAACTAGCCCTTATGAATAGAATTAACCACATTTTGAATTTTATAACATTATTATTCATCTTATAATTTTTCTAAAACATTTTATGGGAACAAAATAAATTTTTCGGGTAAAATAACTATTTTTCAAAAAATGCAGTTTTGCCACCTTTTGATTGTGCACCCAATTTAAATCTAGTTTTTGACATGTTTATAAGTTCAATTTTACAAAATAAAATTATTCTTTGGAATAAGGATATAAAATTTTATCTTGGATAAAATTTTCATGTTATTCTGAAAACTTTCATATTTTAATGAATAGTAAAAACACGCTATATTTTAATTAAAAATAAATATTTTCATCGTAATAAATTATGTGGTTAAATTATAATATAGAATGGTCTTAAAGTATAAATATAATATATTTTTACCATTTAATAGAATGATTTCCGTTAGAATTGATTTTACATTGAATTTGTAGGTTAAATCAATTCAATCTTTTGTAATGTTTTAAACAAAAACTCGTTTTATTTCGACAACGGGATTAATTTTAATTTAATTTCTGCAACTTTTGTGTATTGAAATTGGAAAAATGGATTCCATATTTGGAATCAGTAGGTCCAAATTATATTAATAGACTACTTTTTATTTTTGGGCATTATGAATAGTAACTGTGGTAAATTTTGTTTACCATAGTTAAAGCTAAATCAGGTAACTAAGGGTAAATATAAGATTATAAAATTACCCTAAATCCTGCCAAAATCCTATTGGATGACTAAAAGTAGACCAATATCACATAAGGGTTGGATTAGAATAATTTAATGGACATTGTTCCATGAAAATAACTTAATTATTATTAAAACCAAAGAAAGTGACAATATGTCACTTTCTTAAATCTTATAAGTATATTAATTTTAATTTAGTGATAAACTTCATGAAACTTCGAACATGAATATTATCCAGAAATTTAATAAAATAATCTACATCATATGAATTTATTTATAATTTTTAGGGATTAAATAATAATCATTAATTGTGATACAATAGAGATGCAGAAATTGTTTATCTAGTGAAGAATCAAGAATATAGTTTTTATTAAACTAATAGTGACCATAAAAGGGACAAAACCCTGACCAAAACTTATTGTTCATGTAAATTTCAACCATAATCATTCAATGGTATCATATTTGACCATTTATAGCCTTATCAAATCGATTATGATACTTATATTATTTTATTTTAAATGATGCCAAAGTTGTCACCTTCATAATTTAATAAATATAATAATTTAAATATTGTGATTTTAAGATGATAAATTAGAGTAAAATTATTATTGTTAATCATAATAGAGTTATATTAATCATAGGATTTTATTTTTAATTTTTATGCAACAAATAAGTATATTAAATAATTATACAAAAATGATGTAGTAATTATTTTATTAAGAGATAAACCCAATAAATGGTTTTAAAAATAATAAACTAAATAATATATGAACTATTTAATGTTCTAAAATAATTTCCTAGATACATATTACCTTTTATTAATCTATTAAAGCTTTTATTTTAAACATATCTTCTGTATATATTTTATTTAAATTCAAATAAATGAATAGTGTCAAAATTGACACTATTGTTATTTTATAAAAATAACATATTATAAAATTGTTTAAAAATCCCCAAAAATATTTACAAATTATAAATTTAAATTTATATTGTATAATATGATATAAAGTACCCAATTATGGACATTTCACAATTAATAAGTAATTATTTGTTATAATATATAATTTAGAATGTTAATACAACAAATAAAATTAAATTGATTAAATAAGGACAAATCAAGTTGATAATGATTAAAATAAATTCATACCATCTCTAAATTTTATTGGTTGATGCGATTACAACCCTATATCATCTAATATTTGTATATGGGTCGTTTTTGGTGGTTTCTATGTGGGGTTAAATTTAGTATAAATTAATATTTTTAAGATTTCGAAAGGTGCCCCTCTCCTCCCTTATAAAAGGGCACCTCCTCCCTCTCTTCCTCTCACCAATTTGAGCCTTTAAGCTCTGAAAAAACCTGCCCATTTCCCCTCTCAACTTCCCTAGAAACAACTTAGAGGTCCAAGTCTTCTTCAAATACCAATTTTAGTGCCCTAAGAGGAGGTCTCAAAGAGGCGCTTCAAAGAAGAGATAATGTCCGTTACTGATTCTTTCAACTTTATTTTTTATTCCACTTCTTCTTATTAGGTTGTTTCATTATGTAGTAATAACATAAGTATCAATAATATACTGATATGTTATTATATGTATGAAACAACCCTATTTCACCATCTATCCATCCTACAGAAAATGAAATCACCGCACGTGCGTACGTACAGAATACCGTCTCCACGTTGTGGTGTAATATATTTTCCACCACCACCACCTTAATTGGATGGGTATAATGGTGTAAATAATAACTATATATTATTATTTTAAAGTGATATTGATTCTGTAATAGTATACATACACTCCAATAAAATTCCACGATCATGGGAACAATATTATCGCTCGTGCGTACGTACAGAATACCGTCTCCACGACGCAATGAGATTCATTCTAAATGATTAACCATTCATGAATGATTATAAAGTATATAAATATGTAATCATAAAATATATGACATAATAATTATACTGGTTTTGTGTATATGTATATATGTATTTCATCCTATTAATTCCATTCAATTCAATGAGGAAACGGAAAGAACGTTCATGCGTACGTACGGCCTACCGTCTCCATGAACGGTGTATTTCATCCCATTTATCGTTCTATTATATATATGTATATTCTGAATATATTATATATATATATATCATGTTTTACATTCTGGAATTAATTAAATCAGGTTATAAGTAATAATATCGAGAACAACAAGTCCAAACATGTACGATAAATAAAACGATTTTACCCAACATGCTCTATAAAATGGAATTTACAAAAGAACGTGTAATATAAAGTCATAAGTGAACCATATATGATATCATAATAATGAATATAATACTTTAATAATTCAATGACATTATTTAAATCATTATACAAGAGGTTCGGATATTGACGAAGCATATCAGACCTATGGTAAGGGATAATTGTTCAAATATCATTTTTATGAGAGATTGCTTATTCGTAAGTATTTACTGGGGTTATGGATATCAAACATGTCCATGTTTTATAAAAGTTTATTCATGTATGTTTAATGTCCTTTTTACCCATTTTGACTTTTATCCCATGGTATGGAAGGAATCTTTCTTTTATTTACCCTACAAGGTACTTTTGTAATGGTTGGTGTCCTCAGAACCAACTGTTTTGTACTTTGGTTACATAAATGTTCACTTATTATATATTGTTCATTGTTCTACACGACTATAATATAATAATGTCCTGTAATATTTTTTGCATTAATAAGGTCATAGTAGATCCCCGCTATGATTAGAACCTTGAAATGCTATAACAATATTCTTAAATAATGTTCTGCGGTTGGATGACATACTATGATAGGACACATAATATATAAGTCGTCATGTGCCAGTACTCGTAATAAGACGAGACTCTATCTCATGGAGTTCTCACTTGGTAATCTCCAAGATGAGAGATTATGATAACAGACCCGCCAGTAGTAATTCTGCATGTCTTGTTGTCATTGGATATTACTATCTAAGAGCTTGTGAAATGGTCCTTAGACTGGATGATTATCATTAACTCATGTCATGACTCGCACACTTAGATTTACTGACAAAAACCATCACGCAGAGAGTTGGCGGGAAGTAGGGTATATTGGGTGCGTCACGAGTGACATGTTATTAATGAATAAGTCGAGATAGGATTTCTCCCTTCCATTAATGGAAGTTGATATCTTGGCCCCTTGATTGAAATAGAACTGTCGTATTAAATCCATGTCCATGGTGTAAATGATGAGTTTATTTTAGGTAGTCAAAGAACGAAATATCAAGAATATAGGTCTATGACACTACCATGAAACCTGCATGATGAGATATTGAGACAAAGGGATTAAATTATAGAGTAAGCGTTCGTATGAGGAGATACGTCAATGTGGTGTCCTCTTCTTTCTCTTGGGTGCCTTGACCCATTGCTAGACAGTAATCTTGGACTTTAGGCAAGACTGCCTAATGCCAACGAGAAATAGGCCTAGAGGGTCACACACTATGTGTATCCAAGTATCTCAATTTGAATAAAGATTATTACCGTACGTGGTTTAATAATTATTCAAGGAAGCCTAAGTTGTTTATAATGATTGAGGAAAAATAAAATAAAACAAGTACACGCCGTGTATTATTATTACACACCGTGTAGTTTTATTTTGCAAAGGAAATGAATAAATGAAAACAATATATACACACCGTGTACATTTAATGTACACGACGTGTAGTTTTGAATGAAAAACAAGTACACGACGTGTATTTATTATTACACGCCGTGTAGTTTTTCCAGTCGGGATTTTGAGGATATATTATTGTTTAAAATGATATTTATTATAATCAGCATGGGCACATGTCAAGGAATTATTTATTTGACATGTGGTTTTAAATAAAGAGATAAAGAAATAAATAAAACTCGTAACACTTTTATTTATTGTCATAACTCTATAACCCCACACACCCGATTATAAATATCCTCACAACCCCGACTCTTTTCCGACACAGAATAGAATCGTTGTGCACAACATATCTAGAGAATTCTTTCATGACCGAAAGAACCTCTTCCTCCAAGAACACTCTCAAGACCGAGAGAGATCCTCTTCCATCAGATCAAGATGATCTAAGGCGGACAACGCAAGCAACGACTTCTCCACTCTAGCACCTGGAGAATCCTTTGGCGACGTCCAGAGATACGAGGTACACATGTGGATCACCGCAAGAGGGAGTCTACACTTGGCTTCTGTGACGCAACTATGGATCACAACGACAACGTGATTGAGAACATCAATGAAGAAAGAACACCCAAAAGGTATTTCTTTATAATTAATTAAATTAATTATAATCAACCTATAATGATCCTTGTTTGTGGTTCCAGGACAAACCATCATCTTTGTCATTTTCTGTGATTCGATCCGTGGAGACTGGCGTTTATCGTCATATTGATCCCAGATTGATCATTTGATAATGACAAAAAGCCAAGTGGGCACATCCACCCATGCACATTCGTTGCGCCTGGAACCATAAAATGGTATCAGAGGGAGGATACAACGTTGATTATAGTTATTTAATTTTTGTTGATAATTTACGCATTCATATTTGATTCAAGTCGAAATAAATTGTTCTATAAATCTGAATTAACGAGATCTATTCTTCCTCCTTAGTTTCTCGATTCATATCACAGAAAAGACCTTTTAATTTTAATTTTGATTAAAATAAAAACGAGCAACTCATCTGGAGGAGCCGCTCATTCTGTCTGTACAACACGGGATTACACGGCGTGTAATTAAAACTACACGTCAAGTACTTAGGTTCAACGAACCGGCACTGGTTCGCCAAACCACGCCATGTGAATTGATTATGCCTAAGTTTTAATGACGCCATGTTGACCAGAATTGAAAGGCTCGTGGAAACCAGAATACACGGCATGTATGTTGGAACAACACGTTGTGTAGTCCGTTCCGACCAAGGTGAAACTGTGTATAATGATAAGCCACGTACATCATACACGGGATCACCAGGCCGGTTACCGCATAACAAAGAATTACATGCCATTTATGACTTATCTACACGTCATGTACTCTAAAATTTACAAAGTACATAAAACACGCCAAAGCCCCGACTTGTACTTTGGATAAAGGGTGAAAAGAAAAATAAACACCGTGTAGTTATAAACTCCACGCCGTGTACATTCCAGAAATGTAATTTCACCAGGTATCCTCTGATGTACAAAGACCCGTACAAGGAATATGGATGAGAAGAATCTCAAGGAAATTCAGAAAGGAATTTAAGATAAAGAATTGATTAATTATATGATCATAATTAATTGAATTCAAGCGTGTCTTATCTTAAATAAAAGAACGATTAAATAAATTTGAATTCTAAATATGCGTAAATGTCGTTTCATACTATGGATGATCATGAGCTAGAACAAAGACCCTTTTTATGTGTATGGTTTCATGTAAATTTATTTAATTTAAATTTTTTGGCCTGCGAGCCTTCTTCCAATAAAATGTAGGGCCTGAGTGCCCATAGTTTCTTTAATGTAAACCCATGTAATGGAGGATCTCCCAAGCCAGAGGAGACGATTCAAATCCCTAAGCCGAGGCGAAACAAGATACAAAGGTGGATAGGTGGGAGGTGAAAAACACGAACCATCAGGTTCAAGGTGTTTTCCCTAGGTCAGAGATAGCTTATCAAAACTGCTAGATAATCTAACCAAATAGAAGCTCATGATCATGCCATATTATTTTATTTCTATCTGATTTCATGGTTTATTTCTTATTTATGTGTTGTCGTGATCACAAAATTAATAAAAAGAAAATGCATGCAAAGATGGAATAAAATAAAAATCAGACAATGCGTAAACAATATCAGATCATGGTTAATCACTTAAGCAAGAATCACGTAATATTAACAAGCATGTGATAATGAAAAGATACGCATAAAGAATAAAATCCCTCAAATAACATATTAAGTCAGACCAAGACTTTCATTACATGATTAAGGGAAAGACTCAATAAAACTATGTGTTTGACCAACCCTTGTTGGGACACTTACATTTATAAAGTAAGCCCTTATGAAAGGTTTTGGGTTGACGTAACCATATTACATCAAGAGAAGTAGCCCTTGCTAGACTTGAAGTAATATTGGAGGCAAAGGTTGAGGAAATCCAAGTTAGGATTTTAGGATTGGGGAGTCCACTCAATAAATCAAGGAACTGTAAGCTCACAGTTGGCAAAGACCCGCCTACCTAAATACCTTCAAATAGCTTGACCAACCCTTGTTGGGGTTATGCGAAGGGAAATATGGATCCTTGCCACTAGAATGTCAAAGCAACTGGACATTCAGAGTTCAATGTTGAGGGCCATTGGGAATTGATAAAACAGTGGGAGACATAATAAAATTTATTATTTCTCATAAAATGTAATCAATAATGTACTGATGAATCTGCTCTTTTAAATTTTAGAATAAATATGACAAACACATCAACCACATTTTCTCTGCGATCAATTCTGGATAAAGACAACATCCTCACCGGTAGTAACTTTCAGGAATGGTTTAGGCGCCTTTGGGTTATCCTAGGCCATGAATGGAAGTTTTACGTGCTAGAGTCCTCACTTCATGATTCTCCTACCCCATGGGTATGTGATGAAGATTTCCCAGTCTATGATCAACATTTGAACAATTCTCTCGACGTTCAATGTTTTATGTTGTCATCTATGTCTAGTGAGCTCATGAAGTCTCATGAATACATGGATGCCTACAACATGCTCGAGCACCTCCGTGGTTTATACCAAGAGAGAGCAAGACACGAAAGGTTTGAGATCTCCAAGGCTCTGTTTCAGAGAAAGCTTGGAGATGGTGCCCCAGCTGGGCCTCATGTAGTCAAGATCATTGGCTACATTGAGCGCTTGGAGGTTCTAGGGTTTAAACTCCCTAAAGAACTGGGTACCGATCTCATTCTCGCATCACTCCCCCAGAGCATCTCAAACTTTTTTGTTAATTTGAACATGAACAATATTGAGAAGTCTCTATATGATCTTCTTATCCTTATTCGCCATGTGGAAAATGACATGAAGCGTTAAAGGCCTTCTGTCCTTATGGTAAATAAAAGGAAAGGGAAGGCGAAGAGCTTTAAGCCCAAAGCTTCTTCAATGCCTTCTAAGAAAAGAAAGATAAAAGGGGAGGCAAAGGAACAAGATGTTGTTTGTTTCTCATGTGGAATGAAGGGCCACTAGAAGAAAAACTGCACCTAGCCAAGGAAGCAAGGGGAAGCTTCAGGTGCGTTTGTTATCAAATGAAATCAATCAGTTTCTGCTATTTGGGTGTTAGATACTGCTTGTGGTGCTCACATATGTATCCAAATATAGGAACCAAGTAGATTTAGGAAGATTTATCGAGGGGAGGTAGATCTACGAGCATCCAACGCAGCCAGACTCGCTGCTATAGCTGTCAGAGACTACCACCTCACATTGCCTACTGAGATGGTCTTGGTTTTGAAAGGTTGTTATTATGTTCCTTCTGTTACTAAAAACATTATTTCAGAATCCTGATTAGATAATGATAGATTCATATTCAAGTTTGGAAATGAATGTTGCTACTTTTAAAAAGATAGCATTTTTTTAGTAGGGCACATTTATATAACGACCTTTATGTGTTAGACTACACAAACCAAGTAATGGAAATTGATAACAAAGTTAATTCACATGACTCATACCACACCCAAATTTGGAATCACCGTCTAGGTCATGTCAATGAGAAATTTTGGACATAATTACATCAAGATGGGTATTTAGATTCTTTCGAACTAAAACTACTTGGTGTATGTCATGTGTGTCTACAAGGAAAAATGACCAAAGAACCATTTAGTCAGAAAGGTGAAAGAGCTAAAGAGATTCTAGAATTAGTTCACACAGATGTGTGTGGTCCTTTTCCAGCTGAAGCAAGGGGTGGGTTCTCGTACTTCATAACTTTTAATAATGATTTTAGTAGATATGAATATATCTATTTAATGAGGTATAAGTCAGATTCTTTTGATCGGTTCAAAGAATACAAGAATGAAGTTGTGAACCATCTTGGTAAGAAGATTAAGAAACTCCGCTTAGATAGAGGAGGAGAATATCTTAATCAAGACATCATTGATTTCTTACGAGAGTTTTGGATTCTATCTCAACTCACTCTTCCTTACACACCGCAGTGGAATGGTGTAAGTGAAAAGAGGAACCACACCCTGTTGGACATGGTGAGATCAATGATGACTCATGCGAGTCTTGCATTATCCTTTTGGGGATATTCATTACAAACAGCAGCACACATACTAAACCAAGTACCAAATAAATCGATAAATTGTATTCCATATGAATTATGGAGTGGACACAAAGCGATGTTATCGAGTTTACATGTGTGGGGTAGTGAAGCATTTGTTAAGGCATCTTCAGGTAACAAACATGCACCCCGAGGCACAAAGTGTATCTTTATAGGATATCCCAAGGAAACAATGGGATATTACCTATACAACCCTTAGACAAAAAGCTTACAGTGGAAAGACATTCCATATTCCTTGAGAGGGAGCACATCTCCAAAAGAGATAGTGGGAGAGAGATAGACTTTGATGAAGTCAAGGCTCAACATACAGATGAGTTGGTACAAGAATAGATTCCACAAAGCCCCGTGGAAGAACAATCTGTTCCAGAGACACAAGAACTGCGTTGGAGCACAAGAGAGGTGAGGGAACCAGAACGATATGGTTTTCTTGTCACCGAGGATGGTGACTGATTATTGGTTGACAATGATGATACTCTTACATAAAAGGAAGCAGTTGAAGGCATAGACGTTGCCAAGTGGCAAGAAGCCATGGATTCTAAAATGGATTCCATGTACCAAAACCAAGTCTATATTGTGGTAGATCCTCCAGTTGATGTAAAGACTATTGGTAATAAATGGGTATTCATGATGAAAATAGACCTGGAGGGGCAAGGCAGCACCTACAAGGCACGACTGGTTGCGAAAGGTTTTAGACAGCGTCAAGGAATTGACTATGATTAAAATTTTTCACTGGTTGCAATGCTAAAGTCCATCAAAATCCTATTGGCCATTGTTGCTTACCATGACTATGAAATTTGGAAAATGGATGTCAAAACAACTTTCCATAACGAGAACCACCATGAAGATGTCTACATGACACAACCAAAAGGGTTTGTGACTCCAAAGTATGCTAAAAAGGTATGCAAGTTGCAGAAATCCATTTATGGATTAAAGCAAGCATCAAGGTCATGGAACATTAATTTTGATGATGCTGTTACAGAATTTGGCCTTGTAAAGAATGAATGTGAGGCTTGTGTCTACAAAAGGTTTAGTGGAAGTGCAGTCATTTTCCAAATAGTATATGATGATGACATATTACTAATTAGAAACGAAGTACCTGTCTTACAGCCAGTTAAGGCATGGTTGAATAAATGCTTCTCCATTAAAGACTTGGGCGAGGGGGCATATATTCATGGGATCAAGATCCATCTTGATAGATCCAAGAGAATGCTGGGCCTAAGTCAATGTACATACATTCACAAGATACTGAAGAGATTCAGTATGGAATAGTCTAAGAGGGGATTATTTCCAGTGTCACATGGCATTCATATTTCCAAGAAAATGTGTCCTCAGACACATGAGGAAAGAAATATGATGGAAAGGATCCATTACGCATCTGCGATTGGGTCAGTCATGTATGTTGTGCTATGTACGAGGCTAGATGTTTCTTACACATTAAGTGTGGTCGGTAGATATCAAGCTGATCTAGGAGACCGCAATTGGATGGCAATGAAGACTATCCTTAAGTATCTGAGGCAAACTATGAATATGTTCCTGGTTTATGGAGGAGATGAGGAACTAGTCATCAGAGGACATGTAGATGCTAGTTTCCAGACTGATCAAGATGACATGATGTCGCAAACAGGATACATCTTCAGTTTGAATGGAGGTGCAGTGAGCTGGAAGAGATCAAAACAAACTGTGGTGGCAGATTTTACAGCAGAGTCCGAGTATATCGCAGCTTCTGAGGCAGCTAAAGAAGCAGTATGGATGCGAAGATTCATCCAAGAGCTGGATGTTGTACTGAGCAGTAATGATCATATCACACTCTATTGGGATAATACTGCAGCGGTGACACATGAAAAAGATACAAGGTCACATCAGTAGACAAAGAACATTCTCCGGAAGTATCATCTCTTGAGGGATTTTTCTCAGAGAGGTGAAGTTGCAGTGAGTAGTCTTTCCACGGAAGACAACATGGTGGACCCATTGACTAAAGCCGTGACTCAGTAGAAACATGATCATAATTTGAGGTCTAGCGGACTTAAAGTCGTAGGCAGTTGGCTCTAGTCCAAGTGGGAGTGTGTAAGGGTTGGTGTCCTCAGAACCAACTGTTTTGTACTTTGGTTACATAAATTTTTGCTTATTATATATTTTTCATTGTTCTGCATGACTATAATAGAATAATGTCATGTAATATTTGTTTCATTAATAAGGTCATAGCAGATCCCCGCTATGATGAGAACCTTGAAATGCTATAACAATATTTTTAAATAATGTTCTATGGTTGGATGGCATACTATGATAGGACACATAATATACAGACCATCATGTGCGAGTACTCATAAGAAGACGAGACTCTCTCTCATGGTGTTCGCACATGGTAATCTCCAAGATGGGAGATTTTGAGAATAGACCCGCCAGTAGTAATTACGCATGTCATGGTGTCATCGGATATTTCTATCTACGAGCATGTGTAATGGTCCTTAGACTAGAAGATTATCATTAACTCATGTCATGACTCACGCACTTAGATTTACTGACGAAAACCATCACGCAGATAGTTGGTGGGAAGTAGGGTACGTTGGGTGCGTCACGAGTGAAATGTTGTTAATTGATAAGTCGAGGAAGGATTTGTCCCTTCCATTTATGGAAGTTGATATCTCGGCCCTTTGATTGAAATAGAACTATCACATTAAATTCTATGCCCATGGTGTAAACGATGAGTTTATTTCAGGTAGTCAAAGAATGACATATCAAGCATATATGTTTATGACACATCCATGAAACCTTCTTGATGAGATATTGAGACAAAGGGATTTAATTACACAGTAAGCTTTCGTATGATGTTATACATCAATGCAGCGTCAACTTTTTTCACTTGGGTGCCTTGATCCGTTGCTAGACAGTAATCTTGGACTTTAGGCAGGAATGCCTAATGCCAACGAGAAAGAGGCCTAGAGGGTCACACACTAAGTGTATCCAAGTATCTCAAGTGGAATAAAGATTACTCCTGTACGTGGTTTAATAATTACTCAATGAAGCCTAATTTTTTTAATGGTGGAGGAAAAATAAAATAAAACAAGTACACGCCGTGTATTATTATTACACGCTGTGTAGTTTTATTTTGTAAAGGAAATGAATAAATGAAAACAATATATACACATTGTGTACATTTAATGTACATGCCATGTAGTTTTCAATGAAAAACAAGTACACACCGTGTATTTATTATTACACACCGTGTAGTTTTTCCGGTCAGGATTTTGAGGATATAATATTGTTTTAAATGATATTTATTATAATCAGCGTGGGCGCATGTAAATGATTTATTTATTCGACATGGGGTTTTAAATAATGAGTCAATGAAATAATTAAAATGTGTAACACGTTTATTTATTGTCATAACTCTATAACCCCACACACCCGATTATAAATATCTTCACAACCCCAACTCTTTTCGGACACACAAGAGAATCGTTGTGCACAACATCACTGGAGAATTATTTCAAGACCGGAAGAACCTCTTCCTCCTAGAATGCTCTCAAGACTGAGAGAGATCCTCTTCCATAAGATCAAGACGATCTAAGGCGGACAACGCAAGAAAAGGATTGTCCACGCTAGCACTCGGAGAATCCTTTGGCGATGTCCAGAGATACGAGGTAAAGGTGTGGATCACCACTAGAGAGAGTCTACACTTGGCTTCTATGATGCAACAACGGAACACATCGACAACGTGATCGATAACATCAACGAAGAAGGAACGCCCAAAAGTCATTTCGTTATAATTAATTAAATTAATTATAATCAACCTGTAACGATCCGTGTTTGTGGTTCCATGACAAACCATCTTCTTTGTCGTTTTCTATGATTTGATCCATGGAGACTGGCGTTTATCATCATATTGATCCCGGATAGATCATTGCTAATGACAAAAATCCAAGTGGGCACATCCACCCACGCATTTCCACTACGCCCAGAACCTTCACTTTTTGACTTTTCCGACAAAAGTACGAGAAGAATGTTTGTTTTAAAGTATACGACATGAAAGGATTTTTACGGTTTTATAAAGACTTATTTTATGAAGCTTCCTCCAAAATAATTCAGGGATATTTTCAACAAATTCATTTTCTTTTAAAATTTCAGGACATTTTGAGAAAAGAAAATGATTTTGAAGAAAAAAGGATATTTTCCTGAAGAATTCATTTCAAATATTTTATGAAAACCATTTTCATCTTATATGACAATATTTCAAATGTGAATGTTTCAAGTATCATGTCTCTATGATTTACATGGTTTCATTCTTCATATGATGAAATGATATCCATTTTTTTATATATGGATTATGTTATGTTGGGATGATGTTTATGGAACCCATTTTTATTCTTTGGGTTTTGATGAATGATTTATGTTTATGTTGTGGCACAAGTAATAATGATTTAATTATGAGATGGGTGGGACAAATATCTACCTACAAAGCATTGGGTAATGATTTATATCTCATGAGATAGACATGGATGGAATGGTAAGTTAATCTGGTTCAGTATTACAGGAATGGAACGAGGAGTGAACTCGATTCAGAAATGGACTTTGTCCACTAAGATGGTCTTGGCAGCAATGCCTTGGCTACTATGGAAATCATTACATGTGCTTAATGGATGCCACAATTACAGGTTTTATTCCCATGCAATTTTATCATGATTTGTGTTCCATTATGATATATGCCTTATGTACTTCCATGTTTTAAGTCGTTGCTCAGGATTTTGATGTTTAAACATTATGTTCATGTTTTTAAGTTCAAATGTATATGGTATGTTTTACCCTTACAAAGAATTTGAGCTCACCCTTTTTTTGTTTTATTTTCCCCCAGGATTAAAAGAATGGATTTAGTTACGGAAAAAAAGTGGAAGATCTTTATGGGTGATGTTGAAGATCATTCACCACGATTAGAAGATTACATTCCATGTATCAAAAGACACTAAACTATTATGGTCCTTGTGTGTCTGTTTTTGTTATGTAGTAAGTATTTCGAAAAAGTAATGTAATGTCCATGTACGTCAAGCTTTGGGTCTCTACAATTGGTATCAGAGGAAAGGTTTAGTCAACCTTTGGAAACTAGGATTCAAGAACTTTAGTGAGATCCCTGTTGATATTTCTAAGGAATGTCTAGGGATGTCCCTAATGTTAAGTATACGTATAGGTTATAGTCCTAGAATTGTGCTAACGATCATATAATTAAACATAAGATGTTAGATATTGAAGGTACTCCCCCTTTATTATGTTGTTTTCCAAGAATGATTTTTTCCTCTCACACTATTCTTTTTGGGTTTTACATGATGGATGGAACCCAAAGGAACCATGTTGATCAATGTAATAGATGATGCAATGATTTTCCTCCTGAACAAACCAACATTATGGGATATGGAGTGAAAAATATTATTTCTATACTTACACAAGAAATGAATCATTATGGACTTCCAAATGAGCAGAGAAGGGAAAAATATTCTAATGAGTCCTTCATGAGGCAATGTCCACCTTCTTTCAGTGGGTCTTCTGATCCACTTGTTGCAGAACAATGGATTACTACCACATAAAAGTTATTTTCAGTTCTTCAATGTTCTGAACATGATAAATTCTTCTTAGTAGTATATCATTTGGAAGGTGAAGCTGATCAATGGTGGAATCTTATCAAGAATATGAGGCCAAGAGATGAAATTGAGACCATGGAATGGGACGAGTTCAAGAAATTATTTTTCAATAAGTACTTCCATTGTATTCTTCGAACAATGATGGAGATGTATTTTCTTGAACTAAAGAAAAAGGATGATGAATCTGTTGGTATATACGAAGCGAATTTTACAAGGCTTGCAAGGTATGAATCTGGCTTTATCATCCAACCTAAAAGTAAAGTTTATCGATTCTTCATTGGATTAAAACCAAATCTTCGAAGGGCATTAGCTATAAGAGACTTTAGTAGCTATGAAGAAATTGTGCGTTTGGCTATCAAAGGCAGAAATGGAAGTTTGTGTTTCTTATCAATCTCATAGTTTTGACAATAAAAGAAAGATGGAGTTCAAGGATAAATCTTAGAATAATGGTGAAAATAAGATGAATGTTTCCTTATGCTCAAAGTGTGGGAAAAAAACATGGTGCAGATTGCCTAAGAGGTAAGAGAAAATTTTTTAAGTTTTGAAAAGAAGGTCATTGAGGAAATGAGTGTCGAAGTAATGGAAAAAGTGTTGCTAATGAAGAGAATAAAGAAAAGACTATAGAGAGTGCACCACCAACACTTCAATGCTTCATGTGCAAGGAAATGGGGCATTATGCTAGTAAATGCCCTAATCCATGGGTTAATGATGATCAACATTAGAAACCTCTTATGTCAATGGATATAGGGAAGTCTCATGCAATCACTATTTGTGATTTTGATTAAGTGTTTATGTAACTATATTTTAAAATAATGTTTTATATAGTATCGTGGAATATTGGAATATTTATGTATTGGTTTATTGTGGTTTTCAATAATTGTATGGTACCGGTAACCATGGAAAGTGATTGAGATATTTTTGGAAAGGAGATCATATGCGCATAATGACAGGATAAAGAGAAAATGAAATGTTTGACAATATTCATGAGCTCATGACTAATATAAGGAAAGATTTATATAATGGTTTGAGTATATAGAATTTTGGGTTTTGGTATGTGGAAAGAGTTAACTTTTGAAAGCACTCATGTTTTCACTAAGATTAAATGGGTATTATTTTTTCAAGAGAATACATGATTAAAGCCTTCAAACATTTGGAATGTGACCAAAAAGACATATCTTATGATATATGGGTATCAACGATGGTATTAACATGCTTGTTATATGAAATATCTGGTAATCATTTTCATTATAATATGACAATGGACTGCAATATTATGGATAAGACTAAATATTGGAATGGATTATGTTGGACATAAGTTAGTATTGTTTAAGGATATATCCTTTTTCAATATTATTGATTGGATGATATAGTAATGTAGTTTTAGAAAATGGACAACCTGTAGGAATGGCGACAACCCATCACGTCAGACAAGGATGTGGAAATCGAACCCACAACCGAAGTGCGATAGGCCTTTATCACCTACCACTGGCCTATAGGAAGTCCCTGCTTAGTGGAAAGTAGTTTTATTTTATTAAGCGGTATGATAAATAAAGTATAATTCCATTTTTGGAACCCTATACGTTTAACCTCACCATAAGATGGGCTTATAACTTTTGATAACCTTTTGTTTGAAATAGAAGGAATGACCCATCATTCTATCACATGATCTGCTAATGCATCACGAATAACAAATTCAACTACATTTCTTTAAGATATGAAGTGGAAATTTTTCAATTCACGAACAATAGTGAGATTGTACCAAAATCATGTAAGTATTTCACCTAATTCAAAATTATCATCTTTAGGGAAATGATATTGAAAACCAAAAATGTTGGCCATGTTATCTTATATCCGATGAATCAGATTGTACCTTATATCATCACAAATCTATAGCTTTGTAATTATTGGCTTTTTCATAGCCATGTTCTCTACCACTCTTGATCAGAACTTGATTGTTAGATTTCTCCTCTATATCCATATTTTCACCTATGATCTTTTATGTGGAAAACTAGTGATGAGTTGATTTGGGTAAACTTTATGTTTCATACTTCACTTTTTAAAATTAAGTTTTAACATTCCTTTTTTTTACGATGTGGGTTCTTATGAAAGAAATTCTCAAGTAACAAACCATTTATAACCCTGAAGAATTTCAAGGGCGAAATTGATTATAAGGGGGGTTGAATGTAACACCCCGAGATTTTATGATAAGTATTCTTTTTGATTTATTTGATGTCATGTGTTTTATGCTACACCAATATTATCTTTGTGCTATACGCAACACTGTATTAGCTTGCAGTATGCGCAACACAATTCATGGATTGTGTTACACACAATTTAAAGTTCATTTGATAGAAGTTATTCTACGCAACAATGAGTTTGTATATATATATATATATATATATATATATATATATTCAATTTATAAATGTAATATGGTTGGATTTTGTTATACGCAACACCAAAGGAGTCTTTTACTACACGCAACCCTGGCTTGGCTTTCATTACACGCAATCTCAACCTTCCTCAATAGCGTGTGTTGTATGAAATACTGGGTTTCACTAAACAACGATACATGGTTATAAAATTATTCTTTGGAATAAGGATATATAATTTTACCTTGGATAAAATTTTCATGTTATTCTGATAACTTTCATATTGAAATAAATAATAAAAACATGATATATTATAATTAAAAAAAATTCATCATAATAATTTATGTGCTTAAATTATAATATAGAATGGTCTTAAAGTATAAATAGAATATATTTTTACATTTTTAATATAATTTATTCCATTAGCATTGATTTTAACTTGAATTTGTAGGTTAAATCAATTCAATCTTTTGTAATTTTTTAAACAAAAACCCGTTTTCATTTGACAACTAGATTAATTTTAAATTAATTTCTACAACATCTATGTATTGAATTTGGAAAAATATATTCCTTATTTGGAAGCAGTGGGTCCAAATTATATTAATATACTACTTTTTTTTTGGGTATTATGAATAGTAACTATGGTAAATTTTATTTACCATAGTTAAAGGTAAATCGGGTAATTAAGGGTAAATATAAGATTAAAAAATTACCATAACTCCTGCCAAAATCTATTGGATGACTGAAAGTTGACCCAAATCACCTACGGGTCTGATTAGAATCATTTAATGGACTTTGTTCCATGAGATTAACTTAATTATTATTAAAACCAAAGAAAGTGACAATATGTCACTCTCTTAAATCTTATAAGTATATTAATTTTAATTTACTGATAAACTTCATGAAACTTGGAACATGAATAGTCTCCAGAAATATAATAAAATTATCTACATCATATAAATTTATTTATAATTTTTAGGGATTAAATAATAATCTTTAATTATGACACAATAGAGATGTAGAAACTGTTTATCTAGTGAAAAATCAAGAGTATAGTTTTTATTAAACTAATAGTGACCATAAAAGGCACAAAAACCGGACCAAAACTTATTGGTCATGTAAATTTATACCATAATCATTCTATGGTCTAATTTTGACCATTTGGAGCCTTATCAAAGAGATTATGGCACTTATATTATTTTATTTTATGTGATGCCAAAGTTGTCACCATCATAATTTAATAAATATAACTATTTAAATATTGTGATTTTAAGATGATAAATTAGAGTAAAATTATTATTGTGAATCTTAATATATTTATATTAATCATAGGATTTTTTTAAATTTTTATGCAACAGATATGTATATTAAGTTATTATAAAAAATCATGTAGTAATTATTTTATTAAGAGATAAACCAAATAAATGGTATTAAAAATAATAAAATAAATAATATATGAACTATTTAATGTGCTCTAATAATTTCCTAGATACATATGAACTTTTATGAATCTATTAAAGCTTTTATTTCGGACATATCTCTTGTATATATTTTATTTAAATTCAAATAATTGAATAGTGTAAAAATTGACAATATTGTTATGTTATAAAAATAACATATTATAAAATTGTTTAAAAAGCACAAAAATATTTAAAAATTATAAATTTAAATTTATATGGTATAATATGTTATAAAGTATCCAATTATGGACAATTCAAAATTAATAAGTAATTATTTGTTATAATTTAAAATTTTGAATGTTATTACAACAAATAAAATTAAATTGATTAAATAAGGATAAATCAAGATTATAATGTTTAAAATAAATTCCTAACATGCCTAAATTTTATTGGTTTATGTTATTACAACCCTATAACATATAATATTCGAATATGAGTCGTTTTTGGAGGTTTTTATGTGGGGTTAAATTTAGTATAAATTAATATTTTTAAGATTTCCAATGGTGCCCCTCTCCTCCCATATAATAGGGCACCTCCTCCCTCTCTCCCTCACACCAATTTGAGCCTTTAAGCTAGGAAAAACCCTGCCCATTTCCCTTCTCATCTTACCTAGAAAAATCCTAGAGGTCGTGGTCTTCTTCAAAGTCCAATTTTAGTGCCCTAAGAGGAATTCTCAAAGAGGAGCTTCAAAGAAGAGGTAATGTCCGTTACCAATTCTTTCAACTTTATTTCTTCTTCCACTTCTTCTTATTAGGTTGTTTCATTATGAAGTAATAACATCAGTACCACTCATATACTGATATGTTATTATAATTATGAAACAACCCTATTTCAACATCTATCCATCCTACGGAAAACGAAATCACCGCACGTGCGTACGTATGAAATACTATCTCCACGTCGCGGTGTAATCTATTTTCCACCACCACCTTAATTGGATGGGTATAATGGTGTAAATAATAACTATATATGATTATTTTATAGTGATATTTATTATGTAATAGTATACAGACACTCCAATAAAATTCCACGATCATGGGAACGATATCATCGCTCGTGTGTACGTATGGAATACCGTATCCACGACGCGATGAGATTCATTCTCAATGATTATCCATTCCGGCATGATTATAAAGTATATATAATAAGTAATCATAAAATATATTACATCATAATGATACTAGATTTATTTGTATATATATATGTATTTCATCCAATTAATTCCATTCAATTCATTGAGGAAACAGAAACAACGTTCATGCGTACGTATAGCCTACCATCTCGATGAACGGTGTATTTCTTTCCATTTATCGATCTATTATATATATCTATATTATGAATATATATAATATATAAATCATTTTTTACATTATGGAATTAATTAAGTCAGGTTATAAGTAATCATAGAAATAAGAACAAGTCCAAACATGTACGATAAATAAAACGATTTTACCCAAAACGCTCTTTAACATGGAATTTAAAAAAGAACGGGTAATATAAAGTCATAAGTGAACCATATATGATATCGTAAAAATTAATATGATTTTTTAATAAGTAAATGACATTATTTAAATCATTATACAAGAGGTACGGAGACGTATGAAGCATATTGGACCTAAGGTAAGGGATAATTGTTCAAATATCATTTTTATCCGAGATTGATTATTCGTAAGTATTTACTGGGGTTATTCCTATCATCCATTTCCATGTTTTATAAATTTGTATTCATGTATGTTTAAAGTCCTTTTTACCCATTTTGACATTTATCCCATGGTATGGAAGGAATCTTTCTTTTATTTACACTACAAGGTACTTTTTAACTTTTCTGACAAAAGTACGCGAAGAGTATTTTTTTTACATATATGGCATGAAAGGAATTTTACAGTTTTATAAAGCCTTATTTTCATGAAGCATCCTCCAAAATAATTCAGGGCTATTTTCAACAAATTCCATTTCTTTTTAAAATTGCATGACATTTTCTGAAAAGAAAATGATTTTGAAGAAAAAAGGATATTTTCCTCATGAATTCATTTCACGTGTTTTATAGAAACAATTTTCATCTATGATGACATTATTTCACGTGTGTATGTTTCAAGTATCATGTCTCTATGATTTACATCGTTTCATTTTTCTTATGATGAAATGATATCCATTTTTTTATATATGGATTATGTTATGATGGGATGATGTTTATGAAACCCATTTTGTTTCTTTGGGTTTTGATAAATGATTTATGTTTATGTTGTGGCACAAGTAAGAAGGATTTCATTATGAGATCGGTGGGACCTATATCTCCCTTCAATGCATTGGGTAAAGATTTATATCTCATGTGATAGACATGGCAGGAATGGTATGTTAATCCAGTTTAGTATTACAGGACTGGAATGAGGAGTGAACTCGATTCAGAAAGGCACCTTGTCCACTAAGATGGTCTAGGCAGCAATGCCTTGGCTACTATGGAAATCATTACATGTGCTTAATGGATGCCACAATTTCATGTTTTATTCCCATGATATGTTAACATGATTTGTGTTCCATTATGATCTATGCCTTATGTACTTCCATGTTTTAAGTCGTTGCTCATGATTTTGATGTTTAAACATTATTCTCATGTTTTTAATTTCAAATGTATATGGTTTGTTTTGCCCTTACTGAGCATTTGAGATCACCCTTTTCATGTCTTATTTTCCCCCAGGATTAAAAGAAAGTTTTTAGTTATGGAAACTGAAAGTGGAAGATATTTATGGGAGATTTTGAAGATCTTTCACCACAATTAGAAAATTACGTTCCAAGTTTCAAAGACACTAAACTATTACGGTCCTTGTGTGTCTGTTTTTGTTATGTATTAAGTATTCCACAAAAGTAATGTAATGTCCATGTATGTCAAGCTTCAGGTATTTACAGGAAAATCCACCAAAAGATCATCAGAAGTTCCCATGACATCTTACGCACATCGAGACGTATAAGGATGGGTGATTTAAGTGTCTATCACATATCCTCCTCCCTCATCATGACTGGAATCATCATCCATACCAAGAAAAATATGGTGAATCTATCATGTATATCTACTCACATTAGACTCAAAAGTTGATGTCTCCGTGATGAGACTCTCACAAAAACATTAGAAGTACACGATTTAACCCATTCATCCAAAAATAAATGTACCCTTTAACCACACTAGGGTTAGATCCAATGAATCCATATACTCTGAAGCCTCCGACACCAAGAATTCTAGGGAATTATTTCCAAGGGAATCTAATAAATTTCATTCCATTACCCTAAATGTAGACTATGTTGAATTTATAATATTGTAGGAAATCCAACCATAAAATCTATCACAAGTTCACTTTTCTCAGCATGAATATGTGCATGATTCTCGGATGGTCTATGTTAACGAAATAGTATTCATCCAACTGTTATTTCCCCAACATCTTCTAGGATAATACAACCACTCACATGTCTTTCTCATGAGGCATGTAGTTATTTTCATGGGGTCTAAAATTACTTAACTCATATGAAATAACTTTTTTCCACTACATCTACCTACAGTTGATCCCATATACTGAGGCATCGTAGGACTATATCTAACAATGTCCCTAATATTATATTCTACACACAATATCACTCATTAACCTCGGTATAAACATGTCATAGGCCCTCTAGAACTACTTAGTATTGATATGTGGGTAAAATTACCACATTTTTTGGTCAAATGGGAATATATCCCTATAATTTCAACTAAAAATATCATATAATACCCTTCTAAATAATGAAATCTTTTAACCTCTTACACACTATTGGCTGGAAACCATGATATCTCACCATCAATATTCGCTTGGACCATGGCTACACCATGTTAAAAAATGAGATTCTCCAAAAGAGGTCCACATGAATCCAAAACTATCACTTAAATGGCATCTTATATATATGGTTCTCTCAATGAAAATATAGAACCATACCCAAGGTTTTTTCTTGATCCTCATTTTAGTTATTGTAGTTGAGTATTTAATCAATGAAGGAAACTAAAATGTTATCCATGTAAAGATGGAATATTCATTCCATCAATGAAATAAAAATTTTGGGGGAACTCATCAGACAAGAGGAGTAACTGTGAATCTGTAGTGTCTGTAGAGACCTCAAAATTCTATCATTGGAATATGAGCCAGATAATCTCCAAGTTGATTGTAGTTTGACCAATGATTGATCTTTGAGAGCCATCTCACACCTCACATTTGGTCAAAGAGGCATCCAATCCATGTCAAGGGGTAATATCGCTTTATCATGTCCTAGTTAAACGATGATGAACCCATCAATGCATCACTATCTCTTCCAAGTTCATCACAAACAACACTGGAGATTCCCATTGGGACACACTGGGCCTAAAGAATCCCTTCCCACCATGGTCCTCAAAGTATAAAAATGGTTTCTGGATCCTAGTAAGGGTACTATGATATGCCTCAATATATAACAGAGAGGTCCTAGTATATACGTTGATGAAAAAAATACATCTCCCCCCTTGTTGAAATTCTAATTACATCCTCAAGAAAGATGTACATATAATCATCAACAACTGGTGGAATAAAGATCCATGAAGAGCCTACTTCACAGTGGTCTATAGTCATCATCTAATGGGTGAAGGGAAGAAACCTCATACTTGTTGAAACCCATCATACCTCCAGGATATCACTTCTACCCATAAAGTTATATATCATCCAATCATTGGTTAAAAATGTGACTCATATACATTGATAGTAAATATGGGTTTGGAACATGGAAAACAAATGCATACCCTAGACGACATCATAGGGTTACATCATTATGACTAAAAGGTACCACATTAAACTCTCTCCACAATTTTATATCTTAAAATTCATTATAATATAAGATGAAAATGAAGTGTTCCATGTAGAAAACTCAAGCCGAATATATCCAGTTATCCCCTCAATTAGGAGATACAACTCTATCTCTAGGAGTATAGAAATGAAGGATTAAATGGGAAATATGTATAATAATAATAAAAATGGTGTATAACTAACACAAAATGTACCTATAACCATCAGTTTTAGTATAGGGTTATAGGCCTCTAAATCATGTAGTTGTCTGCTAACCCAGCTGCAAACTCCATGATCTTGATGCGAGCCACTTAATGGAGGTGGTGGAAGGATCTTATTTTGTTGTACACCAATCATTGTACATCCTACTCCTCTTAAATCTCAACCTTCTTTAATCCACCCTTCCCTCATGTGGGAGATCCCATATCATGATTTTGCATCTACTATTGTGGTCTATTAGTTATATTCTTGTGCTTCTAAACATGTTTGGTCAGGCAGTCTCGCACCATGTAACATAACCCATTTAAAGTATAACACTTCCCATAGTTGAAATTACATTTCCCTTTGTGCTTCCCATAAAAAAATTACTATTTATAATAATGGAGAGGTATCTTGCATTGATATCCCATCATATGGTTCTTGGTATATAATGTATATGTCTATACCTTGTGAATCCAAAAAGTAGCTCCACCTTCCTAGTATCCCTATGAAAGATAGATTTCTGTCACCAGTGACTACTCCAACATCCTAGAATAGGTTTAAATGTATGTAGAAACCATACGGGAACTAATCTCTCTATATAAACCCTGCTAAAACATCCATTCTAGGATATATCCATTTTGAATAAAGTTAATGTTGTACAAGGTAAGGTCTATGTTACTCACTCCATACTCAAAAATTGTCATCCATCAATATTGTAGCTCTCAAATATTTTGAATCCAAAACTATGCATAGTAAGAAGGGGTAATACCATTAACAAAATAACTTCTAGAATCCGGTCCATGAGAGTGTTGACTAATTATGCATCTGAGTAATGAAATTCAATCAACACCAATCTCTGTCATGGAAAAGGATAGCTTCCAGTACAACCACTGGCTTTGTTAGTATCCACATGTTCTTGAATACATGGAACAATTAATATCTAATCCTCTTATACCTATGGATCTGGCTATCTAAAAACCCTCAACGTCCATTATTATTGGAAATTGCAGTAAAAACTAACACTATATGCATCCTCATAATAATAACATGGTTTAATATGTTATATGGCAGGTGGTGGTGCTTTGACCTTCCGACATTGAGTAATATGCTTGTGGGATGGACCTTGAATAGAGGCCTCACTACTCACCCGATTGTAATCATGATCAAGAAGTTGTATCCTGGATGGCTTTAGTAGTAGAGGAATCCTAATATTTTATCCAAACATACGACCACAATATGAGAATATTTATATATAACAAAAATGGGGAAATAAATCGAGAATGAATGTTAATGAATCAATCCAATATGATTCATGTTCTTTTAATCCCTCCATCAAATGTCTTGGAATATTGAGTTGACAAGTGGGTAGTAATGGTTTTTTTCAATGGATATTTTGTCATATAATAACTTCAATGGATTCGTAGGATTTATAACTATACTCAAAACATCTTGAAACTATTTCCTCAATCCTAACCAAATCCTCATAAGGGGACTAATCCAAACAATGCTTCATAAAATCAACTCCCCTATTACCCATATATCATGAACAACCCATAACTATGCCATGAGTCGAATCCACACCATGACCTCCTCCCCATGGTCGGGGTGGATTACTAAAATAAAGGGAATATCCTATATGTTTTTTCTTTTCTTAATGTACCTATATTTCTATACCAAAACATCTCAATGCACAAGTGAAGGTGCATAATTTTTTAAAGATGAAATATTTATAATGTAAAGAAATCATGAAAAACCTAATGGTTGAATGGGAAAACTAACATGTAAACTAAAACTGTACAGTTAAAAAAATACACTCCCAACTAGTAATTTTTTCCATATTGAAATAACTAGAATTTAAATTTCTATTGGATCCCATAACATGATATCCAAATAATGACCACTATATGTGGTTCATGGAAACCAGTATCCCTAAAATCATATAATGTCATCAATGAGAATTTCATTCTTTACATAAGATAAAAAACTTTTAGGAAAAATCCATGTAGGAGTGAGTATATGAATAACGTATATGATTACCCAAAATCTAAACAGAGGAAAGTAAGTGATAAAACATCTATATAATTATTGAAGATAATAAAGGGGATGAAACTCAACTATATAAAATAGAATGAGTAACGACATCCAAAAACAAGGGGAATGTAACAATGTGAAGATGAAGTAAATGTTGAGTCATTTCCACCCATATTAAAAAATTAACATAATATAATAATGAGAAGCCACATACATAAAGAATATCACATATCGTACACATCTTCACAACCTAGGATAGAGAGAGTAACCAAATCCAATTGTAGGGATATATATGTATATATATTCTAAAGAAAATGATCCCAAACAAAAGGTAAATGGGTTCTCTATATTAGATCTCATCAGATGAAAGGTGTCACCAATAGTTCAATAATTCCATCAATGATGCACAAAATCTCAGATATTTTCTCTAAAGAAACTGCGTGAAGGCCCAGATCTCATTACTATTTTGTAGATCAGTATGGCCCAAACTCCATGTAAAGGTCCCAAATCCCAGTGCCCTAGGGTTTTTCACACTATATGTTTCAATTGATTCCCCACACCCATGCTTATGGTGGATCATCTTTAGTCACACATAGAGTAGCGCCCTATTCGATAGGGGTTTCAACTAGGTTAGTAGAGGATGCAGACCAAGGATGCTAGTGAGAATGCACTATATAGGTCTAGGACCTACACCCTGGTGAGAGTAGGAGTTCTAATCTAGTAATCATAGACCTAAACCCTATATTATGGGAGATCTACACATGGTATGTAGAGGACTAGATCCCATGAATATGGGGGTTCCATTCTATTAGTTGAGGAATTTCATACTGGTGCAATATGAGGGTTCCAAAATAGTGTCTCTTCGGATATTTTTCATGATCACATTGGTCATTTAGAATCTCTTAAATAAGAACCGTTCCAGAAACATTTCACATTAATTCCCAAAATTCACAATGGAGGGAACCATCATGTACTACGTTGAAAACCAGAAAGGATATGTTAATTGCAGACCAAAATATTATTTCAAATTAAGGAGATGTAGAAGATTACTGTTTCTTAAAAAGGAGGCAAGGGGTACATGACATGTGACATGACCCACATAATATGTAGTCCTGACCCCTCACTAGGACATGTCCCTAGAGGTACATTTCACTTGAACTATGTAAGCATGAATGACAAATAGAGGAGATACATATATTTATCATGCTAATAGGGGTCCTTCCCATGTTCTTTCTAGTGTCCATGTATTGATACCAGTACCATGTTATTTGTTACATGACATGTCTCAATGTTCTCATACCCATTTACCTACAAATTAAAAACCATCACATCCAACATGGGGTCAGACTATGTATAGGTGGTGAAACATATCATTTGATACATAAAATTCACTATGACCCATGTTGACACAATCAGGGCCCATAAAATTGTGTGTTCCACGAACTAGATGGACAATATATTATAATTTCCTAAAATATCTTATTCTCTCTATGAAAAAGATATAATCTTTATTTTCAAATCCATCTTCTTCTTCTCTTGAAATCAGCTGATCTCATCATTTTTCATCATTTAAATCCATCTTGTGGATAAAAAATGATCCCATATACCTATGGGGATTTTATGTATGCATTTTATGACTCATGTCCATTCATGACTAAATAATTGGTTTTAAATCATTGAGTTGATCTCCCATAACCAATAAAAAACCATGATCTTTCAATTATTTCCTAATTTGTATATAGTTCCTAGTTTTTTCAAGATTCCAATGGTCTGATTAGTATCAGTACCACCTGAAAATGTCAAACTGAGAGCACAGGGACCAACTAGTGAAGTACATGATAATATTGAGGGAGAAATGCACAATAAAAAATGATTTAAATATTTCATTCAATGGTTTCTTGGCTGATGATAAAAAATCGAGATACCCAGGGTCACATATTCCAATGATTAATTAAATAATCGGTAAAAGGGTTCATGTAGAGGCCAATGTTGTAAAATATTAATGTCATATATTTAACATATAGAAATATTTAATCAAAATATGCGTAATCTATATTTTGATGTGTCATACCAATTGATTGGATAATCCTCCATTGATGAATTCACATATCAATGAATTGAAGAATTAATTGTATTCATTGTTATTTTAAAATATATAATATATAATTTCATAATCATCGAATGAAATTATCCATCGGAAGGAGGGTAGGATGAAGATATCAGTTATCCTAAGATAACGAGGGTAACCTTATGAGATTCTACAAAACAATATATTTATAGGAAAAACTATTAGGATAAATGAATGAATTAATTAATATATCTAAGTAGTCAATTTACTAAAACTACCACTAATGAGAGATACATATGAAGGCCCTATTCTAACATATAATATGTTTATTATAGGGTAAACATCATGTTTCATGAACAATCATGGTCTATGATTTCTGAAATGAACATCTAGTTAAAATTTATCAGATTTTGTTTAAGAAAATCAATGCTTGTAATATAAAATATATTTCATATTTGTTTAAAATTACATCTGGGAATAATGGTACTATAATCGCATTTCATCCTAGTTCTTGATTCTTGAAATATGTTTAGAAATATTTAAATGAAAAATAAAGTAGAAATTGGGTCACAAAAATCTTTTTCTATTTGTTCCAGTCTAATATAAAATACATTTTTTTTCTCTAATAGTATAAGATATGATATTATTTCATAATATGTTGAGGTTTATTTATAATTTTTCCCTTAAAATGATTGTATTAATATCCTTAATAAGATGATCATTCATAGTCATTTGATTAAATGAATTTATATGGTTCCAATTCCATTTACAAGGAACCACATATAAATGATGTAATGCATTATATTAGAACATAATATTAGGAAACATGATATATGTTCCCAAATATTATGAAACAAAAAAAAATTTTAAATTTAGGCATTGATAGCCTCATAATCATAATCCTTGATTCATTAGGGATATCATTTTTCTCAATCATTTACAATTTTTTATTATGAAATTGTAAGTTATCCTATGAATATACCCTTGGTGTGTCAAAAAAGGTGTTATGTAAGTCACATTATCATACGCCATTAAATTATTTAGCGAGTAAAATTGTTCGTTTGTTTAAGTAATTCAACCTAGATATAACTATTATTGGACCAGGTCTACATATATTATCTATATAAGGATGTCCTATTAGGAAAACCCACAAAAATATTCCTTACCAAATACTAAGGATGTTCTTATGTTCTTAACATTATATTATATCATAAATTTAGTTTCCAAAATATATCATTTCTTAACTCGAGTTCCATGGTTTATATTAAACTTCCTTGGATACAAATTATATCTAACCCAACCCCAGAATACCAGAGCAATTGTCTATATTGGTTTTTCATCATAAGATGAAAATAATAACATATTGAAGGATTACATAGTTTTTTTTAGTAATTTTAAAAAATATAAATTTAATTGAAATTATCATTACAAATAATGGAAAAAAACTGAAATTATATTCTTCTAAAATTCTATTAATCTTCATAGAGTATCCATGCATAATAAACCAAAAAATCAAGCTTGGAATGATGAGGAAAATAATACATAATAATGGGGTGAGTTTAGATGCTCAATTAGGAACAGAATACAATTGAAAATATTAATAAATATGTCAAATCAATATTAATAAGATAGAAACTGAAAAAAATTGGTTTTTATAAAAATGATAATAATTTTGAAGGAATAAATGATGATTAAATAATGGAAAATAAATAATCATATGATATTGAAACATAATCAAATATAACATAAAAAATAAAATAATCACATGGAATATAAAATAATGAATTAATAATTATTGAATAAATAATAACAGACATGTGAAATATTAATCCATTTCCATATTTCCTGACATCTTAATAAATAGTAAATGTGTCAGCCAAAGCCCAATTTCAGTTTTATCTTGAGACCCACTAATGTATTGAGGAGTTTTAAGGGGCCCAAAGTATGACTTACTATGTAAAATTTATTCGATATATAAATTGATTGAACAATCAACATAATAAATATTTATATTTAAAATATATCATACTAAACAACAATACATACCCTAGTCAAGAATTATAATCATAGAATATTGAGATAAACTAGTGTGTGGTAATAAAATTTTAATTACCCAAAAACACCATTCATAAAAAAATTAAATAAATAATACGAATGTAATAAATAGGATATATCCTCTATATATCATTATTAAAATATAAGTTTAATTTCATAGATGAACATAAAATAGATGAAAATTCACTAAGAAACATTCATGTCAAAAAATATAAATTTCTTTTTGAAAATCTAATTTTACATAAAAACATCAAAAAAATATTTTTATAAGACATTTAGTTTTATGTAATAATTTAGAACATGTTAAATAACCATTATTACTTTTATTATTCTTGATGATGTAAAATTTATTTGATTACTTACAAGATAGAACAAGGATTTGTAACCATTTTTTGATAGAAGGAAAAAATTGGAAAAAATGAATTTAATAATCCCCTATTAAATTGTTAGAAAAATAAAAACAATTTCATTAAACATATATTTGACAGAAAGGATTTAGTACTGAAGAGAGAAATAATGTTGGATTTTCAAAATAATATTTTCTCATCCATTTGAAATACTAATTAATTTAAAATTGGTAATATTATTTGAAATAGTTTAATATTATTCACTGTTCAATATATTATATTTATTTATGATAAAATTTACATATAACCCCCATTGGATATGTAAATGTATACAGTCCCAAATAATGATGAGATTATGAAATAAACTGTTACCATATTGATAACTTTTGAATTTTATGACCCATAACTGAAATGGAATAAATATAAATATTTTAAACCATGAAAAAATAGGTCCATGATATAACATATCATTGGGGAATTATATAAACAATATAAAGGATATATGTGGTGAATATGGAATTTGTCTTAGTGAAGTAGATATGTGACAAAAAACCCTTACTTTCATTCTATTTTCACACATATTTATAAAAACCACATTTATAATTGTATTAATAAAGTTATTCATTTATAGAAGAACAATTATCATATTTATAATATAATATATGATAAAATAAAAACATTTTAATACATTTTTCAAATTAATATATCTTCATTTTATTTGTTTTGACTTTTAATTGCCTTGTTTTATCAAGCAAATGTTTTCATGATTGTTATCTTTATTATGAGTTATATATATATTTATATATATCCTATCATGAAAAGTAATAATAGAAAAAATCATAATTACAATGTATATTTATTTATAGAACCATTTATGAATGTTGGATATGGAAAAATAATTGTATTACTTCATTTATATGGTAGGTCGTATGTACACATAAGCGATGATTTCTTTTCATTAGAAAGAGAAAGGGTAAGGAACTATGGGATGTATTAATATTCCTGGATTATTTAAATATCATTTATAAAAAATATATTCATTAATTTTATCATTATTACATTCCATGAAATAATTATTTAAAAATGAATACTATCGTTTTTCCAGGCAGCATACCGTCATAAACCCAATTAATGATATGATGATTGAAAAAAATGGACTGTAAAAAGGTATATTTTATTTTTAAATTTCAATAGTATAATAATATCATAAATTTCATAAACATTTTTTTAAATTCCTCATTATATCCATCATTTAATGTTGGTGATATAAAATTAACTACATCTGTTCACGAGGTACTCTTCTATCGTACTCAAGATCAATTAATTAATTTTTTATTTAATGGGAAGTGGAGATGAATACATATTATTCCCTCAGAGTAATAACTATAATCATATGGTATTAATTATTTTTATTATATTTAAATGTTAAATAAATAATTTAGTGTTGAAAACAATGAATAAAATAAATGATATTTGTCAAAATAATTAACTCCTCTATGAGAAACCACTTTTAGATCTCATCATAATGACCATAGGGATAATAATTTTTAATGACTATGTGATCTATAATATTTATAATTATATTTTTATGATATTTTTCTGCGTTGTTTTTATTAAATGGTCTTCTTAGGGTTGATTTATTGATGGGTGAGAGTGCCCTTTTTTAGGTGGGGAAAGGGAAAACTCCTATAGATTAATTGAAATATTCCAAACATGATCCCAAAATGATAAATCCATTCACATTATAAATACCTCTAAATAAAAAAGTGTTATAATTTTGGAAAGTATTAGGTATAAATATTTCCATCCAATAATATTTTGAAATGTTGGTTTATTATTTTACCGTTATCTTATTAGTTTAACCCAATATCAAACCCATTTTCCCCTTAATGGTGAAAATTTTTTTTACCATATTCACTATTAATTTTATAAAAAATTTAAAATTACACAATTATATAATATAAATTATTATTTAAAAAAATTTAATTCATTTTTATAATTTCATTAATAAAATCTTTATAAATAAATTTTATTTTATATTGTCATAGGTGATGAAAAAGAGGGCATTGAAAGTGGAACATCTCATTAGTGTAGAATGATTTATTATTAATAATCAATTGAAAATTATTTAAAATAATATATATTAGTTATATTTTAATGTAATTTAATTATAATTACTTTATTAGTATTTTTTATTACAATTTACGTTGTTCAAAATTTAAATTAATGGGGTGTTTTTTAAGAAAAATTATGTATTTTCCAACCAACATAAACAAATAAAATGTTTTCAAAAATAAAAAAACACACAATACGATAATTTTGTTATGAAGATATAAAAATTTTAGTTAATTTATTTTAAAAAATTATAAATTTTTAAAAACAATTTTTATAAATTATATGCATAAAGAGTGATGAAACAACCATTTATGAAAATACTATTTTTCTGAAACCATTTATTTTACATTCATATTATTAATATTTTATTTTTAATTAATACATTATCATTTCATTCATTTTATAAATTTTTTATCATTTATATTTACATAATTTATTTATCACTATTAATACCCTACAATATAATGTCTATTTTATAATGACAATAATTATGTAATTACATTTTAATTGATATCAAGTTTGTTGAATATAAGTGTTTTGTTAATCACATTCCATCCATGATATTGAAATTATTTAAAATGAAAAATTTTATATTGTCTAGGGTGCTATATTTTTATAAACTATTGTGTTTTATATGGAATACATTCTATCTACATGATATTCCTAATTTTAAATCCTAGTGTGTTATCTTAGAGTGTTCTTGTTTTCATTGTAATGAAAACTCCACTCAGTGGTTTTCTTGTTTAACTTAGAAAATGAAAATTCTGAATGGTATTTATTTTTCTATTATTGAAAACTCATATGTGGATTGTTGAGTTACATGGATGAGAATCACCCTAATGATTGTGGTTCGTACTACTTATTATCCTATACCCAGGATTAAGAAAACCCATAAGATAGTGGTTTGTGATACTTTTATTCCATAGGATTGTTAATAAAAACATAAGCGTGTGCCATGATAATTATGAAATCACCATAATGTTGGTTTTAGGTATATATGAAAACACAACAATGGTGGTTTGTGATAACAAAGAAAAAATAGTAAGGGTTGTTTATAAAATCATAGAATACACATTAAGCGATGATTATAATAATGACATGAATCACATTTATTGGATATAATTTATGCATTAAAAAAATACCATATTTAGATCTGTTGAAATATTATATTAAAAGATCCCAAAGTGTTGTTGTGAAAATATGGAATGTAGGGTTAATGATATGTTATTAAAGTCACCTTGAAACTATCCAATGTTGGTGTTGTAAAATTTGTAATAACATAATGATTGATAGTGGAAAAGATTGATCCTATGTGTCAATATAAAGACCTTGGTGTCATGGTTATTTAAAATTTTAAAATTTTAAAATTATATTTATTAATTTTTTTATTTATGAAACTTAGGTATAATATTTTCTCTTGACTGGTTATAATAGGGACACTATTTATGGAGGCCTAATGAGTTATACTAACAAACCTTTCGATATCCAATGAACTTGATCACCCATGAAGACAATGTTATTTGTCATATGTATAGGTTTAGGGAATTTATTGATATTTGTTTTTTCTGGTTCAACTTGCTAGTTTCAAATATAGTCGATGGGACAACGAATAAATCTAGACCATTTTTAGGTAGGATGTTTGATTTTGTTTTATTATTGTTATATTTTATTCTTATTCTATTATATTTTAACGTGTAATCATTATAGTATCTATTAAACATTAATTTAATAATAAATTTTGTTTTATATTTATTTTTTCTGCATATTCCTTTTTAGTGATTTCATTCTACATATTATTTTTTGATTTATTGTAAATATATTTTGTTATTCACTCTAATATGAAGAAAATAGTATTCACATGATAATGTAATATACCCTCACAAATAGTTTGAATCCTCTAGAATATGGAGAGGAACTCATGTGGTAAGTGGTGACCATTGGTCTATGAACAATCAAAGGTCCATATTGGTTGGATATCATAATGATGTACCAGATAAATATTTCTTTTGAAAAACTATTTTCTCATGGTAGATAAAAGGAAATGTTGTTTTATGATAATGGTTTGGAGGTCATGTCTGGGTACCGTAGCACCACATATGAGGTAAACACCATATTTCCATTGAGAGAATTGTGGTTCTTGATTTGGGTTTTTATATTATATTTATTTCATCCTTGTGTGGTTCATGTCAGTGTGATTTTATTGAATCATGGTTTCTTAACACAGGTCAGTATAAAAAGATTGTTTGTATGTTTAAACATCATGTTACGAACATATGATATATATATGTGATATTTTTTATTAATTTTATTTATAGCTACTTGGTAATCAAATATGACGATATTTTATTTAATATATATTTATTAGATAATCTAATAAATTTTATATTCCTATATGATTAAATAATGTTGAGGTATTTTTTATTCAATGTGAATAAATTCATTTATATAGGGCACTAAAAATATATATTTATGGTATATGTCTACTTTTCCAACTCATATTGTGAATTTTGGTCAATATTTTGATATTAATGTATTATGAAATTTATTGTTTTAGTGAAATAATGTTCAAGTAATATTTTCATAATTGGGTTCTCAATCATAACTTGTGAATTAAATTTTTTCCAACAAATCCATAGAGTGACATTCATATTAATGCATTGTCATGTTAAATGTATGTGAAATGATAGGATACAAATTTTCTAAACACGGGGATTTATATTTTATAATTAAATTAGTGTGAATGATAATTTAGGCGACCTTTAGGAATATTACTAATGCGTATTCATTATTCATTTGATTGTACCCTATGTATTTGCAGTTTAGGGCTAGGGAGTGATCTCATGTGGAAGACCCATAGAAGTGGGTTATGATACATTAATGGATTTTGGTGTACAAGGTAGTGTGATGTTTCTTTAAATCCTATCGATGTTTTTTGATGTTATGGTTCTGAGATATCATAAATTACATTAGATTCTTATGACCAATTTTGGAGGTTCAAGATCACATATTGGGACTCATCAATTATAGTGTTGACAATATTGGGTGTTTATCTACTAGTTTGTGGGACTATGGGAAAGTGGATGGTATTGGTGAGTTATAAGATATTTGTTATAGAATGAGTGAATATGTGTATTTCATTACTTGTTTCATGTGTTAGTATTGGGCATCAAGGATAAGTGAGAGAGCCATATGATCATTAAAATATTGATTTGTATCATTTATCTCAAAATGCGTGATTTGTTATCAAGGGATTTTGTGAGAGGGGTTTACCTAGTGTTTTGTAAATTTTATATGGATATGGGATGGTATATGCTTCATTGGGTATAATCAGTGAATTCATTGTGTTATGGAGGATTTAGTATAGGTATTATTATTAATGGTATCTATTAATTTGGAATAATACATTCTAATCATTAAAACCATGCAACAAAAAATAAAAATCATTTTAAATTTCTTTTTATACATTTCTATTTTTTCCGATGTTTTTATGATCTTGTATAAGAATATTATTTATTTTATCAGAGAGAAAATATATTTTCCAAAAAATGGAACAATATTATGTTTTATTGACAGTGTTTATTAGAGAAATCACAATTACTAAATTAAAATATACTCTATTCAATAGATGGAAGGACACAATTTTATAGTATTTTGGTTTTTAAAGTCATATAGATAGATTATAAAGATGATCATAAGTTGATGTTATAATAATTGTAGTAGATATTATTTATCAGATATAGTTAAGGATTTATCTCAGATGAGACATTATAAACCTACCAGATTATGTTCAAAATACAATCTACTATATGAATAATTATAATTATCTCCTGAAAACCTATGAAATTTATAATTGTTTTATTTTATATTGAATATTAGATAACAGAAATGTGTTGAATGATTCATGTGAATAATGATTTCATCTAACACTTTTTGAACAATTACTATGAAATATGAAATAAGACAATTAAAAGAGTACATATAAATATAATCTACATAGATATAGAATAGTGGTTATAAAAAAGTATCTATTAAATGTGTCATTGATGTTTTAGTAATGTAGTTTTTAGAGATAAATTCATTGTAAGATTAATATAGTCTTTTTATTTTGTAATTCATTATGAGGATACTTCTAAAAATTCATTATGATAATTTGGTTTTCTTAATTAGTGTGTATAGTACAGATTGATCTAGATATTGAATTTTTAAGGAATTTATATTATATTATAACCATTTCATAGATGGATTTCAAGATAAATGGAAACAAATTCTATATTTGATCAATGTGATCGAGGTCTTCCATGGGTTGGTTGGTGGACCCAATTATAGCATGAATATGAGGAATAACCAATGTAATTTTGATTTAATTCCTTTAAATTCATGCTTAATATGTGATAACATTATTAAAATAATATTTTATTTTTTTATTATGTTCTATATAATAAAATTATATTAATTTATTTAAAAATCTTTATTTCTCTGTGCAATTTTATAAGAATAATTTTTAATAACTTATTATAAAAATTTCTATTCATGACTATGATGTTTTCAGAATTAATCATTACCTGATAAAATTCATTAATGGGGATAGAAAATTGAATGTTTTAATTTACAAACAATAATTCACCCCATATTTTAGTAAAAAAACAAAACCTTTCAACCATACACTTCATATTAGACCATGTCTCAACTTTTTATAAACTATTACTCTGTCATAGATTTTGTAGAAAAGAGTAAGTATTATTATGATGGTTGTATTATACAATGAGGAATTTTAATGTTTTAAAATAATGAATAATTACAATATTAGATTATTTTGATTATTAATATTCGAGAGACTATATAGAGGGTTATTTTTTTAATATTTGTGAATATAATTTTTCGGTGATAATTAGAAATTATGAAATTAATGAAAAGGAAGTCAATATTAATCCACAAGAAGTGAATTATTCATATAATCATAACTATGATGCTATGAAAAATTTATTATGTTCAATGAAAAAATAATATATTTTCCGATTACTTCATGTAAAGATGCTAAAATTATTTGGAAGAAACATAATATTACTCATTTTAGTACTTCTATAGTATTAGAAACATGAATTTATTAGATAAGAAATTATTATAATGCTTTCGATGTAATAAATATATAATTAGTTTCTAAGATGCATCAATTATTTATGACCATTTCTAAAATGGACAATATCATGGAGATAATGATATTACTGATGAACAAATATTTGAAAAAATAGTTGAAATTATGGAAAATGAATGGAAATCTAATAGAAAAACCCAAGATGATACTAAGAATATTAATAATATAATTTTGTATTATTTAATTGGAACTGTAATGAAATACGACAAAATACTAACAAAGTGATGTTGAAAAGGAAATGAAAAAAATGGAGAATATTTTTCTTCCACTAATACTTAAGAAATGAAGGATAAATATTATGAAACATAATCCAAATATTTAAATAATTATAATGTGAATGTTGATACAGAATTTACTTCATCTAAATGGAGTATATATTAGCATCATCATTATTCCATATTAATTAGTAATATTATTGGAAAAGAATAATTTCATTAATAATATAAGGATATTTAAAATTAGATAAGTTGAAATGATAAAACATTATGTATTTAATAGTTTTTAATATAAAAAATTCAATTCATTTAATAAATTAGGTTCATAAATCTATGAATAAGGATCATAATTAATGAATGTTTATATGATACAAAAACAAGAATTTTTTGAATCTCTATGATTCATGGAGGTAATTAGGGGACAAATATTTGTAAAATTCTTCTATTAAGGGTAATGAAAGTAATAATGTAATGGGGTCCAATATGAATATTTGAAATACATAAAAAATATTAAATGGTACTGTACTAACTGAATCGTCAGAAAAATTATCTTTCATGAAAAAACATCCACATTATGATGATGAATGTTCTACTAATTTTTATGATGAAAAATAAAACAACTCAGATGATAAAGATAAATTAACATCATATGAATAAGTTTATGTACATGAAACTCTTCAAGAAATATGGAATTAAAATATTTGATAATCAATAAGTGTTCATTGGTAGGAAATTCCAATAAAAATTTTAATATATTATTACATTCTTTAGAAACATCTAAAAATAAATTATAATTAGTTAAAAAATTTGTTCTTATTGAAATAATTAAAAAATGGACGTAGTTATTAAAAAACATAAGAAGTAATTATAGTATATATGGAATTCTATAAAATTTTACTTACAAGAAGGATAATTTTATTTATTCATAAAAAAAATTAATCCTCATAAAAACACCTCTATAATTTATTTTACTAAAAAATTATCAATTTCAAAACATATATGTTATTACAATATATAAACCCATATATAATATGTCCTATATAAGTGGAAATTAGAATAAAAAATATTCTCATATAATTAATTAATAATATGGGGTTCATAAGGCATAAATTTTTAAATAATTAACAGTTTTGTGATATAAATGAGTTAGACATATTTGGATTCCACTATACTTTTTCTAATAATTATAAACCTAGGAATTTGTGTGTACCAAAATATTAGCTTTTATCATTGAGTGAGAAAAACCATATACAAAAAAAACAATTTATTGTACATGGATAGTGGATTAGACATCAATATAACTATATAGAAATAATTTTGTAAATATTTTAACATGATGGAATGTGGAAATTCCCTTTTAGATATAATACTCAAGAGATATATTATATATTTGTGATGTTTTACTTCTTGTAAATGAATAATTTCAAATATTTTAAATAATGTGTGGATTATTAAAATCCTCATTAAATATGAAAATTATGTGATAATGGATATTTTTGGGAAATTCATAATGATAAATATATTAAATGATGATCTAAAGGTAAATTTAATTTTTATCCATTTGGAATGAGAACTTATACACTATAAATATTTATAAACCAGGGAATATAAGACGGACCATTTAGTTATGAAATGGGGAATCGACATTGGTTTGTTATAAAATATTAAAAAACATTCATATAATATATTTCCCTCAAAATATATATATAAACGATCTATTTTAAGACCTACAAGGTTTTAAGATTATCTTTTATAAAATTTGTGATCATTTAATTTTTTTAAAATTATTATTTGTTAATATTTCAATATATTAGTAATGATTCATTTCCTTATTATCTATATCAAGTGAACGTGTATTTATTTGGCCAAAAAAACTAGAATTACATGTTGAAAATACTATGAATATGTCGTAGTTAATGACTTTGCTATATATACATGGGTCTATTTTATAAATAATAAGTGAGTACTCTTTTTCATATATAAAACCCCATATTATTTTTGAAATATTAGAAAATTATACCATTAATATCTATTCCATGTAATAGTGGTATGTATTTTAAATTCTAAATTTGGACCTTTTTGAAGTAAAAAATATATTCTATATAACTACTAATATCCTATAACCCTATAAGAAAATGGTTTATTTGAAAATAGGTGTAGGGTTCTCTATGATATTACTAAAACCACAATTAGTTAATAGTCAATGGATAATTTTTTCAGTTGATGTAATTATTATATCATGTAATTTTTTAAATCATGTTTTACTCAAAATCATTCTTATTAAAACTCGAAAAGAAATGTGTATAAGAAAAAATATAAAACATTATTACATCATTGTTTTTTGAATTTTATGTATTCATATTCAATCATAAATATAGTTTACATAGATTTATCCAAAAACTAGTGATGAAAATCCTCTTTTCTTTAATATAACTTGTAATTCCAATCATTTTTACAATAAAAAACAATTATTATTATGAAATGAGTGTGTGAAACTATTTATCAAACCCATTTTTTTTAAACATCGTGAAACCATATAATCAAATGATCTCTTTAATGGTATTTTACAAAGTATTTGGATAATTATTCACAACAAATAACAACTAAAGAAAATTTATCTAATGTTGTAAATCTTAATGATGTGCAACATATTTTTATACTATAACATTTTATAAACAAACAAAATCATACTATATTATAGAACCTACAAATTGATAATAAGATTTGTGATATATGTACCCAATTAAAACTAGAATTTCCTTATGAAATGAAGGTGAAATGTGTGCATTCATATTATAATTTTGACATAAAACACATAATTAGGATTTAGGTGGTGAAGATTTTATATAGGCAATGTAGGATGTACATAGTGAATTTGAGAGGAATAATTTTCGTACATTTTTTAGAAACACGAAATTTTTTACATTAATTGGAGTAAAAATAAAAGTAAATACTAAATATGATGGAAATTTAATAATAAAAAACATATACAAGAGTGTTACAAAGGGTTATTTTCAACATGATAGAATATATAATGAAAAAACATTCACTCTAGAAGTGATACATGAATGAATTATTATAATTATATCCTTTAAAAAATCCATAAATTGTTCTCTTTCTCTAATTGTGGTTAGTGCTATTTTGTTAATTGATATGTACACGATTAATTTTAGGTAAAACAAAAACTTTATTTTTGAACAGAAATAACTTTTGGGTTATAATTTTATAACATATAAGGCCCTTTATGGACACAAAAAATGTCCATGATCTTTATATATACATATGTATTTTTTTAAATAATTTTTTAATGGAGATGAAGATAAAAATATTATTATTAATTTTTTCTAATAAAAATTACTATTAACATTTATATCGATGAAATTGTCTATGGATCTACATAGAAATCAATTAATTTTTCCTTTATTTATCACATTATGTGTTTGTTTTTAATGATAATGATTGGTATACTTTCTTCCCTACATGGATTAAAAATATCAAAAATATCATGAAAAACATATTGATCTAAAAAAATATATTATTGATTTACATAAAATTTTTGGTTATGAATTTGAAAAAAGAACTAGTACTCTAATTAAAACATGAAAATATTTAGAAATTAAGGAATATGAAAAACTAGTTAATAAAAAAATAGAGCAATGACTGGTTGTTTATAAAAATATTATAGCCATTTTACTAAAATTAATGTTCTTTTTATTTGGCGGGATATTTCAAGATAATAAAAAATAATTAAAGTTAATAGTTATAAAATAATTTTTTTACCATAAAGGAAAATAAATTTTTATTTTATTTTATTTTTCATTAAATGATTTTGAATTTTTTCTTCATATTTTGACAATTTTGGATGTAATATGGATAGAAAAATTACATACGGAATACTTCAATTTTTTATGAGATGATTTTTTTCTTGTTAGTGTAAGGAACAATTATGAGTATCACTTTCTACTATTAAATAAAAATATATTGAAGGTCTAACATTTTGTGCTTATCTATTGTGAATAAAATACATAATCTATAATATCCTGTAATTTAAATATAATTTTTTATAATTATTTGTAATTATTTTGAGACCGTGAAATCTAAAGGTGTGTGATTCTGAGGTCTAGAGTGCCTGGAATGATCTGTTGAAGTTCTGTTATGCTTTAATTCGTGTGCGTACCTAGTTTTCCTGAAAAAGTGGAATAAAATTGAAACTGTTGCCTGGATCCAAAATATAACGGCACTGTTGAGTTCAGGATGACGGGTTTACCCTAGAAGCGACTCAAGTTTAGTCGACGTAGGCCTCCTGTGAGAAAAACCAAAAACGACATAACTATAAATAAAATAATTAAATAAAGTTATATTATTTTTCAAATTCTTATAAATCATGAACAGTGACTTAAATTAAAACTCTTAGAGCATGACTGAGCTTGTCATGGGTTTCCTCTCTTTATGTATATACTAATATTGTCCATAATGGGCCACCAATGAATGTTAGTTTTTCAATAAATAAAAGAATTAAGTGATAATATTTTTAAAGTAAAAGTATATAACATCTAAACGGTAACTCGGATTGAAAATCATACAATACTGTTTAGTTCTATATAGCGTCTTTCCTTTAATTAGAGAATATCCTTGGCTAGTACGAGTAGAGGGTGACGTTTAAATATTTTTCGTATTGTTTATGGTTCATTCAGTAAATCCACAAGGGGCATTTTTTAATTTTGAATTGGTTCTCAAATTAAAAATTAGAGGGCCTCGTTGAATCCACGACCCTGGGATTCTCTTAAGGGAGATTCACATTGACCGTAGTAGGTGTAGAAAAATGTTATGTTTTTGTGACATAAAAAATGAAATGAAATTTTTTTATTATTTTATTTTTTTTCTTTCTTCTCCACCAACGGACAAGAAGAGTGTGGGGCCAACGATTTGTCAAGATATTAAATGGATTGACCTGCAGATCATAATTAACAACATTGTTGGGGAATTAGGAACATTGCTTATTTATGAGCCCCCATTAATTATTTGCATTGTTACTTACCCCCCCCCCCTCCTATATATATGGAGATTGAGGAGATGTATCAGCATAGCTTCACCGAGGAACAAAGTGCTGAAGGAGTGTTGTGACGTCGATCCCTTCGAGGATGGAGACGATCCCAGCGGGAGGTGACAGGTGACACCGAACCAGAGGACGATGTATTAGTGATGTTTTTGGAAGCCTGTTCTGGGAATAAAGAACACCAACCCACCTTCAAGATGCAGACGCTCTCCAATGGGTTTATGAGGTAGGGGTTTTGATTTATTGTTTTTTATTCAACTAAATTTATTGATCCGCCTTTATCCTTCAACATCTGTATGAGCTAACACGGAGGGCATGGTCCTAAAGATCACTGCCCGAACCCTTTGACACATTGTTAATATTGTTCCCTATAAGGAAGACTGCTATCGTGGTATCACTGACTGGCTATGAAAGAGGTCGTGCACCGGCACACACAGCAAGAGGAGGCCGCAGCACTGAGCCACAATGGACATTGTAGCAGTCATCACCGTTCGACCGTGGATGTGGTGGGGCACGTCACTAGTGAGAAATGGTATCTGACTTGTCAGTCGTGAAAATAGAGGAGGTATCCAGCATGATGTTCTGCCACAGAAAGGGATCCGGCATGACCACCACACAGCCGGCGAACAGAAGTTACGACCAAAGCTACGAAAGAGGCCAAACTGGCTCCTCCGGTGGGTTTCACAATGACGGAGAAGCTCCCACACGACACCACCAATTCCCAGACCAAACGGCCACCATGTCATTTGATAGTTTGGGAGACTGGGGGATCCCACCCCCACACCGGCTAGGGTGGACCCCACATCGAGTCTCACTCCACCTCGGACCGGGCAGCCGCCATACCGGGTCGCTTCCTTTATGAGACGTCGTCCTATCTGTCCGTCCCTTTTTAGGCCATCCTCTACGGGTCAGGCCACCCCCCTTGCAGGCCGAGTTTGCCGTGACGCATCCTAAACTGGGTCCGGCCGGGTCAGTTTGAACGGGTCGGACTGGACCCGGGCCCCATCAGGCCCAAAAACATTTAAAGGGCCATATCTTGGGAACCAGGCGTCTGCCTGATGAACTGTATACCGAAATGGGACCCTTGGATTTGGATATTCCTTTTTTTATACTACAAATGAGTTTTGGAGAATGTTGGAATATGGTATGATGTATCAAAACTGAAACCAACTAGTCCCTTAGAGCTAAAATGCATATAATGCAAAGATCGGGAATCTAATTGATGTTCCATCTGTCGCATTGGAACCCTTAAGACATGGATATCCATTGGGATACTCCTTTGTGGATAATTGTGTTGGTGATGGTATGACCAATATCTCAGTGGAAGACTCTACAGAATTGATGTGCACAGGGTGAGGGGAATCCAATGGCTAGCAGTGAGGCAGAAGTTAGAGAAAGATTTTATGGCGGTTAGTACGGAGCGATCCTGTGTGGTTTAGCACCGTGCGGTACTCTGTGGATCAGAACCTAGGGGTACTGATTTGATCAGCACCTAGCAGTCCTGCGTGGATCAACACCTAGGGGTCTGATGAGGACCAACCTTAGAGTGGCACATCGTGGTTCAACGATATACCGATCTGGGGAGGATCAGATCATGTGTGGTACATTGCTGGGGTAAGTTACCTATAGATCCTAGGCATATCAGATTCTATGCGGTTATTGCGGGGGTTAGTTACCTATCGTTCCTATACGGTTAGACACCGTGTGGTTAGATTTAGTGCTTCATGATAGGATAAGATTATCTAGCTTCGTGACTAATCATCGGCAGTTCTTTACTTTCCTGAAATATTGTTTTGAGATGAGACCCTATATGAGTTGTGTATATTGCTTAGGGTTTTGTGATTAAGATAAGTATTTGTGGTTTTCCGTTGTGGAATTGTGATAGACCTTTTGGGGTCTCAGGGTCCCAACTGTGTATTGTTATACTCACCCCTTCACAGGCCTTGCATGCACCCTATTGTGTCTTATGCAGAAGACGAGCATCTGGGCTGAGGTTTGAGGGGTCCATGACCAGGTGGTACTTAGAGGAGACTGGTGGACATGGCGTGTTCTTGCGGTGATTCGTACTTACCTTTTATTTAGGATCCTCAGTGCACGATCCTAGTGCAATGTTTTACATTTTAGTTGTACTTGTACTTTTTTTATTTGAGCTTGTATTCTGGACCCCTTCAATATCAGCACTTTTTACTATGACAATTTACTTCATGGTTTCATCTTGTTTCGTTCTACTCTATGTTTTATTACATGTTTAAAGGAAATTACTTCCCGTTTTAGGGATATAACATTCCGATGATATTCGTCATCCCCTGGCCTATGGAAGGAAGGATTGGGGTAGTCACAACATGGGCCCCGGGGACGGGTCAGGAAAATGTGGTTTATGATGAGTCGGTTCTAACAATGAACTAGGACTCTGATCTGTTCTATTTGGAAATTGTGTTAATATAGTTGAGTGTGGTATCTACATCATGGAGTCCATTGTTAGTGTAGTGGGATGTATCCATAAATAAGGACCCTAAATTCCTAGTTCAGACTCTATGCATGAAAACACTGTTTTCTTGTGTTTTGAAAATGTTTTTACATGGTTTCCATGGTGTTAACTCACCAGGTATAAAATAATTATCGTGGTTCACCTATTCATTATCATGATGCCACCGTGTAGATAACCATCTAGGATTCCTAAGAGAGTACACGATGACATCCCGCTGAGTGTTGATGCTCCGGTGTAGGGACCTCTTATTATGTTTGCACCATCTGGTGGATTACTAGCATCACCACCACTTATTAGGTAGTAGTTACCCCTATCTGCACTAGCGGATGATGCACGTAGAACGAGAACATTTATGAAGTTCCAACGGTAGAGGCCTTTGAGATTTCTAGGTGAGATAGATCCCCAGGTAGCTGAGGATTAGCTGGAGGCTGTGGCTAGAGTTGTCCACCTAGCTGGGACACCAATAGAGAAGATTAGAATCCAAGATTCTATTCCTTATCAATGTGTGACCTTGAGGATGGTCCACATGGTGATGAGGCTTCGGTACATATACCACTGCCCGAGATGAAACCTTAGGGCATCTTGAAAGCTATATCACTACCCATTTTTCAGTAGTTACAAACCGCGATACCGATAGAGAAAACATGTAAGCTTAGAGACTTACACATGTTTCAGCATTCGATACCCCTCAGGTTTTGAGGTGAGCCTAGTTTACATGTATCTGAGGACTGTCTTGAACAGGTGGATGAGTTTCCATCTACCCAGGGCACCATTTGATCTGATGATGATCCTGGTAGAGATCCTTTTACATGGATCAGCAGGACGATGACAAGGTTTAGGATACCAAGATATTGTAAATAGGTTACTTTATAATGAAAAATAATGATGAAATTCTTCAAATAATGGGGTCTCATTAATTATATATCTAAGGTATGAGAGTTCCCTTGAGATTCTACAACTTTGACATGACGACATGTCAGTAGCTGAGTATTCATCGAGGCATACCAACCATCCTAGGTACTCGATGAATATAGTACAATCAGTTATATAGGGATAAAACTTTTGAGTGGGGTCTGTTTAGGGATATTCAAGACATCACTATTCCTATATGCATTCCTACTACTGTTAGGGTTCTAGAGAGAGCGTTTTTGTAAAAATGTTCTTTTGATGAGCGAATATATCCACTAAATATTAGCAGTATTAAAGTAGAAAACTGATGTCTGTCTCAGATACATGGGCATGTAAACTGTTTCTAGGAGAGGATGTGTTAGGGATAGATGAATATGTAGGGAATCATACATAGAAGTAGTGATTGTTGATATGCATGAGGTGGTATTCTTTTTAAAATGTTACAACCACCCCCCCAATGTGGTCTCCACTTAGATCAGGGTGTTGTAGGACAAGGGAAGGTAGTAGCTACATGTGGTCAAGGAATGTGACCTAAGGGCAACTAGAATGATTAGAGGTATGGTCTCTGTCTACTAATTGATTCCAAATTAATTCACCTAAGTACTTATCGTTCCTTATTTCCATGAATCTTGTTCAAGACCTATAGTTTCTGCTTAAATAATTTCCTTGAAAATTACATCTTGAGACACCTTTGGGAGGATACTCGATAATCACACATATGATGATAGTGTGATCTGAACATTGATGTGAGAGTTTGGGTTTTAACCTCTTGTTGGTAGCATCGAGGCCTTATGATGTTAGTTTGTGTATGGACTAGATCCACAATTCGTACTCATATTGACGGTATTAGGAAAAAAGTTTTTTGTTTATCTATAATGTTGGAATTGGGTTTTCCTTAGTCGGTGAAAAAAGGGGAAATATAGGTAGCATAGGATAAATCAGGCATGGGAGGGTGGAACCGATCACTCTTGAGTCAGCCATCCTTACCCTTGTGGCTGTAGAAGTTTTTAGTTTTAAATTCCCGACAATAGTTGCAGTGTGTGGGGACATCCTTTCAAAATAATTTTCCATGATTACCTCCCTGAAAGGGGAGGTACTTATTCTTTTGTTGAGTACTACAATATATGTTTACCAGACTTTTTGAGGGTAGAAAAATCCTAGTTAGCTTTGATGAAGAAGGGGGAGAATTTATTGTGGAGAAAGAAGTGTCAGCAGAGAATTAATAATTCAATACAGTGATAATGGCTATAGGTCTTCGAGGACTATGACTTTGAGATAGTCTATACTCCTAGGAAGGGGAACATGGTAGCAGATGGACTCAGTAAGAGGTCAGGACTACTGTTTCTAAGGGAAGATACAGAGTAGCTTACCATGATTCGGATATCCTTCATGGATAGATATGGAGTCGCATACCTCCAGTATATGACTATGACATTTCCAATTCTTCAGCGAGTTTGGGAGGTGTAGCTTGGAATGATGACTACAAGGCCCAACGTGCATAGATCACCTTAAAAAGGACTCTTGAAATATTATCTGAAGGTGGAGAGCACGTTATCCTCATCAAAAGATGCACAATGTTACCAGTGACGCTTTGGGAGGAGGTTTTGGGGGAGTTCCATACATCCCCTCTGGAAGTACATCATAGTGTGGAGAAGTTGTACTAGGACCTACAGCGTCAGCACTGGTGTCGTTGGATGAATAATGTAGTGGTAGTGTTTGGTTCATGATGCCTCACTTGTCAGCAAGTGAAGACCGAGCATCAGGTTCCAATAGGCTTAGCACAACCACTAGAGGTTCCGGAGTGGAAGTGGGATGGGATCTCGATGGACATTGTGATAGGGCTCTGACATACTGCCTGAGGATATGATTCTATGTGGGTGATCGTTGATATACTCACCATGTATTCCCACTTCCTACTAATCCAAGTGTAAGGATCAGTATAGATATTGGGAAACCTATACGAAAAAGATATTGTACGACTTAATGGGGTGCCATAGACGATCGTCTATGCCCATAAAACTCATTTTACATCCTAATTGTGGAATGGATTATAGGATGTGTTCCAGACTCAGCTACATTAGAGCACCACCTTTCTACCTTAGACGAATGGTTAGACAGATCAGACCATTCAGACACAAGAAGACTTTAATCATTTATGTGTCATAGATTTTGGTTGTAGTTGGGATGATCACTTCCCCTTGGCGGAGTTCGCATACAACAACATTAATCACTCCAACATCAGTATGGAACCATTTGAGGCCCTATACTGTTGACTGTGAATATCACACAAATGCTGGACAGACCTAGGGGAGTTAGATCCTATGGGTCCAGAGTTCGTACGAGCTACCACTAAGAAGGTTCATATAATCCAAGAGAAGATGAATAATATGAAGAGCCGAGAAAATCCTTATGATAATTGGAGATGGAGAACATTAGAGTTCAATTAGGGGGACCACATATTATTGCAAGTCTCCCATTGACAGGTACTAAATATATTTTCCTGACGCGGCAAGTTAACACAAAGGATTATTTGTCCATTTCTAATATATCAGAGTATAGTTGAGGTGGAATACCACTTGTCACTTCCACTATAGTTGGAGAGGCTACACGACGTCTTCCATGTATCCAGATAAAGAGGTATGTGCATCACCTATATCACATCATCGACAAGGGTGAGTTGGTATTTGATGATGGGGTGACTTTTATGGAGTTCTCGATGGAGATAGAGGATCGATAGGAGGGAGTTCTACATGGACTGTTTATCAATCTAGTTTGTGTTTGGTGGTAGCATGGGGACCTCTTGGAGAGCACATGGGAGTGGGTGGCTCACATTACTGATATGTACACTCACTCTTTTGATTATCCTTTGTTTTGGCATTAAGGGATGTAAAGCCTAAGGTGGGGAGAATGTAATATCTCAATATTTCTATATTTTTTTTAATTACATTCAATTATTTCATGTACATGAAATCAGTCGACACATGATTTTGAGGCTCGAAGTTCCTGAAATATTCCATCGAAGCTTTGTTAATCTCTAATTAGCACGCATAACAAGTTTTCCTGAATAAGTGGGGTAACTCGTAAATGGATATCTAGATCAGAAATCTGAGGACACTGTTGCATTTACGAAGGAGGGTTTAACCTAGGTGTGACTGAAGTTTAGTTGGTGTAGGCCTCCTGTGTGAAAACCCTGAAGTGGCATAACCATAAATAAAATAATTAAGTAAAGTTATATTATTTTAAATGTTCTTATAACACACGAATAGTGAATCAAAATTAAAATTTTATAACACTACTGTGATTGTGAGGGAATTCACTTTTAGGAAGATATTAACATTGGCATGCAAGGGAAACTAGTGAAAGTTAGTTTTTGGCCGTATGAGAAATAATTATGTGACAATAATTTTATTGTAAATATCCAAAATATCTAAATGGTAGCTCAGATTGAAAATTCGAGAGTACCATTGAGTTTGTTGGAGCATGTTTCCCATAGACAAAGCCTAACCTCGACTGACGCGGGTTGAGGGTGACTGTTAATAATTTCTTGAACTTTTTTCGTGTATGTTTTGTAAATGTGCGAGAGACGTTTTCTATCTTTTGAACCGGTGATCAGAATAAAAATCAGAGGGCATCATTAAATCCGTAGTGTCTGGATTCTCTTAAGGGATACATCACATTGAAAATAGTAGGTCTGGAGAAAAAGTAGTGTTTTGTGACTATTTAAATGAGATGAAATTAAATAATTTTATTATTTTATTTTTATTATTTCTTTCTCCTCCACCAATGAACAAGATGAGTTTGGGGCCATCAATGTGTCGAGCCAATAAATGGATTAACCTATTGAACTTATGTGATGATATATTTGGGGAATTAAAAAGGTTCCTTATTTAGGATCCCCCCCAATAATTCCCCACATTGTTACATAACCTCCCCATCTCCTATATATATGGAGCTTGGGGAGGGGTATCGTCATAGATTTTACACGCAACAAATTGTTGAAGCAGTTCCATTACACTGAACCCTTAGAGGATAGAACGGGCCCTAGTGGGTGGGGACGAGTGACACTGAACCGGAGGACATATTATGAGTGGCTTCATTGGATGACTGTTGTGGGACCAGGGAACACAAACCCACCATCATGCCGTATACCCTCTCTAATGGGTTTACGTGGTAGGGTATTGATTTATTTTTTTTTTAATTCAATTGAATTTAATTAACCCCCTTTATCTTTCCCCTTGATTACGAGCTAACGCAGAGGGCATGATCCTACCAAAAATGGTCTAAACACTCCTCCACATTGTTAATATTAGGCCCACCATGGAATAATGCCATATTGGCAGCACCGACCGGATACAAAGGTATTTTTTCACAGACACATGCTGAAAGAGGAGGCCATGGCATAGAGCCGTGGTGGTAATCAGAGTGGCTGGCACTGGCCGACCACAGATGTGGTGTGGCGTGCTGTTGTTTCCCTATGGTGTGTAAAGGTCACAGATCATCAATCGTAGTGCACAAAGGAGGCGGAAAACATTATTCATGGCTGTGAAAAGGGAGGAAGTGCGACCAACACACCACCAGTGAGTGGGAGGTGGCGTGACCAGTGCATCGCCAGTGAATAGAAGCTACGACCGAAGCTACGGCAGAGGCCAAACCCGCACCTCTGGCAGGTTTCACAGTGACCGAGTGGTTCCCACGCGACACTGACTCTTTGCAAACTGAATGGGGGACACCCCCCCCCCTCGTGCTGTCTTGGTAGGACCCCACAGCGGGTCGCACTCCCCCTCAGATCAGGCCAACACCCTAGCAATCTGCCACCCTAGAAGGACACCGCCTTTATAGGTAGGATCACCCCTTTTGGGATGTCCTATATGGGATAGATTTCCATTGTGGGCCTCACCCATTGTGGGCTGAGATCGACCTTGGCCTAGTGGGATGAGTCCGCTGTGAACCTTAAACTTTTAAAGGTCCATAACTTAGGAACCTTGCTTCCTCTTGACAAAATGTCTGTGGCGATGGGACCCTTTCATCAAGATAATACTTTTGGTATAATAAATATGAGAATTAGGGATAGTTGGTATATATCTTGGTTGGATAAAAATTGAATCCATCCGGCCCACCGAAGCAAAAACATATATAACTCACAGATTCACCATTCGATTGACACACCGTCTATCTTGTTCAAACCCTTACGACATGGCGGACATTTTGGTTACTCCTTTGTGGATCACTGTGGTGGTCGTGGTATGACTAATATCTCAAGTGGAAAACATTATAGAACTCGAGCGTACTGGGTGTGAGAATTCTTGTGGCTGGCAGTGAGGCAGAGGTTGGAGACAAATCATAGAGATGTTAGTACAAAGATGATCTGTGTGGGTCTGCAACTAGAGGTCCTCTATTGTTCAGCGCCTAGATGTCTTGTGTGGTTCATCACCAAGATGCACTTTGTGGATCATCACCTAGAAGTCCGATGATGACCAGCCTTATCATGGCCCATCGTGGTTCATCGATATACTGATCTTTAGCGGATCAGATCTTGTGTGGGTCATTGCGGGGTTAGTTACCTATCGATACTGGGAGGATCAAATCCTATGTGGTTCATTACAAGGGTTAGTTACCTATCGATCATGTGTGGGTCAGACTCCGTATGGTCATCAGTAGTGCCTCTTGACAGAATAAGATGATCTAGCTTCGGGACTAATCATCTGTACTTCTATACATTACTAAAAACATGGTTTGAGAAGATACTTTATTTGTGTAGTGTCTATTGCTTTGTGTTTTGTGATTGAGATCTGTCTAGTTGGTTTTACTTTGTGGAATTTTGAGAGTCCATCGAGGGTCTCTAAATCTCTACTCAGAATTGTAATACTCACCCCATCATGGACATCGACCGCCCCTTGTTTTGTCTAGTGTAGACAATGAGCATCTTGGGTGAGGTTTGAGGGGGCTGTGACCAAGTGGTAAAAAGATGATAAGGGAATATGTGGAGTTTTGTGGAAGTGATCTGTACATACTCATTAGGTAGGATCTTTAGTGGATGATCCAAGAGAAGTTTTGTACTTTTCAGTTGTACTTGTACTTTTTTTAGTTGGGCTTGTATTCTAGCCTCCTTCACTTTCATCACTCAATAATACAGCAGTTTACTTCAGGGTTGCATCTTGTTGCATTATACTTTGTCTGTTTTTATAGCTTCAATGGAAATTATTTCACATTTTTGTGATATTACATTTCTGGTGCTAGTCACCATCCCCTGTCTTATGGATGGCGGGCTTGGTGTAGTTTTTACACAGGCCCCATGGGATGGCTCATGATATTCATAGTGATTTTGGTATATGTATTAGTAAAAAAACAATTATTTTGGATAAAAAAAATTCATAACAGTAATTAAAAATTCATCACATCACACATGAGACAGGTATATTCATATAAGACACCATTTCAATAGGGCTAACACCAAAAGGAGATAATAATTTAAAATTAATTATAATGCAAAAAAAAATAGTGTAATCATTTTTGAAAACAATGAAATTCATATATATTTCATTTAAATATCTAGATTATTTGAATGGTAATTATTAAATGATAATTTATCTACACCATGTTTATCTATCTCTCGAAAGTAAAAAACCCTCCACAAAAATTTGGGAGAACATTTTTCAATATTTTTAATATGTTTTCTTGAAGATTTATTGAAAACATATTGGAGATATGTTCTGAAAAAAAATTAGACAATGATTTCATAAAACATTTTGAAAAAAATATTTCATATAAATATTCCAAGTAATTGTTTCTTGTAAATATTCCAGAAAAATGTTTATCAAAAAATTTATAGAGAATTATTTCCTTAAAAAAAATTTCATGGTTTTCTATATTAATTTGAAGAAATGTTTTAATTTATAATAAATTTAGTTAGACAAATATCCGTTGTAATGTTCAGTGAAGGAACTCTATAATTTTTTTAATTGGGAAGACAGAAGTTTATATTACCTGAAACACATTCCTAATAACATACCAATTTTTTCTTATTAGTGGTCTACATTGAATTTTTTTTGTAAATTATTATATCTTTTTTTATAATCAATTTGATAATGTTTTTATAAAAATAATCATTCTAATTTCCTTTATAAATATCAGTTTTTCATTGAAAAAAATATAAAAATTATATAAAAAAATTATAATTCTTCATTTTAGGTAATTATTTCCTAGTTCAAGAAATTTTATCAACCATTGAATTAATTTTATGGTTTATATTTAATCTATTAGATTTTAGGATTTTATTTCAACAATCACTTTGATCCTAAATGAAATTTTATTGGGACGCTCTTACCATTCTCAAAATTTATTCTAGAGATGAATTTGTGTCCAATTTTTCCCTTTATTTGAAAATTTTTAGTAAATATGATGGTTTTAAAATTATTATGAAATTTATTTCATGAAAAACATTTATGATTTAGAAAATAGTGAATTAGTAAAATAAATTCAAAAGGAATGGAATTTTAAATATAAATATGACACTTTATTCTAGTTGGAAATGGATTTCCATGTGGTTTAATTGTTCAATTTGATTATAATGATGATTTTGATCCATAATGTAAAAACATAATTTGAGAATAATAAATGTCTATAGTGGTTAATTAATTAGATATCCTAAATAATATAATTTTTATTCTAATGGGAAATCATATAAATTCATCATTAATCAATTTTATGAGTTGTTTAATATTCCACTATAAAGAGAATAAAACATTTTTTAACAAAAATTTCAATAGAATGTCGATTGATTTCAAATACCTCATTTTTAATTCATAATTTTTTCATTTTATGATAATTTTTTGGAGGTATAAAATTCACCCCCAAACCTAAAAATAAATCAATTTCTGATTCAATATTTTTTAAAAGCATGTAAATGAAAAAAAAAACTGTTATTCCTTCTATGGATTAACTAGTAGATGTTAAGACCAATGAAGAGTCACCTCAAAACAATTCACTTATATCTACTATTCCTCATATAGATTAGCTGACAGATGTTTCAAGTGTTATTGAGTCTAAATGGAAGGATAAAATTGAAGGATTCATTATAGTTAAAACTTTTATAGAAGAAGTATAAATTTATATACAAAAATATTTTTAAGAATATAATGATGTAAAAGATGAATCCTCATATCCAAAATAATAGTATCATGTAATAATAATGAAAAGATTAATAAAATATTCAAATTTTTTTAAATAGGTGAATAATTTTTTTTGATATAGATGAAATGTAAGTTGGAACCTCAACTTATTTATCCACTCTGTTATAATATGAGGTTTATAAATTTATCATGAAAAAGAATATTCCTCTGAGAATAATGAGAAATGGTTTTAATACAAATCATGAGACCAATATTTATATGATAAATAAGTTTACGTTATGGAATTTCTTAAAAAAAAATTTTAAAAAGAAGTTGGGAGAACATCAAGAACTATAACTCCATCAGTTCAAAATTAATTGACGTATTCTAATTAATATAAATATTCTTTTTGAATGTCGTTTATTTTAAAATATATCAAATCTCACTTAAAATGTGTGAAAAAATATTATTTTTTATGGTTTTATGAAATCATATATAAATTCCATTTCTCATGGGAATTCACTTTTTACATTAGATGGATGGATATAATATCACCATATGGATGTTTTTAATGTGTTTAATAGAGAATGTAAAAAAATTAAATAAGATGAACTATTTCATGTTTACCTAGACATTATTTATTTTGATAGTGGAATAAATTTACTTCATATGAACTATTATAGACCTATATGTAACGCCCCGACCCCAGCTACCCAGAGTCGGTGCTTTACTTCGTATCATTGGCATGATCACAAAAGATCAAGTCTCGAAAGACCGATTAGTTTAGTAGCCCTGGACACACTAGATACATTCATAAGTCTTACATTACATCATAAAGTGAAAAAACTATTAACAAAGTCTTCATAGTCCACACTCATATCCTATTCTGACTATCCCTGCAGGTCATTCATAAAATACTTCTTCACATCCTGGAAAATATTAAAACATTGAAAGGGGTGAGCTCAGATGCTCAGTAAGGATAAAAATATTGCGGAAGCATTCATAAATAAACATAAAAATTTAAGGCAATGTATAACTAAAACAAAAGCCTTTTAAACTTGAACATCAACATAATATGGAAAAAGTAAAATGAGATAATGCCATTCACTTCTTCACATGGATATTCTACTGGTCGAATAATCACATGCAATATCAATAACCACTTTCATAATGATGGAATGCATAATGCCAGACTATCATAACCACGTAGTCAAGGCCTCGTGCCAAGACCACAAATAAGATTTTGTCAAGGCCTTGTGCCAAGACACTAGTTTGTCTCATGAGACCTGCCGATGCATCGAGGAGCTATAGCGGGCTCCACCCGTCACTTATTAAGTCTAATGCATTCCTCATATGAATAGGTTTAAACATATCATAAAACATAAAATAATCGTATCACATAAAACATGCATAAAGGAAACATAACATTTCCACATTTCAATCACAAGATATAAATAAAACACATTGATATAATAAAAACGCTTTCAAAACCATTTTCAATACCAAAATAAAAGAAAGTTAAAACTTTGTATTTATTTTTCATTAAAATAAAATGATGGCTTGTAGAGGAAGCCAAAACTCAAATAATGGTCACGGCGGCGGAGAAGACATTGTTGCCGCATAAGTACGGAATGAAAAACATTCCCATTTTGTCATTTAGTAAAACGCTTCGTATAAAAAAGATTCCTTTTGAATAAACGTAAAAGTCAAAGGGGTTTATACACCATATAAAAGAAAGGTGTGTATAAAACCAAATATGCCTCAATGAAAGGGGATTGAGACGAAGTCCTTAAAAGATCATTTTTAAAATAAAATAGATCTATTATGTGTATTCACTATAGGTACACATAAAGAAAGTAAAAATACAAGATAATACATAATAATATCCTGACATAATTGGAAAGTAGGAGATTAACCCAAAGAATGGAAGTTGGGTTAAGAAGTTCCCTTACCTTGTGTCCGACTTGACTCAACCATTCTTTAACCTCCTGAATAATAAACTAGATTTAATATCTACCTTATTAAGAACCATTTTAAATTTCATTATCCTTTTTATATCACTTATTACAATGTTATGAACATTATGTAGTTATTTAAGTTAATAACGGTCGTTTTGTCGATCTTTGGTAACTTGAGTCAACAATAAACTTCTTATAATTACAAGTTGTTCATGTGGTAGAATATCCATTATATCCAGAATTATATTCATTATTTAGATGTCATATATATCTTATATATCCAGTATATACATTTATTTATAATATTACGTAACATTTAGAGGTAAGAAATGAAATGCACCGTTCATGGAGACGGTAAGCCGTACGTACGCATGAACGCTACTTTAATTTCTATTTCATATTTAATGGAATGAAATCATAATTATATAAAGGTATAATATAGTTCCAGTATAATATCATATATAATATCATTTACTCCATCCTTTATACATCCCACATATGGCATTAATGATTCACATCACTTTGAGGGGGCGGTAGTCCGCACTTCCAAAAATGAAATTATGGCGTTTTACCCATAATGGAAATCATAAATTATTCCATAAATGAGAAATACAGAAGCATAACTAAAACATAAACATATTATATATCATATATAAAAATAGTTACATCTTAATGGCCACCTTTGAAGGTGTTATATGAGTGTTGAACAATCATCGTTTCGTGAGGCAGAAATTCGCCATCCACAGAAACCGTATGTTCATTAACCATTAGATGTAGGTGTGTGTAAGTGTAGCTAGAATCCTTCTTATAAAAACATACTAGTATATTGAGGATACTGGTGTTGTTACAAAAGAAATGAATAAAAAGCGTTTAGGGGGTTGGAGAAGAAAAATAAACCAAAACAACATTAGAGAAGACATTACCTCAAAATCGGGTAACTCTTTTTGATTTAGGCCAAAGGCTTCCTTGGGAAGAGTTCTGCCCAAATTGAGGCTTCTAGGAGTAAGAGAGGGATGTTGGGAGAGTATTTGGGCAGAGTTTGGCCGATCCAAATGGCTTGAAGGTGTGAATAAGGTGGGAGAGGTGGGGGCCTTTTATAAGTGGAGAGGAGGGGCCCTTTTGGAAAGATTGAAATGTTACATTATTACACAATGCTTTTCGGATTCTAAAGGTCCCACACTTATATAATTCGAGGATAAGGTGATAATGGTTCGAAATATCCTCATCCAATTGGCTTTGGACAAGTGTAAGCCTTGTATTTTGCATTATCTTCCCATTTTATTTAAATAGTTAAATAATGAGGTCATCGCTGCATCATCATGATGTCATAAATAATTTAATTTATTTAATGTCTAAAAATTATAAAAAAAATATTATGATGTATTAAATCTTTTTATCTTTCTAATGAATATTTATAATCAAAATTTGGACTTTTGTAACCCCACTTAAAAACTATTTTAGTAAAACAACTCATGTTTGTGTCAATTTAATTTTAACATTAAATAAATATATATTAATGTCATTTTCCAACTAAAGTGGCTCCATGGGGCCCCCAAGTTGACCCATGGGTTGTCTTGGTCGGCCATGACTCATCCAATAGGAGTAGGACAAGTTTCATGCTCATCTCATATTATTATAACATTATTTGTACCTTAAACTACACTAATTACCTCTAATCGCGATTAAGAACTTAAAAGTTACTATTCACCAAAAAATTATTTTAATCTCATTGAACCACATTTTACTTCTTATTGACAACCATGTATGTTGGATTTTTGAAAATCAAATCATAGAAGTGGTAATATTTCATTTAAACGAAAAATCAGTTATTTAACTACCACTTAGTGGTTTCACTATTCATCAAAAATTGAAGTTTTTCAGAACAATGCCAAAATTTCACCCTAAGCTATAATTGATATTACGAATTCAAAAATGATGTCTATTTTACAAAATTCCAATCATATAAGTTGCATTAATTAATTTTATAATTAATTCCCGCTGTCACAACAAATAGCGTGTTTTTAAGAAACAATTTATATCAAAAGATTGACAATTGTTTATGTCCAATTTTAATGTTAAATTAATTATAATGACCACCATTGGATAAAATAGTAAAAATATATTCTAATTATACTTTAAAACCACTAAATAGTATAATTTATCACTATAAATTATTTTGATTAAAAAAGTTGTTTTTAAGTATTTTTCACAATTCATAAAAAATTAGATGTTCTCAGAAAAATACCAAAAATTCAACATAGGCTAATTTAGATATTATGAATACAAAAATGAAGTCCATTTTGAAATATAAAATTTCTATAATTTTAAAAAGTGTTTATTAGTATTCATAACGGCTACTTTGATTAGTCGTGGTGTTTTAGACTTCGAAGTTGCGTACAATGCAAGCTATTGCATTATTGAAAGAGAGGCATATCGTGGAAGCTCGGGGTGTTACATTCTCCCCTCCTTCAATAAATTGCGTCCTCGCAATTTGAAAATTTTCTTGGAAAATAAAAGGTTGAAAATAGAAAATACCATTGAGGAAAACCCACATCGGAAATAAGATTAATAAAATTTAGCCTTAATAAGAGGGAAAGGGAAATGAAAAAGTCACCACCCAATTATGATCTCGATTAGGAGAACATTGGTGGAAATTAGAGACATATAATTGGAGGAAAAACGTAAATATTTGTAGGGAGCGATTGGGGTCATCAATCACAATCAACTGTCAAATTGAGGGCCTCAAAGCCTTCAATCTATGTTGATTTAAAATATCATCAGTTCAACAAGACATAAGGTATTAGGATAACACATTTTTTTGTTTTAATATCCCTTTACTAAAGTTTAAGAATTAATTTATTCATTGAATAAGAGATTGGTATATATATATTTATGCTTGACAATTAGAGTTTCAACCTTCAACACATCTTTCACTCAAAAAGATAATAGAACTCAAAAATATTATACTTATCCTAATTGTATAAGGTTCCAAATGTTAACACATACCATTTAGATTAGTAAAATTATTTTGTAATAACCAGGGACTTCCTGTAGGCTAGTGGTAGGAAATAAAGGCTTGTCGGACTATGGTTGTGGGTTCGATTCCTGCAGCTTTGTCCGACGCGACGGTTTATTCCCCACCCTGCAGGTTGTCCTTTTTCCTAAAACTATAGTATTATAATATTCCAAAAATAATCTTCAGAAATTCTTTAACCTTAAACAATACTATCCATGGTTCAACTTAATCCATTCCAACCTTAATAGTTATCCAAAATACCTCCGTCCAGACTTTCTCTAAAAGGTCTCTAAATTCCAAAATCAATTGTAACATCAGATTCCCCAAACAAAGAAAAGTTTCTCTTATTGTCACATACTAAAAATATGATTACCTTAATCATATTAAAATCTTACTGAAATCAACAAGTACTGCAGTACAATCCATATATATATATATCACATTATTCTTATAACCAGAATATAATCCTTGAGTCCAAAAGCACCAATACATTAATTATTCCGCTTCAACTGTAGTCACAGCATAAGATTGGCCTTGATCCCTTGGCCTTTTCTGAGGTAAGTTTCCTTGACGCTTAGGACATTCGTTTGCATAATGCCCTGTTTCCCTACAATTGTAGCATTCAACTTTGACAGCCTCTTTCTTTCGCTTGCAATCACGAGCCTGGTGACCCTTTTCTCCACATTTATAACAAACTCCCATTCCTTTTAGGAAAGTACCAGGGTGATTCTTCCCACAATTATCACATAACGGAAAATCCTTCTTTCCCTTTTTCCCTTTATCTGTCTCTTGTTCCACCGTTCCCTTCTTCTCTTGCTTTACTTTGTTATCATAAGACTTAGAGAATTCCTTTTCTGTCTTGATAGCACACGAGACAATATCTTCGTATGATGAGAAGGATTGTGATACTAAAGCTCGATGGAGAAATGGTTTTAACCCATCAAAGAAACGATCAATCTTACTCCTTGGGTTACGTATATATTCGGCAGCATGCCTCGCTAACCTTGTAAAGTTAGCCTCATACTTTGCGACATTCTCATCCTCCTTCTGCCTTAAACTCAGAAATTGCCTTTCAATATCTGCTCGATGGTCACGAGGAAAATATTTTTCTAAGAAAAGCTCTTTGAACACCCTCCATTCCATATTCGTTACGTCATCATCTTCCTTTGTGTTTTGAATCAGTGACCGCCACTGATCGGCATCTCCAGTGAGGCGGTAAACTGCCATGACAACCTTCTCCCTTTCACTACTCCCCAAGGCATGGAATATTTTCTCTAAGGAATTTATCCATTGCTCACCTACTGTAGGATTTGTACTCCCATTGAAGGTTGGTGGTTGTTGCCTCATGAAACGTTCTAGCATTGATCCTCCACGTTGCGGATCAGGGTGCTCCATATGAGTAAGGTTATTATTCATAACCTGCGTGAGTTGTCCCAGTACGGTGAGAAGCTGATCAGTACCAGTTGTATCTCCAGATCCACAGTAATTATCTTGAGCAGGAGGGCAATCCCTACACGGAGTTCGTGCATTGATACAGTTTCCATTCCTTCCACTAGGCGCCATTTCTAAACAATGGAATAAACTAGATTAGTTTATGAATCAAAATACATAATTCCATACTTGTTAAACACTTTACATAAATTGAACTATTTATGGATATAATCCATAATCATAAAAAGAAAAGTTTTCTTTGAGGAATTATGTACTCATAACCCTTCATAGTGGTTTGTAAATAAAATGAGAATTATCCTTAGCATATCCTCCGGGAGTGTCGTAACCAAGAGTGCAGCAAGGCCCGTTGTCGTGCACTAGTTCCCGTTCGAGTCCAGCTCAAAGCGGTGTTTTCGGGTTTTACCCCTAGGTACATCTGTGCCAGAGCCGCCTCTACTTGCTCGTATCCAGACAGGGATGTATTGCTCAGAAAACTCATAACATCTCTATAATACCAAAATTCTAGGAAGTTATTCTATACTAATCCTCAAAGTCTATCTTTGGGCTATGTGCTCTAATCAGAGTTTATATAAATCTAGCTTCCAAGGTTAGTACTAAACTTCCTCTGATACCAACTGTAACGCCCCGACCCCAGCGACCCAGAGTCGGTGCATTACATCGTAACATCGGCATGATCAGAAAAGATCAAGTCTCGAAAGACCAATTAGTTTAGTAGCCCTGGACACACTAGATACATTCATAAGTCTTACATTACATCATAAAGTGAAAAACTATTAACAAAGTCTTCATAGTCCACACTCATATCCTCTTCTGACTATCCCTGCAGGTCATTCATAAAATACTTCTTCACATCCTGGAAAATATTAAAACATTGAAAGGGGTGAGCTCAGATGCTCAGTAAGGATAACAATATTGCGGAAGCTTTCATAAATAAACATAAAAATTTAAGGCAATGTATAACTAAAACAAAAGCCTTTTAAACATGAACATCAACATAATATGGAAAAAGTAAAATGAGATAATGCCATTCAATTCTTCACATGGATATTCTACTGGTCGAATAATCACATGCAATATCAATAACCACTTTCATAATGATGGAATGCATAATGCCAGACTATCATAACCACGTAGTCAAGGCCTCGTGCCAAGACCACAAATAAGATTTTGTCAAGGCCTTGTGCCAAGACACTAGTTTGTCTCATGAGACCTGCCGATGCATCGAGGAGCTATAACGGGCTCTACCCGTCACTTATTAAATCCAATGCATTCCTCATATGAATAGGTTTAAACATATCATAAACCATAACATAATCGTATCACATAAAACATGCATAAAGGAAACATAACATTTCCACATTTCAATCACAAGATATAAATACAACACATTGATATAATAAAAACGCTTTCAAAACCATTTTCAATACCAAAATAAAAGAAAGTTAAAACTTTGTAGTTATTTTTCATTAAAATAAAATGATGGCTTGTAGAGGAAGCCGAAACTCAAATAATGGTCACAACGGCGGAGAAGTCATTGTCGCCGCATAGGTACGGAAAGAAAAACATTCCCTTTTTGTCGTTTAGTAAAACGCTTCGTATAAAAAAGATTCCTTTTGAATAAACGTAAAAGTCAAAGGGGTTTATACATCGTATAAAAGAAAGTTGTGTATAAAACCAAATATGCCTCAATGAAAGGGGATTGAGACGAAGTCCTTAAAAGATCATTTTTAAAATAAAATAGATCTATTATGTGTATTCACTATAGGTACACATAAAGAAAGTAAAAATACAAGATAATACATAATAATATCATGAAATAATTGGAAAGTAGGAGATTAACACAAAGAATGGAAGTTGGGTTAAGAAGTTCCCTTACCTTGTGTCCGACATGACTCAATCGTTCTTTAACCTCCTGAATAATAAACTAGAGTTAATATATACCTTATTAAGAACCATTTTAAATTTCATTATCCTTTTTATATCACTTATTACAATGTTATGAACATTATGTAATTATTTAAGTTAATAACGGTCGTTTTGTCGATCTTTGGTAACTTGAGTCAACAATAAACTTCTTATAATTACAAGTTGTTCATGTGGTAGAATATCCATTATATCCAGAATTATATTCATGATTTAGATGTCATATATATCTTATATATCCAGTATATACATTCATTTATAATATTACGTAACATTTAGATGTAAGAAATGAAATGCACCGTTCATGGAGACGGTAAGTCGTACGTACGCATGAACGCTACTTTCATTTATATTTCATATTTAATGGAATGAAATAATAATTATATAAAGGTATAATATAGTTCCAGTATAATATCATAAATAATATCATTTACTCCATCCTTTATACATCCCACATATGGCATTAACGATTCACATCACTTTGAGGGGGCGGTAGTCCGCACTTCCTAAAATTAAATTATGGCGTTTTACCCATAATGGAAATCATAAAGTATGCCATAAATGAGAAATACAGAAGAATAAGTAAAAAATAAACATATTATATATCATATATAAAAATAGTGACATCTTAATGGCCACCTTTGAAGGTGTTATATGAGTGTTGAACAATCATCATTTCGTGAGGCAGAAATTCGCCATCCACAGAAACCGTATGTTCATTAACCATTAGATGTAGGTGTGTGTAAGTGTAGCTCTAATACTTTTTATAATAACATACTAGTATATTGAGGATACTGGTGTTGTTACAAAAGAAATGAATAAAAAGAGTTTAGGGGGTTGGAGAAGAAAAATAAACCAAAACAACATTAGAGAAGACATTACCTCAAAATTGGGTAACTCTTTTTGATTTGAGCCAAAGGCTTCCTTGGGAAGAGTTCTGCCCAAAGTGAGGCTTCTAGGATTAATAGAGGGATGTTGGGAGAGTATTTGGGCAGAGGTTGGCCGATCCAAAAGGCTTGAAGGTGTGAATAAGGTGGGAGAGGTGGGGGCATTTTATAAGTGGAGAGGAGGGGCTCTTTTGGAAAGATTGAAATGTTACATTATTACACAATGCTTTTCGGATTATAAAGGTCCCACACTTATATAATTCGAGGCTAAGGTAATAATGGTTCGAAATATCCTCATCCAATTGGCTTTGGACAAGTGTATGCCTTGGATTTTGCATTATCTTCCCATTTTATTTAAATTGTTAAATAATGAGGTCATCACTACATCATCATGATGTCATAAATAATTTAATTTATATAATGTATAAAAATTAAAAAAAATATTATGATGTAGGAAATATTTTTAGCTTTATAATTAATAGTTATAATCAAAATTTGGACTTGTGTAACCCCACTTAAAAACTGTTTTAGTAAAACAACTCATGTTTGTGTCAATTTAATTTAAACATTAAATAAATTTATATTAATGTCATTTTCCAACTAAAGTGGCTCCATGGGGTCCCCAAGTTGACTCATGGGTTGTATTGGTCGTCCATGACTCATCCAATAGGAGTAGGACAAGTGTCATGCTCATCTCATATTATTATAACATTATTTGTACCTTAAACTACACTAATTACCTCTAATCGCGATTAAGAACTTAAAAGTTACTATTCACCAAAAAATTATTTTAATCTCATTGAACCACATTTTACTTCTTAATGAAAACCATGTATGTCGGATTTTTGAAAATCAAATCACAGAAGTGGTAATATTTCATTTAAACGAAAAATCAGTTATTTAACTACCACTTAGTGGTTTCACTATTCATCAAAAATTGAAGTTTTTCAGAACAATGCCAAAATTTCACCCTAAGCTATAATTGATATTCCAAATTCAAAAATTATGTCTATTTTACAAAATTCCAATCATATAAGTTGCATTAATTAATTTTATAATTAATTCCCGCTGTCACAACAAATAGCGTGTTTTTAAGAAACAATTTATATCAAAAGATTGACAATTGTTTATGTCCAATTTTAATGTTAAATTAATTCTAATGACCACCATTGGATAAAATAGTAAAAATATATTCTAATTATAAATTAAAACCACTAAATAGTATAATTTATCACTATAAATTATTTTTATTAAAAAAGTTGTTTTTAAGTATTTTTCACAATTCATAAAAAATTAGAAGTTCTCAGAAAAATACCAAAAATTCAACATAGGCTAATTTCGATATTACGAATACAAAAATGAAGTCCATTTTGAAATATAAAATTTCTATAATTTTAAAAGTGGTTATTACTATTCATAACGGCTACTTTGATTAGTCGTGGGGTTTTAGAACTCGAAGTTGCGTACAATGCAAGCTATTGAATTATTGAAAGAGAGGCATATCGTGGAAGCTCGGGGTGTTACATATATGTAGAATAACATCATACATTCTCCCAGATTTTTAATTTTCATTATACCAGAAGTAACCCACCAGATTCAAAATGGTGATATTTTCTAATCTCTATCATATTGAGATAATATGATGAGCCATTCATTTAAATATTTTTTTTTCTAATTCCATTTATACCTACTCTGATAGATGGTGAAAATAACATTATGATATTACTAATAAATATATGTTAAAATGATTATGTCAAAATTAATGTATTGTTTATTGCTAGGAAATCATTTTAATATTAGATTTTAATTTTCAAATGAAATATATGGTGAGTAATATTTTTTATATTTTTATTATCTTTTGATTAACTTTATATGTGTGTCCAATATGGATTTATTGAGGGATTCCATTATCAAATAATAAATATGATATGTTGATAATTTGATTAGGTATCTTAGGTAAATGGAAACCTATGTTATGTTCAAAATTTGTTATTGATTACATAATTAGCTACGTTGTAATATCCAATAATATAGTGAATATTGTGTACAACTTATCTCAAAGTTATTAAAATTATTGATAATAAATTATAATTTGTATAAATATTATTATAATGTATTTTTGTATATTTTTTATGTTATATATAAATTTTTCCATTTCTTGTCATTACAAGACCATATTCCCTATAAAATTATATAATAAATCATAAATATATTGTGATTATATTTATAACATATGATTATATTTATTTCATAATGAATATTCCTTTGTTAAAATTTTTGAAAAGATTTCTTCCATATATTAAGGATGGTTTTATAAAATAATTTTCAATACCACTATTGAAAAACAAATAATGTTTTGATAATATGGGATATTTACTAAGGGAAACACTTGGGTTTATATATTTTGGTTTTTAGTCTAGTTTCAAAGGGTAGGAAAGTTCATATTCGAATCCCTTCGATTATGATGTTTTTCAATGGGTTGGATGTTTTTTACCCTTGTGGATGGGATAATGAAGTATAACGCATTATTTATAATTTTTATAATGGAATAATGATATGATAGTGGGAGTTAATATGTTGAATCATTACTCTTGATAAATGATAGTGTATTAGATGAAATAATCAATGATACCACAACCCTAATGAGGGTAATGGACCCTGATTCATTTCTAGTTACTTGGAAGAGGGAATGATCCAATAATAAAAAACTCATGACTCATGGTACTAGGAAATGCATTTAATGAATTATTTAAAATAAACATCTGACCATTGGATTTTGAAGTGTTCAAGGGGACATGAGTGTGTTGGTGATGTTTGACATAATTTGGGTATTATTTATAATTTGGTCTTTTAGAAAACCCTAATTTTTGTTATATCAAGGTGGTAAGCACTATTTATAAATTGTGAATGTTTGTTTTGGATTGGAAAAATTTATCATCTATGTTCCACTATAAATATTTTGGGTCTCACATAAGCTCTAAAATAGGGTTAGTGGTCGTATTGCGCAACATTTGAGTTCATGGATACTTGGAATAGGTTTTTTCATGTAATAATTTCTTGATTAATGAGTTTGAAAAGATACAATGAAACTGAGAGATAACAATACTAATGTGTATGGGGAGGTTGAGTGCCTTTTGTTGGGTATGATATTTCCATATAGTGGGAGTTGATTCAAATATGGATTAATTTGTGGTGTCATGGATGGTCAGGTATAAACTAGTTGAAGGAGTTCGGTGTCGATCAATGCATCAAGAGTGGTTCAGAGGAGTGAAACATTTTGTTCATTCTAGATACATTGATGTTTGACTTGAAGATTGTTTTAAGGGAAGTCGTATGGTTGGGACTACAAAATTAGTGATCAATGAGAAAAGCCCTAATTATGAACCTAATTATATCAATTCCATGTGTGTTATTCATAGATGTTTGAACATCTAGAGGAGGTGGTGAAACTCCACTGGGTCCCAAGAATGATCATTTATGATCATGTTTATTATTTTATATCCACCATGTGGAGAGGACTCCTACATGATTTTGGTCATTAACTTTGACATAGAAGTTTTTTAATCTGTAGAAATATGGTCTAACAAAGTGGACCATAATGTCTCTTTAGGACATGTAACATTCCTATTCCCTCGATTATTAATGTTTGTGGATGAGGAACCTCCTATTTGAAGAGTTTTCTAAAAAAACTAATTTACACTCCACCATCAGTATTGCACCACTTAAATCCATTCATGGATGACCATTCCTTCATTTTTTATGTTGAATTGGTTTCATAGATTCATCAATTATCATACTCGAACTAGTATATAATTCAACAGAGATGGGTCAGATGATTCAAAAGAGGATAAAAGTAGCATTAGATCGTCAAAAATCCATTTATTATCAATGGGATATACCTCTAGTTTTTAATGTTAACAATCATGTGTTCTTGAAGGTGACTGAAAATCATATAATGTGAAGGATTGGTCATGGGTGTATGATTATTCTCCAATATATTGGGCCTTTTGAGGGGATATCTCATGTTAGAACCTTGCAATATCAGATAGAGATTTACCCATAGATGAGGAGAATACACAATATTTTTCACATTTTTTTACTACTTCGTTATCTTCATGGTGACTCTAATGTCATAAATCAAAGAGAGATCAACGTTTCCATTGATGAAACATTCAATGATGGTGCTATAGAGAAGCAGAATAACCAGGAGATGGTGTTTTGTGGGCGTGATATATCCTTGGTCTATGTTTAGTTGTGACATAGTGATGTTGATTACAGTACCTAGGAATGGGAGTCACAAATACATTCTTAGTACCCCAAGATATTTGATGTTTATCACTTCTGTTGTAATGATTTTCATTTTGGGGTTACACGCCATTTCTTGTTAATGATTTGACATTACCTTGTTTCTTATTGTATTTTACTCTAATTCCATGGGAGGTAAATATGTGTGGGGTATGTCATGAGCATTTCATTCTTAGATTCATGTGGGATGACAATTCTTCTATTCTTATATTAGGGGAGAAATATCATTGATTGGTTAATCTATTCACCATGTCAATCCCCTTGTTCATGGATGAGGTGGTTGAGATCATCTTCTGGAAATATCCTTGAGTGGTATTTAAGCATTGATGTTTAGATGAACCCTTTTATTTTTCCTCTGTAGGTTTGTTTTAGATTAATAGGGATGATAATATATTGAGATGTATCTAATTTATGGTCCCCAATATATGTTGATTAAACCTATTTATGTTTCTGAAGACCAAGGTTCTCAGATGAGGCTCAGAGAAAGTCCAGGGGGACATGGTTTTTAAAAGCACATAGTAGGGTTTTTGAACACCATGTAATTTGTTTACATGATGTTAATGTAGGTTTTATGAAATTAAATCTTTCATGGTTAAATAATTAAAACGTGATGCATTTTTCATTAAAAATAGACCCTAGAGAAATATAAGGCATCAAAATGGGTTACACATCATGTAAATCCATGATGTCATATGTTTTAAATATTTCCAGCTACTACGGTGAAAACACTCCTCTATATTTTTCTAAGTGTCCTAGTAGCCCCCTAATCATTGTTTAAGGGATTAAGTCCCAAAATATTGTACTCTAGATTCCCTCTTTCGATTTATAGAAATCATTCATTGATCCAATATATGTTCTTCCTATGTTATTTAAATGTGTTGATCTATTTCCATCTATTCCTCTTTTCTATGAAATGGAGCATGATATTCATGTTTATAATTTTTGTTGGTGTTATGTTTGCATAAATATGGTGTGAAATCCCTAGATGAATGTCGTTCTTACAAGAGATTCTATCAGGATCCACATCATTTATCCATTATCATGCGAATAATGTTGAAACCCTTTTTGATATTGGGGAATCATTGATTCATTGATTATTTATGTGAAATAAAATATCGATCATGATTTATCCCCTTGGATTATAATGAAAGCAACTAAATATATATTTGAACTAGATCCAAAATTTTGTATCAATCGCATGGTGATGTCATAGCTTTATACCATGAGAGTGGGTTGCCTATTGATTTTCTAGATAGTGTGGTATCTATGTTGTGTTGTTATGATTGGATTATCCCGTAGAAATGTGTAATGAATGTAATTCCAAAATTAAATGTTAATTAATTGGATAAATTAATTGAGGAGGAATGATTTATTTATCTATTGTGTTTAAATCTTAATGCATTAATAATTTATAAATGCTTTGATCTTCCATTTGTAAATGGAAATGAATAATGATGTGAAGAATGATTATGCTTTTTAGAAAAAAAAATAGAAGGTATATTGAATAAAAATTTTAATTTATTTGTGGTAGTTTTTGATATATTGATTCTTAGGTTTCTTTATATAATGAATCTTTTAATTTACGATGAAATAGGAATCAGTTGATTGATAAAATATAATTCTTTTTAATGGCATATTTTTCTCATTTTCTTATAAAGGTCTACTACCTTGTGCTTTGGAGCTATGAGGGCTCATTGTGTGTTAAGGATGAATGCCGTGTTTTTAGGTAATTTTTCAATAATTTCTTTCTTGTTTTCTTCTATTGTTATTGATGTGATTTGTATGGTTTTTGTGGTATTTGGGTTGGTGAGGCCTTGATGTGCTCTGAGCCAAGGATATTAGAGCCTGGAGAGATGTTGTGGTATATGGGGTGGGGAGGTAGGGTTGTTGTCACAACAGTCAACAAATTTAGTGTTGGGATACATAAAGAAATGTACGTATCATTTGGGGAAGACATTTGACATAATATAATAGATAATAGATGGTAATACCCATTGATATGGAAATTGAATGCTTGGTTGAATCTGTTTTTTATCTGATGGCATAGTTGTTTATTTATCTACTTTCTTTCAACACACTAATTTCGGTAAATAGATGTAATTGGTAGTATATATATTTTTGGAACATTATGGGTTTTCCATGAATTTCCGGTAATATGGAAATTAATTTTGTTAATAAATGAATAAAAGTTTTTCCAAAGGGGTTACATCTTACTATGATACAATGATAACGATATTATTTTTTCAAGGAGTCGAATCTATTTTATAATTCACATAGGTAATCGAACATTATGATAATGTAATTATAATATAATTTTGATAATATTAATGGTTAACTAATGGTTAATTATTTAATTAATGTAATGTAAAACTGGTGACAAATGATAAAATATCATAATTTTTCCTTTTAAATTGTTGTGTTCTTAGAAGATATCATCTCTTAGAAGTGCCATGTGGGATTCTGAGAGACATTAGCTAAAATTGAGTCTGATACAAGGTTATTCATAGAGTGTGTATCTGATCTATATTATATTATGTACATTTTGTTTTTAATACACCTCTCAACCCTATCAGTTAGGAAAACTAACCAAAGGATTCCAAGCCTTGGTGGGGGTGGTTTCCCCAACATCCTAGGGAGAGGATGGATGGATTACTAACCACTTTGAACCTTATCTCATCTATTGGAAGATAATTATTCTAGTATTCATGATGGTTTTTCCTCATATATGAGTGTAGGGGGATGCAATGTATTTTGTTTATTTTCACACACATGTATTTTTAATATTGTTTCTTATGGAAAACTATATGTACAAAAAGTGTACACTGTGATGAATTGGGATTCCTCACTCGGTGTATGGGATATGATGGCTTGAAATACAGTACACGTTATATGAGAAGTGGTGGATCATAGAAACTACATTATTACATTTAGTTATGTTGACATGGCGGTGTTATGGAAGAGGTTCATGTTGTGGTGCTTCACCCTGGTGTTAGCCTTATATCATTTTTAGAGAGAAATGTCAAGAAAAAAGATATTTGGGAAAAGAAGAAAAATAGTGATGTAGTTATAGTCGGGTATCCTTCATATTATTTTTATATTATATCATTTCATATGTGATATGTGGTGATAATAGCTATGGTGAGGTTAGTAATATAATATATATATTTATATGATGATTTAGTTTCAAATGTTGTTAACAATAATGTAGAATGATCTATATAACTTTTTACCAAGAGGATTTAGAGTGGATCCAACATATTATACAATTACACAAACCCAAAATATATAAAAATTGTTTTTCATGTCATTTTGAGAATTTTAGAGACTAGGCCAGTTACTACTAGTGTGGGGTTTAACAGGAGTTGTTTTGGCATGGTGGCCATTATCATCAGTAATTTTCTTTCAATACCTATAGATATCAATCCAATTATAGTATCCCATGAATGTCATTAAATTCATGAAATTTTTATTTCATTTATATTAAATTATAATCAGGATTTCATTTGTGTCTGTCTTATCTCTATATATCTCATGTGTTCAATTTGTGTGTATTTCAACCCATATATGGGTTTATTTTTACAACAGTACTAGTCTCCATCCTAGGGACTATCAGAGGCATGAAACCTGTATAACTCTATCTATTCACCCAATGCCTTTCCAAGACGGTTAGACATTTTTTGGTGAGGAAGTGGAAATATAATTTATATAGAGTCAATACATGGAACGAATGTTGCATTTTCTACTTAGATAACTTATTTTAAACCATTTAGTAAACTATAATTTTTTTTTATTATATCAATAATAGATTATTAATCTTCCAATAAATGATACACAATAGGAAAAAAATATAATTTTACTATATTAAATAAATTCTCAGAACCATAATAGAATATTAGTGATGATAAATGAATTTAAATATTTTTGGTGGAGGTATTCCACACTTTTACATTAACAAATATTCCATTTTTTAATGGACATTATAGAAGAATAAATAATGATATTTCAATTAATATATTAACATTAAACTATATCAAATATAATAATATCATTATAATATTATTTATTCAATAGGTTTTAAGGATGATAATTATTAACAAAAGATAAGAAAGTGATAATACTCCCATTGGGTAATTTGTTTTTCATTGAAATTATACATCGAAATGAAATAATTATGCTATGTAATTGTGACTCTAAGATTTTTATCATGGGTTTGATTTATATAATGATAAAACTAGTTGATATTTAATATAAATTCATTGGTTTGTTTATTGTCGACATGCTGGGAGGGTTACCCTTTAATAAGTGAATTGAATGTTATTTTTTGGAGCAACCATAACATTTTCAATAATGTAATGATGATATTCCAATTTCAATTGTAAAGTGAGTGTGCATTAAAACCCACATAATCATCACATTTTGGTGAGATCCTTTTATTTTTTAATTCATTTTTTGTTATAGTTAAATATTTTACCCAAGTTTACTTTAATAATAGTTATTAATATTTTACCATTGTACTTTATAGTAATAAAAATATTTATAGTTAACCCATTACTTAATGAGATCATTTTAATTTAAAAATATGGAAATAATTTTAATTGATTATTTTTTCATGGTTTTGGTAATAATATTTTTTTAATAGAGAACACAACCCATAGATATACTATTAAAAAAATGAATTTTAATGATTAATATTTAGATGTATCAAATAGTTAATTAAATATTCATATCCCATTTTATCATTTCTATATTTTAAATAAAATATTGTTCGATAATTCCATAGAAATACTCAATATAATCACACCATTAGGATACATGAAAAAATGTAATGAAAAAAATCAGTTTTTTATAAAATTCATATTTTAATTTAGATCATAAGAATCGCAACATAAGATTTATAAGATCATGTTATGTATTAAAATTATTATTTTTATTCTATAAATAAATATATTTTTTATAAGTGTTTTTTAAAACATTTGGATTAACATAGATAAAGATAAAATTAGAATATTATAATATTTAGAGAGAATTGTTTTTAAACAAATAATAGATTATATTTAAAAAAACTATCATCATAAGGTAATATTTTTATTCTAAATTATAAATTTATTTCCACCATTTCAAAACCAATATATATTATTTATACGTTCAATTTTTATTAAATTCTTAAAATTTAATTAACACCCATTCTTATTGGATATTATCATGTTAAAATTTTAATTATTTTTAATTTCATTTAAATAATTTAAAAACTAAATTGGGTTACACAATTAATTAATAAAAAATAGAATTTATCACTAGTATTAATATATTTGAAAATTTTATTAATTTAATATTACAAATATATTAAATTATTTTGATTAAAAAATTTAAAAAAATGAAATGAGTAGTCATTTTATTTAAAATAAATGAATTCAATAAACATTTGTGTATCCTTCTTTCAACATGAATATATTTCCAAAATATATTAAAATAACAATTCCGATTATTCTAATAACTATGTTTTATAATTAATTAATAAATACTTATATTTTTATCTAAATATATTGTAATTAAATTATGTTCGGTGTTGCATTAATGAAATATATTGAACCTAATGACTTATATAATGAAAATAATATATTAAGATCCAATTTTGTTAAATTCTCCATCGTTAAAAAATTTCATTAAAATTTAGTTATTAATCGTTCAATAATGTATGTTCCATTATTTATAAAATATTCATCATTCTAGATATGACCTCTATTATGACATATATCATTCTTTCTTAGGCTATATAAAGTTACATATCATTCAGAAAAAAATTATTCATTTTAAGATCTGAATAATATAATGAGATCTATTCTTTTATAAGTATTGTTTCAAATCATTCTAAATTGGTTAATGAAATGATTAGTTGGTGTATGAGGAGACTCATGGGTATCTTGGGTTTTTAGGACCCAAAAGAAGGGAATAAGTATCCATCAATTTCATGTTGCAAGGATTGTCCATGGTGATTATTAATTTTTCCACCAAACTATACTTGAATTGAATACGGGTGCACGGTTGCTGAAACCATGACATGTGGGGAATAGAAACCATTAAGGCTTTGGAAGATCCATCCATCAGGGTTTCTACCATTTTTTCCATCCTATGTGGGCTCCCTTGAAGATATTGTCACCTGAGCACATCTTGTACAGTTGGTGGAGAATGGTTGGTTCATTTTTTGGCCAACTCTCTAGCCAAGCCCTGGACCACATTAATGATGGTGAAATTTAAGACCCCCCCAGCATATTTAAAAGGTTTCACAAAAATTCCTTCCTCGATCTTCCAAAAAATAACTATAGGTGACAAGTCCATCCTCCCAAACATCTTAATGATTGATCTTATTCATTTATAATCAATTATTAGTTCCATTGGGTATAGATCCTTTCATTGAGTTAGTATAACAATCTCATTCCATTGATTAAAAAATCATTTATTGTGGAATAATTCATATTCATCTAAATCCCTAAAACACTTTGTATCCAGTGGATCACAATTTGATGATTTGATTGGTGATTAAATTTGAATCAATGGTTATGGTTAAAGGATATTACATAATTAGAATCATGTTATATGGTCTACAAGTTATATACCATAGTTATTATTTTCTATTTATGTGAATCTAGTAATGTGATTTGTTGTTGTTGTGATGTCCACATTGTTTCCAATGTAGGAATTGTCATATTTTTTTTATAAAATGATAAACTGAACTCCTTATGATCCCTATGGGTTATAATGAGTTGAACTAGATAATGTTAATAGACAACCGAGGGGTGTCTCACATTCATGAACAATGATTTGATTTGTTTTGGGTAGAATTGAATTTTTATGAGACATATCCATAGATAATTTTTTTTATATGGTAACATTAGTTATGAAATTGTAATAAATTTAATACTTCCTACTTGATGACATTACATAAAATTTAATAATTTTCATAATAGTAAATGTGTTAGTTGAATTATTGGTTGTAAATATGGAATGTTTAAATTGGTAATGGTTGTGAGTTGGGGATGTATGAATGGTTTTGGTAATGTGAATAGTAATTGTGTATAATGTTATAAGGCATTTAAATGGTAAATGTGTTAATGGCGTAAATCATAAAGATGGTACATTTGCTGAATGAACTGTGTTTGTGAATTGTGATTTTGTTTAATGATATATGACTATAAATGGTTTATATGTAATATATATAATGAAAAATATACACATGGATTAGTGTTATTTGTGGGGTATTAGACTTTTGGATCAACTCCCATGGGTCATGATATATTTTGAGGCTAATCCCCACCACTACAATTCATGGGTTAGGGTGTCACATAGGGGCTCTATGCCCTTATGGAATTCATGGAAAATGAATAACTAGACTATGTATCAGAGTTAAGACTTATTAAATTAATTGTTTCATCTTTCACACGTTATTTATTGAGTTTTATTCATTCCCATTATTTATGGTTTATATGAATAGAATATGATGAAATGTGTTTGATAAAAATGGAAACCCAGGGAATAAATAATGAAAATGGATAAGGTGAAAATTATTAATTAAAGTAACAAGGTTTATTTATTTATCCTAATATTAATTAAAAAATTGGATAACTAATTTTTTTAGAATATATATTTTTTTAGTTGCCATTTGTGGTTGAATGCAGTGTTTTACTCTCACAATGACCAAGCTACTATTGGTTTCTTGGGTAGAATTCAAATGTGCATGTTATGATAAGTAAAAAAGGCCATATTCTAAAGGGTTGATTTTGGATTAGGATATGAAGGGATGTGGGACTTGGACATATAGTAAAGGAAGAGTTTTTGGATTCTGTATTCTCTTTATTTTTTTATCCTTGAACTAGTAACTCATATGGTATGAAATACCATATATAATAATTTTTTGTGGGATTTTCCTTGTTTTAGGAAATCGATTTTGGGAAATATTTTTATCATTACCATATTTATTTTGTTTCTTATTTTTTCTGTTGTTTATTAATTTTAAAAAGATGTTATAGTATCCTAATTTTTCTATTAGGCCCGTATCACTAGTTTTTAGACATTGGTATACAAAGAGGTGTTCTGATGGCCTTATGGTGACTTGGCTCAAGGATCTAGAAATCATGGATACTAGTCCATGGATGTTAAAAAATCATATATTATGAAGCATTTTTTTGTTTTTGTTTTATTATTTAGGAATGGTAGATTAGATATTATGATTTTATGGGATTTGCAATGATCGCATGAATAATATTAGGTAAATCAAGTATAATACAATGTCCAATTACGAAGCATGTGATTATTTTTATTGATTTTTATAATTATCATTGGATGATGTTTCACCTTGTGTTATAAACATGTTATGCGATGGTACTATTTTTTCATATATATAAGGAAACGAGGATGTGATTATATGCATCGTTATAGTCATGTTGTGATATATATGAAATGCATCATGTTAGGAACACAAGAGAATGAAATGTGGGATGTGAGGGATAAAATGATTTTTATTTACCTTGAAATTAAAATGAAATTTTTTCTAATAATGAAGGTTATATCAAGAAAAGGAAATGAATGAAATTGAATGAATAAATAAAATATCATAATGATGATTATTAAATGTGTTAAATTTTGGTTCTGAAGTGTTTTTTTGATTAAGAGGTTCCTAAATAAGAAAAAACTATGTTATAAAGGTAAAACGGTCAAAATGGGTTCTATTGAATATATTTTTACTTTTTTTGTTGGATTAAACATTGTTGAACATGGCCCCTAGTAAAGATGGTTGAGGGTACTGATATTGATGTGCCTCTAACTATTGTGATTTGTTATGGGAAATGGGGGTTTTATGGCTTGTATAGAGCCCTATTTTTTGAAAATTGTGTACACTTTGAGTTACCTGTATTAATATGTATTTTTTCCATTAAAGGTTGATTCAACCATGATGATGTGTATCAGTTGAGAGAGATGATGATAAAATTGAGAACTCTCATCCAGTAATGGACATAGAAATCCCATTGATATAGTGTAACCGAAATGAGTGGAAATTTTATGAAAAATATTCTTCTTTTATAAAGATAGTGAAATTGGGACTAGGGTAGAATAATCCATGTATGTTTAAATTGAATTTATATTTTCAGTTGTAGCACCCTCCTTCATTTTAGAGAGATGTGGATTTGAGGAAGCCGAGTTCTGGAAGTTTTCCATATTCAAGAATATAGATTACATGGATATTCCTATTGAGAATATAGTAATGTTAGTGCATTATAAGATGCACTAACCAGATATGTGCTAGGGGGATATTCTCATTCAGAATAAGTATGAAGACGGGGTGTTGTGGAATGATTTCTAGGAAATGAATAAGAATTATTTCTATATAGAGAACTTGAGGTAGTATAGGGAAATGGATTTTAAAGGGTAGACCCATGGGTCTAGAAATTTAATTGATTATCATCACTACATCACCAACATGCACTGTATTATCCCATTTTTCTGTCAGGGGATGAGGAATCAATGAAGATATATTTTTAGGAAGGATTTTCACATGTGACAAAGTACTATTTTAATATGTTATATTGGATGAATAATTATTTGGTGGTGGACCGTGAAATGATTTTAGAAGGAGTAAGAATGAATTCATCTAGTGGTAGAAATGTGGTTCCATTTAGGAGACCCAATGGAGAGAATATTTTTATTTGGATGTTATTTTCTGGGTGTTTTTAATAGTTTATTGGAAGAATGAGTACCGAGTGATGTGGTTTGACAACTCAGAGTGGTGACCATGTGTATTTCTAAAAATACGGCTTATCGAGACAGATGTGTGGTAAATATCACTGAACACCTATTGAGTATAGAGTTATTTGAAGGAAATATAATGTTAATATGTTTTTTATAAACCATGTCTGTGGGTAATAATCTAGGATCAAGGACAACGAAATGTGCATGCAATGGATCAGTTACCCTATATTAGGGAGACAGTTGAATCTTTATAGGCCATACAGGATAGTGTTGTGCATGTTGTTCTCTAAGATTTTTGATTCCATGTATTTTTTTATGACGAATTAGGGTCTCTAACTTGAGAAAAATGTATAGAGAGAAGTCTGTTACATATTATTCATCATGTATTGGAGGTGGTGTGGCTAGAACATCAATTTTTAAAGGTATGAATCATATGGAGTCCTAGCGTTTTGGATATTTATTTGATAAAATTTAAACAAACTAAAGTATAAATATTCATTATTTGATTTTTTTTGGTCTTTTAGTGGAACATATATTTGTAGTGTGGTAAAATTATAATATATCTTGGGTGAGATCAGAAAAAATATAGAAATATAAGGAGTCTGTTCATATTGTATGTGGGTAGCAAATAGTATAGGACATAATTTTTCTCAAGATTTCAGGGATTGATCTAATATTGGGGATTGATTTTATAGTTTCTTATCAAGACTATATCGACATCTACCTTAATAGGGTAACATTTAAATCCATTAAGGGTGATACTTGTGTTCACTGTGGGGAAAGAGATATTCTAGAACGCCACACAGGGCACATTCATTAATGTTGGGGTGAACTCTCATCGTAATTGGATTTTCATGAGAATGATTATGGACGAGTATAATATAATGAATTCCCTTACAAGGATTATCAGTTTCAGGATGACTTTCCTAAGGACTTCTCAGGACTGCCACCTAAGAGAAATGTTGAATTCACAACTCAGTTTCTTCCTAAGGAAGAACATATTTCTATTCCACCATATAATATGTCTCCATTATCACATATGGAACATAAAACAAATTTACATGAATTGAAAAATTGTGTTTTTAATTTTGGAGCACATCTCTATGTGGATTTCATAATCGTTTCGTTAAATTGGTTGAAATGAGGTTGTGGTTTATGTCAATTATTGGAGGTTGAATCAGATGAATGTTTTAAAACAATACCCACTTCCAAAAATAAATAATATTTTTTATAGTTAACATATTACTTAGTGTTCTATTGAATTTATTTGAGTTCAGGGTATCATCATCTGGGGGTGAGACCATATGATATACCATATACATCATTCAATATATGTTATATATTATATGATATCTTTTGTGATTTTTTTTGGGTTTTCAAATTTGATATTAGTTATTGTTTCCCTAGGGTGATAAATATTTCATCAATTCATTAATTAGTTTATACATCATTATTTGGATGAAATCAATGTGTACACTAATTTTCATGATGATCATGTAGAACATATTGACATATTTTTTAGTATACTATGAGAGAAAAAGAAAGACAATAATATATATATGATTCATTTCTATATTAATGGGGTATATTTTATAGATAACATAATCTATATAGATATTGACATAGTTGGTCCCAATGAATGTGGATGTAGCTGAGTCTTAGTGGTAGACAAATAATGTTTTTTAAAACCCAATATTTCAATTATTAGTGGGCTATTATCGAATGATCATCAATTATTTATCCCATATCGAAAAACCACATTCTGGATTGACCAACAAGGGAATCATGTTTGAATGATTTGGGGAATGTGAGGATGATACACGTGATTTAAATAAGTGGTTGACTACTATTCTGATTTTGATCCTTCCTAATAGGGTTTATAAGTATTCAATATTTTGAAATGATTCTCTAGTTTTTCTTCGGGAAGTGTTGATAAAGAATAACCATTTTTGTCCTTAGGGTCATGGAATTTGAGGCATCATGAATAAAAAGTACCTAAATAATTGTCTTGAGATTTCCGCGATGTTTTATTATTTACAGATAATGTGGAATTATTTGTTTTGAGAATGGGTTACTATGTATACTTATCATAAAATCCAAAAGTACATTTTAGCCCAATTTTATTTTAATCTACCGAAGACAATGATTTTTGAGAACATGAAGTCTAATTATTATTTTCATTACTACATGATGGGAATGTTAAATATTGTTGTAGTTTGTTTTATTTGGAATACTCAATAGAATTTCATTCATGTATCTATTTCTTAGTGGATAGTGATTTAGTTGATTGTGGATATTTTTCATGATATTCATGATGGAAAAGGGAATATGACCCCCAAATTTGTGGAAGTTGAGTATATGATAAAATGTCGGATCAAGGAGAGGTAGTATGAGGATCTAATTATTTGGGCTTTGAGAGAATGTAATGAAGTTGGGGAGTCACCATATGTTTTTAGGGATTAAGATGATGATGCTATTTATTTTCAGTGTAGGGTTATTGTTCTTACTTGCACATTGTAAGTGTTGATGTATGATTTTCATGCCATGAATTAGGCTATCAATCACAATTTTTTAAAATAAATTATCATGATAATTGTATACAGTATTGGTTACATGGTATTAATAGTGTTGTTGTAGGTTCCATTATGTAATGCTACACCTATAAATAAACTAAAGGCTACATATCAGCAACCAGGTCGTTTGAAATATCCATTTCATATTCTAAAATAGAGATGAGATGATATCAAGATTGATTTTGTGTTAGATCTTCTGAGAATAACATAAGAGAATATTTTGAAATTGGTTGTTATTGATGAGATGACCAAGGTGGAGAATTTTTTACTGATTTGGGAAATCATCACCATATACTAGTTGGGTGATCAATATGTTCTAGAGATCAAACAGTTACATGTAGTGGCCCAGACTATATTTTTTGAAAACGATCCTCTTTTTACGATGCACATTAGGTATGTGATATAGAAGGAAACTAGAAATCATATGTTGTTTAATACTTATTTCCATCCATTGATAGTGTGGTTGGAATAGCATTATATTATGGTTTTATTGGAAATATGATGGGAATATGTAAAAGATATTAGTTTATCATTAGAGAATCTATTGGTTCTTGTTACATTTTTTGTATAAAAACTGGTACCATATGTCTATTTAGGTGAAACCATAGGTGTTTCTCTATGGTATTCCATGGATAACTCTTTAATGTTGGATGGAGTCAGGGGATTCAGTGTTTCTAAGACAGATTCTTGTATATACGACATCATAGAAGGTTAGTTATGTTTGGAAACATATTGATACATATCATAGTAAGAGTTTTTATATGCTGATAATAATCATAAACATCTTGATATTATGGTGGGTGATTATGTGTTACTTATGGTATCACCAATGTTATGTAATCATAGTTATGTTTGTGCCCTTGTACATGGGACTATTTCAAATTTTAGAGAGGTTCATAACGATGGTGTAGAAGTTGTATCTTTTATAGTGGAATAGTTTCATGCATAAATATTTCCATGGGTTACCAATTTGAATGTTTAAACGCAAAAAATCTCATGTGATTTTTGTTGATGATTTATATCTTGGTGTAGATACATCTGTTGTGGAGAATTTATTTCATCTTATGGATTGTAATGATAATTTTTTTGTGAGGTAAGATTGGGTTTTTTGTTTGTGTCTTGGAATCATGTAAACATTGCAGAATATACATGGGGAGATGGATATTAATTCCTAGGGTCCCTATCACTTTACCTTAGTAAATTAGTGAGGTTTTGGAGTGAAGATAAAGAAGATCCACTATAATATGGGGAAATTCAAAGATTCTAAACATATAATGATGTATGTCCATTTTTAAATCATTATTGAAATCTGATTAAAAATTATAGAGATATGTTTTCTAGTATTATAAGGAGGATTGGGTATGGTCATGGTGTTTTGGAAACGAATGAATGTAAAAATTGACAATCTATTGGATGGTTCATGGATGGAGAATGGATAGAAGTAACTGCTCACCCCAGTAGTTCTTTATATGAAGAGGGTGAATTTTTGGATAACCCATTTAAGGGATGATGAAAACCCATGTGTTGTTGGGAAGATTGATGCTTCCTAGTTATCTCATTGTTTTCCAATATTTTCTTCTCCCTAGATGACTATGATACCTAGTGCACTGTTTGACATTGGGAAGAAGAAGGTTTCTGCATGGGTTGTCCATCTATATGGCCAAACCATGGGCCTCATTAAGGATATGAATATTTAAAATTTCCCTCCTGGGTATTTAAGATGTTTTTCATAAATTTCATCCCCCAAAATCATACAACACAAAAGGTTGATGAACCATTCCTTAATAATGTCATATAGGTTTATCTCTATCCTTTATAAGCCATTTGGAGTACTATTGGTTCGAAATAAAAACTATTGTTGATTCTAACTCTCATATTTATTACTTGTTATTTAATAGGGCTTTTGAAATCAATATTCATCTTTAGAATATTTGATGTAAAATTTTTACAGCACGTAACAACCTATGTTTTTTAAAATAAATTTAATATTGAATGCATGAAACACTGAGTCTCTCTAAAACACCACATTGTTATAAACTATCCAGAATAAATAATTTTACCACCTCTAATTTTATAATTTCAAAAAACATAAATACATATTTTTCTTCAATAAGATATTTAGATTCTGGTTGAATCATCATTTTTTGATGAATAGTAACATACCCTTATGTATAGATATGAATACTAATGAATAGTAAATCATAAAAAAATATAAACTTCACGAATAAGTGTATATTTACAATGTACACATATTGTAAGAGAAAAACGATCTTAGTATAAGTATGTGTATTTTTATATGCCATAAATATTTTAATTACAACTTTCTAATTTGGTTAATAATTTAAAATTTAAATTTATTTTCAGAAAATGTAATAATAATTTGTCACGTTATTTTCTTATGGTTATAAGGGAATTTTATGGGACCATGCTTAACTTCTCAATGTGTTTAAAATGAAATACTTTTTAATGTAATTTTATTGGAATAAATTATGATTTTATTTAAAAATAGAATTATTATTATTTAGAAAATTATTTTAAAAAAATGGATTTCAGTTTTGAATTCTACTTGTCAAAAAATGTATATGCATAATTTTTGGTATTTTTCTAAAATACAATAATTTTATGTGAATAGTAAAATAAGATAATTTAAGATAAATACCTAATAAATGACTTATTAGGTCATAAGTTATGTAAGGATAATGTAAGACCATTATTTTTAAACTCACATGCACTTATTTCTATTATGTTTCACATTAATCAATAGTATTTATTGTCTTAGTGGAAATAATAAAATAATTAATACAATATTCATAAATCACCCCTCTTCTCCACTATAACCCCCCCTCACTCACTCATCACTTCATTCCTATGAGACTTGAAGATTCTCAATGTTCTACCCAAATAACCTTTATTATTAAATCCCCACTTTCAGGTGCTATTGTTCATTCCAAAATACCATAACCCCTTCCTTTAAGGAGGTTCTCAAGGTGATTATTTCTAGAGGTAAGCATCTTTCTTTTTAATTTAGTTTCATTTAAATTTATCTTCGTTTCTTATTATCTCCTAAAACCCTATAAAATTGATCTATATGAATCTATTATAATCTATATACTAAAATTATATTATGTTAATATAATATCAATTATAAATCCTCTTACAATCTCTCTAATTTATTAATGCCATAATCATCTTTGAGGTTCCAATTTACATCCATTAATGACAGAAAAGTTTAGTTCTTCAATTTCTACATAATTAATATCCATGAAACTATTTTTATGATTTATGAATACATTAATATATGTATTGAAACCAAATTAATATCTTGGGACAATTATATGTACATAATTTTAATTCATATAAAAAACTAGTTTATAATAATCCAAATAATGCCAAATATTATAAGTGATTGTCATTATTATTTCCTCCAACAATTCTTCCTCATAGGATGTAATATATATATATATATATATGAAATAACACATATTTATGTTCATAAATAATATATAATTTTAATTATGGATAGTTACATCCTTTCCACATGGACATCCATTCTCATATACCGATATACCGATCATGAAATCCATGGAACCGAACACTCCTGAATGACGGAATTCAATATTATAACATATCAATAAGAACATAATGTACATAAAAAGAATATGATAACAAATTACATGGAAAAAATATTATTAATTAATTAATTAATTAAAAAAATTCTTATTCTAGTACATTAGGTTCAAGAGTGGAACATATTCGAATATAAGGTAAGGGTTTTTTACTGGTACCTCCATTTTCATTCGGATTATATTATTGTCCACATATGTCAATGAAGTTATTAGGTATTATTATGTACTCCTCATAAGTTATTTCATTGTGATATGTATATTTTTACAAACCAGAATCCTAATTTATTTTTATGGGGAGTCACATATTTTAAAATAGAACTTTCAAAATTCATTCTAAAATATAGGTTCATTTCAATTGAATTGATCAAATTCTTAATAACATTAAAGGGAAATATATAATATATTTTGATACATAATTATCATTCTAAAAACACCCAATTTATTCTGAAAATACTATCTTACATCAATTATATTTTTATATAAATATTATTACAAAAGAACTATTATTTTCATAGTAGAAGCATATTTATCTCAAGAATTACTTGAGGATTTTATAAGAGTCTCCTAATCTATTTCAGAACACATGTTTATTCATATATATAATATAATCTATCACATCTAATTGAATGTTTTATCTGTAGTTTTATTATGGATGTTATATCCTAAATCCATTCACCAATTTACTATGAATGGTTAGTGTTTAAGCTTAATGTTTGGGGATTATTTTTTATATTTGATGTGTTAGTTTTAATATGAATGTATATGATTTTTTATCCCTATTCTTATGAATAATTAATTAGAAATATTATGAAATGGGTGGGTCCTAATATAGCCCATCGATGCATCGGTAGGTCTTCTGATACAAATAGATATGGACTTGGTTGAGGCCTTGATAATTTTTTGATATGGTTTTGGATGTAACCTTATTAATTTTCAGATAACATGGTTGAGACCTTGGAGGTATGTTTGAGAATGTCAGGAATATGAATTTCTCTCATTAAGAAACTATAAGTTCAATTTTCATGTGGTTATTCGACTTGTCTTTCACCCATGATTAATTTTTATTACGGAAATATTTACTCAACTCATTTTCTAGACATAATATGGTCATGTTTAATTTTTTAATGGGACATGTTTTAAATTATTCAGTATTCATAATGTTTATAATAACATTTTCTATAATTTTTACCTTCACTATCAATATGTGATCACCCCTTGTTATGTTTCATTTTCCATAGGATAGGAATAGGTATATTATGAATGAATTGTATGGATATTCTTGGAGTGGTGGATGTTCAAAAAAAAATTATATATTGTTTTTTTAATTCATGTTTTAATTATGTGTGATTCTTATTTCCAAATATACTAAACAATTCATTACTTTGGGATACATATTTCTTATAATCATGCCAGTCTAATGTAAAAAGGCACAAACTCCAAATAACTGGGTTCATGACATCAAAGTTGGTATTAAAGGAATATAATCAGAAAACAGTGAAAGTAAATATAAATAACATATATTAGGGAACTATCCCCTAAAATAGTCATTGAGGATAAACATACAAGAACATCATGGTATATTTGTATGGAATATATTATGTGGATCATTCTAGAAAATAAATCCATATCTGGAAACAATAAGTGGATGTTGTTCTGTCATATTTGTTCCTAGGAGTGAAAAATCAAACAAGGAGTTTCATACATGACCTGAGTTGTCCTAGTACATGAATACTATCATTAATGCACACATGTTTTGACACTCTTGTGGGATATGCTCAAGATTATTCACATTTTCTTTACAATCCATTATGAAGGATTCTAGTGTAAATTTTTCCTCAAAAAACATTTTTATTATTATGATATTGGCCATCCATTGTATTTAAATTTCTTCTAAGTATTTGGATAAGTTGATATTATACATTTCGATTCATAATGTAATATAGGGTATGAAAATATTTATAAATGGATCATAGTGGGAGGAATGGGAACCTCATGAAAAAGATTATCCCTTGTAGGGATCACCCTCCGATGTAGGATAATGATGTTGGCTCTGGATCTACGACTGGTACAGAGTAAATTATAACGTTACTAGGAAAATTTACTTAGGTTATGAATGAAAAACTTACTGGTATGGAGCATCATGATTAAAAATTGAGGGGAGCTATGTTGGGTCACTTTATGTGACAATAACCTCTATCATTCAATGGGACAAAAAACCCACTAGTAGCTTAGTAGTTGATAATTTCCCAAGAGGAGATATTTCTCTCTTTGGTATGTAACAAAAGAGAGAAGTTTGTCATGATAGTTCATCATCTATCAGGAGATGCAGATCATTTGTGGTCATTAATGCAAAACACAAAGGAATATGAAGAAATAGTAGACATGGAATGGAGGGAATTTACTGATATATTCCTAGAAAAATATTTCCCCCCTAAACAACAAGTAAATATGGAAAGGGAATTCTTGAATCTGTGGCAGAAGAAGGATGAAAATGTTTCCAAGTATGAATCCATAATTAAAATGTTGGAAAGGCATGCTTCATACTATATACAAAATCCATGGAGCAATATTGGCCAATTATATGAAGGTTTAAGACCATTCCACTTATGGGATCTAGTTTCCCAAAGTTTCTCATCAAATAAATATATATTCTCTAGTGAAATCAACATAAATATAGAATTTTCTAAGACTTATGTCTTCAATGGAATGTAGCAGAAGAACGGGGCTACATAAAACATTTTAAAAGGAAATATAGAAATGGGAAAGAAGGTAAGATTTGAAATTCCACCCTGTGATAATTGTTGATGGAAACACCCTTTTTTCTGTGTAATATGAAAATGTGTATGCTAAAAGTGTTGAATGAAAGGCTATCTTCCTATTGATTGCATGGGGAAAAACTATTAATGTCAAATGAAATAAATATAGGTTTATGGGACACTATAATAATTAGTTTCGAAGGTGTCAATGAAACATTCCATAGAAAATGCCATGGGATCTTGGACAGGCTTATGAAATCAGTAGTGGTGGTATTAATGTTCATAATAACATGGGGGGTAGGTACTTTAATAGTTTCCTCAAATTCAGCCAATGTTTTATTTGTTTCTGGATCATCACATTCTTTCATGTCTTCCCAGTTTTCTATGAAAATTTGATATTTACAATTTGATTTAGTGAGGGAGTTTTGAGTCAAAAATCTTATGGGAAGTATCATTGCAACAATGTTGTGTCAAATAGGTCCCATTATGACATATAAATGTGATTTATCTACTGATATTGTTATCATACCCATGATTGAATTGGATATAATCCTCTATATGGATTGCCTTCCAAAACATGATGTGAAATTTTATTGAATGAATAAAGATGATAAATTTGTTGAGGATTATGTTGAATCCCTTATATTTAAGGAAGATACATAACCATTTGTTTCTCATCTACATCCACCCCTAAAGATATATTTAATTAAATTAATGGGGTGGAATTAAATACAATAATAAGGGGTGATTAAATGAATGTTCAAATAGAGTATATACCTATTGTGAATGAATATGTTGACATATTTCTAGAAGCTTTACATGGACATCCTCTAGTGTAGGAAATTGATTTTTCCATTGACTTGATTCTTAATTCCAATCCGATTTTAAAGAACCCTTATAGAATTTATAATATAGAAATAGTGGAACTAAATAAACAACTAGAGGAATTTTTTGATAAAGGATGTATTCACCCAATTTTTTCTCCATTGGGAGCCCTTGGTCTTTTCCTCAAGAAGAATGATGGATCTATGATGTTGTGCATTGATTACAGGGAGATCAATGTAATAAAATTAATGAACAAGTATCCTCAACCTCACATTGATGATATTTTTATCAACTTCATAGAGCCTAATATTTTGGAAGATTGACCTTTGATCTATATATCATTTGTTTCATGTGAGGAAGGAAGACATTTCAAATATGACATTTCAAAGTAGGTATGGGCATTATGTGTTTATAGTAATGAATTTTTCACTGAATAATTCACCCAGTGTTTTCTCGGATGTATGGAATAGAGTTTTCAAGGAGTACCATGATGGCTTTTTAATGGTATTTATTGATTATATCTTGGTATACTCAAAAACCTATAAAGATTATAAAAATTACTTGCGAAATATTCTGAAAACTCTTATCATAAATGAATAATATGCGAAGTTTAGATTTTGTGAATTTTTGCTTCAATAAATTTCTTTCTATGGACACATTGTCTTTAAGGACATAATATCTATTGATCATGTGAATACAATGTTTTTGAAAGAATGGAATACTCCAATGAGCATAACTGAGGTATGTAGTTTTATTGGTTTATCAGTTTATTATCGGCATTTTGTTCATAACATCGTCTATTTAGCTATACCAATGACCATGCATACATGTAAATGGGATAAGTTTGTATTCAAAAAATGTAAGGAATGTTTTGTGTAATTGTATTGTATGTTAGTGAGTCCTCCTATCTTAATACTACCATCAGGGATTGTATTGTTTGTTATATATATTGATGCATCAAATAAAGGACATGTTTGTGTCCTTATACATAATAAAAGAGTAATTGACTATGAATCAAGGCAGTTAAAAATTCATGAACATAACTATATTAATCATGATCATGTGTAAGAAGCAGTAATCATTGCTATGAATATATAGAAACAATATCTCTATGTTTAAAATTTTGAGATATATACTAATCACAAATGTCTGATGTATATATTCTCAAAGAAAAAACTCAACATGAGGAAAAATCGATGGCTCGAGGTACTCAAATACTATCATTTCTCCATACACTACTACATAGAAAAGGAAAATAAGGTAGCTAATGAACTGAGCATGAAAGATCATGGGTTTCTCAAAAAAAATGAGGATTGGCATCGATCTATTGTAAATGGATATAGTGAGGATTGATATGGGGATTATCAAAGATGGTGACACAGAACTTATATTTCATGTTGTTTCCTAGCTATATTTTTTGTATATAATTAAATATTCACATTCAGGTGATGTGAATCAATAAATGAAAATTAATTCAATGAAATATGGGATGTTTACATACTTTATGTGTGAATATGGAATTCTGATATATGGGAAGACGATATGTGTTCCATTTATACCCAAGATAAAAAAGGGTGTAATTGGAGGATTCAATTTGCATGAATTTATATATACAAACTTGGTGTACTAAAATATATAGATATCTGAATGAACATTTTTGGTGGAGAAACATGAAGCAGAGAATTGCTAATTATGTATCAAGATGTGTAGTATGTCAACATGTATTGGTTGAATGACCACATTCTAAAAAATTCATGCAACCTATGCTAATTCCTTCATGGAAATGGGATGACATCACCATGGATTTGGTTACTGGATTTCCCAAAACTCTAAGGAAGACTGATGTGATATAGTTAATTATTGATCAAATTATGAAATCTGTGCATTTCGTCACTATACAAGATGATTTTCCACTGGAGTGCCTAGCTCAACTCTATATCAATGAAGTTATGGGACTTAATGGAGAACCTCTCTCAATTGTTTCATATCATGATCCACAATTAACATCAAAATTCTCCAAATTTATTTGGAAATAATTGGATACTGAGCTTCATTTGAGTATTTCATATCACCCAAAAATAGATGGGAAATTTGAAAGGAATATCCAAACCATAGAAGAAATTTTGATATATTGTCCACATAACATTCAATGTATGTGGGATCAATTTATTGTTTTAGTTACGTTTTCCTATAATAATAGTTTCCATTCATTTATTCAAATGGCCCCATTTGAATAATTGTTTATAAAGAGATATCGTACACCAATGTGTTGGGATGATGTTGGAAAAATGATGCTAGTGGGCCCAGATCATGTGTAGGAAACAATGGAAATGTTAAAAACTATTCATGGTATATCAAAATACATCAATGTAGACAACATATTTATGCAGATAATCGATGGGATGATTTTTAATTTCAAGGGGTGATCATTTTTTCATAAAATTATATCCATGGAAGGGTGTTATAAAATTTGGGATAAAATGGGAACTGAGCCCTAGCTACGTAAGGCCTTTTGAAATTATAAAGAGAATTAGAGCTATTTCATATCATTTGGCTATGCCACATATCTTGTATAATGTAAACAATGTGTTCCTTTTCTCATTTCTGTGGAATTACAGGCCATAACCAATGCATGACCTATCATCTGAACGTATATAATTTGATCCTCACATATCTTACAGTGAAGTGCCAATCTAGTTGTAGAAAATAATGATAATGTGTGGAGTAAAATGAGAACACATATAGTAAATATAATTTGGGAAAATCATAATATTGAAGAGGCAACATGGGTTCCGGGGGAGCTTCTCATGAAGAACAACAAAAATCATTTTTATAAGAAAACACTATTATTATTTCAAGGATTAATTTTTTATAAGGACGGGATAATGTAACACTGCATATTTTTTGAAAATAAATTTAATATTGAAAGGATTAAACACTGAGTCTCTAAAAAACCAAATTTTATTGTAACCTATCCAGTAAACATAATTTTATAACATCTGTGATATTAATTTCAAAAAACATACAGGTACAGTAGTGTTATGTATGTGATTTAGCGTCATATAGAATCAACCCAGTTTTTGTTGAATCATAACATACCTTATGAATAGTATGATACCCTTATGAATAGTGATGAATAATAATGAATAGTAAATGAAAAAGTGAAGCATCACCCATTTTTTTATAAATACAATTTGGACATCTTATAAGTCAAAAACGATCATAGTATAAGTATTGGTATTTTTTGTATGTCATAAGTATTATTTAAAATTTTCTAATTATTTTAATAATTTAAAAATGAAATTTATTTTTATAAAATGTAATAATAATTTTTTTTTATTTTTCTTATTGTTATAAATTTAATTTATGGGACATTGATTAGTTTCTCATGGTGTTATAAAACAAATTATAATTTGAATGTTGTTTTTGGATGAAATTATGATTTTATATGAAAACTCTATTAATATTATATTCAAAATTATAATAAAAAAATGGATTTCAGTTTCTTATTCTGCACATCTAAAAATTGTTGGGGTTAATTTATGTGATTTTTCTAAAATACATGAATTTTGGGTGAATAGAAAAATATGATAATTTACAGTAAATGATAAATAAATGATTTATTGGGTCATAAGTGATGTAAGGTGGATTTATTCCACTAAGTTCAAACTCTAATTCACATATTACTATTATGGGTCACATGAATCAGTACTATTGTTTTTCATAAGGTAAATAATAAAATTATAATAAAATATTTATAAATCACTCCCCTCATCACCTATAAACCCTCCTACCCTCACTCCCTCTACTCTTCATTTCTCTAGGGCTTGATGATCCACAAAGATCTACCCACATACCATTACCTAATTAGTCCCCAAATTTTTGAGCTCTTTTTCTTTACAAAAGACCAAAACCCCCTCCCATAATGAAGTTCACAAGAAGGTAATTTCAATAGGTAATGTATCTTTCTTTTTTCATTTAGTTTCAGTTCAATTTATCTTATTTTATTATTATCTCATGTTCAATTTTGTAAATTTTATCCATATAACTCCATTATGATCTATATACAGGAATTATAACATGTTAATATAATAACTATTATCAGGATTCTTACTCTACCTCTCTCTCTCCGCCCTCTCTCTTATTATTGAAATCATCATCTGTGAGGATCTAATATATAACCATCATGGACGACCAAGTTCCATTGTTCAATTTCTCCTTCATTACTAGCCCTGAAACCATTTTGACGGTTTATCCAGACAATAATATATATATTATAACAAACATAATATCTAAAAACCAATATATATACATATTATTAATTCATATGAATAAACGTGTTCATAATAATCCAAATACCACCAAATAATCTATGCGATTTTTATTAATATTTCATCCAATGAATCTTCCTCATACCATGTAAGAAATTCTATATATAACCATTAACACATCTGTATGATCATAAATAATTTATAATTTCAATTCTATAGAATTAAATCCATTAAAAATTAACATCCATACCCATATACAAATATACTGATCTTTAAAACCAAGGAAGCGATCAATTCATAATGACAAAATACAATTTTATAACTTATCAATAAGGACATAATGAACATAAAAAAATTATGAAAAAATAAATACATGTCAAAAATTTTCTGAATTGAGTTATTAAGAATCATAATTTTATATTCCAATACATTAAGTTTAAGATCAGAACACCTTTGGATTTAAGGTATGGGTTTTCTACCCGAACCTCTTTTTTCATTTGGGATACTTTTATTATCTATATATCACAATGAAGTTCTTATTTATTATTATGAACTCCTCATAAATTTTGTGAGATTTTTATATATATTTTTCCAAACTAGAATCCTACTTTTTTTAATTGGGAGTCACATGTTTTAAATGGGAATGTTCAAAATTCAATCTTAAATACAAGGCCATTTCAAGGGAATTTCTCAAACTCTTACAAATTTTAAAGGGAACTATATAATCTTTTTTATGAATCAATATCATTATAAAATCACTCATTTTATTTTTAAAATAAAATACTACTTCAATTAGTGTTTTATACACATTAATTATCAAAAGAAATGTTCGTTTCAATGTAAAAGAGTATTTATCTCAAGAATTACTCGACGATTTTATAAGAGTATATTCATCGATTTCAGCACTATTGTTGATTTTTATGTATGATATAATCTAACATATTTAATTGAATGGTTTATTACAAGTTTTATTATGGAAGTTCTATACAAAAACCATTCAACAATTTACTCTGAATGGTTAGTGTGGAAGCTTAATGTTTTGGGAAAGTTATTTACTTTTCATATCTTAGTTTAAATATGAATGTATATGTTGTATATGTTTATCCCCATTTCGATGAGAATTGAATTATACTTATTATGTGACCGGAGGGGCCCAATATATCCCCTTGATGCATTGGTAGGTCTCATGAGACAAATAGATATGGACATTGATGAGGCCTTTCCCATTTATTAGATATGGTTTTGTTGTTACTTTATTCATTTTTAGATGTCCTAGCAGAGGCCTTGAGGGTATGTTTCAGAATGTCCAACATATGAATTTCACATATTATGAAACTATAAGTAAATATTTAATGTATTTATTCAACTACTTGAATACCCATGATTATTTTTAATTATGTAAATATTTACTCAACTAATTTTCCATCCATATTATGTCAGGTTTATTTTTATAAAGGCATGTGTTTCAAATTATTCACCATGTATAATGTTTCTAATTACATAAATTATATTGTTTACCATTACAGAGAATCTGATATCACCCATTCTTATGTAGCATATTTTCTAAGACAAGAAAAGTTATATTATGACTGACTTAACGGGATAATCTTGGAGTGGTTGATATTACCAATAGAACATATAGGTGGTTTTCATTTATAGCTTTAATTATGTGTGTATCTCATTTTAAAATCTACTAAAATATTCATTCCTTTAGGATACACCATTATTGTAATCATTCCAATGTCATGTAACAAGGCACCAACTCTAGGTAACTAGTGTTGGGTCCTTACACAGAAATCCTTTGATTGGGATTAAAAGGATGTTTGAAATAAATTTAAATGATACAGTGAATTGATCCTTCTACTTCAAACTCTATTTATGTTTTATACTTATTATATCATTTAATATTAACATAAGATATATGTGTCAGTGGATTCACTCTTCTAATGTTTTGTTGTCCATTTTTGCATGTTAGGATTTGTTAAATTAGGTATTTCAATTTGGAATTCATCCCCTCAAGATCCATATGGGATGTTTCGAGGATGACAACACTGGATAAAGGGTCATCCATGTGATGTTCCAATTTCTTGAACATTGAAGTGAGTAGTTATGTGTAGAGTTGAATTTTTATGAGATAGATCCCTTGAAATTTATGTTGATATGTTAACAAGCATAATGAAATGGGACTAATAGTAATTGTTCCTATTTTTCATCATGATGTAAAATGTGATGTTCGGTATAATTTAAAATCTGTTAAATGAATTATGGGTGTTAAATATGTAATGTTTAAATGGGGAATGTGTAAATGGGATAGGGAATATGAATATTATGGTTGCAAAACGAATTAAGGAATTTTAATTGTAAATGTGTAAATTTTATAATGCATAAAGATGGTATATATGATTAATGAACAATGGTTTTAAGTAGTGATTTTATTTAATGAAACATATTTGTTAATGTTTAAAATGTAAAACTGTTAAGAATGAATGTATATATGACCTATATGCAAGTGTAGGGTATTCTAATTGAATCTCTCTGACATAGATCATGATATATTGATGTTCTAAACCCCCGTCCTATAATCTATGGGGTAGGCAGTAAGACTGAGGCTATATTCCCCTTAACAATGCATAGAATATGGATAAATATATATCAAGGATATATATGGTACATGTTATGTATTTAATTTGTTTTTGTTTTTCTATTGATGTATCAATATTTAATCATTCCCCTCATGCATAGATTATATCACTATTATATTCTGAAATGTGTTTTAGAAAAATGGTTGACCAATGCATCAAATGATCACAACCTAAAAAGTGATCCTTGTTAATTAATGGAACTTGGTATATTTAATTTGTTTTTCTTGATATTCATTATCTACTTGAATAGATTATTTAATTTGAGGAGTTATTTTTTAGACACTATTAGGGGGGACTGTTGAGTTGCACTCAAACCTTTCTTAGACTACAATGGGGTTCCTAAGAAGTTGTGATGGTTGAATGTCATGTCAGGGGAAAATTTCATATGCTAGAGGGTTGATTTGTAAATGGGATGTGAATGGTTGAGGGATATAATTGAATAGTCAATAAATGATTTTTGGATTATTTATTTTCATTTATTTTTTTTGGTTTCATACAAATGGACCTATATGACCTGATATATCATAATTAATATTTATGTTGTTGGATTGTTCCTAGATTGGTGAATTAGATTTTGTGATAAATGTTCATTATTTAATTATTTCTTATTTATTTTACTTCATCTATTATAAATATATCTGATAAAGTGGGTATAATATCCCCACATGTTCTATTAGACCATTATTGGGAGTTAATAGCTGGTATTGTGTAGCATGTGTAAGATCATTCGGTGACCCAGATTTTGGCATCAGATATTGTATCTAACGAGTTGAGTATGTGGAAAAGACCTAGAATTTCCATGTAATTTTTTTTAAATTAAATGGATATTTTAAAAGTCCGTGAAAATTGACAGCGCGTGATTCCGAGGCCCGAAGTGCCAGAAATGATTTTATGATCGTTTTGCTGGTACATTCAGTAAACGTGCATGTGGGTTTTTCTAAAATTTGAATTATTTCTTGGAATTGAAATCTGAGGGAACTGTTAAACCCGCAACACAAGAATTCGCTTAAGGGGACCTTTACATTGACCGTAGTTGGTTGAGGGTGAATGATTGTTTTTGGGATTTTTGTGGGAAAATAAAAATAAAATTATTTTACATTTTATTTTTATTCTTAAAGCCTCTGATGTATGAGTTATGGTGGTGGGGACCACCTGAGCATAAACCCCCAATTTGAATTCCTAGAGGCGGGGACCACCCGACCCCTCTTAATGGAGGAGAAAACTCTCAAATCCCTCGTTAATTAAGAGAAGCTTCTTGAACATCCTATACATTAATTTTTTGAACTTTTGTGTGTGTGACAACATAATTTAATTTTAACATAAAATATATTGTCACATATTTTTCTTTGGGTTGGAAACGGAGAGAGCTCTTAGAGGTTTACTTTCTTCAAATGAAGAACGCCAATGAAGAACTTATTCTCCGAATAGAGAACACCAACAAAGTACATCTTCTCTGAATGAAGAACTTCTTCGAAAAAAATTCATTGGAATCAAGAAAGAGGACGACGCATGAATCGAAAATCAAGAAAAAAATCACCAACACTGACGTCCTCCTTTTCCCAACAATTCATCAAGCGAATGAATTAGGGATTTAATTTAATATGATTATCACTTCACATTTACTCCCCTTCTAATTATTTTTTGTTATTGGAAATAGAGATTGACGAGTGTTTGGGGATTGATGCTTTTAAATATCTTCCATACTCATTCTTGATTCAAGATTATGTTGAGCCGCTTGCTACTGCTCTAATGCGGAGAGTGCATGCCAAAAAAAACCTGGCATGTCCTCTCCGTAATTCTTGTGGTGATATGTGGTGTTATTTGTGATGGAGGAATATGGAATCTAGAGAATGCTTTTGGCACCAATGATGCACGATAATGGAAGCCAACACCTCTGCCGGTTGCGACAAAGGCGACAGTGCAATAGTGCCACCCAGTGGCCAATGCCGCCCACAGACTCCGCCCCCCATGGCACCATCTCCTGTAACATCCACACTAATCTGCGGCTAAACTGCCCTGTGGTTGAGTCACTATGCATCTCCCCCCACGGCCGAACCCCCACTGCTGAGCCATGGCCCCATGATCGGGCGGCCGCTCCGCGGCCTCACGACACCCCCCGCGACTGAGCCGCCCTCATAAAACCCTCCTCGACTGAGCCTCCATACGCCCCCCCCCCCCCCCCTGCCGCCCCTCACGGCCTGCCGGACCACTGCCCAGTGCAAGCCTGGCAGGACCTAGAATTCCAGGCCGTATTGTTGGCTAGGACAGACCCAGCAGGTTCGGCCGTGTGGGGTGAGGTCGGTCAGACCCGGTCGGACTGGACCCAGACCCACTTCGACCAATTTTATGCTCTTTTGGCCATAAAATTGGTACCATATGTCCATTTGATGAACCACAAGTAGTGATAGAAACCATGGAGTGAGATTGTCCCTTTGGTATAGCCCGCTAGAGTTTTGAATACGGATGGCTTACGGTCGGATTGGATCAATCATGAATCCAACTTGGACCTCAGGACTAAAAGGATAATAACTCAAAGACTGGGCATCAGATTGACTCACCATCTATTGCGTTGAGGCCCGTATGACATGGTATCCCTTTGAGATACTTCCTAATGGTACTTCGTGGTAGTTGGAGTATCAACAGGTGTCTTGGAGAGAGGACTCCCCAGGAGATGAGCAAGCCTAGTGCAGGAACCTAGTAGTTGGTTGTGACGAGAAGACTGAATAGTGATCCTGTGTGGGTCAACATCTAGCCATCCTATGTGGGTCAGCTTCTAGATATCTTGTGTGTGTCACCTATGAGTGATCTTATGTGGGTCTAATCTGAGTTATCTTCTATTGGTCAGCTCCCATCGATCTTTTGTGGGTCAGCTCCCAGCTATCCTGTGTGGGTCACCTCGCAGCAATCCTATGTGGGTCAACTCCTAGAGATCCTGTGTGAGTTAACTCCCAAAATTCCTATGTGGGTCATCTTCTAGTGACCCTATGTGGTTCAACTCCTAGTGATCTTGTGTGGGTCATCTCCTTGATATTCTGTGTGGGTCAATAGCAGAGCCATTTAATGGAGTTAGATTAATTAGTAGATATAACTAATCATCTCTACTATAGTACATTATTTATACCCGGTGTGAGCTGAGTTCATACATTTGTGGTACTCTCCTATGTGGAAATACCTTGGTGGTATTATTATGTGTGGCGTACATGTGTGGTACTTGCCTTTGTGGTTTTCCTTCCTTTGTTGAACAATGGAGCTTTGGGATTTTGGGTTGGACCCTATGTTTCTTAAGGATTGAGATGGATATACTTGATAACTTAGGTATATGTATGGGCATATAACAATGTAGGATTGATATTTGACTTCATTCTCTGAGTTTTATCCTTTGTGGATTTTTTGAGACCTTTATGGTCTCAAGTTCCTTACTAAGTATCGTTATACTCACCACTACACGGGCTATGCCTGCACCTTGTTGTGATCGGGGCAGACAACAGACAGTGTTGACTAAGGACTAGAGTACCAAGACTGGACAGTGCCCAGAGGTGGACCATACGACACGTCAGTATGTAGAGGATAAGGGAATACATGGAGTGCTGAGGAGACAATTTGTACCTACCCTTCAAGTAGGAATCTCGGAAGATGACCCATCAGTTGTCTTCCATTTTTCTCTAGTTTGTTGTACATTCAGTTTCTGTACTTTCTAGTGGGGATTGTATTCTGGCCCCTTTTACTTATTGTACTCACTCTATTTACTATTCACATTACCTATTTTCTTACCTTGTTATGTGATTGGTTTCATGTGTTTATAGGTTATAGAGGCAATGCTTTCCCAGTTTTAGGGATTACGCCTTCCGGTGCCAGTCGCTAGCCCTTGGGATTTGGAAAGAGGGCTTAGGGTTGTCACGAAATGGTCCTTGGGGGACGGGTCGTGACATAAGTTACATTATGCATTACCAAAATTAAAAACTATTTTATGAATTTATCATAATAAAATATTCTAAAAAACATAGCGTTCTTAATAACATTTCAATATTCACGTTAAAAAACAATAAAGAAGATATATATTCTTATAAAAAATTAACTCTTCCTTTTAGAAATGACCCAAAATGTCACTCACTAGTGTATAAATATATCATTATTTAGAAAATTTGATAATAATTACTAATAATATAATTAATTATCATCAACCCAATGGATGTTAATATTTTATAAATTTAATTTCCTGAATAACCCATACCTTTACTATGTCATCATCAAACATATATGGACCCTAAAACTATTCCATCGCACAAATATGTGTTCTTGAATATATATCACCAATAATACAGGTTTTACATAAAATAATTTCTCTATTTTATTGATTACAGATACTATATAATTTTACTATTGTAATGAAAAAATATTGAATGATGATATTTATATATTTCACATAATCCTCAATATGAATTAAAATATATCAAAATTTTATCGATAAATATAATATTAATAATTAAAAAATAATAGCTAATCAAGAATGAGTATATATTAGGTTATAAACCCAAGTAACAAAAATTAGTCCCTGACATAAACATAATTGTTGATAATATTAATATACTATAATGACTATCCATTTACACATGATCTCATATAAGGTTATAAGTCATAGATTTTTCTATAAACATATATTTCTTAGCTTCTTCATTATAATGACGTTTCATACAAATACTAAAAGAAAACTGGCTATGGTTATATCCATAATATAAATACTAAAAGATCAATCTAAATAAATCCTTATAGAAATTTTTTTAGAATATTATACATTCTTGTCAACCTAAGACCCTTTTTTTCTAATCCTTTTTACCCATTTTAATTTTTATGATATTATCTAAAAAATCATTATATTCATTCAGATATTATTTATAGTGTCTCATTACGTGAATTTGGTTAAACAATGCATATCCTCTAGTAGTGTCTATCCATTTTTATACTCTTATCCAAACTTATTATTCGTTATATTGATGATTGAGTAAATTATCAACAAATCATTCTCAAGGTGAATAACCAAATATAAATTTGTTTTATAAATTCATAAACATCCATTTATACATAAAATGATTTGATTTATAGGGAAAAAATATTCAGAGGTTTACAAATCATTGGGATGTCACAATATTCATAGATATAGTCCATATATAATTAGTAATGTTCACTTATTATAATCCTAAATTAAAATGTGCATTATATCAATTGCATTATTTCATATAATATTTTAAGGGTTATCTATGATGATCACCCATAACATATCCCCACATATATTACCCTTAATAAACAACAAAATAGTTTATGTCCTGTAAACCATTCCTTTGATACCATCTCTGACTTCTTGAATTATTACTTCTAGATCCAATGAAATAAAAACATAAAATACATAATAAAAATGATACCATGTATAACAACCTGACTATAACATTTCAAAATTAAAAAAAATTAATCTATTTATTATATAAATTATTTCATTATGTATATATCAATTGATAAATAAAATAAGATGAACAATTTTTTTAATCATATTAATGTTTTCAATATATATTAAAATCCATAACCTATTAAAAGTTTTCAATAACTCCAATTAAATGTTCTAAATTTTCTATCCCGATAAATATTCCACATGTACTACTTGAATTCACAACCAGTAGAATGGAAACCTATGAAAGGGGTGATCCAAAAATCATTTAATGGAAACATGGAATTTATTCCATCAAAACACATAATCATGAAACATAACAAAAAATTATATTAATAAATCAACTATAAAATAAAATTTATAGAATTATAAATGTACTAAATAAATTAAAACATATATATCATTAATAATTATCTCATATCGATTAAATGAATAATTTCAAAAACCAAAAACATGACTTTAAGCCCTTCATTGATGAAATTATCCTATGATGGTTAAACATATACCCCAAAACAAATCATACATTATATCATCAAAAATATCAATAAATTTATGTGTGATATAAATATATCTCTCTCCCATCACATGGTTAGGTAAAATTAAATCACTATAAGAGTAGACATGACCTTTCCAACTATTCCCAAATTAACCTTTCGGTGAATGAAAACATTTTTATTTAAATAACAAAAAAATAAAATATAAATGGAAGCTAAAAATTTGTTAGCATTTAATAATCATCCACATAGTCAATAATTTTTCTATTTAAATAGAATGTATAATATTATGATAACTCAGCCCGTGAGTTATATCGGATGGTCAATGAATATTTAGTTTCATAGTGATAATATTATTGTATTATAATATTAATACATGGTACTATAATCATTTTCTCGATATATATAATTGGGAAAAATCATCAAAAAACATCTAGAAAAGAATTTCGATTGGTGAAGAAAATAATAAACATAGTGAAACTCATAAAACATTCATGGGTTAAGACAAATTTGAAAAACACCGTTAAAAATGAATTCTTTAATTGATATCATAGAAGAATGGCTATGGTTTATAATTGTTTGATTCCATTAGTAAAATACCTAAAATTGATATATATATATATATATATATTAGTGGATGAATTAACAAACATAAACCTCATAAGGGTAAATCTAATTGATAATGAACATGGAAATGGAAGGGAAATCATAAATGTTATTATTGTAAACTCATTTAATAATCATGTAAAATAAAAATGTTCTCATCTATATAAAAGATATATTTTGAAAAGTTTTATATTAAATATTTTAAAAAACCATTAGTATAAGAAATAAAATATATTCATATAGGAAATAAATGTAAAAAGGGTTACCATGGGAAAATTTATAAATGAATAATTAATATATAAATGTGAAAGGAAAAAATCGATTTTATTTATTTAAAAATACTATGATTCAAATATAACATTTTATAAATAGTAACAAATAACTATTTTGTAAGAACATAAAATTTTTCTAATAATTTTAGATAAATTGAAATATAATAAAATATTAAATTGGGAGATCCCATGCCTAAAAAATCATTTCTCAAGATGATAAATTAAAATTCAATAAAAATGTATTTTTTATCAATATCACTTTTGGGAAAATTAATACACAAAAAATTGTTATGAACTGTCCCATATGGGTCATGTTATGACTACCTCAAGTTCATCATCCAATGGCCAGGGCATAGCGACTAGTGCCAAATGAAATATCTTGAAAATGGGAGGCATTTTTATGATTTCCTGCACACATGAACAGTCACATCCCCATCCCATAATGATAAAATGTAATGATGCAGGACACTATATAAAAAATTTAGATTTAAAGTACCAATATGAATGTAATGGGTCCATAATACAAGAGAATAAATGGACTTGTATAAGTGCTAAATGAATTCATAGATGTATGAATTTTCTGCCGGATCACACTAGGAACTGCCTAGTCCTGGACCACCATGGTCTCTGTCAAATCATATGTCATTTTCAAATGACACGACTCATGTGGGTGCAGCCAATACATGGGTGAGTAAGACAATACTCATTAAGGACCCCAAATCCAAAATTTAATATCACTAATGAATTCATGCCCAATGTGTTGTCAGTTCATGCAGGTATAATATAAAGTATGTAAAGTAATACTATCAGTCATAAACACTAAACACCCTTACTACTACAACACTCATCCCTAATGAGTGACATAATCCCGTTGGGTCGCCTTGACTCGCTCATCATATTGGCTTGATGGTTAAACTTGGCCCCTTCTTCAGCTAGGCATGTAGGGTTACCTAGACTTTCTTGACACTTTGTAATGTGGGGCCACCTAGACTCACTCTTCAATTTGGAAATCTAGGATACATAGACCCACTTGTCACTTTCTTCTCTTCATAGACATCCATAGGATTCCTGCTCGTACTATGCTTGATTCATGTAGAATCAACTCTTCAATCCCTTGGTCGTATATCAACTTCTACAAAACCCCAATAAGGGATTATCCAAAGGACCACATCCTCAAGTGGATTCCAAAAATGTAAAAGGCACGTCAATCAGAAGTATGTTTTAGAAGATATGTGGGTTTTTGTGAAAAGGGGGCTTGTTGGGTCCAGAAATTGTCTAACATAGTCGGATCGACCAGACTATCCTGACCTAACACAGCCGGGTCTGGACTGACCCGGTCTGAACTACCACAAGGGCCAGGCCCATTCGGCCTAATGAACACAACACTTTAGGCCTAGGGTCCAGCGCATCGGTTGGCTCAGCGGACTGTTATTCATCTATCCCGACCCACATTGGGGCCCAGTCCCCCGTCAGCCTGGACTGCACAGGAAGGCTATTCTTATCTATAATGGATGTAGTGAGTGCCACTTCAGTCTGTACCAAACAAAACACTGTGTAATCGCCATGCAGCTTAGCCGTTGGGTCCTTCCATGGTCTAGTTTGACCACATCCCTTGGCTGGATCTGTCCAAGCCACTACCAGCTGCTCTTATCACCTTCTCACGATAGTTTCCATGGGCCCCTCCACCACCAGCATTTGTGCATGTAGCCCTTGTGACCACCATCAAAATTTGATCTAGTGAACCATGTTGCCACCCTCGGCATTCGAGCAGACTTCCATTATCACCACCATCATCCAATGATTCGGCAGTGCTTTCCACTACCACCGCCCATCTTGTTGTATCCTTCCATCACCGCCTTGGCCCTCTACCAATTCTATCTGTCATGTCATATGTCGTTCACCCAGCACCACATGTTGATCCACCACTATGGTCTCACCTTGATCCTGGTTTTCATTGTGTCACAAAGAATGGAAAGGAAAAGGTGGAGGAGAAGAATGCACAAAGAACACAAAATGAATGGACCATGAACATTGTTCTTTTCAGCATGAATTTTTGTTGTTAAAAGGTTTTGTAATGGATAAAATCAAAACATGGATCCAACACCACTACAATCTGTGCAAAAAAACCATCTCAAAAACACAACTGATCCGTGTGTCATCCTATTTTTGGGTTGATCTGCATCTTCTCTCAAAACAAAGAATGGGGAAAGAAGTAATTCACATATAATTAAACACTATAATTGGATATTGGATCACTCATCATAGGAAAATTTTTTCACATGGGTTGATCCATCTGTGAATGTCCTTGATCCGTCATCATGTGAAAGTGCTATTAAAGAATAGGAGAAGTGCTTGATGTCATTGGAGATTTTTCATTCAATGTTCCCTATCAAAAATGGTACAAATCCTCATAGTGATTACAAAAACCATTCCAATGATCCCATATATCATCTAAACAATTAAACAGTGGAAACACGACTCCTTGTTTCTATTACACTGAGTCTTCATGTCGTTACGTTGTTTCATTTATGAAATGAAATAGCTAGCTCGATGAAGCATCCCAATGAAACAAACATTTAATAAAATAAAAATTCTTATTTTTATTTTTTATTTTTCATTTAAACACTAAAAAAAATTATCCTCATCTCACACTAGTTGATGTTAAGATTATTATTAGGTAATTTTTTTATTCTTTATTAAATGGTACCCTAATATTTTTAATCTTGGAATCCTTTTAGATGATTCCAAAACTATGCATGCAATATTTTTTTACAAAAAAAAGATCAATCAATTTTTCTAGTACCAATGTGGTTCAGAATAACGTGTCATCATAGATTCTGTACTCAAAATAGTTCCATATATTTTATAAACATTACATGGATTTTCTGGAAAATTACATTTTCCCCACCAAAGATATTTATATCCTCTAAAGAAAAAAACAAGTTTTAAACAAATGAATAGGGGTACTGAGAACGAATATGATCCTGCCACTTCTATGTTCTATCTTAGTTATTCTCATGCTACCACCAAACACGCACTAGAGGAATTGACTGTCCATGAAGGATCCGATCATGTTGATCCTCTATCTCCACTGGGAACTCCATAAACATCACCCCATAGAAAATTTCTACTTTCCATAGTCGATGACGTGTGATGGTTCATATAAGTATCTCCTTGGCTATGAAATGTCAAAGACAATATGAAACCGATGCGTCAATGGGGGACTAGCAAGGAGATGTTCCACCTTACCAACTATTCTCAGAATAACTAAAGGGTTGATTAATCTCGAAGATAACGTGATGCCCCAAAAATATCTCCATAATCATTATCTAGGTGATACCTGAATGGATATGGGGTATCCTTCCTAGAAATCTAAGGGACTATATATCCTTTTAGTTTAATATTTATTATTTCACTTTTCAGTCCTCATGCGCTCCTGGATGATCTTTACATTTTAATTGGTGGCTCGTACCAACACTGTAACGCAGAGTGCTGACTCCTTTGGGTCTATCCAGCATAATGGTGATCTTCAGGGTTTCCCAAACGGTTCCTCACAATGGTACCATAACAAAGGATGAGTAGTAGAAATTTTTCAACGCGAAATCCTTCAGTGGTATATGGTGCTCTCAACTACGATCGATGTCCAGGATGCAAGCATGAATCATGTCCTCCAAAACCTGGATAGTACACTCTTTTTGACATCCATATATGGATGAAATGTCATTCTCCAACAGAAATGAGTCCTAAATTCCTCTTGTATTCCCTTGAAAATCCAGGATGTGAAGTGAGTATCACGGTCTAAAATGATAGTCTATGTCACTCGATGAAGCATAACTATCACTTGAACGTAGTGGCATCAAAGACCATCTATAAAACACTACTCTGTGATGGGTAAGAAGTTTGCCGTTGTGGTGAATCAGTTAACGATCACCTAGATAGTGTCATGTTACTTGGACGTTCATGATAAACATGTCATTAATCCTTTGATATATAATCCCACATTCACTCGGATTCCATGAGTGGTTGAGCCAAGCATGTTGGAAGATGATGCTCTTCTTTCACTTACTAACATGTAAGGCATCGAGAAACGAACTCCACCACTGCCTTCTTTATCCTCATCAATTGGTATTGACATAAATGATCTGGGTACATATTTTTCACCGACGTATTCATCTCCAAGGGGGAGGTGTGAAACTCCATCAGAACCTCCTCTCACAAAACCACTATTACAAAAATGTTCCCTTTGAATATGATGACATGTTCTCCACCTATCAAATATTAATTAGGGGCTTACCCTATGGATAACTGATCAATTCAGGAATAATAGTCTATATCACCACGATGTGCCACCCTAACTCACTGTAAGTGTGTGGGAGTAACAACCATAAACAAAAGGTATGTTTCTCCGTAGCCATCCACAAAAGATATATGAATCATGGATAACTACTAAAACACCTCACTCAACAACTCTAACCCGGTTCTCATGTTGAGAACATCCTCCACCACATTTCCCATTAAATTATTGTAGATCATCTCGAAGTTATAGTCATGGAAGAACTCTATCCACTACCACTACCTATATTTTAGGTCCTTATGGGAGAAGATATACCTGATACTTTTGTGGTCGGAGTAGATGGTAAACTACTCACCCATCATGTATTGTCGCCAAACATTTGAAGTGAACACCACTGTTGGTATCTCAAGATCATGGGTCACATTTTTATTCCCATGTTGCCTCAAAAATCTTTAACAGTAGGAAATCACCACTTTCTCCAACAATATTACACTCCCTAGTCAGGTCCTTGATGAATCACTTATCACTACATAACCCACGCTTTCCCCTAGCAGTCTCAAGAGATGGGTCTCTGTCAGTCTCCATCTCAACTCTTGGAAACATTACTAGCACAACATTGTCTACACAAACATTTTTCCCTTTAATTTCAAAGTTGATACAGATGATGCTACCCTAAAATTTTCTTGTACGAACCTCCTATAGTATCCATCCATACCAATGAATCTACGCACCAATTTCACGCTGATAGGTGGATCCCAGGAAAGCACTGCCTCTATCTTCAATGGATCCACTACAAATATAGATTTGGAAATAATATTTCTTAGTAGGTGGACCTCTAGAATTCATAAGTAACACTTATATAGCTTCCCATCTATCAAATTCTCTCGGAGTGCATCCAGGACTATCTGCATGTGTGTTGTGTGTACCTCCTTGGATGCCGAGTACAATAGGATATCATAAATGAAGACCACAATGAACTGATCATGTTAAGGATATAAGATATTATTCTTGAGACACATTAATACTATTGCGGAATTGGTCAGAATGAATGGCATTGGAAAGAACTCAATGAGTCCATACAGTCATCTAATGGCTAACTTTGGTACATCCACATCACGTACATGATGTTTTTGATATCCATACCTAAGGTATATCTTTGAGAACCACCTAACTCCCTTCATCTGGTTGAATAGGTCATTGATTCATGGAATTGTATATCATTTCATCATGGAAAACATATTTATGAATAGATAGTCCCCACATTGTTTCAAGCTCTCATATTCGTTCATGTAAAATTGAACATGGGTCCCCAAGGTGAAACAATGGGACTTATTAATCCCTTCCACTATTGGTCCTTGAGTTTTACCCACAACTCATGAAGCTCTGCAAGAGCAATCAAATATACTGGTTGGGATATTAGTTTCATCACGGGGGGTACAGGTCAATATAGAAGCCAACCTCCCTACAATAAGTTAATCCTAAAACACCCTTTGCGATGATTTCTTCATACTCATCCACCACTGCAAGAATTTGATGGATCATATCATTCATGGAACTTAGTGTAAGTTTATCCTACTAGTAAGTGGTTGGTACAACCCTCATATGAGAAATTACATCCTAGGATTTATAAATTCATTTTTTCATCGTTAAATGAGAACCTTGTCCCATCTCCATGGAGAAACTACACTATTTTCCAAAAATAGTAAATATGAGCATTGACTGTGGATAACTAGTTCATACCCAGAATGATGGTGTATGGCCTCGATACTGCAACTAGGTTATCCCAGCCAAATCTCTAACCTCAAAGAGTAAACTCACACTATAATCACTACAGCGTAATAATTGAATCCCCTCTCGTAGGAGTCACTAATCGTAAGGCTCGAGCCAACGTGTCAACCAAAATATCTGAACTCTGAACTAAGTTCATGGAAAGGAAAGATGGATTTTGAACCTGTGTCTATTAGAACTAAATATCAGTAGGAGAAGAAATAGTTTATACAATTAATAATCTGTGGAGTGTTGGGATCATTGGCCTCTATCACCTGGATCAGGGCCCACTCATATCCACCTGCTCCTAGATCCCATGGTGGACCACCAGGTGTGGTGGAAGTAGTACCATGAACTTAGGTCCTCCTCATGTCACTCTTCCTACTCTGATACAACGTCTACTTCCCAACGAAACACCCTACAAGACTGTTTGCCTCCTCCTCGGTGTTCCCTTAAAAATATTTTGATCATTTCCACAACCACTCCTCTAGTCATGAGCCATGTGCCCCTCCCTATCGCATGCATGACACATCCTATTAATATGTTGAATCCCTCTTTCCTAGGAGGCTCGTACCACTAACATTGTATCATAGGGTCATCCCATGAATGCCTTGACCCAAAAAGAACCCTCCTTATATTGCCTATTACCCACCTCGGGTGACTCCACCCACTAATTTCTACTAGTTTCCCTTGATACTGGCGCCCAATCATCCAAGAAGCCCTCCATGAGTAGAGCTCGCTCTAGCTCCCCTGACTATGTAGGAATGCTAAGGGATACCATGTATTCCCTGATCTCCCATAATAGTCCCATATTGAATGCATGATCCCTACAGAACGAGTCACAATCCATGTCTGTAGATTAGTAAGAAAGAACGATGAATCTTGCTGAGTACTCTACTACAATCATGATACCCTATTATAGGGGCAGTATCTCCTTTATGACAGCTGATCGTAGAGTCGCCAGAAATAATTACTCCCTAAAGTGGTTCTCAAAATTAGTTCAAGTGAGGGTTGCCTTTTCATGCGTCTAGATCATCAAATGCAAAAATATCCCCACCAAGCCCTGAAGAAGGCCCAAAGACAAGATCACCGTCTGTCCAGGTGGTATCTTCATAAGATGGAAGACGTTGATGACTACCTATAGCCAATTTCCAGCTATCTGGGCGATAGTCTAACCCCTGAACTAGGGAGGTATCTGCCTCTAGAACTCGTGTAAGGTACTAAGCATGAGTGTGTCCTCTACCAGTAATGTTGGTAGGAACTGTTGATAGATGGTTTTTAGTAACAATGGAAACCCACTCGCTGGGGCCACCACTTGTACTGGCCCCTGTACTGATGCCTTGTCTCTCAGCATACCATCATCGTGGTAACAAACCAGAATCCTGGATAGATATCTTCATGGTGGAATCCAATAATAGAACACGACGGACCATATTAAATATATTATACGTGGTGAGATGACTCAATAAGTACACACTCAATTATTATTTGACTCATGAAACAAGTGTTTTCATGTTTCTTGTCAAAAAAATGTTATGGTCATGGTTTATGGATTTTTCATCCTCTTTAGCAACATTGGACTCCACGAGTCTAAAATTCAAACTCAAAACATTCAATATTGGTTCCCGAAAACAAATACCCTGACTCTCAGTCCATAAGGTAGAAAAAACCTCCTTTGATAGCAGTCTGTCACGGACCATCCCCCAGGGCAAATGTTGTGACTGCCCAAGACCGCCTCCCAAAGGCCAGGTGTTGGAGACTAGAACCAATGGAAAAATCCTAAATGTGGGAGGTATTAGTTTGAGTACTTGTTCAAACACACACACACACATCCCCAGACCATAATGGTGAAATTTAAACATGAACACCACAAAGCAAACACTGAGAGTATCAGTACAAACCTGAACATAAGGGGGCCCGAATATAATCCCACCAAAATACATGTACATGATCTCAACGTCCGTCTATCGTAAACCATACCTGAAGGGTATGTGAAGGGGTTTCCTCCTGAATCCATAGAAATATACCTCATTTTTTGGATCTCACTAAGAACCTCCTAGTCTCAGAAAACCAAGACTTTTCCAATGTGTATTTATTGTTCAAAATACATGAAACATGTGGGAGGATCCCGTGAGAGGGTGAGTAACACAATACTCAGTAAGGACAACAAAACACAAATGTAATATCACAATAGATATTCTGATTTTTTTTCAACTCATGAAGGTATAATATAAAGTATGTAAAGTAAGATTATTAGTCATAAACACTGATAAAACCTACTACTATGGTTCTCATACCATATGAGTCACTTAGTCCAACTGGGTCACCTAGACCCAGTCATCATTTTGGAATGGTGGGTAACCTATACCCACTCATCACATATTCCTACTGAGAAAAATATAACCTCTCATCACTTTGTCCTGTTAGGTCACCTAGGTCCGCTCATTACTTTGGTGTGCTGGGTCATCTAGAACTGATCATCACATTCATCTCATCCTAACAATCCACATGATTCCTGCTCATAATATGCTTGATTCTAGGGGAATCTACTACTCAAGCCCTTAGTTGTATCAATATATGAATAAAAACCCACATAGAGTATATCAAAATCACCAAATCATTGAAATTGTCCAATCTCTATTGATGGATTTTCAATCAAATGTTCGGTTTAGAAGATATGTTTGTCTTAGTGAAATGGTTCCTAATTGTGTTCGAACCAGGCCCAACTCAGTTTGGCCATCCCGACCCACCCAGGTCAGGTATCAGCTGACCCAATCAGACCTGACCTATTGGGAATTAGTTCCATCCGATCAGTCCACTTAGTGGGCTTGTCTTGTCCAGGCTGGATGTAATGAACACTACGTCCATCCGAGCCACCTAGGTCACCTAGTAACCACCCTATGACTTTTTTGTGGTTTCCTGCCACAGTTTAGCTGGACCATGGCCCTCCACTATGTCTAGCTGAGCTATATCCATCTACTGTCGGCTGCACCTATTCACCACCCATGGCTGTTGCAGAAGGCCCCTCCTATGCCAGCATTCCATTGTTGTCGCGGCCCACCTGGCCCCGACCCTCCACCACCACCCGATCCCATTTTGGTGGTCATTTCCCTAGTGATTCTGGTTTATCCACTGCTATGGTCTTTCTTGGACCACAGTTTTTGTTGTGCCATGATGAATTGAATGTAAAATCTGAACGAGAATAATTTGTAAATAAAAACATAAAGAACAGACCATTACCTTTATTTGTTTTGACATGATTCATCCTTGTTAAAATGTTTAATGATGGATAAAATAAATACATGGATCTAAAATCTCTTAAATCCTTGCAAGGAAAACCATCCTTAATATTCCAATGATATATGGGTAAACCTGATTGTGGGTTGATCCACAATCATCACTCAAAAAACGAACGAGGAACGAAATAATTCAGATAGAATTAAATCCCTTACAAGGAGATTGGATTGTTCATCGAAGGAATGTGTTCATTGATGGTGATTATATGACAATGAATTTCTTCGATCTGTCACCATGGGCATGACCATTTCAAAGGAGGTCTTAATGATGTCGTTGGTGATTTTTCATTAATCATTTGTCTGTGAAAATCCTCCAAAGCCTCAGAGTGGTTCCCCAAATCTTGCAAAAAATCCCATATCTCTGTTAAAAATAAAAGTAGGAAACATGTTTCAATATTCATATTACACTAAATGGTTTCATAGTTACAATGTTTCATTTATGAAATGGAATAGTTGGCTCAATGATGCATCACAAAAAAACAGACATTGAATTAAATAGACATTGTTAGGTTTATTTTATTATTTTATTTTAAATTATTAAAAAAAACATTCAACCTTGACCGACGCCAGTCAAGGCTTGGTCCTTTCTTAGGTAATGTCAACGTTCTAGATGAAATGGTTCCCTCAGATCATAAATCTATATATCTATTTAAATATTTCCCATATATGGAATGAAAGATATTTTAAATAACAAAAAATTGTCAAACATTTATTTAAAGATCACTAAACCTCGTAATCATTCTTCTTCTTAGTACATAGTCTTGAAATAATCCCGTAGAATTAAAAAAAATATCTTCAATTTTTGAGACATTAAAAAAATAAATCATTTCAAAATTATTTTATGTAGTGAAAATAACAACAATTAGGGAATACCATTGGGACCCAACTTATCATACATGGGATAGTGCATCATTTTAGATTATTATTTTATAAATTATAAAAATACATTATTGAAGACCATAATAGTTTACTGTCTTTAGAAACATTGAATAAACTTATTATATCCAATTGAATGATATTCAACATATCCAATGAGGATCTCCACCCTAAATACTTCAACCTAATACATTTCTTCATAACATGGGGAGGGAAATCATATAAAATGGGTGAGCTCAGATTCTTGTTTAGGGTAAATCAAGGAATTGTTTATGCATAACATGATGAATTGGGTCAGGAACTTGAGAATAGAATTTTAAGATCATACCTTGAATGTTAGAGATCATAATAAATATAGGAAGATCCTAGGACATGGATTATAATATAATTAAGTGTGTGTGATAGGAAATATTTTTAATTCATATTAGTTTATAACATAGTTAACATATAATAGTAGAAAAGTTTTATTTATTAAGTTGTAAACATGAGAGAAGTCCCTCACATGAACTTATAGACATGAAACCAGGTTTATTCATAACATTGTGAACATGTAATCATATTCATGAATAACCTGATTCGCATGAAATAAGGTCCATTCATAACATTGTAATTGTGTAATCAGCATTGAAGATAACCTTATAGACATGATATCTAGTTCATGCACAAAATGGTGAACATTTAATCACGATCATGCATACAATTGTGGACATGTACGTAGGTCAATGAATAGAACTGTGAAAATGAAATAAGGACCCTTCATAAAATTTTGAACATATAAACAGGTTCACACATAAAATTTTCCACATGAAACTTTGTCTATGAATAACATTGTAAAAATGTAATCAGGTTCACACATATCATTTATAATCAGGAGTCTTCCATCATTATCCAATACATTGGAATGAGATATAGGCCCCCTATCTTATAATAAAATAATTCATACTTTTTCCACAGGATATTAAATCATTCATCATTCTCTGGCATATAAAAACATATAGGGTTTATAAATATCAAATCATATCCCATGAAATGAAATGGGTATACTTAACAGTTCATCCCATCATAACCAATAGAAATTGATTGGTTTTATAATAATTTCATCAAATAATAACCCATGAAAAGAAGCAGGTTTCAAAATCATGTAACCCATGGATGTGAAATTGGTAAAATAAAAATTATTTATTCAAAATATAAACCATTAAATAAATAATAGTAATGGAACCATTGGATCATTTTTGATAGGGTCTTATTTTACTTCAACAGATGAAATAATAGTCCTAAATAACATGGAATGATATATTAAATTTTTTTTGGGAAAATATCATTTCTTCTTTAATGTGGTCTTTTGAATGCTTGATACCTTTTTAATTCCATTTTCCTTGAAAATTTATTTTTATCATTTAATGTATGCTTAAAATCATTTTAAAATCCAATTTTAATTGAAAATATATTAAATACGATTCCAAATTTTCCTTTAAAAAATATTTAAAACTTATAAATAATCATGATAATATTTTGAAAATTATATCTTTGAAAAAACATAAAATATTTTCTTAAAAATTAACCTTTTTAAAATGAAAAGGAAGATTCAATGAAGTAATTATTGGTAAATCCTTACATACAATATGAGGAAAAAATTACATTTTTCCTGATAAAAATGATCAAGAAAATTATTTGCTTGGAATGTGACACAAATATTTATTTGAAGACATTGGTAAAATTAAAAATTGATAAAAATGTCATTTAACTGTTATAGGAGAATGGAACAATATTCTTGGAACCCTTTTTATAATACATGGATTTCCGATTGTAGAGAGGGTAATGTGGATATTTCTTTAAAACACATTCTTAACATCAATATGTATACAGGAGAAGAAATATAGAAACAATACATGAATATAAAATTAATAACAATAAGGGAATAATGATCAAGAATTTATTGAGATAATAGATATAATATTTCATCAATTTAAGTATAAACATAATAAATCATGAAAAGAAATTACATTGTTTCAACAAACTATCATCACATGGTAACATGGAATCCTGATCTTCTTATTAGAAAAGGATATTATATTAATCCTAAAATATCAAAATATATTTGTATTCATGATATTTTATGTAAAATGAACGTATACAGACATCAAAATGAATTTTATTTCATAACAAATCAGGAGTCTCAATGAATGAAAATTGAGACAAAATTATTATACAAATTTGGTATCTTTTTAAACATAAAAATAATGAAATAATTCCCATAAAAATTATTTATAAATATCCATAAATTTATCCATAAAAAATTATTACATCCATATTAATTATAAATACTACATAATATAATTTGGTAGTGAATAAAGCTTGTATCTCCCAGAAATAAAAAGTGAGATGAAAACCCCAAACATTGTGTCTTCACTCCATTCATACTAATTCAAAACACGTGATTAATAAATATAAATTTATTACACATATTTTATAGAAAATTATTCATATATAAAATAATACATTTTTGACCTTATATTAACAAATTTTTGACACTCATATGTTAGGGTTTCAATTAGGATTATATTCACAGTGTTCTTCTCATGTGTCATAATTGGTTATATTGTTGGTCCATATTCATATATCAGGATTCTAGAATATAAAAGATCATATAAATGTCATTTATATCTATTATATTTTTATTATAATAATACGTAGAATATATATGTATAAATGTTTTACACCATTCATGGAGATGGTAAGTTGTAGGTATGCATAAACGATGTTTTTTTTCATTGACATATTGAAAGAATGACTGAAATTGATATATATGTTTATAATATCATCATAGTATAATTATAATGTTTTATATATCATATATGTTCACTAAACCAATCCTTAATACATTCCACGTAGTGTATAAAAAAATCATATCACTTTGAGGGGGAAATAGTCAACAATTTGTCCAATGAAATTATCATATTAACACAAAATGGTAAGAAAAATATATTTTTTTAAAATGAATAATTAAGAATAAATATATATCAAATAAAATATATAACATATATAAAAATAGTGTACATGATAATTTCCCCCATGATATGTGGTAATAAAAATTGAACAACCGTCGTTTGGTGAGGCTATAGTACGACGTACACATAAATAGTATGTTCATTATCCACTAGTTGGAGGTGTGTGTATGTGTTTGTTAAAGCCATATCATAAAAAAACTTATTATATTGGTGATACTAGTGTTTTTATACAATCACAAAATAATAATATGGATGGGGTGGTGAAATAAAATAAAATAATGGTCATGATAGAAGACCTCACCTCTTCGTTGGGTTACTACATTTGGTTTGGGCCAAATGAATTCCTTGGATTACCTTCATCCAAAAGGGAGGATTCAAATTGGAATGGACGATTTATGGGTAGTTTATTGTGCTATTAAAGGTTGATCATAAAATTTTTAGAGGTTTGATAATGTGGGAGTGGTGGTGGACTTTTATAGGGAAGCAAAATGACTTACATGGAATTTTTCAAAACCAGTTATGTGTATACATGTTATTACATAAAATAAATCATAAAAAATATGATAAATCATTAATGAATGATTTATTTCCAATTAATGGTAAAAATGGGTTTTAACATGTTTATAAGACATTTTGGCCAATAAGATTATGATTTAGTCCCTAATTATGCTTAATTTTACATTAATCACTGTGATTAATTTTAATAACTTTTACTAACCATGATGGTAAAAAATAAATTTGTTCAAATTAGACTTAAAATATTATATATTATAAATTTTCATGTTAGTTTTATGAAAATAAATTTCCAGATGTTTAAAAATTTGAATTAATGCTAATCCAACTAATGAGATGAAATTAAATGTCTTTAATGTTAAAAGAAGATCAAAAATTTATTAAGTTGTTATATTGAATTTCAATGTCAAATTGATTAAATTGACCTTAATTGTCTTAATATATGAATAATTTATATAATGTTACCTTAAAAAATTAAAAATATAATTCATAATTAATAATTATTTTCACAAAAAAATTAATTTTTTAATATAAAAGTAGTATTTTTAAATATTCATAAAAATTGATTTTCTCAGAAAAATTCAAAAAAAATCCCCCTAAGATTAATATAAAATTATAATTTTGAAAATGAATTTTATTTTATCAAATTAAATTTCAACATTTTTCAGAAAAAAATTTTATTATTAAAATCAGATCATTCTAGAAAACTATATTTTTTAATTATGAAGGACTTTACAAAAATTCATATATTTCATTATCATTATGTTTCATTTATAAAAAATAATTATAAAAAAACAATATGAATAGAATTTATTACTATTCATATGAAATTTTTTCGTAGATATGTTATAATCATCTCATTTAAATAATTATAATAGCAAAATGATGTTTCATAGAATCATCGATGTTGCATGAAACGTATGGCAAGTTAGTGATTCTTGTAATTTACATTGAGTTTGGGCCTTGTACCGTATGCCAATTAGATTCCATTTGAATAAAATGTTTGACTTAGTTCATTAAAAAATATAAATGAAAATTTAATTTATTCGAAAAAATCACAACAAAAAGGCCGGGTGTTACATTCTTCCCCCTTAAAATTAATTTCTACCTTCAAATACCATTGGGTTAGGAATTGTTTAATACTTTATAGTTTCATTCATATAAACAAAAACTGTAAAAATGAATACTAAAAGATCCTTTAAAATTCAATTTTTGGACCATAACTGTTACCCAAATTAACATATAACTGGGATTCTACATAGGAGAACATGGGTTGGGAGTAATGATATGACCTAGAGATAAAGTGTAAAAATTTATAGAATGTGATTGAGGTAATAAATTACAAAAATGTGAATGATAAAATAAATATTTATTTTATCAAATTCATAAAATGTGATGACTTATAATTCCAAAAGATCAAAAAAATAATCTATCAAGAAAAAACTTTTTTTATCATTATCCTAATAATTAGAAGTTGTTTTATTGACCATGAATATAAGAAAATAAAATTACATGATATATATATATATTAGTAATAAAATCCTTTTGTTTTTTTTTCAATTTCTAATTAATCCATTACTTTATGTAATAGACTACAAAAAAATAACTATGAATCCTAATGTGATAAAATAGTACTATAACATATTTTAATGCCTTAATGAACTAAAATAATAACTATTTATCAAAAAAAATTCATTTATATTAACTTAGTTAATAAATTAATAAATAAACATAAAAATTAATACTTTTATTTCATCAATAATAATATTTCTATGAATAATAATTATACTCTAACCAGGAAAACACATATGTCAATGGGAGGTTTGAAACCCATATCATTATTTGATCATGGGTTCAAGGCCTGTGGCCTTTCTAGACTTGATTGGGTGTCACTCGAGACTTGTGACATATGTTTTCTAAAACATCAGAAGTATAATTTTGATTATATTATTCCCACCCTTCAAATAATTTTAATGAATAAATATCATTTTATTAGGTTTTTAATAAAATATCAGTGCATAAATGCATCCTACAATGTTTAACATAATCGTTTCATGAATTGTTAGCCTTATACCCCTTCTAAAAAACTAAAATAAAAAACATTAAAAATAAATTCAAGAAACTATCTTATGATTAATCAAGAAAATATAAAAATGTTTTCACGTTGTTATCACATTCCAATAATTCCACTACTATCATCAAATATTATCTTGAAACATCATAATAACCCATATTACCATAGATCCTTTTGAGAAAAATGAATGCTTACATATTTCTATGGTTTTTGGAAATATTCCTTGAATCCAATAAGTTTTTGACCTCATCCATCCTGACCTAGAAATTTTTTTAATTCAATAAATAATCATATCTTGGTAATCAGTGTTATCCAATTTAAATTATCCATATAAACAATCTCTTTATCCAATAATAACATTATATTCCATTCATCATGATCACATTAAGGGTTACCTTCCCTTAATCAAAATAGCACATTTTTGTGTCTTCATCAGCATTAATTAAATCTTTTCAATTCTTAATTAAGTATTTCACATAAAATACATATTGATTTTAGGATTAACATAACATCATATTTGATTTCCAAAACATAAGTACATCATTCAACTAATGTTATTCATAAACCATTCATCTGTATTCATCAATTAATAATGTAATACCTATTTCATTGAATATGAAATATGAATAATTTCATAAGATTCCATTACCATAATTTAATCATTCTTATTATGTTTAATGTAATCAATATTATAATATCATCACATACCTTGCACAAGTTTTTTGAATTTTCATTATCTTAATATGTATAACCAACATTGGTACAAACTTCATGATCATATTTATGAGAATTTATCATGGGAAATCGATTCACATAATTATTATACTTAAAAAATCAGAAACATTAACTAATAACCATATTAATTCAAGGTATATAAATTCAATAAAACAATATATCATAGTGTGGAAAACAATTATCATATTAGGATACAATATAATCATGAAATTTTATATATAGGGTGATGAATTCATGGAGCCCAATTATTTAATATATTGAACATAAATATTTTCCAATTTTATTTATATTAATCATATATTTAAATAACCCAAGATTTTTCATGAACTTTTTTGTGAATTCCCAATTAATATCCACTATGAGATTCAAATACGGTGTGAATAAATTCCCATTGTTTTGTACCATATTACCCCAAGTTAGGCCCATAACATCTTGTATGTTTTGATACCCTAATGTAAATATATTTCCAATCTACATAATCTGTATTATCTAGACAGTGATATATTACTATGAAACCAGTCACTCTATCCTTTACCAAAAATCAAGGACATTTTACTAAAATTTAACTCATCTAAAACATATACATATATACATCCCTAGACGTATCCATAGAAATATACCACGGTATATGACTAGAATTTTCTTGTTATATATTCTAAATGATGACTAAAACATTCATTTGATACCATCTACAACAACCTAGGATTTACATACGTGGAGATTACTTCATTTTAGATTAATATTCATTAAATTATAAAAATACATGCCTAAGGACCATAATTGTATATTGTATTTGGATATATAAAAAAAATAATCCATACTGAAGAAAGATATCCATCATCCCCCATGAATATCTCCACTCTTAGAACATCATCATAAAACCATTCATCATAACATGTGGACATGAAACAAAAAAAATGGGGAGCTCAGATGCTTAGTAATTATGTGTAATGGAAATGCATAATCACAATATGACAAAGGGTATTGAACTTGAGCATTATATTTGAAGATTATAACCTACATATTAGAGATGATAATAATGATTTTATGTTTATATGGCATAGATAATAATAGAATTATGTGAATATGTTCTGAAATAAAAACATAGGAATAAGACAAGAAATTTTTGGAATGTACATTTGTTTATAAAAAAGTGAACCGATATAAGTAAAAATTGATTCACTCATTAAGTTATGTACATGAGATCAATCCCCCACAACATCTTATGGACAAGTAACTAGGTCAATGCATAATAGTGTGAACATTTAATCAGGTTCAAACAAACCCTTATAGAAACGAAACAAGGTCCATGCAAAACATTTTGAACATGTAATCAGGTTCACGCATAACATTTTGGTCATGCAAACATGTTGACTCATAAAATAATGGACATGTAACCAGGTCCATGAAAAAAATTTCTTGTATGTAATAGGGTTCACACCTAAAATTGTGAACATGTAATCAAATTCACATATAATCATATAGACATGAAACTCTTTCCATGAATATCAACGTCATCTTATAATTATGATCATGCATAACATCTATAGTCATGAGTCATCCATTATTACCCAATGTATTAGATGCCAATATAGTTCCCACCCATTCCATAATAAAATCATTTATACATGTTCCATAAGATAATAAAACATTCATCATACTAAGACTCATAAATATATATAGGTTTTATAAGCATAAAATAATAACCCATATAATTAAAAATATATCATTAAAATTTCATCACTTCATAACCTATATAAATAGATATGTTTCATAAAAATTTCATCGAAGTATAAACTGTAAAAATAAGCATGTTTAAAAAGTGTATAACCCTAGGATGATAAAGATGTGTCTTAAGTATTATTCATTAAAAATATAAACCATTCAATATCTAATAAGAATAGAACCACTGGATCATTTCTTATACGAACTTTATTAATATAGACAGATTTCATCTTAGTTATAATTTATCATGGAAATATATTTTGAAAAAATTTCATCAGTAAAATACCCATTATTATTTGAAGAAGTATTTTTAAGGAATAAAGTGTTTTTTAAATCCATTTTCTTTTGAATTAAATTTAAAACATATAAAGAAATATTATAGTCATTTTGAAAACCCCTTTCCCTGAAAACATATGAAATAATATTCAATCACATTTTTTATGAAAATAATCATAACATATAACGATTTTTTAATATGTTTGGAAAATAATATTGTTGAAAATACATTTGAAAAAAAATTCATCACAATTAACCATTCCAAATTAAAAGGAAGCTTCAAACAAATGACGGTGGGTATGTCCATGCAAACCATACGAGGTAAAAGACCATTTCTTTTACAAGGATGAAATGTTAGAAGAATTTCATGTTCAATATGATTCAAGAATATTATTTTGAAGAGATTGGAAAACGTAAAAAGGGTAAAAATATCTTTTAAATATTATAGGAGAATGGTACAACATTCTTGTAAACACTTTTTGAAATCATAGACTTCTGACCGAAGATAGGGTAAACGCATTCTTCCGTAAAAACTAATTCATTAAAATCTTTTGGATAAAAGAGTAAAAATATGGTAACAATACGTGAATATATCATCAATAACTATAGGGGATGAAAATTCATGAATGGCTTGAGTGATGGGTTATAATATTTCATTAAATGATGAATAAAACTAAAAAATCACGAAAAAGACATGTGATTTCATCAATAAACTATTATCACACTAAAACATGGGACTATGCTCTACATTTAAAAAAATTAAATTAAATTAAATATTATAATATCACTAAAATATGTTGATTCATGATATATCATTTAAAATGGATTTATAAACACCCCAAAATGAATTTAGGTGTATAACAAAACACGAGACATAATGATGGGAAATTAAGACAATACTAATTTACCAATTTGGTAACATTTTAAATATAAAACAAATTAAATAAAGGTAATATAATGTATATTTAAATACTCCTATATTTTAATATAATAACAATTTATTTCATCCATGGGTAGTATACATACAACATGAAAGGAATTGGTGCTGAACAAAGCTTGTATATCATGAAGTTTAAAACTGAAATTAAATCCCCTTACCTTGTGACTTGAATCTCATCTTACTCATTCAAACAACATATAGGGACCCTACCTTAATCATTACATAATATTGAATTATGTCAAGAATTCACATTGAGGATCTTTTCAGGTTTAGTTTTTTAGAGAATTATGCCATAAATATTACATAAATACTTGAATATTACAATTATAAACTACTAGCATGTATCCATTTTTCATAAAATATAATCTCTTAAAAAGAATCATGTCAAATTCCATGTTTTAGACATCATGGCTTTTCCTTGATCACCACCTTGTACCTATTCCACTTCATGTCCTATGAAAAAAAATTCATACACATGGGATGAGAAAAAAGATCAGTTAGGATAAAAAAAGAAGGAATTATTTTTTCAAAACAACATGTAAACCATGAATACATTATCACAAGTAATACTTTTCACCTTTAGGAAGTAGTAAATAAGCTTTACCAAATAAAACATTATTTCTTACCCGTTTAGAAGAAAAGGATTACCATAATTCCAATATAATGAAAAAATAACATATAAAGGTAACTTGGGACATAAACATACTTAAATGGAATTACCATACAGTCAACTTCCACACATATAACTAAATGGAATATCCATATGGATGACTTCCATACCCAATGCATTGCAGGTTATAACATAACCACCTATCTTAATTTATCACAACACCACCCATCTTTTTCTTTACCACATAAACACCCATAAATGTACAAGTACCATTATAAAATCACAACACATATAATATATCAAATATAAACTTTTCACTAATAAAATTTCATTTGAAATCATAAGAAATAATCTCTTTATATTGACAAAATCAATGAATTTTCAAACCTTTTTCTAAAACATTTAAAACATTTAATAATTAGATTTTCTTAATGATAGTTTCCCATTCTACATCGATGATTTTAACAAAATTAAAATTTTAAAACATTAATTTCCATATAAATAAATACTAAAAAATATTTTTAAAACATGTACAATAATGGGAAATATTTATCGGAATAAATATTTAAAATAAAATTTTACTTTAAAAATTATTAACCAAAAGAGATATGCTTGAAAAAAAATAAATGAGGTGTATAATTCATTCAAAACATTATAATATCATTAGAATAAATGGATTTATGATATTATATTCCAAATGATTGTATATAATCCGTATAAAAGAGAATTGGTGCATAACAACAATTATGTCTTTACAGAATGTAATTTGAGAGAAATCCCTTATAAAGATTGTATCCTTAGATTATGTATAAATAAATTACATAATTATGTGTGAAAAATATAAATCCACTTTATATGATTGTATTTTATGTGTAAATCTATCTAAAGAAATTCACACATGTTCCTTTTAAGACAAAACCAATTATTTGCATTTTTAACTCAATAAATGGATACTATGATAAAATTACTCTTATCAAGATCATATAGATGACTTGAGAATTTATAAATGGAGGGATTATGTGTATCAAAAGAATTACCACACAATGAGGAGTATGAATTACAAAATAAATAAACAAATAGTGATTCCACATATAATCATATCATGGCATAATTATGAATTAGAAGATTAACCCAAGGAATGAAATTTGGGTTAAAAAGTTCTCTTTTAGATTTGGTGACATACGAAACATACACTACATGATGAGGAATCATTAAATTAATATGTAAAGGCCCATAAATGAATGTATATTACACAAAGAGTACAAATCATGGGAATTATGTACACCACCCAAAGGAAATATTGACCAATATAACATACATCTCACGGGATTAAAAGTGAGATAAGAAATCATTTACCATGTTGTAATCAATCGACTCCTATGAACAAAAGTTAATAACCTCCAAATGAATCAAAAAAACAATGAATATATAGAGAATAATTATAATATATATTTAATGAAATAACACAATACAATACATGCAATAAATAAGTGGCAAACAATAGAAATATCACCGAATTAAAAGTGTGATAAAAAACCCCTTACCTCGTGTCCAACATGACATGTTTGTTCCTTGTTCATCCTGAATGATAATCATAAGTTAATTTATAATTCATTTAGAACATTTTTAATGTTTATTATTCCATTTATATCACTTATTATCATGTTATAAACATTATGTAAAATTTTAAGTTAATAATGGTCTTTTTTCGATATTTGGTATTTGAGTCAAAAATGGACTTCTTATTATTACAAGTTGATCATGTAATCAGAAGTGATTTATATATTGAATTATATTCCAGATTTAGATATCATATATATCATATATATCCAACATACACATGTATTTATAATAGTACATAACATTTGGAGATAAAAAATGAAGGGCACCATTCATGGAAACGGTAAGTTGTACGTATGCATGAACGCTACTTCCATTTCAATTTCATATTCTAATGTAATGGAAACATAATTATACATAGATATATTATAATTTCAACATAATATCATATATAATTTCATTTAATCTACTATTTATATATTCAACATAAATCATGTACCAGTCATATAACGTTGAGGGGGCAGTAGACCGCACTTCCTCAAATGAGATTATCGTATTTACCCACTATAGAAACCATAATGGTATTCTATTAATGAAAGGTAATGAAGAATAGTAAAAATATAAATAAAATATATATCTTATATAAATACAGTTTCTTCATAATGGCATCCATGAGAGGCGGTAGGACATATTTGAACAATCATCGTTTCGTGAGGCAGTAGTTCGCCATCCACAGAAACAGTATGTTCTTTACCCATTAGGCGGAGGTGTATATATGTGTAGTTAGAGTATTTCCCCTTAAAAAATCCTAGTATATTTAGGATACTAGTTTTTTTATAATATAAAGTAATAAAATATTTTATGGGGTTGGAGAAGTAAAATAAACCCAAATAAAACAAAATAATTTAAGAGAAATAGTTACATCTAATTCGGGTAACACCCTTTCGTTTGAACAAAAGGACTTTTGGAAGAGCCTTCTGCCTAAGGAATGTATTCTACGTGAAAGAAAGAGACCATGAGAGATTATTTGGGAAGTTTTTGTACATTACATGGGAATTTAGAGGTGTGAGTAATGTGTTAGAGGTGATGGATTTTTATAGGGGGGTGGAGGGGTTCTTTAGGAAAATGTGAAAATATTATTTTATTATATAATGATTTTCAGTTTCTAAAAGTCCAAAACTCAATATGGTCGATCATATGATGACTCATGGTTGAAATAAATTCATCCAATAAGAATTGGACATTTTTTAGATAATATTTTAATAATTATAAACCTATTTATTTATAGGATTTATTAAGGATTTAAACACAACATCATTATTATGTCATTAGTAATTTAATTTATTTGATGCCTAAAAATTATTAAAAAAATACAATGATGTAGTAAATCATTTTATATTTCAATTAATATTTATAGTCTAAATGATTACTTATATATCCCTTTGTAAAAATTAATTGACTAAAAGTGATTTTTTATGTCATTTTTTCCTTTACATTAAATTAGTTAATCCAATGTGTCTTTATCACTCTCATGTGGCTCCATGGGGTCCCCAAATCGACCCAAGGATGATCATGGTCGGACATGACTCATAAAAAAAAGATAAGAGAAGTGATATGGTAATTTTTTATCATTGTAATATTCTTTTTTATCTTAAATTACACTATTTACCTTTAACCGCGTTAAAAAAGGCAAAAGTTACTATTCACCAAAAAAATATTTTAATTTTATTAAACCACATTTTACATAATAATAACTTCCATTTATGTTGGATTTTTGAAATTCAATTCACATAAGTTTTAAAATTTCATTTAAATGAAAATGTCAGTTTTTTTAACTACTACTTAGTGGTTTCACTATTCGTAAAAAATTGATGTTTTTCAGAAAAATATCAAATTTTCATCCTAATCAAAATTTATCATTATGAATTTAAAAATGTGTTCTATTTAATAAAATTCATAAAATTGATGTTTCATTAATTAATTTAAAATAAATTCCCATTATCAAAACAAATATTTTTTTTTTAAAACAATATCTATCAAAAAATTGACACTAGTTCTTGTCCAATTTCAAAGTGAAATTAATACCAATGACATCCATTGGATTAAATTGAAATAATGTAATATAATTACAATATAAGACCGATTAAAAATATAATCTAAACATACAAATAAATTTGATTAAAATGAAATTTTGAATTAAAATACAGTATTTTTCATTATTATTTAAAAAATGAATTTTATCAAGAAAATACCAAAAATTTACCCAATGTAATTTTTTTCCAAATTCAAAAGAAAAATTATATTTTTTTCAAATAGAACATATAAAAGTGTCCAAAAATATATTTAATGAGGATTCCCATCAAAAGGTGCTAAATCGTCATTTAAATGTAAATTATGCTTAAAATTATATTCATTCACATTTTATGCCTCTAAAATTTATTGGATAAATGATAAAAAAATTTAAAAATATGTTTAATAATATTATAGTTAGTTCTATTCATTCCCACCAATAAAATTGGTATGTGTTAATTACTATTTAAAATAATAATATATTATTTTTCAGTATGACTCAGTATTGTTTTCAACATAAGACATCAAAGAACCCCATTGTTGCATGTCATGTAAGACCTCAGATATAACATACCCATTATAATAAAATTAATATTTAATTCAAAAATATTAATAAAAATGAAAATGTAATATTTTTTATTTTCGTAGGAAGTTACCTCCTTCCCCCAATTTCGAAATTATGTCCTCATAATTTTAAAATTGGGCATGTAAACTGCATTGAATGACCCACATTGGAAAAATGGTAAATAACAATATCACATTAAAATAATGAAATAAATACAAAAAGATCGCTCGAGATAATAGACAATAGTATTCCATGAAAACATGGATATGGAAGAGAAACTAACTCTAATAGATTAATATAGAGTGATACAGAACATGATCATGAAATGTTAACCACCACAATAACATAAATTTAAGGTTGGGTAAAAGTATGATAATAAAAGAGTGCTTATAAATTTTTTTCTTCAATATCCTTTTCCTAGAGTTGTATAATTTTATTTATATCTAGACAATGATCATAAGGAAATATACTTACTTGTCATGTAGAGTGTTATCCATTAATTAAAGTCTACCACAAAATCATATTTTCTCCAAACTGTAATTATTCAAGAAAAATTGGTGACACCTAAAGTGATAGAATAAAATTCTAGAGTATCAAATAATCTAAAAAAGATGAACTCTATATCTCCCCTATCTTTATTTATCAACCAAAACAAAAATTGGTCAGTAGAAGATCAGATAATTCTGAAAAAGTATAATCTTTTACTAAAAGAAAAAAATACTCTTAATCATAAAAATTTCTCATACAATACCCAATGTTAATAAAAAAATCCCATTCAATAAACTAATGTTTTTATAATTATTCAAAGTAATCCAAAATTATATTGAAACCCAAATCTCATAAGGATTTAATCACATAGTCTACCAAGATAAATTGTAACATTTATCTCCAAATAACATTAGTTACTCTTATAGTCTCATATTAAAGAGTAATAAACCTAATCACATATTCACTATGATATGTTAATAATTTCCCTAAATAACCCAAATCAACATTTGTCCACAATAAAAACATATATTCTTCCAAAATAATATTTCATCCATTACACCACAAATTAAATCTCAAGTTATTCTGTTCTCCTTAAGCTTATATTGTTCTCAAACGAGAGAATGACTTCTGAAATAAAATTTATCACATAATCACAAAATCATTTTCTTATACTAAAGATTTAAATTTGACAAAACATATAATCTTAAATACACTTATTCCTAATCAATAAAATCATTTAACATAACATAATTAGTCATACTAACTATGGAATTCACATAGTCTAGTGGAAGGTGATAAATCCCAATCACACATTGGTTGTCGGTTCGATTCCCATATATTTGTCGGAGGAGACGACGTGTAACATGGTTTGCATGTTGTCCGTTTTAAAAAACTATACAATTTCCAATCATTTCAAAAAATGAGACAAATTCCTCAATAAAAACAACAACATAATTTATCCTCGATGGTTATCTAATACCTTTTATTTTCCACCCTATAAAGTAATATCCATTTATCACCTCTAAAATAACTATGACTCTTTCTAATATTCTATCCTTTATGGCTATGTCAATTATGATTAAATTATACCATAACCTCAAATGTTATCTAAACCGACCTTTGATACCAACTATAAGGACCCAGCCTACCTTATATAATCTAGAATTATGTCAAGAATTCACATTGAGGATATTTTCATGTTTACAGTTTTAGGGAATTAGACCATAACTATTAAATAACAAGTTTAATATTACAAGTACAGACTACTACCAGGTATCCATTTTTCAAAAAATATAATCTCTTAAAATTAAACATGTCCAGTTCCATACTTTTGACATCATGACTTCTCCCTGATCACATCCTTGTCCCAATTCCACATCAAGTCCATTGAAAAACATTTCAAAAATGAGGGATGAGAAAAAAGCTCAGGGAGGGATGCACAAATAAAGAAAACTATTTGTTTTTTATAACGTGTAAACCATGAATACATTATAATAATTAATACTTTTCACCTTTATAATGTTGTAAATACTCTTCACTGAATAAAAGATCATTTATCACCCTTTAGTAACCAAAAGATTACCATAAAACCCATATAAAGAACACATAATATATAAAGGTAACATTGGACATAAAAATACCTAAATGGAATAACTATACAGTCACCTTACACACATATCACTAAATGGAATATCTATATAGCTGAGTTTAATACCCAATTCATTGGAGGTCATAACATAACCACCTATGCTGTTTTATCATGGTACCACTCGTCATTTAGTTTAACACCTAACCAAACTTTAAATGTAAAAGTACCATGATAAAATCATAAAACATAAAATAAATCTAATAAAATCATTTATCTAATATCATTTTATTTGCAATCAAATGAAATCATTTTAATATGTAGGAAAAATCTATTTTTTATCAAACCATTTTCAAAACCATATAAAAATTTAATAAGGACATTTTTGAATCCAAGTATCCCATTCTACATTGTTGTTTTTAAAGGAATTAAAATTTTAAAACATTAATTTCTAAATAAATAAGTAAATAAATCTATTTTAAAAACATGGGCATTAATGAGAAATATTTAGAAGAATAAGTATGTACAACAATATCTAAATTTAAGAATTCTTAACCAAAATATATATGTATGAATACAAATAATTGAGGAAAAAATTTCAATAAAAAAAATCTAATATCATGAGAATAAAGGGATTCATGATATAATATTCTAAAGTACAATATATACACCATATAGAAGTGAATTGGTTATTAACAATAATGATGTCTCAACGGAATTAAATTTGAGACGAAATCCCATATAAGGATGGTATACTCAGATTAAGGGTAAATAAATTACCTAATTATGTGTAAAAAATATATATACACTCAATATGACTGTATATTTAGTTTAAATCAATCAGAGTAAATTCGCACATGTTTTTTTTATGACATGACCAAGGACTTGGATATTTAACTAAATTAATGGAACTTGAGTTAAAATTAATTTTACCAAGTTCATATTGATGACTTGTGAATTTATCAAAGGTGTGATTATGTGCATCAAAAGAATATCCAATGAAAGGGTTGTGGAAAATAAAATATAAACAAACAAATAATGATTCCTCACAAAATCAAATCATGGCATAATTATGAATTAGAAGATTAACCCATGGAATGAAATTTGGGTTAAAAAGTTCCCTTACTGATTTGGTAAATTACGAAACATGCACCACATGAAAGAAGAATCATTAAATGGAGATTTAAATAACATAAATTATATTATATTACCCAAAGAATTTACATAATGGGTAGTACGTAAACCACACAATGGAAATAATGACAAATATAACATGAATCTCACGGAAATAAAAGTGAGATAAGAAATCCCTTACCATTTTGTAATCAATTGAGTCGTATGACCAAAATATAATAACCACCAAAATTAATCACAAAATACCATGAATATACAAAAAATCATGATAATATATATCAAATTTAAGTAATCAATACATCCCATGAAATAAATAAGATGCGAACAATGGAAATCTCACAGAATTAAAAGTGGGATAAGAAACCCCTTACCTCGTGTCCGACATGACATGTTTGTTCCTTGTTATACTAGAATAATAAAATTAAGTAATTATATACTATATTGGAAACATTTTTCAAGTTTATTATTCCTTTTATATCACTTATTACAATGTTATAAACATTATGAAATCATTTATGTTAAAAATTTTCATCTTGTCGATATTTTCTATTTGAGTAAAAAATAGACTTCTTATAATTACATGTTCTACATGTAGTCAGAAGTTAATTATATCCAAAATGATATTCAGGATTTATATATCATATATATCATATATATCTAGTATATACATTTATTTATTATAGTACATAACATTTGAAGATATGAAATAAAATGAACTATTCATGGGGAAGGTAAATCATATGTATGCATGAATGCTACATCCATTTCTATTTCAAAAAGTAATGGTATAAAAACATAAAAATACTTAATTATATTATAATTTCAGTATAATATATTTTTTTATTTCATTAACTCTACCCTTTATACATTCCACATAAAGCTTGAACGATTCATATCACATTGAGGGTGCGGTAGTCCGAACTTCCTCAGTTGAGATAAACGTATTTAACCACTATGGAAAACATAAATTTATTTTGTAAAAGAAAAATAAAGAAGAATAGAAAAAATATAAATATAATATATATCATATATAAATATATTTCCATAATAATGGCCACCATGAGTGGTCGTTGGAGATATTTGAATAGTCATCGTATCGTGAGGCAGTAGTTTGTTGTCCACAGAAATATCATGTTCTATACCTATTAGGTGGAGGTGTGTGTAAATTTAGTTTGGATACACCCCATGAAATAAACATAATATATTTAGTATATTTTTTTGTTATAAAATAAATTAATAAAATTTTTTAGGGTGTTTTGTATGTAAAATAAAACAAAATAAAACAGATGAATTTAAGAGAAACTGTTACCTTTAATTCATGTAACTCCCTTTGGTTTGAACCAAAATGACTTTTTAAAGTTCCTTATGGCTAATGTAAGGCTTCTAGGTGTAAAAGAGAGATATATAGATATTATTTTTGATGGTTTTGGAATATAAAAAGATAATGAGAGGAGTGAGTTATGAGATTGAGGTGAGGGATTTTTATAAGGGGGGAGGGGTTCTTTAGGAAAGTGTGAAAATATTATTTTATTATATAATGATTCTCTATTTCTAAAAGTTCAATACACATTATTGTCGAAGATAGGTTGACTCATGGTCGAAATAAAATCATCCAATAATAATTGGACAAGTTTTGGATGTTATTTTAATATTTATAATTCTATTTATTTAAATGCTTTATTATTGAGGTAAACCCTTCATCATTATTGTGTCATAAATAATTTAATTTATTTGATATCTAAAAATCATAAAGAAAACATGATGTAGTACATTTTTTTATATTGAAAATGAAAATTTATAGTACAAATGATAACTTATATAACCCTGTGTAAAAAATATTTTACTAAATGAGATTTGTTTTTGTCATTTTTGCTTTTACTTTAAATTTATTAATCTAAAGTGTCATTATCAATCCCATGTGGCTCAATGGGCCCCCAAAATCTACCACAATATGACAATGGTCAACCATAACTCATAAAATAAGGATAGAGAATGTTCTATGGAAATATTGTACTATTGTAATATTTTTTTTACCTTGAATTACCTATTTACCATTAACCGCGTTAAATAAAAGTCAAAAGTTACTATTCACAAAAAAATATTTTCAACTTATTGAACCAAATTTTACATACTAATAACAACCATGTATTTTGATTTTTTTAAATTATACTCACAGAAGTGGTAAAATTTTATTTAATGGAAAAAGTTGGTTTATTTAACTACTACATAGTGGTTCCACTATTCATTAAAAATTTAAGTTTTAAAGAAAAATACCAAAACATAAGCCTAAGATTTATTTGATATTACAAATTCAAAAATGATTCCTATTTTACAAAATTCAAAACATATAAGTAGTATTGATTAATTTAATATTAATTACCGTTTTAAAACAAATAGTGTGTTTTTATGAATCAATATCTATCAAAAGATTGACAGTAGTTTATGTCCACTTTCAAAGTGAAACAAATTCCAATGTCCATCATTGGATTAAGTTGTAAAAATATAATCCAATTACACTTTCAAAGAAAATAAGAATAATATCTAACAATACAAATAAATTAGCTTAAAAGGAAATTATGAACTAAAATACAGTATTTTTAACTATTCATCAAAAATTGAATTTTATCAGAAAAGTACCAAAATATTACCTGAAGTTAATTTTGATGTCATGATTCAAAAGAAGAATTTTATTTTGTTGAATAGAAAATATAAAAGTGACCAAAACTAGATTTAAAGAGGTTTCACCCTCAAATGGCGATAAATCAACATTTAAAAGTAAATTATTCTTAAAATTATATTCATTCACATTTTAATCTACAAAAATTTATAGGATAAATGTTAAAACCATTAACAAATACATATAATAATATTGTAGTTAGTTTTATTCATACCAAAAAATTAAACTTCTAGTTGTTAATTATTATTCAAAATAATAATAATATATTATTTTTCAATATGACTCAGCATTTTTTATAATACAAGACATTAGGGAACCCCATTATTTTATGTCATGTATTCCCATGGATATAGCTTCCCCATTAAAATAAAATTAATATTTAATTGAAAAATATTAATAAACATGAAAATGTCATATTTTTAATTTAATGATATGTTACACCACATGTATTATAAATATAAATTTATTATAAAGATTGATAATTTCAATATTATTATATATCATATCATATATTGTATTATTATGGCCTTATATTACCCTCTTGTAATCCATTTTATGTTATGGTTTTAATTTAGATAATATTTTCTTTGCTCTTCGCATGTGTCTTAATTTTTTATATTGTTGTTCCTTTTAATTATATTATGATAAAAAAAATTGAACCATTATATAAATATAATTTATATCCCATATGTGTGTATTATAATAATATAATGAATGCATAAGTCTGAAAAGGATTACACCATTCATGGATACAGTAGGCCATACATATGAATAAATATTGATTCCGTTTTCATAGGCATATTGAATGAAAGTAATAAAATGAAATATATTTTTATATGTATAAAATACTATTAAATTATATTAATAATGTTATATAGATAATATAATTTCACTAAACCCATCTTAATAACATCCATGTAGTAGATGAATGAATTATATAGCTTTGAGTGGGTGGTAGTCCCCACTTCTTCAAACGAAATTATTGTATTAGAACACAATGGACAATCAAAAATTTAACAATCAACATTTAGTTAGGTTAGAGTACATTGTACACATAAAAAATAAGTTTGTATTATTATAGAATGAGATGTGTTTATTATTAGATTGAAAAAATAATAAAAAAAATATTATTAAATTGATGATATTAGTTATTTTATAAATTAATGGAAAAAATAAGGTGGGGGTGCAGCAAAACAAAATAAATGAAAGGACTCGAGAGAAGACGTTACCTATTAATTGGGTAACTATTTTTTGGTTTGTTCCAAAAGGCTTTCATGGATTTCCATCTTCCCAATGGAAGGAATCTAGGAGGAGGGTAGGATTTATTTGAAGGGTATTTGTCATTTATTGTATTAAAATTGGTGTTTTAATTTTTTTTTGATGTGGGACTGGATGTGGCTTTTTATAGTGAAGGAAAAGGACTCACTTGAATTTTTTTAAAACATGTAATTTCTACATATGTTATTACATTTATGAAGGCATAAATACCTACATAAATAAATAATAGAAGTTGTATGAACTATTAATGTCCTTCAACTGTGTTTTGGAAAAGTTTATAGATCATTTTCCCCATAATAGTAATGTTTATTCCCCAATTTAGCTAAATTTAACCTTAGTTGTTATGAAAAAATTTAATACCTTTTACAGATGATTTTTGTCCAAAAAGATGTTTCTGTTATTAAAATATAGATTTCATACATATTAATATTGTATATGTAGGCTTCTATAAATTCAATTCATAGAATCAGATAAAATAATATTAATGGTAATCCCATAGATGGGACGAAATTATGGGTTAATAATGTATAATGTTGTTCAAAATATTATTATGTTTTTATATTAAATATCAATGTGAAATAAATTAAAATGACCTAAATTGTATTACTACATTCAAAAATGTTCTATGTTATCCTTAAAGTAAATTTAAAATATAATTTATCATTAATAATTATTTGAACAAAAAGAAATATTTAACAACAGAGCATTATTTTTCCCCATTAATAAAAAAATTGAAGTTTCTCAGAAAAATCCCAAATATTTACACTAAGATAAGTTTAGAAATATAATTTTAAAATAGAATATTATTTTTTCAAATTCAAAGTATTGATGTTTTTAAAATTAATTTTAATATTAAAAGTGTTTCAACTATAAAAAAATTATAAACCAGAAAGGACATTACCGTAAATCACATTTTTATTATCAATATGTTTTATTTTTATATAAAAATTATAAAAAATATTTGAAAAGTAATTATTACTAATTGTATTAACCATCTTCATGGATAGTTTATAATTATCTCATTTAAATAATTGTAACAGTAAAATAAAGTTTGTTAGAAACATTGGTGTTGTGTAGAACGTACTCTAAGTCGATGTTGCATGTAACTATTGCCACATTGGTTCCATGTAACAAATAATGATTTGATGGTCCATATCATGTATTTCAATTAGGTGTTATCTGAAATTAATTATTTAATTAGTGTATTTAATGATATAAATGAAAATTTAATTTATTCGAAAGAATGTCTATAAAATATTTGCGTGTTACAAATACTATATATAAAAATCAATGGGAATAATATACCCAACATACGTAGAATAATTTTAATATTAAATTTAGTACTCCATGATTGAGAATTTATCTAAAAATTATTATTATGAATTGGGAGACGCTCCAGTAAAAATGAATATGATTAATAAAACATGAGTTTAATTAATTTATCCTATGAAGAATACCAACCTAATATATATAACTTTAATGATACATTAAATTAACAGACCATAATAAAAGAGAGAAATGGATTATAACATGTAAATTTTCTAAATGAATAATAATAATGAATATAAAAATACGTCCCTATTAGGTAACATTTTAATCAAATCCCCTTAAATGGGAGGTCATTTAATTTATCTACATATACCAAGATTAAATTTTTTTGTATGTGATATCTAAAATTGTATTTATATACAACACATTAATGAAATTATCTACTTAATATAAAATAATTCTCAAATATAATAAAATGGTGAAAAACTATTACCTATCATCTTAAATCATTGAATATATAATATCATGTCTTTTCATAGACAAGTATATTTATATAATATACTAATGAACCTTAATCATATAAATATTGTTTATAAACTGCATAAATAGTCATTATCTATCTGAATTAAACTAATTTTCCACTTTGAGTGTTTAATGTTTTGACCATTTTATACATTTCATAATTTTACTCTCATTATTCATTCTTCTGTATCATATATAATTAACTAGATCATTATAGTTAATATATTGGATTATTAATAATAATTCATGATTTTTCAATTTCCTATTAGGTTTTTTATCTTTATCCTTGAAGATGAAACTGATAAAAATCATTATTTATTTATTATTTATGATCAAAGGGTGTTATATTAATTTAAGTATTCAAAATTTATGTATCATATACAATATATAAAAATCATTATTTATAATTTTATATAATAACATAATACTAATAATGTTCCAATAGTTATTCGTGATATAAAATTCATTGTATTGTTAAATTAAGTGGTTACACTTACTATGATATGATATTAAAATGATCAATGAATGATTATGAGATTATTTATGTAACAAACCATGGTTTTTTATTAAATAAAACTCTTATAAGTATCTTATACGACACATAACATTGATACTAAATGAACCGAATTATTTGAATCGTCACATTATAAACTAGAAATTAAATTCTCATATATGAATAATATTAAGTATATTATTAAATATATATAAAAGTCCAAATCAATATAAATTTATAGATAAATTAAATCAATATATGTATCCAATGCTTTAATAGACATTTTATCAATAAGATTTGTTTTTAATGATTATTTTCATTGATTTTTATGAAAATATTATCATTAATTTTAGAACATTTTTAAAATTTATTTTATTAAATGTGATTAATTTTTTATATTTTTATAAAAAATTAACTTATGATGATGTTTTTGGATTTTTCTTAAATAGTTTATTTTTATAGAATATGGAAATTTACAGAGTTATAAAATATTAACATTTCATTTAAATAAATAAATTTATTTATAAGTTATATTATAATCTACGATTAATCATTACAATATATATCATTAATTTCATTGATAATAATATTATTATTTTCATTTAAATAAAAAAATACAATTATTTTGGAATGAGTTTATTATTATGCATCAAAATTGGGTTTTCTACAAACTTCTTTTATATGAATAAAGATTATCAACATTAATTAATTAAAATATAAACTACTAGTGAATTAATAAAATGTAATTAATATATTTTCATTTTTTATTATTATTTAAATTTAATATAATGGTAAATATTTGTCATATATCAATTGTAATAAAATGTATTATTTGGAAAATGTATTTCATAAAAAACTGTTTTTCCACACATTTGGTTGGTTTAATTTATATTTTATTTCTACCAAATATATAATTATAATTTCATAAAATATATGAAATTTCTATAATAAAAATTATTAATATCATTTTTATGTTCATGTTAATTTTTGGTCATAATGAATTTTAATTTTTTTCAAAAAAAACTAGGTAAAGTGGTGAAAAACTAAAATGGTAGCAATGAAAATCAATTGAGTTATATATAGTCACATGTCCCAATAATTTTTCTTATTGAATTTTGGATTTCATAATCTTAATTATAACAATAAAAATAAATTATTTTTCAATTTTTAAGGAACATGGATTCAGAGTGACTTCCCATTATTGAATTGTTTTTGGAATGTATAATAATTCCACATCCCCTAACATATAATCTGTGGTTTCATATACTTACATTTACACACATAAAAATAATTTTTTGTTGTCATATACCATCCAAAATATCTTCATCATGTCACTCATCATTTCCTTGATTCCTCAGTTTGATCAGAAATCCAATCATAGGGAGGCCATTGGAATATTCCAAAATTGAAGGTCTAAAGATGTGGTATCATTATTGACGTGGGATTTTTATTTTATTTAATTTATCACATCATTAAAATAAATAACGATCAATATTATATAAAAAAATAATTACATACCATATATTTAGTTGTTATAATGTTATTCAATTAGCCTACACACATCTCTTATTCAATAAAAAGGGAATCGAACCCCTCGTTATTGTCTATACAAGACCATTTCCTTGCAAACCGATGTAATTCATTTTCCAAAAATAACATATCAAGAATATTCAGGAATATAGATGTAATTCTAACATAATATATTCATGAAATAATCTTAATTCTCTATTGTTACTATGTAACATACCTTTTACAACATGAATCCATTGAAATTTTTTAACATTGTTCTTCGTTACGGTGGACTACATCCATGTAGATTGACTTGATTTTTTATTTATTACCATATAACATCGATATTATATGTAACTATATTCAATCTAAGTAATAATATATTTATTATTTAATTATTATTATATAAATCTAAAATAATATCAAAATTAATTAAATCCTTATAGTTAAAAATGGTGACATTATTCATTGATATGTATAACCTACCATATCCATGATTGTAACATGTTAAATTTTTCATAATAATATTTAATTATTTGATTTAAAGGGATAATTGATACATAAAAATGATAATTATACTATTTTAATTATTTTATAGATGATAATAAATTTTACTTTAGTAAACATACCAATGTTATTTTGGACATATTTATTGAATATCGTCAAAACATATTACTTGAAATAATGATTATTTAATTGAATATAACATAATAATAAATAAAATAAGTTGAATAATAAACAAAACATCTTTTAGGAATGTAAATAATTACAACAATTTTATTGATTTGAAATTAAGAACTATACAATATTATATAAGGCTTGATTAAAGGGTTGTATATAAACCAAAATTTTCTTTTAGTTATCACCATTATCTATGAAACTCACATATACACAAATTAATATTATGAAATTATTGGAATATATATATATATATATATATATATATCTGTAGCATCTCAGGTAAATAAATAAAATAAAATTTTCAAATGAATTATAATTTTTGAATTAAATATTAATTTTACATTAAAGGGGATGCTATGTTCAATGGCATAACCGATACGCAACAATAGGATTCATTGAAATCTTACGTTGCACACAACATTGGGTCATTCTAAAAAATAATAATATAATATTATTTTAAATTGTAGTTAACGCCTAGTCATTAAATTGGAGAGAATGAACAAAACTAACTAAATTATAATTATTTATCTTTTTTAATTGTTTTTACATTTATCCAATAAATTTTAGATGCCTAAAATAATAAGGATTCAGATTTTAAGCATAAATACTATAAAATTCATTTAAAGGTCGATATACCTTGATTTGATGGGGAACCCTCCTTAAATCTAGTTAAGGTCACTTTTATATGTTCTATTTGAAAAAATAATAGTCTTATTTAGAATAATGAAATATAAATTTACTTTGGATAAAATTTTGGTACTAATCTGATAAACATCGTTTTTTATACATAGTGAAAAATTCTATATTTTAATTCAGAACTACCTTTTCATCTAATTTATTTATTTGGATTGATTATCATTATAAATTGTTTTAAACTGTAATTATAATATATTATTACCGTCTAATATTATTTTGTCCATTTGATGCAATTTCACTTTTAAATTAGACATAAATAAGTGTTAATATTTTAATAGTTATTATTTCATAAAAACACGCTTGTTTGTTTTCACAATAGGATTGAATTTTAAATTAATTTATTATACTTATGTTTTATGAATTTTTAAAAAATGGATATCATATTTGGAATTAGGAGGTCCAAAATTTTTAAATATATAATTTTTATTTTTAGATATTTCAATTATTTACCTTAGAAAATATTTTATTTTCCACGGTTAAAGAGTAAATCTGGTAAATAAGGGTAAAAAAATATTGTAATAATATGAAATTACCCTAAAATGTGTCCTAAAACTGTTGGTTGATACATGTCTAACCATTGTAATTCTTTTGGACTATTTTGGGATCCAATGTATCTACTTAAGAGTGGTAATGACCGTTTATATTAATTAATTTGATGTAAAGTAAAAAATGACTTAATCATATATTTTTTAGTAAATTAATTATTACATTGGGTTATTTAAGTTATATCATTGACTATAAATATTAATTTTAAATCTAAAATTATTTCTTAAATCATGATATTTTTTTAAAATTTTTAGAAATAAATAAATAAATCTATTTATGACACAATAATGATATAGTGTTTACCTCATTAAAGAATGATTTAAATAAATAAGATTATAAATATTAAAAAATATCCAAATCCTGTCCAATTACTATTGGATGATTTTATATAAAACTTTAGTCATTTTATCTTTGACATTAATATGTTTTAGACCTTTAGAAACCGAAAATCATTATATAATAATATAATTTTTTGAAACATTCCTAAAGAGCCCCTCCTCCCCAGATAAAAATCCCACACTTCAAACCCATTACTCACATTTCTGAAGCCCCATGTATTATCTAAACACTTCCAAATTAATCTCCTAAATCTCTTTAACCTTCCTATAATCCATACCCTAGAAATAATTAAATTCATGTAATCCTTTTGGTTCAAACCATAGGGAGATACCCGATTTAATGATAATGTATTCTTTTAAGTTCTTTTGTTTTATTTTAATTATCCAACACCATAAAATATTTTGTATTCCTTTATTTTATAACTACTCAAGTATCCTTAATATAAGAGGTTGTTTTTATGTGAATGATTCTAACTCCACAAACACACACCTCTATCTAATGGGTAAAGAACATATTATTTCTGTGGACGAGGAACTACTTCCTTATGAAACGATGATTGTTCAATTATGTTCTACCGCCTATCATGGTGACCATTATTATGGAAATATATTTATAATTTATATATATTATATTTATATAGTTTTTATTTTTTGGTAATTTCAATTAATATCAAACCATTATGGTTTCCCATATCGGTAGACGTGATAATTTCATTTGAGGAAGTGTGGACTGCTGCCCCCTCAAAGTGATATGAATCATTTATGCCATATGTGGAACATATAAAGGATTGTGATAAATTAATTATATATTAAATTATAATGTAATTATAATATACCTATTTATCATTGCATTTTGATTCCATTAAATATGAAATATAAATGTATGTAGCGTTCCAGTGTACGTATGGCTTACCGTCTCCATTAACGATGCATTTAATTTATCATCTCTCAAAATTTAGTATTATTATAAATACCTATATATACTGGATATATATGATATATATGATATCTAAATCATGAATATCATTCTAGAGATTATGAAATTTATACCCCATGGAAAATTTATAATTCTAACCAGTTCATTTTTAAATCATGTTCTGAACATTAACAAAATGTTCGATATTGACTCACATAATTAACTAATTGTTATATCTAGGTAATAATTGATATAAAAGTAACAATAGACATAAAAATTGTTTGTAATCAATTAAAAAATAGTTTTAGATTATTATTTTGTTGATTAATGAACTATCGAGTCATGTCAGACACGATGTGTGGGGTTTCTTATCTAACTTTGAATTCCGTGAGATTTCCAATGTGAGTCACATATTACGTGTATGTGGTGTATTATTTACTGGATATTGATATATATTATCATGATTATTTTTATATTTATGGTATAATGTGATTCATTCAGTGGTTATTAACTTTTTGTCGTATGAAACAAATTGTTATAACGTGGTAGGGAGTTTTATCTCACTTTTTATTCCCCTGAGATTCATGCTATATTTTCGTCTATTTACTTTTGTGTGGGGAATGTACAACCCATGATTGTATTATATTTGTTATTTAATTTAATTAATGGTAATTACATCTTTATTGTATGATAATTATTTCATGTGGTGTATGTTTTAAAAGTTACCTAATCGATAAGGGATCCTTTAACCTCTTCTTTTTAAAAGACTTATTTTTTTTATGTCTTTTATTTTACATATTTTAACGTTAGGATATATAATTGTATATCCATTTTACTCTATATATTATTTACAAGTTATGAGATACCATTTTCCCTCTCGTAAAAATCATTTTCTGAATTTTAATGTGATGTTGTTTGGCTGTCGAATTTCTGTAAAATAACTTCTTAACCCAATTTATATTCTTTGGGATAAACTTATACATCTTGTTTCTATCATGAAATTAATATTTATGAATGTCATCTGATTGTTTTACAATTTATGTCAACTTATTTTAGGTGTATTCTTATTTTTTCACAAATAATTATGTCATTGATTTCTCATCAATATAAGGATATGATCTTTGCAAGGGAACTTGTTTCAATTTACATTCCATTGAAAACTATTTATTATAATACACCAATTCACTTTTATATGGTATATATACTACCCTTTGATATAGAATATCATTAATCTCACTATTATCATTATTTTATAAGCATTTATTGTTGTTATTCCTCAATTTTTTGTATTAAAGTGTCACTAATTTTGTTAAAAATTGTTTAACTAAAGTATCATTTTAAATAATTAAAATATTTATTCTTATAATTATTTTACATTAATGTCCATGATTTCGAAAAATGGTTTTTAGGATTTATTAATATGTAAATTAATGTATTCAGATGTTAATTATTTTAAAATTTTTAATGTTTTATTAGACACTTTGATTCCAAAAATATCTTTATTAAATGTTTTAAATGGTTTTGAAAATGGTTTGATAAATCATTATTTATTTTATTATCGTGAATTTATATATTGGGATTGGAATGCGGAAATTTTATCTTTCATTTATGCTTGTGTTTTTTGTTAGGATTATGTTATGGTTATTGGGCTTTATTTGGGTATATGGGTGGTTTTGTGATGAACCTAGGGTGGGTGGGCTCAAGATAGCTCTCCAATGCATTATGTAACATGACAGAGGTAAATTTTAATGTTTCTCCTAAGAGATTTAGGTAATATTCATTGATGGGTATTTTGATGTAACTCCCTATGTATCTATGATAGATACAGTGTATATATGTATATTTATGCCACAAGTTACATTTATGATTTTTGATTTTTTGTGTCATTCATAAATCTCATGATTTGATATGGTATGTTATGATTTAAAATTATATTATTATTTAATTGTATTTGTTGATGTGATAATGTTTTCTTTCCATATTTTATAACCATTATGAGATTACTATGCACGTATCATGTTTTTTATATGTTTTCTATATTACATAATGATGAACAGGGTTAGGGATGTTATCAAGGAAAATTCATGTTGTCTATAACATGAAACTAGAAATGTTTCATTTTAATAGTTTTTAGTATAGGAAAGAAATGGATACTGATTAGTAGTGTCTACATGTAATTTTCATGTTCATATGTAATAGTTATAGCCAAATTCTCTAAAACAATATACCTGAAAAAATACCTAATTTGAATTAATCATTTAATTAATGATTATGTAATGTTTTAATGGAGGGTCCTTAGAGTAAGTATAAGAGGTCGGTTTAGATGAATTAAGGGATTTGGAGTTGTCGATAAACACATGGTTAGTCACTATGTCTATTATTTCATTTAAATCCTTCTTTTATAAAATTTTTAGATCAAGGAATATTGATTAAAAATGGATGAAGGGGGATATCACATGACATTCCAATCACTTCCTAATGAAATTCTTGAAATAATTAATGTAAAGTCATGTTCATATGACTTTGAATCATTTTCTATCAAACAAATCAATCACAAGAAGTTGTTTGAGATATAAAACGCCTCCACTATAACTTGATATCATCATAGATTATGGGTTTATATAATAAAATATTATTTTATCAATATTCTCATTTTATCATGAAAGGTAAATATTATGAAGGAAATTTCAAATATATTACAATATAATATTATTTTGAAGAATATTATGATTTATAAAAAAGCTGTTGAAGAAGGGGAACAATGCACAACCTATTTATATTTTATTTTACAGTATAGTATCATAGAACATACATATCGTATTTTAAAAATACCATTTATTGAATGATTCAACTAAAATTCAGTTAGAATGTTTTATAAAAATCATGATTTATTAGATTTTTTGAATTTATATGTTACACATGATTATCTTATGAAACTGTTTTTCTTTTAACACCTTTATCTCCCAAGTTATACAAGGTGTATTTGGATGAGGGATGAAAATGATTTTGATGTATCTCAAAATCAGTGTTGCAATGCATGGACATTCTACCAATGTGAACAAGATGAGGATGAAACCATATTGACACGTAGATCATGGTATGTTATTATTTCTATAAGTAATTGTTCGATTCATTCATATAGTGGTGAATGAAATGAGAATATATAAGATGTTAAGTTCTTAATGTATTGGGATGAAAATTAAAGGTATAGAAAACCTTTGAGATTAAAACATGATAGGTTTATTTTTGATGTTTATAAGAATAATCCCCCATAAGATTTTGGACATCCCGTCTTTTCTAGAATGTCCATTGGAATCAATTCCACAATTTATGGGAAAAAAGGGCGGATCACCTACCACTATCCTATGTGATGTCCTGGATTAGTATGACTAATTATTTAATATTAAATGATTTTTTAGATCAATAATAAGATGATTAAAGGAGCTTCTGTTTTATCAAATGAATATCCTTAATATAAGAAATTGATTAGGTTATTATGTGATAAATGTTATATTAGAATATGTTCTCTCTTGTGGAAACATTATATGCATAAGGGAAATATAATACTATGGGATGTCATTTGTGGACTAATTGTTGATATTTTATTTTTGAAGAATATATGATTTTGTTGTAGACATATGATGATTTTGTTTATTTGTGGAAATGATAAACCTATCATTGAGAATATTTGATTAGGTTAATTACATTTCAGTATGATACATTATGTGTAACTGATGTTATTTGGAGATTAATGATATGATATAACATCGAAGACTACATGATTAAATAATTCTATGATTTAGGCTTCAATATTATTTTGGATTACTTTGATAAATTTTATGGATAGTTGTTTATAGAAGGGTCTTTGTTTAACTTATTATTTTTTTGTCAAATTTTGGAGATTAAGTGTTGTTTTTCATTATGTAAATGTTTATCCTTTTTTTGGATTATCTGATATTTTACTAACCATTCTGGTTTTGGTTAATGACTAAAGAAAAGGAAAAAAATATAGTTCATATTCTGAAGTTTATTTTATTCTATAGAAGTTGATTATAGAACTTTATATGTGAAAAATTAATCTTGAATACTCATCATTTGGAGAAAACATGTGTTTTTGGAAGAAATATAGTAAAGGATTAATGTCTACATGAAAAGTATGTATGTTTCCATATATTCTTATTCAAGATCCTAAATAAATTCCTCATCTTTACAAAATTTGACTGAAACGAAAAACCGTGTCCATTAACATTCCCTACTAAGGAATCAATGTCCTTATATCCCATAACACGTTTGTGGTTTTCTTGTGGATAACATTCCCCTTATCAGGTTTTCTACCACTCTCCATCAATCCATGATGGTTTGTTTAACTTCCATATCCATGTATTCCTATATGGAATCCTAGTATGGGATATATTTTTTAACCATTGTATTTTTCTTTCATTCTTTTAATGTGTTATTTTTTTACTCTCTTTCTTATGTAGGACATTAAATGATCTTTCCCTGAACAATTTTAAAACTAAGAGGACACAATTCCTAAAGAGAGGATAAGGATGTAACTTCCTCGGAAAATAGAGAATATAGAATTTTTATATTTATTTATATTTTTTAATTAAATATTAATTTTCCTTTAAATGGGATTCTATGTTCGATGGCGTACCCGATACACAAAAATAGGGTTTCATTGAAATCTTATTTTGCACAAAATGTTTGGTCATACTGGAAAATAATAATATAATATTATTATAAATTCTACTTATCATCTAGTCAATGTATTTGCAGGAATGGAAAGAAATAACTACAATATTAATATAAATGTTTTTAAAATGTTTTTACAGTTATCTAATAAATTGTATAAGCATAAAATAAGAAAGAATCTAATTTTAATCATAAATACTATAATGATTATTAAAAGGGCAGTTTACCTCCTTTTGATGGAGAACCCTCTTTAAAACAGTTTTGGTCAATTCTATATGTTATATTTGACAATATAATATTCTTCTTTAGAATCAGGAAATTAAAATTTACTTTGGATAAAATTTTGTTATTTTTCTGATAAAATCATTTTTTATTAATAGTGAAAAATATTGTATTTCAATTCAAAACTGCATGTTTATCTAATTTATTTATTTGGTTATATTGTCTTAATTAATGGTTTTAAAGTTTAAATATATTATATTTTTACAATTTAATCCTATTTTAGTTAATATATGTCATTTCAATTTGAAATTGGACAAAAACAAGTGTCAATCTTTTAATAGTTTTTATTTCTTAAAAACACGCTTTTTGTTTTGACAGTAGAATTAAATTTAAATTTATTTTTACCACTTCTGTGTTTTAAATTTTAAAAAAATTGATTCCATATTTCTAATCAGGAGGTCTAAATTGTGAAAATAGTTATCTTTTATTTTTAGACATTTTAAATATATACCTCAATAAATATTATATTTACCATTGTTAATGGGTAAATCTGGTAAATAGGGGTAAAAAATAATATTATAATAATATTAAATTACCCAAACATATGTCTTAATCCTATAGGTGGATACATTTACGACCATGGGAATCCTTTGGGTCAATTTTCATACACAATGGAGCAACATAAGAGTGATAATGACACTTTATATTAATTAAATTAATGTTAAAAAATGACTTAAACATGTATCATTTAGAAAATAAATTCTTACATGGTGTTATATAAGATATCTCTTTGACTATATTTATTAATTTGAAGGCTAAAAATATTTCTTACATCATTATATTTTTTTATAAATTTTGGAGATCAAATAAATAAAAATATTTATGACACAATAATGATGCAGTGTTAATCAAATTAATGAATGATTTAAATAAATATGATTTTAAAGATTAAAAAAATATATTCAAAAGCTATCCAATTATAATTTGAAATTTTTTTTTCGAACATGACTAATCTTATATTTGAATTTATTATGTATTGGTCCTTTAGATACAGAAAATCATTATATAATAAAATAATATTTTTTAAACATTCCTAAAGAGCCCCTCGCCCTTATAAAAATCCCTCTTTAATAACTAATTCTCACACTTCTCCATCCCCTTGGCTAAACGAAACTAAATCTACTTATGCTCCCTATATTCTTATCCTCGTCCTAGATTCCTTACTAATGGAATAAGGCAATTAAATTAATCCTTTTTGTTCAAACCCAAGAGAGATACCATGTAACACCCCAGGTAAATAAATAATATGACATTTTTATATTTATCCATATTTGTGAATAAAATATTAATATTACTTTAAAGGGAACTTTATTCTTGATGGCGTACCCAATATGCGACAAAGAGTTCTTTTGAAATCTTACGTTGCACTCTAATAAAAAAATAATATTAATTTAGATGGTAGTTAACGCCTAGCCATTGTAATGCAGGAAAGAACAGAACTAACTAAAAAATGATTATGTATTTTTTTCAAAATTTTTTACTTTTTACAATAAATGTTAGAGGATTAAAAATTCGAATGAATTCAATTTTAAGCGTAAACATTCTAATATTCTTTAAAAAAACAATTAACCAACTTTTTGATGGAGAACCCCTTTTATATCCGCTTTTTGTCAATTTTATGTGTTATATTTGACAAAATAAAATTCTTATTTATAATCGGGACATTAAAATTTACTTTGTGTAAATTTTTGGTATTTTTTCCGATAAAGTTCATTTTTTAATGAATAGTGAAAAATGTTGTATTTTATTTCAAAACCTCTTTTTAATCTAATTTATTTATTTGATTATATTATCTTTTTAATTGGTTTTAAAGTTGAATTAGAATATATTTTTACCATTTAATCAAATAGTGGTTGTTGGAATTAATTTCACTTTGTAATTGGACTTAAAATAGTGTCAATGTTTTAATAGATATTGTTTCATAAAAACACACTATATTCTTTTACAGTGGGAATTAATTATTAAATTAATTAATGAAACATATATGTTTTTGAATTTTGTAAAATAGACACCATTTTTGATTTTGGAATATCAAATATAGCTTAGGGTGAATTTTTGGTATTTTTATGAAAAACTTCAATTTTTGATGAATAGTGAAACCACTAAGTGGTACTTATAAGAACTGATTTTCCGTTTAAATGAAATTTTACCACTTCTGTGTTTTGAATTTCAAAAATCCGACATACATGGTTGTCATTAAGAAGTGAAAATGTGGTTCAATGGGATTAAATTTTTTTTGCTAAATAGTAACTTTTAAGTTTTTAATCGCGATTAGAGGTGATTTGTGTAATTTAAGATAAAAATTACTGTTTAATAATATGAAAAGAACTTGACACATGTCCTACACATATTGTATGTTTTATGGCCGACCAAGACAATCCATGGGTCATCTTGGGGACCCCATGGTGCCACTTTGGTAGGAAAATTACATTAATATCTTTTTATTTGAAGTTAAAAATACAATGTCACCAACATGAGATGTTTTACTAAAATAATTTTTAAATGGAGTTATACAAGGAATATTTTTTACTATAAATATTCATTAGAAATATAAAAAGATTTCATACATCATGATTTTTTTTATAATTTTTAGACATTAAATAAATTAAATTATTTATGACATCATGATGATGCAGCAATTACCTCATTAATAAGGGATTTAAATAAAATTAAAAGATAATTGTAAAACTATAACATACACTTGTCACAAACCTATTGAATGGGTGGATTTCAAAACCTTATCACCTTATCCTCGAAATATATCCTTTTGGGACCTTTTAAATCTGAAAATAATTTTATAATAACGTAATATTTTATAACTTTCCAAGAGTGCCCTCCTCTCCTCTTATAAAAGGCCCCCACCTCTACCACCTTACACACACATATCAAGCCTTTGTATAGGCTAGACCCAACCCATTTCATCTATCCACATCTACCTCTTAATCATTGAAGCCTCACTTTTGGCAGAATTCTTTCCAAGGAAGCCTTTGGGCTCAAATCAAAGGAAGTTACCTTATTTAAAGGTAATGTCTTCCCCTGTGTTCTTTTGTTTTATTTTGCTTCTCCAACCCCATAAACTATTTTTATTATTTTATTTTGTAAAAAAACCAGTATCTTCAATATACTAGGATGTTTTTATGTGACGGATTCGAGCTACACTTACTCACACCTTCGTTTAATGGTTATAGAACATACTGTTTCTGTGGATGGCGAATTACTGCTTCACGAAACAATGATTGTTCATTATTCTTTTAACACCTTCAAAGGTGGCCATTAAGATTTCACTATATTTATATATTATATATAATATTTTTATGTTTTCCTTAACCTTATTTATTTTTCATTTATGTCATACCTTTATGGTTTCTATTATGGGTAAACACGATATCTTCATTTTAGGAAGTGCAGACTACCGCCCCCTCAAAGTGATTTGATTCGTTAATGCCATATGTGGGACGTATAAAGCATGGAATTAATTGTTTTACATATTTTATCCTACTATAATTATAATATACCTTTATATAATTATTATTTCATTCCATTTAATACAAAAAAATTAATGTAGCGTTCATGCGTACGTACGACATACCGTCTCCATGAACGGTACATTTCATTTCTTATCTACAAATGTTATAAACTATTATAAGTACATATATATATTGGATATATATGTAATATATTACATATAAATGATGTATATCATTCTGGAATTATAATATATATATCTCTCATTCTATTATAATTCCATTAATATGACAAAAAATGAAAGTAGCGTTCATGCGTACGTACGGCCTACCGTCTCCATGAACAGTGCTTTTAATTTTTTATCACCAAATGCTATGTAATAGTATAAAATGAATATATACTAGATATATATGATACTAAAAACATTAATACTATTCTGGAGATGATGTAACTATAACTACATGGAAAATTCTTTTCCAACAAGTTCAATTGTTACTCTTGTACTGAACATCGACAAAAACGCTTGATATGAACTCACTTTATTAACCAATTATTATAACATTATAATATGTGACATGAACTGAATAATAATATTTAAATTAGGTCCTTAATAAAATATAAATTGACCAAATTTTATTATTCATGAGATTAAATACTGATTGAGTCATGTTGGACATGAGGTAATGGAATCATACCTCTCTCTTTCTTTGCAAGTACTCTCTTTTTTGTCATTTATTTTATGCTCCATGTTCATATGTTAGAGTATGTTCTTTTATATTCATCTTTCTGTAATTTTTATTTTCATGTGATAAGAGACACTATTTGATCTTGTCAATCCATTTTTGGAAGTTTTATGTGGTGATGTTAGGCTGCCGAGTTTTCGTAAGGGATTTTTCATCTCACTTTTATTCCCGTGAGATTTATGCTTCATTTTCCACCATTCCCATTGAGTGGTATAGATACTATCCATTATTATAATCTTTGTGTAATATACTTTTGTTTATGATTATTTACATCAATTTTGTATTGTCCTTATTTCATGGTGTGTATGTTTCGAAAGATACCCAAGTCGGTAAGCGAACCTTTCACCCTCCTCTTTTTAAAAGACTGCTTTTGTTGGGTCTTTTAATTTAGATATTATTATGTTGGGTTATGTTATTATATATCCTTATTGATGTAAAATTTATTTCCAAGTGATTAGATACCCTTTTGCCTCATAAACTCGTTTTCTGAATTTTAAAGTGACGTCGTTATGCTGTCGAATACTTACAAGGGAACTTCTTAACCCAATTTCAATTTATTTTGGTTCAACTAGTAGTTATTGAATATGTCATCTTATGAATATGTGTGAATGAACTCTGGTTGTTTTATACTTAATATCAAATTATATTTGGTGTATTTATACTTTTCACACATAATTATGTCATTGAATTATCCTTGCACTAATGACATGATCTTTGAATGGGATTACGTCTCAGTTTCTCTTCCATGAGACACTTCTTGATGATATGAAATCTTATTCTTTTTAAAGTGTTTATACAGCCCCTTTGACATTCCATATCCATATTATGTCTATACTCAAGTCATTTAAATGTTTTGAAAATGGTCTACTTTCATGTTGCTTAAAATTTAAATGTTCAAAATGGAAAAGGACTCTTTTATTAAAACATTGTTTTAAATGGTCTTAAAGATTTATTATTTTAAGCATTTTTCATCCATGTCCCTATTTTAAAAATGGTTTTAAGGATTTATTAATGTGGACATGAATGTTTTAAAACCCTTTCAAAAGTTTCTTAGTGGTATGGGACACATTGATTCTAAAATCTCTTCTAAATGTCTTCTTTTAATATTTTCAATGTATAAAGGGACATTTCTCTCATAGAGTAATAATGATTCTATTAGATGTTTTCATATCATGATGATTGTAATGTGGAAATTTTATGTTTCCTTTATGCATGTTTTATGTGATACAATTATGTTATGGTTCATGGGCATTGTTTATGAAGACGGGTGGTTCCGTGATAAACTAAGGGCGGGTGAGCCCGAGATAGCTGTCCAATGCATTGGGTAATGTGAAGGGGTTAAACTTTAATGTTTCTCCGAAGAGATTTAGGGAATATACTGTGATGGATATTCTAAACGTAACCAAGAGGGTTACTCCCTACGTTAGAATGTTATGAATGCCTCAAGTTACCTTTATGTCTTATAATTTCTATGATTTATTCATGATTTTATGAGGTATATTATAGTGATTTTGCTTTATGGGTAATGTATTATTTCATTCTTATGTATATATGTACTCATGTTTCCTTTCCATACTTTTTATAACCCTTACTGAGCATTTTATGCTAATCCCATGTTTTTGAAATGTTTTTCATAGGTCAATGGAAAGGTACATGTTGTGATGATAGTGTCAAGGAAGTGTCAAGAAAGAATGCATGTTTTATTTTAAATATGTTTCAGTTGATCGGAAAAATGAATACTGTCTTTTATGTACCACTTTGTTTAAATGTGGAATGTAATGCATGTTTCAGGATATAATTCTCTAAAATTATAAACCTGAAAAGATACTCAATGTGTAATCTTGTAATAACTCAAGATTAAGTAATGATTAAAGTTGGGGCCTTATAGATGGTATCAGAGGTCGGTTTAGATAACTTTAGAGGTTTGGGTATTCTTTAAGCATAAGTGACATTACCATAATGGTTAAGATTTCAGAAAGAGTCATAGTTTTTAGATAAAGTGAATGAGTAAGTATATCTTCTTCATTAGTATGATGGTTTTGTTGATATAATCACACTGACATTTCTGTTTTAAGTGAATGGATGGATCTAGCAGGCACCAAAGTGACAATAGGTTTGAAGGAAACTGTGGTGGTTCTCTGATTAATAGACTAGATGAAATGGGGGATTCAATGAGGAAACTCATGGTTGTTCCAAACCAACTATCAAGGAGTCATGATCAACCACATGAACCTTGGTATGTTCTTTAATGCATCATGTACGAGATGACCAATCGATGTGGAAGTTCATGTAATAATTATAAAGGTAACCATTAGGGTTTATCTGATCCTTACTTTTGTGGTAATTATGGGTTATTATATGTTATGATGGAAAATGAAAGGAAGGAGATAAACTTGAGGTTAAAATATGTTATGATTATTTTTGAAGATTTTATCTCATTTTGGGGAATTTTTTATGAATTATTTAGTTTTGGAAAAAGGACAACACACAGACTGTGTGACAACCCATCGCATTGGACAAAGCTGTGGTAATTGAACCCACAACCAAAGTGTGACTGGTATTTATCGCCTACCACTAGAGTACTTGAAGTCCCTGGATATTTTGAATAATTCTTTTTAGTTAGATGATTTTAGGAATCAAGAGTATGTTTATTTTGGGTTATCTATGGAAATGATTAACCTATCATGGAGGATATGTGATTAGGTTAATTACTTTTCAATAAGATAATTTAAGAGCAACTGATGTTATTTGGAGATAAAAGTTAATTTTTACCTTGGAAGACTATGTGATTAAATCCTTCAAATATATGGGTTTCAATCATAGTTTGGTTTACTTTGAACAATTTTATGGACAATTGTTTATCGAATGGTCTTCGTTGAACTTTGGGTTTTTTGGACAAATTTTAGAGATTAAGAATAGATTTTTTTTATAAAGGATTATACTTTTGGGGATTCTATGACCTCATACTAGAAATTTTGGTTTTGGATTGTGTCGAAATACATGGGAAATATATAGTTCTCTTTTTTGTATTAGGTGATTCTCAAGAATTTGATTATAGTACTCTTAATGCGAACAAGTGTTCCTAAATACACATCTTTTGGCGAAAATATGAGTTTGATTAAGGAATATAGTAAAAGTTGAAAGTCTACGTGACAAGTAATTATGTTTCCTTATGTTTTAGATAAGCTCAAAAATAAATTCCCCAATGAAAAGTAACAAAAAAAAATGTTGTCCATTAACTTTTCCTACTAGGGAATCCAATACCGTTTAACCCATCACATGTTTGAGATTTTCTTATTGTTAACTTTCTCCTAGACATGTTTACTATCACTCTCTATCAGAACATGACCCTATGTTTTCTCCTCCGTGCCCATGCTTTCCTACATGGAATCCAAGTATGGGTTAACTTGGTTGACCTATTTACTTCTCTGTATTTTTTTTAAAGTTATTGTTTTACCGACTCTTGTTCTGATGTGGGACTTTCAAGGATGTTTCCGAGACCAATTTTAAAATTATGAGGATGTAATTCCCAAAAGTGGGGAAGGATGTAACACCCTAGTTTAATAAAGATTATGAAATTTTTATATTTATATATATTTGTGAATAAAATATTAATATTACTTTAAAGGGATCATTATGCTTGATGGCGTACCCAATACGCAACAACGAGTTCATTTGAAATCTTACGTTGCACTCTAATAATAAAATAATATTTTTTTAAATGGTAGTTATTGCCTAGCCATTGTAATGGCTGGAAAGAACGGAACAAACTAAAAAATTATTATGTATCTTTTCCAAATATTTTTACTTTTTACAATAATGGTTAGAGGATTAAAAATGCGAATGAATCCAATTTTAAGAGTAAACATTCTAATATTCTTTAAAAGGTCAATTAACCACATTTTGATGGAGAACGCCTTTTAAATCCACTTTTTGTCAATTTTATGTGTTATATTTGACAAAATAAAATTCTCATTTAGAATCGGGACATCAAAATTTACTTTGTGTAATTTTTTGGTATTTTTTCCGATAAAGTACATTTTTTAATGAATAGTAAAAAATGTTGTATTTTATTTCAAAACCTCTTTTTAATATAATTTATTTATATGATTAGATTATCTTTTGAATTGGTTTTAAAGTTTAATTAGAATATATTTTTACCATTTAATCCAATAGTGGTCGTTGGAATTAATTTCACTTTGAAATTGGACTTAAACTAGTGTTAATCTTTTAAGAGACATTGTTTCTTAAAAACATGCTATTTGGTTTGACAGCAGGAATTAATAACTAAATTAATTAATGCAACTTATATGTTTTAAATTTTTTAAAATAGACACCATTTTTGAGTTCGGAATATCAAATATAGCTTAGGGTGAATTTTTGGTATTTGTTTGAAAAACTTCAATTTTTGATGAATAGTAAAACCACAAAGTGGTACTTATAAAAACTGATTATCCATTTAAATAAAATTTTACCACTTCTATGTTTTGAATTTAAAAAATACGACATTTATGGTTGTCATTAAGAAGTAAAATTTGGTTCAATGGGATTAAAATTATTTTTTGGTGAATAGTAACTTTTATGTATTTAATTGCGATTAGAGGTAATTAGTGTTGTTTAAGGTAAAAATAATGTTTTAATAATATGAAATGAACTTGAAACATGTCCTACCATTATTGTATGTGTCATGGCCGACCATAAAATCCATGGGTCAACTTGGGGACCCCATGGAGCCACTTTGGTAGGAAAATGACATTAATATCTTTTTATTTAAAGTTAAAATTAAAATGTCACAAACATGAGATGTTTTACTAAAAAAATTCTTAAATGGGGTTATACAAGTCATATTTTTTACTATAAATATTAATTAGAAAGATAAAAAGATTTAATACATCATTATATTTTTTTTATTTTTAGACATTACATAAATTAAATTATTTATGACATCACGATGATGCAGAAATTACATCATTAATAAGGGATTTAAATAAAATGAAAAGATAATGTTAAACCTATAACTTACACTTATCACAAAACTATTGGATGGGTGGATTTCGAAACTTTATCACCATATCCTACAAATATTTCCTTTTGGGACCTTTTAAATCCGATAATCATTTTATAATAAAGTAATATTTTATAACATTCCAAGAGTGCCCTCCTCTCCTCTTATAAAAGGCGCCCACCTCTACCACCTTACACACACCTCTCAAGCCTTTGGCCCGGCCAACCCCTGCCCATTTCGTCTCTCCACCTCCATCTCTTCGTCATTTAAGGCTAACTTTGGGCATAATCCTTTCCAAGGAAGCCTTTGAGCTCAAATTAAAAGAAGTTACCCGATTTAAAGGTAATGTATTCCCTTGTGTTCTTTTGTTTTATTTATCTTCTCAAACCCCCTAAAATATTTTTATTCTTTTCTTTTGTTTCAAAAAAGTTTCTTAAATATACTAGTATGTTTTTATGTTAAGTATTAGAGCTACACTTACACACACCTTCGTCTAATGGTTATAGAACATACTGTTTCTGTGGATGGCGAATTACTGCCTCACGAAACGATAATTTTTCAATATTATTTTAACATCTTCAAAGGTGGACATTAAGATTTAACTATATTTATATATGATATATAATATTTTTATGTTTTCTTTAAGCTTATGTATTTTTCATTTATGGCATACCTTTATGGTTTCAATTATGGGTAAACGCGATATCTTCATTTTAGGAAATGCGGACTACCGCCCCCTCAAAGTGATTTGATTTGTTAATGCCATATGTGGGACGTATAAAGGATGGAATTAATGGTGTTAAATTTTTTATCCTATTGGAATTATAATATCTCTTTATATCATTACTATTTCATTCCATTGAATACAAAAAAAAGAAATGAATGTAGCGTTCATGCGTATGTACGGCTTACCGTCTCCATGAACGGTACATTTCATTTCTTATCTCCAAATGTTATGAACTATTATATGTACATATATATAATGGATATATATGTAATATATTACATCTAAATGATGGATATAATTATGGAAATATAATATATATATATCTCTCATTCTGTTTTAATTCCCTTAATATGACAAAAAATGAATGTTGCGTTCATCCGTACGTACGGCCTACCGTCACCATGAACGGTGCTTTTAATTTTTTATCTCCAAATGCTATGGAATAGTATAAAATGAATATATACTGGATATATATGATATTAAAAACATAAATACTATTCTTTATATGATGTACCTATAACTACATGGAAAATTCTTTTCCAACAAGTTCAATTTTTACTCATGTACTGAACATCGACAAAAACGTATGATATGAACTCACTTTATTAACCAATTATTATAACATTATAATATGTGATATGAACTGAATAATAATATTTAAAGGAGGTCCTTAATAAATTATAAATTGACCAAATTTTATTATTCAGTAGATTAAAGAATGATCGAGTCATGTTGGACACGAGGTAAGGGATTCCTACCTCTCTCTTTCTTTTCAAGTACTCTCTTTTATGTCATTACTTTTATACTCCATGTTCATATGTTAGAAAATGTTCTTTTATATTCATATTTATGTACATTTTATGTTCATGTGATGAGAGACCCTATTTGATCTCATCAATCCATTTTTGGATGTTTTAAGTGGCGTTGTTAGGCTGCCGAGTTTTCATAAGGGATTTTTCATCTCACTTTTATTCCCATGAGATTTATGCTGCATTTTCCACCATTCCCATTGAGTGTTATAGATACTGCCCATTATTATACTCTTTGTGTAATATATTTTCGTTTATTAGTATTTACATCAATGTTGTATTGTCCTTATTTCATGGTGTGTATGTTTCGAAATATACCCATGTCGGTAAGGGAACCTTTCACCCTCCGGTTTTTAAAAGACTACTTTTGTTGGGTCTTTTAATCTGCATCTTATTATGTTGGGATATTTTCTTCTATATCATTATTGATGTAAAATTTATTTCCAAGTGATTAGATACCCATTTTGTCTCATCAACACATTTTCTGAATTTTAAAGTGACGTCGTTAGGCTATCAAATTCTTACAAGGGAACTTCTTAACCCAATTTCGATTTATTTGGTTTCAACTTGTAGTTATTGAATATGTCATCCAATGAATATGTTTGAATTAACTATGGTTGTTTTATACTTAATATCCACTTATATTGGGTGTATTTATAATTGTCATGCATAATTATGTCATTGACTTATCCTTGCACTAATGACATGATATTTGAATGGGATTACGTCTCAATTTCTCTTCCTTGAGACACTTCTTGATGATATGAACTTTTATTCTTTTTAAAGTGTATATACATCCCCTTTTAAATTCCATATCTATATTATGTCTATACTCAAGTCATTTAAATCATTTGAAAATGTTCTATGTTCATGTTGCTTAAAATTTAAATGTTCAAAATGGAAAAGAACTCTTTTATTAAAACATTGTTTTAAATGGTCTTAAAGATTTATTATTTTAAACATTTTTCATCCATGTCCATGTTTTAAAAATGGTTTTAAGGAGTTATTTATATGAACATGAATTTTTTAAACCCTTTCAAAAGTTTCTAAGTGGTATGGGACACTTTGATTCTAAAATCTCTTCTAAATGTCTTATTTTAATATTTTCAAAGTATAAAGGGACATTTCTCTCATAGAGTTTTAATGATTCTATTAGATGTTTTCATATAATAATGATTGTAATGTGGAAATTTTATGTTTCATTTATTCGTGTTTTATGTGATATGATTATGTTATGGTTATTGGGCATTGATTATGAAGATGGGTGGTTCCGTGATAAACTAAGGGCAGGTGAGCCCGAGATAGCTCTCCATTGCATTGGGTAACGAGAAGGGGTTAAACGTTAATGTTTCTCCGAAGTGACTTAGGGAATATATTGTGATGGGTATTCCAAAGGTAACTAAGAGGGATACTCCCTACTTAAGAATGTTATGAATGCCTCAAGTTACCTTTATGTCTTATGATTTCTATAATTTATTCATGATTTTATGAGGTATGTTAAAGTGTTTATTCTTTATGGGTAAAGTATGATTTTATTATTATGTATATATGTACTCATGTTTCCTTTCAATACTTTTTTAACCAATACTGAGCTTTTTATGCTCATCCCATGTTTTTGAAATGTTTTTCATAGGCCAAGGGAATGGTACATGATGTGATGATAGTGTCAAGGAAGTGTCAAGAAAGAATCCATGTTTTATTTTAAATATGTTTCCGTTGATGGGAAAAATGAATACAATATTTTATGTACAAATTTGATTAAATGTGGAATGTAGTGAAAGTTTCATGATCTAATTCTCTAAAACTCTAAACCTGAAAATATCCTCAATGTGTAATCTTGTAATAACTCAAGAATAAGTAAGGTTTAAGTCTGGAGCCTTATATACCCGATTTAAAGGTAACGTATTATCTTATGTTCTTTTGTTTTATTTTACTTATCCAACCCCTAAACACTTTTAATTATTTTATTTTACAACAACACCTGTACCAAAAATATACTATATTTTTTTCATGATAATTATATGAGCTAAACTTAGACACACATCCATCTAATGGGTAAATAACATATTGTTTCTGTGGCGGTGAACTACTGCTCATGAAATGATGATTGTTCAATTATCTACTATTGCCTCTCATGGTGGGCATTATGATGGAACTAAATTTATATGTTATATATGTTATATTTATATTGATTCTATGAATATTTATTTTTATTTTATATTATACCATTATGGTTCCCATAATTGGTAAATGCGATAATTTCAAGTGAGGAAGTGCAGACTACCACCCCCTCAAAGTGATATTGCTATTTCATGACATACATGGAACATATAGAATAATTAGATAATTAAATTATATATGATATTATATTAAAATTATAATATACTTATTTAACATTACATTTTAATTCCATTAAATATGAAATAGAGATGAAATTAGCATTCATGCGTACATACGACTTACCGTCACCATGAACGGTTAATTTCATTTCATCTCTTGAAATGATAGGTACTAATATAAATAAATAAATATATATTGGATATATATGACATATACGATATCTAAATAATGAATATCATTTTGAATTTAAGGTAATTTCAACCACATGGACATTTTTTAATTATAACTAGTTCATTTTTCACTCAAGTTCTGAACATCGACAAAATGTCTGATATGAACTCAAAAAATTATATAATTTTTTGTTATGTGTTTTAATTTACATCTTCATATGTTGGAAAATGTTATTAAGTATCTTTAATACTATAAAATTAATGTCCATGTGATGTGATACTTTTTCAATTGAATCAAACTCATTTTTCTGAATTTTAAAGAGTCGTCGTTAGGCTGTCAAATTTCTGTAAGAGAACATCTTAACCAAATTTCAATTCATTGGGTTAAACATATAATTCATGATTATGTCATCAAATGAATATTTGTGAATGTACTATGATTTTTTTCCACTTAATATCCACTTATATTTGGTGTATTCATAATTTTCAAACATAATACATTCATTGATTTGTCTTTAATCAAAGGATATGATCTTTTCATGGGATCTTGTCTCACTTTACATTCCATTGAAACTTTTATATTTTAATACACCAATTCATTTTTTTGTGGTGTATATAATATCTTTTGATGTATTATATCATGAATCACTCTATTATCCTGATATTATAAACTTTGTTTTGTGTTATTCCTCAGTTTTTTGTATTCATGAATCTCTCATTTTGTTAAAAACTCTTTAAAAAAATATTGTTATAAATGTTTTAATGAATTATTCTCATAAATAATTATCATTAATTTACATGTTTTAATAAATTGTTTTTATGATTTATTTATTTGGAAATTAATTTTTAAAAAGTTTAATTCCTTTAAAAGATTCAAATTGGTGTGGGACACTTTGATTCAAAAAATAAATGTATTAATGTTTTTAAATGGTTATAAAATTTATTTGATATATCATTATTTATTTCTATATCTTGAATTCATATATTGTTATTAGAATGTGTAAATTTTATCTTTCCTCTATGATTGTGTTATTTGTTATGATTATGTTATGGTTATTGGGCATTGTTTACGTATACGGGGGGTTCTGCGATAAACCTACGATGTGTAAACCTAGGATAGCTCTCCAATTCATTGGGTAACAGAGTAGAGGTAAATGTTAATGCTTCTCCTAAGATATTTATGAAATATATTGTGATAGGTATTCCACAGTAACACCCTATGTAGCTATGATAGTTACAATGTATGTATATTTTATATGCCACATGTTACCTTTAGGATTTATGATGTCGGTGTGTTATTCATATATATTATGATTTTAAAAGGTTTGTAATGATTGAAAAGTATGATTTAATTTAATTGTATTTATTGATGGTTTAAGGTCTTCTTTCATATATGATAACCCTTACTAATATTTTTATGCTCATCCCATGTTTTAGAAATGTTTTCATCTTGACATAAAGATGAATAGGGTTAATGATGAGATCAAGAAAAAATCATGCTATCTAAAACATGGAACTAGACATGTTTATTTTTAGGAGTTTTATTTTAGGAAAAAATGGATAATAAGTAGTTGTGTCTGCGTCTAATTTTCATGGTGATATGTAATATTTATGGTCAAATTCCCATAAACCTTAAACCTTAAACTATCCTCACAATTAATTATTCATTAATTTCATGATTATGTATTGTTTGATTGTCAGGTCATTATAATATCACTCACATATATACATATTTTATTATCCCTTTCGTTGATTGGGTTATACATTCCTTATATTCATTACTCAAATAAATTACTTATAAAATTTCATTGATTATGATAGGAGTAATGATTATGAAACACATTCTCATTCTATTGGTAGTTATTATCATATTTATTATGATTTAATTCCTTTTTATGGAACAAATTAGTCTTGAGTATGTATTGATTGGGGTCTCCAAATAGAACTCTAATCCATTTTTTAAATGTTTAGTCTTATTAGATGTTATATATAGGATTTGGGGGTCATCAAAGTCCATTGTGGGACATTTTAAGAAATTTGATATTGTTGAAAAAGTTATCCAAGGATCATGTTTATGCCATGTTATATATTTTCACAACATTTCCCATGTTTCCAGGATCATATATGACCATGTTCTTTATGTTTTTCATACAATATATTACACCATATCCTTCTATTTTTTGATATAATTTTGTACCTTTTACTCACATTTTTTTATCACTTTTCATTCTTATTCAATATTTTATTTTTTAAAATCACCCGTTTATTTAATTTTGTTTACATGTTTTCTTATGCAGTCCTTCGAGCTCAAATGGATTTATGAGTTCATTGTGGATAATAAAATAAGGATAACATGATTTAGTATTCATTTTGATATATTATGAACAATGTGTTCTAATGACACCAGGATTTTAAATCCTAAATTTTCAATTAATAGTAATTTATGATAAAAATCATGTAATTATATGTGTTAATGGATTAGGTCACTAAAGACTTCATAAAATTTTTCTATAGTTTTTTATGTATTTTGATTATAATCCCCTTGTAAAAAAATTATGGTATAGCTTAAACATAGTAAAAAAATTCTTTGACATTAGTAATGTATTGAGTAAAAGGATTAAAAGAAAATACATAAATGTATGTATACTACATGTTAGTGTGTCTCTCCAGTAATTATTCATTGGGTTAATAACACAATAAAATTTCATTGATCTAGAATCAATTGTTACTGGGTGTAAAAAAACATTCCCTCCTCCACACTGAGTTGACACTCCCTGGTGTATATTCATTAGAATATAAAAAAATGTCATCAAACTATTTTTAATGGATTGAAAAAATTATTTGGTTAATAAATATAAGAGGATGCATCACTATAGATAACCTAGACTGAAACATAGAGACTCATAAGTCATTATATACAAATAATTTATAAGTTATTCCTTTTATTTTTAAACATAAACTATTTTTATACTAATACATTATCAACTTTTTTTCCTTTTTTAATTAATGTATTAAAATAATAGAATGTTTTTGAAGAAAGAAGACAATAGTAATTTTTTATTAAGAACATCATGATAGTTCTAGATCAAATTTCCAAAATTATTATTAATAACATGAATCATACGTAACACACTTTTTAACCTATGAGAAAGTATGTTTCATACAATTATATTAGGGAATGAAGGTATCTTATATTTAGTGTATAGTTCAATACACTCATCTTGGAATTATAGATTATATAATATAAAATTTTATTATTAATCCACTAATTATCACAGAATGATAATGGTGTTATGGACGTTTATCACAACGATGAAGAAGATGATCAGTGATGGACACTGATTATGAACAAAAATTCCAAAGATAATGATGATTCTATAGAATGAAATTAATTCAATGAAAAATTATTAATCATTTATGAAAAAAATCACTATTAAAACTAATACGAAGTTAGTTCATTTGATTAAATATAAATATAGGTCTATTAGGGTGTATGAGAAGAAAATTTAAAGTATTTCATGTTATACCTCTAGCTTTGACTGCATCACAAAATGTATGATGGGCCATATATTATTCAATTAATGATGAGTGTATGAAATGAATTAAATATTTCAGACAATAATATACATGATGATATATTACAATGTTAAAACAATTTTAGGTTACATATTAGTGACACTAAATGGTGTCATGGGAATTTATGGAAAAAATATGATGTAGTGCTTTTCGAAAGTATCCACTGATGGGCCCAATGAAAGAACAGAAAATTGACATCATAGTTGTCAAATTTATTGAAATTTTCATAACAAAATTTTTTTTATTAGAATTTGGATATGTTTTATTGTTTGAAAATATGGTCATTAAGGGAATTAGTACTGAAAGAAAATAGTGAAACACACTAATTTGGATGAAGGAAAAAGGATCATATTAACACTCAACCTACCATATATTTTTTTAACTAAAAAGATCATGATATTTTTTCAAGGATATTTCATACTCAATGGGTTATAAGAGATAATAATTAGTGATAAAATCCAAGGCTTGTAGATCATGTAATGGAATAGGTTACCACTCATTATATGGTGGATCCTAACAACAATATTGGGATATGTTTGGTAGTATATAATTAAATAATAAAAACACAATATAATGTTTTTCTATGAATTCATTAATATCATGAATTTTTAGTGTAATGATTCAAAAACCACCTCATAAAATGTTGGTTATGATTTTTATATTGTTAGAAAATATAGAGTTTATTATATAAAATATATAACTCCTCTCTAGTCAATGATTATAGAATTAATTTTCCTTAAAATATTATCTTACTTCCATTAGTTTATATTGTTGTAATATTTTTAGTAGATGAAATATCCATAAATAAAAAATATATAAAATATTGGGAATGGTAGATCAATATTCTTGTACGTAGTCATCCTATTTTTTTTAAAATATGTAAGGACGAGGATGAATATTCAATAGAATAAACTGTTCTATAATTTTTATTATTTCCTTATAAGAAATAATATATAGAAAAAATGATGGAATTAAATGAGAGAAACATCTTTAATACATTTCCACTGTGAGTTATTATACTATTTTATTTCATGGAGAGTTTCTTGGTTTTACTATTGAATTATAGGTTGAGTTATCAATTGAAAAATAAATTAGATCACTTCCTATATCAAAGAAACATTAATCAATGTACACTTTTGAGTTGGAATAAAAAAAAATTGTGATATAAGAGATATAGAAATGGGTTTTATACACTTGAGTTCTTCACTAGGCATGTTTCAATACTCTTAATCATGAAGAACAATGGGTAAATGTGACAATGTATTGATTATCATGAATTTAGAAAAATTATTATTATGAAGATTTATTCAGTCACACATATAGATGTTTTTTTAAATCAATTATTTCAAGAACAAAATATCTAAAAGATATACCACTATTGAAGATATCACCAGTTAATGGTGAAGAAGGACTGTATTCCAAAATCATACATTTGAATAATGATATATACAAAAAAAAATTTGAGTGATTCATTTAACACTAAAAAATATTCTTTCAATATTTTTGGATATAATGAATATGTATTTAGATATTACCTAAAAAAATTAATAGCTATTATAGATGATATAATTATATATTCAAAAAGAAAGGATGAGAAGATGAAGAATTTTAATACTATGCTAATGGCTTTTTTAGGGTAGAGGATATTTTAAAATTATAGTAAAAGTGGTTTATATATAAAAGATATATCATTATTTTAGTATATTTTCTCATATAAGGTATATCAATGTACCCATGTAAGATAGTGGAAATCAAGTACTGGATAATACCTAAACCTATATCATTGATCTATAGTTCCCAGGGATTTACTGGGTATTGGAAACGTTTTTCGAAAAAAAATGTTTGTCAAAACCTAATAACCATGATTTATTGAAATCAGTGAGGTTCTTATTAAACCATGAATGTATATAGAGTGTCACATAGTTGATAAGGAGTCTTATCAATACACCTCACATCATAATTCCCACATATGTTAAACATTTGTTGGTATAAAATAATTCATTAAATAATTTATTAGGTTGGGTATTAATGAAAAATGATAAATTTATTTCATGAACCTCATTGAAGATAAATGTTCTTGAGAAGAAAAATCTCATTCTTGATTTAGAGATGTTCGTATTGATATTTTCATTAAATTTATATAGATATTACTTATAGGGGGATATGAGTGAAATAAATAAATATCATAAGTCCCTAATATATGTGTTTGAAAATAAAGAGTTTCATATTTATCACCAATGATGTTTTTAATTGATTAAGAACTATGACAACTCAATACTTTTCAAATTTCGAAAAGAATTTATGGTTAAAGATTATCAAATAAAAAATTACCTAGAAACATTATCAATGATGTGATATGAGAAGGATCAAATATTATTATACATTAAATTTTTGGCTAGGGAAATCATGAGATAAGGAAGATCGTGAATTATTTCACAAATTCATTCCTAACCATCAAATCTGCGGAAGGCAATGGACACAAATAATGGTGAAGTGAAATATTTGATGAAGTTGGAAGCTATATGAAAATGAAAATACTTAGAGGTATAAATTTATGAAATATTTGATTAAAAAATTGTTATAATACTATGTATACCATCATATCCTAAGAAAACGAAAGAAATATTAAATAATATGCATAGTTTAATCTTTTCTATCCAAACATGATGATACATAAAGATCTTATTGAGCATTATTTGCATGAATATATGATGAAGGGTATCACTAAAAATTCATCATTTAATCTAGTATATATTTTTTTAATGGATTACCTGAAAACATTTTAAGGTATTATTCAATTAGTACATATACATTAATTGAAAAGTGAGAAATTTATCATGAAATTATCTCTATTATTCCAAAGGTATCAATTTGAATAAAATCTCTCTGGATTATATAAGATAATATTTCAATTAATTCTCACATTATTTAAATTTTACATTTTTATCACTCGTTCAAATTAAAGTTATATAAATTAGGGAAGTGATGTGGCTATATAGAATAACCCTATCTATTTTATTTGACTGAGATCTGAGATTTACCACAATGTTCTAGTGGAGACACCAACAATAACTAAATATTGAGTTGAACATGATTAAGATATATCAACCAAAAATGATGCAAAATTTGGGTGGACTATTATGAAATAATAATACATGTTGATTTCATGTTCGATTGGAATAATAGGAGGATGGGATCAATATATTTCTCTAGTTAATTTCTCAACCAATGTTATCTTTCATAAATAATGAAATTGGATCCTTATGAATCCTTTTATAAGAAGATATATAAATCAACATTATGGTCGTAATAAATTTCTAAACATAATAAATTGTGACTCGAAATGTTAGCAGAAATGATTAAAAAATTATATGTCCAGTCAAAAAAATATAATAATTCATTAGAGTAAAAAAGGTATTTTAATATCAATTGTCATTGAGATATAGATATTGAGTTTATGGAATGGTGTTTCTATACATAACTACCTATAAGTTATTTATGTAATTGGAGAAAATTAAATTATTATCCTTATGTACTACTTAAGTTTTTATATTCTTAATCGTTACAGATATGTGGATAATTAGATTGAACTCCATACAACCCCTTTGAATGTACATGATGTGTTCCATATATCCCTTTTGAGAAAATTAGACAAAAGATCAATAAAATTAGATGAATTAATTGGAGGTAAAACTTGAATATCATAAATATATATATATATATATAATGATGATAATTAAATGGTGATATTGGATGAAATATATAATGTTATAATCTTGAATATGACTCAGTTGGTCAATGTACAATGGTGAAACCATAAATATGATAATGGAGCTTGGAACTAGAGATTGAAATTTGGTACAAGAACCCTCTCTTATTTTCACCTTAGTATTTCATATTTTATTTTGTGGATGGAATTACATAAGTTATAATTAATGTAACATGGTGTGTTTTTTGGAAATTAAAATTGTGATTGATAATGTATATGACACGTAACACATAACCTAAATATACCTTTATAATTTGTTATAATATTTATAATTTAGATATTAATTTATTGGGTAATAATATTATTAATTAATTTTTTAAATATATATGAAGATATAAGTAGATATAAAAATATTGATAATTTCTTATGAAATATAAACCACATTTTTTGATAAATAAATTTTTTTCCTTAATAGTATGTTTTCATTAATTTTTTTTTCTATTTATTTTTTTTGAAAATATTTTTAAGTATAATTAGAAAATTCATAAAATGAATATGATAAATTTTAATTCATTTTTGAAATTATTAAATAAAATTTAATATGGGTTGAAATTATGGGTTCATTAAAAAATGATTGATTTTTTATCAAATAGAAAAAATTATTCATTTTTCAAATACTACCATTTCATTTAATTTATTTATATAATTTTAATGTTTCATGTAATTTAAATTTGTTTCATCATGTAATAAAAGATAATTTTTATTCATATAATTAACTTATTTTTGATAATTAATTTTTATGATTTAGGTATGAGTTTAATTATTATAATGAATCATTCATGATATGTCCCTCAGGGCACATGTCGTGACATACCCAGGCCCACATACTGTAGGCATGGGGTTAGAAAATATAACTGAATCCATAAACCAAAAATAGGGCGGAATATTTCTATGTACTTTTACGCATGATCATACTACCACATCCCAATTCTGGAAAAGAAAACAAGCATTTCACTAAGAAACCACTACGTAAAAGTAAAAACTGTAGTTCAAATGGGCCAGAATACAAACCCAATAGAAATTAAACTGAAAATAGGGAAGTACAATGAAAAATATTAATCTTGTTCTCTGAAAACCACACCTGATGTGTATGTGTATAGTTACTAAAGGAAGTCAAAAAAGTAAATCATGTCTGCCTAGTATCCCTGTGCACCACCTGGTCCAATGCCATCTTGTCCTCTATCAAGGTGTCGATCATCTACACCTTTTCCATCATGTGCCGGAAAATCCTGTGTAGGGGTGAGTAACAAAATCCTCAGTAGGGACCCCAAAACAAAACGGAATGACCATAAACCAATAAACAAGAAAACTAGAAAGCATTATCCAATAGTAAGACAACTTACACCATGTATAATCTAGATTATAGAAAGCAGAACCATCAGTAATATCATCAAACACCATGAGATATGGGAGAAACCCTCCTCAATGAGGAATATGGGTCTTCTGGGTCACACAGAAGCCCCTTAAAATTGACCATTTTTTTTATCTCATTTATGATGATTATCATAGGTATCATGGGTCACACATAAGTTTCTCCCCACTGTGGGCATGTTGAGTGACATAGAAGCCACATCCCACCATGACCATACTGATGTACCCCTCTATTTGAGGACTCTGGTTATTTTCAGTCACATAAGTGATAATCCCCAACATTGGACTATTGAGTCACAAAGATCCTCTTTCAAATGGGTAATCCTAGATTATCAACATAGTGTCTCTTGTCCATAGTTTTAGGACTCAGCGAACCATAAGGTTTCTGCACGTAGTGCAAAATATCATGGGAGAACAACTCCTTAATCCATTTGTATAATTTTATCTTACATAAAATCCTTCATATAGTATTCTAAATGATCTACCTTGTTTCGAGTAATTAATATCCTGAAAATTATCGTCAATCGGATGCCTTGTTTTGTTAATATAAACATTTTTAGAATAATTGGTCTGTTGGATCTGAGTCATGTCCAACCTGACCCAACTCGGGGTCCAATGATCGGCCCTGGCTCTGGCGACCCGACCCAGATCCCACTCATCCTGGATCTAGCCCAGATCGGCCCTCCAATGGCAGACCAACTATCCACTGGTCGGGACGTGGCTTGAAGCCCCATCCACTCTTCCTTTCCAAGTTGGTCATCCATTGGGCCACCCCACCACTGTGTTCGATGCTTCACGATGCCGAATCTACTCTTCATCGACTGGGAAGGGTTGCTGTGTCTATCCACCATCTCGGAGGCCAAAGGCTACTATCAAATTGCAGCAGCCCGATTTGGCGCGCTATCATGACACGCTAGTGTGTACTCTTGTGGACTACCAGGTCCGATCTGGTTGTCAATTTTTTTGCCTCTTTCACCTAAAACCTCATGAGGATTCCACCTTTCATTTATGGCCTAAAATCGAACTTACCGCCACTCTTAGGACATGTTCATGAATAATACACAAAACAAACAAGGTGGAGGGGATCGAGACTTGTTTGGGTTTTATTATGCTCTATGCGTTAGAGTTTTAGAAAACATGGGATAATAATTACTTGTTCAATCACAATTTAATCAAGTAATACTGAGTCAAAACCCCATGATATGTACCCTCATTCAAGAAAGAGTGATTCATGGATCAACCTATTTGTGTGATGATCCACGTTTGTTGTTTAGATTAAATAAGGGGAAAACATAAAACAAAGCAACCCCTACCTCATTGAAGTTCTTTATTAAAGTGATCAGTTCATGAAGAATCATGTTACATTTGAATCATTTGGAATTTATCATCATCTGATCCATTTATTCAAGGTGTTTTGATGTCGTTAGGGATTCTATGATGTTCTTCGATTATCGTTGCAGAAGATTTTCTCCGTAGGTTCATGAGAGGAATTCACTAACATTTTATATCATTAATAGAGAAGCATGTAATAGAATTTATGTTATGATGTTTCTTTAATGAAAAAACATGTCTATTTCTCTTTCATTAAAGAGTCTTATTAAAGGGGTTCATCACCACCTTGTATCCGCACCATAGTAATGGAATTAAATTGTTCAACAATGAGAAAATAGAATATCTTTTTAGGTTATTTTATTATCTTCTGAAATGTCCAAATACTATCTTTTACAATCGACCCTTTACAGTAGAATTGAAGACCATTTTAGAAGAATCTCGCCATTCTGATTTCAATTGTGCCCTCATATTTTTTTAACTGAGCACTAGTTTAAAAGATATAGAAAAATGACTTTCACATTTATTTAAATGAAAATAAAAGAAGATAAAAATTAAATTCTTGGGTTACAGATCCTCAGAATATAGTTTCATAAAATCATGTGGTCTCTTTATAATTCTATATAAATTAAAAAAAATTACACAAAAATTATAGAACATTACATAAAATCGATTTTCTACAAACATTTTTGAAGTGCAAAACGAATATCCATTTTAATTAATTAATACAACCCCTATTAAATTTTTTTTATATGAATTGATTATATTAAAAATATATTATCAGTTTTTTAAAAAAATATAATATTTATTTTATGTTATATAATTTATATATGATCATCCATTGCTTGAAAAAAATATTTCATGAAAAATCATTTATTCGACACATTTTTTTGGAATAATGTAAAATTAAATTATTCTACATATGTTATTTGAATTTGAAAAATATTATTCTATATTTTAAATAATTATATATTATATTATTTGGTATATTCAACATAATATTTTATTATAGTGAATAGATAAATAAGTATAAAAACTATATACCATGGTGAAAAATATAAAATATAAAATGTAACTAACATTAGTGTTAAATGGAATGAAATTATTAAACAAAATTATGATTCTTTTGATTTTATCAACCATATAACCCATATAATTAGTTTTTTAATATATATTGAGGAACATGGATTGAGAGTGACTTCACATTATTGAAGTGGATTCGATATTTTAAAAAAATTATACTACCTCTCACATTTAAAAGGTTACCACCTCTTTCATTCTTAAAAGATATAAAAATACATTTTTATCTCCCAAAACAAAAATAAATACATTATTTAATTCAATTAACACAAATCAGTGTTTATTTGATGATTAATTTATTCTATGGTGAACTTAGGAATAATAATAATGAAGTGGTCTGATGGAAAATTTAAATTTAATCTAAGCATCTTTCAATAATACATTCTTCCATAACCATAAAATTATAATCAAAATTTATTTTTAAATTTCATAATTATAAAGAATATAATGAAATGTTATTATATTAATGGAATAACCAACAATCATCTCCTCTTACATCTAATGGGAAATAAAAAAATCTTTCATGTATAGGGAAGACTACAATCTCACGAATCGATGTAATTTATTTTACATCATCCCATCCCATGAATTTTAATGATTATAGGTTAAATAATTATATAAAATAGTCATCATATATTAATAATATTATAAATTTAATATATTATTTACCTTGTCACATTTAAATACATTAAATAATGATATCATTATTCATTTATTTGGAGGGCTACCAGCATAAGAATTTGTGTAATTAATTTGTTTACCACTTCAAATTGATGGTATATGTAATTATATCTGATGAAATAATATTATATTTATGATTTAATTATTATTATATAATGATAAAATAAAATCTTTATCTATTCCTTCATGATTGTTTTAAAATGGAAACGTCACTTAAGTGTACAAACAACATTCTATGCCCATGATTTCATAATACTTTATTTTTTATCCATCATCCACGATTTAGATAAAAAAAATTATGAAAAAAATGATAAATATTTCATGAATATTATTCTATATATTATAACATCTTTTATCATAGTAAAAATTCCAATGTGATTTTCGATATATGATCTTAATATCCTCAAAAGTAATGACACAAACCCAAATGATTATGGAATTGAATTCATAATTGTAATAAATAAAATAAAATGAGTATTAAATATTTAAAATGTTATTAGTCAACCAAATATATAAATTAATTTTATTATTCCCGAAATTAATAAACAAAATTGAAAATGTGTGGTCGGTGTATGGTTTACCATTAATTAATACATTTCATAGAGATATGACAATTCAATATCCCACTATAATTACCATAAATTTTTATTATAGAATTATTCTAAATTCATTATATATTCTTATCATATAAATATCATGATTTTTTTAACATAAATTAATGTCATAATATGTACCTTATTTTAAATTAAAATTTTAATTGATTATGAAATATTCTTTTATTGTGATTTGATGTATGGTTATGTAAAGAATATTCATTCTATTTCTGATTGAAATATCATTACTTATCTATGATATCATTTTTGTGGGAAACATAAATCATCAAAATATTATTAGAGGTTTTCATATATAATCAATGACAATATTGGGTATGTATTTATTATCATATAATTATATTTATAGGATTAGGGATAATTCTTATTCCATTATGGGACGTTGCCCATGGGTTCTGTTGTGTATTTTGTTAACATTAAATCAAGGTTATGTCATGTTTTATGTCATTGTCATGTTTTATGTGTTACAATGACCTTATGATACAATGATTTTCATGTTTTCCTTTCATTTTAATACTCATGATCCTTCAATTTTATTGTATAGTTTTTTAACATTAAGAAATAGATGATGTTTCCTTATCATGTATATTTACATATTAAACTTTTTTTCATCCCTTAATTATATGTATTCCTTTACTTACACTCTGTAGTTTTAGGAGGAAAATGGATTAATGATCTCATTAATGATAATTAAATAAGAATAAAATTTTTTTAGGTTTCCAATTGTTATATTATAAATTTAGTCTTCCGATTACACTAGAAAATTTTACACCTTCATTTATTTTTGATTATTATTTCTATTAAAAATAATGTAATAATATTTTTTAAATATATTTGTCAGTGAATTTTATATTTAATTTCATTATTATTGTATAATAATAAAAAAAATCATTTAATGTTATATATCCATATTTTATTGAATTAGAATATAATAAATATAAAGTCATTACATAGAGTGAAGATAACATTTTACTCATAGTTTGTTAGTTCTAAATGATAAAATTAATGATTTGTTTTTAATTATCACATCAATAATAATTTATTCCATTATTTTCAAATATTATAATTATTTCAAAAATAATTAATTGAATCAATAAAAACATTCTAGGAAGATCAATGTTTTGTAGGTGTTGAAAAAAATCATATATCATGGGGGAAATAGTTTTTATGTATACTCAAATGACTATGTTCCATAAATAATGGGATTGATGAATAGATTTTTATAGTAACTATGATACCTATAATTATATTATATTAATTTTACAAATATCCTTATATAAGTACCTAAATTGTAAATTTGAGTAACGATTAGTTTGAAGAATACTAAGTTGTTGATAATACTCACAACATGAACTTGAATTTTCATTTAATGTATCCTAGGAATTGATATTCATATTATTGAAAATTTTGAAAAAAAATAATTAAAATAGGAAGACGCATATTGGATGAAGAATTTCATATATATTATTGATGAAATTCCAATTTATGGTGAGTTTTGATGTGGTATATGGGTTAACCAATGAAAATTGAATATATTGGTAATTTTGGTACTATGATTAACATTTTCAATACTATCAACGTACTATTCTATTGAAAATAGACCCCCAAAAAAGTTGTTTATAGACGTTTTGGGAAGAAAAAAACACTAAAAACACAAAATTGAGAAAATTCTATGTGACTTATGTACATGTCATTAATCTTTTTATAATTTACACAAATTTACCTATATATTAATAATTAATTCATATCTATAATAATAATAACAAATGAATTAACTATCATTGAACAATTTATCTAATTATTATCTTATATCATCAAATTGATAAATAATTTTATAAATTATATATCTAGTTTTTTTAAAAAGTTATTTTTTTGAATAATTCTCATAACATCTGAAAACTGATTTATAGAATATATTTAATCATAAAATTTATATGTAATATATACTAATTAAAATATACTATGTATATAAATATCATGGACATTGTACACATTTCCTCCTGTTTGTTACATGATCGCCTCCCTTTTCCCACTCCCCATTTTCTGTAAATTTAACTATTTTCCACCCCACACCCCCTACTCCCCCATCCCAATCTCCATATCCCATTATATATCTCCCTCTGTACTACCTCCACTCACCTGATCCATTGTTCCCCCATCTTTCCTCTTTCTCCTTGTCCCCTCATCCTTTATTGTCCCCTACCCCATAGCTCGTTCTCACACGCCTCATTTCTAACCCTCCTGTGTTCCCCATTTATAACCATATTTACACTATAAATATCATCATATGCCTTCCAACATCCAGAATCTGCCTCCAAGCTACATCCCTCAACCTCAATCTCAACCTTCTGTTTAACCTTCCAGTTACCCACCTTCACCTCCCTCCTCCTACCTACACCTCTACATCTATCTCTGATTTCAAAATTTCATTCTCATGAGAACCACTATCACCTCGCATTCGCTCGATCATCACCACCTCTCTATCCTCCGCTCTCGGTCTAATTTCTGTTGATCCTCATCGGTCTCTATTGAGTTTTCAATTTTATTTCAATGATATTAGAATGGTTAATTTGAAACCCTAATTGAATTTCTTATTTTCATTTCCTCTTTTGGAACAATGAACATTAATATAACATTTTTAGATTCCCCTTCCAGGATTCCATTCTAACACAAACTCTCCTAATTTTTTAGCTCTTTCTCCTCTCTACACAAAAAAACTCATAAATTTTTAGAAGAGAATTTATCATTAATAGAAACCCACGACTCATCTTCCATAAAAGGGTGACTCTATCTACTGCTATCTTTCAATATTTTTGTACATCTACTACAAAATATCCAAAATCATAATATATTGATGCATTTTCTTTTAGTTTTCATGTATATTTTTAATAAATTCATGTTAAATTAATTTTATATTAGCGCTATGTTTTACATCTTAAGATATAATTATCGTATTTCATTTACATTTTTCTATTTCACATTTCATTACATCTCAATTATATGATTTAAAATTTTTATATTACCCCCCATAATAATTTTCCATGGTGTACTATATAAATTAGACAAGACAAAAATAACACCACATGTAACATATGTGCTACTATTTTTTCATTCATAACCATTATTCTTAGTTTTTTATGTTTTTAAAAAATTTTGATTGAAATTATGCTTCGTGGTTTTAATAAATAAGTTATTATGATCATCTGAAAATCAATTTTTTGGGCCTGGTGAAAATTTTCATTGATTTAATTTTTGTTAATGATGGCTTCCTTTATTAATTCTTTGATGGATGATGGTGTTTTTTGCAACATAAGTTGTTATGTTAAAAAATTTGGAAAAACCAAGAATTCATATAAGGTTTTTTTCCTTATTATTTATTATTATAGTATTTTATTATCATTATTTTTAAATAATCAATGACATTTAAATTCTCCATAAATAATTGATCTATATTATTATATTTATGAATTAATTTCCCCATTTGATCTATTAATTTTTACCAAAAATCACTTGGGTTTTTTTCTTTAATAGTTTCCTTGGTTTTTGCATCCTAATTATTTTCCACTATAGTAACATTAATTTGAGTTCTTTCAAAAGGAATCACTTACGAGAATACCTAGATTAAGAACCACTAACAACAAAATGGGTATTTATATCAATTCACAAAATATTATATAAATAATAAAAAATAATTCATGGAGAGATGATTATTTGTATGCTACATGATGATACACAAAACTATATGATTCTTTATTATTTATATATTATATATTTGGTAACAAAATGTCAAATTGATATTATCTTAATTTTTTATAAATATTTTAGGTATAAGTATGTTGATCAATGGTAATATTGTTCCATATTTTAATATATTATTACTAGATAATGACATTTCAATTTTAATATATAATTTAAAATTTCCCAATGACGGTATGTATAATATTATTATATCCTTAAAACACAAAAATAATACTTATATTTTTTTACTTTGTTTTTAAGAGTGGTTCATTATCCATTAGAATACAAATAATATAAAGTAAACAATATTTCATCTAGTATTAGGAATTACTTCGTTTTTATTTTTTGTCACACAACTAAATAGTTATTCCAAATTCATGATACATGTTGTCAACATATCTCAGAATTGAAAAATTAATTTTTAAATTTGTAGTTATTAGATTCACTTCACCATTAATGAGATCATGAAATTTATAAGAACATGGTTTGTAAAGGCCATATAGACTGTGTTGGAATGGTTCATATAACTGACCTATATTGATTCTTTACAAGATTGGTTTAGTTATTTTTGGTTGAATAAATTATATGTTAATACTCAAATGCTCTTTCAATTGAATTTTTATATCATGAAATCTTCTTGTGAAGGAAAATATCCATGGTCTGTTTTTCTATACAAACATGATAAGGGATAGACTAGAAGCAGTTCTAGGATGGATGCTAGAAATTTTGAAAACAACTCAACCAAATCTAATAGGTTTGAATAATTTATTTCATACATCACATAAATACGTGTAATGTAATATTATACATTCCTTAATACTCAATTATATTATCTTCTAATATATAGGATCTTATATTGTCTTAGATTCAATACATTATAATTATAAGATAATAATCATTGATGATGTTAATGTAATTCCATTTATTGAGATGAAAAAATTATCAATTGATTTCCATCATCAAAATTTCAAGTACATGGTTTTTATTTCATTACCTATATCAATGGGCCTTCATGTTTATGTTTATTAGAGTTCTTAGTTTCCTTTAAAAGAGTAAATGTTCATTTATCTATGAAATTTTTATGATCTTATTTTTTGACAAGAGATTGTTTTTTTCATGAGGTTTTAACTCCAATAAATATTTCCATTTTCATGGAGCATATAAGAGGAGAGTTATAAGATAAAACAAATAATACTAGATTATTTAGTGGAGTTGAGGTTTTAAAATATACCTTTACTTCACAAATTATTTTGAATTTTCTATTATAGAAATCTAATTTTACACATATATATGATATTTAATTTATGTAAATTCTCTAATCCTTTTCTATGAGATATTTTTTTTTTAATAGTTCATTTCCATAATTTTTTACGTAAATCACGTGGTAAGAAACACACAATTCACTATAAATTATTATATATGATTATTTTTACTTATATTATTTAGATTTTAATTTCATTATTTTCTCATTTATGGTTTATATATGATTCATATATTCTTAAAACACATAAATAATATATATATATATATATTTGGATCATTTTTGGGAATGTGGTATTATTAATTAGAATACATATAATGTAAAATAATAAATAATTCACCTTTGCTTTGGAATTGTTTATTTTCTATTAAGGTCCCTGAACTAATCAATCATTCCAAATAAATTATGCAGTTAAAAAACAAAGCACAATATAGATAAATGAATTTTTTAGGTTGTAGTTATAAGATAAATTTTTCTTTTATTGAGAAAATGTAATTTATAAGTACATATTTTGTAAAGAACCTATAGACTCTATTGAAAATGTTCATATAACTATCCCATATTGATTCCCTATTGGCCTGGATTAATTGTTTATTTTTTAATAAATAGAATGTTAATCCTCATAGGATCAATCAATTGAATTTCTACATCAAGTCGATTATTCATGGTTATGTTTTCTATAGAACTATTATATGGTATCCCTGGTAAGTAGTGCAATAATGCACGTTTGAAATTTTGAATATAACTCAATAATATCTAATGGGTTTGATGAATTTATTTATAGTATCAGTTAAATACATTTCATGTATATTTTTTGTTAAATACTCATTTATGTTATTTCATGAAATATAGGTTCATTTATTTTCATAATGAATAAATGATAATTATAAATTACCAATCATTGATGACATAATGATATATCAGTTAATGAGACGAACAAAAAAAATTAAATGTGATTTCCATCATCAAAATTTCCAATACCTGGTTTGAAAGTTTTTTTACCAAGATCTATTGGCATTCATGTTCATGATTATTATAGTTCATAGTAGCCTTTAAATGAGTAAACCAACTTTTAGAAATTAAATTTTCAATATCCAATTTTTTTATAAGATTGGATTATTCCGTGTTGTTTTAAATCTTACATATCATTCCATTTTCATGGATCATTAAACATGAGAGTTATTTGAGAAATATTATAATGCTAAAATATTTAGTGATGATGTGGTAAAATAGACCTTTCCATAATAAATTATTTTGAATTTTGTATTATAGAAATCACATTTTACACAAATATCTAATATTTTATATAAGTAAATTCCATAATCCTTTTTAGGAGAAGAATATTTTTATATAGCTTATTTCCATAATTATCTACTTCCATCACATGATAAGAAACACATAATAGACTATATATATATATATATGTTTTCTTTTATTCATATAATTCAAATTTAAATATCTTTGATTTATTATTTCAATTATTCAATAGTTATTTAATCCTATAGGAATATTTTTCGGATGTAATCCCTACACCATGGCATTACAAATATCATTTAATATATGTTCTCTAATGATATTTTTTCTATTTAATAATAACTTATTTTTCACCATCCAATTTTTAAAATACTTTTTTACTTTCCCCTTTTATAACCCCATGCTATACTTTGTCTCTAAATTTCTAGTTGGATCTGTATAATATATTACAGCTGAGGTGTTGTGCTAAAGGGAGTTTGACGGATTAGCTTCAAGAGGATATTCTTTTTCTTTTATGATGAAATGGTATTATTTTATTCATATAGTTATTATAGGTATAATTTTAGGGGTTTCAGATTTTTCATATTCATAACCTGTAAAACAAATATAACAATCAGGGTTGAATTTTTTGTACTTTACTACCTTCTTTTTATTTTAAAATTTATTTGAGGTACTTTACTCATAAAAATATATTTTGAAAGAGATATTACAAAATTCTAATGTAACCTACCCATTTATTATGTATTTTGATGTTATGATATGATCATGTTTACTTTTTGGAGTTTCTGGATTATTTAAGTAGTTTTTGTAGGTGTTATAGAGGGTCTAAGGATAGATATAAATTATGGGAATCCTTAAAAATTATTTGGGTAAATGTGTATATTTTCTAAACCATGATAATTTATTTAAATTATACATCTAATTTATGATATTTATAATATTTTATACAGCATTATTGAGAAATTTAATCCTAAAAAAATCTATAATGGCACAAATTTTCCGTAAATTCATACAAATTTAATATGAGTTATCATAGTAAAAAATACATACATCTTTATGTGAAGTTCGCTCCTTGAATTGGTAACATTAAACATTATAAGAAATGTGGTTATATTCATTAAATTCTTCTCATTTAATTTTTTATCATAAATTAAAATTTTTATTTTAATTCTTTGGTGGTTCACTAGTTTTTTTGTAGATTTTTTTGGAAATATGTGATAATGAAGAAGTCATTATCATGAATTTTTTTTATATAGTTTTGGTCAGTATCCCATTTTTTGTTTGCTTTCTGTGAGGAAAAATATATATAAGATTCATTCATTGTACATAATGAATTTGTAAAGCATATTTTTTATCAACTAATTAAATAATTAAATTTGTATCAAGGATAATCTGTTTGGAGAATTTTACAATGTTATTCCACATCGTACCTGATTCCCCTCCTTACAAATGGTCATCTAATTTTTTTTATTTTCATGTTTTCTTTTAACATAATTAAATTACAACAATTACAATCTATTATTATAATTAGGTTATTATTAATCAATATCCTCTAGCTTTATATCATTGTTTCCTAGCATAGATTGAAATGTTTTATTAGTAGATAGAAAATATCAAATGATTGGTTTTTATCAACTTTTATCTGTTATTATTTTAATTTTTTAATAAATAATAAAACCATTAATTTTAAAAATATAAAAACACATCATATCTCAAACAACTAGGATACAAATATTGAATGATAAAAGCAGTAAATTTTGAATTTTCATGAACACCATATTTTTCTCTTGAAAATCTATCTTTTTTGAAAAACCCATAAAATAATATCCCAAGAAAATATTCTAATTCAATATAAATTAATTACTTACATAATTTGAAATTTTACATCAAATATTTCTAAATTAAATTTCTTAATAAAATTATAAAATATAATAAGAAAATTTTTAATTAGAGAGTAGAATTTTATAATATTTTTATTATTCTATATTCATATAATGAAAAAAATTAATCAATTTTGTATTATCCAAAATAATTTTTTAGTATTTATCATTAATTTTTGAATTAATATTGAATATTAAAAAAATTAAATTTTCATGGAAAAATAATATTATAATCCATAGGTGATCTTATAAAATAATTAAATTAAATTAAATTAATTTGTTTAAAAATATATTAGTAATTATTTTACATATAAGTATATTTTATAAATAATTTAACATTAATCAATTCTAATTCCATGACTATGTTATTTTAGATATACACAAATAATTTATTTTATCTACATGTATTGAAGGGTCATTTTCAAATACTATATAATGATGATAAATCTATCGAAAATATTGACTTATTGAGAGTTATTATTATTTAAATATTCCATTATATTTCATGTTACATAATTAATCCCATATATAAGTGCACTATATGATCATAAAAGTTTAAACATATTTTTACAGAAAACCAAATAGAAATTAATTTTGATTGTACAAATCTCATCATTCTAAAAAACATTCATCTAGAGAAAGAATTATGATTATATAATTTTATAGTAACCTAGTAATGGATAATAATACTTAAAGTATTATTATATTGATATATAATACCTTTAAAATAATATTCAAACATTTTATTGACAAAATAAAAAATATACATTTTGTTTTAAAAATTTTGAACTAAAAATTCCAAAAATATTAATGAATAAATTTTAATTATAAAAAAAATAAAATTTTATAGGACACATCATAAAAAAAATAATCATAAAATTTTTTGGAATCTATTAAATATTTATTCATTAATAGAAATAATTCTATTAAAAATTTTATAATCTGTCATTATCAATATGGTATGAAAACATTATGAAATTTTTCAATATAATCCCATGTAAATAATTCCCAAGGTAATTAAAATGTTCTTTTTAAAAAAAATTCATGTTATAAAATTAAATTAATTAAAAATTATTATCATTATATACATGAAATCAAATCGCTGAAAACCCGAGAGAAAATAATGAAATATTTTCATTAAAATGAATTTCTCTTCCATTTTAAAAATAAATGATAGAAAAATGCTACGAATACATAATATTTTTAAGAAAAACTAGATGGAAATAAAATATATTTATTTTAATGTATAATATCCCTATATATTCCCTCAACCTAAATTTATCATTCAAAATTCAGAAAAGATATAATTTTGTATCATAAAATGTTATGTAATATCATACATTCATTGTAAGCACCATAATATCGCATATAATTAATTAAAAATTATTATAAATATATTTTTGAGAAATATACATACTAATAATGAAAATTATTATTAACATACAAAATTTCAATACATTTTATTCAACAAATATTTTTAATAATCATTTCTGGTTGTAGATTGATTGGTTTTTCATGTTTTTTTGTTTGACAGTTTAATTCCATACAATATGATCAAGTTTAAATAAAATAATAATAATAATAATATATATATAATATTTATTAATTATATATATTTATAACCATTTGTAAATGATAGATATCGAAAATTAAATTTCAAAATTCATGGATATGGAAGCTCATACATATGCATGAATGTTGTTTTTATAATAAAATGAAATAAATGAAAGAAAAATAAATTAAAATTTATCATTAAAAAATCATAAATATATCATTAATTATATATATATTTATTCAATCCATTATTTTAAATATCCATGTTATGAAATAAAGTAAAATGAAGCAAATAAATTAGTGATGGCGGTAATACACACATACAAACGAGCTAGACATTTATTTCAAATCTGATGGAAAGGGGGTTGAAAATTATAGTCAAATAATGATAAAAATATTATTATATTTATGATTATATATTAATTGTCTGAAGATATATAAAATATGATTTTCTAAAGTATAATAATAAATAAAATTGAAATATATCAGTTAGGAACAATAATGTTTCTTTAGACAACATACTTATCTATATACCCATACCACAACTAAGATGTAATTATGATCAAGATAATATCTATGGAAAAATAAGGATATGATAGTAATATTATTGTGAATGTACTGACTGATCTATATAGTACTAGATGTGTATATAAGAAAGGTTTGTGAGTATTCTTTTATAAGTGACAAAGAGGATACACTTATATTTTTTAATAAAATGGAAAATATATTAATGTATTATACATGAATGAAAGATAAAAATGAAAAATATTTAAATGGATTAAATAATGTCAAAATATCATTATAAAATAAGATCTGCACTATTATTTTTAGTATTTTAAACAAATTATTTTTTCTCCAACCGAATTATCATTTTTTAACTCTTTTCATGGAAACTGACTTTTTACATATATTTCTATTTTTAATGACCAAAAAATGAAATATTCATCCATAAAAAAAATTTATATTCTATTTCAAAATAGAGTGTTTATTATATAAAATCCAATTTCACTATATATATTTAATTATTTTTAAGACAAACCTATATACCCCAATGTAAATCATTTTTCTAAAAATTGAGTTTCTGAGTATGTAAATACTTTTATCATAAAATATTTTTTTAAAATGTTCCCATTATCCTTTTTTCTATATTTTAGTTTAAATTAAATAATAAATAATTTAAATCATCCGAAAATATAATCGAAACATGTAAATACAGGATAGAAATAACCATTTTCATATGAAATTATTATTTTTTTCCATTCATAAAAAAATCATCATTTATTTGAAAAACCAAAAATACATTCAATGATATTATTGACATGAAAATTTAAAAAATAATATTTATTTACTCAAATTAAATTTTATAAATTGATTAAAATGAAATATAATTTATATTTAAAAATTCATGAAAATTTTATTTTGATGATATTTTTTGAAGCATAAAATGTCATTACATAAAATTTTGTAATAATTCATTATGAAATAATAAATAAATTTTCATTATATGAATAATTTATACATATTCATAATAATTTAGTTATCAATATTATAACCATTGATTTAAATATAGGTTATATTGGAAACATTAAAATAATAATAATAAATCAATAGTATATCATTGTACATATTATGTATGAGTTTCATATAATTCATGATATTAGTGAATTATGTTTTTATAAGTTGAAAATCTAGTAAAATATCATAATGATAAATTCTAACGCACAAAATAATTTATCCCCCCACATTCATCAATATTTATTCAAAAAATTTAGAACCTTTTTTATTATTATAACATCGTGTTCCTATATAACATCTTCAAATTTAATGGTTATTAAAAAATTAGTAGGCAAGTGAATTTGATTAAAATAATATTATCATTTAAAATTAGAATATCTACCAATTTTTCCTCAAAATAAATATTATGAATCAATGGTATAATATTTTTATTCATAATAATTGTAGGGTTAGGAATTTACATCCTTAGAAGTGACACATGGAATATATTGTGACCATGAGATAGATTTTGTGGAACCTCTAGGTGATAAAAAACAGTAACAATAAAAAGAAAAATTTAATATATTTATATATATATCATGATTCTCATCTTTTGAATTAACATATATTTTCAAATGAATAACTTTTCATAAATATCAAGCTATATGTCATTGAAAATTGATAGAAATTTTTTTTACATTTAGTAACCCCACTATGTTCCTAAATGGATCAAAAAATTATTTCAATTTCCTTATAAAGAATGTGTCCAAATAGAATTCAATAAAATAAATAATTCTATCTCATTATATTATTTTACTTCATACCATATATGTATTAATAAGGATCCATCTAATTTATCATGTGAAAGATATTTATATAAGAAAATTCCACTGTCAAAATGTGTTAAAACCAAGAACCATTATCATCAACTCAAAATGGTTTCAATATTTCATCTAAATTTTTATACCGACCCTTATAATTATATGATGTAATAATAAAAATTTCCGATGGGAAATAATATATATATGTAAACCTAACATAAAACATCGTCTTCGTCAGGGTCTTCTCTAAAATTATATAAAATTATAAATTTATCTTTATTCATACCCTTACTCATTGAGTATATAATGATATCTTTTATAACATCCCTAAGAAACTGATTAAAAAAATTTCAAATGACACTATTCATGAAATTAATGATTATTTTAGGGGAATTATTAATTCCAAATGGGGTCACTGCGAATTCATAAAATACATACTAGTTAGGGAAGGATATCATCAATATTTTTACCATTTTAACAGTAAATTGATGTTATATAGAATTAAGGACAACCCATGATATGTTTTAAGCTCTATTAATTTTATCAAACACGTAATCAATATGAGGTATATGTTTTTTTCTTTATAGTGAACTTGATCTGTTCACAATAATCAATTTAAAAATTCATTAAACTATCATTCATCTTAAAAAAATTAACTTTTTAACCATTTGATGACACACTATGGTATATAATATTTGTATAAAGATTCTCCCTAAGATTATTCATCAAATCCTAACAATGAAACATGTCCATTATATATGGATTATATTGAATATATTTATCAATATGTAATAATACAATTGAAAAGTCAATATTTCAATTTGGGTGATGATTTGGAAAGTCATTTGAAAATATATCATAAAAATAAAAAAATAAGGATATCATTGATATTTACTATCTCCAAACCCAGTCGATAATAATACCCCTCATGAAAAGTTATTATGAATGAAATAACATTATTAAATTTAATTATAATTTAATATTCATTCTCACATCAAAATACAATCATTAGTTGATTTTAAAAATAAAAAAATATATATATATTCTTAGAAATGATATGGTGTCTATATAATGATTGTTATTACATGCCCAATATCATATTTAACATAAATAAAGAGAGAATTATGAGATTTTCTTTAATATTATTCTCACTAATTTTTATCATATTAGATCATTTAAAATGATATATAAGAATTATACAAGTAATAGTTTTCACAAATAAATCACCTACTAATCATTGATGTGGTAATGATATATACTAATATAATTAATTTTTTATAAAATAAGTAGTAGATATAGAGTCATATAAGATAATAGTTGTTTTACTATTGATGATAATTTCACTTTTCAACACACATTACTCATAACTGACAATGTATGTCTTTTTAGTATGATTTTTCTTGTTGACTTTGTTATTAAAATGTTATTGACAATGATCATCATCATTAACCACATTATTCATGATTTGGGTAGTATAGTACCCTAAATACCATCATTTGAATCATTAGAATCATTGGAGTGTCAATAGTGAATTTAATGGAAACATCATTTATTCTATTGGATCATCGAACCTGTTTCTATCCTTTCATAGTATATTATATTAATTAATATCCATTACACATTTCAGTAACCTATTGATTTCATTCAAGATATTTCCATACTATTTCTTCCCCATTTCATGCATGCATAAGATAATACTTTTCCCCCATGTTTTTAATTATATAATTATAACCTCACTTTCATTTTATCAAAACCATGTGATGGACTATAATTTCCCATTTTCTTAATAACATGATAGAAAATTGAAATTTTTATTTATATTAAAGAAATATCATACATCTAATTCCATTTGATGAATTGATTTTATTAAAAAAAATCAGTCACATTTCCCAAAAGGGATCATGATTATACCATAACATATCCTATAATTGTTTTAAATAATTCATCATATTAACTAAAGGATTCATCATCAGTATATTAAATATTAATGAATTCCTTCTATATATTTATATATAGAATACTTGGGATTTAATTATATAAAAAAGACTATTAAAATCATCCCATTCCTTGGATTCAATTTCTTCCCCTTAATTTATATTTGAAATATTATTCCACCATTTATCTCATAGCCTTTAAATGATAAAAATCTAATAAAAAATATCCTGTTAAATACAATATAAAACATATAATATTTTATCAATGTTATTGATTTATCACTCAAGCATTTGAAAATCAGAATACCTTTTAAAATAATGTGTATAATTCATAATTAAATAATGAATAATACATTTCCCCTAAATTGATTATTTATACTCACAGAATAATGAATTTTATGAGAATATTGTATGAGCATAGACACTAAATAATGATTTGCATCACTTTGAGAATTATTTTTTATGGGGTAAATTATTGAATTTCCCATAATATATATTTTTAGTATGATTCCTTCTAGTTATGAAAACTAAATAAATATATAAATAATACCATATGAATCGAGTTATAATTAATTAAGAAATCATATAATCGCAAAAATCATTCATAAGATGACCTATATAAGGACATCGTCAAATCTTCCTTTGACACTTAAGGTTCATCCTATAACACCTCTATCACAAAATAGGTTGTATTTGGTTTTATACCCATATTTTTAATAATCTAATAACCTAAAAAAATTACCATTTCATTAATAACAACTAATGTTTTCCAAGAATAATATAAATAGATATTAACAATTTTCTGTGAATATTCAAAATATTTATAAATTAATCAATCCCATGAACCATAATGATTTAGTGTACATAGACTCAATACATAAATTTCATTTATTATTAGATCATAAATTATCTCAAACAACATTATTTATGTAAGGTGCCCTTCTAGTGTCATCATTATTAATACCCATATTTATAAGCTGGTGAAAAGGTATAACAAAATAAGGGGTGAGCATATATTTATAGTAAGAGTAAATGTGAGTGATATTAGTCAATCATAAAAAGAACTCATTCCATGGGAACAATTTTATGAGGACTATTTAATATCATTATAAGAAACCAAACAAATAATTTTTAGTCCGTAATCATGATTCGTGGAAAAAATAGTATTTAAAAGATTATATTATAATTGTAAAACCTATCATGAGACAGGAGTTAAAATAATAATAATATGAAAATTTTCTAAGTGTGGAGAACCATCATCAGCCTAGAAACTATATTATATTTAAATGATTAATAAAAGACCCTTATATCATATAAGATCACATATCAACTCATTTTTTACATATAATAGTGAATACTGTATCCTAACATGTATATTATAGAAGATTGACCAGAAAAACCCATTTACACATAGTAATATCAATACATATTTCTATTTCTTAGAAACTTTAGAGTGAAATATAATTCTAGGACATCATTACCCATAATTAAAACTGTTACTTTTTTCACCATAAATTATAAATAATCATCATATCATCATAACATAGCCAATGAAAAAAATATATGATTCATAAAAATATAATAATAATAATAATAATAATAATAATCTATCAAAGTAAAGAAATAAGATGATAACAGTGTATAATATCACCACTAAAGAATAATAATAATTAATGGATGATGAAATTAATGTGAAATTACATTAAAAGGTCACTATAAAATATCATTAAAAACATGAGAAAATATAATTTTCCATTGACAACATATTAACTATAATATTAAAAAATATTGACAAAATATTTTCTATAAAATAACTAATTAAACCTATAATGGTTTCGTTAAACAAATTTTTGATCATGATGGTAGGAAAATATTTTTAGTTCATATATATTTATAAGAAAATTTTCATTCATAGTTGTTCAATATGTTTTAAATTACACTTTCATGAAAAATTTATAATGATTTATTTTAAATAATTTAAAATCAATTAAAATTTACTATAAATTCTATTTCTAAAATATATCATGTATTGATACAATATATCAAAAAATAATTTCTTGCATGATGGAAATGGATGATAATATTCATAGAACAATAATGAAATAAGGTCATTATTTTTTATAATCAATTTACCAAAACAATTCGGTGCTAAATATAGAAAAATGTCTCATATATATATATATATTTGAAGTATAGAAATAGTAAAAGAAAATATATGTTGATGAAATTATTGTATCCATATAACTTACCTTGTCATGATTTTGTAATAAAAAATCTCGAAATGAATTGGATTGTAGCGTAAACCATTTCCTCAACCCCAATAATCATCATAAGTGCCCAATACTAATATATATGAAATTAAAATAAACTATTATTATTTTAAAAAATAAAATACATACTCATAAAATCATATAATATCAACTTATAAAATTTCAACACACATTTAATGATAACTTTGCATTAAATTCATAATTTATTACTGTTAACTATTTCATTATTAATATACGTTTTCGTTCCATTGATATAATAATTCTATTTTTATAATTACTAAATCATATATATGCTATTAAAAATTAAATTAATATCTTATATAGTATTTATATACTCACTTTGACCATTGAAAAAAATTATAGCTCGAAAATTGATTTATAATGTTCACAAATACAACCGTCTATATGTACGATTTAACCTTGTTATAATATTTTAATGAAAAAAAATAAAATAATGAAAAATAATATTTCATCACTATATAATGAGAAAAATTTCAAAAATACCACCTACATATATTCGCTAATTCCTTTATTCTAAACATCCATGGGTGGTAGTGGTGGAAAATGATTCATATCTCAATGTAAAGGTGGCAGTCCATATGTACAAATGAGTGATAATTTAAAATTCTCTTTGTTTCAATGTTTTTGAAGATTACCTAGAAAATTATTATAGTAATATCTAATAATATTTATAATATTATTTTCATCATTTATATATTAATAATAAAAATTAATGGACAATAAACGAAAATTAAAATTATTAGAACTATACCTATTCTTCATAAAACATCATATGTTTTATAGCAAATGTATTCATGGGAGAGTGTTATAGTAATACATGGATCTATGGGAAAAGATGAGGGGTTTTAATAAAGGATTTTGGTTTGTTATTTTCTTATCTATTTGTAACATCGAAAGTATATAATATAGAAGACATGATGTTGGTTTTATAAGTGAGTTCGAGAACAAACTTGGAATTTATCAAATGATTAAAATATATCAAGGAATTATGGAAGAAATATGGCAGGAAAATTAAACATATTCACATAAGGGGTTATTTTTTGTCAATATATGGACATATATTATGATTCTTTAACTTTTTTTTGTGTAATTTTAAAATTTATCACATATGCTTTATCAATTGTAGCCCATTATAAACCTAACTGTAGAAATTGGCTACATACCTATTTTAAATTTCAAATTGATCAAAAATAAATGTTGAAGTGTTATCATATATTGAATTGATGACTCCAAATATCTAATTATATTTATCAGAATAAATTTATACAAGATTATGTGGTTAGTATAATGTCTGTATCATATATCATGATAAAAACATGTTTCCAAAAAATAGGTATAAAAATTATTTCATAAAAAAGTGTATTGTTCATTCATATCATACTGATTAGATTATATTTATTAAAAATAAAAATATTAAAATTTTATATATAATAAAAAGGAAAATGCAACATTGTATATATATGAATTTAAAATAAAATTTTCATGTAAAATCTATTTTTTCTATTATTAAACAAAAAAATCGATTTCTATAAAAAAATTAATAAAAAAAAGCCTACGGTAAGATAGAAATTATGAATTATGAAATGATATTAATTTTTTTTAAAAAAATATTCAATACATTTTAAAAATTAACTATAATTTCATTTCACAAAATTCAACAAAACACCTTTTGAGGATTGTATATTTTATATGAATAAAATTTCATTAATGAAAATTGATTATTTTATTATTATGAGTTGGTAAATATATTTGATAATAAAAAACATTATATGTTATTTTAAATATGTGGATATTCCAATTCATATAGATAATTTAAGGGATAATCATAAAATTCACATTTTAATGATAATAAATCAATAGTATATCACACTTCATTTAAACTCGGTGTTTCATTTAAATAATATATCATAGAATTTAGAATTAATTAATGTAAAATATATCATAATATCAGGAGGAATTAAATTCTTGTAGAAATCCATTGTTGGAGATCTAATATATGATGATCTAATGGATGAAATGATAGTTTGTATATTCCAATACATATAAGAACATCAATGTTTTTGAATGGAATTCATTATACAATAAGATAATTATAAAGGCCATTTTTTTAATGATATTTTCATCAAAAAATATCATGAATCCATATAAACTTCATAAATACAGAATGGTTAACCCCATTTTATGAAAAATATTCTCTAATTTATTTAAAATGATAATTTATTTATTTGAAAAGTTGCACCTATATTTTACAGGGTAGTATAATTTAATACCTCAATGATTATAAATCATAAGATATTGAGTTATTATAGGGTTTATTTACATTTTAATTAAGGGAGAAGTTACTTCATAATTCAAGAATTAAATCCTCAATCAGATTTACTGTTTAAATGAAACTCTCATCCATACTGTAATATGGACTACTATTGATGGAAACTAACATATTGTTGGCTTCCAAGAGTTTAATCTATTTATCACTAGTTTCTTCCCCAACCTCTTATTGAATACAATTTTCATGTATCATGATTTTTAGAAATAAAAAATGGATATGTCACTATAAATAACCATTTAATTTCCAATAAATAGAATATAATTTAATTAATGACACCATGGGGTAAAACCTATTTAATATTAAGTATTTGGGTTTCCAACATGGTATTAAATGTAATATTTTTACACAGAACAATGATCATAAGGATAAATAAATAATCCCTTTAAATGTTTATTCTTGGAAATAAGTTTATTCAAATACGATAAGGATAAGTTTGTCATTGTTAATGTAGTATAATGTTGGATTTTAAACAGTGTTGTATTTTTATGCAATTAATCCCGTTTTTTTATGAAAAAATTCATCATATAATTTTCAATATAATTGATGATTTCAATATTTGATTAATAATTTATATATCCCCATAGGGAATATTTATGTGGTTAAACACCTATTGTTCTCCTGGAAGTGAGTTGAAAAGGTCAAGGTTTCGATCCTTCCTAACTACACCATTATGTACATTGTGCCCCACCCCTATTTGTACCATGTATATATGTATGTAATGAAACTATTTAATGGATTGTGACTTTTTATTAGGTTTTGATTGTTTATTAATTGATTGCTAATTTTATACATCCATTCATGGACTCTATTATGAACATCCAATATGCTGACTAGAATAAATTTTATGTTATTAGGTGAAACAAATTTTTACCCCATCATGAACCGTGTTATGAAAATTTATATTAATACATTTTAATTCATGATATGATAATAGTTAATGTATCGAATGTAAAATTATTCATGAATTGTGGGATCATTAATAACATAATCATATAAATACTTAAATATAATGCATGATGGGAATTACCAATAATTGAGGCATGATGGGATCTATCTTTAGACATTGAATAAAATCTAGGATCCATCTGATGGTGTTGTATTCTACTTAAAAAGAAATGGGAAGTCATGGATTCCATTGTAGATGAAAAATAATAAAATATAGGTATGGAAAATATGGTTCACATTATGGTGTATTTTGTGTCAATATTTGTGCAACATGATCCTTATCTCTCTTTTTTGAAATTTGTGTAGAACAATTTAATGTGCATGAATGAACGATGTTCAAAAAATCCTAATGAATGGTTGTCATATCCATTGTGTTTCACTATCAAAGAAATGTTTTTATATATCCCTTGTATATTTAAAAGTTCATATTATCCATTATACCTACATATGTTTATGTCTATTTTATCCTAGATGAAGTGTTGTTCCATGTTCTCTAAACTCTATAGATCAAAATATGTGTTTGGAATATACATCATATCATAGTGGAAACATTTCTAGATGTTATTAGAAGAAATGGGGATATTGAATTATCCAAAATCATGTGTGTGAAATGGTATTGATATAATCAAAATTATATTAATACAATACGGTTGAATTTGTTGAAATAAAAGTGAATGGATATATATTTGAATAAATCACAAAGAATTTATATTGAAATTTGAATTTATAATTTCTAAATTAAAAATATATATCCTATATATATCATGAAAATTATTAATATAAAATAAGATAAATGATAAGAATATATTATTTTATTAGTTATGATATGGTAGAAATATCTATACGGAAAAATACTAAGAAATAAAATTTAGAGGAAAATGAAAATGATAATCAGGTACTATTAACTAAAAGATTGAAGACAAAGAAAATAATTATATAGTATAGGTTCACTATATTTCTTTCATATCCCTAAAATAAGGGAAACAAAATTATGTTTATATATATTATTTACACATTAATGTGTTGATTAATTTCATTGGTGGATCAATGAGCACATATATGTTAAAAGATGACATGTTTTTTTTAATTGTGAATAAGAAGTCCACTAATATTTAAATAATTAGTTGGATAGTTTGTATAGATAGTCAGTGAGATAATTATATTATATATATATATATTCATTGACATATGTTGTTTTTGTATTCATCAAAACTCTATTTCCATGCAATATTCCACAGTCTTGTTTGGGTTAACAATGTAATAATCATTTTTTTCTATCTTGTTATATTTCAAGGGATATAATGATTTTTTAGAATATTTAAAAAAAATATCATGATATAGATATATTATATATGTATGATAATTCAATTAGTCATCCCAACACATTGTATAATATCTGATAGAGAGTAACAATTTTTATCAAATCTATGTTTGCATAAGCACAAATTCCCTATCTGAAACTAAAATACTACTAGTAGAGTCTCAGGAATTCATATATCTAACTATTTTAATTTTTTATTATTTTGTCCAAAATATAGAATTATTTAATATTATTGTTTATTCCTTTATATTTTTTATCCATGCATAGTGTCATAGCTATAAAAAATAAGAAATTTTAATCTTTGAAAAACTAAATTAAATTAGATAAAATTTAAAAAAAAATTAGTCATTGATATATATAAGAATCCATTATATCATTATTTATATGGATTGGATTGAATTAGTAACATCTCATCTTATGAGAAATTTTTTTGAGTAAAAATATAATTGGTTCAAATATATGCTTGAAAAGATTCATTTACTCTCAATTAGATATGAACATTTGTGTATGCATAAAAAATGAGATATTTGTTTAATTAATAGACTTACTCAATCATTTTATAGATCACATTCACATACCTAGAAAAATTCATGAATATTTTAAGAAGGTTAAATTAATGATTATTATACTACCCCAATGACTTTGGAAAAAATATCAATGTATTAATACAAGGATTTGAAAGAAATATTCCAAGAAAACCTATAAATAAATATAATTTCCAATGAAATGAGTAATTACGAAACTGTGACATGGAACAAATGGATTTCTTATGTTTTTATTGATAATTTTCGTAATATTTTTTAAAAAATAATCTCCAATATGAATAGTTTTTTTGTTATAAATTTGTCCAATCTAAATAAAATATAATATTTTGAAAATTCATTTTCAATTTCTATATCAATATTTTTAGAAGATGTAATATTGGAAATATTAAAAATAAATTTATTATGATGTATTGCGGGGTGATGAATATGTATCATCACAATCCTAGAAAACTAATAAATATGTGAAAATAAAGGGAATAACATAGAAAATTACAATTCAATGAATAAAATTAATCCTACAAAAAATGATTTTTTAAAATTATGTATATGGAAGAGTTTGAGGATTCATTGATCATGATTATGTTGCATTTATAGATATTTTGGAAGATCCAAATGATGGTCACGATAATGTTAAAATTGAGGAAATTAAGAGAATAATTGATATTTAAAAAGTAATAGTATTATCCATTTATTGAAGTAGGGATTTTATTGGAAGTAAATATGAATGAATATATAGTGGTTTGTGATTCCATGGAAATCATGAAACATCCTTATTAACAGATCATGAAATTTATTGATAAAATTTAAAAACTCGATTATTAAAATTATTCAAATTCACAAGAAAAATAAATTTGTTGAGTTATACCTCATTGATAAGATAACCTATATCCTTGATTATTTGGAAAATTATATGAAGTGATAGTAAAGAGAAATAACCAACATGATGGGTAATTCATGTTATAAAAATAAATGTATCCAAAATAAAAATGACTACTCAATTCATGGTATATTTGATGAATTACAGGTTCTTTAGTATCTAAAAAATCCATGGTTGTTCACAAGATATATTTTCAAGAATGATTACAAATCATGTTGGTCAGAAATTTAAAAAAGAATAAAAAATATGTTATTAACCTGAGGCACAAGAAGAAGATATCCATGATCGATGCAAATCATCATGAATAAAAACCATTTAGAATAGTAAATCCACAAAAATAATAAATAATTACTAATTGTGGTAGAACATATGAGAATAAAAAATAAAATAAGAAGTGTAATTTTTTGGATGTTGGGAGAAATTATATTTTCATTTTCCATTCAAAAATATTTTTTCAGAGAACATGTCTACATAGACCTAGGACAAAAGGATTCCTCATCTTCTTATATTTTAATGGGTATTTATGTTACTACGTTATTTTTGGGAAAAAGTGTATTATTACGCATCATGTGTGAAATTTAAGGTTCTAGTGGATTATAAAATAATGGAAGAAAATATCCTAAATTGTCATTAATTTGGCTAAAAACAATTAATATGTTTTCAGTATTCAAATATGAAGAACAATCAATGGAATTTGAACTTGGAAAAACTATCCCACCATCCATAATACAATATCACTAGTCAAGGGTGATGATATAATGATATAATAATGAAAATTTTAATGTTATGTCATGTATAAAAATTATAGGTTAATAATGTGAGTTCTAGATTGTGGGATTTCTGTATTTATTAATAGAAATAATTACCTCGTAATGTAGATAAATAGTTATAAAATGGAGTAATTCCTGAATTAAATGGAGTGAGAAAAATAATTGTGGGCTAACAAAAGTCATTTGAAATTATCTCAATAGCATGAATGAGTTCTTAGTCATTTCTCATTTAAAATATCATTAGAGTGTGTATTAGATTTGTGACTATGGAATTACATTAAAATGCGGTTTTGATCTAAAATTCAGTATTTTCAACATCAATAAAACATGATATGTTTCTGAAAAATATCTTAAATTTACCGTAATATTTTTTTTAGGTTTCTATTTTAGTAAGAATGATTATTTTGACTTATTAAATCAATATATGTGTAAAAATTAATATATTAATTTGGTTCACCCTGAAATGGTGGTAAAACTGCCTTTTTAAAAATATAGGTTTTATGGGTGAAAATGGGATTGTTCATATCTTTTACCTATAAATCATAGTGGATTATATAGAAATTATTTTATTTAATTTATAAAATATATAATTCATCATGAAAAATAAATATTTGTAATTAGTTATGGTTATTTTGATAAAACAATTTTAGAAGCATAAAAATATTAGTATTTCTTTTTAAATTCAAATGGTTCATTTTTCATTTCTAAATAATTAGTAACCCTTGATTTCAATTTATATTTATATTTGAAATATATTTTAATAAGTTATTTAATACTATTCATAATGGAAAATTTATATCGTACTGTATTGAATAATGAAAATTTAAAAAAATAATATTTTTCAATAAAACACGGATACGTGAGTAATGCAAGACATCAAAAAAGATCTCTCTTGAGTGTAACACACACTAACTCAGTTTTTAATGAATTTAAATATATAAATTCGTTTTTAAATAGTAAATATATAATAATCATTTTGGATATTATATTCCCCTACATGCTGGTGTCACGTTTCATACACGCTATCAAATAAAAGGTTATTACCTTCGAATTTCAAGGTGTTAGAAGATAAATAAAACAAAATAATATAACACAACCATAATATGTAATAGAATCATAAACAATTCATGGATATCACTTATTAATTTCATTTATAATTGTGTTAATAGTTTTAATATCATTTTTTTTAATTTACTAATCTTTGAATAATTATTGTATCATAAATAAATAATCATTTATGGTAATTAGATATTAAATAAAAGTTAATAAAAAATTAAAATAATGATCATAAGTCATCAATATTTCCAAATAATAATTATAGTTTAATATAGATTTTAGAAAACCCTATATTAAAAATGATATAGATATTGAAAACAAAAATGTGACAACATTTACATTTGTTCAAACAAAATATTAGAAATGTTGTATTATTTTCCATGTGGCTCAAAATAGACATTAATTTGAATTATGGATGATTATCTTATAAAAATACTAGCAAATATGTTTTAGTCAATTATTTTGGTCTTTTAATGTCTCCTATAATTTTTAATTGAATCATTCTGTGTATTTTCGTCCTAATGCACAACCAATAAATAAGTGTTTTAGAAGAATTAAACATAATAATTTCCCATAATTTTTTTAAATAAATGAATATCCTAAATATAAATAAATAAATCTTAATATAATAAATTATATTAATGTATAAAGTAATTTTTTTCTTATATTCATATAATTTTTTTTCATGTGTCATAGTAATTTTATAGACTCTATATTTTTATTTTTTACATAAATTGTCAAACATGCCATTTACAATTGTAAAACATTTTTAAATGTTTAATATTCATTTTAAAAAAAAAGTAATGGGACATTTTAATTAAATATAAAATTTATGAATTTAATTTTTCCATTCCTTTTTTCAGAAATTAATACTAATATGTTTCAGTACTTATGTTTAAATAAAACTTTTAAACCGCAATGAATATTTATTTTTACAAAAAAACAAACTTATAAAACATGAAATTGATTTATTATAAAATATTGAATAAAATAAATTCAAAAAAACCAAAATTATATTAACAAAATTAAAATTTATATATAATCCAAAAAATAATTTTACCATGTGTATACATTAAAAAATAAATTTTTTAATAAAAACATATATTTTATCTAATCATAAAAGGATGAATCTTATTAGAAATTCCCAAAAATGTAAAACAATATAATAATAAAATTAAACACAAGAAAAGTTGATTATATTTTTATATAAAATCTATAAAGTTGTAAAATTTTATTTTTGGTACAATTATTCCATTAAAATAATGCAAAACTACATTTTTTGAAAAATAAATTTATTTATGCTTATAACCACAAGGTGTTACAATGTAAGAAATATTATAAAATATAAATAAATCTTCATCCAAATATTTAATACATTTTTCTAAATTATATTAATAGAAATAGAAAGGTAACATTTAAATTTATACATTATGATGTGATGAAAAATATGGTATTCAAGAAGTGTATCATTTATTGGAATGTTTATTTTATATTAACTCTAATACTGATTATAATTATTTTGTAAATAAAAATTAATATTTATTTATATAAAATATTATAAAATAATTCAAATAATTATTCATAAGGGGGTTTTTATTAACTAAATATGGGAATAATTATACAATTTAAAGTAGTTTTAGAATAATCTCTATTTTAATAATAAGGCAATGTAGTACTAAAATCCAATATTAAGTTAATTAAATTAAAATTAAGGGAATAAATATAACAAAATTATAATTATTTTCTTTTAATAACATTAATAACCTTATGGGACTTCTATATTTGTTTATTGAAATAAAATGAAATTTTAAAAAAAATCAATATTTTTATTTACTCACTAAAAAACTTTTCTGAAAAATATTAAAATCTAAAAAATGTATATAATGATTTAAAATATTGTGTTAATTTTATCAAATAAATTTTAACATATATAAAATATATAATTATAACATATTGTAATAAAATCATATTAAACCCCCTTTTTTAAAACATAATTCTATAGAAATAAATTTTTACATATAAATCAATTGATTTTTTTATTAATATACAAAAAAAATTATATTGATTATGAGATAGAAATATATATATATATTTAAAAATGTTTTTAATTATATTAATAATTACTAATTATACAAAAACATTATTATGATTAAATTTATTATATCTTATTTCAGTTTAGTGCTTCTTGTTGATTACTCTATCAAACCAGGTTTTATTTTAGGAAATATTATGGTATTACACACCACTACATGAAATTTTTCCTCATCATTTTTATTTTATTATTGTGATAATGTTTTGTACAGTTTAAAATTTCTTTTTTGGAACCCACAACGAGGATATTGTTAATAAATAACTCTCTTGATAAGAGATACAAATGAATATGAAGGTATTATGGAATAACATATAATAAGATTAAAAATTAGAGAACATATTTGGGATGCTATGACCTTTACATCATAGAAAAGTATAATTAATTATGAAAACTGATATATATCAATAATTAGATCATAGTGACTTATCAACAAAATGTAAATCACCAAAAAATAAAAAATATATGATGAGTGAATAGACCATAATGTTATCATAAATGAATGTATTGGGATACTTTCGTTTTTTTTCAAGTACCTTTTCCACAAGTTTATGAATTTTTTCAGAATCATGAGAGAAATAATTATACAATATACATTCATTATATGTATAATTTAATCCTTAATGACATCAAAATATCATGATTTTCTCTAAAAAATAGTATTCAAGATGAATTTTTCGTTGGAAATAAATAAAATATTCTATTAGTGGACTTAATAATGATAAAGGGATAATTATTTTATTACAAATGACTTTATAACATAACAAAAAAATGTTTATAACATGGTAACATATTAATAAATTTTTTAAACCATCATATAATAAAATAATACATTAATATACACAATTTTATAAATTTATAATTCATTATAAATAAATCATTCTTTAAATAAATCACTCAATATCCCAAATAAAATCAATAAAATCAATATTAAATAGAGTTTGAACATCAACATTATCTAATACCATTATTCCTATGAAAAAAATGGTTATCTCCTATTAAAATAAATTTATTCATGTTATCAACAAATAACTTTTCAATCTGTTGGTTATCTATTTGATAAATCATTGGATACCATAAATACCCCAATATCAACTATCATATAAACCTTATTGGTTATCAACAAAATAAAACTTATCTTCCAATACTGTAAATGAATTATTCATTTACAACAAAGTAGTTATATATATATCAACTTTATAAAACCTCTCCAAAAATTTCATTAATCATATTATGATCTCATCACATAAATCCTCAATGGGGGTCTAAAACGTTGATCTTATAATCATAATTAATATTATAGACCTAATATGGCATCCATGACTCTTAATATAACATCACATTAAAACTTCATAATATCCAAAGGTATCTACACCATTCCAAATTTACCAACTATAAAGTATTTATACCCGCACTCTCGGATCCAGCATTGAAAACATACCATTACATTTTAGGGTTTTATTTTGATGAAGGTAACCCAATATTAATTATCCAATGAATACAATAGTAGAAGGAATATATTAGATCAATTATACTTTAATTTTCAATTTAGTTATAGACGTTTATATATTTAAGAAAAACTATAAAAATCATGGATTTATAATGAAACGGTTCATAATGATTAACAACATCTCTAACTATACCCATCCTTTCAGGTGACTCATTATGTGATCATCATCTGTATTAATCCCTTCAAGAAATAATTCATTAAAATTAAATATTTTTTACCTAGATAAATTGAAAAAAAAATCTCAGCTAAAATTTTCAATATGTGTAATTGAAAGAAAAAATAATTAAATATGAAGATTCAGAATAAGAAGTTAAAAATTAGATAATTACTTAAAAAATGTGCATGATTTTAATAGTAGAATATTTATACCCATCAATATCTATTTCATAAAACATTAATACATGAAATATGGATTCAATAATTGAAAGATTCATCAAAATACATAATCATGATCCAAGTTTTATCTATCATGAACATGTGAAGCATTAAAAAGCTAGAGAAAGAATAGAAAAAACTTATTGACAACATGGAACATTATCTGCAAATGAATTAATATATATAGAATTACTAAAATGGTCAAATACCATATTTGTATTTCTCAATGTATTAGATGAATGTTACAGACCCAGCCATCCATGGTTTATCATGGAACCAACCAATCATAGTTAATAAAATAACCACACATTATTAATTTTTAACGAAACCTCTTCTCATTTTTTTATAACTTAACTACCCATCCTTGGTTTTTTAAAGGAACCAATAGTCATTATAAATAATTTCCCACCACCATATCATGAATAAAGTACATAGAGAATTATTTTCATTATAAAATCATAAAAGTAAATATATTTCATTTAGGGACATGTTTACCCCCATGAAAAATAAATATGTTCCCTGAATGTATATTTCAAACATTATCAACTCATTAAAAACAAAATAGGTTCCATAGAAATCACTTTTAAATAAAAATTACCTATGGAATAAAAACTGGTTTCATAGTAGTCTCATGGAAACATGTTCAACCCAATGAAAAGAAAATTGTTCCATTAAAATAAATTTTATATATGATTAACCAATATTGTAGAAATTGGTTTTATAAATATATCATAGAAAAAATATTAACCAATTCAACGAAAATAGATTCAATAACAATCTATTTGAAACATGTTTAAACTAGGGAAAATAAATAGATTAAATTCCAATTTCATTTAAGTAATGTTAATTTTTCCTGGTAAATAATGACAGCCTTATATTTAAAAAATATTCCCATTTGAGTAAAAGTAATAAAAATTGGTTTTAATGAACTATATTACCAAGAAAATATATTTTCTGTAAATACACATTTTATTTTGAAATTATCCTTAGAAAAAATATATCAAATATATATTTTGAAAATACTTTTCATCAAAGTCCACCATGGTCCAATATAAAGGAATCTTCTTGAAAATTAATGTATATGATTGAGGTAAAATCTATTCCTATAAAAAAATATAAAATTAATATTTTTTTCCAATCATTTTGAAAAAGGGTGTCAATGGAAAACATTTAAAAAATGTTATCAAATTTAATTTTAATAAAATTATATATATGGTAAAATATCATCTATATTGTATTTATAAAATTCTTTAGTTTTATAAAAATAAATTTTATAAATAATTTTAGAAAAAATAGGGATTGAAGATAATGATAGTTGATCTAAATGAAAAATAAATTACAGATATCACATAAAATATGAATTTATTGACATTTCATCAATCAATATGGAAGAAAATATAAATTAAATATATCAACAACATAAAAATCTATAGGATTATAAAATATATGTGGTTTATGAAAATAATATCACATTATTTCGTTTAAAAGAAACATGGGAATAAGAAATATGTAGAGAGAAGATATTTTAGCATAAATCCTCTTAGACATTATAAATCCCTAAAATTGGAATACCCGTTAAATATTAAAAATAATAGAAAAAATAAATATAATTAAAATAATGAGTTATATTTTATAAATTTTTAAATGGTTTAGTTGATACAGTGCGTAAAAGATGATAGGTGTGTATCATTATGATACGCTTCAATGATGGGAAAGCGAGATGACCACCGTTATAACTATTGTAATCTATGGGGAAAACCCATGAAAAGAGAAAACATCATTTGGATTGGTAAATAACAAAAAAAATGAAAAAAATTAAATTGATGGGTAATATATAAAACAGACAATTAAAATAAGTTGGAAACTATTATATGCCTAAAAAATATAGAGAATATAGATGAGAAAAACCCTTAACTGGATTCCAATGATTCCATGAATTTCCCTTCGTTTTAATATCAAATATGACATAAAAATTAATATTTCATTTTTACTTTTGTCCAACTTAATCACTTGTACATAAATAATTTACAATGGATCATTTTAAATAAATTTTTAAATATTTAATCAAAAAACTCTATGATGGGTGTTTATAATACGTTTGGTTAATTATTTTAATGAGGCTTTATATTATTGACCACAATCAAGGAGGTCATTATATTAAAATATACAAAAAATAATTACAAAATAATTATCAAATTTATTTTTCAACTACAATTTTAAAACAATAAATGAAAATTAGATATGAAATATAAACAATGTTATGATTGTTCAAATAGTATGTTATTCTTTAAGGTGAGGAATATTTAAAATATTGATTATATTTATTGAAAGATGAAATAAAATATATTATATGTACATTATGATAAAAATATCAAAAATAACATATCAATTTTTGAACAAATATATTTATATCATTCTTATGGTGGGGTGACGAAAAGATGAATCACATCACTTTATGGATATGGTAGTTGACACGTACAAACAAGAAATTATCATTTTCCATTGTGATAATAAAAATGAAATTGTAATTTTTAATGTCATAAATATTCATTGAATATCATTCTTATTTCATTAATATGTCATATATTAAGTAACATGATCCTTATTACCTTCTATGTAAAGAATTAATGAAAAACGTTTCACATCACTTTGTGAGGCAGTAGTTGTTCATACATACTAGCATCACTATAATACCACACATGAAATGGAATTTTAAATTTAATATGTGACATGATATCTTCATAACTATATATATGTTAAAAATATCATATATATATATATATATTAAATTCATCATTAATACAATATAAGAATAAAAGTGTTGGAAAATGAATGACATCAGTTCGTGAGGCTGTAGACCACAATACTCAACAATGATGATTACATATCCTATTTTATGGTATATGAGATGGATTTATGTTATTACATATCCTATTATTGTTACTATTATTTTTCTCTATATTTAGTTTACAACACTTCACTAAGGGTAGGGAGTAACTATTTTTTGTAATCCTGAACAAAAATATTGAGATGATCAACACACATAAAAAATATAATGATAAATTATTTTGAAATGTTGAATATATCCCCCATGATTATTTGATTTTAGATTTTTATTCCTCCTCAATGAATTCAATAATAATATATTTTCTTTTCTTTAGTTAAATATATCACATTTATTTTAATTTCATCTTATTCTATCAACAAGTCATATGAAATATCTCAATATATACACTGAGTCTACACTAATGTCTTTCCCATAATATGTTTATTTTTTCATATTATCATAACCATATAGAAAATATTGGAATGTACCATCATTATCAATGATATAATAATTTGATAAAGGCGCTGATAATGATAAATGTCACTATATTTAAACTAGTAGATAATTTTTCCATATGTAATGAAAGATGTATTTGATAATGGATAATCAAATTTTAAGTGTATAACGTGATATAATAGTTACACTGGAGTGACTATTGCATGGGAAACATATACATGTAATATTATTTATTGATCATCAAGGTATATTGTATGATGGTGGGTATTTTTTTACATATAATAATTTCATGTCAATTTAATACATCATAATATGGTTGAAATATTTTGTGGTGGATATTTTTTTCAAAATGAGGATAGTTTTGTTAGATGAATTTATTTTTTCCTATATAACATATATAATAGATAATTGGGGTAAATCATTTTATATTACATTGGATGTTTTAAATTTCTAATCATCGTTATGACAACCCTAATGTTTTTTGAATGAATTATTATCAGAAATATATATATGATTTCTAATTTTTATTCCACCAAATAATAGAAACCTGAATGATATTTTTCTAATTATAATGTGGGGACCACCTTCTTAGATATGATTCGGCATATCACTGTTGTTATCATATTATTAGTTATTGTTATAACCTGCATGGAATACTATATTTTTAGAACCTCTACGGATTTTTCAATATTCCATAGATAGAGAAATTGGAAAATTTGTAGCATGGTAAGAAGCTCAAATGTTGGTATATTATTCATTAAGGTAAATAAAAAAATGGAGTATAGGAAGTGGAGAACATCTATATTTTATGTTTTACTAGTATTGGATTGAACCTATATAAAGGATACCATGGTAGTGGCGTATATAGTAACTAGAATCATCATCGTTGTTATGTTACATAATCAATATTTAAATAGTACAACAACATGGTTATTCCCTTAAATAAAAAAATGAGGGAATTTATATTTGATGGATTCATTTAATGGGTAGTCCTTCATTATCGGCTGATCATTTTTAATGGTATGAACATCACAATTGGTCATTAATAAATAATGTGTAAGGCCTATTTTGTAGTTAGAGACTTTATCATAGTGAACACATCAATATTAATTACAATTTTAGTACAGGGAACTAAAATCATAATAATGACATATTCTATATAAGAGAACATCTATATAATATGGACTTTTCATAATTGAGAAGAAAACACCTAATGTTTTCTCATTCCATTTTGAGGAAGAATAAAAAAAGTTAATTAAAATCAATACAAACAGTGGTGAGTGAATCTAAATTATGTAAATGTTATACTCAATAATAGTTTACCTTAAAATATTTTGTCAAACCTATCCTGTCATATTAAATTCTAGAAAATTAACTTAATATAGAGTGGTGGTCATAATTTTTTATATTTTTTTCCATAGATAATGGCGTTTCAGTCCTATTGACCAATATAGATATATAAATTGGAATTTATGTCCTACTCTTCCAATAATCACCATGAATAATTGAAGATTCTCTTGGTGACTTTTGTATTGTAACAAGTATATATGGAACATCCTCCCATGGTTTAATTATTTATGGGTGGAGAACATAGTTTGGATTAGGAGAGAGACTCAGATAGAATATTTTGATGATGTTTGAGTATAATTACCAAAAATAGTTTTATTTATATTTCATTATTTTTATAGGATTCATATATACCATGTAATTCTAATAAATTAATTTTATTGTTGTCACCCCCCCCCCCAAATATTTCCTTAGAAGAGTACATTGACCATTTGATGATGAGGAATGATATTTCAGAAAATTTACACTGCGGTACTTATATATTGGTAGTTCTAGATGTGTAATTACAATTATAAAAATGGAACTACAAGAAATTATATTGTAAGTTCTAGATGTGTTATTATTATTTATCTATTTTTATGGGTTGGAATAAAAAAGTCACAGAAAAATTATTTGTTAGATAATTTAATAAATATTGATTCATTGTTTATTAAAATCCCTCAAATATATCAATTTTAAATTATTATCATCTATTTATTTCAATTCATAAATATCCATTTATACTATTAAGCACAAGTAAGAAGATTCTTATTAGATTGATTAACGGTCAACTCATCCTATAGATTACTATTTAGTACCTGAATATGTTATATATTTAGTAATATTTATCATATACAACAAAATATGTTACATGTTATCTTTTATTTATTACAATGAATTAATCCATATAATGTAAAATAAAAAAAAATTAAACCGTCCCATTTTCAATATATAAGGATATCATATTTTTTAAAGGGGATTATGCCTTTTATATTATATAATGTTTCAATGGAATAAAAAATGGTTTTATTTTAATCAAACAAGGGTTACTTAAATATTTTTGATAGAGATGAAGAAATTATAAATATAGATATATTATTATATATCCAAAATAAGGAAATGAAAAGTTGTGTTTTTTCATCTTATATCATTATAATGTGACAATGTATATCATGCAAACTTAATTATGGAGTGTTGTTTGTCTTGTAATTGAATAAAATAAAATCACCGTACTTTTAATAATATGATTAGGACATAAATAACATAGATTCTATAGTTTTTTATAATTTAAATTCATATATTTTATTGTATCCTTTTTTACATCATCATAAAATAATGTTATATATTGTATATTTTTTTAGTAAATAATAATTTCTCTCTAATATATTAACGAAAATAATAATAGTTTCTTGAGTTTTTTTGTTGTGGGAAATCTATCCTATATTATTTCTAATTAATAACAAAATGAGGTCCATTTAATTGGATATATGATTGGATAACCATTGAAATAATAATACAATAGATGAACTAGATAAAAGTGTGATGATTTCAACCAAAAAGGTAATTGGAACTGCTCTCACCACAAGCCGCAATCCAAATTTGAATTTTAATGTTACCTTATGAACAAACTACTAGGTAGGTAGTGGTAGTCAGGGTCAATACCATAGGTAAATGAGGAAGAAGAAAGTTGAAACACAAGTTGGGAAGTTTGAGTATGTTATGCAGAAAAACTGTTTTAAGGGTATAATTCCTACAGTGAAATGATTTGGGAAAATTGAAGTTAAAATAAATAATTACCGAGAAAATAGAAGAACTATCATTCCGGGGTTGCAAATATGATCATGTTTTAATAAAATCATCATTCCATAACATTAGATTTATTAATAAATATTATTAATCACAAGGATTCAATAATGTGAATGTTTCATGGTCCAAAATCAATTGATAACACATTTAATGGTTAATTCCTTGTTTTGATAATTAACAACATAAACATGTTTTGGAACATTACAATAATATCATTTTGCAAGGGGATCATCTAATCTTCCTAGATTTTATAATTACAACACCTTATGTTGTCACCATTGGTTTCATTGGTGGTTCCATACGAAATAAAAAGTGAGTTGGGAATTTAATTCTTTAAATTAATTACAAAAAAAATTAAAAATGAAAAAAAACACTTCAGTATTTTGATTAAAAATAACACACAATCCTCATTAAAACACCCAACATGGTGATAAATACAGTCTTATAACCATGTTCATTGTGTGTGGATTGAGTCTATATTCAATCCCTACCATGTATGTGAGAGTAAGATAGTGAAATCCCAATTTATATCAAAGTGGATTTGAAAATAGTAAAGAAAAATGTTAAATAAATCTGAGGGAGGTTCGAATAGGAGAGTGGCAGACCATCCCCAAGATGTCCAACCTCAAACAAGGAGGGGTGAACTTTTATTTATATAAAAATAATAATACATGGGGTGTAATGGAAATTACAAGTCGTGTAGTATTGTCAACTCCTTTAGCATTAAATTCTCTGTTGGAAGGCACCCCTCTTTGAATTTAAATCAGTCGGCGGTCGTTTTGTGGGGATATATGGCCTGTAGTGCCACCCCACATAGCGTGTAGAATCAAATTCCTAATCCAACTTCATCTATAAGGTTTGACAACACTTGTGGATGGATAATAGATGACATGTAAGCTCTGGATGGGTACTTTGGATTGTGCTCAGTCTGGACGATCCATATCTGGGTAATAATACAAGGCTTGTGTATATAGTTCACACCATTTATATTTTTACATTGATTCTGATCTCCTCCAATTTGTGACTTCTGAGGGAAAATACATTAAAATCATCATGACCAACAATTTAAATTATTTTGTCTTTAAAACAAATGTATACCGAGAAAAATGTCATTATTCCCAATAGAATGTATAATAATGTAATCAAAAATTTGGAACATCAAACACCCCCATAATTAGTAATTTAATTACACTAAAAAAACCATAAACTTCTAATTAACAGAATCAATACACTATAATGAAAATAATTTGACCAATTATACTTATAAATATTATATCCATGTCAATGGATTCTAAAAGGCACAAACATATTTCAATATTAATGATATTATAATCATTCATCCTATATATTTCAATTATATATCTTTATCCTCTTTTATTCAATTTTTTCATCTTTTCATAATTCAAATGATACTTGATGGTTTACCTCACTAATAGATATCGATCTCATAACTCAAGATTGCATTATTAGAGTTATTATCAATTTCTAATATATATACACTATCTATAGGATTCCAAGTATTCTCATTCTCTACATTATAAATCATATCACAAAAATCAGGAGGCCATTAAATAAGATTCAAAGGATTCTGAGGATCTGTGTAGGTAGATAATAATGTGAAAAATAATCTCATATTATTAAAATAGAGGATTAATTGTTAAATAACAATTCATGATATTCAATAATAATCCTTAACAAAAAATGTATCATTAGTCAAGATCTCTAAAAGGGTATCATCACTATGATATTGCGTTGCCAACAATGGTCCATAAACCATCAATAATGTTTAAATTATTAATCAAGTCCCTCTTGTGTACAATTTTCTATATTTTTTAGGGACCGATAAGAATACATTGAATTGTATATGGAATTTTTCTTCCCAAATGAACAATAAACACACTCCCCCACACGGAATTTCATGTTTTCGAATCAAAATGTTCCATGAATAGCCATATTAATTATAAATCAAAAGAATAATAAAGAAATATTATAAAATAATTAGCGTAGTAATGATAAATAGTCTTGTAATGTGGATTCCTGTTGAAAAAATTCATTGTTTTAAAGGGATTCATAATGATCAGTGGTAAGGAAGGTCTCAAGGTCAGAAGGGAAAAATAATCAAAATACATCAATCATTTTAATGTAATTAAAAATATTTATGTTTTGATGTTCAAAACATGAATGTTCTGGTAGTTATGCATATCCTGAGAATCTCTCAAGAAAGAGGGTATGAGAATGAATATATCAAAAGGTTCAGAATACCTCTCACTAATGATGAAAAATAAATTCTTAATTAGGTCATGAAATGAATAAAAATGATTATTATGATAAATGTAAAGGTCCAATAATATAAATTAAGGATTAAACTATACCATCAACCATTTTTAAATAATTAGATATAAAAAATATGCATGAAACATCTATAATTATAAAATATGTATTTTTTATTTGTAAATATAATTTTACGAATATTTTCCATATTATTAAATATTTCATCTATTAATCATGTCTCCTAGATGATTTTAAGGGAATAAACTAGTGTACTAAGAGAATCTCCCCCACAATTAGTATTTCACATGGTCCACGAAGTGAAATCCTAAGGAGACGAAAGGGATGGAGGAAACAATAGTTGTCCAGGATGATGGGGAATAATGAAAGATGTAATTTCTTAAATAAAAATGAAAATACACTCCGAAATAATACTCTCATCATGAAAAGATAAAAAAAATATGGGATATAGTCGAAAAGAGATTACCAAGTCACTCTAGATAAACTGGGTGTACCGATAAAATTGAGATGGGTAAATTCATTCAAATACCCCATCACACCACAATATTAACACAAAAGAGAGAATTATAATTAGATAAGTGTGATAAAATCAGTCACAGTGTGGCCTCAGAAGTGCCATCATCAAGAATAAGGGTATTTGGAAGAATATGATTAGTGGTATAAGAATTTGGAAGTCCATGATCTATGCTCCATGTGGTGGCCATAGTGTGTACATCTGTTATGATAGTAGATGTAGCGGCAACTGGAGGCATGGGATCAGTGCACTACGCGGGAGGCACGACTGACACATATTGTCAAGTAGTAGTAGTGGTAGGAGCTTGTCCTATAGTGGATATGAGAATAGAATCTATGGCTAGATCCATCAATAGTGGATGTACTCACGAAGGCTATGGTGTGGATAGTGGAGCAGGTGTGGGGGTAACTGAAGGCCATGGTGCTGAAGAATAATCACATATATCTTTTTGTGTCTTTCATGTTTTAACGTCGTTTCATCTTGGCAGTGCTCCATCAATTCCAAGAGGAGGGAGATGGGGAAAACAACTAAGGGTGTGGGTGGAGGTGGGGTTGTGGATGGAAAATAAGAATAGGGGACAATGGAGAAAAATGATGTAAGGAATTAGTTGGATGGAATAGAGGAAAACATTCTTTAGTGGATGGGTTGGGTCTCTACCATCCACACCAGTAGGAGAAGCTAGGTAAACTATCTCTCCAACAAGAGCCTTGGAATCCTGCATGAGCACAATGTTGTCTCCACAATTCTCAAACATCCACATGTAGATAATAATGATGAATACCATATATGGGGAAGATCCTATGTGATATTGATAGATAAATGGCACAAAAAATCCCAAATAGTGTTCCAATTACGTGGGAAATAAGAAAGCATTCACATTTCCTTGATGGCTGGTGATCAAGGAGTAGAAATATGAGGCGATGATGTAGGGGAGGTTTTGGTAATTTTTTTATGTCCATAATGATATGAAGGTCCATTTCACCGCTTGACATGACCTCCATATCCTCATCAATTGTAAAAATAATGGTGCTAAAGCACTGAAGAATTAAACATATTGGGTAAATGATGAGAGTGATCTTCTGGGATGGGGAGGAGTACTCATGGTCAGTTATAGTAAGCTCTTCCCACATGGAAACATGGTAAGAGCACACAAGGAGGTAATGGGCTGAGACATGAGGTGGAGTAGTGGGATGGGAGTAGAATCGTCACCCTCAACCAAACTCTTCCATTATCAGTGAATAATAGTGGCTGCATAGATGAAATCTAACAGGATTATTCATATCAGTGGGCATTCGATGGTAGGTCTTCCCATGGAATCAGAATTTGTAGATAACTCTAAAAATGGATCTCAGGATAGAGGTGTGATAACCTGAAGTATCTCGAGTAGGTGAGTATGACCTATAATCTCCTAGATATCCTCCTATACATTGAGACACTAGGGCATGATGATATCTAACTAACAACTGCTCATCTAGATCATGCTACCTGATTGAAGTTTTAGTCTATCATCCATAGGTTGTCCCTCAACAAAAATCTGGTAGGGATATGGCTAAGGTCGAGAAGCTTCCTTCGTATGATGATGTGGGGCTATAGCTATTAAGTTGGAGGGACCATCTTTCAGGGATGTGGATGGATCAGATGATGCCAAAGCTTCCTCGAAGGTCATTCCACCTATGAATAGAGGTGAAAGAACAATATTATTTGCTGGGATGGAGCCTTCGATAGTGGAAGATGATGCAGACATGGCCGTTGGTGGACTAGATTGGACTATAAATTGTGGTGTGGTGTCTGTTAGACCATAATATGTTGATGACTTGGGTTACTATATTATAGGAGGCAGTGTATCAAAATATTGTGATTGATATTTAGGAAAATAGAGTGATGTTGTCACGGAAGTAGGAAGTATGATCTGGTGGAGATCCAGTCTGTCCCCCTTAGTAGAAGGTGAATTATGCTTCCCTATTTTGTGATCTCCATCGCCCATTTATAGATTAGATATAAAGGGAAACAAAAAAGTATTAAAAATTTATGGGATAATGGAGTGTAATAAGATGAAAAAAAAACTAAATGGTTTGAAGATCTAGGGTACATGGCATGTAGCGTGATCAGGTGAGGAACTCGTGTACTCTGGAAAAGAATGAAATGTGGGATTATGTTCGGGAAATTGCTAGTATACCACTTGTACTATAATTTACATGTATTGTGTGAGAATATGGGGTGTATTGTGTTTATGTACTCACATACAGATGACTTTTAGGGGTTAAATAATAAAATACACATCATTTGTTGGTAATACACAACTTGTGTCACAATATGTTTTGTAATACATATAATCTCATCACATGAAAAACTATGGAGGAATAGAGTGCATGACATGAACCTAACAAACATGTCTTTTGGGGATACATGGGTCTAGTTTCATGTGTTCTTAGTACATAGGTGGCACCTATGGGCTTTTCTGAGGCACTATACACCGAGTGTACCGAAAGTACACGCCTTATTATTCCAAATATGAGTAGTGGAGCTTGTGTGTCCATGTACTTATAGTAAACAACATATATTCTTTATCAAACCCATGTATTGATGGTGGAAGTCAAATTGTTGGATAATCCTTGAATCACCCAAAATGCAACCAAAAATTTGAAATAGAGGGTGTCAAACAACATACCTAGATTGAAGATGGAAATGGAGGTGAAATACAGGCAAAAAAGTATTTCAAATGATGTATTTGGGGGAGGGGAGCTCAACAACGTATAGTAGATTCCATATAAGGGATGAAGAAAATAGGAAATGGGGGGGTGGGTTTGGTAAATGGTGTCAAACCGATTAGGGGTCACATCTTTTATAGATGAACTACACAGCATGTGGAGTTACGACACACCGTGTTAGTGTCTGTATTTTTTGTCCTAATATATAAACTTTTTAAAGTGAACTATATAATAATAATTATTTATAATTTAAAAATAATTATATAATAATTATGTATATTGTATAAAAATGAAAAATAAACCTATACATGTAATTTTTTGATGAAATACATGTCAGGATGTCTAAAACATGAATATGAGAACAACAATCATTGGTCCAGTTCTTGGGGCATGATTCAAACTGGCGATCGACCGATCCAAAAGCTCACCCTCAACCACTAGAGTAAAGGATGTAGTGCTGAATAGTTTTAATAACTTTTAATATTTAATTTATAGGTGTATTAATCTAGAAAAATATATCTATTCAAAACTTCTTATTTTATTTTTCAAAATATTGGGATGATGTGGGCATATTAGTCGAGTTTGAACCCAATCCTTTTTAACACAGGGAAATGAATTTTTCAACCCTCCCACCTCATCCACATGTGATTTCTTATTTTGGAAACCATTTTATTGTTTTATGACACACAAAACATGTATTGAAATACACGATGTGTGATTCTTTTAAAATGAAAAATGATGAATCTTTGTCGATTACCAGGACTCGAACCCTAGTTTTTTGGATATGTGGGTTATGACCCTTCCAACCAATAAAAATTAATCATTGGTTTTATTTTATATTTTTAATTTTATTTTTGTATTAAATCACCTCAGACAATGTTTAATGAAAACATTTATTAACAAATAAAGATTCTTATATTGAATATAGGTAGGGAATGATTCAAACCAACGACAACTCAGATATAGTCTAGAAACCTTTCAATAAGTATATTTCGCATCCTTATTTATTAAAATAATTAATGGCTACTTATAAAAAAGTAATTTTAAAATATACACTACAAATAAATTTACACGTCGTGTTATTAGGTACACACATTGTGTGGCCCCATTTTTTATTATTTCTATTGTCATTGGGTGAGATGGTGGTGTACGGCATGTAGAAGGAGTGTGCATGTCATGTGTTTATTAAAACACGAAATGAATGAAATAGGGCATAATGGAATGGATGGGTCACCTCCCAGAAAGTGCATTTGTTTTAGGTCATTGGGTTGACCAGAGATACATGTACTTTTTAGTAATATGAAAGAGGGTGAGGATTTAATAGTTGGAACGACCACATGTGGCTAGTGCCTTCATCATGATTCCATTATTCTTGAAATTCAGGTGCTCTAGGAAGTGGCTTATAGTAACCCTTCTCAGTGGCCAGTAGATGCAGAAGGGGGACTAGAATCATGGTTTGATCAGGTAAATCCTCCACCTCTTGAGGTTACTTCATTGAAAAAAAATATATGAAAATAATAGCAGGAATCTTTTGAAAGATGTATGTAATCAACTGAGGGTTCTGAAATAAATGTGTGATTAAATTCAAAATGAATATGAAATTATGTGTCCCAATATTCAAAATTTGTGTTCTTAAAATTAGTTTCTATTTTTTAATGAATGATAGGTCAATCGCACCTCCTGACATGTATCCTTAGTTGAAACAGACATAGAACAACCATCTTCAAACTCAACCAGATGATCAAAATCGGTTGTTAACATGAAGAGCTCTTTTACCATCATTATAATTCTTCCCTTCCATTTGATCTGGTCCAACATTCATTTGGTAAATTCCTCAATCATTGATAATAACCATTTAGTATTACCAGAAAATGGATCTGAATGAGAAAAATGATGGGTGGGTGAATAATTCACATGAGTTTTCCTTTTCATGGAACCCATCATCAATGTATGGATAATATTCTCTAGGATTTGGGTATGATGATAAAATGTATAAAAAATACTCTGCAGGTGGGTGGTACCACTCACCAGTCGGATAAAATCCAGGGTATGTGGGGTTTTGGTTCCCAAGAAAAATAATGAAGAATAAGAAATGAATAAAGGAATATTCTCGATAATCCAAACGTTGACCCAAACTCACACTGCCTCTTTCCTTGTACCCCTAGAAATGGAACTAGAATTTTTCATTGCTCCCATCACTGGGCTTGGTCAAAATTCAAATTTTAATTTTCCTTTTTAAGCCAACTATTGGGTAGCTCGTTGTTGTCGGGGTCGATAACACGGGTAAATGAGGAAGAAACAATGTGCAATACAATTTCACGAGTTTTACTCAGTTATCCTGATAGAAAGAGAGAATGGAACAATTGCTACAGCGAAACAATTTGTGAAAATTTATGTTAAATCCAAAAAATAATATAATAAATAGAAGAACAATCGTGTTTGGTTATAACTCGGATAATGTTTTATATCAATTGTCATTCTATAGCTTTATATTTGTTAATTAATGTAATTTACCATAGGGAATCAATAAAATCATTATTTTATAGTCCAAAATCAATCAATTTCCAATTTTGATGTTAATTCTGTTGTCTAATAACTAACTACATAAACATGTTTAGGTTCTATACCCCAAAAGAAAGTGTCAATGAGATCTTCCAATGGTCATCAATGTTTATATTGAAACTCCTTCAGTTTTCTCCATCAGTATCTTTCTTGCTCCAATATAGCACCAATAATATGTTATGTGTTAAATTCATTGAAGGAACTATCAAAAAAAGCATAATAGAATGAACAATCTTCGATTCATATTACAAATAACACACAATCATAACTATAACCCCAAAGACAGGGGAAACTTCCCCCTTATGGCCATGTTCTTGGTGTGAGGATTGAATCAAAACTCAATCCCTACAATTTATACAAGAGGAATATAGGGAAGGGAATAATTACAATAAATAGTAATTGAATACAAAAATGGGAAATATGAAATGGGTGTGGGGGCAGTTTGAACGGCTGAGCGGTAGGAACTCTTTTAGATTTCCAACCATGAACATTGAGGGTTTCCCCATTATTTATAGAATACCTGAATACACAGAATGTACAAGAATTTAAATAGGGTGTAGTATTGTCAACACCTTTAGAATCAATTATTAAACCAGTAGGCATCGCTCCTTGACTTTGAATGGGTTTTTGGTAAATAGGTAGGGATACACATCGTGTAGTTCCACACCCACATGGCGTTTAGTATTGACATCAGCAACAATTGTCATCTACAAGGCCGGAAACAACATGAATATGGATAGAACACAACATTTATTCTCTCGCTGGCTACATGGATGGGTACTTTATTAGGAAAATATTTTTCTAGGTAATGGTACGCATTTTATGTATTAAATACACACCGTGTTTATTTGAAATTTTGTAATGAACATTCCCAATTTGTGAATATGTCTGGAAAATACATGAAAATCACCATGAGCACCAAATTAATGCATTTTATCATCCAAAAAATTAGTATCCAGTGATTTTTTTTTATAATAAATATAATTCATGAAAATGTATACACAAATTGGTCATTTCAATCAACCCCACACTTAGTCCTTTTTTCCCTCAAGAATATTCTCAACATCTAACTAATAGAATCCATAATCTACAAAGAGAAACATTAAACTAATTATAAATACGAATACTATATCCACAATAGAGGATTATAAATGGATAAAAACACATTTTAATTCCAGGGATTTTATAATCATGCCTCTAATATAATTCATTTAATTATTTTCATCTATATTTATAGACATTATTTATCATTTCTTAAATTCACATGTCACATGATGATTTACAGCACCAAGAAATACCAAACTCAACACTCAATATAATATTGTATTATTTTTTCTCAATATCAAGTAGAATTACTATATTAATAGGTGTTCAAGAATTCTAATTATCTAATTTAGAAATCAAATAACAAAAACCAGAGGTCTCCCAATAATGATAAAATGATTCTGAGACGTCAGGTAGGTATGTAATGATTTCAAAAATGATCTCAAAGGATATAAAAGGGGTGATGAATTCATAAATAACAATGCATGATATTCAATAATAAATCTTAATGAAAATTACATCCCAACCAAGATCTATCAAATGCTATCATCACCATAATATTCATTTTCCAACATGGGTCCATAAACCATTAGAAAAGATTAATGAATGAATATGGTCCCTCTGTTTTTTCAAAAAAAATTACGGACCACAAAGAATATAATGAATAGTTATTCATAACCCTTCTGCACAAATGAACAAGTGACACTCCCCCCCCCCACCAATAATTTCATGGTTTCTCACAAAAATTTTACATGAATAAAAAATTCATTAAAGCTCAAATGAATAATCATGAAAAATTATAAAAAAATATTAAGGTTGGAAGGGTAAATAGGCTACTAATGTGGATTTTTATCAATGGATTTCATGGTTTATAAGAGTATTACGAATATGGGATATAGGGTTGGTCCCAAAGTCAAAGGGGATAGAAAATAAATCAAATTGACTCATTCATTTTAATGTAATTCAATATCATTATGTTTTTAATATAAAACATGCATGTTATTGTAGTTATGAATATCTTGAGAATTTATTATGAAAGAGGGTATTATAATGAATATGTAAAAAGGTTCAAAATACCTCTAAAAATGTGGAAAATAATCTGTCAATTAGGTCATGATATGATAAACAATTTACAATCTAATAAATATAAATTTCCGAGAATTTAAATCAAGAATCAGACTATATCTTCAATCATTTTAAAGTAAATTGAAATCTAAAAAAAGTGTGTAACATATAATATTTTCAACTATGTATTTATTATTTATAATTATAATTATAAAATATTATCCATAGTTTAAAATATTTCATCTATTAATGATGTGTCCTAGATCAGTTTATTGGAAAAGACTAGGGTAGTCAAAGACTCTACCCCACACATAATATAGCACATGGTCTACCAAGTGCATCAATAAAGAGAATAAGTGGATGAAGGAAAGAAAAAGTGGTTAAAGATGAGGGGAAACAATGAAATAATTAATTCCAAAAAATAAAAAAATAAAATACACACTAAAATATTAGTACCCTCATGATGATCTCAAGAATATGAGATGTAGTCAAAAATAGATGCTCATGTTTCTCCATATGACTCATGACTATCATTGAAATGAATAAGGATTATTTCATGCACAAACACCATCACATCACAATCATATATCAAAAGAGAAATATATATTGAAATAATAATGAAAAATCCAATCATTTTGTGGCTTCATAATTGGAATCATTAGGAATTGGTGGATACAAAATAGCAAGATCAATGGTATAGTAAGATGGATGAGCGGGCTAGGTGCTCTTTGTGGTGGCCATAGTGGGTACATCCCTCATGAAAACCGAAGAAACGGTAGTTGGAGGCATGAGGTCAATTATATACACAGGAGGATCATATGAAATATCATTTCTAGAGAAATTAGCGACAACTGTTGGTCATGTAGCGGATAAGAGAATGGAATCTATGCCAATGCCACCAATGATAGCTGGTCTGATAATGTTTGAGGAGAAGTTGGAAGAGCAGGTGTACTGGATAACTGAAGGCCACTGTGCTGAATAAGAATCCCCATTATTTTTTTATGAAATGCATGTGTTTGGGCCATATCAACCTTAGGACACTACCTTAGGGCTAGTCATACGGAGATGGAAAAATACGCCAAGGTTGTAGGTGGAGGTGGTGATATGGATGGACCATAAAGAGAGGGGTTGGTGTTGGAAGAAGAAATGGTTGAAGAAGAGGGATAGGGTGGAGAAGATAAATTTTCTGGTATATGGGGTGGGTCCAAATCAAATGAAAAATTACCACAATGAATGGGGTGTGGAAAAGATAAAAAAAAGTGACAGATCTCTATCGATCCTAGTTTCATCGTGGCTCATCTTTGTTAGAACAAAAGTCGTAATCCAACATATACCACTATGTTTTTCTCTAATAAAACTCCAAAGGAGTAATCCTATCCTACAACAATTATCTATTAGGGGGATAATTTGTATTTTATTTTTCAACTTTCATCGTGGAATATCATGAACAAGGAAATGGAGAATCAAAACACAACACCGTACCTTATGTTGGATATCTTGTAGACATATATTATATTCGGATCATTATGTAGATACTTGTTCTATTGACTTTTGATAATTCAACATCACATTATCGAATCCCAACATCTAATCTAATGTTGTAGGTGAGAGAGCCTCCTCCTCCTTGATTTAGTGAAACTGCAGGGTTCTGGGGAAATTCTCCCGTGTTAAGAATTCAAATGTTGGACCCTGGCCTTAATTAATGAAGGAAACACATTAACACTTTTATGCATTATAGTGATACAATTCCGCATTTAAACAACATCACCACATGATTTCTTTATTTAAAGGATAAATGGTTACCTCATCACTGTGTCATAGCAGTTCCATTCTATGAAAAATAAAAATGAAAAAAACCACTTTAAGGTTATATTAATCTCATTGAAAAAGTCCAAAAATTAACTTTTAACCTCAACTGCACCAGTTTAGGATAGGCTCCACCCTAGGAAATTACATCCTTACAAGATCAACACTACTCTCATATTTCCAATTTGAGTTACCATTTATGAGTTATAAGGACTTTGAAAACAAAATAATTTTATTTAATTATATTATTTATGATTATTCCATTTTCTGGTTTTATCATTAGAGACCTATGCTGACAAATGTTATGTTGTACCAAGGGTATTCCCGCCATCGTAAACACAATGCTTCCATCAAATTTCTAATCCAGAAAACCATTTAATACATATTCTACTTTTTCAGAAAACTGCTCACACATGCTATTTAAAATCATAACATTTTTTGACGGATCAATCCAAGCACTCTAGGAATTGGTATCACACCCTGTCTCAATACCTAGTCTCATAATATTTACATGAATTTTCTAAAAATAGAACAAAAAATACGATTTGTTACACCGGTAGTAGAGGAGGTAGTGTCACCAATGCTGGTGGATGACATATTGAAAAATTGTGTACTGTTGTTGTGAAAGGCTGAAGTCTGATTTGGCGGTGAGCCAGTCTGCCCCACTTAGTTTCGGGCATTGGCCGCTTCCCATTTCTTTGATATCTATCTACCATAGGTGGAATTAAAAAAAATAAAACAACAAAATAACGGGAGACGAAAATTAAGGGAAGAAAGTGAGAAATCAAAAAAAACAAAAGTGCATGGCTTGCAGATTAGGGGTACACATCCTGTAGTATGATCATGGGAGAAACCCGTGTACTATGGATTAACACACCGAGTGGGAATATGTTCAAGAAATAGATAGTACACAGTGTGTAGTCAAGTGTAATCACCTTATGTGAGAACATGGGGAGAGGTCTCTGTGAGTTCTCATACACAGAAGGCTCAATGCAGTCGAATAATAAAATACACATTCTGTGTAAGCACTACACGATGTGTGTTTGAACATGTCATAAAATGCATGTAATCCCTTCACATGGAAAACTTTTAGTTGACATGATACATGGAGTTAACCTAAAATACATGTCGTGTGGGGATACATTGGCCCAAGGCCGTGTGTTATCAATACACATGTGTCTCATAAGTAATGAGATGAGACACTATACATGGTGTGTACCGAACATACTCACCTTGTGTTTTCAAATTTGATTAGAGTAGTGTGTTTAGATGGGTTCCTATAGTACATGGAGTGTGTTATTTATTAATCCCATGTACTATTGTTGGAATAAGAATGGTTTTTTGATCCTAAAATCACCATATACACGACTAAAACATTTCAATAGATAGTATAAAATGGAATACCAAGATCGAGGATCGAAATAGATGTGAAATCAGGGCCAGAAATAATTTGAAATGAAGGATTGGTTGAGGGTAGCACGATGGCGTATGGGATATGCTCCGTAGGGGAGGATGAAATATGAAGGGGGGGGGGGTGAGACAACGGATCGGGCTGAGAAGGGATCCCAACATTTATAGATGAATAACACAGTGTGTGGAGTTACCACACTCCATGTATGTGTGTTTTTTTATCCTTATAATTATAATTATTACTGTAATTAATTTATTAATAATTATTTATAATTTAAAAATAAATATATAAAAATATATATATTATTTAAAATTGAAATATAATCCTATAAAGATAATTTATAGAAGAAATACATTTCGTATTGTATAAAATTTGAAAATGATAATCACAACCTTCATTCTGGTTCGTGGGTGCGCATTGAATAGGATATTGGGTTATCTAAACACTCTCACATACCCACTAGAGTGAAGGAGGTAGTACAACACAATCTTACTATCTCTGATCATTTAAATTATAGGTTTATTACTACAAAAGAATAAATAATAACACATGACATGTGATTTCAATTTTAGAAATTTTGGGATGAAGTGGACAAATTGGCTGAGTACAAACTCTGCCCTTTTGAACCAATGGATATGAATTTTCCAATTATCCTACATCACATACTTGTGATTTCTAATTTTTTAAACCATTTTAATATATTATGAGTCAAACAATTTTAATTAAAATGAATGATGTGTGGTTTTATTAAAATGAAAAATTATTGAAATGGGTCAGTTATCTGTGCATGAAAACCAGTATTTGGGATATATGGGTTAAGAACCAGCAAGCCAATCCAACCCCACAATGTGTTTTCTTTTATTTGGAATGTCTTTTGATTTATTTTGAAAACTCGTCACTTGATGTTTGATGTAATCATGGGTTAAAGAACAATGATTCTTATACTGAATAAATGTAATGACCTGACCCAAGTTACCCAGAGTCGGTTCATTATTACAAAACATTGGCATGATCCCAATAGATCATGTCCTAAAAGACTAATTAGTTTAATATACTTAGAAGTACAAAATACATACATAAGTTTTAAATTACATTACGAAATGAAAAAACAAAAACATTTTGTCCCCTTTGAAAACACTCATATTCCATTTATTTTATTCTGTAAGGTTAATCGTAATATACTTCTTCACATCCTCGAAAAAATAAAACATAAGAAACGGGTGAGCTCAAATGCTCAGTAAGGATTACAATATAGAGGAAACTATAATAAATAAGAATAAACATTTACGAAAATGTGTATGAATAAACCACAATCCTATTAAACATAAACATTACCATATTATGGTAGATATAAATCAAATAATTCGATTTACATATTTACATGGATATTCTATTAGTAAAATAGTATAATGAAATATCAATAGCTAATTTTATAATGAAGAAATGCATATTGTCGGACATCATAACCACATTTTCAATGACTCATGCCAAGAATAAAAATAAAAATTTCGTCAAGCCCTTTTTCCAAGACATTAATTTATCTAATGAGACATACTGTTTCATTGAGGGGCTATAGTGGGCCCCACCCATCACTTAACCAAAATCCATGAATGGTATAAAAATAATGCATCCATGGTCAAACATATCACAAAACATTCAGGAAAATATGGATGATTGTATCATAATAAATCAACTTCAAACAAGCCTATAATCCAACAATGGATGTTGACATAATGAAATCAATACTATTTTATAGAAATATATATTTGTATTTCTAAATAATTTAAAAGTCACGTAATTGAAAAATAAAACATTTACTTTAAAAATATTCTTATAAGAATGTAAGGGAAGCTTCAATGGTGTTATAATGGTGAAAAATATTTGCACTCTCCGTATAAGTTAAGAAATATTTTTCCTTAATTTTGATGAAAACGTCATAACGTACTTTGTTTAAAAAATGACGGAATGATTCCATTAGAAACAATTTATAAAAAGTCAATAAAGGGTATAAATAATGCAAAGCACACTCTAGTAAATATTAAAAATGTTTTGAAATAATTTTTTGGAAACACGGATTTGGATAATAAGGATGTCCAAGAAAATATTTATGTATAAACAACCTTGGATAATTATGAGATTTTATAATTAACATGTACCATGTAATTTGTCTTAGATGATGGTACATTAACCTCCCATATAATGATGAAATTTTTGATATTAAATTATAAAATAACCACATAAATAAATATTGAATCATATATGATAATTTAATATTACTTTATTAATATTATAACATTAGTATTATTGTTTCGGGTGTTACTAATTCATTTTACTTTATATGTTTTGTTATTTAATTAATGTTTCTTATGGATAGGATATATTTGATTCTTATCCAAGATTATATTATTTTATTTAAACATTATTTTTATTCATCAAATTAAAATTATTCAAGAATGGATAAGATGGGGAATGAAAACTCATTGCGTCCCGGAGACAGTAATCCATACGTACATATTAGAGACAATATCATTATATTAGCGGTGAAATGGTATAAAATTGGATGGTATATTTTATATAATAAATCATTAAGATGTTATATTTATTATTTAAATCAATTATACTCATTATTATACCCATCCAAAAAATGATGTGTTGAATGAAAAAAAACACCACGACGTGGATACGGTAAACCACACGTACACATGTATGGTGACACTGTCATTCATAAAATGGATAGAATAATGATTATGGCTTTACCATATTTATTATAACATCAAAGTATGTAGATGGTACTTGAGTTATTATTTTGGTATGGGAACAGCAAAGAAATAGGAAGTGGATGAAGAAAATAACATTGAAACAGTGATGAAATAATTACTTCTTCTTCGGGTTCGTACATTGGATTTGATCAAAAGGGATCAATATGACGGATTTATGATACAATTAAGCCCTTTTAGTAGAATTGATGGTATTTAGAGGGATATTTGAGCAGCTGATGACCGATCCAAATTTCATGGGAGGTGTTAAATTTATATAAAAGGACATTCCCTTTTATAAGAGAGGTGAGGGTCACTTTAGGAAAAGCATGATGTATTATTTTATTTTAAATTAATTTTATTTTTATAATGGAAAAATGGATTTTTATTTGGCTAAGGTGGGGATGGGTTGAAATATTCTTAACAAATAGGTTTTAGACTTATTTAGGTAATCCTATTAACATTGCCTTTATGATTTATCTCCTAGTTAAATAGTTAAACTTTTACAATATATTCTTATATTTTTATTTTACATGGTTAATAAACACAATATAAAATTCCAAGATAACCACAACTGTTTCATTAATGATATTTATATAATTTTATAATACCTTTTACCAATACATATATTTTTAATAATATTTTACTATTTAATTTTGTAGTAATAGATTTAAAAACTCATATATGCCAATTTTGACACTATTTAGTATTTGGGTTTTGTGAAATTCATACAAATATGTTTCATATGAAAAAATTAATTTGAATTAACCATAACTTGTCATATTAACCATGAAAATTATTGAAATGCATAAAAATCATTTATTTTCATTTATTTTAATATATACAACATCAATAATATGAGTCTTTCATTAATAGGGTAATTACGGTATCATCTTTGTGTCAAAAATAAATTAAATTATTTAGTTTCTAAAAATTATAAATAAAATACCTTGATATAGGATATAATATTATATTTATACTAAATATTTATAGAATAACATATCTTATTTATATCCCTATATTAAAAATTATTTAGTTATTAAAATTTGATTGTAACAATTTTGAATCTTTATTAATTAAAATATTATAAATGTCATAATATAATCCCTGTGGATAAATAATGATCATATTTTTTTCCTAAGGATAATTTTTTTTGATAAAAACTTATCCAATAGAATTAATAAATTTGTAAGTGTAATTATAATATTATTTTTACATTCAATTACTCTATATATATTTAATTGTGGAAAATGAAATTCAAAAGTTACTATTCACCGAAAATTATTTTCATCCAATTGAACCATATTTTACATACTCATGTCAACCAAGTCTATAAAATTTTTGAAATTCAATTCCAGAAGTAGTAAAAATACGTTTTATGAAAATTTGAAAAGGTGCCAAGATTGTGGTTTTAAGACGTTAAAATGTTCAATAAAATTTTTTATATCTAATATTATAATAAAAGGACTACAATGAATTACATTGGACTAATATTCAAATTATATTTATATTTTCAAATTTTAAAAATTTAAATAAAAATTATAATTATGTAAATAATTGTCGGTTTTAAACAATAACACAATGTTTTTCACTATTCAAGAAAAATTGAATGTTTTCAAAAAAAATAATTCACTATAATCTAATTTTTATTTTCAAAATATAAAAATGAAGTCCATTTTGGAAAATAAAATTATATAATTTTAAAAATATGGTAGTACTATTCATTACATTTATTTAATCAACTAGTTTAATTGGTCGTTGTGTGCTAGAACTCGATGTTGCGCACAACACAAGCTATTGTATTATTACAAGAGAAACATACTATAGATGAATGGGGTATTACATTCTCCCCTCCAAATAATTTATTCATAAAAATATATAAAATATTTTGTCATAAAAAGATTCAGGTTGTTCTTCATCATTAGTTTTCAGGTTCCCACGTTACCTCTTCCATTTTATGGTTTCTTCAAAGGACTTTTACCAGATGAGTCATTTTGTTTCCCAAAACATGTTCTCTGGTATCAAGAATCCTTGTTGGATCTTCATAATAAGATAGATATGGTTCTAGTTATCTTTCTCCAAAGGTTATTACATGTGTTGAGTCGAGCATGTATTTTCTCAAAAGTGATACGTGGAACACATTATGAACTTTGGAGAGATTTTGCGGTATTTCCAAATGGTATGCTACAACTCCAATTCATTCTAGAATTTCAAATAGTCTGTTTTACCTGTGAATTAATTTACATTTCTTACAGTATTTTATAACACCCTTCCATAGAGTTAGCTTCAAGAAGAGATGATCACATACTTGAAATTCCAAATCCTTCCTTTGGTTATCAGCATACCTCTTTTGCCTACATTGAGCTGCTTTGATGTGGGTTTGAATAAACATCACCTTTTCTATTATTTCATCAACATGTTCTTGGCCTACGATTTTTCTTTCACCTACATCATCCCAAAAAGTTGGTCTGTGAAATGTTCTTCTATATAACACTTAATATGGTGGCATCTGAATACTTGAATGGAAGATATTGTTATAGGAACATTATACCAGAGCATAACATAGATCCCACATACCTTGGAAGGAAAGTGATCATGATCTCAACATGTCTTCTTAGGGTTGAATAGTAACTTCTAATTATCCACCAGTTTGAGGGTGGTAAGTAGTGCTCAAATAAAGTTCAGTATCTGGGGATTTCTAAAAACATTTCTACAATAATGATTTAAAATGAGGATCATGATTAGAAACAATCGATAGGGGTACTCCATGATGTCTTACAACTTCAATAATATATAGTCTTGTTAAACCTTCAAGTGGTAAATCATCTCTTATAGCAAAAAAAAATTGTGGTTACAAAGTAAGATGATCAATAATGACACATATTTCATCATTTCTTATAGGAGTCTTTGGTAGCCCCATTATAAAGTCCATCATAATATCTTCCCATTTTCACTCTAGAATGGGAAGATGATGCATGACTAATCCAGGATGTTGTCTTCCAGCCTTAACCTATTGAAAAACTATACATCTTGGCATATAATCAGCAATCTCCCATTTCATATTGTCCCACTAAAAAATGTTCATTGAAATATCGATACATATTAGTGCTACAAAGGTGTATAGGGAAATTAGCATTGTATGAATCATTTAACATTTCCCTTTTTATATTTGGTATATTGGGAACAAAAATTCTCTTCCGAAATTTCAAAATTCCATCTTCATATACGATGTCGATCAATCTCCCATCATTCACATCTTTAATTTTCTTTTGAAACTCCTCATCATCAGTCTTAGAGTTTTTTATCCTTTATAGTAAAGATGCATTGACAACCATCTGAAAAAAGTAGTAATTTTTCACCTTCAATGGTAATTCTCATGTCCATATTTACAATATCTATGAACATATTACCCCTTTCAATTATCTTCTTGTTTATAAATGAATGATTCATTTGGTACAAAGCATCTTCCACCTTATTTTCCTTCTCAGAGTGGTAGTATATAGTGCAACCATAATATTTGATTAGTTCAATCCATCCCCTTTTCATTATGTTGAGTGATTTCTATGAGAAAATATACCCCAAACTCTTGTGATCAGTATATATCTATGATTTTTCACCATAGAGATATTTTCTCCATATCTTCAGAGAAAATAGTACAACTGATAACTCAATATCATTAGTAGGATAGTGTTTTTCATGAATATTTATCTGTCGTGATGCATAATAAATAACCCAATCATTAACTATAAGGATAAAATCAACATTTTTCTTTGATGAATCACTATAAATAACAAACCCCTCATTCTCGGATGGTAGAGTCAAGAAAGGATAATTCACTAATCTTCACTTCTGTTCTTCAAAACAATATTCAATATCTTTTGTCCAATCAAATATAACCCCATTATGTGGGAGCGTGGTTAATGGGTTATTCAATTAGAAAAAAAATTTGATTGAAATATTGATAATAAAATTATATACCAATAAAACAATATTGCTCAGTTATACTTATCGGTGCTAGCCATTCAGTTATTTCACATGTCATTGAAGGATCAATAATGATTCCATCATTAGAGACAATATGGCTTAGAAATGAAAAATACTAAAGCATGAATTCACACCATATAAACTTCCCATATAATTAATTTATTCTATGATTAATTATAATAGTGTGAAAGTGAATTTCATGATCATAATAGATTTTGGACATACCAAGATTTCATAATAAATACCACTATAAAGTCATTGTAATATTCTTTGAAAGCTATGTTCATTAGATCCATGAAAACTGATGGAATATAAGTCATTCCAAAATGTATTAATGTAAACATTTAATGCTCATACATGGATTAAGATGTTTTCTTTGAAATGTTTTCATTTTTCACGTAGAACTGATGGTGTCCTGATCGATGTTCAATCTTTTAAAAAATATTGATCTCTATGAAGATTATTAAATTAATCATTAATGCGAGGTATGAGAAACATGTTCTTTCTTTTTATATCATTGATCTACCTGTAGTCAATGCACAACCTCATAAATCCATATTTCTTCTTAAAAAAAGAATAGGGGATCTCCATGGAGAAATAATACGGTGAATAAATCCTTTATTACACAATTCCCAAAGTTTTTTCTTCAGTTACACTAATTAAACATTGGAAATTCTATTTGTGGTCTTTGATATGGGGCCTGAAGCATGAATGAAATCAATGGAAAACCCAATTTCTAATTATCGAGGAAGTCTAGGTAAATTCTCTCACAACAAATCAAAATTTTATTGTACAATAGGTACATCCTCTATTTGAACATTATTTTCCTCACCTTTTGTTTTTCCACTCCCTTCTTCCCCAATAATTGATTTTAGTCGAGATACTGGGGGTGGATCTACATGATAATTTGGTTGTGATATTTATGCTCTATATATAAGGTATTCCTTATCATCATCAAAATGATTATCCCCCTTATTCTTATAATAAATGTTTTCTTCATGGTCTAAAATCCAACCCATACCTAGGATTATATCAAATTCAATCATGGGTATGACAATAATATCAATAAATAATGAATTTTTATATTCCATAATGGTTATTATTAACAATAAATTATTCCAATGAAACTTCATTTAAGTGTTTTGATAGACAAGTCTATTTTTCAGTCAAATTTAAAATACCTAATTTTCATGGAAAACTAGGAAGATATGAAAGAATATAATGATCCATAATCAAATAAAAAAAATTTTAATTTTGAGGAAAAAATTAATGAACCCGCCACTATGTCATTTGGAGCTTCAACCTCAAATGTAGTGATCACATAGTTTTGGCCTTGCACCCTAGGCCTTTTCGTAGGTATGACTCCATAACTCTTAAGAAATTCATTTGCATAATTTCCCATTTCTCTATAATTGTTGCATTCAACATTGACAGCCTCTTTCTTTTCCTTGTAATCATGAGCATGGTGGCCATTTTCTCCACACATTGAACAAACTCTCATCCCCTTCTGGAAAATACCAAGGCATTTCACCCCTCATTTAGTGCAGGATGAAAATTAAATTTTCCCCCTCTTCCTCATATATCTATTTATAGATTCTTTAGCAGATCTATTCTTCTCTTTCTTTTCTTTAAAGTCATAAGCCATATAGAATTCCTTTTCTATTGTGATAACACACGAGACTATCTCTTCGTAAGAATAGAAAGATTGTGACACTAATGATCGATAGATAAATGTTTTTAACCCGTTAGAAAATCAACTAATATTATGTATTGGAATACATATATAATCTGTAGCATCCCTTGCTATCATTATAATGTTAGCCTCATACATTGTGACATTATCATCATTCTTTTCCCTCAAACTCAATAATTGCCTTTTCATATCTACATGATGCTCCCCAGGAATGTATTTTTATATGAAAATATCTTTAATATCCCTCCATTAGAGACTTGATAATTCAACATCTTCATTTTTATTTTGAATTAATGACCCCCATTGATCTGCATCTTCTATGAGGCAATAAACTGCCATGAATACTTTTTCCCTTTCACTACTCCTCGGAGCATGAAATATTTTATATAAGGAACATATGCATTTCTCTAAAAAAATGGATTTTTAGTCCTCTAAATGTTGGTGGTTGTTACCAAATGAATCATTATAACATTTATTATTTGTGTTGTGGCTCAGGGTTATCCATACAGTTAAGGTAATCATTCATAACTGGAGTGAATTATCCCAGTATGTTTATAATCTATTCCGCACCAGTTGTATCACTAGCTACCCTATAATTATCATAATTAGGAGGGATATCCCTACATGGATTACGAGTGTTGTTATTTTTTCCATTCCTTCCACTAGGATCCATTTCTAAATAGTGGAATACACTAGAATAGTTTATTAATAGAAATATATAATTCAAATCAAGTAAAAAACCAAACATAAATTGAACAGTTTTGGCATATAATCCATAATCATAAAAAATGTTTTCTTTGATTAAGTAATTACTCATTAATATGTTATAATGGGTTTTAAATAATATTTTAATTATCAAACGCATATTCCCTGGGAGTTTCGTAACCAAGAGTGCAGCAAGGCTCATTGTCGTGCACTACTTCCCATTGGAGACTAGCTCAAAGGAGTGTTTTTGGGTTTTACCCCTAGGTATATTTGTCCCAGAGCCACTTCTACCTACTTGTAACCAGAAAGAGATGTATTTCATGGAAAATTCACAAAATCTACGTGTTACAAAATTCTAGAATGTTTATCTATACTAATCCTAAATGATTATATTACGGTAATGCTCTCTAATCAGAGTTTTTCTAAATCTAGATTCGAAGAATTATACTAAACTTACTCTAATACAAACTGTAATGCCCCGACCCCAGTTACCTAGAGTCAGTGCATTATTACATAACATTTTCATGATCACAAGCCATCATGTCTAGAAAGACTGATTAGTATAGTATCCTTGGATGATCTAGATACATACATAAGTTTTATATAACCTTATGAAATGAAAAAAACAAAAAAAAATTGTGGCCCCATTGAAAAAACTCATATCCCATAGCCTATTCCTGTAGGTTAACCATAATATACATTTTCACATCCTGAGAAAAATAAAACATAAGTATGGTGTGAGATCAGATGCTCAGTAAAGATAAAAATATAGTAGAAACTATCATAAATAAGAATAAACCTTTAAGGTAATGTATAAGACTAAAACAAAAGCATTTTAAACATAAAATTCAGCATAATATGGAAAATATAAATCAAATAATTCCATTTACTTATTTACATTGATATTATACTAGTCTAATAATCACTTTAATATCAATAGCACTAAGGAGGATCAGAGCAACGTGAATAGAAATCACCAGATGTAGAACTAACCGAATTGGAATAATGAAAGGGTATGACAACATCTATCGAGACCAGGAATTACACATCTTTGTATGGGTAAATGCGAGCTGATTAGCAATTCAAGGTGGGGAGCTAGGAGATCAATGATGTAGATGGCGGGGAGGGTTAGTTCTTCTGGGTTGGGCCTACCGATCATGTATTGGGAATGGTATGCCTCTAGGGCTTCGGGTCACATATTTTCAATTCATGTTGTGTAAAGACCAAGAAATTCTAGGTAAATTGTTTTATAATATATGGGAATTTTAAGAGTCCATGAAAACTGAAGGCCGATGATTCTGATGCCCGGTGTGCCCAGAATGAATTTATGAAGTTTTTTTGGGTATGTTCTATTAATGTAAGAGCGGGTTTTTGTAACATTTGAACAGGTGGTTGGAATTGAAATTTCAGGACACCGTTGAACTCGCAGAGCTGGTATTCAATTATGGAGACCATCACCTTGACCATAGTAGGTCAAGGGTGAATTATAGTTTTTGGGTTTTTTTGTGCGAATGAAAAATAAAATAAAATAAAATTTTACATTATTTCTAATAAACCTCCCATCAGAAGGATATGGAGTTGGCGACCACATGGGGTTAAAACCCCCCAACATGATTGCTTGGTGGTGGGGACCACCCATGCTAGTAAAATCCCCACTTCATAGCTTGGTTGTGGGGACCACCTGAAACCATCATTATGGGAGAAAAACCTCTCTACTCCCTACTTTAATTATTCCAAATCTCCTTAAATTAATAAATCCATGTCTCTTTTAGTTTATAAACCCAACCTATTTTGTTCCAATAAAAAATTAAAAAACATATTCTATTATGTTGGATACATTTCATTTTGCTGGATTTTGGAGAGGAGATCCATTGGGAGGATTATTCTCTCCAACAAAAAATGCATTCTCCAATGAAGAACACTCTCCACAATGAAGAATGCTCACACAGATGAGGAACTGCTTCGGGGAAAACAAACTGAATATTGAGGAAACAACGATGTCACTGAATTCACCCCTTCTAGTGTCAACGATAAATAAAGGTATGGGTTTAGTGCTGTATGATTTTAAATTCCCATGTACTTCATTTCTAAAATAAAGAACGTGGATCAACTCTCTATCTAGTTAATCTGCAGATATTTTATTTTGTGGGATTCAGAATAATCATTTTGGGAGGTTGGAGGGGTGTGATTTAATTTGATCAATTTTAATTTTCCTCTCACATTGATACATCCCCCTTGAGCCGCTTTCTACCACTCTAACGTGGAGGGTGCGAGCCAATCAAACATGGCCTGACCCCTCCACCGTTCTTCATTATTGTTGTGTTATTTGTGATGGATGAAGACAACTATGTGCCACGATGGCGAACAGATAATGGCCTGATGAACTAGCTGTCGGCGAAGGTGAGACACATGCCTGCACCGCATGGAGAGGATGACAGGCCATCTATCCAACAACGTCGAACCACCGTACCATGGCCACCCAGCAGCATCTGTGTCCTCTGCCGCACCGCGGCCCCCGCACCACATGTGGCCCCCACGACCTACACCACAACCCTACCCCCATGGCTCTACGCTGCCCTTGTTAAACCTGTGGTGGCTGCCACTCTTTTTCCTCACAAAAACCCGCGGCCCCCGCCGCCAACACGGCCTCTCCTGCCCCGTGGCCCCCACGGCTCCTCACCGTCCTCTTGGCCTCCACCTCTCTGTGGCCACCATGGCTCTGTGCCGCCCTAATAGCCCTCCCAGCCTCTGCGCCACCCAGGACGGGCCGAATCAGGTAGCCATAGCCGGGTGGGACCCAACAGGTCAGGCCGGGTCGGTCTGACTGGGTCAGACCAGACCTGGACCCACTTTGACCCATATACGCAATTTCATCCATAACATTGGCACTGAGCGTCCATTTGACAAACCGTCTGTGGTGGTCGAAACCTAGGAGCGATACGATCCATTTATTTATACACACTAATTATTTCAATAATGTTGGAGTATGGTCGGGTTTGATAGAGCACAAATGCATTCGGGACCTCAGGACTAAAAGGAAAATAACTCACAGATCGAGCGTCTGATGGATGCCGAATCGGTTGTGTTGAGACACCAATGACCTGGATTTCCTTTGAGATGATTTTTGTGAGACTCTGTTGATGTTATAGTATTGACCAGTGGCTTGTGGATCGGCCCTCCCGGAGACAAGAGAGCGTAGTGTGCATAACTTATAGTTGGTTGGGACATGATGAATGAATAGTGATCCTATGTGGGTCAGCTCCTAGAGATCATGTGTGGGTCAGCACCGAGCGATCCTATGTGGGTGAGCACCGAGTGATCCTGTTTGGGTCATAACCAAGTGATCTTGTGTGGGTCAGCATCAAGTGAGCCTCTATGGGTCAGCACCGCATGATCCTCTGTGGGTCAGTAGCAGAAACTCTTAATAATGTAATATGAATTAGTAGTTACATCTTATCATATTTACTACAGTACATATGTTATACCTGGTGTGAGATGCATTCATTCCGGTGTTATACTTCCCTTTGTGGTAATACCATTATGGTATTCTTCTGTGTGGTGTACCTGAGAGGTACTTACCTTCCTGGTATTCCTTCATTTTTGGAACAGTTGAGAGCTGGGATTTTGGGTTGGACCCTACGTTGACTCTTGATTCATTTGGGTATACTTGATAACTTTTGTATATGTATAACATATACCTAAGTAGGATTTACAATTAACTTCATGCTTTATGGTTTATACATTATGGATTTTTTGAGACATTGAGGGACTCAAGATCCCTACTGAATATCGTCATGCTCACCCCAGCATGGGCTATGCCTGCCTCTTGTTGTGTTGGGTGTAGAAGACGGAAAACGTTGATAGAGGCTGAGGGTGCAAGGACTAAACGGGTCCTAGATGTGGACCATAGATCATGTCGGTATGCAGAGGAGACGGGTGGACGTGGAGTACGGAGGAGGAAATCTGTACCTACCCTTCAGGTAGGAACCTCAGAGGAGGACCCAATACAGACTTTCCTTTTTCTTTAGTTGTATTTTTTTCAGTTTTACTTGTACCTTTACCAATAGAATTGTATTCCGGCCCCTTCATAATTTCAGAACACTTTTTTCTATACAATTTACTTGTGTTCTTACATTGTTGTGTGCGTGGTTGCGAGTGTTTATAGGTTATAAAGACAATTACTTCCTGATTTTAGAAAATATACCATTCAGTGCTAGTTGTCAGCCCCTGACCTATGGAATGTGGGCTTGGGGTTGTCACGGCATGGGACCCAGGGGATGGGACGTAACAAATTTGTATCAAAGGAGTCGGTTCTAATATAGAACATTGGACTCTTGTCCTACAATTAATGACAATAGGGTTATGTGTAGTCAGTGTGGTTATCAGTTTAGGGAATCTAGTGTTGGTGCGGCAACGGACATATCCATACACCAGGGCTGTGACTTCTAATTTATTACTCAGTGCATGAAAACCCTAATTGTTTGTGTGTTTTTAAGAGTTTTCTTTGTAATCTCTTTGAGTAAGATCACAAGAAATAACATTTTGACCTTGGTGCACCTATTTTAATTCAATATAACATCAAGTAGACATCTATCTAGTGTTCTGAATATAGTATCCACTGATATCCCTCCGAGCAACAAGGCCCCAGTGCAGGGTCCTCTCCCTGTAGAGGCAATAGATGAGGCACCAATGGTACTATTACCCATGGGGCCACCGATGCCACCAACCCCAACAGTATAGGGTGCACACCGCTTGAGCGCGTTGCACAACTTCCAGTGGTATAGGCCACCCATGTAACATCACATTACATTTTAAGGTACTATTGATGTTTTTAAGTACCACTGTTGTAGAGTAGAAACTTGTGGTCTGTTTGGGTGATCTTTTAAAGAAATCTAAAGGACAGTGTGTTCTGAATGTTTTTCGCAGTATTTGAAAAACTGTGTGACTAAACCATTCCAACCATGAAACCTCGATAGTATCTTCTGCATGGGCGGCGCAAGGTTTGTTTAATCATCCGACCAAACCGTGCGAGATGGGTGGTCGAGGTAGTAGCTCATGCATTGTTAGCTCACGGTTTGTCAAACTATGTTTCCAAACCGTGCGACCACTTAAATGAAATCCTAAAATTTTGGATCTCGATCGGTTTTGCCTCTAAGTGCCTCATTTTTTTTCCTATGTGGCCCTAACTCGGGATTTGTCTTCTCATAAGGTCAGAGAGGGTCCTCCCATCGTTCCGGAGGTGTTCCAAAGGCTCCTCTTGGTTAATCGAAGCCGGACTCTGGAGGTATGTTATAACGACCCATAAATTACATACAATGTTATTACATCAAAATTGAAGCACACTTATTACAACATATAACAAAACCACGAAAGAACCGTATAGGTATAGTGTCTTTAGAAACTGGGAAACATAAACAACTGGTTCATAAATTAACTACACTATCTCCTTTTTATTTTATCATATCTAGAGTCCCTTTTGGCATATCTTACTTAATACCCTTCTTCCTGACCTGGGAAAAGAAAACATACAAAAGGGTGAGCTCAAGTACTCATTAAGGGTAAACAAAATAAATATCAATCACATCATATTCATAAGAACATAACATTTTGGAAATCATAACCTATAAAAGAGATCAGAATTTCATTACAAGGGATAAATAATAGTAGTGAAATTTAATCCCAATAATCATAACATGAATCTTTGTGTCATATACACATAATAATATAGAATCATTTCTTAGTAGTAAAGACTCATTTCCAAGACTATCTTAGTGGACAAAGTCCATTTCTGATCTGAGTTCACTCCTCGTTTTACTCATGTACCACTAAACCAGATTAACCGGAAGTTCCATCCATGTCTGTCTCATGAGATATAAATCTTTACCCAATTCATTGGAGGGAGATATAGGTCCCACCCATCTCATAATGATACCATTCTTATGTGGGTCAGAAGATCATAAATCATAAATCAGAGCATAACCCATGTAATAAAAATTGTATTCTAAAACATCATGCCATCATAACATAAATTATATATGATAAATGGACTTCATAAAAATAATTCCATCATAACATAATCAAATCAATGTAAAAATATGGTTAGAAACTGAACCCTATATTATCTTATATCGAAAATAATTTTGATAAAACACTTGAACTCCATTCTTGAGGAAAAAATCCATTCTTCTTCAAATTTGTTTCCATTCTTAACATGTCATACAAGTTTAAACTAAAAGAAGTTAATTAAAAATAAACTTGAAAACATATAATAAATTCTTCATGGAAATAATTTTCTAAAAATCCATTCATGCCGTATATGATAAAGAAAAATATTCTTCTCCTACTTTAGCTGGAAAAGTCAAAAAGTAAATCGTACTAAAAACAACAAAATATTCCTCTCATATCTTTTACTCAAAACATACCAATGGGTAAAATTAGATTTAATCCATTGTAGGATGATAGAAATAATATTACATGTTGAGGAAACATGGACGTGGAAGATAAATATTCCCCAGTAAATTCTGAAGTATAAACAATCTCAGATAAAAATGATATTGTGAGATTTTCCCTTAAAATAGGTCTGATTTGCTTTGTACGTGTCTGAACCTCCTGTATAATGATTTAAATAATGTTATTGACTTATTCATGAATTTTACTCAATGTTATGATAACATATATTATCATATTCTTATCTTCTTATTAGTAATATTTCATTACTACTTGTTATTCGTGTGTTTATTTCTTTTTGTTCTTATGCGTGTTTTGTCGAATAAATTCTTATTTTTCTTTTTTAGGTTATAAATACCTCATTTCCAGAATGATATTAGTGTAATATATATCATATTTATTCATTAAATTCATTTATATAATCATTATGCATTGAAGATCATGTAGAATGAGTTGCATTACATCGTGGAGACGGTAAGCCGTACGTATGGACAAGCGATGATATCGTTCCCAAGATCGTGGAATTGTATTGAAGTGTATACTATTTCAGAATAAATATAACGTTAAAATAATCATATACAGTTATTCATTACACCATTATACCCATCCATGTAAGGTGGTGGTAGAAAACAGATTACACAGCGGCATGGAGACGGTATTCCGTACGTACGCACGCGCGGTGATTTCATTTTCTGTAGGATGGATACAAGGTTAAATAGGGTTGTTTCATATTTATAATTACATATCAGTATATGAATGATACTGATGTTATTACTTCATAATGAAACAAAAAAATAAGAAGAAGTATAAAAAAAATAATGTTGAATGAATTGGTAACAGACATTACCTCTTCTTTGAAGCGTCTCTCCATAACCTCCACTTAGGGCACTAATGATAGTCTTTGAAGAATACCAGGACCTCTAGGATGTTTCTATGGATGTTGATAAGGGAAATAGGCATGGTTTTTCCGAGATTTAAGGATCAATGTGTTGTGAGGTGGATAGGGGGGGTTCCCTTTTATAAGGGAGGTGAGGGGCACTTTAGGAAAAACTTAAAATATTCTTTTATAATAAAGTCATATTCAGTTTATAAAGGATCCAAAATGACTTATTTCTAAGCTAAAGTGAGTATGGGTCTAAATACTATCAACCAATAGATTTTAGTCGAGTATAGGTTACTATTTTAACCTTACCATATAGATTTAACTCTAAGTTAAATAATTTATCTTTTACCATGTCTTCTTGTTTTCTTACACTATATGGTAAATAAACATATTATAACAAGAAAAACGAACCCCAAATGGATTATTTTTAATATATATAACCTTATCTATGTCATTTGGTGGAACCTTAGATTTTTAATATTAACATAAAAATTAATAATATAATATTTTTCTTAAAAATGATTTTATGTCAATTTTGACACTATTTGGTAATTGATTTTTGTGGAAATCATATCAACACAATTAGAACGAATGAAGTTAATTAAATCAATACTAATATGTCATATTATCCAATAAAATTAGTTTAATTCTTAAATAGTCTTAAATTTCATTTAATTGGGTATTTATAATATCAATTATGTTAATATTTCCTTAATAAGGCAATTGTTGTATCATCATTGTGTCATAAATAAATTATATTATTTAAAGTCCAAAAATTATAAAAAAATACGATTATGTAGGAAATAATTATATATTTATAATGTATATTTATAGTTGAATTTATCTTATTTATAACCCTTTATAAAAAATGTTTTATTTATTAAACATTGATTATAACTAATTTAACTCTTCTTTAAAAAAAAATAATAATTGTCCTAATCTAATCCATGTGGACCTAAAGGGTAATATTTTATCCCTAAGATAGATTCTGGTCGAATTACATTTATCCAATAGAATTAGGACATGTGTTAGGGTAATAATAAAATCATTTTTACCCTTAATTACCCTATTTACTTGTAACCATGGTAAATAAAAGAAAAAAGTTACTATTCACAAAAATTATTTTATTCTTTTTGAACCACATTTAACTCCTTGATATTAACCATGTCTCTCGGATTTTTGAATTCCAGTCATTGAAGCGGTAAAATTATGTTTTATGTAAATTTTCAAACTCTCCTTGGAGGAGGGTAAAAGACGGTGAAAAGTTCAATAAAGTTTTTATATATCTAAATTTATTATATAATGACTCCAATAAATTACATTGATCTTATATAGGTATTATGTATCAAATTTTACCTAAAATAAATTTAAATAAAATAAATCATTATTTAAATAAAAATTCTGTTTTTAAATAGTAACCCAGTGTTTTCACTATTCATCAAAAATTGAATGTTTTTAGAAAAATACCAAAAATCCACCCTAGGTGAATTTAGATATTTATAATCCAAGAATGAAGTCCATTTTGAAAGATAAAATTTAAAAAAAAATTCAAAAAGTGTGCATTACTATTTATAATGTCTAGTTTTAATAATATTTTAATAGTATATCGTTGTTTAGTAAAACTCGATATTGCGTACAACGCAAGCTACCGAAGAAGGTCGTGATTGCGTTTAAACCAAGACAAGCTAGTGTTGTGTGTAGGGAATCATTCCTTTGATGTTTTATATAACATAAAAACAAAATATTTCTCATAAAAATCTCGGGTGTTACATTCTATGTAACAGCCCGAGATTTTATGAAAACTATTCTTTTTAATTTTATTAATGCCTTGTGTTGTACGCTACACCAAAAGGATCTTGCACAACACGCATCCTTGACTTGCCTTGCATTACACGCAATCGCGACCTTCCTCGATAGCGTGTGTAGTACACAATAACGAGTTTCACTAAACAACGATATGCTATTAAAATGTTATTAAAACTAGCCATTTTGAATAGTAATAACCACTTTTTGAAATTTTCTAAGTTTTATTTTTCAAAATGGAATTCATTTTTAGATTCGGAGTATCGAATTTAGCCTAAGGTGAAATTTTGGTACTTTTCGGATAACTTTCATATTCTGATGAATAGTGAAAATTACTAAATTATAATTAAAAAACAACTTTTTTAATCGAAATAATTAATAGTGATAAATTATTAATTTGAGTAGTTTTAAAGTATATTTAGAATATATTTTTACAATTTAATACAATGTTGGTCATTGGATGTAATTTCACATTTAAACTAGACATAAACAAGTGTCAATCTTTTGATAGATATTGTTTTCTTAAAAACACGCTATTTGTTTTAACAGCGGGATTTAATTATAAAATTAATTAATGCAACTTCTATGTTATGAATTTGGTAAAATAGACTTCATTTTTGAATTCGGAATATGAAATATAGCTTAGGATGAAATTGTGGCATTGTTCTGAAAAACATCAATTTTTGATGAATAGTGAAACTACTAAGTGGTAGGTTAAAAACTGAATTTTGCATAAAACTTAATTTTACCGCTTCTGTGAATGGAATTTCAAAAATCTGAGAGACACGGTTGATGTCAGTAAGTAAAATGTGGTTCAATGAGATGAAAATAATTTTTTGGTGAATATTAACTTTTTACTTTTTTTTACCGCGGTTAATAGTAAATAGGGTAACTAAGGGTAAATATGATATTACTATTATCCTAAAACATGTCCTAATTCCATTGGACAAGTGTAATTCGACCAGAAACAGACTTAGGAATAAAATATGACCATTTAGGCCCACTTGGATTAGATTAGGACATTTATTATTAATTGATTTAAAGAAGGGTTAAAATAGTTAAAATCAAAGTTTAATAAGTAAATCATTTTTAATATGGGGTTATACATAAGATAAATTCGACTATAAATATTCATTAGAAAGATAAAAAGATTTTCTACATGATGGTATTTTATTTGTAATTTTTAGACATCAAATAATATAATTTATTTATGACACAAAGATGATGCAGTAATTATCTTATTAATGAAATATTGACATAATTGATAATATAAATACCAAAATAAATGTAATTTAAGACTTTTTATGAATTCCACTAATTTTCTAGGTTAATATGATATATTAGTGTTGATTTAATCAACTTGGTTCGAACATATAATTCTGTTATGACTTTCACAAAAATCATATATCAAATAGTGTAAAAATTGACACAAAATAGTTTTTAAATCAAATATTATATTATTAATTGTTATTTTTTTCCTAAAAATCTAAGGTTCGGCCAAATGACTTAGATAAGGATATATATATTAATAATAAACAATTTGGGGTTCGTTTGGCATGTTATAGTAAGTGTATTAACCATATAGTGAAAGAAAACAAAAAGACATGGTAAAAGTTAAATTAATTAACTTAGAGTTAAATCTAATTGATAAGGTTAAAATAATACCCTAAACTTGTCTAAATCCTATTGGTTGATAGTATTTAGACCCATCCCCACCTTAGATTCTAAATAAGACCCTTTGGATCCATTATAAACCGATTTTTACTTTAATATAAAATAATATTTTGAGATATTCCTAAGGTGCCCCTCTCCTCCCTTATAAAAGGACACCTCCTCCCCCTCCTCCTCACACCAATTTGAGCACTCAAGCTCGGCCAACCCCTGCCATTTTCTCCTCTACACTTCCCTAGAATAATCCTAGAGGTCCTGGTCTTCTCCAAAGACCAATCTTATTTCCATAAGTGGAGGATTCAAAGAGGCGTTCCAAAGAAGAGGTAATATCCATTACCGATCTTTTCAATTTCTTTCTTCTTCAACTTCTTCTTCTTTAGTTGTTTCAAGATAAAGTAATAACATCAGTATTACTTACATACTGATATGTTATTATAAATATGAAACAACCCTAATTAACCTTCTATCCATCCTACGGAAAAATGAAATCACCGCGCGTGCGTACGTACGGAATACCGTCTCCACGCTGTGGTGTAATCTATTTTCCACCACCACCTTACATGGGTATAATGGTGTAAAGAATAACTATACATAGTTATTACAACATCATATTGATTCTGATATATTGTATAATCCACTCCAATTAAATTCAATATTTATAGAAATGATATCATCGCTCGTGCGTACGTACGGAATACCGTCTCCACGACGCGATGAGATTCATTCTCCATGTTAACCATTTAAGAATGATTATAATGTATATATAAGAAATAATAATGAAATATATGACATTATAAAGCTACTGGATTTATGTATATATATACATATGTATGTCATCTACTTACTTCCATTTCAAGACAATAAGGAAAGGAAAACAGCATTCATGCGTACGTACGGACTACCGTCTCCATGAACGGTGTTTTTCATTTTATTTATCTACCTATTATATATATATATATACTGAATATATATGATATATAAATCATATTTTATATTTTGGAAGTAAGTAAATCATGATATAAGTAATAATTATGTCAAGAACAACAAGTCAAAACACCTACGATAAATGAAACGATTTTACCCAAAACGCTTCTTTAACATGGAATTTACAAAAGAACGGGTAATATAATGTCATAAGTGAACCATATATGATATCATAACAATGAATATGATTCTTTAATAAGTCAATAACATGATTTAAATCATTATAAAGGAGGTTCGGACACTTACAAAGCAAGTCGGACCTAAGGTAAGGGAAATATCACAATCTCATTTTTATCCGAGATTGTTTATTCGTAAGTATTTACTGGGGTGTATTTTATCATCCACATCCATGTTCCCTCAATATGTAATATTGTTTCCATCCACTTGAAATAGTTTAAATCCAATTTTACCCTTAGGTGAGTTTTTTAGTAAAGAATATGAAGGGAATCTTTTGTCGTTTTTCCGTACGAGGTACTTTTTGACTTTTCCGACAAAAGTACGAAGAATGTTTTTTTAACTTATACGGCATGAATGGATTTTTAAAACATTACTTCAAAGAAGCTTCCTTTACAAGTTTTCAAGTTTATTTTTAATAAACTTCTTTTATTTTAAAGTTGTATGACATGTTATGAAAGGAAAAATGTTTTTGAAGAAGAAAGGATATTTTCCTCAAGAATTCAATTCAAGTGTTTTATCAAAATTATTTTCCATCTAAGATAATAAAGGGTTCCGTTTCTATCCATATTTTTACATTGGTTTGACTATGTTGTGATGGAATTATGTTTATGAATTCCTTTATCATATATGAATTGATTTATGATGTCATGATGTTTCAAGAATCCCATTTTTGTTATATGTGTTATGCGATGATGTATGTTTTATGATTATGTGGCACACATAAGAAAGGATTCATTATAAGATGGGTGGGACCTATATCTCCCTCCAATGCATTGGATAAAGATTTTATATCTCATGAGATAGACATGGCTGGAATGGTAGGTTATACCGGTTCAGTGAAACAGGACTGAAACGAGGATTACTCGATTCAGAAAGGGACTTTGCCCACTAAGATAGTCTTGTCAATGAGTCTTGACTAACAAGAAATGATTCTCTATGATTATGTGTGTATGCCACAATGAGTAATGTTTTATGTTATGATTTCATTTCACTACTATGATTTATCCCATGTTATGAAATTATGCTCTCTTTTGCAGGTTAAGATTTCCAAAAATGTTATGTTCTTATGAAAATTATGTGATTGATATTTCCTTTGTTTACCCTTACTGAGCATTTGAGTTCACCCTTTTATGTTTTCTTTTCCCCAGGATATAAAGAAAGGTTTTAGGTAAAATAAAAAGGAAGATCTTTATGGGAGATGTTGAAGATCTTTCCCCACGATTAGAAGATTATACTCCGAGTTTCCAAAGACACTAAACTATTACGGTCCTTGTGTGTGTGTTTTTGTTATGTACTAAGTATTCCGCAAATGTAATGTAATGTCCATGTACGATAAGCTTCGGGTCTCTACAGTTGGTATCAGAGGAAAGGTTTAGTCAACCTTTGGAAACTAGGATGCGAGAACTTTAGTGAGATCCCTAGAGATATTTCTAAGGTATGTCTAGGGATGTCCCTAAGGTTAAGTATACGTATAGGTTATAGTACTAGAACTACGCTAACGATCATAGAATTAAACCTAAGATGTTAGATATTGAAGGTACTCCCCCTTTATTATGTTGTTTTCCCTAGCATGATTTTTGCCTCTCACACTATTCTTTTTGGGTTTTAGACGATGGCTGGAACCCGAAGGAACCGTGTTGATCAATGCAATGGACAATGCAATGATTGCCCTCCTGAACAAACAAATGTTATGGGAGATGGAGTACAAAATCTTATTGATATACTTACACAAGCTATGAGTCATTCTGGTCTTCCAAATGAGCAGAGAAGGGAACAATATTCTATTGAGTCCTTCATGAGGCAACGTCCACCATCTTTCAGTGGGACTACCGATCCACTTGTTGCTGAACAATGGATCAGTACCACTGAAAAGATATTTTCAGTTCTTCAATGTTCTGAACATGATAAAGTCATCTTAGCAGTATATCGTTTGGAAGGTGAAGCTGATCAATGGTGGAATCTTATCAAGAATACGAGGCCAAGGGATGAAATTGAGTCCATGGAATGGGACGAGTTCAAGAACTTGTTTTTCAGTAAGTACTTCCCTCGTATTCTTCGAACAAAGATGGAAAAGGAGTTTCTTGAGCTGAAGCAGAAGGATGATGAATCTGTTGGTATATACGAAGCAAATTTTACAGGACTTGCAAGGTATGCATCTGGCATTATCATCCAACCTGAAAGTAAAGTTGATCGATTTTTCAGTGGCTTAAAACCAAGTCTTCGAAGGGCATTAGCTATAAGAGACTTCAGTAGATATGAAGAAATTGTGTGTTGTGCTGTCAAGGTAGAAATGGAAGTTGGTGTTACATATCCATCTCATGGTTTTGACAAGAAACGAAAGATGGAATTCAAGGAGAAATCTCAGAATAATGGTGAAAAGAAGATGAATGTTTCCTTATGCACAAAGTGTGGAAAGAAGCATGGTGGAGATTGTCTTAAAGGGACTAGAAAATGCTTTAAGTGTGGAAAAGAAGGTCATCGAGTAGCTGAGTGTCGAAGTAATGGAAAAAGTGATTCTAATGATGTGAATAAAGCAAACAATGCAGAGAACACATCACCAACACTTCAATGCTTCATGTGCAAGGAAATGGGGCATTATGCTAATAATTGCCCTAATCCAAGGGTTAGTGATGATCAACATGAGCAACCACTGAAGGCAAAGGACAAAGGGAAATCACATGCGTTCACTCTTGGCAATGTTGAATATGACAACGATGTGGTGGAATGATTAAGTGTTTATGTAATGGGATAATGTTGTATCATTGAGTATTGCAATATTTATTGATGTTGTATTCAAAGTGATTGAGATATTTTTTGGAAATAAGATGATATGCGCATAATGAAGACGAGAAAATGAAATGTTTAATAGTATTCATGAGCTCATGATTGATATAAGGACTAAGTGATATCATGGTTTGAGTATATAGAATTTTGAGGATTTTGGTATGTGGAAAGTGTTAACTTTTAACTGCACTCATGTTTTCACTAAGGTATTCAAGAGAATACACGATTAAGGACTTTGAATGTTTGGAATGTGACCAACAAGACATATCTTATGATATGTGGGGATCAACGACAATATTAAATCTCTGGTAATCGATGTCACTATATTATGAGAGTGGACTGCAGTATTATGTATAAGCCTAAAGATTAGACTGGATTATGTTGGACATAAGTTAGTATTGTTTAAGGATAGAAGATTTTCGATATTATTGATGGGATGTTATAGTAACGTAGATTTAGAAAAAGGACAACCTGCAGGACGGGCGACAGCCCATCGCTTCGGACAAGGCTGTAGGAATCGAACCCACAACCGAAGTGCGACTGGCCTTTATCGCCTACCACTTACCTACAGGAAGTCTCTGTTTAGTAGAAACTAGTTTTATTATATTAAGCAGTATGATATATGAAGTATAAGTCCATTTTAGAAACCATATGTGATTAATCTCACTATAGATCGACTTATGTATATAATTTTTACTAACCTTTTGTTTGAGATAGATGGAATGACTCATCATTCTATCACATGATCTGCTAACACTTCACGAATAACAAATTCAACATCATTTATTTAAGAGATGAAGTAGAAATTGTTCAAGGCACGAACAAAAGTGAGATTGTACCAAAATAAAGTAAGTATTTATTCTAAGAAAATTTTCAACTTTAGGGAAATGATCTTGAAAACCAAAAAAATGTTGTCCTAGTGATCTTATACCTGATGAATCAGATGGTACCTTATATCATCACAAATCTATGGATTTGTGATTTCTGGCTTTTCTATAGCCATGTTCTCTACCACTCTCCATCAGAACATGATGGTTAGATTTCTCTTCCATATCCATATTTTCACCTATGTGGAAACCCAATGATTAGTTTATTTGGGTAATCGTTACATTTCATACTTTAGTTTTTAAAGCCAAGTTTTGGTATTCCCTTTTACGATGTGGGTTTCTATTAAAGAAACTTTCGAATAGTAAACCATTTATAACCCCGACGAATTTCGAGGGCGAAATTCATTTTAAGGGGGGGTAGAATGTAACAGCCCGAGATTTTATGAAAACTATTCTTTTTAATTTTATTAATGCCTTGTGTTGTACGCTACACCAAAAGGATCATGCACAACACGCATCCTTGAATTGCCTTGCATTACACGCAATCGCGACCTTCCTCGATAGCGTGTGTAGTACACAATAACGAGTTTCACTAAACAGCGATATGCTATTAAAATGTTATTAAAACTAGCCGTTATGAATAGTAATAACCACTTTTTGAAATTTTGTAAGTTTTATTTTTCAAAATGGAATTCATTTTTAGATTCGGAGTATCGAATTTAGCCTAAGGTGAAATTTTGGTACTTTTCGGATAACTTTCATATTCTGATGAATAGTGAAAATTACTAAATTATAATTAAAAAACAACTTTTTTAATCGAAATAATTAATAGTGATAAATTATAAATTTGAGTAGTTTTAAAGTATATTTAGAATATATTTTTACAATTTAATACAATGTTGGTCATTGGGTGTAATTTCACATTTAAACTAGACATAAACAAGTGTCAATCTTTTGATAGATATTGTTTCTTAAAAACACGCTATTTGTTTTAACAGCGGGATTTAATTATAAAATTAATTAATGCAACTTCTATGTTATGAATTTGGTAAAATAGACTTCATTTTTGAATTCGGAATATGAAATATAGCTTAGGATGAAATTTTGGCATTGTTCTGAAAAACATCAATTTTTGATGAATAGTGAAACAACTAAGTGGTAGGTTAAAAACTGAATTTTGCATAAAACTTAATTTTACCGCTTCTGTGAATGGAATTTCAAAAATCCGAGAGACACGATTGATGTCAGTAAGTAAAATGTGGTTCAATGAGATGAAAATAATTTTTGGTGAATAGTAACTTTTTACTTTTTTTTACCGCGGTTAATAGTAAATAGGGTAACTAAGGGTAAATATGATATTACTATTACCCTAACACATGTCCTAATTCCATTGGACAAGTGTAATTCGACCAAAAACAGACTTAGGAATAAAATATGACCATTTAGGCCCACTTGGATTAGATTAGGACATTTATTATTAATTGATTTAAAGAAGGGTTAAAATAGTTAAAATCAAAGTTTAATAAGTAAATCATTTTTAATATGGGGTTATACATAAGATAAATTCGACTATAAATATTAATTAGAAAGATACAATGATTTCCTACATGATGGTATTTTATTTGTAATTTTTAGACATCAGATAATATAATTTATTTATGACACAAAGATGATGCAGTAATTATCTTATTAATGAAATATTGACATAATTGATAATATAAATACCAAAATAAATGTAATTTAAGACTTTTTATGAATTCCACTAATTTTATAGGTTAATATGATATATTAGTGTTGATTTAATCAACTTGGTTCGAACATATAATTCTTTTATGACTTTCACAAAAATCATATATCAAATAGTGTAAAAATTGACACAAAATAGTTTTTAAATCAAATATTATATTATTAATTGTTATTTTATTCCTAAAAATCTAAGGATCGGCAAAATGACTTAGATAAGGATATATATATTAATAATAAACAATTTGGGGTTCGTTTGGCATGTTATAGTAAGTGTATTAACCATATAGTGAAAAAAAACAAAAAGACACGGTAAAAGTTAAATTAATTAACTTAGAGTTAAATCTAATTGATAAGGTTAAAATAATACCCTAAACTTGTCTAAATCCTATTGGTTGATAGTATTTCGACCCATCCCCACCTTAGCTTCGAAATAAGACCCTTTGGAGCCATTATAAACCGATTTTTACTTTAATATAAAATAATATTTTGAGATATTCCTAAGGTGCCCCTCTCCTCCCTTATAAAAGGACACCTCCTCCCCCTCCTCCTCACACCAATTTGAGCACTCAAGCTCGGCCAACCCCTGCCATTTTCTCCTCTCCACTTCCCTAGAATAATCCTAGAGGTCCTGGTCTTCTCCAAAGACCAATCATAGTTCCTTAAGTGGAGGATTCAAAGAGGCGTTCCAAAGAAGAGGTAATATCCATTACCGATCTTTTCAATTTCTTTCTTCTTCAACTTCTTCTTCTTTAGTTGTTTCATGATAAAGTAGTAACATCAGTATTACTTACATACTGATATGTTATTATAAATATGAAACAACCCTAATTCACCTTCTATCCATCCTACGGAAAAATGAAATCACCGCGCGTGCGTACGTACGGAATACCGTCTCCACGCTGTGGTGTAATCTATTTTCCACCACCACCTTACATGGATGGGTATAATGGTGTAAATAATAACTATACATAGTTATTACAACATCATATTGATTCTGATATATTGTATAATCCACTCCAATTCAATTCAATATTTATAGACATGATATCATCGCTCGTGCGTACGTACGGAATACCGTCTCCACGACGCGATGAGATTCATTCTCCATGTTAACCATTTAAGAATGATTATAATGTATATATAAGAAATAATAATGAAATATATGACATTATAAAGCTACTGGATTTATGTATATATATACATATGTATGTCATCTACTTACTTCCATTTCAAGACAATAAGGAAAGGAAAACAGCGTTCATGCGTACGTACGGACTACCGTCTCCATGAACAGTGTTTTTCATTTTATTTATCTACCTATTATATATATATATATTCTGAATATATATGATATATAAATCATATTTTATATTCTGTAAGTAAGTAAATCATGATATAAGTAATAATGATGTCAAGAACAACAAGTCAAAACACCTACGATAAATGAAACGATTTTACCCAAAACGCTTCTTTAACATGGAATTTACAAAAGAACGGGTAATATAATGTCATAAGTGAACCATATATGATATCATAACAATGAATATGATTCTTTAATAAGTCAATAACATGATTAAAATCATTATACAGGAGGTTTGGACACTTACAAAGCAAGTCGGACCTAAGGTAAGAGAAATATCACAATCTCATTTTTATCCGAGATTGTTTATTCGTAAGTATTTACTGGGGTGTATTTTATCATCCACATCCATGTTCCCTCAATATGTAATATTGTTTCCATCCACTTGAAATAGTTTAAATCCAATTTTACCCTTAGGTGAGTTTTTTAGTAAAGAATATGAAGGGAATCTTTTGTCGTTTTTCCGTACGAGGTACTTTTTGACTTTTCCGACAAAAGTACGAAGAATGTTTTTTTAACTTATACGGCACGAATGGATTTTTAAAACATTACTTCAAAGAAGCTTCCTTTACAAGTTTTCAAGTTTATTTTTAATCAACTTCTTTTATTTTAAAGTTGTATGACATGTTATGAAAGGAAAAATGTTTTTGAAGAAGAAAGGATATTTTCCACAAGAATTCAATTCAAGTGTTTTATCAAAATTATTTTCCATCTAAGATAATAAAGGGTTCCGTTTCTATCCATATTTTTACATTGGTTTGACTATGTTGTGATGGAATTATGTTTATGAATTCCTTTATCATATATGAATTGATTTATGATGTCATGATGTTTCAAGAATCCCATTTTTGTTATATGTGTTATGCGATGATGTATCTTTTATGATTATGTGGCAAACATAAGAAAGGATTCATTATAAGATGGGTGGGACCTATATCTCCCTCCAATGCATTGGGTAAAGATTTTATATCTCATGAGATAGACATGGCTGGAATGGTAGGTTATACCGGTTCAGTGAAACAGGACTGAAATGAGGATTACTCGATTCAGAAAGGGACTTTGTCCACTAAGATAGTCTTGGCAATGAGTCTTGACTAACAAGAAATGATTCTCTATGATTATGTGTGTATGCCACAATGAGTAATGTTTTATGTTATGATTTCATTTCACTACTATGATTTATCCCATGTTATGAAATTATGCTCTCTTTTGCAGGTTAAGATTTCCAAAAATGTTATGTTCTTATGAAAATTATGTGATTGATATTTCCTTTGTTTACCCTTACTGAGCATTTGTGCTCACCCTTTTATGTTTTCTTTTCCCCAGGATATAAAGAAAGGTTTTAGGTAAAATAAAAAGGAAGATCTTTATGGGAGATGTTGAAGATCTTTCCCCACGATTAGAAGATTATACTCCGAGTTTCCAAAGACACTAAACTATTACGGTCCTTGTGTGTGTGTTTTTGTTATGTACTAAGTATTCCGCAAATGTAATGTAATGTCCATGTACGATAAGCTTTGGGTCTCTACATTCTACCCCCCTTAAAATGAATTCAACCCTCAAAATACCTCACATTGTAACAAATAGATGAGGATACCTCTCCCTTGTCATATCCTCAAGATCCCATGTAACTTCTTCTAATTGGTGGTTCCTCTATAAAACTTTCACCAAGAAAGTGTTCTTGTTCTGTAGAACATTTTCACTATGATCCAGAATAACTATCGGTTGTTCTTCATAAGAATGATCTTTCTCCTACGGTACAACATCTGAGCTGAGTACATGTGAAGGATCAGATATGTACATTCTCAGGAGAGATACTTGGAACACATCATGAACTTGAGAGAGATTCTGTGGAAGCACCAATCGGTAAGCTACCTTCCCAACACGATCCAGTATTTCAAAATTACTGATATACCTAGTGCTCAACATTCCCTTCTTTCCAAATCTCATTATTCTTTTCCAAGGAGATATTCATAAGAACACATTATCACCCACTTCAAACTCTAGGTCTCTTCTTCGATTGTTGGCATAACTTTTTTGTTGACTCTGAGCTGCCCTTATGTGTTGTTGAATAGATCAGACCTTTTCTGCCATCTCATCAACAAGATCTGGTCCTAATAGCTTTCTTTCCCCAACTTCATCTTGGAAAGTTGGAGTTTTGCATTTCTTTCCATATAGAACTTCATAGGAATCCATCTGAATACTGGTGTTAAATATATTATTATAAGAAAATTCCACCAAAGGTTGGTGTTGATACCAAACACCATTGAAATCCATAGTCTACGCTCTTAATATATCTTCTAGAGTTTGAATTGTCCTCACAGATTGACCGTCTGTCTGAAGATGATAAGCAGTGTTGAAACTCAACTATGTATCCAGAGTATGCTGATGAATTTACCAAAACATTTAGGTAAACCTCAGATCCCGATCAGATATAATGGAAAGTGGTACTCCATGAAATCTTACCACTTCCTTTACATATATCCTAGCATGCTAATCATGTGATAAATCCTCTCTAACAGTAATGAAGTGTGCCGATTTTGTAGGACAATCAACTATGACCTAGATATCATTATTTCCTTTGGATGTTTTGGGAATTCCGGTGACAAAATCCATAGTGATGTTTTCCAATATCCATTTGGGTATGGGTAATGGTTGTAACATCCCCTTAGACTTCAGTCTCTCAACTTTAACTTGCTAACAAACCAAGCATCGAGAGACATATTCAGCAATATCTCTTTTCATGCCATCCCACCAGAAGTACTATTTCAGGTCCCTATACATCTTCGTGCTTCCTGGATGAATAGAGAATGAAGAGCTATGAGCCTCATCCAGTAGATCCTTCTTTAATTTTGGGATGGGAGGAACACAAAACTGATTCATGAACCTTATTATATTATCACAATAAAATTGAAATTCAGGAACATTTCTCACCTTCCATTGTAACTCTACATATTTTTTATGTGCCTATTTAATCTTCACATGTATAGATTTCTGAACATTAATTTGAGAAATATAATATTTTTCCCCTTCAATTATAATTCCAAGATCTATCCTTTGTAAATCCAGAAATATGAGATCTTTTGTGATCCTCATTAGTGATAAGATAGCATGGTCATGTCGACATGATGCATCTTCCACCTAGTATGCTTTCCCAGGGTGATAATGAATTGATTAGTTGTAATCCTTAATCTGCTCCAACCATTTTCTTTGGCGCATATTCATCTCCTTTTGTGTGAAAATATACTTCAATCTTTTATGATCAGTATAAATATCACACCTTTCACCATAAAGATAATGCATCCAAATATTTAATGTAAACATTACCACAGCTAATTACAAATCATGAGTTGGGTAATTTTGATCATGTATTTTCAACTATCGTGAGGCATAAGCTATCACCATATAATTTTTCATGAGAACACACCCCAATCCCTTCATGGATGCATCACTGTAGATCACAAACATTTCTCCACTACAAGCCAGCCTGAGCATAGGTGCACTAGATAATCTTCATTTTAACTCCTTGAAATTCTCTTCTCATTCCTCTATCCAAACAAACTTAACTCCTTTACGATTCAATTTGGTCAGTGTGTTAGATAATCTTGAAAAATAATTCACAAAACGTCGTTAATATCCATCCAAACCAAGGAAACATTGGATCTCAGTTACTGTTGTTGGTCTCGACCATCTTTTGATAACCTCTATTTTTTATGGATCCACAGATATCCCCTCATTTGAGATTATGTGACCCAAAAATGAATCATTTTTAAGAAAAAATATACACTAGGTAAATTTATCATAATGATTCTCCTTTCTCAGGGTCTTTCATACAATTCTCAAGCGATCTTCATGTTATTCCTTGCTCTATGAATAGACTAGAATATCATATATAAAGAATACCAGAAACTGACTAAGATAATCTCTAAAGACTATATTCACTAGATCCATGAAGATAGTAGGGGAATTTGTAAGATCAAATGGCATCATTATAAATTCATAGTGTCCATACATTGTAAAGAAAGTCGTCTTTGGTATATCCTCCCTTTTGACCCTTAATTGATGATACCCTGAATGAAGATCAATCATGGAAAAGTATTGAGATCTGTATAGTTGGTAATATAATTCATCAATAGTTGGGAGAGGATATTTGTTCTCGATATTGATCTTTTTATGTTCTTGATAATCAATACAGAGTCTCATTGATCCATATTTCTTATTAACAAACAGAACAGGTGCTCCATAAGGTGATACACTAGGACGTATGAATCCCATATCAAGATTCTCTTGGAGTTGATTCTTCAATTCCTGCAACTCAATTGGGGCCATTCTATAAGGTGTCTTTGAAATAGGTATAGCACCCGGTATGAGTTCTATTGAAAACTCATCTTCACGATTTAGTAGAATACATAGAAATTCCTCCAGAAATACATCATCAAACTTGCATACAATGGGAATAATCGTGAGTTTATCTCCAACCATTTGATATAAATAACCTTCATTTAGTGGAATAAAGACCCATATGATGGAATAAATTACCACCGGAAGTATATGTTCATCCTTGCATCAATAGATGATCATAGATTGATCTAGAATATGAAATGTGACTTCCCTTATTTTTTAATCAATATGAGCTCCATATAAAGAAATCCAATACATGAAACGAATTACATCAAATTCCACTATAGTAAGGATCACAAGATTTATAGGAATCACATTCCCACAATCTTCAATCGGAGAGGAATTATAAACTTTTAATGTGACTGTTGTTCCATTAGGGGTTGTCACAGCTAACTCCATAGTTAATTGTTGAGGTAGTACAGCGATTCCCTTAGAAAATTCTTTAGAAATAAATGAGTGGGTGGATCCAGAATCAAATTAAACATTTTCTACTTTATAGTGGATGGTAAGTGTACCTTTCACCACTTCGTTATCATACTCCACATCACTGATAGAAATTGCATGTGACATTCCATTGTCTTTGGCCTTAAGAGTTTTTTGATGTCTATCATCATAAAAAACCATTAGATTAAGGAATTTATTGTCATAATGCCCTATTTCCTTTCACTTGTAACATTTAAGTGTAGGAGGTGCACTCTGTGTAGCATTTTCATTTTTATCAATACTAGACATATTCCTCCCATCATTGCGGCATTCAAATTCTCGATGACCTTCCATTCCACATTTGAAACATTTACTTGTCCCTTTAAGAAAACTCCCTACATATTTCTTTCCAAACATTGAGCATAAGGGAAAACACTTCTTGTTTTCAGTGTGCTCTTTATATTTATTTTTTGAATTCCATTTTCCTCTTCTTATCAAACCCATATGACTGATGGGTTACTCCAATATCCATCTCATCCTTGAGAGCACCTCGAACGATTTCTTCATATCTATTGAATTCCCTTATGGATAACACCCTTAGAAGACCTGGTTTTAAGCCACTAAAGAATCGATCGATCATACACTCAAGTTGGATAATAATCCAAGAAGTGTACCTTGCAAGTATTGTAAAAGTTTCTTCATAGGTACCAATAGGATCATCATCCCTTTTCTTCAGTTCAAGAAACTCTTTCTCTATCTTTGTTCAAAGAATACGAGGGCCGTACATATTGGAATATATGTTCTTGAACTCGCCACATTCCATTGATTCAATTTCATCCATTTTCTTCATATTCTTGATATGATTCCACCTTTGATAAGCTTCAACATCAAAATGATATACAGCTAAGATGAATTTATCATGTTCATAACATTAAATAACTGAAAATATCATTTCAGTGGTATAGATCCACTGTTCATCCACTAATGAATCAGTAGACCCATGGAATGAGGGTGGAAGGTGTCTCATGAAGGATTCAATAGAATGTTGCTCCTTCCTTTGCTCTTTGGAAGTCCTACATGATTCATAGCTTGAGAAAGTTGTGTGAGCATGGATACATGATTTTGAATTCCAGCTCCCATAACGTTTGGTTGCACAGGGGGACAATCATTGCATTTCCTGCCGTATTCCACATTGACACGGTTCCTTCAGGCTCCCGCAATTGACTAAAACCATGAAAAATGATGTGAGAAACACTAATTATAATTAGAAAACCACATAATCAGGAATAAAATTTCCCACATAAGGCCTTATCCTAGGTTATTCATGGAAATTTCTAAAAGGCTAAGATTGTGTTCTTTGCTTAGATATATCCTTAATGTTCTTACTAAGGCTTTCATATCCTTATTTCCAATGGATGACTATAACCCTCCTCTCATACCAACTATAACGACCCATACATTAAATACATTTTTATTACCTCAAAATTGAAGCACACTTATTACAACATATAACAAAACCATGAAAGGCCCATATAGGTATAGTGTCTTTAGAAACTGTGAAACATAAAAAACTAGTTCATAAATAATCTAGACTGTTGCCCTTTTATTTTATCCTATCTGGAGTCCCTTTTGGCATATCTTACTTAATATCCATATTCCTAACATGGGGAAAAGAAAACATACAAAATAGTGAGATCAAATGCTCAGTAAAGCTAAACAGAAGAAATATCAATCACATCATATTCATAAGAACATTACATTTTGAAAATCCGAACCTGCAAAAGAGATCATAATTTCATAACATGGGATAAATCATAGTAGTGAAATGTAATCCCAAAAATCATGACATGAAACTTTTTGGAATACAATCATTATCATTGATAATAATTTCTTGGTAGTCAAGACTCATTTCCAATACTATCTTAGTAGACAAAGTCCATTTTTGAACTTAGTTCACCCCTCGTTTCAGTCCTGTATCACTGAACCGGATTAACCTTCCGTTCCATCCATTTCTATCTCATGATATATAAATCTTTAACCAATGCATTAGTGGGATATATAGGTCCCACCCATCTCATAATGATACCATTCTTATGGGATTCTTAATTATCATGCCATCATAACATAAATAATATAAGATAAAAGGACTTCATAAATATAATTCCATCATAACATAATCAAATAAATGTAAAAATATGGATTTAAATAGAACCCTATGTTATCTTAGATAGAAAATAATTTTGATAAAACACTTGAACTCCATTCTTGAGGAAAATATCCTTTCTACTTCAAAAACATTTTTCCTTTCTTAACATGTCATAAAATTTTAAACTAAAAGAATTGAATTAAAAATAAACATGAAAACGTGTAAAGGATTCTTCATGGAAATACTATTCTAAAAATACATTCATTCCGTATAGGTTAATGAAATACATTCTTCTTGTACTTTGGCCGGAAAATTCAATAAAGTACCTCGTACTAAAAACGACAAAAGATTCCTTTCATATCATTTACTAAGAACATACCAATGGGTAAAGTTAGATTTAGAAAATTTTAGGAGGATATAAATAATATTACATATTGAGGAAACAAGGATGTGGATGATAAATATTCCCCAGTAAATTCTGAAGAATAAACAATCTCGGATAAAAATGAGATTGCGAGATTTTCCCTTACCTTAAGTCTGATTTGCTTCGTACGTGTCCGAACCTCCTGTATAATGATTTAAATAATGTTTTTGACTTATTCCATAATCTTACTCATTGTTATGATATCATATATGGTCATATGCTTTTCTTCGTTTTAGTAATATTTCATTTTCTACTTGTTATTCGGGTGTTTATTTCTTTTTGTTCTTATGCATGTTTTGTTGAATAAATTCTCATTATTAATTTTAGGTTATAGATACCACATTCCCAGAATGATATTAGTGTAATATATATCATATTTATTCATTCAATTCATTTATATAATCATTATGCATTGAAGATCATATAGAACGAGTCACATCACATCGTGGAGACGGTAGGTCGTATGTACGCACGAGCAATGATATCGTTCCCATGATTGTGGAATTTTATTGAAGTGTATACTATTTCAAAAACATTGTCACATTTCAATAATCATATATAGTTATTGTTTACACTATTATACCCATCAAAGTAAGGTGGGGGTGGAAAATATATTACACCACGGCGTGCAGACGATATTCAGTATTTAAGCACGCACGGTGATTTCATTTTCTGTAGGATGGATAGAAGTTGAAATAAGGTTTTTTCATATTTATAATAACATATAAGTATATGAGTGATACTGATGTTATTAATTTATAACTAAACAACTAAATTAGAATAAGTATAAGAAGAAATAAAGTTGAATGAACCGGTAATAGATATTACCTCTTCTTTGAAGCGCCTCTTTTTAACCTCCTCTTAGGTCACTAAAGATGGTCCTTGAAGAATACCAGAACGTCTAGGATGTTTCTATGGAGGTTGAGAAGGTCAACTATCCAGGTTTGGCCGAGCTTGAAGGCTCTAAGTGGTGTGAGGAGGAGAGGGAGGAGGTGCCCTTTTATAAGGGAGGAGAGGGGCACTTTAAAAAAAACATAAAATACTATTTTATAATAAATTCATATTCAGTATATAATGGATGTAAAGTGACTTATTTGGAATATAAATTGGGGATGGGTCGAAATCCTCTCAAAAAATATATTTTTGAAAATTTTAGGTTACTATTTTAACCTTATCATTTATATTTAACTCTAAGATAAATAATTTAAATTTTACCGTGTCTTCTTGTTTTCTTACACTATATGGTTAATAAACATACTATAACAAGACAAAAGAACCCCAAGTGGTTCAGTTTTAATTTATACAACCTTATCTATGTCATTCTACCGATCCTGATATTTTTAGGAATAAAATAACAAGTAATAATATAATATTTGTTTTAAAAACTATTTTATGTAAATTTTGACACTATTTGGTAATTTATTTTTTTGAAAATCATAACAGAATTATTTGTTCTAAAAAAGTTAATTAAATCAATAATAATATGTCATATTAGACTATAAAATTTGTTTAATTCTTAAAAAGTCTCAAAATTTATTTATTTTGGTATTTATAATATCAATTTTGTTAATATTTCCTTAAAAGGTAATTACTGCATCATTATTATGTCATAAATAAATTAATTTATTTAAAGTCTAAAAATTATAAACAAAATACCATTATTTTGGAAATATTTTTATCTTTATAATTAATATTTATAGTCTAATTTATCTTATTCATAACACTGTATAAAATATGTTTCATGTATTAAACTTTGATTTTAACTATTTTAACTATTCTTTAAAAAAATAATAAGTGTCCTAATCTAATCAAAGTGGACCTAAATGGTAATATTTTATCCCTAATGTTTTATTTGGTCGAATTAAAGTTATCCAATAGAATTAGGACATGTGTTAGGGTAATAATAATATCATTTTTACCATTAATTAACCTATTTACTTTTAACCATGGTAAATAAAAGAAAGAAGTTAATATTCACCAAAAATTATTTTTATCTTACTGAACCACATTTTACTCCCCTATATTAACCATTTCTATCAGATTTTTAAAATTCCACTCACAGAAGCGGTAAAATTAAGTTTTATGTAAATTTTCAAACTCTCCTAGGAGGTGGGTAAAACACGGTGAAAAGTTCAATAAAATTTTTATATATCTAAAATTATTATAAAATGACTACAATGAATTAATTTGAACTTATATAGTTATTATGTATCAATTTTTACCTAAAATTATTTTAAATAAAATAAATTATTGTTTAAATAAAAGGTCAGTTTTTAAATAGTAACCCAGTGTTTTCACTATTCATCAAAAATTTAATGTTTTTAGAAAAATACAAAAAATTAACCCAAGGATAATTTCGATATTCCGAATCCAAAAATGAATTCCATTTTGAAAGATAAAATTTAAAAAATTTCAAAAAGTGGGTATTACTATTCATAATGGCTAGTTTTAATAATATTTTAATAGCATATCATTGTTTAGTGAAACTAGGAATTGCATACCACACAAGCTATCATGGAAGGTCAAAATTGTGTTTAAATAAAGCCAAGAAAGTTTTGTGTAGTGAATGATTCTTTTGATTACGTATATAACATTAAAACAAAATATTTCTCATAAAAATCTCGGGTGTTACATATGTGATTGTTCTACATCTTTCATGATCGGTTTCTTAGATCTACTTAGATCTACTTATTCTCTTATCTCAGTTTCATAGATCTACGCCTGTTATGGGTAGAAATAAGTTTTTGGTACCATGTTTGATGAGTTTTGGTCTTGGTCTTACTAGGAGGAGAGATCTATGGCAGGTTCTTGATGAAACAACCCGGTTTTCTTGAGTGTTCTCAACCATTGTTGTTTTGGTCAAAACCTTCGAGGTAGGTGGTTCCGTCCTGGCTTTCCAATTTGTTTATCATTGTATTTTCTTGATTTATTTCAATTTTTTTATTTAAATTAAAATAATAATATTTTCTTTCAGTTATTTGATAAAAACTAGATTCTATTGAATTGAGATATTTGAAATGTTTTTGGCATATAATTTTGGGAAAACCGCAATTCCATTGAATTGGGTGTGTTTATGGAAATTGGAAGATCTAAATTGTTTAATTTAAATTGTGGATTTGATGAAAATGATTTCAATTAAATTCTTGAATTTAATTGTGAAATGAATATTGTAATGATGTAATGGGTTTTGAATGGATTTCAAACTAATGAAAATGGATTGCAATGGATTTGATAGAAACCCATTGGTTTTATCTTTTGGAAATGCATGTTTTGAATAAAACCTGTTTTGGTTTAGAAGGAATGAAATTTGCACTTTTTGAAATGGTAGAATGGGATTGATCGTATTTTAAGCATTCTTAAAACAGTTCACCCCTCATTTAAGAGCGAATGCAAGCCTTAGGAAGTTAGTGAGATATATGGATACACTCTATGCTATGACAATGTTCAAAAACATACATGCAGAGAGTCACATCCTCGACGTGTTGGTGACGAGTCTCCTTTGGCCAGTATCATAGGGACTTGTGTATACAAATTTTACTGAGTTCACACAGAGAGTGTGAAATCCTATAACTGGTTAATACTGTCGTACCTTTTGGTAGATGACCATGTTACTCACATGTTTATTTATATTTGAGATATAAATGTATGCCAATTCTTGTGAACAACTTTACATGCATGCTAAATTTATATAAACTATTCTATATAAATTTTTTACATAAGCCATTGTTTTAGAAATATTCCATCATTTGTAATTCCTTTTCTTAAAAAATCTATTCCCATTATTTGAAAATGTTCAGCATATTTTGTTATAATATGATTTTGAATTTCCAAACCTGTTTATTTGAAAATTAAAATATTTTCCGTTGGATAATCTATATTTGGTATCAGTTATGGAATCATTGGTTGTATCCTATTGGGAAAAGGATCACACCCAAATTTTTCCTTCGGGTGTTTATATATTTCCTTCATTCAGGATCAAGCAAAGGGATGGAATATCATGGAGGAGGATCCAGTTGTCGATCTTATATTTGATAAATTTTGTCCTTAGGGACTGTTTTTTCATTTTTTTTGTACTTGGGTTATAGTACATTGGGCTTTTTGTGCCAAGTTGTATTCTGGAAGATCACTCCCAATGGAGTTTCTTTTTGTTATGCATATTTTCATTCCTCTTTTTCTTCCACATTATTGTGGAAAAATTGTTCCCACTTGTCTGTTGTATGATTTCAGGTTCTAGTCGCTGACCCATGGGGATTGGGAATGCCATTCGGGCTAAGTCAGGTCCGGCTCAGTTATCGGGTTACCAGGGTAGGCGGGCTAGTTTGTGAAAAAATGGTATCAGAGGCGAGGTTAAGCATCATTACTTGATGATAGTATGCATTTGAGTTTTCATGTCGGGACTTAGGAGGCAATTTTGATTGAGTTCTTGGCCAACTCTGACCATAATGAACCTTAAGTCACCTGGGTTGGTTAGGGAAATACGACTTGTGGATTAGTTATAGTATTTTCCCTGTTTTGAATTTGATAGAGTTGAATCCAAATCCAGTTAATCCCTTCTATTAAGAATAGTTTTCCTTGTTACTCTGTTTGAGTGTTAATCAAATGTCTTTTTATGTTGTGTAGCAATATGCCTTCGAGAAGACGTGGAAATCAGATCCAAAAAGAGGTTGTTGCTGAATCTCAACAAGCGAGACCTATTTTAGATCCGATTATGGTTGAGGTGATTGTTCGCATTGTCCAAGCTCTGGGACAGGAACAAACTCTAGTTCCTATTCAGGATCCAGCTATAGATCCTCATAGTGATATTCTCCAAAGTCATTCTCAAGAATTCCTACACCAGAAGCCGCCAGATTTCAAAAGCTACATTTAACCTCAACATGTTGAGGAATGGTTGAGTAAGATTGAACGTCTATTTGTGTTCTTGGAAAAACCTGATGGGATCAAGGTGAAGTGCACCGCCTTAGTACTTGTGGGACCCAGTAAGAGATGGTGGGACACAATGGTGACTGCTGGGAAACATGAGGGTTTTGAGTGGAAAGAATTTTGGGTTATTTTCACTAACCAGTTCTATCCAAAATCAATGCTGTTGACCAAGGATGTGGAGTTTTTCAAGCATGAGCAGGCCCAAAAAACCATGACTGAGTACTAAAATCTCTTTTCTGAGTTGGTACAGTTTGATCCTAATATTGCATGTAATGAGAGGATGGAGGATCGACGATTCATGTTTGGACATCGATCAAATATCAATTCTCAAGTATTCCTACTAAAGATACCCACTTATGCTGAGGTAATGGATAGGGTGACGATGGTAGAGATGGACTTGGAAGGAAAGTCAGGGTTAAAGGAAGTTCTTTTCCATCCTAGTGTCAGTGTGGGTTCCTTTAATGGTAAAAAGAAGTGTGACTTTTCTCATGGTAGTCCTCGACAGTAGAGTCATCCAAAACCTCTGGTAGCACCAGGAGGGGATTCTTTGACTTTATATCAGTGTTGGACGCTAGGATATTCTAAGAGGGTTTGTACTAAGGCGCCCAAGAACTGTATCTCCTGCGGATTTTTAGGGAACATACAGATATTCTGCCATCACTTCTCTACTCCATATAGTGGAACATGATCATCAGCACCTCTAGAAACTACGGGGCAATCAAATGCTTCATGTGCAAAAGGGTTCCAGCCACAGGCATCCAGAATGAAGCTTCTTCACATAGTGAAAGTATTGCCAGAGTTTGCTGATGTATGACCCGAAACTGTGAGTGGTAACATTACTATTGCTTCATCTTTAGTGACATCTCTTTTTGATACTGGTGCATCTCAATCTTTTATTTCAACGCATGTTATTAATTTTTATAATCTACCTTTGGAGATTTTATCTTGTGCGATAGATATTACTATACCCCTTGGTGGGTAGACTGCCACCCAGTGGTCATTCTCCAAAGATGGTGTTATGTGTTATCGAAACTGTTACGTTGTGCCGTTGGCATCGAGGAATAATGTGATGGGGGGATTCCATAACTCACAGTGGGTTGTACACCCAGGAAACATGAAGATGTTCTATGACATGCAGTGATAGTTCTAGTGGCTGGGTATGAGACGAGACATTTCGGAGATTGTATCTCATTACTATACATGCCAGCAGGTGAAATCCAAGCACCAGAAACCTTCAAGATTTCTTCATCCACTTCCATTCCCTACGTGGAAGTGGAATGAAATCCCTATGGAATTCGTGGTTCGGTTAACTCAAACCGAGTGAATGAAGAATGCGATAAGGGATGTGATCGACATGCTAACCAAGTCAGCTTACTTTATACCTATTCGAGATTCAACCAAATTTTAGGTGTTGGGAAATATCTATTTGAATGAAGTTGTTCATTTTCACGGAGTTCTATCTACTATAGTCTCTAATAGGGATCCTTGGTTTACTTCTCGCTTTTGGAGAGGACTTCTGGAGGCATTGGGATATCAGGTCTATTTGAGCACGGCCTACCATCCACATTTAGATGGCCAGATAGAGAGGGCTATTCAGATCCTTGAGGATATTCTCCAGGCTTGTGTTCTAGACTTTGGTGGGCCTTGGGATGATCAACTAGGGATAGTTGAGTTTTCTTACAACAACATTTATGATTCTACACTCAAAATGGCTCCTATTGAGGATTTGTATAGCAATCCTTTTAAATCCAATTTATGTTGTTCAGATATTGGTGAATGTTCATTGGTAGGACTGAGTATGGTCCAAGAGATGACAGCTAAGATCCAGTTGATTCATCAGAGGATGTTGATAGCACAAAGTCGGTATAAGTCTTATGATGATCGTTGTCATAATCCTTTACGGTTCTAAGTTGGTGACCAATGGTTCTTGAATGTTTCACCCTGATTAGGTAATCGACGGCTTGGGATGCAAGGGAAGCTTGCTCCACGTTTTGTGGAACCTTTCGAGGTTGTTGGTCTTATAGGGAAAGTTGCTTACCGTCTAGCTCTACCACCACAACAGACGTTGACACATAATGTGTTCCATATATCGCAGTTGTGAAAGTATCTCTCTGGTCCCTCCCATGTTGTGAGATGGAGTGATCTTGTGATTAATCCAGATTTATCTGTGACTGAATGACCAGTCAGGGATGTTGATTCTGAGACCAAGGTACTTCTTGGGAGAATGATACCTCTGGGCCGTGTACTTTGGCAGAATGGTTCTGATTCTCATGAGATGTGGGAAATGGAGGAACTAATGGAAGATAAGTTGCCTCATATTTTTGACATTGAGGGTACTTCATAGGCTTTGTGGGGATAGAAAGATCTTATGGTGGGGAGATTGTAACATCACGTTATGTTTTAAGGTTCTTTTGATGTATTGAAGTACCTCTGTTTTAGAGTAGAATCGTGGGGTGTGTTTGGGTGAACATTTAATGAAATCTAAAGGACAATGTGTTTTACACAGTTTGAGCACTATTTGAAAAACCTTGTGACCAAACCGTGCCAACAATGAAACCTGGACAGTAGCTTCCGCATGGGCGGTGCACAATTTATCTAACCGTGCAGCCAAACCATGCGAGAAGGGTGGCTGTGGTAGTATCTCATGCACAGTTAGGGAACAGTTTGTCAAACTGTGTGGCCAAACCATGCATCCACTTAAATGAAATCCTAAAATTGTGGATCTCGCTCGGTTTTTCCTCTAATTGCCCTGTTATTCCTCCTATGTGGTCTTATCTCGGGATTTGACCTCTCTAAAGGTCAGAGAGTGTCCTTCCATTGTTCCGGAGGCAATCCAAAGGTTCCTTATTGTGAATCGAATCCAGACTCTTGAGGTATGTGATCGTTCTACATTGTTCTTGATCGGTTTCTTAGATCTACTTAGATCTACTTCTCCTCTTCTCTTGGTTCCTAAGATATACTCCCGTTAGGGGTAGATCTATGTGAGTGGTACCAAGTTGGATGTGTTTTTCTCTTGGTCATACTAGGAGGAGATATCTATGGCGGGTTCTTGACGAATCAACTCGATTTTCTTGAGTGTTCTCGACCATTGTGGTTTTGGTCAAAATCATTGAGGTAGGTTGTTCTATCCCGACGTGCCAAATTGATTATCATTGCATTTGATTGATTTATTTCAATTGTTTATTTAAAATCAATTTCTCAAATTTTCTTTCAATTAATTGACAAAAACCTGATTACATTGATTTGAGATATTTGAAATGGTTTTGACATAGAAATTTGGGAAACCCCCAATTCCATTGAATTGAATGTGTTTATTGAAATTGGACGATTTAAATTGTTTAATTAAAATTGTGAATATGAAGGAAATGATTTCAATTAAATTTTTGAATTTAATTGTGAAATTAATTTTGTAATTATGGAATGGGATTTTAATGGATTTAAAACATATAAAATGGATTAAAAAGTATTTGATAGAAATCCATTAGTTTTATCTTGTGTAAAGGCATGTTTCGAATAAAACCTATTTTGGTTTTCAATGGAATGAAATTGGAAAATTTTCAAATGAGTGAATTGGATTGATCGTATTTTATGAATTTTTAAAATAGTTCTCCCATAATTTAAGAGCGCATGTCAGCCTTAGGTAGTTAGTGAGTTATTTGGATACACTCTACACTACGACAACGTTCTAAAACATACTTGCAGCAGGTCACATCGCTGACGGGTTGGTGACAAGTCACCTATGGCCAGTTTCATAGGGACGTGTGTTCATACACATTTTTCTATGTTCACATAGAGAGTGATGAATCCTATAACTATTTAATACTATCATACCTTTTGGTAGATTACCATGTTGATCACTTTTTTATTTCATTTTGAGATATAAATGTATGCCAATGCTTGTGAACTATATAACATGCCTGATAAATTTATATAAATTGTTTTATATAAATTCAATACATAAGCCATTTTTTTATAAACATTCCATCATTTGTAAAGCCTTTTCTTGAAATATTTATTCCCATCAATTCAAAATGTTCAACATCTGTTGTTAGAATATGATTTTGAATTTCCAAACCTATTTATTTGAAAATTGAAAGATTTTCCTTTGGATAATCTATATTTGTCATCTATTACAGAATATTTGTTGGTATCCTACTGGGCTTAGGCTCACACCCTACTATTTCCTTCAGTCGTTTGTAGAGTTCCTTCTTCTACGCTCAAGCAAAGGGAAGGAATCTCTTGGAGGAGGATACAGTTGTTGATCTTATCATTGGTGAATTGTGTCCTCAGAGACTTTGGGACTATTTTTCCATTTTTTGTACTTGGGTTTGTAGTACCTTTGGATTTTTATGCCATGTTGTATTCAGGCACCTCACTCCTAGTGGAGTTACTGTTTGTTATGAATATTTTCTTGTCTCTTTTGCTTCCACATTCCTGTGGAAAAATCATTCCCAATTGTATGTTGTATGATGTCAGGTGCTAGTCACCAACTCATGGGGTTCATGAACACCCTTCAGGATATGTCAGGGATGGCTCGGTTATTGGGTTACCAGGGTACCTGGGCTGGTTCATGACTACCCAGGTTCATGAGAGAGACAGACCCACAGGCGGCTGAGGATTGACTGGAGGCCATTGTAAGAGCTTTCCTACTAGTTTGGACACCATTTGATCACATGGTGATTCATGCTACCATCCTTCTACAAGAAGAAACATGTAGATTTTGGAGCTTGATGCTCCATGTTCATGACAAGGTGAATCTTTTGGAGGAAGACTTTGAGATCCTGTTTCGGGCAGAGTTTTTCCCGATGACTCTTCACAGAGTGCAAATACAAGAGCTTCTTCATCTGCAGCAGGGGTAGCATGACTGGGGTTCAGTACTCAGTGAGGTTCACTGACGTGTCACGCTACTCCACAAATATGCTGCAAGACCCATTCTTCAGGGACCGAATATTCAAGAAGGGACTCAGGTGAGATATCAGGGATTCAATGATCTCACTCAGCATCCTGACGCATGAAGGGGTGTTAGAGAGAGCCCTATTAGTGGAGAGTTTCCTTACCGATCAGTCACCAGTAGCGAGACCCACCACCAGTCGTTACGTAGTGGCGTCTTATGACTCTTCCACTAGACAGGAGTCACATCGGACCAAGAAGACCAAACCTTCAGTTGGAAGACCGTATGATTCAGGTTTGGTTGTGCAGTGAACCCGAGGTAGAGCTAGTCTTTCTAGGAGTAGGAATTGTTACATGTGTAGTGGGTGAGGTCGCATGGGTTGTGACTATCTGACTCATGGTACAGATGATCAGAAGATGGTCGAAGGACCTCCTAGGCAGAGACATCAGTTCAACTGAGCAGGTCTGCAGGGATCAGGTGAATGTCGCAGAGGAGTTTGTCGTGTAGATGGATGTGGGAAACGATTCGAGTTTTTACCACCACCACCACCACCACCAGGTTTTCCACCCCGAGCATTGGGAGCTACTGGACAGGGGCGAGTTCTGCTCTAAGTAGCTGAGTCCTATGATCACAACGCTCCTATGATGATACGATGTATGATCTGTGCCTTCTCTAACGTAGCTGTAGTACTTATAAACACAGGTTCTGACCATTATTTTATTTCTACTACCCTTGTTTGGAGCTCGAAGATTCCGATAGAGTCTTCGGATCGATCCTTACATATAGGGGCTCCCACATGAGCAGATTCCACGTTTACGCACTAGTTCTAGTTGTATGAGCTTACTCTAGGAGGCGGGAGCTTTTGTAGGGATCTCCAAGTAGTGGCGTCGAGACCTTACGATGTCATATTGTGAATGGACTGGTTATCTTAAGTCCATGATCAGAGTGACTGTATTTGGCGCAAAGTGTGGTGTGTATGCACGAATATGACTAGGATTACCTTCACCATTGAGAGGGGAGCCTTTGCAACACATGGTGGACTAACCCGGAGGAGAGTGAAACTGATCAATCATCAGTTAAATAGCTTTATCCTCGCAGTGGTTTATGTGGGGATTTTGAGATACCTTGTAGTGGTGGACCAGTAGGCGGATGTCTTCCTTGATGATGTTTTGAGTCTACCTCCTCTAATGTAGGTGTAATTTTACATTGAATTGTACCCCGGGAAGGCACCGATATCTACAAATAGCGTATCGGATGGCTCCTGTGGAGCTTTGTGAGCTGCAGTTATAGTTGGAGTACTTACATGGGATTGGACTCATTCGGGCTTGTGTATCTACTTGGGAAGCCCCAATTATGTTCACCAAGAAGGTGGATGAGAGCTTGAAACTTTCTTTCAACTCTCGTCTCCAGAACCAGGTGATCGTGATGAACATGTTCCCACTCTCGAGGATTGAAGACCACTTTGATCAGCTGAATGGAGCACGATGGTTCTTGAAGATAGACCTCAGATCAGGCTATCACTATCTATGAGTTCACAACGAGGATGTGTAGAAGGAAACTTTTATATGTCATTACGACTATTACAAATTCTTTATCATTCCATTTGTCGTAACCAATTCTCCAGCAGTGTTCGTGGGACTCATGAACATGATCATTCAGCCATACCTTGATCTCTTTATAGTAGTCTTCATCGACAAAATTTTGATCTACTCGAATACAGTGGAGGAGCATGCCTATAATTTACAGGTAGTACTGGACACACTCTGAGAGCACCAAATTTATGGTTAGCTCTTGAAGTGCCAGTTATAGATCCTAGAGGTTCAAATTTCAGGATATGTCATATAGGAGGGTGGAGATGCAATGGATCTAGTTAATGTTGAGAAGGTACATTCTTGGGATCCACCTAGGAGTGTGACAATGGTACAATGCTTCCTTGGATTAGTAGGATACTACAAGAGATTTCTTCAAAATTTCTCAAGATTTAGAGAACCACTTTTGTCATTGATGAAGAATGGGAAACCCTTTGTGTTGTCGAAGAGATTCTATTGGAGTTTTTAAAAGATGAGGCATATTCTAATTAGTTCCCCCATCATGAGGCTTTCGGAGGAGGGAATAGGGTAGCAATCTACTGCGACGCATCAGGGACCGAGCTCGGATGAGTCCTGATTCATGAGTGAGTAGTTATCGCATGTGGTTCTCAACAGGTGAGATAGCAGGAGCTGCACTATGCTACCTATGACTTGGAGTTAGCAGTTGTGGTCTTCTCCTTGAAGATGTGGTGACACTATACGATGGATGAATGTTTTACAATCTACTGTGATCATAAGAGTCATAGGTATATCTTCTCTCATAAGGAATCGAACCTGAGACAACGACGTTGTATTGAGTTACTCCAGAACTATGACTTTGAGATATTATATACTCCTGGGAAGGGGAACGTTGAAGAAGATGCACTCAGCAGGAGGTCTGGTATACAGCTTCTAGGCGAGGCGACGAAGAACCTAGCCACTTTGTAGATATCCTTTCTGGATCGGGATGGAGCATTTTTTCTTTAGTCTCTTATAGTCACTCCCCCTCTTCTTCTTCATATTAGGGAGGAACAATGTAGGGATGCTAACTACAGCGATCGATGTGCTCATAGGACTGGCACCTGATTGATTTTTTGAATGTGGGGAGCACATCATCCTATTAAAAGGATGTAACATGGTACGAGTGTCACATTGGGAGTAAGTGATGATGGAGTTCAACACATCCCCTCTAGAGGTACATCTACGAGTGGAGATGATGTAGTAGGGTCTTTGATAAAAGCACTGGTGGCCGAGAATGAAGAAAGTTGTTGCATAGTTTGTCTCTCGGTTCTTCACTTATTAGCAAGTGAAGGTGGAGCATCAAGTACAAGGTGGATTGGTTCATCCTATAGAGGTCCCACAGTGGATGTGTGATGGGTTATCCATGGACTTTGTGACAAGACATACACTTACATCTAGGGGACATGAATAGATTATGGTGATCGTCAATGGACTCACCAAGTCGGCCCACATCCTACTGATCCGAGAGAGGGGTTCAGTAGAGATGTTGGGACACCTCCATGATCAGGAGATTGTGTATCTACCTAGAGTACCCAGGATGATTATCTCCGATCGTGATGAATGTATAACTTCCCAGCTATAAAAGGGGTTGCAGGTGGCTTTTGGGATGCAGCTGTGTTTGAGCACCGCCTTCCATCCCTAGATGAATGGCTAGACTGAGTGGACCATTCAGAGCCTTGAGGACATGATGATTGCTTTCATCCTCGACATCAGTCGTAGTTGGGAGTATCACATGCATTTGGAGGATTTTGCATACAAAAACAGCTATAACTCTACCATTGGTATGGCATCTTTGGAGGTGTTGTACATGGGTCCTTACAGATCACCATTGTGCTAGACTGACCCAGGGGAGTCAGCACTCCTGGGACCAAAGATGGTTCGGGCTACCACAGAGAAGATGCATATCATATTAGGGAAGATGAAGACTAAACAGACCAGGCAGATTTTATATGACTCCTGGAGATAGAGACCTCTAGAGTTCGAGGATGGGGGCCACATCTTTGTGTGGGTCTCACCTCGATGAGGTTTTCATAGATTTGGTTGGGGTATCACGTTATCTCAGAGGTTCATTGGACCCTTTCAGGTCATCAGTATTGTTAAAAGGTGGATTACCTCTTAGCACATCTACCACAGTTGCATTGGGTGCATGATGTCTTCCATGTATCCCATCCAAGGAGATACACACATGACCATTCTCACATCATCGACCTCAAGGAGCTGGACATCGACGACTGGGTTACTTTTACAGAGGTTCCAGTAGAGATTGAGGATCTATAGGAGTAGGTCCTTTGTGGGTGGTCGATATCTCTAGACTGCATTTTTTGGTAGCACGAGAACCTCCATGAGAGCACATGGGAGAGGGAGGCTCAGATACATGATCAATACCTCCACTTGTTCCCTTAGTTTGAGTTGTGGCTTACGGGGAATACAAATTTAGAGGTCGGGAGAATATAATGACCCAGAAATTCCAGGTTATTTTTTTTAATATTTGAAAATTTAACGAGTCCAAAAAAACTAACAGCGCGTGATTTTGAGGCCCAGTGTGCCGGAATGAATTTCAGAAGTATTTTTTAGGTATGTTCAATTTAGGTATGTGTGGGGGTTTTTAACTTTAGGACCGGTACTCGGAATTGATATTCAAGGACACCAATGAACTTGCAGCACCAGTATTAACTTAAGGATGCCTTTCCCTTGACCAAAGTTGTTCGATGTTGAATGATAGTTTTGGGGGTGAATTGTGTGAAGGAAAAATAAAATAAAATAAACTTTTATATTATTTCTAATAAAAAGTCCATGTGAAGGATATGTTTGTGGTGACCATGATGGGTAAAAACCTCCCAACTTGAATGCTGAGTGGTGGGGACCACTCATCCTAGTAAAACCCCAAATTCAAAGCTTGGTGGTGGGGACCACTCGAACCCCTTATTATGGGAGAAAAACCTCTCAACTCCATACTTTAATTATACCAAATCTCCTTTAATTAATTAATACAACTCTCCATTAATTAATTAAGAAAACCTATTTGGTTCCAATATTAAATTAAATAACTTATTCAATTATGGTGGCTGCTTTTCATTTGGGGGAGTTTGTAGAATAGAAAATTTGGGAGGATTACTCTCTCCAACGAAGAATGTGTTCTCCAATGAAGAACATGCTCCCCAACGAAGAATGCTCACGCCGATGAGGAACGTCTTTGATGACAATGAACCGCCGATCGGGGAAACGTCGACATCACTGACTTCACCCCTTCCAACATAACGATAAATCAAGGTAAGGGTTTAGTTGTGAATGATTTTGTATTCCCATATTCATCATTTTTAAAACAAAGAAGGTGGATCAACTCTCTTACTAGTTGATCCACAAATGTTTACTTTTGTGAGATTGGAAGTAATCATTGCCAGAGGTTGTAGGGTTGTGTTTTAATTTGATCAATGTCAATTTTTCTCTCACATTGAGTCATCCCCCTTGAGCTTCTTGCTACCGCTCTAACACGGAGGGCATATTCCAAAGAAAAATGGCCCTAAACCTCCACCATTCTTCATTATTGGTGTGTTCTTCATGATGGAAGAAGACGACTTTGTGCCATGATGTAAAATGGACAGCGGTCAGCCGAAACGGCCACTAGCGAAGGCGCGACGCATGACCACACCACCCGGAGAGGACGTCTGGCATTTCATCTAGCCGCACCATAGACCACGTGCTTCTCGCGGCTTCCATGTGGCCCCCGAAGCACCATGGAATCTCCCACACCATGGATCACGCACCACCTACAGCCCCTACGGCCTTCGCCGCACCGCAGCCCCCGAGGCTCTGTGCCGCCCTCACAGTACCCATCGAATCTGCCTCCCCGCGGCCTCGTGGCACCAGTGGCCTCCGCCACCCATGCGGCCCCCACAGACTCTGCCAACATTTTATTGTACAATAGGTACATCATATATTTTAACATTCATTTCCTCAACCATAGTTTCTTCACTCCCTTCCTCCCAATTAATTTATTTTAGTAGAGATACTAGGGGTGGATCTAGATGGTAATTATATAGTGGCATTTATGCTCTAATGATAAGGTTATCGTTATCATCATAAAAAAATTTAACCTCCTTCTTAATACAATAAATTTTATAAATTATGTTCCAAAATCCAATCCATACTAAGGATTATATCAAATTCAATCATGGGTATGAAAATAATATCAATAGATAAAGCATGTTTATATTCCATAATGTTATCCTATTGACAAGAAATTATTGCAGTGATACTTCCTTAAGAGTATTGACAGACAACTCCCTTTTTATGTCAAATTGAATTTACCTAATTTTCAAATAATTATAGAAAGATATGAAAGAATGTAATGATCTAGAATCAAATAATTCATTTCTTAATTTTGAGAAAACAATTAAAGTACCTACCACCACGTCATTCAGAGCATCATCCTCAAAAATAGTGATCATATAACCTTGGCCTTTCTCCACTGGAATTTTTTGAGGTAAGTTTCTGTAACACTTAAGAAATAAATTTTCATAATTACCCATTTATCTACAATAGTATCATTCAACATTGACATCTTGTTTTATTCCCTTGTTATCAGGAGCATGGTAGCCTTTTTCTCTACACTTGTAACAAAATCCCATCCCCCTCTAGAATGTACTGAGGTGTTTTATCCCACATTTACTAAAGTACGGAAATTAATTTTTCCCTCCTTCCCCATATTTCTTTTTCCAGAGTGTTCAGTAGAACACTTTTTCTCTTGATTTCCTTTAATGTCATAAGATATAGAGAATTCTTATTCTGTCATGATAGCAAATGAGGGTATATCTTCGTATAATGAAAATGATTGTGAGATTAATGCTCGACAGATAAATTGTTTTAACCCATCAAATAATTGACCAATCACACTCATTGGGTTACATATATAATCTATAGAATGCTTTGTTATCATTGTAAATTTATCCTCATAATTTGCGACATTGTCATCCAACTTTTTCCTCCAACACCAAAATTTCATTTTCATATATAATTGATGGTAACTAGGAAAGTACTTTTATATGATAATCCCTTCAAATTCCCTCTATTTGATATTTGATAATTTTAATCATATTTTGTGTTTTGAATTAATGATCACCATTGATCTGCATCTACTATGAGGTGATAAAATTCCATGACAACATTTTCCCTTTTTCTACACCCCGAAGCATGAAATATTTATTAGAGGAACTTATCCATTTCCCACATACAAATGGATTTGTAATCCCACTAAATGTTGGTGGTTTTTCCCACATTTATCAGTCTTACATTTATCCTCTTCTTTGTGGAAAAAAGGTGATCCATAGGAGTTAGGTAATGATTCATAACCTGAGTCAGTTATACAAGTATGGTTAAAAGCTATTCTGCAGTAGTTGTATCACCAGATCCACTATAATTATATTGAGTAGGAGGGAAATCCCAACATGGATTATGTGTATTGATAGGGTTTACATTACTTCCACTAGGAACCATTTTAAACAATGATATATGCTAGATTAGTTTATGAATCGCAATATATAATATGAAACTAGTAAAACACCAAACATAAATTGAACAGTTTTTGTATATAATCCATAATAAAAAATGTTTTCTTTGATGAATTATTTACTCATCAATCATTCATAATAGGTTGTAAATAAAATGTGAATTATCTTAATCATATCTCCCAAGAGTGTCGTAACTATTGATGCTCATTTCCATCACAGATTCTAACAAATTGAAAAGGGAAATACCTTGAACCCAAAGTGATTCATCATTTAAAGAAACATAAAAAATTGACAAAGGCATGAAAAAAGATTCAAATGCCCTTTTGTCGCGCAAGTTCCACCATGGTCGTGCAAGTATACTTGCGTGCCGCCCAATGGTCGCACATGTGACTTTCACGACCTCCATGAATTTCTCCTAGGGTCCTAACCATCCTATAAATACCCCCAGTGGGCCCCCCATTTCGAGAACGATAAATTATAGAAACTCAGATTTCATCTCTTGACACCCTAATCTCTTCTCAAAGATTATGAACACTTCTAAGGAAATTTCATACCTAGAACAGAATCACTAAATACGGGGAGTAAGGCCTAACTGTTCAAACTCATCAACACATGCATGCCGAAGTGGCCTGCTCTTATGGAAAATGGCCACACATGCACGCCACCTTACCCCTTCCATAGAACTTGCGCGCCCCTCTTCTAGAAGCCTCTAGGGATAATACTAAGTGATTGAGCCATGTCTCGCCCAAGTATTACCCTAAAGGTTATCTGTTGCGCAAGTACCCATGTGTCGTGCAAGTATACATGCGTGAGCAGGACATGTTCCCCCACACAGGACTTGTGCCCCACATTCTTTTTGGGTGCCCCTCCTGCCTATTTCACATATCCTATGCCTATCCACCAATCCGCTTCAATATTAAGCCTTCATAACTCTCTCCAAATCCATTCATGGAATGATTTCCTTGTTGGCTTCCTTTTCTGAAAGGAATTCTGTGGAACATCTCTCAAAACCTAGTGATTTACATATCTTTATATCACTAAGGTGGGAGATTTCATTCATTAAACCTCATCATTTAAAGATGAGAGATTCCTTTAATATGGGCCTCATTTTCAAGAGTAATCCCCAGTCATAATTTCTCTAAATGGGCCTCCTACTCAGGAGTAAGTCCCAATATCAAAATTCCAAATGTGGGCATACTCTTTAAGAGTAAGCCCCAAGTCCCCTAAAATGGGCTTCAATTTCAGGAGTAAGACCCATTCTTCAGGTTCCTTTAAATTTTGGGAATCCTCTTCCGGAGTAAGTCCCAATCATAGGTTAATGTTCCCCTTTAATCTGGGCATTCTCCATAGGAGTATGCCCCAGGTTATAAGTCCCTTTAACCTGGGCCTCCTCCTTAGGAGTAAGCCCCAAATCTCAAATCTTTTAACTCGGGCCTCCTTCTTAGGAATAAGCCCTAGTTCTCAAATCCTTTAACCTAGACCTCCTTCTCAAGAATAAGCCCCAATCATAATTTCTCTTAAATATTTTTAATTTTCTTTTGATTTGGGATTCCTTCTCAGGAGTAAAACCCAACGATAAGTCCCCTCGTAATTTGGGAATCTTCCTCAGGAGTAAGCCTCAAATTAGAGTAACCAAATCTCTATAAAGTAAATATTCCTTTGTGGACCTTATTCCCGGGTTTCTTCTCTGACATAAATCATAATCTTCATCTATTTGGGTAGTCATACATTCATAAGCCCCACCTCATTTCTTATGGTGGAAAAATTCTCTAGTTTTACCAATACCTCTTGTTTCTCACACCGAGAATGACTCACATGAGCTTAGAGTGTAAAAATAACTATGACATATTTCTTTGATCCATCAATCATGCATAAACCTCATAATTATTTACTCGAACTACGTGGGTTCTGATTCCTTTTCCAAAAAAAGGATACGTAGGTTGCCCATCTGTGGGTACGATCCCAACTCTGAAATAATCCATGTCCTTCTAAATGACAATAAACTTCAAGTGCCCCACTGAGTGGATATAAAACCAGAATGATCATCATAATGACCATGAGACTTTTATGTACTAAAGGATACCATGGACTAAGAATCTCTAACAAATACAGATGATTATCTATTGATGAAGAACCTCGAATACATAAAAAATATACTCTAAATTTCATTCATTCTAATTATTTATTGTCATATCTAAAGGAAAGATCATTTTTATACCTTGTAATGTAATAAGGATTCATGAATAGAAACTTAAATCTATATAGAGAGTCCCAGAGTAGACAATAATTCCCCCCAAAAAGGTGTGATGAGACCGAACTCCCATCCTCTCAACCAATATAAATTCTTATGCATCATCGGTTCATAACTAGTGAGCACCTACATTTGGAAAGTAGGTCCAAATACATATAGAATCATTGGATGTTTCCAGTTCTGCGAACAAGCCCGTTAGAAACAGCTTGGAATGTTTGAACCTTAAATCAATGAGGTCGTCCCCATTTCCAGAGGAAACAAAAAATGGTGAACCCGACGTGAATCCTTAACCATGTTAAAATGGTGTTTTACTTATTTTTTAGGCCCCTATTTAAAACTCAATGAGGGGTCCAACAACGAAATTAATAACATATGTTCTCATCCAAAAGATGTAATAGCCGAACTTATCTTGATTATGTTTGTTATATCAAACATGCACTCTTTTCTATGATCTTCATCATTACAAGAATGGAATTTCTTAATTTCATATATGTGAATGCCTATGTTGTGAATGCATCTGATGCTACTCCTCCGGGATTTTCATCCGCTCTAAGGATGACATCACCTACTCAACATCTTCAAAACTGAGTTTCAAATGCGCTGGTTAAGGAGTACCATCAAAAAGGTACTATTCTTACTCTGGAAGCCACTAGACCAGCCCTCCAAGTAAATAACTCACAGCGGTTATCCGGACAGCAACGATGAGCGATCAAGAAGCAAGGGGTGCCAACCACCGTCTCCAACCGTTTCGGGTCGTTATCCCTAGAATGCAATCACCATTCCATCCCGTATTTTGGGGAGGTGAATGAGCAGGTCCCTTAGGGCCTTATGTCAAAGGGATAAGATTACTTACCTAGGTCTCCCATCAATAATCACCACCATACTCGTGCGGTAGTGCGCCCTAAACAAGATGAGGGTTTCATCTCCAGGAATTCGGATCAGGTTCCTCGAACCCGAGAAGGCAAGGCGAACTACCAGAGGCATCAACTGGTTAACAATGAGAAGGTTCTTATCTCTGCCTTTTCCGAATAATTCCACCTACCTAAATTGGTGTCAATCAACGATCGGGAACACACACAAATCTGTTTTAATTCCTCTATCCAGCAGACTCGTCTGGAAGCAGCACGTCAATACCGCCAGATAATTATGGCGGATTACTACAGACAGGAACATACACCTATTTATAAATCATCAGCTGGTCAGCAGGCTTGTCTGACTATATATGATGGAACCCTTTAACCCAATGTATTGACAACTGGTAAACATGCACATACACCTGCTTACACTCATCAATCATGCCAGCAACCTCGTCTGTTAGTATTGAAGGATGTTTTTCAACCATGTTCAGAGGAGTGCAATCAGCAGGCAAATAAAACTGCTAGTATTGATCAACCATACCAAAAGTCTCGTTTGGTAGCATTTGGATAAGTGAGTCAGAAAGCTCCAATGACAAACACGAGGTAGACTCAACTCTCTACCCCCACACTTGACTATTGTCAGAATTCATTGATAGGAAAAGGAGGACATGAGTAGGAACACACACCTACTCCAACCACGGAATAGACGTATATTCTAGTTCCAGCAGCTGAATTCACCAAGCATATTCTATCAATAGTGAAAGAGCAGAAGAAAATTCATGCTCATATTTTGGATGCATGCCAGGATATTATAACAGGTTCAGCAGCATCACAAGGGAAGAAATGAAAATTTATCCCTACCAGTGGAGTGACACATCAACTGTTTACTTCAGAACAGACACACACCTCTGTTCCAGTCCAAGAGGGTTGTGGGGCATACTCCCCCATATCATATAGACAACCAAGTCAGGCACATACACCAGATTTGAGTGGAGATAATCAGACTAACCTGATCATTTCGCCTGAGCAGGAACATAAACCTGCCCATAATGACCACTTTCATCAACAAGTGGTTCCCAAATTGAGTTAGAAGGAGTCTAAGAAGATGACCCACCCAAAACAGTCAAGAAATCAAGGGCCAATCTGTAATGAGGCCTCACTCGATGATGGTTTTTTTGATGCACTCAGACAATTATCTGTTGCAACTCAAGATAACACTCTCTCAGTTATGAATAGTGGGAACATTAATTCCAATGTTTTTCATGAGACACATCCTCATGAAGGCTTTCTTCATGACAATTTGGTCGATCTCAATGTTTCATATTCAGATAAGATCCACAAGAAACCTCTGTTTGGTCCGAAGAATAAAGACCAAAATATTTCATCTTTTTTTGAATCCCACCACGGTGGTCCTCCCCATGATGATGAATTTTGCTGTGAAAGTCCTCTCCACAATAATAATTCACATTTCTTGGAAAATGATCTAATGGACAATGTAGGGATGAAAATCTGTCTTATCTTGAGGCACATGAAAATGTGAAGCCAGTCATGTCTGATGCTTTACTACTAGCAGGTGAAACAATTTCTCAATCAGAAGATAGCCCAAGGTGTAGGTCATTATCTGAACCACCCCTGAGTCATGCATCTTCTAGTTTGATCAGTGAATTATCTACCAATATTGTTGAATCCAATGAAGAAACAAGGAAGAACTAGTTCTGGTATAATCAGGTAGAATAATATCCATTGAATGATAATGAATAAGTTCTGAATATGAGAATACAACAGCCGAAAGGTGAAGTGCCAGTTTTGTTTTTGCTTTTGGCTAATTCTCAGTATGACATTCCATAGATGTTTCCGGAAGATGGAATTCATGATATTCGTCTCAACATATGGAAAATTGTTTATTAGTGGAAAAAGAAAATATAATATTATGATGAATATGAAAATCATGTCAAGATAATAGAAGGGTTACAACGCCAAATTGATTTGGCATCTCTCACAGTTTCTCGATATCCGAAGGATGAAAAGAAGCAAAGATCCCTTCAGCATTCATGACTTAGCACACTAAGAAGGCTGCACCAGTTAATTTCCAATTCCTCATCTGGTATTCATATCATGGTATGGGGTGTTCATGGAGTAGCACATTTCAATGTACTCTCGAGTTAGAAAAGCCCAATGAAAATGGTCTAATGCAATGATATTGCCCATGGCCGGCCACAGCCAATGGGATTTGTTTGTAATCAAAGGCTCATTATAGAACATGCCTCAACTAGTTATTCTCAAAATCAATCATATAGAGAACAAGTTGTTGAATTACTCCTGCATCAAGAAAAAGATAATATTGAACATGCCTCTCGTTTAGAGCAAGAAAATCATCAAGTGAAAGAAGTTTCAGAAATCATCCAATGGTATTTTGAGCATGGTGATAAAATTGGATGCAGGTGGATGCATCTATCTAATATCCAAACTAAAGCCCGCATGATCAAGAGATATTTCAATAAAGTCTCAGATATAGCATCTCAAGAACCACGCCAACTTGCCAGACTGGGGACACTTTTAACCAAACCCTCAGAATCTACAAATAGGGTTTAAGGAGTTGAGCAGAAATTGCAGGAACAGCCTGAGTCCACTGGACTGGGGACTTTTTCAAATCCTCGATCTCTTCCTCAGAGGAAGATAGTTTTCTTTCTATTAGGGAAGAATCCCCAAGAGGAACGATGATCCAAATTATCAGGTGATTCCCTCCACATTATGGTTTTTCAGGAAGTTCCTTAGGGATAAAATCAACCAAAGGAAATGTCTCAACACAAACATGGAAGAAGGAAATATTACAAAAATTCCGATAGAAGGGATGAAATGCATTATGCATCAATTAATATCATCAATGTCGTTGTTTCAGATCCAAAAGATGAGGCTCACTCAGAGGGATCAGATGAAGATATTTATGTTCAAGATGTTGTATGGAAAAACACAAATAAAGAAGGTGTGCGTACACGAAAACAAAGGATTACAAAGAATCTGGGTATTCCTTCAAAAAACAAACTTCCCCCTCTCTGAAAGGCATCCTTCAAAGGAAAAGGTAAGAATCAAGTTACATACCCTTCCTCTCGATAAGGCCAATCACTCTCATTAGATCAACGATTCGCACAACAAGAGGAAGAGATGAAGGAATTAAGGAGGTTGAATAAAGAACTACTTCAGGGAAGTTATCCTCCTAAGTGTGATGGATTCAGTAAGCTAACAGAATTTGTTGTGGTACTAAGATGGATCAAGAATATCCTCCCCTACCAGTACACCCTCACAGGTCGTCACCTTTGGGTCAGGTGCCACAACAACCGGTGGTGTTATCCTCAGTTGCGGTACCAATCGCCACACATATCCAAGCTCCAGTCATTGAACCAGCTCATGTCCAAGACCAACATGATATTTTTCCATTGTTAATAACTACTATTGAGTCATTAACAGCTCGGTTGGAAGCTATGGAGGGAAAGCGCGCTCAAATTCAACCAGAAAATAGAGCTTACCCTGAATGGGTCGATGTAGTTCCTCCCCTATCATAATTTTCAAGTACCACGTTCCCAATATTTAATGGTTCCGGAGACCCAGAGAAACACTTAACACATTTTGTTTCTTACTGCTATCCAATTATGGGAACCGGTCATCAACAACAAGTATTTATGATCATGTGTTTTGTATAATAATTACCTGGTCCATCCTTTGTCCGTTACATAAGCTTGAAATCCTAGTAAATTACCATATGGGGGGATCTCCGTCAATGATTTCTTCTTCAATTTAGCTCAACTTTTCCAAATACAATAGTTTTTGAGTTTACAAACTGTAAGAAAAGGGAAAATTAAAGGGTTTCAGATTTCATTTCTCGTTGGAAGGGATTAACATATTCCCTGAGCTTAGCACTCCCTCAAGAGGAATTGTTACCAATCTAGGTGTAAAATTTGCATGATGAATTGCGCACGCCATTGATCCCTATGAAATACACAGGAGGGTTTCAAGACTTTACTTCAATCGCTCAACAGATTGATTATTCTATTATAAAGATTAAAGATAAAGCTCATGTAATTCCATCATCTCCAGAAAGGAGAATGGGTAAAGCAGAGACTGCTACAGTAATTCTTAAACAAGCACCTACACCTACTTCTACTTCAAGGCCTTCATCTTCTCGAAGGTCTCCACCTCATGAGCATCAACAACAGAGGTTGTCTCGTAAAGATTATCAAAGAGATTAAATAAGAAAGAAATTTGAGTATATGAAGAGTAATGATTACTCTTTACAAAATGAACATGTTCTTGGTTACTTCATTTAGGCTCTGGAATATAATTTTGTTCAATTGAAAAGGCCTAGGAGGCCAAACAAGGAAGGAGATGAAGGCCATCCCAACTATTCCCATTGAGGAGTGTTTTGTCTTGAAGGACCTCATACAAAAAAATTTGGGCTTGGCACAAGTCAAACATAATGTTTCTTCAGCTCAGGTAGCATGTGTTACTACTACAAATCTAGAGAAAGAAGGAGAGTGGCAAGAAATCAAGAAAAAAATGTGCAAAAATATGATGATTGGATGGTTAGAAAAACGATCAACTGAACTAATTCCATTTTGAGAACGCAATTAAAGAATCCAATTGTGTCTTCTTCCATGAATTCCACAGCAAAACCCTCTTCATTAGAGGGAAAAATCCTCAAATGGGTGGCATAATTCCATGAAATATGAATAATCAAGAGAAGATGAACTCTTGTAAAATCATAAGTTGTCTTCGAATCTGGATGATTTTATGCCATCTACATCGAAGCCACGAGCACCGTCCCAATAAATGGAAAAACCAAACTGGCTAATTAGGAAGACTCTACGTCAGACGAAGATTTGATATTTGGTTTTATTAACATGATTCACTTAACATATCCATATGCCAATTGCAGTATCAATTTTAATGAGCCTGAATTCCTTGTATCAAATAGAGGAATCAGACGGAGTTCTAGAGGCTCAGGGTACATGGGAAGACATGGATCTTTAAGAGGACACTATTCCAATTCTACCCCTTCTAGAACTGTGTATGTTGTAGAAACTCTCGGCAGAGCCCTTCAACGAGCTCAACAAGAACAAGAAAGTTATTCTCCACAAGGCAGATTCAGTCCTGTAACAGTAATTCTGGAAGATCGGTTGGAGTTTCCACGTTATTCCTCTTAGCAAGTAACTAGACCTAATCTGTATAATCCTACAAAGCCATGAGTATTACCAAGTCCTATCCCGGTACAAGATGCGTCAACTTCCAAAACATCATCATCAAAGGCACCTGGGAAACCACATGCTCTTGTTGGGAAATACAGACCTTTGGATCAAAAGTATGATGTATTGAAACACTTGGCCCAAGTACCGGACAAATTATAAATTCTGGATGCCTTGAATTTATCAAAGGATCTTTGGAAGCACTCATCGAGGCATTGTAATGTCCTCAAGAGATTGAAATTGAAATTGTTGCGGCTGAAGCATACCATGTTGGGAATAATCTTACAGAATGCCATCCAATGATATATTTCACAGATGAAGATGAAGATGATGTCGTACATGGAAATATTAGACCTTTGTACTTATCTGGAAAGGTCAATGGTGTAGACGCCTGAAGAGTCTTAATTGATAATGGTTCATGATTCAATCTCATCCGCATTCATACACTTCGTCAATTGAGCCTCACAAAATCTGATTTATCTCATTCTACATTAATGATATAAGGATATGATAAAAATCAACAAGAACCACATGGTGAGATTACACTGAGAACTCAGTTTGGAGATATTTTATCCAATTCTTATATCATGGTTGTTGATCAAGATTCATCCTTCAACATCTTTCTTGGTAGACCATGGCTACATCAACATCCGGTTATCCCTTTAGCATACCATAAATGTCTCAAATATTATTTCAATGGTAAAATTTGGACATTGAATGGCGATAAGTCCTCATTCAAGACATGTGAATCTCAATACATTGCGGTGGAATTATATCACATGAAGTGAAAGGAGAAATCCACAACAAGGGACATTACCAAATTTAATGCCCCATATGGTTTGGAAAAGATTCTAATAAACCCATTTACACTTGTGAGTACAGATTATGTGTTTCCTATCGGACAAATTCATACGATAGACCCATATCAAAATACCCATATGGAAACTTCCATAATTTCAATTATGGAAATCAAGCCAGACAACATTGGATAAAGTGCTGATCCACTGTGAAATGATGAAAGCTCAAATGGAGATGTCTTCATTTCATCCACTGAAATTCAGCAAATTAATAATTTTCCAATCAGGCTATAAGAAGTTTTAGCAATGTCTAAGGTGAACGATGATGTCGATTCTTAATTCATTATCTCCTCTATATTACCCAAGAAAGACCCTTAATCATCAACTGGGTCGGAAATGGAAGCTTCTTCTTCAACATGTTCAAATTTTAAAATATATTCTGATCATGAAAATTATACTTCATCTTCTACTATGCAAGTAGAAATAGAATAAATAACACATGTTGAAGAACAAGAGGATGATCTTAGGTATGCTCCTCTAGAATTTGAAGAGGGTATCTCTACCACCATGGATGAACTCAGAGAAATAAATCTGGGTACAAAAGAAGATCCACGCCCCACATTAATTAGTGCGGCCATGACTCTTGAAGAGAAAGAGATTATATTTCATTTTTAAATAAAAATAGAGATATAGTTGCTTGGAACTATACAGATATGCCAGGGCTTGATCATGAAGTTTCCACTAATCGTTTGGGTTTTCCAGAAGAACATAGAGGATTCAAACAAGCCGCTAAAAGAACACACCCAACTTATGCTTCAAAAATAGAGACTGGAGTGGATAAGCTTATCAAAGCTAACTTCTTCAGAGACGTTCAATACCCCAAATGGTTGGCTAATATTGTCCCAATGAAAATGAATAATCGGAAAATTAAAGTTTTCATTGATTTCAGAGATCTTAATCAACATTGCCATATGGATTATTTTCTAGTACCAATTACAGAACACTTAATTGATGAAATTGTTGTCTATGAAGCACTATCCTTCATGGATGTATATTCAAAATATAATCAAATCTGAATGGCTCCAGAAGATGAAAAATCTATAGCTTTCAGAGCCCATCAGGGTGTGTTTTACTATTGGGTAATGCCCTTTGGCTTGAAGAATGAAGGTGCAACATATCAGTGTGCCATGTGTCATATCTTCAAACCCATTTTAGGGATATTTTTTGAATGTTATGTGGACTATTTGGTGGTTAAATCTAAACAATGTTCTAATCACTTAGCTGATTTGGAAATCATATTCCACAAACTTTGGAAACATAATTTGAAGATAAACCCCTTAAAATGTGCTTTTGGGGTAACCTCAGGAAAATTTCTCAACTTGTTTGTACGCCATCATGGTATCGAAGTCAATCCTAAGAAGACAAAGTCAATCCATGGTTTGTCTCCTCCTCGAAATTTAAATGAATTAAGAGGACATCAAGGACACGTGGCCTATATTCGGCATTTCATCGCCAATTTGGCAGGCAAATGTTTACCCTTCACCAAATTGATGAAGAAGGGAGTCACATACATGTGGAATGAAGAATGTTAAGAAGTATTCGATATTCTCAAGATTTATCTCTTGAGTACACCATTGTTAATGCCACCTGTTTAAAGAACACCACTTATCCACTATGTGACAGCTTTAGAGCGATTATTGGGTGCCCTTCTTGCTCAGAAGAATGGTGTTGGGAATGAAAACAACCTCTACTATCTTAGTCATAGTATGCTTGAAGTAGAAACCTGATACTCCAATATTCAGAAGTGCTACCTAGAATTAATATTTGTAGTTCAAAAGTTTAGACACTACCTACAACATCATGAGGTCCAATTGTTATCTCAAAATTACCCGCTCAAATTCATCCTTAGTCGTTCATTGCTTACAGGAAGTCTGGCAAGGTGAGAAGTTATTTTGGAGCAATTTGATATTAAATATGCATCACAAAAGGCAATAAAGGGCCCAGCTCTGGCTGATTTCCTTGTTGAACATGTTTCAGTAAAAGATACATCTTTAGATATTGAACTTCTTGATGTGGAAGTATTCCTTATTCAAGATAGTCTTAAAACATGGGAAATGTACTTTGATGGTACTTCTAGGAGTCCTACCGGGGAAAAATAATAGATCATAAATTCAACAAATTTTGGTTAGGAATTGTACTAATTTCTCCCAAAAAGGCAGTGTTACCCTATACCATCTCATTGTTGGGAGGCGGTAAAAAAAATTAAGAAGAATACAATTCTTTTATCGCAGGATTGGAATTGGAATTTCAATAACAAGTGAATCACTTAATGGTGAAAGGTGATTCAGACCTGGTAATCAGACAAGTCAATGGGGATTATGGAATTAGAAAAGAATAACTAATCCCTTTGTATGATTACGTCAGATAGTTAATGGTGGAATTTCCTATGGAACCAACATTTAATTTGGTCCAGTGATCAAAAAATTCCCAAGATGATGCAATGGCTAATATAGAAACAACTCTAGAAAATCCAAATCTGGATGAGATAGCCATCATTATTACCCACTGTCAAATAATTACACCTTATTTTCATACAAGAATAAAGAGAATCAATGAAATTATTCCCATTCCTGAACCATATGGTCATACTATAGGATAGATGATACCTATCAGGGAATAACTTCAAAATGGATTACATCCACCTGATAGAGCTGAGAAAAAACAAATCTGGCGACATGTGATCAATTTCACTCTTTATGACAGACCAAATCATTTAGAGATAATTCTCTACAGGCGTGGTTTTGAGGGAGTTCTCTTCAGATGCATTGATGGTGAAGTGATGATGGTTGTCCTAAAAGAAGTGTATACATGAGTCTATGGTGCCCATCAGTCTGGACACAAACTATCTGACAACTAAATACTCGTGGACATTTTCCACATGTGGAATAGAGGTAGTGGGACCTTATATTTCGGCTACATCCAAGCAGTTTAAGTACATTTTTACTGCTACTGACTTCTTTCCAAATGGGCAGAGGCAATACACCTAAAAGAAGTCAGTTCTAAATGCATTTTTAGCTTCATCATGTCTATCATCATTACCAGATTTGGTGTCCCTCATAACATATTGATGGACAATAGCACCATATTCTATTCTTCTGAGGTGAAAAAGTTGTATCAAGAATAAAACATTAAATATAATCATTCCTCTCAGTGTCATGTAGCGGCCAATGGAAAAATAGAAGCTTTCAACGGGAATCTTTCAAAAATACCGTAAAAGATGGTTGATAAAGATAAGAAATCATGGCCTGATAAACTCTTTCATGCTTTATGGACTTATCAAAACACCACCCCAATTGTAACGCGGTCAACTCCATATTCATTGGTATATGGAACAGAAGCAGTCTTGCCTATTGAGGTTTATTTACCCTCGCTCAGAGTAGCCATTTGTGATCATTCATTTACAGATGAACAATCTCAAAAGTGATTTGATGAATTGGAACTATTAGATGAGAAAAGGTTTTGCATCATGCACCACTTGGAAGTCTACCAGAATCTAATAGCATTACCTTTCAACAAAAAATTTATTCATCGTTCATTCGTTCAGTCAGAATTGGTATGGGTTCTTAGAACTCCAATGAAACCAGGAAAGAATCCTTCCAAGATAGAGCCAAAATGGGAAGGACCTTATTCAATACATAAGGTCTACTCCAATTGAGCATAATATTTAATCTCAATGGATGGAGAACTCATCACTACTCCAACCAATGCTATATTTCTGAAGAAGTATTTTGTCTAACACAAATACCAACATCCATTATGAAGATAAAATGTGATATTGTCAAGAAAGACGTTAAACTACACCATCCACGGTCTATGCATATGACTTTAAAATATTCTCACCCTCATCCAACATGATGTTAAACTGTAAAAAAGTCCATAATACATCCAGAATGATGTTAAATTGTGTCCTCTTTTATCCTCACTACAGGACATTAAACTACACAATCCCCTTTTCTTCCAACATGACATTAAACTATATTGTCCCCATCGCCTTAGCTAAAGGATGCTAAACTGTACACTGCCCTTATTGTCCAACATGATGTAAAACTGTATTCAGGTCCAACATGACGTTAAAATGTGTCCCTATATTTGTCCTACATGAATTAAAATTGAATAAAGTCCCTTAACATGTCCTATATGATGTTAAACTAAAAATTGTCCCTGCTACATGACACTAAACTTTGCAACACCAATAGTCCTCACTGCAAGACATTAAACTGCATAGTCCATTCAAATTTCCTTCATGACATTAAACTGTGAATCGTTAAGGTTGCTGCCACCTCCTGTTTCTCACATCGAGTATGACTCACATGAGCTTAGAGTAAACCTCAACCATAACACCCTCTTTGGGCCGCTAACCATGCTTAAGTCCCAACACCATATTTTAGGTTGTTTTCACCAAGAACAACATTATCACTAATTAATTATATAATTGAACAATGTGGGATTTGTTCCTTTCCTTATAGGCTGGGTACGTAGGAAACCTCCTGAGGTTCAAGCCCAAAACCAATCTCTTCACATTGGTTCACCTTTGTACTTGGTACATGAAATTAAATTGTAAAACACTTTTGTCCTGTATGACAATAAACTAAAACATTATATTATCACCTCACCTGAGAGAGAATTGTTATTTACATTGATCTCTAATCATTTTATATTTAGAAGACTGTGTGCATACATGGCAATTCCCAAACCTTTTATCTTTGTTCAAACCATCATTGCACTAAAGTCCCCTTTTCACCCTTCATATCTACAAACCAAATCTGTACAGAGGGTATTTCAAGAACTACATGTGGATTGATTCCCATCCTTATGGGATATGTAGGAATGTCTGAGTATCCCTCAAATCCAGCCCCAAATATTTGGGCCTAACCCCAAATTCTACTTTCAGTCCCCTGGAAGAAAAGTCCATGTGAAAACACACACGGTGTATTCATTCTTATGGTCTGAGTTCTATGACTATAAACTAAGATTTCCCATACTTTTGTCCCACATGACATTAAACTGTATTTAAATAACTACGTATGGCTTGATTCCCATCCTTATGGGATACGTAATGAAGTTCAGCACCTCAATTTAGGACCCATCCACAACATGATTATGGTTAGCTTTGATCTATGTATTTCTTTCATGAATTGAACAATACCCATTTTCATGTATCATATTCCTAAATTTAAATACGTCCAGATCTCAATAATTCTTTTCTTGACTTATGGTCACAAAATTTCCAATTTCTGAGAGATCTTTTCCTCACCATGCAGCATGTTCCCTTAGGTGGCCTTGCATAATCAGTCTACATAATAGATGTGTCAGCCAAAAGGTGCTATTATTTGACTATACAGCCAATCCCATAGGCGGCCCAGCATAATTAAACCCCCTAATGGGTTTGTAAAATAGTGGTAACTTCATTCATGGGATGAAAATATCTTTTTTCCTTAGTTTTCTTAATGACATTATGTAGGGATCCACAAAAATTGGCCATCCTTGACATATCTATCCCATACTCTTTTTCATGATCTGAAAGTATTCAAGTCAATTGATTATATTTTCCTTCCCTACGTCTGGGTCAAACCTTCTTAGGAGTGACATTCATCCAGTTCATAGACAATCCTGTTTGGAAATATCTTTTCCAAATACAATTACCTCTCCCCATACAGAAAACTCTATGCTTTGGAAAATTTTAATCCCCATAAACTTCCACTGGCTTTTTAGAAGTAGAAAGGCAAATTTCTAAGAGTTCTCTTCTCTGACTATGCAGCACGTGCCCTTAGGCGGCCTTGCATAAGAAGTATACATAACAGACTTGTCAGTCAAAAGATTCTATTATTTAACTATACAGCCAATGACCTTAGGTGGACCTGCATAATTCAACCCCCAAATGGGTTTGCTAAATAGTGGTATCTTCATTCTTGGGAATTACTTCTTCTAAGGCATTCTTAGCAGTTTTTCATGTCATTCCTCATATTCAAAATTTATTAAGCCATCGTTTATATATTTTCCCACACACTTGAACATGGTAATATGTTTTCATATAAATTATCAAGGAATTGAGTCAATCCATTTGGTCAAAGCTATTTCGACCTTAAACATTAGCCTTTTTATGTAAAACATGCATGAGTTTAAACTGCTCACAAAAGACATAGGAAATCTGAACAAAAGTCAAGTCCCATCTCACTAAACATACAAATTTTATGATTTTAGGTAATATTGAGCAATAAAAATATTCAATGTTTGTAGGGTTATTTATAATAATCCTAGAAAGAATCAAACTATGCTTACTAGGACCATTGGCATAGGTAAAATTTAAAGCATGTAGAAAAATAAGGCATGCACAAATGATCAAAGATGAAAGTATTTTTCATTTGATGCACCAGAATTAGAAGGAAATCTACAGAAAAGAGTCTCTTATCTTTTCCAAGAATTAGAAAAGGCTATCAACGTAAGTCTTCATTTGGTTTACAGCATCCCCAGCTTCATCATCATCCACTTGAAGCTCATGCAATCGACCAACTTCATTCCTTTCAGCTGGATGGAGTGATTTCTTGGCATCTAAAATGGCTTTCATACCATTCATTTGAAATCATTAGAATAAATTGTTAAGCTGGTCAAGTTACCAAGTAACAGCATCTAACTATTGCTGAAGGTGCATCTATTGGATGACATTCTCATTGATCTTATGCTTCATCACCTTCAACATGGTAGCATGATCAGCCTCAGCTCATGAAAACATAGCCTCAAGTTCGTTGATGTTTGTTGACAACCTCAACCGGATGAAATCTTGACGACAGTTTTTCTCATGCTCCATACTTAAGATTACTTTTTTACTACGTCATGGAACTTTTGATATCCAAAACATCCACATCCCAGTGTGACAAATAGGGATGATAGTCACGAGATCTTCGATGAAAGCTCTTATAAAGGCACCTCGGATATGATCTTCCATATGTTCTTCCATTCCTTGCGTCTTGAAAATTGGAGTTCCATTTGTACTTATGGATCTGACTCAGCATCACTGTCATAGTGGAGAATATAATCCTGGATTAATGCACTTAGGGATGTGCCATGTTCTGCTCTTTCCCCCGAACCCGTGTTTCTTCACTCTCTATTCCCTTTGGGGCGGAGGCTGAGGCTTCACCTCCAGATCTAGCCACTAAAATTGATGGGCCTACATAATCAATTTAAAGAATTGGTTACCTTCAAAGGATAAAAAATGTTGACTAGATGTCTTGAAAATTAAGTAAATTCACAATAAAATTTTTTTATCTCTTACCTTACGGTAGATTAGTATCTTGAGAAGGCTCCTCCCCCTCTTTCCTAGCATCAAAAATATTTTCATGATGAGTTTCATGAATCTATCCCAGGTTAAGCTCCACTTGAGAAAATGTCTCTACAATAGTAGGGTTTTCTATACCCCCATCAGGCATTGGCAGTTCAGCAGCTTGCTCAAATAGAATTTCACAATTCAATTGATCATTATTAGAGATGTAATAAGAAGTAATCTTTAATAGGTGGAAGGATAAAACTCATGTCCATAATCATCTAAATTATAAGGTAATTTAACATGATCTAAAAAATAATCAAAAGATTCGCCAAGTTCCATCATTTCATCCAATATAATCTTAGAATCCAGGTTAATCTCACCAATGGGATAATTTGATGTTTCTTCTTGGAGACATTCATTCTGCGGCCTTTGACCCTGGACAGCTTCATCAGAAAATGTAGTGGCTTCTGTTGCAATGGCCTCCAAGAGCTCCAGCGCAGGGGTTGAACATAAAGTACCATAGAATGGAAGTCAGTTGATGTTTCATTCAACATTTCATGAAGCATTATTAACTTACCAGAAAAATATTCTTCTCTTCTTGCAACAACATCAGGATGGATACTGGGAACAGATGTTGGCTCTTCTCCAAGAGCAGCCATGTTAGCCTGATCTTGTGATTGTTCACCAGCACCCTCCGTTGTTCATAGAGTAAGGTCAATCCTCTCCCTCAGAGGGGAAATTTAAGAAGCCCCTGCAATCACAAAAATTATGAGTAACCTTTTCATGTGATAAGACTATTGATTATCCGAAGGACATAACACTACAGATGAAGCGTTTAGCAATGGACTTCCTCCTTCAATTCTTTTGTATCATTGGAGTTTTGATTGTGTCGTCAGTATCCTTTACAAGTACTTTAATTGTAGAATGGAATGCCATGTCCAACTCCCCATCCATGTCTTTCTGGCCTGAAGATATCTCGCCCTACTCGAGAGGTGAGTCATTAGACCCAATGGAAGTACCAGCAGGGCTATACTGGGGTGAAGGAACCTCATCAGTTCCTTTCATTGCAAGCTGTAAGATAAAGAAAATAATTTTTTGGAGTTACAATGATTTAATAGGAATCAAGTTACAAAGAAAATAAAGAAATGGACTTACATCTTCAGGAGCCACGTAGTCGTGCCACTCCTCATCTCCTGAACAACCAATCCCCTTCAGTGGCACCACAATTTATTATTTCCTTCACCAACTTGGTGATAAGAATGGAATCATCGGTGTCATATATGAGCATTTCCATCTCTATATTGTAAGCTCGCACTTCATCGGGGTTATCCTTGTAACGAATATTTATAGAATCTAGATGTTTCCCTATTCCAGGGATGTGTAGCCCCATGCACAAATCCATCCAGGCAGTTTCAGCATCGCATTATAAACTCTGCCATGTCTGGATAACCTCTGGTCATATATATTCAGTATTCATACCAAAATCCTTCGAGGAAGGTCCTACAATCTTGGACATCATCTTATTTGTATATCCGGCAACTACAAATAGAGAATAAGAAAATAAGACGTGTTTCCCTATAAATTAATGCTGATTAAAGTACCTCTAATGAAGTAACTCAATAGGAGTTAATGGAGTTGGTGTCCTGATTTTCACAGGGGGATTATATCTGGCATGAGGCTGTTTTGTCGCATGTGGTGCCTCATCATCTGCATCCTGGGAATCCGACGAATTAGCATCAGGTGGTGTTGAAGAATCACCTTTCAAATGAAGGGTTTCTTTCTATATGGTTCATTTCCTTTTACCCACCTAATATATCGGTTAATTCAGCACCCCTCCAGGGTATGATGCTATCTAGTTCTTAGCATAACATGTGGTCAAGTTATTTGTCCCTTTATCAACTAGTAGATCAAATATTGCACTGGTCTTCTCCCTAGATGTCAACAACCATTATTTCCAGGAAACAATTAGATTTTTCTCTAACCTAACATGCATTGGGGGAGATATAACAGTCTGCTGCAAGCACTTAATTTGACGTGAAAATCTATATGGATCATAGGCCTCACATATAATCTCTCCTCCAATCCTGGTGCCCAACACACCATCTCTACAGGCCAGCATGTATTCCCTTAGTTCCAGGATGGTTGTTCCATCTTCAACAAACCGCCCGGTTGGAGGATTTTTATAAGGAAAGAAATTTAACTACTTATAGATGCTCAGCATCACCTTCATGTCATAGGAATTGAGAGCCAGTGGAGAAATTCCAGAGAATGCCTGCACTGATGGCCTAAAAGAACATCCGGGAATCTCTACTCCGTTCTGTACATTATACGTCCTTAAGTGAGTGGTGATCCATCCCCATAAAACATGGAATGGTCCCACTATTCTAAAAGGAGACTTAACCATGAATACATGGTGTAAGCTGATATAAATCATTGCTAAAATGGGGGTAGCCAACCCAACCATTTTCCACTCATCCAATTTAGCTACAATAATGAAGGTCCTTTCCCTGACACCTCCCTTCGAGTCCATGACTGGAAAAAGATAAACAGTGAGACCCAAGGCCATGAATCCCGCCAAATGAGTCTTCATTGGGATTCTCTGATTTACTTCGTATCCCCACTTCTCAAATTCTCATTCTTCCAAGGTCGGACAGAATGTGCCTGGAGCACCCCTATTCTCTGTTTTGGGGAAGGTGGTAGGATGAGTGGTCCCCTTCTCCTTGGGCCCCTTCCTCTTCGATCCCTTCTCCTTGGGCCCATTCTCCTCCGACTCCATATCTTGCTTCTTGGTAAGAAACATATTCATCCACTCATATATATGAATTTTCTTTTCTAGAGTGAGTTAAGGATGTATCTGAACACTTTAGCAGGTTAAATATTTTCAATAATTCCTGAGTCAAATTCAGGGTCTTCTCGGAATCATTCCACGTCACCTTGGGAGGAATGAATTCGTCATACATACCACCCAAAATTGGAGCCCCTACGATATTGTGGACCTCCCATAGGCTGATAACTACTTCTCCATGAGTCAGATTGAAATAATTGGTTTTTGGGCTCCAATGGATGAGTAACTCTGGGACAAAGTCATCTTTCCTATAATCATATGTTTGCCTAGCCCAGACAGCTTCATTTATTGGATCTACTTTCAAATCCATGACAAAATCTGTGCAGGTTTGTCGCAACCAGTATGACCACATCCATGTTGGCTTCACACCTCCTCCAGGGTGAAAATCCCAACTCTTCTTCCAGTGTTTCGATTGATCCATCTAAGAGTTTTGGAAAAATGAGGGATAACAATGTGGTTGCAGCTCAGGATTGTGAGGTTTCAGGTCTGAGGTACATGGGCTATGTTGCATTTTGTATGCCTTCTCCACTGTTCAAGTATTTACAAATGCTAATCCACCTGAGATATTTTCTGAAGCCAAATTGGTGTAATTCTGAAACCAGGAAATTGGGAGATAGTTCTTTTCCTCTGGAATGGTATCTTCTCGCAGATGACCGTAGAAAAAAAAAATTAGATAGATGATTTCTGTAAAATCAAGATGATAATTCATCAGGTACATGGACAAATCAGGGAGAGTTCTATCGCAAACGGTATAGTAATCATGGTCAATGATTCTCATCATATCATCAATTCACTTGCTAAAAAGTTCATCAGTCTTTCTGATTCTCTTTGGAGCCACTGAATCTACACAAAAGTGGAATAAATTAACTTTTAAATGGGACGATTTTTCAAAAAATTTGTGAAGAAATTAGAAAAAAAATCCTAATGCATTAAGGCACGCAATTATGGATGTGTCGAACAAGTGAGGATGTGTCTCACTAGTTTTTGGCATGCAAGTATCAACGTGCAAGTCGAAATACCTCTACAGCAGTGCGACATCAAAGAAACCGTAGAAAAAAGAGCAACCTGCATGGCGAAGGTAACTTGAGTGGTGAGAGCTCAAAATTTTGAAATCCGGGTACTTTGCGCGAGAATAGCCACATTTATATAGGCCAGGCCTCAACCCTACATGCCTAAAAGTCAGCGCGCTCTAAAGCCAGCACGATCAACACCTACGCGAAGCCATCTGTGCGCTCAACACTTGCGCGCTAATGTTTCCTTGGTTTTCATCTTTCCTCAGAGTTACATCCTCATTACTTTCTGGAGCCAAATCTTAGGGGGGACTTTTGTTGACGCTCCTTTCCGTCACAGAGTCTAAAAAATTGATAAAGGAAATACCTTGAACCCAAAGTGATTCATCCTTTCAAGAAACATCAAAAATTGACAAAGGCATGAACAAAGATTCATATGCCCTTTGGTCGCGCATGTTCCACCACGGTCGCACATGTATACTTGCACGTCGCCCAATGGCTGCGCAGGTGACTTACGCACCCTCCATGAATTTTTCCCAGGGTCTTCACCAGCCTATAAATGCCCACGGTGGGCCCCCCTTTTCAGGGACAAAAAATTCCAGAAACTCAGATTTGATCTCCCAGCGCCCTAGTATCTTCTCAAAGCCTCCGAACACTTATAAGGTAATTTCATACCTATAACAGAAGATCTAAAAAGTGGGAGTAATTCCTAAGTGTTGAAACTTATCAACAATTTCACGCCTATGTGGAAAGCCCATAAGGGTAAAGGCATCACTTGCGCACTGCCTTACCCCTTCCATAGATCTTGCACGCCCCTCTTCTAGAAGCCTCTAGGGGGTAATACTAAGGGATTGAGACATGTCTCACCCAAGTATTATCCTAAGAGTTATCCATTGTGAAAGTACCCATGTGTCGTGCAAGTACCCATGTGTCGTGAAAGTATACTTGAGTGACCAGGACTTGCGTGCCCATGCAGGACTTGTGCGCCACCTTTTTTCCGGGTGCCCCTCCTACCTATTTCACATCTCTTATGCCTATCCACCTATCCTCCTCAAGATTAAGCCTTCATAACTCTATTGGAAGCCATTCATGTAATGATTTCCTTGTTGGCTTCCTTATCTGAAAGGAATTATATGGAACATCTCTCAAAACCTAGTAATTTACATATCTTTATATCACTACGGTTCGAGATTTCAATCATTCAATCTCATCCTTTAATGATTAGAGATTCCTTTAACGTGGGCCTCCTTTTTCAGTAGTAAGCCCCAATCATAATTTCTCTAAATTGGCCTCCTCCTCAAGAGTATGATCCAATCTCAAAATTCCAAATGTGGGCACCCTCCTAAAGAGTAAGCCCCAAGTCCCCTAATAGGGGCTTCATTTTCATGAGTAAGCCCCAGTCTTCAGGATTATTAAAATTTTGGGCATCCTCTTTAGGAATATGTCCCAATAATAAGTAAAAGTTCCCCTATAATCTGGGAATCCTCTTTAGGAGTAAGCCCCATGTTATAAGTCCCTTTAACCTGGGCCTCCTCCTTAAGAGTAAGCCCCAGTTCTCTAATACTTTAAAATGGGCCTCCTTCTCAGGAATAAGCCCCAGTTCTCAAATCCTTTAACTTGGGCCTCCTTCTCAGGAATAAGAACGAGTCATAATTTCTCTTAACTTGTCTTAATTTACTTTTTATTAGGGCTGCATTCTCAGGAGTAAAACCCAACCATAAGTCCCCTCCTAATTTAGGCATCTTCCTCAGGAGTAAGCCACAAGTTAGTGTATCAAAATCTCCATAATGTACATATACCTGTGGGGAACATGTTCCCGGGTTTCTACCCTAATGTGAATCCTAATCTTCATCTATTTGGGTAGTCATACATACATAAGCCCCACATCATTTCTTATGATGGCACAATTGTCTAGTTTTACCAATACCTCTTGTTTCTCACACCGAGCATGCCTAACATGATCTTAGAGTGTAAAAGTAATAATGACATATTTTTTTGAACCATCAATCATGCATAAACCTCATACTTCTTTACTCGAACTACGTGAGTTCTGAATCCTTTTACAAAACAAAGGATACATAGGTATCACATCTACGAGTACAATCCCAACTCTGAAATAATCCAAGTCCTTCTAAATGAAAATAAACGTAAAGTTTCCCACTGAGTGGCTTTAAAACCAGTATGGTCATCATAATGACCAAGAGAATTTTATGTATTGAGGGATACCATTGTCTCGGAATCTCTAACAAATACAGATGATTCTCTATTGATGAAGAATCTCGAATACATATAAAATATTCTCTAAATTTCATTCATACTAATTATTGATTGTCAGATCAAAAGTAAAGCTCATTTTTATAATTAGTAATGTACTTATGATTCATGAACATAAACATAAATCTATAACGAGAGTCCCAGAGTAGAAAATAATTCCCCCAAAAAAGTTCTGATGAGTCCGACCTCCCATCCTCTCGACCATTGAAAATTCTTAAGCCTCGTCGGTTCATAACTAGTGAGAACATACCTTTGGAAAGTAGGTCCAAATGGATATGGAATCATTGGATGTTTCATTTTCTATTTATAGTCCCGTTAAAAACCACTTGGAATGTTTGAATCTTAAATCAATGTGGTCATCCCCATTTCCATAGGAAATAGTAACCATGAGTGAAAAAAAGGCTCTTTGTTTTGCACCAGTTCCCATTATAGTCTATCTCAATGCAATATTTTCAGTTTGTACCCCTAGGTACATCTATTTTAGAGAAACTTCTACATGTTCAAAACCAGACAAGGATGTATTTCGTGGAAAATTCATATAAATCCTTTTATTACCAAAATTATAGTAATTTAATATATACTAAGCCTATTAATTCATCTTACGATAATGTTCTTTAATCAGAATTTTTCTAAATCTAGTTTCCAAGGATTGCACTAAAATTCCTCTGATACCAACCATAATGCCCCTACCCAAGTTACCCAGATTCTGTGAATTATTACATAACATTTTCATGATCTTAAGTGATTGTGTCCCAAATGACCTATTAGTTTATTGGCCTTGGATGTACTAGATACATAAACAAGTTTATATTACATTGTGAAATGAAAAAACAACAACAAAATTGTGTCCTCTTTGATCAAAATCATATCCCCTATCCTAATCATGTTGGTTAATCATAATATACTTTTTCGCATCCTGAGAAAAATATATCATAGGTAAGTTTTGTGATCAAATGCTCAGTAAAGATAACTATATTGCAGAAACTATCATAAATAAACATAATCTTTTAAAGAAATGTATAAGACTAAAAAACAAGACTTTTAAACATAAAATTCATAATAATATGGAAAAAATAAATCAAATAATACCATTTACTAATTTACATGGATATTATACAATCTAATAATCATATGTAATATCAATAGCCAATTTTATAATGATAGAATGAAATATGCCAAATATCAAAACCACATAGACAAGGCCTCGTGCCAGGACTAAAAATAAATATTTTGTCCAGGCCTTGTGCAGAGACACAAATTCTTCTCATTAGACCTACCGATGCATCGAGGGGATATAGTAGACCCCACCAATCACTTACTAAGTTCAATTCATTCCTCATATGAAAAGAATAAAACATAACATACACATTCTTATTAAAAATAGCATATGAAATGTCAATACTTTAACAACAAATAATGAATGGTATAAAAATAGCACATCCACAGTCAAACATATCACAAAACCTTAAATACAATATGGAAGATTGTATGCTAATAAATCAACTTCAAACATGCATAAAATTCAAAAAGTGTTGTTGACGTAGAAGAAATCAGAACTATTTGAGAAAAATATCTCGTTCTATTTTGAAATAATTTAAACGACATGTAATTATAAAAGAATTTTTTTAAAATATTATTATAATATTTTGATGTAATCTTTGATGGTCTTATACTAGAGGAAAATAGTTGTACCCACCATTTAAGTTATGAAAACATTATTTCCTTACTTTTTATCAAAAAGTTCACAACGTACCTTTCTTTGAAAACGATAGAATGATTCCTTTCAATTTTTTATAAAAAGTAAAACAAGGGTCTAATTGTATTTAACCATAGTCTAGAAAATAGTAAAAAAGTTTTGAAATACATTGTTTGGAACCCCTGATGTGGAAGTGATTATTTATGGCTTTTGGCCTCAAAATGCCCAATGGCTCGGTATCCAATGATTGATGGACCTGCTTTCCAAAGGCAGGCGTTCGCCGGATGGCCTAACCAGCGACTCTTAGGAACTCACATTGGTAGAGAGGATGGGAAGTCAGGATCATCACACCCTTTTCTGGAGGGGATTTATTGCCTGTTTCGGGACTCACTTATAGATTTAAGACGTATTCATATGTTCGCGAATCTTTGGTTTGTACCCAAACATAGTATCCACGGATTTAACCTTGGTGGAAAATTGTCTGTTGGATGCAGTGGTTCAGAATCATTTATGCCTGAGGTTTACCATCCCTCATTAGATTAATGACACCATGGAGTCTGGGCTCATTGAGACGGTGCTAGGAGCAGCTCAGTGAACCGATCTGAAGACAGTAGGTTCGACCAGTTGTTGGGATTGAGCCTTAGGGAGGCTTCCTACGTACCATGCCTAGGAGATAGGGATCAAATACCACGTAGTTCGAATGGAGAGCGTCGGAGAACCAACATGAAGGTGGACCCGATGGTCCATTGGTGATCGGGATTGAACCTTTGATAGGCTTCCTACATACCCCACGTTGGAGATAGGGATCAATGTCCACGTAGTTCGGATTCATGCGGGGCTTACACTCTGAGGTAGCCAATGATGTGGATTGGGGCTTACACTCTGAGGAGGCCCAAGATATTGGATCAGGGATTACACTCTTATGAGGACCATAGGAGAATGTCATGGTCAATGCTTACTCTAATCCCAAGTGAGTCATGCTCGGTGTGAGAAACAAGAGGTAGTAGGGACCAGAGGATCACGTCACGAATGGTGCGTCTGTGAGAAGTGGAGTAGGGCTTACCCATGAGGGTGGCCCATGGCGATAGATTGGAGCTTACACTCTAAGGAGGCCCATAGTGATGTGGATTGGTTCTTACACACTAAGGAGGCCCAAGATGTTGAATCGAGGATGACACCCTAAGGTGGCCCATGGCGATAGAATCGGGCTTACACTCTGAGGAGGCCAATGATGATAGATTGGGGCTTACACTGTTAGGAGTCCCATAGTGATGTGGAATGGAGATTTCACTTTGAGGAGGCCGGTGGTAATGGATTGAGGCTGACACTCTGAGGAGGCCCAATATTTCTTCCTCATGTCTCACCATAAGAGAATCCCAACCCATTTGTGGGTTGAGGAGTATAATGGGGGCCATCAACAATGCGCAGGTGCACAAGAGGAATAATGCCAAGGGTGTTGGAATCAATCTGAACAAAGGGAGGTAAAAAGTGTGAATTACATGACCGACATTCAGAACGCAATGAGCTTGGCATGGTGATGGAGGATAACTGTTGACCATGTTCAAAACACAACATTCATATCACGTTAGCCTGAAATGGGGATGAACAAATGAGGGTCGATTTCTGACCATGTTTGAAACACAGGACCTATCTCGAAGTGTTGTCAAAATTCTTCCAGGGCGTTGGCCCAGGACGGTAGGTGAGCCGATGCGGCATGGGACCAGGACATTAGGGGGTCCCTTTATACATGGAAGAGTATGAAGATCCGAATGAAGGACATGAAAAGTGTGGTGTGGAGTGATGGAATGTTTGAACGGATTCCGACACTCTTGAAATTACGCCACTGTGATCATGGCATTAGGCATATTATGCTTGGCGCACAAATCATATCTTCTGCATGGAGCAACAGGCATCCAATTATTTAATTAATGGAGATGATAGAGTTTATAGTCATGTAGAGAGTACTATTTCCATATTGTTTAACGTCATATGGATAGGAAGAGGTCCATATATTTTAACGTCATGTGGACAGGACGAGTAAGTAGGAGATAACTAACAATGGTTGGTGTGGGACATACGAAAGGGAATCCCTTTCTGGAGAACCTAGAAAAAGGAGCTTGGATGTGGGGTTAAATAAGAGTCATGAATAGTAGCTTGACCCATGGAATTTATAGGATGGATGTTTGGGCGGCACAAGGGTGCAATGGAAAATCCCGACATCCCTTCCCAAAAAGCTCACGGTGCGTCTGTCCATTTTTTCATGGGGGTCAGTCACGATAGAGAAGGGACCAGACCGGCACTGACCTGGAGTAGGGGTGAGGGGGCGTAGCCCCTGTGGTATGGACCAACAAGTGCATGGGGTTTTCTGCATGCGTCTGTCTGCGAAGGAGCTGGAAGCGAGGTGCCGGTTGCATGGGAATGGCCGCGGAGGAGCCATCTGCGAAGGACTTTCCATGAGGGACTGGCCGCATGTGGTTCGCAGTTTAATTGTCCATGAATAGTGTCCATGGATGAGCTGGCCATGAGGGAGAGGGCCGCGAAGGACTAGGTCGTGAAGGAAGCTGTCCTCGAAGGAGGCTGCCCGTGAAGGACAATTTATGCGGAGGTGGTTGTCCGCGAAGGAGGTTGTGCACAGATGAGATGGACTTCCTCAAAGGGTGTCTGCAAAGGTGTTGGTGCCCATCCTACTTCTTTCCTATGGATGGGATCCGCCTCTATTTCGCGAACGACACTGGTCCGCGAAAGGGGTGGCCGCGGGGGGACTATCCGTGAAGGAAATGGCCGCTATGGGCTAGTCGCGGAGGAGCTGGCTGCATGTGGTTCACGGACTGGTTTCTCCTCCACGCAGAAGTGTTCATCCACAGAAGATATGAGCTCCGTGGATGGCCGTGGAACACCGCTGGGAGTGATTCCTCCAGCGTCTCCCCATGGGGTTTCACTCGTCCCTCCTTTCTCTTTTGGTGCCCCTCGGTGGTTATTAATAGAGTGATGAAGAGGCAGTATCGATGGGCCCATGCAACATTCTATGGAATCCCATGAATGAATCACCACCCATGGATGACTCAGTCAACTGGTGATTTTTTGGAACTTAGATCTGTGGAATTGCTCCGCAGTTGGGCACCACTCTTCCTCTATCCCGCGAACGACATTAGTTCGCGGAGGGGGTGGCTCGCGGCGGTGGACCGGCCTGACACCCATCCTGCTTTGCGCCCGTAGAGGGTCCCAGCCTCTATTTCGCGGATGATACAGGTCTGCAGAATTGCGGGAGGGAGGTCTGCCGAACCGGCCGCGTGCTGTTCCTAGGAGCCGATGCGCTGACCGATTCTGTCCTTTTCCAAGTCTTGCGATAATTGGAATTACACGTTGCAGAATGTTCAGGACCCTAAAAATCCCCCCCATCGGAATGGGGTCTGATTGGAATGAAGAGGAGGCTATTCCGATGCAGAGTGGTCCTAAAACTTGATTAGTGATTGGATATTGCTCTAAAAGTTTCCTCAGTCAAGGGACTCAGCGAGCACAATTCGACTTTTATTAAGGATTTGTAGAAAAACCATAAAAACATTTTGTCTTTTCTTTTTAATACCCTAATTTTTCCTGGGCCCATTTAGTGTGGACCCAGTGGGTATGGCCCAACTTTTTCGTAGGTCTCCCTTTTCGGGTTTTCGGCCTAAAAGGCTTTCTTCCTCTTTTTGTGAGTGGTTTAATGTCCCGCCAACAAGCATATCATTGCTGACGTTTTGGGTCTAACAGCTTTGATCAAACATGGTGGGGAAAGGGCCCCAATGGGGATCAACTGAATAAAATATGTCTCAATACTCTTCATACGCATGGGGGGGGAACATGTTTAAATTTAAACGGAATACAAGGCATGCCTCAAGTCATGGGAGTCGCGTCGGTGTACAGAGGTAGGAAGAGCATTGCCTAAGGAAAACATGCCTTTGGTAGATAGGCCAAGGGTGATGAATATGAAGATCCGCTGAGAGAATGGTATGTATATTCTTGCAAAGGTTTCCTTAATTCAATGACTATCAATTTCTGATGGCCAGGGGACTTCATGGAAGTCCCTCTCATGGAAATCATGATGGGTGGCTTGGAAAATTATGAAAACCACCAGGGGTGTCTCAGAAGAGGATTGTGACATATGAAAGGGTTTTGGGAGCATCCTTACTAATCATGAGCATAGTATGGAGACCACTTCCTTACGCATTTAGTTTGTGTAATGGATGATTGAGGCATGGCGCAGTTTAAAGTCATGTTGTTGGGACATCTTTTAAAATGGAATGATTTCTCCTGGTTCTCAGTAGTCTTGTCAAAGTCATTCCACCATATGTAATTAGGGTTGTGAAAGAGGTTGTTAAACCTTAGCTTAAAGGGTTTCTGAATCTCGAGATAGACAAGGGGCTCAAGGGCCAAGGGGCGTACAGAGAGAATCACTGCCTAAGGAAATCTTTCCTTTGGTAGATAGGTCGGGGGTAATCAATATGCAGAGCCGCTAAGGTCATGGTATGCATAGTCATGAAAAGGTTTCCTTAGGTCAATGATTGTATTCCCCCAATATCCATGAAACGTCAGGGAATTTGAGATTTTGGAACACCAGGTGTGGCTTATGAGGGCTCGGATTTTTTTGAGTGCAGAGTATGGTTTATGATGAGAGGGTTACTAGATATTGGGGAAACATCTTGATTATCCTTCCTAATAATGGGTGAAGAAATACCTTCTCATGTGGGCGTGAGATGGTGACTTGTGCCAGTCTGACCCGTGGACTGAAGGACATAGAAATGCTTGTATTCCTTACTAAACCTGTGGCGGGTTTGACCACACAGTTTATCGTCATGTGGTTAGGACATATTCTTTGCAATTTAGCATTATGTGGTAAGGATGAGGGGAATTGTTTAAAGGTTTCTGTGTGGTTTGACATCATGCAGCAAGGATGTGGGGAATTTTTCATTCCTTTTCCAATGCTGTGCAGTTTAACGACATGCAGCAAGGACGATTGACCGCACGGTTTAACGTCATTATTTGAGGGCGTAGCTGAAAAGGCCACTCTTGATTAGAATGTAACTGTTCCCGAGTATCCTGGCATGTCCAAGACATGGATGGGGGGTTGATGGTGTAAATCATGGTTCTGGGGCTTCTTGGATCGGGAGAGATATTACGGGGGCTCTGAGGCCGGTAAGCGTATGGAGTTAGGAAGAATATCGCATGGGGAAATATTTCCTTTGGTGGACGAGCCAGGGGTTTCATTATGTAGAGCCACTGAGGTCATGAAATGAATAGTTGTAAAAAGGTGTCCCTGGGTCGATGAATTTCCACTTCCGATGGCCATGAATGGTTATGAGGATCTGCAATTATCTGGGCCACAAATTCTGTCACCAAGGTAGGAAATGTCTGAATAAGTCAGGCACACTCGGCCCTGGTTGCTGTTAAAGCTTAGAGGGCTCCCTGCACTGATTTATCTTGCTCGCGGGGTCAAGACTTCACTCCATGCAGTTGATCATCGTGCGATAAGGATGAGATACTCATAGTATAGCAGTCATAGAGCTTGATCCATTTGGTGACTATTACTGTTGTCACTCGAAGTATTACTGGGTCAATATGTTCTTACATACATGGAACAAGGCGGGGGATGAAGGTTGTAAACTGCAACTTTTTGTTTTCCCAGATCAGGAGGTATGGTGTGGGGTCTCTGAGGTCGTTAAGCGTACCGAGCTAGGAAGAGTATCGCGTGGGGAAATCATACCATTGATGGATGAGCTAGGGGATATTATTATGTAGATCCACTGAGGTCATGGTATTCCTAGTCGTACAAAGGTGTCCTCGGGTCGATAACATTCCACTTTCGATGGCCATGGATGATCATGAGAATCTGCGATTTCACATAGTGTAGAGTTCGGCACGTGGGGATAATGGTGTCTGAGTAGACCTGAAACATCTTCACTACAATTTTCCGTTGAGTCATTTTAGTCTAGTCCTGGCTTGATGTTTCTTAAAGAAGATCTCTATGTGAACCACCTATGTACATATAGGCTAGCCAGGTAGGGATACCAAGCCAACAATTGGATGTGGAAAGAGGAGTGAACTTCTAAACCACTTTTCCGTAAACTTCTAGATCTGGAGGTATGGTATGTGGGCTCTGAGGCTGGTAAGCATACGTTGCTAGGAAGAGTGTTGCCTGCGGAAATCATGCCTTTTGTAGATGAGCCAGGGGCTATCATTATACAGATCCACTGAGGGAATGGAATGTATGGTCATGAAAAGGGGTCCATGGGTCGATGACTTTCCACATCCGATGACCACGAATGTTTATGGAGATCCATAATTATCTGGGTTTTGGAGTCCGATGAATGGAAAAGATGCATCCAAATGTGCAAGGAGTATCTCCATATCATATTACCATATGTCTTGGGTAGGTCGCGACGATGTCCGTACAATTTATTTTCATGCAGTGAGGACAAAGTCTGTGCAGTTTATTGTCATGCATCAAGGACGAAGATATACACCTTGTGCCGGACTAGTCCATACACGGGGGAAGGGGGCATTTTTAAATATTTCTATCTGTGTATTTTTATGTCGTGTGGTAAGGACGAGGGGTACACCCTGCAGCGGTTTGGTTCATACATGGGGGAAATGGAATTTTTATCATTATTTTCATTCGAGAGTGGTTGGGCCAGGAGGGGGGATCCTGGCATCGCTACGTGTCCTGCGAGGGAAGGAATCAAGCCTCACATATTTCTCTAAAAGAATTACACATCGTGAAGGACAGATCCATACACGGGTGGAGAGGGGCATTGTTGAAACTTTTTTTCCATGCAGTTTTAACTTTGTGTGGTGAGGATGATCGATACACCCCGTGTAGGTCTGGTCCATACACGGATGGAAGAAGGATTTTTTTAAACTTTTATTCATGGGGCTAGGCCGGGATAGGGGATCCTAGCGTTGATACGTATCCTACGAGGGCAAGAATCAAGCCGCACGTAGTTCTCTGAAATAAGTACACCTTGCACAGGTATGGTTCGTACACATGGAGAGAGGGAATTTTTAAATCATCTTGCTTGGACGGTTGAGAGTTTGGCAGTTTGACATCATGCAACTCAGGCAAAGGGTATGCCCCATGTCGGTCTGGTCCATTCACGGGGGGGAGGGAGAATTCTTGATTCTTATTATCCATACATTTTAACATCGTGTGGTAAGGATGAACTACTCTTTGTTTAAGGTCATATAGTTTAGACCTTTGGGTGCTTGGATGTTTATTTTCATGCAACTCAGACGAACTCCATGCAGTTTAACATCATGTGGTAAAGACATAGGGGACCTGACGTGAAAGGAAAATGGGGGGGCTACGAAGTTTAACGTTGTGCGGTGTTGATGATTTTTGTGATGTTTAACGTCATGCGGTGAATACGTTTTCCACTTCTGGTTTCAATTCAAAATACTTCTTCAGGAATCATGCATTTGTTGGAGCAGTTGTAAATTTTCCATCCATGGAGATCAGGGTATATGCTCTATTGGAGTAGACCTTGTGTAATATGTATGGTCCCTCCCACTTGGGCTCCAACTTTGGAGTCTTCTTTCTGGGTATCATTGGGGTCATAAGGACCAATACCAATTATCCTTCCAAGAAAGACTGAAGGTGAACCTTTTTGTTGAAGGCTCGTGCGATCCGGTTCTAGTATACCTCCAGATAGTGCAAAGTGTGCAACCGCTTCTCATCCAGCTATTCCCATTCACTTAGCCGCTTTTCTGACTGCTCATCATCGGATAATTGATCACTAATGGCAACACGGAGTGAGGGAAGTTGGAGTTCAATGGGCATGACCGCCTCGGTTCCATACACCAATGAGTACCGGGTAGCCCAAGTAGCGGTGCAGATTTTGGTTCGAAAATCACACAATGCATGGAGTATTTTATCTAGCCATGTATTCTTGTCTTTATCCACCATTTTATGGAAAATTTTGGACATGGTCTTGTTGAAATCTTGTATTTGTCTGTTGGCCGCTGCATGGTAGCAGGATGAGTGGTTAGCCTTGATACCATACTCTGGTATTGTTTCTCCAATTCAGCAGAGCAAAATTTGGTGTCGTTGTCCGTCAGTATGGTATGAGGGACGCCAAATCTAGTGACGATATTGGTCTTCACAAAGATGAAAATATTCCTTGCCCAGACTTCCTTGATGGGTATGGATTCTACCGATTGAAAAAGAAGTCGGTTGTCGTGAGGATATACTTCAACTGTTTCGCCATGGCGGGAGGATATGGTCGCACGACGTCCATTCCCTAGACAGAAAATTTCCAAGAGTACTTATCATTATGGAGTAACTCTGGGGGTTGGTGTATGAAGTTGGCATGAATTTGGCATGAGTGGAATTTTGCGGTAAAGTGGTTGTAGTAACGTGCCACTGTGGGCCAGTAGTACCCAAGCCTTCAAACCTGATAGGGAAAGCTTGGTCCTTGGTTGATGTGCTCCACATGCTCATGCATGTACTTCATTAATTACAACAATATTTTCTTCTCCATCAAAGAATCTGAGGAGAAATCCGTCGAGACCATGTTTGTAGAGGACATCTTGCGGACTCGCACCGCCATATAGGAAAAAATTGATTGTCGTTCTTCGTATTTGCTCTTGTTCATCCCTGTATGATGGAAGATCTACCCATTGATGGTAGTATGAAATGGGGGTTATCCAGCTGGTGGTAGGATCATATGGCTCGGGGAAAGGACTGAATTCGTGAATTTCTATTGTCTTAGTCTAAACAAATGGAAATACCATTTGACGGTTAGAAATAATAATAACCGTTCCATCATGGCCTGGGTCGGCTTGGGCTATGGCTGCGTTATGTAATTCATCAGCCTGGGCAATCTGAGACTGGGGAATCTAGGTTAATGTAGGTTTTGTGGATAATTCAACCATTAACCCTCGAACATGGTCAAATAGGTGGATTATCTCCTCCTTTTTAAGAGCACAATCACCATTGACTTGTTTTATGACCATCTCTAATCACCATTTACCTTAAGGTGTTGTACTTGTGCGTGGAGTGCGAGTTCTAGGCCTGAAATGAGGGCTTGATATTCTCCTTCATTGTTCCTACATCCTTCTGATAGAGGAAGGAAAGTGGAATGACTTCCTTCTCTAGGGACACGAGTATTATCCCCAAACCCACTTTATTGAATTTGTAATCCTCTATCCTCTTCCCGGTTGGGCTTCAGGATGCACAGTCGAAGTACATCTCCCATGCTAGGAGCTCCTCTTGAACTGAGAAGACATCTTCATCAGGTAGCTCAGAATCTGGTGTAGTGGTCCTTGTCGAGGGGTGCTCTGCCAGAAAGTCTGCGAGTGCATATCCCTTAATGGATTTTTGAGGCAGAAACTGGATGTCAAACTATTGCAGGATGAACAACCATTGGGATATGCGTCCAGTTAGCATCAGGTGGCTGAGAATGTACTTGAGCGGGTTACTCCGTGAGATCAAGTTGACCTCATGATGCAGCGGATAATGTTGCAGCTTTTGAACTACGAAGACCAAGGCCAAACAGTTCTTCTCAACATTTGAGTATCAAGTCTCAACATCAATCATTGTTCGACCAAGGTAATAGAGAATATTTTTCGCTGCCGGCATCATTCTTTTGTGCGGGGAAGGCTCCCAATGATCGCTCTAAGGCTGTAATGTACATGATGATAGGTCTTCATTCGACCAAGGGCATGAGAACATGTGGGCTTAAGAGGTACTTCTTCCAGTTGTCGAACGCCTCTTGGTAGTCATCCATCCATTGATATGTGACCCCCTTCTTCATTAACCTGGTGAAAGCCAAACATTTTCCTGCCAGGATGGCTATAAACTACTTGATATAGGCTAGGTGTCCATGGAATCCCCTCAACTCGGTGAGGTTGTCTGGAGGTGGTAGGCCAAGGATTGCCTTTCCCTTCTCAGGGTCGACTTCAATGCCACGATGGCGTACGATGAAGCCAAGGAATTTCCCTGAGGTAACCTAGAAGACATATTTCAAGGGGTTCATTTTCAAGCTATGCTATCGAAGATTGTTGAAGATGGTTTCATGGTCTGACAGGTGATCCGAGCACTGTATGGACTTGACCACTAGGTCCTCCATATAACAGCCAATGATTTTCCCCAAGAACGGTTTAATGATACAATGCATGGCGCGCTGATATGTGGCGCCAACATTTTTGAGACCAAAGGGCATGACCCTGTAACAAAATACCCCTTGGGGGGCCCTGATGGAAGGGCACTCATCATCTTCTCAGGCCATCCTGATTTTATTATTTCCAGAATAACCGTCCATGAAGGATAGAGCCTCGCACCCAGCCGTCGCATCGATTAACAACTCAGTGATTGGAACCGGGAAGTCATATTTTGGACAATGCTGATTAAGATCACTGAAATCAATGAATACTTGGATTTTTCAGTTCTTTTTCTTGACATGGATGATGTTGTCCAACCAAATGGGGTACTAGACCTCCCGAATGAAGATTTATTTAATGAGTTTATTGACTTCATCCCCTTTTTTGGCAGCATGTGAGGGATGTGTCCTTCTTGCGGCCTGTTTATAGACCTAGTGGTCTTCTAGAAGACCCAGGTGATGCACCGCCACTTCGGGGTCAAGTACCGGAATTTCAGTGTAATTCTAGGAAAAAACATCGCAATGTTTCCTCAAGAAGGATTTATATACCTCGTGTTCCTCGGATGACATGGATGTACTAATGAGAGTGGGCCTCAGATCTTCCTCGGTACCCATGTTTATTTCCCTGAGTTCATCCACAATGGTGGAGATACTTTCCTCAAATGCGGGAGGTGTGTCTCGGAGATCTTCCTCCTCCTCTTCTCCCAAGTCCTTATCTTCTTGATCCGACGAAGAGAGAGTTTCCAGTCTGAGACTTTGAGGGTTTGAGGTAGACGCATCGTGGGCAGACCCACCTGAGTAATCTTCCCGAGATGAGGGTTGGTGGACGTTCCCGCATTGTCATCCTCAGTCATCATGGATTAAGTCATGAGGACATCAGAGCACATATCCATACATGAACTCTTACTCTGAACATGGTTGATGGGAAGGAAATAATCTCTGCCAAGCTACCTGAGGGGGTAATCAGGGACCATCCCCAGTCCATTTGGAGCGAGGATTCAATTGACACCATCGACCAAGGGATTATTTTTATTTTTCTCATAGAACATGACGTCAATGTAATGTGACTCGGAGAGATATAATGGGGATTTGTCAGTGTGAAATGTTCCACTTTTTCCATTGACGCCGTACTTGATACATTGGTGATAGGATGATGTAATGACCATGTCCTTATAGAGCCATGACTTTCCCAGTAGGGAATTGAATTTTGTACTCTACTGGACCACCATGAATTCCGTGTAGGCTTCCAGGTCACCAAAATGGGACTTTATATTTTTTTGTCCCATTGCCTTTTTCTCGCTCTTGTCATAACATAACAATGTTATGGCCGAGGTAATTAGCTCATCCTCACTATAGCCCAATATACAGAGTGTCCGTATAGGAAGGATGTTAACTCCGTAGCCATTTTCTATAAAGACTTTCCAGATCTCAATACCATTCAGTGTGCCGGACACATATAGTGGTCTGATGTGTCCTTGCAAGATGTTATCTTCATCCTGATCGGTGAAGAAAATCACTGCATCGCATTCATCCGGGTCAGTCTCCATCCGGTAAATTTCAGCGGCAGCTACCTCGGCTTGATACTCCTTGGGGATGATCAAAGCTTCTATAAGCGCCTCCCTATGGTCTGTTATAGACTCAGGGCATCCAAGATGGACAACATTGATAAAATGATGCTAGCTGCTTATGGATATCATATTTATGCTCTAGTGGCCGACGTTTCTCCACTGGCAGGAGAGTCTTGGAGGTTACATTGGGGGATGGAGCATTTGACGAGGAGGGACCGACCGCAAGGTCGGATTTCAATGATGTTACCGTTTTTTAAGGACATGGCCCGGTCGTTCTGTTTGTGCACACTAGGCAGCCAGACACTTGCTCCTCCTCTGGTGGGTAATGTAGAACAATAGGGCCAGAGTGGCTACTTGTGGGGGTGGAGGGTTATTCCTTCTCCTGCTGAGTCCGTTTAAGGGCTCTCGCACGAGATTCTTTAATATTAACAGTTTGGGCCAGGGTCTGACCATATGGTAGGTTGCGTCCGTGGATGCACCTCCCCTGGTATCCATTACCTCTATGATTCCTCCTCTCGGATCCTCGTGTAGGGAACTCGGGTTCATAACCATAAACTTTGTCATGGAATGATTCTATAATATGGATGACGTTAATAGAACCAAATATTGGCTCTTCATCCTTTGACAGGTCAACCTGGTCGGTTGTCCCTGGTGGTGCCGTTTGGTGGGTCGGTTCCCATGATGCCAAATTCGAGGGAATGAAATCTGCCAGGGTCGGGAATAACTTTGTCCCCCTCATGGACTACCCCTCTTGTGATTGTTTCCTCCATCATCGATTATGCCTGGATGACTGGCTCATGGAGGTTTTCGAGGTCGATATTGTCGGCTCTGCAGCTTCAGGGGCTGTTTGTGGCAACGCCGGCTGCTGTAGTTGATATCGGAGTTTTCCCTAGGCTCAGATAATAATCATCCAAGTCATCTAGATGTCAAATTTCGGCCCCTTCTTGCTGGTGACTTTCTGCCACCCCACTTCTTTTTCGGAGTCGGTGGTATAGATATATGCCACATGTGCTGGAGGTGGTCCTACCTCGACATGTCCGGAGTCTACCATCCTCTGTAGGAGGTCTTTGAAAATGAAGAATTCTCGAATATTGTGCAACAGCATATGATGTTAGGGGAAGTAATCTGGCATGTCATCGGGGCCGACCTCCTTAGGATTCCTTGGATCCGGAAGGCAGAGCAAGTTGCAGTTCATGACAGCAATGAAGTAGCCGTAGACCTGATCGTCCCAGAAAGAGTATACCTTTTGTCTTCATTCCTAAAACAAATTCTTCTTTGGTCCTCACTGATCATACCATTTAGGAGGAGGAGGTTGCTGATATGCAAGAGGCGGTTGACGATTTAGTGGAGGCCTGAATGGTGGAGCGGGAATAGGGGCCAACATGAGTCTGACAACGGACGCTTTGGCTCTAGGGTCTCTTTTCACAGGAGCCTATGAGGCTATTCAAGACATTTAATTAGTCCATGGCAGGGAGTCTTCAATTCTCTGGGGAATTGCTGAGAGATGGCGGAAGCCAGTGGTGCACTCCACTGGTATAAGCATTGTTCTCAACTCATCTTGAAGATTATCGATTCATATGGTTAGAATCTCATCTTAAGGAATTGGCATGTTCAAATAATAGGTCAGACCATTCCATCTGGTGTTGAAATCTGGGACCCTTTCATTCTACCTCTTCTTGCAGTTCATGAGATCAATAACCATTGTTTTAGGAATCTTTGAGCTGAAGTGGAACATGAACTACTACCGATGGTCCTCCCAGCACATTATTGACTGGGCTGACAGACTCGTATACCAGATGAAGGCGGATCCTTGCAAGGTCTGTACGATACCTCTGAGCTTCACTACTTCTTGTTGTTCCGGAGATCCCATCGTAGGGTCACAATAGGATGGTTAGTGCATCAGATGTTACTCCGGAGCACCTGATCCATTGAAGATAGGAAATACAGGGCTTCCAAAATTTGGTGGAGGTGGTGTATTGCTCACCTAATCTGGGTATGGTTTTTTCTCTGGCGGTATCAGAGTGCGTCGACCTTCCATCGCTTCCAATCGAGCTGTTTTTTCATCGATGGTGTTGGTGAGACCTTGGTTTACATCATGTTGGGATCGATCCTAGATTGGCGTAGTCCGGGGCATTTATTGAGGATCTGGATTGGTCGGAACAAGGTGGGCATGTGCCATTTGTGGCACCTTCGGAGGGTCCAGGCGTACTCTCTCCGGTTGCATCCTAAGTGGAGGGAAGTCTTGGTATTCATATGAATCTATGTTTATATAGTTGGATGGGTCGGGCGCCTCATTGGACAGGAGCCCTGACCGTATTTCATTTTCAAGGGAAAACCATAGTCTTTGAGGTGCACATGCTGGGAGTGCATGATGCGGCTCCTCTAGGGAGGCTTTTTTAATAAGGAAGTTCCTCTAGAGCAGCTCGACATTAAGCCACCTAAATTCTTTCATCTCCTCTTCCAGTCAAATGAATCTCTCTTCGAGCATGAGTGGATCATTCTTGTCGAGAGAAGGAGGTGAGTTAAGGGTAACCAGTCCTTTATTCTTATCCCTGTTGGAAGCTCACAGGGTAGGCAGAGAAGGTTTTTCTAGAAGGACGACCATTTTTAGGGTGGCCCTCTGGTTCTGGGTGTGTACACCAGGTGGTATGTTTTGAGTCACAACATGCTATAACTATCATCTCCCGATCCATCCGGATTTACAGTATCACTAGTATCACCCGTGGGGTCATCCTCTATGACGTTGATAGATGCATACCCCAGGGTGGGGAATATGTCATCTTCTAAATGGAAATTGGATCTCCTACGTCTCATGTTGGCCTTCCCTTTCGTGACCTGGGATTGCCTTCAAACTTCATGATGAAGGGTGACATGAGGAGTTATTTGATTCAGCATTACAGTGCACCATCCTCTCGGAGGGGATGATGATTCAAATGATAGGATAAGCCGGGAACCTCCTCTTATATATGTACTCCCTAGACGATAGAATACTGATTCTCATGGGGGAGGTTGTTGTTTATGGGGTAATAATGCCCCTTGCCCTGAGGGGTGGGGATGGATCCATTTATTGGATATTGAGTCTCTTATCTGTTTTATTGGTCTTACAGGGGCATTTGTTGTTAAAAATGCCCCAGCCCTATAGGATGGGGTTGACTCTGGATTGCGACAGTGACAGCAGCTATCACTAACTACCTGATCTTGTGTGCCCCCATTCGGGGGTGAACTGGGTTTGGTGCCGAGTTCATCTGTGAATCAATCCCTTATGCGGAGGTAGGAAAAGATCAATGATTGGACTCTATTAGGCAAGAGGCCTATTTTATTCTCTCGGTGGCCTGATTCAGATGTTCTTGAATGTATTGTTCCCATCGGGCTGGACGCTTCTAGGACTTACTCAGGGTCTGACTCCACTGGGCGTGTTTCCTATCCTGAATAGGGGGACCACTCGATAGTCGTCTTGATGCGACGACATTGCAAGACCCCATGCCGAACAGGTTTTTTGGGTAGGGATCAGAGTGAAATACAGAGCTCCGTGTTCCCCCATCCCATGATATGGACTCCTATTGGAGCACCACCGATGAGGCAGCGTAGTTAGTGCAGCGTACGGAGGCATGCTATCTCCATGTTTCCTTTACGCCACTTGGGTCGCTGTTGTCGTGCTGAAGGAAGAGCCTCTAGGTCAATGTGACACAAGAGGTCTCCTATTGTCTTGACATGGTCTACATACCTATCGTAGGATAGGAAGATTTATTTCAGTCGGTGGAGGGTCATCCATATATTATGGCGGATGTCATGCATGCATTCATCTGACATCTCTCTGGGTATGTTGAACTGAGAGGTGGCCGTATGCCAAAACGTAATTGGTATATCATCCCTGGACAGTCATTTCCTCAGGTGCAGCATATCAGCATACTCCTCTGCTAGTGACTGCTCTACCTGGTCATCCCAACTGAGACGCTTGTTGTCAATGTGGTCAGAGGCAGCGGGACCATTTTGTGTTGAGTCATTATGTGAGTGATTCTGAGGTGGTTCAGTGGATGAACGTGACCCTGGACTGTCTCCTGATTGCAGAAGGATGTCGTCAGTGAGTAACTCGGAATCTGACATGCTCGATCCCATCCTTCTATGTGCCTCGACATATGAGGGGCCTTCGGTGCTTGATTCACCAGGAGGAGGACCTTGTTATCGATATGATATGCCATCGTGGGGATGAACTCTGCAATGCAGACTATAATAGCGAGGAATACCATTACTTCTTGATGCTTCACTCCATATAGGACTTTTGCATTGCACACTCTCAGGAAGACCTCCAAGGCGTGTTTCAACATGGGGATGACCTTTTGGCTGCGTAGCATCATTACGTGGAGGACCTTCGCAACAACTGCCATCATGGTGAGGATGACCATCATGGATTGACGTTTGATGCGCATCTTGGGGAGGGCCTTCAGGACACACTGCGACAAGGGGATGACCTTATTATTGCTTGGGGCCAATGAGGGGAGATCCTTCGCAATGGCGGGTGTGGTTGCAAGGACTAACATCATCTCTATGGCAATGACAAGGACTACCATTACAACTACCGCAGGGAGAAAATCTGCGGGATAAATCCTAGGGAGGGCCTCCAAAATGTACCGCAAAGAGTGGAGGGCCTTCTCATTGCTTGACGTCTCTACGGGGAGGACCTCCATTAGCAGGGTGGTGAGGACTAACACCTTGATATGATGCCTGGCTGTGTGGAGTTTCGTTGCAGTCTAACCCATGGGGAGGACCTTCAGTGCAGGCCACGACAAAGGGAGGGCCTTCTTGTCATGATGAGACATCACTGTTGGGAGGGCCTCCATATTTGCGACTATGATAGCGAGGACTACTGTCATAGTATGTGGTCCCAATTCATGGAAAGATATTGCAGTGTATATCCCGGGGAGGACCTTCAGGGAGGACCACAGCATGTGGAGTACCTTCTTTCTACTCGATATTCTGGTCACCTGGAGGGTTTCCATGACTCTCATCAAAAGAGGAGCTCTCGTGATCGATTGTTATATGCCTGCGGTGGAGGGCCCCACAGGTGCTCTGGGGAGGACCTTCAGAGCTGCTGGTAGCGACATAGCAAGGAGGACCATTGTAACTGCTACTTCAACTCCCATAATATGGTAATGGGTGGGCAGGGTTCTGAGCATGTGATGTGTTTATAGCGGTGTTGGGAACCCTAGCTTCTAGTAGAGTGGAGTCATGAACTCACCCTTTATTTTCTGACTGCCTTCGGCGTATTCGGGGCCCTTTATTATGGGTAGCTAGAACCATCTGCTGTTGATAACGGCCTACACGTTTGGGTCCCTGTCTAATTGGGTCCTCTGATGTTGTAGGGATGCAACAACGAACATCTTGACCTTTATCAAGGATATATTCCTACTCTGGAGCATCCACCGTGATGGACGGGTGTCCCCCAGTTGGAACGAGTGAAGATGCTCTATCAAGTTGCCCTTGCGTCGCGGAATATGGATGGCGACCCTCCTAGGATGAATCAGGGATGCAGATCTGCTCCAAGGCGGCTATCTCATCTCTTAGATGAGTCTCCTCAATTGGGGTGATGGTATCACGGGCCCAAGTTCAATTTTTTTCCACTGATTCAATTACATTCTGAAAAGTCTGCAAGATATGATCTGGGATTGATACCTACTCCTCCATCATTGAAAGGATATGTAGAGAGACATCTTTGGCTAGAACGGGTATGAAGGCCGATTCCGGTATCAGAATAGGAATATCCTACTCTGGTCCTTCGGTGGTCAGTGGGTACTGAAAATTATACTATGTCGTGGTAGGTGAATGAATCTGCCCCTGTATCGGGATACGCCGGTTTATCTCTCCGTTTGCCTCCACATCGGGGTGGAAGACTTTACTTGCATCCGGAGGGAGCTGGCCCAACATATATTGGTTTCCCACCGTATCGAGTCGGTGGCAATTGTTGGCGGGGAGACGTGCCCACCTATGATTTTCCACCACATCTGGGTGGAGAGATTTGTTGATCGCCACCATATCGGGAAGGCAGGCGTCAGAAGCAACTGCTAGGAGCTGGTCCTGCAGGTGTCGGGTCTCCACCACGTCACACTGGTGGGCTTCACGACCCTAGTCAGGGTGAGGTGTCTGCCTGGTAAGTGTCATCCTGTGAGGGAGACAGGCTTGATGATTCTCGGAGGGGATGCGTGACGACTCGTATGATGCCGCCATGTCTGGATGGTGGGTTCGGGAGGAGAAAACAGGTGAAGGTGCCTAGTCGTGGTACGTCTCTGTGGCTGGGAAGTGGAGCTCCTCCTCAGGGACAAGGGTAATGATCGGTCCCCGATTGTACGTCAGCTGCCCCCATCGGGTGGTCCGAGGGGCCGGAGCTTAGGGAGCATGGGCTTGAATCCTCGGGGATACATCCTCCACGGTGTGAGGATGTTGTGTCGCAACATGACTGTGATGACATCTGTCGGATGGGGCCTTAGAGCGGAACCCCCGTTCGGTGGGGATGAAATCCTCACGTTGACCTCATCCACCTCCCAAAGATAAGGGAGGTACGTATTGTCCCATTCCTAGGATAGACTCTTGAAACAGTTGGAGACAACAATAGGGGCTGTTTGGATCTGTATTTTCGGCTTCTGCTGGGCAAGCGACCGGCGAGTTCTAGTGAATTGGAGGGCGTGCATGGCCGCCTCCACCGTTGGGAGAGTACTGCTCAAGTGGTACTCTCAGATCTGCGTGTCTGAGACCCAGCGTTGAAGACGCTGGGTGTGTGATGAGGTCCTCTGTAGGTGTGGATGTCCGGTCATTACATTGTCTGAAGGACGCACTTGTGGGTTCCTTTGCGATTCCATTGGATCGAAGGGAGTTCTGAAGGTAGTACCTGTAAAACATTTTAACAAATACAAGCATCAAACCTGTCAAAGCAGCATCTCATGATCCCATGCATAGTTAATGACCTTTCATGGCCCTCCTTGTGAGTAAAAGGGGGCACATGGTGGGATTATGTTAAATCCGTCATGCTTGGTTAATGATTCACATCGGGTTCACTATATTTGTTTCATTTTGGATTTCGGCCTCAAAACGCCCAATGGCTCCATATCCAATGATTTATGGACCTGCTTTCCAATGGTAGGGGTTTGCCGGATGGTCTGACAAGTGACTCTTAATAAATCACATTGGTCGAGAGGATTGGTTGTCGGGATCATCACACCCTTTTTTGGAGGGTAATTATTTCCTGTTATGGAACTCTCTTATATATTTAAGACATATTCATATGTTCGTGAATGTTTGGTTTATACCCAAACATAGTATCTACAGATTTATCCTTGGTGGGAATTGCTCAACAGGACGCAGGTGTTCGAAATCATTTATGCCTGAGGATTACCATCCCTCATTGGATTAATGACCCCATGGAGTCTGGACTCATTGAGACGGTTCCAGGAGCATCTCAGTGAACCGATGTGATGATAGTCGGATCGACCGGTTGTTGGGCTTGAACCTCAGGGAGGCTTCCTACGTACCCTGACTGTTGGACAAGGATCAAAGTCCATGTAGTTCTAATGGAGATCATTGGTGAACTGACGTGAAGGTGGACCCGGGGGTCCATTGGTGGTCGGGCTTGAACCTCTGAGAGGCTTCCTACGTACCCCACCTAGGAGACCTGGATCAACGTCCACGTAGTTCGGATTCATGCGTGGCTTACGCTCTGAGGCTTTCCAAGATGTGGATTGGGGATTACACTCTAAGGAGGCCCAAGATGTTGGATCGGGGATTACACTCTGAGGAGGCCCATAAGAGGATGTCATGGTCAATGCTTTCTTTAATCCCACGTGAGTCATGCTCGGTGTGATAAACGATAGGCAGCAAGGACCAGAGGATCACGTCACAAAAGGTGCGTCCGTGAGAAGTGGAGTGGGGCTTAGTCATGAGGGAGGCCCATGGAGATTGATTGGGGATTACACACTAAGGAGGCCCATAGTGATTTGGATTTGGGCTAACACTCTGAGGAGGCCCAAGATGTTGGAGCAGGGATTACACTATGAGGAGGCCCATGTCGATAGATTGGGGATTACACTCTGAGGAGGCCGATGGTGATAGATTGGGGATTAAACTCTGAGGAGGCCCATTGTGATGTGGATTGGGGCTTACACTCTGAGGAGGCCCATGGTAATGGATTGGGGATTACACTCTGAAGTGGCCCAGGATGTATTCCTCATGTCTGTCCATAAGGGAATCCCAACCCATTGGTGGGTTGAGAAGTATAATGGGGGCCAATGCCTATGCGCAGGTGCACAAGAGGGATAATTCCAAGGGCGTTGGAATCAATCTGAACAAAGGGAGATGAAAAGTGTGAATTACATGCCCGAAATTCAGAACGCACTGAGGGTGGCATGGTGATGGAGAATAACTATTGAACATGTTCGAAACATAGCATTCAAATCATGTTAGCCTGAAATGGGGACGAACAAATGATGGTCGACTGCTGACCGTGTTCGAAAGACAGGACCTATCTCGAAGTGTTGTCAAAAGTCTTCTGGTGTGTTGGCCCAGGACGGTAGGTGAGCCGATGTGGCATGGGACCAGACCGTTAGGGGTCCCTTTAGACATGGAAGAGTATGAAGATCCGAATGAAGGACACACAAAGCATGGGGTGGAGTGATGGAATGTTTGAACGGATTACAACACTCTTGAAATTACTCCACTGTGATCATGGAATTAGGCATTTTATGCTTGGCGCACAAGGCATATATTCTGCATGGAGCAAGAGGAATCCAATTATTGAATGAAAGGGAATGCTACATTTCATAGTCATGTATAGAGGAATGTTTTCATATTGTTTAACATCATATGGATTGGATAAGGGACATACAGTTTAACGTTATGTGGTCAAGACGAGTAAGTAGGAGATACCTAACAATGGTTGGTGTGGGACTTATGCATGGGCAGTCCTTTTTGGATGAACCTAGATAAATGAGCATGGATGTGGGGTTAAATGAGAGTCATGAATAGTATCTTGACACATAGAATTATAGGAGGGATGTTGGGGCAGCACAAGGGTGGAATGGAAAATCCCGACATCCCAGCCAGAAAAGCTCACTGTGCGACTGTTCATTTTTTCATAGGGGTCAGTGATGATAGTGAAGGGACCGGCCCATAGGGCAGGGAACATATCCCGGCACTGAACCAGAGCGGGGGTGTGGGTGTGCAGGCCCTGCGGTATGGGCTAGCGAGGGAATTGGGTTTTCCGCATGGGGCTGGCCGCGAAGGAGTTGATAGCGAGGTGTCGGCCGTGAGGGAATTGCCGTAGAGGAGCCATCCACAAAGGACTAACCGCGAGGGACTGGCCTCATGTGGTTCACAGTTTAATTGTCCATGAAGGGTGTCTGCGGATGAGCTGTCCATGAGGGAGCAGGCCACTAAGGACTAGGCCACGAAGGAAGCTATCCGCGAAGGAGGCTCTCTGGGAAGGATGATTTCCACAGAGGAGGCTGTTCGTGAAGGAGGTTGTCCGCAAATGAGATGGCCATACTTGAAGGCTGTCTTAAATGGGGCTTGTGCCCTTCCTACTTCTCGCCCATGGAGGGGTTCCGAATCAATTTCACAAATGACACTGGCCCGCGAAAGGGGTGGCCGCTGAGGGACTATCTGCGAAGGAAATAGCCGCTATGGGATGGTCGCGGAGGAGTTAGCTGCTTGTGGTTCGCGGAATGGTTTCTCCTCCCCGTGGAAGATTTAATCCACGAATGATATGGGGTCCGCGGATGGTCATGGAACACCGCTGGGAGTGATTCCTCCAGTGTCTCCCCATGTGTTTTCACCCATACCTCCTCTCACTTTTGGTGCCCCTCGGTGGTTATTTATAATGTCATGAAGAAGAAGTATTGATGGGCCCATGGAACTCAGATCTGCCGAATTGCTCCGCGGCTGGGCACTGATCCGCCTCTATCCCACGAATGACATTAGTCCGTGGAGGGGGTAGCTCGCGGCAGCGGACCAGCGTGACACCCATCATACTTCGCGCTCGCAGAGGGTCCCCACCTATATTTTGCGGATGATGTAGGTCCGTGGAATTGTGGGAGGGCAGTCTACCGAACAGGCCGCGTGCTATTGCTGGGATCTTGTGCGTGTAACATTCGAACCTTTTCCAAGTCTTGTGATAATTGGATTTACCCGTTGCAAAAATTTTCAGGACCGTACAGAAAGATAAAGAGGTCCCATAAGATATATACGTATAAACAACATCATATAATGATGAGATTGTATAATTAACTAATACCTTGTAATTTTCCATAGTTGAGGGTGCGTTAAACAACTGTATAATAAAGAAACAAATGTTATTAAATTATTCAAGAACAAAATAAATAAATATGATATCATATATGATACTTTAATATTTCATTGTTAATAATATTGTATTATTATTATTGTTTCGGGTGTTACTGATTAGTTTTACTTTATATGTTTTGTTATGATTGTCATGATTATTATGGATATGATATATTTTATTCATATCCAGAAATATATTAAGTTAATTAAAAATTATTTTTCATAATAAAATGAAAATCATTCTAGAATGGTTATGATGGGGAACGAGAACTCATTGCGTCATGGAGGCGGTAATCCCTATGTATGCACAAGAGAAAATATCATTTTATTAGTGGTGAAATCGCATGTAATTGGATGGTGTATTATATTACAATAATAATTAAACTTTTATTTTTATTATTTACATCAATTATAATATTTATTAAACCCATCCATATATTGATGTGTTGAATAGAAAACTACACTACGACGTGGGGATGGTAAGCCATACATACACACATATGGTGATATTTTCATTCATGTGATGGATAGAATAATGAATATGGATTTAACATTTTTATAATAATATCATAGTTTGTTTTAGGTACTAGATTTATTATTTTGGTATGGAAAAAACCAAGAAAGAGGAAGTGGAAGTGGAAAAGAACATTGAAAGAGGTGATGAAATAATTACCTCTTCTTCTGTTTTTTACTTTTAAGTTGATCAAAAGGGATCCTCATGTTGGATTTATGATGAATGTAATGTCTCTAGGTTAAATTAAGTGTAGTTAGTAGGATATTTGAGAAGGATTTATCTGATCTAAAAGGATTTGGATCTTTCCAATTAGGATATGGGAATGTACCATTTTATAAGAGAGGTGATGGTCACATTAGGAAAAAATTGATATATTATTTTATTATAAAATAATTTTAATATTATAATTGATAAAAATGGAATTATTTAGAGGATAAGGTGGTTATGTTATGAAATATTTTCAACCAATATGTTTTAGAAATGTTTAGGTCACCATATTAACATTATTTTATAGATTTAAATAGTATAACTTTTACCATTTCATCTTGTATTTTTAAATTAAATGTTTAATAAACATACTATAAAACTCCAAGAGAACCTCCCATGGTTCATTAATGATATATCTAACATTATATATGTACTTTGGGGGATCATTAGATTTTTAGGAATATTATATCATTTAATAAACTAGTATTTTATATTAAACTCAATTATGCCAAATTTGACACTATTTAGTTTTTAGTTTTTGTGAAAATCATAAATATATAATTTCTTCAGAAACAATAACCTGAATAAACCATAAAATGTTATATTAAACTATAACGTTTGTTTAATGCAGCAAAACTCTCTATTTACATTTATTTTAATATTTATACAATTAATTATTTTAGTCATTCCATAATAGGGTAATTACTGCATCATCATTATTTTATAAATAAATTTAATTATTTAATGTATAAAAATAATAAATAAAATAACATGATGTTGTAAATCATATTATCTTTCTAATTAATTTTTATAGCCAAATTTATCCTATGTATAAACCTATATTAAAAATGTTTTAGATAATAAATTAGAATTTAACACTTTTAACTCTTCTTTAAATAAAATATAATAAATTTTATAATCTAATAAAATTGGATCAAAAGAGAGCATATTTTTGTCCTAAAGTTTATTTTAGTCGAAATATACTTATCCAATAGATTTAGTATATGTTTTACATTAATTATAATATTATTTTTTCCTTCAATTGCCATATTTTCTTTTAACTGTGTTAAATAAAATTCAAAAGTTACTTTTCACCAAAAATTATTTTCGTCCTATTGAAACCCATTTTACATATTCTTGTCAACCATGTCTCTAGGAATTTTTGAAATTCAATTCATAGAATCATTTAAATTATATTTTATGCAAATTTTCAATTGTCCCTAGAAGGTGGGTAAAAGTCTTTAAAAATATCAAAAAAAATTATATATCTAATATTATTATAAAATGACTCTAGTGAGTTACATTGGACTAATATAGTTATTATGTATCTATTTTTAATTAAAAAATTAAATAAAAATTATAATTAAATAAATAAAATAAAATTTTGAACAATAACGTAGTGTTTTTTACTATTCAGAAAAAAATCATGGTTTTCAGAAAAATATCCAAAATTCACCCTAGTAAAATTATGATATTTAGTATCCAAAAATTACATCCATATTGAAAAATAAAATTTATAAAATTTCAAAAAGTTGCTATTACTATTCATAATAGCTTTTTAAACGACAAGTATGACTGGTTATGGTGTGATTGAACTCGAAGTTGGGTACAACACAAGCTATTGTACTATTCGAAACAAAAAGTATTGTGCATGCTTGGGGTGTTACAAGGATATTGTGTAATGATTTAAACCACTAATGACATAGATACTTTCTAACCACATTTCCATATGAAAATGCCTCATCTCTATTTATTAACTTATTTATTAATTAATTATACAAAAAATTATTTTTAAATATACACTAAAAAAATTACACACCGTATTTTTAGGTATATATGACTTGTATCTTCATTTTTCTTTTATTTATACAATGGAATTGTGAGATGGTGGTAAACAACATGTGGAAGGAATCTACAGACCATGTGTTTATTAAAAACATAAAATAATGAATGAGTGTAGAAGGGAATGGCTGGGTTGCCTCACAACAAGCGCCTTTTCTATTATATCTTTTGCTCAAATTGAGTTATGGGTAGATATACATAATATGAGGAGGGTGATACTTTTATAGTGTGAACCACCACATGTTCCTAATGCCCTCATCTGGTTTCCAAAATTCTTGACGCTCAAGTGGTCTGTGAGTAGGCTTACAATATCCCAATACTATGGCATGTAGATACTAAAGGTTGAATTTATTCTTGGTTAGATCAGGTACATCCTTTACCTACTAAGGTTCTTTATTTTAATTGATAATGGCCTGAAAATTATTGTAGTCATCCTCCGAATTAGTTATGTAATCAATAGAGGGTTCCGAAATAAATTTGGACTTATATTCAATCTAATAATGACATAACGTGTCCCCGTGTTCAAAATTTGAGTTTTGAAAATTAATTTGTGAATTTTTTATTGATTAAAAAGTGGGGACCACATAATTACATGTATCATCAGTTTAATTAGAAATAGAAAATACATCCACAAACTCAACCGGAGGATCCATATTTGAAATTCTCACAGATAGCTATTCTACCATCGTTTGGATCCATCCCAAAATGTTGGTTTGGTCTAGCTGGTGTGTATTAAATTCCACCATCATTGATCATATCCAATTTATATTACTCAAAAATGGTTTTGAAAGAGATGAAGAGAAGGATGGGGTGAATAATAGATAGGGTTTTTCCTCTTATATGAACCCACCATCCACTCATGGATAATATTATTTGCAGTACGGGTTTGATACCTCTGGATCATATGGATAAAAATCCAATATTGGAGGGTCATATTGCTCCCCATTCAGATAATAATCCATGGGATGTATGAATGAGGTTCTCAATAAAAATAATTATGAAGAATAAAAGGAAATGGTTAATTTTGTGTAAACAAACCTGTGACCCAAACTCACACTCCCACTTTCCTTGTGTCCATAGAAACATTGCTAGAATTTTGGACCACCCCAGTCCCAAGGGATGGTCCAAAATAGAAATTTAATGGTCCCTTCTGAACAAATTACTATATATCTAGTGGAATACAAGGTATATTTACTGGAGAAATGAAAAATAAGAAATTTTCACTGCATGTTGGAGATTTTTATTAGGTTATCCTGACAAAATGATTGAATGGAAAAATTTGTATAATAAAATTTTTTATGAAAAGTGATGATAAATATAATAATATAAAAAATAAACATAAGAACAATTGTGTTGGGGTTGTAACCCATGTTATTATTTATTATAGACATCATTCCATTGCAATAGATTTATTAATGAATGTTATTTAACATGATGATTCAAAAAAATCATTACTTCTTGGTCCAAAAATAAATGTTACACATTTAGATAATAATTTCCTAGTCCAAACCAAAGGATTACACATATACATGTTAATTTCCTAGTTTGGTAATTTACTACATAAAAATGTTTACATACTATACCCCAAAATCAAGAATCCATGATCTCATATTATGATCATGGATTTTCTCCTTGCAACTCCTTCATTTTTCACAATTACTATCATTCTTGGCCTGATACGACACCAACAACGAGTCAGGAAATATATTTATTGATGTAATTGTAAATAATCATAATATAAACGACTCTTTTAGATTTTTATTAAAATTAATGCATAATCATCATTAGAACCCATATCATAGAAAAAAACTACCAAATAATGACCATTTTCACGGTGTGTGGATTTATTAAAAAATAAATCCCTAACGTGGATATGATAGGAAGATTAGGAGGGGACAAATTACACTAAAAATTAATTTAAAATATTAAATGAAAACATGAAATAGATCCAATGGAGGATCGAATGGTGGATCGACATCACCTCCCCATGGATTTACAACCTCGAACATGGAGGGCTTCCCCTTTATTTATAGAAATCAAAAATACATTGCTTATATATGAAATAAAATTGTGTGTTGTATGGTTAACTCCTTTAACTTCAATTTCTGTGCTCATAGGAACTTCTCCCTGACTTTGAAAGGGTCAATATTTCTTTGGTGTGGATACACAGTGCGTAGTGCTACCCTACATGCTATGTAATACCGAATTCAGCCACTAACTGGATCTAGACGGTTTTACATGACATGTGGATGTATAGTACATGACATGTATGATTTTACCAGCTACATGGACTTGTACTCGGTCTGGTCGATTCGTGTCTGGGTAATTTTACATGGAATGTGTATAAGGTACACACCATTTATATTTTATCATTGGTTCTAATATTTTCTGATTTGTGACATTGGTGGAAAAATACCTGAAAATTGTCATTAATGCTAAGTTAATGCATTTTACCTTCCAAAAAATGTGTATCTAGTGAAACAATGTTTTTATAATAAATAGAATATATGAAAATATATACACAAATTTTTTACATCAAGAATCCAATTTGAAATAAAATAGGATTTATGGAAATGAAAATTTAAAAATAGAAAATTAATTATATTAAAAATATAATGGGGATTGGATAAAAAATGTATCCAAATATTATATGTATTTTTCAAAACAAAAATGGTATAATATAATTTTTGGAGGAATTATGTAGACACCTCATTGGTAAGGTTCATGGTATGCATTTTCAAAGGTCTATATGATTCTATAATCATTTTATTTTTATATAATATCTTGTTAAAAAAATTTATCTTTAAACGATAGTGTAATAAAAATTATATTATATTGGGTATATAAAATATTAAATACATATCCATTTTTGATGGTTCTACCAGTTTAAATGTGATGACATAGCAATGTAGCTGGCCTTGATTAATATTGACGTTTTAAATGTTTTGTTTGATAATGTTATTGAAATTCAAATGTAATTAGAACATGTGGTTTCATAAAAGGAGAAATTTTTATTTTCTTTGATTAGGTTTATGAGGTTTAGATCCTCTAAAGGATCTATTTTTGGAAATTTACTATTTCATATGTGATGATTTTAGTGATCATGAGGTCACTATAGTATGTTGGGGATGACCAAAATAGCTGGTTTTTATGTAAGTGGAACCATATGGTTCATCCATGGTTAGTTTCTCTCTAATGTATTACAATGAGGGTCCTTAAAGTATAATAACCCATGGAATAATTCCATAACAGGGGATAATAACAGAAATACTCATATCCCTCAATTATTTGAAGTGTTCGTCATGATGTATAGAAGGCATTTCACCATGACAGAGATATATATGGGGATTGTTCATATACTTGGTGGTGGTCACACATTAATCTGAGTGGTTTTATCCATTGTTGAGGCTAGTTGAGGGTTAGAACCTCTACCTAGGATGGTAAATTCATTTTCTAGGATTTTTCTAGCTTGAACAATCATGACACAGATGTTTTGGGCCATAAACCTAATTGTTTCACTATAACAAGATTTTAGTCATGTTTTTCAATAGTTGGAAAAATTAGTAATTTTCTATTCTCCCCAAATAGTTTTTGTTACATTGGGTATGTAGAGAGGATAAAATCTATTGGGACTAAGTCTCATACCCTCTCTCTTGATTAGACATTAGTGTGTTCTCCATGTGGTAATTTACCATTACTATTATAGGTCTATTTTGTACTATTATATATGACATTTAGTTTTCCTTTAATATAAAATAAATCATTACACTTTCAAATGATTTTTTTCTAAGATATTTTCTCTAGATCATGGTGAAAATTTATCAGAATGATATGAATCTTTCATTGTGAATATAAAGGATATACCAAAAGGATTATTTCATATTGTTTCTTTTCTAATTTGTTGGTGATATATTTCCCTATAAATTATTATGTGGATTTTATTGAAAATATTTTAAATTAACATTAATTATGGTAAATAATTTTTCTATTATGAAATACATTTCCTTAGTGAATGTTGGGTTTCAAAAACAACTATTACCTATTATTTCAGAACTATTATGTTGCCTAAGGGAAATTTAGTTAATTTTTCCTCTTTAGACTATATTCATAATTAATTATAATGTTTTAAAAATATTTATTTCAAATGATATGTGTTGAAATAACTTATTAGAAAATTTTATGATATAGAATGAGAATGGATAAATGTGTTTACTACTCTATGAAGATAAAAATTATGCATTTTGGATCATTGGTCACATGGAAATCATTCTATCATTGCGTACATTGGTTTTGTAGAATGGAATATATCCTCTCATAAATGATGGGAGATTGATATGAAATATAAATAAATTTTTTTCATAAATTCTTTAAAATTTAATGGGACAGAGAAAAAATGGATATTAGTTATCAATGAGCCTTGATTATAGAATTTAGGTTCCACAATTATATTACTGGAAATGGAATCACTAGAAAAATGCTTCTAATGATTGAGGATGTCGATTTAGTTGTGTGGGACTAGTGATATTTCTTAAATAATGGACGATATTCATTGTTCCTTGATAAATTTATGATTTTTTTAAATATTTTATGTCTGGAATGTTCATATAGGTCAATGTTAGACAATGGAGAATCTCAAAAAGTATCATATAAACTTCATAATGGTGGAATTTAATTTTAGATAGGTCCATGATATATATAAGTCACCGGGGGATACCTATGGTTTACAACTAGAGTTACTATTTTCAATGTTAATTGGAGTTATATTAAGGGATTTATAGTTAGTGAACTGAATTGAGTAAAAAAAGTTGTCCCACATCAATGTCTCAGGGTACCAAAAAAATCAATTGAGTAAGCAATTAATGATACATGTATAATAGGACATGATTTTTTGTTCTTTATTTTTATGATATTTCAGGACTTCCCATAAAGGTCGAGTCGGGATGGGGAATAAAATATAGGGGAATCCAACTATTATTATTGTTTGATTTGTTCTAGTAACTGGAGATAAGTATGGGTATGGATAGGAGAAAAATTTACCTTAGGTGAATGATGATGTATCTGATGGGTTTTTATGTATTTTATTCATATGGGTACATTGTGATTTTGTGATATGCATCATGGGGTAGAATTGGAATTTGGTGATTAGTATTGGTTTCTCATATGAGATATAGACAGATGGGAAATGTGTCTAGTTTGTGTCAATGGCTATCCCATCTTGTCTAATTTACACTTACTAAGTGGATGTTTCATGGGATTATGGGATATATAAATATGTTCTTCTAGGATATTTGATATGATTTTATATTGTAGCTTGTGGAATAGTTATACAAGATATATATGTGTGTGATATGTTAAATGTGTATTTAATAGAAAGGGGAGGGTTATTCCTTTGATTAATGGAGGCCTAGTACCACTCATGGTTTTGGTTAATCCCCATAACTGCGCGTTCTGATATTTAGTGGAGAGTTATGTTTTCATTAATAATTTTATATAGATATAGTTCTTTTTTGAGCAATGTTACACCTTGGTATATTATTTTTATGCGGTTATGGAGTGGGTGGATTTATACATTGCTATATTTTATTATATTCATCCATGGTGATAATAGTTTTCCATTGGTTTATTTTAAATATTTGTTTTTAGTGTTTGTTGATATTAATAATTATATATGATGCATATATGGTTTTAGGAATGGATTTGGTTCTCTATGTTTGGTACTCCTATTCTTAAAAACACTCTAGAACACCTTGAATAATATATACAAGATCTCATGCCTCATCATAAAAACCGATAATCAAAAATGATATTTTATCATGAACCATTTTTTTGACATATTTAAATCATAATACTAATTTTACAGTGATTTTGTTATTTGGATATTCTAAGGACACAATTGGGGGGGTTATGTTTTACTCATATCTAGCTAGAATGTTCATAGATCTTTGGTAGCTCTGTGAACATCATATTTCAGGGCTTTAGGTATGTACGAGTCATAATTTTTGCTATATTTAGTATGATGACTCATATGAATTGTCTACACTAAGATGTAATGAGTCTCACTACTAGGATGTAATGAGTCTCATGGATAATAGTTGATACTAAATTAATTTATTCAATTGAATATTTTTATATAAGTGTTACCCTCCGAGGGTGATCAGTTTGGATGTACAACACTCTGATGCATTTTAAAATTATAACAATTTTTTTGTTTTTCTTATGTGGATATTTATTATTTTATGGATTTTGTTATATAATTTCAATACTATGTTACTCATATGTAAGTTTGTAGTATCTCTATGGTAGCACCATATACATCCCCTTCAATTCATCGAGCTATCATAAAAATGGGCCCCTGACTGAGGCCTAGTTGTATTATATCCATAAATCTAGTGAGTTAGTCATATGTATGGATTGATAAAAAGTGGATAACAATGATTAAGGGTGGCTAAAAATGGGTTACTCTACATTTTGAATAAGATATTTGTGGTGTTATAATTTTTTTTATTAGAAATAGTGTTTGAGGAAATGGGAATACTGGTTATGCATGGTGTCATTTGGGTCAAGAGTTTTTGATTGATCTAATTTAAGAAAGGTGATAATTTAATTGATGGGGGTGATTAAGTCCATGTTTAAATTGGGATTTTTGTTTAATGTGAATAATTTCATAGCGATTTAAAATATCCCCCCCCCCCAATCTTTTCACGCCCTCGAGAAAAAGAAACACAAAATAAAAATACCATGTTTTCATACATCAATAATGAAATTTTCAAATTATTATTCTCCTAAATACATGTTATAAATGAATGATTTAAAAGCAAAAAATTTACCAAAATACAGTATCAAATAATCCTGCTACATTTAAAATGTGAAATACAATATATTAAGACCTGTTCATGCATATTTTTCAACCATTCAGCAACACCTAATACATTAATCAATTACCCCACCATTTTTATTCACAAATCACCCAATGTATAAAAAATTAATGGAGTTATTATCATTCCTTATGCAAATGTTATTATTCATATGCATGTGTTGAATATAATTTTTCCACTGCCGCAAGAAAAATTTCAAAATTAAACATAGGGGATTTTAAATATGGATCCAATTACTCTAAATCTGAGGGTTGGAAGGGAAATTTTTTTATATTCATGTAAGGATCAGGGAGGAGGATAAACAATAATATATTGTACATGATATTAGAAAGAAAACCCCAATGAAATTCTCCACACCAAAATGATTTGACATCAATCATAGTGTTTAAATCATATAGCGAAGCCTAACAAAAAATGTATTGATAATTAAAATTTTACATCTCTTGTTTTTATTATTTTCGTTTTATTTTGGCAGTAATGATTTGAAAAAACTTCACTTACACCATCTAACCACATATGATAAAAATCATTGGTAAAGAAAATGCTGATTTTTTTTTCTCCCAATTTAAATAATATTTTCACATTTTTTTTATTTTTTTACGCTCCCTTTGGATATGTATCGCATCCACCATATATCCAAATACTATTGTGAGATCATTAGAGTAATATTGGTGATTTTTGAACTATATGGGAAACATCACTTTTTTTTAATTTTTCATTTTCATTTTTAATAAAAAAAAGACATATATACATTGGAATATAATCAATGTATATATGAAAATTCCACAAAATCCCACAGAAACCTCCCATAGTATCTTATTATAAATAATTTCCCATTTCCACTATGAACATATTCTCCCCCATTCTCATTAAATTGAATATCATGGAAAATATAATTATTTTTGTATAAAATGAAAAAATGCAGTGTAACATATTGTAATCCTAACATCTTCATTCATAAATTCTATGGGAAAAGATGGGTAAATGTGTAGGTGTGTCTCAAGAGAAAATGGGTCAAAAATATAAAATCTAGATCATTTCAAAAGAAAAATTGTTTAGTCTTATATTTGAAAATATATTAATTATTGTTCTGTAGGATAACATTCCCTATGTTTCAATTATGAAATATGCTTACATAAATAATAAATATTTCATCTAAAATCCTCTTAGGAATGAGAACAGAATAAAAATCGATTACATAATTTAATGAAGTACAATAATAAATTTTCTCAATGAATTATTCGTGGAATCAACATCATGAAAAGAAATCATATTAGAAATCATTTTCATGAAATTATAGATTAGAGAATGAATGTTTATTTTTATATATCAATTTATATCATTTTTATTGTGAGAATTATAATAAAATTATCCCACATGTAGAAATATTTATTCTCAATGATGATTTCTCCTAGATTAGTGAGTAGATAAAAAAATTATTGAATATTTTGGGTGAATCTAATTCAGGATCATTCATGTAACCAGTCAATTCTGTAATTTTTTTTCTAATACATGAAAACAAAAAACTAGGTATGAAAAAATATAAAAATGTAAAAATGATACTCCCTTTAATTATATGATTTTTAATGAGCTACATAGGTATTTTATGAACAAATTTATGATATGAACTATCATAAAAGGATGTGTTTTCAACTGCTGATGTGAAATGTTCATATTATATGTTCTTTAATCACCTATTGTTTCGTCCTTTCTAGGCATGAAAGAAAAAAATAAATAATAAAAGCACATACCATTTAACAGTCAAAATATTTTTATCATACAATTAAAGAGGACAACCATGTGAAGATTTATTTATTGTTATAAAATAAGTTTATCTTTTAGTCATTGAAAGAAATTTTTTAAATATTGGTTGCTTCCTAATCGTTTCTCCTTTTTATGGTCATTAAGCTTGACATTTTAACTATGTTAGCTAATTCCAACATGATATAGAGATAACCATCAAGGATTTAACTACCTATGATTCTATTGTGCATCTGGTGATGTTTATGTATTCATCCTCCATTGCATCATTTCACAAGTGGTTAACTAATACACGAGGAGAGATTTATTGAATATAATTGGAAATTGAAATTTGTCCATATTTTGTTTTTCAATTTCACCTCCAAATATTCATCCGACTATTCCTCTTCTTAAACTTATGTTGTTAATTCTTTATTTAGAACCTATGTGTTATCCAAATCATCTTGATATTATAGAAGGGAGTCTAATTCTTTATTAGTATGAATAATTTATATAAGGTTAGAAATTTTTTTCTTAATGTCCTCATACATTACTATTTCTTATTCATCCTTTACCATCCACTAAAATGTTTCCCTCATATTTCATTCCTATTATTCCCAATTTTGTAAAAGTTATTCTCATTATTCATTTTGGTATGTATTTCTGTGTATATGTTATGCCTAAGTTTCAGATACATCTTATAAATATAGAGGTTCATCCCATTGAATGATATTTTATTGATCCAAGAATTATTCAATGATTCCCTCATCGTTATTTTTTCTATTTTTTATTCAATAGTTGATATATCCACAACATGATCTTCCTCATCACGTTATTCAAAAAACATATTCCCTATATTAGAATATAGTTGTGGATTATTCAGAATGGAATATAAATTATAAAAAATATGAGAAATTCTTTTAGTCAATTATACATGTTCATTGATTTGATCCACATTTTCATCTATAAATGTATAAAATACTAAAATTTACATGGTGAGTAATATGGATAGGATCTCATTTGAATTATTCTCCTGAGTTCTTTGGAAAGAGTTTTCTTTATAAATGTAATGATTCATATGTTTTTACCAATATAATGGACTCTCTCCACATCTTGAAATATTTAATATTAAAATCGATGTGTATTTTCATGAGAAACTATTGGTATTTAACTAAAATAAGAAATAAAATTTGAAATGATTTGAGAAATTTTAGTGGTCAATTCCCTTTGCATGTTGAGTTCATCATCATTATAGTTAATTATCTAATCTATACCATCAGTGTAATAAGTGAGAAATATGTGATTGATATTAATTTTTGGTGAATTTTTATACATTATTTACATTATAATAAATACCATGTATAACATGAAAATTGATAAAAAAAAGTCACTACATGCCCTGAGTAAAGTGAAATACGATTTTGATCCTCAATTCCAATGTTTTCTGTAGTAGTGATAAAAATGTAAATCATGTATAATAATTAACATAATAGTAATATCATTCTCATATATTATATTAAAATAATTAATTTCAAATTGAAACACATTTAAAAACCATTAAAATTCATATATAATAAAGGGATGTCCAAAATTTATCTGACGTATATGGTGTTATCAATTATAGATAGTGGAAGGTGATAGCCTGATGGGTGAGATTGGATTGGAATGAGAGACTTTCATATTATACAAGAATATGTTTTACATTGTTCATTTGGATTAGTGTAACATATACATATTTTTTGGGGAGTTAAAAATTAGTTTTTCATGTTTGTAGTCAAATTTATAATTTCGAATTCAATGGATACCTGGGACAATGCTCTTTGTCATCTAAGAATGATTAGAAAGTAGAGTTTCATGTTTGTTCAGGGGTAGGAGTGGGATAGTCATTTCATGTCATGTCACGACACACAATAATGGATAATGAATAATCAATAGAAACCATTATTTTATTAGTTTATAAATTATGACTAAATTATTTTGTTATGATCATATTATCAGTTGTGGTGGTATAAAAATCATGTTATTTGGATCTTCGATGAGGATACATGTTGATGGTTGGTGGAGTATCCTTAAGTGTGTCCATGTGTGGGAGATATCTAATGTGATAAGGATCCTTAATAAAATATTTTTTTTGAATTTGTTGTTCTATAAAGTTTATTATGTGTTTCTTATCAGGAAATGGATGGATTAGTCTGTGATCTATGTGTGTGCCTAATCGGATGTACACTCGTGCCAGTGGTGATGCTGTAGCAGTTGGTTTTGTTGGTTGGGGATACAAATTATTAAATTCTTATTTTTTAGGGTTGTAATTTTATTTTAGTGTTTTTATGTCCTCCGGATTCCTCCAAGAGTCATGGAACCATGATCAGCAGCTATGATAATGTATTATTGTTAAATATAAATCCTTTTAAATTAGTATTACTCAACGGTAACTGATTTGTATTCTTGAATAATATTGTTGGTAGTGAAGGTAAAGACTCGTAAATATTAATGATATGATAAATAATTGGGTTTCTCTATGGAATTAATATGTAGTGGAGAACCATGGATCAAAATTGTCCCTTATAAATAATTTAATAAATTGATTAAAAACATATGGTCATAGATTATTTGATTGGTTATTATTGTGTGTTTTAGAATATATTAATGAAATTTTTGTAAAATATCACTATGTGTAGTAATGGTTAGAGGATCAATTAAGACTAATTGGATTTTAAACATGAATAAATATATATTCACAATGTATATTATATTGAAATTTTAATTCAGATCTTCATGATTTATTGTTGGATAGATGACCATGATTTGATTAGTTTTAAAGGCTGTATGACCAGAAATTATTTATATAGATGAGAAGTTTTAGGATTGGGATGTTTTGAAATCTTTTTTAATTTTTTATGTGAAATTAAATATATTTTTTTGGTTCCATAGTATTGGATGATATTCAAATTGGGATTTATATTATTATTCAAATGTTTGAAAAATTTCATGGAGATATTTTTACATATGGTTTGAGGCCTAAGAGAGGATTCAAGTGATCTGGTGTATATTGAATCTGATCAAAATGAAATATGAATTATAAATTTGAATCGAAAATATATTCATGTCATTACTCCCATTTATCTGGTCTTGGTGACCTATGATAATAATGTTTTAGGATTAGGAATTTGATGCGCTAAACCGCCAAAAGGTAGGATAGGATGTACAGGCTTGTACCTAAACTAGGTGCTATACAAAAAGGTATAATTAAAAATATTTTTAGTACATTTAATAGTTTATTTTTTATGTAACCTAACCTTGGTTTAGAATTTCCATTTTCGAGTAGGTACATTTTATATTTGATGTCTCATGTTTATCAACCAATCATATTTGATTTGTCACAATATAATCCGCAAGTGTTGTCCTATGACAGAGCCATTAGAGGATGATTCATAATGTAACAGTCACCTTAATTTTATTACATTCACCTATTATTATTATTTTTATTGTTGTAGACTTTTAATTTTAATGATATGGTACATGTTTGTTTTCAATACATGGCCCATGGGTAGGACATTATCCATTGGATCAAACCCACATTGTTCCATTCATGGTCCCCTAGAACTCAACTATATTTTCTCTAATTTTATATAATGAATCTAGTTTACATATATCTTTTGGTTCACACGAATAAATTATTAAATTAGAGAATTTTATATATTATAATTTTAAATAGGTATTTAGGGATGATTTACACTATGTAACTGTGAAAATAAATATAAATTATGTGTTTTTTCCTATCACAATCAGAGGATGTCGTGGAACAATGATTATATGATGTTGTTCAATGTTTCTAGAATATTTTTTCATTGTAATTTTTATATGGTTTTAAAAAAATTATTTAATTAAATAATGATTTAGGTAATTAATGAAGGGATTTTCTTCTTCTTATATCTAGGAGAGAATATGAATTGGACCATAGTATGTTGCTCAGATCTGTAGTCTCATTTTTCTTATTGGTGACTATTGACACTAATTTGATCACATGGGGAATGACTACAAATAATTCCAAATGTTTTGGGTAAAAATTTCATAGTTTTTCCAAGTCAAAAAGAATTTTAAATTTTTTTTCACACCCATTGATAATGTGCCCTAACTGTATACCAATACCATCACATTGTTTTAAGACCCCCAATTGTGATTCCTTCAGGCATATAAAGATAGTAACTCACAATACTATAGTCACAAATATTATATCTATATATATAATAGTCCTAATGGGCTGTAATTTTTTTATTTATGAATATAAATAGGACCCTAAGATTCATTTTTCTATGTTTCCATGTACCATATAGGTATACTATTTCTTCAAAACCCATGAGAAAAGTCCAATATTCTAGTGAAATCATGTCACTAAAAAAAGGAAAATGTCACTAAAATATTTAGGAAGACTATTTTCCACTATTTTCATGAAACAAGGGAGAGTAACCAGAAATGAGATCCATGTAAGGGATTCATGGACATTAAAAATCTAATGGGATCCCTAATCATAAGGATAAAACATTGCCTAAAATAATCAATCTACTCAGTAAAGTCATGAATATTAATTTTCATGAATTATGTAGATATATGAAGACTTTTAATCATATCCATTCATTGAGGAAATAAAACCCATTTTCTGAGGCTTTAAATGAGTGAAGAGGAACTATTTCTAAGAGAAATATTAGTATATGAAGTCCAATTATATAGCCTTATATCTTAATATATAGACCTATTTCTTATCAACTCATTGGTAAATGTAAATCATTCATTTGATCCAGATTTTGGTTGATAAAATGTATCCTCATACCCTTTATTTTTAGAAATCCCACCATAATCTATACTAGACTTGGGTTAAGCATAGATATAACAATTACTTTACCAGGTCCTAACCATCACTTAGGTTATCCATCACCCCATTTTCCCCTATCAGGTTATCAATTATGGGTTGGTTCCCTAGAACCAAATTATTTCTATAAAATTTTTACCATTACACGTATACCATTTGATATAAACATCTGTTTATTATTCCTTAATACTATAGATAATTCACCTTCTACTATTAAGATACAAATTCTCTTAGTTTACATGTAATATCTAAAGGTTATAGTTGTTCCAAGAAATAATTAGAACCTTGAGGTCTATGAATGTAATCGTAAACATATATCATAATATTTAGATACATCTTACTAATATCACATAAATACTGTATAACTATTAGTTTATGGGGGCTCAAAATCAATGGGACATGTTATCAATGACTTTACACTTGGAGATCTCATGTAGATGATATTATGATTACACACCCACCAATATTAAATAAACATGATTCTATTATAATAGGACATTAATATAATTTAACATGTCTATGGGTATCTGGACATGTGATCTTTATCACTACGGGACATTTGATCAAATACATTAATGAAAGTAAAAAACAATAATCTTTAATTCATGGTGAGGTAGTTTGTGTTTGGTTCTTGATTGGGGATATGGAATTTGATGATGGATCAAGATAGAATTTGTCTATTCTTTTGGGGGAAGAGGTATATCATGGGACCATGTTCATTAGGATGGTTTTATATTTATTTAATCAATGGACATTATATGTGAAGATAAGTGAATCTATTATGATTATCTAGTATATAAATAGAAAAAATTATGTTGACAAAAGTGCACATCCTTATTTATTAGATATCGTAAGAAGAAGATGTTATATCACATAGAACATGTTTTTATGAGGATGTCAAATCTATTATATTAGTTATATCATTAGTTTCCATAATTTGTTACAAGAATCTACTCTTGGAATGTGGGTTGGACTCAATTATATCATGATAAGGACCTAGAGGTCCAAACATTATGTATTTACTTAATATCCAACTATTATAATGAATTAGTGTTTAGGATTGAATGGTCCTATGTGCAGTGGTATTTGAACATCATAGTATGATCAATCAGAAGAAAAAATAATTCATTTATATTATTCAACTTTATCAAAATGATTATTGATTTTATTTTCCATGTTATTCAAAAGTTATTTGATGATTAAATTCAAAATGAGAAAATATTTTTTTTTGATATATCATAGGATGTTCAAGGTTCATGAAATTATTTGTGGTGCACACAATAAAAGATAATGGTTCATATTTAATAAAATAGAATATTATAGTTTTACAAGAGAGTGAATAAATCATTTATAAATTTATGAAAAGCTTATAAAGTAATACTTTCTCATAATATCAAATATTAGAATTATTACATTCCATGGACTACAGTAAAATTTCAAAATTAAAAACTAGGTACAAATTATTATTTTAGACAATTGAATAAGTATCTTCAATAATTGGATGAATTTAGAGACTGAATAACTCATATCTTCTTCTCTCACCTTCGTAGAGAGAGATAGTTGTTTTAAAGAAAGATTATGGAATGATTGATACAGCTTTCATGATCGATTCCATGTTTTTCATGGGATTGAATGGATTTCAGTATGCACTTAAATTTACTATCATAACACCATGGAAAGGTAGATCGACAATCAAATAGATTTCATTCATTTTTGGATGATCTATATAGTTATTATCATGGATCAACTAAGACAAAAAATATCCATGGAGATGAATCAAAAAAATGAATTCAAATGAAAAGTATAACATTTAAACATTAATTGATTTTATTTCACATGATTAAATTGAAATATAAGCATGGGGTTTTGAGGATTTATTTTTTAACATGAATCATGTAATAACCCGAAATATTACCAACAGAAATTTAATACTTATTATTAGGATTTATGGTATCAAAAAAATAAAAATCACCTCGAGAACAAAATAAAAAAATTATAAATTAATAAATAATGTAATTATAGATATTTTTATAAGTTAAGGATCTTATAATATTGGGATAGTCACAAGACCTTGGGGTTAGTATTGTCATCCTTTTGAATAGTAAACCGAACAATTGAATAGTATCATCACCTATTAATGTATGAAATTTTTTTCTCCATGTCTTAAATGAAAATATTATATAATTATATCACAAAATAATAAATTGATGGTTTAAGAAGTTATTCATTATATGTTTCTATTATTATAAAATATAAGTGTTTATTTTCGTTTTTATATTTTAATAGAATATTTTTAACGAAAAAAGGTCTCTATAAAATGTATTAATTAATTAATATTTTTTTCCTTCTATTTGTAAAATTATAGTATGAGCAAATAATTAAATTTTCAATGTCTTATAAAACCATTTAATATTTTAAAATAAGTATTTTCCATGTCAATTGTGATTTTAATTAAAAGGTAATTTTCTCATATATAGAAAACTCATTTTCATCAATCTGTGTCCATTTTTGAATTTTTCATGTTGAGAAATGATTTGGTAGAATTTTAAATATTTTTAATGAATTGATGATCTTTTGTTGAATTGTGAAATATGGTAATTAAAAATATATATTCATTATAAATTAATAACATTATTCCTTGAGTCATCACTGATGCAATAACCATAATCTCATACTACCATTCGTTATATTAATATTTTGAGTGATACTTTTAAAATAATTCATAGTAATGAGGGAAAATATTAAAAAAATGAATAAAATAATGATAAAACACACCTTTCATCCCCTATAAATACCACCCTCACAACCTCTTCTCCTCAAACCACTGATGATTTGATCCCTATAAAAAGCATGCTCAAATATCTTCACAAGCCCCAATACCAACTCTAATATCCTTTATTCTGAAAAAAAATTCAAAAACAAATCTCCCTAAGGATGTTCTCAATAAGAATTATTCCAGTGGTAAAATCATATTTCATTCCTTTTAATTTAATTCCATGTTATTTTTTTATTATATCCCCAACTCCCATCATCAAAATTTAATGATGAAGCCACCACCTTACATATGCTAGAATGTAAATATTTTAGTGGAATAAACCATCATCATTTCAATCCCCTATTCTTTTTAAAAAAATTTGAAAATATTAACCCATCTGTGTTAATTTATCTTATTCAAGGACAAAAAAATATTCAATTTCCCTTCCCCTTCCAAACATCACATAAACCCATTTTTTTGTAAAAAAAAATTAGTATATATGTATAAAATACCATTTAATGTTGCATAGCCATTTTTATCCATAATATTTATTAATAAAAATATATAGCTTGTGATGACCAAAAACACTCCAAAATTATATAATCTATTATTAATAATGATTTATCTAATGATTCTCCCACACTAGAAATTAAATTATGAATAATAAATCCATTTAATCTTATGGATATTAATTAATAATATATAACTTCATTTTTGCGCAACCATTCTAATTTTATATAATTTTTCTTACAGGTATACAACTAATAGATCCTGAAAACGAAGAATTAGATGTTCCCAAATAATGACATTTTATCTTATAACTCATCAGAAGGCCGATAAACAAACATAATAAAATTATAAAAAAGCACACACATATATATATCTGTGTGTGTGTGTGTGTATGAATAAAATTTTATTAATTAATTAATTAATGGATTTAATTATATTATCATGGACATTTAAATCAATAGTAGAACTATTTCAGACATAACATATGGGATTAATTCCGAACCTCCATGTTTCCATCTGGATAGACATTCTAACTATGTTCCCAAATATAAATCGTAAATCAAATTATATGACCATCCAAAATTATGTTTTTATATTAAACAAAATATGTACCATTTTCAATTATTCATTCATTGATGGTAAAATACATGTTTCATAAGGTTCTCTTTTCTATTATTCCGGATAAGAAATCTTGATTAAATGTAACTTCTTGATTTAATAGTAATTTTCATGTGCAAACCATATTAAATTTTAACCCATAATTATTTTTCTAAAATCAATCTTTTTAATGAGAAAAAAAATCATGGTTCATTTATGGTTTTATAGAAACAATAATTCCATTTCCATTTTATATATCTTTTAAATGTTTAACATAAAAACCAAAAAAATTACTTTTTTCTAAAGAATCATAAACACAGTTTTTACATGTTTTCAATTCTGTATGATATAAAATGAAATGATATATGGGAAATTTCCTTTATAAATGTGAATGTGTTATTTAAAACCATTATTTCATGGACACCATTATGATATTTATTTTTGTTATGCCTTTCAAAATGTTTATCATATCAAATACTTTCAATTGTTAACCATTATTCTTTATTCTTAATGTGACACAAATATGAATGAACATGTTATTATTGGGTAACTTGGATAGTGCTCCATTTCATTGAGTATTTTTTAGTCTCATGAGACATCATGTTGGGTCAAGGAGTGAACCTGATTCCTTTATGGGAATTCTTCCACCATATGATATTGTCTTAGCAGTTAGACTAGACTCATGTTTATAACATGTTTTATGATGTTTCTACATTCCTATAATGTCATGTTTATTTGATATCATGTTATAAATGTTAATATTTGTTTTTTATTTATGTTTCCTTCAAATATGGAATCATATTATTCCTTATATCCCATTTTCTATGTTTTATTCACATTATTATTCCCCTCATGGTATTTTTATCTAATCCATTCTTTCATGTATTATGGAGGATATGCTATGAATATGTAACGGATCATAGAGAGTTTGAAGATCATTATGAAGATTAAATTAAATATGTTTTTATTTTGGTTTCATGATATTGAAATTATGTACATAATCTTCCAAATACCATAAAATTTATGATCTTTTGTTTTATATAATGGTACATTATTATAATAATCATTTAATAATTTTTGTAAAAGGATAGGGTAGCTACATTTGATATTAGAGAAAGGTCAAGTTAAATTTATACATTTGGACTACATAACACTAGTTAAAACTCTAAGAATAGTTCAATCACCATGGATAAACTAAATTAAAACATATGGTATCAGAAGGTAGGATATACTATTCAACTACATGTTTATCATTTTTATATATTGATTTTTTATTTTTATATAATTATTAGCTAAATATTCTATCCCTCAAATTATATAATATTTATTCTTTTTTAATTTATAGAAATAATACAATATATTCTTACAATCATTGTGATATGAAATATGGTTATTTCAAAAATTATATGCCAAAAATAATGGGAACGGTTTTTGAAACATTTATTACATTACTTTCACAACTAGTTCATGTTATGATAAATAACATGAATCATGTGAAACACAATACTTCTAAAAAGAGAGAGAAATTTATGGTATAATTCTTTATTTTCAAAGGCCACCTACGATTTCTAGGTCTACCGATCCCCTCCTCATAGAACAATTGATAAACTCCACATAGAAGATATTATATATCCTCATGTGATGAGAAGAAGATAAATCTAGTTAGGTGGTATATTGTTATAATGGGTAATTTGGTTAGCGGTGTAAACTAAAAAGAAGACAAAGTACATGATATAATTTATTCCATTTATTGGGAGGAATTGAGGAAAATGTTTTGCAGAATAAATTTTCAATAAATCTACATCCCAATATGGAAATGGAGTTCTTCAGACTGAAAAAGGGATTATGATTTTTTTAGGGTGTATGGAACAAAATTCACGATACTAGCATGATATGCCTCCATATTTTTCAAGAACAAAAAAAATAAAGGTGGATCACATCTTTAGAACCCTAAACCCCAGTCTAAAAAATAATTATTGATTCAATAATTTTTCATCTGTGAGGAGATTTTTTATTTTTCCCATAATGATGAATTAGATATCATAGACTCAGAGTAGTCTTATGGGCCCGAAAAAAAAATTATAAAAATTAATTTTCATATGGATGGATCATCAGATATATCTCATGATGGAAAGAAGATCCAACATCACAGGTGTCAAATGTGTGGGTAGAATCATCTAAGAAACTACTTAAAGTGAACCCTGTGATGATTTAATTATGAAAGAGAGGTTCATATATAAAATAAATTCAAAATGGATGTGAATAACACCACTAATGAAAAAGAATAAAGAATGGTTTAGATCAACAATCATCATATAGTTCAGTGGTTTAACTGTCGTGAACATGAGAATTATGTGATCTATTTCCAAAATCTAATGCTTGTAGGATTGAATCACCAATAACCAAAACCTAAAAATCAACTAGGAAGGGAATATGTTATTAGTACTTCTGAGTTGGAACCTGAAAGGATGTTGTGATAGGTACGATGGTTATTCATTCATGATTATCCATGATAATATTAGATTACATTTCTAGGAATTAATTCATATCCTATATGCTTAGTATAACTATTCAACCAACACCTCAAAATTTTGGGGATCAGATATCTTTAAGAACATTAAATCGTGAAATTATTGAATCTAATGTTTATAAATAATCTCTGGATACAGTTTGTGGATTGAGCCACCTAGAAAATATTTTCATAATTTCATTAGTAGAGTTTGATGTAATATTGGGCGTGGATTGGATATCTCTATATAAATACAGCAATAACTATAGCTAAAGGGAGATCACTATTCCAATCCTAAATAATCCTCACATTCGGTACAGGTGTAAGGATGAAGATGAATCTCTTAGAGAATCATATTCTTAATTGTGGATATTTCTTCTTATGAGTAAGAATATATAGCTCAAAATGATGGAGTCAAAGGAGATAATCATGATCAAAGACATCCCATTGTGAAGGATTACACTGATGTATTCGATGATGAATATTCTTGTCTTCTTGAGGATTGATAGGTTCAGTTATTAATTTAAGGAACACCAAGATCTCTACCAATATCCAAGATACAATATAGAATGGTCATCATTTAGTTGGATGAACTAAATATGTAGTTACAAGAGAATATAGAAAATGGTTTTATACATCCAGCTAATTCACAATCGATAGTGATTGTCCTATTAATCATGAATAAGGATATATCAATATGTCATTGCTATGATTATCTAGGGAATAAAAAATTACAATAAAAAAAACTATCCCTTTCCACAGATAGATGACATGATTGATCAGCTATGTGGGGCTACTTATTTTTTAAATGCTCACCTTTGACCAGGATAATCCCAATTAAAGATGGGGATGGAAGATATTACCATGTCTTCATATTGAATAAGGTATGGAGACCATGAGTTCATAGTGATACCCTTAAGACTCAGAAATTCTCTAAAAATATTCATGTAATTAATGAATAGAATTTTATATATTTCCCCAACAGAAATGTCATTGTCATTATTTTTAAATTTATGATATAATTTACGAGAATGGTGGAATATAAGGAGAATTTAAATTCATTGATAAAGCCATTATGAAGGGTGACGATATTTGAAAATTATAGAAAATATGTGTTATGGATAGTTAAAGTATCATTATTTGGTCATGTTATCAACAACAATATAATATTTGTGGACCCTTTTAAGACAATGGAAATTGATGAGTGGAACATTACATCATTTATAACAATGATCCATAGGATCCATAGTCTAGCTGTGTATTAAAATATATTAGTGATTTAATTCTAACTATTTTAAATCCCATTGACCATGATGAATCTAAAGGGGTAAATTTTTATATGGACACTAAATTTGAAGACTGCTTGAAATATTTTAAAAAAGAAGCTTATCTTCTCACCTATTATCAAAATACCAACAAGTGGGGAAGCCATTGGGGTGTATAGAGATTATTAAAACAAGGGAATAATATGTTTACAAATGAAAAATGAAAAATTGATACATGAAAACTAGAGGAATTTGAAAATTCCTGATCAAAACTATCCTACACATGATCTGTAATTGGAAGCTTGTGTTTTTTGGGTTGAAATTTTGGGGACATTATCTCTATAGAAAGAAATGTGAGATATAAATTAATCATGAGACCCAAAATTACATATTAATATAGAATAATCTTTATATTATACAATGAATATTCTTAGAGCTCCAAACTGACTAGGAATTATCAATCCATTATCAAATGGGTAAAGAAAATAAGGTGACATATGCTCTATGTATACTAGATCCTACAAATTTATCAATGATGATAATTAAAAATAATATATTCATCATATATTTTAAATGGGTGGACATGGGAATAATAAAAAAAGGAACATCATCAATCATTTCTCAAATTATTTTCATAATTCCTTATATAGAAAATATAAGATTCTCAAATAAGTAACGTGGGAAATCAATAATAGTTGGATGTTATTTGAAATTAGAAATGATCTGTGTTCAAAATGGATGAGGAATGAGAAATGATATTTGGGTAATTACTATGGGTACCATATAATCTATAATAAAAGAAAAATATTCTTAATTATGTACATAGGTAAACCATATTTATTCACATATGGATATAAAATATATATCAATATCTCCTAGAAAATATTTTGTGGGAAAATATGAATAAAGAGATCACTTAACATACCTCAAAGGGCCTAGTATGACAAAAAGTGAAGGATGAAAAGGAAAAACTATAAGTTGATTATAAAACCATTACCTATACAAACATGGAAATGTGAGAACATCACTATAGACATTATCACCAATCTTCCCAATAAATTAAGAGGAAACAATGCTATATCGGTTGTTGTGGTTCATCTGTCAAAGATAAATAAATTTATCAAAATTAAAAATGAATTCTCACTAGATCAAAATACATGGATATACATAAGAGAATTGGTATAATTACATATAGTACCTCTATTGATTATATTCTATTGGGATCCGAGATTCACCTCAATGTTCAGAAAAGTCTCCAACAAGATCTAAACGCTATGATAATATTCATTACATCCTATCATCCTTAATCTGATGGCCAATATGAGCGAAAAAATCAGACAAAAGAAGACATGTTAAGAGCAAGTTCTATGGACTTAAAATGTGGACGGTACCAACATCTAACTCTATTGATATTATCATACAGAAATAGTTTCCACTATATAATGAAAATGGAACCCAATGAATCACTTTAAGGGGAATGATGCTGATCATTGGTATACTGAGATGAGGTAGGTGAACTTAAGCTGCTAGGAACTGAAATGGTATATAAAATTATAGAAAATGTGAAATATATTCAGTATCCTATCCATTAATCCCAGAGTTGATAGAATATTTATACAAAAAATCATCTATGAGAACATGTTGTTAGGTTTGGAGACAAGGTATTAGTCACCATATCTCTCGAAAAGAGGATCATTAGATTTTGGGAAATTGGAAAGCTATGTCCAAGGTATATCTTACCCTCTAAGATTCCCGATCATTTCAGAGCATTCAACTATAAACTAGAACTTCCACCTACCATGTATCAAGTACATTATTTATTACACATATCCCTATTGAGGTTGTACATACCAGATCCCTCACATGTATAAATTATGGGGTGGTACTATTGTAGACTTATCTCTATTATGATCCAGAGCCGGTGAATATCATGGATTGTAGAGATTAAATTCACTATAACAAGACCAATCACAGGATCAATATTCTATAGGGGACTATAAATATGAAGATAAAACATGTGAACCATTGGAATTTATGAAGGAGTATTATTATCACTTGTTTCACAATTATTTTCAAAATTAACTTTTAAGGGTGAAATTTCATAAGAGGGAAGAATTTGAAGATACCCAATTTTATTAATGAAAACCCTCTTATTATAATTATTTTATATAGAATAAATAACATAAACTTCTCATAACTAATAGAATGAAATTTTCATTAAATAAGAATGAATGAAATATGTAGAATTTCAATATTTTTAGGAACCTATAAAGATGGAATAGTAACTTGACATTTGGAATAGTACTGTGACACTTATGAATAGTAATGTTGATAATAGAATATCAACCTCACATATAAAAGTATAAATAATATTTAGCAATGTTTTAAATGAAAATATTATATAATTATATAATAATACATGTAAATAATGTTTTTAGAAATTACTAATTCAGTGTTGATATTTTTATACAACATAAGTGATTATTTGTAATTTTATAATTAATATAATATATTAATATAAAATTTATTCCCATAAATCGAATTAATAAATTAATATATTTTATTCTTATGTTTATAATATATTTTTTAGAGACCTTATTTAGTTTTTCAATGCGTTATAAAATCAGTTATAATGTTAAAATCCGTATTTTCTATGTAAATGATGATTTTAAATAGATGATTATTATCTCATATGTGGAAAATTATTCCCAAAAAATGTAGTTAATATTTTAATTGCACTAATTGATAAACTTTCGATTGAATATTTTCTATTTTTCTAAAATTGTCAATTTTTTTCTAAATAATTAAATATGGTAATTTAGGGTACATATGCCTTATAATTCAAACACACTTTTACATGAGTTTTAACTGATGTATGAATGATAATATTGAAAACCCTTAATTAAATTAATATATTCAATTATCAATATCAATGTATTAATATTCAAAAGGAAAAATAAAAAACTAATGGATAATATAATGAGAAAACAATGCTCTCATCCCCTATAAATTCCACCATCAATACATCTACTCCTCCAACCTCTCAAGATTTAATAAAATTTAATATTAATATAAAATATCATCCCACTAATATCCAACATGTCCAGAATAATTTTTCATAATTAAATCCCAAATCTAATCACCCTCTATGGGTTCTCAAGAAGAATGACCCAAGATGTAAAATCATTTTTTGTTTTCATTTAATTTCTTTTCAAGTTATTTTATTTTCAAATCCTCATATCACATCACATCATCCAAATGGTATGATAAATCTCATAGCAAACATATAATAGAATTTTATCTTTTTAATTTAATAATCCATCCTCATTTCATTTCCCTCTCCTTTTATATTAATAATGAAAACATTATCTGTGATTTGCTAATTTATACCATTCAAGGATGAAAAAGTTTTTGATTTCCAGTCCCTCAATAAAGACTACTCATGAAAATAAAATTATTCAAACCAGATTATTATATATTTATTAAATTCTATTAACTATTTTAGATCCATTATATATATATAATATTAATTAATAAAACAAAACTAGGTTGTAATGTTTGAAAATCATCAAAATAATCTAAACAGTTATCACTAACGTCTTATATAATTATTTATACTCACCCTAAATTACCAAATTAAATATATAACCATTTAATATTATGTATTTTTATTAATATCATATACAATCCATTCTAGACAACCGTTCTCAACATATATGATTTTTCATACATGTAAAAATGTAACTGATCACGAAAACCGAGGAAACAAATGCTCCCAAACAATGAAACTATATCATATAACTCATAAAAAGGGACATAATCAAACTTAATAAAATTATAATAAATAAAAAACATTTAGGAAATGTTCATAATTAATTAAGTAATAGGTTTAATATGATTTTATATGACATTGATGTCATGTGTATAACCATTTCAGACAAAATATAAGAGATTCATTCCCAACATCTTATTTTCCCTTGAGTAATGATTTATCACTATTTACCCCAATATAATTCTTAATTATTATTTTTTGATCATCCTACCATTTTTTTATTGTTCATGGATATTTTCAAATCTCAATTTATCATTATTTTATGAAGAATGACATATTTTATATGTCTCTCTTCTCAATTCATTAGGATATGCTAGCCCGATTAATGATAACATCTCGATATCGTACCCATTTTCAAGTGCAATCCAATATAAATTTAAACCACCATTATTTTTCAAAAATCTAAGTATTTAATATCACAATCTATCTTCATATATTACTAGTTTTATTGATAAAATTTCACTTTTTATATTTTCATAATCATTTAATATCATCACATAAACTTCACTAAAACATTTTATTGATAAAGTGTGTTAAAAAATTATTTTCCATGTTTTCAGTTCAGTTAGACATAAATTATAATTATATATTTCTATTTTCTCTTAGGAATGTCTAGGTATGATTTAAATATATTCATTATGGACACCATTATGATATTCTTATTTATTATGCCTTATTAAATGATTATAATACCTAAGTATATATATTTGTGATCCCTATGATTGAGTCTTCATATGGAACACATATACATGAACATGTTATGATGGGTACACCTAGATAGAGCTACAATGTATTGGGTATTATTTATTCTCATGATAAATCATGAAAGTAAAGGGAGTGAACCTGATTCTTTTATGGGATGTTGTCTACCATGTGATATATTCTTTGAATTTAACTCTTACTCATGTTTGTGTCATGTTATATGGTTTTTCCACGTTCCTATGAAGTTAGGGTTCTATGTTACCTGGATTTTAATATTTTTATTCCTAACATTTTTTCACCTTCCATGTCTTTATTTCATAATGTTTTTTCTTCTAACCCATCTACTATTTTTTAATATGTTTATTCCCTTACTGGAATTTTCATCTCATCTAATTTTTCATGTACTCGCCCATGATATCCTACGCATATGTAAGGCCAAAAAGGGTTTTAGGAAATAATTATGAAGATTAAATAAATGTTCTATTTATTTTGGCTCCATGCCTTTCAAATTATGTACGTAATCTTACAAATACACTAGACATTATAATATTTGGATTTATTTGATGGTAAATTATTCTTAAAATCATTTATTAATTTCAATAAATGGAACGGGTCTCTATAAATACAATCCAAAAATTTTATATTGTGAATTTTTATTCTGCTAATGGGCCTTGTCTACAATAAATTGGTATTAAAGCGATCATGTAATTAAATATCATTAAATTATTAAAATTAAAATATAATTTACTATGATTTGTAGAGAGGGATTTTATATGGTCCCAATTCAAATTATGATGTGTCGATTCGAGTTTGTATCTCTACGATATGGACTATCGAAAATCAATGAGTTTCATGTTAAAATATGTAATGAAAATTAACATTTTTCCATCATATTAATCTATATCACTATGAGATATTTTTATCCATAGTGAAATGTGAGTATATTTTGTGTTATCCAGATATACAAAATTCTAGTATAAGTAGTCCTTTTATAATACAATCTTATTATGGAATCATAATTTGTTTTAAAATGGAATAGAAAATTGGAACCCAAAGATTCCATTATAAGCTTATCCAAATATTCCATGAGCATATAGCCCAATTAATCCCTGGGAATCATAATCAATTGTTCCATGATAATATTAGTCATATCTTCCAGGAGAATATTATTCAATTCATCCATGGGATTCATTTCTAAATCTTCTATGGGAATCTAACAAATTTATTTAATAGGAAATTAAAAAAAACTAAAAGGAATTTTTTTACCTTATATATATACTATACATTATTTCATTTCATCATTTCATAACATTCCTTTTCAGGTCATGTCTGATTATCATAACACATTTAACCATTTTAATGCCCTAAAATTTATTTTAATGGATCGTATTTTGGCCCAAATTGATGAAAAAATTATGATTAAATTTAAAAAGATGAAATTAATTTTCACGGAAATAATATAATTATTTCATGTACTGTGGGAGATATTAATATTTAATTAGACTTATTTTAAAGAAATTTAATGTGTTACAAAATCCATAATGATAAATTTTAGAAATCTAAGAATTTCTTATGCAATGTAATTCCATATTGACAGATCGTGAGATCAGAGTATAATAATAAAAAATGAATGTAATGATAAAATCAAAATTTGTGGTGAATGTTTTATTATTTTAAATTATGGTTTTTTATGAGTGATATCACATAGAACATTAATATTAATAAAAAAATTATTTAATTTTAAATGATTAAATTTACCAAATCCCATAAAGAAATTTTATTGAAATTATATTCATTCCACAAAATGAATTTTTACATAACAAATTGTTAAAGATATCATAAACCATTGTAGATGGTTCCTCATACAAATGGGAATTTATTATGAGGATGGTGGTTTTCATTAACTGATGTTTGTAGTTTTGTAGAATCTATAGCAATGTTATAGAAAATTTAGAGGGAATGTATTGAGATATTCAGTTAAATTATTTATAGGTGATAAGACTATACTCAAATGATAAGGGATACTTGTGATAATGTAGTTGTTTAGTCAAATGTTGAACATGAAATTCTCCTTGTATAAGCATAGGAATAACCTATAGATAATTAAGATATGATTCATGGGTATTACCACTAAAAAATTCAGTGATTTGGTATTCTGAATCTATTAGTTTAGGGATACTTTGATTAAATTAAATTGGGGATAACTTGTGAAAATTATAATTTTGAAATTTTATTCAGGTAATAAAGAATAATTATTAATATAATATTATTTTATGGTATAGATGATATAAGAAAAAACATATATTCAATTTATCTATGATCAGTATTATATATTGAAAATATCATGAAGCGATATAACTTCCAGTACTGATGAAGGATGACGAAAATAGTACTCTACCAAGAGAGGAAGCATCATGTGATTGAATCACCACATCTTATTAGGTCCCCTTAGATATAATTCCTAGATGATAAAGTTAATCTAATGAATAACATGGTTCATTTACTACATATTCTAATTCTTATGATTCTATATATGTAAACTGTGTGATATTGAATTCTTTTGGACAAAATGCATTCCAAATGCTATCTTATCTAGAAGAGTTATACTATGAGAGATCATGGGTAGAATTATATGAGTTACTTAGTAAAATTTATTGATGTATTATAGAAAAATGAAATCAAGAAGATCATCATGCACTCAAGGAGATGCCTTATATTTGAGATACATGAGTCCATTTTATTTTAAAATGAACAATGTTCTTGAAACTGAGCTCAAGATTTACACATTATGACATAACATATAAAATATAATTTTTAATTAAAATAATAATAATATGAAAATGTAACTAATCTATTTGAAGGATTTATTTCCCCCATTATAAAATCATATCAATAATTCAAACTCTCCAGTCCTTATGGGGGAAAAGTGGATAGTAATGATAAACTATCAAGGGATAATTATAAATCCAAGACATCGATGCAGTAATGTTTCATGAATCTTGAGAACACTGGGAGATAATAATGAGGTTGTAAATATTCATTTCATAAAGAATGAAATTTCTTAGTGGGTGATTATTTTACTAAATAATCCATAAATATTACTATTTATTATTAGAAATATAATATATATGTTGTGTTTAGAAAATATGGGATTTTAATTAATGGAAGAAAATAAAATATTTATTATATATAAGTAAAAAATATGTTATGGTACAGAACATATTGAAAATGGGTTATATGTACTTGAACAATTAAATCAAGTAATTTCCATTAATGAAAAATCCAATGAGAATGAATCATATCCTATCTCTATGGATAATGGGGTTATATCATGGATACTAGAAACTTATACACAAACTAAATCAATTAGTGTATTTAGAATCATTATATTATAAATAATTGTATATATGGAACTCTTGTACTCAATGTAAAAGGGACAATTATGTATTATGTGTTAAAATATAAAGATCTAAAGAACCATTAAAATTGGTTCATACTGATTTATTTGGTAGATTTTTTGTGGAGGCATGGGGTGTTTTTTATTACTCCATTACATTTACCAATGACTACAGTAGATATAGATATATCAATTTAATGAGGAATAATTTATATTCCTTCTTTATGGATAAGTAATATCATAATTATTTAGTGAATTCACATGGTATGTAGATTATGAAACTCATATCAGATTGTGGTGGGTAATTTCCTAAATAAGCTTTCATCTCTTGTTTAATGGAGGGAGAGAAAATTTTACAACTCATCCATAATTATAATATTAAGTGGAATGTTATTAGTTATAATATGAATCATACTTACTAGACATGCATATATAAAGAATGAGTAATGAAACTACACCATTTTCCTTTTAGTGATACACACTATATACAAGAACATGTTAACTAAACCAAGTAACCAATTATAAATTATAAGGGATTCCATATTAGTTGTGGTATGCAAGGAAAACTAGTATATCACATATATGCTTATGTATATAGGATAATTTATTCAATACTATACCATGTGACAAATTCTCTTTCTAGAGCATTAATTTCATCTTTATAGGTTATGCAAATTAGATTAAAGGATATTTCCTATAAAATCCACTGGATGGAAAATTAAAATAAATATTCATGATCAATTTAAGTAAATGACACAAATTAAAAAAATACTATAGTGAAATAATTATTTCATTTGTGGAATTTAACAATATACATTTGAAAATATTATTTCATGAATAGTCTCCAAAAGAGATATTGGGAGTGATAGATGTTTCTGATAGAGAAGTAATATGTAAATGTACGAGATTGGTTATTAGATCCACACACATATATATATATGCATTTCTAGTAACCTATTAGTGTAAAAAAATACTTATAGAGAATAATGAAACTATGAACTACAAAGAATTTGAATATTCCAAGAATGATAATAATAGAAAGACACCATGAATTCTAAAATGGAGTCGATAGACCAAAATAATGATATGATTTTGGTGTAGCCTTTTGTGTATATAAATCCTAATAGGGTTAAATGGGTACCAAAGCAAAATATATACATGGAATTCCTCATAAAACCAATATTTATTATATAATATCCATGTGATTTATAAAATTTCAAAGAATCACCATGGAGAAACCTTTTTCTAACCACTATGAAAAATTCCATCAGTATTTTACATTTAATATCAACCATCAATGATTATGAAATTTAGAAAATTCATGTGAATACCTATATTCAAAATGGAATGTTATTTAAAGATGTCTATATGACACAACACAAACGGTTCATTTTTTCAAAGAGTTCTATTAACGTTTACAAGCTATAGATATCCATTTATTGATTGAGGTTTGAATCAATATCACTGAATAATATATTTTATGTTTCCATGAGGTAATTTTTTCCTATTAATAATGAAATACATACATGTGTATTCATTAATTATAGTTCAAAAGAAATCATTTTTCTAGTATTACATATTGATGACATATTGTTAATGGGAAAAGAATATAATATATTTCAGTTCATGAAGACATGTTTAAATGAAATCTTCATTATGAAAGAATGTGGTGAATAAGACTATATTCTATTGAACATGATCTATGGAGATTGATTTCAATGGCTTCTGGGACTATGAAAACATACACATATATTGGAATGTTAATACAAAGGTTCCATATATAACAATAAAATATATGATTGTTTCCATTGTCACATGGAATTAATCTCTCAAAGAAGATATATCCAAAATCAAATGAGGAGATAAAATTAATGGTATTATCCCTTATTAATCATTTGTGCTATCATTCATTTATCCTATGATATTTTCTAGTATTTATGTTTTCTATTAATTAATCATGATGGGAACATATCATCCAATATAAGAGAGGGGTTTTAGGCATCTAAAAAATAATCTAAATGTACATTATATGAAAAAGGGATATTATCAAGCTATATGGAATAGATGAGTAGATCAACGTGATGGGATAAAAAAATTCTAGATTATAGAGAGATCACGATGATCTAAAATTACAATCATGAAATATCATTTTCTTGAATGGTTGTGATGTGAGATGGAGGGACTCGAAGGAGTCTATGATTTAGAATTCTACAATAGATTCCATTTATATAGAGACTTCTAATGAAGAAAAAAAATATGATTCAAAATTTATATTTCTTTTTGAAATTGGAATTATAACATGAATCAAAAAAACTTTTTATATTATACTATTATAATAATCCAATGTTGTGGACTACCAAGAATCTCAAGTTACAATAGAGGTCAAAGGGTATAATTTAGAAGTTTCATCCCATGTGGGATTTTACTCAGATAGTTGAGGTAATGTTTTGAAAATATCACATAAAATACAATTTGTAGACTAATTTTATAAAACAATATATCAAAACATGCTTGGTACTCTTATGAGAGTTATAGGGTTGATAATTGTTTTAGTTAGTCTCTACTGAAAGTGGGAGTCTTGTTGGTTGAACCCCAGGATACTACACATTCATCTACATTGATTAATATTTCATATATATGTTTAAATATATATATATATATATCAAATTATTCAAACCTAGATAGGGTTAATACTTCATCATACACTATTTTTATAGTAACATCACAAATTAAATTTCATAATAAAATTTTATAACAATTCCCTCCTATAGAGAGAACATTGAGAGACTAGGAATTAAATCATAAAAATATTTCTTATGGTCATGATAAATCATTATTATGAGAAACATATGTTGTTTTAATATCATTTTTTTGGATCATAGTCCTTGATACTTCATCTTTTGATGTTTGTAATTAGTTATATCAAGTAGATATGATAATTAGGAAAGACCCTCCAATAGGAACACCACATAGATCAGGATTCCTTTATTGTTCCTACATATGAAAATGTGTACTTGAATGAGAATATGATATTGTTAAAAAATTAATATTTGATCACATTCATTTATGTATGGAAAGACAATGTCATTAAAATCATGATGTGGTAGAATGTTCAATGTGCATTAATAGTGTCATGGAAATTGGTGAATGATCATGATATAATTTCTCCCATTCGAGTTGATGAAGAGATATCTCATGGTCCTAGGATTCATGTTATTTTAGTACCTTAAATTACTCCATAAATATATCAGAATAATTTATTTCAATATATAATGGTCATGAAATATTAATATCAACAAAATGATGATGGAAAAATTGTGCATCATACATTATGAGATATAGAATGATAAAGATATTATATTACACTAAATGTGTTCATAGAATGTGTCTATTGATATAAAATTCAAAATCACAATAGTTGACATGAAGGTATTCTAAACTCCATGTTTGGTATATGAGTTAGATTCACTTCTATCAAGATATGTAAAACATGGTCACATAGAATGTGTATCCACAAGTTCCTCCAATTCTAATGAATTGGTGTTTTAGATGATGTGTTCCCTTTGTAAAAAGGTGGGTGAATGTCCTACTATGATCAATAATTGTGAATAATAATTCAATTATACCATTAACATTTAAAATAATGATGATTTAATTTAATTATCAACTTATTTACAAGTTTTTTGTTCATAATAGTTTATATGAGAAAATATAATTTTTAAAATGAACATATGATGTTCACGGTTCAATTTTGGATTTCTACCGGTCAATTTACAGTTTCCAAATTAATAATGAAACATATTATAATGATATGTGTTGGTGGTAAAATATTTTTTACATTTTTATTATTTTTTATTATGTAATACATTGAGGAATAATTATACAAGGTAGGTTATTACTTTACGAGGAACAAATTGTAAATTTAGAAAGTATAACACAATTATAAAATCTATTTTTATCCTCTTATATAGGTAACACCACAACTTGGTTGAATTTGTGGAAATAATCTCTCATAGTACCTCATATAATATTCTTATAGAGGGAATACCAAGGAAGAAAATGGTCAGATCTATCATGACTTCTCAATCGAGTATGTGTTCCTCACATGAGTAAAGGGGTGTCATAATTTCATCAATTTTCAACACTAGAACTCATGAATAACATAATTGATCGATGAGATATGGTAGATTTGTGGATGATGAAAAGCATATCTAGAGTCACACCTTCATGAAACAACATGTTGATGGTGTGAAAAAAAACTGATGAAATCAAATGAACAAGGTAAATTTTACACATTCATTCAGTGTAATTTGTCATGTTGTAATTTAATTACAAACAATCCATAAATAAATGTGTGTATTTTATTTTATCTACTTAATGTTTTAACATTAAGAAAAACTAAATTTTTTATGTTCCATGTTCTCACACTTCGGTAAGTCCTTTGGTTCCTTCAGTATCATGTTCTCGATAGATTCAATATGAAAATATCCACATTCAACAAAGGTCTTATAAAAAATCATTAAATTATTATGGATTACTCAAATTATTATAAATTCTCATGATATGGTAATGAACATTTTTATTCCCCTTTCTGATTGTTTATTCCCCATATAAATATAGGATTGTCAATTTTTCTTCTATAAATATAATAAAATTGGTGAACTATAGTAATGAATTTAAATTATTATTATGTTTCTTATTATGTGAATAATAGATATTTCTATCCAAGAACAAGAATAAAATCCATGCACCATATTTATATAATTAAAACCTGTTAGATTGGTATTCCATCCTAGTTATATTACCCAATAGGGTTCCCATTCATTAATTTATTTCTAAAAAGCAGCAAAGAAGATTGGGGTTGAATATGGGATTTGATAAATATCTATGCCTAAAACACACCATATATAGAACGAAAACTCCCTTTTATAATTAATCTCCACTCATTCCTTCAAAATAATATAGAATCATTATGGGAATCTAATCATGTGCAAGACCCAATTTTACTCTTACCTTTATCAATTTTTTTAATTTGGAATACAAAAATTGTTTCCTCAATGTGGAAGAACCACTATATCTCTTATATTCCCGTATTTCAAAAATAGGACCATGCCCAATGAAATTATAAAATGTGGGATTTTCTTTTAACATGACATAAATTTGTGGAACTAAAACTATATATGGTATGATTAAAGTGAATAATGATATTTTGGATTCCTATTTGTGGATCAAAAACAACATTATCTACAATATCCATTATAATGGGTAAATATTCTTGATGATTACACTTACTTCCTCCCACATCATTCTATATTCTCCAAATAATATGTAATAAATTAACTAAGGAGATTTTTAATACTGAATCATCATCTATAGAAAATATTATTGATTACTTCATATCATGATCATTAGCCATATTTTCATGTGCCTAATCAACTATCTCATAGGTCTATGTTTAGAATTAGACCATGAATCCTTTTTAAATATATATTCCCATTTATGAATCCCGATTTCGATCATTGTAAGTAGATACTCTATTTGATTACTATAAGGAAGGGACCGTCATCTGTATGTCCCTCACTAACTATTGCAAGGAACCTTTATCATTACCATCCAAGTCACATTATGTTTATCTAATTAGAAGTGGTCATTGTCACACAATCATAAAATTTTCATTGTTACTTATTAAATGATACTAATCAAATATTCCTTTGAATCATATTATAGGTACACAATGGAATCATTTCATATAGTATTGATCCCAAAAATAAACACCTAATACCTCCCAAGGTTGTGGTAAATTTTATATTTCATTAATATTTGAAGTCAAACCACCAAACCCTAAAACAATTAATTATTAAATAAAATGAACTAGATATATATCTTCAAATATTTTTTTTCACATTATGAAATTTATGTAATATTTAATATATATACATATCGATGCACATTGAAGACTATTTTTTAAAATGTCAGTATATAGACATGTATTGGGGATTGCGGATGATTGAATAACATTTCCTTGAAAGATAGTAATTTCTTAGAGTATGAAATAATTTGTAAATAAAATTTAGTGATGTTCATGACCTAAAATTATCATAACAAACAATTATTCCACTGTGTGAAGGGAAATTTCCCCACTGATCGATCCAATTGGTAATCATGATATAAATAACTCAATACAACAATATATTGATAATTCAGGTGTTTGTGTAGGATTCAATGTTATACCCGACATGAATACATTGCCAATGAAAAATAACTAGGTTTAGTTGAGTGTCATTTTATTTTGTTTCAATTGATTTCGATAATCATTAATGATAAAACTAGTGGGAAATATTTAATTTTGACATTTATTAATTGAAAATACACTTACATAAAGAATTTCACTAATGGATATTCTTGTTTAAGCTCTAATTATTTGTTACGTACAATTGTAATGAAAACACATCGATATAATGTGAAGGAATATAATTCAATAAGTAATAATAATTTTGTAATTTCAATAAAAACCCTAACCACTACTATATGAAGGAAAATGTAACATGCCACATGACTATAAAAAATTGGGTAATTTATCAAAAATTGATTTAAAATTTATTTCATACTCTATCCCAATATTTTTCTCATCATAACCATAAAAAATAAATTTCTTGTACCCCATTCACTTAGTTAAATTATTTATAAAAGCCAATGGTTTAGATTTCACACACTAACTAGTTCATGATTCTCTCCCTGAATCACCAATATATATACATAAAATATTGCAAATAGAAGGATGGTTAAGAAAACTTTGACCTCACAATTGCACATTAGTCACATAGCAGGGTTCCAAAAAATCATGATCATAGTCGAAAATGTATGGTAGCCATGTTATACACTAATAATGCTTCCCACCTGATTTCAATTCTAGAAACTGTAGCCTGAGCACCAAAGAGGATGTCTCATTAAGGTAATTGACAGATTGACACAATGAACATACCCATATTTTCATTCTATAGGATATAATCCATCAACAAGTACCACGTACAGAGTGTTCGTGTATCTATGATCACATAAACCATGATTACTTATATATCATGGTCGAATTAAGAGAATTTGGTCATATCCCAAAATTGACTAGTTGGTATATCTATACTTCATCACTTGTATATGATTCCTATTTTCATATCAATGGTGTAGTAAAATAATTAAAGATTTATTATGCCTCCAATAATACCAAAAAATAATCATATATTTTATTTCTATTTATATAATATCATCAACATGAATTTCAAGAATTGGGTGTATATTCATACTTCACTTCCCATATACAATATCATTTTTAAAATACTATAGAAAAAAATTAATATTAATATTCTATATTAACAAAGGATAAATCTGGAGAAGGAACACATCAAACATCATGCCAATGATGAATAATTTTAAAGGTATATATGAACTTCCACATAGGAGAATGATCATATACACACTATCATTCAAGTGGACTATCAACATATTCAAAGAGAGACAAGGGAGGTATATCATGTATCTATTTAAATAAAATTATTATGAATGAATATCATGGTAGAGGCTCTAATTAAGACACAAATCCCTACAAAACATAATTATATTGATGATGGATTAAAAATAATGAATGAAATAAAATGGAAATCGCATATTCCACAAAATTTTGACAGAATCCCAATAAATATTTTAGTTGATAATAGTGTACATTCCCAGATTCATGTCCAATATTAGGGTCAACATAATACACCTCCATTAACATCATGTAAGAAACCCAAAAAAACTCTTGTCCATAGTGATAAATTATTTTTTCCATGGTTATAATCCAAACAAAATCACTAATTGCTGAAAATGATTCATAAGTAGGAATATATCCTAACATAAATTATCACTATAGTTATCATGTCAAATAAAAGTCTATATATGGTGGCCTAAGGTACTATTTACTCATCACTATAATCTGGTAGAATTTCTAGCCATAAATACCCATTTTATATTTTTATTACTAATGAGGGAAGTAATCTGTAATGTAATTTATATGATGTGCCTTTTTATGGAAATACAATGATTGACATGATAACTCTTCCCATTATGATATTATTCAACATCCTTTTCAGATTATGACGATTTACATGAATGATTGTCCTCCCATTGCCTACTATTTGACTAGTTACCATGACGATTCACCCCATATAGGATAGATCTATTAACATAAAATGTATTTATAGGGATACCACCATTTGGTACTTCCATTTATTCAAAATTTGTATATAAAATAATTTAATCCACTTTTTGATGGTATAATGATATGAAACTCAAACCACAAGGCACATAGAGGATTATGGTCTCATTCACATGAATTAATCATCCATAATTGATATTTCTTCATTAATAATTGATAGATATATGTGATAGAAATTAACCTAACCACTTTATTCCTTTGTAAATTTTAGAGTAATTAGAGGGGACCCATGAAACCCTCCTCAATTAGATAATAAATAAGAAAAAAATGATAATTTGAATGATTATATAGATGAATTATCCATCATAGATTATGTGTAATAATTAGCTATTTGTAGGTAAATGGATAAGGTTGTCCTCACAATAATTATATGACCCACTTCCACTCCTCTCTAGGAATACATCAGGGAATAGACTGATAAGTGTATGGATTAATTGTAATGAAAGTTTGTAAAATACTTCACTCAATAATGGAATATTGAATTCACTATCAAGTGTTATTAAATTACCTAAAATCCATAAATAATATAAATCATCTGATTTAATTTACTAATTTTTTGATAAATTAGAACCCAATAGTATATAAACATTGTAGATAAATTTTCAATGCTTTTATCCATATAATTAAGAATCATTTGCTAATAATATTTGATAGCCCATAAGGCGTTACTATCCAAAGATAGAGGGAATATAAATAATCATACATTGCCCCATGATCATAATGTAGCCCACATTAAAGGTGGAATCGAATAATGTTATTTCTATAAGATATTTATTAACAAATATACTACATATATTAACTGACCAATCCATAAAAAATTACTACCTCTATGAAACAAAATAATTGTAAAACAAGGCTGTGATCCAGTGATATTCTCATATAATAATGATTCGAAAAGGACCCATGATCATCTCTATTAAAAGATCCAATTTCCTTCACCAAAAAACATCCCTGGTTAGTGAGAAATTTAAAGGAACATACCAAATGAAATGAGATTTAGTGGCGCTCTGTAACCCTTCGATGGCGATGACCTAGATTCATGGAAGCGGCAACGGCCCCTCCCCTTCGGGGGAAGGGCATGATATTCCTTCTCGGGAGGTTATACCCAAGATAATCCCTCTCCTCCCCAGCATCTACATATCTCCAAGGGTACCTGGAATCTGCAACGGACATCCAGTTGTCCCAGTTTCGGCCAAAGAATTTTCTAAAGCTTCTTCACTTCTTTCTACGGCCCTGGTCGCAATTTTCACTCAGCGTAGACCTCCAGTTGATATGTTCGAGAGGTATGTGAACTAGGAATTGGGTTTAGGTCACCGTGCGGTTGTCAGACTATTTGGACCGCACCAAATTCTTGTTTATCTTCTAGACGAAGATAACCTGGAACGGGCCTGGTCTCATACTATCAGATCTGTGAAAGGTTTTCCTTTCTTTTTTACATTGATGGACGTTTGATTTGAACATGAATCACGACTCTTCATCATCGGCAATCTGGATTCAACTACCGGGGTTACCGCTTCCCTTTCAAAATCCAGTGCTCCTCTGATCAATAGGTAATTCTATAGGTTGTTTCCTCTGTGCGGATTAGAAGACCGATTCCATGGTGCACCCAATTGTTGCACGAATTTGTGTTGAAATGGAGTTATCCCGTCCTCCACCGGACAAGGTATGGGTTGTGATCGAAGGCCAATACAGGTACGTGCAAAGAATCTACTATGAATCCTAGTCTTTGTTCTGTGACTTCTGCCATCGACAGGGCCACCGCGTTGAGAAGTGCCGCAAAAGGACTTCGGCAGTTGTGCCAGGCACTTCGTCTGTGAGCAAGGGTGACTCAGGTCAGGCCGAGGGAAAGGGATCTGGTCCTGGCAATGGCAATGTACCTTTTGCGCACACACTGAGGTCACAATAGGTGCCTTCAGATACCAGTGAACCTATTGAGGCACATCGGGGTGTCCAGGACTAGGGGTCTCCTGGCCAACCTGGGGTGGGGTTTCCCAGTTCGGCTAATACGTCGGATGTGGTTCATACTGACTCCGGGAGAGAAGGTTCTGCAGGTACAGTGGTGAAGGAGAGATTGAAAGTTTTGGAACCTCAGGTGGAGGCGATTGTAGAAGGCCCCAAGAAGGACTTGGGTGTTTCCTAGGAATTTAGTAGCATGGGGAATGATGTGCGGGGTCTTGCAGCTGGGGATTCAGAGCGGCTCTCCATGACTATAGGTGAGACTACCAGAATGGAGGCCATAGGTGTTCTGGCCAGGGGCTCGGAGGATCAGAATCTTCAGCTCCAATATATGGGCAGGGGTTTTGATCAACCTGTTTTTCTGGAGGGATCAGGAGTTGGGGATGATTGTGTCTTGGGGAAGGAAGGGACCAGTGGGGTGGGGACTGATCTGGGTACCTCTCCTAGCTAAATGATAGGGAATGGTTTGGAGGTGCAGGCCCAGAACAGCCTTGGAGATGTAGGGGGGTCGGGGCCTGCCTTCCTGCCAGAGGTTATTTCTCTTGTCCGAAATCCTTTATTCTTGAGTAACAGGTACGAGATGCTAGCCGAGGTGGAACTCCGAACTGACTCAGCTTCCCTGGATGAGGAAGAGGGTGAAAATGGTGGAAGGGAATCTGAACGGGGCGTGGTCTGTAGAACATTCTCAAAAGAATATGTTAGTTTGAGGGGTATCAAGAGGAAGAGAGGGACGAGGGGTAGGAAGGATTACTCCTCATTACCTCCTCCTATGAAGACCCGGTCTAAAAATAATATCTTGGTTGAGAAGCTAGACAAAGAGATCAGTCTAAAGTCACCTGGACAGCTTGGCCCTTCCACAGATTTGTTCTTAAGTTCGAGTGATGTGGTGACAGAGCAGGTGTTATTCCTCAACACCTCAGAAGAGGATACAGTAAAGATGATGGTTAGAAATCTTTAAGTCGAGCTTAATGAGTAAAAATAAATTTGGGTTGATAAACATGACACGATCTTGGTTGGAGGCTTCTATAATGGGTTGATCGGACATGAGGAGTATATGCAGGTCTGGAACAAACTGACTTCTGCCTTTGAAGACATGATAAGGGGGGATTCTCATCTGCAGGTGTTTAATTTATCCTAGAGGCTGGTTAGAGACTCTGACTCTGGTAGGATTCAAATGCTTTTCAATGACTCTATTTTACTTATTTCCTAGCTTATTCTTTGTTGAGTTAACAATATTGTGGTGTGAGGAATGTGGAAGGGTCAATTCGGCTCAGATGGGCTAGAGTGTTCTAGTTCATCCTCTGCAGGCCATTTGGGATGTGGTGGATACGAAGGGATAGCTTGCCATTGGGAGGGACCATGCTTGCATGGGATCGTCGAGTGGTCCTTCTTTGGAGTTAGCGGTCTCTACTTTGGCTTGGATGAGGTTTTTTCTGATCATTTGTATGTCATTGTTGGGTGCTTGTTGGAACTTATGGTTTCTCACATTGACCTCAAAAGTGTCTTTATTTATAATAAAACATAATTTTCAGTCAGTAGTGAGTAATTTAAATAATAAAAAATAAGTACATTCTTCCCTTTAATGATTATTAATCTGACTGTTTAGATATGCTACATTAGAATATATTATGATGATTATCCATGTGAATCTCTATAATGTTAGAATGAGGGATTTTTTTTCTTCATATCCTTAATCCTCGAATAATTAGAAACATAGAGTGGTGGTGGAAGTAGAAATAGGAAGAATCCAACCCCTATGATTTGGGGTATTTTCACCAACCTATAAGGGTATCATTCATCAATATTCTAGGTGGCAACCTTCTACATTTTTCAGCCCCACCATTTATTTTTTTCATATGAAATTCCCTTTTCATTTATTAATGAATTATGAATGACAACCTAGTAATCCATCAAGATCCCTATATACTTATTGATATTTAGGGAATATTACATGATTAAAATTATTCCTAACATTGTATATATATCTTGGTGGGCTACTATAATATGAGATGCAATGGAAAATATTGACGTTCACATTAATGTTGGTAAGTATAATGAAAATTCACACTAATACTAATATTATGATGAATTGACCCCCAATACCCAATAAAATTCAAAAAATATAGTTATTTATAATCTAATAATGGATATAATATGAACAATTACTGATAATATTGGTAATGAAGAGACATTAACTGAATATTTTTCATTACTATATTCACAAAAAAATTCTATGCACAACTGAAATAAAAGGTAAAATTAGAACATGGAATGTCTAATATTTCTATATTCACTCCTGGATTTTCTTCAACTAATAGATATGGGAATTTATTAAACACATCTAACTTATTATCCAAAATAGTTCTAATTTATCTCTACTAAAAAGAATCTAGCTCAGTTCATCGATTCAATAATTTTATACAATGAATCAATGTGCAATTAATCAGGGATAATAATCCGTTATAGTATATCCTTCCCAAATAATAAAATGTTTCCCCTACCCTGATATATGATGATATTACTCATCCAATAATAGAATATCCTGATAACTAGGTTATCTATCGATCATGATATCTATTTTACTATATCCTAGTAACTGATAATGACTAGATGTTTTCTTTATTAAAAATTTATTTCCCTTTTTTTGTGAATATAAATAAATTCTAGCTGAAAATGCATAAAAAACCAATATAGGTGGTAATATACGTCATGATTCACCTATCATCAATATTCATTTTATTATACCATAAAATATTTACATTTGATCTCTTCATCTCTATTAAGATTATCATAGAATGAATGGAAACTGTAGAGGGATGGATCCACCAATGTATCTTCAGAAGAATTTAAACTCAAAATGGGTGGATCCAAATCCTATATTATAAAAAAATGTTCATTAAACCATGGAAAAATTATTTTCATTTGATATATGGAGTATAAAATGATGCATTTTGTTACCATATGATTCCCTATGATTGGAACAATTGATCATTATGAGGGGAAAAACATAGATTCATTCTTCTATATCTGGTGGGATAAAAATTAATCTAGTAATATATTTTACTATTGAAGGCACTCAAATTAGGGAAAAAATATTTTAATTTTCATATATCTTTTTATATATATACCAAGGAAGATTACATTTTTTACTCTTTAATTTCCTGAAGCCTGAAAATTATCGGGTTTCAATGATTATCACAAGATGAAATGGTCTTCAATATAAGGTTAGTATGAAACACTGACATGAGAATCTAATACATTTTTTTTAAATAGTCTACATGATAAGTATAAGTGACTATTATTCTCATTAATATAACCTGGAATATTATAGAATTTTCCTTCCATGTTAAAACATCTAGACGAAACCTTTTGTTGAATTGATGCAAAATGTGAACCTCTATCCATGGATTCTGAAAAAATATAGAGAATTTGGAAAACAACCCTCTTCATCATTACAATAATATTAATAACAATCATTGTTCCTATGATAGATCCATATCCCTTGAGACCCCCATACAGTGTAAACAACCACATAACCATCCATATTTGGAGGAGATGAAACATTGATGCCACCCATTCTAACTGATCATGATAAATAACACAAATGATTCCTAAATAGGCTCATGTTTAACTCATTACATCTATGTAACATAAAATCATAAATCATCATTAGGCCATGGAGTCTATTTATGATTTCATAATTGATAATCCTAAATATTTACTTTTCCACCAGATGATATTCTACAACATTCAATATTGAATTATTTTAAATAAAATTTTAAATAAAATTATTGATTATATTTTTGTGTTGTTATTAAAACCAATGGAAAATGAATTCAATGATTTCACTACCCAAAAAGGGAAATAATGTTATTTCATGGATTTCCCTACTATGACTAAAAAAATGATTAATTATTGGATTGCATAATATTTTTTGATAAGGATTTTCCATTCTTCATGGAATAACTCCCTAGAGTAGTTTTGTCCCCCATTATGAAAGAACATTTCAATGATATGCATTCGGTTCCATTGACTAAATTTTGAAGTATTATGGGATTTTAGAACAATGTGTAGGAATAATAGAATTAAAAAACATGAAAAAATGGGCATACTCATATTGATTTTCATACCACTTATTATAGAAAATAGGTACATCCCCATCAATAGAATCCCTCATTGGATTTTTTTTCTTTTTTATATGAATACTATTAAACATTATTATCCATTCTCAATTGTAAAAAATTCAATGATCCCTTGTTACAAACACATAACTAGTTGACTGGAGAAAATGGATGCCTAATCTAAATGAATCATGTATGATGTGGGCATCACAGATCACCACAAATGGTTGATATTACCATCAATTGATTTTATTATACTATGAATTATTGTAATTAAAAATATTTACCCCAGTATAATCACTAAGACACATCTAAGATAGTCCTGATTCATTCAAATACAATTTATTTCGATGATACATTATTTCATGTGTAACTATCCAACCTGTACAATCACATGGGTAATCTAGTTTGGCATAACCTGAAAGTGAAATAAATTCAATTGAATTACATCAAATAACAGGTAACTCAACAACAAAATTCCCTAAAAAAATGCAATGAATATTGAGATCAACCATATTATTATGTATTAGAATCTTATACCACTATGCGATATGTCAAAATTTTTTGATGTTGTTGCAACTAATCATGATTTATTAAATATATTTTTTCAATTAAAAAAAATTAGAAATCATATTTTTGTATCCCAATAGTTCACCATAGAGCTAAAAAATAATGTCTTTATTAACATCATGTTTTGTGTAGAGGATTAAATAGTTGAATGAGACAAAATCATCATTAATAGTCAGATTGATTTGGATTCCACCATTTATTTCCCAATTAGACCCATGTTCCTCTCTGTAAATATCTATAATGTTGAAAATCATTTAACATTATTTAAATATGTGTCCATTATTAGTATCATACTTTTCTGTACACTAAAAATTATTAGTTGGGGAGTTGTTGATCTATGTCTATTGAAATTAATCATTTATGGGTATAAAAAATGAATACTCTTTAAAAGACCAATGTGAAATCATAATCATGATAAATCATTTTTGTCACTAAATCCGTGGTAGTTCAAATGGAATAAAATTGATAATATTTTAAATCTATCATTCTTGGACACTTGGTGGGTGAATCAATATACCCAAATATCTCTATGTTTTTTTATTTTAATTATCCACTCTTATAGGGAATCACATGCCACTGTTTGGATAATTGGATCAATAGATAGACACAAAAATATCACTTAGGAATTATATATATATATATATAAGGACAATATCACATCATATTTACAAGTTCCACCTTTCTTATGATATTCTAAACTGTATCATTCTTTGATCTTATCTTGTAAAGGATTCACATATTACTATTAAATTTTAGTGAGCATATAATCAAAAATAATCAATATATAATGGTAAGGATGTTATAATCCATATACAAAATGATATAACTAGATACCTAAATAGTGGGTTTCATTGTTAATATTGACACCAAGATTCCATTAATAGCCTTTTTAGACATCTACCACCAACTATATAGTGAACTCTATAGACTATAATTCAAATCATTGTATTCAATTATATTATACTTTAATAATCATTAATATTGTAATTTATTTAAAATTGGTCTCACCATGATTTGGAATCATAGTGGATCATACACATTATATGAATCTCAGTGCACAAAATTAACATGTATCAATATTGCCAATATTTCTCTATGTCTCAATATTTATATGATATAATGGTTTTATAGGATATTTATTCATTATATTTTTAATCACATATAAATAAATATATGTGATTTTATATATACATACATAAAAAATAAATATTATAGAAAATAAATATGTGACTATATTCTCATTCTTCAAGTAATAACCTTTTTCTAGAATATGGAGTTTTAAGGAATCGTATATTCCCAAATTGTGATATGTAAATATATATTCTTACACACCATGAATATCATCTCATAATATAAAATCCAATATATCCTTTCATTTAATGAAAACTGATACTGAAATTATTTTTCATATAATGTATCCTAATGAATAAGAAGCTTATCTCCATGATTTATTGAATTAAAATAGCTCATCCATTCTATATCATATATGTAATTGTTTTTACTTTAAATTTCCTTTCATTTTTTATGAAAAACTCCATGTGATATACCTATCAAAAATAATCACCACATTTATTTTACAACAATATAAAAATCTGTAATTTCATAATTTTTTTAATAAAAGTCACATATTAATTCATAATTCCCTCATGCATGAAAATATTAAATTGAATCCGGTAGAAATTCAATATGTTATTAATCAATTATATCAGATAACTATACATCATTCTTTTATAATTATCATTTCACCAGATCATGATATATTGATCCATTATGGCTCTTCTCATGGACATGTTTTCATTATTCCCTACATGAAAAAAATAATCTTCTGGTTTTTTATTTTCATGATAATCACATACGTAAAACTACATGTGTAATTGTGGTCATAAATTCTTCATAATTAAACACCCATGAATATCATATATTTGAAAAATTATTCATTCTATTATAAATCATATAGCATAAAAAAAATTTATGACAACTCTATATATGACAAGAATCATCATTGTTGATTCTATTCATCGATATTTTATTTGTATCATGGGAATAACTATTTTAAATTATTAGAATTCATGAGGTTTCTATCAAGGATTTATACATACTTGATTGATTCAATAATTGATCCAATTATATAAAGAACATGACTCAATATTATTTTATTATGATTATCGCCTCTTATACTTGAACATGTGCCTCAATTAGGAGAAAAATATTAATATATACACTATTCAGTATCACTTATTCTTGTAACTCCAAAAAACAGTACCAAGTGATATTTAGAAGGTTGAATCTCAATTATAAAGGATAATATCATCAATGACAAAGTCATGCATAGTCATGGATTATATTTTAGAATAAAATTTTGGGGATAACAACTGTAGTTATAATTTTCCAAAAAAATTGGGATTGTATAATTTAACCTATAATGATGATCTAAAAACATCTGTAGTGATTGTAATTTAGTATACTAGAAACAGTAATTCCTCAGTGGTGTCATTTATATTGGTACGAAATGTTCATAAATTTCCTCTATATAATTATCAAATTGGTTGGAATCATCAATTATATTATTAATACAACATCATTACTTTTTTCCATGTTCTACTCTTGATCTCAATATGAATTGAAATCAATGTGGATATCACATCATCTAAGAATCATCATGTATAGAATAAATAGGAAGAAAAAACCATGACTATATCTATCTCTCTATATTTTTATATAAATTACATTTTAAGAATACTCTTCATTTTCTCCATCAAGAATCATAAAATCTGAGATGTTTTGTAATCTCAATATCAATTGAAAATAGATCCTATATAGACTAGGTATTCTATTATATTCTCCCTTACTAAAAATTATTTTTTATCACGAACAATAAGAATATAGAAAAATTAACATATTTTAAAATTTTAATAGGTAAATATGTATACATGATAAAATTTGAATATTTTGCATAACTTTTTCACATTTGTATCAAGTATTTTAAGATGAAATTTAAAACAAATATTTAATTTTTTTGTAATATATACAATGGAAAATTAAATATTATCCCCACAAGGTATCGAATTAACGTGGATCATACTTTATATTAATTATATCGATCTCATTTATATAATTTTGAATTAATGGATTTTACACTTCATATTCTATTCATAACACAAATAATTATCATTTTTTATTCTCAATAAGGTAATAGTCTCTTGAATTATTTTAAAAATTCATAGAACATTCACATGGTGTTTTTTAATTCCCACATGCATGAAAATATGAAATTGATACATCGATAATGATAATTTATAATGTGGAGATCATATCATTCATCCATCAATATGACATAGATTTGTATAATTTCATTTTATCATGATATATGGATTTGTGATGAATCAACTCAAGCTAATTTCTTTGTATTTATTTTCCTGAAACCTAGTATGTTCTTCATTTCGCTAAAATTTTTATTTAATTACCTATATATTCATATATAATTTCGATCATAAAAAAATATTCAATTTATCATTAACAACATATATCTCAATATAATGCACATATACAATAGTCACGCGACATAAAAATGTAGTTTTATTACTCTACATATACCATAGAAGACCCTTTATTTTATATTCATTAATTATAGATTTTTGTAAATTGATATATATATATATATATATAATTTATATCAAGAGTGAAATTTCATTTTATGAACTAATTCATGCATGTATTATGCAATATTACACTCATAAACTTCACCAATAATAATTTCATTTCAATGACTCAGATGATGTTTGTACATAGAGTAACTCTTATTTTGAGATTAACATTAATATGGATGACTAGTTTCTCTACACTCACAAACAAACATGACACAAAGGTGTATAAATTATTGTTAAACATGAATATTACAATTGCATATCAATCTTCTCTTCTAATTATATGTCATTATAACATAATTACTCACACAGTAAGTATACCAGTGTTCATATGGTAGGTGAATTTTCATAATTTACCCACATAGAGAGACTCATGTATTCATTATCTCACTATTATAATGGACTCATGAACAAATGGTAGATCATACATAATATTTGAGTCAATTATAATTTATATTCATTGTCACTTTATCATATGATTGGTTTTTATTTGTTAATGTGGTTTATTACCTCAACATCATGAGTTTTATCACAATCATTCCTTATGGTATTTCATAAGATCCTTCAGATCACGTTTTTTAATAGTAAAAGATTTATTTGAATGTTATCTATCACTCAGGCTCAATTAACATATTTTGTATTCAAACACATGTGTAATTTCAAATGATCATAGTGGATAAAAATTATTTATTATTTAGGAAAAATGATTATGGGAGATGCATTTACTCTTAATGGAAATAAAACATTGGTTCCTATAGAAAATTGTTACATTTGATAAAATTGCAATTATGTAGTCATATATGTATGAATTGCTTTATCATGTTAATCCATTTGAATCCTACATTGGATGTGTTTTAATACATACATGTTGAACCATTTTTCTCCATTATTTATAGTATAAAATTCATGTAAAGAATTAATTTGTAGATACATCAATTGAAATTTTTTATGAGTGGATAGGATGAATTAGGAAATGATCAAATGTAACAAATAAAAATAGTTGGTGAGGTCACTATAATTATGGGTCTTATTATATAAAAATATATCATATCATAATCTCTAATTAGACATTAATATTAAATTAATTTTTCATAACTTTATTAATAATGAACACATCAACAACATATTGAATTTACATGGAACTAGGGACTGGCTCCTACAAACCCTCAAGGACCATTGCACCCATGAATTCCCTACTACATGCACCTAGGATCCTCCTACATCCTAGTTGTACCCATCCCTACCACAATTTTGGATCTTTTTTCCAATATGCACCTAATTTATGTCATTGAAAATATAATGTCCTATAAATTGGCATACATTTTTCAGGTAGTGTCTTGCTATATTAAACTGATTTTCATATTCTTGGTATATTTATTGAATAATATCCATAAATTTTTTAATTTCGGTATTCATAAACGTTCCAAGAGAACTCAAAATATCATCATACATTTTTATTATCTCAAAGTATTATTCAACATTCCTCTTATCCAAATAATCATAATCCAAAATACCACTTTTAAATTTAAATAGTTTTTGTATTGATATGATTACCTTATTAAATTTTCGACACAATAAAGACTCATAATCACATGTATTACGTATGATATCCACCTAATAAATTAATAGATACACAACCTATAATTCAAATAACCTTTATATATCTCTCAATGAAATTCCTTGAATCTACTACCATTATAAAACTCAAAATCCATACCCACCAAAACAATATAGCTACTAAAAACATATTTACATATAGTTCAAAAAAAATACAATCCTTACTAACAATAAATATAATAATAAGAATGTGTTATTAAATCTCACAAATAATTTTTTTGAACATAACATCACATGAATTTATATAAGTATTCATTAATTCAATGCAATTTCATAACCTACTAATTTTTAAAAAATACATTTTAATTTATGAGAGGATTGATTAAATAATCAACTGCCTATTCATTAATATATATGTATAGTACATAATAATCTTTTCTCCATTATTAAATATGTATTATATTAAAATTATCATGGGGTAGAAGGATGATACCACACAAAACACAGTCAACTGTGTGGTCTTGAGTTTTTCTTTACGTGAAGATCACTTAAATATTTAGTTAAATCCATGGTTTTTGGCTATATTCGATTTACTAATGAGGTCACTCTGGTTTTTTTGGTGTCATATGATTTTTTCAGCACAAAATACATTTTTCTATAAAAGAATACTTAGATGAATGGTTAGTAGAAACTATACATCCTAGAAATCAATTTTTCAGTAAACCATATAGGGTTCGGTTGAGGCTAGAATACAAACACAATATTTGAGGAAGTCGTGCATCCATTGGATCATTCCCTTTCCATTGGGCCTATATAAATTATAAAAGAAAAAATTAACATAGTTTAGATGAATTTTATAACCATGAATCATAACCATACAGGGGTGGTTCATTGATAATGGTAAAATGATTGGTTCAAGGATGGGGAAATTGTAATGAAAAAATGTTTATCCCTGTATCTTGTGGTTATTTTATCATTTAACCCCTATTTCAATTTTAATTTAACAAAACTATAATTTTTTCATTTCTTGCATACATGGAGCAACAATTTTATCTTATTGATATCCAAATCGGGGTTTTTCTCCAATTTCTTCATCTACACTGGGATTCAAACACTGTTTGTCTCTTTAGAACTACCCTAGTATTTTCTACACACCTCTTGTTCCAATCAATTATTTTTCACTAGATTGAAAATTTCATTTAGGTACAAGATTATATTCCTTATTTCTTGTGTTTTCATCTATTCTTCCTATTTATCATTATTTATAATGAAAAGTAGTATGATAATAGAAGATTTTTCTTACTTGTATATATGGTAGGTGGTTTATAAATTTCATTCAATGTTTTTTGTACAATAAGAATTTTCCCATTGTACCACATGTTGAAAACCGGGCTGTTTCCCAAACATTTTAATTGAATACCATGGTATTATAATTTTTAGCATGTTAAGGTTTGTCACTTGTAACATTAACATCATCATTGAGGATTTTATCCCCAACAATGGACACCCATGAGCTATGTCATTGTAACTACCCTATTTGGAACCACACCACTAGGTTATTGTGAAATTTATGCTAGTTTCAAGAGCCTCATTATATTAAATTGAAATTAATGTTTCCCTAGGAGAAGTTAATTCATTCATTCCACATATTTACATGATGATGTATTGAAAATCTTTTTTTCGGTAAAAGTGTTTAAATTAGATAGTTAAAATCCTCAAATATTTGTGGAAATGAAATGATTAATGAATTGGATAATGAAATAGAGATTTTATTTGAATCCATGTATGAGCTCCATGGTCTTCATTCCATTAGAATCCTAAAAAATTTCTACTATTTGGATCTTGATTATGGTAGTGCATTAATTGAAAATGATAACACCTTGGATCCAGATTCCATAGAATACCAATGGCCTTGATACCCTGTATACCTAGCTTACATCGAATCACATTGGAGATTCTCTTTGGTCATTCTCTTTGAACCCCACAAGATGTATTTACAATGTTTCTATTGATATTATCTTGGGACACTACATTTATTCCTTTTAATTATCTAAATTGTATTCGAGACATTGCGGTATGATATAGGATTACATATCATGGACAATGTGGATATTGATAAATATTTATAGATAGTGGTCATTGAGGAAATTTTTCTATCCTTAAAGATAGCCGAAGTAGCAGTAAATGATTACAGTTTTTAGAGGTAAAAGTACCAAAACATGTGTAGTTATTCTTTAAAAATTCCCTTGTCTATGTTATCTTGAAAATTGATTATGTGGATCCATTATACTCCTAAAAAACTCATATATTCTTATATATTATACATTTATTTCTTTCATGCATGTTATATACTTCCCATTTCTTTATTTATACTACACAAACACAAATTTATTAAGAAAATATTGGTGGCTACCTACTGAGAGTTATACCACACAATTTTTTTCCCATCATTGGTTACCCAGAAAAACATTATAGATGTAGGAATGGACTGGATCAAGCAGACAATATATGATTCTTGACATGATTATTTTTTAGTTACATAGTATCGTTGGACAGAGTAAGGACCGTGATGCTATTTTTAGATAGTTTTTTTTTGGAATTTATATACATGAGAAATATTTATTTTAGGTTATGTATATTTAATTTCATTTTTTATAGAGTCGTGACATTATAATAAAATTGTAGATGAATTTTTTTTCATATTTTTAATTATAATATTCATGATGATTATCTTCTTTCTGTTCAGTAACATTATCTTCCTCCTCTATTAGGTCTTTTTGATGATTACCAATGTACTAAACTATGAAATGATAAATAGACTACACATGAACACAACATAAGGCCTCACATCAAATTATTAACTAATAGCATACAAGATAGTGTTCTTACGACCAATTGACCCACCAGATCCATGAAATATTTGGTGGCCCAGAAGTCATGATTTCTTAAATTGGTATCATATCTCTTTATTTTCTATCATTACCATTTTTATATATTATATAGGATTTTTAGAAGGTATTATAATTTGTTAATGACTAGTGCTTTGGAGTAGCTATCCCACGTAGGGGAAAACCAAATTTTCTAGAAGGGTACATGTTATTATGCGATTTTTTTATTTTGGGTGATTTCATTCTCTGTTGGGATAGAAACATGTCGGTTGATGTTTCATATGATTATATATTTTTCTATTTACCAATTATATTAAGGTATTCCATCTCATGAATCATTTATGGAACATTACAAGGGTAACATGACTTTGATTATTAAATTTTTTATAGGATTCAATGATTGATTTTGGGACATTATGATTTATTTAATATGTGATATACACTTTCTATAAAAAATACTTTTTAGGGTATTGAGAAAGAAATTTAATACTTAGAGTTACATCCATAACCTAAATAGTGTTTTCCTTATTAGGCTACAGTAGACCCCCTATGCGGTCAACTATGGAACATAGATCCATGGAACATTGGTCACATGGATGGGAATATATTACTGTATTCCACAGGTCGAAACCTAACATAGGATTATAATGTGTATAGGGCCCTATGTATCATATTTTTCATCCAATTGATTAATCCATTTCAAGTGAATTTAAAATAAATGGGAATTAAAATGAATTAGTTTCTATGAAATAGTAAACATGACCTATAACAAGATTTAGATTGTAATGTATGGGGTATCTATGGTAATTTTTACCATAGTTTCTATTATATAGTCCTTTCATTTATAGAAGTTAGTGTGGTGTGTTTTGGTTGTAGGAAATTATCGACTAGTCATATTCTTTTATCTATGGTAATTTAATTGTCAACATTTTCCAAGGAATTTTTTTGGTATTGTAGTCACTTGAAAAAATGGTGACCCCATAATTGTATGACTTGAGGGTGGTGAGGACTATTCTATAGAGGTGTTTGATATTGTGTTACTAGTAGATCCTACTATATTGTCGCTTATGTAGAAGTGGTTGTACACGATACGGGTACAAATGACCAGTTCCCTGAGGGATTCATAAGATTTATGCACACCATTCAGAGAGATCCACATCCTACAACATACCTAGTAGAGCTAATACATGTGTCCCAGTAGTAAAATCCTCCTATGTTTTTTGGAAATGGTGGTCCATATTGAAATGAGGTATGTGATGAGGCAATCTACTCTATTTTCAAACAACCGAAGACACATCATTAGAGGACTGAGGATCTTAGATATATATTATTTGAGGTGTAGCTATGTGCTGGTTGGAACTTGTTATCTAAGACGATATTCTCAAATATATTGTTTGCTTTGGTTTCCAATTCATATTATACATTTAATTTTAAAAGATACCATAATAGAAGAAAGGCCATTGATTTTATGCATATATAGTAGTGTTATATGATTTCAATGGAATATTACTCACTCTTTATATATCTTTTCTATTTTATTTGTATTTTATTTATGATGAGATAGAAAGGGAGGGAATATTTGAGGAAGGCCCCATGCACATCATTCAATCAAAGGATATCATGTATAATCTGACTAGTATTACTAAAAAAATGATTCATGTGTCAATTAAGGAATGTAAAATGACTGAATCTAGTGGTGAAGAGTAGGTATGTTTAGTCACTCATCACAGAGGTTTAGTGAATTTTATTAGTAAGTGTTTTTTGAGGGTTTTGGAGGTGATTACCATCTAGGCTATTGGTGCCGGTAGTGCTGCCTTCTATAACTTTTGTGGGAGAAGGGGTCTTATGAGGAATTAGTGAGATATAGTCAAATTTAAGTACAGAGCTTGTAGAAGGATGGGAGATATAAAATGACATTATAGGACCATTCTTTTAGTTGTATGTGGATGTTGATCGACACTATCTACATGAGAAGAAGATAGATTCATGGCTTTATGATAGACTACGAAATAGTATAAAGCTAGTTGTTTATGATGTGGTAGTTTTCTTGGTTGTGGTGTTCGTGCACTAGTTGCACCTAGATAGAGGAGTGGTCATGTTTTGTGCAGTATGAACGGTTCATTGGGAGACAAATCAAGTCTGAGTGAATAGTATACAATAGTTCTGGGATTTCACCTTTGAAATTGGTGGGTGTTACATTATAGGGAAACATTTTTCCCTTGACAAGATTGGGTTTGATGTCATACACATGTTGAACTATTTTTTTTCTTTTCAATAACATGTTGATTTTAATCACTAAAGAGTGAATTTCACATTACTAGAGTATATAGGTATTATCCACAAGGGTTAATGGGATGTCTATGTGAGACGATCCCAACCATAAGATAGTGGGATGGTTGGGATGATATTCCATATTTCTATTTATATCTCAATGATCATGGTATAAATCAAGAAATCATTTATCCATTGGATGATCATTTCTAGGATGGTTTCCTATTAATATATAGGTGGATTTTTCAATAAATATTGTTTTAGGAGTTGATCTTATAATCATTAATACTTACAAGATAGAAACTACTGAGTTTTAGGATCTCAATAGGCAAATATAGAACATGTAATCAAAAGTGTTTGTACATCTATGTTGTTATATATTGGGTTTTCAAGTAATAGTTTTGAAAAAACGGGGATGGAAACCTTTAGATATCAATAGATTATCATAATTTTAACAAATTGACTATTAAGAACAAGTATCCCATTCCACTGCTAAATGATCTCATTGACAATAGTTTAGGAAATATCTATTACATGAAGATTTATTTGAGGTTAGGGTATCTATAAGTATGATTTGATCTTCATAAATACAATTTATAAGATTTCATAGTAGCTATAGACTTTTTGAGTTGTTGGTTATGTTGTTAAGTCTGACAAACAATATAACTGTACTGCTTTTAATGCATTCACCAGGGCCCGTGCACTTGTCTGTTGGGGATGCATGACATTTGATATGTATTCCCACTTTCCAAAGGTAGGCAGCATCCGTCACATATTCATAAGCCTTTGCTCCTTGATAAAAACAGGATGATGGGATGTTAGTTCATACTTCTGTGGATTCCTCCTCGAACTCGTCACCTAATCTAGGTCTCCCATATAGAATAAGATGTTTTTCATGAAACTCTTCACAGTGACATGTCTTTATAGATAATGATTAATTACACTACTTCTATCAGGACATTCCAAGTGGTCTGGTTTGGGAAACAACCTTCGGTCGGGGGAGTAGTCATGTCGGACATCACTGACGTGTCTGGATGTTGGAACACTAACACGTCTGGGTTTCTTCTCTTTATTATTGGGTTTCTCAAGGGTACATAAGACCGTGGAATCCCAAATAGAAATAGGTAATTATATTCCTTATGCATGTATTTGAGTTTTTCCTTAGCTTCTCATGTTCGACACATGATAAGCAGTGATTTTAATGTCTACTGGAGATGGATTAGACTTATAAGAACATAGACTAGAGTAGATCAGCTGGGTAAAACCCGTATTGGGAACACAATTGTTGGCACTAACGCGTGTTTAGATACCCAAATTCTTCAAGGGGAAGTGAAGTAGAAAATTTTCATGATCTCACTAGGATGTGGTGGCCTAGGTACGAATCATGATTGATAATGGATATTCAGGTGGATTGGGTGGAGAATGAGATGGAGTTGACTCGAGGGAAACTGTGTTGTTGGGCGTGAGCCTCGAAGTGACTTCATAAGAATCCCCATGGTATGGAATAAATATCGGTGTAATTTAGTGGGGTGATGGAATTCCAGAGGTGGAAGACTATGGGAATGAATGCATGGATGAGATTTGGATGATGTGGAACCTCTGGGTTGGGGGGGCATGACCTTCCCGAAGCACATAGGCTCAAGAGGGTAGATTAGGATGGGACACGAGGAATGGGATTGAACCTCAAGGATGCTTCCTACGTATATTTATGGTAGGCAATAAAAGTCAACATATTTCATCTGACGATATCTTATAGTCAATTGTTGTCTTTAACGGCTTACCGCCGATTGGGGGACTTCAATAGCTTACTATCAATTGGGGTACATCAATGGATTACTGATGAATGGGGTTGACAATGGAATATTATTGGATGGGGGGCGCAACAACCCACTATTGGATAGAGGCACAATGGATTACCATTGGATGGGGTTTAACCTCATGTTTGATTCCTATGTACCATTCCACAAAGACAAGGATCAAATCCCATGTAGTTTGGGATGGTGGATATAGTTTAATTTTGTGCAAGATGAAAAGGGTGAATGTAGTTTAACATCATGTGGGATGAATGTGGTTTGTCATAAAGGGGATCAGAACAAGTGGTTGTTGAGCATGATCCTCAAGAAGGCATCCTACATACCTATCCCTGGAAAGAATCAAAGACCATGTAGTTCAGAAGTAGTAGGAACTACTGTGAATATGGTAAGACCAATCGTTGTTGGGCTTTAACATTTACGAGGCATCCTATGTACCTTTCCATGGAAATGATCAATGTCCATATTGTTTTGGTGGGTGGAAAATGATGCAAAAAAGGTCGCGACCAATGGTGTGGGGCTTGATCATCATGAATTCTTCCTACATACCATTCCTTGGCAAGGTTCATATCCCTGTAGTTCATGATGGTGGGAACCGACATGAAGATGGTCAGAACCAATGGATGTTGGGCTTGAAAATTAGGGAGGATTCCTATGTACCTTTCCCAGGAATGGATCAATGTCCCCGTAGTTCAGGAGGGTGGGAACCGACATGAAATGGAGTCAGAACCAATGGATTGTGGGCGTGATCCTCTGATAGGATTCTTACGCATCCCTGTGGTAGGGAATCAAATTCCACAAAGTTCAGGCTGGTGATTAGGGATTACACACTAGGAATCCAAGAGAGGATATCATTGTTGATGCTTATAGTAAGCTCATGTTATTCATGTTCGATGTGAGAAATAAGAGGTATCAATGGATTTATGATCACGTCACGGATGTTTCATCTGTAGTAAGTGTAATGGGGCTTACACGTGGTTAGTTACCCAAGGGAAAAAAGGGGCTTACGCGTGGTTAGGGGCTGAGAGTGGAAATAGAGTCTTACATGTGGTTAGCATCCCAAGGATAGAAAATGGGCTTACGTGAGGTTGGTGGCCCAATGAGATGGAGAATGAGAATTACTCAAGGATAAGGGCCTGTTGGACACAATTCCCAAAGGGAGAGGGATTTGAAAATGATGAAAGGAGGGATCTGTTTCCCATCCACTTCTCTGGTTATTGGCTAGGAAGAATACAAGAGGAGCATGGGTGCATCCCCTTGTAAGAAAGTCTAGGGGTTTACACAAATGTGGTTTCCCTTACCCCACGAACAAATGCCACTCCAATAAAGAGGATATTATTCCATGTGAGGAATGATTTCACTCATGAGGAGACCAGTGGGCATGCAGAATGTCCAAGGTGGGGGAACCCCACATACGACACATGAGGTGAGGTCACAGTTTTACATCATGCGCTGAAGAAGATGGCGCATGGCAGTTTAACATCTAGAAGCTCGGACAAAGTTGGTTCATTCCACACCCCTTGAACATACATAACTCATACCCTCCTACCCTCGAGGAAGGGAAGGAATCCGCAATGTCATGTTATGTTGGTGTAATAGAGTGATCCATTGAGGATTCCATGTAAGTGTGGCTATGTGAAGAAGAAAAATACATTTATGTGTCAATGCGAAGAATAATTAGGTGAAGAAACACAAAGGGAAGTAATGCTAATGGGACTTTGAAATCACATCTTAAAAACATGGAGGGTCACACAGGAAAAGAAGTTGTGGAGAAAAGGTGTTCATAGGTAGATGCCTCATGAAGCACTGGTGATCCATAAAGTAGGGGCACTTCATGAAGGGGTTTGCTTCAAGAAGTGAAGTGGCTTATTATAGGCATAGGGTGTAGGTGCAAATGGAAGATTCTTCACAATGTGGAAAGGCATTTCAAAGTAGTGCCTCATGAAGAAAGGGTGTCTTGCAAAGTATAGAATTTCCATGAAATATGTTTTTTGAGGCACAGTGACCCTTCCTTGGTATGTGGGTCACATGTTCATGGAGGTTACTTCATGAAGCACAAGTGATCATCGAAGACATGAGTCCCCTTGGAGATCCCCTTCTATCATGGAGTCTCGTGGGCTCTGCAAAGGGAATTCCTCCTTGAAGTGGGGCTGAATTCAAACTAAGCGACATGGACTTCTTGATGCTAAACTACCTTGAAGAGATCATGGTTCGTAGAGCATAGATTACTTCACGATGTGGGAGCATAGAAGGTGAAAGGTTGGAGGATTCGTCCATTGGGCTTGTGGGGAGCTCAGTATTTATACGCAAGAGGCACCACGAAGCTTATCGCTCTCAGTGCAAAGTCAAAGCTTCCTCTGTTATGGGTTCATGAATGTAAAATTGGTTTTCAGAGCATCCAACCTCGTTGCATGGATGCGGCTTCGCAAACGTAAAATCGGTTTGTGGAGCATCCACCTCATTGATCTGTGGTGGCTTCCTGATCGTCAAAGGGGTTCACAGAGCATCCCCCCTCTTTTCTCCACAGGATCTTCGCAAACAAAAGACATGTTCGCAGAGCATCCCACCTCCTTGAATTGTGGAGGCTTTGTGAATGGGGATCTTTGTGCTAGACACAGGCTCATAGGGCTTCGGGAACAGGCGTTGCGAGGCATCTTCTAATGCTTTCTATTTTTTCTTGTTCGTACCAAATTTTGGGTCCAATAAATAACCCTCTCAGACTGGGAGCTGAGGAGAAATTGGGGATAAATTTCTGAGGGTTGATCACCAAAATCCCTTAGAAAATCGCTAAGTTGGATCATGAAGGAGGTTTTTGATGTGGAGAGGTAATAGAGGGGCTGAGCGCACCGTGAAGTTAGTCGTGGTTGGATACACGATGAAGAGCTAGGGGTCCTCACCTATAAATAGGGGAGTTGAACTCTTTCTTTCCTTTCTATTATTTGCATTTATAGCCATTTGCGCTCTCAATTAGCTAATATCTATGTACTCTGTGATTTATCTCCATGAATCGGGCCTTCTACTATATAGAGCACATTGATTCTTGGACATCACATCAGGGTGCTCATTGACATGTGTCTGAAGGCAGGGGTAGGGCTTCATGAACTACCTTCACGAATGATCTCGGTGAACATGCTCCGCAAACAACATGCCTGAAAGAGAATTGAGATCTAGAACAAAAAACATCAAAATCTTGAAAATTAATTTTCTCACCTAGAGCATACTAAGGGGGTCCCTGTTGATGCTTCCTGGAGGGAGAAGATGAAGAATAGCTTGGGTGTAGGGGAGTCTGTTTGATGTCATTTAGACCATAATTCCTTGGTGGTGTTGTAGTTAGAAATCCAAATGAGCTATCTTCTATGAAAGAGGATTCTTTTATATGGATTTGGACCGAGGTACGATGGCTTCATCCCTAAAGAGAGTAGGAACGAACCAGCCTACAGGTTCTGGAGCACTCTGTGTCAGAAATAGTGGTTTTGGGCGGCTGACGACCTTTCCTAGGAGGACATCATAACTGTAAATTCTTCTTGACTGTACAACCATTTGAATGATGTTTATGGTAAGGAACTGTATCTAGATACATCTTCCTTGATGTATTTGACTATCTTGAAGGAAGCACTATGGAGCCATGGTATGGGGTGGTCAGTTGAGTGGGATCTGTGCCAGGGCGACAACTTCAAAGATGACTGGTCCTAGGCCAACGAAGTAGGTGCTTCATGAGAAAAATTTGGGGAAGGGTTAAGGAGAGTGTGCCAATATAAGGTAGCTTGGGCCTCCCAATTCTATATTTATCAATCGAAGCATCTGATGCCAAATTTGGTAAGAAGATGGTCGTTGAGGACCAATACCTTCTATTTGCACCAAATGATAGATCAGAATCAGTCTATCTGATCTCCATCAGATCTTGGGGGTCCCAATATTGGCAGAAATTTATGATGATTTCATCCCCGTTATGAGTTCATGGGAGGACCAAGAGTAGATCCCACCACTGGTGATGTCGTTAATGAACCTGTTTCCGGGAGATGACAAGGAAGTAGTGAGGGATTTCCATTTCATATGATGGTTCCAGGTATTATTGAACATCCTGGAAGATTGGTAGTTTTAGTGAGTCCTCGATCATGGATAAAGGGGGCTCAAAGAGGCAAGGAGAACGTGTAATGTTGGATCTTATAGGATATCCAGTGGGAGACGTGGGGATTTAGTGTTAGTATCGAGCAGTAATCGGTAGTGAGGATGGAAGCCTTTATTGTGATTCTAATCTGCAGATGGATCCTATCAGTGAGGGACACAAATTTGGGTGTGCGATTGAGCACGTTTATCATGGAATTCGTGATGGTGACTTGAGTGAGGGTCAACCTCAGGATCTCAATGATCGCCAAACTATACAAGATGTTGTGTAATATTAGTGAGGGGAAGAAGCCACAATGAATATGCGGGATATTCTACCTCCTGTATGGGTGGATTGTGGTGAATGTCATGGGAATTTATGAATATCTGAACCCCATTTCCCCTCCGGGATCAAACATATTCTCATCTATTTTGATTTCGGTCTGGAGATTTCTTGCCAAGATGACTGTGCATTTAGTAATGAACTATGTCTGGAAGGTATAGGAGTTCAACATTAACCCATTCACGTTGCCAATGGGTGTATTCGATGATGATGGATTGGGTACGGATGAGCATTATTCCTACCTCCTGTCCTACTGAGATGGAGTTTTGGTCCCACGGGTGGACCGTGATCCCCTATTTGAGCCATAAACAATGCACTGATTTGTAGGGAAAATTCTTTTCTTGGAGTAAGTGAACCCTCATTTCTATTTGGGGGTGTTCCATGAGGACCACCAATGCCAGATTAGAATAATGTGGATCATGTTCGAAGGATAATATGGGATGATGAATAATGAGCTTCCTACACTCACAACCATCTTTGGTTTGGTGATGTAGAACACCAAAAGTTGTAAGGAGGCCTACCCAGGGGAGATGCAGAAGAAGCCAACCATTAGGCCCGGTGATGGTGTGTCTCCCCATCCTCGAGGATGGGGTTGAAAGGTTTCCAGGACATCCTGCTATTGCGGGGCTTCCATGCTGGTGATGCCCATACCAGTTGAAGGGGAGGCAACGACAGCGGATACAACAGTGGCAGTGGACCTGATGCTCCCAAAAGAGCAGAGTTTTCTAGAGGGGAGGCCACCATGGTGATTCTGCACGATATCCACTCAATCTTCGAGGAAGAGGTTGTGCCATATAGCCATGATAGATAATGATGTCTTCCTGATGTCGTGGGACATATGGGATGTCAATAGGCAATTCCATGGAACTCCCAAGATGTCACAACACTTGAATCGTCTTGGGATGGATTTTTTAGGAATCAGCAACGTGAGGGCCGACTTTTCAATATCCTTGGTGGAGTCTGAGAAATACTTGGATGAGTTGGAGGACATCGTGCACTCCCAGGGTGCCTCACGTCCAATAAAAATCTAGGTGAAGGTGTTGTTGGATTGACCAACACCTCCACATTTGTTGGCTGTAGAATTAAATGATAGATTCCGTTTTCCAGTATAATAAAATGATTCCTACATGTGGGTGGAGGCCAGAATTGGGATCCCTCTGGAGGAGGGAGAAGTAGGTGACAAAGGCTCAGATATTGAAGAATTCACAGATGCCCCTAAGATAACATTCCAAGCCCCTTCATCAAGGTCTGCTTCCAGATCATTTTGAACACCATAAAAATATTTGAATGATGTAGGAGGATGTCATACACTGAACTATTCCATCTCTATAGAAATTGTAGAGGAATGGACTTCGGGATTCTTTCCACTGTTATGGAGATTAGTGCATCCATTGGGGCCAGGACACCCGAGGTGGCTCCTACAATGTTTTCAGATCATCCGACGATATACGGTGTGTTGTGCCTTGGGGTCCTGATGGAGACAACCCAATAACAAGGCCAAGAATTTGACCTATTTAAGTCTCCTCTACAAAATTCAGGACTACCTCCTATTGATCAGGTTAACGGACATCTGTGCACTTCTTGGTATGCACAGTTCTCCAAATGGTTTTTGCTACATTTGTGAGGTTAGTTGTAACTTCTGCGAGTTCTTTTCCCAGGGGAATTCTAGTGGTCGTGGAGGCTTATATCTATAATGACCATGTGGTGGCCCTTGAGATCATGGGTGGGACCGTTAATTTGGATGGGCCTAAAATAATTGAAGTGGCATACAATAATGGAGATCGATCAAATAACATGGGTCCTGCCATACCTGATCAAGAACCAAATGTGGACACTGCTGATGAGTTCTTGGGGGCGTTCCATGCGTATGAACCCTCTAACCTCGCGGATGAGAAAAAAGACTTTTGATAAATAGGATAACAAGATATTTTGTCACTGGTCATGGAATCTGATCAAGCACTTCACTGATTTCACTCCTCAAGAACAATAGATAGACTATATGCAGAGACATCATTTGAGACTACGTGAACTATGTTCTGGGGGAGTGAATGCACAACATCCACCAATGTTCATACGAGATCTCATGGTGGAGAAGATTCAAGAGTATGACCATGACCTTGTCGTGGGTTGGTAGTGAAGAAAATCGGTGAAAATAAAGAGGCTCTAGGAGGATGAAAATGAGATTCAACAACAACACATCTAGGAAGATGATCATTATGCTTCCCTCAATGCGCAGTTGGAGATTATAATGTAGCTGAAGTCCAAGCTAACAGAGGCTAAAGTGTGCATGAGGAAAGCATCTGAGGAAGTGACTGTTATGTGAAAAAATGAGGATCAGGCATGGATCCTAGATAATGAACCACGCCCCCTCACTACCGATGTATAGGGGGAACTGAATATATGACAACAAGCCTTGGATTCCACAAGCTAGAGGGAGGCAGAGCTACAAGGAACTTTTGACGGGGTCAAAACTCCATGGTAGGGGTCGATCCTTGGGTATTGTGATGCATGTAAATTTTGAACACACATTCATGATTTGACTATTTATGCTAGATGCATGCAAGAGTTATGTTTTTTGTTTTTTGTCTATTGAATTTTCATTATATTCATGGAACATCTGGTGATTAGTCCCAAAGTTCATGTGTGTTGGGCCACTTGAGAGAAACAAGGGATGACCACCACACCATTCCACCCAAATATAAGAGTGAAAAACAATATCTAGGCATCTGAGGTTTGAACAACCGATACTTATTTCCATGAATAAAGGGAGAGGCCCGATTGGAGGATGAAGCACTCAGAACAATCGAATCATCACATTCCCAGTGTGCTCTAGTGTTAGGAAGGTATGACTCTGATAATGACATACTATGTAATACCAAACGTTGGAGAGAAATAAGAATGATATTCTGATATAAAAGAGGGGGTTGAATTGTACCTTTTAAAATTCCTTAAGTTAATTTTGAGGAATGTTGTGTTTTACAAGGTTAAAAAAGATAATTCACAAGACCTCTATGAGTACTAAATACTTGCTAGATTTCAAAATAGTTATTCTAAAAATGGAACATAACAAAAGACAAAATGATTCAGATTCTACCTTAAAGCGTATAGAATCTAACTAAATCTGAGTACATGTAAGGAAGTATACGAATGTTATACTTTCCTTAACAATACAAAAATAAGCGGAAAAACAAGTATTAAAACATCAAGTAACCAACAATAACTCTTTTAACCCAAAGAGAAGGGTATCCAACAACCTTGTATAAAAGTCTCATAATTTAAACTTTCATGCATGTCTATGTTACCCACCCCAGGGTAAGCCCTCGATATGAAGATCAGAGTCTCTCTTGCTATCCCCACAAGCCCTCAACTATCAGATAGTCGGCACCTCTATCATCCTCGCAAGGAATCCATCAACTTCAAGGTGTTAGAACCTCTGTCTTCCTATCCCCAAAATCCCTCGACTACAATCACCAAAAATCAGAGTTTCATGAAGGAAGTCTAAACAAGGAAATGTTTCAATAAGCCGTTCAAACTTTCTGCATGATGCATGAAAGTAGATAAGAGCCTCTCTCTCTAGAAATCACTTCAACAACATGTAAGAACAGATCTCAAATATGAGTCAATGTTCAGTTCTATCAAGCTCATTAAAATGAAATCATTTTTATAGGTGAATCTCCAATGGTCAGATCCCAACTCTTACAGTCATATTTCTCCTTGAATTTCAGATAGACATGTACAGGTGTCACTCAACCAATGTATATATAATAACTGAAAGAACGACATCGTTTTGTAATGAACCGAGTTTAAGAATAAGTAAAAATAAATTTAAAAATGTAAGAAAATAAAAGTTCAGAGTCGAACCAAAATGGAATTTGTAGTCGATAATAAAGAGATATTTGGAATCTATTTTGTAGGAATTTAGAACCTGAATTCTGTAGAAATCAAGAGTTTGAATTTTGATGGAAATTAGGATTCTGGTTTCACTAGAATTCAGAATCTGAACTTACAGAGTTCGGTTTCAAACATACAGATGTTCGGCGTAGAACTAGTAAAAGTTCAGAGTCGAACTCATAAATGTTTGGAGTCGAACTTGAAGGATATTGGAGTCTAACTATTATAATTTCGGAGTCAAACAAGTAGAAGTTCAGAGTCATAATAGTAGATGTTTGGAGTCGAACTAGTAGAAGTTCAGATTCCAGAATTCGGAATGAACTTTGTGAGAGTTCGTATTCCAGAATTTGGAGTGGAACATTAGGAGAGTTCATATCGAGAATTCATAGTGGAACTTCATTAGAGTTTGTATCCAGAATTTGGAGTGGAACTTCATTAGAGTTCGTATCCAGAATTTGGAATGGAAGTTCATTAGAGTTCGGATCCAGAATTCGGAATGTAACTTCATTAGAGTTCATATTCATAATTCAGAATCTATAAAACAATCCTTCATATCTATGTATTATATGATTCAAAGGTTTTAGGTATGAATCCAATTTTTATACTGAAGAAAAATATTAATATTAGTAATAAAAATATGGTAGGAGTAAATTTCATTGGGAACGAAATTTTCCTTAAAGATGTAAAATTTGGATTTTCATAAGTATAAGGTGTCTATGATTTTCAAAACCAGAAGGAATAGAAAATTCATAAGTAAAACCATATTTACTCCATAATCTCCCCCTTTTTTGAAAGAACAAAAAACGATACAAAAAAAGAAAGAAAAGAACTTAGAAAAATTTCTTAAGACTTTGAAATTAAAACTTATCTCCCATTGTTCATTGATGATAGTGAATACAACTAACTCCCTCTTAGGATTATGACCTCTAAGGATTGTATTCTAGATTTTTGGAATGGGGTTTTCATTATAATGGGAATGAAAAACTTCATATTGAGAAACTACACCTTTCTTATGTATTGTTCTTCAATTAGAAATTTTTCCTTTCCCTCTTTTGAGGAGTTCATTTTACTTCTCACCCATTGTGATTTTCAAAAAAAAATTACCGAAATGGAAAAAAGATATGGTACCTGAAATATTAGTAAATACAAAAAACAACAGAAGAAACCAGATATTTCATTATAGTTGAAATAATTTTTACAAAAAAAATCATTAAAACAGAAAATCAAATTTGTCTATTTTTCCTCCTTTTCCTTGGGGATTAAATTCTTCAAAAACGTTTTCAGCTTTTTCATGTATTTTTGATCCTCCTCAGCTAGCTTCTCTAATGATTTTATCCTATCATCTTGAGATTTTATGACCTATGACTAATCCTTCATGGCCTCTTACTGCATCTTCAATAACTCGTATTTCATTATATGATTTTCTTCGAGCTCAATCGGGAGATCTATATCCATTTTAAAATTTTGAGCAAGAGAGTTAACCTTCCCATTCATGTCCTTCACATGTTGATTCTGAGAATATTTTCAAGGTTAATCTTATCCTGAAGATCCTTAATCTTTTCATCCTCAGTGTCAAACGATTCGTTAAAATCATTCTGAAAATAATCAAACTCTTCCATGTCTTCATTAACTTTCTTTGAACAAAGAGTGATTTTACATCATGATTTTCTGTGAACATTGTAATTGATAAGGAATTTTATATGATCTTCTTCTATGTTCACACACTGATCCATTACCATAGATAAGGATTATTACATTTGATTACGACTGTGTTGAAGCATTTGGAATCTGGAGTCTATGGTGGGAATGATCGGAATTGTGTCCACCAACTTTTTCAACAACACAACAACAATGTCATGACACAATGCTGATGATACCGAATTAGAAACTTTTCTTTGGGATGTTCTTCTTCAATTTAAACCAACTTCTTTCTAGAAGAACCACCAACCAATTTCGTTCTTATAACATATTTTTTCGGGCGTCCATGAGCACTTGATTCCCTTTATCAACTTTTAGAAATGCCTAATTAGGAGATTCTTCCTCGCTTTCAGATACTTGAACAATCTTGTCTTCCTCTGTTTTCTCCTTCTCTGATCTTTCTTCGAGAAAGTGCTTCTCATAGCTTACTTACTCAAATGATTAATTCTCATATTATTCTTCATTGTCATCATCTATCATACCATCTTCCTCACCTCCCTTTCCCAGAGTGACAAACTTTTAGGATTTGGCCTTTTCATGACAATCCTAAACTTGTTTAATCAAGTCATCAAGATCACCAATTACTTCTTCTTCTATTACTTCTTCTTCTACATCCTCAAGAACTTCTTCCACTTCTTCTTCACCAGCTCCTTTTTCTAGTTCTTCAACAACCTCTTTCCCTTTATACTTTTCCAGAGTGAAGTAGTTCTTTCTAGGGGTCTTTGGTAATGGCTCAATACGAAAAGTATCCGTAACGGGAATATTCTCAGAGGCTATCGTTGTAACTTTCAACAGAGATTGAACAACTTTAGATTCAGACATCTTCTTCTTCATCCTCCTCTCCTTATCTTCCATCTCAAGGTATTTGGCTGTCTTCTCCCTTATTGATTTAGCATCAGCCAAGTCCAGTCCGAATTGAGGGTCCCCATCTAACCATTTCACCTTATCTTCCCTCCATTTAACAACCACCTCATCTGGATATGCTTTATATTTTTTTCGGCTTGGGAGGTGCGGATTGGGATTCCTTACCTTTGGGAGTCTTTTCCTCAGCAACCACTTCTTTCAATTTCCTCTTCATAGTAACCTTCTTCAGTGGCTCTACATTCTCCACATTTTCCGAAGTTACTTTTGCGTCTTCTTCTAGAAGATCGTAAAACTCACATGATATATTTTAAAAACCAGCTTTGAGCCTCTTTAAGGTGTCATCACTTATCAGCACCACCTTACAAATTCTCGGCTTGGAGATGCAAGAAACATTGAATGAATCCTGACAATGAATAATAAGCTTGGAGATAAGAGCATGATACATAATGATTTGAGCTCTCAAATTTCCATTCTTGATATTCTAAAATCTAATAAAAATGTGCCTCATTAGATTTATCATCCATAGATTAACCAAAAATTCTAAGATGTAGATATCACTTTTCTTTAGGTTATCCTGATCTCCTCTCCTCGGAAAGAAAATCCCATGAACCCACAACTGAAGGATCCTACTATTAGAGGATAGATGAGGAATCTTGGATGTCTTTACATCATGTATCCCAAGACACTCCAAGGCCTTCACATTAACAAAACTACCTTGGTCATTCAGATATTTATGTGAGAAAAATTCAGCCTCTCTATCATATGACAGCCCCACCAAGATTTCATCCTTGGTGTAAGTAAGTTTGTAAGTCATCTCATAAGACTTCAAAGAAAACATTTCTCTTCCCTCATCTTCATAGAAGCTTGTTGATTCGTTGTAATCCACAAGTAACCCCAGATAGACCGCATCTTGATCACCCGTCTTTGATATACATACATATTTCCAACCATTCAACATGATATTGATAGAGATGATGGAATCATACTTGTAAATGTTAAGATTGACCAGCATTTCTCTGTACACATTCCATTTTGAAATTGGCTTCATGGTAGACAAATTTTGGGAAGTGGGTTCAACAGACATTCGGAATGATGGAGCACTGAAAGATTTGGAATGGGCTTTAAGAGCAGAGGTAGAGTTTCAGAATGCCAGAGCTTGAAAAATATGTGGGACACAAAAAGGGGGTTCCCTTTATATAGGTGATTTATTTGACCTTAGAGCTTCCAAAAGTAATCTAACGGTTGATAAAATCTCTGATCTGATCAGACGGTTGAAAACATAGCCGCAAGGAAATCTTGAATCTGGTTTTTTGAGGTTTTAAAAAACATTTGATTTAAGAAGAAATGAATCCAAAAAACTTTAAAAGATAAAAAACTACCAGTAACTAAAAATGACTATGAAAATGTGAGTAAGGAAGGCATACATTTCAGATTGGCTAGGAAGTTTATCCGTAATAGGTGATTTTCTTCTTGAAAAAAATTTCACTACAAAAAACTCATTATGAAAAACTCACTACAAAAAAATCACTACGAAAGAAAAAAATGAGTACGAAAATTCCCATTAAGAAAATTCTCATTAAGAAAATTGTCATTACGAAAATTCTCATTACAAAAATTCTTAATATAAAAATTCTCATTTTGAAAATTCTTAGTACGAAAACATCATTACAAAAATTTCTAGTACGAAATCTTCTTTACGAAAATTCTCAGTAAAAAAACATCATTACGAAAATTTTCATTCCAAAAAATTTCGAAAGGCTCATAAATAAAAAATTTGAAAGACACATTATGAATAATTTTGAAATACTTATTATGAAATTTTTTTAAATACACACAATCAACTGCACTCTCCCTATGAAAAAAAGTTTATTATTGTAAGTAGAATGGTTCAACAAGATGTTAATGAAAAATGATTACCTCACGGTTATCATTTTTAACTTCTGTTTAAAGTATTCAAATCAATGGAAGGGTAAATATTTTGTAAAATTTTCATCAAGTTGATCTTTCATTCTGATAAATTGAAGAATAATATCTCCTTTTTGATCCTATTTTTCGAAATCATTCTTTTTCCAAGAAGAATAATGTTACCTATACCAATAATTTCTCTCTTAGCATTATCTCCGAAAGTTACTTTTCCTCCATTCATCTTGATAATCTTTTCAAAATATCTTTTGTTACCAGTTATATGCTAGGAACATCCACTATCCATGTACCATGTATTTCTATTGTTACATTCACTATTTTCCAGAAAATAAGAAAATGATGGGTTTTTGGAATCCAGACTTGCTTAGATCCGTAATTGTTAGACAAAAAAATTTTGGGTATCCACATTTGTATAGAAAAATATGCTTTATGAAACACATGAGATCGAAAACTATTCAAGGAACATATTTTCTTCCAATTCCCACCACTTTGACACATTGTGAAAAATGGGGCACTTTGAGGAACGAAGTATTTGTTACAAAAAATAAGTTTAGAACCTGTGTAACCAAAATCAGAAGTATTCCTTCATCGTCGAAATTGTGAATACATTTTATCAATATTTTCATTACCATTGGTAATGATTATCACATACTTCCTCAAAGAAAATATTTCAGATTTGAGTTTTACAACTATGTTCTTATCTTCAAAAACATCTGGTTTTGAGCTAGAGTTAAGCTCGAAAACATCTTTCTTAGAAATTAAATTTCTTAGATCTTTTGAAAGCTTATTCTTCTCAGAATTTACTTCCCCAATATTTTTTTAAATCATTTTGAAATAAGAAATTTTCATATCATGATCTTTAGAAAGATATGATATTTCCCTAGTAAGAATAGTATTCCTTGAGTTTTCCATATCAATATTTTTCATGAGTTCTGAGTTCTCAATCTCAAGAAGTTTAGAAAACCTAGAAACTTATTTATTGGTAGGTAAAGTATTTTCTTCATCAGAAGAATATTATTCATCAGTAGATATATACTATTTATTATCATTAGCATTTAAAGAGACATTGTTCAAGGATTCAACATTGTGTACCTTAGCCATAAACCAATGATTTCAATAGGTTTCCTGGCTATAAGACTAATATTATTCTATTCAAGAAGATTTATAATTAGAAGATTCATCTGAAAAGTCCCCACCACTGGCACTATAGGTGTCATTTGCTTTCAGAACATTCTTAGCTTTGGACTTGTAAAACTTCTTTATGTTTCGCTCAGAATGCCTTTCTTTTCTCTCTTTTTCTTTTGAGCATACGGTAGTCAGGTTTTATGTGTCCATCTCTCTTGTATTCATAGCATGTTACCTCTAATTAATTATTATTTTTTCCATTCCTTTTTCTTATACTTGGATTGGAAATTTCTCTATCCAGCTATCTTGTTCATCCTTCGAGAAAGATTAGCTAACTCATTTTCTGAGATTTCACTCTCACTAGATTCTGATTGGTTAATAACCTTCTAAGACATGGATCTAGTAACTCTTCCAGGAGTCTCATATTTCATGTTATTCGAAGTAGTAGTAAAATCAACACTACCATTCCCATTCTTCTTCTTTGTGTTTTCATCATCTCTCTTCATTCTAGTTTCATGTTGAAGAAGAGTTCCAAGTAGTTCATTAAGAGAAATTTGAGTAACCTTTCTATTCTATTCAATAGCATTCCTCTTTGATTCCCACTCATTCGGCATGATATCCATGATCTTATCAACAAGGGCTTCATCATCTAGACCCTTCTCTCCCATAGATTGTAATGTATTAACTATAGTAATGAATCTCTGTTGCACCTTACAAATTGGTTCACCATAAGGAAAATTGAAACCATGATACTAATCTCTCAATAAAGATATTCTTGTCTCTATTACTTTAGATGTACCAAAATGAGTAACAACATTTTTATTCCATATATTGTTAGCTGTTTCACAAGAAGAAATTTGGATATATATTTTCTTAGTCATTGAACATAGTAATGTATTGTGTACCTTATAGTTGAGTTGGTTTTCATGCTTCTCTTGGCTAGTAAAAACACTTACTTCTTTGTTAGGAATTTTGTATCCACCCGAAAGCAGAACAATGTTATCTGCACCAGTATTGATAAATAAAGTCTTCATATGATCTATCCAGTATTCATAATCATTACCATCAAAGATAGGTGGTCTGGTAGGATTTATGTTGTCCACAGAACCAACATTTAAACCTATCATCCTTAAGAAACTCATTGGAACACAAACTTGTTAGAAGTAAAAGATTGTAAACAAGAGAAAATATTATAAGCAAGAAAAATTGTAACTTTAGGAAAAAAGTAATTCTGAACTATGATTCCGAAAAAAATAAATAAGAAAAATCAATTCTGAGAAATCTTTTCTGAATCGAATCGTGATATTAATTTTGATGGAACAAATTCTCTATTACCAAGTGTAAGATTGGTACAAGGTATGAGTTCACCTCCTCTAATACCAATTGTGAGGATGATATGACTCTGAGTATGATATACTCTGTAATTCCAAATGTAGGATCGAAATAATAATGAGATTCTCAGATACATGAGGGGGTGAATTGTACCTTTTCAAATTCCTTAAGGGAATTTTGAGGATGGTTATGGTTAACATGGTTAAATAAGATAATTCACAAGACCTATATGAGTACTAAAGACTTGATAGATTTTGGAATAGTTATTCTGAAAATGGAACATAACAAAAGATATAATGATTAAGATTCTACCTAAAGCGTATAGAATATAACTAAATCAGAGTACAAGTAAAAAATTATAAGTAAGTTATAATTTCCATAACAATACAAAAAATATTGTTTTTAATTTTATTAATGTCTTGTGTTATACGCTACACCAAATGGAGCTTCAACAACATGCATCTCTGACTTGGCTTTAATTACACGCAATCGTGACCTTCCTCGATAGCGTGTGTAATACGCAATAACGAGTTTCACTAAACAACAATATGCTATTAAAATATTTTTAAAACTAGCCGTTATGAATAGTAATAACCACTTTTTAAAATATTTTAAATTTTATTTTTCAAAATGGACTTCATTTTTGGATTCGGAATATCTAAATTATCTTAGGGTGAAATTTTGGTAATTTTCGGATAACTTTCATATTTTGATGAATAGTGAAAATTACTAAATTTTAATTAAAAAAACTCTTTCAATCGAAATAATTAATAGTGATAAATTATTAATTCGAGTAGTTTAAAAGTATATATAGAATATATTTTTACAATTTGATACAATGTTGGTCATTGGATGTAATTTCACATTTAAACCATACATAAACAAGTGCCAATCTTTTGATAGTTATTATCTTTTAAAAACACGATATTTATTTTGACGATGGGAATTAATTTTTAAATTAATTAATGCAACTGATATGTTTTGAATTTGGTAAACCAGAAATCATTTTTGATTTCATAATATCAAATATAGCTTAGGCCTATTTTTTTGTATTTTTCTGGAAACAATCATTTTTTTGATGAATAGTGAAACCACTAAGTGGTAGTTAAAAAAATGAATTTTTCATAAAACGTAATTTTACCGCTTATGTGAATGAAATTTCAAAAATCCGAGAGACACGGTTAATGTCAGTAAGTAAAATGTGGTTCAATGAGATGCAAATATTTTTTTGTGAATAGTAACTTTTTAATTTTTTTTATCACGGTTAAAAGTAAATAGGGTAATTAAGGGTAAAAATGTTATTATTATTACCCTAAAACGTGTCCTAATTCTGTTGGATAAGTGTAATTCGACCAAAAACAACCTTAGGAATAAAATATGACCATTTAAGCCCACTTGGATTAGATTAAGACATTTATTATTGAAGTATTTAAAGAAGGGTTAAAGTAGTTAAAATCAAAGATTAATAAGTATATCATTTTCAATATAGGGTTATATATATGATAAATTCTACTATAAATATTCATTATAAAGATAAAAATATTTACTACATAATTGTATTTTATTTGTAATTTTTCGATATTAAATAATTTAATTTATTTATGAAACAAAGATGATGCAGTAATTATCTTATTAATGAAATATTGACATAATTGATCTTATAAATACCAAAATAAATGTAATTTCAGACTTTTTATGAATTACACTAATTTTATAGGTTAATATGATATGTTAGTATTGATTTAATTATCTTTCTTTGAACTAATAATTTTGTTATGATTTTCACAAAAATCAATTACTAAATAGTGTCAAAATTGACATAAAATAGTTCTTAAAACAAATATTATATTATTAATTGTTATTTTATTCCTAAAAATCTAAGGTTCGGCAAAATGACTTAGATAAGGTTATATATATTAATAATAAACAACTTGGGGTTCGTTTGGCTTCTTATAGAACGTTTATTAACATTATATTGTAAGAAAACAAGAAGACACGGTAAAAGTTAAATTATCTATCTTAAAGTTAAATCTAAATGATAAGGTTAAAATTGATACAAAAACATGTCTAAATTCTATTGGATGAGAGTATTTAGACCTATACCCACCTTATCTTCGAAATATTTCAATTTGGAGCTATTAAAAACCGAATTGGACTTTATAATAAAATAATATTTTTAGTTATTCCAATGGTGCCCCTCTCTTCCCTTATAAAAGGGCACATCCTACCCCTTTTTCTCACACCACTTTGGGCCTTCAAGCTCGGGCCAAACCCTACCAATTTCCACTCTCCATTTCCATAGAAACATTCTAGAGGTTCTGGTCTTCTTCAAAGTCCTATTTTAGTTCCCTAAAAGGAGGTCTCAAAAAAGCTCTTCAAAGAAGAGGTAATGTCCGTTACCGATTCTTTCATCTTTATTTCTTCTTCCACATATTCTTCTTTAGTTGTTTAATTATGAAGTAATAACATCATTATCACTCATATACTGATATGTTATTAAAAATATGAAACAACCCTATTTCACCATCTATCCATCCTACGGAAAACGAAATCACCGCACGTGCGTACGTACGGAATACCGTCTCCACGCCGTGGTGTAATCTATTTTCCACCACCACCTTACTTGGATGGGTATAATGGTGTACATAATAACAATATATTATTATTGTAAATTGGTATTGATTCTGAAATAGTATACATATACTTCAATACAATTCCATGATCATGAGAATGATATCATCGCTCGTGCGTACGTACGGACTACCATCTCCACGACGCGATGAGATTCATTCTCCACGTTAACCATTAATGAATGATTATAAAGTATATATAATAAGTAATCATGAAATATATGACATAATAATGATACTGGATTTATGTGTATATATATATATGTCATCTACTTAATTCCATTCAACTCAACAAGGAAATGAAAACAACGTTCATGCGTACGTACGGCCTACCGTCTCCATTAACAGTGTATTTCTTTCCATTTACTGATTTATTATATATATGTATATTCTGAATATATATTATTTATAAATCATGTTTTATATTCTGGAATTATGTAATTATGATCTAAGTAATCATACGAATAATTACAAGTCAAAACACGGACGACAAATGAAACAATTTTAACTAAAACGCTCTTTAACATGGAATTTACAAAAGAACGGGTAATATAAAGTCATAAGTGAACCATATATGATATCATAACAGTGATTATGATTCTGTAATAAGTCAATGACATTATTTAGATAATTATACATGAGGTTCGAACACTTACGAATAAAATCGGACCTAAGGTAAGGGAAAAATATCACAATCTCATTTTTATCCGAGATTGTTTATACTTTGATATTTACTGGGGTGTATTTTATCATCCACATCCATATTTCCTCAATATGTAATATTATTTCCATCCACATAAAATTGTTTAATTCCAATTTTACCTTTCGGTGAGATTTTAGTAAAAGATATGAAAGGAATCTTTTGTCATTTTTCGTATGAGGTACTTTTTGACTTTTCCGACAAAATTACGAGAAGAATGTTTTTTTAACTTATACGGCATGAATGTATTTTTAAAACGTTATCTCCAATAAACTTACTTTACAAGTTTTCATGTTTATTTTTAATCAACTTTATTTAGTTTTGAATTTTATGACATGTTAATAAAGGAAATGTGTTTTTGAAGTAGAAATGATACTTTCCTCAAGAATGGAGTTCAAGTGTTTTATCAAAATTATTTTCCATCTAAGGTAATATAGGGTTCTGTTTCTATGCCTATTATTATATTGATTTGATTTTGTTGTGATGGAAATATTTTTATGAATTCCTTTATCTTATATGAATTGTTTTATGATGTCATGATGTTTAATATTCTCATTTTTATTGCATGGGTTATGCTATGATGTATGGTTTATGATATTGTGGCACACATAAGAATGGTATAATTATGAGATTAGTGGTACCTATATATCCCTCCAATTCATTGGGTAAATATTTTATATCTCATGAGATAGACATGGCTGGAACGGCGGGTTAAACCTGTTCAGTGAAACAGGACTGAAACGAGAAGTGAACTCGGTTCAGAAATGGACTTTGTCCACTAAGATAGTCTTGGAAATGAGTCTTGACTAACATGAAATGATTCTATATGATTATGTGTGTGTGCCAAAAAGTTCCATGTTGTATGTTATGATTATTGGGATTTCGGTTCACTACTATGATATATCCCATGTTATGAAATTATGCTCTCTTTTGCAGGTTATGATTTCCAAAATGTTATGTTCTTATGAATATGATGTGATTGATATTTCTTTTGTTTACCCTTACTGATCATTTGAGCTCACCCTTTTATGTTTTCTTTTCCCCATGATATAAAGAAATGTTTTAGGTAAGAAAAAAAAGGGAAGATCTTTATGGGAGATGTTGAAGATCATTCCTCGTGATTAGAAGATTACGTTCCGAGTTTCCAAAGACACTAAACTATTACAGTCCTTGTGTGTGTGTTTTTGTTATGTAATAAGTATTCCGAAAAAGTAATGTAATGTCCTTGTACGTTAACCTTTGGGTCTCTACAGTTGGTATCATAGGAAAGTTATAGTCAACCATTGGAAACTAGGATGCGAGAACTTTAGTGAGATCCCTAATGATATTTCTAAGGTATGTCTAGGAATGCCGCTAAGGTTATGTATAAGTATAGGTTATAGTAATAGAATTACGGTAACCTAAGATGTTAGATATTGAAGGTACTCCACCTTTACCATGTTGTTTTCTCAGCCATGATTTTTGCCTCTCACATAATTCTTTTTGTGTTTTAGTTAATGGAGGGAACCAGAAGGAATTTGGTAAACATTGAATCCAATGGACAAATTGGTTACTATGAGAAACAAAATTGTGTAATTCCTAGAGAGAGAGATATTGTTATTATTCCAAATCAGTCATCGCGATATATGATTACCAAGGTGAAATTTAGTGGTATGCCTAATTCATCAAAGAAGAGGAAGATAAACTATTATGCATGTTCGCATGTTGAGGAGAATAAAGAAAGAAAGATTGATATTTCTAAAGAAGGGAAGAAGAACCTTGAGGAATACCTCAAATGGAGGGATCAATGTTATCTATGTGGAGAAAAGTATCATAGAGTGACAGACTGTTATGGAGTTCAATGTATTATTTGTGGAGAACATAGTAATTACCCTACTCAATGCCCTGACCTAAAAAGTTACTTCTAAATCAAAGAAGGACTTATTCCAGGACAATAATTGAAGAGGATGGATTGAAGTGTTTGTGTATTGGTATTCAAGAATATTGTTGTTGAGGTACTTTTATTAGAATATTTTTGTATTATTCTATTGTGGTTTTCAATAATTTTAAGGTACTTGTAACCATGAAAAGTGATTCAAATATTTTGGAAATTATATGATATGCGCATCACGAAGGGATAAGGACATAATGAAATTTTTGACAGTATTCATGAGCTCATGATTGATATAAGGACTAAGTGATATCATGGTTTGAGTATAAATAATTTTGAGGATTTTGGGTTGTGGAAAGTGTTAACTTTTAACTACATTCATGTTTTCATTAAGGTTCAATGGGTATTCATTCTTCAAGAGAATACATGATTAAGGTATTCTCATGTTTGTAATTTGACCAACAAGATATATCTTATGATATATGGGGGATAAATGATGGAATTCACGTGATTGTTATGTGACATTTCAAGTAATAATTTTCTTTATACTATGAGATTGGACCGAAGTATTTTTGATAATCCTAAATATTGGAATGGATTATGTTGGACATAATTTAGGAGGGAAATTTTTCAATATTATTGATGGGATGTTATAGTAATATAGCTTTAGAAAAAGGGAAACCTGCAGGATGGGCGGCAGCCCATCACGTCGGACAAGGCTGTAGGAATCGAACCCACAACCGAAGTGCGACTGGCATTTATCAACTACCACTGGCCTACAGGAAGTCCATGGTTAGTAGAAAATTGTTTTATTTTATTACGAGGTATGATAAATGAAGTATAAGTTCGTTTTTGGAATCGTATACGATTAACCTCACCATAGATGGACTTATGTATATTCGATAACTTTTGCTAACCTTTTGTTTGAAATAGATGGAATGGCCCATAATTATATCACATGATCTATTAACACATCATGAATAACAAATTAAACTTAATTTCTTTAAGAGATGAAGTGGTAATTGTTCAAAGAACGAACAACAGTGATATTGTACCAAAATAAAGTAAGTATTTATTCTAATTCAAAATCTTCAACTTTAGGGAAATGATCTTGAAAACCAAAAATGTTGTCCTAGTTCCCTTATATCCGATGAATCTGATGTTACCATAGATCACCACAAATAAATAGCTTTGTGATTGTTGGATTTTTCATAGCCATGTTCTCTACCACTCTTCATTAAAACTTGATTGTCAGATTTTTCTTCCATATCCATATTTTCACCTATGTTCTCCTATGTGGAAACCCAGTGATTAGTTTATTTGGGTAACCGTTACATTTCATACTTTTGTTTTTAAAGATTGGTTTTGGTATTCCTTTTTACAATATGGGTTTCTATTAAAGAAACTTTCTAATAGTAAACCATTTATAACCCCAACGAATTTCGAGGGCGAAATTCATTTTAAGGGGGGTAGAATGTAACACCCCAAGATTTTACGAAAAATATTCTTTTTAATTTCATTAATGTCTTCTGTTATACGCTACACCAAAAGGATCTTTCACAACACACATCTCTAACTTGGCTTTAATTACACGCAATCACGACCTTCCTCGATAGCGTGTGTAGTACGCAATAACGAGTTTCACTAAACAACAATATGCTATTAAAATATTATTAAAACTAGTTGTTATGAATAGTAATAACCACTTTTTGAAATTTTTAAAATTTAATTTTTCAAAATGGACTTCATTTTTGTATTTGGTAAAATAGAAATCATTTTTGTGTTCATAATATCAAATATAGCTTAGTCCTATTTTTTGGTATTTTTCGGGAAACATTTATTTTTTTGATGAATAGTGAAACCACTAAGTGGTAGTTAAAAAAATGAATTTTTCATAAAACATAATTTTACCGCCTCTGTGAATGGAATTTCAAAAATCCGAGAGACACGGTTGATGTCAGTAAGTAAAATGTGGTTCAATGAGATGAAAATAATTTTTGGTAAATAGTAACTTTTTACTTTTTTTTAACCACGATTAAAAGTAAATAGTGTAATTAAGGGTAAAAATGTTATTATTATTACCCTAAAACATGTCCTAATTCTATTAGATAAGTGTAATTAGACCAAAAAAAACCTTAGGAATATAATATGACCATTTAGTCCCACTTGGATTAGATTAGGACATTTAGTATTAATTTATTGAAAGAAGGGTTAAAATAGTTAAAATCAAAGTTTAATAAGTATATCATTTTAAATATAGGGTTATACATAAGATAAATTAGACTATAAATATTCATTAGAAATCTAAAAAGATTTCCTACACAATTTTATTTTATTTGTAATTTTTAGACATTATATAATTAAATATATTAACGACACAAAGATGATGCAGTAATTATCTTATTAATGATATATTGACATAATTGATGTTATAAATACCAAAATAAATGTAATTTGAGACTTTTTATCAATTAAACTAATTTTATTGGTTAATATGACATGTTAGTAGTGATTTAATTATCTTTTTTCGAACTAATAATTTTGTTATGATTTTCAAAAAAATAAATTACTAAATAGTGTCAAAATTGACATAAAATAGTTTTTAAAAAAAATATTATATTATTAATTGTTATTTTATTAATAAAAAACTAAGGTTCTTCCAAATGACTTAGATAAGGTTATATATATTAATAATAAACAACTTGGGGCTCTTTTGACTTCTTATAGTATGTTTATTAACCTTATAGTGTAAGAAAACAAGAAGACACAGTAAAAGTTAAATTATCTAACTTAAAGTTAAATCTAATTGATAAAGTTAAAATTGATACCTAAACTTGTCTAAATTCTATTGGATGAGATTATTTCGACCTATACCCACATTAGCTTTTAAATATATCAATTTGGTTCTATTAAAAACCGAATTGGACTTTATAATAAAATAATATTTTTAGTTATTCCAAAGGTGCCCCTCTCCTCCCTTATAAAAGGGCACATCCTGCCCCTCTTTCTCACACCACTTTGAGCCTTCAATCTCGGACAACCCCTGCCAATTTCTCCTCTCCACTTCCCTAGAAACATCCTAGAGGTTCTGGTCTTCTTCAATGACCTATTTTAGTGCCCTAAAAGGAGGTCTCAAAGAAGCACTTCAAAGAAAAGGTAATGTCTGTTACCGATTCTTTCATCTTTATTTCTTCATCCACTTCTTCTTCATTAGTTGTTTAATTATGAAGTAATAACATCAGTATCAATAATATACTTATATGCTATTAAAAGAATGAAACAACCCTATTTCACCATCTATCCATCCTACGGAAAACGAAATCACCGCGCGTGCGTACATACGAAATACCGTCTCCACGCCGTGGTGTAATCTATTTTCCACCACCACCTTAATTGGATGGGTATAATGGTGTACATAATAACTATATATTATTATTTTAAATTGATATTGATTCTGAAATATTATAAATACACTTCAATACAATTCCATGATCATGAGAACGATATATTCACTCGTGCGTACGTACGGACTACGGTCTCCACGATGCGATGAGATTCATTCCCCATGTTAACCATTCATGAATGATTATAAAGTATATATAATAAACAATCATGAAATATATGACATAATAATGATACTGGATTTATGTGTATATATTTGTATGTCATCTACTTAATTCCATTCAACTCTATAAGGAAATGAAAACAGCGTTCATGCATACGTACGGCCTACCGTCTCCATGAACGGTGTATTTCTTTCCATTTACTGATTTATTATATATAAATAATGTTTTATATTCTGGAATAATGTAATTATGATCTAAGTAATCATATGAATGATTACAATTCAAAACACGGACGACAAATGAAACAATTTTACCCAAAACGCTCTTTAACATGGAATTTACAAAAGAACGAGTAATATAAAGTCATAAGTGAACCATATATGATATCATAACAATTATTATGATTCTGTAATAAGTCAATTAAATTATATAAATAATTATACAGGAGGTTCGGACACTTACGAAGCAAATCGGACCTAAGGTAAGTGAAAAATATCACAATCTCATTTTTATCCGAGATTGTTTATACTCTGGTATTTACTGGGGTGTATTTTATTATCCACATACATGTTTCCTCAATATGTAATATTATCTCCATCCACCTAAAATTGTTTAAATCCAATTTTACCCTTCAGTGAGATTTTAGTAAAAGATATGAAAGGAATCTTTTGTCATTTTTCGTATGAGGTACATTTTTACTTTTCTGACATATGTACGAGAATAATGTTTTTTAACTTATACAGAATGAATGTATTTTTAATACAATATCTCCAATAAGCTTCATTTACAAGTTTTCAAGTTTATTTTTAATCAACTTTGTTTAGTTTTGAATTGTATGACATGTTAATAAAGGAAAAGTGTTTGTGAAGTAGAAATGATATTTTCCACAAGAATGGAGTTCAAGTGTTTTATCAAAATTATTCGTCATCTAAGATAATATAGGGTTCTGTTTCTATGCCTATTATTACATTGATTTGATTATGTTGTGATGGAAATATTTTTCTGAATTCATTTATCTTATATGAATTGTTTTATGATGTCATGATGATTAAGATTCTCATTTTTATTGCATGGGTTATTCTATGATGTATGGTTTATGATTTTGTGGAACACCTAATAATGGTATCATTATGAGATGGGTGGGACCTATATCTCCATCCAATTAATTGAGTAAAGATTTTATATCTCATGAGATAGACATGGCTGGAACGGCCGGTTAAACCGGTTCAGTGAAACAGGACTAAAACGAGAAGTGAACTCGGTTCAGAAATGGACTTTTTCCACTAAGATAGTCTTGGAAATGAGTCTTGACTAACAAGAAATGATTCTCTATGATTATGTGTGTATTACACAAAGATTCATGTTGTATGTTATTATTATTGGGATTTCATTTCACTGCTATGATTTATCCCCTGTTATGATATTATTGTCTCTTTTGCAGGTTAGGATTTCCAAAATGTCATGTTCTTATGAATATGATGTGATTGATATTTCTTTTGTTTACCATTACTGAGCATCTGAGCTCACCCTTTCATGTTTTCCTTTCCCCAAGATATAATGAATGGTTTTAGGTAAGAAAAAAAAGGGAAGATCTTTATGGGAGATGTTGAAGATCTTTCACCATGATTAGAATATTACGTTCCGAGTTTCCAAAGACACTAAACTATTAGGGTCCTTGTGTGTGTGTTTTTGTTATGTAATAAGTATTCTGAAAAAATAATTTAATGTCCTTGTACGTTAAGCTTCGGGTCACTACACATGTCACTCCACCAACGGTTAGTAAATAACTGAAAGCACGAAATTGTTTTATAATGAAACAAGTGTAAGAATAAGTAAAACAAAATTTCAGAATGTAAGCAAATAAAATTTTAGAGTCTAACCAAAATGGAATTTAGAGTCTATAATAAAGAGATATTGGGATTCTGTTTTGTATGAATTCAGAACCTTAATTCTTTTGAAATCAAGAGTCTGAATTTCTATCGAAATTCAGAGTCTAGTTTCACGATAATTCAGAATATGAACTTACAGAGTTCAGATTTGAACTTATAGAAGTTTTTTGTCGAACTAGTAAATGATCGGAGTCGAACTCATAAATGTTCGGACTCGAAGTAGAAGTAGTTCAGAGTCGAACTAGTAGCAGTTTGGAGTTGAACTAGTAAAAGTTAGGAGTTGAAATAGTAGAAGTTCGGAGTCGAACTTGTAGAAGTTCATAGCCAAACTAGTAGAAGTTCAGATTACAGAATTAGGAGTGAACTTTGTGAGAGTTCGTATTCCTGAATTCGGTGTGGAACTTTATGAGAGTTCGTATCTAGAATTCAGAGTGGAACTTCATTAGAGTTCGTATCCAGAATTCATAGTGGAACTTCGTTAGAGTTCGTATCTAGAATTTGGAATTGATCTTCATTAGAGTTTATATTCAGAATTCAGAATGGAACTTCATTAGAGTTATTATTCAGAATTCTGAGTCTAAAATAGAATGCTTCATATCTAATTATTATATGAATCTGAGGATTTAGGTATGAATCCGATTTTTATACTTAAGAAATATATTGAAATGAGTAATAAAAATATTGTAGGAATATATTTCATTGGGAAGGAAGTTTTCCTTAATGATATAAAATATGGATTTGCCTATGTATATGGTGTTTGTGATTTTCAAAACAAGAATAACGGCAAAAGACAGAAGGAAAACCTTATTGACTCAACATCTAGTTCGCATGAGGGGTAACACAAGGGGTGTTGGGATTAATCCAATCATAGAGGGGTGGATTTTGTGAATCACCATACCCAAATTTTAGAGTATTGGAGGGATGGAATGATAATGGAAAATAACTATTGACCATGTTTGAAACATACTATCCTTATTGAGATAACATAAAATGGGGAGAACAAAGGAGTCCTGACCATTGACCATGTTTTAAACACGAGGCCTCACTCAAAATGTCATCCACTTTCCATCTAGAAAATTGGCCTAGGATAGTAGGTGAGCCATATACCTAGAAACCATACTGATAGGGGGTTATTTTTTACTTGAATGTACAATAGGGTCCGAATAATGGGAATGTAAAGCGTCGAGTGTGGAGTGATGTGTTGCTTTATTGGAGTCCAACACTCTTAAAATCATGCCACCATGGTGAAGACACATTAGGCGGGTGCATTGATCTGATCCGGGATCATTCCTACTTCCGAGCCGGACCTCTCTAGTGAGGACCTAGTAGTCTCTGTAGTTTTACGTCAAGCCTGTAAGGACTATAAGTGTGTAGTTTAAACATCATATGGTATGTATAATGCACATAGTTTTATTTTAACACTACATGGACCGAGAATAACAGTTTACAGTCACGGTGCATTGACTGTAGGCTCCTAGTTTAAGGTCATCGAGACTAGACCGTGTTCAGGGCTGAGGGGCCAAGAGGGTTAATGACAACGGGTCTATGCCCAAGGCAAAATGCCTGGTCATTGCTACATATATCATAAGGATGAGAATCTTGACTAACGTCGTTCTAGAATATATCGTGCAATTTAACATCATATGATAGGACGAAGAGTTAAAGGGAAGGTCCCTAGAAGGGATTTTGTGGTGCGGTATCTATAAATCTGACGCCAATGAGGACATAAAGAGTTTTTCACAACCCTAGGTATCCTCAAAAGAAGTTCTTTAGGTCAAGGGACCAAAAGTGGATGTTAGTATGGACCGAATGCAACATGACTGGGTGTTCCTATATACCCCATGAAGATGGTAATGGATCCATATGTAGTTCTGATTGTGTAGTTTAACATCACATGGGATGATGAAAGGCATGTGTGGCATGTATGTCCTAGTACACATCCTACCAAAACTACTAATCCCATATGAGTCATTCTTGATGTGGTAAATAAGGAGTAGTGATTGGACATTCTTAGAATAGGAAGTCACATTTTAGGGATGATGGGATTCTAGGTGAATGAAGTTATAATGACGATGAACCACATATATAACTCACTTATATGCATGAAGCAGTAAAGATGATTATGTTTGAATTCCACATGAACATAATGATGTGGTATTATGGGAATCATGATGCTCGAGATCTGGACAACAATAATAGTGGCATGATGATATGGGATAATTGTTGACCATGATTGAAAAACACTATTAGTTTTACATTATCCTATAATGGGGACAAAAAAATGATCGTCGACTGCAGACCATGGTTGAATCACTGTACGTGTCATAAATTTCGTCTGAGATCCTCAGGGATGTTGGCCGATGATTTTTTTTAAGCCAGTATGGCATGAGACCAGGCAATAAAGGGGGTCCCTTCAGACATGGAAGATGATCCGGATCCAAATTACATGCTTACGAAGCTTGGAAACAAATTGTGTGAATTTATTTATGAATATTCCACACTTTAGGCATTACTACAACACATCTGGGTATGACAATGTGTTTTATCAAATAGAGGAAGTCAATTCCCCCTCCAAGGAAAAGGGTATGAAGGTTTCAAACTCCCAACATAATGGTCGTAAGATGGGCCATTAAGGGGGGGATTGATTTAATGCACTGTGCACAGGGTAGTAAAGTTGCCAAATGTGACACGCAGTCCCCAGAGAGAGTTCATAGTTTAGGGTCATAGAACCTAGACTAGATTGGGAAAAGACATGGTAGGAACACTGTGTGGCTATTGTAAAACCCGACATGAATGAGAACCCATGAGGTACTCACCACCCCATAAGATCCCAAAAGGGTTCGGGCCACAGGGCTGAAAGTGAGGGGTCATGATTTTATATTCTTGTGGCGAGACCTAGAGATAATATGTACAGGTGTTCCTACATATCCCATGAAGATGGAATCAAGCCATATGTAGTTCTTGAAGATGACGTGCAGTTTAAAGTCTTATGGAAAGGACACAGAGTGGACTTAGTTTATAGTTATAGAGCTCAGACCATAAATGGTAAAAAAATGGTGGAGACACATGGTGAGGTAATTATAAAACCTTACATGAATGAGGGCAAGGTGTCCAGATCACCATGTGTTCCTTGTGGATGTTTTAGGTCGAGGGACAAAAAATTAATGTATGTTTGTGCATGAGGAAAAGTGTACGGGCGTTCTTATGTACCCAATGAGGATGTGAATCAAGAAGTACATATTTTTGAAGGTGTCAGATTAAAGTACTAGTTCCATAGATAATATGGTCATGTGAGTCTAGCCCTTTCACCATATGAAATAACATTTGATATATCTAGATTTTCCTTTAGAATGAATGCGTGTTTTTTTGAAGCGGTGTACCTAGGATATAAATTCCAGGCATCACCCCAAGAATCAAGTTGTATGCCGGAATTGACAAATTCATTGGTGTGTGACCGATACCAAACACGATTTCCCCTTGAGTGAGGAATCTACCATGTAGTTCCATTTTTTTTGCGTGGGAAGGACGCTAAGGTCATACTTTAGGGTTATGTGATGGGACCAACCATGCACTTTAACATTGTTTATTATAGACGTAAGAGTTTAACATCATGTGGGACTATGAAACATAGTTTAAAGTCATCTAGATCAGACATATATAAGAGAGATGAGGTTCAAGAGTGAATGTGCATAGAGGGATAAAGCATACCCGATGCGAATGAGGATGAGGCTCACATCACACCGTGTGTGATTCCGAGAATGAAATCTCAGGCCGAGGGTCCAAAAAAGGATAGAGGATATGAGCTAGAAGATACTATTTCATAGTTATGATAAATGGAATATGTCAGAGTGTTTCTATATTTCCAATGAATATGTGAATCAAGCCATACGTAGTTATAGAATGTGAATTTTAACATATTTAAGGACAACATACATTTTAACATCACGTGGGAAAACATATAGTTTAATGTCATACGGGACATCAGGTAGGGGGGACAATCTCCTTGAAGGTGAGTATGTGGTGCGGTTATTGTATACCCAATGTGAACGAGAGCATATGCAGACATATTCCACACCATGTGGTGCTATAAGAATAAGGTTCTAATTGGAAAAATAGAAGAGAGAAATTTGTGGAACATGAGCTCGATGCAAAGATGAGTTGTCTGAGTGTTCCAACGTATTCCATAAGTATGGGTGTCCTGATAGATGTTGTTCTAGAAGATGAGGTATATGGGGATCTTAGTTTAGGGTCTTAGAGATCATACCACTAGATAAGAAAAACTCTTCCATTCAAGTGCGGACCTCGCTCTGGTCCTTAATCCCACGTGAGTCAAGCATGGTGTGGGAGACAAGGGCGGAGGAGGTCTTTGCAACACATGGAATACATGTGTAGGGGAAGTTAGTACGGAGCTCTGAATGATGCCTTACCATAGCTTTGTCCTCCCAATATGAAAAATGTGCACGGAGGGACAGTACCAAGAGTGTTGAAATTCCACATGGACATAATTGGGTGGAAAATTATATGAATCATATAAAAAACATTTATGTATTTAAGGGGTTGTCATTAAAATGAAGGTTAACCATTGACTGTGTTCAAAACACAATATCCATATCTTGTGACTAGAAATGGGAACAACAAACTAGCATCGACCACTGACCATATTCTCAATGCGGTACTTGTGTCAATATGTTGTCTGAAACCCTTGATAATGTTGTCATGTAATTGTAGAAGAGCCCTTAGGCTGAGCATCCATTCCATTCGAGGGTCCATTAAGATGTGAAAGATAATGGAAGCCCAAATTAAGGGGAACAAGTTGTCTATGAAATTGGTGAAAGAATGTCCAAGAAGAATCTGACACTCCATGCTCTAAATCAAAGTACTCTGGGCGCATTAGAGAATCGTCGAAGAAGGTCGAGGGACCCAAATTAAGGGCAGACAACTCGAACAGATGAGTGTAGGGAAAGGGAGCAAAGGATTCTCATGAGTGATAGAGATGTATTGTTCATGGTTATTATAAACCCGAAATTAATAAGGACGTGAGTCTATAACCCATAGTTTACACCTCTCTTGGAAGAACACAAGCCAAGGGGTGAAGATGATAGGGAGGTTTTAAGAGATGGTGTTGATCCTGAAGGCTAAATGTTTGGGCAGTCCCACATATCCCATAAGGAAGGGAATAAAGCCACATGTAGTTATAGATAAGAATGATGTTCATTTTATCATCATCCAACATGGACTCAAATAAGGGAAAGATAACCCAACGAGGGATGTGTACGTCATGGTGAGTAACCCGATGTGAATGAGGAAATATCCTATACCACATCATAAAATCCTATTTGAGAACTTAGTCCAGGGGGCCTAGAAGGCAGAGGTACCTAACGATAGGCCATGGAACGACTGTCATATCCATCTTGTAGTTTAACGTCTTGTGGTGAGGATGATGACGATCTTAGTTTAAGGTCATAGAGCACGAAGTGCAGATACCTAGTTTAGTGTCAAGGGGTGGGGAAACTGAGTGGAGAGGGAGAATTGTCATGCTTCTGTATGACCACAATTCGACAATGATTATAGGGGAAAATTGTTCACCAGGTTCGCAACACAATTTCTTCCCTTGTGTGACCAGAGTTTGGGGACATGTAATTGATCATCCACTGTTGAATGCATTCACAACACGAGACATGCATCAATTTGTCGTTTGCAATCCTCAAGGATGTTAGACAGTAATGGTATCAGAGCCCATGGGCCAAGAATCCATGCCATTTGGGGGTCCTTTTGGATATGAGAGATAAAAGAAACCCAATTTATGGGGATCGTGAAGAACATCAGAGCCTACATTTACGAAATGGATGATAAACAGAGGGAGGGATTTATCAAGGGGGTCACTGTCGCATTGTGAAATAGCCCAATGTGAATAAGGATGTGATTCTATACCACACCACACAATCCCAAATGAGAACTCCGGATAGGGGGATGAAAGGGTTAAAGGACCTGAGGCTGGGCATCCCGTCGAACTGTACCCATATAAACAGTCATGTGGGAATTGCTTAATAATATCTCTTATGACCATGTATGAAATGCTCGGTGTGGGAACCAAGGGGTATGACTAGGATCTCTTCATCACATAAGGGTCTGACTGCTAGAATTACACTCCTACGAAAGGAAGAATGGGGTTTAGAGAGAAAGTGGGGCAGAATTGGCACTACACTCCATGTTTGGGACATATAGGGGTGGTGACAACAAAAATGGATAGATGTTGAATAGGTTTGAAACACATCATCCATATCATACAGTCCTGAAATTTGAACAAAAAATGAGTGTATAATGCTAACCATATTTGCAATGAGGGACTTATATTGATTTGTTGTTCAAAATACTCAAGGGTGTTGGTATGAAACAATAGGAGATACCTTAGGATATGTATCTTTATCTTTGGGGGCCCTATCAGATGTGAAATCTAATGGAAACCCAAATGATGGGGAGACTGGAGCATAAATGTGCCCATGATATTCAAAAAAATCTAGATAGTAGAAGAGGTGGAGATCATCAGGGGAGAGGGATACATGGTACTGTCATGATGAACTCATCATGAATGAGGGGAAATGCCTTCACCACACTATGCGCATCGACCAAATGGGAGGACCCAAATTTTGGGGTGGGGCCTATGAAGGAAATGTTCAGGTAGTCCTACATATCCAATGATCATGGGAATCATGCCATACATAGTTCTATAAGGGACATGAAGTGTAATGTCATGTGGAATGGATGTGGGATGATTAGATGAACAAGGAGGGGAACATGGTCTGACCTTTGTAATCTCGACACATGTGGGGACAATGATGCTTTTTCTGCATCACATGTGATCCACCAAGGGATATACACCCAGGAGGGGTACCCAAACGAGAAGATCATGGGGATGAACTCAGGATGTGGAATTCGAGCATTCCTACGTATCTCATGAGGATGAGAATCATCCATACATTGTTCTTGAGATGTAGTTTATCATCTTGAATGTTTAAACAAATTTTAATGTCATGGGGGGAATTTCATTGATTAAGGTCATGCATGACCTTTCAGTTTAAGTTCATGTAGGACCGTAATGTTGTTTAGTGTCATGCGATACCATTACACAGTTTGGGGTCGTGCAAGAATATATAGTTTAAGGTCATGTAGGACTATGGGAACTCAAGAAAAGTATTTCTTGATGAGCATGTAATAGGTGGAAGGAGTTATACGCTCACTATCCATAGTAAATAGTGAGTATGCGCCATTGGAGTAAACCTTGTGAATGATGTATGGTCCTTCCCATTCAGCCTCCATCTTGTGTGGTTTCCTACTAGGTATCATTGGTGCCCTCAGGCCCAACAACAAGTTTCATTGAATGATTTAGTGGAGGAGAAAGTTTTTTTGAATGATCTAGCTATCTTTTTGTTAAGCCCTTTCAGATTGTGCATGACACGAAGCCTATTCTCATCGAACGCTTCCAACTATACCAGAAGGAATTTAGCTACAATATTGGGCACTTTCTGATCATAAAAATCTATGCACAATGAGTAAAATTTAATCTTGATGGGAAGGAAGGACTTCATTTTGTACATCAATGAATATGGGGTCACCTAGATAGAATTAAAAGTCATCATACAATATTCTTTGTGGGCATTGGGGATCTTGTTCGGCCATCACTTCTTATTTTGACCAACCATTTTCTACAGAATGATACAGTGGTTTTTGTCGAATGCCTCTATCATTACATTTTCATGGGAATGATAGCCGGAGGTATGGTTAGAATGGATGTTATACATATCTTAAAATTTTACCATCTTAGATTCTTGTTTGTTCATGCTATTATCGATGAAGACGGCTTGATGGACTCCAAATCGGTAGATAATGTTAGAGCTCACAAAAATCGACGTTGGAATGAGCCTTGACTTCTTTGAGTGGAACTACCACTCCCCACATAGAGAAAAATTATATAGTAGTCATGATTAATCTACACTGATGAGCTGCCACCAGTGGACATGGTCCCATGACATCGAGTCCTCATACCGAAAATGGCCCAAAGTAGATGGTGGAGTGGAGATTATTTGGCAGTTGATGCATGATGTTAACAAGAATTTGGAACGCATGGAACATTTTGGCGAACTCGATGTAGTCATGGATCATGGAGGTCTAAAAAACCCCAGTTTTAGAATCTTGTGAGATAGAACCAGCCCAATCTGATGATCCCCATTAGAACCAACATGAACATCTTGCATGACCTGGGAAATCTCATCTCCTTGAATGCAACAGGGGAGGACCCCATCAAACCCACACTTGTTGTGGATCCTCTCATGACCATAGACATCCTAAGGGTAAACTATAATGTGCGGTTTCAGATTATCTCACTCTCAGCCTGATATGATGGGAGAAAACTGTTTTGAATTTACTCGACAAAGGAGGTTATCAAGTCAGGAGTCACATCAATCACTGCATCCAGGGGACCTGAGGGTCCTATCAAGGAGGAGCCAACCATAAGGTGGGTTACCTACATGCTATCATAATAACTTGGAGTTATGGGAGAAATGACTCTTTGGTGTGCCATGTGGGTAAGCAGATCATCCTGTTGCGGATTTCCAAGTGATGCAGCTAGGCTGGCCAGTGCATCAGCTGAACCGTTCTGATATTGAGGGACATGAGTAACTTATGGACGAGATGGGAATTGGGAAATTAGCTGGACAGTGCCATCAAACAATTTCATGAGATCCAGATTTATGGAGACATAGTCATCGTTGATCTACTTCATGACCAGTTCGGAGTTCCCTTTCACATGAAAAATGGGGGACATCTATCTCCAGGTCTAGTAATGAGAGACCGATTCTCAGCCTCATTGTTGGTGAAACCTTATGACAATTGGAATGAGTATTATAGATCATCTTGTTCTAGTGTTGTGAAGATAATACATAGGCCTACTATGTTGAAAGTGGGGTCATTAAGCCTTTTTCCTGTGCGGCTTCGGGAAGCACTATCAAAGTGAATTTTCCAACACAGGATGGCTTGGCCTACCGAGAGGATTGCCTCATCAAGAAAATAAAGGTCCAGTGACTGATCCATAGGAGATTTATGGGAAGAATGGATGTCATCCCACCATTTCCCCTTAGTAGTATTATTTCGGAAAAACAAATTGTCGAACTATTGGACAATCACTTCCCATCGGGCTAGACTACCTATCCAAATGGGGTTGTTTTGGATGTACTTCAGTGGATATACTCAGGACACCAGTTGTACCTCATATTGTTGCAAGTAATGTCACAATTTCTATACTGGGAATATTAGAACAATGAAGAACTTCATGATAGGTTATTATCTGGTCTATGTATCGAGGAGCATGTGGATGAGGTAGTAGAGAATATTCTCTATTCCTTTGTTTTTCTTATGGGTTTGAAGGGTGCAGAGAGATTTCTATGGGGCAGTCACATAAAGGACCAACAACATTCCAGTGATTAGTGGAATTAGGATAAGAGTATTTATTAGATACTTCTTTATTTCCTTAAAATCAGTCTGACACTCTTCATCCCACTCATAAATGATGCCTTTCTTCATGAACTGAAAAAGGTCTTACAATTTTCGGCGAAATTCACGATGAATCGGTGTATGTAGGGTATGTGGACTTGAAAGCCTCGAAGAACCGGAATTTTATTCAGAGGAGACATCTGGATGAGGTCCTTGATCTTATCTAGGTTGATCTCTATGCACCTATATCTTAAAAAGAAGATGAGAAACATTACAGAGGTGACCCCAAAGGCACACTTCAATGGGTTCATCTTAAGGTCATGGGAACAAAGTAAGCCAAAAAAATTCTCAAGGTGTTTGAGGTGATCCTTATGCTAGCAAGATTTTACCTCCATGTCATCTACTTATCGTTCCCCCATCATTTTTAGTATTAACATAAATATGTGATGCATAACTCGATGATAGGTGGAACCCACCTTCATTAAAACGAAGGGCATGAATTGGTAACAAAAAGTAACTTATGGTGCCCAGAAGGTTGTAGAATCATCATCCCCATGGTCCATTCTGATCTGGTAACACTCGAAGTACCCATCCGTGAAATAGAGGGCTTATATCCCATCCGTAGCATTGATTATCAATCCTATCATAGGAATGGGAAGTCATCCTTCAGACAGTGACGATTGAGATCTCAGAAGTTGATAAAGACTCTGATATGTCTGTTCTTCTCCCTTATTGGCACAATGTTTTCCAGTAACATAGGTGACTAGTCATCTTTAACAAAATCCCCACTGATGAGATTATCAACATCTACCTCAACCATGGAACCATGGGAATGTTTCATCTTTTTGGGAATCTTCTTGAACCCGTGATGATTTGCCGGGAGACGTAGGCCGTGGACAGCTACCTAAGGTAGATGTCCTGGAATCTCATCATAACTATTGGAAAATATATCACATTGTTATTTAAGGAAGTCAATATACTATTGATTCTCCTCGAGGGTCATGGAGGCACTGAACAATATGGGTTTCGGGTTTGACTCGTTATCGAGGTTAGCCTCTACCAACTAGTCAACCGTGGCGGAGAAAACCTCTTCAAAGGTAGGGGAGGATCCTATAAATCATCTTCTTCACTTATGTATAGTGGATCCTCTGTGGGATGAGTTTCCAATAAGTAGGTATCTGCTGATTGGAAGATGTTACTAGCCTATGAGGAAGTTGACACTGCATCGGGGAACTCCTTTGTTACTGCAACCATAGTGATGAAGGTTGTTGATCCAATCCCATCTGGTCTTCAGCCAAAGGGGACGTGCATGATGATATCAAAGAAATAGTGATGTTTCGGCTTGATCTGGTTTTTTATGTCCTAGAGAAACTATATAGTATGATGTATTTTCATTTCCATGTGGCAGACATCCCGATACTTTATGAGAGTAGGAGGTTCTCGGATCACTTGAGATTGGTTTGTGTAAGACTATGAGGTGATATTTCAGGGTCGCTTGTACATAGGAGTGTCTTCCCCGCTTTTTCTAGAAACTATTAATCATTGTCCCTGTTTAGATTTGAAGCCTACAACTGATGGATTGGAATGAAGTACACATTATCTAGATGTGCCCAAAGGACGTTCACAACCAGGGCACGCACGACCTCGTTAGTCTGAATCTTCATGTCCTTGCTCTGGTAGTAGTCGACATCTAGATAATTGGATTCACAAGAGGAAAAGGGGGATGAATAAACATAAATCACGCCAACTCAACCATCAAGGGACTACTTATGTAATTGGTGATATGATGATGGAACCACTGCATGCAGGTGGAGCCATATCCTACACATCAACACATTGTAGGTGGTGTCCTCAGAGAGAACCATAAACTCAATGCTAGAAATTAGACCACTAAAATGCATCTTCAAACAGATGTTGTCAACCAGTGTCTTTTCCATATTATCATAACCTTGGATTCATAGGTTTGTGGGACTCAGATCATCCTCAGACAATCCTAGTTTTTGCAGTGTCCATGTCAAGATTATGTTGATTCCAATCCTGTGTCGACAAGACATTTATTAACATCCACGCCATTGAACTGGCTGGTGATGTACAGTGGGAGAATGTTCCCTTGATTGGGAGATCCATCGTCTTCTCTAAAGAATGAGATTAATTCTTGGAATTAATCATTCTTGACCGCATCAACATGAAATGCTTTTTTGGATGCTACCTTCATCTCAAACTATTGGGGGATTCATAAAACCTCGATGAGTTCTTCACGCATAATTGATTACAGTTGAAGGGCCTCAGGGATGGAGTGATTTTTTGGAATACTAGAATGAAGTTTGAGAACATCATAATTTAGTTATAAGCATGAACTTCTTCACACAAGAGGTCGCTCTATGACATGAGGCTTGGTGGGACCGACTGACTGGGCCGACAACTGACTGGTGCTTGGAATATCCTATTGCTCACTAGTCGAAGCATGCAGAGTGACTACTGAATGAGGTTCATTCAACTGAGACCATCCTACAACAATGTGTGTCTGGACATGACATGGTAAAAGTGGATTCTCCTGATCCAACAATAGAAACTGTGGTGAAGGCAGACCTGATGTCACTAGATGAGAAGATAGTGTACTATGATCTCTGCGCTAGGCCTGCTGTCTGGTTTCAGTCATGTGCATAGCCTAGTTAGAAGTACTGACCACGGCACTCCAATGACCCATATCACCACAACATTATCGATGCTGATGACAGATAGGGATGTTGGGAGGATCCACCTAGCACTCCTCATCATTAGGAATAATGTAGCAGTTTACTAACACTATGTTATTAATGAGGTGTACCCACGACCGTCACTCGAGTTGTTGTCAACTACTAGACAGATTCTGGGAGGGATCACCATCTCTTGGGGAATGATGTTACTGAGAGTATGGGATGACGATGGCATTGGTGTGGGACTATGTTTTCCCTTACGATATCTATGTTTTCACTTCTAGGAAGAGTATGGCTAAGATGGAAATGTAGATGTTTCTGGGGATTCTGAAGGCTCTGGCCAATTCATTCATGCATGGATAACACCATTGGAAAATGTGACTCCTTTCTAAGAAATAAAATTGCCCTACTTCTAGGACCCACAGTTAGAACCCTAACACCACTGGCCTATGCAATCACTATTGTTGTCTGGCCTCATGAAAATAAATGCTACCTGTTCCAGATCTAGACCTCACCGAACTATGTTTTTATCCACTTGGTCTTGAAACCATTCTTTAAATAGATATCACTACATAATGTTGTGCCCCGAGGTCTAGTGGTAGGGGAAGTAGTGAGGACGATCTATGATATTAACATATTTTTACCTCATTCATTCTGACAGATGTAAAATCCCCTGATCCAAGGCACTGTGAATGTTACCGGGGACCTGGGCCTCATCAAATGAGTATGTCTGGTTCCTCTTATATGGTAATGGGGTCCTATGGGCATGACCATGATGAGGGGTTAGCGGTGCATGCTGAATAGGTGGACCTTGGTTATCTTGCAAAGGTAGTGGTGGCACATTGCACAAGAACCTGCCGATTCTGAGGTTGGCACTACAGGGTCGGAGGCCGCACCTGAGGTGGAGGGCCATTGCGAGGCTTTATTGGTGGCTCGATTGGTAATAACTATAGTTTCCCTGGGGCCTCTATTTGAGCCATTGCGGTGGGATTGGAATGGGTGGCCCTTCTCACTGGGATTATAGGAGTAAACTTAAATTCCTTCTTAGCCAACTAAAAGGATTCCTATTGGTGTTGGGACTTATCAGAGAAGTCTTGGAATCCCCAGGGGTAGTTCTTGGTGATCAGAGTGGGGACAAACTCCATAATGTCATTCCCTACGCACATCATTAGAAATATATCTTGAGTCAGCGGCATGACATGATTATGTGAGTCTGTACCACCAGGTGACAATGTCCCCAATGCACTCATCTGACCTTTGATTTCACTTGAAGAGGTATACGATACTAATATTCTAAGTGGTGTAACTGATCTGGTAGAATAATTTCCTACAGAGGTCCACCCAACTGGCCACTAACCTGATGGGGAGCTGACTGTACCAAATGAACTTCGACCCCTCCAATGTTTGTATGAAACACCAGAGTTTGGTGGCTTCCTGTTACACTGGTGTTCCCAAAATGGGTCCACACCTTGAGAAAAATTGGGGCTAGTGCTGTTGTTGGACCTTTTTCCTATTTAAGAGAGAAAAGGGGGGATTTACAAAACCCGATTTGCGAGCATATCATCCACCCACGCCATATAAATCATTCCATCCGGGGGGGATTTTTACATGTTGAGTCTTTAACGATTTGACGTGGGCGATGAGTGTCGCCAGTGGATCATTGGAGCTGGGATTTCTATCATGAAGGGGATCCCTGACCACTAGTTCGTTGGTTTGTTTTTATACATGATTAAAAGGACCAGTAGTTCATGGAGCGGCTACTGGAATGAGTTGTGTATAAGCTGGGGGAACCTGAGCTACGTCTTGAGGATTTTCACGTCGTTTAGGATGATTTGGCGACACATACTGCACCCTATTTCTGAAAGATCTATCCTCAACCTTATCTACTTGGGTAAGATGGCCAGGTTTACCTGGGGGTAGTTTTCTAAGGGGATATTGTGCCTACCCATTCTACCATGGATAAGGATTACCATAGTCTGGCTGTCGCTCCATAGTGCATTTAGCATCGAGGTCATAGAACACCTTCTTGTGTTCAGCGAGTTCCAAATGCAACCCAGATATTTCTGGATTTTATTTCACATTATTCATTAATCCATATGGGTTGGAGGGTTTGACGGCTCCGAGGTGTTCCTTTCCCATGTAGGGTTTCTAGTTGAGGACAAGTGCCTCAATGGGAATGGTAAATCTTATTATATTTATCTACTGGAAAGTGACCCTTACCAATGGATCATGTAGCTGTAGAACTCCCTTAGGGGGTATGCCCCCATAAAGAAGAACCAACTCATTCTCTTACTCTGATAAGTCAACCATATTAACCACGACCCTACCTAGAGACATATCCTCTATGTCGACTGGAAAATCAGGCTAGCTCCAAATGAAACTAAAATAGAGGGACACATACTACCCCAACAACATATTTGAAAATGGGGAGATTCCTCCTTGATTATCATATAGAGCACTTCAAATCTATGAAAGTATCATTGTTGGAGGATCTTTTGGCGGCCTATTGACTTTGGGCTCTAGGCCATGGGGAGTTCATCCAAATTGACCAAACAACAATGTTGTCGATGTCTTCAAAGTGTGCTTGACTCTTGAGGTAGGTCACTCGTCGATGATGAAGAGGGAAATGGGTCATCCATAGGGTCTGGGAAAAGAATCCAACCCACTCTTGGGTGAGTGCTTCTGGTGCCCTAATATTTGGCACTACAACTAGCCATAACATCTTTGGGGAATGGTCCACTGTGATAATTTCCCACAAGCTTCTCAGTCCAGATTCAGGGTCTTCCCCCCATTTCCCCACTCATCTACCATAGGTGTCTAGGGAACCAGTAGTGGTACTGATGTGGACCACTAAGATGGCATGTTGTTCAGTAGAGAGTATGACGTGTGAGCTGACAAGCTGCTACATCTTGAGCTATCCTCCAAAGACTGTAGTGAATTAGCCATCACATCATGGTATGACAGGTTGGCGACCGTAGTTTCTGGCATAGGGAGTACAACTGGTGGCATTGGAACACGAACCCTCTCATCCACCATTAGTCTCTAGAATATCTCTATGTGATATCTATTCAAGGTAGATAGTGCTTTAGGTGAATATGGTGGCGATTTCATGCCTGTAACGTGGAGTTTCCAAATTTTTATCCTCTTAGATATATATATGGAATGAGGAAGGAATACTCTGGAACTCACATTCTGGAAGTACGAGGTTGATGCGCCTAATTCTTGACCCGAACCCTAACATAGAGGATCTGGGTGAGGGTTTCATCGCTGAATCATATTCCGCCTCCAAATCTGAGAATCATACTTGTTTGATTTTGGTCTGATTCTTCTCGGTATTCTTTTTATGGCGGCTAAAACCCTCCCTCTTATGATAGGATGACTCTTTGGGATAGGGTATATTTCAAGCATGACGAGGTCCTTTGTCCATACTAGTGCTAGGGTGGGGTGGAATTCCACCCGGGTGAGCTAGGGTGTGAGGAGCACCTGGACAGATATCAAGGGGAACAAAGGGATGAACTCTGTGTAATCCAGCTAATGTGTAGATGGGTCCTTCGCGGGGAATTCTGGAGTGGGAAGGACCTCTTCCGGAGCTGATATATGCAAGCATAGGACATCCCTCCTTTCTTCCCCTAGCAGCGTCAGTATAAGGTGGGTCCTCGTACTGGTCAAGAAAAACACGTGTAGGACCTCTGTGCTAGGTGCTGGTGAAGAAAATCTGACCTTCACTCCTTAGATTAATGAGGTGAGGAGGACCTTCACCATCTACGTCAAAGACATGGGGAAGCCCCCCCATACAAGAGATTGATTAAATGTGTAACATCTCCATATCGACAATCAGTTGTATGAGTAATGACCCCATATGTGAGTGTGGTAGAGGCTTTGGAACTGAGTGTCACTGTTGTGGGGAGGAACCTCGTTCAGATTGAAGGTAGCATGGGGAATACCTCCATACCAAGCGTGGAAGTGAGTAGGACCCGCGTTCTCCATGGTGGAGGTATGGGGATGACCTCTGTTCTAGATGTTATTTTCATGGGTCCATCTGCGGTGGGTGATCAATGCGCTAGTGGTCGGGAGAGTCAACCCAGCCTACCTGTGGGGTAGTTAGGGCCTCTATCTGGGCCGTGTATATAAGTGTCCATGCTAAGTGTGTCTAAGAGTCTGATGGAATACACCAACTGTGTCCCGAGCTATAGTAGTTTCTGACTTTGACGCCCCTTAGTGGGCATCTTCCTCGACCTATGCCCGAAGCTAGCATCGGGTCACCTGAACTAGGGTCAACAGTGCAGGTACATAACTTACCTTCTATTTAGATAGTGGGACTGGATTGTGGAACTGGAACGACCTATTGGGGGCCCTCCTTGGGGGCCCCTGGAACGTGGTCCCATTGGGGCTAGCCCTGACATCCCGTACCTATTCAGTGTAGGGGTGGTAGCCATTAGGACGTTCTGGGGAGAGGCTCTCAAAAAAAATTTACATTGGGGTGGGAAGTAGTGGATCCTTGCGATGCCCTTGGAAGTGGTGGTGTCAATGAGGTGAAGATGACTCTATATCCTAGAGGGCCATATCCTGAGTCAGTATAATCCACTCCTCCTCGTATCAGCGTACGAGGATGCTTATCACCCTTTGTTGTATGTATTCAGAAGGGGAGATGGGGCGTGGGTGCCCCACAGCTGTGGGTGTGGATGCTATCACAGAAGAGGTTGAGCCACACAAGATTTTTGAGTAGGAGTTGTTCCTACAACTACATCAGTGGGAAGGTTTCAATCAGGTTCCTGGTGAAGCAACTTGGTTTATGGAAAGCAGGGAGATTAAGAAATTATGGTTGACAAAAAGAAAACGTTCAGTGCCCCAACGCCATTCCAACTCCCATGGATAGTAAGAAGGATCCACCCTGAATACGTCACAGACTGAGATGTACAACGTTTTTACTTCCCCAACATCTAGTGAGTTTCATGCCAGACCTTCTATTTTTATTATAGAATGCAGTTCCATCTGTCTAGATCTGGTGACACCATAATCCACCGATGTCTTGAAAACTACTAATATCTACATTGAGGAGAACACATTCATGTCAGATACACCATTTTTATTTGTGACGCTTTTGCTGGGGAATGTTCCTCTGTCTTTCAAGGAAGTGTTCCTATTTCCCCACATTCCCACTTCCCAATGGTGGGTGGCATTCGTCTCTTATTTTGGTATGTTGTCTCCTTAATTGAAACGAGATGATGGAATATCAGTTCTTCCTTATGTGGATTCCTCCACAAAACTTGTCACCTAGTCCTGGACTCCCTTATAGACTAAGGCGTAGTTTTTAAATTTCTTTCCAGTAACATGTCTTCATGGATGCCAGTTAATTACAATGATTCTCTCAAACATTCAATGGGTTCCGGTCAGGGTAGTAAGCTTCAGTCGGTGGAGTAGTCACATTGAAAATCACAGTTGTGTCAAGACGCAGGAACACTATCACGTCAGGGTTTCATCCCAATATTATAGAGCTTCTCGAGGGTTACGATGCCCGAGGTATCCCAAGTTTAATGCAATGAATTATATTCCATAGGCATGTATCTTAGGTTTTCCTCAGCTTCCCTTATTTAACACAGGATATGACATGAATTTAACATCTAGAAGAGATATATCTGACTGATTAGAACACTGACTAGAGTGGATTAGATGGGTGTAATCCCTAGAGGGAAAACTTATGTTGGGACTAATGTGGGGTTAGTTACCCAATTTTTTCAAGGGGTAGTGAAGCGGTAAATTTTCCTGATCTCTCTGGGATCTTGAAGCTAGGTTAATAATAATGATGGATAATGGATGTTCAAGTGACGTGGATGGTGAATGGGATGAATTCAACTCGAGGGAAGTGGTGATGTTGGGATTGATCCATGAAGAGACATCCTACGTATCCCTATGGCAGGGAATCAAAGTCTTCATAGTTCAGTTGGGATATAGGACACCTGAGGAGGTGGCCCATGGGAATGGATGCATTAATGGGATTTAGAGGATGTGGAAGCTATGGTTTGGGGGTCATGACCTTCTTGAAGCACATAGTATTGAGAAGGTAGATCAGGATAGGATACAAGTAATGGGCTTGAACCACATGGAGGCTTCCTATGTATCCCTGTGGTAGGGAATCAAAGTCCATGTAGTTCATATGGCGATGGATTCTTTTTGATTTGGTACATCAATGGCTAACCGTCGATTTGGGGACATCAATGATGTACCATCAATTGGGGTACTTGAACGGCTTACCATGGAATGATGTTGAAAAATTATTACTGTTGGATAAGGGTGCAACGACCTACCAATTGCTAGAGGCATAATGGATTACCATTGGATGGGGTTAAACCTCATGGAGGCTTCTAATGCACACTATCATGGAGGCAAGGATCAAATCCCATGTAGTTCCTGATGGTGGATATATTACAATGTCGTGCCTGAAAAAAGGGGGCATGTTGTTTAATGTCATGTGGGTTGAAGGTGGTCCGACATGAAGGGGGTTGGAACTAGTGGTTGTTGATATTGATCCTTAGGGAGGCATCCTATGTAACTTTCCATGGAAAGGATCAAATACCACATAGTTTATAATGAGTGGGAACCAACGTGAAGATGGTTGGTACCAATGTGTGTTGGGATTGAACCTCAGAGAGGCTTCCTACATACCTTGCCTTGGCAATAATCAAATTCCCTAGAGTTTTAAATGGTTCAAACCGATGTGGAGGTGGTCGGGTACAATGGTGTGGGTCTTGAACCTCAGGGATGCATATTACAAACCATTCAATGGAAATGAATAAAGTCCCTATAGTTCAGGATTGATGGAACTGACTTGATGATGGTCGGGTTCAATGGGCGTTGGTCTTGAACCTCAGGAAGACATCCTACAGACGTTTCTATGGCAAGGATCAATTTCCCCATAGTTTAGGAGGGTGGTAACCGATGTGAAGGGGAGTCAAGAACCAATTTATGGTGGAATTTATCCTCGGGGAGGCTGCATATGTATCCTTATTGAAGGGAATCAATGTCCAAGAAGTTCAGGCTGGTGTTTTTGTCTTACACTCTAGACTTCCTAGAGAGGATATCATGGTCAATGCTTACTCTAAGTCAATTTGTTTCATGCTCAGTGTGAGAAATAGAAGTCAACAAAGTCCTGACGATCACGTCACAGAAGGTGCGTCAATGGTAAGTGGAATGGGGATTACACGTGGTTAGCGTCCCAAAGAAGAAACATGGTCTTACGCGTGGTTAGAGGTCCAATGAGAAAATTGGGGCACATGCAATGTTAGCGGCCTAAGGATATGAATAATTGGACTTACTCTAGGATGAAGTCTCCTTAGATACAAAGATCAAAGGGAGAGATATTTGGCATAGAATAATGGAGGGGTCCATTTCCCACCACCCCCTATAGTCTTCATCCATGAAGACGATAGGAGGAGCAGGGGTGCTTCCTCCAAAAAGAAAGGCTAGGGTCTTACACCAAGGTGGTTTCCATTTCCCCATGGAAAAAACACCACTCTAATAAAAATAATATCAATCCATGGGAGGAATTATTTCACTCATGTGGGCACCAAGGGACGTGTATAATATAAAAGGTGGGGGAACCACAAGTATGACTTGCGGGGTGAGGTCAGAGTTTAATTTCATGTGTTGAGGACGATGGTGTTTGGTAGTTTAACATCCTGCTGCTTGGATGAGGAGGTTTCACTCTACACCCCTAGTACATACATAACTGATACACAGCTACCCTTGAGTAAGGGAAGGCATCAACAAAGCCATGGTGAGGGGTGTTATGGAGTGATCTATTGAGGGGTCCATATTAGTGTGGATATGCGAAGATGAAATATCTGTTAGCGTGCCTATGAAAATAAGCATGAGGCTAAGCAACTCAAACGGATATACCATCCAAGGGAAATTTAAATTATTTTTTACAAACCTGGTGGGTCTCATAGGAAAAGGAGTTCCAGAGAAAATGGGTTCATACATAGAATCCTTGTGAATCTCTGGAGCTCCATAATGTGGAGGGGCTTGACGAAGGGGTGTGCTTCACGAAGTGATGTGGACTAGACTAGTCGTAGGGTGTATGTGAATATAGAATGTGCATCGTGTAGTGGAATTGAATTCATGGAGCAGTGCCTCATGATGTAAGGGGGACTTGTGAAGTATATCATTTCCATGCAATGTGATTAGTGAAGCACAGTGACCCAGAATTAGCATGTGGGTCACCTGTGCATGGAGGGTACTTAATGAAGCATAAGTTCTCTACGATGACCCAAGTCCCCTTGAGAATCCCCTTCGTTCGCAGAGGCCTATGGGATCCATGAAGTGAATCCCTCTTTGAATAGGGGAAGAATTCAAAATAAGGGAGAGGCACTTCGCGATGAAAAAGTACCTTGAAGAGATCATGGTTCACATAGTAGAGATTTCATCATGATGTGGGAGATAAGAAGGTGAAAGGTCAGAGGATCCATCCTTTGGGATCAATGGGAGCCTAGTATTTATAGGCAAGAGGAATCGTGATGGAGTGCTCGCTCGGATAAATGACAGAGCTTGCTCCACGGTGAGTACGCGAATGTAAAATGGATTCGTGGAACATCCCTCATTATTACTATGTGGCAGCTTCATGAACCTGAAATGGGTTTGCAGATCAACCCACCTCGTTGCTCCAATGTAGATTTTCCAATGTCAACTGGGTTCGTGGAGCATCTCACCTCCTTGATATGCAGCGGCTACGCGAAAGAGGTTCTTTATTGTGGCCACAAGACCATGGGGCTCCCGAAACAAGAATCATGAGGTAGATCCTAATGATTTCAATTTGTTCCTGTTCTTCCCAAATTTTGTCTCTAACATATAGTCACCGATTTGATGAAGTGATTTTTACATCCCTACATGGATTGGCATTTGTTATTTTTCACCGATTTTGCATTTTTGGAATCTGAAAATCAATACAAAAATGTCATATATCATCAGATATTTTTTGATACAATGAGATGTCATTACTTTTATGCTATGATCACACAATACCACTTCTGGATGGATGAGAATCCCTTCCTAGGACATGTTATCTCAGTGATAGAAGTATTTGTTTACCCAAATATGGTTTGTGCGGTAGTTTCTAGGGGATATCCCATTAATGTATTTGTTGCATATTGTTTTCTAAATAGATATGAAAATTTTATTACTTCTATATATTTCTTATCACACATAAAAACACTAGTTATGTGATTGAATATGAAATTATTATTGATTGTATATTCAGATACATATGAGATAATAGTTCCAGAGCTAAATGGAGGTTTATAGGGGAACTAGTTTTAATTATAACTGATTCTGTAAAAATTTATTTATAATAGTATGACGCATCATGTATCGGGGAATGTGTTGTTCTGATGCAGGGGGAATGATTTGTGGAATATAGGAATATTCAATTTTGACCACACGAGAAAAACCTCTATACTCACAATCTTGAGTCAGCCTCTATGATACATTCATATAGTTTTTAGAGGAATTATTTATAGGGTTATCCTTTCATGGTGAATAGTAAACAAAATATATTCAAGAAAATATTTACACAGTGTGGATAAATTTTGGGGAAACAATGAATGTTTGACTAACTACAACATTTTGACATCAATCATTCCTAAACGATCCCAATGGAATATGATTTTAATGATGTAATGATTATGATTACTAAAATATAGGATATTTAGGTGGACATTAGACAGTGGTATCTTATAGAATTTATTTCATAGATTCACATTGAGTTGTTGGACTTCCAAGAGAATATTCTTCTCTCATACTTGAATATGATATCTAATATTTTTGATTGAGTGGGGATGATAAAAATATTTTTTGATGAGGGCTTAGTCCTATTAGAGATTGTGGAAGGTGAGTACCCTTCTCTAGGTTAGAAAATTTGTGTGGATGAAATTATTTGTCTTCATGGTTGTGTCTGTGATCTAATTAAACTACACAAGGATTTGATATGATTGTTCCGTGCCGCAACATGGTTAGTACATCATTATGTCTAAAAAATGTATCATGATACACATCTCTAGTATTAGTGGATTGAGATTATGTGAGATATAGGATATTTTTTCAGGAGGTGTTCCACCTATCAGCAAATGAAGGCATAACACAATAAACCGAATGCGATTTTACAATAGTTACGAATTATTGAGTCGGAGTGGAATGATGTTGTGATGGATTCTAAAACTAGAATTATCATTAAAATTTAAGGTAGTGATTCTATATGGGATGTTTTTCATTACCTCACAAATATCTATAATTTTCCATCTATTAGTGATACCTTGCCAGTAGATGATCAAGGGAGTCTGTATATTCATGATAAATTGAAACGTCATTGGGTTCCTCATAATGGGGTATCAGATAGGGAAACTGATATTACATCTATATTTTTGTAGAGTGTGTAGAGGGAATTTTTTACCATGGTGCTTTAGAGTAAAACATACCACCCTCATGATTATGGCTAGATAGGGCGCACAATTTAGGTGCATGAGGTAGTGATTAAAGAAAGATTCCATTGTTTTAGAGGCTCTTGGGAGTGGCATATACCTATGGTTGAATTTTCCTAAAACATCACCTATTAGGATAATATAAATATGGGGAAATATGAGTCTTTTTACTATAGTCTATGCTGATCGAATCTATTTTTGAATGATAAAGGAGAGGAATTTTTAATCAGACTTCATGTTAGAAAGTAGACATATGATCATGATAAGTATATTATGATGTAGATTTATTCCATGAATTATTGAAAAAAATCAAATTCTCATCATCTTTGATTGTGTATTTTGTCCAGGTTTGAGGATATGGTCATTTTAAATACCTCACTGATCTTGGGACATTGGTGGATTAGTATACCTCGTATGTTTTCATCTTGATATTTCATGCTTTTTGAGATTTTGGAGAGATTCAAGCCGATAGCCTATAAATTATAGTTACATTGTAGGTATCAACCAATGAAATATGTCTTACATGAATCTCAATTATTGCATTATCACTCAAACATTCTCACAATCTAATGCTTAATGAGGTGGAGTGATAGGAAGATGGATCATTCGGGGAACAACTTATTTGTACAGATGAGTAGATTATGATAGTTCTCCATTTCTCGTAAGTTCCTATATCATAGGTCTATGGGTACATGGATAATTATATGATGTGACACGGGAGAGGGAGTCCAATGTTGTTGCTACGTGGCTAGGTTTTTCTTAGGGAATTCATGACCACACTTTTATGGGAAATTCATGGATTAATTTCATTATGGGGGATGATTGTAGTGTCATATTTATTTGATTCGGTATAGATCTCTTTAATATAAGTAGAAATAATTAAATTTTTATTAATATTAGTTCTTAATGAGGTCATATTAGTTTCATGGTTGTACGGAGATTCTTCATAGAATGAAGGCTCAATTTCAGGAAAAGGAAATTAAGCCACAAGTTTAGTATAAGTTGTGCGACGTAGGCTGAAATATTTGAGTAATCTATATTGGAATGGAAATATTCCAAAGCAGGCCCAGAAGGTTTGACTAAACCATTATAGAAGGAGAGAATTCCTATGGGAGTCATGTTAAATGTTTAGTAGAGATAAAATGAATAGACAGTTCACAATATTTCTAACTATTCCCTCTCATCCATGTGAGGGTTGTTCATGGAAAGAGTAGGGCACACAGTTTCTGCATGAATAGGGAAACCATCCACCTATACCGTGCATCCTTGTATTGTGGGTTCATATTCCATTTCCCCCTATTTGAATTTAAATTCCACTATTCTCTTTTATATTCATTTATAGGGTATAAGGATCTCTCATTTCATTGTATAGGTCTCCGAGGCTTGTATTATCTCCCATTTTTCAATTTTTACACAGGTTAGAACACTTTATGTCTTGTTGGTTCTAAAAAAGTATGTTCTACATTCCCCTTGATCCATTTTTCCCTTCATATAGATGGGGTTATTTAGGTGCAAGATAAAATGGCCTATTTATAGGGTTTCCATCCATTATTATTTTTCCACATGATCGACACTGAATCATTGGTAAATAATATAATTGAGTTCAACCATGTGTATGTGGTAAGTATTCTATACCATTAACTCATTCATTGGTGTTTAATATGAATAGTTTTCATTAAACTGAATGTCATACTTTAGGAATTTCCATAAAATTAAACGAATGAATTGATTCAATATTCTGGGACTTATTACATTGTCTCACTAGTACCATTTTGATCATTTACAGTTGTTAGGCCATCCAAGGGTTCTGTTTTTGTACCTACCATATTTTTTCCCATCTCGTTGTGAGGGTGGGAGTATTCCACCAGTTTTTGAAGACTCAAAAAATAGTGTTCAATTGATTCAATGTTTATGAGATTTTTTAGATCCTTTAAACATGTTTACATGGTGATGAATTGATTATATTTTTTGAATGAATACTATGGAAATGAGATAGATGAACTCATGAATTATGAATTTTTAAGAAATGATTATTGAATTCGATTACTAACTGGATATGGTAGTTCATTCCTTGGATAGTTTCCCTGTATTGCAATTCTACTAGATTCCAAGGACATTTCTACTCCAGGTATCATTATTAGGTTATTAGATTCCTTGTACATGTTTAATACATTGATACTGACTCTATAAGATCCCATGGTCCATGCTACAACAATGATTTATTTTTTTAGGTTCACATTTGACAAGATCTATAGACATTCTAATTGGAATCTACCTAATTCTTTATCAAGATTATCATGATGTTCCTAGATCATGAAGAGGATTCATTGGTTTTCTATAACATTGATTTGATCCATCGGGCCAGAAACTAGTATAAATAAAGTAGTTGTTATCGATGTGGAAACATGATTACTATATGTTGATATTGTGGATTCTGAAAATAGATTATACAGAACACATACTATATATATTTTTATTTTCCTAGAGATAGCCTTGGAATGGGATTTTTATTGTATTATTTATACTGGATTGTTTATACCCAGATTATTTATGGTATACATCATCCCCCGTTTATGGGATCTTGATTGTTGTTTATAGGGTCCCATGCTTGGTATGACTGTATCATATCATGATAGATACATTATTATAATTTCAATTATAGATGTTATTTATTTCACAGTAATTTTTTTTGTATTACACAGACTAGAAATGATATAGACATAGTTTGTGGTTTCCAATTAAATGTTATCTCACACCCAATATAGGATATTTTTTGGTTCCAAGATAGAATTCATCGGTTTAGGTAAGGAAATGGGAAAGATCCCACTCTATGATGGTTGAATCATTCTTTTCGTAGTATAATGGGTCCATAAGATGGAGCTACAGTCATAATGATATATAGAGATAGTTATTTTTTTCTTCTATGTTTTTTGATAAAATTATTTTAATCTTTTTCTATTTCAATGTGTTTATTTCAATTTTAATAGATAAATGGCATGTCAAACATGTTGTATATGACTATTTTGGGATATCTATTATTATTTTAATATTTATTTCTATATACATATAATAAAGTTACATTATCAATATTCTATATTTTGTATTTTTGGTTGTTAACTATGCACCACACTTTTAAATGATCGTATGGTCTATCCACCAACACAACCTAGTCCCCCACTGAATGTAGGAATCCATTTGAATATGTGGAGGCACCCCTGAGACATTGTGACCCAATATCTTGATGAAAATTTTAGTGGATCAAGGTCTAGGATGTTATATAAAGATCCCTTATTTAGACCACTATAAATTGAAATGATTGAATATAGGGATGAAAACCATGTAGACATCACCAGTTAATAAATAAAATCCATTTCACCATATGATATAACTTCTAAATATATCAGTATAATAATTTTACGTAAAATTTACTGATAAATTAAAAATGGGCACACATATCAAAAATCAAAAAAAAATGAATGGAAATTATATCACCCTTTCTACAACAATTTTCATTAAATAATAATCCATAATTATAATAAAAATTATTGTTATCATAATTGGGATGAAAATAGTGTTTAGTGTACTTCAACATATAATTTTCATACAACTACTCTATCTTCTCGATTCATTTGATATTAATATTGTTTAAATCAACCTTTTGATTTTTTCTACAAAAAGGGATGTACTAATTTTTTCACCATGGTAAAAAATATATTCGATGATATTTAATACCTAACTTAAAAGAAACAATTTTAAATAGATTAACCACCTCCTCCATTATTTTATCTCTTTATATTTCTGAAATGATAAATCAATATCATCAAATAAATCACACTAAAATATGTCTTCCTCTTCTATTAAATCAAATAGGTAAGGATTTTTTTTATTTCCAAACTATATCATTGTAGCACACTTGGTTTCTGGTATGCAACCCTTAAGGATTCTTCTCATGGTTATAAGGTTTAACGGTTATGAGGGGAGAGTTGGGAGATCTTGGGATGTGGTTTTGGGGGAAAAATGGAAGTCACACATGCATAAATTTTTTTTGCCTCACTATGATGCCAAACCATGCACAATGAACCTCTTGTGGTAGTAACTCCACCACTATTGGAGCAAAAATTATGAGACCATGTGAAGAAGACATGTGAGGGTCTTCCTAGGAATTAGCTAATGCATGTTTTGAAAAAAAGTTTTCTAACCGTGTGAACTAACTATGCCGATGGTTTAAGTGAGATCCTAAAAAAATGGACCTCTCACATTTTTTAATCATAGTGGATCGTTTCATCTCCTAAGAGGCCATAAATTAGTATTTTTTTCTTATAAGGCCAATGAAGGTACTACCATCTTTGTGAAGGTTATCTGAAGTATTTCCTTGGAGAATCGAAGCCAGATTCTTGAGGTATGTGATTGTTATTCATTTTTCTTGATTGGTTTCTAAGATCTACTTTGATATAATTATTCTCTTCTGTTGGGTTCTTAGATATTCACCGGTTATGGGTATATATATGTATGTGGATGCCAAATATAATGGGGTTTTGTCTAAAAATGTCTAGGAGATGAGTTATAAGGAGGGTTCTTGGATAGTTGACCCAATTTTCTTATACGTTATTCATTTGTTGGGGTTTTCCTCAAAAACATCGAGGTAGAAGGCTTATTTCTCGACTCCAATTAGTAAAACTAATTGACATACTATTAAATTTAATGTTTTCTGTTTAATTTCTTATTACATGGTTTATTGAACACTTTTTGGAACCCCTCATGAGTGACGGTTTTTGAAATTTTGAAAATTGGGTGTTTGAGTAAAGTGCTTATGTTCTTGGATTTAAAAGATTTATTTGAAAACAATTATTTTATATAATGGGTAGACATTGATTTTATTTTATTTTTTAAATAAAATGGGATTATTCATTGAAATTAATTTTTTTTGAAAATAATTTTCTCTTTAGTTTTCATTAAAATGATTTGATATTATATTTTTGGTAACAAAAATACATTGAATAAATGGTGTTGGGGTGAGGTAATTCGTAGAAGGACCTTAGTAAGGGACGAGTAACATTGGGGTACAAGGGACATGACCCTAGATTGGGGACATGTGTTATTGGGACACAAGGTGATTGTACAAGAGACCACTCATGAGAATGGAACTTTCAAACGAATCATGAATGTGTGGATGTGTTGTAAAATATGGAATGGGAATTCCAAATGATAATAAGAATTGGTTTTAAATGGGTTGATTGGTCATTTATCTTGAAAAATAACATTCTGCAAATTGTTTTTATTTAGTTCAGTTTTCCATTGGTTTCAAATGGTTTTCAGAACATGTAAATATTTGGTTAAAAACTGTTTTGGAAATTTTTTTATATAAACCATTTTATATAAATGTGGATTACTTTTATATCCTTGGGTTGTGAGTAGAGAAATAATTTGGTAAAAACTATAGAGTTTTATACTCATCCCTTCTTTGGATGATTGTTCCTTTTTCAAAAGGTATCTTCTCGTCATGGGAAAAGGTATATTTTCCCACATTTCTTGCACTACGTTGTGATATTTGGGCTATTCTCTAACTGTGGATCTCAGAGATTGTAGAGAATGGATTCTTGTAGCCTCATGAGAGTCTTTTTTTTAATCTACTGTTTAGTTTTATATAGGTTTGGTCTTCCACCTTTACAAACTTGTATATGGTTTTGATGTACATGAAGTTGTTGAGTTGTCTTTCCTTTATTCATGCATCATTTAGTAAATGGATTCTTTATGGTTTTCTAGTTGATTGGTTTATTTTCTAAAGTTTAAATCACCCCCACTTTTATTTGAAACCCATCAGCATTTATTTCCGGCCTTTTTCAAATTGGGGATGTCTTTTAAGGACAAATAATGACTCATTGTGCACTCAAGCCAATGATATTAACTGGGTCATTAAAAATGGTATCAGACTGCACCTTTATTTGTGGTAAAAATGTTATCATCTTGTTTGGTCCATGCCAAACAAGTGGTAATCATTTTTCCTGGTCATGGGGTTAAAATCACTTCTTGTCTATTCTTTGGGTTGTATTATTAGATTGTAGTAGGATTGTCAGAACATGAAATGTATATCATAAAAGGATGTAGCTAACCAATTTATGATGAACATCAAGATACCAGGGAGTTGGGTACAAAAGAGTTTCAAAGACACCTATAAAAAAATAAATATCTTATTTTCATAGGATTATCCAATGATATGAGCATGACATGAATTGTAGTGTAATGAATGCCCAATAGGAATGAATACATCTTTTTTAGGAATTATTTATTTCAAGAAAAAGTGATGATTTTTGAAAAAGTGTGAAATTACTTTTGAAATGAATGATTTAAAAAAGGATGTATTTATTCTATTTTGAAAATAGGATAATTTTAAAAAAGCAAGTTTAATGTTTTTAAAAAGGGGTTAAAACTAGAAAATTGTTTTCACTGGAAAAAATATTATGATAGTTGATGTGATAAAATTTCAATTTCTAAGCGAATAGTTTTCAGAGAGTGAGATTGAAGGATTTCATTGTTTGTTTCGGAAATGGCACCCGGTAGGTGTTGCAAGAACAAACCCGAAGAAGTTATTGTTAATTTGGTTCAAACTAAACCACTGGTGAAACATGATCTGGTTAATATTATTTTACATGTTTTTCATACTATGGATACACGGAACTAGAGGAATGAGCCAAGGCATGTGGACCATACCAACCAGTTCATGAAGAAAAATCCACCTAAATTTGGGGGCAATGCCAAACCCAAAAATGCAGAGTTAGAGGCATAGTAGGTTTAATCGTATCTTAAATTTCATCGGTAAACTGATGGATCTAAAGATGAAGCTGGAGGAATATATGATTGAGGATCATGCATGAATGTTATGGGATTTAGCAGTGTAGGATAAATTGGATGAAGGCCTTACACGGGATGATTTGAAAGAATTGTTCAACAAAAAATTATATCTTCACACATTCAAGATCTAGAAAAGGGAGGAATTTTTCTACCTGAAACAAGAGAGTCTCTCAATCAGAGAGTATGAGGATAAATGTATATATTTAGGGTTTTTCTGACATGATGTTGTAGAAACTCCATCCTTGAAGGCACACATCATAAAAACGGGGATAGTGTAGGATATTCACTTGTGGATTTCAGTACATTGTATTATAGATTATACAAATATAGTGAACTATGTGACTATGGATGAACTAGATGTAAAGGGATATATGGGATTAGGTATGATGATACACACAAGGAATGATGGGAACTCAAACGCTAAAAGTATACAAAAAAAAGACACTAATTTCCATGGTGGGAGTGGAAATCAAAATCAAGTGGTTGTATTAGTGAACTTTCCTCCATGAACCTAAAAAAATGAAGGCTATTTTCAATGTCTCTCTCTTGACCACATAATTAGAGAGTGTAGAAAAAAACCAAGATTATTCCATAACTTCCAGAAGATGAAAAATCTCCAATGTTACTATCATAGTGCTACACAGTTTGGTGCTCGAGACACTTCTTAGGTGTCGCAAGAATCATATGCATCGATAAGGTGAGGATAGCAGAACCAGTGTCATCAACAGAGTAGAGCTAGACATGGTGATTCAAGAAATTCCATGACTCCTCAACTAGGGAAATAAAATCAAGGAAACAAGGAGAAGTGTGCAGTGACGAAGAAATTTTAGTGTACTGAGGAAATGTTTATTGATAATCAGGCTGGACCATATATTGTGCGGGGTACAATTCATATTAATTCTACCCTTGTGAAAGTGCTATTCTATTAAACTGCATAAATTTTTTAATTTTTTCTCTTATGTTTGATTTTCTATTTTTAATGTTGGAGATGATGAATTCTATTTTAAAACTCCATACTCCTCTTAGAGAAAGAAAATATCAAGACCCTATCTGTCAAGAATGTGCTATAACTATTGATGGATATAAGATGAAATAGTACTTATTGATGTTGGAAATGGATTTTTTTGATTTATCTTGTATATGGATTGGTTGACAACATTAATGTATCACATTAACTATTATAGGAGAACAATTAGTTTCATGACTGAGGATGACATCGATCATCTCTTAATAAGTGACAGGATGTTAAACCAAGGTTCAATGATTTGGTTGGAACAGATAATTGGAACACTCTATTATAAGATGGTAGTGTTGACTTTGGCATCAAAGGAAGTGAGTGAGGAAATTAATTTTCAATTAGTTGTGGTTCAATTACCAGTCTTATTTTTCAAGAATATATTAGGGTTACCACATATTAGGGTAGTGGATTTTACGATTAATCTTTTTCTGGGGACTATTCTTATTTCCCTTCCATCATATAGGATGGAACTAACAATGTTACGAGAATTTAATGTGCGGTTTGAGGAGTTGGAAAGAAAGGGTTTAGTTCGACCAAGTACATCTCTATGGTATGCACCAGATTTTTTGTTAATAAGGATGATGGAACATTTTGGATGTGTGTATATTATCATAAACTTATTCAAGTTTCAATAATGATTATATATCAACTTATAGACATTAATGATCTATTGGATCAATTAAGGGGAGATCAATGAATCTACAATACTGACCTGCAATCAGGATATCACCAATAGAGAGATCAGAAGGAAGATATCCTAATGAAAAATTTTAGATGCAGAAATAGACACTAGGAATATATAGTCATGTCTTTTAGTATGATGAATTAACCGACCGTTTTCATGGATTTTATGAATTGGATATTACAGTGATATCTAGACTCATTTTTGGTGTTTATGGATGACATTATAGTGTATTCAAAGAAAATGATTGACCATGAGGAGTATCTGTAAAAAGTTTTATAAATCATCAGAGATAACTCTTTGTCTTCCAAACTATCAATGTGTGATTTTGGATATAAGATTTATGTTTCCTTGGAAATGTCATTTCTGAAAATGGAATTTTTGTTGATCCGGAAAAGAAACAACCGTTATCCCGTGGAAACAACCGAAACATTTCTTCGATATACGATGTTTTCTTGGTCTAAATGGTTACTAATGACACTTTGTGATAGATTTCCCTCAATTATCTTCACCTATGATAGCTCTGAAAAAGAATATTTCTCTATTCTAGTGGACAATGGATTGTATGAATTCTTTCTAGGAACTGTATGTCCATCTTACATCAGCATTTATCTGGATCTTTCCAGTATTAGTATAGGGGTATGTGGTGTTCTACGATGCGTTGGGATTAGGGTTAGGTTGTGTTCTCATGCACGGAGACCATGTGGGTTTCCTATGGTTCAAGGCAGTTGATGGTGCATGAGAAAAACTACCCAACACATGATTTGGAGTTATATGTAGTCGTCAATGCGTCGAAAACATGGTGACATGATCTATTGGTTGAGAAATTAAATATGTTCACCGACCATAATAGCTTGAAACACATTTTCTCATAGGGATATTTGAACCATAGGAAAAGGATATGGATGGTGTACCTCCAAATGTTTGACTTTTGCTTTATGTATACACAAGGGAATGGAAATTCATTGGAAGATGCATTGAGTAGGATGGAATATGCTCAGTTGGAGAAATAATCATCAAATGAATGGCATGTTTTTTTTTTCAGTTTTAGCCAACATTCATGGGGTATGCAATGAGTTAGGTGATGTTGAGGTTTTTTTTCATTAACAAGTATTCCTGATTTAGTAAATTTGTTTAAAAGACAGAAAAATATGGTGCATAATGTCTGTTTAGGAGTTTGAAACTCAATTATGGGGAGACCATTGAAAGATGTAAACATGATGGGGGTTCAGTTATGCATTTTTAACTCAGATGGTTGTACCTATGGATTTTCAAGAACAAATAATTTATTATAACTAAGATTTGAGATTGGATGTACATCTAGGTACAATGAAGATTTTTATGGTGTTGATGGAGTAGTTTTGGTGGAACGACATGAAAAAGAAGGTGGTCAAGTTCGTCTCACGATACTTAACCACTCTGAAGACTAAAGTAGATTATCTGAGACCTATAGGTATTTTGGATTCGTTACCTTTTCTAGAATGGAAACTGGAGTAAATAGTGATGGATTTTGTTATAGGTCTTCCACTAATGGTCCAAAAATACCATGTTATTTGGGTGATAGTGGATCGTCTTAACATGTCGGCCCATTTCACCCCTATTCGTGAATCTCATAATGTGGAGGATCAATCAAAATCTATACCTGAGAAGTGGTAAATAGGCATGACGTAATAGTTTCAACCATCTATGATAGTAAAATGAAGTTAACATATTCTTTTTGTAAATCTTAACAGCAAGCCCTTGGAACTTAGTTGACTATGAGCATGGCATATCATCCTCTGACAAACGACCAGTCTGAGCAGACAATACAAACATTGGAAGACATGTTTGCAGGCTTGTGTAATGGATTTAGGGGAATCATGGGAGGAGCATGTAACCTTGGTAGAGTTCTCATATAATAACAACAATCAGGCATCAAAACACATGTCTCCATTGGAAACGTTGCATTTGAGTCCTTGTTATTCTATACTCTGCTGGGTGGAAACGGGCAAGACATCACTAGTTGGGTCGAGCCTTGTACAAGAAATAATGATGAAGATCTAGTTGATTAGATAGAGGATGAAGATGGATTTGAGACGTAGGAAATATTATGAATGTCACTATCAATGACAATTCTCGTTTTCGGTGAGTGATCATGTCTTCTTGAGGATATCTCCAAGGATTGTACATCATCATTTTTGGAAGCAGAGTAAGTTATCTCATAGATACATTGGGAATTTCGAGATACTATAATTGATTGGAGATGGGGTATATCAGTTGGAATTACCACGATGATTCAGTTCGATGCATAATGTGTTCTATGTATCTCAGTAGAAAAAATATCATCCTAATCCTGACCATGTTATCATATGAGATCTTATTAACCTAGAGAATGATTCATTGATGGTATATATCCCAATGAAGATTGTGGTTAAGAAAGAAAAGGTATTTCAATGAAAAATTTTCAGTCTAGCGTGGGTTGATGGTAGCATAGTCAGATTCTGGAAGAGACCTGGGAACACGAGAAACTGATTATTGAGTAGTACCCAGAACACAATCATATAGGTGAAGGTTTTCTAATTTCTAATGATGGAATGTCTAATACGGGGGAGAATGTGGCACCCCCTATTTCTGGAATGTAACCCTTACATAATGATTTTCATGGATATATGTTTTACGATTCATTATGGGAGAGTTGAGAGAACATTGGAAGTGGTTTTGGGGAAGAAATGTAAGTCTCACGGGGTGTGCATGGTTTTCCTAACCATGTGACCAAACCATGAACAATGGTCCTATTATGGATGTAGATCCATCATGGTTAGAGAATGGTTGTTTTGACCAGGAAAGGAAGTTGTGCGAGGGTCTGCCTATGTAGTAGATAATGCACGACGTGCACACATTTTTTCTAACCATGTGAACGAACCATGTGTATAATTTCAGTGAGATCATAAAAAATGGATACCACATGTTTTTACATCTATGTGTCATGTTTATTCTAATATGCGGCCATAACATGGCGTTTTTCTTCACCTAAGGCCAAAAAGGTTAAACCATTTTTCAAGAGGCAATCTGAAGGCTTTCCTTGGTGAATCAAAGACATATTCATATGGCATGTGATGTTTCATCATCGTTCATGATTAGTTTCTACGATATACTTTGACCAACTTCTCCTCTTGTCTTGGTAACTTATATCCACACTATATATTGGTATATCTAGGTTTGTGGAAGCCAAATATGATGATTTGGGGTCATAATCATGCTAGGATAATAGATATATGGTGGGTTTGTAGAGAATTGACATGATTTTCTTGTTTGTTAATCGTTCGTTGGCGTTTTCGAAAAAACCATCAATGTAGGAGAATTATTTCATGACTCCACTTAGTAGAACTGATTGTAATGATTTTAAATTTAATATTTTTTGTTTAATTGATTGTTACGTGGTTTATTGATCACTTTATTTGGAAACCATCATGAGTGATAGATTGTGAAATATAGAAAACTATGTGTTTGTGTAATGGGAAATTATTTTATGTTTTAAATGGTGGATTTGAAAATATAGATTTTCTAAAATGGTGGAACATGGATTTGATTTTACGATTTAAATAAAATGGGATATTTTATTACAATGAAATGGTTGTCTCAAATTGGTTTTCTCCATGGTTTTCAAAAAAATTACAGTTTTATTAAAATGGTTTGTAGTGGTTTATGTTGTTAATGGAAATATATGGAATAAATAGTGTTGGGGTGAGTTAATGCGTAATAGTACTTTGTTAAGGGATGAGTACCAATAGGATACAAGGTATATAACCATAGATCATGGTCATGTGTCATTGGGAGACATGGTAATTAGACAAGAGACAATTCATCAATATGGAACTGTCAAATTAAGCATGCATGTGTGGCTGTGTTGTGAACTATGTAATTGGTATGTAAATTGAGAACAATAATTGGTTTAAATGTATAAATTGGTCATTTTCCTTGGAAAATAACATGATAGATATTGGTTTCATTTAGTATAGATTTCATATGGTTAGATATGTTTTTTTGAACATATTTATATTCGGTTATAAACTATTTTGGTAAATTGTTTTATATAAACTATTATATATAAATGTGGCTATATTTTATATTCTTGTTGATTGAGTAGGGAATTCATTGGGGAAAAACTACTGAGTTTTATACTCACTTCTTCTATGGAAATTTGGGGCTTTTGTAGATGTTATCTCCCAGGATAGGGTCAAAGGTAATGTTTCATAAGTTTTTAGAAATATCTTATGATATTTGGGAAATTCTGTGATTGGTCATCCTTGAGGTTGTGAACATTGAATCTTGTGGATTTTTGAGAGTCTTGAGTTTTTTTATCCATGTATACTTTGATAATTGTTTGGTATTCTATTGTTATCCATTTTGATAATGTTTTGAGTTACTAGATTTTTTTGAGTTGTATTTATTTTGATCATGCATTATTTAGTAAATTGTGTGGTTATGGTTTGTTGGTTTATTTTTTTATTTGACAAAGTTAAAATCACCCCCAATTGTATTTGAAAAACTTGGGGATTTATTTCTAACCTATGGTGTCTTGGGGATGTCCCTTCATGCCAAGTAATGAATCATTGTGCTCTCATGACAACGAGATTGAGCGGGTCATTACAATCATCCATTTATATAGTAACCCATTTATATTTTCATTTTATTATCTTCATTTGTATGTATTGAATTATTCATTTCTGAAAATTCATTATGTACGATGTTCCCACATGTTTCAAATATTATTTATAAAATTTCATTTTGGGTTATGATTATACTAAAATAATATTATACATTTTTTTTGGAAAAATAACAATCGATGATTCACCTTTCACATAGTTTTTCAATGAATCAAAGGTTGTAATTCATTGTTAACTCCTCTTGAAATTATTGATATTCATGGGGATAAATCTTTTTTCTTAAAGAACAATTTTTTTATCATATACTTATTTTCATTTTCACAACATGCAAGAAAACAATTGTAAAATATAATTTAGAACTATATTTTCATGTTATGAATCTCTCTATATATCCATTAAAACCATGGAAATAACCCTTATCGTTAATATAATCACTTTAACATTTTGTATGACATAATTTACTAAATCAAATAGCTAATATATTTCTTATAATGACTCATTTGTTGTATTAATATTAAATTATATGATTTTAATTTCCATGTTCTATTTAACACATTCCATGGTGTGGCCAATATTTATATAGTTGAAAATTACTACTATGTTTTGAATCCATTGACAACTTCTTTTCCACCTTATTGACAATGTTTTTTAGTATTCTTCTTTAACTAAACTCCTAACATCAATTCCAACTCTCCCAAGAGAGACTCATAATTATTCATTTATTTATTCAAATACTATTGTTTTATTTTTATTTAATTATTATATGGGTTATTTTATGATGATTTATATTATCACATACCATGAAAATGTCCATAATTGTTTCAAATATCATTGAATCTCTCAAATTAATCATATAAGTTTTAATTTGATGAAATTTTTTTTCACTAAAGTATTTCATTTTAGATATGGTAATTATTCTTCTAATTTATTCTCTCCCTTTCACTAGGTTTTTTATAATATTCATATATCTATACATCATACAAATAATCCATGGCCATATGAAAATTCCTCTAACAACCCCAATAATAAAAAACGATTCCTTTATCTACTCTTTGACGGGGATGTATCTATTTTTTCCTATATATATAAAATTCCATTATTTAGTAGAATAATTTACCTCTTAGTATGATTATAGAGTAATGATTTTATTGTATATTCTTAAATCTACCATTGAGGATTTTATAGGACTTATAGCTGATTTATCCAAGAAAAATTTTTACTTATTTTTGGACCTTCAATTGTATTGGATAAGTATTTGGGAAAATGATTCTTGTAGAGGATAAGGATACCTTCCTCTAATCGTGTTTCATAGATATTTCTATGGAAAATATGAATTTTAACATTCCATTAATATTTTTAATATTACATTTAGAATCATATTGGTCTGTATATTTATTCTCATTAATTTGAGAAAAAATTATTTATTATGATTTTATATTTTTCAAATTACCATTAAACTGAAGATTCTTCATATTGAAAAATTTTCTAATACCAAACTAATATATATATATATTCAATATTTATCAACATATTATCAATGTATTATTCTTCCCTTATACTCTTTAATTGTATATAAATATCATTCCATAGTATCTTATAGTCATTGATTTTAATTTTTCATCATCAACATCCATAGAAGTGTTTTATTGATTTTCAAAATTATGGTTCAATTATTTTTAAATAATATATGTTTCCTTTTACTCATAATTACCTATTAGAAACATCACATTAATGGAATGAATCATTTATTTGAAAATACTCCTAGACTCATCATTGGAATCCAGGAGTTGTGTGCTATATTTATATCATCAGTACTTAATAGATAATGTAAAAACCACTATATAATATTTTTTTCAGGATGTTTTATCATTCAATTGGTCCTTATAAATACCTTATATAAATGTGTTAAAATAAAAAAGAACATTCATTACAATTAATTTAATCATAGTGTAGGAGTATTCAATAAACACGATTGAATATTCTTATTTAAAGATTACTCTACATGAATATTATTATTCAGAAATATGATAAATAACATTTTTTTAGAAGACAACTTTCAACTATGAAAATCATTGACTAATGGTATCTCTTTATTATTTTTGACTTTATTATAAATATTTTTACCACATTATTCATTACAGTCTTTATGTACATGGTTATTAGATTCCATAGAACATCAATATGTATAATGTTATTATTCTCCAATTGAGGAACTTCTTGATTTTATTCAAATATACAATTAATAATAACATATATATATAACTATATGAAATTTATATCCAATAAAATTTGAAACTAGATTATCGTTGATGGAACATAAATATAATTGATAGATAATTATTGGAAACATACTGTGGAAGGGGTTTATTACCATACCCACAATCTACAATTTTTTTCATTTCATTCAAAATTCCCCTCTTAATGTCAAACCACAATGAAATTATAAAGAAATTATAAAAAGATTTACTTTGAAATATCAAAAATCATCATGAGGTTATAAAAATATCAATAATAACACATTATAATTACATAGCCTATCCTCAATATGAGAGCATACTCTTTATTATGCTTATATTTATTAGAGACACAAATTTTCTTATTAGTATTAAATTGTTTTGATCACAACTATACTCACAAGTAAATGACAATTGTGGGGTTGGTGTCAAACTAATCCCAAAATGTATAGAATATAAACATCCTAAGTGTTTGGAATTGTTTTTAATGGAACCCCTTCTTCATAAAATATATTCAATTGAAATTAACAAGATTATATTATTATTCATGAAAATAGTAGTAAACTTATAAAAAACTATAGGGATTTGATCAAAAAATATTAAGGTTGATCTTATTAAACACTCTGTATCCCTATTATTTGAAATTGCATTCTATAATTTATATTTTTAGAATCTAGATGAAATAAATAATAGTGAGTAACATTAATGATATTTCCCTATATCTACATATCTATATTATATTAATGTATCATATGATTCATATAATTTCTATTATTCAACTCAAAATTAATTCTGGATGCTTTCAGATAACTCCTTTACAAAATATATAATTAATACAATATGTATCTAATTTTCTTTTACTTATTCGACAACAAATATTTCTCCTGATTAATAGGATTTTTATGGAATTTAACATTTTTCATTTTATCATGTAAATATATATATTCATATTATAAAATGAATATATTCCCTTGATATTTGTAGCTAAATTCACTAAAATGTATTGCCTTTCTAAAAAATATAATTGATATAATATTTTATATATTTTATCAGATGACTAAAATAATTATATCTATCTATTATTGAATTTATAAATTTTATCATTTTGATAAATCTTATAGAAATATTTTTTCTATTAAATACGAATGAATTTTGTTATTTAAATATCTAGGTCATATAAAATTACACATAATAATTAATTTTAATTTTTTATAATATTGGCCTCCCATATAGTCATTTGAAATATATCAAAATCTTCACATATAACTATATAATTCTAGTTTGTCTAAGCATAATATGTTGACAAAATAAACATTTAAATATTTTATGCGGAAATTATACCATTCATATATTGATATTTTTTTTGATAATTTTAACATGATTTGATATAGATATATAGGTTAACAATGATTAATGTAATGTGCATAATCAAATTTCACTTCTCTATAAACCTATCATATTGTTGTTTTTTGGACCCATGATAATGAGATATGTAAATATGAATCCATATTTTTCATTATTGTTAACTAATTATTAAACACCGATGAATATAATTTTTTAAATAATAATTCCTTTCTTTATGAATCAAGGAATATAAAAATTATTATTTCATTACAAATTTATTCCAAAAAATATATTAACATTTTTTATCCATTTATAAAATGTTTAGAACATGGTAATAACTACCTTAAATTCATATCCTTAATGACATTTCATTTATTATTCTTATCCATGCATGATCATCTCAATCATTGATATAGTGGAATGAATTGAACAAAATTCTATACATGAGACTCAGTTGAAGCTCATACATATTATTAAATTATATGATGAAGACAAATTGAACAATATATGGATATATTTTTGACCACTTAATGCACTTACAAGTCATTGGGGAATCAAATATTGGTGATCATGTATATGTAATTTTAAAAAAAATCTCCTCTTAACACTATTGGTTGAGAAAATAATATGACATTCCAGGTCTGTAAAACACTACTCTTATGGTATCTGAATGATCATAATGTAGTCACATTAGAGAAGAAAAGGTAGATTCATCTCTATATGGTCATGTTCATATACAGTAATGGTATATCATACTTAGTATTCATATTCAATCACAAATTACATTCACAATCACTTAATCTTGGGGAAATTCCATATTTATTCAAGTTGTGTATTTCTTTATTTTTATGAGATCAGACACTTTAAGGCCCTTCAATAGTTGAAAATCTTTTCACAGTTACTTTTTATTGTTCAATTATATGAAATAATGAAAGCATGCAGTCACTAAAGCTTAAATGATGTGGTCATGTGGGTAACACATGTGGTAAGTAACACAAACACATGGTAACTTTTAATTATTCAAGATGTAGGATACATTTTAATAGTCAGTATACTGATTCCTCATAGAATGTTGATTTTAATTCATTTGGAAACTCGTTAATGTTAATGCACTTTCTTTTCACGATTTTAATTATTTTATAATTCCGTCATCTGTTTGACCATATTAAGAATATGGTATATGTTAGTTTGATCCTTTATCATATATATATACAATAATACATGAATTAATGTTAATCATGTATTATAAAATCATATGTTATGATATATCGAATGATGGTTTTCCTAAGAGGAATATGATTATATAAGAGATTATAAAATAGATCCTATAAAATATATTAAATTTATAAGATTCAATATTGGGATTTTTAAATGTATAATAAGTGTACTCCACATTTATATCTCACAAAAATATTCAATTCATTCTTACACTATTTAATATAAATGAATATAAATTTAACCTTCTAAATTTTTAGGGCACTGATGACCAACACATGGACAAATTTTTAACAAACATAGATATTAAAATATAAAAATCATAATCAATTACATATGTTACATGCACCACAATGTGTATAATTTAATATTAAATAAAAATAATTTATGTAATATTTACAATTTTACATAAATTTAATCTATTATGTAGATTAAAATTAATGCAATATATAGTTGTCTTGCATTACATGGAAAATTGACTTTCATTAATGACATACATTACACACAATATCATGTTTTATAAAATAATATTAATATAATAAATTAAAATGAAAAATAAATCCTAGAAAGAATATTGAAGATAAAAATATTATAAAATATCTAGTTTAATATATTTATGAATAGTTGTGTAACAAAATAATTTGAAATTAACATAAAACCCAATTGAATATAATTGAATTTTTTAATAAATAAACTGTTTTTCTGAGAAATGGAGTTTCATATTAATAAATATAATAAATTTCAATTCATATATGATATTAATTTAAGTAATATATTATATATTTAATAATGTTTTTTATAATATTCTGTAATATTTCACAAGAATAATATAAGAAAAATTAAAAATTTACATATAAAATTATATATTTTTTAAATATCTATATTATTATCCCTTGATAGAAAAATTGAATTTTTTTTTCAAACACATATATATTTTTTGAAAAAATAAACAATATTTATTAATGATTAATGTCAAAATTAGGTTATGATAAATTTTTGGAACATTTATGAGAAGTTTCATTTATTGATGAATAGATAAAAATACTAAATTATAATTGAAAACAAAAATTTCATAATTATAATTTATAATGAAATATTATATTTTAAATTTTTATTAAAGTAAAATTAGATCAATTAGGAATATATTAATCTAGTTTTAGTTATTAGAATCTATTTTATTTATATACACTTAGTAATGTTTTGAAAATTTATACTTTCAATACATGGGTTTTCAACACATATATAGTACAAATTTTAAATTAATTTCTTACACATATATTTTATGAATAAAAAATAAGGATACATATTTCTAATAAGTATTATTTTTAATTTCTAATATGTTCGACATAATTTGTTCCCATAATGATTATTGAATATAGTTGAAAATAATTATAGTGATTTAGAAAAAAAATAGATTACCAATGGACAATAGATTAATAATAAGGGGAAGAAATGCATAGGAAATTCTCCAATTATAAATATGTGGCCTTTTAAATACCTTATTACATTTATTATTGAGTTTTGAGCATTGATGGATCCAAATTCAAGGAAAAACCAGGGTTTAATTCCATCTTTTAATAATTTACATGTCTTCCACTCACACCACTTATAAAAGTGATCCCCCTATCCCCTTCGAGAAACAAATTGAACCACTATTATTTCCCAAACCTTAAATATTAACTCTCATAAATACCTCCCATCATCTTATAAGCCTTATATTGGTCATAAATCCCACTTCTAAATTGATTAACGCAATCTGGTGGAGGACACCCAAATAAGAGGTATTTTTTTGAAATGCATTTTGATATTATCTAATTATATAGCTCCATAAATTATATTATATCCTAATTATTTAATAAAAACTATACCTTAAATGTTAAGATAATTTTTATGTGATTCTTGTGATGAAAAAAATTAAAAAATTCCATAAAATGTCTTACAATGTCATTTTTTGTGTGTAGGAAGGACTATCGCCTTACGAAATGATGTTGTTCATTTTTTTGTTACCACCACTCAAGGTTCATAATAACGAGGGATTTATTTCATATATATAATATATGTGTAATTATAGAAGTTTTTATGATTTTTTAATTAATATATTACACGTAACATCATTTTTTTTGTTTTGGGGGACTACGATAAATTTCTTTTTGTGTATGCCTGATTACCACCACACGAAACCATCTGACACTTTATTGCTTCACATGAGATATATTAAGAATTTATTTATTAAAAAAAATTATATATATTACATAATATATTATATAATTTCAAAAATAATTTTATATTATTTAATTTTACATCATTCAAATTTACATGCAACAAAAAATCGTTAATGTATAAATACGACCTACCATCTCCCTAAACGGTGTATTTTATTCTGTTATAAAATAAAAATTTATTACCCTAAATAAATATACTTGGAATATATATTTGTTTATATAATATGTTAAATTATTTATATGATTAAATCATTATCTATGTAGTAGGAATTAAAATAACAGGTCGAAACGTACTGAAAAACATAACTAGTTTTTACACGAAATGATGAAAATATTGAATTATTATTAACGTAAGGGTAATAATATTTTAAAAAAGAATATTATATGATAAAATAAATATTAATATAGTTATCTTATAATTTAATAAAATTATTAAATTCATTATACATGAGGTTAAATGGAGTTCAATCAAAATGTTTCATAATGTAAGGGTTTTTGTATCAAATTTATTTTAATGATCCATACTATATTATTATAAAAAATAATTTATTTCTATAGGGTATATAATTAAATTTGACATGTTATATCATAAATATAAAAATTTTCAAGGAATTATCATTTTTAATTTTAATTATTTCATTTATGTTTATTCATATTAAAAGTTACTTAATGGTGAAAGTTTTATTAACATTAATTTCATTCATTTGTTTACACTTTCAAATCATTGATAATAATATTATATGATTATTAGTAATTAATTTTTATAAAATATTATTTCAATTAATCATATTTTAGGTTTATTTCTAGTTGAGAAATATAATATATTCATTGATTAATCCTCACTTCAATGTTCTAAATTGTTATAACATTTTATTTTTAGAATCTCATTCAAATACAGATTATTTTTTCTTTAGATTCTAATAAAATTAATTAAATGTTAATTATTTATTAAAAGTTTCCATTTTTATTCCACTATTTATTCATGATTTTTCCCAGTGATTGTATTTTTTATACTATTTGGTACTTAATATTTCCGATAAATGTTTTTAGTAATATATGCCATCATTTCTCTATTTAGTCAGAAATTAGTTTCCATTAAAAACAATTCTTTTAAAAAGTATTTTCAAAAATGGTTTAATATTTTAAGAGTTATTTATTAGTATAAATTTTTCACCACATTTTTTTACAAAAATTTTAATATAATATTCTGATTCGTTTTGGGAAAAAATCATTTCTAACACCATGACAATAAGAATGTAATGTTCTTTTAGGTTGTGTGGAATTAACCATATCATTTCATTAAATATCCCATTTCATTTTTAGGAAGATAATTCTAAATAAAAATTTTTATAATATATTTTCAGTTACTGTTGTAATAAAAAAATATAAATGAATAGAATGTTTTCCTCAAAAATGTTTTTAAGATATTTTTATTTCATCAATGAATACAACCCATATTCAAAATCCAATGGGTATATGTAGTGTTGATACCATAAATATTTATCCTATATATGGATTATGATAATTTTTAACAAGGATAGAATTTAAATTCACTTCCCTAAATCATTATTTATTAATTAAAAAACCCTTGAGCTATTCACATTCCAGTGAGCATAGAAATTTTAATTACCCATTAATATCCAAATTATATATAATGGTTAAGATAATTTGGTAAATCTTTTACCATTTTTTTTTAATTGTGTTTACATTGATTGTTTTTTTATTATGTAGTTAAATATTGATAATTAATTTTTTTCTCAATATAGATATTTAAAAAGGAAATTTTTTTAGGAATTAAATTGAATTTAGACTAACATGACAGGGGATAGAGATTGGTTAATGAATTACCTCGATTTTTCAATAGACTCATAAGATGAATAATATGGATATCCATAGATAATGGTCTTTAACCCAGTATGCCTTAAAATGTATTCTGAATGGTGTTGATGTCTAATGATACATGTTCCATAGAAACATGATATCTAATAATTAATCAATTTTTTATTTATATTATGTTGTTATTATATATGATAGTATAACTATATGAAAATAAAAGGAAAAATTGCACATATAGATTAATGATTATATTGAATGGTTTTTATATATTTACCTTTCAATGTCAACTATTCCTTATACTACCATGATATTAATGTTGTTTAAATGTGGTGAGTTTTAATTTATTTTCCATTCAATTTTTTGTATAGAATTACTTATCTTATTTTATTATATGTCATGTATGTTATATTGTTAGGATTCTATATTGATTATTATTATTGACTCATTATTGCTTCTGATGTACATAACACTTAAAAATAACTTGTTCTCAAAAATATTTCATTTTATTCTTCAACTATTCACTGATGTTTTCTATGAATGGTATTCATGAATATGCATGATAGAATAAAATTATTCCAAAAATATATATTTTTCAATTATAGTAAGATACTAATATAGAGATCTATTTTACTAATACTAATAAACTATTTAGACCTTTGCGATGTGATTTAGTTTTATCCCAAGCTAATGTAATTGATGTAGGCACTAAATATATGCTACTGGGTTTAGGTTAATTACAGTTGGTATGAAATCAATTTTAGAAGAAACTATAAGAATAACATTTTTGGAAAAATATATTAGGAAACAAATACCTATGATAAAAATTGAGGATAAGTATATAATAACTTCCTAATGATTTATAAAGAGAGAAGTTATATGGTTTTTTATTCTTAATACATCCATATATATATATATAAGTGTATGTGGTTATAGAACAGATTAACTAAGGGTTATAAATATTGAATATGTAATTTTGAGCTTGACTCGGGGGTAACCTGGTACACGAGAATGGTCTTTAATACATACCATGTTTAAAACTATTGTGGGATATGATTGTGATAATTCAAATATTCCAATAAATAAATAATTAATGATTTGAATTGATAATGAAAATGGATGACCTAGGTGAAACCCATTACCCTGGAATGACTGATGTGTAAATAAAAATGATGATGTATTTATGTATTGTGGTACAATAATTAAATTGCATGTGTATTTTTAAAAAATTTATATTGGTTATAAAAATAATTAATTACCTAAATAATTTTTATGTTTTAGAAAAATTTGTTCATCTATTAGCTTAAGAGTTATGGTTACCATCCTGGGAAAATGGTTTTAGGATTTAATATATGTTCAATTTCTTAAACACATATTTTTATGGTTTACATGATGGGTGTCTACCAAGATTAATGAAATTTTGGAGAATCATATTGATATAATATGTTTTAGATTTGTTTTGGAATAATACGATTAAATTTTATATAAATGTTTTTCAGGTATTGATAAAAATTAATATCGATATGAGCATTACATAAATATTAATAATATTTAACTATTATTATTATTACATGTAAAAAATGATGTAATGTAAACCATTGTAAATAATTTAATATAATTATTAAACATATTTCAAATATTTCATTCATATTCAATGTAGAAAAATAGATAAAATAGGATAATATAGAATAGAAAAATGAAAAATGTATTTTGGGGGACAACACATCATATACGAATGGCCATAGGCCATGAACCCACAATAGAAGAACTATAAGTGTTTTACACCAACCACTAAACATCATAATTTCCATGTTTATATGTCAATATTTTTTATTAAAAAATATATGGAATAAATATTATAATTGAAAAATAAGTGTTATTTTAATTTTTATTGATTAATAGATTTACCATAGTGGTTTAGGAAAATAATTAGAAGTATATGGAATTTATTAATTATTTTATTGATCTTATGATTTTTTTGAAAGTGAATTGTAATTATTCAGAAAAAAAAAATCATTTAAGTATATGTGTGGGAATAAGGATTGAATTTGAAATTTATTGAAGTATAAAAAATTGGTAAATTTTAAAATGTAAAAGTTTTTATGTATGTATATTAATTATATTCATATATATTAATATAATTCCTTCACAAAAAAAAATTACCATGAAGAGAAATTTTAACATATTACAATATTTTCTTATTTTATTAATGACCACTTAAGAAGCATTATAATTATGAAATTGGGGATGTCAACATTCCATTGATCATGAAATTTGTTGTCATCAATTACCACAATAAATTTTTTCAAAATATTTAATCATTTCCTCCACTTATATATATATAATTTCAACCGATGTATTTCTTCATGAAATCTTATTTATGTGTTGTTTCATGTTACCTTGGTAGCTCCCATCCTCTGTTATTAAGAGGATTTTTTACCAACCATTGTCACTATGTGGGATTTTTGTGAAATAATTGTCAAATATCAAGTCCTATATTACAAATATCATCTTTATATTGCATTTATGAAATTTAGTTATGGTTTTGAGATTGTAACATCATGAAATTTTAAAATATGAACATCATATTCAATTGTGTATATGGGAGGATGCACCGAGTATAGAAAAGAATATAAAATCACCGATAATTTTTGAAATATTTAATATTTTAAATATATTCATTCAATTATATATCATTTAATTCACAAAATATTGATTTATCTTGGATTAAAAAGAATAATGACTTTCATTAATGACTTGTCTTATATGTAAATTTGATCTCTACTAAGCATTATTAATATTATTATTTAAAATAAAGTTTAACTATTAGAAATTATATTGGAGATTAAAAATTAGATTAAAAAACTTATGAAATATATGATATAATTCCTTTTTTACCAATTAGATTAAAATGGATATAAAAAATAATTGACTATAATAAAAATGTTTTTATATAAAAAATAATTTTATTCACCGAAGGTATATTTTAATAACATATTTAATTAGTTACTTCCATTGGATTATATTGAAGAATTATATATATATATATAAATATTAAATATTTTTTTTATATTAGTTTAATTGGAATTTTCATAATAATATGATAATAAATACAAATTTAAACATAAAAACAATACATTTTTAAATTCAGTTTTTCAAAATTATGATGGAAACATTTTTTTAAACTTTTAAAAATTTTATAAATATTATACGAAAAAAATAAAATTATATTTCCAAATTGAATTTTAAAAATTATCGTATGGTTGTTTTTATATATGTTTTCAAAATATTCTTTTTTTGATGAATAATGAAAATTTTTGAATATCAATTGATAAATGAAATTTTATTTTGACATATTATAATCATAAATTATATTTTCATTTTTTTAAAGTAAATTTATATCAATAATAAATCAATTCATAAATATTTTATCATTTTAATAATTTTGAAATTGAATTTAGATATAAAATATTAGAAAATGTTTTAATATTTTACCCTAAAACCCATATTGTATGGACACATATACCTGATTAATATTAAAATCACTTATTGAAATTATGTATTATTATTTAGAAAAAAATTATTAAATAGTTTTGATCTTTATAATTTATAATTACTCTAAATTTCAATATAATTTTTTACTAAATGATTATCGAAAGAAGTTAAAATTAATTATAACAATTAAGAGAAACACTTGTTTTCCAAAGGGAAAAACATAAATCAAATGGGAAATAATGAACTAAAACATTAAACCCCCATTTAATGGACGTATTTATACCTTAACACATATAGAATCATGTTTGGTACATTATTTTATTAACGTGAAATGGAAAAAACGTGGGTGGATTACCCTTTTTAATGAATTTACATTATTCCTAATCAACCCACTTATAAGAGGCATCCACCTCACCCTCTTCTGAACACCTCTCAAAACACTTATTTTTTTCCTTCCAATACATTCCATAATTTCTTCCCAAAATACCACACCTAATCCTATAAGAATTATCTTGGTCCTAAATCCATCATCTTATGTCTGTTTTACAATCCTATAGAGGATACCCAAAGAACAGGTACTATTTAATTAAAAGTGAATTTTTTCGATATCCACCTCTAATATTTTTATATATAATGATTATACAACATCCAATGTCTCTTAAATATAATAATATGTAATTATATACATGTTATAACCTACATGGTTACCTACATCAATAAAATGGGTTACATAATTATTGCATGTGTGTATGGAATACTACCGCCTCATGAACTGATGACATTATTTTAACATTACCATATTTTATGGTTGGAAAAAATAGGGGATTTACATTTTATATATTAATATATTAAAAAATTTATGTTTTTATTCTTTTTTAATTAATACATTACACATAAATCGATTCTTTCCATTTTTGAGAATACGGTAATGTCGTTCATGTGTATTCTGGACTATAATCTCACGAATTTTTTTGATACGTTTAACATTTACATGGAATGTATTTAGGGTGGTTTTAATAAACATATTTAATATATTTTACATATCTATTAAAATATAATGATAAATTTAAAATATATTATTTACATTTATAAGGACCTGACAATGAACATTAAATATTCTAATGTTTCTAAATTTGAATTCATATTATTAATATTATGAGGGTCCTTATAGTTTAGAATTTTATTGGATTAGGTGAAAATATTTCAAACTAACCGCTTAAATTTAAAGTGGAAACTAAAACACAATAACAATTTCCACCATCAATTAAATGTATCTAATATAAAATATGGGTTATATTTATGAAAAATATTCCTAGTTCTCTCCATGATATGGTCTTTGTCCCCACTCTCCCTTTAAAACCAGGAAAAACATTTAGAAACATGTTATATGAAAAGAGTATAAGTATGTGAATTAAGAAAATTAATGTATTTTTTATTCCATGTATACTTAAAAACAAAAGAAATAATTTTAATAATGGTAATATGTTCACCCATAAAACTGAACCACAATAGCATACCTCATGAAATGATATGGTTCCTGCAAAACAAGATACAACACATAAATCATAATGTTTACAAAGTAATTCATTTCCATATCATTCTTATTTTACTATAGGTACTACAATACATAGGATGTAATCATCATGGAAATAGTTTGAATAATAACTTTATTATATTCCATTAAACACTTAAGAGAAACCCAACTAGTTTACTTCATTTGACTTTCCTGGGAATTGGAGAGAAATAACGGGCTCATCCATCCTCAGTTTAAGTTGGAACAACCCACACTCATAAATAATTTCCATGAACTATTAGATAATTATGAAAATAATTTCATTCAGAAAATATAAATTCTATAGGAAAATAACTTTTACATTTTGAATTAAATTTTTTATTTTACAAAGATGTGCACTCATAAATGAAAAATTTTTATTTTGAATAAAAAACTTGTAATAAAAACATAATAACATTAATTCTTAATGAAATAATATTTTTTCCATTCCATATATGATAAAAACATTTCTTTTAGCATTTCAATAAATATTTGAAAAATAGTCATTAAAAGAGGTGATTAAAGTTATGTCTCATAACTTGAGTCTGTTTTTTATGTAAAATATTTATCTTACAAAATAATTAAAAATTATAATATGTACATTCGTGATATTTTATTAGTTTTTATTAATTATTTTATATCAGTTACCATCACGTCATAAAAAATACATAATTATTTAGGATGATTTGATACATTTTGTTTATATTAGGTACATGAGTCCAAAATTAAATTGGTCAGATATAAATAGTTAAAATTGTAATAATTTGACCATATCAAGAATAATTTTCCTAACATGATTATAATTTCTTTATGTATATTATACTATCAAGTAAAATAAATTTGAATGGTTATGAAATATTTAAAACAGTATAATCTTGGTGATTCTAGGTCATACGAACACTTTTGTAACGTTTAAAATTTTCAATGATCAATATGGAAATAAGTTAAGTATAATTTTATCTTTCCATTATTATAATAATATCATTAATATGATATTAAACATTTATATTTAATTATATATATCTTTAATTTGATGCAGTGATGAAAAAAAGCACATCGCTTCATGGAGGGGATAGTTCACAAGCACTCACAAGCATAGTTATAATTATTATGTTCATGAAGTGGTAATAATTTAAATGATATATTGTTCAAAAATAATGAAACTAATACAATTAATTTCATATATAAACATCACTTCCATAATTGTAACCATTTTTAAGAGACAGTGATGGAAAATTAATTATATCTATTCAGGATGTTGTATTACACCATACACACAAATATTTAATTATATTCCCATTTTATAAAAGTATAGATTTATTTGATGGATGATAATAAAAAATAAAATATTAGTATATTTTGGATATTAGAGTTATTATTTGATAATGGTTGAATAAAATTTTAAGGAAGTAGAAGAATAAATAAAACACGAACAAATAATTAATAACAATATATTATCATTGGATAATATTCTATTCCTAAAACCTAAAGGAAATTAAGGGTGGTGTTATTCCTAAACTGTTATATATAGAATATGGGTATGGATTATAGGAATAGATTCTGGCTGAACATTTTTTATCGATTTTTTTTAGGTGCGATGAAAATATAAGGGATTCACCCTTTTATAAGAGTGGGGAGGTGGACTCTTTGAATTTTACATGATATTTTATTAATGAAATTTCATTATTCTAAATGGAACCAAAATGAAGTATTTCATATACAGGATGACTATGGGTATAACAAAACACCATCCATTGAAAATGAGTGATGTTTTTAATAATTTTTTAATCACTATATTTGTTATTTGACACTTATTTAACACTTTAACATATAACATTACAATATTATGGATAGAAGGTGCAAGAGATATACCTCTGTTTAAAAATGGACATCCCCCTTATAGTCAGAAGCCCACAAATTCACATGTGTGGACTAAAATTCATAGGCTTACATAGGTGTATTGGAACCCTAAAATTATAAATCATCTATCCAATGGCTTTGATAATCTAGTATATATTAATTAGTACCCCATAATTATGGCCCATAAACTATACACAACATTCATTGTTGAAATTGATAAAGAATTTCCTCCACTGGGGAAAATTTCAACCACAAAAAATGATCAGAAAACAAATTTTATTCTCAGATATTAGAACCTTCCACATTTATGTCATCACTTAATGATGGTGTTCAATGAATTAAAAAATCATAGAGTTTTTAAGTAACTATTTTCTCAAAAACATAATGTTTCATCACGGATAAAAGTGTAAAAAGAGAAGAAGGAAATAAAGTGGACAAATCTCAATAGGGATTGGCCTGATTAGGTAAGAAGACTGATTTTTGTAAGATTTAAAATACAATTAATTCAAGGATAACATGGATGAAGAGATTGACGACAAAAAACTATTCTTCAACTGGATGAAATAATTGAGAATATTAAAATTTATCTAGAAACAAGTAATTATGAATATATAAGGATATATTTCATGGTTATTTACTCTAAATTTCATTAGATTTAATTTCCATTATACACTCCTTTCAAGAAATGTAAATCATGATTGATATCATCTTCCATGATTAAGCTGAATCCATTTCAATAGATTCTTTTACTTTAGATAAATTGTTACAGATACTGGATACAAACCAAACATCTGAAAAAATGAATGTTCAAAACGTTTTATCCACTCAATTGCCTTTTAATGATCATGATTAACCTGAATAGATGCTAGAAAATACTCAAGTGTCTGAATTATCACATTAAAATTTGGTTAATGATAATACAATATGTGAAACATCTATTAAAAGTAATTTTAAATGAAGTGAAACTGACATAATAGGTGTACGTGGGGGGCACCAAACATCCATATGTTCCCAATTTGATGAAAAGGACTAATATTTTTGAATGAAATAAAAAAACTAATGAAAATATAATGTGGGATAACACCCCAATATCTAGGTCAAAATGAGGATTTCCTTCCGGAACTGCCAATGCATATCCAACCTTGACCCTAAATATACCTTATGGATGATTTCAGTTAAATATAACCCTGATATTCCTATTGTGGCAGAACCAAATAAAATTCTAACCAATAATGATATGTTTATTTTTAAAAGTAGGAATCATATCTTAGAAAAAACTATGAATCACTCTATCCTTGAACAACTCCATCTTCAGGTTCATAGATCTATATAATTTACTACTATTGTTCAGGAGGTTGTTCAATTTATCAGATGCATTTATTCTAATGAAATAAAGACAAATTTCATCACTTTAGTTTATTTTTTCAACAATTATAATGATATGAGATCGATTTGGGCCCAAATAAAATAAAAATTTAGATACATTATGGAGTCTATGGTGGTGTTAAGAAATTTCAACTCCATTCTACATGATGATTATAATATGGGGATGTTTTTGGTTTGGACAGCATCAAGTACATAAATTATAGTATTGAAGATAACAAATTACTTAATGTCAACCTCACTGGAGCCAAATCTCAATGGTGTGAGGGATTAAAGAAATGAAAATTAATTTATAAATGATTCTTTTTCAGGATATTATTGATATATCTCTCGTTTCACTCTAGAAAATGATCATTTATATCATCACCCCATTATGGATAACTTCCAAGAAGATTATAAGTTGTTTCCTTTACCCTTGAGTTTCAAAAATGTGTAGAAATAACTTCTATAATGCAACTGAATCTTATTGGACTATAGGTCATGATCTATGATAAATACCAAACCATTTAACTTCATCTACAGAATGAAAAATTTGAAGGTTTTTATGAATGATTGGAGAAGAATATTTTTAGAACTCTTAAGGAATGAACTGATTCTTGGGAAAAATCTCTCTAAGTATGTAAAGAGGAAATCACTAAAAAAAATTCTTGGATATATTACTCAAGTGGTATAAATGTCTTCCAAACTCCAAAATCTAATTAGGATTGAGGAAAACATTCAAAAATAAAATTTCATTTCCTTGTGGTTTAATTATGGGGATATATATACTTTGTTCTTCTATTCCCTCTAGAGGGATCGAAGACCCAACAAGCCACATTCACTTTTAATGGATAGATATCAAATTATTAATGAAAGGAAAGCCCTGTAAAATAATAGAATTTTCTTCATATGAGAACATTTTCATTGGTACTTCATGAAATATGGATCCAAGGGAAGGAATTATTCAAAATATATTCATGGAGGTAGAAAATGTTCTAATCACATCTATTCCTTATGAAATTGACGTTAGGGAAGCTATTTTTGGTCATAAAAGGAAATAATCACCAGGGCTAGATGGCTTTACAAGTTAAATACTCCAAAATTTTTAGGAGGTCATCCAGATTTTGATTCCAAACTATTTAGGAATTTTTGAAAGGGTGGGTCATTCTCTCATTTCTTCAATTCCCAATTTATTTCCCTCATCCCAAAAGTGGTTAATTCTAATAAAATATTCAATTCAGATCGGTTTCTTTTGTTGAAAAAATACACATAACTATTACCATTATTTTTTCAAATAGACTAGCTCATATCTCAAATCATATTATTTCATGGAATTAGTTTGGATTTTTTTAGTGATTAAATAAACAATACTAAATAATTTCTACCTCAGAATGTGTTAATCATATTAGGAAATCAAATTGTGGAGGTAACATTTATGTAAACATTTACATTAAAAATTATTTTAACACTATGGACTAGGGATTATTATACAATACTATCTTGTCATTTTGATTTAGTGAAGATCATATCATAATGATTAAAACCCTTACTTTATATTCTCTCATCTATATCTTAATTAATGGATCCCCAGAGGTATAAGTCATTTTTTCTTTGTGGGTGAGGCAAGGACACCCTATCTATACAATAATTTTTTAAACTAAAGAAAATTATCTCACCAAACTCTTCCTTCACATAGTAAACTATAAGTACATGAATACCCATAGGAAACGAAGAGGTAACTCATTTCCTTCTAATATTTTTTGGAAGTTGATATTATCATATTTTCTCTAGGTTATTGGTGGAATTTTAAAAACATATTGGGGTCACATTTTCATTATGAATGTGTCACATTCATGGGGGTTAGTTGGATAATGTTCTTTACTAACATTCCCTAAAATATTTCATCCAAAATAAAAAATAGACGGATCAATGAATTGGTAATAATGTATTTCTGTCTACCATTTTTTTATCTTTGTGTTCCCATTTTTTTAGGGTAGGTCGAGTGCTTCTTTATTCATCAATTTTTTGAGCCAGGTCATAAGAACAATAAATTCATGGAAGGTAAAATCTATTTTTATTATTGGAAGTTCCTTCCTTGTCATGACTATGATTATCTCAATGATGGATTATTCATTCATGTTGTACACCTAGCCTAAATCTGTTATTAACTACCTTAATGTTATGATGAGGAAAATCATGTGTAGTGGTAGTATTTTGGAATCAAATATTATAATAACACCATGTAAGAAATTGTGCATCCTTGTTTCTTTTGGGGACCCTAGAATTAAGAGCCTAGCCCTATTCAATCAATCTCTATAAGCCTAATTAATTTGGAAACATCTCCATGAAATCATATTCCCTTATTTTCCTTAGATCTATATTTATTGATAGATTAAATTCAAGGAACACATGCTACATAGAATCCCTGAAATGGCCTAAGATTGAGGATATCATTCATGAAATCATCATGCATGGACAATGGTTGGTCAATGTCAACTCCCCCCATCTACTGGTCTAATAGATGGAGTAGGAATACCCTAATTAATTAGATTGATCTATTTTACAATAACATTGAACTTAATCAATATATCAATAATTAAGTGTAAAATATAAATAACCTTCCTCATAAAATCCAATAGGCTTTCTATTTCAAGGACTTATTCTACAATTGTAGCATTCTTATTTAGGAGATGGCCCCAAATGAACAAAATAATTCTAAATACATATAAAAATATCTTTTCCATGGATCCCATTAATGGATTGGTGAATTTAACAATAAATGTCTCTCCCAGTACAGATTCATGGTGTTATATCAGTTATCTATTAACAAAATTCCTTTTTATGTCAACTTGCACCAGGTTGGAATTAATATCTTCTATCGGTGTGTGCTTTCTCATCAACACCGTAACGATTTTGGTTATATTTTTTTAAAATGAAAATTATCATGTTCACTATTGAAGAGAATATTTGACATAGATGATGTCTGTCCATTAGTTTCATGTGTAATTGTAGAATTTCATGATACTCTATTTGATATTCGGATGTGTTAGTAGATTTGCATTCTTTTTAAGGATGAATGTATTGAGATGATATATCATATCTGGAGAGAGAGTAGAAAATAATTAAATAATATGAATTGCATCAATGTTCAAACTTTTCTCATTGATGTGGTGTTAGAAGTCTGAAATTTTAATAAGATTCACACTATGAGCCATAGTAATTTGGTGCATGATTTCATTAGTATGAGGACACTAAACATTAATTTTATCTTTTCTCCACCCACCAACATAATTGAGGTAAGTTAGATCTATCCATTAACCAGGTGTATTAAATGTAATTCACATGATTCCTTATATGGAAACCTAGGGCAAGTGGGATATGGGATTATCTTACAAAATTATGCTGGAAATGTCACTGAGTAATAGTATGGACCTTTTGGCCCATCATAGTCCTCCGAATATGATGTTTCCGGTCTGATAAAGTTGGTTGACATTGCAAAGAAAATTAATTGGAAGAACATAATTCATTATTATGAATCCATAACCATAATCCAGAAGATAGGAAATTTAAAACGGAATCACTCATAGATGTCGATAGAAAAGATGATTGAGTTCATGTATCAGCATTCATCAAGGAGTTACATCATTATGGAGGTATTTCATGAAGCTAACATACTTGTAAGTTCACAAACAAACAAACGGGTGACAAGTGAGGACATTATTTTCACTTGAAATATATAGAATGATTTTATTAAAATATTTCTAAATAATCATTGTATGATGCCTATATTTCGTTTGTTCTAAGTATTTCCTTAGTAATGCAACATTCGTGTGCTAAAATTTTGTTAAAAAATCCCATGTCAACATGGAGTTTTACTTTTTAATTGTCAAAATTGTTAATATAAAATGAAAAAATACTAATAAATGTTACATTGATGAAATTTGAATCCTTATTATAATTATTTGGCCAAATTTGGGTTTTTTAGAAAATTTATAACATTAATTAAATATAATTTATTTTAAAATGTCATTAATTTCAATGTTTACACTATTCAGTTATTATATTTTTTTCAATATCATAATAAAATGATAAATATAAATTTTTTCCGAAAAAATCACTAACATGTAAAGTTCATATAGAAAATTATTTTATGACATTAATTATGAAAGATTATACTTATTTAATTATTTTTAATAACATTTATTTGATATTTCGAATAGTTAAAAAATTACTACATCATTATTGGAAGCCTTCAATTTAGATATAAAATATATAACAATTAAAAATAAATTTCCATGATAGATACATGTTTTTTAAAATTCCATAATCTATTTATAGTGGAATATTCCTTCTAAATAAACGTATATTTAAACAATATATTTATTAAAACATATGTAGGGAAATAATGACTTTTATAAAAAAATCAACTACAATATGGGTTTTAAATTCATACTAGTTTTCAAAAGAGGTCAGTAAGTAAAAAAATTGTTATTTTGGTCAAAATACAGTGATTAAATAAAATTAATCCATGTTTTAGGGTAACTTTATAAAATTTATAATATAATTTTTACCCTTAAATACTTCATTTACAATTAAATTTGGTAACAATTATTAATAATGTTACTATTCACATTGTCAAAAAATATAATGATCATATTTAAATAGTTTTTAACTAATTATTCAAAATATGTAACCCATTTTTAAATTTTAAATTCAAATAATTTTTTAAAATTAAGTACAATATATTCCCATTGACTGTGTGAGAAAACAAATTATTAGAGTGAAAACATTCAAAAGATAGAAATGTTTTTAATTCCAAATTAAATGTGAAATTTATTGATGGACCCAAATTTATTAAGATATATTAAATTGATATAATTATAAATTAAAACCAATTAAAAATATTATTTCTCATAGTAAATCATTTTGATGATAATGTTATTTTTAATTACAAACTAGTTCTTTTTTATATTCATAAAAAAAAACCTAACAAAAAAATACCAAATATTCATCCAAAGTAAATTATTATATTCTTAAATCTATAAATAACATTATTTTTTAAATATAATTGTTATAATATTGTGAAATTATATATTTAAAACAGCCCCAACATCAAAAGAATGTGAAAACCACCTTTTTAGAAAATTAAAACTTTTATAAGAAAATTTTGATTTTTTATTATATCATGCCTATAAGACTCATAATATTAATGTTAAAAATATATTTATTAAATTATAAATTTAATTAATCTTATCCATAAACATTAATTTTTTTATAAAAACACTTGTGCACATTTAAATAATGTTTCAGAAAAACTATTCCATTTATTTTTGAAATGGTTTTTTTTTCATTTATAAAAAATTGTTCAATGAATTATATATACATGTGTGAATCTAATTTTTCTCATTTTGTCAATTATTTTCATACCCATATTTAGATTATATAATTTATAATATTACCATGTATATAATAATATTTACTTGTACATTTAAGCTCGATGTGGCATATCATGTACGCTATTGATCATAGTGTTTCATTCATAAAATATCGTGATGTTTCATTATCCACCAATTTATAAAATATAAATCCATTGATATAAATATTTGATAAAAAACTATGTGTTGTAATTTCAAAGAATCCTTTTTTGAAATACCACATCAGAAAAAAGATTAATAAAATATCCACATTAAATATAAGGGATGTGAAAAGGTCAAATAAGATAGCACATTCTAGGGTCCCATGTTGGAAAACTGGAATATAGAAGAGAAAAAATATACCATGTACAAATGGATGGCGATAGATAACATAGTAATGAGAAAGTTACCAATAAAATACCAATATATCAATTATGGGTTAAAAGCTCGTTGAATACTTATTAAAAAAATTAAACAGATAATGTTTCTATTTCAGGATTGTTTTCATGGATTTAAAGAATTATTTTACTACCTATACTGATTAAATAAGGTAATATACTTAGTTTTCATTTATAGTTTCATCCATTAATAAATTTCAACCACAAACACATATTTTTCTATAACCAATGATTATTGAGGATGAATATTTCATGCATGTAACACAATAATTAACTTCTAGAGAATCAAATTGTAACAACCCATGATTTTGAAAATAAATTTAATATTTAATTCATGTAATATTGAGTCTCTAAAAAACACCACATTGTTATAACCTAGCTAATTAACATAATTTTACCACCCATGTGATTTGAATTTCAAAAATCTAACATAAATTGTTGCAATCAGTAAGTTATTTAGAGTGTTATTTAACCAAAATAATTTTTGGTGAATGGTAACAAACCCTAATGAATTTTAATGATACACAAATGATATAATCATACCGTTATGAATAATAACATCACTTATGATATTATATATATTGGACTTAATTGAACATATGATGTATCTATGTTTTGGAATGGGCAAATAAATGTTTTTAAAATAATATTTTTCAAGTAAATTTAGAGTTTAATTAAAAATTAAATTATTAACCATTAGAAAACAATTTTTAAAAAATGGATATCATTTTTGGAATCTATAAAATAAAAAATATTTTGGTATAATTTTTATGATTTTTTAAATACTTGAATATTTGATGAATAGTAAAATACAGTAATTATCCGTATATATACATTATCTGTTAAATTCAATATTCCTAGCATCATCGCTAATGTAGGAAAACATGGTTTGAACTCACATGAACATTTTACTATTCATGGTCCCAGGAATCTATCCTTTTTATAGTCTTTGGAAGGATAATAAAAAATGTGTAAAATAATGGCAAAACCCTCAACTTCTCTACTATAAACCCCCTCACTCCCTAATCTATTCACTCCAATAAAGCCTTATTCCTTGTTAAAATTATGATAAAATTTCCTCCCACTATCCCCCCCATGGACATAATCTCTTGTATCATAATAAGACCAAATACTCTTCCCTTAAGAGTCTATCATGGATGGTTAATTCAAGAGCTAAAAATACTCTTTTCATTTCATTTATTTTCATGTTCATTTGTTTTCTTCCCATTCTTAACATATCACAAGAAAAATGGTGTTAGCACAACAGTACCATAAATATACTATAATATTGTTAATATAATGGGATAATTCATCTTTATTTCTCATTTCTTCCTCATTTATTTTAAAAATGAAACATCGTCCGAGATGTATTGATTTATCATTTCCAACAACAACGATGCATTAGATTTGATTTTACTTCTTCAATATTGGCCATTAAACCATTTTTATAGTTTAATCAGACTATTATATATGTATTTTACCTTATTTATTGTTTTGGAATCCATATGCACTCATGAGGTAAAATAATAATACAAAACAAGGTAATTGTTAGGAAAATCACCAATTAATCCAAGTGTTTATCATTAATGTTTTGTATAATGAATCAACTTCCCTAGAAATATAAAAATGAATTTAATAACCATGTATTATTCTGAATTTTCATTAATAACATATAAAATAATTTTTTTTCTTCAACTCCCATCTTATAAGAGCTACCATACTCGTTTATAAGTGAGCTGATCATGAATATTATGAAAACGGGCACTCAAGAACAATGAAATTGAATCTCTTTAATAATCTAAAATGATATTAATGAACATAGTAAAGTAATAATAAACCAAATAAATGTATAACGAGTATTTAAATATTTAAATAATGATTCTAATTTTGGTATTCCTGTAATTTTGATCGGGAGATGAACACCCTCAGATTTATGGTAAGAGATCCTCTCTCTCATATTTATTCAAGAAGCCCCCTATGTTGTGTCATTTTATTTTTAATTCATAATTATGGGATATGATTTTAATCCTCCCCCATACTGACCATATAATATATAAACAACTGTATACCTCTTTACCTTTCATTAATCCCTCACAAGAAAACATTTTAACATGCTTAAATGTTTTTAAGGGTTTCCTCATCTCACTTCCATTTTTACGAGATATTCCTTATTTAATAGTATTAGTTTTGTATGATGTATGCATAAAACAAATTTATATTTCATATCCTGAATATAATAATTTTTTATATATTAAATGTATAATTTTATGATAATTAATTTTGGGGAAAATGTTCCAATTTACAACAATGTTGTAAGTATATTCAACCCGAACATCCTTTTTCATTCGGGTTGGTATTATTCTCTACACACCTTAATGGAATTTTTATTTATTCTTATTTATTCCTAATTAATTATGTGTGAATGTTATATAAATTTTTACCAATAATAATCCTTCATTATTTTTTGGGGAGTTAATTGTTTTAAAAGAATAGTTGAAAACTTATTCCTAAATACAAGCCCAATTCAAGGAACATCTTGAATTCTAATATATTTTTAAGTTCACTCAATAGTGAATTTCAAGATATTTTTATCATTATAAAATCACACATGTTAACATGAAAATCAATTTGTTCATTTCTTGTTTTATGAAATCATGCATTTCTTTTCTCTTTAAAATATCTTTAATGAATTCCTTAAACCTAACAAAAAGATTTTAATTCTAATGCTTCATTAAAAATTCTTTTTACATGACATCACATAAGTGGGACAACATATTTTACTAAAATGTAATATCAATGTACATACATTTTTTTGGGACATACATGTTTGAAAAATTATTTATGACAAATACAAATGATTTAATAAAAGAACGCTTCTTTTCAAAGTAAAATATATTTTTCTCACATCACATTAACTTTTATGAGATATATCTCTTGTTCACAACATTTTCCCTGAATTTTGGGTATGAAATACCCCTTGGAATATCATAACAAGAGTCTCATTATTCCCATGATATTATAAGGGATTATGATTTCAAAATTTCAATGTGGTTTGTGACACTTTGGTATGTTTATGGATTATTTCCTCATGAATTTCTCAATGGTCTCTTTTAGATGTGACATTATTTATGTCAAAATTTGATGATGAATATTATATTTCATAGAGGTTTATATGTTATGATATGATCTAAAATAATTTTTATGGGATCTAGATTAGTTTTAATGTGAATGTTATATCTTAATATCATTCACCAATTTACATCGAATGGTTAGTGTTTATGTTTAATGTACGAGGAATGGTATTTACATTTATTATATTAGTTTCAATATGAATTAATATAATGTTTACTTTTATCCCTGTTCTTAAAAGGAATGTATTGGACTTATTTGTGATAGGGGGGTCCTGCTATTGACTATTGGTGCATCGGTGGTTCAAATTAGGCAATCTACGGTTTGGCGCGAGGCCTGAAAAAAATGGTTATTTATGGTCTTGGGATGAGGACTTGACGTTATGGTTATGATGTCTTGAATTATGTATTACCTCATTATAAAACTATTATTGAATGATTATGTGGTTATTATACTAGTAGAATACCAATAATTATGTTTTATGATGGAAATATTTAATCATCTCATATTCCTGCTACATTATGTTCATGTTTAATTTAAAGGATTTTTTATGTTATTAAACAAGAATAATGTTTATGATTATGATAAATTCCACTATATTGCTTACCCTTACTATGAATCTATGGTCAACCCTTACTTATGATTCATTTTTTAAGGACATGATGATTTTTATCATGAATTACCTGTAGAGATAAACATAGAGTTGTGGATGTTTCCAATAAAACTTATTTAATGCATTTCATTTAAAGTTATAATATTGAACTTATGTATGTATCTCGTTACGAAATTTAATAAACTACATATTCCATTAGGATTTTTTTATATTCCAATGTAATTAAATATGTAATTGGATCTGACAACATGGGGTCGAGTTCTTAAAGTTAGTATCAAATAAATTTTTATAGAAATCCTAGAATCTAGATATAGAAAAATTATATTAGACAATGAAACCCTAAGATAAACTTTGTGTATAATAATACGAGTAAAAACTACAATTATTGTAGGGAATTGATTATGTGGTTTATCAAGAAAATTCATACCTGTTTGGATATGAAAAAGTATATGTTGATATAAAACAGATGTATCTAGTGGTAAAACCTGAAAACACTGATTCGAGCTAGACACAAACTAGATCTACTACCTGGAAAACAGACTTTTTGTCCTCTTGGTTCGACACTCCCAAGGGATAGGATTTAGTAAACTTATTTTATTATTACAAACCATTATCAAGTATTTATCCCCCTCAAGTAACCAAATTATATGGTTCTAGGATTTTTGATGAAATACTTTCTGTTTTGTGTTATACCTTGTTTAGAGATATTCAGAGTTCATAAATTTGGGAGCTAATATATTATAAGTAATTTATTAGAAATGTAACATTGTAGATGGAATGATAACTCCACTAATTCACATTATTCAATGGGTTGGAGGGATCATATGACTTATTGTAATACCCCATCAATTCAAAAGAAGATAGTTTCCCATGTTTCCTCATCATATAAGAAAATAATATCATTTGTTTACAAGTTATGTAAAGAATTATATGAGCCCTATAAATTTGAAGGGATGTAAAAGATGAATAGGATGGTAATGAAAAATTTAGATAAGGGGATGAAGGGAATGAAGTGGTTTCCCACATGTGATTTCTGTGGAAAGAATCATCCTAGTAAATGCTTGAAGGGAATTGGAGTATTTTTATATGTGTGGAGAAATATGAAACAAATTTCATGATTAAAAGTGTAAGAAAAAGGTTTCTGATGTACACTACATCAAATGAATAGTGATGGGACACTATGCGAATCAATGTCCAAGAGTCAAAGGAATACGCCCAAAATGATGTATCTGGATAATTATAATGTTATGAAACTACCGCATATGATGTGGAAGGATTAATATTACTCATTTAGTGTCATGTAATTTGATTATTTTATCAGCAATGTACTGGTTAGAAGAATTTTGTAATATATGAGGAGTTTAATCAAGTATTATTTAATTAACTATTTTAGGTCATATAATGAAGTGTACCAAAGATAAGTAACTTTGTGGGATGTTAATATATTGGTAAAAAAATATGGTTGAGTGAAAGACAACCCTAAATATATTCATGAAGATTAGGGTAATGATGAATTAATGATTGATTTGGGTAAGTACTGACTTACTTAAAAAATTATTAACCACATATCGATAAGTGGTTATACTACCATTGATGGAGTTTACAACATTTTTTGACACACGGAATATATCCAATAGAATTTGTAAGTATGAAATCATTATTTGAATAATGATTTATTGTAATATGATTTATTAACAAATTTTAAGAGGACCCATGACGATGATATTCATATGTTTGGAATGTGAAAATTTTGGGTTGATTCATGTTGATTAATGGAAAATAAGTTAGTAGGTTCCTTGAGTAGGATAGATCACGGAGTCCTAAAAAACAAGAATTACCAAGGACCCTATGAACATGGATCCAATGGGGATGGATATATGAATTATTCGTAAGTATTCGATCATGATCTTTTAGAAATTTAAACCATTTATGAAATGGTTTATATAGATCATTTTATGAGAATTTAGACATTAATTTCACCCCAAGATTTTACTTATGCTAAGAGATGATTTATAGGTAGTTCAAGGAACAATTAAAGGATAAGATTATGTTTATGAAATATAAACATATATTTATACATTTATAGAGTGGAATAATCCATCAACACTATAAAAAGAGTCATAAATATTGTTCTGTTATCATAATCATTGATAAAGTTATTGAAATTTTTCATAACTCTAGTTTATGGTTTTTTGGTAATACAGTTTTATATAAACTTGTTTTATATCAGTATAAATTCATATTTTTTGTTTTCCTCCATGATCATGTTTTCAATTCCAATAAACATCACTTAATTTGAAAGAATACATTATTCATTAATTTATATATTATTTTTTGAACAACTCTTTTCCCTTAAACTATTTATAGAGGATATTCTATTAACCATACTTTTTATATGGGTTGTTTTTCATGAAGAAATTTTCATGTAAGGAGGGAACAATGTAATAACCCGTGATTTTTCAAATAAAATTAATATTGAGTTCACGAAACACTGAGTCTCTAAAAACACCACAATCATATAACCTATTTAGTAAACATATTTTTACCACCCCTATGATTTGAATCTCGAAAATATGACATTCATGGTTACGATCATCAAGATATTTACAGTCTGATAGGAAGAACATAATTTTTAGTGAATAGTATGATACCCTTATGAATGGTAATGTTACCCTTATGAATAGTGAAATACAATTATTAATTGTAAACTTATATGTGATTGAATATATATAGGGTTTTAGTTAAATTATGACGTACCTATGTGTTGGAATTAGTAAATAAATATTTTAAAAACTATATTTTTCTATGAAATTATGATTTAATTTAAAATTAAATTAAAAATATATAGAAAATTATTTTTTGAAAAATTTACTTCATTATTGGATTTTATAGGTCAAAAAATTGTTAGGTTGAATTTTTGGGATTATTATGAAATACATGAATTTTTTATGAAAAGTAAAATACAGCAATGTTCTGTATATTTACACTGTCAGTTAAATTAAATAGTTATATAATAATTGATAATGTAAGCACACTTGGTTAAAAATCACATGCACAAATTAATATTCTATTTCACAAGAATAAATTCTATTGGTTGTTTTTGTAAAAATAAAAAAATAATGAGTAAAATATTGGGAAATCCCACATCTCCTCCTCTATAAACCCCACCAATCCCTATTATCATCACTTCTATCAAGCCATGTTACATTTCTAAATAGTAATAAAATATACTCCTAATATACTCCCCAAAACCACTATTCCTTATTCTCATAAAAATTCCAAATCCTCTTCCATTAAAAGGCTCTCAAAGAGGGTAAATTCAAGAGGTAAAATTATTCTTATCATTTCATTCATTTTCATGTTCCTTTGATATCTTTTTATTTCTAAGATATCCATAATAAATGGTGTAAAATATCAGGTATCATTAATTTACTAGAAATTTTTTATGCCAATATGATAATTAATCTTCATCTCTTCATTCCACTTCATTTATGGTAAAAATGAAACATCGTCTAAGAAGTGTTGATTTATCACATTGAAGGACAACGATCTTTCAATTTGATTTACGTTCTTCCACTCAGGTCATGAAAATATATTTAATGTTGAACCAGACTATTATATATTTATTTTATCTTATGTAATTTTATGTAATCATTATTCACTCATGTTGTAAAATAGTAAAATAAAATAATTTAATTGTGATAAAAATCTCCATCTTAATCCAAGTGTTTATCACTATTGTTTTATTTAATGAATCACCTTCAATCCAAATAAACAAATGAATTTTATTACCATTAAATCCATTGAATGATCAATAATAACATATAAAATAAATTCTTTACTTTAACTCCCATATTACATGAACTACCATAATCATTTATAAGTAAGTCGATCATGAACATTATGAAAACTACCACTCACACAAAATAAAATTGAATCCCTTCGACCATATAAAAGGCAATGAATTAACTTTATAAAGTCATAATTTAAAAAATTAATTTATGTATGGTTTTTTAATTGTTAATAAATGAACCTAATTTGGTTATTTATGTCACTAAGATCAAGTAATGAACACCCTCAGATTTAAGGTAAATGGTCATATGTCTCACTTTTATTTAAGGATCCACCCTATGATGTGTTCATTTATTTTTAATTCGTAATGATGGGGTATGTTTTTTACCCCCCCCCCCAAATGCCATTATGGTATATAATCTAAATTATACCCCTTTACCTCTCTTAAATCCCTCAAAAGAACACATGTTACCATGTAGAAATGTTTTTAAGGGTCTCCTCATCCCACTTCCATGTTTGTAAGATATTCCTTATTCCATACTATTTATTGTGTATTGTGTATGAATAATAAACATTGATCTTTCATAACATAAATCTATTTATTTTCATGATATTCAATTAATCAATTGATGATAATTAGTTTTGGGGCATAATATTCAATTGATTAGAAGGATGTAAGTATTTTCTTCTCGATCCTCCATTTTTTATTCGAGTTGCTTTTATTCTCTACAAAACTCAATGAAATTAGTATTTATTCTTATGTAATCTTCAGAAATTATTTTTTAATGTTCATATATAATTTTAGAAACCATAATCTTTCTTTTATATATGAGTAGTTAAATTTTTTTAATTAAAATTTCAAAAAGTCACCAAATATCCAAGCCCTGCTAAAGGAACTTCCCAAATTGTTACCTATTTCTATGTTCACACTATAATCGATTTTACTCCATATTTATCCTTCTAAAATCAAAAAATATCACATGAAAATCTATTTTGGCTCCTTTTTTGTTTTATTAATGCAAGAATTCCTTTTCGCTTTAAAATCTCTTTAATGAATTCCGTAAACCGCACAAAAATGTTTTAATTCAAAAGCTACGTATAGACACTTTATAAGTGATTTCATTTCATTGGGACCTCATTTATGCCTCATATGTAATATCAATTTAGAAAAAATAAATTTCTAGGTTATAAATTTTTAAAAATAAATTTATGAAAAATAAAATGGATTTTCCAAAAGAACTATTTATTCCAATGTAAAGTTGTTTTTCTCACCTCAAATTAACTTTTATGAGATATATGCCTTGTTAAACACTTATTTATTGCATGTTGTGTATGTAATTTCCATTTTTATATCATATCAAGGGTACCCTTATTATCAGGATATTCTAAGGGATTATGATTTAAATATTTCAATGTGGTATTGGTTAACTTTGAATGTTTAATGATTGTTTCTTCAAGAATTTATTAATGGTATCGTTTAAAAGTATAGTCATGTATGTAAAAATACATTGAATAATTTTGTATTTCATAGTGTTTTATATTTTATTATATCATCTAAAATATTTTCTAAAAGGTTTTATGATTAGTTTGAATGTAGAAGTTCTATCTTGATACCATTCACAAATTTACTATGAATGATTACTATATGTGTTTTTATTGTATGGGGAAAGTTATTAATATTTCATATGTTACTTTTAATGTAAATGTATATGTCATTTATGATTATCCCAATTCAGAAGAGGAATTCATTTTACTTAGTAAGTGTTGGTTGGGTGCTCCTATATTCCCATGGTGCATTGGAAGGTCTCGTGAGAAAAACAATGACCTTGGCATGAGGCCTTGAAAAAAATACTTATTTATGGTGTTGGAATAATCCCTTGATGGTATGGTTATTGTAACGCCCCGACCCTAGTTATCCAGAGTCAGTGCAATATTACATAACATTGACATGATCACAAGAAAGATCAAATCTCGAAAGACCGATTGGTTTAGTAGCCTTGGAAACACTAGATATATTAATAATGTTTTATATTACATCATAAAGTAAAAAAACTACTACAACAGCATATTGTATCTATAGTCCACACTATTAACCCCTCATAATATCCCTGCAGGTTATTCATAATTTACATCTTCACTTCCTAGGAAAAATAAAACATAGAAAAGGGGTGAGCTCAAATGCCCAGTAAGGATAATAATATAGCGGAAACTTTCATAAATAAGAATAAACATTTAAGGCAATGTATAAATAAAACAAAAGCCTTTCAAACTTGAACTTTCAACATAGTATGGCATAAATAAAATGAAATAATGCCATTTACTTATTCACATGGATATTCTACTAATTGAATAATCACATGCAAAAGCAATAACCACTTTCATAATGATGGAATGCATAATGCCAGACTATCATAACCACATAGCCAAGGCATCGTGCCAATACTACAAATAAGATTTTGTCAAGGCCTTGTTCCAAGACACTAGTTTGTCTCATGAGACCTACCAATGCATCGAGGAGCTATAGCGGGCTCCAACCGTCACATATTAAGTCCAATGCATTCCCATATGAAAAGGTTTAAACATAACATAAACATTCGTATTAAAACTAGCATACGAAATGTCAATACTTTCACCATAAACGATAAATGGTATAAAAATAGCACATCCACAGTCAAACATATCACAAAACCTTCAATACTATATAGAAGTTTTGTATCATAATAAATCAACTTCAAATGAGCTTAAAATCCATCAAATGATGTTGACATAGATGAAAGAAAAACTATTTGAGAGAAATATCTCCTTTTTGAAATCATTTAAAAGTCACACATTTATAAAGGAAGTAATTAAAAAGAGATTTTTGAATCAAAGTGTCCCATACCACTTTGAAACTTTTGAAAGTAATTAACATTTTTAAAAACATTCATGTCTATATAAATAAATCCTTAAAAACCATTTTCAAGACATGTACATTAATTAAAAAGATTTAGAAAGATAAATCTTTAAAACATTTAAAATTCTGATTTTGATAAAGATTACCTTTCTGAAATTCTTAAAATATTCATTTTGAAATCATTTAAAAGTCACACAATTATAAAATAAAACATTTACTTTGAAAATATCCTTGTATGCTTGTAAGGGAAGCTTTGACGATTTTATAACGGCGGTAAATAGCCGCAGCCACCGTATAAGTTTAAAAAAACATTCTTACCTTAAATTTGTCGAAAAGTAAAAAAGTGCCTTGTTTGGAAAACGATGGAAATATTCCTTTAAAAACACATAAGGGAATAAATTACTTTAACCCATATTCTTTGTTAATAGTAAAAATGTTTTGAAATACATTTTGAAGAAACATGGATGTGGATGATAAAGAAATCCCAGTAGATTATTACGTATAAACAACCTAAAATAATGAAGAGATTGGGAAATAAACCCTTACCTTGCACTTTTACTTGGATGGGGTAGGTTAACCTCCTGTATAATGGTGAAATAATTGTTATTAAATTATTCAATAATCATATACATTAAAATGATATCATATATGATCTTTTAACATTGCTTTGTTAATAATATCTTAAAATTATCGTCGTTTCACGTGTTAACTTACTTGTTTTCTTTTGTATGTTTTGTTACGTAAGACATGTTTGTAATGGATAGGTTGTATATTATTCATATCCAGAATTATATCAAGTCCTTAAACATCATTTTTAAATCATCAAATGATAATTATACTTGAATGGATACGATGGAGAATGAATCTTATCGCGTCCGTGAAGACGGTAGTCCGTACGTACGCACGAGCGACAATATCATACTTTTGGTATTAAAATAATATATAAATGGTTGTTATATCATATATACAAAATCATTAACATGTTATATTTATTATTTACATGAGTTACATATCATTATTATACCCATCCAAATAATAATATATTGAATAACAATTACACCACGACGTGGAGACGGTAAGCCGTACGTACGCACGTATGGTGACATGTTATTCAAAGGGTGGATAGAATAATGAATATGGTTGTACCATATTTATAATAACATCACAGAATATATATGATAATGGAGTTATTTTTTTAGAATGGTAACAGAAAAGGAAGAAGAAGTGGAAGAAGAAATGAACTTGGAAAAGGGTGGTGAAATCATTACCTCTTCTTCGGGTTCTTCCTTTTGATTTGATAAAAAGGGATCCATTGGTTGGCTTTCTGATCAAAATAAGGCCTCTAGGATGTATTGAGGGATGTTGGGAGAGTATTTGGGTAGAGTTTGGCTGAACCAAAAGGTTTTGAAGGTGTGAAGAAATGAGAAGGAAGAGTGCCCTTTTATAAGATGGGTGAGGGGCACCTTTGGAAAAGCTAGAAATATTAGTTTATAGTAAATTCATATTCGGTTTCAAATGGATCCAAAGTTTATTATTTAACATTTAAGGTGGTTATGGGTCAAACACAACTCAACCAATAGAATTTAGACAGGTTTGGGTACTTATATAAACCTTATCTTTAAGTATTAACTCGAAGTAAATTACTTTCACTTTTACAATGTCTCTTTGTATTTTTATATAATATGGTTAATAAACTTACTATATACATCCAAGAGACTCCCAAGTGGTCCAGTAATTATTAACCTATCATGATATAAGTCTATTGTTCGAACCTTAGATTTTTATGAATTTAATATCAATTAATAATCTAATATTTGTTTTAAGAACTCTTTTATGTCAATTTTGACACTATTCAATAGTTGATTTTTTTGAAACTAATAACAGATTTATTACTTAAAAAAAGTCAATTAAATCAATCCTAATATATCATATTATCCTAGAAAATTATTTTAATTCATTAAATGTTTCATATTATATTTATTTGGGTATTTATAATATCAATTATTTTAATTTTTCACTATTATGATAATTACGGCATCATCATTATGTCATAAATAAATTAAATTATTTAATCTATAAAAATTTATATAAACTATACTCATGTAGGAAATCTTTTTATATTTCTAATTAATATTTATAGTCGAAAATCCAACATATATAACCCTATGTAAAAATTGTTTTTCTAAAAGATATATACTTATGTCATTTTTGTACTTATTTTAACTTAATTAAAATAAAGTGTCCCTATCACCTACAAGTGGATCCATGGGGTCCCAAAATCGACCCAAAGATGTCTATGGTCGAAAATGTATCAACAAATAAGGCTAGGACACGTTTTAGGGTAATTTAGTATTATTATAATATTATTTTTTAACCCTTATTTACCGGATTTACCCTTAACCATGGTAAATAAAATTTTTACCGCAGTAATTATTCAAAATGTCTAAAAATAAAAGATACCTATTTACACAATTTGAACATCCTGATTCCAAATATGGAATCCATTTTTCAAAAATTCAAAACACAGAAGTGGCAGAAATTAATTTAAATTTAATTCTCGTTGTTAAAATAAAAAGCGTGTTTTTAAGAGATAATAACTATCAAAAGATTGGCACTTGTTTATGTCCAGTTTAATTGTAAAATTATGTCCATTGACCAACATTATATTAAATGGTAAAAATATATTCTAAATATACTTTTAAACCACTCAAATTAATAATTTACCACTATTAATTATTTTGATTAAAAAAGTTGTTTTTAATCAAAATTTAGTAATTTTCACTATTCATCAAAATATTAAAGTTACCCAAAAAGTACTAAAATTTCACCTTAGGGTAAATTCGACACTACGAATCCAAAAATGAAGTCAATTTTGAAATATAAAATATATATAATTTCAAAAATTAGGTATTACTATTCATAACGGCTAGTTTGATCGGTTGTGGTGTGTGTTAAAACTCGAAGTTGCGTACAACACACTCTACTGTATTATTCAAAAGAAAGTGTACCGTGGAAGCTTGGGATGTTTCATTTTAAATTTTTTGTGTCCCCATTTAGTCAAAAAGTTTAAAATATTGTATTTAAAAAGGTTCACTATTAAAAGTTGTTAAAAGTGCAATAATGAAAATGAATTTGTTCTTGCATTATAACTAAGAACCTCATAATATGGATTTCAAAATTATAAGGAATATATAAAGTTTAAAATTTAGTTACTACTATTCATAACCTCATTTGAATGTATTTTTTTGTATGTTATGGTGTGATTGAACTCAGTGTTGAGTGTAGTGAATGTTATTGAATTATATTGAAGAAATAACACACTATGAAATCTTGGGGTGTTACATTATCCCCTCCTTCAATAAATTGCGTCTCGCAATTTGAAAATTTTCTTCAAAAATATAAGGTTTAAAATAGAAAATATTTTTGTGGGAAAACCCACATAGGAAATTGGGTTACTAAAATTTAGTCTTAATATGAGGAAAAGAGAAATGAAAGGGTCACCACTAAATTATGATCTCGATTAGGAGAACATTGGTGGCAATTAGAGACATATAATTAGAGGAAAAACGTAAATATTAATAGGTAGTGGTTGAGGTCCCCAATAACAAACAAGTATAAAATTGAGGTCCTTAAACTCATCAATCTCTGATGATTTGATATACCATTTATTCAACAAAACATAGGGTATTGGGATAACACATTTTTGAAATTTCAAAATATCTTAGTTGAAATCCCACATCGAAAAATGAATTAATGAGGCCTCTATTAAAAACAAAGAGTGTAAAGTATGAAGAATACCAAAAATAATACATACTAGGGTTACATGTAGGAAAATATGGATATGGAAGAGAAATATAACCATCAATTATCTGATGGAGAGTGGTAGAGAACATGGCTATGAAAAGGCCAACAATCCAAAAGCCATAAATTAGTGATGATTTAAGGTACCATCTAGGGCAACATTTTTGTTCTAAGTTCCTTTTGTTAATGTTGAGGAATTTATTTATGAGATTGGCTAAGATCATAAGGAGATATACTTAATTTATAATTAGAGTTTTATCCATTAATAAATTTCTACCACAAACTCATCTTTCACTCTAAAAGATAATAGAACGTAATTTTTTTTTCTATTTATACTATTCATACAGGGTTCCAAAATAAATGAATTTATAATTCATCTACCAGATCATTTAAATAAAACTACATTATTTAATCCAGGACATCTCGTGGGCCAGTGGTAGGTGATACACCCTTGTCGCCCTTCGGTTGCGGGTTCAAGTCTCGCAGCCTTGCCGGACGGGACGGGTTGTCGCCCGACTTCCGGGTTGTCCTTTTATGGCAGTCCAAAATAATACAAACTAGAACTATCCAAAATACTTCTGTCCAAACTCACAGTCCAACATTTATAAGGAAGGATAAAGTAATGTAGATCCTTTTTACCCCGTAATAGCATATGAATACCTTCATAATATATTCTTTTAATACACTGAAACATCCTGAATTACCATATTCCTTATTGATTACATTCATGCTCCCTTATTCCATATAGAATGCTGGATATACTTCATCAATCCAAAAATGTTTTAAACCCCAATAATGATGGAATATAAAAATCATTAATCAATTCCAAGGTAGTCAAGAATATCCAATATAATTTTTCCAAAACAATAATGTATTATTCCAAAATCACTACCTCGGTATCAGAACTATATTATTGTTTATCATTCTCTCAACCATATATTTTCCAAAAATTTATCCTGCTATTGAGTCACTTTTCTTTGTTCCACACAATCTCACTGCAGTACAATCTTTATATACTCCATAATTATTATAACAATTACATTGTTGATACAACACTCAGTTGACATAATCAACATAAGAACTCTAATCATTCCTCTTCATCTGTGGTAGTATCTTAAATTGATTATTATCCAATAGCATCATTTGCGCCATAGTCTGATGACTGGGACATAGGTTCGCGTAGTGTCCAAACTCCTTGAAAATGAAGCATTGTACATTTGAAACCATTTTCTTACCCTTGCAGTCACGTACTTTGTGCCCTTTTCCTCCACACTTACATCAAACTCCCATTCCTTTTAGGCAAGTTCCAGGGTGTTTCTTTCCACAGTTACCACATATCGGAAAATTCTTCTTTTCCCTCTTCCCTTTATCTATATTTCTCTCTTCCATCCTTTTCTTCTCTTGCTTCCCTTCAAATCCATAGGACTCAGTAAACTCATTACTTATATTATCAACACATAATATTATTTCTTCATATGATGATAATACATGAGAGACTATTTCTCTTGTAAATTCTGGCTTAAGACCATAAAATATATGATCATTCTTTCTCTTTGTATCATGTGCATTGCTAGAGTTCTCATTCCTTCTTCTGGGCACCATTTCAAAACAATTGAATACATTAGATTAGTTTATGAATAAAAATACCTAATCCCAAACTTGTAAAACACATAACATAAATTAAATAGTTTATGGATATAATCCATAATCATAAAAATGTCTCCTTTGAGGAAGTATATACCCATAAACCCTTCATAATGATTTGTAAGGAAAATGAGAGTTATCCTAAGCATATCCCCCGGGAGTGTCGTAACCAAGAGTGCAGCAAGGCTCGTTGTCGTGCACCAGTTCCTGTTCTAGTCAAGCTCAAAGCGGTGTTTTCGGGTTTTACCTCTAGGTACATCTGTGCCAGAGCCGCCTCTACCTGCTCGTATCCAAACAGGGATGTATTGCTCAGAAAACTAAAAAAATCTCTACAATACCAAAATTCTAGGGAGTTCTTCTATACTAATCCTCAAAGGTCATCTTAGGTCTACGTGCTCTAATCAGAGTTTATCTTAATCTAGCTTTCAAGGTTTGTACTAATCTTCCTCTGATACCAACTATAATGCCCCGACCCTAGTTACCCGGAGTCGGTACATTATTACATAACATTGGCATGATCACAAGAAAGATCAAATCTCTATAGACCGATTGGTTTACTATCCTTGGAAACACTAGATATATTAATAATGTTTTACATTACATCATAAAGGAAAAAAACTACTACAACAGCATATTGTCTCTATAGTCCACACTATTAACCCCTCATAATATCCCTGCACGTCATTCATAATTTACATCTTCACTTCCTGGGAAAAATAAAACATAGAAAAGGGGTGAGCTCAAATGCCCAGTAAGGATAATAATATATCAGAAACTTTCATAAATAAGAATAAACATTTAAGGCAATGTATAACTAAAACAAAAGCCTTTCAAACTTGATCTTTCAACATAGTATGTCATAAATAAAATGAAATAATGCAATTTACTTATTCACATGGGTATTCTACTAATCGAATAATCACATGCAAAAGCAATAACCACTTTTATAATGATGGAATGCATAATGCCAGACTATCATAACCACATAGCCAAGGCCTCGTTCCAAGATTACAAATAAGATTTTGTCAAGGCCTTGTGCCAAGACACTAGTTTGCCTCATGAGACCTACCGATGCATCGAGGAGCTATAGCGGGATCCACCCGTCACAGATTATGTCCAATGCATTCCCATATGATAAGTTTTAAACATAACATAAACATTCGTATTAAAACTAGCATACGAAATGTCAATACATTCACCATAAACTATGAATGGTATAAAAATATCACATCTACAGTCAAACATATCACAAAACCTTCAACACAATATAGATGTTTTGTATCATAATAAATCAACTTCAAATAAGCTTAAAATCCATCAAAGGATGTTGACATAGATGAAATAAAAACTATTTGAGAGAAATATCTCCTTTTTTAAAATCATTTAAAAGTCACACATTTATAAAGGAAGTAATTAAAAAGATATTTTTGAATCAAAGTGTCCCATACCACTTTGAAACTTTTGAAAGGATTTAACATTTTTAAAAACATTCATGTCCATATAAATCAATCCTTAAAAACCATTTTGAAGACATGGAAATTAATTAAAAAGATTTAGAAAGATAAATCTTTAAAACATTTAAAATTCTGATTTTGATAAAGAGTACCTTTCTGAAATTCTTAAAATAATCATTTTGAAATCATTTAAAAGTCACATAATTATAAAATAAAATATTTACTTTGAAAATATCCTTGTATACTTGTAAGGGAAGCTTTGACGATTTTATAACGGCGGTAAATAGCCGCACCCACCGTATAAGTTTAAAAAAACATTCTTACCTTAAATTTGTCGAAAGGTAAAAAGTGCCTTGTTTGGAAAACGATGGAAATAATCCATTAAAAACACATAAGGGTATAAATTACTTTAACCCATATTCTTTTTAAATAGTAAAAATGTTTTGAAATACATTTCGATGAAACATGGATGTGGATGATAAAGAAATCCTAGTAGATTATTACGTATAAACAACCTCGAATAATGAAGAGATTGCGAAATAAACCCTTACCTTTCAGTTTTACTTGGATGGGGTAGGTTATCCTCCTATATAATGGTAAAATAACTGTTATTAAATTATTCAATAATCATATACATTAATATGATATCATATATGATCTTTTAACATTGCTTTGTTAATAATATCTTAGAATTATCGTCGTTTCAGGTGTTAACTTGTTTTCTTTTATATGTTTTGTTACGTAAGATATGTTTTTAATGGATAGGTTGTATATTATTCATATACAGAATGATATCAAGTCCATAAACATCATTTTTAAATCATCAAATGATAATTATAATTGAATGGAAACGATGGAGAATGAATATTATCGCGTTCGTGGAGACAGTAGTCCGTACGTACGCACGAGCGACAATATCATTCTTTTTATATGAAAATAACATATAAATGGTTGTTATATCATATATAAAGAATCATTAACATGTTATATTTATTATTTACATGAGTTACATATCACTATTATACCCATCCAAATAATAATATATTTAATAACAATTACACCACGACGTGTAGACGGTAAGCCGTACGTACACACGTATGGTGACATGTTATTCAAAGGGTTGATAGAATAATGAATATGGATGTAACATATTTATAATAACATCACAGAAAATATATGATACTGGAGTTATTATTTTATAATGGTAACAACAAAGGAAGAAGAAGTGGAAGAAGAAATGAACTTGGAAAAGGGTGGTGAAATCATTACCTCTTCTTCGGGTTCTTCCTTTTTATTTGATCAAAAGGGATCCATAGGTTGGCTTTATGATAAAACTAAGGCCTCCAGGTTGTAGTGAGGGATGTTGGGAGAGTATTTGGGCAGAGTTTGGCTGAACCAAAAGGTTTTGAAGGTGTGATGAAATGAGAAGGAGGAGTGCCCTTTTATAAGAGGGGTGAGGGGAACCTTTGGAAAAGATAGAAATATTAGTTTATAATAAATTCATATTTGGTTTCTAATGGCTCCAAAGATTATTATTTAAATTTTACGGTGGTTATGGGTTGAAAAAAACTCAACAAATAGAATTTATATAGGTTTGGGTACTTATATTAACCTTATCATTAAGTATTAACTCTAAGTTAATTAGTTTTACTTTTACAATGTCTCTTTGTATTTTTATATAATATGGTTAATAAACATAATATATACATCCCAGAGACTCCCAAGTTTTCCATTACTGATTAACCTATCATGATATAATTCTCTTGGGAGAACCTTATATTTTTATGAATTTAATATCAATTAATAATATAATATTTGTTTTAAGAACTCTTTTATGTCAATTTTGACACTATTCAATAGTTGATTTTTGTGAAACTGATAACAGATTGATTACATAAAAAAATTCAATTAAATAAATCCTAATATATCATATTATCCTAGAAAACTATTTTAATTCATTAAAAGTTTCATATTATATTTATTTGGGTATTTATAATATCAATTATTTTAATTTTTCACTATTATGATAATTACTCCATCATCATTGTGTCATAAATAAATTAAATTATTTAATCTCTAAAAATTGAAATAAACTATCATCATGTATGAAATCTTTTTATATTTCTAATGAATATTTATAGTCGAAAATCCATCATATATAACCCTATGTAAAAATTGTTTTTCTAAAAGATATATACTTATGTCATTTTTGTACTTATTTTAACTTAATTAAAATAAAGTGTCCCTATCACCTACAAGTGTATCCATGGGGTCCAAAAATCGACCCAAAGATGCCTATGGTCGAACATGTATCAACCAATAAGGATAGGACACATTTTAGGGTAATTTAGTATTATTATAATATTATTTTTTAACCCTTATTTACCGGATTTACCCTTAACCATGGTAAATAAAATTTTTACCGCAGTAATTATTCAATATGACTAAAAATAAAAGTTACATATTTACACAATTTGGACATCCTGATTCCAAATATGGAATAAATTTTTCAAAATTCAAAACACAGAAGTGGCAGAAATTAATTTAAAATTAATTCCCGTTGTTAAAACAAATAACGTGTTTTTAAGAGATAATAATTATCAAAAAATTGGCACTTGTTTATATCCAGTTTAATTGTAATATTATGTCCAATGACCAAAATTATATTAAATTGTAAAAATATATTATAAATATACCTTAAAACCACTCAAATTCATAATTTACCACTATTAATTATTTTGATTAAAAAAATTATTTTTAATCAAAATTTAGTAATTTTCACTTTTCATCAAAATATTAAAGTTATCCAAAAAGTACTAAAATTTCACCTTAGGGTAAATTCGACACTATGAATCCAAAAATAAAGTCAATTTTGAAATATAAAATATATATAATTTCAAAAATTAGGTATTACTATTCATAACAGCTAGTTTGATCAGTTGTGATGTGTGTTAAAACTCGAAGTTGCGTACAACACACACTACTGTATTATTCAAAGGAAAGCGTACCGTGGAAGCTTGGGATGTTTCATTTTAAATTTTTTGATGGCCCCATTCAGTCAAAAAGATTAAAATATTGTATTTAAAAAGTGTTCACTATTAAACATTTATAAAAGTGCAATACTGAAAATGAATTTTTTCTTGCATTATATCTAAGAAACTCATAATATGGATTCTAAAATTATAAGGATTATATAAAGTTTAAAATTTAGTTACTACTATTCGTAACCTATTTTGAATGGATTTTTTTTATACGTTATGGTGTGATTGAACTTGTTGTTGCTTGTAGTGCAAGTTATTGAATTATTTTGATGAAATAACACACTATGAAATCTTGGGGTGTTATAGTTATCATGTGCCACATTATGAATTCACTCATTAATAAACTAGTATTGAATTTCATGTGGTTATTAGTCTGGTATAATACACATGATTATGTTTTATTATGTAAATATTTACTCATCTCATATTCTTGAAATATTATAATAACGTTTATTTTTAAAATCATGCGTTTTTATGTTATTCACCATACCTAATGATTATTTTTATGATATATACCACTGTATTGATTACCCATATTGAGTTTCAAAGCACACATTATTCTTATGTTTTATTTTCTCAGGACATGGATAATTTTAATATGAATGGCCTACATGGATAAAAATAGGCTTGTGGATGTTCCCAATAAAACCTATATGTTTTATTTCATTTAATGTTGTAATATTGAAATTTTGTATGTATTTTGTTTCCGAAGATACTAAAATAAATCATCATTTGAGATGTATATTCTTTATTTATCTTCCAATGTAATAAAATATGGCACCGACTCATAGAAATTGGGGCAAGGTCCTTACACACATTGTCTATAGAATATTAACTATTTATTTATCTTTTGTTTACTCATTTACTAAAATAAAAAAACTTTAGGAGAAAATAGTGTAATTACAAATAACTAGTAAACCATTATGTTATGAAAATATACATTAATCTTTAAATTTCAATGAAAATACTCAAAGTTCTTCATGTACAATTTTATAACAACCTATCCATAAAATTAATCAAAATAATCCAAACAATCTTAGAAATCTATAATGTAGATGGATTTTATCATATAGTTTTCCAAAATAAATTTTACGAATTTTCTAAAAATAATATTAATTAATCATGAACTCTTATACTACAATTAACTTGTTCTAATAAAAATAAATATATGATAAAAAAATTTATAAATTACATGAGTCACCATAAATGAATAATAATATCACATATTCTTATAAAATACAAGTCAAGAATTGTTCCTAAAATAAAAGCCCAATGTACCTTTTCCCTAAATCATAAATTTGTTCTCAAAATTGTAAATCTTCTAATAAATAACATTAATCAATTAATATAAAAATTATTTTCCCATATAAAAGGTTAGCTATTTGATAAAACATTTGTTCCAAAATAATATTTTTTCATCATACATAATATTATTTATTTAAAACAAAAATTCATACTTATTTGGAGTTCATGTAGGATAGTGGTAAGAGATTAAACCATCTCTCCCTTTAGTTAGGGGTTCTATTACCATGCCATTACTTGATGTGACAGGTTTTCACCCATACCACGTGTTTTACTTTTTATTAAACTATATAACTCTTATAACATTCCCAAAGAATATAACATCATCATAACAATGATAATGTGTTTTATCCTCAATGGTTTTTGTGTAAACCTCATTTTGTATCAAGAAATATAATATCGCATAATTACCTAAAAATTTTAGATCATCTGAAACCTAAAGGAAATCTGTACCTTTATAATTATGTCAATTAAAAAAATTATATTTATTTTTCAAATAACATTTTATGATTAAAAATATATATATTACATATAAAACAAAAGAAAGTACTCCAAAGTACTCCCATAATAAATTGAGTGTTAATATTTCTAAAAATTTCATCATATATATATCTAAACTAACTCATTATTTTTTGAAAGTATATATATGAATAATTCATCATTATTATTAATAACTTAACCATGATATTCCAAAATATTACTTAATACATAATTCCTAAAAATAAAAATAATATCCTACAATTTAAAATAGTTAAAATAACAACCTTGTAGTAAAACAGAACATTCATATGTAATTTTTAGTTTGTTCATCTTCATTTATAATTGAATTATGAACTTTTAAATAGATATGTGCATAGTCATGCTGATCTCATTCCCCAAAATTATTCCCAAAGACATCGATTTTAACAGTGACCATACTCCCCACATTTAAAACATTTGATAGAAAACTATATAAGAAAGTATTTCTCTTTCCGGGTGTCAACTTAATGAATCATTTTTCATTGACAGATTATAGATATATTACATCCTTTACCCCATTTAAAACAGATTTTTATCCCTTTGATTCATTTTCCAAGGTATTTATTTCCACACATTTGAAAAATATATCATTGAGTATATTTAAATTTATGATAATGGTTACCTGTGCATCAATATGGATTTATTTATCTCATATATTATGCATTATAAAATCCACCTTTTTTAGTTGATTATTCATTAATCTAGATTGTTTTTTTAGAATATCGAAAAGATTTCTCATGTAGATCCCTTTTAATTTCGGGGCTAATTAAGGGAACCATAACATTTTACTTTAAATGCATTATTTCATTGGTTCTTATTGGATTAATCCATTAACTAAACCACAAAACATTAGAGTGATAAATAAAATCGTAATATACCAAGATATGAGTATGATAAAAAATATTATATGATTATTTATTTATCTCAAACTCATTTAATTTATCTAATATTAATATGAATATTACTACCATGAAACAATTGTGGTTATATTTAACATGTAAATTATGATTAAATTACATCTTAACCTCTAAAGAATTATAATCTCTCATTTTTTATGAACTATAAGTACATATCCCTAAACATTAAATATTTTAGTGTTTTTGAAAAAGAATTCATATTAATAAAAATTCGAGGATCTTTTTAGTTTAGATTTATTGATAAAAAAGAAAAAATATTAAAAATTAAACCCATAGATTGAAAGTGTAAAATAATACTTAGTATTTATTTTTCTAACTAAAAAATGTTCTTTAAATTAAAACATGGTTTCTCATTATGAAAAACATTCAATCTTTTACCCATAATCTCATTCATTTCTATAATCTCACTTAATCCATATGAAAAACTTTTTATAAAATATAATAAAGATAAAAAACACATTAAGGGGCAAAAAAATAAAACCATCAGTCAATGAATACTTATAAACCCATGAAAATATTTTCATAAAGATTAACATTTCACCCATAAAAGATAAACAATTTAGTATACCTAATGAAATCATATGTTTCTTATAATACCACATATAAAAAGTAAATCATAATGGTAACAAGAGGAAAAATTTATATATCAATCTTTCTTTTACTGTATCTAGCATGGCTACATAGTGAGTAACCTTTATGGTTGAATTTGGAAAAAACACTAAATTATATTCTATTAATATCATAGGAGAAACACTAATAGTTAAATCTGTCTCATTATGCAATGAATTGGAGAGCTATGACAGGCTCACCCACCCATGGATTACCACAAAACCACTCATATTCATAAATATTCCAAATAATCAATAAAAAACAACAACAAATAAATATTTCATAAAATAAATAATGATGAATAAATTAAATTTTCCATTTTTAAATCACTTTTTATTTTTAGAAATCCGCACACACATAAATGTAAAAAAAATAGCTGAAAATAAAATATTAGTAATATAATGGAAAAATATAATTATTAATGAATAAAAAATATGTTAACTTAATTTACGCATTAAATGTAAAAAATCATTTTAGATTTTGTAAAATTAATTTCATGTATAATTATGAAATAATATTTTAAAACAAAGTCACATACCTTAAGTTAGATTCATCATGTAAAATAATTATTAAAATGAAAAAAATCATAGGATAAATATTTTATTTTATTATAACTATTTTATTGTTTATTATTACATTTTTATCACTTAATATCACTTTATATCAATTACATAATTATTTTAGTTCATACCATACATTTTTTTGACATTTAGTACTTCTGTCCAAAATGTGTTTGGTATGATTGAAATAGTCAGTGTGGTCATAATTAAATATTATATAGAATAATATTCATGAAATTATTTTAATTTTTATACCTAAATTTCGATTTTAAATTAAACCATCAGGAATGGATATGAAAAAAGAACTATGTTATAATCATGGAGACTATAGGTCAAAAGTAAACATGATTAACATTTCCATTTTACAATGATCATGATAAAAATAAGGATGGTTTAATTTTTTCATTATATAATAATAATATTATTATAAATATAATTTTAATAAATTAAATATACTTATAAAAATCATCCATATGATATTTTGATGGAAAATTAATCACATCGCTTCAAGGAGGTGATAGTTCTCATTTATGCACGAAGAACATTATCATTTTTATGTCCACAAAAATTAATGAATTTTAATGATATAATATTATTTAATATATATTTATATATATAAAATTAATATCAAATTAAATAATTAATTCCATTATTATAAACAGCGTTGGGAGATAGTGAAGGAAAATGTATTATATCATTTCATGAGGTGGAAGTTTAACATATACACGAATAATTTATTATTTCCCGATTTGATAGATGATTAGAAGTATTTAGGTTATCATATTAACCTAATAATGTATCATTATATTTAGGAAATTTTATTTATTATTTCATCATGTTTTAATAATATTTTAATGATGTTTAAGAAGAAATAATACATAAATAGATAATTTAAAATGAGAACTTATATTCAGGCAGTCTCTTTATCTTAAAACTAGATAAATACTAAGGGTGGTGTTATCCATAATATATGGGATCTAGAATGTGTTTAGGAGTTATAGGAATATAATTTTATATATATTGGTAGATAAAAATTGGGTTTTATGTGAGATGTGAAGAAAAGGAGTGGTGCCATTTTATAAAAAATGGGACACAAAATATTAAAATTATTCAAAATATTTAATAAATTTTAATAAATATTATAAGTAATATTTATAAAAAATTATTTATTTATAAAATTGGATTATTATGGGTAGAGATGTCATAATTGAACAAAAATTTGAGATGTTTTGATTATTTTTAATCTTTATCTTTTCGATATAACCCAAATTTTACCTCTTTAACTCCCACCATGACAACTTATAGTTTCACAATTTAAGGGATAATACATTTCCTATAAAATTAAAAAGGGTTAATAAATGATTAAATTATTTTATTTTTATCCTTATTTAAATTAGTGTGTTGAATTTTTGAGTTTTTCTAAAAAATTTCATTTAATAAAATATTATTTATTTTAAAATATCATTAATGTTAATTATGACTATATTCATTACTTGTCTTTTTAAAATATCATTTAAACATGATAAATTAAAACAAGTTATTATAAAACATCACTAACATGTCAAATAAATATATAAAACTCATGTATAATAATAATAATTATCTCAAATTATATTTACATTAATATTTTAAATATAATTTATTTGATAATTCCATTAATTAGACAATTAAACCATCACCATTGTGCAAGACATTATTTTAATAATTTATTCCATAAACAATAAAAATAAATTACCATGATGAAGATAAACATTCTATCATTAAAAAATTATATTTATAGTATAAAATATTTTATAAATAATACAATATTAAAAATGTTGCAGTTATTCAATAAGAAGTATTTCATCGTTGACTTTTCATTAAAATGATATACTATAAAAGGAATAAATTCATCTATCTAGATCCAATAGGTCATAAATTCTTACCAAAGACTTTTTTGTGTTGAATAACTCAGCTAATAAAATATTACAATTTTTATGGTAATTTTATAATATTTAAAATATTATTTTTACCATTGATTACAATATGTTCCTCTAATAAGGGGAATAAAAATTACTAGAATTACTATTCATATTGTCAAAAAAGAATGATATTTAATATATTTTTACCTTATGATAAAAAAATAATGTATCTATTTTTTAAAATAAAATACAAATTATTGTCAAATAAGAATTAATTATTCATTCTATTTACAATGTGGTAAAATAAGATAATAAAGTGAAAATGTTGAGTTGATTTAAATGTTTTTATATAGAAATTCATTGTGAATTTTTTTGAATGAACTAAATTGGTTTATAATTCACTAAAAATGATATAATTATACAATAAAACTAATAATATTTTTTAATTTTATAGTATAATTTATTAAGATAAACAATATGTTTTTAATTAAAAACTGGTTTTTTTTTCATCAAAACATGAAACTTATAATAAAAATACCATAAATTTAATGCCAAACTAAAATTTTTCTATTAATATTTCATAGAAAAATATTATTTTGAAAAATATAATTTTTAATAGTATAAAAATTTTATTTTGATGAAGTGCAACATCAAAATACAAAAACAATGACTTTTTTGAAAAATACATCTTTTATGAGTAATATTTGATTTGTTCTTATAAAATATATATAATAATCATATTAATATTTTTAAATATTATATTGAATATATTATATTTTTAATTAATGAAATCAATTATGGGATATTTTTTATTTATTGGTATAAACCCTAATTGTACATATTTAAATAATTTTCAAGAAAACAATTTTCCTTTATTTTTAAATGGGTTTCGGTTTAATTTATAGTTAATTTATCAAAAAAGTATATATTCATGTGTAATTCATATTTTCATAATTCATTTAATCATAACGATACCCATTATTCTCATAACATGTTATGTGGTAAAATTTAAATAGTAATATTCAGTTTTTTATTTAATATTAATTTGGTGAATCATTTACTCTATCGATCACATTGTTTGTTTCTTAAAATACTAGGTTGTTACAAATTTTCCTATATTAAATAGAAATATTAATGTGAACAAAATTCATGAACATATACAATGTATCATATCTATGGCCGGTGTATTTAATTTCATGTCACCAAATTTTAAGGATTGCTCTAAATACATATATAATAAATATATATGATATTTAAACCATGGTTTAAATTAAATTGATGATTGAATAATTATATATAAATATCATGAAAAAATAATATGTGATAATAAACTACAATAACATAGCATGTTATTACATTAAAAAATAAAGTAGTTTATTATAATCAATTAAATGGTAATAATCTGTTATAAAAAGATCATAAAAGATAACATGGTTCTATTAAATGTAAAAAAATTCATCAAGTCATTATACACGATGTTATAGTGTATTCAGCAAAAAGGTAGCATAATTTAAGGGTTTTAAACTCAATTTAATTTAATTAAGGAATATTTTATTATTATGCATCTAATTTATTTTATAAGGTTCATGTAATTCTATTTGATATAAAATATTATGAATAATTAACTATTCATGTTATTTTAATTATCAATTTTCATTATTTCAGCTTAGGGGATTTGAATTAAATGTTACCAAGTGGAAAATAATATCTAAACACAATTTCTATTTATGGGGTTAAGCATCAACATCATTTATTATGATATTCTTTGATTTTGATTATTTTTACCATTTTAATGTATATTTTATTATGTACATGTGTATTATGTGTATTTATATCGGAGACACATAATTAACTCATTGGCTAATTATCACTTCAATGTTATGATCAGTTTATGGGTTTATTTCTTAATTTCATTATAATTGAGACTTACTACTATTTAATTTCTATTAAAAGAAAATTTTTTGTTCATTTTTATGTAAACCATTTAGTATTCATATATTTTTGTTATTCATGTTATTTTTTAATTGTTATTACCGTTTCCCAATAATCGGAACACATAATTGTTGAGAAAATGGTTTAATAAAATATGAATTCTTTTTTATGTTGGGTATGAAATATATTTTCATAAAAAAACTGTTATTTTTAAAATTATTCAAATTAATTTAAATCATTTAAAAATTATATACTAAAATATATTTTAAATGTTTTATTCCATTTCAATTGTTTTTTCAATTGAACCTCTTTTTCTATTTAAAAATAAGGAACCTTTATAACCGTTATTGAATGAAGAATTAATGTTTTTTACATTATACAGAATTAAACTCCATTATTTCTTTGATTATTCCATTTCATTATTCTGTATATATTTTGAATTGTAATGCTTTTAATGTGATTTTAAAAAAAGAGAAATAAAAAAAACGAAAACGATATTTCCAGTAGGTTTTTCTTAATATATTTTAATTTCATTATCGACTACAACCATTATTCATACTCAAATTCCAATATTTCATATTTATACAAAGACTATATAAACTCAACATGGGATAAGATTATTTTGACCCGTGATAGTATTAATATTCACTTGATTCATTTTTTATTCAATACAAACCACTTGAGTTATTCATATTCTAGTGACAAAATGAATATTTTATTCCGCCTTAATATTGACAATATATATCATGTATATGATTATATCATAACCCATATTCCATTTTTAAATATGGCGTTTACATTGATAGTTATTTTATTATTCTGGTAAATATTAATAAATATATATTCATGAATGAATATAGATATTTGGTAAGGATCATATTTGGAGAACTAAATCAATTATATTATATATGATAAATTCTTAGGACTCGTGACACAACGATTGGGGAGTAGCTATTGAAATACCCTCAATGAATTCATAGTATTATTTGACGAAGAATTTGGATATCTCCAGATAACTATTTTTCACATAGTATGTTAAAAAATATATTCTGAAATTTCATCGTTGTTTTGGTTCCTTGTGCCTATGAAAAATGTAATAAAATAATTTCTAATTAAATAATATTTATTGAATTATCGGTATCCATGATATTTTCAATGTGAAAAAAATATTTGTAAACATTTCAATATTACATTATTGATTAAATTTAATGGGGTTTAATTATTTACCAATAAATATTTGCACTTCCTTTCCTGATCAAAATAGTCATGTTATTTATAATGAATGATTTTATAATTATTTAACTTCTATATTCATTCTTCACTTCCTTATCCATTTATTGATTATATGTTTTGTGTGATTCATTATTAACTTTTAATATTTATTATTCCCATTGATTCAATATTACATCAAATGTACATAACCATTACTGTGAATTGGATTTCACCATTATTTTTTTCATTTCCATATGGTTATATGATGTTTATTTTGACTCATAAGAAATGATATGTTAGATGGAATAAAATTATTCCTGAACACACATTATATTGATATTTTTAATTGAAAATTGGAGAATGACTCATGTATGTAACTAGTTTACCAAGTCTAGTAAACTGTAATTCCCTATGGGATAAAATTTCATTATATATTATATTAATGTAATATAGAAGGAACTAAAACCCGATTTCTATGGTAAGGGAAAATATAGTTGACATCTGATAGTGATTAGAAGAAAAATTACTGACTATATTTAGGAAAACATATATTATAGAACATAAAACTATTATAGACATTATTTATAACTATATAAGAACATACTAATAACAAACATTCACTTTATTACATATTAATTAATTATTTACTACAATGAAGTACACATAATACAACTTGGATGATCGAGAAGTTTTTTTCATTCTGATTTAGTTAAATTACATAACAATATAAAATAAATAATACTATGTAATTATTGAAAACATCCATGGCATAATCATATTATTCCTCTGTAATGAATACTACATGGGATAATCGGGGAATAACTATAAGAAAGGGGTGAGCTATAAAGCCTAGTATGGGAATAAACATTGAATTAAATGATCATTGTAATAATTGTTATAAAATAAGAATATAAATAGTGTATAAAGGGGTATAAATCATAAACATGATTAGTAATACTTGATGTAACTTGATATCCTAAACGAAACTTGTTAAATATGGAAAAAACATAAAACATGTCATTATAAACATAGGTCAAATCTAACTTGAAAGACATTATGATTGAAAAAATCTCATAAAGGGATCAGGTTTACACTCTATCCCAAAATTATTTCTCATGATACTAAAAATTACACAATGGAGTGGATCAATATGTAATTTTGGACATACTTGTCACATTCATTCTTTGATAATGCTTAAGTGTTCCACAAGTATCATTCAATATTGATTTAATCATCATAATATTTTGTTGTAGAATCATAGAGTGTGGAATATATACATGTATGTCCATAATAAATATGTATATGTTTATAAATATGAACCCTCGTGATAGGAAATGGGTATGAGTATTCACTGCACAATTTTTTGCAATAGAAAATTATAGTGAAATTTTAATAGCATAACGGCGCCATATAAAATTTAATAAAATGGGTTGATTAGAGTGAAAGGGATCTCTCATTTTTTGAACATAAAATGGAATGTAATATGTACATGGATAAGTAATTTCTAAACAATGTGAATATAAAATTAAATGGATGATTTAATGAATATATTTTAATAAATATGAGAGTAATAGATACCTTAAAATTAGATTGTGATTCCAAATGCTTGGGATGAAATTATTGAGATCATAGGCTCACCATTCTAGGAACTATTAGATCATAAAGTAGTGTATGGAAATGATTCATTGATTTTGAGTGTAGTGAAATGGGAGATTCATTGGGTTTATATAGAAATTGATTGTGGAATTGTTTTTAATTTCTAAAACATTGGTTTTGGACACAATGTATTAAAATAACCAAAAACCCAAAACATATAATGAATAATTATAATGGTTTCAATAAAATGGGATTGGATTTATTTATTTAATGAAGAAAAATTCCCAAATTAATAAAATGTTACACATGTTGATGTATAAGTGATTTATACTATTAAAAAATTTCGATTTCATACCATAAAATTTATTAATTATACCAGATGATTCATAAAACATTCATAAATTTAATTAAATGAACAAAAAATAAAATTATATTAATGTAAAAACAATTATTTGATCATGGATACCATTTATTGCATTTATTACAAAACTTTTGTGTCATCATGATATCATAATACACACCCTATATTAATATTGTATTTAATTTTACACAAAAATTCGACTTACCCAAAATATTTTTAAAAACTAACATTGGGATAATTTCTACATTTTAATTTCATAAATAATATTTATTTTCAAAAAATATATTCCTAAACATTTATATTTTCCATATTAATATAATAACTGACATTTATTGAGATATTATGTTGTTTTTACTATAACATTTTTCAAACCCATAAAAAATTACATTTGAAATATTAAAAATATTTGGATAATTTATTTATATTTAATATTATATAATAATAATATTTTTTAGAATAGTAATTATTTTAAAAATACATTAGTTCATTAAAATAAATTCCTTAAATAAAATTAAATAATAACTATAAATAATTTTTTTAATTTATTATTGAGAAATAAAAAACATTTACAATGTAATGAAAAGAAGACAATATGAACATTATTAAAAAAATTAATATACGTGTTAATATTATTATGGTCTCTATAAATATCCTTTTTATGCACAAAAAAAGATACTGAGGGAAAGGTTCTCAATAATGATACTTCTAAAGGGTGATTCAACACACATGGTTTTTGTTTTGTAATCAATGAGCATGAAATTATCCAATAAATGGTTTTTATCATTCTTATGTTGCATGATCTCATCATGGGCATAATCATCGTAAAATCGTACTAATTTTTTTACCTAGTAGGTTATATCAAATTGGATTTATAGTGTATGATCATTCTTGTTGAGGACATCACTTATTTTGTATTTTTTAATTTTATTTATCAAAACAGTAAATTTATTCTATTCATATAATAAATTTTAAAAGTATATATTATCGATATAAATGATTATTGACATACATTTAATTATGATAATATTTAATAAAACCAAATTAGTGAATGTGTTTTATATAAAAATATTACATAATAAGACATTTAATTAAAATATATGGATAATTTTATTTGTAAAATTTTATGTTATTAAAACCCTCCCCCTTCAAAAATTTATCCCTCAAATTTTGTCGTCTCCCAAAATAAAATAGATGCGGTTAATTTTTTCCCATCACCTTCACTAGTTACTATATTGGTTCTTCAAACATGTGGTTTCATAATATAACTATTATTAGGTAAATTTTATTATTTCATAGAACATTCTCTCAATGATATTAGATCTTTACTAGATGCTACTCTTAGTAATGTTCATTCTCCTAAGGTACCACAAATAGATTGAGTATCTGTGAGTGCTATGGTTTTTTACTAAATTAAGTGGGATAAATAAAATACATCTTGTAATTTAGATAGGATAGATGTGAGTGTAAGGGGATAAGTTGCCACTCTAATGCGATCAAGGATCTCATCAGGGTAGATGAATGTTGGAATAAGATTCCCCTTTTTCGGAAATCACATGAAATTCATCCATTGTGATATACAAAGGAATATCATATCTATAACATAAAACTCAAGGCATCATTGATACAAGTACTAATATAGAATTTTTTTACTCTGATTAGCCTTGAGGTGTTGTTGAATGGTCTTAACACTTTACACAATTTCCTCAACCATTTTATGTCTGGGGAGTTTTCGTTTCCCAGTGTCATTCAAATATACATGTCTTCTACACCTATTACCATAAAGAGATTCGTAGATATATATTTGGATTCTTGAGTGGAAACTACTATTTTATGATAACTGGACCAGAATAAGATGTTAACCACGTCCTTCTTTTAGGTTAATTTAGAATTAGACGAGGATTCTATCATAGGACTAAATAGTCCGATCATATTGGAAAAATGTTTTATGGTGATAATCCCTGATTGAGTTCAAATTTTTATTTAGATAATGTTTAAGACTCTTCCAAAACATATAATTAAATCATGGATCTTGATCAGATAAAATAGATAGTGGTTTTTTGTGTGGTCTCACCCCTTATCTAATGGATATCTTCACATATTGATCATGTGATAAATCCTCATGAATTGTAATGGATAGTGTAGTATTTTTATGACGATATACCAAAACCCATAATGCATTTTCTTCTTGATGTATTCAGAATACCACTGATGAAGTACACAATTATTTTTTCTCACTTCCATGTAATTATGTGTAAGGGATGCATCTTACCCTTGGATTTTTTCCTTTTTCTCATCTACTACTAACAAAAAAGACATCATGAAATATATTAAGTGATCTACATATTCCTATTTTCCCACTAAAAGTGATCTATGAGATATAGATACATCATTGTTATATTAGGATGGGTAATTAAGGTTGAACTATGCACATCATCCAAACACAAATTATTTAACCCATGATTTTATGGAACACAAAGTTGTGAACGAAATCGTACAACTCATTCATTATAATTTGTATCTAAGGATTTACCCTTCCTTATAGTTTCTACATTCTTCTGAATTCCGACATTATCTATTTGAGAATACAGAATTATATTCATAAGTTATGGTTGATGAATTATTTGTAAAAGGATTAATGGTGTTCTTTTATTTATTATTCATATGTCCAAACATTTCAAATCTATGAGGATTTGATCATTTGTGTTATCCTTAATGATATAATTTATGTACCCTTTCTACATGGAGCGTCTTCCCCATTATAATCCTTACCATGATGGTATTGAATTTGAGAAGTCATATTCCTGAGTCATATCTAGCCATCTTTTCTGGAACATAATCAGTTATTTCTATTAGAATACATAATTGATCTTTTTCTGATATGTATATATTTCACACTTTTCAACAAATTCATGATTCCACCATATTATCAAATAGATGATCATTGTATGCAACTATAAATCATGTGTTCAGTAGTTCTATTCGTAAACATTCTACTTCATTAAATGATATGCTATCCCTTTATCAATTTATGTTAATATAATCAAGATCCCCTATTCAAAGAATAAATGAACACTATGAAGAGTTCTCCATTTACGTGTAGTTTGAGTCTCGGTGTAGTAATAGGACTCCTTTTAAACACCCAAAATCCCTCTTCACATTCATTATTCCATAAAAAACAAGACTCCCTTCCGATTTATAAAGGTTATAGTGTTCGAAAATTGAGTGAAATTTCTCAAAAATCAAGTATATTACCAAGTAAATACATGGAAATTATATATATATGTCAAAAATGCTGGAATCAACTATCATTTAATCAATTAATTATTTTATGTGTCCATTGATTTCCCATTTTTTGGGATGATACTCATCATGAATGTGGCATACATTAACTATAACTCACATATGATGTACATTACATAAATCTTCCCCTTTAATAGGTTCATTAGAATATTACTTAGATGTTTATCTTTCTCCTCATTTTTTGAGTATATTATAATGTCCTCAATAAACACTACAAAACAGATTCAAGGTAATCTTTAGTGACACTATACATAACATGCATAAATATTTCTTGAATATTAGTGACTCTGAATGGAATTTCTATGAACTCGTAGTGCATGTACCTTGTATGAAAAGCAATCATAAGGATATACTCTTCCATCACCCTAATGTGATAATTTTACAACCACATATCCACCATGTCAAAGTATTATTCTCAAATTATATGTACTAAAAAATTATCAATCAGCGTAATATGATACATTTTATTTGTAATTATATTATTGGTATCCTAATAACCCGTGTAAATAACAATTGACCCATAATTATTCTTGATGCATAGTGCTAGTGCACCCCATGGAATAACACATTGGTGTCCAAACCCTTTTTTAAGATTATAGTAAAGTTATATTTTATGCTCATAAAGATCCACAATATCCATTCTATAATGAGTCTTGGATGATGGTAACACAATAGGTATAAGCTTGATTAAAAATTCATCCTCTCAACTAAGAGAAATATTGTACAATTCTTCATGAAATACATCAGAATATTACCACTAAATTGGAATGTATTTATTGATAAAACTTTTCTTGTAATCACTTATTTGAGTTAGATACACATTATCCTTGAAAAGTAATAGACATTAATAATATTTTTTCACTAATGAAGATTCATACTTAGCCTTTCACTTGTAAAAAATGGAGGGTTGATTCATGATAGAGAGATATATTTTTCTCCTATGTAAATATATGATGGATATATATATGGAATGTCAATCCATACCATGAACTGAATCACATTTCACAAAATGTGGTGTGAAATGGGTTGATGCGATGTTCAAACCAAAAATATTTACAGTGTAGTAGTTATGTACATGGGAAGAAGTAATTTCCCAATTTTCCATTTTCTCATAATTCCAAACTTCTATGCCTTATGGGGTGTTTTAATAGTTCTTCCAATAGTTAAGGATACGATGGAATTCATAGAACCAGATTCAAAAATTATATTCTCTCTTATTAAACAAATAATTATCATACATGTCATCACATCATCTACAAGAACAAACTCGGTGTTTGTGATGGATAAAAATTATCCCTTTCTTCCTTGGAGGTAGTTGGTTGTCTCCAGAAACTCATGGACTAGTGCATTTATGTTCAATGTTCCCTGGTTCCATGCAACTAAAGCAACAAGAATTAAACCGATGGTTTATTGAATCATTTCATTCTTCCATCTCATTAGTGGATTTCTCCAATTGAAAATCAATTTCATATGGTCCTTTATTGGCACAACAAATTAATATCCTAATCCCCCTTAGTATATTTTCACGGTGCTTCGTTAACACCTTTACCATGTGGTATGTTGAAATTTCAATGAACCGTTAGATTTATCCATCAAACCACTTGAATTAATATAAACATTCATTTTCTTAACACCATGATACTGTTTAGATTATCCAATATACATTTTTTAATTTTAAGGATCATTGAAAAATTTCCTCATAGATCTCAAGGTATCATATCATAAGGTATTTTCATAGACTTGGTTTTTTACCACTAATGATGTAGTCATCTTTTTATTTAGGGGTAAGAAAAATGACCAAGTTGTATCTTCCCGATATTTACATGATAAAATAATTTCCCCAAATGTAATTTTCATTTTATTTCATTTGGGTAAGAAAATACCATACCAATTTATTTTAGGGTGTGTGAGGAAAATATATATCGAAAATAATTCTGGAATTCCTTTCACCCATTGCAATAATATCTTCCATATGATACATATTCTTCATCAATTCCCATCATTGACCAAATCATCCATGTATAGTATAAATATCTTGTGGAATCATATCTTACTAAGAAACTTGAATGTTGTAAATGTTATTCTCAATATATTTGATATATTTTTCTATGATTAAGAGATAATATGATCCATTGAATTTTTAGGGCCATTGTCTCATAAATACCTCAATTTTGTCATGTTCATTCTTATGGGGACATGAGAACTCCTTTTGATACATGATTTTATTCTGAACCTGATTCAGCTGAGAGAGTATCATCCCGAAATTAATGATTCCCTCTCCCAATGGGTTGAGCCTTTCATTATTGCAGTCTGCACAATTCCCATCACATCGATTGTCACATGATATATCATAATTTCAGAAATTAAAAATAATTAATGTAAAATTAGAGATGAATATTTTTGGAAAATTAATCACATAAACATGAATTAATTCACAATAATTAAATAATATATAAATTACATGTATTTTCCTATATTTGGAATTTATAGGTATCAATATTTTTTATACAAGATATATTTCTCAACATAGACTCTTGTTGAAATTTTTAGTTCCCTTAATAATGGTTTATATTGATATTATGAATTTAACTACTCGTATCCTGATTGAGTTTCAAACCAAGTGTGTAGATAGGCCCATCAGATTAACTAATTCATGATCAAGTCTAGATTAATATAGTGTTTTTAGGTTTTAGAACCTTACACATCAGTTACAAACCCTCATCCATATGTAGTATTTAGACAGTGATATATTCTATTGATAAACCATTTAGTAAATTTGTTACAATTATTTTTTGATGTTTTACTATACATAGTTTTATCCCTATGTATTTAACTACAATATAATAATCATAATTCCAAAAATCCCTACACATTTCCTTTGAATCCATCATTTTTATCAATTTTCTTCCTTACGTATTAATTCACGATTTATTACATTAAAATACACATAATAAAACCCAAATGGATAAAAAGTATAATGTATTTTGGAATTATATACATGAAATAAAATACATAAAATAAATAATACATCTTCTTTATTGAATAATACCATAACAAGATTGTGTTATTCCATAGTACTTAACACCACATGAGATAAAATGGAGAAATTCATAAAAACATGGTGACATATAAACTATAATAAGTGAATAAACTTGAAGTTAAATGATGATAGTAATTCATGATAGACAATAGTAATATAAATTTGGTATGAAAGGGTCAATAATAATAAACATGAATAATAAGACGTGATATATAATGATAACATAAAGGGAACTTGAAATTTTTTGAAACAACATGAAACACTACATCATAAATATTGGCCATGGATAACTGTAAATACACAATTTTTGAAAATTTCATATAAATAAAATGGGATTAAACTCTTTCATAGCATGACATCTCATGAGACTAATCATTTTACAATACCTTAGAGCACTATATAATTCTAGGGACACTCATCACTTTTATTTAATTATCATGCTTTAGTGTTCCACATAGATCATACAACATTGATTCATTCATATTCTCATTTTATTTAGTGATCAATGAGTGTGTAATATATTCATCTACATCCCTAAAAAATATGTTAAAATGTATAAAATTTATAACACTTTATATCATAGGGGTATGAGTATTCACTATATAATTTGTTTTTGCATTGAAAATCATGGTCGAATTTTTAAATAATAATACCCTCACCTTGTCACGACTAGTCCTCGGGGCCGATGTCGTGACTACCCCAATCCCGCCTTCCAAAGGCCAGGGGCTGGCGACTTGCTCCAAAGGCGTAAATTCTGATAACTGTGAAGGCATTGCCTTTATAAAAGTAAACAAACACCATAGAGTACAAGTTGATGTAATACACTAAGTATAAAAGAACGTGCTGAAAAGTAAAGGGTCCAGTATACAAACCCAACAAATTGTATAGCTACAACTGAACAGAAGTACAACATAAAAGAAAAATAGCTTGAAAATAGAAGTATCTCATGGGTTGTCCACCTCAGATCCTACATGAAGTGTAGGTATAGACAGCGCAACAACTGGATCATCCACCACAGATCCTGGCTGAAGGGTAGGTTCAAATATCCTCCTCAACGCTCTCGCCCATCTACTTCCTCTGAGTACCGTCTCGTCATGAAGTCCACCCCACGGATACTGACTCATCGTGAGGTCCACCTCCGGGTACCATCCAGTCCTCGAACACTCAGCCTCCAAAAACATTGTTCATCATCTGCATCCAACACAACGAGGTGCGAGCATAACCCTTGCAGGGGTGAGTATAACAATACTCACTAGGGACCCCAAGACCCTCAAGGTCTCACTAAATCCAAAAAGGATAACCACAAATAAGGATCTAAATAGAAAACCCTTACTTATGTATAAGCCCATACTTAAATCTAAGTTATCAAGTAACCCATCTCAATCAAGACGTATCAGATAGATATGAAATCAATGGATAACCACTACTTAGGTATATTCCCATACATATATGTATGTTATCAAGTAACTCATCTCAATCATGATGAAAACACAATGGTCATTGACACAGCTCCAACCAAGATTTTCATTATCAAAACCTCAATTAAAAAAACACTCCTTCTCTATCGAGTACACTGATCTTGTCATGACTCCGAGGTGCTGATCACTAACCTTAGACTGTTCAGGTACTCCTCCTATCGAGTACTACGGGTCAGACACCCATACACAATAGTTCTCCCTGCCAGGGTCTGCCACCCAAACAAAGTAGTGCACCCCCCTAATAGCCTACATAGGTACTTCTTATGTCGAGTACCGTGGTTCTTCAACCCAAAAACAGCAGTGCTCCCCATCATGGGTCCGCCACCCAAACACATTAGTGCTCCCCACTGGACTATACAAGTCACTCCAACTCGAATCAGACAAGCAGTCATCAGGTCTCAGCCACCTACATGGTCTCCGTACATCATACGCTCATCTACGGGAGGGTCCGTTCCATGAGCTACAGGTAGACACTCCAAGTATCACAACGTACGAAGAATAAGTATCTCAACGGACCGCCTCATCATAGGGGTCTCAATGCAATAGACGGCGCGTCAATCAGATGCCCGGTATGTGAGTTATTATCCTTTTTGTCCTTGGGGCCCATTTGATTTTGTGTATGAACCAACCCGGACGTATCCCAAGTATACCCCAAACTCACATATGGTATACTCAAAGGGAATGTTTCTCAACACGATCACCAATGCCGCTGACGGTTCGTCAAACGGATGCCCTGTTTGAAAGTTATCAGATTTTCCGTTCTAGGGGCCCGATTGGATTTCAGGTACAATCCAACCTGGACATACACCAAATGTGTCCAAACATCAGGTGAAGTATTCCAAAAGGTCCATATATTCACGAGGAATCCAAAAATGTTGACGGAAAGTCAATCGGATGTCCGGAACTCAAGTTATAATTGTTTCTTCTCCGAGGACCCGGTTGGTTTCGGTTTCGAACCAACCCGACCATGCCGATACATTTCTGAAACCTTAAGTGTAATATACCGAATCGACGGTCTTGATCCAAGGAACAATACGCAACTAAGTGTGCATCAATCGGAGATCCATAGCCAAGATATGGGAATTTAACTGAAGGAGGTCCGAAAAATAGGGTGTTTGGGCCCGATCTGACCCAGCCCAATACCCCTAGGTCAGCCAGAACTAGGTCGACCCAATGCGAATCCGGGTCCGGCCAGGCTGGTACGGCCTGGCCCAGCGGGCGCAGCCCGGCTGCACAGCCAGCCGTGGAGCAGGGGGCTCAATCCTCTCCTCTGATTGACGAGGGCGGCGTCTTGCGCCGCCCTGCCTTCCCAGATCCCACGGCCGTGCGGGATCTCCCACCCCACCATTGTGACACAGCCACAACAGATCATCCTCGATGGCACACTGAGTGCAGGCCGCCACGTCCTGTTGCTAGTGCCACTGTGCCAGTGAGGCACATAGACAACATTTTCAACGGACCACCGGAAATGCTCCAGTGGTCCGTTTTCCCCGTCATCAGCGCCTAAGATCACCTCGGGTTCCGATCTTCACTATGGATGATTCATATTGCCGTTGCAGTCCCGTTTCATTGTCTCCATCAATCCGCTCACCAACAAAAATCTGCGGCGGGTTTTCGGGCCATGTTTCTTAGGCTCGTGCCCTCCGCATTAGGTGTTATCAATTGGCAACAATCAACACATGATTTCAACAATTTAACAAGGAACAATTTTAATCATTTAAAATTGAACCAAGTTCCCAAAAATACTCCAGTAATTCAATATTCTAGTCCTGAAAACAATAACATCCGCATATCAACATGATGATGAGTCGATCCGCGTTCTTTATTTTATAATGAATCAACCATGGGAATAATATCATTCTCAAAAAAATCCCCAACCTCGCAAAGACGTCGCACATCGTCAAGCCGCGAAAATAGGGAAACATCATGATGATCGTACATCGCGGAAGATAGGTGTAGATTCCATTGATGTCGGAGGAAGAATCCTCATCATTGGCTACATTCACCACCATGGTGTCTCCTCCCTTGACGCGTAGGAAGAAAAAAAGAATACACGCCATTAATGGCTTCACATTCTTCATCGGAGGCGTTCATCATCGAAGGAGTTCTTTGTCGAGAGAACAACATTTCTAATTTTGATGAGCTTCCCCAAGGAATAATTTCCCATCAATGAGAAACAATAGGCTACAAATATAATAATATTTCCACACAAACAATTAATTAAGTGATTCACTTAATTAATTCTCCATGGTTTGGAATGAATATCAAAGTGGAGAGATGAATTCAAAAGGATTTGAATTATAGTTGAATTAATTCACCTCATTATTGGTGGAGTTCAAGGTAGTTGAGGGGAGTTGAGGGGAGGTGATAAGTTGGGGGCTCATGTGGGCCCCACCACCCTTAGTTATCTCCCATGGGATGTTAGGTAGGGTGTGGTCCCCACCTACAACTTCCTTTTCGAGGGAATAACATCCACATAAAATAAAATTGTAACTCAACAATTTTAATTTTATTCTTATTGTATCCCCAAAATTTAATTACCACATACAAAAAAACGAAACTGCAGTAAAGGTCCCCATAATCAATAACCGGTGCTGCGAGTTCATCGGTGCCCTCAGATTTGAATTCCGAGCACCAGTTCAAAAGTTAGAAAAACTCGCTCGTTCGTTCATTGATCGTACCTGTGCTAAACCTCGAAAATTGATTCCGGGCACACCGGGCCTCCGAATCAGGTGCCGTCAGAAGTCATAGACTCGTAAAATTCCAATGAAATTAAGAAAAAAAATTCTTTCAAATTTCAGGGTCTTTAAATTACTCCAAACTCAAGGATTTAGGTCCCTGTAAAGCTACAACACTCACTAGGGAAACAAATGATGGTATTGAGCACGCATATAAGCCTTCCGCTCCCATGTTCTCTCCTGTGGTTCCCGTGCTACGAGTGAAAGCGCACAAGAGGAATCGACTATCCTCATAGGACCTGCTCCTGTAGATCCTCAACCTATACTGGAACCTCATGAATGTCACCCCGTCATCGATGTCCAGCTCTCCATGGTCGATGATGACAGATAGGTCTTGCACACATCTCCTCAGCTGAGATGCATGGATGACGTCGTGCACCCAGTGCAACTGAGGTGGAAGGGCCAGGCGGTAAGCCACCTTGCCTACCCCACTGAGGACCTAGAAAGGTCCGATGAATCCTGGAGATAACATTCCACCCCGGCCAAATGTCCTTAGACCTCATCGAGGTGAGACCCATAAGAATATTTGGTTTCCATCCTCAAACTCAAGTTGTACTCGTCTCCTATCAACATAGGACTTATGTCTACTCTATGCAGTCTCGACTACAATGATGCATAGGCGATCACTACCCTCTTCTACATTTGGACACACCCATGCCCGATCCCTGTCGTGTCGTAGATAACTATATAACCAATGCCCTCAAGATGGGTTCACTAGTCAACCTTTTCCCCAGCTCTTAAGAAGATTTTCTGGCATCTCTCTGACCACATGAATGGTTTCCCATTCTTTGTTAATAATTGGTGAAACAACACTAGAGAAGTCTGGCACAAATCTAGGTATGGCTGACTCAAGAGTGATCGACTGCACCGACTTATGCATGATTCCATCCTGTCCTACCCGAGGTTTCCTTTTCACCAACCAAGGAAAAACCCATCCCAACGTTGTAGGTAAACCACAACCTTTTTTCCTAATACCGTCAATCTGTGTATGAACATTGTTTGCCCAGTCCATACTCAAACTAACATCGTAAGGCCTCGACATTTCCACCAAGAGGTTCCAACTGAAACTCTCACCTATAGGGTCAGATAACACCATTGACGTATGTGTGATTATTGAGTCTCCTCTCATGGTATCTCCAGACATGAGGTTCAGGTCCACGGTTTAACTGGAAACTCTAGGTTGGGAACAAGATTCGTGGAAGGAATGATTCATATTAGTGTTTGTTGGTACGGAAACTAGTAGTAGACACTGACTGTACCTTAAATCATTCTTAGAGGCCTTGGGTCACACTCCATGACCGCGTGTAGTTACTCTCTTCCCCTGCCCTCCTGCTTCCCGAGCATGGCAGGGACTACACGATTGGATGGTTGTAACATGTCTAAAAGTACACCAACACATGCTTCTCTCATAGCTCTGCTTCCACATCTGCTTCTCTACAGATTCATTTGTCCTTAACACTTTCTCTTTGTTGAAACATTTTACAAGACCAAGTCTCTGATAATGGTTCAAATTCCATGCTCTTCCCCTGCTAATATTCTCTAATTGTATCTGTTCTTCCAAAGAACATTCAACCACAAAGGTTTCCTCTAGCATCATAACATAGGTTGGAATGAATAGAGAATAAGGTGTTGTCTTGGATATTGTTAAACACACCACGCTTAGTGGTCCGATCTCTATAGCACTGATCAAATCATATTCATTGAGTACCCAAAATGATCTGTATGTCTTGATGAGTACTCAACTACCGACACGTCATTCTGTTGTAGCTATATAAGCTCTAGAAAAACTCTCAGCTACTTCCTCAAGCTAGTCCTCAGCTTCCTGAGAGTCGGTATTGCCACAATACATGAGGGAATCTAATGTTGGAACACATGTAAGGCAGTAAGCCTACATGTGTCACCTACCGGTACCACCGGTTGTAACTTTTGACCACAGGTAGTGATGTATAGAAAACACACTACCCAGAGGTACTATCTCATGCATCAATCCACGAATCGAAGCCTCATCACTATGCATAACTACCTCAGGGTCTCTCACATGAAAAAACTAGTAGCCAAGATCACCATATTCTCTAATAGTGTCTAAACTAGTTGTAGAACTGTAGCTATCACCACCATCCAGTCTACTGCTACCTGAGACTCTGTCTCTCCACGTAACCTCAGAGGCCTCTGCTGTTGGAACTCGTGAAACGCTCTCCGTCGGCATGCATCGTCCGCTAGTACAACTGGTGGCATCTCCTACCCAACGAGTGGTGGTGCTGCTAGTACACCACCTGAGGGTGAAAAAATAGTAAAAAGGGCCCTGCATCGGAGCCTCATCTCTCGGTGAGCTATCATCGAGTACTCTCCCAGAACTCCAACTAACTGTCCGCATGGAGGCATCTTGAACAGATGCGATACGGTCAAACGATTTATACCTGATGAGCCGACCTGATTTGAGCTTACTTTAAAACTTTTGGAATCAAACAAGTAATAAGTGTTTTCATGCACAAAGTCAAAAATCAGTAGTCAGGGTCATAGTGTATGGATATGTTGGCTGCCACACCAACACTGGACTCCTTGAACTGAAGACCACACTCAGTACCGTTACAACTATTACTTCATAGAATGGAATTATCAGAGTCCTGCATTGTGCAGTAGAACCGAATACATTGATACCAATTTGTTACGACCCATCCTCAGGGCACATGCTGTGACTACCCGAAGCCCCCTTCCAAAGGCCAGGGGATGGCGACTCGCACCAAAGGCGTAATTTCTGATAACTGGGAAGGCATTGCCTTTATAAATGTAAACAAACACCATAGAGTAAAAGCAGAAGTAATACACTATGTATAAAAGTATGTGATGAAAAGTAAATGGTCTAGTATATAAACCCAACTGAAAAGTATAGCTAGAACTGAAAGAAAGTACAACAGAAAAGACAAAAAGCTGGAAAATAGAAGCAGCTCCTGGTTCGTCCACCTTGGATCCTACCTAAAGGGTAGATACAGATAGCGCAGCTCCTAGATCCTCCACCACGGATCCTACATGAAGGGTAGGTACAAATAGTCTCCTCAACAATCTCACCCGTCAACCTCCTCCATGTACCATCTCATCATGAAGTCCACCCCCTGGATACTGACTCGTGGTGAGGTCCACCTCCGGGTACCATCCAGTCCTCGAACACTCGAACTCCGTCAGTGTTGTCTATCGTTTGAATCCAACACAATGAGGTACGGGCATAGCCCATGTAGGGGTGAGTATAAAAATACATAGTAGGGACCCTGATACCCTCAAGGTCTCACTAAATTCAACAAGGATAACCACAAAAAAGGATTTAAATATATAACCCTTACTTAGGTATAAGCCCATACTTTTACCTAAGTTATCAAGTAACCCATCTAAATCAAGAGGTATCACATAGATATGAAATAAATTGATAAACACTACTTAGATATATGTCCATACATATATGTAAGTTATCAAGTAACCCATCTCAATCATGAAGAAAACACAAAGGTCATTGACTCAGCTCAAACCATGATTTTCATTATCGAAACCTAAACTGCTAAAGAGCTCCTCCTCTGTCGAGCACACTGATCCTGTCACGACTCTGAGGTGCGGATCACTAACAATATACTACTAAGGTACTCCTCCTGTCGAGTACCGTGGGTCAGCCACCCAAACAAAGTAGTGCTCCCCACCGAGGTCTCCCACACAAACACAGTAATGCACCCCCCCAATAGCATGTAGAGGTGATCCTTCTTTCCTGTACTACGGGTCTAACACCCAAACATAGTAGTGCTCCCCACTATGGGTCCCCCACCCAAACACAGTAGTGCTCCCCAATGGACTATACAAGTCACTATGACTCGAATCGGACAAGCAGTCATCAGGTCTCATCCAGGTACATGGTCTCCATACTCCGTATGATCGTCTACATGAGGGTCCTCTACATGAGGTACTACTAGATACTCAAAGTATCACAACGTCCCATGAAGACGTATCTAAATGGACAGCCTCTTCATGGTGGTCTCAACGCAACATATGGCACATCAATCGGATGCCCGGTCTGTGAGTTATTATAAATTTAGTCCCGGGGGCCAGGTTGGTTTCGTGCATGAACCAACCCTACTGTATCTCAAATGTACCCCGAAGTCACATAGGGTATACTCAGAGGGACTGTTTCTCAATGTGATCACCAATGTCACTGACGGTTCGTCAAACGGATGTTCTGTTTGAAAGTTATCGGGTTTTCCGTTCTAGGGGCCCGGTTGGATTTCGGGTAGAATCCAAACTGACCTTACTCCAACTGCATACAAACCTCAGGAGAAGTATGCCAAAAGTACCGTCTCACTAATAGAAATCCAAAAAAGTCGATGACATGTCAATTGGATGTCTGGAACTGAAGTAATAAGTGTTTCTGCTCCAAGGACCCGATTTGTTTCAGTTTCGAACCATCCCGGCCATGCCCATACTTCATCGAAACCTTGAGTGTAATATATATAATCGTCCGTATTGATCCAAGGAACCCTATGAAACTAACGGTTCATCGATCAGAGGTCCGTAGCTCATGATATTGGCGTTTAACTGAAGGAGGTCTAAAAAATAGGGGGTCTGGGCCCGGTCCGACCTGGCCCAATACCCCTTGGGTTGGCCCGAACCTAGTCAACACAACCCGTGTCCGGGTCCAGCCCAGTTGGGCATGGCTTGGCCCTGCTAGCGTGGCCTAGCCTGGCTGGAGGAGCCTGGCCCGGCTGGCTCGGCCTGACACGGCGGGGCCCGGCTGCACGGCCGACCGCCGAGCGGGGGGGGGGGGGGGTGGGTGGGTGGGGGAGCTCGGCCCTCGCCACTGATTGACGTCGGCGGCTCTTGAGCCACCCCGTTGTCCCAGATCCCGCGGCCTCACGGGATCTCCCACCTCACCACCTCGGCACAGCCGCGACAGATCCTCCTCGGCGACGCGTAGAGCGTCGCCGCCTCCTGGTGCCGGGGAGGCGTGCCGGTAGCATCTTCTGCGGAGCACCGGACGTGCTCCGGTGGTCCTTTTTTTCCACTGTCACCTCTTATGATCACCTTGGGTCCCGATCTTCACAACGGAGGCTTCAAATTTCCTTGGCGGTCCCGTTTCATTGTCGTCGTCAATCCGCGCACCAACAAAAATCTTCAGAGTGTTATCGGACTGTGTTTGTTTGGCCCATGCCCTCCGCTTTAGGTGTTATCAATTTGAAACAATAAACAGATGATTTCAACAACTTAACAAACCACAATTTTAATCAATTAAAATTTAACCTAGTTCCCAACAATTCTTCAATAATTAAATATTATCATCCCGTAAATAATAACATTCGCGTATCAACATAATGATTAGTTGATCCCCGGTATTTGATTTAGAAGTAAATAACCATGGAAATAATATCATTCTAAAATTAATCCCCTACCTCACAAAGACAACTCACGTCTTTGAGCCGAAGAAAGAGGAAGGAATCGTGATGATCAGATGTCGCAGAAGATCTGTGTAGATTCTGTTGATGTCGGAGGAAGAGTCGTCATCGTTGGCTACATTCCCTACGGTGGTGTCTACTCCCTTGATGAGGAGGAATAATAAGAGAAGACATGTCATCGATGACTTCACGTTCATCATCAGAGGCATTCTTCGTCGGAGGCATTCTTCATCGAGAGAAGAACATTTCTAATTTTTCTGAGCTTCCCCAAGGAATAATTGCCCATCCGAAAGATTCAATAGGCTCCCAATATTATAATATTACCACACAAACAATTAATAAAGTGATTCACTTATTTAATTCTCCATGGTTTGTCAAGAATATCAATAGCCTTATAGAAGTGAAAACATATAAATTAAAAGGGGAGAGGTGAATTCAAAAGGATTTGAATTACAGTTGAATTAATTCACCTCATTAATGGCAGAGTTCAAGGGAGTTGATGGGAGGTGACAGGTTGGGGGCTCGTGTGGGCCCCACCACCCTTAGTTATCTCCTATGTGAGGTTTGGTGTGGTTTGGGCCCCACCTCAAACTTCCTTTTGGTGGGAATAACTTCCACCTAAAATAAAATTGTAACTCAACAATTTTAATTTTATTTTTAATAAAACCCCAAAATTTAATTACCACATACGACAAAACAAAACTGCGGTAATGGACCCCTTAAACAAATACCGGTAATGTGAGTTCATCAGTTCCCTTAGATTCCAATTCCAAGAAATGGTTCAAATGTTACAAAAACCCACTCATTCGTTCACTGAATGTACCAGAGCTAAACTTCGAAAATTGATTCCGGGTGCACCGGGGCTCAGAATCTGGTGTTGTTAGAAGCCACAGACTAGTACAATTCCTTCGAAATTACTAAATAAATTTCCTTGAATTTTCTGGGTCTATACACACCTACAAACTAGTAAAATGAACTGATAAGAAATAAATTATTCTATCATAATTTGGATAGAAAATTTTATTTAATAAGAAATTATAAAAAAATATCCTGACAATAGGAATTGGAAATAGATGGCCTAATATACCAATAAACTTGAATAATGAGGAGAATGAAATGATCCTTTTCCTTGAGAGTGTGATTCCCAATGCTTGTGTGGAACATCATGAGAGATTGGGGTACCTTCGGAGGACTCATAAGAGAGTAGGGAAGAGTAAGGTTGTTCACCAATTTTTTTAGTTATGATAAATGATATAATGTGATGGTTTATATAGAAAATGTCTGGGGAATTATTTATCATTTTTCAAAAATAGGTTTTGGACTTATATAATACAATATCAAAAAACTCAAACCATCCGAGGACTTTGGCCCACAGTTTTTTAATGGGAAAGGGATTTCATTATTTTATGTAACGAAGAACTAAAAATAATAAAATAATACCCATGATGATGAAGATGTTATTCATAATATTAATCAAATGATGTTATAACCTACAAGTATATTACTATTTGTGGATGATTAATAAAGGCATTATAAAATTATTATAATAAACATAAAATCAGATAATTTAAAAGGTTATCATATATATGGTCATGGAAACCCTTTAAAGTAATTTTTACATCACTTTTGGTTCATTATTATGTCATATTACAAACATTATATTTATAAAATATTAATTTTTTACTAGAAAATTAGATAGTCTCATAAAAATAAGAAATATTTTACATTGGATAATATTAAAAAATTTATTTTTTAAAATAATATTAATTTTTCCAAAATATTTTTTTAAATATTTTTATTTTCACTTTTAAAATTTGAATAATCCTTTATTGATAAATTTATCGATTTTTTGACAATAACTCTTCTCAAACACTTATAAATATTAATTTTGATGAAATAACTTTTTTTAATCATTTATATTTAATAAAATTTATATAATTATAATATTTTAATAAAAAATAATTACAAAAAATTATTAATTCCTCAAGATAATGCCTTAGTGAAATTCAAAACTACTAAAAAATAAATTTTGTTTTTAATTTTATAAAAACATAATAATTTTTAAATTAATGATAAGAATAAAATATGGATATTATTTTATTAAAAATATGACATACATAATCATTTTATTATGGTCTTGATACACATATACTCATGACACATGAAAATGACCTATGGGTAAGATTCGTGATGGTGAGACATACATGGTGATATTCGACAAACATAGTTTGGGTCATGATCACGATAAGCTTGATATTATACTATAAAAAGTTTCTATCATGCTTAATTTGTGGGATCTCAGGTTTAGATTAGTCAAGGTAAAACCACAACGATGCTATCTCCCTAAATGTTTTTGAAAAAATTGGAATTATGTGGTACAATCCAACTAGTTTAGTTTATCATATCCTTTGTATATGTAAATATTATTTATCAAAAGAATATATTTATACTAATAGTGTGATAAATTTTAAAGAGCTAAATTATCAATTTTAATTGATCTTATCTTTCATTTTAACACAATATCATATAATGGAACCAAATAAGTTAACATGTTTTCGACAACTATATTACATAATTATATGATTAATAAAATCATAAGTTGAATTATATTTATAAAATATTAGTTCATTACATCCTAATGCTTTGGTAAGGTATATATATTTTGGGATTTCCTTGAAATAAATCAGTGGCTGGATATAAGAAGTGAATAGGGTTATGGAAAAGACGTACCTATAGGTAACACCACCAAAATTGGAATTTTATGCTTTACTCAGTTGTAACATTGTACGTGAAAAAGGGAAATAACTCACACCTATATTGACACTACCTTAGGATATGGTTAGGATAATGTAAATTTAATTCACAAAATATTATGAAGGATTTGAAAAGATTATGACAATAAATTAACATAGGTAGAACCAAGACGACGAAAAGAGCACTGTGGAAATAAAATTGGGGAATTTTTTATGTATTAAGGTCCATAAATTACATTTTATATGTATTTTAGAATAAGAATAAATTAAAATGAATGTTTTTGTAATGTATCAAATGAAATTAATAATCCTTCAAATTAACAGTTTTGGATTCAATAATAGGATAATGTGATTAAGATTTACCATAAATTTCATATCTTATAAACTTATATTAGGTTATCTGTGAAGTTAGTATACATTCATTAATTACATTTTATAGAAATGTATGTAGGAAATATGCTTTAGTGATCAAATTATGTTAGGGATAAAATGATAACATTTTATTGAAATATGATTAAAGGTATTGATAAAAATTAGTGTCACCATTATTATTAATAAAATTTTATTAATTGTAAAATAAGAATATTAGACCATGTAAAATAAAAATGTTTTATAGAAAACCATATTAAAAGGATAATTTAATTATTATTATTATTTTATGGTTGTATTTCATATTCATTTCGGATGTATATAAAAATTATGTTAATATAGTCTACAAAAATGAAAATCGTTATTCTAGGAGATATCCCATCACATCCGGAAAGGTCGTAGGGCTTCAACACACAAAAAATTTATGATATGTGTTTAACCCCATCCTATGACCAACACATTGTACTAGTTAACATGTAATTATTTTTAGGTAAAAAATTTATGAATAATATTAAGGGTGAAAAAAGTGTTATTTTTAAGGTATAGACTAATTCATTAAGAACATTAGTTTTGGATAAAATTTCGAGATATATGAATTTTTTTTAATTTTTTATGGATATAGTGATATATTAATTATTATTTTAATTTATTTAGTAATAATAAAATCATTTATGGATATTTATTTAATAAAAATAATTAATTGGAAATTTATCAAATCAAAAATTCGGTATAATATAGTGAAATAGAAAGATATCAATTACTTTTATTACATTATATTCTTAGATAGTAAAATAATTCCCCAATATTAGAAATTTTTTCTTAAAATATAATGTTATCCCATTACCATAATTTTTTATGATATCAGAGTATAATTAACACCTATTAAAATTATGCATTGGAGGACCTCAAAATTACATTGGTCAACCACATGTTTTCGATCAATGAACTCAATAAACCTCTTTTAATAATTTACCCTTTCATCGATGTCAATATATTTACATTCCACCAATGTTCTCCGACCTGGAATATAACATCCAAGGAATTTGGGACATATTTATTAGTTTATCTAAATTTAATATATTATATATCTTTAGATTCAAGGAATAGTGAGTTATATATCATTACCTAAAATAATGACATCCATTTATATTATGATACATGACAGACAAGGTTTTACCAAATACTCTTAATATTATTATATAAAATATAAATTACGAACATGAAATTATATTGGAGTTTATAAGTAGTAATAAATAAATTATTAAATATATGTTTGAATTCATTTGATACCAGTAGATTAGAAAAATATATAAAAATCAATTGAATGATCATGAATGATTTTTATAAAAAAACATATTTTATGAATCAAAAGAATTTTATCTTAATAAATTAAATTAATTAATATGATTGGATTGTAATAAATAATTATATATATTATGTATTAAATATATTTTTACTATTTATCTAATACATATGATAGGAAAAGATAAAAACAAAACAATTTTACAGCATAAAATGATATATATTTCAAATGGATGATTTTCATCCATTATATGGACAAACTATTTTAAAAATAAATTTTCACACTTTTGTAAATATAATTTGTAATGAATAATATAAATATTTAACTATAAATGTAAAAATGAGCTTATGGTTATTTTATTTATATCTTTCTAAGAAGATTCTTTTTCATTATGAATAATGAAAAATAATGAATTTTAATTGAAAATTGATCTATCAAATAGATAAAATATATTATAAAATTACATTTAAAAATTATTTTAATTTTAAATTATATAATTAATAGATCTATTAATAAAAATTTTCCCATTATAATTATTTATATATTGAATTTTGATATATAATATTACAAAACTTCTGAACATTTTCTCATTCAAAACGTGTTATCTCAACACGTCAGGGAGATTAATATTAAATTAATTTCAACCACATATGTATTTTGAATTTTTGAAAATGGATCATGTATTAGTGAAAATCAGAATATATATTTTATAATGGTTTATCTTATTTTTTCCAAAATTATTAGTGAATTTATTTAAAATTATTTACAACAATGAAAGGGGAAACTGATTTTACTGATGGTCTAAAAATTAGAATCAATGTGAAAAATCATATAGAAACTTGTATAACCCTAGTTATGGCCATTCTTAAATAATATAACTTTTATTATTATATCTTATGGGTCACATAGCCAACTTATGAAGTCATTAGTTAAAACATAAGGATGATACCCCAAGAAGTGGTGATTATTTTCTAAAATAATATTTTTTTTATTTCCTTCACCACCTCATTAAATTATATGTATATCATTATTAAAAAACAAATGAATTTATTAAATATATTATTAGTTTTTTATTTCATGTTTAATAGATTAATAATAACATAGTTCCATCAATTGGGTTTTAAAATAAAAATTTGTGTGTCTGGAGAAAAACTGCTTCGTGAACCTATTCCATTTTCTTTATCCATTATTAAATTTATTGGTTAGGAATAATGATGTATTTATATTTTGTATAATATATATATTATAATCAATATGTTATTATGATTTTGGAATTAATTTATTACACATACATTAATAATATCCCTTTTTCTGGAATATGATAATGTCGTTTATGTGTACCGTGGACTACCGGCTTGTAAAATGTTGTGACACATTCACACATTAAATGATATTTATAAAAGAAAAACTTAATAAACATATGTGATATATATTCCATAAATATAATTATTTAAGGATAATATACATATTTTTATTTTTATTTTTATTTTTTTTTCATGCGATAATAAATTGGAAACATCGTTCATACGTGCGTAGGAAGTAATATCTCCAAGAATAGTGTATTTGATTTCCTATCACCATAATTTATAGATTACTTTTAATAAATATATATTGAATAAATATGTTATTTGTATAATGTATTAAATTCATTATAAGGTTTAATAACTATAAATGTAACAGGAAGAAAAATGAAAAGTGAAAACTTATTTGTATAAAAATAAGTTATTACTAGAAAATGTGAATATAAAGACTGAATAAAAAAGAACAGGTAATAAAATGTTATAAATGTATCATATTAAAATTCATAACATATAATATGGTTCTACAATATGTTAATAACATGATGAACACAGTTATTCTATATATTAAATGACATTAAACAAGAATATAGTGTCAGGTATGGGTTTTCCATCAATTTCAATTCATTGTGGCATATTGTAATATTATGTAACTAATTTATTTTTTATTGAATTCCTATTTCCTTATTACATGTTATAATATGAATAATTTATTATTCATTTAACTTTGTATCTAAATTTAAAATATTTCATCTAACAGGATATTATTTAAATGTTTCTGAGTGGTAACTAATTTTGTAACTCAATTATTGTTCAATAGATAATATTCAACTTCATTAATTATTATATTATATGAATACATGTATAGTATATATTTTTGATTTATTATTATATTCAAAATTTTATTATGTTGATATTATTTTCATACTTACACTTGATTCATTTATTAATTCACACTTCTATATTATTACCAATTTAAGGTTTGATTTCACAATCTCATTCTAATAGAGTTCTTTATTGACTTCACATTAAAGGAAATTATATGACCATTTTTTTAATAAACCCACTGATTTTCTTTTCTTATTATTATTAATGAAAATATAATGTGAATGTAACATTTTTATTGTCATTGGTACTAAATATTGTTATGAAATTTTTTTAATAAAATTCAATAGAATTTTTGACTTCGGATGAATTTCTTTTTTCTTAAAAAAACCATGTTATTTAAAAAATCTTTCTTAAAATATTTACCATTTAAAAATGATTTAACCAAATCAATTTTACCCATTTTAATTTTTTTTTAAAAATTCCAACGGTACTATACCATATTTGATTTCCCATTTATAACATATGTATATTATTTGGATAATTTTCTAGAACAATCACTCTGATAGAATATGAATACAATTCCTAGAGTACCCAGAATAAATAATGATATATATTAAAAATATTAAGTAGAAAATGTTTGAATTTTTTTGGTAATGTTGAATAACTCTTGAAGAGAGTGTCAAATATTGAATATGAGGTCACTATTGATATTATAACATGATGTTTACACTGTGTGGGAATTAGACTTGGTCGACATAGGTCATTTTCCAAAAAAGACATCGAGGGAATGAAAATAAATAAAATACCAAAATATATTATGTTATTTGTATTTCATGACCCAGAGATTGATCTATTTTTAATTATATTATTATGAAAAATCCTAGTGTTTTTTATGTATCCCAATAACCAATAGAGAGATGTTGGTGAGAGCTTCAAAGGATTCCTCTCAGAAAAATGATAGATGGATCACTGATCAACAATGAACTCATAACCAAATTGAATGATCTGTCTAGTGACTATGAGAGTAGATATTTCTTTAGAAGGTATTAATCCATATTGAATGAGGGTGGTATTTCGAATATTTTCTTTTCCTAGTTCCTGATTTCTTTAATGAATACTTATCATTCAACCAACGGATTGATATTTGGATTTTGTGTGTTGTTGTGATGGGTTAAATGTAGGGTGATTATGGGAGTGTTACTTTCAATTAATGATTTCTTCGTCTTTATTCTGACAAAAAATAATCAATAATAGAATAAAAATTTATTATAGTCGATTACTCTCAATTTTTCATATAATTTTCTAACATCGATTCTTCATTTACTATAGTAATTCTTCATTTGTCATAAGGTTTAAAATATCCCAAAAAACTGACCATTGCACACTTTTTTATTGGTGCAAAGATTCCATATTAGTAATATGGGATCATATGGACCCAAAAGTGGTGAGAAGATGGTAGAAATAATAAAATATATGGATTTTGATACACTATTTTATATTCTTTGATTTTCTTCAGCGTGCAATGGAAAATGACATATAGATTTTTCTTCAGATCAAATTCAATCCTAGTATTCTATATGTTCCTGATGGAATGGTTTAGATGAACCCCGATATGTATGTTCGATCAAGGTTGAAGGATCCACCATGGAACTAGAAATTGAGAATAAATTCTAAAAAATAATAAGAAACATAAAATGTATATAGGAGTTACACTCCTCTTCTTCTTGGCTATGTTGTTGTGGTTTCAGATGAAATTAAGGATCAGAAAACATGAGACCCATGTCGTATAGAATGTGGAACACATTATATGACTTGGAATATATCCCAATGTGTACATATAAAAATTTTTGTGTTCATTGCTAGATTACATGTTATGTACTCTAACATATAAAAGGAGTTTCTGGTTGTACATGGTCTTACTCATATAATGACACTTGTATAGAAAACACGAGCAGTAACAAGTTATGTATTAATAAATGTGAAATACATTAAAGACATGGACCCATCCATGAGACAAGTGAATAATACTATGTGTCTCTAAACACCATGTATTTATTCTACAGGTCATGTATTTGGAGACTACAAATTATGTGAGGCTCATTGACAAGAGAATGTACGGGGAAAACTAAACATGCCATGTACCAACTGGTACACGATGTGTACACCCATAAAGAGTTCTTATAGTGCCTATTTTCAATATTTTGGACATGAATATTTTGAGTAAAATCCCACTGTTATTTTCTTCAAGGGTATAGTGTGGAGTTAAATTCATATCACTGGATTTTTATCCACACTAACGGTCGAGTATCAGATAGTGTTGGTGGTGTCCCTCCATGAGACTATAGTGAGATCTTTCATCACCATTTGTTCCCTAGATGGAGTTTATCAAATCAGTGTGACCTCTATATGCAGTGTGTTAGTACACTTTATTATAGGACTTATTAGTTGGGTTTTTGATGTATTTTACTTTTGATACCCTACATAGCGGGTTGATCGAGATTGGGTTTTTTTCCCATAATGATGTTTTGGTTAAGACTCCATATCAATGTATTAGGGACTTCTTAGCGTAGTAATATTTCATTGGTTGGGCCCAATAATGTAACCCTCTTCATTGAGGGTCACTAATGGTATCACGTCTGATGGAGTGGATTCACCTAGAATATAGGTTTCTTCGAGGAGAATCATGTAGCATCTAGTTGATAATGATTGTCTGGTGATGTGGTACCATTCATGAGTATATAATTTTGTTTGTATTATAAAATTATTATTATATATTTTATTAAGATAACGGTAATTGGTTCTTAATTTTTTATTTTTTTCATGGTGACCTACAATTTATTTTTATACTCACACCATCATGGGTTCTCCCCACACGTGTCATGTCTTATGCATACTAAGACCCTTTTAATCATGTCTTGAGAAGACAATGATCAGATGGATCATAGGTGGGGCTTGGCAGGACGAGGTGTTTTTAATGAGATCTTATTTTTAACATAGACCTCTACCTTAGACCAATATAGTCTTTAATAGTTTTTAATGGATTTGTCCCCAACTTCCTCTTAGAACATGTAATATCATACAATATTGGGAGATCATAGAGGTACGCATTCATTATTTCAGTTTTTATCAGTTTTTAAATTATGTGGGCTTGGATATGTATGATTTTATAATATTAATTTTGGATAACACATCCAATTTGGGGATGTGGATAATTTACATTTGTCACCATCCACTGGACTGTTGGAGGTGGGATTGTGGTAGTCACAGGTCAGACCTCAGTGGGTTAGATTATGAAAGAGTGGTTTTAGAGGGGAGGTTATAAAAATGGATTGAATTTAGTGATATTGGATTGGGGAGACATTGGTTAGTATTTGTGGTTTGGATTTTAGGCAAGGGATTACTGTTTTGGTGCATAGTCCAATGTATCAATACAGTAGGACTCCATTCAATTTCCTTTCATCTGAGTGAATAAAAAAATTGGTTGTAGGAAAACATTTTTGCTACATGAATCTTATAATATTTTTTTTCATTGTGCATGTTTATTTAGCTACACAGATATACTATATTTACCATGGTGAATTTTTTTTTATAATTTCATGATTCCTTTACGAAGACAACTATCTAGGATTCCACTACATCATTACGAGGATGATACTCTTAGGGAAAGGGAATCAGTATATGGTAATGTACCAGATATAGACCCTTAGAGTAGTTTACTAGCTATATCACCACTGGATGAGTAACACTAGGGATAAAAATACAGTTGAGGATGAATTCTATTTGAACACATTGCATGAGTTTGAATGTTAGTACCCTTCTATGATTAGGGTGTAGATAGACCCCTAGGAGGATGAGGACTTGTTATATGTAGTCCATATTGTTTTATGCCTTTTCAGGATACCAGCACACCAGATGGAAGTCAGGGATGTGAGTCACATTTAGGGACATCTTGGGAGATAGTAGGGATTGGTGACTCATTTTCATGATAATATATCTATCTCTTTGAAAATCATTGAGAATATATTCAATGAATATTATTATGTAGAAAAATTGTGATCGCTGTGAATTAATGACATTATGAATCTACAATAGGTTTATCTGATTATTATGGAGTACACAATGAAAGTTAATGATATTTCACATTACACATTGGATATTTTTCAGGTTTAGTTCTTCAAATCATAGATACTTTAGATGGGAATGAATAGAGACTATATGGCATCAAGGGTTTCTCATTTCATTTTCCACTTATATTAGAGTGCTTGAGAATGAACTTTTGGAGGAGATATTTTTGGATGAACTGACACATGTAGTTGTAGAATCCAGTGGAATCCTAGTATCTGAGACCTCACTAGTAGGTAGCCAGTAGCAGTCTCAGGTATCCATCACTATCAAACACATCAAGAGTTATTCCTAGGAATCAGGGACCATTCTAATTAGCTCTTAGGGTCTCTCAAATTAGCTGAATGAAATATGGTGCTTCCATTAAGACATCCATTGACATCTAGCTTTCGATTTCAAATATAATCATATATTTTATCATTACAAGATTAAGGTGATTCCAAGGAAGAGACATTGGAAGGTTTGGGGTGGTCAAATGGGTAGAGGATTTAGAATTGGGGTGGAAAGGGTAGCATGATGTGGCTGTAGTCTCGACCTATTACATCCACCACACCTATGAGGTCCACACCAGGCTCATGGAGAAGGTGGGTATAGATGGGGAAAGTATAAGGCTATAGAGGCATATAACTCTAAGGATCCAATGATGACATAATGTACAATATTTGTCTTTTCAACTGTAGATTTAGTATTGATAGTCACATGATCTGTCCATTAATTCATCTCCAATTTTATGGTTTTGGATATATAGATTCATGTTTTGAAAACAACATGACCATTGAGATTGGAGAATCTGAGAGGTGATGACTCACAGATCAAATAGTTTTTTAATAGTGTGATATGATTCTTGGAGGTGATTTTTTAGTGTGGGGTCTTGTTGTTGTATCAATGTGTCCTTAAAATGAAATCTTAGGTACTGTCTAGTTATCCATATTTCAATCCAAGAATGAATTTTTAATATATAGTATATGGGGTTTTTGTTGTAATGGGATGATTTTTTTGTAAAAGACAAGGATGGATTTGTGAACATGGAGATAATTTATATATGAGTGTAACTAATGACTCTTCAGTTCACTGTTATGACTCTTGGTGGAGTGGATGATTTGGGATATCAATTCCCTGTAGTGGTAGAGGAGTATGAGTATGAATATCTTGATGAAATACCAGGTTTACCTCCCTTATAAGATATGGATTTATAAATCAGTATGCATCCTAGGACGTCACTAATATCAGTACAATATATCATATGTCACATGTAGTGTGTATAAGGATTGGGATATAGTTGGAGGACTTATAGAAGATGGGATTTGTGAGAATGAGTGTCTCCCATATGGTCAACCCTGATTTTTTATTATAGGAAGGTAGACGAGAACATAAGGTTATGGGTGGATTACAGGTTCTTGAAAAAAGTGAATGTGAAGAATAAGTATCCACTACTGATGATCGCAAAACTATTAGATTATATTATAGGGAATGATATTTCATAAAGATTGATCTCTCGTTAGGATATGACCAATTGTGAGTATAAAACACAGATATACAGACGATGAAATTTAGAAGTCTCTCTGGTCAATACGAGTTCTTGGTAAATCCATTAGAAATTAAGAACTCCCCAAATTATTTCATGGGATTATTGAACATGACATTATTTCCTTTCCTAAACATGTCCATGGTGTTTTTCATCGATGACATCCATGTGTATTCAATATCCAAGGAGGAGCATGTAATATTCATGAGGATGATCATGGACCCACTCCAAGGGCAATATATTGAGGGGAAAATCTTTTTTGAGTTAGTTATAGATTCAAGAAGTCAAATTTATAAGAGACATCATCTAAGAGGATGGTGTTGTAGTGGATCCTAAAAAGGTTGAGGTTGTTCTTTACTAGGATCCTCCCATGGGTGTTACCACAACATGATGTTTCCTTAGATTGTAAGGGCACAATAAGAGGTTTTTACTTGAATTATCATGTGTTGTAGCATGCATGATATCCTTGATACAGAAATAGTATCCATTAATATGTATAAAATGGTTCTACTGGTGCTTTTAGTTTATGATATCGAGGTTGATATGTAATCCTCTCTTGAGATTCCTAGAGGTGGTTGTCAAATATGTACTTTTCTATTATGTATCAAGAAGCATTATTTGTTGTGTGACGATGTATATGCTAGTGGTTGATGGCTACTGTTCATTCTAGTAGACACCACATGAGGAGAAATATGTGACCCCGAATCCTACGTTAGTAGTGGTAGTCTTGGCTTCAAAGATGTGGTGTCACTACTTGATAGGTGAGCGATTCAATATTTACTATAGCCACAAACTTCTCTTGTATATCTTATAATAAAATGATATTAATATGTGATAGATGTGGAGGATAGATTTTTTACATGAATATGAATTAGAGATTTTATATACACCTAGATAGGGGAACATGTTTGAGAATGATTTTAGTATGAGATATATTTTTTCTTATGTGTTAGATTAGTTAGTCCCATTAGTGTAATACTTATTGGAAAATTATAGTGATTCATATATTCATAATATTGTTATAACCACACCACTTTTATAGCATGTTAAAGACTCTATGCGTAGAGATACCAACTGTGATACCATTCATGGTATGATATTAATTAGGTATACATTTTGTGGATATAATGAAGTTGTGGAGCATGTTATCCTACTTAGATGATATATAATTGTACATTTCACATTATAGTAGGGGGTGTTGAGGGAGTTTCAAAAATTACCTTTTTTGGAATATCTAGGAGTGTAGATGCTGTACTAGCACCTCTGATGATAGTTTTGAGGGACAGGTATGAAGATTGGAGTTTCAGAGTTTATCTCTTGAGGCCTTACATTTCATCATGTGAATTCTAAGATTCATGGTACAATGGATTTATGATAACCCCTTGAGGCTCTATTATGGTTGGATGATTATATATGCATGGACATCAAGAAGGTATTATATTTTAGTTCTAGACGATGTTAAACAATTTGGATGATCATAGACTGAATCACTAAGTCATCCCACTTCCTTGCTATCTGGGAGAAGTGTTCAGTTGAAAACATGGGATGCCTCTAAATGTTGGAGATAGTATGACTCCATAGAGTTACCACAATGATCATCTCGGACCATGATGTTTACATCAGATCCATGTTATATAAGGGATTACAACAATTTATTGGGAATCAATTACACATGAGCACTATGTTTCATCCCTGGACTACTGAATAGACAAAGAGGACAGTCCAAGTCATGCAGGAGATGATGTAAACATGAATGTTTGACATTGTCCATTTTTTGGAAGACCAACTAACCATGCTAGGATTTTCATTCAATAATAGATTCCATTACTCCATTTGTAAAAAACCATATACGGGTTTATATGGGAGAACATATTGGTCACCACATTGAGGTATTAAAATCAAGGGGAATGAACTACTAGGATTGATGTTGGTTCAAGAAACTATAGTGAACATGTAGACCATCCAAGAGAATATGAGGACTAGATAGGGCCATTAGAAGTAATTTGAGGGCTAATGATAAAGACCTATTGAGTTTTATCAGAGATATTGTGTTCTCCTGAGGGTCTCACCTCGATACGGAATGAAGATATTTAGCCACAACAGATTGTGGTCTTTGAGATTCATCCGTCCCTTCAACATATTCTATAGAGATGGTGAGGTGGCATAGTACATAGCTCTATATCCACACATAGAAAAGTTCATGATTTCTTCTGTGTGTAATAAATGATGAGGTACGGGCATAACATGTTTCACATCATTGAACGGGTTTATTTGGATATCACGAATGGATATAAGATTTCATAACACCTAGTAGAGGTCGTGGATTGGTAATAGAGGGTCCTTTGTGGGCGTTCACACCCCTTTCTAACATCTAGTTCTAGTATAAGAATATTTTGTAGAGAACATGGGAGAGGGAGGCTTTGATTCATGCTCAATACATGCATTTCCATATGCAGATCATTTTTTCCTCTTTTGAATGGAAATCCTGAAGGAGGAGAGAATGTAACAAATTAGATATTATATGTATTAGATTTGGATATTATATAGATTATTTTTGAGACTATGTGATGCGATGACATGTGATTCTGAGGCCCAATGTGCCCATAATAAATGCTCTAAATATATTAAATAAATTAAATAACATCTAAATGCATTTTTCCTAAAATAGTATAATAACACTTGAATGGAAGTTTAGATCATCAATCAGATGAAACCAGTTTATTTAGAACATGAGGTTCACACTTTTTGTGATTTAATGTTGATTAGTTGAGGTGGTTGTATAGATATAATCAATGATATAGAAATTAAAAAAATAATAATAAAATTATTTTATTTTTAATTCTGGAAAAATTGATTGATTCTTATTTAAATATTGTCTTATAGATAAATCAATGGGTAATCTTCATAACACTATAATAGTTAGAGAGATGTTTTAGAGAGTTTAGAAGATTCCTCTCAAGAAAAATGGTAGATAGATCATAGATCTATGATTAATGCATAATTTAATCAAAGTATCTCACCAAAGTCGACGAAACCACATCTATCTTCATCATATATTTATCCAAATCTATGTATGATGGTTTTTTGAATTCATTCCACTATCTTTACATGAATTCTATGTTGGGAATAGATCAATCAACCAATGGATTGATCCATATATCGTGTGTATATGAATGATGAGATTATTGTGTGGTTATTTTGGAAGAATTACATTGTATTATTGATTTATTCATTGTTATTCAAAAGGAAATGTATAGATATTGACACAAAAAATGATCGATGTCCATTACTAAATTTTTTTGTGATTTTATCCCAGGGTTCTTCATTATCTAGGGAAATTATTAATTTGGCCCAAGGTTCCAAAGATATATATCAAATTATTATCTCACACATGATTCTTATCATAATGATATGATATCACAGATCAGGTAATGGTACAACATGACCAAAATTTAATGAAAAATGTAACATTTAATCACACTATATTTGATACCATATTATTTGTTCTATTACAGTATTCATCTCACAATAAGGAATGACAAAAATATCCATTTTTTTAATATATTCAATATTTTTTTCTATAGATTATTGTTTCTAGGTTTTGAAAAAACCAAAATTTTTAGATTTCAACAATCGAGGAAGATTCAAGAATTTATGGGAAGATGCGATGAAAATCTGGGAAATCATGAGCAACAGAGTGTGTAATCTGTCGTTACATGTTATGTGGGACGCTTGGTTGTGGTTCTTGGGTACTGGAAAAAAATTTTAATCGCATAGTGTGTGACGAAAACCACATGGAATTTGGCCTTACCTTTTTGATACAGCAGTTACACTAGTTGGTACACAAACACATATTGAAGTACATAGACAGATGGAATTCTATGTACTCCCACACAATCACAACATTGCTAGATTTCCATTTTCTTTCCTGAGAAATGATGCCTAGATAATGTACTCGGAAAGTTATACACTAGGTAGTACTATACAATCATGTCTTTTCGGACATGGACACGACTAAAAAACATGGGAAGGATACCATTTTTCCCAACATTTTGTGTACTTATTATAAATATCGTGTATTTGGAGACTATATTCCTTGTGAGGCACATTAACAAAGGTAGTCATATGGATAATTGGACATGCCATATACACCTGGTAATTACCATATTCCCCCATCAAAGGTTTTTGTGTCTATTTTTTTCATAACACAAACAAATATTTGTTGGGTACGATCCCATTGATCTTTTACTTAGGGTTACATCTCATAATTACATCCATATCTATGGATTGTGATCAAATATAATGGTAGAGACTCAGATAGAGTTGGTGGTGTCCCTCTATGATACTAGAGTGTGATACTCTATCATCCTTTTTTACATTAATTGAGTTATTAGAAGTAGCATAACCTCATTGATATAGAAATTGATTTTATATCTATAATGGGAAATCAATATGGTTTTTCGTATCTTTGACATTTGATCCCATACGTAGTAGGTAGATAAATATAGGGATCTTGTTGTCCCCTAGCAGTTCCTGGGATGACACCCTATCTTTGTATCAGGGTATTCATAGGCCGATGAGCTTTCGTCGACAAGTCCAAATGATCTAGACATGTTTTTTGAGTTTCACTAATGGTATCATGCCTCATAGACTATATTCTAAAAAAAATTCATTTAGTAGAATCTTTTGGGTTGCAGTTTTTTATCACCCCTTAGGGGATTCATACCTTTTCTGAGTGTATCTGGGTTTTTCTGTTATACATTGAAATTTATATCTTGTACTGAGATGACTATAGTTGGTTCTTCATGATTAATATTTTTTGGTGGCCGTAATGATTATTTTTATAATCATCCCAACATGGAATTTACTTCCACGTGCCATATATTATGAAGACAATATCCCTTTTTATGGTGTCATTAGATGAAAAAGGGAAGTTGTAGCATAGCTAGAGCCTGGAGGACCACATTGTTTTTAGTGGTAAATTTCTGATGACAATATGCTCTCCCATAGATAATGTTATAATTTTAAAATTTTGGGGTGTTCTTTTATTTGGGTTCTTTTTCTTATTTTAGTACTTTTGTTATCATACTCTATTGTGGGATCCTATATGTATGCATACATTTTTTCAGTTGGTTTACATTTTAGCATTTTGTGAGTGAGAGATGTGTGTGTGTGTGTCTAGGTACATTGGGATAATTCATCCCATTTGAGGGATATTCATACTCGATAGTAGATTCTAGAACCTATCATATGGGAGTTGGGTTTGGGGTAGTCACTAATCGGTCCTTAGTGGGTAGGGTTGTAACCTTAATATTATTATAACTTAATGTACGAGGAACCACCCTAACATTGATACAATATAAAAGGAATTTTCCTTTTTCACCTTGTATAGAATTACCCATCATCAATCCATTGATGATTACTTTGAAATTATATGATGAAATTTTTTTAAGATAATAGATTTAAAAGTTATTTTAGACAAATTTATTTTCAAAAAGTATTTGAAATATAAAATAATATTTTTGTCAAAATGTTTTTGACAGTCATTTTGTTCTCTACATGGAAAATAACTATTTTTCATAATCCAATGTGTATACTCCATAATGATACCATCCTTATTCATTATCCCGAATGACTGTGAATATTTTGACCAAGGTTATTTTTGAAATTCAGTTCCATTTCTCATTTTTAGTGATTAACATCAACATCAGTTATTCACATTCTAGTGACCATTAGCCATTAAATATCCCATTAATTTCCAAATTATTTATCGTATATATGATTAATATATAATACATATTCCATTTTTTTCAAATGGTTTTTAAATTGATAATTATTTGATTATGTACGTAAATATTCTGAAATTCATATCCATTTCTCTATACCAAAATTTGATAAGGAACATTGTTTATCAGATATATAAGTTATTCGATATATGAGGAATGCTTTTTAATTTTATGAAAATTGTTTGGGATCATTTAATACATTCCCCTTAATAAATTAGTAGTATCAAGACATGATTAATTTATCTAGCCTCATCTAATGGGGTTTCACTATGTATGAATTAAAATTTATTGAAAAAGTTAATAACGTTAATTGTTTTAATTTCGTAGAAAACATGGAATTAAAAAATTACAACTTACTGCATTCTGATTCAGTTAATGTCATCCATTAAATTTTCCCTAAACAAACTATGAATGAATTACATCCTTGTTTAATTGATTAAATTTTATGGTTTTAAATTTTTTACCTTTCCATATTTTAACTACCTTATCTTATCAAGTTAGTAATTTTATATAAATGGAATGGGTATGTTAGCTAAATTTATATGTTTTTTATTCCCATCCTTCCCTATTAATTTATTAAATGGAATTCCATTTATGTTATACATTCTGTATTAATTAAGATGAAGGTTTCATTAATACTTCCACTTAACCCGTAAAAAGAATTTGAGCCAACGCTTATTTTATTCCCTTTATAAAGGATTCTATATTTTTTACAATGTATAATAATAATGTATATGCTAGATGGAATAAAATACATCTCAAAATAAATATAAATTTTTATATGTGTAAAATAATGTATTATAAGACTCATGTTTATATATTGTTTACCAAGACTACTGAACTATTCAGTCTGTTGAGAAATGATATATTACATTTTTTTTCAATTTAATGGTAGTAGGCACCAACTCTTGGATACTGGGTCTAGAGTCACTAAAAAATAATATACAACATCACCCATATAAACACACTATCTTACACTGATTTTCTTCATTCACGAACTGTGTGCATATTTTAGGCATCAGTATTTGGTCTCTTCCACCCCCACACAACATCATGTTGTGTATAGTAATACAATAACTATTACACTGACCAACAATTTGTCCTTTATTATTTTTATGTATAGGGAGTCTATCCAAGGCATCACATTTTTTTAATATAACCATAAAATGTTTTATATTAATTTTTTTATAAATCCCCTGATAACAAAAAATATCACCAAAAAGATTCATCAAAATTCACAATGTCCACAAAAACATCATCAATCAAATAATTTTTAAATAAATATCATCAGTGAATTATTGTTCTTAGTTGCCTAATAATTTTAAACAATTTGGTATTTTATGATCATTGAGTTATTTTGAAAACCAGGTCATCAATTGACTGATGTAGATATATTAATGTCTTCAACAATCATGACATTTTCAACATTATTCATTTAATCGTTAACCTCAAAAATAGCCACCAAAAACATTCCTTCTAAAACATCATAGAAATAATATAAAATATATTGTAATATGATTAACACATATATAATATATGATTAAATCAAATACATTCATATTGTTGGATCTTTAGATTTATTTTTGTGAAGGTTGTGGTTTTATAATCATACGATTTGTCCTATCATTATACTGTCAATGTCAAATGATCCTTATCAATGGAATGAGAAATGTAAAATGGTGTGATGGTGCCCTTTAAAAGATATAGATATTAATATACCAGTGTATGATTCTCTAATATTGAATAACAACTTGAAATTATATGACATAAAATTCAGTTATTCACTCTAATATATTTTGGGCTCTACCCTACTTATCCATTACAGACAACTCGTTATGGATAATGAATACCAAATCAATTGTAAAACTAATAAAACAGTGACCACATGAACTTTAAAGGTCCAATTACCTCACATTATCATTTCCAAAAATTTATAGTTGTGTAGGATGGGGAATGAATTGTAGATAGTGATCATTGATCATCTATTGGATATTAAACCAGATGTGGTGTTTCACCAATTAAAAATTCACTTTCATGGGCTTCAAGTCCTAAAAATATATTTTCATCATCGTTAAAATTGTTTCATATTTAAACATTATTACTACAAAGTGAAAAATAATTTATTAATTCTTTTAGAAATTAGTATATTGTAATCAACAATTACCTTGACAATATTAGGGATTAACGTGAAAAATCCTAGATACCCATAATATTGATACAATTTACGTTAAACAAATATTGGAATGGGATGATAACATAAAATTTATTTACAAAGATGATATCCCCACATCACCATTCAGATAGAATATTACCCCTTCATAAACTACACAAAAATGATGGAATTGGGTAAGAAGAGGATGGTGACCAATGATATTCCCCTCCAATATTTTGGGATGGAAAATATACCACCATTAATCAGGTAAATCTAAAGAATATTAGTATAGATGAAGAAACATGAAACCTAATCAACATTGGATTAATATCCTAAGATCTCTAAGTGGAGTGAATTTAAATATTGAAAAGATAAAAATATTTTTTTCCTTCAAAGAACACCAAAAATAGAGGTCAAATCTAGAGGATTCAACATATATATTATGAGTTATATATGGCTACTATAAATATAACCAAGATAAAAGAAGATTGATTAAAACTCTTTACACTAGAATTATGTTGTGGTTAAAATACAGATAAATTCCAAAATCATATAATAAATATAGTATCATCTATGTTAGTAAAACAATAACCTCATCATGAATAAGAATTATTAGCTCTATGTGTGTGTCAACTATTCAAACAAAAATAGACATTACCTAAAGGATGATTTAAATGTCCCATTCAAATAATTACTTATCAGTTAGATAAAAGTAATTGAATAACTCCTCGACATGAATGGGTACTCCTCTTATAGTCAATCATGTATAGATCAGTATAATAAAAAGGACAGTATATTTTGGGAACACTGGGGTCTCTATTTCCATCACTTAATGCATATATACCTAATTAATACATTAATGACATATCAAATTGATATGCATCCTATAAATAAAAAAATATGATTAATATATAGTTATATAATTATAAACTATATGTAATATAATGAAAATATCATAACCCTTTTTATAATGAATCAATTTTCAGAAATAATCTAAAAAACCCACAAAAATTTAATCCAATTATAAGTGGGTTCATTGAAACATTAGGGAAATTTATCAAATTATTTTTTACAATTGGGGAATATTATTTTCCTATAAGAATATAATGGAAATTGCTACTTTTTAGTTACCCTAAACCCTCATTAAATTAAGATTAATCAATGTTAATGATGGATATATGAGCAAATTCGTAGCCAATAACATTGGTAATTGGTAACCCTTCGCTAAAATAATAAATAAATAGGTGGAATTTTATTAGAATCAGGAAGAAAATATATCATTATATGATATCAAGAGGTTCATATTATACTCACATTTCCTGATTCCACTAGACAATTTCTTGTGACATTACTTTTATATAGAGAATATGGACCATTATAATGGTTCACTCCAAGATCAGATGAATGATGCAATAATAAATATTAGTTTGTATTTTCTAATATATACCATGTAATACACCGAGAAACAAAATTTTAATTTTGAGATGAAATATTATTGAATTAACATTTTTGATATTAATAATGGTACACAACATCCAAGGACATGGGATATATTTGACCTATTGTGATGACTAACTCATGTATATCCACTAATTCCTAATATTTTTTTAATGTTTTTTGTGATCTGTAGTCATCCTATAACATGATGACATTTTCTATGTAACTCTATATTAATTAATTGGGATAGGGTTAATGAATTTTAATATAACACTGAAAATACATTGAAATGTTCATAAATCACAAATATCCCTTATGGTGATGTCCTCTCCATACTGAATATATCACATTCATGTGATACAGACATTAGATGTGTCTCTCAAAAAAAGTTTGGAATGTAAATAGTGAACTAAAATGATAACCATGATATTACTGGTACTATATTCCTTTACCCTTTCAATGAGGTAATTTAATATACATTTGTATTCATGGAATCATGCACCATCAATGAGGCTGAAAATGAATACCACATCAATGTTTTGGAGTAAGCCCAATTGAAACAAGTGGATCAAATTATTCTACATGTGGAATAATAATGTGATATCATGACAATGTATAGAGAAAATTCCATGAAGAATTCATAATTAATTACAATACTTATATATTTTGGTTGGATGATTGTGTCGTCTACCTGAAATCCATTGTTGACAAAACATTCATAATCGTGAAAATCTGATAGCCAAACCATGGAGGATGTAGATATCTATAAACCATTAGATTATAAGGATATGAGAGTTAATAATATTATGAATATGATAATTTTATCCCCATTAATTAGATAATTTTTTTAATATATCTATGAATTATTTGGTACCCTCTATTAGGAATTCTGAAATCCTTATTAATAGATGATAAAAATGAATAGATTTCCCTAATTTTAAACTAACTTTGATAATGGATCCTTCCAATAATATGGGACCATAGAGATTATATTCACCATTGTGTAGTGATCACCATCCTTCATAGGTGTTCTATTTTATCAAATGTTCATATAAAAATAATGCTCCCATGGGATTCTCCTCAATTTTGTCATCATCAATGAAACCATATTTTTAATATCCAAATTCCATTTAGGAACTTGTGGGTATAATCAATCAAGAACAATAAAATCCCTTTTATGTGAGAGGAAACGAGTACATTTATCCATTATTTATTCATGAATAATAGAGTTCACTAAAAATTTACATTCATTATAGATTGAACATTAATTTATTCATCATATATGTTAATTTTTATATGCATATAGATATGATTTTCCAGTTATCATTTGAGGCTATAATTCATCAGTAAATATCCCTTAGATATTGACATTTATTTTTTGTACATAAAGAATAGAAATATCATTTTATTCCAATATGTATCGGAGGTAAACCTCATGTTGTTCAGAAAAAAGTAAAATATAATTGATGTATTGTCAACCATAATGACAACATTTCATGTCCATGAAACTATTTTATCAAAATATCTAATCAATGTTTTTTACTATGGTTCCTTGAGGATTCATCAAGAGTATAATATCATGCCTAACTAATAAGACCACTAATATGTTGTGGAAAATGAATAAATCCTTCTTTAAATAAAAAATTATCAATAATACAAAAAGTTATGGATTATAATGATTATTATTCATAGATAAATGGAATATAACAATCCATGTGATTTTATCAAATCACATCAATATTTGATATGAATTTGAGATATATTATATTTTTTATTAGTCAAGAAGTCCAATATATTGAGTTTCAACTACCTTCACCATATATTTCCATGACCAACCTATATATGATAATGAAAAATAATAGAAGATATTTTATTAGTCGGAGCAACTTACGTGGAATCAAAAAGTCATAAAAAACATGGAGGTTAATCACAGAAAATTTTAATGAGAATATAATAAAATTGTCTTTATATTATTGTTTCTCAATGGGGAGGTACATCAATAGTTAAGTATGACACAATCCTTGGAAGGAATCATCAAGAAATAAAATAACAATTGAAGTTACCAAACATCATACACATATTATACTAATTTATAATTTACACCTTAGAAATAATTATTATGGAGAGAATAACAAACCCACATAAATATATGATATATTTAATTTTATTGTCATTTTGCATCAACCTAACATTAATATGTATATGTAAAATGTAAAATTCTTAGTGATATGACATTAATATATGTAGAAGAGGACACTGTTATATTATCTTAAAATAAATGACACAAAATCCACCATCTGAGACATTAAAATCCCCTTAATGTCCCATCTTAATTTTATTTACTCCAAATTATATATAGAGATGTGTGGGAAACCTAATGCACAACTTTCCCCAATTTAAAATATGTCTTCGAGGAAACATTACCCCCATTTATCCTAGTTACAAAACTACGAAACATGTGTTTTAGACCTAAAAATCTATAAATATCCTATGTTGGGAAACATATTATGAATTCCCTCGGTTATTATATGTCTATATTCATATACGGACCCCTAGTATAGTGATCACTATTTGGCTACTTACCATAAGGTAAAAAATCCTAATTTGGTATAAGAACTGTTGGTGGATTTATTCATCATATCCTATGATATGTATTGAAAAATGGATCCTATATCCTGGGACTAGGGATGAATTCTCATCACCATTAATATATTATCAATGAATAATATTGAATCATTTATAGAATTACCTGACATGCATGAAGAATCTAGTGATACCTTTATAATTCATGTCATGCAATCTCATTTCATTTGGATGGTCCCTATAATATCTATTGCCTCTCATACCCAGCATGGATAATGTGATTGTAGAGGTAATAAAATATTAATCTATTTTTCATGATTGATATGATACAAATTCCATCCTATGTAATATAGTTGTTTTCACGTGATATTAAATTGAACTAAATAAGGTTATCAATATATGAATCCTCAAACATATTGATATGGATTATTTGTGAGAAACATTCCGTTATTTAATATTCAAATATAAGAGAATTAGGATATGTAGTGACAATCTGATCTCTTACCACAATCCAATCCATAAATAAATTCATCATGCCAAAATTAATTTTTTATTTAAAAACACTTTTAAGGTAAAAGTGAGAAACCATCCAGTTCAAGCATCAAGAAATATTTCATAATCATTGAAAAGAAATTTAAGTCTGCTAGACGCATTATCCCTAAGCAGTTTCCAAGAGATAGAGGATACTCGTGTGTCTGGAACACCCTCTAATAAATCTTCAAAGCAGGTCGCCATCTTGTCCCAAGCTTGCATGTATTCCTCTTGATTTATCTTACCTTCATTGAATCCCCTTATCAGTATTAGGTCTTGCTTGTCAATCCATGCACTCTGGTCGTCAGTGATTGCTACTTTAAGAGGTCTACCCATCATCTTGTTAGCTTCTTCATCCGAGGCATTTATCAACAAAAAACATTCCACCATCTCTTCATCCGAATGTAAAAGCATCTCGAAAGGATGCTCATGAACCTCATCTGACGCCCGCATCTTAAGGACTGCATGATCCGCGGCCTCAGCATGGCCACCAGGGTTTTTGGAGACACCTGCAATCATCTTGTCCTTCGACTTTTTGGCGAACCATGTCTCCATTGGGAGAGGTAAGAAAGAATATTCCTTTCTCCCTTTCCCTTTCAAGCTTTTTCTCCTCCTTGGGCTAGGAGGCTCTCTATCATGAAGATCATCAGCAGTATCACCTATGGAGAGCTCAACAGACTCATCACTGGACATCCCCTGCTCCTCAGTCTGGACTACATCTAAGTCCTAAACCAGATCTTCAGTCACCAGCCCTTCAAAGCGATTGCCCAGCTTAATAGCTGGAACCTCCCTCCTTGGGATGGAATGAATCGGAAGATCGCCCCCTCTATCCTACTCCTGTTCCTTGCCATCAAATAACTCTCCCTCTCTACCAATCCTCAGAGTTTTACCTCTTTCGCCTGAACCACTTCCAGCACACAATGCCTCTGCATAACTGATCTTTCCTGAATCAGACTCTTCAACATTCCCTCCTGCTACAGCATGGTTCTCTTCACCTTCCAGCATTGTCAACGGGTTGAATGGAAGAATATCCCTTCCACCGTTCTTCACTGTATCTGCACTGTTAGACTGATCGCCAGTTCTATGAGAAACTTCCAAACAGGGAGCATCTGCAGTTGTCATTCCAGAGGGTTCCGACTGCCTTACTGAGGTCTCAGCCAGTTGAAGACCCTGCTCCTGAAACCCAACCTCAGACCCCTGCAGGGGCGCCCCCGATCCACTTGACAAGGAGCCAATGCCCAAATCTTTTCTCAGACGATCAAAAACTTCTGAAACCCGCGGCTCTGGGTTTTTAGGGACTGTTTCCTTCACTGCATCTAAAGAAGATCCCAACTCCAACTCCAAGCCTGGAGATTCCTCCGCTCGAAGAGACACATAACATGTTTCCACATCGCCCACATGATCATGGGATCCATTGGGCGCCTTTGCGGTGTTGGGATGAGGGAGAACCGCAGCAATAGACACTTCCCCACCTCTCGTTGCGGTCCCTGCCAGACCAGACACAGGAGCAGAAAGCTCTTCATCCACATCCACAACAGGAGATCCTTCCGAAACCATAGGAGGTTCTGCCAACACACCCTGAGCCCTTTTGCGGCAAAAGCCCAAGCTGCGTCCTTGCCTACAGCAGGAGGAACAAAACTTCGTCCAAGATTCATACACAATGCATTGCGCGTACCTGTATTCTTCCTCTATCACGATCCAAACCATTTCTGGAGGAGGCTTCGAAAGTTACATTTCGACACAAATGCGGGCAACTATTGGGTGCTTCAGGGAGGAAGTCCTCCAATCTGCGCACAGGAAGCGACCAATGGAATTTCCTATAGATTGAAGAAGAGCCGGATTCTGGAAGGGCAGTGGAAGCCCTGGAAGTTGGAGCCAAATAGCAGTCGTGGAGGGATCGTGATTCATGTGTAAGTCGAAAGACCAGCGAAGCAAATGAAACTGGAATCCGCGAACAGATCTACCTGTTCTGGACCAAGCCCGCACCAAATCTTCCTCAGCAGTGAAGCGTAAAAGCATCTGTCTCGGCCCGAGAAGACCGAAACCACTGGGTGACTTAAGCCCCAAGCCTCATTTACATACCTGTCAAACATCTCCACCGAAGGACGTCGACAGATGAACCTCACCACCAGGTCCGTAGAGAGCAGAGAAGAAGCAAGGGTGAATTCCTGAGAAGAGATCGGGACCACTGGTTGCCCATATTTTAGAATTATGTTTTCAACCATACATTTTAACACTTAAATCATACTTATTCCTAGATCCATTATCTTAGGTATATTCATTATCCTCATAAGTATCACAACATGTAGTTATGATTCCCCTAATTCATGTCGGTTTTGATATAACCATCTAGAACCATAGTAGGATGACCAAAAAATTTTAATTTATAATTGTGTACAATAAAGGAAATAGATTTATATGGAAAATATATGGTAAAATTCATATTAATAGAAAAAATATAATGATTCCTAGAACCCCTATAATTTGCACAAGAAAATCAGTCATTCTATAATTAGCGTGTAACTATCTGTACTCAATAGTTATCCCACATTTTTTTTAAATTTTTGAATTTCTTGTTTTAATGTGTAATTAATACAAATTAAAGACACCAAAAATATGGTTGTTGACTCAATATTATTATTGGGATGAAATTTTCCCCATTTTCTGATGTTTCACGCTAGTACATCCCATATAGAACCAAATTATGATTGTATTGTTTCACAATAACCATAAGTCTAATCTATATAATTTTACCAATATATAATTCCCCACCATCGTATTTGAATGTTCATGATTTGATCCACTATCTCATAATAGTCAATGGAAGGGCTCATATGTCAATGTCAGATGAAGTAAATCTAATGAACTATATTCCATTATCGTCTGATAGTAAACAAAAAGACATGTGGTATATAAACCATGGACATATTATAATTTGGGTAAATTGGAAAATCATGAGGTATGATTAAAATTATAACATGATATTTAAAAAAACATAAAAAACATAATCATCAAATATCTTGAAACTGTCACCCATTATCACTCCTCTCCAATGGGCATTAACAGACTAACTATTCTAAAAACAACTAGGAATTCCACTATTACTAATTCTAAAATTTCCTCTATTACATGTAAAAAATATATATATTTAGTTTCATAGATTATTTATACCTTTCCATGATAATATTTATCGAATTAATCAAACATTAAAGGAAACAAATGTTTTTTATTCCATAATTCCCCAAATATAGATCTATTAACATTCCATAAATATTTCATTCCACCTGGCTTCAAATGTTTCATCATTATTAAATGGTACTATAATATCGATATATAATGAATGAATCATAGTATATTGTATTATTAAAAAATTTTCAGATGAATTTCATCTTGTATGAGTCATATATCATTAATTTAGATGTAAAAAACATGATTCATGGATTTTTTTTCATTTCAACTCCTTATTCATTCTTTTTTGGTGTGTTTTTATCCCTTTAACTCTATCATGGGATTTTTTTACTCTTTTACTTTATCCGTTTTCAATACACTATGACCTTATTCAATTTTCTCTCACCAATGATAAAATATATTCTCACAATGGGTTTTCTTTTTATATCAATATTCATCTATCACATTCCACATAAATTATCTTCAATGTTTTATTCAATGTCATATGTCCATAAACTCAAGGATTATTTTTCATTGCAGGATATGAATTGAAAAAAATGAATTTCATTCAAAACTATACAACCATAAAATCTATCACAAAATAATCTTTATATAAGTACTATAAACATCCTATGAAATAGGTAGAAAACATATTATGTAAAAACCCATTAATGTTGGGCCTATGAAAAAATCAAATCTCTACTCACTATGTTTGAAAATATAATTGAATATGGTAGAATAAAATCACAAATTCAATGGGAACAATTATTATAAATCCCAATATATATATCCATAAAATCATTGATCATCCTGTTAGACACATATATTGAGGGAAAATACATATTAAAGACATTTTTATCCCTTTTCCATGAAAATGTGTTCCATAAATAATGGTTCGGCCATTAGGGTTCCTAACCCATCCATAAATATTTTCCCTATAATAAACTCAAATACTTACCAATGCATTTGAATTCATTCACCAATAAATGTATAACTATAATGAGTGTATCTGTTTTCAGTGGTCACCACTTTTTTCTTATTCATACAAGGGAAAAATGAATCTACATATGAACCAGCAATACGACCTTCCAAAAACAGGCCTACATTCATCCTAAATAATATTTTATCTAATATTTCCACACAAAATCAAGATTAAATTTGAAATATTCATTCAAATATGGATAATTAAAATCCTTAAAATACAAGATCCATCTTATAATTACCAATTTAGTCATCTTGAATCGTGATATAAATAATACATAATTTTTTTATTACATGTAGACTACATGCCTAATCATATTTTCATAGATATATGAACATAAAATATATTGATTAACCAAATTTTTTCAACCAAAAAATTAATTAATCTATATTATAAGACACATTTAATTAAAATATACGAAATTAACAAAATATTTATTAAATCTAGGCCACAAATAATTTCTTTCGTTTCCATTCTTATATTGGTGGCCATATTATCCCACCTTACTATCAATGTTATTCAACCATAAACAACAGAATCATCTAGTAGATGAACTATGACCCTAAAAATGTTCAACATTCATTGTGGTTTTATGATTTCAACATATTTTCACATTCATTCATATTTTGTTTTCATTATTCATGTTCATTTGTATACAAACATATAATTTCATGACTTTAATATAGAGTAGTCGCCTTAAATATGAAACGAAAATAATAAATGAAAGATACATGGGACATTTTAGGTTGAAACACCATAAAGGGACGACTCTTTAAAATTATTATATTCAACTTTGTGGAAATCACAACACAAATCCTATGATAAATTTGGGGTTAAATAAGGAAAAATTTAAATCAATTTTACAATAACCCTGCAAATGGAGTCCAAATAAAATGTTGATTACTACTCTTCTATATCTCCAAAATATATGTTTTTAGAAATAAAATAATTAATAAATTAGATGAATCAATGATTTTTGGGATCATGATATTATCATATACTAATTAAACATATAGTCACTATATCCCATAACAAAGGTTAATATTAAAATAGTCTTCTTTTCTAGACACATTGAATTAAATTATTCCATAAAGCTCATTCGTGTAAAGTTCTAGGACCCTTAATCCATTTCATAAACATTAATACCCAGTCTAAGTTCCCCTCAATGATCCTCATCCCATTAAGCCATGTATCATTAAATATATATATATATATATATATGGGAAAACTATTGTATTATGGTTATGATGTTTATTCCTGTAACAATCCATAAGAAAAACCCACATGTAAATAGTTTACATCCATATAAGTCATATTTTGTGTATGGTGGTTGTTATATTTCTAATCCATTCCATGATCCAATCCATGAAAAAATCCTATGAATCATGTGATGGTGAGCCATGTTTAAATAGAAACATTCCAATTGAAATGGATAATGTTATCAATATATTTCTCATTTAGTTATTAATAGGTTATCACAATTTGATACTTGGAGTAAGACTAGAATGTTGAATAAATATAAATTGAAAAAATCATTTCAAAAAATTCAAAAGGGTGAATTAAGAGAATCTACATATTGTATTCTACTTTCATGTATTTTTTTACACGAAATACTCCTTATAATCGTAGAGATATAAAATTTATTAATAGGAAACAATTTTAACAAGACAAAACATGTATAAATGTTTGATCAACATATTTAGTGGATGAAAGGATTAGGAATTTGTAATAGACTAATGTACAATATCCATTGAATCTTGGAGGACCATTATTTATTCGACAAATAATCCCTTAATTATATTTAGTTTCTACTAGATCAATCAGATGATTACATATTCTTCATTTGAAAGATGCTACTCCTACATCTCTATTTATGTATAATGGGTTTGAAAATTAAACATATATGCGTGATGTATAGAAGATTGAATGAATAAATAATCATTTGAAGGATAAGTTTGTATTTTGCTTTTAACCATGGTGATTAAATGGTCAATTATATAGATGCATGAATGTCATAGTTTAGAAAGAACCATTTGAACAAAAATATAATCTAATTGTAAAGGTAGTGTACAATTTCCCACATCCCATCCATGAGAGTTTCAAAAAAATATCCATATGATTATTTGTGAGAATTAACATTGAAATCTATGGATATTTTGTGTCTATTGGTTAGGTCTAGTGGTACATCCCAAAAATAAAACATATTCTAGCAATGGATTATTTTGGAGAAGGAATGACGCTTAATTCCAAGACTATCACTCCCCCTAAAGACATATATAATGTCAGATATAAGAGAAATTTAATATTATAAAATGAATGATAAATTATATTAAAATAATATGCACACATACATTTTTATTACATTTTAAATGTATTTGTAACTGGATCCACTCAGATTGGTTGGACAAAATGAACATATCACCTAATTATAATGCAGTTGTTAGAAACAACATGATATATAAATATTTTTGTGATCTTTCATATAGATTTAATGAGTTAATTATAATCACCCATTATATAAATAAATGAAAAAAACACGGAATTCCCTTTTCAGTTGTAACATCCATAGTATGATTGGTCAGTTCAATTTTTTGAGGAATACCAAAGGAATTTTTTTTCATGGATTATGCCATGAAGTGAAAATTCAATGTTATTTCATATAGACTCGGTTGGAGAGGGGATAATGTATATTGATTTAAAGATTTTACATAATTTTAATAAAGTATATAAAATTATAATTATAATTATACCAAGAATATGGGTCAGTGGATTTTACAAGAAATCGTTATGATGTTTGGTCACCATAACTTAGTCATATCACCTATTATCATCATAAGTGAGTGGAATGACCCTTGTCAGCTATCCATATACAATTTTCATTTCCATCATAGAAGCATGGTTTAGAGATTCAATTAGGTTACATACAACAATCCATGTAATAATTGAATAACTAAATTTAATATTTATTTGTATTCTGGAATTATGTAGTCATATAAATTATAAATACAATATGTAATTAGTAAATTCAAAATAGAAATTGTTTTATTAATCAAAATTTATATAACTTATTATTTAAAATATTAATATTAATATTTCATATTTTTAATATCATGTATTAAAGGATGATTTTAAATTCTTCTTGTGAAAATTATTTAGGATTAATTATTATGAATATTATGAAAGTATTTTTTTTCTATGGAATAATTCAAATGATTTAATTTTATTGAAAATAATGCTTTATTTTAAATTTTTTAAAATTCCTATATTTTTTCAGGTGATTTTTTTATTTTTTAATACCATTTTTATTTAAAATGATACAATTATTACTCTTAAAAATGACTTTATAATTTAATTTATTATAAGAATATTCTATTTATAAAAATAAAATTATTATTACGAAACTTTTTTCATTGTGTTATAATGATTTAATATGAAATTATGTTCTATCACTATTTTTTCTAAATTTTTTGAAAATTTATTATGTGTTTTAATAAGTTGGTACAAATTTAGAATATAGGTCCCCTTATTTTTCGTCAATATGAATAGTAAATGTAATAATTTTATTACCATGGTATATTATAAATTGGGTAAATTAGGATAAAAATATAATATTATAATAACTATAAAATGTCCCAAACACTTATCTAAATCATATTGCATTTGAATTTTTTACCACAGAGAACAATGGGAATAAATTATAATCTTTTCAGACCAAATTGATAAGATTATGACCCTTAAAGTATTTTATTCAATGAAATGTATAATGTGTCACACTCTTTTTTAATAAGTTTAATATTTTTGTTATGTATTTATAAAATATATATTATTAACTATAAATAATATTTGTAATTTGAAAAGAATTATATTAATCATTGTAATTAATTTTAAATTTTTTGATTTTAAATAATTACATGAAAATCACTCACAATGTGGATGTAGTAATAATTAATTAATGGAAGAATCAAATAGGAAATATTAATAATGTTAATATAAATATAATTTCAGATAAATATTTTTATTAAATAATTTTATAGAATTTGATGATTTTATGGATGTAATTAATTTTTTTCATTGAATTTTGCATGTTTTCATTGTATTATTTAATTCGATTTAATGAACAGTTATGAAAATTGAAAGTATAGATATTATATAATAAATAATATCATGTTAAATGTTATAAGATTAGGAAAATATTAAATTAATCCAAATTACTGTTATATGTTTTGAAATATCATCCATGGTTTATTTATGAGTAATTTTCTCATTTTAACATAACAATATTTACCCACTAGTGTAGAAATTAATTTTGTCACAAAATTTGTTAAAAGTTTTAAATATGTGTTAAAAATTGATTATAAGTGTATAACTGTCACCAAAAAATGAATAAATTTTTCTATATAAGGTTATTTAGACATATATTCATCTTTTCATCAAAAGTACTCAATTGGGAAACATTTAATTCAAATGTAATTAATATTACATTAATAGTTTATGAAATATTATGGGCTCCCTTATCCCTCTATTATAAGAGGTAACCTATCCATCTCATTTATTAACAATTTAATATCCATTTTTTCCGCCACATCCTACCTATATACCATAATTTAATCCATGAAAAAAATATAGAGGTATCTGTTTACGTATAACACCAATGATAGTGGACTTATGTGGTTAATACATTGGGTTTTTCCAAAGAATATGTATATATTATATCCCAATGTATTAGTTTTGTTTATTTTTCTAAATCTTAAAAAAAATCATTTACCGGGATAAAATAGTAAATTTGAATATATATATAAATATATATTTGTGAATGTGTGGGTATTAATATTTTATTTTTATTAAATATATCTATTTCTTCTTCTATTAATGGGAAAATAATTCATCTTTCATGTGTATTGTAAACTTCCACCCCACATATTGATGTAATTCATTCTCCATAACCATCTCTCATGGATGGATAATAATGGTGGAATCAATGATTAGTTGTTATAAATAACACATTTATCATTCTATAAGAATAATATTTTATTAAAATTTAACATTTCCATTCACTAAAAAATGATAATATATTTAAGGTATATGTGTAGACTACCACCTATATCATGTTATGAAATTAGTTTTTAATCACCACATCACATGGATGATATATATAATATTTTTAAGGAATAAATATAATATTTAATATTTAATGATTTTTGTTGAAAAATATAATTATACATACCTTCATTCCATAATAATCTTTCAAAAATGATACTTTTAATCATTCATATATATAGACTAATGTCTACATAAATTATAAAATTATTGAATTAAAAATTATTAATGAAATATAAATATAATAATTATACCCTTAATATGATAATGATTTTCATTATGACATAATAATAATTTATTAATTACATATGATTACACTCAATACAACCCCAATGATAAATAAGTACAATGTATTTATGAATTAGGTACATTACATAACAAATTATAATTTGAAAAACTTCATAATTAATGAAATATTCCATAAAATCCACACATATAAATTAACATGTGGTTACCAGGGAAAAAACATGTGAAATGGGTGATGTATAAATATCTCTAATGGAGTAAACATGACATAAATTGATTAGAGAAATGCATGATAAAAAATATTAATATAAATATGGAATAAATGGGGAGAGAATCATAAACTTGAATAATATGACACGATATAGAATGATAACATACAAAACATGGGAAATGTTGCAACAACATAAAACACTACTTCCTAATAATTGGTTAAAGCTATCTACTAGGACATCATGTTGGAAAATGACCCATAATGGAAATAGGTTTAATCGATGTCCCATCATGATTTACAATGAGACTATAAATTTCCCAATTCATTGGAATCATTTTTTATAAACTTTAAATTACAATAAATGTGTAATTTCTCTCATAACATGATAATAATCTCTTTCCTTTTAGTAATTCCCCATGGTGTTTCTTTATCTAATTATCATATACGTGAAAATACTTCTTTATATTCATTTGTCTATCTATATTTTCACTAGTTATATTATTATTTTTTGATTCCATTCAAATTAATAATACACATAGAATTCATTCTTTTTCTTGTTTGTATATGAAACTAGATTCTCATATGACGACAATTTTTGGGAGACTGTTTCCATTCAAAATATTGGCATACAACTATAAGAGATTTGATCCTCTTTAGTCATTGTAACATTTCCATTGGTTGGGTTATAATTCCTTCTATGAGAATCCATATGTAAATTATGGTAAAACTATAATTATATCATATAATAATGAGTGAATATTTATAGTGTAAAAACTAGTGATACAATTAACATCAATTGATATATATAGACATATATAATTTCATAACCATGGTTTTTTTGGTATGTTTATATATAGTTATCCCCAATATCAATATTATTGTTATGTTACTAAATCATGGATTTCTCATATATAGTTTGCAAGGTTTTTACTAAACATACTTTGTTACCCTCTATAACAACCCTGACATCAGTAGTCGAGAGTCTGTGGTGATTTTATTACAATGTCAAAAATACAAGAGATTTCATTACAAAGTTTTTATTAGATTATTATTATTGGAAAACAAGACACATACATGGTACCCATATTATATTGGGAATTATAAATTGAAGACAAAAAAATAAATTTAACTTCATCCATAACATATATTAAACGATTTCATCATCATAACCTAGGGAAGGAAGGCAAAAAAATATTTGAGCTCATATACTCAATATTGGATAAATAAAATGAACAATAACATAAATAAATAATGATAGTAAAATTGGTAATATAGATTACTAAAAAAATTCCAATAAATCAACTATCAATGAAAATGAATACATATAATTATTTACATTTAAAATATCATTGATAGTAATAACTAAATACTGAATTAATCTAAGGCTAAATTGTCGGATATCATTTATCATGATCACAATCCTCTACCATCAGGAGTTTTTATTTCATTAAGAATATATTAATCTAATTATTCTTAGAGACAAATTTGATGGTTTTTTCACCAATTTATTTCATCACATGAGGCTACTGATGCATTGAGGGGCTATTTAAAGCTGGTCCCCACCTATAGAGCATACATTTACTGGTCCCCAGCCGATAGGGCTTGCATTAACCAATCCAATAATCATTACATTATAGTCCAAATTTTTCCTGATATATCAAATAATTTATTTAATTAATAAATAATATCCCTTATCATCATATATTGATAGTAAATAAAAGATATAAAATTTTTCATTATTTTTCCAGGAAATCAAATAATTATCAATGTAAACTACTTATGAAAAAATGTTACATGGATTAGAAAATAATAACATATATGAACGAGTGGAATGAAAATTTAAAATATTAATGATTTATGATAAATTATTTCTAATGAAATTGAAAATATTTGAAATGTGTGATTTATGAAACCGTACAAATGAGCAATTTTGGTGCAGTTTAAGATAAAATAAAAAATAGAAATTAAAATTGGAAAATTGAATAATTGTTTTATTTAAAGAAACTAACTATTATTTATTTTATGATACAAATTATTATTTTTGGAAAAATAGGTGTCTTAAACATATTATTGGGTGTATATGAAAATGGGTATGGAAATGGGATGTTCTCTTTAACCGTTCATTCTTATCTGGATTAATTAAAATTAGAAAATTTTAAAAATAGGATTTTTAATAAAGATTGATGAATTGGTCTAAATACCTAATTTTTTAAAATATTCACACAAAATATAATTTTTATATAAAAATAATCATGAATTTAATTTGATTAATGATAGAGAAAGCTCAAACCAATAAAAATATGGGGGTTTGGAGAGAATCTCTTAACTCGTTGTCTTCTATCGAATCATATGATCCATAAAATTTATCATTATAAATTGAAACAGTAAATACCATAATGTAATGAAATTAATGAAATGGTATATCCAATGGATGAATAATTATATCACACACAATGAATAATTATTGATTGAGGTATATCTTAATGAAATAAATGTGAGATGAGAACACCGTTATAATGATTGTATCATTAGAGGGAGGATAAATCAATGTAATATTTATCATTGAAAATTGAAAATACAGAAAATAATTATTGAAGTGAATTATAAAACAATCATAGGTCATTTCAAACATATTTATGTAATTATAAAATCAATAATATAGAAGGTTGTCGAAAATTAATTGAAATTTAGTAATGAAATCTCTTACCTTATGTATGATAGTATTATGAGCGTGCAGTTAATGAGATGGACAATGAAAATAGATTCAATAATAATTTAATTCTGAAAAATATTAACATATTTTTAATTTATTATTTTTTTAAGATAATTTATTTTATTTATAATGAGTTACAAATTTACATTTCTTTACTTGGGAGTCTCGGTTTCATTGGTTTCTCTAATTGGTTAGCTTTAATAAATGAATAAAATATCATATAAAATTGGAATTGTAATATCGAATGGAAATTAAATATTATTATTGAAATTACAAAATATTAAATTTTACTATATATATTCTTCACTATATATAAGAATGATTCATTAGATAAACACTAATGAATATTGTTTAGATTATTTTTGTCTTCTTCGATCAACAAATAATATTTCTATTTTATTAATTAATTTACACACACACACACACATATTTATATATATATATAAATTCCAGTTCCAGAACACTATAAATGTTGTAATATAAATTTTAAAATATGATTCCACGATTATAATTTTGGTCTGACCATCCTTTATAGTGGTATTAGAAAATGAAAAATCACTATCCATGAAGTTGATAAATCAACACCTCATGGACGATGTTTTAATTTTTAGAAAAAAAGATGAGATAAAAATTGATGGATGATATAAAATTAACATAGTAATATTATAATATATATATATATATGAAACTACATTTATCATGTTAAATTATAATTGGAAGGTGAGTTATGGATAAGAAAAAAATTAATATAAAGAGAGAGAGAGAGAGAGATAATGCTTACCAATTTACTATCGTCTTTTTAAGATCCTCTTTATGGGACTGAGAAATGGTATTTTGGTGATACCATCATTAATAGAAAATTGGGAGGATGGTCATGAGAGTAATTTCAAATAATATTAGATATATATATGTCTTAAATGTAATGAGGATAATAGGAGGTGATATGTGGTATTTATAGTGGAGGAGATGTGTGTTTCTAACTTATTTTATTAATTTGATTATTATTTTTGTCTTAAGACTATAAATAGTCAAGATTCTTATAACTATATAAATTGAATAGAGATGTATATATAAATATAATAATTATTACATCAGGCTAACAACATCAATGACACAAAAATTTATTTATTTACTTATAATGTTTAATACTACAAATCAGCAAATTTCACTATTCCCAAATATTTAAATATTTTAAAAAATACCATAAATTCACACAAACAATTTACCATCATGTATAAATACAATATGGAATTCATATTATTAATATTATTTTCAAAATATAATAAATATTATTTATGATTAAAATCATCATGTATTAAAAAATATATATTTTAAAATTATAACAGATTTAATGTCACTTTGAAAAATTAATTCAGGTCTTAAAAAAAATATCATAAAATAATAAGAAACAATTACAATTTATGAATATCATTTATGAAAATAATTTTTAATTTAAATATTTATATATATTCTATCTTTGCAAACAAACATTTATATTTTAATGAAAAATCAATACATAATTAATCATTTTAAAACATTTTTTTACTTATTTCATGATACAAATACATCATATTTTCTCATTTTGTCCCTAAATTTTATTTATTCATTAATTGGATATTTATAAATCAAATAATAAATATACTTATAATATATATAAATGGAAATTGTTATAAAAATCACTATTTTGCACAATTCATTGGAAAATAAATGTTTACAAAAACTAAATTTCAGCCTAAGAGATTTTTTATATTCCTCTATTAAAATTAATTTTTTTGTTGAATAAAATTTATAAAAGGTTAATGAAATAATTTTAATGAAATTTCACCCTTAAAAGGTAGTGAAAATGAATTTATAAAAAATATAATCTTTTATGCATAAATTTTTATTTATTCTTAACTTATGCCAATAGAAATAATTTTGTTGAATTAAAAAAAATATAAATTTCATAATATCTTTAATAATTTTCATTCACAACAATTTAATTTCTAGTTTATAATAGTATTATTTTAAATAGTGTATAATGGTTTTAAACTCGATTATACATGCAACAAAAGCTATTGGTATTGTTAAATTTAAAACGAGATATACAAAAAAAATAATGGGATATTAAATAAAAACCATGTTTTAAACGAAATAGATCATCATTATTGTGAGAAAGTAAAATCTATTTCATACACATTAAAATATATAATTCATAAGGAAGGATAATTATCTAATATTTCATGGAATACAATTGGTCCTTCCATGTCCATTTACATGATTATGATCATATATTATGTAATCCATGCTGATATCACTATCAAATTAAATATATATATATATAGTAAGTGGAAAAAAATAATTTGATGATTTGGAATAATATAATAGAATTCATAAGGATTGATGTTTATTTTAAATTTTGAATACACTTTTTTCGAGATTCAGAGGATAAATTCATTGTATCCAATTTGATCATCAATGGGGAATGATTGTGGATGAAACTAAATAATGTTCCACCCTCAACATCGTTTTTATAGGTTAATTACCCTTTTCCTCGTCATAGTCAAACCTAAAAATGTCATATACATATGTTCCATATGATATATATTCTAGTTTTTTTCCTATGATTTAGTCACATATTTCCACTATAATTATGATGGAAAACTATAAATAAGAAAAATTCATAGATAAAAAATTATAATTTTGGGAGGATAAATCTCTTTTATTAATGATATATTAAATGGTAGGAAACATCATTTAAATTGTTTTTTACGAACCAATAATGGAATGTAAATTCTCTTAAAAGTTGAACTCATCAGAGGACTAAAACCCAAGATTCATTAGGTGGTATAGTCAATTCCAGATCATAGATATATTTCATCAACTATCTATGATTGGACATAAAATTTAAATCATATTTTCCTTAACATTTACAATTTATGGGATACAAACATCACCATAATGATTGTCCCATTGTTTTCCTGATCCCATTGTATGGTTACCCACATTCCATAACATAATACTCTTTAGATAATCATTCTATAAGAATATTTGAGTGGATTATTTTGAATTGATTTTTTTCATGGGAACCTTCTACGTCATCCTATTCATGGGACTCTCATATTATATGATACAACTATTACAATACCACAAACTAGATCTTTATTTCTCAAGTTACGGGGGTTTGGATTCCTCATTTAATGATTGGTCAGATAGCACTAGATATGAATTAATTGATTATTTATGAACTTCCAAAAAACATTGTTGAGATTCTTAGAGGAAAATGTTCCCATCTCATTAAATTTATTTGATGTAAATATTGGTATTCCCATGGATTGTATTATATGAAAAATGGATTATTTCCCTTATTATGAACATTTGGGTAATAGTAAAATGGAATCCATTAATGATTATTGTCTGATTATGCATCATGTATCGTCTCTACCCATCATATCTGATAATTTTATCACAAACAATGGAAGAAATTTTGTTTATAGATTTATTAAGGATGAATTCACATGATTTTTCATACACCAAAAAAGACTAAAATATTGGTATATTCAATAAACCCCACAATATAGTTTATCTAATCTTGATATAATATTTTTTTCATAATTTTTTATCGTGAAAAAATAATTATCATACACAATACTTCATTCATCAAATATCCAACTGGTCTATTGTGTCCATTGAGAGAAAATATTCACTCCTGTCCCATGCTAGAAATATTTAGAATCATGTTTCTTTTTATATATAGTTGAATAATATAATTTGCAAAATTGATAAATTTATCGAATCTATTATCTTTTAATTTTATACCCCTATGAGATCAATTGGTTTGAAATGTGTATTTATCCCACCCTAGATCACCTAAAATGAATCATAAGAACTAAATTATGAAATCCGATTATAGATATAAAAAATGAAATAATACATAATCACACTCATTATTTAAGATATCCCTACAGGTCTTTCTTCTGGGAGCTATGCTGTGATAAAAAATATTATCAGATTGTCTTCGGTATTATAGTCATTTATTAAAAGCATGTATTCTATATTAAATATCTTCAAAAACCTATAAAATCAATTCATGTGAGTTGTTTTGGGATTGGAATCATCCACCCCCTATATTGCATATTGATCCCATTTTAATTAAAAAAACATTTCATGATCTAATATCTTCAATATATACGGGAAATAAGATGGTAATTTTTATGAGGTCATAAGAGGTCAAAAAATCGGCCATACTTCCATATATGAAGAAAAAATTATGTTACACCATGTATTTTGTATCCTATATAAATACATCATTCCAAAGAATACTCATTCATTAGTATTAATAACATGATGAAATTTGAGAGATATTCTCATCATATATCTATCCTAATATTAGTTCCCTTAAGGTATAATGAACATCCAAAAAATAGATATGTACTTTTTTATGGAACTGGTAGAGTGAATTTATTTCTACACTCTAGTGAAAACAAATTCTCAAATATTAGGATGGAAATTATAAAGACACATGATTGAGAGATTTAAAATTCTCCATAAACTATGATATCATAAAGTGTGTCATTTATGTAATAAATTTTTTTAATGTTATAGATGGACCACATCCACTAAATATTTATGCCACTTTTGGTTGGTATGTCCCTTTCTTATTTATATCCCATCAACGGACAATTTAATGGATGGATGAAAATATATTTATACTATTATCTATAATTATAATATTTATTAATTATATTATCTAAATTGCCCTTAGAGTGATTTATTTTGAATGCAAGGATGATCCCTTACAAATTATAGTAGAAACCCTTTGTTCATATGTTGTTTATTACAAAATAATTGTATGAATTGAAACACAATGACAACATTATTTCTACCAGCAATGGAACATTCATTTTTTCTACCAATCAAAGACTATAATGTGGGATAATATGTAATTATATTTACTCTAGGTAGTTTACATTCATGTATTTGTATTGGGAATATATGAATGGATTACACACCATATGATACCACTCAATAATTTCCAAAATATTAATTTGAATACGAAATATATAATAAACATTAAATAGATAAGAATAAAATTGAGGCACAATAATTCCTATAAATGGTCGATGAAATAAATCTATTGTCCCTATTATAATAGTTTAAATTGAATAGTATATCCCTATAATATATCAATAGAAAGTCTCAAAATGGATATATATCTCAATAGTCATCACCTACATCTTTTTTTCATAATTCATAACACATTTTTTAATTCACATAATATTATATTCGATGTTTCACTAAGAGAAAGAAGGAATTTTCATGTTATTTTTTGGTAGTCTCCTCACCCATGAATTAGAGTGTCACTAAATTGAAATTTATAACTATGAGAAGGCAGAACATTTTTTCATCTTATTTGAAGAGTCTAAGGCATTAGTGAAACTATATAGTATATTTTTTATGTATTATTCATGTCTGAAAGGTGTGGATAAAGCTAGTGGTCCCCATTATTTAGTTCTACGACCATTAATGTGCATATATTCATGTATCAATGAATCTTTTAATATCATGTGAGTAAAATAAAATTTTATTACTTTGACCAATAATGTGTTGAAAACATAAATTGTGTTCCCTATTCGTGCTAATCAAGAATAATAATGGTTGGGGAATTTGTTAGTTCATATTTTTATATTTGATAAATATGTATTGGGAAATATATAGGACCTGGGGATAATATTTATTGTTCAACAATACCCAAAAAAATAAAAATCTTATCATGCATTTTGATAATGTGCATGAATTGTATTTTATGCCCATTAATTCATCCCAAAAACATGTCCAACATAATTAATCTATAGTTACTTTAAATAATAAATTTCCTTATCCTATAAACCCATAAATAGATGTTTTCATATAAATATGAATAAAAGGGTCCACATTCAGAAAACATTATGTAGAGGTAGAGGCTCCCAATGTTACCTTCACCAAAGTCTCATAGTATTCTTCACATATCACTTTTCACCAAACCAAATGATAATATCAAACCACTATGAGAAATATAGTAATAAAAATGTAACATCCCAAGTAAGTAATAAATAATAGATATTTTTATCTATGTCTATTAATGAAATAGATAGTGTTTTAGAGGCTTAAAATGAAAATAAATCCAATCTAAAGCATGGAATACACTAATATTCTTAAAAGATTGTTTTACTGCCTTTTGATGGCAAACCCTTTTTAAATCAAACTTTTGTCAATTTTATAATCTATATTTGTAAAAATTAACATATTCATTATGATTGGGACATTGAAATTTACATTGGATAAATTTTTGGTATTTTTCTGACAATGTTCATTTTTTAATGAATAGTGAAAAATTCTGCATTTTACATCAAAACTGCTTTTTCATTTAATCCAATTATATGGATAGATTATATTTTTAATTGGTCATAAAGTTTAATCTGAATATATTTTTACAATTTAATCCAATTGTGGACATTAGGATTAATTTCACATTGAAATTGGTCATAAACTAATGCCAATCTTTTCATAGATATTGTTTCAAAAAACCAGCTATTTGTTTTGACAATAGGAATTATTTTTAAATCAATTATTGAAATTTCTATGTTTGGAATTTGGTAAAATGGATTAAATATTTGGAATCAGAAGGTCCAAATTATGTAATCATGAATCTTTTGTTTTTGGACATTATGAATAGTAACGACGGTAATTATCTTTAATTATCTTGATTAATGAGTAATCAGGTAGTTAAGGATAATAAAATAATATCATAATAATAAGAAAATGACACCAACATGTGTCCTAATTCTACTGGTTATCTCATGGCCGACCTTGGGATGTCTTGTTCCAAATGTGGGGGCCCCATGAAATCACTTTTGTGAGAAAGTGACTTTATATCTTTTTATTTTTTAAAGAATGTTAAATGTAACAAAGAATGTATCACCTAAGTAAAATATTTTTAGTTTTGTCTACATAAATGACCGTTTGGACTATAAATAGTAATTGGAAATCTAAAAAGATTTTCTACATCATAGTATTTTTTTCATAATTTTTAGACTTTAAATAAATTAAATTATTTATGACATCATAATGATGTAGTGATGACCTCATTATTTGACGATTCAAATAAAATGGAATGATAATGTAAATTTTAAGACCTAATCATGTCCAAAACCTATTTTGTGTGTATATTTCGAACCCTTATCACCTTATCCTCGAATTATATCAATGTGGGACCTTTAAAATCCGAAACCCATTTAAAAATAAAGTAACATTTCTTTACTTTCCAAGAGTGCCCCTCCTCTCCTCTTATAAAATCCCCCCACCTCTACCTCCTTACCCACACTCCCAAAGCCATTGGCTCGGAAAAAAATGCCCATCTTGTCTCTCCAATTCCCTCTCGTACTCCTTGAAGCCTCACTTTGGGCAGAAGTCTTCCCAAGGAAGCCTTTAGGCTCAAACCAAAGGAAGTTACCTAATTTTAAGGTAATGTCTTCACTTGTGTCGTTTTGTTTTATTTTTCTTCTCCAAACCCCTAAACTCTTTTTATTCAATTCTTTTGTAACAAATACAGTATCTTAAATATACTAATATGTTTTTATAAGAAGGATTCGAGCTACACTTACACACACTTACATCTAAGGGTTAAAGAACACACTGTTTCCGTGGATGGTGAATTTATACCTCCTGAAACGATGATTGTTCAAAATTATTTTAACACCTTCAAAGATGGACATTAATATGAAACTATATTTATATATGATATATAATATTTTTATGTTTTCCTTAAGATTTTGTATTTTTTCAATTTGGGCATACCTTTATGGTTCCCATTATTGGTAAACGTGATATCTTCATTTAAGGAAGTGCGGACTACCGCCCCCTCAAAGTGATTTGATTCGTTAAATACCATATGTGGGATGTATAATGGATGGAGTTAGGATATTATATATGATATTACACTGGAATTATAATATACATTTATATAATTATGATTCCATTCTATAAAATACGAAATAGAAATGAAAGTAGCGTTCATGCGTACGTACGACTTACCGTCTCCATGAACAGTGCATTTCATTTCTTACCTCTAAATAATTATGTAATATTATAAATCCATGCATGTACTGGATATATGACATATATGATATCTACATCATGAATACCATTCTGGAAATAATGGATACATGAAAAACATTTAATTATGAAGGGATTATTTTTTAATCAAGTTACCTTTATGTCTTATGATTTCTATGATTTATTCATGATTTAATGAGGTATGTTAAAGTTCTTATGTTTTATGGGTAAACTATAATTTCATTCTTATGTATATATGAACTCATGTTTCCTTTCCAGATTTTTTTTATATAACCCATACTGAGCTTTTTATGCTCATCCCTTGTTTTTTTTTTGAAATGTTTTTCATAGGTAAAGGGAAAGGTACATTATATGATGATATTGTCAAGGATGTGTCAAGAAAGAATCCATGTTTTATTTTAAATATGTTCCGTTGATGGGAAAAAATTAATACTATCTTTATGTAACCACTTCATTTAAATGAGGAATGAAATGAAAGTTTTATGATCTAATTCTCTAAAACACTAAACTCTAAAAGATACTCAATGTGTAATCTTGTAATAACTCAAGATTAAGTAAGGTTTAAGGCTGGGGCCTTATAGTTGGTATAAGAGGTCGGTTTAGAAAACTTTAGAAGTTAGAATTATATTAAATGATTATCCAAAATGTTTTTTTATCGTCAAATTGATGTGATATAGTATTTGAAGATTACCATGTTGCTCCATCTAAGACATGTTTGTTCAGAATGGTTTTCCGCAGAGGAAATAGGGAAGCAGTGCTAGGAAGGCATACAGAAGGAAATAACCTTTCGAATTAGCATCCTGAGATGGTTGGAATTGGAACTGAATAGTTTGTTGCAGTAATGGCGCAGTTGACTCAAGCAATAAATGGTGGTGGTATCCATGCACGAGATCAGCCAGATCAACCGCAGAGGAAGATGTCAGTGGTGGAACATTTCATGAGGAAACATCCCCCATCATTCAGAGGATCATCTGACCATGTGTTAGCTGGCGGGTGGATTAAAGAACTGGAGAAGATTTTCAATGTCTTGGGGTTTTCAGACAGTCAAAAGGTTAGTCTTGCTATTTACTGTTTGGAGGGTGAAAAATATCAGTGGTGGTCAATGGTTAAAAATATCAGGGACGCTGATGAGATTGACGCTCTCGATTGGGATGAATTCAAAGGTATGTTTCTTGAAAAGTATTTTCCTAAGGCTGTTCGACTTAGGATGGAAAAAAAATTCTTTGAACTGAGGCAAGAGGAAGACCCAGTGGCTACCTATGAATAAAGGTTCACTCGATTGGAAAGGTATGCTCCAAATTTTATCTAAGACCTTGATAGTAAAATCAATCGTTTTTACTCGTGATTAAAGCCAATATATCGAAAAGGCATTAGCTTCTCGTGAGTTAAAAAGTTATGAAATGCTTGTTCGATGTGCTGAGAAGGTGGAAATGGAGTTTGCCGATGATCAAGTGTTCTATAACAACCAACAGTAGAAGAGACCAAGGTGGCAGGAGAAAGGGAAGAATTCTTCAAAAAAGTCTGATGGTAAGAAATATAAGTTTCTAGTTTTTGAAAAATGTGGCAAAAGGCATGCAAAGGAATGTCTTCTGAATACTGGAATGTGCTACCGATGTGGTAAGATGGGACATAAGGCTCGTGATTGCACTGAAAAAGATCAAGGTTAAGGTAAGACCAAATTTGATTTATAGTTAGTGAAATGTTTTAAGTGCAATGAGATGGGTCACTATGAAAACGAGTGTCCGACAAAGAGATTGAGTGATGGGAAGCAGTTAGACTACAAGCATAAAGGGGTGGTGAAATCCTTTGCAACTACTTAAGAAGATGTCGGGCCATAAAATGAAGTAGTATTAGGTACTTTTTTTGTTTTTTTAGATTATTCTATTGTGTTGTTTGATTCGGGGTCTACACATTCATTCATCTCTGAAAACTTTTCTAGTAAAATTGGAATACCATCTCAGGAAATGACTCTTGAACTTTTGGTAAAAACACCTGGGGGAAATGTTGAGGAAAAAAGAATTAATAAGATTCTTCCTATTATCTGTGGAAAGAACCTACTTGCAAACCTTATTGTTATACATCTAGTAGAGTTAGATGTAATCATGGGTATGGATTGGCTCTCTATTTACCATGCTAGGATTGACTATAGAGCTAAAGAAGTTTCTTTTTAGAAATACTTTCAGTTTGTGTACAAGAATGAACCCTTATTGTTGATAACATATCAAGAGGCTGAGAAACTTGTAAAAGATGGAAATGAATGTTACCTTGCACACATTTTTGAAAACAAGATAACTGTTCAAATTAATGATGTGTCAGCGTTAAATGAGTATCCTGATGTTTTTCTTAAGGAGTTTCCTGGAATAATACAAGATCGGGAAGTTGAGTTTACGGTTGACCTAGTTCATGATGATAAGGCAATTTCAAAACCCCCTTATCGAATGGCTCAAATTAATCTTTTAGAGTTGAAGGAGCAATTGCAAGACTTATTAGAGAAATGTTTAACTCGACCTAGCACATCACCATGGGGTGCTCCTGTTTTATTTGTTAAAAAGAATTATGGTTCTATGAGACTTTGTATTGATTATAGGGACTTGAATAATATCACTGTTAATAACAAATATCCTTTTCCTCATATCGATGATTTGTTTGATCAGCTCCAAGGAGCACAATATTTTTCAATGATTGACTTGAGATAGGGGTACCATCAGTTGAAGGTAAAGGAAGCAGATGTCCCAAAGACCGTGTTTCATACAAGATATGGCCATTATGAATTTGTAGTAATGCCTTTTGGGCTAACCAATGCACCTGCTGTATTCATGGGCTTAATGAATAGAAATTTCCATGAGTTCATATATAAGTTTGTGGTGGTTTTCATTGATGATATTTTGTTGTTTTCTAAAATTAAAGAGGAGAATAAAATAAATTTAAGGGTTATATTACAAACCTTAAAAGAAAAGAAACGGTATGGAAACTTTAGAAAGTTCGAGTTTTGGTTGCAACAAATTTCTTTCCTTGGTCACATTGTTTCTAAAGATGGGATAACCGTTGATCCTGCAAGAAACAATGTTGTGGAAGACTAGCCAAGACTGAAAAATGTAACTGAGATTCGTAACTTCCTTGGTTTGGTAGGCTATTACAGAAGGTTTGTTAGAACTTTTTCATGGAAATCTAGTCCAATGACTAAGCTAACTTGGAAGGGTGTTAAGATTATCTGGAAAAAAGAATGTGATGATTGTTTTCAGGAGTTGAAAAGAAGATTGGTGAATGCTCATGTTTTTCACTTCCTTCCAGGAATGGTGAGTTTGTTATATACAGTGATGCTTCATTGAAAGGAATTGGTTGCGTCCTAATGCATAATGATCAGGTAATTGCTTATGCTTCACGACAGTTGAAAACTCAGGAGGTAAATTACCCTACACTTGATTTGGAATTAGGTGCTGTTGTTTTTGCTTAAAAAATTTGGAGGCATCATTTGTATGGAGTAAAGTGTGAAATATATACCGATCATGAATGTTTAAAATATATATTCACTCAGAAATAATTGAACATGAGACAAAAGAGATGGCTAGAATTAATCAACGATTATGATTGTACAATTCATTACCATCCAGGAAAAGCAAATATAGTGGCTGATTCATTGAGTCGAAAAAGTACTGCTTCATTATAAATGTTGCATTTGGAACGTGATCCTTTGGTTAAGGATTTGATGAAATTTGGCATAGAAGTTGTTGGTGTAGGATGTTCTTCTACATTTTTTCAGGTATCAGTGGGATCATCTCGATCAGATAGAATCAAGCAAGCACAGAAGAAAAACAGTGAGTTACAGAAAAAGGTAGAGCTGGTTCAGAAAGGTAAGTTGCCCGAATTCAACATTGATAATGATTGTGTTTTGAGATTTGGGATGAGATTGTGGTTGCCTTTTGATTCACAGTTGAAGAGAAAGTTGTTATGTGAAGCTCATAGTTCTCCGTTTTCAGTTCATCCTGGCAATACTAAGATGTATAGGGATCTTTGGGAGTATTACTGGTGGGATGGAATGAAAAGAGATATTGCTGATTTTACTTTGAAGTGTTTGACTTGTCAGCAGGTTAAAGTAGAGCGGAAGTAACCAAAAGGGATGCCTCAGCCTTTACCAGTGCTAGAGTGGAAATGTGAGAATATATCAATGGACTTTGTTGTGGGATTACCGAAGACATCTCGAGGTAATAATGCAATCTGGGTTATTGTTGATCGCTTGACCAAATCTGCTCATTTCCTTGCTATACGAGATAATTATTCCCTAGATCAACTTTCCAGTTTGTATCTTAAAGAGATAGTCAGGTTACATGGAGTTCCTCTCTCCATTGAATCTGACCGTGATCATAGGTTCACTTCTAACTTTTGGAAAGGCCTTCAGAAGTCGTTGGGTACTGAATTAAATTTTAGTACAACATTTCATCCTCAATCAGATGGGCAGTCAGAACGAATAATTCAGACCTTGGAGGATATGCTACGAGATTTTTCGATGGATTATCATGGAAGTTGGGACCAATATATTTCTTTCTTTGAATTTTCATATAATAACAGTTTTCATTCTAGTATACATATGGCACCATTTCAGGCATTATATGGGTAGCGGTGTCGAACTCCAGCTTTCTGGGATGAAGTGGGTGAAAGGAAGTTGATGGGACCATAATTGGTAGAAGAGATGGCAGAAAAATTTCAGCTGATTCAGAAACACATGAGAACAGCTCAGAGTAGGCAGAAGAGTTATGCAGACAACATGAGGAAGGATCTAACATTTGAGGTAGGTGATCATGTTTTTCTCAAAGTATCACCATGGAAAAGTGTTATGCGATTTGGTAAGAAAGGAAAGTTGAGTCCAAGGTTAATTGGACCATATGAAATTCAGGAGAGTGTTGGATCAGTTGCATACCGTTTGTCTTTACCTCCGAGTTTATCTCAGGTACACAATGTTTTTCATGTTTTGATGTTGAGAAAGTATATGTCAGATCCATCTCATGTTTTGAGTCCAGAGGTAGTTCTGCTGGAAGAGAACCTATCTTATGAGGAACAACCGGTCCAGATTCTTGACCGCAGGGAGAAAGTGTTACAGAATAAGGTGATTAATCAGGTAATGGTTTTGAGGAAAAACCACATGATGGAAGAGGCAACATGGGAATCTGAAAATGCAATAAGGGATAAGTACCCCCATTTATTTCATAAGTAAATAAATTGCGGGGACGCAATTTTCTAAAGGGGGGAAGGATGTAACAACCCAAGTAAGTAATGAATAATAGATATTTTTGCCTATGTCTATTAATAAATTAGATAGTGTTTTATAGGCTTAAAATGAAAGTAAATCCAATCTTAAGCATTGAATACACTAATATTCTTAAAATATTCTTAAAATATTGTTTTACTGCCTTTTGATGGAAAACCCTTTTTAAATCAAACTTTTGACAATTTTATAATCTATATCTGTCAAAATAAACATATTAATTATGATTGGGACATTGAAATTTACATTGGATAAATTTTTGTTATTTTCCTGACAATGTTCATTTTTTAATGAATAGTGAAAAATACTACATTTTACATCAAAACTGTTTTTTCATTTCATTTAATTATATGGTTAGATTATATTTTTAATTTTTCATAAAGTTTAATATGAATATATTTTTACCATTTAATCCAATGGAGGTCATTATGATTAATTTCACTTTGAAATTGGTCATAAACAAATGCCAAACTTTTCATAGATATTGTTTCAAAAAAACCTGCTATTTGTTTTGACAACGGGAATTATTTTTAAATAAATTATTTAAATTTATGTGTTTGGAATATGGTAAAATGGATTACATATTTTGAATCATAAGGTCCAAATTAAGTAATCAAGATTCTTTTGTTTTTGTACATTATGAATAGTAACGACGGTAATTTTCTTTAATTATCTTGATTAATGAGTAATCGGGTAGTTATGGATAATAAAATAATATTATAATATTAAAAAAATGACACCAACATGTGTCCTAATTGTACTAGTTATCTCATGGAAGACCATGGGATGTCTTGTTCCAATCTTGGGGGCCCCATGAAATCACTTTTGTGAGAAAATTACTTTTTATCTTTTTTATTTTTTAAAGAATATTAAATGTAACAAAGAATATATCACCTAAGTAAAATATTTTTAATTTTGTATACATAAATTATATTTGGCATATAAATAGTAATTGGAAATCTGAAAAGATATTCTACATCATAGTATTTTTATCATAATTTTTAGACTTTAAATAAATTAAATTATTTATGACATCATAATGATGCAGCGATGACCTCATTATTTGACGATTTAAATAAAATGGAAAGATAATGTAAAATCTAATACCTACACATATCCAAAACCTATTGGGTGGGTATATTGCGAACCCTTATCACCTTATCCTCTAATTATATCAATGTGGGGCCTTTAAAATCATAAATCCATTTGAAAATAAAGTAACATTTCTTTACTTTCTAAGAGTGCACATCCTCTCCTCTTATAAAAGGCCCCCACCTCTACCTCCTTACCCACACTCCCAAAGACATTGGCTCGGCCAACCCCTGCCCATTTTGTCTCTCCACTTCCCTCTATTACTCCTTGAAGCCTAACTTTGGGCAGAAGGCTTCCCAAGGAAGCCTTTGAGCTCAAACCAAAGGGAGTTACCTGATTTTATGGTAATGTCTTCACTTGAGTCCTTTTGTTTTATGTTGCTTCTCCATCCCCCTAAACACTTTTTATTCATTTCTTTTGTAACAAATACATTATCTTAAATATACAAGGATGTTTTTATAAGAAGTATTTGAGCTACACTTACACACACCTACATCTAATGGTTAAAGAACATACTCTTTCCGTGGATGGCGAATTTCTGCCTCCCGAAACGATGATTATTCAACATTATTTTAACACCTTCAAAGGTGGCCATTAAGAAGATACTATATTTATATATGATATATAATATGTTTATTTTTTCCTTAATCTTCTGTATTTTTCATTTTAGGTGTACCTTTATGGTTCCCATTATGGGTAAACGTGATATCTTCATTTAAGGAAGTACGTACTACCGCCCCCTCAATGTGATTTGATTCGTTAAATACCATATGTGGGACGTATAAAGGATGGAGTTATGATATTATATATGATATTACACTGAAATTATAATATACCTTTTTATCATTATGATTCCATTCTATAAAATACGAAATAGAAATGAATGTAGCGTCCATGCGTACGTATGGCTTACCTTCTCCATGAACGGTGCATTTCATTTCTTACCTCTAAATGATTATGTAATATTATAAATGCATGCATGTACTGGATATATATGACATATATGATATCTAAATCATGAATACCATTCTAGATATAATGGATACATGAACAACTTGTAATTATAAAGGGATTATTTTTGACTCAAGATACCTTTATGTCTTATGATTTCTATGATTTATTCATGATTTGATGAGGTATGTTAAAGTTATTATGTTTTATGAGTAAAGTATAATTTCATTCTTAAGTATATATTAACTCATTTTTCCTTTCCATATTTTTTTTATATAACCCATACTGAGATTTTTATGCTCATCCCACATTTTTTTTGAAATGTTTTTCACAGATCAAGGGAAAGGTACATGATATGATGATTGTGTCAAGGAAGTGTCAAGAAAGAATCCATGTTTTATTTTAAATATGTTCCATTTATGGGAAAAAATTAATATTATCTTTATGTAACCACTTTATTTAAATGTGGAATGTAATGCAAGTTTTATGATCTAATTCTCTAAAACTCTAAACCCAAAAAGATCCTCAATGTGTAATCTTGTAATAACTCAAGATTAAGTAAGGTTTAAGGCTGGGGCCTTATAAAAAATGTTCATACTTTTATATAATATTTATACAATAAAACAATTCTATCATTTTTAAACAACTAGTGTAGTAAATATTCCTTTGGTTACATAGTATGTCACTATCCAACTAAAAACATTTCAGGAGTCCCCCATTCACATTGATCAAAAATCACCCAATAGATTCCATTTAATCGATTATATAAAGAAGAACCAATGACAATATTTTAAATAAATGATGATGAATTATCATCCTAGACATTATATTGGCTGATGAATACCCATTTAATAACCATAAATTGGGTGAATTGTACTCATTTAATAGTGCTACATTTTGAAAATAAAAACTATCATTTACATTTTAATGAGAGGTGGGGGAATTATTTGATCCCTCATTTTGGTTATATAGGGTTTTACAATTGATTTTACTTGAGACATTCATTATAATGTTATTTTCTCATCATAGAGAAATATTAATTTTAACTAGCCCTTCACAAGGGATTATCCTCACCAGGGTGAACAATCAATTTTTACTACCATGCTACGACATCATGTTCACTTTGGATTCAATAGTACATTATCATTTTTTATATGTATTATATTTAATTATTCAATTTTCAAGGCCTCCTCCAAATCCAAAGTATAATCATTAGTATGTTATACACACTAGTGTTCAGATCGTCTATTAAGTGATACCTTGAAAAAATGGCATTAGAAATTTTCCTCCTAAAATGATAAGACATTCATGTGGATTCCAAATTTTGATTACCTAGATAAGGAAGACCCAAATCATGTGTATCATAAAAATTAATATCATAATACTTATTTATTATCCAAATAAACGATTACAATAATGATAAATTTTTCATTTAGAATTCTTCCTAGGTATATCATACATTATGAGTCTAATTAATGATTTCATCACTATGAATTATTGATGGGGTTGAGGAGAGGATTTTTTTTTTACAAAATCAATTCCTGATATGACTATGAAGTGGTAGGATATCATCCATTCATTCAGAATCCCTAGTAATTATATGACAATTCGTTAGAAGATTTTTGTTATCTCAATAATGTTAACAATAAAATATATTTATGCCTTACCAAAAGTATTAATGTATTTGATACATAAAGGTAACCCAAATGTATTATAACCATTTTATACTTTTCATCACCACTCTTAGGAACCAATTTACTTACTACATGATTTAAACTACATGATATGGCCCAACCAAATGACATTAAATTGGTTAAATGAGAATATTATGGGGTATAATTTACTATAATTATGATATTTTGGATTTCATTTTATGGATCAATAAAAAAATCTGTTATAATGCATATTATCATGGTTCCATATTACACATTAGATCAAATATTCCCTCATACATAGGGAAATATTTGCGATAATCTCAAAAAATATTTCACTAGGTCCATTTTTTAATTACCATCTTCTCTAGGCCATATTACTAACAATGTCGCATCATTCTAATGTGGGGATATACACATTAGTCAATTCTACCATCTCACTAAGCAATATTTCCCTTGAATACATTCCCCAAATAAAACGTCATATTATGGTTTGGTAATATATGAGTCCATATTCATAAGGAATATCATCCATTTTTGAAAACCATAATATTATTACCAATCATTATTCTAAAACAAATACCACTTACTATGCACGTTTCTTTAAATTTTCCATTTAGAATGATGCTAAACTAATATATTTATAGTATGTGTTAGATAACCGTAATAGGCATGACATGTCATGTAGATCTAAATAGAACAATATGGGTTCTGACTACCTTCCTTGGAATACATACGAAGACCTTCTTATGGTCCAAGATAAATAATTTTACACAACTACATACACATAGAAAGATGAAAAACTCAAGAGTTCCAATTTTTGTGAATTAAATAATTGTACCCTAAGACTAATGATCGATATGTAATAAAAACAATATGTGGAACCTTTGATAAAAAAATATGTTTTCACTTATGTAAGACCATATATAGTTTCCAAAAATGTAAATAATCACATGATTATAGATAATCACTTTCCTTATATTTTCTAGTTCCCTTTTGGGATTCATCTAGTATTCAGGAATAGGATTAAATCTATAAGAGTGGCCCGAAATAAGAAAATATACACTTGTAAAGGTGTATATGAGTCTTTAATCCCTTCCTATCAACAGGTGGACAATCAATTGTCACACACTAAAGTCAATACTTTATTATTTTCAATGAAATGAAGTCCATGCTAATTAATAATTCCATGGAGGAATTTCAAGAACATTTTATTTAACAATCAATGAAATTTTATGATGTTATGTATTTATAGCGTAAATATTTTGATTAATTAAAAAAATATAATTATATATTTCAAATTTTATGTTTCTAGACAGGTTCTTAGAAAATTGATGGATCTTATTCAACCTTAGGCGGGGATGCCTAGAGCTCATTGAGGAAAATAAATCTATATGTGATATAAGTGTTCAAATAAAATATGTTGTTTTTTTAGGATATACACTATTATGGAATGCCATATGTGGTCATCCATCTACTAGGAAATTTGACTGAAATATATATTTTTTATATAGTAATCTCATAAATTAGACCAAGTGAACCAGGATATTGATTGTCCTTATTCCATATAAAATCTGAGTGTGAGGTACTATTATACTGTGGGAAATATAATATCTAGGAACAAAGCTATTTATGGGTGATAATATAAATTAATATATTAGAACCCCAAAATCTGTCTCATATTCTTGATTAGTGGATATTATCCTATGTTCAATTAAAAATAATTTTTAGTCATGTAGGAGAAAATCATCGTAACAACACAATTTTTTAGAAACATATTTAAAGGCATGAAACATTGTTTTAGGTAGATTTTTAAAAACTAGAAAATAAATATAATTTTACCACTTCTACGATTTGAATTCCAATAAATGGTCATCTACAGTTGTGATCAGTACGTTATTTGGAGTCTAATAGAATAGAATTAATTTTTTACTTAATAGTAATATACACTTATTAATAGTAATATTAATAGTAATATTACCCTTATAAATAGTAAATCATATTATTATTTTAATTTTTTTATGGTTATATAATAATGAGATGAGGATTAATTTTTCACGGTGATATAAAATCATTTATAGTTCTAAAATTGTTGTTGTTTGAATAAAATTAGATTTTATTTAAAAATTCAATTAATCATATTTAGAAAATTATTTTCAAAAAATGGGGATCAATTTTGAATTCTACACATCAGAAAATGTTTTCGATGAATTTTTTGGATTTTTATGAAATACATGATTTTTTATGAATAGTTAAATACAGTAATTAACAAAATATGCTAAATAAATTAATTTATGCATCATTATTCAGTCACGGATGATGTAAATGGCCATTGGTTATAATTAGAATCCACTTATTACTAATTATCTTCACATGAATTAGAATATTTAAAGTCTTTAGAAAAATTGATAAACAAATGATTAAAATAATGTATAACTCCTCCCCTCCTCCACTATAAATACCACCCTCACCCCCTCATCCTCTTAGACCACCCAAGCCGTGATACTTTTCCATGTTTTATAGAATACCCTTTCCAAGAACCTCCACCATGTCTAATTCCTTTTGGTCTCACCAAAAGGCAAAATTCAAGGGTTTTAATGATGATCTCAAGGAAAAGTGATCGAGAGGTAAACACCCTCCTTCATTTTCTTGTGTTTTCTTTCCAATTATTAATTTTATTATACTATATTTTCCTTCCATTATCCTAAAGGTATTAAAGATAAATTATTATATATATTATGTATTTTTTTCATGTTTGTGGAAAAAAATCATCATCAATCTTCCTCCCCTCTTACTCTTATTCTAAAAATAAAAACACCATCCATGATGTGACAATTTACCAAAATTGTGGATGATGTGTCTTGAATTTCCATTGCATCCATCAAAACTAGTTATAAAACCATTTTAATAGATGATATAGATTATAAATTGTATGTTATATCCCTTTTATTGTACTTTAGTTAATATTAATACAGCATATTATGGTTCATAATGAAACTAGTATGTGATTATCAATGAACTGCCAAAATGATATGAGTGAATATTATTAATGATTCAACTAATGATTCAACATCATAAAATATAACCTAAATTATTTATGGAAAAATTTAATATTATGGAAAAATATTATTAATATTTCATTCCTCCTATTTACTTTCATTTCCATAAAATAATAAAATTAACCACAAACCAGCTATAGAAATCTTGTAAACAATGCACCCAATACAATAGAGAGAAGAAAATGTTAACAATTAATGTGTGAAATAATATTATGAAATGATACTATAATGGGTTATAAACATGAGTATTTTCATGTATGATTTTCATGAAACTCATTGAACCATTTCACATGACGTCAAAACACATTTTATATATGATGACCCAGAGGTATAATAATTATTAAACAAATTTCCATTCTTTAGGTTAAACTTCTATTTCATTTTTTGTGGTATTAAGATTGTTTTTGTGATGAATTTTCTTTATATTATGTTTAATTAAGATTATTTATATTTTATACAAACATTTCATCAACCCTATTACGTCTCAATTATATTATATTGTATTTGTAAGGGGATTTTTTTAAATCATAATTTTAAATTCAGTTTTACAAAATTGAAAAGAGATGTTTTTATGAAATTATTCATGTTTTATGACTATGTTCTGGTTATTGGGAAATATTTATGAAGAATTTTGGAACCAAAATATCCCTATAATTCATTTGGTATGAGTATTTTGGTGGTTGAAAGTATGGTTACTCCAAGTGTAACTACGAAGGTTATACAATAATGTTACTAGGAGAGTTACAATGCATGTTAGTCATGAGGGTTACAAATCATAATTTAGCTGATATGGTTACAAGATTATTTAAGTAATTATCTAAGACACCATTATGTGTCAATTTATATTCATGATGTTTTGTGTAAATCTTGTTTAATTATCAAGTTAACCAAATTAAGCATATATGGGTGAAAAGTATGTATTTTTTGAAAATGGTTTCTTGTATTGTCAAGTATTCATGTATTAATTTGTTCATTCCATAATTTTAATTCAAATAATGTGATTTTTGGGGCTCTAACCATGTTTTTAAATGGTTTTCAAAGGTTATATGGATGTTTATGGATAATAAGGAATCCAAGTTAAATGTTATGATTAATTTTATAATAAATTTTTTATTTATAATGTTTTATATTTTTTGAAGAAGATGATACTGTTTTTGTGGTATCCACTCTATATTAACATGGAATGTGATGTATGTATTGGATCCTAATTCTCTAAAATTTTAAACTGGAAAACATCCTCAGTGTGAAATGAAGTGATTTTCATTCCATAATTTCATATTATGTAATTTAATATGGTTGGGTCCTTATTTATGGTATCATAGGATGTTTTAGATAACATTATGGGATAAGATGATGATAAAAGAATATATATATAATGATTCATACTCTATTTTTAATATTAATTTCTATATAATTTAATGATTAACATGTTTTTTTAATATGATATGTTTGTTCAAAATGGTTTTCCATAGAATAAATCGGGAACATAATGTGGAAAAGCACTAATAGAACGACATCATTCCGAATTTGTAGCACGAAATGGTAGAGATTGGAACCGAGAAGTTTGGGATTGTAATGGATCAACAAACATAGGAAATAATTGGTGGGGTGACCCATGCTAGGGAAAAAACATAGCTACCACAATTAACATGATGACGACAGAACATTTTATGAGCTAGCACCATCTTCTTTTAACATGATTTTTGACCCAATTAAAGTAGAATGATGGATTAAATCCCTTGACAATGAATTCAATGTTATGAGATATTTATATAATCAAAGGTTATGTTTTTAAAATTATATTTTTTGAATGTGAAGCTAATCAGTGGTGGCTAACAGTCAAGAATATCAGGGATATAGAGGATATTAAATCCATAGAGTGGGATTAATTTAAAAGACTTTTCGATATATTTTCCAAAGGTGGTTCGAATTAGGATGGGTATGAAATTAGATGTATTGAGGAAGAATTGGGATGATTCAGTGGACAGGTATTAAGAGAACTCCACTAGACTATAAAGGATTTCTCCAAACATTATTTGGGATCTTGATAGAAAAATCAACAATTTTTAATTATGATTGAAGCCATGATATCAAAGGGAATTGGATTCCCATGAGTTCAAATGTTATAAGAAACATGTCTGATGTGATGAGAGGGTTGAAATGGTGTTATATTGCGGTCACATATACCTAAAAAACAAGGAGAAGAAGAGGTCAAGATGGAATGTGATGAGTAATAATAAATAAATGAAATCTTGGGGTAATAATGTTTAGTATCTAGTTTCTGAAAAGTGTCCAAAAAAGAACTCTGAGAAATGTCTTAAAAATGGAATGTGTTTTTGATGTGGTAAGTTTGGAAATATTTCCTTATATTGTAATGAAAATGATAATAACACTAATCCTGATAAGAAAACTGTAAAGTGTATTAATTGTGATGATATGGTAAATTATGAAAATGCATACCCAAAAAAAGATCCAAATGATGGAAAGCAACCAATTCTATATGTAGAAAGGTGTAGTGAGATCCTTTGTAACTACTTCAACAGATGTCGGGCCAACCAATGAAGTTGTATAAGGATTTTCATTAGTTTACTGAGATTTTTCTAAATTCTTGTCTGATATGGGGTCAAAAAATTCTTTTTATTCGGAGAAATTTTATAGAAAATTATAAATATCACCTAAAAATGAGACGAGAACATACTTTTAAAACATCAGTGTGAAAATTTAAAACAATAATGCATTTTAATAATCTTTTTAAGGTTAGATGTGGAAATAAATTTTCAAGAAACATTGTTATTTTTTTCCATAGTAGAGTTTGATGTCATTCTGGGTATGGATTGGCATTTTTTATCATTATAACATTGATTAAATAGGTAATTATATTGTTTTTTGGAAATATTTTATGTTTTTATACTAGAATGAACTCATGCAATTAAAAACATATTAGGAAGCTGAAAAATTTTGAATGATGGAAATGAATGATATCATTCCCATATTCTGGAAAAAAACTGAACTGTATAGCATAATAATGTGCCAGTGTAAAATGAATATCATGATTTTTTCCAGATGAGTTATCCAGAGTTATACCTTATAAGGATACTGAATTCACTATTGACATAGTTCATGCTGCTAATCCATTTTAAATACACCCATATTGAATAACTCAAAGGGAACTTATTTAATTGAAAAATTAGTTGTAGAAGTATCTTGATAAAGGATCCATTCATCCTAGAATTTCACCATGTGGTGCTTTTATTTTGTTTATTAAAAAAAATATGGTTCCTTAAGATATTTCAAAGATAAAAATTGTAAGGACCCGAAAATTTCAAGGAATTTGTTTTTAATTTCTTTGAAATTTTATAAGTTTGTTGCTTCTGAAGGCACCCGATTCCGAGGCCCGGTGTGCCCAGAATCTTTTTACTAATATTAGCTCGGGTACGTTCATGGAACGAATGAGTGGGTTTTTCAATCATTTGAACCGGTGCTCGGAATTAAAATCTGAGGGCACCGATGAAATCACAACGCTGATAATTGCTTAGGGGGACCGTTGTCGTAGTTATGATTTTTACGGGTTGAGGTTTAATAAATGGGTATTTAGAATAAAATAGATAAACTTTGTTGTGTACAAATTTTATTTAAGGAATGTCATTTTTAATCCAACAAAGATGTAGTTAGTAGTGGAGTCCACACCCACCTAACCTCCAATGGGATGGTTAGTGTAGTGAGACCCACACGAACCCTTAACTCCTCACCTCCCCATAACTCCCCCTTTGCCTCTTAAATCCTCCCTTGTTTAATTTCTTCGAAACTTCCCTTCTTAAAGAGGAGCCTATCCACCTCCACAACTTAATGAGTCAACTAAGGGGATTTAATAACCTTATTAATTATCCTCATCACATCTTTTGGCTTTTTGAATTGTGATAAGATCTTTTAAAGGAAGGATATGGAATGAAATATTTGTTTTAGGAGAATATGAGGGGAGGTTCCTTCATCGACGAAAAATGACTGCCTCCTCGACGATGAACGGTCTACGTGATTCTTTTTATTTTCTTCGAGACAAGAGGGAGGACACCACATCTTCAGATATAATTTATCATCACCAACAAATCTTTTCCCCGTGATGCCTTCAACCGTGATGCCGACTTTTGCCATCGTTGTTGTGGTAGCTAATTAATTTGAGAATGATTCCTTTTCCCATGGATTTTTCCTTTTAAAACAAAGAACGCAGATCAACTCAATATTAAGTTGATCCACGAAATAATATGTTTGCAGGTTGGGAATTTTTGATTTTGGGGAAAAACATAGTTTTTTAATTAAGTATGATTGTATGCCCTTGTTTCATTCATTCTAAAGAAAACAATGAACGCGGATCATCTTACTATCAAGTTGATATGCCAATGCTTTCATTGCTTGTTGGGAATTTTTGCATGCTTCAAATTTATTTGAGAGATTGTGGAATGATTTGATTCAATTATATTTAAATAAAATTGAATGTTTTTTTATACACCCTGTTTAATCTTGGTTAATTGATAGCTCATAACGCGGAGTGCGCGGGTCGAACAACCATAGCCCGACCGCCCTCTGCATATTGGTGTCGATGTGTTGATTGATTGCGACAAAGAAACGAGACCACAAAGGCAATTTGAAGCCTCTATGGTGAATATCGGGTCCCGGGAGGACCGCTGGAGAAGACGGTAGGCGAAACGGACCACCGGAGCGCGTCTGGTGGTCTGTAAAGGGCGGCGACAGCGCGCGCCACCGGAGAAAACCGCCGCGGCTGAGCCGCGGCTGTGGAGGAAGAAATGGAATGGAAAAAGTCATTCCGGATTAGGCGGCACGACATTAATCCATGTCGGTTTTGTTCAACTGGGGGGTTATAACCCCCCCGCTCCGAGATTGGCCACAGGGCCAGGCCGCGCCATGACGGTCCGGCCAGGCCGTGCCTGCCGGGCCTGGCCGACCTAGGGGGTATTGGGTTGGGTCGGACTGGGCCCAAACCCCCTATATTCAGTTGGAATCGTTCAAAGGACCATAACATGGGCTACATACCTCCGATCAACGCATCATCATTTGCGTAGAAATCCTTGGATCGAGACGTTCGATTCGGTATATTACAATCAAGGTTTTAGAGAATTTTGGTTATGGCTGGGTGGGTTCGAACACAAAACCAACCGTGAACTCGGAGGGAAAACGCCTATAACATGGGCTCCGGACATCTGATTGAAATGTCGTTGACGTTGTTGGATTCCTATTAGTGATACGGACCTTTTGGCTTACTCCACTCGAGTTTTGGACGCAGTTGGAGTATGTCCGGTTGGATTGTACCAGAAATCCAACTGGGCCCTTGGAACAGAAAAAATGATAACATTCAGACCGGACGTCTGTTTGACAAACCGTCAGCAGAATTGGTGATCACGTTGACAAACAGTCGCTATGCATATGCCCTATGTGATTTCAGGATACAATTGATATATGTTCGGGTTGGTTCATACATGAAACCAACCAGGCCCCTGGGACAAAAAGGCCAATAACTCACAGACTGGGCGTCCGATTGACGTGTCGTCTGTTGCGTTGAGACCCCTATGATGAGGCAGTCCTTTTATATACATCTTCGTGGGACTTTGTGATACTTGGTGTATCAACCTGTAGCTCGTGGAGCAGACCCTCCCGGAGATGAACGTAAGGAGTATAGAGACCGGGTAACTGGCTGAGGCTTAATGACGGCTTGTCCTATTTGATTCGGAGTGACTTGCATAGCCCAGTGGGGAGCACTACTTTGTGAGGTGGAAGACCCATGGAGGAAGAGAACTACATTGTGAGGTGGCAGACCTGTGGTACTCGATAGGAGTATTACCTCTGTATTCTATGAGGGGACGCACTACTGTGTGAGGTGGCAGACCCATTGCGGGGAGCACTACTTTGTGAGGTGGCAGTCCCGCAGTACATAACAAGAAGAATACCTTAGTAGTCTTAGGATAGTGAGCAGTACCTCAGATTCATGACAGGATCACTGTACTCATCAGAGACAGAGCTCTTCAGTAGTTACGGTTACGATAATGAAAATCCTGGTTTGATCTGAGTCAATTACCTTTGTGTTTTCCTCATGATTGAGATGGGTTACTATAAAACTTACGTATATGCATGGGCATATAGCTAAGTAGTTTTTATCCATCGACTTCATATCTGTGTGATACCTCATGGATGAGATGGGTTACATGGTATCATAGGTATAATTATGGGCTTATACCTAAGTAAGGTTTTTCTGTTGATAACATTCCTTGTGATTATACTTGTTGTTTTAGTGAGACCTTAGGGTCTCGGGGTCACTACTGAGTATCTTATACTCACCCCTGTATGGGCTTTTCCAGCACCTCATTGTGTTGGTTGTAGACGATGGACATCAATGATCATGGTTGAGGATTGTAGAGCTGGACGGTACCTGGAGGTGGATCTCACGACCAGTCGGTACCCGGAGATGGATCTCACGACGGGTCGGTACCTGGAGGAGAGAGACGGACGTGGAGTACTGAGGAGGACTTCTGTACTTAATCTTCAAGTAGGAAGCCGAAGGACGATCCATGAGCTGCTTGTCATCTTTAATCTATTGTCCTTTGAGTAGTAATTTACTTTCAGTTGTATCTGTTTCTTTCTTTTGGGCTTGTATTTCTTGCCCCTTGTACTTTCTGCATGTTTGTTTTTTTGCTTACTTAGTATAGCTTCTGCTTGTACTCTTTTTGTGTGTGTTTTCGTTTCATAATGGCAATTTCTTCCATTTTTATAGGATTTACGACTTTGGTGCTAGTCTCCTTCCCCTGGCCTATGGAAGGTGGGATTAGGGTAGTCACGGTATAGGCCCCGAGGATGGGTCATGACAAATTGGTATCAGAGGAGTCGGTTATACCGCAGTACTCATGACTCTGATAATTCTTTTCTGTGAAGCAACAGTGTTAAGGGTACTGAGTGTGGTCTTCAGTTCAGGGAGTCCAGTGTTGGTGCGGCAGCCGACGTATCCATACACCAGGACCCTAACTACTGATTTCTGACCCAGTTCACAAAAACATTGATTGAGTGTGTGTTTCTAAAAGTTTTCTTTAAGTAATCTCAAACCATTTCATCTTACCAGGTATACTGTTTTGACCGTGGCGCACCTGTCTCTTTTCAGGATGGACCCACGACGGGAGCCAGTTACGGTTCAAAGTGTTGTACGAGATGATAGCCCACTGAGTAGAGAGGCCTCAGTATAGGTCCCTCCACTAGTTGAGACACACGTAGAGAGTGCACAACGCTTGAGCGTGATGCATGACTTCCAGCATCAGAGGCCTCCGAGGTTTCGAGGCGAGTCAGATTTTCAGACGACTGGGCACTGGCTAGAGTTTGTAGCATGAGCTCTCCACACAGCTGGGACACCCGCAGACTTGATGGTATACCTAGATATTAGCCTCTTCTAGGGAGGAGCTGAGAGGTGGTGGAGCCACTTGTTCTAGTTTTGTAATGGGATGACCTTCACCTGGGGAGACATCAAGACCTTCTTCAGAGTGGAGTTTAGACCTATGACTCTACCCTCTGAGCATGCGTGAGAGATGCTTCCCTTGCCGTAGGATTTTTCGTCAGTAGTCGAGTCATCTGTAGGAAAGAGACGGAAGATACAGAGGTCCAAGAGAACCTAACCTACAGGTGGGCGACCTAGGGTTATAAATTCGGTTGTGTGAGGAAAACGAAATAGATCTAGTAATACGAGGAGCCGGAAGTGTTATTCATGCGGCAAGTAGGGAACATGGAACGTGACTGTCTGAATCCCCACACAGTTGATCCGCATGCGTTGGAGGAGCCACCGAGACCGAATCAGCAATGAATGCATGAGTAGCAGCCGAGCGGTGGACAAGGAAGTGGAGCTCTCAAAGTAGGTGAATAGGAGTGGGACTAGATCCAGGCATGGAGGCCATTTTTTTATGCTTCTAGCTTAATTTTTTTGATTTTTTGGTTGTATGTGTCTCTGTACATTGAGGTGAAATAATAAAAGACACATTTCATTGTGGCGTTTTATTTCCTCTCCTCCCTTTATGTTGTTACTAAGATGTTCTGGTTTAAAAAATGTTTACTTGACCCTCACTTTTGAGATACCTACTGGAGGAGACCTAGGGACCACACACTGATGCCGACAGTGTGACTCAACCCTTGGAGGTGAGAGTAACGGTTGGATATCTTGGTATTAGCATCGAGGCCTTACGACATCATCCTTGGTATTGATTAGTATCATCCATGTCGTGATTGAATGTATTAGGCAAATAATGTGGTTCATCCTGGGGATGAGACCATATTTCTCTTTTCGGCAAAGAAGAAATCTTAGCAACTCTTGTAGGACCTGAGAAGGTCCAGGTCATCCAAGAGTTTATGAGGACAGCTCAGACCCGAAAAAAGACTTATGTTGACATGAGGTGGAGACCACTAGAGTTCGAGGATGGCGACCACATTTTCCTACAGGTCTCACCTCGATGTGGATTACGGAGTTTTGGCCGGGGTGGTACGTTATCTCCACGCTTCATCGGACCCTTCTAGGTCCTCAATAGGGTAGGCAAGGTGGTTTACCTCTTAACCTTTCCACCTATTTTTGCACCGGTTTCATTATATCATCCACGTACCTCAGCTGAGGAGATACGTGCATGATCCTTCACACATCATCGACCACGGGGGGTTGGACGTCGATGATTGGGTGACATTCACAGAGGTTCTAGTGGACAACGTGGATCGACAGGAGCGGGTCCTAAGTGGATGATTAATTCCACAGGTGCACTTTCACTGGCAGCACGAGAGCCTCCAGGAGAGCAAATGGGATCGGAAGGCTCATATGCATGCTCAGTACCACTTTTGTTTCCCTAGTTTGTGTTATAGATTTATGGGTACGTAAAGTCCTGAGGTTGGAGTAATGTAAACACCAGGAAATTTCAAGGATTTTTTTTTAATTTCTTTGGAATTTTTCGAGTCTGTGGATTCTGACGGCACTTGATTCGGATTCCCGGTGTTCCCAGAATCAATTTCTGAAGATTAGATCACGTAAGCTCAGTGAACGAACAAGCGGGTTTTTCTATATTTTGAACTGGTGCTCAGAATTGAAATCCCAGGGCACCGATGAACTCGCAACACTGATAATTTCTTAGGGGGACCTTTGTCGTAGTTGTGTTTTGTGCGGGTTGAGGTTTAGTAAAATGGTATCTAGAGTAAAATATATAAAATTTGTTGTGTACAAATTTTATTTAAGGAATGTGGTTTTTAATCCTAGAAAGGGGGAGTTAGAGGTGGATCCCACACCCACCAAACCTCCAATGGGAGGGTTAGTGTAGTGGGACCCACACAAACCCTTAACTCCTCACCTCCCCATAACTCCCCTTTAGACTCTTTAATCCTCCCTTGTTAAATTTCATGGAAACATACCTTCTTAAAGAGGAGCCTCTCCACCTCCCAAACTTAATGAGCCAACTATTATTAATTATCCTTGTCACAACTTTTGGATTTTTGAATAGTTTGGAGATCTTTTAAATGAAGGAGACATAATGAAATATTTGTTTTGGGAGAATTTGAGGGGATCTTCCTTAATCGATGAAGAACGAATGCCTCCTCGATGAAGAACGGTTGACATGATTCCTTTTCTTTTCACTGAGACAAGAGGGATGACACCACATCTTCAGATATACTTCAGCATCGCCAACGAATTTTTTCCCTGCGACGCCATCAAGCACGATGCCGACTTTTTCCACCGTTGTTGAGGTTGGGAATTAATTTGAGAATGATGTCTTTTACCATGGAGGATTCCTTTTAAAATAAAGAATGGAGATAAACTAAATATTAAGTTGATCTGTGAAATAATATGTTTGCAGGTTGGGAATTTTTGATTGCGGGGAAAACAGAGGGTTTTTAATTATGTATGATTTTAGTCCCTTGTTTCTGTCATTCTAAAGAAAATAAAGAACGCGGATAAACATACTATCAAGTTGATCCGCGAATGTTTTAATTGCGGGTTGGAAATTTTGGCAAGCTTCAAATTTATTTGAGAGACCGTGGAATGATTTGATTCAATTTTATTTAAATAAAATTGATTGTTAGTTCTTATAAACCTTGTTTAATCTTGGTTAATTGACAACCCCTAACGCGGAGGGCGCGGGCCGAACAAACACGCCCCAACCACCCTCCACAGATTGTTGTCGATGTGTGGATTGACGGCGACAAAAAAACTAGACCGAAAAAGAAATTTTAAGCCTCTGCAGTGAATATCAATACCCTGGAGGAACACTGGAGAAGACGGCACCCAAAATGGACCATTGTAGCGCGTCCGGTGGTCCACAGAAGGCGGTGGTGGCACGACGTCGGAGCAAACCGCCGCGGTTGAGCCTCCACGGCGGAGGAAGAACCAGAACGGCAGAAGCCATTCTGGATTGGGCAGCACGGCATTATGGCACACCAGTTTCATTCAACCGGGGGTTGTAACCCCCCCACTCATTGGTGGGCCACAAGGCCGGGCCGGGCCGCGCCGGCCGGGCCGGGCCGCGCCGGCCGGGCCGGGCCTCTCCGGTCGAGCTGGGCTTGGCCGCGCCGGCTAGGCCGGGCTGCTTCGGTCGAGCCGGGCCGCGCCGGTCGAGCCCGGCCACACCAGCTAGGCCCAGCCGCGTGCGCCGGGCTGGGTTGCGTTAGACGGGCCAGACCTGGACCCGGGTCGGGTCGATTCTGTTCAGGCCGACCCAGGGGGTATTGTTCTGGGTCGGACCGAGCCCAAACCCACTAAATTCGGTCAAAATCGTTCAAAGGCCCATAACATGGGATACAGACCTTTGGTTGATGCACTTTCTGTTGCGTAGCGATACTTGGATCGATACGGTCGTTTCAGTATATTAAAATTAAGGTTTCGGAGAACTTTGTGTAAGGCCGGGTTTGTTCGAACACGAAACCAATCGGGCACTCAGAGTGAAAACACTAATAACTTGAGCTCTGGACAACCAATTGACATGTCATTGACTTTGTTGGATTCCTCTTAGTGATATAGACCTTTTGGATAACTCCGCTCGAGGTTTGGACGTAGTTGGAGTATGGACAGGTTGGATTTTACCCGAAATCCAATCGGGCCCCTAGAACGGAAAAATGGATAACTTTCAGACCAGACGTCCGTTTGACGAACCGTCAATGGCTTTGGTGATCACATTGAGAAACGGTCCTTATGAGTATAACCTATGTAAGTTCCGGGTACAGTTGAGATATGGTCAGGTTGGTTCGTACACAAAACCAACCAGACCCCTGGGACAAAAAGGCTAATAACTCACAGACCGGGCGTCCGATTGACGCGCTATCTATTGTGTTGAGACCCCTATGATGAGGGGGTACTTTGAGATACTTCTTCGTGGGACTTTGTGATACATGGAGTATCGACCTATAGCTCATGGAGAAGACCCTCCCGGAGATCATCGTATGGAGTACAGAGACCGTGTAGCTGGATGAGACCTGATGACTGATATCTGATTTGATTCGGAGTGACATGCATAGCCTATTGGGGAGCATTACATTGTGAGGTGGAAGACCCATGGCGGAAGAGCACTACATTGTAATGTGGTAGACGCGCGATACTCGACAGTAGGAGTACCTTTGTATGCTATGAGGGGGAGAACTACTTTGTGAGGTGGCAGACCCGCGGTACTCGACAAGAGGAGTACCTCAGTAGTCTTAGGTTAGTGAGTAGTACCTCAGTGTCATGACAGGATCACTGTTTTTGTTAGAGACGAAGCTCTTCAGCAGTTATGGTTTCGATAAAGAAAATCCTGGTTTGAGCTAAGCCAATGATCTTTGTGTTTTCCTCATGATTGAGATGGGTTACTAGATAAATTACCTATATGTCTGGGAATATACATTAGTAGTGGTTATCCATCAAATTCATATATCTATGACACCTCGTGGCTGATATGGGTTACATGGTAACTTAGGTATAATTATGGGCTTATACCTGTGTAAGGGTTTTCTGTTGAGAACATTCCTTGTTATTATCCTTGTTGTTTTAGTGAGACCTTGTGGGTCTCGGGGTCCCTATTGAGTATCATATACTCACCCCTGCACGAGCATTTCCCGCACCACGTTGTGATTGTTGCAGATGACGGACATCACAGATCGTAGTTGAGGCTTGTAGAGTTGGACGGTACCCGGAGGTGGATCTCATGACGATTCGGTACCCGAAGGTGGATCTCACGACAAGTCGGTACCCGGAGGAGACAGACAGATGTGGAGTACTGAGGAGGAAATCTGTACATACCCTTTAAGTAGGAAGCCGAAGGATGATCCAGGAGTTTCTTGTAACCTTTCAGTTGTTGTCTTTTGAGTTGTACTTTACTTTCAGTTGTAGTTATACCTTTCATTTGGGCTTGTATTTTCGGCCCCTTGTACTTTCAACATGTTTGTTTTTCTGCTTACATAGTGTAGCTTCTGCTTGTACTCTGTTTGTGTGTGTTTTCGTTTCATAAAGGTAATTCCTTACCTTTTTATTGGGACTTACGCCATTGGTGCTAGTCACCAGCCCCTGGCCAATGGAAGGCGTGTTTGGGGAAGTCACGACATGGGCCCTGAGGATGGGTTGTGACAATAGATCATTTAGCAACATCACTGTTAAAAATAAGTATCCATTTCCTCATTATGATGACTTGTTTGATCAGTTCGAGGGAGAATATTATTTCTCGAAGGATGACATGAGTTAAGGGTACCATCAGTTGAATTTAAAGGAAGTAGACACCCTAAAGATTGCGTTTATTACTATACATGATCATTATGATTTTTTATACCATTTGGGTTAACTAAATAACCTTATAAATTCATGGATCTTATGAAGAGAATATTTCATGAGTTCTTGGATATGTTCTTAGTTGTGTTTATTGATTACATATTGGTATTCCCTATAAGTAATTTGAAGCATGAAAAACACATAAGGGTTGATTTTGAAAACATAAAATAAATGAAACTACATTAAAAATTTAGTGAGTATGAATTTTGGATGCAATAGATTTATTTACATGGTAATATTGTAAATAAGGAGGGAATAATAGTTCATCCTTTCAAAATAAAAGTGTTTGATGAACGGCCATGACCAATAAATGTTACATAAATTGTATTTTTCTTAGATTAGAATGTTATTAACAACCATTTGATAATATATTTCCTAGTTATCTAGAAAACTAAATATATTCACATGAAGAGGTGATAAATTTATTTTTACATAAGAATGTTATGTTTGATTTCATGAATTAAACATGCGATTAGTGAATGATCCAGTTTTGGATATGCCTTTCAGAAATGGTAAATTTTTTATCTTCAGTTATGCTTAATTGAATGGAATTTTTTTTGATATGATTCAAATTATTAGGTTATTTTGTTATTCTTCAAGAAAGATAAAGCAAAATGAGTTTGATTATCCAATATAATATTTGGAATTAGGAGCAATAGTTTTTTGTTTGATAATTTGGAGACATCATTTATATAGATCCAAATGTCAAATATATAATGACCATAATAGTATTATGTATATATTAACTCAGATGGAATTAAATATGAAGCAGAGAAGATGTCTTGTATTTATAGAAAATTACTACTGCATGAAAAATAACCATCTTGGAAAATAAAAAAAAGATGAAGATTCTTTGATTTAGAAACATAATGCATCATTTACCTTGATATATTTAGAAATTGATCCCTTGATTAATTATTTGATGAATTATTAGTTAGATGCTATTAGTCGAGGAAATACATCTATTTTGTTTCATGTTTCTGTGCAATCATTGTTATCAGACATAACTATGAAAGCATACAAGGAAGGCAATGGGCTGTAGAAAAATGTGTAATTTTTTAAAATTGTTATGTATCCTAAATTTAATCATGATAAATATTTTCTCTTTAGATTTCAAAAATGATTATATGTGCCTTGTGAATCCTATCGGAAGAAAGAGTTATTGTGTGAAACTCATATTTCTCCGTTTTTAGTTCATCATGGAAGTACTAATATGTACATAGTCATTTAGGTGTATTACTAGTGGGATGGTGTTAAAAAAATATTTCATATTTTACTCAGAATTGTTTGATATGATATCCTGTTAAATAAGAGAAATAATTACAGAAGGGGATGCTTCATTCTTTAGCATTACCAGAGTGGAAGTGGGAAAATATATCGATGGGAATCATTGTGGTACTATCAAAGTATTCATGAGGTAATAATGAAATAAGGGTTATTATTGACTGATTAACTAAATCGACACAATTCCATCCTATTAGATATACAATTTATTAGGATCAGATTTCCCAATTGTACCTCAAATAGACTATCATGTTACATAGAGTGCCTCTTTCTGTTGTATTATAATGATATCATAGGTTCACTTTTAATTTTTGAAATGGATTTATGATGTTGGTGGGAAAAAAATTAAATTTCAGTACTATATTTCAATCCTCAATCTGATGGGAGTCAAAAATAACAATTCAGTCTATGTAGATTATGATTCATGCCTGTTCAATGGACTTCGAGGGATGTTGGGATCAATATCATTCATTATTTTAGTTTTTTTATAATAACATTTTACTTTTTAGAATACATATGGAACATTTTGGGTAATTGTAAGGGAAGTAGTTTTGAAATATAGTTTTTTGGTATGAAGATAAAGAAGGGAAGAATATTAGACCTGAATTAATAATGGATATAGCTGAGAAAGTAAAGAAGATCAAGCGACACATGAGGATAGATCATAGTAGGCAGAAAAGTTATGTATAAAATATAAGGAAATACATTTATTTTTAAGGCATGTGATCATGTTTTTCATAAAATATAACCATGGAAAAGTTTTATGTGTTTTTGAAAAAAGGGAAATCTATGTCCACAGTTCATTGGAACTTTTGAAATCATATAAAAATATGGGAATGTCTCCTACTGAGTAGCTTTTACTCTATGATTATCTCAGGTAAAAAATGTTTTTCATGTTTCGATGTTGAAATAATATATTCTAGTTTCATCTAATGTCTTGTGGCTACAAGCATTTCATCTGGATGATAGACATTCTTATGAATGGATACCTTTTCATATTCTTGATCGAAGAGAACAAGTATTTCAGAATTAGTTACTCCACATGGTTATAGTTTTGTGGAGAAACCACAATTCTGAAGAAGAAACATGGGAATATAAAATATCTACGAGGGAAAGGTACCCTCATTTATTTAATATGAAAATAAAGTTGTGAGGACAAATTTTCCAAAAGGTGGGGATAATGTAACACTGCAAGGCATTAAAAATAAATTGATATGAATAAATTAATGTTTTATGTAGATAGTTTTAGAGTAATCATTAAACATAATTTTTCCTATTCAATGATTTTAAATTCAAAAACTGTTCATCTATTGTTTTGATTAGTAAGTTATTTAGAGTCTGATAGAACTAACATGTGTAATTTGGGGAATAGTAGCATACCCTCATGAATAGTAATATGAATATTAATATGACCCTTATGAATATTAAATCATATAATTTTTTAATTTTCTAAACGATATAAGATAATTAGATCTTGATTTATTTTTCAAGGTGATATAAACTCATTTATATTGAAATTGTTATTTTTGGAATAAAATATGATTTCATTTAAAAATAAAATAATAAAATTTGGAAATATTTAAAAAAAACTAAGTGATAATTTTAATTCTACAAATCAAAAAATAGTTAGGGTGAATTTTTGGGGAATAGTGAAATAAGATAATTAACAAAATAAGAAAAATAAATGAAATTCGGCATCATTATTTTGCCATGGATGATGTAATTGGACATTCTTTTGATCTCATATGAAATTATTTCTATTATCGATCATAATAATCAATAATGTTCGTACACTATAGGAAAAAATATTAAACTAATGATTAAAATATTGTATAACCTCTCATCTCCTCCACAATAAATACCACCATAACCCCCTCTTCCCCTCAAACCACTCATGACTTGATCCATGCCTACGTTTTTCCAAAAACACATTCCTATACCCTACTCCACTTCCAAGAGCTTTGGGTCTCATGAAAATGAAAAAAACAAAGGTCCTTAAAGAGGATCTCAATGAGAAGAGTTCAAGAGGTAATGATCCTCTTTCATTTTCTTGTGTATTCTTTTCAATTCATTCTTTCCTTATACTATATTCTCATCCCCTTATCCAAGAGCCATGAAATATTGAGTAGTATATATATTCTGGATTTTTATCAAGTTTATGAAAAAATTCACCATAATTATTCATCTTCTATTTATATTTTTCTAAAAATAGTATCTTTTTCTGTGATGTGCTGATTTACCAAAACCGTGGATAAGGTGATTTTAATTTCCATTACTTCCACACAGACAGGTTATAAAACAATTTAATGGATGAAAAATATTTTTATTTTATTTAATATCCTCTTTAATGTTCTGGAGATATCATATATACGTAATATTATGTTATATAATGAAAATATATTTTGATTATCAAAGAACTGCAAAAATGATCTGAATGGATATCAATAATGGGTTTTTATTGATTCATCCTCATAACATATATCCAATATGTTTTTTTGAAACTTTTAATTTTTTAAAAAATATGAATAAAATATCATTCCAATTATATAATTTCATTTCCATATGACAAGAAAATCAAATAAAAACCATTTATTGAAATCATGTAAAGAACTCACTTGAAACAATGGAAGGAAAGAAATATTAACAATTAAAGGGTAAAATAATGTCATAAAATGATCATATAAGGTGTTATAAATAAGAATTTTTTTATTTATGGTATTAATTACACTCTTTTGAAAATTATAATATATTATTAAACACATTTTATGTAAGAAGAACCCATGTTAATGTAATATTTAACCCAATTTCCATTAATTGGGGTAACTTTCTGCTTCATTATTTATGTGGTATTAAATATTTTTAATGATGATTTATTAATATATATGTTTATTTATGTTTATTTATACATTATCTGAATATTCCACCCACTCTATTAAGTCTAGCATCAATTTTATGATATTTTTAACAGTTTTTTCATTTAAAATACTCTTTTAGAAATCCATTTTACAAAATTCTGAAGCATTGTTTTTTATGAAATTAATCATGTTGAATGATTAATTTATAGTTATTGGGAATTGTTTATGATGGTCGGTGAGACCTATATTGCCCCATAATTTATTTGGTTTGTGCATGTTTGAGGAAAACCATATGGTTACTCCAAGTTTAACTATGATGGTTACACAATAAGGCAGTCGTTAGGGTTACATTGTAAGCTAGTTGTGAGGGTTACAAATCATAAGGTATCTATGAGGGTGATAAGGTTATATAAGCAATTCCCCATGACACCATTACGGTTATATTAATGTTAATTTTTGTGTGTGGAAATCATGTATAAATCTGATGTTCCACAATGTATGTATATATGGGTGAAAAATATTTCGTTTTGAAAATGACATCATGTGTTTATAATTATTCATATACTAATGTTTTTCCTCCTTCTTTTTATATCTCATACTAAGATTTTTTATTCTCATCCCATCTTTTTAAATTATTATCACAAGTTATAATAATTTGTAAGACAAAGAAGAAATACATGTTATATGTTATGAATATTTGTCAAGGAAAACATATTTTATTTAAATAATATTATATTTTGAAAAAATAGATACTATATTTGTGGTATCGTCTCTGTAAAAATCAGTAATGTTATATATGAAATACATATCAATTTTATACAACTCTAATCTTGAAAATAACCCAAATTTAGATAGAAGTGATTTTTTACCATAATTCAATATTATGCAATGTAATAATGTTTGGTCCTTATAATCATACCTAGTGGTGATACTATGAAATTCATACATTTAAAAGAGTATGTGATAAAAATATTAATGGTGAATTTAAATCATCTCATCTTCCATGAGTTATAGAATTAAATGAAAGAATTACTGGGGATTATTAATAATTTTATAATATAAATTATACTCATGATATAAAATTTTTTAGATGTCGGATGGGAAGCATGCAATGGTTAGTGAAATTATTAAAACTCCTGGGAATAAGATTCTAGCATGATTTTTGTGTGAATTATCCGATTCATAGTAAGTTAGTAGTGTCTTATTTTGATTTTTTATTTTGTTATTTATTATACATACCCAATTATATTATGGTTAGTATGGGGCCTATTAGGATAAAGGATGGTGTTTTTGATTCAATGTTTTAGTGAGTAGAAACTATGATATGCCTAGTAGACCATAGTTTATACCCATATGCACAGGATGATAATTTGGATTGGTTCCTCAGGATGAGTTAAAATATTCTGTAAGTTATTGAGATAAACAATATATTTTTAGGTTCTATTCGAACACATTATGTGATGTGTGGACTATTCCTCTATTTATAAGGATTCTATTTATTCTTAATAAACTAATTTGGAAAACCTGTGATAGATTTCCAATTATTTCCAATTGGGATGGTATTACATGAGGTTTTAGGGATAAATTGATTACAATTTTTATGATATAAATTTTTTTTGAAGAATTATGATATTATGGAAAATTTTGGGATATGTTATAATGTATAAAATATATATACATATAAATTTATGTATATATAATATGAATTGACATTTCATACAATTGGGAAGGGATGTGACATCAAGATAATGGAGTTAGGGTAAGAATATTGAGATGGATGCTACCACCTAGTTTTATGAAGGATGGTTTCATACTAATTTATGTTCCCCACGTCTTTATGGTTTGGAATTTTTTACTTAGTGTTCTCTATTTCCACATAGTATATGATTCTCATGTTGTTATATGGTGAGTTGAGTATTCCAAAGACATATGTTATTATATTTCTCTAGGGGGTGTTATGATTTCACTAGGATTATCTTCTTTATAAGATTCATTAGTGAGATGAGTTTACCTCACGTGTTTTAATAAATATAATTACATATACGAACTATTATTCCTATTGGGGGTATATTTTTCCCATATTAACTCCATAAATAGCCTATGAATGTATAGCTGGTCTTGACTTTCACCAATGAAACCTAGGATCGATGTTTTTATTGTGTTAAACATGTATTATTTGATTTATCGTGACAATAAAATGACTTTAATGCAATATATTATTCAATTATGTTATATGTTAAGTTATTTTTTCCCACACAGTATTACTCAAACCATGCTCATCACCCATGAAACATTAGTATCCACGAATCCATGAAATATGTCATATGATACATTATAATATAGGATAACACACATGGGGTGTTTTAGACAATAATGTTATGAGGTTATGAGATGGTCATAGAGCCACTATTATTCTATTCCATTTTTTATTTTTGTATATATGGTCAACATAATGGGAGATCAAATAGGTTATCTGACTGTATACAATGATTCATTGTAAAAGAATGAATATGTTTTATTGATTATGTGTAATATAATTATTATTTTCTATATTTTTTTTAGTTGTTGTGTTATTTTTGACTAATATAAAGTTATAGTACATATTCTATGACATGTTTGATTACCATTGCATGTTGGAGTCCTCTGCCATGCATGGAGGTGCAATTTAGGTATTTTAGATATCCACCCATATAACTTGTGTGTGAAATAATGCTTCATAACATTTATGTGTGATTGTATAAAATCATTGAATTAATGTATGGTATCATGGATAAAATTCACGTAACATTCATTCATGTATTCTTTAATTTGTGACCATTATAAATGATTTCATAAATAAACATGGAACAATATTCTATCATGAATGTAATATTTATTAAACTAATAAATAGTGTAAATTCTCTTTTCTATAAAATATCTCCTATGTTTTTATTTTTTGATCTTTTATTAGGGTATATATATCCAAGATAAGGCATGATATGTTATGATTTATATCTTATTTCTATAGAATATACAATCATATTTTCACTTCTTCCATTGGAATTTCATAACCAATTTAAATAATTTATTTTTAGTTAATGGTATAACATATTCCAAACCATATTACATCCATAAATCGATCATATATTTCTTAACACACTATTCATTTATCTTATTGGGAAAAAAATATTTTATCATAGAGAACACTAATTGCCCTTATATAACCCATGCATCACACTCCACAATATGAACAATTCATTATTCATAAAATTATATGAAGGATTTTGTTATTTTAAAATAATTGGGTAGAATAAATTTTATCTTTTACATCCATTAAAAATAATTTAAAACCTATTAGTTTCATTCATTTACTAATTTATAATTATGATTCATGATTATAATATATTATAACATGGTGAATTATTTCAATTAAACATGAATAAAAATATTCGAAATGTCAAATTATTAATTATGAATGAATCATATAATATAATTTAAACAACCTCAAGTCATAGAGCTTTACAATGTAGCTATAACTAAATTATAATTATGTGATATAAGAAAATTATTTAACTAAATTTTAATTGATATTATCAAATAAAAATTTATTATCAATGAAATATTTTTCCATTGTCCACGTAAAGTATATATACATTAATGTTTTGAATTTTATATTTCTCAATTAGATATTTTAATATTTTTAATATAACTAAAAATTTTATACAGATATAAAAGTGTAAACATATTAGGATTTATGTAATGAATTTCATATCTTGAGATATATTCAAATATATATTTCATTAAAATATTCAATTAAATAATCGATTGAAATATTTTAATGATATTCTTATGTTAAATAATTATGTGTTTATGTTGTGAAAAAATCAGGATTAATGTTTCAATTTTATATAATTTACATAATATATTAATTAAAAAATGTGATGTAGTATAATCCACACATCATTATTTTAGAAAAAATGGATCTTTATGAGAAAAGAGTGATGTGGGGGTTAATTTCTAGTCATTAATTAAGTAAATTTATTCCAATGATAAATATATTTTATATATTAATTTACCAATGATCCTGATGTTGTTAATTATTATTTGTTTAATAATAATTACATTTACACTCAAAATTAAAAAGGAATATTTTTTTCAAAATTAATAATAGATTGTTTTAATTGTTTAATCATTTAGTACATTTTAAAAACATGTCTATGAGGTTCAATTAAACAATTAGTTGAAGATTATACCAATATTTAAGGGAAAAAAATTTCATAGGAAGAATTGTATATTTTGAATTGATGCGAAAATACGTTGAAAATTTAATTGAATAAGATTCATAAGTAAATATATTCATGGAGTTAAGTGAACTATTGAATAAGAATATAAAGAAAAAAAATTCACATAGAACGAATTTATAATATATATGTGTATGATAGTGGTTATCTTGGGTAGAAGTATAATTTAATAAATAATGAGAAGAATCTATAAAGATTATTGAAATATATAATGAAAATATTATATGATATAAATGATAAATGTGGAAATAATTAAATTATATGATTTTTTCTATATGAAAATATTAATTTTATTATTATTATGATGGGTGTGAACTTTATTTTATAAATAAAATAATTAAATTTTCAGTTTTCTATTTGAATTATGATATTAATAACAACAATTACTGTTATTTTGGTAATTTTAATTTTTTCAATGAATTTATATGAAATTAAATTATCTAGAGTAATTAATTTAAATAAAATAATAAATTTTGTAATAAAAAATAAATTTTTTATTTTAAATACAAATAATAACAATGAGTTTGGAGGGTGTTGATGAAATATTATTTTAATATAAAAAATAATATGTATGTAATTTCCTAGTGACCTTCATAATTGTACAATAAATGAATTAATTAAAGATGTCAATTGGATTGTTATAAAATGAATCTTCTATAATCTTAATTATTTTCAATTAATGGGATAAATTTTTTATTGAACATTAAGTGATATATTTTTACTCCAATTCTAATTGATTAATTTTTTCATTATTTTGTCTTGGAATTATTCCCTGAGACAAGAGTTCTATAATACAATTAATTTTGGAAAATGAAGAACATATATAAGTTTATAGTAAATTATGACATGGGATTGATGATCATTATTGAATATGGTGGGTTTCCTGATAATATTATCCATAAGTTTAATCTATTTGAATCAACTATATTTTTCTTTATTATATAATTATTTTATAATTTAATAAATAAAAGATAATTTTTTTAAAAAATTGAATATGTGATACTAAAGGAATTCCCTTATGGACATCTTTGATAAAACTATGTTAGTTTGAATAAATATTTAATTACAATATTTTATGTTACCAATACATTTTTTAGTATATTTATGCGATAAATTCTTAAATAGTGGAAATATAAAATGGAAATATATTGGAAGAAAATACTATGATTGAAGTTTAATATTTTTAAATAAATTATTGGATATATATTGAAATGTGAATCTTTGTAGAAATTAGTTAATATATTTTTTGAAAGGTATTAGATTAAATATATTATTATTATTTATCAATTTATTTTAAATTTATTAAAAAAATACTTATTTTATCAGTTATCATATTTATTTTTAATGAAGAAATGATCTAAGAATATAGGAAAATATACTGCATTAAAATAAAATTTAATAATTCGATAATTCTCATACCAAAACATAGATGAGTATTTAAAAATATTGGTGATAGTGTTGGGTTGGGTGATAATTTGTAATGATGAGTGTCATTCTACTTAGACATGTGGATAAAGAAGAATTCAGGTAAATAGTTCAATTTTTAGTGCTGAGTTATTATAGGTTATACATGGGTTGTGCGGCATTGGAAAGTTCCATGCTATTTTAATAATTGTTAATTTAAACTATTTGTTTCATCCTTGTTTTTAGTGTGGATAGTATAAATTGCGTGATATGTTGATAACAATTATTAAAATAAAATCTAATAATAACACTTTAGTATACCTCTCATATTTTCATAGTTTAATATACAAATGAGTATGATTGTTTTGTTTCATGAGTTTATCTGATAAGAGAATATGGTTTTTTATAGATAGTTATTTAAATATCTAAATTTTATTCCAGGAGTTAGTCAATATCATTGATTCCATGAAGTAGTCTTTATGAGATTGATTGTTCATAAAATATCTAAGAGTGTCATATAAATATTTTAGATGGGTATTTAAATCATAGGTTTATTATGATGGTAGATCAAGGTGGAAGTGTGTTGTGAATGATTGAATTTTTAATTTACTACAAATTATCTAAATTTCATAAACCTATATAAGATATTGATATTTTTATAAAGTGAGATAATATAACATATGGATGTAGTATATTTTGTTGACTAGGTTGATATTAAAATGGATTAGGATGTTTAGTGAATATTTTTTAAAATTATTATAGATGATAAGGGAGATCAAGAATTATATAATATATAATAAATTTATAATGGTGGTTATCCATATTTATGAGTAAGGGGTCCTTGAAAATGGGCCCTCAGTAACATAATATGAGTTGATAATGGTGGAAGAATTCACAACCTATATAGGTTTGGATATGTTGAGTAACTAATTGTGAATTCCCAAAATTTTTGTATAATCATTATATTTGGATGTCACATTATTTAATAACTAACATAAGGAAGGTCTATATTTGATATAAATTATATAATTTATTATTTTAGGGTTACTATAGGTTTAAATCGTCATAGTGGTATTATCATGAGGACCCTATATATTAATATATACTATAATATATTCTATTCAGGTTTATACATGTGTGTATATTCTTGAATTTCAAAATAGAAATTAGTGTTCATTTTAATTTGTTGACATTATATTATATTTTATGCGATAAAAATTGTATTAATTTTTATTTATGATATTTAATTAGTTTTGATGGTCATATGTACAGGGTTCTTAATATAATTTTTTGAATAAAAATTTATTACATTGTGATAGATAACTAACATTATGAATTTTTGTTTTATAGATGAGACTACAATACAAATTAATATCCCCATCTATACATTAAATGGAATATTTTTTAGTTATCTGGATTGTGATGGAGGTTTGGTTGGGAGGATTTATCCTTTTATATAAGGGGATTTCTAGAGGTAGTGAGTTGTATTTTACCTAACAGGAGGTAATACATATGTTTTCAAATTTATAATTTTTTCCCAACATGTTAATTGTATTCTAATACAATGATATTCAATTAAAATGAATAATATATATATATATGTTGTTTGTAATGATATTATTTTTTCTATGGTATTTTTGACTTCTATTTAATATGGCTAATGAATGTGAATTGTGTGCCATGTTATAACCTTTTTATATTATCCAATATATATAATATTCATGACATGTGTAACGACCCGGACCCGGCCAGCCACCCGAATAGTGTCGAACGGGTTGGGTGTTACTACCTTAGGCGCACCTCCCTAAATGCCAAAGGCTACCGACTAGCATCGAGGGTCTGTTAGGTATAGTGGGGAGGCTATACCCTATCGGAGGATCGTAATAAGGGTACTGGTCCATGTATAACAGTAAAGATGCAGCAGAAAGAAAGACTCAGCAGACTCGAACCAGACCCGCAGAGCGGAAGCATAATCAATATAGAAAAATAGCGGAAGCAATACATATAACAACCGCAGCAGAAATAAACACAAAAGCATGATAATAACATGTAACTACAACTGAATAGAACAACATGCATCCAAAGCAGGTAATACACAACTAAATATAAAAAGGGCGCCAATGGCTAACCAACAGTAGCTACAACAAGTAAGCATGCCGATACAGAAAAGTAAAAAAAAACAATGCAACCCATCTAGGCATGACCTCAAGGTCCATACCATCTCCATGCAATAACTAACGCAACACAGCTCCTGAAGCTGGCCTCTTTCCTGCATATAAATCCATAAATTCTACACGCATCCCGAAGGGCCGATGCAGGGTATGAGACAAATCTCAGTAGGATACCACCCAATGGTGCATACCAAATATATTTGTTTAAGCAGTAATGCATTTACAAAGAAAATAGTAAATAGTAGAATTCACCATTAAACACAAACTCCACTGGTGCTCAATTGCCAGCATGGAGCGTCACCTACTTCAGCCAACGCCGGAATCTCTGTCGTGTAACCCGGCACCATGTTCCACATGACACCTTGTGTCTCAAGTACCAACATCCCGAAGGCATGCCCAAGGATAGTAACCCAACACCATGTGCATCCTAACACCTCATGTCTCAAGTATCGATGTCATGAAGGCACCCAGAAAAATAGTATCCCGGCACCATGTGCCTCATGACACCTCGTGTCTCAAGTACCGACGTCCTAAAGGCACACCCAAAAATAGTAACCCAATACCATGTGCCTCCTGACACCTCGTGTCTCAAGTAACGACGCCCATTCCCGGAAGGATCCTCACCCCCCATGTGGCTTTCTACGACAAGCACCCCAACCAAAATACCTAACTACAACTACGGGGCCCTCTACCCACACGAGTGGTCAAAACCACCTCATCACGGAGTATCTCTGTTTTTCACACTACTCAAAGTCCATGTGAGAAGTAATCACCAAAATAGTACCTAAGCCACCAACACATCTAACACCTCATGTCCCTGCGACCATGACACTTAAGTCTGATGGCCTCTCCATCCAAGTAACCCGGGCCATGCCCAACCTGACAGTCGTACTTCCTCAAGCCGACATCCATGATGCCCAATCCCATGGTCAAACAACCCATCGTAACTCGAGTAAAGCCCCAGCCTGTGATCGAAATCACTCAAATGTAACCAGGAAAATCCCAACACAACCCAAAAGGTCCAATAGATGCAATCGAGCAATTGCATATATTCATATTTAAACAGAAAATATAACCCGGAAAAGCAAACTAAACAGTTGAATTGCACTCTACCAGTTGTTGTCCCATAATAGCACTGAGGTCTTAAATGCCTCCATAATTTATATAAAACATCAAATAATTAAGATAACAGTTTATAACATTAACATTCCAGTTAAAACCATTTTGGCATTCCCCGGCCAAAAATCCCCGACGAGCAACGGCCCCTCACTCGGCCCTGCTCACGCAAACTGGTAACTGGGCATACCCAAACGCATCCCAAAGGTCCCATAAGCATTACAGTATGAAAAAGAAAATAAAACGGGTCCCTCTAAATATACCTGAATACGAGCTGAAGGCCGCGTCACCCAAACAACCGCGAAAACACAAAATTAAGTATTCACCACATACCTGAGACTCGCAAGATGGTACTCCTCCGGTAACACCCACCAATTCGGTCTAAAATGTTGTAAATCTACAAAACATTCAAACCCTCTCAAATTCTTATATCTCATTCTAGAAAAAAAAATCAAAAAAATATGAACAAATAGGATTCTAGGCCTTACCGAGGGGGTTCCAACGAATCCAACTGGGATCAGATCGGAGTTCGGATGAAGAACCGGGAAGCAATTGAAGTTCCGGCTGACTTGGTTTACTAAACCCGGCCAAAGTATTGAGGTTCTACCTCATTACACGACTACTTCCCATTTTAAGAAAAAAAATAAAGTACACAGCGTCTACTTTGGGACTATGCGCCGTGTATGGTTCATTTAACTGTTCATAAGAAGGAAAGGTTCTGATGACTTACTTTATGAGCCTGCCGACATGAGTACATGACATGTACCTAGGGGTACACGACATGTACTTGGTTCCTCTTCTTTTCCTCACCTTTATACTCACACACCATGTGTTTTTCTTATACACGGCTAGACTACACAGTGGGTCCAAAGGGGAACACGGCGTGTATTTTGGTTTACTCGGGCAACGACCTACATGCCATGTATGGATTCACACGGTCGAGGGTATACATGGCTTGTTCAAAACTACACGCCGTGTAGTAAGAAAATTCTACACGGTCACCACACGACATGTACTCAGTGAATACATGAACGGTCACTCTCCTACACATACACGGAGTGTACCTTAATTACATGGAGTGTAGTCTGGAAATTTCCAAAAAACTGCCCATTTTATCCAGTTTCCTCATAAAAAAGTCCAAAATTTAAACAGGGTCAGGATTTTGACACGTTCCAAAAACCCAGGTTCTTACAAACTCCCCTCCTTAACGTAGCTCATCCGTGAGATACCAAAGGAAACCCAGAGATGGCACTAAACGCGCCCATCCCAGTTAAACAACCTGGACTACCACGGTTCCATGGTTCTAGCTAAATTCCTCAAGGGGATCCCCACCATAGGAATTTCCTACTATGTATCAACCAAACAAATGGTAAAACAGACAGGGTATTACTAACCTATTTTCAAGACACATAGTCCTCCCGTGACGCATCTTCACCCCTGCACCTCATCGGTGCTCTTGTGTCACTTCTAACACCCAACGTAACCTACACTGCATCGGTGTACACCTCTATGAGGTCCTGCTGCCCATCACCTCAAGTAACCCGCATCCACGATGCCCTAATGCCCACGACACCTCATACATATATATAGAATATATCACGCACATGATATGGTGCCAATCCCACTGACTAGTATCTAGTCAGTCCACATAGATCATGTGCACCACGTGCACTCAAAACAGACATGCCTCTATAGTTCATGCCAAAAATGAAACATGGAGATCACAGCCACACCGTGGTGTACCTCTAACCATCATCAGCTCACCAGGCTGCTCATCCCCTGGCAGCTACATGGCGTGGACCTGGCCTGAAACACGACAGCATGATGCCTAACTTCCCAATGCCGCTCTAGTCCTCAGCCACTGACCCCTCAGCTGGGTCACACTATCTCTGTCACGACCTCCGCGCATAGCTGAACCTCGACTACGCTATCCAGGAAACGAACCTGAACCAACTCGAGACGCTACAATCTGCCCTGGTCCCTGCCTGACGGCAATTTGAGAAGTCTGCATGAATAACCTCTCCAGATTCACATCTTGTCCACAAGCCCAGCACTCCTTCGGAGGCCGATCGCATTGTTCCCGAACGTGCCCCGGCTGTCCACACTGGAAGCAAACCACCGAAGAACTCCCTAGAGGTGGTCTAGCTGAATCCCTGGCCTGACTACCCTACTGGAACCCATCCCGTCACCATTTCCTGCTATATGAAACATCACATGATGATGCCGTCCTACCCAAGTGAGATTTCTCCCTTTCGTTGCCCTCGGCTATGAGTGCCTGATTCACCACTTCGGAGAAAGAACCCAGCACTAAGATGTTCACCTGCACCCAAATGGCCTTCCATAACCCATCCTCGATGTGCCTCACCCAATCTACGTCATCTCTCACCATACCCGGTGCAAAACGAGAAAATTCTGTGAATGTAGCTGCGTAGTCCATAACAGATATGTCTCCTGGTGGATGACTCAAGAACTCCCATGATATCTCTACCCTCAATGTCTCTGGATAGAAGTGCCCGAAGAAACTTTCCTCGAAGTCCTTCCATTCTAGTACCTCGTGCCTACGAGCCTATACCGGTACATCCCACCAATGCTTCGTCAGTCCTCTCAGCATGTACGTCGCCATCTTGACCCTCCACCCTGGAGGTGTCTCTAGCTACTCGAAGATCATCTGCATACTGTAACACCCCGAGATTTTATGAAAAATATTATTTTAATTTCATTAATGTCTTATGTTGTATTCTACACCAAGATTACCTTGCGCTATACGCAACACCGTATTAGCTTGCAGTATACGCAACACTATTCTTGGACCGTGTTACACACAATTTTGATAATAGTTATTCTACGCAACATTGAGTATATATATATATATATATTAAATGTATAAATGAAATATGGTTGGATTCTGTTATACTAAACAATGAAGGATTCTTTCACAACACGCAACCCTGACTTGGCTTGCATTACACGCAATCGCGACCTTCCTCGATAGCGTGTGTTGTACACAATACCGGGTTTTAATAAACAATGTTATATTATTATAATATTGTCATGAACTAGCCGTTATGAATAGTATTAACTAAATTTTGAATTTTATAACATTATTATTCATCTTTCACATTTCTAGAACATGGTATATGAACAAAATAAATTTTTCGGGTAAAATAAGTATTTTTCAAAAAAATGCAGTTTTGCCGCCTTTTGATGGCGCACCCACATAAAATATATTTTTTGACATGTTTATAAGTTCAATTTGACAAAATAAAATTCTTCTTTGGAATCAAGAAATAAAAATTTACTTTGGATAAATTTTTCATATTATTCTGGTATCTTTCATATTTTAATGAATAGTAAAAACACGCTATATTTTAATTAAAAACAACTTTTTTCATCGTAATATCTTATGTGGTTAAATTATAATATTTAATGGTTTTAAAGTATAAATAGAATATATTTTTACCATTTAATATAATGTATGTCATTAGCATTGATTTTACCTTGAATTCGTAGGTTAAATCAATTCAATCTTTTACAATGTTTTAAACAAAAACTCGTTTTTATTTGACAAAGGGATTAATTTTAATTTAATTTCTGCAACTTATGTGTATGGAATTTTAAAAAATGGATTCCATATTTGGAATCAGTGGGTCCAAATTATGTTAATAAGCTACTTTTTATTTTTGGGAATTATGAATAGTAACTACGGTAAATTTTATTTACCATAATTAAAGGTAAATCGGGTAATTAAGGGTAAATATAATATTTTAAAATTACCCTAACAAATTTCAAAATCCAATTGGATGACTAAAAGTCGACCCATATCACCTAAGGGTCAGATTAGAATCATTTAATGATCATTTTTCCATGAAAATAACTTAATTATTATTAAAACCAAAGAAAGTGACAACATGTCACTCTCTTAAATTTTATAAGTATATTAATTTTAATTTAGTGATAAACTTCATGAAACTTCAAACATGAATATTCTACATAAATCTAATGAAATTATCTACATCATATAAATTTATTTATAATTTTTGGGGATTAAATAATTATCATTAATTATGACACAATAGTGATGCAGAAATTTTTTATCTAGTGAAAAATCAAGAATACTGTTTTTTTAAACTAATAGTGACCATAAAATGCACAAATACCTAACCAAAACTTATTGTACATGTAAATGTAAACCATAATCATCCAATGGTCGAATATTTGACCATTTGGAGCCTTATAAAAGCGATTATGACACTTATATTATTTTATTTTAAATGATGCCAAAGTTGTCACCTTCATAATTTAATAAATATAACAATTTAAATATTGTGATTTTAAGATGATATATTCGAGTAAAAGTATTATTGTGAATGGTAATATATTTATCTTCATCATAGAATTTTATTTTAAATTTTTATACAACAAATACGTATATTAAATAATTATACAAAAATGATGTAGTAATTATTTTATTAAGAGATAAACCAAATAAATGGTTTTAAAAATAATAAAATACATATTATATGAACTATTTAATGTGATACACTAATTTTATAGATACATATGACCATTTATTAATATATTAAAGCTTTTAGTTCGTACATATCTTCTGTATATATTTTATTTAAATTCAAATAAATGAATCCTGTCAAAATTGACACTATTGTTATTTTACAAAAATAACATATTATAAAATTGTTTAAAAATCACAAAAATATTTAAAAATTATAAATTTATATTTATATGGTCTATAATGTTATAAAGTATAAAAATTATGGAAAATTCACAACAAATACGTAATTATTTGTTATAATTTAAAATTTAGAATTTTATTACCACAAATAAACTTAAATAGATTAAATAAGGATAAATCAAAATGATAAGGTTTAAAATAAGATCCAAACATGTCTAAATTTGATTGGTTGATGAGATTACAACCCTATCTCATCTAATCTTCGAATATGAGTCATTTTTGGACGTTTTTAAGTGGGGTTAGATTTATTATAAATTAATATTTTTAAGAATTCCTAAGGTGCCCCTCTCCTCCCTTATAAAAGGACACCTCCTCCCCCTCCTCCTCACACCAAATTGAGCACTCAAGCTCGGCCAACCCCTGCCAAAATCCCTTCTCCACTTTCCTAGAATAATCCTAGAGGTCCTGGTCTTCTTCAAAGACCTATCTTAGTTCCCTAAGTGAAGGATTCAAAGAGGCGTTCCAAAGAAGAGGTAATATCCATTACCGATCTTTTCAATTTCTTTCTTCTTCAACTTCTTCTTCTTTAGTTGTTTCATGATAATGTAATAACATCAGTATTTCTTATATACTGATATGTTATTATAAATATGAAAAAACTCTAATTAACCTTCTATCCATCCTATGGAAAAAGGAAATCACCGCGCGTGCGTACGTACGAAATACCGTCTCCACGCCGTGGTGTAATCTATTTTCCGCCACCACCATAATTGTATGGGTATAAATGTGTAATGAGTAACTATATATGATTATTATAAAGTGATATTGATACTGAAATAGTATACATACACTTCAACACAATTCCACAACCATGGGAACGATATCATCGCTCGTGCGTACGTACGGACTACCGTCTCCACGACGCGATGAGATTCATTCTCAATGATTAACCATTCATGAATGATTATAAAGTATATATAATAAGTACTAATTAAATATATGACCTAATAATGATACTGTAATTATTTATATTTATATGTATGTCATCTACTTAATTCCATTCAATTCAATAAGGAAACAAAAACAGCGTTTATGCGTACGTACGGACTACCGTCTCCATGAACGGTGTATTTCTTTCCATTTACTGATTTATTATATATGTATAATCTGAATATATATATATAAATCATGTTTTATATTCTGGAATTACGTAATCATGATCTAAGTAATCATATGAATAATTACAAGTTAAAAACACGAACGACAAATGAGACGATTTTACCCAAAACGCTACATTAACATGAATTTACAAAAGAACGGGTAATATAAAGTCATAAGTGGACCATATATGATATAATAACAATGAATATGATTCTGTAATAAGTCAATAACATGATTTAAATCATTATATAGGAGGTTCGGACACTTACAAAGCAAGTCGGACATAAGGTAAGGGAAATATCACAATCTCATTTTTATCTGAGATTGTTTATTCGTAAGAATTTACTGGGGTGTATTTTATCATCCACATCCATGTTTCATCAATATGTAATATTATTTCCATCCACCTACAATTTTTTTAAATCCATTTTTACCCTTCGGTGAGTTTTTAGTAATATGTATGAAAGGAATCTTTTTTCGTTTTCCGTACGAGGTACTTTTTGACTTTTCCGACAAAAGTACGAAGAATGTTTTTTTTAACTTATACGGAATGAATGGATTTCTAAAAAATTATTTCCAAGAAGCTTCCTTTACAAGTATTCAAGTTTATTTTTAATCAACTTCTTTTATTTTAAAATTGTATGACATGTTAAGAATGGAAAAATGTTTTTGAAGTAGAAAGGATATTTTCCTCAAGAATGAAGTTCAAGTATTTTATCAAAATTATTTTCCATCTAAGATAATAAAAGGGTTCTGTTTTTATTGCTATTATTACATGGATTTGATTATGTTGGGATGGAAACATTTTTATGAATTCCTTTATCTTATATGAATTGTTTTATGATGTCATGTTGTTTTACAATCCCATATTTATTACATGGGTTATGCGATGATGTATGATTTATGATTATGTGGCACACATAAGAAAGGATTCATTATAAGATGGGTGGGACCTATATCTCCCTCCAATGCATTGGGTAAAGATTTTATATCTCATGAGATAAACATGGCTGGAATGGTAGGTTATACCGGTTCAGTGAAACAGGACTGAAACGAGGGTTACTCGATTCAGAAAGGGACTTTGTCCACTAAGATAGTCTTGGAAATGAGTCTTGACTAAAAAGAAATGATTCTCTATGATTATGTGTGTATGCCACAAGGTTTCATGTTTTAATTTATGATTATTGGGATTTCATTTCACTACTATGATTTATCCCATGTTATGAAATTATGCTCTCTTTTGCAGGTTAAGATTTCCAAAAGTTATGTTCTTATGAATATGATGTGATTGATTTTTCTTTTGTTTACCCTTACTGAGCATTTTAGCTCACCCTTTTATGTTTTCTTTTCCCCAGGATATAAATAAAGGTTTTAGGTAAAAAAATGGGAAGATCATTATGGGAGATATTGAAGATCTTTCACCACGATTAGAAGATTACGTTATGAGTTTCCAAAGACACTAAACTATTACGATCCTTGTGTGTGTGTTTTTGTTATGTACTAAGTATTCCGCAAATGTAATGTAATGTCCATGTACATCAAGCTACGGGTCTCTACAGTTGGTATCAGAGGAAAGGTTTAGTCAACCTTTGGAAACTAGGATGCGAGAACTTTAGTGAGATCCCTAGAGCTATTTCTAAGGTATGTCTAGGGATGTCCCTAAGGTTAAGTATACGTATAGGTTATAGTACTAGAATTACGCTAACGATCATAGAATTAAACCTAAGATGTTAGATATTGAAGGTACTTCCCCTTTATTATGTTGTTTTCCCTAGCATGATTTTTGCCTCTCACACTATTCTTTTTGGGTTTTAGAAAATGGCTGGAAACAAGATGATTCACAATAATGGAGGATATAATGAACAATGGAATGATATTCTTCATAATGAAATGGGATTTGGAAGTCCAAACATAATTATTATTCTGAATCAGCAATCTCATAACATGATCAATAAAGTAAAATTTGGTAAGTTTCCTGACTCGGCTAATAAGAGAAAGATGGAGTTTCATGATGATCATACAGGAAAGAAAGTTCAATTTCCCCTATGTAATTCATGTGGGAAGAGGCATCAAGGAGAATGTTTCAAAGGAACTGGAAGATGCTTTGGGTGTGGAAAAGAAGGACACAAAGAAAGTAAATGCAAAGGAAAAGGTTCAGTTAACAACATGGATGAGGATAATGGTATTGCTACGACATCAACAATGGTTAAATGTTTTAAATGTGAAATGTACGGGAATTATGCAAACCAATGCCCTAAGGGAAAGTCTCATGAAGATAATCAGTATGGTTGTATGGGAAGTATTTATGTGGATGATGATGAAGAGACTAAAAATGATATGTGAGATGAAAGAATTGTTGAAGCTCGGTCAATGGTTTATGAATGTAGTGGAATGATTACATGTTTATCATGTGTACTGTTGTATAAGTAATCTCATGGCACTATGGAATAAAGAGACATGTAAGGATTGTTACATTGTTTTCTGATTAATGATACCAGTATCCATGAAAGGTTATTCAGATATTTTTGGAATGTAGATGATATGCGCATAATGAAGGGATAAGGAGAAAATAAAATGTTTGATAGTATTCCTGAGCTCATGACTGATATAAGGAGAAGGTTATATCATGGTTTGAGTATATAAAATTTTTGGATTTTGGTATGTGGATAGAGTTAACTTTTGACAGCATTCATGTTTTCACTAATGTTTAATGGGTATTCATATTTTTCAAGAGAATACATCATTAAAGTATTCACAAGAATGGAATGTGACCAACAAGATATATGGGGGATAAATGATGGTATTCACATGCTTGGTTGGCGACATTTCAAGTAATAATTTTCTTTATACTATGAGCTTGGAACGAAGTATTTTAGATAAGCCTAAAGATTGTAATGGATTATGTTAACCATAAGTTAGTATTGTTTAAGAATAGAACTTTTTTTGATATTATTTATGTGATGTTATAGTAATGTAGTTTTAGAAAAAGGACAACCTGCAGGATGGGCGACAACCCATCGCTTCGGACAAGGCTGTGGGAATCGAACCCACAACCGAAGTGCGACTGGCCTTTATCGCCTACCACTGACCTACAGGAAGTCCCTGTTTAGTAGAAACTAGTTTTATTATATTAAGCAGTATGATATATGAAGTATAAGTCCATTTTAGGAACAATATATGACTAATCTCACTATAGATCGACTTATGTATATAATTTTTTCTAACTTTTTGTTTGAGACAGTTGGAATGACCCGTCATTCTATCACATGATCTGCTAACACTTCACGAATAACAAATTCATCTTCATTTATTTAAGAGATGAAGTGGAAATTGTTCAAGGCACGAACAACAGTGAGATTGTACCAAAATAAAGTAAGTATTTATTCTAATTCAAATTTTCAACTTTAGGGAAATGATCTTGAAAACCAAAAATGTTGTCCTAGTGCCCTTATACCCGATGAATCAGATGGTACCCTAGATCATCACAAATTTATGGCTTTGTGATTGCTAGCTTTTCCATATCCATGTTCTCTACCACTCTCCATCAGAACATGATGGTTAGATTTCTCTTCCATATCCATATTTTCACCTATGTGGAAACCCAATGATTAGTTTATTTGGGTAACCTTTACGTTTCATACTTTTGTTTTTTAAAGATAAGTTTGGGTATTCCTTTTTACGATGTGGGTTTCTATCAAAGAAACTTTCAAATAGTAAACCATTTATAACCCCGACGAATTTCGAGGGCGAAATTCATTTTAAGGGGGGTAGAATGTAACACCCCGAGATTTTATGAAAAATATTATTTTAATTTCATTAATGTCTTATGTTGTATTCTACACCAAGATTACCTTGCGCTATACGCAACACCGTATTAGCTTGCAGTATACGCAACACTATTCTTGGACCGTGTTACACACAATTTTGATAATAGTTATTCTACGCAACATTGAGTATATATATATATATATATATTAAATGTATAAATGAAATATGGTTGGATTCTGTTATACTAAACAATGAAGGATTCTTTCACAACACGCAACCCTGACTTGGCTTGCATTACACGCAATCGCGACCTTCCTCGATAGCGTGTGTTGTACACAATACCGGGTTTTAATAAACAATGTTATATTATTATAATATTGTCATGAACTAGCTTTTATGAATAGTATTAACTAAATTTTGAATTTTATAACATTATTATTCATCTTTCACATTTCTAGAACATGGTATAAGAACAAAATAAATTTTTCGGGTAAAATAAGTATTTTTCAAAAAAATGCAGTTTTGCCGCCTTTTGATGGAGCACCCACTTAAAATATATTTTTTGACAAGTTTATAAGTTAAATTTGACAAAATAAAATTCTTCTTTGGAATCAATAAATAAAAATTTACTTTGGATAAATTTTTCATATTATTCTGGTAACTTTCATATTTTAATGAATAGTAAAAACACGCTATATTTTAATTAAAAACAACTTTTTTCATCGTAATATATTATGTGGTTAAATTATAATATTGAATGGTTTTAAAGTATAAATATAATATATTTTTACCATTTAATATAATGTATGTCATTAGCATTTATTTTACCTTGAATTCGTAGGTTAAATCAATTCAATCTTTTGCAATGTTTTAAACAAAAACTCGTTTTTATTCGACAACGTGATTAATTTTAATTTAATTTCTGCAACTTCTGTGTATGGAATTTTAAAAAATGGATTCCATATTTGGAATCAGTGGGTCCAAATTATGTTAATAAGCTACTTTTTATTTTTGGGAATTTTGAATAGTAACTACGGTAAATTTTATTTACCATAGTTAAAGGTAAATCGGGTAATTAAGGGTAAATATAATATTTTAAAATTACCCTAACAAATGTCAAAATCCTATTGGATGACTAAAAGTCGACCCATATCACCTAAGGGTCGGATTAGAATCATTTAATGAACATTTGTCCATGAAAATAACTTAATTATTATTAAAACCAAAGAAAGTGACAACATGTCACTCTCTTAAATTTTATAAGTATATTAATTTTAATTTAGTGATAAAATTCATGAAACTTCGAACATGAATATTCTACAGAAATCTAATGAAATTATCTACATCATATAAATTTATTTATAATTTTTGGGGATTAAATTATTATCATTAATTATGACACAATAGTGATGCAGAAATTTTTTATCTAGTGAAAAATCAAGAATAATGTTTTTTTTAATCTAATAGTGACCATAAAATGCACAAATACCTAACCAAAACTTATTGGACATGTACATGTAAACCATAAGCATCCAATGGTCGAATATTTTACCATTTGGAGCCTTATAAAAGTGATTATGACACTTATATTATTTTATTTTAAATGATGCCAAAGTTGTCACCTTCATAATTTAATAAATATAACAATTTAAATATTGTGATTTTAAGATGATAAATTCGAGTGAAAGTATTATTGGGAATGGTAATATATTTATCTTCATCATAGAATTTTATTTTAAATTTTTATACAACAAATAAGTATATTAAATAATTATACAAAAATGATGTAGTAATTATTTTATTAAGAGATAAACCAAATAAATGGTTTTAAAAATAATAAAATAAATATTATATGAACTATTTAATGTGATAAACTAATTTTATAGATACATATGACCTTTTATTAATATATTAAAGCTTTTAGTTCGAACATATCTTCTGTATATATTTTATTTAAATTCAAATAAATGAATAGTGTCAAAATTGACACTATTGTTATTTTACAAAAATAACATATTATAAAATTGTTTAAAAATCACAAAAATATTTAAAAATTATAAATTTATATTTATATGGTCTATAATGTTATAAAGTAAACAATTATGGAAAATTCACAACAAATAAGTAATTATTTGTTATAATTTAGAGTTTAGAATTTTATTACCACAAATAAACTTAAATAGATTAAATAAGGATAAATCAAAATGATAAGGTTTAAAATAAGATCCAAACATGTCTAAATTTGATTGGTTGATGAGATTACAACCCTATCTCATCTAATCTTTGAATATGAGTCATTTTTGGAGGTTTTTAAGTGGGGTTAGATTTATTATAAATTAATATTTTTATGAATTCCTAAGGTGCCCCTCTCCTCCCTTATAAAAGGACACCTCCTTCCCCTCCTCCTCACACCAAATTGAGCACTCAAGCTCGGCCAACCCCTGCCAAAATCCCTTCTCCACTTTCCTAGAATAATCCTAGAGGTCCTCGTCTTCTTCAAAGACCTATCTTAGTTCCCTAAGTGAAGGAATCAAAGAGGCGTTCCAAAGAAGAGGTAATATCCATTACCGATCTTTTCAATTTCTTTCTTCTTCAACTTCTTCTTCTTTAGTTGTTTCATGATAAAGTAATAACATCAGTATTTCTTATATACTGATATGTTATTATAAATATGAAACAACTCTAATTAACCTTCTATCCATCCTACGGAAAAAGGAAATCATCGCGCGTGCGTACGTACGGAATACCGTCTCCACGCCGTGGTGTAATCTATTTTCCGCCACCACCTTAATTGGATGGGTATAAAGGTGTAATGAGTAACTATATATGATTATTATAAAGTGATATTGATACTGAAATAGTATACATACACTTCAACACAATTCCACGACCATGGGAACGATATCATCGCTCGTGCGTACGTACGGACTACCGTCTCCACGACGTGATGAGATTCATTCTCAATGATTAACCATTCACGAATGATTATAAAGTATATATAATAAGTACTAATTAAATATATGACCTAATAATGATACTAGAATTATTTATATTTATATGTATATCATCTACTTAATTCCATTCAATTCAATAAGGAAACGAAAACAGCATTCATGCGTACGTACGGACTACCGTCTCCATGAACGGTGTATTTATTTCCATTTACTGATTTATTATATATTTATAATCTGAATATATATATATATAAATCATGTTTTATATTCTGGAATTAAGTAATCATGATCTAAGTAATCATATGAATAATTACAAGTTAAAAACACGAACGACAAATGAGACGATTTTACCCAAAACGCTACATTAACATGAATTTACAAAAGAACGGGTAATATAAAGTCATAAGTGGACCATATATGATATAATAATAATGAATATGATTCTGGAATAAGTCAATAACATGATTTAAATCATTATACAGGAGGTTCGGACACTTACAAAGCAAGTCGGACATAAGGTAAGGGAAATATCACAATCTCATTTTTATCCGAGATTGTTTATTCGTAAGAATTTACTGGGGTGTATTTTATCATCCACATCCATGTTTCATCAATATGTAATATTATTTCCATCCACCTACAATTTTTTTAAATCCATTTTTACCCTTCGGTGAGTTTTTAGTAATATGTATGAAAGGAATCTTTTGTCGTTTTCCGTACGAGGTACTTTTTGACTTTTCCGACAAAAGTACGAAGAATGTTTTTTTAACTTATACGGCATGAATGGAATTCTAAAAAATTATTTCCAAGAAGCTTCCTTTACAAGTATTCATGTTTATTTTTAATCAACTTCTTTTATTTTAAAATTGTATGACATGTTAAGAAAGGAAAAGTGTTTTTGAAGTAGAAAGGATATTTTCCTCAAGAATGAAGTTCAAGTATTTTATCAAAATTATTTTCCATCTAAGATAATAAAAGGGTTCTGTTTTTATCCCTATTATTACATGGATTTGATTATGTTGTGATGGAAACATTTTTATGAATTCCTTTATCTTATATGAATTGTTTTATGATGTCATGTTGTTTAACAATCCCATATTTATTACATGGGTTATGCGATGATGTATGATTTATGATTATGTGGCACACATAAGAAAGGATTCATTATAAGATGGGTGTGACCTATATCTCCCTCTAATGCATTGGGTAAAGATTTTATATCTCATGAGATAAACATGGCTGGAATGGTAGGTTATACCGGTTCAGTGAAACAGGACTGAAATGAGGGTTACTCGATTCAGAAAGGGACTTTGTCCACTAAGATAGTCTTGGCAATGAGTCTTGACTAACAAGAAATGATTCTCTATGATTATGTGTGTATGCCACAAGGTTTCATGTTTTAAGTTATGATTATTGGGATTTCATTTCACTACTATGATTTATCCCATGTTATGAAATTATGCTCTCTTTTGCAGGTTAAGATTTCCAAAAGTTATGTTCTTATGAATATGATGTGATTGATTTTTCTTTTGTTTACCCTTACTGAGCATTTGAGCTCACCCTTTTATGTTTTCTTTTCCCCAGGATATAAAGAATGGTTTTAGGTAAAAAAAAATGGGAAGATCTTTATGGGAGATATTGAAGATCATTCACCACGATTAGAAGATTACGTTCTGAGTTTCCAAAGACACTAAACTATTACGATCCTTGTGTGTGTGTTTTTGTTATGTACTAAGTATTCCACAAATGTAATGTAATGTCCATGTACATCAAGCTACGGGTCTCTACACATACTCTCTATCCAATTCGCATCCACCTGTGGACCACCCTCATCCTGGAAAAGCGGTGGGTGTTGTGACTGGAACTCCCGCGTCAGATAAGACATAGAAGGCTATGTACCCGGTGTGCCTCAGTCAATCCCCTGAAAGACACATACCATTCTAGCTCAGAGATGCTCGTCGAGCCACGGTCCGAACGATGCCAAACCTGGCTGTTGTACTGCCTGCACTGGATCTTGAACCTATTCCTGTCCCTGAGCCTGTACCTGCGACTCATGCTCTGCCTGTAACAAATTCTATCTCTGATCCTAGGGAACTGTATCATCTCCTTCCTGACACTCCATCGAGTCATGAAGGAGTAACCCACTGAATACCATAAATGGTCAGACAGCCCACATATATATATATATATATATTATATTATACGTATATATGGAAATCTGTAAACGGAAGTGCATAACAACTACGATTACTCCCCATCACCACAACCCATGCCCCATGGAATCCCAGCCTCATGGCCTCCTTACCCGCTCAACAGGGCCAAGTATCAGAGTACCTCGGGCCATGCCCGTCCCGACAACTCACATTGCCTCCAACTGACAACCGAGTCGCCCAATCCTGATAGTTACACTGCCTCAATCACAGTACCTGCCTGCTCTCATAATATTCAGACCCAAATATCCTGCCACATTCAATTCTACAATATATAAATCATGGAACACACATTTTCACAACTAGCAGTTCTATCAGGAATTTCACCAATTCACATTTTAAAGAATATAAAGCATGGAATTTGATATTTCATTCACATGGAATTATCACTTCACAAAGCATACATGCAATTATGAAATTGAAATACCCTAAAAATGTGCCTATCAAAAGCCAAGCAACCAAGCCTTGCCAAACCGGGCCAAGGTACAATTTTCCCATACCACACCGGGTCAAGGGTCACATATCACAATCAACAACATCACATATCAAGTGATCCAAAAAGGTGGAAATCATATCAACTGTAATCTGAGCAAAAGCAAACTACAATTACCACCCACGAAAACTAGGTTCATCCCTCGTACCTGGGGCTGCAGGAAGCCATGAACAAGCTAGAAACCCAGTCCCTACAACAAACTATCTCAAGTCTACCATATCCCCAAATAGTAAAACTAGCAGAAAGAAACGAGAAGCCTCAAACTCAGTAGTAGCTAGTAAAACGTTTCTACTAAATCCCGGTCAAGAAATCCTCTGATACAATTTTGTAATGACCCGGACCCGGCCAGCCACCAGAACAGTGCCGAACGGGTCATGAGTTACTACCTTAGGTGCACCTCCCCGAACGCCAAATGCTACCGACTATTAGAGAGGGTCTGTTAGGTAAATTGGGGAGGCTATAACCTCTATGAGGATCATAATAAGGGTATTGGTCCAAGTATAATAGTAAATATGCAGCGGAAAGAAAGACTTAGTAGACTCGAACCAGACCTATAGAGCGGAAGCATAATCAATATAGACAAACAACGGAAGCAATACATATAACAACAGCAGAAGAAATAAACACAACAACATGATAATAACATGTAACTACAATTGAAGAGCACAACATGCATCCAAAGATGGTAATACACAACTAACTATAAAAAGGGCACCAATAGATAACCAACAGTATCTACAACAAGTAAGCATGCTGATATAGAAAAGTAAAAAAAACAAAGCAACCCAGCTAGGAATGACCTCAAAGTCCATACCATCTCCATGAAATAACTAACAAAACCTATCTACTGAAGCTAGCCTCTTTCCTGCAAGTAAATCCATAAAGTCTACATGCGTCCCGAAGGGCCCGTACAGGGTGTGAGACAAATCACAGTAGGATACCACCCAACGGTGCGTACCAAATATATGTGTTTAACCAGTCATGAATTTACAAGGAAACTAGTAAATAGTACAATGAACCATTAAACACAAACTCTACTAGTTCTCAACAGCCACCATGGAGCGTCACCTACTTCGGCCAACGCCAGAATCTCTGTCGTGTATCCTGGCACCATGTACCACCTGAAACCTCGTGTCTCAAGTACCGATGTCCCGAGGGCACGCCCAAGGATAGTAACCCATCCCCATGTGCTTCCTGACACCTCGTGTCTCAAGTACCGACATCCTGAAGGCACGACCAAAAATAGTAATCTGACACCATGTGCCTCCTGACACCTCTTGTCTCAAGTACCGACGTCCCGACGGCATGCCCAAAAATTGTAACCTGATACCATGTGCCTCCTGAAACCTCGTGTCTCAAGTACCGACGTCCCGAAGGCATGCCCATTCCCTGAAGGCTCCTCACCTCCCCCGTGGATTTCTACGGCAAGCACCCCCAACCAAAATAACTAACCGCAACTACGGGGGCCTCTATCCACACGAGTGGTCAAAACCACCTCATCATGGAGTATCTCTATGTACACACTAATCAAAGAACCAGTGAGCGGTAATCACCAAAATAGTACCTAAGCCACCAAAACGTCTGACACCTCATGTCCATGCGACCATGTCGCTCAAGTCCGATGGCCTCGCCATCCTTGTAACTCGGGCCATGCCCAACTAGACAGTCGTACTGCCTCAAGCCGATGTCCATGACGCCCAAACTCGTGGTCAAACAACCCATCGAAACTTGGGCAAATCCCGAACCTGTGATCGGCATCACTCAAGCGTAACAGGGCCAAGCCCAACACATCCCAGATGGTCCAACAGATGCATTCCAGCAATTACATATACACATATTTAAACAGAAAATATAATCCGGCAAAACAAACTAAACAATTTAATTGCACTCTACCAGGTGTTGTCCCATACCATCACTGAGGTCTTAAATGCGTCTATAATTTATATAAAACATCAAATAATTAAACTAATAGTTTATAACATTAACATTTTAGTTAAAACTATTTTGGCAATCCCCGTCTAAAATGCCCTGACGAGCAACGGCCCCTCACTCGGCCCGGCTGATGAAAACTGGTAACTGGGCATACCCAAAAGCATCCTAGAGGTCCAATGAGCATTACAGTATAAAAAAGAATATAAAACGGGTCCCTCTCAAAATACCCAAAAATGCGCCGAATGCTGCGTCACCCAAACAACCACGATAACACAAAATGAAGTATGCACCACCTACATGAGATTCACACGATGCTACTCCTTCGGTAACACCCGCCAATTCGGTCTAAATCGCAATAAATATACAAAAGATTCAAACCCGCTCAAACACCTATAACCCATTCTAGGTCAAAAATCAACCAAAACGGACAAAAGGGAATAGATGCCTTACCTAGGGGGTTCCAACACATCCAACTAGGATTGAATCGGAGTTCAGATGATGAATCGGGAAGCAATTTACGATCTGGCTGACTTGGTTCGCTATACCCGGCCAAAGTATTGAGGTTCTGACTCAATACGAGGATACTGCCTATTTTAAGCAAAAAAAGAAAGTACACAGCGTGTAATTTGGGACTACACGTCATGTGTGGGTCATTTAACTATTCATAAGACAAAAAGGTTCCGCCGACTTACTTTTTGAGCCTGCCGACATGAGTACACGGCGTGTACCTAAGGGTACATGGCATGTACTTGGTTCATCTTCCTTTCCGCATTGTTGGACTCACACGCCATGTGTTTTCCTGATACACGGTTAGACTACACGGTGTGTACAAAGGGGAACACGACGTGTATCTGGTTTACCCGACCAACAGCCTACATGCCATGTATGGTCTTACACGGTCGGGGGTATAAAAGACATGTTCAAAACTGCACTCCGTGTATTAATGAAAATTCTACATGGTCACCACACGGAATGTACTCGACGAACACATGGTTAGTCACTTGCCTACACATACACAGCGTGTACCTTAAGTACATGGCATGTAGTCTGGAAATTTCCAGAAACTACCCATTTAATCCAGTTTCCTCAGAAACCGGTGAATAATTTAAACAGGGTCTGGATTTTGACCCATTCCAAAAACTCAGGTTCTTACAATATGATTCATGGGTAATAATAAATAGTATTTTTTTGTTTAGCTGTAGTTCTATAAAATGTATATTGGTTTATAATTTTATCAGAAAAAAATGTTGTATGAATGTTTTTATAATAATAAGAACTATGTAATGTCAGTGACGGTATGGAAACAATATTTCTAAAAACTAATTTGTTATGGTGAAAAGAGGAACTTAATTGACATAGGATGTCCCTTATTATCTATCTGAATTGTCTATTACCAATTAATAAATTTTTATGTAATAATATACACATTGTAGGGTATTATTATTTGTGTGGAATAATGATTCATGTTTTCATGGGTCATGATGACTGTGCGTGTTGTGTGGGGGATGATGGTTCGTTTGAATGGTAATGGCGTAGTATTTTATTAAATCATTATATTATTATATAATTATCATCTTCATGGTTTATTTTAATATATATGTGGGTTGAGAGATGTATCACCCTAATATGAATCACCTAGTATGGGATTGGGTTCTGAATTACCTCTTGTACAAATCCTAGTATTTGAGAGGTTTTATATTAGCTATGAGGACATTATCAACAACATGAGGTGATGTATCAACTCATCATAGATTGGGGGTTTTACGGAATCCACATTAAAAGTGATTTCAAATGTTGCTTTAATTTTCAAACATTTTTGGACTTGGATGAATGGAGTTAGGAAGGCTGGAACTATAAATGATGAATTATGATTGAACTTTTCCAATTTTCATATATTATACTTATGATAATCCAGTGATGTATGGAACCTACTATAAATTATTAATAATAATCCATTTGATACTTCATGGGAATTATCATCATTTATTTATCCATTTTATTTATCAGATATCATTTATGTGGCTAATCATTATTATTATTTTTATATTTAATTTTCTTGTTTTGTTTTTTTTCATGGAAATAGTGTCCCTACATTTCAACATTGGTTATATGATCAAATAAATATCCATTTATATTTATGCACACACTTATTAGGTTAGGTGACACTCCATTAATAGACTATGTGATTTTAGTCAGGTTGTTATATGTGATATAAATAAGATGTTCAACTACATGGGGTGCATTAGGGTCCCATTTTTTATAATTGGGTAGATAATGGAGATCGAACATGTTTGAAAAACAACTATAAGTTGGTAATATATAAAAAAATTAAGTATTATTAGGATTTTCATATGATTTACCATTGGAAACATTTCATTTGGATATCAATCTTATTAATAAAAAAGGAAGATGAGCAAAAAATTTCATTACTCCATAATTGTTTTCTAGTAGTATTAAATTTTATAGTGAAAAATATAGTTGTGAGAAAAAAAATTAGAATTTATAAGATATTTATTTTAAAATAATAGTATAAAAAATTTATATATTCATAGCCCCTAAAGAAAACTTCTGTTTTTTTTGTTATTAAATAGTGGATCAATTTTGATTGAGAGTTTTGGTTATTGATTATACAGTTGATTCATTATTCTATTGATTATAAACCCTTGAGAAGTTAAAAGATCAGTATTTTTAAGAGGTAAATCAGTCCGATGAACACTTATTTATTATGGATTTTTTCAGAGGCAATTTATAAATATTTTTTAAAATGATTAAATGATAGAGATTTTATTTTCAATAATATGATCATTCATAATGTATTCCCAATACTAGATTTCGCAAACTAACCATATCAGTGGAAGTTCAAAATTTTCAATGACATAATGGATTAGGTGAGGCTAATGAAGTATGATACTAATGAAAGATCAATTCTCTAATATAGGTAGTACACTTATATTTGGTAAAGAATATATATTTATATATTTCTATTTTTTTAGTATGGAATATCATCATGATCTAAGCCCCACTTTCTGGAAAATATATAGGAGGTTTTTTAATAATGTGAATTTTAATTTAGAACTACATCAAAATTATTTCCCCATTTAAAATATTTTTCACATTATGGCACATATAGATTATCAATTGAAAAACAAACATATTGTTCTTTTAGGATAGAATATAATTTATGATAAAAAATCAGATTCAAATATATAATTAACCTATGTGTACATTTAGGAGAGTTTTGGGATAATAATTAAATGTATTTTCTTGGAAATGGAAACTCTCTACTAATATAAGCTCTAAAGATTGAGGGAAAATAGTTTTTAAGGTATCATGTTACCAAATATTCAACAAAAACTTAATTATTCATTATTTATGGTTCATCCATTATAATTATAATATATACACTATTTTATAGTTTAAAAAAAATATTATATAGTCATTAAATGTGAGTGGATCTATCCACTCTTAGTGGAGGTTGTGGAGAATTTTCTAGGGCATCTACTTGAGGGTTACTTTTAGGGTATGATCATTTCTTTTATAATATTATATAATTATGTATTTAAAGAGAGTAAGTTTCCCTTATTATTAAATATATATATGTTCACCTAGGTTTCTATCATTTATTTTGGATGGAGAGAAAATATAAATTATACAAATTACATACTAATTTTTTGTTATAAAGAGATATGTTTATATTTGGAAAATAAAATATTCATATATTAAATCATCTTTGTTTACATTTTTTATTCCTTGTGAGATTGAATTAGCGATATAAGACATTATTTAAATTTTTATGGATTGATAGTTTTTTTCCAAAGTAGGTTATTATTATACCTCAAAGTCAATTGATTATTACGAGAAATAAATATATCTATTTTTTATAATAAAATTATGATTATTATATTATTTGTATAGATCTTTTGTGTCAGATGATGTAGATTTGATATAAATATTATAAAGGTTGTCAGTTGGAACATTTTTTACAATTTTGTACTCTAATACCTATTTAAAAATAGTTGGATGTGACCATTAATCTATTTATATATTTATAGTATGTTGACATGGTGATTGTTATTTAATTACTACACTTTCATATGATTGATGTTTATTTTAGTAAATAAATGTTGAGTGTTTTTTTTCAATGAAAAATTTATAATTATATGTTCAATAAATGAGAATTATATTTTTTTAAAAACAATTATGAAATTTTTATCCATCAAAATTTTAATTTAATATCTATTTTAATGATATTTTTTGTTTTAAATTACATTTTTTAATACTTATAAATAAAGTATTGAAATTTAATTAAGATGAATTGTCTGTTTAATTCATTAATTATTATTTTTTCAATGCTAGATGATGTTTATAATGACCATCACTTTATAGTGTAATGGTTTCAAAGGGAATATTAGTTTTATAGTAAAATTCCTATGTTTCGGTTTGTAACATTTTAGGTGTGTTTTTTTCATGGTGTAGTAGATTTTCACATGAAGATTGATGTGTATTTTATATATAATCCATAAAAGAATCATTTTATTTTTATTAGATTCAATGGATTTTATATTTATTATTGGATGATTATTCCCATTTTTTCTTGAATTATTAATTTGTTACCAACATTGACATGTAACGTTATTTTTTCATATTTATTGATGAATTAATAATATTTGGAATGAATGAAGTAAAAAATCTATAGTTTTTGATTTTTTTAACTACCTGTCATGAGTATTCCTTATAATGTTAATTATGAAAAATAATATTTAGGTTTTTGATGTAATTTGACAAAAGGGTGAGATATTTTTTATGGGACCTGATATTTATGTCTCCATTAACAAATCTACACGACCTATGATTCGAAGAAAATGGTTATGGTGTATATATTTAATAATAAAATAAATTTTATTATTCGAGGAAACATTGTTTTTTTATTAAAATAAGATGATTTTATGATATAACATTTCCCAAAAGTATATGAATTTTTCAAAAATAATATTGGTATAATATTCATTATATTACTACATTAAAATCAAATATACATACAGAATGTGTAAAATCATAGATGAATATTATATTCATATCATTTAGGAAACTATGAGTTTTTATCATATCTTAACCATTTTTATGATTATATTTTTTAGGATTAATCAATTTATTATATTATTCTAAATTTATTATTTTTGTGACATGTATAGTCATATCATTTAGGAAACTAGGAGGCTGAAGTGTTAATATATTATGTGGTTAATGTTCATTATTTATTTATGTATAAAGAGTTTAAAACATAAATATTTATTTAAATAAATATTTTTTCATCCATGGAAATTTTTTTATGTGGGTTTCCATTAGTTTAAATGGCCATACTTTCCTATGATTCTAGTTAATATAATGTTTTAACATTCATTCGTGGAATTTTTTTTGGATGGGAAGAAAAAATTATAATCTTATGTTGTATCAAAATATAATGAATTCAATATTTTAAAATTATAATGTAATTATCAAACATGATTTTTAAAATCCCATGAAACAATCTAAAGGAAAAGAAATGATTTTTTGTTTGATTAAGTTACATAATTTTCAAATTTAATTAATATTCTTTACTATAGTTGTGTAATAATTAATATATTATTTATTTTAAATCATTCCATATAGATTAATGAATATATTATATTAGATAGAAATGTGGATGATTGTATCGGTGATCTGGTGAAGATTTTTTTTTATAAAAGTATGATCGTATGTAATCAAGTTATAAATATAAGTAAAGAATATGGATTTCACGTTATCAAGAATTTCAAATCAATATTTTATTTTTATATTATATTCACCCCAATAGATAATCATCAAACTAAAATCCCAACAAGATATTGGAGGATATATAAATTATAAAGATCATCAATTTGAGAGGATCAATAGTAAATAATTTTGAATTAGTGTATGTTAATTATAATAATAACCACCATTACCCTTTTGGTATTACATAGTGTAATAAAAAATTAGGGTTGTAATTTTGTTGGTTGTATAATTGATTGAGGTTATTTAGGACCGTATAGTTATATTGATCATGGTATAATAGTTTATGGAACACTTATGTGTCATATGAAACATCACATGTACTTCTTAGATTAGTAATAATTCATTTACGTACCATAGGAGGTGAATTTTAGTTTTTTAGTTATACATAATGTATCGTAATGAGATTCTCTATTCAATTTCAAGGAAAATTTTATGAAGGGAAATCATTTTTCTGCAATGTTTATCCCCTAATTGAGTTATAAGAGATTGTGAGGGTGTTTTCATATCAATTTGTTCTATCATTGATGATATATGTTATTCATGATGTAGTTCATGTATCCATCAATTATATGTATTATTTCAATATTTATGATTTTTTTGATTATAATATTGTAAATATTTGTGAGGATATGAATATTATTTAGTAAAAAATCAATACTTTATATCGTAGAATTTTAGTTTGGAACTAAATAATTATTCCCCCAGTATTGGTTCCATAGATTCTTCGTGGGACATATACGAAGAGATGAAAATGGGGATCATAGATTAATGTCTAATATGAGGAACTAATATTAGATATTATAGTTGATATTTTCATATGGGATTTTAAAATATTAAAGATGTTTTATTTATTGGGTATATTTATGTGATTGTTTCCTCTTTTAAAATGTTGGTTGAATAATATTTTGGGTCTAATGATTTAAAAATTATACATTATAATGACACACAATATTTAATTTTATTTTTAATGAAAATAATATTTATATTATTTATTGTTATGAATGGTAAAATACTAATTTATTACTATTCAAATAGAATTCTGGAACTCTATATGATATATGAAATAATTCTAAACCATATTTCTTATTGGATGGAATTATTAATAAGGTTGTGTTTTTAGTTAAGCTTCAATTTTTAATGAAAATAATTTCCATTATATATTTATATTATTGATTTATATATTATAAATTTCATTGTTTTTATTAATATTAATATTTTATTTTATAATGGTGATCAGATGGATTTATAGTGGGTGAATATATCAACAATTTTATTTTTCAATAATATAATTAATATTTATGTGACCAAATTAGTGGTATATTTAAAAAAGGAAGTGATATGGAATTTTATTTCTTGTAATTTTGTCATATAATTGATTGGTAAAATTTATGATTAGTTTATAATTTTATCCAACATGAACCCAATATTTTTCATTATTTATATCATATAACCAATGAGAATATTCTTCAAAATTTGTTTTATTTGGAGTATTTAAGACAGGTGGATACATGATTAATATAGATATAAGGTGAACAATGATATATGATGGAAAATCATTAATTTATTATGTTAAACCATGAATCATGCCCTATAATTTAATAAATATTATTGTACCAAGAATATATTTATTTATTATGGCAATATTATTTATAAAAACTGAACATAAATAATTAAAATAAAATAGAAAATTTGTTCATAACAGAATTACAATGAGATTAAATAAGATTTATGTGATATTTATGAAATAAATAGTCCATATGAATATTTTAAACGATTTATAATTTTTAATATTTCAATTAAAATGAAAAAAATATGGTGGAAATTGAATGTCCAATATGATATGAAAATTGAATCGAATAATATATTATCATTCATTTAGAAAAATTTATAAATATAGTGGAACTAAAAACAAGATAAATATTAAATAAAATATTTAAGGATATTTATTATTATTGAATAGATGTTATAACAATAATAATTTTAGATAATTATTTGATGATATATTAGCTTTTTCCATTTATTTTTAACAATTTATATTACATAATAATAGAATGTTTAAAATACATTAAATAACATGAATTCATTTTTGATGATGTTTTCAATTTATAATTAAAAATCGACATAGGTCTCATTCCACTCAAAATATATTTACCAATATAGTAGGGAATTATTTGGACAACATCACAGTAGATAAATACTTGGGAACCCACTATTACATGGTGATGTACCATAAATTTAAAAATAATGGAATTTTTTGTAAATTTTACATGGAGTATGTGTAGATTCATCAATGGATATTCCATACATGTATGAGGACACTCCATATTAAAAATAATCTTTTTTTACTCATATTATTTCAATGGTGAATATTTTTTTAGTTGATTCACATATTGATAATCAGATCACTTATAAATGCATATATGAAAATATATAGTATAGATAGATCAATATTTACATCTCAGAAGGACTCATACTGAATAGTTTCAATACATGAGGTTCGACATTACCTTAAGTGGGACTCACTAAATGGTTGTGACATTCGACTAGAAGTAGGGGTCTAGCATGTAAAATTTGTGAGGCATCACCCCATCTTTAAGAGTTCATAGTAACATATTAAAATGGTCATGTATCAAATATTAGTTATAATATTAATTAGAATAAATACTATTAATTAAACATCGAAATAATAATAATAATCCCTATTGAGGTAAAATACTCATATAATAAAGATTGTCTTCTGGGCTGATCATACAACCAAAAGAAAAGAGTAAATGGAAAAAAAAGAAAATTAATAAATTATACACTATGACACTTGCATCTTTTTAATCCTACAAATCAATATTGTGAAGAAACTCGACATGGTAATGTATGTTACATCTAAAATTTTCCCAAACATTTATTATGAAAAGGGGTTATTCTCATAGGTACATAAGTGCATGGACACCAGGGTAGAGTATGAGTAAAAGAATTACTATGGATCCACCAATGTGGTCCTAAAAAAACTAGAATATTCAATGTATGTAATTGAGTAATTCTTTGTTAGAATCAGTAAAAATAAAATATCTATAATGAAAAAAATAAAAACTAGATACATCTTCTCAATAATGAAATATTTATTATCATTCAATAATGATATAAAAATTTAAAACCAATGTTGATCATGAGGTTTTAGTCATCAGTAAACAAAAATATCATCATTGAATGTCATTGTATCTTTGAGAATGTCTCATTGATTCTTCCCACAAAACATGGTTATCGGGATGATATAAAAGCCTTAAACATAGATTAATAGAAAATTTGCCTAAAATAGGTTGTATAAAAATCCATATGGAATACAGGTTCATCAATCCAAGGTTTTATGTACATTCTAGTGGCATAGAAAAATTTGATCTACCACTATACCAATTGGGGAAAAATATCAATCACTTGATAATCTAGAGATCATAGGAAAAATAATAATAATATACTTATCATTGTGGTAATGGTGATAAGGCAATAATATATATTATATCCATACACAATTTGAACACAAGAACTATTGGTTACATCCATATCCCTAATCAATGAACACTCGGGCTCTGAGGGTAATGTATCCATCCATGAGAAAAAGATGAAATCCTATAAAAGGTAAATATATCTTAGGGAAACCATGATTCTAACATTTTATACAAAAATTTAAATCCAAATAAGAATACCATGTTGTATGTTATAATTCCCACACCCATAATCATCATCTCACCTCCATTATGCCTACATGTTTGGTTAAGTTATTTTTTGAATGTTGCTAAAACAATACAAAGTCTTCTATCCTCTATCTCGATTGTATTACATGTCACTAGAAAACCTAATAAAAACCCATTATGTATCATATATTCCACATTGGCCACTACCCACCTCACTATAGGGATATGGAATTATGCTCCACCCCATTCTCAGGTGTCCTAGGTTGGCCCAGAAACCCAACCCATCTCCCAATCATTAAATGGAATAAAAACCATTGTTTTTTACTTCATATAATGGGAGGAATAGTCACATAGTTGACATATCAATGAACTTAATCGAATTAATCTTTCTAAAATATGAAACCCCCAGGCCACGTAATCAGATTCATTTCATGTCTATATATATGGGCCATTTGTTTTGATGCCACTAGTTCAATTACAATATATTAATTTAATATTAATTAAATTATACTCATAATATTTTCTAGTATTCCATGTCACAATACAAATATTATATTCTATGTCATTAATAGTAGAGGTGAACACTCAGTAATTGAGGTTCCAACAAGACACTTGATACCCTATTAAATTTATCCCAAGGATTCAGTTTTATATTAGACACCATTAAGAATTTAAAACGCCCAACAATTATTGTCCCAATCTAGGCATACAAAATTAATATAAAAAATGTATCATTCCACATGGATGATGAATAAGTAGAACCTACATCAATAAATATTGAACCCATTTATAATATCACATGGTATCTCCTTCCAAGGATCCCTATGTTCATCTGATTATCATAAAAAACTACTATGGATATTTTAGACAAACAGAAGACAAAATTATTAATTATAAAAACATATTAATTAATTATTCAATTTTAATATATTCAAAATAATTTACAATTAAATTTTAATGCACATAAATTACTATAATCTCACTGGTCATCCTCATCGCATAATAATTATGAAAACATTCTCATTAAAATCATTTGTCATGTAGTAAAAAAATAAGCTATTAAAAATACCAACAAAACATTTTGAAAATATTAATATAATTTAATTAATTCTAAAAAACATTAAAAATTAATTTTGTGAATATAAATCAATGAAAAAGTGTGACAAGTTGTGCACATGTTTCCTTTAGACATCCTCTTCATAGTATGCATGAAAACCAAATGATGCTCAAACTACTCAATAATAGTTTTGTGGAATCAACATAAGAAACCTAATATAGTTTAATGAAAACCATTTTATATAGAGGAGGAGATCAAAGGTAATGGAAAATATTTGCATCACACATCAATTACTGATGAAAATATTCCACAACCTAACTCCTTGATGGCAGATCATAGGAGCCAACAGACCAGAAGACACTGATGAATGACACTAAAAAAAATAAATTCATTTTATATAAGTTGATTGGAGGATTTGTAAAAATAAAAATCTTTCAAATGATTTTAACTACAACAAGGTCATAAAAACAATGTGTGTGTAGAGACAGTATCTTGTCCATGGATAAAGACTACACCCCCAACCTTATTGACCAATTTTGGTTATATCATAAACCATCATGACACATCATGTAGCCCAAACAAACTAGAAATTTATACATATTATCAGTTCCAATCATTAAAAACCTTCCTATAAATACCACATTGAAATTTAACACAAGAGTAATTTATAAATCGAATTCCCCCTAATTATAAATTTCTATACTAAATAGATGTTTTATAATCCTTATATTTAAAAAAAAATTCGTCCCTGAGATTACATGGTATATATAAAAACATAATTATTCACCTTCCATGATTAATATATCTTGATAACGATATCATTTCATCATTGAATAAAAAAATTTCACTAAATGTTCCTGAAATTAGGATTAAAATTTTTCACTTCACACAATTCATCAAAATTATATCTAATAAATATTTTCTATAATAATTCACCCTATTTATTCATTCAGTTAGCATTATTTCTTAGTGTTACCCCCAAAAATTAAATAGCATAGACTGGGAATGATTAAGCCATGATGCTATCGATTCTCCAAAATGACTAAAGAAATATTCATCCACTATTACCTAAATGTTACCAGCATATTTACCAATTTAAATCAAATGAAGAAACATTGGATCATTGCTACATGTTCACCATTAATACCAAATATTGTCTAATTAACCACTAACTTCATTTTAATCTAACCACAACATCATTAACATTAAAACTTGCAGTCGATCAATGGAATATTCATGTAACATCTATAATGAAGGTTGATTTTTTTTCCATATCACTACTTTTAATTATGCATGAGAACACACATAGAACCACATCATGAAAAATTTTATCAAAAACAACTAACTAGAAGATCTATTACTTTTCCAAACAAAACTGATCTTGATCCCTAAAATCTCAATCAATATTTTGATCATTTCGGCACCCACACCAATATCCAAAGAGTAAACCATGAGTAAAATAATTGAAAATATCATCATTTTACTGATATAATTTCATCATTACGATGACACATATGGATTTTCAATCCCCCATAACCTTAGTATCATAATCCATTGAGATTCTAAAACCTATTTTTAGAATCCACAGAGAAGAATAATGAAATTTGTTCATGGAATTTAAATAAGAATCAAATAATAGTCTCATGTATTTTTTCACATGAATCAAAAATACCAAATTAATTTCCAATGATTAATCTCATACACAATCCTTCTCACAGGAGAGTCACATATACATTACATAAATCTTGTTCCCCACCAATGTAGAATCCTTATCAATGAAATAAAAAAATATGAATATTTAAACCATGAGAAATTCCTTTCACATCACTAGACATAAGAACAATAATAGAAAAAACAACTCATTCCCTAATGCTATTAAAAACATTGATTCCTCTCCATTTCTATATCCAATAGAATTTTTTCAGGAATTATATGGAAACTAATTTCATTAATTTTGTCAAAATTCTCAATGTCATACAAAATAATCCCCACCACATGTCATACCTTAGACCTCATGAAATTGGTCTCTTCTACCATGCCATGCTACTCTAATCATGAAATTTTTTTACAGCAATGAACATAAATTGGTTTCTCTATAGTGAAAAATTCAATTCTAGTGTTTCCTATATGATTGAGTAATTTATTTTCTTTCATAAATACCCATAACAACCATTATTCTATGCATTTAATCAAGAATAATTTGTCCCCAACTCATACCCGACCATCACCCATTAGAAATGAAATGCATACTAAATGTACCCATCACATACAATTATTATCTCACAAAATAGAGATAGTATGAACCTCATACAACCCTATCACATCACCCAACTCGTTCTCCCAAATGTATCAGTCAACAGATCACAGACGATTATCTTTAATCATTGTATATCATCATATTCATGTTATTTTTGTTAATAAAAACATTGAAAAATATTCCACCTTGTCCCATTCTATACCAATGGGCATCAACCCATGATATCATCATAATTCTATGGAACATCCATTGACAATATTTTCATAAAATCGAATAATCCAACCCAATGAAGCTAGTTTAAATCCCAAGAAATTCATAGTTATTCCTCTTATGAGATCCTTGGAATTTAAATTTTTACACTGAAAATCCCAGTGGACCTACCATTTATGAAAAACATCATTATAATATAATCATGGTAAATATCTCTATTAGTACCTCATTTATATTTTGACCACTCAAATGGATTTTCTATCCAACTAGTTCTAACAAAGACTCGCTATATCCACTCATCAATTCCATGGGTCTATGTTTCACCATATTAGACAAAAATAATAGACTCCCATTTGGTCCACTATGTTCAAACACCTACCCCTCCGGTTAGGACCTATCCCTAAGGTCACACATCACAGAATGCGTCACACAATCATTTCTCAACTCATGAAAACAATATTCCAAAAAAACAATATTCTCTCTCACAATGATACCAATCATCCCATGCATGGATAAAAAACCTAAAATATAGAACCTACCCTCTCTATGAATATTCAGAAAAAACATCAATATATATAAATATGTTCATTCTTCACCATGTTTTCATAGAACTTCATCATCATAGATGATGCATATTGAATGACTATATAATGGAATTACATTTTAATAGATTTTTATTCCATGATTCCTATGAAATCATTATATATATTTTTATGGGGAAAATTACTTAACCAATACATCAATGACTTCTAAGGGTCTCTTCATCAGGAATATACTTCCATATTGACCTATTACTGTCACTAAACGTCTAGTGCACATATATTACATGATATTCCTTCTAGTGGAGGAACTATTAAATGATAATCATGACCATCCATCGGAAATATATATATATATATATATATATATATATATATATCTGTGTGTGTGTGTGTGTGTGTCTCTTCCCATATTATTACAACGTAATAAAATGATGCTTGAGTAGTTTTTTACACATTGAATGATCATGCCTCGGTCACTAGTGAATCTGAACACATTAATTCTTATATTTAATATAAATTATATATTATTAATATGATGCATGTTATTCCTCTTTTCGCAATGATCAATGATCCAATCCACATCATCCCTCCAACTAGTGGGATAAGAGAGAAATTCCAATATAACTCATAAAATAATCACAAATTCAAGTGATATAATTAAGGTGGAAATAATATATAATAATAATATGTAATATTAGGAAAATGAATTACATGCACTTTCTGACCAAACATTCTCAGTAGAACTAGTTTAGTTAGTTTGCAAGTATAATATTATTAAAATTATCTTACACATTCACATTTAATTAGAACAAATAGAGAGTCTCTAACACATGAATTATAATTTTGTGAAATTGAATAATATAGAAAAATTATTATAAATTTTTAAAAATAGATATCACAATATGAAAGGTAAATAAAAAATTCCAATCCCTAATAACGTTTCCTATGTATGAAGTATAGTCGTTCATCTATGATAACCCACAAGAACAGTCACATATATCGATGAATAATACTATAAAATAATATAAATCTTATGGATTCCATACTCTGACCTTGTTCTTTTACTCAATACTATTCTCCAATCCACTATATCCAATTATTTTGGTAGTTATCATAATTAAAAAACACTACTCCAAATATTCCTATAATGAGTTAGAGGAATTCGTAGGCACTGAAGAGCCACGACCTCTAGAGTAGGTTGTGAGTACAATACATTCTGGAGAACCACCAATGTAGTACAATACATTACCATTATATATAATATATATACTTATGATAGGATCATATAGAATAAGTAAATATATAATTATAATATAAAATTAAATAAAAGATATTTATTTCATCAAGATTCTAGAATATATTTGATCACTTCTGAGTGGAAAATCCAATGAAGTAATTTGTTCTAGTCCTGGATTACAAGACCTTAATCGACCATAGATTATTAGGCTATAATTAAGGAATCCATAAGCACATTTCATGAAATATTCAAACCAACATGTCCCACAATCCATATGTCTATTTACAATTACGTTGTTCCTCAACTTAATTTTTCTATTTTCCACATTGATGTACCTTTTATAGTAATGTTTCTGATAGATTGTAAGTATTCATGAATATGTAGTCCTAGAGAAAAAAATTCAAAATCACAATGTTTCCTCTTCCACTAGAAATTTTATCTATGTAAATTTTTTTTATTTTTATTCTCCTTCCCCATTATAAATTATAAAAGACGATATTGATTCACAATATAACACTATGAATTGATGATTTCATGATCTTATTGATTTTATTATATAATAAAATACATATTTTTTTAGAATTTTAATGAATGTCATTTCTATTTTGAGACATATAATTTTATGTCACCATTTAATAGGAAGAATAAAATCTAAAAATATAATAATAACAAATAACATACTCAGTATATGATCCATTTCCCCCAGAACCTATTATTATAGGAATTTATTCTTATGGATTAAATTTTATGTCTTTTTTACTTGGTATAGATAATTTTATCTCGATAGTATGATCCTTATTAAGATATTGTATAGTATTTTTGTATTCATTTCATTACATGCACATCTAATAAAAACTACTATATTTATTTTGATGTTTCTTTTTCTATATTTCTAAATTTCACTTAAAATCTAAAAAATGTTTTAATACTAAGGGTACTTGATTCTTTATCCAATTTCAATAACAATATAATAGATCTACATTCTTGAACAAAATAACCGCTTATACCTACATTATTATAAACCCAGTTCAATGATTTAATGGATCAAACTAATAAGAATAAAACAATATTCATGACTGTATATATATAACAATCATGGAATTAGGATTCATATTACTAAACTGAATAATACATAAATTTACATCAATTATATTCCCCGTATATATAATTTGTCATGTCACCCATTACAATGTTAGTTTCAGGGAGTGGGGATCCGCCAAAAATATCACATGTCAGCATAAATTGTGTATTTTTTATAATTGGACTGTAGAATTATATAAAAATTTAATTATATAAGGAAACATATCATAAAATATTTTTAAAATTTCCAAATATCTATGTTTTTTATATAAATTAGATCTCTTTCAATATGTTCTATTAAAAGGATACTCAAATAATTCATGAATAGATCATATTATGGAACCATATACCATGATAATTATTAAAATATTATTATACTCATTACCTTATAGTGATAATTCAATTCCCACCATTATAATCATGATGTCCATTAGAAAATAAGTGATAGTCTTTTTTGGAACATTACATTCTGTGGAAGAGAGAGAATGGATTTTTTTGGGATATATTAACTACCTCAAATCATAGGAATCATTATTAATAAATATTTATTAAAAATAAATTTTCATCCATATAAAATCCATTTTAATAATTATCAGATCCAACTCTTAAAAAACATATATGATAGAAATAAGTTTATTACTAACGAAATAATGAGTGATGATAAAAGAGTTATTGAAGATCAATTTATTTGAATTGTTAATGAATGTTTAAGAAAATTTTAGAATAAAATCCATAAAAAATATATCATTTTATCCTAAACCATATGTATTCCAATTTATCAAATGAATATGGAACATAAAAATTCAAAAACCAAAATAAATTCCCAGAAGAGGCCTCCAATAAGTCGGTCTCTCCTCTAAAACTATTAAAGAATATGAACCATGTCAAGTAAAACGACCAAAATACTATTCTATAATCTTAATAGTGGGCCAAGTGGTCCAAAATTTCATTAAGTGTCTAATTTAGATAATTAAGGTGGTAAATTATTAAATGATTCGAAGAATCCAAATCCTTTAGAAACAAATAATTTTAGATCTAAAATTTTTGTTTCTTCTCCAGAAATTTTTTTAATATTGAATAAATAGGGATCAAACACATTATTGGAGATGAAATAATTTCATCAGCATTAATGTATTGAAAAAATATTATACCCTACCATGTCGACAGGGGAGGTGTATGAGCTATATCCATGTGGCCCTGAAAAATGGACAGGGTATAGAGAAATTTTTATTATTTTTTATTTTAGACACCAATTGAACCTGTAATTGAAGATATTCAAGCATATAATTTTATCACATGGACTTGATAGTTACATTAAATATGACCAAATAAAATTTTATATAAATTTAGGTTGATATTATATAGTGTATATTGATACCATGTTAGTTTTTATAGAAAAAACCCATTTTACATAGAGATGGATTGAACATAAAGGTAGTAAAATTGGGTTAATGATTTTATATATTAAATAATTATATGTAGTTATGATTCCATTTTTTCGTAGAAAGGGATTATGATTATGTGCATCTAATGAAGGATATAACATCACATTAAAATAGAGATATTTAGTTTTCAATTGAGTTATATATATTTCCTCTCCTATTATTATATCAAATTATTCCATTATAGTATTTATTCATCAAGAATATTTTTTTAAAACTATTTTATTATACATGAAAGGTTTTATAAATAATTTTGTGTTAATTTGGTTTGGTTTTAATGTTGATTATGGTTCTAGAAGATAGTTTCCTAAGATAGTATATAAATTTTAGGTTGTTTTATCATGTAATTGTTCTGAATCATTTTCCCCTTCTATGTATCGATTATTTCATTGAATAGTTTTATGGAGCTAATTAGTATTATATGATTGATAAATATTTTGTTATCGCTATATTATTTGATGATGAAAATGACATCATTATAAAAAATATATGTATTCATATATGATTACAGATCTTTTATTATTTAAATTTGGAGTTATAAATAAAATTTATATATGTATGGGTATTATATAATGGGTTTCTTAAACATATAAAATATGATTCGGAATCAACAGTAACTTCTTTTTCCTAGAAACTTCGTAAGGATAAAAATTTCAATAGTCTTAAGTTGCCCTTCAAAAACAATGTTCATTCTTAGGATTTCTAAATTTTTATTATTAATAAAAAAAATTGAATATGGGGATGAAAAACATATAGAGAATAGAATGAGGTTTTTAGAGATTATAATGAAGTATCAGTTTTTGGAAGATTCCTACAAATCAAATTAGGACAAGTGGAGCTCAATTTTTAAGGAATATTATTTTAATTCATCGTTTAGATGTGAACTCTGTGATCTTTATAGAAATATTTACATGGATTCATTAAAAAATGATCCAATTGTGGAGATTATCATATTCTTTACTAGATAAAATATGAGGTTTATAGGATGGTTTTTTGTCTTAACAATCCATTGTAATATTTTATTGGGAATGTAGGTACCTTTATATTTATTGGGGTGTTTCGATCAACTAATGAAAAATTGACAAATAGTTTAATGAGTTCTCTTATTCATTGATCACCTAAATAAGATTTCTATAGAAAGTTTATCAAGAATAATTTCATATAATTCTTAGTGTGAAATCAGTAATTATTTGGTAGTAATTTCTTATAAATTTATAAATTTATATCTATATGAATGTAACATTCATAAATGTAATATGGATCCAATAGTTTTTTGTTTAAATATAATATTTAGAGGAATTATTTATGCATATAAATAATTTTCTATTTACTCAAATCATAATAGTTTGACGTGTATAAATATCTTATAAGGAATTTTATTTTTCATAGATAATTATGATTTAATATATTTAATATTATGATTTTAATGATATATATACTCATTGAATTTGTGATGCATAGAATAATTTTTAAGTTACTATTCTTATAGTTAGTTATCGTAGTTAACATGGCAGAATTATAAAATTATAGAGTTGATGGATCCTCATCAAATAAAATAAAATTTCATAAATGTAATATAATGATAGTATAATATAAAAATAAAATTTTTACTATCTTATATAATATAATAGTGTAAATTTGGGATCTTTTTATTTGTAATATTGAGATACTATATTGTGAATTTTTATATAGAGGACAGACAGATTGATTATAATGAATGTGAAATATTATTTTGCGGACTCGTTTTCCCAAAATAATATATATACTTGTTATTGAGATCCAAATATTAATTTTAGATAATCATACTAGTGTTATAAGAATTTATCACACTTTTAAGAGATTGGATTGGCTTCCTAAGATGAAGATTGATATAATAGGTTTTTCTAGATTGATTGTGTACTAGAATATAAATCCCCAATATCGTGATTTTATTTATAACTAAATATAATATTATTTAGTTGAACTTTCAAAAAGGGTATATTTATCTGTTTACTTTTTTCCATAAAACATTTAGAAACAATTTTTCCTATCATTTTTTATTAATATTTTTAGAATATTTTTTTTGATTTGATAATCATGTTATATATATTTATTGTATACGAATTACATGATATATATCAGAAGGATTCATGGACTCATATGGATGATGAAAATTTATCAAGATTATTATTTTATATCATATAAGTGGAAGGGATTGTAAAATCTATTGTTTACTAATTATACCATTAATGCACATTCTATTATCAATTGGGTTGTCAATTAATGTATATAATTAAAAAAAACTATGTGATGAGGGAATATATTATGATTTTTATGATCATAGGATTATCATTTATTATTTTTGGAATTTTCATACAATATCTAATTTATTTATTAATAATATGTGAAGCATTATGAGTCATTGTGTGAGAAATCATATTGTTCACTTGTATTTTCTACATGGGAGGTGAGGATAATTAAATTGGGATGGAGATAGATATGGATATTATAGAGCATTTGTATTTCATATATGGTCTTACTTTAAGATGAATAAAATAATATTCTATTTTTTTATGAATCATTTGTGTAAAAATGTCAAATATTAGATTTTTTTAGTTTATTTTTATTTAGGTGATTAATGATTTTTTAATGAAGCATGTAGCTACCAAGATTTATCATTCGTTTTGATGTGTTAATTTGAGCGCTTGATTTTATTTATAATTTGGTTTGACAGTAACTATTTGTAATGTTAATTTTTATTATAAATCCTAAATGTGTAATTATTTGTATGTTCATTAATTTTTTGTTTATTTGAGTGATGGATGTGGAGGAGGATAATGTAGTCTGTGAGTATCCAAAAAAATTCTTGGGAAGTAATGAGAAGGTTATTTTTGGGTGTGTTCTCCAAATAAATAGATTATATTAGAATAATGGTTGGTTAGGGGAATGTATTTTTATAAATTATTAACATATACATGTGAAATATCATGTGTTTTTATGAATTTAATTTGTTGTGGCCATTTTTTAATTTTTAATAAATTATACTGTTTGAATTAATTTATGTTGTTCCATTACCACTTTAAAAATATTGTGGATTAAATTTTTATTTGAAATGTTTTAAAGGATTATTTAATATATATACATAAAAAAAATATAGGAGGTTTTTATGTTTAATGAATTTATGACAGTAATGAGAAAATTAATTTTACCTCCAACTAGATGTATGTTATAATTCTTTTTAATTGGGAGGGGAATTGAATATTTAATAGGGTTTCCATACATTTTGGGTAAAAATACGTAGTAAATAGCATCTTATAATCAATTGTTGGTCATTATTATTTAATTTAAAAACATAATAATTTATTAGTTTTTTACTATTAAAAAGGTGTAATTTATGTTGTCTGGAATTGAATTATGATAAATCTATTTGTTTGGGGATGTGATATATAACAATGGTTGGGGATTTAGTATTTTTTGATGTCATATAATTTTTCTATAAATCACATATGACCTAATTGTTTCATTCGTAGTTATTAATGTTAAAAAATAATATTGTTAAAGATTATTATATTCATATAAATAATTCATTATCTGATATTTTTATATAGAGTTAAAATGATCAATATAATAAAATGGAGGAATCAAATTTTAACAGGACTGTGTAATATATTATTCATATTAAATTATAAAATAATGTTTTTATTGATAAAAATATAATTGAATAAATTATTAGTGTGTTATAAATGAAATAAATGATATTGTGTTATAGAAATTAATGGGATAAAACCTTTTCCACAAAATGAATATAATTGATGATTTAATTGTTCAATTTTATATATAGTGGAATGATGATAATTTTTTTTGAAGATAAGAGGTAGATAAGAATGAAAAATAAGAATTGTTGAATGATCATTGGTCACCAATGATGGATTATAGTATTTCATTCATTATATAATCGTGGTTGGTTAAAAATTATATTATTTTCTAGAATACATTTTAAAGAAAAAATAATAATAATTTAATTATTACTTTATAATTAATATTATTAAATAGTATTAATTTATTTTAAATTTATAATGGATGTGAAAAATATTATAGAAGAATAAATAAAATTAATTTATTTATTATTTCCTATATTATTATTGAAATTAATGAAATGTGGAAATTATATTTATAGTTGTTTCAAAAAAATCATCCCCCAATAATTTATTGAGAAATTATTTTGTAATAGTAGTGTAATTTAATATTATATCTCTCTCAAGAAATACTGAAATAATTATAGAATTTATAATATCATAATAGGTAAATTGTATGATTTAATATTTCATATTCATTATAATTATTATGAAAACGACATGAGATTTTTTTATTAAAATATTGTTTATTAGTTTTTTTAATATTTGTGAGGTATTTAATATTCTATAAATATATTTCATTGGTAATAGAAGACGTATAATTGATATTAAATAAATTACTTGGTCATATTAATGATTTTATATATTATGATACATTCATTTCGAATTTGGATTGGGCATTATTCCAGATGTAATGGGTTTTCTCCAAGGGTGGGTCGCAGATGGGGGATGAAGTTGATGTGTATTAAATTTGTATATGAAAAATTTGATTGTTCATACTCTATGTTTCAGATTGATAATAACACTTTATAGTATGTTTTGGGGGTGATATAAATTCTTAAATCACCATGGTTAGAAATCAGGAATTCATAGCATATTGGAGATGCATCATGCACCCTAATGATTTTATTTTTATATAATAACGAGGTAAAATAATAATGTAACAACAAATTTTCTTAAATATAAATCCCTAGATAATATATGTAGTGTGAATATGTGGAAATGAAAATTTTAATGGGTATTCATATGACATTTCATGATCAAAATTGTTTTCATGGTAAGGGTCGGTTTTGTGATGAGGATGGGTAACATGTGTACATATATTATCTTATAAATGTTAGTTTTGTTATTTAATTCCACCAAATAATTAAATTTTAGTCATCAAAGGATGGTGAATTGTTTATATGATATGAATATTACATTGGATCATAATATTTTTTACTTATAGTGTGGGAAAATAAATGTATTGTGTGGTTTAATATATTGTTTTCATACACCGTAGTGTTATTGAAGATGTGACTTGTTATGTTCATGTCATTTGAAAAAATATTGTAAATATATACTATACTTTAGAAGATATGTATAATATAATAGATATTACATGTTTAAGGGTGATGTTATAGGATGTTACTAGTAGTGTCTCAAATGGATGAAACTGTATAATAAAATGTGGTCCTCTGAAGGAGAAAAATGAACAAACTAATTCAGTTTTTGGTGGAGGTAGTCATGGAGGGTGGACACCAAACAAATATTGAATGATCCCATGAAGGGAAATGTTCTAGCCATTAGAGAAGGATATTATATCATGTTCTATAATTGGGGATAACTAATTATTAACTACAATATATTATGAATTTTAATTAATTGTAAATATAAATAAATTGATATATTTTTTAGGACTTCCCAATTAGTAGATAATGACAATATGTTTTTGATGTATTTTTATTTTATTTGTGACATGATATTTATTGGGATGTAAATTTATATTTTGGAACTTATAAGCAGAAAACAATTTTTTGATATTATAATTATGCCCCAATGAGAGAACATAATAATAAATTTGTTGTTTATTAATGGTGAATACTGTTTTAATGGTTGTTATTTCATTATGTGTGGTGTGTATTATAATGTGTTATTCAAGGTAATACTATTTTTTATGGAATGGTATTTGATATATTTGGGAATTGTGAGAGATTATTATTACGGATTGTTTTTATTTTTACCTTATTTGAGGATCTATTAATATTAATTATTCACATGAACAAATAAATAATTCATGTAGCAATATATTTTATATAGTTATATAATCTCCTAAGATTTATATGTAATTATTATCATATTTTCAATGTGCAGGTTTTTGTTTTGTTAATTTCTTTTAGAAAATGGATACCTTCTTATAGAAGAATATTTCATTATACATTTGTTGATTTATGGTGAGGATGATAGAAATGTGATTTATTTTTATTTTATAGAGTAAATTTATTAGAAACTATATGTATTGAGATATATTAACAATTATTTATTTCAAGGAATTATTTATATAAGATTTGGTTTTGGTGAATATTAGTTGATTGTGGGTAATGACTTATATATATAATTTTGATGATATTTGATCAATTTTTGGAAGATCAGTTTAAATAAAAATTACCAATTGAGTGATTGAATTTTGTTAAAATAATTTTTTGTGATTTATTTGAAATATTTTCATCTATTTTCTTATGAGTGTGAGTATATATATCATGTAAAAACTAGTCATTAAAACAAATATGTTTAATTTTCCCTCAAATATTTTTATATTTTGAAATAGTTACGGTAATAAATGTTTGTAATCATTTTTGCTTCCTGAACATACATGATCATGGTTTTTCTAATGTATCTTGATTTGGGTCTTCCATATATGCATTTTATGACCATTTTTACCCATTGGAAATCTGAAATTATTTACTCAATTCTATTTGTGTGATTGATTATTTGTTTTGCTCCCCAAATTGCAATGACAATTTGGATAATTCGTCATTCTCACACAGCATGAATCAATTTTCAAGTAATATTATGTTCATTATGGTGGAATTTGGATATGGGTAGTTATAATTATAATTTTATGGAAATATGATTTTACAATATGAATAAGGAGAAAATATATTTTCAATAATGTGATGCATTCAAGGGGTAATTTTTAGATTATAAATTATTTTCGGATCAAATTTATTATTTTATTCAAAAATATAATATTTTTAATATGATATAATACCATTTTATTTTGATAAATATGTTTTCAGTTTTTTATAATAAATTAATATTTTCATACAAAAATTATTTAATTTAATAATTGAAATTGAATTTTTAGTATTTGATTGAAAAAAATATTACATCCTTTTAGAAATTCATGTTGATTTTATGCCCTCAAACTATAATTTTTAAAGAGTGGACATTATGAAATATTAATTCATGATATAATGAAATATAAGTCACCCCCTTTTCTTTATGTTGAGTAAATTCCATGTGATGTTGATATGGATGCTGGAGTTGGTGTATTTGGGTTGAGTGAAATAAATTTTTTATCGTCATGCTAACTCATTTTTATATCAGATTTATAAAACATCATTATTCAATTGTGAAATTCATTTTGTAGATTTTTAAAAAAAAAATTAATATCCACATTATTCATTTGATATTTTTTATATTTTTAATAAGTGTGAAATAATACTCGAAAGTAGTTCATTTTATAACCCAATAGTAATATTAAACATTTAGTTATTTCATATAACATTGGTGGTTATTTGGTGATATTAATTTTCTCAACATGATATATATATATATATATTGGCAAGGTTATTAATGAAAATTTTAAAAAAATGTTTTAAATGTTATTAAAGGAATTTCAATGTAATTATGGAAACAATTATATTATAAATATAATATAATTTGATAAAAAATCATATCTATCAACATAATATAATGATTCACATACTAATAGTTGTAGGTATTGTGGAATGTTTTTTATAGTCACATACAATGTTTAAAATTCTATCATTGTTAATTTTCTTTTGTGATATGAAATTAAAAACTAATTATGTTAGAAATGGCATGAATTATTCCCCATAACCATAGATTTGAAAAAGAAAAAATTTATTTCAATTAATTTATTTTTATGGACACAATGATTGAGAGTGTTCAATTATTTCCTAATGAATAACTATGAACAATATAATTTTGGTTTTCACGGTATCTGGACTGATAATAGGACTAGTAACAATAAATGGAATATGAATTCACTTATTCAATGTTAAAAAGATTTATTATTTATTTTTTTACTAAATTATATATTTTTTATATTATTATTTTTTGATTCATTAAATAATTTGGTGATTAATTCATCATGAATTGTTAATTATGTATACAGAAATGGTATATTAGGGATCACTCCATTATATTTGTATATTTTCATAAAAATAGTTTGAGCTATATTATATAGAGAGTAGGATTCCAATCATGATAGTACAAGGGAAATAAATCGAGAAACATTTTTATATCTTAAAATACACCATGTTTTTTGGGGTGAAATTTTAGTAATCATGTTATCCCTAACACTATGGATGTTAAACTATATTTTTCTGTTTTTTAAATATAACAAAGGAATTAAAGGAATTTTTATTCTTATTTTTCAATGGAACTGTCATAAAATTTGTGTGATTTAATGATAGATGTATTATTATATAATTAAATTGATAAAAATAAATTTTATTTCATTGTTAATGAATACTATTTTATTAAATATTAATTGAAAAATGAAACCATTGGATTTCAATAAATTTTTCAAGGTAGCATATTTTTTGTAGAGTCTATTAGAATGTTTGTTTTAATTTTGTAATATGTATTATAATTGGAAAATATGATTAATTTAAGACACTACTGGATTAGAAATATATTAATATAGTGTTCATTCTCATGGATTATTTTTATAGGGATTTATACATATAATTTGGTAGGATGTAGTGAATCTATTACAAATTTTGACGTGGGAACTCTATGGGATTTTCAAATGTTATTAGTTATATGTATATATATTAATTAAATAATTTTTTCAAAAAAAATTGAAAATACTTGTAACTGTAGTGTATTTAATATTATTAATATTTTTATCATTGAAAAAGCTAACAATTTTAATTAATAAGTTGTATTTTTGGATACCCAAAATTTGAAATCCTTCTTCCTCGTCATGTATACATCAAATATTGAATAGTTATTTATCTAAATTTGAATCATTTTTTTATGTATTGATGATTTTGGTTTATTCATCCAATTGTTGGGATCCACGATTCATATATATAGATAGATATATAATTATTATTTGACACATGTCTTTATAAGTATTATTTTTATATGTTTAGATTCTCACATATTATATGGTTCAAGGAAAAAAATATATCAAACTAGTATTAAAATGTGTCCAATATTTATATAGGACCTTCCATAGTACATGTTACAATTTACTTTTAATCTATGAATTTTATATTTTTTTAATTTATTATGTTTTAAATTAGCATCTTTTAGATTTTCTAAAAATTTTTTAAAATAAGGGGATGAGACTACATTATATTAATATAAATATATTATTGGTGAAAATTTAATTATAAGTTATTTATATATCTATTTACTTCAAATACAATTTTAGAATATGAAATATTATTGGAGTTAATATTTATTTCTATAAATACAAATTATTTCATTATAACTTTGTATTTTATGAGAATATTTTGAGTGTTGAAGATTATTTGGAAATCCATAGTGGTATAGTTATGTGGAAGGAGATGAACATAATATATATTCCATAGAATTATTGGATGATAAAAAGTGTTATACCTATTTTGGAAGTAATATATTAGTCTTGTTTGATTTAATTTAGGTAATATAGGAAAGGAAATATATTACTAAAGATGTATATTGATAATAACAATTATGAATCAGGGATACATATTGTTGGAATTTAAGCATTCTGTTATTTCCATATTTTTTTGTAATTATTTAGATTTAAAATTTTTTTTGAAGATTCATGTGGAACACACACTGATACATGAAAGGTAATAATAATTTTATATTTTTATATAAATAAATTTTTTAAAAATATTAAATGAATTAGTATGTTAGTCATTAATCATAACTTTTATATTTTCATATTGGAAAATTTTTCTTTATAGATATTTCTAGATATCGAATATAAAGGATTGGTGTTTTTGAATTTTTTTTATTTATCCCTTTTAATACTTTGTGGGAATATTTTTAATGTTGAATATAACTTTGTGATTCAAATAAACTATAATGAAATTCATGATTTCATCCATGTTTCTCTATAAATATTTATCTCTCCACCCCCATTTTTAAAATTATATTGTGAAATGTATATTTTAATGAAAAATAATACAAATGATTTATAATGATATTGACTTATTGAAAATGGATAAAAACTACATAGTGGTGACAATACATTTTGCGTAAAAATATTCAGATAAATTGAGAAATGTTTTATTAATTATAAAATAGGTATACTAAATAATAAATTAATTTCAGGATATTTATAGTGATTATGTTCCACAAAAATTTCAAGGATAAAACCTATTTTAATTTGTCTAATTATGTTGTGATCTAATGAACATATATATGTTTTACACCATTAAATCTAAATATAAGAAATTGATTAATAATTTTGAATTCATAAACTATCAATGATTATGTACTTATACTGTGGTATGATTTCTAAGGTAATTGGTATATTTGGGTTATATTGGTAGTATATTTTCGTGGTTTCAAGGATTATTCATGGTTTGGTACATTGTGTAATTTAATTATGCTATATAATGTTAGAGGTAGTATGAAATGAATATTTTAGTTCTTTTGGAAGATCCACCCATACAGAAATCCATCCTTAGAATAATGTAGGTTTTGGAGAGGCCCCAAATCCGTATCTAATAGGTATCTAATAATCAACATAAAACACTGACATCCATAAAAAATGGGCTGAAATAACCACTTAAATCCATAGAAAAAAATAATAAATCCACCAACAAAAATCCTAGAAATCCTATGTCAAATATATTGATTCTTAGTAACCGATGGTATGAATATGTAGAACGTTTATCAAGGAATAAATAAGCATTAATCTAAGCACTTATGACTATATATCTTCCCATATCTCTACCCGTGACTCAAGATATATAGCTCCAATATCCTATAAAATATGAAACTAGTTAATAGTAAAATACTATTATTTGTGTACATTGACGTACATAGTAGTATAATCCTTCCCAAATGATATGTATCATAGTAATTAGAATTTATGTAAATACGGTTGAATGGACCATTATGGATGAAAAATTGTAGGGAAGATCATGAATGTTTATAAATAGTCATATGATGATTTTTTTAAAATATTCATATATGGACATCTAATCATATAAACACATTAAAAAATGTATACAAGGATAATTTGTCTTCCATGTGATTTATATCAATAAATGAGGTTTTATACAGTGTAATATTAACTTCATATAAAAAATTATTCAATAATATCCCAGTCGTATTATTATTTAGTATATCTGAAACACTATCCCTCCCCCAGATCAAATCATTTAATCAATATGTCCTAGAAAATCATGAAGCAACTTAATCACATCAATAAATTGCAAGAAACTACATCACCACATAGAATCACTCCAATTAAACTCATTATAAAATATTTTCATCCCATGATGTCATATCAACATATTCTGTCTTCTCAAGCATCATCATTACCACATATTAGGATACAATGCAACCTAATAACCTCTATACCTCTAACTATGATTTTTTACAAAAATTTATCTTTCACAACTACAGAATTTGATTATAAATTATCTATATTCAATTACATACCATAAATAAATTATTTTGTTGTATCAATTATAAAATTTAACTCATATGTGTAAATTTATGCTAGTAAAAATAAATAGCCTTTGTTGGATAATGAAGATTATCATAATAAACAAGAAAAGTTAAAATGTGTAGTTATTCATGTTATAAATCATGTATATAAAATATATTCTCTTAAGTATATAAACAAAAAAAATAAACCCTCATTGATTTAATATTTTATATAATGGAAAAAATAATAACAAAAAATTGATAATTAATTCATGAAATAAAAGTTGATTACCACAAATAATTAAATAAATCAATAAATGCAGTGCGTAATAACAGAAACATAGGAAGTGAGATAGACAAATAATTTCCAATAAGTGACCAAATTTTTTAAAATATCATCTGAATAATATGGTTTTAGAAAACCACCATTATGATATACTACATGTGAGGTACATTCCCAATTTTTTAATTTATGTTGATCCATTATAATTAATTATTAATAACCATATATCTATGAATTTATATGAGGATATATTAATTATTATCTCTCATTATATATTATATTGGATAGATCCTTGTTTATTTATTGTAAATTAAAAAATTATATTAGAACACAACCTATGCTTATGATTCCTACAAAAAATATAACATTAGTTTTCCTCAAAAATAACAATGATGAAGATATTTTTACTAATAAATACCAATTATTCATTAATTATATAATCTCTTAATAAATTTTATAAAATTATATTTGAATTTATAAAATATTTATGTCCTCTCATCGTATCATTTTTATTATACATTAATCATTTCATCATGTCCCTTGTAACATCTCGGATTCAGATGCTACTAAATTGGTGCTCCGTACACAGTTGGTCACATGGAATCAAACACATTTCCCAAAAAGACAGAGTCATCTGACTTATATTGAGAGAATTGGAAATGATAGTGGGAAAACTATGACCTCATTTGTTTAGTGTAACATGGAGAAATAATAATATACAATAGCCAAATAAGTAAATACCATTCAACTGAAACAAACAACATAAGGTCGATAATAATGATAACCAGATGTCATAACATACAAAAGATGATTCTCCCTATCAAATGTTTTTAGATAGATTCCAAAATTGGATACACATTAGTTTGATACAAAATACAATACCAAGGTATAGAATTTAAAAAAGAAAACTGAATAGCATAGCATGTATCGCCTTGGTCCCATGTTCTCCATCTCCTAAAAATAAAATCAAGTACATGAAGAAGGGTGATTTCCTTTATCGATGCCTATAATAATATTATCTATTTGGACCAAAAATAATGACAACAATAGGGTGTGATAAATAAATCCCAAGAGGAAGTCACCCAAGATCAATCCCTATATTTTAGTGAGTATATGTAACAGGTAGGGTAAAAAAGGAAAAGCTGAAAATTTTGAAGTATTCAAAAGTAAAAATCGTAAAATTACGGGTTTCTATTTATGTTTAGTTATTGTTAACTATAAATTAAATTTCATTGAATTATACTGTCTTGATATGTAGCCTTGACCCATAAATATCCTTTTTAATGTAATCACACTAGATGTCTCAAAAGGCAATCTAAACATACATGTGAAGACCAAATCCATGTTTAAGCTTTGGCTTTGGAAGACACTTCATAAGTCATTCCATTTCAACAATTAGGTCAAAACCTAATTTAATACATTACATCATGGATTTCTCACAATGTAGTAATAGTAAGAAAAACATTTCCCTCAGGTACCGAAAAAAGCACCCACACACATAGCAAAACATCGACTACAAACATAGAAAATCCTCTCCCATATGAATTGAAAAACCCTTCCAAAAGGCATAGGAAATCCTCACTTGCATGCATATAAATCCCCACCAAAAGAAAAATAAAATTCTTGACCAAAGAATTTCATTAGTCAATCAGGGCTAAACTAAGTATATAAGTATTTCAGTATGTGTTAGGGTCAAAAACAGGTATATAATAATTTTTGATAAAAATCAAACCAATAATAATACACTATTATATGGATAATAAAATAATAACTCAAATGGTCATAAAAGACTTCACAATCCATTCTAGTAATCCTAAAATTACAAATAATAACAATTTTATTCTCACATGGGAAAATCATATCACAAACCTAACATGTAATCCAAGAATTACAAGACATAACAATAATTATCTCACATTAGAACTTTATATAATAGGATTAACAAATGAATTAAACTATAAAAAGTCTTAGGAACTTGTTTATCTCACCAGGGTAAATATTTAATTAACCAATTACATATTTATCAACCCTAAAAATGGAAAAAAGGCATGCCCATATGAATCTTAGGCCAAATGGATAAATAATGGTCATCCGAGGAAAACCCATCCATAAGGTGTCACTTAATATAAATAGACAGGATCAAACATGATTCAATTCATTTATTCCATCACATAATCATCATTATGAAACAATAGGGGTCAATTTTTATTCATGGCATCACACTATACATTAGATAATGACACTACGACACATATAAACAACTCCACATTGACTGAAATGCACAAGACCACCTACCTAGTACTCACGCGACTCTATTTGTTCAAATTCAACATATAATTGAAGATAAAATGAAGTATATAAATTGTGTTCTAGTGTATCTAACATCACTGGAATCAAATTTTGGATGACAAATAAAAGGAAATTCGTCCTCTAGCACTGCTTTTCACAACACCCGGGTGAGCCATCATATCCATCGGAAAAATTAACATTCTACAACCTGTTTGGGAAAACATCACAACAGTACAAACCCTATACTTGCATATAAATGAAATGTATATGAAAAAATTTATATCTTTAGATGACATCTGTTCCATATCATAAATGGGTCATTTCAACATCTTAACATGATCTATACTAGGATTACACAGTGTGTAACTCCTATTCACGTTCTATAACAGTCTTGCAACTGGTACAAGTCATGTTGTCCTCCCGTTTTTTATGTAGAACCCAGAAGTAAAATATCTAGAACATAAATGAAGAACCTATTTCTTATAAACATCCCCCTTAAAGAAATTCATCCTCAGAATTCCCTTCCATGGGTGGTGAATAAATATCTATGAACAACTCTCGTCACTGTGATAGTACATTGGCCTCCCTCTCCCATGCCTCATCCTATACTCGATGGTGTTTCAATATAACTCATACTAAAGGAACAAACTGGCCATGGAAAAACTTCATTTTATGATCCATAATTTGGATAGGATTCTACTCAAAGGGAACATATACCTCCAATTCAACCTCTTTGGGAAGAAAATAATGAGATAAGTCATTAAGTAACAAAAAACAATGAATGTGTGTTATGTTGTTCATATAATGGTAACATGGAGGAAATTGTAACTGATCAAAAATCGGCCTGAATCTCTATAGAATCTCGAATGGCCCTACATATCTAGGTGATATCATCCATTTAAGGACCCAGATTTTCCTTGTATTTTTTTAAATTTATGGGAATTTTACGAGTCTGCGAAAATTGATGGAGCATGATTTCGGGGCACAGAGGGCCCAGAATAAATTTTTATCAAATTTCTGGGTACGTTCAGTAAACATACAAGCAGATTTTTCAAACTATTGAACCAATGCTTGGAATTGAAATTTGAGGACACCGTTGAACTCTCTACGCCGGTATTCACCTAATGAGACTTTCACCCCGATGGAAGATGGTTGAGGCTGAATGTTATCTATGGGTTTTTCATGTAAGAATAAAATAAAATTAAATTTGTGTGAAATTTTTATTTTTATTTTCAACACCCATGTGGGTGTTGGGTGGTGGGGTCCACCGTGACTAAACCTCCATGTGGACGATGATAAGTGGGGACCACCCGAAACTAACTACCCATGAGAGATTATGTTGTTGGGGACTACCTGAGGAATAAATCTCTTGAACTCCACTCAATATAGAGAAAAACCTCTCACCCGCCCCCATTAATGTAGAGGAGTCTCTTAACTTCCTCCACATTAATTATGCCAATGCACATAACATTTATATTCCAACAAAGTTAATTGATTTGGATAATTTGAATTTGTGCCAACGAGTTAAATAGAGAACATAATCTATTATTTTGGAACAAGTTTACTTTTGGGAGGAAGGAGATCTTGGGAGAATTCTCTTCAATGAAAAACATGTTCTTCCACGTGGGACACTCCACAGACGAAGAATGCTCTGCCAACAAAGAATTACTACCCCCTTAGACCTTCATCCTCAGGTCTTCTTCTGATGTGGGACATCCTCATCTATAAAAAATTGGCAAGAATATTACCTTCTTGTGCCAACGTCATCAAGTGACTAAGGTATGGGTTTATTTCTATTTAATTATTGCTTTCCATGTTTCCCCTACAAATTCATTTTTGGAATGGGAATAGAGATTGACGTGGGTTGTGGGAAATTATGTTTCAAAATATATTCTATACATGTTCATGATTTGTTCATTGTGAACCACTTGTTAAAACTATAAACTCAGAGGGTTCAGGCCAAACGAACATGGACCGACCCCTCCGCTACTCTTCTTTGATGTGTTCATCGAAATGGAGGATGGCGAGGAAGACGACTAAGGCAATGGCGCCACCACCCGCGGCCTCCAAAACCCGCACCGGTTGGGCCACCCGCAGTCGGATCAAGTTGTCACCCTGCCCCGGGCCAAACCCCTTCACCATGCCACCTTAATGCCGAGTCGATGTGCCGCCACCGCCCGCCGTTCCGACCCTCCCTATCGCCATTGTTTGCCATGCCGATCCACCGCGCCTCCGCCGTCCGCTGAGTCGTGCCTCCGTCTATCGAACCGCGTTGCTGCCTAGGCCAAGTCGAGCCGCTATTGTCATCGTTCCCTCACCATGGCCCTCGTAACTGCCTGATCTACCCCCACTATGGCCTTGCGAGCCAGGCCTAACCGAGCTGCCCTCACGGCACCCTCCGAGGCCGAGCCACCTTCGTGGCCCCCTCGCGATCGTCATTCCACTTAGTGGGTTGTGACGAACCTAGCATGTTAGGCCGGGTCAGGCCAGGTCGGTATGACTAGGTCGGACCAAACACCATCCCAATACGACCTATTTACATCATTTGGCCATATAATTTGGACAAGAAATCCATTTGATGAACTATTAGAGGAACTGTAAATCAAGGAGTGAGATGGCCCCCTTGAGTGATACCCCACTGTGATTTGGATTGAGAAAGCGAATGGTCAGGTCAGATGGAGCACAAATCCAACTGGGCCACCTGGACTAAAAGGATAATAACTCACAGACCGGTCATCCGATTGACGCGCCGTCAGTAATGTTGAGACCCTTATGACGTGGGAGACCTTTGAGATACTTCTTCATGGGACTTCATGGCAGTTGGAGTATCGACCAATAGCTTGTGTAGAAGATCCTTTCAGAGCCGAGCGAGCATTGTGCGAGAACCTAGTAGCTGGATGAGACCTGACATGTAATGACCTGGAAATTTCAAGGAAAATTTTCATAATTTCATTGTGATTTTACAAGAACGTAGTTTCTGATGTCACCTGATTTTGAGGACTGGAGTGCCAGGAATAAATTTCCGAATTTTGGCTCGGGTACGTTCAGTGAATGAACGAGAGGGTTTTTATAACTTTTGAACCGGTGCTTGGAATCGAAATATGAGGGCACCGATGGAACCAAAGTGCTGATAATTGCTTAGGAACACTTTTTCCAAAGGTGTGGTTGCTCGGGTGCTGATGTAAAAAAACGTGGGGAATAAAAATATAATTGTTCTATTTTTATTTCTTCACTAAAAGGTTTAAGTGAAATAAAGTTGTGTGTCAACTTAATTTCTCTTTCTATGTGTTAGATCCTAGGAGTGAGAGTTAGAGTGGGACCCACCGGTTGTTAACTTACCATGAGAGGATTAAGGGTGAGGTGGGGCCCACACGAGCCCCCACCTTTTCAAATTCCCTAACTCCATAACCTCCCTTTAAAGTGAGACCACTCACTTCCCGCTCTCTTTTCTGTAATCCTTCATACTCACTTAATTAATTATGTAAGTTATGTGTTTGATATTTAAAAATTGAAATGCACTGCTCGATGAAATAAAATAAGATAAGTCTTATTTTATTTGAGAGGGTTGGTTGTTATGTGGGGAGATTGGGGAGATATAACTCTTTTCTCTTGGGAAGAACTTCATCCTCCCGTCAAGAGCATCAATCCTTTCGCGAATAACGTCATCTCTTCATCAAAGAATGACTCGGCGACTCCATTATCTCCATTCCCTTCCTCCTTCGTGACAAGGGAAGAGACACAGACACGAGAGTTCTCCAATGACACGTAATCATACTCTTATCTCCATGATAAAGAGAAGACGAAGTATCCTCTGACGCTCTCCATCAACGTCTACGGAACCACGCCCCACGATTCCACTTTCCGCGACGCTCTTCAAACATCAACTCGTTATCAACGTTGGGGTTTTTATATATGTTTTAATTCGTTTTATTGATTCTTCATATCCTAAATTCACGACGATGATAACCAAATGAACATGATCATCGTCATGCACCTAAACCATCCTCCTTTTTCTATTTATTCTTCACGTGTTCTTCGTGCGTTCTTCAATGCCAAATAATTATTGATGCTGGAAACACAGAGTTTTGTTGAGCGCAAAATATGTATGTGAAGCCCTTGATGCAAGGATCACAAATATATGATCGTTTAATTTTTCGGTCATGGAACGAAGCCGCAATGGCTTGAGAAAGAAGGAGTCCAAATATTTATTGATGCTGGAAACACAGAGTTTTGTTGGGAACAATATATGGTTGTGAAGCCCTCGACACAAGGATAAAAAATATGCGATCATTTAATTTTTTAGGCTTGGAACGAAGTCACAATGGTTCATGGAAGGAGGCGGCCAAATATTTATCGACGTTGGAAACACAATATTCTATTTTGCGCGACATATAGACGTGGATATCTCGACCCAAGGATCATGAATATGCGATCATTTTAATTTTCGGGCATTGAATGAAGATACAGTGACACACGGATGGGGGAGATGTGGCGGCGCCGATGACCAGAGGTGGCGGCCACAGCTGTCCGGCTGCCTAGAGGTGGGGGCGCCCCAGCGCGCCGCCAGAAGAAAACCCGCCGCGGCATAGACACAGCGGCGAAGAGATGGACCCCATGGCCGGACGGTATCCAGGAGGCAGGGCGGCGCCAGCTGGCGCCGCCGGTTACAACAAGGGGTCGTGCCCCTTGTGTTCCGCTCGGCCAGCGGCGAGTCGCGACCGGCCGGCCGGGCCATGCCAGCCGGGCCAGGCCGTGCCATAGGGGACTGGACCCGGACCTTGGTCGGGCCGACCCGGTTCGGGCTGACACAGGGGGTCTCGGGCCGGGTCGGACCGAGCCCGAACCCCCTTTTTCGGGCAATTTTCGTTCAAATGCCCATAACATGAACTACAGTCCTCTGATCGATGCACCATCAGTTGCAATGAGATCCTGGGATCGATATTGTCGTTTTGGTATATTATACTCAAGGTTTTGGAGAACTTTGGGTAGGGCCGGGTTGGTTCAAAGCCGAAACCAACCGGGCCCTCGATGCAGAAACACTTATAACTTGAGCACCAGACGTCCGATTGACGTGTCGTTGGCCTTGTTGGATTACTCTTGATTAGACGGAACTTTTGAAATACTTCACCGGAGATTTGGATTCAGTTGGATAGTGGGAAGGTTGGATTGTACCCGAAATCCAACCGGGTCCCTGGAACGGAAAAGCTGATAACTTTAAGACCGGACGTCCGTTTGACGAACCGTCAGCGACATTGGTGATCTTGTTTAGAAACGGTCCCTATGAATATACCCTATGAGAGTTCGGGGTACAGTTGAGATACGGCCGGGTTGGTTCGCACACGAAACCAACCGGACCCTTTGGACGAAAAGGATAATAACTCAAAGACCGGGTGCCCGATTGACGTGCCATCTGATGTGTTGAGACCCCTATGACTAGTCGGTCCTTTGAGATACTTCTTCGTGGGACTTTGTTATAACACCCCGAGATTTTATGAAAAATATTCTTTTCATTAATGTCTTGTGTTGTACGCTACACCAAAAGGATCTTGCGGAACACGTATCCTTGACTTGCCTTGCATTACATGCAATCGCGACCTTCCTTGATAGCGTGTGTAGTACGCAATACCGAGTTTCACTAAACAACGATATGCTATTAAAATATTATTAAAACTAGCCGTTATGAATAGTAATAACAACTTTTTGAAATTTTGTAAATTTTATTTTTCAAAATGGACTTCATTTTTGGATTCGGAATATCAAAATTAGCTTAGGGTGATATTTTGGTACTTTTCGGATAACATTCATATTCTGATTAATAGTGAAACTTACTAAATATTAATTTAAAAGAACTTTTTAATAGAAATAATTAATAGTGACAAATTATTAATTTGAGTGGTTTTAAATTATATTTAGAATATATTTCTATAATTTAATACAATTTCGGTCATTGTATGTAATTTCACATTTAAACCAGTTATAAACAAGTGTCAATCTATTGATAGTTATTATCTCTTAAAAACACGCTATTTGTTTTGACGATGGGAACTAATTTTTAAATTAATTAATGCAACTGATATGTTATGAATTTGGTAAAATAGACATCATTTTTGAATTCTTAATATCTAATATATCTTAGTCCTAATTTTTGGTATTTTCCTGGAAACTTTCATTTTTTTTATGAATAGTGAAACCACTAAGTGGTAGTTAAAAAAACAGAATTTTTCCTAAAACATAATTTTACCGCTTCTGTGAGTGGAATTCCGAAAATCCAAGAGACACAGTTAATATCAAGGACTAAAATGTGGTTCAATGAGATGAAAATAATTTTTGGTCAATAGTAACTTTTTACTTTTTTTTACAACGGTTAAAAGTAAATAGGGTAATTAAGGGTAAAAATGATATTATTATTACCCAAACACATGTCCTAATTCTATTAGATAAGTTTAATTCGATCAAAAAAACCTTAGGGATAAAATATGATCATTTAGGCCCACTTTGATTAGATTAGGACATTTATTATTAGTTTATTTAAAGAAGGGTTAAAATAGTTAAAATCAATGTTTAATAAGTAAATCATTTTTAATATGGGGTTATACATAAGATAAATTCGACTATAAATATTCATTAGAAATATCAAAAAACTTTCCTACATAATTTTATTTTATTTTTAATTTTTAGACATTAAATAATTTAATTTATTTATGACACAAAGACAATGTAGTAATTATATTATTAATGAAATATTGACATAATTGATGTTATAAACACCAAAATAAATCTAATTTGAGACTTTTTATGAATTCCACTAATTTTCTAGATTAATATGACATGTTAATATTGATTTAATTAACTTTGTTCGAACTAATTATTCTGGTATGATTTTCACAAAAATCAATTACTAAATAGTGTCAAAATTGACATTAAATAGTTTTTTAAAACAAATATTATATTATTAATTGTTATTTTATTCCTAAAAATCTAAGGTTCGGCCAAATGACTTAGAGAAGGTTATATATATTAATAATAAACAACTTGGGTTTCTTTTGGCTGCTTATAGTAAGTATATTAACCTTATAGTATAAGAACACAAGAAGACACGGTAAAAGTAAAATTATTTAACTTAATGATAAATCTAAATGATAAGGTTAAAATAGGAACCTAAACATGTCTAAATTCAATTGGATGAGATGATTTAGACCCATACCCACCTTAGCGTCAAAATAAATCAATTTGGAGCTATTTAATACCTAATTTTACTTTATAATAAAATAACAGTTTTAGTTATTCCAAAGGTACCCCTCTCCTCACTTATAAAAGGGCACTCCCTCCCTCTCTTCCTCACACAACTTTGATCCTTCAAGATCATCCAACCCCTGACAAATTCTCTTCTCCAATTCCCTAGAAATATCCTAGAGGTTCTGGTCTTCCTCAAAGACCAATTTTAGTGCCCTAAAAGGAGATCTCAAAGAGGCACTTCAAAGAAGAGGTAATTTCTGTTACCGATTCTTTCAACTTTATTTCTTCTTCCACTTATTCTTCTTAGGTTGTTTCATTATGAAGTAATAAAATCAATATCACTAATATACTGATATGTTATTATAAGTATGAAACAACCCTATCTAATCATATATCCATCCTATGGAAAATGAAATCACCGCGCGTGCGTACTTACGGAATACCGTCTCCACGCCGTGGTGAAATCTATTTTCCACCACCACCATACTTGGATGGGTATAATGGTGTAAATAATAACTATATATGATTATTTTAAAGTTATATTGATTCTAAAATAGTATATATACACTCCAATACATTCCCACGATCATGAGAAGGATATCATCGCTCGTGTGTGCGTACGGACTACCGTCTCCACGACGTGATGAGATTCATTCTCCACATTAACCATTCATGAATGATTATAAAGTACATATAATAAGTAATCATGAAATATATGAGATAATAATGATACTGGATTTATGTGTATATATATGTATGTCATCTACTTAATTCCATTCAACTCAATAAGGAAACGAAAATAGCGTTCATGCGTACGTACGGCCTACCGTCTCCATGAACGGTGTATTTCTTTCCATTTACTGATTTATTATATATATGTATATTATGAATATATATTATCTATAAATCATGTTTTTAATCATGATCTAACTAATCATATGAATAAATACAAGTCAAAACACGGACGATAAATGAAACAATTTTACCCAAAACGCTCTTTAACATGGAATTTACAAAAGAACGGGTAATATAAAGTCATAAGTGAACCATATATGATATCATAACAATGAGTATGATTCTGGAATAAGTCAATGTCATTATTTAAATCATTATACAGGAGGTTCGGACACGTACGAAGCAAATCGGACCTAAGGAAAGGGAAATATCACAATATCATTTTTATTCGAGATTGTTTGTACTTTGGTATTTACTGGGGTGTATTTTATCATCCACATCAATGTTTCCTCAAAATGTGATATTAATATACTTATACAATAGTTAATATCCAATTTTACCCTTCGGTGTGTTTTTAGTAAATGATATGAATTGAATCTTTTTTCGTTTTTCATACGAAGTACTTTTTGACTTTTCCAAAAAAAAGTACGAGAAGAAAGTTTTTTTAACTTATACGGCATGAATGGATTTTTAAAACATTATTTCCAAGAAGCTTACTGTACAAGTTTTCATGTTTATTTTTAATCAACTTCTTTTAGTTTAGAATTGTATGACATGTTAAGAAAGGAGAAAGTGTTTTTAATGTAGAAAGGATATTTTCCTCAAGAATGGAGTTAAGTGTTTTATCAAAATTATTTTCCTTCTAAGATAATAAATGGTTCTATTTTTATCCCTAATATTAAATTGATTTAATTATGTTGTGATGGAATTATATTTATGAATTCCTTTATCTTATATGAATTGTTTTATGATGTCCCAATGTTTAAGATTCCCATTTTTATTACATGGGTTATGCTATGATGTATGGTTTATGATTTTGTGGCACACATAAGAATGGTATAATTATGAGATGGGTGGGACCTATATCTCCCTCCTATGCATTGGGTAATGATTTTATATATCCTGAGATAGACATGGCTAGAACGGTAGGTTATACCTGTTCAGTGAAACAGGACTGAAACGAGGAGTGAACTCGGTTCAGAAATGGACTTTGTCCACTAAGATAGTCTTGGCAATGAGTCTTGACTAATTAAAAATGATTCTCTATGATAATGTGTGTATGCCACAAAGTGTCATGTATTATGTTATGATTATTTGGATTACATTTCACTACTATGATTAATCCCATGTTATGAAAACATGATCTCTTTTGCAGGTTCAGATTTCCAAAAGATATGTTCTTATGAATATGATGCGGTTGATATTTCTTTTGTTTACCCTTACTAAGCATTTGAGTTCAACCATTTATGTTTTCATTTCCCTAGGATATAAAGAACTATTTTAGGTAAGAAAAAAAGGGAAGATCTTTATTGGGAGATGTTGAAGATCTTTCACCACGATTAGAAGATTTTATTCCGAGTTTCCAAAGACAATAAACTATTACGGTCCTTGTGTGTTTGTTTTTCATATGTATTATGTATTCCGCAAAAGTAATGTAATATTCATGTACGACAAGATTCGGGTCTCTACAGTTGGTATCAGAGGAAAGGTTTAGTCAACCTTTGGAAACTAGGATGCGAAAACATTAGTGAGACCCCTAGAGATATTTCTAAGCTATGTCTAGGGATGTCCCTAAGGTTAAGTATACATATAGGTTATAGTCCTAGAATTACGCTAACAATCATATAATTAAACCTAAGTTGTTAGATTTTGAAGGTACTCCCCCTTTATTATGTTGTTTTCCCTAGAATGATTTTTTCCTCTCACACTATTCTTTTTGGGTTTTAGACGATGGCTGGAACCCGAAGGAACTGTGTTGATCAATGCAATGGAAAATGAAATGATTGTCCTCTTGAACAAACAAATGCTATGGGAGATGGAGTGAAAAATCTTATTGCTATACTTACACAAGCTATGAATCACTATGGACTTCCAAATGAGCAGAGAAGGGAACAATATTCAATTGAGTCCTTCATGAGGCAACGTCCACCATTTTTCAGTGGGTATTCTGACCCACTTGTTGTTGAACAATAGATCAGTACCACTGAAAAGATATTTTCAGTTCTTCAATGTTATGAACATGATAAAGTCATATTAGCAGTATATCGTTTTGAAGGTGAGGCTGATCAATGGTGGAATCTTATCAAGAATACTAGGCAACGAGATGAAATTGAGTCCATGGAATGGGACGAGTTCAAGAACTTAGTTTTCAATAAGTACATCCCTCGTATTCTTCAAACAAATATGGAGAAAGAGTTTTTTGAACTAAAGCAAAAGGATGATGAATCTGTTGGTGTGTACGAAGTGAATTTTACAAGGCTTGCAAGGTATGCATCTGGCTTTATCATCCATCCTGAAAGTAAAGTTGATCGATTCTTCAGTGGCTTAAAACCAAATATTCGAAGGGAATTAGCTATAAGAGACTGCAGTAGCTATGAAGAAATTGTGTGGTGTGCTATAAATGTTGAAATGGAAGTTGGTGTTATTTATCCAGCTATTAGTTTTGACAAGAAATGAAAGATGGAGTTCAAGAAGAAATCTCAGAATAATGGTGAAAAGAATATGAATGTTTCCTTATGCTCAAAGTGTGGAAAGAAGCATGGTGGAGATTGTATTAAAAGGACAAGTAAATGTTTCAAATGTGGAAAGGAAGGCCATCAGGCATTTGAATGCCGCAATGATAGGAAGAAGATGTCTAATGATTCAAACAAAGGAAGGGATACACAGAATGAACCTACTACACTTCAATGTTTCAAGTGCAAGGAAATGAGGCATTATGCTAATAAGTGCCCTAATCCAAGGGTTAGTGATGATCGATATGAGCAACCACTTAAGTAAAAGGACAAAGGGAAGTCACATGCGATCAACATTGGCGATGTTGAATATGAAAACGATGTGGTGGAATGATTAAGTGTTTATGTAATGGGATTCCAGAATAATGTTGTATATAGTATCGTGGAATATTGGAATATTTATGTTTTGGTCTATTGTGGTTTTCAATAATTTTATGGCATCGATAACCATGAAAAGTGATTGAAATATTTTTGGAAAGTAGATGATGTGCACATAATGAAGGGATAAAGAGAATCTAATATGTTTGATAGTATTGATGAGCTCATGATTGATAGAAGGACTAAGTGATATCATGGTTTGAGGATATAGAATTTTTAGGATTTTGGTATGTGGAAAGTGTTAACTTTTAACTGCATTAATGTTTTCACTAAGGTTCAATGTGTATTCATTTTTCAAGAGAATACATGACTAAGGCCTTCGAATGTTTGGAATGTGACCAACAAGACATATCTCATGATATACAGGGATCAACGATGGTATTAACATGCTTGTTATATGAGCTCTTTGGTAATCGTTTGCACTATAATATGAGATTGGACATTAGTATTATGGATAAGCCTAAATATTGGAAGGGACTATGTTGGACATAAGTTAGTATTGTTTAAGGATAAAAGTTTTTTCGATATTATTGATGGGATGTTATAGTAATGTAGTTTTAGAAAAATGAAAACCTGCAGGACGGGCGACATCTCATCACGTCAGACAAGGCTGTGGGAATCGAACCCACAACCGAAGTGCGACTATCCTTTATCACCTACCACTGGCCTATAGGAAGTCCCTGGTTAGTAGAAACTAGTTTAATTTTATTAGGCGGTATGATATATGAATTATAAGTTCATTTTTGGAAATGTATATGATTAACTTCACCATAGATGGTCTTATGTATTTTTGATAACTTTTGTAACCTTTTGTTTGAGACAGATGGAATGACCTATCATTCTATCACATGATCTGCTAACACTTCACGAATGACAAATCCAACATCATATCTTTAAGAGTTGAAGTGGGAATTGTCCAAAGAATGACCAATAGTGACATAGTACCAAAATCACGAAAGTATTTCTTCTAATTCCAATTTCATCAACTTTAGGGAAATGATCTTGAAAACCAAAAATGTTTTCCTAGTGCTCTTATATCTAATGAATTAGATGGTACCTTAGATCTTCACAAATTTATGGCTTTGTGATTGCTGGATTTTCGATAGCCATGTTCTCTACCACTCTCCATCAGAACATGATGGTTAGATTTCTGTTCAATATCCATATTTTCACCTATGTGGAAACCCAATGATTAGTTTATTTGGGTAACCGTTACGTTTCATACTTTTGTTTTTAAAGAATGGTTTTGGTATTCCTTTTTATGATGTGGGTTTCTATTAAAAAAACTTTCAATTAGTAAACCATTTATAACCGAGACAAATTTCGAGGGCGAAATTCATTTTAAGGGGGATAGAATGTAACACCCTGAGATTTTATGAAAAATATTATTTTCATTCATGTCTTGTTTTGTATGCTACACCAAAATGAGCTTGCACAACATTCATCCTTGACTTTCCTTGCATTACATGCAATCACGACTTTCCTTGATAGCGAGTGTAGTATGCAATACCGAGTTTCACTAAACAACGACATGTTATTAAATATTATTAAAACTAGCAGTTATGAATAGTAATAACAACTTTTTTGAAATTTTTTAAATTTAATTTTTCAAAATTGAATTCATTTTTGGATTCGGAATATCGAAATTAGATTAGGGTGAAATTTTGGTACTTTTTGGATAACATTCATATTCTGATGAATAGTGAAAATTACTTAATTTTAATTAAAAAAAATTTAATATAAATAATTAATAGTGATAAATTATTAATTTGAGTGGTTTTAAAGTATATTTCGAATATATTTTTACAATTTAATACAAAGTTGGTCATTGGATGTAATTTCACATTTAATCCAGTTATAAACAAGTGTCAATCTTTTGATAATTATTATCTCTTAAAAACACGCTATTTGTTTTGATGACGGGAACTAATTTTTAAATTAATTAATGCAACTGATATGTTCTGAATTTGGTAAAATAGACATCATTTTTGAATTCATAATATCAAATACAGCTTAGGCCTAATTTTTGGTATTTTTCTGGATACTTTCATTTTTTTGATGAATAATGAAACCACTAAGTGGTAGTTAAAAAAACTGAATTTTTCATAAAACTTAATTTTACAACATCTGTGAGTGGAATTTCGAAAATCCGAGATACACGGTTAATATCAAGGAATAAAATCTGGTTCAATGAGATGAAAATAATTTTTGGTGAATAGTAACATTTTACTTTTTTTTACCACTGTTAAAAGTATATAGGGTAATTAAGGGTAAAAATGATATTATTTTTACCCAAAAACATGTCCTAATTCTATTAGATAAGTGTAATTTGACCAAAAACAACCTTAGGAATAAAATATGACTATTTAGGCCCACTTGGATTAGATTAGGACATTTATTATTAATTTATTTAAAGAAGGGTTAAAATAGTTAAAAGAAAAGTTTAATAAATAAATAATTTTTAATATGGGGTTATACAAAAGATAAATTCGACTATAAATATTCATTAGAAAGCTAAAAAGAGTTCCTACATAATGGTGTTTTATTTGTAATTTTAAGACATTAAATAATTTAATATATTTATGACACAAAGATGATGCAGTAATTATCTTATTAATGAAATATTGTCATATTTGATCTTATAAACACCAAAATAAATGTAATTTGAAACTTTTTATGAATTAAACTAATTTTATATATTAATATGACATGTTAGTATGGATTAAATTAACTTTTTTCGAACTAATCATTCTGTTATGATTTTCACAAAAATCAATTACTAAATAGTGTCAAAATTGACATAAAATAGTTTTTTAAAACAAATATTATATTATTAATTGTTATTTTATTCCTAAAAATCTAACATTCGGCCAAATGACTTAGATAATGTTATATATATTAATAATAAACAACTTGGGGTTCGTTTGGCTTCTTATAGTATGTTTATTAACCTTACAGTATAAGAACACAAGAAGACACGGTAAAAGTAAAATTATTTAACTTAATGTTAAATCTAAATGATAAGGTTAAAATAGGAACCTAAACTTGTCTAAATTCTATTGGATGAAAGTATTTGGACCCATATCCACATTAGCTTCGAAATAAATCAATTTTGAGCTATTTAAAACCTAATTGGACTCTATAATAAAATAATAGTTTTAGTTATTCCAAAGGTACCCCTCTCCTCCCTTATAAAAGGGGACCCCCTCCCTCTCTTCCTCACACAACTTTGAGCCTTCAAGCTTGGAAAAACACTTCCAAATTCTCTTATCCACTTCCATAGAAATATCCTAGAGGTTCTTTTCTTCCTAAAAGACCAATTTTAGTGCCCTAAAAGGAGATCTCAAAGAGGTGCTTCAAAGAATTTGTAATTTCCATTACCAATTCTTTCAACTTTATTTCTTCTTCCACTTCTAATTATTAGGTTGTTTCATTATGAAGTAATAGCATATGTATCACTCATATATTGATATGTTATTATAAGTATGAAACAACCCTATTTAATCATATATCCATCCTACGGAAAATGAAATCACCGCGCGTGCGTACTTACGGAATACCGTCTCCACGCCGTGGTGAATTCTATTTTCCACCACCACCTTACTTGGATGGGTATAATGGTGTAAATAATAACTATATATTATTATTTTAAAATGATATTGATTCTGAAATAGTATACATACACTCCAATACAGTCCCACGATCATGAGAATGATATCATCGCTTGTGCGTACGTACGGACTACCATCTCCATGACGCGATGAGATTCATTCTCCACTTTAACCATTCATGAATGATTATAAAGTACTTATAATAAGTATTCATGGAATATATGAAATAATAATGATACTAGATTTATGTGTAAATATATGTTTGTCATCTACTTAATTCCATTCAACTCAATAAGGAAAGGAACACAACGTTCAAGCGTACGTACGACCTACCGTCTCCATGAACGGTGTATTTCTTTCCATTTACAGATTTATTATATATATTTATATTCCGAATATATATTATATATAAATCATGTAATTAATCATGATCTAAGTAATCATATGAATAAATACAAGTCAAAACACGGAGAACAAGTGAAATAATTTTACCCAAATGCTCTTTAACATGGAATTTACAAAAGAACGGATAATATAAAGTCATAAGGGAACCATATATGATATCATAACAATGAGTATGATTCTGGAATAAGTGAATGTCATTATTTAAACCATTATACAGGAGGTTCGGACACTTATGAAGAAAATTGTACCTAAGGTAAGGGAAATATCACAATCTCATTTTTATCCGAGATTGTTTGTACTTTGGTATTTACTAGGGTGTATTTTATCATCCACATCCATGTTTCCTCAACATGTGATATTAATATACTTCTACAATAGTTAATATCAAATTTTACCCTTCGGTGAGTTTTTAGTAAATGATATGAAAGGAATATTTTTTCATTTTTCCTACGAAGTACTTTTTGACATTTCCGACAAAAGTACGAGAAGAATGTTTTTTTAACTTATACAGCATGAATGGATTTTTTAAAAATTATTTCCAAGGAGCTTACATTATAAGTTTTCAAGTTTATTTTTAATCAACTTATTTTAGTTTAGAATTGTATGACATGTTTAGAAAGGAATATTGTTTTTAAAGTGGAAAGGATATTTTCCTCAAGAATGGAGTTCAAGTGTTTTATCAAAATTATTTTCCATCTAAGATAATAAAGGGTTATATTTATATCCCTATTATTACATTGATTTAATTATGTTGTGATGGAATTATATTTATGAATTCATTTTATCTTATATGAATTGTTTTATGATGTCACAATGTTTATGATTCACATTTTTATTACATGTGGTATGCTATGATGTATGGTTTATGATTTTGTGGCACACATAAGAATGGTATCATTTTGAGATGGGTGGGACCTATATCTCCCTCCAATGAATTGTGTAAAGATTTTAAATCTCATGAGATAGTCATGGCTGGAACGGTAGGTTATATCGGTTCAGTGAAACAGGTCTAAAACGAGGAGTGAACACGGTTCAGAAAGGGACTTTGTCCACTAAGATAGTATTGGCAATGAGTCTTGACTAATAAGAAATGGTTCTCTATGATTATGTGTGTATTCCCCAATGTTTCATGTTCTATGTTATGATTATTGGGATTAAATTTCACCACTACGATTTATCCCATTTATGAAATCATGGTCTCTTTTACAGGTTAATATTTCCAAAATATATGTTCTTATGAATATGATGTGATTGATATTTCATTTGTTTACCATTACTGAGCATTTGAGATCACCCTTTTATGTTTTATTTTCCCCAGGATATAAAGAAATGTTTTAGGTAGGAACAAAAGGTATGATCTTTATTGGGAGATGTTGAAGATCTTTCACCACGATTAGAATATTTTATTCCGAGTTTCCAAATACACTATACTATTACGGTCCTTGTGTGTTTGTTTTTCTTATGTATTAAGTATTTCGAAAAAGTAATGTAATATTCATGTACGTCAAGCTTCGGGTATCTACAGTTGGTATCAGAGGAAAGGTTTAGTCATCCTTTGGAAACTAGGATGCGAAAACATTAGTGAGATCCCTAGAGATATTTCTAAGGTATGTCTAGGGATGTCCCTAAGGTTAAGTATACGTATAGGTTATAGTCCAAGAATTACGCTAACGATCATATAATTAAACCTATGATGTTAGATATTGATGGTACTCCCCCTTTATTATTTTTTTTCCCTAGCATGATTTTTGCCTCTCACACTATTCTTTTTGGGTTTTAGACGATGGCTAGAACCCGAAAGAACCGTGTTGATCAATGCAATGTATAATGCAATGATTTTCCTCTTGAACAAACAAATGTTATGGGAGATGGAGTGCAAAATATTATTGTTATACTTACACAAGCTATGAATCACTCTGGACGTCAAAATGAGCAGAGAAGGGAACAATATTCTATTGAGTCCTTCATGAGGCAACGTCCACCTTCTTTGAGTGGGTATTCTGATCCACTTGTTGCTGAACAATGGATCAGTACCACTGAAATGATATTTTCAGTTCTTCAATGTTCTGAACATGATAAAGTCTTCTTAGCAGTATATCGTTTGGAAGGTGAAGCAGATCAATGGTGAAATCTCATCAAGAATAAGAGGCAAAGAGATGAAATTGAGTCCATGGAATGGGACGAGTTCAAGAACTTATTTTTCAATAAGTACTTCCCTCGTATTCGTCGAACAAATATGGATAAGGAGTTTCTTCAACTAAAGAAAAAGGATGATGAATCTGTTGGTGTGTACGAAGAGAATTTTACAAGGCTTGCAAGGTATGCATCTGGATTTATCATCCATTCTGAAAGTAATGTTGATCGATTTTTCAGTGGCTTAAAACCAAATCTTCGAAGGGCATTAGCTATAAGAGACTTCAGTAGCTATGAAAAAATTGTGCATTGTGCTATCAAGGTAGAAATGGAATTTGGTGTTACTTATCCATCTAGTAGTTCTGACAAGAAACGAAAGATGGAGTTCAAGGAGAAATCTCATAATAATGGTGAAAATAAGATGAATGTTTCCTTATGCTCAAAGTGTGGAAAAAAGCATGGTGGAGATTGTCTTAAAGGGACAAGTAAATGTTTCAAAAGTGGAAAGGAAGGTCATCGGGTATTTGAATGCCGCAATGATGGGAAGAAGATGTCTAATGATGCAAACAAAGGAAGGGATACACAGAATGAACCTACTACACTTCAATTTTTCAAGTGCAAGGAAATGGGGAATTATGCTAATAAATGCCCTAATACAAGGGTTAGTGATGATCGACATGAGCAACCACATAAGGCAAAGGACAAAGGGAAGTCAAATGCGATCAACATTGGCGATGTTGAATTTGAAAACGATGTGGTGGAATGATTAAGTGTTTATGTAATGGGATTCCAGAATAATGTTGTATATAGTATCGTGGAATATTGGAATATTTATGTTTTGTTCTATTGTGGTTTTCAATAATTTTATGGCATCGGTAACCATGAAAAGTGATTGAAATATTTTTGGAAAGCAGATGATATGCACATAATTTAGGGAGAAAGAGAATCTAATATGTTTGATAGTATTCATGAGCTCATGATTGATATAAGGACTAAGTGATATCATGGTTTGAGGATATAGAATTTTGAGGATTTTGGTACGTGGAAAGTGTTATCTTTTAACTGCATTAATGTTTTCACTAAGGTTCAATGGGTATTCATTTTTCAAGAGAATACATGATTAAGACCTTTGAATGTTTGGAATGTGACCAACAAGACATATCTCATGATATACGGGGATCAACGATGGTATTAACATGCTTGTTATATGAACTATTTGGTAATCGTTTTCACTGTAATATGAGATTGGACAACAGTATTATGGATAAGCCTAAAGATTGGAATGGACTATGTTGGACAGAAGTTAGTATTGTTTAAGGATAAATGTTTTTTCGATATTATTGATGAGATTTTATAGTAATGTAGTTTTAGAAAAAGGACAACCTGCAGGATGGGCGACAACCCATCACGTCGGACAAGGATGTGGGAATCGAACCCACAACCAAAGTGTGACTGGCCTTTATCGCCTACCACTGGCCTACAGGAAGTCCCTGGTTAGTCGAAACTAGTTTTATTTTATTACGCAGTATGATATATGAAGTATAAGTTCATTTTTGGAATCATATACGATTAACTTCACCATAGATGGTTTTATGTATTTTTGATCACTTTTGTAACCTTTTGTCTGAGACAGATGGAATGACCTATCATTTTATCACATGATCTTCTAACACTTCACGAATGACAAATCCAACTTCATTTCATTAAGAGTTGAAGTGGAAATTTTCCAAAGGATGACCAACTGTGACATAGTACCAAAATCATGAAAGTATTTCTTCTAATTCCAATTTCATCAACTTTTGGGAAATGATCAAGAAACCCAAAAATGTTTTCCTAGTGCTCTTATATCCGATGAATTAGATGGTACCTTAGATCGTCACAAATTTATGGCTTTGTGTTGTATGCTACACCAAAAGGAGCTTGCACAACACGCATCCTTTACATGCCATGAATTACATGGAATCGCGACCTTCCTCGATTGCGTGTGTAGTACACAATACCGAGTTTCACTTAACAACGATATGCTATTAAAATATTATTAAAACTAGCCGTTATGAATAGTAATAACCACTTTTTGAAATTTTTTTAAATTTTATTTTTTAAAATGGACTTCATTTTTGGATTCGGAATATCGAAATTAGTTTTGGGTGAAATTTTGGTACTTTTCGGATAACTTTCATATTCTGATGAATAATGAAAATTACTAAATTTTAATTAAAAAGAACTTTTTTAATAGAAATAATTAATAGTGATAAATTATTAATTTTAGTGGTTTTAAAGTATATTTAGAATATATTTTTACAATTTAATACAATGTTGTTCATTGGATGTAATTTCACATTTAAACCAGTTATAAACAAGTGTCAATCTTTTGATAGTTATTATCTCTTAAAAACACGCTATTTGTTTTGATGACGGAAACTAATTTTTAAATTAATTAATGCAACTGATATGTTTTGAATTTGGTAAAATAGACATTATTTTTGAATTCTTAATATCAAATATAGCTTAGGCCTAATTTTTCGTATTTTTTGGAAACATTCATTTTTTGATGAATAGTGAAACCACTAAGTGGTTGTTAAAAAACTGAATTTTTCATAAAACTTAATTTTACCGCTTCTGTGAGTGGAATTTTGAAAATCCGTGAGACACGGTTAATATCAAGGACTAAAATGTGGTTCAATGAGATGAAAATAATTTTTGGTGAATAGTAACTTTTTACTTTTTTTACCACGGTTAAAAGTTAATAGGGTAATTAAGGGTAAAAATGATATTATTATTACCCTAACACATGTACTAATTTTTTTGGATAAGTTTAATTAGACCAAAAACAACCTTAGAAATAAAATCTTACCATTTAGGCCCACTTGGATTAGATTAAGACATTAATTATTAATTTATTTAAAGAGTGGTTAAAATAGTTAATATCAAAGTATAGTAAGTAAATCATTTTTAATATGGGGTTATTCATAAGAGTAAATTCGACTATAAATATTCATTAGAAAGATAAAAATATTTCCTACATAATGGTATTTTATTTGAAATTTTTAGACATTATATAATTTAATATATTTATGACACAAAGATGATGTAGTAATTATCTTATTAATGAAATATTGACATAATTGATGTTATAAATACCCAAATAAATGTAATTTGAGACTTTTTATGAATTAAACTTATTTTATAGATTAATATGACATGTTAGTATTGATTTTATTAACTTTTTTAGAACTAATAATTCTGGTATTATTTTCATAAAAATCAATTACTAAATAGTGAGAAAATTGACATAAAATAGTTTTTTAAAACAAATATTATATTATTAATTGTTATTTTATTCTTAAAAATCTAAGGATCAGCCAAATGACATAGATAAAGTTATATATATTAATTATAAACAACTTGGGGTTCTTTTGTCTGCTTATAGTAACTTTATTAACCTTATAATATAAGAACACAAGAAGACACGGTAAAAGTAAAATTATTTAACTTAATGTTAAATCTAAATGATAATGTTAAAATAGGAACCTAAACTTATCTAAATTATATTGGATGAGAGGCTTTCGACCCATCACCTCCTTAGCTTCGAAATAAATCAATTTGGAGTTATTTAAAACCGAATTTGACTTTATAATAAAATAATAGTTTTAGTTATTCCAAAGGTACCCCTCTCCTCCCTTATAAAAGGGCACCCCCTCCGTCTCTCCCTCACACAACTTTGAGCCTTCAAGATTGGCCAACCCCGGAAAAATTTTGTTCTGCACTTTCCTAGAAATATCCTAGAGGTTCTGGTCTTCCTCAAAGACCAATTTTAGTGCCCTAAAAGGAGATCTCAAAGAGGCGCTTTAAAGAAGAGGAAATTTCTGTTACCGATTCTTTCACCTTTATTTCTTCTTCCACTTCTTCTTCTTAGGTTGTTTCATTATGAAGTAATAACATCAGTATCAATCATATACTTATATGTTATTATAAGTATGAAACAACCCTTTTTCACCATCTATCCATCCTATGGAAAATGAAATCACCGCGCGTGCGTACGTACGGAATACCGTCTCCACGCCGTGGTGAAATCTATTTTCCACCACCACCTTACTTGGATGGGTATAATGGTGTAAATAATAACTATATATGATTATTTTAAAGTGAAATTTATTCTTAAATAGTATACATACACTCCAATATAGTCCCACGATCATGAGAACGATATCATCGCTCGTTCATACGTACGGACTACCGTCTCCACGACGCGATTAGATTCATTCTCCACTTTAACCATTCATGAATGATAATAAAGTAAATATAATAAGTAATCATGATATATATGACATAATAATGATACTGGATTTATGTGTATATATATGTATGTCATCTAATTAATTCGATTCAACTCAATAAGGAAACGAAAACAGCGTTCATGCGTACGTACGGCCTACCGTCTCCATGAACGGTGTATTTATTTCCATTTACTGATTTATTATATATATGTATATTCTGAATATATATTATATATAAATAATGTTTTTAATCATGATCTAAGTAATCATATGAATAATTACAAGTCAAAACACGGACGACAAATGAAACAATTTTACCCAAAACGCTCTTTAACATGGAATTTACAAAAGAACGGATAATATAAAGTCATAAGTGAACCATATATGATATCATAACAATTAGCATGATTCTGGAATAATTCAATGACATTATTTAAACCATTATACAGGAGGTTCGGACACTTACGAAGCAAATCATTCCTAAGGTAAGGGAAATATCACAATCTCATTTTTATCCGAGATTGTTTCTACTTTGGTATTTACTGGGGTGTATTTTATCATCCACATCCATGTTTCCCCAACATGTGATATTAATATACTTCTACAATAGTTAATATCCAATTTTACCCTTCGGCTAGTTTTTAGTAAAAGATATGAAAGTAATCTTTTGTCGTTTTTCATACGAAGTACTTTTTGACTTTTCTGACAAAAGTACGAGAAGAATGTTTTTTAAATTTATACGACATAAGTGGATTTTTAAAACATTATTTCCAAGAAGATTCCTTTACATGTTTTCATGTTTATTTTTAATAAACTTCTTTTAGTTTAGAATTGTATGACATGTTAAGAAAGGACATGTGTTTTTAAAGTAGAAAGGATATTTTCCTCAAGAATTGAGTTCAAGTGTTTTATCAAAATTATTTTCCATCTAAGATAATAAAGTGTTCTATTTCTATCCCTATTATTACATTGATTTAATTATGTTGTGATTGAATTATATTTATGAATTCCTTTATCTTATATGAATTGTTTTATGATGTCACGATGTTTAAGATTCCCATTTTTATTACATGGGTTATGTTATGATGTATGGTTTATGATTTTGTGGCACACATAAGAATGGTATCATAATGATATGGGTGGGACCTATATCTCCCTCCAAAGCTTTGGGTAAAGATTTTATATCTCATTAGATAGACATGGCTAGAACGGTAGGTTATACCGGTTTAGTGAAACAGGACTGAAACAAGGAGTGAACTCGCTTCAGAAAGGGACTTTTTCCACTGAGATAGCCTTGGAAATGAGTCTTGACTAATAAGAAATGAATATCTATTATTTTGTGTGTATGCCACAAAGTTTCATGTTTTATGTTATGATTATTTGGATTACATTTCACTACTATGACTTATCTCATGTTATGAAATCATGATCTCTTTTGCAGGTTAAGATTTCCAAAAGATATGTTCTTATGAATATGATGTGATTGATATTTCTGTTGATTACCCTTACTGAGCATTTGAGCTCACCTTTTTATGTTTTCTTTTCCCCAGGATATAATGAAAGGTTTTAGGTAAGAAAAAAATGGAATATGTTTATTGGGAGATGTTGAAGATCTTTCACCACGATTAGAAGATTTTATTCCGAGTTTCCAAAGACACTAAACTATTACGGTCCTTGTGTGTTTGTTTTTCTTATGTATTAAGTATTCCTAAAAAGTAATTTAATATTCATGTAGGTCAAGCTTCGGGTCTCTACATTTGTGATACCTGGAGTATCGACCAGTAGCTCGTGGAGCGGACCCTCCTGGAGATGAGCGTATGGAGTACGGAGACCGTGTAGCCGGCTGAGACTTGACGACTTCTTGACCGACTCGACTTGGAGTGGGTCGACTAACCCAGTGGACGGAGCACTACTTTGTTTGTGTGCAGACCCATGGTGGACGGAGCACTATTGAGTTTGGGTGTAGACCCACGATACTCGTCTAGAGACTACCTCTGTAGGCTATTTGGGGGAATGCACTACTGTGTTTGGGTGGCAGACCCTGGTGGGAAGCACTACTGTGTTTGGGTGGCTGACCCATGGTACTCGAAAGGAGGAGTACCTCAGCAGTCTTAGGTTAGTGAGAAGTACCTCAGAGTCGTGACAGGATCACTGTACTCGACAGAGACAGGGCTCTTTAGCAGTTATGGTTTCGATAAATGAAAATCATGGTTTGAGCTGAGTCTATGACCTTTTTGTTTTACTTTTGATTAATATGGGTCACTTGATTACTTAGGTATAGGTATGTGCATATACATGGGTAGTGGTTATCCGTTGATTTCATAATCTTAGTGTTTCCTCATGATTGAGATGGGTTACTTGATAACTTAGGTATATGTGTGGGCATATACCTAAGTAGAGGTTATCTGTTGAGATATTTATTTGTTGTTATCCTTGATTGATTTAGTGAGACCTTGAGGGTCTCGAGGTCCCTACTGAGTATCGTTATACTCACCCTTGTACAGGCTATGCCCACACCTCATTGTGTTGGTTGTAGACGAAGGGCAGCGCTGACCGAGCCCGAGTGTTCTAGGACTGCACGGTACCCGAAGGTGGATCTCCGACGAGTCAATATCCGGAGGTGGACTTCCTGACGTGACGATACTCGGAGGAGGTTTACATGAGAGTGCATTGTAGAGGATATCTGTACCTACCCTTCATGTAGGATCTGTGTTGGACAATCAAGGAGCTGCTCTATCTGTACCTACCCTTCAGCTAGGATCCGTGGTGGATGATCCAGGAGTTGCACTATCTGTACCTACCATTCAGGTAGGATCCGAGGTGGACGAACCAGGAGCCGCTTCTATTCTTCCAGTTGTTTGACTTTTCTATTGTATTTCCTTTCAGCTATAGATGTACTTTTCAGTTGGGTTTGTATTCTGGCCCTTTTTACTTTTCAGCACTTTCTTTTGTACTTAGAGTTTTAATTCCGCTTGTACTCTATGGTGATTGTTTATTTTTATAAAGGCAATGCCTTCCCAGTTATCAGGATTTACGCCTTTGGTTCTAGACTCCAACCCCTGGCCAATGGAAGGAAGGCTTGGGTTAGTCACAACATGGGCCCCGAGGATAGGTCGTGACAAATTGGTATTAAATTATTCAGTTCTGCTGTATGACTTATAACTCTTATTTTTTCTTTTATGTCATGCAATAGTGTTACGGGTACCGAGTGTGGTGTTCAGTTCAGGGAGTCCAGTGTTGGTGCGGAGGCCAACGTATCCATACACCAGGACCCTGACTACTAATTTCTGACTTTATACACGAAAACACTGATTGCGTGTGTGATTCCAAAATTTTAAAGGCAGCTCAAAACAGGTCATCTCACTAGGTATAAAATGTTGATCGAGTCGCATCTATTCATGATGTCTCCTCACAGACAGTTAGTTGGAGTTCTGAGATTGTACTCGATGGCGGACCACCGAGCGACGAGGCTCCAGTGTAGGGCCCTCTTTCTAAGTTGGCACCCACAGGTGGTGTACCAGCAGCACCACCACCTTTTGGGCAATATATGCCACCAGCCATACTAGCAAGATGTGCACGCTGGCAGAGCATGTTGCACGAGTTCCAGTAGTAGAGGCCTCCAAGGTTACAAGGCGAGGCAGATTCCCAGACATCATAGCACTGGCTGGAGGCGATTGCTAGATTTTTCCGCCTATTTGAGACATCAGTAGAGTGGATGGTGGACATGGCTATTAGTTTTTTCCAGTGAATGACCATGAGGATGGTATGCCTAGTGATGAGGCTTCGGTACATGGACTGATGCCTGAGGTAGTGCCTTCGGGTAGTGTGTCAGCTATACATCACTACTTGTTGGTGAATAGTTACAACCGGCAGTACCGGTAGGTGACACATGTAGGCTTACATCCTTACACGTTTTCCAACATCAGATACCCTCATGTTCTGAGGAAAACCTGACTCACAGGTGGTTGAGGACTGACTTGAGGAGGTGGCTGAAAGTTTTTGAGAGCTTATACAGCTTCGGCAGGACGACGTGTTGGTAATTGAGAATTCATCAAGGAGTACTGAGCATTCTAGGTACTCGATGAATACGTTTCGATCAATTCTATAGAGCTCGGACCTCTGAGCATGGTTCGTTTAAAGATATATGAGCCAACACCTTTTCTCTATGCATTCCTACTTATGTTAGGGTGCTTGAAAGAACCTTTGTGGTTGAGAATTCTTTTGCTGAATGGATGCAGTCAGTGAAGGTTAGCAGTGGGAAAGCTGGAAACTGGTGCCAGTCTCAGAGACTTGGGTGTGCGAATGTTTCAAGAAGAAGTAAAAAATGTCACATTATTCTGCGAAGCAGTAGATGTGGAGGCAGATCTAGGAGAGCAGCATGAGGTGGTTTACATTTCAAAATGTTACAATCACCCACCTTTGTAGCCCCTGCCAGGCTCAGGGAGCTAGAGGGCAGGGGAAGAGAGTAGTTGCTTACGGTCAAAGAGTGTGACCCAATGGCTCGAAAAATTATTAAAGGGACAGTCTATGTCCACTACTAGCTACCATAGTAACAGATATTGATATGAATCATTCCAACCTTCCACGAATCATGTCCCAGACCTAATGTTTCTGGTAGGGTGTAGACTTGACCCTCACGTCTGGAGATACCTTGGGAGGAGACACTATAATCACACTTACACCAATAGTGTGGTCTGATCCACGAGGCGAGAGTTTCGGTTGGAATCTCTTGGTTGTAGTGTTGACGCCATATGACGTTGGTCTCGGTATGGATTGGATTCACAGTTCATGATAAGATTGACTGTATAAGGAAAAAAGGTGGTGGTTTATCTACAATGTTGGCATGGGTTTTTTCTTGGTCGGTAGAAAGGAAAACCCAGGCACCACAGGATGGAATCATGCATAGAAATGGGTATCTGATCACTCTTGAGTCGACCAACTTCACCCATGTGGTAGAAGGATTTTTGTGTTTCAGTTATAATCAGGAAAGGGAGACCTCTAGAGTTTGAGAATGAAGATCATGTACATATACGGGTCACACCTCGACGAGGTTTATGGAGGTGTGGTCGAGGTGGCAAGTAATCTCATAAGTTCAGAGAAACTTTTCATGTCCTCAGCTGGGTAGGAAAGGTGGATTACCGTTTGACCCATCCACCTCAGTTGCACCAGGTGCACAACGACTTCCACGTATCTCAACTGGGGAGATACATGCTTGACCTGATGCATATCAACGACCATGAGGAGCTGGATGTTGGCGATCAGGTGACTTTTGCGGGGTTCCTGTAGAGGTTGAGTATCGACAGGAGCGGGTCCTATGAGGACGGTTGATTCCTCTTGTGCACTTTTTCCTGTAGCACGGGAACCACTAGGTGAGAACATGGGAGCGGAAGGCTCAGATGCGTGCTCAGTACCGCTTTTTTATACCTAGTTTGTGTTAGAGCTCTATGGGGATGTAAAGCCTTGAGGTGCGAGTAATGTAAAGACCTAGAAATTTCAAGGAAATATTTTTCATAATTTATTTGAGATTTTACAAGAACGCAGCTTCTAACGGCACCAGATTCTGAGACAATGTGTGCCCGAAATCAATTTCCGAAGTTTGGCTCGGGTACATTCAGTGAACAAACGAGTGGGTTTTTCAAGCTTTTGAACTGGTGCTCGGAATCGAAATCTGAGGGCACAGATGGAACCACAGCACCGATAATTTCTTAGGAACACCTTTTTCGAAGGTGAGGTTGCTCAGGTGTTGATGTAAAAAAAAGTTGGGAATAAAAATTTAAATGTTTTATTTTTATTTTCATCACTAAGCGGTTTTAGTGAAATAAAGTTGTGTCTCAACTAAATTTCTCTTTCAAAGTGTTAGTTCATAGGTGTGAGAGTTGGAGTGGGACCCACCAGTTGTTAACTTCACATGAGAGGATTAAGGATGAGTTGGGGCCCACACGAGCCCCCACCTTTTCAAATTCCTTAACTCCATAACGCCCCTTTAATTTGAGACCACTCACCTCCCCCTCTGTCTTCTTTAATCATGCCAACTCACTTAATTAATTAAGTGAGTTATGTGTTTGATTTTTAAAAATTGAAATGCTTGGATTGATGTAATAAAATAAGATAAGTCTTATTTTTTTAAGAGGGTTGGTTGTTGTGAGAGGAGATTGGGGAGATATAACTCTTTTCTCTGGGGAATAACTTCATCCTCCCGTGAAGAGCGTCAATCCTTCCGCGAAGAACGTCATCTCTTCAACGAAGAATGACTCAGCGACTCCAGTATCTCCATTCCCTTCCTCCTCCGCAACAATGGAAGAGACACCGACGCAGGAGTTCTCCAACGACATGTAATCATCCTCTTCTCTCCGTGACAAATAGTAGACGATGTCTCCTCAGACGCTCTCCGTCAACGTCTATGGAACCATGCCCCGCGACGCTGCTTTCAGCGACGCTCTTCGAACATCAACTCGTTATCTGGGTATGGGTTTTTATATATGTTTGAGTTAGTTTTATTGATTCTTCATATCCTAAATTCACGAAGATGATGACCAAATGAACATGATCATCGTCCTGCACATAAACAATGCTCTTTTTTCTTTTTATTCTTTACGTGTTCTTCATGCGTTCTTCAATGAAAAATATTTATTGACACTAGAAACACAGAGTTTTGTTGAGCACAATATATGGATGTGAAGCCCTTGACGCAAGGATCAAAAAATTGCGATCGTTTAATTTTTTGGGATTTGAACGAAGCCGCAATGGCTCGCGAAAGAAGGCGTCCAAATATTTATTGGCACTGGAAACACAGAGTTTTGTTTGGAGCAATATATGGATGTGAATCCCTCGACGCAAGGATCACAAATATGGGATCGTTTAATTTTTCGGGCTTGGAACGAAGCCGCAATGGCTCGCAGAAGGAGGCGGCCAAATATTTATCGACGCTGGAAACGCAATATTCTGTTGATCGGAATATATGGACATGGAGCTCTCGACCTGAGGATCGCGAATATTCGATCATTTTAGTTTTCGGGCATTGAATGAAGATATAGCAACTCACGGAAGGGGGAGACATGATAGAGTCGATGACTGGAGGCGGCGGCCAGAGCAGTCCAGCAGCCTGGAGGTGGGGGCGCCCCAGCACGCCGCTAGAAGAAAATCCGCCACTGCACAGCATCATCGGCGAGGTGCTGGTCCCCACGGCCGCATGGGATCCGGGAGGCAGGGCGGTGCCATTAGGCGCCACCAGTTACAACAAGGGGTCGCGCCCCTTGTGTTCCGCTCGGCCAGCGTTGAGTCGCGGCCAGCCTGCCATGCCGGGCCGCGCCCTAGTGGGCCGGAACCAGACCTGGGTTGGGTTTACCCGGTTCGGGCTGACCCAGGGGGTCTCGGGCCAGGTCGGACTGGGCCCGAACCCCCTGTTTTTGTGCAGTTTTCGTTCAAATTCCCATAACATGCACTACAGACTTCCGATCGATGCACCGTCAGTTGAGATGCGATCCTTGGATCGAGTTGGTCGTTTAGGAATTTTGCACTCAAGGTTTCAGAGAACTTTGGGTATGGCCGGGTTGGTTCGAACCCAAAACCAACCAGGCCCTCTGAGCGGAAATGCTTATAACTTGAGCTCCGGACGTCCGATTGATGTGCCGTCAACCTTGTTGGATTCCTCTTGATGAGAAAGAACTTTTGACATACTTTGTCTGAGATTTGGATGTAGTTGGATAGTGGCTGGGTTGGATTGTACTCGAAATCCAACTGGGCCCCTGGAACGGAAAAGATGATAACTTTCAGACCAGGGGTCCGTTTGACGAACCATCAGCAGCATTGGTGATCTCATTGAGAAACGGTCCATATGAATATACCCTATGAGAGTTTGTGGTATAGTTGAGATATGGTTGGTTTGGGTCGCACACGAATCAAACCGGACCCCTGGGATGAAATGGCTAATAACTCACAGACCGAGCGCCCGATTGATGCATCGTCTGTTGTGTTGAGACCCCTATGACAAGGCGGTCCTTTGAGATACTTCTTCTTGTGACTGTGTGATACTTGGAGTATCCAATAGTAGATCATGGAGAGGAACCTCCCGGAGATGAGCGTACGGAGTACGGAGACCGTGTAGCCGGCTGAGACATGACGACTGCTTGACCGACTCGACTTAGAGTGAGTCAACTGGACCAGTGGATGGAGCACTACATTGTTTGGGTGCAGACCCATGGTAGACGCATCACTACTGAGTTTGGGTGAAGACCTGCGGTACTCGTCCAGAGAGTACCTCTGTAGGCTATTAGGGGAATTCACTAATGTGTTTGGGTGGCAGACCCCAGCGGGAATCACTACTATATTTGGGTGGATGACCCGAGGTATACTATAGGAGGAGTACCTCAGCAGTCTTAGGTTAGTGAGCAGTACCTCGGAGTCGTGACAGGATCACTGTACTCGACAGAGACGGGGCTCTTCAGCAGTTACAGTTTCGATAAATGAAAATCATGTTTTGAGCTGAGTCTATGACCTTTGTGTTTTCTCATGATTGATATGGGTCACATAATACCTTAGGTATATGTATGGGCATATACCTAGGTACTGGTTATCCGTTGATTCCATAATCTTAGTGTTTCCTCATTATTGAGATGGGTTACTTGATAACTTAGGTATATGTATGGGCATATACCTAAGTAGAGGATACATGTTTAGATCTTTCTATGTGGTTATCCTTGTTGGATTTAGTTATACCTTGAGGGTATCAGGTTCCCTAATGAGTATCATTATACTCACCCCTGCACGGGCTATGCCCGCACCTCGTTGTGTTGGTTGCAGACGACGGGCAGCGCTAACAGAGGCTGAGTGTTCGAGAACTGGACAGTACCCAGAGGTGGATCTCTGACGAGTCAGTATCCGGAGGTGGACTTCATGAAGTGAAGATACTCAGAGGAGGTTGAAAGGCGACAGCTTTGTAGAGGCTATTTGTACCTACCCTTCAGGTAGGATCTGTGGTGGACGATCCAAGAGTTGCGCTATTTGTACCTACCCTTCATGTAGGATCCGTGGTGGATGACCCAGGAGCTGCGCTATTTGTACCTACCCTTTAGGTAGGATCCGAGGTGGACGACACAAGAGCTTCTTCTATTCTTCTAGCTGTTTGTATTTTCAGTTGTATTTCATTTCCCTTGTAGCTATACTTTTCAGTTGGGTCTGTATTCTGGCCCATTTTACTTTTCAGCACTTTCTTTTGTACTTAGTGTTTTACTTCCTCTTTTACTCTGTGGTGTTTGTTTAATTATATAAAGGCATTGTCATCCCTGTTATCAGTATTTACGCCTTTTGTGCTAGTCCCCAGCCCCTGGACTATAAAAGGCGGGTTTGGGATAGTCACGTCATGGGCCCTGAGGATGGGTCGTGACATGAGATCTGTTGACCGTTTAGAATCAGAGTTACTCGACTGGTGTAGTGGGGAGGTCCTTGGTGACACGGGAGACCCACGGTGGGGAGTTCCTTGGTGACGCAGCGGACCCACAATACCTGAAAAGAGGAGTACCTTAGCATTCTATGAGGGGGAGAGCCTCTGTGTGACGTAGTAGACCCACGGTGGGGAGAGCCTTAGTGACGCATCAGACCCACGTTACTCGACATGAAGAGTGCCTCAGTTGTCCAAGGTTAGTGGTATGTGCCTCTGTGTGACATGGCAGGCCCACTATACCTGATTGAGTAGGAGTTATCTAGTAGCCGAGGGTTTGTAATTTTACTTAATACTACCCCTAGAATATATCATGGTGTGAGATAAGTTAGTACCTCTGTGTTTTCCTCATGATGTGATGAATTACTTGATAACATATATATATGTATGGTCATATACATATATAAGGTTATCTATTGATTTAATAATTGGTGTTTTATCCCTATCAGATTATGTGAGAACTAGAGGGTATCGGGGTCAATACTGAGTATTGTTATACTCACCCCTACATGGGATATGCCCGCTCCTTGTTGTTCTGGATTTAGACGATGAACAGTGCTGGCTGAGGATGAGAGTACTAGGACTGGATGGCACAAGGAGGTGGACCATACGACGAGTCAGTTCATGGAGGAGATGGACAGATGATGAGTTTTGAAGAGGTTATCTATACCTACCCTTTAGGTAGGAACCTTGAAGGACAACCCAGCATCTGAATTTCCCTTTTCTACAGTTTTACTTGTACTTTCCAATTGGGCTTGTATTCTGGCCCCTTTTTACTTCCAGTAGTCTTTTTTATACATGTTATTTTGTGTTTCGTATCCAGCTATGTTCTTTCTCATGTGTGAGTTTACAGGTTATAAATGAAATTCCATCCCCGTTTAAGGAAATTAGGCCTTTGGTGCTAGTCACCAGCCTCTGGCCAATAGAAAGCGGGCTTGGGGTAGTCATGGGACGGGCCTCGGGGGACTGGTCGTGACAAATTGGTAAAAGGGGAGTCAGTTCTACCGCATAACATAGGACTTTGAAAATTCTTTTTAAGGGCAATAGTGTTAAGGGTTGATAGTCTGGTATCAGTTTAAGGGATCTATTGTTCTTGTGGCGGTTGAAGTATACATACACCATGACCCTGACTTCTGATTTTTGACTCAGTGAATGAAAAAAACCGATTCCTTGTGTTATTTCAAGAGTCTACTTTGTGAACTCTTTGAGTCATCTCACCATGTCTGATCACTATGTATAACATTTAGACCATAACACACTTGTTTCTTTTCGTAATGTTTCCAAATAGACCCACAGGCAGTTGAAGATATGATGGATGCCATGTTGAGAGTTTTCCAATCGGTTGGGACCCCAGCTAATATCATGGTGATCCATGCCACCGACCTTCTATAGTAAGTAACAAGAATGTGGGGGAGCTTGATGCTCGAGGTTCACGATGAGGTGATGCATCTCTGGGCAGACTTTGAGAGCATGTTTCGGGCAGATTTTTTCCCATCGACTCTTTGCATAGTGCACATACATGATCTTCTAAATCTATAGCAGGGCAGCATGACTGTGGCATTGTACTCATCGAGGATCACTGAACACTCACACTACTCCGTAGATATGGTGAAGGACCCTTTCATTAGGGGTCGGACCTTCGAGCAGGGACTCAGGCGGGTGATCAGGGCGTCAGTGATCTCACTCACCAACCCGTGCTAGAGGGGGTGTTAGAGAGAGGATACATGGTGGAGAGTTTCCTTTGGTAGTTTTCACCAACGGTGAGACCCACTACCAGTTTTCACAAAGTGGAGTATACTGCGGCTGGCAACAGACAAATGTCGTAGAGGTCCAAGGGGACTAGACCTACCGGTTGATGACCGCATGAATCAGGATCAGTTGTACGGGGAACCAGTAGCGGATCCAGTCATTCCAAGAGCAGACTATGTTACGCATGAGGCAATTAGGTTCACAAGATTCGTGACTATCTCGTACGTCATTCCAGTGATCAGTAGATGGTTGGAGGACTACCTAGATAGAGACAGAGATTCAAACGAGGAGGTCTGTAGGGAGAAGGCGGACATGGCCAAGGAGCTGGCCATGAATCTGTATGTGTTCAAGGATTCAAGGTGTTTCTGGTACCTCCACTCGGTGGTCCACCCCAACCACATGTAGTTGGTGGATAGGGGTGAGCTCATCTACAGGCAGATGAGACCTACAATCACGACACATAGAAGATGATACAAGGTACGATTTTTGTTTACTCCAACTTTTCTACAATACTTATAGACATAAGTGTTAATTATTCTTTTATTTCCACTTCCCTCATTCAAATCTCAGAGATTCTGAAGGATCCATTGGCTCGATCATTACTTCTAACGACTCATATGAGAGTGGATTCGACGATTATGCACTGGTTTCGGCAGTGCGATCTTAATCAAGGAGAAAAGAGCTTCGGCTGAGATCTCCCAGTAGAAGCGTCGAGACCTTATGACATCATCTTGGGTATGGATTGGTTATCTACAATTCATGCTCAGATTGACTATATTAGGCACATGGTTCGGGGTATCCACATGGATGGGAAACATTTTTCCTTCACCGGAAAGAAGGGAGCCTTTGCATTATAGGTTAGACGTACAAGGAGGAGAGTGCATCCTATCACTCATCAGTTGTATTGCCTTACCCTCAGAGCGGTTGATGTGGAGGGTCTGAATTATCCTATAGTGTTGGACAAGTACATGGATGTTTTCCCAAATTATGTTTTAGGTATATATATTCACAGAGAGGTAGACTTCTACATTGACTTGTACCCTAGGAAGAAACAAATATCTACACCAGCATATCGGATGGCTCCTGTGGAGAATTGTGAGGTGCAGGTCCAGCTTGAGGACTTATAGGTGAAGGGATTCATCTGGCCCAGTGTTTCTCCCTAGGAAGCCCAAATTCTATTTGCCAAAAAGGAGAATGAGAGCTTGAGGCTTGGTGTTGACTATCAGCGCTTGAACCAAGTGACCGTGAAGAACATGTACGCACTTCTGATGATTGAATACATCTTTGATTAGCTGAAGGGAGAACGATGGTTCTTGAAGATTGACCTAAGATCAGGATACCACCAGCTCAGAGTTCGAGGTGATGATATCTCGAAGACGACATTCAGATATTTGTACGACCATTATGAGTTCTTAATTATGCCATTCAGTGTAACAAACGCTCCAGTAGTGATCATGGGGATCATGAACATGATCTTTCGGATTTACATTGATCTCTTTTTTGTACTCTTCATTGATTACATTCTGGTCTACTCTACTATTGATGACGAGCATGCCTATCATTTACAGGTAGTACTGGACACACACTAAAATCACCGGCTTTATAGTAGGCTCTCGAAGTTCCAGTTCTGGATCTTAGAGGTTAACATTATGTGACATGTCTTATCGGAGGTAGGAGTTGCAGTGGATCCAACAATGATTGAGGCGATACAAGCTTGGGAGCCACATAGGATTCTGACGGAGGTACAATGTTTCTTGGGTTTGGACGGATATTATTGGAGGTTTGTGCCAGACTTCTAAAGAGTTGCAAAACCACTATCAGCCTTCACAAAGAAGGGGAAACCATTCGTTTTGTCAGAGAAATTACAGCGGAGTTTTCAAGAGTTGTGGAAGAGGCTGACTGCTGCCCCCATCTTGATGCTTCCAGTAGAGGGCATAGGTTACGTAGTTTAATACAATGCATCAGGGACCAGACTCGGATTTGTCTTAATGCAGGAGCTAGCAGTGATCACATATGGATCTCGAAAGCAGAGGCAATATGAGCAGATCTACCCAACCCATGACCTGGATTTAACTTCAGTGGTGTTCACCATAATGATGTGGCGACCCTAACTGACGAGTGAGCATTTTTTTGTATAATCTGATCAAAAATGTCTCAGGTATATCATCTCTCAGAAGGACCTGAACCTGAGGCAGTGACATTGGCTTGAGTTCCTCCCAAATTATGAATTCAATATAGTCTATACTCCTAGTAAGGTGAATGTTGTTGGAGATGCACTCAGTAGGAGGTCTGGTATACAGCTTCTAGGTGAGGCGACAGAGTAGCTGGCAACTTTATAGATATCATTTGTGGATAGAGATGGAGAAACATTCATTCAGTATCTTACAGTCACTCTGCCACTTTTTCAGTGAGTCAGGGAGGAACAACGTGGGGATGGTAACAACGAGGCTCGACGTGCTCGAATATCCATATGAGAGGCACTTGATGGATTTTATGATGGTGGGGAGCACATCATACTTTTAAGAGGATGTACCTTGGTACTAGTGTCACATCAGAATTAAGTGTTGAGGGAGTTCCACACATCCCATCTAATGGTACATCCATGAGTGGAGAAGATGTACAAGGATCTCGAACGACAGAACTGGTGGCCGGGAATGAAGAAAGCAGTTGCAGAGTTTCTCTCTCGGTGCCTGGGATGGGATATCCATGGACTTCATGACTGGACATCCACGTACATCCATGGGACATGAATTGATTTGGTTGATCGTCAACCGACTCAACAATTTGACCCACTTCTGACCAATCAGACTGCAGGGTTCAGTTGAGAGCATGGGGCACCTCTATGTGCATGGGATATTGGGGTTACATGGAGTAATTTCTATGATTTTTACCAATCGTGAGGCACATTTTACTTCGCTCTAGGGATGGGGATGCAGGGGATTTTGGGACGCAGCTTCATTTAGCACTGCCTTCCATCCTCAGCCGGATGACCAGAAAGAGTAGACCATTCAGAACATCATGGACATGTTTTTGTGCTTGTGTCCTCGACTTCAGTTCCAAGTGGTAGGATCACTTATCTTTGGTGGAATTTGAATACAACAGCAAAAATCACTCCTCTATTGGGATGGAACCTTTTGAGGCGTTGTATGGGTGACCTTGGAGATCACCCTTGTGGTGGACTAGCCCAGGGGAGTCAGCACTGGTGGGACCTGAGATGGTTCGAGCTACCATAGAGATAGTGCAGATCATCCAGGATGGATGAAGACTACCCAGAGTAGGCAGAAGTCGTATGACGATAGGAAACAGAGGCCACTAGAGTTCGAGTATAGCGAACACATCTTTCTATGGGTCTCACCCAACCGAGGTCTATAGAGATTTGGCTAAGGAAAAAAATTATCTTCGAGGTTCATCTGACCTTTTCAGGTCCTCAAAAGTGTTGGTGAGGTACTATACATCATAACTCTTCCACCTCAGTTGCACCGGGTGCAAGTCATCTTACACGTATCCCAGGTGAGGAGATACGTGCATCACCCTTCTCACACCATCAACAATGGTGAGTTGGATGTCAATGATGGGGTGACATTTATGAAGGTTCTATTAGAGATTGGGGATCAACAAGAGAGGGTCCTTCATGGATGGTTGATACCTCTAGTGAGAATTCTCTTACAGCACAGGAACTCCAAGAGAGAACATGGGAGCGGCTTGCTAAGATTCATTCTCAGTACCCCCACTTGTTTTCCTAGTTTGTGTTGTAGCTTACAAGGACGTAGAGGCCCGATGTGGGGAGAATGTAAAGACCCATATTTATCATGTAATTTTTTTTAAATATATATGAATTTTAAGTGTCCTCAAAAATTGATGGGGCGTGATTATGAATCCCTGAGAGATCAAAATAAATTTCTAATCTTTTTTCCATGCACTTTTAGTAAACTTATGAGTGGATTTCTTTAAATTTTGAACTGGTGCTCGGAATTGAAATCTGAGGGAACTGTTGTACTCGTAGTGCTGGTATTCGCTTAAGGAGACCTTCACCCCGATGACAGAATGTTATGGAAGAAAATTAGATTTTGGGTTTTTCGTGTTTGAATAAAATAAAAATAAATGTGTGTAAAATTTTTATTTTTATTTGCATCACCCATGTGAGTGTTGGGAGGTGGGGTCCACCAGAACTGAACCTCCATGTGGATGTTGAGAAGTGGAGACCACCCAAAACTAACCTCCCATGAGAGATTATAGTGGTGAGGACCACCCGAGGCCTAAACCTCATGATCTCCCTTCATTATGGAGAAAAACCACTCACCCCCCTCATTAATGTGTAAGATTCTCTTGAAATCCTCCATATTAATTGTTCCAACAAACATACCATTAATATGCCAACATAGTTAATTTACTAGGATAATTTGAATTTGTCCCATCGAGCTAAATATATATCATAATATTTTATTCAATCACCACATTACATTCGGGTGGAAGGAGAACATGGGTGAAATCTATTCAATGAAGAATGAATTCTTCCATGAGGAATGCTCCACCGATGAAGAACGATCTACCCATGAATAACACATGCCCCCATCGACCTTCTTCCTCGAGACATCTTCCAATGTGAGACATCATCATCTACAGTGAATCGATGACTGTACTACCTTCTTGCACCAATGTCATCAAGAGAATGAGGTAGGTGTATATTTATATTTGTTTATCGCTTTCCATGTTACCGCTTATAATTCTTCTGTAGATTGGGAATATTGATTGACATCGGTGGTGGGAAATAATGTTTTTTAAATATCTTCCATACATGTTCAATATTAGTTATTTGTAAACCAATTTTTACCACTCTAAACGCGGAGGGTGTGTGACAAATGAACATGGCCCGACCCCTATACCATTCTTCATTGATGGGTTTTTCAAAATGGAGGAAGGCAACAAAGGCAACGGTGCTACCACCCGAGGCCTCCGCGCCCCGCGCCGCCCCGTGGTGCTTGGCCCCCCCAGTCGAACCAGCCCCTCACCTGAAAATCCCCCCACGGCCAGACCGAGCCACCATACCACCCCAAGCTAAACCCCCTCGCCCAGCTACCGTTCTGTTAAGCATTTGCACCGCTGTAGTGCCGAGCTGTCGGGGCACCGACGTACATCGTTCCTAGTTGTCCCGTCGCCACCGTCCGACGATCCATGCCACCTTCTATAAAAAAAATTGATGTCTAGTCCAAGGTGAGCTGCTTCCACCACGGTGCCCTTTTAGTGGCCCTCCGAGCCGCCAGAGTCATCCTCGTCACGGCCTTGCGAGCCGCCTCAAGCTGAGTCGTCTCGCGGCCGAGCCGTTCTAGTATCGAGCTGCCCTCATGAAACCCTCTGAGCCCGAGCTGCCTCCGTGTCCCCCTCATGGACTTCGGGCTGAACCCAACTGTCTTGATGGACCTAGTGAGTCCAGCTAGGTCGGGCCATGTCGGTCCAACCAGGTCAGACCAGACCTGGGCCCACTACAACCCATTTACACCTTTTGGCCATAACTTTGTTACCAGACGTCCATTTGACGGACCGTCAGTGGCACTGTAATTTTTGGAGTAGGATGGTCAATTTGAATGATACCCCACTTTGATTTGGATTGAGATGAGGAATGGTCAGGTTGGATCGAGCACGAATCAAACTGGCCCCTCGTGACTAAAAGACTAATAACTCATAAATCGGGAATCTGATTGATGTGTCGTCTATTATGTTGAGACCCCTATGACGTGGAGTACCATTGATATAATTTTTCATGGGACTTCATGTAATTTGGTGTATTGAACAGTATCTTGTGGAGCATATCCTCTCATAGATGAGTGAGCATTGTGTGGGAACCTTGTAGCTGGCTGAGACATGTCGATTGTTGACTGTTTTGACTCAGAGTGACTTGACAGGCCTAGTGGGTAGCACCTTGGTATCGGGTTGACCAATGGTGGGGAGCACCATGGTGATGTATTAGACCCACATTACTTGATAGGAGTAGTACCACAGTAGGCCATGAGGAGGAGATCCTTTGTGTGACGTAGAAGACACGTGGTGGGGAGTGCCTTGGTGATGCTGCAGACCCATGGTACTCGACGGGAGGAGTAGCTCAGAAGACCAAGGTTAGTGGTAAGTGCCTCTATGTGACGCGGCAGACCCACTGTACTCGATAGTGGAGGAGTTCTCCAGCAGCCGAGGGTTCATAATGTTACTTGTTTCTACCCCTAGAATAAATCCTAGTGTGAGCTGAGTCAGTACCTCAATGTTTTCCTCATGATTGATATGGATTACTTGATAATTCTAGTATATGTATTGGCATATACCTAAGTAAGGTTATCTGTTGATTTCATACATTGTGTTTTATCTCTATTTGAATATGTGAGACCAAGAGGGTCTGGGCGTCCCTAGTGAGTATCATTAAACTCACCCCTGCACGGGCTATGACTGCACATTATTTTGTTGGATGCGGATGATAGACATCCCAAACTGAGGACGAGAGTAACAGGACTGAATGGTAATCAGAGGTGGACATTACGATGAGTTGTTACATGGAGGAGACAGAAAAACGAGGAGTGCTGAGAATGCTACCAATACATACCCTTCAGGTAGGAACCTCAAAGGATGACCCAATAGCTAAATTTCCCTTTTCATCAGTTGTACTTGTACTTTCCAATTGGGCTTATATATTGTCCCCTTTTTACATTCATCACAATTTTGTTATACAGATTATGTGGTGTTATGTATCCAGTTGTGTACTTGCTTGTGTGTGTGCTTAAGGTTTATAAAGGCAATTCCTTCCCAGTTCTAGGGAATTACGCCTTTGGTGATAGTCTCTATCCCATGGACTATGAATGGAGGGATTAGGGTAGACCCAACAAGGTACCTATAGGACGGGTCGTGAAAATGCCCTATATTCTTATAATCATTTGTCGCATCCTTGATGAAACATTTAAGGAAAACATGATCCACAACCTCAAAATATAGATATCCTAAGAAGAAATAGAAATATGATTTCCAATGAGATTGTGTAATAGCCATCTTCTTCCGAATCAAATGAACTCGCTCAGTGGTCTCTTGGACATGATGAGGTCCCAATATAGCTTCCTCTCTTACCTCTCTAGCCATTAGCCAACACAGTGGTGATGAGAATTGTCTACCATGCATAGCCTCATGTGGCACCATCTTAATAACAGCACGAAATATAATGTTATAAGAAAACTCAACCAATGGTATGTGTCTCTCCCATGAACCCATAAGATCCAAGATACATTCCAGAATCATGTCCTCTAACACCTGATTCGTGCGTTCTGACTGGTCATCTATCTGAGGGTGGTAGTCTGTGCAAAAAAACACATGTGTTCCCATATCCCTCTATATCCCTTGAAGAAAATGATATGTAATTTAAGTGTACATATCTGGAGTGATGTAATGCAGAATGCTGAATTTTTTACAACCTCAAGGGTGTACAAACTCCAAATCCCATCAACACCAAATGTTTCCTTGATTATAAGGAAATGTGCAACCTTCGTGATCCAGTCAACGGTAACTCACAGAACATAGTTTCCATGACACCTCCACCATTAGAAAACCCTACAAAGAACAAACATGGGTATTCCAATGACTAATCTAGCTTGATTTTTATTAACTGGTCACACCCGAATACAAATGAGGTTATAACAGCAGTCTCATAGTAATGAATAGTCAAATCCTAGTCAAACTCATCAAATTTGGTCATGTAATATTTCCCCAAATGACAATGTAGACTTTTACACCACATCCACCTTGAATTGGTGGATTGTTTAAACTGGTTCAATGGAAAAAAACATTACGATCAAAATGTATAACATGTAAAAACATCAATAAAGGAATAATCTCAGAAATTCCTTGAATAGAAGGCCAACATGTTGCAATAAAACACAATGCCTACCCCAAGGCACAATATTCCCACAATGACCTCATTCACTGAGACTCATAACTGTCTCTCGGTGGTGCTCCTTTGTCAATCCATCCCTTAATAAATTAAATGGTAATTCCATTGCATGATTAAATTCATAATACCATCACAATCCCATTGGAATCATTACCACTTTTCAATGAATCACATCTAATCCCAACTATATGTTTGAGATAACCTCACATTAGTCATCTTGGACTCACCGCATTTATGCATACTCCCTATTACAAGTGAGACTTTGGTACAAGGCCAAAATTCAACATAATAATAATAATTGATCCTATAGTGACATCCACTTGGTGGTCACATCATGGAAAACATAAGGCATTCGGAGACCTTTAAAAGTGTTTCTACACAGGAACCCAAGTATCACAAAGGATTAACCAAGAATCAATTAAAACCAAACATATATCACAAAACATAGGAATATATCATGAACATTCCCATCAAAATTCAACTATACCAAGATGTATAACAGACGGTCTCTTAATGCATCCCAAACGACAACAATAAATGAGAAAATCACTTCATTTAAGGGAGATCACACTAAGATAATATCATGGATAACCAGAAATATGATTATCCGGACCACTAATGGGTTTCCTCATAAATGAAACACGTCTTCACTTACAAACACATCATCATTTAACTGAACACAATACATTATCCCAATCTTGTTTTGTAAAATCTCATTCATAATCACTGAAATCTACCCATGATCATCACACCATCATAAGGTCCTAACAGACAACCAAATGTAGCAATGTCATGTTTTCAAGTGAATATCAACATGAAACAAAAATCATAATACCAAATACATTCATTTCTAATGATCCATTTTTGAATGGTGCTTGATTGTGATCCTTCTACCTAGAAGGTCACATTTAAACATAACTGACGTAATGATCTATGAACCATGTTCACCACATCATATCACTTAACATGAAATCTATAATTACACCGATCAGCGTGTCAAAACACCCAAGTCCCAGAATGTCTTTCCAACAAGTGGGACATTCTAGTTTCCATAAATCTCATGTTATTCAACTCCATAGACAACAAGAGAAAATACCCAACATCTCACCACTCAATGATTAAACCGACTCAAAATCTCATTTTAACATATAACACTCAAAAAGTACAGAATATTACAACATATAATACAATGAGTTTACAAGAGAAAACATAACAATATGGGTACTGTTCATAGGGAATCCACCCTATGGACTGTAGTACCAGATGGATCATGTAGAAACTAGCTCAAGAGATCATCAACTACATAACCATTTTACAAAGATGATGATGTATAAAGTTACCCATCATATAATGAAAGAGTGTTTTACACAACCTTGTAAAAATATCACCATGGACGAGGAATGCCTAACCTATTAAACTGAGTATTCCTAAATGCTCATTCTCACATTAAGGGTCAATATACAATGAATCTTACAACTCAAAAGTGTATATATAAAAACAGGACAGACCAACACCTCCCTCTAAACAATCACCATTCTACCTTCCCCATGGGTTAGGTCTAGGTGTCAATTTATGATGGATTCTAAAAAAATACCCATATGAAGGTCAGGTTTTTCAAAGACAAGCACTGAGAGGCATCCTACTTGGGATCCTCCTGGTAACCACGAGTGAACGCATCCTACACTAGATCCTTAGGTAAAACTGTACTGGAGTAATACAACATGAGATCCTTAGAAATAAAACATAAGAGAGGGATCCTATAAGGGACTCCCTAGGGCATCATATAATTGAAGGCATATCTCAGAGGATCCTTAAAATCAATAGGTCTCGTAGCCTCATAGGCTAATAGGTGAAGTCTCTCATGAAAATTTCATGTAGAGGTCATGAGAGATAGATCAAAGATTATCTCAAATCCGAGGTCTCAACATGGCAAGTACAAACAACCAATTGATCACCCAAGCCAAGTCGCAAACTCATGTGACAATTAGAAACATTAACTAGGGATAAAACCTATCCATTTAGATAAAATAAACAAAACACCCATTAGGATTTATTATAATGGGATACAAGTTTCACGATCATGATTTACATGGAAAAATAATCATAAACGAATACTCACGAGTCCAAAAATGACATCCGTTGATAAAATAGGAAATGTAATTCAAAGGTTGCCAAGAGTAGAGTACACAAAGTGTAGAAACCATACCTAAGATGTACCCTCATGTTCCAACATAGGTGTGTACCACTGTCAGCCTGGGCATGTAAACACCCCGGGTACACGACGTTCTTGTATGGTACATGACATGTACACAAGTCTCCCCTCCTGGCCATGTACATTTACATGGACTGATTCACATGGGGTATTTCTAAGTAACACTACACGGTGTGTATATACCATTAACGGCCGGAAAAAACTAGAAAGCATAAACATATATTCTCTCCTACACAAATGTAAACACGATCAATTAATACACATAATGTACTCCTAGTACATGACATGTACATAAAATAATTTCTCTCCTCCCGAACAATAGAACACATGGTATGTGTTTATTGAATCAAAAAATGTGTTGTCTGTGTTTCGGGATATTAATCCTCAAAAACAACCCCAAACCACTGTTTTGAGAAATAAATAAATTGGGTGACAAAATCCAATCTATGGGTCCCATTATAATCATGAATCAAAGATTGGAATCCACATATAGAACAGTACTAAAAAATATATATCTCATGGCCGAATCGGGATAAAAAAAACATTGATCCAAGAAGGCCCATACTACTTAGAAATTTAAGTCAGGCATCCATCCAATTCAACCATGACACATACCAATACTCCTATTACCTCAATAAGAAAATCTATCACGACAGATATCACAAAAACATGCAAATCTAGCACAAAATCATGTGCATTAACATGCAATTATAAATTCTCCAAAATGGCCTAGAATGAATTCATGAAATGTGAATTTCATAAAGATCATATTTGGTGAATGAGATCGAATACCCTCATCTTATAGTGTTTCCAAGAAAATAGAACTACAATAATATAAATAGTATCATCTCAAAACAATTTCATCACCCAAGGATGAAATCAAATCAGGTAGAATAGGTCAAATTCCAAAAATCATAATTCAATTCATGGAAATTTGGATTTTCCTTACACAAGAGATAGATACACCCTGTAACTAATAATTACCATACTCCATTTAATTTCTATACCATTCTAATGTCGATAAATGGTAAGAGAAACTAGAATAGAAAACTACCTCTGATGCCACATTGTAATGTCTCAAATCCGGATAACAATGAACTAGTGCTATGTACACGGTTGGTCACATGGCCACAAAAACATTTCCCCAAATGCCATAGGATACAAGATACAAGATAATACCTAGGTAGTGACAGTGGGGAAACTATTTCCTCATTTCTATATTGTAACATAATGGATAAACAATATACAATAGCAGAAGCATTAATTAAAATATAACTTAATCAAACAACAGAATACTAATAATTAACATAAGGATATGTCATAACATACAAAAGATGATTCTTCATGTCACATTTTCTAAGAATGAATCCAAAACATGATAAACTATAGTCATATAAAATATAAAATTTCATGGTAATAAAATATAAAAGAAAACTCATAAGTATCATAACTCTCAGCCTTTTACCATTGTCCTTGCTCTAAAACTTCAAATCATTTACCTGTAGAAGGGAAACTTCCCTAATTGATGCCAAAAAAATATAATCTATTTGGGCCCAAAAGAATGAAAAATTAGGGTGTGAGAAATAAATCATTTTAAGAAACTACCCAATATCTATTCCTGTCAGTCAGTGAGTGTATGAAACATGTAGGGTTCAAAAAGGAATAACAGTAAACTAGAAAGTACTCAGAAGTAATAAATATTACAACTATCAGTTTCAAATTAAATTCAGTTCATGTTCATTATCAATTAAAATTCATTGAATTATAATTTCTACTGATCTGGAATTGGCCTTTCAACCCCCACCATAATGTAAGAATATTAGATGACTTCAAATTCCTTCTAAACAGATAAGTGAAGGTTGAATCCAAGTTTGTTCTTTAGCTAGGAAGACACATCATAAGTTATTCTATTTCAACATTGAGTTCAAAACCAGATCTTATCCATTGCATCATGACACTCATAGAACATAGTAATTGTAATAAATAACATGCCCTTTATCATAGAAAACCCACCCTCGTAGGCATAGAAAAACCTCACCCACAATAATAGAAAAACCTCGCCCGTAAGAATTGAAAAACCTCACCTGTTGGAAGAGAAAACCCCTCCTATAGGCATAGAAAATCCATAACCACATGAACAGAAAACCGTTCCAAGATGCATATAAAATCCTTTTGCACAGGTATATCTTTAGTAAATATGGGCCAAACCAGGTATATAAGTATTTCAGCATGTGTCAGGGTCAAAACCCGACATATGAGCATTTAGGTATAAAAAACACATATAAATTTACACTATTAAACCGTTAATAAATTAATAAAACTTGATGGTATTAATCATTTCACAACCATTTCAATTAATGAAACCATTATAAGGGGTAACAATTATAAACTCACATGGTAAAATCGTATCACAAGCCAAACATGTAATCCAAAAACTACAAGTCTTAACAATTATTATATCATGTGGTAATGATATATTTAAATACTACCATGTGAATTTATCAATCACATGGAATAATAAATTGCTTATCTAATGTGGGTAAACATTTAATCAACTAGTTGAAATTTTAACAACTGAAAAAGCGAAACAACTACATGTCTATATGCATCATAGAGAAAACAGCTAAACAATGTTCATCCAAGGGGAACACACCCTAGAGGTGTCCCTTAGTCTAACCAAACATGATCAACTATGCTTCAATTCATTTAATCCATAACCTAATAATAAATAGAATACCACTAGGGTTAATTTATATTCATGGCTACACCCCAAACCTGTTATCATGACAGTAGAAAACATATTAAGAACTCGACATTGAGAGATTGGGACAAGAACACCTAACTAGTCCTCATGTTGATAACCTCGTCTAACGTCAATATCTAATTCAAGATAGAAAGATGTAGGTCAATTGGGTTCTAGAATATATGACCATATTTTAATCAATGTTTAGACAGAAAAAGGTGAGTAATTTCTATGTCTTCTGTCACTTGTCACGATATCTGGGTGATCCACTCTATCCTTCTGATAGAATATGAATCTACTACATGTTTTTGAAAATTTTAAAAATGTAATGTCTATGTACATTCCTATACACGGCATTTATATTCCAATGTTTTCCTACATCATCAACTTCTCTTCCATGTTATAAATGAGTCCTACTGACCTCCTAACACGGCCTGTAACCACTACTTACATTATATACCATTCTTTCAGCTAGTACATGGAATGTTTTCCTCCTGTTTCTCAAGTACAACCCAGAAAAAAAGTTCTAGACCATAAAGGAAGAACTGAGTTCTTAAATCCCTCATATCCTAGTGTGAAATATACTCCTTAACTAATTCATTATAAAAACAATTATCTATAAATAAACATGTATTATCAATAATATATTTCCACTGTATAATAAAAATAAAAATGGGGTAGTTTATATTAAAAAATAATTTTTTGGAAAAAATATAAGGTTAATATATATATTATTTAATTAATATGATGAAATGAATAAAAAAAATTATATAATATATAATTAGATAGAATCATAATTCCCTTTCGTATTTTAATTGTTCAATATTTTTTTCTTTGATTTAATGTACATTAAATCCCCATTTATCATTAGTAGTAAGATAAAAATTCAAACACATATAATCAGTAATAAACTATATATCATTTTGTAAAATGATTTATTCTATAAGGATCACCCTCTATAATAATCCTTATAATATTTATAAATATAAATTGATTTTCACAGTATGTGAATGAAATATTTTCAATATATATTTAAAAAATAAATTTTAAATATGATATATTAAATTTCGCATTGATATCTCTTCTAGAACCCTTCTATTTCAATTAGTATTTTTGGCATCCAATTTCTCAAGTAAAAAACTCATCCATCATACAAGTTAAAATCTGGCTACTCAATTATATATATAGCATAATATAAAGACACATTTTAAATGAATGTTTAATAACACTTCACCTAGACCAATCTATGGCCCAATATATGATTATAAAAATTCAATGTGAATGATCAATTGCAACCTCTCCTAAAAAACCAAACATGGTTTAGTGAGGAGAGTAATATTTCACTGACATGATTAAAAAACAACCCACACCTAGACAATATCATCTCTATGGATCATTATATGTCATTAAAAACCCCATATCACAAAGGTTAGATAATGTTACTTAAATGAACCGATTGTGGCATTCAGTGATTTATCTTCATAAGGAACAATTAGCGAGTTATAATATATTGAAAGAAGAGGTTTTCATAAAATGGCTCCTAGGGGGGTTTAAAATGAAGATAATACAGATAACAAATATTATTTAGATAATAGTTTTTATAATTTATGTATAAATATTTTAAACACGTATAATATGATTTTGTATATTATCTATAAAAAATATTCAATGATATGAAATTTGGAAATACATATAATCAATTTATATTCACAAATATTATTTTAAATTATGTTTGAAAGGCATGGTGTGGTGTTCTAAATGGGTCACTAAAATCACTAAGAGTCCAAGGAGGGAATCTATCCAATATAGATCTTGTGAGGGGTCAAACTTGTAGATCGAATACTACTAATGTCTATTTGGGGTGTCTATCTAGTCATTATCATTCAAGAAATAGATAGACTTGAAAAAATAATGTTATTTTAATTTAAAATAGAGAATGAGTGTATTTTATTTTGGGATTAATATTCATATATTAATTTATATATATATTATGTTTATGATTAAAAAATTTAAAAATATATTTTTTTTTTGCTAAAATAAATTATAATACATTATTAAATATATCTGTGTGTGTATATTTACATGAAAATTAATATGGGGAATTGGATATGTATTTATCCTCTTTTACACTGTAGAATTTTTTATGTTTTAATTTAGAAAAATTAAAACATTTAAATGTTATATTCATTTTATTATTGAAAATAATTTTTTTACTCAAACATAATATTTTTAAAAAAATATACTACTTGTAATATTTCAAAAAAATATATTAATATTTTTTTATTCATCAAACTTTTCATATCAATATACATTATATTTCATAATGTGTGTCATGTTTTATGTAATCTCATCACTAAGAAGGTCCCGCTTCTTATTTACATTAGGAATCACATATCAAAAAAAGGTCCATTAATATATATATATATATATAAATATATATATCAACCGTAATTATTGATTTTTTGCACTTTCATCAAACTCATAAATACAAAAACTGTTGTTTATACATGAATTTTATATTTTATAATCACAAATTCACACATAATATTTTCAAATGTATGTAAATCATTTTTTTGTTAGATAATCCTCATCAAATATTGTTCCAATATTAAAATATTCATTAAAAAATTAATATTTTAAATAAAAATTAATTATATGAAAATTATAATCTCATGAATGATACAACATTCACCTTAGATCAACTAATATATATATAATTTTATTAATTAAAACACAACAATGTCACTTTTTTCTCAAAAGAAATGCCCCATAAATTTTACAACTATGTAAATTTTCATTTTATAAAACATTTATAATGAATATATCCAAGAAAAAATATCACCCAAATATTATAAATATATCCTAATTTTTAATAATAGATATCTGAAAACATATTCACCACAAATACACTTATGTAGTTTTTTAGAAATAATGTTTCACTTATTTATTATTATTTTTTTATTTTGATTCCTAAAATAATTAATTGGACTCCTATTATAAAATTTCAAAAGGCATTAAACTATGAATTTAATTATATATTAGAAACACTTACTTTAATAGTATAAAAATATTATAATTATTCAATTAGATCCCTGAAAAATTATTTTTATCCTCAGGATTCCAAATAAAAATATATAATTGTAATAAATAGATTTTTTAGATTAATAATAATCAATAGCTTATATTCCAAGAATAGCATACAAAATAATGAATGAATAACATATAAGATATATTACCAAATAATTTGGTGAATATAGTTAAATTAATTAAATAACATTAAAATTTATATTGAAAATAAATAGCCAATTAATTGATGAACCAATTTGTTATTTATTTAAATCCACACAGACACTATTTTTTAAACCAAAGTAATAATGAATAGTTAAAAATTATATACTAATTCAATATTTTCATCCACTTATTTAAAATTTTCCAGATTCTATATAATAATATAATTTAAATTTACTATTGTGTGGGGATTATTTTCAGTTGTGAGAAACCTTTTGAATCAAGGAACACCATTTTCAACAGAAAAATAAAAATTTGAATTATTTTTTACTATTTTCATAAGAATTTATTATTTTAAATTATTTATATTATCAAATAAAATAATATTTATTTATATAAAATATAAAATTAAATACAAAAATATTTCATTTATTAAAATGAATAAAGATGATGAACCCTCTAATAACACACCAATGTACAAAAAATTGCCCATGAAGATATAGAGGATCACTATAAATAAATGACATTACCGATGATTCCCCAAATTGAAAAAAAGAATAAAAAATCATATATTGAAGAATTTATGTTATATCAACAACATTTACATTGATATGTCATTTGACAAAATAATCCTATGAAATTTTAATTGTAATCCATGAGGTTAATAAATATAATATAAATCACAATACAGTATCCCAATTTGGGTCACTGATTAGAAATCATCAAATATAAATGAAATGATAATATTAAAACTATAAAATTTAGTATCAATAATACACAATATTGAATTTATCAAAACATGAATGGCATAAAAAATTAAGGTTCCTTTATAGAAAAAACAACCTTATTTTTAATAACAAGATCCAATCATTTTTTAATTATTGAGAATATAATATATGATATTCAATAAATAATGAATTCAATTTCACAACATATTATATGAGAAATAACATAAAATATACATACTCAATTAGTATTCCACTATTTTTTCAATATGACAAATAATGGTGGAATGTTTATAAACATCATCTATATAACATTTAATTCATAAATAAAATTCATGATATCTATATATTATCAATCAATCTATTAATTTGAAATCATTATAACCTTATAGAACCACAAATATTACATCACTTCATCCCAACATATTTTTTAATGACTCGGGTTTTGACCGGTAATACATTGGAATAATTATATAAATATTTATAAAGTTATTCACTAAGTCGATGGGGGGATTCTAGGGCCCAGAGAACAACAACATATTGATTTTAAAAATATTAAATTTATTTTTACCATAAATATAATATCTCATAAGACTTGGAATAACTCATGAAATGTGTTTGATATTAGAATTCAGAGACCATGATTGTGTACAAAACATCATGTTTACCCAAGGAAATAAATAATGTAGTCTACACCTAGTGTGTGATTCAAAAAATATTGAAGGGGATTTTTGTGGTGATATTTTCAATAAAATGAAAATTTAATTAATAAATTTGACCTAAATTCCTCCCCCTTGTGACATTATTTTTGCAGAACGTTGGGAAGATATGATCCTCTCCCTTTCCCATTGGTGTTGAATAAAAACTGATGTGAGTAGATGAAATGAGGTGATAGAAATATATATTCATAACATTGGTAATCATCGAATAAAAGAGAATCATGATTCATGTGTGGTTCTGGACCAAATTCCTTTTAATTTATCCATCAAGGTAGTTAGAGTTGAGATTTGTTTATGATCCACTTAATAATGATTTTTTTAGGATGTAAAGCCCTATTACGAATTCTAGAGGTCCCTCCTAGGTTGATCTGTAGGTTTTTGGTAAATCCAAGTTGAATCAGGTTAATCTAAACGTAATTCCTATATAGAATTAAATTTTTACATTTAATGTAAACTATATAAACAAAAAATTTTATATCTATTTTCAGAAGAAGTCTATATGTGAATACAAATCATGTATTGGGGTAACATTTAATCTGCTGACCACAAGTCTTATGGCCAGAGAAAAATGCCTAGGTCATCATTTTATCATTCATGGACATGTATAAATACATGGAAAAGTATATGGATATGGGTTGTTTTACATGACCATAGAAAGATGATATGCCTAGGCGGCCATTTAGAATGAATTTTCTATGTATCGTGGGGTACACGTTGTGTGGGTGACATGAATGGTCGAGCTATGTTGAAGAAGAACGCAACCCATGGCTGGTTGAGGTAGAACAAACAATGTATAAGTTATGAATTCTTTGTACACCAATTTTTTCAATATAAACCTTATGGACGAGAAACAAGGCTTTGTGAATTTTTTCATTGAAACTCTGTGTGGGCTCTAGTGCATTCCATATACCTTATTAGGGAAATTATTGAGATCTTATTCCTTTTATATCTCATTATCAGGAACTCATCTTTAGATTTTTTATAATCATATCCTATGTGTCTTTCCACATTAAAGGGTATTGGTGCCTACAAGTTAAGATGTGGTGTGACTTCGAGCCTGATGTCATTATAGAAATTCATAACATCGGGCAGTGATCAGTGTTGGCCGATTGGTAGATGTGAGGGTTCATAACCTTCCCTATCACATTAGAGTATGGTTTCCATGGACTCTTCAGGTATGTAATGTAGTTATACCCATTGGTAATAGGGAATGAGTCTCCAACTCGTGGCCATGTAATGTTGTGAGGTAAGTAAAGTGTTATTCTCCATTCAACGTCACATAACCAATAATGTTGATCAGTGTAGTTCATAGGGAGATGGTACAGGACTGATACTCATTTATGAAATCAGTGTTTATATTTCCCTTACTTCTCTAAATTTGTATAAATGTGACTCCCCACATCTTGGTCATGGGTTCTATACATTTGGAATATTTCTTAGAATACTAATTCTTCTCTGATGGATTAATGCGGGTGCTCCCCATATCAATTTTGTAGTTAGAGATAGAAGTACCTTGTCATGTTAGGGTGCACTCCATCCATACACATTGTCAAATTGAATAGATAATCACCTATTGGACCCAAGATTGGGTCCTCTATCCATAGTGTCTATACACTCTTACCCTTCTATGGCATAGGTCCTCTATATTATAAGTTATTTGTAGAGTTGGAACTCCCTTATCATGTTATGGTGTGGGTGCACTATACTTTGATCCTGTAGTCCCCTATCATTACCGAGTGTTTATCCTCCATAAATGGTAATATGGTAGAGTTGGGACTACTCTATCATATGAGGGAGCAGGTCTTTAATCCTTGGTGCAATACTCCCCAATCATGTAAGGGTGTGGGTCCCCCATTTAATCATGATATCATAGTTCCAATAACCTTAAATACAAGGTGATGGTCTTCTCGCCCCAAAGTTATACTCCCCATTTAGACTGATGATTTAGTATTCTATCAATGAAGTTATAATCCCCTATAATACCATGGTGTAGTTCCTCTATCCATTCAGTTGTACTCACCACTCATACAGGGTTTCATGTCCCCGCCAATAGAGTAGTACTCCTACGTATCCAATTAGTTACATGGATAAGTAATTCTATTAGTGTTACATCTCCCTCTTACAATGAGTATTGTTATGAGAACCAGACCACTCAACTAGTATTATGAGATACCTTCTTATGATTTAGTTCTCTTGTGATAGAAAGAGGGGTAGGCCACTACGTAATATAGAAATAGAGGATTCTCATGATATTATATAAGATTGTACTCCTTTGAATCTAGGTCAGTCGAAAGGTGTGGTTCCCTCATTAATCCCTCATTATTGAGGATTAATGTGATACAATTTATGGATTAGTGCTCCCTAAAATGTGGGTAGTGTGAGGGGAAGATTATCCACTTGGGTTTATTTAGCTTTCTCCTGGAACAAGGTATCAATGACATGACATCTAGTATAGGGTTCTAGAGTGTAACCTAGTAATTTTGTCCAGATGGAGTGTATCACTTGGATTGGTGAAATCAGGGAAGGATATGCTCTTGGAGTGTGCTCTCCTGGTCGATATGTTACCATTATTTCCTCTAGAATTACATTGAAGTTTCCTATAAGGTCATAACAACATGAGAATTAGAGTTTCGGACATGTATTTCTAGGTGATTCTACTATTTTGTGTGGTGTTGTAATGTGTCTCGGTTGACACCACTTTTGTAATTATCGAACTAGATATATATAGTGTTGGATGTGATAAGATGGAGTTTTCCATTGATTGGTTCCATCAGGTTATGTTGAATTCAATTCTTACACTATGGTTCTCCCTTTTCCTTAGGTTTTTTTGGGGGACTCCATAGTATTGTTATTATCACATATAAACAGGCTTTTCCCACATATGTTTTATCATATAAATACCAAATTACCTAAAATGGAGTCCCAAGAGGACACATGGATGGAGGATCTTAGTGAGCTATACTGACCATGTTGTTTACGGGAGATGGGCCAAGGGGCATTTCGGTAGTTGATTTTTATAGTGATCCCCTCATTTTGAGTAGGTTAAAAGTATTTTAATGTTTTGTATTGGTGTTTTTTATTTTTTTCATTTTTAAATTACTTCTCTTTCAATATCATTTCATATATATGTATGAATTATAATTAGTTTCCATCTTTTAAAATATATATACTACTACATGGAGGGTTATGTGGGTACATACTTATATGTACTTTAGAAAATGGCCTCCAATTGGGTTAATACTCCTACTCATAGATAGTCTCCAACATGCGTCCTATTGAAAGATGTATTGGGGAGTTGCGTCCTCGAAAACATTGGGATAGGTCGTGATAGGGTGATATAAAAATGATGATCCAATTTTGGATCATTGTATCGTGGGGTTGTTTTGTGTTTCATAGAGATAGTGTAACGATGTTTTGAGTTTTTCTCTCAGGATAGTGGTTCTAGTGTTAGTGTAGGGGTAATGTATCAATTCACCTGAACTCAAAGAACCTTCTTTTGAACTTGATAAAATAGTACACTTTTGGAGGAAATAATATTATTGTCATCATATTATATTGGTTTTTTGGTTTTACCAATTCCTTCTTGAGATATATACATAGATATACTCTTTTACATTCATGCATCTTGATTTAATTTTAGGAATCCATTGCGGCGATATATTAACAGGTTCTGTGGAATGTTTTTGATAATGATAATTTCATGGATGAGGCTTCAGGGCATGGACCTAGTTCAGAGGTGCTACCTCCAGGTTTTTTGGTTGTTGAGCCATAGCCCATTGAGAAGCTAATGGTGCCAACAGTTCAGTCCAAGGAAAACATTCCTGATGAGTTCCCTATATGAGTTCCATTTGTATAAACCTATAGGGTGTTGTTGTGATCTATAATCTCATGTATCTAATTCTCAAGGTAGTAACTCATATTTTTATCTTTTTGACGAAACCTCTCAATCATATGGATATCCTAGTGGTGGTCTACTTATAAGGCCCATCCAAGAGATGGTGGTCCTAACAATGAGCCTTTTATAAGGTTCTACCGGGTGATTTTGGAGTTTTGTGATGAAGAGATTAGAAGAGGTAATTATAACATTCATCTTGATCTAAATACACTTCAAGATGTTTTTTACCCATCAATGTTGAGATTAATTCATATATAGATGTTTCAACAGCTTCGATAGGATAACATGACCATAATAGTTTACATGGTAATGTTTAAAGGCCTATCACGATACTCAGTGGATATGGATCAAGACTCATTATTCATAGATCATACAATTGAGTAGATTCTCCACATAGATGTTCATGTAGGTGTGGTTTCCTTTTGAATTTCCACTTTTGTATTGGTGTTATAATGAGATTTGGTAGTGTTGATATTCCTAGAATAGGGATGAACAAATGTGGTATACAGGGGTGGCCATTAGAAGGATTCATGTACAATACTTTTAATATGGTATATGAAAGGATGAAGGTGCATTTGGAATACACCATGCTTTGTCTCTAGCATGTGTTCCTGTAGAAATGGATCCATTCTATGAATTAGGACTTCCAAATTAGAGGTTTTGTTAGGATTGCGATGGATGGGGACATAATACTTGATATTTTCTATCCCTCAGTGCAGGTTAGGGAGATCCAGTTAATAGATAACCTTAGTAGAGGTAGCGTTTTTGAGTAGGTAGTAATGAAAGCTAGAGGTTGTGGTAGAGGAGTCGAGAGAGAATCATGATGTGAAAGGTGGTTCAATATGTTTCCAATACCACCCAAAATTGGCCCACATTAGGTGCACAAAGATATAGGATGAGGGGGAGGACAATTATAGGTTGTATAAGTCCTTAATAGGAAATCCCCAAGGATGAATAGATGTAAAATATGTGTCCTTTCAACATTCTTCATCAGTAATTATTAAAAACTATTTTGTGGTACTATTTTCATTCCACTTCCAACATGAGGTTTTATTGGGGTGAGATGGGAGTTGGTAATACATTTTGTTGGTGTTTCTTAACATTTATTTGGGCTTAGGAAGAAGAGGGGTTATTTCCCCACCATGATAGATTTTTGAGATATGATCAAAAACACGAGAGAGAGTTTGTACCACCCAATGTGGATAGTTTTGAGATGTGGAAGAATATTTCTATAGACATTTGTTACATGGAAGAGGATGTGAACTGTATTTTTTTGAGAATTTATTATCTTTGGTAGTGGAATTATCATTCATTAAACTTAATCTTGGAAGCTTCGGTAGAGGGAGAGCCTTGTATATAACCATTTTAATATAGAAGTTCAGAACTATGATAAATATATTGTGTAAATTTGTTTGTACCATCCACACTCAATTAGGAATCTACTAGTGGGTGTGGTAATGTTTCTAAATTGGTTATTTGTGTTACACATGGTGGTTCATAGACAAGGGGGATGATAAGACCTAGTGTTTACACATTGGATTCCATTGTTTGATTTCCAATACCATCATTTTCATGGTATAAACCATAAATGGAAGAAACATGTGGATGTCATAGGACATTTCATCCTATGTGGGGTATGAATTATTGTGTTTTGATGGAGTTTTCTAGAGATTTTTTATGTAAGGTAGCACTAGACCCTATGATTGTAGATGGACCAGGGTTCTTCTTGTCTTCCTGTGTGTTTTAGCTAAGGATACATTTTCCTACTTTTATCATGAGGTTGCATTATATGGAAGTGGATGTTGGTATGGTTTGTTCTATGTGGTTCCCCTGAATTAATGCTTGTAAGAATCATAGGTACCCAGGGTTTACTCACTAGTGTGGGAGTTATAGAGAAGAGATATGTTTATTTCCATTGTGCCAAGGCTCTCAATTTTCTGTGATAAAAATACTTGACGTGGGGATAACATAATGTCTCATTTATTGAATTGCAATATTTCATAATATGTCAATGAATATTTTTGAGGGATGGTGCTGAGTTGTCACAGGAGATAATTGCCCAGAGAGCCCTGACATGGTGATTTAAAAATTATTAAATAAATTTTTTCATGAATGAACAATTTCTATTGAAACATAAAATAACATCCATAACGAGTCTTGGATTATAATTATGAGATTTTGGTAGGGTATTGAACATCGTATTACCCATGGCATGACATAATGTTGTCCACATCAGGTGCAGAAGTGGGTGTCTATTGGTGGAGATTTGTATGGTGATATTCATAATTAAATGAAAATATTTTTGATAAATTTATCCAAAATCCCTCCACCCTCTCATGTTTGTGAACATGACATAAAGATGATATTATATTATCCATTCCCCTTTGCAAGTTGATGAAAATTGAGGATTGTTGAATCAAAAAGTTGATGTTGATCACTATTCTTTTCACTGATTGCCATCATGTTGATGAGAAACATGATTCGGGTATAATTATACACTTGAATATTTAGTTATTATCCATAAAGGTAGGAGGATTTCTGTGTTTTTTCAATACCATTTTCTTTTCATATTTGTATTGTTCCCCCGAGGACAACGTTACGTGTTCATGGAAAATTAGGGTGAATCATATTAATCTATATGTAATTATCATCAAGAATTACAACTTACACAGTGTGTAAAATTGAGATAATCAATGAATGTTATTATTGTTTCATAAATATGACTATTGTGCACTACACCCCGTGTATTGAGATTAAAAACCATGTACTAACCCTATGTTGTGTGGCCAGAAAAAATGGAATGGGTTGTCATGTGATCATAAATTTCCATATAGAACTATATATCCTTATAACATAGGTATGATGTTCCTTAAACGACCATGGGTATATGACATGTCTAAGTGGATTTTTTTCATGACCATGCAATGTATTATGGGGAACAAACCATGAAAGTGACACAGCTGGCTGAGATAGGTGGAGGAAGAACACATACCCGGGATGATTGAGGAAAAATATGTCGTTTATAGGTTGTAATCATGGTTCATGCCTACATGTCCAATTAAATATGTGTAAAATGGAAATGCAGAATGGTTCAAAGTCTAGGTTATATTCTATTTGGTCTCCATCGCATGATGAGTACCATTTGGGGATGTTATTGAAATATTCCTATTTATATATAATAATATCTAGAACTCAGATATTGGCTTATGAATATCTTATCCTATGTATTTTTTCACATATAAAATGGTGTAATACACTATAGTGTCATATGAGATATGATGTTTCATGATCTTTACCATGAAGGTGTTATAGTGGTGCATAACCTTGGGAAGTTAGCGGGGTGGCTCACTTGTTTGACGTTAGGGTTGGAATCAATCCCTATCACCATTGAATGTGGTATCTGAAAATATTTATGTAGATACAATGATGCTACCAAAATGTAATATATTTATGGTCCCCTTATCATTGTATAGTTATTTTTGAATAGTATGATAAATTTTAAGCTCCTTCTAGTGTCACTGGACCTATAATGTGGATCAGTGTGGTTCTTATAGGGACATGTTGGACAAATAGTCCGTTGTGGTATCACGGTGTCAGGTTAAGATTCTTCACTTATTTATTATATATAGGACTCCCTATATCATGCGTCCGGTTTCTATACCATTAGGGTTGTTCTTCCAGGTTTCTTACACCTGAGATGGATTAGGGAGAGGGTTTATCGTGTTGTTTGTATTTTAAGAGGCAATGATCCCCTATCATGTCTGGGTGTCATATCTCTATACCCAATAGACCAATATAGGTAGTAGTCCTTTATTAGAATATGGAGTAGGTCTTCTATCAGTGGATTCAATACTATCCTCCCAATCTGATTCATGGTTCATCCATATTAGATCATATATGTAGAGTGAGTACACCCCTATCAAGTTAAGGTTACAGTTTTCTATCATTAACGTATGTACTCAACTATCATTACAAGTTGTGTGCCCTCTGTACTTGTTAATTTGACAGTGATGGTGCTCCCATATCATACTAGGTAGTATGTCCTCTAGCATGGGGTATATACCCCCTTTTATGTCAGGGTGTGGGTCCCCCATATTAATCATTATTTTAGAGTTGTACTCCTCTGTCGTACCAGGTTACAAGGCCTGTAGCCAAAGAGTGGTAATCACATATTGGGCAATAATGTAATTCCACTATCTATAGAGTATTAAACCACATCGTTCTAGTGTTTGGGTCCTATCATAGTAACTATTACTTCCTCATCTATGATTTGTAATAGGGTTCTAGTACATCATTATATATTGACCCCACTCACATGCTGAGTAAGGTTATGAGGAGTGGGAAACTCAAGTAGATTCATGCAATACCTAGTTTAAGATTGTTCTCCCTTAAAATATTGAGATTTGTTCCACTCCATACATAAGTGATAAAGGGTTCATAGGATTTTCTAATAGATATTCATTCCATGAATTTAGGTCATTTGATCAGTACTCGTCCCTCCCATATATATTTTTAATGAGAATACACATGGATCATAGTCTAGGAATGTGATCACTCAACCATGTGACTTACGAGGTGTATGACTCTCCAATTGTGTTTCATTAGCTTGTACTGCAAAAAAATTGGAGATGCGAATACATATACTTCTTACTGCTTGAGTTTGAACTAGGGATTTGTTCTCTATATAGTGAATCTCCAAAACAAGTTTCATTTGGGATGATTTATCTCTTGGTGTGTTCTCTATTGGTAGGTGTATAACATTTAAATACTCGAGTAGAATCATTTAACTAGATATGAGTTTAGAACCCCATGAGACTTTGAGTCTGAGTTGAGTATTTCTAGTGTTCTTTCGAGAGTCCTTGATGTGTTTTAATGTTACTTGTATGACACACCTTGAGGATAGACATAACTAGTCATATACAGATGAGGATGGTTCGATATTGAGTCTCTCCCTTGATTTTGTTCCATGTTTCTATGTTGAGAAGACTATTTATTTTAGTTTCTCCATTATATTTTGTGTTTTATGTATGCTTTTGAGTAATTTTATACTCATCCCAACATGTAATTTTTCCACATATGTTTTTTCTTTTTTTGACCGCATGAATTTCAATGGATTCCCAAAAGGACAAGATGTAGGTGGATTTTAGTTAACCATACTGACTAAGATGAGCTATCCAAGGTGTTATTCAATAGTTTAATTTGATCGATATCCCCTCATTCTTATCATTTTTGAAATTTTTTATAAATTTTAGGGCATGTATTTTTTAAATTTTATGATTTTAGTACATATATAGTACTCTAGTCTGGGATAGATGTATCCATGATTTTTAGTTTCCAAATATTTATATCTCTACACTTTTTCAATTTTGTGTTTTTTAGTACATTCATATAGGTACTTTATGAAAAATACACCCATATATGTGATATGACTACTCAGAGCTTGTCTCTCACCCCTGGCATATTGGAATTGGGCTTGTGGAGTTGTAGCCCTGACCTCATTTGGAAATGTTGTGAAATATCGGTTGGCCAATAATGAATTTTAACAAAAACTAATACCAAGTGGACTCATGAATATATATAATTGTCCATAATTAATGATCTCAAAAAAAATTTCCTCATCATGAAAGATCAATAATAATAACATAGAATCATGAATTTATGAAAAATATTTCACTAATATTGATAAATAATTATATATGATTTTACAGGATCAATATTTCATTAAAATTTTATAATACATTATACGTTCAGTTATAATTATAATAATAAATATTGAAATATAAATTATAAATCATCAATTCATTCATTGAAAATTATATTTCATTTAATTAAGATCTATTTTAATTGAATCATCCATTTTCAATTACAATTGAATCATTTATCAAATAATAATTCATGTTGGAAATTCAAATCATCTATATTAATATCAGGTAACAATTTCATATCCATTAAAAATTGTTTCAAACATATCATAGAGAATATAGAATAAAATAAAATGTATATGAAATATAATTATTGATCACAAAAAAATTTAGAAATCTGGATATTGTTTACTAGATAATTATTTTATTCTCATATCATTACACATAAATTTAAACCCTGAATCATTATCCTTTTATTAGTATAATATATACATAAGTAATGCTTCAAAACGTATAATTATGCTACACATAGAGTGTAAAATGGTTTATTAAAAAGAAAAAAGAATTATCAGTTAATTATATTTATGACAACATATTGTATTAAATTTACCAAACATTCCAATATAGTAATTAAACCTATCAAAAAATAAAATTTCATTTAACAAATCGATTTATTATTATATTGGATTGAATGAAAATTTATTCTATTTTTTTAATTAATTCAATTTTTAATAAACATAAGATGTCTTAAAAACCCACAATAATAAGGATCTCAACTAAAAACAAACATATCTAGTCATCAAAGTATATAAGTTTTTAATTATAAGATAAATTGTTAAAGTTATATATTTAATTCAAATTTACTAGTCCTACATTGATTTTTTCAAGCATAAATATTAACATATATCCTATTACATTAAGTTATTCTTTTAAATAAAAATTAATTTTATCATAATGTTGTATAAATTATAAACAACAATTTTTTCACATAAATTATTTATTTTTTCTTAATTAAATTTAATAAAATATTAAGTTATAATTTTTGGGTAAATAATAAAATAAATATTGACACCACCTCATTCCATATGTTTTTATATATCATGTCTTTCATGTATGGATCAATTAATGAGAATGAAATTACCATGATTTCATTAATGTATAAATTAATATCATTTTTTAAAACAAAAATAATATAAATTATTATGTGTTGAACATAAATGAAATATATTTCAATTATCTGTGAATTAGTACTAAAATTTCAACCCTAAAATAATCAAACATCCTAAAACAATATCTTATATTGTTTATTATGGACCATGAATCAGATCACAAGTAGTTGCAAATCTACTATAATCGATGGTTCCTATGAAATTAAGTTTAAATCATTTATTATATGGGTTTATATATATTTCTATTTGATTTTGAACCCTAAAATCTATACTAGTTAGGTATAATTTAAAATGATTCCCAATCAACTCCAATGAAAACTCACTTTTTCCTATCTAAAAACATTATCCAATAACATAACCAAACATTTTGTACGAAATTTTCATTAACCACCCCAATTATATGACATCCTGGTTGGTATCAAATTTGGGAGTGACCCATGAAGTATTATTCTAAAAATATATGGATTGTTTACTATAACTGATGACATTAGTCAAAAAATGTGTCCCAATACCAACTTCTATCTTAAGAGGAATTAATAAAACCGTTTATTACAATTCATGGACTCCGAAATTTCATATATTTATTGACACAACTAAATATCGTATATAAGTCAAAAAATTACCAAGGGATATTCATTTAAAAAATTCATTTAATATATAACATTATCCTCCATCTCCACCCATGAAACACAATGAGAAGCTATGTTCCCCCTTTAACCGACCTGTAAATTTTTAGTAATCGATTAGTTAATAATCATTTGTATGTACTCAATAAATTCTTAGTTATATGAAATTTTAAATTATAAAAAACAATGTGTGGATATATATATATATAATCCATTATAAATGATAAAATATGGTGGAAAATATCATGTAATTGAATAATAAATACTATTCTACTTACGGAATCACTTGGTAAAATCATCTTATTCTATTGTTTTATCACATGCAAGATTATGAAATACTGATTATAGTAGTTTTATAACATTCAATGATCTAGTAATGAATGTAATAATCCTATTATATCACAAAAAATAAAATAATATTAAAAATATAATATTATTAACATCATTTGGAAATCACAATTCTTAGCCTACACCAATAATGCCATTATCACATCATTGTATCTCGTGTATCCACAACATCACATCCATGCATCCCATATAATGAAAACATCACATCCCTATACGCAATAAAGCTACATCATGACATCCTTGTACCCTATGTATCCACATATTCATATAGTTATATCCTATAAATCCTAAATATGATATCTATGAATCCCATGCAATATTATCGTCTACAAATTCATGATTATCCCTAAGAAATTATGGACCACTAGAAAAACCATCCCATAAAAGAATAATAACTAGAGGATATGTGTACACATTAAAATTATGTTATTAAAATCCATAACTAAATATATGTTTCATATAATTTATCTATCAATTCCTTCATATATAAATACATGTGATTACAAATTATGAACCATCATATTGCAAAGAATAAAAATTTCAGAAACAAAAAATAGAAAACCCAGTCATAAAAGAAATAACTCAGTGAAAATAAACATGTGAAACTAATACGATTAAAAATAATAATTAAAAATAACTTAAAATATTCATATATTGGAAAAAAATGAACAATCTTATAAGAAATAATTTATAATCCAAAATATAGATGATAATATATGAAAACATAAATTCATCATGATAACATATAATAACATAATCATCAAAAGATAAATAGATAGTGAAATAAAAAAACCCACTAAATTTATATAACACTATATCTGTATAATATGTTTCCAAAAAAACACATTCTTAAAAAACCACATGATATGTTTTTTGATTATCAATCATTATATGTTACTCCATTATATTTAATAATTTGTACACTTATACCTAGGAGTATCAATGAGGTCTTATTAAATATTATGTCAAATTAATTATTCATACTCTAATTCATTTAACGTGTCTACATAGTTAAAATACACATATAAGGCACACAAAATATTAAAATTCCATCAAACATGATACCATTAATGTTTTATAACTGTATGTGTTGTCCATATTAATTTATAAATTAATAATCATAATCCATTTTTTGTCATATATATTAATATACCATCAGTACATAATTGGTAGTTGTGGTATAATATGTTAGTCGTGTCATTATATAATTTCCATCAATGATGTAATATTTCAGTACATCCATCCTGACCAAATGTGGTATCCCATTCATAGGAAATTCAAAATAAAAATATTAAAACAAAATATAGACCAAATGAATATATATTAATATATATCATAAATATCACCATGCATAAGTATCCATAAATAAATTTTCCTTTAAAAATTCCTCACACATGTGGAATATTATTACTCATCAATTTTTTTTGAAATGATTACATAATGATAATTATAAAGGGGTACTAGAGATCATGTGGAAACCCAAGTGTAATTTCATTATTCTTGATTTTATTCTGTATATACATTTCAAATGAATCTTCTTTTCTCATGGGTAGTTTTATAAAATTTCACACACATATATTTATAAAAAAAATTTCATTTTTTAAAAAAGTTGAATTAAATTTGAACACCTACTTTTTTCAATCCTCATAATATTCCTAAAATGGTGTTTTATGGGAAAATATATGAAATAAATATTTCCAATATATATTCAAAAATTGAATTAGAAAAAGAAACATTCTACTTCCTTTTAATTCAATTATAAATACCACAATTTTCATCCTCATTTAATGAAATATATTTTTGATGGAATATTATAATGATAAAATCCAAGTACACTTTATCGACTCTCAATATATAATAATTTAAATGAATATTCAAAATGAATACTCAATAAACAATACCAATTACCAAAACATGTCTCTAATGAAACATGTAGTTTTCCAATGTTATTAAATAATTGAAACACCTCCTCTCAAACTATTGAATACAATGAGATGAGAGTAATATAGTTGATGAATATGTACAAACCAACCCTTCCCAAAGACTATGTTTTCTCTTCTGACTCTAAAGACATATTTGAACATATATCACTATCATAGGTCAGTGAAATGATAGTAAAAAATCATTTTTGAATATATTAGATTTAGTATTAAAGACATATTATTTACTTTAAATTTAAAAAATGAGGGTTTTCTCTTCAATATTTTTGATGATATTTCAGGAATAATGGATTCCTGACTATAAATATGATTATTTTGTTAGGGGTTCATAATGATAGTTTTTATGGATTAAACAATGTGTATAAATTTTTGATGAAAATAAAGAAATATAATTCAATGATAATGTTGCATTAAATACCCAACCTCTATTCATAGTTTCAACAAAAAATGAAAATACTTTAACAATGAATTGTTTGAAGATTGTTAAAGGCCAATACATTCATAATAATATCATATAGAAATTCCATGAATCTTGTAATTTCATGCCAATTAAAAATATTTATGAAATTCCACTTATGAACATTATGGGAACATGAAAGGTTATCCATATTCATGAAATTGATGGAGTAAAAACAAAATTTTAAAAAAATCAATTCATAAAAATTTTACCCAAAAATGTACCCATGTTTAATAATATAAATATAGTACATAAAATTTAGTATCATGATATGAAAACTATTTCAAAACCAAAGGGGTTATTCTATTTGTATGTGGATTAATAAAAAAAATTATTTCTTTCTAATGTTGTTCATTCATTGAATTGTAAACACCAAACTAATCCAACATCTATAAAAATATCAAAATATGATTTATTAAGGAATGATATTATTTAGAACTCTTATAAATGAAACTAACAAACTCACACCAATTGAGAGAATGAGATAAGGATATAATCACACACTATTGGGGGAATAATTTATTACACTTTAATGATGTTATATATTTATGTAATGTTCATGAATCCTTCCAAAATCCATGTATCATAATGGATATCCATATGTTATGAATTGTTTATTGGTATGTTTCAACAATAAAATATGTACATGTTTCAGTTTTATCATTGATGAGAACATCTATATTTATTATAGGTTCTATAGTAGTGGAACCATCTACTAGTATTTGAGGTTAATTTCCAAGTTTCATTTTAATTGTTGGGACTTGGTTTTAGGTAAATATTTTTTAAAACATCGTAGGAGGTAAATATAGATTTTACATAAGTCTTGGAAGGTTGTGATTAGTTTTGTGTTATGTTCTAGACCATGAAAGGGCTTCATATATATCCCTGTGAATGGAATCAGAACGTAGAAAACATTCTTCCACTTAATTGGACAGATAATATATTAATTAGTCATGTTATAAAATTTTTTCCACAAAATATAATGACATTGGGTATGGATTTTGAGGATAAAGGTAACAAGAAATGTATTTTGTTGGTTTCACATGTGATTTGACCTTTACTTTTACCTCAAAGGGAATGTGTCCCTTTGTGAATGAAAATATTCTATAAAAAATTATGCCCATTTTTAGATTGATCCCATTGCGAATGTTGTATGATAAGGATGAGTGCCCAGTCCTAAAATAATTACAGTACATTGGGGGTAGAAATAATCTATTAGAGTAAGGGATTGATAAAGAGATGATCCCTATAGAATTTGTCTTAGATTATGTTGAATATATGAGTGATGGAATTCAGTTTGAACCTTATATTGGAATACAAATTATAATATCAATTCAAAAATCAAATCTGATGATGTTCATGTTTCAATATTTATCATCTTGTATTTGGATAGTAAAGTGCATTTTAATGACTTGTGGTAAATAAATTGGTTATGAAATGATGCATCATGCTATTTGGATGTATGTGTTGTTAAAGTTAAATCATTAGAGGACTGATTTAGAATTATATGTATAAATAATTCGATATATGACTAATTACGAATATATACCATTTAAGGAAAGAAAAATTGGGTATATGGACCATGAGAATAATGTAACATGGATAAGGCATACACATATGGAGGAGTGACATCAGAAATATGTCATAGAAATTGTTTGATCATATATGATATATAGTCCTTGAGTAATGATCGGGGTGAAAAATAATTGATAAGGTATGATATATGAAATTTTTTTGGACCATGACATAAAATTTCAAGGTAATTTGCATGAAAACACTTCCCTTTTTTGAATCAACTTTTATCTAGTGATGGATGATGGGGGGAGATATGTCATCTATAAATAAATAATAGCATCTTACTCTTCAAAGGATGCCCATATTAATCTTATTTTCTATTTTAGAAACTATGATTGTTGTTTATGAATAATCATATTTGAATATAGACGTTTTGAAATCATCATGTGTCATTTCAAAGTACAGAAAGTATATGGGAGGAATGTTCAAATTCCTATTCTATGAATCATTTCACGAACACCTCTAGAATTGGATACCATAACACTATGGGTTACATAATATTATACGTCAAAAGGGTCAAATTTTATTGGGATGTAAATTGGGAAAACACATTGAACTATGGATTTAATGATCAAATGAGGAATTAATGGTGTAAAAATTTACATAATGATAATGATAATGTCATTATGGGGGAGGATATAACATCAACATCTGTGGATTTGGAAATTGAAAATAGAGGACTATTTTGATTTTTTTGGATGATATTAAATATATATCAAACTACTTCAAGGATGTAAAAATAATTAGAAATTATATATATACCCATAGGTATCCTTATACCACATTTTGTTCATATAATGTTAAATAATGGTAATTATAAAGGTGTTCAAACACAAAGCACTTCCTTCATAAATGACGGTTCCAAAATTGTAAATGGCCATGCGACATTCTCTTCATACGATGGATTACATTATATATATGAACCTTTCACGAGTGAATAATTTTTTCAGGAGAATATATTCAATTTTTCTGATAATAATGTCAATATTTTATATTATGTTAAATGATTCATGTTTTATTATGGATAGAAATTTATTCTTTTCAACCATATTCTTGTTCAGTTTTCTCAAATCTCACTATTTCCTATGCATTTTTTGGTATGTTACATGTTGTTTATAGTGGATTTCATGAAATATAAATTCCAAAATGGATATAATAAAAATAACATCATATTATATGTTAAACTCATATATGTTAGCCTTTCATTTCATTAGTTATTTTTGGGAATTAATATAACTACCTTTATCTAGAAAAATTTTGTTGTTAATTGAATCAACTCCTCACTATATAAATGAAATTAACTAATAGGGATTTAAGATTAAAACATCTATATAAAAATGTAATTTATTTTTATTTTATAGGAAATATTTTTCACACTCCAAAGATAAACATTGTTTTAGGAGATTTGTGATCATCGCATATCCCTTTAACAAATATACTAAGGGAGGTTTTTCACTCAGTACATTTATTTCTACAAAAAGTAGACTATGGTAATCCCTAATATACTTAGTATTCCTAAATTACTGATAATTATCATCTTATTGATATTTATTTTTATTCCATGATCAATTAAAAACATATTTTTGGGTAAATATAAATCTTATAATCCCCAATATATGTGTCCCCTTATAATTGTATTTTACTAGAAACAACGAATGTCCATTCTGCATAACAATATTTTACCATGTTGTTTAATTATTGGGTATTTGTAAACCACGAGGAGAGGGGTTCCATCTATATACTGGGATTAATGCAATTTAGAAGGAACATTGGGATTAGTATATATTATGATCACCTCTCTACTTGTGATCCACAATTCCATCAATACTGGGATTCTTCTTTCAAAATGAGAAAAATAATTAAATAAAAGTGGTTCACACTCATAGTATTTCAGGACATGTTTTTAGGATTTTTGTAGGTTGTTCTACAATACATAAAAAATGCAAAGTCTTCATATAGTGACATGTACAATTTACACATATAAATTACATAATAATATATAAATATTCAATAAATATTACAAATAATTGTTATATGAATATAAAGTATAACTATATATGGAGAATATATCTGTAATACTCTTATTTCATTTATTAAATTCAATATATTCCTAAAAATATATTCATAAATTTTACTCTTTATAAACATTCCAAATGTAAAAACATTCTTAATAACTTGTGGAATGGTAACATATGAAATTGTGATATAATATGATATGAATTATGAAACAAGGGAGATATGAATGATCACTTAATCATTGAACTATCTTATGCATATATGAACATGATCATAAAATTTTTAGAAACATACCCAACATAAAATATATCATAATCCTAAATCATTTCAAAATAATTGAAGGTTTATAAGACATGAATAATAAAGCAATCAAATATCATGACCCATGAGAACATAATATTATATTATTTCATATATTGGATTCATAAACAAAATTATAGAAAATCATTTCATTAGTCAGGATTGAATCTCATTATTATTATTATTTGTATTGGGTTCTCTACATATTCCATCATGTACATAGTCAAGGTTCACTCCAGATACTATCATAGCAGAAATAGTCCCATATTAAATAGTTATCACTCCACATTCAAGTCATTATTATCCCATGAGAGATATATATTTACAGAATGTAATGGTGTTCTATATAATTCTGATCCCACCAACAACATAATCACTATTCCTTAAAATGTGTGACATAAAAATATAAATTATTAATCTTATTTCACATGAAACATAAATTAAATTAGATTCACAAACACTACAATTATTTATCACAGCCTAAACCATGAAAATATATGGGTACCATAACAATCTAAAAATTATAATCATATTCAATTTATTAAATTATTAATGATGGTATACATGAACTATATATCCTTTAGAACATTATTAACATCAATTTTGGATATCATAAAAGAAATTACTTTAAACAATTTCTTGAAATATATATTGGGTAAAATAAAATTTTAATTCTTGAATAACATATAAAAAATTAAAATTTATAAATTATATAGAAAATATTTTAATTGAAAAGTACTATAGGAAAAATTAATTTATGTTTCAAATAATTGAGTGGTCATTGTGGAGGGATATTATTTTTCATTATATATACATGTAAACAAATATTCCTTTCACTAATATAGTAAAAATTAAAAATTAAATAAGCCTTAAAATTACATGAATATGAGATTTTAATAATTATAATAAAATAAAGAATTTGTAAAATTTTATTTCATAAATAATATGATAATATTAAAAACCTTTTTGAAGTAATTTTAACAATAACATGGAAAATGAAGAAAACATTCTAGTACATAGAGAAAATATGGGTTTTTATTCTTAAAATTATATTCTCAATCGTCTTAATGAACAAATTGAAGAAAAATGATCAATTGCAAAAAAAAATTATAAATAGCTACAGGAGAAGATAATTGATGTTATTTTGGGGTGGAATATAAATGAAGTTAATCATTATAAATAGAACCCAAAGCACGACTAGTAAAAAATTCCATATAAAATAGAACCCTTATAGAAATTTTCACTTATGATTAAAAAATCATAAAACAGATATCCGTTGATTGAACTAAATATACACGTGATTTTATAAAAATCAACTAAAATAAATTATTTCGAAATATATACACTACATTAAGTAATTATGTTTTTAATATTTTATGTGACTAAATGATATAAAAGTGAGATTAATAACCATTTCCTCTGGTTTGACATGATCCAAATATCCTTGTATTTATGTATACTAAATTTTACTTTATTAAATTTATATACAAGAATATTTTATTTAATTATAATATCATATATGATCCACTGATAATAATTCAACAGCAATTTATTTATAATTCTTTATTATAATAATATTTCTTTTCTGTTAACTATTTTCCTTTTCATGAGAGTCTAAGACTGGATATTATGTTCCATGAACAATATCATAGTCCCATAATATATAAAATTTAATCATGATCCAAATTTCACATATATATTCCTCAAATATATATATTAATAATATTTATAAATAAAAAGTATATACAAGTAAATGATTTACACTATTCATACAGATTGTAGGTCATACATACGTATCAATGTTGTTTTAATTGTCAAAATAAAAGATTGAATAAAAGAGAAATATTAATTTATCATTAATATTATTATGTAATTAACAATGAGAATATATATATATATACACTATTTTTATAAAAATAATTGTTATGCTTAAATGAAAAATGAATCACATTACTAAATATTATTATAAAACAAGGATAGTATGTTTTTCATATATATATTATATAAACATAAAATCTTCAATAATAATGAACCAATAATTTTGGTGAAGGTAAATTATTTCAAGTACTATTTTTAGGATGTTTTCCACTCATATGCATGAGCAATAAAATCTATTTTAATTTGATGGAAAAAACATATATAGTTGTGGTATAAGATTATATGATTTCAAATTTATCTTTTATGATAGTTATATTTTCATTATTTATCCTCCATTAGATATGTTTAGAAGGATTCTTAGAATAACCTTTTAAGATGACCATATCCTCATAAATAATGTATAATATGTATTATTTTATTTTAACCCTTTATATTTTTGAGCTATATTACACAATGTGGTGTATAAAAATAAATAAGGGGTGTCCTTTTATAATTCATCATGTTGAAACACATTGAATTTCCTATAATATTAAAATATGGTCATGTAATACTCATTTAAAATGCTTCCAAAAGTCTACATATTGAATAATGAGATGTAATCATGATTAAATATTTATAAATAATAGTATATCGATATGTTTAATTTGAATTGAAACATTTTATTTTGTTTTAACTCACTTGTTCATTTTTACTATTTTTTACTTTTGATAATGAAAGAAATTAGTTTGACCATATTCTATAGTATTTATTATTATGATTAAAAATATGGATATAGCTTGTGGAAATTATATTTATATATTGGTAATAATTTAATTTATTGTTTAACATAAAAATTGTGATAAAAACATTTTTTCCCAAATACATTTTTTCTTTAGTATAAAAATAATTTATAGTAAAATATAACATTAACATAATTCCAATGTCAATAATTGGATTATTATTAATATAAATTAAATATTATTTATTTGAAATCCTTTTATACTTACTAAAATACTTAACACTTTCCAAACAATTTTTTATCAATATATGTCAATATTTTCTACTATTCATTGAGAAATTATTTTTTCACAAAATCTCAAAATTTCATAATAAGATTATTATAAATATGTGTTATAAAAATTAATTTATTATTTTCGAAATAAAATTTCTACAATTATATTAATTTAACCATATTTTTTATTAACAAAAAAGGAACCCCATCTTTTATGAAAAGTGTCATTTTGAACGATACAAAAACATTACAAAAAATTTGGTACTTATTCCTCAATGTATTTAACTTATATAAAACAATTGTAAATAATTTTTGATATGTTTTATTTCCGATTAATATGTCCATTTTAAAATTTTTTTATTATGGTATACTATTTTACTGTATATATATAAATATGTTTGTGGGTATGGAATTCTTCTATAGAAGGTAAATATATCATAAAATCTTGGGGTGCAACTTTGTAACACACCTAAAATTAAATTCACCATAAAAATTACACCAATTAACAAAAAAATGAATATATCAAAATTTCACCAAATGATTATGTTCCGATGTATTATTTAAAAAAATTATATAATAGAGAACATTAACTTCAGTGAGAAGATTTTTTTTGTAAAACATTATTTATACGAACCACGATCACTACCAGTTGTTCTTCATCATAAAGATAATTATATAGTGGCACAATCTATGTGTGTAGAACCTAAAAAGGATCATGTTTGTATTTAGTTTGGATGGATAAATGGAACACATCATTTGTGTGAAATGGGTTTAATTGATGTTAGTTTTCATAGTTATCACCATACTAGATCAAGAATATTAATGGAGAAAATATACCAAATTCTCTGTTACCCATTATTTTTTATTGTGATAACCATCATCCATAGATATAGTTTAATGAATACATTCTCTCCAAAATAAACCTTTTTATTTAACTAATGATTATTATCATATCATTGCAATGAAATTTGAGAATCATTAAATATATACATAATGAATATTACCTTATTTTCAATTTTAAATGGTAGTTGAACATCAAATAATTTACATTATCTGACAAAATTTCACCACATTATGGTTCACCACATTATGGTTCAACACATATATCCATAGAATATTTCATATATATTTATCTAAATTCTTATGCTAAATATATATCTAAAAGATAACATGTTTATATTAAACCATTTAACCTAATTAACATTGAAATAAAAAGATGTAGAGAACATTATATCCTATAAGTCTTGAATTATTCCCATTAATAGAATAAATAAATTAAGAAGATAATCATTACTATAAGAAAACAAAAAATATTGTGTTTTTTTATTTATTTATCAAAACATTGAGGTGAACTTTTGATCATGATGAGATACAACATAATGTGGAACACCATTAAACCATGCTGATTCCGTAATGTGCATTTTGTAAAGTTGAAAAACTAAAAAATAATTTATCACAAAATAATGGCTGATAACTTCAATAAGGCCCCAACCTTAAACCTTACTTAATCTTGAGTTATTAAAATATTACACATTGAGGATCTTTTCAGGTTTAGAGATATAGAGAATTAGATCATAAAACTTGCATTACATTCCACATTTAAAAAAAGTGGTTACATAAAGATAGTATTCACTTTTTCCCATCAATGGAACATATTTAAAATAATATATGGATTATTTCTTGACACTTCCATGACACTATCATCATATCATGTACCTTTCCCTTGAACTGTGAAAAACATTTCAAAAAAAGACTTGGGATAAGCATAAAAAGCTCAGTATGGGTTATATAAAAAAATATGGAAAGGAAACATGAGTTCATATATACATAAGAATGAAATCATAATTTTCCCATAAAACCTACCTCATAAAATCATGAATAAATCATATAAATCATAATACACAAAGGTAACTTGAGGCATTCATAACATTCTTACGTAGGGAGTAACCCTCTTGTTTACGTTTGGAATACCGATCACAGTATATTCCATAAAGCTCTTCTGAGAAACCTTAACGTTTCACTCCTTCGTGTTACCCAATGCATTGAAGAGCTATATCGGGCTCACCCACCCTTAGTTTATCACGGAACCACCAGTCATCATAATAATGCCCAAGAACCTCAACATAATTGTATCACATAAAACATGCATAAAGGAAACATAATATTTCCACCTTTCAATCACAAGATATCAATACAACACATTGACATAAAAACATTATGAAAACCATTTTCAATACCAAAATAAAAGAAAAGTAAAACATGGTATTTATTTTTCTTTTAAAAAAATGGTATGGCTTGTAGAGTAAGCTGAAACTCAAATAATGGTCATAGCGGCGGAGAAGTCGTTGTCACCGCATATGTACGACAAAACATTCCCTTTTGTCGTTTAGTAAAACGCTTCGTATAAAAAAGATTCCTTTGGGATAAACGTAAAAGTCAAAGGGGTTTATACACCATATAAAATAAGGTTGTGTATAAAACAAAATATGCCTCAATGAAAGGAGATTGAGACGAAGTCCCATACCTCGGGTCCGACTTGACTTGATCGTTCTTTAATGTCCTTAAAATCGGGTAACTCCATTTGGTTTGAGCTCAAAGGCTTCCTTGGGAAGACTTCTGCCCAAATTGTGGCTTCAAGGAGTAAGAGAGGGAAGTGGAGAGACAAAATGGGCAGGGGATGGCCGAGCAAAAGGCTTTGGAAGTGTGGGTATGGAGGAAGAGGTGGGGGCCTTTTATAAGTGGAGAGGAGGGGCACTCTTGGAATGTAAAGAAATGTTACTTTATTTTCAAATGGGTTTCGGATTTTAAAGGTCCCACATTGATATAATTCTTGGATAAGGTGATAAGGGTTCGAAATATACCCACCCAATAGGTTTTGGAAATGTGTAGGTTTTAGATTTTACATTATCTTTCCATTTTATTTAAATTGTCAAATAATGAGGTCATCGCTGCATCCTTATGATGTCATAAAGAATTTAATTTATTTAATGTCAAAAGATTATAAAAAAATAATATTATGTATAAAATCGTGTTATCTTTCCAATGACAATTTATAGTCCAAAAGATAATTTATGTAGACAAAATTAAAAATATTTTACTTAGGTGATACATTCTTTGATACATTTAACATTCTTTAAAAATAAAAAGATAAAAAGTCATTTTCTCACAAATGTTATTCCATGGGCCCCCCAAGTTTGGCACAAGACATCCCATGGTCGGCCATGAGACAACCAGTAGAATTAGGATACATGTTGGTGTCATTTTTTTATTATTATGATATTATTTTATTATCCTTAACTACTCGATTACTCATTAATCAAGATAATTAAAGATAATTACCGTCGTTACTATTCATAATGTCCAAAAACAAAAGATTCTTGATTACATAATTTGGACCTTCTGATTCAAAATATTTAATCTGTTTTACCAAATTCCAAACACATAAATTTCAATAATTGATTTAAAAATAATTCTCGTTGACGAAACAAATAGCGGTTTTTTTTGAAACAATATCTATGAAAAGTTTGGCATTAGTTTATGTCCAATTTCAAAGTGAAATTAATCCTAATGACCACCATTGGATTAAATGGTAAAAATATATTCATATTACACTTTATGACCAATTAAAAATATAATCTATCTATATATTTAAATTAAATGAAAAAGCAGTTTTGATGTAAAATTCAGTATTTTTCACTATTCATTAAAAAATGAACATTGTCAGAAAAATACCAAAACATTATCCAATGTAAATATCAATGTCCCAATCATAATGAATATGTTTATTTTGAAAAATATAGATTATAAAATTGTCAAAAGTTTTATTTAAAAATGGTTTGCCATCAAAAGGTAGTAAACCTATCTTTTAAGAATATTATTGTATTCCATGCTTAAGATTGGATTTATTTTCATTTTAAGCCTATAAAACACTATATTAATCATTAATAGACATTGATAAAAATATCTATTATTCATTACTTACTTGGGATGTTACATCCTTCCCCCCTTTATAAAATTGTGTCCTCAAAATTTATTTACTTATCGAAAAAATGGGGGTACTTATCCATCATTGCATTTTCAGATTCCCATTTGCCTCTTCCATCATGTGGTTTTTCCACAAAACCTTTACCTGATTAATCACTTTATTCCGTAACACATGCTCCCTGTGGTCAAGAATCAAGACTGGTTGTTCTTCATAAGATAGGTTCCCTTCCAACTGAACTACCTCTAGACTCAAAACATGAGATGGATCTGGCATGTACTTTCTCAGCATCGAAACATGAAAAACATTGTGTACATGAGATAAACCCGGAGGTAAAGCCACCCAGTATGCAACTGATCCAACTCTATCCTGAATTTTACATGGTCCAATGAACCTTGGACTCAAATTTCCTTTCTTACCAATTCACATCACACTTTTCAATGGTGAGACTTCGAGAAAAACATGATCACCTACCTCAAAAGTTAGATCCTTCCTCCTATTGTCTACATAACTCTTCTGCCTACTCTGAGCTAATCTCATGTGTTTCTAAATCAGCTGAACTTTTTCTTCCATCTCTTCTACCAATTCTGGTCCCATCAACTTCCGTTCACCCACTTCATCCCATAAAGCTGTAGTTCGACACCGCTTCCCATATAACGCCTCAAATGGTTCCATCTGTATACTGGAAAGAAAACTGTTATTATATGAAAATTCACCCAAATAAAGATGTTGGTCCCAACTTCCTGGATAATCCATCGAACAAGCTCGTAGCATATCCTCCAAGTTCCGAATTGTACATTCTGACTGCCCATCTGATTGAGGATGAAATGATGTACTAAAATTTAATTCAGTACCCAACGACTTCTGAAGGCCTTTACAAAAGTTATAAGTGAACATGGGATCACGATCAGATACAATGGAGAGAGGGACTCAATGTAACCTGGCTATCTCTTTAAGATACAAACGGGAAAGTTGATCTAGGGAAAAGTATCTCGTATAGCAAGTAAATGAGGAGATTTGGTCAAGCGATCAACAATAACCCAGACTGTATTATTATCTCGAGATGTATTCAGTAATCCCACAACAATGTCCATGGATATATTCTCCCATTTCCCCTCTGGCACTGGTAAAGGCTGAAGCATCCCTTTCAGTAACTGCCGCTCTGCTTTAACCTGCTGACAAGTCAAACACTTCACAGTAAAATCAGAAATATCTTTTTTCATTCCACCCCACTAGTAATACTCCCGAAGATCTCTATACATCTTAGTGCTGCCTAGATGAACTGAAAACGGAGAACTATGAGCTTCACATGACAACTCTCTCTTCAACTTTGAATCACAAGGCACACACAATCTCTTCCCAAATCTCAAAACACAATCAATATCAATGTTGAATTCAGGAAACTTACATTTCTGAACCAGTTCTACCTTTTTCTGCAACTCACTATCTTTCTTCTGTTCTTTCTTGATTCAATCTGATAGAGATGATCTCACTGATACCTGAAACAAAACAGAAGAGCATCCTGCACCAATAACTTCTATGCTACATTTCATCAAATCCTTAACAAAAGGATCATGTTCCAAATGCAACATTGCTAATGAAGCATTACTTTTTCGACTCAAAGCATCAGCCACTTTATTTGCTTTTCCTGGATGGTAATCAATTGTACAATCATAATCCTTGATTAATTCTAGCAATCTTCTTTTTCTCATGTTCAATTATTTCTGAGTGAATATGTACTTTAATCTTTTGTGATTGGTATATATTTCACACTTTACTCCATACAAATGATGCCTCCAAATTTTTAAAGCAAAAACAACAGCAGCTAATTCCAAATCATGTGTAGGGTAATTTATCTCATGATTTTACAACTGATGTGAAGCATAAGAAATTTCCTAATCATTCTGCATTAGGAAACAACCAATTCCATTTAATGAAGCATCTCTGTATATAACAAACTCACCATTCCTTAAAGGTAGTGCCAAAACTGGAGCATTCACCAATCATTTTTTTTCAATTCCTGAAAACAATCATCACATTCTTTTGTCCAGATAAACATAACACCCTTCCGAGTTATCTTAGTCATTGGACTAGATAACCGTGATGAATTTCTTACAAACCTTCGGTAATAGCCTGCCAAACCAAGGATGCTAAAAATCTCAGTTACATTTGTGGGTCTTGGCAAGTCTTCCACAACTTTTGTTTTTGTAGGATCAACAGTTATCCCATCTTTAGGAACAATGTGACCAAGGAAAGAATTTTGTTGCAACCAAAACTCACATTTTCTGAATATTCCATAGAGTTTTTTTCTTTTAGTGTTTGATAGATAACCTTTAACTGTATTTCATGCTCCTCGTTACTTTTATGAAACAACAAAATATCATCAATGAAAAACGCCAAAAACATAACCAAGAACTCATGGAAAATTCTATTCATTAAGTCCATGAATACAACAGGTGCATTGGTTATCCCAAAAGGCATTACTACAAATTCATAATGGCTATATCTTGTACAGAACGCGGTCTTCAGACTGTTTTCTTTACCTTCTGCTGATGGTACCCCGATCTCAAGTCAATCTTTGAAAAATACTGTGCTCCCTGGAGCTGATCAAACAAATCATCCATATGAGGCAAAGGATATTTGTTCTTAACAGTGATGTTATTCAAGGCTCTATAATCAATGAAATGTCTCCTTGAACCATCTTTCTTCTTAACAATTAAAATAGGAGCACCCCATGGTGATGTTCTAGGTCGAATGAAACCTTTATCTAATAAATCTTGCAATTTCTCCTTCAACTTTAATAGTTCAATTTGAGCTATTCGATAAGGGGGTTTTGAAATTGGCTTAGCATCAGGAACTATGTCAACAGTAAATTCAACTTCCCGATCTGGTATTATTCCAGGCAACTCATCAGGAAAAACATTAGGATACTCATTTACCACTGGCACATCATTAATCTGAACAGTTCCTTTGTTTTCAAAAATATGTTCACGGTAACATTCATTTCCATCTTTTACAAGTTTCTCAGACTCTTGATATGTTATCAACAGTAAGGGTTTATTCTTGTACACAAACTGAAAGTCTTTCTAAAAATAAAATTCTTTCTCTCTACAGTCAATCTTAGCATGGTGAATAGAGATCCAATCCATACCCTGGATAACATCAAACTCTACTAGAGGCAGAATAATAAGGTTTGCAAGTAGGTTCTTTCCACAGATAAGGATAAGAAGATTCTTATAAATTCTTTTTTCCTCAACATTTCCCCCAAGTGTTTTTACCACAAGATCAGGAGTCATTTCTTGAGATCGTATTCCCATTTTACTAGAAAAGTTTTCTGAGATGAATGAATGTGTAGACCCCGAATCAAACAACACACTGGCATAATCTGAAAAAAAAAGTACCTGATACAACTTCATTTGACGGCCCGACATCCACTGAAGTAGTTGCAAAGGATTTCACCACCCCTTTCTTCTTGTAGTCTAACTGCTTCACATCACTCAAGCACTTTTTCGGACACTCATTTTCATAGTGACCCATCTCATTGCACTTAAAACATTTCACTAACTGTAAATCAAATTTGGACTTACCATCACCTTGATCTTTTTCAGTGCAATCACGAGCCTTATGTCCCATCTTACCACATCGATAGCACTTTCTAGAATTCAAAAGACATTCCCTAGAATGCATTTTCCCTCATTTATCACAAACTGGAAACTTAGTTTTCTTACCATCAGACTTTTTTGATGAATTCTGATGTTTCTCATGCCACCTCGGTCTCTTATTCTGTTGGTTGTTATAGAACAATTGATCATCGGCAAACTCCATTTCTACCTTCTCAGCACATCAAAAAATCTTTTCATAACTTTTAAACTCACGAGAAGCTAATGCCCTTCGATATTTTGGCTTTAATCCTAATTAAAAACGATTGATTTTACTATCAATGTCTCGGATAAAATTTGGAGCATACCTTTCCAATCGAGTGAACCTTTCTTCATAGGCAGCCACTGAGTCTTCTTATTGCCTCAATTCCAAGAATTTTTTTTCCATCCTAAGTCAAACATCATTAGGAAAATACTTATCAAGAAACATACCTTTGAATTCATCCCAGTCAAGAGTATCAATCTCATCGGCGTCCCTGATATTTTTAGCCATAGACCACCACTGATCTACCTCACCCTCCAAACGGTAAATAGCAAGACTAACCGTTTGATTGTATGAACACCCCATGACATCGAAAATCTTCTCTAGTTGTTTAATCCACCCATCAGCTAACACAGGGTCAGATGATCCTCTGAATGATGGGGGATGTTGCCTCATGAAATGTTCCACCACTGACATGTTCCTATACGGTTGATCTGGCTGATCTTGTGCATGGATACCACCACAATTTATCTCTTGAGTCAACTGCGCCACTACTGCAACAAACTGTTCAGTTCCAATTCCGACCATCTCAGGATGCTGATTCCAAAGGATATTTCCTTCTACATGCCTTCCTAGCATAGCTTCCATGTTTCCTATGTGGAAACCCATTCTAAACAAAAATGTCTTAGATGAAGCAACATGGAAATCTTCAAATACTATATCACTTCAATTTGACCATAAAAAAATATTTTTGGATAATCATTTAATATAATTCTAACTCCTAAAGTTATCTAAACCGACCTCTGATACCAACTATAAGGCCCTTGCCTTAAACCTTACATAATCTAGAGTTATTACAAGATTACACATTGAGGATCTTTTCAGGTTTGGAGTTTTAGAGAATTAGATCATAAAACTTGCATTACATTCCACATTTAAAAATGTGGTTATATAAAGATAGTATTCATTTTTTCCAATCAATGGAACATATTTAAAATAAAACATGGATTCTTTCTTGAAACTTCCTTGACACTATCATCATATCATGTACCTTTCCCTTGACCTGTGAAAAACATTTCAAAAAAATACTTGGGATGATCATAAAAAGCTCAGTATGGGTTATATAAAAAAAATATGGAAAGGAAACATGAGTTAATATATACATAAGTATGAAATCATACTTTACCCAAACAAATACCGCATCAAATCATGAATAAATCATAGAAATCATAAGACATAAAGGTAACTTAATGCATTCATAACATTCTTACATAGGGAGTAACCCTCTTGGTTATGTTTGGAATACCCATCACAGTATATTCCCTAAATCTCTTCGGAGAAACCAAAACGTTTCACTCCTTCACGTTACCCAATGCATTGGAGAGCTATATCGGGCTTACCTGCCCTTAGTTTATCACGGAACCACCCGTCTTAATAATAATGCCCAAGAACCTCAACATAATCTTATCACATAAAATATTCATAAATGAAACATAACATATCCACCTTTCAATCACAAGATATCAACACAACACAATGATATAAAAAATTTATGAAAACCATTTTCAATACCAAAATAAAAGAAAACTAAAACATGGTATTTATTTTTCTTTTAAAAAGAAGGTATGGATTGTAGAGGAAGCCGAAACTCAAATAATGGTCACGGCAGCGGAGAAGTCATTTTTGCTGCATACGTACGAAAAATCATTCCCTTTTGTCGTTTAGTAAAACGCTTCGTATAAAAATGATTCCTTTTGGATAAACATAAAAGTAAAAGGGTTTTATACACCATATAAAATAATGTTGTGTATAAAATAATCTATGCATCAATTAAAGGACATTGAGATGAAGTCTCATACCTTGGGTCCAACATGACTCGATAATTATTTAATGTCCTTAAAATCGGGTAACTCCCTTTGGTTTGAGCTCAAAGTCTTCCTTGGGAAGACTTATGCCAAATGTGAGGCTTCAATGAGTAAGAGAGAGAAGTGGAGAGACAATATGGGAAGTGGTTGGCCAAGCCAAAGGCTTTGGATGTGTGGGTAAAGAGGTAGAGGTGGGGGCCTTTTATAAGAGGAGAGGAGGGGCACTCTAGGAAAGTAAAGAAATGTTACTTTATTTTCAAATGGGTTTCGGATTTTAAAGGTCCCACATTGATATAATTCGAGGATATGGTGATAAGGGTTCGAAATATACCCACCCAATAGGTTTTGGACATGTGTAGGTCTTAGATTTTACATTATCTTTCCATTTTATTTAAATTGTCAAAAAATGAGGTCATCGCTACATCATTATGATGTCAAAAATAATTTAATTTATTTAATGTCTAAAAATTATAAAAAATTACTATGATATATAAAATCTATTTAGCGTTCCAATTACTATTTATAGTCTAAAAGATCATTTATTTAGACAAAATTAAAAATATTTTACTTAGGTGATACATTCTTTGTTACATTTGACATTCTTTAAAAATAAAAAGACAAAAAGTTACTTTCTCACAAATGTGATTCCATGGGGCCCCCAAGTTTGGCACAAGACATCCCATGGTCGGACAGGAGACATCAAGTAGAATTATGACACATGTTGTTGTCATTTTTTTATTATTATTATATTATTTTATTATCCTTAACTACCTGATTACTCATTAATCAAGATAATTAAAGATAATTACCGTCGTTACTATTCATAATGTCCAAAAAAAGAGTATTGATTAAATAATTTGAACCTTCTAATTCCAAATATGTAATCCATTTTACCAAATTCCAAATACATAAATTTCAAATATTTATTTAAAAATAATTCCCGTTGTCAAAACAAATAGCGGGTTTTTTTGAAACAATATCTATGAAAAGTTTTGCATTAGTTTATGATCAATTTCAAAGTTAAATTAATCATAATTACCACCATTGTATTAAATGGTAAAAATATATTCAGATTAAACTTTAATACCAATTAAAAATATAATCTAACCATATAATTAAATTAAATGAAAAAGCAGTTTACATGTAAAATGCAGTATTTTTCACTATTCATTAAAAAATGAACATTTTCAGAAAAATACCAATAATTTATCCAATGTAATTTTCAATGTCCCAATCATAATGAATATGATTATTTTGAAAAATATAGATTATAAAATTTTCAAAATTTTGATTTAAAAAGGGTTTTCCATTAAAAGGAAGCAAACCAATCTTTTAAGAATATTAGTGTATTGCATGATTAAGATTGGATTTATTTTAATTTTAAGCCTATAAAACATTGTCTTAATAATTAATATACATAGATAAAAATATATATTATTCATTACATACTTGGGATGTTACAACTTCATATAGGGATCTACTGAAATTTTAATAGAATTCTAAGAGTAATAAGTTTATGGTACAAAAGAAACAAAATCCATGGTGATTTTTTCTCATTACCAATACGGTATGGGAAATTTTTTTTAAATATCCTTAAAATTTTATCACATAGAAATAGATTCTTATCAAACCATGAACTAAGATACAATCTATTTAATATAAAAATCATGTATTCCCATATGAAATACACTTTCGGATGACTGTAAATCCTCAAACATTTATAATGAATATATAATGACGTACTATATTCTTCATCCAATAACACCTAATCAAATCTTGTATGTAGATTACACCACATTTATTCATGAACCTTATCTTCTGATCAAAATTATTGTTGATACCCTGAAATTTACAAAACAAATTTTTCAATTGTAAATATTTTATATAATTTTCATTACTCATCACACTGATAGATCGTTGAACACCATTTTTTATAGATTTGAATTATCCCCTTCTTTAATGATTTTCATATCTATCCTTTTTTAATCTAGAAATATTAGAATTTTTTATCCTCATCCATGATAAGAATACATGATAAATTTGACTGGTTAAATATTCTACCTTCTTAAAATCCCAGAAGAGGTAAATTATTAAGCATACATAATCACTAATCAAATCCAACCATATTTTTTCGAGAGTTTCCAACCATTTATGAGAGAATATATACATTAAAATCTAGTATATATATATTTTCTATACCCTTCCTCCTTATGATATTCAAACCATTTCATTAAATTAAAAATTATAACATCTAATTCAAAATTAGGATTTTATTATTTTCTTCATGAACCTTCAGTTTTCAAGAGGAATAATATATAACCATATTAATATATATGAGGATGTATCCTAGTCAATTCATCACTAAATCACTATAGAACAGAAACCACACTCCACTATAGGGTTGTGTATGAAAAAAGGATAGCTAAATAATCTTATCACCAGTTCAATTAAATATTCTTTTAATTCATATTTACAAAGGAACATGGCTCCATTATTAGTTATCATGGTTAGTGGAATGTATTTACATTGAAAATTGTCTACCATGAAATAATCAAATCTATCCAAGAATATAAAACTATTTTTCACTGTACAATCTTTTTTTTCTAGACCATCCACAAATAAAAGTTTTCATTAAGGGACACACATATTTACCCTCATTTATGAAGATATAACTCCAAAGAAAATGTTTGTATAAAATATTTATGGAGACTAGTTATTTTGTAACAGAAATAATTCCATGGTAATTTGAATCTTTTCCATTACTATTGGGTCCAATTTACAAAACAATCATGGCCTCAAAATTCCAAGAGCCAAAGAAATTTAATTTGTTTTTTTAACTTGTGTGAAGGAATGACTGGTTTCTCCAAGGTATCATTATTTTTCATGAGCACTAGGCGTTGAAAAATAAAGGATTGGGCGATCTGGATAGGGTTTATATTTTTTATGAAACTTTAAGGCCCTCGGTAGTAAACCAAGCGACCAAAAGTAAAACGAAATAGGTGTCGTGGTTATTTTACAAATAGTTTTCCAAACCATATTCCTATACCAAATGTTTATATCTGTATAGGTAGTACATTTAAATTATTCAATTCATGGTTTTCCTAACCATGCCAGACCAACCATGTGAGGTAGTTTCATATTCAGATGATGTTGCATGGTTGGAAAATATTTTGGCAAATCGTGTCACCCAAACCAGGCTGTGTGTATTTTTTTGGAGTAAATAAAATAAGCAAAATATATTTAATTTCAAACAGAATTGGTTCCCCCTATAAATAATGTGGCATCCCCTTCCCTAGGTCCTTTCACACGTGACATGACCACTCCACAGATACTCCTTGGTTCACCTATCAACACCAATCTTTCAATTGGTTTCACTTATCATCTTTACGGTGACATACCAAGTTCTATATCTATACATTTTCTATCATATATTCCTTGTGTCTTTCATTAGGTGATATACAGTTGAATCAAAAGGTTGGGGTTAACCTTATTTTTGGTTTCTACTCTGGTGTTAGGGTGTGCGAAGGGTTTCCCAAGATGTCTTCTTATGTGTTAATTCATTCCCTCTTGAAAGAGAAGTTGATTGGTTTATATCAATTTTTCTTCGCTACTTGAGGTATGGTTTCTCCCACTATTTTTTGAATCCCAACATCATTTTCGGTCATTCAATTTAATTTAGTTACTATTTTTTTATTTTTAATGTGTTTGGTCATCCTTGAGGTGGGTTCGGGGTTCTAGGTTTAAAGTGACATACTGCATATTCTTAGGTATTCATATATATCTATATATACATACAATCTTCTATTATATGTACATTCACCCATGGTAGTGAATAAATATATATGGAGATATATGTGCTTACGTATAATATGAAAAATTCATATATGTGTAAGTTGAACTAGGTGTATTAATGTTTGAGAATATATATAAGTTTCCCCCTTTACATATTAAATTCCATGAGAATATGTATATAGGAGAAGGGTTTATTAATGTAAATGTGAAGGTGAATTTTCTCAAAGGTGGGTAGAAATAATTGTCATTGGTTTTTAATGAATGTGTAATGAGTCAAAATATTCAACTTTTTTCTCTTCTATTTGAGGTAGGATCACTTTCCATTATCCCTTTCAATTAAAGAACGTGTTAACTGATTCTTTGAAAATTTTCACAATGAATTATTTAATGAAATGATTAAGATGTGAAATGATTTTTTTGATAAAATATGTCATGATTTTGTAATAAAACACCTCAAATAATGTGTGATGATTCTAAACTAGAAATATATTTATTATTTGTTTGATACATGACGGTATTAATGGATTATATTTTTCCTGATGCATTGATGAAACACAGTGGTATATTTCATGTTCAGTAATTTTCTGATAATGGAATTATAAAATGGAGTTATCCTTTTTAAATTTTTATGGAACCATTTCACCTTCTATTTTCTATCTTTCACCATTTCATTTCAATTTTCCTTTCCTGAACAAACCAAGGGGTATGTTCCTCTGCATTTCTAGGTAGAGTAATTTTAATTACAACTATATGGAATAAATTTAATTTTTTGGATAATATTTTTCTCCCTTTCAAGTTGATTGTCTTTGGTTAAAATTTAATATTGAACATAAATTGAATAATCCGTCATTTGAAAAATTTGAAAATGAGTGTGTTAATATATATGATAGGTTTAAATGTGAATTCTAAACAATGAGAGTGTGTGACCATTGGTTATCATTAAATTTTGATTTTGATACATGGGATGGTATACATTTGGAATAAAATTTAATTTTAAATGGTTGTATGTGTGTGTAGAATTATATTATTAATGAAAAGGTAAATGGTATGAAAGGGTGATTCTCCAGACTCCTTAGGCATGTTATATTGATCATGAGTTCTATCTTGGGAACATTGGGTAGATATTCTTATTGAGTCTTGATTCCATGGGATTCATTGGGGCTTGCTAACACTTGGATCTACATTTCAGGGAATCACCTAGGACATGTCTGAAATGAAATGCTCCAAGGAATACAAAAAGTGAAAAAACAGTGTTTCCATCAAGATTCTATTAGGACTCAATGAGGATGACATGTAAATTTATACCTAAGATATATACCTTTTTGATTTTATATTTTGTTTATATGGAACAAAAATAGAATTTGATTAGGATTGGAACAATAGCCTGGTATTTATTCATATGAAACTTGGTAAATATGTCAATGTTGTTGTGGTATGAAAATATTGGATCAATATCATTGATGTGTTGTTTATTACTGCATTATTTATATCTTACTTATAATCGGATAAAAAATATTTTTATGGGATCCTGGAGGGTCTATTTCAGTGTCACTAGTTTTTCATTTTACATGTCATATGGATATTTTATTTCATTGACAACTCATTTTCTAATGTACATGTTACCTTAATTTATATTTCAAGAAATTTTATTTGGAAAGACACCCTGGGTGATGCCGTATTAAGATTTTCTCTCACACCCTACCCAGCTACCCTTAGTACCTAAGTAGATTTATTATAATCATGTGTTGATAAATAAAGGGATGAATCTTTTAATATATTATTCACATTACTGTGAATGAGTTAGGACCATAATACTGAGATTGGTCTCGGTATGATTGTTGGGCTATCCATTGGGCTATTTTTCATTTTTTATATAATATAGATTATTTTAATTTTTAATATATACAATTTTTTCATATATCTTACATAAAATGATATAATTTGTAATTTCTTACTTTATTATCTGTTGAAATTATATTATTATTCTTCAGTTTACCTTTATTTATTGTTACTTATTTTACTACAGTCTATTGATTTCTTATAAGCCTTACCACTTTGCAAATCTGATCATGATGGTATTTTCTCACAACTAACAGCATCAAACACCCTCTCTACTAGTCGTTATCCTATAGTATATGGGGAGGGGTTCTTGAGTCCATGTGACTCATCGGTCTAGTTACTAGATTAGTGATAAGTTAGTCTGATACATTACAATGTAGTATTAGAGATATTTTCCGTTTGTTTTACTATTTGGGTTGTAGATAGGAGTCTATGAATGTGTCAGTTCTTGGTAAATATCCATTTTTGGGACTGATCACCCCACCTATGGGGAAGTAACCATGTTGAAATAGTTGGGATTTATGTCCAATGTTGATGATGATATTGTATCTCCTCGATTGATTGGTTTATTTCACAATAGGTTATTGAATTTGAGAATTATGGAATTCTACCCTTGTCCTGGAATGGTACAGATGAAGCATATATGTATCAAATTAGGCACATATAAAATTTGAAATGTCATGCATATGCCAGGATTTGTAGGTGAATTAATAGGTTTCTTGGAATGTATTATAATGTTACATGAGTGATTCTATTATTCGTTTTATACCTATTTATTTAATTCATTATTATTTCTATTTATATAATATTTATTGGTGTTTAATAGTGATTTTGATCAATTTCACTAATTATATTCCATGCTTGCCTATTTATTTAGCCGACCTCATCTATATTTCATGCTTATGTGTTTATTAGAATTATTTTATTGGGTTTATTTTCTGTTATAAAAAGCCTAATTATGATTTTATAGTGTTGGGTCATTGGATGAATGAAATTATAATGATTTTTAAAGAATCCAATTTTCAATTGTATGGTGTATGTGCACCTTATAATTTGTAAAGGCTAACCAGTATACTCAATACATTCATTGGAAGGTATATGTATATTTTTAGACTCTTATTGAATGATAATGGTAGATCTGGTTTAAATTTTAATGTGGAATGTTTTTTAATTAATGGGGGAAAACTGCTAACCTGTAAAGTGAATGGTTTCATTATATTGGTATATAGCCACTCATATTACTGATTCAATAAATAAACATGGTAAATTTAAATATTGTTATAAATATGAATTCTTTTAAGGTATGAACTCAATTGTGTTAGTTAATATAACAAAATCTTATCGATTCCCATGTAGGACAGATTGGGGATGTTTTTATAAGATGGACATTAATGTGTTAACAATTCTATTGTTAAATGAAAACAATTCAATTATATTTTAAAGAACAAAGTTTGTTTTAATGGGACTCTCATGGTTCACTATATCTATTAAAAGGAATTTATATGATCATTGTCCTAATTAATAAAGGATATCAAATGGTGTTTACCATATCAAAAGGATGTTTGAGGTAACATTAATTTTTAAACTTTCAGTTTTGGTTAAAATAAAGTGCCTAGTCTTTATTTACACTATGACTGATGTCTTGAATTAAATATGTTAAATAATAAATTATTTTAATGTAAATCAGTATAAATATAATAAATATAGAACATGTAGTGGTGTATTTTTTTAAACCCTCATCTAAGGGTAATTTAATTGTTTCCTATGGTATTCATTAGAATAGATATATGAGCGGTTATTGGTAGGATGATTATTTATAAAAATGTACTAAAGAAAAGTATACTGATCCTAGAAAATCTATTTTGTGTGATATAGTGATTGGGTGTGTGTGTATTCTTTTTAAGGGGATTTCTCTTGAGAGATAGCACCCTTAATGCTTAATTTCCTTGCTAATGTCATGATATTTCTACATTGTGGTGTTTTTTGATTGTTGTAGTCACTTATATGATGATTAAAACATAAATGAAACCCTTTTATGTATGGGTGGTCATTGTTTGATTGGCACTTGTATAGGTGCAAGGCTTGGGTGATTCTCCATTTTATCATGCTAGACATGCCCTAGGCATGGTTGGACTCTCAGTAGGATTCATTAAATTTTTTTAAATTGGGGACTCAGGAGGTCATCAGTTATTTTATTGACATATGATGATGCAACCTAAGTTAGTTTCCATTGTGATCCACAAGATACTTCAATGAATTGGGATGAAATCCTACATATAGTATCTATGGGGTGTCTCCTCACCTCTAAATATTGTGGTAGTATGCATCGATATACATGATACACTTCATTCTCTTAAATGTTGAAATGAATATGTTTTGTTATGATAAATCATTAAACCTTATTCTATTGAGGGAAATATCATGTCATCTTTGATGTAGAGTTCACTAGGATTTAAACGAATAATGTTCATCCAAATGAAATGGTAGAATTTCTAAAGACGTTGGTGTTTTGAAATGCTGGTAATATTTTTTTTTCATCCCACATGGTTTGAAATTGTTATCATTACTCATATGAGAGTAACACATTCATTTCAGGTGTTCTAGAACTAGATCACATGTGATGGGCTAGTTTATACTTATTTTTTATGACTAGGACACTACTATGGTGGGTAGCATCATCCCTATTTTTATATATGTGAACATCAAGGTTGAAGGAAAACAGAAATGGAATATATTTAAAAATGGGACTTTTGTGGTTGAATGAAATTGAGAATTTCATGTTTTAAATTGAGTCTGTTCTTTCTTAGTATCCTTTTTTCAGAAGGATGGCTATGTGGGGACACCTTGAGAAATGTTGTTAGTTAGGGATGGGTTAATATGATATTGTGTGAAATATAATTAATTCCTCTAGATGTATATTAATTCAAGTTGCGATGATGATGTGTTGGCAAGTTAATAAGATATACATATCAAGAAGTTGACCAATAGTGATTCAATTTTTCTTCTTAGAGTTCTTTGGAATCCTATTATTGTACTATTTCTTATGAGATGAGTAATCTTGATATCTTGTTATCATCTTATATGTAGTCAAAAAACATCAGTATAATGTCATGATAATGATTTAAATGTTGTCGGCCTTTGTAGATATATCTCCTTATGTTTTATGCTAGATGTGTGGTTCTATTGTTCCATGGTTAGTTGGGAGTTATACTTTGGTTCCTAGGTAGGAATGCCTTGGATGGGCAGTTGGACACCGTTTGTTTTCTCCTTACATGACATACAAGATGATTCCACTATTGGCTTAATCGATGACCAAAATAAGAAATTTTTCTCCCTTACTGATGTATCACTAGTAAATATGGATTATAGGATACCGTAGGACAGTACCATGGAATCCAACATAATTAATATAAGGTAATCCTTGACTGGTTGTTTGGATCGAATGTGATGTTCAAATGGTAATGTATTGTGCTGGCTGGATCTGGGATACTATATTGTTCAAACAAGGCATGATATTTTAAATAACAAATGGATGGTTTTATATGTGAATGATAATGGAAGTCATGTATTGACTTTATTATATGAGTTCATTTTAAATATATAATTCCTTCGAAGGCGGCATTGTTGTTTTGATGAATTACTCTGACCATCTATGCTGAGCATTTGACAATAGTTGGCCAGAGTGGACATACTAGTTTTCATCTTGATAAATGTATGTGGATAGGTATAAAATAATTTAATGAACACTATTAGGTTATGGTGGGTGTGTTTTTAGGGCCAACAATGTCTTATTGGAAACATTGCACAAGTAGTTTCAGTTTTGTCAATCATGATTCAACCGTTGCTTTAATGTGACCTCCCTACTATGGCCTCGAATGCAATTATATTTGCTCAGTTGTGAAAAAATGACTTCAGAATCACTATAATTATTTGAGTATTCCATATTAAGTCAATTCATATGGTAGGGAAACCAATGGATTAGAATTATCCCTATCAAATGTAAAAGGCTATGGGGGTGAGCACCATGGGCCAAAGGATTATGGAGACAATTATGTGATCATGTATCTATCATATTGTGATTGGGTAAGACATGTTTTGATGTTTCAATTGTAAAAAAGTCATTTTATCATGTTTTTATGTAATATGTGATGTGTTATTAAGAGTTCCATTGAGTTGTGTTGGGTGATTGGAAATGCGATGTGACAATCTGAATGAAACTACACTTCCATTGTAGGCTGGGTTATGTTTTTATTGTTTTTTAAATGGATTATTGGGGATGATAATATATTTGGTGGAGATATTTTAGAGTCTTTTTTATTTTGGATTTTATGTAAATCATAGGGAATTTGAATTTTTTTCATTTATATGGAAATCTGTTTTACAAATCAATCTCCCAAATGGAATTCCTTGAGTAGTATAATTTTGATGTTTATTTAATGTCGGGGAATGAATGATAGTATTTTATGTGGTATCATTGTTTTTAATGGGTACCATGATCTATAAAGTCTTGGATTGGGATCTCTAAACTAGGTGCATGGTTTTTAGGATATAGTGCAACCCTCAACAGCAAGCTAAACGAACTATAGTAGATGGAAAAATATGGTGTTCATTGGATACACATAGTTCACCCAAATATTTTCCATCCCACATTTGTAGTGCCATAGAGGAAGTACATGAACACTATTCACCACATAGTTTGTGTGTTGTTTGTCGAACCATACAAGAAAAAACAGTGCGACATTGTTTATTAGGCAAGGGGTGTCCCACGATTAGAACATGGTTTGGAAGAAATACTACACAAAAATGAGGTGTGTATTTGAAAAATAATAAAATAAATTAAAATAAAATAAAATCCTCTCAACCCTTTATCCCCATCCGGATTTCATGAAACCCCCTCCTTGGAGCACTAGGCACATGATGCACCCCCTCCTCAGCTCCTCCTTTTTCACTAATCTACACATTATTTTCAATTAGTTTTTCTTTGAAAAATAAAATTTAAGAACCTTGTTCACTATCCTTTAAATAATTGGTGAATTTTCACTATCCATATCACTAGGTGATGTACGCGCAAACCCTATAATTGGGGTTTAACTAATTTTCAGTATCTTCATTAGTGGTAGGTCATTTAAAGGGTTTCTCAAGGCATCTTCTTGCGTGTTTTGACTTACACAACCAAAGGTGTAGCATATTGGTTCATATCGGTTATCCATTTTTTCTTGAGGTATGTTGTTCTACCATTTATTTGTATAGAACAATTTATTTGGGGTGTTTTTGTGGTATTGAGTTCAAATTTTTTTTATTTAATGATTCTTGTTGCCCTTGATGCGGGTCTGAGTTGCTAGATCCAAACAATACATACCATATATTCACATGTTGAAATATATGTCTGTGTTTGTGTTTGTGTGTGTTCTGACCCTTTATATTTATATTCTCCCAAGATAGTGAATAAATATAGTTCGTTCTTGGTGTGCCTATGTATAATATAAAAAATGCATAACAGTGGAGGTGGAAATAGGTATATTAATATAATATCATTTATTTAAGGATCCAATTGTAAATATTCAGGTTTATGTGAATATGTAAATAGAATCTAGGTGTCCTTATTTATATAAAAAAGTTAATATACATAGTGATAGGTAGTATAAGCTTCGAGTGGATGATGATGAAAGTAGAAAAAGGTGAATAATTTGGCTTGGTTCTCTTCCATTGGGGTATTTTATTTTATATTTATATTTTAAATTTTAAAAATGTGTTATGAGGTTATTTGATAAGTTTCATTCGGAATTATTGAATGAAAATTTATGATGTTAAATTAACTATTTGATATAAAATGTCATGATTTTATAATAAAACCCCTCAGATGATGCACATTGTCTTCTGAACATGAAGGTATTGATTAGTTGTTTAGTATATTCATGGATTAATTCTTTTTAGATTTCATAATGATTTGATTCCATATTTTAGTGTATGTAATGTTTAATACATAGCACCTAATTTAATTAGAAATTTTATGTTTTCTATAAAAACATTTATGCAATCATTTCACATTCTATGTTCCATTTTGTCCCTTTAATTTTAATTTCTTAACATTAACCACCCATGTGGTCTGTTCCTATTAATCCATAGTTAGAAGATGATAAATTATAATTAAAGGAAATTGTTTTTACTTCATTTGTTGATGTCTTTCATCTTTTTAATGTTTATTATATTGTGTTAAACAGTTATATTGATCTTTAATTTCATACTGGTCTATTTGAAATTTCTTGAAATGAGTTGCTAATAACATATGTTATGTTTAGAAATGAATAATGGAAAAAGAGAAGGCATGAACATTTCTTGTCAATAAATATGAATTTGGATACATGAGTTGGTTCACCCATCATATGGAATTGAATGTGAAATAGTTATATGAGTCGATATAAAAAAAATTATAAAATGGTAAATGGTATGAAATGGTGATTTTATAGATGATTTGGACATGTTCCATGGATATAAAACATGATAGTGGACACCTTCTATAGATATGATCCATGGGTATTGATTCTATGAGAGAGGTTGTATAAGGACCTGACCGTTTTACATTACATAATCATTATTTTAGTCAATAAATTACTTCTTTTACATTGAATATCATTTGATTTTTATATCATCTGATAATTAGGAAATAATATAGTCATAACATTACACATTGTTACAAAGTGGATACCATAAAAACAATTTCCAATTTTTTTCAATATATAAAACATTAAAGCTTAAAACATGATTTCATTGACAATTATTCAGAAACATTACTTGGATTCATTCATAGAATTAAACATACATATAAAATATGAAATTTTTTTAAAAAATAATGGGATGTGCAGAAAATTCTCAGTAAAGGATGTAAAGGAAGGAATGATCACATTATTCCTTGAATACTTGTAACGTATGAAAACATTTTTAAAATAAATACTCGTAACTCATATAAATATAATTTGTCAAAAAATTGATTTCCACAAGATTTAAACAATACATAAGAACATAAATATAACAATAAACGAATCTTGGGGCATTACTTAACACATATTGTAACCCTCTTGACTACCTTTTCATTTGTAACCCTCACGACTACCATACAATTTATGTAACCATCAAAATTATACATGGAGTAACCATATGGACAACCTCAAACAAACAAAATACAAATGGATTTGAGGGAAATATTGGTCCCAAAATTCATCATAAATAATTCCCAAGAACCAAAACCTATTCATACAACATGATTAATTCCATAAAAACATTACTCTGAGATTTTCTAAAATAGAATATTAAAACTGGATATTAAAGGAGAAACCCATAACATAAATATTACAATTGAAGTGAGATTTACTAGAGTGGATGTAATAGGTATATACACTATACATAAATTTCATAAAACATAATATAATAGTAATTCTTCACCCAACATTTTTAATATAGCACAAATAACAAAGTAGAATGTTTACCCAAAGAATTGAAATCATGGTTAAAAATTCCATTACCGTGGGTTTATATTACATACAACATGTTTAAAAATCATATATAATAACTATACATGTGTTGTTAATATTTTAAATAATCATATGATTATTTAGGTTCATTTCATTATATCATTTCCCCCTTTTAATGTTAGTATTTTGTTCCTTGCATTGTCTTCGGTGTGATCTTTACATGTTTTCCAGGATTGGTTCATGATGGGTTTTCTTATCAATTGGAATTGAAAAACTCAAATTGGAATGGTGTAGGAATTACATATTTCCAATACCATTATTTTTTCCATTTATTATTTTTAATTATATCATGAGGATGATTCATACCTTAAAACATTAATGATGTTCATTTAGATTATTTTAGTTGTTCTTGGAAAATAATGACCTCATTTCGTTATATAAATTAAAATTATTTTGTTAAAAATAATTACAGAACCATTTATGAGACATAATACATATATTATAACCTGGTTCAACCATAAAAATGGTTTCCTGACTAGAATTGAAGGAATTAATTCAAATTTAAATCACATCGTCCACGTTGTCGGTAATTCGACACATCACGAGCTATGTATTAATTCCTTGAATAAGTGGGATAGGGGAAGAAGAATTATGATGAAATTTCCATTAAAATTATAAAATCTATAATATACATGATTTATGGAGCTTTCATTCCTAATAAGAAATAATATTTGAGGATTGAAAAGAATGGATCTCAAAATAAAATAATAGTTAAGAAATCCTTTACAAAAATTCGACAGCCTAACGACTATGCAACATGGTTTCAGAAAACAGTAAAAAGAGAGTGGACAAGGGACACCCATACATAAATGAATCATAAAATATATTATATAAATAATAAGACAAAAATAAGAATATGTTATTGATTCATAAATTCTATACCACATAAAAGACAACTTGAACGGAAAAAGAAAGAAGTTGAGGATTTTCTTACATTGTAGAGTAACTCTGAGAACATTAATGTTCGGATATTGGGGTACTGAGGAAACATTTGGAGGACTTATATGGAGGTAAGGAGTCTAGAGAATAATTTATAAATAATTGGGAATAAAAATATTTATGGAATGGGTTGGTATTTATAGAAAATGTGAGGGAATATTTTAATAATTTCCAAAGGACACCTCATTAGTGGCATTTACAAATCCCTGGACATTCCCATGATATTTTCCCAATGTATTAGCCACATGGGACACCTCATATCTTTTTTTACTATAAAAAATTCTACAGATACATTACATCATTATTACATCATTAATTATTTCGTTAACACATTGAAACTCCAAACTGAATTTTTTACTATTCACCGAAAAATCAACTATTTTAGAAAAATCTCAAAACTCCACTCTACTCTTTTTTCGATGTGTAGAATTAAAAATTGTAATCCATATTTACAAAATAATTTAATAAATATTAATAATTTAATTTTTAAATAAAATCAAAATTAATTCAAAAATTATCAATTTTAAATCTATAACTGCTTTTATATAACATTGAAAAATTAACCAATGTATCATTATCATAATGCCATAAAAAATAATACAATTTACTATTCAGTAGGGTCATATTACTATTCATGTTACTATTCATAACGGAACTGTTACTATTCACCATAAATACTAGTTATTTTCATCAGTCTCTATATATCATTCTGTACACAATTGTAGATGACTGTTTTTCAAAATTCAAAATATAAAAGATGAAAAATTATGTTTAAAGGATAGTTATAAATATATACATAAAACAATGTTTCATTAATTTCAATTATTTTTTTAAAACCCATGGGGTCTTACATTATCCCAACATTCTAGAAATTGCATCCTCGCAATTTTATTTACTAATTAAACAAATGAGGGTAACATTCCCATATAGCATTTTTAGATTCATATGTTGCTTCTTCAAACTTGTGGTTTCTCCAAAAAACCTAAACCAGGTCAATTCCCTTATTTATTAATACATGATCACATTGATCAAGGATTAGAACTGGTCTCTCTTCATAAGAAAGGTTCTCTTCTAGCTGAACTACATATAGTCTCAAGACATGTGATGAATCTGGCACATACTTCTTCAACATCAAAACATGAAAATCAATTTGTACATGAGAAAAATGTAGAGGTAATGCTACTCGGTATGCAACTATTCCATCTTTCTACAAAATTTCAAATGGATTGTTAAACCACAGACTAAGCTTCCCTTATCAAAACACATCACAATTTTCCATTGTGGAATTTTAAATAAAACATGGTCACATTCCTCAAAAGATAAGTCTTTCCTTATGATATATGTATAACATTTCTTCCTACTCTGATCTGTCCTCATGTGCTATTGGATCATCTTCACCTTCTCAGCCAATTTCTCTACTAATTCTGCTTCCATCAATATCCTTTTAGAGATTCATCCCATAATGAATGTGTCTGACATCGCTTCACAAAAAAATCCTCGAAAGGTTCCATATTTAAACTATAATGAATACAATTATTATAAACAACTCAAAAAAATAAATATGTTTATCACGAATTCATTGATAGTCCATTGAAAAAGATCGAAGAATATCTTATTCAATCTAAATCATTTTTTCTGACTGCCCATCTGATTCAGGATAAAAAGACGTAATAAAATTTAAATCTATCCCCAATGACTTCTGTTGTCCCTTCCAAAAGATAAAAGTGATCCTGTATCCCGGTGAAATACAATGGAAAGAGGAACTCCATGTAACCTGAAAATCATTTGGAGGTACTGTCGATAAAGAAGATCCAAAGTAATTATATATTGAATAGAAAGAAAATGTACAGATTATGTCACCTGGTCAAAAATAATCCAAATCATATTGTTACCTCAAGATGTCTTTAGTAGTCCCTCCAAAAATCCCATAGATACATTCTCCCATATCCACTCTGGAACTAGAAAAGGCTTTAGCATCCCATTTGGTAACAACCGCTCTACTTTAACCTGTTTACATGTCAAGTATTTCACGGAAAAATCAGATATATTTCTTCTCATTCCATACCCCCAATAATATTCCAGAAGATTTCTATACCTATTAGTACTACCAGGATGAACTGAAAGTTGATAAATATAAGCTTCAAACAACAATTCATTCATCAACTTGGAATCATAAGGCACACAAAACATTTTACCAAATCATAAACATAATATTTATCATAGTTAAATTATGGCAGCTTACCCATTTAGACCAATTGTAACTTTTTATATAGATCATAGTCTTCCATCTACACTTGAATAATTCGATCTAATAACGATGGCCACACTAAAACCAGAGACAAAACAGAGGTATTTCTTGGACTAACATCTTCTAATAAAAAATTCATCAAATCATTAATCAATGGATCATGTTCTAAATGTAACATGGTAGATGTTTCATGATGTTTTTGAATCAAGTCATCGACCACATTGTTTGATTTTCCATGAATGTAATTAATTGTGAAATCATAATACTTTATCAGTTTAATCCATCTTCTCAGCCTCATTTTTTATTCTTTCTGAGTGAGTATATACTTCATACTTTTATGGTCTATACATATTTGAAATTTGGATCTATATAAATGAATCCTCCAGATCATTAAATAAAAAACCACAACTACCAATTCCAAATCATGTGTGGAATAATTTAAATCATGAGTTTTTATTTTCCTTGAAGAAGAATCAATTAACTGATAATTTTGATTCAAAACTCAACCATGTCCTTACACTGAAGCATCATTGTAGTTTACAAACTCACCATTTCGAGAAGGAAAGGAACAAACTGGTTATTTCACCAATCACTTCTTCAATTCCATAAAATAAACATCACATTATTATGTCCAAATAAATTTAACCCCTTTTCTGGTTAACTTAGTTATCGGGTTAGAAAAAAATGCAATTTTCGTAAAAATTGCCGATAATTACCTGCTAACCCAAGAAAACTATGAATCTCTATAACATTTGTAGGTATTGGACATTCATCAACAACATTGTTTTTGGAAGGATCAACTTTTATTCCATAATTATTAACAATGTTCCCATGAAAATAAATATGTGTCAACCAAAAATCACACTCTCTGAATTTTCAATATAGTTTTTTTCCTTTAAGGTTTGTAAAACAACCCTTAGATGTTTTTCATGCTTCTCTTTATTTTTAAAAAATACTAGAATTTAATCAATAAATACAACCAAAAAAATATCCAAGAACTCATGAAATATTCTATCCATATGATTCATTAATATAACAGGTGCATTAGTTAACCCAAATTACATAACAAAAAACTCATAATGCCCATGTCTAGTAAGAAAGGCGGTTTTCAGGATGTATCCTCCTTCACCTTCAACTAGTGGTATCCTGATCTTCATTTAATCTTGGAAAAGTACTGAGCTCCTTAGAGCTAATAAAACAAGTCATCGATATTAGGAAAAGTATACATGTTTTTAACAGTGATGTTATTCAATGCTATATAATCAATGAAATGTATCTTTGAACCATCCCTTTTTTATAAAAAAATAGGATCACCACATAGTGAAGTGCTACGAAGAATAAATCCTTTATCAAGAAATTACTGCATGTTATTTTTCAATTCTAGAAGTTCTATATAAGCCATATGATATATAGGTTTTGAAATTGGATTACCATCAGAAAAAAATTTAATTGTGAACTCGATTTATCGATCAGGTATGACACTAGGTAACTAATCAGGAAAAACATAAACATATTTATTTACCACCGACACATCATCAATCTAAATAGTTCCATTTTTTTCAACCATATAGGAAAGATAAAATTAATTTCAATCTTTCTATAGATTTTCAGCTTCCTGATATGTTATCAACTTTATGTGTTCATTATTGTATACTAACAGAAACCCTTTCTAAAAAAGATATATCTTTAGCTCTAAAGTCAATCATATCAAGATAAACTAAAAGCCAGTCAATTTCCAGAATAACATCAAACACAACTAAGGGTAAAAAAATGTTTTGTCAGTAATGTCTTCCTATAGACCACAAGAGAATGATTCTTATAATTCCCCTTTACTATAATCTTTCTCCTACTATTTTAACAACATGTTTTGGTCTCATTACCTATGGTGATATTTCTAATTTACCAAAAAAATACTTAGATATGAAGGAATGTGCAGACATCGTATCAAACAAAACATTTTCAAAATATGAGAAAAAATACCTGATACAACTTCGTTGGGTGGCTCTACATCAGCTTTCGTATTAACAAAAGAGCTCACTACACATTATTTCTTATAGTATAGATTTTTTGCATCATTTGGATCTCTCATTGTGCAAACATTTTCATAGTGACCCATCTCACTGCATTTAAATCAGTTTATAATTTTCTATTCAAGATTAGTATTAGGATCACATTCAATGCAATCTTAAGCCATATGTCCAAACTGACAACATTTAAAACACATCCCAGTTTTTCTATGACATTCCATAGAGTTCTTTTTTCCACACATTTCACAAACTGGAAACTGGATTTTCCTTCCATCAGATATCAATAGTTGATTCCTACTTATCATCTTCCATATAAATCAATTCATATTTTTATTTCCAAAATGCATTTGATCATCAGAAAATTCCATATCTACCCTTTTATCACATCATAAATGTTTCTCATAACATTTGAATTCATGGGAGGCCAATGAACTTCGATACCTTGGCTTCGGTCCTGAGTAAAAGTAGTGTATTTCTCTCTAAAATCCAGAATAATATTTGGATTATACCTCTCTATTAGGGTGAAGTTCTCTTCATAAACCACCAAAAAATATTCTTCATTTTGATTTAATTCAAGGAATTTCTTCACCATCCTATGTCACACCACCTTAGGAATATATTTTTGAAGGAATAGACTTTTAAATTCATCCCACTCTAAGGCATCAGTATCCTCTCTATCCCTGATATTTTTTACCATTGACCACCACTGATCAGCTTCACCATTAAAATGATAAATAGAGAGACATATCTATTTATTATCTGAAAAAGCCATTACATTAAATATATTTTCAAGGGCTTTAACTAATCCTTTAGCTGCTACTGAGACAGAAGATCTATTGAAAGCATGATGGTGTTGTCTCGGGAAATGTTCCACTATTGTCATGGTCAATAGTGGTACATATGGTTTTTCTTTTTCCTGGATTCCACCACCCATTATTTCTAGAATTAGATGAGCCATTATATCCATAATCTGCTCGTTTCCAGTCCTTAATAATCTGGAATGAAAATAAGAAATTATTTTATTCTATTGGTGCCTCCCATCTCTAGATTCTCTGTTTCTTCTCCAAAAAACCAAACTGAAAAAATATCTTATATGAAGCAACATGGTAATCATTAAATGATATTTCATTCTGAATTATTCATATAGTAAAAATCTTTTATGGTATTCTTTTGACATCATCCCAACCCCTAATGATATATAAATAATCCTCTAATACCAACTATAAGGTCTTGACCTTATTACATTACATAATCATTATTTTAGTCCTAAAGTCACATCCTTTTACATTAAGGATCTTTTCATGATTATAATTGTATATAACTGGGACATAATTAATTCATAAAAATACTCGTTTTTATGGAATGGATACCACTAAAATAGTTTCCATTTATTCAACATATATAACATTAAATCATAGAACATGATTTATTTGACAATTTCTCAAACATTTCACGTGGATTACTTCTTTGTCTATCACATACTTATGGACTATGATTTTTTTTTAAAACATTGGATGAGAACAAAAATCACAGTAAGTGATGTAAAATAATGAAAGATCACATTAGTCAATGAATAATTTTAACGTATGAAAACATTTTTAAAAGACATACTCATGACTCATATATACATACTTTATGAATTGATTGATTTCCAAAAGATTAAAAAAATACATAAGGACATAAATATAACAATAAATGTTTCTTGGGGAATTACATAAATAATTTTTCCCTCTCGGCAACCTTATCATTTCTAACCCTCAAGGAAACCTTATAGTTTGTGTAATAATCACATTTATTCTTGGAGTAACCATGTGGTAAACCTCCATCATACCCATAAAAATTAATTAGAGGAAAATATAGGGACCACAATTCACCATAAAAAGATACCAAGAACCAAAAAAATCATTCAACATGAATAATTGTATAAAAACATAACATTGGTACTTTGTAAAACAGTATTTTAAAAGAGGATTTTAAAGGTAAAACACCTTACATGAATCCGATAGTTGATGTGAGTCTTATTAGATTAGATGATATATGTATATAAACTATAAATACACATGTTAATACATGATATAACTATAATTCACAATCATAATTTTTTAATACAACAAAAATACTGATGTAGAATGTTAACATAAATAATAGAAATCGGGTTCAGAATTCCCTTACCCTGGGTTTGTATTACTTCCATATTGTTTAAACCTCATGTATAATGATTAAAAAAGGTTTTTAGATATCTTAATGAATCCTATCCATATTTTGGATCATTTCATTACATCATTTCACCATTTGATTGTTATTATTTTTTTCCATTCATTGTTTTGGGTGTGTTCTTTAGATGTTTACAATGATTGGTTATTGATAGTTATTCTTGATAGTTAGAAGTTACCAGAATTGGAATAGAGTAGTATTTATATAATTAAAGAACTATAAATTGTACCCTTTATCATTTTTAATTCTTAAATTAGGATGATTTATATGTTATGACATTAATGATGTTATTTTAGATCATTCTAGTGGTTCTCTGATAATAGAGACATCATTTTGATTTTTAATTTAAAACCATGTCATAAAAAGAAACCCAGAACCATGGATGATACATAATGCCTATATTATATCCTGGTTCCACCATAAAATTGCTTCATGGAACGCCATGAAAGAATTAGTGTAGATTGAAATCACATCGTCCATGTTGTCGGTAATTCGACACATCACGAACAATGTTTTTATTTTCTGAATAAGTGGGAGAGGTGAAGAAGAATGATGATGAATTTTCCATGAACTTGAAAACATCCTGAATAGATATTATTTATGGGGATTTCATGCCTCTTGGGTAATAATTTTTTAGTAATGAAAATAATTGAAATCAAAATAAAATAATAGTTCAGAAATCCCTTTACAAAAATTCGGAAGCCTAACGTCTACGAAACAAGGTTTTAGAAAATATTAAAAAGAGAGATTACAAGGGTCCCCATACAAAAATTAATCATAAAATAGAACATATAAATAATAATTTTAATGGAATAAAATTGTATGAATTATTGAATTATATACTACATAAATGAGAACTTGAAAGGAAAAAAATAAACAAGTTGAGAATTTTCTTACCTTGTTGAGTAACTCCTAGAACATGAAGGTTGGGAACATAGGGGCTTGAGGAAACCATGGGAGTAATAATATGCTGGTAACAAGACAATATAAACATTTAAGAAGAATTGGGAATGAATTTAATGAAGGAATGGGTTCATATATATATAAAAATTGAGGGAATATTTTAATAATTACAAAAGGACACATCATTAGTGGTACTTGAAAAACCACGTGTTTTCCAATGTTATAAGCCCAAGGAATTATCCTCTTGAGACACTTTACATATTAGTTTACTGCACACAATCTGACTAGATTTATTACATCATTATTACATCATTAATTATGTCCTTAACAAAGAGAAACTAAAAACTGTATTTTTTACTGTTCACCGAAAAATCAACTGTTTCAAACGAATCCCAATAGTACACTCTAACAAATTTTCGACGTGTAGAATTAAAAAAATGAAATCCATTTTTTGAATATATATTTTTGTATACTATTAATTTAATTATTAAATAATATAATACTTAATTAAAAAATTATCATTTTGAATTCTATAACTGCTTTGATATCACACTGAAAAATTAACCAATTTGTCATTATCATAAATTCTTAAAAAATAATATAATTTACTATTTCTTAAGATCATATTACTGTTCATATTACAATTCATAAGGTAATGTTACTACTAACAATAAACAAATGTTGGTTACCTCATACTATAAATAAAATTCTGAAGTCAGCTATACATGACTAGTTATCGAAATTCAAAACATAAATGCTTAAAAATTATGCTAAAGGATAGTTATAAATATAAAAAAAACAATGTTTCATGAATTTAAATATTTTTTATAACATTGGGCTGTTAATTCTTGGGAAATTATATCCAGTGTATCTATATCTCTTGTTCATCAGTATAACATGTAAGGTATGTCATGATCCTAGGACACCATCCAGTGAATAACCGAGTTTCCATCGATATTAATATGGGACTCAATGAGGATGCATTAGTATTTTTACGCTTGGATCCAGACCATCAAATAATATGGAATTTATATATTCTTGGTACAACTGTTTGGCTGTTATTGATATGGATTATGAAATAAATGGCTAGGACATGGTGGTAAGATAGGTTTGGATGAATGGTAAGGACATGTTCATTATTTATCAATTACTTGTTGCTACATTGATGTGGGATCATTGAATTCATTTAAAGGGAGACTTGAGGATTCATTTTAGTGTCACAGGTATATCAGTTAACATTATAGGAGAATATTCATTTTCCTTTACTTCTTATTTGTTAACGTGATCACTTCCATTATTTATATTAAATGCAATTGTTTTTGATAGAATCCTTTGATGCTGGTATACTAATATTTTATCTCACACCCTGATTAATTAACAAGGGTACGTATTGTCTGTAAGTTTGGATAAAGGGATAAATCCATGTTCTAATGTTTTATTCATTGTAGTAGATTATGATAGGAGCAAAAGACTGAGATGGAGCTCGTGATGCTCAAAGAACTTGTGGTTGGGTTTTTTAATTAAATTGAATGCGTTCTTGTAATTTTTACTAAATTCCATTTCAGAATCAGGTGTTATACATGAAATAATATAATTTTAGGTTGTAATCTATAATATTAGTTGGAATTTTATTATTATTCTATATTTTAAATTTCATTAAAATTAATTCTTTGTTATAGTCTATTTTTTCCAAATATATTCATTACTGTTGTGATACACTGATCATGAGTGAATAGTCTCACTGTTATCACCTACATCAACCCACAATTCTATTTGATATCCTCTAGTGTATTTGGAGTCATGCATGAGGCCATTTGACTCACTAGTTTGGCTACTAGTTTAGTGGTATGTCAGACAGGGATGATACAAAATTCAATCATTGTAATGTTTTAATATAAATTATTTTTTAGGAATTATAATAAAATCCTGATGTGATATTCAAGATCTTAATAAAAATTGTAAATATATATAAAAAATTATATTTTGAAGAAAAAAACTAACCATGATAATATCAACAGTGTCAATTCATTAAATCTGTTAATACATAAGGGTATTATCAAGGCTAAATGCATTCACTATAAATTCACGGATTCTACACATTATAGATAATTTTTTTTGGATATTTTATCTCATTTTCCCCAGCATATATTGTATCCATATCAACGAACAATCATGTAAAAATATTTATATTCTAGTAATTGATAACTAAAATTATAAAAGTTGGTCATAAGATACTTTTTTTGGGGACTTATTATATTCCTGCTAATCAATATAGAGAAACATTTATCAATAATTTCTCATAATAAAAATAATATCTAAAAATCATCTTAAAGATTTTTTTATAATGTTTCAATTATCGTGATTCTAATACGTTTGATTCTATAATTCATGTTACTAAATATGAGATATTCTATATAGAGTCATTGAAATAGTAAAACCATAAGTTTAGAGTTTTACTAAAAATAAAACATCATTATTTAGGGACAGTGTAGAATTATTTTTTAATGTTTTTGTCAACAAAATCCCTTATGATATGAAAATCATCATGGTAAAATATCTCAATAAAAATATATGATAATTAATCTTTTTGAATAGGAATCGAGACCCATTAAATAGATGTAATTGAAATTTTATGTTCATGTTTGAAGTATATAAATAACGCTAGGTTGGTTAGGAATATCTAATGTGGCCTCCATTCCACTTAAATGGATTTCAGTATTCCATAATGAAATCCAATCCATTATTATGATAACATGAAATTTTAATTAATAGAGAAAATAATATTACATTGAAGTATACTCCCACAAACATTAATTCGAGAAGAATCATAGATATGTAATGTTATCATTACAAAATGATGATTTCTTTGTGTTAATTCAAAAATATAATCCTTGAGGATATGAATTAAAATTTATAAAATCAGTTAATGATATACATTAAATCATATTACATTGACCAGTTATAGTACATACAAATTTGATCATAACTATTTCCACCTCAACATCATTATTCTATAATCAAACCCATACTAAAATTAAATTAGTTGACATGACCACCAAAAATCATTACACATAAGGATTAATACTAAAATTTAATTTTAAGGATATAAAAATAATTAAACATTATTTCTAATATATAACAAGTTAGGATTATCCATTTTTATTCTATGCCACCATTTAATCCGATACATTATAATGATTCGTATAGAAAATGTGATCCAACCCAAGCATATCCCAAGGGAATACTAAAATAGTTTACCAATAAGGGAACCATCACATTGAACCTGATTGATGGTTGAGAAATACCATATCATCATTTTTTGTGGTAATAATCATATATTAATTAGTGTCAAACACATACCCATATGTAGTTTCGAAAAATAAATTTGTTCCAAGGGAAACCAGATACTTACTTCATTAAAAAATACAAGAGGTTGTTATCCAATATATTGACTTATAAATGTTTTTTTCAAAATATATATAAAATTTATCTCGAAAGATTAACATAACCTCACTTTTATATCAAATATAAAAACTCATATTTTTTCACACATATATAATACATATTAGTTGTTTAATATACAATATATTAAACAAGTGCACACTTAATAAAAGTAATGGTATACTATATTTGTATACTGTATACTCAAAAATATTATTTCAAAAAAATTCTTCATCATGTCCCATAAATATCATTCAATATTTTACAACTTATTAGACATACCCTATATTATACTTTATTAAAAAAATTGTGAAATGAAACAGAAAAAGGTTGATCTATGACACTCAGTAAGGGAATGCAGGGTAGATAACATTCATCACACATTCATAAAATGAGAATAATGGTATATGATCATGATAATAAATTTTAATTATCTATACCCATAATATCATATATCATAATCATGAATCTTTGGATAAATCTTGTAAGTTGAAAATTTATCAAACATAATCGAATAAACGAATGTGGTTGATGATATATAAGAATTATTAAAATATAATAGTCTTTACGATACACATATTCAATGAATATAATTTAATTAAAATAATATCACTCCAAATCCATCCATAAAATATTTTGTTTCACTCTATATTCCATCATATATTTAGTCATGGGTCAGTCTGAAGATCATCATTGTGGGCAAACGCTGTCATTTAACTAGATTCATACCCTTAACTAGTAATTATTAGTTCATTAGATATGAAAAATTACCCAATGAATTGTAAATTTATATAATTATAACACAACTCAATATATATCCACAATCAATTCATTTGGGTTCTGAATGAGGATTAAACATTCTCCCTACATCCCAAAATATGAAAAATTAATGTATTTCATAAATATTTGAACCATTATACATAGAGAAACCCATGGTAATGTAAAAAGATTCATAAACAACTCATAATAAAAATGATAAGCCAAATAGTTAAAGAATAAGGATTTTATTCTTATATCATATCCCTAGTAATGGGAATGTACCAATAAAGGATTTTATCAACTAGAATTGGAATTTTTCTTATAATCATGGGGAATACAAGTCAAGGTGGGTGAAAATAGAGAAGGCCCAATTCATAACCCATAACAATAAGGTTAAAATATTTCTAAATAGATCACATAGCATATAAAATTTTGATAAATTCATTAGGACCTTCTTTCCTAGATAAATAATCTGCTATAAAATTGTATTCACTCCTTGTGTTCCCAATCATTTACTCATGAACCAACAAGATCATCGAATTTCTAATAAGATAACTCATCTCCCATGGAACCTACATTATTCCTTTAATCGTCCCAACAAGAACATTCGTATAATTTTCCACTTCCTTGACCCTAATATCATGTAATATACACAACTGTAACCCGCTGATCAATGCTCCTATATGGGCTCCAACCGAATTGTTTGTACCATAATACACACTAATTCCCAATATGAATGAACCATTAACATAACTAACCATTCCTCCCCAATATTACATCCATCAGTATGTGAAAAAAACAACAGTAATATGCAACCTAGAAGTATGGGGGTCTAGGAAATCCACACCCCTGTTAACTGTGGTGTTTTCTTTTGCTGTGAACACCACCATTGGTATTATTTTTATGAGTGAATTGGAGACACACACACAAGAATGAACACCAAAAACATAGTAATTATAAATATCATTCATACATTTGTTTAGGACATTGAGTAATATATATGTTACCTACATTATTATAGGTCTCCCAGATGACATAGAACATATCACTTAATATCATGTTTCCACCATTTGCATCCTCACATGAATGTTCCTTCCTTTGAAAAAAAATTAAAAAGACCTCCACCATGGTTACTATATTACCCCACGTAATCATCCTAAAAGAAAAATCCACAATAATGAAGCTAGACCACTTATACGAAAAAAATTCAAAGTCGAATCTTGAATAAGAAAGTAAAACACCATCACCAGTAGACCAAGGATATAACTATCATTTAAATATTATCATATATATGATAATATTTTTTCAAAAATCACCATATATTAATTTTCATTTTGTTCGGGATCCATTTTTACATGAGTGTTGATGCCCATTCATCATTTCCACTCTATGCATGTATATTGTCATGAAAATAATTTCTTGTGAAACATTATGATTTTGATAAAATAAAAATAAAAATTTTGGTTCATAATTTTGAAAAACGCAATGAAAAACAAAACGTTGTTGATGGTTTAGTGTAGCATGGATAAAATTTAGATATTAATAGGAATCCTTGAATTAAATATCTAGAGGTTGAAAACATGGGAATAATAGAGGAACACCTCTCTAGTTGTCTCTACAATAATATATCTCTCCACACCCAACCACACATCATACATTTCATCAAGGATATTAATATTCTCAATCATGAGCCTATCTAATTTTGATTGCTTATTCACTTTTGTATAACACTCTTCAAATCATTTTACCATAAACGCGTCTCATAAATCTCTCCTATAATGAATTCTCATATCTAATTTCCTAGGATAATTGGGATTTCAAGTATTTCATTCTTTCAGAGTTGTCTCAAAGGTGTACTCCCCATTCATCTAACGATCTTTCCAATATCATCCATCTCTACCAATTACACCTAACCATTTCATTTCAGTACCATATAATGATTTCCATGAGGTTTTATATTTGATATATTATACAATTTTGGGATTTGATGATTTATTTATTGTTCATTGTAATGGATGATTGCACATTTTTAATCATGGTTATGTTGCCACCAATGGAATGAACCAATTTTATTGTTACATATTTTACCAATAATTTTCCACATTAACTCATCAAATATGATTTTTATTATTCTACCCTTTGATATAAAAGATCCTATATAGATCTATTTTAGATGCCTTTCATTAATACCAAATCTACATTGGATGTCTCAGGATCAATGCCTTGTACAATTATTAAAGATATAAAGACACATGTTTGTCTAATTTCACTTTCCACCCACTCTATTCTTCACAAATATCCACTATTTGCATTCATCAATTGATAGATATCTTCCTTAAATTTATGAAAAACTACATATCACCATTATGCATAATATATGAAAGGACATTATCACCAACTAATATTTTATAGAGTGTAACTGACACCTCCTACATATATCACTTCATAATTCAATAGATTGAATCCATGGAATGTTAAAAATATTTTGTGATAGAGGGTCATAAAGAGAAAAACATAAGACTACATCGGAAATGCTAAATTTTCCCTATGAAGGAGATGGACATCCACACAATGGAAAAACACCTGAATACAAGGATACAAGTCCATGAACATAATCAAAAGAACCACAATTTTTTAAAAATATAGTACTAATCACATATTTCATATTCAATTTCTATGTACACATTGATTAAAATGTTAGATCCTATTGATTTTATATTTATTTCCATGGTAACATCTTTACCCTCTATATTGGCTTCAGTTGAGGTGGATGTGATATATGGCTTTAAGTAATGTTCCCAAGCTTCCAAAGGCTTGAAATAAATATTGAGGTCTTCAATAACAGATATGGAATGATTTTACCATAGAATGAAAATAACCAACCAAACATTACTTAATGAACACCAAAACATGATGAATTTAAATAATATTACACAATAAAACAATGCCCAAATGACCAGCACAACTAAATGAAAACAATTTTGAATTCGAGTACTAGGAAGAATAATAAACAACAAAAATACAAAGATGCAACGACATAATTACATAGCTCCACTCTACAATCTAGGCTCTATATGATTTCCCAAGCATCATGATGCACCACTCAGTAAGTGACATACCTCGCCATTACATATCTATTAGAATACTACATATGAAAATCAAAAATTATCCAAAGTATGTGGTGAGTAATAATACACATTACGTTTTCTCTAAATGGATTAACCACAAATTCCACATGGATAAAAACTGTGAGGAAATTATATAATCAAATAATATAAATCCACTAAACAACGAAACAAATTCAAACAATCCCAACACACAGTTACCAAATTTTTTTCCCAAAGCAATAATATTCCAAATAATCCATCCAAAAAAACCATCAAATATTTTCCAAACACATATTGGATGAAAAATTTCTTATTTCAAGGCCTCACACATAACACAGCAATATCTATAATCCTACCACATGTGACCTGTTTTCATTGACGGAGGAACATCACATTTATAACATGAATAATTTTTATAAGGTTATTTATCAACAACATTATGGTGGTACATCATGAAAATGATTCATCCCATACAAACCTTGCATATCCTTTTAATAAAGCAACCATGTTATTCACATTTTTCAAAGAAAACCATCTGCTAATAAGATCACCAACTTTAGCATAACCCATAAGTATTTCAATAAAACATCCCTTTCTATTGAAGAAATTTTATTTCAAACCATATCCCATACATCCATCTTTAATTTTATTTTAAAATTATAAATTTAAAATCCTACATCATGTCCATTACACTGCCATAACCCCTTTTTCCCAAAATCTACAAAAAATCACCAAATAAGTTCCACAGAAGCTTCTCACATCAAAAAAAGAAATACAATATCAAGAAACAAATATAATTCTAAATTAAATACTTCATGATATATCAAAATGGAGTAGATAGAGAAGACACCTAGATTAGGGATTCATATTAATCAACCAACACACAACCACACATCATACCCTAGTTAAAACGTCACAAAACTTCCATAGATCATTTTTCCATACATCGACAAGACCAAATCTAATAATTTTATAGAAAAACCTATATATTCATATGAAAGATGTAGATATATAATATCAATAATGTGAGAGATATATCTGTGAAAATCCATGAAAAATCCAACATAATGGTCTTACCAGTGAATAATCTCTTTTACCACACAAATAAAAACCCTTCGAAACGCCTCAAAAATCAGAATACGTGGTTCCCTGACCCATGAGAAGAGAATATGTTGAGTTAGGATCATATGGGTGAAGAAATGGTTGTTTTAGGGAATATCCTACGAAATCTCATTTTCTAAAAAACCCATTTTCATAATTCCTCATACAATTTATCTGCATGGTTAGAAAAACCATGGAACTAACACAATCTTGAGAGGGTTCCCTACACTATCGGTCTGCATGATTATACAAACAATGCGCTAACAATGAAAAATACCACTACCTCATGATGCATGGTTTAACTTGGTGGTCGTATGCTTTGATAAAAATTTCGTCTTAACCATGCACCATCCCTTTTACTCTTCATCACTATGAATGGTTACCTGGGTTTGTTGCATGGTTTCCAATAACCATTCACACATTATTCACCCATAGAAAAGCTTCCAAACCATCCCAAAAACCTTTAATTCTCACCAGAATATTACTGAACCAATTTAGGTAAATAAAAAAGACATAAATAATGTTATATACATCATACTAAGTGTACAAAATTCTCCCACCATTGGAAATTATGTCTACAAAAAGTATAATATAATGTATTTCTATAAAAATCATGTGCCATTTCTCAGGCATTTCATCCTCCAATTCACACTTCTCCACCAAAATCAGACCTTTCTTACACAAACCATGTACTTTAAAAATGCTCTTTTCATTCAAGAAATTTTCATTCATATCAGTAATTTACACTGAAACAAGAATCAAAGAGGAATCTTCCTCCAGATCTATATGATTCCAATGAATCACATGGTCATGATTAGGATGATACCTTTTTAATTATGTCACATAAATCATATTTTTCATTAAACTACACCGTGGTGGCAAGGCCAACCGTTATTACACCTTTCCAACCTGCTCATGTATCTCGAAAGGCCCAATATAGCTCAATGATAATTTACCATGCATTCCAAATTGATGATGTCCGAAAAAAAATTGGGTTCTCAAGAATACATGATCACCCACCTTGAATGGAAATGCCCATTGATGGTAGTCTGCAAATGATTTCTGAGGACGATGAGATATCTTCATTCTCATTATGATCAACTTAATTTTCTATTTTTTCTCTTTGAAAAGGCTCATCCCAACATATGGTTTTTCTCTTGTTTCAATCCATGAATGTGGAAAATGGCATGGATGAACAAACAATGCCACAAATCGGCCATATTTATTGAATCATGATAACATTTATTAAATGTAAATTCTACCAATATAACGAGATCCTCCCATGAGCCACTATAATACATTTCAGAATCCTATAACATATCATCTTACATTTATATTGCCCTTTTAAATTTTCAATCCATCTATGGATGATATATAATGTTCATCATTAATAGAGTCATAAGGGAATGTTGCACAAATTTCAAGAAATGAGATGTGAACCTCATATCTTGATCTAATATAATTGAAAATTGAATACCATGCCCCAATACCCCTTAATAGATATAGATTTTGGTCAGATCCACCCCTGTATGAGATTTATGATTAGGGATCAAAAGAACTGACTTCGTGAGAAAATACACAATCACCCATATGGAATCATATTATTTAATCATTTTTTGGAGACATATAACCATATCCATCATTATCTATTCCATCATCCACAAATGTATAGGTACATACTACATCATACCATCCTTCCAATGTTGTTTTTCCATGACATGTTGTGAAGAAAAGAATTTAGAAAAAAATAAGTAGTTCTTTTTCATACTGGACCATAAAATATGTGCTTTAAATTCCGTATACTTTGTTCTGAAATCTCAAAGGAAAAAACAATCTCGAATATTGATTAAAATATAGGAGTTTTTCATAACAAGCCACAATAATATCTATCTGATTCTAAAACAAATACACTATATTCTCATCTAGTTTCTATCCATCAATGGTCTCACCACCAATTAGTTTTTACCTCATAGCAACATAATCCGAATAGAACCTTTGTTCCTCTATAACGAAACCAACCTAGTTATGAACTAATGGAACTAGGAATAAAACAACAACATCACCTTGGTCATCACAATCCAACCACTTGTTAGCTATGAATGATATAAACTGCCACTAATATGATGGATTCTTCCCCACCATAGTGTACTAATGTCCACATAATGCAGCAGTCCCCAAATATTTATTACATGATGTATACAAAAAGTCAATTCCATCAATATATATATATATATAATCCATTCATCCCATTTTCCTTAGATTAAAATATATATTTGAGAAACTATGATTCAAGATCGCGTGGTCTGTATACACTATGAATTTCTCACTGATGAGATATTGACCCGATGTTTTCATATAATGAATCCCTACTGCCAACTCAAAAACATGTTTTGGGTAGTTCTTCCTAAAAAACTCTACTTTAATGAGACATAAAAAACATCATGATACCCATTCCGGAGAACACACCCTAACCCTGATCCCAATATATCATAATAAAACACATACCCTTGAATGAATAATGATTTATGTTGATGTATTATGATGTTTAATTGATTTTTGATATAGATAATTCCATTGAAATGGAACATTATTTCACATAAAAACAATCATTAGTGAATATAATAAAGAAACATCATAAAAAAAGATTCGAGAATACCCATAGATTGCATAGGACCACCAAATATCAAAATCATTCATTGAGGGGTTTCCAAGAGATAATAACCAATATTATAATTGGATCCAATGCAATATTTTTTTTGAAATAAAATGGCCTTGAAAACATACCACTTGCCTCCATTACTCACAATTTGAAAAAATTTCATAGGATAAATGGTCTCTCAAGGTTCCCAACATTAATACAAAGTGTTTCTCATGCCCCACCCATGTCCATCAATACACCAGTGTATCATTCAATAATACCACCATGAAAGGATATAAATTCCATAGAAATATTAGATTCATATATTCCATAAACATAACTCATGAATTCATAATAACAAAGGGAATAACCAAATACTCATAATTTATATATCAAAATTTGATGGTTGTTTTAGGAGTATCCTTATTTCGTACCCATAATTGATGAAATTCAAATCACAAGTCAAAATTGAAGAATAAGTGGGATCTACTAAACTAATCAAACATTCCATCAATGTGTGGGAGTTAATATTCATTCATTATCAAACATGGTTAAGAATAGAAAATTCAATACACAACCAAAGTGTTATATACGCCATTTTATTGAACCTAACAGTTGTTGCCAATGTGGATAATCTATCTCTAATGAACCCTTTATTTCCAAATTCCATTGGCTACATTTTTAATTCCATCAATTATGCAAGTTCTATTTGATATGATTAATTGAGATAAGAGTTATATGTACCTGGCCTTAAACATTTACATAATATTGAATTAAATGAATAATTCACATTGAGGGTCTTTTTAGTTTAAGTGTTTTATAAAATTAGGACATAACTATTACATCTCAATATATTACAAGGTTAACACTTCTACATAGTTTCCATTTTTTTCATAAAATATAAACTCTTGAAAAAAAGAGTCATGTCTAGTTCTGTGTTTTAGACAACATGACTTTTCCTTGATCCCATCTTTTTCCCTATTCATCTTGAAGTCATGTGAAAACATTTCAAAACATTGGATGAGCATGAAAGGCTTAGTAAGGGTTATAAAAAAATAATGAAATCATTTGTTGATAAATACATAAAAAACATGAACTATTTTACTGACCTCATGAAATCATTTGATTTATGAAAGATGCATAGAAATCATAAGTCATAAAGGTATATGTGGCATCCATATCATACTTACATTGTAGCTGTCACAGCTATATAAGGAGTAACATTGGAAGACCCATAACAGTATATTCCCCAAAATATATTAGAAGAAGCTTTCACATTTACCTCTGTCATGTTACCCAAGGCATTGGAGAGCTATCTCGGCCTCACCTGCCCTAGTTTTATCACTGAACCACCCGTATACATAAATAACGCCGAAGAACCATTACATGATCATAACACATAACATAATCATAAAGGAAAGATAACATTTCCACATTGCAATAAAAAAATTTAATTTCATGATATTGAAATAATAAATCTATTCTTAAAATAATTTTCTATACCAAAATATGTAAAGAGAGTATGTGGTATTTATTTTTCCTTTTAAATACATTACGACTTGTTAAGGAATACAAAGATCAAATAATACTCACGGCGGCGGAAAGGTCGTTGTCACCGCATACGTAAAAAAGAACATTCTTTTTTGTCATTTAGTAAAACGATTCATAGAAAAATATTCCCTTTGAATGAAATTAAAAGAAAAAGGTGTTTATACAATGTATAAAACAAATTCATGTATTAGAACAAAATATGCCTCAATGAAAAGAGATTGAGACGAAGTCCCTTACCTTGTGTCCGGCTTGACCCGTTCGTTCTTTAATATCCTGAATAATAAACTAATGTAAATTTATACTTTCATAAGAACCTTTTTCATGTTTATTATTCCTTTTATATCAATTATTACCATGTTATAAACATTATTTAATCATTTAAGTTAATAACGTCCATTTTGTCGATATTTTGTACTTTAGTAAAAAATGAACACCTTATATTTACAAGTTGTCCTTGTAGTCAATATTACATTATATCCAGATTTATATTCATGATTTAGATATCATATATATCATATATATCTATTATATGCATTTATTTATAATAGTAAATAACATTTTGAGGTACGAAATGAAATGCACCATTCATGGAGACGGTATGTCGTACGTACGCATGAACGCTACATTCATTTCTATTTCTTATTTTAATGGAATTAAAACATAATGATACATAGTTATATTGTAATTAAAGTATAAAATCATATATAATATCATTAACGCTATCTTTTATGCATCCCACATATGACATTAACGAGTCATGTCACTTTGAGGGGGAGGTAGTCCGCACTTCGTCTAATGAGATTATTGTATTTACCCAGAATGGAAACTATAAAGGCTTGAGATAATTGTTAAGTACAAAAGCATAAGGAAATCATAAAAATAATATATATAATATATTAATGATGTTCAATAATAATGGCCACCATGATAGGCGGTAAGATATAATTGAACAATCATAATTTCGTGAGGCGTTAGTTTGCCTTCCACATAAACATTTTGTTCGTCATCCATTAGATGGAGGTGTGTGTAAGTGTAAATTGTGTCCTTCACATTAAAAAATCATATAATATTGATAATATTAGTGTTTTTACAATATAAAAGAATAAAACGAGTTTAGGGGTTTGATAAGTAAAATAAAAGAAAACAAATTAAGAGAAATCGTTACTTTAATTTAGGTAACTCCCTTTGGTTTTAACCAAACTGAATTTTTGAACTGCCTTCTGCCTAAGGTAAGGCTTCTAGGAGGAGCATAGGTATGTAAGGGGATTAATTGGGAAGATTTTGGACAAACCAAATTGCTTGTGAGGTGTGAGTAATTGGTTATAAGTGGAATCCTTTTATAAGGGAGAGGATGGGCTCTTTAGGAAAGTGTGAACATATTATTTTATTATATAATGATATTCGGTTTATAATGGTCCAAAAATAATTATAGCCAAATATATGATGACCCATATTCGAAATAAAATCATCCAATCAGAATTGGCCATGTTTTGGATAATATTTTAATCATTATATTCTAATTTATTTAAATCATTTATTAATGAGGTAAAATACTGCATCATTATAATTTAATATATAATTTAATATATATGATGTCTAAAAATTTAAAAAAAATAGAATTATATAGGAACAATTTTTATCTTCCCAATGAATAATTATTGTCAAAATGATAATTTATATAACACCATATAAAAATAAATTACCCAAAGATATTTGTTAATGTCAATTTTGTCATTACATTAAATTAATTATTCTAAAGTGTCATTATCTTTCATAAGTAGCTCCAAGGGCTCACAAAATCCACACAAAGAGGCCCATTGACAGAAAATACTCATCAAATATGGTTTGGACAAGTGTTAAGGTAATTTTTAATTATTATAATATTTTTTTACCCTGAATTAACCTTATTTACCTTTAACCACGGTAAATAAAACACAAAAGTCACTATTCACCAAAAATTATTTTCATCTTAATGAACCACATTATTTACCTTTAATGAGGGTTCTCCATTAAAAGACGATAAATCGGCCTTTTAATGTAATTTATGCTTAAAATTATATTCAATCACATTTCAAGCCTTTATCATTTATTTGATAAATGTAAATACATTTAACAAACATGTATAATCAAATTGTAGTTAGTTTTGTTCATTTGTGCCAATACAATGGCTATGACTTAACTACCATTTAAAATAATAATATTATATTATTAGTGTGCATCGTAAGATTTCAAAGAAACCGGTTGTTGCGTATCATGTATGCAATCGAACATGGCCACCCATTTAAAGTAAAGTTAATATTTAATTCACAAATATTAATAAATTTGAAAATCTCTTATTCTTTATTTACCTTGGATGTTAAATCCTTCCCCTCTTTTGGAAATTGTGTCCTCACAATTTTTATTCACTTATCTAAATAAGTGGGGGTATTTATCCCTCATTGCATTTTCAGATTCCCACGTTTCCTCTTCAATCATATAGTTTTTCCAAAAAAACCATTACCTGGTAATGTACCTTATTCTGCAACACATTATCTCTACAATTAAGAATTTGGACTGATTGTTCTTCATAAGAGAGATTCTCTTCCTACTGAACTACCTTTAGGATCAAAACATTAGATGGATCTAGCATATACATTCTCTTAATCGAAACATTAAAAACATTGTGTACCTGGGATAAACATGGAGGTAAATCCACTCTGTATGCAACTGATCTAACATTCTCCAAAATTTAATTAGGTCCAATAAACCTTGGACTCAACTTTCCTCTCTTACCAAAACTCATCACACTTTTCCATGGAGAAACATTAAGAAAGACATGATCACCTACCTCAAAAGAATGATCTTTCCTCCGATTATCAGCATAACTTTTCTGTCTGCTCTGAGCTGGTCCCATGTGCTACTGAATCAACTGAACTTTCTATGCCATCTCTTCTACCAATTCTGGTCCCCTTAGCTTCCTTTCATATACATCATCCCAAAAAGCTAGAGTTTGACAATGCTTCCCACATAATGCTTCAAATGGATCCATCTGTATATTAGAATGAAAACATTTATTATATGAAAATTCATCCAAAAATGATTTTGGTCCCAAATTCCTTGGAAATCCATCAAACTAGCACGTAAAATATCTTCCAATGTATGAATTGTTCATTCTGATTTCCCATCTTATTGAGGGTGAAAATCTGTACTAAAATTTATTTCAGTACTCAACGACTTCTGAAAGCCATTCCAGAAATTAGAAGTAAACCTGAGATCATGATCCAATACAGTGGCTAGTGGAACACCATTCAACCTATCTATCTCATTAACATACAACTAAACAAGTTGATCTAGAGACAAAGTATCTCAGATAGGAAGGAAATGAGCATATTTAGTCAATCTATCAACTATAACCCAGATTGCATTATTACCTTTAGATGTCATTCATAATCCTACAACGAAGCCCATATATATATTTTCCCAATTCCACTCAGGCACCGGTAAAGGATGAATCATCCCTTTCGGTAACGTACACTCTATTTTAACATACTGACAAGTCAAACACTTCACAGTAAAATCAACAACATCTCTTTTCATTCCATCCAACCAGTAATACTCACAAAGATCTCTGTAAGTCTTAGTACATCCAGGATGAACTAAAAACAAAGAACTATGTGCTTCACATAACAAATAATTTGTCAACTGTGAATCACAAGATACAATTAATCTCATTCCAAACCACAATACATAATCATTATCAAGATTAAAAACAGGCAAGGTACCATTCTGAACCAACTCTACCTTTTTTTCAACTCACTATCTTCTTTTTGTGCTTTCTTTATTCTATCTCATAGAGATGATCTCCCAAACACCTGATACAAAATAGAATAATTTAAGGCACCAAAAACTTCTATTCCAAAGTTCATTAAATCAAAAACCAAATGATCTCGTTCCAAACATAGCATGTCTAATTAAGAATTACTTTTTCGAATCAAAGAATCAGCCACTTTATTTCCTTTTCACAGATGGTAATTGATCGTGCAATCATAATCCTTGATTAATTCCAACCATCTACTCTGTCTCATTTTCAATTCTTTTTGAGTGAATATATACTTTAAACTTTTTTTGGTCAGTATATATTTCTCATTTTACTCCATACAAAGGATAACTCCATATTTTTAAAGCAAAATACAATAGCATCTAATTACAAATCATGTTTAGGGTAATTTAACTCGTGAGGCTTCAACTGACGTGAAGCATAACCAATTAACAGATCATTTTTCATTAGGACACAACCCAATTCTTTCAATGAAGCATCATTGTAGATAACAAACTCACCATTTCTATATGGTAGTTCCAAAACTGATTCATTCGCCAATCTTATTTTAAATTCCAGAAAACAATCATCGCATTCTTTTTTCTAGATGAACTTAACATCTTTTTGACTTAAAATAGTCATTGAAATAGATAACCATGAAAAATTATCAAAAAACCTCCAATAATAATCTTCAAAACCAAGAAAAATATGAATCTCGGTTATATTTTTGGGTCTTGGACATTCTTCAACAACTTTAGTTTTAGTTGGATCAATAGTTATGCCATTCTTTGAAACAATGTGACTGAGGAATGAAATTTGTTGTAACCAAAACTCACACATGCTGAATTTAACATAAAGTTTCTTTTCTATTAAGGATTGTAAGATGAAACATAAAAGAATTTCATGATCCTATTTTCTTTTCGAATAAACCAAAATATCATCAATGGACACATCCACAAACATATCCAAGAACTCATAGAAAATTATATTCATAAGATCCATGAATACAGCAGGTGCATTGGTTAACCCAAAAGGCATAACTACAAATTCATAATGTCCATATCTAGTACGAAACACAGTTTTCAGAATGTATGAATCCATTACTTTCAACTGATGTTACCCCGAAATCAAATCAATCTTCGAAAAATACTATGCTCCCTAGAGATGATCAATCAAATCATCGATATGAGGCAAATGATACATATTCTTAACAGTGATGTAATTCAATGCTCAACAATAAATGCACAATCTCATTGAACTATCATTCTTTTTAAAAAAGTGGACAAGAGCACCCCATGGTGATGTACAAGGTCGAATGAAACCTTTATCTAAGAACTCTTTCAATTTCTTCCTTAACTCTAAATGTTCAATTTGAGCCATTCGATAAGGGGGTTTTGAAATTGGCAAATCCTTAGGAACTAATTCAATAGTAATTTAAACTTCCTGATTAGGTATAATACCAGGAAACTCATTATTAAAAACATCAACATACTCATTTATCACTGGCACATCATTAATCTGTGCAGTTCCTTTTTTTCAACAATATGTGTAAGGTAACATTCATTTCCATTTTTACGAGATTCTCAACTTCCTGATATTCTATCAAAAGAAAGGGATCATTTTTTTATAAAAACTGAAAATAGTTCGGAAAATAAACTTTTTTAGCTCAGTAGTTAATCTTAACATGATAAAAAGAAAGCCAATCCATTCCCAAAATAACATCAAACTCTTCGAGAGGCAAAACAATAAGGTTTGCAGGTAGTTTAATTCCACACACAAGGACATGAATGTTCTTATGTTTTCTTTTTTATCTCTACAATTCCTCCTTGGGTTTTTACTGTAGGTTATGTATTCATATCTTGAGATGGAATTCCCAATTTTCTAGAAAATGTATCAGAAATGGAAGAGTGTGTAGACCTTGAATCAAACTACACATTGGCATAATCTGAACAAAAAAAATGTGTACCTGATTCAACTTCATCTGATGGCCCAAAATCTTCTGAAGTAGTTGCAATCAATTTCACCACTCCTCTCTGCTTGTAGTCTGGATGATTTCCTTCATTTGAGTTCTTTTTTGGACACTCAATTTCATAACGATACGTTTCATTGCACATAATACATTTTACTGACTGTAAATCAGATTTTTTCTTACCATTACTCTGATATTTTTTAGTGAAATTACGAGCCTTATGTCCCATTTTACCACAACACACGTACCATAATTCAAAATACCTTCCCCATCATTCGTTTTACCATAATTTTCACAAACTAAAAACATAAATTTCTTACCATCAGGCTTTTTTTGAATAGTTCTTACCTTTCACCTGCAACCTCGAGCTCTTATTTTGTTGTTTGTCAAATAATTTCGGTGTTGGGACCACTTTTTTTATAAGGTTGTATTTGTTGTCAATTGTTGTCAATGAAGATCAAAATGAAGGAGATCAAGAATTACTCCAATGAAATGGAGTAATGGAAATACATATGATTGTTGTATTGATCATATGTTCAAAGAACATGTGTCAAAGTTGACACATTGTTTACAACAGTGATGAATGGTGAGATATAATCCATCTGAGGATGATTAAATAAGAATTGGGATTTTATGAAGACCATGAAATTCCTCATGATTGCATGAGAATCATGCAAGAGGCTTCTTGAATAATTGAATCATATGTTTTGCATGAAGTATAGAATTACAGTTGGAGAAGAAGAAAATGGGAGAGGGATTGGAATTTTGAGATTGTCATGCACTTCTAATTGTATCAAAATATTATTATGATAAAGATAATATATCAAAGGATATATATTGTGATAGTAGATTTTTTACTAAAAGAAAAAGAGTTTCTAAAGGATACAAATCACTGAAAATAATTTTTTTGAGGTGATCATGATTGTTGACAAAGCAAACAAAAAACAAACAAATTTGTTGACAAAAGAGATTCAATGGTGGAATATCGAGTTCAAGGGATGTGGATAACGATCCATGATTGATTCACGAACGTTGAAAAAAGAATGGATGATCTGGAGGTGGTAAAAATAGAGCAGATACAAGGTGGCGCCGTTTTCCAGTGTTTTCCAAATATTTGGGCCTGAAAGTCGACAAATGGGAAAAGTGTTTTCGGCAATGAGACTTGAGTGATGTGTACATGAAGGAGAGGGAACTTGCGCACCTAGAGTTTTTCAAGATCAGAATATGGAAAAATGGAAAAGGAAAGAGGGTCGAGCAAGTAACCTGCATTTCGTGAAGTGACTTGTGCGCCGGTGCATAGGAGGTTTGGAAACATGCATGTCTATTGTTTTTCAAGATCATAACATCAAAATATGGTAAATGAAAGAAGGTCGCCCCTTTATTGGTTTGGTCGCTCAAGTGAGTAGTGCGATAGAGGCTAGGGAGGATGAGTTGTGCGCCGGAACCTGTGCACCGAGGGAATACTTGCATGTCGTCGTGAAAGGTATCCTAATACCTATAAATAGTGGAGCACCCATCCTCATTACAAATGATATTCAAGACATATATATTGTTCGATCTCTCGTCATGTAGGTGGTTGAGCCGCGCAAGTGGTATTTGGGTCGCTCATGTAGAGGCTACGTGCTGGTTGTTGGATGCGCGCCCAAGGCGGTTTGGGAGAGGAAAGAAGTGAGTTGTGAATGTTTGATGTTGAAGGAGGAAGTGTCGCGCAGATGGTTTGGTGATACCTACCTGCCAGTTTTGAATTGTGCGCCGAAGACTTGCGCGCCGTATTTGGACTTGCACACTGGGCTTGGGGAAGAGCTCTAGGTGCTATTGGAGTACGCCCGTCCTTTTGGGGATACACGAAAGCTGGAATATTTCTTGATAGATTTAGTGCAACAGATAATTTACTGATTTGTGAAGATGTAACAGTAGTGAACAATTTGGTTTTATGAAGAGAAGTGGTACCGAACACAAATGACTGATGTTTAACACCCACATTGTGCTTTGTGAAGAGAAGAGGAACAGTTCATGCAACTAAAATCAGATCTGCATAGAAATAGGGGAATATATCAATACACATAAGTTTTCATATTGGGAATCAATGTAAAAAAGAAGAAGATTTAGTGCATTCAGTTATTTCACTAAAAAGGTATCTTGAATACAAAAGAGCATCAACTTAGTACTCTGATGAAAGCATTGTCTCATGCTGAATAGGAGACAAAGACTTCAATGAAAATCTATTGAAGAGACCTTCACGTCTATAAACTAAGTGGGTCTTCCCCAAGGGTAGTGAGGAAAGGTGAGTCAATGGGAGTGAACCTATGGAAGAAGCGATCTATCCTTGAACCTTTGTAAAGGCAGTGATCCTGGGACATAGTGACTCTGCCCGAACATTTGAAATCCATAGCTCGTGAAGTATAGTGGAATTTCGTACGACCGACGACTTGTCGGTGTATGATCCTTGGATGTAGCACTTAGTGGTGAACGAAGTAAAAATTGTTGTGTCATCTATTTTCATGTGAATGTTTCATTTCTCATAATATCCATCATGGAGGTTAAAGTAGTTCCTACCAATGTGGGAACAAGATCCAATAATTTTAAAAGAAAAAGTTGACACACTGATTCCCCCCTACTCTCTCAGGGTGTCCTGGGGTCCAACAACCGGATCATCCGCAAATTCCATTTCCACCTTCTCCACACAAAGAACATGTTTTTCATAACTTTTGAACTCACGAGAAGCTAAATCCCTTCGAGTGAATTTTTCTTCATAAGCAGCCACTGAGTCATCCTCCTACCTCAATTATAGGATTTTTTTTCATCCTAAGACGAACCACCATACGAAAATATTTCTCGTAGAATATACCTCTGAATTCATCCCAATCAAGAGAATCAATATCCTCACTATCCATGATATTTTTCACCATCAACCACCATTTATCAGCTTCATCTTCACCTTCAAAACGGTAAACAACGAGACTAAACTTTTGATGTTATAAAAAACTCATGACATCGAAAATAATCTCCAGTGCATTAATCCACCCTACAGCTAGAACAGTGTAAGATGATCCTCTGAATTATGGGGGATGTTGCCTCATGAAATTCTCCACTACTGTCATGTTCCTCTATGGTTGATCATACTGATCTTGTGCATGGATACCACCACCATTTATAGACTGATTCAACTATGCCATCACTTCAACAAATTGTTCAGTTCTGATTCCAACCATCTCAGGTTGCTAGTTTGGATGGTTGTCTTCCTTCTGATGTCGTCCAAACATAGCTTCCATGTTTCCTCAATGAAAAACAATTCTGAACACAGAAATATCTTAGGTGAAGAAACATGGTAATCTGTAAATGATATATGATTTCAATATTAACATAAATTACTTTATAGACATAAATTTAACAATACCCTAACTCCTAAAGTTGTCTCAAATGACCTCTGATATAAAGAACCGACATTAAACATTTACATAATATTGATTTACACGAATAATTCGCATTGATTAACTTTTTAGGTTTAGAGTTTTAGATAATTAGGACATAAAAATTACATCTCAGAAGATTACAAGGTAGACATTTATACACAGTATCCATTTTTCTCATAAAATATAAACTCTTGAAAAAAAGAGTCATGTTTAGTTCCATGTTTTAGATAGCATGACTTTTCCATTATACCATATTAGTCCCTATTCATCTTTATGTCTTGTGAAAACATTTCAAAACTTGGGATGAGCATAAAAGGCTCAGTAAGTGTTATAAAACAATGAATGAAAACATTTGTTCATAAATACCAACATAACATGAAATATTTTACATACCACATGAAATCATAGGATTTATGAAAGATTCATAGAATTCATAAATAATAAATCTAACTTGTGGCATCCATATCATAATTATATTGTAGCTATCACATCTACATATGGAGTTATATTGGAATACCCATCATAGTATATTACCTAAAATCTCTTTAGAGAAACATTCATGTTTACCTTCGTCACATTACCCAGTGCATTGGAGAGATATCTCGGGCTCAGACACCCTAGGTTTATCATAGAACCACCCATATACATAAATAATTCCCATGAACCATAACATGATCATAACACATATCATAACCAAAAAGGAAAGATAACATTTCCACATTGCAATAACAAAATATCATTTCAAGATATTGAAATAATAAATCTATTCTAAAAATCATTTTCAATACCATAATATGTAAAATAGTATATGGTATTTTGTTTCCTTTTAAAAACATTACAACTTGTTAAGGAATCCAAATATCAAATAATACTCATGGTGGAAGAATGGTCATTGTCACCGCTTATGTAAAAAAAGAACAATCATTTTTTTAGTAAAATTCTTTGTAGAAAAGGATTCCCTTTAAATGAAATGAAAATTCAATGGTTTTTATACAATGTATAAATAAAATTCGTGTATTAGACCAAAATATGCCTCAATGAAATGATATTTAGATGAAGTCCCGTAACTCGTGTCCGACTTGACCCGTTCGTTCTTTAATATACTGAATAACAAACTAAAGTTAATTTATACTTGATTATGAACCTTTTTCAAGTTTTTAATTTATTTTATATCAATTATTACCAAGTTATAAATATTATGTAATCATTTAATTTAATAACGTCCATTTTTTCAATATTTTGTACATGAGTCAAAAATAAACAACTTATATTTACATGTTGTCCATGCGGTCAATAGTAAATTTTATCCATAATGATATTCATGAATTAAATATCATATATATCTAGTATATACATGTATTTATAATAGTACATAACATTTTGTGGTAGGAAGTTAAATGTGCTGTTCCTGGAGATGGTAAGTCGTACATACAAATGAACACTACTTTCATTTCTATTTTTTATTTAAATGGAATTAAAACATAATGATACATAGGTATATTATAATTATAGTATAATATCATATACAATATCATTAACTCTATCCTTTATACATCCCACATAAGGAATTAACGAGTCACATCACATCGAGAGGGCGGTAGTCCGCACTTCCTCTAATGAGATTATTGTATTTAACCACTATGGAAACCGTAAAGGCTTGATATAAATGGGAAGTAAAAAAGCATAAAGAAATCATAAACATAATATATATCATATATAATTATATTTCCATCATAATGGCTACCATGAGATGTAGTAAGATGTAATTGGACAATCATCATTTCATGAAGTGTAAGTTTGCCATCCACAGAAACCTTATGTTCTTCATAATATAGATGGAGGTGTGTTTAAGTGTAGTTCAAATAAATCTCATCATAATATCCTATTATATTTAGGATACTGGTGTTGTTACAAAACAAAATAATAAAAAGAGTTTATTTGTTTTAGAAGTAAAATAAAAGAAAACAAATTAAGAGAAACAATTACCTTTATTTTCGGTAACTCCCATTTGTTTGAACCAAAAGGACTTCTTGAAGTTCCTTCTGCCTAAAGTATGGCATATAAAAGGAGTATAGGGATATAGAGAGATTAATTAGGCAGATTTTGGATGAGACAAATATCTTGAGAGGTGTGATTAATTGGATAGAAGTGTACTCCTTTTATAAGGGAGAGGAGGTGCTCTTTAGGAACATGTGAAAATATTATTTTAATATATAATGGTATTCAGTTTCTAATGGTCCAAAAAAAATTATAGTAGAAGATAAAATGACTCATATTAGAAATAAATTCATCCAATCATAATTGGACATATTTTGGAATATATTTTAATCATTATAATCTTATTTATTTAAATCATTTATTAAAGAGTTAAATACTGCATCATAATTGTGTCATAAATAATTTAATTTATTTGAGGTCTAAAAATTATAAAAAAATACCATGATATAGGAAATAGATTTTATCCTTTCAATAAATATTTATAGTATAAAAGATAATTTACATAACACCATATAAAAATTAATTACTAAAAGATTTGTGTTAATGTCAATTTTGTCTTTACATTAAATTAATTAATCTAAAGTGTCATTTTCTTTCATAAGTGGCTCCATGGGGTCCCAAAATCGACCCAAAGATGACCACGGTAGGAAACTACTATGAAAATAAGGTTTGGACATGTGTTAAGGTAATTCTGAATTATTATAATATTATTTTTACCATGAATTAACCTTATTTAACTTTAACCGTGATAAATAAAAGTCAAAAGTTACTATTCAACACAAATAATTTCATCATAATGAACAACATTTTATTTCTAGATAACAACCATGTATGTCGGATTTTTGAAAGTCAATTCATATAAGTGTTAAAATTTCATTTAAATCAAAAATTTAGTTTTTTAACTACTACTAATTGGTTCCACTTTTCATTAAAAAATTGAAGTTTTTCAGAAAAATACCAAAAATTCAGCCTAAGAATTATTTGATATTAAAAATTAAAAAAGGATGTTTATTTTCCCAAATTCAAAACCTAATCGTTTCATTAATTAATTCTAAAATTAATTCTCGTTGTTAAAACAAATAGCATGTTTTTAAGAAATAATAACTATCAATAGATCGACACTTGTTTATGTCCAATTTCAAAGTGAAATTAATTAAAATGATCAAAATTGGATTAAATGGTTAAAAAATATTCTAATTACACATTAAAAAAAATTATTAAGATAATCTAACTGTATAAATAAATCATATTGAAACATAGTTTGGAATTAAAATACAATATTTTCAATATTCATTAAAAATGATCTTTATCGGAAAAATTCCAAATATTTACACAAATAAAATTTTGATGTCCCCATTATAAATAAGGACTTTATTTTGTCATATAGAATGTATTAAAGTAACAAAAACATTATTTAAGGAGGGTTCGACATTAAAAGACGATAATTCTGCCTTTTAATGTAAATTATGCTTGAAATTAGATTCATTCACATTTTGAGCCTCTAACATTTATTGGATAAATGTAAATACATTTAACAAATATGTATAATCATATTTTAGTTAGTTTTGTTCATTCCTGCCAATACAATGGCTCTAAGATAACTATCATTTAAAATAATAATATTATATTATTAGCGTGCAACTTAAGATTTCAATGAAACATGTTAATGCGTATCGAGTACACTATTGAACATAGAAACCCATTTAAAGTAAAATTAATATTTAATTGACAAATATTAATAAATATGAAAATCTATTATTATATATTTACATGGGATGTTACAAGACTGGTCCTTAGAAGAATATCAATCATAAACTCCACTTCCGTAACGGGTGGAATCCTAGAGAACATGTTGGAAAACCATCCAAAAAATGATCAATAACTGCTGGAAAACTACTTCTCCTATATATTCCATAGATGAAAATGGCCAAGACTTCAAATAGTATGAGATCATCCCAATTGCTGGTTCAAACAAACCTATTTCACCTACATTTTCCATCCCCTCCCCTCTAAATAGTTTGTCAACTTTATCCTCGATCGTGAAGCTAAGAATTAACACCTAACAATCGATATGGCCCTTAAGAATTCAATATAATTACATAAAAATTATTAAATCGTATGAATAGATCTCAAGAACTTCGAAATCCCATATCAACTATATCACATCAACAACTATATGAGATGTTGTACACAGAATGGCTCAACACTCTCTTTGACACATTGGAGTTTGAAATTTCAAAACCAAAGGCATCATTTCCACATTAAAACCCAAGTATTCAATAACACAAGAAGTAATGAAAAAATCAGACACAAACAAATAAAAATAATCATTAATAAATTTGGAATTCATTTGAATTATAACTCTCACCTTGGAAGTTATCGTCTAATCAACCACCACAACATTCTCAACAATAAAAAATTTCTTATTAGTCACACATTGTTCAAAATTACACTACTGAAACTGCCAATGTTGATGATTCTATGTGTTCCAAGAATAAACATGGGTAAATATGATCTACTGATGAGGGGTTTTCTACTTCTATCATCCTGTGGAAGCATAATATTCCTGCAACCCTTGAGAAGTGTAACGAACATATGACCTCATCAAACTATTCTAACAGTTATGAGATACCCCATCTACAAAAGTTTGGAAATTGATCATGTATTTTATATAAAATCACACATTGTATAGGTTTGAGAGTCATAATGGAAGCATACATTCTTGGTATGAGGATTTAGAAAAAGTTTCACTAATCATACATTCAATTTCAATGCAACACTCCCACCAAGGAAATAATTGTCTCACTTATGATTTCTCTTAAAGTTATTATTCCAAATATTTCCCATGGGTATGAAAATTCATCCCCACTCATATCCCGAAATATTTATGTACTTTCATCCATTATTTTTCTTTTCACCATTTTCTATATAATAACTTATACATACCATCACAATATTTGAAATAATTTTTGTCCTAAATCCCAATTCATTGATGAGCGTATCCAAGGATTCACGAGTTGAAATATCCAGAGATACCCAAACAAGATTCTTGAATTTATCCTCATATTTCCTTACTAAAATGTTATATTACTTCAGGAAAAGGAAATACATTATTCACTAAATCATAAACATGTGTGGGAAAAAAAATTAAACAATTCCCCAGAATCCTACCATGTTATACATTAGTCTATTCCAACATGGACCTCCAAATCCCACCACCGACATACATGGTCGTATATCCTGTACATTTCCAACATGAATTTTAACACTACCAGTGTGACTATGAAATAAAATATTTGATTCATTTGGTTTATCCATGAATCCTCCCATTATTGTTCCATATAACACTAAAAAATGGTTGGATTTTTCTTTTTAAACTGAACCGAGTGATCCAAATTCTTTAGATAGTCCATTCTATTTTCACAGACAATATATTGGAAAAATATTAGTTTGATATACTCTGGTTTCGGGTTTAAATGGTGCTTTGATGCAACCACGTTTTTATAGCATCCTCTGCTTGGTCACTATAATGTCTAACCGGTGCAATTTCTATGAACAAAAGTGTCACCATGAGTCTGACTCCCATGAAACTAAAGGCTTACAAATTTAAATTCTATTACATTGGAACTATTAAAACCAAACATTCAAAAAAAATATTTTTCCATGTTCAAACATTTTTTTAAAAACCACTATGTATTGAAAATCAAAGCATATTATAATTACCACAACCATTTTCTTTAAATAACCTCAAAGATGAAATAAAAATCGAGATTCTACAAAAAGCATCACATTTATACCACCTCATAAATCATTATTCCTAATGAAATATGAATTCAATGTGGGAGAAATTTTCTACCATTAATTCCTTTAGCATCTCATTTTCCACACCCATGACAATGAGATCACACACTTATTTGTGTCTCCAAAACAATTATGTTCCTAACTCCCTTGTAACTTGAATTTCAGCATAAAAGGGTTAGCTATATCTTTTTTTGGTTTTCATTTCATGTTATGAAAAACCAAAACCTTGGTAGCATCCCAATATGAGGAATAAACCATGAAAAAAATTCTAACTCCATGACTGATAACTAATGCCAATGAGCTGATGAATCTTCATTCACTTGAAAGTCAAGGACCAAAAAAATTTGTACCACATGCAACATTCTACCCATCCTCATTAGAATCAGTTGAACTATAAGTTTTACATGGCCTTAAGAGACATCCAAAGGATCCAAAGTCTAGAAATAAATTTTAGGGGATAAAATAATATTTGGGGAATGATTTTACCTTAGAATTAAAATAATCGACCAAACATTCCCTACTCAAGACCACTACATGATGCTTGTCCAAAAGTTTACACAATAAAATAATACCCAGAAGACCATCACAAATAAACCAAAATAATTTATAATAATAGTAAATATTGGAGGACTAGACAACAAAATACCTATGATTCTATTACATATCATCATAGCTCCACAACATTATCAAGGAACCACAAGACCACGTAATCATTAAAAATTAATACTCAAGAAGGTAGATGTCGTACAATTACCCGTGTCTTGGAATACAATATCTAAAAAATAAAAAATGTTTCAAAGATGTGGGTGAGTAATATTACTCTGTAGATTACACCCAATGAATTCCCTACAAATTACACTAGGTTAGAACTCATTTCCTCATTATATAAACAAATTATAAAAAAATATGAAACAAGGAAATAATTTCAAGAAACATATAGACACACTTACCAACCCATTTAACACAAAACTATACATTGGCATAGAAGGAACCGAAACAAATCATTAAAAATATTTGAAACATTGATTGGAATACCCAAATAATCTTATATCGACACACACACAACATATCCATATTCACAAATTAAAAACATGGTCTTGGTGTTAATTGATGGTGGAACTTCATGTCCATACAACATCCACTTTCTATAGTCATAAATTTTGACCACTTAATGGTTGGTTTTCATGAACATGGATTATCCCATCCAACCCTTTCTTAACCTCATAAAAATGAAACCCTTCCAATCACATTTCCCAAACCAAACAATCCATTAGGGAAATTATGAATTATAATAGATACCATAACCATTTCATCAAGAAACCCCTTCTATTGAAACCCATTTTTAGAAATTATATCCCATAATTCCACCGTAATAATGACATTAAAATTATATTTTTTTTATTTCCAATATCATTTACATTACGCCAAAATAACCTATTTTCCCCTAAAATTACTAAAACATCACTGAATAAGTTGAAAAAAGCATCACACATCACAAACTCCATCAATATCTGGGAAACAAATATTAATTTGAAATTAAATCCATCAATTTATATCAAAATGGAGAAGAGAGAGAATAAACCTACATCTTGGTTTTGAGGAAATCAAACCACACACAACTACTCCTCCAAACTGGGTGAAAACAACATAAACCCACCTTATATCTCTATCCATATCATTAACAATCCCAACTCTCATCATTTTAGGAAATAAAACACTAGATATACATGTGACAGAAGTGGATCTATAAAACTAAGAGATAGAGAGATATATCTAATAGAACCCATGAAAACACTATGATATGGGAATTACCAGAGTTAGTCTCCTTTAAAACACTAAGAGAACACTTATAAATTCCTACAAGATGAGTGTAAGAGGGTCCCTAACCCTAAGAAGATAAAATCCCGAGTTGGGTTCATATGGGAGACGAAATTGTTGTTAAAGGGAAAATCCTGAGCAACCCCATTTTTACCCATTTTCATAATGTCATGCTTCATTTTAGTCTTACTTTTAGACTAAATGTATGCCAACTGTGCGCCTAATAATATCTCATGTTGGTTCCTCGAACATTTTTCCCTCACTAGTAGACCAAATGTGTTTTATCTATTAAAACTGAATCTATATTAGGATGATCTATTTACCTAGGTAGTTGTATGGTTTGAAAAATATTATTCCTTAATTTTTTGTCATCCCTTTTCATATTTATTTCTATGGATAGTTACATGGGTTGTTTTTATTGTTTCCACTAATCTTGCTCAAACCATTTGCCCATATAAAATCATCAACAACTTCCCAAAATCCTTCCAAAATCTAATAAATATTACCAAACCAAATTACATGCATTAAAATAATAAAAGGAGTTACATACCTCAAAATGATTGTATATCCTCCACTATTTCGTTAGAAATACCTATCTTACATTGAATTATCTTTTATTATATATAACCTTTCTTCTTCTAAGATACAATTCATAGTTAAATAACATTCAACCTATTGTTTATAATGCATTATTAAATTTTATACACAATGTTACATAATCATATCACTTGATATTGGTTGATCGATTTAGGATTCTTTTCATTCGGAACTAGAACCACTATAGAAGCACAAGAGGCTCTTGAAAGCTCTACTCATTTAAAAAAGTCCAAAAATTCTTACATTTCATGATCACAGATGACCTCCCATGAATCCATGAATAAATAACCAAGATACTCATCCTCCCCTAGGGAAATATATACATTCATACTAAACACAACTTCTTTGATCTCCTCCTCGTTTGGTCAAGCCTCAAATTTATCCTTATCTATCACATCAATTAAATTAGGAATACACTTCCATAACCTTGTTTCATTTTCCTCCTTATTAAGTATCCCTTTATATTAGTTCCGTGGATATTCTATAAAATTATTATAATAATTCAAATCCACATTTTCAGCCACCTCGATATTCTCAATGAAGGTCCTATACTTCATTTTGAGATTTACTTTAATTGACACCTACATCTCCTTTGTACATTCTTAGAAATATGACATGTTTTTATCTCCATCCTTTATTAAAAAACCCATTTAAATATTTTTATTGATAATAATTATAATATATATTGAATGGAATTATATACTACACTTAAAATAAAATATTTCTGAAAATGGAATGTGTATCATAGAAATGAATGTTCGATGTACAACCATTATATTAATATTGAAAGGAATTAACAGAACCATAACACCAGTATTATAAATCTATTTTATTGAGAATTATATAAAATAGACATTTACGTACATATTATATAACATAAAATCTACATATATCATTTCTATACCCATTAATTAATAATTTATTACTAAAAGCATTGATTTAGTGTGTTAACAATATCATTTTTCATAACAGTTTTAGTTATGCACTTCTTATCATTGAAAAAAATAATGGTTTTTTAATATAAAACATTTTAATCAAGATATAAATATAATAAATATTCAATATATATATTTAATGTTATTAATAAATATTAATGACCTAAAATTTCTTTACACAGTTCATAGAGATGGTAGGTCAATGTTACACATATACAATGTACACATTTTCTAATGAGAAGTTTGAAATAAAGATATATATTAATTTCAAAATAAATAACCATATTTATTTAATAAATAACATATATATATATATATAGCACATTTATCCTTATTATCATATATGTAAATATTAACAGAAGAATTAATCACACCATATTAGGGAGGAGGTAGTATAGAAATTTTCATGAGCAACATAACACATTCAAATAAATTGGAATATAACAGGGTATATATGATATTTGAATGAAAATTAACCTTAATGTAATAAATTCCTTATATATAAAATAAAAACATCCTAAAAATCCAATATTATTTTTTATTTATGGGAATTGAAGTTCATCATTACATGCATTCAGTTGTCAACACTTATATATACTTGGTAACTTCAATATTAATTTGATAGAAGTGATGGTTAATGACTATGGTTCCATAATCATAATAAATATTTTTTAAATTTTATAACATATATTATATTTTATATTAAATTATATTTATTTATAGGTTGGATAAGAAGAAGTTAATTTAAACAATCTAGGTAGTATGATTACCTCATCCTTAGATGGCCTCCTATATATCATTTATTGAGGATCATTATAATTTACTTTTATGAATAAACTAACTTATAATTAATGTATTTATACAATGAAAACATAATTGGGTAAAGGGTTTTTGAGATATATGGATCAATGTGGCCTAAATTAGAAAATGGATGAGTATTATTTTATATGATGGTTGGGGGAGGGTATATTTGGAATTTCGTAAAAGATTAAAATATAATAATTTAATAGTGAAGAAAAAATAATCAAAATTAAAATATATTTGAAGGTGAGATATTATATGGTTGATATACTATAATCCAATAGGATTTTAGAAAATTGATTTGTCAATGTTTTAATTCTCTCTTGGTTTAACACCCATATAATTTCATTTTAACCATAACAATGTTAAACATTTATTATAATTTCACTATTAATTATAATCTATATTATCATAACCATATAACGAAATATTAATTTTTTAATTAAAAAATATATAAAGTATTTTTTCAAACTCATTACTAGGATATATTAGATTCTACTTTAAATATATACATGTAATATTTTATGACTAATAGTTTTCCATATTTTTTTATTATGAAATAGTTTCTATACCATGTCCAATATAAAATTTATTCCAAGTATATTATTTAGATAAATACTTATTTTATTTAACTAACATTATATTCATTTTTGTAAAAAAAATATACTAAAAAATTATTAAAATGATGAATTTTTTCAATAGAGATCAATATTTTGTCTATTCTAGGTAAAGTGAATCTTTTTAGAAAATACTATAAATTTAACTAAAATTTATTTTTAATAAATAGATTTCTTATATAAGTATTATTTTTCTAAAATAATTTTCTATATATGAAAAAAATTAGTTGGATTAATTTATCATAAAAATAAATAAATATTATTTTGATAAAAAATGAATTTTTTATGGATATTTAGACATTAGTAAAAAATTGATCACATAATATTCAATTTAATTTCATTATATAAAACCATAATTCAAAAAATTACCAAACAAATATTAATATTCTTATATATAATTTAAATGATATTTTCTTACATAAAACTATATTACAAATATTTAGACTAATTACTATGTGTATTATAAGGAAATGAATAATAGAAATATATTATAGAACCTCATGGTTTCTGTAACACCCTAGTAATTTTTGATATATTTCATTAAGAATAAATTTAGTTTCATCAATATATTCCGATGCACATAACATTGAGTTTAATCAATGAATTTTTTATTCCAAATATTCTCTCATAAAATAAAATTAAGCATTAAAACTCTAGAAATACTATTTATAAAATACAACAATTTTTTAATTAGTCTAAAATAATTATATTCATATTATGTTGTGGTATTTTTTAGGAAATATTTCATTTTCCAATGAATTGTGAAAAATTATTAATTTTAATCAAACATTTTATTCAAATTTAAATGATTTATATAGTTAATTATTTTATTAATTTGTTTTAATTCTTATTTTGTTCAATTTTATATAAAATAATAAAATTTGTCATTATAATCATTTTCATATAAAATTTATTTATAAAAAATTGTAATCTTTTTAATATTTTAACTTTATGATCCCACATTCTCATCATGTTGTGTTCATTCACATTACATGAGATTGTGTAAAAATTAATTTCCATCAGACAATGAAATGATATTTTATGAAATAAAATAATATATTTTTAATAATTGATTCCAAAATATATAACAACTTTCACAATATTTGAGGCTTAATTAATAAATTAGAAAGTATAGAAATCATGTTATTGAAATGAAAAAATGATAAAGGTAGTGAAACATCAACGTTAAGGAAGAAAATGTTTATAAATTATGGTTTAATGTTTGGATGAGGATTATCTTGGGCATATTATACATCTACCCCTTTATTTATAAAAGCTTTCTGCAATTTCAGGTACGATTGACCTCTTAATATTGAATAATTTTGATTATTTACAAGAATATGAATCCTCGACAATAATAAAATTTAATTCAATCCCCTGACAACTTCAATTCTATCATAGATTGTGGATCATCCAAAACCTAACAAAATAACCTTAAAAATATCATCATATAGTAATAGAAAAATATTTTGTATGAAATTTATAGACTATATTATTATTAAGAAAGAGTCGGAGGTTAATTTATTTTTCCAGAATATGATAAAAGGAATTTCATCACAAAGGGATGAATTGTTTTGTGGTATTGGAGAACTAGATACATACATGAAATTAAATCAAAATTTATATCATAAATAAGTATAATATTTTCTTTGATAAATAAATTATCCCCTTATAAAAACCCTATAAATAATCATAAAACAATACCTGGTTTCCTAGGGAAAAAAATAAAACATATGAACGATGTTATATAAAAAACAGAGAAAATGTTAAATACAACTTCATCTATTATGATTAAATAATAATAATAAACATGTCATTCTGATTAATTATATTTTATTATTATATTATCGGGTAAAAATATTATCATATAATTCCATATAAATAATCACAAGAGAATGAAGCATTACCATATAAATATTAAAAATAAAATAATCACTTGGAATATCAACAAAAATATCATAATTAGGGAATTCATAATATGGAACATCGTAATCATAATGTATAGGAGTTGGCCAAATTCATATACATAAAAAGGAATGGCCTCTTCCTATATCCAAAGAAGTTTGTCGTATGAAAATAACTGATCCATAGAGGAAATATATCATGTCACGCCAATCAAAAACCACTCTTATTTAAATAAAAATATCAAATTGGTGAATCATAACCAATATAATAATTTTTATTGAAAATTCTGAATAAAAAAGTTATGAATTAAACCAATACAAAAACATTATCCAAAACAATTTAGAAAAATAAGAATATTATCAAACATGAACATACCCAATAAAAAAAAAACATAAACCATCTAAATAAATAAACATCATTTTATTATTTTAACACATCCCTATTGATGAATAAGTGTAAAAAATTGTTACTTATTTTGATGAATTGTTTTTCTCTAATGTGATCTATTGAAACTTATTTAGGAAAATTACATTTTCTCTTTGAAATTATTATTTTTTGATAAATAACCATATTTGGAGGAAATATTTATCAATATAAATATAAATATAAATATAAATGGAATATTAAAATCAACAATGTGTATCAATTAGGGAAAAATATTCTCATTCATAGATGTTAAAATTATTTTCATTGAATTTATTTATAAAAAATCATAATATACAATCTTTGGAAAATTATAGGATGATTTATTTTAATAAATTTAATTAAAATTGAAAAAGGTGTATCCTTTATTTAAAAACCAAAATAAAATTTTAAACTAATATTTTTTTTTGAAAACATGTTCATGTTTGGGGAATATATCCCATCAACGACATAAATATATACAGTCTCATATAATAATGAGTTTGTGAAATTGAGAATTACTAATTTGTGATTAGTTGAATCACATGCCCCATGAAATAATTAAATTTTAAAAAATTTCATATATCATTAGAATTACAATTTTCACATTATTAAATATGAAATGAGTTATATATATATATATATTTGAATAGAAAATATGAGAAAAACATCAAAATGTGCCTTAGTGAATGGAAATTGATATGATATCTTTTACAAATATCCTGTCATTAATGAATTTACATTATTATGCGTATCCTCGATAAATCTACATAAATAAGATGAAATACCACAAATGGTAATCAATAGTAATTTGAAAAATAAATAACCAATTTCATAGTGAATGAAATTTATATTTCTCCCACTGAATGTATGTTGACTTATAAAATATGTTACCTTTCTCTTTATTTTAAATAAACATACTATAATATAATATATAAAAATATAATGTATTTTATTTACTTATAATAGAAAAATAACCATATTTATTGTATAATATATTGTTCTATTATACAATCTGATCACATATTTGATAATAATATTTCATTATTACCCTTGTTTCATATGATAAAAACTTCATTTTTCTATGCTTTTTTTGTATTGTATGTCTCAGTTATTATGAATAAGATATCATTACATCATATACAATATTATATTAAAGTAATATATATCATATTTAATCATTATATACATTTTTATAAAAATTATTTAATGGTAAATGGGGAAAATGAATCAATTCAGAACCTGGAGATGATAGATTATATATACAAATAAAATAATATATAATTCCATTAATTGGTGAAATTAAAAACAATTTGATGATATAACAATTTTATATAATCAATATCATTTAATAATTATCATATATAACCATTATTTAATCATTATAACCATTCTTACTAAGTGTTGATGAAAAAAGAATTACCTTATTCAGTGGAGATGGTAAGTCGTATGTACACATTTATAGTGCTTTCAATCATCATTAGATGGATATAAAAGGTAGAATATGGTTTCCTTTTAAACATAATAACATTTTTGTATTTTTATTAAACTGGAGTTATTATTTTATGATGTAACCAACACATGATTGGTAAGAATATGTTAAAATAAACATGAAATAGCTGTAAAAGATGATTAAATCCTATTTGTAAAACATTTGGAAAATCACTTGTTAGGGACACTGGGTTTAGTCATTTGAGAAAAATAAATCCGCTAGAACATAGATTAGGAAATTGTGAAGAAAAATTGGTATGGTGCGGTTGAGATAAATTACTCAATCTGGTTTATTGTTAAAAATGACTTCTAATATTGATGTGACAGTTTCATTTAGAAACACTAAAAATATTAAATTACAATTAATAAAATTTCAATTTGAAATGGTCCAATAGTTAATTATTTAAAATATATGGTTATTATTATTATAAATTACCCCATTATGAAAATTTATATATGTTTATGTCACACTCATAAATGTATCATTTAATTATTCTCTTATTTAACCTCTTTAACTCTTACTGAAGTAACAGTTGTTTAATACTTTATGTTTCAAAATTGTTACTATAAGAAGCCAAAAATTTCCATAAAAGGATTATTCTTTAATTTGAAACTACTTCCTAATAACGTGGATTAAACAGTAATTTCTTAAAAATCCATACCATTTAATAAAATATTTGTTATCCAAAATTATCGTTTTTGTAAATTTTGACATTGTTTATGACTTTGACATCTCAAAATATCAATTATATATGATAAATTAAAATAAAGCATTTAATAAATCCACAATATGTCATAGTGAACTTGAATTTTTTATTATATTAATTAACAAAACTTTTTTTAATAGAATTTATTTGAATTTTCATTTAATTAACTAATTAATGGATTATATTTGTGCCATAATTTATCGATATTCATTAGTAACTAAAAATTATATATAAAATAAAATGATTAAGATAATTCCATTATATTTAAATATATTAATTTTAATTGAATATATATTTAGGACATCACTATATAAAAATGATATAGTTATTAGAATCCTGAATGTGACATCGTTGACATTTAATTAAATAAATTATTATAAGGGTGATAATTACTCCCTAATGGAAACATTTTTCATATAAACAAATATACAAATTATATTGAAGAAAAATACTAATAAAAATAATTTGGGGAATGTTTTAAGTGTTATATTGTAGTCGTTATCATTTAATTTTTAACCTATATTAACCAATTAACTCTTTACCATGGTAATGAAAATTACCAATGTTAGTGCTCATATTCACCAAAAACAGAAGGTGCCTTTTTAATAATTTTTTAACTTATTAATCAATATATAGAATAATTTTTTTAATTTTTTTATAAATTTTAATTTAAACTAATTCATAAAATGTAATGAAAACTACTGTTTTTGAAAAATGCAGTTTTATTCCCCAAAATGTAAATATACCAAATATTGTATTAAGATTCTTAAAAGTTAATTAATTAATTTTAAAAATTTGTTGATTAATTATCTAAAAGTTAGAAAAAACTAAAATCATTAATATACTATTTGATGTAGGAAAAATTAAAATTTTATAATAATATATACGTTTATCTGTTGAATGGAAATTATATACTTCCAAAAAAATCCATGAATTCAGATAAAAATAATTTCAATATTCATGTTTAAAAAATTACTTAGTTCTTGCAAAAAACAATTTAATTATGTTATTTAAATTCATTATAATATTAACTCATGGGAACCTTGAGTTTTTTAAGAAACCTATATTTTAAGAATAAAAAAACATTACTAAAATACATGTCATTATAAGATAATAATTAACTAATATTTTACCATTGAATTGGAAATCATTATAATTCATAATTAATATAATATTATTAATTCCTCCAATTTTAATGGTTATTCTATAAGGATGTAGTTTGGGTTTTTCTTAGTGGTAACCACCCCATAATCTTACATGAAAAATGGGAGGTTCAAAACCCACTGGTTACTGGTACTGTAACATCACTATAGTGGGACTGTAGCAGCGGTGGTACTATTGAACGGTGAGAACTGTAGCAATGGCAGGGCACTATAGCGACGACATGTACTGTAGCAGCTGGGTTATTATTCACATAATGGGTGTTGGAAAAAAAATTGGCCTACGGGCTATGTAATGTGCTACATGCCCCCTGGGCCTTCAGGCTATGTAATGGGTCTCCCTCTACCCTATAAAAAGATGTATTTTCTTTTCTTTAAAAATAAAAATGAGGCATCATCCCCAACCATTAAAAAATGGTTATGTTATAGGGATCACATAATATTATTCCATTGGTTGTTTGAGTTGGGTGTTTCATGCAATGAAAACTATCACAGAGATTTAATTTATTTAAATTGAGACATTAAATAAAATAATGGTTTTTAAATTCGTCCCCAAATTCAATTATTTTCATACAAATATTTTGAAATCTCAGATAGAAAATAAATTTCTAATATTTGATGTTTTTTATGGGAAACCCCATCATTAAAATTGGTTCATAAAAACATCCCATTAAAATGACTTAATGAAAAAGGAAAATGTCACCAGAAAAATAGACATTACAATATGGAAAAAATTATTGGTAAGTGAAAATAAGTTCAAATAAGAGAAATAAAAATATAATTTTTTAAGGGAGAGTGATAAAAAAAGATCATTAGAATATTAACCATTAATAATCGGTATGTTTTCCATCTATTAAAAGACCATCAATTTGTCAACAAAAAAGAGTAGACATAACTTTATTTTCCATAATCACTTTCATAGAGAAGAATAATTCATTTAATATCATGATAAATTTGTCATGAAAATAATCATACTTTATTCTATTCCACATCATAAGTATAATATAATTCTTTGACTTTGATTTGATCTATATCCACTTCATTTCACACACCATGATATGGATATTAAAGGTTAATTTTTATTTTTTAAACAATTCAATAAAAAATACTTAATTAATTCCATTAATCATTAGATATTTTCAAAATGTAATTTTTTATCATAGGTTATCCAATAAGATAAACCATACTATAACCTAAAACAATAACACCTAAAATAAATCTATCTAAAAATTTATTTGAAATTTCACTATATTTTTTATAATCAAGTTAAAATAAAATCCCCCCAAAAAATAATGTATCTTTTATTGTATTATACTAAAAATATGAATACCAAGATCAACAAAAAACCTTAATTTAAAAAATTATTCTTCAAAATCCTTAATGATGATGTGAAGCAGAACAATACTTATATATCTAACGATTGTTATAATAATAATATCATTGATAAAATACATTTAAAAAATAAATACTGAAATAAAAAAACATTATTTAATACACTTTTTAAATAGTAATAGAATAATATTTACCATGATCTATTTAATTCTTCTAGGCTATATTCTCTTTATATTTGGGACATTCAATTTGGAATTACCCCATTTTCTTACAGGAGAATAATTGGATAGCTTCCTTTAATACTGGTAAATCACGAGCTTAGTGCCCTTTACTTGCATACTTTTATTAACTCACATTCACTTAAATAATATTCCAACGTGATTCCATATACAATTATGACAATTGGGAAAATCCTTCATTCAATTATTCACATTATCTATCATTTGATCTATTATCATCTCATTCTTTTTGTTAATTTCAATGTCATAAGACACAGAGATTAATTTCCTATATTGATATAGCAATATATTATAACCCAATATTAAGAGAAAGTGTCTTATACAAGTTCCCTTTGATGAAATGTATTATTCCCATGAATTAGATGGCCAACCATTCACTATAAATTTTTTACGTAGTTCATAAAATTCCATGATAAACTTTTAAATTTGGATTTCTAATTAGTAAACTTATCATCCTCTATTTTTCACAAAATCGGTTATTATATACCCATATACCCATTTTTCCATAAGAAATGTATATTTCATTGAATATATCATTTAAATATTTCCATTACATGCTTTATATTTCTTCTATATACTTATTTTTTTTAATATCCTCAATTAATCTACATCACATAGTGATGATAAACTTCCTTTGCAAACATATCCATTTCATTATATCCCAAAATTATAAATATATTATCTATGGAAGTTATCCATTTATTAACATTAAATGGATTAATAGTTTCATTTATTGTATGACGTTTCATAATTTTTTTCATCTAAATTGGTACTTATTATTGTATAACAAAAGTATACTCCATAAAAACCATTTTAGATCTCAAAATATTATTAAAATATAAGGATATAATTATATTTTTTTCAGATGCAGAACTAGTTTCTTCTTCATTATCGTTACTAGGGGTAAATTCATATAACAATTGATAAGATTATTTTTCCTCCAACTAGGTTAAATTTATAAAAAATTAAATACACTATATTGGATCATAAAATCATGAAACATAATGTATAATATCTATAGTATAGAAACAAATAACATTAATTTAAAATTATGGTATAAGTAATATTTAATTCTTAGGATTTGGTTAGTTGTTAATATTAAATAATTATATCATAGGTTTTTTTCTCTAATATATTGTTTCATAACACAAGTTACCATGGATTCTAATTAAAATTCTCTTATACAACATATAAACATTAAGACCCTTGTTTCCTAGTGATGGTGGTAACATTATAACATTGACATATGGTACAAGGAATCAATTCCCATAGGAAAAAAATATATTATTAGCCTTAAGGTACTAGATACGTAGATGAAATAAAAATTACATTTTCAACCTAAATTAAAAAAAATCATTGATAACACCATAATAACCTTTGAATGACCATATATAAACAATCATAATACACATCATGGTACCCTCTTGAAAAATTCATACATAAGAATGGGGTGGGATAAAATTCTTAGTAAGGGTTAAATATATAAGAAGCTATTATTTTTCAATAAAATAATTAATATTTCCATCAAATTAATCAAACATGAGAACAAAATGGATGGAATAAATATGATCAAATAATTCAATATACATAGTAACATGAGAATGAAACATTACCTTGTGTATTATGATAATGTAATAATAAAATAGAATGTAAATAAATAATCTCATAGTGAGGAAATTAATATTTCTGGAAAACATAAAAACACCTTCATTGATTCTGAAAAACATCATACATGAAAAATTTAAGGCGTTGGCTACAAACTAAACAAGCATGTTCCATGATTCAAACCAATACATCAAGGGGTTATAGAACGACCTTCCTATAATAAATTATGTCTAATTAATTCATAATTTGAATGGGGGGAATAATAATTAAAATTCAATTTTTACAAAAAAAATATCATAAAAAACGATAACAATTAATATAATAAGTAAATTTAATCATAAACCATCTTGAGTAATTTGAATTGTATCAAAAAAGAACATCCCAAATAGAGAATATCACAAACCGTGCATAAAATTAAATAGTATAATATCATTATAAATTATCCCTTGTAATTCATAAGTAGAATATATTTTAATTACTTTGATAAATATATTATCTACAGATATATCATTAAAAAGTTTTTGAGGAAAATGACATTTTTACATTGAAATTAATTTTATTTTAAAATATGATTCAAAAAAAGGGAAAAAAATTAGTTGAAAATAACACCACACACATGTAAACTATTCTTTTAATTCTATAGTGATGGTGAGAAATATCCTACAATGCATTATTTGTTAAAAAAATATACATTTTTTTATTTTTCTTTGAAAAATCACAGTATACCATGTTAGGAAAAGAATAAGATGATTTTTTTATAAAAATAATTTATAAAAAATAAAAAACAGTTAAAATTGAGTTTAAATAATCATTTTTTAATTTTAAGATTAGTTTTTAAAATATTTTCAGAAAACATGGTCATGGAAGAGAAAAGTTGCATAGTAGATATTTGAACACAAAAAATCTCAAATAATAATGACATTGTGTAATAAACTTATACCACATTTTAATAATTTGAATCATATTCCCTATAAAATAAAAACATTTATAGAAAATTAATATTTCATGAAAATAATTATATTATGAAATATATTGTAAAAGTGGAATTATATGCACTAATAAAAGAATGTAGGGACATAATATCAAAACCTGAATCAATGCATCAAAATTTTGATGTTGCCTCAAACCAATATAATGTAATTATTTAAAAGAATAAATTAATTACATCATATGTAATAAAAAATGTGAAAATAATCAAAACTAATTACACACATCCCTTTAACATTATATAATCTATGAAATATATGTTTAACCTAATGAATTAAAATTCAGTTATTAAATACCGTATCTTGAGATTAAAAATAATTAAAAATGATTAAGAATCATCTATAATTGGTTTAATCTTATTATTAATTTATTAAATAACAATTTTTATATTTATGTTATCATATTTTATCCATTTATATTATCTTATCACCCATTTGTTATTAATATATTGTTATCACCCTTATTTTCGATGCAAACCACATTATTTTCTTATGCATGGTTTGTTATTTAAGTTCTAGATCGTGGGAATAGGATATAGTTACATCATATAAAAATGATATTAATTTCATTAATATAAATTTTTTTCATTATATGCATTATTAATATCATTGTTTAATGCTGATCTGGGAAAATAAATTGCCTCACCTCATAGAGACAATAGGTTTTACATACACCCGAGTGTTGATATCATTCCATTAATGGGTTTAATGGTAAGTAAGTGGGTGATATATTGACATTAAAAAACAATATCATGTAATAATTACTCTATAAATCCATTATTTATATCATTATAATTTTCCAAATAATGTGGTGTTGAAAATAAATTTCATCGCTAAGTGGAGACAATAAGCCATGAAAAAGCCCATGTGGCACATTCATCTATCATTGGATGGATAAAATTAAGAATATAGTTGTTCCAAAATAACAATTAAATTAAATTATATATATGATAAAATATTTATTAATGTGTGATGGAAAAAAATACATGAATTGGAAGTATAAAAAGATATAAACATGAAAAGTAAGTAATGATGATTAACTATTATTTTGCAAACTTCTATAAGATATCATCTAAGGGAAACAACTGTTGGTATATAGAAAATGACTTCAACTCCATAACATTGGAATGATATTTTGGAAGCAATGTACCAGTGATATAATTATTTATATAGCCCAATTTGGTGTAAATATTTGAAGAAAGGGATTATATTTTATTATAGATGTGATATCTGCATTTTGAATCTTTTGAAATATTAAACTGAAATAAAATTAATTTTCAATTCTTAATGTCTCCAAAAGATAATAATTTGGTATATAAGATGATGATGGGACTAAATACAATCATTGAGTAATTTTTAGACATGTTTAGCTCAATATATTTCAATTATCCATTAGTTTTATAACTCAATTAACTCTTTTAACTCTTACTGTAAAAACATGTATATTATAGTACAGGGGACAGTACTGGGAATATAAAATTCCAAAAGAAAAATAAATATTTTTTAATATATTGTAAACCATTTATTATTAACATGGATAAATTTATGATATGTAGAATTTTTAACATTTAAATAAATATTATTCATTTTATAATATCAATAATATGATTCTTAACACTATTCATTACATTGACTTTTATGAAAATATAAGAAACAGGATAACATAGAAACATTTAAAAAATTCATTATTCTTTGAGGTCATCAATAAAATTTATCTAATTCATTAATTATGTAGACTTATATTTTTGGAATATTTTTAATATCATTTGTTGGATTTTACCTTTAATTAATTAATTACATTGTTAGTTTGTGTAAGAATTTAATGTAAATATTTATTCACTAGTATGTTTTTTAAAAATAAAATTATTATTTTTATTATTGTAGATTTTAAAATACTACTTATAGTCTAATATATTTTCTAGATAACATTGTATTCCAAATTTTATGGTTATTAAAATCATGAATGTGACATCTTTGAATTATCGTTACGAATATATTATAAGGGCCGTAATCACACCCCAATAAGAATAAATGATCATATATTCTATCCTTTTTACTTATGTTTGACAATTATACATAAAAAAATTTGGTTATGTATTAGAGTTATTTTGTAGTCTGTGTAATTTAATTTGAAACCTATAATTCCCAATTTAACCTTTACTGTGGAAATAGACATTACCAAGCGTACTTCTACTGTAGGCAAAAAATAAGAGTCATATATACTAAATTTGTTACTTATGAATAATAATATGGAATAAATTTTTAATAAATTTTAATAAAATATAATTATTTAATTAAAAATAATTCTGCAAAACTCAATGAAAAACATTTTTCATGAAAAATGATTTTTAAGAAAAATAATGTTCTTATACAAAAAATATCGTTATTTATTCAAAAAAATTAATTATTTGTTTTATAAATATATGAAGATTACATATGAAAATTTTAGATCAAATTCAAATCATAAATGGCCTTTTTAATATAATGAGAATAATGGATTCATAAAAATTTTTATTTTTCATTATATGGAAGATAACTAATCATTTTATAAAATTAAGAAAAAATCATTATATTCTATTTTTAATATTATTATTTGAAAATTGATTATATTTTTATAAAAAAATATTTTACATTTGTTCCAAAAATAAATTATAATACATACATATAGAAATCAAGAAAAACATTTTTGAAGAAAACATGTTTTTGAAGAACAAATATTCATTAGTAAAAAATAATTTCTTTTTAAAAACTATATTTAATACATTAAAAATGATTTGGAGTACTTAATATTTCATAAGGCATTCAATAATATTCATTTATTCGAATTTAACGGGTATGATAAAATGACCATATAATAAAAATTCATTGTTAATTTATGCAGGGTGTTACATGCAACATAAGATATCAATGAGAATAAAATTTTCTAAAAATAGGAATACCATAAAACCATGAAGTGTTACAAGATATTCACCCAATAGAGGAATTTGTGAAACAATTATGAGCATACACAATGAAGAGGAAATATTCCTCTATGAGTAGCATTATTTTAATACTTTGTCCACATACTTAATTTTTAATTAAACCACATTGATATAAAGCCACAGTATTTTACATGTAGTAGGATTTTTATATCAAATTTTAATCACCTAAAACCATCTCCAATTTCATCAAATTAGATATGAATTCATAATTAGTGTGTATGGCATACTACCTCCTCCCAAATTAGAGGGTCCCTATTATATTTATATTTATATTTTTACCTTTCATATCATATTAAATATCATAACATCAATTTTCATTATAGTGGATTAACACCTTGTGATTCTATGTGATTCTTCTATCACTTACACATGACATAAAAGAGTATAGAGATAATTTAAATGAGTTTATTTGTTATGAATGACATAAATATGATATTTTGGACTTCAGTATCAACCTATAAAGATAAGATATATAATTTTTTTCTTATCTTTTCACTCACCTAATAACGATAACATCATCTATGGAGATGTCGACTACCACCTTCATGAAGCAATGTGAATATATATAAATCAACACACTAAATTTATGATATCTATTCTTATATTATATCTTATTTATTATTATATGATAAATTTTAAATTATTATATATCAATTTCATTTTTTTATAATGATCATTGGAAAAATTTAAAAGTCAGTCGTGAATACATATAACCAACCATATCAAAGATCATAATATAAATAATTTTCTATATCTATCATTAATGATTGAGTTTAAATGTAAAATGAACATAAACAGAAAATATTATTTATTTATTATTATTTTCGAGATGATTAAAGTATATAATATGTTTATGAACATGATATATTAGGATAAATTTCACATAGTCAAACAATGAAATTAACACAATAAATAATGATAGATTATTAAATAATGTGTGATAATAAATCATAAAAGGATCACATATGAAGTTTTAACTATTAATATGTTTATGGTATAATTCAATAAAACATTTAAAACCATTATACATTAATTTAGTGGACATTCAGTTAAATGTTGTGTGAGGTGATGATTTTATAACTCAATGTTTTCATTGGGTTAATCATCAACATAATTTACAATATTATTATAATTTTTGTTATAAAATGATTTTTTATTACCCTAAGACATATTTAGATTTTTTTATATGTATTTATAGCTGAAACAAAAAATAAATTCCTTTATTAATTCTGACATGAACATTATGATCACTATAATAGTTTAATTCAAAATATAATTCTAATTGAGATTATTTAATCTTGAATTTCAGTTCATGGAAATTATATTTCCATTTAATACTAAAATATTAAAAAAATTCCTATTATTTTTATTCATAAAGTTTTTATTCAATAGAATCCTTTCTACAATGATTTAATTAATATGTTCTAGAAAATATACTGGAAACTCCAACATCATTTCTTTCATCAACTAGAAATAAATTTTTTCCATAACCTTGTTCTCTAATTTATTTTCAAAAAATAAATAAAACATTTTCAAAATGAATTATAAAAGTAAATTTGACCCATTTTTACTCATATAAAAAAATTCAACATGACCTCATGTCATTATAAAATTAATTCTTGTTTGGAGATTACTGACCATTTGAACAGAGTATTCTTATTATTTTATGAAAAATAAAGATTCCTAACATTTTTAAGTAGAAATGGAATAAATTTTTTTACTTTTTTGGAATGTAAATAATTTCCCTCTTTAGGAAGGAAATATCTTGGAAACATATAATTCAGGTTTACATGGATCATTTTCGAGAAATATTATTAAATTTAATTTTTTAAAAAAGTATTTTTGAAATGTATGTCAAAATTAAAAGGATATTTTACTATAGAATCTTTCTATTGATTTTTTTTGGATTTCTATTAATATATGGAAAAAAATATTATATTTATTAAAAATTTTATAAATTTTATTGATATTATCCTCAATAACCTTCTAGATGATGTATGATCACATTATCGACTGTATGTAATAACATTTAATTTAATGATTCTATTTTGTAGTCATTAAATTCACCATGATTTATTCGCATTCCAATAGACATACAATGGAATGAAAACAAATCATTGAAAGAACCGTTGATGTTGTCCATCCTCATTCCAACCATCAAGGGCCTCACAAAAAATAACCCAGACTCACTAGAAATCCACCTCAAAAACCCCAACATGGATTCCTCCATCTACTACACAAGAGATGACTACACAATCATCTTAAAAAACCTCATCCATCAACTTCTACAATATCTTTGTGTAATGAAAAATGTTCTTCCATCACTCCTAGGAATCACCAAATTCATTCATGGAATCATTATATGACGCCCATCTCAAATCATCATCCACAAAATTTACCATTCCAGCTACGTATGGAATCTTGATTTCATAATCCTATATGAACTCCATCTGCAATTCTTATTGTTGTAGGATTTTTGGATCTATAAAGTCCAAAAATCATTTGTTGATGAGTTAATTTCGCCACATAGGTTGGAAAAAATAACTAACATCAAATTAAGATCATGGGTGTCCTAGTTACACTAATGCGAACATATATTTCATGTACCATAAGTAATGACAGTTTGGTGATGCATTAGAAAAAAAACACATCCTAAGATGTGATGTGTCCCAGAAAACATCAAAGTGAACTCCTTCTCTAATAAAGCATTGAACTGCAAAATTGAATAACATGCCCATAATTTACTAAAAAATATTCAATCATTGATCACTCCACAAAAATTCCCAATCTTGTCTAGTAAAAATTTTATGTTGAGTCGCAACCCCTAAAAAATTGTATATGAACCTCTTGTAATAGCCTCTTAGGACAAGGAATCTTCACACATCAACCACTATCTTAGGGGTTTCCAATGACACAAGTTCTTTAATTTTCGATAGTCATGTAACTACTCCCTGGTGGAATAAAACATGCCCCAATAAAAAAACATTTCAATCCCAAAATACCAACTTCTACAATATCCTCAATAGCTGGTGAAGACAAAGAACTCTTGGAATGGTACAAAAATTCTCTATATGATCTTCCTCATATATTATGTAATAAGGATTCTGTTAAAGAAAACCACCAAAAACATATCTAGGAACTCATGAAACACAATTTTCATTAACCCCATGGACACACATAAAGCACTAGTCAAACCAAATGGAATAAAAATGAACTCAGAATTACCTTGATGAAATGGGAATGGAGTCATTGGGATATCATTATCTTTTACGCAAATTTGATGATATATTGACCGAAAATCAATCCTAAACAACAAAATTTTACCCTTTAGTTTATTGAGTAAATCATTTATCCATGTATGTGGATAAAGTTTCTTCACCATCACTTGATTCAAGCGACAATAGTAGATAAACTACTGAAAACTTCCTTCATCCTTCTTCATGAACTAAATTAGTGAAATCCACAGTGACACTCTTGGCCAAAAAATACCATACTATAATAGACCATTGAGATATATATGCATCTCCCACAACTCAAAAGGTGTTATCTTATATGGAGACATCATGATATTAGACATTCATGGTTATAGCTCCATCATGTATTCTATCTCTCACTAATGGGTATCACTACAACCTCCTCAAGAAAGATATCAAGGTACACTTCTGCAACCTAGTTAAATTTCAAATATTGAGTCTAAAATGAACTCAACATTATCTTAGAAATTATGTATTAAAAGGAATGATCACTCTTATAACCCATATATAGTTCTCGTGGACTAACAAACATTGATTTCTCTCCATCAGCATCAAAGAACACAACGAAACTCCTAAAGAAATTCAAGATATATTACACTAAATACAACCAATATATTCTAATGATGATGTCATGTGGTTGTATCCATAAACAAAAGAAATCTCCACAAGAGTGTTACTACCCCATCAATAGATCAAAATATATACAAAATTGATATAGTTATGCTTATCCTCCAACTGGAACTGTCAACGCTAAGGGAACATGAAGCCTCCCTTCCAAAATTCCAAAAACATGGAAAAGGGGATGTGAAATTTAGGACTGCATCCATATTGAATAATGAAAATCATTAACCAAAGTAGAAAACAAGTAAAGGGTTCATCGAATGTCATCTAAAATTCCCAACATTGAAATGCTATAGATTGAAGTAGAAGAAAAGCAGCTCCAAAAAATCTGTGTCCAAGCTGATGACCTCCTCTATTTCCATGCTCTTTTCTATGAGGATAGGGAGAATCCCCATGATATTCTCAATATAACCCATTTACTATCTATTAATCCCAAAATAGTAATCTTGCTACTGAGGCCTCTGCAAGAAATACCTCAATAGAGGAACCTAAAGAAAAAAATTGGCGCACAGAGATTGCTTCGAGTGTCCTGGCACTACCCTCATGGACGACCTTATCCTCCACATGAAAAACACACATATGATATAATAGAATAGGATTCAGTGCCACTAACCATAGTGAAATGTGACATGGAGGGCTAGGACCTACCCTCGGCTCACCATAAGTTCTTATATCCTAATAACATGGAACCCCAGACTACACCTATAATTCATGAGGAATCCAAACAACTCCACTCTTGAGATGATCATATTTAGATAAAATTCTCTCATTGACCTCTTCTCTTTCTAGAACCACGATGTATAGATTCAGAATAAATGTGGTGACCTCAAACTGGATCTTAAAATACAAATCCTCCTCAACATGCCTTGCCTTGGCCTCCTCATCTGGAAATAGGGCTGATGAAAATTGTAGATGGGTCCTAAAAAAGATCACAAAATCTCACGTACTATATATTCCCTACTGATTGGTATGAAACTCAAAATGACTAGATACCTTAATGCTTGATGATTAGAAATCAGATCTGAACTAGTCATGGACCTCCTCCCACAAGATGCCAGACTCCTCATGATCCCCAAGAAACAATATCCACAACTACCATACTATCTCATGCAGCATCATCAAATCCAATGACAATGAGTACTCCACCTGAGCATAGATTTAACATAGTGATGTCTTAGCATCCTCTAGTTAGTCTTTGATGAATGAATCTAAAATCGTTCCTAATATAATTTCAAACTATTGCACTGAATCTCTTTGAGTGTCATCCCCCATATTTCATCATCATTTACCTCTACTCTATGGAAATATTCGGGTTTAACCTGCTGAACATTTTCTATGTGAACATGACCAAGATATTGGCCTGGATCCATACATAAAAAAGTTAAATAGATAGATATATTAAACATTGAATATGGAAAAAATTAAGATAAATTAATTGTTTTCATCTATTCAGTTTAGGTTATCCTATTCTAAGGTCTACCCATTCAAAAAAGCCGTAATGAAGAATGATACATGTTCCTTTCCTAGGTCTATACCCAAGAACCACATACAACACTCCATCCTGACCACATGACCAAAGGTAACCATGTAGTTTTTGGGAGCCACCACAGTTCACATAATGTGTATCATATGTCAGGTACCATACCTAAAGGCATCACAACCCATACACCAATTAAGTATCCTCAAGACATCACAGTTTATACATGTTATACTGATAGTAGTCCATAAGAAACTATATCCAGAATATATGTTTGTGAAATAACAACATGCCATTACATTTATCTACCCTCATATATAGGGAAAAAAGTATCCTTAATTCCATCACATGTAACTAACAACATAAGAGAGCATGGAAATAAGGGGTAGTTATCCATCCATCCTCCAACCTAGATGTTGGTGAAACAACTCCCAGGGCTTAGAATCCTATGTGTGTCACATTTCCTAACTAATAGGGTTGAGTTTCATATAGAAACTAAAAAAATTAAAATATATAAAAAATCCCACAACCAAACTATGGGGATAACCTAGTAGTAGATTCAACTACAACTAACAAATCTTAGACTCCCATTTTCTACTAATAAGACTATATATCCTATTAACACATATCCATTTAAGAAGAAACATTAAATTACATAATACTTTATTATCATTTCCACATTACATTATTTAATTATTAACCATTAATTTAATATTATTATTTCCAAAAAAACATCAAATTACCATTTCAATAAAGATCGATTCCCTCCAGGAATAACCAAACCATGTCCACAACTTCTCATAACTTTAACCTCAAAATTTCCACACAGAATGCTCCAAAACCATGGGTTAAAGTTTTTTTCATTAATTAACCACATTAAATTCCATATCATCAGGTGATCTATAACACCCCAAGCTTAAACGGTATTCTTCTCTTTGAATAATACAGTAGTGTGTGTTGTATGCAACTTCGAGTTCTAACACACGCCACAACCAACCAAACTAGCCGTTATGAATAGTAATACCAAATTTTTGAAATTTTATAAATTTTATCTCTCAAAATGGACTTCATTTTTGGATTTGTAATATCAAAATTATCCTAGGGTGAAATTGTGGAACTTTTCAGATAAGAATTATAGTTTGATGAATAGTGAAAATTAATAAATTTTAATTAAAAACAACTTTTTAAATTGAAATAATCAGTAGTGATAAATTATGAAATTTAGTGGTTTTAATGTATATTAAGAATATATTTTTACTATTTAATACAATGTTGCTAATTGGACATAATTTCACAATTAAACCTGACATGAACACGTGTCAATCTTTTAATAATTATTATCTATTAAAAACACGCTTTTTGTTATAACAACCGGAATTAATATTAAATTAATTTCTTCCACTTATGTGTTTTGAATTTGGAAAAAGGGAATTAATATTTAGAATCAGGATATCCAAATTATGTAAATAAATAATTTTATTTTTATACATTTTGAATAATTATTTCGGTAAATATTTTATTTACCATGGTTAAAGGGTAAATCCGGTAAATAAGGGTAAAAGAAATAATATTATAATAAGAATAAATCACCCTAAAACGTGTCCTAAACTTATTGGTTGATACATTTCCGACCATGGGCATCCTTGGGTCGATTTTGGGACCCCATGGAGCCACTTGTAAGTGATAATGATACTTTATATTAAATAAGTTAAAATAAATACAAAAAATACATAAGCATATATCTTTTTGCCAAACAATTTTCACATTGGGTTATATATGTTGGATTTTAGACTATAAATATTCATTATAAATATAATAATATTTCATAAATAATGGTATTTTATTTATAATTTTTATACATTTAATCATTAATATTATTTATGACACAATAATGATGCAGTATTTTACTTATTAATGAAATAATGAAATAACTGGTATTATAAATGTTAAAATTAATATAATTTGAATGTTTTGATGACATACATGAATTTTATTGCTTAATATGACATTATAGTATTGCTTAAATAATTTTGGTTCGAATTAATAATGTTGTTTAGACTTCATCAACAATCAATTATTGAATAGTGTCAAAATTCACATAAAAGAGTTTTTAAAACAAATATTATATTATTAATTGATATTAAATTCCTAAAAATATATGGTTCGGCGAAGAGACATATATCAAGAGATGTTTATCATTATTGGACCACTTGGTGGTCTCTTAGATTTATATAGTATGTTTATTAACTATATAATATAAAAATACCAAGTGACAAGGTAAATGGTAAACTAATTTAATAATAGTTAAAACTAAAAGATAAGGTTATTATAGTGACCCAAACCCGTCTAAAACGTATCGGATGAGTGGTTTTTGACATATTCCCACCTTAACATTTAAATAATACACTTTGGAGTGATTAGAAACCGAATATGAATTTATTATAAAATAATATTTCTAGATTTTCCAAAGGTTCCCCTAACCCCTTTTATAAAAGGGAACTCCCCCTTCTCACTAATTCACACATTATAAGCCTTTTGGCTCGGCAAACCCCTACCCAAATACTCTATAAACTTACCTCAATTCAACCTAGATTCCTTGTTTTGATCAGAAATCCAACCTAAGGATCCCTTTTGATCAAATCGAAAGAAAGAACCCGAAGATGGGGTAATGTTTTCACCACCCTCTTTCAAGTTCCTTTCTTCTTCAACATCTTCTTTACTTGTTATTACCATTCTAAAATAATAACTCCAGTATCTTATATATACTGAAATGTTATTATAAATATGGTACAACCATATTCAGTATTCTATCCATCCATTGATGACATGTCACCATACGTGCGTACGTACGGCTTATAGTCTCCACATCGTGGTGTAATTGTTATTCAATAAATTATCATTTAAATGGGTATAAAAATGATGTGTCATTAATGTAAATAAAAAATATAACATGATAATGATTCTATATATATGATATACCATCCAATTATATATTATTGTAATATCAAAAAAATGATATTGTCGCTCGTGCATACGTACGGACTACCGTCTCCACGAACGCGATAAGATTCATTCTCCATTGTATCCATTCAAGTATAATTATCATTTTATGATTGAAAATAATTTTCAATGAATTATATCATTCTGGATATTAATAAGATACAACCTATCCATAAAAAATTAAACTTATGTAACAAAACATATATGAATAAGTTAACACCTGAAACGACTATAATACTAAGATATTATTAACAAAGCAATGATAAAAGATCATATATGATATCATATTAATGTATATGATTCTTTTATAATTTAATAACAATTATTTCGCCATTATAAAAGAGGTTAACCTACCCCAACCAAGGAAAAGTACACGGTAAGAGTTTATTTTGCAATCTCTTCATTATTAGAGGTTTTTTATACGTAATAATCTACTGGGAATTTTTTATCATCCACATCCATGTTTCTTAAAAATATATTTCAAAACATTTTTACTATTTACTATAATATGTGTTAATGTCATTTATACCCTTGTTTGACTTTTTATAAAAGGTTTATAAAGGAATCTTTCAGTCATTTTCCAAAGAAGGTCCTTTTTAACCTTTTCGACAGAATTAAGGTAAGAATGTCTTTTTTAACATATGCGGTGGGTGCAGCTATTATTCACCATTAAAATTTCATCAATGATTCTCTTACAAGATTATAAGAATATTTTCGAAATAAATTTTTTCATTTATAATTATGTGATTTTTAAATGAATTCAAGAAAAAAAAGATATTTCTCTCAAATAGTTTTGATTTCATCTATGTCAACATCCTTTGATGGATATTATGCTTATTTGATGTTGATTTATTATGATACAAAACATATAAATATTATTGAAGTTTTTGTGATATGATTTACTATGGATGTTTTATTTTTATACCATTCATGGTTTATTGATGAACTAATTACATTTCATATCCTAGTTTTAATACGAATGTTTATGTTATGTTTAAACTTTTTCATATGAGAATGCCTTGGACTTAATAAGTGACGAGTGGAGCCCGCTATAGCTCCTCGATGCATCAGTAGGTCACATGACACAAACTAGTGTCCTGGCACAAGTCCTTGAAAAAATCTTTTTTGTAGTCTTGGTAAGAGGCCTTGACTATGTGGTTATGATAGTCCGACATTACGCATTCCATCATTATGAATGTGGTTACTGATATTTCATGTTATTATTAGACTAGTAGAATATCCATGTGAATAAGTACATGGAATTATTTTATTTTATTTCTTCCATATTATGTTTACGTTCATGTTTTAAATGGATTTAGTTTTATTTATACATTACCTTAAATGTTTATGCTTATTTATGAATGTTTCTGCTATATTTTTATCCTTACTGGGCATTTGAGCTTACCCCTTTCTATGTTTTATTTTTCCTAGGATGTGAAGAAGTATTTTATGAATGACCTTTAGGGATATTATGAGGGTACAAGTGTGTGGACTATGGAGACTATATTGTTGTATTTTTAATTTTTTGATATAATGTAAACTTTATGAATGTATCTAGTTATTCCAAGGCTACTAATCTAATCAGTATTTCGATACTTGACCTTTATTGTGATCATGCCAATGTAATGTAATAATTCACCAAATCTGGGTAACTGGGGTCGGGGCATTATAGTTGGTATCAGTGGAATATTAGTACAAACCTTGGAAGATATATTTATATAAACCTTGATTAGAGAACATAAACCTAAGATGGACATTAAGGATTAGTATAGAAGAACTTCCTAGAATTTTGGTATTGTAGAGATTTTGTGAGTTTTCCGACCAATACATCCCTGTCTGGATAAGAGCAGGTAGAGGCGGCTCCAGCATAGATGTACCTAGGGGTAAAACCCAAAAACACCGCTTTGAGCTAGACTCGAATAGGAACTGGTGCATGATAACGGGCCTTGCAACACTCTTGGTTACGACACTCCTGGGGGATATGCTTAGGATAACTCTCATTTTCATTACAAATCATTATGAAGGGTTTATGAGTATATACTACCTCAAAAAAACATTTTTATGATTATGGATTATATCCATAAATAGTTCATTTATGTTATGTGTTTTATAAGTATGGAATTATGTATTTTGATTCATAATCTGATCTTGTTTATGACATTGTTTAGAAATGGATCCTAGGGGAAGAAAAGGAAACTGTATCAATGCACGCACTCTATGTAGGGATTTTCCTCCTTCTCATGATAATTATAGTGGAGCTGTTGATTGAACTGGTGATGATCAACTAATCACCATACTGCGACAACTCACTCAGGTTATGAATAATAAACATACCCATATGGAGAACCCTGATCCGCTGCGGGGAGGTTAAATGTTAGATCGCTTCATGAGGAAACAAACAACAACATTCTATGGGAGTAAAAATCCATCAGTAGATGGGAAATGGATAAGTTCCCTAGAGAAAATATTTCAGGCTTTGCGGAGTAGTGAAACGGAAAAGTTTTCATGGCACTTTATCGCCTCACTGGAGATGCTGATTAATGATGGTCATTGATTCAAAAAACGAAGGAAGATGATAAAATATCAAATTTGGAATGGAGGGATTTCAAATATCTATTTTTAGAAAAACACTTTCCTCGTGACCATCGAGCAGATATGGAAAGAAAATTTCTGAGTCTGAGACAAAAGGAGGATGAGAATGTAACAAAGTATGAGTCTAACTTTACAAGGTTAAAAAGGTATGCTGGTGATTATATATATAACCCAAGAGGTAAGATTGATCATTTATTTGATGGGTTATAACCATTTCTCCATCGAGCATTAGTCTGACAATCTTTCTCGTCGTACGAAGTCCTTGTCTCATGTGCTCTCAAGACAGGAATGGAATTCTCTAAGTCATATGAATTTAAATCAAAGCAAGAGAAGAAGATATCATCTAATCAATATGGGGATGTAAATAAGGGGAAGAACAGAAAGTTGAATATCCATACTACAGTAAAAGTGGGAAGAAACACCCTGGTACTTTCTTAAAAGTAATGAGAGTCTGTTACAAGTGTGGTGAAAAAGGCCACCAACCTCGTGGTTGCAAGGGGAAGAAGGAAGATACCGATGTCCAATGCTAAAATTGTAGGGAGATGAGAAATTATGAAAATAACTGTCCTAGGTGTTAGGGGAAATTATCTCAGAAAAGGCCAAGGGATCGAGGCCAAACTTATGTGATCACTACTTCTGAGGTAGAAGTTCCGAAAGATGAGGTCGCAGGAAATATAATGGTTTCCTCGAGTTTAGAAAATTCATTATTTGATTCTGTATCATCACATTGTTTCATATCTTCCAAGTTTTGTAAGAAAATCAGATATTTCCAATTTTATTTAACAAGGGAATTGTCAGTTAAAACTCCTAAGGGAAGTATCATTGCAACATATTATTGTGAATCCGTCCGCATTAGAGGACATAAATATTCATTATTTGCTGATCTCATAGTCATACCTATGATTGAGTTTGATATAATCCTCGGTATGGATTGGATTTTGGTCCATGATGTGAATATTTATTGTAAGAAGAATGAGGTTATGATTTTTGATGACGATGATAAGGAACACCTTATCTTTAGAGTAGAATCATCACCACCTAATTCTTATCTAGATCCACCCCCAGTAGCTCAACTAAATTAAATTATTGGGGAGGAAGAGAATGAAATGACTATGGGTGAGGAAAGTAATGTTCAAATAGAGGATGTACCTATTGTGAATGAATATTTAGATGTGTTTCCGGATGATTTACCTGGACATCCTCTAGAACGAGAAGTTGAGTTTTCCATTGATTTAATTCATGTATCAAGGCAAATATCGAAGACCCCTTATAGAATATCCACTGTGGAATTAGTTGAAATAAAGAAACAACTATAGGAATTGAGTAATAAGGGATTTATTCACCCTAGTGTTTCACCATGGGGTTCCCCTGTTATTTTTGTTAAAAAGATAGATGGATCTATGAGGATATGTATCAACTATAGGGAAATCCAGGCTATAACAATAAAGAACAAGTATCCCCTACCACGCATTGATGATTTATTTGACCAATTGCATAGAGCTCAATACTTTTCAAAGAATGACGTTCGATCTGGATACCATCAGTTGTGTGTGAAGAATGAAGAAATTCTGAAGATAGCATTTCGAACAAGGTACAAGAATTATGACATTACAGAAATTCATTTTGGGCAGACTAATGCACCCTCTATATTCATGGATCTAATTAATACTGTTTTCAAGTAATATCTTGATGCTTTTGGGGTGGTATTTATTGATGATATATTGGTATACTTCAAAAGCCACAAATATCATTAAAATCACTTTCGCATTATCCAGAAGACTCTGAGAAGACATGAATTATATGAGAATTTTAGCAAGTGTGAATTCTGGCTTCTGGAGATTTTTTTTCATGGATATATTGTCTATAAATATGGTATATCTATTGATCCTTCTATGATCAAGGAAATCCAATAATTGCCAACACCTACAAGTATAACTGAGGTTGCAGTTTTATGGGTTTATCAGGTTATTATCGACATTTCATCCAGAATTTTTCCCGACTGGGTAACCCATTAACAAAGATCACACGGAAGGGGGTTAAATTTTTTTGGAAAAAAGAGTGTGAAGAATGTTTTGAAGAACTGAAGAGAATATTAGTCAATGATCCTATATTGAATCTACCATTGGGGAATGATGGGTTCGTTATTTATAGTGATGCATTGAAGAAAGGACTTGGTTGTGTCCTTGTGTAGAATGATAGGTTTATTTCCTATGCATCATGACAGCTACAAATTCATGTGCAAAACTACCCTACTCATGATCTTGAGTTAGCTGCTATAATCTATGCTTTGAAGATATGGAGACATTATCTCTATGGTGAAAATGTGATATTTATACTGATCACAAGAGTTTGAAGTATATTTTCTCACAAAAATAACTCAACATGTGGCAAAGGATATGGCTTGAATTACTCAATGATTATGATTGTACGATACTCTACCACCCGAGGAAGGCAAATAAGGTGGATGATGCTTTGAGTAGAAAAGATCATGGAGTTTTAAAAAATATGATAATTGAAAGGGATCCAATTTTCATGGTTCTAGTAAAGATGGACATGGGAATAACCATGGATGGTGAAACATCAGTTCTTTTTCAAATGGTTTCCTAACCATATTTACAAGAAAGGATTAAGAGTTCTCATACCGATGATGAAGAATTTCAAAAGAAGATTAAAGATGTGAATAATGGGAGATTGAGAGACTTGTGTATGAAGAAGAAATTTTGAAATTCGGGAACAGACTTTGTGTTTGAATATACCTGCTTTAAAAATGGAATTGTTAGACGAGGCTCATAGTTCCAATTTATCTATACACCCTGGGAGCACCAAAATGTATAGAGATTTAAAGGAACATTTTTTGTGGGACATCATGAAGAGGGAGATTTCTGATTTTGGGTCAAGATGTATGGTTTTTAATCATGTGAAAGATGGAAGGCAACTGCCTGGAGGAATCATGCAACCTCTTCCCATACCTAAGTGGAAATGAGATAATATCACTATGGACTTTGTCATGGGACTACCAAAGTCTCCTAGAAGGAACGATGCAATATGGGTTGTTGCTGATCGTCTTACCAAGTCAGCACATTTTCATGCTATAAGGTAAGATTTAACACTTGATCGTCTAGAAAAACTATATATTAATGAAGTTGTGAGACTTCATGGATTACCCCTATCAATTGTTTTGGATCGAGAACCCTATTTTATTTCAAGAATCTGGAAGATTCTTAAGAAGGCATTGGATACTAAACATCATTTGAGCATTGCTAACCACCCTCAAACAGATGGACAGTTGGAATGGACTATTCAAACCTTAGAAGACATGTTGAGATCGAGCTCACATGACTTTCAGGGTATGTGGGATCTATATTTACCTCTGGTCGAATTTTCCTATAACAATAGCTTCCATTCAAGTATTCAGATTGCACCATATGAAGCGTTTTACAGAAAGAGATGTCGCACACCAACCTGTTGGGATGACATTGGATAAAGAAGACATTTAGGCCCATAACTGGTGGAGGAAATTATGGAAGAGGTGAAGGTAATCCAAAACCACATCAAAGAATCTCAAAGTATCCAGAAGAGCTATGCTGACATCAGAAGATAGGATTTGGAATTTCAGGTGGGAGATCATGTTTTCTTGAAGGTATCTCCATGGTAGGGAGTTATACATTTTGGAAAGAAAGGTAATTTGAGTCCCAGGTAAATCAAACTTTCAAAATTCTAGAACGAATTGGGGCTGTAGAATACCATTTGGCAATGCCGCCAAATCTCTCCAAATTTCACGATGTGTTCCACGTATCACCGTTGAGAAAATACATGCCTGACCCAATGCATTTACTCACCTATGAGGTATTAGAACTGGAACCTGATCTGTCTTATTGTGAGGAGCCCATCAAGATTCTTGATAGAAGAGAACAAGTGATGTGAAACCAGATGACTCGTCCAGTAAAACTTCTATGGAGAAACCATAAGATAGAAGAGGCAACGTGGGAACCCGATGAACTTATGATGAAGAACCACCCGAGTCATTTTATGTAATAATATTCATGAAATGTTGAGGACGAAATTATTTGAAGGAGTGGATAATGTAACACCCCAAGCTTCCATGGTACGCTTCTCTTTTAATAATACAGTAGCATGTGTTGTACGCAACATCGAGTTTTGACACAAATCACAACCAATCAAACTAGCTGTTATGAAACGTAATACACACTTTTTGAAATTTTATAAATTTATCTCTCAAAATGGACTTCATTTTTGGATTTGGAATATCGAAAATAGCCTAGGGTGAAATTTTCGAACTTTTCGGATAACATTTTTATTTTGATGAATAGTGAAAATTATGAATTTTAATTAAAAACAACTTTTTTAATCGAAATAATTAATAGTGATAAATTATGAATTTGAGTGGTTTTAAAGTATATTTAGAATATATTTTTACCATTTAATACAATTTTGGTCATTGGACATAATTTCACATTTAAACCAGACATGAACAAGTGTCAATCTTTTGATAGATATTATCTCTTAAAAACAAAATTTTTGTTTTAACAACAGGAATTAATATTAAATTAATTTCTTCCACTTCTGAGTTTTGAATTTGGAAAAATTGATTCTATATTTGTAATCAGGATTTCCAAATTGTGTAAATAGGTAACTTTTATTTTTAGACATTTTGAATAATTACTTCGGAAAATATTTTATTTACCATGGTTAATGGGTAAATCCGATAAATAAGGTTAAAAAAATATTATAATAATAATAAATTAATCTAAAACGTGTCCTAACCTTATTTTTTGATACTTTTCCCACCATGGGCATATTTGGTTCGATTATGGGACCCCATGGAGTTACTTGTAAGTGATAATGACACTTTATATTAATTAAGTTAAAATAAATACAAAAATGACATTAACATATATCTTTTAGAAAAACAAATTTTTCATAGAGTTATATATGTTGGATTTTCGACTAAAAATATTAATTAAAAAGATAAAAAGATTTCCTACATAATGGTATTTTATTTATAATTTTTAGACATTTAATAATTAAAATTATTTATGACACAATAATGATACTGTATTTTCTTTATTAACGAATGTATCAAATAATTGGTATTATAAATGTTAAAATTAATATAATTTGAAAGTTTTGATTACATCCATGAATTTTATTTCTTAATATTACATTATAGGATTACTTAAATGAATTTGGTTGGAATTAATAAATTTTATTGGACTTTAACAAATATCAATTAATGAATAGTGTCAATATTCACATAAAAGAGTTTTTAAAACAAATATTATATTATTAATTGATATTAAATTCCTAAAAATATAATGATCGGCCAAGATAATTATATCATGATAGGAGTATCATTAATGGACCACTTGGGTGTCTCTCGGATGTATATATTATGTTTATTATGTATATAATATAAAAATACAAAGTGACATGGTAAAAGTTAAACTAATTAACTAAGAGTTTAAACTAAAATATAAGGTTAATATTGTGACCCAAACGTGTCTAAAACCTATTGTTTGAGTGTTTTTCGACCTATCTCCACCATAACCTTTAAATAGTTCACTTTTTAGCCATAAGAAACCGAATATGAATTAATTATAAAATAATATTTCTAGCATTTCCAATGTTGTCCCTCACCCCTCTTTTAAATGGGCACTCCCCCTTCTCACTAATTCGCACATTCGAAGCCTTTTGGATCGGTCAACCCCTCCCGATATACTCTCTCAAATTACCTCACATCAACCTAGAGGCATTTGTTTGATCATAAATCCAATCCTTTAATCTATTTCAAGTCTTTATTTAGGTAAATTTAATTGTTATATAAGGGGGTAGATAATGATAGATCTATTATTCGACATAAATAAACAGAGAATAAATGAACCCCCTACCTCAAAATATCATTGATATTCATTTTACCAGAACTAACCACACAACTGATCTACTATCACCTCTCCTCCACGAACTGCATCTAACTGAGGATGTCACAACTCCTCTGCACCATGAACAATGAAGAAAACCCCCATTAGAACCATGGGAATGTAGCGTGAATTTCATATTTAGAATATATAATAGAAAATGAGATCAAAACAAGGAAGAAACGTCTTCAAAATAGAGGTAAAACACAACTTGGATCCAGTTGATTCTTTCCCTATCAACGATGGATTATTGAGATTAATTCATGTCATAGGGATCTCTAAAATGTCAGAGAAAGGATTTTCGGGTTACAAGAGATGAATAGAAAGTAATCAGAAGCTGTAGTGTTTGAAAAACAATGAAAATTGAGTGTTTTAAAGCATTAAATAATCGGGGGATTAGCTGATCTATAATCCCCTTCACAACATGTAAATCCTTGAGGTCAGTTCCATAAAGAAACAGTTGCATTTCAATTTTATATTATTTCCCATACCCTAATATATTACATTATGCGAATCCTACATTCACACTATGAAGTTATTCAGAACTACCTGAATCACACTTTCATGTCGTGGAAGTTCCCTTACATTAGATACATCTAAAAAATTAATCTTCCTCGAAAATCTAAAACCATACCAAAGAGGAAACATAAAGGGGTCATCAGAAAATCCACCCTGTGAGATACCTCTCATGGTTCTCATGACCAGAGGAGCTCACTACCTCACTATAAGTATAATCAAAGAATAATGAAACAACCACAACCTTCTCAAAAATACTCTCCATGGGGAGGTAAATCTCAAAATAGTGTAATCCATCATAATAATAAAGAGAGTGATAACTGAAAATATTGAAAAATCTAAAACCATAAAAGAAACAATGTTACAATAGTAGAGATGAACATAAAAAAGATTGGGGTATGAAGCACATATCTACAAATCATGCTCCTAGGTACTCTCTTCCAGGATATAGTATCATCCCTTGACACAAACCAAGGTGTTAAAATTCCCATAAAACACATTCTCATGTATTTTCTGTGTCACTATAGGCCTCTCCTCAAAGTTCATATCCTCATCATCCTCATTCTCACCCCAATTGATGATCTAAGAGTCCTCATAATAAAAAATGCCTAACTATAACATGTGAAACAAATCATACATCCAATTCATTTGCGGGGGAAGATCTAACCAATACACCATGAATCAAACACATTACAACCCCTAGAATGGTCCGATAAATAGATAACAAAGAATACACAAATAACCAAACATTTTCTGACCTCAATGTGGATCACCCTGAAAAATAGAAAATCCCCTATGCCACACTGTAAAGGTCACATATAATGACTAGCATTGGATTTTTTATAATCCTATGATTCATTCATGCTCTCATGAATTTCCAAAACCATCACTATCTTATTATGTACTACTTCTAGTCTGGGAATTGTTGACTCTCAAAACCCATTCTAGCATAATGGATAAATGAATGGTCATTTAGAGAAGGCCCCAAAGAGCTATATATCGATGGTAGAATGAAAAATATTATTCTAAGGAATCTCTACAATTTGAAGGTTCCAAATCCACGAAGCATTGAAATCTTGGACACAAGAGAACAAATTTTCTATTAGAGTCTAGAAGGTCAACTCCTTCATCACTATAAAGTTACATAATTTCATACAATGATGAAACTGCCACTGATCTCGACTAATTCATCACTATAATGTTACATAATTTCATCAAATGATGAACTACCACACATATAGCATGATATAATCCCAATTATTGAGGTTATCCTATAAAAAATACCATTGTTTGGTCCTCTCACCTCTTATAAGGAAGATATAATGGCTGGAGCAATCCACTCAGAACACAGTGTTGGATCTTGAATATACAGACTATACACAATAGTAGGGGTGAATTGTGTCTTTCAGAATTTTCGTTAACTCTTCGATTGAGCGAGTTCTGTCCTCTATGCTTTTTCAGATTTGATCATGCTGCAGAATAAGTAAAAGGAGGGACACATTGATATATAGTGGTTCGGGGAATATAAGGCCCCTACTCCACTCCTCCAATGCTCAACACCACGAGCTTGGTGATTTTCACTATCTGGTCCACTTTTCAACAGACTGGTTCCCAACTAAGTGCAGGCAGTTGACACCATTACAATACAATGAAAAACAAAGCTATCTGCTTCAAACACGAACCCAATCATCTTAGTACGAGAAGCTGGTCACTCAAGAATAGAAAGAAAATATTTTTGTATTTTGAAAATACATTCCATATGTTCTTCACAATTTTAACAGCATGCAATTGACAGCAGGTAGATAATCATCTCTAGAAATATTGATTTTCAAGTTGAAGCAGTTCTAAGTCTTTCCGGTTGCAGTTGATATAGAGATATAATTCACAAATTCAGCAGTAGTATATCCACAAAATATATTTGATGTATAACAAGTTAATATTCTATTGAGTTCTTTATTCTTCAATAAACAGAGCATTGACACTCTTTTTGAATTAGAAGAACTATGTGCTTTTTGCGGTCTCTGTTTTCCACCTTTTTTGAATAATCGATTGATCGCCACACACTTTTACCTGATGTTTTGGAGAAAACATATATAATAAAGTAGATCATTTTCTCATCACGTTTAGATCCATAAAATTTGTCTTTTGATTCGCGATATTCAAAAATTTGAATTTACAGAGTATTCACAACTTCCCTGAAGACTCAGCATAACATTCTCCGTATAATTCGATCTTTAATCCATTAATAAAATGGCTTTGAATCTGTCAAAGTCGAATTTTCAAATCGATATTAAATCCATCTTGAAATCCACCTAACAATCATCTTGCTGACTGTTGCATAAATATAACATCTTTCAAAATTTCTAACACCAAACGTAAGGTTGATGACGTGGCCTCCAAACGAAGGGTTGATGACATAGTCTTCAAAGGTAAGGTTCACAACGTAAGGTTGACAACGTAAATTTGACAACAAACGTAAGGTTCATTCCATACGTAGGGTTGGTCATCCATACTTTTCTCTTCAGCTTTCGAACTTACTGTAAAAGATACATACTTTTACTTGATCCATAATTTTTCAAGAACGTATGGTTGTTTACAAATTTAAGGTTGATGAACCATACATTTGAGAAACAAACGCAACGTTTAATATTTACGTACGGTTCTCCTTCCATACATTTCTGATAACCCAAATTTATGTTTCTTTCATAATGAAAGGTTCTTCTTCCATACTTTGCTGATAGCGTAAACATAATGTTCTTCATCAATACTTTGCTGATAACGTATGGTTGATTAACCATAATTCTCTCTTATCTCAAAAACTATACATTCTTTTTATCCTTATGCTACGATTATCCATGTAGGGTATGAACAGTGATTTCCGGACACGCTAAAGCCGATTCCGACTATGTAGAGCATGAACAGTGATTCTAGAACACGCTAAATATGAATACATTAACAATAAATTCTTGTAATTTCACGCGTAATATAAAATGATAAATTCCTACAAAGTACTAAATAAAATCATTAGAAAATAATTAAGGGTATTTGTGAGAATCAAAATTATCATAAAGAGAAAGATTATTATTTTCAATAATCTCCCCCTTCAAATAACATTATTACGTATTTTTGAAATCAATACTATGCTCAACAATATCCCCGTTTTGATGATCACAAAACCCATTAAATAAAAAGACTAATTAAATGAAATTAACATTCAAAAATAGTTACATAATGTTTTATCATTTTGAGAGGATAAAACAATATTTAATTTTAATAAGATTATTTCAATAAATATAAATTTCTCCCCCTTCATGAAAATAAAATAATTTTTCTTTAAAAATAAAAGTTTCTAGTTTTATCCAAATTTCACCCCATTAATAAAATAAAATAGTTTTTAAAATAAAATGTTTTGTTTATCCAAATTTCTCACCATTTTTATGATATAAAAATGAATGATAAATTATGGATTTGAACACATTTAATGTTGCAATGAACTATAGGTAAATTCCATTAATAAATATTTATCAATAATTTCATCTAGAGTGTTGTCATATCAAAATAAATATAGTAAAACAAATAAAAGGAAACAAATAAACAATTGTGAAAATTTTCATTAAAAATAGCAGTATTTACATGATAATAATATACATAGGAATCAAGGTTTGGTCGAGGTGGGAAATAGGTTCTATCTCATCTGGATTCCAGAATTGACTTCTATAAACTCTTCCTTGATTATCTTCATCATCCCATCTCCATGTTTGATAATGAGATCTCCTTTCTCCTGAGTTATATGAATATATTCGATTAAATTGACCCTGAAAAACTCATGCAACCTTTCCTTTTTTTCTATAAACACTAACAGCTTCCCTGGAATCTAATTTAACACTGTTCTGATTTGTGGATCACTAGATGTCAGTTGATCCACTAAAAAATTCTGATTGTCCAGCAACACTGATAATGGAGCACTATTACATTGAATATCTTGCAACCTGTCATTCATGTTGCTCATTGGGGCTATAATAGCATGAAATATTCTGATATAATCAGGTGAAGTACCTGATCCAATAACAGTACTATTTGAAACTAATGCAAATTTGTTCTCCAAAAAAAAGTTAGATCTGATAAATCTATCTTCATAACTATTTTAGATTTCAACCTGACAACTGCATTTAGCATATCCTCTTTAACCATTTCAAATTCATTCCTTGAGACTTTACTCTCCTTCAGCTTTTGAAGTCTCAATTGTTCTATGTCTAAGGCATTTCTCAGAGTGACATTCTCAAATTCTAACTGAGACACCTTTTTGTAACATTATTCAACTTCTTTCTTCCTTGAATCAGAGGCACCCTGTGCTTGATTTGCAGTCTCAATTTCTGTGTGATGCAGCAGTACCAAAGGCAATGATTCAGCATCAGATTTTTCTTTATCCATGGCCTGAGAAGGTTGGTCCACATATTTTTCCTTAGAGTGTACAGACTCTTCCATAGGAAAATCCTCTTGAAGTACATCTGTGTGAGATTAAGATGCATTATCATCATGAACATCATCATATTTTTCTTCCACTATAATTTCAAGAACAATATTTTCAGGATTTTCATAAGGTCTGACCACTTCCTCACCAAGCTCTACCTCTTTATTTTGTTCCTGTTGAAGTGTAACATAAACATCAGCAACAATCTATTCATGATTCTCCCTTTGAGCTTCTTCTTGAGATCATAATCCCTCTACTGGTGACTTCCATTCAATAACATCTTCTCTGGTCTTTTCAATAGAAGATTTTCTTACAAAAGTATAAGAAAATAAATCTTCGGTTGTTTCCAATGCAGGGGAAGTAAATTACTCAGTAACTGGTGGAGTTCTTCAAGATTGATGTCCCTCTTGACTTCTTTCTTCATCAACATCTCCCACATAAAATCAGATCATTCTTGCTACATTAGTGACTCTTGATTCAACTTGTCCCTCCTTGGACTTAGCTGGTTGAGCCTGGGCACTCTCTGAGTCATCCTCAACTCCTAATGGAAAATGTTTTCATTTAATGGTGCTCCATAAATAGCCAATTTTTCTTAGAGTTCCAGCATTAATCATATTATTGTGATGATAGTGTACTCAGTCATCCACTAATCTCACCATGTCCTTCTTAAGTAATAGCCTGTAAATAAATCGACCAAAAGGGTAAAAGTTTATCCGGGCATCACTCTGACAACAGTAATTGAGGTACCTTACCATGTTCCTTGGGATGATTAATTTGATATCACTTAACAGAAGATAAATTATGTACATATTAGGGTACAAAATCTTTTCCATTTCTGCCATTCTGGGAGCTATTCCTGTCTAAACAAATTTAACTAGGATCTTTTGATCCGGTTATAAATATTTCACCACCAATTTCTTAATAGTAGATGTACCAAACAAAATGTACATAATGTCCCCAGATTTATGCACAACATCTCCTATGTTTTTCAAATCAAAATGGAAAACTCCTTCATGAGGGAAATTGAGAATCTGACCAATTTATACTGACAAGATTGAGAAATCCCTATCCACTATCTTAGCCATCATACTATCCTCAGTATCCCCCAGACTAAACTATATAGATTTGAAGAAGTATCTAGGTTCAACATCATACAGAAATTCTGTATTTTTACTATTTAAGGTCTGTTCAATGTTCTAAAATGACAGCACTTGTTTCAACTGTAGATTTGTCTAAAATAACCAGTCGAGATCGATTACCTTTCCCTGTAAGATTTTTCTTCCTTCGGAGCATTGTCTCTTGGGATTGCATGTCTTGGCTTCACTGGCTCTTTTAGTCCTTACCATCTCTATGAGAATCATTGACGGTTTGGAGGTTAGGTTTTCAAGGGTTCAATGATTAGGGTTCACGAGCCGAGGTGTGGATTGTGGATTCGAAAAGGTTTCGATAGAAATGAAACAGTTTTCAAGTTGAAAGGTTTTATGACAACCTTGTTTCCTGTGTTATTAATAATCATTAAATATATTTAGAAATAAATAAAATAGATTACACGAGTAAGAGAAACATATTCTATTTTTAAAAAAATGAAAAAATATTTTCAGAAAAATTAAAATAATGAACTAGCATTGTAAAATAATATTTTAATTAAAATAAAATAATATTTAAAATAAAATAATCCTAGATCCCCTTAATAAAATAAAACAATTCAGTGGGAAGTGGTTTAGTGAAAATATCTTCTAATTGAATTTCTATTTTTATAAATTCTAAAAATATATACCTTTTATTAACATGATCTCTTAAAATGTGATTCCTTATATCAATGTGGATAGTTCTAGAATTACTAATAGGATTTTTTGAGATATTAATTGCACTTGTATTATCACATAAAATAGGTGTATTATTAAAATTAAATCCAAATTCCATAAGAGTGTTTTTCATCCACAAAAATTGTGCATAGTAACTGCCATTAGAAACATATTCTGCCTCAGCTATTGATAGGGAAACTGAATGTTGTTTCTTACTAGACCATGACACCAATGACTTTCTTAAAAATTGACATGTTCTTGATTTTCCCCTTCTATCTAAACTATAGCTTCCAAAGTCAGCATCTGAATATGAAATCAAATTAAAATCCGAATTTTTAGGATAATGTATAGATTGAAAAATAATTCTTTTTAAATATCTAAAAATACTTTTGACAGCAGTGAAATGAAATTTTTAGGGATTTCATTGAAATCTAGTACAAAGACATACTGAATACATTATATCTAGCCTGCTAGTAGTAGGATATAACAAACTACCAATCATAACTCTATATAACATGTTGTCAACTGATTTCCCTGTTTCATCCAAATCATATTTTATATTAGTACACATAGGATTTGTAAATGGATTGCTGTTTTCAATTCAAAATTTCTTAAGTAAATCAGTATTGTATTTTCTTTATTCAAAACATTTCCAAAATATTTTTGATAATTTTTATGTCCTAGAAATAAATTTAACTCTCCCATCATACTCATTTCAAATTATTTTTGCATTAACTTTGAAAACTCATGACAAAGGGTTTTTTTAGTTGATCTAAAAATTACATCATCAACATAAATTTAAACCATTAAAAAATTCTTTTTGACAGTTTTCTTAAAGAGTGATGGATCTTCCAAAACAATAGTAATGTAATTTTTAAAATGAAAAGAACTTAATCCTTCATACAAAGCTCTGGGTGCTTGTTTAAGGCCATAAAGAGATTTAGTAATTTTAAAAATAGAATCAGGTTTTTGAGAGTTTTCAAAACTAGGAGGTTTCTCAACATAAACTTCCTCCATTAAATAACCATTTAAAAAGGAAGATTTATCTTCCATATTAAATAATTTAATATTCATATAAGATGAATCAGATAAAAGGATTATAATGGCTTCTAACCTAGCTACAGGAGAAAAAGTCTCAACATAATCAATAACTTCTTCTTGATTATATCCTTTAGCTACTAATCTTGCATTATTTCTAGTTATTGTGCATTGGTCATCCTGTTGATTTCTAATGACCCATTTGGTTCCTATTATTGGATAGTTCTGTGGTATTTTAACTAATTCCCAGACTTCATTTCTTTTGAACTGGTTTAACTCATCTCGCATTGATACCATCCAGCTTTCATCATCTTAATCTTCTTCTATAGTCTTGGGTTCTAATTGGGATAGAAAGGATGAGAATTCTAATATATTTCCTATGTTAATTCTAGTTTGAATACCAGTTTCTAAGTCACCTATCACATTTTCTAAAGGGATATTCTTGAGGGTTCTAGACTATCTAGGCAATACACATATAGGTTCTTCAGTATCATGTTCTTCTGAAATAGATTGAATTTATTTTATATCATTTTCTAAATCATTTTTTATGTTCTCATGTCTCATGTTAGCATTAGAGTCTGGTTCATCAATTTGATCTGTCCATTTCTCAAAGGGATCAGATTCACCAAATTTCACATGAACTGGTTCTTCAACAATCCTTTATTTTTAATTATAGACTCTATAAGCTTTGAATGTAGACGAATATCCTAAGAAAATACCTTCATCAAATTTTGTATCAAACTTACAATGATTATCTTTGGTGTTCAAGATGTAGAACATGCATAAAAAAACATTAAAGTAATTTAATTTAGGTTTTCTGTTATTCCATAGTTCATAGGGTGTCTTTTTCAAAATACGTCTAATTAAAACTCTCTTAACTATATAGCAAGCTGTATTTATAGCTTCTGCCCAAAAATATATAGGTTGGCTATATTCATTTAACATAGTTCTATCCATTTCTTGAATTGTTCTATTTCACCTTTCTACAATCCCATTATGTTGAGGTGTTCTTGGTTCAGAGAAGGTATGTTTAATACCCATGTTTTAGAAAAAGGAATTAAATTCTAGAATCATAAATTTAACACCATGATCACTTCTCAATCAGATTATATTAAAACCTTTTTAATTTTGAACAGATTTTTTGAATCTTTCAAATAAATTAAAATCTTCATTTTTTAATTTCAAAAAGAAAATCCATGTAAATCTGGAATAATCATCAACTAATACATAAAAATATAATTTACCACCTAATCGTGCTACACTGGAATGTCCAAACAAATCCATATGGATAATTTCTGGAGGTTTAGTTTTAGCAACATTATTAACATATTTGAATGATGATTTCTGTTTGTTGCCCAGTTGGCATGCATCACATAATCAGTCACTTTCAAATTTGAGACTAGGAAAATCAGAAACTAGATGTTTCTTAGATAATTTTTATAAAACATATACAATGTAATTTCCAAGTCTCATATTCCAGATCCAAGATTCACATACTTTAGCAGTCAAGTAATTTACTTGTTGTTTACATAAGGAATTTAAATACAAGGTATAGACATTATTAGTTCGTGGTGCCTTAAATTTAAACAGTTTATCTTTAGAAATAGTACAACAATTGTTAGTAAAATAAATAGTATATCCATCATCAAAAAGTTGAGAGATACTTATCAGGTTGTGTTTTAATCCTTGTAAAAAAATTACTTTGTCGATTGAGACTTTTTTTGGATCTCAAATAGTTCCAATGCCAATGATTTTTCCTTTGGCACTGTCACCAAATGTGACAAGTCCTCCTTCCTTTTGAGTGAGTGAAGAAAATTTCAATGAGTTTCCACTCATATGTCTTGAGCAGCCACTATCCATGTACCAAATATCTTTTCTACTCTAATGGACTACTACCTGCAAAGACATTAAAACCAATTGCTTTGGTACCCGTATTTTGTTGGGTCCAGGGGTGTTAGCTAGCAATGATCTGGGTATCCAGACATGCTTTGTTCTTTCAAAATCAGCTGAATCATATAAGTCTTTTGAAATCTAGGATTTCTTAAGACCACAGATTTGAGGTTGTCTTAAGAAACAGTTTCTAGCTATATGTCCATTTGTCCCTCAAAAGTTAGAATTAACCCTTTTAGAGATAGGAAAAAAATAATTATTATATAGCTTAGGTATTTCTCCTTTACTGCCAATTCCAAATCCCTCCATTTTAATGACAGTTTTTCCAATAATTTAATTTAATTAATTCTATCCTTTTGTAAGAAACAATGAAACCTATTTTTAAGATTCTACTTCATCCTGCAGTGTTTTTATTATTGATTCAAAATTATTATAAATAGTTTGAATATAATTGTATTTATCATTTAATTCCATATATTGTTTCACCATTGTATCTCTTTCATCTAAAACAACATTATGTATGTTCTTTAGTGACATATGTTTCTTAAATAGTGAGTCATATCTTTCTTCAATCATATTGCAGTAGGCTGCAAGTTTGTTATTTGTGTAGCTCGATTCAGAATCTGATTCATTATTTTAGTCAGAGGAGTAATCTGAGTGTACCTCATCAGTTTCTTCCATGAAACATATATTTTCTTTTAGATTATCTTCTTCTTTATTTGAGCTTGATTCAGGAGTACTATTGGAGTACTCAGATACACTCCATGTGGATTTCATGTATTTCATGCTTTTCTGCTCATAGTCATTTCTTTTGAAGAATATCTTCTTATTTGCATCATTTAATTGTGGGAAATCTGGTCTGATATGCCCCCATCTTCTTGCATTCATAACATCTTACTTCCTTATCATTTCTCTTAGAGGTTTTTTTGAAGTATCTTTTCTTGTTGTAGAATTTTCTAAATTTTCTGGCTAATTGAGCTAGTTCTTCATCTGAGTTAGAAGATTCAGAGCTCTCTGATTTGTCTTTGACTTCTCTATTTGTCATCTTTTTGCTTTTACACTATGATGATTCTTTTAGGGTAGTATCTTCTCTTTTGTTAAGAACTTTATGTTCATTAGCTTCATCTTCCATCTCATCTTCATGCATCATTAATTTTCCAATTAGTTTTCTCATCGTTAAATCTTTGACAGGTGTCTATTGGATGATTTCTGCAGATATTCCATTCCATTATGTAGGCAGTACTCTCAATACTTTTAAAGCATGATAAGCTTGCTTAATGGGATCTCCCAAGGAAGTTATGTTATTGACAATCTCTTTCAATATTCCATTCATTTGAGTAATACTCTCACCTTGAACCATTCTGAATGTATTAAATTTAAGCTTAGTAGTTGCATATCTCATTTCCTTGATATTGTTAGTTCCTTCATAAGAAATAGAAATAGTTTTCCACATTTCATTTTCTGTTGTGCATTGAGATACCTTGTCAAACTCATCAGGTCCTAGACCAATTATAATTGCATTCATTTCTTTTGAATTCATATCATATTCTGCTTCAGTAGCTGCACTCCATGTTTCATGTTTTTCTGGTATTTCATATAGAGTTAGAATATTAGAATAGACTATGTATCCATGATTTTTCAGATGGATAATCATTCTAGACATCCAGCATCCATAATTTTGTCTATTAAAGTATGGTGCTTTGACCATATACATTCCCTCTCTGGTATCAGTCATGATGCTCTGTTGTTTAATAGTTAAATGCTTCTAGCTTGCTAAGTCTCTATCAGAAGCTCTACCTCTGATAGAACTTGTTGGATCTTGAATATACAGAGTATACAAAAGAGGGGGGGGGGTGAATTGTGTCTTTTAGAATTTTCGTTAACTCTTCGGTTGAACGAGTTCTATAATCTTTGATTTATCAGATTATATCATAAAGCAGAATAAGTAAAAGCAGGGACACATAAATGTATAGTGGTTCGAGGAATAGAAGTCCCCTAGTCCACTCCACCAACGCTCTACTCCATGAGCTTGGTGATTTTCACTATCTGGTCCTCTTTTCAACAGACTGGTTCACAACTGAATACAGGATGTTGACACATTTACAATCCAAGGCAAAACAAATCCTTTTGGTTCAAACATGAACCTACTCATCTCAGTACGAGAAGCTGGTCACTCAATAACACAAAGAAAATATTTTCATATTTTGAAAATACTTTCCAAATGTTCTTCACAATTGCAACAGCAAGTAATTTATAGTAGATGGATCGTCATCTCTAGAAATATTGATTTTCATGTCGAAGTAGTTCTGAGTAGATCCGGTTGCAGTAGATATAGAGATATAATTCACAACATCCGCAGTAGTATATCCACATTAGATATTTGATGATTAATTAGTAAATCTTATATCGAGTTCTTTGTTCTTCAATTAACAGAGCTTTGATGCTCCTTTTGAATCAGCAGAACTAAGTGCTTTTTGTTGTCTCTGTTTTTCACCTTTTTTGAATAATCGATTGATCACCACAAAATTGTACCTGGTGTTTCGGAGAAAACATATATAATAAAGTATAGCATATTCCCGGCACATTTATATCCATAAAAGTTTCATTTTGATTTGAGATATTCAAAAATTTGAATGTACAGAGTAGTCAAAACCTCCCTAAAGACTCGGCATAAAAAGCTCCTTATAATTTGAGTGTTAATCCATTGATAAAACGACTTTGAATATGTCAACGTCGTATTTTAAATTTGAATTTAAATCTAGCTTGAAATCTGCCTAACAATTAGCTTGCAGAACATTGCATAAAAATATCATATTTTAAACATTTCGACGCCAAACGTAAGGTTGATGACGTGGCCGCCAAACGTAGGGTTGATGACATAGTCTTCAAAAGTATGGTTCGCAACATATGGTTGACACGTAATGTTGACAACAAACGTAAGGTTCTTTCCAAAAATAGGGTTGGTCATCCAATGTTTTTCTTCAACTTTCAAACGTATGTTAAAAGATCCATACATTTACTTGATCCATACTTTTTCAAGAACGTATGGTTGTTTACAAAAGTAAGGTTGATAAACCAAAATTTTGAGAAACAAACGTAACGTTTAATATTTACATACGGTTCTCTTTCCATACTTTTCTGATAACCCAAATGTAAGGTTCCTTACTAAAGTATGGTTCTTCTTCAATACATTGCTGATAACATAAAAGTAAGGTTCTTCTTCCATAATTTTCTGATAAAGTATGGTTGATTAACCATACTTTTCTCTTATCTCAAAAAGTATACATGTTTTTCATCCTTACGCAATGTTTATCCACGAAGGGTATGAATAGTGATTCCAGGACATGCTAAGATAGTTTTCGACTAAGTAGCACATGAACAGTGTTTCCAGAACATGCTAAATACAAATACTTTAATAATAAATTCTAGTAATTTCAAGAGTAAAATAAAAGTAAAAATTATTGCAATGTACTAAATAAAATCATTAGAAAATAATTAAGGGTATTTGTGAGCATCAAAATTATCATAATAAGATGGAGTATTATTTTCTGGAATCTCCCCCTTTAAATAACATTATTATGTATTGTTGGAAACAATACTTTTCTCAACACACAGTTTTTGACCATCACCTTCCACCAGACCAAACATTGAGACACAAACACTGAAACTGTAAACATTAAATAATTACACCAAAAAGAACATCTGATAGTTCAACAAAACCTTTTATGCCAATATTTACTACGAAGGGAGAACTATGTAACTCTATTATAACCATCTCATTCCTCGCCAAAATAATGAAAAGATATCCTTGAAACAACACTCGATGTTTTCCACCCTCAGTCCAACCATCAGGGGCCTCAACACAAACTGCCTAGTATATCCATAAATCCACCTAAACATCCCCCAACATGGATTCCTACACATAATTATATACATATGTCTGTATCATCATCTGAAAAATAAAACCTCTTCCTTGTCTTCTCCCATATCTAGGTGTAAATCTAAATGTTCTTCTATAACTCCTAGGAATAACCAAACTCATAAACTACATCACTACATGACTATCGGCCCAATTCATCATCAAAAACTGTTCTGATTCTAGCTGTGGATGAAATATAAAGTCCATAATCATATAAAAACTCCAACCACTTAAATTGACACATGTTCAAGTCACACAAGTAGAAAACATACCATATCCTTTTATAATCGGTAAAGACTGAAAAAAATTTGTTAATGAAGTAACGTCTCGACATAATCTAGGAAAACCCACTACCATCAATTCAAGATCATTGGTGTCATAGATACACTAAATTGGGAAAAAACATCATAGACCCATAAGAAATGGTAGTTCTCTGATTCATTATTACACTACCCATCCCAAGATGTGAAGTGTCTCTGAAAACATAAATGTGATCTCCTTATTTAGGGAAACATAGAACAAGGGAACTGAATAACATATACATAATTTACTAAAAAACAATCTAACATTGATCAATTGACATGAATTCCAGTTATTTTCTAGTATAAGTTGTAAGATGAGTCGTAGCGCAAGAAAAATATTCTATAAACCTCATGTAATTTTCTGCAAGACCATGGAAACTTCGCACCACTGTCACTATCTTAGTGGATTCCCATGGTACAAGTGCATCAATATTTGATGCGTCCATAGCTGCTCCCTAATATAATTCAACATTCTCAAAGAAAAAAAATTTATCCCAAAATACACTTATTTACGACATCCCCAATAACTGGCGATGATTAATAACTCCATGCATGGTACGCATATGCTTTGCTTGATACTCCTCAGACTTGATTGTAACAAGGATGTCGTCAATGAAAACTACCCCAAACATATTAAGGAACTCATGAAACATAATTATAATTAACCCCATGTATTAACCTTGATCATTAGTCACACCAAATGGATTCATAATAAACTCATAATGCCCTTGATGTCAATGTAAAGCATTCATTTGGATATCTTCATCACTTACACAAATTTGATGATATCATGACTAAAAATATATATTTGAGATCAAACATATACCCGTTAGTTGATTTAATAAATAATATATTCATGGACGATGATAGAGGATCTCCACCATCACTTTGTTCAAGTGACGACAATCGATACACAATTGAGAACTACCTTCATCCTTAATCATGAACTAAACTGGTAAACCATACGTTGTAACACTTGCCTAAACAAAACAACATTAAAATTGAACATTGAGCAATATATACATCTCCCACAACTCATAAGGAGTTAACTTATATGGAGACTAAAAGATATGAGACATTATTGGTTGTATCTCAATCCCATACTCAATCTATCATTTATGGGGTAACAGTACATCCAACCCTAGAAAGGCATCATGGTACACATCCACGACCAAAGGAAATGTCGTTTAATGAGCCTAAAACATACTCAACATCTTCCCAGCCATTAAGGATGACATGATTAATCATTAAAATAACCCATATATGGTTCTCTGTAGCTTACAAACATTGATAGATCTCTATTAGTATCAAAGAACACAACATGCCTCTTGAAGAAGTCCGTAATATCTTACCTGGAATAAAACCAATCAACATGAATGATGATGTCGTGTGGTTGAATTTTTAAATATAAGAAATATCCCAAATAGTTTTTTTACTCTACCACTAGCTACTAATCAATACATAATTCAAAAATTTATTCTAGACCTTCAACTAGCATTGTAAATTCTAAGGGAACTCTAATCCTCTCTACCTAAATTCCAAATGCATGAATAATGAGAGTGGATATCAAGGAGTGTTTTCCTCCTGAATAAGAAAAACATGCACCCAAGTAGAAAATAAGAAAATGTCTCCTCAAATTACATATGGCTCGCCCAACATTGGAAACAGTAAAGAGTAAAGCTGACCATAACTTGCTCCGTGAACTCATTAACCATGATTATGACTACCTCTAATGCCATTCTTTTTTCTTTGTGGAAATGGAGCATCTCGATGCTATCCTATAACTGTCCCATATGATTTATATGAATTTGAAACTAGTGAAACCCTCTATTGATGACAGGTCTTGAACTACCAAAATGGAGGAACATGAATCCAAACAACTAGTGCATTGTGACTACTTAAAATGGTCAGGGAATATCTTCACTGATGGCCATTGAATCTAGATGAATAAGACACATATGTTCCCATAGAATAGATTTCAGAGCCACCTTCCTTAGGTAAATGAGACTCTAAGGGCATGGACCTACACCTAACTAATCATATGTTCTTTTGTCCTGACAACTAGGGACCCCAAACCACACCAATAATTCATAAGTAATCCTGAAAAATCCCATCTTAGGATGATCTTGTTCTGCATAATGTTCTCTTTCCAGCACCTCGAGATATATCTGCCACATAAATGGGGAGAAATAAAACTGGATCTCTAGAATCAAATCACCTTCAAAATGAAAAACCTTTCCCTCCTCATCTAGAAACAGGTATGAAGAATATAAAACATGGTTCCAGAAATAGATCCTAAACACTCACACACTAGAGCTTTCCTGCCAAAGGGTATGCAGATCATGCTGACTAACTGCCTTAGATGTCAAAGAATTAAAATGGGATCTGAAATAGTTTTGTAACTCCTCCCATGATACTTCGGACTCCTCAAAATCCCTTAGGAACATTAACTACCACTTCCTCACTATCCCACGCAACATTATCAATGTAAATGACACCCGAGTCTCTACCTGAGCAATGATCGAACTGAAAGGTACCTCAACCACATCCAAATATTCTTATATAAATGAATCTAATATGGATCCCTCATTCCACTACAGCCTATGGAAAAAAATTTATTAGGGTTTCCTCTTTTATGTGTTATCATCATCTACCTATACTCTATGGAGATCTACTAGCACAACCTGCTGAACATCTTCTATGCAAACATGAAAATGACATCGACCTGTAGCCATACTTTCAAAAGATAAAATAGACAGAGATCATAATGATGAAATATGGAAAACATTAATATAAATTAATTTTTTTCATGTATTCACATTTGGTTAACCAATCCAATGCTCTACCCATTCAATAATAGGTGCAATGAAAAATGATTCATAATCCATTATGAGGTCTCTACCCTATAACCACCGACATTTAGTTTACTAGGAAGTGTATGATTAATGGTATGGCCATCAAATATTAGGGGGGACCTAAATACCAATTTCATAACAAATCACTCATATTTACACTTCCTACTATCATTGGTGACACTGCTTCCCAACCAACCAATGCTACCTCACCTCTGCTTAACTCCATACTTCATTTTATCTCTAATACTACCTCAGATACTACTATTTCACAACCCGGTCCCCAAAAATGTGAACCGCTCCTAGGACATCAATTATTGAATTTGGTGAGAGGCCCCCTTATCCCCTCCACATGTAGGAACTAGGTTGGAAACTAGAACGAAGGGTATAATAAACATGAATATTGGTGGCATTATCCTCAATGTGAAAAAAATGCAGAAAAGGGAGATAAGACCAAAACCAACCAACACCTCCTCTGACTAAATTAAGAAAGAATACACAAGTACACATATTTAATTTCCTACAAGAAATTATGAAATTGAAATGGAAAATTTAATGTACCAATAGGAATGTAATGAATACCATGACCATGAAGCCCAAAAAGATCCCACAAGACCCTAAACTAGTAGTAACCAACATGATTTTCAACCTACTCCAACTATCCTAAAAATGGTTTATATAAACATAGGGTGAGTATAACACCATACTCAGTTGGAATATCCCAATAGAATCTCATGAAAAAGTAAGGAAGGCATGCTAAATCACATTGTACATCATTTGAAACTAACTCATCACCTATGTAATGACCTGATAACTCCCATTTGCGTTATAATACAACAAGTCATTACATGGCCCTAAGACACATCCCCAAGATACCAAACAATGGAAATAAATGCCAAAGTGTTTCAAAATCATTTGGAGAAAGATTTACCCTTTAAGAAAAAAATCACTATACCAATAAACTACATCCAATCCATTCACTATATACTGCATGAAGTAAATCTAGAAAACACAAGTACTTTAATATTAATAATGCCACTCCAAAATATAAAATAGTGGAAGAAGAAAAAATTATCAATGTAAATAGAGAATGAAATCTAGAGAATCCCAACAGATTATAAGACTCCATGCTCAACAATATCCATGTTCTACGATTAGTGAATAGATGATGTACCATGAGGTGGAGCTCAAAACATGTGATATTTTACCTTTTCCCATATCTTAAACGGTTGTGTCTATAAAAGAACCAATGTACCAAAGTAGGGGTGAGTATGAAACTCAGTAGGTTTATGGAATGACTTCCATGCTTACTCCATATGTATATATGATTTAGAAAAATTTATATAAAACAATTTATAATCAACAATTTCTCAAAAATAGTTATTAACTACATATAAACGAGTTTCAAAAACTATTACTAACCAAAAGCATACAACTACAATTGAAACAAATTTTCTAAAAAGGTATTTTCCAATAAAAATAACTAGACAGTGCTTTAAAACCATTTCTAAATATTCCTTTGACGTACCCAATAAATTCTACACATCCACACAACCAACAATGCTTTCCATGTAATGACAGTTCCATAGTCATGAGTATTTTTTCATCGATCTCCCATGTTTCAGAAAGGTAATTATATCCCACTTGGAATTTGACATTTGTTACCCAGAATAGGGACATATTTCAACCAAGTCCAATAAATACAACATTAACACACATACCATGTTTGCAAAATGATCATTCCAAAACACCTTTTCAATTAAACCACTTTTTATTGTAAACAATTTCTATCAAAACTGTTTCAATGACAAACAAATTCAATAAAAAAAATATTTTTATTTTAAAACCCATTTTCCATAAAACCATTTTTAAATTCTAGAAAATAAATTATTTAAATTCACCATTTCAAAATAAATAATCCAAATTAATAAACAAAATCAATTTCCACAACAATTCACCAAAACCACACAATTTCACCTAAACCCATAAATCACCTATAGAGAAGATTCATTCCAACATTTTCACAATAAATTCCATTAAAATAATCTAATTATAAACTTATAAAATCAGGAATATTAAGGGGATTTGAGTGAGAATCCAAATACCTAGAAGGTTTTGGATAAAAATTGCAACGGATGAAGAATGCTCTAGCCAAAGGGTTGAAACTCCCCAAAAGGCCATATATATCTTCTCCTACTATCAACAAACCCAAATATAACCATATCTAGCATCCCCTATGACAGATCTACCTCCAAAAGGTGTAGATCTGGAAAACGAAAGAGTAGATGAGAATTAAATCTATGTATATCTAATAAATGATACAAGAACAAATATGAACATCACTTAGAGAGAGAATCGAGATTGAAAACACCAAGGTAGGGCTCCAGATCGGTTCCAAAAAGATTATGAGTGGTTTTGCAACCTTTAATGGAGTGAAATATTTAATTTGGTCCATTTGGGTGCAAAAAATGAGAATGTATGAGAAACATTAGTATTATCATTTAATAATAGGATCTTACATCTTCCCCATGCCCGGTTAGACCGCATGGTTAGAAAAATCATTCACTAACAGTGAATTAAATACTATCATATGGAAAACCCTACATAAATTCTTCGCACAGTCTCCCTATCTGTGACTAAACTATTTTGAAACTACTTCTGAAAACTACAACTGCACATGGTTTCTCCTAGGATATCTGCATGGTTTAGACAAATCGTAGACATCCCATGAAAATATTTTTTAGCATAAAAAATTTAACATCCCGAGATTTTATGAGAATTTTTCTTTTTATTTAATTGATTTCTTGTGTTTATTGCTACACAAAAATTAGCTTGTGCTACACGCAACCCCATATTAGCTTGTTGTATACGAAACACTATTCTTGGCTCGTGTTACACACAATTTCAAGTTCGTTTTGTGGAAATTATTCAATGCAAAAATAAGTATTGATTTTGTCTAATGTATAAATGAAATAAGTTTTGATTATGTTTTACATTACACCAAACGAAGCTTTCACTATAAGCATCCCTGACTTGGCTTGCAATACACACAATCATGTCATTCTTCGATAGAGTGTGTAGTACACAATACCGAGTTTCACTAAATGAGATATTATTATAATATTACTATGAACTAGCCGTTATGAATAGTAATACCAAGTTTTTGAAATTTTATAAATTTTATCGTTAAAAATAGAATTCATTTTTGGATTTGGAATATCATAATTACCCAAGGGTGAATTTTTTGTATTTTTCTGAATAATTTCAATTTTTTTATGAATAGTGAAAACACTAGGTTACTATTTAAAAACGGAATTTTTATTTAAATAATTATTTATTTAAATTAAATTTATTTTAGGTAAAAATCGATACATAATACCTATATAAGTTCAATTTAATTCATTGGAGTCATTTTAAAATAATTTTAGATATATAACAATTTTATTGAACTTTTCAACGTCTTTTACCCACCTCCTAGGGGAATTTGAAAATTTACATAAAACTAAATTTTACTACTTCTATGAGTGAAATTTTGAAAATCCGAGACACATGGTTAATATCAGGGAGTACAATTTGGTTTAAAAAGATAAAAATATTTATTTTTGAACAGTAACTTTTTGTATATATTTACCACAGTTAAAAGTAAATAGGGTAATTAAGGGTAAAATGATATTATTATTTCCATAGCACATATTCTAATTATATTGGATAAGTGTAATTCAACCAAAAAAACCTTAGTAATAAAATATTACCCATTATTTCCACATGGATTTGATTAGGACACTTATTATTATTTTAATTAAAGAATAGTTAAAAGAGTTAAAATCAAAGATTAATAACTATAATTTTTTTAATATAGGGTTATACAAAAGATAAATTCGACTATAAATATTAATTAGAAAACTAAAAATATTACCTAAATTATGATAATTTATTTTGACATTAAATAATGTATGTTATTTATGACACAATGATGATGCTGTAATTACCTTATTAATGAAATATTAAATTAATTGATATTATAAATACCCAAATAAATGTAATTTGAGACTTTTTATGAATTAAAATACTTTAATAGATTATTGTGTCATTTTAATATTTATTTAACTAAATTTTTTCGAACTAATCATGTTGTTATGATTTTCAAAAAAATCAATTACCAAATAGTGTCAAAATTGACATAAAACAGTTTTTAAAACAAATATAATATTATTAATTGTTATTCTATTCCTAAAAATATATGGTTCTGCCAAATGAATTAGATTAGGTTATATATATTAATAATGACCCACTTAGGGTTCGTTTGTCTTGTTATTGTACGTTTATTAACCATATAGTGTAAGAAAACAAGAGAACATGGTAAAAGTTAAATTATTTAACTTAGAGTTTAATCTAAATGATTAGGATAAAATAGTAACCTAAACATGTCTGAAAACTATTGTTTTAGAGTATTTCGACACATCCACATTTTAGATTCTAAATAAATCAATTTGGAGCTATTATAAACTGAATAAGGCTTTATTATAAAATAATATTTTAATTTTTTCATAAGGTTCCCTTCTCCTCCCTTATAAAGGGGAACCTCCTCCCTCTTCTCTATAAACAATTTTGAGAATTCAAGCTCGGAAAACCCCTGCCCATTTCCCTTATCGTATTCCCTAGAAACATTATATAGGTTTTGGTCTCCTCAAAAGACCAACTCCAGTGCCTTAAGGGGAAACATAAAAGATGTGCGTTGAAGAAGAGGTAATCTCTACTACCGATTCTTTCAAGATTTCATTATTCTTCATCTTCATCTTCGTCTTTAGTTTTTTCATTATAAAGTAATAACATCAGTATCAATAATATAATGATATGTTATTATAAATATGAAACAACCCCATTTCACATTTTATCTATCATACAGAAAATGAAATCACCACGCGTGCGTACGTACAGAATACCGTCTCCACGCCGTGGTGTAATCTGTTTTTTCACCACCACCTTACTTGGATGGGTATAATGGTGTAAATAATAACTATATATGGTTATTATAACATCATAATGATTCTGAGATATTATATCATCCACTCTAATTCCAATAAATAAATATTGTAATGATATCATCACTTGTGCGCACGTATGGATTACCGTCTCCACGATGCGATGACATTCATTCTCCATGTTAACCTTTCAAGAATGATTATAAAGTATATATAAATAATAATAATGAAATATATGACATAATGATGATATTTTATTTAGGTATGTATATGTGTGTGTCATCTACTATCTTCCATTCAAGTCAATAAGGAAAGGAAAACACCATTTATGCGTCCGTACAACCAACCGACTCCATGAACAGTGTATTTCATTTCATTCATCTATCAATTATATATATATATATACTGAATATATATGATATATAAATCATGATTTACATTTTTTATGTAATTATATCATTATATATGTAATACTAATATCAAAAACAACAAATCCAAACACGTACGATAAATAAAACGATTTTACCCAAAACTCTGCTTTAAAATGGAATTTACAAAAGAAAGGGTAATAAAATGTCACAAGTTAACCATATATGTATCATAAAAATGAATATTATTCTTCAATAAGTAAATGAAATTATTTAAATCATTATACAGGAGGATTGGATACGTAAGAAACATATCAGACCTAAGGTAGGGGATAATTTTTCCAATATTTTTCTTATCTGAGATTGTTTATTCTTATGTATTTACGGGGGTTCTTGTTATCATCCATGTCCATGTTTTCTAACAACTTTTTCATTTATTTTTATTGTCCTTTTTACCCATTTTTGAATTTTACCACATCTTATTGAAGGAATCTTACTTTTTTTACCACATGAGGAACTTTTTTACTTTTCTGAAAAAAGTACAAGGGGAATGTTTCTTTTAACTTATACGGCATGAATGGATTTTTACGGTTTCATAATGCCTTATTTTAATGAGGTTTACTCTATAGGATTTCATAATTTTTTTAACAAAATCGTTTTCTTTTTAAATTTCATGGAATTATGTGTAAAGAAAATTATTTTGAAGAAGAAAGGAAATTTTCCTCAAGAATTCATTTCAAGTGTTTTATAAAAATTATTTTCCATATAAGATAATATATAGTTCTATTTCTATCCCTATTTTTATATTGATTTGATTATGTTATGACTAAATTATTTTTATAATGTCCTTTTATCTTATATGGATTATGATATGATGGCAAGAAGTTTAAGAATCAAATTTTTTAAATGGTTTATGATATGATTATGATTTTGTGGTGAACTTAATAATGGTTTCATTATGAGTTGGGTGGGACCTATATCTCCCTCCAATGCATTGGGTAATGATTTAGATCTCATGATATAGACATGGCTAGAATGGTAAATTAATCCAGTTCAGTGATACAGGACTGGAACAAGGAGTGAAATCGATTCAGAAATGGACTTTGTGCACTAAAATGGTGTTGGCAATAATGCCTTGGCTACTATGGAAGTCATATAATGTGTTAATGGTTTTCCACAATTACATGTTTTATTCCCATGCTATTTTATCATGATTAATGTTATTTTAGGATCTATGCCTTATGTACTTCCATTTTTTATGTCATTGATCAAGATTATGAGGTTTAAACATTATGTTCATGTTTTTAAGCTCAAATGTATATGGTTTTTTTTATTTTCTCCATGCTTACCCTTACTAAGAATTTGAGCACACCCTTTAATATGTTTTCTTTTACCCAGGATATAATGAAAGGTTTTAGGTAGGAATACAAAAGGGAAAGATCGTTATGGGAGATGTTGAATATCATTCATCATGATTAGAAGATTATGTTCCGAGATTCCAAATACACTAATTTATTATGATTCTTGAATGTTGGTTTTATTATGTATTAAGTATTCCGTAAAAGTAATGTAATTTACATGTACGTCAAGCTTTGGGACTCTACAGTTGGTATCGGAGGAAAGGTTTAGTTAAACATTGGAAACAAGGATGCCAAAACATTAGTGAATTCCCTAGAGATATTTCTATGGTATGTCTAGGGATGGCCCTAAGGTTTAGTATAACTATAGGTTATAGTCATAGAATTATTTTGATGATCATGAATAACCTAGGGTGAACCTTGGGTGTCATGGATTAATGAATGTGTGATAATTTATATAGTCCATAAGTTGGTTTTTATGATTATGTGGTTCTCTGTTATTTTAATGGTTTCTTACATCATGGTTTTTGGTTTTAGTCAATGGAGGGAACCAGAAGGAATTGGGTCAACATTGAATCCAACGAAAAAATTGGTGACTTTGAGAATCAAAATTGTGTAATTCCTATAAAGAAAGATTTTGGGATTATGTCGAATCAATCGTCGTGATATATTATTAAAAAGGTGAACTTTAGTGGTATTCCTAATTCATCAAATAAGAGGAAGATGAACTTTTATGCATATTCTCGTGGTGAGGAGCATAGAGAAAGAAAGATTGAGATTTATAAGTAAGGGAAGAAAAACCTTTATGAATACATCAAATGGAGGGTAAGTTGGTATCTGTGTGGAGATAAGGGTAATAGAGTGAAAGATTGTTATGGAGTTCAATTTTTATCTGTGGAGAACATGGGCATTACCCAACTCAATGGCCTAACCTAAGAGGTTACTATTAAATCAAGGAAGGACTTATTCCATGACAATAATTATAGGGGATGGATTGAAGTGTTTATGTATTGGTATTCAACAATAATGTTGTTGAGTTAATTTTATGGTATATTGGAATATCTATGTATTAGTCCATTAGGATTTTCAATAATTTTATAGTACCAGTTACCATGAAAAGTGATTGAAATATTTTTGGAAAGAAGATGAAATGCGCATAATAAAGGGATAAGGAGAAAATAATATGTATGATAGTATTCATGAGCTCATGACTGATATAAGAACAAAGTTATATCATGTTATGAGTATATCAATATTTTGGGATTTTGGTAAGTGAAAAAAGTTAACTTTTGACATCATTCACATTTTCACTAAGGTTTAATGGGTATTAATTTTTCAAGAGAATACATGATTAAGGCATTATAATGTTTGGAATGTGACCAAAAAGATATATCTTATGATACATGGGGGATAAATGATGGTATTCACATGCTCGATAGATAACATTTGTAGTAATTGTTTTCTTTATACTATAGGATTGGACAAAAAGTATTATTGATAAGCCTAGAGGTTCGAATGGATTATGTTGGACATCAGATAGAATTGTATAAGGATAGAAATTTTTTTGATAATATTTATGGAATTTTATAATATTGTAGTTTTAGAAAAATGGCAACCCATAGGGCGGGTGATAACCCATCACGTCATACAAGGTTGCAAGAATCGAACCCACAACCGAATTGTGACATGACTTTATCACCTACCACTGGCCTACATGAAGTCCCAGGTTTGTAGAAACTAGTTTAATATTATTAAGCAGTGTGATAGATGAAGTATACGCCCATTTTTGGAATCATATAATATTAACCTCACCATAGTTCGAATTATGTATATTTGCTAACTTTTTATAACCATTGTTTGAGATATATGGAAATACCCATTATTTTATCACATGATCTACTAACACTTCAAGAATTACAAATTCAACTTCATTTCATTAAGAGATGTTGTGGAAATTGTTCAAGGCACGAACAACTATGAGATTGTACCAAAATAAAGTAACTATTTATTCTAATTAAAATTCATCAACATTTGGGAAATGATCTTGAAAACCAAAAATGTTGTCCTAGTGCTCTCATATCTAATGAATCATATGTTACCTTACATCATCACAAATTTCTGGCTTTGTGACTTTTGTCTTTTTCATAGCAAAGTCCTCTACCACTCTCCATCAGAACATGATTGCTAGATTTTTGTTCCATATCCATATTTTCACCCATGTTCTCCTATGTGGAAACCCAGTGATTAGTTAATTTGGGTAACTGTTTTGTTTCATACTTCACAGTTAAAAATTAAGTTTTAGTATTCCATTTTACGATGTGGGTTTCTATAAAAGACACTTTCAAGCTGTAAACCATTTATAACCCCGACGAATTTCGAGGGTGAAATTCATTTTAAGGGGGTAGAATGTAACATCCATAAATTTTATGAGAATTATTATTTTTAATATAATTGATGTCTTGTGTTGTATGATACACCAAAATTAGCTTCTTCTATACGAAAAACCGTATTAGCTTGCAGTATACGCAACAATATTCTTGGCTCGTGTTACACAAAATTTCAAGTTTGTTTTGAGAAAATAATTATATGATACATTAAGTATATATTTTATTTAATGTATAAATGAAATAAGTTTTGATTATCTTATACAAAACACCAAACGGAGCTTTCACTGTACGCATCACTAACCTGGCTTGCATTACACGCAATCAAGACTTTCTTCGATAGCGTGTGTAGTACGCAATATCGGGATTCACTAAAGGAGATATTTTTATAATATTATTATGAACTAGATGTTACGAATAGTAATACCAAATTTTTGAAATTTTATAAATTTTATCTTTCAAAATGGACTTCATTTTTGGATTCAGAATATTGAAATTATCCTAGGGTTAATTTTTGGTATTTTTCTGAAAACATTCAATTTTTGATGAATAGTGAAAACACTGGGTTACTATTTAAAAACCGACTTATTATTTAAATAATAATTTCTTTTGTTTAAATTTATTTTAAGTTAAAAATTGATACATAATACCTATATAAGATCAATGTAATTCATTGGATTCATTTTGTAATAATTTTAGATATATAAAAATTTTATTGACCTTTTCACCGTCTTTTACCCACCTCCTATAAGAATTTGAAAATTTACATAAAACATAATTTTACCGCCTCTGTGAGTAGAAATTCGAAAATCCACGAGACACGGTTAATATCAAGGATTAAAATGTGGTTCAGTAACATAAAAATAATCTTTGGTGAATAGTAACTTGTTACTTTTATTTAACACGGTAAAAAGTAAAATGGAGTAATTAAGGGTAAAAATGATATTACTATTACACTAACACATTCCCTAATTCTATTGGATAAATTTAATTCAACCAAAAAAACCTTACGAATAAAATATTACACTTTAGGTCCACATGGATTATATATGGACACTTATTATTATTTTTTTAAAAAAATAGTTAAAAGAATAAAAATTAAAGTTTAATAACTAAAACATTTAAAATATAGGGATATACATAAGATAAATTAAACTATAAATATTCATAAGAAAGCTAAAAATATTTCCTAGTTAATTATATTTTATTTAGTCATTAAATAATGTTATTTATTTATGACACAAAGATGATGTAGTAATTACCTTATTAATGAAATATTAACTTAATTGATATTATAAATACCCAAATAAATGTAATTTGAGACTTTTTATGAATTAAAATAATTTTATAGGTTGATATGACATGTTAATATTGATTTACCGAAGTTTTTTGAACTAATCATTCTGTAATTATTTTCACAAAAATCCATTTCCAAATAGTGTCAAAATTGATATAAATTCGTTTTAAAAACAAATATAACATTATTAATTGTTATTATATTCCTAAAAATTTAAGGTTATACCAAATGACTTATATAGGGTTATATATATTAATAATGAACCACATGGGGTTAGTTTGGCTTGTTATAGAAATTTTATTAACCATATAGTGTAAGAAAACAAGAGGACACAGTAAAAGTTAAATTATTTTACATAGAGTTAAATCTAAATGATAAGGTTAAAATAGTGACCTAAACTTGTCTAAAACATATTGGTTGGGATTATTTAGACACATCCCCACTTTAGGTTAGATATTAATATATTTGGAGCTATTATTAATAGAATATGACTTTATTATAAAATAATATTTTAAGTTTTTCCTAAGGTGCCCTTCTCCTCCCTTATAAAAGGGCGCCTCCTCCCTCTTCTCTTTAGACAATTTTTATATTTCAAGATGGGACACCCCTACCCATTTCCCTTCTAAAATACCCTAGAAACATTATAGTGGTTCTGGTATCATCAAAAGACCAACTTTAGTGCCTTGAGAGGAAACATAAATGTGGTGCGTCGACGAAGAGGTAATCTCTTCTACCGATTCTTTCATGTTTTCTTTCTTCTTCAAATTATTATTCTTTTATTATATCATTATAAGGTAATGACATAAGTATTAAAAATATACTGATATGTTATTATAAATATGATACAACCCCATTTCACCTTCTATCCATTCTATGTAAAACGAAATCACCATGCGTGCGTACGTACGGAATACCGTCTCCACGCCGTGGTGTAATCTGTTTTTCCACCACCACATTACTTGGATGGGTATAATGGTGTAAGGAATAAATATATATGGTTATTATAACATCATAATTATTCTGAGATATTTTATCATCCACTAAAATTCCATTAAATAAATATTGGAATGATATCATCACTCGTATGTACGTACGGATTACTGTCTCCACGACGCGATGAGATTCATTCTCTATGTTAACCATTCAAGAATGATTATAAAGTAAATATAATGAATAATAATGAAATATATGGCATAATTAAGCTAATATATTTATGTATATATATATATATGTAATCTACTTACTTCCATTCAATTCAATAAGCAATGGAAAACAGCGTTCATTCGTACGTACGGCCTACTGTCTCCATGAACGGTGTATTTCATTTCATTCATCTAACTATTATATATTTATACTGAATATATATGATATATAAATCATGATTTACATTTTTTAAGTAATTTAATCAATATATAATTAATAATAATTTCAAGAACAACAATTCCAAACATGTATGATAAATAAAACGATTTTACCCAAAACATTGCTTAAACATGGAATTTACAAAATAACCGGTAATATAAAGTCATAAATGAACTATATATGATATCATGGAAATTAATATGATTATTTAATAAGTAAATGACATTATTTGAATCATTATACAAGTGGTTCAGATACGTATGAAGCATATCAGACCTATGGTAAGGGATAATTATTCAAATCTTCTTCTTATCTGAGACTGTTTATCTGTATGTATTTACTGGGGTTATTTTTATCAACCATGTACATGTTTTCTAAAATTGTTTTTATGTGTGATTAAAGTTCTTGTTACACATTTTTGAATTTTACCACATGTTATGAGTGGAATCTTACGTTTTTTTATCACACGATGATGTTTTTTACATTTCTGGAAAAAGTACGAGGAGAATGTTTATTTAACTTATACGTCATGAATTGATTTTTACGATTTCATAAATCCTAATTTTTATGAATAATACTGAAAAATATTTCATTAGTATTTCCAAAAAAATCCTTTTCTTTTAAAATTTTATGGCATTTTGTGAAAAGAAAATGATTTTGAAGAAGAAATGATGTTTTCCTCAAGATTTCATTTTAGGTGTTTTATTAAAAATATTTTCCATGTAAGATAATATAGGGTTCTATTTCTATCCCTATTTTTACATAGATTTGATTATGATATGATGAAATTATTTTTATGATGTCCTTTTATCTTATATGGGTTATGTTATGATGGAATGATGTTTATGAATCCCATTTTTATTACATGGGTTATGGTAGGATTTATGATTTTGGGGCACACATATGAATAGATTTATTTTGAGATGGGTGGGACCTATATCTCCTTCCAATTCATTGGTTAAAGATTTATATCTCATGAGATAGACATGGCTAGAATGGTAAGTTAATCTGGTTCAGTGATACATGACTGGAACAAAGAGTGAACTCGATTCAGAAAGGGACTTTGTCCACTAAGATGGTCTTGGAAACAATGCCTTGGCTACTATGAAAGTCATATCATATACTTAATGGTTTTCCACAAATACATGTTTTATTCCCATGCTGTTTTATTATGATTAATGTTCTTTTATGAACTATTCCTTATTTACTGCCATGTTTTATGTCATTTCTCAAGATTTTGATGTTTAATCATTATGTTCATGTTTTTATGTTCAAATTTATATGTTTTTTTTATATTTTCCATGCATACCCTTAATAAGAATTTGAGCTCACCCTTTTATATGTTTTCTTTTACCAAGGATATAAAGAATGGTGTTAGGTAGGAAAACAAAAGGGGAATATCTTTATAGAAGATTTTGAATATCATTTACCATGATTAGAAGATTATGTTCTCATTTTCCTAAGACACTAAATTATTATGATCATTGATTGTTGTTTTTTTTATGTATTAAGTATTCCACAAAATTAATGCAATTTCAATGTACGTCAAGATTTGGAACTCTACAAAAAACATATTTAGAGTTCACCGAAATCTCCCATCCCTCCCCCTTAGAATTTATAAATATGAATAACATCATGTATGTGTTACATACCAAAAACCGGTGGTACTATATTCTCCCCAGCATTGGACTTTTCATCTAGAGGAAGTATAAAACCCTCACTTCCCTGAAAGAGGTTCATCCATTGTTATTTTATTTCCATCTTACATTCTCAGCTATCTTCCTAAATCATTTCATGATGGCTTAAAACCATCATATTTGATTTATTATTTCATCATCGTGATTTATTCCACAAAAAAGAAATATGGAATAAATCCATGAATTTATGAAATCAAAATGTACATGAGAATAATGTTGAATAAACTTGATAATGAAATGGGTATGGTATTCAATACATGATGATTTTGGCAAGGAAAATCAATGTGCAATTTCAATGGCATAACTACATCATATGGAAATTTATTGATTGGGTTCGTGAGGGAAAAAGGGGTCCCACATAAATTATACATGAAATAGATAGTCATGGTATCATGTAATATAATATTCCAAAATATTTAATGGAATTTAGTTTAATCATTATAATAAAATATTGAATTGAAATAAGAACAGATAAATCGCATAGAAAATTTCAGCATGGTAATGGTGGTACACAGAAATAATAAATGTGAGAGAAAGGAGTATATCATCATTAAAACATATTTTTTTATTTATGGCATAGGTGTAAAATATTACATAAACAATTATAATTGAAAATAAAAATGGTATGAAAATATAAATTAATTTATATAAAAATGGGAATGGAAGGAATCCATTACGAAATATCGACATAGTAACGTCTTAGGTAATATCCCAAATGTGGGAGGATAAATGATCCTTCATTCATATAACATCAAATTTATAGAATTAATGTGATTAAAAATGATTTAAAATAAAATATATTGAAACTATAAATGTGAATTTCAAATAAGGTACTTGAATTGAACGGAAGAGAGGAAGGAGAGGATACCTATCATGGATGTGTGATCCCAAAGGTATGATTGAGGCTTATTGGGAGATTAGGATGGAATTTTAAAACTCTAGGGAGTATGGGGGAAATGGTTTTCATGCATAAAATGGTTTGATTGAAGAGGAATGGTAGATTGGGTTGGTTTATGTAGTAATTGAGAGGGAATCCATTGTTATTTAGGTTTTCAAAACCACACATTTAATAATTGTCAACCAAAAACCAACCCATGGTTTCTTTCACATGGTTTTATCCAAAGGGAAATGTGTTAAAAATTATATAAATAAAAATTTCCTAACATATTAAAATATTATGTTACAACCCATACTATATACCCGTGCCGTGACTACCCCAAGCCCACCTTCCATAGGCCAGGGGCTGGCGAAAAGCACCAAAGGCGTAAATCCTATGCTGGGAAGGAATTGCCTTTATAAAAGAAAAAAAATTCAAATGAGTATGAAATAGGATGGAAACACTAAGTAAAAATGAATACAAAAGAGTGTGCTGGAAAGTAAATGTGCCCGTATACAAACCCAATTGAACAACAAGTACAAGTAAAAAAATGACAACCAACTGAAATTATAGAGCAGCTCCTTGATCATCCTCTGAGAATTCCTACCTGAGGGGTAGGTAGAGATGGCCACCTCAGCACTCACTTCTGTCAGTCTCCTCCATGTGCCGACTCGACACAAGGTCCACCTCCGAGTATCATCCAGTCGGGGCGCTCTCGGCCTCTATCAGCGTTGTCTGTTGTCTGCATCCAACACAAAGAGGTGCAAGCATAGCCTATGTAGGGGTGTGTATAAAAATACTCAGTAGGGACCCTGATACCCACAACTTCTCACAATATACACTAAGGATAAACAAAAAAAAGAATGATACAATCACAAAGTTTCAATCAACCCTACTTAGGTATATGCCCATACATATACCTAAGTCACCAATCTCAGTTTGACTCCAACTCCTGAGCCCAAGTACATACAAATTCTACAAAGGATGTAATGTAAAACACCACTATGATAATGGTTGGATACTTGACTCAGATCTCTCAGGTATGCCACAATCTTAGAGAGATATAGATGATCAGATATAGCCACTAAGCTATCAGACCCACACATGATACAAGACTAGCTACGTTTTCAGAACCACACAGTATACATGCCAGCTATCTTGTCTAAGGTATCAGACCCACACATGATACATACTAGATATCACATCTAAGCTATTAGACCCACACAGGAGACATGCCAGCTATCTTGTCTAAGCTCTCAGACCCACATGGGATACAATCCAGCTATTCTGGATTAATAGAGATGATCATTTGTAGTCACTGGTTCATCTAAGCTGGAATACCCACACAAGATACAGGACTAGCTACTTTGTCAATACTGTTAAACCCACATAGGATTCTAGTATAGTTGTCGTCATCATTAAGCCCATGGAGAAATATAGTACACAAGTCATCGTAGTTGCAGCCAGCTCTAGGGTTCCCGCACACAGCATTCTCGATTCCGGGAGAGTCTGCTCCACAAGAAAAGGGGTTGTTACATAAACTATCATGAAGACTTTAGTTGATGTATTTTGATGTTCTGTCTCATAAAATGGATCCTAACGTGATAGACAGAACGTCAATCGGATGCCCGGTCTGAGAGTTACTGGCTTTTATGTTCTAGGGGCTCAGTTGGATTTACGCTCGATCCAAACCCATCAGTTTTCCAAAGTTGTACAAAAACCACTTAGAGTAACGAAAAGGGATTGCCTCGTCGCAAGGGTCCCAGTGCTATAGACCACATGTTGATCAAACGCTCGCTCTAGAAGTTATTCACATTTAAGAAAAACGGGCACAGCTCGTCAAGCCCTGTGGGCAGGGGGCTCAGCCCAACCCAGTTTGGTGGGTCCGACCAGGCTCGGTGGGTCGGCCCGGCCCGGTGGAGCACAGACCTCCCATAGACCTGGCCCAGAAGGTCTGACCTGGTAGGGTGGGTCGTCCCGGCCCGGTGGGGCACGACCCACCCACAGACCCAGCTCGAATAGTGGGACGGTTCGGTTTGACCGGTGGCGCCGAGGGGCACTGCCTCTCCTACTAGGTTAGTTGAATCTAGCCGGTTCTGTCTAGCCCGAGCGACCCACGGTTGCTGGCCTCGGTTCCCCCGCCACGCGGTGCATACGAGCTCCATGTTCTTCCAGCCCGACCTGCAGCAGTCGGCCGATTGGTCCAGCAAGCGGCCCGCGGTTGCGGGCTTCGTCTCCTGCGTAGCGCAGCGCTGCGGTCCTCCAGCGGGCCGACCAGTTCTTCAGCCGGAGTGGTCTATGGATGCGAGCTGTGGTTTTCCTCCACGCAGCCGGTGAGACTATGCCAGATCACCACCGCTGCGGTTCGCAGTTGTTGCCTCCTTAAGTCATCATCACCTTCAGTCGCCAATGCCTCATGATCGTGGCCAGCTTCCTCCGACGCAATGTGATGGTACCTCTCCCTCTTAGCTCCTCCCCCATCGTCAAAAATCTTAAACAAATAGATGTACATTGGGTCGTGTTTGTTCGACCTGCGCCCTGCGCGTTATATGATAAAAAATGCTACCGTCGAACAAATTTGTCATCGAAGAGCATGGAAATAATTTAAAGTAATAAAATCCACCAACCATGATACAAAGATATTTGTCGATGTTGTGGAATACGGTGTTGCGTAAGACGGAAGTCATTCTGTCAATTTCAGAGGAAAATTCTTTGGATTTGTTCTTCAAGGGCGATGTCTTCTCCCTTGACATGGAGGAAGAAGAATGAATATGGACGTTCTTCATGGGCATCATCATTCTTCATCGAGAGAGAATGTCATTCTCTCTAATTCTCCTAAATCCTCCAAATAGAATATTTTCCATCGCAAATAAAATAATAGGATCCCCAAATTGATATTTCCATGCATTTCAATACAATTCAAATTTATCAATTTATTGAGGGAGCTAAATTAATTAATTTGATGGTGTTGGCACATTAATGAGGGAAGGTGGGAGGTGGAGTGTTTTTCAAAATTTAAAGAGGATAGAGGTGGTTTCATTAATACATAAGGGAGTCCAAGAGTTACAATGGTAGGATTAAAGGGGATTTGAGGGGTTTGTGTTCTTGTATGCCCCAACCCTAGTTATAACCTCCCAAGGGAGGTTATGTGGGGTGTGGACCCCACCCAAAAATCCCTTTGGTGGATTTAATCACCACCTAAAAATCACGTCACACATAATTTTTAGTTAATTAACAATCCCATTAAATTGACTTCTCCTGTCGAGAAAACGCAACTTCGGTAATGGACCCCTTGAGAGAATACCGGCACTATGAGTTCATCGGTGTCCTCAGATATCAATTCCTAGAACCTGTTCAAAATATAGAAAAACTTGTACATATGTTTACTTAATGTACCCAAAAAAAACATCAAAAATTTATTCCGGGCACACCGGGCCCCGGAATCAGGTGCCGTCAGAAACTGCAGACTCGTCAAACTACAAAGAATTTATGAAAAAAAATTCTCTTGAAATTTATGTGTCTTTAAATTACTCACACCTCAGGGATTTACGTCCCCGTAAAGCTACAACACACATTAGGGAAACAAATGGGGGTACTGAGCCCGCATCTGAGCCTCCCTCTCCCATGTGCTCTCAAGGAGGTTCCCGTGCTACCAGTGAACGCACACCAGAGGAATCTACCATCCACGCAGGACCCATTATTGTTGATCCTCAATCTCTACTAGATCATCTGTGAATGTATCCCCATCATCGATGATGTGGGATGGGTTTTGCATGTATCTCATATGATATGATACGTGGAGGACTTCGTGCACACGATGAATCTAAGGTGGAATGGCAAAGAAGTAAGCAACCTCTCATACTCTACTTATGACCTAGAACTACCCGATAAATCAAGAAGATAACTTGCTGCCTCGGACAGATATCCATAGACCTCATCGAGGTGAGACCTGTAGGAAGATGTGGTCACCATCCTCGAAGTCAAGTGGTATCTGTCTCATATCACTCTAGGAATTTTGTCTGCTCTGTGTAGTATTCATCTGCTCCTAGATGATCTACACCATCTCCATTGTTGACTAACCGATCTCTAGTCCTACAAGTGCTAAATCCCCTCGGTTTTTCTAGCACAGAGGTGATCTGAAAGGTCGGTCGTACAATGCATCGTAAAGGGACATCCCAATGGTTTAGTGGTTGTTTTTGTTGTACGCAAACTCCACCATGGGTATGTGATCCACCCAGCGGTGATCAAAGTCAAGGAAACATGCACAGAGCATATTCGCGAGAGTTTGAAGGTCCTCTCTGTCTAACCATCTTTCTGAGGATAGACGACAGTGCTCAAAATAAGTTGTGTCCCAAAAGCCTATTGTAACCCCTTCCAAAGATGTGATGTGAAACGAGCATCTAGATCAGAGATGATAGTCATTGTCACACCCTGAAGTCATACGATCTCTTGAACATAGTGGCATCCAATGAAATCTACTGAGCCCTGCTCTCTGATCGGTTGTAAGTGGGATGACATGGTGAGTCGGTCGACAATCACCAAGATAGAGTCAAGCCCTCTGAATGTATGTGGAAATACCGTCCCGAAATCCATGGATATCCCATCCCACTTCCACTCTGGGACCTCTAAGGGCTGAACCAATCCTGCTAAAACCTGGTACTCTGCCTTCACTTTCTTACAAGTGAGGATTTGTGAGACAAACGTCACTACTGATTTCTTCATACCTAGATCCAGTGATGTCGTCTATAGTCCTGATACATCTTCACCACTCTAGGATGTACCACTAGTGGTGAAGTGTGGAACTCCCTCAACACCTCCTCCTGTTGTGCAACAAGTACCATGGTACGTCCCCAGAATATGATGATGTGCTCCCCACCTTCAGAAAATCCATCAGGCGCCTACCCTGTGGATATCTGAGCACATCGAATCTCACAATCAACATCCCCATGTTGTGCCTCACTGACTCACTGATGAAGTTGAGGAGTGACCGTGAGAGACATAAGAAAATATACTCCATATCTATCCCCAAAGGATATCTGGAACTATACCAGCTGCTTTGTCACCTCTGCTAGTAGATAAATGCCTGATCTCCTACTGAGAGCATCTACTACAATGTTTCCCTTCCCAGGAGTATAGTCTATCTCGAAGTCATAGTCCTGGGGGAACTCAAGCCATCACCACTATCTCCGGTTCAGGTCATTCTGCGAGAAGATATACATGAGACTCTATTGGTCAGAATAGACTTTAAAATGCTTGCCCATCAGATATTTCTGCCACATCTTCAAGGTGAAGACCCCTGCTTCTAACACCAGGTTATTGGTAGCATAGTTTTTCTCATGTTGTCTCAACATCCGTGAACCATACGTGATCACTACTTTCTCCAAAATCAGGACACACATGAGTCCGGCCCCTGAGGCGTCACAATAAACTATGTACCCAACGCCCTCCTCTGCTAGCCTCAATATGGGCGCACTAGTCCATCTCTACCTCATCTACTGAATGCTCTACTGGAATATCTCTAACCACATGAAGGGTTTCTCCTTCTTCATTAATGCTGAAAGTGGTTCTTAAAATCTAGAGAAGTCTGGCACAAATCTCTGATAGTACCCAACTAGTCCCTGAAAACTCTACACCTCCATCACACTCATGGGTGGCCCCCAAGAAAGTACTGCCTCAATCTTAACTAGATCCACTGTAACTTCTGCCTCCAGGATGACGTGTACCAATAAGTGAACCTCTTGAATTTGGAACTAGCACTTCGAGAGCTTACCATAATGTTTGGGCTCTCGGAGTGTATCTAGGACTACCCGAAAATGGTAGGCGATATCCTCCTCAGTAGTCGAGTAAATCAGTATGTCGTTGATGAAGACTACGACAAAGCGATCGAGGTAAGGGTGGAAGATACTATTCATGAGACTCATGAACACTACTGGAGCATTGGTTATGCCAAATGGAATAACCAAGAACTTGTAGTGGCCATACTGACACCTGAAGCTTGTATTCAACACATACTCTTCTTGAACTCTGAGCTAGTGATAGCATGACCAGAGGTCTATCTTCGAGAACCATCATTCTTCCTTGATCTGATCAAAGAGTTATTCAATCCTTGGGTGTGGGAACTTGTTCTTCACGGTAACCGGATTCAGGCTATGGTAGTTTACACACAGTCGCATGATCCCATTCGCCATCTTGGTGAAAAGAATTGGAGATTCCCATGGTGAAACATAGGGTCAGATAAATAACTTCCCCTGCAAGTCCTCTACCTATACCTGCAGATCACGAAGCTCGGTAGGAGCCATCCGATTTGATCGAGTAGATATTGTTGTTGTCCTGGGGTACATGTAATTTTAGAAGTGTACCTCTATGCTGGGAGGTAGTCCTGGAATGTCTTCAGGAAAACTTTCCGCGTAGTGATCCACTACAATAGGAAAAATCAAACACCTCACATCAACTACTCTGAGGATGAGACTTGCCAACTGATGTGTGATCGGCTGCCCTCTCCTCTGCCTAAGTCCATCATGCGCTTCTATGGCCCCATTCTTGCTGGTGAAGGTGATCCAAGTTCCATCCGCGTGGATACACCGCACTTTTCTCATAATTCAGTGAATCTGAGCATGAACTATGTACAACTAGTCCATACCCAAGATGATGTCGAAAGGCCTTGGTGCCACTATAAGATGATCCTAGCCAAAGCCCTTTCATCCTATAGTAATATCACACTGCTAGCATCAGTACGTAATCTTCGAGTCTTCTCTCTTAGGAGTCACTAGCGTAAGGATCGAGCCAACGGCTCTGTTGGAATCTCCGAGCTCAGAACAAGGGCATCGACAATAAAAGAATGAGTCACACATGTGTCTATGAGTACTACCGCAAGGGTGGAGTAGACATAGATAGTACCTCGAATCATCTCAAGTGCACTATGGTCATAGGACTCAACATCCTGGAGTTCATCCCGCCTCTGTTCGCCATCTCCATATGGTGGGGGTGGACCTCTTGGTTTTGGCGGTGGTAGAGCCTCATAACGTCGTCCACCACCCGCTACTCAGCCAGCTCCCCTACCTCGTCCTCCTACTCCTGGTGGACCACCATGGTCGAACATCTTCCTCTTCCTCGGAGGTCCCTCTACTGTCTAATGCTCATCTGCATGTCGGTTTCGGCAGTAATGAGGCATGTGGCCCTGCCCGTCGAATGCATAACACTAACTGCTCCTTGTATACCTGACTATGTTTCCTGTTCCCCGAACAATCGAACCCATATCCTAGGGTCGACCACATGATGTCCTGGTCATCTTATACCTCTATGCCATCTATCTACAACTGGATGCAGACGACTCCTCTATAAGTCGCCCTGTGGTGGGTCTCGCTGCTGGTGACTGCTCAGCGAGAAAACTCTCAACTATAAGGGCTCGCTCCAATACCCACACCTATGTCAGAATGATGAGGGGAATTGTTGAATCCCTGATGTCATGCCTGAGTCACTGCTTGAAGGTCCGGGCCCTGAAGAACGGGTCCCACACAATATCCATGGAGTAGCGTGAGAGGTCGGTAAACCTCGATGAGTACTGAGCTACTCTCATGCTTCCCTGCTGCAGATGAAGTAACTCCTGAATCTGTACTGCATGAAGGGTGGTTGGAACAATCTCTGCCCGGAACAGGCTCTCAAAGACTGCCCAAAGTTGTGATTCCTCGTCATGCACCTGGAGATTCTGTCTCCACCATCTACCTATTGTTGCGTGCATTAGACTCACGGCAAGGATCTCCATAAGGTAGGCGGGTGTCCCTACCAATCTGAAAACTCTCATGATAGCCTCCAGCCAATCCTCAACTGCATGTGGGTCCGTCTCTCCCTAGAACATAGGTGACCTCTGGCACTGGAACTTGTGTAACGCACTCAGGAAGCATGCACTCTCTTCTACAAGAGCTGGTGGTATTGGTGGTCTAGCGGGTAGTGGTACCGCTGGTACCGACCCTGTGATGGGGCCCTTCACCGAGGCCTCATCTCTCGGTGGGCTATCATCTCATACATAACTTAGAATCCAAGCTGGCTATCTTCATGGGGCAATCCTAAAATGAAAAAGGTGCTCCTTATTAAAATAGTATACCTAGTGATCTGACACAAAGTAATCACAAAGAAAACCTTTTTTAAGGAAACACATACGCAATCAGTGTTTTCATGCATTGATTCAGAAATCAGATGTCAGGGTCCTGGTGTATTGATACATCAGCCACCGAACCGACACTAGACTCCCTGGACTGAAAACCACACCTAATACTCTTAAAACTATTGCTTCACAAATAAGAATGATCAGAGTCCTGAGTTCTATAGTAGAACCTGACCTCTGATACCAATTTATCACGACTCTTCCTATGGGCCCGTGTCGTGACTACCCCAAGCCCACCTTCCATAGTCCAGGGGATGGCGACTAGAACCAAAGGCATAAATCCCTAACATGGGAAGGGATTTCCATTATAAAAGTAAACAAACACAACAGAGTATGCAACATGAAGTTAACACTATGTAAAAATAAATACAAAACAGTGTGATGGGAAGTAAATGGGCCAGTATACAAACCCAATTTAAAAAAAGTACATGTAAAAAAGGACAAATATTTGGAAGTAAAGAGAATCTCTGGGATCGCCTACTGGGAATTCCTACCTGAATGTTAGGTAAAGATTTCCACCTCATCACTCACATCCGCCAGTCTCCTCCATGTGCCGACTCATCGCATGGTCCACCTCTGGGTACTATCCATTCGTGGCGCTCTCAGCCTCCGTCAATGCTATCTATCATCAGTATCGAACACAACGAGGTGCGGGCATAGCCCGTGCGGGGGGGGGGGGGAGTATAAAGATACTAATTAGGGACCCCACGACTTTCAAGGTCTCACTATATCCACTAAGTATAATAAAAATAATAAAGATACAATCATGAAGTATCAACCAATCCTACATAGGTAAATGCCCATACATATACCTAAGTCACCAGTCTCAGTCCGACTCCAACTCTCAAGCCCAAGAAGAAACCAATTCCACAAAGGAATTAATGTCAAAAACCATGATCATAATGGTTTACGACATGACACAGCTCACTCAGGTATGCAACAATTTTAGAGAGAAATAGATGATCATATGTAGCCACTGAACCATCTAATTTGTCGGACCCACACAAGATGCAGGACCAGTTAAGCTGTTGAACCCACATAGGATACATGCCAACTATCTCATCTAAACTGTCAGACCCACATAGGATACATTCCATCTATCTCGTCTAAGATGTCAGACCCACACAGGAAACATGCCATCTATCTCGTCTAAGATTTCAGACCCACAAAAGATATATTACAGCTATTCTAGAGTAATAGAAATGATCAGATATAGTCACTGGTTCATCAAAGCTATCAGACCCACACAGGATACTAGACCAGCTACTCTTTCAGAACTATCAAACCCACACAGAATCCCGGTATAGTTTTCATCATCATTGAACCCACGGAGGATTCCATTACAGAAGTCATCACAGTCACAACCAGCTCTAGGGTTTCCGCACACAACATGCTTGATTCAAAGAGGGTCTGCACCTCAAGAAAAGGGGTCATTACATCAACTATCATGAAGTCCTGAGTTGATGTATTCTGAAGATCCATCAAATCAAGAAGAACCCAACACAACAGATGGTGTGTCAATCGGACGCCCAGTCTGAGAGTTATTGACTTTTCCGTTCTCGGGGCCTGGTTTGATTTACACTCGATCCAAACCCAGCCATTTTCCAAAGTCATCAAGAACTCACATAGAGTAACAAAAAAGGATCGTCTCATTGCAACGGTCCTAGTTCCATAGACAGCACATCAATTAGATGCGTGGTCTAGAAGTTATTCACGTTTAAGTGAAATGGGCCCAGCTTGTCATGACCTGTGGGCTGGCAGGTCGGCCCGACCCGGTTCAGCGGGTCCGACCCAGCTCGGCTGGTCGGCCCCGCCCGGTGGAGTGCGGCCCACATGCAGTCCCAGCCTGGCCGGTCCAACCCGGTTGGTGAGGTCCGCCCGGCATGGTGGGGTGCAACCCACCCATAGACCCGGCCCGCATAGCGGGCCTGTTCGGTTTTCCCTGCGATGCTGAGTGGAGCCACCTATCCTGCCCGGCCGGCCGAAGCCGGCCAATTCTGTCCAGCGTCACAGGTCATCAGCTTGGCCTGCAGGTGACCAGCCAATTTTCCCGACGAAAGACTCTCATTTCCCCTATCGTGCGGCGCATGTGGGTGTCGTGTTCCTCCAGCCCGGCCGGCAGTAGTCGACCAGTTCATCCATCAATCGGCCTGTAGTTTCAGGCTGCGTTTCCTTCGGAGTGTGGCGCCTGCGGCGCCGCAGTCCTCCTGCGGGACGACCGATCGCCCGGCCGATTCTTCATCCCGAGCGGCCCGTGGATGCGGGCCCCAGCTTTCTTCCACCCGGGAAGCGTGATGGCACTAGTTCACCACTGCCGCGGCTTGCGGTTGCCGCCACCTTCAGTCAGCACCGCCTTCGATCGTCCCCACCTCATGATCAAGGCCTCCTTCCTCCGGCAAGGTTCGACGGCATCACGCCCTCTTGGATCCACCAACATCGCCAAACAACATTAACCAACAGAGGGATTTCGGGCCATGTTTTCTCAGCCCGCACCCTCCGCATTATATGATAACAAAAGGCTACCGTCGAAAAATGTATCCGTTGAAGAGCATGGAAATAATTTAACGTAATCAAATCTGCCTACCTCGATACAAAGAACTTTGTCGAGGACACGGAAGATGGTGTCGCGTAAGACAGAGGTCATTCCGTCAATGTCAGAGGAAAAGTCGTTGGCATTGTTCTTTGCGGGCGACATTTTCTCCCTTGATGTGGAGGACGAAGAAAGAAGATGGGTGTTCTTCGTGGGCGTCTCCGTTCTTCGTCGAGAGAGAATTTGGTTCTGTCTAATTCTCCCAAATCCTCTCAACAGAATATTTTCCAATGAAAATAAAATAATAGGTTTCCCAAAATTAATATTGCCATGAATTTTAAAACAATTAAAATTAATCATTTAATTGAGAGAGATTAATTAATTAATTTGATGGTGTTGGCACATTAAGGAGAGCAGGTGGGAGGGGGAGAGTTTTTCAAAATATAAAGAGGAGAGAGGTGGCATCATTAATACAAAGGAAAGTCCAAGAGTTACTAAGGGGGATTTAAATGGGAGTTGGGGGTTTTGTGTTCATGTGGGCCCCACCCCTAGTTATATCCTCCCATGGATGGTTATGTGGGGTGTGGGCCCCACCCCAACTTCCCTTTGGTGGATTTAACCAACACCTAAAAATTATGTCATATATAATTTTTAATTTATTAACAATCCCCAAAAATTAACTTCTCCCCTTAAGCGAATACTGGAGCTGCGAGTTCATTGGTGTCCTCATATTTGAATTCTCAGCACCGGTTTAAAAGATAGAAAAACCCGCACGTACGTTTACGAAACATACACGAACAAAATTTCATAAATTTGTTCCAGGCACACCGTGCCTTAGAATCAGGCGCCGTCAGAAACTGCAGACTCATAAAATTATAAAAAATTCTTGAAAAACATTTCCTTGAAATTTTATGGTCTTTAAATATTATTCTTTTTTATGTGGTGGTCAGTGAAACTCCCATGTAAAACGTTTTATAATTTTAAAATATTTTATAAGTCTTTGAGGGTCCTCTAAGGAATTATAAAATTAATCAAAAAAATATAAAATCAAATTATTCATAAGTTACAATTATATTTTCCAAATATACCATTTATATTATTTTATTATATCAAAATTGGGACATTATGATGTCATAAATCACATTATATATTTACACGGTAATTTATTTTTATCCAAAAAATCGATTGGCATAGAAAATAATGAAAAATTAACCATTTGATAATTTCGACTTGCGGATTCAAAAAATATTATTAATTTTATCTAAATAATTTTATAAATATTAGAATTTCAACATTTAAAATAAAAACCACTATTTATTTAAAATTGATGGGTTTTGAAAAAAATAGATTCCAAGCCATAATAAAAGTTACATTTGAATTCATAATAATTAATTGATCATCTATTTTTAATAAAAATTTAAATAATAATAATATTTTATTAAAAATATTTTATTCAATAAATTATATATTTCTTCAACATAAATTCTCTAATTAAAAAAAATTTAAGTTTTATGGTATAAAAATATAATTCTTATCAAAATGAAGTCCAAATCATTTATAATGTCAAAATAATAATAAATAAATATAATATTCACCTATTATTTAAATGAGTGTTCTTATAACAATATTATAATAAAATTATTGATAAATCCTCAGTTTATTATAATAATTTATGTATTTTTAAAAAGTACCATTTTACTATAAAAATCATTTTATCTAATTTAATGTATTCTTCAAAAAACTATTTTCATAAATAATTGATGTAATAATAATTTTATTTATAAAAATTTATTACACAATATGTAACTAATACTTTATTAAATAATCCCTTATAAAACATGCATATGACCTAAGGGTAAGGTGAGAAATGTCCATCGACTCTTGTGGAGGCTTGTATAACATCACCCAAGTAGTGATCAATATTAACATGAAATTATCCAATATGGAAATCTATTAAAGCATAACGTGTTAAACCACGACATGGACTTTGTCATTATAAAAGCCCAGTGACACTACCTCCTTTCTGACCTCCGAAAAATGAGCTTCGTACGAACCTGAGTCTTCTATTGGAGGATATCCTCTACGTTGTCTGTGTTGAATGGATTTGTTAAAACCTTATGTTTATATTTATTGTGTGATCACTGTAAAATGATTATATTATCAATGGTAATGATTCTGAATGGTCATTTAAATCCAATAAAAAAGAGTTCTTGTGTTTTATATATCTATAAGACATTCAAGGTAATGAAATTTTCTTCATAAATGTTTGGGTTGTTACATCTCTAACCATACTGATGACCAACTGTATAATTGATATCTACTCTATTTTGATAGAGAGAATCAAGGGGTTGAATATAGCATGCCCTATATTTTTTCTACTGATCCAAAATTGGATCATACTACTCCATCAACCTTTGTTGTAACTACCTCAATAGAGGTACCTGAAGTAGAACAATTGTTTCAGGATATGTACTCATTAAGTCCAATAACTCTCTCTAGTGATGACCTCAACCTCCACAAGAAAAAAATGCCTCTAATCCATAAGTATTGTTATGAGAGCCACCACCCCCATTGAAATGAGACAGTGAGGGATATGACTTACATCAGGATCTATAGATTTTCCTCTTTCTAGCAAAATGTGAACCCCAGACCACAATACATATTCATGAGGTATCTTAATGACTCCCCTCCCATTAAATTCCAGTTCTTCATAACATCTTCTTAACGATATTTACTATTTTGAATACCGTGATATATGTCTTTAGCCGAAATGGGGGTTTCCAAACACTAGATCTCTAGATGCAATTCCTCCAAGAAATTTGTTCCATGAATCTCCTCATCTAGTAATATGTTTGAAACATGTCATTGAAGGATCATGAATTGGATACTATAATCTCTCACATATGACCTTCTATATAAATGCCTTATAACCGAATAGTGATAGGAAAAATTATTAGTCAAAGGAAGAAAATGGGCATTGAACTAGTCCTGGATCTACTCCCACGAGACTACTGACTCTTCATATTCTATAAGGAACAAGAAAAACCATTGCCTCATTGCCCATTGTAATGTAACCGAAGACAACGACACCCAGTACTCCTTCCGATAATGGATTGAAATGAATTATCTCTCAACCTCCTCCAAATATTCTTCTTTGAATTCATCTGAAATAGAGCCATTATATATCTAAAAACTATGTCACTCAATTTCTACAAGTTTCCTCCTCCACGTTTTTTCATCTTTATCTTCAACTCCATGGTGATTTGCAGGTGAAACCTGCTAAACATATTCTAAGGGAACATGAAGAGGGTGTTGAACTAGATCCATAATTGAATAATATTAATCAGTTGGTACCCCAAAACATGGAATATGGAATACATAACATAAATTATTATTTTATTTTATTTATTTTAGATTTACCTATACCAATGTCAACCCATTCAAACCCAAGATCAAAGAATAATGCTGCATGATCTTCTTCTAGGCCTCTACACTAGAAAAATCATAACTTCATTTTGTATAACTATTTTCTTAATAGTTCGCACACAAGATCATAAAGGGCCCTAAATACCTGTGTCACATCCAATATCTCTTATTTAAAGAGATTTCTATCATTGATGACACTCTTTCCCAGCCAATCCAGTAATCCTCACCTATTCTAAAATAAAAACTCCATCATATCCATCAGCATGCCTCTGATTCAACTCTGTCATGATCCCATCACCACAATGTTTAACCCACCCTGGATGGAAGTGGGAGAAGATATATAGTGACACCTAGAGTCCTACCACATGTAGGGACCTGGTTTTCGAATAGAACCCAGAGTAATATAAAAATGTATAGGTGACTCATTACAATTTCTGAGAAACATATTTGGACGAGAGAGATAATAAAAACACAAAACAACTCATAAAAATTAAAAAAATAATACCCAAATATTCATAGGTAATGTGATTCAACATATACTAGAACTAAAAAGGATAACTAGAAGTAAAAAATGGAATTTAAATATTGAAGTGACCATTATGCCCAGGTTTCTCTTGCAAAATCCCAAGCTATTAGTAACTAACCATATATAAAACCTCATGCAACAAAATTGAAAATAATCACTACTAGAAATTGGGGAATTTGTTTCAGGTCATTTGTGACTTGATCTAGTTGCAAATGACCCATCATAGAAAACAACATCACAATAATTAAATATTTTTGACGTGATTCAAACCCATCAAAAATAGCCCTATCGTGGTTTATTAATACCTTACTGCGGTAGGACCCACCACAAATACTATTAATGAAATTTCTCATCACATATACAATATGTGGTGGGCCCACCACTTATACTTTAAAATAATAATATAATTATAATAATAAGATAGAATTAATAGTAATTAAATTATATTATTAATATTAGTATATTAAATTAAATATTAAAATTGTGAAAAAATATTCATATAACAATACCAAAAAATATTGATAATATGATACTAATAAGATTATTATTATAAACATTACTAATATAAAAAAAATATAAAATATTCAAAATATATATATTCAATAAAAATATAAAAAAAATTAATCAAAAATAACAATTAATAAAATAAAATAAATATTCAAAAACTAAATTTAAAAAAACTAAAAATATAATGAAAATAATAAATAATTTTGATAATGTAATAAGATAATAAAAAATTAAATAAATAAAAATAAATGTAATATTCACCACAATATAAAAAACGCACTACATAAAAATGTATGTAGTTAATATTAAAAAAAAATTAACATTCAAATGATTGATCATAAGAAACAAACAGATCACTGAGGGGGAGGGTGCTCTGGAGGAGATGGTGGAGGGAACTTCATCCCTGAACAACATTTCAGATGTCACATGTACTCTAACAACTCTTAATCTTTCTGATACCACCATATATGTATCTCTTCCTCCATCTCCTCAGGCTGCTACTACTACTGACATAGGAACTCTTCATGCTATGACTGATTCCATTAAAGCATCAGCTCTAACTCCCTATTCATACCCTCTATAAGCTCACTAGGAGCTCACAGGTGCTCCAGATACTTGGATGTAGATGATAATGACTCTCCATGAGCATCTCTCGATCTAGATGATGACATCATAGTAGTGTATTAAAAATGAACATTTGTTAATCGAGTGAAAATACCAACAACAAATCATTTCTCAAAGTCATACTTGTTCACTTGTATCCAAGATTTCTTATCAAATCGATAGACATTGGCCTGAGCATTGGTCTTCTCCTGACTCTAAACCTATGTATGAGATGCCATGACCTCATATAACTCCTTAAATATCAATTTAAAATTAATTTATTTGAAATATTAATTAGAGTAAAATTTCTAACAAAAAAATAAAATATTTTGACCATAATCTGACACTAGCGGGTCACTATAATCTCTCCAATGGTCAGATCTGTATATGTCCACCTATAAATGTTGAACTCTAAAATATCGGGTTGTTCAACTACATTAACGAAAATAAAATGAAATGTTTAAATTTGAAGTAATATAAAACATTTGAAAAAACATACCATATTATCCCTATGAGTATTGAATGTACAACTTCTAGCTCAATGTGTCAACTCCTGTCTCCCTCGGTTTTGTTGACCTACTGATGATATCCTTTGAAAATGACCACTAAATCATTGGTAACATTATCCATCCCAAACATGAGATGAAATGTAATATCATCGGTGGGTGAGACATGAATCATCAAACTCTGTCACTTATGATTTCTTCATTTCCTTCCTTTTAAAAATGTGTAAAAACTGACTGCAATGCTGACGCATAGTCCCATTCCATTCCTTCTATTGAGCCCCACTCATGATATCATCAATGGGATACAATAAACTGTAAAAAAAATATGGAATATCATGTTATTAATTAAATTTGTTTCAAAATAATTATTATTTATTTACATACCAATAAATTAACGAACATGTGGTGCTGCACATTAATGGGAATATGATCCAATGAGACCTGAGAATTTGAAAAAAAAATTGCATAGTATATTGCTCCACTCTCTAGTTCCTATATTAATAATGCTGTAAAAAATAACAAATAATATAAAATATATAAATATATTATTGGAAACTAACTAAAATATATTGGTAAACATACCTATACACACGTTGATTGAAGACATGTTGTGGGAATCACTCAGGTATCGGGTTAGGAATCATCTACCGCACAAGACCACACCACCTCAGAGTCCCCCCCTAAACCTCCAGTTATCTAATTGTCAGATCACCCAACACCCTACTCATTCATAGGTATATTAGCTTCCTACTACAGAAAATATAGTTCCTCATACATTTTTAACATCATTAACATCATCCTTAAAATCGACCCTCATTTCTGGGGTGTCATCATAAATATACGTGTATCTTAATGAAAAATATGTATTTTGAGTAGTCTCGTGAATAATTTAAATTATTCTACATTATAGGAATCACATTCACTTTGAGTAAACTAATTTTTCTGAGATTTAATTTTTATTATGCTCCACCAATCACTCAACTCTCTTAATGTTTCACAATATTTTGAATAATAAATTTGGAGTGCCTCATAAAAAAATAAAAATAGTTCAATTACTCCTAGAAGACTTTTGTATTTAATATCAATGATTCTATTGGTCGGAAAAACAAACAAGACTCTCTTAGTATCCAACAAATTGCATTTAAACATAATTATATAATGTTTTTTCTAAATTATACAGTTCAATAATTTCTTCCAGCATGTCTTAAATATCCACTTAAGTTTATATATAATGATATATACTCAATTAAACACCAAAATTCATTGTTTTTTATTCCCGATATGCATGTATTTGAAATCGTAAACCATTCACGACATATGAATTATAATATTAAACCATTTTTTGACTGTGGGTTATTAAATACACACAATTGATTATCAATTTTATTATCATGTTTATATAACATAAAAAATTAAAATAGTTATCAATATAATATGTAATAAATTTATTTTATATGTTAAAATAAAAATAATTTATGTTTCCACATTTACAAACTAGTAGGAAAAGTTTTTTTGTCAACATTATTCAAGAGAAGCTGTTGTAACTTGTGAAACATGGTTCCTGATATGAATATCATATAACCTACAAATAAAATAAATTAATTTACTATAACTTATTTTATAAAATAAGTGATTGAAAAATCAGTATATAATTACAGTCTTTTCTTCAAAGTATAGCAGAAAATATGTCTGATCTCTGTGATGTTCCTCATCTAGAAGCAATTTTTTATGAACTCCACTGAAGCCATGTTCAAGTTGATTAAAAACTGATAATTTATTTCCTATTTAATAATAATATATTCCTTCATTACAACCCATATGGTTATGTATTGAGGGGAATTTAGATTTAAATTAATGAAAGTAGAATAAATTAATTTCTTCTTGTAAATAAGCTTATATAATTGAACCTCCATTTGATGCTTTGCTATACTCATTTTCCCTCAATTTATGCATGCATCTCTCAAATGGGTACATACATTGGAACTATACTGGATCTCCTCGTTTATAATCATGCAGAAAATTTAACATAAAATGTTCCATTGAGACAAAAAAATATGACCAGATGATTTTTTAGAGTTTATATATTTTTAAAACAGTATCATCCCGGAGTTTGGCTAATGAATCATTGTCAATTGTCGCCACATATATGTCTTGAAAAAAATTTCATTTGTCTATTAGCGCATCACAAATCATATTATTCCACATACCTATTAATCTAATCAGATGATGTATTTCCATTATAACATGATAGTCATGACTTTTTAATCTCGTAATATGACCCTTTTTAAGCATCTTCCCAAATTGGAATCATAACCATATAGAACTCTCAAATAATCAATCTAATGATAAAATAATAAAATATTCTCTTTGGAGAGTTTATAAGTAGCTATTGGCATCATTAGTTATTGTGATATAACTTTTTCAAATAATTCAAGATCTGATTGCCCGCAATTTTTGGAAAGTTCTAATTGTGCCATTATATTTTCCTTGGTCTTACTTATTCAATCCAAAACTGTATGAAATAAATTATAAAAAAATAACTTCTATATATGCATAGAATCCTACATGTGGTATTCCAACAAATTATACCAAGGTGGTAGATCCCAAAAAATGATATCTTTTATACAATTTTTTTTTTCCCAAAGCCATCAATTTATTTTGGTTTATTATTGGTCCAAATGTGATGGGAGGTAATGAAGACACAATTTAATTTAACTATCTGCCTAAGATCTTTTTTGGATGTCTATCTATTTCAGTTGTTCTATTTCCGAAATAATATTTTTTCATCAATATGTATTATCAATTGGAAAGAATATGAGATGACAATAAAAAATGTATTTTTCATTGATGATCAAAAATTTTAATCTCTATCTCATATTGTAAAGACATTATTTTTGACCAATTGAACTCTATCTAGATAACATGACATATGTAGTGAAGTCACTAATTATCCATATCATCGTTTCATTCTGTAAAAAAAGTTTGGAAGCAGTATCAAATGTTCTTAAATCATTACTTCGAAATGAATTTAACTCGTCAATCAATGGTTTCAATCAAACTTAAATATTATTTTTTGGATTTCTTAGAAATAATATGATCAGAAATATATATGGTTCCTTCATCAACATCCAAAGAGGTAAATCACAAAGTGTTATAAAGACATTCCAACATGAATTCTGACTTCCTAAATAACCAAATGGAAGGAAACCATCTATACAAATATGAAATCATACATTTCAGGATTCTAATGAAAAAGTCAGATGAACATGGTGAAAATGATTCCATGAATCACCATCAGAAGAATGATTTAAATTTTTTCTAATTGGAATATTAGTTTTATACCATAACATCAATGTCATTGTTTTCTAAGTTAGAAATTAATGGTGCAATCTGGGTGTAAGTGGAAAATATCTTAAATTTTTATAAGAATCAATCTATTAATTCCTTTTTGTCAGTATTTATACCTCAATTTTATTAATGTGGGATAACTATCGTTTAAAAATTCTTGATTCTTCTGATAAACAAGACCCATATTAAAAACAATCCACTTATACACATTGAAATTTGTATGAAACCCATTTCATTATGTAGGAGTGTTTTTACCTAAAAAAATATTGGATGAAAAAATTTATTTGACATTCAATTATATGATTTGACTTTCAGAAAATTTTCAACTACTTTATATTTTTTTACCTTCAAACCAGGATATAAGGAATACTCAGTGTAAATCAAAAACTTATAAAAATGAAATGGTTCCAAATCTGGACTATAATTAATATCATCTGACTTTCTTCTTGTTGAATGGATGGACCATCAACATCATGTACTAAATTTGAAACAATTCTTGAAATGGGACAAAATTATTAGAATCTTTACTAGAATTGTGTTCACCATAATGATACCAAAAAATATAATCTGGTTGATAAACATAACAAAATAAATGTCCTCTTACATTGTAAAATGTTTCAAAAACCCATAGAGCACATTTTTTCCAAGGACAAATAATTGTACATTTTGAAACAAATTCTTGTTTTGATGATGAAAATGATAAGAAATCTTCAACACCCTCAGTATGCAAAGTATTTAAACCAGAACTATTTGGATTATTACGCTAGTTTATCCAGGAACGTTTATCTAATAATGATTTTTTTGTCTTCCTTGTTCCATATTTCTCTAATAAATATATAGTATTTTGTTTTTAGTACATTTTTACATAAGAAAAGAACTATCCGAAAATGTAATTACATTAAATTCCATTTTCTATCATCATATATTACATTCTATTTTTTCATAATAATTTTTAGTATTTTTTTGAACTTTTATACAAATCTAAACTAATTTATAATAATTCATGTTGAAGAGCACTAATTAGTATTAATAATAGCTAATTTTTTCTAATAATTGGTCATTACCAGTGACAAAATTTTCAACAGATTAGCAGTAGCTCTTTTTCCTGAAAACTCATCTCAACCATTTCTGAATAAAAACACTATAAAAAATCTACTCATAGGTATGTATATCCATTTATGTATGCATGAATGTGTAGAGTAGAGAAGTGAGGCCTCCTTGCTCTACAAATTCGTGCAATCAAAAATGGATATCTATACATCTTAGCATATTTTTTACAGTGATTTTTAGTTGGACACAAGGGTGATGATTCTTCGAGCAAAAGAGCCTCTTTTTCTCATAAATCACATCTCAGTGCAATTTTCTACTACTAAAATCAGTATGAATGATTTTCCCCTAAATATACATATCCATTATCGTATGGATGTGAATGAAGATTAGGAATGCCTCACCACACTACACTTCATTATAAAACACATGATAATAAATATCTGCATGTGAAGAAATATGTTTCATAGTGATTATTGTGGGAGAAAAATTTATGAGATAAGGCATCAGGCCAAAGAGAGATGCCAATTCGCTATAACTTGTTCCAATTTATCACTATTTGTGGCAATTTATTACAATTTCTTCCTAATTATTTTTTATTATTACTAATAATTAATAATTATTGGTAATTATTACAAATTATTTATAATTATTATTAATTATTATTATATGTGAATAATTATTATAATTTGATACAAATTATTAGAATTTTATAGAATTTTTTTACTAATTTTTACTTATTGTTGCAATTTATTACAAATTATAGAAATTTACTAATAATCTTTGATAATTTTTACAATTTATAACCATGTATTACAATTTATTACAAATTATACAAATTTTTACAAATTTTTACAATTTATATGAAATTATTACTATATATTGAAAATTATTACAATTTATCGCAAGTTATAACAATTTATTGATAATTATTACAATTTACTTCTAATTATTACAGTTTATAGTTGTCTATTACAATTTATTACAAATTATTACAATTTGTTACTATTTATTTCCATATGTAATATATTATTAAAATTTATTCCTAATTATAATAATTTACTACTAATTATTACAATTTATTTCTAATTATTTGAATTAATTACTAATTATTTGATGTTATTAATAATTATTACAATTTATTAATAATTAATCTAAATTATTAATAACTATTACAAATTATTTCAATTTATTACTAATTATTTTATTTTAATACATATTATTCCAATTTATTACTAAATATTTCATTTTATTATTAATAGTTTAAATTTATTACTAATTATTGCAATTTATTACTAATTATTGCAATTTATTACTAATAATTGAAATTCATTACTATGTATTGTAATATATTACTAGTTATTTAAATTTATTACTACTTATTCAAATTGAAAACAAATAATTTGAACTTATTACTAAATATATTAATTTATTAATAATTATTCAAATTTATTACAAATGGATAGAATTTATAACTAATTTTTTAAATTTATTACGAATTATTTAAATTTATTAGAAATTATTCAAAAATATTAATAATCAAAAGAATTTATTACTAATTATTATAATTTATAACTATTTATTACTAACTTTTGGAATTTATTACTAACTATTACAATTTATTACTATCTATTGCAATGTGTTACCAACTAGTACAATTTATTACTAACTATTATAATTTATTACTAACTATTTAAATTTATGACTAATTATTTAAATTTATTACTAACTATAACAATTTATTACTAATTATTCCAATATATTAGTAACTATAAGTAATTATTAGAATTTATTTCTAATTATTTCAATTTACTTTCCTTATTTCAAATTATTACTAATTATTTGGTATTTGTTTCTAAGTACTTCAATTTGTTACAAATTATTGCAATATATTACTTATTATTACAATTAAATACTAATTATTAAAATTTATTACTAATTAATACTATTTATTGCTATTTATTACCATTTATGACTAATTGATCGAATTTATTATTAATTATTTGAATATATTACTAATTTTTTAAATTTATTAATAATTTTTTCATTTTATTAATAAATTATTCATATTTATTACTAATTATTTGAATTTATTAGTAAATATTCTAATTTATAACTAATTATTTGAATTTATTACTAATTATTAGAATTTATTACTAATTATTATAATTTATTTTAATTAATAGAATTCATTACTAATTATAACAAATTATTTTAATTTATTTCTAATTATTTCAATTTATTACTAGTTGTTTGAATTTATTACTAATTAATACTTTTTATTACTAATTATTCAAGTTTATTACTAATTATTTCAATTAATTTATAATTATTCCAATTTATGAAATATTATTCTTATTTATATCAAATTATTTGTCACAACCCGTCATCAGGTCTTGTTCCGTGATGACCCCATTCCCGCCTTCCACAGGCCAAGGTCTGGGGACTAGCACCAAATGCATAATTCTCGATAAAAGGGAATGCATTGCATTTATATAAGTAAACAACACAACAAAGTACACAAGCTGGAGTAAACACAAAGTAAAAAAAACAAAAGTAACTGCTGGAAAGTAAATGGGCTATTATACAAACCCAACATAAAGTACAGTACACCTGGGAAATAAAGTACAAAAACTGAAAAGTAATGCAGCAGCCACCGAGTCGTCCTCCGGGAATCCCACCTGATGGGTGGGTACAGATAGTCTCATCGTTATCTCGTGTCCGTCCGTCCTCTCTGTGTACGTCCCACCAGGTGGTCCACCATCGGGTACCGTCTGACTCCAAAAGCCTCGACCACGATCTATGATGTCTGTCATCTGCAATAAACACAACGTAGTGTGGGAATGCTTGTTCAAGCATGAGTATAACGATACACAGTAGGGACCCCGAGACCCCCAAAGGTCCCCCAGATTCCACAAAGGAAAACCACAAAGGAAAGATACAAATAGGATGTATCAACCAACTCTACTTAGGTATATTCCCACACATATACCTAAGTCATCAATCTCAATTCAGCTCCAACTTCCAAGCCCAAGCACTATCCAGCCAACACAGGAAAGTACTCAATCATTTTAATGAAAATGATTGAACGTCTAGACTCATCTCACACAGGTATACTTCTCATGAATGGGGTTGTAGATGATTAGACGTAGCCTCTGAATCATCTCCTCTTCCGCACCCACGTAGGATCCAAGTAAATATGTCATCGCCGCCAAACCCATGTAGGATCCAAGTACATTGACCATTACTGCCGAACCCACATAGGATCCAAGAAAATGTTGCATCACTGCTGAAATGATGGAGGATTCGAGTACAGTTGTACTCGTTGCCGAACCCACATAGGTTCCATGTACATTCATCTTCGTCGTCGAACCCACAGAGGATCCTCGAACGATAGTTGTCACAGTCACATCCAGCTCTAGGGTTCCCGCACATAGAGTAGTCGATTCCGGGCGGGTCCACACCTCGATTAAAGGGTTCGATACATCAATTGTCATGATGTCCAAAGTTGATGTATCGTAAAGTCCCACCTTGTCAAAAGGAACTCAATGCGACAGATGACGCGTCAATCGGATGCCCATCTGAGAGATATTAGCTTTATTGTTCCAGGGCCCCGGTTGGAAATATGCTCATTCCAAACCCTACTGTTTACCAATGTTTTCCAAAACTCACTTAGAGTATCGCAAAAGGACCGTCTCGTCGAAAGGGTCCTAGTTCCGTTGATGGGGCGTCGATCAGACGAGCGGTATTTAAGTTATTCAAGTTTAAGTGAATAACGGGCCCGACTCGTTTAGCCCAGTGTCCCCACGAGTCGGGTTAACCCAGGTTGAAGGGTCCGAACTGGCATGGGTGTCTGAACGGTCTGGAGGAAAACGTAGCTTGGCCCGAAGGGCGCGGCCCGTCCTGACCATGCAGGGCGGGGCCCGGGGCGGCCCAGCCTGGTGCGCGGCCCTGCTGGCTTGGCTCGATGGTCGGGTGGTTCCGAGGGTCCCCCCTGAATGTCCAAACCCATGCTGCCAAGTGGCGCTGCCCTTCCCAAACCCACCAGCTTATCTGGGCAGCCTTCTCATGCACACGGCCCGCACGACGGGCTACAAATTTCTTTAGCGCGGTGCCCTCCTGGCGCCGTGGTCCGGCTCCACCCGGCCGACCGACGGACGGCTGGTTTTCCAACTCGGCGCCCTCCTGGCGCCACGACTTCCATTCAGCCGGTCGGCTGACGGGTCGGCCGGTTCTTCTACCGAAGAGGCCCGCAAAACGGGTCATGGTTCCTCCCGCACAGCCGGTGCATCCACGCTAGATTTCTTTGTCGCGTTCCTGGCACTTTGCGACGACGTCGTGCCTCATCCGCCTTCGGTTTCCGATTCAAAAATAATATATTAGATCAAAGGAGGTTCGTCGGGCTGTGCTCGTCGGACTCACACCCTCCACGTAAAGAGATAGGAATTGGATGTATTTAAACCACAATTCGAAAAAAATAATGAGGTATGAAAACATTCACTTTCACGAATAAACCCCTACCTCGAATAATTTATGTCGCACGTCGGGCATCTAGGAGGATGGCCACGGGGTGAGGTTTCATTGACTTCGTTGGTGTGAACCTGAGGAGGAAGCAATGTCTCCACTCTTGTCAGGGGGAAGATAATGGGTGGTGCATCCTCATTCTTTGTGGAATCAGCATTGTTCGTCAAAGAAATTTTCATTCATCGTTGGAGGGCGGTGTTCTTCAGAAACTCAAGAGCCTCCTTAGCACAACGAAAGCCCTCCTCCCAGTAAAATAATAGGCTCCTCCTATTATTTTATTACACAAGCAATTTTACTTTCAAAATCCAAATCACCTCATTAACTAAATGTGTTGGAAATTAATTAAAGGGAGGGAGAGGAAAGACCTGCAGTAATTAAATGTGTTGGCATTTAATTAAAGAGAGGGATAGGAGAGGAAAAGGAATGATCCTAATTAATTAAATGCGTTGGAATTTAATTAAATAGAGGGAGATGAGAGGGAGAGGAAATATCCTCATTAATTTGAGGGGTTGTCAAACAAATGAGGGGGTTTAAAGAGTTTAGAGGAAAATAAATTGTTGGGGATCGTGTGGCCCCCACCTCTCTAACATCCACAATTGGGTAGTTAGGTGGCTATGGGTACCACCCATAGCTATCAATGGGAGTAATTAACCTATTTAGATATAGAATAAAATTGTACAAACAATTTTATTTACTTCTTTAATTAAACCCGAATAAATAAATTCTCCTCCCGTGAAAACGTGACTACAGTAAAGGTCCCCTTAAGCAATTACCGGTGTTGCATGTTCATCGATGCCCTCAGATTTCAATTCTGAGCACCGGTTCAACAAATAGAAAAACATTCTCGTTTTCTAACTGAACGTACCCGAGATAAATATTGGAAACTGATTTTGTGCACACCAGGCCTCGGAATCAAGTGTCTCCAGAAGCCATAGACTCGTTAACTTCCAAAGTATTTACGAAAAAAAATTCCTTGAAATTTCTAGGTCTTTACATTACTCCCACCTCAGGGCTTTACACCCCCATAAAGATACAACATAAACTAGGGAAACAAATGATGTTACTAAGCATGCATTTGAGCCCCCTGGTCCCATGCGCTCTCCTAGAGGTTCCTGTACTGCCAATAAATGTGCACCAGAGGAATCGTCCGTCCACATAGGACCCCCACCTATCGATCCTCAATCTCCACCGGGACCTCTGCAAATGTCACCACGTCATCGATGTCTATCTCCCCATGATCAATGATGTGGGTCGGGTCGTGCACGTATCTCCTCAGCTAAGATACGTGGAAGACATCATGGACTCGGTGCAACAGAGGTGGAAGGGCCCAGCGGTAAGCCACCTTGCCTACACTACTGAGGACCTTGAATGGTCCGATGAATCATGGAGATAACTTGTCGCACTGGCCAAATCACTGTAATAAATGTTGAGGTGAGACCCATAAAAAATGAGGTCTCTATCTTTGAACTCCAGTGGTCTCCGCCTCCTATCAGCATATGAATTATGTATGATCTGTGTAGTCCTCATCCGCTCCTGGATGATATGCACCTTCTCGGTTTTAGCTAGAACCATCTCTGGTCCTACAATTACTGACTCCCTAGGTTCATTTCAGCACAGAGGTGATCTGCAAGGTCAGACGTAAAGTGCCTCATAAGGTTCCTTCGCGATGTTGGAGTGGTATCTCTTTTTGTACAAAAACTCCACCATGGTTATGTGATCCTACCAGTTGTGACCAAAGTCATGGACACATGCACGGAGCATGTCCTCGATAGTCTAAATGTTCCTCTCTGTCTGGACATCCGTATGAGGATGATGGGTGGTGCTCAGGCGTAGCTGCGTCCCAAATGCCTCCTGCAACCCCTTCCAAAGCTGGTAAGTAAAGCGAGCGTCTTGATAAAAGATGTTAGAAGATGGAAAACCATGAAGTCGTGCGATCTTCTGAATGTAGTGGCGATCCAAGCTCTCTACTGAGCCCTACTCTTTGATCGGTAGGAAGTGGGTCGACTTTGTGAGTCAGTCTACAATCACCCAGATGGAGTCGTGTACTCTAGAAGTATATGGGATCCCCATCACAAAATCAATGGATATCTCATTCCACTTCCACTCCGAAACCTCTAAGGTGCGTACCAATCCTGTTGGTACTAGTCCCCCGCCTTCACTTGCTGGAATGTTGGGCATTGTGAAACGAAGTCTTCTATAGATTTCTTCATACCAGGCCACCAGTGCTGACATCTGAGGTCCTGGTACATCTTCATCACTCCTTGATGTACCTCTAGATGGGAAGTTTGAAACTCCATCAGCATTTCCTCCTATAGTGCAACTGGTACCGTGGTATGTCCCCTGAAGAGAATGATATGGTCTACTCCTTCAGAAAATCCATCAGATGCCTGCCCTATTGAAATTTGAGCACGTTGCATCTCACAACCAATGTCCCTATGCTATGCATCTATGCCCCGCTGAAGTAGTGGAGGAGTGACTGTGAGAGACTGTAGAATTGCTTCCCCATCTCTATACCCAAAGGATATCTGCAAAGTGTCTAACTGCTCAGTCACCTTTCCAAGTAGCTAAATGCCCGATATACTACTGAGAGCATCAGACACACCGTTCCCCCTACTAGGAGTATAGACTATCTGAATGTAATAGTCCTGGAGGAACTCGAGCCATCACCACTGACTCAGGTTCAGGTCATTATGCGAGAAAATGTACTTGAGACTCTAGTGGTTAGAGTAAACTGTAAAGTGCTCGCCCATCAGGTTGAGCCGCCACATCTTCACGGCGAAGACCACTGCTGCTAACTCTAGGTAATGGGTAGCATAGTTCTGCTCATGATGCATCAACTATCGTGAACCATAGGCGATCACTAACTTATCCTGTATTAGGACACAACCGTGTCACGTCCCTGATGCATCATAGTAAACCACGTACCCAATTCCCTCCTCTAGTAGCCTCAAGATGGGCACACTGGTCAATCTATGTCTCAGCTCCAGGAAGCTCTGCTGGCATCTATCTAACCACACGAAGGGCTTCCCCTTCTTCATCAATGCTGAGAGTGGTGAATAAATTATTGAGAAGTCTGACACAAATCATCGATAGTATCCAGCCAGAAATAGGAAACTCTGCACCTCCATCACGCTCCTGGGTGGCTACAATGCAATTACTACCTCGATCTTTGCAGGATCCATAGAAACTCCAACCTATGAGATGACGTGCCCCAAGAAGTGAACCTCTCGAATCCAGAACTGGAACTTTGAGTGATTACCATAAAGGTGGTGCTCTTAATGTGTGTCCAGTACAACAGGTAAGTGGTCGGCCTGCTCCTCCTCAGTAGTCGAGAAAATCAGTATGTTGTCGATGAAGAATATGACAAAACGATCTATCAAAGGCTGAAATATCTTGTTCATGAGACCCATGAACACTGATGTTGTGTTGGTTATGCCAAATTTCATAACTAAGAACTTGTAGTGGCCATACCGACACCTGAAGGCCGTCTTCTGCACATCCTCATCTCGAACATTGAGGTCATGATAACCTGACTTGAGGTATATCTTTGAGAACCATCATGCTCCCTTGAGCTGATCAAAGAGGCTATTAATCCTCAGAAGTGGATACATGCTCATCACGGTCACCTGATTTAGGCGATGGTAGTCGACACATAGTAATAATCTCCCATCCACATTCATAGAGAATAAAATTGGAGAACCCCAGGGTGAAACACTGGTTCGGACGAATCCCTTTCCTTGTAAATACTCCATCTATACCCACAGATCACGAATCATGGCAGGAGCCATCCGATATGTTAGAGTAGATATCAGTTACGTTTTAGGGTACAGGTCAATTTATAATTATACCTCTCTGCAAGGAGGTAGTCCTGAAACATCGTTAGGAAAAACATCCACATATTGATCCACTACAATAAGAAAACTCTGACTCCACACATCAACAACTCCTAGGATGAGACTATCCAACTGATGTGAGATCAGCTGCCCTATCCTCTACGTAAGTCCATCCTGCACTACAAAGGCTCCCTTATCACCGGTGAAGGTGAACCTGCTCCCATCTATGCAGACACACTGCACTTTGCACCTAATATAGTGGATATGATCGTGGACTATAGATAACCAATCCATTCCCAAGATAATTCCATAAGGCCTTGATGCCGCTACAAGAAGATCCCAGCTGAAGCACTCATCTCCTAGAGTAAGCTCACACTGCCGGCACCAATGTGTTATTGTCATGTCAACTCTGGTAGGAGTCTCTAGCCATAAAGATTGAGCCAACGACTCCATTGGAATCTCCGAGCTCCGAACAATGGTAGAAGATATAAAATAATGACTCGATCTTGTGTCTATAAGAACTACAACAAGGGTAGAGTATGAACAGATAATACCTTGAATCATCTCAGGTGCGCCATGGTCGTAGGCCTCGACTGCCTGGAGGTGTTCCAACTCTTGTCTGCCAGCTCCCTATGGTTGGGGTGGTCCTCTTGGGGGTGGTGGTGGTAGAGACTCGAAACGTTGTCCACCACCCGCTGCTCGGCCAGCTCCTCTCCCTCATCCGCCTTCTCCCAGCATACCACCACAGTCGAACCTCTGCCTCTGCTTGGGAGGTCCCTTTACTGTCTGCTTCTCCTCTACATGGTGGGTCGGGCAGTCATGAGCCATGTGGCCCTACCCGCCGCATGCATAGCACTACATTCCCCACATATGCCTAGCTCTACTACGTGTTCCCCACACATCTGAACCAGAATCCTGGGGTTTACCACCTGATGGAATGGTTTTATTGGAGATCTGCGACATCTGTCTACTGTCAGATGGAGAAGACTCCGCTACATGTCGCCCTACGGTGGGTCACGTTGATGGCGTCGGCTTAGTAAGAATTCTCTCCAAAAGAAGGGCTAACTCCAGTACTCCTGCCTGCGTCGAAATGTTGAGGGATATCATCGAATACATGATCGCATGCCTTAGTCCACACTCAAAGGTATGGGCTCAGAAGAATGGGTCACGTACCATGTTTTTGGAGTAGCGCGAGAGGTTGGTAAATCTCACAGAGTACTGGGATACTATCATGCTGCCCTGCTGTAACTGTAATAACTCTTGGATGCACACTACACAAAGGGTGGCTGGAATAAACTCTGATTGGAAAAGGCTCTCGAAGTCCATCCAAAGTAGAGATGCCTCGTCGTGCACCAGGAGCATCAGGCTGCACAATCTGCCTACGGCTGCGTGCAAAAAACTCGCGACAAGGATCACCATAAGGTCTGCTGGGGTCCCTACCAATCTGAAGACATGGATGATAGCCTCTATCCAATCCTCGACAGCCTGAGGATTCATCTCTCCACAGAACCTTGGCGGCCTATGTTGCTGAAACTCATGCAACGCACTCAGGCGGCATGCACTCTCCGCTGTTGGGGCGCATGGAATCGATGGCCTAGTGGGTAGTGGTACCGCTGGTGCCTATGCTGTAATGGGGCCCTGCATCGAGGACTCGATGCTCAGTGGGCTCCCATCTCGCACGTAACTATGAACCATAGATGGCTTCCTTCGTGGGTATGTCCTAAGAAGAAGCATGTGCGACACGGTTAGTACAGTATACATGGTAAGCTGACACAATGTATTCACAATGAAAACATTGTAAACACAAATTCAAAAAATGTTTTCGAGCACTGAGTCGGAAATCAGAAGTCAAAGTCCTGGTGTATGGATATGTCGACCGCCGCACCAACATATGACTCCCTTGACTGATAACCACACTCAATACTTTAAACAATATTTCATCACAGAGAAAAAATTATCAGAGTCCTGAGTTCTATGATAGAACTGACTCCTCTGATACCAATTTTTCATGACCCATCCTCCGGGCATGTGTCATGACTACCCCAAGCCCTCCTTCCATAGGCTAGAGGCTGGAAACTAGCACCAAAGACGCAAATCCCGATAAAAGGAAATAAATTGCCTTTATATAATTAAACAACACAACAGAGTACGCAAGATGGAGTAAACAAAAAGTAAACCGAGTACAAAAGTAAGTGCTGGAAAGTAAATGGGCCATTATACAAACCCAACTAAAAGTATAGAACAACTGAGAAAGAATGTACAACAACTGGAATGTAAAGCATCAATCACTGAGTCATCCTCCGGGATTCCCATCGGATGGGTGGGTACATATAGTCTCATAAATACCTAAGGTCCTTCTGTCCACTCTGTGTATGTCCTGCCAGGTGGTCCACCTTGGGGTACCGCCCAGCTCCACAATCCTTGACCATGATCTATGTTTTCCGTCGTCTATAACCAACACAATGTATTGCAGACAATACCCATGCATGGGTGAGTATAACGATACTCAGTAGGGACCCCGAGACCCCCGAAGGTCTCCTAGAATCCATAATGGATAACCACAAATGAAAGATAAAAACATGATTTATCAACCAAATCTACCTAGGTATATTCCCATAAATAAACCTAAGTTATCTATCTCAGTTTGGCTCCAACTTCCGAGCCCATGCACAATCCAGTCCACACATAAAAGAATTCATTCACTCCAATGACAATGATTGAAAGTCAAGACTCACCTCACACATGTATACTTCTCCTGAAGGGGGGTGTTGGAGATGATTATATGCATCCTCTGAATCATATCCTCTGCCAAACCCACCTAGGATCCAAGTACAAAATTTTTCACCACTGAACCCACATAAGATCCAGGTACAGTGACCATCGATGTCGAACCCACGTATGATCCAATAACATTCGTCATTGCGGCCAAACCCATGGAGGATCCAAGTACAGTCGTCCTCGCTGTTGAACCCACTTAGGATCCAAGTACAATCATCTTCGTCGTCGAACCCATTGAGGATCCCAGCACAGTAGTCGTCACAGTCACAGCCAGCTCTAGGGTGCCCGCACAAAGCGTAATCGATTCCAGGAGGGTTCGCTTATCGAGTAAAGGGGTTGATACATATAATATCACTAAGTCTAGAGTTGATGTATCCCAAAGATCCATCTCTTCAAAAGGAACACAACGCGACAGACGACATGTCAATCGGATGACCGGTCTGAGAGATATTGACTTTTTCGTTCCAGGGGCCTGGTTGGAAATATGCTTGTTCCAAACCCATCTATTTACCAACGTTGTCCAAATCTCACATAGAGTATCGCAAAAGGACCGTATCATCAAAAGGGTCCTAGTGTCGTAGACGGCGCGTTGATCAGACGCGCGACCTTTATATTATTCAAGTGTAAGTGAATAACGGGCACGACCCGTTTAGACCAGTGGGCCCATGGGATGGGTTAACCCAGTTTGACGGGTCCGAGCCAATAGGGGAGTTGGACTGGTCTAAAGGAAAACGTAGCTCGGCCCATCCAGGTGTGTCCCGGCTTGGCCTAGCACGACCCGTCCTGGCCCGGCCCGGCGCTGCGCGGCCCGGCCCGGCGCGGCGCGTTCTTGCTGGCTCAGATTAGAGGCTGAGCGGTTTCGAGGGGGGCGCGGCCCCCCCCGGCTATCCAAACTGGTAGCGCCGCTCTTCCCAAACTTTCTTGCAAGACTGACCTGCCTTTTGGCGCACGCGGCCTGCTCTGCGGGCCGCAGATTTCTTCAGTGTGGTGCCCTCCAGACGTTGCGGTCCGGCTCCGCCTGGACGACCGATTCTTCTGGTGAAGCAGCCCATGAAACGGTATGTGGTTCCTCTCTCATTGCTGGCGCGTCGGCGCCGGATTCCTTTGCCGCATTCCCGACATGGTGTGACGACGTCATACCTTCTCCACCTTTAGTTGCCGATTCAAAAATAATAAATGAGATCAACGGAGGTTCTTCGGGCCGTGTTTGTTAATCTCCCACCCTCCTCGTAAAGAGATAGAAATTTTCCATATTTAAACAATGATTCCAAATGAAGAACGGGGTAAAAAACATTCACTTTCATGAATAATTCTCTACCTCAAATAATTGATGTCACACGTTGGGCGTCGTGGAGGACGACATTGCAGGGTGAGTTTTCGTAGACATCGTCGGTGTGCGCCTGAGGAGGAAGCATTGTCTCCTCTCTTGTCGCGGAGAAGAGAATGGGTGGTGTGTCACCGTTCTACGTGGAACCATCCTTTTTCGTCGAAGAAATCGTCATTCTTCGTCGGAGGGCCGTGTTCTTAAAAAAATCAAGATCCTCCTTTGCAAAACCAAATCCCTTCTCCTAGTAAAATAATAGGCTCCTCCTATTATTTTATTACACAATAAATTTAACATTCAAAATATAAATCACCTCATTAATTAAATGTGTTGGTGATAAATTAAAGGGAGGGAGAGGAAAGATCCTCATTAATTAAATGCATTGACATTTAATTAAAGAGAGGGAAAGGAGGGGGAGTGGAAATTTCCTCAGAAATTAAATGTGTTGGCATTTAATTAAAGAGAGGGAGAGTAGAGGGAGAGGAAAGATCCTCATTAATTTGTGGGGTTGTCAAACTAATGAGGGGGTTTAATGAGTTTAGAGGAAAATAAATGGTTGGGGCTCCTGTAGGCCCCACCTCTCTAACATCCACAGTGGGGTAGTTAGGTAGCTGTGGGTCCCAACCTTAACTACACATGGGAGGAATTAACCTCCTTAGATATAGACTAAAATTGTATAAACAATTTTATTTACTTCATTAATTAAACCCCCATAAATTAGTTCTCCTCCCATGAAAACGTGACTATGGTAAAGGTACCCTTAAGCAATTATCGGCATTGTGAGTCTTCACTGCCCTCAGATTTCAATTCCGAGCACTGGTTCAAAAGATAAAAAAACCCGCTCGTCCGCTTACGAAACATACTAGAGCTAATCTTCGGAGATTTATTCTGGGCACACCGAGGCTCAGAATCAAGTGCAGTTAGAAGCCACAGACTTGTAAAATTTCAAATTATTTGGGAATAAAATTTCCATGAAATTTCCGGGTCCTTACATTATTAAAAATTATTAATAATTATTCAAATTTATTACAATGTGTCTTCATTTATTACTAATTATTGTAATTTATTACTAATTATTGAGATTTATTACTAATTATTACATTTTATTACTAAAAATTGCAATTAATTATTAATTATTGCAATTTAATACTACTATTGCAATTTATTACTAATTATTATAGTTTATTATTAATTTTTATAATTTAATACCAATTATTTCAATTTCATACAAATTGTTACAATTTAATACTTATTATTGAAAATTAATATAATAACTATTAAATAATACTAATTCGTACTAATTACAAATTATTATTTGTAACAAAAATAAATAATGATAAATAAAACCATCTAATTCTAATTAAATTTAACAACTACTAATTAATAATAACTTCAATTAAAAAAATTAATTAATTACAAAATAATATATATACAGATATGTATGTGTGTGTGTGTGTGTCTGTGTGTGTCTACCTAAAAACTAAAGCTTTCAAACGATATAAGCTATAAAATGAAAAATATAAAAACATTAAATTATGAAAAATTCTAAGATAAAATTTTTCACTAGCAAGAGAGAAAAGAGTAGATAATGGAAGGGATAGAAGGGAAAACAGATTGAGGTATATATATGTTATATTACTTATGATAGTGTTATTTTCTTAAAATTTTCTATTACAAATAGTATCATTTTTTACGAGACCCGTTTCAATTAACCTCTTATTCAAAAAGTCTTTTATAATAGAACCCTTTAAAAAAGGCCACATGTTGACATACTATTTTCAATGAGATGTATATCCCATCACAAATACATAAAACACCACCAGATTATTGCGAAGGGATATTATATCTCGTCACAATCACCAATTCCCATGTTTTGGCACACAACACACACAAACACTATTGTGATGGGAACCCTCTAGCTGCCTCAAAATCCCTTTTTGTGACATGAATGTTACCTCATTACAATTTTTTTCCAAAGTACTATTAGTGATAGGATGATGACCTATTGAAATAACTCATAACTATAGTCTCTTTTTCTTGTAGTGAGTTGATATAAACATAGGGTGAGTATACCAGTACACTCATTAAGATCCTCCTCAGATCCTACCGTGAAATATTAGAGAGAGCATGCTAAAGCCCAATACACAACATCTAAATAAAACTCATCAACTAACATGTATACTATGTTCCCAGTATCACCATGCATACTATCACCAAGTATCACATAGAATAGAATGTAGTATAATAATGAATATCAATGGTACACTATTATTTTTTCCACACTAGTTTCTTGCACTTCCCTAATGTTTCACGTCCTCAGAATATCTATCCAAAAAGCTAACTTGCAGACACATGGGAAAATCACCTCAATAATAACCTCATTTAATAGACAAACACGTCCAAATAACCTAGTGTTCGTAGGTAGTTTCAGAGTGCCACCAAAACTCACATTACATTTACCATACGTCATGAACTATACCTCAAGCCATCACAATCCACACACCAAGCAAGGATCCTCAATCCATTACAGCATGTACATGTAATACCATTAGAAGTCCATATAAATCTATAACCATAATATGTTTGTGTAAAATAACAATAAGCCATTACAACCCTAAACACAAGTATATTGGGAAATCTAATTGTCGTGCATACTAGCACAAGTAACTACAAACAGAAGTTTGTGGTGACAATGGGGGTAGCCATCCATTCATCCTCCCACTATGATGTTGTGGAAAATAGTCCCATGAGGTTCAGAATCATTGGGGTGTCTATTTCCATAACTAATTGGGTGGATTATAATATAGAAAAAAAACAATTTATAGTAGAGCTCACAACTACTCTATATGAATAACCTATTAATAGACTAAACATCAGGTAACAACTCTAGAACACTTTGTTTCCACTATTAATAGTAGATATAATATAAGCACATATCCAAATAATGAGATATTATAAATTAAATTATCCCTTTTTATAATTTTCAATTTACAGTAGTTAATTATTAAACATTAATTTACCATTATAATTTCTACATCACATCACATTACCATTTCAAAAAAGATATATTCCCTCCAAGCATAGGTAAACCAAGTCCACAGCTTCTCATAATTTAAATGTCAACATTCCGTCCAAGCAAGCTCTAACCCCATGAGTTAATTCTTTTATTATTATGAAACAAAATTACTTTCTATATAACTTGGTTCCCATGAAAACCATTCTAATCTTATAACACAAGGGGATCAACCCCTTAAGTAGATGAACTATCCATTGTGTCTTTTTCACCTATATCATGAGTGTAAACTCATCCATCAATGGGCAGCTGAACACAGAAATATCATGGAATAACTCTTGATTTTTATCCCCTTGTCAAATGTGAGTAACCAAACACATCCTTCTTCTAGAAGAAAATGATAAAATAAATAACATAAACAAAAAACATATTCAACAATCATACAACAATCATAACAATGGGAAATCCCTGATTCAACCTATTCCTTCATCTATGGTGTCCTTACAAAAACCTACATGAATATTCCAATTCATATCTCCAAATATAGATTTAACTACTTCCACAAAAAATAGGCTTCTTGGCCACTCATACCACAAAAAAGCTCTTGGAACATCCTTCATAAGAACACGTCAAATCACACTCAACAAAAAACTAACTCATTAATCTGCTCTCGACACCAATGTAAGGCATTCTTCATTTAAAAACAATGAGATCTCACATCTCCCAAAGAGACGACACTTCCACTTTACATGAAAACAAGAAACACATGCCCTAAAAATAAAATATATTTTATCACACATTCAGTTTTAATTCCATCATTAATTAACTGATTCTTTATTCACAAGTCTGAACTTTTAGCAACCTAAGCCACATGCTATCACAATCTCTCAAAAATTAGTAAAACTATAAATTTACCAAGGCTTTAAAAATTTTATAAAAAATATTCAACATGATTTTGGTTAATTAAGTAATTTAATTAATCATTCATACATGCTTCAATTTTATTAAAATCAAATTACAAAAAAAACTGGATACATCAAACATGCCTCTTGAATTCCATTAGCCAATTAATTATCAATTAATTTCATATTTATTTTCTTTACCAATTTCCTTTAAGAAAAACATGTTAAACCTAAAAAGGCATATATATTAAAATATCTATAAAACCATGTGGAAAACTATTTTCATGGTTCAAATAACAACTTTACTATGGGATCAAAATGAATTCTTTAATCAAGTTCGAGAATTTATTTAGTTTAATTTAATTTTGATCCTTGGGGATAAATAATGAATGATATATTTTTGCTGGAAAATATATATAGAAAAAGAATCCCATACCTCAAAATATAATCGATGTTCTTATCATAATAATGAACCATGAAACAATTATCTAGTCACCTCTCTTTCATGATCTATGTCACGATCTGTCCTCGGGGACCGTACCGTGACTACCCCAAGCCCGCCTTCCATAGGCCAGGGGCTGGCGACTAGCACCAAGGCGTAATTCCCGGTAAAAAGGGAAGGCATTGACTTTGTAATGTAAACAAACACCACAGAGAAAGAAAGTAGTAGATGTAAACACTATATAAAAACGGGGTACAACAGTTAGTGCAGAAAAGTAAATGGGACATAATACAAACCCAAACTGAAAGTAAAGTACAACTCGAAAGGGAAAACATCAACTGAAAGTAAAGCCACAACGTCGAGCCGCCCACTGGAAGTCCCACCTAAAGGGTGAGTACTTATAGCCTCCACAACTCCTCGGGTCCAATCGTCTGCTCCGAGTACGTCTTGCCCAGTGGTCCACCTCTAGGTACCATCCTGCTCCGCTAGCCTCAACCACGATCAGCGATGTCCGTCGTCTGCACCCAACACAACGTAGTGCGGGAATAGTCCATGCAGGGGTGAGTATAAGCTACTCAGTAGGGACCCAGAGACCCCCAAAGGTCTCCCAGAATCCACAATGGAAATATACAATCAAGAAGTATCATCTGACACTGCTTAGGTATATGCCCATACAAATACCTAAGTCACCATTTCCAGTCCGCTCCAACCTCCAAGCCCAAGTAAAACCCAGTCCACACAGGAAATCACAACAAAAATACAAAGGAAAACAAAGATGATTAAGCTCACATAGGTATACTTCTTCGTATGATGATAGAGATGATCAGATATAGCCACTGATTCATCTAAGCCGTCGGACCCACAAAGTATCGGTAGGTACTAACCCCCGCAATGACCCACACAAGATCGATCTTGAAGTTGAAACCATATCTATTGGGAAACTCCTTCTCTATCAAGTACAGTGGATATGCCGTTACAACCAAGCACATCCCTCTAACCTTGGACTGCTGTAGTACTCCACCTATCGAGTACTGTGGGCCTGCTGCTACAACCAAGTGCTTCCCACCATGGGTCTGCCGCTACAACCAAGCAATCCCCCACATAGCCTCTAGAGGTACTCCTTTTGTTGAGTACCACGGGTCTACCGCTACAACCAAGCGCTCCTCTTCCGTGGGTCTGCCGCTACAACCAAGTGCCCCTCCATCGTGGGTTTGCCCCAACAACCAAGCGCTCCCCCTCATAGCCTCCAGAGTTACCCCTTCTGTTGAGTATCGCGGGTCTGCCGCTACATCCTAGGTCTCCTCTACCGTGGGTATGCTGCTACAACCAAGCGCTTCCCATTAGGCTATCCGTAACACACAGAGTCATTCGATCAGCAGTCGTTAAGTCACAACCGGCTCTAGGGTTTTCGCACACAACATGGTCATTCCGGGAGGGTCCACTCCACGAGCCAAGAGGTCGATGCATCAACTGACATGTATTATAGAGTTGATGTATCCCAAAAATTACCATAGTGGTCATAAACAAACCCACGGGGGATTCCCGTACTGTCTTCATTATCGTCGCAGACGCAGCCAGCTCTAGGGTTCCCGCACACAGCAAACTCGTTCAGGAGGGTCCGCTCCACGAGCTGAGGGGCTGATACATCAACTGACACATAGTCCGGAGTTGATGTATCCAAAAGTTCTGTAACATCAACAGGAACTCAACATCACCGACGGCGCGTCAATCAGATGCCCGGTCTTAGAGTTATTGGCTTTTTTGTCTCAGGGGCCCAGTTGGTTTTTAAATCAAAACCAACCCGACCATACACCACCTGCGTCCAAACCTCGGGCAGATTAAACCAAAAGATATGTCTCACTAAAAGGAATCCAGCAAAGTTGACGGTACGTCCATCGGACGTCCGGAGCTCAAGTTATGAGTGTTTCCGCTCTGAGGGCCAGGTTAATTTCGTGTACGAACCAACCCTGCTGAACCCAAAGTACTCCAAAACCTTCTGTTTAATATATCGATACGACTGTCTCGTTCCAACGGTCGCATCGCCGCTGACAGTGCGTCGATCGGAGGTGTATAGCCCATGATATGCGCAAAAGACCGAAAGGGGTCTGAAAACTGGGGGTCGGGGCCCGGGCCGACCCGGCCCAACCTTCCCTGGGTAGGCCCGAACTGGGTTGACCCGACTCGGCTATACCCGACCCGTCCCGACATGGACGCGACTCGGCTGGTGCCGACCGGGTGGCCAGCGGGCCGGCTCGGCCGTTATGGCCTAACGAAGCGGGGGGCATGCTGCCCCCGCATGAAGGAGTCGCGGCCCCGCGTTGGGCCGCCCTTGCCAGCGGACGCGGCCAGCTGCCGAGTCCCGTCCCCCTCCGGTCTTGCGTGGTTGCAAGACCGCGCCCTTCCGCCATGGCATGATCCGTGGTGGCTCCTCCCAGAGGCGCGTCGGGCACCGCCTTACCGGCAAGGCGCGCCGGCGAGCTGCTCTGCGGACCACCAGACGAGTTCCGGTGGTTGGAATTTTGTTCCGTCTTCGCCAATGGACCTCCATGGGCCCTTCCTTCATTGTGAAGACCTCACATCGCCCGTGTGTCTTGTTTTTTCAACATCCTCCATCCCTCACACCAAGAATGAAAGGGCGGTGGGTTCGGACTTGTTCGTTGGTCCGCACCCACCGCGTTATCGGTTTTAAAAGTCTCATAACAATAATTTAAACAAACCGCAGATATAAATCACAATGATTTAAATGAATCAAACCCCTAACTCAACGTTTTCGTCAAACGTGAGTTCTTCATGGAATTGACCATCGTGGAAGGAGGATCGTCACGTCGCGGAAGGGGCGTCGCTGTCGTCACAGTACACGGCGTCGCGTAGTCAAACTCCGAGGATTAAAATCACACAGATTTAATTTCACCAATTAAACCCATGTTGAGGATATAATTCAAAATGAATTAATAGAACCACAATCCCCTACCTCAATCGGTTGTTGATCGAAGATTGTAGCGGGGAAGTAACATCGCGTAAGAAACGTCACGGAAGGAGGATCGTCGGCGTCGCGTTATCGAGCTCTGAGGGTTCAGTGTTCTTCGTTGCCCTTCATCGAAGGCCGGTGTTCTTCACGTTGTTCGCTTTCTTCGTGAAGGAGGATGAAGATCTTTAGGCCTTAGAGTTTTGTCCAAATCCTATCAACAAGCCACCCCTCAATAAGATAAGTGTTGGTCTTATTTTACTCCCATGCCAAACATTTGAAAATCAAAGATAAGTAACGAACAATTAATTCGAAAAATTAATTGTAACAAATTAACTATCCAATTTAAGGGGGTTTTTACTAACCAGAAAAAATCACGGTTGACTTCCATTAAAGAGGGGGTTTCGGGTGCGTTACATAGGAGGGAAGAAACGGTGGGGCTCGTGAGGACCCCACCTCACAAATATCCTACCAAGTGGGTAGGATATTTTGGGTTCCACCCTATCCACCTAACTTAGCGTAAGTGGATTTAAGTGGCTTTAAGTGAAATAAAATAAAGTTTTGCACCACCATTATTTTTTTTCTTAACTTAACCCCAAAAAAATTAAAAACCACACCCGAGAAAACGCAACTCCGAAAAAGGCGTTTCTAAAAAAATACTTGTGCTGCAATTCCATCGGTGCCCTCTAAATTTGATTCCGAGCACTGGTTCAAAAGATAGAAAATCCTGCTTGTTCATTCACTGAACGTACCCGAGCCAATCTTCGAAAAATGATTCCGAGCACACCAGGCCTCAGAATTAGTTGCTGTTAGAAACTGCATTCTTTTAAAATTCCCAAGAAAACTAATAAAAAAAATTCCATGATTTTTATGGGTCTTTACATCACTCCCACCTGAGAGCTTTACATCCCATTAAAAATACATCATAAACTAGGGAAACAAATGTGGGTACTGAGCACGCATCTGAGCCTCCTGCTCCCAAGTACTCTCCTGAAGGTTCACGTGCTGCCATCTGATGCGCACTAGAGGGGTCGATCATCCACATAGGACCTGCTCCTGTCGATCCTCGATCTCCACTGAGACCTCCGCAAAAGTCTCCCCATCATCAATGTCTAGATCCCCATGGTCAAAGATATGCGTCGGGTCGAGCTCATATCTCCCTAGTTGAGAGACATGGAAGTCGTCATGCACCTGGTGCAACTGTGGTGGGTGGGTCATGCGGTAAACCACCTCGCCTACCCTGCTGAGGACCTAGTATGGACCGTTGAACCTCGGTGATAACTTGTTGCCTTTTCCACATCCCCATAGCTCATGTCGAGGTGTGACCCGTAGGGAAACTTGGTCTCCATCCTCGAACTATAGTGGTCTCCGCCTCCTGTCAGCACAAGACTTTTACCATCTCGGATTATTCCTCATCCGCTCTTGGATGACTTGGAACTTTCTGGTCCTACAAGAGCTACTGAGATTTCTTCTTTGTCGATAAGAGAAATCTAGTCTCATCCCCTGGATGAACCACGTTCTTCACCTAATACAGACAATCCTGTCATGGATGATACTAACCCTTACCAAGGATGACGTCGTAAGGCCTCGACGCTACTACCAAGTGATCCAAACGTTACTCTCGCCTCCAAGGGTTGAGTCACACTGTCGGCATCTGTGTTTGGTCACTGGGTCTCCTCCAGTAGGTATCTCAAAGTGAAGGTCAAGTAAATGATTTTTAAACCGGAACCTCTTAATAATAACATTAAGAGATGACAGGAAGGTAAATGCCAAAAGAAAGGTGTCTTTTATTACTATAGCTGAATGTACAAAGACACAAATCATCTAAAAACAAACATCAACAATGCTAGAAGCAGTATAAACAAAAGTCTCCAGGTTTGGAGCTAGTCCCTATCCTATCCATCTACTCCCGGAGCTACATGATCATTGGCCTCAACTGCCTGAAGCTGAGCTCTCCCATGTCCACCAGTTCCCAGCAGTCAGGTGGACCTCCTGGTGGTGGTGGTGGCAACACCTCGAAGTGTCGTCCCCCTCCAGCTGCACGTCCAGCTCCCCTGCCACGGTCTCCTGCTCTAGGCGGTCCGCCTCGATCGAACCTCGGCCTCCGCCTGGGAGGTCCTTCGTTCATCTAATGGTCATCCGAATGGAGAGTTGGACAGTCCCGAGCCATGTGACCAACCCCGCCACATGAGTAACATTGTCCGCTCATGGTAAGTCGTTGTACACCCCGGGTGCCTCGCAAAAACAATAATGTGTCATGCGGTCGACCACCTATAGGTCTAGTCCACTCAGACCCTGGCGTCCTATGTCTACTGCCCGCTGCAGAAGACTCTGTCGCATGTCGGCTAGTGGTGGGTCCTGCTGCTAGAGACTACTCAGCAAAGAAACTCTCCACTAAGATGGCTCGCTCCAACACCCATGACTGTGTCGGAATGTTGTGAGAAACAACTGCAGCTCTGATCTCTCGCTTGATGCCCTGCTCGAAGGTTTAGGCCCTAAAGTATGGGTCTATAACCATTTCTGTGGAATATCACGAGAGATCAGTAAACCTCGCCGCGTACTGGGCTACTGTCATGCTGCCCTACCGCAACTTTAGAAGCTCCTGGATGCTCACCGCACGAAGGGTTGCTGGGACGAATTCCGAGTGGAAGAGGCTCTCAATGTCCGTTTAGAGAAGAGATGCCTCATCGTGCACCTGGAGCATCAAGCTCCGCCATCTTCATGCTGCCGCGTGCAGTAGGCTCGCTGCGAGGATCACCATGAGGTCTGTTGGTGTCTTCACTAACCTAAAAACCCGTACAACTTCCTCCAGCTAGTCCTCGACTGCCTGGGGTCCGTCTCCCCGCGGAACCTCCGCGGTCGCTAGCTCTGAAACTCGTGCGGTGCACTAAGGCTACGTGCATCGTCAGCGGCTGGGGCTGGTTGCATTGCTGGCTCGGCGGGTAGAGGTACCACCGGTGCCTCTGCTATCAAAGGGACATGTACTGAGGCCTTGTCGCTCAGCTGGCTGTCATCACGTACAACTCTCGGAACCTTAGCTGGCTTCCGTCTTGGCGCCATCCTGAAAAGAGGCAGGTGCACCATGGTCAAAACTGTATACCTAGTGAGCTGACACAAAGTAATCACAATGAAAACATGAAACACACATGAAATCAATGTTTTCGTGTATTACGTCAGAAATCAGAAGTCAGGGTCCTGGTGTGCGGATACTTTGGCCGCCGCACCAACACTGGACTCCCTGGACTGATAACCACACCCAATACGCTTATCACTATTTCTTCACATAGAAAAAAAAGATCAGATTCCAATGTTCTGCGGTAGAACCGAACTCCTCTGATACCAATTTGTCACGACCCGTCCTCGGGGCCCATGCCATGACTACCCCAAACCCGCCTTCCATAGGCCAGGGGCTGGCGACTAGCACCAAGGCGTAATTCCCGGTAAAAAGGGAAGACATTGCTTTTGTAAAGTAAACAAACACCAAAGATCAAGCAAGAATACTCCACCTACATCCAAACCTCGGGAGTATTAAGCCAAAATATCGGTCTCACTAAGAGGAATCCAGCAAAGTCGACGGTATATCAATCGGACGTCCGGAACTCAAGTTATGAGTGTTTCCGATCCAAGGGCCCGGTTGGTTTCATGTACGAACTAACCCGGCTGAACCCAAAGTACTGCGAAACCTTGAGTGTAATATATCGAAACGACCGTCTCGTTCCAAGGATCTCATAGCCTTTGACGGTGTATTGATTGGAGGTCTGTAGCCCATGATATTTGAAAAAGACTGAAAGGGGTCCGAAAACGGTGGGTCTTGGCCCGGGCCGACCCGGCCCAACCCCACTGGGTTGGCCTGAACCGGGGCGACCCGACCAGGCCGGGCGCGTCCTGGCCCTACCGGCGTGGCGCGGCCCGGCGCAGCCCAGCCTGGGTGCCACCCGGCTGGTGCCGGACGGGGGGCCAGCAGGCCGGCTCGGCCGTTATGGCCGAGAGAAGCGGGGGGCACGCTGCACCCGCGTGAAGGACTCGCGACCCCGCGTGGGGCCACTATTTCCAGCGGACGCACCCGTATGCCACGTCCTGTCCCCCTCTGGTTCTGCGCAGTCGTGGGACCATGCCCTGCCATTGCTAATTCATCCACGGAGGCTCCTCCCGGCGGCGTGCCGGGCGCCGGCGGGCTGCTCCGCGGACCACCGGACATGTTCCGGTGGTCGGAATTTCGTGTCGTCTTTGGAAATGGCCCTCCCGAGGCCCGTCCTTCACTGCAAGGACCTCACATCACATGTGTGGATTATTTTGTCGTCATCCGCTGTTCCGCACACCAAGAACGAAAGGGAAGTGTGTTCAGACTTGTTCGTTGGTCCGCACCCACCGCGTTAGCGTTTTTAAAAGTCCCAGAACAATCATCTAAACAAACCACAGATATAAATCACAAAGATTAAAATTAATAAAACCCCTACCTCAACGTTGTTGTCGAACGTGAGTTCATCGCGGAATTGACCGTCGCGGAAGGAGGATCGTCACGTCGCGGAAGGGGCGTCACGGTCGTCGCGGTACACGGCGTCCTGTAGTCAAACTCCGAGGATTAAAACCACAAAGGTTTAATTGCACCAATTAAACCCATGTTGAGGATATAATTCACAAAAAATTAAAAGAACCGCAATCCCCTACCTCAATCGGTTGTTGATCAAAGATTGTCGTGGGGATGGAACGTCGATAAAGAAATGTTTCGGAAGGAGGATCGTCGGCATCGCGTCGTCGAACTCCGAGGGTTCGGCGTTCTTCATCGCCCTTCGTTGAAGGCTGGCATTTTTAGCGTTCTTCGCATATTTCGCGTTCTTCATGAAGGAGGACGAAGATCTTCAGGCCTTAGAGTTTTCTCCAAATCCTCTCAACATGCCACCCCTCAATAATACAAGTGTTGGTCTTATTTTACTCCCATGCCAACAATTTGAAAATCAAAGATAAGTAACAAAAAATTAATTCGAGGAATTAATTATAACAAATTAACTGCCCAATTTAATGGGGCGTTTCATAACCAGAAAAACGCACAGTTGAATTTCATTAATGAGGGGGTTGCGGGTGCGTTACTTAGGTGGGATGAAACGGTGGGGCTCGTGCGGGCCCCACCTCACAATTATCCTACCAAGTGGGTAGGATATTTTGGGTTCCACCGTATCCGCTAAACGTAGCTTAAGTGGCTTTAAGTGGATTTATGTGAAATAAAATAAAGTATTGCACCACCTTTATTTTATTTCATAACTTAACCCAAAAAAAACTAAAAACCACACTCGAGCAAACGCAACTCCGGAAAATGCGTTTCTAAGAAAATAATGGCTCTGCGATTCCATCGGTTGCTTCGGAATTTGATTCCGAGCACCGGTTCACAGGTTAGAAAAGCCGACTCGTTTGATCACTGAACGTACCCGATCCAAACTTCAGAAAATTATTCCAGGCACACCGGGCCTCGGAATCAGGTTCCGTCAGAAACTGCGTTCTTGTAAAATTCCCAAGAAAATTAAGAAAAAACATTTCCTTGAATTTTACGGGTCTTTAGAATCTAAATCAAACTAAAAATTTTATTGTACCACCAAACCTCCAAAAACTGAGAGAAGACCCATTAGATCCATGATTATGAAACTACTATATACTAAAGAGAATATATGAGAGGAAATGTGTTAAAAAATTATAGAAACTACTATAAAATGGAAGAAAAATTCACCTTGTATCGAGTTGGGTCACCATGGATCGATGATGGAAGATAGAGATATATTCCAATTAAACGGATCTCCAAAACATTGAATAGGTGATTGTCAGTTTTCCACTAACAAGAGAAAAGGATGCTGCAACCATAGGATTTTAAAAATAGAGTGGTCTGAATGTTTTAAAATATTACATAATCATGTGATTTCATGACATGTAATCCCCTTTAACATTTTATAATTCCTTGAGGTTAGCTATAAATGAAAAACACCCTTTTTGATTTTATTTTATTTTTCAAACACTGAAATATTACACGATGTGAATTGTACATTCACATAGAGAAATTCATCTACATTGTGTGAAACAAACTTTCTCACCATAAAATATCCAAACTCCCAGTTCCCAACATATGAGTCCCTCTTTACTTCAACAGAGCCTCTTTTGAGATCTACATGCCTTGGGAACACAAAATGGGTCGATCTATTTTAATCTGGGCCCCTAAATGTATGTTGTGTGAAAACATGTCATATCCCACAAGGCCATGGGACGTGAACCGATGAGTGAAGTATGATACGGTCTTATGAACTTCCCCTAGAATACATGTTTTCCTGGTTAATATACCTTCCATATTAATCCAATGATGAACCAATATTGTTATATTTGATGTTTAGGTATAAATTTATTATACTTTTTTAACTTCTAATTACAATACTATATTTAGAAAAATATTTAGAGAGATATGGGAAGACTTGTCAGTAATTTATGTATTATATGATCAATTAGACATGAATTTGTGGCCTTTAGGATATAAATCATTATTAGATATTGATTTATTATAGTAAGTGATGAATTTGAAATTGATCAAAGCCTACCTAAATGAAGAAATTGATATTATATAATAGAAATTTATCATGTCAATATGTTCAATTATATTCATTGAAAATAAACTAATTCCTCAAAATAATAAATGTTCCATCCAAAAAGTTTATAATTTATTACTTTATTATCTGATTAAATCATATAGAAATATAAATAATCTATGATTTATTGTTTTTATCACCTTAACATTCAATAAATCATTAAATTTTTTCAATTGAATCAATCACTACATATAATTATTTATTTTTTTCATCCATTTTAATATCTTCACAAGCCACCAATATATTCTTTTATTGAATCTTAGTTATATGTTACTCAAAATTGACATTCAGACATCCAATTCTCTCTTATCAAGAAGATATTTTTTAAACCATTTACGATTTGTGTCTTTCTAATAATTTTATTTCCAAACATTATCCTTTTTCTACTAGGATCATGTTAATATTATTAGGTTATTTTTTTAATGGTAGGTCAAATTTTACACAAAAATAATTTATGATATATTTCACAAAAAATAATCTTTTTACAGCAAGTGACACACACGACACTAGATTTAAACCAAACACCTATTAGTTATGATTTATAGATATAATTTAACATTAATTTTTAACTAATTTAGAAATTTTATTTCAACAAAATAAACATCATTTTTGATGTTTTTGTACCAATATTAACGTAGGGTAGATTTTTGTTATTTTAGAAAATATTCTATTTTTCAATGAAAGTGAAAAATAATGAATTTTATTAGAAAATAACACTCTCATTTATAATTTTTGTAATGATATTTTGGATTTTTAATTTTTTAGTAATTTAATATTCAATTATATGTTTATTAAAAAATTATGTTTAATTTTAATCAATTTAATTTTTAATTTTCAGACAGAAACATTATTATCATTTTAACATTTTAACTTAAAAAACATTCTTTCTCAGAGTGTCTATGAGGTTAATTTTAAATTTATTTTTTCCAATTATGTTAATTGAATTTTAATAAATTGAATCCTTATTTAAAATTAGAAAAATTTATAATATCTAAAAAAGGAATACTTAATTATTACCAAAATTAACTATCAACATATTAAAAATATATTTTTATAGTTTTGGTAATTATGGGTTTACTATGTGGATAAACAAGAATGATAAGAGTCAAGATGAACAAAAATATTATCTTAATTTTATTTGAAATATTTATTTTGATATTTTAATACTACGTTTCTTAAATATGTCTCTTATTTTAGACATTCCATGGAATAAGACCCTTGTAATAATAGAAGTTAAGAAAAATGATAGTGGTACTTTTCAATAATTATAATATATATAAATAATTTTTATAGTGAAAAAATATATTCATATAAAAACGAATTGAACTATAAATGATTTTTTTTAAAAGGATTCTTTATTTTAATTATTTTGGATAGAATAATTATGTTACATTATTACGAAATACCATCACATAAATTATTTAGTTATCAATTAAATAAAATAAATGTTACCAAATATATTATTAGTGAAATAAATTGAATTAATAATTATGTTCTATTATTATTATATATGAATTTCTATTTAGGAATATGTTATAAAATAATTCATTTTAACTCCAACACTCGCTTTATATTTTTGTATTCAATTTAACTGAATAAATCCAAAAATTTAATTTACTGTTGTTTTCTGAAAAATAATATTTTAATAAATGATTTCAACATACAAATATCCCAAATTATTCATAGTTATTTTCATAGTAAATATAATTTTAAAAATAACTAATTCTTGTACCAATTAGTTTTTTATAATGAATATATTGATCCCAAAATGACAAAAAATTGTTAGAATTGTTAATGTTAATGTAGTTGTTTTTCATGTTACATGTTACTGTATAAAAATTATCTTCCAAAACAGTATGGCATATATAATTTTACATTATTTATTATATTAATAATTATTTTTTTCTAAATTATATATGAAATATCAGTTTAATTTTTTCTTAATGTATAAATTAAATAGGAAATCAAATTAAATACCATTGTGAAAAACTAAAATTGAAAAAATAGGGAATCATAGAATTAAATGATGAAAATGTTTAAAACAAGCTTTTTAATGATGTATTTTAGTGTTTATCAAACATAAAATCCCTCTGACCCATTAAAAATCAATTTTTTAACCACTTGTGTTATGATATACCTCCCTATAGCGGATACCATTTTGTATTTACATTAATGGAACTCCTCGTATTCTAATAATGTTGATTCACTTCCCTCACATAACCACATCATTCAATCCATTTTGATCTTCAAAAACATATGAAAATTACTTCTCTAATTTTCTATTTACTTACAACGATCCATAATTTAAACATTAATAAATCCATATATGTCATTATGGAAATGATTGAGAGGATAACTGAAGAAGAAGTAATGTTCTTTAACATGTTTCTTTATTTTTCTACTTTCTACACATATATGAATATTAATTAAATAATGATGATATAAACACATCATTATCATCAATATTATAGGATATATTTATATTATGTAATAAAAAAAATATATCCACCTCCTTCAAATAGTTTATTAAATAATCATTAATGTGAATTTTGGACTACTGGCTCATGAATAGATGATATTCATTTTTTGTTTTCCACCTCACAATGATGGGTTTGATTATGTATAATATATATATATGATATTTTTAACATAGATACACATATGGAGTAAATGTATCATATCATTCTTTTATCCATGCATTCTAGAGGAGATATAATAATGTCGTTGGTGTGTACAACATACTACCACCACATGATGTGTTGCTATTATTAATTGTCATTCACTTTACATTAATGGTGAAAATGATTAAATTATTGATTAATTGTGATATAAATGACATAATTATAATAATAAATAAATATTATTCATTTTTAATGATTTATATATCATTTTATTTCATATATTTTCCGTTACATAGAGATGATAACATTGTTCTTGCACAAGTGCACTTACCCCTTCACAAAGTTATTTGACACTAATTTCAACACAAAAAAATATGGATGACATATATATAAGAATAAAATATAGTAATTTTGTAATTATTTTCATTACTGATAGATAAAATATTAATACATTATTTCTAAAACAATTAATGGAAAATGGATATGTTGCTTATCCGTATATACAAGATAACATGTACATGTTCATAACATAGATGATTTTTCATATCAATCATTCATGATTTTAATAAAAAGTAAAATAGATTTATGAAACTAATAATCTTTTCATTAATTTTATACAGGATATTATATAACTATATAATATCTATATGAACTGTACTTTTCCTGATAAATCATTCATGAGAAGAAATGACAATTAACACACACACAAAATGAAAATAATGAATGATTAATAATGAATTGATGATAATATGTTATAAAAGGATAAATTATGATGTTATAAATTTTAATAAGGTTGTGTTATAAGATAATAACATGTTTATAACTACTACACATGTGTCTAGAAAAAATTATTTCAAAATGAATGATAAGGTATGGTATTTTATTACACAATGATTGACCATTGTGTTAATTTTCGACATCATCGATTATTTCATTATATAGTTATGTGTATATTATCATGTGATTAACATATTATGTATTTCCAAATATTCTATGTGGATTATATTTTTAAATAAATAAATGATTCATTCATTAATTTTCTCTCGAATGTTATTATCATTGTAATGGTTTATTTCACAATTTCATTATAGTTGAGTTTGTAAACACTTGAATTTCAATTGAAGGAATGTATTTTTTATTTTTTATTAAAATCAATAAATTTTAATCATACATTGTTATTTATAACATTATCATGTCATATTAACATTTATGAACTAAATTATTCTTAATTTTTTTTTAAAATGATTTAGGAATATCAAAATTCATTCCCCGCTTCAGTTGGAAATAAGTTATCATCCATTTTTTTAAATGATTTAAAAAAATTTATCACATTTTCAAAATAATTTATCCAAATAATATTCATTAAAATTAACTCATTAAAAAATATATTCCAATGGAACATTATTTTTTTTCAGAACATCAATTTTTTTTTCTTTTCCTAAAACATGAAAAGAATATTCTAGTCATTTTCTGAAAAATTTATTTCCCTATCATTTTTTATGTGGAATAATGAATGTCATTTTAATTTTTTTTTTGATTTATTGAAGTACCCAATATAATGAAAATCAGTTGACTAACTATTATTATTCATGTTTAGGAAGGACATTTTAATGAATGTAGTTTTAAATTTTTTTTTCAGAATAAAAGAGATTGATTAATTATGAAAAATGAAAATTATTTTTCCTCAAGGAATTTATGAATATATTTTATGTAATATTTTAATTAATCAATGAAAAAACACTTTTATTCAACCTCCAATGGGTATATATTATATTTATACTCTCTTCAAACTTTTTTTGATGGTTAATGATCATTTTTACAAAGTATTGACCTTTACTTCCTTGATTCATTGTTTGTATTCATTAAATTTTCCATGTAAATGAAAAAATTTTGTGTCCCTTATGTCTACAAGAAATTTTAAAATAATTTATAATGGATAGGATCATTTCTAAAACAATATTCCATTTGTACATATGGTGCTTACATTTTTATATATTTGATTAACTTTTAAAATATTGATAAATATGTATCATTTTGTCAATATTGATATTTAATGATAGGCATGCTGTTCATGTATCAAATAGATTATTCAATTTATGTGTAATGATTAGGATATAAATAACATGGATTATGTACTATTTAATTAAATAACTTAGATTCATAGGCAGTCTCATAAAACAGAATCAATTCGACAAAACCTCTATGTTTGTAACTCAGAGTCATAAAATAACTTTTGGATGGAGTTGAAAATAGTATGTTCAAAAAAATATTTTGAAATATCATGATGGTAAAGATATAATCTGTATGGGAATCATTAATTCTTATAATTAATCATCTCCTTCATTTTTGTTATTTTTATTATCCATGATAATAAAAATATGTTATTATAAAATGAGGAATTTCATTCCGAAATTATTAATTAAATGGAACGTGTTCACAATTATTTACTATTCCATATTAATTTATACAAATCTTTTCAAAATAGTGAAATTAAATAAATTTCATGTTTCCTCTATTATTTAAAATTCCATTCTTTTATTCCTTTTAATTCATAATTAAATATATCATACATAACACTAAGTGTTAATTTTAGCTCACCCTTATTTATTTCATATCCCCATAATACCACATAGAGTAAAATGTTTTATATGTTTTGTTATGAAAATGAATATAATTTTATTTAGGAAAAAATTAATTATGTTTTAATTTATATTCTAAAAATATAAAATTTTAATCCGTTATTTCTTTGGTTTCCAAGAATATTAAACTAAAACATCATTTTTATATAATTCATTTTAAATTATTTTTTAATAAATTAGGTGTAGACTCTAGGATACAAGGGTTGGGGTCTCGATATTGTTACACCACATCTCAATATAGGGGTTATGTGTTTTGCATATAACATAACACTCTATATAAAATGTTTTTTTCTATTAAATATTATATGATTTTATAGTTTTATTATCTTTTAATCAATTCCTTATTATTTATTTTTTTACAAGCATTGGATTTTTGGATAATACTATTATCTTAATTGATATATGTGAATAAAAGAAGAATTGATATCATTATACATTCTTATTTTTACCGATCTTCCTATATTACTCCCCCAAATGATACTTTGAAGAATCTTCTTTTATAGGTATTTTTTGAATTACACAATAATTATATGATTACATTGATATAATTTGTGTGAAATTAGTATAACATGATTCTAGTAGCTAGTCAAAATGTTCATTCATCTATGTTTGATATTTCATAAAGATACATTTAGCTGAATTAATTTACAACTAATCATATAGTCTAAGAATAATTCCTAATATTAATTTTCAGTTTGAATATATAATAATAGAATTAGTAAGTTCATGCTATATCCCATTAACATATCACTCCATAATACCCATAAATATTAATAATAAATTTAGATATTTTCATTGGATTATGCAGTCTAAATTGGGTGTTCTTGTCTAGTGGATTCTTATTATATGTGATGCTCAAGCATTTTTGGGTGCATCACTGATTTATAAAATTCCTTGAGTGCCTACATGTACTTTTTCTATACCCATTAGTATAGATTTATCAAATTAAAATATATAATCCATCTTGGATCTTAGCAAATGTAATTAGTCATTTCTGTTGATCCACCAACACCTACTATTTATCAAATTGAGAATTTAACATTAGATATTTGGATATATATAAAATAAGATAAATATAAATCATATGAGTTAAGAATGATGAGATCATACTCATAAATAAAACATGATAGGATATAGAGAAAATTTTCCCCTACAGATAGACTTATTAAACATGACAAGGAAATCACTTAGAAAATATATTCATATCCATTCAGTAATAAAATTTTATCACAAGGTGAAATTTTTTTTGTGGCCATAGAGGCTAAAGGAAAGGATTTAGTGCATATGGACACATACTACTCATTATTCACAATCTATTCATCATTCATACTAGGATACACGTTATTCAAGTCAATACACCCCAAGGGTTTTTTATATTTATCCTAATGTATAATACCATCCCTGGTGAGTGGGATTTTTAAACATTTTAAAAATCCAATGAACTTTCCCAATATATTAATGTCATTAGGTTTTTGGATAAACAACATTATGATAATGTATGAATTTGAATAAGGACAACCTACTAATTTGGTCATAACCACTCGTTAATAGTCTTCATGACAATTTGGTCATATACAAATTATGATGGTCTCTACATTCCACTAATAGACCATCCCAATTTCAATATGGATTAATGGGAAAAAAATTCAAATAAGTGAGTATCAGGAAACCATAATAATTATTTATTAATCTTATCAACCCATTTTTATCATCAATTTAAAGGAAAAAAAATATAATTTCCATTAGATGAAGATATTATAATGATATTGAATCCCATTGAATATTATTTTGTTAGTGACACTAAAATTTTTGGAATTGTGACAGATAATTCATAAGGAATCCCTAAATAACATTTTTATATTATCCCATTTTGTTTTGGGATGATGATATATTTATGAAATGCATTGTTCATTTTTTAGAAATAAATGACATATATGTTTACACAAAATTTTGGATATCTAATATAGGTAACACTAGTAAATATTATTAGTAATATGAGGAATTGAAAACTATCATCCCTATTTAAACATTACATGATACTAATAGATGTGGATTATGGTGTTACAATATTACTATCATAAACTAAAATTATCCAAATAGGAGATTTAGTGGCATTTTTGTAGAATCAGTTCACTAAATCATTAAAAAATGAATTTCATGATTTTAGATACATTTTCTAAATTAAAATCTCTAAATATTAGGAATTTATTCAAAACATTACACATTCTACCAATTATCATCCATGAATATCCGTAATGTACCAAACCCTTATTAACTAATCCCCCCAACCTCAGACTATAGTCCATGATATTAGTCCTCAACCCCTGTCACCCAGATTCTGTGCATTATTTTAATACATTGGCATGATTACAAGTATTCATGTCCCATTGGATCGATCTGTTTAGAAGTCTTGGAAATAGATTACATACAAGATCTTTACATTACAATTTCAATCATAAAGTATAGAATAGATTGTTCTTTGAGAACCCCATTATTCCAATTAGCATAACCATAAATATCAATAATAATACAGTTCTTTGAAATCTTGGGGAAATACAACATAAGAAAGGGGTTATCCCATATTCTCAGAAAGGGTAAATAATTTAGCAAAATCTATAAGCTATTAATACATGACATGTGATAAAAACAACAACCCTTTTAAACATAACATTAACATAAAATATAAAAAATAATCCAAATACTTCCATTTACTTCCATTTACTTATTCACATGTATATTCAGCTTGTATAATAATAACATGTAATATCATATATCCAATATCATAATGATGGAATAAATAATTCTAGACATCATAACCACATAGTCAACGCCTCGTTCCATGAATACAAATAAGATTTTTTCAGGTCCTTGTGCCAAGACACTAGTTTGTCTAATGAGACCTACCGATCCATCGAGGATCTATATCGGGCTCCACTCGTCACTTACTAAGTTCAATGAATTCCTCATATGAAAAGTTTTAAATAAAAAATAACCATTTGTATTAAAACTAGCATACCAAATATCAATAAATTATTCATAAACCATAAATGGTATAAAGATAACACATCCATATCCAAACATATTAAAATAACCTTTAATAAAATATAGAAGATTTGTATAAAAATGAATCAACTTCAAACATGTATAAAATCCATTAATGGTTATTGACATAGATGAAATCAAAAATTTCTGAGAGAAATATCACTTTCTATTTTAAAATAATTTTAAAGTCTTTTCGTTATAAATGAAAATAATTATTTTGGAATATATTCTTATAATCATGTAATGGAAGCCTCAAAGATTTTATAACGATAGAGAATAACCGCACCCTGTATATAAGATAAAAAAACAATCTTACCTTATTTTTTTGAAAAGGTTATAAAGTACCTTATTTGGAAAATGGCAGAAATATTCCCTTCAAACCATTTTATAAAATGTCAAACAAGGGTATAAATGAATTTAACCCAATGTCTTGTAAATATTAAATATGTTTTGATATACATTTTTAAGAAACCCGGATATGGATGATAAAGAGGTCCCAATAGATATTTACGTAAAAAAAACCTTGGATAGTAAAGAGATTGTGAAATTAACCCTTAACTAGTAATTTTCATTAGTCAATGATATGTTAAACTCCTGTATAATAGTTAAAAAATTGTAATTAAATTATACAAGAAAAATATACATAAATAAGATATCATATCTGATCATCTAAAATTACTTTTTTAATAACATTTTAGTTCTATCATTCATTCAGGTGTTAACTGATTTGGTTTCCTTAATATGAATGGTTATGTAAGACATGTTTTTAAAGGATTAGATGATTTTAATTAATATAAATAATGAAATTAAGTTCATAAACATTATTTTTATTCATAAAATGATAATTATTTTTGAATTATTATAATGGGGAATAAATATCTTCGTTTTCGTGGAGACGGTAATCCATACGAACCCACGGGAAACAATATCATTATATTGATGGTGAAATCGTATTTAATTTGATTGTATATCATATATATAATAATTAACATATTATATTTATTTTTTCAATTTTTTATTCTAATTATTATACCAATCCAAATAACAAAGTGTTTGAATATCAAACAACACCACGACATGTAGATGGTAAGCCGTACATACACACGTATAGTGACACATCATAATCGGATAGATTGAATAATGAAATTAATTGTACCATATTCATAATAACATCATAGTATGTATAAGTTTGAAGGGATGTTATTATGTTTTTATAAAAATAGATAATTTGGATGTGGAAGATGAAAGGAACTATGGAAAAGGGTGGTGAAATTATTACCTCATATTCGGGTGCTTCTTTTTGATTTGATCAAATGGATCCATAGGTTGGCATTAAGAACAAACAAAGGACTATATGATTAAATGAGGGAATTTGGGTGGATATTAATGCAGGGGTTGTCTTAGACAAATCCTTTGGAGGTGTGATTTTGAGAAAAGGAAATGTGCCCTTCTATAAGAGAGGTCTGAGGCATCTTAGGAAATGACTGAAATATTATTTTATAATAAAATAATTTTTGGTTATTAATGGCTCCAAAAGGATTTAATTAGAGGATAAAATGTGTATGCATCGAAAAAATATAATAAAATAGGTTTTAAACAGGTTTAGGTAACCATATTAACCTTTTATTTTTTATTTCTCTCTTGGTTAAATAGTTTAACATTTACCACGTCTCCTTGTATTTTTATATCATATGGTTAATAAACATACTATAAAATGTCAAGAGAACCCCAATTGGTTAATTAATGAATAATTAATCATTATATGAGTCCATTGGACTATCCATCATTTTTAGGAATATTATATCATTTAATAATATAATATATGTTTTAAAAACTAATTTATGTTGATCTTGACACTATTTTGTATTTGGTTTTTGTGAAAGTCATAACAACATCATTAATTAAAAAAGTACATTTAATCAAACCTAACATGAAATATTCACCTAGAAAATTCGTTTATGGTATCAAAACATTAAATTCAATTTATTGTAATATTTATAATATATGTTTTTTTAATATTTCATTAAGAAAGTAATTACTGTATCATCATTGTATCTTAAATAAAGTTACTTAATTAGTGTCTAAAAGTTATAAATAATAAACCATTATATATGAAATGTTTAATATTTATAATGAATATTTATAATCTACTTTTTCTTATGTGTAACCTTATATTAAAATGGGGTTTTTTATTAAACTTTGAATTTAACATGTTTAAATCTTCTTTGAATAAAATAATAATAAAGGTCCTAATCTATTCCAAGTAGAAAAAAATGATCATATTTTATTATTATTGTTTTTGTGTCGAATTAAACTTATCTAATAGAATTAGGACCTGTGTTAGGATAATTATAATATCATTTTTAAATTTAATTACCCTATTTACTTTTCACCGTGGTAATTAAAAGTCAAAAGATACTATTCAAAAAAAAAATATTTTCATCATATTGAACCACATATTACATACTGAGGTCAATATAGTCTCTCTAATTTTTAAATTCAACTCACATAAGGGGTAAATGTATGTTTTATGAAAATTTGCAAATCCTCTGAGAAGGTTGGTAAAAGACGGGAAAAAGTTCAAAAAAAATACACATCATATTTTATTATAAAATGACTCCAATGATTTACATTGAACAAGTAATATATATATATATTGATCTAAAATAAATTTATATGAAATAAATAATTAAATAAATAAATAGTATGCTTTAAACAATAACACAATGTTTTTCACTATTCAACAAAAAAATTAATATTTTCAGAAAAATAAAAAAAATTATCCCAAAGATAATTTTGATTTTATGAATCCATAAATGATATCTATTTTACCAAATTAAAAACTAATAAATTGAATTAATAAATTTAAAATTAATTTCAATTGCTAAAACAAAAAAAGTGCTTATATTTTTTAATGTAAGAACTTATAGAAGATTGATATGTGTTTATGTAAAATTTAAATGTGAAATTATATATAATGATATAAATTGTATTACATGATATAAATTTAATATAATTATACTTATAAACCATTCATATTTATAATTTATCAATATAAATTTTTTGATTAAAAAAGATATTTTTAATTATAATATATTATCTTTCACTAATTATAAAAATATTAAAGTTATCATAAATACACCAAAAATTCATCCAAAATAATTTTTTATGTCCCAGTTATATATAATATGTTTATTTTGTCAAATTTAATTAAAAAGTGTAAAATATTGCAATTAAAAAAATGTTCACCATTAATTAGATGTAAAATTTCATTTTTTAAATATACATCATTTATATGAAAAATTGATATAGTTCTAATATTATGTCTAAGACAAAAGTAATATGGATGTTAAAATTATATAGAGTATATAAGATTCAAAATTGTGTTAACACTATTCATAACCGCTTTTTGAAATTCTAGTTTGGTAAGTTGTGGTGCACTCAAACTCAATGTTGTGTGTAGTGCAAGCCATTGAATTATTTCAATGAGATAATGTAATATGAAATAATGGAGTGTTAAATTCTCCCCTCCTTCAATAAATTTCATCCTCACAATTTGAAATTGTTTTTTCAAAAATTAAAGGTTAAAAATAGAAAAATACCTTTCTAGAAAACCCACATCAGAAAATGGGTTAATAGAATTTAGTATTAATAGGAGGGAAAAGGAAATAGAAAATTCACCACCAAATTATGAACTGTGTTAGGAGAAAATTGGTAGAAATTAGAGACACACAATTGGATGAAAAACAAAAATATTTATAGGGAGATATTTTGTTCATTAATCACAAACAAGTGTAAAATAGAGGGCCACAAAGTCATCAGTCTAATATTATTTAAAATATCATTGGTTCAACAAAAATTAATGTATTAGGGTAACACATTATTGGTCGAAGGATTTATTACCTATATTTTATGAATTAATTTATTCCTAGATTAAGAGAAAAAAATATATTTGAAAAAATAGTTCTATCCATTAACTAATTTCTACCACTAAATCATCAGTCACTCTAAAAGATAATAGATCTTAAAAATATTCTATTTATCCTAATAGTATAGGGTTCAAAAAATTGAATTTATAATTTATCTATAAGACCTTTTAAAAAATCACCTTATACAATCTTGGAAATCATGTAGGCCACTGGTAGGTGTTGCACCCTTGTCGCCCTTTGGTTGTAGGTTCATGTATCGCGGCCTAGCCAGAGTCGACAGGTTGTCACACGACCTCTGAGTTGTCCTTTTTATAAAAATCCAAAAATTATTTTAAGAAAATTTTTATCCATAAAAATAGTATCCAATTTCAATCATATTCCATTAAAACCTTTATAATTATCCAGAATACTTTCATCCAAACCCACAACCCATAATTTATAAGGAATTTAAACACAATGATGATATTTTATCCATGTAATAACATGTGAATACCTTTATCATGTATTCTATTAAAAAATTATAACAACCTAATTATCAATAAAACTATATTTAATTCATTCATGCTTCCTTTATTTTTATATAATACTGTATATACTCCTTAAATCCCAATATTTTGAATACTCCAACAATTATGGTATAAAAAAACAATTATTCGATTCCATGGATTTCAAAAATATCCAATAGAATTTATCCAAATCAATCATCTCTTATTCCAAAATCAATACCCTAATATCATGACTATATTATGGTTTACATTTCCTTCAACCATATATTTTCCAAATAGTTTAACTTGCAATTGAGTCACTTTTTCTAAAATCATATAATCTCAAATCCTCAATGAAATGGCACTGCAACACAATCCTTATATATACCATAATTCTTATAACAAATAAATCTTCAATAAACACTGAAATGAAATAATTGTTTTTATAAAAACATAAGAACAGTAGTCATTCCTCTTTATCTGTTTTATTATCATAACTTGATTATTATCCAATAGCATCATTTGGGGTATACTCTAATTATTTTGATATTGATTCACGTAGTGTCTCAACTCCTTCAAGATAAAGAATTGTTAATTTAAAACTTTTTTATCCTTTAAATCACATACGTGGTGTCCTTTTTCTCCACACTTATAATAAACTCTCATTCCTTTTATGAATTTACCAAGGAGATTCATTCCTCATTTATCACATAGGATTTAGTCCTTATTTCCAAGCATCCCATTATCCATCTTTCACTATACATCCTTTTCTTCTCATTCATCCCTTCAAATCCATATGACTTATAAAATTCAACACTTATCTTATTAACACATGATACTATTTATTCATATGATGAAAATACATGGGATACTATTTCACATCTAAATGCTAGCATAAGATAATGAAAGATACGATCATTCTTACCCATTGGATCATGAATATTGCTGGTGTTCTCATTCCATATTCTGTGCACCATTTCTAAATGACGATACACACTAGGTTAGATCATATAATACTCAATAATTCAAAAAATAGAAAAAAAAATTCAACACTAATGGAATATTTTCACACATCTACTCACGTAATCATAAAAATGGTTTCTTTGGTAGAATATTTACTCAAATATCCCTCATAATGGTTTGTAAATAAATTTTTAATTATCCTATGTATATCACCCGGGAGTGTCGTATCCAGGAGTGCAACAAGGCCTATTGTCATGTACCAGGATACCCGAGGTCAAGACCAAAACTCCTTATCAGAGTTTTCACTCCTAGGTACATCTGTGTCAGAGCCCCCATTACCTTCTCATATCCAGACAAGGATGTATTGTTTGGAAAACCCACATAATACAAACACTACCAATATTTTTTGATGTTCCTCTATACTATTAAAAGTATATCTTTAATTAATGTTTCCTAAGAAGAGTTTATCTAAATATAGTTTCCAAGGTTGTTGCTAATATTCATATGATGCCAACTGTAACACCTCGATACCAATTTCCCTGAGTCGATTCATTATTTTAATACATTGGCATGATTACAATGATTAAAATCCCAAAGGACCGATCATTTTAGCAGTATTTCAAATATATTATATACTTGAACTTCACATTACAATTTCAAACATAAAATAAAACATAGATACTTCATTGAGAACACCATTATTCCCAGTATTTTAACACTGCATATTAATCATAATGCACTCCTTGGAAATCCTGGGATAATAAAAAATAAGAAAGGGGTGTGCTCAAATTCTCAGTAAGGGTGAATAATTTAGCGGAAGCTATAAAATTTTATGGAAGAATGTGTGATAAAAACAACAACCTCTTTAAACATAACATGAACATAATATGCAAAAATTAAATCAAATAATTCCATTTTCTTATTCACATGGATATTCTAGTAGTCACATAATCACATTTAATATAAAATAACCAGTTTAATAATAATTGAAGGCATAATTATAGTCATCATAACCACATAGTCAAGGGATTGTGGCAAGACAAAAAATAAGATTTTATTGTGGCCTTGTGCCAAGACACTAGTTTGTCTCGTGAGATATACTGATGCATTGAGGAGCTATAGAGGGCTCCACTATTCACATATTAATTGTAATGCATTCCTAATTTGAAAAGGTTTAAACATATCATAAACATTCATATTAAAACTAGAATATGAAATGTCAATACGTCATCTAGAAACCATGAATGGTATACAAATACAACATCCACAGTCAAACATATCACAAAACAAACAATACAATATGGATGATTGGCATCAAAATAAATTAATTTCAAACATGTATAAAATCCATTAATGGATTTTGACCTAGAAGAAATCAAAACAATTTAAGAGAGATATCTTTTTCTATATTTAAATAAATTAAATGTAATGTAATTATAAAAAATTTTTTTTGGAAAACATTCCTATAATCTTGAAAGGGAAGCTTCAAAGGTGTTATAATGGTGGAGACTAACCGCACCCACTGTATATGTTAAAAACACATTCATACATTAATTTGTCAAAATGTTCATAAAGTACATTATTTGGAAAATGACAGAAGTATTCCTTTCAAATCATTTTATAAAAAATCATACAAGGATATAAATGACATTAAACCATGGTCTAGTAAATAATAAAAATATTTTTAAATACATTTTTAAGAAACAAGGATGTAGATGATAATGAGGGTTTAGTAGATACATATGTAAAAACAACCTCGGATAATAAAGAGATTGTGTAATTAACCCCTAACAAGTACTTTTCATTAGTCAATGGTATGTTAGCCACATTTATAATAGCTAAAACATATTTATTAAATTTTACAAGAACAATATACATAAATATTATATCACATATTATTTCTTAATATTTCTTTTTTATTAATATTTGAATAATATCATTGTTTCAGGTGTTAAGTGATACGGGTTCCTTAATTTCCTGGTTAAGTAAGTCATGATTTTTAGGTATAGGATGTTTTTTATTAATATACAGAATGATATTAAGTTCCTAAACAGTATTTTTATTCATAAAATAAAATTTATTCTGAATGATTATGATGGGGAATGAATCTCATCGTGTTCATGGAGATGATAATCCGTACGTACACAAGAGTGACAATATCAATATATTAATAGTGAAATCATATGTAATTGGATGCTATATCATATATACAGAATCATTATTATTTTTTATTTTTTATTTAAATTATTTGTACTCATTATTATACCAATCTAAATAACAATGTGTTTGAATAACAAACTACTCCACGATTGGGAGACGGTAAGTTGTACGTACACAAGTATTGTGACATGTCATTCATAGGATGGATAGAATAATGAATATGATGGTACCATATTTATAATAACATCACAATATATTTAAGGAACTTGACTTATTATTTTTTATGGTAAAAACTAATAATGTGGATGTGGATGAAGAAAAGAAGATTGAAAATGGGTGGTAAAATTATTACATCTTTTTCAAGTTCTTCCTTTTGATTTTATCAAATGGTTCCAAAGGATAGAATTATTATCCATGTAAGGCATCTATGTTAAATTTATGGATGTAGGGAGGATATTTTTGTAGGTTATGGAAATACCAAATGGACCTAGAGGTGTGTTTTTGAGAGAAAAAGAAATGTCCTTTTATAAGAGATGTGAGGGGCACCTTATGAAAATATTGAAATATTATTTTATAATAAAATTATATTCAGTTTCTAAGGGCTCAAAATGATTTATTTGTAGGCTAAGGTGGGGATGGGTCGAAAATATTTCAACTAATAGGTTTTAGATAGGTTTAGGTCGCAATATTAACCTTATCTTTTAGATCTAACTCTTGGTTAAATAGTTTAACATTTACAATGTCTCCTTGTATCTTTATATCACATGGTTAATAAGGTGACTATAAAATTATAAGAGATCACCAAGTTTTTAATTAATGAAATATTAATAATTATATAATCCATTTGGAATAACTTTAGATTTTTTGGAATATTATATCATTTAATAATTAAATAATGTTAAAAAAAATTATTTATGTTAATTTTTACACTATTTAGTATTTGGTTTTTGGTAAAGTAATAACTACATTATTACTTCCAAAAAAATATATTTAGTAGACCATAACAAGTCTTACTCACCTATAAAATTCGTATATGGAATAAAAAATTTCAAATTATATTTAATTTAATATTTATAATATCTATTATTTTAATATTTCATTAAGAAGGTAATTACTGCACCATCGTTGTGTCATAAAAAAAATGTTTATTTAATGTCTAAAAATTATATATATAATAAAATTATATATTTAATCATTATATATTTATTAAAAATATTTATAGTCTAATTTATCTTATGTGTAACCATATATTAAAAATGTTTTTGTTATTAATCATTGAATATAACTCTTTTAATTCTTCTTAGAATAAAATAATAAAAACTATCCAAATCTAATTCTAGTGGACCAAAATTATCATAATTTATTCATAAAGTTGTTTATTGTCTAATTACACTTATCCAATAGAATTATTACATGTGTTTGGGTAGTTATAATATACTTTTTACCTTACGTTACCGTATTTACTTTTAACTGTGGCAAATAAAAGTCAAAAGTTACTATTCAAGAAATATTATTTTCATTTTATTGAACCAAATTTTACATAATAATGTAATCTATGTATCTCAGAATTTTTAACTTCAACTCACAGAAGCGGTAAAATTATGTTTTATGCAAATTTAAAAATGCTCAGAGAAGGTGGGTAAAAGATGGTAAAAAGTTCAATAATATTTTATACATTTAATTTTGTTATAAAATGACTCCGATGAAAAAAATTGAAGATATATAGGTATTAAATATATTTATTACTTAATATAATTTTAAAATAAATAAATAATTATTTAAAATAATAGACTGTTTTTAATTATAATGCAATGTTTTTCACTATTTATCTAAAATTGAACGTTTTCAAAAAAATAACAAAAATTAACCCTATACAAATTTTTTTATTTAGAATACAAAAATGATTTATATTTTACCAAATTCAAAAACATTTATATTTCATTAATTAATTTACAATTAATTCTGGTTGTCAAAACCCAAAAGTTGATTTTTTTTAAAAGTAAAAACTATCAAAAGATTGACATGTGTTAATGTCAAATTTAAATGTGAAATTTTTTTAATGACCAAAATTGTATTAAATGATAAAAATATAATCTTATTATACTTCAAAATCGATCACATGTATAAATTAACAATATAAATTATTTTGATTAAAAAAGTTATTTTCAATTAAAATTTAGTATCGTTCACTATTTATCAAAATATGAAAGTCATCGGAAAAACACCAAAAATTTATACAAACATAATATTTATGTTCAAATTCCAAATAAGAATTTCATTTAGACAATTTTAATATATAAGTGTCAAATATTTCATCTAGGATATTATTCCCCATTAATGGGTGGTAAAATTACATTTTCCTAAATATACATACTTTATCCAAAAAATTGAATTTGTTCTTATATTATATCTATGAAACACATAATATTGAAAATAAAATTATATAGTGCATATAAGATTCAAAATGAAGTTAATACTATTCATAACAGCTTTTTGAACGACTATTTTGGTATGTTGTGGTGCGCTAAAACTCAGGGTTGCGTGTAGTGAAAGCTATTGAAATAAATTCCTGAGATAATGTTATATGAAATCATGGGGTGTTACACCTACCCCTCACTGGAGGTCTAGTGATCCGCCACTCACCAGTGCTCCACTTTCCCTAGAACCCCCCTCCTCGTGTGCTACCCGGGGGAACTCAACCATTCGAGGGTGTGATCCCAACAACCTCTCTAGTGCTCAACCCCCCAAAATCCTCTCCCCCACCAGTGCATGTTCCCCACCCGTTTTTGGATATTTAGTTTCCCCTAATCCTCTCAACCCTCAGCCTCGCCTTAGCCCTACCCTCTACACCTATATGTATACTTTTTGTTAAGAGTAACTTTATCTATTTTTCTACTATACATTTCAATTTTTGATGGAAGATGATTTGATGGTTCATTTTTTTGTCACGACCCATCCCCTGGGTATGTGCCGTGAATACCCCAAGCCCACCCTCCATAGGCTAGTGGTTTGTAACTAGTACCAAAGGCATAATTCCCTAAAACTGGGAAGCCATTGCCTTTATAACCCATAACTCAGACCCATGAAATCACAGAACTGGACGAAACACCATGTAAATTGTAAAAAAATTGTACTGAATGTAAAAGGGGCACAAATAGAAGCCCGGTGGGAACGTATAGGTACAATGGAAATTCAATACAACTGAAATAAAAGAAAATTCATTTGCTAGATCATCCTCCAAGGTTATTACCTGAATGGTAGGTACAGATCGTCTTCTCAGCACTCCACATCCATCCGTCTCCTCCGTGTACCGACAAGACATATAGTCTACCTCAGGGTACCGTCTAGTCCAAGTACTCTCAGCCTTAGTTATCATTTCCCACCACATGCATCCCACACAACAAGGTGCGGGAGATGACCATGTAGGGGTGAGTATAATGATACTCAGTTGGGATACCGAGACCCTCAAGTTCTCACAAAATCCAACAAAGATAAACCATAATGTATTAAATCAATACATATCCCCACAAAGGTATATTCCCATACATGTACCTATGTTATTATGTAATCCATCTCAATCACGAGAAAAACACAAATGAACTGACTGTGATCAACCATGATTTTATTCGAGAGGTGGTATCATGTAACATCACCTGTCTCATTATCGAAACCTTGGCTTATGGGGAAATCATGCTCAATTTAGTACAATGGGCATACCGTGACACCAAGCATGATTCCCACTTTCCATGGACTGCTGAGTCACTCCTCTTGTCGAGTACTATGGGACTGCCACGTCACATAGTGGCGTTCCACACCGAGGGTCTGCCGCATCACCAAGCGTGCTCCCCCTCGTATCCCGTTGAGGTACTTATCCTGTCGAGTATCAATGGTCTGCCGAATAACCATGCTCGCTCCTACACTGTGGGTCTGTCACAACACCAAGGCATTCCCCACTGTAGTAGAGTCACTTCGAGTCAAATGGCCAGGAGTGTTTAGGTCTCATCCAACTACTAGGACTCCGCACTATGATCGCTCGTCTCTAGGAGGATCTTCTCCATGAGCTACTGATCGATACTCCATCTATAACGAAGTCCCACGAAAAAGTATCTCAAAGGTCTGTCACATCATATATGTCTCAACACAATTGTTGGTGTGTCAGTCAGACCCCCATTCTGGGAGTTATTAGTCATTTAGTCTCGGGGACCCGATTGGATTCGTGCAAGATCCAACCTAACCGTATCTCAACTATAAAACAAACTCTAGTGGGGTATACTCAAAGGGACCATTATGCTCCAAGATTACTATTGTCCATGACGGTTCATCAAACATACGCCTGGTTCCATAGACATGGCCAAAATAATATAAAGGATCGTAGTGGGCTCAAGTCTGGTTTGAACCAGCCTGACCAACCCGGACCGCCCATTTGGGGCCAAACCGGCTCCCATCCACCCGTCCTGACCTAGTTCGGGTCGACCCAACCTGACTTGGTTTGGGTCGACCAGACCTGACCGGGTTCGGGTCAACTTGGCCTGACACATTGGGTATGGCCCTACCCGTTGGGTGGGCCAGCTCGTTGGATTTGGCCTTGCCCGCTGGGCCCAGCCCAGTAGGCCACTAGGGGTCGTCGAGGGCTGAGAGGGTATGTACTGGCCCCGAGGGTTCGAACCAGCGATAGGTCAGCTCGTGGGAGGTTAGGCCCGGAGGGCGCCACATTGGCATCCTGGAGTGCGGTGCGGGGCTGGTTCTGCCAGGGCACCTTGAGGGGCCGACAGGCTGGCGTGTCCGGGAGGCCCGGAAGGCCGGCAGGCTGGTGAAGATCGAGAATCTTGCAGGTTGGCACGACCGGGGCGGCTTAGAAGTCCTATAGGCAATCACAGCCTGGGTCACATGGGAAGCAGGCGGGTTGGGGTGGCACAGAAGGCCTGCGGGCTAGCGCGGCCAGGGCTGCTCGTGAGGCCGGAAGGCTGGTGCAGCCGGGGAAGGTTGGAAGGCCAGTGGGCTGGGGCAGCAGTGGCTGTCCGGGAGGCCGGAGGGTGGGCGCTGGAGGCCAGCGGGGAGGCATGGCCGGGGCGACATGGGAGGCCGGCGGGTTGGTGCTGCTGGTGCAGATCCGGTGGCCGGAAGGTGACGCGAGCCAGTGTGGGGAAAGGTGGTCGGGCGGTGCGGTCGATGGGTGGTGCGGTTGGCGGGAAGCACGGTTCGGCCTGGGGCGGCAGATCCGGTTCGGCCAAGGCGCTGGACTGTCGCGGGGGCAGCGCGGATCACAGATGTCGTCGTGGTGTGGTCGTTTCCTCTGTCTCCTTCAACGCCATTTTCGCCTTTTTACATTTTGAAGAACACCACAAAGAAGAATGGCGGGGGGGAGGGGTCATGCTATGTTTGTTTTTCCTGCACCTAACGCGTTTAGATTGGTAGAAATCGGTTCATCAAAAAAAAATAAAAAATGAAAGAGCATAGAAGATATTTTAAAACATTAATTCCAATAATAACTCGATAATTTCTACTCCAAACCCCGAAATGGGAAAAAGATGGGAGAACAAGGGATGTGTTAATAAAATAATGAATAAACCCCTAAAACGTCCTACAATAATTTATTCCCAACCCGCAAGGAAAACATCCTTGAATCAACTTGATAATAAGTCAATCCACGTTCTTTATTTTTAGAAGGAATGAATCATGGGAATAAAATCATACTTAATTATAAACCCTATACTGATCGATGTTGGTTAGCATTGTCATGAGAAGTCGAAAGTCAATTCGTTGTATACAAACACATCCTACATCAAAGGGAGTTTAGAGGAAGAAGGTCAAAGTCTTCTACACTCTTCGTGGATTAAGCGTTATTATTTGGGGAAGATTTCTCCCAAGAGCTCCTCCACTCCCAAATTCCACTAAATAAAAGAGATATCCTATAACAAAAAGTGTTTCCCCAAAATAATCGTATACACAATTCAAATTGGATTAAATTCAATTTTCTCAATAATGTGGTGTGTTGGAATGATTCATGGTATGTGTGTTGTCACAATTAAGGTGGAGGAGGTCAAGAGGCTCTCCCTCATTAATGGGGGGGGGGGTTGAGAGTTTCCCACAATTAAATGGGGGTTTAGTCTCAAGTGGTCCCCACCATCATAACATCTCATGGGAGGTTATGTTTTGGGTGGTTTCCACCACCTTAACGTCTCATGGGAGGTTAAGGTCTGGTGGTCCCCACTTACAACTTCCACATAGAGGTTTTGTTCTATTGGACCGTACAAACAATATCCACATGGATGCCCAAAATAAAATAAAATGATGTTTATTTTATTTTATTATTTCCCCAAAAAAACCCAAAAAATAACAATCCCATCGTCCACCTACTGTTGAGGTGAATGTATCCTTCAGCGAAAATCGGCGCTCTGAGATCAATAGTGCCCTCGAATTTCAATTCCATGCACCGGTTAAAATAATATAAAAACCCACTCATATGTTTTCTAAATTTACATGAATAAAACATTAGAAATTTATTATAGGAACACCAGGCCTTAGAATCACATGCCTTCGTTTTTCACAAACTTGTAAAATTCCAATATCTTATAAAAATAATTACATGGAAAATCCAGGACTTTACATTCTCCCCACCTCAGGATTTACCTCCCTTAAGAAAAAACTCATACTAATGGAACAATTGGGGGTACTGAGCCCACATCTAAGCCTCCTGCTACGATGTGCTATCCTGGAGGATCTGGTGCTGTCAGTGAATGTGCACCAGAGGTATCAACCGTCCACGAAGGACCCACTCCTGTCAATCCCCAATCTATACTGGAACATCTGGAAAAGGTTCCCCATCATCGATGTCTAGATTTCCATGATCGATGATGTCAGAGGGGTCATGCACATATCTACTCAAATGGGATATATGGAAGTCGTCATGAACCCGATTAAACTGATGTGGAAGAGATAAGTTGTATGACACCTCACCATCATTGTTGAGGACCTGAAAAAGTCTGATGAAGCTTGGAGATAATTTTTCACCTTGGCCAAATCTACACAAAACCTCATCCAGGTGAGTCCCATAGAAAGACGTAGTTTCCCTCCTCGAACTCTAGAGCTCTCTGCCTCATACCGACATATGACATCTGCCTGTTTTGTTCAGTCTACATCCACTCATAGTTGTCCTGCTAATTCTCTGATCGGTAGGATGTGGGCCGACTTGGTGAGTCACTTGATGATCTCCCAAATCGAGTCATGTCCCCTAGATGTACATGGAAGCTATATCACAAATTCCATTAATATCCCATCCCACATCCACTCTGGGACCTCTAAAGGTTGAACCAAGCCTGATGGTACCTGATGCTCCACCTTCACTTGATGATAAGTGAGGCATCGATAGAAAAACTATGAAACCGATTTCTTCATCACCTGCCACTGGTGCTATAATCATATGTCCTGGAACTTATTTGTAACTCCGATATTTACTGCTAGAGGGGATGTGTGGAACTCCCTCAACACATCATGTTGATATGACACTGGTACCATGATACATACTCTGAAAATTATGACATGTGCCCCACCATTAGAAAGTCCATCAGGTGCCTGCCCTGTGGATATCTGAGCAGGTCATGTCTCGCAGTCAGCGTCACAATGTTTCACCTCCCTGACTTGCTGATGAAGTGGGGGAGTTAATGTACGAGTCTGATGAAAAGCTACTACATCTCTATCCACGAAGGATATCTATAAAGAGGCCAGCTACTCTGTTTCCTTTCCTAGAAGTTGTATACCAGATCTCATGCAGAGTGCATTTTCAACAACATTCCCATTCCAAGAAGTATAGACAATATCGAAGTCATAGTCATGGAGGAACTCAATCCAATGTCACTACCTCAGGATTAGGACATTGTAAAAGAAGATATTCATGAGTCTCTTATGATGATAGTATATGGTAAAATTCTAGACCATCATATAGTGTCACTACATCATCAAGGCGAAAAACATTCCTGCTAAATCCAGGACATGGGTAGCATAGTTCTGCTTGTTTTGTCTCAGTTGTCATGAACCATAAGAAATCACTGCTCGCTTTTTCATCAGAACACATCTGATTCTGGTCCCTGATAGGTCATAGTAAACTACGTACCCTACACCTTCCATTGGAAGCCTCATGATGGGGGCAGCAGTCAGCCGATGCCTCATCTCTTGAAAGCTCTATTGGCATCTCTCTGACAACACAAATAGTTTCCATTTATATATTAGGGCTGATATTGGTGCTATAACACTGGAGAAATCTGGCACAAATCTCGATTAGTATCCAGTCAATCCTAGGAAACACCATACTTCCATCACACTCTTGGGGGGATCCAAAGAAATTGCCGCCTTAATCTTCTCTAGATCTACTGTGACTACATGATATGATATGACAAGTCTCAGGATGTGAACCTCTTGGATCCAGAACTAGCACTGTGATTGCTTACCATAAATTCAGTGTTCTCAGAGCCTATCCAGTACTAACTGCAAATGGTGGGCATGCTTTTCTTCATTATTTGAGTAAATCAAAATGTCTTCAATGAAGACCACTGCAATGAGATCAAGGTACAATTTAATGACCTTGTTCATGAGTCCCATGAACACTGCTAGAGTGTTGGTCATGCTGAATGGCATAACTAAGAAGTATTAGTGGTTGTACCAACATTTGAAGGCCGTATTCTACACATCACCGTCTCAAACATTGAGCTGGTGACAGCCTACTCTGAGGTATATCTACGTGATCCAACGTGCTCCCTTCGGCTAATCAAAGTAGTCATAAATCCTTGGGAGTGGGTATTTGTCCTTCATGGTCACTTGGTTCAGGTGCCGATAGTCAACACAAAGCCTCAAGCTCCCATCAACCTTCATGGAAAAAAACTCAAGGTTTCCCAAGGAGAAACATTGTGATAGATGAATCCCTTCCCCTGTAAGTCCTTTAGTTGTACTTGTAGCTTGCAAAGATCCGTGGGAGACATCTGATATGCTGGTGTAGATATCTATGCTATCTCTGGGTAGAAGTCAATATTAAATTCCACATTTCTATGAGGAGGTAGACTCGAAACATCGTCAGGGAACACATCAGCGTACTGGTCCACCACTACAGGATATCTTAGACACTCAACATCAACTACTCCGAGGGTAAGACTAGCCAACTTTTGAGTAATCGGCTGAAACCTCCTAAGGATATTCCATCCTTCTCTAGAAATTCTACCTTATCACCGGTGATGTTAAAACTAGTCCCATCCATGTGTACACACTGCACATTGTGCACAATACATTCCATATGAGCATGGATTGTAGATAAACAGTCCATACCCAAGATGACATCGTAAGGCCTCGACGCTACTACAAGGAGATCCCAACCGAAGCTCTCACCTCTTAGAGTAAGCTCACACTACATGCACCAGTGTGTAATCATTGAGTCAGATGTTGTAGGAGTATCTAGCTAAAAGGATCAATCCAACAGCTCCGTCAGAATCACCGAGCTTAGAATGAAGGCAGTGGCAATAAAATAATGACATCCACTTTTTTATAAGTATTTCATCTAAGGTGGAGTAGACACATATCATACCATGTATCATTTCTAGAGTTCCATGATCGTAGGCCTCTTCTACCTGGATCTGAGCTCTCCCCTGTCCACCGGATCCCCGTTGTCGGGGGTGGATCTCCTGATGGTGGTGGTGGTAACATCTCGAAAAGTCTCCCACTGCGAGCTGCTTGACTAGCTCCATTTCAACATCTTTCTACTCTTAGCAGACCACCTCGATAGAACCTCTGTCTGTACCTGGGTGGTCCTTAGACTATCTGCTGAACATCTGAATGGTGGGTCATATAGTCACTGGGCATGTTACCCTGCCCGCCACTTTCGTAGCACTTTCCACTCCGGGTATCACTGTCTCTATCTCTGGTGCCCCGCACAACCGATCCTGGGTCATCGGTCATACACCTATTGGAATGGTTATCTTGGACTTCTACCAAATATTTCTACTGACATCTATAGAAGACTCCACTATGTGATGACTGGTAGTGGGCCTCACTGCTTGTGACTACTCAGAAAGGAAACTCTCCACCAAGAGGGCTCTATCTAAAACCCCTTCCTGCGTCAAGATGCTGAGTGACATCATCGAAGCCTTGATCTTCTTCATGAGCCCCAGATCAAAGGTTCAGTCCCTAAATAATGGTTCTCACACCATATCTGTGGAGTACCATGAGATTTCAGTGAACGTCACTGAGTACTGAGCTACAATCATGGTTCTTTTCTTAAGATGATGTAGATCCTAAATAGGAACTTCGCAATGTGTTACTAGGAAACATTATTCCCAAAATAGGCTCTCGATGTATGCCCATATAAGTGTCACCACGTTGTGATCATGAAGAATCAAGCTCCACTATATTCAATCTCATACTTGTAGAAGGATGGCAGCAAAAATCACCTTGAGGCTTACTGGTGTCCCTACCAGTTGATAGACTCTCACTACAGCCTCACGCAAATCCTCAGCTTCCAGCAGGTTCGTCTCTCCCCTGAACATGGGTGGCCTCTAGCGCTTGAACACGTGCAACGTGCTTAAGAGGTGTGCATCATCTGCTGCTGGGTCTGGTGGCATTGGTGGCCCAATGGATAATAGTACCACTAGTGCCTCTACTGGAAGAGGGCCTTTCACCGAAGTCTTGTCACTCGGTGGGCTTTCAGTGCACACAACTCTCAGAACATTAACTAGCATTTTGTGTGGGAAAATCCTAAAAAGATTCAAATGAGACACAATAAAAAATTATACCAGGTGAGATGACCAGGTGAGATGACATATAGAAAACATTTGAAATCACACACCCAATCAGGGTTTTCATGTAGTAGGTCAGAAATCAAAAGTCAGGGTCCTAGTGTATGGTTATGTTGGCCGCCACACCAACACTACTCCATAAACCGAAAATCACACTCACTACCCAGAACACAAATGCTTCACAGAAAAGATCAGAGTACTAAGTTCTATTGTAGAACCGAATCCTCTGATAACAATTTTAAATGACCCGTCCCCTGAGGCCCGTGTCGTTACTACCACAAGCCCTCCTTCCATTTTCCATGGGCTGGTGACTATAACCAAAGCATAATTACCTAAAATTGGGAATGCATATCCTTTGTAACATGCAACTCACACACATGTATGCACAAAACTAGATGAAACACTAAGTAAATTGTATAACAAAGAGTGCGGATGGTAAAAGGGTCCAGAATACAAGCCCAACTAGAATGTACATGTACAATTGAAATTCAATACAACTGATGAAAAAGTAAAGATAACTGCTAGATCTTCCTCTGAGGTTCCTACCTGATGGGTAGGTACAGATCGTCTCCTCAGCACTCTACATCCGTCTATCTCCTATGTGTACCGACTAGCCATATGGTTCACCTCTGGGTACCATCTACTCCTGGTACTCTTAGACTCAGTCAGCACCCTCTATTGTCTTCATCCGACACAACAAGGTGCGGGCATAGCCTGTGCAAGGGTGAGTATAACAATACTCAGTAGGGACCCCGAGACCCTCAATGTCTGACAAAATCCAGAAAGGATAAATCATAAAGTATGAAATGAACAGATAACCCTACTTAGGTAAATTCCCAAACATGTACCTATGTTATTATGTTATCCATATCAGTGATAAGGAAACCGAAAAATTACTGACTCAAATCCACAATGATTTTATTCTACGGTTAGTATCATGTAACATCCCTAGTCACATTGTCAAAACCTCGGCTGCTGGAGAACTCTTGATCAAGCGATTATAGTGGGCCTGTTGCAACGAAAAGCATGCTTCCCACTAACCATGGACTGCGGAGGTACTCCTCTTGTCGAGTACCGTGGGTCTTCCACATCACACAGAGTCCCTCCCCACCGTGGGTCTACCACGTCACTAAGCACACTCCCGCTAGTAGCCTACTAAGGTACTCCTTTTTTCGAGTCCCATGGTTCTACCACATCACCAAGCGCGCTCCTCCATCGTCAGTCTGTCGTGACACCAAAGCGCTCCCTCTGGGCTAGTAGGATCACCTCGAGTCAAATGGTCAGCAATCATCATGTCTCAGGAAGTTACAAGGTCTCCACACTACGACCGCTCGTCTCAGGGAGAATCCGTTCCACGAGCTACTGGTCGATACAACATCTGTCACGATGTCCCAACAAGTAGTATCTAAATGGTCCACCACATTATAGGGTTCTCAACGCAACAAACATAGCTTCAATCAGAGGCCATGTCTGCGTGTTATTATACATTTAGACCCCGGGGCCTGGTTGGATTCATGGACAATCCACCCTGACCGTATCTAATCTTTACCCCAAACTCTAGTAGGTTTTATTAAAAGGGACCATCATGTTATAATATTACTAGCACCATTCACAGTTCGTCAAATGGATGTCTAGGGCCAATGATATAGCGAAAAGAATGTAAAGGGTTGTTGTGGCCTCGGGTCCAGTCCGACCTGGCCCGACATAGTTTGGGATGACTCAGTTCGGGTCGACCCGGACCATTGTGTGGGCCAGCCCGTTGGGTTTGGACTAGCCCAGCAGGCTCCGAGGGGCCATAGAGGTCCAAGAGGGTACAAACCGGCTGTGAGGGTGAGGACCGGCCGCGGGTCGGCGCGAGGACGGTTTGGGCCGGAGGGCACCATGTGGGTGGCTCAGCCCGGGGAGCGGGGCTGGTATAGCCGTGGCACTGTGAGGGGATGAAATGTCGGCATGTCCTGGGCGGCTCAGAAGTCCAGATGGCAGGCGCGACTGGGGTGGCTAGGGAGGCTGGAAAGCCGATGCTGCCGACACCACTCGACAGGCTAACTGGCAGGCACAGCTGGGGTAGCTGAAATGGTGAGCGGGCCGGCTCAGTCATGGTTGCGTGGGAGGCCAGCTGGCCGACGCGGCTAGGGTGGCATAGGAGTCCGGTAGGCTGGCACAGTTGAGGAGGTGCGGGAGGCCGGCGAGTGGCTCGAGCCTACTAGCGGTGCGCCGGCGAGTGGTGCATTTGATGGGGGGATCAGCCGGCGGGTGACGTGGTTCGGCCTGTGGCGATGGAGCCAGTTCGTCGGGGGGATGGAGCATCGCGTGGGCGGTGCGAGTCACAGAGGCCGCGTGTGGAATGGAATTTGCCTATATCGCCTTTGATGCCATTTTCGCCTTCCACCATTTCGAAGAACACCACATAGAAGAAGGTCAGGGGAGGGGGGGGGTCAGGCCATGTTTGATTGGGCCGCACTGTCCACGTTTAGAGTGGTAGCAAGTAGTTCATGAAGAACATAAATCGAGATCAATCATGGAAGATATTTTAAAACATCAATTCCCATAATCCCTCGATAATTTCTATTCACAACCCCACAAAGGAATAAAAGTGGAGAACAAGGAGACTGTTAATCAAATAATGAATAAACCCCTACATCTTCCCGAAACAATTTATTTCCAATTCGCACAGAAAACATTCAGGGATCATCTTAGTAATAAGATGATCCATGATATTTGTTTTTAGAAAGAATGAATCGAGGGAATATAATCATACTTAATTAAAACCCTACATTTTTCTAGGTTGGTTGACCTTGGCACGAGAATGCAGACGTCGATTCATTGTAGATAATCACATCCAACATTGAAAGATGTTTTGAGGAAGATGGTCAAAGTCACCGACGTTCTTCATGGAGGTAGCATTCTTCGTTGGGGAAGCTTTATCTCAAGGTATCCTCCTCTCCCCAATTCCACCAAATAAAAGTGATAGAAAATAATAAAAAGTGGTTCCCCAAATTAATCGTAGGCACAATTAAAATTGGATCAAATTAAATTGGCTCAATTAAGTGGTGTGTTGGCAAGATTAATGGTATATGTGTTGGAAAAATTAAGGTGGAGGAGGTCAAGAGGCTCTCCCTAATTAATGAGGGGGCTTGAGAGTTTCTCTCAATTAAAAAGGGGGGTTTAGTATTGGGTAGTTTCCATCACCATTACCTCGCATTAGAGGTTATGGTTTCCGTGGTCCCCACCACCTTAACCTCTCATTTGTGATTAAGGTCTGGTGGTCCCCACCTCCATCTTCCATATGGTGGTTTAGTTCAGGTGGAACCCACCTGAAATATCTACATGGAATCTCAAAATAAAATAAAATTTTGTTTATATTATTTTATTATTTCCACGAAAACCCCAATTTTTTTTTACCCACATCCACCTTCCATCAAGGTGAAAGTCTCCTTAAGTGAAAACAGGTGCTTCGAGTTCAACAGTTCCCTCATATTTCAATTTCGAGAACCGGTTCAAAATTTATAAAAACAAGATCTTACATTTACTGAATGTACCCGAACCAAACAACAAAAATTGATTCCAGGCACATCCGGCATCAGAATCCCATAACGTCAATTTTCGAGGACTCTTAAAATTCCCATATATTTTAAAAAATTACATGGAAAATCCTTGTCTTTAAAATTCTAATGTGGTTCAATTTATTTCTATCAAATCAGCTAAGTATTTTTTATGTTGGTTATATTTTATTTTTTACATAGTTATTGAATGTTGGGTATTGTGGTATTTGATTCTTTTTAATTCAATTGAGTATGAATTTTCTTGTATAATTTTATTTTATTTCATATCGATAGGTATTTATTGGTGAAATTATAATTAATTTCATTGGTGTGAGTCATGTAGAGTAGTGGTGTCCTGGTTCATGTCAAATTTGGTTGTATTTTTTTTATTTAAATAAATTTTTTAGCGTTTTAAATTTCTAGTACTTGGTATTCTATTTAATTTTTTATTTTCTTTTATTATATATAATATCCAGAAATTTTTATTAAAATTTCATTGATTATATTATTCATGATTTAAAAAAATTCTAATAGGTTTGTTTTTTTTTGTATCAAATAATACTGCATATATGAGTTTAATTTTTTATTGGGGTTTATGATATTTATATTTGACTAGATGGATTAAATTTAGTAAAATTATAATATTTTTTTATATATTTGGGTTTTCATAAATAATTAATATTTTTTATAATAATATATAAAACTCTATAAAATATGGTAACATTGATTTTATATCATGATGAGATTAAATGGATACCTAAAAATGGTGTTATTTATCATTTAATTTCAATTAACACTTCAAATTATTGTGTTTTTTCCTCACATGGTTAGGATTCCAATTAGATATTATAAGTGACTTTTTTATCTGTGGTATTTTATAACATAAATTATTAAGATACACCATTTTAAAACCATACAGTCACCCATAAAAATTTACTACTCCATTCATAAAAACAAATAAGTGGTTTACACTATTTTTCTACCCCATTCTATTTTCTAATATTGATGGAATTTAAAAGAGTTTATAGATAAATAAATGAAATATAATGTATATATGTTATGTTTAACAATGAATTCAATTGATTCCATGATATTACATTTTTATATAAGATTGTAATTTCCTAATTTTATTATATTTATTTCCATCAACAATAAAATTTCATAAAAAAATATGTTTTATAAAATATATATAAGGGTTTTCTATAAATGAAATTACAATTTCAATTTGTTTCTTAGTAAACATGATTTGTAATGTTGGGATTCCAATAATTAATCAATTTTCCATCCATATATAATGTTTTTCTAGGTTTGCGTAACCATAATAGATATTCAATTTCTTTAATATTATTAAAATTTGTATTTATTAATAGGTTAAATAGATTTTATATTGTTTTAAAGATGTGTTTAATTTATATTACAATTAAATACATATCTATAAAATAAATCTCTATGAACTCAATTTATTTTATGAATCCAAATTTTTTTAATATACATATAATGTGTATTCATCATGTGAAACAATAACAATGAGTTGGTTTCCAATTTTGTTTTTAAATAATATTTTCTGAAGTTATTTTATAAAAATGAGTTATTATTGAATATCATTAAATAAAATGGTGGCAGTGTAATAATTGAATGGATGTGAGATGTGTTATTTACATGGTATATCTATTATACACTCTAAAATTATTTTCTATTTTTATAAAGATTCTTTGTAAATTATCATTTGAACACATGGGTAAAATATTTGGATATTGAGATATAGATGTGACACCAGTTATGATTATGGAATGGATATTATCCCCCATTATCCAAATGAGAAATGAAATTAATACAAAAAGTGGAGGATGGATTGTTCAGAGGTTAATTTTATTTTATTAAATTATATGAATTACATAGAGGAATAATTTTATGCATCCTATTTGACTCTCAATTTACATTCCCTCTCCCTCACCAAAGGATGAAGATTTGTTGGTCTCCGTCCCTACAAAACCTAAGACTCCCTCCTCTCCTTTACAATCACTCACACCCACCACCCTTTACCCTTTGTCACGTCCTCCATTCTATCACCATATGGAAGACCATTCAATAGGGGCCCATTAATATATAAGATAGTAGCTCCCCATTTATATAAATTATTTTTCAAGTAATAGGTTGACACATGAGCATAATAGAGGATGATAATTATAGGTACAAATCTAAATATCATTATATTTAATGATAATTTTTATAATGCTGAATATTTTTCGTCAAAGATGAAAAAACGATACTATGAAGATAAATATGAATAGATCATATATCTGTAATTTGATCATAATGAATATAGTTGTTCAGTTTGAATGCTATGGGGTCCCCACTGATGATTCCATATAATTACTTTGTAAAACTCTAGTCTAGCGGGCGTCAGATCTTGTTTTGATTCAGAGTACTTATGATGACTGGATGAATTGTTAAAAAATGGAATGATAATGTTTTTATTCACATATTTGTTCAATTTTAATACATTAATTTTTAATTTTTTGTAATTAGTTTATTAAATTGTACAATTTAAGAAGTAATCTCTTTTTATTGGTTTTTTTCACTTTAATGGTGCATATCTAACATCATGAATGTGTAAATTGAAATATTTGGTTATGAAATGGAAGAAATTTAAATCGAAATTATGAAATTAATTCAATTACACTTCATTGATTGATAATCAACTATAAGGAAATGTACCTGAATTGGTACCTAGAGTGGAATGAATGGTTTTTAGAGATAATCATCATCATGAGAAACATGAGATATTGAAATTTATATTATTATATTAACCACATTTTACATATATACATGCATATGGGATGGATATTACATTTCATACATTACTAATAAATTAAATGTTATTTATTTCAAGATTTTTCATAAAAAAATGAATCACGTCTAGCTAAACAAATCATCCCTCAAATTATAGGGTCAAAGAGTTTTCCCAAATATAGATCATGTATGGTAAAATTTTATTTATTTTAAATCTGTATAAGGAAAATTTATCTATTGAATACCTTAAATATTTTAATTATATTTGTTTAATCCTGCCAAAGAATTTAGGGATCATTGTCTTGATAATATATATTTTTTTGGATGTCCATTAAATATATAATGGGTGTTATGTCAATGATCCTGCCAATGATGTTGTGGTATAAATTTATTTTTTTCAAAAAATATTTCATATTATTAGTTTTCACCATGTTGATATGTATTTAATAGAATACTATTATTATTTTTTATAGGAAAAAATAAAGTAACTAGGGATGGAAATCCATCATACCCTTTCTTAGTCTCCGATGATGACCTTGTTAGTCCAGCTCTTGGGAAAGAGCATCCTGGATGAGTGAGTAGGATGGTTTTTTAACAATTAATATCTGAGGAAATTGGAAGGGAATAATGTATTACATAAACATCTACTCATTATTGTACTGAAGCATGATATCTTGATGGATCAAGGGAATTTTTTACAATGAAAAACACAATTCATGAAGAGGGGACACATATTAAGATGTGAGATGCCAATGTATATTCTATACATAATGCATTGATTGAATTATCTCAGAAGACAAATAGATCTATTCATGATGATATTTCATCGATGATTGTTAGTGACGAGGTAAATTACAAAACTAAAAATCATATAGTAAACAAATATTTATTTATAAAATGATTAAATTTAAATATAAAACATTTTTTAATATTCTATATAAATTTCATGTAGGTTATAGTAGAATAAAGTGGAGGTTTAGAAGTAGGGGATGTTGATTAAATTTCATCTCATAGTGATTATGGTTCACTAGGGATTGGTGATGATTTTTAGAAAAAAAATATTATAGTTTATTGACAAATTTCTAAAAAAAGCCTTATTTTTTTTTTATCTTCACCACATTATGGTAAAAATAAAAATTATTTTCAATATAAATTTACTCACCTAAAAATATAATTTATATGATTTTCAATTCATAGTTCATATTAGTTTTAACTCTAACCAATATGGTTTGTTTTTTATTTTTCCAACTTATTTTTTTTGATTTCATGATTTAGTGAGCCAGATTTGAAGGTTGTAATTTTCTTAATGTTATATATAGTGGAAATTTAATTGCCAATATATATTTCATAACCACCCATGAATAGTTTTCATGACAGTTTGGTCATATACAAATAAGGATGGTCTCTATATTACACTAACAGACCATCCCTATTTCTATATGGATTAATCGAAAAAATATTCAATGATGTGTGTATCCGAAAATAATAAAAATACATTATTACTCCTATCACAACATTTTTATCAACAATTTAAATGATAAAAAATGTCATTTTAGGTTATGAATATATTATAATGATATTGACTACTATTTAATAATTTTTTACCACATTGAAAATTCAGGAATTATGAAAGACCATTGTTGAGAACACCTAAATTACATTCTTATATTATCAGATTTTTTTTGTGGGGTGATGATATATTTATGAAATTCATCGATCATTTTCGAGAAATAAATGGAATATATTTTTAAACAAAATTTTGGATATCTAAAATAGGAAACAATACTATAAATTATTAGGAATATAAAGAAGTGAAAACTATCGATCCTATTTAAACATTAGATGATTATCATCTTTACAGATTCTAGTATTACGATATTAATATCATAAACTAAAGATCGCCAAAATCAAAATTTAGAAGAGTTTTTTAGAAGCAGTTCACTATATATCTTATAAATTAATTTCATGATTTTAGCAACATTTTTTTAAAGAACATGAAATAAATATTACGAATTTATACAGACCTTGACAAATTCTACCAATCATCATCATTGAATATCTATAAAGTACATCCACAATTATTACCTGATCACCCCAAACATGAACACTTATCCCCTCCCCCTCACCTTCATTCCGGTGTTCCACCCCTCACTGGTGCTCCACTTTCCAATGATCCCCAATGTGTTTGTGACCTATTAGCACTCAAATGTGCAACTTATTTACCCCCAAAAACATTTCCAGTGGTCATCCCCATTATATCCTCTCCCCCACCAGTGCTCATTCCCATTTCCTTAATAGATATATGGTTTCCCCTAAGCCCCCTTGCCTTCATTCTCTACCCAGATATTACCCTCTATACTTTTTGGTATTTTTATTTTGATGAGTATATTTATCTATTTTTAAAATATACATTTAGATTTTTTTAGGAATATGAAGTTATGTGTTCATTTTTAATGAGGTTCCATTTTATTTGTATCAAATATGTTTAGTTTTTGTGATCATGTTTAATATTTAATTTTTTACTTAGTTATTGTAAGTATGGTATTTTGGGGTTTGATTCATTTTAATTCAACCATGTTTTATTTTATTTGGTATAATTTGAATTTTTTTCATTTATATAGGTTTTTATTGGTGAAATTATATTTATTTTGTATGGTGTGACTCATGTAAATTATTGGTGGCCTGGTTCAAGCCAAATTTTGTTGAATATGTATGATATAATTATTGTTTTTTCTTTTTATATTTCTAGTACTGATTAATCTTGTTAGGTTATTTGTTTATTTTTATTATATATAGTATCAATAAAATTATATTAAAATTTCATTGATTATATTATTCCTGATTTATAATAATTCTACTTCAGTTGTCTTGGTTTATATCACATAATACAACATTCGTGAGTATAATTTTTTTTTATGTTTTTTGAATTTTATATTCAGCTAAATGAATTAAAATTTTGAAAATTAAATTTTATATATATATATTGGTTTATATAAAAAACTAATATTTCTTTAAAAATATATTCGGCCATAAATTGTTTTTATAACATTGATTTTATATCATGAAGATATGAAATTAATACATGAAAATGAAGTTACATATCTATGAATTTCAACTAACATTTCAAATTTTATTGATGTTCCTCACACGACCATGCCTCCAAATTAGACATTATAACAGAATTTTTTATCCGGTGTATTTTATGAAATAAATCATTAAGGTTATCCATTTTAAAACCATAATCCCATAAATTAAAATTTACTACCCCATTCTTCAAAACATATAGTTGGGGTACATGGTTTTTCAACCACATCATATTTATTAATATTCATGGAATTTAAAAAAGTTGAAATATAAATAAATGAAATACAATGTATATATGATAATTATATAAACATAATTCAATTTTTTCCATGATATTAATTTTATACAGAAAAAATAAATTTCATTATTTAATTATATTTTTTTTACTTAGACAATAAATTTTTCATAATAAATATTTTTTATAAAATGTATATAGGGGGTTTCTCTAAATGAAATTACTCTTTCTGTTTTTTGACTAAAAATGATTTGTAATGTTGGGTTTTCTATAATTTATCAATTATCCATCCATATATAATGATTTCCTAGGTGTATGTAATCATAATTGATATACAATTTCTTGATTATGATTAAATTTTTTATTCCATAATATGTTTAAAAGATTTTATATTGATTTAATTCTGTATTTCAGTGATCTTACAATTCAATATATATGTATAAAATAAATCTATATAAATTCAATTCATTTTAGAAATCCAAAATTGTATTTTCTATTGAAATAATGTTTTTTTATCATTTGAACCAATAACAGTTAGGTAGTTTACAATTTGGTTTTTAAATTTAAATTTAAATTTTTATTTTATAAAAATTAGTTATTATTAAATATAATTAATTAAAAAGGATGTACTGTAAGATATTAATCGAAGTGAGTTGTGTGATTTACTTGGTGTTTATATTATACACTATATAATAATTTTTATTTATTTATAGATTCTTTAAAAAATTTCATTTGAACTAATGGGTAACATATATGGAAACTGAAAGATGGATGTGACACTAGTTATGATTATTTATTGGAAAATATCGCATGTTATCCAAAGGATAATTGAAATTACTAAAAAAAATTGGTATGGATTTTTCTGATGTGATTTTTTTTAAATTATGGGAATCCCAAATAAGAAGAATTTTACAAATCCTATTCGACTCTCAGTTGACATTTACCCACCCTCACCAATGGAGTATGATCAATTGGTCTCCCTCTCTATAGAATCTGTGATACCCTCCTCTCCTTTACCATCTCTCAAACCCACCCCCTTTACCATCTATCACAAACCTCAATTATATCGGCATCTGGAACACCCTCCATTTTGGGACCATAAATATATAACACATTGGATCCCCATTCAGCTAATTTACTTGTGAGGTAATAGGTTTCCTCTTGAGCATATTAGAGGGTGACAATTGTTGGAGAAATTTTATTAGTCAATAATATTATTTAATTTTTCTACAATACTATCTATTATTCATATTATTTGAAAAAAAATTGACTATAAGGAGAAATATTAACTATTAATATATGTATAATTTGAACATAATGAATATAGTTGTCCAATTTGACTTTTATGGTGTCCTCATAGATGATTCCATAGGACTACTTGGTAAAATTCTAGTATAGCTGGTGGTGGATCTGGGTACCATTCTAGGTAAATTTGATGATCATAGGAATATTAAATTAAATGGAATAATAACGTTATTGATTCACATATAAGTTTATTGTTATTAAATTACTGTGTAATTGAATGTAATTATGTTATTAAATTCTAAAATTTAAAAATGAAACTCTTTTTATAGTTTTTTCTCCACATGAGTGGTTCTTATCTAACTACATGAATGTGGACATTGAAATATAATTTTTTATGAAATGGAATGAATTTAAATGGAAATTATAGAATTAATTAAATTAGACTTCATTGATAGATCTTCAACTATATGTTAATGCACTCGAATGGGTACCTAGAGTGGAAATAATGGTTTTCGTTAATAACCATCATCATTAAAAAACATGGTATATTTAATATATATTATTTTATTAACCACATTTTACTTATATAAATGAATATAGAAAAGATATTACATTTCATTCATTAATAATAAATTAAATTTTATTTATTTCATGATGTTTCATTGAAAATTGAATAACGTTGAGCTAAAAAAATCATCCCTCACCTTATAGCGTCAAATAGTTTTTTCAAAAAAAGATCAACTATGGTAATATTATATTTATTTTAAATATGTATAAGGAATCATTATCAATTATATAATTTTTTTTTGTTATATTTTCTTAATACTTTCAATTAATTTAGGGAACCATGTCTTCATAATATAAAAGTTATTATATGTCTATAAAAATATGATGGGAGTTATGTTAATGAGCATTCAAATGATATTAGGGTATACATTTATTTTTTGTAAAATATTTCTTTTTATTAATTTTCACTATAGTAAAATGTATTTCTTAAAATATGACTGATATTATATTTATTGCTAAATATAGATGAACTAGGGATACCAATTTATTGTGTCGTTTCTATGCCTTCTAGGATGACTTGGTTATTCAAGACCATGGTAAAGATCATCCCGATTTAGTGCATAGGATTGTTTTTTTATAATTACCATCTGAGGACATTATATGGACATCGAGTATTACCACAACATATACATATTATTTTACTAAATCACAAAATTGTGATGGATCAAGGGGTTTTTTACATTGAGAAAAACAATTCAGGGAGATGGGACAAATATAAAGATATAAGATTCAATGATTGATGTTATAGATAAATCAATGATTGAATTATATCTGATGACATATGGAAGATCCAAGAAGATATTTCATCAAGAAGTGTTAGTGAGTAGGTAAACCACTGAGCCTAATATCATATAGAAACCAAAGATTTATTGGTTTCATGTATATTATTAAATATAAAACATTTTTGAACATTCAACACATTTTTCATGTAGATTCCAATAAAATGATGTGAAGGTGAATATGTAGAGGATGTTGATGAAATTTCATCTCATAGTTATTAGGGTTCACTATGGATTGGGGGATGATTTTTAAAAACACATATGATTGTTTATTGAAAAATTTCCCTAATAATACTTATTTTTTATCTTAATCACTTGATTGTAGAAAAAATAATTATTCTCAATATCCTATTTGTATCATAAAAATAAAATTTATAAGATAATGAATTTCAAGTTCATATTAATTTAAAATCTTCGAAATATAATTTTTTTATTTGTCCAATTGAATTGTATTTTTTATTTTGGGATTTAGGGAAGATGATTTAGTTGTTGTTTTTTAATGTGATATTTTGAGGCAATTTAATTTCAACTATATATTTCATATAAATGTTTAGAGGAGAATTAAGATTCCACTATCCTAGGTTAATATATTTTTAGTACCGGTTTCTTCTTCCAAAAAAATGTCCAAAATATGAATTCATTTTAAACCATTTCTATACACTTTATATTTTTAGGAGCAAAAACCACCTCTAAAACTATAAAAAACACTAATCAAATTTTATATGAATGATTATAGAAACATCCATTAAATAGATACAATTGAAATGTGTTGGATTTTGATGAAAACATTAGCATTGATAGTTGTAATGTGTCATGAAAAAATTTGTCGGCGATTCAAAATGACTTAATATAAAATACCCACTAATATTAGTAGATTTTTTTTCTAATATTAGTTATTTGGGTGACCACTCTTAATAATATTTCAATGGAATGGTTGGATTATTACATATATGGAATATTTGGAGAACATCCCTAATGGGGATATAATTTATTTAATTCCACAATTCCCTCAATTTCTATTATTTTAGAGATATTTTTAGATATTGTTAATCATAAAGAAAAAAATACAGACAAGATTTCAAATCTTCATTTTAATATGTAAATAAAATTTTGGAATGTTAAAAATTTGTGTTTTATTTAATGTTTTTTGGTTGTGTTTCTATAATTATTCATTCTACGGTAGAGTTTAAAAATTATTAAGTGAGGATCACCCCGCATGAACAAACTCTAAATAATATTAGAACAAAAATTATGATTACATCATGAAATCCAAAATTAATATTTAAATAATACACATCAATAGAACACATGAATATATACTATATTCCTCTAAATGTGAGTAAAATGATTTGGGATCCCAACACTTCTATTGGAATTCACTTTGTAAGAAAATTTGGTTGGTTCCATGTTTGTGTTGTCATCAGGGATATTCCATTAGATATGATTATTTATAATATGGAGATCCATAATTTTATTTATGTTTTGGTTGAATGTGGGTTATTGATAGTCCAATTATTGAATAGTTTAGATATACCATGAAATATGATGAAGAATCAATGAATGTGAATATATTAAAATTTCATTTATTTTAATTTTCACTATCACTTTCTAAACTATCCAAACCTATTAATGAGAGGTCTAACCATTAATTTATCTAGTTTCCACAATGATAGAATTAGCTTTCAACATAAATATTAATTAATAAATATATTGTTGATCTCATAAATTCATTTTTATGTTTTTTTTGTAGAAAAAAAATTATAAATCAAATCGACCTGAATATTTTATCATGGTTCACCACTATATGACACTACGAAAAAATCACCGGATATCATAGGGTTTTTTATATTGTGATAGTTTAAACCACCAATAATTGTTTGATTGATGGTTTTTGGATATAGACACTAAATTTTCTGTTTTCATCTAACTCACATCACTTACATCCATTTAGCTGTGTTTTTATCACTTTTGGAGGTGGATTCTTCTCCCCCAACATTTCTAGAGTATAGTAGCGTTTTAACTGCTGCAATATTTTATTCAATATTTGGAGAAGAAAATGATGCTAAAAATGTTTATAATTAACCTAAATAAATTTTGACACAATATAGTGGTGGTATGAACCACCTATAAATATCATTGTTATATATAGTGGCATATTAAACATATTATATATTTAACTTTTCAAAAAAATTACAGCTTCCAAATATGCTTCCCCAAAACTAGAAAACATAATTTTTTTTTGAAAAAAACCAGATTCAATAGAATGTAGATTTCAATGAATGAGGAATTTGGAATCATAAAAATGTTATTTTCAGGTTACTAAATAGCTGTTGAAAAGAAATATTTTTTTACCATCAACTGTTTCACATATAAAAAATCTATCTTGAAAGGAAAATGTTTCACGTAACCATCATATGTTTAGTTAACAAGCATCAACAAATCCATAGTGAACCCAAATCCCTACAAGAATAACATTCATCATTAAACTCTACCTCTCCATACCCACTTAATTCTACCAACACAAACATTAAAACTTTGATGAATATTAAACACTGTGTTATATTTAAATTTAAACATGAAACAATTAAAAGAAGGTGTAAAAAATTATTTTCAAGTTGTCTGATTTCCCTACAAACTACTAGTAATCAATGTAATATCTATGCGGATTGATCTTGTTGTATTTTGATATAATTCAATTAACAAAATTTGTAGTGAATTAATCATTCCATCATGAATATCTATATGATACCCCTATTCCAAACTTGTCTAATTCATTATAACAAAATATCTATATCCATATCACTATAGGGAGTCACTATAACCCAGATTAGATGGGGCTACAATCTCCAATGGCCTTGAAATGTCATCATAGGTTAATGGACTCAAACCCATCTTGTACACTTGATTCAGATTCTCCATCATAAGGAAATGACCAAATGGGTCATCCAAGGAGACCCAGAAATATCACATAGAACTAGAATCCAATAGATCATTTATTTTTACCCATAAATATAACATAAATTATGTTTGAACCTAACCTGAAAGTTAATTATTTGTTATGAAATCACATTTAAGGAAAAGTGAGATACCCAAAATTCAACCAGGTACAATAGTAAATAACACTACATAATTGATGAAAACTAACTTCATCCTATGAGAGGTATTCTCCCAATATAATTTTCCACAAATGAATTGTACCTATAATACTGGGACCTCTTTTATTAGATCTTCAATGTGTGTTTAAAGGTAATCCCAAGCCTGCAAGTACTCATCAGTATTTATCTTCCATTCGTTGTGTCCTCAGATTAGGATAATATCTTTTTGGTCAATTCATTCAATTTTCTCACTATTATTGTGTACGTGTATCACTCTTCCCAGCATCCTCACTTCATACCCTTTTGTGGACTTAATTGTAAAGACTTTATACATTAATTATTTTCATAAATGAATAATCAATTCCATAACATGTTCATGTTCTTGAGTAGCCTCCCACTTCTATCCATTAGGCATGAGCGTATTCTTAGTAACCTACTCCTCCAACCACAAATCCTCATATTAGAGTAGATTCCCTTCATGAAGGTCCCAAGAAAGTTGATTTTCTGCCTCACCTTGAGAAACCACCAAGGATTCCAAAATATCATTCCATTTTGTAACCTCATTGACTTCACCAATTTCCCCATGATTCTTCTTGCATCCGTCAACTCCCAAGATCCCTTACTTCTTGCTATTACCTTCTTTTTTAGATGACCATGTCTCCATCGGTTTTGGAAGGAATGAGTAGTCTTTATGCCCCTTTGTTTTCTTCTTATTTTTGGTAATGAAACTCCCCAGATCACTATTTTCCTTATTCCCTCTCATCCTCCTTTGGCTATGAAGACCCTTACCATACACTCCCATTAAAATGTCACATTCATTTTCATATGAGTTTTCCTTTATTAAATATGCTCTAGAAAGGCCACAATGAATTCCCTATAGACAACCATCATCAACTAGGTGATCAAAGTTATTATTAATGTTAATAAAAACATGGTTCTTCTCAGTTAGAGTCCATGATTATCATTCAACACTCTATCATAGCCATGTATTTGTTCTACCTAGTTTTTTACATCCTTATCTCTTCCATCCCCAGTCATTTGTGACACTCCTTCAACATTTATACAAATTCCTGCTCGCATAGGAAGTGCATAAGTTCCATGGATGGAATTATATGTTTCATCCAGGATAACCACACCACTTTCCACTAAGTATGGAGGGTCTTTCCCATCAACATAAGGATATACCAAATCCTTACTCAAGTGTTTGAAGATATCCGCAACCTTCAGATTTCCCTTTGTTATCTTATAATGTAACTTCTCCTCCTTCGGTTGGTACCTGGAGGCACCCATTAATGATGGCTCCATCAGCCCTTCTCCAGATCCAACATCCAAACTATTATCGATGCATCCAGAACCAGTATTTAACTGACTTCCCCGCCTAAAAACCATCATAATAAGACACAATTTTTTTTCACATAGAGTAATAATCATACCACAATTCGAAAAAAGGTTTTTCCCAAGGAATTATTTCCTAACTATAAGCCATATCAAATTAACATTCCATCTATAAACTTCCACTTATGCACATATTTTTGGAGCAACCAAATGACATAATGACCTAGTTCTACTACCAGAGCACATATATCTTCCAACTAGGATTCCTGAAATGTGAACAATTGATGGATTTTCAAATGGAAAAGCATATTCATATTGGAAAAAACATATTTACATTGTTGGGACATCACATTTCATATGAATGTCTAAGGAACACCTAGATATAAAGAAATGGGAACCATTTCACATGGGAGGAGCACTAGAACACACCATGATCAAGTTGCCCACTATTGAAAAATGAATCACGATTACTTTTTTGACATGTTATCCCACAATCTCATGATCCTCTAAATCCCAAAGGATAAAAACATACATTTCAATGGCATAAACTGAAGGACATCACTGTTTGAACCATGCAATTAGAGTTAGATTCAGAAGAGATAAAGGTTTATGGTACGTGGTGGTAGAGATTGAAAGATTAACACATCATTCAAATTGATCTGGCACATTCAAGTTGAGCCAAATTTTGGGTGAGGGAGAAATGTATTCGAGATTGGAGAAGGGGAAAAGGAGCACAATGGATCAACTGGGAGAGGTATGGGTCCCTCCCCTACTAGGGGGACCGGTACAACGACCATTCAAGGATCAACAAACCTAAAAACCGAACCCCACTATGAGTGACTCATTCTATTATAAATTTCAATTTATATTAAATTATATATGTATAAATAAATACTAACATATTGAAAACTTACAATATGATATTTTTAATGAAAAAGGAATTCATACCATAACTTCATTGGCCTTATCATTAACAAACCTCCCATCTAATTTTTATGCACATGCAATCACATTTATATTTGAGAGACATGGTGACCTAAATTCATTGAATACATTAAAAAATACAAATAAACAATTATATATATATATATATAAAATAATTTTTAATTATATATACCTATTCTAATGAATGATTTTCTAGAGTCGATCTTTTTTTAAAAAACTCAATGATCCAACATTGTGAGGGATGATTTTTTACCCAAAATTGATATATTTTTTCATGTAACATCCTAAAATAAATAAAATTTAATTTAATAATAACATATGAAATATATGTTCATTTTAATATTCATGTATATATGTATTATAATATTAATATCATAACATATATTTCCAAACCACATGCTTCTCATAACGGTGGTTATCAAGAAAAACGATCAATTTCTATATAGGTATCCTTTCAGGTAATTTATCATATAGCTACACGCTACTCAATGAAGTAACATTGAACTATGTCTATAATAACCATTTAAAATGTATCCATTTCGTACGTATATATTTCAATTTACACTTTTTTGAAATCATATTCACAACACTAAAGTGGAAATACATTTATTCACCAACATTCATTTTTTATATATTATAAATGAATAACATAATGACATTATATTACACAATAATTTATTAATTGTAAATATATTTGTGAATTAAAAAATTTAATTTTTGAATATTGAGGAACATGCCTCTAATATACATAGGTAACCATATAGGTATCCAAATCCACTACTAGATGTCAATGATTTTTTCCAAGAAATCATGAGACATAATTAGCGGGGACTACAATATATTCAAATAGGAAAACTATCATTATTATGTTCAAATTATAGTCATTTTAATAGTTCAATTTTTTTTCTTTAATTACATTTTTTTAATCTTTTTAAAAAATAGTTTTTAGTACCAAAAAGTGAAATAAATTTATTCACATTAAATTTTATACCTCTAATATCACAATCCAGTATTTATGAAATATAACCCATTCAATCACTATTAATGTAGATAAATCGGGTTCTAGTGTCTCATATGATGATGGGACCATGATAGTGGTTTTCCAGACCCTGAAGGAATCGAGGGAATGATAGATAGTAAATGGGTGGAGTGTGTGAGATATGTTAAAGGATTGGTGGGTGTCGTAGATGAAATATATAGGGAGACTGATGTACCATAATCTATAAGTGTGCTAGATGGAAAATTGATAGATAGGTGACTAGGATCAATGAAATGCTTCCTCCTTGGAATTCCTATCTTGTAATCAAATATATATATATATATATATATATCTTTAGAAACAATAATCCACAACTTATTGTATTAATTTTATTTATATATGGGAAAATGGGGGAAACAACCAATTCATAATCCTAAATGTTATAATATCCATATTACAATTTTCCACTATGTTACTGAAGAGTACAAATGAGAATTTAAAATATTATCTTCAAAAAAATCACAAAAATCATGATATGCTATCTAATAAAAAGAGCATAAAAATGACACATCTCACTTATATTCACCTATTAAAATACATACCATTTAATAAATTATATTAAATAAAAAGTCAATTTTATAACATAACATCAAAAATTAAAAATTCAAACCCAAATGGAAATCCACCTCATGGTTAATGATTCACATGATGAAAATACTGTATTTTTTTATAACATGGTATTTGGATTTATTAAAAAAGTTAAATTCATAAGAAATTATTTTCTAGATATTTATATAAATGTCACATCACTGAAATCCATCTTTAAAATAGTATAAAATCTATTTAACATAGGAATAAATCAAAATAATAATCAAAATCATAAAATAAAATATATATTATGATGAAATACACTAAGAAAAAACTTATATGGGGAATGAAAACTGATAAATTATGTGACACCCAACTTTAGATATCATGTTTAGTCAAAAAAATACTAACAATCATTTATTATAGAGAAATTCCATATAAATATTTCATAATACATATTTTGGGTGTATTTTTTTTTGATATTAAAATGTAATTTAATTATGAAATTGAAATTTTATATAAAACATTAATATCCTGGAAAATGATGAATTCCATTTATAAATTAATCTAGATACATTATATTCCCATTATTTATAAAATATACATGTTTTAAATTCCATGAACATAAGAAAATAGAATGGGGTTGTAAAACCCGACACAATAAATATTTTTTTTTCAGAAGAATGTGATAGTAAATTATAATTTTTTGGTGTATAGTTTTATAATAATGTACATTATTTATTTACGTTATAAAATTACCTAAATAAAAAAAATTACCCATAAAGACTAATTGGTTGCCTTGTTAAGTAAGGATCCAAAATAATAATTTACAAATGTAAATTGAAAATCAGATATAAATACCTTCATTTTGAGGTATACATTTAATTAATTATCGATATCAAATAAATGTTATGAAATTTTATAGACCCCTATATATGCTTAAAACAAATATGAGTGTTTTTAATCCAAAATATAAAAAAACTGAATAAAATTTTAAAGAACTGAATGCATCTAACCCAAATGTAAAAGTATGAAAACCCCCATTAAAAGAATATTATAATCATAGATGTAATATTATGTGGGTTAATCCAATGAAAAAAATTATTTAATTAAAATAAAATTGAAGAATAAAATCCACAATAAGTATGAGATAAATGGATAAAGACATGATATAATAAAACAAACAAACTAAAATGCACTTCCTTATAGTATGAATATCAGATGGAAACTACATTTAATGGAATCAAACAATTTCAACCAAATTTGACACGTTCTAGGACACCATAAAACCAATTTAATCATTCCAATAAAAATTAATGAAATTTAAACCATCTAAATCAATCTTAATAGAATAAAATGAAACATTACCAAAATCAATCAAACTCTGTTGATTGAATATGAATTGATACCAACTCATAACTACCAATAAGAAAGAAATAAAAAAATTAACCAACATGAAGAAACATATCTTATTTGATACTAACAAAACAATACCACATAAAAAATGAACCAATCGCTTTTTATTTTAGTAATAGAAAAAATTTGTAATGGGAAAAAGGAAACAATTTAAAATCACAAATTAAAAATACCATCATGTGGTGAGTGTGAGGCTGAGGGAGATGATATGGGAGAGGGGGGATCTAGGAAAACCATATATCCATGTAAGGTAGGGATAAGAGCACTAGTGAGGGAATGGTGTTGGAGGATATTTGTTCCCTAGAAATGGAACGAGATCAATCATAGGCATGGGTGAGGGGAAACAGTTCGCGAGAACATAATAGTATCAGGGGAAAATGGAGTGTCGTTGAGGGGGTGGAACATTGGATTGATGATTAGAGGGAAGTTTATAGGGTTTAATGTAGGGGGTGTTCAGGTGTGAATGGGGCAGGTGAAAGGATGGGTGATAATAGGAGAAGTGGAGGGGGTGGGGTTCCTGATGAAAAGTCACTTTTTAATAAATTGTTTAGAATTGGTTCATTAAATCGACCCTACAATACAACCAATAAACTATGAATTTGGTGTTGTGGGAAAATACATAGAGGATGGAATTGATATTGATTATATAAACCAATAACCAAACAATATCACTTGTTTTGGTTTCTTAGGTCACTCATTTAAAGTATATTATCTCTTATTAAGTTTTTGTTAGCACCACTACCACTTGAGAATTACTACCCCCATAAAATCCATTAAAACCAACTGCATCAAAGAGAAAAAATATTATCTAACTTTCTATGGAAAATATCATATAATTATTATAGATGAACAATATATATAATGTGTTCCCTTAATGTATTTATCCCCAATAAAGAAACTATTAATTTCTTATTAAGAGTCCTTATATTTTTTTGAAATGTATTGGAATCTCATTAATTTATTTATAAAATTAATTCTTAATTATGTAATTCATTATAAAATAGTTACACCATATCCTTATATTTAATGTTATTTAATGGATGAAAATAAATCTTCTCCCAATTATATTATATGAAATCCACTTTTTTTAAACAATAGTACTTGAATATATCTATCATAATAGATTAAAATATATATATATATTCCGTTTAATAATGATATTTCATTGGATCTTTCATCCTCACCTTTATTCTTCTATAGGTATAGATTTCAATTTTCTTCATATCATAACTATTCATTAATCTAATAAAATTGGATCTTATTATCTACGAATTCTATTATACCAGGTAAATTCTAATTTCAGATTTTGAAATAACTCATAAATTTTCACCATGTATTAGGATGGATATTATCATATGTGAATGTTTTGAATTCCCTTGTTAATATCATATGTAATTCTCAATCAATTAGAATTAATTACATATATGTAAAAAAATGATAAATATGAATATTAATATCAAAATAATCATGTTCCATTACATAATTCTTCAGGACCCAGGATCATAAAACCACTATTAGATGTAGTTATGTTTTTTATGAATAGATTTACACTATATGAATTTTAATATTGTTAGTGAATCCCCTGATTATTTACCTAAAACAATGCACACTAAAATGTTTGTAATAAATCATAGTTTAATGCTCTTATGAAAAAATTATTAGTTCCATGGTGAATGCTACTTTATGAAAATGTTCTTGTGTCTTGATCAAAACCACTACAATGTAGAAAATTTAATAATATGATATATATTTTAATTACATGGTTCAATAACCACCAATATCATAAATTTTAAAAAACATATATGACATATAAATATATAGAAATGTCATAAATTGAAAAATAGGTATAAAAAATATCAAAATACCATTAAAATATTAGAATATATCAAACATTAATACATCCCTATTCTAATAATGTTTCATTCTAATTACCATTTATCCATGACCCTAAATCCTTTCAAACATCATTTATGGGTAAATCTGTTTCCCTGTTGAGTGTGAAAAGACTCTCTATCTAATCATTGAAACACAATTCATTGGTTAAATAAATTATTATTTATTATTAAATTGTTTGGATTTTATACCTGGTAATCACACACACTATTTCATAATATAAAATATGATTAAAAAAATTAAATTCAACTCCTTTATTAACAAATGACATAACAAAATGTATGGAGGGGCTCCCACATCGAATTGTCATACTCTATGGGAATAAATCATTAAATAGATAATCCTTATAGCGTAGCGACATTAGATCCCATGATTAAGAAGCTGAAGGAGAAAGATGAGGTAGATTAGTTGATTTTCATAAATATGGTCAAATGAATATTTTTACAAGAATAAATTTTATGTTTTTGAATAGTTCTTATAACTTTTTAGTTCACAATCTAAAACCTATTCTTATCATCTATATTAATATATATCCTCACACCCCAAATTTGAATGTTGTGAGTAATAGGATAAAATCCCTATCTTCTTCTTAGTGAAACCATACATAAGATTCCATTGCTCTAATATACACACTTAATTGGATTTTTTCTCACCTATGCATGCACATGGATGCTCTACTTCACCCACAATTTCAACCGTATTTATTTTATGAACGGATCTAGAATTGTTTTATCACTCCCCATTAATGCATGGTTGAGTGATTCTTTTTTTGGAGGTAAAGCGTGGCATAAGAAATGAAAATTTCTCATTATATTCCAATTACCAGAACAGACCACCCCTAGGGCAACGATACAAGTATATAAACCCTTGAAAAAAAAATTCTTAATTAATAATATAATTACTCTAGAATATAACTTCTTCATCATATATAACTTCTTATTCATATTTTAATTCCAAAATTAAATTAACAGGAATTCTAAAAAATTCATTATTATGCACTTAATAAATCCAAAACTATCTTGTTTTTTATTATAAAAAAATGATACATTTTATTTCTGAAAAAATCCATGATCACATATTATAAAAAATAAGAATAAATTCTAAACATAACCATTCCATAAATATATGGGACTACTAATCAGCCTCTTGGATTTGGATTAAAATATTCACTTGAAAATACTCCTTGATAACAACTTATGATAAATACAAACAATATTGGAACTCTGTAAAACATATTCTCAAAAATTATAAAGTAGAGAGTCAATGATCGTCTTCTCCCCCTAGAATCATATATTAAATTTTTGATTCACAACTGACGCATGAATTCACCCCCTAGGTCAATATCTTCTATGTATCATTTATGAATATCAACAATCAAAATATTATTTTGGAATTTTCATGTTTTTAGTTATTAATGTATTAGTTTGTCGAAATATTTATCCATTATTTTTTTATATCACTCACAAGAAGTGTAATATAAAAAATTAAATATTATCGTATGAAATTTAAATAATTTTTAATAACACATATGAGAAAATGATTGATGTTATGAAAGATGAATTAGTGAAAAATAGGGTTTTCACATAATATTGTAAGTTTTAATTTTTAGTTGCATGACTAAGTTATTGTAGGAGAGGTTGTTAATAATATTCTCATGTTAATTTTAGGGAAAATATGTTTTATGTATGAATCAGTTAACAAAATTCTCCACATCAATTTTTAGATAACTTACATTAATAATAGTTTATCACATCAGTTTTAAAATAAATTATGTGACAAATTCTAAAAAAATATTCCTATAAACCAGTTAAAAATGCTTAATCCGATGTGGTTTTTCACATCAATTATATGTAAATAAACATGTGAAACCATTTATCAGGTCCATTTTTTAAAAGAATCCGATATTATAAATAATTTTGTACACTGGTTAATAAAATTTTAATGAGATATAAAATATTTGGCATCGTCTATAGAATAAATATTGTCAATTTATGTCCAATTTTTCAACTAAATTAAAGTCTAATTAGTAAAAAAACAAACCAAAAATATAAAAAATTACTGGAGAATAGAAAATATTAACAGAAAACATATTTAGTTTATCAATAAAATTTAATTTTGAACATTAAAATGTATAATTAAAATAATCTAAAACACAATCAGAAAAGTTATATAATCCACCCATTATTTTTGAAATGTTTCATAGCTCCAATTGAGTTAAAGGATGAGGGTCATACAAAATATAAAAATAAATAAAATCATTGAACATGTATTTTTAATATAATGATGGAAAAATTAAAGGAATTTTTTATGAAAAAATATATACTTCTGAGGTTTTTAAACATCCACGATGTGATTATTTCAACCATAAATCCAAAAAAATATATCCATTTAAAATTGATCCATTAATAATAAACTTATGATTAATGATTTTTTTTTCAATAGAAAATATTATTTTGATTACATAGATAAACAAAATTGTAATTATAAATGAAAACTACCACTTACATTTACGTATCTTATCTTTATGTCCTTTCCTATTGTCTCCCTAAAATATTGACATGAAATTTTTTATACTAACTTGTATGAAATAAATTTAAATCTATCTATTCTATATACATGTATTGAAATATTAAAATTAGTGTATTAAATACATTAATGATATTATCTTGAACATCACCCTTGATATGCCATTTCAAGTAAAGTTTCTTATCTGATGGTCAAAAACTACCTAGCATATATTGTACACTAATATATTAAATAATATAATATCAATGTTTATTTAGTGAAGATAGATAACACATTATAATATATAACATTTATACCATTGATGATAAGGAACAAACCAACACACTATTGAACTATTTTCAAATCATTTGGCAATATTAATGTTTCCTTCAATATCACCCATTGTCCTCTATGTTGGTTACATGTATATGGGGTCCCAAAATTTATATAATTATTCTATTCCATGAAGAATAAAATGTGAAAAATTTACTTACTACAAAACAATATAATAATTAATTTTAAATTAAAAAATAAAGTTAAAAGATATATGATAATTTAGTCATAGGATGAACACTTGCATAAAATTTTGTCCTAAATTTGCTCAAGTTATAAGCTCCAAGATACCTTTCATTAATGGACTCATAGTCATTTCATTGCTTCAAATGGTATGTTCTACAATAATTTCTTAAAAATACAACTAAAAATATAAATATTTTAATAATCATTCATTCTTAGATGATTTTTTATCTATATACATAATAGCATATAATTGTTGTTGTCTGAATAGTATGTTATTTCATTTAATTTCCTCATATAAAAAATTGAAAAATTATATAAATTTTAAAATTTTAAAAAATATAAAAAATAATGTAATGACCCCACACTAGTTACCTAGAGTGGGTGAATTACATTAATACATTGGAATGATTAAAAGGATTAAAGTCCCGAATAACTGAGCAGTTTAGCAGTATTGGAAATTATATTACATACATGTATGCTATATTAGTATTTCTAACATACAAAACAACATAAATAATCCTTCGAGAATTCCATTTATCCCGTATCTTAACATTGAATCTCAATCAAAAAACACTTCTTGGGATCATGGGAAAATAATACAAACTAATGGGGTGATCTCAGATGCTCAGTAATGGTAAATAATTTAGTGGATGCTATAAAAATTTAAGGCAAGATGTGTTATAAAAATAATAGTGTTTTAAACATAAAATTGAACATAATTTGAAAAAAAACATTACCATATTAAAATACACATGTATATTATACTATTTGAATAATCACATGTAATAACTAATTTCATAAGGAGGTAATGCATAATGGTGTACATCATAACCTCATAGTGAAGGCCTCATGCCAAGAATTAAATTTTTTCCAAGGCCTTGTGCCAACACACTTGTTGGTATCATGAGACCTACTAAAGCAACAAGGAGCTATAACAGGTCCACCCATCACTTACTATGTCCAATACATTCCTCATATGAAAAGGATAAAACATGACATAAACATTCGTATTAAAACATGCATACAAAATGATTATATTTGAACCATAAACCGTGAATGGTATAAAAATAACACATCCATAGAAAAACATATCAAAATATCCTTCTATACAATATAGAATATTGTATTATAATATATAACCCTCAATAAAGAATAATATATAGTGAAGGATGTTGATTTAGTTGATAATGATCACTAAAACTCTTTAAGGGATATATCTTTTTTTTCATAAAATCCATTACAAGTCGCATAATTTAGAAAAGAATAAAATTAAAATATTTTTTTCAATCAAAGTGTCCCATAGCAGTTGGAAAATTTTCAAATGAATTATCATTTCAAAACATTCATGTTCATATAAAAAATCATTAAAATCAATTTGAAAACACGGGCATTAATTCAAGGGGCTTAGAATGATAAATCATTAAAACATTTAAAATGATGATCTAGATAAATATACTCACCCATAAACCCATAAAATATTTTTTAAAAACAATATAATGAAATATGGGTATCGATGATAAGTATGTACCAGAAAATACTTACACATGAACAATCTCGGATAATAATGAGATTGAGGAAATAGCCCATACCTTGAATTTTCATTTGGCTGAGGGTACTCTTAACCCCATGTAAAATGAAAATAGTCTGTTATTAAATTATAAACAAACGATATTAATATTTATTTTATTATACATTATTACTTTATGAGTTTATACTATCCATTTAATAATGATTTCCATGTTAAATTAACATTCGGGTAATAATCTCTTTCTTTATCGTACTTGTTTTAACATGTTATTTTTTATCGTATCATTTAGATCATGATTTAAATACATCTATAATATATACAGTATTTATATATCATATATATTTAGAAGTTAATATTAATAATATATAGATATATGAAATGTAAAACACCATTTATAGAGACGGTAGGCTATACATACGCATAAATAATGTTTCAATTTTTATATCATATTGAATGAAAGTAAGTAAATAAGATATATGTAATTACATATACATATATATATATATATATATATATATTTCAGGTACCATTATTATTTCATATATTACATACTTATTAATAATATAAATATTTATAATCCTCATTGAATGGTGAACCTGGAAATGAATCTCATCGCGTCGTGGAGACAGTAATCCATGCGTACACACGAGCGAGGATATCATTTCATTAATGATTAAAAAATGTTGAATTAGATGGTATAATAATTTTAAAGAAAAATTATCATGTTATTTTAATTATTTACTAACATATTAATCTTAATTATTTCAATCTATATTACTTATTGTTGAATAAACAATTACACCACGGTGTGAAGACGGTAAGCCGTACGTACACACTCATGGTGGGATAATCATCCATAGGATGGATAGAATAATGAATATGGTTGTGACATATTTATAATGAAATCAATGTATGTAAAAGTTACTGCAGTTATTATTATGATATGGTAATAACAATGAATGATTATGTGGATGAAGAAAAGTACTTGAAAGAGGGTGGTGAAATTATTACAACTACTTCATGTTTTTCCTTGAGTTTATCAAAATTGCTCCTTAATTTGGATTTCTAAAATATGTAAGGAAACTAGGTTAAAGTGAGGGAATTTGGTAGGATATTTTGGAATGGTTTGGCCAATCCAAATGGCTTTAGAGTGTTATTTTGAGAGAAGGGCCAATTCCCTTTTATAATAGGTTGATGGTTAATTTAATAAAAAATTAAAGTAATAATTTATTATAAAATAATATTCGGTTTATAATGACTCCAAATGAATTCATTTATACCCTTAGGTTGTTATGGGTATAAATTCTCTCAACCAATAAGTTTTAGACAAGTATAGGTTTCCATTTAAACCTTATATTTTATATTTAACTCTTAGTTAAATAGTTTAACTTTTACCATGTCTCTTGGTATTTTTATATTACATGGATAATAAACATACATTAATAAGACAAGAGAACCCCATGTGGTTCATGATTAATATATATATATTATATATTTCTTTTGTCCTATAATTATATTTTTAGGTATAATATATCAATTAATAATATAGTATTTGTTTTAAAAAAACAATTATGTCTATTTAGACAATATTTAGTATTTAAATTTTTTGAAATCCATAAAAACATTACCACTTCGAATAGAATTTATTTAAACAACCATAACATGTCATATTAACCAATAAAATTAGTTTAATTCATCATTAGACTCAATTTACATTTTTTTGTATATTTATAATATCAACTAATTTATTATTTCATTAATATTGTAATTACTGCATCATCATTATGTAATAAATAAATTAGATTACTTATGTCTCAAAACTATAAATAAAACTCTATTATTTATAAAATATTTTAATCTTTATAGTGAATAATTATAGTCGAACTTATATTTTTTGTAACTCTCATTAAAAATAGTTTAGTTATTAAACACTGAATTTAACTCTTTTAACTCTTCTTTAAATAAAATAATAATAAATGTCTGAATCTAATCCAAGTATACAAAAAAGGATAATATTTTATTAATAATGTATTTTTGGTTGTATTATACTTATCCAATAGAATGTGGAAATGTGTTAGGGTAATTATGATATCATTTTTACCCTTAATTACCCTATTTACTTTTAACCGTGGTAAATTAAATTCAAAAGTTACTATTCACGAAAAATTATTTTCATCTTATTGAACCAAACATTATGTACTTATATTAACTATGTGTTTAAGATTTTTGAAATTCAACTCACAGAAGCGGTAACATTATATTTTATGCAAATTTGCAAATGCTCCAAGGAGGTTGGTAAATGAAGATAAATAATTCAATAAAATTTTTATATATCTAAACATATTATAGAATGACTCTAATGAATTAAATTTTACCTATGTAGGTATTATGTATCTATTTTTACATAAAATAAATTTACATAAAATAAATAATTATATATATAAAATGTAGGTTTTAAAAAATAACTCATTGTTTTTCACTATTCACCAAAAATTGATTGTTTTTAGAAAAACACGAAAAAATCACCCTAATATAACTTTGATATTATGAATTCAAAAATCATGTATATTTTAGAAAATTAAAAACATAGAAGTTTCATTTATTAATTTAAAATTAATTCCCGTTGTCAAATCCAAAAAGTGGGTTTTTAAAAAGTAAAAACTATAAAAAGATTGACATCTTTTGATGAAAAATTTAAATGAGAAAATACATATAATAAACTACATTGTATTTAATGATAAAAATATAATATAATTATACATTAAATACATACAAATGAATAATTTTACACTATAAAATATTTCAATTAAAAAAGATGTTTTCAATTATAACACAATATTTTTCACTATTCATCAAAATATGAATGCTTTTAGAAAAGTACAAAAATTATACAAAAACAAAATTATTTTATTTCCCAACTGTAATGAATAATTTAATTTCATTATATTTAATGAATAGAATTGTCAAATATTTGTTTTAAGAAGCGTTCACCAACAAAAGGTGATAAAATCTATTTTTTGAAAAATATGTTTTTTATCTAAAAAAATTAATTTCTTCAAATATTATGTCTAAGAAACACATAATATTGATGTTAAAATTATATAATGTATATAATTTTCAAAATATAGTTATTACTATTCATAACCTCTTTTGAATGGAATGTTTTGTATGTTGTGGTGCGCTCGAACTCGATGTTGCATGTAGCGCAAGCTATTGATTTACATTAATGAGATAACGTACTATGAAATCATGGGGTGTTAAATTATCCCCTCCATCAATAAATTGAATCCTCACAAATTTAAATAGTTCTTCTTAAATAAACGGTTAAAAAAAGAAAAATACCGTTGTGGAAATCCCATATTGGAAATTATTTTAAAAAAAATAATCTTAATAATAGGGAGAGGTAAATTGAAAAGTCACCACCAAATATTGATCTATATTTGGAGAACATTTTTGAAAATTAGAGACACATTTTAGGAGGAAAACATAAAAATTATTGGGAGTGATTGAGATCATCATTCACAAACAAGTGTACAATTGTGATTCTCAAAGCCATCAATCTATGATGATTTAAAATATCATCAGTTGAACAAAACATAAGGTATTTGGAGAACACATTTTTGGTTTTAGGATCTCTTCCCTATAGTTTATGAATTAATTTATTCATATAATTAGTTGAGAAAATATAAATAACATATAGGGTTTCATCCTTTAAAAAATTCCTACCAGAAACTTATATTTCACTCCAAAAGATAATAGAATTAAAAAATATTATATTTATCCTCATACTATAGGTTTCCAAAAATAATTACCTTATAATTCATTTTTCAGACTATTTATAAAAAACTACATTATACAAACCAGGACATCAAGTAGGACAGTGGTAGGTGATGCTCCCTTTTCGCCCTTCAGTTGGGGTTCAAGTTAGTCGGCCTTCCCGAATGCGACGGGTTGTCGACCATCCTCCAGGTCGTCCCTTTTATAAAAATAAAAAAAATAATCATAAGAAATGATTTAACCCTAACAATTTTATCCAATGTCATACTCAACTGATTCCAACCTTTTTTCTTATCCAAAATACTTCCGTCCAAACTCACAGTCCAAATTTTATGAGGAATGTAAACACAATGATGATCATTTTTTCCATGTAATAACATGTGAATAACTTCAACATATAATATTTTAAAACACAATAACTCTCTGAATTACCATAAAACCTTATTAATTACTTTCATTCTCCCTTATTACTTAATGAATACTAGATATACACCTTCTATCTGTAAATGTTGTAAAATCCAACAATGATGAAATATACATAGCAATAATAAGTTTTAATGTATTCAAGAATATCCAATATTATTTATCCAAATAAATCATATATTATTCCAAAATCACAACCTCAGTATCAAAACCATCTTATGGTTTATCTTTCACTGAACCATATATTTAACCAAATAATTTACCTGTTATTGAGTCTCTTTTTTGGTTCTACACAATCACATGCCCATAATGAAATAGCACTAAATTACAATACTTTTATAGTCTATAATTTTTATAACATGTATATCATTAATAAAATACTCAAATTACACAATAAATTAATAAAAAAATAATAAATCTAATCATTCCTCTTCATATTTGATGGTATCATAACTTTATTATTATCCAATAACAGCTTTTGGGGTGTAATCTGATGATTTGGAAATTTCTTTGCCTAGTGTCCCAACTGTTTACAGATGAAGTATTGTACATTTGAGACCTTTTTCTTACCCTTGAAATCATGTATATAGTGTCCTTTTCTCCAAAATTATAAGAAACTCACATTCCCTTCAATCATTAACCAAGGTGATTTATTCAACAGTTATCACATTTGTAAAAATCTTTCTTTCCCATTTTCCTTTTATTCATCTTTCACTCTTCTATCCTTTTCTTCTCCTACATCTCTTAAAATCCATAGGACTCAAAGAATAATTTACCTATCTTGTTAACACATGATATTTTTTCGTCATATGATGAGAATACATGGGAGATAATTTCCCTTTTAATTGTTGGCATAATACTACGAAGGATATGATACTTCTTAATATTTCGATCATGCGTATTGAATGAATTATCATTCCTTATTATAGGTGCCATTTCTAAACAATGGCATACACAAATATAGTTAATGAATCAAAATGCATAATTCCATAGTTGTAAAATACCTAACATAAATTGAAAAGATTATGCATATAATCTATAATCATAAAAAAAATTATTTGAGGAAGTATTTACTTATAAATCCTTCATAATTTCTTATTTTGAAAAAGTGATTTATACAAAACATATTCCCTAGGAGTGTCATAAACAAAAGTGCAGAAAGGCCCATTGTGGTGTAATAGGATACCCTGGGTCAAGCCCGAAACTCCTTGTCAGAGTTTTCACACCTAGGTATATCTGTGCCGGAGCTGGATTTACCTAATCATATCCAAATAGGGATGTATTTTTTTTGTAAAATTAACAAAATATCTACATTATAAAAATTTGAGAAAGATATTCTATACTAATACTCAAATTCTACTATAGGTTGAAGTTCTATAATCAGAGATTTTCTAAATCTATTTACACGGTTGTTGCTAAACATTATATAATACCAACTCTAACGCACATACCCCAGTTACCTAGAGTTGGTGAATTATGTTAATACATTGGCATGATTATAATTAATCATGTCATATAGGGATGATCAATATAGCTGTATTGGAAAATAGATTACATACATGAACATTACATTACACTTTCTAAAATAAAAAACATAAAAAATAATATTTGTAGAACACTATTGTTCCCATAGATTAACTATGTATCTCAATCATGAAACACTTCTTTGGATACTAGGAAAATTAAAAATAATAAAGGGGTATTCTCAGATGCTCAGTAAGGGTAAATTATTTAGTATAAGATATAATCTTTTAAGGCAAGATGTGTAATAAAAATTATATCCTTATAAACATAAATATGAACATAATATGGAAAAATAAATCAAACATTACCATTTTGACATTCACATGGATATTATAATAGTCAAATAATCACATGTAATAACTAATTTCCTAATGAGGGAATGCATAATGCCAGAAATCCTAACCACATCGTCAAGGCCTCATGCCAAGACTACAGATAATTGTTTTGCCAAGGCCTTGTTCTGAGACACTAGTGTTTCTCATGAGACCTACCAATGCACCAAGAAGCTATATAGGACTGCACTCATCACTTACTATGTTCAATACAATCCTCATATAAAAAGGCTGGACCATAACAAAAACATTCATAATAAAACTAGCTTATAAAATGTTAATAAATGAACCGTAAACCATGAATGGTATAAAAATAACACATCCATGATCAAACATATCAACATATCCTTCATTATAATATTAAATAATGAGATGTAATTAATTAACTACAATCAAGAATAATATCTAGTAAAGGATGTTATCTTAGTTGAAAATGATCAGTAAAACTCTTTAAGAGAAATATCCAATTTTCATGAAATCATTTTAAAGTCGCACAATTTAGAAAGGATGAAATTAAAAAGAAACTGTTGAATCAAAGTTCCCAAAACCACATTGAAACTTTTTAAAATAACTATCATTACAAAACATTCATGTTCATATAAATAAATCCTTAATATCATTTTGAAAAAATTGTAATTAATTAAAGGGATTTATAAAGTTAAATAATTAAAACAATTAAAATGATGATCTAGATAAATATTCCCCCCCATTAAACCTTAAATTATTCTTTTTTAATTTTTTTATTATATGTGGGTATCTATGAAATGTATTTACCAAAAAATACTTACACATGAACGATCTTGGATTATAATGAGATTGAGGAAATAACCCATACCTTGAATTTTTATTTTGTCAATGTTACACTTAACATCCTATATAATGACCATTGTATGTTATTAAATTATAACAGAACCATTTTAATATATATTATATTATAAAAAATTCATTTATTACCTTATACGACCCATTTAATACTTATTTCTATGTAAAATTAACATTCAATGTAATAATCTATTTCTTTGTCGTACATGTTTTATCTTGTTATTCAGGATCGTATCATTTAGATAATGTTTAAATTTCTTCCAAAATATAAATATGATATATATATATCAGATATATTTAATATATAAAAATTTATAATAGATATATATATGAAATGGAAAAAACCGTTTATTGAGATGGTAAGCCGTACGTACGCAAAAACGTTGTTTCTGTTTTCATATCGTATAGAACGAAATTAAGTGAATAAGATATATGTTTTTACATAAATAAATACACACACACACACACAAATATATATATTTTTACAATACAATTATTATGTCATATATTACATATTTATTAATAATATAAATTTTTATAATCATCGTTGAATGGTGAACGTGGATATGAATCTCATCGCGTCATGGAGAAGTTAATTTGTATGTACGCATGAGGGAGGATATCATTTCCTTAATGATTAAAAGGTGCGGATTTGTATGGTATAATAAATTTACAGAAACATTATCATGCTATATTCATTATTTACTTACATATTACGTATCATTATATCAATCCAAATAACATACTGTTGAATAACAAATTACACCACGAGGTGGAGACGGTATGATGTATGTACTCAGGCATGGTGACATTATCAATTCATAGGATTAATAGAATAAGGAATATGGATGTTCCATATTTATAATAAAATCACAGTATATATATGGTACAATATTTATTATTTTTTAAGGTAATAACCACGAAATCCGAAGTGGAAGAAGAAAATAACATGAAAGAGGGTGGTTAAAATATTACATCTTCATTGAGTGTTTCTTTTTTGAGTTGATCAAAGGTGCTACTTAGGTTGTCTTTCTGATCAAATTAAGGAATCTAGGTTTATGTGGGGGATTTTGGGAGGAGATTTGGGTAGGTGTTGGCCGGGAAAAATGGCTTTGGAGGTGTGATTTTGAGAGAAGGGGATGTTCCCTTTTATAAGTGGGGTGAGGGTAACTTTTGGAAAATATTAAAGGATTAATTTTTTATGCAATCATGATCGGTTTATAATGTCACCAAATGAATTTATTTATATCCTTAGGTGGTTATGGGTCTAAATAGTCTCAAAAAATTGGTTTTATACAAGTTTAGGTTTCCATTTTAACCTTATATTTTATATTTAAATCTTAACTAAATAGTTTAACTTTTACCATGTATCTTTGTATTTTTATATTTAATGGTCAATAAACAAACTATAACAAGACCATAGAACCCCATGTGGTTCATTATTAATATATCTAACCTTATATATGTCCTGAGGCCAATCCTTTAATTTTTAGGAATATTATATCAATTAATAATATAGTATTTTTGTGTTAAAAACTCAATTATGTCAATTTTGATACTTTTTAGTAATTTTTTTTAAATCCATAATAACATTATAACATCGAATAAAATTTATTTAACCAAACCTAAAATTTCATATTAACCTATAAATATAGTGTAATTCATCAAAAGTCTCAATTTACATTTATATGGATATCTATAATATCAATTATTTTAATATTTACGTAATATGGTAATTACGACATCATCATTGTGTCATAAATAAAATAAATTATATAACCATGTGTTTAGGATTTTTTAAATTCAACTCAGAGAAGCGGTAAAATTTTTTATACAAATTTTTAAATGCACCTAAGAGGTGGATAAAAGACGGTAAAATGTTTAATAAAATTTTAATATTTCTAAACATATTATAGAATTACAACAATTGATTACATTAATCTTATTTAAGTATTATGTATCAATTTTGAATAAAAATAAATTTAAATAATATTAATTAATATTTAAATAAAAAGTTTGTTTTAAAAAATAACTTAGTGTTTTTCACTATTCACTAAAATTTAATGTTTTTAGAAAAATACCAAAAAATAAACCTAAGAAAATTATTAAATTCTGAATTCCAATATGAAAAATATTTTACCAAATTAATAACATAGTTGATGCATTTATTAATTTAAAATTAAATCTCGTTGTCAGAACCAAGAATTGAGTTTTTAAGAAGTAAAGACTATCAAAAGAATGACATGTGTTTATATCAAATTTAATAGAGAAATTAAATATAATGACAGACACTATATTAAATGATAAAAAAATAATCTAATTATCCTTCAAAACCTTTAAAATTCATAATTTAACACTATAAAATATTTCTATTAAAAAATTTGTTTTCAATTAAAACATTGTATTTTTCACTATTCGTTAAAATATGAATGTTATCAGAAAAGTACCAAAAATATACCCAAACTAAATTGTTTATGACTAGATTATAAAGAAGAATTTAATTTAATTTAATTTAATAAATAAAAGGGTCAAATATTGGTTTTAAAAAGGGTTCTCCATTAACTAGTGGTCGAATTACATTTTTTAAAAAATTAGTCTTTTATCTTAAAAAAAGAATTTGTTCTTATATTATGTCTATGAAACACATAATATAGATGTTAAATTTATAGAAATTATATAAGATTAATAATAAGGATAATACAAGTCATAATCACTTTTGAATGGCTAGTTCGGTATGTTGTGGTGCGCTTGAACTCTGTATTGTGTGTAGCGCAAGTTATTGAATTACTTTAATGAGATAACATACTATGAAATATTCAGGTGTTAAAAATATGAAATTAAGGATATAATATTAACATACCTCAATGGTTATTTATTTTATAATTATGGATTTCCAAACGATAAATGGTTGGTAAAATTTTCAACTATTGTAATATCGTATATGAAAAATGGTAATCTTACTGGTATATTTGTAATATCCTTTATAGTGACCCTAAGATTCTATATCTTTAATTGTTGATGATATAAAATTTCCCCAATATATTTTACAATCTCATTTTCTACCGTTAGATATTGGGGATCCTCATCATAAATATCACTATAAATGGTATGTTTGAGGAGGAGGTGGTGCATGATTAGGAAATGTTGGAGGAGGTGGAAGAGTGGTTTTAGTTGGAAGAGGATTAGTAGTTGGATCCTTAACATGAAAGTATGATTTCATGTATAAAATAAAAGAATGTACTAATGATATATTATCATTTATTATCTCTCCAACTTCCCCAACATTATATACTATATATTATATTATATTTTTATATAAATCCTACGGTGAAGAAGGTAGAGAAATACAAAACAATATTTTTAATGATACACCTTTCAGGTCTCATGGTTCCGAAACCTAGTTTTTGTGATACCCAATATAGCACCTAAAATATCATTCTTACCCTTATATATTATTTTCCCCCATGATACCTACATATCTACATATTCATATATAGAATATTTTAAAAAAATATATAATTGAATCACAATATATAATAATTTGATTTCAATTAAATAACATAAATAAATTAAATAGATTCACACAATCTTCTCAGCTAATAAATTTTAAATAATCAAAAGATATATTTTCTTTTCGATCATCATGTATCTCTTCTATTTTTCCAATCTATCTTGGTAAAGAAGATTTAGCCTTTATAATGTATGAACAAAATACTTTATTTTTTTCTAAATTTTATGCTATCAATTTTTTCTTCCATTATTCTACATCCTCTATAAGATAATTTTAGAGGGTATATGATATTGGATTAGTGATCTAGATATTATCTAATTTTATATAAATAAATATTTATAAGTTAATTAATATAAATAAACATCTTAAAAATAACATTTTACTTACCAATATTTTTTAACTAACATCTACTTTAAATAGAAAAAAAATATTGTATCGTCATCAACAAATAGATTTATATTACATAGATTGTTATATTTTTATCCCCCAAAAATGAAATATCATGTGGTGTTTGATTAAAAATAAATCAATATCCTAAAATTAATTACTAATCACTGTTGTAACACCCCAAGCTTCCATGGTATGTTTCTATTTGAATAATACATTAAATTACGTTCTATGAAACATTAAGTTCTTGCACACCACGACCAATCAATCTATCTATTAATAATAGTAACACACACTTTATAAAATTTTATAAATATTCTTTTTCCAAATGGACTATATTTTTTGATTCTTAAAATAAAAATTACCTTAGGGTGAATTTTTTGTATTTTTATGAAAACATTCAATTTTTGATGAATACTGAAAAACACTATGTTTTTATTTAATACCGACATTAACTTAAATTATTATTATTTTTATTTAAATTTATTTTATGTCGAAATAGATACATAATTCCTATATTAGTTCAATGTATTTTAATGAAGACATTTTATAATAAGATTCGATATATAAAGTTTTATTGAATTTTGTAACGTCTTTTACCCACCTTGTAGACACGTTAGAAAATTTTCATAAAATGTAATTTTACCACTTCTACAAATTTAATTTCAAAAATACTATAGACACGGTTGAAATCAATATGTAAAATGTGGTTCAATAAGTTGAATATAATTTTTGGTGAATGGTGACTTTTGAATTTTATTTACCATAGTTAAAATTAAATAGTGTAATTAATAGTAAAAATGATATTATAATTACCTTAACACGTGACTTAATTCTATTGGATATGTTTTTTTGTCAAAAATAAACCTTAAGAACAAAATATGATCCTCTTTCATCAAAATTCACTAGATTAGGACATTTATTATTATTTTATTTAATGACGTGTTAACAATGATTAATTTAAATGTTCATAACTAAAAAAATTTTAATACATGGTTATACATAAGGTAAATTATACAATAAATATTCATTATAAATATATAATGATTTACAACGTAATGGTATTTTATTTGTAATATTTAGACATTAAATAATTTAATTTATTTATCAAAACATGATGATGCAGTAATTTGCTTATTAATGTAAGAATAAAAGAACCGATAATATAAATATCCAAATAAATGTAAATTGAGAATTTTTATACATTAACGCATTTTCTATGTTAGTATTCCATGTTAGGATTTATTTAATTTATTTTGATTGATGTAATCATTTGTTTACTTTCACAAAAACCAAATACTAATTAGTGTTTAAATTTACATAAATGAGTTTTTAAAAAATATACTATATTATTAATTGATATAATATTTCTAAAAATCAACGGTTTGGACAAAGGACTTAGATAAGGTTATTTATGTCAATAAATAACAACATTTTGTTCTGTTCTCATTTTATAGTAATTTATTAACAATTTATTATAATAGAACCATAATAGAACGAAAATGATAAACAATTTAAATAAGAGTTAAATCTAAACGATAAGGTTAATATGGTTACATACACCTATCTAAATCCTATTTTTTGAGATTTCATATACCCATACATTCCTTATTCCTTAATTAAATCTTTTTGGAGCCATTATAAATCGAATATTATTGTATAATAAATAAATATTTCAAACATTTCCTAATGTGACTCTCACCTGTCGTATAAAAGGGTACTTCCCCTTCTCTCAAAATCACACATCCAAATACATTTGGGTTGGCCAAACCCTTTTAAAATATCCTACCATATACCGTTAATTAAACATATATGCCTTATTTGATCAAAAATCAATCCTATGGAGACATTTTGATCAAATCAAATGGAAAGATCCAAAGAAGTGGTAATTATTCCATCACCTATTTCAAAGTTATTTTCTTCTTCAACTTCCTATTTATTTGTATTCTACAAACCAAAATAATAACTCCTGTGCTTTACACATACTATTATGTTATCATGATATAACCATATTCCTTATTCTATCAATCCGATGAATGGAAATGTCACCAAACATGCGTACGTACGGCTTACCGTCTCCACGTCATGGTGTATTTTGTTATTAAACACATAATTATTTGAATGGGGATAATAATGAGTATAAATGATGTCAATAATAAATATAAAATTTTAATGATTCTATAAATTAAGCATAATATACAATTATAAACTATTTAACCAACAATAGAATTATATTGTCACTCGTGCGTACGTACAGATTACCGTCACCATGAACGTGATTTGATTCATTACCCATCAAAACCATTCATGAATAAATTTGATTTTATCATTTAAAAATAATTTATATGAACTTAATATAAATATGTAAATGAATCAAATACATCCAATCCATAACAAAAATTAAGTACATAACAAAACATATAATGGAAAATGAATCAGTTGACACCCAAAATGATTATACTACTAAAATAACATTAACATAGAAATATTAGAAGATCATATATGATATCATATTTATATATGTGTTCTGAAGATTCCCTTACATGATTATATAATTATATTCAATATAAATTTTTATTTATTAATTATGTGACTTTTAAATGATTTCAAAATAGAAAGAGATATTTCCATCAAATAGTTTGGATTTAATTTATGTCAACATCCATTGATGGATTTCACGTTGTTTTGACTTTGATTTATTATGATACAATCATAAATATTGTATTGAATGTTTTGTGACTTTTTTTACTGTGACTTTAATATTTTTATACCATTCATGTTTTATGGTTTAATTATTGGCATTTTTTCTTCTAGTATTAATACGAATGCATATATTATGTTTCAATATTTTCATATAAAGATTGCAGTAGACATAGTAAGTGACAGGTGGAGCTTGCTATATCTCATCGATGCATCGGTAGGTTCATGATACAATCTAGTGTCTTGGCACAAGGCCTTGGTAAAATCATAGTGTATTCTTGGAATGAGTCCTTGAATTTGGGGTTATGATGTCCGACATTATGCACACCATCATTAGGAAAATAGCTATTGATATTACATGTGATTAATATACTAGTATAATATCCTTGTAAATAATTAAATGGAATTATTTGATTTATCTATTCCATATAATGCTGAACTTTATGCTCAGAAGGATTTTGTTTTAGTCTTATACACTGCCTTAAATGTTTATACTTATTTATGAAATTTCATGTTATAATTTAATACTTACTGAGTATCTGTGCTCACCCCTTTCTAATTTTTTTCCCAGGATGTTACGAAGTATATTATGAATGATCTACAGGGATAAGATATGCGTTATGAGTGTGTTCTATAAAGACACAATGTTTTTTTAATTCATAATGTAATGTAAAACTTATGTATGTATCTTTTACTTACAAGGCTACTAAACAGATTGGTCTTTTGGGATATGATTCATTGTATCATGAAAATGTTAATTATTAATTCACCAACTCTGGGTAACAAGGGTTAGGCTTTTATAGTTAGTATCATAAGACGTTTATTACAATCCTTGGAAACTATATTTAGAAAAACTCTAATTATGAATCATTACCTTAAGATAGACTTTGAGGATTAGTATTGAAGAGCATACTAGAAGTTTTGTACTGTATATATTTTTTGAGTTTTCCATGTAATACATCCTTATCTGGATATGAGTATGGAGAGGATCCTTTTGAACATATGTATCGAGGATTGAAAACTATGACAAGGAGTTTCAGGCTTGAATAGAGGTATCCTGGTGTACAATAATGGGCATTGTTGCACTCTTGGTTACGAAACTCCCAGAAGATATATTTACTATAATTCAAATTTTAATTACAAGATATTATGAAGGATTTATGAATAAATATATCCTCAATGAAAACATTTTTTATGATAATGGATTATATCCATAAGCTGTTAAATTTATGATAGGTATTTTACTAGTTTGGAATTGTGTATTGTGATTCATAAATTAATCTAGTGTATTACATCGATTAGAAATGGTGCCTAGAGGAATAAATGGAACTCGTATCAACACACATAATCCATGTATTTATTTCCCTCCTACTGAAGATAATTATGGTGGAGTTGGTGATGAAACTGGTGCTGAACAACTTATAACCATACTGGGACAACTCACTCTAGTTATGAATAAAAACTGTAACTATATGGATCACCCTCATCCACAACACGGTTCATTAATGTTAGAACTCTTCTTGAGAAAAAAACCAATTTAATGAAATGGAACTATAAATAAATTTGTGTCTGAGAAATAGATATGTTCATTAGAGAAAATATTTCATGATTTGGGGAGTGGAAAATCGGTTGAAGTTGTCATTGCAGTTTACCGCCACACGGGAGAAGCAGAAATAATAGTGGCCATTAATTAAAAACACAATGGAGGATGAAGAAGTTTCTTATAGGGAATGAAGGGATATTAAAGATATTTTTATTGAAAAATATTTTCTTTATGGCCAAAGAGAATATTTGGAAAGACAATTTCAGAGTCTGAGGAAAAAAGAGGATGATAATGTTGTAATGTTTGAGGATAACATTATAAGAATGACAAGGCATGAAAAAGATATTATATGCAACCCTAGGAGTAATTTTCATCGATTATTTGATGTGTTAAAACACCTTCTCTATCGAGAAAATTTCTCGCAATCCTTCTCATCATATGAAGATATTGTCTCATGTGCTATCAATAAAGAAAAGTAATTCTTTATATCTTATGACCTAAAATTAAAGCAAGAGAAGAAGATATCTTCTAAACACAGTAGAAATGGAAATAAGGGAAGAAGGGAATACTTGAATTTCCATTCTATAGTAATGGTTGGAAGAAACACCTTGGTACATACCGGAAGGGAATGGGAGTGTGTTACACGTGTGGTGAAAAAGGCCACCATGCTCACAATTAAAAGTCAATTAAAGAGGATGTCAATATTGAATGCCATCATTGTAGATAAATGGGACATTATGAAATTGAATGTCCTAAGTGCCAAAGAATCATACCTTAAAAAAGGCCATGGGAAAAAGGCCATGCTTATGAAATCACTACTACTACGCTTGAAGCTCCAAATGACATTGTGGCAGGTAATTTAAGCATTTCCTCAAATTTAGCCAAAGTTTTATTGTATTCTGGATCATCACATTGTTTCATATCTTCCTAGTTTTCTATGAAAATTTGACATTTTCAATTTTACTTCAAAACATAGTAGTCATTCAAAACTCATAAGGGTAGTATCATTGCAACAATTTTTTGTCAATCAGTTACCATTATGGAATATAAATGTTCTTTATCTACAAATATTATTATCATAACAATTATTGAATGTGATATAATCCTCAGCATGGATTGGAAATTAGATCACGTGGAAAAAACATTATTGTAAGATGAAGGAGGATAATTTTTTTGTTGATGATAAGGAATATATTTACATTATAGGAGAAACATACCCATATAATTCTTATCTATAATCACGCCTAGTATATCTACTAAATTAAATTATTTGATTGTAAGGGAGGGAAATTACTAAGGGTTTGGAAAGGAATGTTTAAATAGAGTATGTACATATTTTTTTAGATAGAGATGATTTTTTTCTCGAGGATTTAACTGTAAATCCTCCAGAATGTGAAATTGAGTTTTCTATTGATTTAATTCTTAGTTAAAGACCCATATTGAAGACCCCTTATAGAATAGACACTGTGGAATTAGTGTAACTATAGAAAAAACTAGGTAAATTTAGTAATAATGGAATTATTCCCCCTAGTGATTCTCTATGGAAATATATTGTTATTTTTGTTATGAAGACTGATGGATCTATGAGGTTTTGCATTGACTACAGGGAGATCAATTCTATCTCAATAAAGAACATGTATCCCCAAACTCTCATTGATGATTCATTTTATTATCAACATAGAGCTCAATATTTTTCAATGATTGACTTCGATTTGGATATTCTTAGTTGTGCATAAAAAAGTAAATCATTCCAAAGTCAACATATCTAACCAGATATGGGCATTACAAGTTTACAATAATGCCTTTTGGACTGACTAATTCACCCTCTATCCTCATGGATCTAATAAATAGAGTTTTCAAGGAAGGTTATTATTACATTTTAGTGGTATTTAATGATGATATATTAGTACACTCCAAATTCTATAAAGATCATGAAAATTACATGCATACTATTCTAATAAATCTTACAGTAAATTAATTATATTGGAATTTTATCAAGTATGAATTCTGGTTTCATGAGATTCTTATTATTGGATATATTGTCTCTAAGGATGGAATCTATGTTGATCCTTATAAGAAAATAAAAATCCAATAATGGAAAGCACCGGTGAGTATAACTGAGGTATATAGTTTTATTGGTTTAGCAGGTTGTTATCGGAATTTCATAAATAATTTTTCCAGATTGGCTAAACCATTAATCAATCTCATAAGTAAGGTGGTTAAATTTGTTTTTAAAAAAGAGTGTGAAGAATTTTTTGATGAACTGGAGAGTATATTATTGTATTATCCTATCTAGACTCTACCATTTGGGAATTATGTGTTTGTTATTTATTGTGATACTTCAAAGAAAGGACTTGGTTGTTTTCTTTTGGTAGAATGATATGGTTTTCACCTATGCATCACTGTAGTAAAACATTCATGAAAAAAACTATCCTACTCATGATCTTGAGTTAGCAGCTGTAATCATTGTTATAATGATATGTAGACACTATCTATATGGTAAAAAATGTGACATATATACCGATCACAAGAGTCTGAAGTATATTTTCTCACATAAATAACACAACATGGGGAAAAGGGGATGGCTTGAACTAATAATGAATTATGATTTCACTATACACTAAAACCCGGGGATGGAAAATAAGGTGGATGATTCTTTGAGCAGAAAGGATCATGGAGTTTCGAACAAGATGAGGGTTGCACGTGATACTATGTTCTTGGATATAGTAAAGATGTATATTGGAATAATCATGGAAGTTGAAACATTGATACTTTTTCAAATTGTTTCCAAAAAATATTTACTACAAAGGATAATATGTTTTTAGATTAATGATAAGAAGTTTCAAAATAAAATTGAAGCATTTAATGTAAGGATATTGATTGATATCATATATGAAGATGAAATTATGAAATATGGGAAGAGAATTTGTGTTCCTTCCATAACTGATATAAAAATGGAATTGTTGGATGATGCTCATAGCTCCAAATCCTCTATACACCCTTTTATAACTAATATGTATAGTGATTTAATGGAAAATTTTCTATGGGACAACATGAAGAGGTAGATTTAGGAATATGTGTAAAGATATATAGTATTTCAACAGATTGAGGATGGATGAAAACATCCTAGAGGAGTCATGGAAAATTTTCCCATACCTGAGTGGAAATAGTATGATATTACAATGGACTTTGTCATGGGGCAACCAAATAAACCTAGAAGAAATGATGCAATATAGGTCATTGTTGATCATCTTACCATGTCAGCACATTTTCATTCTATAAGAGAATATTTGCCACTTGAATGTTTGGAATGAATTTATATCAATGAAGCTGTAAGAATTCATGGTGTAACCCTATTAATTGTTTCGGATCATGATCCCTGTTTTACATCATAATTCTAGAAAATTATTCAGAAATCCATAGATACTGAACTTCATTGGAGCAGTGCCTACCACCCTCAAACTGATGGAAAATCATAACAAACAATTCAAACATTATAAGACATGTAGAGATCATTCTCACTTATCTTTAATGGTTTGTGGGATCATTTTTACCTCTGTTATAATTTTCATATAACAATAGATTCCATTATAGTATTCTTATGGCACCATATAAAGCATTATATAGAAAGAGAAGTCACACACCATCTTGATGGGATGATGTTGGTGAATGAAAACTCATAGGCATAGAACATGTTGAGGAAAAAATGAAAAAGGTGATGATTATCCAAACACACATCAAAGCAGATCATTTTAGGAAAATAGCTATGCTAATAAATGAAGGAAGGATTAAGAATATCAAGTAGGAGATCATATTTCCTTGAAGTAATCTCCATGGAAGGGTGTTGTATGATTCAGTAAGAAGGGTAAATTGATTCGTATTTACATTGAAACATTCAAAATTCTAAAACAAATTATAGTTGTTGTTTACCACTTGTCATTACCACCAGGTCTCTCTAAAGATCATGATGTCCTCCTCGTATCACTATTAAAAAGATGAATTCTTAATACAACACATGTAATCACATTGGATTAATTATAACTGAACCAAATCTATCTTATTGAGAATATCCTATCAAAATTCTTGATACTAGAGTACATGTATTGAGAAACCGTATCACTCGTCTGGTAAATATTTTTGGAGAAACCATATGATGGAATATGCAATGTGGGAACCTGAAGAACATGTTATGAAGAACCTCCCAAATCATTTAATGTAGTAGTATTCTAGAAATTTCAAGGATGAAATTATTTTAAGGAGGGAATAATGTAACAACCAATCATCCATGGTACGTTTGAATTTGAATAATATAGTAACTTCTGTTGTACTCAACACCGAGTTCTAGGACACCACGACCAATCAAACTAGCCATTATGAATAGTAATGACCATTTTTTGAAATTTTATAAATTTTATTGTTAATAATGGACTTCATTTTTGGTTTCGGAATATCAAAATTAGATTTGGATGGTTTTTTGGTATTTTTTTCAAATATTCAATTTTTGATGAATAGTGGAAAACACTGCATTATTATTTAGAACTGAATTTCATTTAAATATTTATTTTTTAAATTTAAATTTATTTTATGTAAAAATAGACATATAATACCTAAATAGGTTGAAGGTAATTAGTTTGTTTCATTTTATAATAATATTAGATATATAAAACTTTATTGAATTTTTTATCTTTTTTTACACACCTTCAAGGCACGTAAGCATATTTGAATAAAACATAATTTTACCGCTTCTCTGAATTGAATTTCAAAAATAAACGAGACACAGTTCACATCGGTATGTAAAATGTGGTTCAATAAGATGATAATAATTTTTGGTCAATAATAACTTTTGATTTTTATTTACCACATTTTAAAGTAAATAGGTTAATTAAAGGTAATAATGATATTATAATTACATGAACAGTTGTCCTAATTCTGCTAGATAATTTTTTATCGATCAAAATAAACCTAAGGAATAAAATATGAACTCTTTGATCTACCTGTATCAGATTAGGATATTTATGATTATTTTATTTAGAGAAGAGTTAAATGTTAAAAATTTAAATTTTAATAACTAAATCATTTATAATATTGGTTAATACATTAGAAAAATAAGTCTATTCGTATTAATTATAAATATTAAATTATTTCCTTCATAATGATAATTTATTTATATATATTAGACATTAAATAACTAAATATATTTTTGACACATTGATGATGTAGTAATTACCTTATAAATGAAATATTATAATAATTGATATTATAAACATCCAAATGAATGTAAATTGATAAATTTGATGCATTACATTAATTATGTAGATTAGTACAAAATTTTAGGATTGATTTAATTTTTGTTTTCTAGGTAATAATGTTTTTCATACTCTCACAAAAAACAAATACTAAATATTGTAAAAATGGACATAAATGTTTTTTAAATAAATACTACATTATTATTTGTTATAATATATATAAATATCTAAGGTTCATTTGAAGGATGAAGATAATGTTATATATGACAATAATTAACCACTTGGGGTTATCTTGTCTTTTTATGGTATGATTATTAAATATTTTTTTATAAAAATACTACAATACATGGTAAAAGCTAATCAATTTAATTAAGAGTTAAATCTAAAATAAAAGGTTAATATGGTGGCCTATACCTATTCATAACTTTTTTTGAGTTGTTTTAGACACATTCCCACATATTCCATGAAATAAATCCTTTTTAATCAATTAGAAACTGAATATGTTGGTTTAAAAAATTAATATTTCACGATATTCCTAGAGTGACCCTCACCTCCCTTATAAAAAGGTACTTACCCTTCTCTGAAAATCACAACTCCAAAGCCATTTGTATCTTCCAAAAACTACTCCAATATCCTCTAAACTACCCACATATTATCTTAGATGCCTTTATTTGACCAGAAATTCTACCTATGGAGCCCTTTTGATCATATCAAAAGGAAGCACTCGATGAAGAGGTAATAAATCCATCACCTCTTTCGAAGTTCTTTTTTTTCTTCCACTTCAAATTTCATTGTTGTTTCCACAACAAAAAAACAACAAAAATACCTTATAAATTATATTATGTTGTTATATTAAAACCATATTCACTATTTTATCCATCCGATGAATGAAAATGTAACCATACATTTGTATGTATGACATACTGTATCCACGTCGTGATGTAGATTGTTATTCAGCACTTCATTATTTGGATGGGTATAATAATGAGTATAATTGATGTAATTAATAAATATAACTTGTTATTGATTATGTATATTTAATATAACATCGTTTTATATATGATTTCACCATAAATAGAATGATATTATCGCTCATGTGTACATACGGATTATCGTCTCCACGAACGTGATGAGATTCATTCCCCATCGTAACCATTCATGAATAAATTTCATTTTATGATTAGAAAATAAAACTTAAGGAGTTAATATAATTCTAGCTATTAATAAATATATGATTCCCATGTCAAACATGACTTAAAAAAGAAACATATAAAGAAAAATTAATCAGTTAACTCCTGAAAAGATGATACAGCTAAAATATCATTAACAGAGAAATATTAGAAGAACATAGATGACATAATATTTATGTTTGAGTTTATTTAATAATTTAATAATACTTATTTCACAATTATACAAGATGTTAATCTACCCTCTACTACAGAAAATTACAATGTAATGGTTGATTTTACAATCTCTTTATTATCTGTGGTTATTAACACGTATGTTTCTACTCGACCTCATCATCATCCACATATATGTTTCCTAAAAATCTATTTGAATCCATATATACTATTTACTAGACTATGGGTTAAATTGATTTATTTCATAAATTTATGTTTTATAATTTCTTTAGAAAGAATCATTCTCTCGTATTCCTAACAATGTACTTTATGACCTTTTCGATATATTATGGTAAGAATGTTTTTTAACTTATATGACGGGTGCATCTATTTTCCACCATTATAATACATTCAACTCTTACCTTACAAAATTATATGAATATTTTAAAAATAAAAGTTTTCATTTATAATTATTTTACTTTTAAATGATTTCCAAATAGAATGAAATATTTCTCTCAAATAGTTTTGATTTCATCTAGTTTAACATCAATTGATAGATTTTGCATTTGTTTGAATTTGATTCAATATGATAGAATCTTCCATATTGTATGAAGGTTTTGTGATATGTTTGAATGTGGATGTGATATTCTTCTACCATTCATGGTATACAGTTAATGTATTGACATTTCGTATAGTATTATTAATAAGAATATTTATATTATGTTCCAACCATTTAATATGAGGAAGGCATTGTCTTTAGTAAGTGATAGTTGGAGCCCGTTATAGATGCTCGATGCATCGGTACGTCTCATGAGACAAACTAGTGTCTTGTAAGATGGCCTTGAAAGAATCTTATTTGTAGTCTTGGTATGATGCCTTTACAATGAAGTTATGATTTCAGACATTATACATTCCATCATTATTAAATTAGTTATCAATATTACATGTGATTATTAGACTAGTTGAATATCCATGTAAATAAGTAAATGACATTATTTTATTTATATTTTCCATATTGTGATAAAATTTATTTTCAAAAGGATTGTATATATTTCCTTAAATGTTTAAGCTTATTTATGAAAGTTTACACTATATTGTTATCCTTACTGATCATCTGAACTAACACCTTTCTTATCTTTTATTTTTTCCAGTATGTGAATATGAATATTATGAATAATCTATAGTAATAGGCTATGGGATATTAGTGTGTTCTGATTAGATACAATGTTGTTTTTTAATACATTATGTAATGAATAACTTCTGTATGTATCTTGTACTTCCAAGCCTACTAAACTGACCAGTCTTTCAGGACATGATTCCTTGTATCATGCCAATGTTAAGTAACAATGCACCAACTCTTAGTAATTGGGGTCTGGGAATTTCAACAGCCCATAATATCATCTTATATTTTTTTATCTTATGTAATATAATTATATATGTGTATCCTATATAAGTAAAATTATTTCAAAATATATAAAATAACAACTATTGATGTCACCAAAATTTTCTCCCATAATTGAGATTGTGTCACTTTTTCAAAAAATAGGCAAACATAAATGTAAATTCTATCATATCCTTTATTCGTAAATATAATTAATTTTAGAAATTTTATTCATTTTAGACTCCTATAAATATAAATATCACCAAATTCAACTACTATCCACTTATCCTGTATATGAGAACCATGTAATTTTTTTAAACATGTGTTATCGCATTAACCATTTTCTGGATGTATTCTATACTATTACATAATTAGATTGATCCTATGAAAAAGGATAAATAGGCTCAAAAACAAGATTAAATATATAGTCCTCCCATATGTATGTGTATTCTCCTCTATAAAATCTCATAGTGAATCATATGTTTCATTATACATTTTCATACAAATAAATTTAACACAACGTTTGTATAAATGTAAAAAATTCAAATAATACATCTAAAAATAAATATTAAATTTAAAATTAACCAAAAAAAGTAAACCTAACTAATCATATTTGAATTCATAATTTATATTTTTTATCTAAAATTAAATCAACCCTAATGAGGGATTGAATGATATAATTTAATAAAATAAAATAAAACTACTATAATAAAAATTGACTAAAAACATGAAAATGATAAAAGTATAATTACCAAACCACTCTTATTATATTCATTATAAAATCTACATTGTAATATAACATTATGAAGAATATTTTTTCTTCAAAAAATGGTGAATCAATATTAATAATGATCCAAAATATTAAACAATTTTTATGCAAAATGTAATTTCATTTTAATTTAATATGTTATACATTTTTTGATTTTAAACATATTAAAATAAATAAGTATTTTTTCCATAAGATAAATAGATATAATTTTTTTAAAGGTTGATATAATTTATATATGGTAAATTTAAAAAAATTAAATGTGAAGAAGAAAACATATTATATTAATTATATTATGTATTATAATAAAATATAAAACAATTATATCAACCATTTTATGAAAAAAGACATTTTTTTGTTAATTTTAATATTTTTAAATTAAATTAGGATTATTTTCAAAGATTTCACCCTCGTGATTGTTTTTATAGAAAAAAATTATTCTATAATGTATTCATCAATATTCTCTTTAAATAATTACAAGGAAGTAGGGATCTCCCAAAATGCAGCATTATTGTCATGTTTTTCTTCAGTAACATACTATTTTATTTTAATGTAAATTGGTAGATAAATTCATATCAGATTGATCAAGATATTTTTTTATATGATTTCTTGATAAAATAATGAAATGTGTTTTTAATCTATATATATTAAATATTTTCATAATGAATTCATTTTATCTAACATTATTCCTACATATTACGCATTTTTAATTAATCATAGGGAAAAAATTAATTTAATATAAATCCCATATTTCATTAATGACTTGATTATATGAACTAGAAATGGATATAATGTTATTATATTTAGAAATATAGACATGAATTAACTATATGAACACCAATACACTATTTTTTTAACCACACTATTTTTTTCCAGATTATTCATAAGACATATTTATCCATTAATGTCACACCCAGATCAGGTTATCATATTTATACATAGACCAAACACTACCCATGAATACATTTCTAATGAATATGATCAACCTTTAATGGACTCCTTCAACTATTGAATTTTTTTATGATTGTTCAAGAGCCACATATCTTTATTCCTTGAATATGATTGTTTTAACTTATTAATTATCATTGTTATCTGTGAATTAGAATAATATATGTTATTTATGATGTTTAATAATATATTTTTTATTTTCTCACCTGCCAATGATTTTAAATTAATAACAATTAACCTGATTCCTTAAAAATTTTCTCATTCATAGAGATATGTCAATAAATCATTGATCTCCACTACTAAAAATTACCATGTACAAAAATATGCAACCTCAACATAAATATACCTCTAAATAGTATATGAATAATTTAAATATGGATTCGTAATATATCCCTTCAATATGATCATATAAATATTAACTAGATTCACCCAACATATATGTATTGGTATACAAATCATTATTTCAACACTAAATTTATACTTAAATTCCCAATTATAACAATAACTTGAGGAAAATAAATTTATATTTTATAAAGAATATCAGCATAATCATTATCCAAACTTTTCAAGGAATTAAAATAATTCCCCATTTTGTAAATTTAATTTAAGAAATAAAACACCGTTATAGTATACATTGTTTCATTAATTGGAAATATTCCATGATATAATATAGGTATGAATTGAGGCATCCTGATTTGGCATTCATGATATTTCAGTCAATGCTACATATTTTTTATGTGGAAAAATATTATTTAAAATTTTAAAATAACATTTATTAATTTTGATAGCATAAATAAATTGAAATATCAATTTTTCACTATTGGATAATTTATAACAAATGATTGGTGGATATGATCATTTTATATTAGGAGTGGCTATTATCCCTAAATGTATTCCCATTTAGTGTTATAATGATATTTCATTTAACCCATATTTCATGAATCCTTTTATACCTAATAGTGTTCTAGGATATATTATATATATAAATATATATTATTTGAAATAAACATGATATAAATGGTATATTTGACCCCATGATGACTCCGATATGGATATGAAAAAAGTATAGATGGTTTCCTCAAAATAATTCTATATGTACATGTTTTTGTCTTTATGAATGTGACATAAATATTTTTAAGAATATCAAAATAATGATCATTGGAAAACTATTTTTATGAAATATAAAAATCCTGTGAGCTATTGAATTCAAATTTAAATCCTTGATATGGGTCGGCTATACATATAAACAATTGGCGACTAGTATATGTCATTTAACGATGTCTCAGTTATCAATATGTTATCATTTTTCAATTATACTCATTCTTTATGTGCATTAACAAAATAAAAAGAAAACTTTCTACAGGTTGTGATTTCATTTATAGCTAACATAGTCATTTCATAGAGACAAAAAAGTTATACATTAAATAAATCATACACTATAATATATTCCTCCCCAAAAAATTCAAAACCATAAATTAATGGTGAACGGATAACATGTACCACAAAAATATAATGAGTTTATTCATTTATTTATGTATTACTAGTATATATCATGATTGTGTTATTTATCAAGATATTCCTAGGGAGTTTTACTCTTGTTGGTTTTTTCGTGTGGTGCACATTATGAGTATGATAGGTAAAAACTATGATAGGTCTCCAGAAAATGGTGGAAGGAATAAAATTGATTTGTGGGAAGGAACGAGGTTGGTTTATGGTTTGGGTAAACCATTGTTGTGTATAAGGGAAATCATGTGATCCTATCATAACATGGGATAGTATATCATGAATAGTTAGTGAATGATTTGTATAATTTTTTGAGCTAACAATGCAGAGTGGTTTCTTGAGGTATTAGATATCGTAATATTGGCCCACTTTTTCACAACCACGTGGCTACCCCATGAGGCATACAGTTATCCCTACAAATTTTTTTGTATCTCATTCTATTTATCCTATTAATAAATTTTCCCCTAAAACACTCATAACATGATCTTTATTTTCTACCAATGAGTGATATATATTTCCCTTTAGTTAGTGGGTGATGTTTAAGATATTTGGAGGCTGTTAGAGATGCATATTTACTAGTAGGTGTAAGTCCATGGATATTATTCATTGGTATATTGTACTTCTCATTATATAAATATTTTATATAATCTATTGTTTATGGATCCATGTTCCATGATAGTAATTATGATGTTTAGTGGTCAATTTTTAGTAGTAATTTTGTTCCATGATTTAGTATAGAGAATTGGTGTGTCATTTTTGGTTTACAGCAGTGTTCCTGAGGTAGGTGACATATCTATGGAATGAAATTGATTAGTACCTGATGGAATAATATTATTTAAATAGTATTATTGAATTTGTTTTTAACTTTTTTTGAACCTATGGTGGAATTCATTATTTATCACTGTATAGAAATTTTTGGAAGTAAATTGGTTTCTATGAAAAATATTTTATAAAATTTTAAAAGGAAGTTACCAAAATTTGGATTGGTTTGAAACATATAATTTAGCAGCTGAAATTATTTAAGGAATAAAATATTTTGAATTAAATTACATTATATAATGTTGGAATACATTAATTGTGATGATTTTTATGGGATGAATAATTTTTGTAATGGTCCACCATCAATGGGATTGTGTATTGATGTGATGATTCACCATCAATTGTAACACATATAATTAATGTTTGTTTGTCATTAGGTGTTTGAACAATGATATGATTATGAAAAATGGAATTGAGAGTGTTTTTAATACCTTTATATATTTCTTTTTTTTGATAAATTTATTTTATTGCAAACCTATTTTGGATTTGAAATGAACAATTTTAAACTATTTCTAAACTATTTTATAAAAACTAAGGTAACTAGTTCTTATCCAGGAGGAATGAGTTGGAATGTCATTTGGGAAATAGTATTGAGTTTAATCTCACCCACATCATATGCACTATTGTTTATTTCTAGATATCATATATTGAGACACATGTAATGTGAATTTCACTCAGTTATTTATTGTTAAATCATTATACAATGGGAATTGAATTTTGAGGTTTTTTTATTGATGGTTAGGAGTTAATGAGTTGATGTCATTGAATTATTTTAGTTTTCTTGGTTTTAGTTTCCTCATTTACTCTGATATGGTTGTTGGGTTACTAATAATTTGAGTTTTATTTACTTGTAAACATTCATCATTTAGTTGTTTTTGACTATTTAAATGAATTCTGGATGTTTTCTCATGAATTGGGAAATCATTCTCCAAATATGAATTACCCCCTCTCATTTATTTATATCCAATGGTTTTTCAGGGTACTCAATTAATTCTAGAAACACCCAATGCCTCTTGAAATTCTAGTGGGTGAGGGGTGATAGGTTGAAAATGATATCATTTTTTGATACTCATGTTTCAAACATGGTATGTTTACATGTGTTCTGTATTATAGAATGGAATATCATTTTTGAAACCTAGTATGCAGGGAATTAAAATGTTTAGCTAAACTATTTATACATAATATCATGTTATGAAGGGGTTTGGATACATGACTACTTTTTGACACATCTATATTAATTATCACCTCATCGTTGTTGTTTTAGTCAAAGATAGATTCACGAAATGAATTGAAAATATAAATTATTTCTTGGAAATAATTGTTCATTATTGAGTTGATGATTTATAAAAATATAGAAATGTTATTCTTTTAATATTGATGGGAATTATTTTATAACATTATTTTTTGGAATGGAATGATGGTGGTATTTTTAAAATGGATAAAAACAATATTTTAGAAAAATATTATTATGGATATATATTTATTTATATGTTTAAATATGGCATATTGAAATAAAAAAGAATTCGATTTCATGATACTGAGACTATATAGAGTGTTTTTCCTATAGATAATTTCTGAAGGAATGAACCATATAAACCAATCAAAAGAGGTTTTACGAATATGGTTGAACATGAGCCATAAGATAAACAATAGTCGGTACGATGTACTTTCATGGGGTTTTAATTTGTTAATAGACGGAGAAATAATGATAATCCAAGGAAAGTATATCATCATTATTAATTCTGAAAATATAATATATCCATCTTTCAAAGATTTTCATATCCAAAAAATGATGACATAAGGATGAATAGGATGAACTGAACCATTGATTTCAATGGCACATAGGTTGAGATAAAAGTATACTTTTCGACCATCATGTTGGAGGATGTTGAATAATATAGAGGTGTTTAGCAGTTTAGGGTATAGTTAATCAAGTCATTTCATGGGAAAATTTTATTGAATTTTTTTAATAAATATTTATATCTTCAAACATTCATATATTTTAGATAAATGATATTATTTTTATTTTTCTAAGAGAAACACATGATAAGAGAGTATGTGGAAAAAATTATGAATTTAGATTTTTTTAGTTGAGGTTCCTATTTTTGCAACCTTGAAGGAATGAAATTTTATGTCCTGGATGAAGTGATAAATTTATTCAATGATTTCCATCCTTTGTATAATGGATTATAAATATACGGTCATAAGTGAAACAACAGTAGAAAGAGATATCTCAGGAAACATGATATGCAGATGCATGTATATTTCTACATGAACATGTTAGAAGTACCATATTATGAATAATTTGAAGAGGTACACATATATCAAGAGTAGTGGAACATATCAAATTATGACTATATGATTAATCTACTAACCTACTTGATAGAAGAGTAAGACCAAATGTGTTTAGTGTGTTTCACTAGATTTCATCTACATAGAGTGGACATCAGCACCTAGAGAATGTAAAAATTACAACTAGATTTGACATTAACGAGGTTTTTTTCATAGTGGTCTATAGTTAGCTATTAATGAAATACATCATGACTCTATGGAATTTTATTCTTTGATGGGATGACTGCAACATAAAGGCACTCATCAGAATAACTGGGAATTCCAGGTTTATTCTATTAATTCCATGACTCCTAAAATTGTTAAATCTCTATAGGTTAATAACGATAAATGTTCACTGAGTAAAAAAAATGTAACTATTAAAGCAAGTGATCAGGGATGTTCAATAAGAACCATTGAATTCCAAAGGTATGATAATTTTGAATTCAACAATTATTAATGATTTGTTCCAAATGGGTCCATCACATGAGTTGATTTCTTCTCTTATTGATAGTCTTATATGTTTACACATTGAGATGATAAAAGTACTTTTAAAAACACAAATAACTTTTGGACATAAAGATCATTAAACCATAAAATGTGATTAATTTTTGCTAAAAATATATGGTTTTGAGTTATTTTGGGATTTCACCATGATAAAGATGTATATCTATGACTTGATACGAGGAATGGATTCACTGATGAACATTAAAGACCATACCATTTTTTACTAATAAAAGGCGACATTAATTTCATCAGATTGTGTTTGGAATCTCATTAATAGATATTGGGAAGTGGATACATGTAGAGTAGTAACCTTGGTACCTGTTGTTGTAAATATCTCTTACCTATAGACTGAATTTCCATTAGTAATGGTAGATGCGATTAGGAATAGATAATTCATAGAAATAGTGGGATAGTTCATTGGAATTTCCCCCCAATAATTTCATGGTTATTCCTCCAAAATGTTAGGTTCAGGTTATGATTGATCTACTATCGTGGACTAATAATATTTCATTTCCATAATATGAATTGGTTCCAGTAGAATTGATGTAATTATTGAATCAATTGAGAGAATGGTAATGTAAATGGTTCAATAACCGAGTATATGATTCTGGGTATCATTATTTCATTTCATGAAAAAGTAATATAGAACTCCTTTTTATTTGTGTATATTATTTCATTCATAACCAATATAAGATAGTAAATCAGTATCCTCTTCCCCAAACTATTTATAATTTTTATTAGTTGATGGGATCACATTGTTTCTCTAAAATTTAATTACAATCTAGGTACCACCTACTTCAAATTTGAAAGGAGTGTATTTTAAAGATATATCTCAAATGAATATATGAACATTATGAGTTCATAGTTATGAAATTTTGCCTTACGAATTCACAACCATATTAATGGATTTGATGAATTGGAAATTCTATATATAATTGGATTCCTTTTTAGTTGAATATTTGTATCATAAAATGGTATGGTCTAGGAAAAATTAAAATCATAAAAAATACTTAAAAATAGTTATGGGTATCATAATGGGGATTACCCAATATCTCATGTTGTAAAAGTTTTATATTTGGACATTATAGGGACATTCATATGGCCATTAAATTTATGAAAAATGTGTTTATATTGATATAGAAACTAATAATGATTTTATCTCTTGGAAACCACCAATGAATATATTTTATATACCTTTTTTCCTAATTATGTAATTTTAATGTAGCCATTTCATAGGTGAATTTTCAATTTTGGGAATCCCCGATGCCATATTTGAAGAGGATAGGAATTCCTCTCTACATCAAGTACTTATGATAGAAATAAAGATAGGGATTATTTTTAGACTAAAAAAATAAAACATTTTCACATTTAAATAGTCTGGACATGGAGTTGTTTTCTATTATGATTCATTATGATCTTGTTTTGGATCTATTATCATGTAGAGAGATGATGTTGTAATGTATGGAAGAATGAAGTTGCAGTTGAATGATATTAAAAACCAACATGTGATATGTAATAAATTGACGTAGTCCTTTCATTTAATGAATGGTATTATAATCATATGGCTGAGAAATATATATTGTTTATAGACCAAATGATCTAGACACAAATTTTATTACAATGGGATTTGATTATAAAGAAATGAATATGGATTTCATACCTGAAAATGATTTATTTAGACTATAGTTATAAAATGGTTAAAGGATATAAAGTGGATGAATGGTGATAAAGGATCTCACATTACAAGTTAAATAAAGAATCATCAAATAAATTGGTCCTAATGTCCATTATAGCTGATATACACCCCGATTACACAAAAAATTATTTGTCTCTGGTTTTTATCCATGTTTCAGATGTTAATAATATGGTTCTACATGTAAATGTGGATTAGAAAACTATATTTATAGCATTATTATGGGAAAAAAATACTAAAGTTGGGGACACCAAATAGGGATGGATGATGGATCTATATTTATTTTTGTGGTTCTAATATTATTTCAAGGAACCCTTGGTTAGTAATGAAATAATTCATAATTTTTACCACCCTTAAAAATTTTCTATTAATCAAGGATTAAAAAATGTGTACAGAGGAATGAAAGCAAAATTTTGGGTGGATTCATGAAAAAATAATATGAAGAGTATTTTTTTATATAACAAATATGTCATCATGTTATGGTGTAACAATAATTAATAGTGGGAATATTTCATTCTATACAAATACATATTTTGTTGTATCAGAAGATAGCCATGGATTTTGGGACTTGTATACAAATAAATCTTTGGAAACACAATATTATATGTGTAATTTAAGATCATATTTAGAATTTGGATCAGTTTATTCCTCTTCATGTACCTCATAGAATTGACCTATTATCCAAAATAAATAACTAATATGTTGTAATTATTAATGAAATTTCAAACCCGATTTTATCTGACCAGGACACTCTATTTTCATTTATCATTTTTAAAGGATTATAGTATGAACTAAAAAAAAGTTGAATAGTATCATGGGTTAGATTTACTGTTATGATCTTATATTTTTAATGGATGATACAAACATTAGGAGATATTCATAAGGATTTTGTAATGGAATTAGTTGGCACATGGGATGATCACATATAATTGGTTGATATCACATATAGAAATAGTTATTAAGACACAACACATATGACTCTATTCAATATATTTTATGAACTTTTGTTGTGTTATCTACCTTGTTTAGTGGAAATATGTGATAAATTATTAGTTGGTCCCAAACTTGTGAAATATATAATGAAAACTATTCATTTTATCAAAAATATAACTGAAATAGCATATATTCATTAAAAACATACATGGATCAATATCAGTGACTAATTTTTCTTGAGGCCAGTGGTCATGTGATATTTAGAATATTTCCAAAGATTGGATATCAAATAATTGGTATGATAGTAATGTTTTCTCACTAGTACACTTTTCCAATGGAGATACTTGAAAGAGTTGGTGGGGTGGCCTATAGGTTCGATATTCCTCCATGGTTTAGTTCATCGTGCAATGCATTTTCTGTATCTTAGTTGAAGAAGTATCAACTCGATCATGAACATTTTATTTTTTTGGATCATGTTTACTTACATGTGAATTAAATATTTGTTCATGTGATGGTAATTATTGTTGACAGGAAAGAGAAAATATTTTCTAGAAAATAATTAATGTAGTAGTAGTTTTATGAAAAAATGGTAATATTCAGTGAGATGAATTGATTTATGGAAAAGAAATATTATAATAATGGAAAAAACAATATAATTAAAACATGGGTGTTATAATTTATTGGATGGAAATACCAATGTTTTGAATAATTTAGTACCCCCACATTCAAGTACATATCTGGTAATTTAGGTTTTTAAATTGCATATAACATTTTCGATATTTTATTGTTTTTCCATGGGGATTTTAATCATGTGAGAGGATATTCTATAGGTGAATGGTTTGATAATAGTTACTAGAAGAACTGAGACACCTATAACAAACCATTTAACGAATGATTATGAGTATAGGTATGGTTAATTTTTACTGAATGGTTTGAAAAAAACATGTGGTTAATTAAGAGATACCATTCAAGCCAACTGTCACATGGGATATTACCTCCTGAACTTTTTGATCATGGTTTCTCTAACCATGTAGTCAATCCAAGAGGGGTGTTGGATTGGGGTAGTGGAAAACTGATAGTTGGAACATGGTTTTATAATTTTTGAGGCATAATAATGGATAATAATGTCATCCATTTGATATCTAGTGATCTAATTCCATTTCTCATCTTAATAAATTTACTTTTTTTAATCTTCCTATTGAAAATAATCCATTTTCTCCCAAGGTGTAATATATTTTTTTCTTTCATTTGGAGAGTGTTCCATAATTAGTTTTAAGGATGATTGTAGTGTTGATTCCATGATAAGTCTCTATCGTTGGTTGTAATTTGGATATCATTTCCCCTTCTCTATATCGGAACCCTATATCTAATACACTCTGGATGCATAAATTTTTCATAAAAATAATTATAATGATTATTGTTGGTTATAAGGAATGAATGGTGTCTCATTATTGGATCAAAAAAATAATGGTTCCATTATTTGTCTTAAAATATGTTGTTAATACTGGTGGCTTCCCACTAGATTCCACATGATTACAACATCAATCCCAAGATTTACTTAAATGATTTCCTTGATAGTGTGTGTTCATGGTTGGGTGTGTGAACATAGTGAAGAATAAACCAACCTTAATCGAGATAGGATTTGATGACTTGTTTTATTCTTATATATGAAAAAAATACTATTTGTAAAGTATTTTTGCATTGATATAAACAATTTTAATTTTTTTAATAATCTTAAATAATTTGATCCATTATGTTTATATTTTAGTATGTTGAGTTGATATGACTTTGGTGAAATACTTTTAATTTTAGACTCACTCATTTATTGGGTACTATTGTTCATTTTTTGGTGTCACTTATTGAGACACAAGTATGGAAATGGTATCATAGTTCATTAGTTATTCATTTAGATACTTTAGATACAATGTGTATGACTTATAATTATGGATCGTGGATAAGGATTAGATCCTAAGTTGATTTCTTTGTTTTCATTGTGTTTTATTATTATATTTTTCTGCTTGTAATCTGATATGGTTGTTTTTTTGTAATAATTTTTCATCTATTTAATTTTACTCATGAATCATATAGTTTTTGTTTTTTAATTTTCTGGTGGGTTTTTATCATCAATTCCAAACCCATCCCCAAAATATGTATGAGAGAATCATATTTTTTTCTCAACCTTTATTGTCTTTTTCATTTCACTTAAGGCTAGTAAGAAACACCACCTCTTCCAATGAAAATAAATGAATGTAGAGATTTCACAATACCTAAATATCATTTGTAGGGGGATTTGGTTGAAAAATAATTAAACTCATCTTGATTTTTTTTAATATATATGAAATTCAGTTAACATTTTTTAAATTACTCAGAAAATAGGAAATGTAAAATATATTTTAATAAGGATTTGATATGGTATCATTTCATATGTGAATATTCCAAGTAAATGATTTTTTCAATTATTTGAATTTAGTGATGATATTCATAAAATTTATTCAACATAAGACTTTTTGAATGATAATTTATTTTCCATCATATAGTATCTCATATACATGACATGTTATCATTTTTGAATCATTTGAATTTGAAAATAAATCCTGCATGGAAGAAAATATATAATTAAAGTAAATTTCAATATAATTTGTCATTTTAATTGTAAAATAATGCTATTATTGTCAATTCAGAATATACTATATGGTCCCATACATGGACAACTATGACAGTCCTTGACAATTATTCCTATATAGAACACAATTATTTAGGGAGGCATGCATATTCTATTACCCTAAACCCATCAAGAATATTATATTTTTCTTATATATAAGTTAACAAAGAATATAAATTTTCATATGATATATGTCGTTTCAAATATGAATCAAATTTATAAAAATATTATCACACCATTTATTTTCAGCTTCGTCTTAATCAATATTAGAACCATTGATAAAACTATAAATTCTAGACAACTTTGATAAAATATATTTTCATTGTTACTATATAGTTTTTTCAATTATTGGTTCTGTCCCAATTCGAACTAATTCATTATCAAGAGACATTTATCTCAATAGATAAGAATAATCATCATTAAAATCATCATCATCAATAGATTAGGAATTCAACCTAGTTTCAATATTCCAAATACATTGTATGTTGCTCGGGTTAAAACCAATACATTTTAAATGATCTTTTATTAATCTAATTTTAATGTTCATCGGATTTAAATATTCAAATAATGGATAGAAAAAAAAATATCATTTAGATAATTTTGATTATAAAATTTCAAAAATCAATAAAAAAAATGCATATTAATGGCTTGTTCACATTGCCATAATTCAACATTGATATGTTATTACCTATTATAAATACCAAGATTATAATATAAGGGATTATATTTTTTATGTTAATTTCAAAATGAAATTTATTAATATATATAAAAAATATAATATAATTGAACTCAAAGAAAATTAAATTTACTAATTTGATAAAATATATCAATTTAACTATATTTAGTTATCATTTTTTGAATAATTCTCAAAATTTAATCTAAAAACCTTGATTTACAATAATAAAAATAAATATGATGTGAAAATAAAAATAGGATAGACAAATAAAATTCAATATAAATGTAGAACATCAAATATAAGTGAAAATATATTCTATTTATGGAGAATTTACATAACAAACAAAAACCATTAACTGAATATGATGTCATGACAATCGAGAAGGTGAAACCCACATAAAGATGGAACAATAGGTGGTAAACGATCAATGATAGTGGAGGGTGGTGGTGGATTCCAACTAAAAGATATTCATGGACACTTGAATTAAAAATAATGGGATTAAATATTGATGTTCAATGACTGAATAAATTTTAGGATTAATATAGAATAATTGAGTTTTAATTTTTTTCTCTTAGAGCATTTTCCTAATTTATTTTAAATTAAAACACTTTCTTGAATCTATTTTTAAATAACTAGTCTGAAAGAGATCCATGATTTATTTTCCATGAGCTATATGTAATAATGGATGTTTAAAATAACTATATTCAAATATTTTAATAAAATATCTAGAATGAAATGTATGATCAATTTTTAACCAAATTGGTTATCAAATAAAAGATAAGCTAAATTATTTTTTCACAAGAGTTATTTGAAAACATGAAGAATCACACGCCGGGATAAAAAACTGGTGTATTAATAAGAGTCTTAGATATAACATAAAATATATTCCACGAAACTCATTAGGTCTAATATATTCATATTAGCATTATAATTATATTCTCTCATCACAACATATTGTCGAAACTCACTCAAAATATTTATAACATAATCCTTAAGGACTAATGAGTGGATGGAATAATATTTAACTATTGTAGAAAAAAGGAGAATTTTGTTTGACTACAATTAAATCCCAAAATAACATTCAATGACATATTATTCTTATTACTTCTAAAATATCCAACCTGATTATTATCAACATGATTTTTCTGGGAATCACCAAAGACCTTCTAATAATGTAATTACAACACAAGGATGCACTAAGAATTTTCAGTGAATCCAATATTTCCTTCTCATATAATGTAAATTTTTTTATTGATATATTATATAAATGTTAAATATAATTTTCCATTTCATTCCACATCGAGTGATTTAAATTATTTTCATTAAAGGGACGTCATTTTTTGAGAATATCTTTTTATTTAGAATATATTAATAAATTGAAAGGGAAAAAAATCATATATATCATGTTCTAATATAAATATATAGTCATGTGTTTAGGATTACATTGGACTTAGTCATTTATACACTCATAGTATACTTATTCCACTTCCATATTACCATTAAAATAGCTTCAGTCTTGATGCCAAATTGATTTTAAAATTCATCCCTACTACATTCTCAAAAACAATTCTAAAAAATTTTGAGATGTAATCTATGCTTCAATTTAAGGGATTCTGACCTCACTAACAAAATTTCTTATTCCTCCATATAATTCATACAATGTTTAACTAGATAACAACATTCATTATATATCAGGAGAGGGTTACGTCAATTTTATACATGATAAGGAATGTCGTTTTATATGATCATCCAATCCATAAATTTTCAATTGTTATTTTTAATTCACTATATATTTTTAATGGAATGATTTCATACCACCAAAATCGTCATTATCTCTTGTAATATTAAAACATTTCCTATTTAAAAAGCGTATCTATTGAATGCTACTATATAAACACTTGTCCTCATGAAAATAATAAATATTATAATTTATTGGTTTAGGTTTATCTATATATGTGGGATTGACCACACTTCAACAAGTTCCTTTTTATTATAATCTATACTTGATGAACCCTATGGATGTTTTCTATTTTTCATGTAACACTTTTTTCTATGAGTGGTTATTAAAGAACAACATTACATATCCAATTAATTGATATCAAAAGGACACATTGTATAATACCATTTCATTATATTTGATTTATATTTTATTTTCACCTATTTCAAATATTGAAATCCCTCTTGATTTTTATTCAAAATATGGATTTATTTCTTCCATGAGAGTCACTATAAGTGTTCTCATCATGGTTCTTTATACAAGCTTCATTAATGCTCATTTATAGTAAAAGAAATCAATGAAACATTTTTCATTCTTAAAGGCTTTCATGAGGATAAAAATTATCATTATAATTCAAATAAGTAGAGTTTTTTATATGGATTCCCTACCTTCCTTAAGTTCATGCAAATGTAGAACCATGAAATGTTACTATTGTTTTAAAAAATATTTCATTTTGAAAAATAATAATACCTCATTTTTATCCATAAATTAGATTTAGGAAGTGCTATTATTCTTTTCACATTCTTTATATCATTATATTCAGAACGTCTACATATGTTGTTTCAACTAATTCTATAATTGATAAACATATATTCATCATTCTATCATGTCATTATTAACAATTAGTATTCAATGAATAGAAAAAATTATTCGATATTTAAAATTGAGAATTTTCATTGTTACTGCACTTATTAAGATTTTTTTCAAAGAGATATTCAAATTATAATTTTTTATTTTCATCCAATCCTCATCGTCTCCAATCATCTCATACTTCTTTTCCAGTTTCCAATCCATAATTTTTGACATTATGCTACAATATTTATATACACATTCTCATTCTTCATATCATATTTTTTGGGAAGGAATATTTTATATTAATTCATTCACTATGTCCATTTAGATACTAATTTATTAGCATGAATCCATGTGTAAATCAATTTTTATTTCATTTTAATGAATTTTTTAGAATAACTATCACATAATTCTTTATTAGATCATAGATTTTTTTCATCAATAATTTCCATCTTGTTTACAAGATGATCATTATTATTTTTTATTCAATTGCGAACATCCATTTTTTCAAAATCCATTTCTTTTAATTAACAAATCATTTCTACTATATTATTTTACAAAACCACTAAAATATCATATTGGGAATATTATTTTAACTTTGCTTAGTCGAAACAACAGAAATAATTTTCTTTATATATTTTTTGATTATCTAAATTAATAATTTGCACTTGAACTGATATATAATATTATTAACTTTCATAAAATATATTTTGATTCACTTATATAAAATGCAGATCAAATTACTCTAACATGAGTAGAATTTTACATTATGTACTCCACATGGATTCCATGTAATCATTATTTCTAAATTAAATTTTCTTATCCATATCTTGTAAAATTCATAATGAATCATTAAATTATTAAAATGATTCATAACATGAATTTTTTTAAACATTATCTCCAAGGTGTTACATTCATTCTTATGAATATCACCATTTCATAAAATTGTTCACATTAAGGGATTTATATGTAAATTTAGTTCTTCATTTACGTTCATTAATTAGACATTGTACCCATATATATGTTATAAAAATGAATCATCGTCATAATTAATCATATGAAAAATTTTAGGAAATAAATGATATAAAAAACCTCATATGGATGAAAATTAGTGTTTCTAAAATATACTTATGTAGTATATAAAATGGATAGAATAATGGTATATGAACTTATTCTAATTTATTCAAATTATTGTTATAGTCTCACCACCATAATGATCATGACATCTCTATAAAAATGGTCACCGATTTTTTCCTTTGATGAATCATTGATCTAATTACCTTTTTGAATAACCATACCATAATAAAATATATTATGTATATTACATAATACCCATTTCATATTTTTTTGTATAATATTATTTTTATGAACATAAAGAAACACATTTTTAAATTGTTCCACAAAATTGTCTAGTATTAGGAGCATGTGTTCAATGTTTTTTTCAACACAATATAAACAACAAATGATCAGTGCATGTGGTTTTTCTATGTCACTCTTACTATATAAAACGTCCATAATTTTTTTTTTGGATATTTCTCTACCATTTAAGGATAAAATCCCACAGATTTTTCAATTTCATTCATTTTTACAAATTGAAATCAAAATTGGATCACATGTTATGAACAATATCTCAATAATAGAGTAGGTGGACAAGATGTATAATGGGTTCCACATGGGTCATTTTTCTCCATCAAAATTATTAATTTAATAAACCTCTTATAATTATCTAATGTTCATGATATTTCATGGAATGTAATTTTTTCTTTTCCAGTGGACTCTAGAATCTTTTTCATCAGTGGATAGTAGTGATCTCTTCTCCAACTTCATTAAAAATTAATTTTTGGAATTTCACAAATTCATTCTTACAATATTATTCTAGAACTCGTAATTAATTCAAAATATGACAATAATATTTATTTATGTTGTTTGATGTTTAAATTCCCCCTATATTCCTCAGAATACCAATAGTTGAATTGATTTATCATTCTCACATTTCATTTACTGTAGTTGTGGTTTATTTTTTCTGGATAATCCATATTCCATAATCTCGGACCATTTATCCTTCTTATGTTTCCAAATAACTTATAACGTGTAACAATTAATTATTGTGTTTTGAATATTTATAAAATTCACGATGATTATTTGGATTGCTATTAACATGTGTGAATGAAATGAATTCCCATAATAAAGTCCAAAAAAACTCTCCATGAACTTACATAAATTCCATATCTAAAAATATAAAAAAGACAATATACTTACAACAATATGATCATGGTATTATACCTTTATATGATCATGGTCCACTATTATATTAACTCAATTAGATAAATCTAATAAACTATTTATGTATAACTACACACTATCACAAGTTTTTTTGATAGTTTTGGACTCCCATGATTCCCTCTATATATCATAGAAGAAACCAAAATAATAAATAGTAAATCCAATTTTTATCTTCAATGGTTCTTAACATAGTTCTATGGTGAGAATCCTTTTACAAAATGATCTTCTAGAGAGATCAGACAATTTAAATAATGAATTCTATAATGCAAGAGTTTTTCCTATACATCGATAATAAAAAATCATCCATGTGTATATAATAAAACTACATATATGAAATAGTAATTTCTCTACTTTATTGATATTATTATAATGTAATAGTATCTAAAATATTCTATAAATAACTTTTCAAAATTGAAATAGGTCTATTGAAACAAACCCATTACATAGGTAATGTAGAATTATTTTTATAGTGTATCCACAACCATTAATCTATCTAAACATATTCTGTAGAACATAAAACCTCCCAATGGATTTAAAAACTCTATTCATAAAATATTGACATAGTAATCACAATTATTACATATACAATGTCATATTATTCACTTCATTGGGCTTACTATTGTGTATACCTATGTACAATCTGATGTCCTACTATAGTATTAGAAAACCTAAATACATTACCTCTATTAACATTATACAATTGATGAAAATTGGTTAATTTGTGTTGTGTAAATATCATACACCATGGAACATATATAGAGAAGTTATAATACATATGGTGTGGCTAGTTTAGAACCGTTGAGGGAGAGGCTAATTAAAATATGTGTTGAATACTAGGTAGAAGACACCAATTGGATAAAAAATCACTATACAAAAAAATTTATTCATAAGAAATTGTACAGTGACTACTACTATGACTCCAAAAAATCCACTACTAATAAATATTCTTAATGATAATATTTTCTTCCATTATTCATATGTTTTATGTAATTAATTTTACTCTCAGCCATAAAAATGATACTAACTAACGATGTGGACCAATCATCCAATGTGCATCTATACAGTAATGTGTTCTCACCTATTCATACATGTACACACTTTACCTCATTTATGTATACCTCTTGCGTTCCTCTATGTCGCATATGGTTATTGGTTGATTAATCCCCTTTATATAATGTTTGAGTTCTTACATGTAATAAATTTAAAGGGATGACTTAATCTTTTTCAAACCCCAATAACTTCATTTTAAAAAAATAGAGGTCCTATGTCAAATAAGTCGATTATATTATTCCCCTCAAAAAATTAAATACTCCACCAGCATATAATTCCTACAAACTATATCAAATTAATATGATATAACTCATTAAACATATTTTACTTCAAAAAGTACATAATCCATATTTCATTCAACATTAATATTAAAGATAGTATAAATATATCATTATATTTTAAATAATATTTAACATATAAAATCATAAATTATCAAGAAGGAAATGATATAATATATTCAATAAATATTATTTCAAATTCATAGGGATGAAATATTTTCAATACAAAAATATGAAGTATCTCATCACTCATGTTATCATATCTTTATATGAAATGGGAGACCAAGAATGTGACCTAATAAAACAAGATATTGATAATAATAACATGGTACATTTTGATGGTAATATTATGGAGCACAATAATTTTATGGTAGAGGAAACACAAAAACAATATTAGATAAATCTAAATATTGTAAAAATATTGTAATTTAAGGCATGAATAGAATCTATGATGGAAAAATTAATATATAGAAACATTAGTATTACATCCATAAGATGAATGATCTTGGGGATAATTTATTATGTCGAACGAACATATTAATTGGACAGCGTACAAATTATATATGGATGAAAACATCAACAGGCCATCTATTATTCTAATTATGTGTTCGTAAATTTTTTAATCAAGTCAAATCAAGGTTTATTGTTGATATATTCTTTATAAATTTCCCATTAGTTGAATCATCAAGGATAAACACATTACATTATATTCTCCTCCATCTTCATTATGATCGTTTATTGAAAAAGTTATATTTTTTATTTTCATTCATTTATATCATATTTTTAGAATGATTGTCATTTAATAATAGCCTACAAGTCTCAAGTATGTGTAAACATAGAAATTATATAATACCATTATATCATTGAACTCATATAGATCACGAAAAATATTGTTCAAAAAAATATTATGGATGCAAATAAATCTCCCAATAAAAATTACTGACGTATTGGTATAAGAATAATATTATCTCATTGTAAAAGTAGATCCACCTACTTAGAATTGGAGATATGGTTTAATTTTTTTGAAATATTTTATGTATTGAAACTAAACTAAAAATATCATAATTACTGAAATTTATTACCTATCATACCCCAAGAGAAATCATGAGCATTTTATTGACATATCTATGGCTATATGATGGTCCATAAAAAGTTTGGTTCTTTTATTTCATTCCCTAATTATTTTAAAATATTAATTATGATAAGATAAATCATTTGAATACATGAGTTTTTTCTACACCTTACTATATTGGATCCCTACCTAACATGTTACCTGACATTGGAATTTCTTGTTATTGATTCTTCATAGTAAACAAATATTGTGTGTCTAGATTTTGGAGACATTAATTTTTTATCAAATTATGATTACATTTTTTCATTCATGGATTAATATGTGTCAATAAATTTGAATTTTTCAGACATATAAGTTTGAAACATTAGCTAAATCTTAAGGTATAACAGTATTGACCATAAAAAACTTTAGATTCATGTTGCATATATTTCTACCTTGAATTAATATTATTATAGTTTGATCATCATTGGTCAAAAAATGTGATGTATTGTATTATGAAAAACTAAATATATATAATGGACATGAATTTTGAAATCCTAATGATAATGTCATGGGGAATCTAATTAAAATCTGAATAAAATTCATCAGAATGATGACTAATAAAAGTAAACATTCCCTTTATCATTGAAAAAAATTCATATTCTAATAGTGTTATAGAGCATGTCTATTTTAACATAGGAGGTGTTCATAATCAGTTAATTTTATAAGTATGAGACCATGGAATTATGTTTGTGGTCGTGATTCTCAAACTATTTTAACATATTATTTAAGGATATGTGATGAGGAATAGTTCATATTTCTATAAGTGATATCAAATTATTGTCATATAATTGGATAAGAAACATGAATTTCTAATATTAATGGTATCAATTAAAATTGAATCTTTTTAAGAAGGATAATGTATACAAAAAATTATAAAAATAGGATTAATTCATGGGGGAACATATGTTAGGGATAACTATTGGCCAATATCAAGAACCATTTTCTCTAAAATGGTCTTAAGGCAAACAAAGTCAAGAAATAATTCACCATAGAATATATATTCCTCTAGTCAATAGGCCCAATCACAGGAACATATAATTATTCATATGTGATGAATTATTTTCATAGTCAAATAGAAGATTACATCAATGTCAGATACACATATAATTAATTTCCATGTAATGATTGTGATGGTTTAACACTTATTTTCTAATGTACATTTGATTAATAAAAGATAATTCTGGATAAATTAAAACTCCTAATAAATGAAATTACAATATATTTAACACAACATCACTGTGTGATAATACCATATATAACAAATCAGAAAAATGTTTGATACATGTGATGGTCAAGGTAAATTGACTAATGAGATGGGAACCATGAAATAAATAAGGACTATAAACTATGGTTGAAGGGACATAATTTAAACATTGGGGATAAACATTGTATATAATAACATGATGGTCATATAAGGGGAGTAAATAATTTATTAGTTATATAATGGACATACATAAATAAAATTAAAAACATTTGTTTCACTAATTTTCATTTAGGTTGTACAAGATTTCATTCATTTTCAATAGGATTTTTTCACTTGTCAATAGGCCATGTGTGGGGACAAATTTGGATCCCTGTCAATGGAATAATATATATAGTAAAATCAAGTAACCTTTTTATTTAGATGAATATGTAATTGATAACCAAGGATGGTTTAAAAATATAATATTCTCATAAATGAATGTGTGATTTATGAAATGAATATGTTCAAAAATTATGATTTTTCAATTTATACATGATCATAATATGAATGGTTGATTATGATCTCATCAAAGAAAATGGAATAAACTCAATGAGTCTCTAAAAAGTATTCCCTTGTATAAAACTTGCTCAAATTTGTTGGAAGGGAAATGTTTTTTTCTGGTTTGGAAAATGTTATGCGATTTAAGATTCACTGCATATCAGGTCAAAAATAAATCATTATCTATTTTGGTATCCTAATGAAATCCAATAAATTTATTTGGACCATATAAAAGGATGTTGATTTTTTTATTCTTATGGTAGTAAAATTATTTTATATCCCAACATCAATATGTATCAAATTGAAAAAAGAATCAAGAATCACTCTATTCTGGCGAATAAATCTTTTTCATAGACCATAAATTCTTATATATAAAGTGATTTTTAGTTTTTTTAGTTTTTATATGAGCCTAAAATATTGGTTCCAGGCATCAATTCATATGAAATTATAACAGGAATAATGAAAAATATTTTTATTTTATTGAATTTTTTCCTACACATATCATTCTCAAATGTACGCGAAAGGTAATTTTATTCTATTCATGACTCTTTAATTGAGATAAATCACATTAGAATCACCTTTGAATAACAATATTGGTCTTAGGTTGAATGAATGTAAATATTTTTTATTATGACTAAGATGTTTAGGTCCATGTTAGTATGTTTTAATTTAACTTCATATTTCATAGCAATGTGAATGAATTATGAACATAGTTATTTTATAAAAGGATTAAATCATTAAATATTGTTAATATGACATGAAAAATAAGGGAATTAATTCTATATTAAAAGTTTGAACCATGTGAGTAAAATATATAAATTCTTCTAGGTGATATATTAGTTAGAATGAGGACATATAAATTGGGACACTCTGAGTAGTTTAAGGTCATGTGGGTAAGACTACCTTCTATTATTTTAAAATAATGTTTTAGGGATGTTGAATATGTAATTTAAGGTCATAAAATATGGATTTAATTCTTCAGTTTAACATCATATTATTTGGATGTTTTTCATAATATATTATATCATGTTGATTCAATGATTCTTATATGATGTTTATAGTTTTTTTACTAGGACTTATTCCATGGACAATGACGATATAAATCCATGAATAATGTCATTGAAATAATTCAATTTATTTCATGTTAAATCATATATTGATTGGAATAGTGATATTCTCATCATCCATTTTGACAAAGTAATAGTTTCTATTTTTGAAACTATTTTGTGTTATATAAGGTACTTCCAGCTATAGTTTAGTTTTTTAGGATTATTTAAATGTATAATTTTGTTTTTAATAAGGAATAAAATTTCCCTTGGAGGAGCTAACAAATCTAATCATTATTATTGAATATTCATGCTACACAATATTAATCTACATTTATATTTTATTGTGTTGAATTCCATTTAAAACAGAGCTATTAAAACTCATTGAACAACTTATGTGAATATTCCTATGTGGATAAATGAAAAAAAATGAAAATTATGTATGAAGATAAACATACATCAGATGATCCATCTGTACCAGTCAAATGCATTCAAGAATGTGAGATTTTTTGGGTAGCCATAATGGTTGTATTGTGATAATTTAAAAAAAGTGTAAACAATTTCACAGGTAAGAATTCTTTTTATTTTCCACCATTATTTATAGTATTTTATGGGGTCTAAATGAGAGCCTTTATTTTAATTTTATTCATGTTATATATTGGAGGGATGATTAGATACACTTAATTTATTATTTTAAATATAAATATATATATATATATATGTTTGAATGATAATATATTTTTGATGATATCCATTAATATATTGTGAGTGACATCAAAGCGTTTAATACTATTTGAATTTAAAAATATGATGGTAGACATAGCTTCTACATCATAGAGTGGTATAAATTCAACATAATTGTAGATAAATTATTGGTTGTAATGATATATTGGAACATCCTGGATATTTCTACGTGATATAAACCCATGAAATAAGTTAAAAAAATAGTGGAAGTCAATATTTGTGAAATGATACAATTTTGAGGGTTGTTTACTAGACATGAATTGTAAATAACATACATGACATATCATAGTGTAATCCATAAAAGAAGTTTCATTGATGAAAAAAATGTTATATCCTCTTTATCTAATGGGTGTGCTTATTCCCTAACAACTAAAATCCACATGAACATGCATTATTTTTCTAGAGGATATTCATAGATTCCCATCCATCAATGAATATTAAGATAAAATACCACATATTCATTAATATATTTCTTTTTATAAAATCAAACCAATGAAAAGTGTGAAATTGAAATCACATCATAACATTTTATCTTTTCCTTCTTGGTTGAAAAGAATATTCATTTCTAGAGGACATTAACAATGAGGGATATCCATCCAATAAAAATTCAATTTATTCAGTCAGCATATTTGACCTCATTGATATATTTAATGTTTTTTAATACACTACAACAATATATTTAGAGTAACAATACTTATGAATACATCCTATCAATCTTGCTTTCAAAAGGATATTGCATCATTATCCAATTATTCAGAATGGTGGTTTTTGTGATTTCGAGAAATTGGTCATTATTTTCTTTGATATAACTTATTCCATCAACCCTCATATATATTAGATCATGCGAATAAATTAATCAACTTTTATCAAATACTCAAAATTATACTACATAAGTAAAAAAATTTATTACCTTTGATTTTCATGTGGGTAATTATAATTTATAATGTCTATTCAAATACAACAATATTGGATTACTATTCTACCCCGTTTATGGTACATCCATACCTAAATAAAATTATTAATGGAAAAATCATTAGGGAGATAATTGTTGAATCCAAAGTAGACATTGTTGATTTGGGGTAGATACAATCATATTTATTATGGTCATTTTAAAGACTATCAAAGAATATATCTGAATCATGAGGGTTTTCAAAAAAAATGAGATGTTCTATTGAATGGTCATCTTTGTGTAAAATGATGTTTTTCTATAATGTATGTGAATAAATTAGCTATGTTAATTTTTAGACCTATGAGTCCCATTGTGGTGTGATTCATATATGAAATTGTTACAGGATAAGAGTTTTAGAACTAAAAATGTGGTTATCATGGGACAGTTGGGGATATATTAGAGTCATTATAAAAAAATTGAATTAATTTTGATATATGTATTTTCAAACATCACGACTATGATTAAAAGGAGTTAATTTCCCAGATATATGAATATATATCTAATTTTAGTGAATTTATAAACTGAGAAAATAGATAAATGTTCATTCCAAATTTTATTCTTCAATTTGAGAGTATTTCCTAGTGATTTCTCTTTGGATATATCATATAAAACATTTTGATTTTCATATCTACATGTAGTTAGTATAGGTGTTCCCAAAAGTAACTTATTGAGATTGTCAAATGTCTCTTGATAATTATCAACCCACCACTATGTGACTCTTTTTTTCATCAATTTTGTGATGTTTGAAATTATATTTGGTATATTTTCAGTGAAGCATGAGATGTAAGAAAGGTATCGGAAAATTCTTGTCAACCATATGAGATTTTATAGTGATACAATCTTATGGATTTCCATTTATTTCTCAGTATTAAGGCCAATGTTGGGATGGTCTACTTTGATGTAGTTTATCATTCATGATGTATCGCCAAATAAAAATTTCCTAGGGTTCATTTTGAGTGTGCACTACATTTACAAGTTGAAATACATTTCATGATTGGAAAAATGATATTTCAAATTTTTTGATTTTGGTACCTTATAAACAATGCAACATTAAATTTTATATCCCAATGAGGGAGTAAAGATATGGTGTGTTCCACGTTTATATGTACTAAAATGGGTTTTAAATCTAAATGTTACTACATGATAAAAATATATTCCATTAAGTTCCATTAAATTTGTTTCTTTTTCGTATTTATTGTCGTTCATATTATTATGCATCCTAATTATAATAATGTATATTAGTTTTCTTGATAAATATTATTCCCATCAATTATATGATTTTTAATCAGGATAGGGAAATCATATTTTTTAAAATTTTAATTTTTATCCCTTCATTTGTTGAAAACTCTAATGTTTTAATTTATTATCTTTTTAGGGATAATTCTTGTAGGAAATTTCATATATTTATCCCCAAAATTGTTTTTCAAATTGATTATGTTATTTTTACAATATTACCCCATAGTCGCATCTAATGGATACATTATTCGGGATTCTTACTTGTGAAAATTAGTATTCACTGACAATAACATGTAAAGGGTTTTACATTAGGATTCTGGACACACTTTTCAATAAAACTAACCAAAAATAAATCATGGTGTAACAATATAAAATTTATATAGTCTTTTAAATCCTATGCTGATAACTTTCTACATAAAATTATGTGATATTAATATTCACCATTGACTAGATTTATGGTCCTAAATATTTCAATACCGTGGGATACCTCATACTAAAATGATATAGTGTCATTTTTATTATCCTATTAATATTCATTATAGGTGTCGATATTAATCAATATAACTAAAAAATGGGTATCTTCACTGTTATAGAATAAGGTGAGTTCATTTTGGATCCTTTTTTTAATAAATGAGGCTTCTCCATATTCTATGGGTGTAATAATTTGTGTTGAAGTATCCGTTTCAATCTATGTGATCTCACATTCCCACTCCTATTTATTTTCTTCAGGGTTAAATTATGTTTCAAAATCCCATAAATGAAGAAATTATATTGGGGTGGTATTACTCAATATTTTAATGTAAGATCATTTTTATATATCTAAGGATGATTCTGTATTTTTAAACCCTATGGATATTGAGTGGGAAATTTAAAACATATCCTTGTCTCAATTTTGTGGTTTTAGAAATTCTTATGTGTTATTGGTTGTGGATTATGTGACTAAAATCATGAAAAAATTGAGTATTCTCTATAATAATAACACATTTCCAGAATTTCATTGATGTGAAATACATATTTCATTTTATACTAGTAATATAGAATTTCATGTGTTGATTCCAAAACAATTCTGTATAGTAAGATAATGAACATTATCAGTCACAATAATTTTTAATTATCCTTATTAGAAACTTATATATATTTATTGAGGAACATACGATTTTAATGGATCCTTATCATTATGAAATGTTCTAATTTATGCCATCATACAGTATTTTAGTGATTGATGGAATGATTGGGGAATAATGGTATGCCAGGGTAGCTATGGTCTTCCTAAAATGATATTAGAAACAATATCCTATTAGAGCAACATTAATATTTATAGTGATATAATGTATAAAAATTATTCAATAATAATAAATCATACACTATGTTTATATATACATTAATCAAATACCTAATGTGTTAAATCAAAGGGTGATAATTTATAACTGATATAAACTAAATTAAACAACATCTAGACTGTGTGAAGGATGAATCATGATCCTCTGTTAAAGAAATAACATAACATTTACATGAATCCAAATTTTATAAGTAATTAAAACAGTATAATTTTCTCCACATACATCATTCCCTACCCAGACTTATGTAGAACTTGATTTTGGGAAATTCATAATGTTATATCATTATATTGAATACATTATTTTTATAACCAAATACATGAAAACTTAATGGAATAACAACGCCTCCAAATGTACTTAAAAGATGTATTTGGATAAATTATTTATGTCTAGGTTTGAATTATTTTCTATAATCATACCCAATTACTTCTTGAATATATTGTTTTAGCTATTGGTCTATGTATACCTTTTGAGTTTTTTCCATATTAGATTGTATTGTGTTTGATGTGTTTACAGTAAATAGATAAAGTGATTCAATTGTATTTTATGGATCTCATGTCACTAATGAATTAGTTATAAATGGTATTCCCACTAATTGGTAATGATTTCATAGTTTCAAACCCATTAGTTTTTTCCTAAATAATGATGATACTAAAATTGAATGATGCCAAAGTGTCTGTATTCTCTGTCCAGGCTTGAAGAACAAGCATTAACCCCATTTCAACCAAAAATATGGATCATGATGTGATATGGATAGAATATTAGGCTCAAAAATGAATGAATACCTATGTATTCTCATAGATTATGTAGAGTCAAGTACATGATACCCATTCATGTGTGATGAATATGGATTTTTATACATAATATTTATCATAGATTAAAAATATTAATTAAAAAAAATGAACTGAATTGTAGAACCTTAACCATTTTAGGGTTTTTTAGTATCTGTGGTTTCCTTCAATCCATTTATAACTGAAGAATATAAAATTTGTTCATAACTAATATGCTCACTTATATGGGTTCATCTTAATCTACATGACTATTTATATTCTAGTTTTGATGATCATTAAAAGGATTGTTATTATATGAAGAAAAATGTTATGAATGATGGTTTTTACGTAAATTTGGAAATAAGGTATATTATTGGGTGGGTTTTGTGTTCCTTGACGGTTAAAGGTGCTTAAATGATAATCTTTCTTTTCCTCCAACTACCAAACATCTATACACCCTTACTCAAAATAACATACCATCAAAATTATTTTTATTGGGTGGTATAAAAAAATTCTTCTTGAAGATTTTTTTAATTTATGTTCTCTACAATCAACCATATTTTTTGGGATGGATTTAAAAACTAAGTATATATTGAGATTTTGGAATATTTTTTAGTGGAATGGTAAATAAATTGAGTGATAATAGAGGAGAATATAGCCAATCCTTCTGGGATCTAACAATCTTAAAGAATTATTCTGGATATAAATTATTATGTGTCTTCAGTCTATCCATATATATTATAAGAAACATTATTCTTATGACACCTATACTATGTGTGTCTATTCATGTTTCTCCCTTCCCAATTAGGATGTTACTATTGGCGTGTATTCTCATTAGATGGTGTTTTCTGAGAAAATATTGGATTGAATGCTTGTAATGGTTTTTGAGTTAAAAAATGTGTAATAATTTTGATTTCTAAATTTTTAGTTCTTTCCACTAGGATACTATAAATAGTAAATAAATGGGTATTTTCTGTATGTATTTATATATTTAATCTTTCAGAAACAATAGAAATGAACTAAAATATTCTATAAATTAGAACAAGAATGTGTTGTGATACTGTAATATCATTTATATTCATTAAACATTTGTCTATTATCTCTTTTTTGGTGTATTTTTAGTTTTAGGGTTTATTAAAACACTTCCACCTACCAATTAATTCTATGTTCCTTTCATTCACATGTAGTTTTTAATTTTAGGGATCATGGATTATATTCTTTCTCAATTTAGAGATTAATTGATAATGATTTTTATAATAGATATATTAACAAACTATAATTGATAATACTATTAAATTATTATCAAATATGATTCCTGGACCCTCAACAGTATATATGATCCATATGATTTTATATGTGTCTCATTGTTCAATGGTTTACATAATATGTATCACATTGGGATGATAAATAAATCAAATGGTGTGATAAATCCCATGTAGTTATAAAATTTCGGAAATTAGTTTTCCTAAAGATGGGTGGAGGAAGAATTAAATTTATCCATTCTTTCTAAGGTTTTATTTATAGAATAACTAGTGAAACATTGAATTATATATCTAAAAATTAAAAACTTATACACTCAATGGTGTTAATGAGTTCCGATTAGAATGTTAGCATGATAAGAACTTTAGTAGGGGATTCTATGGGAAGTACAATACATATTGCAACTCCAAGAATTAATATATAATATTTATTTTATATAGATATGGAAAATTCCCCGTAAAATGATCTGGGATAATACCCCTAATGGATGGAAATCAAGAAATACCATTGGATATAGGAAAATTTCATCTATATATCCATTATTGAATGGATGACCTACCTCCAAATTTTTGTGTTTGACATGATCTTCTTATTGAGTATGATCTATTGAAATAGTAATGTGAGGATATAATAATAGACCATAACCATCAAGGATATTATATCTTGATAAATAAATGGTGACCCTCTTAACCACATACATTTATCCCTTATACAAGGAGAATCTTTATTAACTAGTAAGGGGTTGATCTATTTATGGAAAATTATTGGAAATAGTGAGACTAGTTCCCTTTTCATTTATAAAGACCATTGTTATCATGACTTGACCCACGAGGGCCTACCTAGAGGATTGAATGATGAGCTAAAACAACACTGATCCCACCTCCATAGGCCAAGTATTGGGGAGAAGTTATGTAAAGGAATATCTAAAATAGAAGTCTATTACCTACTATATCTGTAAATGAAATCAAATTTACAATAGCATAAAATAATAATATGTATGGAAACAGAAAGAAATTTAATCATTCATATATAATCCCATAGTCCAAGATAGAAATAATGTATTGGAATGAATAAAATGATGTTAAAAGACATCCCACCCCAAAATGGAAAATAATTTCCTACATTATAAAATAGAGGGGATGACTATTAATACAATACCGGTATACACCCTGGTATCCTCATTAAAAAATGTTCCACCTACTCATAGTCCTCTAAGGACACCACAAAAGGCACATCATCAATATAAAACCTCTAATGTGTCAGAATATCCCATTAATTTGTGTGTTTAAAAATATCTACAGGAACAAAATGAAATCACCAAACATAATGAATCAAGATTATTCATCTAATAAATCATTGGATTTTCAATGAACATAAAATATATGTTGTTATACAAGGACATTAAAAATATACTATTAAATTTCATGGAGTATAAATTCTCTTAACCATTGATTCCCATATATTATCTCATGGTTTCAAAATAATGCATGTCCGAGAGAAACTGATGCTTGAACTATACATGAACTAATAACCAACATCCCAAACATTAATATCATCATGTATATGAAATAATAAACACAATTAATATTGATAATATTCATTTGATATAAACACTCTATCTAACTAATACCCCATCCAAATGATCATACATTAATACACAAATATATGGTCAATTCCCTATGCACTCTGGTGGGACACCCGACCCAAATGGAATCATTCTTCTATATAGGGGATCAATTACCATGTATGTTTTTATCATGGAAATTATGAAAGTCCAAAATAGGAAAAATGGATATAAGGATAACTTTGGGTCACTCTAAGGGATATGTGAACCAAGATACTATGGGGTGTACTTAAAGCAACTGTGAAAACTCACTCAAAAATAGGGGACCTCCAACATACTACACTGATCAATTTGAATCCAAAAAGGGTCCAACCTATATTATATGAATATGATGCTATACCAACCCTCATTATAATTCACCACATAAACACACTCAACTGATACTAGTACAAGGTAGCATATTGAGGATGATAACGAAACTAAACTATTGTGAAAGGAGACTCAAACATGTCCACAATATAGAAAAAATGTTCCCCTGGGAGATCATAATGTGGTTGAAAAAACCTAGAACAACATTTGTCTAATACAAGAATGGAAATAATTATTCTAGGATTAATAGAATGTCCCTTGAGGATCCTGATTTGAATCCTTGTCCTTATAACTCAGTATGACAATGATCCCATTTTTGTGTTCACCGGGATGTGCCAGTGTGAACTGGTCGATGATCATTTACATGTTCATGTAAGAGTACAAGACTCTAACAATATATTCAACCCTACCAATGTAATATCCACATACATGTTGTATGGGAACACATGACCACCTGGGCAATTAATCCTAATAAATATCGAGTTGTATGCGACATGTTACATAGTATGCAACTAGGAACACAAGATGTGTAAAACTACACTGAATACTAGATGTATACCATTTGAAAGCAATGATCTGGCCAGATGAGGGTCACCTGAAATGTGACATGTGTATCATATTGTGTGGTACGTATAACTATGTGAAAATTATAGTTCCACATTATTCTGACAAGATGACATGTTTTCATTGGATACATGCCTTGTAGTCGAGTATTTTAATAGAACAATTAGTATTAATAAAAATACATTTTATATGTCTACAATAACATTGTTTACCTAGCTATTTCATCAATGGAAATTAGATTTGGTCCAACCCAGTCTCTGCCTTCCTTTATTGTTTTATTCCAACCACCAAATTATCAAAACCAAACTACCAATTACATCTTCTTATTGGGACCATAATTCCAACACAAAATTATCTCTAATTTATACTTGATCCATCATCACTTACATAAATAGATGAATGAATCACAATTACTGAAATTTGTTCATAAAGAAATGATCCATTGATCCAATTATTTAACATGAAATGATCAATATCTATAAAATAATGAAACAACTATCCAAATTAGATTCCAAATATGAACACATTGAATGGTGGGGTGGGGGGGGGGGTGAACCAAAAAACACAATATGAGGAGAAAACCTAGTCCAATGTTCATATTTTCCTTGATTTTTTTCTAATCGAAAAATGAATTCATATAAAATAGTAATAAACCAAATAATAATTATGAAACAAATCCTATATAAACAAACCCATAAGGAAAAAATGATGTATCTTCAAAATAATAAATTAGTTGATTGATATATGTTCATATTACAGTAAAAAATGGTGATAAATGCAAAATAATGTTCTTCCTTAATAAGGATCAATATCCGATGAAGAATGATCAAAAGTTTTTATTGTTGGGGAGATCGACATTTAATGTTTTCATTGGCTATCCATATTGTATTATGGTCATTGATCCATGAACCTAATTCCATCCCATGATCCTTCATTATCTCCTCTAAATTTATAGAGCTATGAGGTTGACCCTATGAATATTTCATAAGATCATATATATGGATGAAGATAACATCATAGCAATAAAATAATAAATAAAATAAGATATAATATTTTATTTATTTCATTATTTAAAGAAGCAATGAAACATAAAAAAACATTGAAAAATATTACATAACAGGTATGGTAAACCCCACATTATGAACTCAACAGTGGTCATAGACATCTAATCAGAGACTCAATTTTAGAGAAAATCTACATTTTCAAGAAAACTACATGCTCATGACAAAAATATAATTTATATTTTTATAACATACTTTCCAGGATCATTAGAATTTTGAATTATTTTCTGTTTTAGTATCTAGATCTATAATTATTATTATAAATATAATAAAGTCATAAATGGATAAACAATAAGTTTGGGATATTATTCTCCAAAATGGGTATCTCACTCTTACATGGTCTCCAATAGTTTTTTATGTTATTAATAAACATGCAACCAAAAAAATAACATAATAGTTCATTCTCCTACTAGTTATGAGAACCAATAAATACATGAAAATGGAGACTCCACAGTCACATCATAGCTAACTTAGGGTGATATCATATAACAAGTCTTGTACATACCTCCTCATAATCATCATGTATAGATCATAAAAAATAAAAAGTACTATGGTTTTGAGGTTATGTAATGTACCATCCCAAAATTCCAACAAATTAGTAGGAAAAAAGGGCCTACGAACCATAGAGATATCATATCCCCAGAGAGAGAAATCTGAACCAATCTAACTCTTACAGTATTATATATTTGTACGTAAATAACTCATATCCTTTATGGGTAGTTCTTATCCTCAACTAAATATTCTATTCACTTATAACTATCTCTATCACTAAATCTTGGATAGAAGAACTATTACAAACTATATTTGACTTGTATAAAAGTTATATCAAATGTATGTCATACATGGACATAAAAAATTGTTACATAGATGGGGGAGTGATGATCAATATGATATGAAAACCTCACTGATGTTATATGATTCTCCCACCTATGGACCAAACCCAAATTTCAATCATGATGTATGTTTACTAGAAGCTAAGAGGCCAATATTACTAGGCCATCTAATTCGGTATAACACTATTCTCAACCACAATCAAGCCCCCAAATTCTTCCACCGTACTATACATAATTATTTCATTTAATAACCACCGCAATATGAAATAATCATGATATTGATTCCACAAATATGGAATACTTCATTCATAGATAAGTGTCCCAAACACTCCAAAACTCTATATTGGAAACCACCCATAGAGAGATGAGACCAAAAAAAGTTAACGTTAAAACATTATGAAATACCATTTCTACCCAACCAAAGTATTGTGATATTGATAAATCCACACATCTAATAAAATTAATATAATGGAATAACATCTTCATCAACAACACATTATACAGTGAGGTTGGTTCCATTATTCATACTTAGTCATGGATGATGAGATTCCCATCTATGAAAAATCCAACCATAATATTTGAAATAGATATGTGGTCTTGAAAAAACTCATAATAGATATCCAAAATTTGTACCTCTTAAATCTATGGAGAAGAATATGTGTAATTTTTTTACCAGTGGTAATCCCCACCATCTTTAGGTGTCTCGTGGGCTCCAACTCAATCATTTAACACACATGGATTTCAACATGAATAACTATTTCATACTTATCCATCACAAATAGAGGATATTTGACAAGACTTAAAAAAACCACTGATGTGTGAACTGTGCCACATGGTATCAATATGAAATCAAATATTATATAGTGGTCATTGAAAAAAATTAAGGTATATCATTGTCCAAAATAGATATGGGGTTAAAAAATCTTGAGGAATGAATTTGAGAGAAATAGAAAAACAGACACACTGGTCAGTGAAAAATATTATTCTTGAGAGAGGATTTTTTTGCTCCCATCACCTAGTAGAAACATCACAAAATCACAACCACTCTCAAAGACTAATTCACCTCTCAGTAAAAAAACGGGGATACCAATGTTACAAATGGGTCTTTGAAAACCCATTCTTCTATAACATTTTTATTAGACATCAACCTTAGTAAGCTCATTCAATTCCATCTTATGTGTCGTCATTATAATTAGGTGTGATCCTTGGATCCATTACAGGAAGAGTACTATCACTTAGTTTGGTGATAACCCCAACACATGCCTTGGAATGATATCCTCATAATCCTCACCCACTATAATGGAAAAATATCATAGCACCAACTACTATAATGAAATAACTATACAATTTATTAAATGTTGGTAATAATCTCTTGAAAATGATATCATCCTGATCATGCATAGACCAATACTCATCAAATTATTTAAAATTATTCATAACAAACTGGAAGAACTATTATAGTCATTTGTACAAATAAACAATGAATTGATGGTAGGAAACCAATCTATACCAACGAAAATATTATAATGGATCACAAGTACTCCAAAAATATACTATGTGTGCCTCTTTATATTTCAATCTCCTCTTAGATTTTGGAAAAACTATTAGTAGAAGCTTGTTATTAGTGCTCCTCTCTATAGAGAATCCAATATAAGGGTCCATAAAAAAAGATCAACTGGTATCACTTTGTATCAAACATCGGTTAGGTGCTAGGACAGTTTGTTCAAGACACAATATGAACTAAATATATGGGCAATGATAACAGACTTCATACCTAAAACAATTCATTATTCCTCTATGAGAACCCATTACATGTAAATAATTATTTTACATCCCTAGAATATATTCTAAAAAAATTCTTTTATATAACACATTAATAGAATAACCGTCATGAAACAAAAAATTAATAGGAAGTCATCCACCATCCCTTAACACTACCCTCTTCAGTTATCATGGACATTCTCTCATAGTATTGTTTTCTACCACAAGAACACATCTTTTTTGGGTAATTATACCTATTCTATGAAGACACATTTTCCAATAAATAATCCCCAACACATGTACCTTATGAAACCCACTTTTCCATATAAAAGAATAAACCAAAGGAGGAATAATAGTGGATCTTACCATGACTAACTATACTAAAATAGATCTTGAGGATACAGATCATAAATTGAAACATTCACCGAGACTCTATGTAAAGTATAAGATCCCAAACATTTTTAGAGTTGTATCAGGCTTATTTTTAGGAATATTATTTCTAGTTTTAATTAAAATTTTGAAGAGTTATATATAATATAGTTTTTGGATTAAATTTTAGAATTTTATTAATGAGAATTTGTTGTTCATGATTAGCGCATGGTTTTCCAAACTGTGCACCATTTCCCAAAAAAATCGTGAAAAGCTAAGAATGGGAGATTTTCTATGCCGAAACATATTCTTTCATACTATTTACCCTATATGATGAAACTATGCACCCTACCATCGAGAGGAGGAAAAAAAAATTGGGCACATAATTTGGAAAATCGGGCGCCTATACCCATCAAACTATGAACAAAATTTTAATTAACATGAAAATAAGATATTAAAATACCTAAACTTTTATATAAACCAAAAATAAATCCCCCAAAACCCCAATAAGTTTTTTCATGATATTGAATAATCCCAAACAATTATCTAGGGATTTTAGCCTCCATTGTTTTTGATTTAAAGTCCATATAAATGATATTCACCTTCCTAGGCAAGTGAAACTCATCTCGATTGGTTTCCCATATCATTCCCATTATTATCCATTCCATGTAGTGTTTTTTCATCTATTAGTTATAAATTTTGATCTATGATTTCTTAGTCCTATTTTTTTTTATATTGGATCAAATAATTGAATCATTATCTCATTCTTTGACAGGTATAGGGTTATTTTTCATTAATTGGGAATATCACTTAGTGAGCTTTCATCCCCATTTTTGAGGTAGGTAGTCTATAATCCAAATCCCATAGTCATGGTAACAATTATTTGTATATAATTGGTTAATTACTAGGGGTTTTATAGTAATTGTATTTTCTAAACTGAATTAATTAATTTGGTGAATTATTTATATATTTTAATGTAAATTTAAAATAATTAACTATACAATTAACTATAAAAATATTGAAATTTCATAACTGTTATTATTTAATTATAGGTTTAATTATAAGAATATTAAAATTTTTGGAATTGGGAAAAATAAATTTATGAATTATTTATCTCGATAATTATTTTTTTAAGATTTAGGAATATTTAATTTCGGAATAAAATGTTGGAGTATTAATATTTTGAATTGGGATAATTAGTTGTGGTATTAATTGATTGAATTGAAGGGATATATTAATTGTACATTTAATTAATAGAAATAGATTTGATAAATTAATTTTATAATTAATTAATGAAATTAGTGTTCTCAATTAATTACATAATTAAATAATGGAATAGATCTGAAAAATTAATGTTTAATTAATTAAAGGGATTTATTGTGATTAAATAATTTTGGATTTATATAATGGATTTCACATATACAATTAATTGGTGAATTAATTGAAGGTATTCAATGTGATTAACTAATTGTGGAAATAGATAATTGAATAGATATGAAAAACGAATTGGTTAATTAATTGAAGGGATTGAATCTTATTAATTACATGTGGAATTAAATAATTGTATTGACATGAAAAAATAATTGGTGAAAAAATTGATGGGATTGAATGTGATTAATTAATTAATTAATTAATTAAATTATATGAATAATTAATTGAGGTCATTTACAATGACTAATTACCTGTAGAACTAATTCATGGAATTTATCTGAACAATTAATTGGCCAATTCATTGAATGGGATGAATATTTTTAATTAATTATCGATTTTATAAATGAAATTCATGTGAATAATTATTTTTTTAATTGATTTAAAGGATTGAATATGATTAATTTATCATTGAATTAATAATGGAAATAACATGAAGAATTAGTGGAGGAATTAATTTAAGGGGTTGAATGTGATTAATTAATTGTGTTACTATTTAATTGAATATTGTGATTATGAAATTGGGATACTTAATTGATTAATTAAATATTTAGGTATTGGGGTTGTGAAATTGAAATAATTAATTATTGATCTATTTATGGAAATATTATGATTTTGGAATTGGGATAAATAACTATTGAGTTAATTATTATTAATTTTTGGAGATATAGAATTCAGTGAAATACCTTAATTAATTTGTTAATTCATTAATATATTATGATGTTGATGGAATTTAATAATGTGTATTAATTAATTGGTGAGAAAATTAATGTGGATTTTCATGAATATGAAATATATTGAATTTGATTAATTTATTATTGAGTAAATTAAAAGACAGAAATAGGATTAATTAATTGTTTAATTATTTAATGGGATTGATGTGATTCCATAATTATTGAATTAATTTTGGTTGTTAATTATTTTTTTAAATTTTTTAGTTAAATAATGCAATAGTTTAGATAAATTAATTGACAAGTTAATAACTGATCTTTATTACATTAGTTTATTATTTAATTAACAAAATGAGTTGATTTGTTTAATGAATCATTGACTTAAATAAATTAATTATCATTATTAGTAAATTATTTAATTCACTAATGAAATTGATGTGGTTCAATAATTTTTGAGTTAAATAAGATTTTGATGTGATTAATTAATTGATGAATTAATTAATGTTCTTTATGTGATTAATTAATTGCTGAATTAATTAATTTAACTGATTTAATTATTTAATTATTACATTAACCAGTGTAATTGATGGTAATTGTGAATATTTTATTTACCTAGTATACTTTATTTGATTAATTAATTGTTTGATTAAATAATGGAATATATGGGATTACTTTTTTTCAATTAAATAATGGAATTATATGGATATGGAATTATTCCCTTGGAATAATTAATTTTTGAATTAATTAGTGTGGTATTGTGGTACATATGATATATGTGATTGTTTGACATACAAGAGTGGGAAAGAGAATGATGTTCCAATAACTATATATGCTTTACTTAGACAAGACTGTGTGACCTGGACTAATCCTCGAAATACCCACGGTGTCATAGACCTGATGTTATAGAAACTAAATAATGCATGGAAATTTTATGAAATAGGGAATGATTCCCTAAATACCCTTGGGTGTGGGATGGGAACCATCATTTCAAATACCCATGGGGTTCTAGACACGAAATTCTACACTGTTGAGACTATGATTGTATTATGCATCCGATTATCTATGATAATTAATTGAAATGAATGAATAATGAATTTACATTTCTTTATATTTACTTTTGGAGTAATTTTATTATCTATTTCATACCCTGGAATATGATAGTGTTGGTATTCAGGTTCGAGATCCATCTGGATCCTGATGGTTTATGTGGTTAAATAGAGCATTATTGATAATGATATAACTATTTAACTATGGATTATACATACTATTTATACAACTCCATACACTATTGTTGACTAGATATTGTTTTATATACCATAGAGCTGACCTAATGAGAAATACTCACACCATACATAGGATACCTAATTGATACTCAAATATAGTTCATTTTTTCATGAATGAATAATTGAAAAGGACGTGTGTTAGATGGATGAGTTGGGATAGAAATGGATGGGGGAGCCAGACATTGTCCAGGACATATTGTGGGGTTTTTAGACTCTCTACATTTGGGGTTCCATGTTGACACTAATCACATACATGGCACGGTGTATTTTATTAATCAGTTTTACATGTTGTATTCAATGTTTTTTCATCATATGAAATTTGTACTATTCTGTTTATGGATATATGTTGTTGTATTATTTTTTCATTAAATTTATAGTAGGGATTAATCTAATGAACGATGGTATAGTCTCCCCAAAATTATTATTGGTCTCTTGAGGCTACTCTCTAGACACTCGCATACTGGGATGTGTGCCAGAGGTTATGTGAACAACCAATATGGGGTACTGACATGTGTCACACATGTTGAGATATTAAAATGTTATATTAGAGATGATTCCATTTTATTTTCATTTATCTTACTATTTGGGAAACATAGACATAATACAAGGAAGATATGAGACTCGATAAAGATATTGTTCATTGCAGTAGCTAACCCATGTATAGGGGATATAATCAAAGTACTGAGGGGGACATGACAATTATTATTGTCTAGGATACAGATGGATGTTTTTTAATCTTGTGAGATTTACTTTTTTGTGTTGTAATTATTGATGTTAACATTTTCTATGCATTGACTCACAGCTTGATATGGAATGAGATTTGGGTTTTCATGCACTATTATAGGAACTTTTTGATATTTTCTAACTGGCATCATTTTACATATGCCCAAATAATAGGTTTTGGGTAAAATGTTGAACATGAACAAATTATCCTTTCATGTTAATTCAATTTAAAATGGTTCTTAATGTGAAATTTCATGTGAATGAATAATATGGAAAATCGAAATTATTTGATGTCTGTATGATAAACATGAATATGATAATGGGGTTTCCCTTGTTATCCATGTTGTAGATGTAGGATGGTTAAGGGTATTAATAAAGTCTCAGTTTTTAGCGTGTGTCTCGTTTTTATGGAAGTGACAACCATTGTGAGTGTTGAGCACATGGTGGGGTTTTTTTGCACTAAAGGATGATATTAATCAACAAACATATTGGTGTACTTTGTGAATTAAATGGATCATTCCCTATAACATTAAATCATCAAAAATAAACCAAGATGGAATTGGTCATATGCCATGCTAGTTATAAGATCCTATAAATAGTAGTGGTATGTACTTGTTTATGTTCTGATTTAAATATCTTATTAATGGGTGAATTGAATATTTTCTAGATCTGTGAGGAGGTTCAGTGGTGTCCCTATGGCTTGATACTTGAATGAAAAAGAAAATTGGCCATCATGTTTATGTTTCACAGTTGTAGAATGGTTATAAATAACTATACACCAAAACCATGATATATGTGAATAGGGTTTCTTGGGTAATCAAAACCGTACAATAGGGTGAGGAAAACCATGAGAGCATTGATATAATCATTCAGCACATTTGGACAATGGTTTTTAAAATCATCGGGAGATTCCCTGTTAACCATGAGTACTCAACCCTTCCAGAATAGTGAACGGCACATGGTTTTCCCATGGTTTGGAAAAATGTGTTCCAAAACCATGCTAACCATTAAAATGTGTTACTGTATAAATTTTCCACATATGATTTTAATTATCCCACCCGATTTCCTCCCAATTTTTTCCTACTATGTCCTATATTACACACTCAATCTCCAAAATCATCCCATGAGATGATCTCTAATGTTAGTAAGCTGTTAGATGTGTCTTTGGGTTCTAATAAATGATCTAGGTAAATATAATCCATATATTTCATCTCTTTTCTCGAATAGGGCATGTAGTTTAATTTTTTTTCTAAGGAAGCCCTATAGACATCTTTTTCTAGTGGATATTTTTTTGGGGATTAAATGGGTACTTGAATACGTATCTACGTCTAGGGTTAAGGGTTTGTTCATCATCAAATTCTAGGTATGTGGTCAACAATTTATATCCCATAATGTTGTTGTTGATTTATGCATGTGATGATGTGATATTTCTCCCCTCTCGATGTGTATTTTACTCCTAGGTATTATTTCATATAAATATATAGATAAATGATTATTTAAACCCATCAGCATCCATATTGGCTTCATTTATTCTTATTTGACCCCATGGTGTGCACCAATATTCTCGAACATGGAAAATTGTAATGATGATGATAAAGTTTCTATATGTTGAAATGGTTCCCATGATAAATGTGTTAATAGGATACTTTGAATTATAAATAGAACTAATAGTATTTGTGTATTTTTATTAAAAATAAGAAAATAATATTGTTTGGAATAATGTTAAAAGGGAGTTAAATTGATTAATTTTATTGTGTGAAATGGATTATGGATTAAAATTGGAAATGTACAAGTGGGTTAATTAATATGAACTAATTAATGTGTAAATGGATTAACATATGGTTATAGATGAATATGTTACAATGGATATGGTATTGGAATTTTTTTTATGTTAAATAGGTTAATGTTTGAAATGAGATTTTTGTTAAATGGGATATACTAAGTAAGTGGTAAAAATATTGATTTATTAAGTCTTAGAGAAGAATTATTTGCAAATATATTGTCAATTATTATGGTTATGTGTGTTTTTTGTGTCTACTTTGTTACAAGGTATATGTTTCAAATTGATATATAAGCATGTGAACACAAACTAGAATAATGTGGGGTATTGACATCAGGTTCTACACCTAGGGGCGATGGTGGAAAAATATTCTAAATACCACCCCTAAAATGAAAGTGTTATGGATAAAGAATAAGGATCTATGTACCTAATGGTAAAATTGAAGAGAAAACATGACAAAGGTCCACGGTAAGAGATATATTTGTTTGAAAAATGTTATATCCTAGTGATATAGGGAACATAACTTGACCCCTTATGCATAGAAATTAATTGTCTTAGGGCATAGGGTAATGAAAGTAAACGCCTAACCCGTGAAACATGTGTCGCAAATGAATTCAGTAATGAATATAGCTATAGCGATGAATAATAAAATAATGATGGAAATAATTAATTTGTATATTATTAACGAATGTGACATGAGAACACTTTTGGTATTCCCTATAATTTAATTCATACTTTAATCCACTATATGATTCGACACTATATTTTGTAGACCCCAATGGTGGTGGCTAACTATGTTGTACGCACACCATTCTCGGGTTATTGTTGGGTAGCCGAGACGATTTCTTTGTTGTATGAAGGGACAAGGGAAATGGTATTTTTCTAGGCAATTGTGTGTGGATTGGGATATCTCTTTATAGGGATTGATGCATATTTTCATGAACATTTTATTGGATTTTTGTGGTTTTATTTATATTATGTTTTATCCTTGTGTCACTATAAACCAGACATAAAATATTTATTATTTGGATGTTGTTTGTATACTATTTTGGAAAATTATTTGTAATGAATGTTTTGTTTTATTAGTTATTGTGTCCTGTATTTTATTATGTTATTTATTGTGGATTACATAGTTAAAGAGGGAATAGTATCCCCATGTGATTATTAGACCCTCCCTTCTAGTCAAAAACCTTTGGAAATCAAGGATAAACACTTGGGGTATTGTGGTGACTCATCCCCAGATAATAGTTTAGAGGATCCCAGATTAGAGATGTTACACTACATAATGAATTTATCTCATGGGATAGGGCACCATAATGATGTTTGTGACCTTAGAGAAAGTTAATGGTGAAACCATGTGGTGGATGATGAAAACCATCTATAACCAAGTGTGGGTTATAATATGGTATTATGTAGATAAATGTGAAGGGTTACATTTATAGAATGTAAAAATGGGGGAATATTAATTTTTTATATATATGATGAATTTTTGGTGAGATGGTCATTCCCACATCTTGATATTTGTAGTAGATGGGGATATGAGTAGTGGTATTAGGCAATTTATTGTGGAATGTGATGACAAAAAAACACCTATGGTGGTGATAAAAGAGTCAACAATAGAGGATTAATTTTAAGAGCACATCATATGTGTGTTAGATCATAGGGATAATGTGTTGTAGGGAAAGGCCATGCTGACAGTTCATGCATGTTGGAAACAAGGATGTTTTCAAATGAAAATCATGGGATAGAGAATTAATCTTAAGGGATCAATTCTCTAATCTTTCGGACTCAGAATCATAGATATGAATGAATGTACAACACAAGGATGATATATTGTAAGTTGGAGATATTGCATGAAACTGAAAATTTATATAGATGTATCAGGATTGTCTTATGGTACCTGTTTTTCTAGTTTTGAGTGTATTTTGTTATGGCTGTATATTGGAGAATTTTTTTATGAAAATTGATAATTTAGGAATGTGGAGAGGTTGTCCATGTTTGGTGTAAGTATTTACAACCCGTGTGAGTCTAGGTAGAGGGGATTCGCAAAACTATCACACAGTTTGTCAGACTGTGCACCCTATATGCCTAAAACATACCCCACACCATAATAAAGATGCTCAAGGGTACATGGCATGGTTTTGAAAACCATGAGCCCCAACCCAACTAACTGTGAACGCATCACTAAATAAACAGAAAATTAGATTTTAAAATAGCTGAACTAATATATTAACTGAATATTGACCCACACTCAGGACCTAATGATTCCTACAATTTTTGGTTCCTCTCAAATGATTTCATAGGGATCTCATCCTCATTTATTGGTAATCCACCATCTGGATCAAATATCTCCACCTTCCCCAGCATGTGAATCACATCCCAGTTGGTTTCACAGCTCATTCCCATTATTCTATGATCCCTGGAGGAATATTTTCCTCTTTTCCATGACGGTTCTAGATCTATGTTTAATTTATCTCCAATCCATTTAAATCTTGGCTCTATAAATTGAATCAATAATTAATTCATCGATGTTTTTAGACTTAGTCTTACTTAAATAAGTACTTTTTGTGAGCATAAATAAACATTATTGAGGTAGGGGGTCAATAATTCAAATCCCATATTCTTGATTTCATTTAAAATTTTGTAATTTATGAATTGATAGGGTTTGTCTTCCAATTTATTTTCCTAAATTGAATTAATTAATTTTTTAATTTAATTTATTTTGGGAATGTTAATTCACAATATCTCTTTATATAATTATTTATATAAATATTGAAATAATATAATTTGGAATAATCAATTTTAGTATTAATTATAGGAATACTGAAAATGTGTAATTGTGAATAATTAATTAGTGAAATAATTATTTGCATATTGAAATTTTGGGATTTTGGAACACATAATTATATAATTAATTATTGGAGTATTGATATTGTTATTATGATTAATTAGATGTGGAATTAATTGATTCAATTGGTTTTGTAAATTAATTGTGAATTTAATTAATGTAAATTTATGTTATTAATTAACAATGGAATTAGTTAATAAAATTTTGGTGACTAATAAAGCGTAGAATTATATTATGGAATTGAAATGAAAAATTAATTTGTGAATTAATTTATTATATTTATTTCGATTAGTTAATTGTGAAATTAATTAATTAAATTGACATGATTAATTAATTGGTTAATCCATTGAAGATACTAAATGTGATTAATTTTTTGTGGAAAATTATTTTAATTGAAGTGAAAATTTAATTGGTGAATTTATTGATTTGATATAATGTGATTAATTAATTGCAGTATTAATTAATTGAATTTTATGATTGTAAAATTTTGATAATTAATAAGTGATATAATTATTTATATATTTTGATTATGAATTTGGAAGAACTAATTGTTGAATTAGTTAATTTAATATTATGACATTGAAATTGGGATAGATAACTGTTGAATGGATTATTGAGTTTTTGGAGTCTGAAATAGGAATATTTAATCTTTGAAATAATAAATATACAATTATTATTATGGATGTAAGATTATTAACTATAGAATTAATTTTTGGGAATTGTTGTAATTATATAATTTATTTATATTGAATAACAAATTGATGAATTAATTAGTAGAATATTTTTATGATGAAATTGAATGAAATGGTTTAATTAATGAATTAATTAATTGTCGTATTGATTATAATATTGAATGAATTGGATTAATTAATTGGTAAATTAATTATTGGTGATTGTTCTGATGATGTTAATTTTTTATTTGGATTAATTAATTAGTTCATTAATAAATGAGGACTGTTGGGATGGTGGGTCTTATTGATATTTTCCCCTTAGAAAATATTAATTGTGAATCCATGTGGTGGTTGGGGAACCAATGATAGTACCAGATTGTGGGACGTAATAGGGTGCGGGTCAATAAATTCTAAGGGTACCATTATTGGAATATAAGAATGTGGAAATGTTAATATTTTTATTTTGATGACCGATTAATAATGATGTGGTTATGCCCGCTTCCTAGGATGAATTGGAGATGGGGATTGAGATGTGATAGTTGGTAAAATTTAGATGAAATTGTTGATACCAAACATATAGTGGGGAGAGATGTGTTAGTATTATATTTTTTCCTTTGAGAATAATCTGATATGTGTGTTGGAACGTTGTGAGAAATTATAATGAGGTATCATAGTGCTAATAGTTTAGGTTTTTTGGATACATGGATGTTACCATGAGGAAGAATGAGAGAGATAAGTAGATATTGGGGAACAATGGATTGATCTTTCTGACATAGGGAATAATAGATTCATGAGAGTATAGCTAAAAGTCTAGCTATTATAATCTGCAGAGATTGTAAGAACATAAAATTTTATGGAAATGTATCGGGATTATTTTCATGTACATTTATTATTGTTTTTTGAACCTTTTTTTTGGGTTGTATATGGGTGTTTTGGGTGAAATTTGTGAATTGTGGAAGGAGGGGAGGTTGTGTATGGTTGTCACAAGTTTTTCCAAATTGTGCACATTATCCTAGAAAACCATGAAATATATGTAGGAGGGGATTCACATGGCTGCTGTAAAATTTGTCAAATCGTGCACCCAATAAGTAGAAATCATGAACCCCTATAAGAGGTTAATGGTTGAGGCATAAGATTTGAAAATCAGTGAGTTGAAAACTAAAAAACCATGAGAATAGTTTTAATTTACATATAAATTATATTTTAAAATATCTGAACTCTTATGCTGAATCAATGTTGACCCTTACTCATCCACAAACAATTCTTCTTGCGTTTAGACTATCACATATTATTACATAAGTCTATAGACCTTTTTTTCATTTTTATTCATTTTTCGAATCAATGATCTAAACACTCCGTGGTATGTGAATCTCAACCATGTTGGTTTCCCATCCCATTAATGTTTTTTTCGAACCACTAAAGGATGTTTTCCTCTGTTTTAAGATGTATCATGTTCCCTGTTTTATTATATATAATCTGTTTAAATATATTATCTTTTAGTGGAATCCTTATCGTGTTCTTCAATGTGTTTACTGTTATTTATCATTAATTTGGGATATTCATTAGTGGGTGTTCAACTGAATTTTTGAGTTAGGTGTTTTCAAATTAAAATTCCATATTATTTGTTTCATACACATGTATGTAGTTTCAGAAATAATAAGGGTCGTATATAAATTGATTTTACTCAATTAATTTAATAAATTTGGAGAATTAATTAATTAAAGAATTTTTAATTTTGTATATTTGATTGTCTAATGAATTATTAGAATATCGAAATTTGAAAATTGTTAATGATAATTTGAAGAATTAATTATCTGTATAATGAAATTGTGCATTCAGGAATAATTAATTGATGAATTAAATATCCGTATATTTTTATTTTGGGATTTGGGAATAAATAATTATGGAATTAACTATTTTAGTATTATTATTGTGAATTATATCAATTAATTATGTAGTTAATTGATGTTATTGATATTAAAAATAAATTTTTGATTTAATTAATTTATAATGATGTGATTAAATAATTATGGAATTATGTAATGTAGATTGTTTAAATAATTAATTAAAAATAAATTAATGTAATTTAAGAATAAATTAATGTAATTTAAGTGAACAATTAATTTTTGAATTAAATAATTGGATTGAAAGCGATTGTTTAATATTAAAATAAATTATTTATCTTAAGGTCAATAATTAATTAGTGAAATAATTCAAGGGATTGAATGTCATTATCTAATTGAGAAATTAATTATTGGAATTGATATTAAAAATTAATTGGTGAATTAATTGAAGGGGTTTAATGTGATTAATGAATTTTAGAAATAATTAATGGAGTTGATAGGAAATTTATTGGTCAATTACTTGAAGGGTTAGAATTTGATTAATTAATGAATGAATTAAATGATAGAATTGTTATGAATAATTAACTAGGGAACTAATTGAAAGGATATAATGTGATTAGTTGTTTTGGGAATTAATTATTAGAATTGACGTGAACACATCAGTTGAGAATTAATTGAAGGAATTTATTGTTAATAATTAATTGTGCATTTAATTAATGGAGTGGATGTGATTTATTAATTAGTTATTTAATTCAAGGGATTGAATGTGATTACATAATTTCTGAATTAATAAATAGAATGGTCTTGAATATTCCATTAGTGATATAATTGAAGGTATAAAATGTGATTTATTAATTATGGAATTAATTAATAAAATATTGTGACTGTGAAATTGGGATAATTTTTGTCGAATTAATTATTGAGATATTAGGATTTTGAAATTAGAATAATTAATTCGTTGAATTAATTATTTTAATAAATTTATTTTGGATTTGGGATAATTAAACTTTTAATTAATTATTGTGAATTATTGGGATTATAACGTTTATTCATATATATTAATTAATTGATGAATATGTTAATAGATTATTATGCTGATGGAATTGAATGAATTTGATTAATTATTTTTTTATTACTTATAGGGATTGTTGTGATTAATAAATTGATCATATTGGATTAATAAAATTCAGAGTCATTTATGGGTATTGGAATTGTACTAGTTATTTATTTAATTAATTAATGATATTTATGGGTTTAATTAATTTGTCAACATATTAATGTTATTGATGAGTTTATTTTTTAATTAACTAATTAAATTGGGTGTGATTAATTCTTTATTGATTTAAATAATGTTATTGAAATTATTAGTTACCTTTTTAATTATGTATTGTAAATTATGTGATTAATTAATTGTTTAGGAAACTAATTTTATTGACGTGATTATTAAATTATTTATTTAACTAACTATATTTATGTGGATAATTAATTGTTTTTGTAATTGATGTTATTGATGTGATTAATTAATTTTTGAGTTAATTAATATTATTGATATAATTAGTTAAATGATGAATAATATATTGGAATTTATTTGATTAGTTATTTATTGAATTAACTAGTGTAGTGGATGTGATTTCTATATTTTTGTACTAATTAACTGAATTTGTGGGATTAATTAATTAATTAATTAATTAATTGAATGATATGGGAATGGAATTATAGAGTAAGATTAATTAATTGTTTAATTAATTAATGTGGTATTGTGGTATATTTTTAATATATTATTGATTGATATAAATGTATGGAGACAAAATCATGTTCCAAATACCCATATGTGTTAGACTGAGAAAAGAGTGTGGGGCATAAACTGGTGCTCCAAATACCCACAGGGTCCTATCCATGATGTTCCTGTATGCATGTAATTCATGAATATTGTATGGGATAAGGACCAATGCTCTAAATACCAATAGGGTGTGAGACCAAGACTTATGGTCCATATACCCATGGCATGCTGGACATGACATTCCTCTCCCTTGAGATTGGATTGGACTATAGTTTCAATTCCCCATGAAAATGATTTGAATTAGACTGAAAATGAAATCCCATTTAATTATAATGAATTGTGGATTAAATGTGTGGACTCATTTAGACTCTGACACATGCCAAAGCTGGTATTCAGGTTCGGGTATCCTTGAGAACCAAGGTGGTTTATATGGCCAAATAATGAGTAAATAGAAATGTGATAACATATTTACTAATGAATTGTAATAATTTCTCTATACAACAATGTACACTATTAATCATAGGATATTGTTTGAGATTCCATTGGTGGGGGCCTAGTGAGTTATACTCATGCCCTAATCATGTTTCATGACTTATACCTGAGTAGAAGTTAGGATTGCATGACATGATAATGGATAAGGCCCAATGATATATGAATTAGTTGGTAGTAAGGGTGGATGTGGAATACAATCATGGTTTGAGACACGTTCAGGGGTTTTATGTGCATTTAGAACTGATGTTTCATTCCCACACTTGACACGTACATTGGAATACAATATTTCAATGTTCTGTTTTGATAATGTATTCCATGATTTGTAAATCAATAGATATTTGTACTATTCTAGGTATGGATATATGTTATTTTGATATTTTTCTTTTTTATTTTTTATTAATATGATAAAAGAGGGTATATTGGCTATATGATCATTATTAGACCCTCTCTTCTAATCGACATCCTATAGAATACGATGAGGTGTACCTAAGGTCATGTGACCAACCTGATCGGGGCATCAATGTGTGTCACAAGAGTAAATATTTTATATAAATATCCAATAGTTCCTTTATATCTCTAATATTCTCTCCACAAAAATCCAGATCCTGGAGCAATCCACCTTTTGGTGGTGGTGTCATCACCAATTTAAAGTGCCATCCACGTCCTACTACTCCTATAACACATCCATCGTGTCTACCGCCTTATATAACTCATTTCTCATCAATATGACTCTAAATAGGATGTTCATTGACAAAATTTCTAAGTATTGAAAAATTGGTATAAAAATCCGACATGTGTTTTCCATACCCATCATAACCAAAGAAGTATCTCATCATTGGAAAATATTGTTTTCATTAAGGTCTCTAATTAATGATCTTGTTTCATGAATATCTTCACATGCATGATCTTGGTAGGTCCTTCTATTAATTTATCCCTAGAAAGACATACCTCTTAAAATACATTATATTTACTGAGATTTTGAACATCATCATCCATCAGCAAAAGAGCCATCATTAATTCAATTTGAAAAGTTGTATCCACATAAACCACCTAAGGTGTGTTTACAAACTAATACATTGCATAAAAATACACATTCTAACCACCATTAAGGATGATAGGATTATGGAAAATCAACTTCATAGAAGACTCGTCAATCCTCATCTCATACTCATAAATCCTTTATGAATACATATATTATTTTCTTCTTGAAATCATATTGAAAAGGCAATAAAACCCATTTTCAGAGATTATATTTAGTGACATTACATAACAATGACATAGAAATCCCAAACCATTATTATGTGTATCATGAAACAATATTTTCTCAAAAATCAGCAAATTTGTGTATTGGGTCAACAAGAAGGTTATCATTTTCCTAATGAATATATACATCATCCTCTAAACAAATATTGGACTCCCTTTCTTAAAAGATAAATTAATTTTTTTTAACATGGTTTCCCCCATTCCCACTCCAAACCCCTAATCTGGAAAAACCCCAAAACTCCATTCATATAATTAATACCACCTTTAATACTAGTATTTCATCATGGAACTCACTAGGGCACACCTAGTCAGCAGAATTTCTAGATAAAAATACCCCAAACCCATCTTCATAGGCATGTGATTGTGATAAGTAATGATAATTGATATAAAAAATTGATGGTCATTCCCAAATTTATATTTTTTTATTCTCACATATCATATTTATTACAGTGATAAAATTTATAAAAACATATAGTAACACATGTATATATATAATTCAACAATCAGATTATGGATTCATGTAATAGAAAACATAAAAAGGTAGAAAATGGAATACCATAGAACAATGTAAAATGAAGCATGACTTTCTCAAAAGGGGTTTACAGATATCAATGAAACACTAGTATAAAACATTGTCTTTCTATATAGATCTACGCTTCACCTTCCATAAATCCTCTAAGGAAACCGAAAAACCTTATACCACGTGCATAATACATATCATGTGTGGAAAGATAAAATGCATTGGGGATTATAACAATACCCAACATCACACCATGAAAACATGTAACATAAACCATTAAGAGTAGTCATCTCATAATACGTATTTATGTCAAACTAAATATGAAGAATTATGAGTCACATTATCACTTTCCCACCGAATTCTAACCACCAAATCATCTAATTCATGAATCCCATTGTATACTATATTATGATGTGAAAATTCCATCATTGTGAACACTTATCCACAGTTGGTTATTCATCATGTCCATCGTATCATTATTTCATTACAGCATCAAGAATCTGAATTTTTAGAAATCATCTGTTGTGCCAATGATTTAATTTACAATGATAAGTTTCTCAGTATTAATCAAACCAGAATAAAAAATAATTGTAAATAATGAACACATATAATGAGTAGAGAGAACCATGAAATATAATATAAATACCTAGCATGATCATATGTTCGAAAAGACCTTGATCTGTTTCCAATAAAAAATATCAAATATCAAACAATAAATAAAAGAATAATAATTATCCCATTAATCATTGATAAAAAAACCATAACAATAAAATATTATATCTTTGAATAAATTTGGTAGATGATTATTTCAATTTCGTCATTGAATAATAAAAATGTGTAAAAATATTCAAAACACACTTCTTAAATCAATTTTGATTAATCAATGATGAAGATCGATGGCATATCATTGTCGTATACGAGATCGACAAGACATGTTTTAAGGTCAACAATTTTAGTAATAGGATCAATTATTAATGATCATGATTCCTAACAAATATCTTCCATTATATCCTCTCAATTATCATGTTTATGAGGCTAACCCTACAATTTCACAATAATAGAATATATATATATAGGAGAAATGTGGTCAATACATCCTAAAAATATATATATAAATTCGATTTTTAATTTTTTAATTTTCAATCATGATTTCATTTATCCATTAAAAGAATTATAAAAATTATTATATCATTATGAGTGTCATCCCATCATTATGGACTAAATTGTGATCATATATATCTTATATGGGATACTATTCTGAATTTATTGCAATTTTTTATAAAAAATGTGAGTGAATGATAATAATCAATTAAATATTATTCAAAAACGAATTTCCGGATCACTAATCTGAAATCTCATATAATCATAGAGTTTTTAATTGAAAATATTCCTAGAAATATTTTATTCTATTAAATGTAAATGACAGAGTAATTAAAAAAGAAGTGGAAGAAAAATAAATTGTATCGATACCTCAAAATATTTAGGTAACCTTTGAATTTATATATGAAAATATCCATTAATGAATTCATTATGGACTATATTTAGAAATAAATAGACACATCTAATTCAACATTAGTATGAAAATAATGCAAATCATCTATGTATATAGTTTTAATGAGGTTTAGAGAAATTTCGGGTGGTACAGATTTCATAACATCATTTGAGGGTAATAATATTTACACGATTTTGAGTATCTATTGAGTGATAAACGATGAGTGTCTAAAAAATATTATATAATTATGTGTCTCAAAAGAAAATTATATCTTTGATACATCATTTTTCCATCTATGATTTTATCATTAATTATTTTCAATTTTATATTAAGATAATGTTTCTTGAAAACCATGGTGTATGTGAATCTATGATTAAATGTTGCTTTTATATTGGGATAAACCATAGAAAATTTTCTCATTTCATTCTCCCCAATATGAAAAAGTATGAATTACATAGGGTATTAGGATATTAAAGTTAAAATTATCCCATGCATGTGTGTAGTTTTTCTTTTTTATTATACTACAACAATTTGGGCCCATTCGAAAATTGATGCCATTGAGTGGTGTGACAAAATTAAGAATTCCAAAAACCCTTTAAGTTGTGGAAAATACTAGATGTCAAATATTTAATACATACAACTCTTAATATTTATATTTTGAAATTTCATTTGAACATTTCATGTGAAAAATTCATGATATTAATGTGATAATGTTGATAATATAGGCTATAATACCACTTTTAGTTGGGATTTTATAAAAAAATATCTTTTCCAACCATTTCGATGTATGGTCATAATACTATTTTAATTTATTAGAATCACTGGGATCTATGATTCAAATAATTTATCATGGTAAATACTACCCCATTATAACATCTATTGTGTTTAGATATCAATTATTGGACAAATCCAAATGTAGTGATACTACATGATGTCATTTTAATGAAAATCACTAATTTTAGAGAGAGAGTTGAAATTCATTGATGAATTCTCAACATGACATCAAATATAAAAAATAGAAAGAGAATAATTAATTAACTGATGTAGATTACATAAAACATCAAGAATTCACATTAATGATATTTATGCTTATTTTCTAATTTCAAAATCTATACAAAAAAATGGAAGGAAATTTTTCCATTATAAAAATTACTCTCATTACATGATGTTCTTTACATATCCCACATTTTTAATGATAATTTATTTTAACGGTAAATAATAATTCCATATGGATAAATCCTTCAACATATATCATTTGGTGAACCTTTAAGGTTGAATTTTTCAATGGGTGAACATCAGCAATTATAATCTTCTTTTCAAATTGATTGATTCTTCAAAATTCAGGATGAGAAAATATCCAATGACTGATCATAGTAAACTTATAATTGACACAATCATGGAAAATTATTTTTTTAGGACTTTTATAGCTCCTATAATGAAAATTTCATGTGCTACATATCGAACTACCACTGTTCTTTCATTGATATGATAATGAATGAGAAGGATATTATGGCCCCCATGAAAATTATTAAAGGAATAATTATTTATAAAATCATGTAGAGAGGTAATGTGGACATAATAATGTAAATTTAATTTACATTTATGAATAATATATATATATATTCTCTATTGGGAAGCTAGAGTCCCAATTTGTGAACGAAAAAATTCTTATATAGGAACCAATATAGGTGATTGCCATGCTGTTGTTGGATGATTCTGAATAATTTTTATCATTTTTGATGGGTGTTTGTCAATCTATGATGTTGTAATTAGAGTTAAAAATAGTTCCCTAGTTGGAAATGAACGACATAACGACATTGTTGATCATTTTTAAACAAAATGTTATGATAAAGTTGTTAGATGGGACCCTGAGTTGTGTCTTATCACATGTAATAGTAGTTGTATATTGATTAGATTATTTTTTAGTGGGTATAAGTATACGTAACATCCTAATGACTACATCATCTTGAAATATATACTCATATATAAGTAAAATATGTTTTATGATGTATGAATTCCCCTTCGTTTCCAATGGGATGTGATGACGGGCTGCCATAGTGAGAATTGGGATGTGTATCCATTCCATTGATGGAGAAAGAATTTGTTCTTTAACAAATCCTACAATTTATATATGAATATTAATATGTGAAAATATTTAATAGGAATGAATGTTTCCATTTTTCTATTTATTATATGAAAATGTTTAAATTCCCCTCTTGTTGCTTCCAGAATATGATGCATGCCAACTAATAATTAATATGAATGTTAATAAGTACATATATTATTAACCTTAAATCTACAATAGGGATTACATATTAATAGAGGGATATAATTTTATTAGTATTTTTGGATGGAAAAACCCCTTTGTTGGACATGGGTACACAAGTATTAATGACTTAATCCAAGAACGCTATTGTGACATCCTGATTGATATGCTCGTTGATTATATCCAAATGGAATTTGTTGAAGAGGTTTTTAGTAGTAGTAATATATAGTGAATAATGTGGTGTGGTCATGATACTATTCAGATCATTGTCTACCTCCCCATGATATTTGAGGGACATGATACTAATTTATGGGGGTGACACTCCCAATGTGATATGAAATAGAGAATAATATCATTTTCCGCTTCACCATAACTCTTTATAGGGATGATTTTCGGAGGGATTACAATCATGGAGAGAATTATGTGAATCCTAAAATGCAGGGAAAGATTTATTCATATGGTAATATTATATTAGTTAATTATACTCAAGTGTATAATGGATCCTAGTTGGTGAAACTGTCCTATGATTCAATGATAAACCTTCTTAAAAATTCACCGATAGATATTTTTTCTATGGTTAGAATATGACATATGAATTGAATGGTGTTTTGTGTAATGTTTTAGCTAATAAGAATAAAAAAATAATAAAACCAATAATAGTAGTAAGATGGGAAAAAAATCATTCCCTGATGATGAATATTTTTATATGCTAGTTATTCATATCTGGTTCACCCATTTTGATTATATAGAATAATAAAAACAATATAGATCGATGCCTTTTCTGGTTAGTATTTTTTATAAAGAAAAATTAAAATCCAGTTCATCATTTTGGATTCATACTAGTGGGGATATATTTATTCATATGTGGATAATTGCATGTATTTATATGATTTCCAATGAAATTTATTCATATAACCATAAATATCCCATATCTACTCCATCCATAATGATTTTGAGCCTACCATATAATGGAATGAGATAATTTTGATTTAGAATCGATGATAGTTTGTAACTCAAATTGGTCAAGAGGATGGATGTTTGGATAATTGTAACCTATTAGAAGAATAATTTCATACTCTATACTCTTATGTAGATTTATTTTAGGGTTATAAAGCCATATCAAATCCTATTCTGAACCTGGTTAAACCCATGATTGATGTAAGTTATTAGTATATGTTGCAGTGAAAATATGTACAAGTCATATATAACTAAAGGCATATAAAATTTTATGTATTAGTGGGAACTCGTTGATAGAACCATATATATAAGATATGTTTTATATTTTTTTATATATTACATTATTGTTTCCAGTTTTAAGTAATATTTTTTAAATCCATATAGTTGTGCACTCAATAAATTTTAGCTATCCCAAAAAGTTGTCATTGTTTCATTGTTGGGATCTGGACCATAATTGGGCTTCCAACATATACTATTGATTGAAATTGGAACCAAAATATTTTGGTTCAACCTATAATTTTTTTTACCACTATATAATGATAGAGAATAATGTTCTAGGTAGTTTAATGCCTTGTTGTAATGATTATTAAGCACAATGATCTTAGAAATGGATTATGTTGTACAAATATGTGAGTGTATATTTTTGGTTTACCTCAATTGTCACATGTCACCAAAAAATATTTATATGGTATTTTATGGAATTTTATAAAAGTAATTACATTCCCCAGTAGAGTATGTCTAGATTTGGAGACATGGTATATCATAGAAGGACTATGTCCCTATAAGTAGGGGCATGATTATAATATAATTGTAGAATGATAGAGATATTACCACTAGGAAATACTTCCAATGTAGTTATGTGGAGTTGAGTGGTGATACATTTTTTGGACCTAGCAATGTAATCATATGTATACCATTGATATTATAATTATAACCCACATAGTTTGAGTGACACAATTACAATGAATATGATGGAAACTATAATTCAATTTAATGTCATTTGATAAAGTCGTTGTATTGATAGAGTAATTCCATGTTATAATTATGTAAGATTATTTAAATTTAAAATAATATAAAAATTAGTGGGGCAGACATATATGCGGTTACATATAGATTTATCAATGTGAATATCTTTTGTTGAATGGGTTTCTCCCATAGAATATTTTCCATTGAGAAGAAAATAATATTGTCATGTATTACACCAAAGGGGATGGCCCAATAAAAATTATCATGAAAATGACATGATAATATATTATATATTTGATCATCTGATTTATTATAGGTGATAGAATCTAGATATAACTATATATTAGAGGCCATACATAGGATTATGTCAATTTATTTTTTCTAGGTTTAGATATCAAGTATTCCCATTGATAAACATACTACATGTTCACTGATGGATGAGTGAGTGGACACATAATACATCATGAATCACAAAGTGATTACTCAAGGGGTGAATATTTCGATTTTAATATCTATGTATAATTTCCATATTAGGGGATATATATTTCATGTCTGGAATGTAGAAGGTAGAAAGACATATAATTTAATATAACGATTAAGATTTCAAGGGGGAAGTATGTGACATTTTAATGACCTAAAATATTAAAAATTAAATTTATATATCATTACATATTTTTAATAATTTTTTGTACTATAATATTACGCCATTCACAAACAACTTAAGATGAAAAAAAATTATTTTATTATATTAACTAGAACCTTAAAATATGTGTATAAAATTATTATAATATTAATATGGTCGATTGATATCTATAGTCACACACAACACTATAGAAATGAGAAAAATATTTATAATGAAATATTAATCATGAAATGAATATATATATAATATAAGATAACAAATAATATGATAGATAAGGAATGAGATATGATGTATTTATAGAATGTATATAATCAATATGACCTTTAAAAATATGGCTTATAGAATCCTAATATGATCTTTGTAATATTGACAAAACAATTTAAATAGTAATCATAATATTAGGAATTTTAAAATAATTTGTGCAAAACCATGATCATATAGGTATTTGTAAAATAATATCTATATATTATAAAAATATTAATATATGATATATCTATATCATTATACATGTTAGTAAATGATTCATAAAATATAAAATATGTGTTTCTATTTTTTAAAAATATAATATAATTGTTTTCAATAAAAAATTGATTTAAAATGAAGTTTATTATTTAGAATGGATTTTAAAAATAAATATAATTCTTTATTATAAGTATAAAATATTATTATGATATCATACATAATTTTTTTAATAGGTTAAAAATTTGATTAGAAAATAAATTCAAAAAATTCAAATAAATGATGAATTTATTATAAAGTTTATTTTATCATATCTCGAAAATCATATTAACAAAAAGGATTCCTTTTTTGAAATATAAACATGAAAAAATTGGATGGATGGATTTTATGTACCATTAAAAATAATTTAATTTTTTTGTTAAAAGTTAAATATAGAAAAATATGCTATTTAAAATAATAAATAAGATATAATATTTTTTTTATTCATGTATAATTTAAGATCCCCAAAATTCATAATAAAAATTATAATTTGTTGTATATAGTCATTTGAATCAATACTGTAGGTAGTCTTGAAGAAAAATAATATACCAATGAATAAAATATTCATAAGCACCTAGCACCACCCCTTTTAAATACGACACCACATCATCCCTTCCCATCATACCATAAAATGATTTTAGAATGCACAATTTATTCAAAATTTTCCTCCCAATTATATCGCTAACATCTAAATTATTTATGTCTCACAAAAGGACCAAATCAATGTTCCTTAAGAACAATTTCACGTTGATGTTAATTATATGAAATATTATAGATATAACTCTTATAAATTCATTCTTATTCTCAAATATCCTAGACCCCTCCTAAAAATGAAACTAAAACTCTGATATCATATAAATAATGGAATGCAATATTTGTAATGTAATATCTTCCATTCACTCCGTTCACGTTGTCTCTACTTCTAAAATATGTTCTAATTTTCTGTATTATGTCATTCATATCCCTTCATTGATAATATGTTTTTGTTTCCACTACCACCTTATTGAATGGATTATGATCACATATATTTGTTTAAAATGAATTAATTATAGAAAAATTATGTTTCGTTAACATTCGAGATAAAATATATTACCAATATACTAAATAAAATCCAACTAATTTGTGATAGTCGTTAAAACTGCATAAATGAACTAACTGTATAACTATAAATGTTATTATATATTGAATTGTACAATTATTGGAACAAATTTAGGTTTTTAGGCCATTTTAATTTACATAACTACATTTTTACATTTTTCTATACTTAATAAGTGTTAGTATAATTTTACAAGGACACTGCGAATTATTCATATGAAACTAGACCGTAAAAACATGAAACAAATACTTCTTAAAAACATAAATTAAATACTATATATCATTAGAATGGACCTAATTGAACATAATAAAATTATATTAAATTAATTGTATATGGTAAATTATTGGAATTAAGTAAATAATGAATTTATTTTTATTATCTATCATATCTTTTTTCATGTTTAGAATTGATCTAGACTTATGGTAAGAGATCTATCCTATCCACCAAAGTAATTTTAGTTTTGATCATTCTCCATATAAAACACTTTATATATCTAATTAATGTTATTGAATACATATATATTAGTAATATTTGGGTCTTACATGTATACATAGCTTATTATACCTTTTTTACGGTAATACATTCATTTTCAACATTTCTCAGATGAGATAATTAATAATAAACCATGATTATGTGTAACTTTTATATCAATTAATTATTATTTTTTAAACTCTGTTTTAATGTAATTATTCCAAAATGTGACACATATTTAGAGTTTTAAGATGATTAAATAATATATATATTTATATAATATTTTATTCCTTCTTCTATATTCATGAATTATAAAATTTTCATTAATTATGATATGATAAACGATTATTCAACAAATTTCATTTGATTGATAATTCTAATGATTATTCCCCCTGATTGATTTTTTATTAAATAAATAATATACATGTTCGTGGGTGTATTGGAAATTGTTATGCAATTAATTTTGTAACGTTTTTACCTATTATAAAAATATTTATTGGATTGGGGGTATACGCAAAATCCATGATAGAATTTTTTTCTCTATGTGATGTTTTCTTTGATGTTTTCGGTGGAATTTTTTATTTCATCTTTTTTGTAACCTAAAAATAACAATTTTACCATGATCTCATGATTTCGTGTTCAATTATTTATTATCCCTTATGATTATTTATATTCATTTCCATTTTTGATATCATTTTATGCTTTTTTAATCTCATGTAATGCATTATTATCTTGTTTATTATGTTACTAGGATTTTTAGCGCATAATATCTGTCAATGAATTCAATAAGTTATAATGTTAATTTGAAAAAGATAAAAAAGTATGTAGGTGCTTATTGTGGATATTAATATAATTATATATTATTTATATTCATGTGACTATTTTATTTTGTAAATATTCTAAATACATAAGGATTTTAGATCCATGGTTGGAGTTTTTTGGTAATTTATATATAAAGTATTATAATAATACATATAAATATATTGGTTTGTTATAGTTGGTGTCATATAATTATATCGTTATTTTTCTGATTATTACTTGAATTCATTGGTTATAACCCTAAGGATATGTTTAAGTATTTTATCATAACCTGAAATTTTGTTAAAGTTTGGAGTATAATGATATCAACAAAATTAATCCATTTCTAGATAGTACAAGTTGAAATTGTTTTAGATCATATAAATATAGGGATAATTACATTAAATATAGTTTTTGGGGTATATATTGGTCATTATCAATGTGAATGATGAATAGTCCCTTAATATTCACTAGGATTGAATCTATTGGGGGGTATGATTTGGAAATATAAGAAATTATTCATAAACCATAATTAAGTACATAAATAAAATTTTAGTCAAAGTATTAGGGAAATCACCATTGATAAACTAAATTTATACATGGATACTCATGGTTATTTATATTTAATTCAAATGTAATTGATTTTATTTTAATTATTTCTCTTTCATATGTTTTCTTATTTTTGAAATATGATTGCATTATTACCGTTATTATAGTTAATGTAGATAAATAAGAGGAACCATGTAAAAATAAATGTGATGAGTAATGTGATGAATTCTCTAATATAATTCCAAACCTGATGGGAGCCACTGTATGGAATATATTGAATGTATTAAACCAATTATATCTAATTGTGATTAATAAAATGAACCATGTGGAGTATCCAAACATATCAATGAATATATGTATGGTATCTCATTGACGAAAAATTGATATATATGATAATTATGTGAACATTTGACTACAAATGATACAAATATTTTTTAAGATTGATCATGTAAAATGTCTTAAAGAATCTCAAATATTCATTAGGTATATAAATGGAGGGTATAGAGAATACAATTTCCAATGATAAATGGATTATCTGGAAAATATTACGAAATAATAAAATTCATCCAATGTTACAAATCATAGTTAAATATTATAGATGTGGGGAAAATTGTCATTATCTAGGACAATTCTCAAATCAAAGGGATAATATGGAAGATAAACATCATAATTTTGAAGATCAAGGGAAATCAAAAAGGACAACAAAATGAAGATTATTTATTAAGATAATGTTAATAAAGGAACACCTAGCCACCAGTATGGAGTTTCATATGTTATTTTATTTTTCAAATCATGTTTGTTTAATTTATGTAGGATACATTCTAAGATATTATAGTTTGGACCAGAAATATTATTTTTATCATTGGGTAAATAATTATATGATTATGAATTCAGAATGGTTGTTTTATGAGAATGTAAATATTGTTAATCCTTCTATTATTTTTTTGTGGAATTTTATTTTACAATTTGAATTGATTTGAAATACATATATGAATAAAATATCTTTTATTTCGATAAGGATATTACTATTCAAATTCGTAGTTACCCATATGTTATTATCAAGTATAATAAGGGGGATAAATATCCTTTAGAATATTTATCTCTTGTGTAGATATTATCTACCTATGAGAACACATATAAAACAAATTATTCATTAAATGGATTGAATCATAATTAAACACATTCATATTATGAGGGATTATAATGATTTAAACAAAAAATAATTTCTTGGTCACCCTCAAGACAAAGTCGATGAGTTATCAATTCAACTAATGCACATATAACTTTTTATATCCATGAAGACCTATAAAAGATCCAATTTTTAGTTTGAATAACTAAAGTATTTGTTTATATAAAATTAATACAATAGTTTTATAATCTAAATTCCTTTATAGTGGGGTTCATAATATGAAACTTTCATGAATATGAAAGGGTAAATGTGATTCAAAATTTTTTATTGAGAGCACAAAAAATTAATTTAAAGAACCACTACACCCTCATAACGATAAATAATTTATTTGATCAACTAAAGGTGGTCCATTATTTAGAAATGGATGAAAATTGTGTATGATATAATAAATTGTTGTATATGAAGGATCATATTAAATATATTTCTTTCGAACAAGATATGATAACAATGAAAAAATAAGGATGACCTTTAAACTCCCTAATTCTCTAGAAATGATTATGGAAATAATTAATAGATACATATTAGAATACATCATCAAATTTGTGTTACTCATTATATATGATATATTGATATACTAAAAAAATCATCGATTGGAAAATGGTGAAATTTAATAATTAAGTAAAGAAATTGGGAATGGAGAACCTATAAAAAAAGATGTTAAAAGTTATTTTTAGATAGAGATAATTTCATTCATGGGGAATCTTATCAAATTCAATGGGATATTGGGTTGGTTCTAAGATAATTTAAATTGTGTAGTGTCCCAATCATTCATCTATAATAGAACTACATAGTTTCCAATTATTATATTGGTATTTAAAAATATTTATGGGAATAATTTATATGTTTTAAAACATGTTATCCATGATAATTGTTAAGAGTAATGTATCTCTGGGCCTGTGATTATTGTTAAAGAATCATGGAATTGAAAAATTTGGTGTTCAAAAGGCCGACACTCATGTTTCCATCAAGTGAAGAATGTTGTGTTCTATACAAAAATGGCTCATATAAGGGATTGTGCAATTTACATCTATTTAATAACAATGATATAAAATAAACCATAATATGGTTAAAAATTCATGATTAGGAAGCGTTAACTCATGATATGGAGTTGGATTCAACCATCATCATGTGTAAAATATTGTATTACTTTATCTATAGGGATAGGTTTGAAATATATAAGTATTATAATAGAATAAATATATATTTATTCATAATGATCTTTATATGAACTATAAATGTTTTTTTAGTGATATTTATAATCCATGAATATTTAATCCACTACCATCCACTGAAGTAAAATAATGTGGAATATTATATAATTATAAGTTATTCAAAAATCATATCAACTATGAAAATGTTTAATGAATCAATTTTCAAATAATTATAATGGATAGACAAAGGAATCATAAAGCAAGGAACATTTTCATTCGTATCTGAAGTTTTTTCCCCACCATCACATTTGGTGAAGATGAAGGAATATAAAATAGATGATTTCAAAATATAGAAGATAGTGGAATACATAAGTAATGGATAATTCATAGAGTTCAAAACTGTTGATGAATTTGTTTTTTGTTTTGCTTCACAACGATGTATATCATCAAATCTGAATATAGTGACACAGTTTATTTAATAATTTTTTTCCTCTATGTTCATACATACAACCAATATTTCTAATTATGAATCTTGATATCATTTTCTACTAATTACGAAAAAATATGCAGAAGGATGTTTTTGAATAAACATTAAAATGTCCGGTTTGTTATTAAGTGAAGTATGATTGGAAATTTTGTAGTGGAATGATGAAACACATACCCATAACTTTATATAAATGAAAAAACACCATCATTGAATTTGTAAATAGACATCTGAGTACATCTAGTGCAAACAATTTTGTATGAGTTTTGGAATAATTTCTTATAAATAAAACCCAAATAATTTCAATTAGAGTGTATCAATCAGTTGATAAACATGAAATAATATACAGTATTGAACTATTCATGCTTAATGGATGACCACTATCAGCTTTATATAACCGCCATTTGAGATTATCCTACTTCATATATTAAATCCTCCAACAAATTCTAAATAGTGAGGTTATCATTAATATGACTTGTCACTCAAAAAATTATTAATGGTCAGAGTGATATGTACAAGAAACATGAGGATATGTTCATATTATGATTGATGGGCATTAAAAATGTTGGATCAACATCTTCTTATGGATGAGTTTTCTTACAATAAAAGAATTAAAATGGTATCAAAACTTCTCCAAATTAATTATAATATTTCCATAGATTTAGAAATTGTTTTTTTTATTATTATGCAGGTGATATAAATATATTTGGACATGAATTTGTTGAGAAAATGGTAGGAAAGGTAAAGATCATTAAGCATTAAAAAATGACAAATTAGGGTCGATAAAAGTGTTATACTGATAATTATCAAATAATACATGATATTGAGGTCTTAGGAAAATATTTTATCTATATATCTCCACGGAACAGTGTCTAGAGAAATTGGATGGATGGAAAGCTATGTCCCAAGTATAGAATCCACTTTGAAATTATATGACACATTAGAGTTGTTTACATTTAAATAACACCCCTCCAAATATTTCTTGATTATATTATGAATTAAAAATATCCATAATGAGAAAGTACATACTATTTCTCCAAAATGAACTAAATTTGATGTTTTATATCTGGAAAATAATTTCTCTTCTAAGGATTAGTGAATAATGCTCATGGAAATATGAGATAATATTCCCAATAATCAGAATACTCTCCAATTCAATTTAATATAATAAACCCATGATTTAGAGGAGGTGACATGAGATATAGAGGAATCCATGTAGTATATCTACCATAACATATATTCACAATATTGTGCAACAGAAAATTTTATAGGAAAAATTTCATAAGTTGAAAGAATAAAATGATACCAATTTTTATCAATGGAATTTTCCTTATCAATATATTATTATTTCATATATATTCATATAATATTACTTAAAGAAAATTCATATCATGACTAAATAAAAAAAATTATTATATTATTATTTCAGTTAAATTTAAGGAATAAAAATAAAAAAAATTAAATAAATTTTTTAAAATGGAGATAAAATAAAATTTATTAAATTTAAAATATTAAAATTTTGAAATTCTTAATAAGAAATGATATGTTCAAACATATAAAACACTATATAAATTATTTTAAATATTTTTAATGTAATATTCATCACGAAAATATAAATATATATTTTCTTTCCTGAAAAATATATTTTTATTTATAATGAATGAAATCTGACTTATATATAGAATGTGGGGAACCTCTATAACAATTACATATTTAACCAATTAAATTTTAATCTGAATATTTGAATCATAACCAGATATCTAGAACATTATATTTACAAATAAGAATAGTAACATGACCATCAGAAAAGTACCCTCACAATTGGATGTGTAATATAAAATTCAAGGATCTGATAAAATCTATAAATTATATTGTTTTATCATTATCCATATAAATAATTATTTGAAAAAATTATAAACTATTTTTTGAATTTTTTTGAAACTAAATTGTCATTTTTATATTTAAATATAGAATATATTTTTTTAAAATATATTTAATTTCTACAAAATTTGTTTCTAATATTATTAATAATTAAGTTCGAATGAAAATATAATTTAATTATATAAAAATTGTTTTTTAAATGGACCCATCATTGACCATAATATTAAAACAATTATGTTTTTATGAAATGAATTTTATAGATAAATATTAAATTTCATGCTTTTAGAAATGAATTCTCAATTACATGTTTTGTTTTTTGAAGTACACATTTTAAAAACTACTTTGAGTGATTTTTATGTTTTTTTAAGTTTTTTTAAATTATAGAAATTAGTGAAATACAGTAATTTATAGTATTTTACCTTATAAACTAAATACAAGAATTTTAGAGGAATGAATTATTTAAATATACCATTTGGTTGAAATCATATACACCATTACCTATTTGTAGTCAAAATAATTTGTACTATAGGTATATTTGATAAAAAAACTACACACTAATAAATGCAACATTTAGAAAAACCCATCTATTCCAATTATAAAAAAAATCCATCACCACCCCTTATACTCAAAAAATAGAATCCTTGATGATTACCAAATATCTACCTAATTAAATTCATAATCTTCTCCACCATATCATAATATTGAAGGTGTCATTTAAATTCCAATTGCAATTGTATTATGTTATATTTAATGGCAAGGTAAATTAGGTGGAAATGTTTTTAATTTACCTCTTATAAATTAATATATTCTTTTACATTCTCCTCACATCCTTCATCCATATGAAATAAAAATACTAGTATAATTTATTGTATTTTATTTAATAATTTTATTTGAATATATACCTTACAATAAATTATATTATCCACTTATTCTAAAAAATGAATCCATTTTCAATAATATATTGATTCGCCACATTCATGGATCATGAATTTTTACTTTATTTTACCACATAGATGGAAGGTTTATATTCAACTATAATTTTTTGAAATGAAATTATTATTTTACTATAAACAGTTTCACATTCAATTATTAATATATTTCTATAATTGTAAATAAAATGAAACAAGATCATGATGGATTATGAAACCCCCAAAATGAACTAACTGTATATTGCTAAAAAATTCACTATAATAAATGTATCTATCTCCCAAGTCATTTGGGGTTATTGGGACACTTTAATTTTTTTTCCATTACATAAATTCTTTTCAACTTATCTTTTTGAGATGTATTCTGATTTGATTAGGACATAAATAATTTATTTGAAGTGGTCTGTCCATGAGTCCATGTAATGGATGCTCTAGAAAAATAATGTTAAATGTAATATATATGAAACAAATGGTCATGATGGAAAATAATAAAATTATATTAAATAAAATGTATATTGAATGTTATTTTAGATATGAAATTAACAAATATAATTTTAATATCATGGAGATAATGATTAATTATAGAAGGGTTCGAGACATAATGTAAGGGATCCCACATAACCACATTTTTCATTGAGTTTTGTTTTTATATATATTAATATATTCATATATCTCATTAATGTATTGTAATAATTATAATATATATATATATTATGAATTATGGAGGATATTTTAAAGACAAACTCAAGGATGGGTCCTCTTTCTGCTTGTGAGTAAGTGCCCTAGGAACCACTAGTGATTTTAAATTTTATGTTTATTGATCTCTCACCTCCATGGTTTCCAGTTTCAGTCTCTGCTATGAAAAACATCAATTCCATTTCTTGTCCTAGTCTTTCAGCTTCCTTATTGCTTGAACTCCCTTTGTGTTCCTTCAACAACCCCTCCGGTGCTGGGAATCAATGGTTTTTTTCCCCTTAGCCTCAGCTCGAGGTCCATCACCCGATCTCACAACCAGTGAGGCTCCTCCTATCACTACATGTTCCTACACTGTAGCTCCCCAACCTAGATCATTCAGATACATCCTTTACGGCTCACTTCATGCCCTTCCTCGGCCCTGTTTCCCAGATGTCTATGTTTTGACACCAGAAGCTTCACGTGATGGTGCCTACATCTCACGAGACATCCTGATGTCAGCCATTGTGGAGGAGAAGGAATACCTGATGTGGACCATGGTTCCTCAATCTGGGTCCGCAGTGCCCCCTCTTTCAGTATCTCAGCACATTTCCCTTTGTTGGGGAATCCAATACTCTGATAAGATCTCATAGGTTTACATGTACTCTTTCTACCCTATCATGTCCATTGAATAATATTTCATCCATGAATGATGTCGATCACCATGTTCATTCATGCATTGGAAAATTATTCTTATCCTTTTGGTCCTTATCTGTTCACAGGTTCCATGATAGTACTCTTGTTGTGGTCTGGCTTCACCATCTGGGGATTCTACTCCCCTTGAAAAAAGGTGACTCCCAGAATGTGATCAATGAAATCCTTGGCACATTTATGGGATCTTGATGTCCAGAACAACTACTATGAGGATGCATCAGTGGATCGTATCTCTATAGAGATATATATTTCCCTTTTTCCTACCAGAAATTATTATGTGTTTGGTGTAGGATTACTTTTTCTAAATCCAGAAGATTATTTACAGAGTTTTTCCTAGATTTTTATCTCATTGTGTATTGAAGTTTAATACCATTTAGGTTTTTAGAAATAGGTGGATATATGTCTGGTATCATTCTAAGGACCCTAGTTATAGGGACATGTCACCTATAATGGCCATTTCACCCTCTCTTAAATCTTTCTAGAGGGCATTCCTCTCATCTGATTGTGGCGCAGAGTTGTTACAACAAGATTTACCAGACCCCAACCCTGTGATGGACTCCCATCCCCTATTCAGTGGTTACCCAAGGGTCACCATGGTTCTATTACCCTTTTTACTAAGGTGATTCACATCCCTTCAGTCCATTATTGTATTTCCTCCTCTAATATTCTTCTTACTGTCATAGGGTTTACGGTTGGAGACTTGTGTGCTTCACATATTGATTGGTGTTTCTGGATTCATGGTCCTACCTCCACATCCTCTACATGGACATGCATACCTAACATCACCCACAAACTATCCCTATGTAAAATTTATTATCTTATAGACTGACCCCTCTAATTGTTATGCTCATTTTTTTGCCCTTGAGTCTCACGCATAAATAAGGGAGGAACTATCACTCCTTAGTACCATATCTATTGAGTGGCCTTTAACACATCCTCCCAAGGATCAGATCCAATTAATATCTCGTCATGTAGATTCCTCTCCTCCCTCTTCCATGCTAATTCCCATTAATGTGTGAGTTTTTACACATTCAAAAGATATGTCTCTAAAAGAGCGATCGTCCTCCAATTTTAGGAAGGCTACATGTTCAGGATCCAGTACTATAACACTATCCATTAAAAGTACCAATCCTCATATTGAATGATCGTGTACTTAGTGGCCATGTAATGACAGACTTTCTCACCTCTTAAGTCAGTAAAAAAAATGATGTTGTTGTTTCAATCCTCTTGTAGAAGTAGAAATTTTCACAAATTGGAAATTTTTTCTAGAAGGTCAACTTGAATTTCTACATGTAGGTTGTCCCCTTCAACCAAAACATATGGGTTTTCTATCACAGTAGATAATCTGTCATTAGTGTTTATCTAGGTAAACGATTCATCACAACCATGGTGATAAAAGGATTAAAAACAATTCTCATGATCATCATCTATAGGAGCTGCAACAATCTCCAAAGTGAAAACATATGGAATGACCTCAATAACTTTGATACTATAAAATTACCATTGGTGGTCGGGGGTATTTTAATGTAATTTATAATCTGGATGAACGAAAAAGAAGGGGCCCCTTTTAGAGAAAAGAATATATGGAGTCTGTTCAGTTTATGGATGGGAAAGGCCTCATTGACCATACATATTTTGGTGATAATCTGACATAGTGAAACATCTAAAGGGAAGTCGATGCTCATGGGGCTTCATGGAAAGGTTCCTAGAAACAATTCAAGATACTATTATGTTCTCCAATGAAAAATTGTGTCATTTGGTATGGGGTTTATCCGAAAATTCCTCGATCCTACTCTCCTTATCACATGGACAATATCTCCATGGATGATTTCTCTACTACCAATAGTTTTCTAAAACACTTGGAAATCCTAACTCAATTAGTGATATTTGGAATGAACCTCTTTAGGAGAACATGTGGGTTCTGATCCATAATAAACATCAACGACTCAAGACTCACTGATAGGAGTGAGTGAATTATTTTTAAACATGGACAATCTAATAGATGGTGCAATGCAAGAGGTGGATGAACCTGAGTAGAGGCTGGAAGAGGTGTGGGATGATTACTCTTTTGAGGATATCTCTAATAGGAAAGATCATTTGGAGGAAATTCTCCTTAATTAGGAACACATAGAAAGATAAGAAGAACAGATCAAATAGTTTAGGGAGGGATGTAGGAACAAATTGTTTGTTCATGCATTCATCATAGAGAGCAAGCATCCAATTAAGCCTAATATAATCTTGGATGATGGTATATATATGGATGACATGTCAATGGGGGGAACATGGCACAAAACTTCTTCAATGATCTTCTCATTGGTCCAAACCCTCAGAGGCCTAATTGGTATCTGGGGGAGGGCACATGGACATTTGAGGTGATACCTAACCTTTTCTCAGGTCCAGACAATGAGGTGATTAGTTCCATTCACATTGAAAAAGAGATTCATACTACTATGATAACCCTCAATCCAAATATTTCCCAAGGTCTAGATGGTTTCTAAGGTTTCTTCAGTAGGGCCTCGTGAAATGTGATGAAGGAGAACATCATCTCAGCAATTAAAGACTTATTATAGGGAAAGAGCCTACCAAATATTTCTTTATCCACCACCATATCACTCATTCCTAAAACAAAGAACCCTTCCTCCATCAATCAATATAGAAAATTATGTATATGTAACTTCCATTACAAAATTATATCTAGCTTCATCAATAAAATATTGTCCATTCATATCCCACTACGGGTCTCTTTAGAGCATCAAGGGTTTGTGAAGGGGTGGTTGATCCAGGGTGAAATAGAGGTTTCCCCAGAGATGATAATAGACATTAAACTAATGACGTGTGGGTCATATATGGACACCAATTTGGACATGAACAATGATTACAATCATATAGAATGGGGATTCATTAAAAAGGTGTTGGCAGATATGGGCCTCTCAACCAAGACTAATGATATCATATTTAAATGTTTCATCTCCTCATGGTTGGAAGTTTCATTTATGGGGAAGTCCTAATATTTTATATGGCCACTCATGGCCTATGATAGGGTGATCTGATTTCTTCCGTGCACTTTTATCCTCTCACAGGACAACCTCAGTCGCCTACTTGATATGATCATTAAGAGTGATGATTGTATTCCACACCAATGCAGAATGAAATCTCAATATATTTCTATCATGATATTTACAGATGATACTATCATCATCATAAATTATATAAGAATATTGATCATAGTTCTAAACAAGGTGGTAGAGGAATATTGACAATGGAGTTGTCAGGTTAGCATCAACGTTAAGAGATATTTCTACATTTCTAATATATGTAAGCCCATTCAGATCTCTATGGTTCATCATAATGTCGACATTAAAAGTGGGGTCTTCCCCATGGAATACCTCAGCCCCCCTATCTCTTTATACAGACATCAAAAATATTATTTTCACATCAACATCATTAAAATTTATTACAAAATCCTCATCTATAACTTTCATTACCTATCATTTGGTGGTCGCATAAAACTCAATAACAACTAAGTCCTCACTACACCCATCCATGCACTATCTACTATTAAAACCCCAATAGTTGTCATAAGAAACACCAATAAGCTTTTGTATAACTTCTTCTGGGATCTTCTATCAGAAGGGAAATGACGTTGAATATCAAGGTGGGTAGTCAAATTGCCTGCTAGTAAGGGAAACAACAACATCCATAGCCTGAAAGGTACTATCTTCTACATTCACACAAATATAGCATGGGAATTCATTGAGTAATGCAACTTGTGAAAAAAAACATTTATTATTCTTATTGTTTGCATCTGAACTGGAAAAAGGGGAACAATTCCTTATTTTGGTCTACCATAACCCCTATAATCATTGAACATCAAATGTATGCCCACTGTATCATTGGTAGGGGTGAATAATCAGTTAGGTATCACATTTGGGTTTGAGAAGTTATCTGATTGTTATGTTTTCCTGCTCCCACCATTTCTTTTTGGGAAGCCAACTACTATCTGGATTTCATTAACTCTATACAAGATGAAAATATATAGGTCTATTTCAAACTCATTGATTTGTACTCGGAATCTAATAAATTCATTTTTACACTTTCCTTGAGCACCTTAACCTCTATGGACATTCATCATAGCCTATTCATAAAGAAGAGTGATGATAATTGAAACAAATACCTATGGTCCAAAGATAATATTTCTAAATAAAACTTCATATCTTGAAGAATTAGAAACAGAGATGTCCCAACAGATGAAAACAATAAATGGCATGGGATCTCGTTGGTACTGTATTGTTCATGATTTAAAACTATTAAATATGAGAGTGAAAACCATCATTTCAATAGGGGAAACTGGGAGAAAATATTATAGTGTCATTATTTGTTTTACTTATATTCATAACCACAACATGGAATTTCTCTTGTTCATGGATAGTTAGTATCATGGAATAGGTGACAAGGGCCTTGAGATGTTGGCACGTACCATGAATGCAGGGTGTACTGTATCTGGTAGGGTATGAACAATGAAAGGCATGATGGGGTCTTTTCCTATAGTAGATCCATTATCATTAGGACCATGAACATCCCTCTTAATATAGATACTCTCATCAACCAAAAGTGGGAGGCCCGCTCCCTTGGTCCCCAACAAGGGAGCTTACACTTCTCCCAACCTAGTTCACACATTATCAGCATCCAATGGGTAAGACATAACCATATCTTGAGGGGCCATAAACTCTTTATGGATGCTTCATAGAGCATGGGGGTGATCCTTTTTTGTTGGGTTGTTCGTGGCTCCTACAGATTGGTTATTTTGACATTATTCTCTATCATGGGACATGGATCATCAATACAAGCGATAGTGATTCCCATAAAAATGGGTTTAAGCACGTGTCTCCATAAGAGAATTTTTTGGGTGGAGGTCGAAACCAACACAACGATTATCCATGATGCATGGCATATCCTTTGACCCTCTCTATGGATGATTACTACATCATAATAAATTGTAGAGTTATTCTAAAAAACAACACCAATGTGCATCACTCTCGGTGTGAGGGGAACCATGTTTCGGACTACCTTGCATATCACGATGTCCTTTGAAATGACCCTATATGCCTTTACAAGGAGAACACCTTGAAACCTGAGGGGGTTAATCTGGTTAAAGGGGATGCCCGTAGCCATCATTTTTTCTTTCCTCGTGAGGCATGATGTTATGGATGGTGGTGTCATTTTGTCTTCATTCATTTATAATAATAAAAAGCAAAATGATGCTTTCATAGTTTCCCTATCTTTAATTGCTTAATACATTCCATTACTTAATTTATCAAATTCAATCCTTAAAAATGAATAAATGGATGTTATATAAATATATCCTTGAATAAATTTCTATGAATATATTTTAACATCACTAATCCCAAATAAGAACCATATTTTGATACAAATGATTATGTTCTCAGATATGTGAATCAATAATATATAAATCATTATTCTTTTTAGAATCATGAGTAAATTTATTATTCGTATTTTATGTTGTATGTTTCTATAACCCATTTATTTCTAGGGGAAATTCTTATGTTTATACCATATTATTGATTTAGGTTTTTTGTATTAATAAATCGAGTGCACATTATGATGTGTGCAACCAAGTTGTGTTTCAATGAATTTTTTACTATTTTTGTCTCACGTGGAATTATGGATGGCATTAAATTGAAATCATAATCCAAAATGAGTTTTTCAAACCATGTAACTTTGTCTTAATATTAATCATTGACAAGTGATTAATTTATATTTTACATTTCACGTACTTCCTTGTAAAAAATGATGTCATGATCCCATGGCCATATGTTAGTATTTATTTCAATTATTCAAGAGACATTCTTTTTAACATATCTTTTCACCCATTTCGAATCAAATCGAATTCATTATAACCATTTTTTTATATACGATAATTAATAGATCACCAATTTTTTAATTCATTCAAAAGGTTATCATATATATCTATTTATGCTCAAATAGATATAGGATTTCATTATAGTGAAAAAATACATATGTTTTCTATATTTTAATTTTTATTAATTATGTACCTATATTTCCAATGTCATTAGGATTTTCGATATGTCTTTTATATTTTTATGGATATTTCTGTTAAAGAACACACAATAATATGTATAAATGGATATGGTCTATATATCCACTTCCTGAATCTAGATGATTCTATCCTCTTCCACTATGATTTGGGTTTTTGTTTCCAAGGTGACATTTTATTGGAGGAAACAACAATACCCAATTAGTAAGGTAGGATAATTGTCAGAGAATGTATAACATTGGATTGTATAGTCAATTGAGGACTCATTAATTTTTCCTATACCCGGATCATATAGATGTAGTTGTTTTGTAGGAGGTATTAACATTATGATCCATGGGATTTTAAATTAGAAATAGATAAACAATATGACCCATTATATACAGTCTAAAAGGGAGATATGAAATTGGAGGGAGAATATCATCATCTATAGGGTAATAAATACCCTTTGGTTCCCCTTTTACTCACATAGATATTGTTATATGAAATGTGAGAAATATCAAATAGGGTCCTTCATGATTTAAATCTCTAACAATAATAGGTGTCTCGTTAATGAATTGATAAAAGATCTTATCCATCCCTAAAGATATTATATAGATATCATATATTCAAAAAAGACTTGTTTATTTTGAGTAACTCTTACTTTTTAGTGATATAGTTAATTACATTATATTTTGATGTTATTGTATCCATATTCGAAAATATGTGAAAGTTTAACCACTCACTCTCAGCATTTATAATCATCTTCACCTCTCTATCATTAATCTCATATTATTGTAATGTATGTTGATTTTTATAGGTGGTTATTAAGTAAGTGCATTCCCAAAATGATCAGTCATATAGGAAATGAAAATGTATGGGGTTAGATATAGTCCACTCTCCCCATAAGAGAAATATGATGGTCGAGTAATGATAATTTTTGACATTATAGGTAAATGATATTCATTTTGTTGGGAGGATAATCAATTCCATTCTCAAAAATAGAAATTCATTTCCAAGGTTGGTAGAACACCAATCCACTAGATAAATAAAACACTTTTATGGAGGAGAAAAACATCACATCAAACATGAAATGAATTTTCGTATAAAGATAAGTCGTCTCCAAAATTACATTCATCCATTGTAAGAATGAAATTATTTAATATTTTGTATTTATTTCAATGAGAAAAATCTAATGTGATATGACAATTTCCATCCTGGACCAAAATATACATGTAATTTATTCTGATTTATCATTGTTTTTGTTGCATGATCTATTACCAATATTCGATTTATACATATTATTCTATTGAGATATTATAGATTGAAAATAATTAAAACATTAAAACTTTCCATAATTTTACATTAATTATACATATATATAAATTGTGTTTTTTTAATTGAAACCAATATACAGAATCACAAATCAATTTAACCTCCTCATTAATTATTTTTACTTTTTTAATTCATGGAAATAATTTTTTGTTATTATATCTTTTTAAATGTTTACTTTTATAATTTAGTATATATTAAGTTTTTAAATATATTGTGAATTTATTAATTTAAAGCGTTAGAAAAATAATATTTAAAAATAAATAAAGAGTTTTCATATAAAAAAATTTTTCTCATAATTAATATGAAATTATAAATTATTGAGTAATGAAATTGAACTTTACCCTTAACACCTACAATCATTAAACATATATGAAAAAACTAAAATATATTAATATATATATATTCAGAAAATATTTGTCATATTTTTATATCATAAATCACTTTAATACCCCCAAAATTTAGTAATAATAATTTTCTCCTATTAAATATTATTTATAGATTCAGGAATATTTAAAAAGAATATCATTATTCAATAAAACATCCTAAAATTTTATTCCATTATTATAATACACATTCCAAAAAAGTTCAATACCATCAAAAAATATCATAAATTTCATCTTATAAGAAATTTAACATTCACCAAGAATAATTGATAATTTAATTGTTTAATTAATTGAATCATTTCTGTGTCCCTTATTTATCATAAAACCCATCCCATCAATATTACCCAAAAATATTTTTTCCTAGTTTTGGACATAAGTAATTCATATAATAAAAAAATAATTAAAAAATTAAATTAATTAATCTATTAGAAAAATATAAAATAACTCCATTGAAACATCCCAACTCATAAAAAAGTTATAAATGGTTATTTTGTTATAAATCATTTAAACAAGTCTAAAGATGATGCCCAATAATTTCAATGAGGTATTGGATGAGTCAAGTGGTTTTTCCAAGCTAGAAACTCCAAAAATAAAAGATTTGATAGGTATGAACAGTTTTTCTACAACCATGGGACCCTTTGAGAATGGTTGTGTGACCCGTATAAAATCCTTAGAAGGGATATCTTTTATGGTTTGAAAATCGTTAGTCTAAACATGGGGAAGAACATGTGATTTGACCCTTATTACATTAACTGATTCCCTATTAATGCATGGTTGGGCCATACCATGCAACCAAACCATGTGTAGTGTAAAAATGGGTGAATATATGGGTTTCCACCTTTAAAATATTATAAAAAATTTTATCCTCCATATTTTATCTTGTGGATGGACACCCATCCCTCATGTGGAAACCCTTTTCCTCATAATTTTTGGAATCCATTTGGGGCCTCAGCCTCTCTTAGGTTTCCCTCACTATCATAAGTAACAAAACCATAGAAGTGTGATCCACATTCCGCAACCCTCTATCGCATTGTTTCTTATTTTTCTATTTTACTATATTTGTGTAATGGTTGTTTCCCTTATTTCCTGGAATTTAATATTTTCATCATTTTTATCCAATATAGGTCAAATGGGAGGTTTACACTAGATGAGGCAATATCTTTGATGCTAATGTATGTTATAATTTTTTCCATTTCATTTTTTTCTTGCATTTTATATATAGTTGTATTGTGTTGTTTTCAAAACTATATCAGAAGTATCCCCAAATTTATAATTAATAAATTTTGAGTGGATTATCATGTTATGTATATTTCATATAAGTGTTTATTCACCTTCATGGTTGATTTTTTTACCAGGGCCTCATCAATGGGTATTTTCAACCCTTTTGGACTAAATAACCCTTTGTTTTCATTTTTCATAATCCATTTTTTGTATCATCACTAAGTTATTATCATTAAAATTATGATTATTACAATTTGAGGTTGGTACATGAGTTAGACCCTTTAAAATAAGACCTGATTATATGGTGAAATTAAATTAATTAGATAATGGTAAATGCCTAATTCCATGTGCCTTGAATTGATGTGGCCAATGTAAATATTCGAATATTTGGCCTAATATGATTTTATTACTTCAAGTAAATATAATGGGACCTCTTAATTTATTTTTTTATAATTGCATTTCATGTTAAATGATTTTTCATTTTTTTAATGTGGGAATTAATGGGTTCCGACATAAGGACTGCTAGGATGGGATCTTGTGCTTCTGTGTTAGAATTGTTAAAGCTCAATATACATGCCATGGATGACAATAACTATTCATAGGATGCATTCATTGGGTATTATTTGCATTTACCTCTAGATGAGGGATTCTTGTTTATTAGGGGATACCCCTTAGAAGTTCTCTAGGTCATGTTTTTTTGAACCCTTCCTAGAGAGAGACTAAGGACCCTATATTTGATACTAAGAATTGAATCGAATAATACTACTTTTTTTATTCACACCAGGCTTGAAGTGATACATTATAATTCATTCTTTTTTAATCATGGATATAATCATTAGAAATTTTATTTAATGGACCCCTCAATGGATACGAGGTAATTTCCATTGGATTTTCAAGGACGGGCGTAGGGTTCTTCACTATTTTGGAAAAATGGAATTCATATTTAATTAAATATATGTAACATAATGTTTTCTAAATGAAAAATGATCTTATGGTGTATAAATTCTGGGAAAATATCTCCAATCATGAGCACAAGCTTTGGGAATGTACATCTTATGGGACATATTACATCTTGCCATAACCTTTTAGGTTTAGTCGGTACAAACAAACCAGGTTGGGAAGAAGTATGTAGTTGGATGGGTGTCTAATTAGAACACTATTAAATTGTTTTATCTATTTAATTATGTCTTCTCATTCAAATAGTAATGGAAAACTTCTTAATTATATTCACTACATGAAATGGAAAGGGCATGATAAGGTGGGTGAAGGCCTAATGATATTATTTCTATCACCTTTCTTGGCAACCATTTTACCCAAGTAGATTTTTTTGATCTCATATACAGACAAAGGAACGTAACCAACCACAAATGTTGGATTTACATTTCTAATATGAAGTATATAATATTGAACAAATTATATTCTTAGTATTCTAAGAAAAGAAGATCTCATAATTTTTTTATTTAGATAACATTCTATATATGCTACTCTCCCCTTCCCCTATTTTTCATGTTTATATAACACATGACATACTATTATATATGTATAAGTTAATTCATCTAATTTATTCAAAATATTCACTTAATTTTATTTCGTTACGTGTTATGCTTATATATTCTATTACTATTTAGATATTATCATTGCAACAAATTTTTCATATATATATATATATATATATTCTATGGTAATCTACCCTGATAAATATGGTTATAGTCCCCCCATGTAGTTAGCCAGGGCCCTCGCTACTAGTCAGAAGCCTTTGGTTGTTGTGGAGGTTCTCTTGAGGTCTTCTCGCCTCACGTATTGAGGGCCTGATACGTGGAACCCAGGGTGGGGAACTACATCCCAGATCTATATATTTTTTGTAGATAGTATTGATATTCATTTTTGGAGATTCATAATTATTTATTATTATAATGTTTAATTGTTCTAACCTATCATATAAAATAAAGGTTTATAATTAAATAAAAAATTGTCTAAATAATATAATTATGAATTTATTTTTCCATATGAATGATGTATTTTATTTTTTATTAAATTGTTATGTCAAATTACATACGTTTTTAGATAAGTCTATGACATTTATAGAAATATTTTAAATTTCAATATATAGAGATCTATATTATTATTTTCCTAATTATAATTCAATTAAATATTATCAAAGTATATGAATGGAAGTTACATAATTTCCTATAATACTACCATACACTACCAATATTCCATATTCTATTTAAAATATTCATATGAAACATCTTGTGTATTGTATTAGTGTTTTTGAGGTATCCAATAATCATTTAACAAGATCAGTAATTATTATTTAATGATTTAAATTGATTCACATGTAATATAATTATAATCATTCCATATCATAGATTATTCAATTTTTTTTATTATATCCATTCATTAGGATGGAATAAAATTTTATTTAGATGTTTTAGTCATTTATTTTCATTAACCATAAAGGAATTTTAAGGATTCTTAATGTTTTCATGATTATTAAATAAGGATGTGGAAATTATATTTCTTAATGGATCATTTTATATTTTATCAATAAATCATGAAATTATATAATATAATTTTTATTGATAAATTATAAATATATTTTTATTTTAATAAGATTAATTCTTTAAATATAATTAATTTTCAAATTACAATAATAAAATTTAATCACCTTTTTCATCTTTGAGTGGGTTATATACAGTATAATTATAAATTGAAAATAATGATTTTATATGATATTTTTTTTATTTTATAATATATCATGATATATTAGTTTTACATTGGTTGGAGATGAATTTGAATAAAACCATTATTTTATAATAAATTTATATTTTTTAAAAATTAAATTTGAAATGGTTCTATTTTGGATGTGTTTTTGATGTGACTGTTTATTTAATTCACGCACTGGTGATTATTTCTCAAAATTAATACCAAGTGTGAGTTATTTTCAGGAACATATATCTATTTTATATAGTAATAATAAAGAATAGAGAGTATTAATTATAGAGTGTAATAGTTCATGTAGCTAGTCTTATATATTAACCCTATCACTAGTTATGGTCATTTCAAAATGTTTATATATATATATATTAATGGATGTGTAATTGATTAGAAAAAAATATCCTTGTGTATAATGATTCGATCCTATATAGGTGAGTGAATATTAATATCTATTATCCTTATAGAATAATGGGATTATATAATTATCTATTATTACATTTCAGGAGTTGGTTTTCTAAAAATAATGATGCTTAATGACTGGAAATGAGAAACATATTGATTGTATTGATTATCATGGAAAATTTATTGTTTCATAACGAAAATGCCAAGTTGGAGTAGTTTTTATAATATAATTTTTTCTGGTTATTTCATTGATCATCAATTTATTTTAAAATTGTAATTCTATTTGATCAATTGAAAAAAAATTGAATTAAAAAATTTATGATAAATTTTTATTTCATGGAGGTAAAAGGGATATGATAAATAAATTTATTTTTATGGATAAATATTGGCTAACCATAATTGATATGATTTTATTTATAGTGAATTCTCATGAATGGGGTAATATTTTATTCATCAAATAATACATAAAGAATATATACTCATGACCAAATTTTCAACACTCATCTATACATATGGAATGGATTGTCCACGATTCATTGAAAAAGAAAACATAATTCATCATCATAGGTTATTGTTGGTAAATATGTTATGGTGGAACTTCCAAATGAGATTGTATCATTATGATGAACTCCGTATTTTCTATTTTGTTAAAATGTATAAATAGTTATTTTCTTTTTTATGTTTGTTGTTTGAGTTTAATATATTCAAGTATGAAATTTTTCCAAAAAATAAATATTTCATAATGTGATTCTAAATATACATATAATATTTAACCATTTTATTTATGATTCTAGGGGATATCAATAACAAAAATATTTATTTTTTCCTTTAACAAAATTTTCTAGCCTCTTCGTATTAAAAAGTGAATGTCATGTTATGTGCTTATTCATATTAATTCATAGAATTTTTTATATCCAAATCATTCGGTATAATTAATTAATATGACACCAAAAGCCTCATTTCATACCATATTCCACAAATTTATTTTTATATTTTTTAATTGATTCATTTTCTACAAATTCAAGCTATTTTAGATTTATAAAACACATAATACATCATATTAATATAATATCACCCCAATTGAAATAATATGTTATATGAATTCTATATATAATGTGATATTCACTAATTACTATTTTCTAGGTATGAATGTTGGAACTATGTGATGGTTTGAGAGCATCCCATAATGGTGTCAAGCAAAAATAAGTATTTGAGAAATCTTGATTATTTAGATTTTATGTGATCAGAATATAATAGTTCTCTAGAAACATATATTTGTAATCTAAAATTTATTTTTTTATATGATATTATAAATTTTTGTCTTTATATATATGAAAGTATATATTTTAACATAATTATAAATTATTGACAAATTTAATACGGTTTTATTGAATATGAAATATTTTATGTTAATTAAATATTTATTATTTTAGATTGTTCATATTTACATTCAATAAATTTTTAATTTGAAAAATTGGAATATAATATGAGTTAAAGATTCATGGATTTTATTTAATTTATTTTAAATAAGTAATTTTCAACATTCTGTTTTACATTAATTCATTGTTGAGTTTTTAGAAATGATGGATATGGGTTGGTTACTAAATTTTCATTGAAAAAACAGGTGGATATCCATATACTGATTATATGTTAAAATGTGTACAATATATTATAATATCATTCCTATTTTCTGAGATCTCAATATATTTTATAAATTACATTTTTAGGATTCATTAATGGTTTATTCATTTTTTATGTATATAAATAGATAATTGTTTAATATGTGCCTTAGAGTTCATGAAATCATTCATTAGGAAGTTTTTGAGTATTTATCAGTTATAAAGTCCTCCAAAAATGAAAATAAATGTATACTAGGAAAATTAATATAATATTATATATTGAAAATAAAAAAATTTATTTATTAATTATTGGATAAAATTAAATATTATTGATACATATAGAGTGTTCAAAATAATTACAATTTCCATTTTATTAATTACAATTAACATATTTTTTTCTTATGAAATTATAAAACATGATAAGAAGAGTTTATACCATAATTAAATATTCAGAAAGAAACTAATTCGTTATATCTAAATATTATTATTAGATTAATGATGAATATTTTAAAAAATACACTCAAAATTTTTTTTTTCATTTTTATATTTTGGAACAATGGTAAATTAAAAAAAAATCACCCAATATAAAAACAATGTTTCATGTTCCTTATCAAATTTTTGGAATATGTCCCTAGGGTAAATTTTATATGTCAAAATGACCATTGTATTTACTTATACTAAAATACATCGACCCTAATGGAAACAAAATTGGACCCCTGATGTAATCCCATGAATCATTTGAGGCATCCAATCACAAGTAGAAATAAATTAATTCCACCATAGAAAAATTTCACGGAAGAGATTGTTTTAATATAGATAAATAAAAATATACATATTTTATATATGTTTTTTTAAATTTTTAAATATTAAAGACACATGAATAATGGCCCCAAAAATCTGATGTATATAACATTAACAAACATTACGCATCAATTCCCCCCTCTATAGTGATGAATGCAATTTTTTAATAAAATCATGTTGTGATATATGTTAAAAATTTTAAAACTATATTAAAAATTTTAAATCAATTTATACATAAGGATTGATAACATATCCCAACTTTATATCCTCAAGAAAGTATTAATGGTTCATATGAAAAGAAAACATATATAATTATTAATTATATATATTTATATTCAAAAATGTATATTTATACATAAATATAGTAAATTTATTTTTTAATACATTATATATATAAATAAAAACTCTTAAATTCACAGAACCATTTTTATGCGAAAATAATTTCATGTGTAGAACCATTTTGAAAATTATACTCCCTATACCAATTCCAACCTAATGAGCCTTTTAAATGAAAATCCTAACATTCCTAATATTATTTAAACCTATAAAACAAGAATAATAGATAAAAATATTACAACCATTGATGTAAAAAATAATTTTTGTTCCTTAAATCATATTTTTTTTCATTGTAACTAATATCAGATAACCAACAACATGAATATTTAGATATTATATTACACAAGGGGTGAATTTCAGTTATTAGGGAATTGATGATTCAAATGCTCATTAAATTTCTAAAACACATGTAGTAGATAATAATTTATATTTCACCAAAATAATTTCCATATCAATCAGAGTAAATGTAAAAAAAATATTTTGAAACATCCAATGATCGACCGGAATGTCGTTATTTCATATAAATTGATTAAATCGTACATGGTTGGTAACAAATCACCCTCAAATTCTACAATATATCTTTATACCATTAAGATATTTTTCATACAAAAATATTCATTTACTCTAATTATTATAAAAAAATCCCAATTAATATTAAAATTAATAAATAAATGAATACATTAAAATTCCTTTTAATTTATTTTATTAAAATATTAAAATAAAGAAGATGGGGATAAAGATATATTTAATAGTCAAATATAATTTTACGAGGAAAATATAAACATATAAACTTTTATTTAATATAGAACACAATATATCCATTTGTTAATATATAGATATAAAATATATTGTGTCACATAAAAATTGGTCATATTGTAAAATTAAATACTGATTTGATTGTTTTTATGAAATTTCAAATTATAAAATTTAATCATATAAAATCCATTTCATAATTTAAATAAATAAATGGTGATTAATAGACTTCATTCATCTTTTTCCCACAATAATGGTGAATTAGGACTAAATATGGAAAATTAACAAAAAGATTATGAATATGAGAATCAATAAGTAACTAATTATTAAATCACAAAAGTGGTATAATATCCATTAATCAATTAGTTATACCATCAAAATATAAATATTAAAATTAAAAAAAATCATCTAATGAGGGTAAAATAATAATTCTAAGAATGAGGAGATTATAATCTAGTTGATATTTGAAATCAACAATGGCCAATATCAATTGAATATGATGATTTATTAAGTATTAGAAAAATAAGGCTACATTTTAGAGGTGATTTTAAATATTTAAATTAAAGGTAATGTAAATCCAAATTTATATATAATTCAAATCATTAAATATAAATTAATATTCAAAAATACCAATTATTAATTTAATTAATCCTTACCATATATATATAAATATAGTACTCTAATAACAATAAAGATTGTTGAAACTCACTAAGAAAATTGTTAAAAATATAAAAAAAATCATTTTATATGAGGATGTATAATAAATATATCACTAAACCATATAAAAAATACTATTTAATTTTAATATCATTCCAAAAATATTTTTTAGTGAAATAACATATTATATTGTTTCTAGGTTTTTATGGAATTTTATTATGTTCCTATATTTGTTAAAATTGATCAATATAGTTAAAAAAATTCACTAGGTTTAGTTGCATTTGATAATGGTTGGGGATTATATTAGGTGTTTAGAGATTGAATGTTATTTTAAGGAAGTTTACTAATGTCGTTTAAGTTTGTATTAGTGGAAATATATAGTCAATTCATAGTCACATAGGACTATATAGTAGGGTCGTGCCTGGTAAACATTTATTCAATAAGTAAATCTAAATGCTCGATACATGGTCTGATGAAAAATATATTATGGATATGTAGTCCCATTAAATAACTTCTTTTTATTTATTTTTAAAAAAACTCATTTAATATATATTTAATAGATCTCCGAACATATGATTATCCTATAGCTAGTCTGAGTTGTTTTATTGAAAAGAACCCTTTCCTATCATGATGGGAGTGTCATATCTATGGTATGTATCTCTGGATATTATCCCAAATATATGTTTTTGCTGATTTGTAGTGATATGTTAAAGTTTATAGATATTATGTTTTTAGAGGTAATTTTTTTTTATTTCATTTTAGGTATTTATAGAGATTGTAATGATAAAAATCAAAAATTGTTTTGTATGATATTTTTTCATTATAAATAATAGTATACGTGACATCTCAGTCATTCAAAAATCTGAAAAATCAATTGTATTTAATGGGATTGGTTTTATAAATTATCATATGTTGTAAGAATTATATTATTGTTTATTGTATTATATTTTTCTAATTATGCGTTTTCATTGAATATAATCCTTTTAAAAATTATAGAAGATTAAGAATCATTGTAATTTATGAATACATAGGAAAAATAAATAGGGATTAATAAATATTGTGGGAAATCTTTACATTGTGTTTAATAATATAGTTGCTATTATTATAATTTTCCATTATTGTGTATAAATGACATTTTTTAATTGATTGTGAATTTTTTTTAATGATATTAGTTAAAAGAATTACTTCTAAATTGTGTAACATATAATTGTAAATGTGGTAGTTTTATATATTGTGATTAATATTTGGATATATATTATTGTTTTGACATAGGTTTTTTTAATAGGGATTGGTTATGGGTTTTGAATACGTTCAAATTAGTGTGGGTAAATACTAATATAGATAAGGTGATATTATAAAAAATACCACATGGGTGTTGGGAAATTATATTAGAGAATGAAATGATGATTTTTTAACTCCATAATTTTTTTAAATAATTGTTCAGTAAGGGAATGGTGTTGTTTATTAGTAGATGTCCCACTTGTGATTTGGAATTACCCATTACTAGTTGTGACATAAATTCCATTTTTTCACACAGTTTTAAGTTTAGAAAACACTTTCTTATTCTTTGATAAATAAAATATTTTTAATAAATGTCTTGTGTGTTTTAAGAGTATTTTTAAATATTTATATGATAATTTTGTATTGAAGTTTTAAAAAAAAAATAAAATATAAATATGAAGTTTATAGTTCATGTATTATGGTCTATTAAATTATTATTCGATATTTATGTTTGAATTTATTTTTGAAATTTTATAAATTTTTCTTAGGTGGAAAGGTTTTATAAAATATTCTAGGTAATAATTTATTTTTAAACACATGTGATTAAAAGGGGCCCAAGTGATAAGGTAACTATTCTTATAATCAGCCATTTTATTTTTATCTTACTGAACATGTTATTTATGTTTGATTTAGTTTAACATTTCATATATCCATTATCCTTGAATGGGAAGTGTAGTGTTGGGTTTAATGTTTAACTAGTTAAGAAATTGTAATTAAGGTATGAAAATTCATGCTATGTCGTTATATTGTTATTTTTATGAATTTTCTTATTATATGGATTATCAATCACTTTTCATTGAATTATTGGTTTTTTCTTTGTACTATTGAATATGGTTTTTGGTGGAGGTCTTATTTGGTTATTACACATTTCTATATAAATAATGATTTTATTATATGTTTATTTCAATGAAATATTATGAAAAGGGATTGTAACACCCCGAGATTTTATGAAAAATATTATTTTAATTTCATTAATGTCTTGTGTTGTATTCTACACCAAGATTACCTTGCGCTATACGCAACACCGTATTAGCTTGTAGTATACGCAACACTATTCATGGACCGTGTTACACACAATTTTGATAATAGTTATTCTAAGAAACATTGAGTATATATATATATATTCAATGTATAAATGAAATATGGTCGGATTTTGTTATACGAAACAACGAAGTATTCTTTCACAACATGCAACCCTGACTTGGCTTGCATTACACGCAATCACGACCTTCCTCGATAGCGTGTGTTGTACGCAATACTGGGTTTTAATAAACAATGATATATTATTATAATATTGTCATGAACTAGCCGTTATGAATAGTATTAACTAAATTTTGAATTTTATAACATTATTACTCATCTTACACATTTTCTAGAACATGGTATAAGAACAAAATAAATTTTTCGGGTAAAATATGTATTTTTCAAAAAAATGCAGTTTTGTCGCCTTTTGATGGCTCACCCACATTAAATATAGTTGTCGACATGTTTATAAGTTCAATTTGAAAAAATAAAATTCTTCATTGGAATCAAGAAATAAAAATTTACTTTGGATAAATTTTTCATATTATTCTGGTAACTTTCACATTTTAATGAATAGTAAAAACACGCTATATTTTAATTAAAAACAACTTTTTTCATCGTAATATATTATGTGGTTAAATTATAATATTGAATTGTTTTAAATTATAAATAGAATATATTTTTACCATTTGATATAATTTATGTCATTAGCATTGATTTTACCTTGATTTCTTAGGTTAAATCAATTCAATCTTTTGCAATGTTTTAAACAAAAACCCATTTTTATTCGACAACAGTATTAATTTTTATTTAATTTCTGCAACTTCTGTGTATTGAATTTTAAATAACGGATTCCATTTTTGGAATCAGTGGGTCCAAATTATGTTAATAGGCTACTTTTTATTTTTGGGAATTATCAATAGTAACTACGGTAAATTTTATTTACCTTAGTTAAAGGTAAATCTGGTAATTAAGGGTAAATATATTGTTATAAAATTACCCTAACACATGCCAAAATTTTATTTGATGGCTAATAGTAAAATCATATCAACTAAGGGTCGGATTAGATTCATTTTATGGACTTTTGACCATGAAAATAATTTAATTATTATTAAAACCAAAGAAAGTGACAATATGTCACTCTCTTAAATCTTATAAGTATAATAATTTTAACATAGTGATAAACATCATAAAACATTGAACATAAATAGTCTCCAGAAATATAACAAAATTATATACATCATGAGAATTTATTTAGAATTTTTTGTGATTAAATAATTATCATTGATTGTGACACAATAGTGATGCAGAAATTATTTATCTAGTGAATAATCAAGAATATAGTTTTTATTAAACTAATAGTAACCATAAAAGGCACAAAACCCTCACCAAAACTTATTTGTCATGTAAATATAAACTATAATCATCCAATGGTCGAATATTTGTCCATTTGGAGTCTTATAAAAACAATTATGACACTTATATTATTTTATTTTAAATGATGCCAAAGTTGTCACCTTCATAATTTAATAAATATAAAAATTTAAATATTGTGTTTTTAAGATGATAAATTCGAGTAAAAGTATTATTATGAAAGGTAATATATTTATCTTCATCATAGGATTTTATTTTAAATTTCTATGCAACAAAATAAGTATATTAAATAATTATACAAAAATGATGTAGTAATTATTTTATTAAGAGATAAACCAAATAAATGGTTTTAAAAATAATAAATTAAATATTATATGAACTATTTAATGTGATCTAATAATTTTATAGATACATATGACCTTTTATTAATATATTAAAGATTTTAGTTCGAACATATCTTCTGTATATATTTTATTTAAATTCAAATAAATGAATAGTGTCAAAATTGACACTATTGTTATTTTATAAAAATAACATATTATAAAATTGTTTAAAAATCACAAAAATATTTAAAAAAATTATAAATTTAAATTTATATGGTCTATAATGTTATAAATTAAACAATTATGGAAAATTCACAACTAATAAGTAATTATTTGTTATAATTTAAAATTTAGAATTTTATTTCCACAAATAAACTTAAATAGATTAAATAAGGATAAATCAAAATGATACGGTTTAAAATAAGATCCAAACATGTCTAAATTTGATTTTTTGATGAGATTACAACCCTATCTCATCTAATCATCGAATATGAGTCATTTTTGGAGGTTTTAAAGTGGGGTTAGAATTATTATAAATTAATATTTTTTAGAATTCCAAAGGTGCCCCTCTCCTCCCTTATAAAAGGGCACCTCCACCCTCTCCTCCTCACACCAATTTGAGCCTTCATGCTCGGCAAAACCCTGCCCAATTATCTTCTCCACTTCCCTAGAAACTTCCTAGAGGTTCTGGTCTTCTTTAAAGACAAATCTTAGTGCCCTAAGAGGAGGATTCAAAGTGGCGTGTCGAAGAAGAGGTAATTTCTTCTCCCGATTCTTTCAAGCTTCTCTCTTCTTCAACTTATTCTTATTTAGTTGTTTAATTATAAAGTAATAAAATAAGTATCACTAATATACTTATTTTTTATTATAAATATGAAACAACCCCATTTCACCTTCTATCCATCCTACGGAAAACAAAATCACCGCGCGTGTGTATGTACGGAATACCGTCTCCACGCCGTGGTGTAATATGTTTTTCCACCAACACCTTCCATGGATGAGTATAATTGTGTAATGAATAACTATATATAGTTATTATAACATCATACTGATTCTGATATATTGTATCATCCACTCCAATTCAATTCAATAATCATGAAAATGATATCATTGCTCGTGCGTACGTATGGACTATCGTCTCCACGACGCGATGAGATTCATTCTCCACTTTAACCATTCATGAATGATCATAAAGTACATATAATAAGTAATCATGAAATATATGACCTAATAATGATACTGGATTTATGTGTATATATATGTATGTCATCTTCTTAATTCCATTCAACTCAATAAGGAAATGAAAACATCATTCATGCATACGTACGACCTACTGTCTCCATGAACGGTGTATTTCTTTCCATTTACTGATTTATTATATATATGTATATTCTGAATCTATATTATATATAAATCATGTTTTATATTCTGTAATTAAGTAATCATGATCTACATAATCATATGAATAATTACAAGTCAAAACACGGACGACAAATGAAACGATTTTAACCAAAACGCTCTTTAACATGGAATTTACAAAAGAACGGGTAAAATAAAGTCATAAGTGAACCATATGTGATATCATAACAATTAGTATGATTCTGGAATAAGTCAATGACATTATTTAAATCATTATATAGGAGGTTCGGACACTTACGAAGCAAATCGGACCTAAGGTAAGGGAAATATCACAATCTCATTTTTATCCGAGATTGTTTATACTTTAGTATTTACTGCGGTGTATTTTATCATCCAAATCCATGTTTCCTGAATATGTAATATTATTTCCATCCACCTTCAATTTTTTAACTCCAATTTTACCCTTTGGTGAGTTTTTAGTAAAGAATATGAAAGGAATATTTTGTCGTTTTTCGTACGAGGTACTTTTTGACTTTTCCGACAAAAGTTCGAAGATTGTTTTTTAAACTTATACGGCATGAATGGATTTTTAAAACATTATTTCCAAGAATCATCCTTTACAAGTTATCAAGTTTATTTTTAATCAACTTCTTTTAGTTTAGAATTGTACGACATGTTAAGAAAGGAAAAGTGTTTTTGAAGCAGAAAGGATATTTTCCTCAAGAATGGAGTTCAAGTGTTTTATCAAAATTATTTTCCATCTAAGATAATATATGGTACTATTTCTATCCCTATTATTACATGGATTTGATTATGTTGTGATGGAAATATTTTTATGAATTCCTTTATCTTATATGAATTGTTTTATGATGTCATGTTGTTTAAGAATCCCATTTTTACTACATGGGTTATGCAATGATGTATGATTTATGATTTTGTGGCACACATAATAATGGAATCATTTTGAGATGGGTGGGACCTATATCTCCCTCCAATTCATTGGGTAAAGATTTTATATCTCATGAGACAGACATGACTGGAACGGTAGGTTATACCGGTTCTTTGAAACAGGACTGAAACGAGGGTGACTCGGTTCAGAAACGGACTTTGTCCACTAAGATAGTCTTGGAAATGAGTCTTGACTAACAAGAAATAATTTTCTATGATTTTGTGTGAATTCCACAAAGTTTCATGTTTTAAGTTATGATTATTGTGATTACATTTCACTTCCATGATTTACCCCATATTATGAAATTATGATCTCTTTTGCAGGTTAAGATTTCCAAAAGTTATGTTCTTATGTGTATGATGTGATTGATATTTCTTTTTTTACCCATACTGAGCATTTGAGCTCACCCTTTTATGTTTTGTTTTCCCCAGGATATAAAGAAAGGTTTTAGGTAAAAAAAAGTAAGATCTTTATGGGATATTTTGAAGATCATTCACCACGATTAGAAGATGATATTACGAGTTTACAAAGACACTAAACTATTACTCTCCTTATGTGTGTGTTTTTGTTATGTACTAAGTATTCTGAAAATGTAATGTAATGTCAATGTACTTCAGGCTTCGGGTCTCTACAGTTGGTATCAGAGGAAAGGTTTAGTCAACCTTTGGAAACTAGGATGCGAAAGCATTAGTGAGATCTCTAGAGATATTTCTAAGGTATGTCTAGGGATGTCCGTAAGATAAGTATACGTATATGATACAGTCCTAGAACTACGGTAATGATCATAGAATTTAACCTAAGAAGTTAGATATTGAGGATACTCCTCCTTTATAATGTTGTTTTCCCTAGCATGATTTTTGCCTCTCACACTATTCTTTTTGGGTTTTAGACAATGGGTGGAATATGAAGGAATAGTGTTGATCAATGCAATGGACAATGCAATGATTGTCCTTTTGAACAAACAAATGTTATGGGAGATGGAGTGAAAAATCTTATTGTTATACTTACACAAGCTATGAATCATTATGGACTTCCAAATGAGCAGAGAAGGGAACAATATTCTATTGATTTCTTCATGAGGCAACGTCCAACTTCTTTCAGTGGGATTTCCGATCCACTTGTTGCTGAATAATGGATCAGTACCACTGAAAAGATATTTTCAGTTCTTCAATGTTTTGAACATGATAAAGTAATATTAGTAGTATATCATTTGGAAGGTGAAGCTGATCAATGGTGGAATCTTATCAAGAATACGAGGCCAAGAGATGAAATTGATTCCATGGAATGGGACGAGTTCAATAACATGTTTTTCAGTAAGTACTTCCCTCATATTCTTCGAACAAATATGGAAAAGGAGTTTCATGAGATGAAGCAGAAGGATGATGAATATGTTGGTATATATGAAACAAATTTTCCAAGACTTGCAAGGTATGCATTTGGCATTATCATCCAACCTGAAAGTAAAGTTGATCGATTTTTCAGTGGCTTAAAACCAAGTCTCCGAAGGGCATTAACTGTAAGAGACTTCAGTAGCTATGAAGAAATTGCGCGTTTTTCTATCAAGGTAGAAATGGAAGTTGGTGTTACATATCCATCTCATGGTTTTGACAAGAAACGAAAGATAAAGTTCAAGGAGAAATCTCAGAATAATGGTGAAAAGAAGTTGAATGTTTCCTTATGCTCAAAGTGTGGAAAGAAGCATGGTGGAGATTGTCTTAAAGGGACTAGAAAATGTTTTATGATTGGAAAAGAAGGTCATCGAGCAGCTGAGTGTCGATGTAATAGAAAAAGGGTTTCTAATTATGTGAATAAAGCAAACACTGCAGAGAACGCACCACCAACACTTCAATGCTTCAAGTGCAATGAAATGGGGCATTATGCTAATAAATTCCCTAATCCAAGGGTTAGTTATGATCAACATGAGCAACCACTTAAGGAAAAGGATAAGGGGATGTCACATGCGATCACCATTGGTGATGTTGAATATGACAATGATGTGGTGGAATGATTAAGTGTTTATTTAATGGGATTCCAAAATGATGTTGTATCATGGAGTATTGGAATATTTATGTATTGGTCTAATGTGGTATTCAAAGTGATTTAGATATTTTTAATAAGATGATATGCGCATAATGAAGGGAAAACGAGAAAATGAAATGTTTCACAGTATTCATGAGCTCATGATTAATATAAAGACTAACTGATATCATTGTTTGAGTATATATAATTTTGAGGATTTTGTTTTGTGGAAAGTGTTAACTTTTAACTGCATTCATGTTTTCACTAAGGTTCAATGGGTAATTATTATTCAATAGAATACATGATTATGGTATTCATATGTTTTTAATTTGACCAACAAGATATATCTTATGATATATTGGGGATAAATGATGGCATTCACGTGATTGTTCTGTGACATTTCAAGTAATCATTTTCTTTATACTATGATCTTGGACTGAAGTATTTTAGATAAGCCTAAAGATTAGAATGGATTTTGTTGGACATAAGTTAGGATAAAACCTTTTTCGATATTACTGATGGGATGATATAGTAATATAGCTTTAGAAAAAGGACAACCTACAGGACGGGCGACAACCCATCGCGTCGGACAATGCTGTGGGAATCGAACCCACAACCGAAGTGCGACTGGCCTTTATCGCCTACCACTGGCCTACAGGAAGTCCATGTTTAGTAGAAACTAGTTTTATTATATTAATTAGTATGATATATGAAGTATAAGTCCATTTTAGGAAGCATATATGATTAATCTCACTATAGAACGACTTATGTATATTTAATAACTTTTGCTAACCTTTTGTTTGAGACAGAAGGAATGACCCGTCATTCTATCACATGATCTTCTAACACTTCACGAATAACAAATTCAACTTCATTTATTTAAGAGATGAAGTAGAAATTGTTCAAGGCATGAAGAACAGTGAGATTGTACCAAAATAAAGTAAGTATTTATTCTAATTCAAAATTTTCAACTTTAGGGAAACGATATTGAAAACCAAAAATGTTGTCCTAGTGCTCTTATATCTGATTAATCAGATGGTACCATAGATCATCACAAATTTATAGATTTGTGATTTTTGTCTTTTTCAATAGCCACGTTCTCTGCCACTCTCCATTAGAACATGATGGTTAGATTTTTCTTCCATATCCATATTTTCACCTATGTGGAAACCCAGTGATTAGTTTATTTGGGTAACCATTACGTTTCATACTTTTGTTTTTAAAGATTCGATTTGGTATTCCTTTTTACGATGTGGGTTTCTATTAAAGAAACTTTCAAGTAGTAAACCATTTATAACCCAGACGAATTTCGGGGGCGAAATTCATTTTAAGGGGGGGTAGAATGTAACAACCCGAGATTTTATGAAAAATATTATTTTCATTTCATTAATGTCTTGTGTTTTATTCTAAACCAAGATTACCTTGTGCTATACGCAACACCGTATTTGCTTGTAGTATACACAACACTATTCTTGGACCGTGTTACACACAATTTTGATAATAGTTATTCACCACAACATTGATCATATATATATATATATTCAATGTATAAATGAAATATGGTTGGATTATGTTTTAAAAAACAACGAAGGATTCTTTCACAACACGCAACCCTGACTTGGCTTGCATTACACGCAATCACGGCCTTCCTCGATAGCGTGTGTTTTACGCAATACTGGGTTTTAATAAACAATGATATATTATTATAATATTGTCATGAACTATCCGTTATGAATAGTATTAACTGAATTTTGAATTTTATAACATTATTATTCATCTTACAAATTTTCTAGAACATGGTATAAGAACAGAATAATTTTTTTGGGTAAAATAAGTATTTTTCAAAAAATGCAGTTTTGCCGCCTTTTGATGGCGCACCCACTTTAAATATAGTTGTTGACATGTTTATAAGTTCAATTTGACAAAATAAAATTCTTCTTTGGAACCAATAAATAAAAATTTACTTTGGATAAATTTTTCATATTATTCTGGTAACTTTCACATTTTAATCAACATTAAAAACACGCTATATTTTAATTAAAAACAACTTTTTTCATCGTAATATATTATGTGGTTAAATTATAATATTGAATGGTTTTAAAGTATAAATAGAATATATTTTTACTATTTAATATAATGTATGTCATTAGCATTGATTTTACCTTGAATTCGTATGTTAAATCAATTCAATCTTTTGCAATGTTTTAAACAAAAACCCGTTTTTATTCGACAACGAGATTAATTTTAATTTAATTTCTGCAACTTCTGTGTATTGAATTTTAAAAAATGGATTCCATATTTGGAATCAGTGTGACCAAATTATGATAATAGGCTACTTTTTATTTTTGGGAATTATGAATAGTAACTACGGTAAATTTTATTTACCATAGTTAAAGGTAAATCGAGTAATTAAGGGTAAATATAAAATTATAAAATTATCCTAACACATGAAAAAATTCTATTTGATGGCTAAAAGTAAAACCATATCAACTAAGGGTCGGATTAGATTCATTTTATGTACTTTTTACCATGAAAATAATTTAATTGTTATTAAAATCATAGAAAGTGACAACATGTCACTCTCTTAAATATTATAAGTATAATAATTTTAACCTAGTGATAAAAATCATAAAACATCGAACATGAATAGTCTTCAGAAAGCTAACAAAATTATCTACATCATGAGAATTTATTTAGAATTTTTTGGGATTAAATAATTATCATTAATTGTGAGACAATAGTGATGCAGAAATTATTTATCTAGTGAAAAATCAAGAATATAGTTTTTATTAAACTAATAGTGACCATAAAAAGCACAAAAACCTTCCCAAAACGTATTGGTCATGTAAATTGAAACTATAATCATCCAATGATATAATATTTGACCATTTGGAGTCTTATAAAAGCAATTATGACACTTATATTATTTTATATTAAATGATGCCAAAGTTGTCACCTTCATAATTTAATAAATATAACAATTCAAATATTGTGATTTTAAGATGTTAAATTAGAGTAAAAGTATTATTGTGAAAGTTAATATATTTATCTTCATCATAGGATTTTATTTTAAATTTTTATGCAACAAAGAAGTATATTAAATAATTATACAAAAATGATGTAGTAATTATTTTATTAAGAGATAAACCAAATAAATGGTTTTAAAAATAATAAAATAAATTTTATATGAAATGTTTAATGTGATCCACTAATTTTATAGATACATATGACCTTTTATTAATATATTAATGCTTTTAGTTCGAACATATCTTCTGTATATATTTTATTTAAATTCAAATCAATGAATAGTGGCAAAATTGACACTATTGTTATTTTATAAAAATAACATATTATAAAATTGTTTAAAAATCACAAAAATATTTAAAAAATTATAAATTTAAATTTATATGGTCTATAATGTTATAAATTAAACAATTATGGAAAATTCACAACAAATAAGTAATTATTTGTTATAATTTAAAATTTAGAATTTTATTACCACAAATAAACTTAAATAGATTAAATAAGGATAAATCAAAATGATAAGGTTTAAAATAAGATCCAAACATGTCTAAATTTGATTGTTTTACGATAATACAGACCTATATCATCTAATATTATAATATGAGTCATTTTTGGGGGGTTTTAAGTGGGTTTAGATTTATTATAAATTAATATTTTTAAGAATTCCAAAGGTGCCCCTCTCCTCCATTATAAAAGGGCACCTCCTCCCTCTCCTGCTCAGACCAATTTGAGCATTACAGCTCGGACATCCCCTACCAAATTATCTTCTCCACTTCCCTAGAAACATCATAGATGTTCTGGTCTTCTTTAATGACCAATCGTAGTGCCCTAAGAGGAGGTTTCAAAGAGGCGTATCGAAGAAGAGGTAATTTATTCTCCCGATTCTTTCAGGATTCATTATTCTTCAACTTATTTTTATTTAGTTGTTTCATTATAAAGTAATAACATCAGTATCACTAATATACAGATTTCTTATTATAAATACGAAACAAACCCATTTCACCTTCTATCCATCCTACGGAAAACAAAATCACCGCGCGTGCGTACGTACGGAATACCGTCTCCACGTCGTGGTGTAATCTGTTTTTCCACCAACACCTTACATGGATGGGTACAATGGTGTAAATAATAACTTTACATAGTTATTATAACATCATACTGATTCTTATATATTGTATCATCCACTCCAAATAAATTCGATAATCATGAAAATGATATCATCGCTGGTGCGTATGTACGGACTACCGTCTCCACGACGCGATGAGATTCATTCTCCACTTTAACCATTCATGAATTATTATAAATTACATATAATAAGTAACCAAGAAATATATGACATAATAATGATACTAGATTTATGTGTATATATATGTATGTCATCTACTTAATTCCATTCAACTCTATAAGGAAACGAAAACAGCGTTCATGCGTACGTATGGCCTATCGTCTCCATGAATAGTGTATTTCTTTCCATTTACTGATTTATTATATATATGTATATTCTGAATATATATTATATATAAATCATGTTTTATATTCTGGAATTAATTAATCATGATCTACGTAATCATATGAATAATTACAAGTCAAAACACAGATGAAAAATGAAACGATTTAACCCAAAACACTCTTTAACATGGAATTTACAAAAGAACGGGTAAAATAAAGTAATAAGTGAACCATATATGATATCATAACAATTAGTAAGATTCTGGAATAAGTCAATGACATTATTTAAATCATTATACAGGAGGTTCGGACACTTACGAAGAAAATCGGACCTAAGGTAAGGGAAATATCACAATATCATTTTTATCCGAGATTATTTATACTTTAGTATTTATTGGGGTGTATTTTATCATCCCCATCCATGTTTCCTAAATATGTAATATTATTTCCATCCACCTAAAATTGTTTAAATCCAATTTTACCCTTCAGTGAGTTTTTAGTAAATAATATGAAAGGAATCTTTTGTCGTTTTTCGTACGCGGTACTTTTTGACTTTTCCGACAAAAGTAAAAAGAATGTTTTTTTAACTTATACAACATGAATGGATTTTTGATACATTATTTCCAAGAAGATTCCTTTACAAGTTTTCAAGTTTATTTTTAATCAACTTCTTTTAGTTTATAATTTTACGACATGTTAAGAAAGGAAAAGTGTTTTTGAAGCAGAAAGGATATTTTCCTCAAGAATGGAGTTCACGTGTTTTATCAAAATTATTTTCCATATAAGATAATATAGGGTTCTGTTTCTACCCCTATTATTACATGGACTTGATTATGTTGTGATGGAAATATTTTTATGAATTCCTTTATCTTATATTAATTGTTTTATGATGTCATGTTGTTTAAGAATCCCATTTTTACTACATGGGTTATGCAATGATGTATGATTTATGATTTTGTGGCACACATAATAATGGTATCATTTTGAGATGGGTGGGACCTATATCTCCCTCCAATGCATAGGGTAATGATTTTATATCTCATGAGATAGACATGGCTGGAACGGTAGGTTATACCGATTTAGTGAAACAGGACTGAAACGAGGGTGACTCAGTTCAGAAAGGGACTTTGTCCACTAAGATATTCTTGGAAATGAGTCTTGACAAACAAGAAATAATTCTCTATGATTATGTGTGAATTCCACAATGTTTCATGTTTTATGTTATGATTATTGTGATTACATTTCACTGCCATGATTTACCCCATGTTATGAAATTATGATCTCTTTTGCAGGTTAAGTTTTCCAAAAGTTATGTGCTTATGTATATGATGTGATTGATATTTATTTTTTTTACCCTTACTGAGCATTTGAGCTCACCCTTTTATGTTTTCATTTCCCCAGGATATAAAGAAAGGTTTTAGGTAAAAATAGAAAGATCTTTATGGGAGATTTAGAAGATCTTTCCCCACGATTAGAAGATTATATTCCGAGTTTTCAAAGACAATAAACTATTACGGTCCTTGTGTGTGTGTTTTTGTTATGTACTAAGTATTCTGCAAATGTAATGTAATGTCAATGTACGTCAGGCTTCAGGTCTCTTCAGGGATGTATTTATTTGTTTAGTATTATCTTAATCTTATTTATTGTCATGAATGGGTGCCCCACATGATTGGGTCATTAAATTTTTTTCATTTTAGTTTAGTTAGGTCTATGTATTCATTGAGATAGGTTGTTCTAATACAAAGGAGGTAGCAACTAATAATTAGCCATTCACATCATGGAAATCAAATATTTTTTCGAGTGTTTTTCTGAAATATTTTAATTTTATCAACTTATAAATATTCAAAAATATTTTTTAATTAAAAATTGTTGCACAACATGTGCATTAATATGAGTGTTTCGTATCAAGAATCAAATAGTTCCATGATAGGATTTTCAAAGAATATCCTTGAGAATATTATGTCATTGATCAATTTTTATACAAAATTAATTATGATATTTGTAATAGAATTGGTTATTGTCTTATTTATCAAATATATCCATTAACTGTTTAGTTATGGTTGGAATAATTGTAATTTTTGGATTGTAATAATTATTGAAGAAAAAAATATATATATTTAAATAAATATGACTTTATAGATGATTATATAAAAATAAAATTATAAATACTAATTGATTATTTAGTGAATTACCTTTGTTGTGAAGAAACATTACATTATAGGTTTTGATTATCAATGATATTGAGCAGTTATAATTAAATTTTCTATTCTAGGAAATGTGATTGAGAATTAAAAATTTTAATATTAATAATGGATTGTGCAGATATGAAATAATAGAATGCTTGATTGAAAATTCATTTGAAAATTATTATAGTATTTTTTTTATGATTGATTATGCATTCTCTTTATAAAATATTATGGAATAATTTTATATATCTTTTAAATTGTTTAAATGAAATGATTTTATTAAATGGTAATATATGATTTTTTTGGTTTTTGAGACTGGATACTAAAAAACTAAATCTATATTTATGCCTTGTTTTTTATAATCATACAAATGTTAATTTCTACAATATTTCAAATGAAATATTGTCATGGTAATCGACTTTGGAATGAAATTTATTTTTACAAACCAAATGATTATGTTAAAATGGGATTCTTATAATTTAAAAATGATTTTTTATGATTTTTTTGAATATTTCTGTTTTATATAATTTTGATGTTTTGTGGTAATTAGTATATAAAAACATGGATCTATATTTTTTACAACATTAGCCATAATTTAGATTGGAATGATACAATTTTAATTAACGGTGGAGAATTTTATTTTCCGTATTATCAGAGAATATTATTTTCAATATTACCATAAAATAAATTTTTATTAACATGTATTTTGTATGTTTAGTGTGGAAAAGAATAGTTTATTCTTGTATTAAAGAAAATGATTCAGGATAGAAGGATACCTTTTTTATTTTTCATCCTTATAATTTTGAATATATAGATATTGAATGGCATATTAATAGATTTAGGTGCTAAATGATTTCATAGAGTATGCGTTAAATTTTATATTTTGAGTTGCAAAAATAATGGAATATTTTTTCATAAGGATTATTTATTCAATGTTTATATCATCATAGATATATGTTTTTAAATATTTTATTAATTCTTGTGGAATATATTTGGGGAATGTTAATTGGGGTTTTATTTTTATGGATCTAAATCATTCAGATTATCATTGGGAAATAAATTATAATCTTATATATTTCTTAGAATTTTGAATATTTTGATAAATAATTATTTATAAGGAATTATAAATAAATATATTTTTTTTCTTATTGAATTATAAAATTCGGGTTTTGTAATATATATTAGAAGAAATTAATTTTTATAAGATCTTTTGTTCAATGTGGGTTTGGTGCTACTTGTTTGATTGAATTTTAGTGACCAAGTAAATATGGATAAAATAAAATGTTTGTTTTTGTTTTACATTTGATTAGTTTTCATAAGCATTGAGGTTTTGTTAAATTAAATAATAAATTGTCACATATGGTACTTATTTTTTCAAGGTCATGGTGTGGATGAATTGTTTGGTTTGGTGAGATCATGTATGGAATCCTCGTGTTTTTTTATTCAAATTATTTTGACAATGATTTGAACTTGATATCATGCCGAAGAGACACATAATTCTATTAAATTGGTAAATTCATAGTACATATGGTTTTAAATTGAGTGTCAATTTTTTTTAACAGATGCATTTTGATAGTTATTGGGTATCGTTGATGGTGGGAAGCACATTTTTTATTATCAATCTAAAAGAATGAATAAAAATAAAATGTGATAGTAATCTATTTATTAATGATAATCATTTTTGTTGAGTACATTCTCATACAAATATTTTAATGTTCCTAATAAATGAATTTGTATCTATGTTGTTTTTTGTGACCAAAAATTGTTTTATGAAGTAATAATTATTCTTTTTTATGATGAAAAAATAGAAATCATTTTGTTTAATTGGTTCAGATAATACGATAATTTGATTGAGTTGCTTTTAAATACATGAATGTGATGAGAAAATATATGTAAATATCTAATTTTTGTTCGAAAAGAAATATCTGAATTTTTTGGATTGCTTTGGTGGTTGAATGCTCAATTCATTAACCCTATGAGTATATATGTTAAAATATTTTATTATTTATATGCTTTATATATGTTCTAGAAATAGATAAATTACTAATCTATAGTCTCTATTGATTATGTGTTTTGGATATTCTTATAACCAATTCCACAAATAGTGGAATCGACCTAGTCAATAAGTGGCTTCCATGAAAATGTACTCTAGAAATGTTATTACCTAAAAACCCTATTGAATATTATATTTCAAAAATACATATATATATCTAACCACATTTTACCAATACATTTCAAATATTTGAATATATTGTGACCATAGAAGAAATTATGGAAAAATATATTTGGTAGATATAATTTCATTGAGGAAGGGAGTGTATGATATAAGGTAAATCTCTCAGGTTATCACCACCTATTATCAATTTTTGGTTGTTTAATTATTAAATTTGAAATATAAGGGTTTCTAGTAATTCAGTTAGATAACATTATTGGGAATTTGTTTTGAGACATTTGTTGAGGTTATGTGGAACATCGATCTTATAAATTGAATCATGACTACCAAATATCATTTTGAATGTTTTTTTATGTACAATCCCTTATTATATGGGTTTAAAAACATAAATAATGAATATAATGGTTATAATAAATTAATTTTGTTATCGATGTTAATATCATGACTAGGTTATTTTTATATGTTTAAATATTTTTCTTTCGGTTTGTGCTTTGGGTAAAAAAATTGGACATCATAGGGTCATGTAAATTTTTAAAATCATTATTAAATAATTAATTATTATAATAATTTTTTGGTTTGTTTGGGGAAATAGTATCATTGATGTGGTTATTATCGTTTTTATTTTGGGATCCCATGGATTGGATTTGGTGATAGATTAATTTTTTACAACCATCCTTTTGAATTAATGATGTTGATTGATATTTATTTAGCGTGTTTCTGAAATTTTTGTCAGATTATTTGAAGTGTATATATATTATATTAATCAAAACAGGTATGTATTGAATCATTACTAGAAATACATTTGGTACTCTTATATTTTTTTAATGAATGAAAGTATTAGTGAATTTGTTATTACACTTTGAATTTGTGATAAGAATATGTTTTTTTTTAAGATAAAAACATTAAATTAAATTTCATTTATTTATTACCCAACACAAATAATAGTATTTTGATCTGAATTTGTTTCAACTAATCCTAATAATGATACATTTAGACAATTTTATGTGTCCTGTTGAAAAATGTATATCAATTGGATTTTGTAATTTTATATAATCCCTCTAGCTGAATAGTATATTTCTATAATTTATTATTATGGGGAAAAAAATAAAAAACGATGATGCATATGATATATAAGGATTAAAACATAATGTTAAATAATTTATCTAGACATGCGTTCAAGATAAATAAAATAGAAATAATTTAGAGATTATGGGTTTTTATATGGATTATCATAATTGTTGATTTTTATTTCAATGATGTTTTTTCTAATTTAAAATCTATTGATATTAAATGTAATTTATTATATAGTTATTTATTTATATAAATTTTCAGTATAATCACTTATATTTTCTATTAGGATTCAAGAGAATGTTTTTAAGGTTCTAGTATTCGTAAGATGGAATAATTGGATGGGTTGTAGTGGAAGAATAAACTGTATAGAACAAACTATTTTGATGATTTATTATGCATTCATAAATTCATAGGTGTAATGAAATTTTCAATAAAAATGGATTAATAATATAAATTATGTAATTATTCATTAGTAACTCACATTATTATAGGTTCCCTAACAAGGATATTTTGATATAAATGTCTATAATATTGATATTTCTCAATGTTGTTATTATTAAATATATCCTTGGATAAAGTAATTAAAAATAATTCATCATTTTCCATATGAGGATAAAAATTTTGATAGGATCCATTAGATATTAATAAAAAATTAATTTTCAAAAAACTACTCATATTGAATATTGTGTTAGTAGGAAAATAAGGATTAATATAATTTCTTATATTATGTGTGGAAGAATGATGAATAAAATAAAAAATAAGTGAAGTTGAGAAATGATGTACAGATGAATTGATTTGTATAAATAAAATGTTTTTCTAGGATCCCTCTAATTTGTACCCACAATCTAAAATATGATCAAATTGATTATTAAATGATACTATATGAATCTAAATAGAAGTAGTAGTCATAAATAATGATATATATAAGGAGAGCTTAATCTTGAATATCTGAGAGGATCGTCGAGGAGGTTCAATACAAGAAGATTCTGAAGCAACTAAAAACTCAAGTATATATTTCATATTTTAGTAATGTTTTCAATGTAAATTAAATGTGATATTGCGAAATATTGTGTCGTTGGAATGTCAACTTGTGTGTCCATTTCAATGCTATAAGTGTGTAAAATATTTTTCTTATAATTTAAAAAATATGAATTCTGGAAAAAACTATTCCCATAATGGAGTGGTTTTTCATGTTTGTGGATGGACAATTTAAAAAATGTGTTTTCATTATATTTTGATATTCTATAAACATGTGTCAGTATGAGAAAATACATTTGTTTGAATCAATAATTTACTATTTTTTATACATGTCTACTTATTTAACCCCCTACATATTAGTATGAACTAATCCAAGGAACAATAACAAGTATCATAGTGAGGTTTCACTGTTACAATAAATAATGAAATGAATATATAAATTTTTTTTAAAATATATTTGTTGAAAATTATTATGGAGATTATTATCACTGCTAAAATAACTATAGGTTTCAATATTTTATCCCCTACATAGTATGATAGAGAAAATATAGTCATTAATTTTTCACAAATTGATAATAATTAAAAACTGGGACATAAATAAAAAATAAATATATTGTTTTATTAAAAAAATATCTTCATTTCCAACTCAGATAATTTCTACAAAATAGACATCAGATCTTAATTTCCTAATGAAATATTTGACACAGTGGAATATATTTTTGAAGGAAATTGTAAATTCATGATTATAAATAATTATTTTCAATAAAATTATTTAATAGATCAATATTATTAAGGAATATATCATTTTTACTTTCACGTGATTTAAATAGAAATTATTTCTTCAGAAAACATGTAAAACACATAACTTAGAACTTAAACAAACAATTAAATATTATTATTTTAATATGATTGTTATAAAACAGTTGTTAAAAATGTATTTATGAAATGGATAAAAAAATATTTTGAAATATATATAAATTTTCTAATCAAAATCAATTTTCAAAATAATTCCAATTAAATAAGAATTAATAATATAGAAAATATATATTTTTTCTAATAAATATTTTTTCATTTAAAAATGGTGTTTATTAAAGTTTTTCATTGAATATTATAATTATTTTTGGAGAACAATATATTTTTTATGTTAAAAATGATATAATTTAAGAAATAATTAAATTAAAATTTTATTATAGTGATATTTTTCATGTTTTTATAAAAATATATATTCATCTTTAAATGGTAAAAATATTAATTTGATTGAGAACTATATTTTCAATTAAAGTATTTATATTTTAAAATTCAATGCTTTTTAATTTGAATATTCCATTAGTTCCTATTGAATTAATAAAATAAAATAATATTATTTTAAATAATTTTAGTCTATACTTTAGTATAGAAATATATTATAACGTAAAAATTAATTTTCATGAAAACCGTTTTTAATGAAATTTTGCGTGTTTACATTCAAATTAAATTAAAAAAACATATATGATTTTAAGCATGGAAAATTTATTCACTTTAATGATTTATGAGGTCAGATATTTTAATATATTTTCCTTATATATTTATTAATTAGGATAATTAATGATTGTAAACTTTTTTTCCTCGGTAAATGTTAAATGGGTTACTTAAGGGTACAAATAATGTCATAAAGAAGATAATGTTATAAAAACTCATTATATAATATTTTTTTATAAATATATTTGATAAATAATGATTGAAAATTCTTATATATTCCCTTTTGATGACTTATGACATTGATTTTGATTGATATAATCTTTCATACAATGAAAATTCAAAAATGGAATTATCAATGTTTTATTATCGTTAAATTTTTTGGATAAGCATAAAATATCTCAATTTCTCATTCAAAATATTAATTTAGATGATATTTTTTCACTATCATGGTAATTTGTTGGATATATTTACTAGTTAAATAATTAATACAAATGTCTACACAATACACATATAATATTTATATAATTAATATAAATAAATATATCATTTCAAAATTAAAAAAGTTATTTTATTTGAATGAATTATCAATTATGTTTTTTATTGATAAGATTTAAATATTTTAGAGGTTTAAATTCATGAAATTATAATTTTAATATTCTCATATTGTTCTCAAAGTAAAATTAAAAAGAATACTTCATAAATTTTATAAACGTTATTCAATAATTAATAACATTTAATTAAAATATTTAAATAAAAAATAATATATTAATCCACTTGATCTTTATGTGGTTTATAATTTTAATGATGTTATATTTATTTTCCATATATAATTTTATTATAAATTTATTTATCATAAATCTGTAAAATATTCAATACCACATTAAATGTAAAGACATTTATTAGACAGTTAAAGCAAATATTCAAGAGAAATAATATAAAATAAAAATTTCTAAATTTTATTTATGAAATTATTTAGACACTTTATCATAATATACTATAATATAATCCATTTCCCAAAGGACATGGAACACCCAGTTCACAATGCCGCACTTTCTTTCATTGATGTGCAAGACTCTAAGGCCATACAAGAGGTTCCTTATAACCTACATGAGGAGTCTCATACTGGTATGGTTCATCAGGATGGAATCACCTCTGTTGAAGCAGGGCATTCAATGTCGCATGGGGGAGATTCTCATGCAGAAACTAAATTGCATACTATTGCATCAGAGAGTAAAGCCGTAATGAAATGGGGAATAGGGCGCCATCCCATTAATCGGGGAGGATCTTGGCTTCGAGGTCGGCCTATAAAAATGTAATGTCTAGCTGTGTCATTTAGTTTTCTATATAGTTGTGGCACATTGCATGTAATCATTTCCTCATATATCTAGTACCATTACACTTTTTTTCATAAATTTTGGGGTCATGGGTCTCTGAACCGATGGATGGGCCTCTTTTAGTATAATATAATCCATTTGGATCCATTTTAATGTGAATATTAATTTATATTAATTTAAGTCATTATAAAATTCTATGTGTTTTATACCAAATAATTTAAAATATAACTTCTTATACTCATTTCATCACACTTAATAACATTATTATTATTAAAATAACCATCCAGGAAAAATTAATATATCCTTATACATATCCTAGAGGGAGTTTTTTATGAAACTGATCTACGATATAGTTTTTGGTAATCTAGAAGAGGTTATCTGAATAAGAGTTATAATTTATAATCCAGATTTTTCATTTTATTAATGATTCTACCTCCATATAAAATTATTAAAAAACTAAATTAATTACACTATTATATTCATTATACTATTTGATTTTATTTAAACATCATATTAACCATTTATCATCTCTTCTATCAAATGGGAACATAAAATGGATTTTTTTGTATAGGGGACTACCACTTTACGAACCATTGTAATTCTTATTAAATCATTTTATCTGATGACTACATATATTGATAAATTTAATGAATATATATATATATATATATATATATTAATATACATTATATTGAAATGAAAACATATAATTTTCTATTTAATATTTCTAGTTAGTGAAAAATGATAACATCAGCCATGAGAATGTTTAGACTACCACCTCTATGAAATAATGTGATTCGTTTTTCATGACCATATCTTATGGATGATATAGGTCTGACTATTTAAAGATAAATTGTGATATTTATTATATAATTTTTTTATTTAATGATAAAATTTATTGTTAAAACTTTTAAAAAAATTAAATTGAAAACTAGAAATGTTAGTCATGCATACATATGACCATTTATCCTCATGATTGTAGTTCTGTTCAATTTTCATTACCATTTTTGAGTTTTGATATAAATATCATTTTTTATGTATAAAAATAATAAATATAACATTATAATTATTCCAGATATTTTTAAATAATTACAATATGGTCTACAGACACCCAAAAAAAGTAATTTTTGAAATATGAGTTGATTATCATCAAAAAATCTAATGTTATATTTATTGATTATTTAATTTTATATATCATTATTTCAAATTAATCAAAAAATAATTAATCATAAAATACATCTCAATAAAATAATAATTAACTTAAATTGGTTTTTTTTCAAGGTAAATAACATATATGATAAGCCGAACTCATGTTATGAGAATTTCTTTTAAGATTACTCTTTTAAAGATTCCATTCAATATATTCATCTCTAATATTAATATTATTAAAAATATATAATTAGTATATTTTTTATGAAAAATTAATATCCTTAATATATATTTTTTCTCTTTTTCAATAATTCAATTATATTTAAAATTATAATTTTAAATAAAATATTACATTCTTCAAAAAAAATCAAAACAACTATTTTGTTTTAATAACAAAGGTGACAAAAACATTTCATTCCACAATAAAAAATATTTTTTATTTCTAACCTATTTAGGTATTCAGTTTTTTCATCAATTAAAAATTATAATTAAATATTTAATTAAAATTGAGAAATTTAATGTGGGTTTTTGAAATTAAACATCATATCGATATAAAAATATTTATATAGGTGTAATAGAGTTTTTCTAGGGTATTATAAAGACTGGTACATGGTAGATATTTTGTTTTTATGTTATGGTCGATGTAAAATAATTCTGATTACATGTGATCCCAATATAGATAACGATAAAGGGTTTGAAAAATATAGCCTATAGGATGGGTGATCCCTGAAAACACTGCAATTTAATGGTTGACAATTATCTTCTCTAAGGAATTATATTGGAATCACACCAAATGGCTGTAAAAATTTTAAGGGTTATATAACATTTATTAGATTATTATGTTCAATGGTAGCAAAATTACATTTATACTCATACTAATGAGTTTATATTGAAATTAATTTATCTCTAATTTTATTATTTCAATATTATTTCAATATTATGATTATTCCATAAATAGTAGAATGATATGTTTTATGGAAATGTTTTTCTTTTGTCATCTTTTTTCAATAAATCCCATTTGATTATTATGTTTCCACTACATATTATGTAATTTATTTTTTGAATAAATGGGGGTAAAAATAAATTTTAATGTGTAATTCAATGTATATTTTATCGCAATGTCAATATTTATGAATGAAAGAAAGAATTTTTGATATTGTGGTTTAAAATGGGATACCATGTTTCTTTCATTTTTTTTATGTACCTTACTTTTTTTTTCTTCTCACCACATATTTGAAATTTATATTCACATGGTTTAGGTTTTGTAAACAATAATTGATATGTTAAGATGAAATTCATGATGTTTTCTTATGGGAAAAAATCCTTTTACATGTTTTTGTAGGGAAAATGGAAACTAAATAGATGTTTGAACATAATAATATATGGGATTGTAACATAATTGTTATAGACTAACTCTCTTAAACTCTAGATTAGAATGATATTTTGGAAGGTATGTAGGTTGATTATATGATATATATACAGTAATATATAATTTTAAAATAAAATTCCTTAATATCGGAATTATAATAATGATTTAGATAACATTAGATGATATGATATTAGTTTCTCATATTATAAAACCCTTAAATGACCACAATTGTTAGTATATTTGGTAAAAATATATTTGTTTTTGGAGAAATTGAAATAAATGAAAAAAGTGGCACTTTTATATTTTTTTATCCCAATCCTATCATAGTTTATTGAATATTTTTGGATATATTCTCAAAATGAATTTATGTTTTTAGTAACTAGAAGGATGCATATATAACCAAATTGAAAATATTTTGACAAAAAATGAAATTTTTTTTAAATAAAACCCTAATGATATTAGAGATATAATTATATCTCTTTTATTATTATAAACCATCTTTGAAGGGTCATAATTAAGAATATTAAACTATGAGATATTCTTAGTTAATAAAATTTGATAGAAATAATTCCCATTGAATTTTTAGCTGATAACTATTATAATAGAAATTATATTCAATTAACTATTTGAAAATAATATATGAAGAAAAAAAATGTCTTAAAATAGTGTGATGATGTTTTTTATTTTGGAATAGTGGGAATAAATAAATAAAATTTCAAGGAAAAATGGTTCGATATTTTAACTCCATGATAAGGAATAAACATATTCCTAAAGTATAATTTTACTTTTTTAAATATGTGTATTATGTTCACTGTTCAAAATGATTCCCTATGGGGAATGCTGAATAAAAGAATTACAAAGACCATACTGATATATGGTTATCATTTCATAATATGATTACATATTATGATTAGGAACTGGAAATTAAATAATAATAGGACATTGAGACACATTATGTTAGGTTATTATATAGTACAGTAGTAGGTATTGTAGTAAGAACTATTCTATACTGTATCAAGTAAAAATATTCATCAGTTTTAGCATTCCAACCAACGGTCTTGTCCTCGAGTTCATTAGGCTGTCGTGCCACCCATTCCATCACGTTGTTAAGCGTTTCAAACCACCTTAAAGCCTTCGGTCCACCTAAAGGTCATTAAGAGATTTTAATTACCCCAACCCACATGTTGTGTAGATGTAACTATACAGAATCTACAAGGAGCGGTCTCCATAATATGCTTCAGAGAAGGCTCATTCTCAAGAGCAGAGATAACAGATTTTGAAAAATAATAGGGTATTTAAATTTCCATTGTTAATAGGGATGTGCATATCTTCATAGGATAGCTATCCAAACAACCATTCTATGGTTTAGAGATGTCATCATGTTATAGTTGACGGGGATGGTAAGATCCATGTAGTCATAGTATAAGATGAATTCTTCTTAGACCGTAGGGTTAGCTAATGTCACAAAGGCTATGAGCCATGTACTGGTTCCCTTCCTCCTACAAAGGGGGACTATTGAAAATGAAAAAAATTTATAATTCCTTTTGTTGATTCCAGATATTTATGTCCATTTTATATTTTTGGTGATGAATGTACAATAAGACACATTTATTGATTTTTATATATGTTCTAGGTATTTGTAAACTTTCATGTTAACATTTTTATATGTTTTTAATGAATAAAAATATTTTCAGTTATTTATACTGGTGTTTAAATATTTTAATAACTATTTTGGATTATATGATCATCCATTAATAAGGTTGTTTTTTTTACTTTTATCATATTTATAAGATTATTTTATTCATTATATTAGTAATGTTTTAAAAAAATATAAAACTATCAAACTAGGCTACCCCCAATTGTATCTATGAAGTCCATTGGTCTTAAACCACATTCAAAGGGAATCAAAGGATGAAATCCTACCAATGGAAAGCCTGATGTCTTGCATTGTTTGAAAATATTATTTTACAACATAAAATAATCTTTTTGATAAATATTATGTTGATTTTTGGAGATTATAATTTTTCATGTAAATAATCATGGGATTGATATGTGATTTGATTGATTATGCAATAATAATTATTTTAATATAATTTCCCAATTTTGGTAAAAATATTTATTTAAATAAAATTGAATATTTTTTGATAATGTGGTATTTTGGTTTGGAATGATTTTTTAGAATAATTTTGATATCATACATTATTTTAATGGGTTTTTATGGTGATTCAGTTAATTTATGAAAATGATTAGTATAGATTGGAGCATATATGATTATTTCATCACAAAACATTAACGAGTATTTAAGTGTAATTAACATGATTTGGTAATAATTTTTTGAATATTATTTTGTCAAATAATAGCAACCATTGGGATTTAATCCGAGTAAAGAATACATTAGTCAATTTTAAATATAGAAATATAAATATTTATTTAGTTATATATTTGTGTACTAATATTGATTTTTTATTATTAATGTATTGCTTCTTCATATATAAGATTATTACTTTTTGGAAATAACATTCTTTATACATTAATTTTTTGAGATCATAAATGATTTTAACATTATTTTTCCTATAAATCTATGTGCTAATGGTGTTCCTCACCACAAGTATATTATTCTTAAAAAAATGTATCATATTGACATCATCTTATCGTACCCACGTGTGATGATTTCATTTTTCATAGTATTCGTAGAAGGTTTAATATGTCTGTTTCATAATCATCAATAACCCTTGGATTATAGAATTGATTGGAATATTGACCAATTTCCTTATACTTGTAGCATTAATATGAATGATGTTCAGTCTGTGTAGCATTTTATTTATTCATATAATTAGAAAACTTTTCCAACAACATTGGCATTACACTACACAATGAAATTAATTTCCATTGATGAAACAGTTACTAGTCCCTTTAATACAATTCCATCCTTGTTTTTTCTATACATTGAGCATAAGGTAAAAATCATCTTCATTTTAGTTTGGTCTTTATATTTTCCTTTGAATTCCATTTTTCTCTTCTTATCAAACCCATATTACTAATGTATTACTCTAATATTCATCTCTAACTTTAGAGAAAATAAAAATGTTTACTTGTAGCTATTGAAGTCCATTATGTCTAAATCCCTTCAGAGAATTGGTTTTAAGCTTCTAAAGAATCAATCAATATTACATTTAGGTTGGAAAATAATGCCAGAAGAGTTTATTTCTTGTCTGGTAATATTTTCTCCATAGGTAAAAATAGATTCATCATCATTTTTCTTAATTTCATCGATCTCATTTTCCATCTTTGTTTGAAGCATACAAGGAATGTAATTACTGAAAAAAATAAGTTCTTGAACTTTTCCCATTAGATGGACTCTATTTTATCTCTTTGACTCATATTATTGATATGATTACAACATTTATTTACATCAACCTACAAATGGTATACATATAAGATGAATTTTTCATGTTCAAAACATTATAGAAATGGAAATATAATTTCAGTGGTACTGATCCCCAGTTTAGCGACTAAGAGTTTAGAAGTACCATTGAATGAAGGTGGACACTCCTAAAGGATTTAGCAGAATATTGACCAATCCTTAACTCATTTGGATATATGTTAATATTTATATATTTAGAATTTTTTGTTACCCTGGTAATATGTTCTTTCATTCCAATTCCCATAACATTTGTTTACTCAGGGGGACTATCATTGCATTGCCCATCACTTTCAACATTAATGTGGTTCCTTTGGGATCCGACCACTAACTAAAATAGAGAATCCTAATGTGAGAAACCCTAATCCTAATTTGAATACAACATAATAGTAAAATAAAATTTCAATTTATGACACTTTAGGTTTTATCCTTAGTTATTCATGAACATCTCTAAAGCACTGCGATAGTATTGTAACCTATAATTAGGCATATCCTTAGTGTTTTTACTAAGGTTCTATCATCCAAACATCAAAAGGTCAGATATACATTTTCTCTTATACAAACTATTATTTTCAATAAATTACATATATATATTACATCAAAATTTAATAATATTTATTACATAACATAACAAAAACCATCCCAGAACTACATTAGTTTAGTGTATTTTGAAACTGGGAAACCTAAACAACTCATTCATAAGATATATATTATCTACCACTTATTTCATCATAACTAGACTACTTTTTGAAATATATTACATAACACCCATATTCCTGACCTGGAGTGAAAAAAATATGAATGTGTGAGCTCAAATGATCAGTAATAGTAAATAGGGGAAATATCAATCATATCATAATCATAAGAACATAACAATTAAAAATCATATTTTTTATATAAAATATCATAATATCAGGTAATGGGATAAAGAATAGAAGTAAAATTTAATACCAATATTCATACCATAGGTTATGAAATTTCATGTCATATATACATAAGAAAATAAAATCATTTAATTTTTGTCAAGGCTCATTGCTAGGACCATAATATTGGATAAAGTCTATAACTAAATCCGAGTTCACTCATCATTCCATCCCTGTATTACTGAACTAGATTTACTTGATGTTCTATTCATGTCTATACAATGATATATAAATTAATACCCAATTCATTGGAGACAGATATATGTTCCACATATCTCATTATGAAACTATTCTTACATGTTCCACAAAAACCGGAAAACATTCACTATAGCATAACCCATGAAATAAAATGAATTTCTAAAACATCATTCCATCACAATTTATAAAAAAAATGGGTTTCATAAATATTAATAAATCAGGTCATAATTATAATATAATTATAAATATCACCCTATATAACGAGTTTCATCTTAGATGGAAAATAATTTTTGAGAAAACACATGTAATTAATTCGTGAGGAAAATATCCTTTCTTCTTCAAAAACTTATTCCATCATCCAAATGCCACACACTTTTTGGAGATGTCATTTTATTTGAAAATAAACATGTTATCATGTAGGGTTATCTTCAAGAAATAGTTCTTTAGGAAATCGAAAAAATAAGTTCTTTCCATACAAGTTAAAAAACATTCTTTTCGTACTTCTTCCATATAAGTCAAAAAGAATCTTGTATCAAAAATGAAAAACGATTACATTTATAAATATTACTAAAAATTAAACAATGGGTTAAATTGTAGAATTATATAATGTGTATTTGGAAATAGATATTTAGGAAGCATGGATGTCGAAGATATATATACCCATGTAAATACATACGAATAAACAATCTTGGATTAAAATGATATTTTTAATGTTATCCCTTACCTAAGGTCTGATATGATTCATATGTATTAGAACCTCCAATATAATGATTTAAATAATGTTAATAATTCATTCCCAAATCATAAAAAAATTTATGATTACATTTTTTATCATATTTTCATCCATTTGGTAGTAACATTTTATTTCACTCGTTATTCGGATATGATATATTTTATGTTCTTATGCATGTTTTGTTAGATACGTTATTATTATTCATTTTATGTTATATTCATATCATTTAAATAATCATAACATTATAATATATGCCTTTTTATTCATTCGAATCATTTATATAATAATTCTTTAATGATTATATGTAGAACAAATCACATCATACCGTGGAGTCGGTAAGCTATACATACGCACAAGTGACGATATTGTTCCCATAATTGATGAATTGTATTGAAGTTGATGTTGTATAATATTTCAGAATTAATATAATTTTATTTTAATTATATATATTTATTAATTCAATCATTGCACCCATCCATGTAAGGTGGTGGGGAAAAGGTATTACTCTTTGTCATGGTGATGGTAAGACATATGTATGCATGCATGTTGATTTCATTTTTCATAGGATGGGGTAAAGGAGGAATATGGTTTCTAAAAAATCATAGTAACCTCCCAGTACATATGTACCACTAGAGTTATTATATTATAATGAAACAACTCATGATTATGATATAGAAGAAGAAATAATTACAAAATAATGGAAAAATAACGTTACCTCATCTTCAATGGATCTCCCTAAAATATAATTTTAGAGCTCTATAGTTGGTCTCTAAAGAGAACCAGAACCACTAAAATATTTCTTGTAAATATTATAGGGGAAATGGGTAGTGTGTGGTCATGCATGAAGGCCCTAAATTATGTGAAGAGTTTAGGGGGAAGTTCCCTTTAATACATGAGGTGAGAGCCACTTTTGGAAACACCAAAAATATTAATTTATAATAAAATAAAACACAATATAAAACCCCAAAAATGACCAAATATATATGAGTCGATGAGATAGGGTTATAATATACTCAAAAAATAAATGTTAGACATGTTTTTGTGTAAATTTAAGAATTATCAATTTTATTAACACTTAGTTATTCTATTTAATTTATAACTAGGGTAACAAATACTTCAAAATAAAAAGTGTGAAATATTAACTTATTTGAAGTCACTTAGACAATAAATTACTAATTTAAAATATCTTACACCATATAATAATTATTAAATATTTTTAAAAATGTTTTATGATTTTTTAAATAATTTATGAAAACATTATTTTGAAAAAATATCAATAGTGTAATTTTGGACATTATTTTATTCATGATTTTTTTAAAATATAAAAATAAGAAGTGAATCTAGATCTGAATATATGATTATATTCCTATGAGGGAAAGGTAGTATATAAAATTATATTTTCATAATATTTATGCCAAATTATAATTCTTAAAATATTTTTTATATCATTTATTTTATCTATTCACTAATAAAATAGTTACTAAATCAATATTGTGTAAATATTTAATATACTTATTTGATGAATATAAAAAAAATAAAACAATATAATGAAGTTAAATACATTATATTAATAAATAATACTAGTAGTAGAATTTAACTTATACAAAACCGAACATTATAAATTTAATACTATTTAAAAACATGAATGTGACAAATTTATCATCGCTTTAAATAATATAACAAAAGTTGATTAATCTCTTATATATGCATAAAATGGTCAATAATTAGACCCTTGGTTTCATATGGACTATATGTACTCTAAAAATAATGTTTTTCTCGAGTGATTGGGGATTTTAATTGTTAATAAATTTTTAATAAATTTTTTTATTGGTTTCTCAACAATTAATTAATTTTTTCATCATCCATGTTCAAGTCTTTAAGGAAATTATTTACTTCCAAAAAATAACAAATTACTTGTCATGATAAATAAATACATTTTTTATTTATAATTTTTATTTATAATATAATTTAACTTCTATAAATACTTATAATAAAAATATTTTAATTATAAAAGGTTTTGTGAGTCATATTTCAATTTTCATTAAATAAAATATTTTAATGGTCCTAATCTCATCTAACTGGGTTTCAATGTATACCGTTTCATCCCATGTATGTTTTAGAGAAAATTATAATCATAAAATTATATTAATACTTGCATTAGGGTAATTTTATAATATTAATTTAACCCTTAATTAACTGATTCAACCTTTTATCGTGTTAAAAAAATTTACTAATAATAAAATTCATGTTGCCAAAAAATAAAATAATTTTATTTACATAATTTTTAAATAATGTTTTTAAATATGGTATAATTTTTCCAAATTAAAAAATAGATGTTTTAGTAATTAGTATAAAATTAACCCCTTTGTTGAAATGAGAAAACCAGTTTTAATTGTTAAAATGGCATAAATTATGAAAATACTTGTACAATAGAATTTAATTTAAAAAAAATTCCAATGAAATACATTATATTAAATGTAAAAACGTTATTCTATTTGTACTTTTAAAGCATTAAATAATATAATTTAACCATATAAATTATTTAAATGAAAAAACATTAATTAAATTTTTTGGTATTATTACTATTCATCAAAACATGAATGTTATTAGAAAAATAAAAGAAATTAATTAATGATAATTTGTTATATCCCACATCAAAATAATAGATTAATTTATATATGTAAACATTAATAATGTGTCAAAATAATAATTTTGAATGGTTTCACCATTCAAAGGATTAAAATTATCCTTTCAAAAAATAGGTTTGTATAAATAAAAAAGGGTTTTATTTAAACCTTTTGACTAAAATATGCATTGGATGAATATAAAAAATATTTTTTAGGTTTATAACTCATATACATCTCATTAATATAATTAAAAAAATTAATTTACTCAAAAATACAAAATCTGTTTATATTTATGATAAATAATTGATAACCAGGGATTTCATCATGCATTTTCATATGTTATTTATAATTATTCCCACTAACCTAACGACTATGATATAATGGTAATTTTATAATATGGGTGTCTCTAAATTAATTTAAACTCACATTTGGATGATAGTAGTGCTACATAAGAATAAAAAATATTTAAATAAAATATTTCATAAAAATCATACGTATGTTACCAAACCCAACGAATGAATCCCATTGTTGAAAACCATATAGAGTAACCTAAAAATTAGTAATATCCTTCCCCAAGATCAATTGTTTTATTTTGATTGTCCGCATTCGCAAAATTAAATAATCAATTATTATATTATAACCCATGTATCCAAATATGATTATATTTAATTATTTTAATGATTCCTCCTACACTTACCCACATATACATATAATATGTGATGAACTTACAATTTTTGTTTATAGAAAACTACTTCCTCCAAAAACAATGTATTTAATTTTTACATTAGAAAATTTCATGGTTGGGAAGAATTTATGGAAAACATATTTTTATATTATATATTATATATTTTTAATTTCATTATACTTATTTAACTATTAAATAAAACATACGATCAATCATTCCCTTTTTTTAAATGATAAATTCTTTTTTGGATGTGTCGACTACCACCTCTTCAAAGCAATGTGAGTCATTCAGAAATGAAATTTAAATAATTATAGATGATTTTTGTCACAATTAATGATATATATGATATAATTATTATTCAATAATGATATTATATATATATATATCATTTACATTCGTCTATTCCTTACAACAATAAAATAGTAGCAGTGTTCATGCATGCGTACGACCTAACGTCACAATGGATAGTGTATTTCATTTAATATTCGAATAATTTATATAATTATGAAAATAATTACATAATAAATATATGTGGTATATATATCATTTTTAAAATTATTTATATCATGATATAACTATGTATACTAAAAATATAATAAATAAATACAAATATAAAAACATAGTGACTATTAAATAAAAAGTAACATTAACATTATGTTGTTAATAAACAGGTAAAAAAAGTCCTAATTAAATAATATATGGTATTGGATATTGTAATATGGTTCAATGGTATATTTATAATAAATTTATATTTATTATACAAGATTTTTTAATGAGTATGAAGAGAATCCAATCTTAAGGTAAGGGAATTTCATATCTCTTTTCATTTTTGGGAGATACATGCAATTTTCACCACTCAAATAATTTGTGTGGTGTATATACATATCTATGAATAGTTTTTTTATTAATTTAAAATATATAATGAAATTAAAATAATCAATTTTTGTTATTATCTCTTGAGTATCTTGATTCAATACATACTCAGGTAGTAAGGTTTTCTCTCATCTCACTTTAATTATTCTTGAGAACAACCCATATTCAAATAATATTTCTTATATGTGGTCTGTTTACTGGGCTTGGTAATATTAAATTATCATTCAAATTTTATTTTTGGGTGTTTACATATATATTTGGGGATATATATTTCACGGAGTCTATGTTTCAAAAGCTACAAAATCAGGAATTTATTGTTTCCTCTATTTTTCTTCTTTGAGACACATGCCATGTTATGCACCTATATTCTTGAACAAGTTGTATATGCTTCCATATGAAATGTTATATAATTAATATTATTATTTTAACTATATGTTAATATTTATTTTATATAATTTTTTCACATGTGGAGAATAATTCACAGTTACCATGTTGTACGATCATATTGATACAATATAATCGTCTATCGATATTATTTACAATAATGCTTAAATTGATAAAAAATTATTATACATATCCCAATAACCATCATTAATTTTCTTATACTCATGTTATTATTGATATACTCATGTATTGGACCCATTTTTCTTCTCATTGGTATCTAATAATATAAAAAATGTGTTTTTAAAAATATATTAGTATACATGTCTCCTAGGTTAGAAATCTATATTCTTTTGAAGCCATGATTTCTATAAATGTTTTGCTCAATTATTCATATGTTTTAAATGAATATTCAATGAAAAAGTTTTTAATTTCTTTTATGAAATCATTATATATTTTCAATATATTTTTAATGAAAAGTGATTTCAAAACATTTTTTAGATTTAATTATAATTATTAATTGTATTGTCAGTGAAATGGTTTTCAAAACGTTTTTAAACATATTTTATATGTCGATAGGATAATGTTTTTCAATAATATATCTATCATTAATTATAATTTTTTATTGAAAATTTTATAAAAAATACTTTCAAATATTATTTATAATTTTTCATTTTTATTTTATTTAATTTATTTTAAAAGTATTTAGGTTTTAATATTAATTTTTCAAAGAATAATTTATAATTTCCTCATGAAATGTATTATATAGACCATAAAAAATAATTTTACATCTAATATGACTTATGTTGGTCTTACTCATTCTTATATAGGGAAATGATCATATAGTTAGACTCATACTCTCTCTCTTAATTATTTATGTTATGGTTGAATGGTTTTTATGAAACCCATTTGTTTTTTACATGTTATATATTAATGAAATGTTTTTTCATTTCATGAGTTATATATTTACGAAACTCATTGACCTTTTTTTATATTATAAAAAATCCATTTATTTTCATGGTCTATTATTTGATGAAATTATTATAAAACATTTATCTTTTCTACATGTTATGATATGATTACATGTTTACGATAATCATTTCATTTAATTTTTAATGATATTAATATATATGATATTATGGAACATATATGTATTATTTCAATATGAGATATGATATAAAAAAATATATCCCTAAACATTATTGGGTAATGTTTTAAATGTCATGAAATAATTATGGGAATCATGTTTACTAGATTTATCCAAAATGGAATATGAGAAGACCTAATTCACTATGGGAAGATGAGGAAACTCTATACCCTAACAGGAAAGGACTACAGCTAGGGGTGGTGGTGTGTCTTGACCACCAGGTGTAGTCCTTATGAAGTTACCTAATATGTTTTAGTAATTATTCATGAGTTATATGGAATGATGTTACATTTTTTTATGATACAATTCCATGTATTATTCCTATTTTATACTTTCATGATATATTATCTTCCCTTCCCTGTGATTCATTGCATGAGATATTGTAATAAAAAATCCCTAATTCATGATTACGAACATTTATATACGATGTAAGATCTTATAATTTTTTCAACACTTTTTATATCCTTATTCTCGTGTTTATGAAGGGTATGATATTTTAATATTAGGATCCCATTCTTATAACCTTATTCTCTTTTTTTGAGTACATATATCCCTAGTCTATCCTTACAATGAATCTTACGCTTCCACTTTTAGTATTTCCTTCCTCAGGACATGAAATTATTTTTCATATACAATATTTTTATTATTGGTTCTAGTCATAGAGAACCTAGTGGTATATATTGTTCTATAATAATGTAACAAGGCTTGTGTTTCAAAATTTCCAAATTCACTAAACTAATATGGTATTTAGGAGACTATTGAGTACATTATTAAATATTCCAATTAAATTTCGACATGACTATGTACATTATTTTTGGTCTTTACAATTACTGAATCATTGGTATATAAAAATTATTTGTGGAAAAAAGGTCATTGAGGAATGAATTTCGAGGGATAATTCATTAAATTAGTGTAGAGAAAAAAATTCATCTTATAGATCAAATTATAGTTCACTATATTTAATGAGAAGTACATCAAAATTATCCATGTGAGTAACCACATTTATTTTTTAACTCATAATCTTGATAATGGGATATATTGAAATAAAATTCTTCTTGTATTTGTGTTTTGGGATTCAAGAATAATATATAGAAAAATTTTCATCATTTTTTTTTGTTATAATCATCCCAAAACATCTAATTATAATATTAATTTTTATATAGTCATATATATCATAAAAAACATTATCTATTGAAATATGGATACAATTATTGGTTTATTATTTTTTGGTTACTAATACAATCAATGTTTTGGGAACCTCTTTTGAGGATTTAAATGATGGAATATTTATGAGGCTAATAATATTTTTGGACATATTTTAGATGGTTTTCATACATGTTTACCTAAGGATATATATTAAGAAATATTGTTGGAAGAATTGTCTTATAGAGTGTTTAATGATATTCATAACATTTTTGTTTAATATAATATTTGAATATAATGAGATAATATTAAATTAAGTGTAAATAACTTTATTAAAAAATATCATTCATATAGAAAACCGTTATATATAAATAATGATTTGTTAATTAATTTTTTTATAATTTTAATCATATATATGATAGATTTATTTTAATTATGTTAATATGGATTTTGAATGTGGAAAACCCAGATGTTGGATGAAAATAGAAGACATCATGTGATGTAATGTGTATTTCACACACAATAGAATGGTAAAAAGGGTCTAATGCCTACCATTAGCACATGTGATGTGATGGTTAATATGAAACTGTGTCTACGTAAATGATTGGACTGATAAGTAGCTTTGTAATAGTTCAAAATGAATTGTTTATGCAATTAATAAGTATGTAGATATTATAATATTGTATTAGTGAAAATTTTAAAAAAAATTCTTTTTGGGTAAATATTTAGAGACTGGTGAAAATAATTATCATTATATATTGTTTCTTATAATCACTTAAATTATAATTTTATAGTTGTACTGATGAATAAAATTACCATGGATATTCATTTCATGGTGTATGAAATGAGTTTTAATTTGATAAATACATTGATACTGTATCAAAATATTCTAATTCATTTGAAAGATTTATAATAGGTATATTTAATTATGTTATTAAAATTAAAAAAATTCCTTAACAAGAATAAAATGTTTTTGGAAAAAATGGGATATTTTAATATTAATATTTTATGAATAAATGGTCTTTGAACACATCACATATTTATGGTATTTCAATCAATAACATAATTTAGATAATTACAAATTACTGTGATCAATGATATCTACTACTCTCCATATTAATCTCTGATTTAATAACTTATCCATGTTTTCACTTTAAAATAATGTTCTATACATGGAAAACAATTTATGTTTTATTCTAGATTACATTCATATTTCCATTTCACACTATATAGAGTATTATTTTCAAAAAGATTATGATATATGTTTTTATTAAAAGAAAATTATCATATACTGATCCCCTGATTATTAGTGGAATTTCAAATTTGGGAGAAAAAAGTTTATTAAATGTGTGGAGAATGCAGCTCCCCTATATTTAAAGAGTTGAACAGTATTTTTTATTTACTCTATTGTATGAAAAACAGAGAAAGAATGTAAGAACCAGGTTTTTTATACAAAATAATTTAGAATATTCTTGATAATATTCCAAAGCAGCGCCTTCAGACGGCGTGCGGTTCCGAGCCCCGGAGTGGCCGGAATTAAATTTTCAGTGCGTTCAAACTGGGAATGCCAAATAAATGGGATAAATCATAAATAGTGATCCGGATCAGAGATCCTAGTGTATGGATGGGTCTGTAATGGGGTGTTTACGCTAGGAATGACATAAAACTTATCGGCGCGGGACGTTTGGACCCCTCACCCGCTTCTGGAACATTTAACGGATTAATTAATTAATTAATTAATTTGTTTAATGTTGAAACTCGAATATCTCTTAAACGGTGGCTCAGATTGGAAAACTGAGGGCACCGTTGAGTTCGTAGTGTGATGTTTACCCTAGGAGGGGTAGATGTTTCGCGGGCATGGGCCGTCTGTGAAAAATGGCCCCAGGGGAGTTTTCGTAATTTAGCAGCTTCAGACGTTAAATTTTATAACTTTTGAACGGGGTCGCAGATTAAAATTATGAGACCGCCGTTGTTCTTGAGAGGTGGTGTTTACCCTAAGAGAGGCTTAACCGCGACCCCGTCGGGAGTTTAGGTTCGGGCTGACAGGCGGATGGTTACGTGTTTCTATTTAAAAGCTCAAGTCATCCCCCTCCCTCTTTCTCTTCCTCATCTGGACAACAGCAAGGAGGAGCTCTCCCCCTCCTTCTAAACTCCGGCGAGACAGCTCCGGCGAGGCGTGGTTGTCGGGGATCGTCACGAAGCTTCGGGCGAAGCCCTGCGAGGTAGGTGGTTTTTCTTTTGTTGTGTTTTGTTTCTGAACCTCCCTTTGAGTTCGATTAAATTTATCAAATTGTGTTGTATACATTTAGATCTTTCCATCGCTCTTTTTGGTTTGTAAATCAGAGTTCGGTGGAGGCCGAGGGCGTCCGGCGTGAGTTGCGGGTTTTGGTTTTTTTTTTCGGCCGGTATTGAGGACGGAGGCAGGCGGCAGCGCGCGGGCGGCTTCAGAAGGGTGTCACGGCGCATGGGAGGCCTTAGGCGGGTGCCGCGGCGGCTGGCCAGCGTGAGTGGGGAGGCGTCTGGATGAGGCCAGGGGTCTCCAGCGGGCGCCAGCGAGACACGGCACGCGGGCGACGAGCGCGGCCGGCCCTCTTTGCCGGGTTGACGCGGCGACGATGTGGGGCGGGGTCCTCGGGACCCCGCGGCAGGTCTCTGTGGGAGAAAAGCGAGCCGGACCAGATCGCTGCTGGTCCGGGCGTGGGAGGTCGGCCCGCGACTGCGGGCCGGTTCAGGATAGTGGGTCGGGCGAACCAGCCTGGCCTACTAAAGTTCATTTTTTTTAAACAGTTGTAAAAGCCATTCCGAGTGTCGGATTCATGCGTCGTCAGCAGCGACATGTTCCTTGGGATGAAGAGAATATTTTGAGATGGTTTTGGGAATTTTTAATTCTCGAAACGACAGGCCTCAGAGGCGCGACGCGTCTTTAATTGGACGAGCGTTTTCCCGAGATCATTGTTTTGGGCGGAGCGGAGGCATCAGACGTCTGTTTTGAGTGCCATCAGTTGCGTTAGGACCCTGGTGTCGAGGCGATGTTTTCTAGGGTGGTTTAGGGCATTGAATCCGAAGTTGAGCCGTGGGCCCCACGACCCGTCTTTCGAGCTACGTGCAGCATTTCACGACTTTTTCATCGGACGTCCGTCCGGGGCGTGCGAGCAGTCGATGTTGGGTGTTTTTCCGAGGGGATTGCAATGGTTCAATCCGCCCGCCCTAATTCGGCACGATGGTGCGGGGCCCACGAGGGCCATTTGGGCGTCGATGGTGATTTTCAATCTTCATCATCGAGCGACTGTTTTGGACAAGTGAGTAGTCCATGTTGTGTGCTTTTTCGAGAGGATCGCAACGGTGTGATCCGTTTGTTGAGTTTCGGGACCGGGTTGTGGGTCCCATGTGGCACCGCTCATGTGCGGTGTGGTAGAATGCATCTTTTTCTCCAGATATCCATTGCACTCATGTGAGTAGTGCTTTTGACGTGTTTTCTCGAGGGGATCGCAATGGTGCGATTCGCCCGACTATTTTCGGGGCCGCGGTTCGGGATCACGGGATGTCGTTCGGGTGTGAGGTGGTGTTAGTGACCTTTTCCGTCGGCTATCCATTGGAGGTGAGTAAGTAGTCGATCTCGCGTGTATTTCTGCGAGGATTACAACGGTGTGATCCGTTTGGGTGTGCGGATCCTCTTACGCGATATTGTTAAATGTGGAAGCATGGAAGGTTCTCTAGTAGTGGTTACTCCTACCTTGTTTGTAGCAGACCCTTGGCGTGTGATCGATCACTCTTGTTAGAGTGATGTATCCTTTGAGGTGGAGTTGTTTTGTTACGCCTTCGCATTGACGTTCGGTGTCAGGTGCATGATAACCTTAGGGCTGGAGACGCGGTGTACTCTGGGAGTATATGAGAATGCTTGGAGGTATGTGTGGTTTGTACCTGAGATGTTCGTGAACTTGGTTGGGGTTGAATTGGGGCCACATGTCGTGTGGGCCTCGCGTGCGTTCCATGTTCTGCTTTACGTACTTGGACCTCTCGCGTCGTAGAGGGTCCCTTTGTGCTCATTTGTTTGGATAGATGTTTGGAGTTTATTTCCCCTGGCTTTGTGCTCGTTTTTTTGACCAGCAGGGTTGAGTGTTCTCCCCTGGTTTCGCTCGCGATGGATTGGCCGGTAGCGGTGCTAGTGACACCCAGTGCTGGAGCAGACACTGTACCTCTTTTGGGAGTGTTGTTCTGGAGATGGGTGGTTGCGCGACACCCACTCCGTGTTCGGTTGGCTAGTGTTGTACCCTCCTGTAGAGATGGCCAGAGCAGTTCTGAGTTTTACCCTACAGCGGGGCTAGGCAGTGGGTTACTCATCGACTTCCTCGGTATTACCCTCCAGTAGGGCTGGGCAGTGGGTTGCTCACTGACTTCTAGGGTTTACCCTCTAGTAGAGACTGGGCAGTGGGTCACCCGACGCTCTGAGGGTCTCCCCTCCAGCAGAGACTGGGCAGTGGGTCACCCGACGCTATGAGGGTCTACCCTCCAGTAGAGACTGGGCAGTGGGTCACCTGACGCTCTGAGGGTCTACCCTCCAGCAGATACTGGGCAGTGGGTCACCTGATGCTCTCAGGGTCTACCCTCCAGCAGGGCTGGGCAGTGGGTCGAATGTCGTCTAGTTCCAGGTCTACCCTCCAGCGGGGTTGGGCAGTAGTTCGCCAGTCAACTTATTATAGGTCTACCCTCCAGCGGGGCTGGGCAGTGGGTTTCCTGATGATGTGTTATGGTCTACGTTCCAGCGGGGCTGGGCAGTGGGTCTCCTGATGATGTGTTATGGTTTACCCTCTACGGGGCTGGGTAGTGGGTCACCCGATATCCTATTATGGTTTACCCTCCAGCAGGGTTGGGCAGCGGGTCACCCAATATCTGGTTATGAATTACCCTCCAGTAGGGCTGGGTAGTGGGTACACTGGTTGGCATTCCAGACTCAGTCCTCTCGACTAGGCTAGTCTGTGGCTTTACTCCGTGATTACCGGAGCGGGACCCCTAGTTATAGGGGTCAGTGTATTGACGACTTGATTTTGAGGAGACCTCTCAACTGCAGGGCAGTCACGAGGTATGGTTTGACTTTCTCTAGAACTCTCAAGTTTCGAGGGGCACTTTCCCCACCGAGACACGTTCTTCAGATGCGATCTAAAACCATGCGAGCGAGTCAGTGCCGCCCAAAGCAGATAGTGTCAAGGTGCTGTGATTGAGCCCCTTGGCTTGCGGTTCAGGGAAGACGTGCGGGATGCTGGGCACCAATGATGGGGTTATGTATGGGACTGTTGGCTACTCTTTTCTTGGGATGAGCTATAGGATGTAGATCCTCTTACGACCTTATTCGGGCTTCGTTTTGAGCATATGGGTTGTATATACCTTGTTCTAGTACCCACTTCTTGGGTTTGTTTACTCTCCTTCCAGGAGATGCGAAGACGCGTGAGGAATGCCACGTGCTTTCTATGTCTAGATTCTCATGGTTGGACGATTTTGCTGTCCTACTATAGGTAGCGAAGACTCAACGGGAAGTTCATCTTTTCACCATTTCCAGATCATTGTGTTTGGATGAGTCTACCTTCTTTCCTCTTGTTGGGTTGAGCTGGTCTATTTACTTCACTTTTAGTTGTACTCCTCTATTTTTCATGTTTGCTCTACTGCTCACCCTTTAGTACCTCCTTTGTTGCTCCCTCGGGCCTTTGGGGTATCCTACTGAGTATGTTTATACTCACCCCTGCTTCGGCTTTGCCCGCACTTGGTGTTCCATTGCAGACGACGGATAGGTGGAGCGTGACTTCAGTGGAGCGTAGGAGCTTGGAAGCTTGGACCGCGTGCGGTGGTCGTGGCCAGGTTCCAGTTGGGAGACCCGTCAGCTGTTTCTTTTGTTTACCTTTTGCCGGGTTGTGGAAATTTTTGTTTGGGCGCGTGTTTTGCCCATTTTCATTTTAGGTTGTACATTGTACTTGTAGAGGTCGATGCACCCTATGGTTTGTTTATATCAGTTGTTCTTTTTCATTACTTGTCTTTCCTTTTACTCTGCACTTTGCATTTAGTGTGCTGTGTGTCGGTGTGTACAGGTGCTTAGGAAAAGGCCTCCCCAAGTTGTTGTGCCTTCGGCGTTGGTCGCCAGCCCCTGGCCTATAGAGGTGGGCTTGGGGTAGTTGCGGCTCGAGCCCGGGTAGGGTCGGGTCATGACAAAGTGGTATCAGAGGTGGTTCGTTCCTTTGTGCGTTGTGCAGACGTCCCTAAAAGAGTAATTGGTTGGGATATAGGGAAACAATGTTAACGTGTCTCGAGAGTGGCTCTCAGGCCAGGGAGTCCAGTGATGGTGTGGCGACCGTCGTATCCATTCACCAGGACCTTGATAACCCGCTTGTCGACTCGGAATGATAAGAAACTTGTTGCAGGGAAAATTTGTTTGTGCATCACATAGGATTGATTCCTTGACTATCCTTCTTGAGTCGCCTCCCCATTGTTGATATTGGTATATACCTATATGCTCATCTGACCACCACACTCCTTGATAATGATCAGGATGTCTCTGCGAAGACAGCAAACCCAGATACCGGCTCTGGTTCGTGATGACGACCCTGTGAGCTACGAGGCCACAGTACATGACCCATCATGAGAGCCCCTTTCTCCAGGTGGGCCGGTAGCAGCACCCCCACCTATTGAGCAGCAGGCAGTTTCAGCAGAACAGGCTGAGCTTGAGCGCAGGTTGAGCGCGCTCCGTGAGTTCCAGCGGCAGAGACCGCTGAGGTTCAGTGGTGAGCCAGACCCTCAGGCAGCAGAGGGTTGGCTAGAGATAGTGGTTCACCTTTTCAGGCTTGTGTAGACACCGACATATCAGAGAATAGCTTTGGAAGCCAACCTTTTCTATGGATCAGCTTTGCATTGGTGGAGTCTGGTGATTCAGTTTCTTGACGAGCCATCTCTTTCGTGGGGCGACTTTCAGTTGTTGTTCTGTGAGGAGTTTTCCCCTCCTTCTTGTGCTCCGTTCAGATTTAGGAGTTCCTGCAGTTTTAGCAGGGAGGGATGACGGTGGTCGAGTACGTGGCTAGTTTTGCAGTCCATCCACGCTTTTACCCGGACATGGTTCATGAAAACAACCCCCGAATGTGGATGTTTGAGAAGGGTATCCACTAAGAGATTTGTGCTGTCATAGCACCCTTGGGAATTTCCACATATGCCGGGGTGATAGAGCAGGCACTGGTGACAGAGGGCTTCCTGCCACATCCTAGCGTTGGGGGTCGCAGCAGGCACGTCGGAGCCGAGACGTCTGTCGCAGCTAGCAGACATCGGCAAGCCAAACCTCGACACAGGTGGATTTTTGAAAACCGGACTCAGGGCCGTGGTCGTACACCACAGTGGAGCCGAAGGGCACCAGTTCAGCCCAGAGAGGGTCGGTTCTATGCTTCTGACGAGTGAGGTCACTTGGCACGAGTCTGCCCGACCCGAGTTGCTGAAAGCTTCGGGCAGGCAGTAGGCGCACCACCATGGCAGAGGTAGCACAATGATCGGAGTAGTGGCCAGAGAGGTGGTGCTAGCAGAGGAGTGGGAGGAGCTAGAGGTGGGGGATGATGTTACGAGATCTCCCCATCACCACTAGGCAGTCCACGTCAGGCTCTGGGAGCTGACAGTTGGGACCGCGAGTAGCCGCGAGATTTAGATGTCTACGATCCTGCAGAGCATGGGATGGAGAGAGGTACCCCTTGCGACTCTTCTACTTTTTGATGTAGAATTGTTATTCTCTTCATGTGAACATATTTTCTCCCTGCTCATTGTTTGAGGTGTTACCAGGGTGACGTAGGGCGTCGGGTGTAACCCTGTGTTGGTAAGGAAAAGGGCGTGAGACCTATTCCTCTAGTCGATGGTGTTGACCCCTTCACCTTTTGAGCATGTAAGAGAGCATCGACTGTGAAATCTTGTATGACCAGATATCCTTGTGTGTTTCACCATATGGATATTCTGAAGGAGGGAATCATCGGGCCTTGTTTCAGGTGCGGGCGGTGATTCCAGTCACGGCGTGCGACTTAGAGGTTTGACCGGGGAGGTGAGCTACACCCGAGGGCCTTCGGGCAATGTGAGACCATGAAAAGGGATGGCGAGGTACCCTACCATATTTCCCTAACCCCAAAGTCTGGAGTGGGTGCACGACATCGGTAAGGGTCGGCCTAGCGTGAACAGATGAATCTGTTGGTCTGTTTGCAGTGACACAGAGCTGTGCGTGGGTTTTTATGGGTATGGGAATGCCATGTGTGGGCTTATTACCCTGTGTTGCTCCCAAGTTTTGCTTTTTGAAGACGAAAATCTTGAAGGAGGGAATGATGTATGAACCCGGTTTTTTCTATGAAAGTCTTTGGAATATTCTTGATAATATTCCAGAGCAGCGCCTTCAGACGACATGCGGTTCCGAGCCCAGGAGTGGCCGTAATTAATTTTGACATGCATTCACACTGGGAACTCAAAATAAATAGGATGACTCCTAAACGGTAATCCGGATCAATGATATGAGTGTACGGATGGGTCTAGAAGGGGGTTTTTACCGTAGGAATGACATAAAATTTGTCGGCGTGGGACGTTTGGACCCCTCACCCGCTTCTGGAACGTTAAACGGATTAATTAATTAATTAATTAATTCATTTAATGTTGAAACTAGAATATCAATTAAAAGGTGGCTCGGATTGGAAAACCGAGGGCATCGTTGAGTTTAGAGCGTGCTGTTTACCCTAGGAGGGGTATATGTTTCGCGGGCGCGGGCCGTCTGTGAAAAATGGCCCCAGGGGTGTTTTCGTAATTTAGCAGCTCCAAATGTTAAATTTTATAACATTTGAAAGGTGTCTCGGATTAAAATTCTGAGACCTCTGTTGTGCTCATGAGGTGGTGTTTACCCTAATGGAGGTTTAACGGTGACCCCGTCGGGAGTTTGGGTTCGAGCCGACGGGCGGATGGTTAAGCGTTTCTATTTAAATGCTCAAGTCACCCCCTCCCTCTTCCTCTTCCTCATCGGGACAGCAACAAGGAGGAGCTCTCCCTATCCTTCTCCACTCCGGCGAGACAGCTCCGGCGAGGCGTGGTGGATGGTGGATCGTCGCGAAGCTTCGGGCGAAGCCCTGGGAGGTAGGAGGTTTCTCTTTTGTTGCGTTTTATTTCCGAATCTCCCTTTCAGTTCGATTAAATGTATTAAATCGTTGTTTTATCTTTGAAAAATACCATAATAATATTGTATACATTTCTAGCTTTCCATCGCACTTTTTGGTTTGTAAATTGGAGTTTGGGGGAGGCCAGGGGTGTCCGGCGAAAGTTGCGGGTTTTAGTTTCTTTTCCGGCAGGTTTTGAGGGTGGTGGCAGGCGATGGCGGGCGGGCGGCTTCAGCAGGGTGTCGCGGCGTGCGGGCGGCCTTAGGCGGGCACTGCGGCGGCTGGCCAGGGGGAGAGGGGCGGCGTTCGGATGAGGTCGGGGGTCTCCAGCGAGCACCGGCGAGACGCGGCACGCGGGCGACGAGCGCGGCCGGCCCTCGTGGCCGGGTTGACGCGGCGACGACGGGGGGCGTGGTCCTCCGTACCCCGCGGCAGACAAGACCCACGTGCGGAAGGTCTTTGTGGGAGGAAAGCGAGCCGGACCGGCTCGCTGCTGGTCCGGGCGTGGGAGGCCGGCCCGTGACTGTGGGCCAGTTTAGGATAGTGGGTCGGCCGAACCGGCCTGGCCCACTAAAGTTCGTTTCTTTTTTTTTAAACGGCTGTAAAATCTAGTCTAGGTGTCAGATTCATGCGCCATCAGTGGAAACACGTTCCTTGGAATGAAGAAAATATTTTGAGATGGTTTTTTGAATTTTTAATTCGCGAAATGACATGCCTCCGAGGTGTGACGCGTCTTCAAGTGGACGAGCATTTTTTCCGAGATCCTTGCTTTGGGTGGCGCGGACGCATCAGACGTTCGTTTTGAGCGCCGTCAGTTGCGTTGGGACCCTGGCACCGGGTCGAAGTTTTCCAGGGTGGTTTCGGGCGTTGAAGCTGATGTTGAGGCATGGGCCCCATGACCCGTCTTTCGAGCTGCATGTAGCATTTCACGACTTTTTCGTCGGACGTCCATTCGGGGCGTGCGATCAGTCGATGTTGGGTGTTTTTTCGAGGGGATTTCAATGGTGCAATCCACCCGCCCTAATTAGGCACGATGGTTCCGGGCACACGAGGGCCGTTTGGGTGTAGACAGTGATTTTCCATCTTTATCACCGGGCGACCGTTTTGGACAAGTGAGTAGTCCATCTTGGGTGCTTTTTCGAGAGGATCGTGATGGTGTGATTCATTCGTTGAGTATCGGGACCTGGTTGCATGTCCCATGTGGCACCGCTCATGTCCGGTGCACCAGAATGCATCATTTTCTCTGGATATCCATTGCACTCATGTGAGTAGTGCTTTTGACGTGTTTTCTCGAGGGGATCACAATGGGGCGATGCACCCGACTGTTTTCAGGGCCGAAGCTCAGGATCACGGGACGCCGTTCGGGTGTGAGGCAGTGTTGGTGATGTTTTCCGTTAGATATCTATTGGAGGCGAGTAAGTAGTCGATCTCGTTTGTTTTTCTGTGAGGATTACAACGGTGTGATCCATTTGGTTTTGCGGAGACTCTTGCACGATATTGTTAAATGTGGAAGCAGGGAAGGTGCACGAGTGGTGGTTCAACCTACCTTGTTTGTAGCGGGCCCTTGGCGTGTGATCGATCACTCTTGGGAGAGTGATGTAGCCTTTGAGGTGGAGTTGTTATGTCAGGCCATCGCGTTGACGTTGGGTGTCGTGTGAACGATAGCCTTAGGGCTGGAGACACAGTGTAATCTGGGAGTATGCAAGAACGCATGGAGGTACGTGTGGTTTGTACCTGAGATGTTCATGCGCTTGGTTGGGGTTGACTTGGGGCCACATTTCGTGTGGGCCCCATGTGTGTGACATGTTCTGCTTTGCATACTTGGACCTCTCGCGGCGTAGAGGGTCCCTTTTTGCTCGTTTGTTTGGATAGCAGGGTGGAGATTATTTCCCCTGGATTTGTGCTCGTTTGTTTGACCAACAGGGTTGAGTGGTCTCCCCCTGGTTTCGCTTGCGATGGATTGGACGGTAGCGGTGCTATGGACACCTAGTGCTGGAGAAGATGTTACACCTCTTTTGGGAGAGTTGTTCTAGAGTTGGGTGGTTGCGTGACACCCACTCTGTGTTCGGTTGGCCAGTGTTGTACCCTCCTATAGAGATGGCCAGATCTGTTCTGATTTTTACCCTCCAGCGGGGCTGGGCAATGGGTTACTCATCGACTTCCTTTGGCTTACCTTCTAGCAGGGCTGGACAGTGGGTTGCTCACTGACTTCTAGGGTTTACCCTCCAGCAGAGACTGGGCTGTGGGTCACCCGACGCTCTAAGGTTCTACCCTCCAGCAGAGACTAGGAAGTGGGTCACCCGACGCAATGAGGGTCTACCCTCCAGCAGAGACTGGGCAGTGGGTCACCCGATGCTCTCAGGGTCTACCCTCCAGCAGGGCTGGGCCGTGGGTCACCTGTCGACTTATTCCATGTCTTCCCTCCAGCGGGGATGGGCAGTGGGTCACTTGTCGACTTATTCCATGTCTACCCTCCAGCGGGGATGGGAAGTGGGTCACATGATGATGTATTAAGATCTACCCTCCAGCGGGGCTAGGAAGTGGTTCTCCAGATGATGTGTTATGGTTTACCCTCCAGTGGGGTTGGGCAGTGGGTCACCCGATATCCAATTATGGTTTACCCTCCCGTAGGGGTAGGTAGTGGGTTTCCTGATGATGTATTAGGGTTTACCCTCTTGCAGGGCTGGGCAGTGGGTCACCCGATATCTGGTTATGAATTACCCTCCAGTAGGGATGGGTAGTGGGGACACTGGTTGGCATTCCGGAATCAATCCTCTCGACTAGGCTATTCTGTGGCTTTCCTCCGTGATTACCGGAGCGGGACCCTTGGTTATACGGGTCAGTGTTGTGACGGCTTGACTTTGAGGAGACCTATCAACTGCAGGGTAGTGACGAGGTGTGGTTTGACTTTTCCTAGAACTCTCAAGTTCTAGGGGATCATTCCCCACCGAGGCGCGTTCTTGAGATGCGATCTAAAACCGTGTGGGCGAGTCAGTGCCGCCCAAAGAAGATAGTGTCAAGGTGCGGTGATTGAGCCCCTTGGCTTGTGGTTCAGGGCAAATGTGCGGGATGTTGGGCATCGATGATGGGGTTTTGTCTGGGACTGTTGGCTACTCTTTTCTTGGGCTGAGCTATGGGATGGAAATCCCCTTACGACCTTGTTAGGGCTTCTTGTGGAGCATATGGTCTTGTATATACCTTGTTCTAGTACCCACTTCTTGGGTTTGTTTACTCTCCTACTAGGAGAGGCGAAGAAGTGAGGGGTATGCCATGTGCTTTCAGTGTCTGGCTTCTCATTGTTGGATGAGTCTGCTCTCCTACTATAGGTAGCGAAGACTCGATGAGAAGTTCATCTTCTCACCGTTTCCAGCTCCTTGTGTTTGGACGAGTCTACCTTCTTTCCTCTTGTTGCGTTGAGATGGACTCTTTACTTCACATTCAGTTATACTCCTCTACTTTTCCTATTCCCTCTACTGCTCACCCTTCGGTACCTCCTTTGTTGCTCCCTTGAGCCTTCGGGGTATCCTACTAAGTATTTTTATACTCATCCCTACTTGGGCTTTGCCTGCACTTGGTGTGCCTTTGCAGATGACAGACAGATGGAGCGTGACTTCAGTGGAGCGTAGGAGCTTGGGAGCTTGTACCGCGTGCGGTGATCGTGGTCGGGTTCTAGGTGGGAGACCCGTCAGCTGTTTCTTTTGTATACCTGTTGCCGGCTTGTGGCACTTTTTGGTTGGGTGTGTGTTTTTTCCATTTTCTTTTCAGGTTGTACATTGTACTTGTAGAGGTTGATGCACCATGTGGTTTATTTATAGCAGTTGTTCTTTTTCTATACTTGCCATTCCTTTTACACTGCACTTTGCATTTAGTGTACTGCGTGTGGGTGTGTACAGGTGCTTAGGCAAAGGCCTCCCTGAGTTGTTGTGCCTTCGGCGCTGGGCTCCAGCCCCTGGCATATGGAGGCGGGCTTGGGGTAGTTGCGGCTCGTGCCCGAGTAGGGTCGGGTCATGACAAAGAATGACCATTATAATGTATCAATAAAATTAGATGATATAAATAGTACTAACTAATATGTGTGATTAAAAACTAGTAATACTAATGCTATTTTTTCTACTAATAGGTAATGATGAAAAATTAAATAAAAATGAATTCTTTATAAATTATAATATTTATACAAACAATTTTTTAATGATAAAAAGTTAAATTATTCACTATAGGAAAATTATTTAAATGAAATTTATACATCATATAATTAATAAAATTTATTATCAGTCATCAAATATTTGTTATAGTCATGGGATATGAATAAAACCATCTTTATAGTTTAAAAAATATTATTCAACAAAAAAGTTTTTCCGGGTTTCGCACAATTTTTTTTGAAAAAATATTATAAAATATATTTTAACAAATGAACTTTAATTTTTAATTAATCATATAAATGTTATGTTATAGTGGAATCATGAGATTTTACGAAATGTGTTGGATTTTCAATTAATAGTTGAAAATAAAGATTTTTCATAAATTGTTATTATGTTCATTTATTGAATCTTTTTAAAGTTCCTTTTTTCATTGAATCATATTTTAATGTTACATATGTATTTTTTTATATAATATTTTTCAATTAATTTCAATCATCATAATTCCCAATTTTTATAAGATTATTTAAATGGACATAAATGTATTGTATAGAAACATTTGTTTATGTGTACAATCTTCTTCGATTTTAATTAAATAAAATAAAAATGTTGTTGATATTTTTAAATTAAATTTATATATTATATATAAAAAATATATTTTTTTATGAATCTAATGGTTATTAATAGTAATATAGTTAACATAATATTATATAATTCTTGAAAATTAATATCTTCAACAATACTTTTCCAAAATGATTTTTCAGTTAATTAATAAATTAAAATATTCCACTTATCAGAAATGAACTATATAAAATAGATTTCATTTATTGAATCTGTATACTGAATATTATGTCATATGGTAAAAATAAATTTTGGTTATAATAAATAGTTAAAATATTAAATGTAATAATTACTACAGTTAATGGTAAAAAGGGTTTACCGAGGCGTAAACCAAAACATAAGGATGATATTTCAAAATACACATAGTGAGAATCCTAATATATAGACAGTTTAGACATTGAATTATAAAAAAAATATAATCTATTATAATTTTAATAATGTTTCGATTAATGGGTTGTCATTTCATATTCATTTTTTAAATATTTGATTGGTTTCTATGAAGGCCCCCTCCACCACTTACAAAAGGGGAGATCATCCATTCATATATTCACACCTATCAACACATTTATTTTGAATACCCCATGAAAACATCACTCACCAATATTGTTAAAAAAATATGTGAGGTTCTGTTATTCACAAAAGAAAATTCCTAGTGTATATAAAAGGAGTTCCAATCGAAGTTCTTATATGTAGATTCAATTTTCATCACAAATCTCATTCTTCATAATTTTTCATTTACCTCTTTAAAAAAGACCAAAAAAATAAAATAAAATGAAACTAGTAACATATATATATTGAAGTGTTATTATATTGATTGAATAATATTTATTTGTATCATCCTCTATCAAATGGAAATCAAATCCATTACTCTTGTGTATGGTATACTTCCACCTCAATAAAAAAAATTAATTTTTTCCATCATTATATTACAATGATGATCTTATTGGTAGAAGTAGTGAATATTTTTGATACATGCTACATGATATTAGTTTTATAAAATTAATATGTAATTTAAATACTAATCCTTTCATGAATAAAGGTAATGATAATGTATCTTGTGTATATGTACAATCAACTATCTCTTTAAGTGAGGAAAATAATTTTTTATTCCCATAATTTCAGAATGATTATAAAATATTATGTATTAAAGAAATAAAATATTTATAACATTAATATCAATATGATGATTATACAATTAAAATATTTGATTAGAACAAGATCATTAATGCTGATACACAAATGAGAAATCCAAGTTACTAACAACCAACATAATTGAAATAATGAATGTTATTGATGATCATGTCATGATATTTTATAATAATATCTTATTTTTTACTGAAATTTTGAATATTGTTTTAATAATAAAATAATGACTCTTTAAAAACATTATAATTATTGTAGAATAATGTTAAATTTTTGGGAAATTTGTAGTAAGGGGTTCTATCACAATTTACATTCACTGATTAATATTTAAATAATATTTGCCAAATTAAATTTATATGGTTAATATATAATAAAATCCATGAAAAAAGTAAATTCTATTTTTTTATTTTGAATTTGATGTCATTAGGGCAGTTATTTGGATATTTTTTTGACACTAGATTACATACTACAAACTGTACACATTCACATCACGAAATAATTTAAATAATTGAATCCTATTTGAATTAGATTCCATGACTCAGGTTCATAACATGAGATGTTGATATTTTTTATAACATGTTAACATCTGGAAAAGTTTGATCTAGTGTTTTTAACATGATGTGTCACCTTTTTCATCATACATTCTTCTCAATGGATTAAATATGGGAAAACATAATTCTCATTTTGAATCACACATTTGGTATATTTTATACAATTAATTATTAACCTACATTAATTATTTTAATGTATGGGTTTCGAAATTAATCGAGGGGTATATTCTAGGAAATTTTGGTAGTCTTTTCTCCATCCGGATCACATCATTGGATGTATTCTCTGTCGAGTTATTGTGATGAATCTATCCTATCACAACGCCCCCCCACCAAAGATGCCTCTCCTGAGCTGGAAAATAGAATGATAGATAATGACCGTTGATTCCAACAATTAGTAGGCCCCAGGGTAGAGACCAACAACAAGGGTTTAGAAATATCACTAAATTAGAGGCATAAACATTTTAATAGTAACTACAATTAGGATTTAAGATGTATCAACCACAAAAAAAACTAAAATAAATTTAAAAGAAAGCTAAAATCCACACCACATGAATGTTTTAAAAGAAATGTGATATTAAAAATCTGTATACAATGTAAATATCAAGAAGAACATGTCTAAGAAGAAACACAACAACTGTCCCCACGCCTGAGACAATAATTCTTAGTACAATCCTTCTTGTCCTCTTTGAAACCCGAATGTAGTTTTATAATGTTGGGAGATAATAGAAGTATACTCAGTAGGGAAAAAATATCTTTTTCACATGTATGGAATCGTACTAATTCTTATTTTAGAAATAGTAGAAACCAAAATCACCTCACAAGGTATACATGCCACCCCAACCTCACTAAAGGCATGCTCAAAAAGTAACACAAGTCAAATAATGTAATATATTAAGCATATCAATGATATGGTACCCTCAACACATTATCATTAATTAGATGCTCCCACATCCTCCAAAAGAACCACATCATAACCAACCCTGACACACACGGTCCACATACCATATCGCATCCCACCCACACACACCTAGTCCACAATCCCCACCATATCCTGAAGACGCCTTGGAACAATAACACATCTCATACCAAATAATTCTAGGAAGCACAACTCTCCCATACACACCCAGGACTCACGAACCAAAACGTACAAGACGATTCCAGGTATATCATAGTGTGGAAAAGAGAGGAGGGAAGAGTGGGTGTCCATTCATCCATCCTCCCACCAAGATGTTTTGGAAATAAACACATACCCATAATAATGGGGGTTTTCGGCACATTGTTCTCAATAAGTGTGGGGTTCATATATAATTAAATGATTGTAGAAGTATATATATAGGCACCAAACTCATATCCTATCCTATGGATTCTCAATAAAAAAACCACCACATATCACGTCCACCATTTATACAGCCACTAAATGTATTGAACATGATGAAGGAAGATCAATTCTAAAGTTGATAAAAGTAATACTGTTGACACCAGATAATTTTAATGTTATTAAGTATTTCCCAATTATTTCTTCCATACCTAGGTATCTAAAAACCACACCACCCATCTAGCTTCACTTCCAATCCAAAGAGAGGAAGAAAACTATTATAAAACACCCCTTGTCACACTTCAACCCCACTTATCGTCCTATCCCACCCCTGAAATTATCATTATTAAATGTAATTCCTCCCAATATATGTAAAAACACATATGTCACAACAACAACCTACAACATATCACATCACAACCATACTCTATAGGCCCACTACATAACAACAACACAAACAGTTAAAAACAAAAAAAATATATTTTGTAATCCCCCTCCACAAAACTAAACATCCATTCCCCAATCTATCATCTCTAACCATGAGATTCAATTAAACCCTTTACAAATCCACACACATCAACATTATCTCAACAGTAGTACCACACAAACTTTACAAAGCATAGGACAAAAATATCTACACACATCAAACAACCATAGAAAACTTGTTAATGAGTATTCATATTAAACACAATCATTATTTAATCCCAATTTGATAAATCAGGGGTATCATAGAACAAAATTGATCTTAGGGAATCCATATATTTAACTTAATATACATGGTTAATCAATTTCATAATTCCAGAAGTTCAACAAGGAACCATAACAAGTGTAATTATTCACCTGTTCACTACAAATGATCAACAAAAGTCTTGTTTTTTAGAAAGAATATAGTTCACAACATGGATTTATGATAATAGATAAAATAAAAAATCAACATCATAATCATCCTCTCTCCTCATTTATTACAAAGGTAATAAAAACCATTTTCTTAATAAGTTTGACTATCTTTATAACCGAATATATAATATATGTATGTTCCTTAATTAAAATATGGTGTTAGATTATAATAAAAAGTGACATTAGTTGACCCACCCAACATTATACACAATTAAAGTAAGACTAAGGGTTCCCCTCCTAGAAAAATAGATGATCAACAAATCTTCCTTGTTTCAAAAATATAAGTTAGTGAAACCAGTAAGAATGACTCCAAGTGAAAAATCAAATGATGACTATGACATGAATTTTAATCCTTAAGGATGAAAGGTTTTAGGTGCACCAAGAGATAACAAAATGGTTCAAGGATGAGGGTATCTCATCATTATAAATGTCCATGTTATTTATCAATTGACGGGAGTCAATATCAATGTACTTAAAATTGGTATCATGGTTAAGACCATGAGGCTTGAAAGTTTCAATATCTATATGGTGTTAGGATATTAATAATTTATTTAATATCCTTTTAATGTACTGCCAAAATGGTTAACCATGGTTTTTAACTCAATTTAAGTAAAGTAAAACATAACATGGGAGAAACATGAAAAAATAGGAATATCTTGAAATTAATTACTATTTGTTGAGTCACTAATGTGAGTAACCGCTTTCTAAGTAACCTTTGAACAAGTCATCGATGCAACCCACCAACACCACCTACCATTACCAACTATTGATTCCAATCACATGTGCCACCTACCATCTCCAACAATTATAACTACATACTGACACCAGTAACTAATTCCACCTTTCAATTATATATACCATATCCACCTTAAAATTTCACATACCCATGCCACTCATTGACACCACTCATTGATTCCGCTCACCAATGCCACTCACATATGACACTCACCAAAGGCACTCATAGTTAAAACTCATAGGCCCACCTTACTGACATCACTCATTGATACCTGACCTACAAATGCAATACCTACTGACACATGTCCTACCAATGCCTGACCTACCCATAAAAAATCAATTTTTGAAAAACTCTTCAAATGAGACACTATGGCTCCCCAGAACACATCATCCGTTGAATTTAGAAATATTATGGACTACATGGGTCCATTCCATTACATCAGATACATATCTAAATATTCTCTCCATTGGTAATTATAAACCATACCCAACAGAAAGAGTGGACTGAACTACCACCTTGTGTAATGAATCTAAAGAATCTTGCGTAACATTAAACACCTCAACCATCATTAATATTCAATTATAAATAACCAGGTGTTTATCCAAAGTTGGACTGAAACCTCAACTTCCATGAACACCTCCTACAATATATACTACCCCAACCATTGAGAACACAAACCACAGAAGCACCAAAACCACATCTTCTGGACACACGAATCACGTAATTCCTTCCACTATGTCCTGATACTATATTCTGTAGGTGGAAGTGACTCCCCCACATATGTTTAATCACATATAAATTATTTCATCTCGATTAGGAATAAAGTCCTCTCTTTAATACATATCCGTACTTCACCTCACATTATGGAATATAGAAGAGACTTATCTCATAGAAAAAAAGATTCATGCAATATATAAAAAGGAAAAATCAAAAAAATATTGGTATTGGGACCCTATCTATGCTTCACACTTCCATGTACTCTCATCCAGGTCACCGTGCCACTAAAAAATGAACCAATGGAATGATATATCACTGCAGCACCCTCTATCATTGACCCCAAATATCCACTGGCTGTTACATGAAATTTTTTCCCCATCAATATCTATCACTCCCTATAAAATGACGTGGGAGTCCTCATGAAGATACCGACAAAGCTGCGAGACAATAAATACATTATGTATCTTCTTCAACTACAATGTAAGTGCTAACAAGTATTCCACCTTTCCCACTCACCCAAAACCTCAAAGGGTATAATAAACCATAGATAATACTTTCCCCATATTCCAAACCTCTACTTCACATGTCATGGGAAACCATTAAGAACACATGGTCCAAAACATCAATCAATAAGGGAATCCTATTACGAGTGACATAAAAAAAATTCTCATCTTGGGATGCCTTCATCCTCTCATGGAAAAACTGAACCTTCTCTCTCGTGGACCACACCACCATAGGACCAAGATCAACTATCTCTCTAACTATTGTTAGAAAAATGGTGAATGAATAAATCATTCATAAAAAATCATAAAATAGAACCATTTCAAGGGAAATTTTTTTTTTGTAAGTGAAATCTACTGAGGGAATGTGTCATACCCAAGATCCACCAAGGTCTAAGATGCATGCATGCATCATGTAATCCAACCTCTATATGGTCCATTCTCTCTGCCCATCAGTATGAGGATGTATGGTTGTGCTTAGGACTAAATGAGTTCCAAAAGAATTAAACAGTAACCTATAGACTCATGAGGTAAAACTTATATCCCAATCTGAGACAATGGATCAAGAAAACCCTAGAATTCGCACCACCTCATCCATATAACTCATTGACACGGTATCCACTATTTTAATGTCCATAATCACTAACATCTTAGATGATTTCAACTTCCAATCCCACACTAACCAGATTGTAAAAAAATCATCCCTACGAACTATGTAATAATATGTTGAAATCCATCTAGTTATCATCCCACATCAACACCAGGATATCTATGGGCTACAACAAACCATTGGCAACACAGTGCTCATCCTTAACATTCTGGAACACTAAGAATATTTCCACAATCACCTCCACTAGATTCTTTATTTTGGGCCACCATAACTGCATCCTCAAGAAAAAAATACATCGAAGAAACTATCACGGCTGCCACTAAAAGCAAGCTATGAAACTCACAAATAAAACCCTCACAAATCTATACTAGAACATTATGTTTCCTATGAAACAACGTTGAATTCGTCTAATCCTCTGACAATCCCCCCCACAGCATCACCATTGTCAATGAAATCACACATCACCTCTACCTTTAAGTCTCTCAACTAAGACTGCTCCACTTTATGCCTCTAAGATGACTATATTATCATTTAAAATAGTCTCCCTCTATAGCCATACATTCCTACATCTATGTGAATGTTGACCAATATCTGCATCTCATTCCAAAAAATTTCATATTCCTGTATAACAGCATTATAAAACATCCTTATCAAAGCATCATACACAATATTATCCTTCCAAGAGGTGTAAGAGATCTTCAAATCATATCCATGAAGGAACTCCATCAACATCCATTATCACATGTTTAGATATCCCTGAGAAAATAAATACCTCAATATATTTTGATATATGAAGACACCAAATCCATCCCTAAGGAGGTAATTCTACCACAACATTAGCATATACATGACCACAGATATGTCAATATGATCGGTTTCATTGTTACTTTCTTGTGTATGTAACTACCTAGACCCATAAGATATCACTCCCCATTACTGCATTAGAACACACACAATCTTATAGGGGAATTATCAAAAAACACCTCAAAAATCAACACATCATATGGTAACTAAATCAATGGATAACTGACCAACTTCTCCATCTAATAGATAAATGATTATTTGAACATTCTACTCTATACAATGGCCTTTTCCTCTATAGTCAAGGCTATCAATAGAGATTCTACTTTTGATAAATTAGGTTAAAATATATATTAATAGCATGTGAGATCGAGAAATCCATGATCCACTACCACATTATTGTGTGAATTCCATGATAAAACAACTTCTACCATCGATGGGTCCAATAATACACACTTTTACGACACCACATGTTTATGGAAATGAACCTATTGCATTGAGAACATACACATGGATAAATTTTCAGAGAGATGGTGGTTTCTAATGACCTTCACGATAGTCCTAATATGATCGTTCTTCTACTCCCATGAATTTGATTAGATTAGGAAATCATCGATGAATATTATATAGAATCATTATGGGGAACTCATGAAAGATATTGTTCATGTTCCCCATAAATACAGATGGGGTGTTCATAACAATGAATGATATATCCATGAACTCGATGTGCCCCACCTACACCTGAAAGTAGCCTTCAAGATGTCACCCTATGTCACATTCATCTAGTAATACATAGAACAAAAATCAATGTTAGAAAACCAACATTCTCGCCTATAAAGGTTGAAATGGTCATTTTTTCTGATGATAGGATAAATGATATTTACCATCACCTAATTCATCCTCTGGTATTCTATACACATCTTCAAACCACCACTATCCTTCATTGAGAAGAAGAGTGTAGCACCCCATGAAAACACATTATCTATAATAAATCCCTTCTTCATCAAGTCATCAATGTGAATCTGTAGCTCCCACAACTTGGAAGGTTCCATCTGATAAGGATCCATAAAAATCATAGAAGCATCGGGCAATAAGTATATATCGATATCAACATCATGTTGAGGTGGTAGATTCACTACCTCATCATGTAATACATAAAATAATTCGCCAAAAATTATAGGAAACGTCTTCATATAGGTAGCCACTGATTCCACTAACAGCTTGAACAACATGAAAAGTAGGGCCTCTACACGTCAGGTTCCCATCTAATGACTTCGCTCGCCAACAGAAGCAACACGCTGGAGATCCACGTTTAAAAAATGACCATTTTCCATAAATGGTTGATGATTTCATGAATGGAAATCAACCAGTCGATGCAACAGATTACCACACATGACTACATCTATATTAGAAAGTGGTCCCCACTAGACTGATGTAGCCCCAACATCAGTCTATATCCGAAGAGAACATAAAAAAAGTTGTTCTGACCTCCGACTGGTGTACTCAACAGTAGGGGAATGTTAATCCTCTCTATGTCTTGTCCCAATGCATGGGATAGGGTGTGTAAAATGAAAGTATGTGAAACACCCAAATCAAACAATGTGAAATAAAGAGTACTGAACAAACTGACCATACCTTTAATGATCTCCAGCTCTGCTAGAACTGCTGCCTCTATAGTGGGAAACTGACCACACCCAGCTCCTCATTCTCTCATCTGATAGTTTCCTTATCGACCAGGCTCGACATGAGGTCCCTAAGGAGCACCCTATGGTCAGCCTCTATATACATTGTCTCCACTCAATAGATTATGAGCATGCTTTCAATTCTATTCAATGACATATCCAGTAACAACTACTAAGGAATGTTATTAACCTTCCCAAATCTACCATAGTGAGTGCGAAAAGGGAAATAACTATAAAGATTCCCATAGTAATCACAAGAGAAGAACCTCGGTTCCAATAATATTGGAATACCCGAAGGACAAGAAGGTTGAAGATGAAACTGTTGAGGTTGAATCACCACTGGATGAAATCATAAAGGCCCTAGATCCCAAGACCATCTATTATAATCCATTCCCATTTATGAAACCAACTTGACCCCCTCTAACGGTAGAATCCCTTTCATGTGAGATATCTTAACTTACACCTCCTTCTTCTAGAACTCAAGGTATATTGACAAGGTGAAGTGTGTAACTAGAAACTGGAGAGAAGTATTAGGTGACTCTTCTAAGATTATTTCCTTAGGCTCTACATATAGAAATACATCTGAAGGTAATATATGGATATCCTTAATCTTTATCCCTAATTCCCATAATGACATAATGCCATACTCGAGGGAGAGTTGCACTTATTTCTTCTGAGCCTTCACGACAGAGAAATGAAATATACCTGTAACTCCTCAAAATCGACCCACAAAAAACTACCCTTATTTATCTCTATAATGAATATCGTCCACAACTAATTAATATGGCCATTAATCTAACATACTTCCAAAAAAACCATAACTCAATCAGACCCATGATCAAGATGAAGGTGATCACAAGCTCCTCGTGTAAGGCCCCAACCCCAAATACCCAGAGTCGGTGGATTATCATAATACATTGGCATGACTAAAAGGAATCATGTTCCGAAGGACCAATCCGTTTAGGAGACCTGGACAATAGATTACATCCATGAACGTTACATTACACATTATTAACTAAAATACAACATAAATAATCCTTTGAGAACTCCAGTAATCCACTAGCTAAACCCTATATATCAATCAAAAACAATTCTTGGAATCCTGGGAAAATAAAACAGATGAATGGGGTGAACTCAGATGATCAGTAAGGATAACAATATAGTGGAAACATTCACAAGTATGCATCAATATTTAATTTAATGTATAAAACTAATAAAAGCCATTTAAACATAATCACATGCCTACTATGGGAAAAAAATCAAATAATTCCATTTAATTATTCACATGGATATTCTACTAGTCGAATAATCACATTAACTATCAATATCCAATTTCATAATGATGGAATGAATAATTCCAGACTTCATAACCACACAGTCAAGGCCTTATACGATGACTAAATATAAATTTTTTTCAAGGCCATGTGCCAATACACTAGTTTGTCTCAAGAGACCTAATGATGCATTGAGAAGCTATAGTGGCCTCCACACAACACTTACTAAGTCCAATCAATTTCTCATATGAAAATGTTTAAACATAAAATAAATATTTATCATAAAACAAGTGTACAAAATGTATATAATATATCCATAAACAAAGAATGGTATAAAAATAAAACATCAACAATAAATCATATCACAAAACCTTCAATGTAATATGTAATATTTTTATCATAATAAATCATCCCCGATCAAGAATAATATCCAGTAAAGGATGTAGAAGTAGTTGAAAATTGTCAGTAAAACTCTTTGTGAAAAATATCCCTTTTTTGGAAATCATTTTAATTGTAACCCAATTTATGAAAAAGTCATTTAAAAGTTATTTTTGAATCAATGTGTCTATACCAAATTGAATCATTTTATTGGAATTAACATTTTAAAACATCCATGTACATATAAATAAATCCTTAAAATCATTTTCCAAAACATGGAATTTAATGAGTATGTATTGACCTCACCAGTTTAGATAATCTCAATTAGGCTTTCGCATTCTTTGATAATCCCAAATAATTTTTATCTATATATTAATACGAAATATGTCAATCAATATTTGTCTATTGTTATACATACTTTGAGATAATTCTAACTCAATCTGGATTTGTTTTTTATAGAACCGATATGTTTTAATCCTATCAGTATGCACATAGCTACTGATACAGATAAAAAGACAGACCTATTGTTATATCTATAGCTACCGATATGAAGATCACTGATACAAACAGATACACAGCTACTGATAAGGCTTTGTACACCTGTACATAAGTCTACTGATATGGATAAGTAGTTACCAGTACCCATAATAGCTACTGGTAGGACATGTTTATCGGTATACACATAGCTACTGATACATACAGAGCCACTGATATAAGTATTTACCGGTACAAGGCAGTTACTGATAGGAAAACGCTACCGATAGAAGTAACTACCGATATATAGAGATACAGTTACACAAAGCAACTGCTGCTGATACAAGGCATCCACTAATACACAGTCCATTGTTACTAGTCTACCTACACAGAGCTAATGATCGAAAATGACTGTTAACCAGTCACTGCTACTAAAACTCTATATTCTGTCAAAATTATTAATATAATGCTAATGGTCATATTTGGATTTTTTAATGAATGTTATATTAATTATTTATAGAGGTTGGTATTTCATGAATCATACATCTTACCTGTAAAAAGGTAATAAATACCATTGCCGAAGCTGAAATCTATAAAAGGAAATACATTAGAAGGGCATAAAGGAAGGCTGAAAATAACTGAGTAGGCATCTGATACAAAAAAAGAACACATGGACATGATCTTAAAGGATAGAATAACTTTTTATTGAAGCTGAGGGATATTTCTGTACTGTAAAACCTATTTCAACCTCGAGAAATATTTAAGTATACTAGAATTCGAATACAAAAACGACACTATGTTTTCATGAAAAAAACTAAATAAGAACTCAAATGAATTTCTGTTTATTCAAAATGTGTAAAGAGTTGCATTTCAAATCACTAGAGAATTTCTAAACTCATATCATATCTCTCTTAGTTATACTTTTAAATATATTTTTAGCAGTGTGTGTGCTCTGTATTATTAGACAGACACTGTCTCTTGTGCTTAACTGGCGGATTTCTAAATCATCATACAAATATTCTATAACTCTCTAGTATCCCAATGTGGATAGTGGTAGAGCTCAAGGGTGACCTGGATAGCATGTGTGCTATTTTTTGTTTCCCATGTAGAACTATGATAGAGGTCATAGGACATGGAAAATTTTTTTATTGTTGTTTACCCCGATCTAGTGTGTGGATAAAAATTTATATAAATTGTTTGAGAGGACTAAGTCTCGGTTTGAGACTGAACCACTTGTTTGGAACTAGTGTGCTTATTTTTTTTTATCTATATTGATTATTCTGCTGCTATGTACTTTGTAATATAAATATATTTTAGAGTAACACTGATAGATACACTATAAAGTGATTGTATTTATTCTAAATAATTAGTTTAGCTTCAAAATTTTATTATTCTTTAAATTAGATTAATTGAGAACTAATCAATCTTTTGAGAACCTAGCTGACCCTTTACTATATTACAAATTCACTACAGGTTATCTAGTTATTTAATTTGGGGGATTTTAATACGAATATTTTTAACCGAATATTTTAATTGGAACTCAATTCACTCCCCTCTTGAGTATCCACTCCAACCAAACTTTGGAATCAGAGGACTTTTGTTTTTTATAAATGATTACAAAATACTCTATTTTTCAACTATGATTTTAGTTATATCATAAAGATCATAAATTTCTATTAGTTTGGAATTTTATCTCTTTAAATATATTTTCTAAAATCTAATTATGGATAATAGACTTGAAGGTGAATCTACCAAAATTCAACCTTTCTTTAATTGTACAAATTATGACCAATGGGAACATAAAATGAAAATTCATTTAGAACGTATGGGATTTGAAATATGTACTGCTATAGAGACTCAATATAAGATTCCATAAACTGAAAGAACTACTTGGGATGAACCGAATAAGACTTCTTACAATAATAAATATAAATCAATGAATGCTTTTTACTGTGCTTTAGGTGATGAAGAATTTAATAGAATATTTTCCTGTAAAACTGCTTATGAAATCTGGGAAACATTGGCTATTTCGCATGAGGGAACAACCAATTTTAAAGAAATGATATTGAATACCTACACAATTAAGTATTATAATTTTTAAAATGATTCCTAGTGAACCCATTTTTGATATGTATCTTAGGTTCCAATAAATTTTCAACAATATGAGCTCCAACGGAAAAGTTGTGGCATCAAAGGAGCAGATTATGAGAATACTAAGATGTCTGTCAAAAAGATAGAGATGCACATCAGTTTCAATAAGAGAATCGTGTGATATAAGTTCACTACCTATTAAAGAATTAATTGGTAAGTTGATGATGTATGAAGAAGAGCTGAATATAAACAATGAATAAGATGACAAAACAAAAAAGAAATTCTGTAGCATTTAAATGAACTGCCTCAAAGAGAAAGTACAAAGAGAATGATAACATGGCTACTCAAATCTCATCAAGTGAAGGTTCAAATTCTGATAGTGATGAAGAGATGGATCAGATAGGTAGACAGTTCAAGAAGTTCTATAGGAAGAAATCATTCTTAAAAAAAATAAAACTACAAAGGAATATATGACAATAAAGGTCATTTGAAAAAGGATTGGAAAAAGACTGATAAGGGTGATGAAATTTTTTGTTATGAATGTAAGAGGAAAAAACACGTGAAATAAGACTTCCCAAAGTTAAAGTTTAAAAAGAAATATGATTATAAGGAAAATAAATATAAGAAAAATATATGAAAGAAACTTGCAGTGCTTCAGAAGATAGTTCATGTGATTCTGATTCTTCTCAGGATGAAAAATCTCAAAAGGCAAATATATGTTTCATGACAAACACATCTGAGGTAACATTGGATAATCCTAATTTAAATTCATATTATTCTTTAGAGGATTCTGATTCGGAATCTGAAAATATGTCTAGTGAAGATTTATTTTAATACATTAATATGCTAGAATAAACCTGTAATGAGATGAAGGACATGTATAAGACCTTAATGAAATATCAAGCATTGAAAAACTCTATTAAATCGACACTTGATATAGAAAAAGAAAAGAATGCTCAATTATTTAAGGAAAATACTGAACTGAAATTGTCTAATGAGAAATTAAAGAAGGACTTAAAGAAATTTACAAATGGGAAGAATAATCTATCTCAAATTCTAGGAAAACATGTGGCACAAAAATATACCTCTGGAATAGGCGACCAACTTGGACATATATAGATTACTAAAAATAGATTTATTCCTAAATCTGGACAGAATGGTGCTAGTTATAGTTCAGGAAATGCATATGCGTAAACCAGTTATTCACATGGCTATAGATCAAATAAAATTGTTCTTTCAAAATCCATTGAATATATTGATTGTATGTGACCCATTAGACAAATTTTGGTACCAAAATTTTTGCGTGGTAACCTGTCTGGAACCAAGAAAATATGGGTACCAAAATCATTTTTTATTTAAACTTTTTTTGTAGGAAGCATGCTTGAAGAGTTTCCAAAATATGGTATGGTACTTGGACAGTGGATGTTCAAGGCATATCACTAGATATTAGTCGTGCTTCAAGAGTTTAATCAATGTTCATGGAGGCCATGTCACCTTTGGTGATAATTCAAAAGGAAAAATCATAGGCTTTGGCCAGATTGGTAACCCTGATTTAGTATTAATTCCCAAAGTATTATTTATTGATGGACATAAATACAATTGGTTAAGTATTTATTAGCTGTTTGATGATGGTTTAAATGTTAAATTTGAAAATGATTCTTGTAGTTTTTTAATCTTAAAATTATTTTATTATTTTTTGATTTGAGAAAAGAAAATGTTTATGAAGTTGATTGAATTCTTTAGCCAAACAAAATTTTATTTGTTTAAATGCTTTTAATAAAGAATCATGGCTGTGGCCCAGAAAATTAGGACACTTCAACATTCATTCACTTAGAAAACTGACTAGGAAAAAATTAGTTAGAGTCCTACCTAAACTTGAATTCCCAGCTAATAAAGATTGTAATCTCTGTCAAAAGGGAAAGCAACATAAAGATTTATTTAAATCAAAGAAACAAGATTCAACTTATCAACCTCTAAAGTTGGATCACATGGACTTTTTTTGACCATCTAGAGTTTCTAGTTTAATTGGTAAGAACTATATTTATGTACTAGTAGGTGACTTTCCTAGATATACTTGGGTATACATCCTTGCTCACAAAAGTGATGCATGTTCATACTTTATGAAATACGCCATGTCTGTAGAGAACCTTAGTGGATTTAAGATTAATACCCTGAGAAGTGATCATGGCTGTGAGTTTGAAAATCATGAGTTTGAATCATACTTCTCACACAATGGCTATAATCATAACCTTTATACTTCTAGAACACCTTAATATAATGGTGTTGTAGAAAGAAGTAATAGAACCCTTCATGAAATTTCAAGAACTATGCTTAATGTGTATGACCTCCCAATTTACTTTTGGGCTGAAGCTATAATACAACCATTAATATTATTAATAGAGTCTTGATTAGACCTGTTCTCAAAAATACCCCTTATGAGTTGTGGAACCATAGGAAATCTAAGGTTAATTACTTTAATGTATTCGGTTGTAAAGTCTTAATTCTCAATACTAAAGATAATCTTGAAATGTTTTCTTCTAAAAGTGATGAGGGAATCATTATAGGATATTCTAAAACTAGAAAAGCCTATAGAGTCTTTAATAAATTAACAAAATGTGTGGAAGAATATGTTCTCATCATGTTTGATGAAACTGATCCACATGAACCCAAATCTTCCATTGAAAATATTGAAGAATATTTGTCTATTTTGAAAAATAATGATAAAATAAATGAACCTGTTGTAAAGACATAGAGTTCTGGAAAAATTCCAGAACCTATTTTTATAGAACCTGAATCTAGAGAAGAACCTAAAATTTCCAGTCCCACCTTTACTATATCAACTAGGATTCTAAAGAATCGTTTTTTAGAGATGTTATTGGTAATCCTGATAGTGGGAAACAAACTAGAGCTTCTATAAGAAGCCAGGTTGAACCTAAAGCATTTCATTCACAATTAGAACCTAAAAATATCAATGATTCAAACAATGATGAATTTTTGGTAATGTATTTTCAAGAATAATTAAATCAATTTGAATTTAATAATGTCTGGGAATTAGTTGGATGACCTAAGGAAACTTTTACCATAGGAACTAAATGGGTTTTTAGGAATCAAGTTGATGATTCTTGAAATATAGATAGGAAAAAAGAAATGCTAGTTGCATGAGGGTATAGTAAAAAGGATGTAATAGACTATGAGGAAACCTTTGCTCTAGTATCCTAGTTAGAAGCTATTAGGATTCTACTTGCCTATGCTACTCATCTGAATTTCATGTTATATCAAATGGATGTTAAAAGTGCTTTTCTAAATGGTTTTATAATTGAAGATGTTTTTGTTGAAAACCCACCTGGATTTACTAATCCTTATTTTCCAAATCGATTTTTTAAACTCTCTAATGCTTTATATGGTTTGAAATAAGCTCCACAAGCTTTGTATTATAGAATTAGTCATTTTATTCATTCAAAAAGTTTTTTCTAAAGGGATATCTAATCCAAGTTTCTTTATTTAAAAAATTTCTATTGATTTTTGGATAGTAAAAATCTTTGATGATGTTATTATTTTTCGATATTCTAAAAATAATTTGTGTATTGATTTTTCAAAGAATATGAAAAATGAATTTGAGAAGTGTTTAATGGGAGAACCCAAATATTTTCTTGTATTTCATGTTTTTCAAAATGAAAATGGTATTATTTTAAATCAATGTAAATATAAAAAGTATCATTTAAAAAGTATTAGTTTAGATAGTATTAATGAAAGTGATACACCCATGAGTACCACCTGTAAGTTGGACAATGATGAATCTGGGAAACAATTTGATCAAACAAATTACAGAGGTATGATTGGAAGTCCAATTTACATTACTGCTAGTAGACCAGATATTATGTTTAGTGTGTTTATGTGTGCATGATTTCAATCTAATCCTAATGTTTCCAATTTTCTTTCTGTTAAAAGAATTTTCAAATATCTTAAACATACTACAAATTTAGGTTTCTTTTATCCAAAAGGATAATAATTTGATTTCAAAAGTTATTTGGATGCTCAATTTTATGGTTGCAAGTTAGATAAAAAGAGAACTTCTGGGACATTTCCTATTCTAGATAAGTCCCTAGTATTGTGGTGTATTAAAAAAAAGAATTCTGTTGCATTGTATACTACTGAAGTAGAATACAATGATACTTGTAGTTGCAATGCACAAATTCTATGGATGAAACATACATTATTGGACTACGTATATCAGTTTATACATGTATCTATAAATTGTGATAACTCTAGTCCAATTAACATCTCTAAGAATCTTGAGTCTCACTCTAGATCCAAACACATTGATGTAAGGCACCATTTTTTGAGAGATCATTACCAAAATTGTGATATTACTCTTCAATTTATAAATACTAAACATTAATTAGCTGACATTTTCGCCAAACCTTTATGTTCGAAAAGGTTAATTTACATTAGGCATGAGTTAGAAATGATAGAATTTGGTTAGAATCCTCACCGTTAGAATCCACATAGTTAAAAACCTCACCATTAGAAACCTCAGCTTTAGAAACATCACCATTAGAATCCTCACTGTTAGTGAACCTCACCGATATACCTCACAATTAGAAATCCTCACCGGTATGTGTTACCGATAGGTTAAGCTACTTTTAAAGTGTCCAACACCTAAATAATAAAAAAATCCCCTCACTTTTTATATAAACCCACACAAGATCCCAATTATCTTCATTAAAATCCATTAATGCAAGTCTATAGTCTTCCATACACTCATTAGTGACATCCATAGGCTCCCAAATCTACATAAAATCCCCTCTCCATCAATTTGAGTCACACACTCAAGTAAATAATCCTCACACTCCACTCCTCCTTTAAATTTTAGCTTATTCTATAAAGGTAATATTGTTTTAATTCATTGATAATCATTCCCTTACTATCAAATTTATTTTATATATCTAATATTGTTTTTTATGCTATCTTACTTTGACCCATACCTAAGATGTTAGTATTATAAAATTCTAAAATTGATCTTCCACAATCAAATTTTTATCAAGAAAATCATTTTTGTTATTTCTCTAAATAACATTTTTTATTATTTGGAAAAAAAAATTATGTATCTATATTACTATAAATTTTATTTATAAATTATTAGATATTTTTTTATTCTCATTAATATTTGCATGATCCATTATGTATGTTTATTACCAAGCTGAAATAATGTTTGGTTATTTTATTTATTCATGTTTATTAACTACTTTAGTTCATGTACATATAATTTAAATGGGTATTATATGTTTTTACAATCCCTTATTACAGAACATTTGATGTATATGTGGTGATATTCCCCTTTCTCTTTCATTACACCCATTTCTGGAATCATTATGTGACATTGTTATTCCGCCAAAATTTCACCACAATTTTCCATGCAAGATAAATTATTTAGTGAATACCATACCCATTTCAAATAATGGGTGTTCACATTATTTAAGATATATATATTTAATGGGAACTCAAATATATGTACCCCATACTCATTTTTCTTGGTATATATTATTATAAAGAACATATCCATTTTTTATTATATGTGTTGCACAATAAATCAGGAGAATAAAATGAATGTGATAGGTGAAACCAAAAAGATACAACAGTCCAGTGCATTGGGTAATTTTTAGTATCAATATGCATCATTTTGAGATAGGTAATGAAGCGAATTCTGTTGTAGGGATTTTTTACACCATGAATTCACGGTGGTATAACCGTGACTTATATTAATGATGTTGTGTTTTATGTTGATTCCATATTTCCCATGTTATGATTATCATGAAATATAAAGCCTTATTATTTGTATTCCTCTTAGTCCCCATTTATAGGATTATTGTAAAAAATATATTAATGTATTCACGATATTACATGTATATTTCCTTACTTGACTTTATATATCACCACTATCCTATTTTTTTCAGTAGGTTATCATATGCTGAATTAAAATCCATATAATTTTTAATCATGTTATTGAAGTTCTGAATTGTTTTATTGTATAACATGTTCAATATGTAATTCTATGTAGGTAATTTCCAAATATACTATACTTCTCACCATTTTGGGTTGTATTATGTGTACTTTTAGGTAATAAAGAATGTATTAATGAATAACAATGAACAGTGTTGTTATGCTCAGTATCAGTTGAAACTTTTAGTTAATATTTGGTATTAAGAATACAAAACTATAGAGAAAGGAAAATGGATAATAATATGTATAATAAAGACCCCCTATATTTTATTAATTATATATCAAGTGGTTTATAATTAAAATAATTTAAATCATGGGTACTACATGTGGATGTGGTTCTCGAAAAAATTTACCTAGCAGCAAGAACTCTGATAAGGTGTCCGAGACCTGAATCAGGGTAACATGGTAAAAGACAATGGTCCTCACAGATCACTTAGTTCTACCCTCTCGTGAGATATTATTTGGTAAATATATAATATCATAACAATTAATTATCATAGGAATGAAATAAATCCAAAATGAATATATGTTATGAAATAGATTATGGATATAATAGATAGAAGCCTATAAATTCATAAATCAGGTTAATAAATAATATTTATAAGCCATTCATTTAATGTCATTGGATTCCACATAATGTGTTTAATATTTAAAAATAGTCATTACTAAATTTAAATATATTTAATATAATGGATGACAATATTAGAAATTAGGTAGACAATCAGTGTGATGGGAATTGTTATGAATAACCTAATGATATGAACAACCTAATGGGAGTAGGAAGCATGATACTTAAATGAGAATATCTCAATATACAAATGTTACTAATATATTATAGGATCAAGAGGACTCCCCAAACCCCCTAAGGGTGAAAATTATGTAATCAAGACATTGATGCGATAATGACCTCATATATTAAATAGAACATCCAACCTATAATTGTGGAATAATGGATGAAATACATTGATAATATATTCTCAACCCTTCATTGATCTGATCAAAAGAAGGATTTTATGTATGATTATTATAAGACAGGACATGGTCAATATTAGAAAAAATTTATCACAAATAATAATCCATATAAATATATAGATTTAATATAGTATAAATAATTCTAGAAAAATTTTTATCAATAAATATTTTCATCACATTATCTGAGATAATATACAATAGTATTTTATCACCCTTATGAAAAATATTTGAATAATCTATCAGGTCTTAAGAGGAAAACATTTAAATACTAGCATGATAAGCCTATAGATTTATCATTATCATTTAGTGCAATGTTGAACACTTATTTGGAGGTTCAAACCCTAATGTACAAAACATCTTTATGATCCATGGCTTTGATTGTTCTGGGGAGATGTTTGATGTTCCCTAAAAATTCAAAATGAAGATTGATAATCCCAAGGGTCTCTTAGGGATAAGAATATTTTTGTGGAGTGTAATTCTAGTTGCATAATTGATAAATATAATGATTCAATGAAAATTATGAATCCCACTTGTCAAAGGTGGATATTGAATCACCCCAAAAATTTTATAACGGGGTAAAATAAATGATTTAGGTGTGGGATGGATGGTCATCTAGCAATATTTTTTCAATTGAAAATCCAAAAAATTTGATATAGTAAAAGAATTATATAGTCAACCATCATGAAATTTTTCATATCTCTAACTATAATGATATAGGGCACATTTCAAACTAAAGAACTAATCCAAGTGTATTGGAGACAATCAATGTCATCCAAAGTCCCCATGTTTGATATTTTCATATTAAAATTGTAGTGTTAATTCCCAAAAATGAATTTGTGATAGGTACTATAATTATCCATTCAAGGATAGAGAACATACTTATTGATTATAATTATATGCATTCCATAATTTAATTAATGTTTATTTACACTATTAACACACCTCCACAATTCATTAATGTGTATCTATAAGTAAAAATAGAAAATGGGATAATTATTGCATCCAATGTATATAACTCCCCTATCACAACTTATGGATAGATTATTCTAGTGAACCTTATCATACTCTATTTGGTGAAATTTGAAGACATTTTAGGAATGGTTTGAATTACCTATATAGAACCAAAAAAATTTTTTGCGAGAAGATGATTACTCTTCGTACAACGTTTTAAACCCCAATTCGATACAAGTGAAAGAGGAATATGTATCTTCTATATCAATGACATCTCATGTGGGGATATTTTTACACCATAAGAAAATGTATTTGTCTAAAATGATTGAGTATTAGGAAAGAATCATCCATGAATACATTCCTATTATGAGGGTTTACCCTGATGCGTTTCTAGAGGAATTACCATGTCTTCCTCCTACATGACAGAATAAATTTTAAATTCAGCTTATACATGGAAAACATTTAATATCCAAGAATCCATATATAATATATTTTGTGGAACATGAGGATCTCATTAAATAAATATTTTATAATTTGATTAAATGGCATATTCAACCATCTGCTTCACCAGGGGGTGCAACAATACACTGCTTTAAGAACAAGGATGTGTCAGTGCACCATTGTATTGATTATTGTGAGTATAATACGTTCATGAAAATGAATAAATAAACTATACTAGGGATTTATGACATGTTTGATCTACTAAAGTCAATATAATAAATCTTTATGATGGAACAATGGTTTGGATATTGCCATGTTCGGTTGAAGGAGGATATACCAAAAGACTTCATTTCGTACAAGGTATGAGCATTATGTGGTCATTGTGATTCCTTTTGTGCTCAATGATTCTCCATAAATCATTAGGTACATGATGTATAGGTTATTTAGAGATTAACTCGAACATTTTATTATTATATGTGTAGTTTTTATTATAATACAATCCAATACCAAGGAAGATCATGGAGATTAACTGAGCACAATGAAAAACGCATGGTGAAAGGAGAATATTTATTCCAGGTAATGAAAAATTGAGTTCTCTTTTAAGGATGTCTCATTATTAGGGAATATCCCCATAAGAAATGGGATATATGTGGATCCTTCAATGGTATAAATAATTGAAGGATGTCAAAGGCCATCATATGTAATTGACATGTGTAGTTTCCTTAGATTATATTGGTATAATATTTAATTTTTTTAGAAATTTATTAAAATTTTCAAACCTGCTAGACATGTTTACATTAAATGGAATCATATATTCTATGAAATATAAATTTGAATAAATATTCAATGAGTTTAAAAGGTGGCTTATAGATACACCTTCGTTACACTACCCATATGTGGAGAGACCTTTTGGATATTCAGTGATGCTTCGAAGAAAGTCTTGGGTTTTTTATTAATGAAGGAGGAAAAAATTAAAGCTTATTCTTCATGGTAGGTTAATTTCCACCAACCCAACTACCAAACACAAGATCTACAGTTGGCATAAATGATCTTCAGTTTGAAAATATGATGGGATTGTGTTTAGGGGGAGAAGTGTGAAATATATATAGATCATAAAAGCATCAAATATATATTCACACATAAAGAGATAAATTTCAAAAAACAATGATGGTTAGAGAAAATAAAGAACTATGAAATACCAACTCCCTACAATCATTTAAAAGATGCCAATGTGTATTATGCTCTATGTAGAAAGGATCCACCAATTATATCTTTAATAAAAATTGAAATGGATCTGATGTTCTTAGATTTAGAAATGATGGACATGGGAATACAAATGTAAGTAAAATCATAGGTCATTTCACAAATTCTTTCTAAAAAAACACTTTGGGAGAGTGTAACAGATTTTTAAAATGATTAGTTGGGAATTTATAAGAGATTTTAAATTATAAGAAAATGTAATTTCTTAGAATATAATGTCAATGAATATGGAATTTTGATATTTTGGACAAGACTATGGTTTTCATCAAATCATTAGTTAAATGATGAACTATTGGTTTATGGACATAGTTCTTTGTTCTCGATTCTCCCTAGAAGATAAAAAGATAGGTCATGATCCCTGAGAGAACTAATGGTGGGAAAATATGATTAAGGGGATTACAGAATATGCATCAATATTCCTAACATTCCATCATGTGAGATATGAAAGGAAAGAATCTAAGGGTGTGATGCAACCATATCCCAAACCAACATGAGTATGGGAGTACATCACCATGTAATGTTTCACCATATGTTAAAAATCATCCATATGAATCAATTATTTATTGTATTTTTTGGATCATCCTATAGATACATCTCACAATATTGATATTTAAGAGGAAATATCATCAAATCAACACACATAGATATACATCATATAGGTGGTAAGGTTTCATGTATTAAAATTTTTAATTGTATCAGATGAAGATCCAAGAATCACCTAAATGTTACAAAAATTTCACGAACAAAATCTGAAAAATAAGTTCAACATCGGTATGACCCATAATCCTCAATTTGATGCCCATTTTGAGTAGTATATTCAATCATTGGAATACATGTTTGATAATGTCCCAGAATCATTAAGGAATTATTCTAGTGTTTTTGAATTATAATTCACATTCAGCTATCCATTTCGTTTATATTATTAAACAATTAAAAAAATCTATGACAATGTAAACCAATACATTACAAGTGCACACGACTTCTTACACGCAATGTTTTTCACCAAATGAATCACTTTTAAAATAAAACATTATTTCATTTTGAGAAACATCATAAATTCAATCATCATGACATATTCATTGTCCTTTAAAATATTAATACATGTGAAAGAAAACTCAAAACTTGTGATGATCACAAAAATATATGTAATGACCATAATATATTAAAATAAACTGCAAGTGTTATAATAAATTGGAAAACATTATTAGGAAAAAATAATTTTCAACCATAAATAATAATCCCAGTAGCTTACTCATGTAATAATTTGACTCATGTAAAACCTTATAGAAAACATAAATCATAAAGGTATCTTTTGGCACACATTTGACCCTTACATTTTAGATTTCGTAGATATATTGGGACTTATCCTTATAGATACATTTTTAATACCCCTAAAAAATATTACCATGGTTTTTGAGGAGAAACCCTATTTATTAATGATGTCTCAATACTTAATAAATTAGAGAGATATTATAGGTTCACCCACCTTTAGTTTTTCATTGAACCAAACATATTCAGAAATTATTCCCATGAAACATAACTTAATCAAATCATATATAAAAAGAATAAATGAAAAATTTTCATTTCCACTTTGAAATCACATTTCATTTTTTATAAATCAGTTCACTCATCAAATGTAAACACTTTAATTCATAATTAAATTCAAAAAATATAAATAAATCCTCAAAAAATTAAACATATTTAAATTTGGTAAAATTTATTTAGGTCGTATATGTTAATTCAGACATTACTTTTGTCTTTAATAAAATAAATAGAAATTTTATTTTTAAAATATGTTTTCAAAACTCAATTCTCTAACATTACGTCCAAATCTTCAAGTAAAATATTTATCTTCTAGATTAATAGACATAATATATTTTCTTAAAATTCCTTAAATCCTTTTTAAACATTATTATTCATCCTAAATCACTTATTATCGTGTATTTTTCCATTATTTAATTATTGAAGTTCATGCCGATCATTTTGACAACAAATGATACATGATCCCAAAATGAATTTTGTATGAAGTCAATGGTTTCAGTGGTCATTATTACATCATATCAATAAAAATATTCTGAAATAATAAAAACATTTATACATAAATTATACTTTTAAATCTAAAAATTTATATAAGGATAAATAATTAACAACATTATAATCGTGGTGACAATCGTCTGTATATACATATGAGTTACTGTTATATTTTTCAATGATCACTTTGGAAAAGATGTAATTATAATTTTATAAATAGAGTATGATGAAAATATAATTAATATCGTATTTACACTTTAAATATAATTATTTATTTCATCCATGTTTTGTGGTGAAGAAGAACGAATCATATCGCTTTATACAATTGATAGTTCAAACGTACATAGGAATGACTTTATAATTTTATTGTGAATTGAAAAATATGTAAATATAGATATATTATTATTTAATAATTATATATATGTCATGATTACCATTTATAAATAGTAATTCCATCATTATAACCACTCTAAGAGATGATAATGTAATACAAGTTATATTAGTTTGTGGTTGTGATAATTCAGACATACCCGTGAATGATTATTATTTTTCCAAATCAAACGAGGTGGGGAATGGTTTATTTGATGATATTAACATAATAACATTTATGTATCTTACATATACATTATTTATTACATAAAAATAGTTTATGATGATTTGAATGAAGTGGATGAAGAAATAATATAGAAATTCATCATTAAAAACAATGTCTTACCTTTGGATAAACACCATTGATTAACATATTAATACATATAAGGAGGTTGCCATTCCAAATATAAGATATATAGATTATGGGGAGTAATTATAGCCTGTTAATTGGGTTGATATATGTTAAACCCAATGCATTTTTATTTGTGATGAAATGTAAATAATGGGTTCGCTTTTATAAGAGAGGGGATGGGAACTCATGGTATTCATTAGAATATTATATTAATATAAATTAATTTTATAATCCTAAATACTAATGAACGATTTATTTGGAATATATGATGATTTTGGGTCAAATATAATTATTCCATTTAAAAATATATATGATTTGACTATTTTTAATCATTTTCATTTTATAATAACAGTTATTAATTACTTCCATAACATCAAGTAATTTAATCATTGAGGGTTAATATAATTACGATAAGACAAAAAAGGACTAATAAATGAGTCATTTAAAAACAATTATGACTTTCTATATTATTTTGATGATTGATGAATTTTTTTTGAATTTAATATAATTTAATATAATTTTTTATATTTTAAAATATCATTAGTCTCAATTTAGAGTTTATTCATCACATTTATTTTTATAAATGTCATAAAAACATTATATCATCGAGAGAACTCAATTTTATTATACATACATTGTAAAATTCATCAATAAATGTTTCAGGTGGCATAAAATATGTAAAAGTATATTTATATAAATATTTATTTTATGATTTACATTATTATGTGCTTAATGTTGAAATTAAGACATCATCATTGTGTCAAAATTTACATTAAATGGTTACTTCCAAACAATTATAAATAAAATAAAATAAATTAGGTAATATTTTTAAATTTGTAAATAATATTTATAGTCAAATATATCCCTTGAATAACCCCATATTAAAAAATCATTACTTGATAAAAACAAGGATGTGACGAACATTTTCATTACAATCAATATAGTATTATGAATATCTAACACACACACATGTGGCATAAGAATGATGTAACTTTGATCCAATGATTATTTTGTTCTAAAATAACACATAAAAAGAATCTAGGACATGTGTTATGGTGAGTTTTTGTTATTTATAATATTTTTTTACCTTTAATTACACTATTTACCCTTAACTGTGGAATTAAAAAATTACTAAAGATAATATTTAAAATGTACACCAATAAAAGGTGTAAATTTAAATATATTAAAATTTTGATTCCAAATATGGAAAAAATTTATATTATAAAAATATATCATTTTATGTAATTATTAAATAATTATTTAGTTTGATGGAATAAATAAATAGGTTTCGAAAGTAAAAAAAGATTAAAAGTTCATAATGTTTTTTATATCAAATTTCAATGTGAAATTTATTACAATGATCTAAATTTGATTAAAAAATTATTTTTTAATTATACAATTAAAAAAATTAAATATTTAATTTATCTATATAAATGAATTAGTCGAAAAACATTTTTTAATCTAAATGCTTTATTTTTCACAATTCATTTAAAAATGAATCGTATAAAAAACTAACAAAAATTACTCCACTATAAATTTGGATACTTTGATCTCAATTATAAAGTCTATTATTTCAAATATTTATTTAAATATTTTTATAATACATTTAAATTTTGTTCCCCCTCAAAAGATGGTAAAACATTGTTTTCTATGAAATTCTCATTTTTATGCATAAAATTGAATCTTTTCTTATATTATGACCAAAAAACAATTTATATGATTTTAAATCCTTATAATGAATAATATATATATATATATATTTAAATAATATAACCCAAGTTGATGGATTTTGTTATTTGATAAGCACACTTCTTCATAATTAAATTGTTTGTCAGAAATAAATTCCTTTTATTTTAAAAATGGATTTACATTCTTTTATAATTACCTTCTCATTAAGTAATTAAATACATATAAATGAGTAAAAAATATATTCATAATTTAGGTAATTCTTTTCATTGTCTCCATTCTAAAATCATGTTTTTATTAGTAACAATAATAATATCATTTTGTTCTTTTTTATGTTTAATGTCGGGTATCATGTACATTATCGACCATAGTGATTCCTTTTAAAAAATAAGGATGTTAGAGGTTTAAAGAAATTTATATGTATATCAATGGTGGATGGAACTAAAATTATCCTTTTTTTGAGTTCTCTTACAAATATAATTTCTACATGAGAATCCAAATGGATCCCTATGAAGCCGTTTATTAGAAAAGGTGTAGAAAAACGACATGTTGGGATGATTTTGGGGAACCAAAAATGCTATGTATTATATTGGTTGATGAAATGGTTGAAATGGTTACGAATAATTTCACAAAAATTAAGACATAAAAATTTAGAAAAAACTAATATGATGGTAATCAATGACAATACCTAGAATATGTTGTTGGAGACATGTTTTAACTCTACAAGTCTATATGGGTGGATGTAATGAGATTTGGGAAATAGGAAAAATCTTAGTCTAAGATAATCAAACCCTTTGAGATCGTATATCACTTCGGAGCGGTGGCCTACCAACAAGAACTCTCACCGACCATATCTCAAGTGATATATTCTTTTCAACATTCCCTCATAAGAAAAAAAATACCAGACCCCTCACATGTATAAAATATATAGGTGTTACCATTTAAGAAGGAAAATTTTTACAAGGTTAAGAGTATGACAATCATTGAGAACATGGAAATATTTCTAAAATATAAGAAAACTCAACATGTCAAAGTATTTAGAAGAACCACATGATTGAAGAAGAAACGTGTGATTGAGAGGATGTTATGAAGAATAGTTACCCACATCCATTGAACTTTGTGATCATTATTATTGTAAACTTACGGTTTTCAAGAATCCAATTAGCACATAAAAATGTTGTGATGGAGATAAGCTGTAGAATCGTACCATATGAATTCCCATTTATAGGATCTTCTAAAGGAGATAAAATTTATAGTCTTTTCACTTGAATAATCTAAATATGAGATCCAAAAATAGAAGCATTAGAGAAAATATTTATTGGAGATGATCATGTTAATCGACATCACAACCCAAACCATGTTCTCTAAACTACCCCAAGAATATCCCATCATCCAACACCTTTCTCTACTAGTGTTTTCTGATTTATTATAGGGATATGTATCAAGAACATAGAATTATAAAAATTTACAATATTATTTATAGTTTAATTAATATATTTTATTCATATTTTTATTATTCTGTATATTTTTTTAAATTTGATTCAGTAGATCAGAAATTATATTTTTGGTTAATTTTCAAATTCAGTTATTATATTTTATAATTAATTAATTTATGAATAATATATTTATTTATGCCGCTTTCGCAGGGGCGCGCGCATCCTTCTGCGGAACATTTCCTATTCTAGATAAGTCCCTAGTATTGTGGTGTATTAAAAAAAAGAATTTTGTTGCATTGTATACTACTGAAGTAGAATACAATGCTACTTGTAGTTGCAATGCACAAATTCTATGGATGAAACATACATTATTGGACTACGTATATCAGTTTAGACATGTCTCTATAAATTGTGATAACTCTAGTCCAATTAACATCTCTAAGAATCTTGAGTCTCACTCTAGATCCAAACACATTGATGTAAGGCACCATTTTTTGAGAGATCATTACCAAAATTGTGATATTACTCTTCAATTTATAAATACTAAACATTAATTAGCTGACATTTTCGCCAAACCTTTATGTTCGAAAAGGTTAATTTACATTAGGCATGAGTTAGAAATGATAGAATTTGGTTAGAATCCTCACCGTTAGAATCCACATAGTTAAAAACCTCACCATTAGAAACCTCAGCTTTAGAAACATCACCATTAGAGTCCTCACTGTTAGTGAACCTCACCGATATACCTCACAATTAGAAATCCTCACCGGTATGTGTTACCGATAGGTTAAGCTACTTTTAAAGTGTCCAAAACCTAAATAATAAACAAATCCCCTCACTTTTTATATAAACCCACACAAGATCCCAATTATCTTCATTAAAAGCCATTAATGCAAGTCTATAGTCTTCCATACACTCATTAGTGACATCCATAGGCTCCCAAATCTACATAAAATCCCCTCTCCATCAATTTGAGTCACACACTCAAGTAAATAATCCTCACACTCCACTCCTCCTTTAAATTTTAGCTTATTCTGTAAAGGTAATATTGTTTTAATTCATTGATAATCATTCCCTTACTATCAAATTTATTTTATATATCTAATATTGTTTTTTATGCTATCTTACTTTGACCCATACCTAAGATGTTAGTATTATAAAATTCTAAAATTGATCTTCCACAATCAAATTTTTATCAAGAAAATCATTTTTGTTATTTCTCTAAATAACATTTTTTATTATTTGGAAAAAAAATTTATGTATCTATATTACTATAAATTTTATTTATAAATTATTAGATATTTTTTTATTCTCATTAATATTTGCATGATCCATTATGTATGTTTATTACCAAGCTGAAATAATGTTTGGTTATTTTATTTATTCATGTTTATTAATTACTTTAGTTCTTGTACATATAATTTAAATGGGTATTATATGTTTTTACAATCCCTTATTACAGAACATTTGATGTATATGTGGTGATATTCCCCTTTCTCTTTCATTACACCCATTTCTGGAATCATTATGTGACATTGTTATTCCGCCAAAATTTCACCACAATTTTCCATGCAAGATAAATTATTTAGTGAATACCATACCCATTTCAAATAATGGGTGTTCACATTATTTAAGATATATATATTTAATGGGAACTCAAATATATGTACCCCATACTCATTTTTCTTGGTATATATTATTATGAAGAACATATCCATTTTTTATTATCTGTGTGGCACAATTAATCAGGAGAATAAAATGAATGTGATAGGTGAAACCAAAAATATACAACAGTCCAGTGCATTGGGTAATTTTTAGTATCAATATGCATCATTTTGAGATAGGTAATGAAGCGAATTCTGTTGTAGGGATTTTTTACACCATGAATTCACGGTGGTATAACCGTGACTTATATTAATGATGTTGTGTTTTATGTTGATTCCATATTTCCCATGTTATGATTATCATGAAATATAAAGCCTTATTATTTGTATTCCTCTTAGTCCCCATTTATAGGATTATTGTAAAAAATATATTAATGTATTCACGATATTACATGTATATTTCCTTACTTGACTTTATATATCACCACTATCCTATTTTTTTCAGTAGGTTATCATATGCTGAATTAAAATCCATATATTTTTTAATCATGTTATTGAAGTTCTGAATTGTTTTATTGTATAACATGTTCAATATGTAATTCTATGTTGGTAATTTCGAAATATACTATACTTCTCACCATTTTGGGTTGTATTATGTGTACTTTTAGGTAATAAAGAATGTATTAATGAATAACAATGAACAGTGTTGTTATGCTCAGTATCAGTTGAAACTTTTAGTTAATATTTGGTATTAAGAATACAAAACTATAGAGAAAGGAAAATGGATAATAATATGTATAATAAAGACCCCCTATATTTTATTAATTATATATCAAGTGGTTTATAAATAAAATAATTTAAATCATGGGTACTACATGTGGATGTGGTTCTCGAAAAAATTTTCCTAGCAGCAAGAACTCTGATAAGGTTTCCGAGACCTGAATCAGGGTAACATGGTAAAAGACAATGGTCCTCACAGATCACTTAGTTCGACCCTCTCGTGGGATATTATTTGGTAAATATATAATATCATAACAATTAATTATCATAGGAATGAAATAAATCCAAAATGAATATATGTTATGAAATAGATTATGGATATAATAGATAGAAGCCTATAAATTCATAAATCAGGTTAATAAATAAGATTTATAAGCCATTCATTTAATGTCATTGGATTCCACATAATGTGTTTAATATTTAAAAATAGTCATTACTAAATTTAAATATATTTAATATAATGGATGACAATATTAGAAATTAGGTAGACAATCAGTGTGATGGGAATTGTTATGAATAACCTAATGATATGAACAACCTAATGGGAGTAGGAAGCATGATACTTAAATGAGAATATCTCAATATACTAATGTTACTAATATATTATAGGATCAAGACGACTCCCCAAACCCCCTAAGGGTGAAAATTATGTAATCAAGACATTGATGCGATAATGACCTCATATATTAAATAGAACATCCAACCTATAATTGTGGAATAATGGATGAAATACATTGATAATATATTCTCAACCCTTCATTGATCTGATCAAAAGAAGGATTTTATGTATGATTATTATATGAAAGGACATGGTCAATATTAGAAAAAATTTATCACAAATAATAATCCATATAAATATATAGATTTAATATATTATAAATAATTCTAGAAAAAGTTTTATCGATAAATATTTTCATCACATTATCTGAGATAATATACAATAGTATTTTATCACCCTTATGAAAAATATTTGAATAATCTATCAGGTCTTAAGAGGAAAACATTTAAATACTAGCATGATAAGCCTATAGATTTATCATTATCATTTAGTGAAATGTTGAACACTTATTTGGAGGTTCAAACCCTAATGTACAAAACATCTTTATGATCCATGGCTTTGATTGTTCTGGGGAGATGTTTGATGTTCCCTAAAAATTCAAAATGAAGATTGATAATCCCAAGGGTCTCTTAGGGATAAGAATATTTTTGTGGAGTGTAATTCTAGTTGCATAATTGATAAATCTAATGATTCAATGAAAATTATGAATCCCACTTGTCAAAGGTGGATATTGAATCACCCCAAAAATTTTATAACGGGGTAAAATAAATGATTTAGGTGTGGGATGGATGGTCATCTAGCAATATTTTTTCAATTGAAAATCCAAAAAATTTGATATAGTAAAAGAATTATATAGTCAACCATCATGAAATTTTTCATATCTCTAACTATAATGATATAGGGCACATTTCAAACTAAAGAACTAATCCAAGTGTATTGGAGACAATCAATGTCATCCAAAGTCCCCATGATTGATATTTTCATATTAAAATTGTAGTGTTAATTCCCAAAAATGAATTTGTGATAGGTACTATAATTATCCATCAAGGATAGAGAACATACTTATTGATTCTAATTATATGCATTCCATAATTTAATTAATGTTTATTTACACTATTAACACACCTCCACAATTCATCAATGTGTATCTATAAGTAAAAAATAGAAAATGGGATAATTATTGCATCCAATGTATATAACTCCCCTATCACAACTTATGGATAGATTATTATAGTGAACCTTATCATACTCTATTTGGTGAAATTTTAAGACATTTTAGGAATGGTTTGAATTACCTATATAGAACCAAAAAAAATTCTGCGAGAAGATGATTACTCTTCGTACAACGTTTTAAACCCCAATTCGATACAAGTGAAAGGAGGAATATGTATCTTCTATATCAATGACATCTCATGTGGGGATATTTTTACACCATAAGAAAATGTATTTGTCTAAAATTATTGAGTATTAGGAAAGAATCATCCATGAATACATTCCTATTATGAGGGTTTACCCTGATGCGTTTCTAGAGGAATTACCATGTCTTCCTCCTACATGACAGAATAAATTTTAAATTCAGCTTATACATGGAAAACATTTAATATCCAAGAATCCATATATAATATATTTTGTGGAACATGAGGATCTCATTAAATAAATATTTTATAATTTGATTAAATGGCATATTCAACCATCTGCTTCACCAGGGGGTGCAACAATACACTGCTTTAAGAACAAGGATGTGTCAGTGCACCATTGTATTGATTATCGTGAGTATAATACGTTCATGAAAACGAATAAATAAACTATACTAGGGATTTATGACATGTTTGATCAACTAAAGTCAATATAATAAATCTTTATGATGGAACAATGGTTTGGATATTTCCATGTTCGGTTGAAGGAGGATATACCAAAAGACTTCATTTCGTACAAGGTATGAGCATTATGTGGTCATTGTGATTCCTTTTGTGCTCAATGATTCTCCATAAATCATTAGGTACAAGATGTATAGGTTATTTAGAGATTAACTCGAACATTTTATTATTATATGTGTAGTTTTTATTATGATACAATCCAATACCAAGGAAGATCATGGGGATTAACTGAGCACAATGAAAAACGCATGGTGAAAGGAGAATATTTATTCTAGGTAATGAAAAATTGAGTTCTCTTTTAAGGATGTCTCATTATTAGGGAATATCCCCATAAGAAATGGGATATATGTGGATCCTTCAATGGTAGAAGTAATTGAAGGATGTCAAAGGCCATCATATGTAATTGACATGTGTAGTTTCATTAGATTATATTGGTATAATATTTAATTTTTTTTAGAAATTTATTAAAATTTTCAAACCTGCTAGACATGTTTACATTAAATGGAATCATATATTCTATGAAATATAAATTTGAATAAATATTCAATGAGTTTAAAAGGTGGCTTATAGATACACCTTCGTTACACTACCCATATGTGGAGAGACCTTTTGGATATTCAGTGATGCTTCGAAGAAAGTCTTGGGTTTTTTATTAATGAAGGAGGAAAAAAGTAAAGCTTATTCTTCATGGTAGGTTAATTTCCACCAACCCAACTACCAAACACAAGATCTACCGTTGGCATAAATGATCTTCAGTTTGAAAATATGATGGGATTGTGTTTAGGGTGAGAAGTGTGAAATATATATAGATCATAAAAGCATCAAATATATATTCACACATAAAGAGATAAATTTCAAAAAACAATGATGGTTAGAGAAAATAAAGAACTATGAAATAATAATTCCCTACAATCATTTAAAAGATGCCAATGTGTATTATGCTCTATGTAGAAAGGATCCACCAATTATATCGTTAATAAAAATTGAAATGGATCTGATGTTCTTAGATTTAGAAACGATGGACATGGGAATACAAATGTAAGTAAAATCATAGGTCATTTCACAAATTCTTTCTAAAAAAACACTTTGGGAGAGTGTAACGGATTTTCAAAATGATTAGTTGGGAATTTATAAGAGATTTTAAATTATAAGAAAATGTAATTTCTTAGAATATAATGTCAATGAATATGGAATTTTGATATTTTGGACAAGACTATGGTTTTCATCAAATCATTAGTTAAATGATGAACTATTGGTTTATGGACATAGTTCTTTGTTCTCGATTCTCCCTAGAAGATAAAAAGATAGGTCATGATCCCTGAGAGAACTAATGGTGGGAAAATATGATTAAGGGGATTACAGAATAGGCATCAATATTCCTAACATTCCATCATGTGAGATATGAAAGGCAAGAATCTAAGGGTGTGATGCAACCATATCCCAAACCAACATGAGTATGGGAGTACATCACCATGTAATGTTTCACCATATGTTAAAAATCATCCATATGAATCAATTATTTATTGTATTTTTTGGATCATCCTATAGATACATCTCACAATATTGATATTTAAGAGGAAATATCATCAAATAAACATACATAGATATACATCATATAGGTGGTAAGGTTTCATGTATTAAAATTTTTAATTGTATCAGATCAAGATCCAAGAATCACCTAAATGTTACAAAAATTTCACGAACAAAATATGAAAAATAAGTTCAACATCGGTATGACCCATAATCCTCAATTTGATGCCCATTTTGAGTAGTATATTCAATCATTGGAATACATGTTTGATAAAGTCCCAGAATCATTAAGGAATTATTCTAGTGTTTTTGAATTATAATTCACATTCAGCTATCCATTCCGTTTATATTATTAAACAATTAAAAAAATCTATGACAATGTAAACCAATACATTACAAGTGCACACGACTTCTTACACGCAATGTTTTTCACCAAATGAATCAATTTTAAAATAAAACATTATTTCATTTTGAGAAACATCATAAATTCAATCATCATGGCATATTCATTGTCCTTTAAAATATTAATACATGTGAAAGAAAACTCAAAACTTGTGATGATCACAAAAATATATGTAATGACCATAATATATTAAAATAAACTGCAAGTGTTATAATAAATTGGAAAACATTATTAGGAAAAAATAATTTTCAACCATAAATAATAATCCCAGTAGCTTACTCATGTAATAATTTGACTCATGTAAAACCTTATAGAAAACATAAATCATAAAGGTATCTTTTGGCACACATTTGACCCTTACATTTTAGATTTCGTAGATATATTGGGACTTATCCTTATAGATACATTTTTAATACCCCTAAAAAATATTACCATGGTTTTCGAGGAGAAACCCTATTTATTAATGATGTCTCAATACTTAATAAATTAGAGAGATATTATAGGTTCACCCACCTTTAGTTTTTCATTGAACCAAACATATTCAGAAATTATTCCCATGAAACATAACTTAATCAAATCATATATAAAAAGAATAAATGAAAAATTTTCATTTCCACTTTGAAATCACATTTCATTTTTTATAAATCAGTTCACTCATCAAATGTAAACACTTTAATTCATAATTAAATTCAAAAAATATAAATAAATCCTCAAAAAATTAAACATATTTAAATTTGGTAAAATTTATTTAGGTCGTATATGTTAATTCAGACATTACTTTTGTCTTTAATAAAATAAATAGAAATGTTATTTTTAAAATATGTTTTCAAAACTCAATTCTCTAACATTACGTCCAAATCTTCAAGTAAAATATTTATCTTCTAGATTAATAGACATAATATATTTTCTTAAAATTCCTTAAATCCTTTTTAAACATTATTATTCATCCTAAATCACTTATTATCGTGTATTTTTCCATTATTTAATTACAGAATTTCATGCCGATCATTTTGACAATAAATGATACATGATCCCAAAATGAATTTTGTATGAAGTCAATGGTTTCAGTGGTCATTATTACATCATATCAATAAAAATATTCTGAAATAATAAAAACATTTATACATAAATTATACTTTTAAATCTAAAAATTTATATAAGGATAAATAATTAACAACATTATAATCGTGGTGACAATCGGCTGTATATACATATGAGTTACTGTTATATTTTTCAATGATCACTTTGGAAAAGATGTAATTATAATTTTATAAATAGAGTATGATGAAAATATAATTAATATCGTATTTACACTTTAAATATAATTATTTATTTCATCCATGTTTTGTGGTGAAGAAGAACGAATCATATCGCTTTATACAGTTGATAGTTCAAACGTACATAGGAATGACTTTATAATTTTATTGTGAATTGAAAAATATGTAAATATAGATATATTATTATTTAATAATTATATATATGTCATGATTACCATTTATAAATAGTAATTCCATCATTATAACCACTCTAAGAGATGATAATGTAATACAAGTTATATTAGTTTGTGGTTGTGATAATTCAAACATACCCGTGAATGATTATTATTTTTCCAAATCAAACGAGGTGGGGAATGGTTTATTTGATGATATTAACATAATAACATTTATATATCTTACATATACATTATTTATTACATAAAAATAGTTTATGATGATTTGAATGAAGTGGATGAAGAAATAATATAGAAATTCATGATTAAAAACAATGTCTTACCTTTGGATAAACACCATTGATTAACATATTAATACATATAAGGAGGTTGCCATTCCAAATATAAGATATATAGATTATGGGGAGTAATTATAGCCTGTTAATTGGGTTGATATATGTTAAACCCAATGCATTTTTATTTGTGATGAAATGTAAATAATGGGTTCGCTTTTATAAGAGAGGGGATGGGAACTCATGGTATTCATTAGAATATTATATTAATATAAATTAATTTTATAATCCTAAATACTAATGAACGATTTATTTGGAATATATGATGATTTTGGGTCAAATATAATTATTCCATTTAAAAATATATATGATTTGACTATTTTTAATCATTTTCATTTTATAATAACAGTTATTAATTACTTCCATAACATCAAGTAATTTAATCATTGAGGGATAATATAATTACTATAAGACAAAAAAGGACTAATAAATGAGTCATTTAAAAACAATTATGACTTTCTATATTATTTTGATGATTGATGAATTTTTTTTGAATTTAATATAATTTAATATAATTTTTTATATTTTAAAATATCATTAGTCTCAATTTAGAGTTTATTCATCACATTTATTTTTATAAATGTCATAAAAACATTATATCATCGAGAGAACTCAATTTTATTATACATACATTGTAAAATTCATCAATAAATGTTTCAGGTGGCATAAAATATGTAAAAGTATATTTATATAAATATTTATTTTATGATTTACATTATTATGTGCTTAATGTTGAAATTAAGACATCATCATTGTGTCAAAATTTACATTAAATGGTTACTTCCAAACAATTATAAATAAAATAAAATAAATTAGGTAATATTTTTAAATTTGTAAATAATATTTATAGTCAAATATATCCCTTGAATAACCCCATATTAAAAAATCATTACTTGATAAAAACAAGGATGTGACGAACATTTTCATTACAATCAATATAGTATTATGAATATCTAACACACACACATGTGGCATAAGAATGATGTAACTTTGATCCAATGATTATTTTGTTCTAAAATAACACATAAAAAGAATCTAGGACATGTGTTATGGTGATTTTTTGTTATTTATAATATTTTTTTACCTTTAATTACAGTATTTACCCTTAACTGTGGAATTAAAAAATTACTAAAGATAATATTTAAAATGTACACCAATAAAAGGTGTAAATTTAAATATATTAAAATTTTGATTCCAAATATGGAAAAAATTTATATTATAAAAATATATCATTTTATGTAATTATTAAATAATTATTTAGTTTGATGGAATAAATAAATAGGTTTCGAAAGTAAAAAAAGATTAAAAGTTCATAATGTTTTTTATATCAAATTTCAATGTGAAATTTATTACAATGATCTAAATTTGATTAAAAAAATTATTTTTTAATTATACAATTAAAAAAATTAAATATTTAATTTATCTATATAAATGAATTAGTCGAAAAACATTTTTTAATCTAAATGCTTTATTTTTCACAATTCATTTAAAAATAAATCGTATAAAAAACTAACAAAAATTACTCCACTATAAATTTGGATACTTTGATCTCAATTATAAAGTCTATTATTTCAAATATTTATTTAAATATTTTTATAATACATTTAAATTTGGTTCCCCCTCAAAAGATGGTAAAACATTGTTTTCTATGAAATTCTCATTTTTATGCATAAAATTGAATCTTTTCTTATATTATGACCAAAAAACAATTTATATGATTTTAAATCCTTATAATGAATATTATATATATATATATATATTTAAATAATATAACCCAAGTTGATGGATTTTGTTATTTGATAAGCACACTTCTTCATAATTAAATTGTTTGTCAGAAATAAATTCCTTTTATTTTAAAAATGGATTTACATTCTTTTATAATTATCTTCTCATTATGTAATTAAATATATATAAATGAGTAAAAAATATATTCATAATTTAGGTAATTCTTTTCATTGTCTCCATTCTAAAATCATGTTTTTATTAGTAACAATAATAATATCATTTTGTTCTTTTTTATGTTTAATGTCGGGTATCATGTACATTATCGACCATAGTGTTTCCTTTTAAAAAATAAAGATGTGAGTGGTTTAAAGAAATTTATATGTATATCAATGGTGGATGGAACTAAAATTATGCTTTTTTTGAGTTCTCTTACAAATATAATTTCTACATGAGAATCCAAATGGATCCCTATGAAGCCGTTTATTAGAAAAGGTGTAGAAAAACGACATGTTGGGATGATTTTGGGGAACCAAAAATGCTATGTATTATATTGGTTGATGAAATGGTTGAAATGGTTACGAATAATTTCACAAAAATTAAGACATAAAAATTTAGAAAAAACTAATATGATGGTAATCAATGACAATACCTAGAATATGTTGTTGGAGACATGTTTTAACTCTACAAGTCTATATGGGTGGATGTAATGAGATTTGGGAAATAGGGAAATCTTAGTCTAAGATAATCAGACCCTTTGAGATCGTATATCACTTCGGAGCGGTGGCCTACCAACAAGAACTCTCACCGACCATATCTCAAGTGATATATTCTTTTCAACATTCCCTCTTAAGAAAAAAAATACCAGACCCCTCACATGTATAAAATATATAGGTGTTACCATTTAAGAAGGAAAATTTTTACAAGGTTAAGAGTATGACAATCATTGAGCACATGGAAATATTTCTAAAATATAAGACAACTCAACATGTCAAAGTATTTAGAAGAACCACATGATTGAAGAAGAAACGCGTGATTGAGAGGATGTTATGAAGAATAGTTACCCACATCCATTGAACTTTGTGATCATTATTATTGTAAACTTACGGTTTTCAAGAATCTAATTAGCACATAAAAATGTTGTGATGGAGATAACCTGTAGAATCGTACCATATGAATTCCCATTTATAGGATCTTCTAAAGGAGATAAAATTTATAGTCTTTTCACTTGAATAATCTAAATATGAGATCCAAAAATAGAAGCATTAGAGAAAATATTTATTGGAGATGATCATGTTAATCGACATCACAACCCAAACCATGTTCTCTAAACTACCCCAAGAATATCCCATCATCCAACACCTTTCTCTACTAGTGTTTTCTGATTTATTATAGGGATATGTATCAAGAACATAGAATTATAAAAATTTACAATATTATTTATAGTTTAATTAATATATTTTATTCATATTTTTATTATTCTGTATATTTTTTTAAATTTGATTCAGTAGATCAGAAATTATATTTTTGGTTAATTTTCAAATTCAGTTATTATATTTTATAATTAATTAATTTATGAATAATATATTTATTTCTGACGCTTTCGCAGGGGCGCGCGCATCCTTCTACGGGGGACGCACGGCATTGTTGCCCCGCATTCCCGCTTTCCAATGGCGGGCGACATTTTCTCCTTATTCAGGGATGTCTGCTCCTTGATCGAAACGAGATGATGGGATGTCGGTTCTTCCTCCTGTGGATTCCTCCTCAGAACTCATCACCTCGTCCGGGTCTCCCTTATAGATTTAATACGTAGTTCGTGAAACTCTTCTCAGTGCCATGTTTCCATGGACACTAGTTAATTACACTGCTTCTTTCGGGACATTCCAAAGGGTCCTATCAGGGAAGCAACCTTCGGTCAGGGGAGTAGTCACGTTGAGGCATCAGTAGCGTGTCTGGATGCTGGGCTACCTGGCATGTCTGTCTGTTATCCTTGATCACAAGGCTTCTCGAGGGCGTGGAAGCCCGAGGCATCCCACATCGAGCGCGGGGAATTATATGTCGTTGACACATATCTGTGGTTTTCCTCATCTTCCTGTAACGCCCCGACCCCAGCTACCCGGAGCCGGTGCATTACTTCGTAACATTGGCATGATCACAAAAGATCAAGTCTCGAAAGACCGATTAGTTTAGTAGCCTTGGAAACACTAGATACATTTGTAAACGTTACATTACATCATAAAGTAAACAAACTACAATAACATGGTCTTCATAGTCCACACTCATATCCACTTCTGACAATCCCTACAGGTCATTCATAATATACTTCTTCAAATCCTGGAAAACATTAAAACATTGAAAGGGGTGAGCTCAGATGCTCAGTAAGGATAACAATATTGCGGAAGCTTTCATAAATAAACATTAACATTTAAGGCAATTTATAACTAAAACAAAAGCCTTTTAAACTTGAACTTCAACATAATATGGCAAAAGTAAAATGAGATAATGCCATTCACTTCTTCACATGGATATTCTACTGGCCGAATAATCACATGCAATATCAATAACCACTTTCATAATGATGGAATGTATAATGCCGGACATTCTGAAACATTTTGTCAAGGCCTCGGCCAAGACATCTAAAATGATTAAGGCCTCGGCCAAAACCATAAATCAAAATGGGAAAGGGCCTCGGCCAATTCCACGTCTAGTTGTCTCATGAGACCTGCCGATGCATCGAGGAGCTATAGCGGGCTCCACCCGTCACTTATTAAGTCCAATACATTCCTCATATGAATAGGTTTAAACATATCATAAACCATAACATAATCATATCACATAAAACATGCATAAAGGAAACATAACATTTCCACATTTCAATCACAAGATATCAATACAACACATTGATATAATAAAAATGCTTTCAAAACCATTTTCAATACCAAAATAAAAGAAAGTTAAAGCTTTGTATTTATTTTTCATAAAAAAAAGATGGCTTATAGAGGAAGCCGAAACTCAAATAATGGTCACGGCGGCGGAGAAGTCGTTGTCGCCGCATAAGTACGGAAATAAAAACATTCTCTTTTGTCGTTTAGCAAAACGCTTCGTATAAAAAAGATTCCTTTTGAAAAAGTCAAAGGGGTTTATACTCCGTATAAAAGAAAGTTGTGTATAAAACCAAATATGCCTCAATGAAAGGGGATTGAGACGAAGTCCTTAAAAAGATCATTTTTAAAATAAAATAGATCTATTATGTGTATTCACTATAGGTACACATAAATAAAGTAAAAATACAAAATAAGACATAATAATATCATGACATAATTTGAAAGTAGGAGATTAACCCAAAGAATGGAAATTGGGTTAAGAAGTTCCCTTACCTTGTGTCCGACTTGACTCAACCGTTCTTTAACCTCCTGAATAATAAATTAGAGTTAATATATACCTTATTAAGAACCATTTTCAATTTCATTATCCTTATTATATCACTTATTACAATGATATGAACATTATGTAATTATTTAAGTTAATAACGGTCGTTTTGTCGATCTTTGGTACATGAGTCAACAATAAACTTCTTATAATTATAAGTTGTTCATGTGGTGAAATATACATTATATCCAGAATTATATTAATGATGTAGATATCATATATATCATATATATACAGTATATACATTCATTTATAATATTACGTAACATTTAGAGGTAAGAAATGAAATGCACCGTTCATGGAGACGGTAAGCCGTACGTACGCATGAACGCTACTTTCATTTCAATTTCATATTTAATGGAATGAAATCATAATGATATAAATGTATAATATAATTCCAGTATAATATAGTGTATAATACCATTTACTCCATCCTTTATACATCCCACACATGGCATTAACGATTCAAATCACTTTGAGGGGGCGGTAGTCCGCACTTCCTAAAATGAAATTATCGCGTTTTACCCATAATGGAAATCATAAAGTATGCCATAAATGAGAAATACAGAAGCATAAGTAAAACAAAAACATGTTATATATCATATATAAAAATAGTGACATCTTAATGGCCACCTTTGGAGGTGTTATATGAGTGTTGAACAATCATCGTTTCGTGAGGCAGAAATTCGCCATCCACAGAAACCATATGTTCTTTAACCATTAGATGTAGGTGTGTGTAAGTGTAGCTCGAATCCTTCTTATAAAAACATCCTAGTATATTGAGGATACTGGTGTTGTTACAAAAGAAATGAATAAAAAGAGTTTAGGGGGTTGGAGAAGAAAAATAAAACAAAACAACATTAGAAAAGACATTACCTCAAAATCGGGTAACTCTTTTTGATTTGAGCTAAAGGCTTCCTTGGGAAGAGTTCTGCCCAAAGTGAGGTTTCTAGGAGTAAGGAAGGAATGTTGGGAGAGTATTTGGGCAGAGGTTGGCCGAGCCAAATGGCTTGATGGTGTGAATAAGGTGGGAGAGGTGGGGGCCTTTTATAAGTGGAGAGGAGGGGCACTTTTGGAAAGTAATGAAATGTTACATTATTTCAAAATGCTTTTCGGATTCTAAAGGTCCCACATCTATATAATTCGAGGCTAAGGTGATAAGGTTTCGAAATATCTTCATCCAATAGGCTATGGACAAGTGTAAGCCTCGGATTTTGCATTATCTTCTCATTTTATTTAAATCGTCAAATAATGATGTCATCGCTGCATCATTATTATGTCATAAATACTTTAATTTATTTAATGTCTAAAAATTATAAAACAAATACTATGATGTAGGAAATCTTTTTAGCTTTCCAATGACTATTTATAATCAAAATTTTGACTTGTATAACCCCAATTAAAAATTGTTTTAGTAGAACAATTTATGTTAGTGTCATTTTCACTTTAACATTAAATAAAAAGTAATTTATGTTATTTCCCAACAAAAGTGGATCCATGGGGTCCCCAAGTTAGGCCATGGCTTTTCTTGGTCGGCCATGACACAACCAATGAGGTTGGGACATGTGTCTAGGTCATTTAATATTATTAAAGTATTATTTATACCTTAAACCACACTAATTACCACTAATCGCGATTAAAACTTAATAAGTTACTATTCACCAAAAAATTATTTTTATCCCATTGAACCACATTTTACTTCTTAATGACAACCATGTATGTCGGATTTTTGAAAATCAAATCACAGAAGTGGTAATATTTCATTTAAACGAAAAATCAGTTATTTAACAACCACTTAGTGGTTTCACTATTCATCAAAAATTGAAGTTTTTCAGAATAAGGCCAAAATTTCACCCTAAGCTATAATTGATATTCCGAATTGAAAAATGATGTCTATTTTACAAAATTCCAAACATATTAGTTGCATTAATTAATTTTATAATTAATTCCCGCTGTCACAACAAATAGCGTGTTTTTAAGAAACAATTTATATCAAAAGATTGGCAATTGTTTATGTCCAATTTCAATGTTAAATTAATTCTAATGACCACCATTGGATAAAATGGTAAAAATATATTCTAATTATACTTTAAAACCATCAAATATTATAATTTATCACTATAAATTATTTTGATTAAAAAAGTTGTTTTAAGTATTTTTCACTATTTATAAAATTTTAGAAGTTCTCAGAAAAATACCAAAAATTCAACATAGGCTAATTTCGATATTACGAATACAAAAATGAAGTCCATTTTGACATATAAAATTTATAATATTTCAAAAAGAAGGTATTACTATTCATAACGGCTACTTTGATTAGTCGCGGTGTTTTAGAACTCGAAGTTGCGTACAATGCAAGCTATTGTATTACTGAATGAGAAGCGTATCGTGGAAGCTCGGGGTGTTACATTCTCCCCTCCTTCAATAAATTGCGTCCTCGCAATTTGAAATTTTTCTTGGAAAATACAAGGTTGAAAAGAGAAAATACCTTTGAGGAAAACCCACATCGAAAATAAGGTTAATAAATATATAACATTAAAAGAAAGCAGGATAAGTACAAAGGTCACCCGATATAGCCCATTATAGGATTCTATGAAAATATGGATATGGAGGAGAAACAAACCATCAAGGTCTGATGGGGATTTATAGAAAACAGGATTAGGAGAAAGTTTAACCACAAGCAAATCACAAACTTGTGATTGGTTAAACGGTCATTGAATCCCTAGTTGGAAAAGTTAACCGACAAATTTTTTGTTTTAAGTTACCTTTTATAATGTTGAGGATTTTATTTAGGAGATTTACTAAGAACGTAAGGGAATATACATACTTGTTATGTATACTTTCATTCATTAATGAATTTTTACCACAAACCCATCTTTTACTCCAAATGGTAATAGAACTCAAAAATATTCTATTTATCCTAATTGTATAAGGTACCAAAGGTTAACACATACCATTTAGATTAGTAAAATTATTTTGTAATAACCAGGGACTTCCTGTAGGCTAGTGGTAGGAAATAAAGGCCTGTCGCACTTTGATTGTGGGTTCGATTCCTACAGCTTTGTCTGACGCGACGGTTTATGCCCCACCCTGCAGGTTGTCCTTTTCCTAAAACTATAGTATTATAATACTCCAAAAATAATCTTCATAAATTTTTTAACCTTAAACCATACTATCCAAAAATCAACTTAATCCACTCCAACCTTTATAGTTATCCAAAATACCTCTGTCCAGACTTTCTCTAAAAGGTCTCTTAATTCCAAAATCAATTTATCAGATTCCCCAAACAAAGAAATGTTTCTCTTATTGTCACATACCAAAAATATGATTACCTTAATCATATTAAAACCTTACTGAAATCAAAAAGTAATGCAGTACAATCCATATATATATATTACATTATTCTTATAACCAGAATATAATCCTTGAGTCCAAAAGCACCAATACATTAGTTATTCTGCTTCAACTGTAGTAATAGCATAAGATTGTCCTTGATCCCTTGTCCTTTTCTGAGGTAAGTTTCCTTGACGCTTAGGACATTCATTTTCATAATGACCCATTTCTCTACAATTGTAGCATTCAACTTTGACAGCCTCTTTCTTTCCCTTGCAATCACGAGCCTGGTGACCCTTTTCTCCACATTTATAACAAACTCCCATTCCTTTTAGGCAAGTACCAGGGTGATTCTTCCCACAATTATCACATAATGGAAAATCCTTCTTTCCCTTTTTCCCATTATCTGTCTCTTGTTCCACCGTTCTCTTCTTCTCTTGCTTTACTTTGTTGTCATAAGACTTAGAGAATTCCTTTTCTGTCTTGATAGCACACGAGACAATATCTTCGTATGATGAGAAGGATTGTGATACCAAAGCTCGACGGAGAAATGGTTTTAACCCATCAAAGAAACGATCAATCTTACTCGTTGGGTTACGTATATAATCGGCAGCATGCCTCGCTAACCTTGTAAAGTTAGCCTCATACTTTGCGACATTCTCATCCTCCTTCTGCCTCAGACTCAGAAATTGCCTTTCCATATCTGCTCGATGGTCACGAGGAAAGTATTTTTCTAAGAAAAGATCTTTGAACTCCCTCCATTCCATGTTTGTTAATTCATCATCTTCCTTTGTGTTTTGAATTAGTGACCACCATTGATCGGCATCTCCAGTGAGGCGGTAAACTGCCATGACAACCTTCTCCCTTTCACTACTCCCCAAGGCATGGAATATTTTCTCTAAGGAATTTATCCATTGCTCAGCTACTGTAGGATTTGTACTCCCATTGAAGGTTGGCGGTTGTTGCCTCATGAAACGGTCTAGCATTGATCCTCCACGTTGCGGATCAGGGTGCTCCATACGAGTAAGGTTGTTATTCATAACCTGCGTGAGTTGTCCCAGTATGGTAATAAGTTGATCAGCACCAGTTGTATCTTCAGGTCCACAATAATTATCTTGAGCAGGAGGGCAATCCCTACACGGAGTTCGTGCATTGATACAGTTTCCATTCCTTCTACTAGGCGCCATTTCTAAACAATGGCATAATCCAGATTAGTTTATGAATCAAAATACATAATTCCATACTTGTATAATACTTAACATAAATTGAACTATTTATGGATATAATCCATAATCATAAAAAGAAATGTTTCCTTTGAGGAAGTATGTACTCATAAACCTTACATAATGGTTTGTAAAGAAAATGAGAATTATCCTAAGCATATCCCCCGGGAGTGTCATAACCCAGAGTGCAGCAAGGCCCGTTGTCGTGCACCAGTTCCCGTTTGAGTCTAGCTCAAAGCGGTGTTTTCGGGTTTTACCCCTAGGTACATCTGTGCCAGAGCCACCTCTACCTGCTCGTATCCAGACAGGGATGTATTGCTCGGAAAACTCACAACATCTCTACAATACTAAAATTCTAGGAAGTTCTTCTATACTAATCCTCAAAGTCTATCTTTGGGCTATGTGCTCTAATCAGAGTTTATCTAAATCTAGCTTCCATGGTTAGTACTAAACTGCCTCTGATACCAACTGTAACGCCCCGACCCCAGCTACCCGGAGCCGGTGCATTACTTCGTAACATTGGCATGATCACAAAAGATCAAGTCTCGAAAGACCGATTAGTTTAGTAGCCTTGGAAACACTAGATACATTTGTAAACGTTACATTACATCATAAAGTAAACAAACTACAATAACATGGTCTTCATAGTCCACACTCATATCCACTTCTGACAATCCCTACAGGTCATTCATAATATACTTCTTCAAATCCTGGAAAACATTAAAACATTGAAAGGGGTGAGCTCAGATGCTCAGTAAGGATAACAATATTGCGGAAGTTTTCATAAATAAACATTAACATTTAAGGCAATTTATAACTAAAACAAAAGCCTTTTAAACTTGAACTTCAACATAATATGGCAAAAGTAAAATGAGATAATGCCATTCACTTCTTCACATGGATATTCTACTGGCCGAATAATCACATGCAATATCAATAACCACTTTCATAATGATGGAATGTATAATGCCGGACATTCTGAAACATTTTGTCAAGGCCTCGGCCAAGACATCTAAAATGATTAAGGCCTCGGCCAAAACCATAAATCAAAATGGGAAAGGGCCTCGGCCAATTCCACGTCTAGTTGTCTCATGAGACCTGCCGATGCATCGAGGAGCTATAGCGGGCTCCACCCGTCACTTATTAAGTCCAATACATTCCTCATATGAATAGGTTTAAACATATCATAAACCATAACATAATCATATCACATAAAACATGCATAAAGGAAACATAACATTTCCACATTTCAATCACAAGATATCAATACAACACATTGATATAATAAAAATGCTTTCAAAACCATTTTCAATACCAAAATAAAAGAAAGTTAAAGCTTTGTATTTATTTTTCATAAAAAAAAGATGGCTTATAGAGGAAGCCGAAACTCAAATAATGGTCACGGCGGCGGAGAAGTCGTTGTCGCCGCATAAGTACGGAAATAAAAACATTCTCTTTTGTCGTTTAGCAAAACGCTTCGTATAAAAAAGATTCCTTTTGAAAAAGTCAAAGGGGTTTATACTCCGTATAAAAGAAAGTTGTGTATAAAACCAAATATGCCTCAATGAAAGGGGATTGAGACGAAGTCCTTAAAAAGATCATTTTTAAAATAAAATAGATCTATTATGTGTATTCACTATAGGTACACATAAATAAAGTAAAAATACAAAATAAGACATAATAATATCATGACATAATTTGAAAGTAGGAGATTAACCCAAAGAATGGAAATTGGGTTAAGAAGTTCCCTTACCTTGTGTCCGACTTGACTCAACCGTTCTTTAACCTCCTGAATAATAAATTAGAGTTAATATATACCTTATTAAGAACCATTTTCAATTTCATTATCCTTATTATATCACTTATTACAATGATATGAACATTATGTAATTATTTAAGTTAATAACGGTCGTTTTGTCGATCTTTGGTACATGAGTCAACAATAAACTTCTTATAATTATAAGTTGTTCATGTGGTGAAATATACATTATATCCAGAATTATATTAATGATGTAGATATCATATATATCATATATATACAGTATATACATTCATTTATAATATTACGTAACATTTAGAGGTAAGAAATGAAATGCACCGTTCATGGAGACGGTAAGCCGTACGTACGCATGAACGCTACTTTCATTTCAATTTCATATTTAATGGAATGAAATCATAATGATATAAATGTATAATATAATTCCAGTATAATATAGTGTATAATACCATTTACTCCATCCTTTATACATCCCACACATGGCATTAACGATTCAAATCACTTTGAGGGGGCGGTAGTCCGCACTTCCTAAAATGAAATTATCGCGTTTTACCCATAATGGAAATCATAAAGTATGCCATAAATGAGAAATACAGAAGCATAAGTAAAACAAAAACATGTTATATATCATATATAAAAATAGTGACATCTTAATGGCCACCTTTGGAGGTGTTATATGAGTGTTGAACAATCATCGTTTCGTGAGGCAGAAATTCGCCATCCACAGAAACCATATGTTCTTTAACCATTAGATGTAGGTGTGTGTAAGTGTAGCTCGAATCCTTCTTATAAAAACATCCTAGTATATTGAGGATACTGGTGTTGTTACAAAAGAAATGAATAAAAAGAGTTTAGGGGGTTGGAGAAGAAAAATAAAACAAAACAACATTAGAAAAGACATTACCTCAAAATCGGGTAACTCTTTTTGATTTGAGCTAAAGGCTTCCTTGGGAAGAGTTCTGCCCAAAGTGAGGTTTCTAGGAGTAAGGAAGGAATGTTGGGAGAGTATTTGGGCAGAGGTTGGCCGAGCCAAATGGCTTGATGGTGTGAATAAGGTGGGAGAGGTGGGGGCCTTTTATAAGTGGAGAGGAGGGGCACTTTTGGAAAGTAATGAAATGTTACATTATTTCAAAATGCTTTTCGGATTCTAAAGGTCCCACATCTATATAATTCGAGGCTAAGGTGATAAGGTTTCGAAATATCTTCATCCAATAGGCTTTGGACAAGTGTAAGCCTCGGATTTTGCATTATCTTCTCATTTTATTTAAATCGTCAAATAATGATGTCATCGCTGCATCATTATTATGTCATAAATACTTTAATTTATTTAATGTCTAAAAATTATAAAACAAATACTATGATGTAGGAAATCTTTTTAGCTTTCCAATGACTATTTATAATCAAAATTTTGACTTGTATAACCCCAATTAAAAATTGTTTTAGTAGAACAATTTATGTTAGTGTCATTTTCACTTTAACATTAAATAAAAAGTAATTTATGTTATTTCCCAACAAAAGTGGATCCATGGGGTCCCCAAGTTAGGCCATGGCTTTTCTTGGTCGGCCATGACACAACCAATGAGGTTGGGACATGTGTCTAGGTCATTTAATATTATTAAAGTATTATTTATACCTTAAACCACACTAATTACCACTAATCGCGATTAAAACTTAATAAGTTACTATTCACCAAAAAATTATTTTTATCCCATTGAACCACATTTTACTTCTTAATGACAACCATGTATGTCGGATTTTTGAAAATCAAATCACAGAAGTGGTAATATTTCATTTAAACGAAAAATCAGTTATTTAACAACCACTTAGTGGTTTCACTATTCATCAAAAATTGAAGTTTTTCAGAATAAGGCCAAAATTTCACCCTAAGCTATAATTGATATTCCGAATTGAAAAATGATGTCTATTTTACAAAATTCCAAACATATTAGTTGCATTAATTAATTTTATAATTAATTCCCGCTGTCACAACAAATAGCGTGTTTTTAAGAAACAATTTATATCAAAAGATTGGCAATTGTTTATGTCCAATTTCAATGTTAAATTAATTCTAATGACCACCATTGGATAAAATGGTAAAAATATATTCTAATTATACTTTAAAACCATCAAATATTATAATTTATCACTATAAATTATTTTGATTAAAAAAGTTGTTTTAAGTATTTTTCACTATTTATAAAATTTTAGAAGTTCTCAGAAAAATACCAAAAATTCAACATAGGCTAATTTCGATATTACGAATACAAAAATGAAGTCCATTTTGACATATAAAATTTATAATATTTCAAAAAGAAGGTATTACTATTCATAACGGCTACTTTGATTAGTCGCGGTGTTTTAGAACTCGAAGTTGCGTACAATGCAAGCTATTGTATTACTGAATGAGAAGCGTATCGTGGAAGCTCGGGGTGTTACATTCTCCCCTCCTTCAATAAATTGCGTCCTCGCAATTTGAAATTTTTCTTGGAAAATACAAGGTTGAAAAGAGAAAATACCTTTGAGGAAAACCCACATCGAAAATAAGGTTAATAAATATATAACATTAAAAGAAAGCAGGATAAGTACAAAGGTCACCCGATATAGCCCATTATAGGATTCTATGAAAATATGGATATGGAGGAGAAACAAACCATCAAGGTCTGATGGGGATTTATAGAAAACAGGATTAGGAGAAAGTTTAACCACAAGCAAATCACAAACTTGTGATTGGTTAAACGGTCATTGAATCCCTAGTTGGAAAAGTTAACCGACAAATTTTTTGTTTTAAGTTACCTTTTATAATGTTGAGGATTTTATTTAGGAGATTTACTAAGAACGTAAGGGAATATACATACTTGTTATGTATACTTTCATTCATTAATGAATTTTTACCACAAACCCATCTTTTACTCCAAATGGTAATAGAACTCAAAAATATTCTATTTATCCTAATTGTATAAGGTACCAAAGGTTAACACATACCATTTAGATTAGTAAAATTATTTTGTAATAACCAGGGACTTCCTGTAGGCTAGTGGTAGGAAATAAAGGCCTGTCGCACTTTGATTGTGGGTTCGATTCCTACAGCTTTGTCTGACGCGACGGTTTATGCCCCACCCTGCAGGTTGTCCTTTTCCTAAAACTATAGTATTATAATACTCCAAAAATAATCTTCATAAATTTTTTAACCTTAAACCATACTATCCAAAAATCAACTTAATCCACTCCAACCTTTATAGTTATCCAAAATACCTCTGTCCAGACTTTCTCTAAAAGGTCTCTTAATTCCAAAATCAATTTATCAGATTCCCCAAACAAAGAAATGTTTCTCTTATTGTCACATACCAAAAATATGATTACCTTAATCATATTAAAACCTTACTGAAATCAAAAAGTAATGCAGTACAATCCATATATATATATTACATTATTCTTATAACCAGAATATAATCCTTGAGTCCAAAAGCACCAATACATTAGTTATTCTGCTTCAACTGTAGTAATAGCATAAGATTGTCCTTGATCCCTTGTCCTTTTCTGAGGTAAGTTTCCTTGACGCTTAGGACATTCATTTGCATAATGACCCATTTCTCTACAATTGTAGCATTCAACTTTGACAGCCTCTTTCTTTCCCTTGCAATCACGAGCCTGGTGACCCTTTTCTCCACATTTATAACAAACTCCCATTCCTTTTAGGCAAGTACCAGGGTGATTCTTCCCACAATTATCACATAATGGAAAATCCTTCTTTCCCTTTTTCCCATTATCTGTCTCTTGTTCCACCGTTCTCTTCTTCTCTTGCTTTACTTTGTTGTCATAAGACTTAGAGAATTCCTTTTCTGTCTTGATAGCACACGAGACAATATCTTCGTATGATGAGAAGGATTGTGATACCAAAGCTCGACGGAGAAATGGTTTTAACCCATCAAAGAAACGATCAATCTTACTCGTTGGGTTACGTATATAATCGGCAGCATGCCTCGCTAACCTTGTAAAGTTAGCCTCATACTTTGCGACATTCTCATCCTCCTTCTGCCTCAGACTCAGAAATTGCCTTTCCATATCTGCTCGATGGTCACGAGGAAAGTATTTTTCTAAGAAAAGATCTTTGAACTCCCTCCATTCCATGTTTGTTAATTCATCATCTTCCTTTGTGTTTTGAATTAGTGACCACCATTGATCGGCATCTCCAGTGAGGCGGTAAACTGCCATGACAACCTTCTCCCTTTCACTACTCCCCAAGGCATGGAATATTTTCTCTAAGGAATTTATCCATTGCTCAGCTACTGTAGGATTTGTACTCCCATTGAAGGTTGGCGGTTGTTGCCTCATGAAACGGTCTAGCATTGATCCTCCACGTTGCGGATCAGGGTGCTCCATACGAGTAAGGTTGTTATTCATAACCTGCGTGAGTTGTCCCAGTATGGTAATAAGTTGATCAGCACCAGTTGTATCTTCAGGTCCACAATAATTATCTTGAGCAGGAGGGCAATCCCTACACGGAGTTCGTGCATTGATACAGTTTCCATTCCTTCTACTAGGCGCCATTTCTAAACAATGGCATAATCCAGATTAGTTTATGAATCAAAATACATAATTCCATACTTGTATAATACTTAACATAAATTGAACTATTTATGGATATAATCCATAATCATAAAAAGAAATGTTTCCTTTGAGGAAGTATGTACTCATAAACCTTACATAATGGTTTGTAAAGAAAATGAGAATTATCCTAAGCATATCCCCCGGGAGTGTCATAACCCAGAGTGCAGCAAGGCCCGTTGTCGTGCACCAGTTCCCGTTTGAGTCTAGCTCAAAGCGGTGTTTTCGGGTTTTACCCCTAGGTACATCTGTGCCAGAGCCACCTCTACCTGCTCGTATCCAGACAGGGATGTATTGCTCGGAAAACTCACAACATCTCTACAATACTAAAATTCTAGAAGTTCTTCTATACTAATCCTCAAAGTCTATCTTTGGGCTATGTGCTCTAATCAGAGTTTATCTAAATCTAGCTTCCAAGGTTAGTACTAAACTGCCTCTGATACCAACTGTAACGCCCCGACCCCAGCTACCCGGAGCCGGTGCATTACTTCGTAACATTGGCATGATCACAAAAGATCAAGTCTCGAAAGACCGATTAGTTTAGTAGCCTTGGAAACACTAGATACATTTGTAAACGTTACATTACATCATAAAGTAAACAAACTACAATAACATGGTCTTCATAGTCCACACTCATATCCACTTCTGACAATCCCTACAGGTCATTCATAATATACTTCTTCAAATCCTGGAAAACATTAAAACATTGAAAGGGGTGAGCTCAGATGCTCAGTAAGGATAACAATATTGCGGAAGTTTTCATAAATAAACATTAACATTTAAGGCAATTTATAACTAAAACAAAAGCCTTTTAAACTTGAACTTCAACATAATATGGCAAAAGTAAAATGAGATAATGCCATTCACTTCTTCACATGGATATTCTACTGGCCGAATAATCACATGCAATATCAATAACCACTTTCATAATGATGGAATGTATAATGCCGGACATTCTGAAACATTTTGTCAAGGCCTCGGCCAAGACATCTAAAATGATTAAGGCCTCGGCCAAAACCATAAATCAAAATGGGAAAGGGCCTCGGCCAATTCCACGTCTAGTTGTCTCATGAGACCTGCCGATGCATCGAGGAGCTATAGCGGGCTCCACCCGTCACTTATTAAGTCCAATACATTCCTCATATGAATAGGTTTAAACATATCATAAACCATAACATAATCATATCACATAAAACATGCATAAAGGAAACATAACATTTCCACATTTCAATCACAAGATATCAATACAACACATTGATATAATAAAAATGCTTTCAAAACCATTTTCAATACCAAAATAAAAGAAAGTTAAAGCTTTGTATTTATTTTTCATAAAAAAAAAAGATGGCTTATAGAGGAAGCCGAAACTCAAATAATGGTCACGGCGGCGGAGAAGTCGTTGTCGCCGCATAAGTACGGAAATAAAAACATTCTCTTTTGTCGTTTAGCAAAACGCTTCGTATAAAAAAGATTCCTTTTGAAAAAGTCAAAGGGGTTTATACACCGTATAAAAGAAAGTTGTGTATAAAACCAAATATGCCTCAATGAAAGGGGATTGAGACGAAGTCCTTAAAAAGATCATTTTTAAAATAAAATAGATCTATTATGTGTATTCACTATAGGTACACATAAATAAAGTAAAAATACAAAATAAGACATAATAATATCATGACATAATTTGAAAGTAGGAGATTAACCCAAAGAATGGAAATTGGGTTAAGAAGTTCCCTTACCTTGTGTCCGACTTGACTCAACCGTTCTTTAACCTCCTGAATAATAAATTAGAGTTAATATATACCTTATTAAGAACCATTTTCAATTTCATTATCCTTATTATATCACTTATTACAATGATATGAACATTATGTAATTATTTAAGTTAATAACGGTCGTTTTGTCGATCTTTGGTACATGAGTCAACAATAAACTTCTTATAATTATAAGTTGTTCATGTGGTGAAATATCCATTATATCCAGAATTATATTAATGATGTAGATATCATATATATCATATATATACAGTATATACATTCATTTATAATATTACGTAACATTTAGAGGTAAGAAATGAAATGCACCGTTCATGGAGACGGTAAGCCGTACGTACGCATGAACGCTACTTTCATTTCAATTTCATATTTAATGGAATGAAATCATAATGATATAAATGTATAATATAATTCCAGTATAATATAGTGTATAATACCATTTACTCCATCCTTTATACATCCCACACATGGCATTAACGATTCAAATCACTTTGAGGGGGCGGTAGTCCGCACTTCCTAAAATGAAATTATCGCGTTTTACCCATAATGGAAATCATAAAGTATGCCATAAATGAGAAATACAGAAGCATAAGTAAAACAAAAACATGTTATATATCATATATAAAAATAGTGACATCTTAATGGCCACCTTTGGAGGTGTTATATGAGTGTTGAACAATCATCGTTTCGTGAGGCAGAAATTCGCCATCCACAGAAACCATATGTTCTTTAACCATTAGATGTAGGTGTGTGTAAGTGTAGCTCGAATCCTTCTTATAACAACATCCTAGTATATTGAGGATACTGGTGTTGTTACAAAAGAAATGAATAAAAAGAGTTTAGGGGGTTGGAGAAGAAAAATAAAACAAAACAACATTAGAAAAGACATTACCTCAAAATCGGGTAACTCTTTTTGATTTGAGCTAAAGGCTTCCTTGGGAAGAGTTCTGCCCAAAGTGAGGTTTCTAGGAGTAAGGAAGGAATGTTGGGAGAGTATTTGGGCAGAGGTTGGCCGAGCCAAATGGCTTGATGGTGTGAATAAGGTGGGAGAGGTGGGGGCCTTTTATAAGTGGAGAGGAGGGGCACTTTTGGAAAGTAATGAAATGTTACATTATTTCAAAATGCTTTTCGGATTCTAAAGGTCCCACATCTATATAATTCGAGGCTAAGGTGATAAGGTTTCGAAATATCTTCATCCAATAGGCTTTGGACAAGTGTAAGCCTCGGATTTTGCATTATCTTCTCATTTTATTTAAATCGTCAAATAATGATGTCATCGCTGCATCATTATTATGTCATAAATACTTTAATTTATTTAATGTCTAAAAATTATAAAACAAATACTATGATGTAGGAAATCTTTTTAGCTTTCCAATGACTATTTATAATCAAAATTTTGACTTGTATAACCCCAATTAAAAATTGTTTTAGTAGAACAATTTATGTTAGTGTCATTTTCACTTTAACATTAAATAAAAAGTAATTTATGTTATTTCCCAACAAAAGTGGATCCATGGGGTCCCCAAGTTAGGCCATGGCTTGTCTTGGTCGGCCATGACACAACCAATGAGGTTGGGACATGTGTCTAGGTCATTTAATATTATTAAAGTATTATTTATACCTTAAACCACACTAATTACCACTAATCGCGATTAAAACTTAATAAGTTACTATTCACCAAAACATTATTTTTATCCCATTGAACCACATTTTACTTCTTAATGACAACCATGTATGTCGGATTTTTGAAAATCAAATCACAGAAGTGGTAATATTTCATTTAAACGAAAAATCAGTTATTTAACAACCACTTAGTGGTTTCACTATTCATCAAAAATTGAAGTTTTTCAGAATAAGGCCAAAATTTCACCCTAAGCTATAATTGATATTCCGAATTGAAAAATGATGTCTATTTTACAAAATTCCAAACATATTAGTTGCATTAATTAATTTTATAATTAATTCCCGCTGTCACAACAAATAGCGTGTTTTTAAGAAACAATTTATATCAAAAGATTGGCAATTGTTTATGCCCAATTTCAATGTTAAATTAATTCTAATGACCACCATTGGATAAAATGGTAAAAATATATTCTAATTATACTTTAAAACCATCAAATATTATAATTTATCACTATAAATTATTTTGATTAAAAAAGTTGTTTTAAGTATTTTTCACTATTTATAAAATTTTAGAAGTTCTCAGAAAAATACCAAAAATTCAACATAGGCTAATTTCGATATTACGAATACAAAAATGAAGTCCATTTTGACATATAAAATTTATAATATTTCAAAAAGAAGGTATTACTATTCATAACGGCTACTTTGATTAGTCGCGGTGTTTTAGAACTCGAAGTTGCGTACAATGCAAGCTATTGTATTACTGAATGAGAAGCGTATCGTGGAAGCTCGGGGTGTTACACTTCCCGTGTTCAACACAGGGTATGTCGCAAGTTTAACATCCAGCGGAGACGGATCAACCCAACCAGAGAATTAGCTAGGGTAGATCGGATTGAGGGATCCTCCTTGAAGGGATATCGACACCGGGGCTAGCCTGTGGGCGATTGGTGAATGGAGTAGAAGGAGAGTGAACTGGGACCATCGCAGGGGGCCACAGTGAAGTTGGGCTTGAGCCTTGACGAGGCTTCCTACGTATCCCCGTGGCAGGGAATCAAAGTCCACGTAGTTCGGGTTGGTGCCGGTAAACCGACGTGAATGTGGACCTTGGCCTGATGAATGTCATCGGCGAACCAACGTGAAGGTGGACCTTGGTCCAATGTGCATTGTCAGCGTACTGGCTTGAAGGTGGACCTTCGTCCGATGGGCATCGTCAGCGTACCGACGTGAAAGTAGACCCGTGGGTCCACTAATGATGGGCTTGAACCTTGGGAAGGTTTCCTACGTACCAGGCCTTGACATGGATCAAAGACCTTATAGTTCAGGGATTACAGTTTAATGTCATGCGGGACGATAGTGAACCATGTCGTGAATAAACGACGGGCGGTGGGTGTCGGTGAACCGACGTAAGTGAGGGACCTTAGTCCGATGGGAGTTGGGGGGGGGGGCTTGGCACACCGACAATGAGACGGTCTGGTCCAATGGTCGTTAGTCTTGAACCTTAGGGAGGCTTCCTACGTACCATGCCTTGACACGGATCAAATTCCTCGTAGTTCGGATTGGGGAATACAATTTAACGTCATGCGGGACGGGGGTGAACCGACGTGAATGAGGTCGGGACGACCGGATGGTGGATTTGAACCTCTTATAGGCTTCCTACGTACCATGCCTTGACATGGATCAAAGGCCTCGTAGTTCAAATGGGATGGGTCGCAATGGCTTACCACTAGACCGGGATGCAGTTTAACGTCGAACTGGATGGGGTGGAACCCGACGTGAAAGACGGGTGGGCTTGAACCTTGTGGAGTCTTCCAACGTACCATGCCTTGACATGGATCAAAGACCTCATAGTTCAGGGATTGGGTTTGTCGGTGAACCGACGTGAAAGTGGACCTTGGCCCAATAGTTGGTGGGCTTGAACCTCATAATGGCTTCCTACGTACCATGCCTTGACATGGATCAAAGACCTCGTAGTTCAAATGGTGGGTGTGCCGGTGAACCGACGTGAAAGTAGACCTTGGTCCACTATTGGTGGGCTTGATCCTCGTGGAGGCTTCCTACGTACCATGCCTTGACATGGATCAAAGACCTCGTAGTTCAAAAGGTGGGTGTGTCGGTGAACCGACGTGAAAGTAGACCTTGGTCCACTATTGGGGGGCTTGAACCTTGTGGAGGCTTCCAACGTACCATGCCTTGACATGGATCAAAGACCTCCTAGTTCAAAATGTGAGTGTGTCGGTGAACCGACGTGAAAGTAGACATTGGTCCACTGTTTGTGGGCTTGAACCTCGTGGAGGCTTCCTACGTACCATGCCATGACATGGATCAAAGACCTCGTAGTTCAAAAGGTGGGTGTGTCGGTGAACCGACGTGAAAGTAGACCTTGGTCCACTATTGGTGGGCTTGAACCTCGTAGAGGCTTCCTACGTACCATGCCTTGACATGGATCAAAGACCTCGTAGTTCGAAAGGTGAGTGTGTCGGTGAACCGACGTGAAAGTATACCTTGGTCCACTGTTGATGGGCTTGAACCTCGTGGAGGCTTCCTACGTAACATGCCTTGACATGGATCAAAGACCTCGTAGTTCAAAAGGTGGGTGTGTCGGTGAACCGACGTGAAAGTAGACCTTGGTCCACTATTGGTGGGCTTGAACCTCGTGGAGGCTTCCTACGTACCATGCCTTGACATGGATCAAAGACCTCGTAGTTCAAAAGGTGGGTGTGGGTCAGGGTCGGTTCTCACACTAATCCCATGTGAGTCATGCTCGGTGTGAGAAACAAGAGGTTGCAAGGACCTGACGATCACGTCGCGAAGGGTGCGTCCGTGAGAAGCGAAGAGGGGCTTACGCGTTGGGCGGCCCATGGTGTTGGGACTTACTCCAGGATGGAGGCCCGTATGGGGGTGCCTCGTTCCCTATCACTCCCTCCACCGACCTTGGTAGTGGGGAAGTACAGAGATGCAAGGGTGCAATCATCCGTACGAAAGGTTAGGGGCTTACGCTCTAAGGCGGCCCTTCCCCTGCGAACATACACCACTCCGACAAGGAGGATCTCATTCCATATGTGGAAGAGTTCCATTCCTGTGGAGACGAGTGGTGTAAAAAATGTTCGAGTTGGGGGGACCCTTCGTGAGGGAGACGAGGTTGGGTCACAATTTAACGTCATGTGTTGACGACGTGGTGCTTGGCAGTTTAAAGTCCTGCAGCTCGGACGAGGTGGGTTCACTCCACACCCCTAGGACTTACATAACCGGTACTCTCTGGTCCTTGGGGAAGGGAAGGTTCCGTTAAGGCCATGGTAAAGGGGGTTCGTGGGACGAACCATCGAGGGGTCCACGTTAGTGTGGCTATGGGAAGAAGCAATAGCCGTTAGCATGCCTATTCGAAGAAGCATTAGGTGAAGAAATGCTACGGGAGGTATTGTCCATGGGACCTTGAAATCACATCGTACAAACCCGGAGGGTCGCACGGGAAGAGGAATTTCTAAGCAAAGGATTGTGCTTCGCGAAGTGGCGTGCATTGGCCTTAGCATGGGGCATTGGTGTGAGTGGGAGGTGCTTCGCGAAGTGGAACTGTGTTCACGGAGCACTGCCTCACGAAGAAGGGGTGCCTCGCGATGTAGGGTCCTGCAAAGCAGTGTGCTTCGCGAAGTGGAGCGGTCCTGCCTTAGCATAGGGATCACTAGTATGGGTTGGGTGTTTCGCGAAGCACAAGTGCTCCGCGGATGCCCGGGTTCTCATGGGAATCCCCTTCCTTCACGAATGCCCTTGAGCTTCGCGAAGGGCATCCCTCTCGGAAGAGGGGCTCAAAACGAGACAAAGCAGAGTCGTCTCGCGAAGTAGAAATACCTCGCAGAGCTCATGATTCCCAGGGAAAAGCGTGCTTCGCGATTCAGGAGAGGAGAAGCCGAAAGGTCAGATTGTCCGTCGGATCGTCCGTCCGGGACTCAGGGGGAGTCCAGTACTTATAGGTAAGGGGCGCCGCGATGCAGGGCTCGCGCGCCGCCTCTGGAGCTTCGCGGCTGCTCGCGAACGTCAAAGGTATTCTCAGAGGATTACCGCCTCTGGAGCTTCACGGCGGCTCGCGAACGTCAAAGCGGTTTGCGGAGCTTTACCTCCTCTGGAGCTTCGCGGCGGCTCGCGAACGTCAAAGCGGTTCGCGGAGCATTACCGCCTCTGGAGCTTCGCAGCGCCGCCAGGGTAGGGGCGCTTCGCGGCGGCTCGCGAACGTCAAAGCGCTTCGCGGAGCATTACCGCCTCTGGAGCTTCGCGGCGGCTCGCGAACGTCAAAGCGGTTCGCGGAGCATTACCGCCACTGGAGCTTCGCGGCGCCGCCATGGTAGGGGCGCTTCGCGGCGGCTCGCGAACGTCAAAGTGGTTCGCGGAGCATTACCGCCTCTGGAGCTTCGCGGCGCCGCCATGGTAGCGGCGCTTCTCGGCGGAGCTTCGCAGCAGCGCTTCGCGGCGGAGCTTCGCGAGGCAGCGCGCCGGCCTCTTTCGTTCCATTCTTGTGGGCCATATTTTTGCCGCCAACAAATGCCCCCCCTCAGACTTGGAGCCGCCGAGGGCGAAGGGTCGAAGTCTGAGGGATAATCGCCAAAATTGTATGTGGGTCACGATGCATCATCGCGAAGGGGGTCCGCGATGCTCTTCGGGGCCGCGGATCCGGACGCGCCGCGATGCTTCGCGTGAGTGAGGCGCGCCGCGATGCTCCGGGGTCACCGACTATAAATAGGGGGTCCGCACTCTTTTGTCTTCACGTGTCTTGTCTTTTTGTGTGCTCTCGACTTCGCGAAGCTCCGCGTACTCCGCGACAGCCCTCCGCGAATCGAGCTTCGTGGCGAACCGCGGGTCTCCGACTCCGCGTCCGCGTTAGGCGAACTTCTTGTCGGCCTTGGCCAGACTTCGCGACTTGGTCTCACGACCGATCTTCGCGATTCCACTTCGCGGCCGAACTTCGCGATTCAACTTCGCGGCCGAGCTTCGCGATCCAGGGGGAAAAATCTTTTCTGAGGGTCGGCATCAAAATGGCCCATCAAGAGGCTGTGCTGGGAGTGCTTGCAGATGCTGCTCGTCGGGATGAGATGGCCAACCGTCCAGGCATGGGGGAGATGATCCGGAGCAACTCAGACCACGCTTCTTTGACGGATCTGCTCTCGGAGGGTCAGAAAAATTACCCGCAGTGTAAGAAACTGCCGTTGTACGGCTTCAGGCTGAGGGATGACGTCTTCATCCCTGCGGCGAGAAGGGATTAACCAGCTTGCTGGTTCAGGAGCACACTGTGCCAGCACCAATGGTTCAGGGCGGCCGATGGTCATGCGCGGGAGGATTTCACACCCATCACCGCTGACTGTCTCTACAATCATGTGAATGATATCGATGGGAAGCCACTGCAACCGGAGACGTCCCCTCCTCTCTACCGCACCATGCTGAAGGCGGCTCTGCAGGATCCGAAGAAGGGATGGTCCGATGAGTGGGACCTGCGCCAGGGCGGCAACATTACCGATGACTGGGCTTGGCCCTACTGGGTAGGCGCCTCATGCAAGGAGTTCGAGACCGAGCTGAGGAGAGTGGGATTGTATGAGGCGGCATGGGCCTCCCAGTTCCACATTTACCAACCAAAGCAGCTGATGTCAGAACTGATGAGTAGATGGTCGTCCAGGACCAACACTTTTCACCTTCATCACGGGGAGGTGGGCATCAGCCTGTGGGATGTCCACCAGATTTCCGGGGTCCCGATCTTGGGGGCCATGTATGACGAATTCCTCCCCGTTGCCAGCGCGTGGGGGGATCCGGAGAAAATGTCGCGATTGGCGTCGGCGCTGATGGCACTCGTCCCTAGAGAGGACAAGGAGGCAGTGAGGGATGTCCACTTCAGATGATGGTTCAAATGCTTCCTGAATTTCCCAGAGAATCGAGAGTTCCCTCCAAGGCCTCGAACTTGTCCAAGGGAAGCCCAACGGGGAAAGGGGCACTCGTATTGGCGGGTTTTGGAGGACAGCCAATGGAAGACTTGGGGTTTTAGCGTCAGCACCGAACAACAGCCAATAGTCAGGCTGGCGGCGTTCATCGCGGCTCTCATCTGTGGGTGGATCCTACCAGTGAGAGATACAAGCATGGGGGTACGGCCCAGCTCGTTCATCATGGCGTCAATGTTGGCCATGGGGCAGCGAGTCAACCTGGGGATCCCGATGCTCACCAAACTGTACAGAATGATGCGGCATATTAGCGAGGGCAAGAAGCCGCCAAGAATATGCGGGACCTTCCACCTCCTGTATGGGTGGATCGCAGCGCATATCAGGGGGATTTACGAGTATCCAAACCCCATTTCGCCGTCGGGATCAGACTTTCGCCCCCCCCATTCTGAACGCAGTTGGGAGCTTCCCGTTCAAACTGGACGTTCCAATGGTGTTGAATCGGGTGTGGAGGGCGGATGAGTTCAATTTCCATCCCTTCCCATTGCCGACGTGGATTCTTACTGATGACAGGCAGGGAACGGACGAACATCGGGCTTACCTTCTGGCCTTTCGAGGTGGAGTTTTGGTGGATCGGATAAATCATGAGCCAATCTGTGAACCGTACACCCAGCATCGTTTTGCGAGGCAGTTCCGGTGCCTCCAGCGGCTGAACCCGTAGGTATACTGGGAGGTGCGTCACGAGGAGCACCTGTGTGTGATGAGGCAGCTGTGGCTCATGTTCACACGTGACGATAGAAAGATGCAGATCGCATTGCCTCCATCCACCGCCGCATTCAGATTAGTGAAGGAGTACGCCATCAGTTGGGAGGCCGCTTATCCGGGGGAGATGCTGAAGCATCCAATGAGCCGGGTTGGTTACGGTGGGCCTCCTCTATCTCGAGGTCGGGGTCAGAGGGCGGCCAGGGCCGCTCGCGGCAGCGGGGCTACCATGGCGGCGAGACCCGCACCGGCCGAGGGTATGGAAGCAGTAGTAGATCCGGTGATTCCGGAAGAGCAGGGCCATTCGGAGGGGCGGCCACTGAGGGGATTCCGTTGGATATCCACTTAGGATCCGGGGAAGCGGCTGCGTCACATTGACATGGCAGAAGATGCTTTCTTTCCGGAAGCATGGGACATTTGGGTTGTCAACCGGCAATTCCTCAGCCCACCTGAGATGTGGGCCCACCTGAATCGCCTCGGGATGGAATTGCCGTGCATAGGCCCAGTTCGGGCCGGATTCATGGTCTCTCTGGCGGAGGCGGAGCAATACCTGGACGAGCTGGAGGATTGCATCCACTCCAGCGGTGTTCCTCGCCCAAGGACGGATCGGGTGAGGGTACTGTTGAATCAGACGGTCCCCCCGCAGTTATCGGCTGCCGATCTGAGGGAGCACTTCCCCTTGCCGGAGGAATCAGAGGACTCCTCTCGGGAGGATGAGGCTTGCGGAGGGAGCCCGCTGGAGGAGGGCGAGGTCGGAGACCGAGGCTCAGAATCCGACAATTTCGCGGAGGCTCTCGAGGTAGCATTCCGAACTTCTCCCCTTACGATCTGTTCTTGGATCCTTATGGACTTCTCACCAATGATTGAGCCATGCAGGAGGAACTTGTTCGTAGGCCTCGTTCTCGCTCCTTGGCGGGTGGTGATGCGGGACCTTCAGAACCCGCGCCTATGGCCGCGTCCAGTTCTGTGTCTGGTGGGACCAGGGCACCCGAGGTGGCTCCTCCGAAATCTCCAGACCTTCCAACTGTATACGGGGGGCCTCGTCTTGGGGTCCCATCAGTACCGGCTCAGGAGCAGCGCTCGGAGGTCGATCTTCGTAAGTCTCCTCCATCGGTCTCCTCGTTGTCACATGTAGGCGATGACAACTAACGTTTATGTCTCTCTGTCAAAAAGTTCTTCGGCTAGCGTGGGCCGCTGCGGCGAGGTTGGTCGCGATGTCTACCGGCGTCCCTCCTAGGGGAATGCCGGTGATGGTGGCGATAGTCCCTCCATCTCCTCAAGCTGCGACGCACATCATCACTGGCAGGTCCGCCAGTAGGGTCGTACCCGAAATCATTGAGGTGGACTCCGAGGAAGAGGATCAACCGGTCGGTTCCAGTCCTGTCCTGCCTGCGTCGGCGTCAGGTGTCGTACCAGATTCGACACCAGATGCAGATCCCGCTGAGGAATTCCTGCAGTCATATCCTGCATACGAGCCTGCCAACCGCGCGGATTGGGACGAAACGGCCTCCGATGAGGAAGACATCAGCATAGTCCATCGCCGGTCATGGAAGCTGATCACGCGCTTTATCAGGGACACTCCCAAAGCGCAATGGCTGGCCGAAATGGATAGGCTCCACTCGCTGTTGCGCGAACTGTGTGCCAGGGGAGTGGATGCCCAACGCCCTCACGCGCTCATCCGAGACCTCATGGCTGAGAAGATCCGGGAGCATGATCGTGGGATGAGCATGGGATGGAAGCGGAGGAAGGCGACCAGCATTAGGAAGCTTCAGGAGGCTCAAGGTGAGGTCCAACAGATGCAGATCCGGGCCAACGAGCTTTCAGCCACTCTTGATGCGCAGTCTGAGCTCGTCTTACAATTGAAGGCCTAGCTGGCAGAGGCTGAGGAGCATATGGGGCAGACCTCTAGAAGGATGGCTACCATCCAGGACAAGGTAGAAAGGGCCAGGGCCAGAGTTGACGAATTACGCCCCGCCGCCGCTGAAGAGGAGCGGGAGTTGAATCAGCGGCAACAGGCTTTGGACGCCGCAAGTCAGCGGGCGGCAGAGCTGCAACGTTCTTTTGACGGGTTCAACCCGTCCATGGGGGAGATCAACCCCCGAGTATTGTAACAAAACCTAAAGAACTTTTATTAACACTTGTGTGCTTCAACTCTTTCTCTCTCCTTTGTTTTGAGTGTCGTGGCACGCACGATTTCCATAGTTGAATTGCCTTGTTACATCCCTACAATGTTTGCGGGACGTTTGACGACAATTCCACAAGCCAGTCCAGATTCCCGAAAGATGGGGAAGGCTTGATCGGAGGAGGAACTTCCAGGATAGCCGAATTACCGTTTCTTCAACGTGCTCTTATGCATGAATGGGGCAACGCCAGGGGCACTGAAATCGGTTCAAACATATGAAAATGGGATGTGTGAATCACGATACCCAAATTCGGAACACTGTGGGGATGGCGTGACAATAAAGGAAAACCGTTAACCGTGGCGGACAAATGGTATCCTTACTGTGTTAGCCTGAAATGGGGACCACAAATGAGCATTGACCGCTGACCATATTCGCAAAGCGGGATTTTATCAATTTGTTGTCGATCAATCCTTCGGGACATTGGCCCGTAACGGTAGGAGAGCCCTTGGGCGTAGTATCCAGGCCGTTATTGGGGGTCCCTCCAAACATGACCAGTCTTCCGGGATGTTGGCCCAGGACGGTAGGTGAGCCGATGCGGCATGAGACCAGACCATTAGGGGGTTCCTTCAGACATGAAAGAGGACGAGGGTCCGAATAAGGGTCGCGTAAAGCATGGAGCATGGAGTGGTGGTTTGTTCAAACAGAATCCAACACTTCGGTAGTCGCACCACCGTGGTGGGAGTACGCCAGATGGGCGCATCGGCCTGATCACAGATCATTCTTTCTTCCAGATAGGGCCTCTCTGGTGAGGGCTGGAAATGGGGAGGAACAAGATTTCGTGATTCCAGGGGCTGAACCCTAGGGGAAATGCCTGGGTGTCTCTACGTATCCCACGTGATGATGGGAATCAAGCCACACGTAGTTCTGGAAGCGCAGTTTAACGTCATACTGGACGGTGAGCAGTCTGACGGTGTTGGTACACATCCTGCCAAAACTACTAATCCCACGTGAGTCGTGCTCTGTGTGGGAAACAAGCAGTAGTGGTGGGAATTTCCGACCACAAAGGGGGCAGGTTAGGGAAAAGGGACACTCGGTGACTACCAGCCCAATGACATTAACACGATCATTTAGCGCACCTAGATGCGTGAAGAGAAAGAGCCAAGTATGATGGATTTCCACTTGAACATGAGGGAGTAGAAATGTGTGAATCATGACGCTCAAGATTCGGATCACGATGGTGGCGGCGTGACGATGGAGGATTACTGCTGACCATGTTCGCAACACAGCATCCTGTCGCGTTAGCCTAGAATGGGGACAAACAAATGAGGGTTGACCGTTGACCATGTTCGAAACACGGGACCATGTCACAAATGTTGTCAGATATCCGTAGGGACGTCGGCCCGAAACGATTGAAGGGCCCTTAGGTCCAGCATTCATGGAGAGCCCTTAAGCTTAGTATCCACGTCGTCCGAGGGACGTTTTGGATGTGGAAGAGGATGAGGATCCAAATAGCGAGCTCACAAAGCTTGGTCATGGGATGAGGGGAACGTCCCTATGAAAATCCCATGCTTCGGGCTTTTTGTCAAAACACATCTGAATACGGCAACGAAACGTATCAGTGTGAGGGAGCAGATTCCTTTCCCTTGGGATGATCTTAGTTTAGGGTCATAGAATTCGGACCATGGATGGGAAAAGGTATCAGGGGACGCATGACAACAAAACCTGACGTGAATGAGGACATAGTCCTACTTACCATGCGTTCTCCGGGGAAATGCTCGAGTCGAGGGACCGAACATAAGGGTTAGGTCGGGCCTGCGGGGAAGCACCCGGGTGCTCCTACGTATCTCATAAGGATGAGAATCAAGCCATACTTTGATATGCAAGGTGGCACGGTAAGGTACCAGTGCCAGGGGAAAAGGGGAGTGTGGACGTGGCCCTTGCACTAAAAGAAGCGGAATTTGATGTATCTTGTTTGTTCTTTAAGGTGAATGGGGTTTTTTTTTGTGAAGCGACCGGCCTAGAACAGTAGGTCTTGATGTCGCCACAAGAATCAATCTGTGATGGGAATTGACAATTGGCATGGCACATGACCAATACCCAACGTGATGTCCTCTACAGCGAGGTCACCACAATGCGGTGTCGTTTTTCGTCGTGCGGCCAGGACGATAATGTCACAGTTTATGGTCGTATGATAGGACCAAGCATGCATTTTATCATCATGCAGCGCAGACGTAGCAGAGACGATGCTAGGCGGGAAATGTGCGCAGTGTTATAAAACACAATTGACAGAGACATGATCCCACATCAAATTGTACGCCATCCGAAGAGGGAAACCTTAGGCTGAGGGGCCTATACAGGGGTGAAACAGGGAGAAAGACTGGCTTCTTGAATGGGTTGTACCAGGAGACAGGGTGTCTGGGTGGTCCTACGTGTCCCATAAGGATGGGAATCAAGTTGAACGTAGTCCCGAATGGATCTTAGTTTACGGTCTTAGAGCTCAGACCATGGGAGCCCCAAAGGGCGCCAGATTGCAGCTTTGTCCCCCTAGCATGCAAGGGTGCACTGAGGGATAGCACCAAAAGTGTCGAAAATCTACCTGGACATGATGGGGTGTAAAATGATGTGAATCATGCAACCAAAATTCAAGGACTAAAGGGGCTGGCGTGAAGACAGAGGATTACTGCTGACTATGTTCGCAACACAGCATCCTGTCGCGTTAGCCTGAAATGAGGACTAACAAAACGAGCATCGACCGCTGACCATATTCGAAACGCGGGATTTTATAGATTTGTTGTCCGAAACCCTGGGGGGGGCGTTGGCCCGTATCGGTAGGGGAGCCCTTGGGCGTAGTATCCAGGCCGTTCATGGGGGTCCCTCCGGGTGTGAAAGATGATGGATGTCCGAATAGAGGGGAACACGAAGCTTGATAAGTGGAAGGAACTTGATCAAGTTGAATCTGACACTCCTGGTCCTATACTAGAGTGCTCTTAATACATGGGTGAACCACTGCAAGGAGTCAAGGGACTCAACTGTGAGGGTGACCGAGAGATGGCAGGTCCCCGGGGTAAGGGGGCACGGTGCCCAAAACCTTGTATCATACCTACACATCCTCCTTCTGGAGAGGGATAAACCAAGTGGCCTAGGTGACTGGGAGATCAGGAGATCACCAGGAGGTGGGGCTGGACCCGAATCTTAAACATCCAGGTGGTCCTACGTATCCCATGAGGATGGGAATCAAGATACACATAGTTCTGAAGGGTGCCTTTTAATGTCATGTAGCACAGGGAATAGGAGGACTGAACCTCAGAATGGGGGTGTGCGTGGTGCAGCTATTGCAAACCCGACGTGAATGAGGATGTAGTCCCTCACTGCGCCACGCAGCCCTGTGGTCGGGGTCCCAATGGTAGGACCTGAGAGAGGTGAACTTGCTGAACTCAAGTTGGACCCAAAGACAAGGGGTCTTGAATGTAGTTTCAGATGAGTGTCTTAGTTTATGGTCTTAGATCTCGGACCGTGGGTGGTGACAACTCCCGAGTAAGCATAGATGTCAACCAAATCCCTAAGGCCACGTGAGATAAACTCGGTGTGGGAAACAAGGGGGGTATCCTCATTGCAATACTTGGGGCGTCCATCAAAGGGGAGTCAGCAGAGAGTTCCGAAAGACACTTTTGATGTAGCTTGTTCCTCGAACGCGCAGACGTGCACGGGGGAAAAGTACCAAGAGTCCCGAGACTCTACATGGACATGATGAAGTGATGAAGGGTGTGAATTGTGTACCCGACATTTGGGCTTAATGGGTTAGCGTGGCGACAGAGGAAAACTATTAACCATGGTGGAAACACAGCGTCCATATCGCGTTAGCCTGCGGTGGGAACAACAAACAAGCATCGACTGCTGACCATATTCGCAACGCGGGATTTTATCAATTTGTTTTCCAAAACCCCAGGGGGCGTTGGCCCGTATCGGTAGGAGAGCCCTTGGGAATTGTATCCAGGCCATTCTTGGGGGTCCCTCCGGGTGTGAAAGATGATGAAAGCCCTGATGCGGGGATACACAAAGCCTGGAAAGCGGGTGCAGATGTGTCTGAGTAAAGCTTGGCATTCCAGGTAATAAACCAGAGTACTCTTAAGCACATTGGTGAACCTCCGGAAAAAGGGATCGACGAAACAGCTCAGTAGGGGGGGGGGGAGCATGGCGTGATCATTACGAGATCATCGTGAATGAGGACATAATCCCACACCACACCATATGATCCCCTCACGGTGGAAGGATAGGCAAAGGGGCCAAGATGGGATGAGGATTCCCGAGAGATGGGGCTGGACCCGAATCTTGGACATCCAGGTGGTCCTACGTATCCCATTAGGATGGGAATCAAGCCACACGTAGTTCTTGAAATGCAGTTTAATGTCATACTGGACGAGGAGGGGAGAAATATACTCCGAAACAAGGGAGGTGTGCGGTATGGCGAAGAAGCCGACGTGAATGAGGACGTAGTCCTACACCACACCATACACCCTGGGTAAGAGGGAACCTGGGCCGTGGCCCGGAAAGGCCAAGGGGCCTAAGGTCAGGCATCAGTCAAGAAGGCCTGACTGGTTTGTAGTTAAACGTCTTACATGAGGACGAGGGGCCAGGGGCCCCAGGAGGCCAAGGGGCCTGAGGCTGGGCCTCGTAAGGGGAGTCGTACGACATGGTACATGATCCCGACGTGAATGAGGACGTAGTCCTACACCACACCGTACACTCCCGGTGAGAAATTGGGGAGAAGGCCCAGGGGGCCTAAGATCAGGCATCAGTCAGGAAGGCCTGACTGGTTTGTAGTTTAACGTCTTACATGAGGACGAGGGGCCAGGGGCCCAAGGAGGCCAAAGGGCCTGAGGCTAGGCCTCGTAAGGGGAGTCGTACGGCATGGTACATAATCCCGACGTGAACGAGGATGTAGTCCTACATCACACAGTACACCCTTATGAGGATTCCTGGGCCGTGGCCCGGATCGCTACCACCACCTAGGGGAAGTTTGTCACCTCGGGATGGGGTAGAGGGAATCACTGTTCTTAATGCCTGGGGCATCTCGTGGTGGACCCGAAGATCCAGGACACTGTTGACCATGTTCGGAACACAGCGTTCCTGTGGTGACTCGTATGGGGGCAACAAATGAGCGTCGACCGCTGACCAAATTCGCAACGCGGGACTTGTATCGATTTGTTGCTTGAAAACCCTCGGGGGCGTTGGCCCGTATCGGTAGGAGAGCCCTTGGGCATTGTATCCAGACCGTTATCGGGGGTCCCTCCGGGTGTGAAAGGTGACAGAATCCCAGTCATGGAGTGGGTGAAGCTTAGTTTCATCCATCCATGAAAGTGGCAAACACCTCCAGGGGGAATGTGCAGCTGGGTCGAGGCTTGCTCGACGTGGGTCGGGGCAAAAGTGTGCACCCTTCCATGTCTTGACCCGAGGGGAAGATTTTGGATTTTGGGCTGGGCCAACGGACGAAATGTCCGGGCGTTCCTACGTATCTCATAAGGATGAGAATCAAGCCATACGTAGTTTTTGAAGGCCATGCAGTTTAGCATCATGCGGTGAGGACGTGGGAGGATAGAAGAACGAGAGTGGGCGCATGGTGTGACCCTTACAATCTTTGTGCGAGCGGGGTTGCATAAGTGGGGCTAAAAAAACCTACCCCACGCTACACAAAGATCCTCCGAGGAAACTATTCCCAGGGGGGATAATGGAAGAGAAAAGCTTGGGGATGGGCTCAATACGAGGCGTCTGAGCATTCCTACATATCTCATAAGGATGATAATCAAGCCGCACATAGTTCTAGAAGTGCAGTTTAACGTCATGCGGGACGATGAGAAGCACCTCATTTGGGGATATGTATGGTACGAAAAGTAATCCGACATGAATGAGGACATAGTCCTACACCATACCATACAATCCCGCAAGAGGGTATGTCGGGGGAAAAAAAGGGGAGCGTGAGGCTGAGCCGCGGTCAAGGAGACCTGACTGGCTTGCAGTTTAACGTCTTGCAGTAAAGAAGGGGCCGGGGGCCCGAGGAGGCCAAGGGGCCTAAGCTCGAGCCTCGTAAAGGGGGGGGGGGGGGGCGTACGACATGGTACATGATCCCGACGTGAATGAGGACATAGTCCTACACCACACCGTACACCCCGGGTAAGAGATTGGGGGGAGAGGTCCGAGAAGGCCAGGGGGCCTAAAGTCAGGTACCAGTCAAGAAGGCCTGACTGGCTTGCAGTTTAACATCTTGCAGTAAGAACAGGGATGCAGTTTAGGGTCGTGGGGGACCATCTCACAGTTTAGGGTCGTGCTGGATCTTCTCACAGTTTAGGGTCGTGAAGGACATTCTCACAGTTTAGGGTCGTGCTGGACCTTCTCACAGTTTAGTGTCGTACAGGACCTTCTCACAGTTTAGGGTCGTGCATGACCTTCTCGCAGTTTAGGGTCGTGTAGGACCATCTCACAGTTTAGGGTCGTGCTGGACCTTCACACAGTTTAGGGTCGTGCTGGACCTTCTCGCAGTTTAGGGTCGTGCATGGCCATCTCACAGTTTAGGGTCGTGCTGGACCTTCTCACAGTTTAGGGTCGTGCTGGACCATCTCGCAGTTTAGGGTCGTGCAGGACCATCATTTGCCCTAGGAAAAGTATCGCTTGAGGAACATGGCATTGGTGGGAGGGGTTATACGCTCTCCATCTGTGGTCACCAAGGAGTATTCTCCATTGGGGTAAACCTTATGGATGATATAAGGCCCTTCCCATTTGGGTTCTAACTTGGGCGGTTTCCTTCTGGGAATCATTGGCGCTCGAAGGACCAATACCAGGTCACCCTGTAGAAAAGAGAGGAGATGAACCTTCTTATCAAAGGCTCTCGCTATCTTGTCCTGATGCCTTTCCAGATTGTGCAGGGCACGAAGCCAGTTCTCGTCCAGTGCCTCTAATTCAGCTAGACGGATCTCGGCTACCTCATCTGATGTTTGGTGATCATAAACTGCAGAGCGTAGCGACAGAAGCTGGATCTCAATGGGTAGGACAGCCTCAGCTCCATACACTAGGGAATATGGGGTCACCTTGGTAGAGTTGCGAGTCATCGTCCGGTAAGCCTAGAGGGCGTTGGGGAGCTTGTCTGGCCAACTCTTATTGTTCTGACCAACCATCTTTTGCAGAATGTTAGAGAGGGTCTTGTTGAACGCCTAGATCTGTCCATTCTCCTGCGCGTGGTAGCGGGAGGTATGGTTCGACCGGATGTCGTACTTAGCGCACAACTTCTTCAATTCAGCTGCTCGGAAGTTGGTGTCGTTATCGGTGAGGACGGCTTGAGGGACTCCAAACCGGTGGATAATGTTGGAGCTCACAAAGTCAACGATGGAACGGGCCTTGACTTCTTTGAGCGGAACTGCTTTTGCCCACTTGGAGAAGAAATCTGTAGCAGTCAGGATGAACCTACACTGGCGGGATGTTGCCGGCGGATACGGTCCCACTACATCAAGTCCCCATACCGCAAATGGCCCAGAGTACTTGGTGGGTTGGAGGGGTTCTGGCGGCTGATGCAAGAAGTTGGCGTGTACTTGGCACGCGTGGCATCTCTTGGCGTATCAAATACAATCGTGGATCATAGAGGGCCAAAAGTACCCCAACCACCAGATTTGATGGGACAGCTTCGACCCAGCTTGATGGGCGCCACAGGAACCGGCGTGAACCTCTTGCATAACTTGAGGTATCTTCCCTCCTTGGAGGGAACAGAGAAGGACACCATCGAAACTCTGCTTATAAAGGATCTGTTCCAGACTGGGGCCGCTCTGGAGGGTAAATTGCAGCGTGCAGCGTCGGATTCGCTCGCGTTCGGCCCGGTCGTCCGGGAGCTGACCATTTTGGAGATACTCGACAAAAGGTGCTCTCCAATCGGGGGTGGTTTCAACCACTGCGTCTGACGAACCCGGGACTCCCGATATGGAGGGTCCGGCGGTGAGATGACTTACCCGCAGGCTATTACGGTCCTCTTGGGTGACGGGGGCAATGACTCTATGGTGGGCCACGTGTATGACCAAATCATCTTGCTCGGGTTCTGCGAGCGACGCGGCTAAGCCAGCCAGGGCGTCCGCTTGGCCGTTCTGTGACCGCGGGACATGGGTAACCTCTGGCCGAGGAGAGAACTGGGCCATTTGGAGGACGGTGTACTCCAGCAACGGTGCAAGCTCTGGCTTCCTGACGACGTAGTCGCCATTAACCTATTTGATTACCAGATCGGAATCTCCCTTCACATATAGATGGGGAACATGGATCTCAAGGGCCAACTCAAGGCCGGTGATAAGAGCTTGGTACTCTGCCTCGTTGTTTGTACAACCTTCTGACAACAGGAACGAGTACGAAAGGACGACCTGCGCCGGGGTAATGAAGACAATACCCAGACCCACTCTGTTGAGCTTGGGGTCGTTGAGCCTTCTACCGGTGGGGCTCCGGGAGGCGCCGTCGAAATGCATTTTCCAACAGGGGACAGCATGATCGACTGAGAGGATCGTCTCATCAGGGAAATCTAGGTCCAGGGATTGATCCGCAGAGGTTGGATGGGCAGCTAAAAAGTCTGACAATGCCTGTCCCTTCATGGCCTTCTGAGGTATAAACCTTATATCAATATGTTGGAGAATCACCGCCCACCGTGCTAGTCGGCCAGTCAGCATGGGGCGGTTCAGGATTTACTTCAGTGGATATACCCGAGAGATCAATTGCACCTCGTGGTGTTGCAGGTAGTGCCACAACTTCTGCATGGCGAAGACGAGCGCAAGACAGCTCTTTTCGACAGGGGAATATCGAATCTCCGTATCGAGAAGCATGCGGCTAAGATAGTAGAGACTATTCTCAGTACCCTCGTTGTTCTTCTGGGCGAGCAGCGCACCGAGGGATCTCTCCAGGGCGGTCACGTAAAGGACCAGTGGCTTTCCGGAGACGGGTGGCATCAAGACCGGAGGTTGGAGAAGATACTACTTGATTTCCTCGAAGGCGGTCCGACACTCCTCATCCCATTCATAGGTGGCTCCCTTCTTCATGAGCCGAGAAAAGGGATTACACTTGCCGGCCAGATTCGCAATGAATCGGCATATATAGGCTAAGTGGCCCTGAAGGCCTCAGAGCTCCCGAATGTTGCTCGGGGGAGGCATTTGGCTGATGGCCTTGATCTTCTCCGGGTCGATCTCGATACCTCGCTATCTGAAAACAAAGCCCAGAAACATCCCAAAGGTGACTCCGAAGGCACACTTCAGCGGGTTCATCTTCAGGTGACGGGAACGGAGGAAGCCGAGCACTTTCTCAAGGTCTCTGAGATGGTCCTGGCACTGATGCGACTTGACTACGAGATCGTCCACATAGCATTCCACCAATGTCCCGATGATCGGTTTGAATATGCGATGCATGGCCCTCTAATAAGTGGCACCAGCATTCTTCAAACCGAATGGCATTACCTGGTAGTAAAAGATACCCTGGGGAGCCCTGAAGGCAGTGGACTCCTTGTCTTCGGGGGCCATCCGGATCTGGTTATACCCGGAATACCCATCCATGAAAGAGAGGGCTTCGAATCCGGCCGTGGCGTCAATCAACAGCTCCGTCACCGGTAGTGGGAAGTCATCCTTTGGGCAGTGGCGATTAAGATCGTGGAAGTCGATACTGACTCTGATCTGCCCATTCTTCTTCCTGACTGGCATAATGTTGGCAAGACACTTGGGGTACTGGACCTCCTTAACGAAGTTGGATTTGATTAGCTTATCAACTTCGGCTTCAACCATGGCACCATGAGAAGGGTGCATCTTCCTGGGAGGCTGCTTAAACCCACGATGTTTTGCCGGGAGGCCCAGACGGTGGACGACCACTTGGGGATCCAGTCCTGGCATCTCATCGTAACTCCAGGCAAACACATCACGGTGCTGTTTGAGGAAGTCTACGTACTGCTGCCGCTTCTCGAGGGACATGGCCGCACTGATCAATGTGGGTCTCGGATCTGCCTCGCTACCGAGGTTCACCTGTACCAGTTCATTAACCGTGGTAGAGACGCCTTCTTCAAAGGCTGGGGGAGCATCCTCCAAGTCTTCCTCCCCAGCCGTAGGGGGACTTCCCGCGACGGAAGATACTTCTGGGCTCTCGAAACTCGAGGGGCAGCCGGTGCCGGCTCGGACAGCAGTGGTCATCACATCAGGAGACTCACTTGTCGTTGAGACCATAGCAATGAATGCATTTGATCCTATCCCATCTGGCCTCCGGCCTAAGGGTCCACGCTTGATGATATCAAAGTAGTGGTGACGTGTCGGCCTGAGTCGGTTAATTCCAGCCCGGCGGAAGAGACACGTATGGCGCACCGCCTTTGTCATGAGCTTGACGTCCCGGTACCGTACAGGGGTAGGAGGTTCCGGGATGACCCGAGCCTGGTTGATGTAGGAGTACGAGGTGATTTTCCGCCATCGCTTGGACACGGGAACATGCCTTCCTTGCGTACCCGAAACAACAAAACATTGTCCCATGTTGGGGGTCGTGGCCTCCAATCGGTGGATCGGGAGGATGTAGGCGTCGTCCATGCTTGCCCAGGGATCACTTGTGACCGGGGAGGGCTCATCCTCGCTTACCAGGATTTGCTTGTCCTTAATTTTGTAATAACCCGCATCTAGATAGCGGGCCTCACAAGAAGCAAAAGGGGACGCGTCTCCTTGGAGCACGCCTACTCGACCGTTGAGCGAGTACTTGAGGAACTAGTGATACGACGAGGGGACCGCTGCATGCATATGGAGCCATGGCCTACCCATCAATGCGTTGTAGGCGGTGTCCTGAGAAACAACCATGAACTCGGTGCTGACAATTAAGCCACCGAACTGAGTCTTCAGGTGGATCTTGCCGACCGGGGTTTGCTCTGTCCTGTCGTACCCCTAGATCCTGAGGTCAGAGGGAGTCAAATCACCTTCGGACAGACCCAGCTTTCGCAGCGTCCGGGTCGGAATTAGGTTGATTCCAGAACCCGTGTCAACGAGGCAGTGGCGGACTTCCATGCCGTTGAAGTGGCCAGTGATATACAGTGTGTGGATGTGCCCCTGTATGGGAGGGTCCTCATCTTCACCGGATAACGAGATAACCGCCTGACATTCGGCGTTTTCAATCGTCTCGGTATGGAAGGCTTCCGCAGCTGCTACTTCCGTCTCGAACTGGAAGGGGATCCTTAGGGCCTCGGCAAGTGCCTCGCGCATTTCAGATGATAGGCCCAGGGCCTCAAGGATGGAGAGCCTCACCGGAATGCCGACCAGGTGCTTCAGAACATCGTACTTTCATGCCAAACGTGAACCTCTGCTTACAGGAGGTCGTTCGGCATTTGGATGCACAACGGGTCCGACTGGCTGAATCGGCGAGTAACTAGTACTGGGTACATCTTGCTTCCTACCAGTAGAAGCCTCAAGAGTAGTCGTCGGGCTGGGATCGGGCTGCAGAGGCTGGCATGTAGCCGGGCAAGACTGACTATGATACGGACAAGGCGGCTCCCCCCGATCCAGTAGCACGAACGACAGTGGAGGTAGAGCCAAGGGTGTTGGATGGGTCTGCGCGTGCTGAGATCTGCGCTGAGCCTGCTGCCTGGTCTCGGTAGCGTGCACGGCTTGGCCACAAGTGCCTGCTGACGTACCTCGATGACCGGTGCGATTGTGATTCCGCTGACGTTGACGTCGGCTGGAAACGTTGGGGAGGTCTGCCTGGGGTTCCCCCTCGTCGGGGGTCATATAGGGCTTTACCATCTCACGATGTTAACCGATGCGTACCCTTGACTGTCGCTCGAAGAGTCATCCACCGCTTGGTGGATTCTGGGAGGAATCCCCATTTCGGGGGGCATAAAGTCGCCGGGAGTGCGGGACGACGACGGAACTGGCGGTGCACGTTGCTTCTTCTTGCGTCGCCGCTGCTTTCCCTTTTGGGCAGAGGTCAACTGTGAAGACGATGTGGAGGCACCAGCTATCTCTTCTGAAGGTTCTGACTGCTTCAGGCGCGCCCGGATGATACCCTGGGCACGGACGACGATTTTTCGAGCCATCCAGTTGTCGTATTTCTAGGACCCGCGGCTAGGGACCTTCTGCCACTCACCTTCGCTGTCGCTGCTGATTTCTGATCCTGCAAAGACGCCTGCCACTTGCGCCGGCACTGGGCCCAACTTGACTATGTTGTTGTTGACCTGGTCCTGAAGCCAGTATTTAAACACATAGCATCGCTTGAGAGTGTGCCCCAGGATCTGATGATAAGGGAAGTAGTTGGGGTGATCGGTGAGATGTGCCTCTGCCAGCCTTCTGCACTCAGGCAGATGCACAATCCCTTGCTCTAGAGCACTTCAGAAGTAGCCAGGGACCTGATTTTTGTTGAACGAATATGTCTGGTACCTTCTTTCTGGATAGGGGGCCCTGGGGGCCTTGTCCTGTCGAGGGACCGGTGGGGCCTGCCGAGGAGGCGGCGCCAGGTTGTCTCGCCTAGGTGGCGGTGGCGCATTGCGCGGGGGAACCTGTCGGTTCTGAGGCGGTCACTGCTGGGCAGGAGCCTGTGCTTGAGGTGGAGGACCTCTACGGGGTTGCGGGGGTGGTGCCGCCGGAAACAATTCAAGCTGCCTCGGGGCTTCTATTTGAGCCACCGCGGCGGGTTCAGCCCTGGCGGCCCTCCTGGATGGGATCATAGGGGGCAGCAAACGTGCCTGACTGGCCTGTTGCAGGGCCTCCTCGAGGCGCTGGGCCTTATCCGAGAAATCTCTGAACCCTCCAGGGTAGTTCTGGGTAATCAAGGAGGGTACCAGCTCTGTCTTGACGTTATCCACGCACATCGTCAGTAATTTCTCCTGAGTCAGTGGCATATCGAGGGAATACGTAAGTCCTTTCCACCGGGCGATGAAATCTGCAACCCGCTCATCAGGCCTCTGTTTACACTTGAAGAGGTCCGCAATGCTGGTATTTCGCGTGGTGGATCTGAACTGGTATAAGAACTGCCGGCGAAGATCCTCCCAACTGGTCACCGATCCGATAGGGAGCTGGCTGTACCAGACGAATGTCGGACCTTCCAATGTCTGTACGAAACATCGGAGCTTGGCGGCTTCTTGCTGAGCCGGGGTCCCCAGCATTGGGCCACACCTGGAAGAGAACTGAGCCAAGTGCTGGGGTGGGTCCCCTGTCCCGTTAAAAGGCGAGAAAGTGGGGTTTCCAAAACCCGGAGGCGCGGGCATATCATCCACCCACGCGGGATAAGGCTTGCCATCCGGTGGGACCGCCACCTGCCGCGTTTCCAACGTCTCGAGGCGGGATGTGAGTGCCGTAATAAGGTCCTCCGGGTTGGGGTCCCTATCTTGATGGGGATCCCTAACCACAAGTGCATTTCTAGGTTCTTCAACACGGTAGACGGCTTCGGCCACTCCTGGGTCAACTGGCTAGACGACCCGCTGGGCGACTGGGGGAACCCGTGTTGGATTCTTCAGATTGTCCCGTCGCTCGGGGGGGTTTTGCGAGACATATCGCGCCCTCTTGCCGTATATTCCGGCTTCCGCCCTGTCTGCGGCAGTAGCATGATCAGGGTGGCCCGGAGGCATCTCGCCGGGGGGAAATTGTTCCTGCCCCTGCTGCCCCTGCTGCCCCGGCCTGGGATTACCGTAGTCGGGTCATCGCTCTGCGGCGCATTCAGCCAAGAGTTCGTCAACCAACATTTTCTGCTCAGCAAGCTGCTGGCGTAACGTGACCTTCTCAGGATCTTCGTCCGTTTTCTACATAGAGGTGGACGGGTCAGAGAGCTTGACTGTTCCGATGTTCTCCTTACCCTTGCCGGTGCTTCGACCGAGTGCCAGCGACTTGGTGGGTACGGGGAGACCTAGCAGGTTCCTCTGATGACAGGTAACTCTCCCTGACGGGTCGAGCAGCGGCGGTACGCCCTCGGATGGTAAGTCTCCATCAAGGAACTCAATCTCATCTTCCTTATCCACAACGTCGGCCATGTGGACTGTGACCCCTCTTGAGGGCATATCCTCGATGTCACATAGCGAATCGGGCTGCCGTCGGATAGGGTCGAAGAGGAGAGCAGCATAGTGTCCCCAACCACGGACTTGCACATGGGGGGTGGCTTCCCTGACAATTCTGCGGAGTGCTTTAAGACTCTGAACCCATTTTCATTGAAGGGCGCTCTGGTGGCCTGGATACTCAGGGTGCTGGGCTACAAGAAGTGCGGCTGCATCGATCAGGCGACATTGCTCGCCGATTTCTTCGAAGTGCTCACGACTTCTGGGGTACACCACCCGTTCAAAAAGGAGGCGGAAGTGTGTCGCCCACAGGGTTTGGCAAAAGTACCCCACGTCTTCAGGGGTAAGAGACTCTGGTATGCGGAAATTCAGTGCCGCCGTCGTCCAGAACTTCTCCGGGAAGTAATCCGCCGCAAGGATACTCCAGAATCTCCTACGCTCGGACTCAGGGTCTGGAACTGTGTTTCCCCACTCGTCAACCGGGGGAGGATGAGGAACCGGAAGCGGTACCGAGGTGGACTTTTGGGATAATAAGCTCGGCGGTGGAGAATACGGAAAACGAGCTAACTGGCCGCCGAATTCCGGGCCATCCTCCGAAGAGTGAGGTGACCTGGCCACGATGTCACGATATGATGGGATGATAATCACAGCTTCCGGCACAGGAGCCGCGACTACCGGCGACAGGTCGTGTCGTCGCTCTACCGTCGTTGGCCCCCAAAATAACTCTACGTGATCCCTGGTAGAGGTAGAGGGATCTTCTGGTGAAAGAGGCGGTGATTGTGTGGTCGAGACCTACGGAATTCCCAGGATTTCTTCCTCCTGGATGTACCTGCGGAGAGAGACGGGAATCCGGTGGACCTCAAATTCTTGGAGAACGAGGCTGACGCGTCTCGTTCCTGCCCCGGTACTTGATATAGAGAAGCGGGGAGAAGGTTCCATCGCTGAATCGCATTCCGCTTCCGAATCGGAGAAGCGGGCAGGTTTGATCTCCACCTGGGCCTTCCCAGGATTCTTCTTGTGGTGGTGAAAACCCGCTCTTTTGCCCCTGGGTGGCTCTTCGGGACAGGGTTGACCCCTATCAGGCAGCCTCGGGGCGGCGCTGGTGCCGTGGCGGAGAGGGCCCCCACTCGAGACAGCCGGGGTTCGAGGGGCACCAGGGCAAATTTCGAAGGGTACATGGGGAGGACCTCCATGAACGGTACCCATGTGGGCGGGGCCTCTGTTGAAACTGGCAGGAGCATGGGGAAGACCTCCATGGTCGATGCGAGTGGAGCGAGGCCGACCTTCACTCCTCGAGTTGCTGGGGCGAGGAGGACCTTCGCCGGTTGCAAAGAGGACGTAGGGAGGCCCCCCCACGTTGGAGGAGGACCGGATGGATGGTGCCTTCAGAAGGATGGACTTCATACCCTGTACAGCGGGCGCGGGAAATGCTTCCGCGCTGAGCGCCACTGCCGCAGGGCAGGTCTTCCTGTAGGATGGGGGCAGCACGAGGCATGCCTCCATGACGAACCTCGAAGCGGGGAAGGCCCACGCTCTGTGGAGTAGTGGTATGGGGAGGACCTCCGTACGGGGTGGCATCACCGCGGGTTAGATCGCGGTGATCACCACTAGGGCCCGCAACCCGGAAAGTCAACCCATCCTGCCCATGGGGCAGTTGGGGTCTCAATCTTGGTTGGGTGAAGGGGTGCCCCTTCTCAATGTACGCGGGGGCTTCATAATGCATGTCGGCGGTGGCTCGGGCCACTGTAGCTGTCGACGTGGATGCGCCTGAGCGAGCGTCCTCATCCCGGGCCCGGCGCGGACGTCGGGTCAGGCAGGCCGGTGCAGGTGGTGCAGGGACGTAGTCCGCCTGTTCTTCCGGCGGGGCCGGACGGCGGCGCTGACGTGGCCGGACGGGAGCTCTCGCCTGGGGTCCCCGGGTCGGGGCCCTGAGCGGACTGAGCCGGACATCGCCTGCCTCTTCAGAGTAAGGCGAAGAGTCGTCAAGGCGTTCCAGGGATAGGCTCCCGAAACGGTTGAATGTCGGGGTGGGGAGCAGGGGCTCCCTACGAGGCCTGTTAGGTCGGCGTTGACGGCGGGGCTTGGAGGCCTCCAGGTCCAGGCGGGCCATATCCCTGGTTGGGATGACCCCTTCTTCCTCATACCTGCGCACGAGGCTGTTGATCACCATTTGTTGGATGACCTCTGATGGGGAAAGGGGACGTCGGCGACCCGTATTCCGTGACGTGGCAGCCATCGTGGCGGTAGTGGCGCCATGTGGAGTGGTCGTCGTGGTGTTTCCCCTGCCTCTGCGTGGGCGAGGAGCGGATAGTGACCGCATCTCCGAAATAGAAACCTGGTTCCTGGGAAACGAAGGGATCAACTCATCAGTACTGAGAGGAAAAAGGATTGACAGCCAGTGCCCCAGCGTTCTTCCATCCTCCATGTCTGTGATAAGGATCCATGCCAACACGCTGCAGAGTGGAGTGCCCCACGTTCTACTATCCCGACTTCCGGTGAGTTTCACGACAGGATCGCTATTTGCTTGGCAGGACCAGGCACCAGATGTCTGGATCCGGTGACACGTCAATCTACTGGTGTCTCGAACGCTACTAATCTCCATGCTGAGGAGAAGAATTTCACGTCGGGTTCACCATTTCTATTTCCGACGCTTTCGTTGGGGAACGTGCATCCGTCTGCGGGGGACGCGCGGCTTTGATGCCCCGCATTCCCGCTTTCCAAAGGCAGGCGGCATTCGCTCCTTATTCAGGGACGTCTGCTCCTTGATCGAAACGGGATGATGGGAGGTCGGTTCTTCCTCCTGTGGATTCCTCCTCAGAACTCATCACCTAGTCCGGGTCTCCCTTATAGATTTAATACGTAGTTCGTGAAACTCTTCCCAGTGCCATGTTTCCATGGACACCGGTTAATTACACTGCTTCTGTCGGGACATTCCAAAGGGTCCAGTCAGGGCAGCAACCTTCGGTCAGGGGAGTAGTCACGTTGAGGCATCAGTAGCGTGTCTGGATGCTGGGGTACCTGGCATGTCTGTCTGTTATCCTTGATCACAAGGCTTCTCGAGGGCGTGGAAGCCCGAGGCATCCCACATCGAGCGCGGGGAATTATATGTCATAGACACATATCTAAGGTTTTCCTCAACTTCCCGTGTTCAACATAGGGTATGTCGCAAGGTTAACGTCCAGCGGAGACAGATCAACCCAACTAGAGAATTAGCTAGGGTAGATCGGATTGAGGGATCCTCCTTGAAGGGATATCGACACCGGGGCTAGCTCGTGGGCGATTGGTGAATTGAGTAGAAGGAGAGTGAAGTGGGACCATCGCAGGGGGCGACAGTGAAGTTGGGCTTGAGCCTTGACGAGGCTTCCTACGTATCCCCGTAGCAGGGAATCAATGTCCGCGTAGTTCGGGTTGGTGCCGGTAGACCGACGTGAATGTGGACCTTGGCCAGATGAATGTCGTCGGCGAACGAACGTGAAGGTGGACCTTGGTCCAATGAGCATTGTCAGCGTACTGGCTTGAAGGTGGACCTTGGTCCGATGGGCATCGTCAGCGTACCGACGTGAAAGTAGACCTGTGGGTCCACTAATGGTGGGCTTGAACCTGGGGAAGGTTTCCTATGTACCATGCCTTGACATGGATCAAAGACCTTGTAGTTCAGAGATTACAATTTAATGTCATGCAGGACGATAGTGAACCGTGTCATGAATAAATGACGGGCTGTGGGTGTCGGTGAACCGACGTAAGTGAGGGACCTTAGTCCGATGGGAGTTGGGGGGGGGGGCTTGGCACATCGACAATGAGACGGTCTGGGCCAATGCTCGTTGGTCTTGAACCTCAGGGAGGCTTCCTACGTACCATGCCTTGACACGGATCAAAGTCCTCATAGTTCTGATTGGGGAATATAGTTTAACGTCATGCGGGACGGGGGTGAACCGACGTGAATGAGGTCGGGACGACCGGATGGTGGATTTGAACCTCGTAGAGGCTTCCTACGTACCATGCCTTGACATGGATCAAAGGCCTCGTAGTTCAATTGGGATGGGTCGCAATGGCTTACCACTGGACCGGGATGCAGTTTAACGTCGTGCTGGATGGGGTGGAACCCGACGTGAAAGACGGGTGGGCTTGAACCTTGTGGAGGATTCCTACGTACCATGCCTTGACATGGATCAAAGACCTCGTAGTTTAGGGATTGGGCTTTTCGGTGAACCAACGTGAAAGTGGACCTTGGCCCAATGGGTGGTGGGCTTGAACCTCATAAAGGCTTCCTACGTACCATGCCTTGACATGGATCAAAGACCTCGTAGTTCAAATGGTGGGTGTGTCGGTGAACCGACGTGAAAGTAGACCTTGGTCCACTACTGGTGGGCTTGAACCTCATGGAGGTTTCCTACGTACCATGCCTTGACATGGATCAAAGACCTCGTAGTTCAAAAGGTGGGTGTGTCGGTGAACCGACGTGAAAGTAGACCTTGGTCCTCTATTGGTGGGCTTGAACCTCGTGGAGGCTTCCTACGTACCATGCCTTGACATGGATCAAAGACCTCGTAGTTCAAAAGGTGAGTGTGTCGGTGAACCGACGTGAAAGTAGACCTTGGTCCACTGTTGGTGGGATTGAACCTCGTGGAGGCTTCCTACGTACCATGCCTTGACATGGATCAAAGACCTCGTAGTTCAAAAGGTGGGTGTGTCGGTGAACCGACGTGAAAGTAGACCTTGGTCCACTATTGGTGGGCTTGAACCTCATGGAGGCTTCCTACGTACCATTCCTTGAACTGGATCAAAGACCTCGTATTTCAAAAGGTGAGTGTGTCAGTGAACCGACATGAAAGTAGACATTGGTCCACTGTTGGTGGGCTTGAACCTCGAGGAGGCTTCCTACGTACCATGCCTTGACATGGATCAAAGACCTCGTAGTTCAAAAGGTGGGTGTGTCGGTGAACCGACGTGAAAGTAGACCTTGGTCCACTATTGGTGGGCTTGAACCTCGTGGAGGCTTCCTACGTACCATGCCTTAACATGGATCAAAGACCTCGTAGTTCAAAAGGTGGGTGTGGGTCTGGGTCGGTGCTCACTCTAAGCCCACGTGAGTCATGCTCGGTGTGAGAAACAAGAGGTTGCAAGGACCTGACGATCACGTCGCGAAGGGTGCGTCTTTGAGAAGCAAAGAGGGGCTTACGCGTTGGGCGGCCCATGGTGTTGGGACTTACTCCAGGATGGAGGCCCGTATGGGGGTGCCTCGTTCCCTATCACTCCCTCCACTGACCTTGGTAGTGGGGAAGTACAGAGATGCACGGGTGCAATCATCCGTACGAAAGGTTAGGGGCTTACGCTCTGAGGCGGCCCTTCCCCTGCGAACATACACCACTCCGACAAGGAGGATCTCATTCCATATGCGGAAGAGTTCCATTCCCGTGGATACGAGTGGTGTAAAAAATGTTCGAGTTGGGGGGACCCTTCGTGAGGGAGACGAGGTTGGGTCACAGTATAACATCATGTGTTGAGGACGTGATGCTTGGCAGTTTAACGTCCTGCAGCTCGGACGAGGTGGGTTCACTCCACACCCCTAGGACTTACATAACCGGTACCCTCTGGTCCTTGGGGAAGGGAATGTGCTAGTAAGGCCGTGGTAAAGGGGGGTCGTGGGATGAACCATCGAGGGGTCCACGTTAGCGTGGCTATGCGAAGAAGCAATAGCCGTTAGCGTGCCAATGCGAAGATGCATTAGGCGAAGCAACGCTACAGGTGGTATTGTCCATGGGACCTTGAAATCATATCGTGAAAACCTGGAGGGTCGCACGGGAAGAGGAATTGCTAAGCAAAGGAGTGTGCTTCGTGAAGTGGGGTGCATTGGCCTTAGCATGGGGCATTGGTGTGAGTGGGAGGTTCTTCGCGAAGTGGAACAGTGTTCGCGGAACACTGCCTCGCGAAGAAGGGGTGCCTCGCGAAGTAGGTTCCTGCGAAGCAGTGTGCTTCGCGAAGTGGAGCGGTCCTGCCTTAGCATAGGGATCACTCGTATGGGTTGGGTGTTTCGCGAAGCACAAGTGCTCCATGGCTGCCCGGGTTCCCTTGGGAATTCCCTTCATTCGCGAACGCCCTTGAGCTTCACGAAGGGCATCCCTATCGGAAGAGGGGCTCAAAACGAGACAAAGCAGAGTCGTCTCGCGAAGTAGAAATACCTCGCGGAGCTCATGATTCCCGGGGCAAAGCGTGCTTCACGATTTGGGAGAGGAGAAGCCGAAAGGTCAGATTGTCCGTCGGATCGTCCGTCCGGGACTCAGGGGGAGTCCAGTATTTTTAGGGAAGGGGCTCCGCGAAGTAGGGCTCGCGCGCCTCCTCTGGAGCTTCGCAGCGGCTCACGAACATCAAAGGGATTCGCGGAGGATTACCGCCTCTGGAGCTTCGCGGCGGCTCGCGAACGTCAAAGCGGTTCGCGGAGCATTACCGCCTCTGGAGCTTCGCGGCGGCTCGCGAACGTCAAAGCGGTTCGTAGAGCATTACCGCCTCTGGAGCTTCGCGGCGCCACCATGGTAGGGGCGCTTCGCGGCGGCTCGCGAACGTCAAAGCGGTTCGTGGAGCATTACCGCCTCAGGAGCTTCGCGGCGCCGCCGTGGTTGGGGCGCTTCACGGCGGCTCGCGAACGTCAAAGCGGTTCGCAGAGCATTACCGCCTCTGGAGGTTCTCGGCGGAGCTGCGCAGCGTCGCTTCGCGGTGGAGCTTCGCGAGGCAGCGCACCGGCCTATTTCGTTCCTTTCTGGCGGGCCACATTTTTGGCGCCAACAATATTTTAATAATATTATTAAAAAACTCTTATGAAATATAAATGATTATATAATTTTGGTGATGTCAAATTTAATTTCTAAAAGGGGTTGAGAAATATTATTTTCAAAAAAACATATCATTTCTTAAAAAATATATAATTTTTTACAGATGAAATTCAATTTTTTGGAATTTTATTTATATAAAATGAATACAATTTTTTTGAAATAGTATATTGAAATTATGAAATAGTGAAAAATTAACTATTTTCATAGATAGTTGATTAGATGGGTAAATATTTAATAGCATATTAATATACATTGATTATTATGAAATCAGAATTACCAAAATATAATGTAATAATTTTAATAAATTATATCCTTGAAAAATAAACATTTTCCATTAAAAATAATGTGATATTATATTCATTTGATTAATTTTTATAGGCATTATGAATCCTAAAAAACCATTAATATATTTTAATGGTTTAAAATAATTTCATTATGATAGTGACACAACTATACATTAGAAATGGGAAAATATAAATATGTGTGGCCATTGGTCTTATAAAATAAAATCAACTGACATTTGGAAGAAACCATGTAAATAACCATTGGATGGTTTTCCATTTATGTTGTTTTATAATACAGATCCCAAAACCTTATCAGTAAAGAAATCCCCTTAATTTATAACATAAAACCAATCCGGATTTCAAATATATTATATCAAACTCCTTGAAGGACGACTATTTTCTTACCTACACTCTCTAGAGTCCCCATAAGGCAACCCCATGATCTCAAGGAGCCCATCCCCAGCTTTATGCATCACACAGTGAAGTAAGTTATCCTCACCATCCTCACCTAAATTCAACTTAAGCACATAGTTTTTAATTACTCTTATTTATTTCAAATATTTATATTATAATTTATTTAAAATAATTATTTTATTATGAATTTAATTTAATATTAGTGATATATAATTAATCCACTCTCATTTCACAAATAAAAAAGTCGTTACAGGGCTGCAATTATGTAAGGGAACTTCCACTCTAATATTTTTATAAAAACTTTTTTTATTGTGTCTATAAATGTACTTTTTTATTATTATTGTATGTTTTTATACATATACACTTTACAATCCATTTTATTTATAAATTATGATATCATCATTTCACTTTCATTCATCCTTGCATTATCCATTTTGTATTCCCATTTCCATCTAGAAATACAATGTGAATTCTTCCCTTTATTCATGTTTATTAATTATCTTTTTTTCCTTTTACTTAAAATTTCTAATGTTCCTGAATGTGTTTCCATTTTCTTATTAATACCCATTTAATTTATAGCTGATTGAAGACCATTTCGCTCTCATCATCCAATTTTATGAATCTTTATGTGATTATGTTATGTTGCGAATATGTCACCATTGTTTCCCATTATATGGATATTGTGTTGTGAACACCGTAGGAATTTCTTATTAGGGTGTTTACATTTAGGAAAATATAATTTTTTATTTTGGACATACATATATTTTTTCTACACTAAAATATCATGGAATAAATTATTATATATAATGAATCAATGTTGTATGATCTATATGGAACACTCTTTCATGACAATGAAATTAATGTGATAGTTACACCCTAAATTATATAGTTATCTTATGAATTGGTAGATTTTTAGTATCCTGATATGTCATTAAGGGGCTGGGAGTGAACTTAATTCATTAATGTGACATTTTATACAAAGAAGTCTTAGTGATTTATACATGACAATTATTTACGATATATTGTTTTTACTTTTTTCCACTTTTCCAATGTTATAATTATCATGTTATACAAAGAATTATTTTTATTTTTACTTTTATACCAAATTGACATAATAACTATCTATCATGTATTATCATCTTCATAGTATTATTTGTTTATTCACATAAGGGGATTTATAGCTCATCCCTTTCTTAGGTTTGTCACCATGTATCATGTGGAATTTTAAAAGCCATCAAATTTTAGAAGCATATTATAGATGTTTTCAATATTTTTGTTTTATCCCATGCTCAATATGTTATGATATATACCTAATTCCTAAAGACTAAGACATAACAACTATTTAGATTGTATTAAGATTAATTTTATGTAAAAATCATGTATTAATGTGAAATGATAAATTGGTTTTTTATAATCCCATGTCCATTAATGAAATGAATAAACCCAAAATAGTGGATGTATATATATATAATATATTGAATAGATATTCAACATCATTTATAAAATTGAGAATATAAATGATAATTTTGAAACATTCATTCGCAAGGCACCGAAAATTTGAAGATGAGATTCCATGGTACATGATGAGTGGTATGGGGATGTGGATTTGAAGGGTTTCTATACATCCTCTTCAATTAGTTATTATACATTCATGGAAAATATAAAAGCATAAGTGGTTTCTCTATTTTCACTAGGTATATAATTTGATATTATGGTACAATAATGTATATGTGGAAGGTTATATGTTTTCTCTAGTGGGGGGAAATAATGTCCCACTAAATACTAAAAAATAACTACATCGTTTCACTTGGATATCAATTCACTGGTATTTATTCTAATTATATCATCCTCCATAGGGGACTGCATAATGTTATTTAATGGAATAAATATATATTATAAAAATATATATCCATTGTTCCCCACTTCTTCCACCTAATGTATTCTTCGTTGGCACATTGGAAAATAGAAGTAAGATTCATGGGAATTAAAGGAACGGTTGAGGAGGTTCTCTATAGTGGGCTTATTATGCAACATAATTTACAATGAGTAGTGAGTGCCTAACTCTCAAGATGTATGGAATTATTGGGAGCACCCTCATTTTTTATTCTTCACATTCCAATATGTGAACTGGTTTTTGCTAGTAAATCCACTCATATTGATTCTATGAAGCAATTTTTGCATCTAATTATTTTCATGTGTCATTAGATCCAAAAGAAGATACATCAAAATCATATGATCCAATGATCATATGAAATCTTCAATTTGCCTTATTTCTGAATCTCTTTCACATACATAATGATTTTCTATTGGAGGTTAATGTGGGTCCCTTGGAAGGTTTAGGTAACATCATAACATCATATTATATTAAATCATATTTATTTATTACTATTTCATCGCACTAATTTTTATCATTATTTTTTGTAGATGTAACGAGACTCTTAACAGAGCTAATAAACGTTGTAATTATGTTAGAAATAGCTCAACAAAGGAGGAAAGATAATTGGTTTCGATGTCCTTCTTACTCATTGTCTATAAATTATGTAGAGTTATATGGTATATCACCATTATCACTAAGGATCTACATGAATTCATTATCAGGATGGATTTGATTTTCACCCATATAGTTGAGGTTGAATTTTAATATTAGCATTCATCATTATATGATAAAATTTATTCTCATGGTATTTTAGTGAGTGTTAAATACAATTTCAATATAACCAAGATCATTCCACTTAGTTTTCAGAACTTATTTTCTACTACTGTTGTTGATATAAATGTTTTATCATTTATTGGTGACCGTACCTTGGTTTTGAGGGATATTTTTTATGTTTTTAATTAAAATTTAATCTTTCTTACTCTATATATGTATGTGTAGATCATGATTATTGTTTTTCTGAGTACAAAATTGACCCGGATAAACTCTTACTGTATGGAACCAAAATAGACAAATGTTTCATATATTTAGTATGTAAAACGGATGGAGATTGGTTGTTTAACCCAACTGTATCAACATGGGAAGACCTAGTTCTCTTTTCCAAGAAGTATGTAGGCCGTCATTGATTGTTTGTGTACTATCAGTATTTGAGCCAGATGAATGTTAAGAATAAGTATCATCTTCCACATCTGTAAGATAATTTTTATATTTAAAATGGTTGATGTGGGCTTCAATGATTGAAAATTGGTTGGGTTCCCATAATCCGAGTGTTGTGGTGTATGATATAGATTATATTTAATTCATGAGAAAGTATTTAACATAATAATATAAATGGATCTCATTTTTTCTGAATAGACCTACATTAATTTTCATGGTTATGGTGAACTGGATATTCCATAATTGTCAACAAACATTTTTTTATGTATTCATGGGTAATATTCTCATTTACCTGACATCAAAATGTGAGCATGATCTCTATTTGAGTCTAGTTTTGTGAAATTTAAGGAATATACGTCTTCATAGAAATATTTTGAAATGAAATTTCATGATCTAGTAAATTATATAATTTTTTCATGTGATTTATAAACATGTATTACTAATTGATCCTATAAATGTGAATGTTGTCATCCCATGGTTGGATAAACGAAATGTTCTAAAAATTTGTATCCTATAAATTACTATATATTATAACTGGTTCTTCATGTATTTCCTAATGTTCATATAACCCTTTACTAATTCTTATATGAAGGATGTGAGTTTCACATAGGATTTAAAATTTTACTCATCTTTCTATGAATAAAAATGGCATATGACATCATGTTCTATTCTGATATTAGTCGATCCCATTAAGGGGTATATGGTCTACTTTGATGCTTCTAGTAATGGATTTGGCTGTGTAATTAATTAAGATGGTGTTTTTTTAGTCTATATTATGTTTTCATTATAATAATTAAATGAAATACCTCTATCAGGATATGAATATTTCTACCGTTATCAATGCACTTATAATATGCTGGAAATATATCATTGGGATATGATTAATTTTTTTCAATTAGGTTTATTTATATATAATGTCCATTAATGATTGAATCTCATAGATTTATTATGGGTAGAAAACCTATATATATTCTATTTTGACATCACCTATACCAAGATTAAGGGTAATTTTATTGCAAATTGACAAAGGTGGAATGTGCCATGTCATGATGTTATGGAATCAAAATAGGTGTCTATATTTTTGGGGATATTTTCTATATTTTATATTGAGTCATATAAATAAGTTTCATGTACTTTTCTGACTATTTTTTTAGTTTTTATCAACTATGTTTGAGTCTATTGTATAATGATAGTGTAAAGATGATGAAGTATGTAAAATTTTAGAACTCCGAATTGACAGAGGGACATTTTCTAGATGGTTTGTATCTTTGAATGGTGTTTTTAATTTTCAGGATCAGTTTCTCATCTATGTATCTATGAGGAATTATGAATTTTTTACTATCATATTTCAGTGGGGATCATTCATTTTGGAACTCTGTCAATTTATTATTACATGAGACGATTATTTTTGGGGGATTTGTATGAACAATGACATTTCATATTATATTTCTTGATGTTACACCTTCGAATAGATAGAGGTAGAAAATCATAAACATTATGGTTACTCAAACATCTTCCATTTTCATATTGAAAATGGATTAGTGTGTCTATGGATATTTATTCAATGACTACCATGGAATCCTTTATTTAATAATTATATCTAGTTTCTGATTGATTAGTTGATAAATTCATCCCATTTTATTTCATTAATGGACACAACAGAAGTTGTCAATATGGATAAATCATTCATGAATCATATCATTAGAGTACATGGTTTTTACTTTATTATTATTTCAGTTAGAAATCCAAGGTTAACTAATATACTCTAAAATAAGATCCAAGAGGCTATGGGAACTCAGGTTTTGATTAGTACATCGTACCATCCTTAAATAGATAATTAGAATAAAAATTAAATTCATTAAATTCAGGATATCATCTTTGGATATTTATTATATTTTTATGGATTTTGGGATAAACATATAGATAAGGTCAATTTTTCAAATAAGAACACTTATTATACATCGATTAATATATATCCTTTTGATCATTTGTAAGTTTTACCATGATGATAACCAATTTTTTTTATATAGGTTGGCGAGGGATCTCTTGTTTAATCAAGTCTTGTTCAGGAGATTATGATGAATATTCATGGTATATGTTCCAATTATGTTACATCATTGAGTTGACAGAAACCATATGTGGATCATTGGCATCTCCTTTTAGTGTTTTCTATTGGTTTCAAGGTTCCCTTGATTGTTTCTCCACTATTGCGTCACCTTCGTATCTGAAAATAAGGTAAGATAGATACATGTTATTTTTGACTATTTTTAGTCACTGGTCATCTTGGTAATGTTTTTTATAAGATGATATTACTATACTAGATGAATTATATTCATGTATATATATATATATATATCTTATTTTATGAAGAACCATCTTGATACCCCTCATGTTTTGAGACAGAAAGAGATTAAGTTTGACCCAATTGTTTCTATTGAAGTGTTTCTAGTTCATATCATTAATCCACAGGTGAATTTCCATCATTGTGATTCTATTAAATTTTTCATTGTTTAATAGATTAATGGATAAGATTGTAATGAGACATGGGATTAAGAATCCTTGGAGAAGGATAAGTGGACTCACCAATTTCAAATGAATTATTTTTATAAATAAATTATCTAGGGTGAAATGTGTTATGGTGGATATAATTTAACATATTAGTAAACACGCACACTTATTTTATTTATTAGAACTGCGTTTTCTAGTTTTGAGGCAGTATTTTTTATGGAACTATTTAGAGAACCTAGATATTGTACTCCTTATGAACACATTCATGTCATAATCTCATGAAATGATATGAATCTACTTTCAGGTGGATTTAATGAGTCTAGTCTATATAATGAAATTTATATAGGATTTGAAATATTTTAAGATAAGATATGGTTGATCACTTGTTTATAACCCATGTTTCCACCTTCCTCGGTTTTTGTCTATGTCTTATAATTCAATACATTAAACACTAACTCATGTCATGAATAATGAATTGTCTGGATGTTTTACACTCGACATCTGAATATAATTTCATTATTTCAATTATAATTACTCATATTCAAATCCTAGGAATATACCATGTGATTTTGAGTTTCTACTATCATCTTGGATCAGTTTGTTAGATGCTAGATCTCAGTGGTGGTTTCACTATGCCTCTCCAAGCTAGTGAACATTCAACCAAATCATTTCCATTGGTCATTGTTTCATTGGTATGATAAATTTTTGGATCCATTGCTATTTTATTGATGTTATTCAATATCATTAACAGATATGTGGGGTGATCTTCATCTAGTATTCAGTCATTTTTGTAGATTTCATATGTTTACTACATGAAATTTGAGGTTTGATGTGTCCAATCCAAACAATCATTAGTTATTCTAGTGTAATTTCATTTTAAGAAATGGGAATCAATTATAAGGCCATATAAGTTGTCTCCAAAAATATTTACTATTTTTTATTATGTTTCATGATTGTGGGACTCTAGTCTATGGTAGGTGGTTATGTCTCTCCCCTTTGATTGATGAAACTTGAATTCACAAGTATTTTTATTTTTTTTAAATTAATTTGAAGTATTTATTGGTTTCATGTGTGTAAATGGGGGTTTCATAAAATATGGTGCTTTTTTATTTTTGTAATGGGTCATTTTATATTAATTACACTATGAAACGAAATTATGAAATTTTTTTCAAAGTATTAATCAGATATAAAGATTTTGAAATGTAGTACATTGAATGAATTGTGTACTTACATAGATGGTGTAGTAATAAGATTCATCCTTTGTTACATTTGAGGGTTATATTAATGTGGAATTCATCTAGTCAATTTTCCAATACTCCTAGGGAATTGTTAGTAAATTAGGATGTTAACATTCAAGGATGTTTCATTTCCCACATTATCTAACGAACAGGTCAATGGTATGTATGTTTGAAATTGTATATCATTAGATATGAGTGTTATAGTTATCATAACATGCAGTGATTCTTGGAATTATGTAAACAAATGATTTCATTTAAATATTTTTCTTTCATTACTGTTATGATATAACTTATATGATTTGAAACTATCTTAACAAGATTAATTTTGATTTTTTTGTATATGGAGAATGTTTTACCATTCCTATGATATAAAAAATTGATTATCTAATTATCATTCCATGATTTATTTTTGAATTATGATTTATGTTTTTTTTTGAACTGAAAATTGTAATATAAAACCATTGTGGGATATAATTGGTCTAGTTTATATCACAAATTGTATGTTCCATCAGTGATGTGTAGAACATATTCTGTCTTTTGATGCAAGGATGGACTAGAGAATTCTAGTTAGGTGGTGATGATACAATCAAACAGCCTTGGGTATCATGTGGTGTCATAGTGGAACAACATCTATATATTTCTTGGATGATATATTTACCATTTTGGGAATCATTTATTTTATTATTTTTACATTTGAGTAAGTTTAGTTATTTTGGTCTTCGGTCAAATATTGTGTGTTAATTATGTTATGGAATATATATTTATTATAGTCAATTTTATGAATATAAATCTAGTTTTTTAATATAAATTTAAATATTTGTTTTGTCATCAATTTTTTTGTGTTAATTCATTCCCTCTATTTGTTATTGATTCATATGTTCAAGAATCCATCATTTTCTGATCGGGAATCCCCTTCAGGTATGTGGAATATCACATTGTGTTCCAGATTATGAGGGTATTTGAAGTCGATTAGTGACATTTATAGCCCCTTTTATATATTAAATCTTCAATATGACTTAATTCTTAGTATTTTATGTTTTAATTCAAAATATATAATCCAATGGTATCTGGCATGAATATTACATAGAGGTAATAAATTTGAAATCGCAATTTCTCTTCAATGGGATATGTTTCATATTCATTGTCTATGATATTTTTGTGTTACATTTGTAATTTATTTTTCTAATCATATGTTTTATTTTAACTTTTTCCCTGAATATTTAAATTTTATATGCATAATATATTCCTTGATTAATTATGATATCAATGGTATGGTCCCTGTATAATATTTTTTTATAGTTTACACTCCGTTGAAGCATATTTGATATATTTAAAATATTTATCTTCTTGAAGTTTATCTATTAACCCTCCGATATATTATATCATACATATATTTTTATTTATGTTGATAAATTTTCCATTTGAAGTTATTAATTTTATGGGGATCATTATTCGAGTTTCAATAAATCAATAAGTGTTGATGCTTTATATTCATTTTAATCTAGAATGATTGTTCATAAATTTCCATTGAATAAAATTATTTTATTATTGAATAATAAAAAAATTATTTTTATTCTCCTCTAATTATTTACGAATTTCTCATGTCATATTTCCATTTTAATCTCCCGATACATAAAATTTTATAGGCAATACTTCTTTTAGAAAATCTAACTTAATATCATCCTTGGTAGGAAAATTATTGTTTTCAGAATCTATTGATTTTAAAAATGCATTCACGGATGATTTTAATATTATAATATTATATTTAATATAATATCTACCATTATTTAAATTCTATATTTTTATTTTAAAGAAAAATTATTTTGATTTACTGAATAAGGTATCATTGTACATTTCACTAAAAATTGATAGGAATATTTTTATTAACATAATATGCATAAATGAAATATTACTACAGTCACGAACCCTCATTAATTTTATGTATTATTCATAATTTATCTTGATTACATTCAAATATAATGTTTTCCCAAATATTATTCAAACCTTTTATTTTTGTAACTAACATTCAATTTAAATTAGATATTTTCTTCATGAAATTTTTATTGATTTTTTATGTCATTTTTATTCATCAATGAAAACAATAATTTATATTACCAATAATATGATTAGAATATGATCTAATGATATCATAATTATACTTTATTTGGATGTTTTATTTTTTGTTTTATGTGGGGACATATTTATATTCATATACATGATTAATGTTTCTAGTTACAAACATTCCCTAGAAAAATTCACTTTAATATTATAATTGTGCATTATATTTCCTTCAATATCCATTTACATTTTATCTTAGATATAATTATTACCTATGATGTATACCATTTTTACATATGGTGTTCTATTATAGATGTTATTTTTTAGAATAGTTAAAATAATAGTTTATCTTAATTGTTTAGTCAATTTCGATATGTGTTGATATGACATATTTTTCATGAATGAAATTTTTCATTAGATATATGTGGAATTAAATCGAAATTCTTTTGTCATTGGGGCCCTAAATAATATATTATATCATTTCATTAATAGTTATCATGAGACAAATTATTGTGTTGTAATATAAGGGTTTATTACCCATAATTTTAATGTTCCTTGGTGAATGGTATTGATTATGTAGAATTAATGATTTCATAGATAATGACATCCTATTTTACGAATTAGAATCATTTTGAATTCAAGTATTATTATCCATGACATTACTCTACATATATATCTGTTAACAATAATTCTGATCATGTTATTATTTACTTCGCATTTTTTCATTTATATTTTTTACTTATATGTTATTATTATTTTTCATTTAATTGATTAAATGTATTGTGTTATTAGTTATTTAAAATTAAATCAAGACCATGTTTTATTTATTCATGTTGTATTTAGATTTAAATTACTAATAATAATCATTAGGGAAGAGATATATTATATATAGAACCATTTAAATAAATTAACCATTGAATTTTTGTTAATAATGTCACAGTCTTCGAGAAAAACTTATTTACTATGATTTTTTTTAATATTAATACATAATGAATGAGGAAGACACTAATGAGTAGCAGCATGTCTATAATGTTCACCACTATCCCCAATCACCAACATGTTATATTATTCTATAGGTTCACATTCCTTTCTCTTTTCATTGATTCCTCGTTAATGAATGAATGATATTCCAAAAGAAGGAAAAGTATATACAACTATTTAGTTATAGAACATTTCTAATATGATCAAAACAACCAATTCAGGGAATCATGATATTTATGGAACAACTTGTATTTATTTGAGAAATAAAATTATTGAAATATTTCGCTCCAACGAGAGTGAGAAAATTATCATGATTATTAATTAAAAATTATTGAATAGTAATATTGTTACAAAAACCTCTTAATTTAATCTTTATTATATAGTAGAAAAAAATATGGAATGTTTACCATGATACCCTATGATCATTTATTTTTTCCCATACACCATACATCATTTTTATCCTTATTGATGTTATAAATTAATCAATTCAAATACACCTGTATAGATTACAAAAACATTTTTAAGGATTGAGTAATCATTTATAATTATATTTGGAATAGAATATTATACACACAAATCCTTGGATTGATGATTGATATTACTAATACATCAACATTATCATTTACAATAATTTCATTATTGGAATTTCATCATGAAATTTGAAGGAATCATTAAGACACTTCATTTTTATATAATTAGGGAATCATGTAGTCCATGTTTTCATAAGTAAAACACAAAACAAAAAAACATATATTAATAAAAATGATTAACAACCTGAATTTCTAGATCATCTCATGTTCTTCTTTCCTCATGGTATCATCCATTGAGACATATTTAATTTCCATCTTTAAACAATCTTCCAAATATGATTATTATTCTAAAGAAAAACATGAACATTATTGAGTTTTGATAAATGGGAACCCTCACACTAAGATCATGTTTGATGATCATCAAAACAAAACCAGCTTCAGCCTAATCCAATCCTTCATTTTGGTGTATCAACATAAACAATCCTTGGATAAAATATTACTAGTGTATGTGATTATATTATTCATTATTTAAACTAGTTTTATTGAATAAAAATAATTTTAGTATGTCATAGAGTTAAACCAAAATTACTCTAATAGTTCATCAAACACTTCATGTTTCCTCCATCATAAATTTATAGAAAAAAATAGTTAAACATGAATCAATCTTATAAAACAATTAGATCAGTGAGCATCAACATAGCAATGTAAATTATTATAATGGACCACATAACACCAAACAATGATTGATCAAGTCACTACAAACTGTCACACCAACATCATTATTGACTTGATCAAATCATTTTATTTGACCTTATGATTCGATAAAAATAATTATTCCCCAATTCATTGAATTATATTAATTATCCACACATTAACATGGCCAATTTTCTATAGGGTCATAGTTTAGAAAAAAAATGTTGTATAAATATTGAAATAGTATTATTCCAAAAATTACATATGACAATCGTCATATTTAGTTGTGAATCGATGAGTACACGGTTGATACAATATTTGAATAATTCAGTCAATGGAATCCCATGGTTATCAATCATGATTTGAAATCAGGGAATTTTTTTTATTTATCTCCATAAAAAATTTATTGTTAAATAATTATACACCATATAATTCATGTGTATAATGTCATTGTATGACCAAATTTGTATTTTTCACTTCATTTAAAAAAATAATGTTTCAAATAGTTTTATATTAGTTAATCATCCATAATATTTATTAATTATATAAAAAAATTTATGTAACAAAACATATTAAACCACATTTTATTTAATGTTTTTAGATATTGACATACTGAATCTTCTTATCTATCCTCATTTATGTTTCATCCTATCAGGACTAGACAAAATCATGCAGCGGTTTGGGATGGTGAGTGTTTTTGTTGAGGATGTAATTACCATCTATTGAGTATAACCATAATTTCAATAATTTTATTTTTCATTTTACCATTTACATATGCTTCATATTTTAGACCATAAGATATTCCCAATTAGACCTCAACTTTCTAGTATTTTAATGTCATAGACACTAAAATTATTGCTTGATGGGTTCATTAGAAAATATGTATTATGTACTCCTTGGGTGAAGAAAAATCTCTATGACACATATTCATATTTACCCAAATAAATCAAACACATGAACATTTTGATACATTTCATGTTTTTTTGTTCAAAAATACTACACATCGATCAATCGTGCTAGAAAATTACAATAAAATAAATTATATAAAATTATTTTATTATATAAAAAATTTTATATATTGATAAAAATAAATTTCATCTAATAAAATTAAAAGGGGAATGATATATTAAAAACATAAATAGTAAAAACAATTGGATTAAAAAATAATAATAAAATTTCAATTATATTAAATATTCAAAAAAATAATTAGTATGCATAACGAAAATATTTGATAAGAAACAAAAAATAATTAAAAATTTTATTTATTTTTTAATAAAATTAATTATATTATTTAGAGATATTATGAAAATAAAATTCTTTTAATTGATTAATAAAAAAAATAACATAATAAAATTTGTATTTTATTCACATTACATAATATAATCAACCAGAAACTGTAGATATCATGTTTAATGAAACATAATCTATATTAATTACATTAATTTAAATATTATACTATAAAATTACCAAGAAAATTAAATATCATTCTGATGACTTCATATATCATTAAAACATATAAAATACAATAAAAATGATTTGAAAAAATTAAACAGTTAAAACAACATTAAAATATCCAACACAAAAAATGTTTCATTTTCTCAAGAAATCACTTTGTACACATTTAATGGATGAAAATAAATTTCATAATGTTAGAAAATTATTGGGAAAATTATTTATTTTCCAAATTATTTTCATTTATGGATTTATAAAAATAGATAGTATTACAAAAATGATGAATTAAATGTTTGTATTGAAAATACTATATTCTATTATGGAAAAAATATTTATAATGGATGTTTTAATAATTATTTAATTGACATCAATTTTAAATCTAATTGAATTAATAAAAATCTCATTACATATAGGGGAATGAACTCGCATAATTTAAGAAATCATATTATGTAGACACATACCTGATGGGGAAGTGTAAAAGTTTAATTGTTGAATAAATAAATAATTCAACACTTAATGATTAACAAATAAATAGACAATGAATAATGTGATTAAAATTGATTTTTATTTTCATTTAAAAAAAAAATTGAATAAAAAACTTTTGAGTTGAATTAAAATTATAATAATAAATTATTTTCTTATTTTAAAACATTACCAAGACTATTTACAAATAATAATTTTTTAAAAATTTAGAAAATTTATTTATTTAATGAAAACCAAATGATAATATGGATTGACTTCCTCATATTACCATAAAAATCAATTTTATGAAAAAATAATTAATATGTTAAAAATCATAATCAAATTCTAAAAATCCCATAAAAAATAATAATATATCATTTTTTATGTGATGAAAATGAAATAATCCTTAACTCAATTCTGAACAATCATTCCCCACAAATAATATAAAACAATTTCAGCATTTTCAAATAATTCCCTATCATAAATTCTAAATTATAATACAAAAATCATTATATCTTGTCAAATTTAGTTATTTATAAACCATGATACTACCTTTAACTAGTATGATGGCATGTTATAATATTACATCCACATTGAATGATTTTGATGATATTATGCTATCCAAACTTAAAATAAAAAGGAAAAAACATAATATAACACTCATAATAAGTTGGGTGGAGTGATGAAGAAATGGTCACATGTAGGCATTGAATGTGGTAAATAGTATAGTTGGAAGATGAATTGGAGTTGAAGGTAGGATAACTAAAAAATTATTGAAACATGGAAATCAGACTACTCTTTTAAAAAAAGGATTTTTATATTCAACTAATGTTAATAAAAAATATCTCACTATATAATGAATAAATTATAGAATTTTTGTAATTCAATGAGTTCTCTCGTTACAGATCATTTAGAGATAAATGATTGTCCATAAGTATTGTTTACAAAAAAATTACACCATAGTTAATATTTTCATTAATGTGGAAGTGAATATTAACCTTCTCCAATACTCGGTACATTATATATCATTCATGTGTTTAGATTTTATCATTCCTCACATCTCATTCTTTATAATAATTAAAATTGATAATATTTATGAATTAATGAACTATAACAAAGATAAATCATATATAAAAAATTTCCTCAATAAAAGTAGAAACTATATTTAAATATTTTTTTTGTAGTTTGAATGAATATTATTTATTTATATATTCCTTTATATATAAAATGAAAGACATGATAAATTAACTAAAATAGCTTTTTTAACAAAATATAAAATAAAAATAGATGAAGAGACACGTTCATAAATGGTGATATTATTTATCCTATTTTTTCCCTCAATGTTCATCTCTTATTTTAATCTCTAATGAATTCATTGACTTGTATGTTTTTTTTCGTGATTGATGAATTATTTATTTGTTTTCACCACATCAAAATTAATTTTCAATATAAATTATAAATAAGTTAGTAAAAATATAACAGTCATTTTACCAAGTGTAAGCAATTGAATATTCTATATACTCTATTTCTTCTAATATGCACATTTATTTATTATTACACTAAAATAAATATCGAGACACTAATTTTATATTATTTAAATATCGAATAAGGATGAATATAACCATTATTATTTCTTGAATCATTTCTCATTAGCAACAATTGAATTTTATACAAAACTCTATTATATATAAACTAACATATGTGCTACATCCTAGTAATCCAAAGACATAATGTTTCTCATTTAGTAACAACATGAATTATAATCCACAATATATTCTATCTTTTTCAAGATTCTTTCTGAAAAATTATACCTATTTTATGGAGGTATTTGTATGGTGGTCAAATAGTATTAGTATATAGGATACCCACTTTCATAGGATTAGGATTGGGTTTTACTCAATTTTCTATATAAAAAACTCTCCCAATCATCAATAATGAAATTAAATCATTATATAGAAACTCCATAAAATCAAAAGTAATTTTTCATCAACATCATTTGAAAAATGATTTCTAAATTAGAATTAGCATTTTGGATTTTTAGAGCCAAATATTTTGAATTTATATATTATACGATTTTTCTGGATCTATATCCTTTTGTTGACTTTGGGGTAGATCCTTGATTTAAATTTGTTTATTTTATTTAAATTAAATTTTTGGTCTTAGATGTAGGGAGGACATAGTTAGTGAAAAATTAGGGGATGGAAAGTGGATTCACCCATGTAACCATGAATTTTGAGTTTGATTCATAGGGATTGTAACGCAACATGCATATGTTTGGAGAAACTATACATCAAACATGGGGTTCAGTTCTAGAATAATAATGAGGGATTTGGCATTGTTGGAACATTGTTTTGGAAATTATGTGTATAGTCCATGTGGTTATCTCTTCCACACTATTAGAGGGTTCATAGTTTGGGAAATATTTTTTCCCACCATAATGCCAACCCATGAGAGTTTAGAAGATTCATTAAAATGTGAAATTATAGTCTTTCCCTTCTTTTCATTTTACACAATATCTAGAATCATCCACCTTTCTCAAACTAGGCACTCTACGGGGTCCTTTAAGCTCATCCTCTTTTTCCATCATTCCATCGTGGAATCCCCCCGAAGGATATATGGTGAGTTTTCTATTTATTCATGGTCAATTTATATTTCCCACCATGATATCATGTTTATGGATTAATTTTTATAATATTTCTCCATTGGAGAAAACTTATTGTTTAGTTTTTATGTGTGTCTTATGGTTCTTTGGTTATAGGGTTTATAGATTGTCTCTTGGGGTTCATTCTTCATTTTTCATAATTTACATGGAATTCATATGTTGTTGATGTAAGTGTTTCCATATATTTATTTTTTCGTACATTCCATTTGATTCATGAGCTTCCCAATATAATTTATAAATTTGTTTCACCTACATGAGATGTGTTAGAATAAATTTATTTTTTTATAGTGGGGATTTTGGTGATAAATTGTTTCCAAAGGATTTATTTATATAGGCATTTACTTACATGAACTCAAGGTGTTTGTTAAAATTCATATTCAGTTTCTATGGTCAATTTGAGAACATGGAATGTTATTTTTCCAAGATATTGTTTTTAAATCATGGTTTAATTATTAATTTTTAATTATGTTAAGTTTAGAATGTGCTTTATAGTATAATGGTTTTAGGTAAAATGTTTTGGAAATATTCTCCATATTTTTAAATGTATACTTTTGAATCTATAAATTTGGGACTTTTTTTGTTTTATGGGAAAGTGGTTATTCATGATGAAGTGTTTTAGATGCTTTCATGAAACATGATGTGTTCAATTGGTTGGCACTACAGCCCTAGGTGCATTGGAAGCACACATGGATGGGCATTAAAATGAAGATTACACTTAATAGTAATCTGTATATTAAAAAAAATGTTTCCTTGTTTTCAAATTAGTGTATTGGTTCTCCTCATTACATTAGAAGTGGTTCCAAATTTTTTTCAAGATGAATCCCCCTTTTGGGAATTTTTTAATTGGTTATTCTATAAAAGGATAAAAAGAATATCTATAAATTATGTTGTTTATTCTTGACATTCCAATGGCATGAAAGAAGATTGGATTTGAATTGTAATGTAATGTTAGGAATTTTTCCTATGATGTGGTGTTATAGGTTGAATTTTTAATTAGTGTTTAAGTGGATTTTAAATGTATTATATGTTTTTTTTCTTAAATGTGTTCCCTCATTGTAAGACAAAATAACTTAAGAGTTTTTTTCAACTCGTATGATGTGAAATGCTAGTTGAAACCTTATGTTGCCACTATGAAGGTGGTTTTATGTGACGTTATGTGAATTCATGATTGAAACACTATGATGTATTGAAAAATGGAATGGATAACTTATTTAGTGTCATTTCCAGTTGACATTTTATAATGATTGTGAATGATGTGTATTTTCTTGTTTGTTGTGTCACCTGACATATATTCTATGACCCCTAGACTTTGGGATATTCTCCCCTATAATGTTTCATGTGTGGGACCATTGTGATATTGAGTCAATTAGGCCTTTGAATGGGATCCCCTCTAATGGTTAATGTAATAAAACTCTATTCATTTTTGTTTCTATACCATGCTATTCTATTTGTTATTGTTATTGTTATAATTATGGAATTATTGTGAGTCATCTTGAGGGTCAATTAAGAATTTGTTATTGACCCTGATATTGATGGATTGGTACCCCCATGTCCTGATAAGGCTATATGGGATGTTCTGTTGGTTCGCCTAGTTAAAATGAAAATTTCCTTATTGACTATAGAGATGAACCATATGTTGGATGGTGAGTCTGATCTAGGAATGTCTGGGTATCAATTTAGGGATGTTCAAGAAACTCCCATGAATCCCTATTTTTATGATCTTTTTATTCGTGATGCATTTTTGTATCTTATCCCTCTAGTTTATGACTGATTTATTTTGTTTCTTTAACTATATTTTTATCCTTATTTGATTACATGGTGTGTATTTGTAATTAGGATCTGGATTTAAAAGGTATCGTGGAAGCTTAAACTATTTTAAAAATGAAATTTGCATATGTTGTATTAAAATGAAAACATGTTTAATGTTGGGTGTGTTTTAGCTAAATGATCAAAATAATATTTTGGAATATTCTTTCAATCTTCTACTTATACATTATTTTGGGAAATAAAACTCGAGGATTTTTTATGGACTACCAAATAAGATATTTAAGATCACACCCTTTTTTCCACATAGTATAAATAGTCCAGAGCTGATTTGTAGGTTCATGTTTCAGATTTTGTCTTCTACTTTTTAGATGGTTGGTCTTTAAGGTGGATGTAGAGAAGATATCACCTAGAGAACATTTAGTGTGGCACAACCACATTTTTATTTAGTTTTTTTCATTTCTTTTATATTGTATATGGATCTATTTTGTTTATTTAATTGATAATTATTTAGTGTTAGTTTCCCAACATGTTCATTTTATTTATTTTATCCAATTTTATTGGGAAAAATTATTCCCATGGTAATTAGATTGAAGCCTAACACTCAATTCCAACCTATGGTGAACCTGTATTCCTTTTGGATTATGTCTTGGACCAAGTATGATTTAGGGTCAAATGGAATCCCAGTATGGATCATTAAAAAATAGAATTAATGTGTCCCGTATTATTTGGGGGGTGTCAGGTTTATTAGAGGATTGGTCATTTAAGACTCAGTGATGAAGGTACAAGAGTACATCATGAACCCTTGTCATTTTGATACTCATGTTTCCAGGGATATTCCAGGTTTTGGATCTTCTGTATTTTTTTGGATTGATGAATAAAAATTGATGTGATTCAGTGTCATGTTGTGATATTAGATTGAGTAGTGATCCACATGGAGTTTGAGTACATGGTTTAAGGTCCTCCTAGGTGTTGATTCTAAAATGAGGAATGGACCACTAACCATGTTATTAGTTTAGGCATGTCCACTATTTCCACATTCTAGTGGTTTATTCTGGGGTATGTTGTGTTTTGGTTTTGGTTAATGTTAGTGGGTTTCTTAAATGAAAATGTTTTTTGAAAAGTAAAATAATTATTAAAAATGCTTTCAGATTGAAATGAATGGGTATTAAAGAGAACGTGAATGAGATTGACAATCATGTGAACTCATGGATTTGATAACCAAGTGGTAGTTGTGCCACATAAAAATCCTTATGAACAAAAAAAAATCCAGGGAATTTATAAAATGATCATGTTACCATGTGTTCATGAATTATAAATGATGATATGGGATGGAATCATATGTGATGGTTCATTAGATTCCAAGGGTGAGGATATTAAATAAAAGGATTGGATTGATTTTTGTAAAATGGTTTTTGAAATGGAAAATGAATTTTGGAAATGGTTTTATTTAAAAATTTATTTCAGGTTTTGTGAAAATAATATTTAGGTGTTTATATATTCTCCATAGATGAAAGATGTTTTAGAAATTGAAATGAGAGTAGTGGTTCTTATAAAACAATATTTCTTGTTTTTTTGTGTCTGGATTATATACCATCTTTATGGATTGATAATCTATGTTGGATATGAATCTAGATAATTTTTATTTTACTTTTGTGTTTTGTATGTTGATTAGAAAAGACCCATGTGAATGGTCACAAATTCGTATAGTGATTTTTTATACTCTATGGATCCTCTTTGTTGTTTCATATTAGTCATGTTTATCATGGTCTATTAGAGATACAAAAATGTAATGAGAATTTTATGTGTGTCATCATATACTTAGAAACCACCCATGTAATGAATGTGTGTTATATTCCATGTGTGTTTAAGGGTCCATCTACGGATAAGTATAATGTGACTGGTTCTTCATCAAATCAGTTTTGGATGGCATGGGCATTGTTTATGAACACCTTCATCCAATTTTTTATAATATAGGTGAAGAAACATAATTTTTAAGAACTCATCAGTTTCCAAGAATTCCCATAGTCATTGAAAGTCTATGCGGAGAACCTCGATAAATTATTCCCTTTCTCTATAGAGATTTCATCACATGATTTTTCTTTCTTAATCCATTATGGTGGTGTATTCTTTTAGATATCAAGGAATGATTTCTCATTTACGGTAAAGTTTGATTTTGGAAGCTGATGGATGAGGTGTTCCAAGATGATTTTATTTCTAGAGCATGAATATATTGTATCCCAATTTCTATTCCGATTCATAATGGTTACCCTTATGAAAATATGTACATACTGGAGTACCATGATATTGAGGAGTTTCTATCATTTGGTTTATCTTCTCATTCCTCAAACCATATGTATGTGTCCTTATAGTATGTTATGGTCATGAATTCGAATCTATCTTATTACAACACTCTGATAAATTTTTACCTTTTTGGTTTTTTTAGAGAGTTGGAGATGTTTTTTAGGATGAATTTCCCAAAGAAGAACTCTTCGTCTATGGATGTTAGCTCCACGTTATGAGGAAAAAGAGGCATCACACATCTGGGATCCATGAACAAGACTCTATGTGATGCTCCCACACAGTTTGGAATCACTTGTGGTGTGGGGAACCGTGGCTTGTATCTTGTATCATGTGTTGTGTTGGAGATATTTGAAGTATTCCTGTTTTATTTCAATTGTAGTTGTATGTTAATTTATTCCATGAAAAAATGTGATGGACCTGCTCATTTATGATTTCAGTGGTTATGTTTAATAGAATATGGGTATTAATTTTGTGGTTGTATCTAAGGGTTTCTTATTGCTTGTGTGGGTGGGTCCCATTTATAGTTTTTTCTCATTTGGAGCAGATTGGATCAGCTAGAATTGGGGTTGGTATTTTGGGTTTTTGTTTTCTTCTTAGTTCAGAATCATTTCATGGGGTGCCCAAGTGTTTGGGGTTTGGATCATGTGGTATGTTTCCAGTCTTGTTGGATATTTGGCTCATCTTGTGCCTAGATGTTGGGATGGGTTGTGTTGGGAGTTACCAAATTGGAAATCATGGGTGTTGTTGTACAGAATTTAACATGATGGTTAATCCGTGGTGGTGTTTTTTAGAGTTTCAATGTTGGGATCATATAAAGTTTGTCTTAGATGTTATTCAGTTTCTTATGGTGGGGATAACAAAATGGTGTTCTACTATAATTTTTCATTTTTTTTGTTTCCTCAAAAAGTGGTGTAGTGTGACGTTATAAGGAGAACATCACCTCATGGTTAATTATTGTTTTTGATATATTTGATTATGGGATTGATTTTTTTTATATTTTTTCTAGGTGATAATATGGGGGTCAAATTTTCTTTTGTTGGTATAATTTTCACACTATGCCCTTTAATATTATTTTATTTTATTATTTTCATGGATGTATCTTATTTAATTGGGGTTCAGGTTAATACCCAAGATTGGATTTTTTTATTGATATATTAAATTTTTACCCATGATTTATCAATTCCATAGGTATTTCATTGTTTGGAAAAACCATCAACATTTTCCCTTGTAACTATTCAACTTGAATTTATTTCATGGTGATTTTTTCATGGCTTGCAATGGTTTGGGAAACTATCTGAAAAGAGATTAGTTTGGTTCTGGAATTGGTTTATAAAATTTGGCTTGGTTGGAACATTACTTGGAAAACTGTGTGCCCTACCAATGCGGGGTTCCCCTCTTCTCAATTAGAGGACACATAATTGGAACATTGTTTTTCAAACCATGAATCCAACTATTCAACTTTTTTATATTCATAAAATGTGTGAAATTACAATCATTCACCATCATTATTTTGACCCCATTTTTGTATTATTCTCCATTGATTAACTATGTCACACCACGTGGTCCTCATATACCCTCCATTATTTCCTTTCATTACTTTTTGAAACCCTTTGATGATTCTATGGATATTTTTCTTCATAATCTTCATTTATATCTATACATCTCATTTTTCTATTGGTTTGTGGTTGTGGTTGGTGGGGTTTCTCATTTGGCTGAACCCAACAATTTAGGGTTGATGTGTTGTTTTAGATTCATTGTTTCGTGGTTGAAGGGATTGTCTCTTGAGGTGAATTATTTTGTATCTAGATTATTTTTGGTATTCTCACATCATTGAGGTCAGTTTTTCCAAACCATATCATTTCATGTTCTTTCCATTTTATGATATTTCTTTCTTAAATAAATAATAAATTTGTTTCCATAAATTGTGATGTGTTAGTATAAATTTATTCAGTGTTTCTTTTGTGGTAACTTTTGTGTAAACTGATTTTAATGGTTGTAATTTTCTATTCTTGTATTTACATATAAAAATTGTTTTTATTAAAAGTCCAAATGAATTTTTAATGTTAATTTGAGAACATTTGGTGTTATTTGGCTTTTATTATGTTTTCATATCTTGGTTTAAATTATAAATTGGGAATTATGTGATGTTTGGAAGCCTTTTATAGTATAATGATTTTTTGTAAATTTTTTTTTGAAAGATTCTCTTTTAATTTACATTCTTATTGGATAATTTTTAATTATGTGACTCGATTTTATGGTTTAAGGTAATGTATATTTTCATGAAATTTGTTTTGGTGTGATTTCAATGACATAATGTGGAAGAGATGGTGTCCTAGATCAAACTAGATATATATTGATAGCACAGATATGTAATGTATTTAAATATTAAAAATATTATTAAATATTGTTAACTATTCTAGATGACCATGATGTAATAATTCCCTAGAGTATTTGTTGGATTGATAAGGTCATGGTAGTTCCCTGATAAAATGATATCCTTGAAATAATATAACAATATTAATAAACATAGTTCTATGGATGTATGACATACTATGTAGGGACACATAGCATGAAGACCATCAGGTGTGTGCACTCATAAGTATATGAGACCTCCATTCATGAAGTTCTCACATGTTAATCTCCAAGTCAAAAAAATATGATAATAAAACTTCCAGTAGAAATTCCACATGTTTTGGTTTCATCTGAAATTTCTATCTAGGTGCATTTGTAATGATCCTTAGACTTTATGATAATCTATAATATGTGTCGCGACTCGCACACATTGGTTTACTGACACAAATCATCACACATAAATTTTATGGGATGTATGGTATGTTGGGGGAGTCATGAGTGACATGATATTAATGGATATATCTGTAATGATTTGTACCATACATTAACATAAGTTGATATCTCGGCCCATTGATTGAAATATAGCCTTCACACAAAATTCCATGGCCATGGTGTAATGAAGAGTTTATTTCAGGTAGTCAAATAAGGACTTGATGACACAATCATGAATCCATCTTGATTAGATATTAAAGAAAAGGATTATAATACACATCGTGCATTTGTTTGTGGTTGTCGTCGTAGTGACTTTATGTTCTTTCTCTTGGGTGACATGACACGTTTCTAGAAAATTCTCTTATAATTTATGCAACACACCTAATTCCAATGAGAACGAATCCTAGAGGGTCACACATCGAGTGTTTTTGGTGGTGTCAATTAAAAACAAATTCAGTTTTATTAATGAAATAAATATTATTCTCAAGACAGTGGAATAATTTTATTCAACATAATATCATCGCATAAATTAAATAAAATTTAGTTATTTATTTATTTTAAAATTTAATAAATATGTATTTATTAGTATTTAATTAAAATATTTAATTAATAGAATAACTTATTTATTTATTTATTCAGGTGTTCAAAAAATGGAATTGGAGTTCGAGTGGGCTAAGGCCGTTCAGGTATTAAAATAATTATATTCAAAATGGTAAATAATTATTAGTTAGAACAAGTTAAAATAATAGTGATGTTGCAATTATTTTTTGTCATGGAACTTTATTCATAATTCCATTTTTTGCAAGTTGGCACACCATGTGAAATGATGCTGTTTTATTATTATGATCTTCAGTTTTCTCATTTTCCATGTATTTATTTAATTTTGGTTATGAAATTAAATATTGAAACAGATGTTCCGTGCATATAAATTGACCAACAAGTCTATTGTGCCATAGAGAACACACTGCACGCTTGGTGAATTAATAATTGATGAGAAAAATAATTTCTTTCTCGAATCCTCTTCACTCCCCTCTTAAGAACTAGAGACGTTATTCTAGGAAGAAGATCAAGTGATCAAGAATGACTTAGACAAGACACTTGTTCCACCATGCAAGCACCCAGAGAACAAGTGATGTTGATCCTGGATCATAAGAGCACATGTGGATCACCGCTAGAGGGATTATAGTTTAGATCATCCCAAGCACAATGATATAATCTTGAACGGTAATTCTGAATCACCAACATCATCAATGAAGAAAATACCGAAATTTCAATTTTATTTTTTATGAAATTAATTAAATTAATTATAAACATGATGTTAAAGATCCTCTGTAATGGTTTCAGGCATCTTACATCTTTATCTAAATCAATGATTCTATTCCGTGGAGACTGACATTCATTATCATATTGATCCTGTAATAATCTTTAATCAAGGTAAAAAATAAAGACGGGTGTCGGCCCAACCACACTTCCACTGTTCCTAGAACCTTCAAGTGGTATCAATGAGGTTACATCATAGTTTATAAATATTTAAATATTTTGAATATGATTTACACATTTATTAAATTAGCTGTTTCATTTTAAGTTAATCATTCTTCAAATTTGAATCTCGAGATCTATTCCACCTCTTTCATTTCTCATTTACCTTACAAAAATAATCATTCCTATTAATTTTTATTCAAATAAAATAGACCATCTTATCAGGATGTGGAAAAGGTTCATGGACATATAATATAAGAAACCATGATATTTATTAGGTTGTACACGGCTTGTAGCCAAGGATTAGTGCACTAGGTATGGTCTACCAAAACATGCCATGTCATTGTAGATTTTCCAATTCTTAATGACTTAGTGTATTGACCAGGAATAGATGGAACATTGTTTCCGGATTACATGACATGTAGTCTGTTTGGGTTAGGGTAGGACTGTGCACCCCATAAACGGCCAGACCATCTAGAGACCCTATAACAGGGAAATACATGGTGTGTGGCCTAATGAACATGTATTGTACCCTGAATATTTCCAATGTACACTGACACATAGGTTTCATGGGATTGTACATTGGATGGATGGTGAAAATAGTACATGTCATATAGTTGGAACTACATGTCACGTACTCATCCAAATTATAATGATTTATTAAAATTTAATTTTATATTAAAAAAAATATTAAGAAATGTACTATTGTGTAGGATTTTTGATGAGAAATAACACATGATAGTTGTTATATATATATATTTTAATTTAAAATCTGCGTAATGTTCCATTCTAATCATTGGGTTATTATGAATTATAATTCACAAGGTTTCTTCCAAGGTATAAGTTATGATAAAGATAATTTTAAATAAATTTATTTGTTTAAAATTATGACGGATGATAATCTCAAGGAAATTCAGAAAATGGTTTATGATAAATGGATATATTAATTAATGATGATAATTAATTGATTCGAGTGGGAATTATAATAAACATGAATGATTAAATAATTGAATTCTAGTTTTATTTATGTGTAAATATCATTGCATTTATGGATGATCATGATCTTGACCAAGAACATTGTATGTGGGTGGTTTATTTTATTTTATTTATATAAATTAAAAATGTTCGCCTCTGAGCCTTCTAATCATTAATTTGTAGGACATGCATGGACAAGTTTTCTTTTAAATAAAACCCCTACCCCTTACCTGCATGTGAGTTAAAAAAGGCATATGTAATGGATGGAACTCCCAAGCTAGTAGAGGAGGTTGAAGATGGATTCTAGACGAAACTAATCCTAGGATATATAGAGTTGGGTATGTGGAAATTTTTAAAAACAAACCCATAAGATATAAGATGTTTCTCCTATATGTTTGGGTTAGTTTCTCAACCGCTAGATAAACTAACCAATATAAAAGCTCATGATCATTCACTTTATTTTATTTCTGGCAGTTTCTATGTTTATCATTATGTATGTGTTGTCATGATCTCATAAATAAAGAATTAATCAAGCATTCATGATAGAAGTAAATTAATATAGTATTATGAGTACATATTATCAAGAAATGGTTAATCACGTAAGTAAGTTCCATTAAATATTAAAAAGAATGAGATAATTATAATAATAAATTCATTCATTAGATATAAAAATCCCTCAAATAAAAAATTAATCCAGACCAAGCCTTTATTTACTTGATTAAGAGACAACCTCAATAAAACTATGTGTTTTTCCACCCCTTTTTGGGATACAAACTTTTATACAAGATTCCATTATGAAATTTTACAGGTTGACCTAACCATATTACATCATGAGGAGTAGCCCTGTTAGAATTGGAGTAATATTGGAGGCAAGAGTTGAGGAAATCCAAAAGTCATGATTTCAGGATTGGGGAGTCCACTGAACAGATCAAGGCGCTGTAAGAGCATAATTAGAAATTACATGCCTGCTGAAATACCTTATAATATCTTGACCAACACTTCTTGGGGTTATGAGAAGGGAAATATGGATCTTTGCAACTATAATGTTATGGTAACATGAAATTGTATGTTCAATGCTGAGGGATATTAGGACATCATAAAATAGAGGGATACATAATAAAAATTTAATTATTTGTAATAAAATGTAATGGAAAAATTACTATGGATATGCTTATTTATTTGTAGAATAAAAATGACACGCATTTCAACCACACTATCCCTACAATCAACTCTGGATAAAGGCATCATACTCATCGGTTGTAACTTCCAAGAATAGTTTAGATGCCTTCGGGTAACCCAACACCATGAATGGAAGTCTTGCATGTGGGAGTCATCATTACCTGATCTTCCTGACAAAGAGGAGATTGATGAGGATTTCTTAGCTTATGAGAAAAATATGAACAATGTGGTCAACTTTCAATGATTGATTCTAGCATCAGTGTCTAGTGAGATCATGATGTCTCATGATAACACGGATTCTTATAGAATTCTCAAGCACCATTTTGGTCTTTACTAGGAGAGAAAAATATATGAATATTTTTATATCTCTAAGGAACTATTTTAGAGTATGCTTGCAGAAGGATCCTCAACTGGGCCTCATGTTGTTAAGCTCATTGTTTACATTTAGCACCTTGAGCTTCTAGGGTTTAAACTCCCCAAAGAGTTGTGAACTGATCACATTCTCACATCACTCCCTCATAAATTCTCTATATTAGTTGTCAATTTCAATGTAAAAAACATTAAAAAGTATTTATATAATCTTATTCACCAAATTTTCAATGGGGACCAAGATATGATCCATGAAAATCCTTTTGTCCTTATGGTAAATAAGAGGAAAAGGAAGGAGATGAGCATTAATCCCAAAGCTTTATCATGGACTTTCATGAAAATGAAAATCAAAGGGGAGGCAAACGAACATGAGGCTGTTTGTTTCACATTCAAAAATAAGGGCCATTGAATGAACTGCACGCGACCTAAAAAGAAAGGGGATGCATCAGGTGAATTTGTTAACAAATTAAATCTTTATGTTTGAAAAAATTGGTTATTAGATATAGATTTCGGTTCTCACATATGTATCCAAATAAAAAAACCATGTTGGTTCAGGATGAATTACCAAGGGGAGGTGGATATACAAGTAGCCAACTGAGCCTGACATGCTGCAATAGCTATTGGGGACTACCACCTCACGCTGCCAACTGTGATGATCTTCATGTTAATGTTTTGTTATTTTGATCCTATTGATACTAAAAACATTATTTCCATATCCATATTAGATATAGATGTATTTTTTTCATGTTTTGAAATTATTGTGGCTTCATTTACAAATATATATGTTTTTGGTAGGGAACATTTATACAATGGTTTGTATTTGTAGGAATTCATAAACCAAGAAATTGAAAATGATAACAAAGATACTTCACATGACTCATTCCAAACACAAATTTTTCATCACCATCTAGGTTATGTAAATGAAGAACACTTAACAATGTTACATCAAAATGGAAATTTAGATTCATTAGAAATATAAAAACATGGTTTTTTTCATGCATGTTTATAAAAAAAATGACCAAAGCCCCATTTACTCGGAAAGGTTAATGGGCTAGAGAAATTCTTGAATTGGTTCCTACCTATGTGTGTGGACCATTTATAGTTGAATCATGAGGAGGGTACTCATATTTCATAGGTTTTACTGATGATTTTAGTAGATATTGATATATCAACTTAATTATGTATTAATAAGATTCTTTAATTGTGTTCAAATAATAAAAGAATGAAGTTGAGAACCAGTATGGTATGAAGTTAAAGAATATCATCTCAGACTGATGCCAGTAATATCATAGTCAATACTTCATTGATTAGTTATAGGATTTCGGGTACCTATCCCAACTCAATACTCCGTACACTCCCCAATGGAATGGTGTGAGAAAAATGAGGAACCGAACCCTGTAAGACAAATTGATATCAATGATGAGTCATGAGAGTCTTCTGTTATGCTTTTGGGGATATACGTTACGAACAACAACACTAATACTAATCCATGTACCATCTAAATCGATAAATGGTATTCTATACAATTATTGGAGTGTAAGAAAAGCCATGTTGTAGAATTTACATGTGTAGAAAAGCATTTATTAAGGCCTATTCAGGTTACAAAATCACACCCTAAGGCACAAAGTGTACCATTTTAGGACACCCCAATGAAATAAAGGGATATTACCTATTCAATCCTTTAAAAAAGGTTATTGTGTAAATACATTCCATATTCCATGAGAGGGTATACATCTCGAAAAGATATAGTGGGAGCGAGATAGACTTTGATGAAGGCATGACTCATGGTACACATGAGTTGGTAAAAGAAGATAATCCACAAAGAGTATTAGAAGAAGAATCTATTCCAAAGACAAAAGTATTGAATAGGAGTACAAGAGAGGTCGGAGAACCAAAATATTATAGTTTTATTGTTATTTGGATGGTGACTTATTATTAGTTGATATGAGTGATCCTTTATCCAACAAGTAAGTAGTATATGGAACATTCAATTAAAAGTGAGAAGAATCCATTATTTATTGAATGGATTCCGGACATAAAATTCATGTCTGAATTTTGGAATATCGTCCTGTTGATATAAAAAATTTTGGTTAGAAATGGGTATTCAATATGAAACTAGACATCGATGGAATATTTAGTACATATATGTCATGAATGGTTTCCAAATGCTTCATACATCATCATGCAATTGACTAAAATGGAACATTTTCACCATTTACAATGTTGAAATAAATCATAATTATACTTTCCATTGAGGCTTACATTGACATTGAGATTTGGAAAATGGATGTCAAGACAATATTCTGTAATGGGATCCTTCAAGATGCTGTATACATGAAACATCCTGAAGAGTTTGTGACTCCAAGGATTCCAATAAGGAATGAAAGTTGTAGAAATGAATTTATAGATTAAATCAAGCATACATATCATGGAATATTCATTTTCATGAATCCATAACATAATTTAGTTTTTTCAAGAATGAATGTGATCCTTGTGTCTACAAATGGTATTGTGGGAGTGCAATTTTTTTTCTAATAGTATTTGTTTATGACATATTACTTATTGGAAATGAGATACTATACTTACAATCTATTATGGCATGGTTAAGTCAATGATTCTATATGAAGGAATTGAAAAAAAATATATTCTTGGGATAAATATTCTTCATGGTAGTTCCAAGAGATTTTTTGGCCTATGCAAATGTATATAAATTGATAAGATCTTGAAGAAATCTAGTATGGAACATTCTAAGAGGGGATTGTTTGAAAACATCACATGGTATTCACATTTCCAAGAAAATGTGCCCTTAGACACATGAGGAATGAATTATAATGGAAAAGATATCATATACAGCAGTGATTGGTACAATCATCTATGCCATATATGTACTAGGCTGGATGTCCCTTAGGAATTAAGTGTAGTAAGCATATTTCAAGCTAACCCTGGCGACCTCAATTGGATGGCATTCACGTCTATCTGGATGTATATGATGAATTATAAGGATATTTTCCATAAGTGCAGTGTGCTGGGAGAGCTCAATGAATAGTGTAATTGCAGATTTTACAGTAGATTCCAAGTATATTATAGCTTTTGAGGTAGTTAAAAAATCATTTAGGATGCAAAGAATAATCCAGGATCTAGATGTGATACCTTGCAGTAATGATCCCACCACAATGTACTATGATAATACAACAACGGCGACACTTGAAAAAGAGCCATGTTCACATCAACAGACAAAGCACATACTTCGGAAGTATCATCTCTTGAGGGATTTTTCTAAGATAGGTGAAGTTTAAGTGAGTATTATTTCCATGGAATATAACACAATAGACCCCTTGAATAAATCCTTGACTCAGGAGAAACATGATAACAATGTGAGGTCTAGCAGACGGAATGTAGTAGGTAGTTTCTTCTAGTCCAAGTGGGAGAATGTAAGAGTTGATGTCCTAGAACCAACTGGATGTACTTTTTTACATGTATATTTAATTAATTTAAATATTAAACATCTTATTACATATTTTTCATTATTTTTTCCAGACGATGATATAATAATGTCTTAGATTATTTGTTGCATTGATAAGGTCTTGGAAATTCCCTGCTATGATGAGATCTTTGAAATTCTATACCAATATTCATAAATATAGTTCTATGGTTGGATGACATAAAATGAAAGAACACATAACAGGTAGACCAACAGGTAACAGTACTCATAATGAAGATGAGACTTCTTCCCATGATGTTCTCACATTGAAATCTTCAAAATAATAGATTATGAGAACATACCCAAAAGTAGGAATTTTGTTTGTTTTGGTGTCATCCGATATTTTTATCTATGATATTTTGTAATGATACTTTGATTTTAAGATAATCATTATTACATTTCATGACTCAAGAGCATTGATTTTCTGATGATAACCATCACGTATATAGTTGGAAGGAAGTTTGGTGTGTTGGTTGCATCATGAGTGACATGATATTAATAGATAAGTTGAGGAAGTAATATTCCCTTCCATTTATGGAAGTTTTTATCTCGACCCATTGATTAATATTGAATCGTCACCCGAAATTCCTTGTCCATAGTGTGACAAAAGATTATTTGAGGTAATCAAAGAATTATGTATCATGTATAATGGTTTATGACCCTATCATGAATCCTTTTTGATGAGATATTGAAAAAGGTATTATATTACACAGTGAGCATTCATTTGGGAATGCCTTTTTTGTGACATTATGTTCTTTCTATTGGGTTCATTGACCCATTGATAGAATGTACTCTTTGAATTTAGGCATGTAAACCATATGATAATGAGAAAAATGTCCTAGATGGTCAAATAGTATGTGTTTTTGGTGGTCTCAGTTAAATTCTATTTGAATTTAATTAATAAAACTGATATTATTCTCACGATCATGAAATAATTTTAGTCCAGTTAAATGGATTTCATAAATTAAATTAAATTTATTTATTTATTTTAATGACCATTTCATAAATATTTATTTACTAGTTTTTATATAAATTATTTATTTAATATAATAAAATATTTATTTATTTAATCGGTTGTTCAATAAGTGGAAGTGGAGTTTTGGAGGACCAAGGACGGTCTGGTTGTAAAATATATATTTAAAATATGGTAAATAATTATTAGTTGTCACATGTTAAAATAATTATGACACTACTATTATATTGTGGTTTTTAATTTTTTCATAATTCCATTTTTCACAAGTTGGAAGACCATAAATAATGATGCGGTATAATTATTATGTGAATGGTTTTTCCCTTAGTTAATGAATTTATTTAATTGATGTTATTCAATTAAATATTGTAACTGAATTTCCAATCATATAAATTGACCAGTACATCAATTATTCCATAGAAAAAACACCTCGTGCTTGGTGAATAGAATTTTTTTCGTGAAAAATCGTTTCTCTCTCGAATCTTTATCCTATCCCTCTCAAAAATCAGACACATTCATTAAGGCTGAAGAAAAAGAGATCAACAATGGCCGATACAAGAAACTCATTTCACCACTCTAGAACCTGTAGAACAATTTTTGTCGATTAGAGGCCATCAGAGCATGTGTTGATCACCTCTAGATGGATTATAGATTGGATCCTCGCATGAAAAATGAGAAAATCTATAAGGGTCATTCTGTACGATCAACATCATTAATGAAGAAAATACAAAACATCTAGATAATATTTTCATTATAAATTAATTAAATTATTTATAAACATAATGATCAAGATAATATTTTAAGGTTTCTGGAATCTTCTTTCATTATCTAAATCATTGATTATATTCTATGGAGACTATCTTTCATCATCTCATTGATCTCAGAATAATCATTATTCCTGGTAAATATTAATGTTGGGAGCCAGTAGAACCACACTTACACTGCACCCGTAATATATATGAGGATCATTTCATTATATATTGAAAAATATTTGGGTGCTCATAGTGAACAAATGGATGTGAATTATAATTAATTTGACACATAATAGAGATCCCATTTTTCTAAAAAGAAATTCCATTTTTTCTAAATAGTGCTTTGGTTATCATTGTGACAGTAAAAGTAGATATAAATATGTTCCAAGATTATTGTACCATTAGAAATGTTGTAATGTGGTAAGTACCTAAACTAAAATAAAGACACATACGGAACATATTATGTTGATCCATGTTTTTGAAATGGCTTAGAAGGTGTTTTTAAACAACGTGTAATAGTCCATTTAGAATTGTATATGTGAAGAGGTGTTTTATATTGACATTGAAATTAGTGTTGAAGTGGGTTGTAAAATTATTTTGATTTTTTTGTGGAACCATGTTTCCCAATTTTCTCTTGAAATATATTTTGAGTTTTTTTTAAACTCTTTTGATATTAAATCATTTTAGGAACATTATGTTTTCTGTAAAAAATGGATTTGATGTTAAGTGATATAAATTAATTATTGGAAGATTGTGATGTTTTAGAAATTGGTTTGGATAACCATTGTAGAATGTGGGATAGTTTGAATTTAATAATTATTGATGAAGTATGTTTTTCTTGTATATGGAGATTCTTGGTTACATTTTGAGACCTCTAGGCTTTGGGATGTTCTTCCCTCTAGTGAATCATGCTAGAAAATATTGTCATATTGAGTCCATTAGTCCTTGGTTTGATATCCCTTATAATTTCACATATGTGTGAAAAATACAGATTGTGTTTTCAATACCATTTCGTTCAATAAGTAATTATTTTTGTTATTATCATGTGATGTATGGGAGCCATATAAAAGGTTGAGTGATAGTTTCTTATTGACACCGAGAATGATGTGTTATTACCCCCTTTACAAGATAGAGATATATTGGGAACTAAACATTATTGGAATGTAATAACGATTAGTTTATTATTGACATTGTTGAAGAACCACATGTTGGTAGGTGATATTTTTCTGAGTACATCCAAGGGACTTTCTAGGGATGTTCGTGAAATGAAAATAAGTTACTATTTATATTTTTGTTATTTCGTACCTATTGTTTGGACAATATAACTATAATTTTATTCCTATTTAACTTTATTCACATTTGTCTTATTAGTATTTGATTTTTTGATATGGATATTTTACTTGGTATTTGGATTTCTAATGTGTTTTTGAAGGGGAAACTATTTTAAAAAGGAAAGCAATGTTTGTTGTTTTAAAAAAGAAACATATGGAATGATGGGATTGATTTAATTATTTGAATAAAATTATGTTTTGGAAATGTGTTTTAAAAATTGTAAATATAGTCTTTTAGGAATGGAAATGAATGTATTATACGTTTATTAACTAGTGATCTATTTTAGTGAACACCCTACCTGTGCTACATAGTGTTGTTAGAATCAATCTATTTTTTTGTTTTATATTTCTAGTTCATGTACATGATATTGGAGTAGGTAGTTTATCTGGGCGGAGGAGACCATGATGTCACATGGAGATATTGTATCATGGTCCGGCCTCCGTTTTTATTCAATTTGGTGTCTTTTTACATCTATAGTATATGGATGTCTTTTATATAGTTATTTGAGATTCTTTTATTATTTTCACTTTTTCATGTTTAGTTTATTTATTTGATCCTGGTTTATTGGAATAAATAATATTCATTGTAATAAAATTGACCCTCGAAACTGATTTCAATATCATGGGTAATGATAAATCCATTTTTTCCATGTCTCAGATTGGGTCAGATGATGGTTCAGATGGATTCTACCATGGTTCATGACCTGGATGGTTCGAAATTTTCATCATCTTAAATCATTTTTCCTTGTTAATAATAATATTACCAATCCCAAACCACTGAAACTAAAAATAATTAATACATCACCTCATCATTCATTTTCCTAGTGATTTCATTAAAATTGAAGAAATGATCTCTAGATATATAGATCTTCTCAGTTATTCAACATATATTCATCTTTAGAGGCTAATCGGTGCCCAGGATTGTAACACCCCAGGTAAATAAATAGTATGACATTTTCACATTTATCCATATTTGTTAATACTATATTAATATGACTTTAATGGGGACACTATGCTCGATGGCATACCCAACATGCAACAATGAGTTTCTTGGGAATCTTACGTTGCACTCTAATAATAAAATAATATTATTTTAAATAGTAGTTAAATAATAACTGTTGTAATGGTGGTAATGAACATAACTAACTAAAAAATGATTATATATGTTTTTCAAAAATTTATACTTTTTACAATAAATGTTAGAGGATTGAAAATTCGAATGAATCCAATTTTAAGCGTAAACATTCTAATATATTTTAAAAGGTGGATTAACCCCTTTTGATGGCGAACCTCTTTTAAATCCACTTTTTGACAATTTTATGTGTTATATTTGACAAAATAAAATTCTTCTTTAGAATCAGGACTTCAAAATTTACTTTCTGTAATTTTTTGGTATTTTTCCGAAAAAGTTCAATTTTTAATCAATAGTGAAAAATGTTGTATTTTAATTCAAAACCTCTTTTTAATCTAATTTATTTATATGATTAGATTATCTTTTGAATTGTTTTTAATGTTAAATTAGAATATATTTTTACCATTAAATCCAATTGTGGTCGTTGGAATTAATTTCACTTTGAAATCGGTTTTAAACTAGTGTCAATCTTTTGATACTTATTGTTTCATAAAAACACGCTATTTGTTTGGACAGCGGGAATTAATTATTAAATTAACTAATGCAAATTATATGTTTTTAATTTTTTAAAATAGACATCATTTTTGAATTCAGAATATCAAATATAGATTAGGGTGAATTTTTGGTAATTTTCTGAAAAACTTCAATTTTTGATGAATAGTGAAACCACTATGTGGTACTTTTAAAAACGGATTTTCCGTTTAAATGAAAATTTTCCACCATTGTGTTTTGAATTTTAAAAATCCGACATACATGGTTGTCATTAAGAAGTGAAATGTAGTTCAATGGGATTAAAATAATTTTTTGGTGAATAGAAACTTATTAAGTTTTTAATCATGATTAGAGGTAATTAGTGTAGTTTAAGGTAAGAATAATGTTTTTATAAAATGAAATGACCTAGAAACATGTCCTACCCTCATTGGATTTGTCATTTCCGACCAACACAATCCATGGGTCAACTTGGGGACCCCATGGAGCCACTTTGGTTAGGAAATGACATAAATAACTTTTTATTTAATGTTAATGTAAAAATGACACAAACATGAGTTATTTTAATAAAACAATTTTTACATGTGGTTAGACAAGTCAGATTTTTGATTATAAATAGTAATTGGAAAGCTAAAAAGATTTCCTACTTCATGAAATTTTTGTTATAATTTTTAGACTTTAAATATGTTAAATCATTTATGACATCATGATGATGCATCGATTACCTAATTAATAAATGATTTAAATAAAATGAAAAGATAATGTAAATTCTATTACCTACACATGTCCATAACCTATTGTATGTGTGTATTTCGAACCCTTATCACCATATCCTCGAAACACATCAATGTGGGACCATTAAAATCCGAAATGCATTCTAAAATAAAGTAACATTTCCTTACTTTCCAAGAGTGCCCCTCCTCTCCTCTTATAAAAAGCCCCCACCTCTACCTCCTTACCCACACCTATCAAGCCTTTGGATCGGCCAACCCCGGCCCATTTTTTCTCTCCACATCCCTATATAACTCCATGAAGCCAAACTTTGGGCAGAAGTCTTCCCAAGGAAGCCTTTGAGCTCAAACCAAAGGGAGTTACCCGATTTTAAGGTAATGTCTTCACTTGTGTCCTTTTGTTTTATTTTTCTTCTCCAACCCCCTAAACTCTTTCTATTATTTTATTTTGTAAAAAATCTTGTATATTCAGTATACTAGGATTTTTTTATAAGAAGGATTCGAGCTACACTTACACACACCTACATGTAATGGTTAAAGAACAAATTGTTTCTGTGGATGGCAAATTCCTGCCTCACGAAACAATGATTGTTCATCATTCTTCTAACACCTTCAAATGTGGCCATTAAGATGACACTATATTTATATATGATATATAATATTTTTATGTTTTACTTAATATTCTGTATTTTTCATTTATGACATACCTTTATGGTTTCCATTATGGGTAAACGCGATATCTTCATTTAAGGAAGTGCGGACTACCGCCCCCTCAAAGTGATTTGATTCGTTAATACCATATGTGGTACGTATAAAGGATATATTTAATGATAATATATATGATACCATACTGGAATTAAAATACTATTATGTATCATTATGTTTTAATTACATTAAATAAGAAATAGAAATGGAAGTAGCGTTCATGCGTACGTACGGCTTACCGTCTCCATGAACGGTACATTTCATTACTTATCTCAAAATGTTATGTACTATTATAAGTACAAATATATAATGGATATATAAGTAATATATTACATATAAATGATGGATATGATTCTGTAATTATAACATATATATATATATATATCTCATTTTGTTTTAATTCCATTAATATGACAAAAAATGAAAGTAGCATTCATGCGTACGTACGACCGACCGTCTCCATGAACGGTGCTTTTAATTTTTATCTCCAAATTCTATGGAATAGTATAAAATCAATATATACTAGATATATATGATATTTAAAACATAAATACTATTCTGGATATGATTTACCTATAACTAGATGGAAAATTATTTTTCCAACAATTTTAATTTTTGACTCATGTACCATACATCGACAAAAACCTCTGATATGAACTCATATTATTAACCAATTATTATAACATTAAAATATGTGATATTAACTGAATAATAATCTTTATAGGAGGTCCTTAAGAAATTATAAATTGACCAAAGTTTATTATTCAGGAATATAATGAAACGAACAAGATAAGATGGGCTTGAGGTAAGGGATCCTACTCCTCTCTTTCTTTTTACGTACACTCTTTTATGTCATTCCTTTTAATGTTCATATTTATTGTTATTGGGATGTACTTTTATATTACTCTTACTGTAATTTTTTTTTCATATGATGAGAGACCATGTTCTCTCTCAACAATCCATTTTGGAGGTTTTGAGTAGCACCGTTAGGCTGCCAAATTTTCGTAAGAGATCTAACCTCTCTCTTTCTTTTTAAGTACTCTCCTTTATGTCACTTCTTTTAAGATCCTCTTTGTTATGTTTGGGGATGTTCCTTTAAATTACACTTGCTGTAATCTTTATGTTAATATGATGATACACCCTATTTGATCTCATCAATCCATTTTTGTAAGTTTTAAGTGGCGCCTTTAGGCTGCCGAGTTTTCGTAAGGGATTTTTCATCTCACTTTTATTCCCGTCAGATTTATGCTACATTTTCCAAAAATTCCTTTGAGTGGTGTATGTACTAACCATTATTTTACTCATTGTGTAATATACATTCATTTATGAGTATTTAAATCAATGTTGTATTGTCCTTCTTTCACGGGGTGTATGTTACGAAAGATACCCATGTTGGTAATGGAACCTTTCACCCTCCTCTTTTAAAAGACTTCTTTAGTTATGTATTATAATTCACATAATATTATGTTGGGATATGTTCTTATATATCCTTATTGATGTAAATTTTATGTCCAAGTGATGAGATACCCTTTTTATCTCTCATCAACTCATTTTCTGAATTTTGAAGTGACACCGTTAGGCTGTCGAATTTTACCAAGGGAACTTTTTAACCCAATTTCGATTTCTTTGGGTTCAACATGTAGTTATTGAATATGTCATCCTTAGAATATGTGTGAATAAACTTTGATTGTTTTACAATTAATATCCACTTATATTGGGTGTATTTATATATTTCACACATAATTATGAGACTGATTTATCCTTAATTTAAGGTTAACTTCTTTATAATGGATTTCATCTCATTTTACATTTCTTTTGAGACATCATTGTTGTTTCGCACCAATTTACTCTTATATGGTGTGTATACTGTACTTTGACATATTATATCATGAATCCCTTTATTCTAAAGATATTATAATGTTCAGATTAAATTTTATTCCGTTATTATTTGTATTCAAGAGTCTCTCATTTTGTTAAAAACTATTTAACAAAAATATCGTTTTAAATGTTTTATAGATTTATTATTCTAAATCTTTATCTTTAATGTCCAAGTTTTCAAAATGGTTTTCAGTATTTATTTATATGGACATTAATGTTTTAAAATTATAATTCCATTAAAAGCTTCAAAGTGGTATGGGACATTTTTATTCAATAATATCTTTTAAATGGTTTTTGAAAATGGATTTATTATTTCAATATCTGGGAATTACTTATTGGGATTGCAAATGAAATGTTGTTATTGAAATGTTTATATTTTCAATATTTTAGGTGTAATGATGGTACTTGGACATTTTACGGGTGGTTACGTGATAAACCTTATGACAGGTGGTGTCGTGAATACCAGGATGGGTGGTTATGTTATAACCTCCAATGCATTGGGTATGGAAGTCGACCGTATGGCTATTCCATTAAGTATGTGTGGAAGTCAGCCTTATGGCTATTCCATTAAGTATGAGTGGAAGTCGACCGTATGGTTATTCCTCATAAGTATGTTTATATCCCAAGTTAAATTTATATGTTATGTGATCTTTATATGGGTTTTATGGTAATATTTTAGTTACAGAAGGGTAAGTAATGAAGTTTTATTCAGTGAAGAGTTTTTACTACTTCAAAAAGGTGAAAACTATTAATTTGATAAAGTATACATGGTTTACTTGTTTTTTTGAAAAACTAACAGTTTTCATTCTTTATGTATCCCTTACTGATATTTTTTATGCTCATCCTAGGTTTTTGAATTGTTTTTCATAGGACTTAACGTGGAATATGGTCAAGGATGGGATCAATGGAAAGTAATGCTACCTAAAACATGGAACTAGACATGTTTGTTTTTAAGAGTTTTTATTTTATGGAAACTTAGTAGAAGATTCTACTTTGTAGTCTATTGAGATGTAATAGTTATTTCCGAATTCTCTAGAACTATAAACCTGAAAAGATCCTCAATGTGAATTATTCATTTAATTCAATATTAAGAGATGTTTAAGGCCAGGGCCTTATAGTTGGTATCAATGGTCGGTTTTGATAACATTATAGTTTAGGGTATCTTCTAAGCATAAGTGACATTACTCTAATGGTTAGGATTTCAGAAAGAGTCTTAGTTTTAGATAAAGTGAATAAGTAAGTATATCTTAGTGGTTATCTTCCTCATTAGTACATGATGGTTTTGTTGATATACTCAAACTGACATTTCTGTTTTTAGTGAATAGAAGTATCTAGCAGGCACCAAAGTGTCAATAGGTTTGAAGGAATCTGTGGTGGTTCTCTGATTAAGAGACTATATGAAATGTGGTATTCAATTAGGAAACTCATGTTTGTTCTAAACCAACTATGAAGGAGTCATGATCATCCACTTGAACCTTGGTATGTTCTGTAATTCATCATGTACAAGATGACCAATCTATGTGGAAGTTCAGGTAATAATTATAAAGGTAACCATAGGGGTTTATATGATCCTTAAATTTGAGGTAATTATGGGTTATAATATGTTATGATGGAAAATGAAAGGCATGAGATAAACTTGAGGTTAAAATATTTTATGATTATTTTTCTGAGGATTTTATCTCATATTGGGGAATGTTGTATGAATTATATATTTTTGGAAAAAGGACAACACGCAGACCACGTGTCAACCCGTCGCGCCAGACAAAGCGGCGGGAATCGAACCCACAACCAAAATGCGACTGGTATTAATCGCCTACCACTGGACTACGTGAAGTCCCTGGTTAGTTTGACTAATTCTTTTTAGTTAGATGATTTTATGAATTATGAGTAAGATAATTTTGGGTTATCTATGGAAATTTATTAACCTATCATGGAGGATATGGGATTAGGTTGATTACTTTTCAATATGATACATTAGGAGAAACTGATGTTGTTTGGAGATAAATGTTATGATTTATCACGGAAGACTATGTGACTAAATCCTTCAAATATTTGGGTTTCAATATTATTTTGGTTTACATTGAAGTATTTTATGGAAAATTTATTTATTGAATGGTCTTTGTTGAACTTTGGGTATTGTTTGATAAATTTTGGAGATTAAGAATACATTTGTTTTTTTAAAGGATTATCCTTTTTGGGTATTATCTGATATTGTACTAACCATTTTTGTTTTGGTTTTGGTTAAGGTCTAATGATATGGGAAGTAAATAGTTCTCTTTTGTGGATTAGGTGATTCTCTAGAAGTCGATTGTAGTACTCATAATGTGAATAAGTCTTCCTAAATACTCGTCTTTTGGGGAAAGTATCAGTTTGTGTAAGAAATGTAGTAAAAGTTTAAAGTCAACATGACAAGTAAGTATGTTTCTTTAAGATCAAAAATAAATTCCTAAATTAAGAGTAACTTAAAACAAAAGTGTTGTCTGTTAAATTTTCCTACTGGGGAATCGAATGCCGTTTAACCCATCACAAGTTTGTGATTCTCTTATGATTAACTTTCTCCTAGACATGTTTACTATCACTCTCTCTCAGAACATGACCCTTTGTTTTTTTCCTCCATTTCCATATTTTCATACATGGAATCCGTGTATGGGTTAACTCGGGTGGCCTTTGTACTTATCTTTATTTATTTTAAAGTGATTGTTTTACTGACTCTTGTTCCGATGTGGGATTTTCAATGAAGTTTCCAAGCCCTATTTTAAAATTGCGAGGACACAATTCCCAAAAGGGGGGAAGGATGTAACACCCTAGGTAAATTAAGAGTATGAAATTTTCACATTTATCCATATTTGTGAATAAAATATTAATATGACTTTAAAGGGGATGCTATGCTCGATGGCGTACCCCACACACAACAATGGATTTCTTGGGAATCATATGTTGCACTCTAATAATAAAATAATATTATTTTAAATAGTAGTTTACGCCTAGCCGTTGTAATGGCAGGAATGAACAGAACTAACTAAAAAATGATTATATATGTTTGTCAAGTATTTTTACTTTTTACAATAAATGTTAGGGATTAAAAATGCGAATGAATCCAATTTTAAGCGTAAACATTCTAATATTCTTTAAAAGCTCGATTAACTGCCTTTTGATGGCGAACCACTATTAAATCCACTTTTTATCAATTTTATGTGTTATATTCGACAAAATAAAAATCTTCTTTATAATCGGGACATCAAAATTTATTTTGGGTAAATTTTTGGTATTTTTCCGAAAAAATTCAATTTTTAATGAATAGTGAAAAATGTTGTATTTTAATTCAAAACATCTTTTTAATCTAATTTATTTATATGATTAGATTATCTTTTTAATTTGTTTTAAAGTGTAATTATAATATATTTTTACCATTAAATCCAATAGTGGTCGTTGGAATTAATTTCACTTTGAAATCAGACTTAAACTAGTGTCAATATTTTGATACTTATTGTTTCATAAAAACACGCTATTTGTTTTGACGACGGGAATTAATTATTAAATTAACTAATGCAAGTTATATGTTTTTAATTTTTTAAAATAGACATCATTTTTGAATTCGTAAAATCAAATATAGCTTAGGGTGAATTTTTGGTAATTTTCTGAAAAACTTCAATTTTTGATGAATAGTGAAACCACTAAGTGGTACTTATAAAAACTGATTTTCCGTTTAAATGAAATTTGTCCACCTTTGAGTTTTGAATCAAAAAAATCCGACATACATGGTTGTCATTAAGAAGTAAAATGTGGTTCAATGGGATTAAAATAATTTTTTGGTGAATAGTAACTTATTGAGTTTTTAATCGCGATTAGAGTTAATTATTATAGTTTAAGGTAAGAATAATGTTTTAATAAAATGAAATGACCTAGAAACATGTCCTAACCTCTTTTGATGTGTCATGGACGACCAATACAATCCATGGGTCAACTTGGGGACCCCATGGAGCCACTTTGGTTGGGATATGACATAAATAACTTTTTATTTAATGTTAAAGTAAAAATTACACAAACATGAGTTATTTTAATAAAAAAATTTTACTTGGGGTTATACAAGTAAGAGTTAAGATTATAAATATTAATTGGAAATATAAAAAGATTTACTACATCATGATATTTTTTTTATAATTTTTTGACATTAAATATATTAAATTATTTATGATATCTTGATGATGCAGCGATTACCTCATTAATAAAGGATTTAAATAAAATGAAAAGCTAATATAAAATATATGACCTACACATGTCCAAAATCTATTGTATTGGTGGATTTCGAACCCTTATCACCTTATACTCGAAACACATCAATGTGGGACCATTAAAATATGAAACGTATTCTAAAATAAAGTAACATTTCCATACTTTCCAAGAGTGCCCCTCCTCTCCTCTTATAAAGGCCTCCACCTCTACCTCCTTACCCACACCTCTCAAGCCATTGGATCGGCCAAACCCTGCCCATTTTGTCTCTCCACATCAATATCTAACTCCTTGAAGCCTCACTTTTGGAAGAAGTCTTCCCAATGAAGCCTTTGAGCTCAAACCAAAGGGAGTTACCCGATTTTAAGGTAATGTCTTCACTTGTGTCTTTTTGTATTATTTTTCATCTCCAACCCCCTAAACTATTTCTATTATTTTATTTTGTAACAAATACAGTATCTTCAATATACTAGGATGTTGTTATAAGATGGATTATAGCTACACATACACACACCTACATCTAATGGTTAAAGAACATACTGTTTCTGTGGATGACAAATTTCTGCCTCACGAGACGAAGATTGTTCAAAATTCTTCTAAAACCTTCACAGGTGGCCATTAAGATGACACTATATTTATATATGATATATAATATTTTTCTGTTTTAATTAAGCTTCTATATTTTTCATTTATGGCATACCTTTATGGTTTCCATTATGGGTAAACGTGATATCTTCATTTAAGGAAGTGCGGACTACCACCCCCTCAAAGTGATTTGATTCGTTAATACCATATGTGGTATGTATAAAGGATATATTTAATGATAATATATATGATTAAATAATGGAATTAAAATACTATTATGTATAATTATGTTTTAATTCCATTAAATAAGAAATAGAAATGGATTTAGCGTTAATGCGTACGTACGGCTTACCGTCTCAATGAATGGTACATTTCATTTCTTATCTCAAAATATTATGTACTATTATAAGTACATAAATATAATGGATATATATGTAATATATTAAATCTAAATGATGGATATAATTATGTAATTATCACATATATATATCTCTCTCGTTTTGTAATAATTCCATTAATATGACAAAAAATGAAAGTAGCGTTCATGCGTACGTACGACCTACCGTCTCCCTGAACGGTGCTTTTAATTTTTTTCACCAAATGATATGGAATAGTATAAAATGAATATATACTGGATATATATTATATTTAAAACATAAATACTATTATGAATATGATGTACCTATAACTACATGGAAAATTATTTTTCCAACAAGTTCAATTTTTGACTCATGTACCAAACATCGACCAAAACGTCTGATATGAACTCATATTATTAACTAATTATTATAACATTAAAATATGTGATATTAACTGAATAATAATATTTATAGGAGGTCCATAAGAAATTTTAAATTGACCAAAGTTTATTATTTAGGAATATAATGAAACGAAGAAGACAAGTTGGACTTGATGTAAGGGATCCTACTCCTCTCTTTCTTTTTAAGTACACTCTTTTATGTCATTCCTTTTAAAGATCATATTTCTTGTTAATGGGATGTTTTTTTATATTACTATTACTGTAATTTTTATGTTAATATGATGAGAGACCCTAGTCTCTCTCATCAATCCATTTTGGAAGTTTTGTGTGGCGCCGTTAGGCTTCCAAATTTTCGTAAGAGATCTAACCTCTCTCTTTCTTTTTAATTACTCTCCTTTATGTAACTTCTTTTAAGCTCCTCTTTGTTATGTTGGGGGATTTTATTTTATATTACTATTTCTATATGCTTTATGTTAATATGATGAGAGACCCTATTTGATCTCATCAATCCATTTTTGTAAGTTTTATGTGGTGCTGTTAGGCTGCCGAGTTTTCGTAAGGGATTTTTCATCTCACTTTTATTCCTGTGAGATTTATGCTACATTTTCCACAAATTTCGTTGAGTGGTGTATGTACTACCCATTATTTTACTAATTGTGTAATATAATTTCATTTATGAGTATTTACATCAATGTTGTATTGTCCTTCTTTCACGGGGTGTATGTTACGAAAGATACCCATGTCGGTAAGGGAACCTTTCACCCTCTTCTTTTAAAAGACTTATTTTGTTATGTCTTTTAATTCACATACTATTAATTTGGGATATGTTCTTATATATCCTTATTGACGTAAATTTTATGTCCATGTGATGAGATACCGTTTTTATCTCTCATCAACTCATTTTCTGAATTTTGAAGTGACGACGTTAGGCTGTCGAATTTTACAAAGGAATCTTTTTAACCCAATTTCGATTTCATTGGGTTCAACATGTAGTTATTGAATATGTCATCCTTTGAATATTTGTGAATAACCTTTGATTGTTTTACACATAATATCCACTTATATTGGGTGTATTTATATTTTTCACACATAATTATGAGATTGATGTATCCTTAATTTATGGTTACCTTCTATATAAGGGATTTCATCTCATTTTACATTTCTTTTGAGACTTCAATGTTGTTATGCACCAATTCACTCTTATATGGTGTGTATACTATCCTTTGACATATTATATCATGAATCCCTTTATTCTCAAGATATTATAATGTTCGGATTAAATTTTATTCCGCTATTATTTGTATTCAAGAGTCTCTCATTTAGTTAAAAACTATTTAACAAAAATATTGTTCTAAATGTTTTAAAGATTTATTATTCTAAATCATTATCATTAATGTCCATGTTTTCAAAATGGTTTTCAGTATTTATTTATATAGACATTAATGTTTTGAAATTATAATTACATTAAAAGCTTCAATGTGGTATGGGACATTTTGATTCAAAAATATCTTATAAATGGTTTTTGAAAATGGATTTATTAATTCAATATCTGGGAATTAATTATTGTGATGTAAATGAAATGTTGTTATTGAAATGTTTATATTTTCAATATTTTATGTGTAATGATGGTACTTGGACATTTTACGGGTGGTTATGTGATAAACCATGTGACGGGTGGTGCCGTGAATACCCGGATGGGTGGTTACGTTATAACCTCCAATGCATTGGGTATGGAAGTCGGCCGTATGTCTATTCCATTAAGTATGTGTGGAAGTCAGCTGTATGGCTATTCCATTAAGTATGTGTGGAAGTCGACCGTAAGGTTATTCCACTTAAGTTTGTTTATGTCCCAAGTTACCTTTATATGTTATGTGATCTTTATGTGGGTTTTGTGGTAGTCTTTTGGTTACAGAAGGGTATGTAATGAACTTTTATTCAGTGAAGAGTTTTTATTACTTAGAAAAGGTGAAAAGTATTAATTTGATAAAGTATACATGGTTTACTTGTTGTTTTGAAAAACTAACAGTTTTCATTCTTTGTGTATCCCTTAATGAGCTTTTTTATGCTCATCCCAGGTTTTTGAAATGTTTTTCACAGGACGTAACGTGGAATAGGGTCAAAGATGGGATCAAGGGAAAGTCATGCTACCTAAAACATGGAACTAGACATGTTTCTTTTTAAGTGTTTTTATTTTATGGAAACTTATTAGAAGTTTCTACTTTGTAATCTTTTGAGATGTAATAGTAATGTCCTAATTCTCTAAAACTCTAAACCTGAAATGATCCTCAATGTGAGTTATTCATTTAATTCAATATTAAGAGAAGTTTAAGGTCAGGGCCTTATAATGATAAACCTATGACATCTGTAAACTCAACTCAATATTGTATGAACAATGAATACATTAATTAAGTAATATTTAATATGATTAGAACACACTATTTTTTTCATAAAAATGGAAACTAAATATTATTCATTAATATATTGGTTAGATCAAATGGATATTTATACTTTATCTTCTATAAAATCCTTTATTGTCCATGTTTTGATCCTCAAATGTAGAAAATCACGGTTCATCAAATATTTTAATATAATTCATGACAATGGTCATATTTTACCACATATTATAACCTCAGGTTCATTCTCTCCATTCTTACAGGACAATTATCATCACATAGTTTATTCGTATAATAATATTAATCATATTCCAAAAAATCCAATATGTTTTGTTTTATAATCCATTGTTTAATATTGGATATAGATATTATTCATAGTGGATCCATTTTGGAAATAATGGGTTATGAAACTATAGGGTAACAATATATGATTGTAAAATATTCATCTGGTTGATTATATCTTCTCCCATTGTGTTTATGATATAGGGAATAGTCCTGGCCAGTCAGTTTGGGTCCTGTAGATGAACATTCCCTTTTGAAATTATCATTTTCTCGCATGAAAATAAATGGATTGCATGATTCCTTTACAAGGGATTAAAAATACACATAATAGTGTTATAATGAAGAATAAAATATCTATGGAAGCATAATGGTAGTAATTTTATTCTCTGTATTTTCAAATTCAAATTGGAATTGTTTATTCAGTAATTTTTTTAAAAAAAATGATCTATGGTTTGATCATACTCTTGTTGTTTCTTTGGAATTCAAATAATACATTTTCATTATTATGATATAAAAATTAGATAAATGTTTTCTATACATTGTTTTACCCCACATAAACAATACATATATTTAATATTTAAAAAATTCAAAAAAATGACAAAAAAAGAAAAGAATAATACAATAAAATTAAATTCAAATATACATAAATAAATAATTAATTAAATATCAATGAAAAGAATTAGTAAAAATAAAAAATAAATATAATTTTAATTAAATTATACAAATTCATTAATAATTAATGAAATTAGATTACAAATTAATATAAACCACTATTAATTAATAATGTTTTAGAAAAAATAATGAAATGGAGATTTAAATTATCATTACATGAAAATATTTAATGATTCTAATTTTTAATAATTTTAAGGAATATCTAGAGTTAATAGAAAAACATGATTCTCAACCAATTTATATTTTTCAAATTAATATAAATATATAGATATAAAATTCATTAAATTAAAAATTTCCCTAAAAAATAACAGTTATACTAAAATTATCCATGTAAATAAATAAAATAACATTATTAAACAATTAAAACTAAAAAAATAAATGTGATACAATTAATGAATAAAAAACCATTTCATTTTCATAAAAAAATTCATCAATAGCACACATTGTGTAAGTTAATGATTTCAATGTAACCTCAAATTCAAAAACCAATTAATTCCACGAGGATATTATTTTCTAAAATTTCCCCTCATTATTATTGTAATGTATAAAGTGATAATAAACTCTAGAATTAAATTTTCAATGTAAAAAATTGCATATTTTTTTATAAATGAATAAAATATGAATTTTTTTGAGAATTTGAAACACATAAATTTGAATCCAACTGAAAGTCAATACTTTTGTTAATTTCATTTAGAATATAATGACCTAATTAAATTACAAATTAAATAGACACTCTTATTTTATTAGTAATCATAATAATTATATGGGAGAAAAAATTAATTTAAATTTTTAATGAATTAAATAAGGAATGAATTATTTCAAAGTGGGTTGATATAGATTATTTTGTTATTTTCACAATAGATATGGATGAATATTTTAGGAAATGAATTCGATTTAATAACTATAATGTAAATTACTGTTCTATAATGTATAAAAAATAATTTACTAAAAATTATGTCTTTAGGAAGGAATAAATAATGAAGCACCAAATGAAATCCAAAGGATAATAATGATTAGTATCATCTATGTAGAATCAAATACATAAAATAAAATTATAGTTTTCATCATATAAAATTACTAACGGTTGATTTAAACAAAATATTGAATAAAACATAATCATTTGGATTAGTTCATAATGAATTATCATTTTTCCTAATTTAAACACCACTCCCACTATAAAAACCAAAAAATTAACCCAATTATATATCACATAGTGGTAGTATGATTTGGAAAATTCTGGTTTAAAAATATATTTATTTGATGAAATTTTTTTTAGGGGTGATAGTAAATTTAAAAAAAATAGTCCTAAAGAAAAAACATAAAAAATAAAATATGTTCCCTTATAATAAAAACAAAAAATTCTCAATAAAACTAATTCATATGAATTTGAAGACATAATAACATAAAGGAGGATTTTCAAATAATTAATATTATATGAAATTGAAAAAATGTTGATTGAGTTAATTTGAATAGTAGTAGTAACAATTATAGATTAATAATGATGTTTAAGGTGAAGAAAAAATTTATGAATGAATAAATGATATTAAACACAGTAATAAAGAGAATTAATTAATAATAAATATAATTAATGATTATTTTCAAATGATAAAACATCTTTGTCACTATTTTATTAAGTCATATACTTTTAAATACCACTTTTATAATCTCCAATTAATCAATATTTAATATAATATCCTAGATGAAAATTAATTCTCATATTTAATGAATTGATCAACATGAAACACAATAAATTAATTCATCAAGATAATATAAGATAAAGGAAGAGAAAATTTTATCTTGTAAATAGTAAAAATAAAAATAATTCCATCATAAAAATATTTTTTAATGATGAAGTTTTTATGGAAATTTATATAACTACCAAAGATTATAAATAATGAACATTTAATTTGATAGAACATAACCAATTAATCATCATAAATAAACCACCCATGAAATTTTACACTTTAAAATTAATGTATTGGATAAATTATAGAACATGGAACCATAAGGATAAATGATCCATAGTAGAGTATAACATTAAAAATGACATTAAATATGTGATTATTAATTTTAATGGATACATTATGAAATTTTTGTTATATATTGAATAGAAATGAAATAAGTGTAATTTAAGTGTAAATGAAAAGATTTCTATATACTATATTTTTTTCTAAATAAATATTTTCATTCTTTACCTATATAATTTAAAATCAAAATCAAAATATTTTTGAAAATTAATGTTACGATATTAATTTAATTTTTGAATTCAATATATCCAAATTAGATTAGGGTAATTTTATTAATTTCTTTTGAAAAGGTTGATATTTTGATGAACAGTGAAAAAAATTATATATACTAAAAAATGCTTCATCATTTATATAATAAATAAAATATATTATAATAAATATTAGTTATAAATTAAATTGTTTTTAATATACATTATAATTTAGATAATTTAGTTATTTTTAATCAATTTAATATAAAATTTTGGTTTTTAAACCTTAAATACTCATAAGAATTTTCTCATTTGAAACACAATTTTTCTTTATATATACTATTATAATATCAATTTTGAACTTTCAAATTATGTGAAATTTATTTGAAAAAATGGATTCCATATTGAGAATCCCAATAATTTTTTTTATCTTTCATGGAAGTATTATTTTTTAACAAATATGTATAATGAGAAAAAAAAATTTCCTGGTTACGGTAAAAACTAATGTGTTAGGGGTTAAAATATGATTATAAGGGTTTAAATGAATATAAAACTTTTAAAACACCATATTATAGAAATATTTATATATAAAAAAATATTATGTCATAAATACATATTTTTGTCTCTTTTCATGACAAAAGCATGTAGGTAATTTATTTATTTTTAAAAAATTGAAGTGAGTCACATCCTCCACTTATAAAATACCACCCAATCTCCCCCACTATTCAAAAATAAAAAACACATTTTTTCGACCAATATATTGAAAATTAAATTTATTTATCATTTTATAACATCTTTGACCCATTGTTTTAACAAATATACATACTAGAATGGTATATGATGAAAATATAAAGATATTGTCTGAAATATATTTAATGTTATAAAGTGATCATTTTTTTTCTATGGAATCTATTATATATTTTTTACACATTATCAAGTAATATAAAAAATATATTCTATATATAGATATTTTATTATTCGATGGTAATCTCATATATTCACTTTCATCATCAGTTTAATGGGAAACTAAACTATCAATCATTTATACAGTGGACTATACATATAAAATTTATTATATTCATATCATTATTTAATTTAAATATATCAAATAAATTCACACAATATATATGTTTTAAAAACAATAATGCCACTCTTTTGTATGATGGAATATTACCTTGTGACGGGATGTGATTTGTATATCCCTTTTACATTAGATGGAAGACAATAATGATTAAATTAGTTATTATATGTGAAATATATGAAATTATTTAGATTCTTTTAAATTAATATATCATCAAACTTCAAACCCATTAACCCGATAAATAAATAATCAACTCACTTGTGATGCTTACAACATATTGTTTCTATGAAAAGACATAATCCATTCTCTATTATCAAATTTAAATATTTATTATAAATTATTTTTAATAAGAAAACATATTTATAACATTGATATCATTATTTATATTATAAGATTATATAGTACATGAAATATTACAAACATTAATGAAAAAAAAACATCTCCGGAAACAAGTCCATTAACAACTAAAACAACAAAAATAGTGAAATAGTTTTAAATGAATATGAAATAAGAAGATATATGAGGAAAATATAATATGTTATATTAATATTGATCTCATATATGTTAATGATATTTATTAAAAATATTATTCATTATTTTACATAATTTACTAAAAATTGGATAGGAAATCTAAGGGACATCATCTCAATTTCCCTCTATTAATAATATTGAAATGTTATATACAATTTTTTTTCATTTGGTGTAATTATTTACATATTGAAATTTTATATCAATACTCTCTAATTATTATGGTTATTATATTGTCTAGTTTTTATTATTTAATCATTTGGGAGTAGAAATGAATTTTACTAATTTTTAAGTAATTTTATAACATAATTTAGTTTCACTAGGACATATTAAATATTTGTTTCCTATGATATTTTATGACTGTCAGTGAATTGAAATATTAGTATATTATTTTGAAGATAAACATATGTAATATAAATTAACATTTTATTCACATAATTAATTCATTTGATTATTTTCACTTCTATGTTATGATATTTGTATGCCATTATTTCACAAACAAATTTTAATCCGGATTGTTAATTCCTAAAATTCAATTAATGGGAATTATTTTATCATATCTAAACAAAAATGAATATTTTTCATTTAATAATTTTATACATGATATTTTCAATTAATATTAAGTTTTTCTACTATTTGGTAATTAATATTATTTATAAAATAATTTTAATAAAATCAATTTTAATTTCCCTCTTCAATAAAAAATATTTATTCTTAAAAATCCATGTATCCTAAAAATGTTTTAAAAAATGTATTTAAAAATGTCTCAAAATATCTATAAATTATTTAATAAATAATATTTTACAAATTGAATTCAAATTTTTTATTGTGGTCATCATTTCAATTTGAAAAAATAATTTTTTTTATATTACTAAAAATTTAAAATGAATCATTATATTGAAGTGTACATAATGTACAACATATACTTCTCTCAAATCTAACATATATTTTAAATCATCAATTATTGTTATTCAAGGATATTTTCAATGAATATCAATATCAAAATATTTTTGGGAAAATTTAGTTTTAAAAATATTTTAAAAGATAAATTTAAATTTTCTTCAGGAATATATTTAATTAAACATATATATTATTTATATTTGTAAATAAATAAAACCTGTTATTTTACAAATACCAAACTTGTTTCAGGTTTAACTGAATCAATCATCATTCATTCTATGGATTTCATGATCATTTTTAATGAATGAAATATTAATATACACATGATTAATTTATTTTTTTAACATCATTAGCGTGAAATTTTTACTTTTCTTAGACATTTTTTGCATTAATGTTTTCATAATATCCCATATTTTTATCTTGGATATATTTATTTCTTAAACAATATATAATTTATACATTCAATGTTCAATATTGAAAATTATTTTTTATCTAGGGAAGTATTATTAATGTAGTATTATTTACTCAGTACATAATTTAGATGATAAGGAATATTATTCATTAATTAAATTGTTTATTCAATATTTTTATAGTGATTTAGAAATTCAATTATGGGTGGAACCAACATTATATAGCCCCTCAATGCATCTATTATCTTATATAGAAATTAATAACCTTGAAATAATTTGTTTTTCATATAGTTATAAATTTTATTATGAACGGTCTTCATAGTAGTGCTAATAAAATAAATTAAATAATGAAATAAAATAATTAATAATTTTATCCAATGTGAATTTAGTTATTATAATCCATGTGATTTTTGAAATAATATTAATATTGGATGACTTTTATTCCCAGATATTTATTAAATGGAATTTGTTTTATAGAACCCATACGTACAAGTATGTAACCATTTACTTATGATATTGGTTTATGTTATGTTTTTTTGTTATGTTTTTTAGCGTTTGAGGGAATTTTGAATTTTTTTTTTGTGTAATTTCTAATGCTTTATAGGTTGATAATGTGTTTTCGAAACCATGTAACTCTTATTGAAATCCATGAAAAGATAAACATGGGATTTTAGGTAGGTCTACAGTTATGTCCATGATATGGCCAAACCAAGAGGCCAACCAGGTGAAACTGTGAAAAGTGGGATAATGGGATTTTTTAGTGTTGGAAAATATTTTTTATACATTCTGGGGCCACCATGTGATGTTCTACTTTAGGAAGAGGGTGGGGAATAATTAGTTCCTGCATTACCTAATCACGTGAATTACCATTCACAATTTAAATGTGAGAACATAATTTTGTGGATCTCGGTTGTTTTCACATTTAATGATTACATTTTTTCTTAATTTGACCATGATGTAGGTTTTTCATCAATCTAGTGGCTGTAGAGTCACATATGTTTGAACCAGAAGTGATCTTAATGATTTTCATGGGGAGTTGAAGCCTTATTACCTTAATAGTTGTTCGTCTGTTTAGTTGTCATTAGATCTACACATATTCCCTCTCACAGATTTATAAATCTATTCATTTTTTGATATATTTACTTTTTTATTACATATAATGTTGATATTTGGAAATTTTATTGTTAGGGGAACAGATCTAACGTAGTTATTTGGAGATTCAACCCAGATTTATTTTTTGTTTTTTTTGTTATGTATTTTTTCTAATTATTACCGTGTTATGTGGATTTACTCTTGACTATCATTCTAAAAAAACAATTATTAGTATAATATTTAATGAATTTGATGAAATTTATTATGAAATTGGTGTGAAAGGAATGTAGAAACCATGTTTATAATGGATTGTAGATTATGTATTTTTTGATATTGGTTGTGAAATTTTCATGGTTATCATGATTTAAAAATGAGAAAATTATCCTATGGATTTTATTGATTTATGGAAATGGACCGTTTGAAAGGATTTTAATAAATGAATTGTTTTATTGAAATTTATTTGAGGGGATTATTTGAACTAGTTTTGGCATACATGGGTTACTATGAGTTCATGTTTTCAAAGTGATCATAAATAAGGGTTGTGTAACACTGGGGTACAATTGAAATGACCCTAGATAAGGGGCAGGTGTTAATTCAGTATATCGATATTATAATAGTTTTTATGAACATTTTTATGGAATAAAGTTAACACATGAACATGGAACTATATGAGAATATTTCTTATGTTGGTGTGCATGTGTCAATCAAGGAATGGGTATGCCAAAAATGAATGTCTAATAGTTTAATGTTTTTTTTCTTTTGAATACATGGAAAATGTTTTGATAAAAATCATTTTGGATTTCGTATAGACATCTAAACTATTTAAAATGTTTTCATATAAATTTTTTAATATAAATTTTTGATCTTTTTCTCTGAATTTTTTTGAGTAGGGGTGTAATATATGTAAAGCCTACTGAGTTTCATTACTCAACATTTCATTGGATAATTGGTTATTTGGTAGATATTATCTATCAATACATAGGAAAAGATAATGTATCACATTTCATTAGTGGTTCTTCTTGATACATGGGTAGTTTTTTGGTGGTACATTTAGAGAATGTTTGGAGTTATAGATTTATTTCATTGGACTATATTAGTTTTTTCCTCCACTTTTTTAATTTTATGTTTGTAGTTATTTTATATGGTACATTTTTATGGATTGGTATTTAAACCAATTTTATTAAATTGATAAATCATAAAATGTTATCACACATCATTAATTAGTTTTTTTATTATGGTGGGTTTGTATGTGTTCTTAGATTTTAAATAGAATATCTTCCCCCAATAATATAGAATCCCATAGAAATTAATTCCAACCATTCTAAACTTTCAGGTTTCGGTTATGGACATGTAAAAATTTTGCCTCATCATAAGATAATGTGAAGGGGTGTGATGTTACATGTGGTGTCATCTTGTTCGGTCCTTGAATTTTATGGAGCATTAAATTGTTCATTATTGGCCATAAATTTTATTATGCATGTAGTTAATAATAATTATGATTAATCATTATGTTGGTATTTTGAATATATTAGGATTATCAGTTCTTGAAATTGAGAGCATAAATAGCCATATTAAACATTTTTATGGTAATCCTCATGTTACATTGGTGTTGTGGAGATAAGTGTTTTGGAAAAAATTATTGGAATTGGAATATCATTATCCTGACTTTACCCAGTGAGAAAACAATGAATTATATTTTATAAATGAATACAGACTAGGAAAACATATTTATATTTTATTAATTATTAACGAGTATGTACAACAAAATTTACTTTTGAAAATTTTAAATGTTTTTTTTCAATTGTGAGATTTTTAAAAATAATGATATTATTATATGAAAACTATTTGATTTTGGAAACATAGAGGAAATTTAAAAAATGATAGAACATGGAAAAAACAGATATTTGGGAATAAATATGTTTATATGGGTGATGTGGAAGAATTTTATATTTTTAAAATTTAGTTCATAGAGAGTGGTATAAATGGTTTGTGTTGTGATAATAGAAAATGGAACATAGTAGGAGTCAAAAAACCAATCCAAGGAATCTAATGATAATGTGGTTGCACCAGAGCCACAAGTGAACCAAAAAATACATCATAGTATATTCCATGGATTTCAAGCAATGTATAGAGGTAATCCATGAGATGAACAAAGGAAATTGGATCATTCCATTTAGTTCTAGATAAAGAATCAGACCATCTTTGAGCTAACTCAAAACCATAAAAGGTAGAGGTATATCTAAACATAATGAATCCAATATTATATTTTCAAGGGATTCTAGTAGATCTAAAAATCAATCTAGTGATGTATTTAATTGATGATCATGAATGGAAATGATGGTACTTCTAGTTCATGATAAATAAGACCCAGTAATTGGTTGTGAGTACTTAGAAGAATTTTTATATGAACAATTCAATCCTGATACATTCAGGATTGAAATAATGTTATAAATTTTTATCTCAATGATTGATATCCACTCTATGATAGATAATGAGTCTAAATTTATGATTTTATTATATTTTTCTTCCAAATATGATGCATGGGTGTCTAGAAATGTATGAATAATGAAATTGAAAATTAGGATATAGATTTAGGTGAAGATTTATCTTCTCTATATAACGGATTAAACGAAAATTGAAAATGGATTTAATGTTATAGAATGTTACATATTTGGTGATATATGTGGATGATGCATGTTGATAACAATGTGATATGGTGGGAACTCAAATTCTAGGAGAAAGAGGAAGAGGGAATCCTCTTAAGAAGGTATGTCAAGAGACTAAATGAGACTACTCGATGAAAAAAACATCCTGAAATGCCAAAGTGTTAAGATGATTGTTTTCAATTTTATAATTTCTTCCAAATGAAGTAAGAGTGTATGAAATGACCTAGATATTTATACAAATGGTATTAATTGGGGAATATTCATCAGTTTTGTCAATAGGCTCCATGGTCGAGAAATTTGGGACACTTATCATGTGTCACAAACATCGTATTCATTCATGGGATGAGGGAAGATGAATAATTATTTCCTATAGAACTTCTCTCTCCATGGTTACACCAAGAATACCATTTCTCACCTGGATGAAATATTTTCATCATAAAAATAAAGAACAATGTTCCATGAGTTATAAATTATATGTATACGACCATCTTAATATGTTTTATCAGTCTAGACTATCAATGTGTAGTGGTATGATTCTCTTTAATTCCACGCTAATACATTGTTTGTTTTATTTATGTGCATAGAATATTTTATTTCTTATCATTTTATTTATTTGATAGGATTTAATGATTTTATGATTCCTTAGTTATTAAAAATAAAATCACCTATTATTCAAAGTGAATGATGATCCTTTATATGTAGAGAAGTTTTTATTACTATTGATGGATCATTGATTATTTGGGATTTCCCTATGCTTTGGATGGAGGTATATGATGTAATCCTTGGTATAGATTAGTTTACAATATATAAGGACCACATCATCTTTTATACATTGAAGGTTACTTCTTGAACTGATAATGTTGTTGGGAATCTCATTAGAGAGAACCAAAATGTACTAGATGATGCATTATGATTATTGGAATTAGTAGTTGATATGATCTCTTAAAGTTCGATGTATTGACTTTGGAATTAATAGAAGAGATAAATAATATCAGTTTTCTAGCGGTTATAGACCAATATTGGTTCTTATTTCCCAATAATTTATCTCTGCTTCCACATATAATATAAATAATTGTACAATTGATCTCCATTCAGGAACCAATCCTATTTAAAATTCATATTATTTGTTTGATCGAAAATAATTAAATGTAATTGAATTTGTTGTTTGATTATATATAATGAAAATGGATTATTTGACCTAGTACATCTCTGTGGGAGGCAACAATGTTATTTCAATAAAAGGTAGATGAATCTCTAATAGTGTGCATCAATTATTTTTAGAATAATCATGTCATGATTAACAATCGATATCTCTTCTATGCATTGATGATCTATTATAAAAATTGAGTGGTGGTCAGTGGTTCTATTTCATTGAACCACAATCAAGATATCACTAATTAAAAAAATCAGAAAGAGGATTTTCCAAATTCATCTTAAAGGATTAGATATACATATTTTGAGTAGGTGATAATTTCTTTTAGTCTTTTGAAATCAACAGTGGTATTTATGGAATTGATGAATAATATATTTCCTAGGTATCTAAATTATTCTTTTGTGGTGTTGGTGCATGAAATAACTCTATATTCAAGGACAATTAATGTGTAGGAGATGCACTTGGAGATATTGGTGGTACTCTTGAAAGAGCATCATCTATTTGAAAAATTTTAAAAAGTGTGATGTTTGGATAAAAGGGGAATGTTTACATGGCCATGAAATATCTGAATGTTATGTTTCTTTTGTTCAAGAAAATATATTGGTTTTTATCTCTTGGACACTAATAAACAATGTCTTCCTGATATATAGATTACATGGTCCAAATAATTATTAATGGAATTTTGTTCAATATTTCTCACTAATATGTTCACCAATGATTGTTTTGACAATGAAAAAATTTTCTTAAAATTTAATAATGTATCTGAAATGTATTTTCAAGATCATAAATTTGGCCTTTTTATAGTACAAATCATGATATTATTGGAATCTAGACAGGGGTGTGTGGTTTGTTTTTTTTTCATTTGAGATCTGGGATTGGATGTGTTCAAATTTTAGGAGAGAATGTGGTTTCATATTTCATAAGGAAGTTATAGTCAATAAGCAGAACTAAAAAATTTTGTTATATCCATATGTTGTAGTTTATGCTTTCAGGAAATGGAATCATTACCTTTTTTGTTACAAATTTACAAATTTTATGGATCAAAAGAGACATAAATTTTTCATATCAAACTAGGAATAGAATTTTAAGAATAGAAGAAGGATATAAAATATACAAATTCTTGACATTTAATTGATTTATATACCAGGTAATAGAAATTTGGTGGAATCTACATTAAACAAAAATTCGTATTCTCCTTTTTAAGACATATAATTAGACTCATGGATATTGATATTAGTGATAGAAGAAATGATATTGGATTTAAAATATTTAGTTGATTTTGGGGTTTTATTTACAGTTTTTATGTTTCAGATTTTGAAATTTATTTAGAATGAGTACACACTTCTGATAGATAATTTGTTGTTATGTTCTCAAATCTTAATGATGGGGAGTCTGTTATGGGATGGTCACTAAATGAGAGTTTAGTTTTTTAGTTTCAAAATTTGATACTAACACCTATTGATTTCTAGGGCCAATAACATCAAGATTACCACCTTTGATGTTGAAATTTTCATCCAAGAATACATAATATGTATATGGAACTGAAAACATCATTTTGGTGGGGTGGCTATAAATGATGTTGGTTGGGTTTCTTTCAAAAATCATACTTTATAAGAAGGATAAAGTTTTGAATAAACAAATAGTTTGTATATTACATTCATTATCTATTCATATTTGGATGTGGTAATAGTTATCCATAGATCTTGTTAAAGGTATCCCATGAATGGTTTAGAACGATGATTCACTATGGGTTATAGTGTATCTACTAAACAAATATGCCAATTTCCTTCATATTTTTGAGTATCATATAGTGGAGTACATTTCAAAAATTTATATCTCAGAAGTGGTAATGTCTAATGGCTTCACTAATTTGATATTTTCAAAAAGATATATGAGGTTTACTATTCATTTGTAGATATCCTTATATAATTATCATGGGAATTAGTTGACAAGGAGCATATCTTATCATCCTAAATAATATGGGAAATATGAATTGATGATACAAATGGTGGATGAAATTAGTTGGGATTGTGTAATGGATTTGGTTTCTTGTGGGAAGAGAATAATACTATTATTAGAGATCACATAAAATATAATTTATCAACAATAGTCACATATGGCTCCATTTGAGGCATTTTATGTGTGTCCTTGTCATTATCAACATTTTTTGGTGGAAACATGTGATACTTCACTACATGAACTGGACCATTCTATGTGACAAATGAATAGATTATGTTGATAAAAAATTATGTCATGGATCCATGTCATTATAATTTTTTTAAATATAATAGTTAATAGCCAATTTTATTCTATGTGAGTGATAGTGTGGTATTGTTATTTTCTCCATGGTAAGGGCATCATTGTTTTGGGAAGAAGGTCATGTTATCTTTCTAATACATTGGCCCTTTAGAGGTACATTAATGTCTTCGTGAGGAGGAATATTATTTTTTCCCGTAGTTCAGTTAAATACATTATTTTTTTCTAGTCTCTCAGCTGGAAAAGTATAAGCATAATCCTAAAAATTTGATTAAATGGGATCACATTGACCTTGAGTAAGATGATTCATTAGATAATGTACCATTTCAAATTGTGGATTTATAAGAGAATATCATTCATGAAACAACCCGCAAACTAATGTGGTATTTGTGGGAACAATGATTGATTTGGGAAGGAACATGGTACCTGTGAAATAAATGATCGAGAAATGGCTAGAACACATTCATAGAATTTTTTTTATACATTCAATGGATAGAAAGGAAAATGACATGGAGAATGTACCACACATTGTTTCAATTATGTGACATTATCATTGTGATTATATGTTTTTAATTTGTTTGAGTTCAATTTGGTTGTATTTGTAAGATGTTTGGAATGTTTTTATTGGTATTCTATAGGTCAAATGTTTTATCACTTTAAGAGGATACCATGAAACTCTAATAGGATTCAATGAAAAGGAAAACATGGGCATCTCAGTGGGTACATAGTTAAGCACATAGTTTAGACTGACAATGCAACCACTCAAGAGAACCATTGTAAAGTGGATAGTGGTATTTTCACAGTTGGGGCACAACTTTTCTGATCATGAAATCTATAAATGTGATGTGCTCCTTTAGGTAGAGAATGGATCATGGTTTGGACATGGTTTACAAAATAGTGTGACTAGCCATGAAAATTTTAAATGTGAGATTGTAACAATGACGATATCAATCTTTTTCAAATATAAGTATCCAATTCAAATCGATTATCAATACTATTTTCGGTTTTCTACCTCCTAAATGATGTAGATTCTATCTGTCTTGAACAAAAAGCGATCAAAAGACTTTTTATGGTGCATTGAATAAAGACTCCCATGGTATGCATTCGTTTTGGGATAATTTTTAGATAAATTTCTCTTCCCTCTATCATATTCATAGATCTAGCTCTTGTTTAATGATGTATGGTTTTTGATACTAATCATGATGATACTTGGTTTTTTTGAATTTAAGGAAAGAGATAAAAGGATGATTATTGGAGATTCAACCCAGTATTGTTGGTGTATTCATGACATTATTCATGCATTGTATAACTTTCATGTTTGATGGCTTCACTATTTACTTATATTTTTAGATCATGAATTCGTAGTTTTAAATTCATCAAATTGAATGAAATTGATAATGAAATTGGTGTGACATTGATTATAGAAACATTTTTCAGTGATGTTTTTTAAATTTGTGTATTTATGGATTTTTTGTGAAAATTTCATCATTTTCTATATTTTAAATTGATGATCTTATAATATGGATTTGTTGGATTTATGAAAACAGTTCATTTGATTGGATTTAAAAAAAGATTAATTTTATTGAAATGGATTTTAATGGTTGATTCGAAATTGTTTTTTCATACATGGGGATGTGTGAGTTCATGCTTTTATTGTGACACGAACAATGGTCGTCTACCATTGGGGTACAATGGGATGTGATCCAACCTAATCGATACATGTAATTATGAAACTGTGAGAGTGGCCACCTTATGATGACTTAGTGGATCGAATAAGACATATCATGAGTGTGAAACAATTAGAGAGTTATGGATGTGTTAGATTGTGTGTCAATCATGGATTGGGCCTGCAAAAAAAAATTAAATAGATTAAATATTTTTATTTTGTAATATTTACATAGAATCTTAAATGGAATGATTCTTTTTGGGTTTTTTGTACATTTGTAATCTTTTTAAAATTTGTTTTATTTTAGTTGATTTATATATATTTTTTGACAAGTTATATCATATTCTTGTTATTAAGGATTTAGTTTGGTGAAATATTAATGAGTTTTATTACTAATTATTTTTATGAAACATCGATGCTTTTTCAAATATTTTAAATTAAGAAAAAATAAATGTTATGAATGTCTTTTATTCCACAAAACATCATGTTAATTGGGATGATTTTTGTATTTGGATATTATAGAATGTTTCTATTGATGTAGTTATGTCTTTAAATACTTTGGTTTTTTTTGGATTTTTCTTCCCTATTATACATTGATATTTATAGTCATCTGATGTTGTACTTTTTTAAGATTTGTTATGATATCATTTATATTACATTAAGTTTTCTTAATCTATTATCATGGATCATTTAATGGTTATTTTTAGTTGTAGGTTTGGTTGGGTTTTGTTATTTATCAAGGGAAACTCAACAACCAATTATATTGAATACCTTGGATTTTTTTTTCAACCTCTAGAACATTGTGGATGTCGCATTAGGACAAGAAAATATTCCTCCTTAACTCAAGGAAATGATGTGGGGAGGGTTTTATATGTTTTCAATTACCTACCTATCTAAATAGATAATCTTTATCAAATTATTTTAGTCTTTTTATTTAAATGTAATGTTTTTCTAGTTAGATATCATATCAAATTTATTATTCCATATATATACGTCGTAGCACATATATATATAATACTATTTCAATCATTTACCTTTTTAAATTTTTTGTTATTTATTTATTAATTATAAGAAAGATAAATGTATGTATATTTTGTTATTTAATTTACATTACCATATTGATTATTATATATATATTTATGATAACCATTTTATTTAAATAGAATGTGGGTTAATGTACTTACAAATCCTTATAGATTATCCGTTATCTATGTATTTTAATAAATTATTTGATTAAATTTAATATGTGTTCATATTTTAACATTGTGATACTAATTACTCTATATTGACTACTCTACATTCCCAAATAATAGATTCAACATTACCTAAATCTTAATGAGTATCTCAGCTCCCCCATACTATTTTTTTCCTTTCTATGGATTCTAAGTAGTGTACATTGACTGATATTCAATGATATAATTGTTGGATTATTGATATTATATATATAATATATATATTTTAATAGGCCAATTCAAATATTATTATATACTCAAGAATGTATCATTATAACTATGACTACATTACTATTCATTTATTTGGGATCTGATTCCTTGTATCTTATGATAGTGTAATAATGTTTTCATTAGTTCTAATTTACTATCCAAATAGTTTTCCTAGTTGGTATTAAAATATTTTTTTAAAATGGAAGATTATTTAGGGAAAAAAATGGGATCATAAAAATATAATAGACTATGATTATATGTTCTTAAATAACATCTTATATATTTTATAAGATATATATTTTGTTATCTTTCATGGAAATATATATCTCCCTGGACACTATAAGTGTAAATTTATTTGGAATTTATATATTTAGGAGTATTAACATAGAAAAAGTGCATCAGTCTTATTATAATAATTATCAGGTATACGGCATTAGGATTACTGTATAATTGGTTTGACACTCCTGGAGATATTATTTGGATAATTTTCATTTTTTGATACACCGTTATGAAGGATAATAATAATTTATTTCAATAATTTACTTAGGTTAAAAGTAATTTTTACAAACTGAAAATAATGTTACATATTTTATTCATAATATAAAATATGATATGGATTTCATAATAATGATTCTCATATCTCAAACTATAAATTTTTTTAGTCGATTATGGACCCACATGAATCAGTGTGACATTTATTATGAAGCAAACAATGGTTACTATGAAAAATGAATTGGGAATTTGACCAAATTGAAGTATAAAATAATTATATATAATTACTTATCCTAAAATATGATTAAAAACAAATACATCAAAAAATGGTCATTCTCACCATAGAAGATAAGGATGGAGTTATGTATGATATGAGTTAGGGTGACCATGGAGAAAAAAAGCATCAATTTCTTTCATGTAATAAATGTGAAAAAAGACACCCTTAAAAATTATATAATTGAATATGAAAATGTTTTATATGTGGAAAATAATGAATTAATGAAATAAATTTTTGTGGAAAATGATGATTATGGTTGGAGAAAATAATTTTCATAATATATACCCATTTAAGGATCAGTGTCTTAAATGTGGGAAACATGGGAATAATATAACATAATTCCAAATTTTATGGAAAAAATACACAATGTATTAACCTATGTGGTAATAAAAAAAATTGAAGTATTTATTAGTTGTGATTGTAGAATTATAATATTAAAGTATATTTACCAATGGTATTATTCTTATAATAACCATGAAACATATGAAGTTTGTGTTCGTTTTTTGAAGCATATATGTATTCATTATGATAATTTGTATGAATTCTTATATTGGATTTGAGTTTAATATTGAAAAAAAATTTGGATCCTTAATCACCAATTTTTTTGTTTTTATTGGTGTCTAATATGATTAAGAATATTTTTGGAAATGATTATTTGAATACAACCAAGTGGTTTAGTATTAAAAAATATATTTGAGGAATAATAAAAATATATCTTTTGTAATTATGAATAATGGAAATTGTAATTTTTTTTGAATATATTATCATTCATATTTTATTAATTAATTGTCATCCATATATGGAAAATTTAATGGAATTACATAAATACATATTTTGAAAAAGAACAACTTCAATTTTGGGTGACAAATCACTACATCATGTCAAGACATGGAGATTGAACTAGAAACTGAAGGTTGATAATTATTTAACACCCACCACACGTATATTTTATGATATAGTAACAAAATTATTCTATTTACATATACAATTTTATTAATAAATAATAATTATGAACCAACTTTTAAGCTTTTGTAGTTTTGGTATTAATAAATTGTGTTAAACATAATAATTTTGGAAACTAATTTATGTTATATGAAAATTCATGGAAATATTTTATGGATATAATGATCTATTAAAAATAACATATATTATTTCATCTTTAAAAAAATAAGTTGGTAGATCAAATTTCTTAGAGTAATTGGTTAATTGGAAAATGAGATTATCTCTAGAAAATGATGAAATTGTGATTATAAAATAAAAATATATGAAAATTTATATTTTATTAAATTCAAATATCGTAAAATAATTGAAAAACATAATAAAATGAACCTAAGATGAGACTTTTATCCAATTACTGTCACCTATGATTAATCAAATGGTCTTTTAAATCATCACATATTTATTTTTTTGTGTACAATTACATTATATTCATCATTCATATTATTATGATCAATGAATTGGTTTGCGTTATAATTATTTATGAATTTCTCAATTACCATATATTAACATACATCCTATTTTATATGTGATGGAGCCTATTTATTTATTTTAGTTTACTTCTTTGTTGAACATTCTCTAATAAAAATATGAATGTTTATGAACCCACTATTGATGAGGGTATTTCAACAATGGTTTTTAAAAATGATAACCATATATTATGAAGATGAAAATTAAATTTTGGGGACATAATTTACAGATGTAATGTACAATATAGAACTACTAGATTCTTAAAAAATATCACTAAATTTGATATCGTATGATAGAAGAAACACCAATCCTAAACCTCCCAAATTATTTATTTCATTAATATTAATACCGACTGAAAATTGATTTTTTTTGTTTCCAAACACTTTTAGGAAAAGTTAGAAACCAATAGCCAAAAACTGCACAAGATTACCACCAACACAACCCAACAACAAGGAGACCAAAGAAAAACAACAAAAACATACAATCACAACAACTAATAATCAAAATAACCACACTCGTCACCATACACAACACAAGAGTCCTCCTCTATAGTGGTCAACTCCCATTCAGAAGCTCTCTTATACTGCCTCAAGATATTAACTCTTTGGTTTTGGCTCCACATTTTATCCAGAGAATGCTGCCCTGGGCACGATTGCATGGAAATAATGTCTATTTTGAAAGAACGTTTCACCCCACAATCTCTCTTAGATGAAGCTATGGTATTCACCTGATGCAGAAGATAAGAATAATCCTTCCTTGTTTTCCTTCATGGAAGAGCTGACAACGCTTTAACATCCTCATTCATTCTCTTTTCCCCACCATTAACAATATCACTAAAGGACCGGGAATGCGAGCCTCTCAGATTTTCTTGATCACCCCTGGCAATAAACCCCCTATTATCAAAAGGAATATCTAAAATAGGTTCCTTGAATCCCTTATCCATGCCCCTCCTTGGGTCAGGAGTGTTGCATTCGATCACTGAAAGGAACCTCACTGCAACTCCAATGTATTTAGGCATTTCATTTTCCATACCCTCTTCCATTATCTTATGCTCCTATTATTTGTCCTGCAAATTTCTGATGTCCCGGTTAGAGAGATCCTCCACCATCATAGAGAATCCCTCACGACCCTGGTTCCCATGGTAGCCCTCATCCACACCACCGGAAGCCACATGATCAGTGACCAAGGCAACTTCAGAGAGGCCCTTGAACCTGTTGCTCAGTTGGATTAAAGGCCTCACCGGTAGATCATAACCACCATCATCTAAGTTACTTCCTGAGCAAGCCACCTACATGGAAGGGACCACCCCTTCTCCTTCATTCTTATGAAATCTATCCTCCGCATAACCATTCTTTTGAAGATCTACAAGACTCTCCTCACAATTAGAATTGGTCTCCATCCATAAACACTCCCTAGAAGGCCCATCCAAGTCCTTCTTTGGCCGTTTAAAAACGTCGGACACCAATGGGTTGGGAACAATTGTTTCCATCGCAACAGGACCAAGAGCATTAACCTCAGACACCTTGCGAGCACCTTCCATGAAATACGGCTCTAATAGAGGCGGTGGATGAACCCCACCGCAACCTTCAAAACCAAGCGCCCTATGTTCTGGGCCAGATCCCCCGAAAACTGTATGTGCATTACATTTTGACCTTTCCTCCCTTCTTGCTGGGACCCGAGGGACCCCACAATGAGTGTTCCCTTGAGTTTCATGTCTTCTTCGGAAAACCTCTAGTGAGTGACCCAGGATGTTGCAGGACAAACAGAATTCAGTCCAATTTTCATAAATAACCATTTGTTTGCATCTATAATCCTCTCCAATGGTGATCCAAACAATGTCAAAAGGACACTAGGATGCATCAACTTCAACATAGACCCAAGGATTATCTGAATGAAATACTGCTGTCGTTTGGCTATCTGTGCATAAGAACCTCCCAACAAGGTTACCCAACATTTTCATAATATATAGATTTTGGAAAAGTAATCTAAGGTTATGGAAACATTCCCAATCTTTCGCAGAGGGAGAATCATGGTTCATATGTATATCATAGGACCAACACAGGAGGAAAAAACGAATCTATTTGTAGCTACGTTGGGCCATCGACCAGGCTTTGAAGAGACCCTCTTATGATTCGAAAAAAATCATGATGTGGTGGCTATGTGATGGTCATCCTTGTCGCGAGGATGGTAATGTTTACATTTATAAAGACCCAAAATAAAGCACAGAGGCTATCCTCAGGGTCCCTCTCGAGGAATCTATGACGAGAGCCCTAGGGGACTTTCTGAAAATCTTTTTGTAATTTTAAATACTTTGAAAACATAAAAACACACTCCTAAGAAAACTCTAATCAGTGCTGAAGAGCACAGTAGAGAGGGAGGCGGTGATGGAAAAGTGAAAAATTATGGAGACACATGAAAAAACCAGGAGCAAAACATGCGCAAACACAACACACGAATGAGAAATCACAAAAGACACCAAGACATAGAAAAAAAAGATAGTGAGAACAAGGCTTGACCCAGGTTAATTTACCCTCAACTCCCTATCCTAGGTCAAACTAAGAAATTGATCACCAATTATTAAATTCACATAGTACAAGACAGGTGTCTCAAATCACATACAAATCTTGACTATTAATTGAACACTCAAGATTCAAATTTCATCAATACTCATGCGTTCCTCCGAACTGCAAGGTGACTCACCCGGAAAAGTCATTCTGGAAAGAATTTCTTACAATCCAGAATGTTTTCACTAAGATCATCACATCACACAACCAACCTTGATTTCATTTCGAGAAATCACGATATAGAGGAGTTGAAATTAAGTAAGAAAGAATCTGATCTCCTTATGCAAGATCTCACTCTGGATAAGTCTAACTCATAGTCAAGATCTACAAAGGAGAATAAGAAGAATGTGATCACATTATGTGCGGATCTCCAGATCGCGTCTGGTTTCTTAACCTGGATCTAACCTCGCAAGTTAGATCTCCATTTCTAGAGATTGAAGATCACAACATAACTAGGAGAATGATGGACACACAAAAACAAATTTAACAAACATCACAATTCAATTAACTAAACATGCAACAAAAGGAGAGTATTTACATACTCAACATAAAACACCAGAAATAGAGCTGTGCAAGAGAGGATGAAATGGAGGAGCGGGAACCCGTCTTCAGGTCGAAGATGAGTTCTAGTCCGGTGAAGTGGTATGTAATGGTGTGTTTATAGTGGTGGAGTGTCCTTTACCACTGCTGAATGATGCCCCCCGGTACTCTGCTCTGGCCTCCCTGGATTCCTTTTTGTTGCTAGCGGAGTAGCGCGACCTTTAATTCAGGGATGAAAATAGATAACTGAAGCTAATAAGAAGTATATATCCATGTGGCATGCCTTTGAGTGCGCGTCACCAGCTCCTGATTGAACACCATGTAAGTGCAAACAATCCCTTGCAACAAACTCATGAATCTTCTCACATCTTTCCCTCGATCAATTTCTTTTATCACTGCTTCAATTAATAGTTCCCCCTACACAGAACACAAAAAAAATGCTTGTGAGTCGAATAAAAATAAAATTAAATTATTATATACCATATATTAAATCACAACATAAAAATACTTATTATGTATATAAATATTTCATAATATCTAATATTATTAATTTTAATATATGTCTAATTGCTATTACATATATTTAATAATATATATTATGACACATTAATATTATATATTAGCCTTTATACTTATAATAATAAATAATTATAGTGATATATATGAAATATAATATATAGTGTATATATATTATTTTATGATTTAATAAAATAGAATTAAAAAAACTAAAAAAATGAATGAAGTAAAGAAATTGGGGGCATGATTCTGTTCAGCGCATGGGAGAAGGGAGAAAGGGTTTAGAGTAAGAGGCAGCGCCGGTGGCCGAGTGGCTCGACAGCGGTTCAAAGGGGTTCGGCCGTGAGAAGAGGACTTGACGGGGGTCAGTTTTGGGCTTGGGGATTGGCAGAGAGGGGGTGGCAGAGAGATGAACAAGGCATGTCGGAGTGAAGGGGAAGACGTGGCTTGAGGGTTGATGCATCGTGGATCTTCTGGTCTATGGAGAAGGAGCGGCTATTCACGGAGGCACACAGAGGAGTTAATCCGACATGCATATGATGCAAAACTATTTTTGTGGGAAATGGTTTGATTAAATGTATAATTAATGTGTTCAAATTGCTAGTTCGAAAGGTTTTTTTATATTGATTTCTGGTTTTATCGTGCTTCGAATGGCATGCATCTCAGATCTATGTTGAAGGGGATAATTTGAATTTTCCAATTATGTTGTGAATTTGTTGCTCCGGTTTTCTACTGATGTTAGTTTGTGCGCTTCTGGTTAGTGTTCTTCTTGTGCTAAGGTGTTGATGTGATGGGAAGAAAGTTGTTGCTGTGTGAAGTATTGTGCAGGTGCTTTGTTGCTGGTTTGCTGTATGAAGGTGCAGTGCGAGGATGGTGGAAGAAATGAGTATCAGTGAGGATTAATAGGGGGAGATGTATCGAGGAGGTAAAAATGGAAATATTGGAGTGTGTATCGGTGAGGATTGAGGCAGGGGTGTATCAGTGAGGGAGTGGAGAGGGAGACGTATCGGTGTTGAATTATGGAAGTATAACAAAGAGGATGAGAGGGGGAGCAATAACGGTGAGGGGGTAATGGGACTATCGGTGAGGACAAGCAGCGAGGTATCGGTGAGAAAAAAATGGAAATAAAATAGTGAGATTATTGATAAGGATTTAGGGGGTAGAGGTGTATCGGTAGACTGGGCTACTGGTAGAGGATTTGCAGCTACTGGTATGGTAACGGTGTGGAAAAGACTACTGGTGAGGTGAGATAGAACGGTGAGGTGTATCGGTAGCATTAGTAACGGTGAGGATTTGTGGGGCCAACAATGGCTGGAATATTGTATCGGTAGCTGGAGTAGTGTAACGGTTGGCGGTGATGTTTTGTACATCGGTAGCAAGGTCACCGCTAAGAGTAGAACATGGAACTACAACACCTGCGAACCAAACAAAGAAAATTAAATTAATAAAATATTTTAAATACAACCAATAAATTAATTAATTAAATAATAAATTAAATTAAATAGAACGGAACTGAAAACAAAAAGTAAAATAATTAAATTAATAGAACATTATTTAAAAGATTGAATTAGTTTGAGTTTTAAATTTACAAACATACGTAATTAGAGAAAAAATTAAAATCTTTACAATTACTTACTTAAATTAATTAACAAATCAATTATAGACCTAATTAAATTAAAGAATAAAAATAATAAATGAATAAAATTAAATTGTTGAAACTAATTAAAATATTAATAGTCTAAAAACAAAAAGAGTTATTTATTTAAAATCTAAAGAATAAGGTGTTAATTAATTTAATAAATTAATTAATAAATTAACTAGAATAAAAAAGAGAATAAATAAGAAAAAGTTTAATTATCATAAATCATTTAAATATTATAACTATTTAAAATGAAACTAAAGCACATTAAAACACTTGTTTTAAAAGAAATTGATTATTTTACACAACAAAGTACAAAAAAACAACAATTATAAATTATTTACCAAAAAAATCATTTTGGTATAAAAAAGTCAATAAAAAATACACAATAGATGTGGAAAAGATTGCAAAAACAATACCACATCAAACTCCCCCACACTAAAATATTTGTTTTTCCTCAAACAAATACATGCCTTAGATCTTAAAACATAAATATAATTTGTGAGTTTCAGCTCAAAATGAGCATGATTGAACTTTAATATCCAGAGGGGCAAGACCAAACAATGAGTCAGGTTTTTCAAGGGTATTCAAAAATGATATCCTCCTTAGCTTCAAAAGCACACTAGAAGTAAAGAGCATAAACAACTCATACACTTTAACGTATGTCATGCCTCCTATGTGTAATCATTAAACATCCTACTTCGTCTTCCAATTAAAGTTCTAATTCAAGGAGTGTTGACGGGTTAGATGTAGTGGAATTAAATCTTAACCAAGGGAACCTTCCATTCTCACCTTCCTCTAGGTTCCAAAAATTAACGTCCATTAAAATGATCACTTTATTGATTCAACTCAAATAAAAATTAACCAAGTCAATTACTCCCTTCTTCATATGGGTTCAAAATTCCCATCACCTTAATGAGTTCATATTTTGACAAGGGAACTTTATTTTACATTTCCCATTAATATTCCATGTGCAGAGCACTATGCATAACACTTATTAAAATTGAAATTGGATTTTTTTATTTACAGAAACTCACCCAATGCACCTTGTCTTAGAGACTCACCGTGGGATACCAGTTCCCATTTTACTATAGTTACAATGGACTTAATTAATAATTAATCAAATTGACTTCCTAATGTGATTGAATATTATTAAATAAAAATGTGAGTCCACTAGGTTCCAGGGATAACATCAAGTTACCCAAACTCCTGATACCTACTCCAAAAAACCTATCCTGTCATACTCGCATCCTCATTTCCTAAATAGATAGATCCATAGGCACAGTAAACAATTACACTCAGCAATCATTCATACTTAACAGTTTCTGACTAAATGTCACTCTCAACATCCAGCAAATATTTATCCACTAATCATAACATAAATGAAGTACCAGTGAACCTATAATGACTGTAATATGATGAAAAATTGAAAAAAATATGTTGGAATTTTGAACCATTATTTTGAAAAAAATTTAACCATTGTTTTACAAACACAAACTCATGTTCAAGAAGGGGGAATTCGACATGACACTAGAATGACCCCTCTCCTCCACACTTAAAACCCAACATTGTCCTTATTGTTGAATCTCAGGTTAAGAGACAGTTAAAGATAAAAAAATGGGCATTTCACCTAAAAAATTAAATGGAGGGGTATCAATGAAGTTTAAATTTTTTTATTTTCCACACAAAAAGTAATAGAAAATAAAAACAAAAAAGAACAAAACCCCACCGACCATCACCAGCAACCAAGTACATTTCTATTCCTAAACTATTCATGCTTTGAATTTTTGTGATAAGACAAAATATTTTAACAATTTACTTCAAAGAGTAGCATGATTAAAAGTGACGTGCGACAAAAACATAATGAAAATAAAAGTAGTTGGTGTAGCATGTTTCACAAAAAGCACAAAATACATTTTCAACTGAGTAGATATTAGCAGCTAACAACAAAACATAAAACATAGTCGAAGAGTTTCAAAAATCAGTGGGCATACCCCCACACTTAATTCACAGCAGCACACAAAATGAATCAGCAGTTTCAAACAACTTGTAGGATTAAAACAGTAATTCCATGACTGGAAGCTTTAATTCATTTTTTAATTTCTCACTTTGATTACATTGCATATGAAATTTGGGTCCTCCTGTTTCCACCTTCATGATGAAACAATTTAACATTAGTGTTCATGATTTTATGTTCAAATAATATGAAACCACACAGTATGATTTAGGGAGTGTGATCCAAGATCTCCAGTGTACTATTCCTTTGAGACTTGAATGATATCCATGTGGATTCTACTGCATGTTTATTGTCATAAAAAAACACTCAAATTAAAACTACCTAAAATAAAAAACTAAAGAAGGAAATGAAATGGGATAATCCTTGGATAACCCCCTAGGGGGTGCTGTAGTTTGACAGTCCACCACCGGACAATCCACAGATCAACCCCCAGTCGGATGGGGGATTATGCTTCTTCAGAAGATGCTACCAAAATATCCTCACTCTCCAGGAAATCACAATTGTGTATTGCATTTTCAAAACCTTCACAGGGTGCAACATAGAGTACATTAGTTTCAAAAATTCAAAAATAAGTTCTTTTAAGGTGAAGTCAACTCCCGGAAGTGATGCAGTTTGTTTCTCCTAGTGAATCCATGATCCTGCGAATATTTCTGTGGCAGGAGGAAGGTATTCAACCTCCTTCAACATTTCATCGAAATATATGATCTCTGATGTGGTGTATTCCAAATAAATGGTTTGGATGTCATGTGATGGGTCATCCTGTGAAAACATGGGAAAATCATTAGACACTTTAGTAAAAAAATAGCATCTACAGATGTCCAGGAAATAAAATTATCCCTCTATGTATGTCCAGCTTCTTCAAGGTCTTCGCATCCCAAATCCAACAATCTCTTGAAAACAAATTGGGGAATAAGCTCATTAAAATCAAGTAGTGTTTCAGAAAGTTCTCCAGGCTCAAAAATAGGCAGCTCCGGCTTTTTGTCACTCCTTCTATGTAAACATTCCTTTCTTCATAGTTTCATTAAAGGAGGTGGAACTTCAATGGCTTTCTGGGGAACTTACTTGCTTAGATCCTCTGGAGCCAAGTAATTAGGTCCTAGGAATTCCCTGATCCTCCTTGTAGCAATTGAATCATTCATGGTGGGTTGATTCCCCTCTTGGCCCCTCATAATTTGATTGAATGGGTATGCATATTATTGTTTGGTTTCATGTGTTACAACTGTTGTCGCTTCTGAGGGGTCTCCTGCTGGTCGGCTTTGTAGCCAAAATAAGAATAAGTCAACATCCTTATATAATGCATACACATCAGAGAAATCAAACAAATAATTGTTAGTAAAAGAGAACATAGTATCCATTTTTTCACAATATATATTCTTTATTGTTTTTTAAATTAAAAATAGGAAAATCCACCATGACACTCATTACTTTCCCAGCGATGGCACCAAAATTTGACTATCGTCCTTGTCACAAGGACAGTCAATTTTATATTTATAAAGACCCAAAATATAGCACAATGGCTATCCTCAGAGTCCCTGTCTAGGAAGAAGTGTAGAGAGCCCTAGTGGTCTTTCAGAAAATCTTTTTGTATTTTTAAATAATTTGAAAACATAAAAACACACTCCTAAAAAAACTCTAATCAGTGCTGAAGAGAACAGTGGAGAGGGGGGAAGTGATGCAAATGTGGAAAAATATGGAGACACAGGACAAAACCAAGAAGATAAGAGGTGAAAACACAACACAAGACACAGAACACACAAAATACACCAAGACACAGAAAAAAAAGATAGTGAGAAAAAGTCTAGACCCAGGATAATTCACCCTTAACTCCTTATCCCTAATCAACCTAAGAAATTGATCAACAATTATTAAATTCGCATTGTGCATGACCGGTGTCCCAAGACACATACCAATCCTGCCTATAAATTTAACACTCAAGCATCAAATTTCTTCAATACTCAAACATTCCTCTGAACTGCAAGGTGAATCACCTAGCAAATTCATTCAGGAAAGAATTTCTCACAATCCATAATGTTTCCACTAAGATCATCACATCGTACAACCAACCTTGATTCTCAGTTTGAGAAATCAAGATAGGAAGGGGTGAACAAATTAAGCAAGAATGTAGCTGATCTCCCTGTGCAATATATCGCTCTCGCTAAATCTATCACACAGTCGCGATATTACAAGTCAAATAAAAAGAACGTGATCGCATTAATGTGCGGATATCTAGATAGTGTCAGGTTTCTTAACCTAGATCTAAAACTGCATGTTATATCTCCATTTCTAGAGATTGAATATCACAACACGAAGAGGAGAATGCAAAACACACACAAAAAATGAAACAAACATCACAATTCAATTAACTAAACATGAAACACAATGAGAGTATTTACATATTCAACCTAAAACACCAGAAATAGAGCAGTAGAGGAGAGGATGAAATGGAGGAGTGGGAACCCGTATTTAGGTCAAAGTCGAGTTCTAGTCTGGTAAAGTGGTATGTAATGTTGCATGAATGGTGGTGGAGTGTCCTCCACTCCTGTAGAATCACACCCAGTACTTTTCTCTGGCCTCCCTGGCTTCCTTTATGTTGCTAGCGGAGTAGCGCGACCTCTTATTAAGGGATGAAAACAGAAAACTGAAACTAATAGGCAGCAGATATCCATGTGGCGTGTCTTTGAGTACGCGTCACCAACTCCCAAGTGAACACCATGTATGTGCAAACTACCCCTTGAAACGAACTCATGAATCTTCTCGTGCCTTTCCCACGATCAATTTCTTTTATCAATGCTTCAATGAATAGTTCCCCCTGTACGGAACACCAAACAAAACCCACGTGAGTCGAATAAAAATAAAATGAAATTATTATATACCATATATTAAATCACAAATTAAAAATACTTTTTAATATATATTTATTTCATAATATCTAATATTATTAATACTAATATATATCTATTGGCTATTAGATATATTTAATAATATATATTATGGCAAATTTATATTATTTATTAGCCTTTATACTTATAATAATATATAATTATAGTTTTATATATAAAATATAATATAGTGTATATATATTATCATATGATTTCATAAAATAGTATTGAAAAAACTAAATCAAAGAATGAAGCAACGAAATGGGTGGGGGTGTAATTCTGTTCAGCGCAGGGGCGAAGGGAGAAAGGGTTTAGAGAAGGATGCAGCGCCGGCGGCCGTGTGGCTCGACGACAGTTCAAAGGGGTTAGACCATGAGAAGATGAGCCGATAGTGGTCGGGTGAGGGCTTGAGCCTTGGTAGAGATGGTGCGGTTGAGAGAAGAACAGGTCACGACATAGTGAAGGGGAAGACAAGACTTGAGGGTTGATGCAGCGCGGCTCATCTGGTCCAGGGGGAAGGAGCATCTATTCACGGCAGCACACATCGGTGGTAATCCGACAAGCTTATGATGCACAACTATTTTAGTTGGAAAAGGTTTGATTGAATCAGGAATTAATGTGTTCAAATTGCTGGTTCAAAGGGTTTTTTAATATTTATTTCTGGTTTGGTCGTGCTTCGAATGGCCTGCATCTCAGATCTAAGTTGAAGGGGATATTTTGAATTTTCCAATTAGGATGTGAATCTGTTTCTCTTGTTTTCTACTTCTGTTAGTTTATGCTCTTCTGGTCGGTGTTCATATTATGCTATGTTGTTGATGGGGTGGGAAGAAAGTTATTGTTGTGTGAGTTATTGTGCAGGTGTTGTGTTGCTGGTTTGTTGCGTTAAGGTGTGGTGCAAGGATGGTGTATGAAATGAGTATTGGTGAGGATTGAGAGTGGGAGATGTATCAGTGAGTTAAAATGGAAATATAGAAGTGAGTATCCGTGAGGATTGTGGAAGCGGTGTATCAGTGAGGTAATGGAGAGGGAGACATATTGGTGAGGAATTATGGTAGTATAATAGTGAGGATGAGAGGGGGATCAGTAATGGTGAGGTGATCAAGGGACTATTGGGGAGGAAATGCAGCGATGTATCGGTGAGAAAAAATGGAAATAGAACAGTGAGTGTATTGGTGAGGATTGAGGGGGCATAGGTGTATCGGTAGACTGGGGTACTGGTAGAGGATTTGCGGCTACTGGTATGGTAACGGTGAGGAAAAGTCTACAGGTGAGGTGAGATGGAACGGTGAGGTGTATCGATAGCTTTATTAACGGTGAGGATTTGTTGGGCTAATAGTGGCTGGAATAGTGTATTAGTAGCTGGAGTAGTGTAACATTTGGCGGTGAATTTTTGGGCATCGGTAGCAAGTTCACCGCTAAGAGTGGAACATGTAACCGCAACACCTGCGAAACAAACAAGGAAAAATAAATTAATAAAATAATTTAAATAAAACAAAAAAAATAAATAAATAAATTAATAAATTAAATTAAATAGTACGAAACTGAAAACACAACATAAAATAATGAAATAAATAAAACATTATTTAAAAGAATGAATTAATTTGAGTTTAAAATTTATAAACATACATAATTAAAGAACAAATTAAAATATTTACAATTACATGCTTAAATTAATTAACCAATTAATTAAATAACTAATTAATTTAAAAAATAAAAATATTAAGTGAATAAAATTAAATTTTTGAATCTAATTAAAATATTTAAAGACTAAATAAAGGATATTTATTTACAATTTAAAGAAAAAGGCCTTAATTAATTTAATAAATGAATTAATAAAATAACTAAAATAAAAATAAAAGAATAAATAAACAAAATTCAAATTCACATGACTCATTTAAATTATAGAATTATTTAAAATGATACTAAAGAACATTAAAACACTTGTTTTAAACAAAAATTTATTATTGGACACAGATAATTAAAAAAACACAACAATTATCTATTATTTACTAAAAAATTATTTTGGTATAAAAAAGTCAATAAAAATACACAAAAGATGTAGAAAAGAGTGCATAAACAATGCCACATCACTATCAAGTGAACCAATAATCACCCTTTCTGGGAGGTCACATGAGGAGAAAACAAACCTGTCAAAGGCATCAACTGAGGGTCTCATTGGCTTGAATCGAGCAATCAGGGTGAGGTTTAGAATCACTAAAGATTCCATGAACTCAGAAGAAGAAATCTAGAGGATGAGGATTCCATCAAGAAGATCCTGGACTTTGGGACTAACAAACACTTTCAGAAAGGATGGAAGAATGTTAGGGTTGGAGAAGGGCTAAAAATGAAACCTTGCCTTCCCGAAGGAAGATGATGTCACCTCCCCCACTAAGGGGGTAGGAGACAAAGCATTGGTCACCGTTGTCACCTACATGGGGGAAAGAAATGATAGTTTATTGAATACATATAACGAATCATAAATAAAAATATAATATAATATATTATAATAACATAGATATTATATTTTGGTTTATGAATAATAATAAATAAATTATGAATGTTATGATTATCTATTTTTTAGAAATAAAATAAGAAACATTTAAATTAGTCGAAAATAATTTATGAGAAAACTATATTTTTTAACATTTTAGCCTCACTAATCATGGCTAATTTAAATTTTCTTATAAAACTTTTATAATATTTATTTTAAAAAATAAACATTGTTTTTTAATAAAAATATTAATATTAACTTAGGGTTACATTTTGGTGTTTTCCTAAAAATATTTATCTCTCGATCAAATGTAAAAAATAATGATATTTAAGGAAATGATCATTTTAGATTAAATAATCTAAAAACTCAAATTATAAATTTTATTTATATTAAATAAAAATTATTTCAATTATTTTACAATTTAACTTATTATTATCAATGAAATATTTTTCATAGTATATTTTTATATTAAAATCATTTAGACTTATGAGGATTTTCCTTTTTGGAAACCCACTTTTTCATTGCATATGAGGTTATATTTATAACTTAGATTCTTTTCCTTCAATAAGATGATATATAAAGATTAATTACATGATTGGAAACATAATATCTTATATTATAAAATAATTTTATCTAAATTTTCAATTATAAATAATAGTTAGAATAGTAAATATTAATTACCAGTGGTGATATTAAATGAGAATTTCAAGAGGGTTAATCTAAGAAGAGAATGGTTAAGATGACATATAATTATGTCCATAACCCATTATCTAGTACAATTTAGACCTTATCACCTCAATAGTTCAATACTTTCCACGAATTTAGGCCTTTTCCATGATTGAAACGTACTTTTATTTCCTTTCAATGAATGATTTTGCTGATAAAAAATGATGTTTTCCCAAGATGTCGTTATGTCCATAAAAGAGTGTTTTTTTATTCCTCCTCAAAAAACATAAAATATTGTTATAAAATTGTCATAAAATATCCTTAGTAAAAAAATATAATTTTATGTTATTATATAAATGTAACTAACTATATTAATATCAAATTCCGTAAAATGGAAAATGAAACTATTTATCATGTGTTTGGAGGACTAGAGCCTCACAGACCGATGTAACTCGTTATCCAACGATGCATCATCTTATGATTTAATATAGTGATTGAAAGAATATTTACATATAATATTTATTATGATATCATACTTATGAAATTATATAATCACATTTCCATATTATTTTCTATATAATATAAAATATGGATGCTTCAGAGAAGTGTAATACATACTACAGCCTCAACTAGCAATTTTATTTGTTCTTCAATTATGATATACATGAAATTTAATAAGGACAAATATAGTTAATATATTTGAGGTATATGTAATTAAATGGATTCTTGAAAATTAATATTGTTCACTCACTTACTTATCATTTCATGCGTTAAGGAAATGATAAACATAGTCGTGCATAGGTTTGATCTATCATCACTATAAAGTGATGTAATACATTATCAATGGTGAAATTTAAATAACGTTTCTAAAAATATTTATAATATAAATAAGAGATATTTAAAAAATTAATATATTTTTGTATATTATGATACTATATGACTGAACATGATGTCAAACACTCATGACAAAACACACCTGGGAAATTAGGTAATTAACTCCTGAAATAATAAAATTAATTATATTTATTAATGAAATTGTGATAAAATGTTATAAAAGGATAATATATGATACTGTATGAATATGTTTCTACTAAAAATTAATGATATTATTAAAACCAATATATAATAGTTTGAGTCGTGTTAAACTAAAAAATCCATAAGTTAAGGGACATTTTTTCAATCTCCCTTTGTGGGGAAATATTGAAATGTTTGGAACACAATTTTCTTTATATAGTATATATACTTCACAGTGAACATTTTATATCATTTCTAAATTAAAATTCTTTCTTTTTATTTTCTATATGAATTATATTGTCCAATGAGTTTTGACATGAATGATACCAAGTGGTAATTTTTTTCATTACAAGATTTCATTTTATTGGTTTGTATTACTTATTAAATGTATTAGATTTTTAATGATTATGTATGTATTGAATCTTAATATATCAATTTTTATATCAAAATTTTTATGTTGATTCATATTTGATTCACTTAAAAATCCATTTGTTAATTTTCACTAAAACATTTTTATTTTGTAATGGAATTATTTGACAATATAATTTTAACGGGGATTGTTTATTCTCATATATTCATTAAAGTAAATTATATCATCATTGGATGAAAACCCAATTTAACTTTCTTATCTTATAGTTATTAATTATTTTTTCATTTAATATTACCAATTATATACTATTTTTACTTAAATTGTTTGAAAAATTATTTTTTATAAATTAATACTCCATTTCTCTCTTTAGTATAAAATCAATCTTAATTCTAAAAATTGTTTTTAATAATTTATTTGAAAATATTTTTAGCATTATCAATATTATTTTATAAATATAGATCAATTTTTTTATTTTTTTCAAATTTTAATGAATAGAGACTACAAGTAATTTTCAAAACAAGAATACTTTTTATTTTTTCGAAAAATGGAAAAAAAATTATGTGTGTGGGATATGAAAAATTTCCTACCATAATAATAATTGAATGATTTAAAGATTACTTTTCACGATTTAGAGGTCATCATAAATGAAAATAATTTTCAATATATATTGTGAAAATTTTATTTTATATTATTTTTTAATGTGAAAATAATATTTTTCTCAAGAGTGTTTTAATGACATTTATATCACAGATATATACTTTAATAAAGAAATACATTATGTCAATTATATTACACTCTGAATATGTTGAATTGATATCATTATAATTCATTCTATGGATATTTTATATTTATTTGGACCATGTACAAATTTGACATTATGATTATTGATTAATGTTTGTAATCATTGACTTTACCATGTAATATTAACTTTCCTCTGATCATTCGACAATAAATTTATTCTAAACATACTTTTTATTTATCAGGGTTACGATTATCTAATAAATCATATATAATTTAAATATATGGTTCCATATATAAAAAAATTCATATGGGAAAATATTGATAAATCTGTATTCTTTTTCCAAGTGTATATATTTTATGATAAGGAATATTGTTTAAGAATAAAATCAAATTTTTGATATATGAGGAATTAATTGAATATATAATGAGGGGTGTCCCCAAAAAATTATATAACCCCTTAATTTATTTGTATTATCTTGCAATGAAACAATATTCTTGCATCAATAGGTTTTTTACAAATAGTTTAAAACAATATTATTGAATGAATTCATAATATTACTCTCATAATTCCTAAGAAATTGACATTCAAAAAATAATAAATTCCATCGTAAATAATTTTTTAAAATTATCCATTATATCATGATAATGATGTTATAAATTTATACCATTCAGTGTCAGTTAATGATTAAATGGAATGAGTTTTAGTTATTTACCATAACATATTGACTATTTCTTATATATTAACAATAGAAAATTAATTTAAATGGAATCAGTGTTCATTTATATACCATTCATTAGTCATTATTAATTATCTATTAAATTTTGTTACATTATTTAAATGGAATGTGTGTTTGGATATTTACTTAGTACTACTAATTATTATTTATCTATTCATAATAGTCATTGTATTTAAATAGAATGTCTGGTTATTTAATTAACATTTTATATTGATTATTACGTATATATTAATAACAATCATGTTATTTAAGTGGAAAGCGTGTTGAGTAATTCAAATTTCTATTATGATTATTCTATATATAAACATGATAGTCATGTTATGGATTTAATAACCGATGTGATCAGTAATTTAACTTTACATATTGATTAATTTATATTTATTTTTCTTCATTTAATCCTGATCGGTTATCCTTAATGTATATCATATTAAGAATCTATGATCATCATAATTTTTTCATTTACCATGAATAAAAAAATTGTACTATGAATGATTTGATAGGTTACTCTAGGGGGAATAATTATGTTATTAAATAAATTATTTTTTAATATTCATATGGCGATTTAATACATGAATAATGTATTTATATTATTTACAAAGACCAAATAACTATTGGATTACTTAGGATGTAATTAAATGTATCTTAAACTACTATAATAATATAGACATCATCTCTGGGTTACTATAGTTTGGGTCATTATAGTTTGATTCCCACAGTACAACATCAAGTATCAATCGGATTTCATACCATTATACCCAAATCTAATCAATATATCACAAGGCCAGTTCATATTAGAATCATCCTGAATCATTCCCCACACATAAAACATGATTGACCAAACCAACACATCAAATTCAAAATTCATCAACCAACCATGCATTTATAGTTGATTCCCATTGAAAACAGAAACACACATGTAAAACTTTTAAAACACATCTATATAAAAGCAATAAGAGAAAATTAATTCCAATCCATAAAATCCATCAAGAAAGAGCATGAATATTATGGCGTTTTGGGTAATTCAACTCTAATAAAGAAAGGATATCAAGGATGTGAGGAACATAAAATAGATAATGATAAATTTATTCAAATAGAAAAAGAGGATAAAACATAAAACTCATGGATTTCATTAATCTCTAAAACAATGTATAATAAACTATAACATATCCAATGATTAGGGAATGAACTATTGTTAATAATAGATAAAAACTCAAGAAATTAATTATCATACTCTCTTCACCAAGAATAGGGAGAATATTAATCACATACACTTCTCTCTCTCTCAAAACAATCATTCCTATCCAAGTAATAATCAAAAATTAGACTCAAACCTACTAGTTTATAGTTTATAAGTAAATACATTATAATTGGATATGTAAGATGGTTGTGAACTATAAACTACATAATGAGAAACACATACTTCTTGAATGTAGGAATGTGAATATACAATTTCATCAACCATATAAATTTACATCCAATTATTTTTATTAATATAACCTAAATATTTATATTCTTATGCATAATAGTCTCAAAGAAATATGAATTATAATCTCTAGTGATTGTTTCTAGGATAATGTCATCAAATTGATGATGATTTTCCCTCATAAAATCATCTCATAAAAAATCCAAATAAATATTAAAATAATCATATAATGTAACACGTATAATCGCATCACTCATTAATGGATTTTTTAGAGGTGGAAATTCAAATTTTCTTAATGTGAAATACCGAAGGAACAAATGGATGTAAATAATTTATAATGGATTCAACGATATTTGGGGGATATTTTCCCATTGTAAATAAAAATAATACAACTAAACATATAAGAACAAAAACAAGAATATGATTCAAGATAAAAATTTATGAAATCATAATGTGATTTAATTTTGTATAAAAATAAATCTACAATTGAGTAGCATAGTGGAATACATCTAACATCAAATTTAAAATTGGATGACAATACCAAGAAAACCCAAATACTATAAAGACATATCTCCAAATATCCAACCATGATCCATGTTTGAACATCATAGTAAACCCATTTATCATGTTCCACCACCAAAAGTGTGTGTTACTATACAATTGATTATGTAATAACAAAAAAATATTTAAATGAAACAAAAATATGATGCAAGGGTTAGAATTGAAACTTCACAGGACATACCCAAAAGAAATACCAAATCAAACGAATAAGATTGAACTTGATATCACATTTATAGAAAAAATTAATAAAAAAAATTATATAAAAAGTCGTATAAAATAATATAACATAGTTAATTTCAATAAAAAACAACTTATAAAAAAAATTTCTCTAACCCAAAACTATTTTTTAGGGAAAGAAGCCAAACAATACTTTAATACCATTTCACACATTCCATTATTGCAATAATCCATTTCATTGTTCATATCAACAAATCCAACCGTGGATGAAACTAGAGAACTCCCTATACCAATGAGTAGTGTCTCAAACATTCACTAAGCCATAAAATAATGATCAATTTTTATGGGGGGTGTTTATACCCTTATCAGTCCCCAAATGATGGTGGAAACATCACATCCTTATCCATCGTGACTGCATAAGAACAAAAAACAACCAATTATCCCAAATTAAATATCCAAAAGAACAATTTCAACAATTACATAGTACTATACTTTTATATAAAAATAATGATTCAAAAAATTTCAATAAATATAACAAATACTCATATTAAAAATTAAAATTTCAATTAAATAAATCCAAGGACTTGCACATCCATTTTTCAAAAATCAACATACCTTAAATAAATGGGGTTTTACAATTATATGAACATAAAATTATCAATTATACTAGCTAAATTCAAATACAAACATGACAAAAATCATTCATGTTATAATATGATGAGTCTAGAGTAAATACATCTACATTAGTAAATATGTAGGGAATAATGAGTGGAACCATAAATGAAAAAAAAATCCGGATGAATGTCATATAACAAGAAATATCTATATTAACCTCAAATAAACCCATCCATATATCATAATTATTGGATTCTAAAATAGTATATCTATCCCTAGAGGACTAGATCTTGTATTTTAGAGAGAGAAGGAATATAGATCAATGAATAACTAGGAAAAACTAAAAACTTTATTACTAACAAAGGGTATTTGGATAAAATTCAACATTAAAATCCTTGGGATTAGATTTAAATAAATGGGGGAAGACTCTATGGACTTTAAAATGGATGAATCAAAATTTAGGTCCAAACTAGGGGAAATGCCTATATTTAAAAATGAGTGAGATACACTTTTTAGTATGTCACATTAATCCTCTTTATGGATTGTCTCTTTGTAAAGAAGTACATGAAATAACTACATTTTAGCCTCTAACTCCATGAACACATTTCATGGATGGCCCACATAGGTATACAATTAGCTGGCCTACTATGAAAGTGTTCATTGTCCCACATTTCATGGTATCTCCTGGGTGATCACATGGTTTGGCCAAAAAATACGCCCTAAATGTGTGCTAAACCATTATCCCAAGTCTCAGGGTGAAACATTTACTATATGATATGAATGGTGTTAACTAACCATTATAAAAAATTTCTCCCTTTTAATATCCATTGAAACATTCCAAAATATTTCAGATCTTTCCAAAACAACACCCAAACACAGTACATACAATAAAATCAAGATAATTAGGTACCCTAATAAAAAATAGGGTGTTAAATTATCCAAACCATTGGACCTTCCATCCCTAGATAATATAAAACTATAATTACAATGAATTATTTATATATATTTTTTAACCATTTCATTATCCTATTCGCATGTAAATTCCAGAATCCAACCATGTTTCCAAAAAAACACACACTCGATGAATGACTTTTCAATGTATGAAAATCTATTTTCTATCCAAAATATGTAATGGAATAAGAACCATTAATGAATCGAAATTTAGTGAAATATTATTTGATTGAATCACATGTTAAAGATCGTGATAATAAATTCTCAACTGAGATATATAAAACACATTATTCACATCACTGAAAAATGGTGGAAATTTCAACCGAGACTCCACCCCCACCAACATGTTCATATTCCTCAAAAGGGACAACATATCGAGGAGATAACATCATGTGATTCCCTAAATGATGATTCCTAATCCGTCGGGATATTTTAAATATCACATTATCACTCAACATGAAAAAATGGGCATTGATGATGATTCACATATGATTTTTGGCGACTCCAAGTAGTCTCCGACCATTTACTAATAAAAAAAATCTTCACCATTGAATCATAGAATGGAATTAGTCCAACCAATGACGACCAACCAGTTTCAACCAAAAAAGGTGATAACAACAAGGATTCCCATAAAAGTCTTCAAAAGAAGCAATACTTCTGAAGTCAAAATAACTGTATATTGAACATGTCTTATAACGTTCTTATTGTTCATTCAGATGGTATATCCATCAATATGATGAAATGATGAAACCATGGTTTAATGTGTCCCATGGGGATGATATAATTATTTCAATAAAAGATTTGTAATCCAAAGGTGTCTATCTAATTATCTAGAAACTTATACACTGTGACTCATTAAAACTTCTCAGATATAAATTTTGACATCCCCTCAACTGTATGGTATTCATAGATAAGGATGAAATGGTATTAACATATGAGTCTATCCAATATCACCGTAATGGAATCATGTTTCCAAAATTCTCTTGGGAGACCTGTTACAAAATCCACTGACAAATGCCCCAATTCTTGAACATGAATAGATATAAACTATAATATACCCGCTAGTCAATGATTCTCTCCATTAACTTACTAACATGTTGAGCATCTCGAAACAAAAACATCGTCAATATTTTTCATAAAAACCAAAACAATTTTTGAATTGACCAATTAATAAAAAAAAATTAATGTTCCATACATTACAGGTAGATATTAATTCAACATTGAAGAATATTTTTTACATAACATAACAAACACCACACCAAGACCATATAGGTTTAGTGTCTTTAAAATACGAAAACATAAAAAACTAGTTCATAAAACATCCACATTGTCTCCTAATTATTACTTCATAACTAGTATCCTTTTTTACATATTATAATTAATACCCTTCTTTATGACCAAGGGAAATGAAACAGTTGAAAGGGTGATCATAGATTCTTAGTAAGGGTAAATGAGGGAAATACTAATCATAGAACATAAAATTGAAAATCATATCATAATAAGGGAAATAAGGGAAATATTATGTTATTAATCATATCATAATCACAAGAACATAACATTTTAAAATCGTATTATGTATATTAAAGATAGTAACATCAAGTCATGGGATAAATCATAAAATTGAAATGTAAATATAATAATTATAACATAAGACATGAAATTTCGTGGCATACACACATATTCATAAAAAATAATTTCATATTAATCAAGGATCATTGCCAAGACCATCATTGCAGACATAGATTATTACCGAAGCTAACTCACTTCTCATTCCAGTCTTTTATTAATGACCAATATTTACATTCCATTATATTCATGTTTATTTCGTGAAATATAAATATTTACCTAATGTGATGGAGTGATATACAGGTCCCACCCGTATCATAATTAATTCATTATTATGTGCTCCTTAAAACATTAAAACATTAATTGTAGCATAACCCACAAAATAATATAGGTTTCTTAAACATTATTACATCAAAATTGATATAAAAACAACGGATTTCATAAATAACAACAAATAATATCATATTAATAATCAGTTTAGAAATATAAAAATATATAAACAGTGTCATAATAGATTAAAATAATTTTTAGAAAACACAGGAAATTAATTAATGAGGAAAATATCAATTCTTATTAAAAAATGATTTGAGTCAAAAAAAATGCCACAATATTTCAGAATTAATCATTTTATGTAAAAATATATCTGTAAGAATATTTATGAATCTTCATGTAAATAAGGCATTATAAATTATTAAATATTCTTTCATGATGTATAAGATGAAAAAAATTAATCTCATACTTTTTCTAGAAAAGTCAAAAAATACCTCATAGTGAAAATGTTAAAAGAATAAAATCACATAATTTAGTAAACATTCACCAATGAGGATAATTATTGGAGGATATAAATAATATTTCGAAATAAATATTTATGAAAAATGGATGTAAATGATAAATATACCCATGTAAATACTTATGAATAATCAATATTAGATAAAATTGGCATTTAAAATGTTATCTCATACCATATGTCAGATATGATTTCTATATATCTAAAAATCCTATATAATGAATTATATAATGTTACTAATTTATTCCAGAATAATAATAATTTTTAGGATTACATTTATGATCTTATTTCCATCTGTTTCTTAGTAACATTTCATTGTAACTTGTCATTTGTGTATTAACTACTTTGTGTTCCTATGTATGTTTAGTCTGAAAAGCTATTATTCCTCTTTTTTAGGTTATATTTATATCATTTACATCATGATATTAGTATAATATATAACATATTTTTTAATTTATTTCATTTATATTAACATGCTTTAAGGAAGATTATATAGAATGATTCAAATCGCACCGTAGAGATGGTAAGCCGTATATACGCACAACCGACGATATCGTTCCCATAATTGTTTAATAATACTTAATTTGATGGTGTATTGTATATAATAATAAACATAAATTTATATTAATCATATATATATTTTTTAACTCCATAATTATACCTATCCATGTTAGGTGGGGGTGAAAACCTGTTTACAACACAGCATAGAGACAGTAACCCATACATGTGCACGCATGGTGATTTCATTTTTCACCGGATAGGTACGAAGTGTATGATAGATGTTTTATAATAATAATAAAATATCATTAAATAATTAATACTAGATTTTTTTACATTAAAATGAAAAAACACATTTGGTGGAAATATAATAAAAAATATTTTGAAGGAATCAATAAATTTTATCACCTCTTCTTTGATGTGCCTCCTCTATATTTATTCGTAGGGAGCTATAATTGGTATTTGAAGGAAACCAAAACCTATAGAATGTTTATATGAAATTTTTTAAGGGGAATGTTTATGGGATGTTCAAGCTTGAAGTATCAAAATTATATGAATATTTGAGAGAGTAAGTAACCATTTATAATTGATATGCGGGACAGTTTTGGAAACCTCAAAAATATTAATTTATAATAAAATCAAAACCCACATAAATACCTCCAAAATTTTAAATTTTTAATAAGGTATTAGACATTGTTTTTATTTAATCAACAAATAAATTTTATACATCTTTTCAAATCTATTAAAGTATTTTCATTTTAATTAATACATAGTAATTCTATTTAATTTTTAACTATGGTAAAAAATATTTCAGTATTAAAATGGTGAAATATTTACTTCTATGAAGACAATAATAATATAAATGATTAATTTAAAACATTTTAGACCATACCCAAATTATATTATAATTTTTTTTAAAAATATTATTTTTTAATAATTTAGGAAAACCTTATTTTGGAAAAATATCATTATTGTCTACTTGAAAAATATTTATGTAATAAATTTTTTAATATATAAAAATAAGATGTGAACCAAAATAAAAATATTTTATTATATCCATAAGGGGACCTAGAAAAATAGAAAATTAATTTCATATAATAATTATCCCAAATTAAATTTATTAAATTATTTTTAACAACATTTATCTAATCACTCCATTAATAAAATAATTACATCCTCAATTTTTTGTAATTATTTAATATTCATTTTTTGAATAAAAATTAAAAATAACATAATTTGGGGAAGATAAATCCTTTATATTTAAGTATAATTTTTTTAGTTAAATTAATATTTTGAGAAACCCAAAATTTAAATTTCTATACCATTTTAAAAAATGAATGTGGAAAATTTATCTTAACATTATATAAAATAATATAGGAATCAAAATCAATTCTATAATCCATTAAATCGTAAATAAGTAATCCCTTGGATGATTGTGGGAATGATATAATCGACCTATATGGGATGGTCAAGTGTTTCAACATTTTTATTGTCATTACTATTTAAATAAAAATTATTTTATTGATTTCTCGTCAATTAATTATTTTTGTCATCATCCATGTATATGTCTTTAGGGTAATTATATATTTTCTACAAATTACAAATAATTTTTAATGATTTAGAAAAGAATATTAGTTTTCAAATTAATATTTATAATATAATTTATCATCTATATAACCTTATAATAAAAAAAATTTAATTATTAATATTTGAGTGAGGAATATTTAATTTTTCTTTAAATAAATTAAATTTAATATATTAATCTCACCCTAGTGGGTTATAGTGGATGATATTTCAATACAAGTATGTTTTATGTAATATTATTATAATCCTATTATATTACTACATCTATTAGGGTAATCATATAATATTATTATTCCCTTTAATTACCTAATTTACCCGTTTACCGTGCTAATAAAATTTACAGAAGTCACTATTCAAATTACCCAAAAATGAAAATAAAGTTATTAAAATAATTTGTACCTACAAATTACAAATATGAAATCATTTTTTCAAAATTCGAAACATATATGTTAAAAAAATAAAATTTAAATTAATCACATTTTTGAATTGAGAAAACATGTTTTCAATGATAAAATATTGAAAAAGATTGAATTGTTTTTACATAAGAATTTAATGAAAATTTAATTCCAATAGCCATAAATATATTAAATGTTAAAAATATATTATATTTATACTTTGACAACTTTCAATAATATAATTTAACTATATAAATTATTTCAACGAAAAAATTTATTTTCAGGTAAAATTTAATGTATTTTTACTATTTATCTAAAAATGAATATTATCAGAAAAATATCAGAAATTCATACAAATATAAATTTTTTTCTTACTTTAAAATATGATGTTTATGTTATCATAAAAAAATTTATTAATTTGTCAATATATTAATTTAAAAGTGATTTTTTATTCAATGGTGTAAAATTAATATTGAAAAATAAGATTTTATAATTCAAATATCGTTTCATTCATGCCTTATGACTAAAATATCCTTTGGATAAATATAAAAAATATTTTCTAAAGTATATAACACATATTTATACCATTAATTTCATTAGCAAAAACAGTTTCCTAAAAAATAAATTTATCTATTTATGTTTTTCATAAATAAATGATTACCAATGAATTAACAAAGCATTTTTATAAGTTATTTAAAATTGTTACTACTAACCTAAATGCTATGATATAACAAAAATTTTAAAATAAGGGTGTATCACTGTTTGATTATTATAATGATTGCGGGAAAAGAAATCAATTGAATAAAAAAATTATTTAATGAAAATACATCCAAAAAATCATTCAGCTGTTACATTATACCCTCATTGAACATAATTTTTCCACAAAAATTCATCACATGGAAACAAACATATGAGGATACCTTTCCCTCATCATATTCTTAAGATCTCAGGAGCTTCTTCAAATTAATTCTTCCTCCATAAAACATAACCTAATTGATTTGTCTAATTTTGTAGAACATTTTCGGTACAATATAGAATCTCTATCAGTTGTTCTTCATAGGAATTCTATTGCTCATGTGGTACGATTTTTGAGTTTAGTACATGTGAAGGACTGGGTTTGTACAATCTCAGAAGCGATATATAAAACAAATCATAAACAAGAGAGATATTCGTTGGAAGAACCAATTAGTAAACTACAATCAAAACACAATATAGAGTTTTAAAAGGAATGATATACTTATGGATCAACATTCCCTTATTTCGAAATCTCATTACTCTCTTCCAGAGAGATATTCGTAGGAACACCTTATCACCCACTTCAAACTCTAGGTCATTCCTTTAATTATTAACATAAATTTTTTGAATACACATAGCTGATATTATTTATTATTGATTAGATCTGACCATTTTTGTCATTTCCTCTGTAAGATCAGGTCCTAAGAGCAGTCATTCCCAATCATCATTCCAACAATTTGGAGTTCTTCAATTCTCTCTATAGAGGGATTCATAAGGAGCCATCATAATACTGGAGTTAACCATATTGTTTTATAAAAATTCCACCAAATATGTGTGTTGATCCCTAACACCATTGAAATAAAATTAACAAGATCTCAACATGTCTTATAGAGTTTGAATTTTTATTCTTTGACTAACCATCTTTTTAAGGATGATAAGCACTAATAAAACATTACTCTATATCCCTATCCTGTTGACAAATTTTCCAAGACATCGAGGTAATCCTTGAATCCTGATAAAATATAGTGGAATATGGTACTCTAGGAAATCATACCACTTCCATAAAATATATCATGGAATGAGGATCAAGAGATAAATCCTCTCAAATAGATATGATGTGTGCTGACTTTATATGGTGATCACCTATAAACAATATAGAATAATGGCATTTTTATGTTTTTGGAAGTATGAGAATAAAGTCCATAGTGATGTTTTACCATTTCCATTTTGATATGAGTAATGGTTGTAACATCCCCATACACTTCTATCTCTCACCTGTAACTTGCTGACAAACCAAGAATTAAGAGATGTATTTGAATACATCTCTTTCCATTCCATCTCACCATATGTTTTATTTCAGGTCCATGTACATCATTGTACTTGTAAGGTGAATTGAGAATAATGAACTATGGGCCTCATCCAATGGATCTTTCCTTAATTCTAGTATTTTAGGAATACAACCCATGTTCATAATCCATATTATTTCATCACAAATCAATGTTTAATTCAAGAATACATATTTCTTCAGGCTACCTTAATATTCACTTATATAGAAGAATGAACATTTATTTTAGAAACAGAAGATTTCCCAACTTATATTAATATATTTATATCCATCCTTTTAAATTACATAAATATTAGGTCTTTTGTGATACTCATCATGGATGGGATAGCATGGTCTTTTTCGACTCAAAGCATCTCCACCTTATTATATTTCCTAGGGTTGTAATGTATTTAGTAGTGATAATATTTAATCAAATCCAAACTTATTTTTTGGAATAAATTCATCTCTTTTGGTGTGAAAATATAATTTATTATTTCATGATCTGTATAAACATCAAAAAATTCACCATAATGATAATTCCTCGATATCATTAATGAAATGATTACTGTAGATAAATCTGAATCACTAGTTGAGTATGTTTTCTCATGGACTTTCAACTATCATGAGGCTTAAGTTATAACCATATCATTTTCTATGAGAAAAAATCCATCCACCTTCTTGGAATAATCACTGTAGATCACAAACCATTCTCCACTACAAGGAAGTCTAAGAACAGGTAAACATGTTATCCATCATTTTAGCTATTTAAAATTATCTTCACATTCATCCGTCCAAACAAACAAAACTCCATTCTCTATGAACTTGGTTAGTGAAATAGATAATCATGGAAAATATTTCAAAAAACATAACTAATATCTAGTAAAACCAAGAAATATTCGGATCTCAATTACCAATTTTTATCAGCCTACTTTTTAAAACATCTATTTTTTATAGATCCATAAATATCCCTTATCTAGATATTATGTTTCCCAAAAATAAAACGTTTTAAATACAAAATAAACCCTTGGTAAAATTTTCCTAAATCTTCTCCTTTATCAGGGTATTTAGTACAATTCTCATGTGGTCTTCATGTTTTTCATTTCTATTCTAATGGTCAGGAATATCATTTATAAATAGTACCACAAATTGATTAATATAGACACTAATGACACTATTAATTAGATCCATACACATAGTGGGGGAATTAAAATGACCAAAAGTAATAACTATGAATTAATAGTGTCCATACCATATGGGAAATTTCATCTTTGGAGTATCCTCTTTTTTGAACATAGATTGATGATATCTATAATTGCGATCAATGTTGGAAAAGTAATTAGCTCTATGCAGTTGGTCAAATAAGACATAAATTAGGGGAAAAAGATATTTTTTCATGATAGTGATATTGTTAGGTTCTCAATAGTCAATCAAAATTCTCATTAATACATATTTAGTTTTATCAAATAGAACTTGTCCTCCCCATGGTGACACATTAGGGCATATTAATCCCTTATCAATATTCTCTTGTAGTTTTTTATTCAATTCCTTCAACACCATTAGGGTCATTATATAAGGTATATTTGAAATAGGAATAGAACCTGGTATGAGTTCTATTGATAAATCAACATCATGAATTGGTGGAAGACATGGAATATCCTCTAAAAAGACATCATCAAACATCTATATAGTGGATGCATTTTTTATTGTGAGTTTCTCCACAACTATTTGTGATAAATAACCTTAATGTATAGGAATCAAGACCCACAAGTTAGATGAAATTTCTTCATCAACGTTATATTCATCCTTGCTTCGATAGATAATAATTTACTGATATTGAATATGAAATTTTTCTTCCATTCCTTATAAATTTATATGAGATCCATATAGTGAAAGAAAATACATGCCAACAATCACATGAAAATCCATGATTGGAATGATCACATGATTTAATGGAATATCATTCCCACAAACTTCAATCATAGAGGAATTATAATCTTTTTATGTGACTGTGGTTCCAGTAGATGTTTTTAGAGAAAACTCAATATCTAATTGTTGAGGTAATATGGTGATACCCTTAAAAAATTATTCTCAAATAAAAGAGTTATTGGATTCACAATCAAATAAATCATCATCTACATTAGAGAGAATTATAAGTTTAAATTTCACCACATCAATATCGTACTCCACATTGTCGTTAGTGATTTAATGTGACTATCCATTTCCATGGTCCTTAAAAGTTTTCTGATGTTAATCCTCATCAATAACCCTTGGATTAAGGAATCTATTGGCATAATTCCTTATTTCATTTCACTTGTATCACTTAAATGTCGGTGTTGAATTCTATGTAGCTTTATCTTCATTCACATCATTATACATCTTCTTCCCATCACATTGGAATTCAATAGCACAATGAACTTTTTTTCCACACATAAAACATTGACTAGTCCTTATAAGATAATTCCCTCTATGTTTCATTCGAAAAATTCAGCATATAGTAAAACTCATCTTCTTTTCTAGGTGATCTTTATAGTTTCCTTTGAATTCCATTTTTATATTCATATCAAACCCATATGACTGAAGGGTTACTCAAATTTCTATCTCAACCATTAGACCACATCGAAAAATTTCCTCATAGATATAGATGTACCTTATATATAACACACTTTGGAAACTTGGTTTTGATCGACTAATTAATTGATCAATTTTACTCTCAATCATTAAAATAATTCATGAAGCATACCTTGCATGTCTTATAAAAGTTTCATTAGTAGGGACTAATGGATTCATCATCAATTTTCTTAAGTTCATTTAACTCCTTCTCTATCATTTTTTGTATAATATTAGGAATGTAATTATTGAAAATTATTTTCTTGAACTCAGCACTTTCCATATAGTCAATTTCATTTATCTTCCTCGTGTTCTAAATAAGATTCCACCATTTTTAGCATCACCTTACATATGTTATAATACAAAGATGAATTTATCATGTTCTAAACATTATAGAACTTAAAATATCTTTTTCCCGGTATTGATCCGTTGTTCAACATGTAATGGATTTGAAGACAAACTGATTCATGGAGGATGATGCCTAATGAATGATTCAATACAAATTTTCTCCCACATTTAATAATATGGAATTCCAGTATGTTTAATAGGTTGGGAATGTTTTGTGAGCTTGGATACCAAATTTTTTAATTCCATCTCCTGTAACATATTGTTTCTTAGGGAGACAATCTTTGCATTTCCCATCACATTCAGTATTAATGTGTTTCTTCCATGTACTATCCATTGACTAAAACCATGAATTATAATATTATAAACACTAATAATAATGGGAAAACCACATAATTAAAGAATAAAATATAAATTTCAGACTCTATATGTTTTTTCCTAGGTAATTCATTAAAAACTCCAAAATAGTAGGATAGTATTGAAACCTATACATAACTATATCCTTTGGGTTTTTACTATGGTTCCCTCATCCTTGTTTTCAAAATAAAACTAATAATTTTCTCTAATACCAACTATAATAGCCTATACATTACATATAGATATAACATCAACATTGAAGAATATTTATTACATAATATAAGAAAAACCACACATGAATCGTATATGTTTAGTGTCTTTTGAAATTGGAAAACATAATCAACTGGTTCATAGAAGATCCACAATGCTCCCCACTTATATCATCATAATTGGAGTCCTTTTTTATATATCATACGTTATATCCTTATTCATGACATATTTAAATGAAACAAATGAAAGGGTGAGCTCAAATTCTTCGAAATGGTAAACAAGAGAAATATACATAATATTAAATTCATATGAACATATCATTTTAAAAACTTATCTGGCATATAAGAGATCATTATATAATGTCTTGCGATGTACCATAAAAGTGAAATTTAATCCCAATAGTAATAAGATAAGATATTAAATTATGTGGAATTTAAACATAAGAATAGAATATAATTTCATATTATTCAAGGTTCATTTCCCATACCATCATAGCGGAAAATATCCATTACAGAACCGAGTTCACCTCTCATTGAAGATCTGTATTACTGAACCAGATTTACTTTCTATTATTTTCATGTATATATCAGGATATATTAATCTTTACCAACACATTGGAGGGTGATAAAGGTCCCACCCATCTCATAATGAAACCATTATTATGTTTTCCAAAAAAACTCGAAAACATTTACCATAGCATAACCCAAGAAATAAAATGGTTTTCTTAAACATCATTCCATTATAATTCGTATAAAACAAATGAATTACACAAATAACACAAATTAAAATCATATTAATAACTTGTTTTGAAATAATATACTATTCAAATAGTTTCATCATAGATGAAATATAATTTTGAGAAAATGCGTGAAATTAATTTCTATGGAAACAATATTTTCTTCTTGAAAACATTTTCATTTTTCAAAATGAAACCCAAATTTAGAAGAAATCATTTTATGTGAATATACAATTTATGAATGTAGGTTTTTCTTCAAGTAAAATGGGCATTATGAAAGTGTAAAAATTTATTCATGCCATATTAGTTTAAAAAAATTCATCCCAGGGTTTTTCTAGAAAAGTAAAAAAGTACCTTCTATCAAGAAAAATGATTACATTCATACCATTTAATAAAAATTCAGAACAGGGTAAAATTATAAAAGGATATAATGATTATTTTGAAATAAATATTTAGGAATCATGGTTATGGATGATAAATTTAACCTACTAAATACATTTGAATAAATATTCTCGGATAAAATAGAGATTTGAAAAGTTTCCCCTTACCTTAGGTCAGATATGATTCGTATGTATCTGAACCATCTATATAATCATTTGAATAATGTTAACGATTTTGTCTAGAATTATAATCATTTTTATGAAAATATTTATGATCATATCGTCATCTGTTTATGAGTAACATTTCATTGTTACTCATTATTCGGTACTAACTGCTTTATGTTTTTATGAATGTCTTATTAGATAAGATCTTTTTAATATTTTTATGTTATAGTTATATAATTTGTAGAATTTTACTATTATAATATATATCGTATTTATTCATTCAATTCATTTATATAATCATGTTTTAATGAATATTATGTTGAACAAATCACATTCACCATGGAGATGGTAAGTAATATATGCGAACAAGTGACGATATCATTCCCATAATTATTTAATTGTAATGAATTGGATGGTGTATATTATTTCATAATCAATATCATTTTATATTATGCATATTTATATTTTTAAATTCTGTCATTATAATTATCCATGTTTGGTGGTGGTGAAAAACGAATTACAACACAACTTGGAGAGCGTAAGTCTTATGTACGCTGCTGGGGTGATTTTATTTTTCAATAAATGGGTAGAAGATTGATTATGGTTCTTTCACTATAATAATAACCTTTTGTTAAATTAGTACTAATAGATTTATTACAGTTTAATGAAACAAATCATTAGGTAGAAGTATACGAAAAAATATGTTTGAAATAATTAGTAAATGATATTACCTCTTCTTCAACGTGATTCTATACATATCTTATTAGAGCACCAAATTTTGTATTTGAAGAATAATAGGATCTATAGATTTTATTAGGGAAGGTTACAATGGAAATTTTTAGGGGATGGTTGATATTGATGGCACAAAATGATGTGATGAGTTGAGGGAGAAAGTTCTCTTTTATAATTGAGGTGAGAGGTAGTTTTGGAAACCCGAAAATTATTAATTTATAATAAAATCAAACCCCACAAAACAACAACTAAAATGTAAAAATTTCTAAGATGATATGATATAGGTTTGTAATATCAACATCCAATAAATTTTAGGCAAGTTTTATGTCAATTTATGAATTATCAATTTAATTAACACTTAGATATTTTATTTAATTTTAAACAACGTCAAAAAATATTTCAATATTAAATGGAAAAAATATTTAATCATTTTAATTTATGTATACAATAAATGAATAATTTGTAAATTTTTTGACTATATAATTATTAATTAATATTTTTTAAACTCTATATGATTTTTAAATAATTTATGAAAACCATATTTTGAAAAAAAATCAACAGTGTCAATTTTGACACTATTTATTTCATGGATTTTTAAAAATGATAAAATAAAATATAAACCAAAATTAAATGATTCTATTATATCCCTATGTGGTCAAAGAAATATAGTGAATTAATTTTACATAACTATTATCCCAAATTGTATTTAATAAAATATTTTTAATGACATTTATTTGATCACTTCATTTATAAAATAATTACATCTCAAATTTTCTATAAATAGTTAATATACTTATTTTTTGTGAAAAAAACTCAAAATAAAATAATATGACGAAGTTAAATCCATTATAAATAAAAATAATATTTGAATTCAAATTTATCTTCTAAAAACTGTAATATTGAAAATTGTATACTCTTTAAAAACATGAAGGTGACAAATTTATATTCACTTTATATAAAATAATATAAGTGTCATAATCTCTTCTAGTAGAATCAAAATTATCAATAAGTCAACCCATGGATTTTTATGGTCGTGATATACTATACCAATATGTTTTTTCACGTTTTTGGTCTTTTTTATTATTATTTCTATTTTAGAAATTTCTATGACTTCTCATTAATTAATTAAATTTTTTTCTCACCCATGAATATGTTTTAAAGGTAATGATATATTTCATAATAATTACATAAAAAATTTCCTGATAATGAAAATAATGTTAGGATCTAAATTAATATTTATAATCGAATTTATCATCTATATAAACTTATATTAAATATAACTTAAATATTAATGTTTGAGTGAGACATATTTCACATTTCATTAAATAATACATTTAAATGACATAATCTCCTCCCAATTGGTTGCAATGGATACCATTTCATCCCAATAATTTTTTAGGTGATATTATAATCATCCAAATATACTAAAATAAATTTAGGGTAATTCTATAATATTATTTTTAGCCTTAATTCTCAAGTACACCCTTTTACCGTGATAATAAAATTTAATAAAGTTATTATTCATATTTCCCAAAAAAATAAACTTATTTACCTAATTTGCACCAAATGATTCCTAAAATGGAATCCATTTTCCCTAATTTAAAACACATAATTTAGAGTAATTAATTTTTATTTTATTCCATTGTTGAAATGAGGAAACACGTTTTAAAAGTTAAAATATTGAAAAATATTGAAATGCTTTTACATCTGAATTTAATGGAAAATTAATTACAATGAAGTAAATTATATTAAATAGTAAAAATATATTTTATTTATAATTTGAAAGAGTTAAATAATATTATATAACCTTATCAATTATTTCAATAAAAAAATATACTTGCAATTAACATTTATAATATTTTTACTATTCATTAATATATTAAATTATTTAGAAAAATATCAGGAATTCATCCAATGATAATTTTTATATCTAAAAATAAAATAAAATATTTAATTTGTCATCTAAAAAATATTAATGTTTCAAAATTATAATTTAAAAGTAGATCACCATTCAATGGTTAAAATTTAACATTTTAATACAATTTATTTTTATACATCAAATATAGTTTTATTCATTACCTATGACTAAAATATCCATTTGATGAATATGATGTATTTTAAATTAAGTATATAGCACATATATATCTCATTAATTTGATTACCAAAATTAATTTACTATAAAATACAAATATCTATTTATATTTTTCATAAATAATTGACACTCAAGGAATTCCAATTTCTTTTTCATAAGATAATTATAAATATTTTCACTAACCTAATGCCTAGGATATAATTGTATTTTTATAATAAGGGAATCTCACAGTTTATTTAAAATCATGATTGTGTGAAAATCAAGCTACTAAAGAATAAAAATTATTTAAAGAAAATATTTCATAAAAAACATTGGGTTGTTACATGTATTACCAAATAAATATACCATCATGAATAGTGTTAGGAATGAAGAAATGTTTCAAGATAATATAGTGGTACAACCTTATGATTGCAAAAGCACAAAATTGTACTCACATCCATCTTGTATACATTAATGTTCTCCCCACCATTGAGTATCTAACTTATCCCAACACATTTTGAGTCCGATTTATATTCCTATTTCACTCTCTCAACCATTTCAAGAATTACACAAATTGGAAAAAAAGATACAACTTCAACTAGATCACTTAATTCCAACTACATGTTGGATATCACTAACATCGACTTCCATTATAATGAATCATCTTTTTCTAACAGAGTGTATAAATTTATGATGAATGAGTCTTCTACAAAATTTCCTTCACCCAGTTTATACATCAAGTATAATTTAAAAATTTGTAGATACTCTATCCATCTTCTTTGTCTCAGATTAAAATACATTTGTGAGAAAATATGTTTCAATATTTTCTGTTCTGTAAATACATTAAATTTCTCACAAAATTGGTATTGAAACCATGTTTTTAAATCATATACTATGGAAGATAACTCTTAATTGTGTGTTTACTTCTTAGTCTAATGAAATTATAATTTCCATGAGCCATAAGAAACCACATGATATCCATAAATTAGGACACATCCCAACCCATATCTGTATGAATCACAATACAACACATAACCATGTCCAGATTCTAGAAATATCAAGATAGACAATGATCTAATGTTAACATCAAGCATTCAAAATGAATTATGACAATACCTGACATATTCAAATGGAATATTATTTCGTTTCAAAGATTAAAATGGTCAATCCAGTCATGATAAATCAGAAAAATAAAAACATAAGTTATTACAAGATAGTTTAATGTAACATCATAACTCAAAAAAACACTTTAGAAGATTCCATATGATAATAGACTATATCATTTATGGATCCAGAGAAACACTTATATTAGAAATTTTATGGCCATTGAAACAGACCTCGTGTATCCAAAAGTCACAGTTTATATTTTTTAATATATATGATGTTCCAACATTATTCCAAACACTATCTCCATGTGTTTCTCATGCTCAGCCCTTCTCCTTGAATACTAAAACATCCACCCACAAACACCATAACAACAGATTCCATATTCCACATAAATAATTAATTAATTAATTCTAAAAATTCATATGGTACATTTTTACGACAAAATTGAATTCCTATATATTCATAATGGCCATATCTTCTTCAAAAAAGCGTCTTTCTAATGTCCTTTAACCTTCCCCAAAATTGGTGATATGATTATCTCATTACTATTTTTGTAAACCACTATGGTATAGTCAATTTATTGAATGTATCCTCAATGCACTTATGTGGATAATGATTCATTATATTATCATGGTTATGATTACTGTAATATACATAAAATAGAAGAGTTCGACCATTCTTTTTGAGAATCAATACTAGTTAATCCCTCAAAGGCATGCTAGTCCAAATGAACCCATTTATTTTTAGCTCTTCCAAATTCACATTAATATATATTAATTTTTTTCTTCAATATAATAATAAAGAATATAAATAGGAAAAGTCACTAGAAGTAGGCCAATCTTAAACTCCACTAATCTTGTGGGGGGAATCCCTTTGAAAGTTTCATGAAAAATATCATAAGGTTATTTAACTACTACAACAAAACATACATTAATGATCCATTATATCAATTAAAAATAAAACACTACAAAAATGTATGATATCATTCATACAAATGGCGAAAAAATGTTTTTTGAAGGAACCATTACATTCATGTCTCCCCTATGGAGATGATCAACACCATCCTCAGTCGTAAAAATGGCCTTTTGGGTGTAGTAGTTGATGTCAACCTTTAACATCATCATCTAATCCATACCTACAATTATTTCATGGAAATACATCTCAAAAATTATTAAATTACATATCATCTCTACACTATCAAAATATATATAATATTAATTAAATTTAAATTCTCAAAATTATTTTTGAAAAAATATCATTTTATGGTTTTAAAATAGAAGTAATCATCTCAAAACTCAAGAACAACAAAATAACATCAAAATAAAAAAAATAAATGAACAGGTTTCATCCATATAAATCAATGATTTCATAATGGTTTAATTAAAAATAACCATATCATACATCATTTACATTCTATAATGATCATCTCAAATAAATTGATCATATCTATATAATTTCATTGTCATGGAATATTATTCATTATTGACCTGTGTTGATTTCCCCTAAATATGAATTCAGGTATTCCCAAAATCACCATGGGTTCCTTGATTATAATAATGATTTTTATTATAAATAAATATAAGTATCAAAGGATGCAACATCTATGACACATGAGAGGTGTCCCAAACATCAGACATCAGTGCTCTATGTGAATAATGTTGAAGATTACTGATATAATTTCAATTTCAGAAATCTAAAGGTTGTACAACACAATATCTATTCATGATGTTGAATAAAATATAGTGAAAACATCCAAGAATATCATTGGTTTTGGATGAAGATTCACTAATCCATCTGCTTTTTTTAATCTATTCCACTACCTTGGAAATAAGATCCCCACTTCCACTTTTTCCCAGTATCAGGGTTCCCAAAATTTCATATCATTATCAACATAATAACTCCACCTTTAGATCCTATGATGTCTTTTACTTCCATAGTTTCGATATTAACCATCTCTATTTAATCTATTACATGTAAAATTGTGATATTTGAGTGAATCTCTGATTCGAAAATGAATTTCCTCAAGGACATAGTATCATCAAAATTTTAGTGAAAAAATGGAGTAAATTAATAAATATGACAACATACAATGTCAATGTTAGGTTCTCTTATTTAATTTATAAGAAGTATGTTCTTATTTTAATTTTTAATTAATGAAAATAAAATTTAATGTTAAAAAATTATTAAAAAAACCACTGAAGAAATTCCTAGTTCATATTTTTTATAAACAAAAATTTCCCACCATTAATGTCCATGATCCTCCAACATATAAGTCAAAAAAATGAAATTATTTTTTAATGGTGGGAAATGGAAATAAATGAATCAATAATTCATATTTTTCCACATCACTTCCTTATCCCATTATAAATCACAATGTAAGATACATGGATTCTGTTTCTGGAACATGATGAAATGTTACTCTTTCCCTTGATCATCCCTCGAGTCACATCTAACCACAACATAAAAACATGGACTATACTCAGAACTAGAACACGGTTCCCCTATGTATTATACAAGACAACATTCTAATCATCTTCTACACATATGATTCTATCATGAATACATGGTGTCATTTTATATAATGAAATAAACTCCATAAGTATCTCTCCCTTGAAACTGAAATCATAAAAATTTTAAATTATAACACATCACAGATACCTGAAAATTTCATTCCAAAATTCATCCATTTCCCAATTCATTTTTTAAAATTCATCAATGTTTCGAAAATTAATCTATTTTAAAAATATCATAATCACACCCTTTTCAAAATCACACATTACCAAAAAAATCAACACTTTTTAAAAATTATTAATTTTTTCACACAATGCTAAAACATTGCTGAAAATGAAAATTTTATTTTTTGGGGAATGTAATTTCTAAAATTAATTACATGATTATATCAATGGATAAGGCCATTAAAATATAATTCTAATACCTATAAGTGTCTCCAAAACACTATATACCCAAAACCATGGGAACTTGTAGTTCAGAATAAAAAGGTTATATACATATTTCTTCCCCTATATTTTAATTCCTAACAATATTACTCCTTTATACCAACCCGACATAAGGAATAGACCATAAATAACTGTAACCCCATGACCAATAAATGATAATCAAGTCAATGATTGGCCAATCCAAAAACCACATACAGATTATGAACTGACTAAGAGGATAAAACATGTAACATACCTCCCCTCCACGTTGTCTTGAATCATGGTTGAATTGTTACATGGATTTAAGATAAATACCCAAGGCACCAAAGGGTAGAAATAGATTCCATGGTATTCAATTCAATTGGGGGTGATTTTTCCGTTGTAAATAAATTACAACAACCAAACATACCAAAAACAAAACCATAATATGAAACATCATAAAAAAAATAAGAAAACTAAATATACTACCATATGTATAAAAATGAAACTGAAATAGATTAACATAGAAAAATAATTATAAAATAAATGTACAAAGTAGAACACAAACCAGAAAATCCCATGGACTCCAAAGATATAACTCCAGAACTCCAACCACCCTCAATCCTCTAAATATGAAATAAATATAATGTATCACAATGCACCATAAAAATATTGTTACATTAGCATTTCTTATTTCCTAATAAAAAATATTAACAATTTCATCAATGTGAAAAATAATGTGTTTACAATTATACCCAATAATGATTCCCCAATTGTATTATCAACTCATGCTAGTAGGATAAAACATGTTATCAGATTCATATAAACAAATTATAAAAAAAAATATAAAACATTATAATAAATATAATCAAAAGACAAAACTATTTTTATTAAAATTATTTTTCCAAACCAATATAATTTTTAATGGAATGAATCCAAATAGTACTTTCAAACCATTTTACAAATTCCATTTTGGCATAATATATTTCATTTAACATATCCACAATTCCTACCATGTATGAACCCATTTAAATCCCTGTTATTGTGAGTGGTGATTCATCCATTCAAAAAGTCATCATATAATGAACAATTTTTTATGTGTGAAAGTCCATAACCTTATCAATCAGACATATGATAGGGGAATATTCATACCCTTCCCCACTATGAATGCACATGGACACACACAAACTATTTATGTAAAAAAAAATAATGAAAATAATAAAACAACCATTTGAATTAAAAATATCATTTATTGAAAATCAACCAAACAAAACATTTCTAAAAATTGAATAATGCCATGTTGTAAAATAAAGAAAACAAATCACCAGAACATATAATTTTAAAAAATACAAAAATCATCACTATAGGGGGTTTCATACACGATCTTAATATGACAATAACTATTAAATTTGAGAAAATAAAATCATAAGAAACCAATAATTCCTGTTCTAATAAGAGAGTTGATATTAATGCCACATAACATAAGAAATATTGTCGAAATAAATAACGACATGAAAAAATCTTGAAAACATTGTTGAATATTAATATAACCAATGTAGATATCATCCCCTTACATCAAAGCATCCATATGTCATTATTATTACAATAAATAATTGTATCATTAACAATGGAGGTCATGATATATGATTTTGAGTTTGGGAATGAATATATATGTGGGGATAACTGAGAAAATTTACTGAAAATAAAGACATACTAATGGAATAATGAATGAATTAACCTAGAAAACCCTTCAAATCACTTCAAATTCAATGGGGGATAACTCCAAAGAATTTTGGAAGAATAAATTTAGAGAAATCACTAATATGGGTAAAAATGAGATGCCTAATGTTAAAAATTAGTGATATATACTTTTTTAGGATATCACATTTAAACAATGCATGGTTAGGAAAACTATGTGCTGACTGTCTTCTATCATCTACCTTTAGGATTACACCACACAGTTGGCCCACAATTTTAGAAAAACAATGTGACTACTATGTAATATATATGTCTCTAATATTTCATGGTTTCTCTTTGGTGGCTATATATTTTTTCTAAATTGTTCCCCATAACTTTGTGTGACCACATTGGCCAATTTTCCTTGTAAATAGTTTCTAATATGAGATTAATGATTTTCACTAACCGTGATAAAACTTGAAACCGATTGAAAATCAATAGAAATGTCCATTAGATGTAAAAATCATCATAAACGTCACCCAAAAACATTACATAGTAAAAAATCACATTGATGTGGATACTTAATCAAAAATGGGTATTATACATAACATATGTGGAGACTCATTGAAAACAAGAAATCCCACTAATACACGCCTTATTGAAGTCAAATTTAACCATTTGAAAAATATTTAACTATTCTAATGTGGATAAAAATAGTCTTTTTAAAATGATAATGAAATTATTATAAAATTGATCATGACATTATTTTCGAACTCTTTATAATGAATCTTGAAGTTTATAGGAAAATTCAGTTTCCCAATATCAATTATAAGGTAACATACCCTCCCATATGTATATGTAAGTGACCTATTATCTAATTTCATTTAAAAATAGTCTATTATAGATCATTGCAAATTATTATTTTGAACATGGATTTGGGAATTTTGTTTTTCAATCTCATACATCACACAAAAACATAATATAAATATTTCATTGTATTCAGCTTAATGAAAATGGAACCTATTAATTTTAGTTTTGATGTGATATTCTTCTAAAATATAGAACGATATACATCATAAAAATTTAACGTTCATCTCTCATCGCAACATATTTTTTATCCAAAAAATATGTTATAATATTTCATATAAAATTATATTTAATATAATGAATCCAAAAAAATCATATTATAAGTAAAAATTCATAATTATTATGAATCTTATGATAATATGGCTGTAATTCTCTTTTATTCTTTATGAAAAATGAATTTTAGGGGGTAATTTTTAAATATTAGTCAATTTTATCCAATTCATCTAACATCGCCTTTTTCGATTTATTAATGTCTTCCCATATAATTTTACTATTCTTTTGTTCTTTTTTATATGAAGGATACTTATATTTATCTTCAAAATTATATTTTTCCATATTTCATGATTTTTTATTTTCAATGATTGCATATGAATAATTTAATATTTCACTTATTTAATGATCTATAGGTTGTTCATTAACTGGTTCATTAGTGTTTAAAACTGACCAACTTTTGAAATTCATAACATTTTCCACAACATTTTTCTATGTTTTTCCAGTAATATTTGATTTTCCCTTCCTATTAAATCCCTAACAAATTAATGAATTTGAATATGTATGTTGTGAACACTATCATGCTAGGATTCCATATTGATGATCAATATCTAATCTATCCCCTTTAATTTGGATGTAGTATTTAATGTTAGAGTAACACCATGAAACTATTTACATGTATGTGACTAAAAATGGGGAATTGAAGGTTTTAACATTCTTTTTATGAATTATTTTGATATTTTTTATGACAATCATAGTTCTTGTTTGATAATGGATTTCAAAAATATTATTTATATTTGTAAAATTAAAATGATTTTAATTATTTTTTTTAAAGTTAGATCAAACATTGTAAATAAATTTTGATCATGTAAAAGCATCCCATGATGACTACACTAATCGATAACTATTTATACAATACAAAAAATATCCTATTTTATTTTTTATCCCAATTCATTTTTATCTTCCAAGTAATTACTATTTTTACTTTTGAGATTACTTTTTAGTTATTTTATTAATCTCATATACAAATATGACATATAAATCACAATCCAATTATTGATAAAATTAATATTATTTTATTATTTCATTGAAGTTTATTAATAATAAATTAGAATATGGGGAGAAAAATAATGACGTGTACGTTCCCTATAGACACATATAAAAATTTCACATGAATCATGAAACAAATTCCCCCCATTAGAGAAAATAATTTATTATTTTATGTCTAACGTTGATGGTACTATTTACAATGTTCAATTATGAGACAAAAGTACTGAAATGATCAACCTTGTTATCAAAATTTTCATCATCTATGTTTTGGAATCGTAATCAATAACACCATTGACACATAAGGGAAAATCACATAACATAGTCTCATAAAATATAACAAATTGAATATGAATCTATTTAAAATTACTTTGAAAAAATTTAAAAATCATATATAAAACATTTTTTTAGAACAATAAATGTCAGATCAATGGAGATATGTCAAAGCATGATATTAAATATTCTTCCCTTCAAGGTCTAACTTTTTTTAATATATTACGTGAAATAATAGAAAATTATAATTCCACATAACTAGGTCTCATATTCAATGGAATAATTGGTTGAACAATTTTAAATTTATGGTAATATTTATATATTAACTTCATTCATTTTTCAGATTATCAGGGTTTTCCATTTTATTTTTTTATTTATCATTATTGTAGAGATGTGTTTGTTAGATTTAGTAAATGGAAACTATTCCACTCCAATTGGTTCTTTATTGTTTATAAAGTACAATATTATAGCAACAAATAAAATTCAACAAAAGAATGTAATTATATTAATATCTATTTCAGTTTATTAATAAAAAAATTATATATTTTTTCTTTTCTAATTTATATTTTTTTTTCGACCCCTGTGACCTTGCTGACAATGATACCCGAATTTAATAATTAATATTTATTCTTTTTATTATATTAAATTACTATAAAAATTTACATTATGATTATAACCAATACAGTGGAGATAAAGGAATGAATTTCATTATTAAAAGAGGTCATATATAATTATTTTTCACTAAAACAATTTCTATAACCATTATAGAATAGATTCCAAAATTTCATACTATTATATTTAGATAAAATATATTTTATTTAAATATTCTTAATGATTTGGATAAAAAAATCATTATTTATAATTATAAAATTTTATTAATATATGATGAAAAATAAAATATTAAAATATTCCCTATGAGATCATCTAATTTCTCTAATTCCGTCTGCACATCACTATACGTTGATTCAATATTCTAATCTATGGATGGTGTGATGATTTTTTCTATTATTGGATGTATGAGTGGCTGTGGATCTATCATTTCAATTATAATAAAAAATAAAATATCCACCTATTAGATTTAATATATTTATGTAGGCTAAGTTATCCTTTTTTATTTTTTTGGATATAATTATTTGGTTGTATTATTATATTTTTCACTACTTGGATGATAGAATAATTAATTATAGCTATTTATTCTATAATTATAATTAGAATTAGGTTTATGGTTTGGAAAATCATTCTCCATGTTCACTTTTGGATGATAGGAATCATGTCAATGGCATGTCAGGAATAGGTATATCTTCTTTATATTGTTGTAATGTGTTATATAGACTATATGGATGAGTTTCCAAAAAATAAATGGTATCTTGTTCATTTGTTAAAATGAACATATATAATCAGTCATGGTGTGATGATTATAAAATTTGAAGAGAATCAGGTTGACCAGGGGACTTTTGGGTGATCAATGATTATAAAATATCATCTTGATTAGTTTGAGGTCATATATCCAACATGATTATATGAGATTGAGACAATATGTTTTTCACCATAGTTTATATAATATGTGACCATATAATCTTAAATATAAAATATTTTCACTGATTAAGATCTATATCTATAGTGTGTTGTGTAAGAAATCTCTGTATATGGTCATTCAGATTATGATCATATGTTCTAAATAATGTTAGCATGGTATCCCATTGTCTATTTTGAATCATGTCAGATATAGTGAAACTATATACAAATATTTTAGTAGTATAAATATTTTTACATATATTAAGTAATATATCAATTTTTGAATTAACCAATCAAGTAAATGACTAGGTTTACCACAAAGCCTCCAAATCCTTTATAAAAATAATTTGATTCATTGATCTATTATTTTTCACATTTATTTGTGAGTATAATAATTTATATTTTATTTCATCCAACACTATCAGGTATTATAAGTTATTTTAATGCTATTGTTTTTTAAAACTTGTCTCTACTATTTTTCACCCTTCGTAGTGGAGTGAACTGATCATATGTATATGGTGGTTGTGGAATGAGTTATATAATTTTAATATTTTTATTGATTAATAATTAATTTGGATGTTATTTGATATTTTTATTACTTTTTAATTTATTAAAAAATATTGAACATTAGTATGATTTTATATATATTAATTAATTTATTATGATATATTTTTTAAGGTTGAAATTATTCGTTAGTTATTTTTGAGGGATTCTTCTTAGGAGTGGAAAACATAAACATTTGTTTGGAAGATGTTTTGTAATGAAAAGTAGATTATCATGATGCTCCCACTAGGGTGTGCAGACCACATTATTAATGATGAGGTGATATTATGGTAAATTATAACATTGGTTTTGTTTCCATTCCAATAATGGAATGGTGAGTAATTTGGGGATTTATAAGACTCCCAAGTCTTTGATTTAATTTTTTGTCCCAAATTATTTTCCAATCTATTTTTTGATTTTGGTACTAAATTTTTTTATTACTTTTTGAAATATGATATTCATATAGAAATATGTTATATTTTTAATGAATATCTGGTCATTATTTATAGGTCAATTCAAAAAATTATTTTAAAATATTTAGTTATATTTAAAAAACTGAATATAATATATCGTTGATTTTTGTATGCTGAAGTCATATTCTTTTTTATGTATGATTTTCCTAATTATTTTCTTTTATATTTTTCCTAATGGGGATATTTTGTTAAAGAATCATGGTTGCGAGGTATTTAAAAAAAACTGTCTATATGGTGTATTATGGTTATCCTGTTAATTCATTTACCAAACCACAAAATATGTTCATTTTTATAGATTCAGATGATGATTTTTTAATTTTCATGTTTCTTAGATGTTGAATCATTATATTGGATACAATAGTTATAATTTTAATTAGAAACCATTTTAGTAGGATACATTAGTGGATATTGAATAATTGTGTTGAGTTAACTATGAATTTCATTAAAACAATTTATTCGGTAACTGATTATTTTTTTATAAAACAACATTTATATAATATAGATAAATTATTTATATATTTATATCGGTGGATTTACTGATTTGTTACCACAAAATTACCCATGGATTATTTAATGTTTCAAAAGACAAGACCAATTGCGATATGAACAATAATGATAATGGAAAGGTGGGTTGAGGTACATGATATTTTGATTTAATCTAATTAATACTTATAATCCTCTATACCATATATATTTAACCTCGTCAATTTTTATGCTGAATAGATTACTCTTGCTCTCCCTTAAATTATTTTTCATATAAACATTGAACACATGAACAAATTTTATGCATCCATTTACAAGGTTCGCCTCTCACTATTAAATGGATAGTCATTGGTGTTAACCTGATTTATTATTATCATACATCCCACTAAATTCATACTATGAGCCACAATGAGTATTTTATTACCTTGAGGATCATGTTTTAATATCTATATTATATTATTTAGTATATAACATACATAAGACCCCCCCCCATCTCTTTATAGTGATTAAAAATTTGATACCAACCTGAAATTTTGATACCAAAGTAAAACAAGGTATTGAAAAAGATTCATAAAAATATATTATACTTATTTCACTTCCATAAAAACATAAAAGGATTTCTAAAATTTCATTCTTAGTAAAAAATAAGACATTCACCTTTCCTGACAACATATATCATTTTATTACATCCTTCAACTGGAATCATGAATTCTATAATTTTTCATCATTACAGTATCACTTCTCACATAAAATATTCATCAATTGTATTATTACAATCCTAGAATTAGATCCTAAAGAGATTTTAATGGTTACTTATTTCCTCATAAAATCATAACACATAAATTCTCTCAAATATTATAGTTACAAACCTATATTATAACTCTATGTCAAAAATATATTCTTCAAAATAAATTATTTAAATAAAAAATCTACTAAACATCCCTCCATTTTTTCTTGTTGTAATTTTAAATTCAAATAAAAATTCAAACTAGTTTATTCTATCACATTATAATTCAATCTCATACATTTTCTACTTTTCATTGTATATTATGATCATATAATTCAAATAAGAATAATTTTTTAGTCAAAATAATGATCAATTAATTTAATGAAGCAAATGTATATTTGTGTATTTGAATTTTCTACAAATTTCCTTCTAATTTATGGTTATATCCATTATTTCACTTCAATGATGTTCAATATAGTGGATTTTATAATAGCTAGATCATTATATTAAATAGAAAATAATTTATTTCATTATGGACATGAAATATATATATCCATAAAATCAACAAATTCTCTTCAATGGTGTGTTCACATAATTGCATCGTAGTTGTAAAACAATTACCCTAATTATAATGTGGAATATGTAAGGTTTCATAGATTTCAAAAACTCCATAGAACCCCTAATTTCATTCTTCCCATGAATTTTTATGTGGAACATCACTACGGCATCTAGGTCAATGATTTTTAAGTTTTTTTGATATCATCCTAGAGTGATCTGTTTTGTGGCCCCCCATTTATAGTGTGGATTAATTATTTTGAGTCTCTTTTGTGTAATTAGAACACACACTATGACACCATGTACTGTAGATCAATTTACAACTACTTATAATTTCAAGAATATCCATGACATTGAAAAATATACAAACAAGTAATCCAACTCAATGTTAGTAAAAAATGGTGTATACCATTGTAATAAAACATTCACATTATTACGTTAACATCAATATAATAATACCATGATTTCATTCATGTAACGCCTGATTAATATCCATCATCACAAATTCATAATGAAATCTATTTTATGATATTAAATCAATTTAGACTAGCTTATTCATCATATAAATAAAAAATTCTCCAATCAACTTCAAAAAATCTCCCAACAATCATGGATGAATTATCATGAAAGGACTCCTTCATATAAATTTTTACCTTCACCGAGAATCATTAATGTTAATTTAAATAATAATATTCGAATCACTCATTCAATCAATATATGAATTACTTAAATGATATCAAATTCGACCAGCTTTTAAAGCAATCATCCCAAACATGTCATTCATTCATTAAACCCTTATAAACAATGAGATTATTACATGGGAAAAAAATCATAGTTAACATAGTTGGATATCTCAATAACAATTTTTTATATTTCACTCTCATTTTTGAAAAATATATATTTAACATATTATTTTTCAATAATCATGAATTCAACCATTGAATTTGATCATCAATTCTACAAAATTAACATGTTAATTTATTCTATTTAATTAGTATATATATTTAAATCGAGTAATTCGTTCATTACTAGAATTCAATGATAATAAATGAAATAAATTAAAATAACACAATTTGGGATCATCAATCTCCATCGTTATTATTTTTAGATATAATTATATCAAATAATTTGTCAAAATTTTTATTTTTTACTTAGTTATTAGAAAATATCAATATCTTCATCAATCCCATTGATATTTAAAATTTAATTTCATTTACTCCCTATTTCATATCAATATTTTCAATATTCGTCAACACCTCTTTCATAAATAAATTAAAATGTATTTTTCAAGACCCCCTCCCGACAAAGTTTATCCCTCCTAGCCCAGAAATGTGTAAAGGGAGATAATGACCCCCATGTCCTACCTCCAGTAGGCCCCAGGTAGGCAACTAGCATTGAGGGTATAATAAACACTCAAATATGAGGCATTACCCTCTAAGAGAACACATGGGGAAGAGATAGATAAGATATAAACCAACCAACTCCCACTCAGAACTGAAATATAAAAGAAACAAATCTACAAATATGAAATTCCATGGAAAAGTACTGAAACTGAATGGAAAAACTAAAAATACCCAAATGAAAGTAAAACAGCAGCCACCATAATCCCGAACAGCTCCTCCAACCACAAGCTAGTAGTAACCATCTTGATCACCAACTTGCTTCAAGTGACCTAAAAAATAGTTATATATACGTAGGGGAGTTTAACAGTATACTCAGTAGGATCCTCCCCGAAACCGATAGTGGAAAAGTAAAGAAAGCATGCTAAAGCACAGTGAACAACAAGTGAAACTAACTCTTAACATAAACAAGTATACTATGTTACCATCCTCACCATGGCCACTCTAACCAAGTAATGCATACAAGAATATATCATATAATAAAATATATCAAGGCTACCCCGCTACTACTTCCCCACCGGTTTTCCACTTTCCCTCAATGACATATGTCCTATCCATCACTCTCCAATGGCTTTCATGTATACACCTTCCTTATGCTCCACAATTTGTACTATGTGCACCAAAATGGCTTGACCATAGACACCTGGGCTAAGCACCACACCATCCTCACAAAAAAAAGTAACCAAGTAGTTTCTGAGAGCCACCACAGATCGCATAACATGTATCATACACTGGGTATTATACCTCAATCCATTACAATCCATACACTAAGTAAGGATCCTCAATCCATCACAACCAATAAACGTTACACCTATATTAGTCCATAGGATACTATATATAGAATATATGTGTGTGAATAACCACAAGCCATTACAGCCCTCTACACACATATATAGAGAAAACTAACCGATGTGCCTCATAGAACTAGTATCTACCAAGAGAATAGAGCAGGGTCAAAGGGGTAGTCATCCATTCATCCTCCCACCAAAATGTTTGGGAAAACACCCCCCATGGATCAGTATCCCTGGGGTGTCAGTTTCACTTAATGAAAACGTGGAGTAGAATATTGAAACACAAAAATTATAGAATATATTATAACTCACAACAACGCTATGGGCATAACCTAGTCTTAGAAATAACTGCAGCTAACATCTCTCGGACTTCGGGCTGCCACTTCTAGGACTAGGTATCCTATAAGCACACAACTAATTAATGGGATTTATCAGATTACTTCATTACCCATTTTATCAATTTCACTATACGTTAATTAATTCTTTGAACATTAATTAACCAAGAACAATTCCAGATTAAGTTCCATTAACTTCACATCTAAAAACCACTGTCCTTGAAATGTTCTCAACCTCATCATTAAGTTTCATCAAACCCCAAACCCATTGGTTAACATCAATTATTCAATTATTCATTACAGAATTAATTTCCCATATTCCCAGGCAATCTAGAAAAGCAACGCATGCTACAAAACACAAGGGGGCTCAACACGGTGAGTATACGTACTACCCATCGAGTATTTTCCGCCTATATAAAGAGCATAGAACCATTCTCCATTGAGAGGATAAGCACGGAAAGCACGTAGAAAACCTTCTGTGTCTTTGCCTCCTTCAAAAGAAGGGTAAGCAAGACCAGCTGCCTTGAGCATGGGGGAAATGTAAAACAAATAAGCAACCAAGAATCATCAAGAATACAACAATCACATCCATCCCATTACATCATCCTCAGTGTCCTCCATAACACCCACATGCATAAACTATTGCATCTCCCCACATTAGGCATCATCTGCTGCCACAACCTCAAGACCTCCATGGTCCCACATATCACAACAATATCCCATGGTCACATCACCGTACAGGAAGCAGGAAGGAAGAAATCACATCAAAATGGGGCTCTAGGCCCTTTAACAAGGCATTCAGCCTTCAAACTACAACCACCAACAGATTTCAGGTTTACCAACCAACTGAATTAAACACGTACATTGACATCAATTTGATTAACATCAAGTTGGATCAACAACCACAACAACAACAACAACCAGATTCATTTAAATTCCTCTTTATCTTTAGACAATCAATTATCAATTAATTTATGCTTTACGTTCTTTATCAATTTCATCATGACCCCCATGCTAACAAGTAAGGCATAGATATCACACTATCTAGAATATCAAGAGGCAAACTGTTGTCTCGGTACAAAGAAACAACATGAGATCAAACCAACTCTTTTAATCTGGTTCAATTATTTAATTTGGTCAATAAAATTGTGATCCAAAGGGCTAAATCATTCTAAATCTACGATTGCACATAACCAGTTAGAGAAGCCACAAATCCCCTACCTCAACGGTTTTCAAGGAAAACCACAACAGTCGATGAACGCCCAAGAAACCTGGTTGATTCTCCACGAATCCTCCTTAGGTCTACTTTACTAACACAATCAATCCAAATATCATAATATATGACATCCACATGCTTAGATCTACCCATAACGGGCATAGATCCATAAAAACGAGCGAATAGGAGGGGTAGATCTATGTAGATCTAAGAAATCAAGCATGAATGACCACATACCTCATGAATCGACTACGATTCTCCAAGAATAGCCTCCGAATCACCTCCAAAACACATGGGATAGGTTTTAAAACCATCAAGGGAGAGAAATACCGAGTTTTGGCCGCTTAGGGGCTTAAAGGTGGTGACTGAAGGCAAAAATTGTTAGATCCAAAATTTTAGGATCTAACATTTAGGTCCTGCATGGTTAGTCTGAACGGTTTAACAAACCGTGTGCTGACCATGCATTAGATTCTGCCTCACCAAACACTCCTTACACAGTTATTCTACATAGTTAGACAACCTGTGCGCTAACCGTGCATTAGCCACTGCCTCCAAGACGAGCCTTGCACGGTTTGGTCGCACGGTTTAGGGAAACTGTGCACCAACCGTGCGAAAGCTATTACCATTTAGCTTTCAATAGAAGTACACCCCAACACACCCCAAAGTCACTGTGACCTCTCGGAACACCTCCAGCACCACATTTTTTCAGAAAGTAATAGACCAAAGAGGACCAGAACATTACATCAGATACCTCTCAAAAAATTCTCGTCCTCGATAATTAAAAACCCACCTAAAGAGAAAATGAAAAAGGGTCTGAACTACAACCAACAAAGATACCTCTCAAAAGTGAGCAAGCCACTAATGCAACAAAGGTTGTCATCACATAAACATGAAATTTCTACATCCACATCAGATACAACGATACATAGAAGGAGTTAAACATCAAACAACTCTAGGTATTGAGCACGTATCTGCGATTCACGTTCCCGGTACTCTCTTCCATGCCACCGTCTCTCTATTAGACACAAACTAAGGGGATGTAATTCCCATGAAAAACCTTCTCCTTGCGGTCTTGGATCTCCACAGGTTTCTCCACAAAGTTGGCTTCATCATCAACATCAATCTCTAAATAATCGATGATGTGGGAGTCATCATGAAGATAATAGCGTAGCTGTGATACATGGAAAACATAATGTATCCGACTCATCTGTGGGAGAAGCACTACTTGATACGCCACATCTCAAATACAAGATAACACCTCTAAAGGCCCAACATAATGGGGATAAAGATTACTTCAACAACCAAACCTTCGCTGCCCAAGATGGGGAGTCACCTTCAGAAACACATGATACCCAACATTATACTCTAGGGGCCTCCTTCATTGATCGACATATGAATTCTGACGATCAGGAACTGCCTTCATCCTCCCACGAATCACCTGAACCATCTCTGTTGTATTCTGAACTAGTTCTAGTCTGAGAGTTGGTGACTCTCTGACCCCAGTTCAGCACAACAGAGAATTAAAAGGACAACCTTAAAAATCTTCAAACGACGCCATACCGATGGTGGAGTGAAAAATATTATTATAAGAGAACTCCACCAAGGTTAAGTGCCTCATCCATGAACCTCCAAAATCAAGAACATAAGAGCAAGACATGTCTTCAAGAGTATGGATAGTTTGCTCTGCCGGACCATTGTGTGAGGATGACGAGTAGTGCTAAGGCATAGTTGAGAACCAAAAGCATATTGGAGACCTCTCCACAATCTGGAGGTAAAACGAGGATCTCGATTAGAAATGATCATCCATGGGACTCCTTGAAGTCTCGCGACCTCCTCTAGATACTTCCTTGACAAAACCTCCATTGAGCTCGACTCCCTTATCGGTATGATGTGGGCTGATTATGTTAAGAGATCCACTACCACCCAAATAGAATCATGTCCTCCCGGAGATCGAGGTAAACTTGTAACAAATTCCATTAAGATGTCCTCCCACATATACTAATGAATCTATAATGGCTAGAGAAGACGACCAGGAACACGATGTTCGGCCTTCACCTTCTTGAAGACTAAACATTGAGACAAAAACTCCACAACCACACAGTTCAGCCTAGACAACCAAAACTGACTCTTCATGTATCTGTACATATTATTCACACTAGGATGCACTGCTAATGGAGAACCATGGAACTCTCTGAGGACCGTCTCTCACATCACTAAGGGATCAAAATTCCTTCCTTGATACAACACTCTGTGTTATTCATCCTCAGACCAACCATCAGGAGCCTCACCATAAACAAATTGGTCTCTCCAAACCTCCACCTCAAGATACCCCAACTGGGACTCTTCCACCTTCTACACCAGGGATGAATTCATTATCATCTGAAAAAGACTGCCAATACTCCCAACTTCTCCCATATCAAGATGTAATTCTAACAATTCTTTCAATACTCTCCAGGAATCACCATATTCAAACACAACATCTCTACGTGACTTTCGGCTCAGCGCATCAGCTACAACATTCCCTTTTCTAGGGGTATACAATATTTCAAATTCATATTCATGTAAGAGCTCCAACCACTGACGCTGTCGTATGTTCAAGTCACACGTGGAGAAAACATACCTCAAACTCTTATGATCATTGAAAACCACAAAGTGCTCACCAATGAGGTGATGTCTCAACAAATTCAGAGAAAACACCACGGCTTCCAAATCAAGATCATGGGTGGCATAGTTCCATTCATCGATAGGTAACTGCCAAGACCCATAATAAACAACTGACTTACGTTGTATGAGAACACAACCTAACCCCAGATGTGAAGCATCGCAGAAAACATTGAACTGGACTCCCTTAGCAGGAAGACAATGGGCCGGAGCACTTACTAACTTCTCCTTTAGATACTCGAAAGCTTCCTGGAACCGATCAGTCTATATGAAAGCCTGATCTTTCCTGGTCAAAGCTGTTAGAGGAGTCATAACCCGTGAGAAATTGGCTATGAACCACCTGTAGTAGCTTGTGAGACCAGGGAAACGTTGCATCTCTGAACCTCTCTTGGCAGCTGACCAAGACACAACTGCTTCAATCTTCAAGGGATCCACAACCACACCTCGTTGGGACACAAAATACCCCATGAAATAGACTTCTCGATCACAAAACTCACACTTTGAAAACTTCCTGAACAGTTGATGTTGACGAAGAATTCCCAAAATGTCTCGTAGATCCTATGCATGCTCCTCTTCATATGTAGATTACACAAGGATGTGGTCGATGAAAACATCCATGAACGTGTCCAAGAACTCACAGAACACAACATTAATCAATCCCATAAACACAAATGGAGCATTAGTCATGCCAAACGACATTATAAAGAACTCATAATTAACATGACGAAAACAGAATGCAGTCTTTGAAATATCCTCATCCTTCACATGCATATGATGATATCCTGATCACAAGTCGATCTTTGAGAACCAACATTCACCCTACATTTGATCGAATAAGTCATCAATCCACAGAAGAGGATATCGATTATTTACTGTCACCTTGTTTAAGCAACGACAATCAACACATAACAGCGAACTGTCATCAGCCTTCCTCACAAAAAAACTGGCCCTCCCCATGGTGACACACATGGTCGAACAAAACCACACTATAATAGACCATTACGCTATATACATAGGTCTAATAACTCAGAAGGGGCCATCATATATGGAGACATGAAGATACGAGACGCAGATGGCTGTAGCTTGATCCCGAATTCGATCTCTCGTTCAGGGGGTAATGCTACAACCTCTTCTGGGAAGACATCAAGGTATTCCTCTAGAACTCTAGGAAATGATAACTTCTGATCCTATGAAGAACTCATAATCATATCAGCCATCATGGACGACAAGAAAGGAATATGCCTGTAACCCATCTGAGGAACTCACTCACCAACAAACAACACTGGCTCTCCATCCGCACAAAAGAAAATGACCTTTTCCTAAAGCAATACACTATAGCCTTCATCGAATACAACCAATACATACCGAGGATGAAATCATATGCTTGTATCCGTAAACATAGGAGATATACCCATGTGTGGTTTTTTCCCAACACTATCTTAGAGATTCTACACACTTTAAATAAGTCAGTTAGACCTCCAACTAACGTAGTCAACGCAGAGGGCACTGGAAGCCTCTCTATGTCAATTCCCAAAGCATGGACAAGAATAGGCGATATGAAGAAGTGTGTCACTCCTGAATAAAACAAGGAATACACTAAGGAATAAAACAAAAAAGGATACCCTGAACGACATCTTGATCGTTTGGTGTTGGAAATTCTAGATCATGAAGCTGACCACGGCCTCTGTGACACTGATAGAGACCACCACCACGGCCGCACTCTACACTCAGAGGGCGGGGAGCATCATGTGGTTGCCCTCTGCCAGTCCCATCTACCCTCTACTGATCTAAAGCTGGTGCAATTGGCAACTGATGCCTCAGTAGAAACTGCATCAATGGAGGAACTTGGAGAATAACACCTACTGCATGATGTCTACTCTGAAAGGAAAAGAACTACCGCTGTTGATGACCATGACCACCACAAGAAAAACAAGCACTTGATCCCTTTCCATAGGCCTAAGAGTTGCTACGTCCTGAGAAATGAGATGTGAAGGGCTGGGACCTACCCCCAACTGAATGGAAACTCTTCTTCCCTAAAACCCGAGAACCCCAAACCACATCCTTTCTTCTTGAGGAATAATGTTGATTTTCCTCTCGTGATGATTTGGTCCTAGACCACGTCCTCTCGACAACCTCCTCCCTCACCAGCACCTCGAGATATGTCTTCCGCAAAAATAGGGTGACCTGGAATGGGATCTCTGGACACAAAGCATCCCTGAAATGCCTTTCCCTTTCCTCCTCGTCTGGAAACAGGTCTGAATCATATCATAAAAGGTTCTTGAAAGAGATCCCAAACTCCCAAACACTGGAGCTCCCCTAATACAAGTAGATGGTCTTGCTATATACTTGTATGTGATGATGATAAACAAAGAACTAGTGGGTCATTCAGTCATGAAAATGTCATGTATATGGTATGTACTAGATGAAAATTTTGGATATATTATTAGTGGACTTTTTTCAAAATACACTAAGATAGGATAGATCATGTGATTTATTGAGGGTTGAATCATCATAGTATGCCTTTGATAGACTATGGTGGTCACTTTACATAATTCCAGTTCTTTTATTCTATAATGTTATGGGGTAAAAAAGCTACTGAAATGAGTTTTTGGATTTAATTGTTGTAATATTATGTACAAGGATACAAATATCTTATTAAATAAGTATTCTAAAGTGGTGTATTAAGATATCAAAACTAAGGGAACAAGACTGTAAATTCTAGTTGCTGTTATTTGGTTCTTGTTGAATGATCAGGAGGTGTATATTAAAAGAGTAGGTAGCGCCCATATGTTAATATAGACCCGAGTAGTGGTACCATGAGTGACTATATGGAATGATTAGATAATACAAATCTAAACTGAGTTCATTTCACCCAGTGTTGTAGGATGGGATTATTTCATTGAAAGTTTAAATTAGCACAAGAAGATTTTAAAGAATGTGGAAGGATGTGATATCAATATATGTACTATAGGAACCCATGAAAGATAGTCATTAATGAAGTATCTAGAAAATTTTGGTTGTTAGAAGGGGATCTTCTATAATATATAAGTTGGGTAGTTGGATTATAGATGGCCATGGTGGTCAATAAAGAAAATGAGTTTGTTATGGTAATGTGAATCTATATTAGAAGCCCATTGATTCGTTGGGTAATTAGTTAGTATCACAATGAAGAGGAGTAGGGATGATTCATGGAGTTAATCCTACTATAGTGGAGGGTGTGGCTGGACCGTTTATATATAGAGGTAATATTCTTTAATAATAATTGATTTCTAGTACCATATTTGTTACTAGTATGTCTCTTTATTTTAATTCTGAATAAATTGAGAATGGGTTGAGTCTGATTGTGGAGTTTTTGATTAGGGTGATGATGATAAACACACCATTTTGAGTACTATTTATAGATAATAGTTTAATTAAAATATGTTATCATGGTTTTGGGGAGTATCATTTAAATTTTTATTAAATAATTCAAGATATTTCATTATTTGACCAAATTATTGGTGTGGAATATTTAGTAGAATTTCATTCCTGCATTTTTTATTGAAATAGAGTTACCCTTTTCACTCTTAAGGATGAAAAATATGTTCAGCATAATGAGTTGGAAAACAAAGTGGGACATGCATGGAATGTTCATTAGTTACTGGGGGAGTTTAGCTTCCATGTTGTTGGCCTTTTACTTAATGGTGGATGTATAATGCATGGTCTTTTTACACCAATATGGGATAGGTTCTATGAAATGTTTTCTATGGTATTCAATGGGATATTTCTTGATAGAGAAATTGATATTAAATTTTACCTCATGGTTAAGGATGAGGCATTTTCTATTCCACCATATAAAATGGAATCGTCAAATATTCAACAACTGAAGACATAGCCGTAATGGTTAATGGATAAAGGGTTTATCAATATGATTACATTACCTTGGGGTAATTCAATCTTATTTTAAAATAATCCTAGAGGGACTCTATGCTTTTTTGATGAATACCAAAATATAAAAATAATGACTTTCAAGAACCAATACCCTCTTCTACGTATCAATGTTGTTTTTTAAAATTGATATGGGTTTGTGTTTTATCCAACATAAAATTTTCATCAGGGTATCATCAATTGATAGTATGGAATTTTGATATACCGAGGACTTATTTCAAAACCAATAATGGACTTTATGTGTTTTTAATAATTCAATTTGGGATAAAGAACACACAAACAATGTTTTTGATCCTGATGAAAGGAATCCTCTATCTGTACCAAGATCCATTTTTGGTAGTGATTTTTATGAAGTATTTTTGTACACCAAGTATCATAATGATCATTCCCAACATCATTACTTCATCATGAGTAAATTTAAAAGAATTAGAATTATTTGATGAAATATAAGTGTTAGTTTTGGATTTATGAGGAACACCTCCTTGATAACCTCGTCATAGTGGAATGTGTCTCAATGGTCACAAATAGTATTCACATAACATTATCCATGTAAAATCCAAATAATGTTTTTGATATATATTAAAAAAATTTGGATATAAGGAAATTATCATATATTCATGTCGAAAATTACCCAATTGGAAGAACCACTTTCAAGACTATCTAAGAAGGATATAATTTTTAATTAGTTTAGGTAATGTGATAATGATTTATATATGTTGAGTAAGTATTTTAATATTAAACAAATAGTGATTCTATATAATGAGGGTTAGGAGTATAATGTGTTTTGTGAAACTTTTGGGATAAATCATGGAGTAGTGTCGATGTAGGGTGAATAATTTCTCGTATATGGGTCATGGTAGTTTAGGCCCCATGAATGGAACTACCGTACAGATGACCTGTAGTTAGCTTAGGTTATTTTGTGACTTTTTGTGTTGGATGTATTATATTTGGAGATATAAGATTACTATTTATATAGACAGAAATATCATAATATATATCTTTTCATAGTGTGACAAGAATCTCTATCAATGGAGATTGGTTGAGTGTATGCCATCATTTGACTTGGATATAATATATATGCTTGTGATGGGGAAAATTTTTGCTAACACATTTATCAGGATAACAACTACCAACAATTTCATGAGTCTAGTGATATGTGGAATATGATGATATTATGTACTAATAATAATTTTTTGATTCTTGAGATCCTGGATAATATTACTCTTGTATCAGTATTAGTTGAATCTACAATTCTTTTTTAGATTAGATAAAGGTAGTATGATGATTTGGATTATTTGTAATTAAGTTAATTACATGAAGGCAGAGAGCCTCCTTCAGAATATGCCATATATGATACTTATATATTATATTTTAAGAATTTTGTTGTTGTGCCTTTATGTATGTGGGAGGATATTATTTCTAAAATTTATTCAATGAATTGGGTTGTGCATTCAAGCCTGAAAAAATGTACCATTACCTATTATGATAGTTTTGGTGGTCTAGGATGAAAAAAATGATATTTTGGGGTTCATTCTATGATTATACACATATCAAAAGGTGAAGACCAATAATCCTTGACCTTTAGGGTTTCAATAAATATTTCCCATTAAAAAATGAATTTTAATGATGTTACCATACACAATACGGTGGGTCTCCTGAGCAAACATCACAAGAATGACAATATTTGTGTGTCTTTGGAATGATTGAATAATGTAGCAAATTTCCTTCCCAAATTAAATACTTTCATTTTAGAATAGTTAGGAGGTATATGGATTTTTGATACAGTACAAATGCATGGGGTTCTATAGTGTATTGTTTATTACCATGACTCATGTTTTAACTCGATCATTTGGCATGGCTACAAGAAGATGTTCAGTACTTTAGTTTTACTATGTATGGATCCCCACATAGAAATATGGGTAGTTGGAATGTAATATATTTTTAATTATGATATTATTAGGAGGTGTGTCCAATAATTTCATAGGACATGGGATAATCACCTAGATATCGTGGAGTTATCTTAAAATAATATATATTAGGAAACTAAACATATGGAACAATATGATGATCTTTATAGTAGGAAATATAGATTAATATCATGTTGGATGGAGTTGGGTGAGTTATATATGATGATAATGTGTCTCATTTAAAATATTTTAGAGCAGGTTCAACTAATTCGGAAGCATATTGCTATAGCTTAGTGTAGAGAGAAGTCGTATTCTAATAGAAATTGATGTGCTGTACAATTTACCAATGGTGGTTATTCATTCCATCCAGGTGTCCTACATATTAGTTAACCACATGATACCTAGAAATTTAGTTCCCATGTTTATTAGATCACATGAAGTCACAATGTGAATAGGTGCAATTGAATATATATTTCCACTTCAATAGAGATGATGTTCTATGAATTAATTTTTTCATGGGTCACAAATTCTATGGTATCACTTTTCACCTTTTCATGAAATAAAGGATTATGATGTTATTCTTGAGATATATTCATCCTTTTAAGTGCTTCTAAAAATTCTATTGGCTCACAGTGAGTATGTGTTTCATTAGAAGTCCATGATGACAGCTAATGTATTTTTGTAGCATGTATGATTTTAGAAATAAACTTGGGAGAGGCAAGCATATATGAAGGATCATTGGCCCGATATTTATTTCAGGATAATTCAGAGATTCTTGGGAGTATAGCTTGAGGATGAACTATTATATATTATGGAGATTATATGATCCATACCTTTTTATATATGTCTTGCGATTGATTATAGATTTTCATCTCCCTTGTTTTTAGTATATATATTATGGGTCATATCATCAGTGTATTTTGGATGGAGGTGATGGACTGCATTATTGGTTCATAGTTCTCTTAAACAAAGTACCCATCCCAACAAATGGGTTGAACCCTAATTGAGGGGATTCACATGGTCAAAATTCCTTTTTTGTGAATTGTTTCCTACTATCAGTTACATTGAAACTCACACCAACTTGAAGAGGCACATGTGTAAAGTACAATATTTTGAAAATAGTGTTCCCCTACACGAGAAACATTGAGTGTGGTTTTAATTAGCCTAAAATAGATATTTTAAAATTCTCAACCCCCTTGATTTTACCACAAATAGACCCGGATCAACCATAACATATTCCCTAATTTTTATGGTTCTCAGATAGATTCATAGAGCTCTTATCCTCCATTCATAATTATTTGAAGTATTGATTGAATATGATGACCTCCCCCATTAATAGACTCTCATACCTAATAGTTTCTTCCTTATTTCACATTCTTATGATGTCTGTTGATGAGAGGTTTTACCCTATCGGTATTAGATCCAAAACAAGGTTTAATGGACGATGATAGATTATATGTTTTTTCTAGGATTTGATTCAACAAACTATTCTTCCTTGTGGGTCTGGAATTTTCATTTCAATTTAGGGATTTTATATTAACTGATCGATCATCAATTATTTTAGGTAGGTGAGATAAATTCCAATACAAACAACATTATTGTGTTATCTGTATATAATTATGAATATTTCAATTTCCATGATTTATAAAGTGATTTAATAATTGAATTGATGTGTTTTAATTTCCATGTGTCAATAATTATGGTTAATTAGAATATTTTAATGGTTGAAATGGTTAGATTAATTATTTATTAATTAATTAGATATAGGGATGGATAATTTGGATTGAATTAGATTAATTAGTTATTTAATTTATAAATAAAAACAATAGTGAATATGAAATTTTTTATTTTTAATTATTGAAATTATTAATATGATATTGGGATTGTGAAATATGATTTAACTGGATTAATTAATTTTTGAATTGTATGTTATGTCAATTAATGTCATTTATGTTTAATTAAAAATTGTTATCTTTATATGATTGGTTAAACCATGATGTTTATATAATTTTTATAAGTGGTTTAGTCTTAATTAACCATGACTGATGTGATATGTTTGATATATATATATATATATATATATTATATTCTGATATACAAGATATATTAATATGGAACATGGTCTATTGAATCAAAATCTAATACTGATGAATTGGTTGAAAAATGAGTGTGGGACATGATATGCTACATACAAATACATAATTGATGAATTGGTTGATAAATGTGGTGTTGTAAAAGGATTGATACTCCAAATACCCATATAAAATTCGAGAATGGGAAAAGGACTATGTCTTGAAAAACCCATGTCACATTAATGTGTGGGACATGGAATGAGGTTGCAAATACTAATTGGGATTTGGAAATAATGTTCTACACCAAGAATTTGGAATTTATCTATGGTTCCAATTAGTCAATGTATGATATGAAATTAAATGATAAATGATAATAATAGCATTAGGATATGGAATTGAATCTAGAGAGGGGAGAAGGAGGTATTGTGGTTCAGGTGTCCTCGAGAACCTAGAACTTTATATGGTTAATTTAATGAATTATCATTGTTATCAATAAATTCTTAAGCATTTTGATTTATTATTTATACATCTCCATACAAAACTATTGAGTAGATATTATTTTAGATTCAGTTGGAGGTGTCCAATATAGTATTACTCAAAAACGACATAGGCTGACTGATCGGTACCCAAATATATTTCATGGATGCATGGAACGACAATGGAAACATAACAGTGTTAGATGGATGAGTTTAGATGTCACATGGATTTGGTAACTATACGTGAATCTAGACCTACATTGGAGTTGTTTGTGTATTTATTTGTTTTTGGTGTTTCATATTCACAAATGACATAATTTTGACATTGTATGTCTATTGTTTCATTTTGATATTATATATCGTATTTTGGTAATCATTTGACACTAGATTGGTTTGGTAATAATTTTTATGTTCTTATATTTTATATTTGTTTCCATTAAAGTCCTAATTTGATAAATATTGTATAATTTCTCCATGATAGATATTATACCACTACATCAAGTAAAAATCATTTTGTGTATGGGATCACATTCCATAGGTCATGTCACCAAACTAATGGGGGTGGCGTGGGGGATTAGTGTGTGGTACCCAGGTTGGGATGTTACATGTACCAACATGTCGTCATGGAGGGCAATGATATTCCATTGCTACTGAATTTGACCCAAACTCTAAATTTGGCTCCTTATATAATGATGTGGAATTTTTGACTTATTATCCCATGATGCATATCCACTCCCAATGTGTTTTGAGGTCCTATTGACTATTTTCCACAAATCCATGGAGTGTACAACTATATTGAGGAATATCCCAACTCAATATCAAAAGAAAATGAAAGGAAAATCCACTATAATATTGGTAACATCAATAATCAATATATATTTTTCAATACCATTAATTTTTCCATGTAAATAATCATTCATCTCTTCCAATTTTTTGGTATCATAAACTCCTTCACATTATTTGAAAAAATATTGAACCCTATTATATTTAGTAAGATTCAAAATAATAAAATACCATAAAAATCATAGAAATATTCTTCATAAATTGTTATCATTGTAATACTCCAACCAAAGAGATAGACAACATCATTATGATTCATTAATGATCGAAAAAATTATAATATTAAAATCACATTTACCATACAAATATAATATACATTCATTTAAATAAAATTTTTACTACCAAACAAATCATCCATGTTAAGTCATACCAAGATGATTGAACATGAAATAGTTAGGAACATTCTTGGGAAAAATGTTACTTTTTCAAAAATCTGGGATATCACAACATTCATGGTTTATATTTAATTATCATGTCCCATCAACATAAAATAATAATATTTTTTATCCACTATCTTTCATTAACCAAACATAGTATATATTATAGGCTAAACCATACTGATTAATAAAACATTAAATTAAATAATAATCAAATTTAAATCAATAAATTCTTTTTTCATTTTCTTCCATTGTGAAAAATTACCACTAAATAAAACTCGAACAATCTGGGATAAATGATACAAGTATTACATACCTATAGAATGTAAGGGGATACTACCATAAGAGAAGTAGAAATGTGACCATATTAAGGTTTTTTAGGGAGTGAACACATAGTATTAGGATATCCCAGTAATTACCGTTTTGATTTTTGCTAATTTTTATTTCAAATTATGGATCATAACAATACTTGATATTTTTTTTGAACAAAAACACTAAAATTACCCACAAATATAAATTTCAAAAATAAAAAATTTCATTATATAATTTATCATTGTTGTAAAATATAATTTATGATTTTGTCTCCTCAATTTATAAATCATTTAGAAAATATATTTATAAAAATGAATCCATTAAAAAAATTCTTTTGATCTACAAGTAAAATTATGATCTATTAATATATATTATAACTAAAAATGGGAAAAATATTCCACATTTTCAAATTTATGGATTAAAATTTAAAAATAATCAGTGTCTTTTGTTTTCAAAAATACTAAATAATATTTCTATTTATTAAAATATATCCATCATATTCTTTAAATTTATGAATTGATGTAGCTTTTCAATGACACAAGTTGTCCCTTAAAAAAATTTAAGTTTACATATTAGAAATTCTAATTAATTAAAATTTAATTTTTTTATTTTATAAATTTTTTATTATTTCAATGGATATAAATATTAGCATACAATGTATAAAATACATAATTATTCATAAAATATCACTTTTATGTTTTCTTATTTATGCAATATATTATGATAATTTATGTATATTTTATGTTTTTTATAATATATGTTATATTTATATATATAATAACAACACATTCCTATAATGTCCAGAATATGTTATAAAAAAATTAGCTACTACAATCACTTTTCAAAATTTATATAATAAAATTTAATTTAATTTCACTTATGTATGTAAAAACAATTATAGACCACACTTTTCACTATGTTTTTTTTCAAACATAATGATTTCTTATTTATTTTTATGAAAAATTATTTAAGAACTGGTTTGTTTTTTATATTTTGGAACAACATTATTTGTGGGATTTTATTTTGGAATAACATTTGTACAACATTGATTAGTGTCATATCACTGATATGGTGGAGGTAAATTGTTGTACCCTTATAATTTTCAATGATTTCAATTTTCATTCAATCAATGAGGATATACAAATCTATAATACACAATTTTTGATTATCTAAAACACACATAATGAAATCATTATATTCTTGTCATGGAACACAAAAAATTACATACATTTGTACACAAATTAACTCATTGGTATTTTAGGTAAACCACCCCATCATAGATCCTAAATATAAAATTATTGTTAATTATAAATTTCATATGGAGAAATTGGTTATACTCAAAATTAGTCAATACTCTATTTATCCGGGTTATACATCCCATGTTACCCAACTCTGTTAACAAAATTAGATAGACCCCAACCATATTATCATTATCCATTATCCCATATGAATATTTATTGGATTAAAAATACAACTTAGTGTTTTCTCCATCATCTAACACTAAATGAATGATTTCAAATAATTTTATAAAAAATTGATATACATTATCCCTTTATTAAGGATGATGCACAACATGAAATATCATAATATTTAAAGATGATTTTATTCCTCATTGAGGATATATTATCATGATTGGGCATGTAGAAATATTCGAATTTCTAAATAGATACATGCAGAAGGAATGTTGACATCCATACTTTTATGAAGAGGAATATGTACATTATCTACTATAAAAACAGACATGTTTTATTATAGAAATGAGACTAAGATGGTAAGGAATGGTTTGAGAGAGTATGGGGCTCATTCAAAGCATGAAACTACATATTTTGGAATCTAGAATATGTTGTAATGTTATCACAAGGATTATCTAAACATGTTACCCAAAAATGATGGTGTTTTAAAATAAATTAGAGGGGTGAACGATGAGTTCTAATTATACAGCTATGGCCACACATCAATGTGTTTATTTCCAATGGTAGGGAATGAGAAACATGGTCATCCAATACCATGTTCTTAGGATAGAACCAATAGTTAAACATAACTAGTGGTGACATGTAGTTTAGTTGAGCAGTATTGAAAACCATGCAGAAAAATGGTGCGCCTCTTAAATATTTTTGAAAAGACAAATTTACAATTTCTTATATTATATTGTATAACATATTTTTTCTTCTCAATTATAAATATGAAATATCATAAACATGATAGTTGTATATCTCTCTTTATCTTAGTATTTGAACTATGTTATTTTTTAACATCAATTTCCATCTATATCAGTTATTTATGATGCACATGACTTAGAGATTCATTCAATATACTTCATTTCCCATTTTATCTCTAAATTTTTAGAACATCATTTTGTGGGAGAAAGTATTCCTTATTTTGATGGAATTTTCCTACTTTAGAGATTTCCCTAATTCAACATTGAATCTGAAGTCTATAAATGATGGTGGTACATATATAAATCATTAGTTTGGGGTCTGGTAATTTCTGCCAAACGTAGAAGTATTTATTAACATTTTTCTTAATTCCCTACATAAAAAACATCCTATGATTCCATAATATTGTATAAATTTATTTATCTATAATGTTAAACATGTTTTAGATTCTATATTTACCATTTTTTATGGTCAGTGGTACCCTGCCAAAAAAATTCCTAACAACTTGGTTGTGGTTATGAAATTCATCGTTAATCATTATATGTTTACCTAGCCAAACTAAGTCCTAATTGGACATTTATTGATTCTTAAATGGTAAAAACTAGCTTGTATAAAATGAGAGTGAGTGGTAACACCATTTTATGTGAAATTCATTTGAAAAATGCATACGACACTTTTTTTAATTGAATAATAAATATTTTGAATTGAATCATTGGGTTTGTATTAGTGTCTGATTGACCATTAATATATAAATGAGCTTTATGGGCATGATATCCCATATATTTTTGATATCAAAGAAGATTTCCCCATAAATATGTAATACACTATAAATGAATCATGTGTACATATGATACATGGGAAATGAATCAAACTTAATTATGATACATTTTCATGATGAACTACATAGATTTTAACCTCATGAAAATAATCCCAAATCTATGTGATATACATTTATGTCACTAAATAAAAATGAAATAACAGGGAATTTCATACTATTTAAAAATTTATAGACATTCATTGTGTCTGAAATAGAATATGATACACAAGAATACATTCCCCATTTAATTTCTTGTTTAGGGAATAGTGTCCCAAAATAAATGTGAAAAATAATAATTTCAACCAAAATGATTCATAAAACTCAGGAATGGAATTTTCTTATGATTTTTTGACATTCAAACTAATATCTAGGGATTCCTGATTTAGACCATAGTTAATTGAAATTAGAATTCTCTACATATAAATGTCTATAAAAATAAATTGTCAAATAAACTACATATATAAATATATACCATTATGTGTTTATATATAATAATTTTTTCAAAAATAATCTGGCGTAGGTTGAAGCTAGTAGTTTCATCATGGTGTTCAATATGAACCATATTTTTCCTACATAATGATTATATTTGTTAAAATATAATTATATGTGTGCACTTCTCATTTTACAAAAAATATTTGGGAATTAACAGTCACCAATGGTGGTAACCTACTTATTATATACCATAATCTATTCATTTACCATTTTAAACCCAAAAAATTATCAATGAAATATGTATCGGAAAATTGTAGAATCCAAGTGTGGATGCTTGACTCTCTACATATGATAAAGTACAATAGTTTTGGAATAATATTATGGTCACAATGTTAGTGTGGATATTTTTTTTATTTTTGAGTAATTTTTATAGCATGATGTATACCTATGTCTGTTTTATTTTTCACATGACATGACAAGAGAATCATTTTGTATATAAAATATATCATGAAACAATAGTTTATCATATTTGGATTTTTATACATAAAATGTTCATTTATTATATTTTTATGGTACATAATATTATCATATTTCGTTTGTGATTCAATATTGTCTTGATGTCATATTCTCCCAAATGTACCACCATAGTCCCTAGATACTGGTCGGTTGTCTATAGAGTACACAGATGCATGCATGTAGTCCAACGACTAGTTAGGTATGTTTAATTATGAATGATTTGTTAATATGAAGATAAAATTTTTTATTAGTGGATCATTTAAATTTTTAATATGGTATATATATTATAATGTAGTGTAAAAATGTGTAGGAATTTTGTAATGATAAATTTCCATGGAGAAGATTACCCACATAGAGGGGAATAAAAAATTACATGGTTTTGAAAAATATTTTTCATTATTTTTATTGTTATAATTGTATTAATTTATGGATGGGTGAGGCACAAGAGTTGTGATAATTTATATTTTAAAGATTTATCATTTACATTGTCATGATGATGAATTACTACAAAATAGGTATTAAATAGCATTGTACTTTATCAGTTCTAGAAAAAAGAATTAATAAAGGTTCCCTTTAATAGTGATTCAACCAGAATTATGGTACCATTTAATATGTCATTTTTTCAAGCACTGATAAGAGGAACAATTTAGTAGGTTGTTTTTAGCACGGATAGTGGGAGACATTTAGGAGCATATTATTTGTAGTTTGGATAATTGACCCCTTTATCAGCTCTTTATTTTTTTTACCCAAAATAGAATCTGTCATTTGTGATTTTATAGCTGATAACGTCTGAATGAAACGAAATAATTAAATAAAAAAAATAAAAAAAAAGTTATTTTAAAAACATTATATTTTATATTATTTAAATAAAAATAGTTAAAAATGAATAAAATGAAAATAATAAATATAAGTCATAAATACTAAAAAATAGTATATATTATATATATATATATGTGTGTGTGTACAATGAAAATTAAACAAATAATAATTGCAAATAATAAATTAGAGAAATTTTTAACATTTTTTTAATTAAAAAATTATTTATACTCTTAAAAAATTGATACATTAAACATATAGATATATATGAATTTCTACAAATAAAATTTACATAAATCTATATTTTTATTCCTCATTGAAAATAGTAATATATTTCATGAGTAATGGTTTATAATTATAAAATAAAATTAATTAAATATAAGGAGTTATTGCATCATCTAATTGACATAATTGAACGTCTTTTAATTTTTCAATTTAACATTGAGAGAAATTATTATATTTATTTTAAATATAGTTAATTAATTCATTTTTATATAAAATTAATGTAACCAAGGATTTTTAGGAATATATACATTTTTTACTATTTATTTTATATATATTTATTTTCAATTTTTTAATATTTTTAATTTGTATTTCTCTTTATTTCAATATATTTATTTATATTTATTATGATTTATAATTAAATGATATAGTTGATACAATTTTTCAATATTGTTAATGTTTTATCATTTTTAATTATTCAATTTTACTCACCCTTAATATACCGGCAATTATGATTATATATTCATTGATAATGCTAAAAATATATTTGTAAAAAATATTTATAATTAATTATATATATAAATCTATTTTTATTATTTTTTTACATTTATATTTATAAATAAAAATATTTTTATGAATTATTTATTCGATTATAAATAAAAAGATATAAAAAATAAATAATAATCAAATTATATTAAATTTAATTAAATAATGAATATATTTACTATATATATTTATATATATTTTCAATATATATATACATAATATAATATAATATATATATACATAATTATATAAAATGATATAAATACAATTTTTTTAAAATGTCTTTATATAGTAAAAAATAGTGAATGAAATATATATATATATATATATATTCAATGAATTATGAAATTATTACTTTATAATAAGTAATATTATAATTATTATAATTATATATAATAATTAAACTTTATTTTATAATCTTTTCAAAATAAGGTATTATAATTAATTATCAGTGGGTTTTGAAAATGATAAATCTCTATCTTTATCAACGCTAAAAATGCTCTGAAAATATTAACTAGCTTATTAAATTAGCTCTAATTAATGTTTCATGATCTATATTAATGACCCTAACCATTGTAAACCACTTCGTGATATATTTGTCTCTCTGCGGAAGCCACATGCTACTGGAGATCCTCGTTATTGAATCCAAGCTCGATAATATGATATAATTATGACACCAACTATTCTGATGCTTGAGTCCAATGCATGAGAGATTCAATTATTGAATGATACAAAAGATCTATATAAATATAGATTTTTTTTAAATCTCTAATTTACCTCTGTTATCCACTGAACATTTTCATTGGACATCCATGTATTTGAGTAAGTCCAGATGCACTACCCTATAATAAAACATCCCAAAATTTATTATTATTTTTGGTATATTGATTAATCATATTCCTTGATCGCATGTGGCTCTCATTGGGATAACATTTGTACATTTTAACATTAAATATATCAATCCAAATGTTGGTTCATGTTTTTGTGAGGTATAATAGTCTCCCAATACATATATTCCTTGAATTTGACCTCTATGCAATTATAAATTTTTAAAAAATTCATCCACATATTTGTTGATGTTATCATTGGTTTGGAATATTCCATTTCAAATCACATTTTAAACTTTATTTCATATTTTGATGGAGAAATTATTTTTTATGATTTCCTTGATTTCATATAAACAAAGGAAAATGCTTCACCAATCCTAGACAACATGATATTGTAAATCATATGATCCCAAAGAAAATTAATTATGAATTTTCAAATCCTAAAATATAGTGTATTCGATATATATTAGTACCAACATACTTAGAACATTATCCTTAGTGATATAGATGATATGATCAACTCTATCCCATTAAAAGCCATGTTTTATCATTTATAGATCTAACCATAAATACTAAGTCTATAGTTATTTATTTATCTTATAAAAAATTTCATTAACCAGAACACCATTCTGTCATTTTTATCCTTGAAAAAAATATCTAGGTTCACAATTTATAACCACCCCCTAATAACCCATTGAGGAACATAGATTTGACCCCCATTTGGTGTACTTTTAAATACATTATCACTGAAATTACCAAGAAAATTCAAATAGTTTCCATCTGCACTATGAGAAGAAATTTATAATAAATATATATTCAATTTATATTGGATTTCAACTTAAACACAATCCATTATTTATTTTGATCCACTTTTCTATAGTCAATGAGTTTGTTACCCAATACTCACACAGTTCATCTTACATTGTTGTTTCTTGCCGGTGAATAATTTCCCACGTCACATTATTTTTATTTGTATCAAGATAATCATTCGTATATTTGATCAAATTATCATCATTAAGATCCTATATAAATAATGTAGTATCTATGTGGAAAAATGTCATTTTATGATGAGTCATACTCCTTTGTATATTTGAAAAAAACTATATGACTACCAATGATAATATATTAATTTATTTTATCCATGATTGTATATATTACAGTGGATTGTCCTTATTTATTTTCCACAATATTAATGAATTATTTTGAGTCTACTCATACACATGTTCACCACCTATTCTACTCAATTGAACATTAAATCCATACGACAATTCATCATTATTTTAATTATCAACTATATCCCAATTATAATTAGTAAAATATTTACATCAAATTTATATTTTCATGATAAAACATCTCAACCAACCCTTATTTAGTATATATTTAATTATCTCATTTTATTAAAAGGAAAATTTTTCACAAATAAAAATCAATTTCCCCTTTCAAAAAAAATACCAATAATTTTTACCAACCACAAATAAAAAAATATTTACCTATTTTTTTAATACTGTTGCAAAAATATTTATATCATTGAAATTATAACCCATTAATTATTACTTATTAAAAATCACATCATTTATTTCATTACATATCTAATAAAAACTATATATGTTTTACTTTAAAATATCAAATAATAGATCAATCATTAGCATTTTATTTTGGTTCCACCATAATGAATCTCTGCTTACTATTCATCTGATTCTCAAAAATGGGTGGTGTTACCCCTTATAGAGAAGAAAATAAAAAACATTCATCATTATCATTATAATATCTTAAAAATCAATTATTGCAATTTCTATCTTGGGAATCATCCCACCATATCTTTTATGTTAATTTTACTTTTCTGTGTAGTAGATAGTATAAGGATGACCACTTATTTGATATTTCAAGAAACATATGTACATGTCTAAAAAATATAGAGGATCAGTTCCACACATTAAAATGACATGATAAATGTTTATAAGACCAGTTAATGATGAGGAAATTTGTTAACAACATTATCCGTTGGATTAATTCAAAGGATAAATCCTACCATAGTTGACTAATTATATCCTTAATTTAAATTAACAATTTACTTCAAAGAATAGAAAAATTATTCAAAACAATGAAATTTAGACGTTCCCAAATTATAATTATATATATCATTCACCGGTGATAGTTAATAAATTCTAGTTATTTATTTACATACTATACAGAATGTATTAATTATAAACCCAATAGTATATCATTATCCTCGCTTGGAGAATTAAAATAACCATTCAATGTTATTTTATTTTATTTTCTTCCTCCAACACAATGATTGATTATTGGGAATGGTCTATTTTTATTTTTTATCATCTTTTTTATTTTACCATTGGCATTTCAATATGGTCAATAATGTTTTCATAGTAAAATCATTATCCAAAGAATGAAATTATTTTTTCATATTTATGTTTCATTTAACCAGTTTTATTTTTAGTCATATGAATTTTTTATATATATAGGTGAATTAATTTATTTTGAGTTTGGGTGGTTTTTTGAATCTACTCTTAATTGAAATGGATTATATATTGTGACTATGTATTACATAATAATAATAAATAAATGCTCCATGAATGCATAAAATAATATGGAAATGTTGAATTTCTATTAATTATTTTTTTAGTTTTTCCACGATTATATATATTAAATATTATATAATTTCATTATCATTGTAATATAATATATACATAGTTTTCTCACATAACTTTAGGAAGCGATGTTTGGTGTTCAACTATCTTAAATAAGACAAAATATTGTTAAAAGGATTATTTCTGAAAATAATACTTGTTTTTTTCATTTCATTGACATTCTATGATGAACATATATCAATGCATATTTATTATATGTTGTTAGCTGATTTTTTTAATATAATTAATAGTATAGGATTCATATGTTCCCATTTTGGTGACTTCTCGTGACATAATGGGTACCTAAGAATCCTCTTCTCCATTGACATTCAACAATGAGAAAGGTTTTCCAGAAGGGAACATTGATTTAATATAATGTGTTGGCAGTTATAAAGACAATGGATACATGGTAACATTATTAGTTAGGATTTGTATAAGACATTGTGATATTTAGGAATCCACATAACCTTGCATCGACACCTGTTTTGACGTGTATTCTTAAAAATGCTTTATTCAACTTCATATTGACATTACATTTAGTAAAAATGAAAACTCACATACTAAAAACTAGGAAAGCATATTCCTATTGTTTAGATACATTTTGGAAATTATAAATATGTAATTTGCGATATATAGGATTTATCTACATCTCAACTCGATACAATATGTCACCACTATGACAAAATGTGTATGTTAGAAGATATAAATTGATAGTTTCGTTCAAAATATGTCACTCATTGTAAAAATTGAAAATATGATCTTATTTTTCTAATAATTTAAGAAATCTATTAATAATTTATTTTTGAAATGTAGAAATAATTATCTTGGAATTTTAATACTTGATTTGATCGGTATGGGTTAATTTGTGTGATTCTAGTTTTAAATGAAATTTTAATAAAAAAACATGTGACATAATCAAAACTGAGGAAGCACATTGGTATTGTTTTGATACGTTAGAAAAATGATCCAATTTCATTTTAGACATGTTAGAGTCCTAGAAACCTAACTCTGATGCATTATGTGACTAGTATGACACCATATTAAAATTTTTAGTTAAAATTGACATTAATTTTAGTAAAATAGAAGAATGACCTACAAAATAGTCAATAATTAAAATTATATTGATATGATAATTCATGGAATTGACCCGTACATTTTTTGACCTATAAGAATCAGCCTAACCTCAATACGATACATGATGTTCCCAATATGACATAATGTGTCTGTTAATAGTTTAAAATAGGCAGTTTTGTTAAAAAAATATCACTCATTGAAGACTAAGAAAATATAGTCATTTTTCGTGATAAATTAGGAAAACTATTCAGATCTCATTTTTGTCTTGTATAAGTTTGTATCACATCATGATGAAAGAGGATATTAATGGTATGATTAAAGGAGCATGTTTCTAGTTTCAAATGTTATTTTATTAAAAAAACAAGAGATATATTCAAAATTGAGAAAAAAATGGATTATTTTGATAAATTATTTTATCAATCCCTAATCCATTTGGGATGTGCATGAATATGTGTAACCAAATCCCAATTAAATATATGAGAAGTATGCCTCCATGTTTGTCTTTTAATATAAAATTTACATCAATTTTATTAAAATGGACAACTGACTGAATAAAAACTAAGAAAACAATATTATATTGTTTTGATCATTTATTTAAATTATCCTTATGTTTTTTGACCAATCAGAGTTGGAAATACCTCAATTTGATCTACAGTGTTACTGGAACAACTCTATGTTATATTTTTTAAAAATTGTCAACAATATTAGTACGGAGGACATATAACCTACTCAAAACTGAGTGACCATATTCAGATTTTATTGATACATCAGGGGAATTATCCATATGTCAATTTTGAGAATATGAACTATATTCACCTATATATGATAAACAATGTTCTCGATATAAATCAATGTGTCTTTTATTAGTACAGAATCAATTATTTACATAAAACAATGTCACCCAATACAACCCAAGAAATCAATCTCTGATTTACTTCATAATTTGGAGAATATATTTGATATGTCATTTTTGATTTGTAGGAATTGGTCTCGCAATAGACCGATACATGATTTTATTGATATGAGTCAATGTACAACTCTCCAGTTCAAAGTGACATTTTAGTAAAAAAATAAAGGAAACATGCTCAAAATCAACTAAACACATTCATATTTCATTGATACATATTGAAAAAGATACATACAATTTTTGTTATTTTAGGGAACCAACATCACCTCAATTCAAAAAAAAGTTGACCGATATGAATCCATGTGCGTATTTATATTTCAAATTGGGAATAATTTTTGTAAAAAAGAAAACAAACAATCTCAAAACATAGAAAACACAATCCTATTGTATATATAAATTAGTTATATTATACATATTTCATTTTTTATATTTTGGAATCATCTTCACAACAATCTGATACATATTTTTCTCGATATGACACAATGTGTTTGTTATTAGTTTAAAATCAATAATTTAATTCATAAAATGAAAATAACTGAAAGCCATGAAAAAAATTTGATTTTATTGGTAACATAGAAAATGTATTGATAACTAATTTTCAAGAAATATTTAATTTTCAAAAATTAAATTGATGAATTATGTGACTTATATGAGTCAATGTACATGTTTTTGTTTTAAAATGACATTTTAGTAAAAATTACATGTGACATACTCAAAACTGAATAAACACAATCATATTGTTTTGATACTATATAAAATGATCCCTAAACTATTTGGGACATGGTATAATTATAAAAAATTCATATAGACATATTATGTGACCAATATGACACCATGTGCTTCTTTATTAAAAAAATTTAACATCAATTTTAGAAAAGAAGAAAACATGCATACTTTAAACAAATAGAACACATTCATATTGTTTGGAAACTTTAGATAAATTATCCATATATCATTTATAATTTTTATCAATCATCTTTACTTCAATTTGGTAGATTACCTTCCCGTTGTGACCCAATGTTTCTCTTAATAGTTTAAAATCGACAATCATGTTCAAAAAATAATACTCACTAAACATGAGAAAACATTCTCAGATTTTATTGAAAATTTAAGATAAAAATTCATATTTCCTGTATGATGTGTGGGAATCATTTTCACATACAACTAACAAATTATTTTATAGGTATGAATCATAGTACATGTTTCATGTTTAAAATGGAATTTTAGTAAAAATTACATGAAACGTACTCAAAACATTGAAAAAACATTCGGAATATTTTGATACTTATTGAAAATGGTACATCACTAAGTTTTTATGTGTTGTAATTATAAAAACATCAATTCTATTTTTAGTGTGATCATTATGACTCCAAGTGCATATTTTTAATGTATTAGTGTTAATTTAGTTCAAAACTCTCATTACATCCCAAATACCTTTCAAATGAGCCTAGATTTTTTTAATAATTATATCATGTATTACTGAATTATTATTCATGTCATTTTTATCGAATTAATTTAGTTTTTTATCAATGATATAGTTCTTGAAGGTAAACAAGAAATGGTTTGAAGTGTAATAATCTACCGAAAATAGAAATGATTAATAGTGATCAAGATATGAATCAATGCTAATTTAAAATTAACATGTTATGTTAATCTATTTCCTTATATTATTGCTACCATTGGAATTGGATTCATATACATTTATTTTCTCATGTACGGGTTAAGATTAAAATACATAAGAAGGCATCTATTTTTTCATTAATGAAATAAATTTTACTTATGTAATTGTATCATCAAATGATGGGAATGTCTAAAAAAAATGTTTTTATATTATTTTAATTTGTAAATTTTATTTCATTTAATTTTTTTTCATACACAATTTTAACTATTTGTTGGTGTTCTTGTTGCCTCGGTGTACTGTTACATGACATTTCACTAGTGCCATATTGTGATATTTTTTTGCACTATAGTATACCACTATATCAATTCTTATACAATCACAAATAATGTTATCCATTATTATCACATCAAAAAGTTAAAATAAAGTGGTAATCCATAATAAAATTTAAATGAATTGACAAAGGATCCCTGTATCAAAACCTATATATTGATAATAATAATAGACTATGTATTTTAATCTCACATTGGTTTTCAGTGATTCTTTAGTGCTGATAAATGCTATTTTTTATGATTATTAATAGAATAATGTATAATAGTGAGGAAAGAGTGTACCACATCATACATCATTTTTGACACATTTTGACTCAAATGTCATGATGTATTCTACTATATATAGGTATCTAATTTCATTTATTTCTTATATTTTATGTGATTTTTTATCTTCGGTGATCATTAAATTTGAGAATGAGGTAAAATTTCTTATAGGGATAAAAAAATTAATTAATTAATGTATCTGGACAATCCTAAATGATGTTTTCTATTAACTCATATTGGTTGATACTTAATTAACAAATAATTCCGTGTATGAGGTATAGACCAGCAGTTCCATGGGAAAAAATTAGATCCTTTGATTATATGAATGCTGATTTTAATTTATGATTCATGTACATCTATAAATAGTAAACATTAATTAATTTTAATTTTAATTTTATGAACTTTTAAATCTATGTACCACAGGTTTGGGTCTTCTCATTGTTACACGAAGTTCCTACTTCATCTAATAATTCATATTTCTTTATTAAATCGAAGGGGGTAATCCAACCCATAAAATATATACATAAATTTGAGTATGATTTCTACTAAATTTATATACATAAATAAAATATTTCTTATTACATCTGTATACAAATATCAATTTAAAGAGTCATTTCCTCAATAGCATCAAATTTACACGTCAAATACCCAATCCTATACACATTGATGTGAGACATTATCCCAAACCATACTCTATTATTGGTTAGTATGAATTATCTCTTACAATATATTATGATAAATCATTTAACCAAGGCCATGCCTTAATAGTATGTTGATAGGTTTGAATCATCTATAGTTACACAATGAACATTTCTGATTCCTTTATCCCATATCTAATCTAATTTCATGTAAAATAGTATTACTTTTTATGGAACTTGTATAAATATGTTTCCATGAATCCCTTTATTAATGTTCTTTGATGTTGGAGTTGTCCACACACAAAAAGTGGTGGCCCGTAACATCCATTCTCTTTATTACACACAAAAACTTTATTTACTATATAATCATTCACTTAAGGCAACTCTGGGGATTGAGAGCTCTAGTGTTTTAGGAAATTAGGAACATTACATGACAATGTAACTCATTAAATACAATATCTCTTTTGAAAACATCTTCTACATGACCACAAAATTCCTTCATACATAGCATTGCATTGGATAACCTAAGGACATGAATAAGAAAATGGTGAGCTACAAGCCTAGTAAGGGAGTCAAAATGCCTAAGATGAAGAATAAAATAACTAATATCCAATAGGTAAATCAATGGAGCATAATAGAAACGTGAAACTAAAGGCATTATGCAGCACGATTATCATAACATGGAAATGTGGAAACAAAATTTAACATTATATTAACATGAGCCAATGTCACGACCCATCCTTGGGGCCCGTGCCATGACTACCCCAATCCCTCCTTCCATAGGCTAGGGGCTGGTGACTAGATCCAAAGGCATAAATCCTAAAAAAAAGGGGGAAGTCATTGCCTTTATAAAGTAAAAAAACATCACAGAGTATTCTAACAAAAGTAAATACTAAGTAAACTGAGAACAACAGTAAGTTCGGAAAAGTAAGTGGGCTAGAATACAAACCAATACTGAAAGTAAAGTACTACTAGAAAGGATGTACCGTAATTTAAAAGTAAACCTGAAATGCCAAGCCATCCACTGGAAATCCCACATGAAGGGTGGGTACAGATAGCTTCCTCAACTCCTCGGGTCCTACCGTCCGCCCCGTGTATATCCCACCCAGTGGTCCACCTCATGGTACCAACTCGTCGTAAATCCACCTCCGGGCACCGACTCGTTGTGTGTTCTTCCTCCGGGAACTGTCCAGCTCTACAAGCCTCAACCTCGAATAGTGATGTCCATCGTCTGCAACCAACACAACGTAGTGCGGTCGAAGCCCGTCCAGGTGTGAGTATACGATACTCAATAGGCACCCCGAGACCCCCGAAGGTCTCCCAGAATCCAAAAAGGATAATCCAAAAAGGTAAGATACAATCACAAAGTAACATCCAACACTACATAGGTATATGCCCATACATATACCTAAGTCATCAATTCTAGTTCGGCTCTAACATCCGAGCCCATGTTCGATCAAGTCCACACATGATAGTACATCCCAAACCACATTAGAAAGCAATTCAATCATATTGAAGATAATGATTGAGAGTCAAGACTCAGATCACACTGGTATACTTATTTGTAAGGTGATAGATATGATCAGATGTAGCCACTGCTTCATCTAATCTGGGAACCACATATGATACTAGACTAGCTATGCTTTCGGGCCCACGTATGATACTACAACAGAGGTCAATACTATCAAACCCACATAGTATACAAGTATTGTAGTTTTCAACACCGATCTCGCGGAGGATTCCAGTACGGCTGTTATCATCGTCAAACCCATGGAGGATTCCAGTATGTTAGTATTCACCGTCGAACCCACGAAGGATTCAGTACAGTTGTCATCATCGTCGAACCCATGGAGGATTCCATTACGAATGTATTGACCGTCGAACCAACATAAGATTCTAGTACGTTTTTCATTGTCGTTGAACCAATGGATGATTCCAGTACGAAACTCTTCACCGTCGAACCCATGGAGGATTCCAGTATGATTGTCTACACCGTCGAACCCACAGAGGATTCCAGTACTATAGTATTCACCGTCGAACCCATAGCTATTGGGGAACTCCTCCTCTATAGAGTACAATTTGCCTGCCTCTACAACCATGTGCTTCCCACTAACCTTGGACTGCTGTAGTACTCCACCTCTCGAGTACTGTGGGCCTGCTCTATAACCAAGTGCATCCCACCATGGGTCTGCCGCTACAACCAACCGCACCCCCTCAACGCCAAAAGATTCACTCCTTCTGTTTTGTACCGCGGGTCTGCCGCTACCACAAAGCGCTCCTCTACCGTGGGTCTGCCGCTACAACCAAGTGCTCCTCACTGGGCTATCGAAACACTATGAGTCGATCGATAATCAGTCGTCAAGTCTCAACCAGCTCTAGGGTTTCCACACACAGCACACTCGTTCCGGGAGGGTCCGCTCTACAAGACAATAGGTCGATACATCAACTGTCACATAAACCAGAGTTGATGTATCACAAAGTTCCACCTCGTCAATAGGATCTCATCGTGACAGACTGTGCGTCAATCGGACGCCCGATCTGAGAGTAAATGGCTTTTTTGTTCTAGTGGCCCGATTGGGTTTTAAGTCAAAACCAACCTGAACATACTTCAACTACATCCAAACCTCATGCAGAGTAAGACAAATGGTCTACCACACTAATAGGAATCCATCAATGTCAACGGAACATCAATCAGACATCCGGAGCTCATGTTATAAGCATTTCCGCTACGAGGGCCCGGTTGGTTTCATGATCGAACCAACCCGGTCGTACACAATGTTCTCCAAAACTGTGAGTGTAATATACCAAAACGACCGTATCAATTCAAGGATCCCAACGTAAATAATGTTACATAGATCGTAGGTACGAATACCCTGATATGGGCAAATGACTAAAAATAGTCTGAAATGGGGGGTCTTGGCGCGGCTCGGCCCGACCCAACCCCCCTGGGTCCGCCCGAACCAGGTCGACCAGACCCAGTTCCGGGTCCGGCCCATCGTGGCATGGCCCAGCCAGCCTGGTGTTGCTCGGCCTAGTAGGCGTGGCCCAGGCCGGACTGGCCTGGGTGGGCGAGGCCCGCGTAGCCGGTCAGCTCGGCTGTTTCGGCCGAGCGGGAAATGGGGGGAGGTGCTGCCCCCCCCTCTGATTGGTAATAGTGTGACTATAATGTTGTTCCCTCCTCCCCTAAACATGTAATGACTTAGTCATTCCGGTTAGCCGTGGCCAAGCTGCGGCGGTCTTCTCCAGCGGCGCGCCGCCGTCGCTCTCTGCGGACCACTGGTTGTGCACCTCTGGTCCGTTTCACCCGCCGTCTACACTAGAAGTCATTACGGGACCCGAACTACACTGTGGGGAATTCAAATCATCTTTTCGGCCCATTTCGTCATCACTCGTCGATCTGCACAACAACAACAAGCTGCAGAGGGTTTTTCGGGCTGTGTGTGTTCAGTCTGTGCCCTCCGTGTTAGGTGTTATCCATTGGAAATCACTTAAGCACATGATTTTAATCATTGACGAAGGCATAATTTATTCATGTAAAAATTATACTAACATCATATTATTTAAATCTCATGCTCTTGAGATAAATCCACTCAAATTGAAATTAAACAAAAATTTCCCTACCTCAATCCATAATATGTCAATGACTAGGGTATAATTTATTCAAAATAATTTATACAAACACCCTACAAATAAATACCCCCACATGATGGTATAATTCACATAAACACGAAATAATAAAACCCCCTACATCAAAGAAAGATCAATGTTGTCAAGCGCCATAGTTGATGGCGTCTTTCCCATCGTTGGTGTCTCATTCCTTGTTGCGGAAGAGGAAGTGGATGGATAATTCTGGGACCGCCAAGTCGATGTCCTTCTTCAAATACGTAGCATTCTTCAACAAATGAAATGATGATGTTCTTCAAGGGAGGATGAAGATCTTCCAAAGATAGAGCTCTATGTCTTCCCTTTTTCCCCCACAAAACAATACTAACCCCCGCAAAATAAAATAATCTCCTTTATTTTATTTCAACAGGCCAAGGGAATCCAACTTCAAAATTAAAACATAAAACAATTAATTGAATAGGATCAATTAATTAAATAAGGTGTGCTGAAATTTAATTAAGAGGAGAGAGGGGTGAGTTACATAATAAAGGCATGGGGTTTAAAGGGGATGAGTTATGGGGGTTAGGGAATATGAAGAGGTGGGGTTCATGTGAGCCCCACCTCAACTATATCCTGACTAGGTTAGTATCCGTAACATCCACACAAAGGTTAATACTATTAGAAGAGAAATTAAATTGGAATACAAATTTATTTTATTCTTCACATAAACCTCAAATTTAAGAAACTCCTCCCGAGAAAACGCATATTTGAAAAAGGTCTTCTTAAGCAATTAATGGCGCTGTGGTTTCATCAACGCCTTCAGATTTCGATTCCTAGAACCAGTTCAAAAGATATAAAAACTCGCACGTTCGTTCACTGAACATAACCGAGCTAATCTTCTGGAATTGAATCCGGGCACACCGGGCCTCAGAATCAGGTGCCGTCAGAAACTGCGGACTCGCAAAATTCGAAGGAAATTAAGAAAAAAATTTCCATGAAATTTTAGGGTCTTTTAATTAATCCAACCTCATGGATTTACGTCCCTATAAATCTACATCACAATATACAGATACCAAAGGAGGTTCTAGCATGCATCTGTGCCTTCCAACGCCATGTGCTCTCCTGGAGGTTCTCATGCTGCCAACATAAGCGCACACGAGGAATCAACCATCCCCGTAGGACCCACTAAAGTTGATCCTCAACATCTACTGGAACCCCGAGAAAGTCCCCCCGACATCGATGTTTAGCTCTCCGTGATCGATGGTATATGTCAGGTTGAGCATGTATCTCTTATGCTATGATACGTGGAAGACGTAATGCACCTTGTGCAACTGAGGTGGATGGGTCAAGAGGTAAACCACCTCGCATACCCTACTGTGGACCTAAAATGGTCCTTTAAACCTAGGAGATATGTCACCGCCTCGGATACATCTCCGTAAACCTCATCGAGGTGATCTCCTTATAAGAATGTGGTAGCCATCCTCGAACTCTAGACGCCTCCATTTCCTGATTATAACTGAAACAAAAAAATATTACTGCCACGAGGGTAAGCTTGGCCGACCCAAGAGTGATTGGCTACACCCTCCTAAGAGAGATTTAAACTGTGCTTCCTGGGGTTTCCTTTTTGCCGACCAAGGAAAACCCATCCTGATGTCTGCCTAATACAGTCAATTTGTGTATGAACTATGATTGCCCAGTCCATACTCAAACTAACTTCGTAAGGCCTCGACGCTGTCACCAAGAGGTTCCAACCATAACACTCGACTTAGGGGCCAAATCACACCGTCGGCGTAAGTGTGATTATCAAGTCTCCTCCCAAAGGTATCTCCAGACGTGAGGGTCTATTCAACAGCTTAACCAGAAACTCCAGGACTGGGACAAGATTCATGGAAGGATGGGATGATTTGTATCAATATCTATTGCTACAACAACTAGCAGAAGACCCAGTCCATACTTTGAATCATCCTTAGAGCCCTTTTGGTCGCACTTCTTAACCGCATGCAGCTACTCTTTCCCCTTCCCTCCAGCACCCTGAGCCTAGAGGTGATTACAAAGGCGGGTGGTTGCAACATGTCAAGATGTTCACCACCCCATGCTGATCTCCTAGCTCTACTTCCACATCTGCTCCCCTGCAGATTCATCTATCCTTTTCACTTCCTCTACGTGAAACAATTTACACGCCCATGTCTCAGAGACTGGCACTAGTTTCCTGCATTCCCACTGATAACCTTTACTGACTGCATCCATTCAGTAAAAGAATTCTCAACCACAAAGGTTCATTCTAACACCCTATCATAAATAGGAATGTATAGTGAAAAGGTGCTATCTCGGATGTCCTTAAATATACCACGCTCAGAAATTCGATCCCTGAAGCACTGATCGAATCGTATTCATCGAGTACCAAGAATAGTTTGGTACTCCCCGATGAATTCTCAGCTACTGACATGTCATGCTTCTAAAGCTGTATAAGCTCTAGGAAACTCTCAGCCACCACCTCAATCCATTCCTCAGCCGCATTCGAGTCGGGATTTCCTCAGAACCTGAGGGGTATCTGATGCTGAAACTTGTGTAAGGCATTAAGCCTACATGTTTCTTCTACTAGTACAACCAGTTGTAACAGCTGACCAACAGGTAGTGATATAGCTAGCACACTACCCGAAGGTACTATCTCAGACATCAGTCCACATACTAAAGCCACATCACTATGCAGACCAACCTCATGGTCACTCACTGGGAAACACTTGTAGTTAAGATTACCATCTTTTCTACTAGCTCTAAACTAGTTGTAGAACTCTATAAATCACCTCCATCTAGTCCACTACTATCTGAAAATCTGTCTCGCCTCGTAACATCAGAGGTCTCTACTACTGGAACTTGTGCAACGCACTCTGCCAGCGTGCACCGTCCACTAGTAAGGCGGGTGACATCTGCTGCCTATCGGGTGGTGATGCTGGTACCCCACCCGAAGGGGCCAACATAGAAAGTGGGCCCTGCACCGAAGTCTCGTCGTTCAGTGGGCCGTCATCTAGTACCCTCCCGGAACTCCAACTGACTGTCCGCGTGGAGACATCCTGAACAGATGTGACATGATCAACGATTTATACATGGTGAGATGATACAAAGTAATCACAAAGGAAACTTTTGAAACACACATGCAATCAGTGTTTTTTTTTCACTGAGTCGAAAACTAGAAGTCAGGGTCCTGGTGTACAGATACGTCGACTATCACGCCAACGCTGGACTCCCTAGACTGATAACCACACTCAATACCCTTAACAATATCGCTTTATATAGAAGAAAGATCAGAGTCCTGAGTTCTACGGTAGAACCAAAATTCTCTGATACCAATTTGTCATTACCCGTCCTCGGGGTCCGTGTCGTGACTATCCCAAGCCCGCCATCCATAGGCCAGGGGCTGGTGACTAGCACCAAAGGCATAAATCCCGAAAAAAGGGAAAGGAATTTCCTTTATAAAGTAAACAAACACCACAATGTATTCCAACATAAGTAAACACTATATAAACATAGTTTAACAGTAAGTGCAAAAAAGTAATGGGGCCTGAATACAAACCCAAAAAGAAAGTAAAGTACAACTAGAAAGGAAGTATATCAACTGAAAAGTAAAGAAGCAACACCGATCCGTCCAATGGAAATCCCAAATGAAGGGTGGGTACACATAGCCTCCTCAGCTCCTGGGGTCCTGTCATCCGCCCAGTGTATGTCCCGCCTAGTGGTCCACCTCTAGGTACCGACTCGTCGTAAATACACCTCCGGGCAATGACTCATCTTGTGTTCTTCCTCCGGAAACCGTCCAGCTCTACAGGCCTCAACCTCGATCAGTGATGTCCATCGTCTGCAACCAACATAACATAGTGCAGGCAATGCCCGTGCAAGGGTGAGTATACGATACTCAATAGGGACCCCAAGACCCCCAATGGTATCCCGGAATCCACAAAGGATAATCCAAAACGGAATGATACAATCAAAATGTAACATCCAACACTACTTAGGTATATTTCCATTCATATACCTAAGTTATCAATTCCAGTTCAGCTCCAACATCTGAGGCCAAGTTCGATCCCGTCCACACTGGATATTACAACCAAAACCACCTTGGAATGAAATTCAATCTTATCGAAGATAATGATTGAAAGTCAAGACTTTGCTCACACAGGTATACTTCTTTGTAAGGTGATATAGATGATCAGATGTAGACACTAATTCATCTAAGATGGGACCCACATATGATATTAGACCAGCTAAGCTGTCAGACCCACGTAGGATACTACAAAATAGTTCAATACTGTCAAACCCACTTAAGATACTAGTACTACAGTCATCACCGCTGATCCCACAAGGTATTATAGTACGGTTGTTGTTGTCTTCGAACCCACAGAGGATTACGGTACGATAGTCTTCACTGTCGAACGCACAGAGGATTCCAATATGGTTGTCATCGTTGTCGAACCCATGGAGGATTCTAGTATAAAAGTCTTCACCGTCGAACCCACGTAGGATTCCAGTACGGTCGTCATCATCGTCAAACCCACGGAGGTTTCCAGTACGAATGTCTTCACCGTCGAACCCACAGAGGATTCCAGTACGATAGTCTTCACCGCCGAACCCACAGAGGATTCCAGTATGATAGTCTTCACCGTCGAACCCATAGGTGCAGGGGAACTCCTTCTCTATCGAGTACAGTGGGCCTGCCGCTACAACCAAGCCCTTCCCACTAACCTTGGACTGTTGTAGTACTCCACCTGTCGAGTACTGTGGGCCAGCTGCAATAACCAAGCACTTCCCACCATGGGTCTGCCATTACAACCAAGCACTCCCCCTCATAGCCTACAGAGGTACTCCTTCTGTTTAGTACCATAGGTCTACCAATACAACCAAGTGATCCTCCACCGTGGGTCTGTCGCTACAACCAAGCGCTCCCCATTGGGCTATCGAAACACTTAGAGTCGATCGATCAGCAGTCGTCAAGTCTCAGCCAGCTCTAGGGTTTCCTCACACAACACGCTTGTTCCGGGGGGGGGGTCCACTCCACGAGCCAAGAGGTCGATACATCAACTGTCACGTAGACCAGAGTTGACGTATCTCAAAGTTCCGCCTCATCGATAGGGACTCAACGTTACAGACGGCGCGTCAATCTGACGCCCGGTCTGAGAGTTAATGGCTTTTTCGTTCCAGGGGCCCGGTTGGTTTTTAAGTCAAAACCAACTCGACAGTTCTCCAAATACATCCAAACCTCTAGATGAGTATGCCAAAAGGTCCTTCTCCCTAAGAGGAATCCAACAAAGTTGATAGCGTGTCAATAAGTCGTCCAGAGCTTATGTTATAAGTGTTTCTACTCCGAGGGCCCGATCGGTTCCATGTTCGTACCTACCCGACCATACCCAAAGTTCTCTGAAACTAGGAGTGTAATTTACTGTAATGACTTTCTTGATCCAAGGATCTCAACGCAACTTACGGTTCATCGATCGGAGGTCTGAATCCCATGATATGGGAAAATGACTGAAAATAGTCCGAAATGGGGGGTCTGCGCACGTCCCGGCCTGGCCAACCCCCCCCCCCCCCGGGTTGACCCTACCCGGGTCTAGGTCCGGCCCATCAGGACGCGGCGCGGCCTGGCTGGCACGGCCCGGCCCGGCCTAGTGTGGCCAGTCCGGCCTGGGCGGCCCTGCCCAGTGCGGCCGGTCCAGCCCGGGCGAGCGCGGCCTGCGTGGCCGGTCAGCGAGGCCGTTTCGGCCGAGCAGGAAACCGGAGGAGCCCCCCCTCTAATAGGAAATGGTACGACTTTAATGTCACACCCTCCTCCCCTAAATCCAGAATGGAATAGCCTTTATGGTCCGCCGCGACCGAGCCACGGTGGTCTTCTCCGACAGCACGTCGCCGCCGCTCTCTGCGGACCACCGGTTGCGCACCGGTGGTCCGTTTCACCAGCTGTCTGCGCCAGATGTCTTTACGGGACCTGAACTACACTGCGGGAACTTCAAATAATCTTTGAATCCTGTTTCGTCTCCACCCGTCGATCTGCACATCAACAACAAGCTACAGAGGGTTGTCGAGCCGTGTTTGTTCGGTCTGTGCCCTCCGCGTTATGTGTTATCAATTGGTAATCACTTAAACACATGCTTTTAATCATTGATGATGATATAATTTATTCATGTAATAATTATACTAACATCATATTATTAAAAGATCATGCTCTTGAGATAACTCAACCAGAATGGAAATTAAACAAAAATTTCCCTACCTCAATACATAATACGTCAAGGACTAGGGTCTAATTTATTCAAAATAAATTATACAAACACCCTGAAATTAAATATCCACACACGAGGGTATAATTCACATAAACACTAAATACAAAAAAGCCCTACCTTGAAGAAAGCTCGCGGTTTTCAACAACCGCGGTTGATGGCATCCTTCCCGTCGTCGGTGTCTCCTTCCTTGTCGCGGAAGAGGAAGTGGATGGAGAATTCCGAGACTGCCTATTCAACGTCCTTCTTCGGATACGTAGAGTTCTTCAACTAAGGAGATGATGTTATTCAAGGGAGGATGGCAATCTTCCAAAGCTAGAGCTCTCTCTCTTCCCTTTTTCTCCACACAACAAAACAGACCCCCCCCCCAAAATAAAATAACCACCTTTATTTTATTTCAACAGGAAAAGGGTTTCCAACATCAAAATTGAAACGTAAACCAATTAATTTAATAGTTTCATTTAATTAAATAAGGTGTGTTGGAATTTAATTAAGAGGAGAGAGCGGTGAGTTACTTAATAAAGGCATGGGGTTTAAATGGGATGATTTATGGGGTTAGGTAATATGAAGGGGTGGGGTTCATGCAGGCCCCAACTCACCTTTATCCTCACTAGGTTAGTCTCCCTAACTTCCACACAATGGTTAAAACTACTATAAGAGAAATAAAATTGGAATACAATTTTATTTTTTTCTCCACATAAACCTCAAATTTAAGCAACTCCTCTCGAGAAAATACACCTTCAGAATAGGTCTTCTTAAGCAATTATCTGCGTTGCAGTTTCATCGGTGCCCTCAGATTTCGATTCTGAGCACCACATCAAAAGATAGAAAAACCCGGTCTTTCATTCACTGAACGTACCCGATCAAAACCTCATAAATTGATTCTAGGAACACCGGGCCTCAGAATCAGGTGCTTTCAGAAACTGTGGACCTTCAATATTCCAATGAAATTAAGAAAAAAAATTCCTTGAAATTTCCGGGTCTTTACAGCCAAGGCTCATTGCACATGGAGAATTGGTAAACACACATTTTACATGAATTTGATAGAGTTTACCCTCTTTTCAATTGTTTTATATTGATTAGACCCTCATTTCACTTAAATCATCATAATATTATTCTTTAACCAATGAATTTGAGAATTATCACGGTGCACACTTGTTAATCATTTAATTTCATTCATATGTGTTCCACATAGATCATACAACAATATTCATTAACCATCATAATTTATTTTATGAAAAAGACATGTGCAATAAATAAATTTATGTCTTAATTAAACATGTAAATGATTATAAATTAGAATACCCTGGTTATGTAAGTGGGTTTGGTATTCACTTACATGTTGATTTTGGCATGGAAATTTTGGTGTATATTCTGTAGCATAATGACATAAAATAGAAATCGTAAATTCGGTTGATGAGGGAGAAAGTGGTCTCTCATAATTTATACAAGAAATAGACAGTAAGGGGACAATGAAAAATAATATCCCAACAAATGTGATGAAATTTAGATTCTTAATATAAAATAATTTCTTGTATGTAAATTAGGAGAGTGAAATTCCTTATGGAATTTCGGCATGGTAACATGTGTACATTAGAGAGGATTTAATGAGAGAAAAAAGAACTATCATAATTAAAAAATAAAGAGGGTATATGGGGTGGTTCTAAATCATACCCCAAAATATTTAATTGAAAATAAATTTTTTTCAGAAACTAATGAAATTGGACAAAATCAGAAAGGAATAAATCTCATGCAGAATTTCGACATGGTAACAGGTGTACATGGGAGACAATAATGATAGATAAATGGGAATCTCATCATTAAAACATAATTATGGAATTATATGGGAAGATAAAAATCATATCCTACCAGTTTTAATTAAAAATTTAAGGGAATAAAAATATAACGAAACATGGAAATAAATAAAGAATGAGGTTAAGTGAGGATCCCTTATATGGATGTGTGATCCCAATGGCCTGGGAGAGGAATTAGAGAGTCTTCATGTGAGATCTAAGATCCTTGGGAGAATTATAGAGAGAGGATGGAAGAGGGTGGTCGTGCTCCAAAGGTAATTATTGAAGAGGAATTAGAGATTTAGTGGATTTTTATAAGAAATGAGAGGGAATTATTTATTATTTATGTTGTAGACACAACATAGTAATCTAATCAAAACAACAACCCATCCCATATGTTTTGACCATGGTTTTTTCCAAAGTGGAGTGGAAATAAATATTTTATAATGACAATGGCCGAACATAATAAATAATTAATCTTGCTAATGTGGAGGTTAGTCCCACTCCAAAGGAAAAAATTTTAAAATTTTAAAATAGTTTATATTTATTAGAGGGTCCACTAAGGCATTTTAAATTTGATCAAAAAATCTAAAATCACATTATTTTAAAGTTATAACATGTATTGGACGACACTAACTTTAATAGTATTTTTATTAAATCAATATTGGTTCATTATGATATCCTAAAAAATATTACATATTTCAACGATATTTGGTTTTTACCTAAAAATTTGATTATCTCATAATATAATAAAAATTTCCTAATTAGATAATTTCAACATCCTGAACCCATTAATAATTTTTTATTTATCTAAATAATTTTTTAAATATGTGAACATTTAATTTTAAAACAAAAACAAACCTTTATAAATAAAATCATGGGTTTTGACAAAAACATCTTTCAAACCATAATAAAAATGACAATTGTGTTCATAAAAATTATACAATCCTTAATAAAACCCATTTAACAACTCAGGGTAAGGGTGTGATGATGAAAAACTCTTTGGGTGGCTTAGATAATATCTATCAGGTTGTAATATATATTAACTTCCACATCTCCTGTAGGTGGTTCAATTAAATCTTAATGTGTTGAAGCTCAGTTTGGGCCTGGTCCAGTAAAAATCTTAGTGATGAAACTTCCTTTATGAGCTCCGATAAATGGGCTTCGTTTATGGACATTACGATAGATGAGGCCATATCTTTCTTTGTCTGAATAAATTGGATTTTTCAATATCCTATACATATATTAATCAAGTGATCACTGTTCAATGACTATATTAGCAATGCTAATAATTCATAAAGGTATTTTAAAATAAAAAAAATAATGCCATGGAAGGATATATGTTTTATATAACCATTTTACAGAATATGAAATGTAATTAGATCTAGAATAATTTTCATGTATACAAGATTGTGTTGTTACAATCATCCTCCCTTAAGAAATTTCACCCAAAAAGTATCATTTTTCTATACTAAAACAGATGAGGGTAACTCTACATTATCACTTCCATTGATTCCTAATTCCTCCTCAAGCTTGTGGTTTCTCCGCAACACAACGACGAGGAGAATTATCTTATTTCATAGAAACTTTTTCCTACAATATAATATCATTATCAAATTAAAAATATATGAGAGGTCATTATCCAATGTATCCACCTCCAGATTGAGTACATGTGTTGGGTTAGGTATGTACTTCCTCAAGAGTGATACAAGGAATACATCATCTACACAAGATAGGTTCATTGGGAGTTCTAGTCAATATTCCATTGCTCCAATGTGATCAAGGATCTCAAAAGGGATGATTTACCTTGGACTAAGATTTACTTTCTACAAAAATCTCATAAATCTCTTCCACAGTGATATGCGGTGGAATACCATGTCTCTAACATCAAACTCTATGTCCCATAAATGACTATCAACAATGCTCTTTTGTTGACACTGAGCAATTTTAATTTTTTGTAAGATGGTCTTAACATTCCCCAACATTTATTTGACCATTTATAGACCTAAGAGTCTTCTCTCCCCAACATCATCCCAACATGCTGGTGTTCTGCACCTCATCCCATAAAAGGGATTCATTAGCATCCATTTGAATACTTGAGTGGAATATTATATTGTAAGCGAACTCATCTAGAGAAATATGTTGATCCCATTCTTATTTGAAGTCCATTTGGAATTCTATCAGCAATTCCTCATGTGTCTGGATAGTCTTCTCATATTGGCATCAAGTTTGAGGATGATATACAGTACTAGAGTTTTTCTTAGTATTCAGAGAGTGATGAAGACTCTTCCAGAACATAGAGCTGAATCTTGGATCTTAATCAGATATAATATAAAGTGTTCCTCTATGAATCTTTACCACTTATCTGATGTATATCAATGATAGTTAATCCAATTATAAATCCAGTCAAAATTAAAAAAAGTGTGTAGTCTTCTTATGATGATCCACAATAACCCAAATATCATTGTTTTCTATGAATGTCTTTGGATGTCCAGTGACAATGTCCATGGAGATGTTATGCTATTTCCATATCCGTATAGGTAGTGGTTTCATCACACCATTAAACATCCACCTCTCATCCTTCACTTGCTGGAATACTAGGCACTTTGATTTGTACTCAGTGATCTCCATCTTCATGGTATACCACAAATAATTCTCTCAGATATCTGGATACATTTTTTTGTTTCCTTGGTGAATGGAGAAATTCTAACTATGCGCGTAATCCAAATGTTATTTCTTTTACTCCATATTTGATGGAACACAAACAATTGACCAAAATATCACAATTCCTTCTTTATTAACATTTAACTCATGGGATTTCCAATTTTTTTAGTTTCCATATTCTTCTAAGTTCCCACATCCTCCTTTTGAGCATCCATTAACCTTTCCAAAAGAGAAAATTGAGGAATTATTTTTAAAGGATTGATTATGTTACCTTCTTTATGATTCCATGTCCATCAACATCAAATCAACGATGATTTGATCCTTTTCAATCCTCGTAAATGATAGTATTGTTGGTAACTTTCTACATAGAGCATCTTCCACCTTGCTAAGTTTCCTAGGGTTGTAATAGATTGAGAAGTAATAGTCTTTGATCATCTCTAAACATCTTCATTTGTTCTTGTTGAACACATTATGTGCAAATATATACATGAGTATTTTATGATCCGAATATATTTCATACTTATCCACAAAGAGGTAATGCTACTATACATTTAAAATCCAAATTACAGCAACCAACTCGTGATCATGTTTTGGATAGTATTTCTCATTATCATTCAATGTCCTTGAAGCATAACCAATGACTTTTTCATTTCTCATCAACACACAGTCCATGCCCTTTGATGAACCATCATGGAATACCATGAAAACTTATCCACTTGTTTATAGTGAGAGAATGGGAGTAATGATAACACTCCTTTTCACCTCATTGAATTCATCTTTTCATTCGTCACTACAATCAACTTTACTCCCATCTAAGATATCTTGGTAAGAGGGTTTGAAAATTGTATGAAATTTCTCACAAAACAGCGATAATATCTAGCTAACCCTAGGAATCTATAGATATTCATCCACAATTTTGGCCTTATTTGTCACTGAATATAACCTATCATAGAGGGAACCATAGATATCATATTTCTTGTGATGATATTACTCAAGAACTAGACACCCTTAAACCAAAAATCACACTGGCTATACATTTCATATATCTTCTTCTTTTTCAAGGACTCAAGTATAATGCTCAGATGATCCTTATTCGTCTCCTTGGTTTTGGAAAATATTAGAATATCAAATATATATATTTCCAAAAATAGTCTAGGTAATATTTAATGAAATTATTTATCATGCCCATGAATATCGATGAAGAATTAGTGATTCCGAAAGACATTAAAATGAATTCATCATGCATGTTCCTTGTACGAAATGTTGTCTTGGTGATATCCTCCCTTTTCACGCATACTTGGTAATATCCCAACATCATATGCACCATGGAGAATTATTGTTCTCTATGTAGCTGATTTAAAAATTCATCAATTCATTGAAGATGATACTTGATCATTATCATGAATATTTTTAGCTAATGATGATCATGGAAAATGTGCATTTACCCATCTTTATTCATGAAAAATAGGACTGGTGCACCCACTGGTGAAGCACATGGTCATATAAACCCTTTATCTAGATTCTTTGGAAGTAGTTTCTTTAGCTCCTCATGCTCCATAGAAACCATTTTATATGATGTCTTGGATATTAGAAATTACATAGGTATATGATCAATCAATAATTAAACATCTCTTCTAAGTGGAAGGTCGGACAATTCCTCAGGAAACAATTTAGTGAATTCCCTCACAATAAGAATGTATTAAATGATGGTTTCTTCAATATAATCAATCTTCTATGGAAGATAATTTTGATCATAGGGCAGAAATATCCGCACTGTTGATGATAGTGCTAAAGAATATTTGTCCTCCTCCATTCACATGTACAAAATCAGGGGTTTATTCTCCATATGATGAGTGATTTCCCTCCCATGATAGTTTATGTTGGACATATATATAGAATGTCAATCAATGCAAATAATTTCATAAAATTACACTAAAGTAAGTTTAAAATGTTTTTCCTGGATGTTTAAACCAGAAATTGTGATAGGGGAGGAGTAATATTATGGGGATGCAATGATTTACATATTTTCCATTCCTATCAACATCTCTACTTCCATGACATGTGGTGGTGTTGGGATTTTTCTACTAAACATTTGGGATATTAAAAGATTCCTAGAAACAAAATGAAAAAGTATATTCACAATTCTTGAATAAATAAATAGTGTACTTTTCACCACATAATTGTTGGGGTTTTCTTCGGTAGTAGTAATGGTAAAGGATCACCTTTTCTGCCTTGGAGGTTGTTGGTTGCCTCTGAAAAACCATGGAATAGGGAATTGGTTTGAAAAGTGACCTAGTTCATTGTATTTGAAGCAATAAACATTTCATTGAGGTTCTAATAGATCATTCCTCTATTATATTATTGTAGTAGGTTTTTATTGTAAGCAGTTAATGGCCATCTTCCCTTCACATCAACACCTAAATCATTTCCTTGTCCACTTTAGGAAATTTCCGTGATGATTTTTTCCACAACATCGCAAGTGGGGTGCTATAATTTCATAGAACCATTGGAACTATCCATTAGAATATAATAATTAAGTTCTACATTCCGCTTCTTATCCCCATGATACCCTTAAGAATCTTCAATTGTCATTTCGACAATTAGGGAACAACATGAAATTTCTTCATGGCTATCTAAATCACGAAACATTAGGGATTTCTGTAGGATAATATTAATCCCTTAAAATAGGTTGTCAGTCATGCATTCGGGGGTAATGATAAATTTCAAGGTATATCATGAAATCATTTTGTTGTTTTCCTCATATGCTTCGATGGATGATTAATAATATTTTTTATGGAAATGATGTCCCTTTGAATATTAAGTCGGAGGGTGCACGTAAACTATTTATTATACAAAACTATTCCATAAATCATTCCATTCTATCATCTTTTTCTCTTCCCCAGGCATTGTATTTTTGATCAATTTCCATAATTCATTAGATTCACTCACCGTACAATATAATTAGTCAGATGAATGTTATATTGTTCACATCATTAAATAATGAAGAACATCTTCTCAATGGAGTTGATCCATTATTCGGTGACTGAGGGATCAAATGATCCATTAAAAGTAAGAGGCATTTGTCTCAGGATGCTCTCGATTGAGGCTTGTTATTTCTTAGTGGGTTGAAAGTTCTTCTTGATTTGTGATCTATTAAAAACATGAGTTAACTAAGAGAGTATAATGATAAATATTGTGATTCTCGCTCCCATAAGATTGGGAATCTCATTAGAATAGTCATCACAATGATCTTCACATCGGATGTTAGCCTGAGACATCATATTACCAGCAATTGTCTATAATTAAAGGAATGTTAAGGGAAACACATAATGGGGAATCCAAATAAAAATTTGGGTGAATTATAAATTACATTAACATCCTTATCATTGGAATTTATTGCCTTCAATCTATGTAATCTATTATGTACATCTCAACATATATTCTTAGGGGCATTTTTTATTCCCTTAAAAATGGATCATACTAAGCTTATGAATTTAACTAATTAAATCCATCGAGATTGTCATAATGAACAGTGTATCAATGACCATTTTCCTGCACCAGTACATGTTTGATTCATGCACAATGTGGTGTTTTATGGTTTTACCCCTAGATACATATGTGCCAGAGACACCTCTAGTTGTTCATATCCAGATAGAGATTTTTTATGACAAACCACATACTCTATTATCACCAAAATTTATGGATGTTTTTGTTATAATTATTTCTATCCCTAAGGAATTCAATCCCAAAATAACAAAACCTATCCATTGATACCGACAATAACAACCCTGCTCTTTATTAAACACAAAAATGTGATTTATTACATCAACCTACACATAAGGAAACTCTGAGGATCGAGAGTTCTATAGCCTTGGGAAACTCCAAGCATTACATTAAATCTTAAGACATAAAATAAAACATCATTAATGAAAATTTCATTTACATGACCATGAAATTCCTTCAAACTTAACATTACTTGTGATAACCTGAGGGCATATATAAGAAAGGGTGAGATATAAATCACATTAATGGAGTAAAAAGGGCATTACATGAAAAACAAAATAAATTTTAGGAATCGGGAGTATCAATTATGAATAAGGGAAACATAATCATAAAGGCATGATATAGCATGATCATCAAAATGTCGACATGTGTATAAATTATTTCACATGATATAAGCATGAGCCACGGATCATGGCACACAGATCCTGAGTAAACCCTCATTACACATGAATTAGCATGATTAAACCCTCCTTTCATATTAATTAGCATTAGTAGACCTCTATTTCACATAACGTGTAATCGTAATAATATTTAACCAATTCATTGGATCTCTATCATGGGTCACTCTTCTTAATCATTTTCGTTCATGCATAAGTGATCTTCATAGGTCATAATACAAAGAATCATTAAAAATAAAAATTTATTCCATGAATAAGAGATGTGGAATATATAAATGATTGAATACAATAAACACTTACATGTTCATAAAGGTGAATACCATTGATAGAGAAGTGGGTATTGTATTCACTTACATGATGATTTTGTCCTCGATGTTTTTGTGTTATTTTGGCAGCATAACAACTACAAATAGAAATCGTAAAATGGGTTGTTGAGATAGGAAGGGGTATGTCATAATTTATACATGAAATGGATAGTAAGGGGGTAATGTAATATAAATTCACAATATATGTAATGTAATTTAGATGCATTATATAAAATAATTTCTTTAATGTAAACAAGGAAAGAGAAATGTCATAAAGAATTTCATCATGGAAAATGAAGTACATAGAAGGAATTAATGAGAAAAAAGAGGTATATAATCATAAAAAATATGTTGGGTAGTATGGGGTATGGTTGAAAACCATACTCAAATATTTTTAATTGCAAATAAATGTGTATAACAACATAATGAAAATTTGACAAAAATGAGAAAAAAAGAAATCCCGTATTGAATTTCGACATTGTAACAGGTGTAAATGGGCGGTATTACGGAGAGTAAAAGGGGTATCACATCATTAAAATATAAGGAGGTAATTATTGGGGAATTGATAAATCATACACCAAAATTTTTAATTTAAAATAAAATGGAATTACAATATAAGGAAACATGGACATAAATAACAAATGAAGGAATGGGAGGACCCCTTACATGGAACTGTGATCCCAAATGATTGGTAGAGGTTTCATGGGATATTTGGGCACCATAAGAGGTTTCCACAGAGGGTAGGTTAGAGTTTGGTAGATCTATAATAGTTTTTAGTAAAATGCAATGAGATATTGGGGGGGTTTATAAAGAAAAGGAGAGAGAATTATTTATTATTAAGGTTTCAGACATTACACATTAATCTAATAAAAAACCATATCATGGTTTTTTCCCATGGTATTTTCCAAAGTGGAGTTGAAAAAAATATTTTATAAGGCTAATGTACTAACAGATATAAAATTATGCTTTCATGTGTGGAGGTGAGTCACAATCTCAATGAAATCATTTTAAGATGTTGTGATAGCTAATAAGTCATGGATGTTAAACTAAGGCATGTAAAAATAATCCAGAAAATTTAAAATCACATTATTTTAAGGGAAAAACATATATTTGCAGAATACCCCTTTTTTAGTATTTTATTTCATCATTATTGGGCCATTATAATGTCAAAAATCACCTAATTTATTTAAACAGTATTTCATTTTTACCAAAAAATTTGAATGTCTCAAAAAAATATAAATCATTAATTATAACATAATTTCAACTTCCTCAATCCAAAAATATTTTTCATTTTACATAAGTTTATATTCAAATATTTGAATTTATACATTTAAAATAAAAACTAACTTTTGATGAAAATTCATTGGTTTTGAGAAAAATAGCTTGCAAAAATTAAAAAAATTTAAATTATATTCCTAAAAATTATATCGTAATTTATATTTAATAAAAGAAAATTTATTAGTAATATTTTATAAAATAATTATTTAATTAAAAAATCCCTTAATTCATCAAAATAGATTTTTTAATTGAATATTAAAAAAAATATTATTGTGCTTTAAAAACTATTTATAATGTTTCAATAATAAAATGAATGAATATTATTTATTCTATAAAAATATTTTGAACATAATCATAGTGATACAGTCTTGTTACATAAACCAATATAACAACCATATAATAAAAAAGGGTAAGGTGTGCGATGTTGACAGAATATTGGGGTGGCTCTAATAACAACCCTTGGTTGTTAATCTCTATTTACATACATATCTCTCATAGATGGTTCCATTCTAGATTAATGTGTTGATTATAGGCTTGGTATTGGCCAAGAGAAAATCCTAGTGACACTTACTCCTTTAAGATCTTTGACAAATGGGCTTTGTATAGAGCTGTTCTTCTAGATGGGGCCATCACTGCTTTTTTATACATAAATTGGATTTGTTAATGCCTCAAATTTATACTAATAATGTGATCATTATTCTATGGATATATTAGAAACAAAAAAATCTTCTATTATTTTAAAATCCACAAACATAAAACCATGGTAGTGCATATGTTTTATACAACCATTTTACGTAATATGAAATTTAATTTGATAATGTGGAAATTTAATTAATAAAAGTCCTGTTTATTACATGGCCCTTGAGTCCCTAGAATTAACACCAATTATTTCACATAGGGAACCTCTTATTATTCTTGATATTGGTGTTAATAGATGGATTAAATAAATATTCTGGCCATTGATTCAGTTTGTACAATGATCTCTACATCTTTCCCGTACAATGGAAGAGTTGATGTTATAATTTATGAATCCCCTCAACATGCCTTCTCAGTAGGAGGTGGCCCCTATATGACTATTTCTTGGATCAATTTAATGTTATCACTCTTTAATAATTTAATTTTCCCAGGAAGGGAGGGTCAATCTTAGGACCTATAAGTTTTAATTCATTTGTAAAATGTATTTGGATCATGATTACTTATACTGGAAAAAATTAGTGTATCATCTGGGAGGACATTAACAGGTCCTTCTATTATAATATTTTTCCTCAAAAAAAAAGGGAAGACGTTGCTAGAGAATATAGTCATCTATGGAAGGTTTATATGCCCATAATGGAATATTTGTAACTGTTCCCAAAAATGTACTTATTTTCATCAACACATCTTGGTGATGAGTCTATTACATTGAGACATTTTGAATATAGAATCATATATTACATCACATATCTCTTGAATTGTTTTTTATAAAATATTATGAGATGTTGAATGTTGTCATCATCTCTGATCAAATATTGATGGATGACAATAATGTCGGCTGGGTTTGATTCATGTTCACATGGGGATGTACATCCATTAGTGGAAATAATAGTTTCTATGAGTCTACATATAGGGTAAGTAATATTCAAATAAACATTATTGATAGATATGTAGTATTACTCTAGTGCAGGAAGCATGGGAAATGTAAGCCTAAGTTATCTAAAGACCCCATTTATTTTCTAGGCTATGGTAGTTTGGGGTGTCATTTGTTGTTTTGAGGTAATATACAATTAATTTATTATATGAGAAATTTCAAATCACTTTTTCCTAATTTTCATGATTAGTATCACCTCACATGTTAGGTAAATGGTTTACTAACAATCAATCATGAAGAGGAGATGGTCATGACTAACATAACAAGACACAAAAAGATCTCAACCGGTAGGGAGAACCTATTTAGGGTATCCATGTTATATCATATATTTAATAATTGTAATCCACATTCGTGAATTGGTGACCACTTCAACAAGATCTAATGAGTTTTAATTATATGCAACATTGATTTTTGTTTTGGCTACCATTGAGAGCATGTGAGAGTACTAGAGACACAATGTATGTAATTTAATATTATATATAACAAGTAAGAGTATTTGGTCATTCGATTCTGGGTTTGAAATGAACCTACTATCTATATGGATCTAATGAATTTGGTTTTCCACCAATATATTGATTCGTTATTGGTAGTCCACATGGAAAATTTCATGGTTTGTTCCAAAAGTCAACCTAACCAGGTCAATCATCTTTTTATTTTGATTTTTAGAGAAATAAATATATTTATATATGTTATTATAACTGAATTCGAATTCCTAATAAACAAGATACAGTTCGTGGGTCACATAATTGTGGATGTAAGATTTTCTACTTACCCATAGCGGGTGAATGGTTTATCTTCCGAGGAACATCAAATGATCCTCATTTATGTTTATTTTTTCTTGGTACAAAATAAAAAATACCACATTTTTTTAATTATCATGTTGAAAAGAACATCACATGGTATTTACTATGTATGCCATTTTGCTATTAGGGAATGAATATTATGATGATAAAATTAAGTATCATTTGGAGAGACTGATTTTAGATTCTACCCTAATTTATCTAGAGACTATCAGAAGAAATAATATTTTTTAAAATACATTAGGAATAGATCTTGTAGTAGTCTTGATGCAAGGAGATAGTTTTATATTAAATAGGTCACACTATATGAGACATCTTTAGTGAAAATAACCTACAGATGATATTGAGATGGGACATGTTGTTCATTTCATACGCTTTGAGGTCATTATCCAATGGGAAAATCATTTTCATTTACAATGACTGAAAACTATAAAATAATTTTCCACACATGAATAATTGAATATAAGGTAGTGTAGGTGGATAAAACACAAATAGTAATTTGATCTTGATATTTCATCTAAATTAAGAATGTGATATGATGTATCTGAACCACTAATCGAGATTTCTCAAACACATGTGATTTTGGAGGATTGTATAGTGTGGATTTTGATTTACATTATTTCTAAGATTACCAAGATGTCCATGATTAACATGGTAAATATGTTTTAGCTATATTGATAGGGAAATGATCTTTTCTAGAATTTATATGGATTATATTTATTTTAGACCTATATGTCCTCCTCCTAAGGGAGAATGCCTCATGTGATGACCCACCACCTTGTTGAGTAATCGATGATGATTAAATCAACCACATTGAATGGTACGTCTATGTTCATGCAAACATATGAGATGGATTTATGTTATCATATCATGCCTTTATTTTAGGTTTACACCATGTGACTATAAAAATTATTATTTTAAAACCATAAATATTTGTGGATAGGTATGATGTGGCATATTACATGATTTATCAAATGATGTTCCACTAATAAATGGTGTATTATAGAGTCCCATAATATTTTATGGACATATAGTTGAAATAAGAAAAAATTATCCTAAATTTTTAATGATATTTTCAATATTTTATGAATTCAGAGATGTGTTATTGGTGATCATTGATACGCAGACCATGGGAACACAGTATAACACCCCAATATTTTGTGATATTTTTTTGCAGTAATTAGACTTTTTTATGTATTACATTTCACATGGAACATGTAATAGTTATATATATATACACATATATATATATATATATTAAAAAACCATGTAAAAAATTAATTTCAAACAAAACCTACATGGATGGGGCACACAGAACACTGACTTCTCATGCAATACACACAACACTAACTTGGTAAACATTACAAGCAATACCGAGTTTCTATGACACTTCTTTTTATTTTTATAATTATTTAATGAGTAATCTATATACATATCGTTAAAAACTATTAATATTAATAGTAATAACTAAAATACAAATAATTTTAAATTATATTAATATATATAATAATATATTTATAATGAAAAATAATATTTTTTGTAATGTCTTTATATTTTTTTTTAAAATATTTATATCAAATGTACTACTACTCATGTACTTATAAGATAAAAAATTAACATTTAGAAAAGTTTAGATATTGAATATGATAATATGAACATAATTTCTTAATTTATAATTTCCAAATTATCATGGGTGATTTTTTGGATTTTTTCTAAGAAACATCATATTTGAATTAATAATGAAAAATAAAGAATTTTTATTTATAACTACCCTTTAATTTAAATAATAATTAAATTTAAATTATAATAAAAATTTCTATTGTTGTCAAATTACATCAATAATAAATCTATAAATATTATATAGGTCATTATGAACAATATCCCTTTTGAAATTGAATATCAAAACTTATGAATATTTTCATTAAATTTCTACTATAAAGCCCTGTTATTTTATACTGTTTGCGGGATTAACATTAATCCTAATTTTAATTATTATTTTTTTGAATTTATAAAACAAAACATAAAATATCTTAATTAGTATAATATAAAATGTTTAAAAATATAATTTTAATTTTTTCCAAAAAATATTATTAAAAGTGATTAAAATTAATCATAGCGAATAAGATCAAATTAATTTTAATTATGGACAAAATATTATTCTTAGGGGAATATATGAGGTATCCAATTTTTCAAAAACCATTTTAGGTATATATTTATACCATAGTCTTTAAATTGTTTATTTTATTATGTTAGTCATGATTTTTGTTAGGTATGAGGATGTGTACAAAGTACTGGTTTTAAAAAATTCCAAGTCAGGCTGTTTGCTTTCATATAAAAGGCCAAAAAGTATCCTTATTTTTACACCAATAAAGCCACATAGATTAGTCCAATATATAAAAAATAATCTCTTAAAAATATTTAAATTCATCATATAATCCTATACTTATGTATAATTATATCCAAGTAATACTTTTGGAATAAACAAATAATAGTTTCCCAATTTAGGGGTAACATCTTCCCTCAATATCCTTTAATAATTTTCCTTCCCCACCTCCAAATATCACAATATTCGATTAGATTATAAATAAATATGTTACATAAATATACTAATAGGTTTTTATGCTATCTTTTTTACCAAAAATAATACTCACATACGTCTAATCGTTAAAAAACAGAAGATTTATGTGTAAGGGGAACAACCGCCTCACTAAATTATAATTGTTCATTTTTCTATTACAGCCTCTCATGGTGGAAATTATGATTGAAACTTGGTAAATATTTGTAATATAATATATTTATTATTTATTTAATATTATTTATTCTTTTTACAACACATTTCCTTTTACATTCCATTTAGTGAATGTATGCTAACTTCATTCGAGGAAGTGCGGTCTACTGACCCCTCAAAGAGATTTGATTCATTCACACTCTACATGGAATGTATAAAGAAATGGTTTTTTGAAATTATATGATATATATGATATAATAATACTATTTGAATAATTAAATTAATACATAAATTACATTTACTTTTGTTCTTTCAATATGATAGTAAAAACAGAATTATCATTCATTCCTATATATGGATTTCCATCTCATTGAACTCTCTATTCAATTTCATAATTCTATATTATATTTAATTTTGTAAAAAAAATATAAAAAATAAATTTAAATCATGTTTTAAATTATGGATATCATGACATATGTATAAGGGCCAAATATATTACAAAATTAGACAAAAGAAATGAACAAAGATGATAATACCCAAAGCATAACCTAAACATGAATTTTCTTACAAGAGGGTAATATAAAGTAATAATAAATAAATATATTGTACTAGATATAATAATATTGTTTAATAAATTATTTATTATAAATTTTTATTTATTATAGAGGATATTTTAGTGAGTACTAATAGATTCAAGACACATGTAGTGGGAGAAAATCTCACTTTTTATTTCCATTATATTCTTGCATTATTATCCACCCATTAATTTTGTGTGGTGTGTATAAATAAAATGGATGTGATTTATTATTATTAAACTTAAATTTATGTGTATTTAAATATAAATTATATGATATTTATTTCATTGGGTTAATGTTTCAAAAGATTCCAAATCGGTTAAGTAGTTTTGTCTCAAATTGCCTTCTATTAGACCCATGTATTGTTATGCATCTATCTTCATTAACATGGTGTATATTATTAGAATTGAGATGTAATATCAAGAATATCCTTATTCTCATGATATTTTATTGTTCATTTAATTTAATTTTCATACTTCAATCATAATATCCCACCTAACCTAGATGAATGAGTTTATTGAAACAATTTCACCGCATTACGAGATTGTAAAATATTATGATTTTTTGTGAAATATTTTGATCCATCTCTCAAGAACATTGATGCGATTCTATATAGTATTTTTATTAATGATATTTCCATATATAAGTTCAATTTTTCCACCTCTTGGTTATTACGGTAACTATGAAAATATTTTCAAGAACAATATGACTGTATCTCTCTCTTCGGTCAGAAGCCCTTTTTATGTCAAATTCTTGTGTTCAAAAAAGATTAAAAATGATATTTGAATATCATTTTCGATGAATATATATTTTAAATATATATTATATTTTGAAAATATTTATTTACATTTTCATAAGATACATTCAATGAAATGGTTTTCAAAATGCATTTAGTCGTTCTTTATATGTTTTCAAAGTGATATTAAAAAAGGCTTTTAAAATGATTTGAATCATATTTTATATACATTCATAGAAAATATAGTTGAATTTTTTTTCATTATTATTCATTGAAAATGTTTTTAGAATTATTTCTAGAATTGTTTATATGTTTTGAACTTTTTTTAGAGGAAATATTTTTCTAATTTTTCTATGTTTTAAAAAGAACCTTTCACAGAATAAATGATATTTCCATCATGAAATGTTTTTTAATTATATTTAAAAATTATTTTCCACATAATATGTCATCTATTGTTGTTTCTCATTCCTTTATTTTAAATGATCTAATATATCCATTCATATTCTTTGTCCAAAAGTTTTATGATTTTATTTCATGATTTTTATGCAACTCATTTCTCTTCCACGTGTTTTATGGTATTGAAACACACTTCTTTTTAAAATTTATTTTTTATGGAATGAATATAAAACCTATATATTTTCTATAGTTTATGATGTGATGAAGTGTTAATGACACCCATTTCATTTCATGAGATATAATTTGATTTTTATAGAACCCATAACTTTTCATGGGTTGTGATAAGATGCTTATTTTTTTGGACCATGCTTGTAGGATATCATTATGTGATGGGAGGGACCTATATACCCATAAAACTAATTAAGCAATGATAAATGTTTTATGATCATATAGGGAACATTGTAGGGAATCACAATGCTGAATAAATAGGATATATGGGAAGAAATACCAATCCCAAAACAAGAGGTTACACAGGAGGACATCCCAAGAGTGAAAAAAGAGTGTATATGGGTGGACATCCCAAGCACAAAATAAAAGAAGGTACATTTGAGGACATCCAAAAACCAAAATAAGAGTGTAAGAGGGTACACTAGAGGTAAGAGAAAGCCCAAATCAAGTATATAGGTGATTATAAATATCCTAAAATGTTAAAAAGATTGTGGTAGACCAACTTAACATAGAGTTATTATATTCCTATGTTTTTTATAGAATTCCATGTTTTATTATTTTTTGTCTTATATTATTTAATTTCTTATGATTCATATATTATGAACTTCCTATCTTTTATATTATATTAAATATATAGGGCATGGTTATAATATTCTATTTTGATGTTTCATCCCCTTTTGTTAATGTTATGGTCTAGCATTTCCTTTATTAACCCTTATTGAGTTTTTTAGCTCACCCATTTCTTAGGGTTCCATTAACCATGATATGAATAGTGATTTTAGTTAGTTTTTTTAATGGTGGATATATTTATGGGAAATTATTATGATAAATCAATAGGATATAATATTTTTTTTCAGGTTTCAAAAGAATCTAAACAATTATGGTCGTTATGGATGTATTTTTTTAAGGTTCTCAATTTTTATCTAAAATGACAAAATATCGATTTATGTTATGTATTAGTATCTATTGTTGTAATAATAGGAATTTTTTTGTAATAAATTATAATCTAGGATGAGAAATATTTTGTGAGATCCCTAGGATTATTTTGATGGATATGTCTTGTGATGTCTCTAAGGATAAATATAAGGATGAGTTAACATATTAAAAATTGTCCTAGAATTTTGGTAATGTTGAGAGTGTGTGCTTTTCTATAACTGAACCAATTCTTATATACTATAAGTGGATGTGGCTCTGGAATAAATGTACATATGAGTAATAACTCTGATAATACATTTTGGGCCTGACTTGAGGAAATTCAGGACATAAAAAATGGACCATGCTTCACAGCTGGTTTGACACTCAAATGTGATATGCACTGGAAATTCCCAAAAATATCATGAACCATCATTAAAAATTTAAATATCATTTTTTTATAAATAAACTAGTATAAAATATGTTTTCATAGATAAATGAAGTATTATACGTGATTTATGCACTCTATAAGTATTTTTTCATTATTATTTTATATCCAAAGATGAAAAATGTTCCTCACACTATGATTTTCTATTTTATTCAATATATTGAAATATAAGGAACATTTTTAACATTTACTATTTCATTTGTGTAATTTATGGGCATTTTCATAATCAATTTCTCATGTGAAAATCTCATAAATAGAATCAAGTAGTTGATATGATTATTTTATATAATTCAAAAGATAAAGAGACATCAAATGACATTATAAAGGTATGTTATGCTAATCTAGTATTATGTATATTGATCAACAGAATGATTATTTGCTTGATTATGATGGACCATAAGACATGATTCACATTTAATAATCTTGTAAGGAGGTATTAAAGAATTATTTCATGAATGATGAGTAGTTTTTTATGAATAAATTTGTATGAATGATGTACATATATTTAGGAATTAAAATATTATTTTATATGTATCACGAAACATTGAAATTTTTTTGTAATAGTTTTCCTTATGGATTGAAATAGATGTCTTTAATGATTATAAAGACAAAAAATAGAGTTTTTGTGTAATGACCCACTTATTCTCGTTGGGTTATGAATGTAATGAATCATTAGTATCCTTAAATAAACATCCAAAAGACATAAATCGATTGATGTAAATGCCTATGTTTTTGAAAAACATGTAGGGGATTTTTTACACCTTATGAAAGAAAACCATTAAGCCAGAAAACCATAAAAAACATACTAGATGATTCCTAAATAAATAAAGGAAACTCAAACACCTCATTTATAATATAACACCATTAATGTTTAATAAAACAAAAGAAAAAGAACCCATCCATGAAAAAAATTAAAAAAGGATAAATACTCCATGATGACCAAGACTCCATACTCCACAAGCTCCATGATCAAACATCAAAAAACAGTCCATGTATTATTTGGTTGTGGTAATAATTTGTCATACATTACCTTTTCCCTAGTCTCGAAATATATCATATGAAAAATAAATAATGTTCTATAGAAAGGGTGAGTATAAATCTCAGCATCATATTCCCAATGACTCCCTTACTTACACCAATAGGATAGAAATGTTACAAACATTTATATAAAATAGTTTTTATAAAGCAATTCCCCAAAACTATTTGTAAATGAATATAAATATGATTAAAAACTATTTATATCATAAAGTAAAAAAGTACTATTTTATCACATTTTTTAGGAAGTCCCATTTATATAAAATCAACCAAAAAACATGAAATTGTTTTACGATATAATTTTCGACAAACCATTCCATGGTTCAGAACAAACCCACACATGCACGCTTGTTTCGATAGTTTCATTCTGCTGAGCAGTCTCTTGTCCAATCAAATCGTGTACCACTAACACACACCCCCGATCCAAGTTAACATACATTATACCCCACTACTACACATCTCTTATTTAGGTCTCATCAACCTTAATTTAAAAAAAATCCCATTTATGAAAAAACCCTTTCAAATAACCATTTTTATATATTTCAGTTAAATTGTTCATTTATGGAAAACCATTAAACAAACCATTTCAAATAAAATGTTCCATTTCAAAAAAAATAATTCCCTTTATTAAATAAACATTAATAAAATCCAAATACCAAAATTCTTCAAAACCCACTTTATAAAATATTAATTATAAATTAACTAATCAAATTCCACAATTCAAGGACATAGAATTTTCGATTTCCACATAACATCTCGGAAAAGGGATTATATGAATCATTAAGAAACACAATTAAAATCAAATACATACATTTTAATCAATTTGAATGAATTATTATTCATTCATGTAAGTGGAATCAATAGATAGTACACCTACCATGAGAATTGTTAGGAAAATTAGAAACAGAAGAAGAATACACATGAAACTAGTTATGATATTCAAGAAATAACATTAGGCATCTCCGCCTTACATAATAAAGACGCAATATGAACTTATTTTGCATCCATTATCTTAAAAAATAGCCATATAGGGTGTATATGCATGATTTTGAGAATTTTTTAAATGTAGATTAATGAAAATGTGATATTAATGGTGACGAAGAAGCACATACCGCAAGAATAGGTTTTCAAAATGACAAAACAATGCTTTTAATCAACTCCAATTCATTTGGGAGAGTATCTCCAACTTTCAATTGTGAATAGTATAGTGTTACGACTATTGAGAAGTAAAAAATACGAATGTAGATTCAATAAATCCATGATATTCTTTTTTTGGATCTCACTTTCACCCCATTCATGGTTACATTACATGGTTAGGAAAACCGTGCAGTAATTTTGTGTTAGATAATATATGGGAAAACCCTTCAACAATCTCATTGGAAGTTCACTTTAATTGTTGACACACCATTTCAAATCTACTAGAAAATATCATCCAAGATCATGGTTAGTCCTAGTATGTCTACATGGTTGAGACAAACTGTTCACATTCTTTGTGCTTCCCCTTTATCCGCAAAAAATCATTGAAATCCCCCCAAACACTATCAACCATCTCCCTTAAACGTTATATACATAAAAACATAATGAAATTGATACATAAAAGAAACATGGGTACTAAAATCTCACCACCATTTTTAATTACATCCCCAAAAATAGAAATCTATCCTTCCATGGAATGAGTTCAGTTTGATGGTATTTATTTTCCAAATGACATTCCCATGTATCATCTTGAATATGACCATGATTCCATAATACCCATACTAGAACAATGAATTTACATGACAGTCCTTATCAAAAAAATCTAAAATCCACATGCGGATATATACCAATAAATATTTTAACTGTAGGTCAACATGATCCCATCAGATCAAATGGGTATGATTAGACTGATACTTTTTCAACTAAGATAGGTGGAACACATTACACATTAAAATGGACCATGCAGAAAATGCTGACTGATATTCCAACTATCCAAGAAATTCAATAATATCTATGTGGAATATGTATTGAGTAGAAAACAATACCATATTTCCAAAATGACGATGTCCTAGACATGGGGGGATCCTTAAGAACACATGATCACTCACCGCGAAAGACTATGATCATTGGTGATGATATACCTACGATTTCTTATGACTCCAAACCATCCCCATTCAATTTCTATTCCGCATAATCATATCATTTGATTCCTAGTTATGGATCTACCCAAATAATGATGTGTCACATGTTTCCCACTAACAATGTGGAAAACAACAAGGACTCCCATACAATGTAGAAAAAGTAGCCATATGTATAATTACCTGATAGTTGTTTTTATATGATAAATCCACTTAGGTTATACGATACTAAGATGAGCCACTGAAGTCTATCACACAAGCCTTCATCATGTACTAACAATGTTTATTTAATCCATTTGAATTTATCATAATTTTGAGTATGATACAACATAGTTATAGTCAATTGAGTCTCTATGTATTTTTGTTCGGATTTGTAGAAATGATATGTGAACCTCAAATCTTGTTCTCACATGATTGAAAATAGTATTCCATGACCCTTTACCACTTCATGGATATTGATCATTGAAAAATCTTCAAACATATTTGTTTAATGAATTAGGATTAAATCTAACAAATTTTTCTAACAATGAATTATCGCCCATAAGGCATTGTTTTTTTTGAATCATTCTTGGAGACCTATAACAAAATCCCTGGATATCTAATATGATTTCCGTACTGGAATAGTTAAAGACTGCAACAAACATACTAGTCATTGATATTATGACTCAAAATGATGACAAGTTAAGAATCTTGAAAAAAACAAAGACACATTCCATTTCATAGCATTTCACCAAAACTATGCCTTCAATGACCTATCCATATTTTCTATTCAAGGATATACAACCCATATTAATTGGTAGTAATAATGAAGATGTTGTTCCTGACAAAACTTTTGTACAACCATCCAATGGTCTGTTAGTTAATCACAGATTTCTGGATTTCTATTTTCTATCTTTCTCTTAAACTTTTTTTCTATGAATCTCCATCATGTCATTTTTGTTATATTTTTCTTCTATGTTCATCTGTTCACATCCCACATATGTTCTGCTATTTATAAACGAATTTATCTGTTACATCAGTTAAACACTATGTTTCAAACATTGCCTTTTTAAAAGGATGTGATAGTATTCATTTTTAGGTAATGAGTTTCTATGAATGAAGCTTACAAGATTTAACCCATTTATATCCAAGATGAATTTCTAGGGTGAAATTAATTTTATGGGGGTAGAATTTCACAACATGGGATTTTGTTAAATATATTTTTTCGAAATAATTACTCATTTTTTAATATTTTCTTCCACCTGACACATGAAACATTGATATATATATATAAAAATGAAATGTGAGGCATTCCTTTCACATGACACCAAAATTGAATATTTTTCTCGATACACCATCTTGGGATGCACCACAATCCACACATAATTTCTGTACATTACACTCAATAATGAATTTATATGCAACATAATTTTATTTTTATAATTATTTAAAGGAGTTAGTTATAACCAAGTCGTTATAATATAGTAATATTAATAATAATAACTAATTTTAATATATTTTTTGTAATGTTTTTATATAAATAAAATATATTTGTAATAACAAATATAATTTATATTTTAGTCTTTATATGTTTTAAAATATTTTTTGCTCGAGTGAACTTCTTTTCAGGTAATGTGAAAAAAATAGAGAGATATATAAATTTAATTTGATAATGTAATAATTATATTATAAATTTATATTGTTAAAATTAACACATTGGTATTTTTTTAATACATATGAGAAACATCATTTTTTCATGATCAACAGTAACAAATGCTACAATTTTGTTAATAAATTAGATTTCCTTTAATAATTATTAATAGTAAATTTTACATAGAATTTTTTTGGACACATTAGACCATTTATAATTTTTTAATACATATTATTTGAAAATAAAATAATTCAATTTGAAATTAACTATAAAATCTTGTTAAAATAGTTTGTGCATTTTTCTACATTACTAACCCGTAATTGTATCCCATCTATGGGATTTACATTTATCTTATTTTTTCAATTTATTTGATTTTAATTTCAAAATATATAAGTTAACTATTTTAATTAGTATAATATTTAGATATTAGTTAGATATTTTTAATTTTTTACCAAAATTAAATAGTAAATGTCATTAAAAATTATACCATCGATTAAGGTCAAATTAAGCTCATTTAGGCACTAAATCATACACTTAGGGTAAAAATGTCTTAAAAACATACAAAAAACCATTGTACGGAAATATTTCACCCATAAACATTCCATTATTATTGTTTAATTTTTTTTGAATTATTATAAGAAAATTCAGATGTACAAATAACATGTTTTCAAACATTCCATGAGAGTCCTCTTCCTTCCCTATCAAAGGACAAAGTGTTATTTTATTATTCGAACCTATAAACCGTCTTATATTAGTCCAATATCTTAAAAATACAGTTCTAAGAATACCTCACATCCATCTAAAAGACTCTCCTTGGGTATAAATCAATCCAATGAATCGTTTTGGCACAAACTTAAAAGAGTTACCCAATGAAGAGTTAATGTCTTCTCACAATATCATTTCTTTTCTTTTCCTTATTCACCACATAAAATATCCTTATTTGAGGATTTTATGAAAACATAAATATATTAAATTTACTAGGACATTTTTATTTTATTGGTTCAACCTACACATAGACAGACATCCATCTAATGGATAATGGAAAATTTGTTTAGGTGAAAAATGAACTACTGCATCACTAAATGAGGATTGTTATTTTTTTTACTTTACCACCTATAATGGTAAAACTTGTGAGGGAAAATATGTTTATATATGTCATATATATAATTTATTACATATTAAATCATCTTTAATTCTTTTCTGACACATGTCTTTTTTTAAATTACATTTGGTGTAAGAAAGATAATTTCATTTGGGGAAGTGTGGACTATCACCCCCTCGAAGCAATGTGATTCGTTCACACACTACATGGAATGTTTTATTAATGATTTAAGTGAACATATATGATAAATATTTTATAATAATTCTATTTTAATAATTATATATACATATATATACATACTTTTCATGTACTTTCAGTTTTTCAATATGATAATAAAAACAGAAATTGCATTCATGTGTATGCACGACTTACTACCTCCATAAACTAGGTATTACCTCTCATAAAAATATACTATATAGATTATTATAATAATAATATAGATAATATAAATTATATTATTATCATAGTTTACATTCTATAAATCATGATATATTTATAAGGACAAAAGATATAAAAAATTAAGTAACAAGGAAAGAATAAGGTACATATTACCTGAACCATAACCATATCATGAAATTGCAAAAAAGTGGTTAATATAAAGTCATAATCCAAAAAATATATGGTATTAGATATATTAATATTGTTCCATAAAATATTATAAATGAATTTAGAGATATTATATATGATATTTTAAGGAGTGGATGATAGTCCAGAAAAAAGGTAAAGAGTTTCATCCCACTATTTATTTCCCTCAAACCCATGCTTTATTCACTAGCAATTACTATTTTTTGGTGTGTATTATTCTCGTAGATTTATTGTTTTATTCATATAAATAAATATTTGGTTATGTACATAAACATTATAGAATTTTTATTTCATGGGGTAAATGTTTCAAAAGTTAATAAATCGGTATATTAGTATGGTCTAAAATTTTACTTCTTTGAGACACATGTTTTGTTATAATCCTATGTTAATTAACAATATGTGTATGAATATAATTTAGATATTATATCATGAATACCATTATTTTAATGATTATTTATTCTTCATCTAATTTAATTTTCCTACATGAATAATATGATGTCAGGTAACCATGTGGTAAGAGTTTATAGAAACAATCTTATCACATTTCTAGATTGTTAATGATTATGGTTCTTAAAATTAATCTGATTGTATCTCTCCATTTAATCAGAGATATTTTTTATTTCAAAAAAATATTTCAAAAATGTTTTAAAAAATGGTTTCAAATGATCTTTTAATATTATTTTCATTGAAAATTTATTTTGTAAATGTTTTCGGTTTTGAATATACTTCAATATATTATTTTATAGTTACTTTCGAAGAAATAGTTTTCAAAATTTTTTCCATCATTATTTATATGTTCTCAAAGTGTATTAAAAAAATGATTGAAAAATGTTTTCATTGTTACGTTATATGTTTTAAAGTATATTTTTTCAAAATATTATCATTTTTGTTTCATAATTTATCATGTAAAATTGTTTTCAAATTTATTGGAAGACTTTTTTTTCTTTATTTTCAGTGTATTTTAAATGGACGTGGTTTTAAAAAGGTTCTATGTTTTAAAATGAAATTTTCAATTATGAAATGATATTTTCTCCACGAATATTTTATAAAATATATTTCAAATTTATTTTCTATCTAAGATGTCATATGTTGATGTTACACATTCAACTTAAGAAAATTCCATAAGATTTTAATTCATAATATTTATATTTAGGGTTTATTATTGGATGCCATGATATTTACAAAAACCGTTTCTCTTCCATGATTTATATGATTTTCAAACCTAATTTTTTTGGTAAGTTATTTTATCATGGATTGAATATGAATTCAATATCTTTTCCATGGGTTATGATGTGATAAAAATTTAATGATACACATTTCATTTCATGTGTTATTATTTGATGTTTATATAACCCATATATTTTAATGGGTTCTATTATTATGGCTATTTTTTGGATCATGCATGTATGGTTTCATAATGTGATTGGTGGGACATATATCTTCTTCCAATTTATTAGGTAATGATAATAGTTTTATGAGTTTAAAGGTTACACAAGATTGTATCCCAATCCCGAAACAACATGGTATATGAGATTACATCCAATGAAAGAAACAAGAGTGTAAATGTGAGGAAATCCAAAGCCTAATGCAATAGTTTATACATGAGGGTATCCCAATCCAGAAAAAAGAGGTTACATAGGAGGACATCCCAATACCAATAAAATATAGTATATGAGAGGAAATCCCAAGCCCAAATAAAAGGGTACCTAGCAGGACACACAAATCCCAAAACAACATGGTACAAGGGATGGAATCCCTAGCTTGAAGAAAGAACACATGTGATTTACCCTACACTAACCTATTAAAAATTCTTTGGTAGGAAGCCTTGAAAGAGGGGTTTTATATGCTATGTGTTTTCCAAAATTCAATGTTTTATTACTATGTTATTCTTTCATGGATTATGATATTTATTTCCTTATGGGTCATATCACATGAGATTCAAATATTTATTATGATATCTAATATAAAGGTACGATATTAAAATGTTATGATCAAGTTAAAAACCATTTTTTTCATGTTATGCTTATATATTTGAATTATTTAACCTTTACTTTTCATCTTAACCAACCCCTTTGTATTGTTTACTTTCCATAGGTTATGATAAAAGTTATTAAGGAGAAGTACTAAATGTTGTGATCTTTTTCAGAAATTTTTAAGATCATTCCCATGGATGGACTATTTTTTCCAATATTCCAATAAAAAAAACTCTTACAGTCCTAGTCCATGTGAATTTTTTAATGTACTGGATATTCATCTAAAATGATGTAATATACATTTATGTTCATCCTAGGTATCTATACACTCTTTCTTCAAATGAAGGATAACTGTTTCATATATGATCATGAGATGAATTAAATTAGTGAGATTTTATACTTTCATGGTGTTCTTATTTATATAATATCAGATATATATATACATTACATTGTAGTTCAATAATGGGATGTTAAAACTAAATGGGTTCCGAGGTAATTTATAGTACAACATACACCCTCAATATGACTGTTAATATGAGCATGCAATATAGGTGATATAGGACAAGATCCATGTAAGTGAACATTATTTTGGAGTTTCTATTTTAAAAAAACTACCACCCTTAAATATTATACAATAATATATCTTAATAAAATATTTACATAGCTCCCTACAATTCTATATATGGTAGGAAATTATATTAACCCCTATGTTGGTTAGATCTAGTTAATGATATAATTCGGAGACCTTATCTTGTTATAAAGTCATTAGAATGTGTACATCATATATATATATATACAAATTTATATATACTATTTAATGCTGATTTCATATGTTTATTTGTGCTGAAGGACTTTGGAGTTCATTGTCAGGGATTTAAACTTTATATGAGTTTATCTTAAATAGTTTCTTATAAGTATTTGGAGAACAGTAAACTTATCTGCTCATCATGTCATTCCTTTTTAGTTCTTTGTAATTGTTGTTCCATTGACCTATTTATTTGATTTACCTCAACAGTACTAGGAAATGTAATTTTTCATACATGTATCAATAAATCAATATTATTATCTTGAAAAATATCAGTACATTGTCACTAATGATATTGATATGGAAATATATGTGTCCATTTTAGGAGAATCGGATTCATATTCGGGATCATATCATGGTTTTTTACCACCAATGTATAGTGTGGTATGCTTCTAATATAATGTTTCACAACAACCATTAGGGGAAATCAACGATGAGTATTTTGTAGAGGGGAGCTTGTAATATCCTAAAATTTATGAATATGGATGGATAAATGATTTATTTTAAATTACCTATATATTTTATCTTAATTTTATTGATATTATAATTTTTACCTCATTCGATTCTAGGGATTTTTTAGTTCCCAATGTTACAGATTTTTGAAAGATAGAATATGTTTCATGGCCAGTGCATGGTTAGTGATAACAGTATGAATCATCCATGGGGGTTCTACCATTAAATTAAGGTAAAAGAATGGGTCATTTTAATCATTATACATAGTATGTATGACTAAAATGTGATTTCAAGAGATTTGGAAGGGGATAAATCCTTAGTTCCTCATATCTAGTGGTGTTTCATGGTCTTGGCACATGATATTGAATGTAACATGCCTCTTAAAATAAACTAAAAATATTAATTCCCCTTCCTTAATTTTAGATTGACCTATTTTTGTTTCTACTCACAATCATGTTGAACCTCTCCTAGGAATGAGAGCTACCCAACAACATCCAACATTAGGTTTGATCTTGATCAATCATTCTAGCTCTGATTCCAGCACAATCATTTGTATAGGATGCATCTTGGTAATATATTAATTCCCCTTAATTACATTATTGGATAAAATTTGGATTTTTGATAATCTATTTGTGAATGTTTATATCCTATACATTCAGGTATTTTAATTATTTTAATGATTCATCCCATCCTTCATTGACTCAGATGTTTATAACCAATGAGGGTTCGTTTACCAACATGGGGTAAGTGTTCCAGTAGTTTTTTTCCTAAATTCAAGTCTTTCAATATCCTGAATGTTCATGCTACAGTCCAATTATTCTACAAATTTCCTTAAAACTATCAATTTCATTTATCTAAATTGATTAACAAGTTTGAAATTTCCCATGTACCCAGGTTTTTAGATAGAATCACCCCACCAGGACATGTTCCACCCCTTAGGGTGTGCTAAATAAATTATCTTGAATCACTAAATGTTTACTTTGAAAAATCACCTTTTAAGTAGTCTTAGAATGATACCAAAAAAAGAACTAGCAGGAATAAAATAGGAGTTAGTGGTTTGACCAAATGAACTTAATTTTTGAGTAATATAGGATATTCCAGTTATTTAAATGGAATACTTAATGGGTATTATTTCATATATTGGATTTTACTAAATCATGATCATCCCATATTTATTATATGTGATTTATGGTCATGGGGTCCTGTATATGTGAGATTCTCAAGAATTTTGATCCAACTACATGTGATTCCCAAGCATTGAATCCCATATACATCGATTAAAATGGAATTTTATCCCACTAAAATGTGGTAATCGTGCATGATGACCCACATACCTTGGATATAGGGATATGGAGTACCATATAAATATAATAAAAAGAGATTAAATCCTGGGATATTTTATAACATGGAATGGAATAAAAAATTAAATCTGATATAGAAGAATGGTTTCATTACAGAATTGTGAAATACAAACACAAAATCCGAAATGAACATTAACATATGGTAATCGCCTCCCTAATTAAAAGGGATAACTAGGCATGGAACCACAGTCACAGAATCCCTTTAATTTCTATGATACTAATACTATTATCCATGGATTCATAATTCAATCCATAGTTATTGGATTACATTAGTATCTATAAATTTTTATATAAACATAACAAAATATATGGAACATATATATATATATATATATATATTTAATTTGTCATATAAACAATTGTTTATAGATCTACCATATTAGTCCTAATAAGGTAGGGTCATCCTAGAGTCCCTTATGATTTAAAGTAGAACCAATTATATTTTATGATTTTATTTAGAATATTATACATGAAAAATCATCACTTTATATAAACCAATAATATTTTACTAGATATTATCGGTAGTGTAAGTATTATTATATTTCACACCATTTTTGTGATTCCAATTTTTAACCAAATAGATATTTTTAATGATGGATGGTAAAAAGGGTTCCATCAAACTTTGAAGGATTTATTTGTTTTTTAGAATTTATTATAGAAGATGAGAACTAGGATTCCTCTCATGTGGAATGTTTTTATTTTTTTGGGATTTTTTTTTATTTTTTGTAGAATAATTTTTATTCCTGTAGATACCTTCCCTTTTTTATGCCACGTTATGTGATAATAATTATTTATATGACAATGATTAAATTTCCCATGTTTATTATATCATTATTTTTATACTTCTATAGTAATATTATTATATTGGTTTTGTTTCATCCTATTATTATATACACCCATAAATTACTCTAATTAAGTAGATATATTCTCCCCTATACCATTATAGACCCTCACAATTGTTGGCTGGCTTAGCCTTATAGGGAAATCCTCTAGAGGTTATTAGGCTAACTGGCTGTAGTTACATAATATTGAAAGTGTTTTGAAAAGTAAAATATTGAATGATCATATTTATCATTGTTAAATATTATGGAACATTATATCTACTTCATGAAGTGTATCCAGACATTGAATCATTTTCACTTTGAAGTAATTATGTATGTGCCTCTCAAAATTTTCTTGAATAGTTGATGCAACATCTCTCAATTTATAAAAATATTTTTTCCTACATGTATAATTTTTATTAACTATTTCAAAAACATGAATATTGTCCAACAAACTATAATAGTAATTTTCCATGATTTTGGAGACTCCATTATGATCAACTATAGCTAGTTTTGTCAATTTAATTTATAAATTAACTCCCAAATTACTCCCTCAATTATTTTGTTAAATTTTCATGTAGAATAAAGAATAATAGTTCCTCATATATATACCCATTAAAAAAAATGAAAATATTAAATCATATTCTCTAGCATCACATGGATTACATAAATCAAACATGGTGATATGTAAATATAATGATGATTTTTTACATATATCTATATATTAGTCATTAAAATGTTGGAATAAATTCATTATAAAAATAAACATAATTCATAAATAACATGGTTATTATAAAATTATTAAATTCTCATAGAAGTGAATCCTGAAATAACAATAAATTTTTTATATTTTTATTTATTCTTTACATTGTTAATGGATTAAAAATATTTCATTATTTCATCATTTTTCAATATCGTGCATAAAATAAGAATATCAAATTATATTATTTAATTTTCATAAAACTCATATAAATTAAATTATCTATGTATATTTATCATGATGTAATCTTCACTCATTTAACATTGATGGAAGATAATATTATTTCATGGAAACATTATTTAAACTCGATAACCAATCATTCCTAAAAGAATTGTTACCACGTATTTCACAAAACATGTATTCCTAATTTTAAATGTTCATTTGATGGAGTGGAATTTGGATAAAATCGTATAGTTATAATTTTATCATTCAATAACACCTAAATCATTTAATAAAAACTTTTTTTAGAACAAAATTCATGTTTGTAGTAATGGATACCTAGTGGTAGCACACTATTCTTTGGGATATCAATACAACACTGATGGAGGAATCCCAGTTCTAGAGGTATCACATTCTATATGTAGTACTCCTTATTCAGATTATCATAGTATAATTTCCATCTCCATTTTGTTGGTATTTCATTACTTCAAAAATTCTTTTGTATGTGTTCTTAATCACTATATGTAGTGTCTAGTTAAAACCAACATATTTTTACCCTTAATCATCTAACACTTATAGGTTTACATATCATGTAATTATAAAGAAAGTTATACATTTATGAAAAATATTGTTATCTTTACACAACACATTTAATAACTTCACATTGAACTAGGAATGATCATGTGATTTTAAATATATTTTAAATATAAATTATTACCCTTCTAAAAACATATCAAAAACATTATGTATATTTCTAATCATAATCACTACCCTTACACAATCTCTTTATATCTATATAAAAGATACCATATATGCTAATATAGTCTCACAGTACCCTATTACATGTTTAGGACTCTCTATTTTACTAGTATATAGGGGATTTTTTTACCTTTACCCCATGACATATTATCCTTATGTAGGTCCTTATGATTACACATTACATTTGCAAAAAACTTCATTTATATTTACCTGAACCTAGTTCCCTTATAAAAATTAATTTTTATCTTTAATCATTATCATTTACCTTAGGAAGTACAACACTTTCTTGAAATACCCATATATATTTAACACAACCCTTATCCAGCCAATAACATTCATTTTTTACCTTGGTTCAAGTTATTTAATTTCAAATTTACAATTTTCTGTATATCAAAATTAACTCAATTTCCACTATTGTAATACTAAAAGCATCATTTTTAATTATGAAGGCTTCTAAATAAAATAATGAGATTTAATTAGTGTTCCATCATCCCCAAATACTTTTCATTTATTTCATTGAATATAAGCACATAAATCATCATATTTATAATGAAATTTTCACAATCAGAACATTAAATACCTTTTTATTAATCCATTAACATTATCTAAGAATCACTATATCATATTTACTGAGCCTAAATTATTTACTTAATCATTAACAACAAGTGTAAAAATAGGCAAAACATTCTCCAAAATTTTATTTTTTATTAATTTACCATCACATTATAAAACTAAATATGTTATATAAAAACATTTCCCACCTTTATTAATAACAAAACGTAATGTTTATGTGGTTGTATTTACATTTCATTTTATTCAATTCTTGTTATTTTTGTTTTATCCTCCAATTTTCTATGTAAATTACTAATAAGTTTTTTTAATATTTAGTAATTAGCCTTTATTGTTGTACACTATATTTATAACTTATAAACTAGTTAAAAATATAGATTGATAACACTAATATAATCAATATAATCAATAATCTACCATTAATAGGATATCTAGATCAGTAATATCCAATTACTATTCATGGGGATTATAAATAATTGTTTTTTCAATAAAATTAAAAATCCAATATATAATTAAATAAACATATAAAAAGGATCGTGTGTATAATAATTATTCAAAAATTATCCTAAAATTTATAAACAATCCCCCAAAATTTATTATACGTTTAAAATTAGAGTAATGTTGATATATGAGATTTTTATACCTCAAACGTTCATTTAATATGCATGTCTAGTATTTCAAGATTCACTATATATTTTTGGTGATGCAATAATAAAAAAACATTCTCGCCCTAAATTTATTCACATTTATTATTTTATTTATGGTATTTTAAAAAATTAATGAAATAATATATATATATATATGCCATTTAATTTTTATATCATCTACTGTCTTCTATAATTAAATATGTGTTAGATTAAAATATCTATAATAATAGAATATATTTTTGAAATATATATTATTACAATTTTACTCTAGGGATGAAAGAATACTAAAAAACTAGGCAACTCAATCATTCTTAGGACAATGTTCCTTTTATTGATTTTACATTTCCGATTATAGTTTTTAATAATATTAAATTATTTTTTATTACTATTTTTTTAAAAAATTATCCCAATGTTTAGGTAGAGGTTCCATGAAGTTTTTTGCATATTATTCACATTTATCATTACATACAAACAATTTACCAACATCAATCATGTTGACACATTTGTGTATTCATTAAAGATTTAATGAATAATTTTATTCAACTATATTCTTTTTTAATCTATATGGAATACTGATCTTTTGATTTCATGTAATTTTGTTTTATGTTAGAATTTTTATTTTGGTGTCCTCCTTTTATATGTTTTTTTATCATTGGGAACAATTTAGAAAATCATTTCATAATTCCCAAAAGGTATGTATTAGAATACATATTAATTTTTTGGTTTAACAACAAATTATCATCAAAATTTATCTAATATAGATTAATCTATTATTTTTTATTTCCTAATTTACATCATTTCATCCAAAAAATTTATATTAAGTGATCATATTTATGTACATGATAATGTTTTTTTGACATTACTTCTTTTCCTCCAAGACATTAAACCAATTTTGTAACATAATAATTCATTTATTGGTATAACAAATCTCTATGAATTTTACAAGATTAAAGTATCTTTATATGGACTCAATAACATTAAATTCACTAATTCGATTGAAATAACATTCCATATGACCATAGATTGAAAAATGAAAATGTTTATCTAACTATTATAACTCATTGTTCTCTCTTAGATTATTTTTTGTTTCTTCAATGAAATTAGTATATTTTTTGGGATTATTAGTTTCAAAAAAAATATTTTTATTATATTCCCAAATATTCTAAAATATACGACCTCTGGTTGTATTATTTTTAATTAAACCAATATAATAAATTTTTCATGGAACACCACAATAATTCATGATTCAATATATATATGTTGAGAATTGTTTATGGATGGATACTAATATTCGCATTATTAGATTATATACTCTCTTAAATGTCTATTAATTTTATATATTTCCAATTCTTTTGTATATTCACAAATTTAATTTATGATGTTGTATAGAAAAAGAATTATGTTTCATTTTCTTTTTGGGTTTTGTGAGGTATGATTATTTCCCTTCACTCCAACAGCATGTCTATTTAATCAAATTTCTCCTTTGAGTTTCCTTCAATCCAAAAAATTTCATCCTTTATCATGCTTAATATTTTATTTAATATAATATTAAAGTAATCTTTGATTTAATTTAGTCATTGTGTTTTAAGGAAAAATATTTATCTATTGTCTATTAAACGTCATGCATGAATCTACATTAGTATTCATAGTCATTTGAGGATAATTTCCTCAAATAGAATGTATATTTTGTTATATATTCCTCACCAAAATAACATCACCTTTCCTTATAAAATGTAGAGTATAATGTATCACACAATTTCTCAACATCAGGTTTAGAATTATAGATAATAATACATTTATATTTTACATCTACTGGAGAGTACATCATTAATGATGTGTTATTCTAATTCTTATACACATAAAATTCATATTAATTTATTTAATCCATATATTGGGTGAATAATATGGATTAGAAATCATTACCCACTATCATCACCAAATTATTCTTCGAGAAGTTTATTGTAGTGTGTTTATTACCATTAAAATTTTATTTATTTAGTAATTTTTACCAATTACCTTCTTCTTATATTTTTTAATATTTCGTGGTATAAGGGATATTATCTAATTGAAATCCTCTCCATATTTCATGATCAAAATTAATTTAATGTCATGTAGTAACTGCATTCTATGAAACCAGTTATAGAGAATTGATCGACTTGAGGTAATTGAGAGGTGGTGTGGGTGATTTAGAGATCCCTTATATTTTTAAATGATTATTCTTTTCAATTCATGCTATTTTATTGAGTAAATCCATAATCTAGTATTATTGTGTCTTTATTCTTCAACCAATAGAATTTTTTCAATCATGGGAACACCACACAAGTACTTAGAAGGATTGGTATGGTGATATTCTAATTGAAATCTTATATGGAACCCTAAACATGGATTATTCAATATAATGATATTGTCTATTAAAATGGTCTATCAAGAAATATTTTTTAATCATTAATAATTAATCTTCCTATTGTTCCTGGTTATAACCCCATGAATTCCATCATTTCTATGTTGTTTAGTTCGAAACCCCAACTGACATCTGTAGATATAGAATCTCATTACTGTATTCCCTAATTTCCAGCGACATCTAAAATCCTTATTTAGCATCCAGAAAAATCTAAATGTACTATTCTTCCTCTTCATAAAATTGAAAGGCTTCTTCCATTATTTAGTTTTCTGCATTTCTATAATGATTTTAAATTAATTTGATTCATATCATTCCCCATGTTCATACATGATCTAGTTTTATAATTTTTATTATATATATATATATTACAAGAATCATATTGTAAAAAAATTTGACATAAAAATATTTTAATATCTTAAATTGTCTGAATTGCCTTACCGAAATACACAATCACATGAGATCTATGTCATATTGGTTTTTCTTTACATTAACTTATTCTCTCTTTGATACACTAATGTATCAGCTTCTCAAAATCATAATATAGTGTGAATTTAAAGACTATATAGTCTTTATCATATCTTCTTCACATAATCATATCATTTATATTGACCATAAAATTTCATGATTATTATCCCCTTAATTATTATATTATTTATTAATGTATATGGAAGAGCTACATTATTAAAAAGATGTTTTATTCCTTATTTTATTTTTTTAGTGAACTTATAAATTATTTCCCCAATTATTATAGACAATATTTCAGGTTGAATACCTTAGGAAAATTCCTCATCTAAATTATTTTTTGAATATTGAATATGCTAGGGTCTTCATTTTCTTCAACATTTGGAATAAATAAATAACATACCTTAAATAATAAGTATCTAAATTAATCCTAATCATGAATTATAAAATACTTAAAATGATATATTTATAAAATTGAATAGTTAAAAATTTCATGAATTCATCATTACCGTGGTTATTATTTCATGAATCAATGAATATAATATATTTTCATGATATAGCTATATTTTTAATATTATTATTTCATCTTCACATGGTTAATGATTAATCACATTATATGATTACCCATCCAATATTCAATTATCATTGAGAAGGGGATAGGGTGAATGTAACACCCCAAAAAATTACAAATGGATATAATTATTAATTCATGAAACATTGTGTCCCTACAAAACCAAACATTTTATAATCATGACATTAAACACATCATTACCACTACAATGTTTTGAATTTTGAATAATGGTTATCAAAGGTTATGATCAGTATTACATTTTGAGTATGATAAATCCAATTTTATTTTTTGGTGAATATTTACATACCCGTATTAATATTAATATGAATAGTAATATGACCCTTATGAATATTAAATAATATTCTAATTGTATTTTGATGAGGAATTAAGATTATGAGATCTTAATTAATATTTTAATGTGATATAAAACCAGTAATACCATTAACAATTTTATTTTTCAAATTAACTATTATTTTATTTAAAAATTAATTTTATAATATTTACAAATTTTTTTTTGAAAAAATGAGTTTATTTTTGAATTCTACACATAGAAAATTAATTATGATGATTTTTTGGGATTTTTTTGAAATTGTTTATTTTTTTACGAATAATGTTATACGTTAAAATACAATATATAAAAATTATTAGTTTAATACACTATTTATGACATCATAAGTGATGTAATCCCACATGGTTCAAACTCACATGATTTTGTTACTATTCAAGGTCATGTAATAATAATTATTTCTCCACTTGGGGGAAATAAATAAAGAAATGATTAAAACAATTATGAAAACCCTCCTCTCATCCACTATAACTCACACACACTCCTTCTCTACACACCTATAGGCCTTTACGTTACACAATGTTCTACCCAAATACCCTTCCTTAGCCATGCCCAAATATCATGAAGCTCTTTTTTTCCAAAATACCAAAATCATTTCCTGTAAGGAGCTTCTTAAAGAGGATATTTCAAGAGGTAAAGCACCTTTCTATTTAATTTAGTTTCATTTCAATTTATTTTCTTTTGATATCATCTCCTCACCTCCTCTGTCCAAATGAAAATGATAGATTTGGTATAATCAATATACTAGAATTATATCATGTGAATGGAATAATCATCATTAATATCCTTACTCTCTCTCTCCCTTTTATTTTATAAACGAAATCAATGTATATGAGATTCCAATTTATAATCTTCATTAACGACAATGGTTCCTACTTAAATTTCATCTTCATTACCAATAATTCAACCATTTTGATAGTTTAAACTGACTATAATATATGTATTACAACCTAATTAATATTCAGTAAAAATTATAAATACATCATTTTAAATCGTATGACCAATCTAGTTTCTAATATCAAAAAACTGCTAAAATATTACAAGTAAATTCTATAAATATTTCATTTAATGATTCATCATCATTCAATATATCGAAATGATAGAAATGAACATTACGAATTCTTTATGTTCATTATTAAAATTTAATTTAAATTATTATGATCTACATCCATTCCAAATAAACTCCATTACTTATGAACAAGTGATCTGATTATGAAAATAATGAAAACAGACACTCTGGGATGAAGAAATTCAATATAATAGCTTATCAATAAGGGAATGAATGAACTAAAAATATTTACGATGAAGTAAATAAATTTATAATATGTTCTCAAATATGTTATTAATAAGTCTAATTTCACATTCCAGGACATTAATTTAAAGAGGGTAACACATTCAGACTTATGGTATGGGTTTTTCCACCCCAATGTCCATTTTCATTCTGGTTACATTTATTTTATAATTACCTTAATGAAATTCTTGTATATAATTATGAAATAAGAATAAATTACATGTGAATTTTATATATTTTTTTAACAACCATAACCCTTCTGTATTTTATGTGGAGTTACACGTTTCAAATGGAACATTCCAAATAATTTCCAAAATACATGCTCATTTGAAAAGAATTTATCAAATTTTTAAATATTTTCAAGGGCACTATTAATACATTTTTGGAAACCACTATCATTATAAAATAAATAATTTTATTGTGAAAACACTATCTTACATCACTTCTAGTTTTATTCAAAAAAAATTCTATAAGAACTCCTATATTCAAAATAAAAGAGTATTTAACTCATGAATTACTCAATGATTCTATAAGACTATTTTCATCTATTAGAACACTCTAGTTGATTATTAGGTATTATTGGGAGTAATATATTATGATATAATATAACATATTTAATTGGATAGGTTATGAATATTTTGATTATGGATCTTCTATCCTAAAAACATTGACCAATTTAATTTGAATGGATAGCGGATAAGATTAATATTCAGGGAAAGTTAATTACATTTCAAAATATAGTTTAAATATGAATGAATATGTTGATTATGTTTATCCTCACTCAAATAGGGAATTCATTGGAATTATTATGTGTTGTTTGGGTCTCTTTATATCCCATATATGCATCGATAGGTCTCATGAGACAAATATATGTATGATTGGATGAGGCCTTTCCCAATTTGATATATAGTTTTGGCAGTGATCTTAATGATTTCTAGAAGTCTTGGATGAGGCCTTGAAAGAATGTTTAATAATTTCCCACATGTACACATCCCACATAATGAATCTATTAATTTATATTTGATGTGATTATTCGACTTGTAGGATAATGATAATTGTGTTTTATTATTCAATTATTTACTCAACTCATATTCCTACCATATTGTGTTCATGTTTATAATTTGTAAAGGAATGTGTTTGATTTGTTTAACAAGACTAATGTTTGTGATTATGATCTATTCCACTATATTTTATACACATACTGAGCATTTAATCTCATGTCATTCCTTATATTTCATTTTCCGAGGACATGATGAATTATGTTTTGAGTGACTTGCAGGCATAATCAAGGAGGAATGGATATTTCTAAATGAAACAATTAGTGTTGTATTTACATTCACGATGTAGTGTTAAACTTATTTGTGTATATGTTATCCCAAAGATAATAAATTACATGGTACTTTTGGATGAATATTCATTTTTTATGTGACAATGTAATAATATAAGGCAACGGCTTCGTGAAACTGGGATCAGGTCCTTACTATGGGTATTAGAGGGAGTTTATTAGAAATCAAGAAAGCTAGATTTAGAAAATGTAGATTCAGGAAATAAAATAACTATTATAGTCTTTGAGGATAAGCATACCGGATCATCCTAGTATTTTGGTAAGGAATATATTATAAGGATATTTCTAGAAAATAAATCTTTGGTGGGATACAAATAGGTAGAGGTGGCTATAGCACAACTATACATAGTAGTGAATGTTCTAACAAGTTGTTTCGGTCATGACCCAGGGTATCCCAGTACATGATAATGGGCCCTGCTACTCTCTTGGTATTGACACTCCCCTGGGATATGCTTACAATATTTCACATTGTCTTTAAAATTCATTATGAAAAATTTATGCCCCCAAAGTATCCAAAGTATATTGTTCTCGAATTTATGATGCATAAATTTATGTTATCTATTATAACATATTTATGGATATTATGAGTCCATTCTTTTATGAGAAAATGTATAATAAGTAATTGATTAGAATTGGCGCAATTAATAAGGAATGTGAACTTCACCAATGCATGAGATGAGAAGAGTAAAAAGTATCATATAGATAATTGTATTAAGCCATCATTTCAATCGAATATTGTATCCCAAGTATCCTCATCATATGAGGATATAATATCATGCATTGACAAGGTATATAAAGACATCACTGAGCCCAATGACTTTGAATGGAAGTAATCGATGAAGATGATGGAAAAGAAATACATGGATAATGGGATTCCTAGAAAGATATATTTTCCCATATTTGATAATTGTGGATAAAAACACCATGGTACATTCTTGAGAGGAAAAGAAGTTTTCTTCAACTGTGGAGAAAAAGGCCACCATGCTCTTAATTGCAATATAAAGAAAGGATTTCTCGATATTAAATGCTTTAACTATAAGGAAACGAGACACACTGAGAATATATGTCCCATGAATCAAAAGAATATACCTGAAATAATGATTTTATATAATGATCGTGTTACGATGCTACCGCAGATGAAATAGAATTATTATTATGCCCTGACAATGATCATGTCATTAAAATATTTTTTAGTAATTTACTAGTTTTATCAATAATGAGATATATAAGGATTTTACTACAATAATATTTCATTAAGTATTTGAGGTCTTATAATGAATAGTATAAAGAAAATGTGATTCATTAGAAAAGAATATTTTACGACATGATGGAGGGATGGAAACCCCAAAATATATATCTGTTTTTTAGATAATGATAATGAAATGAATGATTCAAATAAGTAATAGTTACCATGGAACTGATTATATACATGTTGAGAAGTCATCTATACTAACATATATGGAGTTTATAAAACATTTAGATTTGAGTAATATATAAAACAACATGTTTCTTACGTAATGAATAAATTAGAATTCTTCTTCCCAATATGGTTTTTACTGTAATTCAAGTTATTACGATATTTCATGAGCATACATGATGAAGTTAATCACATATTGGGAATTTGAATATAAGATATGATTCTTTTTTATTGAGGTTTAATGATAGGTTCATCATGAATATTTATAGACCTTCATTATAATGTGATAAATAATTATATTTTAGAATTTTTAACCATTTATGAAATCATTTATGTTGATTTTTGTATAGGGATTTAGAGTTTAATGTCATTACATTATTGTTTGGTTATTATTCTATAAAATTGATGTTCAATTAGAATGCACTGTTCTGTACTAACAATTTCATTTCCCTTTCCTCTTATTAATAGGATATTTTAACCATATTATTAATGTGGGTTTCTTATAAGGTAATTTTCAGGTATCAACCATTAACCTTCGAAGATCAATTTCAAATTTCGAGGATGAAATTTTTTTAACTAAGGGATAATGTAACATGAAAAAAATTTACAAAAAGATTTTATTTATAATGCATGAAACATTGTGTCCCTACAAAATAACACATTTTTTTATCTAGTCATTAAACAAAAATTTTCCAATACTATGTTTTGATTTCAAAAAAATGATCATTTATAGTTTTTATTAGTAAATCATTTGGATTTTGATAGAACAAACATGTTTTTTTTTGTGAATTGTAGCATTACATTATGAATAGTAATATGAATAGTAATATAACCCTTATGAATAGTAAATATTGGTATTATATTATTTTCTTAAGGTAATAAGATGATGATATCTCAATTAAATTTTCAATGTGATGTAAATCTAATTATACCTATTACTTAGTTATTTTGTGAATTAACTATGATTTTATTTAAAAATAAAACTAATAATATTTAGAAAATTAATTTTGAGAAACAGAGTTCAATTTTTAATCATACACATCGATAATGGTTAGGGTAAATTTTTGGGATTTTTTCAAATTATTGAATTTTTTATTAATATTGGAATACAATAATATACCGTATATACAAATTATCAATTAAATACAATATTAATGACATCATAAGTGATGTAATCCCACTCTGTTCTATATTACAAGCATTTATTACAATTTTTGGTCATGAAATCATCTCTATTTCTAATTTTTATGGAAATTAATAAACTAATGATTAAAAAATATGAAAATCCTCCTCTCCACTACTATAGAACCCCCCCACACACTTCCTCCCATCTTCAATTATCTACCCCTTAAATATTATAAATGCTCAGACCATATACCATTCCTTAGTCACAGCCCTTGTCCATGAAGCTCTTGGTAATTCTAAAATACAAATGACAATGATATATCCTGTATCAACTATATTATAGAATTATTTCATGTGAATGGAAGAACAATCATCAACATAATTACTCTCTCTATCTCACTTTTATTTTAGAAATGAAATCCACGTCCATGAGGTTCCAATTTATAACATTCGTGGAAGACAAAGTTTCATTCCTCAATTTCTCATTAATTACCAGTAATAATACCATTATGATGGTTGAATTATAATATAATATAAGTATTATAACCAAATTTATTCTCAAGAACCATTATACATACATATTATTAAATCGTATGACCAAACTAGTACCTAATAATCAATATACCACTAAAATAATCAATGTGAATGTCATTTATATATTATATAATGATTCATCATCATTCCAAGTAACCAAATGATATAAACGACCATTAAAACATCTGGATATTAATAAAAAATATTTAATTTCAATTCTGGATATTGACATCCATTCACATGAGGTCCATTACTTAAGAACAAGTGAACATATTATGAGAATAATTAAAACAAACTCTCTAGAATGAAAAGAATTCAATATAATAACTTATCAATAAGGGAATAAATGAACTAAAATATTATTATTAAATAAATAAATGACTAACAGGATCATAAATAAGTTATTCATATTTCTAATTTCATAATCCATGACATTAATTTCATGTTAAAAACACATTCAAACTTATTGTAAGGGTTTGCCAACGAGCATGTTCCCTAGTTGTACATGCTCTTTCTTAGAATCCAAAAAGACCCAGGATCAGATCCGGCTAGGGCAGAATTTCTGGGATTATGTAGCAGTATGGTAGTAGTGTTGGAAATGTAACAGAGGAAACACTATAGTAGTGGAGGGACTGTTGTAGGTACTATAGCGGTGGCGGTACTGTAGTAGTGCGGGTACTGTAGCAGTACTGTTGACCGAGGAGTCCTTTGGGCCAAAATAGAGGCTTTCAAGCCTTGTATTCAAGCCACATGGCCTCAGAAATTTATCTATGTAATGGATCTCCCTCTACCCAGTATAAATAGGACTTTTCAATAATAATCAATTGAGTCTTCGGCCCCAACCTTTTAAAAAAACTTGTTGTAAGGGTCTCTTCACACGAACTTCCATTTTCATTCGGGATACTTTTATTGTCTAATTACCTCAATTAAATTATTTTATATTATTATATAACCCTCATAAATACTTTTTTAGTGTTCTATATATGTTTACCAACAAGAAACCTTCTTTATTTTATGGGGAATTACATGTTTCAAGAGGAACATTCAAAATTATTTCTGAAATAAATGCCCATTTCAAGAGAATTTATCAAATTCCTAAATATTTTTATTGGAACTATATAATCTGTATTTTTAAACCATTATATTTATAGAATCAATCATTTTATTGTGAAAATAATATCATACTTCACTTCTGGTTTTATACAAATAATTTTCAGAAAGAACTAATATTTTAAAAATAAAAGATTACTTATCTAAAAAACTACTCAATGATTTTCTAAGTGAATTTTCATTTATTTAAACACTCTTGTTTATTATTATATATTATTATGAGTAATATATTATTATATCATCTATTATATTCAATTGGATGATTTTAGGATTAATTATTTTGTAGTTATTCTATCCTCAATCTGTTCACCAATTTACTCCAAATAGTTAGTGTCTAAACTCAACGTTCGGGGAAAGTTATTTACATTTCATATGATAGTTTTAATTTGAATCTATATGTTGATTGTGTTTTTATATTATTGTATGAGGAATGCATTGGACTTATTATGTGAGGGGTGGGGCCTGCTATAACCCCTTGATACATCGGTTGGTCTCATGAGACAAATAGTCATGAAATTGGATGAGTACATTGCCAATTTGATATATGGTTATGGATGAGGCCTTATTCATTTTTAGAAGACTTAGCCGAGGACTTGACAAAATGTTTCAGAATGTTCGGAATTTGTACTTATCTTATTATAATGCTGGAAATTGAATTTTCCTGGGGTTATTCAACTAGTTGGATACCCATGATTATGTTTTATTATGGAATTATTTACATAGATTATATTCCTACCATATTTTGTTCAATTTTATTATTTGTAATGGTATGTTTTTCATTTACCCACCATGACTAATGTTTATGTTTATGATATTTTTCTCCCTATTGCTTACTCATACGGAGAGTTTGATCTCACCCCCTTTAATTTGTTTCATTTTCCAAGGATATGAAGGTGAATGTTATGAGTGGCATGTTGGCATAATCATGGAGCAATAGATGATTCTAAAGGAATAAATTGGTCATTTATTTCCATTAACTTTGTAATTTTGAACATATATGTGTGTCTTGTATCCAAATTTTACTAAACTAATTGGTCCACAATGATGAATATTCCTTGTTTATATGTCGATGTAATAACATATTGCCCTAGCGCCAAGAAAATGGGATCGAGACCTTATAATGAATCAATGATATCATTTTACATTAATTGTATTTACATTATAAATAACCTTCGACTCATTTTAACTATTTATTTCATTGATGAAAACCAATCTAACTCACTACCTTAAGATCAACAGAATTTTCTTGGTTCACTAATAAAATAGTGTTTCTTGTCTTGGAAAATTTTTTAAATAATCAAATAACATACAATAAAATAGAAAACAATCCTTTTGGATTGAATAAAGTGAGTATTATATGAATTTACACTCAATTATGACAATTTTCAATATAATATTGAATGTCGTTCATGTAGCTCAAAATTATGTAACATAATTTTTGTTGAAAAATGTTATGGTGATTCATCATAAACTCTAAAAAATGACTATTCAAAAAAATCATCCCATTATTATCATGAACATGGTATCAAAATCTTGGAAATTTTTAGGAAACCCATCCTAATTCACTATTTCAATTTTGAATTCTTATTTCTCAATAATGAAATATGACATTGTAAAAATAGTGCTAGAAATAAATATGATCTTACTGGTTATTTAGTTCGTAAATCCTAGTTCAGTTTTCCATTTCTGAATCTCTAATCATGTTATTCTCTCTTATACATTCTTTATACTTAATAGAAAGCTCGTTTACGAGAAAAAAAACCATAATATTGTTTTTTCATAAAAGTTTTATGTCCTCTATCTTCATCAATGAACAACTCATGTGATAGAACACATATGGTATTATACTCTTTTTGTGGGCATGTTAATATGGTTTAAGCATGATTCAAAAAAGGTTTTCCTTAATTACTAAATTTCTAAAATATCTAATATTTTTAAAATCTATAATCACATTTTGACTTCATAGAATCATTTTTGAGTCTCTAAATATACTTCATTATTAGATATATCCTAGAATTGATCAATTATTAAAACTCTTTGAAAAAATATATATCCAATTTTGATTCCTGATTATGATAGACCACTATGATTTCAGCATTATCATAATGAAATTTTCCCACTCTGATTTTCATGACCAACATAAAAACAAATACGAACTGATGATATTTTATCATGTTTCTCTACATCACCTGAAAGACTATATACCCATTCCAACTTCCACAATTTATTGAAAAATATTTTCAAAAAAAATTATTTATTATGTTCTTATACAACAAATTTAATAAAGAAAACAATATTATTTTCATTAAAAATCTTATAACAAACTCTCATTGTGATTTTTCAATTATGATATTGAAAATATATTCATTCAAACTTCATCAACTTCTTTGAATTCATATTTTCCATATACAATATGAATGATATTCTATCACATAATATATTTACTATTTTTTATTTGGATAATAATCAAGGTCATTATAAAAATATTTAAATATATCTGATATTGATATTAATAAATATTAGAACCTTTATTTTCTCTTATAATGATCACAACAACCATCACATCATTTACATTTGAATCTGATTATCTGAGTCTAGAAATCATTTTATTAAAAAACATCCATATTTCAGAAAATTTTTCCTTTATGCATGAAATCATTCATACCATTGAATTTTTTTAATATAATATTTATCATAATCTATCATATAATTAAACATATTATAAGATCCCATTCATTAAGAAATATCAATATTTCTAACCACCAAAATATGATGGGTATGTATATGATTGGTCGTAAATCTTTTCATCTAATCATATTCTCAATATGATTATCAGCTATTTTTTTCCAAGATTACATAAAAAATATAGCATCACAAGTTTTACAACTTACTTTTGATTTATAGTAAATAAAACTCCACAAATCATCAACATTTCTCTATAAGATCCATGCAAAATCAGAATCATTTACACATTCATCTTTTTTATCAATTCTGGAATTAGGGTTTGTCTGAAGAACCTTATCCCACGAAAAATATTTCAATTTTTATTACATTCTTATGAATTGTGAGTCTCGTTTTATGAATATAATTTTAATTTCAATAATCACCAAAATAGTGAGGTTATTTCTCTTTCATTGATATTTTCATTGACAACAACAGAGGATACCTACATATGAAAATATTCAATAACGGCTTCTTCCTAAAAATATCCCATTTGAATTTTTTTTATCATCAAAGATTCCTAAATAACTGAATATTTTGACCCTAAACAATGGTTAAAATATTTACAATTCAAATCCCACTTGAGCTAACTCAGTTAAGGAAAAAAGAATCATTTATAGAAAAACCATGTTGGCCAAAAGTTGTGACTCTTGACAAATATCCACAAAATTATTCTTCTTATATTTTACATATATTTTCTCATCAGGTTTTCTTCTTCAATATAATTACTCACTTTTCATCTGCATCTATTATTCCTCTTATTTCTTCCACATCTTTTATCCCCCATCTTTATTTCCTCATCTTGGCTCTACATATTCATCTTCTATTGAATGAAATTTTTCCTTACAACCACTCTATCATATATATAGACTAATTCATTCAATTATATTCTGGATTTATAGGTAACCCAATAATCCCCCATTATAGATAATTTATTATATAAGGATAGATTCGGGAAACAATAATTCCTCATATTTGTTTCTTCAGCTAAAATCCACATCCATTCTTCAAATGATTTAATTATTTTTCTTAAAATTTTAATATTTTATTCCCCATCTTGTCTATGATTATTCAACATACCTAGAAGGCATAAATTTTATTTGTTAAAACCACTCAAATATATATGTAGAATAGTTCATTCACTTAAATTTTGAATTAATATATTATTGACAACCCTCAAACTTATGCAGTATTTATTCCGAAAGAATTGATTTATGAAACAAGTATCCCCTTGAAAAAAAAAATCTATGATAAGATGAGTGGCTAAAAACAGATACCTCATACATGGTGAGAATGAGGGTGGATTCCCATGTTCATCCTTCATTTATAAAACTGATCATGGGAAATATTTTTGTAAATATATTTGTAAAATGTTCTATTATAGGAACATACTCCAGATTCATTTCATTATTCTACAAATATTCTTTAATGATGTGGAACATTAACTAAATATGTTTCGCAAGATCATGTTGTAATGGATTCATTGTAAGGTTTGAAGAACATTGATTATCACATCCCATGTTAATGGGGATATTAAATCAACATGTATGTATCCTAACCATGTTTTCATACACATATATGGGTTTTATCCTTTGTGGTAGGAATGTATTATGATTTATCACAGCTAAGAGTTACTTATTTTTAATTTGAATTCCAACTAACATAATATTTCCATTGAATGAAAAACCCACTTCATTTGGTTCTTCTAAAATCAAAATATCCATCCCAATGCACATGTAATACAAAAAAATAAATACCATATAATCTATCAATCAAGATTCTAAATATTTTTTTGTCTTTGATATATCTATGAATTACTTTTCCAATGATTAAATATGAATCTTTTTTATCAGTCTAATATCTAGAACATATGATGACATCATAAATAATGTTTGGTCATGAGAATGTAAACAATAAAAAACATGCAATCAACTTAATAAACTATTTCTAATCAACATCCTTTATTTATCCATATTTATAAAACATGAATTCCATTAAAATTGTTGTTGAAATATGTTTTTAATTTTCAATACTGATCATCTGATGTTGTTCCATAGCAAAAAAATCTTGATAAATAAAAATTTATTTATTATAATGTAAAATTTTAACCTAATAATTTATATCATTTCTCCCCGCATTGACATCCCAACAGTTTTCATCTCATTAGAAAATATTTTAGAACATTTTACATAATTCCAATCAAAGATATATTTATAAAAAAACAATTAAAAATGAGGGAAAAATCATCACTATCCTTGTTTTCATGATTTATATAAACGATTCATTTCTAGTTATATATATTCTTAAAGACAGTATCCAATTTAGAAGAACATGATAACAGTTCATGTTTCATACCATATAAGGATATTATAGCATACACACATTACTTTAATCATTCCATAAAAATTAATACATGTTTTTTCAATATAAACATTCCTATTAAAACCCTATTAAAAAAATTCATACTTCACATCCATTAGTAAAATTTTCCAACATCACTGTGAAACATTATCATGAAAGGTTCTTATTGTTTAAAACCATTCAACTGGAGAAACATCTTATCAAAATCAACACCTTCATTTTTTGAAACAGTTTCACACTAATTTTCATTGTTCTTCATCTCTTCACCACATTCATTTAGTTTGTTCTAGAAAATCATCACTGTACCAATAACATTATTTTATATTTATTTATTATTTATTACAAATTATCATTCATTTATATCTTATCATGATCTTCATTCATAGCCTAATCCCATTTAGATAACCAAAAGCATCATTCAAATCATTTAGCTCATCATTTGAATACAAAGATGAATTTATAATAGCTGTTGATGTTCTTAATGTTTAAACCATCTCATTTAGATCAGAAATAATTATTTGATTCTCTACTAACATCCTAAATGATGGATGATATATTTCTATTTAAACCTCATCACAAGAAATATCTGAGCCCAATTATTATTCTCGAGTATGACTACCACTATCAGAATCTTTATCAGAATTGTTAATAAAAAATTTGTTATTATTGTCAACATCCTTATCAGCAAAATTAGTATTTATATTTCAGATTATTAAAAAACATTTAAATCAATAGAACAAATAATTTTTTATTTAATTGTTTTTGAAAAATATGAATCATCTACCTTTTAGAGAATTACAACAAAAATTTTTACCATTACCTCTCTACTCAATCATTCCAAGGAACCCACCTTTCTTAAAATTGATGCACTGACTCCCGAAAACACTTATGTTTTTAAAAAAATGTAGATTTCCATAAAACATTTCATTTGGTGTCATATCTAAAATCTCTTATTGAAGCATCATTTTTGTATATACAATGTAAGAATAATGTATTTCCTCCAAATGAAATGAAATATAAAATGAGCATATAATATATTTATCCCAATTTCAACATGTCTTCTATTAACCCATTCAAAAAACCATTTTGTTAAGAATGTATGGTGATATAAACACATTCTAACATTTATGCTTTTAATTTTGAAAATTTATATTATTAATTTTTATAATCAACTCCATTATCAATTATTAGCATATTCACTAAATACCCAAATTCCATATTATCTTACCTCTAAAAACATTTAATAATTTCTCGATAATCTATCTTATTTTTATTATACATATATAATGAAATGAGTGTTAAGTCATCAGTAAAAATAATTATGTACTTTTATAAACTAGTTTATTTCTTTCTCATTGGAATGTTGATATATTAAATGGAGATGTTTTAGGGTTTGTTTTGAACAAATCTCTATATTGTTAGACACTGAATTTATAAAATCTACATTCTGAAAAATAGCAAAACGCCAATGTCTTCTTAGTAAAATATCATGAATTTCACGAACATTGTCCAACATTGATGAATTTCTACCATTTCATTGAAACATGTGTCAAATCTATTTATACAAAAAATGATTTTCTTCCACTATAACCATCTAATGATATTATTTAGTTTAACAAACATCGAAGAAGATTACTTTTATACAACAGCATCTAGTAACATACTTTCCATCATCATCAATTTTCATAACATACTGATATAATGTGATAATAAATTTGTTATGATCTTCGAAAAGATGTGAAACACTCATCATGTTGTGTTTCATCCCATCAAAATTTAATTCATACATGGTTTTCATCATTTTATTACCAATGATTGTTGATCCAACATCTTTGATACTAATAGATTCACCATTTAAAAAGGTCACTATTTATTTTTTTAGTTTATTCACATTCATCCACAACATTATGTCTCCCTTCCTATTTGAAAAAAAAAATATCAATAATAAAAATAAACTATATTTCAATATATTACTTCGCTACATCATCAATATGTTCTTTTTATTATAAATTTTCATTTTTTACCTTGGATTTTTCAGTATTGTTAAGAATATTATGTTTTGTCAGCAAAAAAAATTAAGCCCATAGAAATATTTATAAAATGTTCACATAAATAATAAAGACTATTTAGAGTTTTAAATACATTTTCAACATTACCACTAAAATTATTGGGTCCCATCATAAATTAATTTTCAGAAATCTTCTTTTGAGAGTATTGGATCACACTAAACACTTACATTCCAAGATATAGGGAATATAAATAATTTTTTTGGTTAAAACAACACATAGTTTTCAATAGTCTAATTATACCAAAATTACAATAGTATCCATAGAAAGTGTAATCTCCTTTAAAAAAAATTTGACCATTGTTGTGAGTATGCTTATCATCATCCTTCATAACATATCATGTATCACCATGAACCATTATACATTCAAACGAAATAATAGTCATCATCGTAGATTTCAATATACATTTATTGAAACCATAAGTAACATAATATTTTTTAGAATGCGAATGTTTAGAAACATCTTAATTATACACTTTGAAAATATTGTACATATTAAAATTTTCTCATCTTTCTTCTTCTAAAGAACAATTTCATCATTATTATCTTCCATTTAAGGTATATTTTATTGAACATTATTTGGTTTATAATTCTTATAGAACTCACTATATTTAGAATTATAATTATTGAATAATATATCCTTATATTTAGTATTATAATGTTCTTGTTTAACAAGTTCTAGTTTTTTTTCTTTTTCATTATTCTTAACTTATAGTAATTCATTATGATTATTTTCTTTCTCGGGAAATTTCATCATATATTAAACACCATTTGTTATATTTACATTCATATAAAAAAGACAATATTTATTTTTTAGGAATAGTAATATCCTAACATCATGTTTCGTATTCCAAGACTTATAATCATTCTTAGACATTCTATTAATTCGTCATTAAAAAAATTAAAGTTGATTTATTCTTCTTTAGAATTACAGCTTATGAATTTTTTTTCACGGATGAAATAAATCCATTCCCTCAATTGATAATAGATTTTTTTTTTCATATTTAGGTTTACTAACTTATTCTTTTTAATCATTACAATAAATTATTCTTCATTTATATTTGAAGAACTTTTCCCTCGAGGAATAGATTTATCCTTGCCACATTATTTTTCGATGACCTTCTTGGCCTTCATTATTCTTCCCTAATATCATCATCATTCTTTAATCATGTAAAATTATCCACAATGTTACCAACATATCACAATTACAAAAAAATCATGGGATTTATTTCCTTATATTCACACATAAATATTCAAAACGTTTAGACAAAAATTTATAAAAATTCATCATGTTTTTTATATAACGCAATTTCTGAGTTGGTGTCAGAAAAATAATGTTCCTTTAGAACCTTATTAGAAATTTATTTTATGGAATATTTTGAATGATATTTTATTATTATCTTATTTTCCATTTAATATTTTTTCACTTAACATATCATTAATAATGAGATTTTCATAAAGATCATTTAGAGATAGATATTTGTGAAATCTATTTTTAGATTAGGAATCCATTCCATTAAAAATTTTAAGAATGAATCATAAAATAATGTCAAAAACTGTAGAATCATATAAAATTTTACCAAGACAACTGATAGTGATGAATTTTCATTAACAATGCCAAAGAATTAACCAACAGATTAATATCCACCTTTGAGGATATATTCATAATTTAGTATCCATATTTACTAATTTTCCTTATATAGTTTTTATTGAGTTCATAAATGTATTTCGCTTTATCCTATACATCATCTAAAGTGGAAACACCATTCAATCTTTAAAACTCACATTTAGAATGTGATGATAGTACTACATTTTTTTCTCTTCAATAATTATCATGATTCTTATTATGGAAATGTGTAGGGGGACACTTATAATCAAAATGTGGATATCTAAATATTGTTTGATCAGGAACATAATACACATTTGATTTTAGATAAGTGATTATTTTATCCTTATAGATATGATAAATGATTCCATAAAAGATCTGAATCCCCGTACTATTTAGACAATTGATATTATCGATCACATATTCCCTTTAAAGCTGTCACGAGCTGTCCCTTGTGGACTAATCCGTTACTACCCCAAGCCCACCATCCATAGTCCATGGGTTGGCTACTAGCACCAGAATGAGATACACCTAAAACGGGAAAGCATTTCCTTTAAACCGGTACAAACACACATCTATGAACACAATAATATGAAACCACGAAGAAAAACTATAGTAGAACAATAGTGTAGTGAACGAAAGGTGGTAAAATAGAATCCCCAATGAAAGATACAACTCCAACAATAAAAATAGAAATAGATCTTGCAATCATCCAATAAGGATCCTACATGAATGTTAGGTACGTCTCATCTCCACATCTCTCCATGTCAGCCACTCTCCTCCATGAAGTGTATGGTCCTATCTCCCCCATGTATCAGCCATTATTCTCATCATTAGCACATGAAACAAAGAGGTGTGGGTGAAGCTCGTGCAAGGGTGAGTATCACAATACCCAGTAGGGACCATGAGGATAATGAAGTTCTCTTTGAAATCCAAATAGGAAAACCAAAAAGCATGATCTCAATCACAATGCACAAATAAAAAGACACATCTTAAACCAGATATACTCATGTCATCCACAAAGAAACATAACGCCCCGAACAAAATACATTTCAAGGATTTCTATAGAAGGATCAAAGCACAACTCAAGGACCATGAGTACACACTCCATGAACTGTCCATCCATGATGGCACCCATCCGAGAGTTGGAGTCTATTCAGTATAACTGAACCATTCCTAATAGAACATCCAAAAGGTCTTGCTCTATCAGGTATATTCAGCTAGAACTGCCTTTAGTTCCTAACATTATTGGTCAAATAGTCCAAGTCTTGTTCCTGAGGTTAGTCCAAGGGAAACTGTGTGAATATTCACACACCTAGACATTATTTCCTACTATCGAGGGAGCTCAAACTCCCCTAAAGGACCCTATCTCCATTGCTACTTGGATATGGGGGAGTACTACTCCATAGGTGAGGGAATTCACCCTATCTGGTAAGGGAGTACAACTCTGTTGATTGATTGTTTTGGAAGACCAGTGCCCTGGTTCTTTAGGTGAGTACTTATGTAACAACGCATGTTTCCACAATACGTTTCCCTCTGAATAATGTAATAGCTTATGTTGTATGTATCATAGAGTTTTTACACACCATGACAAATCAAAGTAGCCATTATGAAGTGTAATACTCACTTTTGGTTTTTTGTGAATTTTATTTTTCAAAATGGACTTCATTTTCAAATTATAAATATCAAAATTAACTTTGGGTGAATTTTTTGTACTTCTCTGAAAACTATCAATATTTTATGAATAGTAAAAAATACTATTTTATTACTTAAAACTAACATTATATTTGAATAATTTGTTATTTTATTTAAATTTATATTAGGTAAAAATAGATTTCTAATATATCTATATGTTCAATGTAATTCATTTGAGTAATTTTATTATAATATTAGATATATAAAATTTTATTGAACTTTTTAGCCTCTTTTACCCACCTTCTGGGAACATTTTCACATTTGCGTAAAATGTAATTTCATCGCTTTGGTGAATTAAATTTCAAAAATCTGAGAGAAAAGGATGATATTAGTAAGTAAAATTTGGTTCAATAAGATGTAAACATTTTTTGGTGAGTAGTAACTTATGACTCGTATTTACCACAATTAAAAGTAAATAGGGAAATTAAAGGTAAAAATGTTATTATAATTACCCAAAACATGTCCTAATTATATTAGATAAGTGTATTTCGACCAAAATCAACATTAGGAATAAGATATGATCCTTTTGGTCCAATTGGATTAGATTAGAACATTAATTATTATTTTATTTCAAGAAGAATTTAATGTTATAAATTTATGGTTTAATAACTAAACCATTTTTAATATAGGTTTATACATAAGATAAATTCAATTGTAAATATTGATTTTAAATCTAAAAATATTTCCTAAATAATGATATTTAATTTATAAATTTTAGACATTAAATAATTAATGTTATTTTTGATACAATATTGATGTCGTAATTACATTATTTATGAATGATTAAAATAATTGATATTAAAAATATATCCATATTTATGTAAATTGAGACATATGATAAATTAAACTAAATTTATAGGTTAACATGAAATGTTAGTGTTTCTTAAGTGATTTTTTTGAAATTATCTTGCAGTTTTGACTTTCGCAACAACAAAATACCAACTAATAGCAAAATTGACATAAATGAGTTTTTTTTAAAAATACTTTATTATAAATTTAAATAATATTCCTAAAAAAAATATGGTTTGGCCAAAGGACATATATAAGTTTATATATATTAATAACTATGCACTTGGGTTTCCCTTGGATTTTTATATTAATATTATTAACCATTTAATAAAATAATACAAGAATACATGGTAAAAGTTAAACTATTTTACTAAGAGTTAAATCTAAAATATAAGGCTAATATGGTGAACTAAACCTATAAAAAATATATCGATTGAGAGCTTTTCGACCCATCCCAACCTTATCCAATAAATAAATCATTTTGGAGCCATTATAAACTGAATACTAATGTATAGTTAAATAATAATTCAAGCTTTTCCTAAAGTGACCTTCACCTATCTTATTGAAATGTACATCCCTTCTCTCAAAATCACATTCTAAAGCAATTTGGATCAGCAAAAATATACTAATATATCATCCCAAATACCCTCACTTCTATCTAGAGACCTTACATTGATCATAATTCCATCCCACGTTTCCCATTTGATATTCTAATAAGGAATCTCTTAAATAAAATGTAATAATTTCACCACCTCTTTCAAAGTTATGTTTTTATTCCATTTACATTATTTTTATTTTTTATGTACCAAAATAATAACTCCTGTACATTATACAAATTCTGATGTTATTATAAATATTGTACAACTATATTCATTATTCTATCCAACCTTTGAATGACATGTCACCATTCATGCTTACATACGACTTACCGTCTCCACGACATGGTGTTGTTTGTTATTCAAACACTTAATTATTTGGATAGGTATAAAAATGAGTATAAAAGATATAAAAAATAAATATAACATGTTTTTTATTATATATATGTTATATAATATCCAATTACATATTATTTCACTTTCAATACAATGATATTATCGATTGTGCGTGCGTACGGATTACCGTCACCACGAAATCGATGAAATTCATTCTCCATCGTAACAATACAAGAATAATTTTCATTTAAAGGTTAAAGATAATTTTTTAATATCATTATGTATATGAATCAAATACCTCCTATCCAAACATGTCTTATGTAAACAAGAATATAACAGAAGACGAATTTGTTAAAAACCGATTCAATGATGTTATTGAAATATTATTAACAAAGCAATATTAAAATATCATATATGATATCATATTTATATATGTGGTTATTTTATAATTTAATAATAGTTACTTTACTATTATACTAGAGGTTAATGTACCCCCTACAAATGAAAAGTACATGGTAAATATTAATTCTATAATCTCTTTATTATCTAAGGTTGTTTTTACATAAGTGTCTACTGGGACCTCTTTGTCATCCACAACTACGTTTCATAAAAATGAATTGAAAAACATTTCTTAATATTTCCTCATCTATGGGTTAAATTATTTTATACCCTAGTTTGAATTTTTATATTATTTTAATAATGTAATATTTCAGTCATTTTCTGAATAAGGTCACGTATGACATATTCGACAAAATTAGGGAAAAACTATTTTTTTTATCTTATTTGGTGAGTGTTTCTATTTTCTACCATTATAACATATTTAAAGCTTCCTGACAACCATATGATAATATTTTAAAAATAATGGATTTCTATTATAATTATGTGACATTTAAATGATTTCAAAATAGAAAGAGACATTTCCATCAATTAGTTTTTATTTCATCTATATCAACATCCTTTGATGTATTTTACACTTTTTTGAAGTTGATTTATTATAATACAATAGTTCCTATTTTGTTGAATTTTTTGTGATATTTTTGAATATGGATGTGTTATTTTAATACCATTAATGGTTTATGGTTAATGTTTAAACATATCATATGTTTGTTTTAATATGAATTTTTATGTTATGTGACAAAATATTCATATGAGGAATGCATGGGACTTATTATGTGATAGGTGGAGCCCGCTATATCTCCTTGATGCATCTATAGGTCTCATGAGACAAACTAGTGTTTTTGCACAAGGCCATGACAATATCTTCTTTGTAGTTTGGTCATGAAGACTTGAATATGAGGTTATGATTTCTGGAATTTATGCATTCTATCATTATGAAATTGTCTATTGATATTGCATTTGATCATTCATCGGGTAGAATATCAATGTGAATATGTAAAGGGAATTACTTGATATATATATGCCATATTATATTGTTATTTTTACAGATCATCTGAGCTCAACCCTTTCTATGTTTTATTTTTCCCAGTATGTGAAAGGGTATATTATGACTAACCTATAGGGATAGTATAATGGGTATGAATGTGGTCAATGGAGAAAATATTGTTGTTGTTTTTCATTTTATATTGTTATGTAAAACATATGTATATATATATTACTACCATGGATACTATACTGATCAGTCGCTCGGGACAGAATTCCTTGTATCATGTCAATGTTATGTAATAATTCACAACAATAGGGTAACTGGTGTTGGGGCATTACAGATGGTATCATAGGATGTTTAGTAAAATCATTGGAAACTAGATTTTGAATAAAAACATTATTATAGATCAATATACTAAGATAGAGGTTGAGGATTCATATTGAAAAACATCCTATAATTTTGGTAATATAGATATTTTGTGTATTTTACAAGAAATACATCCCTGTATAGATATGAGCAGGTAGAGGTCGCTCTGGAAGAGATGTACCTAGGAATGAAAACCCTGACAAGGAGTTTCGGTCTTGATGCAGGTTTTCCTAGTTCATAACAACAAGACATTATCTACTCTTGGTTTTGAATCTCAATGGGGACATGTTTAGGATAAATCACATTTTCATTACAAACCATTATGAAGGATTTATGAGTATATACCTCCTCAATGATTTTTTTTATTATGGATTATATCTATAAATGACACAATTTGTGATAAGTGTTTTACAAGTTTGGAATTATATATTGTGATTCATAAAATAATCTAGTGTATTCCATTATTTATAAATGGAACATAGTAAATGAAATGAAATCCATATCAATGAACATAATCCATGTAGGGATTTGCCTCCTGTAAATGGTAATTATTTTGGAATTGGTGATGCGATAGGTACTTACTAGATTATCACAATATTGGGGCAACTCGCTCTGGTTATGAATAATAAATATACACATATGAAGAACCCTGATCCACAACATGAAGGATCAATGAAAGACCACTTCATGAGGAAAGAAACAAAAAAAATTCAGTGGCGTAACAAATCCATTTCTAGCTAAGCTATGAATATGTTCTTTAGAGAAAATATGTCATGCTTTGGAGAGTAGCGAACGAGAAAAGGTATTAAGGGAAGTTTATCACCCCATGAGAGATGAAAATCAATGGAGGTCATAAATTCAAAACAAAAGGTTGATTAAGAAGTGTCAAATATGAAATAGAGGGAGTTTAATGCGATTTCCATATAAAAATGATTTACTTTTGACGATTGAGCGGATATGGGAAGGTGATTTTTTAGACTGGGGCAAAAAGAAGTTTAAAGTGTCACAATGTATGAGGCTAACATTACATGGTTAGCATGACATACAAAAGATTATATACATAACCCAAGGAGATTGATTATTCGATTCTTTTTTTGAGTAAAATCTATATCATGTTGAGAATTAGTCTCACAATCCTTATAATCAGACAAATATATTGTCTCTTGTGCTATCAAGACAAAAAAATTGTTAAGCGTTACGAATTTAAAGAAAATTCATAGATGAATAAATCTGTTAATCACTCTTTAAAAATAAATAAGGGGAATAAGGGAAAAGATGAATATCCATCCTATGGTAAATGTGGTAAGAATCACCCAGGCACTTTCCTGACATAAATGGGAGTATCTTACATGTGTGGTGAAAAAGGACCCCAAACTCTTGATTACTAGAGATAGAAAGAGGATGTAAATGTTTAGTTCTACAATTTTAGAGATATGGATAATTATGAAAAAAAATATCTTAAGAGGAATCCTATCTAAGAAAAGGCCAAGGGAGAAGGAAAATACATATAAGATCACTACTACGGAAGTTGAAGCTATGAAAGACGTGGTAGAAGATAATTTAATAATATCCTCATGTTTATCCAAAGCTTTATTTGATTCTTGATCATCACATTGCTTCATATCTTCCATGTTTTCATTGAAAATTAGATATTCTCAATTTATTTAACAAGGGAATGGTCTATCAAATCTTTTAAAGGAATTATCACTACAACATATTTTTTCAAGCATTTATTGATAGGGAATATAAATGTTCTTTATCTAGGGATCTCATCATCATACCCAAGATTGAATTTTGAATAATCCTATGAATGGATTGGGTTTTGGACCATGCTGAAAAAAATTATTTTAAGTAAAAGTAGGTTACAATTTTCAATGATGCAAAGGAGTACCTTATCTTTAGAGATGAAATGTCACCATCTGATTCTTATCTAGATCCACCCCCACTCCTCTAGTAAATGCAATTATTGGGGAGGATGATAATGAAATAACTGTAGGTGAGGAAAATATTGGTAATATAGATAACATACATATTACACAAGTATATGTTGTTGTTTTTTCTGAGGATTTACCTGGACATCCTCCAGAATGAGAAATTATGTTTTCCATTCATTTAATTTCTTATTCAATTACCACATAGAAAACCCCTTATATAATGGCCAATGTAAAATTAGTTGAACTAAAGAAATAACTATAAGAATTGAGTAATAATGTATTTATTCATTCTAGTGTTTCTCCATGGGAAGCCCATGTTCTTGTTGTTCAGAAGAATGATGGATCTATGATTTTGTGCATTGACTACAGGGAGAAAAATGATATCAAAATAAATAAAATGTATCCCCAACCTTGCATTTATAATTTATTCGACAAAATTCATGCAGATCAATATTTTTAAATTATAGAAATCTGATTTGGATATCATCAGTTATGTGTGAAGAAGGAAGGCATTCCAAAAACAGCTTTTCAAACATGGTACGTGCATTAGGAGTTTATAGTATTTCCTTTTTTATTGACTAATACACCCTATGTCTTCAGGGATCTAATGAATAGAGTTTTCCAGGAATATCATAATGAATTCATAGAGGTATTTATTGATGATATCTTGGTGTAATCAAAAATATAATAAGATAATGAAAATCACTTGAGCACTATTCTTGTAACACCCCACGCTTCTACGGTATGCTTCTCTTTGAATATTGTGATAGTGTGTGTTATACGAAACATCGAGTTCTAACACCCCACAACCAATCAAACTAGCCGTTATGAATAATAATACCTACTTTTTGAAATAAAATTTATTTTATATTTCAAAATGGACTTCATTTTTGGATTCAGAATATCAAAATTATCCTAAGTTGAATTTTTGGTATTTTTCTGAGAACTTCCAATTTTTATGAATAGTGAGAAATACGTAAAAACTACTTTTTTAATCAAAATAATTTACAGTGATAAATTATACTATTGAGTGATTTTAATGTATAATTAAAATATATTTTTACCATTTTATCGAATGGTGTTCATTAGAATTAATTTCACTTTGATAATTGGACATAAACAATTGTCAATCTTTTGATATATATTGTTTCTTAAAAACACGCTATTTGTCGTGATAGCGGGAATTAATTATAAAATTAATTAACGAAACTTATATGTTTTTAATTTTTCAAAATAGACAACATTCTTGAATTCAGAATATCAATAATAGCTTAGGGTGAAATTTTGGCATTGTTCTGAAAGACTTCAATTTTTTATGAATAGTGACACCACTAAGTGGTAGTTAAAAACTGAATTTTTCATAAAACATAATTTTACCACATCTGTGAGTGGAATTTCGAAAATCCGAAAGACATGGTTAATATCAGGTTGTAAAATGTGGTTCAATAAGATGAAAATAATTTTTGGTGAATAGTAACTTTTTACTTTTATTTACCACGGTTAATAGTAAATAGGGTAATTATAGGTAAAAATGATATTAATATTACCCTAAAATATGTCAAAATTCTATTGGACAAGTTTATGTCGATCAGAAACAACCTTAGGAGTAAACTATTATCATTTAGGTCCACTTGGATTAGATTAGGACATTTATTATTATTTAATTCAAAGAAGAGTTAAGAGAGTTAAAATCAATGTTTATTTACTAAAACATTTTTAATATAGGGTTATACACAATATAAATTCAATTTAAAATATTAATTAGAATGATAAAACGATTTCCTTCATAATGAAATTTTATTTAAAATTTTTAGACATTAAATAGGTTAATTTATTTGTGACACAATGATGACGCAGTAATTACCATAATAGTGAAAATATTAAAATAATTGATATTATAAATACCCACATAAATATAATTTGAGACTTTTTGTGAATTAATATAATTTTATATGTTAATATGACATGTTATGATTGACTTAATATACTTTTTTCTAGGTAATCAATCTTTATGATTTTCACAAAAATCAATTATTGAATAGTGTCAAAATTGACATAAAAGTGTTTTTAAAACAAATATTATATTATTAATTGATATTAAATTCCTAAAAATCTAAGGTTCAGCCAAGAGACTTATATCATGATAGGTGTATCATTTATTGACCACTTGGGGGTATCTTAAAGGTATATAGTATGTTTATTAACCATATGATATAAAAATACAAAGAGACATTGTAGAAGTGAAACTAATTATCTTAGTGTTAATACTTAATGATAAGGTTAATATAGTAACCCAAACCTGTCTAAATTCTATTGGTTGAGTGGTTTTCGACCCATCGCCACTTTAAACTTTAAATAATCCACTTTGGAGCCATTAGGAACCGAATATTAATTTATTATAAATTAATATTTCTAGCTTTTCCAAAGTTTCCCCTCACCCCTCTTATAAAAGGGAACACCCGCTTCTCACTAATTCACACATTAAAATCCTTTTTGTTCGGCCATACCCTTCCCAAATACACTTTCAACTTCCCTCACTACAACCTAGAGGCCATAGTTTGATCAGAAAGACAACCTAAATAGCCCTTTCGATCAAATCAAAAGGAAGAACCCGAAGAAGAGGTAATATTTGACCAACCTTTTTCAAATTCATTTATTCTTCAACTTCTTCTTTAATTGTTATTCCCATTCTAAAATAATGAATCCAGTGTCTCCTATATAATTTAATATTATTATAGATATGTTACAACCATATTCATTATTCTATCCATCCTTTGAATGACATGTCACCATACGTGCGTATGTACGGCTTGCTGTCTCCATGTCGTGGTGTAATTGTTATTCAATATATTAATATTTGGATGGTTTTAATAATGAATTGTAATTCATTTAAATAATAAATATAAAATTATAATAATTCTTTATATATGATATACTTTACTATTATATGTTATTTTAATATCAAAAGAATGATTTTGTCGCTCGTGCGTACGTACGGACTACCGTCTCCACGAACGCGATGAGATTCATTCTCCATCGTATCCATTCAAGTATAATTATCATTTGATGATTTAAAAATAATTTTTAAGGACATGATATCATTCTGGATATGAATAAGATACAACCTATCCATGAAAAACATGGCTTACATAAAAAAACATATAAAAGAAAACAAGTAAGTTAACACCCAAAACAATGATAATGCGAAGATATTATTAACAAATCAATGTTAAAAGATCATTTATGATATCATATTAATGTATATGATTCTTGTATAATTTAATAACAATAATTTCACCATTATACAGGAGGTTAACATACCCCCAACCAAGGAAAAGTACAAGGTAAGGGTTTATTTTGCAATCTCTTCATTATCTGAGGTTATTTATACGTAATTATCTATTGGGATTTCTTTATCATCCACATTCATGTTTCTTAGAAATTTTTTTCAAAACATTTTTACTATTTACATTAATATGGGTTAATATTATTTATACCTTTTTTTTAATTTTTAAAATAGGTTTATAAATGAATCTTTCTATCATTTTCTAAACAATGTGTTTTTTATCCTTTTCGACAGAATTAAGGTAAGAATGTTTTTTTAACTTATACGGCAGGTGCGGCTATTTTCCACCGTTATAAAATATTCGAAGCTTACCTTACAAGCTTATTAAAATATTTTCATAAAATGTTATATTTTATAAACATATTACTCTTAAATTATTTCAAATTAAAAAGAGATATTACTCTAAAAAGAGTTTTGATTTAATCAATGTCAACATCCTTTAATGGATTTTACGCTTATTTGAAGTTGATTTAATATGATACAAAAATTGTATATTGTATATAAGGTTTTGTGATATGTTTGACTATGGATGTGTTATTTTTATACCATTCATGGTTTATGGATGAAGTATCAACATTTTGTATGCTAGTTTTAATACGAATGTTTATGTTATGTTTAAACCTGTTCATATGAGGATTGCATTGGACTTAATATGTGACAGGTAGAGCCCGCTGTAGCTCCTCGATGCATCGGTAGGTCTAATGAGACAAACTAGTGTCTTGGAACAAGGCCTTGGAAAAATATTATTTGTAGTCCTGGAACGAGGCCTTGGCTATGTGGTTATGATAGTCTGGCATTATGCATTCCATCATTATGAAAGTGGTTATTGCATGTGATTATTCGATTAGTTGAATATCCATGTGAATAAGTAAATGACATTATTTCATTTTATTTTTTCCATTTTATGTTTAAGTTCATGTTAAAAAGGGATTTTGTTTTAGTTATACATTTCCTTAAATGTTTATTCTTACTTATGAATGTTTCCGCTATATTGTTATCCTTACTGGGCGTTTGAGTTCACCCATTTTCTATGTTTAATTTTTCATAGGATGTGAAGAAGTAAATTATGAATGACCTACAGGGTTAGTATGAGGGGATAAGAGTGTCTAACATGGAGAGTATGTTGTTGTAGTATTCATTTTTATGATGTAATGTAAAACATTATGAATATATCTAGTTATTCCAAGGATAGTAAACTAATCGGTCTTTTGAGATTTGATCTTTCTTGTGATCATGACAGTGTTATGTAATAATGCACCGACTCTGGGTAACTGGGGTCGGGGCGTTACAGTTGGTATCCGAGGAAGTTAAGTACAAACCTCGGAAGCTAGATTTAGATAAACTCTGATTATAGCACACAGAACAAAGATGGACTTTGAGGATTACTATAGAAGAACATCCTTGAATTTTGGTATTGTAGAGATTTTGTGAGTTTTCCGAGCAATACATCCCTGACTGGATACGAGCAGGTAAAGGTGGCTTCGGCACAAATGCACCCATGGGTAAAACCAGAAAACACCGCTTTGATCTAGACTCGAACGGGAACTGGTGCACGACAACAGGCCTTGCTGCACTCTTGGTTACGACAATCCCGAGGGATATGCTTAGGATAAATCTAATTTTCTTTACAATTAATTAGGAACGATTTATGAGTATATAATTTCTCAGAGAAAACATTTTTATGATTATGGATTATATCCAAGAATAGTACAATTTATGTTAAGTGTTTTATAAGTATGTAATTATGTATTTTGATTCATAAACTGATCTAGTTTATGCCATTGTTTATAAATGGTGCCTAGTGGAGGAAATGGAAACCATATCAATGCACGCACTCCATGTAGGGATTTCCCTCCTGCTCAAGATAATTATAGTGGAGCTGGTGATGCAACTGGTGCCGATCAGCTAATCACCATAGTGGGACAACTCACACAGGTTATGAATAATATCCTTACGTGTATGAAGCACCCTAATTTGGAGCATGGAGGATCAATGTTAGATCGCTTCATGAGGAAACGACCACCAGCATTCAATGGGAGTACAAATCCCTTAGTATCTGAGCAATGGATAAATTCCCTAGAGAAAATATTTCAGGCTTTGGGGAGTAGTGAAAGGGAAAAAGTTATCATGGAAATTTACCGCCTCACTAGAGATGCTAATCAATGGTGGTAATTGATTCAAAACACAAAGGAAGATGACGAAGTATCAAATATGTAATGGAGGGAGTTCAATGTTCTGTTTTTAGAAAAATACTTTCCTTGCGACCATCAAGAAGATATGGAAAGACAATTTCTAAGTCCAATACAAAAGGAGGATTAGAATGTCACAAAGTATGAGGCTAACTTTACAAGATTTCCAAGGTATGATGAAGATTATATACGTAACCCAAGAAGTAATATTTATCATTTCTTTGATGGGTTAAAACCATTTCTCCATTGTGCATTAGTCTCACAATCCTTCTCGTCGTATGAAGACATTGTCACATGTGCTATCAAGACCGGAAAGTAATTATCTAAGTCTTATGAATTTAATGAAAAGAAAGAGAAGAAGAGATATGTTGATCCATCTGGGAATGGAAATAAGGGTAAGAATTGAAAGGTTGAATATCCATCCTGTGGTAAATGTGCGAAGAAACACCCAAGTACTTGCTTGAAGGGAATGGGTGTCTGTTACAAGTGCGGTGAAAAATGACACCATGCTCGTGATTGCAAAGGGAAGAAGGAAGATACCAATGCTCAGTGCTACAATTGCAGGGAGATGGGACATTTTTCAAATGAATTTCCTAAGCATCAGGGGAACTTAACTCAGAAAAGGCCAAGGGATCAAGGCCAAGCTTATGCTATCACTACTGCTGAGGTAGAATCTACGAAAGACATGGTGGTAGGTAATTTAATGGTTTCCTTATGTTTAGAAAATGCATTATTTGATTCTGGATCATCACATTGTTTTATATCTTCCCAATTTGATAAGAAAATTAGATATTTCCAATTTGATTTAACAAGAGAGTTGTCAGTTAAAACTCCTAAGGGAAGTATCATTGAAACAATGTTTTGTGAATCGGTCCCCATTAGAGAACATAAATGTTCTTTATCTGCTGATCTCATCATTATACATATGATTGAGTTTGATATAATCCTCAGTATATACTGGATTTTAGACCATGATTCGAAGATTTATTGTAAGAAGAAGGAGGTTACGATTTTTTATGATGATGATGATGAGGGACACCTTATCTTTAGAGCATAATCGTCACCAGCTAATTCATATCTATATCGACCCCCAGTAGCTCAACTAAATTAAATTATTGGGGAGGAAAAGAATGAAATGACTGTGGGTGAGGAAAGGAATTTTAAAATAGTGGATGTACCTATTGTAAAAGAATATGTAGATTTATTTCTGGATGATTTACATGGACATCCTCCCGAACGATAAGTTGAGTTTTAAATTGATTTAATTCCTGGATCAAGGCCTATATCGAAGACCCCTTATAGAATGGCCACTATGGAATTAGTCGAACTAAAGAAAAAACTAGAGGAATTGATTAATAAGTGATTTATTCTACCTAGTGTTTCTCTATGGGGATCCCCTGTTCTTTTTGTTAAAAAGAAAGATGTATCTATGAGGTTATGTATCGAATACAGGGAGATCAATGTTATAACAATAAAGAACAAGTATTCCCTACCTCGCATTGATGATTTAATTGACCAACAACATGGAGATCAATACTTTTCAAAGATTGACCTTCGATCTGGATACCATCAGTTTTGTGTGAAGAAGGAAGACATTCCAAAGACAGCATTTTGAACCCGGTACGGGCATTAAAAGTTTACAATAATGCCTTTTGGATTGACTAATGCACCCTCTATATTCATGTATATGATGAATAGAGTTTTCAAAGAATATCTCGATGAATTTGTGGTGGTATTTATTGATGATATCTTGGTATACTCCAAAAGCTACAAAAATCATGAAAATCACTTGTGCATTATCCTGAAGACTCTGAGAAGACACGAATTATATGTGATGTTTAGAAAGTGGAATTCTAGCTTCAGGAGATTTATTTTCTTGGCCATATTTTCTCTAAAGATGGAATATCTTTTTATCATTATAAGACCAAGGCAATCCAAAAATGCCCTGCACCGACGAGTATAACTGAGGTACGTATTTTTATTGGTTTAGCAGGTCATTATCGATGTTTCATCCATAATTTATCCTGGTTGGATAATCCATTAACAAATCTCACATGTAAAGGGGTTATATTTTTTTGGACAAAAGAGTGAGAAGAATGTTTCCACGAACTGAAGAGAATATTAGTCAATTCTCCTATATTGACTCTACCATCGGGGAATGATGGGTACGTTATTTATAGTGATTCATCGAAGAATGGACATGGTTGTGTCCTTATGCACAATGATAGGGTTATTACCTATGCATCACGACAGTTGAAAATTTATGAACAAAACTATCCTACTCATGATCTCGAGTTTGCATCTGTGATATTTTCTTTGATGATATGTAGACACTACCTCTATGGTGAAATATGTGAGATTTATACTGATTAGAAGAGTTTGAAGTTTATTTTCTCACAAAAAGAACTCAACATGAGGCAAAGGAGATGTCTTGAATTACTCAAGGATTATGATTGTACAATACAATACCACCCGGGGAAAGCAAACAAGGTGGCAGATGCTTTGAGTAGAAAAGACCATGGAGTTTTGAACAATATGATAATTGAAAGGGATCCAATTTTCATGGATATAATGAAAATGGACATGAGAATAACAATAGAAGGTGAAACATCAATTCTTTCTCAAATAGTTTCCAAACCATATTTACTAGAAATGATTAAGAGTTCTCAGACCGATGATGAAAAATCTCAAAAAAAGATTAAAGCTTTGAATTATGGGAGATTGAGAGACTTTGTGTATGAAGATGGAATTTTGAAATTCGGGAAGAGACTTTGTGTTCTTTATATACCTGATCTAAAAAGGGAATTTCTGGATGATGCTCATAGTTCCAATTTCTCTATACACCATGGGAGAACCAAAATGTATAGAGACTTGAAGAAAGATTTTTGGTGGGACAAAATGAAGAGGGAGATTGCTGATTTTGTGTCAATATGTATGGTTTGCCAACAAGTGAATGCTGGAAGGCAACATCCTGGAGGAGTCATACAACCTCTTCCCATACCGGAGTGGAAATGGGACAATATCACGATGGACTTTGTCATGGGACTACCAAGGACTCTTAGAAGGAACGATGTAATATGGGTTAGTGTTGATCGTCTAACCAAGTCAGCACATTTTCTGGCTATAAGAGAAGATCTACCACTGGAACATCTATCAAGACTATATATTGATGAAGTTGTGAGACTTCATGGAGTACCCCTATCAATTGTTTCTGTTCATGATCCCCATTTTACAACAAGATTCTGAAAAGACTTCCGAAATCCTTGGATACTGAACTTCATTTGAGCACTACCTACCACCCTCAAACAGATGGTCAATCAGAAAGAACTATTCAAACCTTAGAAGACATGTTGAGATCCTACTCACTTAACATTAAGGGTATGTGGGATAAATATTTACCTCTAGTTGAATTTTCCTATAACAATATCTCCCATTAGAGTATTTAGATGACATCATATGAAGCATTATACAGAAAGAGATGTCACACACCAACCTGTTGGGATGACGTTGGTGAATGAAAACATGTAGGTTCTGAACTAGTGGAGGAAATAATGGTAAATGTGAAGGTAATCCAAAATCACATCAAAGATTCTCAAAGTAGGCAGAAGAGCTATGCCGATAATCGAAGGAAGGATTTGGAATTTCAAGCTAGTGATCATGTTTTCCTAAAGGTATCTCCATGGAAGGGAGTCATTAGTTTTTGTGAGAATGGTAAATTGAGTCCCAGGTACATTGGACCTTTCGAAATTCTAGAACAAATTGGGCATGTAGCTTACCCATTGGAAATGCCGCCACGTCTCTCCAAAGTTCATGATGTGTTCCATGTATCTCTATTGAGGAAATACATGTCTTACCCAACACATTTACTCACCTACGAGGAATTAGAACTGGAACCTGACCTGTCGTATTTTCAATATCCCGTCAAGATTCTTGATATGAGTGAACAAGTACTGAGAAATCGGATGACGCGTCTGGTAAAAGTTTTGTGGAGAAACCATAAGATGGAAGAGGCAACGTGGGAACCCGAGGAACTTATGATGAAGAACCACCCGAGTCTTTTCATGTGGTAGTATTCTTGAAATTTCAAATATGAAATTATTTGAAGGAGGGCAGAATGTAACACCCCAAGCATCTACGGTACGCTTCTCTATGAATAATGTGATAGCGTGTGTTATACGCAACATCGAGTTCTAACATACCAAAACCAATAAACTAGTCATTTTGAATAGTAATAACTACTTTTTGAAATTATATATATTTTATATTTGAAAATGGACTTTATTTTTGGATTCGGAATATCGAAATTATCCTATGTTGATTTTTTTTATTTTTCTGAGAACTTCCAATTTTATGAATAGTGAAAAATACTTAAAAACAACCTTTTAAATCAAAATAATTTATAGTGTTAAATTATACTATAGAGTGTTTTTAAAGTATAATTAAAATATATTTTTACCATTTTATCCAATGGTGTTCATTATAATTAATTTCACTTTGAAATTGGACATAAATAATTGTCAATCATTTGATATATACTGTTTTTTAAAAACACACTATTTGTCGTCACAGCGGGAATTAATTATAAAATTAACTAATGAAACTTATATGTTTGGAATATTTTAAAATAGACACCATTTTTGAATTCAGAATATCAATTATAGATTAGGGTGAAATTTTGGCATTGTTCTGAAAAACTTCAATTTTTTATGAATAATGAAACCACTATGTGGTAGTTAAAAAACTGAATTTTTCATAAAAATTAATTTTACCACTTCTGTGAATGGAATTTTGAATATCCAAGAGACACAGTTAATATCAATTAGTAAAATGTTGTTCAATGAGATGAAAATAAATTTTTTTGTGAATAGTAACTTTTTACTTTTATTTACCATGGTTTAATGTAAATAGGGTATATAAGGGTAAAAATGATATTAATATTACCCTAACCCATGTCTTAATTCTATTGGACAAGTGTATCTCGACCAAAAACAACCTTAGGAAGAAAATATTATCATTTAGGTCCACTTTGATTAGATTAGAACATTTATTATTATTTAATTGAAAGAAGAGTTAAGAGAGTTAAAATCAATGTTTATTTACTAAAACTTGTTTAATATAGGGTTATACATAAGATAAATTAGACTGTAAATATTAATTATAAATCTAAAATTATTTCCTACATAATTATATTTTATTTATAATTTTTAGACATTAAATATGTTAATTTATTTATGACACAACGATGATGCATTAATTATCATAATAGTGAAAAATTAAAATAATTGATATTATAAATACCCAAATAAATATAATTTGACACTTTTTATGAATTAAAATAATATTTTAGGTTATTATGACATGGTAGTATGGACTTAATTAACTTTTTTATATGTAATAAATCTGTTAGGAGTTTGAAAAAAATCAATTATTGAATAGTATCAAAATTGACATAAAAGTGTTTTTAAAACAAATATTATATTATTAATTGATATTAAATTCCTAAAATATATGTTTCGGCCAAGATACTTATATCATGATAGTTTTGTCATTAATGGACCACTTGGGGGTCGCTTGGAGGTATATAGTATGTTTATTAACCATATAATATAAAAATACAAAGAGACATTGTAAAAGTGAAACTAATTAACTTATAGTTAATACTTAATGATAAGGTTAATATAGTAATCCAAACCTGTCTAAATTCTATTGGATGAGTGGTTTTCGACCCATATCCACATTAACTTTTAAATAATCCACTTTGGAGCCACTAGAATCTGAATATTAATTTATAATAAATTAACATTTCTAGATTTTCCAAAGGTGCCCCTCACCCCTCTTATAAAAGGGCACTCCCCCTTATCACTAATTAACACATTCAAAACCTTTTGGTTCGGCCATCCCCTACCCAAAAACTCTCTAAAAATCCCTCAATACAACCTAGATGCCTTATTTTGATCAGAAATCCAACCTAAGAAACCCTTTTGAGCAAATCAAAAGGAAGAACCCGAAGAAGAGGTAATGTTTTCACCACCTTTTTTCAAATTCATTTCTTCTCCATCTTCTTCTTTCATTGTTATTCCCATTATAAAATAATTAATCCAGTATCTAATATATACTGTAATATTATTATATATATGGTACATCCATATTCAGTATTCTATCCATCCTTTGAATGACATGTCACCATACGTGAGTACGTACGGCTTGCCGTCTCCACATCGTTGTGTACTTGTTATTCAATATATTATTATTTGGATGGGTATAATAATTATTTTTAATTAATTTAAATAATAAATAAAACATGATAATGATTCTGTATATATGATATACCAACCTATTATATATTATATTAATATTAAATGAATGATATTGTCGCTCGTGCGTACGTACGGACTACCGTCTCCATGAATGCGGTGAGATTCATTCTCCATCATATCCATTCAAGTATAATTATCATTTGATGATTTAAAAATAATGTTTAAGGACATAATATCATTCTGGATATTAATAATAAACAACCTATCCATGACAAACATGAATTACGTAACAAAACATATAAAAGAAAATGACTAAGTTAACACCTGAAACATTGATAATACTAAGATATTATTAAGAAATCAATGTTAAAAGATCATATATGATATCATATTAAGGTATATGATTCTTTAATAATTTAATAACAACAATTTCACCATTATACAGGAGGTTAACCTACCCCCAACCACTGAAATGTACAAGGTAAGGGTTTATTTCGCAATCTCTTCATTATCTGAGGTTTTTTATACGTAATAATCTACTGGGATTTCGTTGTCATCCACATCCATGTTTCATAAAAATGTATTTCAAAACATTTTTACTATTTACAATAATATGGTTTAAAATCATTTATACCCTATTTTGACTTTTTATAAGAGGTTTATAAAGGAATACTTCTGTCGTTTTCCAAACAAGGTGCTTTTTAACCATTTCGACAGAATTAATGTAAGAATGTTTATTCTAACTTATACGGAGGGTGCCACTATTTTCCACCGTTATAAAATCTTCGAAGCTTCACTTACAATATTATAAGAATAATTTCATAGAAAATGTTATATTTTATAATTATATGACTCTTAAATGGTTTCAAAATAAAAAGAGATATTACTCTAAAAAGAGTTTGGATTTCATCTATGTAAACATCCATTGATGGATTTTATGCTTACTTGAAGTTGATTTAATATGATACAAAACTTATATATTTTATTGAAGGTTTTTTGATATGTTTGACTATGGATGTGTTATTTTTATACCATTCATGGTTTATGTATAAAGTATCTACATTTCGTATGTTAGTTTTAATACGAATGTTCATGTTATGTTTAAACCTGTTCATATGAGGAATGAATTGGAATTAATATGTGATGGGTGGAGCTTGCTATAGCTCCTCAATGCATCTGTAGGTATCATGAGACAAACTACTGTCTCGGCACAAGGCCTTGGAAAAATCTTATTTGTAATCTTGGCATGAGGCCTTGGCTATGTGGTTATGATAGTCGGGCATTATGCATTCCATCATTATGAAAGTGGTTATTGCATGTGATTATTCGATGAGTAGAATATCCATGTGAATAAGTAAATGGAATTATTTCATATTATTTTTTCCATAATATGTTTAAGTTCAAGTTTAAAAGGCTTTTTTATTAGTTATAAATTTTCTTAAATGTTTATTCTTACTTATGAATGTTTCCGCTATATTGTTATCCTTACTGGGAGTTTGATCTCACCCCTTTTTTAGGTTTCATTTTTCCAAAGATGTGAAAAGTAAATTATGAATGACCTACAAGGATAGTATGAGGGGATAAGAGTGTGGAACATGGAGATTATGTTGTTGCAGTTTTCATTTTTATGATGTAATTTAATCTTTATGAATATATCTAGTTATTCCAATGCTACTAAACTAATCGTTCTTTCGAGATTTGATCTTCACTGGGATCATGACAGTGTTATGTAATAATGCACCGACTCTAGGTAACTAGGTTCAGGGTGTTATAGTTGGTATCAGAGGAAGTTTAGTAAAAACCTTGGAAGCTATATTTAGATAAACTCTGATTTGAGCACATAGACCTAAGATGAAATTTGAGGATTAGTATAGAAGAAAGTCCTAGAAATTTGGTATTGTAGATATTTTTTGAGTTTTCTGAGTAATACATCCCTGTATGGATACGAGCAGGTAGAGGAGGCTCTGGCACAGATGTACCTAGGGGTAAAACCCGATAACACCGCTTTGAGCTAGACTCGAATTGGAATTGGTGCACGACAACGGGCCTTGCTACACTTTCGGTTACGACACTCTTTGGGGATATGCTTAAGAGAACTCTCATTTTCATTACAAATCATTGTGAAGGGTTTATGAGTATATACATACTCAATGAAAACTTTTTTATGATTATGGATTATATCCATAAAACGTTCAATTTATGTTAAGTATTTTATATGTATGGAATTATGTATTTTGATTCATAAACTGATCTAGTTTATGCCATTGTTTAGAAATAGCGCCTAGTGGAAGAAATGGAAACCATATCAATGCACACACTCCATGTAGGGATTATCTCCTGCTCAAGATAATAATAGTGGATCTAGTGATGCAACTGTTGCCGATCAACTAATCACCATACTTGGACAACTCACTTAGGTTTTGAATAATAACCTTACCCGTATGAAGAACCATGATCTGTAGCATGGAGGATCAATGTTATATTGCTTCATGAGGCAAAAACCACAAAAATTAAATGGGAGTACAAATCCCTTAGTACCTGAGCAATGGAAAAATTTCCTAGAGAAAATATTTCAGTCTTTGTGGAGTAGTGAAAGGGAAAACGTTATCATGGCAGTTTACCGCCTCCCTGGAGATGTTGATCAATTGTGGTCATTGATTCAAAACACGATGGAAGACGATGAAGTATCAAATATGGAATGGAGGGAGTTCAATGATCTATTTTTAGAAAAATATTGTCCTCTCGACCATCGAGAAGATATGGAAAGGCAATTTCTTGAGTCTGAGACAAAAGGAGGATGAAAATGTCACAATGTATGAGGCTAACATTACAAGGTTAGAAAGGTATGATGAAGATTATATACATTACTCAAGATGTAATATTGATCATTTCATTGATGGTTTAAAACCATTTCTCAGTCTAGAATTATTCTCACAATCCTTCTCATCGTATGAAGACATTGTCTGATGTGCTATCAAGACCGAAAAGGAATTCTCTAAGTCTTATAACTTTAAAGCAAAGAAAGAGAAGAAGACATCAGCTGATCAATCTGGGAATGGAGATAAGGGGAAGAATGGAAAGGTTGAATATACATCCTGTGGTAAATGTGGGAAGAAACACCCCGGTGCTTGATTCAAGGGAATGAGTGTCTGTTACAAGTGTCTTGAAAAAGTACACCATGCTCGTGATTGCAAAGGGAAGAAGGAAGCTACCAATGTTCAGTGCTGCAATTGCAAGGAGATGGGATATTATACAAATGAATGTCCTAATAATTAGGGGAACTTACCTCAGAAAAGGCCAAGGGATCAAGGCCAGACTTATGCTGTCACTACTGTTGAGGTAGAAGCTCTGAAAGACGTGGTGGCTTGTAATTTAATGGTTTCCTCAAGTTTTGCAAATGCATTATTTGATTCTGGATTATCACATTGTTTCATATCTTCCCAGTTTGCTATGAAAATTAGATATTTCCAATTTTATTAAACAATGGAGTTTTCAGTTAAAACTCCTATGGGAAGTATCATTGCAACAATGTTTTGTGAATCAGTCCCCATTAGAGTACAGAAATGTTCTTTATCTGCTGATCTCATCGTCATACCTATGATTGAGTTTGATATAATCCTCAGTATGGACTGCCATTCGGACCATGATGTGAAGATATATTGTAAGTAGAAGGAGGTTACTAGTTTTGATGATGATGATAAGGAACACCTTATCTTTAGAGCAGAATCACCACCACCTAATTCATATCTAGATACACCACCAGTAGCTCAACAAAATTAAATTTTTGGGGAGGACAAAAATAAAATGACTGTGGGTGAGGAAAGGAATGTTCAAGTAGAGGATGTACCTGTTGTGAAAGAACATGTAGATGTATTTCCGGAAGATTTTCCTGGAAATCCTACATAACGATAAGTTGAGTTTTTCATTGATTTAATTCCTGGATCAAGGCCTATATAGAAGACCCCTTATAGAATGGCCATTGTTGAATTAGTCGAACTAAATAAAAAACTAGAGGAATTGAGTAATAAGTGATTTCTTCACCCAAGTGTTTCTCCTTGGGGATCCCCTATTCTTTTCGTTAAAAAAAATATGGATCTATGAGGTCATGTATCGACTACAGGGAGATCAATAATATAAAAATAAAGAACAAGTATCACCTTCCTCGCATAGATGATTTATTTGACCAGCTGCATGGAGCTCAATACTTTTCAAATATTGACCTTCGATCTGGATACCATCAGATGTGTGTGAAGAAGGAAGAAATTCTGAAGAAAGCATTTCGAACCAGGTACGGGCATTACGAGTTTACAGTAATGCATTTTGGATTGATTAATGCACCCTCTATATTAATGGATCTGATGAATAGAGTTTTCAAGGAATATCTCGATGAATTTGTGGTGGTATTTATTGATTATATCTTGGTATACTCCAAAAGCTACAAAGATCATGAAAATCACTTGCGCATTATCTTAAAGACTCTGAGAAGACACGAATTATATGGGATGTTTAGCAAGTATGAATTCTGGATTCAGGAGATTTTTTTTCTGGGCCATATTGTCTATAAAGATTGAATCTCTGTAGATCCTTCTAAGACAAAGGAAATCCAAGAATGGCCTATGCCGACGAGTATAACTGAGGTATGTAGTTATATTGGTTTAGCTGGTTATTATTGACGTTTCGTCCAGAATTTTTCCCGATTGGCTAACCCATTAACAAAGTTCACACGTAAAGGGGTTAAATTTGTTTGGACAAAAGAGTGTGAAGAATTTTTCTAAGAACTGAAGCGAAGGTTAGTCAATGCTCCTATATTGAATCTACCATCGGAGAATGATGGGTTAGTTATTTATAGTGATGCATCAAAGAAAGGACTTGGTTGTGTCCTTATGTAGAATGATAGGGTTATTGAATATCCATCACGATAGTTGAAAATTCATGAACAAAACTATCCTACTCATGATCTCAATTTAGAAGCTGTGATCTTTGCTTTGAAGATATAGAGGAACTACCTCTATGGTGAAAAATGTGATATTTATGCTGGTCACAAGAGTTTGAAGTATATTTTGTCACAAAAATAACTCAACATGAGGAAAAGGAGATGGCTTGAATTACTCAAGGATTATGATTGTACGATACATTACCACCGGTGGAAAGAAAACAAGGTGGAAGATGCTTTGAGTAGAAAATACCATGGAGTTTTGAAAAATATGAGAATTGAAAGGCATCCAATTTTCATGGATCTAGTGAAGATGGACATGGGAATAACCATGGAAGTTGAAACAACAATTCTTTTTCAAATGGTTCCCAAACCATATTTACTAGAAAGGATTAAGAATTCTCAGACCGATGATAAAGAATTTCAAAAAAATATTAAAGCTGTGAATGATGGGAGATTGAGAGACTTTGTGTATGAAGATGGAATTTTGAAATTTGGGAAGAGATATTGTCATCCCGTTATACCTGATCTAAAAAGGGAATTTCTGGATGATGCTCATAGTTACAATTTTTCTATACACCCTAGGAGTTCCAAAATGTATAGAGACTTGAAGGAACATTTTTGGTGGGACAACATGAAGAGGGAGATTGCTAATTTTAAGTCAAGATGTATGGTTTGCCAACAAGTGAAAGCTGGAAGGCAACAGCTTGCAGGAGTCATGCAACCTCTTCCCATACCAGAGTGGAAATGGGACAATATCACGATGGACTTTGTCATGGGACTACCAAAGACTCCTAGAAAGAACGATGCAATATAGGTTATTGTTGATCATCTTACCAAGTCAGCACATTTTCTTACTATAAGAGAAGTTCAACCAGTGGAACGTCTATAATGACTATATATTGATGATGTTGTGAGACTTCATGGAGTACCCCTATCGATTGTTTCTGATTCTGATCCCCGTTGTACTTCAAGATTCTGGAAAAGTCTTCAGAAAGCCTTAGATACTGAACTTCATTTGAGCACTGCCTACCACCCTCAACAGATGGAATATCAGAATGAACTATTCAAACCATAGAAGACATGTTGAGATCCTTCTAACTTTACTTTCAGGGTATGTGGTATCAATAATTACCTATGGTAGAATTTTCCTATAACAATAGATTCCATTCGAGTATTTAGATGGAACCATATGAAGCATTATATGGAAAATGATGTCGCACACCAACCTGTTGGGATAACGTTGGTGAAAGAAAACATGTAGGTCTAGAACTGGTGGAGGAAATTATGGAAAAGGTGAAGGTAATCCAAAATCACATCAAAGAATATCAAATTATGTAGAATAGCTATTCCAATAATCGAAGGAAGGATTCGGAATTTCAAGTCGGTTATCATATATTACTGAAGGTATCTCCATGGAAGGGAGTCATAGATTTTGGTAAGAAAGGTAAATTGAGTCCCAGGTACATCGGACCTTTCGAAATTCTAGAACGAATTGGGGATGTAGCATACCCATTGGCAATGCCTCCATGTCTCTCCAAAGTTCACGATGTGTTCCACGTATCTCTATTGAGGAAATAGAAGCCTGACCCAATTCATGTACTCACCTACGAGGAATTAGAACTGGGTCCCAATTTGCCTTATTGCAAATACCCCGTCAAGATTCTTGATATGAGAGAACATGTACTGAGAAATCAGACGACGTGTCTTGTAAAGGTTTTGTGGAGAAACCATAAGATGGAAGAGGCAACGTGGGAACCCGAGGAACATATGATGAAGAACCACCTGAGTCTTTTCATGCCGTAGTATTCTAGAAATTTCGAGAACGAAATTATTTGATGGAGGGGAGAATGTAACACCCCAAGCTTCTACGGTACGCTTCTCTTTGATTAATTTGATAGTGTGTGTTGTACGCAACATCAAGTTCTAACAAACCACAACCAATCAAACTATCCATTATGAATAGTAATATCTAATTTTTTAAATTATATATATTTTATATTTCAAAATGGACTTAATTTTTTGATTCGGAATATCGAAATTATCCTAAGTTGATTTTTTGGTATTTTTATGAGAACTTCCAAATTTTATTAATAGTGAAAAATACTTAACAACAACTTTTTTAATAAAAATAATTTATAGTGATAAATTATACTATTGAGGGGTTTTAAAGTATAATTAGAATATATTTTTACCATTTTATCTAATAGTGTTCATTATAATTATTTTCACTTTGAAATTGCACATAAACAATTGACAATCTTTTTATATATATTGTTTCTTAAAAACACGCTATTTGTCGTGACATCGGGAATTTATTATAAAATTAATTAATGCAACATATATGTTTGGAATTTTGTAAAATAGACATCTTTTTTGAATTTGGAATATCAATTATAGCTTAAGGTGAAATTTTGGCATTGTACTGAAAAACGTCAATTTTTGATGAATAGTGAAACCACTAATTGGTAGTTAAAAAACTGAATTTTTCATAAAACATAATTTTACTGCTTTTATGAGTGGAATTTCGAAAATCGAAGAGACAAAGTTAATATAAAGTAGTAATATGTGGTTCAATGAGATGAAAATAATTTTTGGTGAATAGTAACTTTTTACTTTTATTTACCACGGTTAAAAGTAAATAGGGTAATTGAGGGTTAAATGATATTAATATTATCCTAACACATATCCTAATTCTATTGGACAAGTGTATCTCGACCAAAAAAAACCTTAGGAACAAAATATTATCAATTAGGTCCACTTGGATTAGATTAGGACATTTATTATTATTTAATTCAAAGAAGAGTTAAGAGAGTTATAATCAAAGATTATTTACTAAAACATTTTTAATATAGGGTAATACATAAGATAAATTCAATATTGAATATTCATTAGAAATATAATAAGATTTACCACATAATGAAATTTTCTTTATAATTTTTAGACATTAAATAGGTTAATTTATTTATGACACAATGATGATGCAGTAATTACCATAATAGTGAAACAATTAAAATAACTGATATTATAATGTTCCAAATAAATATAATATTAGACTTTTTATAAATTAAACTAATTATATAGGTTAATATGACATGTTAGGATTTAATTAATTAACATTGTTCTAAGTAATAAATCTGTTAGGATTTTCACAAAAATCAATTGTTGAATAGTATCAAAATTGACATAAAAGAGATTTTAAAACAAATATTATATTATTAATTGATATTATATTCCTAAAAACCTAAGGATCGTCCAGGAGACTTATATCATGATATTTTTATCATTAATGGACCACTTCGTGGTCTCATGGAGTTATATAGTAGGTTTATTAACCATATAATAAAAAAATACAAATAGACATTGTAAAAGTGAAACTAATTAACTTAGAGTTAATACTTAAAGATAAGGTTAATATAGGAATGCAAACATGTCTAAATTCTATTGGTTGAGTGGTTTTAGACCCATCCCCACATTAACCTTTAAATAATCCACTTTTTAGCCATTTGAAACTGAATATGAATTTATTATAAATTAATATTTCTAGCTTTTCCAAAGGTGCCACTCATCCCTCTTCTAAAATGGAACTCCCCCTTCTCACTAATTCACACATTCAAAGCATTTTGGTTCTGCCAACCCCTGCCCAAATACTCTCTCAACTTCCTTCACTACAACCTAGAGGCCTTAGATTCATCAGAAAGCCAACCTAGGGGGCCCATTTGATCAAATCAAACGGAAGAACCCGAAGAAGAGGTAATGTTTTCACCAACCTTTTTGAAATTAATTTATTCTTAAACATCTTCGTTATTTGTTATTACGATTATAAAATAATGAATCATGTATCTCCTATATACAATAATATTATTATAAATATGGTACAACCATATTCAGTATTCTATCCATCCTTTGAATGACGTGTCACCATACGTGTGTAAGTACGACTTACCGTCTCCACGTCGTGGTGTAATTGTTATTCAATATATTATTATTTGGATGGGTATAATAATTATTTGTAATTCATCTAAATAATAAATATAACATGATAATGATTCTGTACATATGATTTACCATCCTATTATATTTTATTTTAATATCAAAACAATGATATTGTCGCTCGTGCGTACGTACGGACTAACGTCTCCACGAACGCGATGATATTCAATCTCCATCATATCCATTCAAGTATAATTATCATTTGATAATTTAAAAATATGGTTAAAGGACTTGATATAATTCTGGATATGAATAAGATACAACCTATCCATGACAAACATGTCTTACGTATCAAAACATATAAAATAAAACAAGTAAGTTAACACCTAAAATAATGATAATACTAAGATATTATTAACAAATCAGTGTTAAAAGATCATATATGATAGAATATTAATTTATATGATTCTTGTATAATTTAATAATAATAATTTCACAATTATACAGGAGTTTAACCTACCCCCAACTGAGGAAAAGTACAAGGTAAGGGTTTATTTCATAATCTCTTCATTATCCGAGGTTGTTTATACGTAATAATATACTGGGATATCTTTATCATCCACATCCATGTTTCTTAAAAATGTATTTCAAAACATTAATACTATTTAAAAGAATATGAGTTAAAATAATTTATACCCTTGTTTGACTTTTTATAAGTGGTTTATAAAGGAATCTTTCCGCGGTTTTCCAAACAATGTGCTTTTTAACCATTTCGACATAATTAAGGTAAGAATGTTTTTTTAAACTTATACAGTGGGTGTGGCTATTTTCCACCGTTATAAAATCTTCGAACCCTCCCTTACAATCTTAAAGGAATATTTTCAAAGAAAATGTTATATTTTATAAATATATGACTCTTAAATGATTTCAAAATAAAAAGCGATATTACTCAAAAAAGAGTATTGATTTCATCTATGTCAACATCCTTTGATGGATTTTACGCTTTTTTGAAGTTGATTTATTATGATACAAAACATATATTTTGTATTGATGTTTTTGTGATATGTTTGACTATTGATTTTTTATTTGTATACCATTCATGGTTTATGGATTAAGTATCTACATTTCGTAAGCTAGTTTTAATATGAATGATTATGTTATGTTTAAACCTGTTCATATGAGGACTACATTGGAATTAATATGTGACGGGTGGATCCCGCTATAGCTCCTCGATGCATCGGTAGGTCTCATGGGACAAACTAGTGTCTTGGCAGAAGGATTTTTCAAAATCTTCTTTGTAGTCTTGGCACGAGTCCTTGTCTATGTGGTTATGATAGTCTGGCATTATGCATTCCATCATTATGAAAGTGTTTATTGAATGTGATTATTCTTTTAGTAGAATATCCATGTGAATAAGTAAATCGAATTATTTCATTTTAGTTTTTCCATACTATGTTTAAGATAATGTTTAAAAGGATTTTGTTTTAGTTATATATTTCCTTAAATGTTTATTCTTATTTATGAAAGTTTCTGCTATATTGTTATCCTTACTGGGTGTTTGAGCTCACCCATTTTTTATGTTTTATTTTTTCCAGGATGTGAAGAAGTAAATTATGAATAAAATACACGGATAGTATGAGGGGATAAGAGTTTGGAACATGGAGACTATTTTGTTGTAGTTTTCATTTTTATGATGTAATGTAAAAGTTTATGAACATATCTAGTTATTCCAAGGCTACAAAACTAATCGGTCGTTCGAGATTTGATCTTTCTTTTGATCATGACAGTGTTATGTATTAACACACCGACTCTGGGTAACTGGGGTCAGGGAATTATATTTGGTAGTATAGGAAGTTTAGTACAAACCTTGGAAGCTAGATTTAGATAAACTGTGTTTAGAGCACATAGACCTAAGATGGACTATGATGATTAGTATATAAGAACTTCCTAGAATTTTGTTGTTGTAGAGATTTTTTGAGTTTTCCGAGAAATAAATCCCTGTCTAGATACGAGCAGGTAGAAGAGGCTCGGGCATAGATGTACCTAGAGGTAAAACCTGAAAACACCACTTTGAGCTATACTCGAACGGGAACTGGTGCACGACAACAGGCCTTGATGCACTATTGGATACGACACTCCCAGGGGATATGCTTAGGATAACACTCATTTTCATTACAAATAATTATGAAGGGATTATGAGTATATACTTCCTCAAAGAAAACATTTTTATGAGTATGGATTATGTCCATAAATATTTCAATTTATGTTAAGTGTTTTATAAGTATGTAATTATGTATTTTGATTCATAAACTGATCTAGTTTATTCCATTGTTTAGTTATGGAGCCTAGTGGAAGAAATGGAAACTGTATCAATGCAGGAACTCCATGTAGGGATTGCCCTCCTGCTCAAGATAATTATAGTGGAGCTGGTGATGCAACTGGTGCCGATCATCTATTCACCATATTGGGACAACTCACTCAGGTTATGAATAATAACCTTACCAGTATGAAGCACCCTGATCCACATCATGGAGGATCAATGTTAGATCGCTTCATCAGGAAACAACCACCAACATTCAATGGGAGTACAAATCCCTTAGTATCTGATCAATGGATAAATTCCCAAGAGAAAATATTTCAGGCTTTTGGCAGCAGTGAAAGAGAAAAAGATATCATGGCAGTTTATCGCCTCACTGGAGATGTTGATCAATGGTGGACATTGATTCAAAACATGAAGGAAGATGATGAAGTGTCAAAAATGGAATGGACGGAGTTCAATGATCTGTTTTTAGAAAAATACTTTCCTCGCGACCATCTAGTAGATATGGAAAGGCAATTTCTGAGTCTGAGACAAAAGGAGTATGAGAATGTCACAAAGTATGTGGCTAACATTACAAGGTTAGCAACATATGCTGGAGATTATATACGTAACCCAAGAAGTAAGATTGATCATTTATTTTATGGTTTAAAACCATTTCTCCATCGAGCATTATTATCATAATCCTTCTCGTCATATGAAGACATTGTCGCATGCGCTATCAAGACCGAAAAGGAATTCTCTAAGACTTATGACGTTAAAGAAAATCAAGGGAAGAAGAGAACTTCAGATCAAACTGGGAATGGTAATAAGGGGAAGAAGTGAAAGGTTGAATATCCGGCTTGTTGTAAATGTGGAAAGAAACACAACGATACTTGCTTGAAGTGAATGAGTGTCTGTTACAAGTGTGGTGAAAAAGGACACCCTGCTTGTGATTGTAAAGGGATGAAGGAAGCTACCAATGTTCAGTGCTAAAATTGCAGGGATATGGGACATTATGAAAATTAATGTCCTAATCATCAGGGGAACTTACCTCAGAAAAGGCCAAGGGATCAAGGCCTAGCTTATGCTATCACTACTGCTGAGGCAGAAGCTCCGAAAGACGTGGTGGCAGGTAATTTAATGGTTTCCTAAAGTTTAGAAAATGCATTATTTGATTATGGATCATCGCATTGTTTCATATCTTCCCAGTTTTCTATGAAAATTAGATATTTTCAATTTGATTTAACACGGGAGTTGTCAGTGAAAACTCCTAAGGGAAGTATCACTGCAACAAAGTTTTGTGAATCACTTCCCATTAAAGCACATAAATGTTATTTATCTACTGATCTCATCATCATACTTATGATTGAGTTTGATATAATCCTCAGTATGGACTGGCTTTCAGACCATGATGTGAAGATTTATTTTAAGAAGAAGGAGGTTACGATTTTTGATGATGGTGATAAGGAACACCTTATCTTTAGAGCAGAATCGCAACCACCTAATTCATATATAGATCCACCCACAGTAGCTCAAATAAATTCAATTATTGGGGAGGACAAAAATAAAATGACTGTGGGTGATGAAAGGAATGTTCAAATGGAGGATGTACCTATAGTGAAAGAATATGTAGATATATTTCCGGAAGATTTACATGGACATCCTCTAGAATGAGAAGTTGAGTTTTCCATTGATTTAATTCCTAGATCAAGACCTATATCGAAGACCCCTTATAGAATGGCCACTGTGGAATTAGTCTAACTAAATAACCAATTAGAGGAATTGAGTAACAAGTGATTTATTTTCCCTAGTGTTTCTCCATGGGGAGCCCTTGTTCTTTTTGTTAAAAAGAAAGATGGATCTATGAGGTTATGTATCGACTATAGGGAGATCAATGCTATAACAATAATGAACAAATATACCCTAACTCGCATTGATGATTTATTTGACCAACTGCATGGAGCTCAATACTTTTCAATGATTGATCTTTGATTTGGATACCATCAGTTGTGTTTGAAGAAGGAAGTCATTCCGAAGACGTCATTTTGAACCCGGTATATGAATTACGAGTTTACAGTAATGCCTTTTGGATTGACTAATGCACCATCAGTATTCGTGGATCTGATGAATAGAGTTTTCAAGGAATATCTCAATGAATTTGTGGTGGTATTTATTAATGATATATTGTTACACTCCAAAATCTATGATGATCATGAAAATCACTTGCGCATTATCTTGAAGTCTCTGAGAAGACATGAATTATTTGGGAAGTTTAGTAAGTGTGAATTCTGGCTTCAGGAGATTTCCTTTCATGGCCATATTGTATCTAAACATGGAATCTCTGTTGATCCTTCTATGAACAATGCAATCCGAGAATGGCATGCACCGACGAGTATAAATGAGGTACGTAGTTTTATTGGTTTAGCGGGTTATTATCGACGTTTCGTCAGGAAATTTCCCCGGTTGGATAACCCATTAACAAAGCACACACGTAAAGGGGTTAAATTTTTTTGGACAAAAGAGTGTGAAGAATTTTTCTAATAACTGAAGAGAAGGTTAGTCACTGCTCTTATATTGACTCTACCATCGGGGAATGATGGGTTCGTTATTTATAGAGATGCATCGAAGAAAGGACTTGGTTGTGTCCTTATGAAGAATGATAGGGTTATTGCCTATGCATCATGATAGTTGAAAATTCATGAACAAACCTATCCTACTCATGATCTCGAATTAGAAGCTGTGATCTTTTCTTTGAAGATATGGATGAAATACCTCTATGTTAAAAAATGTGAGATTTATACTCATCAAAAGAGTTTGAAGTACATTTTCTCACAAAAATAACTCAACATGAGGCAAATAAGATGGCTTGAATAACTCAAGGATTATTATGGTAGATACAATACCACCAAAGGAATGTAAACAAGGTGGAAGATACTTTGAGTAGAAAATACCATGGAGTTTTGAACAATATGGGAATTGAAAGGGATCCAATTTTCATGGATCTAGTGAAGATGGACATGGGAATAACCATGGAGGGTGAAACAACAATTCTTTTTCAAATGGCGGCCAAACCATATTTACTAGAAAGGATTAATTGTTCTCAGACCGATGGTGAAGAATTTCAAAAAAAATATTAAAGTTGTGAATGATGGTAGATTGAGAGACTTTGTGTATGAATATGGAATTTTGAAATTCGGGAAGAGACTTTGAGTTCCCGTTATTCCTGATCTAAAAAGGGAATTTTTGGATGATGCTCATAGTTCCAATTTCTCTATACACCCTGGGAGCGCCAAAATGTATAGAGACTAGAAGGAACATTTTTAGTGGGACAACATGAAGAGAGAGATTGCTGATTTTGTGTCGAGATGTATGTTTTTCCAACAAGTGAAATCTGGAAGGCAACATCTTGGAGGAGTCATACAACCTCTTCCCATACCAGAGTAGAAATGAGACAATATCACGATGGACTTTGTCATGGGACTACAAAAGACTCCTAGAAGGAACGATGCAATATGGGTTATTGTTGATCGTCTTACCATGTCAGCACATTTTATTACTATAAGAGAATATCTACCACTAGAACATCTAGAAAGACTATATATTGATGAATTTGTGAGACTTCATGGAGTACCTTTATCGATTGTTTCTCATCGTGATTCTCGTTTTACTTCATGATTATGGAAAAGTCATCAGAGAGCCTTGGATACTGAACTTCATATGAGCACTTCCTAACACCCTCAAACAGATGGGAAATCAGAATGGACTATTCAAAACTTAGAAGACATGTTGAGATCATTCTCACTTGACTTTCAGGGTATGTGGGATCAATAATTACTTCCGGTAGAATTTTATTATAACAATAGCTTCCATTCGAATATTCAGATGGCACCATATGAAGCATTATACGGAAAGAGATGTCGCACACCAACCTGTTGGGATGACGTTGGTGAAAGAAAACATGTAGGTCCAGAACTGGTGGAGGAAATGATGGAAAAGGTGAAGGTAATCCAAAATCACATCAAAGCATCTCAAATTATTCAGAAGATCTATACCGATAATAGAAGGAAGGATTTGGAATTTCAAGTCAGTTATCATGTTTTCCTGAAGGTATCTCCACGGAAGGGAGTCATACATTTTGGTAAGAAAGGTAAATTGTGTCCCAGGTACATCAGACCTTTCGAAATTCTAGAACGAATTGGGGGTGTAGATTACCCAGTGGCAATGCCTCCATGTCTCTCCAAAGTTCACGATGTGTTCCACATATCTTTATTGAGGAAATACATGCCTGACCCAACACATGTACTCACCTATGAGGAATTAGAACTGGAACATGATTTGTCTTATTGCGAAGAGCTCGTCAAGATTCTTGATACGAGAGAACATGTACTGGGAAATCGGACGACGCGTCTGGTAAATGTTTTTTGGATAAACCATAAGATGGAAGAGGCAACGTGGGAACCCGAGGAATTTATGATGAAGAACCACCCAAGCCATTTTATGCGGTAGTATTCAAGAAATTTCAGGGATTAAATTATTTGAATGAGGGGATAATGTAACAGAACAAGATTCTACGGTACCCTTCTCTTTGAATAATATGATAGCATGTGTTGTACGCAACATCGAGTTCTAACACACCACAACCAATCAAACTAGCCGTTATGAATAGTAATACCTACATTTTGAAATTATATATATTTTATATTTCAAAATGGACTTAATTTTTGGATTCAGAATATCGAAATTATCCTAAGTTGAATTTTTGGTATTTTAAAGATAACTTCCAATTTATATGAATAGTGAAAATACGTAAAAACAACTTTTTTAATAAAAATAATTTATAGTGATAAATTATAATATTGAGGGGTTTTAAAGTATAATTAGAATATATTTTTACCATTTTATCCAATGGTGTTTATTAGAATTAATTTAACTTTGAAATTGGACATAAACAATTGTCAATCTTTTGATATATATTGTTTCTTAAAAACACGCTATTTGTCGTGACAGCAGGAATTTATTATAAAATTAATTAATGCAACTTATATGTTTGGAATTTTGTAAAATAGACATCATTTTTGAATTTGGAATATCAATTATAACTTATGGTGAAATTTTGTCATTGTACTGAAAAACATCAATTTTTGATAAATTGTGAAACCACTAAGTGGTAGTTAAAAAACTGAATTTTTCATAAAAAATAATTTTACCGCTTCTGTGAGTGGAATTTCGAAAATCAAAGAGACACGGTTAATATAAATTATTAAAATTTTGTTCAATGAGATGAAAATAATTTTTGGTGAATAGTAACTTTTTACTTTTATTTACAATGGTTAAAAGTAAATAGGGTAATTAATGGTAAAATGATATTAATATTATCCTAACACATGTCCTAATTCTATTGGACAAGTGTATCTCGACCAAAAAGAACATTATGAACAAAATATTATCATTTAGGTCCACTTGGATTATATTAGGACATTTATTATTATTTAATTCAAACAAGAGTTAAGAGAGTTAAAATCAACGATTATTTAATAAAACATTTTTAATATAGGGTTATACATAAGATAAAATAAATAGTAAATATTCATTAGAAATATAAAATGATTTCCTAAATAATTATATTTTCATTATAATTTTTAGACATGAAATAAGATAATTTATTTATGACACAATGATGATGCAGTAATTACCATAATAGTAAAACAATTAAATTAATTGATATTATAAATACCCAAATAAATATAATATAAGACATTTTATGGATTACACTAATTATATAGGTTAATATGACTTGTTAGGATTGACTTAATTAACTTTGTTCTAAGTAATCAATCTGTTAGGATTTTCCCAAAAATCAACTATTGAATAGTATCAAAATTGACATAAAAGAGTTTATAAAACAAATATTATATTATTAATTGATATTAAATTCCTAAAAATCTAATGTTAGACCAAGAGACTTATATCATGATCTTTTTATCATTAATGGACCACTTGGGGGTCTTTTGGAGATATATAGTAGGTTTATTAACCATATAATATAAAAATACAAAGAGACATTGTAAATGTGAAACTAATTAACTTAGAGATAATACATAAAGATAAGGTCAAAATAGTAACCCAAACCTGTCTATATTCTATTGGTTGAGTGGTTTTCGACTCATACCCACATTAACTTTAAATAATTTACTTTGTAGCCATTAGAAACCGAATATGAATTTATTATAAATCAATATTTCTAGCTTTTCCAAAGGTGCCCCTCACCCCTCTTATAAAAGGGAACTCCCCCTTCTCAATAATTCACACATTCAAAGCCTTTTGGATCGGCCAACCCCTGCCCAAATACTCTCTCAACATCACTCACTATAACCTAGAGGCCTTAGATTCTTCATAAACCCAACCTAATGAGCCCTTTTGATCAAATCAAAACGAAGAACCCGAAAAAGAGGTAATGTTTTCACCACCATTTTTCAAATTCATTTCATCTTAAACATTTTCTTTCTTTGTTATTCCCATTATAAAATAATGAATCCAGTATCTACTATATACTTTAATATGATTATAAATATGGTACATCAATATTTAGTATTCTATCCATCCTTTGAATGACATGTCACTATACGTGCGTACGTACGACTTACCGTCTTCGCGTCATGGTGTAATTGTTATTCAATATATTATTATTTGGATGGGTATAATAATGATTTTGAATTCATGTAAATAATATATATAACATTATAATGATTATTTATATATGATTTATCATCCTATTATATATTATTTTAATATCAAAAGAATGATATTGTCGCTCGTGCGTACGTACGGACTACCGTCTCCACGAACGTGATGAGATTCAATCTCCATCGTATCCATTCAAGTATAATTATCATTTTATGATTTAAAAATAATTTTTAAGGACTTGATATCAGTCTGGATATGAATACTATACAACCTATCCATGAAAAACATGGCTTACGTATCAAAACATATAAAAGAAAACGAGTAAGTTAACACCCGAAACAATGATAATACTAAGATATTATTAACAAATCAATGTTAAAGGATCATATATGATATCATATTAATGTATATTATTCTTTTATATTTTAATAACAATAATTTCACCATTATACAGGAGGTTAACCTACCCCCAACTAAGGAAAAGTACAAGGTACATGTTTATTTCATAATCTCTTGATTATCCGAGGTTGTTTATAGGTAATAATCTACTGGGATTTTTTTATCATCAACATACATGATTCTTAAAAATGTATTTCAAAACATTTTTACTATTTAAAAGAATATGGGTTAAAATAATTTATACCCTTGTTTGACTTTTTATAAGTGTTTTATAAAGGAATCTTTCCGTCGTTTTCCAAACATGGTGCTTTTTAACCTTTTCGACATAATTAAGGTAAGAATGTTTTTTTAACTTATACGGTGGGTGTGGCTATTTTACACCATTATAAAATCTTCGAAGCTTACCTTACAAGCTTATAAGTATATTATCAATGAAAATGTTTTATTTTACAAATATATGACTCTTAAATGATTTCAAAATTAAAAGAGATATTACTATAAAAAGAGTTTTGATTTCATCTATGTCAACATCCTTTGATTGATTTTACACTTATTTGAAGTTGAGTTATTATGATAAAAAACTTATATATTGTATTGAAGGTTTTGTGATATGTTTGACTGTGGATGTGTTATTTTTATACCATTCATGGTTTATGGATGAAGTATCTATATTTTGTATTCTAGATTTAATATGAATGTTTATGTTATGTTCAAAATTGTTCATATGTGGACTGCATTGGACTTAATATGTGACGAGTGGGGCCTGTTATAGCTCTTCAATGCATCAGTAGGTCTCATGGGACAAACTAGTGTCTCGGCACAAGGCCTTGGAAAAATATTATTTGTAGTCTTGGTACGAGGCCTCGTCAATGTGGTTATGATAGTATGGCATTATGAATTCCATCATTATGAAAGTGTTTATTGAATGTGATTATTTGATTAGTAGAATATCCATAGAAATAAGTAAATGGAATTATTTAATTTTATTTTTTCCATACTATGTTGAAGTTCACGTTTAAAAGGCTTTTGTTTTAGTTATACATTTCCTTAAATGTTTATTCTTATTTAAGAAAGTTTCCGCTATATTGTTATCCTTACTGGGCATTTGAGCTCACCCCTTTTTTATGTTTTATTTTTTCTAGGATGTGATGAATTAAATTATGAATAACCTGCAGGGATAGTATGAGGGGATATGAGTGTGGAACATGGATACTATGTTGTTTTAGTTTTCATTTTTATGATGTAATGTAAAAGTTTATTAATATATCTTGTTATTCCAAGGCTACTAAACTAATCGGTATTTCGAGATTTGATATTTTTTATGATCAAGAAAATGTTATGTAATAATTCACCGACTCTGGGTAACTGGGGTCGGGTCGTTACAGTTGGTATCAGAGGAAGTTTAGTACAAACCTTTGAAGCTAGATTTAGATAAACTCTTATTAGAGCACATTGACCTAAGATGGACTTTGAGGATTAGTATAGAAGAACTTCATATAATTTTGTTGTTGTAGAGATTTTTTTAGTTTTCTGAGAAATACATCCATGTCTAGATATGAGCTGGTAGAGGCAGCTCTGGCACATATGTACCTAGGGGTAAAACCCGAAAACACCACTTTGAGTTAGACTCGAACGGGAACTGGTGCACGACAACGGGCCATGCTGCACTATTGGTTATGACACTCCTAAGGGATATTCTTAAGATAACTATCATTTTATTTACAAATCATTATGAAGGGTTTATGAGTATATACTTTCTCAAAGAAAACATTTTTATGATTATGGATTATATCCACAAATAGTCCAATTTATGTTAAGTGTTTTATAAGTATGGAATTATGTATTTTGATTCATAAACTGATCTAGTTTATTCCAACTTTTAGAAATGATACCTAGTGGAAGAAATGAAAACTGTATTAATGCACGCACTCCATGTAGGGATTGCCCTCCTACTCAAGATAATTATAGTGGAGTTGGAGATACAACTGGTGCCGATTAGCTAATCACCATACTGGGACAACTCACTCAGGTTATGAATAATAACCTTACCCGAATGAAGCACCCTAATCCGGTGTTTGGATGATCAATGTTAGATCTCTTCATGAGGAAACAACCACCAACGTTCAATGGGAGTACAAATCCCTTAGTAGCTGAGCAATGGATAAATTTCCTAGGGAAAATATTTCAGGCATTGGGGTGTAGTGAAAGAGAAAAAGATATCATTGCAGTTTACCGCCTCACTGGAGATGCTGATCAATGGTGGTCATTGATTCAAAACATGGAGGAAGATGATGAAGTATCAAATATGTAATGGGGGTAGTTAAAAGATCTGTTTTTAGAAAAATACTTTCCTCCCGACCATCGAGCAGATATGGAAAGGCAATTTCTGAGATTGAGACAAAAGGGGGATGAGAATGTCACAAAGTATGTGGCTAACATTACAAGGATATCAAGGTATGCCGGAGATTATTTACGTAACCCAAGAAGTAAGATTGATCATTTCATTGATGGGTTAAACCCATTTCTCCGTCGAGAATTAGTCCAACAATACTTCTCGTCATATGAAGACATTGTCTGGTGTGCTATCAAGACTGAAAAGGAATTATCTATGTCTTATGACATTAAAACATGGAAAGAGAAGAAGAGATCTTCTGATCAATCTGGGAATGGAAATAAGGGGAAGAAGTGAATGGTTGAATATCTATCATGTTGTAAATGTGGTATGAAACACCCCAATACTTTCTTGAAGGGAATGGGTGTCTATACAAGTCTGGTGAAAAACGACACAATGCTCATGATTGCAAAGGGAAGAAGAAAGCTATCAATGTTCAGTGCTACAATTGCAGGGAGATGGGACATTATGAAAATGAATTTCCTAAGCATCAGTGGATCTTACCTCAGAAAAGGCCAAGCGATCAAGGCCAAGCTTACGCAATCACTACTGCTGAGGTAGAATCTCCGAAAGACGTGGTGGAAGGTAATTTAATGGTTTCCTCAATTTTAGCAAATGCATTATTTGATTCTGGATCATCGTATTATTTCATATCTTCCTAGTTTGCTATGAAAATTAGATATTTTCAATTTGATTAAACAAGGGAGTTGTCAGCTAAAACTCCTAAGGGAATTATCATTGAAACAAAGTTTTGTGAATAAATTCCCATTAGAGCACATAAATGTTCTTTATGTGCTGATCTCATCATCACACCTATGATTGAGTTTTATATAATCCTCAGTATGGACTGGATTTCGGAACATGATGTGAAAATTTATTTTAAGAAAAAGGAGGTTATATTTTTTGATGATGATGATAAGGAACACATTATCTTTAGAGAAGAATCGTCACCACCTAATTCAAATCTAGATCCACCCCCAGTAGCTCAAATAAGTTCAATTATTGGGGAGGACGAGAATGAAATGATTGTGGGTGTGGAAAGGATTGTTCAAATAAAGGATGTACCTATTGTGAAAGAATATGTAGATGTATTTCCAGATGATTTACCTGGAGATTTTATAGAACAAGAAGTTGAGTTTTCCATTGATTTAATTGCTAGATCAAGACATATATCGAAGACCCCTTATAGAATGGCCACTGTGGAATTATTCGAACTAAATAAAAATTAGGGAAATTGAGTAATAAGTGATTTATTTTCCCTAGTGTTTCTCCATGGGGAGACCCTGTTCTTTTTGTAAAAAAGAAATATGGATCTATGAGGTTTTGTATCGACTACAGGGAGATCAATGATATAACAATAAAGAACAAGTATCCCCTAACTCGCATTGACGATTTATTTGACCAACTGCATGGAGCTCAATACTTTTCAAAGATTGACCTTCGATATGGATACCATCAGTTGTGTGTGAAGAAGGAAGTCATTCCGAAGACAGTATTTCGAACCCGGAACGAGAATTACGAGTTTAAAGTAATGCCTTTTGGATAGACTAATGAACCCCCTATATTTGTGGATCTGATGAATAGTGTTTTCAAGGAATATATCGATGAATTTTTGGTGGTATTTATTAATGATATATTGGTACACTCAAAAATCTATGAAGATCATGAAAATCACTTGTGCATTATCCTGAAGACTCTGAGAAGACATGAATTATATGGGAAGTTTAGCAAGTGTGAATTCTGGATTCAGGAGATTTCATTTCTTGGCCATATTGTCTCTAAAGATGGAATCTCAATTGATCCTTATATGACCAATGCAATCCAAGAATGGACTACACCGACGAGTATAACTGAGGTACGAAGTTTTATTGGTTTAGCTGGTTATTATCGACATTTCGTCCATAAATTTTCCCCGTTGGCTAACCCATTAACAAATCTCACACATAAAGGGGTTAAATTTGTTTGGACAAATGAGTGTGAATAATATTTTGAAGGACTGAAGAGATGATTAGTCAATTATCATATATTGACTCTACCATCGGGGAATGATGGGTTCGTTATTTATTGTGATGCATCGAAGAAAGGACATGGTTGTGTCCTTATGCAGAATGATAGGGTTATTGCCTATGCATCAAGACAGTTGAAAATTCATGGAAAGAACTATCCTACTCATGATCTCGAGTTAGCAGCTGTGATATTTTATTTGGAGATATAGAGGAACTACCTCTATGGTGAAAAATGTGAGATTTATACAGATGACAAGTGTTTGAAGTATATTTTCTCACAAAAAGAACTCAACATGAGGCAAGGGTGATTGCTTGAATTACACAAGTATTATGATTGTATGATACACTACAACCCGGGGAATGCAAACAAGGTGGCAGATGCTTTGAGTAGAAAAGACCATGGAGTTTTGAACAATATGAGAATTGAAAGGGATCCAATTTTCATGGATCTAGTGAAGATGGACATGGGAATAACCATGGAAGGTGAAACATCAATTCTTTTTCAAATGGTTGCCAAACCATATTTACTAGAAAGGATTAAGAGTTCTTAGACAGATGATGATTAATTTCAAAAAAAGATTAAAGCTGTTAACGATGGGAGACTGAGAGACTTTGTGTATGAAGATGGAATTTTGAAATTCGGGAAGAGGCATTGTGTTCCCGTTATACCTGATCTAAAAAGTGAATTTCTGGATGATTATCATAGATCCAATTTCTCTATACACCCTAGGAGCACTAAAATGTATATAGACTTGAAGGAAAATTTTAGGTGGGACAACATGAAGAGGGAGATTGCTGATTTTGTGTCAAGATGTATGGTTTTCCAATAAGTGAAAGATGGAAGGCAACAACCTGGAGGAGTTATAAAACCTCTTCCCATACCAGAGAGGAAATGGCACAATATCACGATGGACTTTTTCATGGGACTACCAAAGACTCCTAGAAGGAACAATGCAATATGGGTTATTGTTGATCGTCTTACCAAGTCATTACATTTTCTTGCCATAAGGGAAGATATACCACTGGAACGTCTAGCAAGAGTATATATTGATGTAGTCATGAGACATCATGGAGTACCCCTATTGATTGTTTCTGATCGTGTTCCCTGTTTTACATCACGATTCTGAAAAAGTCTTCAAAGATCCATGGATACTGAACTTCATTTGAGCACTGCCTACCACCCTCAAACAGATGGACAATCAGAACGAACTATTCAAACCTTACAAGACACGTTGAGATCCTGCTCAATTGTCGTTCAGGGTATGTGGGATCAATATTTACCTCTGGTAGAATTTTCATTTAACAATAGCTTCAATTCAAGTATTCAGATGGCCCCATATGAAGCATTATATGGAAAGAGATGTCTCACACCAACCTGTTTGGATGAAGTTGGTGAAAGAAAACATGTAGGTCTATAACTGGTGGAGGAAACGATGGAAAAGGTGAAGTTAATCCAAAATCACATCAAAGAATCTCAAAGTAGGTAGAAGAGCTATGCCGATAATCGAAGGAAGGATTTGGAATTTCAATTCGGTTATCATATTTTCCTGATGGTATCTCCATGGAAGGGAGTCATACGTTTTGGTAATAAAGGTAAATTGAGTCCCATGTACATCGGACCTTTCTAAATTCTAGAACGAATTGCGGCTGTAGCTTTCCCATTGGCAATACTGCCAAGTCTCTTCAAAGTTAATGATGTGTTCCACGTATCCCAATTGAGGAAATACATGCCTGACCCAACGCATGTACTCACCTACGAGGAATTAGAACTGGAACCCGATATGTCTTCTTGCAAAGAGTCCATCACGATTCTTGATACGAGAGAACAAGTACTGAGAAATCGGACGACGTGTTTGGTAAAAGGTTTATGGAGAAACAATAAGATGGAAGAGGCAACTTGGGAACCCGAGGAACTTATGATGAAGAACCACCTGAGTCATTTCATGTTGTAGTATTCTAGAAATATCGAGGTTGAAATTATTTGAAGGAGGGGATACTGTAACACTCGAAACTTCTGTGGTACGCTTCTCTTTGAATAATGTGATAGCGTGCGTTGTACACAACATCGAGTTCTAACAAACCACAACCAATCAAACTAGTTGTCATGAATAGTAAAACCAACTTTTTGAAATTATATATATTTTAAATTTTAAAATTGACTTCATTTTTGGATTCAGAATATTGAAATTATCCTAAGTTGAGTTTTTGGTATTTTTCTGAGAACTTCATATTTTTATGAATAGTGAAAAATACTTAAAAACAAATTTTTTTAATAAAAATAATTTATAGTGATAAATTATACTATTAATTGGTTTTCAAGTATAAGTAGATTATATTTTTACCGTTTTATCCAATGGTGTTCATTAGAATTAATTTCACTTTGAAATTGGACACAAATAATTGTCAATCTTTTGATATATATTATTTTTTTAAAACATTCTACTTTTCGTGACATTGGGAATTAATTATAAAATTAATTAATGCAACTTATATGTTTGTAATTTTGTAAAATAGACATCATTTTTGAATTTGGAATATCAATTATATCTTAGGGTAAAATTTTTGCATTGTTCTGAAAAACTTCAATTTTTGATTATTAGTGAAACCACTAAGTGGTAGTTAAAAAACTGAATTTTTCATAAAATTTAATTTTACCACTTATATTAGTGGAATTTTGAAAATCCAAAAGACAAGGTTAACATAAAATAGTAAAATTTGGTTTAATGAGATGAAAACAATTTTTGGTGAATAATAACTTTTTACTTTTATTTACCACAGTTAAAAGTAAATAGGGTAATTAAGTGTAAAAATGATATTAATATTACCCTAACACAAGTACTAATTATATTGGAAAATTTTATATAAACAAAAAAAACCTTACGAATAAATTATTATCATTTAGGTCCACTTGGATTAGATTAGGACATTTATTATTATTTAATTCAATGTAGAGTTAAGAGAGTTAAAATCAAAGTTTATTTACTAAAACGTTTTTAATATAGGGTTATACATAAGATAAATTCGATTGTAAATATTCATTAGAAATCTAAAAATATTTCCTACATAATGATATTTTATTTTTAATTTTATACATTAAATAGGGTAATTTATATATGACACAATGATGATGTAGTAATTACCATAATAGTGGAAAAATTAAAATAATTGATATTATAAATACCCAAATAAATATAATTTGAGGCTTTTTATGAATTAAAATAATTTTATAGATTAATATGACATGTTAGGATTTACTTAAATAACGTTTTTCGAATTAATAAATCAGTTAGGAGTTTCAAAAAATCAATTATTGAATACTGTACAAATTCACATAAAAGAGTTTTTAAAATAAATATTATATTATTAATTGATATTAAATTCCTAAAAATATTAGGTTCGTCCAAGAGACTTATATCATGATAGGTGTGTCCTTAATGGACCACTTGAGTGTCTCTTGGATGTATATAGTATGTTTATTAACCATATAATATAAATATACAAAGAGACATTGTAAAAGTGAAACTAATTAACATAGAGTTAATACTTAACGATAAGGTTATTATAGTAACCCAAACCTGTCTAAATTCTATTGGTTGAATTGTTTGAGACCCATCCCCACATTAACCTTATAATAATTTACTTTTGATCCATTATAAACCGAATATTAATTTATTATAAATTAATATTTCTAGCTTTTCCAAAGGTTCCCCTCACCCCTCTTATAAAAGGGAACTCCCCATTCTCACTAATTCACACATTAAAAGCCTTTTGTTTCGGAAACACACTGCCCAAATACTATCTAAACTTCCTCCACTACAACCTAGAGGCCTTATCTTGATCAGAAATCCAACCTATGGATCCCTTATGATCAAATCAAAAGGAAGACCCCGAAGAAGAGGTAATGTTTTCACCACCATTTTTCAAATTCATTTTTTCTTCAACTTCTTCTTTATTTTTTATTCGAATTCTAAAATAATGAATCTAGTATCTCCTATATACTGTAATATTATTTTAAATATGATACAACCATATTCAGTATTCTATCCATCCTTTTAATGACACGTCACCATATGTGCATACGTACGACTTATCGTCTCCACGTCGTGGTGTAATTGTTATTCAATATATTATTATTTGGATGGGTATAATAATGATTTGTAATTCATGTAAATAATAAATATAACTTGATAATGATTCATTATATATAATATAACATCCAATTATATATGATTTTAATATCAACAGAATGATATTTTCGCTCGTGCGTACGTATGGACTACCGTCTCCACGAACGCGATGAGATTCATTCTCCATCGTATCCATTCAAGTATAATTATCATTTTATGAATTAAAAATAATGTTTAAGGACATTATATAATTATGGATATGAATTATATTAATCATATCCATGAAAAACATGTCTTACATAACAAAACATATAAAAGAAGACGAGTAAGGTAACACCCGAAACAACAATAACACTAAGATATTATTAACAAATAAATGTTAAAAGATCATATATGATATCATATTAATGTATATGATTCTTTTATAATTTAATAACAATTATTTCACCATTATAAAAGAGTTTAACCTACCCCCAACCAAGTAAAAGTACAAGGTAAGGGTTTATTTCGTAATCTCTTCATCATCCGAGGTTGTTTATAGGTAATAATCTACGAGGATTTCTTTACATCCACAACCATGTTTCTTAAAAATGTATGTCAAAATATTTTTAATATTTACTAGAATATGGGTTAAAATCATGTATACCCTTGTATTAATTTTTAAAATAGGTTTATAAAGGAATCTTTCCATCGTTTTCCAAACAAGGTGCTTTTTAACCTTTTCGACAGAATGAAGGTAAGAATGTTTTTTTAACTTATATGGCGGGTGCGGCTATTTTACGCCATTATAAAATCTTCTATGCTTACATTACGAGCTTATAAGAATATTTTCAAAGAAAATGTTATATTTTATAAATATACGACTCTTAATTATTTCAAAATAAAAAGAGATATTACTCCAAAAAGAGTTTTGATTTCATCTATGTCAACATCCTTTGATGGATTTTATGCTTATTTGATGTTGATTTATTATGATACAAAACTTCAATAATCTATTGATCCTTTTGTGATATGTTTGACTGTGGATGTGTTATTTTCATACCATTCATGGTTTATGGATGAAGTATATACATTTCATATGCTAGTTTTAATATGAATGTTTATGTTATGTTTAAACCTGTTCATACGAGGAATGCATTGGACATAATATGTGATGGGGGGATCCCGCTATATCTCCTCAATGCATCGGTAGATCTCATGAGACAAACTAGTGTCCTGTCACAAGGCCTTGACAAAATCTAATTTGTAGTATTGGCATGTGGCCTTGGCTTTGTGGTTATGATAGTATGGCATTATGCATTCCATCTTTATAAAAGTGGTTATTGCATGTGATTATTTTATTAGTAGAATATCTATGTGAATAAGTAAATGGAATTATATCATTTTATTTTTTCCATACTATGTTTAATTTCAAGTTTAAAAGGCTTCTGTTTAATTATACATTGCCTTAAATGAATATTATTATTTATGAAAGTTTCCGCTATATTGTTATCCTTACTAGATGTTTGAGCTCACCCCTTTTCTATGTTTTATTTTTCCCAAGATGTGAAGAAGAAAATTATGAATGACCTGCAGGGATAGTATGAGGGGATAAGAGTGTGGAACATGGAGACTATGTTGTGGTAGATTTTATTTTTCAGATGTAATGTAAAACTTTATCAATATATCTAGTTATTCCAAGGCTACTAAATTAATCGGTCGCTCGAGATTTTATCTTTCTTGCGATCATGCTAGTGTTATGTAATAAAGCACCGACTCTGGGTAACTGGGGTCAGGGTGTTACAATTCTGAAAACTCTCAGAGGAAATTACTTATATGTGATGTTTAGAAAGTGTGTATTTTGGATTCAGATTTTTCTTTTGATGGTTATATTCTCTCTAACGATGGAATCTCTGTTCATCCTTCAAAGACAATTGAAATACATGAATGGCTAGAACTGATGAGTATAAATGTGGTACACAGTTTTATTGGTCTAGTAGGTTATTATCATTGTTTCTTCCAAAATATTTCTTGATTGGAAAACCCATTAACCATGATAACACGTAAAGGGGTATAATTTTTGGAGAAAAAAGTGTGAAAAAATGATGGAATAAATGAACAGAATATTAGTCAATGCTTCAATCTTGACTCTAACATCGAGGAATAATGGATATGTTATTTATAGTGATTCACAAAGAAAGTACATGGTTCTGTCCTTATGAATAATGATAGGGTTATTGCCTATGCACCATGACAGCTAAAAAATATTGAGAAAAACAATCACACTCAAAATCTTGAGTTAGAAGATATAATGTTTGCAATGAAAATGTAGATATACAATATCTATGGTGAAAAAGTGATATTTATAATGATCATAATAGTTTGATATATATTTTCTCACTCAAAGAACTCAACATGAGGCAAATAAGATGGATTGAGCTACACAAAAATTAGGATTTCACTATACACTACCACTCAGTGAAGTCAAATAATGTGGAAGATGCTTTGATTAGAAAGGATCATGTTGTTTTGAAAAAGATGAGAAATTGATGATATATTATTTTCCTTGGTCTAGTAAAGATGGATATGGGAATAACCATATCATGTGAAAAAACATTACATTTTTCAAATGGTTTCCAAACCATCATGATTAGAAAGGATATAGAGTTCTCAGAATAATGATGAGGAGTTTCAGAAGATGATTAATGATGTGAGTTATGAGATATTTAATGCCTTATTATATGAAGAAGGTATTTTGAAATTTTGGAAGACACATTGTGTTCCCGATATACCATATTTAAAAAGATATTTTCAGGATGATGCTCATAGCTCCAGTTTCTCTATACACACTAGTAGCACTAAGATGTATAGAGATTAAAAGGAACATTTTTGGTGGGACAACATGAAGAGGGAGATTTCTTATTATGTATCAAGATGTTTTTTTTCAACAATTAAAATCTAGAAGACAACATCCTAGAAGAGTCATGCAACCTCTTTCCATTCCCAATTAGAAATGAGATGATATTATGATGGACTTTGTCATGGGTCTACCAAAGACTCATAGATGGAATGATTAAATATTGGTCATTGTTGATCGTCATACCAATTCAATACATTTTCTTGATATAATAGAATATTTATCACTTGAACATCTAGAAAGAATATATATTAATGATGTTTTAAGACATCATGGAGTACCCCTATTGATTTTTTCTGATCATATACCCATTTTACATCAAGATTCTGGAAAAGTATTTATAAGGTCTTGGATACTGAACTTCATTAGAGCACTGCCCACCACCCTCAAACTAATAAAAAAACAAAACTAACTGTTCAATTATTATAATACATGTTGAGATCATTCTCACATGACATTCAATGTATGTGGGATTAGTATTTACCATAGGTAGAATTTTTTTATAACAACAGCTTCCATTCAAGTATTCATGTTGCACCATGTGAAGCATTATGTGAAATGAGATGCCTCACACAAACTTTTTGGTATTTTGTTGGTGAAATAAACCATGTAGGCCCATAACATGTTGAGGAATCAGTGTAAAAGGGTAAATAAAGTCCTAGGTACATCGAACCTTTTGAAATTTTAGAATAAAATGGAGATGTAGCTTACCATTTATCAATGACGCCATGTCCTTCAATGTTCATGATGTGTTCCACATATCATTGTTTAGAAAATAAATTCCTAACCCATTGCATTTACTCACTTATGAAGAAATAAAACTGGAACTCGACCTATCTTATTACGAAGAGCATGTCATTATTATTGATACTAGAGAACATGTTTTGAGAAACCGGGCAACTCATCCGGTGAGAGTTATATAGAGAAACCATTAGATAGAAGAGGCAATATGGGAACCCAATGAATGTATGGTGATGAACCACCTGAATCATTTTAAGAAGTAATATTTTAAAAATTTCTAGGATGAAATTATTAGAAGGAGGGGATAATATAACACCCAATGCTTCCACAACACATTACCCTTTGAATAACGTTATATCTTGCGTTGTACGCAACATGGAGTTTTAACACACGACGACCAATCCAACTAGATGTTTGGAATAGTAATACCCAATTTTTGAAATTTTAGAAATTTTATTTTTCAAAATAGACCACATTTTTGGATTCATCATATCTAAATTAGCTTAGGGTTAATTTTTGGTATTATTCTGAAACATTTAATTTTGGTGAATAGTGAAAAAACATAGTGTTATTGTTTAAAATTGGATTTTTATATAAATAATTAGTTATTTTATTAAAATTTATATTATGTAAAAATACATATATAATAACTATATATTTTCAATGTAATTCATTGTGTAATTTTATAATAATATTATATATATATAATTTAAATGAATGTTTTACCGTCTTTTACCCACCTTTTAGGCACATTTTCATATTTTCATAATATGTAATTTTACTACATATGTTAATTGAATTTAAAAAATCCTAGAGACATAGTTGATATCAGTAAATATAATGTGGTTCAGCAATATGAAAGCAATTTTTGGTGAATAGTAAGTTTTGAATATTATTTACCACGGTTAAAAGTAAATAAGGTAATTAAAGGTAAAATTGGTATTATTATTACACTAACATTTGTCCTATTTATATTTAATAAGTTTATTTCGACCAAAATCAACCATAGAAATATAATATGATCCTTTTGTGAACATGGATTAGATTAAGACATTAATTATTATTTTATTTCAATAAGAGTAAAAAGTGTTAAATTCAATGTTTAATAACTAATATATTTTTAATATAGGTTTATACATAACATAAATTCAATTATAAATATTTATTATAATGAAAAAAAGATTTCCTACATGATTTTATTTTATTTATAATGTTTTTAAATTAAATAATTATATTTAAAAACATTGGCAGAATGATGATGCATTGATTACCATATTAATGAATGATAAAAATAATTTATATAATAAATATTCAACAAATTTAAATTGAGAGTTCTGATGAATTACACTAATTTTTTAGGTTAATACATCATTTTAGGGTTGATTCAAGGAATTTTTTTTCGATGTAATAATGCTTTTATGAATTTCAAAAAAAGAAAATATCAAATAGTTACAAAATTGACAAAAATGTGTTTTTAAAATAAATACCATATTATTAATATATATAATATTCTAAAAAATATAAGGTTCAGCCATAGGTCATAGATTAGGTAAGATATATTAATAATAACCCATGTGGGGTTATCAATCTTTTTATAGTAATATGATTAACCATTTACTATAATAATACAGGAATATGTGGTAAAAGTTAAACTATTTTTCTAAGAATAAAATCTAAAAGATAATGTAAATATAGTGACCTAAACATGTCTAAAACCTATTGTTTGAGAGTTTTTGGACCCATAAATACATTATCCTCGAAATAATTATTTTTTAAACATTATCGTCTACAAGAACGCGATTAAATTCATTATCCCTAATAAAAATTGATGAAATATTTTCATTTAATGATTAAAAATAATGTTTTAATATCATTCTATATAAGAATAAAATAAATCCTATGAATTATAAATATGGATTCTATAGACAATCATATAAAAGAAAACGAATCAGTTAACACATGAAACAATGATACTACTAAAATATTATCAACAAAGAAATATTAGAAGAACCTATATTATATCATATTTATGTATGTAGTTTTTTTATAATTTAATAATTATGATTTAATTATTATACAGGAGTTTAATGTACCCTCTATCAAGGAAATGATCAAGGTATGGGTTAATTCTACAATCTTTTTTTCTTTTCGGTTATTTTTAAGTGAGTATCTACTGGGACCACTTTATCATCCAAATCCATGTTTCTTAAAATGTATTTCAAAACATTTTGTAAATATTTACTAGACTATGGGTTAATGTCATTTATAACCTTGTTTTACTTTTTTAATATTTTTTATAAAAAATCATCTTGTTGTTTTCCAAACAAGGTCTTGTACGACCATTTTGACAAAATTATGGAAATAATGTTTATTAAGCTTATACCGAGAGTGTGGATATTTCTATCGTTATAACATCTTCTAAGAATCCCTTACCAGAATATAAGAATATTTTAAAATAAAATGTTTTCTTTTATAATTATTTGAAATTTTAATAATTTCAATACAGAATGACATATTTCTCTCAATTTGTTTTGATTTCATCTATACCAACATCCTTCGATGGATTTTACACTTTTTTGAAGTTGATTTGTAATAATACAATCGTTCATATAGTATTTTAGGATTTGTGATTTGATTGACTGTGGATGTGTTATTTTTATAACATACATAGTTTATGGTAAAATTATTAACGTTTCATATGCTAGTTTTAATATGAATGTTTATGTTATGTTTCAAACTTTTCATATGATCAATGTATTGGACTTAGTATGTGATGGGTGGAGCCTGATATAGCTCCTCGATGCATATGTTGCATTCATGAGACAAACTAGTGTCTTGGCATAATTCATTTACAAAATGTAATTTGTACTATTGGAATGATTCTTTGACTATGTGGTTATGATTTCTGGCCTTATGCATTCCATCCTTTTGAAATTGTTAATTGACATTACATGTAATTATTCGACTGTTAGAATATACATGTGAATATGTAAATAGAATTACTTGATTTATCATTTCCATATTATGTTGAGTTTTATGTTTAAATGGATTATTTTTTAGTCTTATACAATACATAAATCATTATTCTGATATATTGTACTTCCCACTATATAGATATCCTTATAGAGGATCTGAGCTCACCCCTTTCAATGTTTTTTCCCAGATTTGAACAAGTATATTATGACTGAACTATATGGATAGTCTAAGGGATATGAATATGTTCAATGGAGAAAATTTAGTTATTGTTTTTCATTTTATAATTTAATGTAAAACTTATGAATATATCTTGTACTTCTATTAATACTAAACTGATCAGTCATTCGGGATATGATTCCTTGTACCAAGCCATTGTTATGTAATAATGCAACGACTCTAGGTGACTAGTGTGGGGGCGTTTCAACTGACCTGAGGCTGGAGTACCAACATCCTACCATGACATGGGTGTAACAACATTATATTTGAGGACCCTCACCCGACCATGTATTGTAGTACAACCTTGGTAGTTTGATCATTGGGGGAGACCCGCGTCCTAGTATATCTGGGAGTACCGACCCAAGCTAGAGGATTTTCACCTCAGGATGACATGGGACTATTGACTATATATGTGAGGACACACACCCTACCTAGTAGAGGAGTACAACTCTGGTAGTTTTGTTTGCAGTGGGGGACCCGCACCCTAGTGCGTCAGGGGAGTACTGACCCCAGACTAGAGGACCCGTATCGTGGCATGACAGGGGAGTACTGACTCTGCTGTAGCACTAAATAATGAGGATCCACACCCATAGCTGAATGGGGACTACCTAATCTTAACATAGAAGACATGCACTCGGCCTGGTAGGGGAGTACCTAACACTATGTTAGTTGTGTAGGTAGTACTCGTGCCCTAGTACAATAAGGTAGTACTGACTCCAATGATAGAAATAACAGGTAGAGGGAAATGAAATTCCACTCAAGATGTGGAGAGTCCCATCTCTACTAGAGTAGAGGAGTAAGGAATACTAGTTCCTTGAGTCATCAATATAGTATCCATCCACACTATCACATCAAGAAACCCCCTAGTTTTTCTCATCCGGTTATTGGTCATACCTTAACTAACACGATGTTCTACAAGGATGTAACTCGACGATATTTCACGTCATTAGGATTCCAATGCAACTGATATCACATCAACCAGCCTCACAGTCTGTATGTGTTATGAATTTTAGTGCCCAGGGCCTGGTTGGATTCGAGTACGATATGAAACAAACTAACAACAACATTCTACCATAGTCAAATGGAGTATCTAAAATGGATTTCAACACTATATGGATCCCAGTACCGATGACAGTTCGTCAAATAGATGTTAGGTTACCAAGACACGACCCTTTAAGCATATCTAGGCCCGAGAGGGGTCGTGTTTAGTCCGACCCATTCAGACCGACAAGGTAGAACCTGACCTGGGATGACCCAACCTGGTTCGGGTCTGAACCATAATGGCTTGGCCCACGGTAGGCTTGACCTACTTGCAGGTGTGACCCACGTGGGGTCACACAGTCTGCTGCTCCCAAACAGTTCAAAGGAGCCGTTCAACTCCATTATTGGAGTTTCTCGGTGGTTCCATCTCATAACCCTTGGGACCTATAGGGAGAGGGACCCATTCATCATCATAGCTCCCTTAAACACATCGCTCTATAGCATGTTGCCTCCACCTTTGGGGTCGGCCACTGCATGCCACATGTCTGACCACTACGACATTGAGTGGTAGGTGGTGGTCACCCACCACCCTCGACCACCAGTGTTTGTCGTTAGAGATGCTATGCTATTTCCCCTACATCGCTTCTTTCGTAGACCACTGGGTGGGCTCTGGGGGTCCAGTAATCCTTCTGGACACACCTTCGTTTCTCATAGGATTTCTTCGTCATTGTGCACCTCTCTTTTTCATGGTTCCGTTAAGATGGAACTACACATCTCCTAAGAACGCAATTAAAAAAAGTGTCAGAGCGTCTGGGCCTTGTTCTTTTGGCCCACACCCTCCACATTATCATTTCTATATGTGGTTGTAATTTATACATCACATTAAAATATTGATAAATTGCATTCAAATCCCCCACAATGACCCCCCCACCCACACCCTCAAATTCAAGAAAGGGGCGAGGAATCATGGGAATTTCTTGAATTAAAAGACAACCCCAACCTCGAGATTCTTTAGAGATGTAGCGATAGTAGAAGAAGATTCTGTGTCCGATAAATCAATCATCATTTGTCGATCCTGGTTCGTTGCCGCCCGAATATCCTTCTATGTCGGCAGAAGGTGTCACATCACTTCTCCAGAGGTACCTCACTTTATGAAACTGTTCCAAATACTCAATGTCACGTCCCATATAAATATAGGGTGGAAAGAGTGAGTAACACAGCAAGGAATTAATGTGGTTCATTAATTAACATAATTAATGTGCCTCATTAATTGCAGGAGTGGTGGTTACATGACCAAAGTGAGAACTGGAATTTTATATCCCTTATTAAATATCTGAATATCTATGTGGTCCCTGCCACCACCGCTCAAGAGGTGGTAGGATAAAATAAAATAACAATTTGGTTATTTTATTAATTCATAAAAGTCCCAATGACTAAATTTTTTACCCGACCTACTATAGTTAATGTGAAGCCTCACATTAAAGAATATTTGCACTGTGAATTCAATAGTGCCCTCAGATAACAATTCCAAGCATCGGTTCCAAGGGAACAAATTGACGCCCCCACGTTTATTGAACGTACCGTAAAAAAATTAATAAATTATTAAAAATCAACCTTGACTTGTGGTAGTCGAGGTTAGGATCTTCCTAAAGGAAACACACCCTCATGAGCTAAATGGTACTCTCAGATTTCCAATTCTTGTTATGGTTTAGATGTTATAGAATTTAACAATAAATTAATTGTTACATAATTATTATTATTTTGCGGCCAGATACTAAGATCTATTATTGGCCCACACCAAAAAAATGTAGGATCTGCATAAGGAGATCATACCCACACATGTTCTGCAGTGATCTCATATTTTTAATTAAAGTCACCATTCATGAGTTATAAGAATTTAAAAAAAAATTAATTATGTTTTATTATTTTATTAACAATTATGACATTTTTGGGTTTTCTCACTAGAGGCCTATGATGACTAACCATAAGTCATTCCTAGGGTAATCCCGCCATCTTGAATGAAATAACACCCTTATATTTCTGATCTGTGATCCCATTTAAGAGTTATTCTTGTTTTTTAGGAAAATGACTTTTGCTTGCTATTTTATGCCGAACACTTATTCAACGGATAATTCTGGGAACTCCAGGACACAGAATCACATGATTGTAGGTTTTAGGGCCTCAAAAAAATTCCCTAAAAAATATACAAAAATTTAGGGCCTTTACATTCTTCCCAGCTTAGGTATTTACATCCCCGAAAGCCAAAATAAATAAACTCAAACAATTGAGGGTAATGGGCATGAAAATAATCCTTCCGCTCCCATGTGCACTCTTGGAGGTTTTCTGGTTGTTACCAAACTCTCACCAGAGGGATCAACCATCCATGAATGACTCACTCCTATTGATCCTTTATCTCCACCAAGAACTCCGTAAACGTCATCTCATCAATAAAGTACAACTCGTCCTTATTGATAATGTGTGATGGATCATGAACACGTCTCCTTAGTTGCAACACATGGATAAAATTATGCACCTGGTACATCTATGGGGGAAAATCTAGGTGGTACTCCACCATGAAAACTCTTCTAAGTATCTAGAATGGTTTTATAAACCTTAGAGATGTCATTTTTCCCCGGAAGAATCTCCTCAATCCCCATTGGGGTGAGACCCACAAGAAGACATGGTCTCCCTCCTTGAACTATAAGGGTCTCCGTCTCCTGTTGGAAATAGATATTTGGGTTAAAATTATCCTTGGCCACCAGTATTGAAGCCAGAGGTCATGGTACATCTTCGCCACACAAGGATGTACCACCAATGTGGATGTGTGGAAATCCATAAAAACTCCTTCTCGATGCGTCACTGGTACAATGATGGAACCTTTTAGAAGGAAAATTTTCTTCCCAACATTAGAAAATAATTCATGAGACCTTCCTAATGATATCTGACAACTTTGGGCCTCATAGTCTACATCTCCAAGATGTGCCCCTGAAACTCACTGAAGGTGTGGTGGAGTGACAGTTATCGACTGGAGGTAATCTACTCCATCACTACCCATGAATGGATTCTATAATTTGGATAGAGTCTTTGTCGCCTCACTCATAAGTTGTAAACTGGATCTCCTACTGAGTGATTATTCCACCACAACCCCCTTATAAAATCTCAACTCATGGAGCTCTTTGGGAGCCACCAAAAAATATAGTTTTAGTTATTGGTGTAATCGATGGGTACAATCCAATCCCAAAGTCCCTCTTCATAGGGGGGGGGGGTTATTCATGAAAAATATTTTGAAAATATATTCCCGCACTATACTACTATTATGGGGAACTAAATACTCAAAACTCTTTTTACCACGACGGTAATGTTGGCCGACTCAATAGAGATTAACTGCAACCTCTTTTGCATGAGTTTAACTTTTTCTTCTTGGGTTTACTTTTTCACCATCCCAGGAAAACCCCATTCTAATGTTTTATATATAGAACAACGATTTTTCCTAAAATATTCAATTTGAGCATAAAATGTGGATGACCAGTCTATACCCAAACAGACATTGTAATTCATCGATGCTTCCACCAAGAATTTCCAACTGAAACTCTCACCTCATGGGTCAGATCACACTGTCATCAAAAGTTTGATTATTAAGTATCCTACAAATGTTATCTCTATATGTAAGGGTCATGTCAAAATTTTAAAAAGCAACTCTAGGTTTTTAACAATGTTCATGATAAGAATTAATTATTAGTACCTATTTCTATTAATAAGAAATAATTTGTTAAAAAATATCGTACATCAATTCATTCTTGCAGCCCTTTGGTCAAACTCCTTGACTGCATGTAGATATTTATGTCCCCTTTCCTCTTGCTCCTTGAGCATGGTGGGGACCACTTTGGGGTGGTGGTTGTAACATGTCAAAATTTATACCAATTCTTTCTGATCTCCAAGCTTCTCTTACACCTCCCCTGCCCTACAGATTTATCTGTTCCAATCACTTACTCTTTACAAAACATTTTTACACATCAATGTTTCTTAGACTGATGTCGGTTTCCTACTTCCCCACAGCTAACATTCACTGGCTGTATCTACTCAGCTATATAACATTCAACCTCTACGGTTATCTCTAGAATCATAGCACACATTGGAATTCACTGAGGCATATTGATGTCTTAGATGTCCCTAAACACATCTCACTCAGAGGACGTAGCCCTGAATCACTGGTCTTATAATATTCATCGAGTACCTAGAATGGTCGATATGGCTTGATGAATACTCAGCTACCGGAATGTCATCCTACCATAGTTTTATAAGCTCTAGGGATCACATACCAATTAGAATTTTATGGAAAGATACCCCCTTCTATGGGGATGGTTATCACTCTCTGTCAATGGAAAAGTCACCTCAACGTAATATAGGGTTAAACAAAACCCTACCATTTCCCTAAAAATCCACATAAAATTCTCACTTCTAGGACAACCATCAGATCTAATGGTACCCTCTCTAGATGGAAACTTAGTCACCAAATCAATCCATTCCTTAGCCGTATGTGAGTCGATATCTCTATTGAACATAAGGGGTATCTGTCACTGAATCTCATGTAAAGATATTATACTATAAGTGTCCTCTTCCGATAGAGTTTGTAGTAACTATTTACCAACAGGAAATGATATTACTTGTACACTTCCCGAAGGTACAATCTCGATCAACTATATTTTTATTGACTCTTTATGACACTATGGACCATCCTCATGGTCACACATTGGAATCCTGTAAGGTTGTCTGTGCAGATGAATATTGAACGATAATCAAGATGGACCACAATAAATATGTTATACCAGTTGAGATGACTCAAAATATATCAAAAGAAAAACATTTATGAAACACACCCAGTCAGGGTTTTCATGCACCGAGTCAGAAATCAGAATTCAAGGTCATTGTGTAAGGATACGTTGACCGCCACACTAACACTGGACTCACCAACTAGAAAACCACACTCAAAACGCATAAAATTACTCCTCCATTGGAAAGATCAATGTCCCAATGCTTCGATAGAACCTCCCTTTGATACCACATTATCCCGACCTATCCCCCGATGCCCATGATGGGACTATCCCAAGCCAACCTTCCATAGGCCAGGGTTTGGAGACTGGCACTAGAAGTTTGAATCCCAGTAATAGGAATGTGTTTCCATTAAACCATTACAAACACATAGCCTAGAATGCCACAAGATTCAACCATGAAGAATTACTACATTAAAGCAAGTGTGTGTAGAAATCAAGGGTCCCGGAATAGAATCCTAATGGAGAGATACAACAAAAAGTGAAGCAAAAAGAAACATATCATGTGATCATCCACCAATGATCCCACCTGAAGGGTAGGTATAAACCTCACCACATCCCTCCACGTCATCCAGTCTCCTCCATGTACTACCTGGTCCTAACTCCCCCAAGTCTCATCCATGATGCTCTTAATCATCATAAGACCCAATGAGGTGTGGGCGAAGCCCGTGTAGGGGTGAGTATAACAATACCCAGTAGGGACCCCATGACCTTAAGAAGGTGTCTCGGAATTACACAAAGGAAAACCACAAATCATCATCTCATTTACAATGCACAATGAAAATGACACATCACAAAACATATATAAACATCTCATCCACAAAAAAACATAAGGCCCCAACCTCAATCCATTTCTAGGATTTCCAAGGATGGTTCAAAGTGTAACACAAGGATCTGGAGTACACGCTCCATGAAATGGCCATCCCTGATGGAACTCGTCTGAGAGATGTATTCCATCAGGTAAAACTCAACCATTTCTAATGGAACTCCCAAAATGGATTTCTCCATCAAGAAAAGTCTTCTATAAATACCTCTAGTTCCCTGTCCTAGAGGTCTCACAGTCACAATCTTGCGCTTGAGGCATGACCATGGGATACCAATTGAAGAGTCCCACACCTAAAAAATGTGCCTTGCAGTCAAGGGATCTATAAATATCAAAAAGGACCAAATCCCCATCGCTACTCAAGTACGGGTAAGTACTAATAGATAAGTGAGGACTCGTACCCTACCCAGTAGGGGAGTAAAACTATGATAGTTTGTTTACTTTAGGGGACACTCGCCCTAGTAAATCAAGTTAGTACCAACCACATTCTAGATGAATCGTACCTTAAAAAATTGGGGAGTACACAATCTATATGTGTCAACATACACCGCCCTTGGTAAGAAGTTACAAATATAGTAGTTTGTCCCATTTTGAGGAACTGCACCCTTATACGATAGGGTCATACTGAGCCTAGGCTAGAGGACTCATACCCTGGAATGACAGGGGGTACCGACTCTATATGTGAGGACTTGAACCATACCTTGTAGGGGAGTACATTTCTGGTAGATTGTTCATTGTGGGGGACACGTGCCATAGTACATATGGGTTGTACCGACCCCATTCTAGAGGACCCACACCCTAGAACAACATGGGAGTACCGACTCTACTATAGCACTGCATAAGGAGGACCCACATACTAGGTTGATAGGGGAGTACCAACTCCTAACATTGAGGACCATCACCCTACCTGGTAGGGGTACCTGATGCTATGTGAGTTATGTATGGGGGACCCATACCCTAATCCAATAAGGGATTATTTATTCCAAAGATAGAAAAAAAATATGGAAATGAACCTAAAATCCTGATTGTGGGAATCCCGTCTCTACCAGTGGAGAGTGGTAATGGATACACGTGCATTGAGTCATCAATGGAGTTTCTACCCAAAATATCACTACAAGAAACACCTTGTTTCTGTCCTTTATTTTATGATCATACCTCAACAACCTAAAGTTACAAAATGATGTAATTAAATGATCTGTCCTGGCATAATGGGTCCAACGCAATCGCCATCACGTCAACCGGACACCCAGTCAGTAATAAATAGGCATTTTAGTGTCGAGGGCCCGCTTGGATTTGAGTACGATCAAACCCAGGCAATATCCAAAATTCCTCAAAATAAAATTAGATTATCTCTGATGGACCATCTTTCATAATGGATCCCATAATCTTAGACAGTTCATCAAACAGACGTCTCGTTCGCAAGATATAACCTTTTAAGTGTATTTGTGATTGATAGGGGTCCGAGTCCGGTTGGACCCGGCCCGACCTAGTTGGGAAAGGCCGTGTCAGGCTCCTCCCTCCTGATGGCGTGACCCACCTAGTTTCACACAGTCTGCTACTCCAAAACATCTCACAATGATCCATTCAACTCCTTTATTGGCGGCACCAGATGGAGCTACCTCGTCACCCACGGGACCCTCTTGGAACAAGTCCCCTGCATCATCACGCCTTCATTCATCATGGTGCAGGACATTGTGATGCCTTCACCTCTACGGCTGGCCACTTCTGGCCACATTTCGGACCCTTGTAGAACCAATCTTCCACAATGGTTGGCGGTTTCCAACCACTGCCCTTGTCCGTCAGCGTCTTTCGCCAGCACCGTCGTACTAGTTCCGCACCAGTGCTTCTACCGCATGCCACTAGGGGAGCTCCTGTGATCCGTTATTGCTTTTTGATCTGCATACAGTCCTCTCAGGATGCCACTATCATTGGCATGCCTCTTGGCTTCTTGGTTCTGTCATGTTGGAACAACCCACCTCTGAAGAACGCAATGAAAAGACATGCGGTGAAGGGTTCGAACCTTGTTCGTTTGGACCGCACCCTCTGCAATAGCATTATAAAAAGTGGGGGTAATTTATACATCACATTAGTGAAATGATAAACCCCATTAAAATCCCTTGCAATGAACCCCTCCCCACTGCCCCCAACAAATTAAAAAATGAGAAGAAGAAACGTGGTAATTTTTTTGAATAAAAATACAACACCTACCTCAAGATTATTTGGAGGCGTAGGGGTGGTGGAAGAAGATTCCACTTTTGATGAAGATGCAAAAGTTTGTGGATCCTTCTTCGTGGTCATCGGAGCATCCATCTCTATCGGTGGAAGGTGTCATGTCACTTTTCCGGAGGTTCCTCGCTTGATGAAACTATTCAAAAAACTCAACCCCATTCTCCATTTACATAGAGGGGAGAAAGGGTGAGTAACACATCGAGGAATTAATGTGATCCATTATTTTAAATAATAAATTTGCCTCTTTAATTTTACACGTGGTGGTTATGAAACCATTGTGTAACAGAGCATTTAATAAACCATAATAAATATTAGACTACCTTATTTTTCCTAGTCACCTCCGCTAAAGAGGTTGTAGGATAAAATAAAATAACAATTTTGTTATATTATTAATTGTCAAATGTCAGAAAAATTAACTTTTTCACCTGACCTACAACTGTCGATGTGAATAATCTATTAATAGATTATTGGCTCTATGAGTTCAATGGTGCCCTCAAATTTCAAATTCAAGGATGAGTTCAAAATATAGAAATTTCCACCCGCATGTTTACTGAACATGCCTTAAAAAAGTTAAACAATTATTAACAGTCACCATCGACCCGTGAAGGTTGAGGTTAGGCTCTGCCTGATAGAAACACAACCCCATGAGCTCAACAATAATGTCATATTTATAAACCAAGTTACTATTTTGGAGTAATATAAATTTACAATAAAATAAATATGTATTTATAAATTTTATTTGTGGCCAAAAACAGACCTCCATAGTTGGCCCATGCCGGCCAATGATAGGATCTACCTAAGGAAATCATATCCACCCGAGTTCATCGGTGGTCTCTGATTTTTTATCTTACTCACCATTCTTGAGTTATAATCATTTTAAAAATAATATAATTTTTTTTAATAATTTTAGTAATGGTAATTCCTTTTTTTGATTTTCTCACTAGAGGGCTGCGCATACAAAACTTATGCTGTAGATATTGTAAACCTATTATCATGAACGCAACTGTGCCTTAGATTTTTGATCTGGGCAACCATTTAAAAGTTATTCTTTTTTTCTAGAAAATGGACCATGCATGCTATTTTATGATTTACCCTTTTCAATGAATCATTCTAGGAACTCTGGGCCATAGAATAACATTCATCTAGATTTTGAGGTCTCGTAAAAATTCCATAAATTAAAATATATATGTATTCAATTTCTCGGTATATAAAAAAATTATTAAAGAATAAATGAAGGGAACCATAGTATGGGTACCAATTATGTTTACCCACACAAGACTGATGTATCACTGATAGGGGGAGGGTTTCAACAAGTTATATCTAATTCTATTATTTTTAATTACATTAGAAACAACATTCGTCTCATATCTAATATTTGTTTATCTAGTGTAAAAATGAAACACCCATCCATTTAAACAAAATAATTTACATGTTCTAATAAATAACAACATCATCTAGTCCATCGTAGGGAAAAAATAATCTAATACTAGACACTAAATGATAAATATATCCTTTTTGCCTGAATATAATGACGAGGATATCCCATTACACTTGTGTAATACTCAGATTAATACAATAGTGCATGTTATTCAAGTTGAATGAAATAATTTAATACAATTTTTGTAAATTTTTTATAAATTTTCATCTTAATAAAAATTTAAATATATGATCTTTAAGAATAATTCATCACATTATTACCCATATGCTTGTAGTAAATTTCTAGACATTCTTATGATACTCAGTCTGATTCACTAGTACGTTTTCAATGAACGATTTCTCAATGTAGAAATATAACATTATTAGAGTAATTATATAAAAAACAAGAACATAATTTGTATTTTGTATGTAAATACCATCCCATTATACCAAATTCAAATAAAAATTTAAATCATATATCTTATCCTTTATTTCTTATATTTGGAAATAATCTTTAAGAAAACAAAAACTGAAAACATATTCTTTGTTAAATAGTTGACATTATCACTACTTTTTTCATATATAATGATTTTCACGGAATAAAAAACGTATTACCCTATATTATAGGTGTTCCAAAATGTTTTATATGGGATGTAGAAAATTTTTTCATGCTTCCCCAAATTTCCCAATTCACTATTCATCCTTAGATATCCAATCCATATTTTGCTTCTCCAATACCTTTTTTAATCTTCAAATCCCACTAATTTTCAAATAACTATTTGAATACATTAAGGATTAATTTTTTATAACAAACAATAATTCCACTTTATATTCATGAGTACTAATTCCCATTAGGATTTCATCATTATGATGAAGACATTTTGCCACTCAGATTTTCATGAACACGTGAAAAAAATCAAAATCGATGATATTTTATTGTGTTTTGATACATCACCTGAGAGAATCTCTTACCATTATGATTTTCTCATTATGATGAAATCATATGTTAAAAAAAATATATTTATATACACCAAATTTAATAAGGAAAATAGGTATAATCCTTATGAATCATGAAACAACATCTCATTCTGATTTCATTATTACGATGGAGAAAAAATATTCATCAGACTTCTTCAACCACTTCTAATTCTTATGATCTAAATATTTTAACAATGATATTTCAACAACAAAAATATATCACTTTTTGTATTATGAAAATTAAAAAATTAGTTATATGAAGATTTAAATATTTTGTAATTTCTTATAACTGTAAACAAGCATATTTGGATTCCCTCATTAAAAAACAATTCCCAACCTTCGAAAAAATCTAAATATGATGATCTCATACTAGAATTCATTTACTTCAACAAAATAACTCTTTTAAAATATTTTTTATGTATTCATGACTTCCTTCATGACTTTTATTACCTTGGAGATCATATATATATTAATCTTACTTATAATGTAAATCATATAAACTTTCCAATATTCATGATAAATTTCTATTTCCAAACACATTAATGGGATATTCATGAATAAGATATTATATACCTCTTTTCATCTAATAAGATACTCAATATGATTGTATCACTTTTTCTCCCCTCACTCATTCGTTAATCTACCATCAAAAGATTATCAACATTGTTATGATTTATGATAAATAAAATACATAAAAACATCACCATATTTCCATCAGACCCATACTAAATTATAATATTTTTCTCATTATTATTTTTCAATAATTCAGGACATAGTGATAGTCTGATGAAATTATTTAACTATTATAGATATTTCTATTATGATAAACATTTTTATGCATTGGGAATATGATTTTTTGAATACTATGGTTTGTCCGATTTAACAAAAAATTAATTTATCTGATTTATCCTTCTGTGATATTTCATTAACAATAAATGATATTACCTAAATATTAAATTATTTTTTATAATATTGTTCCCATAAAATTGTTGTAACACCCTCACATATTCATTAAATAATTTTCATAATGAATATAATATATTTTATTTAATTTTTATGTGAATCATATTAGTATAATTTTTTAGAAGAAAAAATTTTATTTTAATCTTTAATCGAATGAGATGAATGGAAGAGAATCATCCATCACTGAAAGATAATTCTAATTCAACATACCATCATTAATTAAAAATATAATATTCTATATTAAACCCCACAAAATATCATCTTTATCAATTTTTGTTTTACAGAATTAAATCGTGAATTAAACCCAAAATACATTAGTTTGGAATAAGATTACTAATAAGTCATAAGATCACCGCTGCTAGTAGTATAAAATGATTGGTATTAAAAATCAATTCTTGGAGGTAACACACTCTTCCTAGATGTATAACTCTATCACTAATTTTAATTCAACAAGAATTAGGGTAGAACCTTCAAGGGATTGAATGCCTTCATAAAATTCTAATTGTGTAAAATAATACTTGAATTTATAACAGTTGAATTCCTTATTCAATGATTCGTGATGTTTTATTCGACAGCATAACTTATGATGAGATAAATACCATCACAAATTTAACATACATAGAAATGAGTTAAATTTTCCTAATAAAAGATTAAAATAATAGATGTACCATTTAAAAAGTGTTAGTTTCTTTTCCAAAATTCATTATTTTCAATTAAAAGGGGCCAAAAATAAATATATACCATTATGTTGCAATAATGTATTCATCTGCAGCCAAATAATGACTCAATAAATTCCAATACTTATCCATTTGACAAAAATCATAATTCATATTCTTTATTGGTGGTACCATTAGAGAAGCCTCCATTTACCCTTTCCCATCCAATAAGTACATATATGTACTACATTACACATATATATAAGGAATGTTATAAATTTACACCATATAATTTTAACCTACTATATCTCTGGAAATTTTCACATTACCCTTACAAAAACCATTGCTTCATTTAATTTAGGCTGAAACAGTTACAGAGATAACCTTCTTACCATTAAACAACACTAGTAACCTTATATTGTATTGTATTATTACATGCTCCACACATGTAAGTAATGCACCACTAAATATCCCATATAAAATACTATTCACATTTATTCAGTTAATTTTTTTCCAAATTATCTTTGTGTAATAATATAATTTAACTGATGGTCGTATTTTTAATTCTCAAACACCTGAATCTAGTTTATCAAGTCCTTCCAACATCAATGAAATTATGTAGAATAAGTTTTATCCTCCTCCAAAACAAGACATATAATTATTTTAATATTTTCACGTTATTCATCACAATTACAATGAGAATTCCTGAACAAGGACTTCTAACAAAATTAAATGATTCCATAACCATTATTAAAGATTTCAATATTAAACTTCACTCACCATGACATATTAATTGGATCGCTGACAATAATTGAATCAAATGTTCTCAAAAATGTGAAAGAATATTTCTTAGTTACTAATATATATAGTTGGATTGGAAGTGAATTTATTAATTAATATAATTATAAAATTCTAGTTTTTTTATATCAAATATCATGTCCATGATCAAAAAATTTCTGATTTAATCCATATATAATATATTATAAAATAGTAATATAGAGTATTTTAACCTAAAAATGATAGAAAATAAAATATATGTTTTCACACATTCTTTAATGCTACTCCATCATCACTACTTTTATTTTTAGTACTTTAATTATAAATTCATATTTGATTATTTAAATCATTATTCATATGACAATATAGTTTTCTATTATACTTGTATCATGGTGTATATAAAAAAATATCAATATTTTTCCATTTGTTTTATGAATAGGAATGGTTATATTATAGGAGATAAAACATTTTAAGATTAAATGGAGTCCATTTTCTGTCTCACCGATTTTTTTGTGGTTTCATATTCATTTCAATATTATTAAATGAATAACATATAATTATTATCGATACAAAAATATATATTCTCTCAAATGGAAAGTGAAATTGGTTAATTTTTTCTAATAAACATATTTAATATTTCTCATGGTGGTAAAATAATTAAAATAAATATTTAAAATTGATTAATTTTATATCATGAAAATATGATAAAAAACTGTTATATTCAAAATATTAGACTAAAAATTTTAATTTCATTAATGTGATGTGTGTTGTTGATTGGTTTATCTATAAATAATTAATTAATTTAAATATAGTTTATTATATTTTTTTTGATAAAATTGTTATGAATATAAAGAATTTTTTGTTTTATTTTAATTAAAATATTCAAAAAATTTACTAAAAATGTGATTAAACATTTTATAACAAGATATTTTTTTATTGATACAAATTTTGTGAGTTTAATTATGTTATCATAGATATGTATTTTTTTATGTAACTGGTTTTAAAAACATCCATATGTAGAGTTAAAAGAATGTTATGAATATTACTTTCGTAATATATTGTCTGATTACCCATTAGTTAATTATTAGATATTTTACATATTCTTCCCTAAATAAATACTAGTGTTTTGGTATCTAAAATTAAGATATTAGAAATTTAGAGTTATATATTTATATTTTTAGTGAGGACATTATATATACCATATTTCTATTTATGGGAGGGTGTGAGATATAGCATATCATCACAAGGTCCATAATGGAAAAAGTAATTAATTTTGTAAGTATATATGATAGGATACGTGAGAATTTATTTGTGATTTTAATATTGTTTCCAAAATATATTATTTATAATAATTTTAAAAAATTTACATGATAACATTTAAATTGGCATATTTAAATTATATTACTCATGGAATATAATTATTTCTGTATTTTTATTTTATTAAATAACTAATGTTTCCATGTGTTTTTTTCCTTTATTTGTAATGATATTATATATACCTATTCATAACACATAAATAAAGTATTTATACATTTAATATATATAATATAAAAGAATATAAAATAAATTATAGGAGAGTAATATATATTTATTAAAAAAATAATAGAAAATAATATATTTATAAAAAATAACCATTTATTTCAATAATCATAAAATGTTAAAAGTTACAGTTGTACTTCTATAAGTTATTTATAATTTTTTGAGAAATATATATGTGTGTGTTTTTGTGTGTGTCTGTGTGTGTGTGTTTTTTTAAACTAATAACCATGTATGGGGATGGATAATATTTTCAAATAATATAATTTCGAGTATTCATTGGAAGTACTATTAAATATAAATTATAATAAAAAAATTGACTAATATATACAAAAAATATGATTTTTTATAGTTGGTAACTATTATAATTTTTCATGAATATGAACGAGACATATTCATAAATCTTTTCATCATAAAAATTAGTCATTTTTGAAGGACAATACTCCATATTACATTGGGTGAGGCTCACATCCCTTGCTACATGTATGAAATCTTGGGTGATTAATGAATTTCCCCACCAATTAGTGGTATAATTTTTTAGACCACTCATTATATCATAATATTTAATACTAATATATTATTCATAGTGATTATATAACACATTTATAATTTATATTAAATCACATTGTGATGGAAATGGCTAGTAAAATAAGATAAAAAATTACATTAAAATTAAAACACATAAATCTTAAGGGAATAAGTCATACTGATGTTAAAATATTAATATCATAATAAATGAAAAGAGTATATCATAAGAAAAATAAAAATAGTGATGAATAAAAACACGTAAAATTAATAGAAGTTAAATTTGAAATTGAAAAAAACATATAAGGATGAAAAGATTTAAAAAATATAAATAATGAGTTTTTAATTATAATTTTTTTATTAAATAATATCTGATATTTATTTAAATTATATTTTTACTAATAAAATATGAAATAACCATGAAATAATTGATAAGAGAATCTATATAATTTCATGGAGTTTTCCGTAGATAGTAAATATATTTTGACAAAAACATTTATTTATTGGTTATTAGAATATTAATCTTGTTTTATTATTATATATTATATTAACATTAGGTCGCTAATTTTTCATGATGATTTTCTGATATAAAAAATGAATAAAATTATTAATTTATTTAATAATTTATAATTTAACTAAATTATATAAAATATTTATTAATAGTTTTATATTTATATTTTATATTTTAATTATGGTCATATTTCTCATTTGTGGTTGTCGGTATCATAATATATGTATTGAATCATAATTATGGTAATGAAAAGAATGTATCTGATTCATCTATATAACTGAAATGTGATAAATTTGTAGTTTCATAAAATCGAATCATAATATTAGTATCATAGTTCATCAGATTATATAAAATAAATACAAGTAATTATATTTTTTCAAATAAGAATATGTTTACTCAGAAATTAATTCTCTTGGAAATTATAATAATTCATAATAGCATGAATATACTTTCATAGTTGAATTTTTCATTTAAAATAAACAAATTATTTATAATATAATTACACATTGAAACAATTTTTGAACCATATATGATTTTTAAAAATAAATATGAAATATAACATCATATAATTGTTGTAAGACCAAATAACTTTATGATATATATATATTTAAATAAATAAACATTCCATGAATGATTTTTTAAACAAAACATCAAGAAATAAGGAATTGAAATATATTATTACATCACTATAATATAATTTGACTGTTATATTTCATCAATTGGATTGATAGGTATGATTATTAATAACTAAATTATACAAATTTAATGTTTAGGAATGTATAATATTAATTCAGTAGTTTTGAATTTGTTAATAATTCATTAGAAATTAAAGGTAATGACTTATTGGTAGAAAATATTATTGAAATATTTTTTATATAATAAATTATACAATTTTTTTATTTATTTTAATGAAATATATATTATATGTTCAATAAAATTTTTATTCACCGATCACATGGGTTTTTATTGTTATGGAATTAGACTAAATCATGTATTATCTTTAAAAATATTTTTTTATTAATTTAGTTCTTATTGTTTTGTACAAAATTATATTAAAAAATTTTCATGTAAATATAGAAAATTTTGGAATAATGATCATTGTGATATCAATGGGATGGAGTGAGGGTAAATTAATATTCCAATTTAATTTTACATTTTATTTAATTTTTCCCTTTATAGATAGTTAATGCCTCGAACCTCTATTTTATTGTCCCTTAGCCTCGTCCTGAATATTATTGTTAATCAAATAATTAAAACACAAGGATATTCAAGTTTCTATACAAATAAATACATCTATCCATTTTTTTTATCCCCCAAATTTTGATTATTAACTATATCAAATGGTTATTAAAACTTTTAGTTGGTCATAAACTTAATTACTAGTTGGGTATAACCCCCATCTCAAATCTTCATTGAATAGTTCATTAGACGACATAATTGATCCTTATTCCCCAATGACTCATTATACCGCCAATATGAATCATCAAGCATCTACAAATACCCATTGAAATGGTATACATATTCATTTGGATTGATATTCTACTGAATAATGTTTAGATTATCCTCATTTATAGGATTAATTAATTACAGTTCCCCTTGTAGAATTCATATAACTCTACACCTGATAACACACAAATTGTGTTCTTTCCAAATCTTGTTGTAATACAATTATATGATTACTTAATTCACTAAAACAGAATACGCAAATTCTACATTAATCAAACACTTTCCTTGTCTCACATGATTTTTTATTGTGGTGAAAATGATATGTTCAACATTAAATTATTCAAGATAACAATTTCAAAAAAACAAAACAAATTATTGTGGAATTTGAAAACTAATTAGATATTTGTCAATTTATGGATGGTTAATGACATGTTGATCCCTAGTAAATTAATTTACATGAAATATTATTTTATATTAATCTAAATGTATTATTAGGGTATCTAAATCATTCAAGAACATTTATCTACAACCAGAAAATAATGCGCGTAGATGTCTCTATTCATTTTATTGTATGTTATTTTTCATTTTAAACCATCATGAATTTATGAGAATGAATGGGTTGTCCCATTAAATTAACAATAAAATAACATAGGATGATTTTAGGAAAATGTTCATGGAATCATAATATATTTTAAAAAAATACAAGGAGGATATGTGAAAGAGTATAATTCAATTTTAAATGGATTAATGGTACTAGTTCTTATTGAATCACTTTCAGAATGTCAAAAAAATGACAAATTCCTCTGTGTCTCGAGTGCTTCATAAAAACTGTGTGAATGTAAATTATTCTCAAATGATATTTCATAATTTTCTGTTTGTATAGATAACAAGTTCCTCTCAAATGGAAAAAACACAACCATCTTATATTAGTTGATATTTTTATGAAATATTTTTATTACTTTCTCCTCATTAGACATCCATATGTTATGTTGTGGATAGTACCTGAAAATTATTTTCATTCAAGAATATTTTAATAATCCATTTTCTCTCTAATTTTTTCTCAATTATATAAAAAAAAATTTGGTGTCCTAATAATATTTATATTTATCCTTATAGTTAATTATTCATGTGAAAGAATATATAATATGTGTAATCATTTCATGACACCAAACCCATCCATGAATTTATTTTTTCTGTACTCTAGACTATTTCTACAAATAAACCTTATACATTTTTACGTTCATCGAATTAAAACACACACAGACATTCAATTTTTCAAATTCATCAATGATGTCAGATAAATCCCCAAATCATTATCTATTTACCAAAACCATTGAATAATATTAAAATCATGATCCCTAAATGATAGGGTTGAATGATGAAACCATACTTAATCGAGTGTTTGATGATGAAAAGAAGATATGATTTGACAAATAATATCTAATGGGTCATTTTGCAAGGGCTATATCCATATCATATTAAATGTTGTAATAGTTCACCATGTAAATCTCAACCATCATTAACTAATTCTTTGGTCCATTAATTCATAATATAAAATCCCATACCTATTTAACTGCTACACAATAAAGGGGTTATCTAGATGATCTAAAATGTACACATAGGGTTAATGTGTATCACCTCAACTGTGTTTGACCACCTACTAACTTAAATCCACACCAATCTAATTATGTGACACTATATTCCCAATTTGGACCACACATTAACATATATACTGGTTGTATCTATAAGGTGTTACCTTTTTTTGGTAAAAGTCCTCCATCATGAATGGCTGAAAATATATTTTGGTTAGAACATAGAAAAAATATATATTTGATATATATCAGTTTACCAAGACATAATTTCAATTCCTTATTATTAATTTTAATCAAGGTTTCTTCATAATAGTTTTTTTCTTTTTTCATATACCTCAAATAAATTCCCTATGAATTACACATGGATATAAATTATCTTCAGAAAATTAATTATTTAAATGGAATTCCTTTAATTATTTATTTTTTATATCACTGTGAAATTTCACTATGACATGTATACATATATAGTGAGTTATGATTTTCTCAACAATATTCACAATTTGACATGGATAATTCCCCATGATGATGTCAAATGTAATTCTATGAACCAATGAAAAGTTTATAAGTACCAAATTTCATATTAACTGACCAAAAATATATTGAAATATTAATAATAACAAAAGAAACACTTGGAATCAAATATCTCAATAATATTATATTATTATCAACATCTTATTCACAATATAAATCAAAATCTACATTTTAATATATTTTCTCCCCTTATTAATAATCAAATCTAATAGATAAATTGGTATCTACTTGTCTAATCAATTATCTAAAATATATTCCCCTCGTTTATATGATATATTTGTTAAGGATTATGAGATATTGGTTATATCACATGGTTTTCATTGAAACAGTCATATAGTAAATCAAATATAATTATACATGGGATAAATCCATGAAAAAACAAATAGGGATAAAACTATAGTTGTTTAAAAAATTCCTAAATATCCACTAATTTAATATCATGAACAACATATATCATTTAAAAAATTATTGGTTGTTAAGACATGAAATACATGATCATGTATACACATTAACAAGAGATTTATGTCATTTAGGGGAAAATTTTTATCCCCATTCATCTTATCTTATTATCAACCATTATATCCATCATAATTGATATTATTAAAAAAATTATGGTTAGAAGAATTATTTCAATACCTCAACCTCTTATTCTTTAATGCAATTCTAAAGAATGAAATTCAAAATTTAGGAAAAAAATTGATTGATTTGACAAATATACGTCCACCCTCAATGTAGGAACTCATCTACAAAAACTCCATATATTATAGTAACAAGAAAAGATGCATATATATAATGACATTTGAATAAACCTATTGGTTTCTCATAAATAACATCCTGGAAAAGAGATTCATCATCATATGGCCTTTCTCTTCATATGATCGTCATGTTTAGTGTATTATATAATGGTTTTCAAAGTTTTTGTGATTTATTTTTCATCATTACATGACATTTTATAAGAGGATTTGTCTTCCTCTCCATTACCATGAATGTAACACCCCAGGTAAATAAATAATATGACATTTTTATATTTATCCCTATTTATTAATAAAATGATAATATTAATTTAAAGGGAATGCTATGCTCGATGGCTTACCCAATATGCAACAATGAGTTCCTTTGTATTCTTACATTACACTCTAATAATAAATTAATTTTATTTTAAATGGTAGTTAACACCTAGCCATTGTAATGACGGGAATGAATAGAACTAACTAAAAAATGATTTTATATGTTTTTAAAATATTTTTACTTTTTAAAATAAATGTTTGAGGATTAAAAATGCGAATGAGTCCAATATAAGCTTAAAAAATCTAATATTCTTTAAAAGGTCAATTAACTGCATCTTGATGAAGAACCTCTTCTAAATCAACTTTTTGACAATTTTATTGGCAATAAATGACAAAATAAAATTCTTCTTTAGAATCAGGAGATCAAATTTTACTTTTTGTAAATTTTTGGTATTTTTTTTGATAAAGTTTATTTTTTAATGAAAAGTGAATATGTTGTATTTTAATTCAAAACCTCTTTTTAATCTAATTTATTTATATGATTAGATTATCTTTGGAATTTGTTTCAAATGTGAAATTATAATATATTTTTACGATTTAATCCAATATTGGTCATTGGAATTAATTTCACTATGAAATTGGACTTAAACTAGTGTCAATCTTTTGACATATATTGTTTCATAAAAACAGACTATTTGTTCTGATAGTGGAAATTAATTATTAAATTAAATTAATGTAACTTATATTTTTCGAAATTTGTAAATTAGACATAATTTTTTAATTCTGAATATCAAATATAGCTTAGGGTGAATTCTTGATATTTTTCTGAAAAACATCAATTTTTTATGAATAGTGAAACCACTAAGTGGTACTTAAAAAAACTGATTTTTCATTTAAATGAAATTCTACCACCTCTGTCTTTTGAATTTCAAAAATCCGACAAACATGGTTTTCATTATGATATAAAATGTTTTTCAATGGGATTAAAATAATTTTTTGGTGAATAGTATCTTTTATGTTTTTAATAGCGATTAGAGGTAATTAGTGTAATTTAAGGTAAAAATAATATTTTAATAATATGAAATGACCTTTACACATGTCATAACCTTATTGGATGTGTCATGGACGACAGAGACAATCCATGGGTCAACTTGGGGACCCCATGGATCCACTTTGGTAGGAAAATTTCATTAATAACTTTTTATTTAATGTTAAAATAAAAATGTCACAAACATGTGTTGTTTTACTAAAAAAAATTAAATGGGGTTATACAAGTCATATTTTTGACTATAAATATTCATTAGAAAGAAAAAACAATTTCCTACATCATGATTTTTTTTATAATTTTAGACATTAAATAAATTAAATTATTTATGACACCATAATGATGAAGTGATTACCTCATTATTTAACGATTTAAATAAAATGAAAAGATAATGTAAAATCTAAGACCTACAGTTGTATAAAACCTATTTTATTGGTGTTTTTCGAACTCTTATCACCTTATCCTCGAAATATATAATATTGGTACCATTAAAAACCGAAACGCATTTTATAATAATGTAACCTTTTATAACTTTCCAAGAGATCCCATCCTCTCCTCTTATAAAAGGCCCCCACATCTACAACCTTACCCACACCTATCAGGCCTTTGGATCAGCCAAACCCGGCCCATTTTGTCTCTACACATCCCTCTAGTACTCTTAGAAGCCTCACATTAGGCAAAAGTCTTTCCAAGGAAGCCTTTGAGCTCAAATCAAAAAGAGTTACCTGATTTAAAGGTAGTGTCTTCTCTTGTGTTCTTATGTTTTATGTTGCTTCTCCAACCCCATAAACTCTTTTTATTAAATTATTTTTTAACAACACTAGTATCATCAATATACTATGATATTTTTATGGTATGGATTAGAGCTACACCTACACACACCTTCATCTAATGGTTATAGAACATACTGTTTCTGTAGTTGGCGATTTTCTGCCTCATGAAATGATGATTGTTCAATATTCATTTAATACCTTTAAAGGTGGACATAATGATGTCATTGTATTTTATATATGATATATATGGTATTTATTTTTACTATATTCTTATGTATTTTATATTTAAAACATACCTTTGTTCTTTGCATGTTGTGCATATGTGGTAATTTCATATGAGGAAGTGTGGACTACCGCCCCATCAAGTGATATGACTCGTTCATGCAATACATGGAATGTATAAAGAATTAAATTAATTAACATATGTGACCTATATAAAATATATATTATACTGGGATTATAATATATATATATATCATTTATTTTTAATTCCATTAATATGACAAAAAAATGAAAGTAGTGTTCATGCGTACGTACGGCCTACCGTCTCCATGAACGGTGCTTTTCATTTTTTATCTCCAAATTTTATAGAATAGTATAAAATTAATATTTACTGGATATATATGATATTTTAATCATTAATAATATTCTGGAAATGATTTACTTATAACAACATGGGCAATCATTTTCAAAAAAGTTCATTTTTTACTCATGTACCAAACATCGACAAAAACGTCTGATATGAACTAACATTATTAAACAATTATTATAACATTATAATATGTGATATGAACTGAATAATAATCTTTAAAGGTGGTCCTTAAGCAATTATTAATTTACCAAATATTATTATACAGGAATATAAAGAAGCGAACAAGACAAGTCGGACATGAGGTAAGGGATCTTACCCCTCTCTTTCTTTTTAAGTACACACTTTTATGTAATTACTTTTAAGCTCATATTTCTTATGATTGGGATGTTATTTTATATTACACTTACTGTAATTTTTTATTTTAATATGATGAGAGACCCTATTTTATCTCATCAATCCATTTTGGATGTTTTGAGTGGCGCCGTAAGGCTGCCTAATTTTTGTAAGAGATCCAACCTCTCTCTTTATTTTTAAGTACTCTTCATTATGCCACTTCTTTTAAGATCCAATTTTTTATTTTGGGGGATGTTATTTTATATTAGTATTTCTGTAAATTTTATGTTAATATGATGAGAGACCCTATTTTATCTCATCAATCCATTTTTGTATGTTTTATGTGGCGATGTTAGGCTGCCGAGTTTTCGTTAAAGATTTTTCATCTCACTTTTATTCCAGTGAGATTGATGCTACATTTCCCACCATTTCATTTTATTGGTATATGTACTGCCCATTATTCTACTATGTGTGTAATATAATTTTATTTATGAGTATTTACATCAATTTTGTATTGTCCTTCTTTCATGGGGTGTATGTTTCGAAAGATACCCAAGTCGGTAAGGGACCCTTTCACCCTCCTCTTTTTAAAAGACTTATTTTGTTGGATATTTTAATTTACATATTGTAAAATTGTGATATGTTATTATATATCCATATTGATGTAAATTTAATTTCCTTGTGATGAGATACCCTTTTCATCACTCATCAACTGATTTTTTCAATTTTGAATTGACGCTGTTAGGCTGACAAATTTTTTTGCAAGGGAAATTCTTAACCCAATTTTGATTCGTTGGGATAAACTTTTACTCGTTGAATATGTCGTTTTTTGAATATGTGTGAATGACCTCTGATTATTTTACACTTTATATCCACTTATATTTGGTGTATTCGTTTGTCACACATAAATATGTAATTGATTTATCATTAATCCAAGGTTGTCGTCTTTGTAAGGGACTTCGTCTCAATCTCCTTTCATTGAGGAATATATTGTTATAATACAAGACATTCTTTATACAATGTATAAAACCATTTGAATTTTAATTTTATACAAAATGAATCTTTTTCTATGAAGCGTTTTACAAAATGACAAAAAGGAATGTTTCTTTTAACGTACGCAGTGACAACGACCTTTTCCGCCACCGCGAGTATTATTTGGACATTTGATTCCTCAACAAGCCATAATGTTTATAAAAGTAAATAAAAACCATATACTCTTTTATATATTTTGGTATTGAAAATGGTTTTTTATAATGGATACTTTATGATAATATATTTTAGTGATATATTTTGATTGAAATGTGGAAATATTTTCTTTCCATTATATTTGTTTTATGTATTTTGTTTTTATAATGGTACTCGGAAATTTGACGGGTGGTTACGTGATAAAACATATGACGGGGGGTGTCGTGAATACCAAGATGGGTGGTTATGTTATAACCTCCAATTCATTGGGTATGAAAGTCGGCCGTATGGCTATTCCATTAAGTGATATGTGTGGAAGTTGACCGTATTGTTATTACATTTATGTATGTTTATGTCCCAAGTTTACATCATATGTTATGTGTTCTTTATATGGGTATTATGGTAATATTATGGTTACAAAATGGTATGTAATGATCTTTTATTCAATGAAGTGTATTTTCTATTTCATAAAGGTGAAAAGTATTACATTGATTAAGTATTCATGGTTTACTTGTTGTTTTGAAAAACTAACAATTATCCTTATTTGTGTATCCCTTACTGAGCTTTTATGCTCACCCCAAGTTTTTTTTGAAATTTTTTTCACAGAAATTAATGTTGAATAGGGTTATGGATGGGAACAAGGTAATGTCATGCTTTCTAAAACATTGAACTAGACAAGTTTCTTTGTAAGAGTTTTTATTTTATGGAATCTTAGCAGAAGTGTCTACTTTGTAATCTTTTGAGATGTAATACTTCTGTCCTAATTCTCTAAAACTCTAAACCTGAAAAGATCCTCTATGTTAATTATTCATTTAATTCAATAATAAGTAATGTTTAATGTCAAGTCCTTATAGTTGGTATCAAAGGTCGGTTTAGACAACATTAGGGATTATGAGTTTTTGTTAGACACATGGTTAGTCCCAATATATATTATTTCAGTTAAATCCTTATTTTATAACTTTTTTCAGGTCAAGTAAAGTCAGTTATTAATGGAAGGATGAGGATCTTAAACAAAATTACAATCTCTAACTGATGACATACTTGCAATAATTATTGCAAAGTCATGTTCGAATGATTGTGAAACTTTTTCTAGCATACAACTCACTTGCAAGCAGTTGTTTGAGATCTCAAAAACCTTCACTATACATCGTTATCATCGTGGATCATGGGATGTATTTAGACAAATACTATTTTCACAATATTCTCATATTTCCATGAAAGGTAAATATTATTGTGGTATTTTCAAATATTTTACCTTATCACAAGAATTTGAAGCATATTATGATTTTAAAAATGGTGATGGGGAAGGAGACCCTTGAACAACCTATTTATATTTTAATTTAAATTATAGTCTCTCATAACATACTTATGGTATTTTAAAAGGAACAATAATAGAAATTTTCCACTCAAATTATGCCTGACTATTTTATAAAAATCTTGTTTTATCAGATGTCTTGGAATTATATGTCAAACATGATTATATTCCAAAACTGCTTTTCTGTGAACACCCATATGACCCATGTTGTACATGGTGTATTTGTATGGAGGAAGAAAATGATTTTGAAGTATCTCTAAATAATTGTTGTAATGCATGGGACTTCTACCTACGTGAACAAGAAGATGATGAAACCGAGTGGATGCCCTGATCGAGGTATGTTGTTTTTCATTTTGGGAATCGTTTTATTATATCTTATGGTGGGGAAATAAGACATCAAGAAGTAAGTTGTTGATATTATAATGAATTTGGATGAAAATTAGAGGTATAAGGAAACTATTGAGGTTAAAGAAATTTATGTTTATTTTTGGAGTTTTATAAAAGGGACAACACACAGACCATGTGACAACCCATCGTGTCGGACAAAGATGTGGGAATTGAACACACAACCAAAGTGCTATTGGTATTTATCGCCTACAACTGGACTACATGAAGTCTCTGGTTAGTATGGCTTCTTATTTTTCGTTAGATGATTTTATGAATTAACAGTAACTTTATTTTGGGTTATCTATGGAAATTATTAACCTATCATGGAGGATATTTTATTAGTTCAATTACTTTTCAATAAGAGACTTTTAGAGAAACTGATGTTATTTGGAGATAAGTGTTAATTTGTAACTTGGAAGACTATGTGACAAAATCCTTCAAATATTTGGGTTTCAATTTTAGTTTGGTTTACTTTGAATAATTTTACAGAATTTTTTTTTATCGAATGGTCCTCGTTGAACTTTGGGTTTTGTTGGAAATATTTTGGAGATTAAGAATATATTTTATTTTTATAAAGGTTTATCCTTTTCTGGATTATCTGATCTTGTTCTAATAATTTTGGTTTTGGTAAGGGTCTAATGACATGGGAAATATATAGTTCTCTTTTGTGGATTAGGTTATTCTCTAGACGATTATTATAGTACCCTTAATGTGAACATGTATTCCTAAATACTCATCATTTGGGGAATGTTTGAGTTTGTGTAAGAAATATAGTAAAAGTTGAAAGTCAACATGACAAGGAAGTATGTTTCCTTATGATCAAAAATACATTCCTAAACGAAAAGTAACTTAAATCAAAAAATTTGCCTATTAAATTTTCCTACTGGGGAATCAAATACCATTTAACCCACCACATGTTTGTGATTTTCTTGTGGTTAACTTTCTCCTAAACATGTTTTCTATCACTCTCCCTCAGAATATGACTCTTTTCTTTTTCTTCCATATAAATGTTTTCCTACAAGGAATCCTAGTATGGGTTACCTCGAGTGACCTCTGTACTTGTATTTATTTCTTTTAAAGTGATTTTTTTACCGACTCTTGTTCTGATGTGGGACTTTCAATGATGTTTTCGAGCCCAATTTTAAAATTGCGAGGACACAATTCCAAAAAGGGGGGAAAGATGTAACACCCCAGGTAAATAAAAAATATTTAATTTTAATATTTATCCCTATTTGTGAATAAAATGTTAATATTAATTTAATGGGAACGCTATTCTTGATGGCTTACCCAATACGCAACAATGAGTTCCTTTGAAATCTTTTGTTTCACTCTAATAATAAAATATTTTTATTTTCAATGGTAGTTAACACCTAGACATTGTAATGACAGGAATGAACGTAACTAACTACAAAATTATTATTTATGTTTTTAAAATATTTTTACTTTTTAAAATAAATGTTAGAGGATTAAAAATATGAATGAATCCAATTTTAAGCGTAATCATTCTAATATACTTTAAAAGGTCGATTAACCGCCTTTTGATGGCGAACCTCTTTTAAATACACCTTTTGAAAATTTTATTTCATATAATTGACAAAATGAAATTATTTTTTATAATCGGGACATCAAAATTTACTTTGTGTAAATTTTTGGTATTTTCCTGATAAAGTTCATTTTTAAAGAATAGTGAAAAATTTTGTATTTTAATTCAATACCACTTTTTAATCTAATTTATTTATATGATAATATTATCTTTTTATTTGGTTTTAAAGGTAAATTAGAATAAATTTTTACCATTTAATCCAATAGTGGTCATTGGAATTGATTTCACTATGAAATTGGACATAAGCTAGTGTCAATCTTTTGATTTATATTGTTTCATAAAAACACACTATTTGTTCTGACAGCGGGAATTAATTATTAAATTAATTAATGTAACATATATGTTTTGAATTTTTTAAAATAGACATCATTTTAGAATTTGGAATATCAAATATATCTTAGGGTGAATTTTTGGTATTTTTCTGAAAAATTGCAATTTTTGATGAATAGTGAAACCACTAAGTGGTACTTAAAAAACTGATTTTTCATTTAAATGAAATTTTACTGCCTCAATGTTTAGAATTTCAAAAATCCGACATACATGGTTTTCATTGGGAAGTAATATTTGGTTCAATGGGATTAAAATAATTTTTTTGTTGTATAGTAAATTTTAAGTTTTTAATCGGGATTTGAGGTAATTAGTGTAATTTAAGGTAAAAATAATATTTTAATAATATGAAATGACCTTGAAACATGTCTTACACTTATTGAATGTGTCATGGCCGACCCAGAAAATCCATGGGTCAACTTGGGGACCCCATTAATACACTTTGGTAGGAAAATTACATTAATAACTTTTTATTTAATGTTAAAATAAAAATGTCACAAACATGTGTTGTTTTACTATATCAATTTTTAAATGGGGTAATACAAGTAATATTTTTGACTATAAATATTCATTAGAAATATAAAAAGATTTCCTATATCATGATATTTTTTTTATAATTTTTAGACATTGAATAAATTAAATGATTTATGACACAATGATTATGAAGTGATTAATTCATTATTTAACGCTTTAAATTAAATTAAAAGATAATGTAAAATCTACGACCCAAAAATGTCAAAAACCTATTGGATGGGTTTTATTAGAACTCTTATCACCGTATAATCTAAATATATAATTTTGAGTCCTTTAAAAGCCGAAAATCATTTTATAACAAAGTAACATTTTCTAACATTCTAAGAGTGACCCTCCTCTCCTCTTATAAAAGGCCCCCACCTCTACCACCTTACCCACACCAATAAATCCATTGGCTAGGCCAAAACCTGACCATTTTGTCTCTCCACATCCCTCTATTACTCCTATAAGGATAACATTTGGCACAAGTCTTTCCAAGGAAGCCTTTGAGCTCAAATCAAATAGAGTTACCCGATTTAAAGGCAGCGTCTTTTCTTATGTTCTTATGTTTTATTTTGCTTCTCCAACCCCCTAAACTACTTTTATTCCATTATTTTGTAAAAAAACAGTATATTAAATATAATAGGATTTTTGATGATATTTATTAGAGCTAATCCTACACACACATTCGTCTAATTGTTATTGAACATACTGTTTCTGTGGTTGGCGATTTTATGTCTCAGGAAACGATGATTGTTCAATATTCTTTTAACACCTTTAATGGTGGCCATTATGATGTCACTTTATTTTATATATGATATATATGGTATTTATATTTACTCTATTATTCATTATTTTATATTTAAATCATACCTTTGTTCTTTTCATGTTGTGCAAATGCGATAATTTCATATGAGGAATTGTGGACTACCGCCCCTCAATTGATGTGACTGGTTCATGCAATACATGGAATGTATAAAGAATGAAATTAATGAACATATGTAACCTATATAACATATATATTATACTGTAATTATAATATATATATATATATATATATATATCATTTATTTTTAAATCCATTACTATGACAAATTATGAAAGGAGCGTTCATGCGTACGTACGGCCTGCCGTCTCCATGAACGGTGCTTTTCATTTTTTATCTCAAAATGTTATGGAATAGTATAAAATGAATATTTAATGGATATATATGATATTTTAATCATTAATACTATTATGCAAATGATTTAATTATAACTATATGGGAAATCATTTTCAAACAAGTTCATTTTTTACTCATGTACCAAACATTGGCAAAAACGTCTGATATGAACTAACATTATTAAACAATTATTATAAAATTATATTATGTGATATGAAATTAATAAAAATATTTAAAGGAGGTCCTTAAGAAATTATAAATTGAAATTTTTTTATTATTCAGGAATATAATGAAACGAACAAGACAAGTCAGACTTGGGGTAAGGGATCCAACCCCTCTCTTTATTTTTAAATACACTCTTTTATGTCATTCCTTTTAAGATCATATTTATTATGATTTGGATGTTATTGTATATTAATCTTACTGTAATTATTAATTTTCATATTATGAGAAACCCTATTTTCTCCCATCAATCCATTTTGAATGTTTTGAGTGGCATCATAAGGCTGCCCAATTTTTGTAAGAGATCCAACCTCTCTCTTTCTTTTTAATTACTCTCCTTTTTGTCACTTCTTTTAAGCTCCTTTTTTTATATTGGGGGATGTAATTTTATATTCCACTTTATTTAAATTTTATGTCAATATGACGAGAGAGCCTATTTGATATCATCAATCCATTTTTGGATGTTTTAAGTGGCGACGTTAGGCTGCAGAGTTTTCGTTAGAGATTTTTCATCTCACTTTTATTCTTGTGAGATTTATGCTACATTATCCACCATTTCCTTTGAGTGGTATATGTAAGTCCCATTCTTATACTCTTAGTGTAATACAATTTAGTTTATGGGTATTTACATCAATGTTGTATTGTCCTTCATTCATTGGATGTATGTTTCGAAAGATAGCCAAGTCGGTAAGGGAACCTATCACCCTCCTCTTTTTAAAAGACTTATTTTATTGGGTGTTTTAATTTACATATTGTAATGTTGAGATATTTTCTTAAATATCCTTATTGATGTAAATTTATGTCCAAGTAATGAGATAACGTTTACATCTCTCATCAACTCATTTTCTGAATTTCGAAGTGATGCCATTAGGCTGTCAAATTTTTTTGCAAGGGAACTTCTTAATCCAATTTTGATTGTTTGGGATAAACTTGAACTCCTTGAATATTTCATTATATGAATATATTTGAATGATTTCTATTTGTTTTACACATAATATCCACTTATATTTGGTGTATTCGTTTACCAGAGATAATTATGTAATTGATTTATCCTTAATTCAAGGATACCGTCTTTGTAAGGGACATCGTCTCAATCTCCTTTAATTGAGGCATATATTGTTCTAATACAAGGCATTCTTTATAAGTTGTATAATACCCTTTGAAATTTAATTTTATACAAAAGGTATCTTTTTCTACGATGCGTTCTACAAAACGACAAAAAGGAATGTTTCTTTTAACTTATGCGGTGGCAACGACCTATTCGCCGCCGCGAGTATTAATTTGACTTTGGTTTCCTCAACAAACCATAATGTTTTTAATAGTAAATAAAAACCATATAATCTTTTATGTATTTTGGTATTGTAAATTTATTTTTTAATGGATTTTTTATGAAAATATATTTTAGTGATATATTGTGATCGAAATGTGGAAATGTATTCATTCTATTAAAATTGTTTTAAGTCTAATGTTTTTATAATAGTACTTAGTCATTTGACGGGTGGTTACATGATAAACCATATGATGGGTGGTGTCGTGAATACAAGGATGGGTGGTTACGTTATAACCTCTAATGCATTGGGTATGGAATTCGGTCATATGGCTATTCCATTAAGTGATATGTGTGGAAGTTGACCATATGGTTATTACATTTATGTATGTTTATGTCCCAAGTTAGCTTTATATTTTATGTGTTCTTTATATGGTTTCCATGGTAATATTTTGGTTAAAAAAGGGTATGTAATGATCTTTTATTCAATGAAGAGTATTTTCTTCTTCATAAAGGTGAAAAGTATTAATTTGATTAAGTATTCATGGTTTATTTTTTGTTTTGAAAAACAAATAGTTATCCTTCTTTTTGTATCCCTTACTACCTTTTTATGCTCACCATAAGTTTTTTTTGAAATGTTTTTCACATGAATTAATTTGGAATAGGGTCAAGGATGGGAACAAGGAAATGTCAATCTATCTAAAACATTGAAATAAACATGTTTCTTTAGAAGATTTTTTATTTTATGGAAACTTAGTAGAATTGTCTACTTTGTAATCTTTTGTGATGTAATATTTATGTCCTAATTCTCTAAAACTCTAAACCTAAAAAGATCTTCTATGTGAATTCTTAAATTAGTCCAATAATCAGCCATGTTTAAGGCCGGGTCCTTATAATGAAAATTTCATTGTTCATTCCACATCTACTCTAGGACATGTTCTCAAGATGCTAGAATTTTTATATAACGTATTGTATCATTCCTATATTGTTTTCAACTTTCAGATAACATACATTTCATTCAAAAAATTTTTGATATCATCCCATGAATATTAACATATTCAAATATACTGACATTCATTCATTTTATCTTTTGAAGATTAACATTCATTAATTTTTTCCTTGGATATTTGGAATGGAACGATAAATAATTATTTTTATTAATTTTCTATGTTTTTATAGTTTCCCAAATATGTAATTTGACCAGGTAGATTTATTCACTAACTAAATTATATTCATATTCTCAAATATATGACTCTAAAATAGTTTGTTAACTAATAAATTAATTTATTTTTGATGAACAAATATATAATTAATATCATTCAAGAACCAAAATATATATATTTTTGGATTTTTTGGATGATATTAGGGTAAAAAATGTATCTTCCTAATAATATAATATCATCTATATTTAATTAACCCCTATAAATCAGTACTTTTTCTTTTTTGTTAGTTGATACCATATTGTGAATCTAATTTTTGAAAATATACCCCAAGAAATGGTAAAATACAATCATTAAATATCATCAATTCTAATAGCAGTTTTGTTAAAATGATTTTGATTTCATTAATTTCATTGATTATTGTTTTTATTCCATCAGAGGTATGATTCTTGTTGAATGATACCACTTTTAATTTTGGAAATTTGTTTTCTCATTAATTTCATTGGTCTATATTTTTTGTTATATCATTTCAAATTGGCACTGTAATAGATAAAAATATTCCGTTGAGAATAATTTTAAATAGAAAATATATATCTCAATTGACACTTGTACATATTAGATTAATGTGATTCACATTTATGTTCAATTTCCATGGTAAAGTCTTAAATAATTTTCATTAATTGATTTTTTATTAAGACATGTCGGTTTTTCATAGTTAATTCTTTATATTTCTAATTTGTATTTTCACATCACCATTCATCATCTTCTCAAATTCAAATATCATTATTTTGTTTTTTTTATTGTATTGTTAATGTGTGGATTAATTATAGTAAATCTCGTCCATTTTTTCTCATTTTTCATCATATGTTTTGAGTCGTCCTTATAACACATTAATATTCATCTTATATTCATTTATTTCTATAACACACTTATACTTCCTTTTATAATGTTGTTTAATTTGAAAGGTGATCTGGTAAATTTTTTTCATCATTATTTTTTCTTTTTTGTTTTTAGATAGATGTTTCTAATAATAGTAAATTATATATTTATTTAAAATACATAATAGTTCATTTCTATAAACATATTTTTTTACCATTAAATGAGTCATTTTTTTCTAAAATTTTCTACAAGACACATCATACTCTATGATGATAATACCTCTTCCAAATCACTACAATTTTAAAGATATTAAATATTTTAATATATGAAAATAATTTTAATGTTCTATATAAACCTATAAATATTATTCTCACAATATTTTACTAATATTTAATATATTTTTATTTAATTCAATGTTATGGTCATTCTTCCTTGGATTGTTATTAGGTTAATGACCACTTCATTGGAAATTAATATAAATGAGTGGTTTTTCAATTTCCCTTCCAATTAAAAAATTTTATATTACTAAAATAATATAATTTTTTGATTAATGTCAACAAAAAATTACTTTTCATAAACTTCCACTTATCTTGGTACATCATTGATACCATATTTACCCTTTTTTATTTATAGTATATCTTATCATGTTCCTTCCTCTTTTACTGCTATTATTTTCACATTTAATAAAATATGATAAAATTGTGATGCACATCTAGATAAGGACCATCTAAATATTCTAGGGATAAATACATTTGATGAAATCTCTCTAGAGGGTTTTATAGCATCTCTATTATAATTTTTTATTCATCCAACATTTCAAAAATAATCGAATGTTATTATAAATATCATTTACTATTATAATGTATAAATCATCAATTTCATCATCATCCATGTTGATATATTCAAATTTTATTCTATATGTTAGCTACATATTTTTTTTACCATTTACATCGTGACTACATATCATTTTATACAACATATCTGTGGTATTTTGGAGGCCGATCACATTAGTGTGTTTACTCAGATCGAGTGATCAAGATTTTTTATCTCATTCATCAGTATAGATGTTCCTCATATCTAAAAAATACATTAGATAATTGTAATAAAAGGATGGATATTGTAAAGTAGGTATATATATATTAATTTCACCCCAACGGATAAGATATATTTTACAACAACATTTCTCTTTATTTAATAATACTCACCATTGAGCATGTGGAAACCAAAGTTCATTACTAAATTCATTTTCAACATTATTAAGTGTATATTTTAGATTTTAGATGCATCCCCCCATATAATTCCACAGGTAGAGACCCCATAAATACCAAATCCTTGAGAGGTGGATGATGTGAATTAGATTACTTTTTTCATTTTACAAATTGTTTCATTTCACTTCCTCATCGATGTTTAGTTATATACCCAATCCAATCATATCATGTATATTAAAATCACCCTAATAATTTAAATAAATAAATATCTAGAAACACGAGGATTTACACATTTTGATACAATTTCATATTCCTTATAAGGATGTTTATTCAATCAATACTTATTATTAACTAAATTATAATTTCATTACATTTCGTAATTTATTATTCCCTAAATTATAAAATAGTTTACACCCCAAATTTCTATTCATCCTTTGGGATATTTTTTTCTACCCAAATTCACCTTCTATAAAAATTTGTTATACCACCAGTCAAAATTTTCTCAGAGATTTTTATAATCCTGATTTACATCTATCTTCCTTATATGGATTGAATAATTGTAATATTATTTTTTCATGATCCTATTTTTGGGTTCATGATGAGTGAAACATAGTTGAGTATTCTTAGAGAATATTTGGTCCAAATGAATTAGAAATGGTAGATTTTCACATATAACTACTTATCATAGTATATGATGTGTTACATCATTATTACTATCAGGGGAAAATCTTCTTTTGCTGATGCGGTCCTAATCATACTTAAAATTATCAAGTGGAACACAAAATATCAACAATGTTATGTTATTCATTATATTATTTTAACAATAATTGTTCACATTATTAATAAATTATCAACTATATTAGAAAATCTGTAGTCTATGAGTAGTTTATAACATGTGGGAACCTTATTCAATAATTATATTATATTATTATATTATGTGATATCATTATATTTGTTTTTTGAATCTCAAACATGAATGAAATATTGTGTTTTTGAAAATCAAAATTACATTGAATAACACATAAAAATGTATATAGGTATATCATGAATGTTATTTTATATTATATGATTTTTAAATGTATGAAAGAAATTGATGTTTTATTTTTCATTGTACTTTTCATAGCCTAGTTAGATTATTTGCATTAGTTTATTATATTTCTGAAAAGTTTAGAAAAACTAAAAAGGATACACACAATATTATCATTAATATTTTAATAGATGCATGGAATAGGTTCATTTCATATAACATCATGTTTTTATTGGTAAAAAAATCAACGACACATGTTATTGGTAGTGATTGGTGACTGATAACATTATCATGAAATGTGATACATGGTGTTATGTTTCACTAAGAAATGAGAACCACTTGAATAATATTAATTCTATTAGATTGGATTCTCAGATATATATAGGCAAGGATTAACATCCAATAACAACATTTTCCTATACATTTTATTACATGTCAAGGTTATTTGATTTATAATTTATCATGGTTGTTTTGATATTACAATATATCCCTCATAGTGTCTGAGTCATATGAAAAAAAATCATGGCATCGTTGTGATGTAGAGACCTATATTTACAATTATTTACTCAATTTCATGTTTATATTACGTGCCTAATTTTTGAAAAACTCTATACAAATCTATATATTATAGTTTTTTGTACACTATGTTGTATCTTCATATAATCCTTGAACAATTCATCAATCTTCACATTATCACATGCGATAAATAAATAATTTTTTTAATGATTACTTATTTATAACAATGAGTAATTTTATCAATAGAAAATCCCTTATAATAATTATTTCATAGGTTATAAATATTCTATATTCACATAGAGGAAAAAATACAAACATTATAAATGGTGAGTAAATGGAAGAAGAGTTAATGTTGAAGTTAAAGAACCTATAACAATAGAATAGTAAGTTGAACTTTTGTATTGTATTATAACCAGTATGAATTATAATTTTTCATATTAGGACAGTAAAACCACCTATATGATTATAAGTATCGTACAGGATTATATGGAATGAAAATATTATATATTTATTTTATGGAATTTATAAATAAATTTTAAGAAGTGGAAAATTAAGTGTTTGTATTTTTCTAAGATAAAAATATTTAATTAAAATATTATAATTAATATAATTATTAAATATAAAATATAACTTAATAATATTTTTTGTAAAATATTAATTTTTGTCTTATTATTATTATTCAATATTATGTAACCCAAATAAATTTTTCATTATGTTATAAAATCCGAGAAATTTTTAACATCATTATTTTCCATGCAATGAATGATTTTAATTGAATATTATATTTTTTTTATTTAATAAATAATTTTCATAAAATTAAGTTCACTTTTTATTCTACCATAAAAAAATGAATAGGGTGATTTTTTGTAATTTTTCCAAAAATATATGATTTTTTGTGAATAATTAAATTAGATAATTTATGATAGGATCTAAAAACATAATCTTTTGTTTCATTGTTTATGTAATTAATATTTAACATAAAATCTCATAACCCCTTTCATTATTTTAATATATTTAGTGACAGGGTTAAAAATATTCTTACTCTTGATCTAATGTAATAAACTAATGAATAAAATAATGATAAAACACCCCTCTCTTTTCCTATAAATACAACCCCTCCCCACACATTCTCATCACAACATCAAATCCCTTAATATTATTTGTGTTTTACTAAATACTATTCATATTTATGTCCCCACATCTAGGAGGCCTTGTTCTCATCAATATACCAAACCATTTTTCCTATGGTAGTTCTCCATTAGGATAAATTCATGAGGTAAAATCCTTTTTCATTTTATTTTAATTTGTTTTTAATTTAATTTCTTTTCTAGTTTGATCATAACCACTACTTTTCTGAGTGGAATGATAACAGAAAAATTATTTATACAAAATAATTTTATTATAAAAATTGAATAAATCAACTTCATATCTTTTCCATTTTCCATCTATTCTAAAAAAGAAAATATCTTCTATGGTGTTTTGATCTTACACAATCGTGGACGATGCATCTTCATTTTTCACTACTGAGTTAAAAAATGGTCATAAAACCATTGTTATGGTCAAATAATATATTATTATACATAATATATGTTTATAGTTTTCTTTAAACTATATATATACACACGATGATATGAGATAATAATGGATGTAAAAAATTCCCAATAAAATAAATAAATTTCATTAAAATTTGATCTAAAAATCAAACTCATAAAAGAAAATAAAATTATATATAAGAACAATTAAACTTATTTTTGTTCATGAAAATAATATAATTTCAATTTTTGAGAATTTTTCTCATGGTAAATTATCTTTCACACATATAAAAAAGTGAACCAATCATGAAAACAAAGATAACAACCAATATTTTAATAATGAATTTGAACATTTTTACGCATCATAACGAGTATAAATGAACATATTAAAACTATAATGAATAAATAAAATTATACTTGGTTTTAGATTTATTAATGAATGAATTTAATTTGACAATATAGGACAGTAATATGAATAATACACTCATACTTACGGTATGTGGAAATTGTGAACCAAACCACATTCCAAGGGGTTCTCCCTATTTCTGTCCATTTATATTATGAATGATATATTAATAGCATTAATTTTTTATTTAGTATTTAATTTCTATAATATTTACTATTTAAAATATTATTTTTTGTAAAATTCATTTTTATTTTATAAATATAAGTTATTTCATAGAAAAAAACTTTTAGTAATTTTGAGATTGATTCTCTTTAGTCAATATTTATACTAAGAATTATATTCCATATTTATTTTGGGAACTCCAAATATTCTTCAAAAATGTATTCTACATTAAATGGAACAAAATCCATTACAAGTGTTTTTTATGTTCATGAATGATATGTTTTCTTCCTGGCATGCATGATTATGTAAATGTTATAATGCGACATATGAGCCCAAAATTATAAGGAATTCCAATCAAAATGTTAAAGTGATGTATCATAGGATATATTGTGAAATGTGAATTAATGTAATTCTATGATTTTTAATAATTATATTGATATTATTATTCTCATATATTAAAAATAAACATGAATCTAGAATAGTTCATAATAAGGAATTGTAGTTGACCAGTAAGACATGATGTTTGGTTATTATGCATTTCCACATTAAAATATTTTATGTGATTTTTACTCTATTGATTATGATGATTATATAATAAATATATTAATATTGTTATTATTATGCTCAACTATGTTATATTGAATAAAAAATTTATATCATCTTTATAGGATTTTATATCACCCATTTGTCTAATGTATATCATTACGTGATTAGTTGTTATAAAGATATCATACAGGACACTAAGAATCTAGGAAAAAAGGAATTGAATAATATTTATGCATTATTATTTAATTGTTTGGTATGTTCCTAATTTTTCAATGACACTATACCTTTTTTTCATATTTGTGTAATGATTTTACATAGTATATATTTAAAATGATGTAATAATATTGTATTAAAAGTAGGGTCTCTATAGTTGGTATCATAACACAGTTTAGTTAATTTAGTAATTAGGATTATATAACCATACTAAAAACACTTAGTATGTTACTATGTATATTAAATTGTTGAATTATCATTATTTTAGAAAAATATATTCATAAATATCCCACAATATAGACCTTTATAATTAATTGAAAAATTTAAAAATTTATTTTTTTAAATCATTTTTACGGATGATTTATTAAAAAAATTTATATTTTATAAAATGGTGGGAATTAATTGAAAATTGTCCCACAACCCATGAATGGTGCAATGTATTGATTTTCTGAACCACATCATGAATTCCTTGAGACGCGGAATTCAACCTATCAGAGAGATTTTTACCCACATTTATTAAGGCCATGAATAAAAAAATGAGTAATGTGGAATATCCTCTTTCACCATAGTGGGATAAATTTTCTATCAAGTATTTTATAGAAAAAAGAAAATAGATATTCAGTGGATCTTCTAATAAAAACTTTTTGTAATAGAGGGTCATCTCTATAATGAATATATTTTATTTGCTTCACTATTAAAAGATGGAGAAGGTGACACTGGCTGTTTTTATTTAGATTGAGAGGTTGATCAATGGTCGTATTTGTTTAAGAACAGAACGATGAGGGATGCAATTTAGGATATATTGTGGGGGTAGTTTTATGAGAAAATTCATTAACAAGTATTTCCAATGATCATTTTTGACAAATGTAGAGATATAATTCATTGAGATGAACAAAAGAATAAGGCAAATCAATCATGGAAAGAGAAAAAAAATTCACAATTATGTCTTGGTATATCACATGTTTTGTAATAAATAATGATATAAAAATAGATATAATCTTTTTTTAGAGGTTTAAAATCCCACCATCAAATTGATGTACGAATTCGGGACAATATAAGATATGAAGTCATTAGTGATGTGCACGTAATGTGGAGTTGGAGTATGGAGTGTGGTCCCATTGATATAGTGATAATAAAACACTATTGTTTCAAACTGGTGGTATAAAGTCAATGGTGGAAAGATAACTCAAAAACTCATCGGTCAATTATGTGGGAGTAAATATTTTGAGAACTGATTCATATGGATAAGAAAATTCTTCATGTTAGGGGAGAAGGCCAACATGATCGGGAATGGTGAAGAAACATGATTATGAAATAAAATATAATTACATAATGGAGAGAACCACCCATAGTTTAATGATTTAACAATTGGGATAAAGGGAACTATGAATGCGAGTTCCTTAAACCTTGAGTCTTTGAGGATAATCAGTGTTCGTAACCACCAATGACAAAGGTGAAGGGGAAAACTTATTTGAGAATAACTAATGAGTTGGATCCTAAAAATTATGTGTTGATATGTAAACCAGTTATTAATTAATTAATAGAGAATACACTTTCTTATTATAGTTATACATTGTTCCATTATAACACGAATGTTTTGTACATCTATTAAAACACCACATCAAAATATGGAGATTTATATATCTATTAGAACTAAAAAAATGAAGAAATTAATGAATCCAATATATAAAAATCCACCCCGATCAATTTTGGTGGAATTAACCTCCATGATAAACTTTTATAAATATCTTTGGTGGAGTTTTATGTTAATTTGATCATGGATTTGAAATAATTATAAAAATATAAAATTAATTGTTAAGAAGAGATATCACTCTCTAAATATTTATGAATCCTATAATTATATACATCTTCATGGGGGGAGGATGAGTCTCATTCTGAAAAACTATCTCATATTTAGATTATATTTGTTTATGTGAAATCATATCTAGATGAAACTATTAACTGAAATGGGAGAATCATGATTGAATACATTCCCTTTAGAAAGGAATACACGAATGTGCTCCTGAATGAATTAATTAGTGTTCCACCTATCTGGTAGGTTGATATCTAAAATTTAATTATTCCAAGATCACTTCCTATATCATATAAATACTATATTGTGGAAAATATTCATTGGAGAAACATAAGATGTAGTAAAATGAGAATATACATAAGGGATTTATATTCCTTGGTTCATCACCATGGGGTGCACCGGTCTACCCTGTCAAAAAGAAGGATGCATCAATGAACCTATTCTTTGGTTATTGTTATATCAAAAAATTATGATAATGAAAATGTATCCCCTTCCTAGGAATGATGTCTTGTTCAGTAAATTGTGTAGGGCCAAGAATTTCTCTATGGTGGAACATCTGTAGAAATATCACCAATTATAGATGATGATGGGAGATATTCCGAAGACTTCCTTTTAAATGACGTATCAACACTATTAGTTCATAGTGATTTCCTTAAAACTAAATAATTTCCTAGAGACATTCATGGACATAATAAATATAATATTTATAGATTACATAAATAAATTGGTGGTGGAATTCATTGATGATATTTAGATATACTCCAAAAGCAAGGAGGAATATGCAGATTATTTGAATACTATACTATTGTGTTTGTGAAGGGAGAAATATTATGAAACATATAATAAATTTGTGTTATGGATAGAGAATTTGAAATTCTTGAGGCATGTTTTCACATGAAAAGTAACATATTTGTACCCATTAGAGACAAATACAATAAAATAGTTAAACATGACTACATCCATAATAGAGAACCATATATTCCTTATAATAGCAGTATATTACTGACGATTTGGAAATATTTTCTTATGATTTGAGAACCAAATTAACATGATTAATCGGAACAGATTATTGTTTGTTTGGACATGTAAATATGAAGACACATTCAAATTTCTAGAAAATAGGCTTATAAATACTCTAGTACTCTCACTTATGAAAAATGGTGAACATATTTTTGTATTCAATGATTAATTATAGAAGTTGTTAGGTTGTGTACTAATGAAAAATAATAAATTGTTATCATATTCCTCATGGATGTTGAAAAATAATGAGAAATTTCACTACACACATGAATTGGAGTTTGCAGTTGTGATCATCATCTTGACAATCTAGCGGCATATTCTATATGGGGAGAAGTGTGAGTTTTATACTGATCATAAGAGTCTCAAACATATATTCACATGGAAGTATATTAGTATGTGCCAGAAAAAGTGGTTATTGACAATTAAAAATTATAACTACTCAATCTACATTCATCCAGGAAAAGAGAATAATGTGGAATATGATCTATGATTAATGTATCCTATAGTGTTTTCATTGATTATAATTGAGAAGGATTTCAATATTGTTATATTTGTCAATGATAATAATAATAATCAATAATGAATAAACATCATCAATACTTCTTCAAATGATTACCAACCATCCATAATATTTAAAATATAGGATGCACAAATGATTTATGTGGAAATAAATAAAATCATGGATTACATGATATTGTTTATATCCATAGATTTAAAAATTTATTAAGAAGGAATTATAATATTTTGGTCATGACTATGAGTACCATATGATCCAAATATAAATAAAGAGATTATAAATGATTCACACAAATAATCCTTCTATATTCACACATGATGATAAAATATGTGTTAGTATTCATGAGAAAATTATTACATATAAAATATGAAGAAAGAAGCTGATGATTATAAATAAAATTAAATTTTATATTGGCATGTCAATGATGAAATACAATAGAAATAATGGATTATGTGACCATAAACCATATAAACAAGCAAATGTGAAAACATCACCATCTAATTTTTCATTGATCTTCTGAAGACATCCATATGAAAAAATGGAATATGGTTTGTTTTTGATATTCATAGAAATTTAACTCACTTTATAAAAATTTTATAGGAACTATCATAGGATTTTAATAATTAGATATACAACAGATAACTGGTAAGGAATCATGGTGTACCACTATCATTTGTATCATATACCGATATGAATTTTACTTTCACGATCTATAAAATACTATAAATGTTTCTAATCATTCAGCTGAACATCATTATGTATTATCAAACATAAACTGAGTTTTCATATAAAAACATTTTACACTAAAGAATCCAAATGGCTTCATATGATGTATTTTATGGTAAAACATGTAGAACACCATAATTCTAGGTTGAATTCAGTGAACATAAGATGATTGGCCCTGAAATAGTTCATGTAATTCAGGTAATGGTGAAAACCATTCAGTATCACATCAAGGAAGCCCAATGTTGACATAAGTGTTTTGTTGAAAATCTTTGACATGACCATGATTTTACGTCTTGAGACATGATACTCCTATACATATCTTAATGTATGTTGTTCATGATTTTTGTGATGAAATGAACGGTGAGTGTTAGGTACATTTGATCCTTCATAATTCTTGGTCATGTTTGATATGTGGACTTTCTACTAGAAAATCCACCAACTATATATCAAGTAGATTATGTATTATATGTATCCCTATTGAATAAGTATGTACCTTATCCCTCATATGTAATGAATCTAGAGGTTTTATATTAGTAAAATGGTCTCTCTAGAGAGGTGTATGTATTGATGATCTTGGGAAATATAGATTTGGTTTTTAGAAACAAAAATACTAACGCAGTCAATGTACTATTGAGGAATTGTATGTATGAATTAGATACATGGGAACTAGAGTAAGAGATGAATGAGTGGTAACCTCAATTTCTTTCACCATATTATGTAAATGGAAAATTAATTGTAAAAATTTCATAAGGGTGAAAGAAAGTATCAACAAAATATTTAATAAATGTAAATTATTAATTTTATTATTGTTTAATATGTTATAAATCAAATAAAATCATATATTGGAAATAAAAAAATTATTATAAATGATGAATACATGTAATAATAGGTATTTATTAAAGATAGAGAACATGATCTAGTTGAATTGTAACATATCCATTGAAATATTAATGTTACTAATAAGAATAGTAATGAAAACAATAGAATAGTAACAACACATGTGAAATTATAAATAAAATTTTGTTATTCTATTCATGATTATATGTTATTTTTATTTCATGGTGTAAGTAATAAATTATTTTTGAAATGAAAATTAAATGCCCTTATTTTTATACGTTAAAAATATTTATTTACCTTTTTATAACTAATATAATGATTTCATAGAAAACTTATTTTCATAAAATGTATTAATAAATAATTAATTTTTTTTCTTATTTTTAGATAATAATTTTGTGAGGGTGGCATTAATTTTTTAATGTGTTAGAAAATATATTATAAAATTAAAAAAATATTTCCACAGTAAATTATTAATTTAATTAATAAAATACATTTGTCAAATCTATTAATTTATTTTTATAAAATAATTTTCATTTCATAACACTTCACAAAAAAAATACAATGGTCATTATTTAGGATTTTTCTAAATTACTTAAATTTTTCTAAATACTAATATTCGATAATTTATAATAAAATCTAAATACATGAATTTCTGAGTAATTGGTGACTTACAGATGATTTAAAATACATTTATCAAACTATTCCTCACTATTTTAATATATTATGTGACATGGTTTAAACAATTCACAATATTTGAGCCAAAATAATAAACTAATGAATAGAATAATGAGAAAACCCATTCTTCTCCCATTTAAAAACCACCAACCCAACATTTTCTCCTCCCAACATCAATGCCTTCTATATTATCCTTGTTCGTATAATACACTTTCTATTTCCCTACCTGCATCTAGTACCCATTTCTCTCATCAATATTCTGAACCCTTTTCCCTATGGTTCTCATGGTTCAGAAATTATCAAGGAAAAATCCTATTTCTTTTTCTTTTAATAAATTTAAATTTCATTTGATGTCTTATACCCTCATAAAATCCACTTATCATTATTTCAGGAAAGCACCATTATATTTTATTTACATTAATTTAATTATACTAATATAATAATTAATCATCAAATATTTTCCAATTTCTGTGTATTCTTAAAATGAAAATATCATTCATTGTGTGTTGATTTATCACCACAATGGATGTTGTGTTTTAATTTTTTTTCTACTTCGTTTGAGGATGGGCATAACACCCTTATAATGGATAAATAATATTTTATAATAAAATATTAATTCTATATAATTTTATAGATTCTATATATATAAACATTATTATATAAGATCATTATTGTCTGAAAAAATCCAAATAAATTAAATCATTTTCACTAATGTCATACAAAATAAATTGTCCTCATACCATTTAACGAGATAACATAAAAGATAAATAACACTTATTTATGTTCATAAATGAAAAAAAAATCAATTCTAGGGAATCACACTTATTGTACACAAACACTCATACTTATAAAGAGTTGAAGTGATCATGAATACCAAGAAACAAACACTCCCCAAACTATGGAATTGAAGTCTAATACACATCATAATGGCCATTAATGAACTTAATAATCATATACTAAATATAAACAAATATAAAATGATCTATATTTTTAAATTAATTAAAATAATTTGATTATAACAGATATTGATGTGAAGAAACAACTCGGAAATAAGGTATGTGGAATTCTCAAACCCAACTCCATTTTCATGTATTCTCTCTCATTCACTGCATTTTTATTATGGATGTTCCATTAATATTATTACGTTTTTCCATTTTTAGGAGAATAATTTTTCAATTACTATTTTGGGAAAATGTAATTATTTTTCCAAATTCTCTCTTCTTTAGTAAAACATATCTTTTACTTCTCATTATATTGATTCTTCCTCACTCTAGAATGATACAATGAATTTTGTTCCCTTTTTATTTTTTGGATAACCCAACATTAATCATGAATTTATTCATTATTAAATAAATGTCATTCGTTTATATGAGTTTATTTTCAATAATGATATATGTTTTATGTGGTATTGATGATTATGTAAATGTTATGATGTGATGGGTGTTCCCATAATTATATAGTTCTCTAGGGAATTAGATAGGTGATATATATCCTAAAATAATATGAAATATTCATAAAAATTATTATTATATTATTCAATATTATGATGTTATGATTATGAATATATTTTATTCATGATCATGATGCTAAAATTTTTCAAAAATGTTCATTGTAGTTTGATACTAAATCATGGTATTAATTTTTTTTTGAATTTCAACATTCCACGATATTATTTAATGGTTCATGTAATGATTATGATAATTATCCCATGATTATATTATGATTATTTTTATTATTCTGACACATTTTTAAATGATTCATCTTCTTATATGTCTTATTACTATGATTTTAGCTCAACCATTTACTTGATGTATATCCTTCGGTGATTAATTGTATTATATAGAACACAAGGGATTCTAAGAATATGTGGAAGAATGAATTAAATATTTTTTATTCAATATTATGTTTAATTTTATGTGTTCCTATATTGATAAATGCACTAATTATTTGGTTCCTACTTTTGCAACACTTTTATATTGTTTATCATAAAAATGATGTAGTAATCATGTAAGAAAACATGGGTTTTAATATGATTGATCATAAAATTATCAACCATCGATAATCATATTGATAGATTGTAATAATGATGATCTTCAAATGATGGTTTTAGATAACACAACAAAATCTCATTAAGAGGATTATAGTGATAATAAAATTTGATTAGCTGGCATAGATCAAATGAATCGCACAACCAGGGTTCTTCCTATATAAAAACAAGAAGTGGGTAAATATATAACACCAAAAAATTGTAATTGAATAATATTTTTCATTATATAGCATGACACATGAAACAATGTTCTTATACAAATCATGAAATATATTTCCTTAAATTTAACATATATAATATCTTACAGATCACGCAACCCCAAGTCATAGTTAACAATAATATAATACATTATTATATGATAATTATCAATTACTAGTTATGAACAGTAAAAATTATAAAATTACAATAATGGTTACCTATTCAACCTTAATTTAAAATGTTTCATTGAGAATAAAAATATTTCTTTATGAAAAATAGTATTTCATTAGTGATGATTTAATCACATTTTGTGCACGTAATGTGAAATTAATATTTAAAAGTATTATTAAATATGTTGTTAATATATAAAATTAATTTTGGAAATTATTATATTCAAATTATCTTATTTGAATTCATTGTAATTTTATAAAATAATACATTTTTTTATTTGTGAAAAACACATTATTTAAATTGAAAATGCTATTTTTGTTAAAATAATTTATAATGATATATGATATATTAAAATGGTTCTAAATCTACATTAGTTATATATTATATATATTAATCATATATAGTTTGTCATAATTAAATTATTATTTATTTTTATATAATATCCTTATAAAAAAATGACATTTTATCTTAAGCACCCCTCTTTGTCGTCACATATTTGAGGATAATTTTAAATTATTATTTTCCTCCCCTATTAGAGAAAATTAAAAAAATATATTCCATATTTTGGATGATCATTCTCTATTATATACATAATGGAAAAATTAATAATTTACCAAAATTAATTGTTAAATATGTATTAAATAGAAATCGTTGTTAAGGTATAAATGGGTTCAATTTTTGGTAGTACTAAAAATATAATGTTTAAAATAACCTAAATAATTGAATAATTTTTTACTAATATTAATTTGACAGTTATACTTCTCAGATAGATAATTTAATATTTATAAGGTTTTTTTTTCAATATAATAATATTGTTATGATTGAATATTTTTTCAAAATATCACAAGGGTTCTCCAAAAAACACATATAAACGATCACCAACTTTCCTCCCTTAATCTCACCATCACACCCATTTCTTTCATCCATTACATTACCAAATTACTTCTCAAAATCCCTACACTAATTATGAAATCCATACTTTTTTAGTTAATCCACCCTATAATGTATTTCATGAAAACCTTAGTAAGATATCATTATTAGGGATAATGTTCTTAATGTAGTGTTTTTATTCTATTTAATAATCCAGATAGTTAAATTATTTTATAATGATGATGATATAAAAAAATATTATATTCCATGTATATAGATTATTTTATGTAATGAACATTACCAAAAACAAACTATAATTACATCAAATAGGTTATAAACTCTTTATTTGTGTCTATAGTGGACTACCGCTTCATGAACCGATGTCCATTGTTTTTTCAAATGAACCTCTAATAGTTGGGTATGATAATGGATATAAATTTTATATAAAATTTTTACAATATAATTACACATTTTTTTCATTATATCATATTTTCAAATTTAAGAACCATTCCATAAATGGTACGATAATGTTGCTAGTGTGCGTGGAAGACTATAGTCTCTCAAAGAGATGCAATCATCGTTTCACTAATATAAGGAACCCTCCATAAACATTAAACAATCATGAATTAAATTAATAATTTACATTAAGGATCTATTCAGTTTTATATTTTTAAAGAATTAGGCCATAACTATTACATTACATCTCAAAAATTACAACGTAGACACTTCTACTCAGTTTCAGTTTTTTTATAAAATAAAATCATTTCAAAAAAATAGTCATGTATAGACCCATGTTTTAGACAACATGACTTTTCCTTGATCCCATCCTTTACCCTATTCATCTTTAGGTCCTTTGAAAAAAAATTCATAACATGGGATGAGCATAAAAAGGTCAGTAAGGGTTATAAAACTATGAATGAAAACATTAGTTCATCATTTCATACATAACATAATCTCTTTAACATACCTCATGAAATATTATAATTTATGAATAACACATAATAAATATAAATCATAAAGGTAACTTGTGGAATTCATATCATACATACATTGTAGATATGACAACTATGTAGGGAGTAACATTTGGGATACCCATAACAATATATTCTCTGAATCTCTTATGATAAACATTCACATTTACCTCCATCACATTAAGCAATGTATTAGAGAGTTATCTCAGGATCACCCGCCCTAGGTATATCACAGAACCAACCGTATACGTAACAATTCCCAAGAACCATAACATATTTGTAACACATAAAACAAACATAAAGGGAAGATAACATTTCCACATTTCAATCACAATATATCATTTAAATATTTTTGCAAGATTAATAATTATCAAAACCATTTTCAATACCAAAATACATAAAAGAGTATATGTTATTTATTTTCATTTTATAAAACATTACGACTTGTTATGGAATCCAAAGATCAAATAGTACTCGCGGCGGCAGAATGGTAATTTTCACTGCTTACGTTAAAAGAAAAATTATTTATTGGAGTCTAGAGAAACTCTTTATAGTGAAATGATTAATTTTGAATAAAATTAAAATTCAATGTTTTTTATACATCATATAAAATTAAATCGTGTATTAAAACAAAATATTCCTTTATGAAAGGAGACTGAGACAATGTCTGTTACCTCATGCCCGACTTCACTCGTTCGTTCTTTAATCTCCTAAATAATAATCGAAAGTTAATTTCTACATTCTTAAGAACCTTTTTCATGTTTATTATTATTTTTATATCACATATTACCATGTTATAAAAATTATGTAATAAATTATGTATATAATGTTTGTTTTGTCGATATTTCGTACCTGAGTCAAAAATGGACTTCTTATAATAACAAGTTATTCACATGGTCAAAAGTTCATTATATTCATAATGATATTCAAGATTTATATATCATATATATAATATATATCAAGTATGTACATGTATTTATTATAGTATATAACATTTGGAGGTAAGAAATAAAATCCATCATTCATGGAGATAGTAAGCCATACGTATGCATGAACGCAACTTTTATTTCAATTTCTTATATTATTAGAATTAAAACATAATGATTAATAATTATATTATAATTCCAGTATATTATCATATATAATATTATTAACTATGAACTTTATAAATCCCGCATTTGGCATTAACATTTCATATCACATTGAGGGGGCGGTAGTCCGTAATCCTCAAATTAAATTATTGTGTTAACCATAATGGAAACCATAAAGGTATTCTATAAAAGAAAAATTCAGAAAAATGAAGATAACATAAACATAATATATATCATTTATAAATACAATGCCATCATAATGGCCACCAATAAAGGTTGTAGATGATAATTGAACAATCATCATTACATGAGGCGTTAGTTTTTCATCCATGGAAATAATAAGTTCTTCCCCCATTAGATGGTGGTGTATGTAAGTGTAGTTCAAATTATTCTCCTAAAAACCTCATATAATATTGACGATAATGGTGTTGTTATGAAATAATAAAATAAAAACAGGTTATGGGTTAGAGGAGTAAAAAATAGAACTTTAGAGTAATTGTTACATGTAATTTGGGTAACTACCTATGGTTTGAATCAAAATGAATTCTTGAAGTGCCTTCTACCTAAGTTAAGGCTTCTAGGACGAATAAAGGGATCATGATAGATTATTTTGGTAGAGGTTGGACGAGCCAAGAGGCTTGAGAGGTGTGAGGAAGGGATTATAAGTGTTGTCCTTTTATAAAAGGGGGAGGGACTTTTTAGAAATGTGTGATAATATTATTTTATTATATAATTATTTTTGGTTTATAAATGTCAAAAACAAATTAAAGAAGAAGATAATATGACTCATGGTCTAAATAAAATCATCCAATAATAATTTGAAAAGTATTGAATATTATTTTAATAGTTATAATATTATATATTCAAATCATTTATTAATGAGGAAGACATTGTGTCATTACTATGTCATAAATAATTTTGTTTATATGATGTCTAAAAATTATTAAAAAATACCAAGATTTTGGAAATATTTTTATCTTTTATTTTAATATTTATAGTCAAAATATAACTTATATAGCCCCACGTAAAAATTAATTGACTAAATGATATTAGTTTATGTCATTTTTGTCATTACATTAGGTTAATTAAAATAAAGTATCATTATAACTCCCAAGTGGCACCATGGGGTCCCAGCATCGACCAAAATATTTCCATGGTCGTAAATGACCCATCCAATAAGCGTATGACATGTGTTAAGTAAATATTATTTTTATGATATTCTTTTTACATTGATTTAATCTATTTATATTTAATCGTGGTAAATAAAAGTCAAAAGTCACCATTCACCAAAATTTATTTTCATCTTATTGAACAAAATTTTACCTACTAATAAAAACCATATATGTCAGATTTTCAAAATAAAATCCACAGAAGTGGTAAAATTTCATTTAAATGAAATGTCATTTTTTAACTACTACTAACTGGTTTCCCTATTCAAAAAAATGACGTTTTTCTGAAAACTACCAAAAAATCATCATGAGATATATTTGATATTCCGAATTCCAAAATGATGATTATTTTACCTAACTAAAAATAGATGACGGAGTTATTAATTGAAAATTAATTCATGTTGTGACAACAAATAGTGTGTTTTTAAGAAACAACAACTGTCAAAAGATCAACACTTGTTTGTGTCCAATTTCAATGTAAAATTTATTCCAATGGCCAAAATTAGATTAATTGGTAAAAATATAATCTTACTAAACTTTACAAAAAATTAAAAATATAATATATCCTTATAAATAAATTAAATTAAAAGGCACTTTTGAATAAAAATACAGTATTTTCACTATTCATTAAAAAATGAACTTTATCGAAAAAATAACAAAAATTTACCAAAATTAAATTTTGATGTCCCAAATCTAAATAAGAAATTTATTTTGTAAAATAGAACATATAAAAATCACCAAAACTAGATTTAAAGAGGGTTCTCCATCAAATGGTTGTAAATCGTCCTTTTTGTGAGTATTAGAGTATTTATGCTTAAAATTAGATTCATTCATATTTTAATCCCCTAAATTTTATTGGATAATTATAAAAACATTTAACAAAAATTTATAATAATTTTTTAGTTAGTTCTATTCATTCCATCAATACAACAACTAGGCATTAACTACTACATAATATAATATAATTATATTATAAGTTTGCAATATAATATTTCAAAGAAATCTGTTGTTGTGTATCATGTAGGCCATCAAACATAGCGTCCCCTTCAATGTAAAAGTAATATTTAATTTAAAAATATCAATATTTATGAAAATTTATTATTTCATTATTTACCTAGACTGTTACATCCTTCCCCCCTTTTGGAAATTGTGTTCTCACAATTTTATTCACCTATCAAATTAATGGGGGTATTTATCCCTCATAACATTTTCAAATTCCCACGTTGCATCTTCATTCATATGTTTTTTTTTGAAAAATACTTTACCTGATGAATTACCATATTCCGCAACAGTTTCTCTCTATGGTCAAGAATCCGGACATATTGTTACTCATAAGAGAGATTCTCTTCCAACTGAACTACCTCTGGACTTGAAACATGAGATGGATCTTGCATATACATCCATAACATTTAAAAATAAAAAAAAAATTGTGTACCTAGGACAAACATCGAGTTAATGGAACTCACTATATAATTGATCCAACTTTATCCATGATTTTATAGGGTGCAATGAACCTCATAATAAAATTTCCTTTGTTACCAAAATTCATCATACTTTTTTATGGAGAAATTTCAAATAACAAATGATCACCTTCCTCAAAAGAAATATCCTTGCTCTGAATATTTGCATAACTTTTATTCCTACTCTGAGATGTTCTCATGTGCTTCATAATCAACTAAGCCTTTTCTTCCATCTCTTCTACCAATTCTGGTCCCATCATCTTCCTTTCACCTATTTACCGTAAAATGTTGGAGATCAAAAAATCATTCAATACATTGACTCAAATAGAGCAAAATGTTTACTGAAATAAAAAATATTATTAAAAAATATTCAACTAAAAAAATACGGCGGTCCAAAAATCCATTGTAAACCATTGATCTAGTACGTAGCATATCTTCCACGGTCTTAATTGTTAATTCAGACTTCCCATATAATTTTAGATTAAAAGATGTACTAAAATTTAATTCAGTACCCAATGACTTTTGAAGGCCTTTCCAAAAGATAAATGTAAACATGGGATCATGATCATATAAAGTGGATAGGGGAACACCAAGAATCCAAACTATCTCATGAACATAAAATTTAGAATATTGATCTAGAGAGAAAGTATCTCGAATGATAATGAAATGAGAAGATTTAGTCAACTGATCAACAATAACCCAGATTTAATTATTACCTCAAGATGTCATTTGTAATCTCACAATGATGTCCATGGATATATTTTCTTATTTCTACTCAAGAACCGGTAAATAATGAATCCTCTCTTTTGGCTACTTCTGTTCTGCTTTAACCTGCTGACAAGTCAAACATATCAATGTAAAATCAACAAGATCTATTATCATTCCATCTCACCAGTATTACACCCAATGATATTTTTACATCTTAGTACTACTAGGATGAACTGAAAACCAAGAACATGGAGCTTCACATAACAACTCATTCTTCTTTAGTGAATCTCAATACACACATAGTCTCTTACCAAACATCAATACACCATCATTATGAATGTTAAATTCAGGAATCTTACCTTTATAAACCAACTCTATCTTTTTCTACAACTCACTGACTTTCTTCTGCACTTTCTTTATTCTGTCTGATAGAGATTATTACAATGACACCTTAATCAAAACAGAAGAATTTCCTGGACCAACAGCTTCTATTCCAATTTTCAACAAATAAAAAACAAAAGGATCTCATTCCAAACAGAGCATGGTCAGTTGAGCATTAATTTTTCATCTCAAAGAATCAACCACATAATTTTCATTTCATGGATGGTAATTGAACATGCAATCATAATCTATGATTAATTACAACCATCTCATTTGTTTCATGGTCAATTATTTATGAGGTAATATATACTTCAAACTTTTGTGGCCATTATATATTTCACATTTTACTCCATACTAATTATGTATCCTAATTTTTAAAGCAAAAATAACAACGTCTAATTCCAAATCATGTATAGGTAACTTAACTCATGAGGTTTCAACTGACCTGAAGCATAAGAAATTACCAGATCATTCTGCATGAAGACACTACCATTTATTTTCAAAGAAGCATCCTTATAGATAAATATATCACCATTTCTGAAAGGAAGTTCCAAAACTAGAGCATTCACCAATATTCGTTTCAATTCCTCAAAAAAATCATCACATTCTTTTTTCCAAATGAACTTAACAACTTTTCTAGTTAACATATTCGTTGGACTAGATAACAATGGAAAATTCGTAACAATCATTTGGTAATAACATTCCAACCCAAGAAAACTACGGATCTCGGTTATATTTGGGGTTCATGGCCATTCTTCTACCAATTTTGTTTTAGCAGGATCATCAATTATTCCATTTCTTTGAAACAATGTGACCAAGGAAAAAAAATTTAACCAAAATTCACATTTACTGAACATACCAAATAGTTTATTTTCTTTTATGGTTTCCAAGTCAACCATTAAATGACTTTCATATTCCTATTTAATTTTTTAATAATCCAAAATATCAGAAATGAACACAAAGAAAAACATATCCAAGAACACATAGAAAATTTTATTGATATGATCCATGAATAGAATAGGTGAATATGTTAAACCAAAAGGCATAACTAAAAATTCATAATGGCCATATCAAGTATTAAACACGGTCTTCGTAATGTCTTATTCGTTTACTTTCAGCTGATGGTACCCCGACCTCAAATCAATCTTCAAAAAATACTGATCTCCCTAGAGATGATCAAATAAATCATCAATATGAGGCAAATGATTCTTTTTCTTAATAGTGATGTTATTCAATGCTCTATAGTCAATGGAAAGTCTCATTGAACCATCTTTCTTTTTAACAAACAAGACATGAGCAGCCAATGTTGATGTTCTAGGTTGAATGAAACCTTTATCTAATAACTTCTTCATTTTATTCCTTATCTCTAAAAGTACAATTTGAGCGATTCAATAAGGGTTTTTTAAAATTTCATACCATCAGGAACTAAGTTAACATTACATTCAACATCCCAATCTGGTATAATACCAGGAAACTCATCAGGAAAATCATCAATGTATTCATTTACAACTGGAACATCGTTAATATGAACTGTTCTATTATTTTCCAAAATATTTTCAAGGTGACATTCATTTATATATATTAATATTTTTTCAACATCCTGATATGTTATCAAAAGAAAGCGTTCATTCTTGTACACAAAAAAATATTTCTAAAAAGAAACCTATTTAGCTCTGCAGTCAATCATAGTATGATAAATACAAATCCAATCCATACACAAAATAACATCAAACTCTTCTAGAGGAAAAACAATAAGGCTTGTAGGTATATTCATTACACACACAAGGAAATGAATAATCTTCTAATTATTTTCCCTCAAAATTTCTTCCTGGTGTTTTACTATATGTTCAGTATTAATATATTGATATAGAATTTCCAATTTACTAGAATAAATCAAATAAATGAAATATTTTGTAGACTCTAAATCAAACCACACATTGGCATAATCCGAACAAAAAAGTAGTGTACATGATACAACATCATTTGACAGCCCAACATCTGATTAATTAGTTGCAAATGATTTCACCACCCCTTTATTCTTATATTATAGATGCTTTCCCTCATTTGAGTTCTTTGTTGGAAACTCATTTTCATAATGATCCTTTTAGTTTCACTGAAAACATTATACTGACTGTTAATTAGATTTTGTAATACCATTAACTGGATCATTTTCAGTGCAACTTCGAGACTTATGCCCCATTTTACCGCATCGGTAGAACTTACCAGTATTAAAAAGAAATTCCCCAGCATGATTTTTACCACAATTTTCACAAACTGTGAACTTATGTTTCTTTCCATATGACTTTTTTGAAGAGTTATTACCTTTCTCTTGGAACCTCAACCTGTTATTCTATTGCTTGTCAAAGAACACCTGATCATCGACATACTCTATATCCACCTTTTCTGCACAACGAACATGTTTTGCATAACTTTTTTACTCATGAGAAGCTAAATCCCATAAATACTTTGGCATTAATCCTGAGTAAATTTTTTTGATTTTACAATCATGATCTCGTATGCACTTTGTAGAATACCATGCCATTTGTGTCTATTTTTCATCATAAGTAGCCACTGAGTCATCCTCCTTCCTCTATTCTAGGAATTGTTTTCCCATTCTAAGATGAACCACCTTAGGAAAATATTTCTCAAGAAAAAGACCTTTTAAATCATCCCAATCCAAAGAATCTATCTCCTCACTATCCCAGATATTTTTCACTATCTACCACAACTGATCAGCTTCACCATCAAAGTGGTAAATGTCATGACTAAACTTTTGATGTTCTGAATACCCCATGAAATTAACAATATTTTCTAGTGATTTAATCCACCATTCTTCTAGCACCAGGTCAAATGATCCTCTAAATGATTAGGGATGTTTCCTCATGAAATTCCCCACTACTGACATTTTCCACTGTGGTTGATATGGCAGATCTCGTACATGGATACCACCATCATTTATATCCTAAGTCAACTTTTCCCTCATTATAAAAAACTCTTCTCTTCTGATTCCAACCATCTTAGGTTGAAGATATAGAAAGTTGGCTTCCTCCTGATGTCATCCCATCATAGATTCCATGTATCCTCTACAAAAAACCATTCTGAACATAGAAATATCTTAGGAAAAGAAACATGGTAATCTATAAATTATATCTCATTTCAATCATAACATAAAATAAAAATAATTTGTGGATATTAATTTCACTATATAATAACTCCTAAATTTGTCTAAACCGACCACTAATAACAACTATAAGGACTTGGACTTAAACATTTCATAATCATGAATTAAATGAATAATTCACATTGAGGATCTTTTCATGTTTTTAGTTTTAGTGAATTAAGCCATGATTATTAAATTACATCTCATAAATAACAAGGTTGACACATCTACTCAGTTTCAGTTTTTTTCATAAAATATAATATCTTGATAAAAAATTCATGTCTAGTACCATGTTTTAGAAAGCCTTACTTTTCCTTAATCCCATTTTGACCATATTCATCTGTAGTTCTTTTAAAAAACTTTTCAAAACATGGGATGATCATAAAAAGAGAAGTAAGGGTTATAAAACAATGAATGAAAACATTATTTAATCATTGCATACATATTATATGCCTTTTAACATAACTCATGAAATCATAATATTTATGAATAGCACCTATAAAACATAAATCATAATGGAAACTTGTGGCATTCCTGTCATGCATACATTATAGATATCACAGCTACATATGGAGTTACATTTGGAATACCCATTACAGTATATTACCTATATCTCTTAGTGGAAACATTCACATTTACCTACGTCATGATACCCAACACATTGGAGATATATCTCAGGCTCACCCTCCCTATGTTTATAATGGAACCACCCATATACATTAAAATCCACAGAACCATAACATATTCATAACACATCAAAAAAACATAATGTGAATATAATATTTCTACATTTTGATCAAAATATATTATTTAAATATATTGACATAAAAAATCCAATATCAAAAGAATTTTCAATAAAAAATTTCATAAAATAGTATATCGTATTTATTTTCTTTTTAATAAACATTATTTCTTATTATGGAAGTCAATGATTAAATAATACTCATTTCAGCGGAAATGACATTGTCACCACTTATATTAAAAGAAATATTATTTTTTTTCATTTAGTAAAATACTTCATAGTGAAAATATTACTTTTGAATAAAAGTAAAAGTCAAAGGTGTTTATATAGCATATAAATGAAAATCATATATTAAAACAAAATATTCCACAACTAAAGGAGATTGAGAAGAATTCTTTTACCTCATGCCAGACTTTACTCATTTTTTCATTAATCTCCTCAATAAAAAAATAATGTAAATTTATATATTCATGAGAACCTTTTTAATTGTTATTATACCGTTTATATCACTTATTACCATGTTATAAACATTATGTAATCATTTGAGTTAATAATTATTGTTTTTTCGATATTTCGTACTTGAGTAAAAAATGGACTTCTTATAATTACAAGTTGTTTAGATGATAAAAATTTCATTATATTAAAAATTATATCCATGATTTAGATATCATATATATAATATATATGTATTATTAGATGTATTTGTAATATTACATAACATTTCGTGGTATGAAATGAAATGCACCGTTCATGGAGACGGTAAGCTGTACGTACGCAAGAACAATAATTTCATTTCTATTTATTATTTAAATGGAATTAAAACATAATGATTCATAAGAATATTATTATTCCAGTTTAATATCAAATATAATATCATTATATCCATCCTTTATATGTCCCACATATAGCATTAATGAGTCAAATCACTTTGAGTGGGTGGTAGTCCACACTTCCTCAAATGAAATTATCGCATTTACCCAAAATGGAAACCATAAAGGTAGGATATAAATTTAATATAAATAAGCATAAAAAAATATAAAAATAATATTTATCATATATAAATATATTTCCATCATAATGGCCACCTTGAGAGTATGTAGGAGATAATTGAAAATTCATCATTTTGTGAGGTGTTAGTTTTCCATCCACAAAAATAGTTGGTTCTTCACCCATTTGTTGGATGTGTCTATATGTGTAGTTTTAATACTTCTCATAAAAACATGCTATTATATTGGGGATACTAGTTATGTTATAAAAAAAATTAATAAAAAGAGTTTAGGGGTTGCAGATGTAAACTAGAAGAAAATAAGTTAAGAGAAACTGTTACCAGTAATTTGGGTAACATACTTTGGTTTGAATCAAAATAACTTCTTGAAGTGTCTTATGCCGATGTTAAGGCATATCGGTGGAAGAAAGGTATCTTGAGAGCTTATTTGGGTTGGTTTTGGACTAGCCAAGTGGAGTGAGAGGTGTGAGGAATGGGTTAGAAGTGGGGTCCTTTTATAAGGGGGAGTAGTGGCTCTTTAAGAAACACTGAAATATTATTTTATTATGTAATGAATATTGGTTTCTAAAAGTCCAAAACATATTAATGTCAGATATAATATGACATAGGGTCTAAAAAAATAATCCAATAATAATTGGATAGGTTTCGGATATAATTTTAATCTTTATAATATTATTTATTTAAATCATTTATTAATATTATAAACATTGCATCATTATTGTGTCATTGATAATTTTATTTAGTTGGTGTCAAAATATTATAAAGAAATACCATTTTTAGGGAATATTTTTATATTTTCATGTAATATATATAGTTTAAAATATAACTTATATAACCCCATGTAAAAATTAATTTACTAAAAGATATTTTTTATGTCATTTTTGTCTTTACATTAAGTTAATTAAAATAAAGTGTCATTATCACACCCATGTGGCTCCATTGGGTCCCGAAATAGACCCAATGATATCTATGGTCTTAAATGAATTAAAATATAAGGTTAGGACATGTTTTTTGGTAATTTTGTATTATTATTATATTCTTTTTACCTTGAATTACCCTATTTATCTTTAACTACAGTAAATAAAATTCAAAAGTTACACTTCACCAAAAATAATACTCATCTTATTGAAACACATATTACATACTAATAAAAACCGTGTTTGTCTGATTTTCTAAATTCAATCCACATAACTATTAAATTTTCATTTAAATGAGAAGTCAGTTTTTTAACTACTATTACGTGGTTTCAATATTTATCAAAATTTGATTTTTATCATAAAAATACCAAAAAATAAGCCTAATTTATAATTGATATTCCAAATTCAAAAAATATTTATATTTTACAAAATTAAAAATATATAAGTTGGATTAATGAATTTAAAATTAATTAATGTTGTCATAACAAATACCACGTTTTTAAGAAACAATAACTGTCAATAGATCGAGACTTGTTTTTCTCTAATTTCATAGAGAAATTAATTACAATGGAAAAATGGATTAATTGGTAAAAATATAATCTAATTACACTTTAAAACCAATTAATAAGATAATTTAACCATTTAAATATCTTATATTAAAAGGCACTTTTCAATAAAAATCAAGTATTTTTCACTACCTATTATAAAATGATCACTATCAGAAAAATACCGAAAATATACCCCAACTAAATTTTGATGTCCCAAATCTAAATAGTAATTTAATTTTGTCAAATAGAACATATAAAAATTATCAAATCTAGATCTAATTAGGGTTCTCCAACAAGAGGCATTAAATCGGCCTTTAAGTGAATATTAGAGTATTTATGCTTAAAATTAGATTCATCAATTTTTTAATCCCCTATCATTTATTAGATAAACGCTAAAAAATTTATCAAACATGTATAATTATATGGTAGTGAGTTCTATTAATTCCTCCAACACAACGACTAGGCATTAACTACTATATAAAATAATATTAGTTTATTATTAGTTTTCAACATATGCTTTCAATGAAACTTGTTGTTGAGTATCGGGTCATCCATTAAACATAGAATCCCATTTAATGTAAAATTAATATTTAATTCACAAATTTGAATAATTACAAAAATGTTCTGTTTCTTTATTTACATGGAATGTTACAACTAATGCATTAAATGTAATGTGATATAGATAATGTTAATTATTATATGGGGTATAAATGATATAATTAGGATAATAATGAAGTATTTATCATTATTAAAAGAAAATATATATAATTAACTTTCTTATAGTTTTACAAAATGAATGATGTCAACATTGTTCATGTACATGTGGAATATTGTCTTCACTAAACAATGTTACTGGCTATTCATCCCAAAAAAATAATGGCAGATAAATATCAGTATATTTGAAGAAATAAAATCATTCATATGATATTTTTATCATTTTATTAACATAATATAATACATAAATTATTTCCATAATGATCTTTGAAAATGGATATGTTACTAAAGGGTTCATACACCCTATTGTCTCCATGATTGTAATGTAGTCCATTTTCTATAACCACAATTCATGATATTTTTAAAAATAATAGTTACTGAATAATCATTTAATTATTTTATTATTATTAATCTTGAGATTATGAAACTATAAAATATACAAAAGAACCATTAAATTCATATCTAAACACACCTGAGAAAACAATGTTATTACACCCCAGTACTCTATAAAAGATTGATTATTAACAGAAGGTCTATAATATGTAATAAAAGGATCATATATGTTATAATAAATATTGATATTTTAATATAATATGAATATAATGTATTTAAAACCACTATATATATGATTAAACAACATTAATCAAAAAGTAATCATGGGGTATGATATTTTGTCTCAGATTCATTTCATTGAGGTATATTGTAATGTTCGGAACCCAATATCATTTATATAGTGTAATAAATCCACATTAACATGTTATGTCATGGTTAGTTAAAATTTTATGGAACTCTATTATTCAATTTTAATTATTCCATACAAGGAAGATTGAGTTGAAAATCACAGAGCTGTAAATAATTTGAAAAAAAAATTTATTTTCGTTGGGTTATATGGATCTGATTTATTTGGTTTCACAATATTAAGTGTGTAATGGATTTGAAAAATAATTTTTTTGTCATTTTATTCTTTGTGGAATTAAATTGTATACCCAAATATAAATTAAAAATTTATTTTAACGTCATCTATTTGTTCATTCGAATGTTTTATTTCACAACATCATTTTAATTGAGATTTTTTATTTTATAATTGTATTTGAGGGATATTATTTTATAATTTTATTACTAAAACCATTTAATTTTATTCTAAATTGGATACTCTTTAATCTTTCATGTAATATATTAATATTTCCCCTCATTTTTACGTGAAATAAATTAAACATTGTTTTTATAAAAATATGAATTAATCTCTCTCTTCGGTCGAAAATATGTCTTCTTGAAATACCATGTTTAATAAAGAATTTTTTTGCATATTAAAAATGTTTTATAAACATAAAATTTCCAATTATTTATTTTTATAAAAACTTTCTAGGGTAATATTATTATATTTTTCCAAAAATGAACTTTTATAACCATATTATTTTCAAAATGTTATATGTTTTGTAAACTATCGTTCAAAATAGTAATGATATTTTCCTCCAGTGTATTTGAAGATATTTTTATTTTATTTATATCCATAAATGAAAAAACAATTATTTTATATATACATAACTTGTGATTTGTTGTATTTATACAATACTAATTCTTCATAAGGATGGTTTATGATTATTTAATTGATCATCTAAACATTCAATTCTTGGATTGACTTTCGTACTCAATTAATATATGTAAAAATTTTCCATTTATTATCCTTATTGAACATTATATTCCCCCTAAAAATCAATTTTATTTTTTACATATAAATTTATTTTTCAAAAAATTATATAATTTCTAAACATAGTGTTTTAAATTGAATTTATATTTTTTATCTATAGAAATATTGTTAAATTTGTATTCCTTACATAATTAAAATATTTTATTATAAAGAACCATTTTATGATTTAAAATGTTTATTCAATACATGTGGAATTATTTTTATTTAATGAAATTTGTGGGTTATTATTATAGATATACATTTCATGCATCATTAGTCCAATAAGACTATCTAATGTCTACACTTTGAAAAATGGGTTTTGACCCATTACTTTTAAACTGTAATGAGGATAGATGACGGTGGTAGAAGTGTAATGTGTTTGGGAAACATGACATAAAAGAATAATAAATTAACTTAATTTTTAATTATGGTTTTATTACCCATGATATTTTCTCTATGATATTATCTTAGGTTTCATTTAATTCTCAATATATTAACTACATTTAAGGTGTTTTTAGTTATAAACATTTTCATATTCACTATTTCTTAAACAATTTTGATACTCATGTTATTTTTTAAATGGAATGTGTAGTAATTTATTTGGGATTTTATGTATATTACTAATTTATATTAATGAAAATTTCAATTATACATAACCCTTATAGAGATTTTGGCAACTCCCTTAAATTTTTTCCTTTCATAATAATCCATGAAGTGAAAAAAATGATATTTTATAATATGTTAGAGTGGAGAGTGATATTCATAAAAAACATATGGTTAAATTTTTGTATTAAAAAATAAATTAAAAATATTGTATGTATCTACTATACCAAATATATATAAAGAATATTTCCTTTTGGATTTGATTCTATGGATTTTATGAATGTTTATTAAAGTAGTATAAAACATGGGGTTATTGGGGTAGTGGTTACTATAGTTGGTATCTGAGAATGTTTAGAAGAAACACAGGGAACATGATTTTGGAAATCATAGATTACATTACATTACAATGTTATATGTATTGATGATAAGTTTATAAGGACATCACATTGATTTGTTAAGGAATTAATTACATGGTTTTCCCTAGAAATTAATCCATGTGTCTATACTAAATGTCGATGTGGTTCTCGAAAATAGTTACATAGAAGAAATAAGTTTTAAAAGGTTGCATTTGGGTAGACCCAACTATCACAGGGTGGATAAAGATCCTTACATTGTACCTTTCTTGACACTCCAATAGTATTATGTTAGGATAATTAATATTTTCTTTACACGCCATTATGAATGAATTTAATAGATGATGGAAATTAATTACTTTTGTTAAACCTCAAGTGTATTATATTTAAAATATTTTGTAATGATTTAAACATCGTATAGAATATTACATGATTTCTCCACTATGATTAGTGTTTTTAAATAGTTATTTTTTCTTTTTTCTAAATGAATTAAACATTAAATAATCTTCTTATCATTGAAAATGATAGAAACTATGGTAAATATTCCCAACCAAATGTATTGATAATAGGAGTGAAAGATATCATGATTATTCATAGTATCTTTAATTGAAATGAAATTCAGAAAAAATTACACATTCATCTTTCAGACTATCTATTTAAGTGATAGATATATTTCTCTAATGATATATTGACCCAAGCTTTGATTACAATGATATTATTTGATTTTAGATGAATATTTAGAACATTAAAAAAATAAATTCCACTGGACCATAATAGATTACGGTTTTGGGAAACATAGAAAAGATCCCATATCCTACTGAATGATCTTCAACATCTCCCAGAAAAATCTCCACCTTTAATATGTCTACATAAAACAATTCTTTATAACATGACAAAAGGAAACATATATAAGGTGATCTCAGATGACCAGTAAGGCTAAAGAAGTGAGACATGTAAGAATAAAAATGAACATTAGGGTTTGATAAGGCCATCATAACATCAGGATATTATAACTGGGATATCAAAGATCATAAACATGAGTTATAGGATAAATCATGATAGTTTAGAAGAAATACACCATATGGAAATAAAATCATGATCTCTGATATCATAACATGTGATTAAGACAAAGTATTTGTGGAATTAATATATGAATAGAAAATTTTATGTCAATGATACATACCATTATCATTATATCATGTTGGGATTGAACTATGACCTATGTAGTAGATTTTGGCTTGGAATGGAAACTTGTGTAAATTATTTCATTTAAGAATTATATATAACCCATGGGTTATCTGTTTTTTTATGCCTTGAGATTCAACCCATTTTCCATCTTTCTTTTAACGTTGGTTTATAACCCATGTACCTTCTGGTTTTAAGAATGAGGTAAAACCAGTGTACCCTTTTATTTTAGTATTGGGAATCAACCCTTGTATCCTCTTATTTTCAGCCATGGGATACAATGTAATGTCCCATAAATTTCAAGGAAATTTTTTTTATTAATTACGTTGGGATTTTATGAGTATGCAGTTTCTGACGACCCCTGATTCCAAGGCTCGATGTGTCAGGAGTCAATTTCCGAAGGTTAGCTCTGGTACCATCAGTGAACGAACGAGTGGGTTTTTCTATCTTTTGAACTGGTGCTCATAATTGAAATCTGTGGGAACTGATGAAACTATAGTGCCGGTAATTTCTTACGAAGACTTTTACTGGAGTTTCATTTTCTCGGGAGGAGTTGTTTAAAAAATGTGGATTAAGTTTAAAGTGAAATAAAATTGTGTAATAATTTTATTCCTCTTTTATAAGTGGTTTTATCTTATGTATTGGAGTTGGGGAGGAACCCACTAAATCCTAACTCGTCTTGTTAGGTTATTTGTGAGGTGGGGCCCACACGACCCACACCCCTTCAATTCCTCTAACCCCTTTAAAGTTGGAGACCCCCCCCCATTAATTTCTAACTCACACACTCTCCCTCGCCGGGCCGGGCCGCCCCCGCTGGGTCGGACCCTCGCGCCATGCCAGGCCACACCCAATTGGGCCGGACCAGGACTTGGGTCGGGTCGACCTGGTTTGGGCCGACCCAGGGGGTATTGGGCTGGGTCGGACTGGGCCCAAAACCCCTGTTTACGGACAGATCGGTTCTAACGCCGATAACATGGGCTACAAACCTTCGATCGATGAATTGTCAGTTGTGTTGGGATACATGTATCAATAAGGTAAATTCATTATATTACAGTCAAGGTTTTGGAAAACATTGGGTATGGTCAGGTTGGTTCGAACATGAAACCAACCGGGCCCTCAGAGCAGAAACGCTGATAACTTGAGCTCTGGACATCTGATTGACGTGTCGTCGAAATTGTTGGATTCCCCTTAGTGAGTTGGTTCATTTGGATTTCTTCACTTGAGTTTTGGATGCAGTTGGAGTATGGTCGGGTTGGTTTTATCTTGAAACCCAACCGGGCCCCTGGGACGGAGAAACCAATATCTCTCAGACCGGGCGTCCGATTGATGCACCGTCTGTCGAGTTGGGTTCCTATTAATGAGGCAGAACATTGTGATACATCAACTCTGGATTTCATGATAGTTAATGTATTGACCCCCTTGGATCGTGGAGCGGACCCTCCTGGAATCGAGCGTGCTGTGTGTGGGAACCCAACAGCTGGCTACGACTGTGACGATTGTACTTGGATCCTACATGGTTTCAGCATCCAGGACGATTGTACTAGGATCCTACATGGGTTAGGTGGCGAGGAAGACTGTACATGGATCCTACGTGTGTTCATTAGAGAGGACGAATATACTTGGATACTACGTGGGTTTGGCAATGATGACGACTGTACATGTATCCTACGTGTGTTCGGCAGCAATGGTTACTATACATGGATCCTATGTGGGTCCGGCAGCAACAAAATTTGTACTTGGATCATATGTCAGTTCAGCAGAGGAGATGATTTAGAGGATACATCAATCATCTCCCCCCCTCTTCATGAGTAGTATACATATGTGAGATGAGTCTTGACTTTCAATCATTATCTTTGATGTGATTGATCTTGTTATCCTATGTGGTTTGGGTTTTGTTTTCCTGTGTGGATTGGGTAGTACTTTAATTTGTGTGGACTGGGATGACCATGGTCTCGTGAGTTGGAGCAGTACTGGAATTGATGAATTAGGTATATGAATGAGCATAATCCTAAGTAGAGTTGGTTGATACTTCGTGTTTGTATTTTTCCATTGTGGTGTATCCTTTGTGGATTCTGGGAGACCATCGGTGGTCTTGAGGTCCCTATTAATTATCGTATACCTACCCCTTCATGGGTTATGCCCGCACTATGTTTTGTTGGATGCCGATGATGGACAACACAGATCGAGGTGGTGACTCATGGAGCTGGATGGTACCTAGAGGAGGATCACTGGACGCGACCTACACAGAGCGGACAACCGAACCCGAGGAGCTGAGGAGACTATCTGTACCCAAACATTAGGTGGGAATTCCAGTGGATGGCTCGGTGTTTCTGCTTTACTTTTCTGTTGTTGTACTTTCTTTCTGTTGTACTTTTCGTTTAGTTGGGGTTGTATTTTGGCCCATTAACTTTCCAGTACTTGTTTTTGTACTCAGTTTACTTAGTGTTTACTTTATCATTCTTACTCTTTGGTGTTTTTTTACTTTATAAAGGCCATACCGTCACTTTTTAATCAGGATTTATGCCATTGCTGCTAGTCGCCAGCCCCTGGCCTATGGAAGGTGGGTTTGGGGTAGTCACGGCATTGGCCCTGAGGACGGGTGGTGTCAAATTTCTATCATAGGGGTCAGCTCAACCACATAACTTAGGACTACATTAATTTATTCTGTGTGAAGAAATAGTGTTTAGGGTATTGAGTGTGGTTATCAGTCTAGGGAGTCCAGTGTTGGTGTGGCAGACGATGTATCCATACACCCAGACCCTGACTTCTAATTTTTGACTCGGTGCACGAAAAAATTGATTTCATGTGTTTTTCAATGTTTTCTTGGTGATTAATTTGTGTCAGCTCACCAGGAATACTATATTAACTGTTGCACACCTGTTTCATTTCAGGATGGCCCCACTATGGCAGCCATATAGGGTTCTGAGTTTTGTGCGATACAGAATCCCACCCAGTAACGAGGCCTCAATGCAGGGCACCATTACAGTGGAGGCACCAATTGTACCTCTACCCGCCGAGCGACCAATGCCACCAGCCCCAGCAGGTGAGACTTCACGTCGCCTGAGTGCACTACATGAGTTTCAACATCAGAGACCACCTAGGTTCGACGGGGAGATGGACCCTCAGGGAGCCGAGGATTGGCTGGAGGAAGTTGTTCGAGTCTTCAGGTTGGTAGGGACACCAGAAGACCTCATGGTGATTCTTGCAGCGACTCTCATGCACACGGCATTAGGTAGAAGGGGGGTCATGATGCTCCTGGTGCATGAAGAGGCATCTCTCCTTTGGTCATACTTCGAGAGCCTTTTCTGCTCATAGTTCGTTCCATCCACCCTCCGTGCGGTGCGAATTTAGGAGCTACTATAGCTGCGGCATGGCAGCATTACAGTATCCCATTATTCGGTGTGATTTACCGACATCTCGCGCTACTCCATGGACATGGTACGAGACCCATTAATCTGAGCCCGGACCTTTGTGCATGGACTGAGGCATGAGATCAGGGCATCGGTGATCTCCCTCAGCATTTCGATGCGGGCAAGAGTACTGGAGCGAGCCGTTCTTGGGATAGATTTCTTGCTGAGCCTACACTAGCAGTGAGACCTACTGCAGGGTGGCATATAGTAGAGTCTTCAACAGCTGGCAACCGACGAATGTCACGGGGGTCCAAGTGGACTAGACAAACAGGTGGACGACCATAGGATACTGGTTTGGAGGCACGGGGTACATGTAGTAGAGCCTGTCAGTCGAGAGGCAGACAGTGCAATGCATGCGGCGGGCAGGGCCATATGGCTCGTGACACCCCGACCTGTCATGCAGAGGAGCAGCAGACAGTTGAAGGACCACCCAGACGGAGGTAGAGGTTCGACCGTGGCGGTCCGCAGGGAGAAGGCGGATGAGGTAGAGGAGCTGTCCGAGCAGCAGGTGATGGACGATGCATTGAGGCTCTACCCCCACCACCACCAAGAGGTCCACCCCGACCACAGGGAGCTGGGGGAGAGAGATAGGCCTAGCTCCAGGCAGTGGAGGCCTACGACCACGGCGCACCTGAGATGATTCGAGGTACTATCTGTGTCTACTCTACCCTTGTTGCAGTACTTATAGACACATTAGTGAGTCATTCTTTCATTTTCGCTACCCTTTTTCGGAGATCAGAGATTCCAAAGGAGCCTTTGGATCGATCCTTATTGATAGAGACTTTTACGGAAGCAGACTCGATGATTACACACTAGTGCCGACAGTGTGATCTTACTCTAGGAGGCGAGAGCTTTGGTTGGGATCTTCTTGTAGCGGCGTCGAGGCCTTATGACATCATCGTGGGCATGTATTGGTTATCTATTGTCCATTATCAGATCGACTATATTAGGCGCAAGGTATGATGTGTTCGCACCGATGGGAGTAGGTTCACCTCCACTGCCATGAAGGGAGGCTTTGTAGTGCAAGATGGACTCACGCAGAGGAGAGGACAACCAATCAGCCATCAGTTGGCTATTATCATCCTAGGAGTAGTTGATGTGCGGAGTCCAAGTTTTCATGTAGTGGTGGATCAGAATGTAGACGTTTTTCCTAACAATTATGTCAGACTACCTCCTCGCAGAGAGGTAGACTTATATATTGACGTGTACCCCGGGACATCCTCGATATCTACTCCAGCATATCGGATGGATCCTGCTGATCTTTGAGAGCTATGGGTATAGCTGGAGGACTTGCAGGGCAAGGGATTCATCCGACCCAGTGTTTCACCCTGGGCTTCCCAGATTTTTTTCGCCAAAAAGGCGGATGGGATCTTGTGAATGTGTGTCGATTACCGTCACCTAAACTAGGTGACCATGAAGAACAAGTACCTGATACCAAGGATTTACGACCTCTTCGATCAGATCAAGGTAGCACGATAGTTCTCAAAGATAGACCTCTGGTCAGGCTATCATCAACTCATAGTTTGAGACAATGATGTGTAGAAGACGTCTTTCTGGTGTCGGTATGGCCACTACGATTTCATGGTTATGACTTTCGGAATAACCAACGCTCCAGAAGTGTTCATGAGTGTCATGAACAGTATTTTCCAGCCTTAACTCGATTGATTTTTCGTAGTCTTCATCAACGACATATTGATTTACTCGACTGCGGAGGAGGATTACGCCTACCGCTTACGGGTTATACGGGATACACTCAGAGATCACCAGCTTAATGGAATTCTATCAAAGTGTCATTTCTAGATTCGAGACGTCCACTTCATGGGACACGTCATCTCTAAGGCGGGAGTTGCGGTGGATCCTGTGATGATTGAGGCAATGCTAGCATTGGAGCCACCCAGGAGCGTGATGGTGGTGCAGAGTTTCTTATAATTGGCTGGGTAATATCGAATATTTGTGTCAGACTTATCCAGAGTTGCAGCACCTCTTTTAGCTTTGACGAAGAAGGGGAAATCCTTTGTTGTGGTCAGATAAATGTCAGTAGAGTTTCCATGATCTGAGAGAGCGATTGACCAGCGCACCCATCTTGAGTCTATTGGAGGAGGGAGTAGGGTACGTAGTTTACTGCGATGAATCAGGGACAAGACTCGGGTGTGTCTTTATTTAGGAGTGGGAAGTGATCGCTTATGGATCACGATAGTTGAGGTAGAACAAGTAGAACTACGCTAACCATGACCAAGAGTTAGCAGTACCGGTCTTTGACATGAAAATGTGGTGGCACTATCTGATGGGAGATCACTTTACAATCTACTCTGACCAACAGAGTGTCAGGTACAACATCTCACAGAAGGAAATAAACCTGAGACATCAGTGATGGATCAAGTTCCTCCAGGACTATGAATTTGAGATAGTCTATACTCCTGGGAAGGGGAACATAGTAGCTGATGCTATTAGCATGAGGTCGGGCATCCATCTACTGGGTGATGCGGCAGAGCAGTTACCCGCTATACAGATATCCTCCGTGGATAGAGATGGGGCGGCCTTTCTACTGTCGCTCATAGTCACTCCTCTACTTATTTAGCGGGTTAGAGAGGCACAACGTGGGGATGTTGGCTGTGAGACGCATCGTGCACTAATATCTTCAGAACATGCACATGATGGATTCTCTATAGGAGGAGATCACAACATCATTTTTAGAGGATGTACCATGGTACCAGCTGTATTACAGGAGGAGGTGCTGAGAGAGTTTCATACTTCCCCTCTAGTGGTACATCCTGAAGTATCGAAGATGTACTAGGACCTGAGATGACAACACTTGTGGCCAGATATGAAGAAGGTTGTGACAGAGTTTGTTTCACGATGACTCACCTTCTAGCAGGTGAAGGCAGTGCACCAGGAACCAGCCGGATTGGTACAACCCTTGAAGGTCCCGGAGTGGATGTGGAATGGGATATCTATGGATTTCGTGGCTGGATATCCTTGTACTTCCAAAGGACATGACTCCATTTGGGTGATCGTCAATCGAATCACCAAGTCAGCCCACTTCTTACCCATTAGAGAGTAAGACAAAGTAGAGAGCTTGGGATGACTCTACATTCAGTAAATCATACGGCTTCATGGTGTGCCATCATATATCATTTGAGATCGAGATGATAGCTTTACTTCTCAGCATTGGAAGGGGTTGCAGGAGGCATTTGGGACACTGCTACGCCTGAGCACCGCCTTTAACCCTCAGAAGGATGGTCAGACAGAGAGGACCATTCAGAATCTTGAGGACATGCTCCGTCCATGTGTACATGACTTTGGTCGTAGGTGGGAGGATCACCAAACCTTGATGTATTTTGCGTACAACAACATCTACCACTCCACCTTCGAAATGACACCATAGAGGCATTATACGACCGACCTTGAAGATCACCCCTCTGCTGGACAGATCCTAGGGAGTCAGCACTATTAGGAACAGAGATGGTCAAGGCCATGACGGAGAATGTTCAGGTCATCCAGGAGCTGATGAGGAAAGCTTAGAGCTGACAGGAGGTGGAGACCACTAGAGTTAGAGGATGGAAACCACGTTTACTTACGGTTCTCACCTCATCGTGGGTTATGGTGATTTTGCCAGGGGGAAAAGTTATCTCCACACTTCATCGGACCATTCCAGGTTCTCAAAAGGATAGGTGAGGTGGCTTATCGCCTGGCTCATCCACCTCAGTTGCACTTAGTGCACGACGTCTTCCATGTGTCTCAGTTGAGGAGATACGTGCACAACCAGACACATATCATCGACCATGGGGAGCTGGACATCGATGAAGAAGAGACTTTTGCAGAGGTCCCGATGGAGATCGAGGATCGACATGAGTGGGTCCTACGTGGATAGTCGATTCCACTTGTGCACATCAGGTGGCAGCACGAGAACCTCCAGGAGAGCACTTGGGAACTGGAGGCTCAGATTCGTGCCTAGAACCCTCATTTTTTCACCTAGTTTGTGATGTATCTTTATGGGGATGTAAATCTCTGAGGTGGGAGTAATGTAAAGACCCATATATTTAAAGGAAATTTTTTTTCTTAATTTCTTTGGGATTTTACATGTACACAGTTTCTGAGGTCGCCTAATTCTGAGGCCCGATATGTCCAGAATCAATTTATGAAGTTTATCTCCTGTACGTTCAGTGAACGAACGAGTGGGTTTTTCTATTTTCTGAACTGGTGCTCGAAATCAAAATATGAGGGTACTGATAAAACCGCAGTGCCGTTAATTGATGAAGAAGAGATTTACTTGTGTTGCGTTTTCTTGGGAGGAGTTGTCAAAAAAAGGGTGGATTAAGTGTAAAGTTAAATAAAAATGTGTAGCAATTTTATTCCTCTTTTCTAAGTGGTGTTATCCTAAGTATGGGAGTTGGTGTGGGACCCACAAAATCCTAACTCCTCTTGTTATGATATTTGTAAGGTGGGGACCACACGAGACCTACCCATAAATTCATTTAACCCCTTAAAGATGGAACCCCCCCATTAATTTGTAACTCACCCACACTACCTCTTTAATTTCATGCCAACTCTCACATTAAATTAATTTATTAAATTTATTCAATTAATTTTATTTATAGTTCGAATTTTTGATGTTTTGAAATTCTTGGCATGTGTTAATAAAATTAGGACAATAATTATTTTATTTTGGTTGGAAATTGTTGTGGAATGAAAATGGGAGAGATCTCTTGAGTTATTTCTGAAGAACATCATCATTCTTGTTTGAAGAACTCCAAGACTTCGACGAAGAATGCAGACACCAAGGAGAGACGACATGTCATTCTTTTCCCTCTCTACAGCAGCTGTGAAACACCATCCTCTTCTTGGACGCACACCAACGCCTTCATCGAACCCCCCCCCCCCCCCCCCGCGACGCTAGCTTCCGCGAACTTCTTTTGAGTTAGGGGTTGTTTCTTCCATCGTGTTTTATTTAATGATCATCATTAGTTAATGTTGGCCACATTCAATCGATATAACGGGAGGAGGTCGGACCACACAAATATGGCCGACCCTCCTCCCCTTTTTTGTTGATCTTCATTGTGGCTTGAAACGGAGGCGACATGGTGTCTTTGCACCGCGCGGGAACGAGAGAACCGCAGCCGGAGTGGGACACGGTGGAAATAAGCGGCGCTGTCGCGCTATACAAGTGATGCTAAAGGAACCACAACTAGAGCGGGTCGTGGCAGAGGTACATGGTGCCGTCGCGCTGTGCCGGAGAACCCGATGGAGCTACGGTCATGGCGGGCTATGGCAGAGGGGTGTGGTGCCATCACGTGGCACCAGACAGATGGAAGAGGCGACCTTCGTCTGTGGCGATTCAGCAAGTGGGGCGGCCGGACTCAGTCGGCCACCGACGCACCAGGAGGTGTGAACCGCAGTGGTCCCGTGGTAGCCAACCGGCCAGCAATAAAGGCCGGCCGTTTCCGAATAACTAGGGGCATAACCCCTGTTTTACATAGGGAGGACCCCACCAGAAAGGTGGGATGCCATTTCTTCAATCATGGGGGGCAGCGCCACCCAGCAACCCGCTCGGCCGAGAGCCGAGCCGCCGACCACGTGGGTCGGGATGCTCGTGCTGGACCGGACCCCCGCGTCGGGCTGGGCTGCGCCGGCTAGGTCGGGCCCCACCGGGCTGTGCCCAACTGGGCCGGACCTGGACGCGTGTCAGGTCGACCTGGTTCGGGCTGACCCAGGGGGTATTGGGCCGGGTCGGACTGGTCCCAAACCCCATGTTTACAGATAGATCCGTTCAAATTCCCATAACATGGGATACTGACCTCCCATCGACGCACCTTCAGTTGCATTGGGATCCATGGAGCGAGGCATACATTTTAGTATATTTCAATCTTGGTTTTGAAGTACTTTGGGTATGTTCATGTTGGTTCGAACATGAAACCAACCGGGCCCTCGGCACGGAAACGCTGATAACATGAGCCCCAGATGTCCGATTGACGTTCCGTCAAGTTTGTTGTATTCCCCTTAGTGAGACGGTTCTATTGGCTTACTCCTCTCGAGTTTTGGATGCAGTTGGAGTATGTTTGGGTTGGTTTTACCATAAAAACCAATTGGTCCCCTCGGACGGAAAAGCCAATATATCTCTGACCGGGGGTCTGATTGACCCGTCATCTATCACATTGAGTTCTTGTTGACGATATGGAACATTGTGATAAATCAACTCTGGACTTTGTGATAGTTGATGTGTCGACCCCCTTGGCTCAACGTGTGGACCCTCTTGGAATCAAGTGTGTTGTGTGCAGAAACCCTACAGTTGGCTGCGACTGTGACAATGGTACTTGGATCCTACGTGGGTTCGGCAGTGAGGATTACTCTACATGGATCCTACGTGGGTTCGACAGCACGGACTGCTGTACATGAATCCTATGTGGGTTCAGTAGCGAGGACGACTGTACTTGGATCCTACGTGGGTTCGGCATTGATGGTGACTGTACTTGGATCCTACGTGGGTTCGATAGTGATGGTTACTGTACATGGATCCTACGTGGGTCCTGCAGCAACGACATCTATACTTGGAGCCTACATGGGTTCGGGAAAGGATATGATTAAGAGGCTACATCAATCATCTCCACCAATCTTCATGAGTAGCATACATGTGCGAGCTGAGTCTTAACTTTCAATCATTATCTTCAATATGATTGATCATGCTATCCTGTGTGGATTGGGTTGTGTTTTCTTGTGTGGATTGGGTTGTACTTTTCTCTGTGTGGATTGGGTTGAAATTAGGCTCGTGAGTTGGAGTAGTACTGGAATTGATGACTTTGGTATATGTATGGGAATATAACTATGTATTGTTGGTTGATACTTCGTGATTGTATTTTTCCTTTTTGGTTTATCCTTTGTGGATTCTGGTAGACCTTTGGGGGTCTCAGGGTCCCTACTGAGTATCGTATACCCACCCCTGCATGTGCTATACCCGCACTACATTGTGTTGGATGCAGACGATGGATAGCACTGATTGAGGTGGACACTCGTGGAGCTGGACGGTACTTGGAGGAGGATCACTGGATGTGACGTACACAGAGCGGACGACCAGACCTGAGGAGCTGAGGAGACTATCTGTACCCACCCTTCAGGTGGGAATTCCAGTGGATAACTCTGTGTTACTGCATTACTTTTCTGTTGCTGTACTTTTTTTCAATGTTACTTTACATTCAGTAGAGTTTGTATTCTGGCCCATTTACTTTCTAGAACTTGTGTTTGTACTCAGTTTACTTTGTTTTTACTTTATCTTTCATACTCTGTGGTGTTTGTTTACTTTATAATGGAAATGCCTTCCATTTTTTATCGTGATTTACGCCTTTGGTGCTAGTCGCCACCCCCTGGACGATGGAAGGCGGGCTTGGGGTAGTCACAACATAGCCCCCGAGGATGGGTCGTCACATACAACCAGTGTACTCTCTTTATATTTTTCTTGGGAAACAACCCAGGTACATTAATGTTTTTGGTCTTGTGCTACAACTCGTATACTATATTTCTTTGAGGCATTCACTACAATCCATGGAACTTCTTATTTATAGGATTGGGATAAAACTCATGTAACTATTGAGATCATATACAACTTATCATTACCCAATGCATTTTAGGAAGATATTGGTCCGACCCATCACATCACTAAATCATACATACATGTTCTATAAGGAAATAAAATTTACATCATATCATGACCCATGATAATATATGGTTTTCAAAAAAATAATCATATTCCTCATTATATTAAGTACTGATGATTTCAAAATGGTACTATGAAATGTATATATATTGAATAAATAGAAGAAAAGTAAAAAAAGTGTTTTCATGAGTGTTGGATTATAATATTTCATAAAAAATCATAATGATTAAGAATCATGAAAAGCGGTGAGATTAATTCAATAAACAGTTATCACATGGTAAAAGAATACATTCCAAGTAAGAAAAATAAATTTCATTAATCATATAATAACATCAAAATAATGTTATTCATGATATATCTTGTAAAATCGAATTATATATAACTCAAAATTAATTTAGGTGTGTAACAAAATAGGAGTATCAAAGAAGAAAAATTGAGAGGAGACTATTATATCGATTTGGTAACATTTGAAACACAAAACCCATGAAATAAAAATCATAAAATGGACATGTTAATACCCATAAAAGTAATTTTATTATTTATATAATAAAATAATATTCAGTATATACACCACAAAAAATAATGAGTGGCGAACATACCATATATCTCATGGAAATAAAAAGTGAGATTAAATCACCCTCACTAGTGCGTTCACTATCGTTGTACTAGAGAAAAAATCATGTATGACAAATATAAATTTGTTGTAAATATTTTAAAAAACTATATTCTTATATCTAATACCTTTATATGGTCTGATTATAACCTTATATTTCCTGCTTGTTAACAATCATATGTTAAGGGTTCATTTATGATAACATTTTCTTTATTCATATCATTTGTCATAGATTGTTATATTTTGTGTGATTATACATATATCATGATTTAAATAATGTAAAAAATGATATAAATTTAATTTAAATATAATATATTTTTGTTATAATAATTTATATAATATATTTGAATGAAACGGAATACACTGTTCATAGACATGGTTGGTCGTCGGTATGGATGAACATTATTTCCATTTAAATATCATGTTGAAAAAAAGTTAACGAAAAATATTAAAATATCTATATATAATTACTAATTTATAATTATGATATAAAATATATTATATTCATTCACTAAAACTATCCATAATACCATAAATATAGTGTATGAATTAATAATATCACTTGGAGGGGGCAGTAGTTCACACTTCCTCAAAAAAAATTCTTATATACATATTATGGGAAGAATAAAGGCATGATCAAAAAATATTACATAAGAAAAAAAAAATTAAACAAAAATTTAGAACTTATAAAAAAATAGTTTCCACCATAATGGCCTCCATGATACATTATAATCAAAAAATGAACATTCATCATTTTTTGAGACAATAGTTCTCCGTAAACAGAAACAATGTGTTATTAATGCATTAGAATGAGGTGTGTCTAAGTATAGGTAGAACCACTTATGAAAAAACCTATAATTTAGAATAATTTTTTAGTTTTATAATCGTATAATAAAATTAGTGGAGGAGAGGAGAAGGAAAATAATATAAAGGATTTTGAGAGAAGGTCTTACCAATTAATCAGGTAACTTCATTAGGTTTGTGGTGAAGGGCTTACATGGATTTCTTTATTCCAAATGGACGGATTCCATAAATAATGGATAATTTATTGGGATTTTATTGGGAGTTTCTTGGCCGATGTTTTGTGGGTTTATAGTTGTGGATTAGTGGGATAATTTGTGGCCTTTTATAAGGAAGGGAAATGACTCACTTGGAATTATTGAAATCAAGTTAGGTGTACACATGATGTTACATAAAAATCATACAAACCTAAATAAATATTTTATGTATTATTAATGGGTGATATATGTCCATAAATTGGTATTGGGTGAGTTTTTAGGTCATTTGGAAACCTAAGAATATGGTTTAGTCCAAAATGAAACATAATTTGACCAGAATTGTTTTGATTAATTTTAGTCACATTAACTAATAATTTTGTTCCAAAATATTCATGACTAAATTGGAATATAAATATTTTACTAATAAAAATGGTTTATTTATGTTTTCCAAAATTCAATTCATAGAAATAAAAAATTATGATTAATGATAATCCCGTAGACGAGATGATATTACATGGTTATTAATGTAGAAAAGGATAATTTTTTTTAATATATTTTAGATTGAATTTCATAGTGATGTAGATCATATCGAACTAATATGTATTAGTTGTTTTATAAATTATCTATTATGGAATTTTAAAACTCTAAAATTTATTTTAACAATAACTTGTGTTTTAAAAAAATGTTTTCTTTAACTAAATGGTAAAATTTTCACTATTAGTCAAAAATGAAGTGTATCAAAATTATAATAAATATTCACCCTAACATAATTTCAAAGTTATATATTGAAAACGAAATATAAATTATAAAAATAAATTTTTAAATGTGGCATTAATTAATTTATTTGTTAATCAGTTCAATTGAGAAAACATTATATTTAATCATAGAATAACTTAACCAAAATTTATATCTTTCATTATCAAAATATTTTATTTCTATAAATAAATTATAAAACATATATTATAATTAGTTATTAATATTTATATCACTTATTTTGATGGACTGGTTATAATTATATCCTTCAAAAAATATATTTATATAAAAAAATTATTCTTCGCAGAAACATGGTGTTCTATGTAATGTATGCCTTGTCGATGTTGTTGGTAGCACACAAAATATTAATATTTCGTTAATGAAAGAAAATTCATTAATTCATATTGCACATGAAATATCAATATTTCATGTATATTTATCAATTTTGGTATGTCATGTAGCATAATCCATGTCATTATTTTGTGCAGCGTAAGGTGAGTCGATGTTGTGTCAAAGGAATGTATGACATATGTGTTAATAATTATTGATTTATTTAAAGAACAATTACATGAGTCGTGTAAAATGTAAAATATCAAAAAGATAAATTAATTTGAAAAAAATTAAATCAAATATTTCTAGGTGTGTTACATTCTTCCCCCTTTAAATGAATTTCTCCCTCAAAATTCTCTTTCATTATCAATGGTTTAATACTTGAATTATTATATCATAGAAACCCACATAGTAAAAATTAATACTAAAATATCCATTAAATGGGGAATAAAGAACCATAATAGATACCCAATGTTATATATAATTATGTTTCCACATTAGATAACATAATTGAAAATTGAAAACATGGACATGGAAGAGAAATCTATCCCTCATGTACTGTTAGATAATGATAGTGAACAAGGTTAAGAGAAAATTAACAATCAATAGCCATAAATCTATGATTAATTAATGGGAAATGTAGTTCATCATAAATAGACATACTACTAAAAAAATTTGTTTTCAAGATACTCTTCCTAATGTTATATAATTTCCATAAAAAATATATAATATAATGATTTTAAAAAAACCACACCCTTTCTTGTTCCTTAATTAAATTAACCAAAATCTCTAAAAAATAAGGTGAATTTTTAATTCATGAAGAACATACATATCATGGGATCTATGATATTCTATCCCACATATCACCAGTTATCATCAACACTAAATTTTTATAACAGATTATCCAATTTTCATAAATAATCAAATGGTAATATAATAGTTAATTCTCAGAAACATCATCCAAAGTCTAACTTATTCTTTTAATAAAAGGTTAATGTTATAACATTTTCGAATGACAGAAATAAATTTTCTATAACTAGTGACAAAATCAGAATAGCATTGATTCTCTTGTACATCACAATTATTCACTTGGTTGTCAGATTCCTAACCTGTGAATACCATCAGAGTAATTTTTTGCAACAATGTAAAGATTTTAATTATCATAAATCCCTTAGGAAAAAGTGAATTATTATTTGATCCATATACTTATGGATATAGTCCACATTTCCAAGATTTTGTACACATCAATCATGATAGAATGAACTACATGTAAACATGTCCTTAATTAATTCCAATGTAATCATTACCATCCAATTTACTTATTCATAACCCACATATCATTATCGAAAATAATATCTTATAATACAGAAAATATTATTGGTTGTCATTCCCTAAATAATCATTATTCAATGGACATATCATTTCTATTAGAATCACTATTACATTCCTTCTGATCCATTCAAAGATTTCTTGTAAATCCATAGTGAAAAACATAAACCAAACAATCCTAATTTATTTCACATTTAATATAACATACATCTTGAATACAAATACATAAAACCTTCATTATCCTATTTCATCCTTATTCCATTAGAATGGAAACCTCTTCTTATTAACAAATACCTCATTACATTCAAATTTCATATCAAATCTCTTTATCATCATAAATGTTACCATTACACATACAACATTAATGATTCTCTTCAAGAGTTCTCATCTTGGGACACTTATTTGACTAATGACCATTTAATCCACTCATAAAAAACATAACCTTCGATGATGTCATTAGGAGTCCAACATTCAATTCCATTTTGTTAACTAAACTCTTCAATAATTTCTTTTAGTTTCATTATTTGTGTCCTTCATTTACGCAATGAAAACATGTTCTTGTTACTCTAAGACATTCACATAAGTGATTGTTTCCACATTCATGACACAATGGAAACCAAATTTTCCATCTTCCATGGTATCCATTTCATAAACTCTTAGTGAACTACTTCTTTCTCCTCCACAGTGAGTCAAATAATTGTGTAAGATACACATTTTTTAATCATATTATAAAAAACTTGATTAGAAATGATCAGATATTTTTCTATATTGGGGTCAGACCACATGACATCTAGTCAGAAAATCATTCATCACATTATATATTAATATATTTTCGTATACTTACCTCCATTGACTAAATATAGATGTATATTGTGAGAAGTACTTATCGTAGTAGGAAACCACATAGTCATGTAAAGTATTACATATAGAATTTCATAATAATTAAAACATCCTTTATCTATGACACAATATGATCATCCCTGATTAATCATAACCAACTTTTATTTAAATCCATAATTTTTATTCATGAAGTGTTTGTGAATTACCAATGTATATCCCCTATGTGTGTCAAAAAATCTGTGTAGATCAACCCAGCGTTGTGTCCCAGATTACCTCATGTTAGGGAGAGAATATATTATCATTTTTATTACCCCTAGGTATATCTTTTCCATATAAACATCCTATTTTATTATATTGATTTCAATGTATTTCAAGGAAACCAATCAATATATCCTTTACCAAAATTTTATGACAATTTACAAAATTTTATCTCATCCGTATACATATCCTTAGATAAATACTAGGACATATCCCTATAAATATAACAATGGATCTCACTAATGTTTTCTCGTTATTCAATCCTAATGATGACTAATCCTTTCTTCTGATACAAACTATATCAACCCCAGATTAGAGTAAATGTAAATTACATCATTTTAGATGAATATTCAGTACATTAAAAAAAAATTCTCAAGGACCATTATATTTTAGTGTTTTTGGGAACATGAAATGAAAAATATTCTATCCTAGTTAAATATCATTAAGAACTCCAATAAATACATACAACATTTGAATATATACCTAAACCCATTCATCAATAATAAATGAAAAGAAACATAAACGTTGTGATCTCAAACACTTAATAAGTGTAAACAAGGGAGATATATAAACCAAAACCTGAACAAAGATGTATGAAAATATGATTGTAACATTTTGAGATCCTAACCTACATATCAAATATCTTAATACCGTTTTTTGAGATAAATCATTAAAATTCATAAAACATGAATCATATGGAAATAAACATATTGTTCAATGATGTCATAATTTACCAATACGACATATGATTTCTGGAATATATATATAAGAATTTAAAATTTTATGTCAATGATACCTACCCATACCAATTTAACATGTTTGTCATGGGAAATCACTTGTGTTTCTAATTAATTATTATAATATAAAACTGTAAACCCTCATTCTTATAGTCTGGGGCTAAAACATATGTACAATAATTATTTCTATATTAGGATATAACCCATGTACTCTATTTATTTTAGGATTGGGATAAAACACAATTACCTTCTTGTTTTCAGGTTTGGTATATGACATTGGTACCCATATTATTTTTGTCTTTGGAGAAAACCCATATACCTTGTTGTTTTTCGGATTATGATACAATCTATATGCATAATTCTTTTAGTGTCCATCTATAAGTCATGTACATTCTTGTTTTACGACTTGGGATAAAAACGATGTACCCTATTTCATTAGTCATGGGCTAAAATCCCTGTTCCTTGTTATTCATGATATAGGGCTACAACCCTTGAACCATTTGAGCTCATATTCAACTTATCCTTACCCAATTAATTGGAGGGATATATAGGTAACACTTTTCACAAAACAAAATCATACATTCATGTGCCATTGTAAAATAAAAAATTCACCATATCATGACCCATAAAATTAGATTTAATTTATAAACAACATTCATAAACCATTAAATGAAATGTGTATCATTAACATTTCATCACATAATAACCTATGGATGATAAATAGGTTCCTTTATCATATAAATAAATCATTACCCATGAAATGAAGCAGAATTCAAAATCATATAACCCATATAATAGAATTGGATTTCATAAAAAACTAAACCATTAAAGAGAATTGGGTTCCATAATCACATAACCCATGCGAGGGATATTAGTTTCATATGCATATAAACATTGAATGTGAAATGGGTTTCCTAAAGACCATGAAATCAACCATATCGCATTCATAAAGAGAATATGAATGAAACAAATTGATCATTTCCTAAAATGTTATGAGTAAAATCAATGAATGTAATTTTAGATGGATTTTTTTTAAATTTATTTTAAAAAATATCTTGAGAAAAATACCATTTCTTACATTAAAAATAATTTCTAATTCATAACACCATATGGAAACCATTTTTTTCAAAATAGAATGAAAACATAGATATAATTATTGAAGTAATTATGAAAAAACAATTTCAATGAAAACTATGAAAGAAATATGTACAATTTTGAAAATATATTTCCATGAAAAAATATAAATTAAGCTTACAAATATTATAAGAAAATTTTTCTTTGAAAACACATTAAAAATAGATAATTAAATATTAGAAATGTTTTCAAAATCATTTTTTAATGATAACATTTAAAAAATATAAATAAATATTTCAATAAAATAATAAAATTTTTATAATTATTGTCCTTAAAAATAACCTTTAAATATAATTTGAAAATATTTTTGAAATAATTTTTGAATATATGGTTTTGAAAAAAATATTATTTCAAGCCAAAGTGAGAGATATAGTACATTTTTTCAAAAAATATTTTCATAATTTATTTTCCAGAAAACATTTTCATAATAATCATAACTAATAAGTTTTGGATAAATGGTTATAATACCTAGATATATCATTAATTATCCTAGAATAATTAATTACATTAGTGTTCTTGAGATATGATCATAATATTTCATCAAATATTCACTATAATTAACAATGTTAAAAAGTGATGAAATTAAATTAATCATTTCTAATTACAATGTAAAATGGGATCATATATTCCATTTAAGAAATTAAAAATAAATGAAACAAATAATGTTAATAAAATATTTATATTTAAGATATTTTACGTAAAATGAAATTATATACAACTCAAAACAGACATAGGTGTATTACAAAACATGAGTCTCAATGAATAAAAAATGATACAAAAGTATTTTACTGATTTAGAAACTTTTTCAACCTACCCACCATGAAATAAAGATCATAAAATATATATTTGAATACATATAAATTTATATATAATATAAATGTAATAAAATCATGGGAAGTAAATACCCCTACAAATGTAATGAGTGGTGACAATAGATTGTATCTCACATAAATAAAATGTAAGATGAAATCCCCTTACATTGTGTCTTGACCCTTTTTGTGATCATTAAAAATAATTTCATAATATATATATATATATTTATTTTAAATAATTTAATGAACAATATTATTATATCTAATATTATCTATTTTATGATTAAGACCTTATATTACCTACTTGTTAACAATCCTTTAATAAAGTATAATATTTGCTTTATTTTTCAAATGTGTCTTAATTGGTTATATAATTTGTTCTTATATGTATTTAATGATATAAAAAATGTAAAAATTGATATAAATATCATCCATATATAGTATGTGTGTATAATAATAATTTATATAATATATATGTGTGAAACATAATACACAGTTTATTTAGAATGTAGACCATACATACCCATGAACACAATTTATATTTAATTTTCATGTTGAATGAAAGTAAATAAAATATATGTTTATACATACATACCATTATTACATTATATTTTTATATATTATATATTATATATATTCACTAAAACTATCCTTAACACAATCCTTTTATTCTATGAAATAACCATATCCCTTTGAAGGGGTAGTCATTCACACTTCCTCAATCAAAATTATAATATTTACATAAGATGGAAATAATGATGATATATTCTAAAAGAATTAAATAAGAATAAAAATATTATAAATATAATATATATCATATATATATATATATTTTCCATTATAAATTTTTCTAGGATTAGTGGTGATATAAAAATGAACAATCACTGTTTTGTGTGGCTATAGTTCGATGTTCACCGAAATAATATGTCCATTACCCATTAGAGAGATTTGTGTATGTGTTGGTTGATACATTAATATAAAAAAAATTATATTTTGGATTCATATTCTATTATAAAACCATATAATATTTTTTTGGAGGTGTTTTATATGTAAAATAATCTAAATGAGTTTGATAAATGGTGTTACCTCTTAATCGAGATACTCTATTTGTTTTGTGCCAAAGGATTCCTTGGATTTCTTTATTCCCAGGGGTAGTATTAAAGGAGTAATTCAGCATTTATGGGAAGTTTATTTATTAGGTATTGGATATAATTAGTCGTTTGAGAGTTGTGAATACGTGGTAGTGTTTTTTTCCTTTTATTGGGATTGTAAAGGATTCACTTGAAATTTTTGAATACTAGTTTTATGTGCACATGATCTAACCTAACATAATCCTAAAAAATATATATCAATAATCGATTTTTTATGGACTAAATATGGGAATATAATGGTTTTTGGACAAGTATATAAGACTTTTGGGTCTGTATGATTAAGATTTAGTCCCTAATTGAGATTAATTTTATCTTAATAGTTTTTATTATTTTTAATCACCTTTACTAATCATAATAGTCAAAATTAAACATGATATAATTTGATTATAAAATTTATACAGATTAAAATTCATTATTTAGGTTTTTTTAAATTAAATTCATATAATATTTATAATTGATATTAATGTTAATTCTGCTAATAGGATGAAATTATGAGATTTTGGCGTAGAATGAATTTCAAAATTTTATTAAGTATCTAGATTTAATTTCAAATTGAAATCTATTATAATGACCGAAATTATATAAATACACGTATAGTTGATTTAATTTGTCTTTAATAAAAAAATAATTTAACATTAATAATTATATAAATGGAAATGTATTTTTAACAAAAAATGATGTATTTTTCAATATTCCAAAAAAATAAATTTTCTCATAAAAATCCAAATTCATAACCCTAATTAATTCCAACATTCTAAATTCTATTATTGTTTCTTTTATTAAATTATGTTTAAAAATGTTTCTATAATTAATTTTATTATTAAAAATGTTTTATATGAGATAAAATTATTTTTAATACCTTACAAAAAATTATATATTTCATTATCAGAATGTTTTATTTATCTAAAACCATTATAAAAAATTTTCAATGTATTTATTAATATTAATGTCATATTTTTTAATTAAATGATTATATTTATAACATTAAAAAATTATATAATAAAATGATACTGCTTAGAAACATAGTGTTTCTTGTAATATACACAATTTCGGTGTTCCGGGTTGCGCAAGACAAGTCTATATTGACTGCAGTGTAAGCAATGTTAATATTTCATGTATTATAATCCATTTTAATATTGTTTATGTCTTTATAAAAGATGATATTTTATGTAGCAAATGTCATTTTATTATTGTGTGTAGTGCAAGACAAGTCGATGTCATTTAAAAATAATTTTTGACATAGTTTTTTAAAATATATATATATAAAGAACTATTTCTAGAGTCATGTGAAATGAAAAATAAAAATTATATAAATTTATTCAAAACCAAATAAATCAGAAACTCCTCGTGTGTTATAAAGGGTTAGTTTGATGGATACCATAGACAAATGAAATCTCAATTTAATTCATGTAATAACTTTCATAATATAAATACATGAAATTGACTTAATAGAATGGGAAATTTTTGTATGTGTGGAAGGGAAGGGAATATAAAAAATAGCTTTCATAAATAAATTAAAGAGTAAAATAGAAGGAAATAAATCCCATCATATTTATCCATTTATAGTTTCATTCCTTAAATACGTTGAACCTAGTAATTATATGAGACAACAAATCTTTTGAATTTTAACCACTATAAAATAGAAATACCATTGTTAAAGTAAAACAAATGAATTATTATTGTCTTAGAATTCCAGATTTAAATTTAAAATTTATTTTTTACAATTGATTTTCTGTGATATGAATTTTGAAACATCTACAGATTATGTAAATTTTTATAACCATATATGTCTTCATCATCATTAGTGGTAAAGATAAAATCAGATTTTTATCCAAATTTCAATGTCTTAAATATCAATTTTGAAAATTTCTATTGTAGCAATATAATACGACTTAAAATATTCTTGGTAAAAAAATATGGTAATAAAACCCATTGGTATATTTTATGAAAGAGTTATTTATGAAACAATTTCAAATATATTATACACATAATATAAAATATATTAATATAATTTTGGATTATTGTGATAACTAATGACATTATAATAATATTAAATAAGACTATTAGGTATTATTGGGAAAATATATATAGTTTTTAAATCCATATAGAAAAAATATTATTTAATGATTAATTTTATTTCAATGATGTCAAATCTATTTTTATGAAAGTTATAGGAATTATATTAATATAATTTTTGAAAAAGGATAACATGAATTCTAATTGTCACGTGTGACATGTCCGTTGAGAATGAACCCACAATTGATGGACTATATAGATATAGCACCTTCCATTGGGCTACATGATTTCCATGTTGAAATTTCATTATTTTCAATTAAAATATTGTTTAATAAAAAATAATGATGAACTATTTTTATTAAAAATTTTATTTATAGGTTAAACTATTACAATAGATAACTTGTGATCTCTATATGAGTTTCAAAAAATATTTTTATACTTGATAAAATAATTCACTCATTTATGGATCTTATGATCTTCTAAAAGTAAATTTTAGGGATTCAGAAATATTTTTTTTGGATATTTAATTACTAGTGAAAGTGATGAATATAAAATTTAGTAAACAAAATGAGTGTAAAATGATACATATAATATATTAATATATCAAGTAAATTTCATTATAGACATAAATAGTAAGTTAAAAATTAGACTTTAGGGAAAAAGGATCTTCAAAAAAATTATTACCCTGTTACCATCATTTCTAATGATATCAAAGGAAATTTCACACATATTTGTTTTAGGTTTTTTTGTTCAAAATCCATCAATTCATCATTGATATTGTTTTGATCACCAATGCTTATCATTTTCAAAAATTATTTATTCTTTTCATCTACATACACATCTTAAAATTCTAGAAATTATCTCATACAATGTAACCTATTAATGTGTTTTCCATATGATTTTTTTTGAAAATATTCTCCCATATGAATAATATATTTTATCAACCCTTTTAAAATGTTAGATGTTTAGTAATGGTATATGAAAATTACAGACCATTTTTTACTGAGTTAAAATTTAAATTATTAGAATAAAAATTTATTTATTAATTGTTGAAAATTACTTACTAACATTATAATATATTAATAATTAATTAGAAATAGAATGTGAAATGAATCATAAATCATAATCCAACATCAAAATATATTTCATTTAATTTATTCTATTTGACAACTTACATAGTAAGATATACAATGTCAATATATATATATATAATATCATTAGAAAATAATAATATAATTTTACGGTATAAATGATACTAACTAAATTAATTAAATTTTGATTAAATTTTTTATTAATGTTATTATAAAAATAATTTAATAGAACCAAATTTTAAAAAATATTTTTTTTCTATAGGACATTTTAGTGAGACATTGTGTACAAAATCTAAATTTTATTAATTTAATTAGAAATTGTTTTTGATAAAATAAAATCTATTTTTGATGTAATCATGGAAATATTATCAAAGGGTCAAAATATGATATATTTTTTAAAATATTATATTTTATGATTATGTAAATTTATAGAGCTTGAATTGAAGAATCGATTTTCATTTTTATAATTTATAATATTATATTATATTTTGACCCTATTTTAATATAAATTAGATTAAAATTATATTAATTAATATAATTTAGTACATTCAAATAATTTTCATCTAGATCTTTCATGTAATGACATTATATGATTATCAAGATTCCGCCTTTAAAAACCTGCATTCTCATCACGTTGGAAGGATTAATTTTAAACTAGAAATTTACACTCTTGCGAATGGAAATTTCAAAAAAAATACTTTTTTTGAATAAAAATATTTAATAATATACAATAAGGTCAATTTAGTTTTTATTGAACATTAACAGAGAAATAATTGAAAATTAATTACTACAGTTATAGTAAAAATGTGTTAATCAGGAGTTAAACTAAAAAGGTAAGATTTATGTTGACCAAAAAATTGTCTAAAATATATTAAATGGAATTATTGAAACCTTATATATTAATGTTTTTGATAATATATATTTTAGGTAGATTTTTTAATGATTTATATATAGGTATTGTTGAAAAATTACAAATTATTATATGTGTTCCACTCACCTCACTTCTTAAAGGCGACCCCTTTCCTCCGTTATTAACACCATACAACAAAACTTGTATGAAAAATAACTACACAAATAAATTTAAAAAAATTACTAAATATCATCTTAGAATCATTTTATTTTATATAAATCCATCCTTCGAATGATTTAGTGCGGTCCCAATGAATATATCCAATGAATTGGTAATATAAATCAATAATAATAATTATTTTATTTTTTCAACCACCTCCTTCAATTATTTATAATCAAATATGATAAAGTATAAATAATGTATTAAATAAACTGATATTATTTTTTGTTTTTAATTACCTATAACCACCTCCATCTCCATCAACTATGATACAAATCAATTATTCAAGTGTATCATGGACTATTTCTTTATGAACAAATGTCATTTGTTTTTTTCATTACCACCTGTCATGGTTGGGTATGATAATGGGTATGATGTAAATAATTTATATTTCTAAAATAATTATACTTATATATTAATTATATAATATTTTAATTTATATTTCTATATTGTAGGATATAGAATAATGTTGCTTATTTTTAGAGTGGATTGCCGTCAAGCTAAGTGATGTGATTCATCTCTCAGTAAACCAATACATTAAATGTGATATGGATACTATTAATTATTATATGTGATATACATGAAAAATCTATGATAATAATCTTATATTTATCATTCTAAAATTGTAATGTATATCATTTTTGGTCATACAATTTCACTCAGGTAATGATGATATTGCCATCAGTGTCATTGTGGACTACCTCCTCCACAAAATTATATGAGTACATTTTTATCACCACATCATATAAGTGGTATATTAAATTATATTCAAATAAATTATATTTTATTTATAATAACATTATCATTATTTATGAAATATATATTTCATATGTTCTCTCAATTTGGATAAATTAAAATTGAATATGATATGCCTCTATACATATAACACACCATCTACATGATTTATACATTGTCCATTATTTTTAAAAATATTTACTTGTTGTTTTTAAATGTATTTTTTTATAAAAAATATTATAATTATGTAATGAATATTATTATATAGATTATGGATCTATATATTTTTCACAATAATTGGGTCATTTATAATGAAACACACAAGTGAAAACTGAGTAACTAACAGTTGAAATAATGTATAGAATAAAAAAATATAGATAAGAGGGTGATATTATGTTATAGAATGATCTTAAATGATTTTATAAATTTTAATCTATTTGCAGAATATGTCAATATGATTTAAAATACCAATATACAATTTATTAATATACATTCCACTAAAAGGAAGCTTCATGTATGTGATCTAATATAAATTTCATTTTAGTAAATAATATTGTATTAATATGGACATTATTTCATATGTAGGATGTATATACAAAACCAGATAATTCATATATAATTATTAGAAAAAATTAAATTTTAATTTTTTTCTATATTTTTATTATTTAATTTAATTATACATGAATTGAATAATACAATCTGAGAAAAAACTCACAACTCAATTTGATTTCATTGGGATTTATTATACATTTAATGTCTATAATATCACATGATTATGAGTGTACTATATTTTGAAAATATATTATTGTATTAAATATTAAATATTTGGAAATAAATTTGATACACATATGGTTTTTATAGGAAATTTCTCACATCAACATTGTGATCTCTATAAGGGTTTATTACACAAGGTCATTCTATTGATGGTTGTTTATTCTTGAATTTCATTTTATGGAAATTATTTGACCATTTCCTATATAATCCAATTTTACTTTCACATCATCTGGTTATTCTTGTTATTTTCTTGTATTATTTTATATATCCCATTCCTTGTCATATGAAATAGTATATAAAACGATTTTATGAATATCTGACTTCATTTCTCAAATTAGTTGAAAATCTATTATCTTCTAAAATATTTCATTCTAATAATATTTCCAATATTTTTTAATATTTTTAATGTGATTTATAAATATTTATTAAAAAACTATATTCTTGAATATTTTTTTAACGGAATCACCCCATTGTTTTGTGAATAGGTAAATTTGTTAACAAATATTATATTGAATAAGGAATTTCCTTTTTAACATCAAATGAATTTATATAATTACCCCCGAAATGACCACAATTAACTTAATGATTCCATTTCTAGTATACATGTTTATTTATATTGAATTTTTTTAAAATCTTCAGGAAATAAATTGTTTTAAAATTTATTTTCAATGAAAATTATTTTCAAAATGTTTTATGATTTATGAATTGATAATCAAAATGATTGGGATATATCCGTGAAGAATTAGTTTAATGATATTCTTTTGGTGTTTAGATTCCGCAATGAAAAAATCACATTATATTATGTAAAATCTAATATGGATATATTGTTCAGATACCATCCTCTTTCATCATATTAATAGTTCATCAGTATTTTGAATTAGGATGGTATTGAAATTCATTTCCTTTGATATTTTTATAGTCAATAACATTCAATTGAAATGTTCACATTCCCATGATCATTGGATGTAATTTTCTCTTAAATATATATTTTATTTATCAGGAATCTGTTTAGGATTAATAATATATATTATTCCCACTAATAATGTTATACATGGAAATTCAGTTGATTATCTATGAAATTATTTGTACATGTATATTCATTATTCAATACTAGTACATGATGATATAGAATAATATTTATGAAATAAATGAATTATTATGTATATGAATAATAATTTTTAAATATAAGACATTACAGGGGACTAGTTTTAGATATCTTTTTAATGCATCACTGTTATTAGGGGAAGAATCTGTTGGTTAGGCTTTTCTAAATTCAATTATACCCCTCAATTTTAAACTATATTGAATAGTGATCGTGATGGTAGAGGTATCATGTTCATGAGAAACATTATATCCAATTATTAACAAGTTACATCATTAAAAATATAGATATTATTTTATTAGATATTTTCTATGTGATATTAAATATTCCATCATGAAATTAAAATATTTTATATTAAATGGAATGTATTTTCAGTAAATTACATTTCTATATTGACTAAGAATTATCTATTTATTTGAGTCGTGATATAGATTAAATGGAAATCGTGTTCATATATATACATTCCAATGATATATATGATAATTGATTCAGCATAGCAACAAATAAACATTAAAAATGAAGAGAATTTCATCTCATGATTATTTTCATTTGATCCCTCAGAACCTATAAACTGTACTGTAAATTATACGTAAAAATATGATGCAGTTAATAATAATATTCTTGAAATGAAATTTTGTTATATTTTCTTTATTAAAATTTATTATGGGAATCATTTATGGATCTAGTTTTCCTATGATCCTAAATTAATCAACCCATCAGGATATGATTCCTTGTATCTTATTCCAATATATTAAACCATGCAATAGCTTTGGCTACTAGGTTCAGGGTCACTATAGTCTGTGAAAGTTTTTGATTAGTAGAAACATTCAATGCTATATTTAGGAAAACATAGTTTATAAAACAAAACCCATTTATATATAGTGATGATATGATTACAATTATACCCTAGTGTGTATTTAAATATTATGTTATGTGTTTTTTTACTAGAAATGATTTCTTATATACATATTATAAAATGAATTTGTATTGGAAGATTGGTAACTAAGGGAGATAACACTAAAAAAGGAATATTTGGATAGGCCTGATCATCACATATTATATAACAACAATCCATACTGAGCACATGGTTTGATACTCCTAGGGGATATGATATGGAAAATTTTGGGTTTCTTAAGAAATCATTATGATCAATTAAATAGATAATGAAAATGAATTTACAAGGTTACACCTATTGTATATTATATTGAATATAATGTGTCATGTATTAAACAACCAATAAATGATTATATGGGTTTTCAACCATGTTTTTTTTATTATATTATAATTTTTTGTAATATTTAATGGATGGATGCTAAAGAAATCACGTTATAATTGATCTTGATGGAAAATCTGGTGACTAAAAGAAACAAAAGGGGATGATGAAATTATACAAAGATAATATGATTATTCCGTGTCATTTTTTCCCACATTTGATTACCGACCTATACCTTAAAAATATCCAAACTCACTATAGAAAAAATAATGTAGTTCTCTAAGATATCAAGTGATTAATTCAATTTAGTAAATAATGAATAATTTCTATCATGTAATAATTGTAATTGTGATACCATGGAATTTGTCTAATTAGAATGGGAAAATTATTTATGTGTGGATTGTATGGGAAAAATAATTAATTTTTGAGGAAAAATTATATATATGATATAAGGAATTAGAACCATTCATGTGAATCCATTTTTTGTTATTTTTTCTTAAATGTAATGATCTAGTAGATTTCCAATTAAATTCTGTCTTCTTATGGTTATCCCCTACCAGAATGAGGGACTTGTGTTAAAATAAAACAATGATGTATTTGTGTATTGTGATTCGTTAGTGAAATTTTAGAGGTCATTCTAACAATTTTATTTTATTATAAGAAAAAATATTTTCCTGTGATTTTTTTAAATTTTAGATCAGTATATGCCTTTATTAAGATAACTTGTATGGATAAAATCTTGATTATATTAAAATATTAATATCTAAACCACCCCATATCAAAATATATGCGGTAGGAATATAATATGATTAATTATATTCTGGGATAAAATTATTTCAATAAAACCCCTTTCATTATTAAATAAAATATTTATTTATTTATTAATTTCAATAATTTTATATACATAATTTTAAAGGTATTGAATTCAATTTTGTTTAATATGGGAAATAATAACATTTTAATAAAGTAAAAATAATGTTATAAGAAATTTTCTAACAAAAATATATTTATAACATTAGTAAAAATAGTTTTCAATGATTCGTTTTATTTTATGTTATTCCATCTTTTTTGGAACATTATAGGAATTGTATTATTAATTTATTAGAAAAAGGATTACTCACATGCAACCCATAAAATTTAGAAACTAATTAGGCATTGTAATCAAAACCAAAGGATTATGTGTATTTAGATCATACTAATAGAGTACATGTTTTCTTTATCAATATTTTATTTATTTAGATGAAAATTTTATGAATAAATATTTAAAATGAAGTAGTGTTGTTACTATTGAGGTTTAAATATTAATGTATTATATTTTATAACTGCTGTGAAGTTTGTATTTTTTTTAAAAAATATATTGAGATAGAAGAAAATAATTTCCAGCACATTATGAATTTGATGATTTGTTAATAGTTAATTCTATTAATTTATTGTTTATAAATTCATTTTTAATATCCATTTATATTGGATGTAATTAATTGAAATCAATAGAAGCATAACCAACAGATAATATTATAGATAAGAAATATGAATCATAATAAATATATATTTATAATTATATTATATGAAATAAAATAATTTTATTCACATTAGGATAAATTTTATTTCAATTAAAATTTATCCAATTACTTTAATTTATGATGATAACAATTTAATTTTTCACTCCTATTTTCCTTATGTATTTATGGTCCCAAACATTGAATTGAACATTCACTTTTTTGTGAAAAATGACCTATATATTATTTATATTTTTTATGCTTTTATTAAAACTCCATTTCATCACATTATACTAATGTTATCCTACATAGAAACATGGTTCTTGATATTCAATATGATATTTGTACATAACATTCCCTATAATAAAGTAGATATTTTATTAACCCATTTATGATGAAGGGTTTTCAATGATCGTATTTATAGATATCAACCCCTTGATTACCGAGATCAATTATTAACTAAGAGGACACAATTATTTTGTAGTGGAAATAATGTTTTGACCAATAATTATAAAATAAGAATCTTCTTTTCAATAACATATGAGAGACATAACAATAATATTAAACAACTAATTATAGATGATTATATATATTTAATCACATCGTTATCTTTTAGAACACACTACCCCATGTTAAGATGTATAATAATATATCATTTTTTAATGAACTAACCATTAAATTGGATGGTATTAATATTTATAAATATGATATAAAAAATATGGTTACTTATTTATTAGAAATAAAATCAAAATTAGATAAATTAAAAAAAAATCTGAAAAAATTATTTTTCTAAATGATAGTTTGAACTCTCTAAACCAAAAAAATAAATAAATTACTTAATAAATATTTTTTAAAAATTATTTGAAAAAATAATATTCATTTTTGGATTAATATAATAAAAATTAGTATAGGATTGACTCTTTTTTGATATTTTTCATTTTATAGAGTTGTAAAAAAATTTAATTTTAATTGATTTTTTTTTCATTTAAATAATTCTTTCTGTAAAATTTTAAATTTATTTTTTATTAATGTAAATTTATTTGTATATTATAATTTATTTCATAAAAATAATTTTAATATGAAATTTTTATGTAAGAACATTTTCATGTTTGGACAATATTATCTTTAAAAACATGCTTTCTCATCACTTTTGCAAGATTAATTTAAAATTTTTAATTTACACTTATGTTATTTAAATTTATAAATATGTTTTGAATATTTGGAATCATAATAATAAATAATTTATTATAATATGGAAATAAATTGTGGCCAAAATGAATAGTGAAAATAGTAAAAATTAATTACTATGTTTAAGGAAAAAATGTATTTACCAAGGGTTAAAGTAAAAATATTAGAATCAAAATAACCCAAAATATTTTGTAAATTATATTATTTGAAAACGTTTATATTTTATTCTATTTAGGTTTGATAATGTACAATATATTAGTCCTCGCGAATTATAAAAACATTTTTATGATTGAATCATTTATAAAAATTTCAATTGTCTCACCCACCTTACTTATAAAAGGCCACCAATTATCCTATCATATTCACACAATATACACATTTTGGATTGTCCAATACCATCCCAATGAATGTTCCAAATACCATTCTTTCACCCAAAATGGAATTTTTTTAAATACAACCTATTATGGATTTTGTGAAAACATAAAGTTGACACACAAATAAGAGGTCACGTATGGTTTTTTATTTCATTTCTTCCTCAAAAACTATAATTTATTTTTAAAACATTTGAATATAAGATCAAAATTTTAGTAAATATGCTGATATTTTTTATTTTTGTATTTAATTACATAAAACCACTTATATTACCAACAACTTTTTTATAAAGTCATCATTTATGTGTATAGAAGACTACCATCTCACGAACCAATGTCATTTTTTCAATTACCACCTCTCACAGTTGGGAGGGATGATGATTCAAATGTATATATATTATATTAATAACACAATTATACTTAATTATTCATTATATCATATATCGAATTTTTTACATTCTATTCAATATTAGATGTGATAAGGTCCCATGTGTTTATAAAAAACTACAACATTGTGAAGAAATGTTATTTGAGTTTCACTAAAAATTTAAAGACTAGTAAAGATATATGTATAATTTCATTGAGTAAATGTGATTTATATTGAATAATTGTGATTTTAATGACCTACTATTCATTAGGAAATGTTAACATATACCATTTTCTTTCATACCATTTCACTATATTAATTTTGATAATATAAATCATGAATTTGTGGACTACATCCTTTATTAAATGATATGACACTATTTTGATCACTACACACAATGGATGATATATAGAACTACATTTTAATAAATAATATAGTGTATATTATATTTTTATGAATAAGGAAATATAATATATTACATAACATTTTTCCAAAATGATCAATGAAAATGGAAATGTTTCTGATGTATATGTAAGACACACCTTGGTCATGACTATAACATAATTGATATTACAAAACCATGTTTAATAATTACTTTTTAATAATTTGTACGTTTATTTTTATTATTTATATACTATAATTATTTATATGATAAAAATATTTAAATTGTTTATGAACCTATATTTTATAATAAATCACAAAAGAAAAATTATGGAAATTAAGACCCAAAACAATTAAAATAATGAATGATTATTAACTAAAAGGTGATAAGATGATATAAAAAGATAATAAAGGTGTTTTTTTAAATATTAATATGGTTCTATAGTAATTTAATCACATTTCTAAAATAGATATATTGGATTTTAAGGCACGTTAAGAACATATAAATCATTAATAAAGATATTTCACAACAATTAAATTTAATTGATGTATATCGTAATTTTATCAACCTAATTAAATTTATTTGGATTATATACATGAAATATGACATGACATATCATGATTCATTAATAATTCACTATATTTTAATTTTAAATTATTAATTTTTCATCTATGGGTACATATCATAAAAATTATTAATTGATAATGAATTTGATAACTCAATTTATTTTCAATGGTAATATCCCTCTTTAATTTCCATTAATATCCAAATGTTACATGTTTAATAAATTTTTAAAATACATTGTTTTATTTTCAAAAATTGTATGAAGAACTACATTTTTTACGCATAAAACATTTAATTTTTAATTATCACATCAAAGGTGTGTCTTTTATAATGATTTATTTTACTATCTTATTCTAATCGATATTGTTTAATCCATTATTTCACATGCTCTTAATTATATGATCATTTTCAAAATAAAAACATTGCATCTTATTATCCTAATTTTGTTCATAAAATTTCATTTTATATTTCAATTTTACACAATTTTTACATAAAATAATTGATAAATTATTATTAAAAAAATATAAAAATTTTTCACACTATGGGTAGAAATCTTAATTTTTTTCATACCCCTTTTTTCAAAAAATTTATAAAATGGTTAAACCATTAATAAATGATTTACTAATTTTAATTTAGAAATTTAATCATTTAATATTTTCTTAAAGAAAGAACTTTTTATTTTCATTATAATGATAATTTATAACCTATTTATTGTGTAAGGGAATATTCTTTTTAACCTGTACAACATGTACAATATTATCGGCTCACTTAACCATAATTTCATTGTTGATTCCACAACATTGTATGACATTATCTTTGATGTATTTTTAAATTATAATATAAATTAATTGTTTTTAAAAGGAATTATTATTTAATTATATTTTCAATATATTTGATATTTTAAATTGTTATTTTCAAAATGTGAACGATATTTTACTCAAAACAAATTACTGCACTTTTTATATAATCATTATTTTCTTGAAAAAATACGATTTTTAAAAAAATATTCCATTTGTGATATGTTTTATAGAAACCATAATAACTTTTCCTCTGGGTGTTTTATGATTATTTGAGCCAAGTATAGTATTTATGTTCACATACTTATTAATTCTTATAGTCAATTTAATCACCTTTAAATGTTAACATCCAATGAACAATTGAAATAAAACATCCCCAAAATATTCATGATATTGAACATGTATTTGTTTATGTTTTATCAATATATAATATCTACATAGATGGTTCTAAATATATATTTATTAAATTATATTATAAAATATTGGAAAATAAACATTCTTTTCTTAATATTAATATTAAATTATAAGACTCATTATTTATCAATTAAATTGATTGTATGATATATTATGAATTAATATGAAATTAATTCCATTTGTGGGGATTAGATTCTTGTATCCAAATTTTGAATATATTGTCTCTTGGGATGAATCAGATGACTACCCATAATTAAAGGGTTTTATACCCTTTAGTTTGAATAGACCTTGTGAATAGATATTAATCGTACATGTATCTTGTTCCAAAGAAAACATGACATAAAATAATTAAGAATTCCCTTCCATAAGAATTATTTTTTTACTATTAAATGAAATTATATATATATGTTATTATCTATGGATTCATTTCATTATTATTATTTTTATTAAAATTAATGTGCATTTACATAATTAAATTTCAAAATTGACTATGATTTAACTAGTTTTGATATTCATTTATGTGATTAAAGGGAACATTTTTATGCTACGAAGCAATCCTTATTGATTATTATAATTGAATCATGAAATATACAACAATAGATAACCACTACTTAAAATTTTAATTCCACCTTATTTTGATTCCATTCCTTGGAATCCTTGAAATGTACTAGGAATGATGTGTAAGAATATGTTATACGGAATAATATTTTTTTTCAAAGAATTTTATTTTAACTAGTATATTAAAATGTAATATTGGAATCAAGAATGTTTATTGTTTACTAATAGTTCTAATGTAACAGGTCGTTTATATTGTGTCTCATTTTATCTTATTTCAATGTATTAATGAGGGAAATAGATCTAAGATACATGGGTATGGGTCTTGACAATATCGACCATTGGTATGCTATCCAACATTAACCCATGCCTAATTCATTTAATTCTTAATAAAAATCACCAAGTCATTTTAACCTTGATCTAGTATTGTGTATGGGAAGATACGCCACCATGAACCCACATGCTTTATGTGTCATTATTCACTTACAATGGAACACCTTCACATTTCCATTTTCTCCCACTCGAGTGAAAACTCCACTGAGCCCAATACACCTCCATTAATATTTAGCTCTTATGTGGGATTTGTAAATCATCTCATTTTCATAGTTATGGTCCACCAACTATTTTTTTGTCCACTTTTAGATATCATTTTTAGAATAATATATAAGTAAAATATGAAATATAGACCAAATAAAAACTCTATGATATATTCTCAATTTTTTTCATGTACTAATCATTTAAAATAAAATTATTTTATTCATGTACTTTATATAAATTCATCCTTAATGTTTTTTTCTACATAGTCTAAATGACTATAAATCAAGATTAAAAACTATTTTCCACATCGACTCATGTGCACCTCCCATATTCTAGATGTAGTTTAATAATTCAAAGTGTATAATGATTCTACAATGGGGATACTAAATCCTCATGACCAGAGTAGGACGATGGTAAAAGAGATAAAAGTTAACTTAGTTTACATTACAATTAAATTAAATAAATGTCAACGTAATGGATGATAAATATAATATAATAATATTTTGGGAAAATACAAAAATAAAATAGTTTATACATGTCTGGATGAGTATACATAACCAAAAGTAGTAAAAATATATTATTATAAAAATTATAGGACAATACTAAAAAATAAAAATCCCATAGGGATTCTCCATGAAAATTCTATGTACTAGGCAAGTCTTGTACTACTATGCTCACATGTAGAATACACTGCCCCTAAGACAATCTTGGGACATAGGAACATGATATCTTCTCAAGTAACCCATTATAATTTAGGTCTGAGATGGGTGTTAGATATAATCATTTGGCCACAACCAGTGGTGTAAAATTATAATTCAATTTTACGGGTATAAAATATGGTAGTGTTTGAGAATAACATATAAATACAATATAATTAAATAAGTAATCATGAAAAGACATATGAAGGTCCTCAAGGAAACATGTCTGACCATTCTAACATTTTGCTATGGTGTACATGTCTGAAAGGAAGGAATCATGTGCTTGTTTTATGTGATTTTAATAATAACTCATTTTATAATTATTATCAAATGATATACCAAACCTAGGAATATAAATTTTCGTAGAAGATAATTCCATGGACAATGAATATGTATTCATATTTCATAAAATAAAATTCATCATTGAAATTCAATTAGGGGTACATTCATCCCATCCATGATGACCAAAAAAAAATCAATAGTATTTGTACTGGAGAACAATAAATACCTAGTACTATATGATTTTTCCATGGATATCCAAAAAGTGAATCCCATATCTCACAATTAGAATTATAAGAGGAAATCCCCACATATCACATAACATATATCTCATGTAGGGGTCTGAGAATCACATATGGGATGGTGAACCATTATTACACCAAGATAATATAAAGGTTCTCCCCTAGAGAACACGTATTACTCAAAAAAATGTGGATAACCCAAATGTTGATCCCTATGATGTAATAACATTCATTTATCAAAGAATAATTCTACTAAAATAACATATGAGAACGTCCTAGACATTCTGTAAAAGGGAAACCATCATATCACCCAACATATATAATCTATAACAGCCTATGAGACTATCCATGTTGTTTCATAAAAAATAAATAAAGTCTCGAAGATAGTGTATCACAATTCTATAAAATATTTTATTTTTTATTTATAAATAAATAGAATGTACATAGGAATTATTCCATACAATTCATGAATAATGGAATAAACAGTTTCAAGAACATAACCATGCTACAAAAGAAGTCTTGACCTTCTATATTTTCCCCTTACAATTTTCAATTTAAATTAGAAATAAAAATTTCAATGTTCTAAAGAATTATATATGAAATTTAAAATTTTTGGATTACTATGAAAGGGATAAATTCACAATTATATAAAGGGTTATCTTCCAAGGACCTGACTAATAATATTTATATTCAATTAACCCATTCATGGTTTATATGAAATCACACCCCAATCTACTGTTTTATAATTGAATAGTTTTTTATTATGGAATTCAAGGATGACACCCATAAGGGTGGTTTCAAACATGGGGTTCCTAACTTTTAACAATACCAATTTAATATTCATAGGGTAACTAAAATTATCACATTAGGCCTTATAAAATATATTTCACATTTTAAAGGTGTCGCATTGAAATATTGGGGTAGAGAAAAAAAAATTAATGGTGATAAATTATCCCAAGATATATAGAACGAAAATACTATACCAAGGAGGGTATACTCATCCAATATAACAACTTAAACAAATCATTGATGGTTTAAAGGGATGAAATTAATGAATAAACCAAAAATAGTGGGAACTAAGATACACTAACAGGGAATTGAAGAAGATAATATTAATGAATTGAGTTAGGAGGTGCTTACAACATAAATATGTTTAAGAAACAAAACTAATGAATCAGATATGGGAAAATAATATGGTGGGATCATCCCAATGTAAAAGAAAAGGAGGAGGGAGACCTTAGTGGGATGTTACACATGCGGAGGAGAAGGAAATTATATAAGAATAAAAATATTGTGTCATGGAAAAAATGATATTCTATTGAATTTAAATGAGGCTCATTATCCAGATGTATTTTAGGTTGAATAAGGACCACCAATTCTTGGGCCAAGGTCCACGAAACCCCCTCAAATGGGTTGGCCTCATGTTTTGTCTAACCTTTTGTAGCTAGTTAAAATTGAATATGTGAAGTTGTTCATAGAACAAACATGACCATGTAGATCCTCTCACACGGTTAGACCAAAACATGTGAGACCTCAATATCTATAAGATAAGAAACACAATTTCACATGGTTGCGATCATGGTTTTTGAAAATTCATTAAACCATTCCTGGTTAACCTGTTTTAAATGTTTTTTAGAAGACGGATACTAAATATTGATGGAAACAATATCACCAATTTGTAATTAATCAATGATTAAATACTAAACATTCAATTATTAAAAATAATTAAATTTCATTCTGAATATTGGATTATTATTCAACCATTACACCAAACTGAAAATTCATGTTCCTTCAGAATTTTAATCTAGTCTTAAATCATGGGATGATACAATCTACCCACTTTAGAACTTCACATTCCTAATAAATCTTGTGGAATCCTAAGAAAATAAAACATGACCTAATCCGGTTTCGGGGTTTCATTCAATCAAGAATGTGGTGATTCCAACTTCTCAATGCACCATCTAGAATAACTTAAGAATACGACAGAAATATGAAAAAACCCGAGACAATTCTCAATATCTGAAATGAAACATCATGAAATAGAATACCTAAAATATATAGATGGAGACCTAATCACATCATTTCTTCATCAATTACTATGAATATTCACCCCCACCATGGTTCATGTTTTTAATGGAAATATCTTATTTACGGTATATCCACTATCAGACTTAAATATCTTAGGAATACAAAAATAATATAACAATGCATCTAGGATTTTATTTATCAACTAGGAAACTCAATTACATATTATAGAATACCATGGTCTACATTTTTTTTACATGGTAAAATTCCAATTGAACAAACTAAAAATATTCAAGAAATATTTCCTTTATAGTGTCACCAACATTTTAATTTCTCAAGTCTAAACAAAATGACCAGCCTAAAATTGTTCGTCATTAGTCATGTTCCATAGAACATGAATGGAAAATCGGATCCAAATTCATATAAATATTCTAAAATCACTCATCATATATGTCTAACACAACAAAACTATATATATTATTCCTTCTTCAATAGAACCTCACATTTACATCAAGCACGTCTACCAAATCCTATAAGGGAATATTAGTGATATCTCCATGATGAAACAATCATTTTTAGGACATATCCCAACCAAAGGAAAAAAATATATCAAGAACAGGTGTATTTTCACCAATAAAACATCCCATTAGATTCCTAATTGTAGTCTATGATAAACATTTATTCATCAAATGGAATCTATGAAACTTATCCAAGGGAGTTTAAACATGTTCCATTCCATGTGAAATGTATGTAAATTGGTGAAAATCTACGCATCATGAATGATAATTATTCCTAATTGAGGACAAGTGGAAGAGTCAATATGATTCCATGATTAAATGAAGGATTTCCTACTAGGTATCCCATTTTGAACTCAAAAAAATCTTTCATTTTTTTATCATTATTATAAAATTGAAATACAATGGATATTATTTATTAGGCCAACATAATTTAAATTTATTCACAACATAATATTGATGCTACATTAGTGTATGAATAATGAAATCAAGATAGGGTACATGATCATCAGTATCAAAATATTATACCAAGAGGATCATAAATAACACAAAAATGGATCCACAACACTTATGGAACATTATATTTTACATGATCATTATTTTTTAACCTACCATTTCTAACAAGTAAATGTAAAATCAGTAAAACCCCAACCAGTAATCTTATATTAAAATATTTCAACTATACCCACTAACACATCACCAATACTGTCTAATCACGATTACTTTATCACCCATGGAATATAATTATAACTCTTGAACAATGGTCAAATTCTATATCAGTCTTTTTGTTTCATCATATATTGCATACACAACTATCTATATCAATCATTTTTCAACCTCAAATGATCTGACAAGAGTTAATGCTTACCATCGAGAGATGAATTCTAAATTTTTTATTTCGGGCATCTAATTACCCTAATTTTTTCTATTTCTAGAACTTTAATGAATATAATTATCATATGATTGATGTGAAGCTTCAAACCTTTGGTGTGTACTTATCTTCATATTTACTATAAAGGGAACTTATTCGAAAACACACACTCCATTAAACACTGAACATATGTTATGGATATCAACAATATTAATTTTCAATAGATAAACTGAATTTGATGAAAAAATTACAATTATGATTGTGCCAAATTAAATTTCAATTTATACATAAACATGACACACTTCCTAAGAAACCTTATAGAGTTCCATATAGTAAGGAAGAAAATATAAAAACCCCACTATCAACAAAATATCCATAATAATTTTCATTCAAATTATTTTGAAAATTAGAAATTTTCTGATATTTATTTAACATCAAGGTCAAATACACTGCTAGATAACTAGTAACTCGAGAATAATAGATCAAGTATCTGACATTTATAGACATTTTTATATGGTTAACTATACCATTATAATAACTCCATATGTACATTTTATATAAATTCATTGTACCCCAATATTTCATGAGAAAAATGGCATAATTGTTATATAATCCATTGGCTTGTCAACTGTATGAATCATAGTATCTAATATCATGTGAATTAACTCTCAATGTTTTATAATATCATATATTCCAAGAACCCAACTGAGGACATATCAAGTCACCCATAAAAATAGAAAAAAATTAGGGGTACAAAACCGAGAAAGGGGTTAACCATTCACAAGAATGTATCACTCACAAAACTAAACATTACACAATTTTCATTCCTTCGAAAATGATCAACTTATCTAGTGGCCAAAAATCAAGACAATAAATTTGTATTATGAATAATAAAATAATTGGACTAAACAATGATCAAATGGCACTAAATTCAAAAAAAAACATTTACAAGAATTTGTTATTGTTTTTGTGATATGAGGGTGCTATATACATTTGAATATCTCCTAAAAAATAAATGTATTGAACCTATAGAAAGGCCATGATGAAAAGATCAGAAGGATCATACACATATCACTTATTTTATAAGATTCCTATAGCCAACATACTCATTCATATTCTAAGGATATTATTGGGGAAATGATTAAACTACACTTACATGAGGGTTAAAGCTGTGAACACTTGTACCTATTTTATTTAAGAAGATTTTCTTATTTACATTAGATATTTATAGACATTATATTACTCTTTTAATGATAAAATCAACTGGTCATGAATCCATATATACCTAGTAATTTATTTATCCATTCCATAAGATACATATGATTGTTTTATCAACCATCCTATTAATATATTATATTTATCAAACATCCTATCATAATTTGTAAATTAATCACATGAATTCCCCATAAAAATTATTTTATGTCAACAAATATATTCATATTTTAAATTTATTAATAAAATTTCATCTACAATATAAAAGGAAAAAAAACTTTAGGTTGTGATAATAATTTTAATAATTTTCCACTTAACATAAGTACAACTTAAAAATAGACAAACGATCTATTGTTAATTAAGGGAAGGTATAATCTAGAAATATTCCACTAAAAAATATGTAGAACCATAATAATAGATGTAAAAATAAAATATAACCATCCTTATATATAATACACATACCCCCATGGTGTTAAATAATAAGGAAACAATGATAATGTGACTTACAAGAGTCCCATTAATCCTTATTTTAACATCAAAATGAAACCCAATTTTATTTAAAACATAAAAAAAATTAAAATCCCTTAATGAATTTATCCCATAAGAATAAGGAACTATAAAATACATACCTAGTTGGAGTCAAACATATCTCATAAAAAACATTCCCCAGAAAACATACTTCCCAATAGTTGTTCATTTTATTATTTGGTCATACAGGTCTCCATTCCCATGTTATATAGATAGAATTATTTTTAATGGAAAAAACAAATTTAATTCCAAACATTATGGGAAATAATATTTACATATATATCAAATTATAACATGCATTTATAAGTTTTTTTAATAATATGGGTTTAAATTTCATAATTTTTAAATATATCATAAACTATGTAGTTTAAAAAAAATTCCCATATTATTAAAACTACAAATGATTCATCCCATGTAACTAGTGGTACATGTCATTAAAATATCAAGGATATCTAGTTAATGATTCACCGTCAATCTATAATGGGAAATAATATTTATATTATAGATGGTAATTTAATAATATGAATTATGTCAAATTTATATATTGTAATGAAATAAAAAGTATCAATACGAACAGAAATTGTAAATAAGAATATAAGAATGATAAATTTACATGTAATTACACTAAATAAGAAGAGAATTACCAAATCCTAGTACACGTATGGACAAGATAATTTTACAATAAAATCTTTCAACCAAGAAGTACATAAAAATTATTAAATACAACACTCATCATGGAATAAAAAAATTAATGATAATAAATTACCTAATAATGATATAAAAATAATCATGTCACTAGATGTAATAAAATTTTATAGTTAATTATTTATAATTAACCCATGAGGCATAAACAAAATCTCAAATAGCCCATCATCCAAATCTTTATAGAATGGAATATACATGGAATGTTAATATAAATTTGTATAAAATGATAAATGTAATCAATTTTACATTGCACATTTGGAAAAGGGTAAAATGAAAAAAATCCCACATATTAGTAAGTTACCAAAACTATTCCAATTAGTCAAGTGGAAATCAAAATCTTATATAATAATGAAAATACTGAACAATATTACCATCAATGACCACATGGACTTTTCCCCGAGTGTGGGTTGTCCACTCCCATACAATGTCATTTATAATGTATATACCCATTTATAGTCTCTTATATACCTGTTAAAAATAAAATGGAAATGGAAATGAATAGAATAAGATATAAATTTTATTAACCTAGCCTAACTTACAATAAAAAACGTTTTTTGATAGATCACTACATAGCCTTAAGTGTGCCTCCACATACGCAATAGGATTACAACAAATACCAATGTTCCATTAATTGTACAATGGGTTGAATATACCCTCACAATCAGTGTATATGCAATGCCCTGACCCCAGTTACCTAGAATCAATGCATTATTACATAACAATGGCATGATACATGGAATCATAACCCAAAATACCAACCAGTTTAGTATCATTAGAGGTACTAGATACATACATATGATTTATAATACATCATGAAAAAAACAACATTATGTACCCTTTGTACACTCATATATCCCTTAGTGTATTAATTTAGGTTAATCATAATATACTTCATTACATCTTCAGAAAAATAAAACATAATAAAGCGGTGATATCAAGTACACAGTAATGATTACAATATAGCATACACTATCATAAATAAGAATAACCATTTAAGGAAATGTATAAGACTTTAATATAATCCATTTAAACATAAACATCAGAATCATCTTGAAATGATAAAACAAATAATTTCATTTACTTATTCACATCGATATTCTAATAGTCATGTAAAGATATGTAATATCAATATATAATTTCATAATAATGGAATGAATAATGTCGGAAAACATAACCACATAGTCCAGGATTCATTCCAAAACTACAAATATTATTTTGTCAAGGTCTTATGCCAAGACACTAGTTTTTCCCATGAGACCAACTGATTCATCAACGAGATATAGAGGGCTCCACCTATTACTTACTATGTCTAATTTATTAATCATATGAAATATTTGAAAAATAACCTAAACATTCGTATTAAAACTAGCATAAAAAATGATAATATTTTAACCAAAAACCAAGAATTGAATAAAAATAGCACATCCATAGTATAACATAACCCATATAATACAATATGGATGATTTTATTACAATAGACCAACAACAATCATGAAAAATGATGGATATTGACATAGATGAAAATAACTAGTAAAAATATTTTAGAGAAATAACCCCCTTTTCTTGGTAACAATTTAATGTCTCACAATTAATAAAGAAACTATTTAAAATAGATTTTTCAATCAATGTTTCACATACCACATTGAAACTAATAAAAGTAATTTTAATTTTAAAACATTTATTTCTTTATATATGAATACATAAAACCAATTTTAAAACATTGACATTAATGATAATGATTTAAAAGAATAAATATTTAAGACATTTAAAATGATATTTTAGTTAGTGTTCTTAACCAAATGAGAGACACTTGAATAAAACTAATTGAGGTAAACAAAACATTATAATATCATGAGCATAAATATATTCATTATATACAATGCCTATGCACAATATATACAACATATAAAAGTTAATTGGCGTATAGGAACAATGAAGATTCAATGGAATGTAAATTAAGAAGAAGTATCTTATGAATATCATATACATAAGATAAGGATAAATAAATGAAATAAATATGTGGGAAAAATATATATACACTGAATATGATTTTTTATTTAGTATAAATCAATTAGAGTACATTCACACATATTCTTGTAACAACAACACCAATGTCATCAGTGTTTAACTCTATGAATGGAAATTGAGTTAAGATTACTCTTATCAAGATCGTATCGATGACTTGAAAATTTATCAATGGTGTGATTATGTGTATCAAAAGTATATACACACAAATTTTAGTGTAAATTAATACATAAATAAATAATTAGTGATTTCACACATAATCTTTGAGTAAAATAATAAATAATGTTTTCATAAAACAAAATGAGTGGAATTCAATATTAGAAATTCCATTACAAATTTGTTAACAAACAAGACATACACCCCATGAAATAAGTATCATACAATGAAGATGTAAATACTCATAAATTAATGTATATTACACATAAAATACAATCATGGGAAGCATATACACAACACAAATGGAAATAGTGGCAATATCGCATGAATGTCACATGAATAAGAAGTTAGATGAAAACCCCTTACCTTGTATTTTTTCAAAGATGAGGGTATGATAAAATCATGTATAATAGTTAAATAATTGTTATTAAATTATAAAATAACCACATACATAAATATGATATCATATATGATCTTCTAATATAGCATTGTTAATAATATATTAGTAGTATCATTGTTTCAGGTGTTGAATGATTTGTTTTCCTTTATATTTTGTGTTATATAAGTCGGGATTGTTATTTATAAGATGTATTTTATTCATATCCAAAATGATATAAGGTCTTCAAACATTATTTTTAATCATCAAATAAAAATTATTCTTGATTGGTTACGATGGGGAATGACATCTCATCGGGTCGTGGAGACGGTAAAACGTATGTATGCACAAGCGACAACATCAATAATTTGATGGTAATATCATATTTAATTGGATGGTATATGATATATATATAGAATCAATAACATTTAATAATTATTTTTTACTTCAGTTATACTAATTATTATACCCATCCAAATAATGATGTTTTTGAATAACAAATACACCACTTCGTGGAGATGGTAAGTCGTACGTACGCACGTATGGTGACACTGTCATTTATTAGATGGATATAATTACAAATATAGTCTTACAATATTTATAATAAAATAAAATTATGTAAGATGTAATGTATTTATTATTTTGGTATGTAATAAACAAAGAAAAATAATGTGGAACAAGAAAATAACATGAAACAGGGTGGCTAAATTATTATCTCTTCTTCATGTGCTTCCTTTTGATTTGACCAAAAGGGCTCAATATGATAGATTAATGATCAAATGAACGAATCTAGAATGTAGTGACAGTAGTTGGGAGGATATTTGGGTTGGGGATGGACGAGCCAAATTTCAATGGATGAGTTAATATAAGGGAAGGGGAAGTACTCATTTATAAGAGAGGTGAGTGGCACTTTAGGATAACTTTGAATTATTATTTTATTATAAATATTTTCAAGTTTCTAATTAATCCAAATTTATTAACATTGAATCTAAGAAGGGTATGTATCTAAATCCTCTCAACCACTTGGTTTTAGACAAGTTTAGGTCACTATATTAACATATCTTTGAGATTTAACTATTAATTTAATAGTTTAACTTTTATAGTTTCTTCTTATATTCTAACACAATATAGTTAATAAACATACTCTAAACATCAAGAGAACCTCAAGTGGTTAAATAATGACATATATAATATTATTTAAGCCCTTTTTCAGAAAAATTGATTTTCAGGAATTATGTATCAACCCATAATTTAGTTTTTGTTTTAAAAAATCATTTTGGTAAATTTTGACACTATTTAGTATTTTGTTTTGGAGAAAATCATAACAGTATGAATATATAAAAAAATTCTTTAATCAACCCTTAAATTTAATATTAACCTACAAAAATAGTGGAATTTTGTCATGACTCATCCATAGGGCCCATGTCGTGACTACCCCAACCCCACCTTCCATAGGCCAGGGGCTAGTGACTAGCACCAAAGGCGATATCCCGATCAAAAGGAAGGCATTTCATTTAAACCTGTCACACACACTGACTGAACACAAGTTGTAGAAGAAAAAATTACTATAATATAAATAAAAGTATGCTAAATGTAAGTGGGCCAGTGTGGAAACCCATTTGAATAACAAATACACGTAAAAAGGTAAAACAACTCTAGGATCATCCACTAGGGAATCCTACCAGAATGGTAAGTATAGAACTCAAACAACTTGTCCCTATGGTATGTCCCATCTAGTCCAGCTCTGAGAAGTCTCCCATCCATCACCATCAGCCATGATCCCTACTATCTGTCGTCTGTACAGAACACAACAAGGTGCGGGTGAAGCCCGTGCATGGGTGAGTATAAAAATACTCATTAGGGGACCCCGAGACCCCTGAAGGTCTCCCAGAGTCCACAAATGATAAACCACAGTAGAAAGATACAATAATGAAGTATAAAACATCCCTAATTAGGTATATTCACATACATATACTTAAGTTATCAATCATAGTCTTTCTCCAACTCTCGAACCCAAGCACAAACCATTCCACAAGGGAAGTCAAGTCAATCACCATGATGATAATGGTTGAAAGACATGACTCAGCTCACACAAGTATACATATTTCATAGAATGATAGAGATGATCATATGTAGTCACTGATTAATCTAATCTATCAGACCCACAAAGGATACAGGTCCAGCTAAGCTATTGGGCCCACACAGGATACATGACCAAAAATTCTATCAGACTCAGATAGGATATAGAAACAGAAGCCAGAACTATCAGACCCACGGAGGATCACGGTACAGTAGTCATCGCTATCGAACCCACAGTGGATTCTGGTTTAGTAGTAATCACTGACGAACCGACGTAGTATCCTGGTATAGTATCGTCGCTTTTGAACCCACAGAGGATCTGGTCATCTCAGTCGCAGCAAGACATAGGGTTCCCTCACAAAGCATGCTCGATTCCTGGAGGGTCCGCTCCTCATGCCAAGTGTCAATAAATCAACTATCATAATGTCTGGATTTTATGTATCCCTTAGTTCTATCTCATCTTAAGGAACCCAACTTGACATACATTCCGTCAATCAGAAAACTAGTCTGAGAATTATTGGCAATTTTGTTCAGGGGCCCGATAGGATTTACGCTCGATCCAAACCCGGAATTTTTGAAAATTTGTCCAAAACACACTTATAGTATACAAAAAGGACTTAATAGTCATGAGGGTCCTAGCGTAGTAGATGATGCTTCAATTTGACTTGTAGTATAGAATTTATTCGCATTTTAGCGAAGATGGGCCCGACCCACCAAGTCATGTGGGCTGGCAGGTTGGCCAGACCCAGCTCGGCGGGTCGGTCCCGACCTAGGGTCAGCCAAGCGTGGTGGGGCACAGCCCACCCATGGACCATGATAGCACTGTGGGCCGGTCCAGTTTTCCCGACGGTGCCATGTGGCGCCGTCTCCTCCTCTGCCCCGGCTGGCCGTAGCCGGCTGGTTCGGCCAAACGCACTCGGCCCGCGCTACGAGCCGCGGTTCTCCAGCCCAGCCGACACGTGGCCGGCCAGTTTTCCCAGCTGAGAAACCCACTGACCTGGGCCGCGTCTTCAACCACGTGGCTCCTGCGGGTGTCAGAGTTCTCCAGCGGGCCGACCGGATCGTCATATCGGTCGTCCCACAGACCGGGTGGCCCGAGTGGCCGTCGGTCCCTCCACACGGCCTGTGCGCGGCCACCGCCGCCGCCACCGCCTCTAGTCGCTGGCACTACCACCTGGTGATCCACCTTCAGTGGACCTCCAGGTTATCTATAGTGGTTGGAAATTGGATATTTATATACTGGGGGTCCTCCAGGGATGACGTCCCCAACGCTGGACCCTCTGGATTTCGTTGCTGCCACTTTGGCCCGTCAACCACGATGAATGCAACAAGCCGTAGAACATCATAAGACCAGTGGAGGGAATAAGGTCATGTTTGGATTGGACTGCACCCTCTGTGGTATCAGATCATAATAGGTTTCCATAACGATCATCAAAATGACTGATCCATCCCAAATCTAAACCCCGAAATAAAATTATTCCCTTACAAACAAGAATGATTGAACTGCGGATCAGCATGTTCATTGGATGGTTCGCGTTCATAATTTAGAAAAAAGAACATAGAAAGTCAATCACAAGAAATTTAATCCCCACAACATCATATTTGTCGTAGTACATTTACGAGTCACAGAAGACATGCGTCACGGAAAATGGAAGTCGTTCCGTTAAAGTCGGAGGAGGTAGATCTATGTGAAGACGATTCGACATGATACCCTCGATATACATCGTGGGCGACGGTGCTTCTCTTCCATGCACTGGTTGAAGAAGGAAGAAGACGATTCTTTATGATCTTTGGAGAAGAAGAGCGTTCTATGTTAGAAGAGGTCGTTCTTAGTTGGAAGAAGTCGTTTCTCCAAGATTTCTCGCAAAGCTATTATGTGTCCACCTAAACTAAAATAATAGCATCCCAATTATTTTATTCATACCGTGCATTAAAAATGGAATTCAAAATAATTAAAATATATAAAAATTAATGAATTAATTGTGGGATCTCAATAAATTAATTAATTGGTGTAGGTACTTTAATGAGAGAAGGTGGAAGGTTCAAAATTAAATGAGAAGAGGTGGATTTATTAATTTCAAGGTAAGTTTAATAGACTTCCCCAATTTAAATTAATGTTTCATGGGGGTTAAAGTGGGTTCCTACTAGAGTGGACCCACCTAGTTATATCATCCCAATGATGGTTATGTTGTGGTGAGACCTACCTCTAACCTCCACTTGGTGGTTTTTACCACAAATCAAATAAAAATATGTACACATATTTTTATTTTATTTTATTTAGAATCCTCAAAAATTAACATCAAACTAGAAAAAACGAAACTACTGAAAAGGTCTCCTTAAGAGAATACTGGCACTGCGAGTTCAGTGGTGCCCTCAGATTTCAATTCCGAGCACTTTTTCAAATGATATAAAATCCCGCTTGTACGTTTACTAAATGTACCTATGAAAAACTTCAGAAATTGATTCAGGGCACACTGGGTCTCAAAATCAAGTGCTGTCTGAAACTGTAGACACTTAAAAATCACTTGTATTTAAAAGAATTCATTGAATTTCAGGGACTTTACATTTTCCCGACGTCAGATATTTACGTCCCCATAAGCTACAACTCATACTAAAGGAACAAATGAGGTTACTGAGCTTGCATCTGAATCTCCTACTCCCATTAGCTCTCTTGAAGGTTCTCATGCTGCCAGTGAACACGCACCAGAGGAATAGAATGTCCACGTTGGACCCGCTCTTTTCGATCATCAATCTCATATGGAACCACCATGAATGTCACCCTGTCATCTATGTCCAGCTCCCCATGGTTGATGATGTGGGATGGTCTGTGCACTTATCTCCTCAATTGCGATACGTGCAAGACGTCGTGCACCCGGTGCAACTACGGTGGAAGAGACAGGTGGTAATCCACCTCTCCTACACTACTGAGGACCTGGAATGGTCCGATGAATTGTGGAGAAAACATGTCGCCTCAGACAAATATATGTAGACCTCCTCAGGATGAGACCCGTAGAAAGATGTGGTCTCCATACCCGAACTCCAGTGGTCTCCGTCTCCTATCAGCATTGGACTTCTTCCTGATCTGTGCAGTATTCATCTGCTCCTAGATGATCTACACCATCTCCTTCATAGCCTACACCACCTCTAGTCCTACAAGTGCTATCTCCCCTAGGTCAGTCAATCACATATGCGATCATCTAGGTCAGATAAATGTTTCTTGTAAGGTGTCATCCCAATGGTGGAGTTGTATCTATTATTATATGCAAACTCTAACAAAAGTAAGTGATCCTCCCAAATAACCCTGAAGTCTAGGACACATGCATAGAGCATGTCCTCGAGTGTATGAATATTCCTCTCAGTCTGACCATCCTTCTGTGGATGGAAGGTGGTGCTCAAGTGAAGATGTGTCCCAAAAGCCTCATGCAATCCCTTCCACAATCATGATGTAAAACAAGCATCTGTATCGGAGACGATCGTCGATGGAACACCATGTAGTCGTAAGATTATTTTTACATAGAGGCATCCCAAGCTCTCTACTGAGCCATCTTCTAGGATCGGTAAAAAGTGGGTCTACATGGTGAGTCAGTCGACAATCACCCAAATAGAGTCATTTCCAATAGATTTAGGTGGACGTACCATCACCAAATCCATGGATATCATGTCCCACTTCCACTCTAGGAAATCTAAGGTCTGAACCAATCTAGTTGAAACATGTTTCTCTACCTTCACTTGTGGAATGTGAATCATCTTGAGACAAAATCTTCTAATGCCTTTTTCATACCTGGCCACCATTTCTATTGTCGGAGGTCCTGATACATATTCACTACTCCTGGATGTACCACTAAAGGATATGTGTGGAACTCCCGCAACACTTTCTCTTGAAGTTCAACTGGTACCGTGGTAGATCCTCTAAATTGAATGTCATGTTCCCCACCTTCATAAAATCCATCATGTTCATGACCTGTGGATATCTAAGCATGTTGTGTCTCATAGTAAACATCCCCATGTTGTGCCTCCCTGAATCACTGAAGAAGTTGTGGAGTGACTATGATAGAATGTAGAAAGGCCGCTCCATCTCTATCCACAAAAGACATCTGCAACGCGGCCAACTTCTATATCACCTCTCCTAGTAGTTGAATGCCTGATCTCCAGCTAAGAGCATCTTCTTCAACGTTCCCCTTCCCGGCAGTATAGACTATCTCGAATTAATTTTCATGGAGGAACTTGAGCCATAATCGCTATCTCAAGTTTAGGTACTTCTATGAGAAGATATACATGAGACTCTCGAGGTCAGAGTAGACTCTAAAACGTTCTCCCATAAGACAATGTCTCCACATCATCAAGGTGAGAACCACTTCTATTACCTCTAGGTCAGGGGTACTGTTGTTTTTCTCATGTTGTACTAGCTGAAGAGAACCATACGTGATCCATGCTCGCTCCTGTACTAGGACACACCAATGTACGGTCCTTGATGCATCGTAGTAAACTATCTACCCAATGCCCTCCTTCGGTATCCTCATGATGGGAACACTAGTCAACCTCTACCTCATCTCCTGAAAGCTTTGCTGGCATCTGTCTGACCACACGAAGGGTTGACCATGCTTCATCAATTCTAAAAGAGGTGCTGCAACTCTAGAGAAGTCTGGCACAAATCCCTGTTAGTACCCAGCTAGTGCCAAAAATCTCCATACATCCATCACTCTCCTAGGTGGCTCCCATGCAAGTACTGCCTTGATCTTCACTGGATCCACTAAAACTCCAGCCTCTGAGATGACGTGTCCCAGAAATTGATCCTCTCGAATCTAGAACATGCACTTAAAGAAGTTACGTTAAAGCTGGTGCCCTCGGAGTGTGTCCAATACTACCCGCAAATGGTAGCTGTGATCCTTATCAATAGTCGAGGAGATCAGTATTTCGTCAATGAAGACTACAACAAATCGATCGAGGTAAGGATGAAATATCTTGTTCATGAAACCCATTAACACTGTTGGAGCGTTGGATACACCAAAGGGCATAACCTATAACTCGTAGTGGACATACCAACATCTGAAGGCCGTCTTCTACACATCCTCTTCCCGAAATCTGAGCTGGTGATTGCATGACCTAAGGTTCATATTCGATAACCAAAAATCTCCCTTGAGCTGATCACAGAGGCCATAAATCCTCAGGAGTGGGTACTTGTTCTTCATGGTCACTTGGTTTAGGTGACGGTAGTCAAAACACAGTCGCAAGCTCCCATACGACTTCTTGGCGAACAAAATCAGGGAGGCCTAGGGTGAAACATTGGGTCAGATGAATCTCATCCCCTGCAAATCCTTTAGTTGTACCCATAGATCACAAATCACGGCGGGAGACATCTGATATGCGACAATAGATATTAGTGTCATCCCATGGTACTGGTCAATGTAGAAGTCTACCTATCTGTGAGGAGGTCTTCCTGGAACATCTTTAGGGAAAACATCCATGTACAGATCCACCACAATAGGAAAACTCTGACTCTGAACATCAACCGCTCTGAGGATGAGACTAGCCAACTGATGTGTGATCGGTTATCCCCTCATCTGTGTAAGTCCATCCTTCCCTAGAAAGGCTCCCTTATTTCCAATGTAGGTGAAACTGATCACATATATACTGATACTTTGCACATTGTACCAAATACAGTCAATCTGGGAATGAACCGAGGATAACCAATCCATACCCCAGATGACGTCGTAAGGCCTCGACGCCGCTACCAGAAGATCACAGTCAAAGCTCTCGCCCATAGAGTAAGCTCACACTACTGGAACTAGTGTTGAATCGTCGAGTCTGATCCAATAGGATTGTTTAGCCGCAATGATCGAGCCATCAGCTCCATCGGAATCTTTGATCTCTGAACGAGGGTATTGGAAATTAAAGAATGACTCGCACATGTGTCTATAACTACTGTAGAAAGGGTGGAGTAGACATTGATAATACATCGAATCATCTCAAGTGTTTCGTGGTCGTAGGCCTCGACAGCCTGGAGCTGACCCCACCTCTTTACCCTAGCTCCGTGTGGTCAGGGTGGACCACATGGTAGTGGTGGTGGTAGAGCCTCGAATCGTCGTCCACCACTCGCGGCTCGGCCATCTCCTCTCCTCTGTCCTCCTTCTCCCGACAGATAACAACGGTCGAACCACTGCCTCTTCTTTGGAGGTCCTTCTGCTGACTTCTTCTCTTCTACATGGTGGGTCGGGCAGTCACGAGCCATATGGGCCTACCCGCTGCATGCATAACACTGTCTGCTCATCGTATAACTGGCTCTGTCTCGTGTTCCCCGTACAACTGAACCTGTATCCTAGGGTCGCCCACCTGATGGCCTAGTCTACTTGGCCTTCTGCGACTTCTGTCTACTGTAGGCTGTAGAAGACTCCACTATGTGTCACCCTATGGTGGGTCTCACTGCTGGTGACTGTTCAACGAGAAAATTAGCCACTAGAAGTGCTCGCTCCAGCTCCCCCTCTTATGTCAAGATACTGAGAGGATCAACAAATCCCAGATATCATGCATGTGTCCCTGATCAAATTTCTGGGCCCTTAAGAACGGGTCTCGTATCATATTTGTGGAGTAGCGTGAGAGGTTGGTGAATCTCACTGAGTACTGAGCTACTATCATGCGGCCCTTCTACAGATGAAGTAGCTCCTGAATAGGCACTACACAAAGGGTGGCTCGAACAAACTCTGAGTGAAAGAGACTCTCAATGTCTGTATAGAGTAATGATGCCTCGTCACGCACCTGGAGCATCAGGCTCCATGATCTTCCTGTTGCTACATGCAGGAGACTCACGACAAGGATCACCGAGAGTACAACTGGTGTCCCTACCAATCTGGAAACTCTCATGACTACCTCCAGCTAATCCTCAGCAGTCTGTGGGTCCATCCATCCCCGGATACTGAGTGTCCTCTGGCACTAGAACTCGTGCAACACACTCATTCGGCGTGAACTCTCTTCTACTAGAGCTGGTGGTATCGGTGGCCCAGCTGGTAGAGGTACTGCTAGTACCTCCACTATGGTGGGGCCCTGCAATGAGTCCTCATAACTCGGTGGGCTACCATCTCCTACATTAATAGGAACTCTATCTGATTTCCTTTGTGGTGCCATATTGAAAAGAAACAGGTGTGCCACAGTTAAAATAGTATATCCGGTGAGCTGACACAAAGTAATCACGACGAAAACTTTTTCAAAGGAAACACACACGAAATTAGTGTTTTCGTGCACTGAGTCGGAAATCAGAAGTCAGAGTCCTGCTGTATGAATACGTTAGTCACTACACCAGCACCGGTTTCCCTAAAATGATAACCACACCCAAAAAACATAACAATATTACTATGTAAAGAATCAAAGTCCAAGATCTGTGGTAGAACTGATTCCTCTGATACCAATTTTCCACAAACCGTCCTCATGGACCGTGTCGTGACTACCCCAAGCCCGCCTTCCATAGGCCAGGGGATGTAGACTAGCACAAAAGGCATAATCCCGATCAAAGGGAAGACATTGCCTTTATTCCAATAACACTCACTAACTGAACACAATATATAGTGAAAAAAGTACTAAAATAGAAATGAAAAGTGTGCTAAAAGTATGCGGGATAGTATACAAACCCAACTGAACAACAAGTACATGTAATATGGGAAAAAAACTCTTGGATCGTCCACCGGTGAATGTTACCTTATGGATAGGTACATAACTCGAACAACTCATCCATGAGGTACATCCCATATAGACCATCTCCGAGAAACGTCTTGTCTTTCACCATCAGCCTCGATCACTATTTTCCATCATCTGCACGGAACACAACAATGTGTGGGCAAATCCATTGCAGGGATGAGTATAACAATACTCAGTAAGGGACCCTAAAACCCCCAAAGGTCCCCCATAATCCACAGAGGATTAAAAACAATACTAATATACAATTACGAATTATCAACAAACCCTACTTAGGTATATTCTCATACATATAACTTTGTTATCAATCACGGACCGACCCCAACTCTCGAGCCCAAGAAAAAACCATTCCACAAAGGAAGTAAAGCCAATCACAATGATGATAATGGTTGAAAGAAATGACTCAACTCATACATGAATACATGTTTTGTAGAGTGATATATATGATCATATGTATTCACTGGTTCATCTAAGATATCGAACCCACATAGGATACAGGACTAGCTATACTGTCAGACCCACACTGGATACAGGACCAGCAATTCTGTTGAACCCACACAGGATACATGAATAGTAGTCAGAACTGTTTGACCCACGGAGGATCCCGGTACAGTAGTCATCGTTGTCGAAACCACATAGGATTCTAGTAAAATATTGATCATTGTCAAACCCATGGAATATCCTGGTATAATATTGTTGCGGTCGAACCCACAAAATATCCTCTCATCTCAGTCACAGCCAGCCCTAGGGTTCCCGCACACTAGACGCTCGATTCCAGGCGGGTCTGATCCTTGAGCCAAATGTCAATAAAAAAACTATCACGAAGTCCGGATTTGATGTATCCCATAGTTCGGTCACATCATGAGGAACCCAAAACGACATATAGCGCGTCAATCAGACGCCCGGTCTGAGAGTTATTGACATTTCTGTTCCAGGGGCCCGGTTGGATTTACGCTCGATCCAAACCCGTTCATTTCCCAAATATTTCCAAAACACTCTTAGAGTATCCCAAAAGGACCACCTTGTCACAAGGGTCCCAGCGCCATATACGGCTCTTCAATCGGACACATGGTCTAGGAGTTATTTGCATTTTAACGAAGATGAGCCTAACCCGTCAAGCCCAGTGGGCTGGTGGGTCGGCCCGACCCAGCTCGATGGGTCAGACCCGACTTGGGGTCGGCCCGGACTTATGAACCACAACATAACCGCAGACCAGGACCGCACTGCGGGCCAGTTCGATTCACTCGGCATCCCCAAGCGGCGTCGTCTCTTCCTTTGCCTCGGCCGGCCGTAGCCGGCCGGTTCGTCCCAGCGCATGCGGCCCGCCCTGTAGGCTGCCATTCTCCCCACTCGGGGCCTGCGGGTGCCGCGGTTCTCCAGTGGGCCGGCTGGATCTGACGGCCTATCATCCCGCGGACTGGGATGCCCTAGTAGATGTCGGTCCCTCCACGATGCCGGCGCGCGGCCGCCGCCGCCTCTGCCGCCCGACGACCCACCTTCTACGGACCACCGAGTTCGTTCCGGTGGTTGGAAATTGGATCTGTCAGTGTCGGAGGACCTCCTGGGATGGATCCCTCAACGCTGGACCCTCCGGATTCTGTCTCTACCACATTGGCCCCTCTCCCACGAAGAATGAAACAAACCGAATAACAGTAAATGATCAGTGGAGGGAATCAGGCCGTGTTCGGATTGGCCCCCACCCTCCGTGTTAGAAGATTATAACAGGGTTTAATAAAAATCATCAATATGAATGTGCCATCCAAAATCTAAACCCCATATGAAAATTCTTCCCTTTCCTGGAAGAACGATCAAACCTAGGATCAGCATGTTCGTTGGCTAGTCCGCGTTCGCCGTTTAGAAATAAGAATGGAGAATGTCAGTCCCAAGATGTGAAAATCCCCCTACCTCGTATTTTTCGTAGTACGTTGAAGAGTCACAGAAGACTAACTTCGTGGAAAATAGAAGTTGTTCCGTCAACATCGGATGAGGTAGATCTCGGTGAATAATAGTTAAGATGACGCCCATGGTGTACTTCAGGGGTGGCGGTGCTTCCCTTCCTTGCTCCAGTTGATGATGGAAGAAGACGATGCTCCTTGTTATTTGGAGACGAAGAGCGTTCATCGTTGGAATAGGTCGTTCTACATTGGAAGAAGTCATTTCTCCATGAGTTCTCGCAATGCTAATATGTGTCAACCCAAACTAAAATAATAGCCTCCCTATTATTTTATTCCTAAAATGCATTCCAAAGGGAATTCAAAAGAATTCAATTCTCTATAAATTAATGAATTAATTGTGGGAGACTAGTTCATGAACTAGTGTGTGTTGGAACATTAATGAGAGATGGTGGAAGGTTCAAAATTAAATGAAGGGATGTGGCTTTATTAATTTCAAGGGATGTTTAATAGACTTACACCAATTAAATAAAAGTTACATGGGGGTTAAAGGGGGTTCAAACTAGCTAGGGCCCCACTTAGTTATATCCTCCCATGAAAGGTTAGGGTGTGGTGTGCCCCACCTCAAACATCCACATGGTGGTTTTAACCACCAATCAAATAAAAATATGTACTCATATTTTAATTTTAATTTATTTAGAATCTCCAAAAATTAACTTCCATCATCGAAAATACGCAACTCCTGTAAATGTCTCCTTGAGCGAATATCGGCGCTATGAGTTCAGCGGTGCGCTCAGATTTCAATTTTGAGCACCAGATCAAAAGATATAAAATCTCACACGTACGTTTAATAAATGTACCCAAGAAAGACATCAGAAATTGATTCTGGGCACACCGGGTCTCGGAATCAAGTGCCTTCAGAAATAGCGTACTCGTAAAAATCCCAGGTATTTTAAAAAAAACTCACTGAATTTTTGGGTCTTTACATATTTATTAGAAGTTTCAAATTACATTTAATTGGATATTTATAATATCAATTATTTTAATCATTCATTAATAAGGAAATTACTGCATCATCATCGTGTAATTAATAAATTTAATTATTTAATGTCTAATAATTATAAATAAAATACCATTATGTAGGAAATATTTTTAGATTTATAATGAATAATTATAATCAAATTTATCTCTTGTACAACCCTATATTAAAAATTGTTTTTTTGTTAAAAATTTAATTTACAATGATTAACTATTTGTTAAATAAATTTATAATAAATGTCCTAATCTAATTCAAGTGATCCAAAAAGATAATATTTTATTTGAATTGTTGTTTTTGGTCCAATTACAAATATCCTATAGAATTATGACATGTTTTAGGATAATTATAATATCATTTTTACCGTTAATTACCCTATTTACTTTTAACTGTGGTAAATTAATGTAAAAAAGTTATTATTCACCAAAAAAAATTAAATTATTAAACCACATTTTACATACTAATATCACCCATGTCTCATGATATTTCTTAAATAAAACCCACAGAAGTGATAAAATTAAGTTTTACGCATATTTGAATTTTTTTTAAAAGGTGAGTAAAATACGGTAAAAAGTGCAATAAAATTTTTTACATATATTTTTATTATAAAAATGTCTCCAATGAATAACATTGAACTAATATATATGTTATGTATCTATAATGATTTAAATAAATAAAATAAATATTTATTTAAATAAAAAGTATTTTTTTAAACAATAATGCATTGTTTTTAACTATTAATACAAAATAAAAGGTTTTCTAAAAATACAAAAATTCACCATAAGTTAATTTTGATAATCCTATTTTCAAAATGAAATCTATTTTACCAAATTAAAAACATACAAGTATCATTTATTAAGTAAAAAATAATTCCTATTATCAAAACCAAAAAACATGTTTTTAAGAAGAAAAAACTATCAAAAGAATGATATTTTTTATGTCAAATTAAAATGTGAATTTACATATAATGACCTATATTTTATAAAATGATAAAAATATAATCAGATTATACTTATAACACATTCTAATGAATAATTTAACAATAAAAATTATTTTTTTTAAAAGTACTTTGCAATTTAAATTTAGCATTTTATACTATTCATCATAATATGAATGTTACCAGAAAAGTACCCAAAATTTTTCCAAAATATTTTTTTATGTCCAGATTCAAAAAAACAATTTTATTTTATTAAATTGAATATATAAGAGTCAAATATTGGTTTCAAAAATGTTTCTCACTAAAATGCTGTAAAATTTCATATTTGAAAAATATATATTTTATCTGAAAAAATGAATTTTTTCTTATATTATTTCTATGATACACATAATATGTATTCTAAAATTATTTGTATTATATAAATATAAAAATTCAGTTATTACTATTCATAACTACTTTTCGAACGGCTAGTTCGGTTAGTCGTTGTGTTCTCGAACTCTGTGTTTCATGTAACACAATATATTAAATTTCTTTATTTAAAATAACATACTATGAAATCATGGGGTGTTACATTATTCCCACTTTGGGAAATTTCATCAACACAATTTTAAAACTCATATTTCGATCTTTATTGAAATACCAACATTGGAAAAAGTGTCAAAAAAATCACTTTAAATGAAATAATGGGAAGTACAAATGTAACCCGAGATAACCAATTATAGGATTCCATGTAGAAAAACATTGATATGGAGGATATACTAAGTGTAAAGGTTTGATAGAGAGTGATAGAAAACAAGATCATGAGAAATTTAACAACAATAAAACAACAAAAATGTGATGAGATAAATGGGAATTATTTTCCCTATAGGAAAACTAAATTGAAAACATGTTTTATTAAGTTCCATTTCATAATGTTAAGGAATGAATTTTGGTGATTCACTAAGAACATAAATATATATACATAATTTTTAATTAGAGTGTCATCCTTTAATAAATTTCTATGATAAACTCATATTTTTTTCAAACGATGAGTATTCATTATTAATTGGTCAAACATAAAGTGCTAGAAAAAATATATAAAGAGTCACATGATCCAAAAAGGATAAACTATATATTTCCCATGTCTTTATAGATTATCCAAATCCAAAATGGTTAGTACGATATCATATGATCCCCAAAAATGATAATCCTTTAGAAAAATAAATAGTAATATTAATATCTAAAATTAAACAACCAATACCCAAAGATCATTCAATACCATTCAATAAAATATTGCCCTAAAAATCCTTCAATTTAATCCAAATTAATATTGAAACCCAAATATTATAATAATTTGACTAAATAGTGTTCCATGTTAAATAGTATCTCCAAATAACATACACTACTATTAAATTCACATACATGAAATTATTAAACATTATCAGATATTCTCTATGATAGGTTAATAATTTGAATAAATAACCCAAATCTCTATAAATCCAAAAAAACATAGAGAAAAATCCAAGATTACTCCTCAAATTAAAATCTATAGTACTAAATTTCCCTTAGGCTTATAGTGTTCCCAACAGAGTGAAAGTATTACGAAATAACATTAATTAGTATATCACAAAATAATTTCCCTATACTATGAATATCTATTTGATAATACATCAAATACCAAATAAACTTTTTATTGATCAACAAATTCATTTAACGAAGTAGAATTAGTCACACTAACCAGGGAATTCATGTAGTATAGTGGTAGTCAATAAATCAAAACCACACACCGGTTGTGGGTTAGATTCCAGTAGCTTTGTCCAATGTAATGGCTTTCCAAATTGTCTGCAAGTTTTCCTTTTTTTTAAACCTTATTTTATAACATTCCCAAAATGAGATAAATTTCTCAAAATAAATATAACATAATTTAACTGCAAATATTATCTCATACATCGCATTTTTTATCCAAAAATTTAAAAAAATGAAATTGACTCAAATTCTAGGATTATATAAACCCAAATAGTTCTTTATATTTATATCCATTAAAGAAAAGATAATTCCGCTTCAAATTTCATTTTCACATAATAACTGCACAGTTACACATACAAGAGAATATTCTTCCAAAGTAATCCAATAAATATAAATATTTATCCATACATTTATTTCCACATGCTTTTTTACTTGACATAGAGGTTATCCTATATAGTAGGGCACTGAATTAGGTAATGCCAAGGTCCCTTATATTTATATAAAACAATTGTAATTGGATTCCTAGGATCATTTTTATTTTCTTCCCTAGTACTCTTCATTTTTCCTTAGATATTTGTTACTTTTTGTCCTTGTTTCCCATACATAATGAATTTATTTGATCCATTAAAACACATTAATAGGTGTTTCCTTCAACATTTCATACTGGATGGAAATTGTGCTTTGATTTCTCAGTGGTCTCCAATGTTGGGGCTCTTAACATTCACCACCATTCTATTTTTTTGAGTCTGAAAGCTAATTAATATATAAGTTGTTAATTATATATTTGGAAAACTGATTCAGCATGATCAAGATATATTTTACACCTATAAACATTCCATTTATTTTCTCTTTTTTACCACCGTTCCAACCTTGTACATCATATTCAATGATACTATGACTTCCTTGGAATACAGACCTTGAATAACACAAGAAAGCATACTGTGAGTCATAAAATTATCTAGATAGTATCATAACACATTATTTTCAATATAAAACATCTTAGGATTAACCAAGGTTATTTATTCTCATCTTCTATTAAAATGCATCATATCAGTTTTTAATGAAAATGTGAATTATCCTAAGTATATCTCCTAGGATTGTCTTAACCAAGAGTGAAGCAAGGCTCATTTTCGTGTACCCGGAAACCTCGGGTCAAGCCTGAAAATCCTTCTCTTAGTTTTCACTCGTAGGTAAATATGTTACAGAGGTTCCCATACATACTCATATCAAGAAATTGATGTATTACATGGAAAACACACATAATATTTAAATTATCAAATTTTTTGGATTTTCTTATATTCTAATCCTCAATGTCTATCTTTGGGTATTTTTTTCTAATAAGAGTTCTTCTAAATCTAACTTCCAAATATTTTACTAATCATTCTCTAATACCAACTATAACTCCTCGAACCCGGTTACCTGAAATCGGTTAATTATTACATAACATTGGCATGATACAAAGAATCTTTTCCATAATTACTGATTTGTTTAGTAGCCTTGGAATTACTAGATACATACATAAGTTTTATATTACATCATGAAATAAAAAAAACAAAATATTGTCCCATTTGAACACTATTATATACTGTAGCCTATTTCTACAGGTTAATCGTAATATACTACTTTGCATCCAGGGAAAAATAAAACAAAAAAATGGGTGAGCTCAGATGCTCTGTAAGGATACCACTATAGCGGAAACTGTCATAAATATTAATAAACATTTAATGCAATGTATAAGAGTAGAACACATGACTTTTAAAATAAAACATAATCATTATATAGTAAAGATAAATCAAATAATTAAATTTACTTATTCACATTGATATTCTACTAGTTGAATAATAAAATGTAATATCAATATCTGATTTCATAATTATCGAATTAATAATGATGGACATCAAAACCACATAGTCAAGGCCTCATTCCAAGAGAAAAATATGATTTTGTAGAGGGATTTTTCCAGGTAACATGTTTGCCTCATGAGACATACCAATGCATTAAATAGATAGAGAGGGCTCCATCCTTCACTTACTATGTCCAATTCATTCCTCATATTAAAAGGTTGAAACATAACATAAACATTCATATTAAAATGTTCATACAAAATGTTAATAATTTAACCACAAACCATGAATGATATAAAAATAGATCATGCACATGAAAAAGTAACAAAATCTATATAATATGGATGATTGTATTTAAATAGATCATCCTCAATAAATAATAAAGATGAATATTTAAATTGTTGAGAATAACCATTACAACTATTTGAGAGAAATAACCCCCTTTTCATGAAAAAATTTAAAAGTAACACTATTAATCAAGAAGATAGTTAAAATAGATTTTTGAATCAAATGGTCCAATACCACATTGAAACATTTTAAAGGAATTTTTATTTTTAAAAATTCATGTCCATATAAATAAATCCTTAATACCATTTAGAAAACATGGACATTAATGGAATTATTTAAAAGAATAAATATTTATAACATTTAAAATTATATTTTATTTAGAGTTCCTAACCATATGAGAGATGCTCAAATAAAAATAATCTAGGTAAACAATCCATTATTATATCATCAAAATAAATGGATTCATGATATACTATGTCAAAGTATAGTATATAAAGCATATAAAAGTGAATTGGCACATTAGAACAACGAAGTCTCAATGGAATGTAAATTGATAAGAAATACATTATGATGATCGTATACATAAGTTAAAGATAAATCAATGACACAGTAATGTGTGGATAAAAAAAAATTATATGATTTGAAATGTATTTTAAATAAATTAGAGTACATTCACACATATTCTTGTTACAATAACACCAATGACTTGGATGTTTTACTCTATGAATGTAAATTGTGTTATGATTACTTTTATCAAGTTCATATCGATGACTTCAGATTTTATAAAAGGTATGATTATGTGTTTCAAAAGTATATCAACACAAATGGGAGTGGAAATTACTAAATAAATATATAATTATCAATTTAACATATAATCTTTGAGTAAAATAATCAATGATGTTTGCGGGAAACCCAATGAGTGAAAATCGAAAATATAAATTCCCTTATATATTTGGTAACATACGAAACATACGCCCCATGAATGAAATATCATAAAATGAATATGTAAATACACATAAATTATTGTATATTACACAAACAATAAAATCATGGGGAGTAAATACCCCACACAAAAGGAAATAGTGGTAATATAGCATGAATGTCATGAGAATAAGAAGTGAGATTAAAACCCCTTACCATGTACATATACATAGTCGAGGGTATGTTAACCTCGTGTATAATAGTTAAATAAGTTTTATTAAATTATAAAATAACTACATACATAAATATGATATCATATATTATCTTCTAATAATGTTTTTCTAATAATATTTTAGTAGTATCATTGTTTCGGTTGTTAACAGATTCATTTTCCTTTGTATGTTTTGTTACGTAAGTCATGTTGGTTATGGATAGGATGTATTTGATTCATATCCAGAATGATACCAAGTCATAAAACATTTTTTCTAATCTCAAGTGAAAATTAGTCTTTAATGGTTTTGTTGTGTAATAACTTGTCACACCGTCATGGAGATAGTAAGCCATACGGACGCATGAACGACAATATCATTATATTGATGGTGTAATCGTATATAATTGGATGGTTTATAATATATACATACTAATTAACATGTTAAATTTATTATTTACATCATTTTTAGTCATTGTTATACCCATCCAAATTGTTATGCTTTTTAATAATAAACTACACCACAACTTACAGACGATAAGCTGTACGTACACACGTATGGTAAAATTATCATTTATAGGATGGATAAAATGAATAAAATGGTTGTACCATATTTATTATAACATCAAAGTATGTAGGTGGTACTGGAGTTATTATTTTGTTATGTAATAAACAAATAAAAAGGAAGTGTAAGAAAAAAACAACATCAATGTGGGTTGGGAAATTATTACCTCTTCTTCTGGTTCTTCTTTTTAGTTTGAAAAAAATGTATCATTACGTTGTATTTTTGATCCAATAATTGACTCTAGGATGTATTTATAGTAATTGGTAGTATATTTGTGTAGGGAAGTTCAAGCCAAATGTCTTTGGATGTGTGACATTTAGAGAAGGGGATGCACCCTTTTATATGAGAGGTGAGTGTCACTTTAGGAAAACCAAGAATAATTATTTTATTATAAATAATTTTTGGTATCTAATGGATAGAAATTTATTTATTTCAATGCTATGGAGGGCATTTGGATTATGTAATCTCATCCAATATGTTTTGGACATGTTCTGTTCACCATATTAACCTTATCTTTTAGATTTAACTATTAGTTAAATAGTTTAACATTTAACATATCTTCTTGTATTCTTACACTATATGGTGAATAAACGTACTCTAAACATACAAGAGCACATAAAGTTTTTCATTAATGAAATATATAATATTATTTAATCCTTTTGTCCTAGCCTTATTTTTTTATGAAAATAATATCAACCAATAATATAGGGTTTGTTTTAAAAACTCATTTTGGTCAATTTTGACACTATTTTGTATTTGGTTTTTGTGAAAATTATAACAGCATTATTACTTGGAAAAACATTATTTAATCAACCCTAAAATTTATTATTAACCTTGAAAATTAGTGTAATTCATCAATTTTTTCAAATTACATTTAATTGGATATTTATAATATCAACTATTTTAATCATTCTTTAATAAGGTAATAACTACATCATCATTGTGTGATAATTAAATTTAATTAATTAATGACTAAAAATTATAAATAAAAATCCATTATGTAAGAAATATTTTTATCTTTATAATTAATACTTATAGTCTAATTTATCTTATGTATAACCTTATATTAAAAATGGTTTGCTAATTAAACGTTGAATTTAACACATTTAAATCTTCTTTAAATAAAATAATAATAAATGTCATAATGTAGTCCATGTTTACCAAAAGGATCATATTTTATTTCTAAGGTTATTTTTGTTCTAATTAAACTTATCCAAAAGAAACAAGAAATCTTTTAGGGTAATTATAATATTATTTTTACCTTTATTTACAATATTTACTTTAAAACGTGGTAAATAAGTTTCAAAAGTTATGATTCACGAAAAATTATTGTCATCTTATAAAACATCATTTTACTTACTAGTGAAATTGTGTCTCTTGGATTTTTGAAACTCAACTCCCAGAAGTGGTAAAATTAAGTTTTTATGAAAATTTGAAAATATTTCTAAATGGTGGGTAAAAGAGGGTAAAAAGTACAATAGAATTTTATACTTCTAATTTTATAATAAAAAAACTCCAATGAATAAAATTGAATTAATATAGGTATTATGTGTCTATATTGACTTATAAAAAATAGTTATTTAAATAAAAAGTCTGTTTTTAAACAATAATGTGTGGTATTTTACTATTCATAAAAAATAGGATTTTATTTGAAAAAAAAAATTCACCCTAAGATAATTTTGATATTTAAAATTAAAAAATAAATTATATTTTAACAAATTTCAAACATAGAAGTGGCATTTAATAATTTAAAATCAATTCTCATTATCAAAACCAGAATGCTGGTTTTTAAGAAGTAAAAACTATCAAAAAATTGATAATTGTTTAAGAAAAATTTAAATGTGAAATTAATTATAATGATCTAAAATTTATTAAATTAATAAAATATAATCTGATTATATTTCCAAAAAATTAAAATTTTGTATTTTTCACTATTCACTAAAATATGAATGTTTTCCGAAAACAACGAAAATTTATAAAAAATAAACTGTTATGTCCCAATTCTGTAGATGAATTTAATTTCATTATATATATTATATTAATGTGTCAAATATTTGTATTAAAAAGGGTTCACCATTAATATGTGGTAAAATTGGTTTATTGAAAAATACTTCTTATTTCTGAAAAAATGAATTTGTTTATATATTATGTATAATAAACACATAATATGGATTATAAAATTAAAAGGAGTATATATAATTTAACATTTAGTAAATAATATTCATAACTGCTTTTTGAATGGCTAGTTTGGTAAGTCGTGGTGCGCTCGAACTCAGTGTTGCGTATAGCACAAGCTATAAAATTACTTTAAATAAAATAACATACTATGAAATCATGGGATGTTATAGTATATTACTGCTTTAAGAGATAAAAAATAAATATATATATATATATCTAATCAAGTGTAAATAATTGTAAAATAAAAAATTGTTGATATTATAATTGAAAAAGATTTCCCAATTTAAATATATAATGGTGTATTCATATCAATATGTGGCTACATAAACTAAATTTGAAAACATAAAACGATTGATAAATTATGTTACATGAATAATGTAAAGAAATGTAATCCCTAATTAGGATATCTGCAAACATCATGGGTACAATCTAAATCCTTGTCTCCTATGATCCCATATACAATACCCTTCCCAATACACAATCTAAGACCCTACAAACATGTGATATGCTGGGGAACAAATTTCAACCATGAACTGATATGGTGTGTGATATAATTATTATGCCACCACAAATGGTGTATAATTATACATATATTTGGGGAGTATAATATAAGGTAGCGTGAAGCAATAGAAAATAATCAGACAACAAATAAATAAATAATCATGAAAAGTTGGTAATAGTCCTCTTGGAAAAATGTATAAAACATTCCTTCTTCGACCTAATACAGAAATATTTTAATTGAAGAAAACTTATGTATAGAAATGAGGGTTCCATAATAATACATCCAAGATGAATATAATAATATTCCCTGAATCCATGAATTTTATTTTTATTAGTAGATATAGCCTTGGATAAGAGCTATTCATGATTAGTTTTTAATATAATATTTATCATTTAAATTTAATTAGACGAAAAATAAAAAAATCCATGAAAAATTAGATGAAATACCACATATAATGTATAGTAAATATTATATACACAATACCATATGAGTCATTACAAGGATATCCAGAAATAGATTCTCATATCACACTCAGCATGGCCTAAAGACAAAACAAATCGAGAACATCCTTGATATCTCACATAAGTGTTTGATAATAACGCATTACATGGTGTATCCATATTTCAATCAATATAATCTATGGGTTCTACCATATTAAACCCATATCACTTATATCATGGTATTGAATAAGAAAATTGAGCATGTCCATGGATTACAATGTGTCACTCATTGAGTAATATGACTAAAATATCACACGACTCCTTGTATGAATTCCATAAAAAGGGAAACCCATTAATAAACCAAGGTACATATATTCTAAAAATATATTTCATCCCATCCAAGGAAATACATAAAAACAATCCCGAGTCTTCATCAAGGAATATAAAAATTTATTTAATAATTTATCAATAATTTCATAAGAGATGCCATGTACAAACGTTTTCTGTGTCATAATTCAATCATAAATGAATAAAGATGGTCATATAAATAAGATGACCACTCCACAATGTTATTAAACCTATATAGGGGAAAAAAATTTACCATTTCCATTAAATTATATTAATTATAATGTTCTTAATCATTCTATAAACATTTAATAAATTTAATGTTCAAGATCATGGGTTAATTCTCTATTTTCTAAATTTGATTTTCCTTTGTGTTACTATAACATTTTATATTTAATTAATGATTTTTATTTTATAATAAATCACATGTCAATGTGGTGTTTTATTAGAAAAAAATATATCAATTATAGAATTCACAGTAATCATCCATAATAGTGAGGTCCCTTAACATTAAAAAAACAATTTAATTATATACAACCTATTTAAATCATGTCATTATGTTCTATAAATTATGTTTCAAATATTAATATAGTCCCAGAAGAATTTTATCCGCATGAGATGATGAAAAAAATTATAAATGATAAGACATTAATGGAAAACCTATAGAACACCTACCTTATACAATTTAAATTTCACTTATTTAATATCGAGGAAAGGAATTATTTAGATTGATGGAAAAATGAATAATATGATCACCAAGTAAATAAGGTGAGTTAGCTCACACCAAAATAATTAAAAATATGAGAGGATAAATGATAAAGAGAGTAAGGATTTTTCAATTACATACTGAAAGATATCCAACACACCTGACAGTCATTAGATAGAGAATATAATCCAAATGAACTATGAAATAATGAGAGGACCCATGGTGGTATGCTATATGTGGGGGAGGAGAAGGATAATATGGGAGAAACATGAACATTTATTAATAAAATGCCCCTTGTATATTAATCAAATTATTTATTATACATTTGGGATATAAGAAAAAAATGAAATTCAATTGTTTTAATACCTATTATCAGACTTAGAGGACTACTATTAACTATTACCATATATTTTATGGATAGTAAATATTGATCATATGTCTAGTACAAATATTGGGTTCTGAAAAATCCAATTAACTGTGAAAAAGGACTTGATGACCTGAACTAATAGGATCATACAATTTTAAGCCCATTTTTTTGTGCATTCGAGGGAGATATAATCATTGTGATTTATCCATAATGAATAATAGGATGAGATTCAAAAATAGATGCATTGTTGAAACTATTTATTGGATAATTTCAAGCTTATCGATAAAATGAACCAATCAATGTGTGCTAAGACACCCCATAAATCTCACACCATCACACACCATACCAATAGAGTATTTCCTAGTGTATTAAATAGATATTTATCAAGACAATAACAATAACAATATAAATTTTTTATTTTTAAAATATTATTATTTTGGGATTCAATGTAAATTATTGTCAAATAAATACAACATTTGTCTATATATATTGATTCTTATATTCAAATTGATTGAAGTATTCTTTATAAAACTATTTGAATAATTTTTTTTTAAATTTTAGAATCATAATTTTCAAATAATTAAATTGATAATTTTTCTATATTTTCTCAAAGTGTCAAATTTTTAGGTAAATATAAAATATTGTATAAAAATATAGTATGTATTATGACATCCTAATGATCTATAAGCTATTTAATAAATTAAATCATTTGTATCTAAGAAAATATATGTCTTTTTTAAAATTAAATAATGTGATTTTATGTTTACTTAAAAAAATTTAAATCCATTATGAATCCTCCAAAACAATTAAAAAAATTATGATTTTATAAGAATTTATTTTATAGTATGACTAACATCTCCATCATAATGGGTGTTATTTTATAATGTACAACCCTTAGCATCATTAAAATTGTAAAACCACTCCAATTTAAAAGAAACCATAAGATAAAACCATGTCATGGATTTTGGTTTTAAATATTTTATTTTATAGAGATCAAAACCTATCATCGAGTAATTCAAATGAAATATCCACTCATTTCATATATAATACCACAGACGTACCAACATATCTTTACTAGATATCATTGAATCATATCATTACTCTACCATCCATTCTATGGATTCTGACCTAGGTTCCCCAAATCTATCAATAAGATCCTCCCAATCATTTGGGTTCACATACTTATTTATGGGTTCTTTTCCTACTCATATTTTTTCATGTTTCTTAATTATAATATTCTTTATAATTCCAATTCATATTTATGGAAGATTTTATTACATTTCCCCATTAATATTTATTTGATTACATATTACTATATATTTGGATACCTATTTCTCTATCATCAACTAATTATTTGATATTTATGTTATGAAATTCTGCTATATACTCTAGTTGAAAAGACATTTAACACATCAGTAATTTTCCAATCGCTTCTATATAACTAACTTTAAAAGCTATAAAAGAAATATATCATGTCGGTTACACAATAACTGACATGAAAAATCGATGAGAATATATTTTTTATGTCGGTAATTTTATAACTGAGGTAATAAAAACAGGGATTTTCATTTTGACATCAGGTATTTTATAACTAATGTGACATATCGAATCTGGGCACCTTATCACGTCAGTTATTTTTTAACCGACATGATAAAGAAAATTTTAAGAATTTATCACAACAATTATAAAAGAACCATCATGATAATGTAACTTTTATAACATCTATTAGAAAAAAATTGGCAATATAAATAATTTTCAATGACGGTAATTAAAAAACGTATGTTATTAACATAAACAAATATTTTATCAAGTCGGATATTTAATAACCAATGTGATAAATCTTATAAATTATTTATCATTCCCCGTATTCAATTATTCTATTTTCTTCAATCAGGCGACCTGTGACTCCTCTGTTTCACGTAGAAAACATAGAAAGGATTCATCAAAATTGTTCCCTCCATATTCGTTTTTCTATCATAATTCGTCATCATTATTATCTCCAGTTCTATCAAGTCGACTAGAAATAGTCTTGTAATCCTCATGTGGTTCGGTTTCTTTTTTTATTCTTTGTGATGCCCTAAACTAATTATTTTAGATGTTAGTTTTCTATCTTTGTTCTTGCCACCGTGGTAAGTTTCATAGTGTTCATTTATACCGTACATTTTTTTTACTGGTAAAATAAACCATGGATGAGATACCATGAAACTTTATGATTTTTGTGTGTTCTATGATGTATGCGTGCACGTACAGGGGGTGTCCAAGGGTGTGGGGCTAACCATGTTCATGGAAGTGTCTGGGGGGTTGTCCAGAGGTTGGGGTGTTAAAGGGGGAGTGGTGGTTTCCAGGGGGTGTAGGGTCTGTCCAAGGGTGTTGGGGGTGTCCCGTGGGGGGTGTCTAAGGGTGAGGGAACTATCCAACTGGGTGGGGGTGTCTATGGGGTGGGGTTGGTATACAGGGGGGGGGGGGGGTGAGTGGGTTGTCCAATGGGGTTGGGGTGTCTAGTTGGTAGCGGTGTCTAGGGGGTGGGGGATGTCCGGATGGGTGGGGGCTATCCAGAGGGTGTGGGAGGGATGCCCATGGGGTTGAGGTTGTCTAGAAAGTTGGGGGTGTCCAGGGGTTATGGGGTGGTCCAGAGGGGGGGGGGGGGTTCTAAGGGGGTGGTGGTGTCTAAGTGGTGTCCAAGGGGGTTGGGGAGGTGTCTAGGGGTGAGGGGGGAATTCCAACGGGGTAGGGGGTGTCTAGGGGTGGGGGTTTCATGGGGGTGGTGGGGCTGTCCAGGGGGTGGGGGTGGTGTAAATGGGTGTTGTGTTGTCTAGTGGGTGGGGGTTAGTGGGCAGTTCAAGGGGGTATGGGCTGTCCAGGGGGTGGGGGTGTTGTCCAGAGTGGCTGGGGGATGTCTAGGGGGTGGGTGGGGGTCTATTCAATTGGGTGGTGGTATCTAGGGGGTGTCAAAGTGGGTAGGGGTGGTGTCATGTGGGGGTGAGGGGGACATTCCAAGAGGGTGGGGGTGTCCATAGGGTAGGGCTGGCGTCCAGGGGCTGAGTGGGTTTTCCAAGGGGGTGTGGAGTCTCGGGGGTTCTTTCCAGGGGTAGACGCTATCCAATGAGTTGGTGGTGTCCAAGGGGGGTCCAAGGGGGTGGGGGTGTTGTACAGGGGTGTTGGGCCTTCCAAGGGGGTGAGGGGGATGTCCAAGTTGTGGGGCGTCTATGAGGGTGTGGGGGTGTCCTGGTGGTTTTCGAATTGGGTAGGGGGTGGGGGTGTTGTCTATGGGTGAAGGGTATTTCCATGGGGGTACGGGTGTCCAGGTGGTGGGGGTGTTCATGGGGTGAGGGTACTTCTAGGGGAGGGGGTGTCCTATGGGGTGTCTAAGGGGGTAGAGGGGGGTGTTATCCATGGGGGTGGGGGTGTCAATGGGGGTTGGAGTGATGTCCAGTGGGTGGGTGTGTTGTCCAAGGGGGTATGAGGTATCGTGGGGGTGGGGGTGTCTAGGGGATTGTCCAGTGGGGGTGGGCTGCTGTTTAGGGGTGGGGGATATCCAGGGGTGGAGATGTCCAGGGGTTGTCCTTGGTGTGGGGGTGGGGGTTCAATGGGGTATGTGGTTGGATAGCCCCCTCAAACGGGAATCCACTCGCCACCCCCTGAACACCCACACCCTAATCGACACCCCGCCCTCTGGACATGACCCCACCCCCCTAGACACCCCTACCCACATGGTCACCCTGGACATGATTTACCCCTACGGACAACCCCTACCCACTTAGACATCCCCCACCACACCCCTAAACAGCCCCTACCCCCTTGTTCACCCCATGATATATATATATCCCAACAGTTTCATTAAAACCATTGGCATATTTTAAATTCATTTATTCTATAGCAAATGTTCCTGTTGAATTGTTAGTATAAGGCTATTACAACAAACATCATGCCAAAGTTGTGTGAAACTATTTAGGTGTTGTATCCAAACTACATCTGGGGATATTACAATGGTTTCAAATCATCTGGATATGTGTAATTTTCAGTAGTGAATGTATACATATTTTAATATTTATACATCATATATCTTTTTTATGGATGGGTAAATTTGATATCCAGTTTCACCAAGACGTATTTATTATATACCTTAAGAAGCGAGGGTCCATGATGAATTTATAACTATTATATCTAAATATATTTTCTTTTTAAAATCATTTTCATGCATATATTTTTCAAATACACATAAATTTGTTTTATATTTCAAAAAAAATTTACATTCCAATTATGTTATTTTTCATAAAATTATATATTTGTCTAATCTTAACAACATGTATAATTTTGATATTTTTATAGGTAATAATGAGCCAATAGTGATTTATGGAACATCGAATGATTAATGAATATAAGGAAGGCATTGATGCCTTTTTGGATTTTTCAAAATCAAAATTTGTAATCAATAAAAATTTTATGTCCATGACTGAAATGATTGAATATGATGAAGTTTAAATGTATAGACATGAAAGATAATCTGATTTGTCAAGGTTTTAATTAGAGCTACAACCCTTGGATTTGGCATGGTGAAATCCGATTGAATGTTAGATCTACTAATGATGTTGATCTGAAAGATAGTAACTATGATGGAATTGAAGAAATGATTCGTGACATTGTATTAGATGTAATTGATATAGAACTAACAGTTGTGTGTCTATTTGGTGATGTTGAAAAACCATGGTATCTTGGTTGTATAGATTTTATGGTTCTGTCAGCGATGTTAAGATTGATTAAACATAAAGAGAACCATGGATAGAGTGACAGATGTTTTACAGAGCTGCTAAAATTGTTGAAATTCATTCATTCAAAAGACAATTATCTTCCATATTCACATTATAAGGAAAAGAAAATATTGTGATCGACGATATTGGGATACAAGAAAATACTTGCATGTCCAAATGAAAATTTCTTATATAGGAAGGAATATGAATTTCTGTTAGAGTGTCCTAAAATTGGGACATCATTGTATATGCGGAATGAAAAATCACAGGATGATGTAGAGATTACAAATATCCCTTTCAAGGTATTTTGGAATCTTCTTATAATTCATAATTTGAAACATGTATTTTCTAATTAACATGATTCAAAATGGTTATGATGTAATATTGATGAGTGGATATGTGATGAAAAAATACATCATCCAGCTGAATGTCCATAATGGTAGAAACTTTATGAGCAATATCCTACATTTGGAAAAGAAATTAGAAATCTATGACTAGGGATGTGCGCATATGGAATTAATCCACACCGAACCCTCAGTAGCACACATAGTTCTTGGCCTGTTTTATTGGTAATGTACAACCTCTCTCTTGAAGTTTTTGTGAAGAAAAAATATGAAATTTTGAGTATAATGATCTCTGGTCCGAAGAAACCCAGAAATGATATTGATTTTTTCTTGTCACTATTGATTTATTATTAGAAACTTTTGATGGATGATGATATTATGGTGTATGATTCCAATAAAATGGAATATTTTCAACTACATTCAATTATTATATTGACTATAAATGAAATTCAAGAATATGGAAATATGTTTGGATATAGTTTTAAGGGGAATAAAGAATGTCCAATTTGCAAACAACAGACTTCAGATTGTTAATTTCATCATGGAAGGAAAACAATATACGTGGGTCCTGTAATGTTTTTGACGATGGATTACTCTTATAGAAGACTAAAAATGAAATAAATGGCTCAAAATAATAAGTTATTATTCTAAAAACATTATCCCCTTATATGTATTTTGATAGGGTGGAAAACCTTGATGTGTCATTGGGAAAGACAGAAGTATCTGATAATGACAGACATATTAGGAATAAAAGGGAAACATTTTTTGAGATACCATATTAGATATTTTAGGAAGTGAAAAAAAATATTGATGTCATGCACGTTGAGAAAAATTTATATGATAGTTTGATCAGATCATTTTTTGATAATAAAAAAACACAAAATATGGTTCAAACTCAAAATGGAAGACAAACATTTCATCCCCCATAATGTCATAAATTATCGAAGAGGGTGAAAACTAGATTTTGTAAGTGTATTCATGATATTAAAGTGACTAATGGATATTCTTACAATGTAAATTGTTTCTGTTTGTTTGATGTATTTTAAGTTTATTGGTATGATATCTCATGATTGTCATGTCATGATGCAAGAAACATTTAGCAGTTTCATTGCGTGAAATATTTCCCATCTGTGTCTGAAAGACAATAATGAAGTTGTGTTATTTTTTTCAATTCAATTTTTAATAAGGTGATTGATGTGAATGCCTTGATTAATTTGGAAGAGGGTAAAATTTCTATACTTTGTCAATTGGAAATGTATTTTCCAACTACATATTTTGATATAATGGTGAATATAATGATTTATATTATTTGGGAAATAATGATTTGTGGACGTATATATCTTTTTTGGATATTTTCATTTTGAAAAGAATATAAAAATATTGAATTGGTATGTTAAGAATCAATATCGATCTAAACCCTCCATTATTGAAAAGTATTTTTCTATGGAGTTTGTAGAGTTTTGTATGAGATACTGTGTCACTGTAGACCACATATGTTTTCCTCTATCTCTCCATGAATGACATAATAATGATGGAAAGGGTATTTGAGGCTTGAAAGTCAAATCGTTTTCAGCTGAACAGATGAAGAAGATAAAAATATAATCTTGAATAACATTTATGATGCTCAACCACATATTGAATTTCATATTAATGAGTCAAAAAAATTTAATCCAAAGTAGAATGAAATGTGGATTTTTAAGGAGTACAACAATATATTATTTTCATGGTTTAAAAAGACCATTCGTGGTAGATAAGATGTATTAGAGACATTAATATGGTTAGTGGGTGGTCAAAGTCTAACTGTGATAAATGTTCCGAGTATGAAATTAATGGCTATACATATCATACGATAGCCCAGGACAACAAAAGTACTATTTAGAATTGTGGTGTATTGGTGTTTGTAGAAGCAATGCATTTTTCAAATTCTAATGTCGAAAACCAGATTTCTGCCTCAAGTAAATTTTCTGGTGTCATTGAAGAAATATGGGAGGATGATTACAATAAAATTCATGTTCATGTTTTTAACTAAAAATAGTTTATTAGTAAAAATAGTGTCATACCCAATGAATATGGAATGTTAGTTGTTAATCTAAATCGATTGGAAGAAACAAAAAATTATTTTATAATGGAAACACATAATAAACTAATTTTCTATGTAGTTGATAAATCAGATGTGTAGTGGTCTATTTTTTTCACAAGGCATAACAATATTTTGGTGAAGATAAATATGTTGAAGTTACTGGTTTCTGTTATATCCCTACTTCCATGGAAATATTAATATAACATAATGATGATCATGTTGAAGAAATGGTTTGTGTCGTAAGGGATGATAATGATGAATGAATTTGGGAAGAAAAATCCATTTTTACATTCATAAAATTTCTACTAATATATGTTAATTTATTTATTACATTTATAATGTTAATAAAATTATAGATATTTTAATTTTTAATTTATTAAAAGGAACATTAAAACAAATAATTAGATGTTTTTTTATATTAATTTTTATTATTTTAGATTATCATGTTTACCATTACATAAATTATACATCTATTATCATTGTTTAATGAAAATTACTTTACCATGTTTTCTATATTTACCATGTTCACCATGTTTACCATGTTTACCATGTTTACCATTTTTACCATGATTACCATGATTACCATGTTTACCATGTTTAGCATGATTACCATGTTTACCATATTTTACCATAGTTTACCTATACGTAACATATATATTTATTGATTTTGTTGAATGAAAATTACACTAAAATGTTTACCATGTTTAAAATATTTACCAATTTATATCACACTTACCATATTAACCATGTTTACTATTACACAACTTATTTAATTTTTCCTTTTTCTGTTTACATAAGTATTTTAATAATTTAATTTGTATATATGTAAAATAATGATTTTTTGTTTTATATGATGGGTAATGAAATATCAATCAGTTTATCAACCACATGATTCTAGAGATGATCATACTGATCATACCTATGTGGAGGAACATTCACATTCTCCTCTTGATGTTCCCCAATCATCTTCATGTTCTCCCATAAAGACTAATAAGAGTTCAATAGTTAGTAAACGTGGGTGCACAGGTATAAAAAAATTATCACATTCCAATATACAGGACCAAAGGATACTCATTTAGTTTGATGAGATTTATATTCCTAGAGGTCCAAATGAAAAATATTTTATGATTATTGTATCATCATTAGGTATGTGAAAAGTAATAAATTTATATTATGATTGAGGAAGTGTGGACAAAGTGATAATATCTCAATTGAGGGAGAAATGTTTGGTAAGATATTTTGCTAATATTATCCTAATATTTAAATGTTTCTAGAATAATCTGTTTTACCTCTTCTTTATTAGATGAAATTTGATATTCATAACATTGGGGAAGTCAAGAAGAAATGTGTATCGATTGATTCTAGAAGATGGAGGGATTTAAAATCAACCCTCACATATGATTTCATTTTTTGTCATATGAGTCATGACATTCCATGTCATATATATCCTTTCATAAATGAAGACACATGGGGATAGTTTTTTGAAAGTAGAATAAGAAGATACATTTTTGGTAAGGGAAATTTAAAATTTTATAAGATTTCTAAAATAAATGATCTTACTAATTTTATTCAGTGATTTGTCATTAATAATTTATAGAAAACAAGGACATCTCATCCGGAGATTCAATAATAAAATGAATACCCTCATAGTTTATATTAGGGAGGGTATACATTTTTAGAAGAAAAAATGATGGAAAAAAATTAAAAAAACTGAGAGCTGAGTCTTCAAGATCTTGAGAGGTTGTCCCTTCATCCCCTCCATCTAGACATGAAAAATAGAAGAGAGCTCGAATGAGGAAAAAAGGAAAATATCTATCAGACAAATCAAGAGTTATAGATGAGAGGATTTTATGATATTTATTTTATTTATATAATTTATCTATATTCATTATATAATTTGAATCATTAAATAATGTTCAATATATTAATACAATATTCTCTTGAGGAGAAGAGCTCACTGGGGGTATTTGCAGCTATTGGGAGGAATGATATTTTATCTGTTGCAATGGGAAAGCCCGAACAACCTAGTCATTTACGAGGATATCCAACTGGTGTATTGGTAAGAATTTTTTTTACACATTCATCAACTTCTTCCACTTAGGGTGGGTATGAAAATAATAAAATTCTTGGCGGTTGAAGTTCATAATATTAAATCAACAATAGAGGATAAGATTAGAGCATCAGTACAGTCTATGTTTGTAGACATGAAAAGGAAATTTCAGAATACAGCTCCCACTCCTCCACCTCCCCCTGAAGACCCCATTATTTATCGCCCACCTCTTCCAGTAGCTCCCACTCCTCCACCTCAGCCTACAGACCCCAGTTTTTATCCAACTCTTCCACCACTGCTTCCTACTTCTTGCGAGTAATATGTTAATGATCCTCAACATCATATAGTTTCATATGGTCTAGTATATTTTATAATAGATATAGTTCATCATCAATAGTTAGAGGTATAAAATCATAGGGTCATTGTACATGATATTATAGATAGATCAGCTCAATTACAATTACATATATATGAGGTGACGACAATTGGACATAGCATCGACCATTTTTAATATTTCCATCCAGACATCTACGACTCATTACCATAGATGTATATTTTTTATAACTTATATTTTGAATTTTTTTGAATTTGTTTTAACATTTGAAAAATAATATATTTATCTATTGATTTTTATAGAATATATCTTAGTTAAATAAATACATTATTCAAAAAAAAACAATGACAAATAGCTATGACATAAGATATAGATTATTGTAGTCTTGACAGATTGTTAAGATATTAATATTTGTTGGTGGATCATAATGAGTATCCCATGTAACATTATGTTTATAGACATGAAATAAATTTGGATATTATGGAAAATTATATCATAGAACATGTTTCTAGTTATAATTTTGGCATCAATGTGGTGTTAATTTTATCCATGTAAGTCTTAACAACTTTTCCCTGGGTTATATTTGTTAAACATTTTTTCCTATGCCTTTTTTGTATTAGGTATATTTATAAATGTGTGAGAAGAATGAGCATACATATGTACATGGATTCATGGACCCACATTTTATTTACCATGAAGCATATACATTGGATTATTAACAATGAATTTTGTATATTAATGAATGATTTTAACACTATATAATCACTCAGGGTTGGATGATTCCATTTTTTTAGAGGTATGAAACATATCTTTGGAAAATATTTCATTATCTGTTAACATAAAAATCGCAAACCTTAATAATTTTTGTAACATATATCACTGGAAGATATGTGTATTTTTCTCAATTTAGAATACACTTTATTGGATAATCTCTATCCATGATGATCTGCAAGAATGTTTTTTGAATATTTTGTAAATGTAAGTTTCAATTATTTAACAGTTTTATGATGTCAATCACTTACAAGTGGAATGGTAAAATTATATTAGTGGATTGATTAGATTTCAGTTTGTTTATTGTGTAAATGTAATTTTTAATATTGTCATTTTAATTGTTTATTGGGTAGTCATTTAGGTTGGATTTAGGTTTTTTATTTGACATTTTAAATTTTGAATGTTATATATGTGAATGTTTAATTTTTCTCTTCTTCTAGTTTTGGTGTAGTTCTGATTGTTTTTTTGGTATAGATTCTGGTCAAGGGTGGTTCAGTGGTCTGGATGGGTATCCAGTGCGGTAAGGGATTCTAGGGGTGTGGGAGGGCTACCTAGTGGTTTGGTGGGGGGGTCTAGGGTGTCCATGGGGGTGGGATGGTCCCTAGTATGGTGGGAGGTCTTTCTAGGGGGTCGAGCTATCTAGAAGTATGGGGGAAATCAAGGGCTGTTCAAGGGGTTGGGGGTGTCTAGTGGGGTGGTTGTTTCTAGGGGTGTGGGATGGCTTTCCAGTGGGTGGGGGTTGTCCAGGGTGTTCATGGGGATGAAAGGGTGTCCATGAGCGTAGGAGGGCTATCGAGAGGAGTAGTGGGTTGTCCACGTGGGTGGGGGTGGGGTGGCGTCTAGGGGGACTCTAGGGTTGGGGGTGGTGCCCAGTGTGGTGGGGGTTTCCCGGGGTGAGGGTGGGATAGCCAATGGGGTGGGGTGGTGTCTATGGTTTCCATGTGGGTGGGAGGGTGTCCAAGTGGTTGGGAGGGCTATCCAGGGGTTCGGGGGCTGTACAGGGAGGTGGGGAGCTGTTCAAGGGATGTCCAGTGGTGGGGGTGTCTAGGGTGTCCATGGGGGTGGGAGGGTGTCAAGGAGGGTGGGTTGGCTTTCCATGGGAGTCGGTGGATTTCCAAGAGGTTGGGGGCTATCCGAGGGGTATCTAGGGGCGCGGGGGTGTCTAGTGGTGTTGATGGGATTCTAGGGGTGTGGGAGGGTTGTCCTGTGAGTTGGGGGGTGTCTAGGGTGTCTAGGGTGTCCATGGGGGTGAGAGGGTGTCCAGGAGGGTGAGAGGGCTTTCCGGGGGTGGGAGGCCGTCTAGAGTTCTCTAGGGGTGTGGGGGGGGGGGGGGGTTCTAGGAGTGTGGGAGTGTTGTTCAGGGTTCTTTGGGGGTGAGAGGTTGTCCAGGAGGGTGGGGGGGGGGGGTTATCCATGGGAGGGGGGGGGGATTTACATGTGGGTGGTGGTGTCCAGGGGCTATCCAAGGGTGTGGGGGTGTCCAGAGGGGTGGATGGGTCTCCAGGGGTGTGAGAGGGTTGTCTAGTGGGGTGGGGGTGTCTAGGGTGTCCATGAGGGTGGGAGGGTGTCCAGTCTAGTGGGAGAGCTATCTAGGGCAGTAGGTGGCTATCCAGGAGGGTGTGGGGGAGGGGGGGGGGGGCTTCCCAGGGGGTGTCCAGTGTTGTGGGTGTCTATTTGGGGGGGGGGCTTAAGGGTGTGGGATGGATGTCTAGGGGTATGGGGGTGTCCAAGGTATCCATTAGTGTTGGATTGTTGTCTAGGGAATTTGTGATATCCAGGAGGGTTGGGGTTGTCCAGGGTGTGTCCAGTGGTGTGGGGGTGTCCAGTGTCGTGGGGGGTTTCTAGGGGTGTGGGAGGGATATCCAGTGGGATGGGGGAGGTGTATAGTGTTTTCATATGTTTATGAGGGTGTCTATTAGGGTTTGGGGGGGGGGGGGTTCTAGGGGTTAGGGTTTACTATGAGTGGGGGGAGTGGTGTAGGGGGCGAGGGTTTCTAGGGGTGTGGGAGTGTAATCTAGCGGGGAGGGGGTTGTCCATTGGGGTGGTGGATGTCCATAGGATGTCTACGGGTGTGGGGGTGTCTGGGGGGGGAGTTCCAGGGTTGTGGGAGGGCTGTCTAGGGGGGTCTAGGATGTCTATGGGGGTAAGAGGGTGTCAAGTAGGGTGGGAGGGCTGTCCAGGGTAGTTGGGGGGGGGGGTTGTAGTGGTGTGGGAGGATTCTCTAGTGGGTTTGGGGTGTCCATGGTGTCCATTGGGGTGGGGGTGTCCATGGGGGTGACAGGGCTATTCCGGTGGGGGGGGGGGGGGGGGTTTCCCAGGAGGGTGGGGGTTGTCCAGGGGTGTTTATGTGTGTGTGTTGGGGTGGGGTGTCATGTGGGGTGGGGGTTTCCAAGGGTGTGGGAGTGCTATCTTGTGGGGTGGGGTTTTCCATGGTTTCCATGGTGGTGGGAGAGTTTTCAGGGTTGTGGTATGGTTGTCAATTTGATTGGCGGTTGTCAAGGAGGGGGGGGGGAAGTCTAGGGTCTGTCTAGGGGTGTGGGGGTGTCCAGCGGGTAGGGGTCTCTAGGGGCGTGGGTTGGATTCACAGTGGGCGGTGGGGGGGTCTAGGGTGTCCATGTGGGTGGTATGGTGTCCAGGAGGGTGGTAGGTCAATCTAAGAGGGTGGGGGATGTCCAGGAGGATGGGGGGTTGTCCATGGGGTGTCCAAGGGTTTGGAGGGCTGTCCAGTGGGGTGGGGGTCTCTAAGGTTGTGGGAGGGTTGTCTAGTGTGTGTGTGTGGGGGGGGGGGTTGGTTTTGTTCTGGACTTATTTTGGTATGTTTTTGGTCTTCTTTGGTAGGGAATAGTTGTGGTTGAATCGTTTTATTAAAAAAAATACTGGTTTTTACGTCAGTAATTTTATAAGCAAAGTAAAAAATTCATTGGAATGGGTTTTAATATCAATTATTTGAAAACTGACAAAATAAATTCATGTGAAATGGCCTTTACATCAGTTGTTTCATAACCAACGTAATAAATGGAATAGATTTTTTTACATCGGTTATTTTGTAACCGACGTAGTATATATGTTTTCACGTCAGTTATTATTTAATAAACGTGATTAAACACATAGCAGGCTAGTTTATCGCATCGGTTATTCAATAAAAGACGTTACAAATGATTCATAGGTACAATTCACTAATTCATTTATATAATAACCGACATAATAAAGTACATACCACCTTGGTAATTTTGAAACTGATTTAATAAATCATGACTCTGATGTGTTTTCCATGACGGTATTTGATGAACCCACGTGAACAATTCATCCAATTTTTTGGTTTAACATCAGTTATAAATAACCTGACATAATGAAAAAATGTTTATAATGTCACATGTCATAACATCGACCAACAGACGAAGTACAAATTAATAAATAACCACATTAAGAACGTTTTCTACACTAGTAAAAAATTTCCCCTACATTTTCCATACCAAAAAATTAGTGTGGAGAATACCATACCCATTTCCATTCATGGGTGTTCAAGTTTATACAAATAAATATCATTATTGGGGACATAAATGTGTTTATACCTCACATGTTTATTGTGTAAAAACATTTAATGAATACTGATTCCTTGTTTTATGATCGATGTGGCACAACTAAGCTTGAGAATGATGTTAAGGTTAGGCGTGCCTTGAATTATGTAGTACTCCAATGCAATGGGAATTACTAACATCATGTGACATTATGTAAGGAAATGATGTAAGACATATTCTGTTCTGGGACTATGATCATTATTGTTTTTTGGAATTTATCCTTGACATATGATAATGATGTACTGTTTTATGTTGTTTCCTTATTTACCACGATACTTTTTTGTTATCATTCTATGTCATGTATATTTATTCATGTTTATGATTCTACCCCTATTACTACCCTTTTTTATTCCTATTGTCTAAATTGTTTCACTCTATTCATTTTTTACAAGCATTATTCCCTTATCATTCTTCATATCTCAGCCCTTTCTTAATCATGTCACTAGATTATCCCATTTAGTTTTATATTCGACCAGGATATGGAACTGTTCAATAAATATTATTTATATATTATTTTAAGATGACATGTAACATATCTAATTCCGCAATACACTATTCTTCTCAATAATATTGGCTTTACTATGTTTCAGGTTATGTAATAAATCAAATATTAATTTTTAGTAATGAAATTGGTTGTTATAGTTTGTATCAATGGAAATGATTTGTTTATTTATGGATTAGGAATACAAAGCTCTAGTTGAATAATTATGGATAATTCAATGTATAAGAAAAAATATGAATTTTTTAAGTATACAATATTATTTTTATCAATGAAATACATTCCTTTATAGATACTACATGTGGAAATGGCTCTCGAAATAATGTATATAGGGGTAAAAACCAAAAATACCATGTTAGGATTGATTTGAATGAGAACTCATGGAAAACTACATCAATTTCTTCACATATGGTGTAACACTATCATGGGATATGATTTGGTAAATTAATAATCTCTTTATTAACCATGAGTGTGGAAAAAATACTCATAAGAATATATTTGATGAAAAATATCACTTATAACAAAGATTGAATCCCAAAAATTCATTTCATAAGAAAATATATGTAACATTTATGTTATCTATTTAATTTCATTGTATTTCATACTATTTATTTAATAGTTTAAAAATAATAATATTTAAATTTCTCAATATTCTATACAATGGTCATAAATAAGAGTAATTGAGATAAAGAACAATTTATTGGGAAATGTGATGACTACCCCAATGTGAGACCCAAATTGATGGGTCCAGGAATCAAAAACATTGTTATGATACTCTATCAGCTTACTCATGTTCAGAATATAATCTATGATTGGGAGGAGTGCTCAAATCCCCATAATAATGAACAAAACAAAATGACATATTAATTAGAAAAATGACCCAAATATTAAACAGACCATGAGATACCATAATCGATGAACAATGGATAGAATCTATTAAAAAGATATTCTATATCCTCTAATGTTTTGAGAATGATAAGGTTATCGTTTTTTATTATCATATAGAGGCATAATTCGATCATTAGTGGCTACTAATAAAGAATAATAGCATGATGATGTGTTCAAACAAATTAAAAGGAATGAGTTATGAAAAATGTTTTTTTGATAAATATCTTCCTCCCATAGTCAAAAAAGGAAAGTGGATTCCGTTCCTTAAATAGGAAGAATCTATCTAGGATATGAGGTGAATATCACAAGAATTTAATGATATCCCACTGGATTTGTCATTACCCCAGAAAATAAGGTAGACACAACTTTTGTGTGATAAAACGTAGTCTATGAAATATTCATGGTGATCCAAGATATTGATTTCTATGGGGGAAATTTTAGTGATGTCTATAATAAAATGGGAGATAGATCAGTGAATTCTAGGCATATCATGGGTATAAAAAGATGAATGCGGGGCATAATTCTGGAAGTCCATTGGATAAATCTAAATATTCCATATAATTTCAAAATCCCACATGTAAATAATGTGGAAAATAGGTGCAAAAAAATTGCCTATAGTGGATGGAAAAATGATTTCAGTACATGAATAAGTGGAATATAGTGTGCAAATTTTTATATGAGAATCCTACCAATGTAATGGGGGAATGGAATGTTCTGGTCAACCGACAAATTTTTTCTCAGTGTGTTAAAATCAAGGAATCTAGAATCATTGCAATCCAATTCATAATGAATAAGGTTTTAAATGATTAAAACCCTCTATGGAAACAAGTGAGATATTTGTCCTTCACAACCACCAAGGTTGATCCCATTAATAAAGTCGTGATTGGTGAACTAGTTATTAATGCCTGAATAGTAAATATATAATTTGATTATAGTTCTATGACACTTTTCATATCATCAATTTTATGTAGATGTTCAGGAACAACATAAGAATCAATGGAAGATGAATCTTTAGGGAAAATGGAAAATGGTTATATTATTTCAACCTAATTATATAACTCATAACCTAGTAAACTTTTTTGGTTCATGATTATATAAAATCATTTAAAAATCTCTTTGGTTGAATCTGAGGAAATTATTTGCATGTATTTAAATTTCCTATATAGATCCATCATAATTTTTCATAGGAAGTAAAAACATAGTGATCCTCACATTTTATATATTAACATTAAATAATTATTTGAGGAGTACATAAAATATTACACAAATACTTTCCCAAAGACCATATTAGTTTTGTTCTTTTGGAATCATTGTAAAAGAAACACTTGTATAAGAGTGGGCTACATTATCTCCAACATTATTATTCATGTCCATAACCCATGTTAGAATCATAAAAAATAATATATAATACTTATCATCATATTGATGGGAATGTAAATAAAAAAATGGGTTATATAAGATGATCCTTAAGGGTAACAAAAGGAGATATCTAAGCATAATCATGCAAATAATGATGTGATAACCTGATAATGAAATTATATGATCATGCCTTAAACATAAAAGAGTATAATAATGGATCAGGGAAAAAATATTCTTTATAATAATAGATTAATATTAATATATTAAAGATAATAATCTATATAATCATAAGATAGGAATAATACATTGAATCGTGGAATACACAAAAACAAGTAATATCATTCCATATATGTCACAGTGTACTGAAAAAACATCATATGAAAAATCAGGGGGAATAAACTAACTTGAAAAGACACACCAATATCCCCAGGTGTATTCCATTTAATATAAGGATAATTTTTACCTATATTTACATAAAATAATGGGTTTACTCATCTACCCATAGAGGTTTAGTTTTTCTTATCTTTCCATATTGTATTTGATTTCCCCATCTTCCAACAATGGATCAAGCTTGTTGAGATGAATCCAATAATTATATTATGAGATAAAAATCATTTCCAAATTAATAATATGGAGATATAGGTCCCAAAACTCTCAAAATGAAATCATAAAGACATTCTGTAGAAGATCGTAAATAATCATATGATATCCTCTCAAGTCAAATTTGTCACATAAAAATGTAATCATATCATTTAATATATAAAATATTATGGTTCCATAATCATTTCATCAATTCATAAGACATTAAAATACGTGGGATTCCTGGTCATAAATGATGAATGAGTTTAAAAAATTTATATCTTGGGAAAGAGAATTGAGTTTCACAAATATCATTATATCAATACATAACCCATTATGAATAATTATATTAATTGAAAATTTTGATCATTTCCCCAAAACCATGACTAAATAAATTGATCAAATAATAGATAGAAAATAATATGGGAATAAATCTTAATTAAAAAATTTAAAATATCCTTTCTTCTAAAAAATTATTTATAAAACATAATTTTTTTTGAAAACATGTTTTATTGAATATAGCATTGAAAACATATAATGTATTCTTTGAATGAAAAATAGTTTAATATACTTTTTCATTTAAATTGAAAATACATTTCATAATTATAAAAAAAAATTATTTAAATTTTTATATAAATTTTTAAAATCAATTTTGAAAACAAGGTTTTTAAAATTCGTGGAATGTGTCATAAAAATGGAAATTGATACAATACTAGTTCACCGATTTGGTAAAATTTGAAAAAAAACCTATGAAAGACTAATCATTAAATATATATGTAAATAATAATAAATTTATGAATAAATTTAAAATACTATGTTCATGGAATGTAAATACACTACACAAAAATACCCCGTGAAGAATAAGGTGTAAATATCACCGAAATAATAGAGAGACTATAAATCTTTGTAGCCTTTTTTCATGTCTCTCATCAAAGTCATTAAAAACACTTGTATAATAAATGTAAATTCATTATAAATTTTCTAAAACCCATATTATTATATATAACACCATATTAGTATTTATATCACCATCTCATTGATAATTACCTATTATGGATGAGTTTCGGGTAATATCCTATTTTATTTTCTCATGTTACTTATTCTGATATATTTTTTGTCCTCAATTATATATCATTATTTAGAGAATTAAAGGAATGATTTAAATACCATTTTTTCATTATATAGTTATTTAAAATAATATTTGAATTATATAAAATGAAATAGATTACATTGTTCGTGGAATTTTAGATCATATGTAAACATAAACAATGTTTTCGTTTCATTATCGTATTGAAATATATAATTTAAATAGACTATATATATAATAGTTATAGTAGAAGTATAATCACATATGTATCACATTTGTTTTTCTTCTGAACCCATCCTTAATACATTCCTTGTAGAGTTTGACCGTATCATATCACTTTGTGGATGCAGTAGTCCAGATATCCCCAAATGAAAATATCGTCATTACAAAAAATTAAAATCATAAAGGAATGAGATATATAAATATTAATGAAGAATAAATACATCATAAATATATTATATATCATATTAAAACATTGTTTCAATCCTAATTACCGTGAATGTGAGATGGTAATGTAAAACTGAATAACATCATTTCATGAGGTGGTAGTTCATCGGACCTAAGAAAAGAATCTTTGTTACCCATTAGATGGAAGAGAATGTAAGTGTAGGAAGATACATTATATTAATGAACTCAGTACATTTATTTTAATGAGGTTATTATATAAGAATTTAATAATATGTTTTGAGGTGATGGATAATGAATATTAAAAAAAAGATCCTCCAGAAGGAAGCTACAACTTATTTGGGTAACTCCTTTTTGTTTGAACCAAAGGGATCCCTTAGATGGATTTATGCATAAATTTATGAATCAGGGATGAATTTAGGGATGTTGGGAGAAGAATTAGGAATAATTTTTGTAATTCAATGTTTTTGATAGGCATCAAAATGTTTGATTGGTTTGTTCCTTTTTATAGTGGAGTAGGAGTGGCATTATTGTATATTTTTTGAAGAGGTAACTCCACCAATCATTTTCCTTAAAAAATTGGCTCCATTTATGATTCCAATCCTATCCAAGGGACCGAATGGTCTGTATATTTCCATTTTATTTCCTTTTTTTAATTTTATAGGCCATTATAAACCTTATGTTTAGTTATTAGTCCTTTGTTAAGAAACAATTTCTCTTAATCACTGAGATTTATGTTAACATATTTCACTAATATTATTGGATAATAACTAAATTGTTGTTATTAAATATATTAAATTGATATGATTAAAAATATTAGAAAATATTTTTTTAAATTATAATTATATATGGAGTATATTATAATTTGAATTAATATCACAGATATGTTGTGATTGTATGTTCTTGAGTACAAATGAATAAAATTTTTGGATGTTTTTATATCAATTTTTTTGAAATGGGTTATAATGTATAAATTTCTATAAATTTATGTATAATTTATAAAATTAAAATTTAAAACCATATTTAAATGCAATTTATCAAAAAATGATATATGAATAATTATCTTTGTGTTAATTTTTTTTATTTTTTAATATTTAAAGAAAAATTAATATTTCTGAATAAGAACAAAAAATTAAACCTAATTTTATTTTTAATTTCAGAATTAAAAATGAATAAAAATTTTCAAATTTCCCCTTATAAAGTTTTTAAAATTATATTTTTATTACTCACATAAGGTTTTAAAGTGAAGTTATTTGATGAAAATAGTGTTTTAAACTATATTAGGACTTCATAAAATGATATGTATTTTAATCAATAATATTTATTTATATAAAATTTTATAATAACTAATAAAAATTTGGTTATTATGATTCATGTTATGATTTTTAAAGGATATTTTATAATTATCTAGTTTATATAATTAATATAATAATAATTTCTTCTATAGACACTCGGTATTTCATGTAACTCAAGAATTATTGGTGTTGGGTGTTGTACAAGATTAACATTGGATATTGTATAATGAATGTCTAAATGAGTGTAGAGTTCAATTAAAGGGAAACAATAAAACTATCTTATTAAAAATAAAATAATAAAAACTCGAGGTGTGAAATTCTACCTCTAATAAATGGAATTTTCTCCTAAAAATTTATCATTATGAAAACAAAAAATGAGGATACATTCTCAACATCATATACTCATTTTTCAACATAGCTTCTTCTAAATTGAGATTTCACCCAAAAAACATTACCTGGTTAGTTGACATGTTTTCCTAAAAATTCTATATATGATACCATATTTATACTTATAATTCCTCATAATAATGATCATGATTCATTAGTATGACTTCTATGTTTATTACATGTGATGTTTTAACTATGTAATTTCTCAGGAGAGATACTGTAACAGTTGTATGTTTTTATAAAAAATGTTTCTTTAAATAATGTTCATTCTTCAATTGATTTCTTTTCATGCAGTCATGAGTTTAAAAAAACTACCTGAAACCCATATATTAAAATTATCATTATAGCATATCCATTAGGTTAGTAGTAATAATTTTAACTAACTTATTAAAATTCATTTTGGATTCATTATATATAAATTTTTTATGAATAATATAAATAGAAATATGAATTTTTTTAGTATATTACTTTTTTTAATTAAATTGATGAGATATATATGTGATATATATTAAAAAATATTTTTTATATACATCCAATGGATATTTTAGTCACAAGGTATTAATAAACCCATATTTAATGTATGAAACCCAATTTTTTAAAGCTCATTTTTAAACCATTGAATGGTGAAACCATTTTAAATAAATATTTTGTAAAATTAATAATTTATATATGTTAAAATGATCATTTTATTTTGATGTGGGATATACAAATTTATATTCCATAAATTTCTGATAATATTTTATAACATTTATGTTTTGATGAATAGTAAAAATACACAAAATTTTAGTTGAAAAATAATTTTTCATCATTGAAATAAATTATATGTTTAAATTATATTATTGAATGGTTTCAAAGTATAAATAGAATATATTTTTACCATTTAATAAAATTTAGTTCATTTAAATTTATTTTACTTTAATGTGAAATGAAAAAACAATTCAATCTTTTGTAATATTTTATCATTTAACATATGATTTCTCATTTCAACAACAGGATTATTTTTAAATTAATTTATGAATCTTATGTGTTTTGAATTTTGAAAATTTGATTCCATATTTGGATTCAGTATGTCTGAATTATTTAAATATCTTTATTTTATTTTCGGGCAATATGTATAGTGACTTTGATATATTTTATTAACATGGTGAAAGGGTAAATAGGTCAATTAAGGGTTAAAATAGTTTCATAAAATTACAGTAACAGTAGTTTTATTATTATTGTATGAATATAATTTTCCCGAAAAAATACTTGTGTTAAAATGGTTTCTATTGGAACCCCCTTGGATGAGATTGGGACATTTAATTTATTTTATTTAAGGAAAACTGCAACATGTCTCACTAAAAATTTAATAATTAAATTTCATTTAATATAATGTTATACAGAAGACAAATTTTATTATAAATAATAATTTAAAAAATAAATGTTTTTTCATTATCATAAAAATATAATTTTAGTTTTAATAAATAAATAATTACCTTAATGTCTTAGACGTGGATGATAAAAAAATTAATTAATTGATGAGAAATCATGTTTTTTTATTAAAATAGTAATAATAATCAAATGGACCAATCACTTGACCAAACCTTATTGTTCAAGTATATCTAAACCATAACCATGAAAAGGATGACTTATTGATCATTTGGAGTCTTATAGAAGAGATTATGAAACTTATATTAATTCATTTAATGTGAACATACATTTTTCACATTCATGTTTTCGAAGAATAAGGTAATTTAAATGTTGGATTTTTTAGAAGATAATTTCAAAAAAAAAGTATTATTATGAAATATAATGGATTATTTTCATAATTTATTGTATTTTCCATTCTTATTCTAAAATAAGTAAATTAATTAATTACACATTATTTAGGTAGTAATAATTTTATTAATGTAGTGATCAAATAAATGATATTGAAAATAATTTAATAAAAGTAGTTTGAGATATTTATTATATAATAATAATTTTATAAGTCACCTTTACACATTTTTGATATAATACAATATTTTTATCCATGTTCACTTTTTTTTAAAAAAAATCCATGAAATAAATAGTTTTAAAATTGACATAATTGAATTATAGTAAAAATATGGTTTTCTTAAATTATATAAACTTCTTAAATAATTTTTTAAAATATAGAAGAATTATAATATGGTCTAAAATATCCTAATCTATTCATTTATTTTATATTTGAATTCACCTAAGTAAATATTTCACCCATTTAATATTGAAATATTTGTTACCCTAGTTAAAAATTAAATACAATAACCAAGTGTTAATGAAAATTATAATTCATTAATTGACACAAACACATGTATAAAATATGTTTTTTTATTACAAACATATCTCATCTTATCATATAAATTGTTACATTTTAGATTTTTTATGTAGGGTTTGATTTTACTATAAATTACTATTTTTGGGTTTCCAAAAGTGTCACTCACCTAAATTATAAAAGGGAACTTCCCCCTTCAAATCATCAATTTATTTTTAGCCTTAAAGCTCATCCATCCCCTACCCATTTCTATTATCACCTTCCCTAGAAACATTATAGTGGTCGTGGTCTTCTTCAAATACCATTTATGTTCTCTAAGAGTAGATTTAGAGAAGGCACATTACAGAAGTGGTAATATCATTTACTGATTCTTTCAAGTTTCATTATTCTTCTACATCCACAACTTGAATAGTTTCTTTATAAAGTAAGAACTCCATTAATAACTATATACTAAGAAGATATTTTGATATTGTAACAACCATAGTATAAATTCTACCCACTTAAGGAAAAATGAAATCACCACACGTGCGTACATATGGATTACTGTCTCCACGCTGTGGTGTAATCCTCTATTCACCACAACCTTACATAGATGGGAATAATGATGGAATTAATAAATATATATACAATTAATATAAAATTATATTGATTCTTAAATATACTACACTATCCAATTCATTATCATTCAATTATTATCAGAATTATATCATCACTAGTGCGTACGTACGACTTACCGTCTCCAAAGTGCAATGTGATTTTTTCTACCTAATCTTCATTAGCGCATGATTATATAAATGAATTGAATGAATAAATATGATATATATTATACTAAAACCATTAATTAAATTATATCACTATAACCAAAAAATATTTATAACAACTTATCTGACAAAACAAGCATATGTACATAATGCAGTTAATACCCGAATAATGAGTAAAATTGAAATGTTGCTCACAAATAGATTAACATATAATCATAAATGTTATCATAAAAATTATTGTTATTCAATGATAAATTTGTAAAATTATTATTTCATTATACAGGTGGTTTAAATACATATGAATCATATAGTATCTATGGTATGGTGTAAATTTTCAAATCTCATTTTTATCTGAGATAGATTCACTACTGGAAAAATGGCCTATACCCACGGTTCAAAACCGTGGGTATAGCCCCCAAAAACTGTGGGTATAGGCTATACCCACGGTATTGGGAACCATGGGATGGAATGACATCGGTATAGGTCCCCAGCCTACACCCACAGTTTTCCAAAACCGTGAGTATAGGTGTTCTACCACCGTGTGAACAAAATATTCCCAATTTCCATTATGTCAGTGGATTTTACCCACGGTTTAAAAACCATGGGTATAGATCCTAAAATAATGCCATGGGTGGGTTTCGATCCCGTGACCTCTTCACTGAAAAGTATCGCATCTAACCACTACCCTACCATCAATTATGTGTATATATATTTTCATTTAGTTAAATATAGTTATATAAACTGTGGGTATATAGGGAAGAACCATGGGTATTGGACTCCCGCCAAAAATAATTCCTTCCCGCGAAAAAAAAAATTTACCGCGTACATATGGGAAACCTATACCCACAGTTTTTCAAAACCGTGGGTATAGGTTTTTTATCGAAGCACTATCCGCACGGTTCTCCCGAAATTCGTGGAGATAGTAACCCCTTGTACCCGCGGTTTTGTATAACCGTGTGTATTGGTCTTGAAAATCGACCTATACCCACGGTGTTCCAAAATCGTGGGTGTAGGAGGTACATATCCCCATAGTTTTGGGGAAAACCGTGGGGATAGGTCCATTTTCAAGTAGTGATTATTCCCTAGTATTTACTAGGGTATATATATCATCAAATTCAATAGAATGTGGTGAGTTCAAGAACTTATTTTACAATAAGTAATTTCCTTGTATTCATCATAATGATATGGAGATGGATTTCCTTGATTATATTAATAAAAGGATAATGAATCCATTGGTACCTACGAATCAAATTTTAATAGACATTCATGGTACACTTCTAGAATTGTTATCCTACCTGAGAGTAAAAATGATAGATTATTTAGTGTCTTAAAACAAAGTCTCTGGAGGTAATTATACATAAGGGACATAAATGCATATGAGGAAATTTTTCAATGGGATCTGATGGTTGAGATGAGTATTGGAGTAACCCATCAGTCATATTGTTTTGATAAGTAAGGAAAATGATATTTAATGTAAAATCTAATGAACACACTAAAAAGCAGATGTTTTTTCCATTATTCTCATATTGTGGAGAAAATAATGAGATGACTATCTAAAAGTGACTAGTAGTATTTTTATGTGCGGAAGATATAGTCATTTGGTAGTTGAATGCCAAAGTGATAGAGAAATGATGTCTAATAAGGTCAGCAATGAAAATCCAGCAGATAATGAACCTCCTACACTTCAATTCACCAAGTTAATGTAAAATGGGAATTATGCCAATCAATTCCCTATTTCAAGGGTTATTGATGAAGATCAACATCATCATACTCTTAAGGTGAAAGAAAAATTAATGTGACATGAAATCACTCTTGGAGACATGGTGTATGATAATGAAGTGGTGAAAGGTACACTTCCCATGAAATCAAAAGCAGAAAATGTTTTATTTGATTATGGATCTACCTACTATTTAATTTATGATGAATTTTATAACGGTATCACCATATCATATCAACATTTATATTTTAAATTATATGTGAAAATCCCTAACGGCACAATGGTTGAATCATATATTTATTATTCTTCTCCAATAGATGTTTGCAGGAATGGTATTCCTACAAGTCTTGTGATCCTTCATATAGTGGAATTTGATTTGATTCCAATAGTGGACTTGATTTATTTATATGGATATCATATCAATTTTTAAATAAGGTAAGTCACATTTCAAATACCATATCAGTATATGATCATCTATCGATGCAAGGATGAATATAACCATCTAGTAGAAATTTATTCCATCTTATGGGAATTTATTCCTATAGATAATTGTTATTTATCACAATGGTTTGGGAGAAACTGATGAATAAGAATACAGAAATTATACGATAGTTTTATGATTTCATTATGGAGTAATTTTTTGGTCTTCCAATAAATCATCATGTATTGTTTTCAATAGAACTCATATTGGGTGCAATGTTTATATCAAAGACACGTTATATAATGGACTCAATTGAGTTGCATGAATTGCAGAAACAAATCCAAGGGAATCTTGATAAAGGATTCATATGACCTATTGTGTCACCATGGGGAGAACATATTCAGTATTTTAATAAGAATGATGGATCAATGAGTCTCTGCATTGATTATTTATAACATAACAAGATCAATATCATGAAAAAAATTTCTCTTCTTGACTTTGATGACTTATTTGACCAACAACACAGAGCTCAATACCGTTCCAAGATTGATCTTTGTTTAAGATATCATAAATTAATGCTCTAAAAGGTGGATATACTAAATATGACCTTCTATACAATGTATGGACGCTATGAATTTATAATGTTGCCTTTTTCAACCAATTCCCCCACTCTCTTCACAGATCAAATGAATACAGTCTTTAGAGACTAACATGATCAATTTTTGGATGTCATTATAGAAGATATTTATTTTTATGTGAAGCTTAGGGAAGAAAATGAATACCACTTGAGAATTGTAATAATTACCCTGATAAAGGAGAAGCATTGTGAGAAATATTCCATGTGTAAATTTTTCCTTTATAAAGTTTAATTTTTGGGTCAAATAATCTCAACGGAAGGGATACCGGTGGATCCATCCAAAACAAATTTTGTTGAATTTTTTCTGAGACCAAATACAATAACATATATGAAAAGGTTTTCTTGTATTGGCTAGATATTATTGATGTTTTGTGAAATTTTTTTCACAATTAACTAATCAACTCGTTATGTTGTCATGGAAAGGATATATTATTGTTTGGACAGAGAAATGTGATGATAAATTAATAGAACTAAAAAATGGTTTTCCAGTGAACCTGTGCTCACACTACCATATAGTGGAGAAAGGTTTATGATCTACAGTGATGAATCCCTGAATGGACTAGGATGTGTTCTCATGAAAAATGTATGGTTTTATATTCTTCCTCATGATAGTTGAAAATCAATGAGAAAAATTACCCAACTCATGGTTTGGAGTTAGATAAAGTAATAATTTCATCAAAGATAGGGAGGCATTATCATTATGGTGAAATTTGTGATATTTATAATGGTCATAAAAGTTTAATTCTTTTTCTCACAAAAGGATATCAATATGTTCCAAAGAAGTTGGTTGCAGTTGATTAATGATAATTATTTCTAATTACATTACTACCCAATGAAAGTATACAAGTTGGAGGAATCATTGAGTCGACCAGACTATAGAAGCTTACCCATGATAATGGTCACAAAAGATCCAATTTTTAAGGATTTTCAAAGGTTGGATACTGTAAATTTTATGTAAGGGAGTAAATATTATATTTCATAAATCAATGTTCAACTATCTATTAGAGTAAATATTATGGAGAGAAAGAAGAATGATGTAGACCTACAAAAGAAGTTGAGAAATGTTATGGGATTACACCTTGATTTTGATGAAATAATAAGGTTCTAGAACTAGGTTTGTATTCCTACCATAAAAAAATTAATGAATGAGATATTAGAAAAGGCTCGTAGACCTTCATTCTCTATTAAACCGAAATTCCCAAATATGTATGGGTGCCTAAATGATTATTATTTTATTGGTTTTGTATAAAATGTGATGTGGACAAATATTTCTCTCGATGCTTGGTTCGTCATCAAGATAAGGATTAGAGGTATAAGTCTACGGGGATATAAAAATTATTACCCATACTATAAAGGAAATGGTAAAAAATCACTATGGGCTTTATTTTAAGACATACCAACACATCTAAAAGAAATAATTCTATATGGGATATCATTGATCTCCTAATGAAGTTAGCACAAATCAACGCTTTTAGAGAGGATTTCACTCTTGATTATCTTTCATATATATATGTAAAGGAAGTCGTAAGATTGAATGGAGTAGCACTATCTATTATATCTCATGGGAATATGAGGTAAACCAAGATGTTCTCGAGAATTCTTCAACATGATCTAGATACATAGTTATTTTTTAGTGCTACATATCAAATTCTTTGATAGAAAATAAATATGAGAGGACAAATCAAACATTGGAAGACATATTAAGAGTTTTAACATTTTATTTCAAAGGTGGTTATAATAAACACCCACCTTTAGAGAAATATTCTTACAATAATAACTTTAAATTTATTGTTCATGTTGATCCTTAAGAATTCTTCAATGAATAAATGTGTAGAATTCCCACATTCATGGATGATGTTGGGGAATGAAAGCTATTAGGACCTAATCATGTAGACGAAATAGAAGAAAATTCATTTCTATTCAAAAACACACATGGGAATATTGGAGTTGAAAAAGAAGTTATATTGACAACAAATGAAAAGACCTATAGTTTGAAGTGGGTGATATGGTGTTACTACAAATATATCCCTGGAAGTGAGCAGTGAGGATTGGAATTAGTGGAATGATGAGACTATGGTATATGAGTACTTTTGAAATTTTGGATCATGTTGTTAAGGTAGAATACCAATTTTCACTTCCACTAAATATCATTTATGTTCTTGATGAGTTCCATGTATCTCTAAATAAAAAATAAGTACTCAATCCTCCACATGTACTAACCTCAGAAGTTATAACGTTAGAGTATGATCTTTCTTATGAAGAAGAACTGATAGAGATTATGGATCATAGATAAAATGTTCTACAAAAAAAACACCCGCTTAGTTAATGTTTAATGGAGGAACCACTAATTTGAAAAACATACATCGGATCTAGAGGATATGATGACGGTGGGTTATCTCTATTTGTTGGTATCCATGTGAAATATTACAAGGGAGAAATTTAGTTTATTTGGGGTATAATGTAACTCCATGATGATTTTTATAAAATTATATTTTAAATAATGATTATTCTTTAGTAGAATAAATTGAAAAAAATCGTGAAATTAAATGAACTAAAGGACACCATTATTTTACAATTACTGTTTTATTCATGATGTTATGTTAGTGAATACAATTATAACATTATAATGAAAATGAATTTTGAATTCCCGAGTGATCAATTATTTATGAAAATTATAAATAAATATTATTTTTTGATTAAATTATTTTTATTAATGATATTAATGATATTTATATGTTTCATATACATAATAAAATATTATTTATATTCATTCAATGCATATTTTAGTCATAGGATATGCCTTATACACTATATGATGTACAAAAATTATTTTTTTGATAGGTTAATTTTACACCTTTGATTGGGGAACCCTTTTAAATTATTATTTTGATAGATTAATTAATTTTATATGAAAACATAGATAATTTATTTTGTATCGGGATATAAAAATTTACATTGGATTAATTTATTATATTTTTTGGATATCTTTCATGTTTTGATTAATAGTATAAATATGTTAAATTTTAATTGAATTTTTTTTCATTTAATTTTTTTATATGGTTTTAAAGTATAAATTGATTATATTATTTTCATTTAATTTAATTTAGGTCATTTGAATTAATTTTTCAATAATCTCATATGTAAAAACATTTAAATCTTTTTCAAATGTTTATCCTTAAAAACTTGTTTTCTTATTTCAACAATGAGATTAATTTTAAAATAATTACTGAAATGTATGTGTTTTTAATTTTAAAATAATGGATTCCATATTTAGAATCATTCGGTGAAAACTAGGTAAATATATTTATATTATTCTTTGTAAATATGAATAATATTTTCAATAATTTTTATGAACATGGTAAAAGGGTAAATTAAGTAATTAAGGGTAAAAATAATGTTATAAAAATACCCTAACACATGTTTTCATATAATTGGATGATTTTAATTTTCCAAAAAACATAATTGTGTCTCAATTTTATCCATTGGTACTGAATTGGATGATATTTGGACATTTAATTTATTATTTTTAAGGAAAAGTGAAATTTGTCTCACTCAAACATTAATAATTAAATTATTTTTAATATAATATTATAAATAAGATAAATAAAATTATAAAAAACGAATTTATATATAAATGTTTTTCATTATCATGAAAATTTATATATAATTTTTTGGAAATAAATAATTTCATTAATGAATTATACTAGATGACGATAAAAATAATAGATAATAAATCAATAAAACAATTTTTATTAAAATAAAAATAATAATAAAAATTTTCTAATACTTGAAAAAAACATATTGGTTGAGTATATATAGACTACAAGAATCCAAGGGTAGACTTATATAATATTTTGATTCATATTTTAAATATTATGACACATAAATTCTTTTATAAAGAGTGAAGATAAATTTGGTACATTCATGATTTAAAAGAGTATGGAATTTTTAATTTTTTGTTTTTATGAAGATTAATTCAACTAAAATAATTATTTGAAATATAAATAATTTGACTTCATCATATTATATTATTGTTAAATTTTATTTAACAAATATGTATGTTAAATAATTACACAATATTGAATTTTTATTTATTTTATTTTTGACAAGATCAAATTAATGGTATACAATATATTTTAATAAATAAAATTTGGTATAATAACTATGTAAAATAATTTATATATATTACCTTGCCCCCTTAGGGATATAATAAAATATTTGGATTGAGGTTCAATTCATTATTAATAATTTCAAAAATCCATGAAATAAATAGTGTCAAAACTAATCCTATTTATATTTTGTCAAAATAATGTTTAAAAATATTATTTATAAACAATAAAATAGTATTAATTATATAGAATAATTATCATATTGTTTAAATGTTCTAAATAAATCATTTATGGTCTAATTAGATTCAAATAAGTAAATTTATTACCCTTTTAATATTTAATATTTGTTAACCTAGATAAAAATTAAATAGATTAACTAAGTGTCAATTAAAATGATAGTTATTAAATTTATATAAAAACATGTCTAAAATATATTTATTAATGAGATTAAAACATTATATAATATAATATTATAAATTGGGACATTTTTTAATTTTTTATGTGTGGTTTTATTTTATTATAAATTAATATTTTTGAGGTTTCCAAAACTGCCCCTCACGTCAATTATAAAAGGGAACTTCCTCCTTCAACTATTCATTTCATTTGTGCCATCATGCACAAATATCCCCTACCATTTACCTTATATAAATCACTATAAATATTCTAGAGCTCCTTGTATTCTTTAAATACCATCTCTAGTGTTCTAAGAAGATATTTAGAGGAGGCACATTGAGGATTAGGTAACACCATTTACCAATTTTTCTAAATTCATTCTTATTATATTTCCACCTCATTAGTTGTTTCATTATAAAGTTATAAATCTATTATTACTTATATACATATAGTTTATTATGATTATCAAAAAACCATACTCCACCTCTACCCATACTTTGAAAATCTTATTGTCGTGGGTGTAGCCAGTGAGATATGCATGGAATATATGGTAGAAATGACTTCCCTCTTGGATACATATTTCATTAGGAATAATTAATTATGGGATCAATTGAGAAATGGTTTTTCAAATGTGTGAAATTTTAATGTGAATAAATTTGTAAATTTGAAAATGGTTTGGTTTTCAAAAATGGTAAAACATGGAAAATGTGTAATTATAGAAAGCCTTGTTCTAATAGTGTTGTCTAATGCGGTTTTAGATTGAAATATTGATGTCTACGGATGTAAGACTCATAGTTGTTTGTTTTCGGTTTATAGAAAGGGCATTGGGTTGGCATCATAGAGACCAACTAGAAGTGGTCGATGAGAACATGGTCTCACCTCAGCCCCAGGTGAACCAACAATTAATCTGAAGCATAGTCTAAGAATTGAATGTTGTGGGAAGTCTGAATAGAGTGGAAGTGAAAAAGCATGTTGATTATACATATTAGATTTAAAAGAAGGATCCACCCATCTTTAGGGGTGATTCGGATCGGGAAAGGGCAAAGTCGTGGCTGTCAAGAATGAAAAAAATTTCAAAGTTCTTGGGAACTATAGTTGAGATGAAAGTAAAGAATGAAACGTATAAGCTAAAGTATCTTTCTGTTCAGTGATGAGAGTTGGTAGTCCAAACAGGAATGGTCCATGGTATGACCTAGGAAGGCATTGAACAATTCTTTAATAAACAATTATACGAAAATATATTTAGAATAGAGCGCAAAATTGATTTCTTTAGTCCGATGCAAGAGCATATGTCTATGAAAGAGTATACAGAAAAGTTTATGAGCTTAGTGTGGTTTGGACCTGAGGTGGTGGGTTTCACGTCGTTTAAGGAAAGGATCTTCTAAGCAGGGATTAGACAAGAGATCCATTCAAAAGTATCAGTGTTGTGTAGTAGTGATTACACAGAGATGGTGAATTGTGCATCAGTGGAAAATATAGATCTTTTGGGAGCTCCAGGAAGAGGAAGCATGGTGGTACATATTGGGAATAGTGGGAATCTAATGCTGGGTTCAATAGATTGAGGGAAACATATTACTAAGGCTGAAGTATGAAAAACAATCTGAATGCTGTATTGGTAAATCTTCCTGCGAATCCCTAGAGAAACCCAGGATGTTTTTAGTGTGGATATAAGACACACATCAAGAGGGACTGTATGACACAACCTCGATCATGTCACAATTTAATGTAGATAAGTAATATTTAGCACTAGTGTAGGAATGCTCTGAGGTCGGGTGCACGTGACACTCCTCAGTGATCATAGATGTTATATGTTTTGATGGGACATGGAAATCATCATACCCCTCATCCATGGAGCAATGTCGGACATGGTGATTCTAAGAACACCACAACTCCTCAGCATGGCAATAAAGGGAATAGTGTGGAAACCTAGGAGTTGTTCGGAGCCAAGCAGGTTGTGGTGAATGATCAGTCGGGACCATCCAGGGTGATATGTACAATTTTATTAAATTCTAACGTAATGCATGTGCTGTTTGATACGGGTGATTCACGCTCTATTATTACTTCAAGTGTGTTTGAGTTACTGGGTTTATGTGTGGAAATGATTCCTTTAGTTTTGAATCATTATACTCTTTTGGGTCGATGAGAGTTTCGAGCATTCTTGTGTAGAGCATGTTGCATCATTGTGGGCGAGGATGAGAAAATGTGTAATTTATCAGTTCTTGAGATGGATGGGTATGATGTAATTATGAGAATGGATTGGCTGGTGGCGTATAAGACCTACATAGACTATAATGCACAAACAATATATTTTACGACACACAATGGTGTTAGACATCTCTTTAGAGGAGAGAGGCATGAAAGGTAGGGTGCAACGGGATTGTTGGCACCAGCAGTGGGAACGTTATCGTATCATTTGGTAGTGTTTTCATTTGAATCGGTTGAGGGTGTTGAGTAGAGTGTTCTTCTGGCAGTGGTGGATCAGTTCATGGATGTTTTCTCAAAGAATTATCTGGGTTACCACCCGTAAGTGAAGTAGAGTTTACGATTGATATCCTTCTGAGGACCAGTCCTATCTCACTTACGTCTTACCGAATGGCACCTAATGAATTGAGGGAATTGAAGTTCTAGTTGTAAGTGTTAAAAAAATGTTTTATTAGGCCTACAACGTCTCGATGGAATTTGATTATGTTGTTTGTTAAAAAGGAGGATAAAACATTGAGGCTCTGTGTTGATTAGCACAGACTTAACCAAGATACAATAATGAAAAGATATCCACTTCCAAAAATTAATGATTTGTTCGACCAGTAGAGGGAAGCCCAGTGGTTCTCCAAGAACGAACAGAGGTCATGATATCATAAATTGTGGGTGAGGAAGGATGATTTTCCTAAGACATATTTCTTAATTATATACGAACATTAAGAAGAAGTGTTTAGTCCCATTGGTATAACGAATGCACCAGCAGAGTTCATTTCATTAATGAATCAAATAATTCGGAGATATTTTGATTCATTTTTGGTCGTGTATGTTGTTGTTATTTTGGTGTATTCAAATAAAATGGTGGAGCATGAGAAGCACGTGGAAATAGTGCTCAGGATCTTGAGGGATCATCGATTTTATGAAAAATTGTTAAACTGGGACTTTTGGTTACATGAAGTCTGTTTTCATGGCCATGTGAATTATGAAATGGGTGTTTAAGTGGATCGAGAAAAGATAGAGATTATTATATCGTGGAAACTTCCAAACAATGTGTTTGTTGTATGGAGTTTCCTCAGTCTAGCTAGGTATTATCTGCGTTTTGTTCGTGATTTCTCATATTTGTCTTCACTGATGGCATCTTTGACAAGAAATAATGTTCCATTCTAGTGGAATGAACAGTGTCAGCTGTATTTCTAAGAGCTAAATGGTCACCTTACATTAGCACCAATCATAGTTTTTCTATACTAGGAAAATCTTACGTGGTATATGTCGATGCATCAGGATCTAAGTTGGGGTTTTTTCTCGTGCAAGGGAATCATGAGGTTGTGTATGGATCACGGCAGTTGAGGGTTAATGAGAAGAACTACCTGACACATGATTTTGAATTGGAAGTAGTGTTCCATGATTTGAATGTGTGGAATCATTATAACTTCATTGGAAAATTCACAGTATATACAGATGATAAGAGGTTGAACCACATTTTCTCACAATGGGATTTGAACTTGAGGAAAAAGAGATTGATGGAATATCTACAGATTTTTTATTTTGACTTGATGTACACACTGGGTAATGGAAATTTGGTTGCATATGCATTAAGAAAAAAAATAATATGCTTAGGTGGTGAAAAAGGCAATAGACCAGTGTCTGTTGATGTTGATTATGACTGACATGTAGTTTGAATGTGAGGACCACAATGATAGAGAAATCTTTTTTCCAATTTTATTGATTCCTGTCTTGGTTGGCCTGGTTAAAGAGGCACAAATATCTGATTCTAAGTGTTTGAATATGATGTCGAAACTCAATGTTCAGGGGACCGTTGAGGGTTGGTAAATGAATGGAGATTCAGTTTTTTGTTTTCCGAATCAGATGGTTGTACCAGTTTCGTGTGAGGAGGATCTTCTCAGGGAATAAAATCATTTTATTTAGGTTTTTCATCCTGGAATTCATAAAATGTATAATGAATTGACAGTGCAGTTATGGTGGGCTGGTATGAAAAAAGAGTGGCAGAGTCTGTTTTGAGATGCTTGGCTTGAAAGTAGGTCAAAGTAGAGAATCAGTGGTTTGCGGGAATATTGCAGTCTTTACCAATCCCTGTTTGAATGTTGGAGAAAATTGTGATTGATTTTTTGACAGGTCTCCCTTGAATGGTCAGAAAGAATGATTCCATTTTGGTGATAGTGGATAGACTAACGAAGTCGGCCCATTTCATTCCAATTCATGATTCTCAAACGGTGGAGGATCTATCAAAAGTCTATATTCGAGAGGTGTTAAAGAGGCATGGTGTTTCCGTTTCTATCGTATACGATCATGATCTGAGGTTTAAATCTGATTTTGGGTAATCCTTACATCAATCCGTTGGAACTAATATGACCATGAGTATGGTGTATCACCCTCGGACGGATGGTCAATCTGAGAGGACGATCAAAAGATTATAGGATATGTTTCGGGCTTCTGTCATGGATTTTAGTGGCTTGGGGGAGGATCACTTGTCATTTGTTGTGTTATTTAACAATAACAGTTATCAAGCATCCATACATATGGCTCCATTTGTAGCATTGTATTGTTTTTTGTGTCATTCTCCACTATGCTGGGTGGAAATGGTTGAGTCCTCATTGGTTGGGCAAAGCCTTTACTAAGAGACTACAGAGAAAATAAAGTTAATCAGGAAGAGAATTGAGATGGCTAAGAGAATTAAGAAATTTTATGCGGATCATCATCGATGGTCATTTTTCTTTGTGGTGAGTGATCATGTTTTCATGAGGATTTACCCTAGGTTTGGTCATCATCTATTTGAGATGCAGGGAAAATTATCTCCAAGGAATATTGGACCTTTTGAGATTCTTGAGCGGGTTAGTGAGGTGTCTTATCTGTTGGCTTCACCAACTAGGTTTAGTTTGGTGCACAATGTGTTTCATTTGTTGTAGTTGAAAAAGTATCAACTGGATCCATGCCATGTTTTTCGATGGGATAATGTTGAGCTACATTTGAATGCATCGTTGGTGCACGTGACAGTGTGGGTTGTGGATAGGCAAGAGAATGTCTTGTGGGGTAAAAGCATTGTTCTAGATTGGGTTTTGTGGTGGCATGGCCAGATTCAAGGGGAGACTTGGGAGCGGGAGAATGAGATGGTCGAGCAATGTCCCGGGCACTTTCAGAGAAGGGTGTGTTCTCTAAATTCTGAGGACAAAATGTTCAATTGTGGGGAGAATGTAGAACCCCCAGTATGAGGTATGTGACACTTGTTTCGGTTCGTTTTTGATTTTTCAAGTGGTTGGTTGATGTTTGGAAAATTATGGGAAAACATTTAATGTTTTGGAGGTTGTGCAGGAGAACAATGTCTGAAAAAATTGCGTGGACAACCCAGAAAAAGATGCACCCATGACAGTGGGCTCCGAAAGGGCAGCACATGGTTTTCCATACTATGTAGGCAAGTCGTTCAATGTCCCTAGTTGAGATAGTGGCATCCACACAGTTGGCACGTAGTTTTCCAATACGTGTGGTGAAACTATGAAGCCACTTAATGTTTGGGTTATTAAGTCCCGGGCCACATGGTATTTCTTATTTTTCCCTCATTCTTCCTCCCACTCGATGATCTCTCGGGATTTTCGGTTATCAAGTGTTGGAGGGACTCTCCCACAAATTTTGGAAGCAAATAAAAGTGGTTTCAAGGTGGTTTGAAGGTGGTTTATCCTAGGTAAATCTCTCCACGTAGTTTCTTTGTGTTTTCCTATAGATTTAAATCTCTATCTCTCTCGGGTTTCTTGATCTACAGTCGTTGTGTGTAGATTTAGGGTTGTGGATGCCTTGGGTGTTGATTTCGTCGGAACCCTAAAGGTAAGAGGCTTCTTTCTCGACCCAACATAGTAGAACATATTGTAATTATTTCAAATTGAATGTGTGGTGTTTAATTTATTGTGATTTGGTTGTTTATCACTTGTTGGAAACCTTCTTGAGTGATGGTTATGAAATCTGGAAAATTGGGGATTTTGAAAGAGTGCTTTGGTTCTTAATTTTAAAAATATATATTTTAAAATGGGGATTTTTTTGGAGTTGTGACACATGGTTTGGATGAGATGTTATCAATAAAAAGGAATATTTTATTGAAGTTAGGTGGCTATTTTGATATTGGTTTATTCATTGGTTTTTAATAAAACAACAGTTGTATTGAAATGGTTTGAATTGGTTGAACACCCTTGTTTTTGTCATGATGGTTTTGTGTGTTCACGAGCATGTGGTACAGATAAAGGTTAAGGGTCTCTCCCATCATTAATAGGGTTGGTAAGGGTAAGGTCTCTCCCCCATAAAAATGTGTATGTGGGACGGATAAAGGTTAGGGGTCTCCCCCATCATTTACGGGATAGATAAGGGTTAGGGCTCTACCAAGTCAAAGGGGTCATGTAGGACAGATAATGGTTAGGGGTCTCCCCCATAATTAATGGGATAGCTAATTGTTATGGCTCTCCCTCATAAATTAGTTCACTAAGGGAGTCTTAGTGAATGTATTACTCACCTCTCGTGAGTATAGGGGTATCCAGGTTACATGGAGGGTTGGTTGTGTGGATGTGCGGAATGAATTGGGTATGTCAAAAGAATATTGAGAAATGGTTTGAAGGGTAGTTGTGATATTTTTTTGAAAAAAATAAATTTCTGGAAAAATTGTTTTCAAATTCACTGGTATGCTTTTGGTTATAAATTTTTTTAGAAACTTATTTATATTTTGTTATAAACATTTTTGGTAATTTTTTTATAGACTGTTTTATATAAATGTGACTAACTTTCCTATCCTAGTTGAATGAGTCGGGTTTTCATTTCTGGAAATCCTATTGAGTATTAGTACTCTCACCCATATTTGGCACATTGGTGCTTTTTCAAATGTCATATTCCATGACACAAGTAAAGGTTAGGAATCTCATTACTAGTGGTTTGTTGTGATGCTTGGGAGATGTGGTGGTGCTTGGAGCATGGATCTTGGGGTGGATTCATTGAGTGTGTCTTGGTTTATTTTGGGACACTTTTTTAGTCATCCTCATATTACTATGATATTTTGTTGGTTGTATTGTTTTGTGGGTTTTATTTTGGAATAGTTTAGTTCCCTTTTGGAAATATATGAGTTGCTAGTTTTGTTCACATGAATCACACAGTTTGTTGATAGTTGATCATTTGGTTGGCTTGTTTTGTCTCAAGTGAAAATCGTTCCCCAAAAATTTCTTGAAGCCCTCGGCATTTATTTCCAGCCATTGGCGCATTGGGAATGTCACTTAATGCCAATTATCCCTCACCGCCTCCTCAAGCCAATGAGGTAGGTGCAGGGTGCTACACTTAAGACTATTTATTTTTCAGCTAATAATATAAAATAAAATTTTGATGATATAAAAAAACCACACATTTCACATTACATGAATTCAGTCATTTATGTGGTCTTGTGATTTCTAGGGATGATATAATAAAATTAAATAATATTTATCTTCATCTTTGTAGAAAAATAAATACACTATGTAGAATAAACCCCTTCATCATTCTCTTATATATCATTCTCATCTGTCTTCCATTCAAAACTAATGAGAACTACTAAAGGTAATTAGAGATGATTAAGGAACATTCGAGAACATGTTACACTTAGTGACTAGATTCTACTTATATGGAACATTAAATGACTTATAAAAACTCTTTATAGATTATAAATACTACTAATTCAAGGTTAGGGATAATACATTCTCATTTAATTAATAATTAAAGGGTTATTTTTAAAATGTTATAAAATAGAACAATAAATTTTAAGAGAAATGACCTTCATTTTACTTCACCATTAACAAACCCTGATAGAGACTCATAATTTTAATTGACATTACACCATCACATACTCAAAATAATTCAACTAAACAAAATGAAATGATGACGAATTCCAATGAAGTAAAATCAGATAACCGAGATCGGACCGTATTTTTTCAAAAATATATGTATCCCTTCCAGTAGACAAATAACATCCTTTACACAATACATCTATTATGTTTCATTATATTCAATGACTTTCATAATCCACTACAGTCATTCCTCTACTTCATAAAGATTATTATTTCCAAGAAAATAGAATACATGTTGATCCATGTAATCCTAATCAAGGATTTATAAAACATAAATTTCCATATGCAACACTCTAATATATGTCTTTAATGAATTATGAATTACATAATCCATTATAATGTCATATTAGGAATTATCTATAGACATATACCTTTATTTTATTATTATATTCTTTTATAGATGTGGACTCTTAATAATGTGAAACAATATCCCAATAATATCCTATTTATTAATGTAAACATAAACATTTGTGTATAATTTGAATTTGAAAAAAACATATATCTCTTAATAGTATGAATAATAAAAATATTCCATTAAAAAAATTGAGATAATATATAATTTTAAAAATAAAAAAAATAAAAAAATAGATTCTAGTACATTATATGTTTTTATTGGTGGGTTCCGCATAAAAAACAACTTTATGTACATTTTCTATAATTACATATGGATAATTTAAAATATAATTTTTTTATCTTCTATACAATATATTATACATTTCAGCATTTAAATATATATGGTATTTTCCAATAATTACATTTCATTTTAGATGATTATATAGTTTCAATGGTATAATGAAAATATAAAGGATCTATGGTATTAATAGTTATAATATTACCTAAAATTGTGAAACATCATGCTGTCATGAGACATATGATGTGTGACATCAGGTGTTTGGTTCTCGTAATCATTGAGACATCATATATTGATGTACATACATTATAATTTCATGTTGATCTTTCCATGACTACTATCCCTCCAATAAGAAGAAAAATATAATTGTGACATTCATAGTTTCTATATATGGACACATGTATATATATCCTTACATGAGACTATCAGTAGAGAATACCACTTTATTAAATAAATTTTTACATTATGAAACCCAAGAAATTTGTGATCTTTTATTTGTATATTACATTGGATTTACCAGTAGTTGTGTAGAAATGATATAATGACCAAGTTATATGTTCACTCTAATTAAAGGAATTGATATCATAGTCCTAGATGATTAAAATGGTAGAACGTTCATGAAATCATTGGGAATGGTAGTTTAACATGTTTTAATCTAGTATGGATGACTAATAATAAAGAGAGATTAAATAATGAAACATGATGTGAATATTTTATTTGGATGAATAAACATAGGATGTAATTATATTAAATAGTGTGTCATTCTACTAAAATTTATTATCATATGTATTTAGGGACCTTGATTGATTTTTTGGATTCACTATTGTTCAAAAAAAAATTGGCACTACAATCATCATAAGGGCCTTGTGGTTTATGCACATTTCTCATTCATATGTCAGACCTATCAAATGAATTCATATTTTGGACATTCATGTCCCCAACATGTGGTCTTGGAGATGCACGAGTATGAAAATTCATTAATATATTAATAATGTAATTATAATTTGACAGTCATATAATTTGATTTGGATTTACCCATTTTGTATAATACTAGATTTTTATGTGAAAACGTGAAAATATTTTTTACATTAATATTGAATTAATATTAATTATTCATTTGTTAATTGAAGTTATAAATATTGAATTTAATGGAACACTTTTATAATGAAATATATTTTTTATATTAAATTAATGTTACAAGAATATTAATGAGTCATTTATAACAAATAATAGAATTATAGATGGGTTTTAATGATTATTTACCAGGTAATTAATTTTTTGGGTTTTAGATATGTTTCTACATGTTAAACTCCTCTATATAAGAACATTGAAGCTATTTTTTGACTAGTTATTCAAAAACTAGAATTTTATAGAACATATTTCTACTATCATACATCATAGTGAGAAAATTAGGTGACCCAACCAATTGACTAATTTTCTCTTCTAATGTTTGAAGGAACAACAAGGGAGTTGTCACCACATCTTTATTGATTCATCGAATGTCATATTCATCACCTAGATATAAATGATCCCCATTAAAATAAACATTTAAAGATCATGTGGATGATCAAGATGGACCAGACATTGATTCCTTCATGAATTACTCTCCAGTGTTGAATGATCTTTTCTAGTTTCAAATAATCTAATGTTTCAATTTGGTCATTTCATTCATGAATTAATGCTTCATGTAACATAGTAAGGTAGAATATTGTGTTTCTCATCACTATAGACAATGTAGTTAAGTCCACTTAGAAAACTTTTTATCTAATAGTATGCTACAACTAAATTCCATGATACCAAAAATTGATATTATAGAATACACATGAACTAAAATGAATATATTAATTAATTTCATTTAATTCAGTTGTACAGAATCATAATGGACTCATTTTAATAAATCATCATCTATTCAGATATCAAAAGGTAAATGTTATGTCAATCTGATTTTTGAAATTATAGTCGAACAAATTTGTTTGTTTATTAAATATATTTAACACACACACCCACACAAACACACACACACACACATATATATATCTCATTTTTTTAAAGTGTTGTATCTATACATTCTATAATGAATTACTATTTATTAAAGAGAGCGCCAAAAATAAATATGTTTCAATAATATTGTAAAATATCAAAAAAATAATAATACACTTTTATATAGTATTTCAAGAAAACACCAATGGATAATAAAAACAATAAGTTAATGGTGGAAGTTTACAACACTAGAAAACAATTTGAAATTTAAAAATGTGAAGGACATAGAAGATGATATTCCTAGAAAATGAAAAATTGATTATTGAAAAATGGGTAAATTTTTCCATCATTTTTGTGTCTCCCCCACCCAATGATAGGTGAGACATTTTTGGACCCATCCTCCTACAATAGTTAAGAGTGAAATTATTTTTAAGTTTTTTTACTTTTATGTTCATGGGTGTAAATTCCTCCCTCCCAACCCCACAACCCACATCAGGAATTGTGTTTACTAATATTATTAAACATAATTATTTAACCAAACGACATGGCCAAATTCCATATGTAGAATTCTCAATAACCATTTTTCGATGTTTATGGCCCACACGTGTACTTGAATTTTTTTTTCAAAAAAATTAAATATTACAAAATTATATTCTCAATTAATTTGAATATTTTAATGGACCTTGAAATTAATAATTTAAGTTTTTAAAATAGATTAAAAATTTATCATTCATTTAAAATTTACTAAACTAGATATTATTGAAAAATTAATTTTAAATCTCATATTTATTTCTAAAAAAATAATCTTGATCATAGACCGTACAATTTATGATTAAAAATTAATTTATTTAAATTATAATTTTCATTATATGTGTTGAATTTCAGAATTAATTTATTTTTCAAGCATCTTTTTTTACTACATTTTTCTTATAATAACATGATTATTCCTTAGTATTATTCTATATATATTTTATTAATTATCATTTATCTTGGTTTAATAATGATTTTCAGATAATATGTTACCAATATGAGATGATATGGTATTCTAGATGAGACAATGATATCACTAACATTGGTGCAATCTGTAAGAGTAGTAAGAGAAGATTCAGGTAATCAATCCCTATTTTCCGAGATATTGAATTTATTCGCAATGAATTGACCAATTGTAAATCCATTAGATATGTCATTTTTTAATATAAATATTAAATATTATATTATTGTTTTGTATTAATATAAATGTATATTGGCAGAATTAAAAAAAAAACTAAAATGAATAGATTAAGACATATAGAATGATTTATATTTATTTCATTGCTATCTTGTGAGTGTGATGACATATTATGGGAATATCAAATAGAGAAATAATTATTTTTTGAAATATTAAATACCATAAATGAAATAATATGTTCTGATTCCATCCATTTGTAAAATAATAATAAAACAATGTGTATGTGATGCTCCTCAACCCCAGATAAATATTTCAAGTACTACATGAGATTTTTAAGATATCAGTATTCCATACTTGAAAATAATAGAAAAAAAGAAATAAACATAGTTATATTTTTCCATAATTATAGGGAAAGCATTCAGTAAATCATTGTAAAACACCCTATAAGATTTACCTCACTCAACAGTTAAAGGATCTATGAATCGATGTAGTTGGCTAGTCAAAAGAATACATTGAAACACCCAGAGTAGTAGGGTAGCAATAAATTTATCATTAACTATAGGTTTTATAGAATAATTACTCTTGAATAAATGACAAAATAAAAAGTATAAACATATAAGTCTGGGGAACTATGGATTAATAAAATATTATGAGATATTTAATAATTTATTTAATTAGAAATTAAGATAAATTAGTATTATGGTGATTATTTTTCATAGATAAAATATCAACGACTATTTCATTTCATTGTAACTATGATTAATAGTCTATAATAATAATATCTTGTATAGACAAAAATTGTAGATTTTATTGGATATTTTTCATGTTACTACACCACAAACAGTTGATATATGTTCATGATGTAAATGTTAGTATTTGTATGGTGTGGCTTTAATCTAATAGGATCAAATTGGTCCAATCACTATTAAATGTTATCATCCTAGATTTTTTACATCTTTGTTTCTCAACATTTATTTAAAATTACAACATAAATACAATGAATATGTATCTTACGACCCTATATGATTTTGTTTCAAATCTTATTAGGTTTAGAGTAATACAAAAATTATATCATTATGGTGAATAACTAGATGAAGAAAAAGGATAAAAAATTAATGTGTAATCCTGTGATAATGAAACCAATGAACTACCCTCACAAGATGCAAAATATATAGAGCTAGTGAAATTAATAGGAGTATTTCATCGTTTCATGTTACAAGACATGGTACGTGAAGAAGAATTTAATTATTTCCAAAATGAAGAATGTCATTTCTTTTACCGTAGGTATATTTATACTTGATTTAAGATTTCTATTATCTATATGTTGGTTATTAGAATCAATATATGGATAAAATTTTTTAATTTATAATCCAAAACCATGTATATTTCAAAAGAGACCAAAATGTAATGAGGATATTTGATCAACTAATGGTGTCAGAATATAAACCATTGTAGTGGGGTATTTTCATCATAATTTTATTAGTATTTTGGATCTTTTTTAAAAAATTATTATTATATAAATTTGGTTACCTGAAGTATAATCTCAATGTTAAGATATGATCCCATGGGTTTTAATTTAATTTTTTTAAAAATAAAGGTTGTAGAAGTTAAAAAATATATAATACATTATGTAACACTAACTATTAACAAAATATTGTATACACATGAACTAGAAAACACTATATATGATGTACATGACTAAACCATTTTAAATTAATAATATAACACCAACTTGTGGTACATACTTATTGTTCATATAAATTGGATGTTTCTAAAAAAGTTACATCATGTAGGGTATTTAAAATAAAATAAGATAAATTTTTTTGATGTATGTCACACTTGTTTGAAACAGAAAAATACCAATGATACAGTCATTTTGATACAAGTAAGGTCTAAATTACATCATTAATTCATTAATAATTGTGTGTGTCATCTTTTTATGTTATATAAAAGGGATGTGTAATACCCCAAGCTTCTACGATACGCTTCTCTTTGAATAATGTGATAGCGTGTGTTGTACGCAACACCGAGTTCTAACAACCAATCAAACTAGCCGTTATGAATAGTAATACCTACATTTTGAAATTATATATTTTATATTTCAAAATGGACTTCATTTTTGGATTAGGATTATCGAATTTAGCCTATGATGAAATTTTGGTACTTTTCGGATAACTTTAATATTTTGATGAATAGTGAAAATTACTAAATTTTAATTAAAAACAACTTTTTTATTCAAAATAATTAATAGTGATATATTATGAATTTGAGTGGTTTTAAAGTATATTTAGAATATATTTTTACCATTTAATATAATTTTGGTCATTGGACATAATTTTACAATTACACCGAACATAAACAAGTGTCAATCTTTTGATAGTTATTATCTCTTAAAAACACGGTTTTTGTTTTGACAGCGGGAATTAATTTTAAATTAATTTCTTCCACTTATTTGTTTTGAATTTAGAAAAATGGACTCCATATTTGGAATCAGGATGTCCAAATTGTGTAAATAGGTAACTTTCATTTTTAGACATTTTGAATAATTAATGCGGTAAATATTTTATTTACCATGGTTAAGGGAAAATCCGGTAAATAAGGGTTAAAAAATAATATTATAATAATACTAAATTACCCTAAAACGTGTCCTAGCCTTATTGGTTGATACAGGTTCGAACATAGGAATCTTTGGGTCAATTTTGGGACCCCATGGTGCCACTTGTAGGTGATAGGGACATTTTATTATGTTAAAATGAATACAAAAATGACACAAGCATATATCTTTTAGAAAAACAATTTTTACATAAGGATATATATGTTGGATTTTAGATAATAAATATTCATTAGAAAGATAAAAATATTTCCTACATAATGATATATTATTTATAATTTTTATACATTAAATAATTTAATTTATTTATTACACAATGATGATGAATTAATTACTATAATAGTGAAAAATTAAAATAATTGATATTATAAATACCAAAATAAATATAATATTAAACTTTTAATGTATTAAACTAATTTTATAGGATAATATGATATATTAGGATTGATTTAATTGACTTTTTCGAAGTAATCAATCTGTTATGAGTTTCACAAAAATCAACTATTGAATAGTGTCAAAATTGACATAAATGAGTTCTTAAAACAAATATTATATTATTAATTGATATTAAATTCCTAAAAATCTAAGGTTCTGCCAAAAGTCTTATATCATGATAGGTTCATCATTAATGGACCACTTGGGGGTCTTTTTTATGTATATAGTAAGTTTATTAACCATATTATATAAAAATACAAAGAGACATTGTAAAAGTGAAACTAATTAACTTAGAGTTAATACTTAAAGATAAGGTTAATATAAGTACCCAAACCTGTCTAAATTCTATTGGTTGAGTTGTTTTCGACCCATCACCACCTTAATCTTTTAGTAATAAACTTTGGAGCCATTTTAAACTGAATATGAATATATTATAAACTAATATCTCTAGCTTTTCCAAAGGTGCCCCTCACCCCTCTTATAAAAGGGCACTCCTCCTTCCCACTTATTCACACCATCAATGCCTTTTGGTTCGGCCAAACTCTGCCCAAATACTCTCCCAAATTCCATAAATACAACCTAGATGCCTTATTTTGATCATAAAGCCAACCTAATGAGCCCTTTTGATCAAATCAAAAGGAAGAAACCGAAGAAGAGGTAATGATTTCACCACCCCATTCCAAGTTCCTTTCTTCTTACACTTCTTATTTCTTTATTGTTACCATTATTAAATAATAACTACAGTATCATATATATTATGTGATGTTATTATAAATATGGTACAACCATATTCAGTATTCTATCCACCCTTTGAATAACATGTCACCATACCTGCGTACGTACGGCTTACCGTCTCCACGTCATGGTGTAATTGTTATTCAATATAATATTATTTGGATGGGTATAATAATGATGTGTAACTCATGTAAATAATAAATATAACATGTTAATGATTCTGTATATATGATATACCATCCATTTATATATTATTTTAATATCAAAAGAATGATATTGTCGCTCGTGCGTACGTACGGACTACCGTCTCCACGAACACGATGAGATTCATTCTCCATCGTATCCATTCAAGTATAATTATCATTTGATGATTTAAAAAAGGATGTTTATGGACTTGATATCATTCTGGATATGAATAATATAAAACCTATCCTTTTCAAACATGTCTTACGTAACAAAACATATAAAAGAAAACAAGTAAGTTAACACCCAAAACAATGATAATACTAAGATATTATTATCAAATCAATATTAAAAGATCATATATGATATAATATTAATGTATATGATTCTTGTATAATTTAATAAAAAATATTTCACCATTATACCGGAGGTTAACCTACCCCAACCAAGGAAAATTACAAGGTAAGGGTTATTTCACAATCTCTTCATTATCCGAGGTTGTTTATATGTAATAATCTACTGGGATCTCTTTATCATACACATCCATGTTTTCTTAAAAATGTATTTAAAAACATTTTTATAATTTACAAGAATAATGGTTAAAGTCATTTATACCCTTGTTTTACTTTTTGTAAGAGGAATGTTTCTATCGTTTTCAAAAAAAGGCCCTTTTGAACATTTTCGACAGAATTAAGGTAAAAATGATTTTTTTAACTTATACGGTGGGTGCGGTTATTTTCTGCCATTATATAATCTTCAAAGCTTTCCATACAAGATTATTAGAATATTTTCAAATGTTTTATTTTATATGGATCTTAAATGATTTCAAAAATAGAAAGAGATATTTCTCTAAAAAGAGTTTTGATTTCATCTATGTCAACATCCTTTGATGGATTTTACGCTTATTTGAAGTTGATTTATTATGATACAAAACTTCAATATTGTATTGAAGTTTTTGTGATATGTTTGACTGTGGATGTGCTATTTTTTTACCATTCATAGTTTATGGTCAAATTATTGACATTTCGTATGCTAGTTTTAATACGAATGTTTATGTTATGTTTAAACCTATTCATATGAGGAATGCATTGGACTTAATAAGTGACGGGTGGAGCCCGCTATTGCTCCTCGATGCATCGGTAGGTCTCACGAGACAAACTAGTGTCCTGGCACAAGGTCGTGGCAAAATCTTATTTGTATTCTTGGCATGAGGCCTTGCCTATGTGGTTATGATAGTCTGGCATTATGCATTCCAACATTATGAAAGTGGTTATTGATATTGCATGTGATTATTCGATTAGTAGAATATCCATGTGAACAAGTAAATAGAATTATTTCATTTTATTTTTTCCATACTATTTTGAAGTTCAAGTTTAAAAGGCTTTTGTTTTAGTAATGCATTTCCTTAAATGTTTATGCTTATTTTGAATGTTCCGCTATATTGTTATCCTTACTGGGCATTTGAGCTCACCCCTTTTCTATGTTTTATTTTTTCCAGGATGTGAAGAAGTATGATATGAATGACCTGCAGGGATATTATGAGGGGATAATAGTGTGGACTGTGGAGACATTATGTTGTTGTAGTAGTTTTTCATTTTATGATGTAATGTAAAACTTATTAATATATCTAGTGTTTCCAAGGCTACTAAACCAATTGGTCTTTCGAGATTTGATCTTTCTTGTGATCATGTCAATGTTATGTAATAATGCACCGACTCTGGGTAACTAGGGTCGGGGTGTTACAGTTTGTATCAGAGGAAGTTTAGTACAAACCTTAGAAGCTAGATTTAGATAAACTCTGATTAGAGCACGTAGACCTAAGATGAACTTTGAGGATTAGTATAGAAAAACTTTCTAGAATTTTGGTATTGTACAGATTTTGTGAGTTTTCCGAGAAATACATCCATGTCTGCATACAAGCATGTAGAGGTGGCTCTGGCACATATGTACCTAGGGGTAAAACCCGAAAACACTGCTTTGAGCTAGACTCGAACGGGAACTGGTGCACGACAACGCGCCTTGCTGCACTCTTGGTTACGACACTCCCGGGGGATATGATTTGGATAACTCTCATTTTATTTACAAATAATTATGAAGGGTTTATGAGTATATACATCCTCAAATAAAACATTCTTATGATTATTGATTATATCCATAAATAGTTCAATTTATGTTAAGTATTTTATAAGTATGGGATTGTGTATTTTGATTCATAAACTGATCAAGTTTATGCCATTGTTTAGAAGTGCCGCCTATTGGAAGAAATGGAAACTGTATCAATGCACGCACTCCATGTAGGGATTTCCCTCCTGCTCAAGATAATTATAGTGGGGTTGGTGATGCAACTGGTGTCGATCAACTAATCACCATACTGGGACAACATACTCAGGTTATGAATAATAACCTTACCCGTATGGAGCACCCTGATCCACAGCGTGGAGGATCAATGTTAGATCGATTCATGAGGCAACAACCACCAACGTTCAATGGGAGTAAAAATCCCTTAGTAGCTGAGCAATGGATAAATTCCATAGAGAAAATATTTCAGGCTTTGGAGAGCAGTGAAAGGGAAAAAGTTATCATGGCAGTTTACTGCCTCACTGGAGATGCTGATCAATGGTGGTCATTGATTCAAAACATGAAGGAAGATGATGAGGTATCAAATATGGAATGGAGGGAGTTCAAATATCTATTTTTAGAAAAATAATTTCCTTGCGACCATCAAGCAGACATGGAAAGAGAATTTCTGTGTCTGAGACAAAAGGAGGATGAGAATGTTACAAAGTATGAGGCTAACTTTACAAGGTTAGCAAGGTATGATGGAGATTATATACGTAACCCATGAAGTAAGATTGATCGTTTCTTTGATGAGTTAAAACTATTTCTCCGTCGAGCATTAGTCACACAATCCTTTTCATCGTACGAAGACATTGTCTCATGTGCTATCAAGACCGAAAAGGAATTCTCTAAGTCTTATGACTTTAAAGAAAAGGAAGAGAAGAAGTGACCTGCTGATCAATCTGGGAATGGAAATAAGGGGAAGAAGGGAAAGGTTGAATATCCATCCTGTGGTAAATGAGGGAAGAAACACCCTGGTACTTTCTTGAAGGGAATGGGAGTCTGTTACAAGTGTGGTGAAAAAGGCCACCAAGCTCGTGATTGCAAGGGGAAGAAGGAAGCTGCCAACGTTCGGTGCTATAATTGCAGAGAGATGGGGCATTATGCAAATGCATGTCCTAAGCGTCAGGAGAACTTACCTCAAAAAATCCCAATGGATCAAGGCCAGGCTTATGCTATCATTACTGCTGAGGTAGAAGCTCCGAAAGACGTGGTGGAAGGTAATTTAATGGTTTCATCAAGTTTAGGAAATGCATTATTTGATTCTGGATCATCGCATTGTTTCATATCTTCCCAGTTTGCTAAGAAAATTAGATATTTCCAATTTGATTTAATAAGGGAGTAGTCAGTTAAAACTCATAAGGGAAGAATCATTGCAACAAAGTTTTGTGAATCAGTCCCCATTATATCACATAAATGTTCTTTATCTGCTGATCTCATCATCATACCTATGATTGAGTTTGATATAATCCTCGGTATGGACTAGCTTTAGGACTATGATGCAAATATTTATTGTAAGAAGAAAGAGGTTACGATTCTTGATGATAATGATAAGGAACACCTTATCTTTAGAGCAGAATCGTCACCACCTAATTCTTATTTAGATCCACCCTCAATAGCTCAACTAAATTCAATTATTGGGGAGGATGAGAATGAAATAACTGTGGGTGAGGAAAGGAATGTTCAAATAGAGGATTTACCTATTGTGAAAGAATTTGTAGATTTATTTCCGGAAGATTTACCTGGACATCCTCCAGAACGAGAAGTTTAGTTCTCCATTGATTTGATTCCTGGATCATGGCCTATATCGAAGACCCCTTATAGAATGGCCACTATAGAATTAGTTAATCTAAAGAAACAACTAGAGGAATTGAGTAATAAGGGATTTATTCGCCCTAGTGTTTCTCCATGGGGAGCCCATGTTCTTTTTGTTAAAATGAAAGATGGATCTATGAGGTTATGTATCGACTATAGGGAGATCAATGCTATAACAATAAAGAACAAGTATCCTCTACCACACATTGATGATTTATTTGACCAACTGCATGGAGCTCAATACTTTTTAAAGATTGACCTTCGATCTGGATACCATTAGTTGTGTGTGAAGAAGGAAGACATTCTGAAGACAGAATTTCGAACTAGGTACGGGCATTACGAGTTTACTATAATGCCGTTTGGATTGACTAATGCACCCTCTGTATTCATGGATCCGATGAATAGAGTTTTCAAAGAGTATCTCGATGAATTTTTGGTGGTATTTATTGATGATATCGTTGTATACTCTAAAACCTATGAATATCATGAAAATCACTTGCGCATTATCTTGAAGACTCTGAGGAGGCATGAATTATATGGGAAGTTTAGCAAGTGTGAATTCTGGCTTCAGGAGATTTATTTTCTTGGCCATATTGTCTCTAAAGATGGAATCTATGTTGATCCTTCTAAGAACAAGGCAATCTAAGAATGGCCAGAACCTACCAGTATAACTGAGGTACGTAGTTTTCTTGGTTTGGCAGGTTACTATCAACGTTTCTTCTAGAATTTTGCCCGATTGGCTAACACATTAACGAAGCTCACACGTAAAGGGTGTAAATTTTTTTGGACAAAAGAGTGTGAAGAATGCTTCGAATAACTGAAGAGAAGATTAGTAAATGCTCCTATATTGACTCTACCATCGGGGAATGATGGGTTCATTATTTATAGTGATGCATCAAAGAAAGGACTTGGTTGTGTCCTTATGCAGAATGATAGAGTTATTGCCTATGCATCCTGACAGTTGAAAATTAATGAACAAAACTATCCTACTCATGATCTCGAGTTAGCAACTGTTATCATTGCTTTGAAGATATGGATTCACTACCTCTATGGTGATAAATGTGAGATTTATACTGATCACAAGAGTTTGAAGTATATTTTCTCACAAAAATAACTCAACATGATGCAAAGGAGATGGCTTGAATTACTCAAGCATTATGATTGCATGATACACTACCACCCGGGGAAAGAAAACATGGTGACAAATGCTTTGAGTAGAAAAGACCATGGAGTTTTGAATAATATGAGATTTGAAAGGGATCCAATTTTAAATGATCTAGTGAAGATGGACATGGGAATAACCAGGGAAGGTGAAACATCAATGATTTTTCAAATGGTTGCCAAACCATCTTTACTAGAAAGGATTAAGAGTTCTCAGACCGATGATGAAGAATTTCAAATGTAGATTAATGCTGTGAATGATGGGAGATAGAGAGACTTTGTGTATAAAGATGGAATTTTGAAATTCGGGAAGAGACTTTGTGTTCCTGATATACCTGATCTAAAAAGGGAATTGTTGGATGATGCTCATAGTTCCAATTTCTCTATACACCCTGGGAGCACCCAAATGTATAGAGATTTGAAGGAATATTTTTGGTGGGACAACATGAAGAGGGAGATTTCTGATTTTGTGTCAAGATGTGTGGTTTGTCAACAAGTGAAAGTTGGAAGGCAACAGCCTGGAGGAGTCATGCAACCTCTTCCCATACCGGAGTGGAAATGGGACAATATTACGATGGACTTTGTCATGGGGATACCAATGACTCCTAGAAGGAATGATGCAATATGGGTTACTGTTGATCGTCTTACCAAGTCAGCACATTTTCTTGCTATAAGAGAAGATCTACCCCTGGAACGTCTAGCAAGACGATATATTAATGAAGTTGTGAGACTTCATGGAGTACCCCTATCGATTGTTTCTGATCGTGATCCCCGTTTTACTTCAAGATTTTGGAAAAGTCTTCAGAAATACCTGGATACTGAACTTCATTTGTGCACTGCTTACCACCCTCAGAGAGACGGACAATCAGAACGGACCATTCAGACCTTAGAAGACATGTTGAGGTCTTGCTCACTTTACTTTCATGGTATGTGGGATCAATATTTACCATTGGTAGAATTTTCCTTTAACAATAGATTCAATTTGAGTATTCAGTTGGCACCATATGAAGCGTTATACGGAAAGAGATGTCGTACAACAACCTGTTGGGATGACGTTGGTGAAAGAAAACTTGTAGGGCCAGAACTAGTGGAGGAAATGGTGGAAAAGGTGAAGGTAATCCAAAATCACATCAAAGCAGCTCAAAGTAGGCAGAAGAGCTATGCCGATAATCGAAGGAAGGATTTGGAATTTCAAGTCAGTGATCATGTTTTCCTGAAGTTATCTCCATGGAAGGGAGTCATACTTTTTGGTAAGAAAGGTAAATTGAGTCCCAGCTACATCGGACCTTTCGAAATTCAAGAACGAATTGGGGCTATGGCTTACCGATTGGCAATGCCGCCAAGTCTGTCCAAATTTCACGATGTGTTCCACGTATCTATGTTGAGGAAATACATGCCTGACCCAACGCATGTACTCACCTATGAGGTGTTCGAAATGGAACCCGACCTTTCCTATTGTGAAGATCCCATCAGGATTCTTGATACGATAGAACAAGTACTGAGAAACCGGACGACGCGTCTGGTAAAAGTTTTGTGGAGAAACGATAAGATGGAAGAGGCAACGTGGGAACCCGAGAAACATATGATGAAGAACCACCCGAGTCTATTCATGTGGTAGTATTCTTGAAATTTCAAGGACGAAATTATTTGAAGGAGGGGAGAATGTAACACCCCACGCTTCTACGGTACGCTTCTCTTTGAATAATGTGATAGCATGTGTTGTACGCAACACCGAGTTCTAACAACCAATCAAACTAGCCGTTATGTATAGTAATACCTACTTTTTGAAATTATCTATATTTTATATTTCAAAATGGACTTCATTTTTGTATTCAGAATATCGAATTTAGCCTAAGATGAAATTTTGGTACTTTTCGGATAACTTTAATATTTTGATGAATAGTGAAAATTACTAAATTTTAATTAAAAAAAACTTTTTTATTCAAAATAATTAATAGTGATATATTATGAATTTGAGTGGTTTTAAAGTATATTTAGAATATATTTTTACCATTTAATATAATGTTGGTCATTGGACATAATTTTACAATTAAACCGCATATAAACAAGTGTCAATCTTTTGATAGTTATTATCTCTTAAAAACACGCTTTTTGTTTTGTCATCGGGAATTAATTTTAAATTAATTTCTTCCACTTATGTGTTTTGAATTTAGAAAAATGGATTCCATATTTTCAATCCGGATTTCCAAATTGTGTAAATAGGTAACTTTTATTTTTAGACATTTTGAAAAATTATTGCGGTAAATATTTTATTTACCATGGTTAAGGGTAAATCCGGTAAATAAGGGTTAAAAAATAATATTATAATAATACTAAATTACCCTAAAACGTGAAATAGCCTTATTGGTTGATACATTTTCGACCATAGGCATTTTTGGGTCGATTTTGGGACCCCATGGTGCCACTTGTAGGTGATAGGGACATTTTATTAAGTTAAAATGAATACAAAAATGACACAAGCATATATCTTTTAGCAAAACAATTTTTACATAGGGTTATATATGTAGGAATTTAGATTGTAAATATTAATTAGAAAGACAAAAAGATTTACTAAATAATGATATTTTATTTATAATTTTTCGACATTAAATAATTTAATTTATTTATGACACAATGATGATGAATTAATTTCTATAATAGTGAAAAATTAAAATAATTGATATTATAAATACCAAAATAAATATAATATGAAACTTTTAATGAATTAAAATAATTTTATAGGATAATATGATATATTAGTATTGATTTAATTCACTTTTTTCGAAGTAATAAATCTATTATGAGTTTCACAAAAATCAATTATTGAATAGTGTCAAAATTGACATAAAAGAGTTCTTAAAACAAATATTATATTATTAATTGATATTAAATTCTTAAAAATCTAGGTTTCGGTAAAAAGACTTATATCATGATATTTTTATCATTAATGTACCACTTGGGGGTCACTTGGATGTATATAGTACGTTTATTAAGAATATTATATAAAAATACAAAGAGACATTGTAAAAGTGAAACTAATTAGATTAGATTTAATACTTAAAGATAAAGTTAATATAAGTACCCAAACCTGTCTAAATTCTATTGGTTGAGTTGTTTTAGACTCATACCCACCTTAAACTTTGAATAATCAACTTTGGAGCCATTGGAAACCGAATATGAATTTCTTATAAACTATTATCTCTAGCTTTTCCAAAGGTGCCCCTCACCCCTCTTATAAAAGGGCACTCCTCCTTCTCACTTCTTCACACCTTAAAAGACTTTTGGTTCGGCGAAACTCTGCCCAAATACTCTCCCAACTTCCCTCACTACAACCTAGAGTCCTTAGTGTGATCATAAATCCAATCTATGGAGCCCTTTTGATCAAATCAAAAGGAAGAAACCGAAAAAGAGGTAATGATTTCACCACCCTTTTCCAAGTTCCTTTCTTCTTCCACTTTTTCTTCCTTTCTTGTTACCATTATAAAATAATAACTCAAGTATCATATATATAATTTGATGTTATTATAAATACGGTACAACCATATTCAGTATTCTATCCACCCTTTGAATAACATGTCACCATACGTGCGTACGTACGGCTTACCGTCTCCACGTCGTGGTGTAATTGTTATTCAATATAATATTATTTAGATGGGTATAAAAATGATGTGTAACACATGTAAATAATAAATATATCATGTTAATAAATCTTTATATATGATATACCATCCATTTATATATTATTTTAATATCAAAAGAATGATATTGTCGCTCGTGCGTACGTACGGAATACCGTCTCCACGAACGCGATGAGATTCATTCTCCATCGTATCCATTCAAGTATAATTATCATTTGATTATTTAAAAAATGATGTTTAAGGACTTCATATCATTATTGATATGAATAATATACAACCTATCCTTTACAAACATGTCTTATGTAACAAAACATACAAATGAAAACAAGTAAGTTAACACGCGAAACAACGATATTACTAAGATATTATTATCAAATCAATATTAAAAGATCATATATGATATCATATTATTGTATATGATTCGTGTATAATTTAGTAACAATTATTTCACCATTATACAGGAGGTTAACCTACCCCAACCAAGGAAAAGTACAAGGTAAGGGTTATTTCACAATCTCTTCATTATCTGAGGTTGTTTATATGTAATAATCTACTGGGATCTCTTTATCATCCACATCCATGTTTTCTTAAAAATGTATTTCAAAACATTTTTATTATTTACAAGAATATGGGTTAATGTCATTTATACCCTTGTTTGACTATTTATAAGAGGAATATTTCTGTCTTTTTCAAAACAAGGTCCTTTTTAACCTTTTCAACAAAATTAAGGTAAGAATGTTTTTTTTAACTTATACGACGGGTGCGGTTATTTTTGGCCGTTATATAATCTTCAAACCTTTCCATACAATCTTATAAGAATTTTTTCAAATGTTTTATTTTATATTTCTCTTAAGTGATTTCAAAAATAGAAAGATATATTTCTCTAAAAAGAGTTTTGATTTCATCTATGTCAACATCCTTTGATGGATTTTACGCTTATTTGAAGTTGATTTATTACGATACAAAACATCTATATTGTATTGAAGGTTTTGTGATATGTTTGAAACTGGATGTGCTATTTTTATACCATTCATAGTTTATGGTGAAATTATTGACATTTCGTATGCTAGTTTTAATACGAATGTTTATGTTATGTTTAAACCTGTTCATATGAGGAATGCATTGGACTTAATAAGTGATGGGTGGAGCCTGCTATAACTCCTCGATGCATCAGTAGGTCTCATGAGACAAACTAGTGTCTTGGAACAAGGCCTTGGCAAAATCATATTTGTAGTCTTGGCACGAGGCCTTGGCTATGTGGTTATGATAGTCTGGCATTATGCATTCCAACAGTATGAAAGTGGTTATTGATATTGCATGTGATTATTTGATTAGTAGAATATCCATGTGAATATGTAAATGGAATTATTTCATTTAACATATGCCATACTATGTTGAAGTTCAATTTTAAAAGGCTTTTGTTTTAGTAGTGCATTGCCTTAAATGTTTATGCTTATTTGGAATGTTCCGCTATATTGTTATCCTTACTGGGCATTTGAGCTCACCCCTTTTCTATGTTTTATTTTTCCCAAGATGTGAAGAAGTAAGTTATGAATGACCTGCAGGGATATTATGAGGGTATAATAGGGTGGACTGTGGAGCCATTATGTTGTTGTATTAGTTTTTCATTTTATGATGTAATGTAAAACTTATGAATATATCTAGTGTTTCCAAGGCTATTAAACCAATCGGTCTTTCGAGATTTGATCTTTCTTTTGATCATGCCAATGTTATGTAATAATGCACCGACTCTGGGTAACTAGGTTCAGGGCGTTACATGATGTATTTTCATAATTTTTTTCCTTCAATGATGAATATAATATGTATGAATATATATACAATATTGGTTATATGTATTACTACTTTTCCATGTATATAGTATATTTACATGTTGTTAAGAAGAATGGGCATATAAATATTGTGTCACATTACTCAAATAGAGGTGTAGACTATATCAACCATGAAATTGTTGATTACATATTGGTTTGGGTGTAATATATAAAATCTATCCTCAAAATAAACCATAGGGGAAAGAAGTTACTAAAATAAGTAATTATATCTTCATTAACATGATTCGATCAATAATGATTAATTAAATTATTCCATTATAATTTTTGAGATATGTGATGAATAAAATGTCATCTTAACTTATATGTGTACCAATATAATAAAATTGGTTTTCATTTATGTTCTTCTTTAGAATGAAAAGAAATCGTTATGACATACTTGAATGGGGAACCGATCTTTTTTTCAAGATTATATCTATTGAGAAATTAGTATCTAGAGTCATGAATTTCATATAAATTGGTTATACTAATTAATCTTAATTATAATACCTATATAAAAACCTATAAATAAAATGTTATTGCGGAAAGGCATCCCTTATTTCTTGAATGTGGACATATTTATGATTGAAATTAGAAAATATTTATTAAATTATATGATTTGGATTCTATAAATTAATAATATTATGTATGCGAACATACTTCATAAGGGGATGTTGGAGATGTGGATGTTCATGATACATAAGAACTGATTAAAACTATGTTAAAAGATAAAAAACTAGAGCGTTATGGTATTCTAGTTACTCAATCAATTGAGATATTACACATTGTGAATTATGTACCTCTATGTTTGATGGAATTTTTAGAGTAATATAATGATACTGACTGTAATAAAGGAAAAAATTCTTATAGGAATGCATGTATAATTATCTGGTTGGGATATTTATGGGCCCTATATATGATGTAAAATCAATTAGTTGTAAATGAGTTCTTAAAATATATATTACATAGATGATAAACTAAATATATTTAAACAATTCCAGTTTATGAATGTTTTTCATGAATTTCATGCAATATATTATGATGATACCTTCTCATTTCATGTGATTATGAAACAAATAAAAATATTATATGAAATTACAACATTCTATTATTATGAAACATTGACAATAGATTTAAAAAATATATTCTAAATGTGAAGTTGGTTTTAGATAAATATATGACCAAATATGAAGGTTCCTCTAATTTATAGATTGTATATAATTCTTTCTACTGCACATACCATTTTAGGGGTTAGACCTGGTATAATGATCATTGAGTGATCATATTAATGATTCAAAAAAAATATTCAATATATAAAGTGAGTCAGGTTTGAATAATATGGTTAATAGAAATTCCATTATTTTCTAGTATTATATATTAGTTGCATATTACTTATGCTATATAAATTTCATTCCCTATAGTCTGCTAGGACATAGTCAAAATAACTATTCTCGATGAATGATATCAGTGAACTACCATAATTATTGGCACCATTATCTATCATGATATATCTAATAGTAATATTGGGATATATAAAATATTATATATTTAAAAGGCACTAAAATTTGTTTAATATTTAAAAAACCAATTCAATGATGTGAGAATATAATATAGATGTTTTTTCACTTTATGTAAAATAAAATTTTTATAAAATATTCACATGAACAAATAAACTTGACACAGAACATTTGAAAATAAAATTATTCATCATGATAAAATCACTATAAAAACATATAAGATATATATTTATTAAAAAAAATAAGATTCATTAACATTAAAAATTGTTATGATATACTACTAGATACACATAACCTTTAAGAATACGATTTTCAAATAAATTATCTTTGCCATTAAATTTTGTTTATAAATTTGTCATTATAAATATATTTTTTAAAATAATATATATATTTTATCATTTTTATTATTTTTTTTTATAAATTAATAATTTACATTGTATGAATTTTTGATCTTTTTTGAAAAGATAATTTTTTTCTCGATAAATAATATTCATTGAGTGATAATAATTATCATGAAATATTTAACATATAAATTACATAAGAGCTCATAAAATAATTTATGGGAGAAAATATGAAATTAATTTATACATTTAATATTTTTTAAAAATTATTTGAACATTGAAATTTTGAGGAATTATTTTTAGATGTAACGTAAAAGATAAATAAATAACAAATATATATTTCATTTCATTTCATTTAATTAATAATATTTATAAAAAATAAAATTATTAAATAATTTTTAAATTCACATAACATTAATGTTTATTATTAAATCAATTACAAAAATTAATATTAGTAAACCAAAAAAATGAATATTATATATATTTTTAAGGTTTCGAAACACTACATATTTTAAGAAAAATGTGTTTGTGTTTAATTCAAAAAATTAATTTCAGCTAAGAAATGAATTAAATAAAATAGTGAACCCAATAAGATTTATACCCTTAAAATTTTGTTGTTAGGGTCCTATTATATTTATTGTGAGTAAATCAATTACATGTTTGATATTTAATAATGAATATTATACTTTGAAATTACTAATCTACAGTTGACTGACTTTTCATATGTTTAAATTATCATGAGATCATATAGAATACATTTTTATTGGAATGAGTTACCCATAATTACAAAAATCTATACCACTCATTACCCTCCTATCATTCATTCACATCCATTCTTCCATTAATATAACATTCTTCTTCTATGAATGTTATCTTTCATCACATTTAAAATGATAATAATTCCTCCCAATCCATATATGAATTCTCATTACAATTCCCCTTGAATATATTCACTAATAATATCTCTTATAAAATAGTTAAATAACCAATTTTTCATAATAATTATAAGATATCATATATCCTCCAATTTTCTACAATAATTTCAAGTTAGTGTTTAGAGACTCAATGAAGATACCACAACTATTTTAACATTTTATTATATATATTTATTTATTCTATCACATATAAAATTATATATCAATATGAATTGGAAAAAATATTTATAAGTTATACACAAATTTGATATTATATAAATTTAATAACCCTTATACATCTTTTCTCCATAATCATTTAAATAGAATAAACATCATCAAAGATACATGTAAACTATTTCTAGGATGAATGGTGTGTCATATTTTTCCTAACCGCATTTATTTAATGGTTTAAAATAATTTTTTATGATTATTTAATATATATATATATATATATATATATATTATTTTGTAATTTGAATTCATTTTTACATTCTTCCTCTTTATATTTTATTGAATTTAGAATAGTCGTTGACCTACACATGCAGATTACTGACTCAATGTAGAGATGTTTTTCTCCATCACCACCAATCATGTTTTTCATTACAATTTATATTTATTTAATAAAATATTACATAAAAATTATTTTCTTCATTTTTTAAATATATTGTTGAGCCCTCTAGAAGATTGCTGAATTCATTCCTATGATTTTTGTTTTAATAATCACAAATCGTTATTACTTAAACTGGTTGGATTTCTCATAAACATAATCTAAATATATTAGTGAATCTGTTATCATGTTTTAATCTATGTGTTTATTGATTTACAAGTTTTTTTGGAAGTCTTCTGGATCCAATATCAGGACAACGGTCGCACCGATCCAATATCAGGACAAAGGTCGCACCGATCCAATATCAGGACAACGGTCGCACCGATCCAATATCAGGACAACGGTCGCACCGATCCAATAGCAGGACAACGGTCGCACCGATCCAATATCAGGAAAACGGTCGCACCGATCCAATATCAGGACAACAGTCTCACCGATCAATCTGACTCACCGATGCTGATCAATCTGAGTCACCGATGCTGATCAATCTGACTCACTGATGCTGATGAATCTGAGTCACCGATGCTGATCAATCTGACTCACCGATGCTGATCAATCTGACTCACTGATGCGGATCAATCCGAGTCACCGATGATGATCAATCTGACTCACCGATGCTGATCAATATGAGTCACCGATGTTGATCAATCTGACTCACCGATGCTGATCAATCTGACTCACCGATGCTGATCAATCTGACTCACCGATGCTGATCAGTCTGACTCACCAATGCTGATCGAATGATACACCGATGCAAATGAGTCACCGAACAAATAACACACTGATGCTAATCATCTAAGTCACCGGTCAGGACACACCGATGTATAGCCACCGATGCTGATGACCTACTGATCACTTGATCTCATCGATAGTCAAAAACAACTGTTTGAATTTCTTTATCTTTATCTTTATTTAATCTAACCGACGATCATATCAGGTATATTTTAATGCTCTGTCAATTAATTAATAAAGGTTGTCGGATGTCAGGAAACTGTACCTCGTACCTGCAGAAAGGAAACATTTTCTGTCTTCCGAAGCACGTGACATAAATACAAGAAGATTCTGCTGCTGGAAGTATAGAAGAAAACAATAACAAGAAGAAAGAAAGAATAGAACACACGAGATATACAAGAAGAAAGAGGAGGAAGAACCAAGATATAATAGAAGATACATATCAAGAGATTACATAGAACCTCATAGACAATCAAGCCTACTCAAGAAGAGTTCTGTGCATACAAAAGAACATTGATGAACTTCATCGACAACATCTCACTGCCTATGAAACTGAATCATATGACACTCTGCTTCTCAAACAAAAACTAGAAGAGGACTCATAATCACTTCTGATCAAATCCAAAAGAATCCAGAGCTGCACTGGAATCACCAGAGCCATTTCTAAACTCTACTTCTCTTCTCTATGATTCATTTAATCTACATTTTGAGCAGTGTGTGTTATCTGCTGTATTAAACACACACACTGACTCCTACACTCTAACTGGAGGATCTATAAATCCTCATCAAACCTTTTTCTATACTTCATTGCCCATTGTGGATAGTGGTAGAGGTCGTGTGTGACCTGGACAGCTGGTTGCTGTTGTTTTGTTTTCCACAAATAACAGTGGTAGAGGTCTTGGACCTGGAGAGTTGTAAACTGTTGAACCTCGATCCTGGGTGTGGATAATCTTTATAAACTTTTGAGAGGACTAAGTCTCGGCTTGGGACTAAACCTCTTGGTTAACTCCTCTGTGTTTTTAGTTAAAGTTTATATCCATACTATATATATTTATTTCATATTCTGCTGCTATTACTTTGAAATATAATTTATTTTCAAAGCTACTTTGATAGTTAAACTCACAAGTGTTTTTATTTATTGTAAACCAGTAAGTTAGTTTCAAAAGTCAATTTAATCATAAGATTAAGTTAACTAAGAACTAATCATTCTTTGAGAAACTAATTGAACCTTTATAATCTGTATAAATTCACTACAGTTTAATTTGTTTTTGAAATTGGGGGATTTTAATAGAAATTGTTTTTAACAGAAATTTTGATTGGATCTCAATTCACCCCCCCCCCTCATGAGTATCCACTCCGACCAACATTTGGTATCATAGGATTTGAAAATATTTTCTAAAGCACTCTGCTTTTCAATTGTGATTTTAGTTGTATTTTAATGTTCTTAAAATTTCTGTTCTTTCTGAATTCTTATCTCTTTAAAATTCTTTTTGTGATATCATGGATAATAGACTTGAGGGTGCTGCTACTAACCGGCCACCTTTTTTCAGTGGAAACAACTATGCTCAGTGGAAACTCAAAATGAAAATTCATCTTGAAAGCATAGGATTTGATATTTGGACTGCTATTGAATCTGAATATAAAATTCCCATTACTGCTAGATCTACTTGGGATGAACCTACAAAGACTACTTACAATAATAATTATAAATCTATGAATGCCATGTACTGTGCTCTAGGAGAAGAAGAATTTAATAGAATTTATTCTCGTAAAACTGCATATGAAATTTGGGATACCTTAGTTGTTTATCATGAAGGAACAACAAATGATAAGGAGATGAGATTGAATACCTATACTATTAAGTATGATAATTTTAAAATGACGCCTGATGAACCCATTTCTGATATGTATCTCAGGTTCAATGAAATTGTCAATACAATGACCTCTCTGGGAAAGGATGTTCCAGCAATGGAACAAATCATGAGAATTTTGAGATGTCTACCTGAAATATGGAGAGGAACCTCTATCTCCGTTAGTAAATCGTGTGACATTGGAGAACTTCCAGTTAATGAACTAATTGGAAAACTGATGATGTATGAATAGGAACTCAAGGTGAATAAATAAGAAGACGATGAACCTAGAAGAATGTATATTTCCTTCAAAACTATAAACTCAAAGGACAAGGATAAGGAAACACTTTAATCTATAAACGAAATCCCAAGCTGTGAAGACAGTGAGAGTGACCCTGATAGTGATGCTGAGATGGCTCACATTGCCAGAAGATTTAAAAAAATTTATAGGAAGAAGATGTTTTTCAGAAAGTCAAACTACAAAAGGTAAGTATGGTAAAAAGGGACATTGGAAAAAGGACTGGAAGAAATCTGATAAATCAGATATAGTTGTCTGTTATGAGTGTAAAAGGAAAGGACACATAAAAGCTGACTGTCCAAAGCTGAAATACATGAAAAAGTATGAATACAAGGAAAATATGTTTAAAAAGTCCATGAAGGCTACTTGGAGTGCTTCTGAGGGCAGTTCTAGTGAATCTGAAGTTTCTGAAACAGAACACAGAAATAAAGTAAACATGTGTTTTATGACAAACACTTCTGAGGTAACTTCATAAAATCCTGCTTCTAATTAATATTATTCTGGAGATGATTCTGAATGTGATAACATGTCTAAATATGAATTTTTTGAATATTGTGATATGTTATAAGTGACATGAAATGAACTTAAGGATAAATACAAATCATTAATGAAACAACATGCTCTCACGAGTACAGTTAAAACTGAACTCACTATTGAAAAAGAGAAAAATGCTCAACTGTTAAAGGAGAACACTGAATTGAAACTATCTAATGAGCAACTCAGAAAGGATTTAGAGAAATTTAACAATGGTAAGGAAACTCTAACTGAAATGATAGGAAAACAAGTTTCACCAAAATACACTACTGGAATAGGTTACAAACCTGGACAGAGACAGTTGACCAAGAATAGATTTAATCCTAAATTTGGATAGAATGTAACTAGCTTTGGAACTTCATACGCCTCAACTAGTTATATTCATTGTTATGGATCTAATAAGGTTTATCTTTCAATGTAAGGTGATTATACAAATTATATAAGACCCATTAGGCAAATATGGGTACCTAAAGTATTATTGGCTAACCTGTCTTGACCCAAGAAAATCTGGGTACCAGAATCATCTCCTGTTTAAATCTGTTTTGTAGGAAACCTGCTTAAAGATCTCCGGTAGAAAGACCTGGAACTTGGATAGTGGATGTTCAAGACATATGTTAGGATACTTTTCATGCTTTAAAAGCTTAGTTAGAGTTGATGGAGGTTTTTTTACCTTTGGTGACAATTCTAAAGGGAAAGTCATCGGGCTAGGCTAGATTGGTAACACTAACTCAGTATTGATTTCTAAAGTTTTATTTGTTGACAGCCTTAAATACAATTTATTAAGTATCTCTCAGTTATGTGATTATGGTTTTTTTTTGTTAAATTTGAACATGATTCCTACAATGTTTTTAATTCTAAAAATGATTTAGTATTTTCTGCTTTATGAAATAAAAACGTTTATGCTGTCGACTTAAATTCCTTAGCTAAACAAAATAGTACTTGTTTAAATGATTTTCACAAAGAGTCTTGGCTTTGGCACAGAAGATTAGGACACTGCAATTTGCATTCACTTAGAAAACATTCTAGGATGAACATCGTAACAGACCTACCCAAAATTGAATTTCCAGCAGACAAAATTTGTAATCCCTGTCAAAAGGGAAAACAACATAATGTTTCTTTCAAATCAAATAATGAAGTGTCAACTTCTCAACCTCTCGAGTTGGTTCACATGGATTAATTTGGACCTTCTAGAGTTTCTAGTTTAAATGGGAAGCACTATGTCTATGTTCTTGTAGATGACTTTTCTAGATATACTTGGGTATATTTTCTAGCTCACAAAAGTAAAGCTTGTTCTTACTTTTTTAAATATTCCAAGTATGTAGAGAACCTTAGTGGACTTAAGATTAAGACCCTGAGAAGTGATCATGGTCGTGAGTTTGAAAATCATGAGATTGAATCTTACTACTCACACAGTGGCTATAGTCACAATTTCTCTGCCCCTTGGACACCTCAACAGAATGGTGTAGTAGAAAGAAGGAATAGAACCCTGCAAGAAATTGCTAGGACTATGCTCAATGAGTATGACTTTCCTATTTATTTTTGGGCTAAAGCTGTCAATACTGCTTGCTATGTTATTAGTAGAGTCTTGATTAGACCTATTCTTAAGAGGACCCGTTATGAGTTATGGAACCATAGGAAACCTAAAGTTAACTACTTCAATGTTTTTTGTTGAAAAGTCTTTATTCTTAATACTAAAGCTAATCTTGACAAGTTTGCATCCAAGAATGATGAAGGAATTTTCCTAGGTTACTCTACTTCTAGTAAAGCCTATAGAGTTTTCAATAAAAGAACCAAATGTGTGGAAGAATATGTTCATATCAAATTTGATGAAACTGATCCACATGAACCTAAGACCTCTCTTGAAAATATTGAAGATGATATATCTGGTTTGAACCTTAATGATAAAAACAGTGGACCTAAAGTTAAGACATCCAGCTCTGGAAATTCTCTAGACCCTACTTCTGTTGAACCTCAACATGTAGATGAACCTGAAATCTCGAGTCCTACCTTTTCTAGATCATCTAGGATTCTGAAGAATCATCCCTTAGATGCTGTTATAGGAGATCTTGATAGAGGGACACAGACTAGAGCTTCTCTTAGAAATCAGGTTGAACATCAAGTCTTCATATCACAGCTAGAACCTACAAATATCAATGATGTCATCAATGATGAATTTTGGGTAATAGCTATACAAGAAGAACTAAACCAATTTGAAAGAAACAATGTCTGGAAATTAGTAGAAAGACCTAAGGACACTATAATCATAGGCACAAAATGGGTGTTTAGAAACAAAGTATATGAATCTGGAAACATCATTAAAAACAAATCTAGGCTAGTTGCACAAGGTTACAATCAAGAAGAGGGAATTGACTATGAGGAAACCATTGCACCTGTAGCTAGATTAGAGGTAATTAGGATCTTACTTGCTTATGCCTCACATCTGAATTTCAAGTTATATCAAATGGTTGTGAAATGTTCTTTTTAAAATGGTTTTATTGTTGAAGATGTTTTTGTAGAACAACCACCTGGTTTCACAAATCCTCATTTTCAAAATGATGTTTTTAAACTTTCTAAAGCCTTATATGGTTTAAAACAAGCTCCAAGAGCTTGGTATGAAAGACTTTCAAACTTTCTCATTTCAAAAGGATTTACAAAAGGAATAGCTGATCCCACTCTATTTATAAAAAGGTTTTCAAAAGATGTTTTAATAGTACAAATCTATGTTGATGATATTATTTTTGGATCTTCTAAAAATTCTTTATGTACTGATTTTTCAAAGGTTATGCAAAATGAGTTTGAAATGAGCTTAATGGGAGAGCTTAAGTACATTATTGGATTTCAAATCTTTCAAACTAAATATGGCATTATTCTAAATCAAATTAAGAATACTAAGGATTTGTTAAAACGTTTTGGTTTGGATAGTATTAAGGAATGTGATATACCCATGAGTACTACCTGCAAATTTGATGTCGATAAAACTGGGAAACCAGTTGATCAAACCAATTACAGAGGTATGATTGAGAGTTTACTTTATCTTACTGCTGGTTGACCATATATTATGTTTAGTGTGTGTATCTGTGCTAGATTTCAAGCTAATCCTATAGAGTCACACTTACTGGCTATTAAAAGGAATTTTAAATATCTTAAGTATACTGTAAAATTAGGTTTGATTTATCCAAAAGGACAATATTTGGACTATGGATTTGATTTTAATCATGTTTCAATAAACTCTGACAATACTAGTGAAATTAACATATCTAAGAACCATGTGTCTCACTCTAGGACTAAGCACATTGATGTCAGACATCATTTTCTAAGAGATCGTTATCAGAAAGGTGATATATCTCTAAAATTTATTAACTCTGAACATCAATTAGCCTATATCTTTACAAAGCCTTTATGCTCTGAAAGAATGAAGTTTATTAAACAAGTGTTGTGTATGATCGATCTATGAAACTGATCTGTGAAACCGATATGTGAAACCGATCTGTGAAACCGATCTGTGAAACTGATCTGTGAAACCGATCTGTGAAACCGATCTGTGAAACAGATCTGTAAAACCGATCTGTGAAACTGATCTGTGAAACAGATCTGTGAAACCGATCTGTGAAACTGATCTATGAAACGGATATCTGAAACGGATCTATGAAACTGATCTGTGAAACCGATCTGTGAAACTGATCTGTGAAACCAATCTATGAAACTGATCTGTGAAACTGATATGTGAAACTGATCTGTGAAACCGATCTGTGAAACTGATCTTTGAAACCGATCAGTGAAACCCATCTATCACACCGGTCTGTCAAACCGATTATCTGTATTACTTTTTATTATGTTGTAATTAATTAATTATGTTCTCTTATGCTTTTTATGGGAACCCTAAATGATAAAATAAATGATACGCGGCTATTTCTCTTCCCTAAACCTTTGACCTTTCATTTCCCACTGAACCTTTCAACTTCTCTTCTCCTCTACCTTGAACCTTCGAACTCCTGCTTTCCCCAAAATCTTCGAATGACTAATCAAAAGAGACCGAGCAAAGGATCAGACAGTCCTGTACCTCCAAAGCGTGCTCGAGGCGAGTCGAGTAGTACCTCTCAACGATCAATAAATCCGAACCTGGAAACTCGGATTGTTGCTGTAGAAAGAGAAGTCAGTTCCGCCTGGCTTTTATCAAGTAAGTCACTATTGCTGCAAGTTCTTGAATCGCAAGGATGGATAGACTAGTTTTTAGACAACTCATGAGTAGACTACCTGAAGCTGGTACATGAGATTTATATGAATCTGAAAATCACTCTAGATGGTGTGGAGGTTGCCCGAATGTCGTCTGAAGTAAAAGGAAAGAAAATATCCTTTTCATGTAAACAGTGTGCAGAATGTTTAAATGTACCCCATGAGGGTCAGTATGAAGATTATGCTGGGAATATTCCTCCAATCACTGATTACTTCTCTTATGAATTAGCTCTAGAGCTTCTGACTGGAAACAAAGAGTTGAGGAGAATCACATCCTCAAAGTTGGATGGTGAATGCAGACTTCTTTTCAAGTTTATTCATCACTAACATTGCCCTAGGAGAGGAGATTTTGATGCTATAAAGTACCAGGATGTTTTCTGGTTGTTTCATCTGAAAACCCATTAGAAGATCAATTTGTGTAGATATGTGATGGTGCACATACCTAGAATGGTAAAACCGTCCAAGAAATCCACTGCCTTATTTTACTCCAAGATGATCTCTACCATGCTCAAGAATCTAGAATGTATCGATGAAGATGATGAAGTAGCTGAAACAGATCATCCTTTCTGTCTAAACAATGATATCTGCAAGAGGATGAAAATCAATTAGAATCCATGTAAGAAGTGTTGGGTTTCTAATGAAGACAAGTTGTATGAAGCCTACAATCCCACAGATCATGAAAAGAGGACTAAGGGTTTGAGGGACCCTGGTTTGAAAGAAAATGAGGAACCAGTTTATTCTGATGATGAGGAAGAGGATGAAAGAAATGAAGCTAACGAATGTCAAAGAATGGAAGAAGCCGAGACAGAAGATGGAAGTGTGTCGCCTCCGGATGATAGGAGTGATCCTGATACATTGAGTCCAATGAAAAGAATTGATTTTGGACCTGCTAGTCCACCTTTGGCCTTACCTGAATCTGAACCATTTCTTGGCGATGAGGAAGATACTGACACTGAAGTTTCTACCAGTTAAGACTCTAACAAGAGTAATAATGAGCAAGGTGATGATGATAGTGATGATGATGATGGTGGTGATGATGATGGTGATGGTGATGGTGATGATGATGGTGTTAACCGACCTGTAGATGGTCTGGCTGAACCTTCAATAGAACCACAACAAAGTGTTGGTGATGGTGATGATGGTGTTAACCGACCTGTAGATGGTCTTCTTGTACCTCTAACTGAAACACATCAAACAGTACCAGGAACAGATGCCACTAGCAAGAGAGAATCACCATAAATCAGTGGAACAACAAGTTATGAGAAACTAAAATATACCTTGTGTGCTGCTGTTTGGGATGACTACCCTGTTTTTGCTATTTTGTGCTTAGAATATTCTGAAGAAAAAGAGGAAATGTCAGAATATACTGCATTTATGAAGAAGAGCCTCCCAAGTGAAGCAAGATCTGCTCCTGTTGTTGATTCTACAGATGTTCATCTGCCTGGTTCTGCAATCTCTCAAGCTGATTTTGATAAGTTTAAAACTGATTTGTTGGCTGCAGTGAGAGATACAGTCAGAGAAGAAATTTTTCAATGCCCTTACTCCAGTGTCTCTGCATGTTTCTGAAGAGTCGTTGGAAGCTTTCTCATAAAGTGTATCAAATGCTGTGAAGCCTGACCTGGCCAATACTAGTGAGCTTATTGGCAGGCACATAGCCTCTATGCACCAGACTATGAAGGATCTCCACACTGGCTTAGTATCTTTATCAAGAGAATTTAGATCAACCATCTCTGGTATGATGGACGTGATGAGGAATTTAATTGAACATCTCAACATGTCTGATTTCAGAAGATTGAAAGATGAGATAACTCAATTAATTAGCAAAGCCAGTACTGCCAAAGTAACCAAAATCACTACCTAAGAGCTAGAGGCTCTAAGGGAGGTTGTACATGATGAGTTATCAGTTGTTAGACAAGTTCTTGATCTAGATTATTTAAAGAAAATGAAGGAGCACTGTGATCACAGTCATGTAATGGCAACCGTATATTTAGTAGATGCCAAACAGGCTCTAAAAGAGATCAAGGAAAAGGTCGATCATGACTTTTCAAAGATTTATACAAAGCATGAGATGGCTGCAAATTTCAAGGTGTTGGCAGAGAATCTAAAACTATATCCAGTCACTGAAGCTTTCAAGGCTCAAGTTCGTCAGTTACAAGACATTACTCATACTTTGGCACAGTTCATGGAGAACAAAGATGATTTCAAAAAGGCAATGCAGTATGGTTCAGAAGTTATTCAGAATTTCATAAATCTCTAGAAGTGTTATCTGAATGCCCAAGCCACTGCCACTGTGCTTCCTTCTGCTGACCCTCTCCTTGCCTCTAATGTAGCTCCAAATCAGCTCTCTGTTGCTCATGCACTCTCTCAACTACGGCCAGTTCCTCAGACATCTTCTCAACCAGCTACTGCTGATACTCCACAACAAACCTCTGTAACACCTTCTCCTACACCTGCCAGAGTTGTCCTACCACCTCTTCATATTCGCCCAGACCAGCCTGCCTCCAAGTCTTCCAACTTACCCTCTATTGATCCCAAAGACAAAGGAAAATCCCCTTTGTATACCCAGAAATAGTTGTGTATTGTTTTTGATCGGGTGAACTATGTGTTGGTTATAATCTTCTGTAATTTATAAAATATTTTTTTTCTCTCTCTCTATTCTCTATGGTGCCATTTTTTCTTTACTCTCTTATTTGTATGTTTTCCCTCCTTTTTGATTATCACAAAGGGGGAGAAGGATGTATATATATGGGGGATAAGGATGTATATATATGGGGGAGATAATTATTAATAACTAAGGGGGAGATCAATATCTAAGGGGGAGTTTAATATCTATGAGGGAGATTTATTTTCAGGGGAGATTTATATATAATTATGTTTTTATTATTATTTTTAAAAGATTTGTGATTATAAAAAAGGGGGAGATTGTTGAGCCCTCTGGAAGATTGCTGAATTCATTCCTATGATTGTTGTTTTAATAATCACAAATCCTTATTACTTAATCCGGTTGGATTTCTCATAAACATAATCTCAATATATTAGTGAATATGTTATCATGTTTTTATCTATGTGTTTATTGATTTACAAGTTTTTTTTGGAAGTCTTCTGGATCCAATATCAGGACAACGGTCGCACCGATCCAATATCAGGACAACGGTCGCATCGATCCAATATCAGGACAACGGTCGCACTGATCCAATATCAGGACAACGGTCACACTGATCCAATATCAGGACAACGGTCGCACTGATCCAATATCAGGAAAACGGTCGCACCGATCCAATATGAGGACAATGGTCGCACCGAACCAATATCAGGACAACGGTCGCACCGATCCAATATCAGGACAACGGTCCCACCGATCCAATATCAGGACAATGGTCGCACCGATCAATCTGACTCACCGATGCTGATCAATTTGAGTCACGGATGCTGATCAATCTGACTCACCGATGCTGATCAATCTGAGTCACCGATGCTGATCAATCTGACTCACTGATGCTGATCAATCTGAGTCACCGATGTTGATCAATCTGACTCACCGATGCTGATCAATCTGAGTCACTGATGCTGATCAATCTAACTCACCGATGCTGATCAATCTGAGTCACCGATGCTGATCAATCTGACTCACCGATGCTGATCAATCTGACTCACTGATGCTGATCAATCAGAGTCACCGATGCTGATCAATCTGACTCACCGATGCTGATCAATCTGAGTCACCGATGCTGATCAATCTGACTCACGGATGCTGATCAATCTGACTCACCGATGCTGATCAATTTGACTCACCGATGCTGATCAATCTGACTCACCGATGCTGATTGAATGATACATCGATGCAAATGAGTCACCGATCAAATAACACACTGATGCTAATCATCTGAGTCACCAGTCAAGACACATCGATGTCTAGCCACCGATGCCGATGACCTACCGATCACTTGAACTCATCGATAGTCATAAACAACTATTTGAATTTCTTTATCTTTATATTTATTTAATCTAACCAACAGTCATATCAGGTATATTTTAATGCTCTGTCAATTAATTAATAAAGGTTGTCGGATGTCAGGAAACCGTACCTCGTACGTGCGGAAAGGAAACTTTTTCTGTGTTCCGAAGCACGTGACATAAATACAGGAAGATTCTGCTGCTGGAAGTATAGAAGAAAACAAGAAGAAGAAGAATGAAACAAGAGAACAGACGAGATATAAAAGAAGAAAGAGGAGGAAGAACCAATATAGAATAGAAGATACATATCAAGAGATTACACATAACCTCATAGACAATCAAGCCTACTCAAGTAGAGTTCTGTGCATACAAAAGAACATTGAATAACTTCATTGACAACATCTCACTGCATATGAACCTGAAGCATATGACACTCTGCTTCTCAAACAAAAATGAGAAGAGGAATCAGAATTACTTCTGATCAAATCCAAAAGAGTCCAGAGCTGCACTGAAATCACCAGAGCCATTTCTAAACTCTACTTCTCTACTCTATGATTATTTTTTCTACATTTTGAGCAGTGTGTGATATCTGCTATATTAAACACACACACTATCTCTTGTACTCTAACTGGAGGATCTGTAAATCCTCAGCAAACCTTTTTTTATACTTCATTGTCCACTGTGGATAGTGGTAGAGGTCGTGTGTGACTTGGACAGCTGGTTGCTGTTGTTTTGTTTTCCACAAATAACAGTGGTAGAGGTATTGGACCTGGAAAGTTGCAAACTATTGAACCCCGATCCAGGGTGTGGATCATCTTTATAAACTTTTTAGAGGACTAAGTCTCGGCTTGAGACTGAACCTCTTGGTTAACTCCTTTGTGTTTTTAGTTGAAGTTTATATCCATACTATATATATTTATTTCATATTCCGTTTCTATTACTTTGAAATATAATTTATTTTCAAAGCTACTTTGATAGTTAAACTCGCAAGTGTTTATATTTATTGTAAACCAGTAAGTTAGTTTCAAAAGTTAATTTAATCATAAGATTAAGTTAACTGAGAACTAATCAATCTTTGAGAAACTAATTGAACCTTTATAATCTATATAAATTCACTACAGTTTAATTTTTTTTGAAATTGGGGGATTTTAATAGAAATTGTTTTTAACAGAAATTTTGATTGGATCTCAATTCACTCTCCCTCTTGAGTATCCACTCCGACCAACATATATATTAAAATAAACTTAATCATGATCAACAAGTGAAGATATTCACGTAATAGTTGACCAAACCTCCTCATGTAACTAGCATATGTGGAAATAATTTTAAAAATTAACCACATAGGATTTTATATAATCAATTTGGAATTTTTTTGGATTATTTTATTTAAAAACAATGTTTTAAATAAAAATAATTTTATTTTTCATGATTATATATGAATATGGAAAATTCCATCTAATATAGGTATGATTTTTTCTTCAAAACAATATTCTATGACAAACATATTTTATTAGTAGAAAATTTATTTTAAATACTTAATAAATTGAATATTTTATATATAATATCATGTAATATTGTTATTATTTCTGTTCAATATTAAACCATATGATCAAATATTTTAATGATTTTTCATATTAGTGTTGTTAAAAAGTTATGAGTTTTTTCTAGAACACCAATCAATATGATGCGTTATAATTTATTCACAAATTTACTATTATATAACCAATATAACCTGAATATTTTCATTGATCATGTGATTTTTTCCAAAAAATATTATGTGAAGTTCATTTTAACAATATTCCTCTTTCAATGGATTGTTTTAGATATCCAGTCAATTATTTACACAAGGTCTTTTTCTATTTGTTATGATATTTTTTATTCACATTTATTGTAAATGTAACTTTTCATTAAGAATTTCATTTAGTAAATGTATTATTAAAATTAACAATTATGTTAATCAAACCACTCTAAAAATGATTATATTTGGAGGGACCAAACTCACCTTAAAATTTTTCAAAAATCATGTAATGATTCCCAAGCTAAGGATATTTTTTTTGTTTATATAAATTTTTTTACATATTGATTTTATTTTATAAAAAATTATTCTACCATAAATACTATTTTTAACATTGTATACATTATTGTTCTTAACATCCTTTATTTTATTTGAGTTTCAAAAAATGGTTTTAAGAGTCCATTAACATTTTACATAGGATTGGTTTTGAAAAATAATGTTTTTATTGTATTATATTACAATTTTCAAAATTCCATTATTATAAAAAAAAATTTAAATTTTTTTTAACTACCATAATTTTCAAAATTAATAAAAATTTTAATGAACATCATTAAAAAAATCACATATGGGTATTTTTAAAAAAATGAAATCTCCATTAAATAATTAAATTTAAATGTATTTTTCCCCTTTATTATTAGTTAATATTTTTCAAAATATATTGTAATTGTTTATTTAAAAAAGAAAATATAAATTTTAAAGGTTTAATAAGAAAGCTAATTTATGAATTTCAACAAAAGAAAATGAATTTTAATATTTTAATTGAAATTTTCAAAATTCCTCTATGATTTTCCTTCAATTAAATAGTATCTTTATTCATGGGTTTATTTAAAATGTATCATTAACCATCAATATCTATAAGGATTTTGAAATTATATTTTATATCGATGATATCATTCAATAATGTATCTTTTCTAAGACATACACTATTATATTAATAATTACATCCAATGATTGTCTATTATGAATTGCCTAGGATTAACTACTTGATTAAAGGATGTCTATATTGATTTACAAATAATAATTTCATTACATAAATTTTTTTATAAACATATATATAATTTTTCAATACTGTGTAAATATGACACTCTTAATCTTCTTTAAAATATATTATTTACCATGTATAAATCTTAAATACGATGTATACAGATTATTTCAATCAATTATAATGATGTTATTATGAATTATATTATTAATTATTCATCTATATGATACCATGTGATGTTGCTGTAACAAATAATCAATCCAGGAGTTTTTAATTATATGATGGTTTATTATCACATTAAAAATATATGTATGAATAAGTAATGTGACCAGTGGTACTAAAATTACATATCCCTCTAATGTAATAGGTAATGATTATATCTCATAAAATTTCATTCTATATTGGTAGTGAGCCTAGACAACAACGAGAGTGTGATTTCATCCTTGAAAAAACAGTAATGTTAATGAGACATGAACACATGACATATCCTTATGTGGACATGTCTATGTTTTTTCCACATTCTTATACTTCAATTATATGATGATATTATATTTTATTAATAAATTGTTATATGATATCTCCTATTTATTCAATGATTACATTACTATATTCATCGTCATTATGATAGTGTGTCTTATATCATGTATCTCATGTTATACATTATTATTATGTGTACCAATACCAATCCATTGATCTCAACATATTCTTATGTGTTTTGTTTACTAGGTTATGAAATAATAATTTTCAAATTCCATGACCAGAAGAGTGTATTGTGAGAAGAATTTATGGGTGGTAATGATGTCTTATTTGTATTTATAATATTCTTATATAATGAATAAATATTTCATCTAATGGGAATAATATATATTTTTAGTAATTGATTTTCTTTTATGATATATACTATTAAACTAATGGGTCCATTGATTATAAATGAGATAAAGATAATACAATTAGAGATATGTATCAATATAGGTGATTTATATTTTGTTTTTTCAACACCATATTCAAGATAATATATTGAGGTGAACTAATGTTTGTTTTTAGGGAGGATTTAGATATCATTGGAGGATATGATGTTATGGGTTAATGATGATTCATGATTAGGAATATAATCAATGGTTCTAGATTTAATAATGATCTTAGAATCAATTATACTAATAAATATTTTTGAAGGATGTGAAGAATTTCATAAATATTTGGTTATTATGGAAAGAGTGAATTAGTGAAACCCTTTTGTATAATACAATGTATAATAGAACCTAAAAAATATAATAAACTATATAGTGTGCATTTTTTCTTGTAAATAAATTACTATCTAGATGATGGATTGTCGTTGAAGTTCATTCAACGATGCATCCAGGGGTGAAATCCTAAAAAATAATCGGTAGGGTATATTTCAAAATCTATTATCATTCGTGGTGAGTGGGCCCTATCTATTCATCGTTCTGGACACTCATGGTTTATATGGGTGGGTCAATTTAAATTCCCCTAGAAAATCATTATAATGAATTTGATCAAATGGAATTTAGTAACTTTTTCGGTTATATAACCTTATTATAATATGGGAATGGATAAAGAATATTGAATATAGAATGTTAATTTTTATGGTATATATGTCATTTTGGAGTCACATATTCTATGTTTATATATTTACTTGTAGGAGTTGAACTATATGTTGTGATGATTTTGTTCTATATGATGAGATAATATGATTGAGTACAAATATTAATAATCCATTGTAATTTTATTTTCATGGATATTGTATTAAATATTTTGGGATTACTCATTTATTGAGCATAAGAAAATAACCATGACGTTACGTAATGTATTTGATTAGAAACTAATTGGACTTGTTGTTAGCAATGGAGTAATTTATTATTTTCATTGTTTATAACCTCAGTCTATGAATAATAAATATATTAATTTATTAGTCATATATATCATATTAAGATTGGTATATTATGAAGGATTGTATATTGAATTTCCATTGACTTATTCCATTTGATATTTTCATTTTTGTGAAATAATTATTAATTTATGGGAGTGTAATTTCTTTTTACTAGAGTATAAAATGGGAGATGATTTCAATTTAAAATTTTCCCTATAATTACTATTTATGTGCATAACATTTTTCACATAGTAAAAAATTATGGTCTTAAAACCTTGTTCAATTAAACTAACAATCATTAAAATATCATTGTTTGACCATATAAGATATCAATATAAGATAAAAAATATTATTATAATTTAAATATAAATATTAGTATTAAATAATATAAGAAAAACAGAATATTAAATTTAGTTTTAAATAAACCCCTATCATCATTATAATTTTATAGATGAAAATTATTTACATATAACCATACAAGTATATTCATTTAAAATTATCATTAAGGTCGATTTTAGAATATTAAAATTTAGATATTTTGACAATTCTATATTTTTTGAAGACATCAATATATAAATGTAAAATAAATAAACTATAGAGATTTGTCATATATAAAGGTTTGATGTTGATAAAAATTGTTCATAAAAATTCCATTTTTGTGGGACTAATTAAAAATAATCATCTCTCAAATATTAGAATATAATAAGATTAAATGGAATATAAATGTAGATTTGAAATGATGTAAATTGTCTTGAAATGTCCCCATATATTTTTACTAATATAATATTTTTAGAGATTTATATTTTTTATAATTAATAATTATTTTAATTACTAATATAATATATATAAATTTTCATAACAATATGGGATCATTAATCCATCATGAAACCCTTTTTTATAATCCTATACACATCAATTATAATACATATAATAAATAATTGTTTTAATAGTCATATAAATCCATCTTACCCCATAAATGAGATTCGTTTCCAATGAGTGTTCAACATTTTTCCATAAAAAGGAAATCCATTTCAACCAATTACATAAATGACCATAAATTATAATTAATCTAAAAAACATCTCAATGATTAAATAACCAAATGTTCCATAATCTATCTCATTATCTTGATCACTATAAGAGAGCCTAACTCCTTTATTTTCAAACTTATATTAAAAATAATGTTTCGAGTATCGACAATTGTATCATGTATTCCACAACATTTCTATATTATTAATTATATATTATGTCACCAATATTCAATTATTTAAACCTGTTATTGATAACATTGGTACATATGATATGTTGATGATATAGTATTGTTTTAAAATATATATCTTATTCCTACCTCAGTTAAAATTTAAGAAATAAAAATAGTGTCATTCTTATGTGTAGACTATGGCCCAAATAGAAAAAATATCCTATTTTTTATAATGGCTTATCATGGTTGGTTAAAGGTTATTTTGAATGAGAAAATATAGTATTTATATCATGATATTTATTATGAAATTATAAATCAATTTTTATTTCCCAATCCCCCACATTTTATTGAAATTAATTTTCTCAACTGTGTTTATGTGAATGCTACATCCACCACATAGGGTTGTATTTTTTCATCACCTGTAGTAATGGATAAAGATAATAATTAAATTAATCAATTAATGTTATATATAAAAATATAATAATATTATGGTGACTATGAATATATTTGAAAAATAAACATAATCATGATTAAAATGTAGGAAATTCAAATAAAATCCAATAAAAGCACCTAAAGTATTCTAAATAAGTGAAAATGATATAATAAATTAATAAAATAGTTTTAACAACAAATGATGGAAAATTAATTATACATTTATATTTCTCTTATTATATTTGTTTCTTATTAAATTCGTATTTTTTGGGTATTTACGTACAAGTGCATAACACATACTATCATATAGTCAACTATTTCCTTTCAATACATCCATACATATAATGATAATTTGTGCAGAAAATTTATTTTTTATTTTTTATATACTAACATTTCCTTATTTATTATCAATTATTATCCTTATTTTTGCTATTATAAAATCATATATAATAATTCATTATTTCAATGGGATTTTATTTTATTATCAGAAAAACGTAATATAATTTTATCTCATACACTCTTCAATGAGGAATGTTTTACATTCACCAAATTATATGAATTATTGGTATATTCATCCTAATTGTTTTTAGAATAAAATATATTTTATTCATTGAATTTGAGGTTAAATTTCATTATGTTTCTCCATTTAAGGATTTCATAACATGTTAATTAGTACATGAATGATGTTATCTTTATGTTAGTCATAACTATAATTCCTAAAATTGATCAAACAATTATCTTTTATAATAACATTTAATTTAAAATAAGTATAATTTTTTTACACATTATCTAAAAAAACACCCTCATTAAAATTTTTTTTTGGGCTTGGTACTTTTCAAAAAATCATCAACAAACAGAATTCTTCCAAACCAATTATAATAGATTATTTTCTTCAATATCCATGTTTCACACATGGAATGAATTTATATAATATTTCATGTTACATTAAAAGAATTATTCTCCCCTTATCAATGAAAATGTTTAAAAATCATTTTTGGGATGTGGGATTAACTAAATTGTTTTTCTAGTCATTAAAAATTACTCGATTTATTAGTTTGAAGATATTATATATCCTAATTTATGTTTTAAAATGATTGTAAAATAATAATTTCAGAAGTATTTTAAATTTTTCATTCACAAATATATGTTATTTATTAATGATATTTTCTAGAAAAAAATGTATGTGATCATTTTTTCCCCAATGATGGAATGTGAGTGATTTAATGTTAATAACGATATGGTGATAGATTAGTAATCATGAAAAATTAATTTTCATGATAAAAATTACACAACTAATTTTTTACTGTTTATTATAGTACTGTTTTAAAAATTTTACAGAAATATTATATTTATTGGGGAAGGGTGATATATATACTAATAAAATAATTATGAAGAATATTTTATTTCATAAAAAAATAAATATAAATTAGAGAATAAGGATGATATTGAATAAATATCATGGATGCTCAATATATTTCCTCTATGGGAAAACAAAAATGGTGGAAAATTCTATGATTTTAATGCATCATATTATCTTATCCTTTGTTAGGTTTTTAACGTATTGAATATTTCATTATTTAAAATGTTTTGATTTTAAAATATTTAATAAATGGGATATATATTTACACTATCAAATGAGACTTTAACCATATATCAATGTAAATATTAAGGAAGGGAAGAATGAATATGTAGAGATTAAAATGAGGTTAACACTTTTAACTATGATTAATATTGATTTTAATATAATGATAAACAAAAATAAATTTATACTTATTTTATAAAAATCATATATGAATTATTTATGATTGATACTAATAATATTTCACCATTATCTATTCATCCTATTATAATAAGTACATATGAAATTATAAATAATTATTACTAGTGGGAAAAAATGAAGAGAAATATTGTTGAGTTTTAAACTCAGGTATTGGTATGTAAAAATGATTATGATAAAATATTTAAATATTTATTATAGTCTCATGCATAACCAAATCACAATTTGAAATGAGAATATTTCAACACATATGTTTTCAATACACTCGCCTAAACATGTTCGGTTCTCTATTCTATTTTACTTATAGTCGGACACGTTTCAATGTATGAACAATTAATATCTATCATGGAGGACATACCTATTTATCCTTATTAAATAATTTATATTAATTAATTATTTAATATTGGTATAGTTTAAAATTTTAATGTATCTGATTGTGATAAGAGGATAACTCCAATGATCATTTGAATTCTTGAGTTGACAGTTGATACAGACTTTAGTTTTATATTTTCATATCATCCTTTGATATAGGTTTAGTCTAAGTTGAAATTCAGAATCTTAATGTTTATTTTGATATATTTTTCTATTTAGTTAAAATTATTTTGGGATCAATATCAAACTTTAGTCTGGTTTCAAAAAAATAACAGCTATAACTCAAGAATTTAGTGGGATAATTATGATGAACTATAGATAATAATGTGTATAATCCATAAATATGGGATGATTTATAATAATTATATACATAAATAAATATATATATATAATGAAATATTAGTTAATTTCAGAGCCATTCCATATCACATCAATTCATTTTCAGTCAAAATATAAGTTATACAAACAATAATTGGATGACCTTTATTTTTAGGTTGGTTATAAGGATATGTAGAAATGTCTCTACAAAATATTTTCATGAGATTTATAAATAATATAATGATTTCACTTTTTATATTGTAAATTTAATGATTATTTATTGAGATTGTATGGTTTAATATCACATGGTGCATCATCCATACCTCCCTCATGTGTAATATATATTCCATGTATCAATGCTAAAGGAATACATACTTGATCCATCCCATGTTTTAAATTCTGGTATCATTTTACAAAATAATGATACTTATTATGATGAAAATTAATTATATTTGTAGTATCAAATAGATTATGTGCCACGAAACCAGACTACTCACCTTGTTAATATTCTACCAAGGAACCATAAGTTCACAAAAGCTATGTGGGAACAGAATAATGTGAAGAGGTATTAATATATGAATAATTTTAGAACAAAACATTGCATGAATATAAATTTAATTTTATGGTTTGTATAGTAAGACACCATGATATTTTATAATACATGATTATTTAATATAAATTTATTCCCTTTGATTTCATGTAATTCATGCACTAACATGACTACAAAATGAATTTAGTATACCATTATAACAAACACATTAAATTAATGATTATGAATTTGGCTGACAAAATTATGTAAATATATATTTTACACATTTATCAAAAATTTACTTTAGACTATTGATTTGAAGTGGAATTAAAAATCATTTGAATATACAAATTAATGTTTTGTGAAAAACCATTTATATGTGTGAAATACATTTTTATCATAGTTGAAAAATCATAATCACTATCTGTGAATTATTTAAAATAATAATATATATAATATATTCAATAATAATTTTAAACAATCATCTAATAAATTTTTCTAGGTATTGGGTGTCAATAAATAAATTTTTGTACATAAAATTGTATTTTTCTTAAATGTAGTTTCTTCATGTTTTCTGCACCCATTTCAAAATTAATATAATAAAAAAAAAATTTAAATGTAATTATAAATAAATAACATATTTTTTAGATAATACTTCTTAAATATAATTAGTTTGTATTTTTTTATTAATTTCTGATATGAATAATTTTTTTATGAAGGGTGAAAATTGATGATTTTATTTAAAATTTTCCTTTCAATTTTAATAATTTTAAAGGATACATTATTATGAAATTTATTATAAAAGATAAAATAGTTTACTTAAATGTTAATAACCTGCTATATTTCAATGTAATCAATTTTATAATGATTTTTTGGGAAATACATTAACAAATAAGTAAAGTTTTTCATTGGAAACCCACTTTTACATCCTGATTGTTGGTTTATATTTAATTTAAATTATTACAGTTATTAGAATAGGATTTTTTAATATTAATATAATATTTTTAATAATTATAAATTATTTTTTTTAATAAGTAAAAAATATTTTTTGGAATTAATGAACTATAAAAATAGTAAAACATCAATTACAATGGGTAATGTTAAAACATGTTTACTGAAGCTTTATCTATAATGATAAGTTATAAAATGACCAGAAAACTTTATGAAAATTTATTAGATTGTTTTCTCCAAAATATTAACCAATAAAATAATAAAAGGAATATATATTCAGCCAATTTTCATAGAATGGTACTTCGACGTTATTTATATACATTGAAAAATTACAATTGTGCAACTAACATCAATAACAAAAGGTAACCACCTCCCCCATATCATAATACATATTACGAAATTTATCATTACCGAAAACTACAAAAATAACTCCCTAAAACCATTATTCAATTTTAATGATACTTTTATACACATATGGGCATCCTTTGGGTCCTTAATAAGAGATAAATGGGAGAAAGACTTCAGAATTTGGAATAAATGTTATTCTTTTTCCCTAACTACCTATAAAAATAGGATATAATTATGGATTTAAAATATGTATAAGATATTTTTGAATTAATTATATATATTTAATTATAATATAATATAAACCATCTTACCCTCAAATATTATGGAAAATGATAATGTCGCTCATGAGTGCATCTGGAATACCACCTCCACGAAGTGATGTGCAATGTTTTCCATGTAGAAATTAATTACATGGAAATATAGGTATCTTTATCGAATTGATATGATATATATTATAAAAATTTATTATTTATCTTATAATTCATATATATCTTTTATTTATTACATCTGTTAAAAAATGAAAACCACATTGAAGTGTATATATGGAATATCATCATTATGTATGGTTTATATAATATAATTAATACAATTTTTTTGGATGACTATGAATATGTATATGATAAATATATTTTAAATTTATATCTTTATTGAAATTATTTTGATAATGGAACAACAATCAATGTTTGAGGACCAAATGTACAAAACCACAACATATGTGCAGTGTGAGGCAGTTATCACCTAGAATATTGATTTTAATAATGAATTCTAAATAAATTCAAGATAAAAGGATATAAGTAAGTAAAATATTTTATGATAAATATTATTATTTTTATATAATATATGTATAAGTTATCATATTTTTTACACTATATTTGAAACATTTCGACGAAATTACAACACAAGGTACACGATTTTAATGCCTCTTTTACTTCATTGAGACACATTCTATATGCACCAATTTATACTTTTATATATTGTAGATACAACAAATGATTTTATTTTATCATTTTTTAATTGACATTATTAGATATATACATCTCCATATGATTAATTCTATCAATGTGATTAATAATTAAATGTTACAAAAGCAGCAAGTGATTTTGGTTACATTCAAATTTTTTTTTGGTATTTTTTGTTATTATATTTCAATAATTAAATATTATAATGTATATTTAATGAATCTCAAAAATTATTTGATTTAATGGTTATTTATGATGAGTAAATAATTTTTACTATAAAATTACTAATGTCAATTACCCAAGGTAATGAGATATTATTTTTATAGAAAACTAACTTCATGTATCTTTTTTTTCTAAAATCATTCGCATATATACCTATTATTTATAAAAATAGTCATGAATGGTTTAAATATTGGCCGTTAATTTTAATTGTTCATTTACAAATTATATTACTTTTAAAAATAAATTTAAATATAACAGTTTATTCTTTATTCAATTGACAGAATTTTATATTTTTATTTATAATGTTTGTAATATTTTATTAATATATACCACATGAAAATAATTTCCACAAATCTTGAATTATAAATTCATTAATGATTTCACTACATGTACTGATGTTTTTTCAACATATATTTTTTCCTTTATATTTTGGATAATTTTAAATTTAATTATGTGTTTTAAATTTTATACGTTTGTTTTCCTGATGAAATGTATCATGTGATATTTTTAAGTAAATTTGATATATATTAGATAACATTATTTTAGGATTATTAATCATTTATTGGGATTTGATTCGATGATAACATTCATATTAATTTTATAGATGGTATATGATTATGATGATCAAATTATTATGAACTGTGTTCCCAATCTACGGGATAGGATATGACTTATTGATGAAAATTATATTACACATGATTCATTTATCTATGATATTACATTAGTAAATGTTTATGAAAACCATTTGACTTTTCATTGGTTATGATATGACATATTATTTCTAATCATGGGAGTAAAATATTTCTAATTAGAATTATGTGATGTGTAGTCCCTTAATTATATTATAATCTAACCATTTTGGTAATTATGGATATCTCAAGAGAAGAATATGTCAATAATATGATAAATAATCAGTGACATTTTTTATTTATTACATTAAAATTCACATCTTATTATATTCAATGGTTTTTTGATGTAATTGAGTTTATAAACAATGAAAAGTAGGCTATGGTTTTAAAATTTTATACGAATATTTTCATACCCAAATTTTCATGTTATGATTAAGTCATATTTTATATCTCCATTATTTACCCATATTGGGAATCAAATAAGAACCTTTCTTATGATTCCACTACCCGAGTTATTAAGAATGGTATAACATGTGATATGTCTAATTTGGTTTTTTGGTATGATGAATATAATGGGATATTATGTAGCACCCATACGAAATAATTTCTAATGTTTCTATGTTTCCAAATACAGTACTCATATATGATTTGGAATGGATCATAAAATGATATATTTAATATTAATTTATATATATATATAATTTTTTTGTAAGAAATTTATTAGTCACTATATTAGGATGCTGGTGTGGAAGAAATTAATTATCCCTCCAATAAATTAGGCAATGAATCTATATCATGTGATATAATGTTGTTTTGTTAGTGCTCCAAGATACATATATAAGTGTTATTTTTAAAAGATATCTATATTATGTTAACAAGAAAGAGGGACTTGGATATATCTTATAGTGACTTGTTTATAATGTTTCCAATATAATACTACTTAATTCACAAATTTTAGGAATATTTACTAATAAATGTTCTTTTGATATTATATATTTATTCATTTCATCCTTAATTAAGATAATAATTACTGTGATAATATTTTATTCATCATATCTCTCCAATTATGCATTATTATTTTGATTACCCATTATTAGAATTTTATCTCATGAAATCATTTTGATTTTTAATCCATAGGTAATGAGTTATTATATTATGAGTAAAATTATGGAATTTTTATCTTATTTTTAGAATTTATTGGAGACATTAGAGACTCAATGTGTATTTCTTTCTTCTAATATTATAAAAAATTATCCAGTTATTGAGAAGATTTATTATATAATAGTTAATTATTCTATAAATTTTATTAAAACTATAAACTAAAAAGACCATTGATTTTTTATGATACAATTTAATCATAATTTTATATAAGTTTAAAATACATTGTTTTGGGTTATGTGTTTTGGTGCCAGATATAGATGTTCCAATTAGGGGTTCTACAATTTTTGTTAGTGTAATTTAAAATGATAGATGAAATCATTACAGATATTCAATGGGGTCTAAATCAATACAGGATATTGAATTAATTATAATAATTCAATATTCTTCTATTGGTGGATAAATAATCAATTTCATACTTTTTTATATGATTGATGTTTCCTACTATATAATAATAGTGGGATAATATCATGCTAATATGGGAGAGCTTCATTTGGAAATTATGAAAAAATCCCTTATGATTAATGATATGTATAATATATATTATTTTTAGGTATGGAGTATACTAAGAAATTTTCATGGGGTATACACTTATTATAGTATCTAGATAGGTCACAATGATATATGATCACATAAAGGTTATTAATATTCATATTATTGTGGGGTAGTGCGCTGGAGATGCTCAATGGAACCTATTGTCTACGATACTAAAATAGAATTTGAGTACATATTGGACTCTATTTATAAATTAAACATTTAAAAATATGTAATATTATCTCAGATATTAGTAATTTTCCTTGAATTATAGACTATGTTCTAGTTTATTATCATAATACTCATGTATAAGTGCATTATAGGGATCACAAGTGAAATCCAAGGCCATAAAATATAATTTCAAAGATTCCTATATTGAGGGAATTCAATCAAAGAGGTGATTACTATTATAGTATATTATCAACTTAAGATAACATGGTAAACCCTCGTAATATAATAATTTACAAGTAGAAGCATTCCTCTCATTTGTAAGCTAATATGTTGTGGATTATTGAAAGTTGGCTCCAGGGAAGGTGTGATTATTTTATGTGGTTATCATAGAACCAACCCAATTATATAAATTTATTTCCATTAAATATATAAAACTATATATATATGTATATGTATATCTGGGTGTGTGTGTTTCTGTTTTTTTTATCATAATAGAATTTCACTAAAAATATTAAATGAAGTTGTAATACTCTAAATTAATTATATTTAATTTCATATATAAAAAATGTAGAAGTTCCTTTGTTGTAATGTGATCCGAGTTTTACCATGACAAAAATAAAAAAATACCATATATCCCATATTACTTATACAAATTTTAAACATGTTCTGTGTGAATATCATGTGTTTGGGGCTCATAACCATTGTGACGTCATTACCAGATGATACCATATAGTAATCTCAAGTAGAATTCATCATGAGGACTAATCACCCATTATCAAAACACCCCATGTCTCATATTTCATCATTAGTTCATTGCTTTGAACATCATAATTAACCTACTGGATAGAAATTATTGTCAATGTATAAAATTATATAAAATAATTCGATGAAATTTGAAAACCGTAATGCTTATTTCATGTGGCCAATCCAATGTCTGTTACACCATTGGTGGAATAACAATAATCAAAAGATAAATATTGAATTTATCACTTCTAAATGAAAATTATATAACAATATTTGTTGATATGGATGAGAGAGCTTGAACTAAATTAGTGGAAATTTTATAATATGGTAATTCCATCATATAATGTCAATAAATATTAATTTAATAAATAGAGATGAAACTTATTTTCAAACATATATTTTGAGATATTAGAAGACCAACTGTTTATATTCGACTACATATATTAGAATGAATGTCCATCATTCCAATGAATATAAGATATCTCTTTAATGGCATTTATTAGATTATGGATTATTATTCAGGACTATAATATGTATTAACTATTATCATGATAAGGTTAAAAGGTTCCACACGCTTATTGTTTTCAAAAATGAAAATACTTTCAATGAATGGGAGTAAAGTAAAATTGTGGAACCTCTATGGTTTTCATGGAATGACTATGAATAAAAATACCACATTAAATTAAAATATTTATTATTTTTATAGTATATAATTATTTGTGTAGGATTTATATATTTACTTTATTTACTAGTTTGGTAGTGAATATATAGAAAAAAATCACCAAAATACTATTTATAAAATAATGGTTCCTTAAATATTTACATGAATAAAAATTTGATTCAATAAATTGGTTTTATTATTTGATTATTTATTATATTAAATATAAATGTTAAAAAATAAATTATTTTTATGAAATGGTTAACACAATAGAATATTTCATTTCAAATTTTTTTATTGGGTAATATATATACAAGGGTTGTTGAGACATTTATTGGGTGTTTTAAATCATATTTATAAGAAATATGATGTTAATTTCCTAGTAGCTTCTCATCAACATCAATTTCAATTCCCCCATATCACTTCTCATATATTCAATAGAGTTATGAATCCAATCTATAAAATAGATCAATGTTACCTTCATTTATACAAGAAATGAAAATGTACTGATCTTAGGGAAAAAAAGTTCCATTGTGTCTCTAAACTACCACGAGTATATTAGTGATCTATCATAACAAAAAAAAATTAAAAAACATAAGGAATATCTATTGGGACTGTAAATCAGTACGATTGACTATTTGGCCCCCACTAATGGGATTTCTTCCCCGAAGTAAACTAATCCAATGTAGTAGAAGTTCAATTTAATTTTAATTTAAAATACTTCATGCGGAATACATGGTATGATTAATGGACTAGTATTTATGAGATATAATGTAGTTACATATTAACATTGGTGAAAATATAATATTATTTCAATATCAACATCTTTATTTCAATGAAATACCAACATAAATCACATTTTTAGACAATATATGAACAAAAAATACTTCTTATAATCACCATAAAGACTGTTTAAAATTTAATACATTCTATATTTTTAAAATTCTCTAAAAATGATATTTGATTTTTATCCACATAATGAAACATAAATACTCAAATAAAAAATAAAAACTCAACCAAGGATATTATTAATAAAAAATTAATATTTTCATTTTATTTATTATACAAATGATATTATAAAAGTCAAATATTAATATGGTGAAGAAAAAATTCAAATTGGAAGTATAAAAATGAATGGTTTAGACAAACAATTTTATAAAAAGTGCTAAAAAAATTAAATTGCCCCTCATTATTGCTCAGTACTATGTGTATGAGATCAATATTATTTACATGAAGTTTCATCCAAATCCTAATTCCATGATTCTTCATTATTTTCTCACAAAAATATAAGAATCACCTTAAATATCTCATATTCCTAAATTATGATTAAAACATTATCATCATATTTAAATGGAAAGTAAATGATTTTTGAAATTGGAAATAAATTTAGGACAAAAATCCAGATTATAAATGGTTTGTTGAGGGGCCTATTGATATATATCTTGTTAATTTATACGTATACCAACCTATCATGTTATGAGAATATCATTTTCAAAATATCATGATTCACCAAAAAAAATATGTTGTACTCTTATATGATTTTAATATTATAATGACATGTTTGAATAGAAGCATCACACAACAACGCATAAAAAATGATTAATTCATATATCTAATCACCATAGGATGGAAACAAGTAGTTGTGTATTAACTGAAAAAAATGAATTGGGAATAATCTCAAGAAGAAAAAATAATGAATGGGAAGTAAATTGATACTAAAAAAATTCATAATTGTTCATATATACATTTTCATTCAATTACTAAAATTAAAATAGTTATCAAATAATAAACTGTAAATAGTGAATAACATAATGAAACAACACAATAATATATAATTGTAATAAAAATGAAAAACAACAAAATTTTGATGACTCGGTAAAAATGTAAAATATTCCAAAATAATGGAAATAATTATATTAATGAATATCTAGCTGAATTGGATGATCCATAAATATCTAAAAAAATATATTTTATAACCTGAGATAATACTCCAGAACCTCTTTATGTCAAATAGTCTTTCATCATATCACATACCTCCAGAACTGAAATAGTAAAAATATATAATATAAGATAATTTTCTAGGAACCTGTATAAATCCTTTGAGCTACATAGTCACTTATAAGTGTTAATATAGGTTATGTGAGAATAATCCCCATGGGATTTCAATAAACATATCATATAATTATTTTAATGTAACATGTCATCAATTATAGATTATATAATATATAGAAAACAATTTGTTGTACTTTCATGTTTATTATGAAAACCAATATAGTATATTTATTAACATAATATAGGGTCACATATTTTTTATAATTTTTATGGATGAAAAATAATGAATGTGAATAAAAATTGAATTTATTAAAAGATATCATTTTGATTTTTATAAAAAATAATTCATTTTCTATTAGATAAATATCATTATCCATAAGTATTTTTTACTAAAAAATTATTTACATTAAATCACACATTCAAATATATATTAAAAACTGTTTAACAATTATATAAAATTAGAGAATAAATGATAACAAAACTTATCTCATAGCTATTATAACAAAGAATCATTAGATTAATAAATTAAAGTATAAATGGTTCCCTAAATTCAAATGATAACGTGTGGATAAAATAAAAAGATTAATTTAATCTGTAATATGCCATAAATAAAAATATAAATACTATCTTTAAAAACTATATAGACCATAAGGTGATATGGTCTACAAAATTCAATCATTGAGTCAATTATCATCCAATATTTATTTATTAATGAAAATAATCCCATGTCACTCCCCCTAGGCTCACAATATAATGAACCTTATCTATGAAATTCAATACAAATAAGGGATAATTAATTTATGAAATATAAATCATGTCATCCTAGTAAATATATTCTCAATAGAATCCTTGATTACCCTAACTAATAAATTTATACATGACCAAACATAGAATTAATGAGATCCTAATTGATTAATAATGAACAAAACCCACCCTGACTCCAACACCATCACAAGGAAAAACTTATATTCAATCACAATAGGTATCAAAATTATAAATGAAATTTTCTGATAAAACTATGAAGGAATATGGATACATAACACTAAGGGCACTATAAGAGTCTAAAAACACATTGAAATGATATTATAAGGTTCCAATCGATCCTCTTACTATATTTGTGTTATGTGATAGAAAATCATCCATAAAACAAATAAAATAACACCACACTTACCATGTACCAAAAAGGACTTTTTACCAATAATATAACAGTAGTTTTACACAATATCCTTTGAAATTTATCCAATATTGGGATATTATTTTATATTAATATTGATAATGAATCATTTAGGAGATTCAAAAAAATTATTTTATCATAGAAATTAATTTTACACATTTAATAGAACTCATCACATGAATAATTATTCATTGGAAATCCATTATTAAATGACCATATAAAAAAATTATTTACAGAGTCCAAATCATTGATAATATTACATGAACCCATAACATTACCATATATATATAATTTAATACTGAAATTATATTAATGAAAATCAAGAATTTCGTAATGTGACAGACCATTAAATGAAAAATAAAATCATTCCTCAACCATGAGGAAACACTTTTCCTGACATACTGTAAGCATAAATATTGAAAAGTATCTCCTTAATCAAAATTAATGGAAAAAAATCCAAAACATAGAATAAACCCAAACACATTATTTGTAATATATACTAAATGTTTAATTAGTACAAAAAAAACATATGGAAAATGGTTCGAACATGAATTATAAAATATTAACAATGGTAATAAAATGATATACTATATAATGATTCAAGGAAATTTTTATTAACATGACTGATAAGTAAGGTCGACAGTTGGGGGAATTGTAATGAAACAATATCTGAGAAATAGAATATCCCATTTGAATATATAATTTTGTTTTATGCAGTAATATTATTTTATAAAATTAATATCAAAAAAATTAAGGAAAAAAGTATTTTAGAAATTTAATTTTCAAATATAAAGAATAAAAATCTCAGATTTAATGAAAAGTGTAATAGTGGTAGAAAATTAATTAACCAGATAACCATAATAGGATAATTCAGTTCCACATGTTTCCCACAATTAATTGCACTCATGAAAAATACTGAACAAATGATGAATAATATTAGTAGTAAATAATTTATGAAATTCAGAATATATATTTATAGGAGAAAATATAATAGAAATAAGAATGAATAAATTTTAAGAAATTAGCTAATGATGGGAACCCATATGATTATTAAAATGCATAATTTTGGAAACTTAATGGGACTATTTAAATATTAACATGACCGTTATAAAAATATCATCACTAATGTAAGTTGAAAATAATATATAAGAATATTATTTAGTGAATATAGATCGTACATATATCATTATGAAATTAATTATTATTTTAAATCAAATATTAAACAATTTTTACACAAAAAAAGCATTTTTCATTTTTTTACTAATAAATATATATATTTTTATAATTTTATCATCATTAAATAGAATTATAAAACAACATTTATTTCTATTTAAATTATATGATAATTTTATTAGTCCATATGTATGATTTCAGTGGGTAATGATATTTTATTGTAATATTAAATTTATTTTTACTAATAAATTGCAACATTATTTAAAAATTATATTTGTAATATATTGAAAATTATTTTTTTAGAATGGGTTATTTTTTTAGAATGTAATCATAAAAAATGATTACAGTGAATTTTTTTATAATATCTATTTTTTTTGAATATAGAATGAAAAAATAGGATATTTATATTTATAAATAAAGACATTAACAATTTATTCATCGATAATTATTGATCTATTAGTTAAAACTCATATACACATGTTACTATATATATTTATAATAATATACACTATTTATATTCTTGAACCATAATAATATACTAATGAATATATAAATTGAAAACAACATTCCCTACACAATAATAACACTGCCAGCACCCCTTATCCTCAATCCATTTAATAATTCCATGTTTCCTTATTTAATCCCAATTTTCACCCCAACTATCTCCACATGTACATATGATTATTTTATCATGAAAATATTAATTTAATGTTCATTAATGTAAATTTCAGGGTCACAATTTTTATGAGGTAATATTCTCATCTTACACCTTCTAATTTCATTTCTTATTGTTACCTCTCATTAAAACCTCATTTAACATACAATAAAAATTAAACTACCATATAGGTACTATTATTTTAAAATTATAAAAGAATATATAAGATTCACTCATTTATCAAATCCTTTTATTCAAAAATGTTTTAATATTCTAAAAATTTGGTTTATTCATTGTCTCACTTGGAGATGAATATTTTATTAATAATATATTCTTAATACTATGATTATATCAATTATAATGTAATAAATATATTTAATTTTTAATATTATAAAATTTTCAAGATTCCAAAATGAATATATGAATATAATATTAAATAAAAAAACTATTTGATGTGTTTTTCAAAAATATTCTCAATAAACTAACTTTATAATTCAATTTTTTTAAAAATAATAATCCATATGTCTGATAAAACATGTGTATTTAGGGATATGTCAGTTTTGGAAAAAAAATTAATATTATATCATTCCAAAATAGGTATTTTTAGACCATGTTGAATAAGAAATGAGAAATTAACCACGTTTGATCATCCTTGTGAGCCATTAAACGAATACTCCAAGAACAACAATGTTAAGAATTACATATCCTTTAAATTGTTGTAAATGAAAATACGAAATATAAAATAAATAAAATATAAATGAAAAATGATAATAAATTTTTAATTAATAAATATATTTTTCTTTTTCCTCATATTATGGGAATGTTTATAATGAATTTGGAACATATGATATGACATATCTTTAAATCGTCCTTTTTATTATGTTATGTCACTTCCCAATGTATTTCAAATTGTATATATTGTTAATTTTGTGTACACTTATAACATATGATTTAATTTCCCTTATATATATATATTGATTAACTTCATTTACATTAATAGTATAATACATTCATTATGAGTGTTTATGAGATTCCTGATTTATTAATTCTCATATGGATATGATGTGATGAAAGAATATTCATCCCATTTAATTCTATCAAAATTTCCTCTGTTTATCCTTATCATTAATTTCATTTAGTGGACCACATTGAACTTAAATGTATTGTGTAAATATTTCTTATCAAGGGCTGTTAAGAACTGTATTAGTGTATAAACCATACTTATGAAGGGATTCCATCAACCATGTGATATTTTCTTGGCAGCTAACAATTTCAAATTCCTATCTCATTTTTTATGTTTCGATCAAATTAATATGTTTTGGTGATATTATTATAAAATTTATATTATATTATTAATATTTTTATTTTTCATGAGCCTTATAAATTGTGACATTATTTTATACCATTTGACCCACAGGTTATTCATTTTTTTCCAGGATTATCCCCTTACAGGTATTTATTTGGATAACCCATTTTGTATATGAAATCCCAAAAACCTTCCACGCAGTATTTAGTGATAAAAATTATTTATGACGTTATTATATTAATTTAAACCAAAATGATGTATTTTTTTAATTTATTATGTATAATGTTATTAATATTCCAAAAAACAAAGCTTCCTTGTCATTTACTTTAATTTATTTCAAAATTATGATATAAATTCTGTGATAACATGTGTAAAAGGTTTGGGAAATTATATTTGTTGTCATAGGATGATATCCTTATATTTGTAGATTATGTTTAAAATAATCCAAATATAATCAGAGAAAAAAATCTTTTTATGAAAAAAATATCATTAAAATTTTATATTTTAATGAGTAAGGGGTTTCAAAAATATTTATCACTTTTTCGGGATACTAAAAGTTGACATGGGTTTATTTTAGATTCATTTTCTAGTAATAACTCTAAAAAATGTTGGTTAGGTAAATCCGGATTACAATCCGGGTGAATAGTTTATGGGGGTCAATGATATCCTAGTTTGATAGTCATCAGAATATTATACGGAAAATCCAAAAACGCATTATACACTATTATAAAGAACAAAATGGATTTATAGGGTGAAAAAAAAATAATAGTTAAACCACCCTTGATAACCAAGACTGAATCATTTAAAATCATAAGTAATCAATTACATATAGTGGTTATGTTATTTCATTTATATAAATAGTTTCCATTTTTTATGTATACTATTTAAATAATCCTCACCCTATTCTTTATATTTTAGATTTAATATAAGAAAATATGGTGAACTATTCCAACAAATTATATTTTTGGTACTGTAATGGTATTTCTAATTTTATTTGTAACCTTTTGAGAGATGATTTTATGAATCTTGTAATTATATAAACCCTATAATGTGAAATATTATAAACAATGTTAATATATTTGAGATAAAAACTAATCCATTAGGATATGTATTGATTCATATATATTGTTCAATTGGTAAATATAATAAAAATGTAATTTTTTTCATTATCATTCAATAATGTGGTATGAGGCGCCAGTACAATTTCCAAAATGGAACTTGATGGTGAATTATGTGTGTAAGTGTAGGGAATATATCATACCATTTACAATGAAAAAATTGGGTGTCTTAACCACAAAACAATTATAAATAAAATTCATACTAGTTTATTTCCCATATTATATTATGGTATATGCGGTGACATGGTTAATATCTATGATGATTCCCTAATACATGGGACAATAAGGTTTATAAAAACCCCAATATATCTAATATAAGGGAATTATTATGGGTATAAACAATGAATATTATTGATATGAATTATTAAAATTGATACATACTTACCAACCCCAATATATTTGAGTATTTATTTTTTAAATTTCAATTCATGTATGTTTTGTACATAAAGTATTATTTCTACAAACATCATAGAAATAGTGTAAAGGATTTGATATCATTAAATACACAAATATATGATTATTATAATAACTGAAAAAATTTATGGAAATTGGATTAATATGATACCAAATATTATTCCTTTTGTAAAATTTGATGTTTTATTGGCATCGATTTTAAACACTTATATAAATACACCATTAACTATTGAATGGTCAATATTACTATGCACATCCTCATTTGTGGATTTATTATATAAATGTTTTAGGAGGTTAATGAATCAATATTTCAATATTTATTTCATGTTTGGATATTACTACATTATGATCTAGAATATTTGACCTAGATGATTGAAACAATAGAGAGAAGTTTTCTTAAAAAAATTTCGATTTTGATGGATAATATTATCTTATTACATAAATAGTTTCCTATAATTATTCATAGAAGAATGGATGATTTCTCAATTTATATTATATCAATATAACAAAATATATCAAAGAATCCCTATAAAATGTGAATAATAAATTTGGGTGAACATAATGAATAGTAAATGGGGATTATAGAATATGGTTTTGTGTGCGCGAGTTATTCATTATTTAATGAGGAAATCCCCTTCAACCTGAATAATTATGGTTAAATGTTCCAATGTAATGATTATAAAAAAATCACTACAAATAATTATATATTATGTCACCAATATTCAATTATTTAAACTTGTTATTGATAACATTGGTACATATGATATGTTGATGTTATAGTATTGTTCTAAAATATATATCTTATTCCTACCTCAGTTAAAATTTAAGAAATAAAAATAGTGTCATTCATATGTGTAGACTATGGCCCAAATAGAAAAAATATCCTATTTTTTAAAATGGCTTATCATGGTTGATTAAAGTTTATTTTGAATGAGAAAATATAGTATTTATATCATGATATTTATTATGAAATTATAAATCAATTTTTATTTCCCAATCCCCCACATTTTATTGAAATTAATTTTCTCAACTGTGTTTATGTGAATGCTACATCCACCACGTAGGGTTGTATTTTTTCATCACCTGTAGTAATGGATAAAGATAATAATTAAATTAATCAATTAATGTTATATATAAAAATATAAAAATATTATGGTGAATATGAATATATTTGAAAAATAAACATAATCATGATTAAAATGTAGGAAATTCAAATAAAATCCAATAAAAGCACCTAAAGTATTCTAAATAAGTGAAAATGATATAATAAATTAATAAAATATTTTTAACAACAAATAATGGAAAATTAATTGAACATTTATATTTCTCTTATTATATTTTTTCTTATTAAATTCGTATTTTTTGGGTATTTACGTACAAGTGCATAACACATACTATCATATAGTCAACTATTTCCTATCAATACATCCATACATATAATGATAATTTGTGCAGAAAATTTATTTTTAATTTTTTATATACTAACATTTCCTTATTTATTATCATTTATTATCCTTATTTTTGATTTTATAAAATCATATATAATAATTCATTATTTCAATGGGATTTTATTTTATTATCAGAAAAACGTAATATAATTTTATCTCATACACTCTTCAATGAGGAATGTTTTACATTCACCAAATTATATGAATTATTGGTATATTCATCCTAATTGTTTTTAGAATAAAATATATTTTATTCATTGAATTTGAGGTTAAATTTCATTATGTTTCTCCATTTAAGGATTTCTTAACATGTTAATTAGTACATGAATGATGTTATCTTTATGTTAGTCATAACTATAATTCCTAAAATTGATCAAACAATTATCTTTTATCATAACATTTAATTTAAAATAAGTATAATTTTTTTACACATTATCTAAAAAAACACCCTCATTAAAATTATTTTTTTTGGGCTTTGTACTTTTCCAAAAAACATCAACAAACAGAATTCTTCCAAACCAATTATAATAGATTATTTTCTTCAATATCCATGTTTCACACATGGAATGAATTTATATAATATTTCATGTTACATTAAAATAATTATTCTCCCCTTATCAATGAAAATGTTTAAAAATCATTTTTGGGATGTGGGATTAACTAAATTGTTTTTCTGGTCATTAAAAATTACTTGATTTATTAGTTTGAAGATATTATATATCCTAATTTATGTTTTAAAATGATTGTAAAATAATAATTTCAGAAGTATTTTAAATTTTCCATTAACAACTATATTTTATTTATTAATGATATTTTCAAGAAAAAATTGTATGTGATCATTTTTTCCCCAATGATGGAATGGGAGTGATTTAATCGTAATAACGATATGGTGATAGATTAGTAATCATGAAAAATTATTTTTCATGATAAAAATTACACAACTAATTGTTTACTGTTTATTATAGTACTGTTTTAAAAATTTTACAGAAATATTATATTTATTGGGGAAGGGTGATATATATACTAATAAAATAATTATGAAGAATATTTTATTTCATAAAAAAATAATTATAAATTAGAGAATAAGGATGATATTGAATAAATATCATGGATGCTCAATATATTTCCTCGATGGGAAAACAAAAATGGTGGAAAATTCTATGATTTTAATGCATCATATTATCTTATCCTTTGTTAGGTTTTTAACGTATTGAATATTTCATTATTTAAAATGTTTTGATTTTAAAATATTTAATAAATGGGATATATATTTCCACTATCAAATGAGACTTTAACCATATATCAATGTAAATATTAAGGATGGGAAGAATGAATATGTAGAGATTAAAATGAGGTTGACACTTTTAACTATGATTAATATTGATTTTAATATAATGATAAACAAAAATAAATTTATACTTATTTTATAAAAATCATATATGAATTATTTATGATTGATACTAATAATATTTCACCATTATCTATTCATCCTATTATAATAAGTACATATGAAATTATAAATAATTATTACTAGTGGGAAAAAACGAAGAGAAATATTGTTGAGTTTTAAACTCAGGTATTGGTATGTAAAAATGATTATGATAAAATATTTAAATATTTATTATAGTCTCAATCATAACCAAATCACACTTTGAAATGAGAATATTTCAACACATATTTTTTCAATACACTCGCCTAAACATGTTCGGTTCACTATTCTATTTTACTTATAGTCGGTCACGTTTCAATGTAAGAACAATTAATATCTATCATGGAGGACATACCTATTTATCCTTATTAAATAATTAATATTAATTAATTATTTAATATTGGTATAGTTTAAAATTTTAATGTATCTGATTGTGATAAAAGGATAACTTCAATGATCATTTGAATTCTTGAGTTGACAGTTGACACAGACTTTAGTTTTATATTTTCTTATAATCCTTTGATATAGGTTTACTCTATGTTGAAATTCATAATCATAATGTTTATGTTGATATATATTTCTATTTAGTTAAAATTATTTTGGGATCAATATCAAACTTTAGTCTGGTTTCAAAAAAATAACAGCTATAAGTCAAGAATTTAGTGGGATAATTTTGATGAACTATAGATAATAATGTGTATAATCCATAAATATGGGATGATTTATAATAATTATATACATAAATAAATATATATATATATAATGAAATATTAGTTAATTTCAGAGCCATTCCATATCACATCAATTCATTTTCAGTCAAAATATAAGTTATACTAACAATAATTGGATGACCTATATTTTTAGGTTGGTTATAAGGATATGGAGAAATGTCTCTACAAAATATTTTCAGGAGATTTATAAATAATATAATGTTTTCACTTTTTGTATTGTAAATTTAATGATTTTTTATTGAGATTGTATGGTTTAATATCACATGGTGCATCATCCATACCTCCCTCATGTGTAATATATATTCCATGTATCAATGCTAAAGGAATACATACTTGATCCATCCCATGTTTTAAATTTTGGTTTCATTTTACAATATAATGATACTTATTATGATGAAAATTAATTGTATTTGTAGTATCAAATAGATTATGTGCCACGAAACCAGACTACTCACCTTGTTAATATTCTACCAAGGAACCATAAGTTCACAAAAGCTATGTGGGAACAGAATAATGTGAAGAGGTATTAATATATGAATAATTTTAGAACAAAAAGATTGCATGAATATAAATTTAATTTTATGGTTTGTATAGTAAGACACCATGATATTTTATAATACATGATTTTTTAATATAAATTTATTCCCTTTGATGTCATGTAATTCACGCACTACCATGACTACAAAATGAATTTAGTATACCATTATAACAAACACATTAAATTAATGATTATGAATTTGGCTGACATAATTATGTAAATATATATTTTACACATTTATCAAAAATTTACTTTAGACTATTGATTTGAAGTGGAATTAAAAATCATTTGAATATACAAATTACTGTTTTGTGAAAAACCATTTATATGTGTGAAATACATTTTTATCATAGTTGAAAAATCATAATCACTATCTGTGAATTATTTAAAATAAAAATATATATAATATATTCAATAATAATTTTAAGCAATCATCTAATAAATTTTTCTAGGTATTGGGTGTCAATAAATAAATGTTTGTACATAAAATTGTATTTTTCTTAAATGTGGTTTCTTCATGTTTTCTGCACCCATTTCAAAATTAATATAATATAAAAAATTTATAAATGTAATTTTTTATAAATAACTTATTTTTTATATAATACTTCTTAAATATAATTAGTTTGTATTTTTTTTATTAATTTCTGATATGAATAATTTTTTTATGAAGGGTGAAAATTGATGATTTTATTTAAAATTTTCCTTTCAATTTTAATAATTTTAAAGGATACATTATTTTGAAATTTATTATAAAATATAAAATAGTTTACTTAAATGTTAATAACCTGCTATATTTCAATGTAATCAATTTTATAATGATTTTTTGGGAAATAAATTAACAAATAAGTAAATTTTTTCATTGGAAACCCACTTTTACATCCTGATTGTTGGTTTATATTTAATTTAAATTATTACAGTTATTAGAATAGGATTTTTTTAATATTAATATAATATTTTTAATAATTATAAATGAATTTTTTTAATAAGTTTAAAATATTTTTTGGAATTAATGAACTATAAAAATAGTAAAACATCAATTACAATGGGTAATGTTAAAACATGTTTACTGAGGCTTAATCTATAATGATAAGTTATAAAATGACCAGAAAACTTTATGAAAATTTATTAGATTGTTTTCTCCAAAATATTAACCAATAAAATAATAAAAGGAATATATATTCATCCAATTTTCATAGAATGGTACTTCGATGTTATTTATATACATTGAAAAATTATAATTGTGCAACTAACATCAATAACAAAAGGTAACCACCTCCCCCATATCATAATACATATTACGAAATTTATCATTACCGAAAACTACAAAAATAACTCCCTAAAACCATTATTCAATTTTAATGATACTTTTATACACATATGGGCATCCTCTGGGTCCTTAATAAGAGATAAATGGGAGAAAGTCTTCAGAATTTGGAATAAATGTTATTCATTTTCCCTAACTACCTATAAAAATAGGATATAATTATGGATTTAAAATATGTATAAGATATTTTTGAATTAATTATATATATTTAATTATAATATAATATAAACCATCTTACCATAAAATATTATGGAAAATGATAATGTCGCTCATGAGTGCATCTGGAATACCACCTCCACGAAGTGATGTGCAATGTTTTCCATGTAGACATTAATTACATGGAAATATAGGTATCATTATCGAATAGATATGATATATATTATAAAAATTTATTATTTATCTTATAATTCATATATATCTTTTATTTATTACATCTGTTAAAAAATGAAAACCACATTGAAGTGTATATATGGAATATCATCATTATGTATGGTTTATATAATATAATTAATACAATTTTTTTGGATGACTATGAATATGTATATGATGAATATATTTTAAATTTATATCATTATTGAAATTATTTTGATAATGGAACAACAATCAATGTTTGAGGACCAAATGTACAAAACCAGAACATATGTGCAGTGTGAGGCAATTATCACCTATAATATTGATTTTAATAATGAATTCTAAATAAATTCGAGATAAAAGGATATAAGTAAGTAAAATATTTTATGATAAATATTATTATTTTTATATAATATATGTATAAGTTATCATATTTTTTACACTATATTTGAAACATTTCGACGAAATTACAACACAAGGTACACGATTTTAATGCCTATTTTACTTCATTGAGACACATTCTATATGCACCAATTTATACTTTTATATATTGTAGATACAACCCATGATTTTATTTTATCATTTTTTAATTGACATTATTAGATATATACATCTCTATATGATTAATTCTATCAATGTGATTAATAATTAAATGTTACAAAAGCAGCAAGTGATTTTGGTTACATTAAAATTATTTTTTGGTATTTTTTGTTATTATATTTCAATAATTAAATATTATAATGTATATTTAATGAATCTCAAAAATTATTTGATTTAATGTTTATTTATGAGGAGTAAATAATTTTTACTATTAATTTACTAATGTCAATTACCCAAGGTAATGAAATATTATTTTTATAGAAAACTAACTTTATGTATCTTTTTTTTCTAAAATCATTCGCATATATATCTATGATTTATAAAAATAGTCATGAATGGTTTAAATATTGGCAGTTAATATTAATTGTTCTTTTACAAATTATATTACTTTTAAAAATAAATTTAAATATAACCGTTTATTATTTTTTCAATTGACAGAATTTTATATTTTTATTTATAATGTTTGTAATATTTTATTAATATATACCACATGAAAATAATATCCAAAAATCTTGAATTATAAATTCTTTAATGATTTCACTACATGTACTGATGTTTTTTCAACATATATTTTTTCCTTTATATTTTGGATAATTTTAAATTTAATTATGTGTTTTAAATTTTATACGTTTGTTTTCTTGATGAAATGTATCATGTGATATTTTGAAGTAAATTTGATATATATTAGATAACATTATTTTAGGATTATTAATCATTTATTGGGATTTGATTCGATGATAACATTCATATTAATTTTATAGATGGTATATGATTATGATGATCAAATTATTATGAACTGTGTTCCCAATCTACGGGATAGGATATGAATTATTGATGAAAATTATATTACACGTGATTCTTTTATCTGTGATATTACATTAGTAAATCGTTATGAAAACCATTTGACTTTTCATTGGTTATGATATGACATATTATTTCTAATCATGGGAGTAAAATATTTCTAATTAGAATTATGTGATGTGTAGTCCCTTAATTATATTACAATCTAACCAATTTGGTAATTATGGATATCTCAAGAGAAGAATATGTCAATAATATGATAAATAATCAGTGACATTTTTTATTTATTACATTAAAATTCACATCTTATTATATTCAATGGTTTTTTGATGTAACTGAGTTTATAAACAATGAAAAGTAGGCTATGGTTTTAAAATTTTATACGAATATTTTCATACCCAAATTTTCATGTTATGATTAAGTCATATTTTATATCTCCATTATTTACCCATATTGGGCATCAAATAAGAACCTTTCTTATGATTCCACTACCCGAGTTATTAAGAATGGTATAACATGTGATATGTCTAATTTGGTTTTTTGGTATGATGAATATAATGGGATATTATGTAGCACCCATACGAAATAATTTCTAATGTTTCTATGTTTCCAAATACAGTACTCATATATGATTTGGAATGGATCATAAAATGATATATTTAATATTAATTTATATATATATACAATTTTTTTTAAGAAAATTTTTAGTCACTATATTAGGATGATGGTGTGGAAGAAATTAATTATCCCTCCAATAAATTAGGCAATGAATCTATATCATGTGATATAATGTTGTTTTGTTAGTGCTCCAAGAAACATATATAAGTGTTATTTTTAAAATATATCTATATTATGTTAACAAGAAAGAGAGACTTGGATATATCTTATAGTGACTTGTTTATAATGTTTCCAATATAATACTACTTAACTCACAAATTTTAGGAATATTTACTAATATATGTTCTTTTGATATTATATATTTATTCATTTCATCCTTAATTAAGATAATAATTACTGTGATACCATTTTATTCATCATATCTCTCCAATTATGCATTATTATTTTGATTACCCATTATTAGAATTTTATCTCATGAAATCATTTTGATTTTTAATCCATAGGTAATGTGTTATTATATTATGAGTAAAATTATGGAATTTTTATCTTATTTTTAGAATTTATTGGAGACATTAGAGACTCAATGTGTATTTCTTTCTTCTAATATTATCAAAAATTATCCAGTTATTGAGAAGATTTATTATATAATATTTAATTATTCTATAAATTTTATTAAAACTATAAACTAAAAAGACCATTGATTTTTTATGATACAATTTAATCATAATTTTTTATATGTTTAAAATACATTGTTTTGGGTTATGTGTTTTGGTGCCAGATATAGATGTTCCAATTAGGGGTTCTACAATTTTTGTTAGTGTAATTTAAAATGATAGATGAAATCATTACAGATATTCAATGGGGTCTAAATCAATACAGGATATTGAATTAATTATAATAATTCAATATTCTTCTATTGGTGGATAAATAATCAATTTCATACTTTTTTATATGATTGATGTTTCCTACTATATAATAACAGTGGGATAATATCATGCTAATATGGGAGAGCTTCATTTGGAAATTATGAAAAAATCCCTTAATATTAATGATATGTATAATATATAATATTTTTAGGTATGGAGTATACTAAGAAATTTTCATGGGGTATACACTTATTATAGTATCTAGATAGGTCACAATGATATATGATCACATAAAGGTTATTAATATTCATATTATTGTGGGGTAGTGCGCTGGAGATGCTCAATGGAACCTATTGTCTACGATACTAAAATAGAATTTGAGTACATATTGGAATCTATTTATAAATTAAACATTTAAAAATATGTAATATTATCTCAGATATTAGTAATTTTCCTAGAATTATAGATTATGTTCTAGTTTATTATCATAATACTCATGTATAAGTGCATTATAGGGATCACAAGTGAAATCCAAGGCCATAAAATATAATTTCAAAGATTCCTGTATTGAGGGAATTCAATCAAAGAGGTGATTAATATTTTAGTATATTATCAACTTAAGATAACATGGTAAACCCTCGTAATATAATAATTTACAAGTAGAAGCATTCCTCTCATTTTTAAGCTAATATGTTGTGGATTATTGAAAGTTGGCTCCAGTGAAGGTGTGATTATTTTATGTGGTTATCATAGAACCAACCCAATTATATAAATTTATTTCCATTAAATATATAAAACTATATATATATATATATGTATATGTATATCTGGGTGTGTGTGTTTCTGTTTGTTTTTATCATAATAGAATTTCATTAAAAATATTAAATGAAGTTGTAATACTCTAAATTAATTATATTTAATTTCATATATAAAAAATGTAGAAGTTCCTTTGTTGTAATGTGATCCTAGTTTTACCATGACAAAAATAAAAAAATACCATATATCCCATATTACTTATACAAATTTTAAACAAGTTCTGTGTGAATATCATGTGTTTGGGGCTCATAACCCTTGTGACGTCATTACCAGATGATACCATATAGTGATCTCAAGTAGAATTCATCATGAGGACTAATAAACCATTAACAAAACACCCCATGTCTCATATTTCATCATTAGTTCATTGCTTTGAACATCATAATTAACCTACTGGATAGAAATTATTGTCAATGTATAAAATTATATAAAATAATTTGATGAAATTTGAAAACCGTAATGCTTATTTCATGTGGCCAATCCAATGTCTGTTACACCATTGGTGGAATAACAATAATCAAAAGATAAATATTGAATTTATCACTTCTAAATGAAAATTATATAACAATCTTTGTTGATATGGATGAGAGAGCTTGCACTAAATTAGTGGAAATTTTATAATATGGTAATTCCATCATATAATTTCAATAAATATTAATTTAATTAATAGAGATGAAACATATTTTCAAACATACATTTTGAGATATTAGAAGACCAACTGTTTATATTCGACTACATATATTAGAATGAATGTCCATCATTCCAATGAATATAAGATATCTCTTTAATGGAATTTATTAGATTATGGATTCTTATTCAGGACTATAATATGTATTAACTATTATCATGATAAGGTTAAAAGGTTCCACACGCTTATTGTTTTCAAAAATGAAAATACTTTCAATGAATGGGAGTAAAGTAAAATTGTGGAACCTCTATGGTTTTCATGGAATGACTATGAATAAAAATACCACATTAAATTAATATATTTATTATTTTTATAGTATATTATTATTTGTGTAGGATTTATATATTTAATTTATTTACTAGTTTGGTAGTGAATACATAGAAAAAAATCACAAAAATACTATTTATAAAATAATGGTTCCTTAAATATTTACAAGAATAAAAATTTGATTCAATAAATTGGTTTTATTATTTGATTTTTTATTATATTAAATATAAATGTTAAAAAATAAATTATTTTTATGAAATGGTTAACACAATAGAATATTTCATTTGAAAATTTTTTATTGGGTAATATATATACAAGGGTTGTTGAGACAATTATTGGGTGTTTTAACTCATCTTTAAAAGAAATATGATGTTTATTTCATAGTAGCTTATCATCAACATCAATTTCAAATCCCCCATATCACTTCTCATATATTCAATAGAGTTATGAATCCAATCTATAAAATAAATCAATGTTACCTTCATATATACAAGAAATGAAAATGTACTGATCTTAGGGAAAAAAAGTTCCATTGTGTCTCTAAACTACCACGAGTATATTAGTGATCTATCATAATAAAAAAAAAATTAAAAAACATAAGGAATATCTATTGGGACTGTAAATCAGTACTATTGACTATTTGGCCCCCACTAATGGGATTTCTTCCCCGAAGTCAACTAATCCAATGTAGTAGAAGTTCAATTTAATTTTAATTTAAAATACTTCATGTGGAATACATGGTATGATTAATGGACTAGTATTTATGAGATATAATGTAGTTACATATTAACATTGGTGAAAATATAATATTATTTCAATATCAACATCTTTATTTCAATGAAATACCAACATAAATCAGATTTTTATTCAATATATGAACAAAAAATACTTCTTATAATCACCATAAAGACTGTTTAAAATTTAATACATTCTATATTTTTAAAATTCTCTAAAAATGATATTTGATTTTTATCCACATAATGAAACATAAATACTCAACCAAGGATATTATTAATAAAAAATTAATATTTTCATTTTATTTATTATACAAATGATATTATAAAAGTCAAATATTAATATGGTGAAGAAAAAATTCAAATTGGAAGTATAAAAATGAATGGTTTAGACAAACAATTTTATAAAAAGTGCTAAAAAATTAAATTTCCCTTCATTATTGCTCATTACTATGTGTATGAGATCAATATTATTTACAAGAAGTTTCATCCAAATCCTAATTCCATGATTCTTCATTATTTTCTCACAAAAATATAAGAAACACCTTAAATATCTCATATTCCTAAATTATGATTAAAACATTATCATCATATTTGAATGGAAAGTAAATGATTTTTGAAATTGGAAATAAATTTAGGACAAAAATCCAGATTATTAATGGTTTGTTGCGGGGCCTATTGATATATATCTAGTTAATTTATACGTATACCAACATATCATGTTATGAGAATATCATTTTCAAAATATCATGATTCACCAAAAAAAATATGTTGTACTCTTATATGATTTTAATATTATAATGACATGTTTGAATAGAAGCATCACGCATCAACACATAAAAAAATGATTAATTCATATATCTAATCACCATAGGATGGAAACAAGTAGTTGTGTATTAACTGAAAAAAATGAATTGGGAATAATCTCAACAAGAAAAAATAATGAATGGGAAGTAAATTGATGCTAAAAAAATTCATAATTTTTCATATATACATTATCATTCAATTACTAAAATTAAAATAGTTATCAAATTTTAAACTGTAAATAGTGAATAACATAATGAAACAACACAATAATATATAATTATAATAAAAATGAAAACAACAAAATTTTGATGACTCGGTAAAAATGTAAAATATTCCAAAATAATGGAAATAATTATATTAATGAATATCTAGCTGAATTGGATGATCCATAAATATCTAAAAAAATATATTTTATAACCTGAGATAATACTCCAGAACCTCTTTATGTCAAATAGTCTTTCATCATATCACATACCTCCAGAACTGAAATAGTAAAAATATATAATATAAGATAATTTTCTAGGAACCTGTATAAATCCTTTGAGCTACATAGACACTTATAAGTGTTTATATATGTTATGTGAGAATAATCCCCATGGGATTTCAATAAACATATCGTATAATTATTTTAATGTAACATGTCATCAATTATAGATTATATAATATATAGAAAACAATTTGTTATACTTTCATGTTTATTATGAAAACCAATATAGTATATTTATTAACATAATAGAGGGTCACATATTTTTTTATAATTTTTATGGATGAAAAATAATGAATGTGAATAAAAATTGAATTTATTAAAAGATATCATTTTGATTTTTATAAAAAATAATTCATTTTCTATTAGATAAATATCATTATCAATAAATAATTTTTACTAAAAAATTATTTACATTAAATCACACTTTCAAATATATATTAAAAACTATTTAACAATTATATAAAATTAGAGAATAAATGATAACAAAACTCATCTCATAGCTATTATAACAAAGAATCATTATATTAATAAATTAAAGTATAAATGGTTCCCTAAATTCAAATGATAACATGTAGATAAAATAACAAGATTAATTAAATCTGTAATATGCCATAAATAAAAATATAAATACTATCTTTAAAAACTATATAGACCATAAGGTGATATGGTCTACAAAATTCAATCATTGAGTCAATTATCATCCAATATTTATTTCTTAATGAAAATAATCCCATGTCACTCCCCCTAGGCTCACAATATAATGAACCTTATCTATGAAATTCAATACAAATAAGCGATAATTAATTTATGAAATATAAATCATGTCATCCTAGTAAATATATTCTCAATAGAATCCTTGATTCCCCTAACTAATAAATTTATACATGACCAATCATAGAATTAATGAGATCCTAATTGATTAATAATGAACAAAACCCACCCTGACTCCAACACCATCACAAGGAAAAACTTATATTCAATCACAATAGGTATCAAAATTATAAATGAAATTTTCTGATAAAACTATGAAGGAATATGGATCCATAACACTAAGGGAACTATAAGGGTCTAAAAACACATTGAAACGATATTATAAGGTTCCAATCAATCCTCTTAATATATTTGTGTTATGTGATAGAAAATCATCCATAAAAAAATAAAATAACACCACATTAACCATGTACCAAAAAGGATTTTTTACCAATAATATAACAGTAGTTTTACACAATATCCTTTGAAATTTATCCAATATTGGGATATTATTTTATATTAATATTGATAATGAATCATTTATGAGATTCAAAAAAATTATTTTATCATAGAAATTAATTTTACACATTTAATAGAACTCATCACATGAATAATTATTCATTGGAAATCCATTATTAAATGACCATATAAAAAAATTATTTACAGAGTCCAAATCATTGATAATATTTCATCACCCATAACATTACCATATATATATAATTTAATACTGAAATTATATTAATGAAAATCAAGAATTTCGTAATGTGACAGACCATTAAATGAAATATAAAATCATTCCTCAACCATGAGGAAACACTTTTCCTGACATACTGGAAGCATAAATATTGAAAAGTATCTCCTTAATCAAAATTAATGGAAAAAAATCCAAAACATAGAATAAACCCAAACACATTATTTATAATATATACTAAATGTTTAATTAGTACAAAAAAACATATGGAAAATGGTTCGAACATGAATTATAAAATATTAACAATGGTAATAAAATGATATACTATATAATGATTCAAGGAAATTTTTATTAACATGACTGATAAGTAAGGTCGACAGTTGGGGGAATTGTAATGAAACAATATCTGAGAAATAGAATATCCCATTTGAATATATAATTTTGTTTTATGCAGTAATATTATTTTATAAAATTAATATCAAAAAAATTAAGGAAAAAAGTATTTTAGAATTTTAATTTTCAAATATAAAGAATAAAAATCTCAGATTTAATGAAAAGTGTAATAGTGGTAGAAAATTAATTAACCAGATAACCATAATAGGATAATTCAGTTCCACATGTTTCCCACAATTAATTGCACTCATGAAAAATACTGAACAAATGATGAATAATATTAGTAGTTAATAATTTATGAAATTCAGAATATATATTTATAGGAGAAAATATAATAGAAATAAGAATGAATAAATTTTAAGAAATTAGCTAATGATGGGAACCCATATGATTAATAAAAAGCATAATTTTGGAAAAGTAATGGGACTATTGAAATATTAACATGACCGTTATAAAAATATCATCACTAATGTAAGTTGAAAATAATATATAAGAATATTATTTAGTGAATATAGATCGTACATATATCATTATGAAATTAATTATTATTTTAAATCAAATATTAAACAATTTTTACACAAAAAATTCATTTTTCATTTTTTTACTAATAAATATATATATTTTAATAATTTTACCATCATTAAATAGAATTATAAAACAATATTTATTTCTATTTAAATTATATTATAATTTTATTAGTCCATATGTATGATTTCAATGGGTAATGATATTTTATTGTAATATTAAATTTATTTTTACTAATAAATTGCAACATTATTTAAAAATTATATTTGTAATATATTGAAAATTATTTTTTTAGAATGGGTTATTTTTTTAGAATGTAATCATAAAAAATTATTATAGTGATTTTTTTTTATAATATCTAATTTTTTTTAATATAGAATGAAAAAATAGGATATTTAACATTATAAATAAAGAAATTAACATTTTATTCATCGATAATTAATGATCTATTAGTTAAAACTCATATACACATGTTACTATATATATTTATAATAATATACACTATTTATATTCTTGAACCATAATAATATACTAATGAATATATAAATTGAAAACAACATTCCCTACACAATAATAACACTGCCAGCACCCCTTAACCTCAATCCATTTAATAATTCCATGTTTCCTTATTTAATCCCAATTTTCACCCCAACTATCTCCACATGTACATATGATTATTTTATCATGAAAATACTAATTTAATGTTCATTAATGTAAATTTCAGGGTCACAATTTTTATGAGGTTATATTCTCATCTTATACATTCTAATTTCATTTCTTATTGTTACCTCTCATTAAAACCTCATTTAACATACAATAAAAAATAAACTACCATATAGGTACTATTATTTGAAAATTATAATAGAATATATAAGATTCACTCATTTATCAAATCCTTTTATTCAAAAATGTTTTAATATTCTACAAATTTGGTTTATTCATTGTCTCACTTGGAGATGAATTTTTTATTAATAATATATTCTTAATACTAAGATTATATCAACTATAATGTAATAAATATATTTAATTTTTAATATTATTAAATTTTCAAGATTCCAAAATGAATATATGAATATAATATTAAATAAAAAAACTATTTGATGTGTTTTTCAAAAATATTCTCAATAAACTAACTATATAATTCATTTTTTTTAAAAAATAATAATCCATATGTCTGATAAAACATGTTTATTTAGGGATATGTCAGTTTTGGAAATAAAATTAGTATTATACCATTCCAAAATTGGTATTTTTAGACCAAGTTGAATAAGAAATGAGAAATTAACCACGTTTGATCATCCTTGTGAGCCATTAAACGAATACTCCAAGAACAACAATTTTAAGAATTATATATCCTTTAAATTGTTGTAAATGAAAATACGAAATATAAAATAAATAAAATATAAATGAAAAATGATAATAAATTTTTAATTAATAAATATATTTTTCTTTTTCCTCATATTATGGGAATGTGTATAATGAATTTGGAACATATGATATGACATATCTATAAATCATCCTTTTTATTATGTTATGTCATTTCCCAATGTATTTCAAATTGTATATATTGTTAATTTTGTGTACACTTATAACGTATGATTTAATTTCCCTTATATATATATATATTGATTAACTTCGTTTACATTAATAGTATAATACATTCATTATGAGTGTTTATGAGATTCCTTATTTATTAATTCTCATATGGATATGATGTGATGAAAGAATATTCATCCCATTTAATTCTATCAAAATTTCCTCTGTTTATCCTTATCATTAATTTAATTTTGTGGACCACATTGAACTTAAATGTATTGTGTAAATATTTCTTATCAAGGGCTGTTAAGAACTGTATTAGGGTATAAGCCATATTTATGAAGGGATTCCATCAACCATGTGATATTTTCTTGGCAGCTAAAAATTTCAAATTCCTATCTCATTTTTTATGTTTCGATCAAATTAATATGTTTTGGTGATATTATTATAAAATTTATATTATATTATTAATATTTTGATTTTTCATGAGCCTTATAAATTGTGACATTATTTTATACCATTTGACCCACAGGTTATTCATTTTTTTCCGGGATTATCCCCTTACAGGGTTTTATTTGGATCACCCATTTTGTATATGAAATCCCAAAAACCTTCCACGCAGTATTTAGTGATAAAAATGATTTATGACGTTATTATATTAATTTAAACCAAAATGATGTATTTTTTAAATTTTTTATGTATAATGTTAATAACATTCCAAAAAACAAAGCTTCCTTGTCATTTACTTTAATTTATTTCAAAATTATGATATAAATTCTGTGATAACCAGTGTAAAAGGTTTGGGAAATTATATTTGTTGTCATAGGATGATATCCTTATATTTGTAGATTATGTTTAAAATAATCCAAATATAATCATAGAAAAAAATCTTTTTATGAAAAAAATATCATTAAAATTTTATATTTTAATGAGTAAGGGGTTTCAAAAAAATATATAACTTTTTCGGGATACTAAAAGTTGACATGGGTTTATTTTAGATACATTTTCTAGTAATAACTCAAAAAAATGTTGGTTAGGTAAATCCAGATTACAATCTGAGTGAATAGTTTATGGGGGTCAATGATATCCTAGTTTGATAGTCATCAGAATATTATACGGAAAATCCAAAAACGCATTATACACTATTATAAAGAACAAAATGGATTTATAGGGTGAAAAAAAATAATAGTTAAACCACCCTTGATAACCAAGACTAAATCATTTAAAATCATAAGTAACCAATTACATATAGTGGTTATGTTATTTCATTTATATAAATAGTTTCCATTTTTTATGTATACTATTTAAATAATCCTCACCCGATTCATTATATTTTAGATTTAATATAAGAAAATATGGTGAACTATTCAAACAAATTGTATTTTTGGTACTGTAATGGTATTTCTAATTTTATTTGTAACCTTTTGAGAGATGATTTTTTGAATCGTGTAATTATATAAACCCTATAATGTGAAATATTATAAACAATGTTAATATATTTGAGATAAAAACTAATCCATTAGGATATGTATTGATTCATATATATTGTTCAATTGGTAAATATAATAAAAATGTGTTTTTTTTCATTATCATTCAATAATGTGGTATGAGGCACCAGTACAATTTCCGTAATGGAACTAGATGGTCAATTATGTGTGTAAGTGTAGGGAATATATCATACCATTTACAATGAAAAAATTGGGTGTCTTAACCACAAAACAATTATAAATAAAATTCATGCTAGTTTATTGCCCATATTATATTATGGTATATGCGGTGACATGGTTAATATCTATGATGATTCCCTAATACATGGGACAATAAGGTTTATAAAAACCCCAATATATCTAATATAAGGGAATTATTATGGGTATAAACAATGAATATTGTTGATATGAATTATTAAAATTGATACATACTTATCAACCCCAATATATTTGAGTATTTATTTTTTAAATTTCAATTCATGTATGTATTGTACATCAAGTATTCTTTCTACAAACATCATAGAAATAGTGTAAAGGATTTGATATCATTAAATACACAAATATATGATTATTATAATAACTGAAAAAATTTATGGAAATTGGATTAATATGATTCCAAATATTATTCCTTTTGTAAAATTTGATGTTTTATTGGAATCGATTGTAAACACTTATATAAATACACCATTAACTATTGAATGGTCAAGATTACTATGCACATCCTCATTTGTGGATTTATTATATAAATGTTTTAGGAGGTTAATGAATCAATATTTCAATATTTATTTCATGTTTGGATATTACTACATTATGATCTAGAATATTTGACCTAGATGATTGAAACAATAGAGAGAAGTTTTCTTAAAGAAATTTCGATTTTGATGGAAAATATTATCTTATTACATAAATAGTTTCTATAATTATCCATAGAATAATGGATGATTTCTCAATTTATATTATATCAATATAACAAAATATATCAAAGAATCCCTATAAAATGTGAATAATAAATTTGGGTGAACATAATGAATAGTAAATGGGGATTATAGAATATGGTTTTGTGTGCCTGAGTTATTCATTATTTAATGAGGAAATCCCCTTCAACCTGAATAATTATGGTTAAATATTCCAATGTAATGATTATAAAAAAAATAACTACAAATAAAAATGCATATTCCCATGGATATTAAACTTTTTGACTAAATTTGATTTCCAAAATATTTCTCTAAGGTGGGTATCACCAATAAAGGTTATGAAAGGTGAAATTATAATTAATTTTTGAAAAAAGTCATACACAATTTGAATGCATAAATTTTACATTTAGTGCCTCCAATTATCATAAAATATTATTAACTTAATTAATAGATTCATAAATTATTGTCTTCTAAATATTGTGGTAGTCTTTGTTAATTAAATTCAAATATATTGTAAAATCACGGATGGGCATGGTGAGTTTTTAAATATTATGATAATGATATTTTGAATATAAAATTATCTATAAATAAAAGTAAATGTTAGTTTTGTATGATTTAAGTATCAATCATGGGAATTTTTTTCATTAGTAAAGATATAATTATACACCCAACTATGATAAGGGAAAATGAAGAGTGTCTCAGGCCAACATCATAAATGATGATTTGTAATTTAAATGAATGATCATGGTATTACCTATGATTTGTGTGGAGAATGTGTGATTTTCTATCATATAACCATGATAATTATGAAGTAAGTAATGTATGTCTAAACTAAAAAATTAGAAAATTTATTTAATAAATAGAAAAAGAGGCTTATCACTAGACAAATCATTATAAATCCCTTAAGAAGGGAAAATATTGGAGAATATAATAATTATTCAAATACGATGCTATGTTATCTACTAAGGGGGAATTAAAAATATGTATATATTCCTTATGGTATTACTATATTCATGAGTAGATGTACCAAACACATGATCTGGAGTTGTCTTTATTGATCATCACAATTGAGAAACTGGCATAATTTTCTCTATGGGGAGAGGTATCAGTCATATATGAATCAAATGACACTAATATATATATTTATTCACAATTGTAGATCCAAATATACACATATGAGGATGGTAAGAGATAGAATATTTCTATGAATTTTAAATCCACTCTACTATCATATAAATTAAAATTATAACTAAGATACTATATATTGAATTAATTCAACAATAGTTCAACAAAAATAACTAATAATGACATCATCCTATTAGACATATGATGTATTGGAATAGAAATATTTAATGAAGGAATATCATCAGTTATATATCAAATAATTTTTTAAACACCCCAATAAAAACTATAAATGACTCCCAAGTATATATTGGGAAAATTAATAAAAAGGTTGAATCTATATGAATAAATATATCCTAGGAGTTCAAAATTACTAAAGAATGTGTAGTAGTATATGGTTAGTCACTGGTATCAGAAACATATTTCGAGAAAATAATTATATTTTCAAATAATACATATAGTCTAAAATTCACTATTTACTCAGGGAGTATAAAGATATATCAATATCTCAAGGAGCCCTAGTGGTGGGAAAATATTATATAGGAGGTTAGTTAATATGATTAAAATATCAAAACATGTCAGTATTTGAATGATAAAAGGAAAATTTATATGGGATGATGAGGCCATTGCTTGTACCTACATGTAAATGTGAAGAAAATTCCATGAATATTTTCAGTACACATCTGATGCGAATAATTGGATATAATTATATTTTTTTGTGATAGAAAATCCTATAATGGATTGTTATTTCATCCCTATTTGAGACTTCATATCACTAAATAATAATTCATGAATATATGTTGGAGATGTAGTGATGCTTAATGTTGAACCATTATTAATTTTTTTTAATGAAATATATTATTTACCACTGTTTCAGAAATGTTTTCCAAAAGTCACTATACAGGTTTACATATTATGTGCTTCTTATGAAAAAAAATAATATGAAATTTGACTAAACTATAATGATATTTAATGAAATTTTTATAGAAATATTCATGAACATTAATGAATAATTGAATAAATATATTACTCTGGTAATTATATACTACAATAATAGATTTCAATCTAGTATTAAAAATTATCTATATAAATCCCATTATGGGATGTGATATAAAACACCAATTTTCATGGATGAAGATACTGAAATTTTTTTTTGTAATTATAATGGATGAGTAATCTGGTAGAAATGGTCTATACAACATAGGGAACATCTTGGATTCTAATGGTTTACAAAAGATCTATGGTAAAAATCATCAATGATACAACTTGTTTGAGGTTTGAGATAATTTGTTCGTCAATACATCACCATGGAAGAATGTATGAACACAACCTTTTTTGGAGATCTTTTGAGCTTATTCCCTCTTATTTTTTTTTCATTTTGTTGTTTATGTATCTTGTTTGGGGTTATATTATGGTGGTATTTAGGTGAAATTAGATAATATTGTAAGGGTTTTATTTAGAGATTAGTTAGCGCAATGTTTTCCCAAATAATACATTCTACCATAGAAAATCATGAGTCCCTAAAATGAGCGGAATTTCATACCTGGATCACAGTTTGGATAACAAGTGACATCTTAGTGCTAAATGTGGTGCCACCACAGATTATTTGGAATGCTCAGTTCTTATTTAACGGGAACCTTGTGCCCTAGGATGGATGACATGTGTGAGTAATTTTATTCCTAAAAATATTAGAATAAAAATATTGAATCCCAAATGTTATCCCCATTATCAACCCCAACACTATAGTTAAACAAATTTATGATTTAGGTTGTTATGGTATAGATTCAATGTCTTTTTGACAATCATTCATGTAGAATTAAAAAAATTATTTTAAAAATTCACATATCTGAGTACGATAATATCATCCCATGTGGTTTTCCTCTCACTGTCCCATGTTTTTATCATCCTTTGAAGATATTTTTCCACCATTACTATTAGATATAGATATAGAAATTGATACATCTAGTTTTTTTTAATTCAATCTTGGGTTTAGATCAAGATATTGTTCTTCAAAATGTTCATAATCGTCCCACTTTAATTTGGGATATCCATTTGATCTAATTCATCTTCAGTATTGATGTAGCTGATCAGAATTTAATTCTCATAGCCTTGAATTTGGATTTCATGTATATTTTTTGGTAATTCAATTTTCATGTTTTAAAATTAAATACATAATCTAATATACTAATTTATTAATTTATTTTATGGAAATATTTAATTGATTTATTGTGTTTTCATGTAAATATAATATTAGATGATCTAGGGAATGTAGGTTTTGGTAATTTTTATTATAAAATTGGTGGAAAAGCTTAATTAATTGCTTAATTTATTATTGGAATATGGTGAATGTGTAGTAAATATGAAATGAGATAGTGTAATTAGTTAATTATGATGTATTTAATTAATTCATAATAATATTTATGAAATATTTATTTCTAACCATAATGGTTTAATATTTTATATGAAATGAATATTTGAACAATGGTGTAATGGATAATCGTTATTAATATTTCTTGTTATTTAAGAATTGAATCTGGAAACATTGTTACAAATTTTAATAGTATATCATGATGTGAAATGTTTGATAAAGGTTAAATGATGTTTCATGAGATAAGTGTGATATATGTTTTTTCTATGAAAATTTGATATTTGTGTGCGGTACATAGACTGAAATAGAAAAAACCCATAGAGATAAAAGAGTGTGGTAGACATACTAGATCATGAAAATATCATAATGATAAATGACTATGTGACATGGATTGTGGCTTCAAAATCAATCTTCTATGGTTATTTTTTTATTTACTACTATTTTAGATTAACACAGGGTGTTAGACCAAAAATAATTGGATGATCTATTGTAATATTAAAAATGTTAAAATTCGTCATAAAAATAATTTAAATAAAATGAAAACTGATTACTATCATATGGTAATATCCCTTGGGGATAGTTCCAAATAAGGAAAGGGCTGAAACATGTATTGTGGGTTCCAGTTTCAGTGGTAACTCGAGGGTTTTTGTGGATAAATAAAAAAAATTAAATATGTACACTATTTACATTATTGTTTTTATTTTATTATTTATAAAACAACATAAAATTTTTATGAATGGATAATGTTTTAGAATCCATTAGTGGGGGACTACTGAGTTGTACTCACACCTTTCCTATACGGCAAGATTGCTACCTGAATAGGATTCAGTTGTGTAATACATGATAAGGTATAGTTTCCAATGATATATTTTTTATTTGTGATGGATCATTGATAAGGTGGTGAAATATGTTTTAGGACCCTCTTAGGAGTTTTCAGTGTCATTATTTTGTCTTTTTTATATTGAAACGTGACAAGTCCCATGAATTGCATATATACATTTCATATAAGGATATTGTATTTTTAATTTGATTATTATGTGATATTGGATATTTTATTATATTATTCTTGTTTATTTAAATTGTTTTAATACTTTGTTAATGAGGGTATAATCTCCCCATGATTAATATTAAACAATCCCTTCTAGTTTTCTACCTCTTTCATATGGGGAGGGTAACTTGTGTTCATGTGACGGACCAGCATGGGGTACCCGTGTGCGATACTTGTGTCAGGATGTTACATAGAGTTTCATGATATATATGAAGAGGGGAAATCTATGTAAAAGGTATATCAGCTTCTTTGAATGTATTTATTATATTGGTGAAATTGGAAATCAACTAACACTCAAACTTCCCATTTCAAAATAAAAGAAATTTTACACATATTCTTATTATTGATGTTCATAATAGATCATTGACTTTTACTAAATTTCTAGGAGTTATTGTTGGATTAATATATCTGTTATTAGGAGTTGATTATGATGATCATGGACTATATAGAAAATGATTTATGTGGAATGTGAAATAACAAGTTTAAACAACTATAGTGAATCAATTTGATGGGGGTGGTGACATGGGTACCCGAGGAATCCATGAATTAAAAGTATCCTTACATGATTTCACATTAGAAGGTAAATTTTGATATCAAAGGACAAATTTCATGGTGGGTGATTTTAATGAAATATAATTTTCTCAATTTAGTTTACCCTAAGAATAATTTATTATTTCAAAATTTGTAATATAATCTTATATAAATCTAATGAACGAAAAGATGAAACCAAAAAAATTATTATATTAATTTTAAAAATAGTACTTATAGTAAAAATTTCCATAAGATATAAAATTATTTAAATGTGGAAAAATATAATATAACATAAAAATAATAGGAAAATATATTTTTTTGATCCCCCAAAATAATCACACTTGTCAACCACTTTGAATAAATTTTGAAGAATATTTGACTAAAAATTAATTTTGAAAATTAAAATATATAGGAACATTAGAGAAAATAAAATTTAATAATGAAAGAATGTAAAATAATATCTAATAATGTTATAAAATTAATATACGGAAAATTCTATTAATATATAAGTAAATAAATGATTCAAATATTATAAATTATGTGTTTGTATTTTCATTAAATATAAATATTTTTATTACATGTTTACATTAAATATAATTATTTATAATAAATATTTTATTAATAAAATATACCTAAAAATAACATTAATCTATGATATAATGTTAAGATATAATTTTATAATGTAAGCAATTTTTTATAGGGTAATAAAATTTTACTATCATTAAATTTGGTATTTTTCAATGAAAATAGGATTTTCGTTAAAAATATACATTTTTATTTTTGAAAAATTATTTTAATATAAAGAATTTAATTTCTATAAGTTTGAAAAATAAATAGTTATAATTATCATATTTTTAATAAAATTATATAATTTATGGTGAGTAATGAAATATATCAAAATACAATACATAACATTATAAGTTTATTACTATAATTTTTTATTCAATGTTGTGGTATAAAAACATTTTCTTTAACTAAATATTATAATTTAATTAATATAAGCACATAAATCAATAAAATTTATATTATAGAACCAAACTAATAAACACATGATTATAGTATTCAAAAACATTAATGTAATCTGCTTTTAAATAGAACCACTGACCACTCATTATCACACATTCTCAGCATTGTATCTATAAGATAATTTCCAAAATTCCATTACCAACAATAAACCACATTCCCTAGTTCAAAAGGTCACAAAAAAATTAGTATTCTAATGGAATTAAATAGTTCATCATTGAGAGTATATTTAAGGGTTATTAATCTCCACTAGCGTCATATAAATATATTTTCGTTACAAGACAAACATTAATAGCCAAATCCACCACAAAATAATAATAATAGTATCATATATTTACATTATTTTTATATTTATTGTGTAATATATATCATTCCCCAACATATAATCATTTCTCTTTGAAAAAAATGAAACAATTTTCCATATTATTTAACTTCATCGTCTTCATGAATGACTAGTTTTCTTTTTTTCACTAGTTCATTTAGATATATTTATATTAACTTAAAATGGACTAAAATAACTAATTATTCATAAAATATCTTATTTCACATTATGTAATGAATATGTCTCAATAGTATTAATAAAAAAGAATTTAGATCATGATGGTTAGTAAAACCACGAAATTGCACTAACAATATAATGATAAAAAAAATTAAAAACAATCATCCATATGTCATTACAAATATCTGTAATAATGAACATACAAAAATATTGAAGCGAATTAACAATTTTTCATTTAAATTCAGTTTTTTGTTAAATTTTACAATGAAATAAATAAATATCTAGGATTTATTAATCCATTAATCTATAAAATAATTTATCCCAAATAAACTAGAATTTAACAAATATATATCATTGAATTGAAACAAATAAAAATAATAAATTTATTTAAAATAAATTATATTTGGATATGACTAATATATTTCTCAATTATTACAACAAAATTATTATTGATGATATTAATCAAAAGAGAATAATGTTACAGAAATAATTTATGGGATCTCTCTAAACCTCACATTTTTTTCTTATTACGACCATTTCCTCTCTAAAAAACATGATATCTATTTTTAATATTATTGTTAACATATACATTATTTATATATGATTCATTAATTTATAAATACATTATCCTTTCAACCATTGATGTTCTATTACATTCATCATGCTCATTTAACAAAAGTAATATTTATTAAATCACTATTTATTGTGATATAAGTTAATATAACAAAACCCATTTCATTCATTTGGAAAATAAACAGATAATTCAGTATGACTGATTTCATTTTTTGGAACACATTATCTTTATCATTTTAGGATTGGTATATACTTTTAGTTCCCTGATGAATTTTGAGATTCGTTTTTGAGGAGATATTTTTTATGGTATAGTGGTAAACATAAGTCTATAGTTGGACTATATACTCTAAAATATATTTGTCATTTCATTTAGACTTGACTTATGATGATTCCAGGATTTATATTTTTCAAAAATTCATATGTTACAATGACATTATGATAAAATACACATCATATTTTTATATTGAATGAATAGTCATAAAATCATATAATTTTGTATCACTCACATGTTATTACATTTCATCATGTTTATTCCACTGCTCTATTTTTATCCCACCCCTTTTTTTATGTATTACTGACAGTTATACTACAAAATATTTTGATATTATTAGGATTTATGATCTCATTATGGAGATTAAAATAAATAAATTCTCTTTGAATTTTTTTTGTATAATATAATTAATAATCCAAATGAATTAGTCTTATAGTTCCTTTAGTTTTATTTAACAAATAATAATCCTAAAAATCATGTATTAATATTTTTTCTAAATCATTATAATTTAGAATGAATAATTATTTTTTCAGTATTGTTTATGATGCACAACCCCAGGTATATAAGGGAATATGACACATGAGAATTTATTATATATCCAATAATTAAATTTATTCTTTAGATATTAATTCACTGAAAACTGAGATTAGCATTCATTACACACAAAGAAAAGATCCATTGATGAATTGTATTACATGACAGAAATTTTTAAAAAAAAATAATATTAATATTAATATTACAAAATGACTCCTATAAATAAATTTTTAATTTATGAGTACGATAAAATAAATTATTGAAATATATTTTTTAATTCATTTGATACAAATTAAATATAAATGAATATGCAAACTAATTGAATATATATGATATTATTTTACAAAAAACTTTTTTATGCTTCCAAATGAGTTTTTTCAAGATAAATTTAATAAATTACTATTATATATTTTAAAAATTAATATATATATATATACACTATATTTAAAAACTTATTTTTTTCCAATCAGCCAATATATTTTACATGCATAACATAAGAACAATTCCAATTTTTTGTGTAAAATCATAATTTTTTTAAAGGTAATTTTTCAATATTTTAATAACACCCAAATTTAAAAGTATATTTTATGAACTATTATAAATATTATATGATAAAATAATATTCATTTCTTAATAAATAATTAAAAAAGTTTATTATTATGAATTTTTGATATTTGATTGAGAATATTCTTTTTAATGAAAATTGAAAATACTGAATTTGAATTGAAAATTATATTTTTTATAAATAATTTATACTGTTAAAATACATTTTTTATTTTTTCTAATGAAAATATATATGAAATATACATAAATAAATACAATATGGATCATTTTAATCAATTTTATATTTTAATTCGGTTTAAAAACATTTCCAAATTAATGATATTTTTAATTTGAAAACATATTTTTTAATCTTGACTATGCGATTAATTTTAAATTAATTTCATTCACCTATGTGAGAGTAATTTATAGAAATGAATTCCATATAATGATTGAGCATTATTTATAATGTCTATTTAGTTCTAAATATTATTTACCAAAAATAATAGTGAATGAAATTAAAACAAATTATAGTGATTAATGTAAAAAAATGTTTACTTAGTGGGTGTTCTTTAATTTTAAGTAGACATGTGACAGATAAAAATGTCTAAAAACCATTATTTGGAAATATATAGACTATATTTTCCCATTATATAATTTTATTAATTATTATATCTACATGATTTATAGGATACCTCAAAATATTGTTTATAATTTTATGTATTCAATAATTCCACTCCTCCTCTACCATAGAAAATAATTCGACCCCTATCTTCTCTGCACCTCTATATTATTATTCTGCATCCATAACATGATAAAATAAGCTCCGAGAATCCATCCATTTTTAATAGAGGCCTCATATTGGGTATAATGAATATTAGTAAATGCTTATGGTACAAACCAATACGAGTTACCTGAAGACGATGTAATATTATTGAATGAGACATTTTGTATTATTTCATTCTCCACCATTTCAATTATTATTATTACATATATAATATATAATAAAAATTGTGTTTATATTATATTATTTATCTTATTGGTATAACCTAAAAATTTACACACATCAATAAAAAGGCATACACAGTCATTATTCTTGGGTATGGAGGACTATTGTGTCTTGAATGTGTGTACTTCATTATTCCACTACCACCTTTAATTGGTTAAAATAATGATACAAATTTAGTGTGTATATATATGATATATAATATAATTTTAATTTCTCTAATTTTATGAATTTAATTTATAACACATATTTTCATGCATTCCATATTTTGTTATTACTAATACATTATTTGATGATGTGTGGACTTCTGCCTCCTCAAGGTGATGTGATTCATCCACAAGCTATATGAATTTTTAATGGATGTCCCAAATAAAAATATGTTATTTTTATGAAATAAATATAAGTTATAATTATAATATACATATATATAATTTACTTTTCATTCATTTAATATGATAAGAAAATGGAAAAACATTCCTCCATACATATGACCATCAGTCTCCATGAACTGTGTATTCCATTTCCTATAAATAACTATAATGGATTGTTGAAAATAAATATATACTGAATATATATGATAAAAATAATATAATTAGGATATTAATTACATGATTAACTTTCTATTAATATAATATTTAATTTTCATTATTACCCTTTCACACACTAAATAAGTTATTACATCGTTCGTAGACTTGTGAACCACCGACACCTCGAACCGATGTGATTTCATCCTCATTATTTTTTTATAATAAATATTTAAACAATAAAATAACGTGATATTTAATATATACTAATAAATAAATAAAATAATATCTATGTACCTTCCTTCCATAGTGATCATAAAAATATGGAAATATTACTCATGGGTACGTAAGGCCTAACGTCTCAATGATCATAATGTTACGACAATTTTCAAAATCGCATTCCTAATTTGGTTTTAAAAGTATAATTTGAATATAAATATTATAGTATTCCATGAAAAATAGTGTATATTTTTTTACATAATGACCTTATTGACAATATTCAACTTACCAATGTGGATTTCGGCACATAATCCAAATATGGTCAAAATATCCAAAAAAATTAATTGATTTTGTAACTGTATATAAATTGTTATTAGGTTAAATAAAATTAATTATAACCACAGAAATGGTTTTAAAATTTGTAAAACATTAACATTAGATTGTTGTTTATTATGATTGATAAAAATATGATATATTGTCTTAAGGTATTTTATATTAATCTCACTTTTTATATATATTACATAAATGTCATATTAAACACTTCCTTATTTTGTGAGTTGTATATATATACCATTTTTATATATTATAACATTATTAATTTTTTTCATCGAGGTGTTTAATTTTTCAATTCGTATTATCTAATCCAAGAGGGTTTAACAGGAAAATTACTAACTGGTAATAATTCTCTTATAATCTCACATTCTTTTTTGAATGTTAACATTCTTCTAAAAAAATCAAAATATTGTAATCATTATTTATTGAATGTTATAATTATTTATTATTTTTTTATTTTTTTATTATTTATATTATTTTTTCATAATATATAAAACATTTTTAAATATTTTAATTACTTTTATTATTATTAATTTAATGACAAAATATCTGAAATTATATATCCATTACATAGTATATATAATCAATAAGGACCATTGTTCATGAATTTAAATCAATTATTCTATTTGTAAGTAATGATTTAAACATTGATCAAGCAGATTAGGGAATAATTATATTAATCCACTAGATTCATTGTCAGTCTCTTAGGATGAAATTAGTTAGCGATAAACACTTTAAATTTGAATCGAATCAAATTCATAGTGTTTTATTTTTTCTCGAAAATATTACTTAATTCTAAAATGTATCATGATCCATATATATCACTTCAAATAAATTATAATTTTATTTATTTAATTTATTATTATCTTTTATATTTTTATATTTGAAAAATATATCGATTCATTTACTTCTCAGTTGTTTATTAAATTTAAATGTTTTTTTCAGTTATTTACCATGACAAATTGATTTTTCCCATTGATTCATTATTTATTCCACTTTTGTTAACCCTGAATATGAATTTTAGTCCAATGATATTTATTTCCCATTCAACATGATTCCATGATATATAATAAGAAAGTTATGGAAGAATATTCTCTATGGTATAATGTTATTATTATCAAAAAAATATATTGTAATTTGTTTATACATTTTAAAGAAAAAACCCATCTTTGTATCTAGTTTACCAAGAATATAGAAATGAATAGGGAGTTAGGATATTATTCATTGAAAAAATTCCAATGTAATAATATTAAGAAAAATCTATGTGCTTTCTAGTGTATCGTCCCTACAGTTGTTATCAATGGATGTTTTGAATAATCCTTGGAAAATAGATTCAAAAAATAGTTTATGGAGCACAACACTAACAAAGAATTTGAGTATATGTATTTAAGATCATTTTAATATATTGGTAAGATATAGATTATGTGGTATCTCTTTGGATAAATTTCTTATCTAGATATTATCATGGGTTTATGATTTTTTTATCAAAGAAAAATCTAATGACTTATGTAATTGTTTTAGGTTTTATGTAATGATTGTCTATCATGATCACAAACATTTTAGAGATATTGGTGAAAAGTATATGTTCAATTGGGAAATTCATTTAATGAAATTTTAGTTTACATTTTATTGACATTATTTTAATTGTATTTATAACCAAAATGGTTAATACTATTATTATTTACATTTTAATAATAATCAAATAATATTATTACATTTTTAAAAAATATATATTGTATATAAAAATATTGATAAAATATTATTTACTTATTGGATTTAAAGAATTCCCATCATAAATATTTTTCAATCATATTAGTATTAATTTATAATAAATATTATATCGTGTAAAAACCCATAAAATATGTCAAGGATGCTGGTCTTGAACAAATGACTGAAGAATGATAAATTATTTATTCCTACAACTGGTGTATGTGATGTCTTGGATAACATTTGATTTTATTAGTTTAAAAATTTTATGGATAAATATAAATATTGAAATAGTAGTATTGATTTTTATATTTATATATTAATTTCATGACTATAATTGGTTTTTTAAAATATTAAGAGGAATATAGATAATATGATTTGTATGGATCTTAAAATCAATTAATACTAAATGTTAGTGATGTAGGAATAAATAAATTTGGATATTCATTTCTTTGTTTAATTAATATAGTATAAATTGACCAAATCACAATAAATGGATGAAATAATGTTTAATAAATTATATCATTAAGGTATAATTACATAAAATTTAAGTATTAAAATATTCACTCAGCATTAGGAAATTGGTTTGGAAAAATGTTATCTAAATTCCTTGAATTTGATTTACATATGGTCTTTCAAATACACTATGATTTCTGGTTTTGATGCTCTAAAAAAATCATTTATCATTCAATTTTTATTATAAATGACCTCAAAAAATCAATAATTATTTATGCATTCTCTCAATGATTTTATCTTCGCATGACTCTTATGTTTTCCAATTTAGAAACCTAGTAATATGTTATTCCATTTTACATTTTAAAATCTATCTCTATCTTATATATTGGTTATTTTAGTATATATTTTATGATATGGGTTTTTAAAAAATGGAATTTTAAAATATCTTATATTATATTACTATAGTCATGTTTCATTCATAGGGATGAAATTTATTTAATTAGAAGAGAGTGTAACATCCTGATATTCTTAAAGAATATGATTATTATTAATTGTGTGGATGATATAAAACCCCAAACAAAGAAGATAATATAATATCCCAACAATCTAAGGTACATATAATATATTCAATTTATTTTATATCATTATCAATATGGTACAACATATATATATTGAACTACAGAATACACAGGTTCCTTTGAGGGATTACATTACATGTAAGATTGATTTATACCGAATACTATGAATTTTATTATTATAAAATATATCCTAGTAGTAAATTAATATTTTATGAATAGGATTTAATAACTTATTAAAATATATTTTTTAATTTATTTGTTATAAATTAAATAGAAATGAATTTAAAAATAATTATAAATATATAAAATGTTTTTATATAGAAAATTTATTATGCTTCAGAAGGAATTTTTCTTCGTAAATTAAATTAATATATGTTATTGCATGATATGAATTAAATATTTATGATATAGATTACATTAAATATTTATTACATTAATCCAATATATTTTATATTCATAATATAATATGAAATCAAAATATATAAATAAATGAAATAATTTTTTCATGTCATATATTCTAACATTTAATGTTGCATCGATTTTGAAATTTTTTTTCACTTTTATAAATTTAAATTAAAAACAATTAATTTTATAATTATTAATGAAAAAATTATATTAGGGAGAATTTTTTATTTTAATGAGTAGTTTCATTATTTAATGATTTGTAAAAAATATAAATTTAAAATTGAAAAAAATATTTTTCGTCAAAATAATTAATATTGTTAAATTATATTTTTCATTATTTTTAATGATTAAATAGATATAAAACAAAAAAAATAATCTAATTTAGTTAATTGGAATCAATTTAAAATTGATACTGGATAAAAAAATTTGAATCATTTCATCCATTAATCTTTCAAAAAATAGTTTTTCGTTCCATCTTAGGGATTAATTTTAAATTAATTTATTCCTATTAAGTGAGAGGATTTTTTAAAAATTATATCATATTAGTTATAATAAAATATATATTTTATATTATGTTCATCATATTGCATTACTAAAAATATTATAAAAATAAATTAAAATTAATTTTTGTGATTATGGTGAAAATGTGTTTACTTATTGGTTAAACATTAATACCAAGTGCAAAAGTGACCTATAAAAATGTCCAAAAATTCTTTTAATTCCCCATTTATACAATATATTCAACTTTAATATCTTTTTTGTTTATTGGACTAACATTATTTTAGGGAGATCACAATATAATGTTTACATTTTTATATTTTCAAAAATTTCACTACGCCAAAATAAAAATGATCTCACTCCATAAATTATTAAAACCATTAAATACATTTGGTTATATAAACCCTTCAAAAATATGATCTCAAAATTCATACCATATTCTATAATCCTCAAATTTGGATGACTGAAAACCATTGAATTCTTTTTATATAAACCAAAAATAGCTACCTAAAAAAGAGGCAATGTTCTTGAGTGATATATATTGTTTTATTTCATTCATGAACACTTCAATAATTATTAAATAATTTTTGTATAATATAAATAGTATCATAAATATATTAGGTAGTTTTTATCTTAATTTTACGAATTACACTCTCCCAAACATCCACTATATAGGAGAAACAATCATCTTTCGTTTGTACAACAGACTACTACCTCATGAACATATTTCTTTTGTTCTTATATTTTAACGATTAATTGATGATAAATTTTTATACATATATTATATATAATATATATGATATTAATATTTTATTTTTTATTTTTTATATATTATATAACAAATACCTTCACATTTTCTATTTTTTTGAATATGATAACATCGTTTGTAGACACGTGAACTATTACCTCTACAAATTCTTTTGATTCATTCAAAAATTACATTGAGTTTATTAAATATGGTTTTAATAAAAAAATAATTTATATGACCTAAATAGGATAATATAATCCTAATAAATAAATTATATTTTAATTTTCATTCTTTTAATGTGATACGAAAATGGAAACATCATTATTGTATATGTATAACCTATTGTCTCCATGAACAGTGTATTCCATTTACTTTCACTATATATAATGTATTACTCTAAATTAATTTAAAATAAAAATATATGATTTAATTTTAATTATTATTAAATTTATGACATGATTACATTACATTTATTACAAGATGCCTTTTTATTTATTAACATTACACAGACTAAAATGTGATAACATCATTTTTAGACGTCTGAACTACTCCCTCCTCAAAGTGATGTGATTCTTTTTGAATAACATGTATTCTAAAAATATTATATATTATTAAATACTATTTATTAAAAAATATAATAATTCATTAATGATTAATTTTAATTTACTATTTTTGATAACGATCTTTCCAATATTAAAACATTAATTATGTGTACTTATGACATACTTTCTCTAGGATCATAAAATTTGTTAATTTCTAATAACCACGTTACATTATTGGTTTTAAATTTATTATTTATTGAAAGAATTTATATTATACTTCATTATTATTATGGTAGTATTGTATATATAAGCACCCTAATTGAATGTAGTCTACCTAAAAATGTTTACTTTAGTCACATATTTCAAACATGGTCAAAACATCAGACAAAAACATAAATGATTACGTTATTCTATATAACATATTAATAGTTGAAATAAAATTATTAATAAATATAATAAAATGGTTCTAAAAATTTAATAATAGGAATTAGTTTTTTATTGACTAATAAAGTGACACACGTGAAAATCCAGACTTAATGTAATGGATTTTCATCTCTCTGTTTACATATATGAGATAAATTTCATATTCACTAATTAATTATTTTATAGTTTGTATATAGTTTATCATATGGTATATTATATCATGAATAATATTATCATCAAGTAATATAATTTTTTTAATTTAAAATATCGCATCCAATTGGATTTAAATTGAAACAAACAAACTAGTAAATTTTATCTCGAAATATCACATTCTTAATAGGTTGTTAACATTATCCTCAAATAGTGATTTTGTATTAAATATTTTTATTTAAAATTATAATTCACAAGGATATACCTATTATTTTATGTTGTATATGATAATTGAATAAACCGTATTAAACTTTTATATATAGTTTTTATATTTAATGATATTAATTTACTGTGGAAATATTGATAAATATATATTATTACTCAATATAGATATTAGATATGGAATGTTGTACATTAATTTAAATATAATATATGATATATGATAAAATATTTTTGATATTCAATATAGGGGTTGGTAACCACTAAATGGGAACCCACGATGCATTAGTTTTTTCATGGGATGAGACTATATGAAGATAAAAACGTAGAGTTTGTTTCTATAAATAATAAACTATTTTAATGTTTATTGAGGACAAGAATTTGATGAATATTTGTTCATTTCATAGATACATGATGTATGAAAGTAAAAATTTCCTTTATTTCAGTTATTATTATCCATTATATTACCCCTAAGAAAAAATATATGTCTGTATTTCATTCTCATTTCATGATTCAATATTGTAATCACTGTCTATAAAAACAATCTTATACAAAATAAATGAGAAAAACATTGGGATAGGCTATTTTATCCAATTCATTCCCATTATTTTTTAAATAAATATTGAGAAAACTAATGTATCCCAGATATTTATACCACATTTTGGGAATTAATCCATCAATACCATTCTTATACAATTCATTCACTCCTCCTTCATGATCTAAATTGAACTCCCCTCCTCCATTAATGTTTATATAACCTTAGTGGAATTCAAGCCTCTCCACATCCCCTTAAAACCAGTAGCAGCATGTGAGGTTATATCCATCTCCCTCCAAAATGAGTAGCTATGTGAGCTCATCTATCATCCTCTCTCCAGAACCTGTAGGGTCATGATTGTACACTTCTATGAGCCAATTCACCACTCACATATAGATCTATTACCAAAAAAAGTGGCATGTGTGTCTCCCCTCATCCATTCTATATCTAATCAAAATCTCAAGATAGATGGAATATTATTGTCTTCCAAACAGATTAGGATATCTCATACATTAATTCATTTCAGTATTCTTTTATATTCATTCACGGGCATCCAAATTGTTGAGTTATTATATAAACCATTCATTTTTTTATTTTTAGTCTAAATCACCCACACAAATTCATAATTTTGTGGGAATTTAATTTACATTGATCAAGTATTTTTAATTATAATTTTTTATATTGTGCTCATATATGTTGTTTTTAGTAAAGATCATTTAGTTTGGTCGGGTTTAGTTATATTAAATTTGGGAATCTATCATTCTTGTATTTTATGCATCATTTTGGTTCCAATTAGTGAAATCTATATAATAATATTTTAAATTCATACAACATATGGTCTATATTATCATTAATTATCCATTCATTAATAATAAAATTTACCAATAATAATTTTTATTATTATTTTCAATCTTAGTGTATTTAATTTTATTATTTAATCCTTTTTAAATTGAAATATTTCACATAAATAATTATTTATATATAATATGATATATAATTAACATGTTTCCTCAAAAAAATATGTCACTCATAATCATTTCATTATATAGATGATAAATCAACTCTACATCCATTCATAATAACTCAATTATCTATGGTCAATGTAGAGTTCCATCACATCACTATCAACCATTGTATTCTCATAGGATGGTTTCATCTATATTTTTTCTGAAACTATCATTCCATTTCTTGAAGAAACATTAAAAAAAATTAGTAACTAATTGGTTGTGGGACTATGTATTTTTGGGTATATAAATGAACTAGTGAAAAAAAACCAATAAATAACTTCTAATAAGTGATGATTTGAAGGTAATCATATTTTATTCTATTAAAAATGATATTTCAAAAACCAATATAATATTTAATTACATTATATTGAAGACCAACATATATATTTTTCTATCATCCACATGATAATTGATTAATAAAAATTATTCCTCTATAAGACATTGAATCTATAAAATATTTTGAATGATCATTGAGGTTTACTATGTAATAAAATAGAATATATAACTACCTAAAACCTCATGATATAGAGCATGAGTTGTTTTCAAAGTAATTTTTTTTATCTTAAAAACCTTTATATCTACATTACATTCAATACATATAAGAATAATGTATCTTATGGAATATTGTTTATGTACAATACATGTAATATGTTCATAAAAATCATTTATTTAAAAGAAACTAATTTTTATTTAATAGGAAAATCTAATATGTGAAAACATATTATAATCAAATCAATCAAAAAAATATCTATATTTTTATAAATCCATTGATATGAGTACAATTTAATATAAAATTTCTTCAATAAGGTGATGGAAATGAAGTGTGGATTTTTAGTGGATAAATTTGGATATATAGATTGATTATATAGTCCTTGTTGTGGGGGTTATCAGTTGATGAATTGATTGATGTTATTATATATAGAACATTTTATTTAAATAATTCGCATATGTATTTATATTCCATAGAAATTTGCAATAATTAAATCCTTTAATATACATGGATTTGAAATATTATTACTCATTGATATCATGTAATTAACTATGGTGATTTCTTATTTTGAGTATTGTGTTATTTTTATATATAGTGTTTCATTTTGTTTTATATTATGATTCCCATATAGACTAGCATGTCATTTATGGACTAATATAAGTTGATGATTTCCCATTTCTATAAATACTTTCTTGATTAAAATAATTTTTATTTAATTTCATTGATTTGGATGTATGAAACTGATCACATCTGTAGTTATCATCATAACAATATCAAGAGAGATTAATATTATTCATTTGAAAATGTATCAGATTGTGGCCATAAATATTTCCAATGTAATCATTATGTTGGAATACCATGGTTGATTCAGGAAGACATTATATACCATATAATCAAATATGGTTTTAAAAAATATAATTATGTATGGAATCACAATAGGGATAAAATGTAATTTCAAAATGATTATATCTAAATAAGGTCACATGATTTGAGAATTTTTGAGATGGAACTTTTATTTTTATTAATCATCAAGAGAATAAAGGTATGACGAGCCAATAATATTTATATATTTGCACAAATAGTGTGCCTAATGAAAATGACGATGTTAATTGAATGAAAAAAATTGATAAATCATTACCGAATGATTTTATGTAAGAAATTTGGTAAAATAAAGATGGTGGAATTTATAATCTGAATGTTTAATGGTCAATCAATTAATATGATTTCAATTACACTCATTGATTACATTATTACCTTTTTAAATATATTTTATCCATATGATGTAGATATTCCCTCGAACCATATATGGGATTGACATTAGTTGATGAACATGGATTTTCAAACAAATATATCCATTCTTGTCTAAAATATTGCAGCTTATACTTGGAGGAAGCTACAAAATAAAATGATTGAATAAAATTCAGGACATTCCGATGGTAGCTAAAAGTAGACAGAACACCATCCCGGGTTCCATAGATTGTAATGTGTCACATTACATTCATCCACTGACCCCATAATGTTTTCATGTCTGATTAAAAATCGATAATAATATGATTGAATTATTATGAGAGGAAGAATAATAATGATGAGTTGGTTTACGTAGTAGAAGTATTTAAATTTATGGAATATTTTTCTTGATAACTTGATTTCATATTTGCCATGCATAATGTGAGGTTGGGTCTTTATTGTAACAGTTTTAATCTATTTGTAAATATGCATACATCACATTATAGATAGCCAGTTTTCATACACATTTATAATCTTCAAATATGAATGTGTATAAAAAAACATTTCACTTTGAATTTTTATACTTATATTTGGACCTTGTAATCCCAAAAATTATATATATGTATACAAGAAACATTTACTAAAATATTTGAAACATATTAGAAATGTGGTTGTACACACATTCAATTCCGGTTGAAAAGACATATTTCTGATTCATGTTGCTCTTATATGGATGATCAATGAATTTCCTAATCATTCAATGAAGTTAGGAAAGAACACTAATAGAAAACTATCAATCCAAATTGCTATGACGAATAAATGATCTATAAAATTGAAATATCACTATGGGTTTATCATTATGCGATATTGGTTATTATTTTCAATAAAACATATATAATAAATCTTTGATGTTTTGACAATACCATTTTGACCAAAAATACACATCCTCATATGTCTGGAACTGATGTTCTTAATAAATTACTAGAATTTAGTTCATTATTTGTGAAGGGTTAGATAAAATATTGAATGTGAATGAATATTCCCCCTATGACCTGTTACAATTAGATGAAGATGAGTATATTTATTGAGTTCCCTTATTAGTCCTCCATTTTTTATGTCAATTCACATTTGTAACACACATATAATGGAATATACATGAACGGATTCGATCAATTAATCTAAATTTCAAGGGAAATAGAAAATTTTATTTATGATCTTTGCATTATTTAGTGGATTGGGGCATCATACCTGAATTACATCAAATGTGTAATAGTAGAAATAAATGGATTATTCCATGTTCATTACATATGATGACGCATGTAGGAAGAAAATCAATTTTGGGAAGTATTATTAACACATGACGTTCTAGATTACTATTCAAGAAACATATTAAATGGGTCAGTAGAAATGAGTGGATGTGGAGAAATTTTATGTCCAATTATTATCACGTCATTATTTATGAGTGGATTCCAATATAAGTTATTTAACATTTATCCAATAATGTATCAGTGTCTGTTATTCAGTTCTATAATTTTTTAGAGATATTTTCTTCTAAAATGTTTTCAAAATTAATATTGGAAAAAATATTGGATGAGTTTCCATTAAATTTTTTTTGAGTTGGAGATAATATATCCTCCATTATTTTTCACATGCATGGTGAAACCAACTATAGATCGTATAACTGAAATACTTCTCAGGGTTACTATATCTTTTTATTGGATGTATCCTACTCAAAGAAACAAGTTCTCATTAGTGCCATATTTATGGAAAAGAAATCATCCCAAATGTGATATCATCAAATATTAAATAGATTAGGAACATATGGAATTTTGATCAATATATGTGTCTAATTTTACTACAATATTTAACACACCAATGTGGAATTAAGAATAACATTGTGAAATAATTGAATACAATTTTCCAACACTTCCCCAAATAGGTGGAATTCACAGAACATAGTCATTAATGATAATATGAATTGATGAGAATCAGATAAATTTTTTTAAATCCATAAACACGCACTTCCCGATTTAGAAATAAAGATTATTGTGTTATTTTATTAATTATAATATGAAAATACTGATTACATTATACAATTGAGAACATTTTCTGGTCTAGGTCATAAGGTATTAGAAAAAATATATATTAGATAATATTTAAAAAATATATTACATCATAAATAATTGTGTATGACTATGCTACCACATAATCTATTCTCATATATTCTAATAAATCTATTGAATAACATTTAAAAAACATGAGATGGTCACAAAGGCTTAGTATTGGATATAAAGAATGAAAATTGTTACTCCAGTGAAAACATGGAATCCAAAAAAAGATATTTCATAAAAAATTAATAGCATACATAAAAATATCATGTAGTTTTCTTAGGAAATATATACTATATCTCTCATATATTCACACTTACTGAAGTAATAAACATTCATTCAACATCAATCTTTGGAGTACCCAATGAATTGGAGAGATATAATGTGTCTCACTCATCATATCATGGTTATAATGGGATCAAATCAACATATAATGACCTATAATACGGCTCGACCCATAATATATTGATCTATAATTGGGTCAACAAAATAAAAACTACTTCCAAGGAACATATCATGAAAAAAAAACATGATAACTCATTTCAACCCTTTAGAAAAATATATTTAAAATTTCCAAATACCATTTTTCTTAAAAAAATAACATTTAACATTTAAAAATTGTACAAATAATTATTAAATAATATTCTTCAAAAATAACTATGATAACATATAGTAGAATCATTATAGTAATATTGTATCATGAAATCTTGAGAAACTGCTCAAGTCAAAAAATTAAATCTTTTAGAATTTTTTTAAAAAATATTGAATGGATTTTTATAGTAATGTGTATTGACCTATAAATTAGTGCCCATGCTATGAATCTCTTAGTCCCACCTACAATAGGACAAGGGTTGGTGACACACACTAATTTGGAATATCTTATAAATGAGAGGAAATTTTTAAACACCTCTACAATCACACACATATCCAAGGAAAAGTGAAAAAATGAAAACACTATATAAACATGAATGAAAACATCTAAGATACCCAAACAAAGTAAAATTAAAAAATAGAAATCGAAACAGGGATAGAATAAAATCCCAACTAAAAGGAAATGTACAATCTCTTTAAAATCATCTGCAGAAACCCCATCCTGAAGTGTAGGTACAAAAACAACTGTCTAATGTCAATTAAGCACTACTCATCCATTATTCCTCTATTTATGAACCACCTAGCCATGGTCCACCAAGGAAACCATATAATTGTTGATAATTTTTTGAATACACAACAAGTGTGGGATAGAACGTGTAGGGTTGAGTAAAACAATACTTATTAGTACACCCCAAAAAAATAATGGAAAACACTATGGAATAGGCCACATATATAATTCAAGGTAAAGGACTACAGAATTCATCATGTATACCATAAGAGAATAAAATTGATGTCAATAAGGTCATATCACACAGGTATAATTTTAATTCCCAAATAGAGGAATTATCACTTTTAGTCTTCAAATATCAAATTTGTAAAACATGTGCACTGAGCATTAATGGTGCAAGGAGCATTAATTTTGGTGCAAATATCATCAATTATCATGCATGTATCGTCTATATCGGTGCACAGAGTGTCGATGGAACATATAGTGTTAGTGTAGGAACACAAATCATTGATTTCACTACATCGAGAGTTGATGGTGCACTGATCCTCAGTATCAGTGCACTGAGCATTGATGTCATCACACAGAGTGTCGAACAAATATTGAGCATTGATTTTAGAATGAAAATCATTGATATTAGTTCACAAATCATCACTAACATATAGAACGTATGGGTCGGTGTATAGAGAGTCAATTTTAGTGCATCAAATTTCGATGGGTAATGTGTCACTGAGGTCACATAGTCAGAAAGTCACAACCAGCTATAGGATTTAAATTTATAGTGCTTTTATTTTGGGATAAACTACCTCTCAATCCACTATGTCGCCTACCAAAAAAAAGATATAGAGTTCCCAAAATGATTACATAATCAGAAGGATCCCAATGACATAGGTGACTCTTTAATTGGACACATGGTTTGATTGTTAAGTACCTTCTTTAAGAAAAGTTTTCCTTAGGTTAGGTATAGGTCCAACTCAACCCAAACAAACCTGAGCCGACCCAACATAGTCTGATCGCCCTAACTCAACCTAACACAGTTAGGACCAACCTGAACCGCCTCGGCCCACTGGGATATGGTGTCATGCCTACATGACCTTCAAAGTGGCCCAGATTACTTAGTCTAGACAACCATGTGCGGGCCACTGTCTACATACCAATTACAGCCCACCCTAGCTGTATTAGTCTGGTGAATGTTGTATTAGACTACATTGAATGGCGTAGGCCCACACACCCTGTATGAACCTTCAGCTCCATCGTGGGTCCCTCCTCTTACGCAACATCGAGCCACAACCCTCCAGATACCACCCCTGGCTTCCACCACTATGATCCATATGTAGTATGGTGACACAAACTACATGGTAATGCACTTCCATATTCATGGTCACTGCCATGGTGAACACAATACTCTACAACACCCACACACATCTGCCACCATGTTCTGCCAATACTGGGCACCAGTGGCCTTGGATCCATTAGACTCTACCAAATCTATGGTGCTTTAATTTTTTTAAACTGATTCCCTTTAAGGATCCCTGGTTCACATCCTTCAACTACTTATGTTTTAATTCACATTGTTTTTCTCTAGGTGTTTGAACGCATTTAGATCATTCTGGACAATTACATTATGACCATGATTGTCTAATGCTGAAGAATGCCAAGAACAATGATTTAATGATCACATAGAACACCTGACGAATGGATCATTTCCTTGTTCGTGTTTGAATTGATCCATTACTATTAGTTGAATCATGATGAATCCAATGGAGAAATAACCATGATGTTCTATTTTCTTTAATCCTGAAATAATTATACATCCCACAAGAATGATTGATCCCCGGCTCAACCTATTCATGGGTAGGTAAACATTATTCATCTGATTAAAAGAAAGGGAAAAATAATGAAGATATCAACACCATACCTTGTATTTAGAGTAGTTTTTGATGATGAATGATGTTCCATGTCATTGACGATCATTGATCTTCAGGCATTCATCATCGTTCGTTATGGATGTTTCTTTCTCCATGCCCCAATATTATTTATATGGTTATGGGGAAATCCCTAGATTCCATACATTTGGAAATAATTTAGATGAAACAAAAGGATCATCACAATTATTTTATTAAAATATTTTAATGATGGCTACATACAATTTCCAATGATAACATTCAACCCACGTTGTTTGATGTTAGTCACCGCTTGAGGTAAAGTCACTACTTTGGACATAATGGAGCCCTCAAAATATTGATCTAGGAACCCAATTAAATGTTATAATAAATTAAATAATAAAATACCAAATAGATTAATAAAAATACCATTTTTAATGTATCATTCTTGCCACATCGGGTAACAATGTCTCATTCCATCTTGGCACATAGCCTAGGAATTTACCAATTTATTTATTAAATTTATTACATGGAAAATATAATAAATTACATATTCCCCACCGTAGGTATTTACATCCTCAAATTGAAAAAAGTGTTATAAAAACAAATTATGGTACTGATCATGATCATGATCCTCAAATTATTATTTTTTCTCCCAAATATTTCCTTACGTCCACCAAACATGCACTAGGGTGATTGATTGCCCACAAAAAACTGATCTGGTTGATCCTCAATCGCCACCAAGTACTACTCAAAAGTTATCTCCTCTTAAATGTCAATATCACCCAAGTTGATGAAGTGTGATGGACCATGAATGTTCCTCCCCAGATGAGACACGTGGTAGACAATATGAACGTTCTGCAATTTCTTGGTTATAGCTAGGCAGTACGCCACCTCACCAACTTAACTCAGAATCAGAAAAGGGCTGATGTAGCTCAGAGATTACGTTTCAGCCTGACCAAATCTCTGTATTCCCCATCATTGTGAGAACCCAAGGATCATATCGTCTTACTCCTCGTACTCCATAGGTCTCTGTCACCTATCAGTATTTCAATTTCTCTAGGACTGTGCAAGCCCCATATAGTGATGGATTATGTGTACCTTCTATATGGTATCACATACAACCTATGGAATGATGAGTGATGACTCTCCTAGGTCTATCCCGCATAGTGGTGACCTATATTTCACCCATTGAAGGCCTTAGATGGTGTCATACAAATGGTATAGTGGTATATATTGTTTTATGTGAATGCCACTAGGGGAAGTGATCCTCCCATCTACAGCCAATGTCTAGGATACAAAAATTTAGGATTTTCTTAAGGATCACCCAAATTGTATTGTTTCCTCAGGATGGGAATGGTAAACCTATCATGAAATCCAACAATATTCCATTCGACATCCACTATAGAAACTCATGTGGTTGGGTGACTCCCGCTCGAACCTAGTGCTCAGCCTCCCCATTCAGATTAGTGAAAAATCAAAAAACAAACTCTATCACCACCATATTTATACCTGGCAACCATAACTGATGTTGGATTTCCCGATATATCTTTTCCACTTATATATTTACCTACAAATGGGATGTTTGAAACTCCATCATGACATCCTCCTAAAACTTCACTTGTTCTACTTTGCATCCTCTTACAATAATGATGTTCTCCCCACTATTCGAATATCTATCAGGTGCATGATCCATCGTCATATGAGCTGGGGTAGTCTCATAGTCAGTATCTTCACGTTGTTCCTCCCTAAATAATTATAAGAGTGGAGGATTATTAACCATTGACTAGAGATAAGATGCTTCATCTCTATAGAAAATGGATATCTACGACAATGATAACTACACTAAAACCTCAAAAATATCAGGCTAGATCTACTTTTGAGAGAGTCTTCCAAAATGTTCCCCTTCCAATGTGTATAGACAATGTCAAAGTCATATTCATTGTGAAATATTATCCATTATATATATCTCAAGTTAAAATCCATATAATAGAAGATGTACTCTATACTATTATTTCTATAGTAGACGGTAAACTGGTCACCCATCAGTTAGTGTCCCCACATCAAAAATATGATGACAACAAATTCATGATCAAGATCATGGGTCACACAGTTCATCTCATGTTTGATCAAATGGTGATAACCATATGCAATCACTGTATTCCCTTACATTAGAAGGCAACCATTCATGGTACCTGATGCATCACAGAGCACCACGTACTCAACACCCTCCATTGCTAGTCCAAATATGGTGGGTGATCATGAATCTCTACCTCATATCCTAAAATCATTAATGGGACTCAATGTATCCCACTAATAGCATCCACTTCCATGAGAAGTCATTCAATGGTTTTTCTACCATGAGAATGATGTGTACAATACACTGATTATATATATCCAAAACCAAGAAGCCCTGCTCCTTAGTAAAACTCTTACGTGTCTCCCAATCAGGTAATACATCAATCTTCGTCGGATTTAATGCCAATATATCCTTCTAAATGAAGAGTCCTAGAATGCGGACCTCCCCTATCCATAACTAACATTTTTATAGATTCCAAGAGTTTGTGTAATCATAGAGTGTATCGAGGACCATCCTCATATGTATTGTGTGCACCTCCTCAGATGTTTCATACACTAGGATGTCATCAAATATGAACATGATGAAACGATATATGTATGGATTTAAGGTTCTTTTAATGAGTCCAAAGAACAATACTGGTGCATTCATCACACAAAATGGTATCAATATGCACTCATAGTGCTCATACCAACATCTGAAGGTGGTCTTCAGGGTTTAATCATCTCGTACATGAAGCTGATGATATCCATATCTGAGGTCCATCTTAGAATATGACACCACACCCTTCGACTGATCTAAGAGGTCATAAATCATAGATAGTGGATACTTTTTCTTCACAATCACTTTGTTCAGGCATTATAATTTCACACATAATCTCATGCTCCCATATACCATCATGGAAAACTAAATTGGGGAGTCCCAAGATGAATCATTGGGTCTCGTGAACCGCCTCCTCTATAATTTATCCATTTATACCCTCATATCAGGAAGCTCTTAGGGTGCTATCTAATATGATGGTTTAGATATTGGATCCATTAGGGGGTATAGACAAATTCCAATGTCAATCTCTTAATGGGGAGGCAATCATAGATCATCTTCCAGAATGATGTCCTTGTACTCATCCACCAATATAGAAAACCAGGTACCAATCTCATCCACTACACAGAGGGACATGTTATCCAACTGATTTGTGATTGGATGCACCATCCTATGTGACATTCCATCCTACATTGCTTGGATTTCCTTTTTACCAACAATGAAAAACCTGGTCTCCAATCTACAGACACATTAAACTGTGCACCTAAAACAATAAATCTAGGTATGGACTATAGATAAATAGTGCATACCATGGATGATGTCGTATGACCTCAACACTATGAGCAAGAGATACGAACTAAAAATATCTCCCCCTAGAGTATGGTAATAACATCAACACTAGTTTTTAATCATAAAATCTTTTCCCATAAGACACTCTAATCCAAGCGATGGACTCAACAGTTCTACTAGAATATTTGTGCGTCGAACAAGTTTCATGGACAGATAAAGGTGAATGGAAACTATGCATATCAAAAATATATCTAGGGTCTAAAATAATCATATTAAATTATTGTCATCTCTATAGTACCAGGGTCATAACCCTCAATCTCTTGATGCTATCCTCATCCATATTGACCAGCTCCATAAGCCCGTGGTGGACCACCAGGGGGTGGTGGTGGTAGTACATTAAACCTTTGACCACCTCCTACTTTCCATCTGTCTCATCTGCCACAGTAACCAACTGGCAGATTTCAATGTTCCTGTATTCGACTCTACCTCAAAAGTCCCCTGACCATTAGATGATCTTCCACATAGAGATTCAGTTAATCTCGAGCCATGTGTCCCCGACTTCCAGACATGTAACACAACATCTTTTTAATCTTACCTTATCTTACATGGGAGATTTACATAGTTATCCGTATGTCCTATTGTCATCCTCTAAACTAACTGGTCCTCTTGAATCCCAACAGTAGTTTTTGGATTCCTTCTACAAAAGATTCAACTACAGAACGCCCGGTGGTAACTCCTACTACATGTTTTTTCTCTGCCAAAAATATCTCAACTATAATAGCTCTCTCTGCAACCCAATCTTCTGTCATAATTCTAAGGGATATCATGGATTCTACGATTTCCCATTGTACTCCATACATTAACGTCAGTTCCCTAAAGAACATGTCCCAAACCAAAACATTGGAGTTGCGAGAATGATCAGAAAATCTCATCAAGTACGCCACTGTTGTCTTTTTACCCGGATTTTGATGTAATAGCTATTGTATATTCACATAGCATAACAATGCAGGGAAGAACCCCTCCACAAATATATTATAAAACATTGTCCAAGAGAGAGTAATCCTATCATTTTTCTCATCAACTAATCTCAATTATCTCACTATAGAGCCTTGTACTAAACTCACGTCTATGACTTCCAACTGGTCGAGAGGTGACCTAACTAGGAAGAATGAATGTATAACTACATCCATCAAATATTCAGTTGCATGGTGTCTGGATCACCCCTGATCATGGGAGGTCAATGCCTCTGGAACCAATGCAAGACACTCAGCTTCCGTCCATCCTCTACTAGTAATGCTGGTAGTGAGTTCTTATCTATGAGTGGTGGTATCACTAGTACACTACCCATGGATGTTATCTATGGTACTGGACCATGTATCGATGCCTCATCTCTATGAGGATCAACCTCATTATCACAAATCAAAATCCATGAAGGAAGATTGTGTATAGGCATCCTGAAATATATTAAGATGTAGTACTTTTAAAAGTTCATACCTAGTGAGACGACATTGAATTATGATGTACATAAGAACACACTCAATCTTTTTTGATGCATGTACCATTTATTTTCCCAAAAACTAGTGTTTTCATGTACATAGTTAAATAGAGGAATTCATTGTCATAGTGCATGGATACGTCGTCCGCCGCATCAATACTAGATTCCATGTCCTGAAATCCGGTATCATTGAACTTAACGCTGTTGTCCCAAACCAAATCATAGGCTCTTGTTTTATTAGGTATAACCCAATTACCATTGAAACAAATATATCATGAAACACACCCTTCTTCATATTCCATGATTACCCTAATCCCTACTTTAATAGAATAGGGGTTTGTGACTAGCACCGTGTTGGAATATCCCACAAATGGGAGGAATTTTCAAAAGTACTCGTACACATGAACACGTCAACAAGAAAATGTTCTAAACATTAAAATATATGTAAACACGAATGAGTGTGACTATGTTACCAAAAAATATTAATATTCCAATACTAAAAAGTAATCGGGGCCTGAATACAGGCCTAAACAAAATGATAAGTACAAGCTTTCAAAATTCATCCATAGAAGACTCAACCAAATGGGTAGTTATTGAAATAACTATCTGAAGTCGTTAAAGTACGTATCATCTATTGGGGATCTCTATAATCACCACCTAGCCATTTAACACCAAATACTCTATCAAAGCGTCAATTGTATGCATAAGAAATGACACATGTGGGTATATCCTGTGTAGGGGTGTGTAAAACAATACTTAGTAGGACACCCCAAATTCAGAAAGGAAACCACTAAGGAAAAAAACATTATATTCAACCAAGGAAATCACTAAGGGATGGACTATGTATACTGTAATGTAAAACAATGAAGTACTATCAATATGGTCATCTCACACATGATTAAGAATAAAGCACAAAGAGTGTGATTATTAGTTTTAGTCCAAAGAACACCCAATTACAATTCCATTTTACAGATCATCGATGGTGAACAACACATCAATGTCCGTTCATAGAGAATCAATGTCATTTCATGCATCATTGATGGGACATGAATCATCAGTTTCAGCATACATATAATCTATGTTGGTGCATGGAGCATCAATGGCACATGAAGCATAAATGCAGGGGCACAAAGCATTGATTTCATCAAACGATGTGTAGATGGAATACAATGCATTAGTTCTAGCACAAGGATTGTTGATATCGGCACATGGAGTGCCGATGAAACATAGAGCATTAGTTTGGGGCCACATAACGCCGCTGTAGTGCACAGAGCATCGATGTCACATAGACAGTCAGTGTTGGTACACAAAGAATCAATTTAGGTGCAAGGAGCATCGATGAGTCATGTATCCCCCTTGTAACATAGTGAGAAATTAACTTTTAACCACTATATTTCCATTCATATGGCATTTAAAATGGGTAACCTACTCCTCATGCAACTATGTATCATAGAAACATCCAAAAAAATACTCACTTAGAGTATCACAAAATTACTTCCTCATTGCAAGGCTCTCAATGCCACAAATGGTTCATCAAACAAAAACATGGTTTGAATTTAAAGGTCATATTGTCTGAAAAATTATGAATTTGATCATGAAAAAGGTATACTACCAGCCTGACCCTACTCGACCCTATCTGACCGATATGACCTGGGCCAACCCGGTTAGCCCCTTCCCGAACCGGGTTGGCCCATTAGTATATTAGAGAAGCCCAACTTCCTTAGTCTGGGACGCAATGTGTCGGCCGGTGTGTAAACACCAGACACATCCCACCATGGGCACATCATTCTAATCCATACAACATTTCAGGTGGCATTCCTGTAATCCAAATATGCCCACACTGATCTGCAATGTGTCCCTCATCGATCATAGCTTTGAGACATGTCTATAAAGAACTAGGTATATATAGAATAATACATCCACGTTTGTATTAATATATATGAATAATTTATTAATTTTACACTAATGGGGCACTTTTTCTGATTTCATACATGACATGCAACAATGGGATTCTTCGAAATCTTGTGTTATTCTTAATGTTGTGTTATGCTGAAAAAATAATAAAATAATTTTATAATAATTTTAAACATTAGTTATCACCTAGTCATTTCATTGGTGAGAATTAATTGAATTTACTATATTATGATTATATATATATTTTTAAATCTTTTTTCATTTATCCAATTAATATTAGAGGCTTAAAATGCAAATGAATCCAATTTTATCTTTTAAATACACTATTTTTTAATGGTCGAATTACCACCTTTTGATGGAAAACTCATTTTAAAAATATTTTCTATCACATTGATATGTTTTGTTTGAAAAAAAACAATTCTTATATAGAATTGGGTCATCAAAATTTACTTTGGATAAATTTTTTATAATTTTCTGATAACATTAAATTTTTAATATATAGTGAAAAATTATGTGTTTTAAGTCCAAAATGCATTTTCACCAATTTATTTACATTGTAATATTGTAATTATAAATGTTTTTAATATAAAATTATATTATTTTTTCTCATTTAATCCAATTTTTGTAACTGGAAGTATTTTCAATTTGAAATTGGGTTTATACACATGTCAATCTTTTGAATGTTTTTACTTCTAAAAACCCACTTTTTGGTTATGACAACGAGAAATAATATTTTATTAATTTCTACTAATTTTATGGTTTGAATTTATAAAAATGGATTCAATATTTGGAATCCGGAGGAAAAATATGTGTAAGGAGGTAACATTAATTTCTAGACACTATGAATAGTAACTTGAGTAATTATTTTATTTACCACGGTTGAATGATAAAATCCTATAAATAAGGGTAAAAAATAATATTATAATAATATTAAACTACCCTAACTCAAATCATAATCCTATTGGATGAGATATGTCAGGACATATGGATCATTGGATCGATTTTGGGACCCCATGGTTCCACTTGGGTGTGATAATGATATTTTATAAGAATTAATTTATAGTAAAGAAAAATATAACCTAAACGTGTATCTTTTACTAAAAAGAAATTTTATATGAGGATACATAAGTGATATATTTGAATATAAATTGTTATTAGAAATATAAAAAGATTTCCTATATCATGGTATCTTATTTACAATTTTTAGATATCAAATATATATATATATATATATGACACAATGGTGATGAAATGATTAACTTATTATGAAAAGATTTAAAAAAATGAGTTTATAATTTTTTAAATAGATTTATTTTAAAACATTTTATTCCATCCTCTAATTTGATGAATGATTATGACTTTTTATCATTGAAATAATGAAGAATAATCATTTTTTATTTGTTTTTAATATGTCATTATACGAATAGTTTAGAAATTGACATAAATTTGTTTTTAAAACAAATAATATTTTATTATATTATATAATAGTAATAAAAATATAGAAATTTTTCAAATGATTTAAGTAATTTTTGAAATGTAATTATTGACCCACATGAGGTTATATTAGAATTTCTATTAATTATTTTAACGATATAGTATGAATATAGAAGAAGACATTGTATAAGTCAAATTAGATAACTAAGGGTTAAAGATATAAGATATGGTTATATTTGAGACCTAGACTTGTATAAAACCTATTAAATGAGAGTTTTTCAACCAAAAAACATCTTATATTTGATATAACATAATATGGGACCATTTGAAATAGAAAATAATTTTGTAATAAAATAATATTTCAATACCGTTCTAAGTGTTCACCTCCTCCCTCTTATAAAAGGCCATCACCTCTACCAATTTACTCACACCTCTCAATACCCTTAGATCATCCATATTCTGGCCATATAAGCTCTAAATATACCTTCGTTCCTCCAAGTATCCTTACCTTGGGCATAAGGAAATTCATGAAATAGTTTGGGCCAAATAAAATGGAGTTACACATTATTTGATGAATATAAAGAATGAAGGAGAAAATTCGGACTCCAGGTAAATTAACTTATTAACCCAATTTTGATTTTTTGGATGATATTCATCTAATTGATTATTCCATTCTATGATTACGTTATAATTAAATTTTTATATCTTATCTTGTATTTATACATTCATTATTTGTATTTATAGTGAATACACATAATAAATATATTTTATTTGAAAATGATCTTTGTAATGGATTTCGTCTCACTCTCTCTTAATTAAGGAATAATCTAATAATATACAAAAAATTATTTTATACAGTGTATAATAAACCCTTTTAAATTTTATTTTCATTTATATGGGATATTTTTTTCCACAATGTGTTTTAAAAAATGAAAAAAGGAATGGTTTTAATGTATAAAGCGACAATGTCCTTTGTTCCATCTTAATAGTTTTTTGATATTTCTCTTCCTAAAAAATCCTTAATTATTTAAAAAGGAAACGAATTCATTTATTCTCTATATGGTTGTATTGGTATTAAAAATATATTCTAAAATGTAATGTTTATTTCAATATCTTTAAATTATTTGTTTTGATAGAAAATTAAATGTTATAAGTGAAATTTGGAAATTTTCAATATTTTACGTGTTATGAATATATAATGGTACTTGGAAAGTTTACGGGTGGTTATACGATAAAAAAATGACGTTTGGTTATGTAATAAAGTAAATGATAGGGGGTTCTGTGATAAAATACAAATGTTTGGTTACGTTTTAACCTCCAACACCTTAGGTAAGGAAGTCAACCATAAAGTTATTCGATTTCGTGATATCTGTGGAATTTTAAAGTACAGTTATACTATTTCAGTATGTATATTTCCCAAGATACCAATATATTCTAGATGTCTCTTTATATGGGATTTATGGAAATATTTTTCTTTCAAAAAGGGTAAGAAATGAGATTATATTATTTGATGTACAGTTACTACATTTTGAAGGTGAAAAATATTTCATTATTCTAAAGTAGTCATGGTTTTCATGTTATCCCAAAACTAATTGTTTTACTTAATTATGTATCACTTAATGAAATTTTTATTCTCTAACATAAAATTGAAATGTTTTTTACAAGGAATAAATATGAAAAGATTCATGGATGTGATCAAGTAAGATCTAGGCAATTAAAACCTGAAACGATGTCATGTTTAATTTTAAAGAGTTTTTTGTTTTTTAAAAACATTGATAGTGTTTATGAGTTTCTACTTGTAAAATATAATATGTTATGTATTATTTATCACCTAATTACCTAATTATATAAACCTTAAAAGATCATCGATGTGAATTAAAATCAAATTATTGAATTTTCTCAAGATTAAGTAATGTTTAAGGGAGTATCCCTATAGTTGGTATCAGTGGTCGATCTATATTATAGTAGAGGTTATGGTGTTATCAGGGTGGATTTAAACAGTCCCATATAACCAAGAGGTTTATAATAATATGTAAACTTTTAGAGGTTTATCGTAAAATATTTTTATGGATAATATGCTGAACAATGTATATATAAAGAGGTTGATAGATTAGTGTAATATAAATGTTTTTATGTTATCTTTACGCTATTGAGTTTTTTTTAATTATAACTATTCATTTCATGTTGAAGTGTTGATTATTTTCTATATATTAAGATTAACTTTTCAATATTTATGTAAAGATATCTTGCAAAACCTTCTTCACCCTCCCCGATAATTCGATCATCACTATTTTATAAAAATCTTGTTCGAATGATTTTGACAGATTCTTTAGTATTCAAATCACCTATATGAAAAATTTAGTGATCCAACCCCTAATAATTTTTTAAACAATTTTATGGGACATGGAAACTTTTTCATATGATTTAATTACCAATCATTTATAACTCTATCAAAAAGTGAAATTATATAGGTGGAGTGAATATTTTCTTTTTGAAAGTATAATAACTTTCCCAAAGAGAAAGGAAACATCATGAAGATCAGGATATATGTATTCAAGGAATGATTTATTAAGAAAAAAGGTCCAAATTTATAGTTAATGGGTTACGTAGAGTTTTTAATGAGTAAGAAGTCTACATATAAGGGATTCCAATGTTACTTTATATTAATGGATTATGAAATGTTTAGAAAAATAAATAAACTTTTGATGATGTGATTACATTGAATGATTTTTTTCTAATATATGTAACCTTGAGATTTGATAATTTAAAATGTCATTCAAGGAGAATAAAATTTTCTATTGTGGACCTAATGGATTTCCTTAGATGTTCATATGATCTTTTGTTTTGAGGTGAATATTGGTTATCACATTTTGGGATGAAAATGAAAGTTATTAGATATCCCATATGAATAAATAAGTTTATGGTAATTTTTGATGAAATTATCTAATTTAAGAAAATTTTATTGAAATAATATTGTTCTAGAAAAAGGAAAACCTATAAGATGGCTGAAAACCTGCCTCATCCTACTAGGCCATAGGAGTCGAACCCACAATCATAGGGTGACAAGGATGGAACGCTGACCACTGGCCTACGTGATGTCCATGGTTTGTATGACTTATTTTTTCTGAAATGATTTTACGAATCAGGAATAATCTGATCTTGGAACTTATTTTTTTTATCAAATTTATATCCTATGTATAGAAAAACTATTTGTTGATTATGTGAAAAATGATATTTTTGAAGTTGTTCACTATTTTGGGGAAAAATATGCCTATGAACAATAGAATACTATGTGATTTATTTTGAGAAGTAATGGTAGAATTATAATTTTGAAGAATATAGTTATTTAATGTGGAAAAATGGATATTTGGGTTATTTATGGAAATTATTATCCAATCATAGGGAATATGTAAGTAGGTATATTACTTTTCAGAATGAATCTTTATAAGTAGTTATTGATATTTAAGATAAATATTATGATTTATCATGGAAGACTATATGATTAAATCATTTTGAATTTTGGGTTTTAATCTTATTTTAAATTATTTCAACTAATTTTAAGGAACACTATTTATTGGATGGTCTTTGTAGAACATTGGTTATTTTTTATTGAATATTTGATATTAAAGGATTATTCTTTTCGGGGTATTATCTTTTCTTGTACACTCGATTTTGTTTTTGGATAATGTCTAAAGAAAGGGGAAATAAATATTTCATATTTTTTGGATTATGTCATTCTCTATAATTGGATTCAAGTGCTTCAGAAGTGACCAAGTCGGCTTGACTACTCATCATTTGTAGAAAAGATAATTTTGTGGTGGAAATTTATTAATGTATGGAAATATAATTGAAAAGTATTTATATTTCCATATGATCATAGTAAATCTTATAAATAAATATTGATACATTATGAAAAGTAACATAAAAAAATGTTGTTCATTTTAATTTTATACTATTGAATCAATGATTGTTTAACCTATCTCAATTTTGTGATTTTCTGGTGGATAACATTCTCCTAATAATGTTTTCTATCACTATCCATCAAGAATTTATTATTAGTTTCTCTTCCATTTCCATGTTTTCATAAATGAAATAATTTTATTAGTTCTATCAGGTGACCATTGTACATATCCTTCTTTATTTTAATGTGATAGTACTATTTACACTTTTTATGATGTGGGGTTTTCATTGATGATTTACAGTCCAATTTTAAAATTTGAATGACTTAATTTCCAAAAGGGAGGAATTATATAATACCCCGTGTATTTATAAAATAACACTTCATATATTTTATTAATACTTATGAATAAGATATTAATATTGAGTTAAAGGGACACATTTTATGACAGGGTACTCCACACACAACAACAGGTTTCTTCGAAATAATATATTGCCCAAAATGATGAGTTATATTTATAAAATAATACAGTAAAAATATAATTATTTTAAATAGTAGTTAACATATAGTCATTGAATTGAAAAGAATAAATATAATTAATTATATTATGATTTTATATATTTGTTAAATCATTTTGAATTTATCCAATAAATATTAGAGTCTTAAAATAAGAATAAATCGAATTTTAATCTGGAAATACTCCAATATATTTAAAATGACAGTTTACCAACTTTTTATATAGAAACATTTTGAAATATAATTTTTTTCACTTTTATGTATTATATTTGAAAAAATAAACATATTCAAAAGAATCGGGACATCAACATTTACATTGGATAAATTTCTGGTAATTTTCTAATAATGTTCATTTTTTATTGAATACAAAAAAATTCAAAATTTTAAATCAAAACTACATTTTATATAATTTATTTATATAGGATTATTATAGTAATATTTATTTTCAAAATTTAATTACACTATATTTTATCATTTAATCTAATGTCGGCCATTTAATATAATTTCACTTTGAAATTAGACTTAAAAAATGTCAATCTGTTTATAGTTATTACATCTTAAAAACACATTTTTTGTAATGAAAACAAGAATTAATTTTAAATTAATTTCATCCAATTATGTGTTTTGAATTTGGAAAAATGTATTCCATATATTTAATCTGGATTTCAAAATTAAGTAAATTGGAACCTTTTATTTTTGGATATTATTAATAATAACTTCTGTAATTATTTTATTTACCATTGTTAAAAGTTAATATTATAATAATATTAAACTATAATAACTCATCTCCTAATACAATTTTATGAGATATGTAAGACCATGATAATTCATGGGTATTTTTTGGGACCTCATCAATCTAGGTGAGAGTGATAATGTCATTTTATAAGAATATATTTAAAGTATAGAAAAATATAATAGAAACATGTATATTTTACTATCCATTTTTTTAATATGTGGTTATATAAGTGATATCATTGACTATAAGTAGTCATTTTAAAGATAAAAATATCTTCCAAAATTATTTATTTTATTTAAAATTTGTACATATGAAATAAATGATGATATTTATGGCACAATGATGATGTAGTGATTACAATGTTAATGAATTATTTAAATAAATGTGATTATAATTATTAAAAAAATATTATTTTAAAACGTATTATGCCATACATGAATTTTATCGATGATTATGACTTTTTATATTTGAATTAATGATGTTTGTTTTAAATAATAAAGTTGTTATTGATTTTTAATAAGTGATGATATGAATAATATAAAAAATGACATAAATGGGTTTTAAAACAAATACTATTTTATTAAATTATATAGTAGTCCTAAAAATAAAAAAATTAGAAACATTATATAGATAATATTGAAAATGTAATTAATGAACGACTCTAGGTCCTATTGGAATTTTATAGTAACTATAATAAACATATAGTATGAATATTTAAGAAGACAAGGTAAGAGTTAAATTAGTTAACTAAGGGTTAGAGCTATAAGATAAGGTTAAATTTGTGACCTAGACTTGGATATAACCTATTAGATGAGAGTTTTTCATCCCAAATACATATTATCTTTGATGTAAATTGCATTGGGACCGTTTTAAAATGAAAATAAGTTTATTATAAAATAACATTTCAATACCTTCCTAAGGTGCCCCTCTTCCATCTTATAAAAGGGAATAATCTATACCCCTTTAATCAGAACATTCAAGACCCTTGGTCATCCAAATTATTAACAGTTATACACCCAATATCTCTCCTTAATCCTAGAATCCTTACCACTGGTAGATGGAAATTCACGAAATATTTTTGGGTCAAATAAAAGGGAGTTAGACGTTATATGAGAAATATAATGCATGAACGAGACAAGTCATACTCAAGGAAAGAGAACGTCTTAACCCAATTTACATTGTATTGGTTGATCATCTATTTATTTACTATGACATGGTATAATTATGTGAGAAATTAAATATTATATACTATCTTATTTTTATACGTTCTTATTTCGTATTTATAGTTAATATACATAATCGATCTATTTTATTTACAAAATTATCTTTGTATGGGAATTTTTCCCAATCTCTTATACTTGAGTCATAATTTGATAATATACACCTCATTATTTTTTTTAGATTATAATAATCCCCTTTAACTTTTAATTTCATTAAAATGGAAATTTTTTTCTACAAAAATTCACTAAATAAAGGAATATTTTTAATGTATATTGCGACATTGACCTCTCCACCACCAAAATGGATTTTTTATAATTTGATTCCTCTATAAACCAAAATTTTTTGAAGAGGAAAATAAATCCCCTTTCCCTTTTTGGTAGTTTTGGTATTGAAAATGGGTTTTTAAATGGAATGATTATTTCAATATCATGAAATGATTTCATTTGATTGAAAATGAAATGTTTTTGGTGAAATGTTGATATTTTCAATATTTGATGTGTTATGATTATATAATGGTACATGTAAATTTGAGGGGTGGATATGTGATTATCCAATCCTGATTGGTTACATGTTAAAGAAAAAGATGAGTGTTCTGTGATAAACCATGAATAGGTGGTTTCGTTTTAACCTCCAACACATTGGGTATAGAAGTCAGTGGTATGGCTATTCCATTTACTAATTTGTGTAAAATATTACTCTATGGTTGTTTTATTTTAGTATTTTTATATCCGAATTTTTCATTATATGATATATGTTTCTTTCTATGGGATGGATTGTAATATATTGGTTACAAAATGGGTATGTAATGAGGTTATATTCAGTGATGTATAATTACTACTTGTTGAAGTTGAAAAGTATTAATTTATGAAAAACTATTCATGTTTTTCATGTTATCCCAATACAAATAGTTTTTATTCATTTTATATCCCTTAATGATATTTTTATGCTCATCCATATTTTTGAAATGATTTTTATAGGACATAAAAAATTATAGAATCAAGTATGAGATCAAAGAAAATTTATGCGATTAAAAAATAAAATGATGACTTGTTTCTTTTTAAAGTGTTTTTTGTTTTATGGAAAAAATGGATAGTGATTAGAAGTTTCTACTTGGGATATAAAATATGTTTTATACAATTTGTGTCCTAATTCCCAAAATATATATACCATCAATGATAATCTACGAGAATTAACATCAAATTGTTGACTTATCTTATGATTAAGTAATGTTTAAGGTTAAAGACTTATAATTGGTATCAGAGGTCAATTTAAATTATATTATAGGTTTGGGTGTTATGTGAGTGTATGTAAATGATCCCATAAAACCAATATGGTTACTATCATTTGGAAACTTTTGGATGTTTATGGTAAAATAGGTTGTTTTGATAAAAACCATAAACATGTATATATAAGGATGTTGTCTGATTAGTGTCATATAAAAGTATTTATGTTATCCTTACACAATAGAGGATTATTTTATTAAATAATAATATTTCATTTCATGTTTATGTTTTGATTATTTTCATTATATTAATGTTTGTTTTTAAATATGTAATTAAATTGATCTTGTATAACCTTTATATCTATTCAAAACAATTTGATCATCAATATAATTGGAAAAACATGTCTAAATGATTTTGATAGCTACTTGAGTATTAAAATCACCTACAAGAAAATTTTTGAGTTATCCAACACCTAATAATTTCTCAAAAATATTATGGTTCTTGGTATCTTTTTAATATGATTTCATGATCTAAACATTTCCAAATCCATCAACAAGTGAAATTACAGAAGTTGAGTGAATGTCTACTTGTTATCGTCAAGCCGTTTTATTAGAAGGACTGATCAAAATTATCTATATTGTGATTTTACATATTTTTTATATATTTCTTCATTTATCCTATTAATATTAGAGTCATAAAATGATAAATAATCCAATTTTAATATTGAAATAATCTAATATTTTTAAAATGTCAGTTTACCATCTTTTGATGGAAAAACCTTTTAAAATAATGTTTTTTTCACTTTTATGTGATCTATATGACACAATAAACATCTTCTATAGAATCAGGCCATCAAAATTTATATTGTATTTTTTTATATTCTATGAAAAATTTCATTTATAAATGAATTGTGAAAAATACCCCATTTTAAGTCAAAATTGTCTTCTCAACTAATTTATTTATATAGTTAGATTTCACTTTTAATAAGTTTTAAAGTTTAATTGGATTATTATTTCATCATTTAATAAAATTTTGGTCATTTAAATTAATTTCACATTGAAATTTGGTATAAACCAATGTCAATTTATTTATAGATATTACTTCTTAAAAACCAGCATTTTTGTTATGAAAACATAAATTAATTTTAAATTGATTTCATCCTATTTAGTGTTTTAAATTTGGAAAATGGATTAAATATTTTGATTCAGTAGGTCAAAATTATGCAAATATGTACCTATTATATTTATGCAACATTAATAATAATTTTAGTAATTATTTTATTTACCATGTTTAATAGGTAAATCTGGAAAATAAGGGAAAAATAAATTTACAATAAATTTAAAATACCCTAATAGGTTTTTAATCCTATTTTATGATATTATTATGACCATGGGAATCCATTGGTCATTTTTGTTACCCCATGGATCTACGTGGTAGTCAGAATGAAATTTTATAAGAAATAATTTTAATGGAAAAATTATAACATAAACGTGTATCTTTTCAAAAACATCTTTAATATAGGGTTATATATGTGATCAATTTGACTATAAATATTAATTAGAAATAAAAAAAGTTTTCATACATCAAGTTATTTTATTCATAAATTATTGATATCTTATAAATAAATATATTTATGACACAATGATGATGATGTAGTGATTACATTGTTAATAAAATATTTCAATAAATGAAAATATATTTATAAAAATTTATTATTTTAAAACTTTTTATGTCATCCGATAATTTAATGTATGATTTTGAAAAGTTATATTTGAATTAATTATCTCTTCATGAATTAATTAAATTTTTAAAGATTTATTAAAATTCATGAGACGAAAATGATTTTAAAATAAATTAATATTTCAATACATTCTGAAAATTTCTCCTTATCCTTATAAAAGGTCATAAACTCTACCTATTTACTCACACATCTTAATCCATTTGGCTCATCAAAATTCTACCGAAATAATCTCCCAATATCCCACTCTTTCTCTTAGATGGATTAATATTTGAAGATGGAAATTCAAGAAATTATTTTAGCTTCCAAATAATGTTGATACGCATTTCAATAGGAATATAAAAATTGAATGAAACAAGTTGGACTCATATTAAGGGAACATCTAATATCAGTTTCCATTCTCTCGGTTGATCATATACATCATGAAAATTCCATGCTCTGATTATGTGAGAAATGAATTTTGATATCCTATCTTCTATTGATATTTTGTTTATTCATATTTATTATGAATACTCAAAATCAATCCATTTTATTAACAAAATTATCTTTGTAAGGGACTTCATCAAATTATTATTTCATTTAGGAATATTTTGATAATTTAAACCTCCTTATTTTGTATCTTATATTATAAAATACTTTAAATTTAACCATATTTCAATGGGAATACTTTTTTCTAGGTTGCGTTTTACAAAATGACAAAATGAAATTTTTTAACATATGTGGAAAAAATGAACTCTCCAACACTATAATCATTATTTCAAATTTTTATTCCCCTACCATCCTTAATTTTTTCAAAAGAAAAATAATCAATTATTACCTTTTTTTTAGTTTTTGTATTAAAAATGTTGTTTTGATAAGTATTGATAATTTTAAAATCGTAAAATGTTTTCTTATGATTGAAAATGATATGTTATTAGGGAAATGATGATATTTGTGATATTTTATGTTTTTTGATTATATAATGGTACATGTCATTTGATGGGTGGGTATGTGATAACCCATAGATGGGTAGTTAAGTGTTAAACTAAATGATGGGTAGTTCCGTGATAAAAAAATGATGGGTGTTAATGTTATATCGTCTAATTCATTGGTTATGGAAGTTAGCCATATAGTTTTTTCATTTAGTGATATGTGGGGAATTTGACAGAATGGTTATTCCATTTAATATTTTTATGTCCCACCAAACCCCTATATTCTATATTTTTCTTTCTAGGGGATTTATTGTAATAGTTTTTTCACAAAAATGGTATGAGATGAGATTATATTCACTGATGTATACTAACTTCTTATTAAAGGTGAAAAGTATTTATTTATGATAAAGTATTCATGGTATTCATGTTACTTGATAAATATTAGTTTTAATTATTTATGTATCCCTTACTGAGGTTTTTATGCTCATCACATGTTTTTAAATATTTTTCTCCTGATATAAATAAGATTAAAGTCAAAATGGGATAATGGAAAAGTTATAGTGTTAAAACATGAAATGATGTCATGTTTAATTTTAATGGTTTATTTGTTTTGTTAAAAAAAATTATAGTGAGTAGAATTGTCTACTAATAATATTAATGATGTTACGTATATGTTATGACCAAATTATTTAAATCTATATACCTAAAAAGATCCATTATGTGAATTAAAGTAAAATTATTCAATTATCTCAATATTCTATATAATTAATGGCTAGGTCTTTATGGTATCCCTTCTCCTTTGTGGACTCTTACTACATCCCTCTGGTCACTGCATACAGCTTCTGCCACTGGGGGACCTACACATTCTAGATATGTAGAAGGTTTCATCATAACTCCATTACTTCTACGGCCTTCACTGAGGTAACCTCCATCATCTTCTACACCTACACGTGGTTATTGCTGCTTCCAACTGGGAACCGCCCTGTGCCGCTGACAACCTGGTTCTGCGTGTCTCCACTGATACTTCGATGATCTGTTTTTAGAAACATAGACACTTCTTCAATACATAGGTCGCATACTCCACATTAATGGTCCTTTATCCACCATTCTTTCACTCTGAAGTCCTATCACATTATGAGACTCCTATAAAATTGTATGGGGACCATGAGGGTCGATCCACAAAGAACATCAGGATTGGGGATATAAGGATTACATAGAACACCTGAATAATAGACCTTTTCCTCATTCGTGTCAACCATGATCCATTTTTATTAATATAATCATGATGAAACCAACAATAGAATAATCAGAAAGATCTATTCCTTTAATCCCGCAATAATTATCCCTCACCCAGGAATATTCGAACAGCGAATCAACATGTTTGTGGTTTGGTTTGTGTTTTTCTTTTGATTCTAATAAGGGGGAAAGATATCGGTAATAGTTCGACACCCAATAGAGAGTTTTTATCATTCATAGATGAATAATGGGAATATGTATTATCATCGATTCTTGATCTGCTATTGTTTTCATCGTTCGTAAGATAATCGTCTGTCTCTTTCCCATAGAGATATTTTTAGGGTTATAGAGGTAACCATTGATTCATTAAAATATTCAATAATTTAAATAAAACCGAAATAGAATTAAATAATATATTTTTATTAAAATATTTTAATAATGGTTATGTCCAATTTCAAAAATTCATAGTCATCCCGCGATGGTCAATGTTAGTCCCAACTTGAGGTAATGTCACTATTATGGACAGTGTGATGCACTCCAATTTCTGATATGATTAGATGTTTAGAATTTATTATCTTTTAATGAAAAAACTACATGAACTCTTAATTAAAGACAAATAATTTTTAACTCTATAATTTCATGAACTACAAGCCTCTAAATCTAACACCATCATTCCATCTAGAATTGGAATTTTCACAATTAATTTATGAAAATAAATTCATTGAAAAATCGAGGGCATTATTGAATGTACCTTACATAAGACATGAAAGATATCCATCATCAAAACAAATAATAGAAATTAATTCTTTAATAAAATTATATATACATTCTTTAAATCTATTTTGAAAATATGCACATTAAATATAATTATTTAGAACAAAAATATAAAAAATTTGATTTTTTTATTAATTACAGATCCCCTTACATCAGGTTCAACCTCTTTCAAAAGTGATAAAAAGTACTCTGTAATTTATAATAATAATTTTATTAATATACTATAAAACTATACTCATGTTTATAATTTCTTATATTTTCTTCTTATAAAAGTTTCCACCCATTTATTTGAAATATGTTTTTACATTATTTTTTTGGGTGTGTTCTATTACGGGTTTCCAATGTTAGTTTATTATAGAATTCCATATAGAAGGAAATAATAAATCCTATGTGATAAGATATATATATTTAAATCGTTATAAAAATATACATGTGAATATAATCATTCCATGAATTTAGTAAAAGTGAATCGAAAAATCATTATCCTATAAGGAATTGAATTGATGCACGAAGAACAAGATTTTTTTTAATAGTTAATAGAAAAGAAGAGATATTTGATGATACATATTCCATAAAAAACACAACTCATGAATAAATTTTATATTGTATTTGTCATGAAATGTTATATAATAGTTAGGGATATAATAAAAGTGAGAAAAGTTAAAAATATATTAAAAAATAATCTTTCTTCTTAATACATCATCTTTCAGAACCTCATTAATGTTGTTGGAAGTGGTCATATTGTGATATAAAATGCTCAATAATGTAGAAAGGGATGAGATATAAGAAATTTGGTAGTGTATAGAAATTAAATAACTATTAGGTTGATGAAAATCATTGAAGGAGTGAGCCTCCATTTATAATTGTGGTGACGGTTAACATGGGAATTAGTAAAATTATTAAAATATAAAAAACTTATTTTTGATTTTAAGACATCAATAGGTATTAATTAATAATATATCCCAATGATTATGGAATATTATAATTTTTCCCCATGTCCATGATTTTATTTATTTAAATTAATTAAATAAAATATATCATTCACATAAAAATAATATAGTGAAAATAAACAATATTCACAATAACAACTTTAAACACATCAATAAAGGATTTCAATTAAAAATATAGTTTTTATTATACGATTAAATTATTATAATTACTTATATAAATCGTTAATTGACAAATAAATATCACATTATATTTATTTTACAATTTTTAAAATCATAAATTTTATTTATTCACTAGTGAAATATCTTTTGCATCTTAGTTGTTCAAGGCATTAATATAAATATTTATAACCAAATAAATAAAAATAAAATTTTATGAGAAAATTAATTCTATTAGATTTAGAAGGAATGTTATGTTCCATTAATTATTCTAAAAACCTCAAAGATAAATTTTATACAAATTGAATTTTATAGTGTGAACATGTAGTCATTCATTGTAAAAAAATAATATAACGGGACAAATGTGATCCATATGGGACCAAAAAGTCCCCATTCCATATAAAAACAATTTAATGGTATTTATTTTCTAATATAATTTTTTTGAAAAATATTGTTTCAATTAATAATTTTTTTAATTTTAATAAAATAATTTCTTGATTTTTTCTTAATCATTCATAAGCACTACCTCCAAGTTGAACATAAATTAATGTTAATTATTTCATATATAAAAAATTTAAATAATTACTGTTAGGAAATTATGTTAACTGGGTTAAAATTAATATTATATATCTATTAATTACTTATATTTACTCATAGTTATGTCATATATAAAATCTTAAATGAGTAATTTTTTCTTTTCTTTCCATTTGAAATCATTGTACAAGAATTTGTAAAATAAATTAATGTTATATAACTATATAATATGATGTTAATTGTCAAAAAAATAAATAATTCATTAAAATTATTTATTTTGTTTTTATAATTATTTCTTATTATTGAATTATTATTTACAAAGAATGGAATTTAAATTTTCTATTTTTGTGGAAGCACTCTATCAGAAGTGATTATAATTTAAAAAAATTCCATTAATAGAATGTAATTTTTACTTTCAATGATATTTTCGTACTATCATCCTATTATAAAATCATTATTTTATTATTAAGGAAATTTTATAAATTTTATATCACAATTATGTCCTCATGTTGAAAAAAATACAATATTTAAAAAAATATATTTTTTATTATTCACCAATAATTCATAGTATGTTAAATTGAAAAAAATGAATTCAAAAATGAAATTATGTATTTTATGTTAAATTTATATAATTGAAAAAAATATTTTTTAAAAATAAAAAAATGAATAAATATTTATTTTCAGAATTAAAATTTATAAGAAATATAATAATAATAATATTATTCTATAAATATATAGGTCATTAAATTTCCCCTATTAAATAATTGTTCCATCATAATTCATTAATTGTACGTAAAATTTTAAATTTACTTTTTATTAATTGAGAAAAACTATCTTCTTATGTGTACTTAATATACATGATGATCAAAAGTAAATTATAGCGCAAAAAAATTGACAATGTTTAATCTCCAAAGTTGTCTAGACCATTCCCCATATTGTAACACCCCAAGATTTCATAATGCGTTATTTCTTCAAAATAATTCAATAACATTCACTACACGCAACACCAAGTTCAATCGAACCATGACATACCAAACAAGACGTTCAAAAGAGGTTATGAATAGTGTTAACTAAATTTTAAACTTTATATAATCCTTATAATTTTAGAATCCATATTATGAGTTTCTTAGACATAATGTAAGAACAAATTCATTTTCAGTATTGCACTTTTACAAACATTTAATAGTGAAACCTTTTTAAATACAATATTTTAAACTTTTTGACTAAATGGGGATGTCAAAAAAAATTTAAAATGAAACATCCCAAGCTTCCACGGTACGCTTTCCTTTGAATGATACAGTAGCGTGTGTTGTACGCAACTTCGAGTTCTAACACACCACAACCAATCAAACTAGTCGTTATGAATAGTAATACCTACCTTTTAAAATTATAAAAATTTTATCTCTCAAAATGTAATTCATTTTTGGATTCGGAATATTGAATTTAGCCTAACGTGAAATTTTGGTACTTTTCGGATATATTTCATATTTTGATGAATAATGAAAATTACTAAATTTTAATTAAAAACAATTTTTTTAATCAAAATAATTAATAGTGATAAATTATGAATTTGAGTGGTTTTAAAGTATATTGAGAATATATTTTTACCATTTAATATAATTTTGGTCATTGGACATAATTTTATAATTAAACCGAACATAAACAAGTGTCATTCTTTTGATAGTTATTATCTCTTAAAAACACGCTTTTTGTTTTAACAACGAAAATTAATTTTAAATTAATTTCTGCCACTTATGTGTTTTGAATTTGGAAAAATGGATTCCATATTTGGAATCAGGATGTTAAAATTGTGTAAATAGGTAACTTTTATTTTTAGACATTTTGAATAATTACTGCGGTAAATATTTTATTTACCAAGGTTAAGAGTAAATCCGGTAAATAAGAGTTAAAAAATAATATTATAATAATACTAAATTACCCTACAACGTGTCCTAGACTTATGTTTTGATACATATTCGACCATAGTTATCTTTGGGTCGATTTTGGGACCCCATGGTGCCACTTGTAGGTGATAGGGACACATTATTTTAATTAAATTAAAATGAATACAAAAATGACACAAGCATATATCTTTTAGAAAAACAATTTTTACATAGGGTTATATATATTGGATTTTAGATTATAAATATTCATTAGAAAGATAATACGATTTTATTAAATAATTATATTTTATTTATAATTTTTAGACATTAGATAATTTAATTTATTTATGACATAATGATGATGAATTAATTACTATAATAGTGAAAAATTAAAATAATTGATATTATAAATACCCAAATAAATTCAATATGAGACTTTTAATGAATTAAACTAATTTTATAGGATAATATGATATATTAGTATTGATTTAATAGTATTTTTTCGATGTAATCAATCTGTTATGAGTTCACAAAAATCAACTATTGAATAGTGTCAAAATTGACATAAAAGAGTTCTTAAAACAAATATTATATTATTAATTGATATTAAATTCCAAAAAATCTAAGTTTCGGCCAAGAGACTCAAATCATGATAGTTTCATCATTAATGGACAACTTGGGGGTCTCTATGATGTGAACAGTATGTCTATTAACCATATTATATAAAAATACAAAGAGACATTGTAAACGTGAAACTAATTAACTTAGAGGTAATACTTAAAGATAAGGTTAATATAAGTACCCAAACCTGTCTAAATTATATTGGTTGAGTTTTTTTCGACCCATCACCACCTTAAACTTTGAATAATCAACTTTGGAGCCATTGGAAACCGAATATTAATTTTTTATAAACTAATATCTCTATCTTTTCCAAAGATGCCCCTCACCCCTCTTATAAAAGGGCACTCCTCCTTCTCATTTCATCACACCTTAAAAGCCTTTTGGTTCATCCATACTCTGCCCAAATACTCTCCCAACTTCTCTCAATATAACCTAGAGGCCTTAGTTTGATCAGAATGCCAGCCTAGGGAGCCCTTTTGATCAAATCAAAAGGAAGACCCCGAAGAAGAGGTATTGATTTCACCACACTTTTCCAAGATCCTTTCTTCTTTCACTTCTTCTTCCATTGTTGTTACCATTATAAAATAATAACTCTAGTATCATATATATACTGTGATGTTATTATAAATATGGTACAACCATATTCTGTATTCTATCCACCTTTTGAATAACATGTCACCATACGTGCGTACGTACGGCTTACCGTCTCCACGTCGTGGTGTAATTGTTATTCAATATAATATTATTTGGATGGGTATAATAATGATGTGTAACTCATGTAAATAATAAATATAACATGTTAATGATTCTGTATATATGATATACCATCCACTTATATATTATTTTAATATCAAAAGAATGATATTGTCGCTCGTGCGTACGTACGGACTACCGTCTCCATGAACGCGATGAGATTCATTCTCCATCGTATCCATTTAAGTATAATTATCATTTGATGATTTAAAAATGATGTTTAAGGACTTGATATCATTCTGGATATGAATAATATACATACTATCCATTAAAAACATGTCTTACATAACAAAACATATAAAAGAAAACAAGTAAGTTAACACCCGAAACAACGATAATAATAAGATATTATTATCAAATCAATATTAAAAGATCATATATGATATCATATTAATGTATATGATTCTTGTATAATTTAATAACAATTATTTCACCATTATATAGGAGGTTAACCTACCCCAACCAAGGAAAAGTACAAGGTAATGGGTTTTCATCTCACTCCTTATTCTCGTGAGATTCATGCCATATTGCCACCATTACCTTTTGTGTGGTGTATGTACAGCCCATAATTATATTCTTTGTGTAATGAACTTTAATTTATATGTATTTTCATATTCATTTTATGATACCTCTTTCATGGGTTTTATGTTTCATAAGTTACCAAATTGGTAAGGGTTATTTCACAATCTCTTCATTATCCGAGGTTGTTTATATGTAATAATCTACTGGGATATCTTTATCATCCACATCAATGTTTTCTTAAAAATGTATATCAAAACATTTTTATTATTTACAAGAATATGGGTTAAAGTCATTTATACCCTTTTATGACTTTTTATAATAGGAATCTTTCCGTCGTTTTCAAAATAAGTTCCTTTTTAACCTTTTCGACAGAATTAAGGTAAGAATGTTTTTTTAACTTATACGGTGGGGGCGGTTATTTTCCGCAGTTATAAAATCTTCAAAGCATTCCTTACAAGCTTATAAGAATATTTTCAAAGAAAATGTTTTATATTATATAATCGTAAATTATTTCAAAAATAGAAAGAGATATTTCTCTAAAAAGTGTTATTATTTCATCTATGTCAACATCCTTTGATGGATTTTACGCTTATTTGAAGTTGATTTATTATGATACAAAACTTCTATATTGTATTTGAAGGTTTTGTGATATGTTTGACTGTGGATGTGCTATTTTTATACCATTCATAGTTTACGGTGAAATTATTGACATTTCGTATGCTAGTTTTAATGCGAATATTTATGTTATGTTTAAAACTTTTCATATGGGAATGCATTGGGCATAATATGTGACAGGTGCAGCCTGCTATAGCTCCTCGATGCATCGATAGGTCTCATGAGACAAACTAGTGTCCTGGCACAAGGCCTTGTCAAAATTTTATTTGTAGTCTTGGCACGAGGCCTTGGCTATGTGGTTATAATAGTCTGGCATTATGCATTCTAACATTTTGAGAGTGGTTATTGATATTGCATGTGATTATTAGATTAGTAGAATATCCATGTGAAAAATTAAATGGAATTATTTCATTTTACTTTTGCCATAATATGTTGAAGTTCAAGTTTAAAAGACTTTTGTTTTAGTAATGAATTTCCTTAAATGTTTATTCTTATTTTGAATGTTCCACTATATTGTTATCCTTACTGGGCATTTGAGCTCACCCCTTTTCTATGTTTTATTTTTCCCATGATCTGAAAAAGTATGTTATGAATGTCCTGCAGGGATATTATGAGGGGATAATAGTGTGGGATGTGGAGACATTATGTTGTTGTAGTAGTTTTTCATTTTATGATGTAATGTAAAACTTAAGAATACATCTAGTTTTTCCAAGGCTACTAAACCAATCGGTCTTTCGAGATTTGATCTTTCTTGTGATCATGCCAATGTTATGTAATAATGCACCGAATCTGGGTAACTAGGGTCGGGGAGTTATAGTTGGTATCATAGGAATATACATGGGTAGTCGTTATCCATTGATTTCATAATCATTGTGTTTCCTCATGTTTGAGATGGGTTGCTTGCTAACTTTGGTATATGTACGGGAATATACCTAAGTGGAGGTTATCTATTGAGATCTTAATTGTGGTTATCCTTGTTGATTTTATTGAGACCTTGAGGGTCTCGGGGTCCCTACTGAGTATCGTTATACTCACCCCTGCATAGGCTATGCCCGCACCTCGTTGTGTTGGTTGCATACGACGGGAAGTGCTGACGGAGGCCGAGTGTTGGAGGACTGGACGGTACCCGGAGGTGGACTACATGAAGAGTCAGTATCCGGAGGTGGACTTCACAGTGAGATGAAACTCAGAGGTGGTTGACGGGCGAGAGCATTGTGGAGGCTATCGGTACCTACCCTTCAGGTAGGATCCATGGTGGACGATCCAGGAGTTGTGCCATCTGTACCTACCATTTAGGTAGGATCCGAGGGGGACGACCCAGGAACCGCTTCCATTCTTCCAGCTGTTGTCCTTTTCTGTTGTACATTGTTCTATTATAGTTGTACATTCATTTGGGTTTGTATTCTTGCCCATTTACCTTTCTGCACTTCACTTTGTACTTAGTGTTTAACTTCCTCTTGTACTCTGTGGTGTTTTGTTTACTTCATAATGGAAATGCCTTCCTAGTTATCGGGATTTACGCCTTTGGTGCAAGTCGCCAGCCCCTGGCCTATGGAAGGTGGGCTTGGGGTATTCACGGCACGAGCCCCGAGGATGGGTCATGACAATTGGTATCAGAGGAGTCAGTTCTACCGCAAAACGTATAAATCGGATATATTATTTCTGTCAAGCAATAGTTTTAAGAGTACCGAGTGTGGTTCTCAGTTCAGGGAGTCCAGTGTTGGTGCGGGTGGCCGACGTATCCATACACCAGGACCATGACAACTGATTTCCGACATTGTGCCCGAAATCACTGATTGCATGTGTGTTTCCGGAAGAATTTAAAATATCAGCTCAAACCAGGTCAGCTCAACATGTATAAATCATTTGACCGTGTCATGTTTGTTTCTTTCAGGATGCCTCCCCGCGGACGACCATCTAGAGCCTCGAGATTTGTTCGTACTGACAGCCCGCTGAGCGACGTGGCCTCAGTACAGGGCCCTATCCAAGTTGAGGCACCAGCAGGCGCACAAGCGGTACTACTACACGTTGGTCTAATGATGCCACCAGCCCCAGCAGCAGAGGGTGCACGTCGTTTGAGCGCACTGCATGAGTTCCAGTGCCATAGGCCACCCAGGTTCCCAGGAGAGACGGACTCGCAGGCGGCTGAGGATTGGATGAAGGTTGTGGTGAGCGTCTTCAGGCTAGTGGGGATGCCGGCAGATTTCATGGTGATCCTTGCTTCCAGCCTTCTTCAGGCAGCAGCAGGCAGATGGTGGAGCCTGATGCTTCAGATGCATGACAAGGCGACACTTCTATGGGAAAACTTCAAGAGCCTGTTCCGGACATAGTTTGTACAAGCCACCCTTTGAGCGGTGTGTATACAAGAGCTACTTCAGCTGCGGCAGGGCAGCATGACAGTGGCACAATATTCAGCAAGGTTCACATACCTCTCACGCTACTCCACAGATATGGTACGAGACCCGTTCTTCAGGGCCCGAACAATCGATCAGGGGATCAGGCGGGAGATTAGAGCTTCTATTGTTTCTCACAGCATTCTGACCCTGACAGGGGTGTTGGAGAGAGACCTCTTAGTGGAGAGTTTCCTTGCTGAGCAGTCTCCAGCAGCACGACCCACCACTATCCAGCTTGCGGCAGAGTCTTCTGCAGCAGACAGTAGACAGATGACGCAGAGGTCCAATAGGACCAGACCTACCGGTGGCCGACTGCACGACTCAGGTTCAGTTGTGTGGGGGAACCAAGGTGGAGTCAGAGCCAGTCATGCCGAGAGTGGACAATGTTACTCATGTGGCGGGATTGGTCAGATGGCACGTGACTGTCCGACCAGCCATGCAGATGACCAACAGTTAAAAGAAGAACCTCCCAGGCAGAGGCATAGGTTCGATCAGGGAAGACCACAAGGAGAAGGCGGCCATGGAAGAGGAGTTGGCCGTGTAGCTGGAGGTGGACAACGCTTCGGGGTGTTGCCACCACCACCACCAGGAGGCCCACCCCGACCACAGGGGATAGGAGGACATGGGAGAGCTCAGCTTTAGGCAGCTGATGCCTATGGTAATGGAGCTCCGGAAGCAGATGGACAGGAGCGGGACTATCACCATACCTGGAGGCTATTGATCAGGTTGCTTCTAGTTTTGTTGTTGTTACATTTGTGTCTTTGTACTATGAGCTGCAATAATGAAAAGACAGTTATCTTTGTGATGTTTGTTTTCCTGTCCTTTTGTTTGGTTGATAATGAGTGGTCCCTGTTAAGACTGTTGACATGACCCTCACTTTTGAGATTTCTACTGGAGGAGACCTAGTGTCCTCACACTGATGCCGATAGTATGACTCGACCTTGGAGGCGAGAGTGACAGTTGGATCTCTTGGTAGTTATGTCGAGGCCTTACGACGTCATCCATGGCATGAATGCATCATTCATGTTAGGATTGACTATATTAGGCAATGAATGTGGATCATACAGGGGATTAGACCGGATTTCACTTATCGGAAACGAAGAAGTCATAGAAGCTCTTGTGAGACTAGAGAAGGTCCAGGTCATCCATGAGCAGATGAGGACAGCACATGCCCGATAGAAGCCTTATGCTGATAGGAATTGGAGGCCTATAGTGTTCGAGGATGACGATCACGTCCTTATACGGGTTTCACCTCAACGAGGATTACAGAGATGTGGTCAAGACGGAAAGTTATCTCGGAGGTTCAGTTGACTATTTCTAGGTCCTCAGCTGGGTAGGCGAGGTGGTTTACCGCTTGACCCATCCACCTCAGTTGCACCAGGTGCACGATGACTACCGCGAATCACAACTGATGAGATACGTGCGTGATCCTTCACACATCATCGACCATGGGAAGCTGGACGATGGTGGTGGGGTGTCTTACACGGAGGTTCCAATGGTGATCTAGGATCGACAGGAGCAGATCCTATGAGGACGGTCGATTCCTTGGATGCGCTTTCACTGGCAGTATGGGAACCTCCTTGTGAGAACATGAGAGCGGGAGGCTCAGATGCGTGCTCAGTACCACTTTTGTATCCCCAGTTTGTGTTGAAGCTTTACGGGGACGTAAATCCCTGAGGTGGAGAGTAATGTAACGACACTGAAATTTCAAGGAAAATTTTTTCCTTAATTTTCTTAGGAATTTTACAAGAACACAGTTTCTGATGGTGTCTGATTCCGAGGCCCGGTGTGCCCAGAATCATTTTCCGATGTTTGGCTCGGGTACGTTAAGTGAACGAATGAGCGAGTTTCTCTATATTTTGAACCGTTAAATGGAATTGAAATCTGAGGGCACCAATGAACTCGCAGTGCCGATAATTTCTTAAGGGGACATTAAGCGCAGTTGCGTTTTGTCGCATGAGGTGGTTAATTTTTGGGGATTCGATAAGTCTTAAATAAATTGTAGTGTTGCAATTTATTTTATGTGGAAGTTAATTTATTCATTGAGAAGTTGGAGGTGGGGCCACACCCCACCTAACTTCCCATGAGAGGGTATGAACAAGGGTGGTGGGGTCCGCACAAAACCCCAACCCTTAACCTTCCCTTTAACCCCCACAAACTTCCCCGCATTTAACACCCCATGGGTTTAAATGTATAACTCTACAACCCACCTAAAACTCCCTTGTTTTTAATGTGTCAACTCACCATTATTCCCCTCTTCCATTAGGTTTGTTAACTGCTCTTATTTTGTGTAACTCTTCACCTTTTCCTTCAACCATTAATTCATGCCAACATGCCTTAATTAATGAGATGAGTGTCTTCATTTGTTTAATTAAGTGGTTTGGTTTGAATTTTAAAATCGTTGTGGTGTGAATGAAAATAATATCATGGGATATTGTTTTGAGTTAGAGCTTTTGGTGTGGGAGAAAACTTTAGCAAAGTCCTAGAGTTTTTGGGAGAGCTTTTTTTTGAAGATGAATAGAACTTTCCTTCGACGAAGAATGGTTCTTCTTCGATTAAGAACACCTTCCCTTCAACGTAGAACGACCCGATGTCCACAGAATCTATGTCCGACCCCGCGACATCATTCTCGCGACACTGATTTCTGTGCCGATGACGAACGAACCTTGAATCGAGGTAGGGGAATTTATTTTTGTGTTCTCTTATCTTTTGAGAAGAGAATGATGAGCGCAGACCAACCAATTCTAGGTTGATCCGCAGATCATTCGTTTATGTGGATTGATGTTGAGGATTATTGTTTTTGTCCGTGATTTATTTCTTGTCGTACGTCGACTTCTATTAGATGGTCGCTTGCTATCATTATAACGGGAAGAGGTCGGACCGCACGAACACGGCCGACCCTCCACCCCCTTGTTGTTTGAATTTGTAGCAGCACGTGAAAGGTGGCGCAGTGCCGTTGCCCCGCACGGAAATTATGAGTAAGGGCTAAGAAGCGTATCGCCGTCGCGCCGCGCCAATTAAGTTGAACAAGCCACGACGCCGTCGTGCCGTGCCGAAATACAACAAACGAAGCTGCGAAGGTGTTTTGAAGGCTTTATAGTGAAGGTCGGGTACCGATATGACCTATGGCAAAGACCGCAGGCAAATCGGACAACCGGAGCATGTCCGGTGGTCCGCGGAAGCCCCCGCCGGTGCGCCACACTGGCGCGGCGGCGCCGGCGGTTGGGGGTGGCGGCGCCCGGAGCGCCGCCAGAAGAATCCACCGCGGCTGAAGCCGCGAGTACGGAGCGCGGTATCGTGACCGCACGGGACTATAGGGGAGCGGCAGGATGCGGCCGACTACCACGTCCGCTAGCAAGGGCGGCCCCACGCGGGGCCGCGACTCTTCACATGGCGACAGCGCCCCCCGCACGGTTCGGCCGTTCGGCCGAACCCCCGGCCGCGCCGGGCCGGAATGGGTAGACCGGGTCGGGCCGCACCTAGCCGGGTCGGGCCGCCCCGGCTTGGTCGGATCCACACCCGGGTCGGGTCGACCCGGTTCGGGCCGACCCAGGGGTCTCGGGCCGGGTCGGTCTGGGCCCGAAACCCCCGTTTTCGGACCCCTCTCCGTTTTTCGCGCATATCTTGAGCTGTAGACCTCCGATCGATGCACCGTCAGTGGCAATGTCACTCTTGTATCGAGACGGTCTATTCGGTGTATTATACTCAAGGTTTCAGGGAACTTTGTGTTCGTCCGGGTTGGTTCGGACACGAAACCAACTGGGCGCTCGGAGCAGAAACGCTCATATCTTGTGCTCCGGACGTCCGATTGACGTGCCGTAGAATTTTATGGATTCCTCTAAGTGAGATGGATCTTTGGGATTACTCCTATAGAGGATTGTAAGTCGTTGGAGTGCGGTCGGGTTGGTTCGATCACGAAACCAACCGGGCCCCTAGAACGAAAACGCCAATAACTCACAGACCAGGCGTCCGATTGACGCACCGTCTGTCTCCTTGAATTCCTCTTGATGAGATGGAAATTTTGGGATTCTTTCCCAAGTTTTTGTTTATATTGTATAGTGGCCGGGTTGGATTGTACCCGAAATCCAACCGAGCCCTTGGAACAGAAAAGTTGTTATCTTTCAGACTGGACGTCCGTTTGACGAACCGCCAGCAGTGTTGATGATCACGTTGAGAAACGGTCCATATGAGTATAACCATTGAGAGTTCGGGGTACATTTGAGATACAGCTGGTTTGGTTCGCTCATGAAACCAACCGAGCCCCTAGGATGAAAATGCTAATAACTCACAGACCGTGCATCCGATTGACGCGTCGTCTGTTGTGTTGAGACCCTTATGACGAGGCGGTCCTTTGAGATACATATTCGTGGTACTTTTTGATACTTGGAGTATTGACCAGTAGCTCGAGGAACATTCCCTCCCGGAGACATGCATACAGATTACGGAGACTGTGTAGACGACTGAGACTTGACGACTGCTTGACCGACTCGACTTGGAGTGAGTCGACTAGCCCAGTGGAAGGAGCGCCCGGTATTTTGCGGCAGACCCACGACGAACGGAGCGCCTGGTAGTTGGAAGCAGACCCGCAGTACTCGACTGGAGGAGTACCTCTATTGGATATTAGGGGGAGCGCCCGGTATTTGGCAGCAGACCCACATCGGATGGAGTGGCCAGTATTTGGCAGCATACTCATGGTAATCGATAGGAGGAGTACCTCAGAGACTTGGATTAGTTATTAGTACCTCGAAGTCATGACAGGATCACTGTACACTCCAGAGACGGGGCTCTTCAGTAGTTATAGTTTCGAAAATGAAAATCATAGTTTGAGCTGAGCCTATGATCTTGTGTTTACCTAATGATTGATATGGGTCACTTGATAACTTAGGTATATGTATGGGATTATTCCTGGGTAGTGGTTATCCGTTGATTTCATAATATTTGTGTTTCCTCATGTTTGAGATGGGCCACTTGATAACTTTTGTATATGTATGGGCATATACCTAAGTGGAGGTTATCTTTTGAGATCTTCTTTGTGGTTAACCTTTTTGGTTTAAGTGAGACCTTGAGGGTCTCGAGGTTCCTACTAAGTATCGTTATACTCTCCCCTGCATGGGCTATGATCGCACCTCGTTGTGTTGGTTGCAAACGATGGGCAGTGCTGACAGAGACCGAGTGTTCGAGGACTGGACTGTACTTGGAGGTGGACTACACGATGAGTCAGTATCAGGAGGTGGACTTCACGGTGAGACGAAACTCAGAGGAGGTTGACGGGAGAGAGCGTTGTGGAGGCTATATGTACCTAACCTTCAGGTAGGATCCTTGGTGGACAATACAGAAGTTGCGCCATCTGTACCTACCCTTCAAGTAGGATCCGTGGAGGACGACCCGGGAACCACTTCCCTTCTTCCAACTTTTGTCCTTTTCTGTTGTACTTTGTTCAGTTGTAGTTGTACTTCCATTTGGGATTGTATTCTGGCCAATTTACCTTTCAGCACTTCTCTTTGTACTTAGTGTTTTACTTCCGCATGTACTCTGTAGAGTTTTGTTTACTTTATAAAGGATATTCCTTCGTTTTTATCGTGATTTATGCCTTTGGTGCTAGTCACCATCCACTAGCCTATGGAAGGAAGGCTTGTGGTAGTCACGGGAGAGGCCCCTATGACGGGTCGTGACAATTCATGTGAATTTAAACATTAAATGTTTTTAGTAAAAGGGAAACAAAAAATCATCATCCATAATGTTGTTGAATTAATGCACCACGGAAGGCGATTTCATTATTTTCGAGTAAAAAGGGAAGACGAGATATTTTATTATAAATATAAAATAAAACAACAAAAATAAAATATTTGTGTTATACTGTAATTGTCATGAAGCATTTTATTTCATGTATGGATATGTTAGATGTGAAAAAGTATTTAAAAGAGAAGATAAAAGAATCGTACATAATTAAATTTCCTCCATGAGGTCCTCCTTGAGAATATTAGATGTGGAAATTATATGATCCCATAATGTCAAAAATATAGAAAGGTATAAAGAAGAGATAATTTGATAGAGGTCATTTTAGAAAATGTCTTATGTTGATGAAAATTTTTTAAGGAAAGAGCGTCCTTCAATAATTGGGGTGAGGGGTGACAAAGGAATTACACAATTTATTAAAGAATAATAAATATATTATAGGGTTGAAGACATCCTAAAGGCCTAAAAATTATAGGATATCTACTTTTCAATGGAATTAATCCTTTTTTCGTTTTTCATGATTTTCATATTTCTAAATATTTTGATTAATATAATATTTGTGGAACAATAAGTATTTCAAATTAAAAAAATTCAGAACCATAAATTTAAACACATCAAAACAAATTTTCTCATTTATTTACACTATTTATTATATCTAATATATATAATAATTACATACAGAAATTTTCAATTCACATCGAAATATGAAATTATATTTATCTTAGTTTTTAGTAAATAAATAATTTGATTTTTTAATTGCTTAAATATTTATAGCAGTATAATTTTTTAATAAATTAATGTAATTAATTATCTCATAAAAATTAAAATTAAAATTCTATTTGAAAGATAATTTTCTAGCTCTGAAAATTCTACATTTTAGAAAAAAATCTTTTGGAATACCAAAATTAAAATGTTATACTGATTGAAACTTATATCGGGGAAAATATGTATTTCTATTTAAAAAATTAATATGAATGGAATAATATGATCCTTGGGGGTATTTAATGTTCCCAATTTGAATAAATAGATGAAAATAGTATTTATATTCTTCAAAAAAATGTTTTAGATAAATTTTTTAATTTTATAATTCTTAAAATTTTATTACAAAATTATTTATTTTTCTTAAGAATGCACAAGCACTACATCAGTGATTCATAGATATTACGGTCTATTATTACATATATATATATATATATAAAATAAAAAGATATTACAATCATAAAAATTAGTATACAAGAAAAAAATAATGTTATACATTCATTCATTATTTTAATTTACTCATATAGAAGCCAAGAAAAAATATTAATGTTGTTATTTTATATTTTCTTCCCCTGCCCAAGAATTACCCTGGTTTTTGGACTTGATTAATATTATATATCATTAAAATTTGAAATTAATATGAAAAACAATATTTATTAATAATTTTAATTTTTTAAAATAATTTTTACTAATAAATTATTATTTATAAAAAACCCAAATTTTACATTAGCAATGTTCTAGAGGCACTAAATTGTAATTGATAAAAAAATTATACATATCATGAATAGAATATAATATTCATGATAAAATTTACTTCTATAAAATATTAATGTTATAATATCACTATTTAATTATTCAATAAATTATATAAATTTAAGATTACAATTATGTATTTATGAGGTCATACAAAATACCATACGTTTGAAAAAGACGTAATTTTTTCTATTCACCCAAAATTATCGTTTCAAAGAAAATTCTAAAAAATAAAAATTACGATAATTTCAAAATTTTAAATTAAAAAATTAAATTTATTTTGTCAAATTAAAATTCAATATTACGAAAATTAATGTTTTAACTAAATTATCATATAATAAATTATTTATTTTAAGGATTACTATTTTAAGAAAAATACTAAAAAATACTATTCAATAAATAATATGATTAATACATTATATTAAACCTAACATAATTGCATCCTCATAATTAATTCATTGTGATTATGATTTTTAATTTAAATATTTTAAATTAAGAAAAAATATTTTTAGATGTACTTAATTATCTAGAAGTATGGAAGTAAATTATATCACTAAAAATGAAAATTTATTATTTCCAAATATGTCTAGACCATTTATATAATAAATTTTGTAAAGAACAAAATACAAACATTCATATTCAGTAATAAAAAATTATGTTTATTTTGTTTCTTATGAAACATAACTGAAAAATACATAGTATATCATACAATTAAGGATATTTTTCGGTCTAAAATTTTGAAGATTTTACCATCCATACCTTACGTCATAGTTTAAAAAAATAATTAAATGATAACTAATAAGGTACCTTGGGGATATCATCATAAATATCCTTTTTAATCATAATAAATCTTTTGTATATCATTTTAAAAATGTGGGATGGGCACAAATCCTCATTGGGGGACATAATTAAAGAAAATCCAAAGTCCAGTGAAAACATGAAAACCAATAAATACTATTTCATCAAAACACATTAGCATGAATTGAAAAATAATTCAATTTCCCAGGTACACGTGTTCCATATAAATCTTACATTCACCCTTACAAGTGGGAAAAACATTCAATCACCTTCCATATTAAGAGTACCCAAAGCTTTAGAGGGCTATAATGGGGCTCACCGTTATATATTGTGCTAGAATGGGATCGGCCCAAAATTTCATGAGCTATACTAGGGATATACCGATAATATATTTAGCTATAATTGGTTAAATAAAACATAATCTATTTCCATAGAATATATCATAAATATAATAGTCTATCACTCATTTCAAACCTTGAGAAAACACATTCAGATTTTCAAATTCCCTTTTTCGTAAAAAAAATCAATTTTAAAGAATAATTTTCATGAACATAATATTTAAATGAAATTATTAAAAAATAACAATTATAATATATAATGGAATTAATTTATTTATATAGCCTTGTGAAATATAGAGATATTTTTCATGCCTTATAATAATCTTTTTGAATTTTGTAAATGTGACATTTAAAATGACTTTTAATGGAATATCCCTTACATTACAATTGAAAAAGATTCATTTTCAAAACATATTATATTAATTAAAAAATTAGTTACTATATATATTCCTTCATTGAAACCATTTTTTAAAAATTGAAATAACATAGAAATATTTAGATGAATTACTATTTTACACATTTAAACAATATTTTAGTAATAGAGTCTCATACCTCGAGATAGATCCCATTTAATAGTGTCAATTACTAATTTTTAGTGGTTTATAATAGTTTTATTAAAATATTACAAAGAAAAAACATATTTATAATACAATACATTTTCATCTTATAGTATTTTAGATCCTTTTATTGACAATATTATATTATTTTGGGGGTTTCAGGTGCATTATTTTCATGTTTCCCAAGGTTAGATTATTATGGAATTTATTGTAAAAATGAATAATAATATATAATTAATAAAAAATATATAGATAATTTTAAAATATAACATTTGAATTAAAAAATTCCATTATTTTGGTAACAGGGAATCCAAAAATCACCATCCTGGATGACGTCAAAATGACGCACCATAGTCACTGATTTTGTCATTGAAGAGTGAAATGGGAAGATGAGTGATTTTGTAATTCATATAGAATAAAAAAACACTCTGGTTTATATGTGATACTGTATTTTTCATTAAATAATGGATCATAGGTTGGGTTATGATAGAAGTGAAATTGAATTTAAAAGAGAAAAAAAAGAATATTACATCAGGAAAATTCATATTTTAGAACCACCTTAACAATATTTGAAGTGGAACTTTTGTGATATAAAAGATACATAATGTTTGAAGTATTGGTGATTATACAATATGATGGATTTTAAATGAGAAACATGTCACAAGTTGAGGGATTTTTAAGACAGAGGGAGCCTCCTTTTATAATTAATGTGAGGGGTAACAATGAAATTACTCAATTTAGAAAAATATAATAAATTTACAATATGATTTAACAATTAAAAAAGCCCTCAAATAATTTTATATAAAATTTTATAGTATATTATCATTTTTCCTTATTCTTGAATTTGTTTTTTACTTTTAAATAATGAAATAAAATATTTTATTCATGGGGAAATAATTATGTAATATTAAAAACTATTGACAATAATGACTTTAAACACAACAAAACCATGTTTTAAATTCAAATAATTTTTTTATTATATCTTATACATATTATAATTATTGATAGATATTGTGAATTTTCATGGAAATATAAGATTACATTTTTTTTGGTTTTTCAACCCATTAATTTTATTTATTTATTAACTAAATTTTTATAGTATCATAATTTCTAAAGAAAATAATGTAATTATTTTACACCTAATTACTAAGAATAATGTTTTATGAGAAATATAATTTCCCTATATTTTGGAATAATATTTTTTCTAAAAATTCTTTCACATGACATAAAACTAAATTATTATACTATTTGAATGTTATAAAGTGATTATGTTTTCATTCATTTTAATAAAATCATATAATGGGGATAATTTGATCCATGTGGTTCCATAATCTTCAAAATTCTAATAAAAACTAGATAGTGGTAGTTTTTTATTTTTTAAAATGATTTTCAGAATATTTGTATCATTTACTAATTTTATAATTTTAATAAAAAAAATTATTTATTTCTCTTAAGAATGTACAAGAACTACATCAACATTTAACAGGAATTAATAATAATTATTTCATAAAAATAGACATAAATTTCGTCCATAAAAATATGTTAATTAGGATAAAAAAAATTCTATAGTCATTCCCTATTTATATTTTCTCATATACACGTCAAGAAAACATCTTAAATTTGTTATTTTTTATTTTCACTCAATACGTATAACTTCCATACGAATTTTGACAATATTAATGATATATAACTATAAATTTAGAAATAAACATATAAAAACATATATAAAAAAAATATTTAGATAATAATTTAAAAAAAATATTTATCACTAAATTTTATATTTCCCATTTGAATATATTCTCAGTTATTTTTATTTTTCTTGAAAAGAGTCATTAAGTATAGTAGATGTAAATTTTTTTAGAATAATGATTACAAATATTTGTTTACCAATGATGACCATAATGTGAATATTCTATATTCAATAGTGGTTTTTTTCTTTGAGTACCATTTTCTAATAATGAATTGAACAATATTCAAACATAACAAACCAAAAAAACCAATTAAACTATAATAAATGTAAATTGAAATTGAATGATTATACTAATTGATATGAAAATTAAAAATTTCATAAAAATCCTCTTAAATCTTCATCATAGGTTCAAGAATTTTTTTAATGAATAATGAGTTACTTCGATGCATATTCATATGAAATAAAATAAAATAAAAATACTTCCTTGTAATTAATTTTATTTAATTAAATATTTTTATTCCTATTTAAAAAACAATGATGGAATTAGGTTGGGTATTATACTGAATTTGGATGCAATGTATATGTTGATAATTTAGACTTTGAATTTTTGTTATTTTAATCTTAAATATCTTTTGTTTCTCAGTTCTCTATCCATATTATTTTTTCTATCCACATTTTTGTTTAATTCGGTAACAAAATGATTATTCACAATTTATTATTACTTTAGAAAATTAATGTTATATATTAAGTAAGTGATTGATATCTCTTGTTGTTAAAAAAAATAAAAACTATATTTTATTCTTCTCTAAGTTGGTTTGGATGATATTATGTAACTATGAAAATTTATTATGAATTACCATCATAAGTGATACGATTATAACACTTCCTCAATGAATCTAGGTGTATAAGAAAATATATTCTGTGTGCTAACTATGTTTCCCATTATTTATTATATATCTTATCTTCCTATCATTAATCAATATGAATTATTTTTTGTATAATCCCAAATTAATTTATTTCAATAATAAATCTACAAAATTAAAATTACATAAAAAATATCAATATTTTAATTTTATCCCCTAAAATTCACAAATAATATAATATACATATTAAATTACTAAATTTAACTAAATAATTCATAAAATGAATGTTGTAAAAAACTACAAAACAATGATTTTTTCATATTCGTATTCCATAAAATTTGATTGATTACATTTCCTCAATTAATTACTATTAATATGATTTAAAAATATCCCACATCCCTTGCTAATCATGTTATTTTGAACATATAGTTTTTTCTATGACATGCCTTCTTTTTTGATATTATATCACCTATATATAAAATTTTTCTATTATTCCCTCAGTATCATATATTTGGTTTGAGAAGTGTTTTTCATTAATTATTTCCTGAATCATTATTTGTCTATATTAATATACACAAAATAAATGTATTTATAATTGATTTCCTTTTTTAAAATTTAGGAAATGAAATAAATTAATATTAACAAAGCTAAAATAAGGATGAAAAAAATCACTCCATGTGTAATATGGACTTCCCCCCTCTCAAAAATATAGTGAGTATGTATTTTAAAAAAATATATTAATAATATATAATGTTATGATATTAATTTTGTTTTCAACTTTTAATCACGACCCAAAAATATTGTTAAAGTTGTTCACCGAGTATCCTAGTGGTTCTAGTTCATAGGATTGATATTTGAGGGGGTGGTACAACAGCTAGAAACTCTGGTTTGCATGCACGATCCCACCCATTCCCGCCCCTTAATGTACCATATACCACAATTTATGATCTCATGGTTTTTTATAAACATTTGGGATATTTAATAAACCTAATTTTGGAAGATAATTTTCATCTGAGACTCTTATCCACTCATTCCTATGTCATTTGATGATTCCACTACCCATCCTCACTATGCATTTTGAAAACAATATATTCAATATTATTTTCCTTCTACCTCATTCTCAATAGGATTCTACATTACTATTTTTTCAACTAATACTTCGAAACCTTCTCAAAATGTGAAGCATACACTTGGACCCAATATATCTATACAAGATGATGTTCACTCAGTGTCTAAGATTCCATTGATGCCTCTTGACCAGGATGTGTTAGGTATATTTAGAGAATGAGTAAAATTTTTATAATAATTTATTCATAATTATAAAAATATATATATATATTATATCTTTTTCATCATGGACTGCTAGATGTATAGATTAGAGGAATGGGGCAACTAAAATTTTTATAGTATGGATCCTCCACACATAGACGATTGTGTGGTATAATACAGAAAATCAAATGGATGGAAAAACAGGAAAAAATATAAGAGTTTTTTTCGCGATGGTTTCTAAATACCATGAGATCATTACAATCTGTCCAGTCTCCATGTGACACACACTAAATTAAATAATGGATAACATATAGGAACAGAAATAAGTAAAATAATTAATTTTATTTTATGATATATAATTATTCTATTTATAAAAAAAATTTATTTTTGTGTAAGCTTCGATTTATTTTTCCTGCTGGAGAGGTTGGTATGACATAACATCTTATGTAATTTTGTAAACCATGGAGGGTCAATACAATTTTAGTATATAGTTACTTTCATTATAAAGTTTTCACTGTTTTATTTTCCAAACCTGTTTTGGATGACACTGTGATAGAATATTGTTGGGAAATTGTTACTCATGGGACAACTGACGAGTTCAAGGAATTAGTAAAATGTGTGTTTTATAAATAAAACATACTATTATTTGCATTAATGAATGATTTTTTATTATTTTTTTAGAAATTATCATGAATAAAATATGGGATTTTATGACATATGTCCACTCCTAGAGGTAAACTAATGTATTGGACCATGAAAGGAAGTAGGTAAAATAATAACTTGGATTTTATTAATTTTTTATATCTCATTAAAATAAAGGCCTTAATGAGATTACCAATTCTCTTTGAAAAATGTACATCCAGATGGATAGTTTATAAGTGTAAGGCTTAAAATATATTTAACTCTTATATAATAAACATCATTAGATATTTCTCTACATAGACATAGTAGTATTCACCTATCATAATATTCTAATCTTCCTCATACACACCATAGTTATAACTAGTTATATCAAATTTATTTTACTAAAAAAACCCATATGTGAATGAAAACCACATATTCCATAGGGAATCTATAGAATTATTATAAAATTCATTTAATTTAATAAAAAAATTATGATTCATAATGAACGTATTCCTAGAATTGTGAAAATTCTTATTTATTAGATAGATTGAAAATAAAACAAGTAGGATTTATTCAAAAACATAAGGCAAAACTAAAAGATCTTAATATTTCATGTATTATCATTACTATTAATCATGATGAATGTATATTTTTGTAATTGTACTCCTATAATCATTTTTATTCATTAAGAATATGAATTTTCATTTCCAACATAATTATTTAAAATTTTTTTTTTTTAATTTTTATCTTGTAAAAAATAAATACTCTAAAAATTTAATATTATGGTCACATTAATTCATCTGTTTATAATGTTTACATACTGATTAAAACATTAAATGTAAAATTTGATTAAATAAATGTGAAGGATCCATGTATCCCATATGTACAAATTTCTCAAATCACATAAAACATAATTTCATTACAATTTTAGTTGATATTTTGTTGAAATTTATAACAAACATAATATCTAGATTAATTATCATTGTTGGACCTTAATTATTATTTTTTGTTTTATTGGATAAAAAATAAATTATATAGATTTTTTTAATAACATTTAGTAATTCTATAAATTTTAATATGTCTTTCTTTTCATTATATTATTTTTGTTAAGGAGAGTTGTTATTTTCTTATGGTTTAGTTATCTATCAATGGAATATTTGAAAATAGTTTTTCAATGATTAAATTTTAGAAATTAAGAAAAAATTTGGTTTATCTAATAATGTTTTAGTTGATTCATGTGAATATCATCTCATTTTCATACTTGATGATTATCTCATATTTATGCTTCCATGATCTAGAGATTATATTTTCACAAGTAATTTTTTATAGTTATTAGAATTTGAAATTGAATATATTTTCTTTATATGTTTACTATGATAATATTTTCCATAATATTATCAATTTTTATGGTGGTTTTAAATATTGAAGTATGTGTGCCTTAAGAAAAATGTTTTTCTCGAGAAAAAAAAGATGGAAGCACGGTAAATGAACAAAACCAACAGTAAATTGTAATTCATAATATTTTGATTAAAATTTTAATATCTATTTGTTTACAAAATAATATATTTAGATATTTAACAGTATTCTTATGTATCCCTTTCTTGATTATGAACCTGACAACATTCGGTTGAATGATCACTTGCATAATGTTATGTGAGATGAGGCATATGACGTATTACTTTTCACACCAATTAAGAGTATTGTTACAATGTTGTATTTAACCACATTAATTGATGGTTATAGTAAAAATGATTCAGAATGGGAAACACCTGTAAAGGAAAAGGCATGAAATTCTAAAAAAGTGAAATATAATAGGAAGAACAGTCTCAATTGAGGAACACTGAAAATTTGAAAATGATTGAATTATTATGTTCATAACTTATACTATAAACATACATGGTTTATGATTAATATATGTAATGGATACAAACATTTTTTAGTGAATTGGTTATCCGTCCTATTGTTGGTGTAAATAATGATTTTCTTAGAGATGGAAATGGTGAGGATGACTCTAAGGAAGAGGGAAGGGATTATTTCAAGGAACATGGTGGGGATGATAGTGAGGAAGAGGGCTGGTCATGGATGAGTAATAAGATAAGGAAAATTAAGAGGATATGTAATACCTAATGATAATTGTGGAAATAGAGATGGTGATGAGGAACATATTACTCGATTATATTTTTTACTGGTTTATGAAATTTTTATATATTCTTATTTAGTGAGAATAAATATATGTGATATTTTTTATATATATTATCAATTTTTAGATTCAACAATTTATTTGTTCCAAGAAGCTGTTCTGTGATGTTGAGTATGCCCACCTGATTTGGTATTGTTAGTGGATGTTTTATTTGAAGGCTGTTCTTTCTATTTTTGATTGGATTGTTAATTGATTGATATTAATGTGAATTATAAGTACAGTTTGTTTTTGTTTGTTTAATTATATATATTACAGGTGTATGTTGTTCGTTTGGATTATAGTGGTTTGCTGTAGTATGTTGGGCATCATCATGTTGACTATTTTTTATTGTATGTGAGATGTTGAATTCGTTCCAGTAATTTATTGTAGGTGGGATACTAAATTTTTATGTGTTTTTTGTTGTAGGTGAAATGTTGTAATGTTTTTTGTGTAATGATTCAATATTTTGTGTTTTTATTGTAGGTGGGATATTTTTTGTAGAGTTTTCAATGTGGATAATGTATCTATGTGTGTGTGATGTTGATAATTTTTGTGTTTTTTATTTTAGGTGGGATACTACAATGTATCAAGGTGCTACTAGTGAGGGGGTGGGGGAGGGGGGGTGTCTACCAACAGTTCCGTAACTGTTGGTACACATTTTTCCATATTTTCATATACAAATGGATTAATGTAAACTATTGGGATAACCTTATTCTAACCTGTTGAACCATGGAGGTTCTTATATTCCAATGGGTTTAAACTGTTAAAATATATCTATTCCAACTTCTATTCTAATAGTCTTTTATGAATTGTTAGCATAGATCAATTCCTTTGGTTTCAAACATTTTAGATATCATTATCCCAGGGGTTGAACCATTATTTACCACCACGCCAAAAGTTGTAAATTATTGTAATAGCTATATCCCAACGATTCCTAGTGAACCATTTTGTATTCCAAATTCATAAATTCTTATACCAACAATACACTATGCACCATTTGTATATGGCTAGCACATCATCAAGTATACCAAAAATTCTTGAAACTATTAGGAGAAGCTATCACATTGGTTCCAGGTATTACCCTAATATTTTATAAATATTTTGGATATGATAGTTTTTTATAATGATTAAATGAAATTTGATTCCATTTATTTCGCTTATTATATTCATTATTCTCATATATTCTATATTTCTTCCATTCTTCTTAACACTTGTTATGAACATTAGTTGAAATTATTATTTTTTGTATCTGTATGATTTCATAATGTGTACAATGAAATATATTCTTGAATATTCTAGATGGAATAATGTTATTTTTTTTGAAAAAATTATGTTGCAATTTTTTTATTAATTTGTAATACCAGAATTACGTATGAATGTACTATATCAAAAATACATATCTAACAGATGCTTTGAGATTTTATAACTTATTTTCATTCTAATTTAATTGAATTAGGCATCGACTTTGAGCATTCTGGGTTTGGGTCACTACTAGTTATAGGGCTTAGGTCTCTGTTAAGTGATATACTAGAAATATTATGTTCTTTTAATATATATTGGGCAAGTATTGAGTGTCAATTTTATATATTCAAAAATATTATACTAAAATAATCATATATTTTTTTGGAAATATGAGTAGAAAAAATATTATTACGAAATATTCACCCAAATATGTACATGTTTTGAAAAATATTTTCAATGGATCACTAATTCCTTTAATGTTTTAGAGAAAATGTTCTCCATGTCTTTTTTAAACCAACATAGAAATAAATTAACTCTCAAGATAGTTTCATTTAATTGTTTCTTCCAAACATGTGATTACTAGGAGACTGTTGGAGGAAACACCATTTATGATAAATGAAAACCAAAACTCCGAAACTAATAAATTCACCCATAATAAGATTATATTAAATATTATGTTTTATAATTTTCATTTTATTGGTTTCTCCAATTGTATATTTGAGTACATTTTCACGGGGAATCCAAAATTGCCCGATACATCCCCTTTCCCATTTATTCTTCCAAAATGAAGATTCATGAACTCCATTATTGTCTTAGTTATCCCAACATTGTGTCTGAGGATACTATTTTATAGTGTATTAATTGATTAAATGATATTCCATTGAATTACCATTGTAATTTCCATTTTTATAACTAATCCAGATCATTATAGTAACAAAAAATAGATAATAGATATAAATTTATAAATTTTTTATTAATACTCATATTTATTCAATGAGGATATATCAGGATTTTAATTTGGTATCCTCTAATGTATTAGATATTGTACAGTCCTACAAAACAATTTAGTTATATTATTACATTCATCATTTTTGTAATTGATTTTTTTATATTTTTTTGTTTTTCATTTCAAATATAACTAGAATTTTTTTACAATATAAAGATAAAAAATATTGTGGAAATTTACATGAATATTGAAATGGATGCACTAAATAAATATCTAACCTGATTTTAAATTTATTCCTTCGTCAAAATTATTGTATAATGAAAAATAATATGTTTATTCATGCTGATGAGGCCAAATACCCATGAAAAAAATAATCTATAAAGGAATGAAATTTAGTTTGTAGATAATGGAAGATAAATCATCCCAGACAAGGATTATTAGAAATCAAAAAAAATTAAAAAATAGTTATGGTAATGTATGATCAAAAGGTCATATGGTAGACCATAATAATTACTATGCCAAATACAATTTGTATCCATACAATGAAATATATAGTAGAATAAAAAAGTAAAATCATATATTTTAACCAGTTCGACCAATAATGATTATGCATTTCTTATAACATTGTATGATCATTAAATGAAAACTAAAGTGGGGATCATTTTCAACTACTACATATAGAATCCCAAAAAAACTAATCCAACACCACTACTATTATCATTATGATATGAGAAAAAAAATTCCACCTGATTAAGAAATGATGAATCATACATTGAAATCACCATAATTATCTAAAAAACAATGCACTACCGAACACATAAAAATTGGGGTAACCCTCATATTGATACACCTCAAAATCCAATCCATCCAAAATAAAAATATAGGAAAAACATATTCCTAATGAAAACATTGAAAATCCTAAAATTTATAATGAATGAAAAATTGTTTTAAATAAAATATCCAAAATCTTTTTCTGATTGATGACATAACTCTTTTGTTGAGTTAAAAAGATTGATTCAAAATTACCACTAAATTGAGATCAATAGTTGGAATATTCAAATCTGGTGTCCCTAAATTTTTAAAAATTATATAATTATTTACATTCAAAACAAAGTAAAATTCAGTAATGAATATGGTCCAATAAAACTGAAGTCAAATTCTTGATAACCAAATATATTTTATTATAAAAACCTACATGTTATTTCATATTTCATTGTGTAACTAGATATGAAGTTACTAATTAATAATATAAAAAACTTAATAATGAACACGTAGTCAAAAAAATTATCCACCAAATAATGGATAATTTTAAAAAAATTAATCATAATATAGAGTTAATTAATATATATATATATATATATATCATCTCAAATAACTAAGTATAATATAATGATCACTAAATCACATAAATAATCCATGTCTTGGTATAAAAATGTATTTCCAAAATAAATGAGACACTAAAGTTTCTCCATACCATCAATTAAAAAATTTTGTATCCTATAGTAAATATTCCACATTTTCATTTAAAATTGATATATTAAAAAACATTATCCAAAAAATAAAGGGTTTTACTCCAAAATTTATGAAGTCATCTAAAATACACAAATTCTTAAATCATAAAAATTATTTTATACATGAAATGTTCAGGAAAATAAATGTGATAAATTCCTAATACCTATGAGAATCTATTAATAATAGTGACATCTAAATATTCTTTTTCATTTCAAAATCTATTTTTTTCCCATGAAATGAAGGATGCTCGATTTGACATGTAAAATATTTTTCAAGCATCAAAAGAATGATTCCTTTTTTTTATACTCTCGAGATGAAATCTATCTTTTTAAAGGGAATATATTATACAAATAATGGGTTCAAGATTAAAAATAATTAGCATATAGTGATTAAAAATTAATCACTACATATATTTATCTAAAATTAGTAAATGATCATACCATAAATGTTATAATTTTTTTGGTAATATATGAGAGGTGATATTCAACACCAAATAAAATATTTTCAAAAAATAAAATTATTTAGGTGATAATATACCACAAATGTACATAGATAGAATTTTACCATAAATGAATTATGATTTCTATTCATATTCTTCCCGGTCCTAAAGAAGAAAGAAGTTACAATAAAAAAAATTAATGGATATCCTATAATATTGAAAAAAATTAACTTTATAAAAAATCGTATTATTCTACTAAATCGAAACCATTTTTTTAAAATATAAATTATCAAAATAAAATTGAAGTGATAAATAATAATGTTGTGAAGTGTAAAATAAAACATTATAAACACATTCATTGTGGATTTTTATGAAACATTTAATGGTATTACATTACTATGATATAATTAAAGGGACCTTCCCACTATCTTCACAATATATTCTCTGATGTTACAACTCCTCTCTCCATTGTTAAAAAAATTAATTTATTTTGGATAGATATTATAAACTTCACACAATTAATTTAAATAGATATGTAAATGAATTAAGTATATTACATAATAATGGTCATGAAACCCCAAAAAATACATATTAATACAGATATTAGTAACACACCTCACACTAATTTTTCTAATAGTATAATTTTTGAAATGGTCATTAATAGTTAAATTCTAATTTTATTTACAAATAATGTTATATTAAATCTCATTCAATCTAATAAATAATATTATATAATTCACTATATTATTCTATAGAAAAGGAAAAGGATATAAAATTATAAATACCAATTTAGAAATAGATAGTTATAAAATCATTGTAAATCTCTATAACTTCCATTATTAGGTTAAGGTAAATAATAAAGGATAATTTGTCCTGTAGATTCAAATAATTACTAGTGAAATTTATAGATCAAATAGAAATAATAGAGATGATAATTTCTTATTATTCCTTATTATAAAATATATGTCTCCATCTGGTATTTGGGCCACATCATTGAATAAAAAATCAATGAATAATATATCTTTATTTCTAAAAGGAGATAACAAATATCACATTATTCTATATCACAACATGGATAACTATCACTATGTTACTCAAAATTGATAAAATGATTTCATTAAATTGTCACAATAACAACTGAATTGTGGTCCAACAAAAATCATTGATAAAAAATGAATATAAAACACACACTGCAACATTATATTTAAAAATAAGAAAAAAATTATTATAATTATCAAAATAAATATTTGAATAAAGTATTTTAGTGTTTTAATAACCATATTTTGGATAGTGATACATTTTTATATTTCAAGAGAATTATTTTAGAGGTATAATAATGATTATTTTAGTGACTAAATACATTCTATTGTTACATAAAATGATTTCATTAAATCATTATTTTTTTCTTAGAAATAGTAAACCAGAACATTTAGATATATAATGCATCAGTAATAGATGAATCTCTTTTTTTAATGTGATTCACTAATATATTTTTCTTAATCAAAATAATAATTACCATGTACTATAAGGACAAAATTTAGTAGTAAACAAACATACATGATGAAATATATTTTTTAATCAATCAAAATTTCGTTACAATTTATTAAAAAAATAAAAAGAACCCTATTGTTAGCGTTGAAAGAACAATTATCTACAAAATTTTTTCATAGGTAATTCATAAAAGGAATCTGACCAAAAGTTATTACAATAATGAAATATATTTTATATTCACTATAATTCATTAAATATTCCAAATAATATTTTTATTTTACATAAATTATTTAGAATAATAAAAACCTAATCTATAGAAAAATAGTTATTTAATATAACTATTTATTTTTAATTATTATATAATTAAAAATTCAAATAATTTCACTTTACCTAAATTGGTTAACAAACAAAGAGGAACGAAATTTGGAAATCCATTAATTGACATTTCATTTATTAATGATAGATTTTTTACCAATGAAAAATTGAAAATATTATTTAATTATTATATTATAAAATATATGAATAATGGGATAAAATAATAATAATTATTTAATATAACATAAAAATAAGAAAACTAATATTAAAATTAAACCATATTACGGTAGATAAAAATTGATTTTCTTATAACACATATCCTATAATAATTTATCTATTAAATATTCTTAACAGAATACAAGTGGAGTATCGAAAAAACAAAAAAAATATAATAAATTTTATACAATGAACACAGAATATCAATGTTCAGAACTAGATCTATCATTTATTGATAAATAAAATTCTTAAGCATGTATATTTTAGTTTGTTTATTTAATCTAATTTCAATTTATCTATTTTATATTTAATATACTAATATTTAGATTAGTATCCAATGATCGTAGATGAAAAACCATAATTCTTAATATTGTAATATTATTTGAACTACTTCATTGTATTAATTTGTATTTAATGTATTAAAAAAATAACTATAAAAATGAAGTGTTCCTGATTAAATAATTTTTAACAATATTCCATATACCAATGGAAACCTTTATAGAAACATATATAGGAAATATATTTTCTAATAAAGAATAATCCCCATAGATATATTTAAATAATTATTCCCCAATGATCTTGAATGTGGAATAGTTAAATCTAATAGATGATGTGAAATAACTCCCTATCTCTATATATAATCATAATCCATTAATAGTTTAGTGCTTTTTATTATCCCTATAATGATACAAAAATAATTATAGTTCATTTTTTTGTATAAACACAAGACCCCTATGTCTAATGAATACTTTAAAACACTATGAAAACATTTGTTAGTTTTGTGGAATTCACCACCATACACTATAAATTCAATCATAGGGACCTGATTTCCTAATTCCCAATAACTATCAAGGGACATAAAATAATGGGTTCTACTAAATTATTATAAAATATTATATTTTAGACATGCTTATAGGGTTCTGGTATAGAAATATAAAGTTTTCAAGTAGTCTCTATGTTATTCTATAACAGTTGGGGATGCAGCGGAGTGGAAATTGAACCTAGTAATCTGATGTATTAACCAATGATTGAGTACGAATAGTAAATTTTTTGGGGAGGTGAGGAACCCAATGTGGTTTTCCCATGGAAGGTAAACACAAATGATATTCATGTGTCTCATGGTAGGACTATTGTTAGGAGTAGAGGATGGAAAAGGATGGTTGACAAGGCTTGGTGGTTGTATACTTTAATGATGGATGTCTCATCTTTCTAATTGTTTTACACGGGAAGGATTATATATTTGTTATTATTTCTTCATCCGTTAAATGTTATGGGATTGGTGTTGGGATCTTTGTGTTTTCACATGAGGGATTGATTTGGATTCTCTGGTGATGATGATGTGCTATCAAGTAGTGAAGATAGTTAGCAATCAGATGGATCCAAGATTTTCCTTATGGGAACATTGATTCGTGGTTGCATTAATCAATGGAATTGGGTAGGCTTTATAGACGATGGGGAAATTATTGAAACATAAAGGGTCATATTGTATGATTCAATCCTAGATGAGGTCAGAGTAGGAAATTAACTACAATAAAATGGAATCATATTTGGATTAATGAGAGTGTATGGTCTCCCAATTTATACCATACCCCATTAAGTGTGTGGTCTTTTTCCCATTAATGGCCATGTATTGGGAATAGTTCATATGGTCCTACAGTAAAAAAATGGTTACCCTTGAACCTAATATAAAATTGTAATATCCAAATATAAAATTAAAAATATGGTCTTATGGCATTCATCCAGACTAAGTTATGTTTGTTTTGTTTTGGGGTTGTTCTATTTCCATAATTCAGGTGTGGTCATATATATAGCATTCCCACAGATTGATTGTGCTTATAAAAATTTATATATTTGATATATATGTCTTCATATATATATATATATGTGTGTGTGTGTGTTGTTTTATGGCTACGTGGTTTTGATTTTTGGAATTTTAAATATTTATATACAGTTAAAATTAATAGTTATAGAAGGATGTGATTATATAAATGCATGACTATAGTATTATTATGCAGAGAGGTGTAATTGAAAAACTATTACGTAAAAATTATGTGATTGAATGAATATAATGATATGTAATTAATTATTTAATTGATAAATATAAATATATTTTAAAGAATATAATGTAGCTAAAAGTTTTTAATTTAGTAATCTGTAATGTGAGGATATAAAGGGTTTATGTATTTTAGATGACATATAGGGATAAAACATGTTATTTCAAGTAGATTAAATTTACAATATCAAGGGGAATATTGAAGTGACTATTTAGTGTCATATTATTATCCTATAATATAAATTTTTTAGGAATGTATATATTCATTCTATTTTCAATTTTATTTACAATTCAAGATGACTAATATCATCAAGAAATACTAATTACCATAAGTATTTTTATTTTCATAACAGTTTTTCCTATCATACATGATATATGGTATATATATGGATAACTACTAACAAATAACATTTATCTATTAAAAAATAATATGAGTTGTAAATGATATATATTATGATCTATATAAAATATGTAACACCCCATAATTCTAAACTAAGATCATTTTATTTGATTTCATTTATCACACGCATGTCCAAGAACATAAGGGAATATAATACCCTAATTATTTTAAATAATTTTACTATTTTTAATGAATTGTATCTGTAAAATATATTTTAATTATTGTGATACTGAGTTTGAATGTGTCTCATGAAACAACGAGTTTCTTCAAGGGCATGCCTTACATGAACGACCAAGTTTCCCCAAAAAAATATATTATTAGAATAATATTATTTAACATCATAATATATAAACATGAAACTTAATTATTATTCCTGAAAATAGTGAAATATGTTTGTAAAATATATTTTTTATACAATTATAGCAATAATTAATTAATGAAAAATTAATTTTAAAAACATGAAATCTAATAGAATATAAAAGAAAATATTATTTTTTATAATCATAAATAAATATTATCTAAATAAAATAAATAAATTATTATTGGTGAATTATATTAATGAAATATTTATATTATATTTTTAATCAAATATTTTTTATTTTAATCCAATTTATTATATAGTCCTAAGATTAAAACGAACACAATTATATGCATAAAATACCATAATTTTATGAAGGTAATTTTAACAAAATTTAATTGAGAGCCCATTTTAAATAAAAATGTCGGTACATTAATAAATTGTGTATGAAAAAATAAATATATTATTTTCAATTAATGAAAAAAATTATTTTAGGGCTATTTTTTATTTTTCAATGATGTTTTTATAAAAATAAGGAAAAATAATGAATTTTCTTTCAAAAAATATTTTCATATAATTTATTAATAAATATAATTTATATTTTTAAATGGTTTTAGAATTATTTTATTTTAATATATTATTAACTAATCCATTTTTTTAAATTAAATAAATTTTACATTTAATTTTTAAATGAAATATTAACAAAATTTTGAATGTTTTTACAGTAAAAAATACCATTATCTTACAGTCTGTGGGATAAAATATTAAATAATTCAAACCACATTTTTCATTGGAATTTTCAAAAATGGATTAAATATATTTAATAAATCAAATTTATAATTTATAGTAAATAAAAAAATTTGAACAAAATTTTTATTGAAAATAATTAAAAGTAATTACAATATTTAAGGATAAAATAAGATTAACAAAGGACTAAACATTAAACTGAATAGCCAAATGACATTTAAATCATTCCAAAATCCACTTTATGAACATATTTTGAACCTATAATATTGTTTCTATAGTTTTTGCATTGTGGTATTTACATGAAATGGGAAAAAAGAAGTGTAAATCACTTTTCCAATATTTACAAGAGTGTCACTCCTCCACCACAATAAAAAAGGCATCCAATTCTCCAAAATTATCACAACTCTAAATCAACATTTTTATTACACTTATCTTAAAATAATCCCTTTTAAAATCTATACCATCATTCTAGAATCCACCAATGGGGAATAAATCCATCCACGAATTCCAATTGGTGAAAACCAAAAGTATTTTCCCATGGAAGATATAACATCTTCCCTCAAAGACATTAGTTTTTTATCCATTCCCCACCCATCAACTCATATAACACCATTCATAAATAAAAACACCAATATCTTAAAAATTATAGTATGTTTCTATGTTATTGATTCAACCTTCACATAAAATAAAATTCCATCTGATGAGTGAGGAATATAAAGTTCTTTTGAGTGGTGAACTACCGCCATATTAAGGGATGTTGTTCTTTTTTTCCATACAACCTCACATGGTTGAAATTATGATGTATATAATTTTTCTTTAATATATATATATATATATAAGATATTTATCATGATATTATTCTTATTTAATTAATTTATAATATATACCTTAATAATTTGAATTTTGTGTAAATATGATAACATCGTTTCTGTATGTGTGGACTACCACCTCTTCAAAGTGATGTGATTCATTAACCCTATAAATGGAATGTATTAAATATGGTTGTAATATACCAATAATAGATATATGAAATTAATATTGTAGTTTATTTAAAATATAAACATGTATCATTTACTCATAATTATTTTAAAACAAAAAAATGAAGTTAGCGTTCATTCGAACGAAGGTCCTACCATCTTCATGAACGATGTATTTCATTTTCTATCTAATAATATTATCGATTATAAAAAATAAATAATTTATATGATAATAAAACCATGGTTAAAATTATGTATAATATTAAATCAAGATCTATGTAATACGAATAATAAATCAAAATTCAAATAAGGATCAACAAACTAGGAAATTATCACATGGTATCGGTAAAATAATGATTGATTGTCATCACAAATAAATAATATATTACTAAATGATAGCACATGATAATATTAATTTACTTATTGTAATATTGTATGTTTTTAACCTGTTTTAAACCACTAAACATAAGGTTTAATACCACATAAGAAAAATGATGGACAATGTAATGGACGGTTCTCTCACTGTTCGTTATACAATGAATATACCATTATTCACCACAAAAATCATTGTGTGGTGTATCTACTAAAAATTTATGTTTATTATTTCATGATTTATTTAATATTCTTATTATTTAATGTTTCATTTAATATCATTTTATTCCTAGGTGTTATGATTCAAATGTTTCAATACGGTATGGGATACAACGGTGTGTTTAACAATTATTTTTCTCAACTATGTTTTAATTATCATTCATAGTTATTTACATTAATAAATAGAAGAAAACACTTGTTTTCACTAATAATACATTGACTAATTAATGATAAATAAACAAATTCTATTTAATATGGATTCATATTGATAATAAAAATTATTCATTAATTAAATAAATTTATAGATATATGACTAATTTTTTGGTAATGCACTACAGTGGTTTGGGATCATTTAAGGAATGTCTAATGTGTTGGGGACCATAAAATTTAATCATCTCAATTCATGAATAGTATCGTGAGATTAATAATTTATCCAAATCAGAATTTTTTATACTCTCTTGTTACCATAAAGGAATCCTATACCTAGGAAACATGATTTCTAATAATTTTTCATTTCCATTATTTATAATTAAATTTTTATTATAAATGAGGTTATGTGTTTAGGAATCTATATATTCCATTCAGTCTCAATTTATTGATTAAATTTCATGTGTTTTATTTTATTACATTTTTATAATGATAATTCCATATATTTTTTATTTAAACGATATTTTTTTATTATTTATTTATCATGATTGGTTTATTTACACACTCAAATTCATCATTTCTTTCACTTTACTTCGAATTTCTGTGCCTTTCAAAAATCCTTTATTTTTATCTACTCACCTGGTCAAGAAGATGAAACAATTGAATAACCTATCATGTTTGATATTAAATTACTTTTACTATGAATCGTGTTAGTATTTTTTTATCAACATATTTTGAGATTCATGTATGTAATCAGGCCTTCCTTAAAAGATGAAATTCTCTATATATCTAGATCTTATTCCTTGTATTAACAAAAATGTAATAAAAAATGCACCAGCTATGGGAATCTGGGTTCAGGGCATTATAATTGGTATCATATGAAATTTCAATGAATCAATGGAAACTCTATTTTGAAATCGCAGATTTGTTGACAAAACACTAAGACAGAAAATCAAAATAAGTATATAAGAAAATCCTAAACTTTTGGTAAGGTAAGGTTTATGTCACGACCCATCCTTGGGGTCTGTGCTGTGACTACCCGAAGCCCGCCCTCCGTAGGCTGGGGGCCGACGACTAGCACCAAAGGCGTAAATCCCAATAAAAAGGGAAGGAATTTACTTTATAAAAGAAAACAAACACCAAAGAGTACACAAACTAAAGTAAACACTAAGTAAACTGAAAACAAAAGTATGTGATGAAAAGTAAATGGGACAGAATACAAACCTAACTAAAGGTGAAGTACAACTGAATGTAAAGTACAACTCAAGGACAACAGAAAAAGGTGGCAAGCCGCTCCTGGATCATCATTCAGCTTCCTACCTGAAGGGTAGGTACAAATCTCCTCCTCAGCACTCCACATCTGTCTGTCTCCTCCGAGTACCGACTCGACGTGATATCCACCTCCAGGAACTGACTCATCGTGAGATCCTCCTCTGGGTACCGTCTAGCTCTACAAACCTCAACCACGATAAGTGATGTCCGTCGTCTGCAACCAACACAATGTAGTGCGTGCGAAGCCCTTGCAGGGGAGAGTATACGATACTCAGTAGGGACCTCGAGACCCCTGAAGGTCTCCCTGAATCCACAAATTATAAACAAGAAAGAAAGATACAATCACAAAGTATCATCCAACACTACTTACGTGTATGGCCATACATATACCTAAGTTGTCAAATCTAGTTTAGCTCCAACTCACGAGCTCTAGTACAATCTAGTCCACTCCAGAAATTAAAACATAATCCACATAAGAAAGTATGACCCAATCCACACATAAAAGCATAATCCAATCAACACAAGATATCAAGTCAATCACATCGAAGATAATGATTAAATATCAATAATCAGCTCACACAGGTATCCATTTATGAAGAGGGGTGGATATGATTAGATGTAGCCTTTGAATCATCTCCTCTGCCGAACCCACATTGGATCCATGTTTAGTAGTGCTCACTGCCGAACCCACGGAGGATCCAAGTATAATAGTCATCGTCGTCGAGCCCACGGAGGATCCCAACATGGTGGTCGAACCAACGGAGGATCCCAATACAATAGTCATCCTCTTCGAACCCATGGAGGATACCTCTATGGTAGTCATCCCCGTTGAACCCACAAAGGATCCCAGTCTGGTATAATTCCTCGTCGAACCCACAGAGGATCCCAGTATGGTAGTCACCATCATCGAACCCACGAAGGATCCTAGTATGGAAGTCATCTTCGTCGTAGTCGCAGCCAGCTCTAGGGTTCCCGCACATAGCACACTCATTCCGAGAGGGTCCGTTCCACGAGCCCAGGGGTCAATAAATCAATTGTCACATAGTCCATAGTTAATTTATCCCAAAGTAACTTCACGTCAATAAGAACTCAACGCGATAGACGGTGTGTCAATCGAACGCCTGATCTGAGAGTTATTGGCTTTTTCATTCCAGGGGCCCTATTGGTTTTTAAGTCAAAACCATATCGACTGTACTCCAACTGCATCCAAACCTCGAGCAGAGTAATCCAGAAGAACAGTCTCACTAGTAGGAATTCAACAAAGTCGATCGCACGCCAATCAGACATCTGGAGCTCAAGTTATAAGTGTTTTCACTCCAAGGGCCCGGTTGGATTCGTGTTCGAACCAATCCGTCTGTACCCAAAGTTTTCCTAAACATTGAATATAATATACCAAAACAACCGTCTCAATCCATGTATCACATCGCAACTGACAGTACATCAATCGGAGGATCGTAGCCCATGTTATGGGACTTTGAATGAAGTTGTCCGTTTTTTAGGGGGTTCGGGCCCGGACTGACCCGGCCCGACCAGTGAGGCCCGACCCAGTGCAGGGGTCTGACCCAGTGTAGGAGGCCTAGCCCGAAATGGTCGGTCTGGCCCGATGCGGCCGGTTGGCCTGGCGCGGGTGCGGCCCGCATGGCCAGTAGGTTGGCCATTTCGGCCGAGCGGAAAATGGGGGGCGCTGCCCCCCTTGTCTCGAAACGGTGGCCCCCACGTGGAGGGGGCCTGCCTATCTACCACCGGGGTTTACGACCCCCGGCCTCCCCCGAACGGCCGGTGCCACCCACGCAGTACCCCGCAGTCATGCCATTCCGAGGTGCCGGTGGCCCGTGATTTTGGCTGCACTCCCCTGCACAGCCGCGACTTATGCTGTGACCCTTGTCCGTCTAGCATGGAGTAACGGAGACGCGCCCGTCCACTGTGGTCCACCCCAGCTGCGACCCTTCTTGAAGCTCTGGCATGGTGCGATGGCGCCACATCACTCCATCGCGGTCCAACCTTGGCTGTGGGTTTTTTGACTTTGGTGTGGCAAGATGGTGGCGCGCTTCTTCATCATAGCTCGTTCCAGCCACAATTCCCTCATTCCCGCGTTGTGCGATGTCATCGTGTTGTCTCCGTTAAAATGCGCAACAAGACACAACAACAAAGGGGAGGAGGGTCAACCATGTTTGTGCGGTCCGGCCCCCTCCCATTATTCTGATAATATGCGTCCAAGAATTAACGAAGAGCATCAATTGATATTTCTTGAACGATGAGAATCCCCTACCTCTTGCTCGTTGCTCGTTGGTGGAGTCGTGAAAGGAATACAATGAAGAATGTCGTTCATCGCGTCCAGCACACGTCCCCAATTCTAAGCTACGTCGGTTCGTTGACGATGTTGTGGAGGATAGGTGTCTAGGGATGGAAGGTCGAAGACGTATCATGTGGAAGATCGTCGTTGGCATTCTTCTCGTTCTTCGATGGAGAGGATAAGATTTCCCAAAATGTTAGACATCACGATACTTTACCAGCGCTTCATCGCTTGGTGAATTCTTCCCAAAACATTCTCCCAAGCTCCCTATATATGGGAGAGGGGGAGAGGAATGTATCCATCATGGAATTTATGACAATTCATTTATTTGTAACCATCCTAACTTCCAACGATGCAGTTACATAATTTAAAAAAAGGGTTCGGTATATTAAATTGCATTGGCACAATTTAAGAGGTTGTTGGCACAACTTAAGAGGAGAGGACACCAAGAAGTTTCCCCCACATAGCCTGCATCAAATCATATGACACAAATTAATTTTATGTTGACACACAAAATTAAAGGAAAACAATTAATTTCTTATTGACACATAAAATTAACAGATTGAAATTAATTTTATGTCAACTAATTAAATTAACTAAAAGAAATTAATCTTATTTCAACATATTAAATTAATTGAGATCAAATAATTTTACGTCGACACATAAAATTAACTGACAAAAATTTATTTTATGTCAACCCATAAAATTAATTGAGTGAAATTAATTTTACATCGACACATAAAATTAATTTATGGGGGTTGAGCGGTTTCCTCTCACTCCAAATTAAATGGTTGGTATGGGTGTGGTGGTTCCACCACCAACTCCCATGTGGATCTCCTAACCACTTTATTTGCACGGCAAGTGTTTAACAAATTAAAATAAATTATTCACTTATTTTATTTTATTAACCCACGTAAAACCCCAAAAACTAACTTTCATACCCGATCATTTTCCATTGAGGTGAACGTATTCTTAAGAGAAAATCGGCACTGCGAGTTCAATGGTTCCCTCAGAAATTTATTCCGAGCATCAGTTTAAAAGATATAAAACGCCCAATGTACGTTTATTGAACATACCCAAAAAAAAGTTCGGAAAGTTATTATCAGTCACCCTCGAACCACAGCGGTCAAGGTTAGGCTCTTCCTAGGAGAAAAACGCCCCATATAACACAATGGTACTCTCAGATTTTAATTTCGAGATATTGTTTAAAAGTTATGAATTTTACAATTAAGTAATTTTCACTTAATTATTTTATTTATAGCCAAAAACAAACATTCTCAGGTGGCTCGTGCCGACCAATGTCAGTATCTTCTTAAAGAAACCATAACCTCACCTGTTCATTAGTGGTCTCTGATTTTTAATCCAAGCTACCATTTTTTAGGTATATGCATTTGCAAAATAAAATAACTTTATTTAATTATTTTATTTATGGTTATGCCATTTTCGGGTTTTCTCACAGGAGGCATACACTGACAAAACTTATGTCACGCCTAGGGAAAACCCACCATCCTGAGCACAACGGTGCCCTCAAATTTATGATCTGAGTAACCGTTTAATAGTTTTTCTAATTTTTCAGGAAAACTTCTTATACACGTTAATTTATGATTAACAAAACTTCAGAAAATTATTCCGGGAACAGCAGGCCTCAGAATCAAGTGTCGTCAAAAACATTGTACTAGTAAAATTTCAATGAATTTACAAAAAAAAATTCATTGAAATTTACGGGTCATTAAATTACTCCCACCTCAGGGCTTTACGTCCTCGTAAATCTACAACACAAACTAGGGAAACTAAAGGAGGTACAGAGAACACATTTTTTCCTCCCTCTCCCAAGTGCTCTCTTGGAGGATCCTGTGATAATAACGAATACACACCATGGGAATCGATCATCAACAGAGGACCCACTCCTTTCAATCCTCAATCTCCACTGGATCCTTCGTGAATGTCTCCCCATCATCAATGTACATCTCCCCATGATCGATGATGTGAGACGGGTCGTGGACACATCCCTTATACTGATATACGAGGAAGATGTCATGAACTCGGTGCAGCTGAGGTGGAAGGTCCAGGCGGTAAGCAACCTTTCCTACATTCTATAGGAGCTTCTATGATTTCTCCTTTTCCGAAAAGAGAAAAATTGTCTCATCCCCTGGATGAACCATGTTCTTGCCTAATACAATCAATCCTGACATGAATAGTACAACCCATGTCATGGATGACGTCGTAAGGCCTCGACGCTACTACCAAGATATCCAACCGTTACTCTCACCTCCAAGGGTTGAGTCACACTATCAGCATCAGTGTGTGGTCACTAGGTCTCCTCCAGTAGGTATCTCAAAAGTGAGGGTCAAGTCAACAGATTTAAACCGGAACCTCTTAGTATCAACTGCATAAAAAGTACAAGGAACAAAACGTCACAAGAACCGTGTCTTTTATTACTGTAGCCCAAGGTACAAAGAAAAAAATTCAAAAAAGCAAGAAGAATCATGAAAAAAAGTCCCCATGTTTGGAGATAGTCCTGCTCCTGTATATCTGCTCCTGGAGCTCCATGGTCGTAAGCCTCAGCTTCCTGAAGCTGAGCTCTCCCCCGTCCACCTGTTCCTTGCGGTTGGGGAGGTCTCTCTGGTGGTGGTGGTGGTAGGGCCTCAAAGTGTCTCCCACCAACCGCTGCTCGGCCAACTCCTTTTTGTCGTCCACCTGCTCCCTGCAGATCGCCATGGTCAAACCTCTTCCTGGGAGGTCCCTCTACCACATGCTGCTCATTTGCAGGATGAGTCGGGCAGTCTTGAGCCATGTGACTCTGCCCACCGCATGTATAGCACTTCCTGCTCCTCATGTGGTTGGATCTCCTTCATGTGCCCCATACAATCGAATCTGCATCATGAGATTGCTCATCTGATGGTCTGGCCCACATGGACCTCTGCGTCATGTGTCTACTACCAGCTGCAGAAGACTCCACTACGGGTCATCCTTTTGAGGGTATCACTGCTGGTGACTGCTCGGAGATAAAACTCTTTACTAGAAGGGCTCTCTACAACACCCCTGCCTGCGTCGGGATGTTGAGAGAGATCATCGAAGCCCTGATCTCATGACTCAGTCCCTGCTCGATGGTCTGAGCCCTGAAGAATGGTTCATGTACCATATCTGTGGAGTAGCGCGAGAGATCAGTAAACCTTTCCCGAGTACTGGGCCACGGCCATGCTGCCCTGCCGCAGCTGTAGTAACTCATGAATGAGCACTAAAAGGAGGGTGGCTGTAACTAACTCCAAGTGGAAGTGGCTCTCGAAGTCCGTACAAATTAATGATGCCTTGTCGTGAACCTGAAGAATCAATCTCCACCATCTACCTACTACTGCGTGGAGGAAAATCGCTTCAAGGATCTGCATGAGGTTAGTTGGTGTCCGTACTAAACTGAAAACTCATACAATAGCCTCCATCCAATCCTTGGCTGCCTGAGGGTCTGTCTCCCCACAGAACCTGGGAGGTCTTTGACACAGAAACTCATGCAGTGCACTAAGGTGACGTGCACTCTCAGCGGTTGGGGATGGTGGCATCGGTGGAATGGAGAGAAGAGGTACTGCCGGTGCCCCCAATGTAATAGAGCCCTACAATGAGGCCTCGTCACTCATTGGGTTGTCATCTCGTACAACACTCGTATCCCAAGCTGGCTACCATCGTGGGTCCATCTAGAAAAGAAACAGGTGTGCCACGATCAATACAGTATACCTTGTGATCTGACACAACGTAATCACACAAAAAACTTTTGAAACACACATGCAATGAATGTTTTCTTGCACTGAGTTGGAAATCAGATGTCAGGGTCCTGGTGTATGGATACGTCTTCCACCGCACAAACCCTGGACTCCCTAGACTGATATCCACAATCAATACCCTTAACACTATTACTTCACATAGAAGAAGGACCAAATTTCTGAGTTCTGCGGTAGGAATGAACCCCTCTGATACCAATTTGTCACAACCCGTCCTCGGGGCCCATGTCTTGTCTTCCCCAAACCCACCCTCCATAGGCCAGGGGTTGATGAGTAACCACCAAAGGCATAAATCTTGATGAAAAGGGAAGGCATTGCCTTTATAAAATAAACAAACACCATAGAGTATGAAAACTGAAGTAAACACTAAGTAAACATAAAATAGAATTATGTTCTTAAAAAGTAAATGGGCCAGAATACAAACCCTACTAAAGGTTCAGGACAACTGAAAGTAAAGTACAACTCATGGAAAACAGCTGAATGGTGACAAGCCGCTCCTAGATCGTCCTCCGGCTTCCTACCTGATGGGTAGGTACTGATCTCCTCCTCAGCACTCCACGTACGTCCGTCTCCTCCGGGTACCGACTCGACGTGATATCCACCTCCGGGCACCGACTCGTCGTGAGATCCTCCTACGGGTACAATCCATCTCTACAAGATTCAACCATGATTAGTGATGTTTGTCGTCTGCAACAAATATAGTGTTGTGCCGGCGAATCCCATGCATGGGTGAGTATACGATACTCAGTTGCAACCTCGAGACCCCCGAAGGTCTCCCTGAATCCACAAAGCATAAACCACAATGAAAGATACAATCACAAAGTATCATCCAACACTACTTAGGTATATTCCCATTCATATACCTCAGTGGTCAAATCTAGTTCAGCTCCAACTCACAAGCTCTAGTAAAATTCAATCCACTCAGGAAAGTAAAACATAATCCACATAGGAAAGTACCATCCAATCCACATAGGAAATCATAATACAATCCACACAGAATATCATGTCCATCACATCAAATATAATGATTGAAAGTCAAGACTCAGCTCACACAAGTATCCATTTACGAGGAGGGGTTGAGATGATTAGATGTATCCATTGAATCATCTCCTCTTCTAATCCCACGTAGGTTCCATGTTTGGTAGTCCTTGTTAATGAACCCATGGTGGATCCATGTATAGTAGTCATCATCGTCGAACCCATAGAGGATCCCAGCACGGTAGTCAAACTCACAAAGGATCCCAGTACAATAGTCGCCCTTGTCGAACCCATGGAGGATCCCAGTAATGTAGTTTTCCTTGTCAAACCCACAGAGGATCCCAGTAAGGTAGGCTTCCACATCAAACCCACAGAGGTTCCCAGTATGGTAGTCTCCATCGTCGAACCCATGGAGGATCCTAGTACGGAAGTCATCTTCGTCGTAGTCACAACCAACTCTAGGGTTCCTACACACAGCACGCTCGTTCCGGGAAGGTACGCTCCATGATCCAAGGGGTCGATACATCAAATGCAATGTAGTCCAGAGTTGATGTATCACAATGTTCTGTCACGTCAATAAGAACTCAACGCGATAGACAGTGTCTCAATCGGACTCCCGGTCTGAGAGTTATTGGCTTTTTCATTCAATGGGCCCAGATGGTTTTTAAGTCAAAACCATCTCGACCATACTCCAAATTCATCCAAACGTTTATCGTAGAAATCCATAATAACCATATCACTAAGACGATTTCAACAAAGTCGACGGCACGTCAATCAGACGTCCGAAGATCGAGTTATTCGTGTTTCCGCTCCGAGGTCCCGGTTGGTTTCATGTTCAATCCACCCCAACCATACCCAAAGTTCTCTGAAACCACTAGTATAATATACTAAAACGACCATCTCGATACAAGGATCGCATCGCAACTGACGGTACATCAATTAGAGGTCTGGAGCCCATGTTATGGTCCTTTGAACGATGTTGTCTGTTTTTTTAGGGGGTTAGGGGCCCGGACCGACCCGGCCCGAGACCACCTGGGTTGGCCCGAACCGGGTCGACTCGAACCGGGTCCGGGTCTGGCCCACAAGGGTGTGGACCAGCCCGGCATATTGTGGGTGGTCCGGCCCGGCGCGACAGGTTGGCCTGGCACGGGCGTGACCCGCGTGGCCATCAGCTCGACTGTTTCGCTCGATCAAAAAACGGGGGGCACTGCCCTACCTTGTCTCAAAACGGCGGCCCCCCACATGGAGGGGGCCCGCATATCTGCCGTTGGGGGCTACGACCCCTGGCCTATTCCGAACGTCGGGCCCAGTTTTCTGGCTGATGCCGCCGTTGCGGGACCCCGCAGTCCCGCCCTTCCCAAGCGCCGACGACAGGCGATTCTGGCCGCCCTCCCATGCATAGCCACGATCCTTGTCTGTCCGGAGCGGTGCGAAGGCACCGTTCCACTCTGCCATAGCCCTTCCTTGGCCGCAGGTTTTTCGGCTTCGGCGCGGCGCGACGACGCCACGCTTCTTCACCGCGACCTTCTTCGTCTGCGGTTCCCTCGTTCTCACGCGGTGCGACGACACCGCGTTGCCTCCGTTCCAATCCGCTACAAGACACACCAACAAAGGGGACGAGGGTCGGCCGTGTTTGTGGGGTCCGACCCCCTCTCATTAATCAGATAACATGTGTCCAATAAATTAAAAAGAACGTCAATTTATAATTCTCAAATGATGAGAAACCCCTACCTCTTTCGCATCATTCATTAGCGGAGTCGCGGAAGGAAGATGATGAATACCGTCGTTCGTCGCGTCCGCCACACGTCCCCAATTCTGAGTTGCATCAGTTCATTGACTATGTTGTGGATGATAGGTGTTTGGGGAAGTAAGGTCGATGATGAATCACATCGAAGATCGTCATTGGCGTTCTTCGCGTTCTTCATTTAAGAGGATGAGATTTCCCCAAGTGTTGGACGTCGTGATATTTTACCAGCCCTACATCGCTCGGTGAAGCCGCCCCAAAACCTTCTCCCAAGCTCCCTATATATATGAAGGGGGGAGAGGTATGTAACCATCATGGAATTTATGATGTTTTATTTATTTGGAACCTTCCTAAATTCCAACGATGCAGTTACATAATTTAAAAAAAGGGATCGGGAGAATTAAATTGTGTTGGCACAATTTAAGAGGTGTGTTGGCACAACAAAAGAGGGGAGGATGCCAAGAAGTTTGCCCCACATAGCCAGCTTCAAAACATAAGACACGAATTAATTTTATATTGACACATAAAATTATATGACAACAATTAATTTCACGTCGACACATAAAATTAACTGACAAAATTTAATTTTATGTCAACTCATAAAATTAACTAATAGAAATTAATTTTAAGTCAACTTATTAAATTAATTGAGAGAAATTAATTTTACGTCGACACATAAAATTAACTGACAGAAATTTATTTTACGCCGACCCATAAAATTAATTGAGTGCAATTAATTTTACGTCAACACATAAAATTAATTAATGGGGGTTGAATGGATTCCTCTCCCTCCCCATTAAATGGGAGGTTATGGTGTGGCGGATACACAACAAACTCCCAAGAGGAGCCTCTAACAACTTTATCTGCATGACAAGTGTTTAAAAAAATAAAATAAATTATTCACTTATTTTTTTTTATTAACCTACGTAAAAACCAAATAACTAACTTTTGTACCCGATCATTTTCTGTTGAGTTGAAAGCCTTCTTAAAACAAAATAAGTGCTGTGAGTTCAACGGTGCCCTCAGAATTTGATTCCGATCCCTGGTTTAAATGTTCTAAAATTCCGCATGTACATTTACTGAATGTACCTGAAAAAAAAAGTTTCGAAAATTATTATTGGTCACCCTCGACCCACTGCGGTCAAGGTTAGGATCTGCCTAAGAGAAACACGCCCAAAGAACTCAATTGTACTATCAGATTTTAAATTCGAGTTACCATTTAAATGTTATTAATTTTACAATAAAATAATTTTCACTTAATTATTTTATTTATGGCCAAAAACTAACATTATCAGGTGGCCCGCACATGCAAAATTTAGTATCATCATAAAGAATGCATACCCTAAGAAGTTCAGCGGTGGTCTCATATTTTTAATCCAAGTTACATTTTGTGAGTTATAAGCATTTGAAAAATAAAATAACTTTATTTAATTATTTTATTTACGTTTATTTGATTTTCGGGTTTTTTCACAGGAGGCATGTGCTGACTAAACATAAGTAGCGCCTAGGGTATACCCGCCGTCCTGAGCACAACAGTGCCCTCAGATTTCTGATCTGAGTAACTATTTAAGATTTATTCTACTTTTTCAGGAAAACTGCTTAGCCGCATTAATATAAGATTAACAAAACTTCAGAAATTTATTCCGGGCACACCGGGCCTCAGAATCAGGTGCCGTCAGAAACTATGTACCCGTAAAATTTCCAAGAATTTATGAAAAAAAAATTCCAAGAAATTTACGGGTCTTTACAGATTATTTATTTATTCAATGAAATAAATCATTTTCATGATACTATAATTGAACATGATTCTATTACATTTGAACCTAAAAGTAAAAACTCCATCATAATGTGTCGGACCTAGCTCAACATAACCATCTACATGAAAATTGGCCTTACGGGGCACTCGATATGACACTCTCGATGGGTATTCTTATGATAATTCCTAGTTTGATTACAATGTATATGAATTATATTATTATAAATATAACCTCAATGAATCTTTATTTTCTATTGAGAGAGTAGTAATGGAACACGTTTTCAATTTATAATTAGTGTTTCACTAATCTTGGGATTATTCATTATGTTACATAATATTATAATATATACCATTGTATATCATTGTATTGAAATGAAAAATAGTGGAATAAACGGTATAATTACTCATGGAAAATTAATTAATTTCCTATAAGGATCATGCCTTAAACATTAAATAGTCTAGAATTAAGTTAATAATTCACATCAATGATCTTTTCATGTTTATAGCATTATAGAATTAGGTCATAACTTATATATAAAAATATTAATATTACATGTAGAAACTTCTACTCAATATCTATTTTTTTATAAAATAGAAACTCTTAAAAATAGAGCCATGTCTAGTTCCATGTTATAGAAAGAATGTCATTTCCTTGATCGCAACCATTACCCTATTCATCTATAAGACCTGTGAAAAACATTTCAAAAAAACTAAGGATAAACATAAAAATGTAAGTAAGGGTTATAAAAAAGGAAGGAAATCATTAGTCCATTAATACATACAAGTAAATGAAATCATACTTTTCAATCTTGAACAAACCATAAAATATCATAAGATTTATGAATAACACTTGGAAATCATAAATCGTAAAGGTATCTTGTGCCATACAAAATATACATATGTTGTATCATTCAATGGTATGTAGGGAGTTACATTTGGAATAAATGTCATAGAATATTCTCTAAATCTCTTAGGAGAATCATTTATGTTTACCTCTATTACATTAACCTATGCATTGGAGAGCTATCTGAGTCTCTCCAACCCTAGTATTATCACAAAACCACCCATATATGTCAATTATTCCCATTAACCATATCATATTCATAACACATAAAACAAAAATAAAGTAATGATAACATTTCCACATTTCAATCAAAATATATTTTTTAAATATATTGAAATTACCAATCCATTATCAAAAAAAATTTCAATAACAAAATGCGTAAAAGTGTATATGGTATTTATTTTCTTTTAAAATCATTACAACTAGTTAAGGATGCCAAAAATAAAATAATGCTCAAGGCAGAGGAAATTTCATTGTCAGCACATACGTTAAAAAAACAGTCCTTTTTGTTTAGTATATTTGTTCGTAGAGAAAATATTCCCACAGAATGAAATTAAAATTTAAAGGGGTTTATACACCATATAAATTTAATTTATGTATAAATCAAAATATGCCTCAATGAAATAAGATTGAGATGATGTTCATTACCTCATGTTCGATTTGACTCGTTCATTCTTTAATATCCTGAATAATAAACTAAATTTAATTTAAAGTTTCATAAGAACCTTTTAAGAGTTTATTAATCTTTTTATATCACTTATTGACATGTTATAAACATTATGTAATCATTAATTTAAAAATGGTCATTTTATCAATATTTGGTACTTAGTCAAAAATAAACTTCTTATAATTACAAGTTGTTCATGTGGTCAAAATTACATTATCTCTAGAATGATATTATTTTTTTTATATATCATATATATATTATATATCCAGTATATATAAGTAATCATAATATTACATAACAGTTGGAGGTATGATATGAAATTCACCGTTCATGGAGACGGTAGGCCGTACATAAGCATGAACGCCACTTTCATTTATATTTCATATTTCATTGAATGAAAACATAAAGATACATAGGCATATTATAATTCTAGTATAATATAATTTATATAATTTTTGTAGCTATATATTTTTTTCATTCATCATATGGAATGAAAAAGACATAACACTTTGAGGGGGCGGTATTCTGCACATCCTCTAATGAAATTACCACATTTACCAATTATGGAAACCATAATTGTATGATATAAATGAAAAATAAAGAATTATAGATACAATATAAATATGATATATTATACATATAAATACATTTGCATCATAATGTAACCATGAGATACGGTTGGATATATTTGAACAATCATCATTTCGTGAGGCAATAGTTCGCCATCCACAGAGACAATATGTTCATATACATTAGATAGAGGTGTGTGGAAGTGTAGTTTGAATAATTATCAAAACAAAAACATATAATATTTAGAATACTGTTGTTTTTATAAAATAAATTAATAAATATAGTTTAGGGAGTTGGAGAAGTAAAATAAATGAAAATAACTTAAGAGAAGATGTTACCTTTAAATCATGTATCTCCCTTAGGTTTGAATAGAAATGTTTTCTTGAATTGACTTCTTCATAGAGAAATTAATCTAAGAGGAATATGGGAATGTAGGGAGCGTAATTGGGAAACTTTTGGATGATTCTACTAGCTGGAGAGGATTGAGTCATTGGTTAGAGGTGATGGATTATTATAAGGGGAGGAAGAGCTCTTTAGGAATGTTAGAAAATATTATTTTATTATATAATTATATTCATTTTATATAGGTCACAAACATATTTAAATTGATTATAATATTTATATAAGATGAAATTAAATCGTCAAATAATATTTGGATAGGTTTTGGAATTTTTTAAAATTCGATAATCTCATTTATCTAAATCAGTCAATAAAATGGTAACCACAACATCAATATTGTGTCATAAATAATAATATGTATTTGATGTCTAAAAATTAATAATAAAAAACCATGATGTAAGAAATAATTTCATATTTCAAATTTATATATATAGTCAACGATATAAATTATTTATCCCTTTTTAGTTATTGATTTTCTAAAAGATATATGATTGAGTCATTTTTGTCTTTACATAAAAATAATTAATATAAATTGTCAATATCACTCTTAAACATCGATATGTAGTCTCAAAATCAGTCCAATGATACTCCTGGTATGAAATGTATCAAAAAATAGGATTATAAAACATGTTACAACAATTTAATATTATTATAATAATATTTATTACCTTTTTAAACCATATATATCTTTTAACCGTGGTAAATAAAAAATTTAATGAAGTGAATATTCTAAATGACTAAAAATAAAAGTTTCTTATATACACAATTTGGACCTCCTAATTCCAAATATGGAATCCATTATTTCATATTCAAACCACTAGAGTGGAAGAAAATAATTTAAAATTAATTCCCACTGTCAAAACAAATAATGTTTTTTTAAGAAATAATATCTACCAAAATATTGACACTAGTTTATATCCAATTTCAAAGTGAATTACCGTTAAATAACCAAAATTGTATTAAATGGTATAAATATAATATTATTACACTTTAAAACATATTAATAATATATTATAACAACATAAATATATTAAATTAAAAGGCAGTTTTGTATTAAAATACAATATTTTCACTATTCATTAAAAAATGAACAATATCAGAAAAATAACAAAATTTCATCCAAATTAAATTTTGATGGCTATATTATAAATAAAAATATTATTTTTTAATATAAAAAATAAAAAAGTTAAGAAATGTATATTTAACAACGGTTCACCATCAAAAGGTGGTAAATCGATACTTTAAAGAATATTAGAGTCATTATGATTATAAATGGATTCTTCCTCATTTTAATCCTCTAAAATTTATAGGATAAAAGTTAAAATACTTAACAATCAATTATAATCATATTGTATTTATTTTTAATCATTCATTCCATTATAATGGCTTGGCGATAACTACCAATTAAATTAATAATATTTTTTTGTTAGTGTGCAACATAAGATTTCGAAGAAAACTGCTATTCTGTATCAGGTAATCCATCTTACATAGCACACCATTTTAATTAATATTAATATTTAATTCACAAATATTAATAAATATTATAATTTAATATTTTTATTTACATGAGTTGTTACATCTTTCCCCGCATTTGGAAATTGCATCATTGTAATTTTTATTCACTTATCAAATAAATAGTTGTATTTACCTATCAAAGAATTTTCATATTCCCATGATGCATAATCAACGATATGGGTTTTTCAAAAAATTGTTACCTTATTAATTACCTTATTCCACCACACTTTCTCTCTTTCGACAATAAATTGGACTGGTTATTCCTCGTAAGATAGATTATTATCCTACTGAACTACCTCTCGACTCAAAACAATAGATGGATTCGACAAATACTTTCTTCAACATTGAATCATGAAAAAAATTTCTACCTGGGATAAACATGGTGGTAAATAAAATATATAGACAAATGATCCAACTTTATCCAGGATTTCATAGGGTCCAATGTACCTCGGTCTCTGCATTCCCTTCTTACCAAAATGCATCACACTTTTCTGTGTAGAAACATTGACAAAGTCATGATCACCTACCTCGAAATAATGGTCCTTACTTCAGTTATCCGCATAACTTTTCTGCTTTCTTTAAATCTTTCTCATTTTTTATGAATCAACAAAACCGTTTCTTCCATCTATTCTACTTATTCTGGTCCCATAATTTTCATTTCACATAATTCATTCGAAAAGATGTAGTTTGAAACTACATACCATATAATGCATCAAATGGAGTCATCTGTATACTGGAATGAAATATGTTATTATATGAAAACTCGACAATAGAAATATTTTGGTCTCAACATCCCTGGAAATCTTGTGAACAAGCTCATAGAATATCCTCCATGTTTTGTGTTGTTTGTTCTAACTGCCCATCTGATTGAGGATAAAAATATGTAATAAAATTTTATTCAGTACCTAATGAATTTTGAAGGCCATTAAAAATGGTAGAAGTAAACCCAACATCACGATCAAACACAATGGATAGGGTAACACCATGTAACCTAAATGTCTCTTTAACATACAAATGATAATGTTGAACTAGTGGAAAAGTATCTCGAATATAAAGTAGTAGAGAAGATTTAGCCAATTGATTATAAATAATACAAATTTCATTATTACCTAGAGATGTCTTCAGTAATCCCACAATGAAGCCAATGGATATATTTTCTCATTTCCACTCTAGCAATGTTAAAGGCCGAATCATCCTTTTTGGTAACCGCTGCTCTGCTTTAACCTCTTAAAAAGTCAAACACAATATAGTAAAGTATGCAGTGACCCTTTTCATTCAATACCACTAGTAATATATCAGAAGATCATTGTACATAAATGTACTACTAGGATGAACTGAAAATGCAGTACTATGAGCTTCAAAAAATAACTCTTTCTTCGACAGTGAATCACAATGAACATATAATAGCTTTTGAAACCACATAACACATTCTTTATCAATGTAAAATTCAGGTAACATACACTTCAGAACCAACCCTACCTTTTTCTGCAACCCACTGCCTTCTTTCTGCGCATGCCTTATTCTATCTGATGCGGATGATTTCACTAACACAAGAAACAAAATATATGTATTTCCTAAACCAACAAAATCTATGCCAAAGTTCATCAAATATTTAATCAAAGGATATTTTTCCAAATGTAGCAAGGTTAATGTAGCATTACTTTTTCACTCAATGAATCAGCCACATTATTTTCCATTCATGGATTGTAATGAATCGTGCAATAATAATCGTTTAATAATTATAGTCATCTCATATGTCTCATGTTGAATTATTTCAGAGTAAATATATACTTCAAGCATTTTTTGTTGTCATTTTACTCCATACAGATGATGCCTCCAAATTTTTAAAGAAAAAACCAAAGAATCTAATTCCAAATCTTATGTACAGTAATTTAACTCAAGAGGATACAATTTATGTAGTGAATAATCAATCACCTGATCAGTATGTAATAGTATATAACCATGAGCACCCAACAAAGCATCATTGTAGATAAGAAACTCACCATTTCTAGAAGGTATTGACGAAACTGGAGCATTAACCAATCTTCTTTTCAATTCCTGAAAACAATCATCACATTATTTTGTCCAAATAAACATAAATCCTTTTTGAGTTAACTTAGTAATTAGACTAGATAACTGTGAAACATTTTCAACAATCCTAATGTAATATCCTTCGTACCCAAGAAAACTACATATCTTGGTAATTTTTGTGGGTCATTTCCATTTTTCGAAAACTTATGTTTTAGTAGGATCAACAGTTATGATGTTTTTTAAAACAATGTGACCAGGGAATGGAATTTATTGTAACCAAAACTCACACTTGATGAATTTCCCTTATTGTCTCTATTATTTTTTTATTTTCATGGAAACCCTTTAAAGTCAATCATTTTCCTATTTACTTATTGAATAAACTAAAGTATCTTTAATGAACACAACCACACACTTGTCTAGGAAGTTATGGGAAACTCTATTCATAAGATCCATGAATATAGAAGGTCTATTGGTTCACCCCATAGGCATAACCAAAAATCATAATTTCCATATCTAGTACCAAAACATGGTCTTTGGAATATCTACTTCCTTTACAATCAACTAGTTGTACCCCGATCTCATGTCAGTCTTCGAAAAATACTTATGTCCCATGATATGATCAATCAAATAATCAATATGAGGCCATAGTATAATTGTTCATAACCGTGAAGTTATTGAAGACTTCAAAATCAGTGAAAAGTCACATTGAATCGTATTTGTTTTTAACAAATAAGATAGGGGCACCACATGATGATGTGCTTGGTCGAATGATATCGTTATCTAATAACTCATACAATTGCTTATTTAACTCTAATAGTTAAATTTGAGCCACTTGATAAAAATGGTTTTAAAATCGTCTTAGCATCTAAAACAATGTCAATAGTAAATTCAACTTCCCAATTAGGTATAAAACTCGGATACTCATTAGGAGAAACATCAAGATAATCAATTATCACTGCCACAACATTAATTTGAATAGTTATTTTGTTTTCAACAATATGTTAAAAGTATAATTCATTCCCATCTTTTACTAGTATTATAGATTCTTGATATTTACCAAAATTAAAGCTTCATTCATGTGCATAAACATAAATTCTTTCTAAAATGAAACCTCTTTAACTATACAGTCAATCATAGAATGGTAAACATATATCCATTCCAAATCCAAAATAACATCAAAATTACTATAGGAAAAACAATAGAGTTTGTAGGTTGATTCTTTCCAAAAACATGGAAAGGAAGGTTCTTATAATTTATTTTTGTATCATCATTTCCTCCAGGTGTTTTTACCATAAGAATAGGATTCATATCATGATATGTAATTCCCCATTAACTAGAAAACATATCAGAAATTAATGAGTGTGTAGACCATGAATCAAACAACACATTGGAATAATCTGAATAAACAAATAGTGTACCAAAAAATACTTCATTTGATGGCCCATCATATGTGATGTAGTTGAAATGTATTTCAATAACTCTTTCTGCTTGTAGTTCAGCTGTGTTTCCTCAGTTGAGTTTATCGTTGGACACTAATTTCCATAATGACCAATTTCATTATTCCTAAAACATTTTAATAACTATAAATCATATTTTTTCTTACCATTCCCCTGATCATTTTTACTTTAATTATGAGAATTAAGTACCCTTTTTTCCACATCAGAATCACTTTCCAAAATTCAAAATACATTCCCCAGCATGGTTTTTAATTTAAAGTTCACAAACGGTAAACTTACAATTATTATCATTAGATTTTTTTAATAGTTCTTCCTTTTCGTATACAACCATGAACTCTTATTCTATTTTATTTCAAAGAAATCATAATAATAAAAATAATCTATATCCACATTCTTCACACATAAAATAAGTTTATCATAAATTTGTAACTCACGAGAAGCTAAATCCCGTTGATATAATGGCTTTAATCCTTAGTAAAAATGATTGATTTCACTATCAAGATCTCAAATGTTGTATGGGGAATACCATTATATTTATGTGAAATTTTCATTATAAGTATCCACTGAGTGATCTTCATGCCACAATTAGAATAATTTTTTCCGTCATAAGATGAACCTCCTAATGAAAATATTTTCATTAATCATACCTTTGAATTTATCCAAATCATGATAATTAATCTTTTCACTGTCTCAAATATTTTTCACCATCAACCAGCACTAATACACATCAACTTCAAAATGTTAAATAAAAAGATTATCATCTTGATGATCTGAACATCCCATGACATTGCAAATTTTCTCCAGTGCATTAATTTACCCTTCATATAGTACATGATTAGATGATCCACTAAATTATGGGCGATGTTTCCCCATGAAATGATCCAATATTGACATGTTCTTATGTAGTTAATCAAGTTGATGTTGTGCATGGATAACACCACCATTTGTATCCTGATTCTACTGTGTCATCACTGCAAAAAAATTATCCGTTCCGATTCTGACCATATCAAGTTGTTGATTTGGAAGGGTGTCTTACTCCTAATGTCGTACCATCATATATACCTTGTTTCTTGTACTGAAAACCATTCTAATCATAAAAATATCTTAGGAAAATAATCATTGTGATATATAACTATAAAATCATTTAAATATTATCATAAATTAATAATTTTATAATATTATATCTATTAATGTTTTCTAAAATGAACTTTGATAAGAACTATAAGGAATAATCCTTAAACATTACATCATCATGAATTATTTAAACCATTCACATTGATGACCTTTTCAAGTTTAGAGATTTATAGAATTAAGTCATAACATATACCTAACAACTGGAATTTTACATATAGACACTTCAACTCAGTGTCCATTTTTTCATAAAATAAATACCCTTGAAAAATGATCCATTTATTGTCCCATATTTTAGACAGAATGACTTTTTCTTGATCCAAACTATGATCCTATTCATCTTTACATCATGTGAAAAATATTTCAAAAAAACATGGGATGATCAGAATAATCTCAGTAAGGGTTATTAAACATGGAATGAAAACATGTGTCATTTAATTCATACGAGTCAATGAAATCCTACATTTAAATAATTGACATACCACAAAAGATTATAATATTTATGAATGACACATGGAAATAAAATATCATAAAGTTATCATTGGGCATACAAAAATACTTACATTGTAGCTTTCATACTTATATAGGGAGTTACATTTGGAAGACCCATCATAGTATTTTCCATAAATCACATTGGAGAAACATTTGTTTTTACCTATATCACATTACCCAATGCATTGGAGAGCTATATCAGGCTCACCCATCCTAGGTTTATCACAGAACCACCAGTATATATAAATTATGCCCATGAACCAAATCATATTCATCACTCATAAATAAATCAAAATGGAATGATGACATTTATTAATGTGAATCAAAATGTATCATTTATAATATGTTGATATAACCAATCCTTTATCAAAACCATTTTATATAGCAAAATTTGTAAATTTTTATATGGTATTTATTTCCCTTTTATAAACATTACGACTTGTTAATGAATAAAAAAATAAAAAACACTTGTGGTGGTGGAATGGTCATTGTCACTGTGTACGTTAAAAAGAAACAATCCTTTATTCATTTAGTAAAAGTCATTATAAGAAAAATATTCCATTTGAAGGAAATTAAAAGCCAGTGGAGTTTATACACCATATAAAACAATATTTTTTATAAATAAAAATATTCTTAAATGAAATCAGTTTGAGACGATGTCCATTAACTCATGTCTAATTTGAAACGTTCGTTCTTTAATATCATGAATAATAAACTAAAAATAATTTCTAATTTATTAAGAATATTTTCAAGTGTATTATTCTTTTTATTTCAGTTATTTCCATGTTATAAATATTATTTAATCATTTATTTTAATAACGGTCATTTTGTCGATATTTGGTAGTTGAGTCGGAAATAAACTTCTTATAATTACTTGTTGTTCATGTGGTCAAAATATCATTATCTCCAGAATTATATTCAAGATTTATATTTGATATATAAAATATATAACCTATATGTATATGTATTTATAATATTACATAACATTTTGTGGTAAGAAGTGAAATAAACTATTCGTAGATACGGTAAGTCGTACGTACGCATGAACACTACTTTTATTTGTACTTCGTAATTAATGGAATGAAAACATAATGGTACATCAGTTTATTATAATTACATTAATATATATATATATACTAACTATATCTTTTATACATTCCATGTATGGAATGAATGAGTCATATCACAATGAGGGGGTAGTATTCCGAACTTCCTCAAATAAAATTAGCATGATTTACCATTATGAAAACCCTAAATGTATGATATAGATAAATAATAATGAAGTATAGAGTCAATATAAATATAATATATATCACATATAATCAATTTCCCATCATAATGGACTCAAATAGTGTCATTTTTATATATATTTACAATAATCATTTCGTAAGACAGTAGTTCAACGTCCACAGAAACAGTATGTTCGTATCCATTAGATGGAGGTGTGTGAAAGCATAGCTCGAATACATCTCATAAATAACCCTTTTATATTGATTATAATATTTTGTTATAAAAGAAATGAATAATGATATTTTATTTGGTTTGAAAAGTATAATAAAATAAATGATCTTAAGAGAAGACGTTAATTTTAAATAGGGTATCTCTTTTTGGATTGAACAAAAAAGTATACATGAATTGCCTTCTGCATAGAGTAAGGCTTATAAGAGTAATAAAGGGCTGTATGATGCTTAATTTGGCATAGTATTGGTAATTCAAGGGTCTGGATAGGTTTGAGTAATGTGTTAGAGGTGCTGGATTTTTATTAGGTTAGGTGGGGCTCTTTAGGAATGATTGAAAATAATATTTTATTATATAATTATTTTTGGTTTATAAAAGTAAAAAAAATTATTGAAAATATTATGTGTATATATGTCAAAAAAAATATCCAATAATATTTGGATATGTTTTGGATTTTGTTTTTAAATTTCATAATCTCAAATATTTAAACCATTCATTAATATGGTAATCACTACATCATCACTATGTCATAAATAAATTTATTTATTTGATGTATAAAAATTATATATAAAATTCCATGATGTCGGATAAATATTTATCTTTCAAATTAAAATTTATTTTGTAATATATAACTTATATAACTACATTTAAAAATTTATTCACTAAAAAATTTATTTTTATTTCAATTTATTTTTTACTTTAAATTAATTAATATAAAGTGTCATTATCCCTCCTAAGTATCTCCCTGGGGTCCCTTAATCATCCCAAAGATTGTCATAGTTAGATATAATTCAACCAATATGATTTGGACACATGTTAGTTTAATTTAATATTATTATTGTAATATTTTTTACCCTTATTTACTAGATTTACCTTTTAACCATGGTAAATAAAATATCTACTCAAGTAATATTCATAATGTCTAAAATTAAAAGGTACTTATATAAACAATTTTGACCTCATGTTTCAAAATACGGAATCCATTTTTCAAATTTCCAAACACAGGTATGCAAGAAAATAATTTAAAATTAATTCCTGTTGAGAAAACCAAAATGCTTGTTTTTATGAAATAAAAACTGTCCAATGATTGACACTTGTTTATGTCCAATTTCAATGTGAAATTAAATAAATTGAAAAAAATGTTATAAAATGGAAAAAATTAATTTAATTAAACTTTAAACCCAATTAAAAATATAATATAACCATATAAATAAATTAGACTAAAAGGCAATTTTGATTTAAAATACAATATTTTTTATTATTCCTTAAAAAATGAAAATTATCTGAAAAAATTCAAAATTTTATCTAACATAAATTTTGATGTATGGATTCTAAAGAAGAAAATTATTTTGTCAAATAGAACATATAATGGTGAAAAAATAGATTTCAAAATGGTTCTCCATCAAAAGGTTGTAATCATTCCTTAAAAAATATTCACATTTTTACACATAAAATTAGATTGTTTCTTATTTTAAGCCTGTAATTTTTTATGGATAATTGTAAACATATTAAACAAATATGTATAATCGTATTGTAATTAGTTCTATTCATTCCCTCCATTTTAACTACTAGGTATTCACAACCATTTAAAATAATAATATTATATTATTAGTGTGCAACGTAAGATTTCAATGAAACCCATTGTTGTGTATTGGGTACGCCAACGAATATAGAATCCCTATTAAAGTAAAATTAATATTTAATTCACAAGTATTAATTTATATGAATATTTCATATTCAATATTTACCTTGGATGACACATTTCATTTCTATGGTAACAAATATACCTTGTTTTGGAATTTAAAATGTTGTGAAAATATTACGCTCACTTAATTAGGTTATAAGGTATAATCACTCCCTCCTAGAAACCCCTGCTCGATATAGGGGCTCAATAATGTTGTACCTCATTATGAGATATATTCCACAATTATTTAGTGTGGATACAAACCCAATGGATGATATGAAATCGATCATATCATTGGAGAAGACATTTAAAGAACCTGGATGTAAAAAAAGGAAATTTTTTTGTTGTTGATTATTGTATCCAAGTTGAGGATAATCAATTGTGGTCGTTGATCCAAAATAATATCTAGGATGTTGAAGTAGAACTCATTAAATAAATTGAGTTTAAGGATACATACATTAATAAATAAATTCCACATGATAGATAAATAGATATTAAGAGATTGTTCATTAGTATATGGTTAAATGAGGAAGCATTTATTACAGAGTATGATGTTATCTTTTCCATATAAGCACAAAATACTATGGATTTAATTTTAAATATAGAATGTGATATTTATCATTCCATTCAAAAACCTAATCCACATCTATAAAGGGATCTTTCGTGTCAAATCATTTCTTCGAATGATGAATAAATTATGTGATATATAAAGACTATGATATAATTATTCAAGTCTTATTGCATCAAAAGAAAGTAAGTGTAGAAGTTAAAAGAAGATAAAATAAAATATAAATGTAATAAAGGAAAGAAATATTTTCCCTAATGTGATAAATATATAATGAATCACCATGGGAAGTACTGGAAAGGATTTAATGTATGTTATATGTGCAGAGAAAAAGTTCACCCAGAAAAATAATGAGAAGAGAAAAATGAACACCCTAATATTATATATTACAACTACAAGGAGATGGATCACAATGAAAATTAATTCCACAAGCAGCATAGGAATCTACCACAAAAAAAGATAAGGGATCATGGTTAAACATATTTTATTGATATAAATAATGTGTTATGATTAAATTTCATATGTATTTTAATTGATGAAATATTTTGTAAGTGTATTTTTTTCATTATAAGAATTATTAAATATATAAGGATTTTATTATAGTATGTTTTAGGTAAGTATTTGACATCATATGTTGATTGGTACCATGAATACCTATTCAATATAAGGTAAAACGTTTTCTAACATGCATGGTTGAGGGAAAGATAACATTTAATATGGTCATAATTATATTTAAAAAATGTTTGGATAAAGAAATTATATGTTTTCATAATGTTAAATCATATAAACTATGACTAACTGTGATCTAGGTAATGTCTTATTTAAATTTTTTATTCTATAATTGATGGAGATAACAAAATTTTTAGATTTCTGGAATATATAAAATAACATCATTTTTTAAAAAATAACAGTGAAGAAAAATTCAAAAAAAATGTATTCTAGTAATTAATGTTTTTTGATGTTTAATGATAATACATGATGATGAAATTTAGAAATTTTGTATGTAATAATTAAATATACAAATCATATTGTTTGATGAATAATGAGAATTTCATTTTTGAAATTCATTGACCTTCCATCAAATGTATTGGATCATGATATTTTGTAAAAGTTAACTATTTTTTAAATGGTTTTATATGACCATTAGATGAGATTTTATAGAAATATTTATTACTAAAGCCTATGATACATCTTTTTATAAGAGATAAATTATGAATAGTTGAAACCATAATCTAAGGAAAACATTTTTTTAGAAAAATAGATTTTCTTGTATTCTTATAGTGTTAAATAATTTCATAACTATATGAAAAAATGGACTTGAAAAAAATTCCCATTATAGTGATTTTTTATTCTATCAGTGAAATTTTTTCACAGCTATTATTTATGGTCTTTTAGTAAAAAATATTTATATGAACATGTTCTCTAGCACATTCCATCAGAAAATTATTTTTTGTTTTTTCTTTTTTATACATGTAACCACTTCCCACTAATGTTCTCATACTAGGGAACCTAGTTACATGAAAATTTTACTTTTACATATCTCATATTAATAAATTTTCATATTAACCATATTTATGATTTAGATTTTTAAAAGATTATTTTATTTTTCCATAACAAAACCCTGAGTACCCTGATCTTGTTTAAATTGTGAGGACAGAGTTTAATTATATTCGGGAACTTTAACACCCCAAAATTCTAAGGTAGTAACATTGAATTAGGTAGTATGTATCACATGAATCACAAAGAACATAAGGGCTTATAAAACCATGAGACATTGCTATAAATTTACTTATTTAAATAAATTAAATATATAATTTCTCATTCAATGAAAATTATACTTCTATATCTTTTGTCTCATGAAGCAATGAGGTTCATCAATGTCTTGCAATACTTAAAAGACTATGATTTACCGAAAAACAATTTATTATTAAAATATCATTATTTAATATAATAATATATTAGCTAGATGTTAAAATGGTTATTATGAGAAGGATTAACATATCTATAAATATTTATAGTTCACAAAAATGTAAATTTAATTCATTGATTACAAATTAATTATAAATACATAAGAAAATGAATTGAATATAATATAATATATTATTACTTTAAATATCACACAATTTTTTAATCCTAAATAATTAAAATAATTAAAATTTGTTAATTATATTGATGAAATAAATATTTTTTATTTAATAAAATATTTTTTTTATTCATCAAATATATTTAGAGGAACAAGATAAAATCAAACCTTATTTCAAGCATGAAATATAATATTTTATTTATGGAACATTTACCATCATTAAATGGAGATTTTATTTTAAATAAAATTATTGGAAAATAAAAAGATATATTATCTCAAAATGAATATAATATTTGAAATATTAACATAAAAAATAATTTATGGGGAGATGTTTGTATTTTATTGTGATGTATAATTTTCTAGTGAATAATGAAAAATAATATATTTCAATACAATGTTAAAATTTTTCTATTTAATTTATAAGGATAAAGTATATTTTTAAAGTAGTTCATATAATAATTATATTAATATTTTTAAATTAATTCTACTTAGTACATTAGAATCAATTTAACATTGAAATTGTATAAAAAATAGCAATCTTTTGAACATTTTTACTTCAAAGCCCCACATTGTCGTCCCTTGATTGAGATTAAATTTAAATAAATTTATGACACTTCTGGGATTGGATATTTGGAAAAATAGAATCCACATGTGGCAAATTATAATTTATTATTTTAAAATAATATAAACACATTTTTGTAAAAATATATTAGTGAGTGAAATTAAAAATAATTTAAAAGATTAAGGTAAAATTGAGGTTAACAATTGACTATACCTTAAACAGAAGGGCCAAAATGACCTAGATACTTTTCAAATATACATTTTATAGATATATATATATATATATATAACCATTATTCTATGTTCTATACATTCTTCTAATATGGGATCAACATTCAATGTGAAAAAACACGGGTGGAATTCGCTTTTCGAAAATTTACATGAGTGCCACTCCACCTCCACTATAAAAAGGAATACCTTCCCCCTGGTTCCTAAAACCTCTCAATTCATATTATATAATAAAATATATTCCAATATAAAATATATAAATCCCTCTAAAAATCATATCATCCAAAATTTTGGATGTATTCGATCAATTGAAGACATTATGTACAATCTAAAATGTGTAACACCAAGAATAGGTAACACCATTTTGCAATAATAATAGATTTATTTATATTCTCTACCATATTAAATATTATTATTCCATGTTATTATTAAAAAAATGTTTCCAATATATTCTAGGTTATTATAGGGTTCAATGTTTACTTTTACAGACATCTATCTAATGGGAAACGATCATATCGTTCTAGTGTATAGCGAACTACCGTCTCACGAATGAATGTTTTTTTAAATTTTCATTTACCTCCTCTCAGGTCAGAAATTATAATGTGAAAGATACATATATATGTTATATATGATAATTTTTATGCATTTATTCTTATATATTTATTTTATATCCCATTACTTTATAATTTCTATTTTGTGTAAATATGATAACATCGTTTTTTGAATTGTGCACTACTGCCTCTATAATGTGATATGATTTGTTAATGAAATACATGGATCAGGTTAGGGAATATTTTAAAAAACAATATGTGAAATATTGTAAATTATTATACAAATGGGGTTATAATATACAAATTTATCATTTAATTACTCGTTTTTTAATATGTAAATGGAATGAAAGTAGCACTCAATCGTACATATATACTACCATCTCCATGAGTGTTTCACTATATTTCTTATATAAAAATAGTATGGATTATTATAAATAAATATTATATATGATAATTTGATAATGGTTTATATTATGGGTTTGATTAAATAATCATCAATATAATAAGAACAATAATTAAAAAGTCAAAACATACTCGACAAACTAGGCAGTTATCACTCAATATAATGAAAATAATGAAATATTGTTATGATAATTATAATATGATATTATAAAAAAAGCATAAATTATATATTAATTATAATTTTTTTTATTTAATAGGTTAATAACATGGATTAAATGACAGTAAATGAGGTTAAATACCATAAAACTAAGAGGAAGGATACTGTATGGGGTTCTTGTCTAACGTTTCATTCAATGAGGCATACAACATTATTCATCCTTAATTAATTGTGTGGAATACCTACTACATATATATATTATCATTAATTATTATTTATTCATATTATTTAATGTTTCATTTGGTATCATTTCATTTATGTGGCTCATTATTCAAATATTTCAAATAGGCATGGGACACATTAGAATGTTTAAAAATTATTTTCCTCTTGAATGTTAATAATATTTCAAGGGTGTTTCCATTCATAATCCTCAACAACCATTATTGTAACATATCCTCTAGCGAGTATTTATATATATATATATATATATCTTTTATTCAATATAGATACAATTTATTAAAGAACATTTTATTAATTAAATTTATTAGTCGATATATGAGAATGTTTTTTACAAGAATTACATGGGTTGAGGAAACATTATAGAAATCACTAAGGGTAGGGTAATGGTTAAGAGAAGCCTCTCAAATCATTTCTAGTCTTATGAGATGATATATTTTGCCAAACCAAATTTTTTTAAACAATGTCTATATGGTATATGAATCATGTGTCAAGGAAACATGATGTCATTTAATAAAGTTCATACTTTATTGAGAATTTATTTATTTTTATTATCCATGAGATTTTTGGTTAAAAATATATATAGAATCATTTCATTCAATATTTATTTACTAAATTTCATGTGTCTCAGTTTCATATATCACCATATTTATTATTCCCATTCTATTTTACATGAATGGCATGTGTTATCAGATATTTAACATTACATGTTGATTTACTCACATAAATTTTTCATTTCTTCTAATTTACATACCCTTACAAATAATTTGAGTTAAAATTTATTTTTTTTCCTTTACCTGCATTATGAAGAAGATACATTTTAATAATCAGTGAATGATTATATTTATATAATTTTATTAATAATCATGTTTGTAAATACTATTTTTCAATTAATTATGGGATTTATTTATATAATATATCTTTACAATATAGATAAAATAATCAGTCCTTCAGAATATGATTCCTTATAATTACTATAATTTAATAAAATAATGCACTAACTCAATGCATCTGGGGTCAAGGAATTACAATTCTGATAATCTTATTTTCTATAGTCATGTTTTAAAAGTATAATTAAAATATATCTGTCATACATCAAGTATATTCAAAAAATTTCAAGTATTTTTTGTTCCTATAGAAACTTATTTAGTATTTATATATATATATTCTATAATTACGCCATTATTAGTAATATAGTCCATTCTTAATATAGTGATGTTTACATTGCATTATTTTATCCATATTGGAATTTTTTCCTCTGGGATTGAATCTCGATCCTTAGCACATTATTGAGGAATGACAGCAGATTCAATCGATCATCCACATTTGATGAGGAATGGTGTCTCCATAATACATGCATTATAAAGTTTCTCATATTTGTAAAATGAGGTGACATCAGGATCTTTTTCTATAGTGATACACAATTATGGTGTATTCTCAGTTGTGGGTGATCAGGAGGTTCTTCCGTAAGGGTTCATGCTCGGTAAGTACTCTCATATTGTTCATGTTTTCTATATGACAGTAAATAGTTCTCGATATGATGTTTACACCATTAATATTTCTCCTTATAATTGGATTAATCAACAGTAGAAAATAATTCATATATGAATTGGAAATTTTCATATTATCTTCCATTCAAGTGATGATCTGAATAGGACATGGAATATTTGTAATTTTCAACAAAGACCATTATTTTTCACAGTATCTAAATGGGACATTAATTTTAATAAATTCAATAAAACAAATAAAACATCCATGTATTGGTTAGGTTTTAAGGATGTAGTAGTTTTTACTGGTAATGCATAATTAATATTTTTCTTAAAAAATTTTGGGAACCACACTTAAGAAAGAACAACTAACATTAGACAATTGGATTATTAAATTTCTAGAATTATATTGGATATTAATCATCATTGTAAGAACAATATATTCAATTACATTACCTGAAAATGTTAATAATATCGTTTTTAAAGAGTAATATGTACACTTTCATCATTTTTTTATGTCTTGCAGATTGTGGGTCACATTTTTACTAATTGTAGAGTGTTATAAAGGAATGGAAGGAGGGTTTTCAAGGATTTTTTTTGGGAAAAATAGAAATTTCAACTAAAATAATAAGAATGTGATTGTTTGGATGGGGGAGGATCCAATGGTTGAGAGGAATATCGATCTCCACGATGATCTCTCTATCTCTTTGAATCACATAAAAAATAAGTGTATGACATTATAGAAGATGAAGAGGATAGAAAAAAGAAACTATATCAACTTCATTCAATCAATAAGGTAGGATTTAAATAAAATTTTGAGATGTTAATGGAGAGCATGGATGGAAACACTCAGATGATAGATATCTCAACATACATTTATGAATTTTTTGAATACTATAGAAGAATGTGGATAAAAATAATCTAATCTTATAACATTCTCTTTAAATTAGGGTTCAAGATTTATTTATTCTAGGGAAATAAGATTCTATGTAATATATTAGAAGTTAAAAATAATACTGATTTTATGATCTCTTATTTCAATTTTCTAAATTTGGATTCCTCATAGAATATCAACAAACCTCAATGATTAATGTCACCCACTCTAGTGGAACAAGATTTTTTAGATTACGATGGCACTTCAACTATTAATTTGGAAGCTCCCAACAATGAAAAAACCATGATTGGTATTTATGATTAATCATTAGTTCATAAAAATAATGTAATGACCAAACATAATTGTGAATCTAAAGAGGATATTATCATGGTCACTCGTATCAACAATCTCTTGTATATTTATGTTATCTCTAAAATAAATGTACTATGGTATTTTGAATAAGACAGGATACAGTTAGGGGAAAAGGAATAGGAGGACCCATGCCAAGATCTAGATTGAATTAAGGATTATTATATGGAATTTCAAATGGATTGATAACAATAAAACAACATGTTCCCTTAGTACTTATGTCCATATATATACTCCAGGACTTATTAGGCAAGATGAACCATTTTTTTCTCACCTAGTTTAAAATATAGAATATCATTATCATCATATCATGATTACAAACATAGTTATATGTTAAATAACTAGCACAATCAACATGAAAAATAAATCTCTAGATAAAATTATCATGAAATAATACCTTGGAGTTATACATTGGACCCACCAATCCTTTGTTTATAATTAGTCCTCTAGGAATTCATTAATAATATATCTACCAATAATTTTTTTTAATGGAATCAACATTCACCATGAACAATTCCCACAACCCTTATGATTAATAAAAGGTATATTATATTTCATCATAACACTCTTTCAATCTAAAATTTTCCCTTAACATGACTGCCTTTTAAGAAAAATTTGATTTTGGGATTATTATTTTGAAAATATAGTAATACATCTAAAGATATATTATGTATGGAATCATAACATAATATTCCGAACACATCATATATAATATCAATTTGTGATGTTTTTAATGAATAAAAATACCAATAATAGATCATTAAAAATATTCCTTGGAAAAACCTATTTTTCAAGAAAATTCACCTGTATAAAAAATATAAATTAAATTAAAAAATATTTTATTAAAAGAATCATGGTTAAATTAATATGAATCAAAAAGGTACCAAGCTTTCAGATATTGGTAAATTCCAATCAAATATTAATCATTAAAACAATTAATGTTCATTCCATCATTACAATGTTCCTTGTAATGAAATTAACAGAAATACTAATTAATTTTTTTTAAAAAATAAAACATGTTTTTATATTTAAAATATTATTTAGAAATATCCCCGTACATTAAAAAAACATATTTTATAATATTGATATAATGAACAAATTTTTCCAACGTAAATATAGAATTAATTAATTATATTCATAAAAACATTTGGATTAAATTTGGGTACCAATTGGAGAGAAATGGTACTAAGAAACGGAAATTGATTAAATATTTTTATTGGACGAAAAATAAAATGGTTTTATCAAATAATGATCCAATAATTTCTGCATAGTAAATTCATGGATAAAAAATCTTAAAAAAATTGGACTGAATCCCAATCAGCAAACAACGTTCATTACTTTTAAATCGTTATCACCTAGAATGAATAACATAAAATGAATCATTAAATATCATTATAAAAAGGGAAATCCCAATATGAAAAGTTATCATGGTAGTTTATACACCTTAAATAATAATTCATCTTATTGACATAATCATATTTCTTAATTAAAGAGAATCCCATATCTATAATTTTTATAAATTTAATATCATTGAATGTGAGTTATTATATGGATTTATTTAGTGTAAAAATTAAAATATTCAAAAATAATATCGATATAAAAAATTCCCATTCACCGATAATCATGTAATTATTTTACAAATAATATATAAGTACAACCCAATGAATGAAAAATTAGTTTATAAACCTCATAAAACATTGTAAAATTAAATTCAAATCAACATGGATGAAACAATCTAAACTGAAACATTAAGTAACATGAATTATGATAGAATCATGATATAACATGAAAATGGTGTAAAAAATAAAACATAAAAAAAATAAGTTATGTGGCAATAAGATATACCTTAGCAATGTAATATGATAGAAATAATGTTTTTTTATTTCTTATTTATATTATGATGATTATATTATTATTATTTATATAAAACCATAAATAATTTAAATATGATTTTATTATGAATAATAAATCAAACTAATTCATGGGGACAATAATGAACATGTACACATTATTAATTTATTAAATATTATAGAGTGGGGTAAGAATGAAGTTCGAATATATCATGTCACACTATAAAATTAGAAATCTATATACATTTGTTATATATTTTTATAACAACATTTAGGATGTAAATATTTTCTATATTTTCTTCTAGACAGTTCACTAACCATGCAGTATTCCTTATCTAATAGTGGAGGAATAAACATGTTCCCCTTGGGGATTTATAATTCATATTTTCCTAATAATTTTTACAACCTAGTTCATCATACAAGATCACATAGTAATTCACGTAATGAAACACAGTTTCTAAAAACCATATATTATCCTTCCATTACCTTAATATCCTCTAAAAAATTCATGAAACGTTGAAAAAATAATTCTTAACTCCACTCACAAAAATATAAAGATAATTTACAATGAATTTGATAAATTAAAAATAAAATTGAGTTTTAACTGTTTCATTTCCACAAAAAATTAAAAACATTCTGTTGCTAGAATGTCACATGCTAATCATGATAGGATATCATAGCCTGAAAACAATAAAATACAATGTATAGTTTAAACACTAGTGGGAAACATAATACACACATGTCCTACCCAATTTTTTCAATAGATAACAACAAATATATACAATGGATGATAAGATTGGGGTTTCTATACTATTAATGAAACGAATTTAAAAATGAATAACCTTCAACTATATAAGAACTATTTTAAAAAAACAAATGTCAAGAACCAAACTAATCAATGATTCATATTTTTATAGGATATAATAATATAAAAATCAGAAAAAGATAATTAATAACTCTAGATTATAATTAAATGGTTCTAATAGAATAATTACACCAATCCAATAGAAAAATTTATTTAATAAAATAAAAATGAAAGGATAAAATATTCCAATGTGAACAAAATAAATTACGGTAAACACACCCCTCACTAAGATGCTTTAAAGAATTATGAAATACATCACATATACACATATAGATAGAGAACTAATGATCTGAATCTTTTTCTTCCCCAAAATCAGGAGTTAATTATCTAGAACATGAACTTTCACATAGAGAAAAAAGAACTACTAAATCTCTTCTGATCTTCCAAGAAGCCACATCAATGTGTAGCCTTATATGTATAGATACATAATGGATTAGAGTTCCTAAACTAAACATAATGGAATAATGTGTGTTAACATTTCAATCCCAACCCACATCCCTTTACTTACTCACGTTCATCATTTATATAAGATATTTAACGTGAAATCACCCTTGCTAAGAATATATCCACTTATATTCAATTCATATTATTGTTTTAATCATTCATGTGTACCTCAAAAATTGTGGTGCTTCCAATTTTTCATACACTAAATCAAATTCGATTAATTTAAATTTTGGTAATTGTTTTGTAGTGTTCATGGGGTTGGATTAAGAGCATTTTTAGCCACTATAGTAGAAGGATGAATGTTTTATATCCATTTTGGGATGTTATACATATATTATTCTCCTTCTTCCCAATTTAATTTAGGTATTTTGGACAATTTATTTTCTTATATTTTTAATGTCCCCATTGATAGACTTGATATTGATTTGGATTCCTATCGGTGAAGTTGATAGTTTTGGATTCTTTTTTGTGACCTATATTAATACAAATATATAGGTATATATATACCCACTTTGTACATATTACCAATTGGATATGTGAATATATAATGTAAGAAAAAAGATATATATACATGTGTGTGTGTGTGTTTATTATATTTTATAAAAGTTTACATCTGGTAGTTATGTCTTTAGGTTCTGCTTGTCATTTACATAGGGTATTTTCAAAGCTCACACAACATTATCTTAGTGATTTATATTCAATTGTCTTCAAAATAAATTCTATTTGATGTATGAGAATTTCTTAATGTTTTTAATTACGTTTCTCATTATTTTTTTGTGTATATATAGTTTTTAATTATTTCTACGTGTTTTTGATTTTATGATTTTTTTCCAATTGATTTATATAATTATAACCATAAATATGTAATTTATATGTATTATATCTGTTCAATAAAGTGGATTGGGGTATTTTTTGTAATGATTTGAATGTATTTTTTATAATTATTTTTATCCTGGGTAATTGGGAGATAGGTAAAAGTGTTTATTTAATGGGATTTTTTATTGATTTTTTTTGTGTAAATCCTCACACATTAGTGTGAATATACTTATTCTAATTTGGATATATGTATGGACATTTTTTTATTTAACATGTATATTACATTGAATATGGTAATATCAATGTTTTTACAGGTTGTACATATAAATTGGCACATTACTATAACTGGTTGTAATGTAGTGATTTCTATTTGGAAATTATTATTTTTAATAATAATACCTTTCATTATAATTTTTTATCTAATTATTTATATCTATGGGTTTTTTTAAACATAATAAATATCATATTCTACATTGAATACTAAATAAATTTATTTTTATTTTAAATTTTGTGATCCTGAATCTCTCATATTAGAGGACATTTGGTACCATTGAATTATGATTTCATAATAACATTCCTCCAATGGTCGATTTTTTATATTGTGTAAATGGTTTGTTTTATTCTATGTTGTAGAATTGTATTTGGAAATAAAGGTGTTTTATTTAAAAATGATTTTTCATATAAAATTATATGTCTCGGTTCATTCTTTGATTTGTTATTAGAAATCACCATTGAACTCTAATGATGTGTAGGCTTTGTTTGAAACTATTAAATATTTTCTATGTATCGAGATCCCCATTACTTTTCCATTATTGAATTGGGTTTCTTTATAGATTGATTTTATGGGTGGAAATGAATGATCGATGAAATCTATGGGTTAATGTTCATGAAAAGCATGTGATAACCTACAATCATATCATTTCAATATTATCATGGGATTCTTAGAAATCTGTTAAATCATATGTTTAATATTTTATTCTTGACATAAATATATGGATTATAACCCCTTGATTTTATTATATTCTTAGAGGGTTCTTCAACTGTGGTGGATATATTGAGTGTCCTAGATGGTTATTGACAAGGGATCACATCACAAGCCAACTTATTTGTCTAAAACTGTACATTTTTGGGTTCATCTCCATTTAAATTTTTCATAATACACATGGTCAAATATCACTGCGGTCATATATTATATTTTCCATCATTGGTTATATTTAATTATTTTATATATTACTATATATAATTGTTATTCATTCTTTTTTGGGCCTTGTTCTATGATTTACAATGATTCTAATTTCTAGTTTGTGAACACTTAATTTGAATTAATATGTGCTTTGATGGCATCATGATTTTGGGATTCTGTTTCCCTCAAAATTGTGGATGACCTCCTTGATTGATGGTTCAAACATTTCAACCGGTTTCTAATGGGTTTGTTCATAGAATCAGATAAATCCAATGATTCCACATCCATTTGGACGTACTTTCCAACGGTAGGTGCTCATTTGATTATGGAATTACGAGGCTTAGCAATTTTCATTGGTCGAGAGGATGGGTGGTCGGACTCATCACACCTTTTTGAGGGGAATTATTGTCTACTATGAGACTCTCTTGACAGATTTAAGTTATATTCGTCAATCCTTATTACATTACCATGTATAAAATGAGCTTTCCTTCAGATATGACAATCAATGATTAAATAAGTAGGAAATTTATAGAATCTTTTATATGTATTCGAGGTTATTCCTCGATAGAGAATAACCTATATTTATTAGGGATTATTGGTCAATGGTCTCCTTTGAAACATTTATATAGAAGTCTCTCAGTCATTATGATGACCATGCTGGATTAAAAGCCACTCGGTGGGGCACTTGATGTTTATTGTCATTCAGAAGGAAATGGATTATTTTAGAGTTGGGTTTGAACCCACAGATGGGAAACCTAAGAATCCTTTTTTTAGAAAAGGAATCATAACCCACGTAGTTCGAGTAAGGGAGTATGATGTATATGCAAGATTTATGGCTCAAAGAAAGAAGTTACGATTACTTTTACACTCTAAGCTCATGTGATTAATGCTCTGTGTGAGAAACAAGATGTATTGGTGAAACCAAACAATTGTGCCATGAAAGATGCAATTATGTGGGGATTATGTGTTTATGACTGCCCAAAATAGATGAGGATTAATATTTACTTCAGGGAAGAAATCCTGGAACATGGTCCATAAAGGTATATGTACTTTATGGAGATTTGGATACTCTAATCTTGGGGCTTACTCCTAAGGAAGATGCCCAAGTTAGGAGGGGACTTATGATTGGGTTTTACTCCTCAGAAAGAAACCCCAAATCAAAAGTAAATTATAACTGGTTGTGAGAAATTAAGACTGGGGCTTAATCCTAAAAAGGAGGCCCTAGTTAAGAAAATTATGGTTGGGGATTACTCCTAAGTAGGATGCCCATATTTGAGACCGGGGCTTACTCCTGAATAGGAGGCCCATGTTAAGAGATTTATGGTTGGGGCATACTACTAAGGAGGATTCCCATATTCGAGACTGGGGCTTACTCCTAAAAAGGAGGCCCAGGTTAAAGGACATGAAAAATTAAGGGACTTAGGGCTTACTTCTATGGAGGATGCCCATATTTGAAAATTATTACTGTGGCTTATTCTTGAAAAGGAGGCCCAGGTTAATGAGTTATCTCATCATAAAGGATGAGGTTAAATGAATGAAATCTCAATCTTTAGTGACATAAATATGTGTAAATCACTAGGTATTGAGAGATATTACACAGAATTCCTTTCAGATAAGGAAGTAAAATTAAGAAATCTTACAATAAATATATTTTAATAGTTTCTTGAAGATTGAATCTCAAATAAGAGAGGTGGAATGACATAAGAGGGTCGAAATGGGAACAAAGTGATCCCAAAAATGCAGGGGCACAGAAGTCATGGGTGGCGCGCAGGTACTGCATGGGTGCACAAGTCCTGGTCACGCAGGTATACCTACGCGACACATGGGTACTTGCGTGTTTGTAAACCATCATGGTAATAGTTGGGCGATAATTGACCAATGCTTTTAGAATTATCCTGAGGTACTTCCAGAAGAGAGGCGCGCAAGTTTTGGTGAGGATGTAGGGCCGCACACAAGTATGTTCATTTCCCTTAAGGGTAAAACTCCTTTGGCATGCAAGTGTTAGTGAATTCTAACACTTAGAATTTACTCCCCTTGTTTAGAACTTCAATTCTAGGTAAATAATTACCTTATAAGTGTTCGGAACACCTGAAGAAGAGACTTGGGCATTCAGAGCTCTAAATATGAATTCCGGAAAAAATTCCATCTCAAATGGGGGGCCCACGGGGTCTATTTATAGGTTGCAGAAGACCCCGGGTAGTTATGCTTCATTGAACGCAAGTCACTTGCGCGACCATTAGGCATCGCACAAGTGGACTTGCGCAATATTGATGGAATTTGTGCGGCACATGTGCTTTTGAAACTTTGTTCATGCCTTTGTCGATTTTTGATGTTTTCTATAAAAGATGAATCAATTTGTGCTAAGTTATTTCCCTTTACATTCATTTAGACAATTTGAAGAAAATAGATCATAAACAAAAGTCCCCCCTCAGAGTTGGATCCAAAAGAAATTAGGATGTGACTCTAAGTAAAAGAAGAAAACCAAAGGAATGTCGGAGCGCAAGTCTTTCAGTGTGCAACACTTGGTGCGCTGGTTAGAGTCGCTCACGGCTAGTGCGCAATGGCTGGAGAGTTCTGGGTGTAGGCGCGTAGGTGGGCTGCCTGTCCTATAAATATGTGGTCATTTTCCGCGCATAGCATCTAATTCCAGATTCTCGATCTCACGTCGCGAAGGTCCTCTTCACCATGCAAGTTTCTCATTTTCCGATGTTTCTTCATTATCGCTCTATTGTCAATGTAATAGGACTTTCACGGTGATAATTGCATGCTAAAAACTTGCGAGAAACTTTAACACTTGAGTGACACATCCAGTGCGCTCCATCCAGCGCACTCCAGCCCTAAGAAACTCGAACCTGCACGCTAAGTGTTGCGCACTGAAAGATTTGCGCGGCGACTTTCCGTTGGTTTTCTTCTTTTCCTCAGAGTCACATCCTCATTTATTTCAGATCAAAATCTGAGGGGGGGACTTTTTTTTATGCTATTTTTTCGTCACATTGTCTAAAATAATGTAAAGGGAAATGACATAGCACAAATTGATTCATCCTTTGAAGAAAACATAAAAAATTGACAAAGGAATGGACAAGGCATCAAAAGCACATGTGCCGCACAAGTTCCATCAGTGTCACGCAAGTCCACTTGTGCGACAACTAATGGTCGCGCAAGTGACTTGAGAGCCCTAAAGGATAACTTCTCGAGGTCTTCTATAACCTATAAATAGACCCTGTGGGCCCCCCATTTGAGAGGGAATTTTTTCTAGAATTTATATTTAGAGCTCTGAATGCCCAAGTCTATTCTTCAGGTCTTCCGAACACTTCTAAGGCAATTCTTTACCTAGAATGGAAGGTATAAACAAGAGGAGTAAGTTCTATGTGTTATAATTCACTAACACTTGCGTGCCTAATGTTTTTTTCCCTTAAGGGAAATGAACATACATGTGTGCCGCCTTACTTACTCACCAAAACATGTGCCCCTCTCTTCTGGAAGTACCTCAGGATAATTATAAAGGCATTGGTCAAGGATTTCCCAAGTATTACCATGCTAGTTAACAAATGCACAAGTACCCTTGTGTTGCGCAGGTCTACCTGCACGACCAGGACTTGCACGCCCATGTAGTACCTGTTGACCTGCCAGAACTTGCGCGCTGCTCCATTTTTGGGTGCCCTTTTTGCCCATTTCACCCCTCTTATGCCATTACACCTCTCCTATTCAAGATTCAATCATCAAGACACTCTTTAAAGCCATTTTTGGCATGATTTCATGATTTTTCTTCCTTATCTGAAAGGAAGTCTATGGAATATCTCTCAAAACATAGTGATATACACATCTTTATGTCACTAAAGATTGAGATTTAATTCATTCAACCTCATCCATTAAGATTAGAGAACTCATTAACCCGGTCCTCCTTTTCAGGAATAAGCCCCAGTCATAATTCTCAAATTTGGGCATCCTCCTTAGAAGTAAGCCCCACTTCCCTTAATTTTTCAAGTCCCTTATCATGGACCTCCTTTTCATGAGTAAGACCCAGTCTCAAATATGGGGATCCTCCTTAGGAGTAAGCCCCAACCATAATTCTCTTATCCTGGGCCTCATTTTCAAGAGTAAGACCCAGTCACAAATATGGGCATCCTCCTTAGGAGTAAGACCCAACCATAATTATCTTAACATGGGCCTCCTTTTTAGGAGTAATCCCCAGTCTTAATTTATCTTAACTAGATCTAATTTACTTTTTATTTGGGATTTCTTTCTCAGGAGTAAAACCTAATCATATATCCCCTCCTAACTTGGCCATCTTCCTTAGGAGTAAGCCCCAAGATTAGAGTATCCAAATCTATATAAAGTACATATTTCGTTATAGACCATGTTCCTGGATTTGTTCCCGGAACTAAATTATAATCCTCATCTATTTTGGGTAGTCATAAACACATAAGCCCCACATCATTGCTTCTTTCATGGCACAATTGTATGGTTTCACCAATACCTCTTGTTTCGCCCACCGAGTATAACTCACGTGATCTTAGAGTGTAAAAGTAATCATGACTTCTTTATTTGAGCCATCAATCATGAATAAGAATCATAATCCCTTACTTGAACTACATGGATTATGATTCCTTTTCTAAAAAAGGATACATAGGTAGCCCATCTGCGGGTTTGATCCCAACTCTAAAATAATCCTTGTCCTTCTAAATGACAATAAAATTCAACTGCCCCACTGAGTGGCTTTAAAACCAGCATGATCATCATAATGACATATAGACTTCTATTTAAATTTTTCGAAGGAGACCATTGACCATGAATCTCTAATAAATACAGATGATTCTCTATCGATGAAGAACCTCGAATACATATAAAAGATTCTCTAAATTTTCTACAAATTTAATCATTGATTGTCAGATCTGAAGGAAAGAACATTTTATTCCTTTTAATGTAATACGGACTCATGAACACAACATAAATCTGTAATGTGAGTCCCGGGGTAGAAAATAATTCCACTAAAATGTGTGATGAGTCCGACATCCCATCCTCTCGATGAATAATAATTCCGAAGCCTCATCATCCCACAATCTAATGAGCGCATACCTTTGGAATGTAGGTCCAAATGGATGTCGATTCATTGGATGTTTGCAGTTCTACGAACAAACAAGTTAGAAACTAATTAGAATGTTTGAACCTTGAATCAAGAAGGTCATCCCCAATTCTGAGGGAAACAAAAAATGGTGAACCCGACGTGAATCCTAAACCAAGTTAAAATGATGTTTTACCTTTATGTTAGGCCCCTATTTAAAACTCAATGATAGGTACAACAAAAACAATCATTGACATATGTGCTCATCCAAAAGATATAGTGGCTGAATTTATCTTGATTACTTCTGTTATATCAAACATGAACTCTTTTCAAAGATCTTCTGCATTTCCAAAATGGCTGCTCTCAAGTTCACACATGTGAATACTGCTGCTGCAAATGCCACAACTGCTACTCCTACTAGATCATCATCCGCTCTAAGGATGAAATCAACTACTCAGCGTCTTCAACGCTGGGTATCAAATGCGCTGGTTAAGGGGTACCGTCCACATGGTTCCATCCCAACTCTGGAGGCTTCCCGACAAGCCCTCCAAGTTAATAACTCACACCGGAAGTCCAAACAACGACAACCAGTGTTCATGAAGTAGGCGGTGCATAGAACTTCCTCCAACAGTTTCGGGTCGTTATCCCCAGAACGCAGTCACCATTCACTCCCATATTCTGGGGAGGTGAATGATCTGGTCCATTAGGGACTTAATTCATGGAATTAGGAGTCCTTCTCGAGGGCTCCCATAAAAATCACCACCATAATCGTGTCACAGTGCACCCTCAACATGATGAGGGTGTCGACTCTAGGAATTCGGCTCAGGTTCCTCGAACCCGAGCAGGCAAGATGAATCGCCAGAAGCGAAATCTGGTTAGCAGTGAGTAGGTTCTCATCTCATCCATCTCTGGAGAAGCCCACCAACCTAACTTGGTGGCAAGCAACGAGCGGGCACACACATCTGCCCGTTTTAATTCTGCTGTCCAACAGACTCATCTGGTAGCATCACACCAATCCCGCTAGGAAATTTGGCGGAGTACTATACGTAGTAACATACACCTGTTTATACATCATCAACTAGTAAGCAGGCTCGTCTAACTACACATGATGGAGCTCATCAACCACGTTCGGCGAATTGAACTAATCAGGCATATACACCTGCTAGTATTAATCATGCCTACCAATAGTCTCACCTCGTAGCATTCGGAGATGTTAGTCGGAAAGACCCGACAACAAATAGGAGGCAGACTCAACTTTCTGCCCCTACACATGAGTACTATTGGGATTCACTGACAGGAAAAGGAGGACAAGAGCAGGCACATACACCTAATCCAATCATGGAATGGAAATATATCCTCGTTCTGGTAGCTTAAGTCAACAAGAATATTCTATCAATGGTGAAAGAGCAGAAGAAAATCTCTTCTCATATTCTGGATGCCTTCCAGGATATTGTAACAACTTTAGCGGCATCTCAAGGAAAGACACATACATTTTTTCCATTCCAATAGGGTTGTGGGGAATACTCCCCCACATCATATGGATAACCAAGTCAGGAAAATACACCTGATTTGAGTGGTGATCGTCAGCCTAATCTATCCATCTCTCCTAATCAGGCACATACACCGGCATAGAGCAGCCACTTTCAACAAAAAGTGGTTTCCAAGGTGAGTAAGAAGGTGTCTAAGAAGTAGACCCACCCAGCACATTCAAATGATCAAGATCAAATATATAAAAAGGCCATGCTCAATTATGGAGTTCTTGAAGCCCTCAGAAAATTATCTGTTGTAATCCAATATTTTACTACCTCATTTCCCAATAGTGGGAACATTAATTCGGAAGGTCTTCAATAGACTCTTCCTCATGAAGGCTTGCTTCATGACAATTCGGTCGATCTCGAAGATTTATCTTCATATGAGAGCTACAATAACCCTCTGTGTGGCGAGAAGACCAAGGAGCGAGAGATCTCATCTTGTGATGTAACCCACCATTATTCTCCTCCACATGATGATGAATTTCGTTGCGAATGTCCTCTCTACAGTAGTGATGCACATTGCCTGGAAAATGCTCCAGTGGGAAATGTAGTGCCAAGTAGATCCTCTTATCATGAAGCACTTTCAAATGTGAAAACAGTCATGCATGATGCTTCATTGCTAGCAGGTGAAATACTTTCTCAATTAGAAGATAGCCCAGGCTGTAGTTCATTCTACGAACCACCCCTATGTCATGCATCTTCTAGTTTAATCAGGGATCTCTCTTCCAATCTTGTTGAATCTGATGAAGTAACAAGGAAGCACCAGATCTGGTCAAATCAGGAAGTTGAATCTTCATTTAATGATAAAGAGGAAATAATGAACAAGAGAAAACAACTGGAAAAAGGTGTTGTACCGGTCATGTTTTGGCCTCTTTCTGACTCTCGTTATGACATTCCAAATATGTTGATTGAAGATGGAATTCATGATATTCATATCAACATAGGGAAAACACTTTGTCAGTTGAAGAAGAAAGTATTATCTTATGATGAATATGAAAATCATCTTAAGATAATAAAAGGGTTAGAACGTTAGAGTGATTTGGAATCTCTATCAGTCTCTCGGTATCCGAAGGCTGAAAAGCAGCAGAGAGCCCTTCAACGTTGATTCATTAGAGCACTAAGAAGATTGCGTCAGTTAATTTCCAATGCCCCTTATGGTATTAATGTAAGAGTATGGGGTGTTCCTGGAGAACTACATTTCAATGTTCTCTCCAGTCATCAATGCCCACCGAAAATGGTCTCATGCAATGTTATTACCAATGGCCGGCCAAAGTCAATGGACTTTGTTTGTAATCAAAAGAATTCCCAAAAAAAGGATTCAACTAGTTCCTCTCAAAATCAAGCATATAGAGAACAAGTTGTTGAATTAATCATGCATCATGCATATGATAATATTGAACAGGCCTCTCATATGGATCAAGCACATCATCAAGTGACAAAAGTGTCGGAAATCATCCAATAGTCCTTTCAACCAGGTGATAATATTGGATATAGGTTAATGAATCCATCTAATTTCCAGACTAAGGTTCACAAGATCATGGGAGATTTTAAGAAATTCTTAGACACAACATATCAAGAGCCACCCCAGCTTTCCAGACAGGGGACTCTTTTAAACCAACCCTTGGAATCAACAAATAGGATTCGAGGAGTTGAGTGGGAACAACGGTAACAACCCCAGTCCATCATACATGGGACTTTTTAAAATCATCAATCCCATACTTAGAGAAAGTCGCTCTTTTCTTGATTGGGGATGAAGCATCAAGAGGAACGAAGAGCCAAATTATCAGGAGATTCCCTCCAAATTACGGTTCTTCAAGAAGTTCCCGAGGGATCGAATAAACAAAAGAAAATGTCTAATCAAAGACATGAAAGAGGAAAATATCACATAAGTGATGATAGAATGGATGTAGTGCGTTATGCATCAATTAATGCCATCAATGCCGTTGTTGTTGTTCCACCAGATGAGGCGTACTCATGGGATTCAGATGAAGAGGTTCATGCTCAAGAATATGTACACACCGACACAAATGAATATGGTGTGCATACATGAAATCAAAGGATTACTCAGAACCTATGTAATCCTTCAAATATCCCACTTCCCCCTCTCCGGAAGGGATCCAAAAAGGGAGGGGAATGAATCAGGTTACATATCCTTCTTCTGGAGAAGTCCAATCTCTCTCACTAGAGAAAAGGTTTGCAAAACCGGAGGAAGAAATGAAAGAATTAATGAAGTTGAATGCAGAACTAGTTCAGGGTAGTCTTCATCCTAATCGTGCTGGAGTTAGTCAGACAAAGGAATTTTTTGCAGCTACTGAGATGGATCAAGAATATCCTCCTCTATCCGTACACCACCAAAAGACTCCTCATACATGAAAAATGCAACAACAGTTGGCAGTGCTAGCATCAGTTGCTGCACCAACCACCACATCTGTCCAAGCTCCAGTCATTGAACCAACCCATGTCCAAGTTCAACCGGCTGTTTCTCAAAAGTTAATAACTACCATTGAGTCATTAACAGCTCTGTTAGAATCTATGAAATGGAAACATGTGCAGGTTCAACCAGAAAAGAATGTTTACCCAAAATGGGTAGATTCAATCTCTCCTCCATCCAATTTTGGAATCCCTATATTCCCTATTTTCAACGGGTCAGGCGACCCTGAATAGCATTTGATGCATTATGTGTCTTGTTGTGATCCTATGATGGGAACTCTGGAGCTTCATGAAGTAGAAAAACTCAGATTCTTCGTACGGACTTTGCAAAGACCAGCCTTTGTCTGGTATACAAGCATGCAATCCCGGTGAATTACCGGATGGGAGTATCTTTGCCAAAAATTCCTTCTTCAGTTCAACTCAAATTTTCCAAAGACAACAGTTTTCAATCATAAAACTGCAAGAAAAGAGAGAATGAAAGGGTCTTATATTTCAATTGTCACTGGAAGAGATTAACATATTCCCTAACCTTAGCAATCTCTCAAGAGGAATTGCTGCCAATCTGTGTGGAAAATCTGCGTGAAAAATTATGAACGTCATTGATCCCTGTGAAATACATAGGAGGCTTTCGAGACCTTACATCAATTGCTCAGCAGATTGAAGATTCCCTTATACAGGATAAGGCTAAATCTTGTATAATTCCATAAGCTCCATGAAAGAGAATGTGTAAAGCAGAAACAACTATAGTTATGCTTAAACAAGAACTGGTACTTGTTTCTACTTAAAAACCTTCATATTCTTGAAAGGATCCACCTCTTGAGTGCCAACAAAAAAGGTTGTTTCGTCCAGATAATCAAAGAGATCAAATATAAAAATAATTTGAGGATCTGAAGAGAAAATCATTATCTTTCTGAAATGAACAATTTCCTGGTTACTTCATTTCGACTCTAGAAAATAATCTTGTTCAATTACCAAGGCCTAAGAGTTCAAACAAGGAAGGAGATGAAGACCATCCCAATTATTTCCCTTTTCATCAATTGTTGGGGCATCCCATCCAGGAGTGTTTTGTCTTCAGAGACCTCCAAAAAAATATGGTCAACTTAGGAAAAGTCAAACATAAATTTTCTTCAGCTCAGGTAGTATGTGTTATTAATACAGTTACAGAGGAGGAAGGAAAATGGCAAGAAGTCAAAAGCAAAAATGCACAAAAGTATGATGATTGGATGGTCAAAAAGACAATCAACCGAAGTCATTCTATTTTAAGAATACAATTAAAGAAACAGATTGTGTCTTTTGCCATGAATGTTGCGTTAAAACCCTCTTCATCAGAGGGAAAGTCCTCAAAGAAACGACAAGATGAAATGACAGAAAAGGAATCAGAAGAAGATGAGTAGGTGTAATAGACTATGTTTTCTTTGTCTGTGGGAGACTTTAGGCCATCTAATTTAATGACATGGGCACCGCCCCACCAAATGTCATAGCCTAGACAGGATAATCAGGCAGAGTCTTCATCAGACGAAGAGTTAATCTTCAGTTCTGTTAATATGATTCAATTAACAGATCCATATTCCAGTCGTAGTTTCAATTTTGATTAGCCTGAATTCCCTGTATCAAACAGGGGAATCAGAGGAAGTTCCAGAGGATTAGGATATAGGGGAAGTTGTGGATCTTTCAGAAGCCACATTTCCAATTCCACCCCAGCTAGAACTGTGTACGCAGTAGAAACTCATGGTAGAGCCCTTCAGAGAGCTCAGTAAGAACAAGCACATTCTTCTTCCAATAGAAAATTCAGTCCTGGCATAGTTATTTTGGAAGACAGGTTGAAGGTTCCATCTTCTTCCTCTTAGCAAGTAAATGTATCTAATCGGTTGAATATTCTAAAACCAGGAATATTGCCAACTCCTATACCAATACAAGATGCATCAAAATCCAAAGCATACGCTTCCAAGGTACCTTATATTCCAAATATTCAAGTTGGGAAATGTAGACCTCTGGATCAAAAGTATGATGTATTGAAACACTTGTCCAATTACCAGCCATGTTATCAATTCTGGATGCTTTGAATCTGTCAAAAGATCTTCAGGAAGCTCTCATCGAGGCTTTGTCAGGTCCTCATGAGTTTGAAACTGTAATTGCTGTAGCTGAAGTCTACCACATAGAGAATAATCCTGTATAATTCCATGTAATAATATCTTTTACTGATGAAGATGAAGATTATGTTGTGAATGGTCATATTAGACATTTGTACTTATCTGGAAAGGTCAATAGCATAGACGTCCGAAGAGCTTTCATTGACAATGGTTCAGGAGTCAACCTCATTCCCATTCGTACACTTCATCGATTGGGACTCAGAGAATATGATTTATCTCCTTCTACCATGATGTTACAAGAATATGATAAAAATTAACAAGAACCACTGGGAAAATTTACACTTAGAACTCAGTTTGGAGACCTTGTATCCAATTCGGATTTCATGGTTGTTGATCAAGACTCATTTTTCAACATCTTTCTTGGAATACCCTGGCTACATCAACATGTGTTTATCCTTTCATCATACCATCAATTTCTCATATATTGTTTTGTTATTCAAGTGGGGACATTGTATGGTGATAATGCCTCGTTCAAGACATGTGAGTCTCAATACATTGAGGCATAATTTTATCACACGAAGAGATGGGAGAAACCCACAACAAATGAGATTACCAAAGTTAATACACCATATGGTTTGGAGATGATTTCACTAAATCCATTTACACATGTGAGTACAGATTATGTGTTGCCTATTAGTCAAATTGACAAGATAGACCCAAATCAAAATACTCTTATGGAAAGATCCATAATGTCAATTACGGAAATCCAGCCAGACAACATGGGAGAAATTGGTATCCCAGTAAGCAGTGATGAAAGCACAAATTGTGACATCTTCATTTCATCTGTTGAAGTCCAACAAATCAATATTTCTCCAATTAGGCTAGAAGAAGTTATAGCAACATCGGAGGTGAACAATAATGTCGATTCTCAATCCACCATCTCCTCTTTATTACCCAAAGAATACCCTTCATCGTCAATCAGGTCAGAAATGGAAGCTTCTTCTTTAAGATGTGAAAATATTGACATTTCTTATAATCATAAAAATTCTACTTTATCATCTACTATGCAAGTAGAAACAGAAGAAATAAAACATGAAGAAGAAGAAGAGGAAGATCTCAAAGATGATACTCCAACATTTGAAGAGTGTATCTCTACCATTGTGGATGAACTCAGAGAAATAAATCTGGGTACAAAAGAAGATCCACGCCCTACTATAATCAGTGCGACCATGACTCTTGAAGAGAAAGAGATGTATATTTCTGTTCTAAAGTGATATAGGGATATATTTTCTTGTAACTATACAGAAATTCCCGGGCTTGATCCTGATGTTGCTACACATCATTTGGGTTTACCAGATGAACATCGAGGATTTAAGCAAGCCGTGAGAAGAACACACCCAACATATGCTTCCAAAATTGAGGCTGACGTGGATAAACTTATCAAAGCTAATGTAATCATATAATTTTAATATACCAAGTGTTTGGCTAATATTGTCCCTGTAAAGAAGAAACAAAATAGCGTTTTCATTGATTTCACAGATCTTAATCGGCATTGTCCTAATGATGATTTCCCAGTTCCGATTACAGAACTTTTAATTGATGCAACAGTTGGGTATGAAGAACATTCCTTCATGGATGGATATTCTAGATATAATTAGATCAGAATGGCCCCTGATGATGAGGAATCCACAGCCTTTAGATCCCCTCAGGGTGTGTTTTTCTACCGGGTAATGCCCTTTGGCTTAATGAATGCAGGTGCAACATATCAGTGTGCCATGCACCGTATCTTCATACCCTTCTTAGGGAATTTTTTTGAATTCTATGTAAACGATTTGGTGGTTAAATACAAACATCCTTATAAGGACATGGATGATTTGGAAGTCATATTTCATAAGCTTAGAGAACATAATTTTAAGATGAACCCCTTAAAATGTGCTTTTGGGGTAACCTCAGGTAAATTTCTCGGCATTGTTGTACGCCATCATGGTATTGAAGTCGATATTGAGAAGACCACATCAATCCTTGGTATGTCACCTCCTCGAAATTTGAACGAATTATGAGGACTTCAAGGACACTTAGCCTATATTCGGTGTTTCATCGCCAATTTGGTAGGCAGAAGGTTACCCTTCACCAAATTGATGAAGAAGGGAGTCACTTACCAGTGGACTGAATAATGTCAAAAGGCATTCGATATTCTAAATAAATACCACTTGAGTCCACCGGTAGTCATGAAACCTGTTGATGAAAGACCACTTATCCTCTACGTGACAGCTCTAGAGCGATCATTGGGTTCCTTTCTTGATCAAAAGAATGATGTTGGGAATGAAACCAACCTCTAGTATCTCAGTCGAACTATGCATGAAGTAGAAACCCTGTATTCATGTATTGAGAATTGCTTCCTGGCATTAATCATTGCAGTTCAGAAATTGATACACTACCTGAAACATCATGAGGTCCAATTCGTATCTCACAATATCCCACTCAAATTCATCCTTATTCGTCCAATTCTTACAGGACGTCTGGCAAGGTGGGCAGTTATTTTTCAGCAATTTGACATTCAATATGTGTCTCAAAAGGCGATAAAGGGCCATGATCTAGCTGATTTCCTGGATGTACACCCTTTAGTTGAAGGCACATCTTGAGATAATGAACTCCCTGATGAGGAAGTCTTCTCTATTCAAGAAAGTGCTCAGGCCTGGGAAATGTATTTTGATGGTGCTTCCAGAAGTCCAATATGGAGAAAAATGGAAAATCCTAAATTCAACAAAGTCGGCTTTGTAATTGAGCTCATTTCTCCAGAAAAGGTAGTGTTACCTTATTCCTTATTATTGTGGGAATGTGGTACCAATAATGAAGAAGAATACGTAGCTCTCATCGCAGGATTGGAATTAGCGCTTCAAGAACAAGTGAATCACTTAAAGGTGAAGGTGATTCAGACCTAGTAATCAAACAAGTCAATGGGGAATCTACCATCAGAAAAGAAGAACTAATCCCTTTGTATGATTACGTCAGGGAGTTAATGGAGGAATTATCTTCGGAACTGACATTTTCTTATGTCCCAAGATAACAAAATGCTCAAGCTGATGCACTGGCTAATATAGCCACAGCTCTGGGAGATCCAAATTGGGATGAGACAACCATCAGTATAGACCATCATCAAGAAATTTCACCTTATCTTCGAATTAGAATAGAGGAAATTAATGAAATTAGTCTCATTCCTGAACCATATGGTCATACTACATGATGGATGTCACCTATCAGGGAATACCTTTAAAATGGAACACTTCCACCTGATAGAGCCGAGAAAGAACAAATCTGGCGATGTGTGGTCAGTTTTTCTCTTTATGATAGCCTAGATCACCTAGAGAAAATTCTCTAAAAACGTGGTTTTGATGGAGTTCCCTTTAGATGCATTGATGGTGAAGAGACAATGGCTTTTATGAAAGAAGTGCATGCAAGAGTATGTCATGCCCACCAGTCTGGACATAGACTGTCTGATCAGATTCGAAGGCTTGGATACTTTTGGCCATCAATGATACATGATTGTGTTGATTTCACAAAGAAGTGTCATTCAGTCAAGTACATTCCAAATTAATTCATCAACTTCTAGAGTTGCTTCATACAGCTAAATACTCATGGTCATTTGCCACATGGGGAATGGATGTTGTGGGACCATACCATTTGGCTACAACCAAGTAGTTTAAGTACATTATTACTTATCCTAACTTCATTTCCAAATGGACAGAGGAAATACCTCTCAAGGAATTCAGTTCTAAATGCATTGCTTGTTTCATCAAGTCTAACATCATTACCAGATTTGGTGTCCCTCATACCATATTGACAAACAAAGGCACCAACTTCTGTTCATCTGAGGTGAAGAAGTTGTAACAAGAATACAACATCAAATCCAGCAATTCATCTCAGTATCATGCAGCGGCCAATGGCCAGATAGATGCCTTCAACAAGACTCTTTCAAATATAATGCAAATGATAGTGGAATAAGATAAGAAGTCATGACCTGATAAACTCTTTCATGCTTTATGGGCTTATCAGACTACCACCCGCACTACATCCCAGTAAACTCCATATTCATTGGTATATAGAACAAAATAAGTCTTGTCAATTGAAGTTCAATTAACCTCTCTCAGAGTAGCCATTTGTGATCAGTCATCTATAGATGAGAAATCCCAAAAGCAATTGAATGAATTGGAATAGTTTGATAAGAAATGATTGTGCACTTTTCACAACATGGAATTCTATCAGAATCGAATAACACGAGATTTTAACAAATAATTTTGTCTTCATTCATTCACTCAGGGAGAATTGGTATTAGTTATCACAACTCCAATTATACCAAGAATGAAACCTCCCAAGCTTGGTCCAAAATGGAAAGGACATTACTCGATACATAGGGTCTACTCCAATGGAGCTTATTAATTAATTTCGATGGATGGAGAACACATAAATACTCCAACCAATGCCAGATTTTTGAAGAAGTATTTTGTATAAACACAAAATATATCATTATTGGTCCTGTATGACCTTAAACTAGACCATCGTCCAGCAAGACGTTAAACTACATAACCAACGGTCCAAGCATACGGCCTTAAACTATTTTCACGTCCCTTACGTCCAACATGACGTTAAATTGCATCATCCAAGGTCCATACATATGAAATTAAACTATTTGTATTACATTCATCCCACACGATGTTAAACTATGAAAAAGTTCCCTAATTCGTCCAACATGACGTTAAACTTTGTCCCCCTTCATCGTCCTTGATGTATGACGTTAATCTATATAAAAGTACTTTTTGTCCAGGAAGACGTTAAACTTCATAACCAATGGTCCATGCATATGACCTTTAACTATTGGAACTTACGTCCAACATGATGCTAAATTGTATCTTCCCTTTTTGGTCCATGCATATGACCTTAAACTATTCGCACTTACGTCCAACATGATGTTAAACGGTGTACTCTTTTTTCCTCACTACATGACATTAAACTACATAGTCCTCTTTTTGTCCAACATGACATTAAATTGTATTGTCCCCATCGTCCTATCTACATGATGGTAAACTGAATAGAAAATCCTTTAATAAGTCCTACATGACCTTAAATTGTACTTTGTCCTTGCTACATGACAATAAACTGTGCAGCATGAACAGTCCTAACTACAAGAACTTAAAACTGCATAGTCCCTTCAGATGTCCTACATAAAATTAAATTGTGCATTGTTAGGGTTGTTTCTAACACTTTTTTATCACACCGATTATGACTCACATGAGCTTAGATAAAACTTCAACCATAAAACCCTCTCTGGGCCGCTAACCATGCATATGTCCCAACATCATTTTTTTAGGTCGTTGTACCCAATAACAACATGATAATTAATTCATTATTTAATTGAACAACACAGACTTTGATCCTTGCCTTCTAGGCTGGGTACATAGGCAACCTCCCATGGTTCATGTCCAAAACCAATCTCTTCACGTCGGGTTCACCATTTTTGTTTCCCTCAGAATTTTGGGATGATCTCTTGATTGAAGGTTCAAACATTCCAATCAGTTTCTAACGGGTTTGTTTGTAGAACCGGAAACATCCAATGATTCCACATCCATTTGGACCGAATTTCCAATGGTAGGTTCTCATTAGTTTGTGGAATTATGTGGCTTAGGAATTTTCATTGGTCGAGAGGATGGGAGGTCAGAATCATCACACATTTTTTAGGGGAATTATTGTCTACTCTGGGACTCTCTTTATAGATTTATGTTAAGTTCATGAGTCCTTATTACATTACCAAGTATTAAATGATCTCTCCTTCAGATCTGACAATCTGTGATTAAATATATAGGAAATTTTGAGAATCTTTTATATGTATTCGAGGTTCTTCATCGATAGAGAATCATCTATATTTATTATAGATTCTTGGTCAATGGTATCCTTCGACACATTTTTATTGATGTCTCTCAGTCAATATGATGAACATGCTAGTTTTAAAGCCACTCAGTGGGGGCACTTGAAGTGTATTGTCATTCAGAAGGACATGGATTATTTCAAAGTTGGGATCGTACCTGTTGATGGTCTACATATGTATCCTTTGTTTTGGAAAAGGAATCAGAACCCACGTAGTTTGAATAAGGGAGTATGATGCTTATACATGATTGATGGATCATAGAAAGAAGTCGTGATTACTTTTACACTCTAAGCTCACGTGAGTCTTTCTCGGTGTGAGAAGAAAGAGGAATTGGTGAAACCAGACAATGGTGCCACGAATGATGCAATGATGTGGGGATTATGTGTTTATGACAGCCCAAAATAGATGAGGATTAAGATTTACTTCAGGGAAGAAATCATGGAACGTGGTCCATAAAGGTATAATTACATTATAGAGAATTGGATACTCTAATATTGGGGCTTACTCTTAAGGAAGATTCCCAAGTTAGGAGGGGACTTATGATTGGGTTATACTCCTGAGAAAGAAACCCCAAATCAAAAGTAAATTAGAACAAGTTAAGAGAAATTATGACTGGGAATTACTCATGAAAAGGAGGCCCAGGTTAATAGAATTATGGTTGGGGCTTCCTCCTAAGGAGGATGCCCATATTTGATACTGGGGCTTATTCCTGAAAAAGAGGCCCAGGTTGAGGGACATGAATAATTAAAGGACATGGGGCTTACTTCTAAAGAGGATACCTATATTTGAGAATTATGACTGATGCTTATTCCGGAAAAGGAGGCCTAGGTTAAGGAGTTCTCTCATCTTAATGGTTGAGTTTAAAGGAATGAAATCTCAATCTTTAGTGACATAAAGATGTGTGAGTCACTATGTTTTTAGAGATATTCCACAGAATTCCTTTCAGATAAGCATGTCAAATCAAGAAATCATGCCGTAAATATCTTTGAAGAGTGTCTTGAAGACTAAATCTTGAATAGGAGAGGTGGAATGGCATAAGAGGAGTGAAATGGGCAATAAGGTCACCCAAAATGGGAAGGGAGCACAAGTCCTGGTAGATGAATAGGTACTGCGTGGGCGCGCAAGTCCTGGTCACGCAGGTATACCTGCGCGACACATGTTTACTTGCGCGTTTGTAAACCAGCATAGTAATACTTGGGCGATCCTTGACCAATGCCTTTAGAATTATCCTAAGGTACTTCCAGAAGAGAGGCACACAAGTTTTGGTGAGAAAGTAGGGCGGCACGCAAGTATGTTCATTTCCCTTAAGGATAAAACACATTAGGTGCGCAAGTGTTAGTGAATTATAACACATAGAACTTACTCCTCTTGTTTAGACCTTCCATTCTAGGTGTAGAATTACCTTATAAGCGTTCGGATGAACTGAAGAAGAAACTTGGGCATTCATAGCTCTAAATCTAAATTCTGGAAAAATAGCCTCTCAAATGCGGGGCACACATGGTCTATTTATAGGCTGGGGAAGACCCCAGAAGGTTATCCTTTAGGGCGCGCAAGTCCACTTGCGCTACGCTTAATGGTTACCCAAGTGACTTCCGCGCCATAAAGGATAACCGCCCAGGGTCTTCTCCAGCATATAAATAGACCCTTTGGGCCCCCCATTTGAGAGTAAATTTTTCTAGAATTCAGATTTAGAGCTCTGAACGCCGAAGTTGCTTCTTCAGGTCGTCCGAACTCTTCTAAGGTAATTCTATACCTAGAATGGAAGGTCTAAACAAGAGGAGTAAGGTCTAATTGTTAGAATTCACTAACACAAGTGCGCCTAAGGTGTTTTAACCTTAAGGGAAATGAACATACTTGTGCGCCGCCCTACTTCCTCACCAAATCACGCGCGCCTCTCTTCTGGAAGTACCTCAGGATAATTCTAAAGGCATTGGTCAAGGATCACCTTTGTATTACCATCCTCGTTTACAAACGCGCATGTACCCATGTGTCGCACAGGTATAACTGTGCGACTAGGACATGCACGCCCACGCAGTACTTGCGCGCCTGCCAGGACATGTGCACCCTGACCATTTTGGGTTCCCTTCATGCTGATTTCACCCCTATTATGCCATTCAACCTCTTCTATTCAAAATTCAGTCTTCATGACACTCGTCAAAGAAATTTATGGAATTATTTCTTGATTTTACATCCTTATCTGAAAGGAATTCTGTGGAATATCTCTCAAAACATATTGATTTACACATATTTATGTCACTAAAGATTGAGATTTCATTCATTCAACCTCATCCTTTAAGAAAAGTGAACTCATTAACCTGGTCCTCCTTTTCATGAATAATCCCCAGTCATAATTCTCAAATATGGGCATCCTCCTAAGAAGTAAGCCCCGTGTCCCTTAATTTTTCAATTCCCTTAACCTGGGCCTCCTTTTCAAGAGTAATCCCCAGTCTCAAATATGGGCATCCTCCTTAAGAGTAAGCCCCAACCATAATTCTATTAACCTGGGCCTCCTTTTCAGGAGTATTCCCTAGTCTCAAATATGGGCATCCTCCATAAGAGTAAGCCCCAACCATAATTCTCATTACATGGGCCTCCTTTTCAAGAGTATGCCCCAGTCATAATTTCTCTTAACTAGTTCTAATATACTTTTGATTTGGTGTTTCATTATCAGGAGTAAATCCCAATCATAAGTCCTCTCATAACATGGGCATCTTCCTTAGGAATAAGCCCCACTGTTATAGTATCCAAATCTCTATAAAGTACATATACCTTTATAGACCATGTTAGTGGATTTATTCTATGATGTAGTTCATAATCTGCATACATTTTGGGCAGCCATAAACACATAAGCCCCACATCATTGCATCTTTTGTGGTACAATTGTCTGGTTTCACCAATACCTCTTGTTTCTCACACCGAGAATGACTCACATGAGCTTAGAGTGTAAAAGTAATCATGACTTCTTTCTTTGAGAAATCAATCATGAATAAGCATCATACTCCCTTATTTGAACTATTTGGGTTATGATTCCTTTTCCAAAACAATGGATTTGTAGGTAGCCCATCAACAGGTACGATCCCAACTCTGAAATAATCCATGTCCTTCTGAATGACAAAAAACTTCAAGTGCCCCACAAAGTGGCTTTTAAACAAGCATGGTCATCATAATGATCGAGAGAATTTTATATAAATGTGTTGAATGATACCATTGACCAAGAATCTATAATAAATATAGATGATTCTATGTCGATGAAGAACCCTAAATACATATACGAGATTCTCTAAGTTTCCGACATATTTAATCATTGATTGTCAGATATGAAGGAAAGAACATTTTATATTTGTAATGTAAAAAGGATTCACGAACATAAGATAAATCTATAAAGAGAGTCCCAGAGTAGACAATAATTCCCTTAAAAAACATGTCAGAGTCCGACCTCCCATCCTCTCGACCAATGAAAATTCCTAAGCCTCATCGGTCCACAAACTAATGAGTGCCTACCTTTGGAATGTAGGTCCAAATGGATGTGTAATCATTGGATGTTTTCGGTTCTACGAACAAACCCGTTAGAAACCGATTGGAATGTTTGAACCTTAAATTAAGGAGGTCATCCCCAAATTTCGAGGGAAACAGTTTCCATACGAGATTTTAAATATAAATATTTTTTAAAGGAAAAATATTTTTTAAACAATAGAATTTTTAGAAATATGTATTTAATTGATTTAATAGTAAAACCCTAATTCTAAATGTATTTCAAAATATAATTTATGATATATTTTGGTAAAATACATATATTTATTATATGGTGTATAACTATATATATATTTTATTTAGCATCACTATATAAGCCACTACAAACCAATAGTCCCAATACATTTTTAGGTTCAGTTTCACATTCTCATTTTCACATGGAGTTGTCCAGTTTTGTTGATACTGATAACCATTGGGGGACATTGAGTGAGAACCATTTTTGTATTCTTCTAATGCCCATGAATTTTTTTCATGTTAATTCTTTTATTATTAATATTATTATGGACAAAATTTTCCACAATTATTTATTTCAAATTCCCATATTCTAGACATCAACACTTGGGGATTAGGGATTCTATTTAGGAATTTCCACATACATGTTCATGTGTGGAATTAGGGGATTACTTGTGATGTTTTGTCAATTATTTTACCATTATTGAGGTATAATTTTTTCATTAATGTGTTATTTTATACATAAAATCATAAATATCAAAAATGTAAGATATTTAGTGATGGATAATGAATTATGTTAGTTAATGAGGATGTAGACAACATTAAACATGAACATTAATTTTTTACCACATTTTATCGAAGTGTATATTTTTTAATGTAATTTATTACCTTTAAAAATCTCATTATACGGTATACACATGCTTTACTATTTTAAAATTACCTAAGACTAATTTATTGAGTTAGATGAATTAAAAAATTTAAAAAATTCATTTAATGATATAATTATTCTCTGAAATTTATATTTATCATTACATGTTCAGTCCACTAAGGACTTCATAATTTCCAAAATAAGACATTTAATACATTAAGAGCATTGATATTGAAGGATTATCTAGTTATTTATTATATATATTTCACATATGGTATTAGAAAATGCGAGGGGAGGTTTTGTTTTATAAGTGGGGGAGAGGTATTTTATAACATTAATTAACTATTAAAATATTTATAAGTAATAATCATTGTCATGTGGTTATGAATAGTATAATATAGAATTATAGATACTAAACGACTAAAATTAACTCCTCAAAAATTATTCATACATATTTTGGAATTATGTTAAGGCTTTTTTCTTAGTCAATCCACATTAATATCATTTTAAAATTAACCATGATAACATCATTTGTATCATTATAACGTAATTATAAAATGAAAAAAAGGCCTTAAAAACTAATATATGAAATCTTATTCCAAATTTTTAATCCATATTATTAATATCAATTTCTCTATGTAAATGAAATTAAAATTATTCTTCTAATAGAAAATTCAGGACAAATGTGTTTTAGGAATATATTTTATTGAAACGTACACAATAATTCTACCATGATATAAATTATTAAATTGGGTTGCTCATAATTTTTTATTAAATAATAAAATAAATTTAGAATTTTTTATCAGGGAAATTTTTAATGGAATTTCACGTCTAATAAATTGAATGAAATGATTTAAAATCATGTGATATTTGAATAAAACATATCATATCATTGAAAAAGATTATATTGTGTTCTAGAATTAAGAATATTTTTTTAATATATATTATACTCCATAAATTAATTTTCCAAAAATAAAACACATTCTACAATATAATGGAATTTTTTACATTCGTTTGTAGATTTTACCAATTGATTTTACTTAGTTTTAACTCTTCTACCCATACCGATGTGATATATATTTACATTGGTACATATTAATATTGACTTAATATTTATGATACCTTTAGAAAATACGGAATTATTAATGAAAATAATTGATTCCAATTTTTAATATTCAATTTCAATATGAAAGAAAAATTACTAATACAACCTAGATAAAAAAATTTATTTTAGAAAAATTTATTTTTAATCTAAATATGCCATTGAGGAAAAATAATATATACATATGATTACTATGTAATTAATAAAACTATTTAGGATTATGGGAATAATATTTTTTACATATCAATTTTTAAAATAATTGGTTGTACATTAAAATTATTGTATTTAGTGAGGTGAAAGTAGTGTTTTACATAAATCGATATTTATCACCATTGAATGTAAAATAAAACATTTTGTGAAAATACCACAAATTATACTTAAACCTATTTTGAGAAGATAAATTCAATAATGAAATATATTTTTTCAAATACATATCATATATTTTCAATAAATTAATTATAAAAAAATATAAATGAAAATAATTTTTATCATAAATTAACTTTTTGAAGGATTAAATGATTTTATAATAACTATAGTTATTAATTCATAATAATTAAACAATAAATGATTATTTATATTGAATTATATATATATTTCAAAATAATTTAAATATTATTCAAACTTTTTAATTCAGAATTATTGTTATAATTTTCATATATACAAATAATAAGTTGTGGTTCATTTAAACTCATTGTTGTTTATCCTGAATTCAATTGATCATTTAATTTCACTAAAAATATTGTGATATTATATTACCCACCATTAATTAATTATTTACTCATAATTTGAATATGAAAATGAAAAGAATATATATTATATTTTAAATATACTTTGATAAAAACCCACATTATAAAAAAGAATAATAAATATTACATTGTAAAATTGGTATAGATACACAAAATGTTCATCTTTATTATATCAAAACTAGGATTCTATATAGAATAAAAATAAAGTGATTTTAAAAAATATCCATTATGAAATAGATGGAAATCCATATACATATATATAATGATTGAGATCGTTGATAAAATGAAACTACTTGACCCATTAAATGTTAATAACCTCAAAATATTGACATAAAGAGAAAAAAAAGTATATTAATTCATTATATATAAATATATTAGGATAATTTTTATAATATGATTGAAAAATAGTTTAGCAATTCACTTACAATATAAATAATGAAAATATTTAAATATACTTACAAAACATGAAACATTTCATCCATATACTAATTTTCACCTTAATCTCATCTTATTTTACACTCAATTATTTTTCAAGATTCAATTTCCATGAATTAGGCTGAAAAATAAAAACTAATGAATCATGTATTTATACAAGGATGATATGATATTACCAGTTTAATTATTCATTACCCAAAATTAAAAAGGACGTCGCAATTTAACATTACTCATAAAATAAATAATCTTTTAAAAAAAGATAGAAAATTAATAAATAAGGCCTAACAATAACTCGAGAAATGTTATTTTTATATCATTTTACAAATAAATAACCAAAATCATTCAAAAAATTTAGAAACCATGTTGGAATCTAAATATTTTATAGAATTCATCACTTATTCTTCTAAGAAAAATTAAATAGTTACCTCCCATCAGTAGTATTTAATAATAAATTAATATACCCATACATCAGATTATATAATAATAAAATCTATAGGATAGATTAATTATTTTCATAAATAACCTATATCCCCCAAAGGACATATTAAAATTATATAATCATATATAAGATAATTCTTCCAATATTTCTAAAAAAATAAATTTAATAAAATCACAATTAAATAATGTTTTGACCAAAATTGAAATATAATAAAATTAATTATACATCCTTAGAAATAGAACATCATTGTTTTGAGGTAAGAAATTATGTTAAGTATAAGTTACATATACCTCACACACTAAAATGTCTACTAAAATATAATTAATCACTATAAAATATCAACATACAATATTTCAAAAAACCTATCCGGTTTATTTAACAAATGAAAAAAATGTAAAATTCTAATCCCATTATTGTATACAAAACAAATATATTAACCGCACCAGAAAACATAAAAATATCAATCATTATTGAAATATTTCTTTTGATACATGTGATAATATCATTGAACAAATACTCTAGAATGCTATCCTAAAAATAGTGTCATTAAATTTATATCATTTATATAAATAAACATGAACCATAATAAAATTTCAAAAAATAATGAATCAATTGTAAATATTTGGTCTCTTACAATCCAAAATTCCATATATGTATAGTGTTTTAAATAATTGTGGCCAACTCATACATAATAATACCCAATTCATCAATTGGGTATTTTTATAAATATATGATCATTTATTAATAAATATTAATTATTCAATACAAAATAATAGGCTCCTAAAAATTAATCTATTTTAAAGAAAATAAATTTTAAAAAATTCCACATTACGTAGTCAATTGTAAAAATAAGAAGGATGTCCTAAAATTCTTAATAAATGTAAAACTAAGCATCAATAATTAAAGGTAATAAATTATCATAATTTATGAATAGGGTGTGATTATATAATCAATGAGTATGAGGATAAAATATGATAATTAATAACCATAAATATATAGATCATTAAAAATGTGATATATAATAACTCATAATCAAAGACAAGTGTCATGAGAATAAATAATCAAGATCTTTATGATAGTATTTTTCATTGAAAAAAATCAATTAATATTCATAATATTCACCGAAAAAGTTTTTTATACAATAAAAGCATCATTATATCACTCATAATATAACTTATATTGTTTAAATAATCAATAAAAACCCTTTAGAATCATTATTTAGAGAAAATAATTGTCACAACCGGTCGTCGAGGCCCGTGCCGTGACTACCCCAAGCCCACATTCCATAGCCCAGGGGCTGGCGACTAGCACCAAAGGCGTAAATCCCAAATATGGGAAGACATTATCTTTATGGATGTATAAAAACACAATAGAGTACACAACATGAAGTAAACACTATGTAAAATTGAATACAAAGAGTGTGATGGAAAGTAAATGGGCCAGTATACAAACCCAACTAAACAACAAGTAAAAATAAAGGGATAAACCACTAAAATTAAAGAGCAACTCCAAGATCATCCTCTGGGGATTCCTACCTGAAGGGTCGGTACATATTTCCACCTTAGTACCCACGTTCTTCAGTCTCCACTGTGTGCCAACTCGTCACAAGTTCCACCTCTAGGTATCGTCCAGTCATGGCGCTCTCCGCCTCCGTCAGCGTTGTTCGACGTCTTCATCCAACACAACGAGGTACATGCATAGCCCATGCTGGGTTGAGTATAACGATACTCAGTAAGGAAACCATGACCCTCAATATCTCACCAAAAATACACAAAGGATAAACCATAGTAGAAAGATACAATCACAAAGTATCAACCAACCCTACTTAGGTTTATGACCATATGTATACCTATGTTTCCAATCACAGTCTGGCTCCGACTCTCAAGCCCTAGCACAAACCATTCAGGAAAAGAAGTAAGTGAATCACCACGTTAATAATGGTTGAAATACATTACTTTTCTCACACAGGTATACAACTCACAAATAGAGGTAGATATTATTAGATGTAGCCTCTGATTCATCTCCTCTGATGAACCCACGTAGGATCCTGGAACAATATCAGCACTATCGAACCCACATAGGATCCTGGAACAGTAGTCATCACTAACGAACCCACATAGGATCCTGGTACATAAGTCACTACTGTCGAACCCATGGAGGATCCCGATACAGGAGACTTCACAGTCGAACCCACGTAGGATGCCGGTACATAAGTCGCTGTTGTCGAACCCATGGGCGATCCCTGAACAGAAGTCATCACTGTCGAACCAACATAGAATCCTGATACAGAAGATGATGCTATCAAACCCATGGAGGATCCTAGTACAAAATTTGTCACTGTCAATCCCACATAGGATCTTGGTATATAAGTCATCACTGTCGAACCCACAAAGGATCATGGAACAATAGTAGGTCCTCGTAGGATCCTATCATCTCGGTCACAGCCAGCCACTGGGTTCCCACACACAGCATGTTCAAATCCAGGAGGGTCCGCTCCTAAATTCATGTTTAAATACATAAACTATCACGAATTCAAAATTTTATGTATCCAGTAGGTTCATCTCATCATAAAGAACCCAACGCGATAGACGGTACATCAATCGGACACTCGGTCTGTGAGTTGTTGGCATTTCTGTTTCTGGGGCCCTGTTGGTTTTTAGGCTCAAACCAACTTATCCGTACTCCAAATACTTCTGAAAATCAAGTATAGTATTCCAAAATAAACATTTCTCATCAAAATAAATCCAACATAGTTGACGACACGTCAATCGGACGTCTGGTCCTTATGTTAAAAGCGTTAACACTTTGAGGGCCAGGTTGGTTTCGGGATCGAACCAACCCGGACGTATCAAAAATTCAACAAAAAAACCTTATGTGTGATATACCAAATCGACTATATCGATCCCAGGAATTCAATGCAACTAACGGTGCGTCGATTTGAGGTCTGTAGCTCATGTTATGGGCGAAAAACCGAATTTTGTCCGAAAAGGGGGGTTTGGGACCGGTCCGACCCAGCCAAACCCACACCGGGTCCTCCCGAACCGAGCCAAACCGACCGGAGTCTGTGTCTCTCCTGGTAGGGCACGGCCCAGTCTGGCAGTTGTGGCCCGACCCGCTCGGCTGGCGGCCTGACCCCCGCGGTAGGTGGCCTGGCCCGAGCGCAGGCGGACTCTCCCACTTATGGTTCTTGATGCGTGATTTGTTGGGAGACAGATGAACGGAAGGGAAAAATTTATTTGAGTCCATCACAGTAATGAGTGGGACCCAAATAAGTCATAGTCGAAGACAAGAGATAAAATGGACCACCAGAATGAAACTAGTGGCCCGCGGAAGATCGTGGTGGCCTTGGATTCCGGCGCAACGGCGCCAATGACCGGAGGCGGTGGCCTGCACCGGTCGGCCTCCTGGGAGAATCAGCGCCCCTCGTATGCCTCCGGTAGAATACCGCCTTGGTGCAGTCCATGTCGGTAGAGCGGAACCGGTGCCCCGCGGGCTCCATGGAAGAAAGGCTGCTCCATCTTGCGCTGCCGTTTCGTAAGACATCCCCCCCCCCCCCCGCACCGCTCGGCCAGCTGGCCAAACCATGGCCGGCCACCGAGCTGGGCTTCCTACCACGCAGGCCGGGACTCCCTCGCGTTGTCCTTTCTATATCCACTGGGTCGGGCCATGCCCAACCGGGATGGACCCTTACCCGGGTCGGGTCAGATCGGACCCAGACCCCCCTCTTGGGACAACATTCAGTTTTTCACCCATAACATGAGTTTCTAACATAAAAATGATGCACCTTAAGTTTCTTTGTATTCCATTGATCGAGACGGTCGATTTGGTATATCACAGTCAAGGTTTTGGTGAAATTTTGGTATGTCCGGGTGGTTCGATCCCGAAACCAACCGGGCCCTCAGAGCATAAACACTTTTAACTTATGGACCGGACGTCCGATTGATATTCCGTAAACTACATTGGATTTATTTTGATGAGAAGGTTCTATTGGAATACTCTAAATGAGGTTTGGACATTGTTGGAGTATGGTCAGGTAGGTTTGAGCCTAAAAAGCAACCGGGCCCCGGAAACAGAAATGCCAATAACGCACAGACCAGTCGTCCGATTGACACACCGTCTGTCGCATTGGGTTCCTTATGATGTGACAAAACTACTAGATACATAAACATAGGAGATAGTTATAGTTGATGTATCAACACTTTAATTAAGGACTGCACCCTCCTGGATTCGAGCATGCTATGTGTGGGAACCCAATGGCTGGCTGTAACCGAGATGATAGGATCCTACGTATACCTACTACTGTTCCAGGATCCTCTGTGGGTTAGGTATTGACGACTTATGTACCAGGATCCTACGTGGGTTTGACAATGATGAATTCTGTTCGAGGATCCTCTATGGTTTCAACAGCAGCCACTTCTATACCAGGATCCATCATGGGTTCGACATTGACGACTACTATTCCAGGATCTTACATCGGTTCGACAGTGCTGATATTGCTCCAGGATCCTATGTGGGTTCGTCAGAGGAGACGAATCAGAGGATACATATAATCATATTTACCCCTCATTGTGAGTTGTATACCTGGGTGAGTTGAGTCACGGAGTTAAACCATTATCAACATGGTGATTTACTTACTTCCCTTGTGGAATTGTTTGTGCTTGGGCTTGATAGTTGGATCTGGACAGTGATTGGTAACATAGGCATATGTAAGGGAATATACCTAAGTATGGTTGGTTGAAACATTGTGATTGTATCTTTCTATTGTGTTTTATCATTTGTGGATTTTTGGTGAGACTGTGAGGGTCTTTGGGTCCTTATTAAGTATCCATATACTCCCCCCTACACGGGCTATGCCCGCACCTCATTGTGTTGGATGCAGACAACTGACAGTGCTAACGAAGGCCGAGTGCGCCACATGTGTATGATACCTGGAGGTGGACCATGTGATGAGTTGGCACACAGTGGAGACTGAAAGATGAGGGTGCTGAGGTGGCCATCTGTAATTACCCTTCACGTAGGAATCCCCAGAGGATGATCTATGATCTACACTTTACTATCATCTGTTTTTCCCATTACATATACTTGTTTTTCAGTTGGGTCTCTAAATTGGCCCATTTACTTTCCATCACTCTTTTTATTCAGTTTCACTTTTTGTTTACTTCTTTTTGCGTACTCTATTGTGTTTGTTTACTTTAATAAAGGCAATTCCTACCCATCTTAGGGACTGATGCCTTTGGTTCTAGTCGCCAGCCCCTAGACTATGGAAGGTAGGCTTGGGGAAGTCACAACACGGGCCCCAAGTATGGGTCGTGAAACATTTGTATCAATATAGTCAGTTCTACCATAAAACTCAGGACTCTAATCTTTCTTTTATAGGAAGAAATTGTGTTAAGAGTATTGAGTGTGGTTTTCAGTCCAGGGAGTCCAGTGTTGGTGTGGAAGCCGACGTATCCCTACACCAGGACCCTGACCTCTGAATTCTAACTCCATGCACGAAAAAACTAATTGTGTGTGTGTTTCCATTGAAAATTTTTCATTGTGATTACTTAGTTTCATCTCACTAGGTATAATGTTTTAACTGTGGTGCACCTATTTCTTTTCAGGATGGCCCCACAAAGGGAGGAAGGTAGGGATCCGAGTGATGTACATGATGGTAGCCCACCGAGCGATGAGGATTCGGTGTAGGGAAACATCTCAGCAGAGTCACCAGTGGTACCAAAACCCACTGGGACACTGATACCACCAGCTCCAGCAACAGATAGTGCATTCTATTTGAGTGTGTTGCATGAGTTACAGCTCCAGATACCACCCAAGATCTTGGGAGAGATGGACCCTCATGCAGCTATGAATTGTTTGGGGGATATTGTGAGAGTTTTCATATTGGTAGGGACACCAGATGACCTCATGCTGATCCTTGTCGAGAGTCTCCTGCAGGTAGCGGTAGGTAGATGGTGGATCCTAATGCTCCATGTGCATGATGAGGCATCACTACTCTATACAGACTTCGAGAGCCTATTTTGGGCAGTGTTTGTACCAGCCACCCTTTATGCAGTGCAGATTCAGAAGTTACTTCATCTGCAGCAGGGCAACATGACATTAGCTTTGTACCTAGTGAGTTTCACTAACGTCTTGTGCTACTCTACGGATATGGTATGTGTCCCATTCCTTAGGGCCCGAACGATTGAGCAGGGACTCAGGCATGAGATTAGGGATTCAATGATCTCCCTCAACATTCTGATGCATGTGGGTGTACTAGAGATAGCCCTTATAATGGAGAGATTTCTCGCTGAGCAATCACCAGTAGCGCGACCCACCACAGGGCGAAACATATCAGAATATTATGAAGCTGGCAGTAGAAAGATGACGCAGGGGTCTAAGAGGACCAGACACAGAGGTGGTCAAATGCACGACTCAGGTTCGGTTGTGTGGGGAACACGAAACAAATCTAGCCACATGAGGTACAAGCAGTGCTATGCATGCGACAAGTAGGGTTACATGGCTCGAGACTGCCCGACCCACCCAACAGTTGAGCAGAAGGCAGTAGAAGGACCTCCTAGGTAGAGGTAGAGGTTCGACTATGGCAGTCAACCGAGAGAAGACAGACGTGGAACAGGAGATGTCAAAGTAGTAGGTTGTGTATGGAATTTCAAAGCCCTACCACCACCACCACCAGGATTTCCACCCTGACTGCAGGGAACAAGTGTACATTGGAGAGCCCAGCTTCAGGTAACCGAGGCCTACGAACATAGTACTCCGGGAGCAGGTGGATCGGAGCAGGACCAGTTCCAGGCATAGATTCCTTTGTTCATGAATCTTCAAGCTTTGTTGATTTCATTTTTTGTGGCAGCATTGTGTCTTTGTTCTTTGAGATTTTGTAATAAAAGACAATTGTCCTTGTGATGTGTTATTTCCTACCTTTTGTGTGGATTTTACTATGAGAATCCGGATAAAACTGTTGACTTGACCATAATTTTCGAGATTCCTACTGGAAGAGACCAAGGGACCACACACTAATAACGACAATGTTACTGAACCTTTGGTGGTGAGAGTAACAGTTGGATATCTTGGTATTAGTGTAGAGGCCTTACGACTTCGTCCTTGCCAGGAATTAGTACTATTCATGTCAACATATACTGTATTGGGAAATGGGCATGGTTTATCTAGGGGATGAGACCAGATATCACATTTTTGTCAAAGGATAAATCTTAGAAGCTCTGGTAAGATGCATGAGAAGAAGGGTGTAGATGAGTTATTTTAAATTGGGTAGTCCCACCCATATTTCATTGGGTAAATGCTTTATAGTCTACTATAATCACCAGAGTCACGGGTAAATCTTCCCATAGAAGGACTTGTTCCTGAGACATCGATGATGGCTCGGGTTCTTCCAAGACTATGACTTCGAGATAGTATATACTCATGGGAAGGGGAACGTTGAATAAAATTCTATCAGCAAGAGAACGTGCATTCAATTTCTAGGAGAAGCGACAGAGCAGCTGGACAAGTTTTAAATATCCTTTGTGTATGAGAGATGAGATATCCATGGACTTTGTGACGGGTCTTCCATGCACGTCCAGGGGACACATCTCAGTTTGGGGGATCATCGAATGACTTACGATGTCGGCCAACTTCTTATCGACCAGAGATTGTACGAGTTACCACTCGAGAGGTGCAGGTCATTCAGGAGACATCGACCTCTAGAATCCGAGGATGGTGACCACATCTCTTCACGAGTCTCTCCTCGACAAGGTATATAGTGATTTGTCCAAGGCGTCATGTTATCTGTATGATTTATCAGACCATTGCAGGTCCCTAGCAGAGTAGGCGAGGTGGCTTACCGCCTGGCCCTTTCACCTCAGTTGCATCAGGTGCATGACGTCTTCCACATATCTCAGCTAAGGAGATATGTGCATGAACCATCCCACATCATTGACCATGGTGATCTGGACATTGATAATAGGGCGACATTCACAGAGGTTTTAGTGGAGATAGATTATTTACATGAGCGGGTCCTACGTGGATGGTCGATACCTCTAGTTCACGTTCGCTGGCATCACGGGTACCTCCAGGAGGGCACATGGGAGAGGGAGGCTCTGATGCATTCTCAGTACCCCATTTTATTTTCCTAGATTGTGTGGTAGCAATACGGGTATGTAAAGCCATGATGTAGGGGTAATGTAAAGAGCCAGAAATTTCAAGGGAATTTTTTTCATCATTCTTTAGAATTTTACGTGTTGTCAATTTCTGACAGCGCCTAATTCCGAGGCCCGGTGTGCTCAAAATAAATTTATGATGTTTTTTTGGTACATTAAGAAAACGTACGTGCAGGTTTTCATATCATTCTAACCGGTGCTTGGAATTGAATTTTGAGGACACCGATGAACTCGCAGTGCTGGTATTCGCTTAAGGGGACCTTTATCGCAGTTGTGTTTTGTACAGTTTAAATGTTAATTTTGGGGATTCATTATAATTTAGATAGAAATTATGTGTTACATAATTTTTGTTAAGGGTTACTTATTTTTTCTAACAAGGAGTTTGAGGTAGGGCCCACACCCCACATAACCACCCATGAGAGGATATTGTGTGGTGGGCCCACCCGAACAAAAACCTTTTCAACTACCCTTGAAACTCCCCATTAACACAACTTATTTAATTTGAAACCTCCCCTCTTTAAATTGGACTCTCCACCTCCTCTTAGATTTGAATTTTTAACCATTCATTTGAATTAATTAAATAAGTCGCCTCGTTTAATTGAGAAAAACCATGTGTTGTTGAGCGAAAATTTAATAGAGATCACCGCTATTTCTTTTATAGGGGAATAATCCTTGGAATGTCTAGATAGAGAAGAGATTTATACTTCCAATGAAGAACCGCCGAAGAACGATGAACTTCTCCTTCGATATTCCGCCATGACAATAGGGAAGGAGCCACCCGAAAGGATCGCTGATGACACACCATCCTTAGTTCCTTCTTCCCTGACGTCAGTGAATTGACACCACCTCCCCATGACTCGGTCTATGATGAACGAACCATGATTCAAGGTTGGGGGTTTTTGTATAATTTTATATATGTGTATTATACGATCGAACTTGGGAGATTTAATGATGAATTATTGTTTGAGCCTCTAACGCGGAGGGCTCAAGCTAACAAACAATTCCTGACCCTCCAATTTATTTTCCATGAGGAAAAATTTGTTGTGCGATAGATGAACTGATAGAAAATGTTGATTTGAGGCCATTGTAGTGAATTGATGGACCTGAGGAGGCCGTCGGAGCTGATGGGAGCTAAAACGGACCATTATAATGACTCCGGTGGCCCGCAGAAGATCGCGGGGGTGTGGGTCACCTGCGTGGCGGTTCCAACGACCAGATGCGGTGGCCGACACTGGCCGGCCTCCAGAGGCAGCAGCTCCCCTCCATGCCATCGGCAGAAGACAGTCGTGGCACCGACAACAGCTGCTGAGCGCAACCAGCATCCGCGGGTCCATGGACGACATGTGTCGGCAGCTTGCACCTCCGTTTCATGAAACTGAGGGGATGTGCCACCCCCTTGCTCTTCTCATCCAGCGGGCCGAGCCGTGGCGGTCCATCGAGCTGGGCCTCCTGGGCGGTGGCCAGGCAATCGACGCGTGGGTTAGGCCGCCTTCCACGTGAGTATGGCCGCCTGCCGCATGGTTCTGGCCGCCAGCCACGCGGTTCGGGCCGCCCTCATGCGGACTGGGACACATCTTCTATGTCGGACCGGGACCCGGGTCCAGTTGGGCCGGTTCAGGATGACCCAAGGTGGCTTGGGTCAGGTAGGTCTGTACCCAGACCCCCCTCATCAGACAACATTCGATTTTCCACCCATAACTTGAGATGCTGACCTTAGATCGACACACCATCAGTTGCGTTGGGTTTCATGAATCGACACGATCAATTCGTTATAACAAACTAAAGGTTTTTGAAAAGTTTTTGTATGGCTGGGTGGGTTTGATCTCGAAACCAACAGGGCCCTCGGAGAGAAAATGCTTTTGACTTTATTACTGGGCATCCGGTTGACGTGTCGTCTTCTACGTTGGATTTATTTTGATGAGAAGGTTCTTTTGGCATACTATACATCATATTCGGCCATAGATGGAGTACGGTAGGGTTGTTTTGAGCCTAAAAATCAACCGGGTCCCTAGAACAGAAATGCCAATAACTCACAGATAGCACGTCTGATTGATGCCTCGTTTGTCATGTTGGGTTCCTAATGATGAGACAGAACTACTGGATATATAAACACCGTACATCGTGATAGTTGATGTTTCGACACTTGACTTGAAGAGTGGACCCTACCAGATTCGAGCATGCTGTGTATAGGAACCCAATGGATGGCTGCGACCGAGATGCAATGATCCTACATGGACCAACTACTGTTCCAAGATCCTCTATGGGTTTGACAATGAGAAATTATATATCCAGATTATACGTGGGTTCGACAGTGACTAATTTTATATCGGGATCCTACGTGGGTTCGATAATAGTAAATTATGTATCGGGATCCTACGTGGGTTCGATAGTGACGACTTCTGTTCCAGTACCCTACGTGGGTTCGACAACACTGATATTGTTCCGGGATCCTACGTGGGTTCGTCAAAGGAGATGAATCAGATGATACATATAATCATATCTACCCCTCTTCTTGAGTTGTATACATGTGTGATTGGAGTCATGTCTTTTAACCATTATCAATATGGGGATTGACTTACTTCCTTTGTGGAATGATTTGTGCTTGGGCTCAAGTGTTGGAGGCAGACTGTGATTGGTAACTTATCTATATGTATAGGCATATACCTAAGTAGGGTTGGTTGTTACTTTGTGATTGTATCATTCTACTGGGGTCTATCCATTATAGATTTCTTGTGAGACCATGAGGGTCTTGGGGTCCTTTATAAGCATCGTTATACTCACTCATGCATGGGCTATTCCCACACCTCATTATATTGGATGAAGATGACAGGCAGCGCTAACGGAAGCCGAGAGCGCCACAAATGGACGGTACCCGGAGGTGGACCTTGCGACGAGTCGGCAAACGGTTGAGACAGACAGACATGGGTGCTGAGGTGGCCATATGTACCTACCCATCAATTATGAATCCCCAGATGATGATCCAAGAGTTTCTCTTTACTTTAATTTTTTTGTCCCTTTACGTGTACTTGTTGTTCAGTTGGGTTTGTATACTAGCCCATTTATTTTCTATCTCACTCTTTGTATTCAGTTTTACATATTTTTTACATCATGTTGTATAGTCTGTTGTGTTTTTTACATTCATATAGGCAATTCCCTCCCAGCATAGGGATTTATGCCTTTGGTTCTAGTTGCCAGCCCCTTGCCTATGGAAGGCGGGCTTGGTGTAGTCACGATATTGACCCCAGGACGGGTCATGAAAATAATATTTAACTAATGAATTTGAGGGCTATAACAAACCCACCCATAATTGGAATATAATTTTACCACATTTAGTTAGTATAAAAAACCACAATTCCTTGATTTATATACAAACCATATGTAATTAAAAATTATTTTACAAGAACTATAACATCAGTAATGTTTATAATGAATTAATTTTATTATAATCTCATTAACATATTGACATTCCATTTTATAACATTATTTACCCATTTAGACGAAACGATATCCATGAAAATCTCAATGATTTAAATATAATCCATCCATATAATGAATAAGGATGATATCATTATAACATATCCTCACTAGAAAATTTGTAAAATCATTGGTTGAAGTCATTAACGAATTTATATAAAGTTAAAACATCACTATAATCATTATTTATTAAATATAACCATTCATATTAAAATTCACATTAAAAAAATATATAATACATGGAAGAAAATTTATATTGGAAAGAACCATTGTAATTTGTAAATGAAGATTAAAATAATTTAATGCCTATAGTAGTGGAAAATTATAATCATGATGTAATTTTTTTAGAATGGTTATCTTTACATCATGTTTAAAAAGTACCTTGTTTATACTAAAAAATGTTACAGAGGAACAAAAATTGGACACCCAAATATTAGTTGAAAAATAAGGTTGAAGAATTTTAAGAAAGAGGCTGTTTTAAATAAAATCACAAAAAAAAAATACATTTCATATGGATCAACATTTTCACCCAAACCATAATAAAACTTTTCACTAGAAACACTGATTGCTATTTAGGTTGTGAGTTTTTGTGTTACTTTATCATTGCAAAATATATATCCTAGACCAATTTATCATCCAAATAATTTTTTACCGCCCTTGTATGGAATCAATGCCATTATTGGAATATGAAGAAGAGTCGGTGGGCACATTACCTTGAACATTAGAGTAACATTTTCTAGTCATACCCTTTGGGGGATAAGTATCTTCCGTCTATGGCTTCCCGTGATCAACAACATCATCAATAGGGTCATTACCGATACTCAATGTTTGAGGGGAGTTTCATTTTGTCTTCTTTTCATCATCAATAACATTTTCCGATTTATTAGAGACATTCTAAGACCACTACAATTTCTAAATCTCATAATGGATTATAATTTCTCATTAAATAGTATCATGATCCCCATATAAATTCTACACAAGACCATTTGACCCTATTTAATAAACATTGATAATATTTTTTTTAAACCTTATTGAAAAATAGAAAACATGTGTAGACAAAATTTAAAAAATCCATGTAAATAGTCTAAAAATTTATTGAAAACATTTAATAAAAATATATATGAATGAAAGCGTATTAATAATCACAAAGGGGAAATGAATTAATATTCTCATAAAAGCATTTTCAGATTCATTATGGGTAAAAATGATAAAACATTTTAAAAATACACTCATGAAATATCTACTATAGATATAAGTGAAAATGATATATAATATTAGTAATATATAATTGTTTAAAATAAATAAAAACAAAAAAATCATGATGGAAAAAATACTAAAAAATTTAATTGAATTTGTTTTCATATTTTACATTTTAAAACAAATTAACGAATAACATCAAATTAATTTTTAAATATTAGAATCATAAGAAGAGTTATGTTATAAAATGTTGAAGTGGTGGTATTTACACATAGAAAATTAGATAGATGGATAACGTAATTTGATATACCAATTAATGATAATATTAGGCAAATAACCATTAAAACAATCATATAATCTTTTTGAGAATTGATAGATGGAGTTATTATGTTTAACGAATCTAAATCGAAATAGAACGTGTTGAAATAAAATGTAATTTATAATGAGGAAATTTTTCCCATAATCATGAGATAATATAATCAATTGAGTTGATTTAAAACCCAATAAATTATTATTGAGACAAGAAACACCATTGGATGAAAAAATAATAGTTTAAATTTAAAATAAATTACATTAAAAACCTATTTGATGAAATAGGTTTGAATTGTAATAGGGGAAACATAATCATTGAATTCATTAAAATTTACTTATGATACAAATATATAAATTTAAATATAAACTACAATTATTTATGACTAATTTGTGATATAACATGTACAATTATAGCCATATACACTATATAAGAGTAATTTGTTGAATAATCATCAAATTATCCACAATGAAGGGTATTTGAGATGAAATCTCATACCACATGGTAACGTTCATGCAATATACATGTTGATGAAATAACTACAATTGAAACATAAAATCCTATTATGAATGGAGTATTTTATATATTACATAGAAACAATATTGTATATACATTTCTTGAAAGATTATACGATCATTACAGAAAAATATGCCTCAATGAATGTAAATTGATATGAAATCACATACATCATATCAAGACGTAAACTTCATGTATCTAAATTACTATATAATAAATATATATCAATTATATACTTTTTAATAACATTTTTCATGTTTAGTAAAAAATCAGTGAAACAATGTATCTTTTATTTTTAGGTTATAAATTTTTACGTAAATACTTAATTCCACATTATGTATTTTTGGGATTTTTTGTTCACAATTTTAAAATGACATTGTTTGTTTACCATGGATAAAGAAACATTATTCTATAATCACTAGAATGATACTAATGAAATAATAATAATTTTTATTAATCATTTATAAATATTATATTATACTTGAAATTGGGATAAAAAAATGAACTACATTACAGTCATAGAGATGGTAGGTCATTTGTACCCATTATTAATGTTTAATTTATTAACTAGTTCGGTCGAAAAAATAGATGCATTATTTTATATATATATATTTATTATTATATAATAATTTAATAAAAATTTAATTATATAATGTTATATATAAAATCAATGTGATGTGGTTATGAAAAATGAATAGCATAGCTTCATTGATGTGGTAATCTAAAAGTATTCATAAAAAGGTTATAAAAATAAAATGAATATATAGTTATTAAAATATATAATTCCTATCAATATAACATTATAATTTTTATATTAAAATAATATTAATACACTAAATAGGTAATTATAACTATAAATGGGGGTAGTGATGGAAAAAAAATTAACTCAATTCTCGAGGAAGTAGTCATCCATAAAATGAACAATAATTGCATTTCATATTTGAAAAATAATGGTAATGATATAGTTATTGATATTAACATTAAAAAATCATAGCATATATAATGTATTGTTATATTATTCATTAATATTAGAGGATGATTTTAATTATGGGTAAGAATAAGTAAATAAAATAAAACCTATTAGATATTATACCTCTTCTTAAGAAAACATGTTATGATTTAAAAATTAATCCCACAATGGATTGTAATTATCCAATAATAGGATCACGTAATTGTAAATAGAGACTTTAGAATGGTATTTGGGGAATTAATGTGTAATATATAATTCAAAATTGTTGTGATAAATATTTGAGGTGGGTGGCCTTTTATAAGTGTGAGTAGTGTTATTTTTGGATTATCATAAACATTAAAACAATATAATATGAAGTCCATGGACATATAGTAAAAAAATTGTAATCATATTGAATTAAATACATTTTAGTATTGAACTAAAGAAATAAATATTTTTTATATAAGTGTTCAGTACATTTTAGTCCCAATAAAATATTTAATCCACTTTAAAATCATGTTAACCATAACTGTGATAACATTATTTTTTACCATTATAACTCATTAATATGTTTTGAAATAAAAGGAAAATTTTATTAAAATTATGTATTATTTTTCTTGATTTTGAAAAAAATTATCCTAGTTAATATTATTATGTGGTAAAATATACTTTTAATATGTGAATATAAAAAAAGAAATACCCAATATTGAAAAATAGAAAATTTATACATAAAAATATTAATTCCTTGAAATAAATAAATTAATTGGTTTACATTAATAATTATTTCTAATAAATAAATTATTAGGATTTTATAAATTATATTAAAGAAACAAAATTCATTCTCAAAACATAGATTAAATTAAAAGACACAAAATTAATTAAAATTTTGAATAAAATATAACTTCTCATTTAAGAAATCAACATTGTGTACCAAAATATAGAATAATGACTTTGAATTCATTATTTCTCACTAATATATTATATTTCTCTCAAAAATATATTCAAATAAAAAATAATGTTTTATTAAATATTTTAAAGCATTACCTCATGATTTGAGCCGAGTTTTACCACTTTTACCCTTACCGCAATGACAAATTATAACTCCGTTTGTGATTTATATTGAAGAAAAATAGATGTGTACTATATTAAAAAATTTACATTCCTAATTATAAAAATTAAATCCAATTATTACTTTAAAATTTTTATTTTAATTTAAAATGATATACAATTAAAATTTGAAACGCATGGAAAACCAGTTTTTAGAGAAATGTTTTTTTTTCACCATAAAAATAACTTAATACAAAATATAGTAAGATAAAAACTTAAAAAATAAGTAGACAGATTATTTATAAATTAAATTAATATTAAATTAAATAATCCTAAATTTTAAATCATTCTGGTGAATAGAAATGACTTTATTTAATGTAATCAAATGTGAGTTTTATAAAAATGTGCACCTTACACTTTTTAGTGAAAAATAATTATTTTTTGAAAATACAAAATGATAATCTACTTATTAATATTATATTTCAAATTTAAATATAATATCCATTTTATAATTTATCTTTACTCATTTTTAATGATATATTATATGATACAAAAATTAAAAACATCATTGTTCAAAAATATATTTTTTGATGAATAATAAAATTTTAATTAAAATATGGGATTTAAATGCATTGAATAAATAAATATAGTTTTATTAAATATTATATTTGTATATATTCCACAATGAAGTTAATTCAATTTAATAAATTTTTTTTTTTCAATAACATATTTGAGGACATGTGAGAAACCAAATGTTCCCACACACAAAAAATAACCACAAAAAAGTGATCACATGGTCCTCAAGGGTGAGGAAAAATATGTAATAAAAACTAATATAAACATAACCCAATACCACTAAGTTATGTAAATATCCATTTCATCTATTACATGAACATTAATCTGATATTACATTATATTCCATGTTTTAATATAATTCTCTAAAGATATCTTCCTTTCATTGAATCCTCATATCAAATTGAAATCTTGTTTTTCAATCATCTTCCTTTTATCCACATTAATATATACCTTAATCACTCTCTCGTGCATATTATTGACTAACACTTTTGAAGAATTACTATTTAGGAATTATTCTAACATTTACTCACTATAATTAAGAAAAATTTTCAAATGTTTCTTTCTATCATATTCTATTTGTCCCCACTCCATATTTGAGCACTTACCCAACACTGTAAATTCCTTCACATTTTCTCCAACCTCATGTACTTTACTACCCTAGGTCTGAATCTGGTTTCCATTCTTACTTTAACCCAAATTTACATCTTTATAACCTCTAAATCAATTAATAAAAAATAAAATTTATATATAAAAATTAAAATTTCTTGGTTTATATAATCCAGACATGGTGTATATTGTACAATATTGAAAATATAAATCCTATTAAATAATAAATATATTGATGGATTTAATAGTTATTGGGTAATTTTGAATTCATAATTATCTTAGAATTATTAATTATATCTTAAAAATACACTCAAATAAATTTTAATATTTCTAATATCTTCAAGGATGATGTCATCTTGAAACATAAACTCTTTGGATGAATATTTCATAAAGGAAATTTCATTCTTAAATTTTTAGATGATTTTAATTAATATTTTCTAATATATTATTTTCCATTTGTAAAATTCTCCTCTAACATTATTTGGGAACACATTATATAATATATATACATAAAATTGGGTATTTTCATGAATTACAATGGGGAGAAAGAGAGTATTTTTATATATTTATGGGTGATATGAAGTAAGTTAAAATTTATATGTGATTGAAAAACAAAGTGGAGTATCTTTCCAAAACTATCCTTTTAATGAAATTATTTAAAGGACTTTTATTGTGAATTTCTACACAGGGGGTATTACTGCGTTGAATGAATAATTATCAGACATTGTAACTATAGTTTAAAAAAATTCAACTTTTCATATATTTTTAAATTTCAAAATTTATTATCTATAATGTTCATAATACCTTTTTTGTAATGATTTTTTAAAATATAATTATTTAAACATTTATCCATATGAGATATCTAATGTATATTAGAATGAAATGTATGTTCTATATCATATGAATTAATACCATAATTATTTATATATGGATTATAATTTCCATATGACAATGTAAAATAAATGATACTAGATTGCATTTTTAAAATAATAAAAAATTGACTTTAACAGATATATAAATGATATGTCAACATAAAAATATTTATGAATACTTCCTGATTAATAAAATTATACATTATAAACTAATAGTATATTCATTTTTATCAGAACTAATGTTCAAAAACTAGAGTCGTGCATATCATTATTATCATAATATAGAGAAGTTATGATAAAAATTCCAATTGATGAAGGAAATTTTTTATATTATATTTCATCGGCCTACATAAATTTCATAATAATAACATTATAGTTGACATATAAATAATGTACCATGAACACGGAGAACATATATTTTTATTTGTCAACATTAATGATTATTTATTTTGTTAATTGTTTTGAAATATCTTTTAACTTAAGAGTGATTCCTTCTATAATTTTAGAGGTTTTTCTTTAAAGAATTATTTTTTTGGAAAACAATTATAATATTCCATATGATATTAATTTTTAATTATTGTTTATTAAAGTTTATGAACTGCTATCAAGGATATATGGATTGATTTTTGTAATTGGAAGATAAATGGATCGCACAGCTATGAGAAATGTTTTTTTCTCGGTATTTTTAAAAAAAGAATTTTGATATCGAATGTCACACCATATAGTATATTAATTATAAGGGATAAAATAATCCCTATTATATACATCAATTAAAATGAATTTAAACCTATTGATTCATTCAAATACTAATTTCAATGATAAGTTAAAAAAGTTTGATTTATTTTATTTTAAAATGATTATATTTTTTTGGTTGATTTAATAATGGTTGTATTGTTATTTATAATATTTTTTTTCTGTATATAAAGTGTATCTATAATAAACATCATCTAAATAAATTTTAAAATGATGTTTTAAAATATTGAATAATTACTTTTTATAAACTACATTTGACCCCATTAATTGAGTATAATGTAACAATTGTCAATGATAATTTTGGTATAATTGATGATTTAAATTATAATAAACTAGATCACAAAATGTGGTTTGTAAAAAAGATTATATATTATTTTATGATGGTTTTTTTTCTATTGGTACACGTGATAACATAAATATATTTAGACCAATAATCATTTATGGTGATGATTATGAGTCATTGAGAGATCATATGGGGATTTTTTTATCAAATATGGTGTACTTTTTTTAGGATATAATTAAGCTAGTTTAAGAAAAATACAAATGTTACTAATTTAGTTATTGATGGTAAATATGAATATTAATAATATTATCTTTTTGTAAACACTATTATGTTGTGTATTAATAGAAATATATAATTTCATAATTCATTATGTGAAACAACTACCAATATATGAGATAAACACAATATAATTCAATGTGGGAATTTTAATGTCTTGTAAACATTAGAGAAATAAAATATAATTATTGTTAATTTTTTTAGAAAATAGAATCATTTTTCCAAGATTCATTGATGATTTATTAGTATAGTCAATATAATAAAATATACTAAAATAATTATTTTATAGATGATATGTTTTTTGAGAATATTAATGATATTATTCTATGTGAGAAAGAATCATATAGAACATATCACGATGAAACTAAAAATATTAAAGAATTTTTTTCAGTGGTTTGATTTGAAATCTCATTAAATATGAATATAATATAAAATTATATTCTGAGAAATAGAAAAATATTAACAGGGTATACTTTACATGAACATATACTAAAAATAAAAAGTCACAACAATATGATAACATATCTAAAACATCAAATAATAATAATTTAAACAATGAAATATAATATATTTCATTAGATGATTGTGTAAAAAACATGATCAATATTCTAAAATAATTCATCTATCAGATGTAAAGATTAATTTTCAATATTATTATAAGAATAATGAATAGGATAGAAGTGATAAGGGTGAAACTTCGTAGGTGATATGATATGAATAAATGAGACAACGTAATATTATCCCATATTCTCTATCTTAATAAAGGAAGGACATTAAGGATATGAATTATATAATTTCATTTAAGAAATACTTAATAAAACATAAAATCATCAGAAACATTGGGCGAAATGGATGGAGAATGTTTCATAGTTTCTTTAGTTAATAGTATTGGTGATAAAACAGTTATTTTTTATTTTATTGGATTATGATGACTATCGAATGATTCATGGAAAATTTAACATCCCAATACCATAAAACATTAACTTTAAATTATAATTATCAATATATAGATAATCAGTGTTATTATTATTTTAAAGATGAAAAATTTCTTAAATTTAATAACTAAAATAAATTTTTTTTTATTTCATAAGGTAAAAATTATTCCACTATTATATAGAAATAAAATAAAAAAAGATAATAATCACTATAAAAGTTATAATGAGAAAATATTCCATATAAATGTCCTAACTTTTAAAAAACAAGAAAGGCATTTTACTCAAAAAATAGAACTTTATAAAATTTCTAGATCACATTCATCTAAAATAATATTGGAATCCTGTTGTGAAAATAATATCTGAAATACTCAGTAAAAAAATTACATTCATTATTATTACTTCTCATAAATAAATTTGGATAATTTATATACACAAATGAAACTACATAGAAGTAAAAATCAAATTTTATTTTAACATAAAAAACTCTTTCAAAATAATTAATTCTTTAAAAGAGTCAACCTATTGGTCTAATTTTTATAAAGTTATTAAATAATAAAGTAAATTATCAGCAAATAAGTTTTATGTATTTATTTTTTATTATATTTAATAATGATTATAAACAATTAAAAATATTTATTTTTGGATATTGATTATTTATATCATACATTTGGATATTAATTATTGCCATGACCACCTAACTCCCAAAATACCACAATGAGTGATAGAGATAATGAACCCGAGTCCAACCTCTAGTACGCCCTAGGTAGGCGACTGGAACCAATGGTGTACATATCACACAATATGAGAGGCATTACACTTTATAAAGATACAATATCCAAAGATATTATGGATCATTCAAAAGAAACTGAATGGGAAAATAAAAAGATAGCCAAATCAAATATAAAAGTATATGAATATAGATTTGATACAAATAAAAAATTCTCCAACGTAATGATAAGCGGTTACCCAACCACTATCAATATTTATTATAATGAGCTCTATAATGGCCTATGAAATCCTTAGGAAACCCTAAATTCATATTTATATATGTAGAGTGATAATATAGGTATACCTTAATCAAACCCATATTTTCTTGGTGCACATGTGAAATAAGTATTCTAATTCCCATATGAAAAAACAATAGAACCAAGAATATCCTAAAAAGGTATATTAAGAAAATAAAACCAAACCAAGGACATCTCACCATTTAGAGAAAATCTAGTAATATACTATAAATCACATCAGGGATTCATACCTCGCAACAATTTCCAACATATTATTCATTTTCACAACAAGACAAAAAACATCATGAAACTCCCAAATATTCCATATATACCGCATCACATCCATCTTAAAAACACATGGGCCTCACAGCACACTTGACCCGCACATAGTGAGGCCTCAGAAAACATCCCATACAAACACACCTAGAACTCACAACACATCATACCCAAACACACCTAGGAATCAAAACACATCCCTCCCTAACACACATGGGTGTCTCAACTCCTCACATGTCGTCCCAAATATCCTAACGAAAGAACATCACAACTCACCCAGATACACTATGGAAACAAACTACATAATCCTCAAAAAACTTTCTCTACCATATCTCTTCACATATTACACTCTAAAACATAGGATGTCAATTCCTAAATGTGGAATAAGGTAAGATTAGGTGGCTTACTATCCATCCTCACATCGGGATGTTGGGAACAATACCCCTTACATGACATTGTGGGTGTTCGACAAATAGTTCTCAATGAGGGTGTATTATGTTTAAAAATCATAGGGAAATTCAATTATATACATTTATGATATAAAACACTCATGCCCAAACTATGGGTTATAAAAAAACTCACAACAATGCTACCATTTCGTCTACGACTAAATTCCAAACACCACACAACAAGTCATAAAACATGATTCACATTCCAGTCCAATTTAATTAACTATTTACATTTCATTATCCAAACAAAAACAAGCCCTTACAAACATTATGAAACAATTATTCATTTATACCATCACAAACTAGGAAACATCTTATCCCGAATCGCAATAGAAAATATAGTAAAAGTCATTTTAGGTTGTGAAGAGACTGATAAATTGTGATTGTTACACATTTAAAACACTTTCTTCCACAACCTCCACATTTAACAAACATTTTTGATATATCATATATATTTCACTATATATTTGGTGAATCTGTCCACATGTTATTAATAGAGAATCACCCACACCAATCACTAAATCCCTTAATCAAATTAAACTATCCCAAACCACTATACAAACCAAAACAACCCACTAACTAAAAACCACCTTCAGAAAATTAACATAGCCTCACTACTTCTACAGCCCAGTAGTGTTTTCATACAACACCCATTAGAAACTTATTATGTATACACATTCCTTCTTGGTTCTAAATTCATACAAACCTTAACAAAACAATTTTACATGGAGATAAAAATTTAACACATTTTACTACTTTTCTTTTCCATTTTTTCACACAAACCACATTCTAGGGGAAACAAATTCATTTTCCCTATATACATGGTTGTCCAATATTTATTTTAGGGTGATAAAAATAAAATATCAAAAAGAAAAATAACACATCTAATTTATCTAATGCAATAAAATAAACAAATGAACACAATTTTCAAAATTTCATCAATCCAAAACAATCACAATATCAAAATCAATATCAATGTTATAAGAAGAATGTGAATAAAAAATCATTTTCCCATTCAATTTATTTAACTGGTTAATTATATTCAATTATATTGGAATAACCACTAGTGAGAGAAAAAAATAAGTAAAAACCCACTCTCATGATGCACTATAGAGGGAATTGAAGGGAATCCTTCCTCAAGGGAGAATTCCAATTGATGAGCATAACATGACGAATAAGAGTGATTGTGAACCATAATAGAACGATGAGAACTGATGATCTTCAAATATTTCACTATGGATCCATAAAATGAAAACCCATCATGCCCCAAACCAATGAAACACAACAAAAAATGGACCCCTAAGAGAACAACATAAGATGAAATAAGATAAATAGAAGATACCTCACAATAGATTGACCAAAGATCACCAAAAAAACATCCACGTGGATCAACACATCTAAGAGTGAGGGTTAGGGATCAAAAGAAAACATTGGGACACATTTGGTTCACCAAAAATTAGAGGAAAAAGGAATCCATGTTCTAAGTAATTAGTGTTCAGAAAAAAAAGAATATTAAAACTGCACATGACTACGGTGTGACGAGACGTGTAGTCCCATTTCAGGTCAATTAATACCCATTGTTTAGTTTCCACACGAAAAAAACATTACCTCATAAATTAATTTTATTTTTTCATCCTCAATATATTACACATCATGAAACCCTTAAACAAATATTTTAAAATATTTTCTATGAAGGATACCCTCCATAGAGGTCATGAAATAGAATTTCACATCATTTAATCCATTTACACAATGGTTTATCCATATTTTTCTATAATTTGGATACCAAACATCTCCAAACTCTTTCTGAGCCTCCTTCAAACACATCTAATCACCATATCATGGAATTTTACAGGACAAGGAGGCATATACCATTAAATATGATACCTCTGAAATGATTATCACCCCTAGAAACCAAAACCAATAATAAAATGGATGGGACCCAATCAACCACACCACGATATACCTATAAAGGATATCGTCATATGTCAAAGGTACCATAATGAAACATTCTACACCATAGAAACACAATCACATTTCACATCCTATCATCCTCTATGAATCCTTATCCAACAACTACTACAACCAATATAAATAACCACCATACGAACAATAAATTACACCGTCCCAAATAGATGAATTAGGGAATTCCATCTTCCATGTAAAGATTTTATCCAGTCTTAGTGGAACTACGACACCCACCAGGGATTAATCACATCATTATTTTGGAATTTTTACTATGAATCAGGTCATACCCTTTCCATTTGTCCGTAATATTTTACAAATCACACAACAGTCAATCCTAAGAAAAGAGAATGAAGATAATATTATAAAACAACAAGGTTAAAAAGTCTCATTTCAATGAAAACCAGTGAAAAAAACACACACAAAATCTAGGTACATCGAAGGAATTTGTATTTCTCACTCCCATATACTCTCCTCCAGACCACCATGCCTCCATAACACACGAAATACATGTATGGTCCATCCACACCACACATTCTCTTGAAGATCCTAGATATCCACTTGATAATACAAAAGTATCATGTTATTCACAATATCCAATAGACCATATTCAGTGACATGGGAATCATCATGTAGATACTTATGAATATGAGATATGTCTATGACATTGTGGATCCCATCCCACAATGGTGGAAATGAAAAATGATATGCCACCGCACCAACTCGCCCGAAAATCTCAAAGGGTCCACATACCTACGAGAAATATTATTTCCCTTTCAAAAACTCTACATCCCATGTCAAGGGTAAAAATCATCAAAAAAAGGTCGCCAACATAAAAATACAAAGGTATCTTTTGTGATCATCATGCTAATTATTATAGTTATTTTTTTCATTACTAATCTCATGAATGAGTTTAGCTTTCTCTATCATGTTTTGCACCACATTGGGACGAGAAAAACTATCTCCCCAACCTCTATCTAGCACAACAATGAATGGCACAGACTCTCATATAAAGACTAATTTAGGGAATTTCCAATAGAAGTGTGATAACTATTATTATATTATATCACCACAAAAGGATTTTTTTTATACAAAAGACCACCAAATAAAAAGATGCACGACCACAATATATCCTCCAAAATTTAGAATGTTCTCTTTGTCTACACATCTGTCTAGTGGTGTAATGTAGTGTTGATGTGTAATTGTGTTTGAAAATAATGTTGTAATTCCTTCCAAAATAATGAGGTAAACCATGCATCCCAACATAAGATATTGTACCTTAAGTCTCTATGAATTTTCACTACCTAATCTACATACCTCTTAGGCAAGGTATCTACTATTCTATATTACATTATCATTATGTAGTTGGATGATTTTATCAAATGATTGACTATCAACCATATAGAATCATAAACTCCTTAACCTCCAAGGAATCCATCTGATGAAATCTATCAATATTTCATTCTAATTACACTCACAAACATCCATGGAATGAAAAAAAACAGTCAAGAACATGATGATTATCCTTTCCCTATGGGTACCCAAAGAACTCTATGAAAAAATACACCACTACATGTTTCATCATGTGCCACCAAAACTGCCTCATTAATCATCGTACAACATTGAAACTCTTAGATGTACCGTTTATTGCGATCAATGAAACTAATGAAGATCCCCAGTGTTCTTTTTTACTAGAAAAAAGAATATTCCATGAAACAAATTTCAAATATGACCATCCTGTGACAATCCCTTCAAAGCATCACCATATACAACATGATATGAAAATACCTCTACCTCTAATTATACTCACTAAGACTCTTTAGCATAATTAATTGGAGAAGTATTCGCCATCATCTAAAACAATAATCCTTTACCACCATCCACTCTTTAATCTATGTGGATGGCTTCTAACTCCTCCATCATTTTCCAAGTATCCACGTATTCCCAAAAAAGCTCTTTCTATTACTTTTCTCACAAAGCATCGGTCATGAAATTTTATCTTACTGAGGTGTGGGAGATCTCAAAATAATTTTCCTAATGAATTTCCATCCACTTACACTTCCAATGATTCATGTTACACATTATAAATATATTCATCAAACTCTTGTGATCCATGAAGACCATAAAATGAACCCAATGAGGTAATAACACCACTACATCCACATGGAAACCACCATCACGAAATTCAGATCGTGTGGAGATTTTTCATGTTCAAGAGAGTGTAACAAACTAGACTCATAATATTTCAATGCCCACTAATGCCTCAAATTTAATCTCGAACCTAGATGGGAAGCCTCAAACAACACCACAAATGTAACCCCTTCCTCATGCCACTAGAGCTCCATCAAATAGACTGAGTTCCCCTTTAGCTAATTTAACACTTCCAAGCATGGACCACCAAACACAAATTCTTGGTCTGTTATAGTCATTGATGCTAAAGGTAGTCCAAATCATGATAAATCTGATACAATAAATCTATAATAGCATGTGAGACCAACGAAACAGTGGACCTATGCCTTGGTCTTTTGTTTTTCCCAATAACGACCTTCTTAAACCTTCAACGGGACTACCTCCACACACTGATGAGACACTACATTCATGAGGAAAAGTACCTCTTATTCCCAAAAAATACACTTGGATGACATTCCATATAGGTTGTGGAATCAATGAACATAAAAGATAGTTCTGAGATTCTCAATATTCCCCTCCTATGAATTTGAGTGGATTAAAATAACATCAATGAATACAATGATTAATATATTTAAGAACTCAGGGATCACAATTTTTATAATCACCATGATCACAGCTGGTGCATTCATGACCCCAAATATCTTGACTCTAAACACAATGTTCCCATATCCACATATAAAGGATGTATTTGGGATATTCCCCTACATCCCACCCAACTTGTGATATCTGGACTATAAAACGATCATAGAAATCCAAATCATCACTCTCAGTTGGTAAAAAAATATCATATATCCTTAGAAGTGTGTAATTATTAATAGAAATCACTAGATTCAACATTTAGTTGTCATTGAACAACCCCAGAACCCCATCCAATGTCATTGAAAACAACACTGGAAAAACCCCATAGTGATAGAATGGTCTATATAAACCCCTTATACATCGAATCATGTACCTGAGTCCTTATCTCCCACAACATAGAATGTTCCACCAAATATGGAGAAATAGAAATTTGAGAATCATAGATCTACAAGTCTATTCTTAATACAACATCATGATGGCGAGGTAGTTTTACCCCCCTCCATGGGGCAACCATTATGGAAATCCCGAATGATCCTAAGAACTTATACCATTTTAGATTCCAATTATTACAATTACATCTCAGCTAATACAAACATGAAGGGATCCACACATGGACATCCCACCAAACAACCCTTATCGCCAATGAAAACCACACGTTGACCATCCCCATATAAAAACAAAACTATCCTCTAGAATCATTCAATAACAGGTTGCATAGAATAAAACTAGTCAATGACCAGAATGATAACACATGGTTGAATCTATAGTAATAAAAGATCCACACATGACTGATGTAATCCCATCATCATCATACACCCATTGAACACATAAATCAAGTTGTTCTAGCTTCATTCTAGCTTACTAAAAACTATTGGAATATGAAGAATCGGTACAGATAATATTAATTAATGTTCTAGAGCGGGTGAAACAAATGACTGAGACTCTCATAAATAAAATAATTCACAAACAAAGGTATTAATACAACTAATAATACCTCTAAAAATCTCTAGCCCCACTAGAATAGCTACCTCCATTGTGTGCAACTGATCATGACCAACTCCATACCTCTCTAATGATGACCACCACCAAAACCACTCTCAAATCACAGTTCCAAAGTATGATTGACATCTTTAGGAAATACTCTACCTAATTATTCTCCCCATAGAAGAGAAATAACCATTTTTTCCAACTAATAAAACTATCTCACCAAAAACCAATACTAAGGATGCCACTGAGCCTTTCCACCTATAACATATTGAGCTCAACCAGCCACTTGACAGAAATTCTAAAGATGGTTGTGAACTCCACAGGAGAAATTATAATCCCCGAGACCATAGGAAGGGAACTGAGAGTACATCCACTATACGGTCATAAAAGAATATTCTAAGGTCATATTCCCACTTGTTAAAACCTTAATGGTCTCGGTTCTTGAGATATGCAATTGAAAACTCTTCCTCTTAATGAACACTACTCAATCACCTCTCATGGTATACCTCTTTACGATTCCATATGGTTGATCACCTCTTCCTTATTATGAACTTCCAAATACATCAACAATATAGAAGGAGTAAATGTGTACTAGATAGAAGGAGGATTTCCTCCTTAAGATGTCTCACACGGGAATCCAAATCATGAAATTGATCTAAGAAAATGAATAATGTCCTCAAACTCAATCACATGATACCACACCTGCATTCTCCCATTTGAAAGAATAGTAGCTATTAACTCTTCTCATGTTTTATGGTTGACGAAAAGAATTCTACCCAAGCCTCCTTCTGAATGTCAAACCACAACACAACTACCTCTTTATCTCTCCCAAATACATCATCAACCACCTACCCACATAGCCCCACATTTGAAAAACATTCAATCGAGACTTGGTACACTGTTAGGGCCCATATCAAACAACTAGTGAACTATGAATTATATAGACATCCATCTGTCTCCACATTAGAAACACTACCCCCATACTTTCACAAATCCTACTAATGGAAACTAGAAAACATCATATTCAATAATCATTCTCCTTATCCATATCAACCATATGATGATCATCCAAAATATCCTATTAAATATATACTCCGTAATATAGACACGAACGATGACCAAGATCCATTGTTTAAATAAAACCTAAAATTCCGATATGTTGCTATAATGAAATTTATTAAATATTTATTTAAATTTATTTTGTTTATTTTATAAATTTGTACCTTACAAAAAAACCCCAATAAAAAAAGAACATAATTTATTATGATTCATTTACCTCACTTATGTCACTACCCTACAAGTATATCCATCTTACATAGAAATTCATTATTCTTAGAGACCATGCACTGGATCTTGGGGTGTCTAAAATCACATTTCCAAGCTAGTCTCCCTAGACTATGTCATGTACCTAGGTCAAATAGATTTTTTTACTACCATCCCATGCAATCCTAATTGTGACAAAATCCAAACACCATCTAATCAATCAACCATCACCTATAATACCTCTCTATCTCAACAACATCGATCCAATTATAATGAGATTATTGGAGCGAGATAGTGACAACATAATCCATCCTCTAGTATTCCCTGGGTAGGGGACTAGAATTAAAGGTGTAAAAATATCACAAAATGGGAGGCATTACCATTTACAAGGAAACATGATTGGGAGATATGTAGTATCATCCACATGAATCAATAGAACATAAAATATTTAATCCAAAACCATCCAAATTGAATGTGAAATGAAAAATCATACATATATAAATGTCTCCAAAGTAAATAACCAAAATTAATGCTATGTAGTGACACAAAAAATATTGTGATCTATTATAGTAAGGTTCACGACATTATGAAAAATCCTCCAATAAACCTAAAACCCATTTTATATTAGCAGGTTGAGCATATATGTAATTTTTTTTTTGAAAAACCCGATTCTCTTACGCACATGTGAATGAAGCATCCTAATGCCTCAGTGAGAGAAACGACCGAACCAAGATGAACCTAAACAGCTTTCCCAACCACACCAACACATCCTTACTATATTGTGTAAGTAATGAAACATAATATAAATAATATCGATGATAGGTTTCCCCAACATAAACTCCCAATGATTAGCTTCTCTCACACGCCAATGAAAAATGTCTTGGAACTCTCTCCTCTTATAAATATACAACATCACATCAATCACACACACAACTGGGCATCACAACACATCCTGAACAAAAACTCATGGGAAAAAAACCCATCTCATCCCAAATACTATTTGGAATGCACATCATAACTCATCCCAAAAACACCTCAGAAACAAACCACGACACCAGCAAACACCTTGGATACCACATCTCAACACACTGTTCTCAATGTAACATGGGTCATGATCACATTTAAGAGAGACCATGGAAGTGATTTTTTCAGTCCATCCATCATCCTATCGGGATGTTGGGAATGATACCCCCTATAAGACTATTTGGGTGTTTTGCACATAGTTTACAACATGGGGAGGGGTGCTTATTGAAATCAAAATAAAATACTTGTATATTCATATATGGTATAAAAAACTCATGCACACACCAATGGGTTCTCAAGGAAAAACCAATAGTTAACAATAGACCATTTTATACTATCCTTAAATACACCACAACACACAACAAGTCATAAAACATGTTTCAAAATTCCAGCCAAATTTTTAACTCATTTCATTTAAACTAACCAAAGCAACCAAAAAAATTATAACAAAATCTAAAAAATTATTTATTCATTCCACCACTACTCAAGAAACCCCTAAGAACAAAACACAACAAAAAACAAGTAAATTTAATTTTAGAAGGTAATGAACATAATAAATTAAGGTGGATCCCCATTCATGAGACATTATTCCACATCAACCATATTTAACACCGATTAATGATATATCATATATCGATATCTAGACATGGTGATAATATAATTAATTTTAATAATTGAAAATAACCCATAACAATTACTAATATTATTCTTCAAAATCATCCTTACCAAACCACCAAAGTAGACAAAACAAACCACCAAATCACAACTATATCATTCCACATAACACAACACAAATTGATTCATATCCATACTAAATAACTATACCACAACCATCATGGGGACACTATACAACCACATTTCATCTTCTTCCCCTACATGTAACACCCACATCATTCCATTATATGGGTTTACAAGAACATTCTCCACATTCCACTACATTCCATTGGAGGGTACAAAAAAATTATGGAAACCAATTATTTATAAAAGTATATGTGGTTATAATATATTATATTTAGTTTAATACTAAAAAAATATCAATAGGAGAAAATCAAAAAATGTGGTATCCATTGTAGAAAATTCCTCCAATGGCCATTACATTCCGCGAGGCATCAACCCTGAACAATCACAATATCACAATAAATATCAAAGAAAAAAAATTATGTGACTCAAACCCAATTTCACCTTATAGCTATTTATCTTGAATTAGTCTGGTAAAAACAAAAAATTTAGATAAAAAAAAATACACTCCACAAGTTTCATAATAGATAGAAACGAAGTCCATTCTACCGTAAGGGAGATTTCCAATTGTTGTGAACCATAGGAAAAAGAATAATGATTTTGAACAAAAAAACTACATGAATGCTATGGATCAAGTTAAAAATCACCAAGGATCCATCAAAAGGAAACCAAAATATCCACCAAACCAAAAAATCAACAAAAAATGTGGATTCATAGGAGAATAATGGTAGAAACTATATTAAAAAGAGAAGAGGACTCACTATAGATCGACCATAGATAAGAAACAAACATCCATCAAGATTAACAGAAAGAAGATGGGTTAAAATGATTCGAGGATCATTTTGGGGAACTTAATGTTCATCCAATGTCAGAGGAAAAATAAAAACATGACTGAATTATTGAGGGATTGAATGAAAAAATAATTTTATAAAAACACAGGATCGGGGTATTACGTGACATGTAATCACCTTTAACATCGTGTAATACCCATGGTTCTCTTTTAAATGAAACAACATGTCACCTATTCATTTTATTTTATTTTTCTTTAATTGAAATATTAAAAATAGTTAATCCATTCATCATGACATGAAATTTTCTCTACATGTTGTGAATCCTCAAAGATAAGACATTAATAATAATTTCATGTTTTGTAGTCCAGTTACACAATGTCTAATCCTCCTTCTTCCACCCTCTATGAACTATACATATCCAAATATCTTATAATCCTACTCCAAACATTTCCAATGACTAAAAACAACAATGTAATGATCCATGTTGGCACAAACCATTACAATTATTTTCCCATGCTTTTTTGGGTACCCAAATTTTAATTTCTCTATTATGGAGATAAAATATTTGTGGCAAAAATTAAAAATAATTTGTGTTTCGGTATTGTTTTTTTCAAGAATATAATTTTAAAAAATGTTAATATACATTATTATCATGATTAATGTTTTTAAATTTTCCTTTAGAGTTAATGGTTATGGATAAATTTATGGAATCTGTGATATTAATGTTCATCATAAATCATTAAATTTGAATGTATTATTTGTCACATCCTTTAATAAAAATCACATCAGTATAATTCAATAATGTGATAATTGATTCTTATGAACTTTTGGAATAAAAAAATTGTTAAATTTTTCAAAGGAAATTATATTTTCTCAAATGACATGATAGAAAAAGAATACACCATATCATAGAATTACTTAGGATCCATGATCTACATCGAGTACGTTCAATTGTTGATAAATCACAGTTATAGAATAAAATTTTAGGAATCCATTATTTAATAAATTTTAGATCCTTTTATTCAATAGACTAAATAGATAATCAATAGTTCTTTGTATTAATTTGTTTAATAATTTTTATCCTTCTATATTTTCACATGAAACAAATACAATGATTTATATTTAGTAATGAAGATTCAACTAGTGATAAATTATAATTTGTTCATGTGTATTTATTTATTAAAATAAAAACTAGAAGTATTGTGGGAAAATAATATGTTTATGTCATAGTTGAGGTTTAATAAATTTATATTTTGATATATTATTTAGATACCAATTCAAAAAAAGTACTATATTTTAATAATATTATCATACATCTCAAAAATTGAATAAGTATACCATTTTTTTCATTTTTATCACACTAGAAATTTGAAAATTATGATTGTAATTTTTTTTGTAATATACTTATTAGTCATAAATATTTAGTTCCTATAATTCCACAATATTATAATTTTGTTCAAATAAGAAATATAGTTGTTCATTAAATTAATATAACCATGTTGATTAAATTCTCAATGTATAGTCATTTTTATGATGAGTATCTTAGTACATATTTTTATACCATAAATCAAGTTTTAGTCTGACCATTTCTTAATAAAACACTTTATTATTTTGGGATATTATGAAATACAAATCATATATAAATTATAGTTTTTTAAGTAATGTTTTAGTATTGAATAATTAATATAATCTACATTATTTTTCTCGAGATTCTTATTAAATGTTTTTCATAGATATTCTAATACATGTAATTAATATAATGATTATAATAAATAATATGTAATAGTGAGGAATCATTTATTTTATTATTAAACTAGACGGAAAATTTTAAAACTAACCAAAAAAACATTTTATATTGATCTTTTTAAGTTATATTAGACCTATGTCCGAAAATTCATCAAATAAAAGATAATTTGATACATAATTTCTTATGTTATACCTATAGTAGAAACACATCATGCTTTTCAAAAATATTATTTTTCAAAACCGTTTAAACTAAAAATTATAAGTAATCTTATAAATGATAATATCATTTCTGATATATGTAAAAAAATCAAATCTGGATGTTCTTTATGAAACGAATTTGAAAATAATAAAAAAAAATTATATTTAATCCTAAATCAAATTTTGGGGATTTATGAGAATGAACAATATTAATTTTAAAGGAATAATGTTTTGACAAATGTGAAATTAGCTCCACAATTTCCTTTAATTAGATTTAAATGTGAATTGTAGAATAATTTTGTTGATAAAGAAATAATAGAATTAAACATGGACTAAATTATTTCATATGTATATTATTAAAAATAATGTATATATTAAGAATAATACTTTAATCTCATAGATATAATTGAAACTGTTCTAATAAATATACCCTATTAAATATTCATAAAATTTTATCATTATCAAATTTATTTATAGTGTGATTTTCTAAATGTATATGTACTAGATGATGATTATGGAGTATTGAAACCTATTTTTTAAAAAGAATAAAAATTTAATAGATAATGTTTTCTAACATATAGAGACATTATTTATAATCAAAAAAATAATAAGCTATTGGTTAGGTAATATAACTTGATTTTTTACATCAAATCATCTTATTTATGTGTACATCTAATCAAACAGATGTTATTAAAACATTATTAAGTAATTAAAAAATAATTTAAATTTATTTGAAAGAAATTATATTTGGATGATCCTGAAAATAATTTTCTTATTGATTTCTCAATTACAAGATGTTTGACATTGATATCAAAATGAGTAGTGAGTTTTCATTTTATCTTGGTTTTCAAAACTATTAATATGCAAGAAGGAATATTCTAATATATATATATATATATTAGTTCATTCCATAAATTAATATTATATGAACGTTTTTAGTGCATTTTATATTTTATCCGAACTATAGAATCATTAGATCATAATGAATTTGAGAAATGAGTTGATCAAAAATATTTTATAGGAATGAACGGTAGTTTACTATATTTGACTCATAGTCAAAAATTATCTTTTCTACATTACAATGAATTAAATTTCAATATAATATAATTGACTACCATATTAATTTTTTTTTAAAAAAATTCATTTGTTGATAGAGTCAACATAACATATATTTTTTTGTTTTTCATCAAAATATTTTGATCTGAAAGTTGTTTTTTTCAAATTTAGTGTATGGATATGATGTATATTAAAAATTCCTAAATGTAATTACACAATTTGTTAATGTTTATCCCTTTTTTAATTTTAATATATTTTATATTGTATGTCACATAAAACACCTAGATTTAATGAAAGAAGAAATATTATTATGTGATCATTACAACTGAGACGTTATATTGGTTGTATAGAATAGTACTAACCACATTATAGAATAATAAAATTCAACTAATTGTTAATTATTAATTAATTATTATTAGTGAAGAATATTAATTTAATTAACATATTATATATTAAATCAAATTTTTTTACATTCATCGATTGACTTTATAATAATAAAATAAGAACAATTTAAATTTTACATATAAAAAATAATTTGTTTCCAAAGTAATGCTTCGAACATTTTCATGGTGCACATTATTACAAATTTCTTATTGACTCTTTGATAAAAAATATCTTACAGATTAGACATAATATTTAAATTATAAATGTTAAATTTATCTATGGGTAATTTTTTTGTATTTTTTTAAAAATACATATTTTCTTGTGAATAGTTGAAAATACACATCATTATAAAACTATCTATTTCATAATATAATTTATCTCAATTATTTTAATTTTACACAAATGGAAATTAATAATACTTTTTCTATAATAAATCTAACTAATTGTTTTTATTTTTTACTTATACCATAATATGGACTAAGTACATTTTCATGATAAAAAATTCATTATTCAATAAAACTATTTTACATTATGCATTATAGGAAAAATTAAAATTTAAATTCTGAAAGTCATATGTTTTATATTCAGAGAAAAGGGAATTCATATTAAAAACCAATTATTACATATTTTTTATTTAGTGTACTCTTATTTTTTATCAATATTAATAGAATCTAGATTAATATTTACCACATTGAGTTTCATATAATAGGAAAAAAATAAAAATTTAAGTAATAAAAATACTTATTTATGTAATTTATATTCTTGTATTAACAAAATACCATCCAATGTTCCATTAAGTGAATTTATAATGGAATTCATCTGATTAAGACGTAGTCATCTTTTCTAACTCATTCATGTTCATTTATTCTAACACATCCACATTGTGGATTGTTTCAAATCTAAATTAATATCCAAAACATCATATATATATATATATATATTGAGATATTGTTATGATTATGTAAAAAATATATTCCACCTTTTATATATCATAAAACATATGAAGGCACTATATGGGTGTATGTATATCCTTCCATCTCTAAGATGTGGTGTAATTTTTTTAATAACAATATTGCATTAATATATATAATAGTGGAAATAATAGATATATATTAGAACTATTACACGATAAATATTCTTGAAAAAATAATATATCATCCACTTCTTAACCATTTCTCCATTAAAGGAATAAAACCCTCGCTCGTGGATATATATGGACAACAATCTCCACGATGTGATGAAATTAATTTCTCTATTTCACCATTATAGAATTATTAAAAAATGTATATTATTAATAAAAACTATATATATTTCACCAATATAATTATAAATCTGAAATAAATATAACCAATGAATCATAATCGAGACTTAAATGGAGAATCATGCATGGGAAAATGAAGTATTTATCCCTTGAAACAAGGGTATTAAAAAATATTACTAACCAGTAGTTGATACTTTGTAATATGAGTGTAATATAAGATATCATAAATATGACCATTATTATTTTTAAAATTAATAACATTATTATAAAATTATTTTAGTTGTACAATCATTTTAACCCAATAGTCCATTGAATTTAAGGGTTTCACATCTAACCTTTATTTCTATTAGATATATACCTTAGTCACTACTTCATTATATTTTGAGGTCTAATAACCCCTTCATATAATATATCATGAATTTGATTGTCTTAATTTTAAAAAATTTTACATTTTATGACTATCTATTTTATGGGGTAAACGATTCAATTGATTTGAATGGGTTATGATATTTTTTTCACAATTTTATTTCTATGGTAAATATGATATTTTAGTCACTTATTTCATTTTTTTGATGTATATACATCTCATTAAATATATTGTATCATTAATATGTTTATTTTCATTGTTTTTAATGTTATTTTAAATTTATTTACTCATTGGAAAATATGATTCAACTGATATAATATGGAAATAGATTCTCTAACTCTATTTTCACACATTGAGTTATAAATATATTCCCTTGATTATAACATTATATGGATATGTTTGAAATGTATTTTTATAATATAATGTTGTAAATGAACATTTTATTAGTGGATTTATAGTGGATAAAAATAATTAATTCATTGAGTAATGATATATACTTTTTATGGGTTTTATTTACAATTTCGGTTCATTAAGGTATAATACAATACTATGATCATAATTTCATTTGTATAGTTTACATATTTACTCATTGATATCTTTTTATTGTCATTCAGTGAAAAATATATTTATCTTTATTATATACATTCTTGTATCATGGATATGATTATTTCTAAATAATTTTTAAATTTACATAACATGAATACATTATAATAATAATAAGGGAAATAATGTTAAATATATATAATATAAAAGATATGAATACTTGATTATAGATATCATTAGTAATGAATTATATTGATAATTTGGTATGTGAGTAATATTTTCCAAATTCAATACATGTGCCTTGGATTATTTAATAGAAGACCCATATTGCATTAGTACTCTCATGTGAAAAATTAGTTAAGACTTATTACTCACATTTTGAACTATACATTAGAAAATATTGTTAAATATATTAATATTAATGATTAATGTTCATGATACAAGACATACAATAATTTCATATTTACAACATATAAAATTAATATATTATTATTATTATCTGAAGGATTTTCATTATGAAAAAATATTGTTTTTCATTTTCATCCCATTTTATTGATTAATTGTAATTTGTTTGTTTATAATTCCATATTAATTATTCTAATTGACTCAATATTTCATCCATTGTATATAACCCTTAATAATAATTCGACCTCACCCTTATTAATTTTTCTTTTCCCCAGGACTGTATAATGTTTATTATGACTGATATAGAGGGATACAATAGATGGAATGATGTTATTCACGAATAAATTGTAATATGTATTCCTAGTGTAATGTATGACTCAGGTATGTATATAGTTTACAAAAAATACTAAACTGATCATTATGTTGGGATGTTATTATTTAAATATTATGAAAATGTAATAGTATAAGGAACTACCTCTGTACAACAATAGTTGGTTTCATTATTGTTTGTTTAATATTATTTTAAATATAATCCATGGGAAATATATTTAATAAAAACATAAGAATCATTATCCTAAGACCGAGTTTGTGGATAATCCCAACGATCAAATAATATCAGAATATTATAGGAGCCATTTATATCTTAGTATCATATTATGTATTTGTATATTGATATGATTTCATTCTTTAGTCATGAAATAAATAATCTATAATTACAATGTTATTTACAAATATGAATAATGTGTATCGCATGATGGTTTTTTAATATAGTCAGTGGGCCATACTAGAAGGATCTAGAATAACATCGAATGTTATACATAGTATGTTGAAAATGTGATAATAGATATAATAATGTATATTTTTTTATCCACAATAATTTATCGTGATATATTATTAAATCATATACCTTGTCCAACTCATTAACTAAAACTATAAGAGAGGTTATGATTTAGCTGTGAGATCTAGTGGTAATAACCATAGAGGAATGAAGATGTATTTTCCAATAAATTGAGAATATTAAAATTAACATCCAAGATAATTAAATTTATGTATGGGGATATGTTATTGGTGTCCAAAAATGATTTTAGGAATGATATTTAAAAGGTAGAATGAAATTTGTTGAATAATTGTATCCCAAAAGAATTATTACAGGTTGAATATTTTAAATAACAAAAATATAGTAATTAATAAAACCTATGTCATGGAGTAAAATAAGAAATATATTAATAAATTTAATTCTTGTAATAATTATATAGATAATGATTATGTGGAAAATATTACCAATTAAAGGAAATATGTATTAATAAATAAGATAATGAAGTGTATTTAATATTATAAGGTTATAGCATGTTTAATAACGTGGTTGTGTATTTGGATTCAAAAATTATTTTATTAATGAATATGTATATATTACAATCATGAAATATATACAGATTTTATATCAGGACTTCTTTTATAAATATTTGGGAGAATATGATAAATGATTCTGGTTACAAAGATAAGTTATTATTTTGAATGTTTATCTTTTTAAAACACCTGATTGAGGAATTAAAATCTTAATGTGTGCTAAATATGGATTTAATAATATTGATAAGTTTATGAGATTGTACTAGAGACCATGAAAGTTGATAGTGATCTGATGATTTATGATATCTGTGTTTTCTTTACTACAATTTTTTTAAAGAATATATTCTTCAAATAGAGATATTATTAAAGGATCATGTATTATTTATTAATAAATAAAGGTGATTAAGGAAATAAAATATTTTTTATGGAAAAATGATGGCTAAAATATTTTTAGAGAGTCTAATAATATGATTATTTTTAAATTGAGTAAACATTGTTTTATAATGTTTGGATTCGATGTTGTAAATATTTATTTTTATGAACAATATGGTAAATTATTATATAGTGTTTTATGATTTAATTTTGGAATGCTTTTTAGGTAAATTTATGACTTATCATATTGGAAAACTATGATAACCGTGTTATTTTTGATAAATATTTATATGATGATGGAATGACATGAGAACATTATGATTTGTTAAAAGTGACATATGTACAAATAATACATCTCGAATATTTGCTCTATGGATTAATAAATGCATTGGAAATATATAAAATCCATACTAAAATATTTTATTTTTGTTATGACATGGAAATAAATCAATTTAGTTTCTACTATCATGTTATTATCTTTATAGAAAAGTAGTTTTTAATGTCCATGATTTTTTAAAGAAAATGCTATCAGTCTACTTTTTTACTATAAAATCAATTGTCTCTTAAAGAATTGTATATTTTCTATTTTTTGACTGTTAACATTCTAATTACCATGTTCTATATCACTATCCATCTGATAATGATAATTTTTATGTCTATATTTTGAATTCCCACTACTTTTATAATATTTGAAATTCTTATTATGTGATGACCATCACATTTACCTCTAAATATTATTATGTGGATTCTTTATTAACACTATTTATGACTTTGGTTTCCAACAATGGAATTTTCATATACCATTTATTTATTTGTGGTGTGTAATTCCAATAGTGAGGATACTATTTAATGAAATATGGGAGAATGTCACACATAATGAGGTAATTATTTGAAAAATATTAAATTTAATCACTTCAATATAATAATTCTCACACAACACCTAACATTGAATAATAATGAAATATTATTATGTGATATGTATAACCTAAACCTAAAATAGGTGACAATTAATTATTTACTCCTCATTATGAAATCTATAATTTTCCAACTCTTAGTTAATAGTGTAATTAAACACTATTTGTGAATCATCATATTGAAAAATATAAATTATATATTGAATAAAATTTCTATATTTTCATCTAATATATTTGATATGAGTAATATAAAAAAATCCATATTTATAGATAGAAACCTATATTTTTTAAAGTGAATATTTGTATATTTTTAATGGAATATTGTATTAAAAAATATTGAACATTTTATAAAATCTATTATACAAAATGTAAGTTATTTTTAATGAAAAAATTGAAATGTTATCTTATATGTAATTTTATTCCTCAAAATTTCGTTTTTCTTCTGAATAGTAAAAAATATCGATCTTATAAACTATCAGTTTCATTATATTAAATTCAATTTTAAATTTTAATTTTATATAAGGAAAATTTTAACACTTGAGTTTTTAATTATCTGATAAATTTAATTTTAATCATCATAATACCTTAGTTTTCTATAAATTTTTTTCATGAATTTGTTTGAGTAAAACAGCTTTTCATTTCAGTTTATGGAAATAATTTAAATTTAAAATATAAATCAATTGGGTTTTTAATTTTTTAAAATAGATACCATATTTGGATTATAATCTCCAAAATTAATTAAATATGAAAATTTTATTTCTGACGATTATGAATAGTAACATTTGTAAATTTTTTAATATGATAAATCATAAATCTATAAATTAAAGATGAAAATAAAATGATTAGGAATATTGAACGACCATAAATCATGAACCAATTTTAGTTGATTATTTATATTAAACATTAATAATCCATATATCAATATTATGACCTTCAGAAGCCACTTTTTTGATAATATGACATTTATAATATTTTACTTAAAGGAAATTAAATGATTTCATTCACATTTTTTACATTCCTTTTAGCAAATTTAAAATAATATTATATATATGGTTTATTTGAATAAAAAAATTTTGATTTATTGTTTTTATAATCACCAGGGATATTTAATTTTTAGTTTTATAGATTTAATAATTAATATAAATTCTTCAAAATTAGTGATTTGAGAATCATTTATTAATAGAAATATCAAAAAATTGAAATTAAAAATATTTAAATAAAATAATTTATATAATTAATGTCATAATAGGTTGTTCAATATTTCCAATACTAGATGATAATTAATTAAATGATTTATTTATTTCATATCATGTTGTAGTGATGTTTCTAAAATCATATGTAATGAATTTTTTAAAAGTTGACTATAATGATTTTTAAAAATAAACAATATTTTATTAAAATATTAAATAAAACAGAAAATGGTAAAATCAAAAATATTTTATATAAGGTTCAAAATTTAATCAATAATAATTTTATTGTATTTTTCATTTTTATAAATAATATGTTATCCAAAAAATTGTAAAAATCCATTACTTTATTGTATGAGTTAATTGGATTAATGAAAGGATAAAAAAAGTTATGTATAAGAATGTGAAAAAATACATTCTAAAAATTATAGTTTGTGATTATTTTGAATAATAAAAATATTAACATAGAATTTGCATATTTTTAATCCATTTTTAAATGAAAATTAATTTTTTTAATTTTATAATTAATTTTTTTTTCAAAAGATCCTCACGCCTCAATTGTTGATGGGAACCTTCCCCCCCACTTCGTCACACAACTTTTAGTCTTGTAGAATTACCAAACCCTACTAGTTTTACTTATTAACAATATTAGCTATGTTCTCAAGGTTATTGTTATTCCAAAAGACCAAATCATGGCCCTGTAAGATAATTTATATCGTAAGACCATTGAAGAATTTGTAATCATCCATATTGATTTTATCATGCTAATTTTTTTAATATACATCCTATTAATGTGTTGATTCCATGATAACTAATATTTATATTATAATATATATTGACATATTATATTATTACTATGTAAAAACAATATTCAACCATTTATCCATCGTATATGTAAATAAAACCCTACACATGCATACGTATGACATACCATCTCCAAGTAATGGTGTAATTTATTTTTCATTCCCACATTAATCTATTGGGTATAATAATGGAAACAATATATATATATATATATATGATATTAATACTACAATATTAATATATCATCAACTTCCTTACCCTTTCAACATTAAGTGAATGATACCATCGCTAATCGGTACATACGACCTATCTTATGCACGATGTGATTAGATTAATTTTCTATGTTCATTGTTAAATCATGATTATAAAAATATATATAATGATTATATTTAATATCTATGAACATAATATATTTATATATATTATGATATTATATCTTATAAATATGAACTAGAAAATATATGAAAAAATAATTTGAAAAAGAAGTAGTTAACACCTGAAACAAGGGTATTAAAAAATATTATTACTAAATGGGTGATAAGATGATTTAACAAGAACATAAAGGATATCATAAAAATTAATATATTTATGTTTTAAATTAAATACATGAAATAAAAAATCATACATAATGTTAAATCATGTTCATCTATGTAAAATTTGAAGCTAATGTTTTCCCTTCTCACGTTTATTTTATTGAGAAATATTCCTTATTCACCACTTGTTTATTTGTTGTGGTAAATATAAAAATTGATATATAATTTTATTAATCTATTTATTTTCATCATATTATTTATTTCATTTTATGATTATTAATTTTATGGAAAATATGAATAAATATATTATAAAGGGTTATGAGATTTTCGAATCACTTTTACTTCAATGAGACTTGTGATATATTCACCACTTATTTCATTTCTACGATGTATGTACTAAACCAATATTATATTACATATTATTAAACTCTTTGAGTTTATATGATTTATAAATTTGTTAATTTATTTCATTCATATTCCATAATATTCAATTGATAAAAATGTGATAAGGGAGTTCTTTACACAATTTCCATTCATTGGTTTGAACTTATAGTCCCAGAATTATGTCATGCTAAGGTAATGGGTGAAAGGAATTTTAATCATATTATGTTATAATTACCAGTTTATTTTTTTGGATTTATAGTTGGTGAATATAAACAATTCAATTTATTAATGTTATGATCAGTATAACATACATCATTTTAATTTAACTTTATTACGGAATATTTTAATATTATGAATCAATTTTCATTTCGATGGTGTATACACTTACCCTTTAATATATTTATGATCAACCTTAATTGATAATTTAATTTCTTTAAAAAATCCATATTTTGTATCATGGATATTTTAATTTTATAATATATATACTATTTTACATATGTTGATTAATTTTTTTGAATAAATGTTGAAATAATTTTAAATATATATATTTTACTCAATATATATAGTTTGTGTTATTGAAAATTATTTATTTATTAAATATACTGTTCTATATATAAATAATTATTTGGATAAAAAATATATGGTTTGGGGAACAATTAATTAAATCCAGTCAATGCATCAGAAATCTCATTGTATGATTTTTTTAAAAGAATTAAATGGGGTTTTTAGAGTATATTAAATTATCTTTTTAAAAGTAATGATGCATGTCGGTTGTGATCCAGATATATGATGTACAATAATTTATCATTTTATTTATTCATAATTTTTGATTTTTTTTTTCTTAATGATAACCACTATGAAAAAACAGGTTGATTTATTTTTGTTACATTTTATTATTTAAATGGAATGTGATATATATTAGTTAACATGACATATTAATTATGATAAATGCTCAATTATTTATTCGACTATGTTTATCCCTTACTAATCTATTCAGAACACTATTATTTTGTTTTCTTTCTTATATATTCAAAATAATTTACCATGACAGATATAACATGATATAATTGACGGAATAACAATCTTTTCCAAAAAAATTAATTTTTATTTTATTTCCAAATATAATGTATTTATATTATTTACCAAGGAAACTAAACCAATAAGCCCTTTAGGAAGTTATTCTTTATATATTATAACAGTGTAATAGTAGCATGAATCGTCCATGGGATACTATAATTGAAGACATTATAATATAAAAAATATTATTTTTTAGGAGATGAGATTTTATCATTTTTTAAATGAATCAACCCTAAATGAAATTCCCCACTACTGACAATTTACATATAGTAGCTTTATGTTATTGTGCATATGTATTGATGGTGAAAATCATACTTGTTAATTTTACACGTGTATATATAAAAAACTATTATTTTTCATGATAAAATATATTTCATAACTCTTATAAAAAAAATTAGTACAAAAATCATGAATCAAGAACATAGTTATAAGACAATTTTTCATTATAAATCAGATTAAAAAATGAGATGTTATTATAAAATTTATCAAAATGAAAGATAAAATGGATGATATTCATAAAAATTCCATCATTTATGATTTATCTAAAAATTATAAATTGATTACTAGATTGTTTAACATAATGTAATCATTTATCAACTTCGTGATTTACAATCTCTATATAATGAAAACTAAAAAATGTGAGTTAACATTTCCCATATTTTTATTTTCCATACCATAATTATTTCAATATTTATTAAAAAATATATAGTTTATTATATTTTGAAATATTTTTATTTTTACTTATATTGACATCCATTCATAGATTCAATGGACAAACACATTCCTTTTTCATTTATAAAAGCTAATTTCAGATTTCAAAATTTTGTAATAATGGTTATAAAAATTTAACTCTGAAGTAAATTTTTCTATATTTATTTATAATATATCTCTATGTTATAAAATTATTTTTAAAAATGATTATAATTCTTTACAATCAATCTTAGTGTAATTGGAAAATCATTTTTCATGTGAGGATAACAAATTTTCTAAAAAATGATTCAAAATATTTTGATTTAACAATTATATAATATTTTATAAATGTTATAAATTGTTATCTTTTAAATATTAGATATGATTAATAATTTCTAAGAGAATTTTACATTACATAAAGATATGGTTTTATAGTTGGATCATCTCCCTTTTTTAGAGTATATTTATATATATAGTGGGTCCCTAATTATTCTTGACTGTCCAATTTCTATGGATACAACATCCGTTATGATTTTTTCAATATATTTTTTTAAATATTGTCATATTACCATTCAGTTAGTCTGATTATTTATTAGGGAATTTAGTTATAACATATCCCTAATGGAAGATATCGAATAGTTTTTTTGAATGATTTTTTTATTCTATTAATCATTGATAAAATTACAAATTGTATTCAAAAGATAAAAATCATTTTATTATTATAAAAAAATCATTAAAATTTTTTTGTTAGTTAGTTATATATGTCTTCATATAATAAATTAGTGTTCCATCACACTAATTGTAAAATATTATAGTTTCACCATAATCCAAGTTTCTTAGATTATTTGAATTATACACGATGGGTAAAAAAATCATGCCGTGTAAATGATACTATGAAATTAAGATATTTTATGAAATTGGGAGAATATATTTACATATTAATTTCATATTAAAATATAATAATGTTAAGTAACTTTTCACCAATCATAAATATGATTTCAGATTGTATTTTTAAATTATTATATAAATATATGATATAGGGTTTCCATAAACTTAAAAAAAATATTTGGGATATACATTCCTTGTAACATAATAAAGTGTAACATTTTGATGTCTATGTTGAGATGTATCTTGATAATAAATAATGGCCAAATAAGAATCCTTAATCATTTAAATTTTATATTTATTATTATTGTATTTATAATATTAATGAAGGATAATAAGTTCACTACAACATAATAAATATTTGAGAAAGAAATTATATTTCTATAAAGAATCCATTTAAAAAATGTAAATAATATTTTATCCGCATTTAAATCAGTTTATACACATTTTTGTAAGTGGATAATCCCTTTATTAATTAATAGGTCTCTAGAATAAAATTTATTGATAAATTAAAAATTAGGTGAATTTTTCATAAAGTCTTCTTTCATTTAATTAGTAGAAGTTAAAACCATGTCAATAGTGACATTATAATTGTTTGTAGAAATGAATTACGGATTAAATGAAAGTAATAAATATTTTATATTTAGATGTGGAAAAGTGTGTTTCCTTCTATTGATTTTATTATCAATATTTAAAATATGATTATATAATGATGATACGATAATGAAAATATATTAAGGAAAACATGTAATTCATTATTAAAATATTATGTTTGTGATCAATTTTGGAGAGAAGTTTTCGACTAATAATTAAATGAAAATAAAAGAACTAATACATTTTCTATTCAATACACATAAGTTTCTAATCTTAGTAAATTTGAAAATATTATTTAACATATGTTTTAGTAAAAAAAACAAGTTTATGTAGGTTAGTAAAATAATATTTAAAAATAACTTTTTTCTGAAAACATGGATATTCCACGAAATCCATCTCATTTATACGGGATTTGAAAATAATATGTTATTTGTAAATGTATTAAATCATTATGTTAGTGTTCAAATATTGAGAAAATTTATGGTAATACATAAAAACATTATCTTATAAATAATTCAATTAAGTAAAACATTGTAACTATTTGAGGAATAATACATTGAGAATTAACAAAATGATTCTATAAGAAAACAATTGGATAGAGATAAGAGAGATAATATTTAATTTAATGGAAATATAGAAATATGTTTTTAAATGATCATCCTAGACTATCAAGTGTTCTAAAATATTAATTGTTAGAAGAATATTATAACTTATCAAACACTAATACTAGTATTCTAAAAATAATGATGGAAATGAAAATGAATTACATCAATGATGTAATTAGAATGTATGAGGGTATAATTATTTTAATTCATTATTTTGATTTTACATTAATGTAAATCAATGAAAAGGTAGATATATTCTAAAATATCATAAATTAAAATAAAAATGTAGATACAATCATTAAGACTGATGTGGAATCCCATGCAATCCTATTATAATCTAATGGGGATATCAGAAAGTTGAAATGTTTCATGAAAATTATTAATTGCACTGAATTTAATATATTATTACATTTTAAACTATATGATGTTATTAAAAGGTAAATTAAAAATATATATAAGTATGTAGATTGAATTAAAAAGGGTTTTTCTAAAATCTAAAAGGTTGTATTAAATTAAATGACTATGGTGATGAATTAGAACAAGGAAATTTAGAACCATTTAATGATGAATAAATATCATAAATAATGTGATTCAAATTTTATATAAATAATTGTTGTATCAGTGATCAATCATGGAAATAATTTCATAATGATGATTATTCATAACAAAACTCAATGAAATATTTAATTTATTGATTTTTCTATCATGTTATAATATTCCAACATAAAATTTTTATAGGTTTTCTAAAAATGTTTGTTAATTATAATATTTTTTGGGATTCATATTATAATATTTTTATTGTATAGTATATCTTTCATATAGAATTATTTTCTATCATATTTGGTAACACATTCTTCTTATTATGTCATTATAACAGGATCATTATGAAAATTAAAAGTGGGGGAAATAGAGAATGAGAAAAAAACTATGGGAGAATAGAAGAATGTCATGTTTCATTATATTTATAAAGGAAAGGGGTCATATTTTAAATTTCATTAATGAAATGATTGTTCTAAAATGATGTCTATTTTTATTTTAAAAAAGTTTGTAATTTTTAGTAAAATTTCCAATATAAAATCACTATGATAATACTAAAAACATATTGTCCTCTTTATATTGATTCATGTTCCTATAAATTATATTTCCCATGTTCTAATGCTATTTTATTTTAAATTTTACTATTTCACCATATTTATTTTATTAAATTTACCACAAATAGTTTCATAACTATATCATGTAGAAATGAAGGATTATCATTAGTAGGATGTTTAACAAGATTACTTAGATTGTGGTTTATAATGTATATATGCAAAAATTAAGTTATCCGACAAGATGTTGGACTATAATTTCTATCAGATAGACATAATTAAAAAAAACACCTTCATGAAAATATGATGAACAATTATATAGTTATGAAGAAGATGTATATCAAATATTCTATGGTATAATGATATTCGTATATAAAAGATAAAATCAACATGCACTCTAGTAGTGTATATAAAAAATTCATTTTTTTAAGATGTGGTTTATAAATCTCTATGTTAAGAATTATTTCACCTATTGATATCGCAACAACTATTTTTAATATCAAATAAAGCCGTTTTTTTCACCTATAAATAATGAAAAAAATACTAATAATATTGTTTTTAATTTTTTGACAACACCAATTTAACATTATATTGTTGTTTATTGTAATTTACAATAACATGAAAAATATTCTTGTTAAAATTAGAGAGTTTCATCAATAGGGAATTCTCTTTTTATGATATCATTATAAAGTAAATTATGTTTCTCTTTTGAAAATTATATTTCTAATAATTTTGATCGAGTGGTAAGAGGAATATATATCCAAAATATTATTTGATCTATATAATCAAGGATTCCTAAGAATAAAAAAATATTCATATGTCCTATTATTTTGATCAATGGATTTCATGGTTAGGAATAGAAACCATATAGTAGGAATAATATTGGGGACACACTACATCACATAACAAACATCAATAACCCTAAATGTCAATGTGTGGATTAATAATTATAATAGATTTTTTCCTAACATACAATAAAAAAATTTCATTAACTCTTTTATAAATCATTATCATTCAACTACGCATGGTTTATAAATTTTTATATGATTTTTATAAAATATTTTTAACTCTTCATAAAATTATATCTTTATGAAAAATATTTCAATATTCATTGAATATTTTTTGATAAAAATATAATTCTTAATTTTTATACATCTAAAGACTACCACACTATAAGTATATAACATACTCAGTCTATATTATAATAGAAAGAAGATATAATATCTAGGTATAGCTGATCCGAAAACATATTAATGAAAATTATACATTCAATGTAATGTGTTACAAGATAGTTTACAATGTATAGTGTGAACCAACACATGAATTTCAAAATCCACTAATGATATACAATAGCTAGGAGCTCCGAATGTCTACATCGTACATGTTTCAATAATTTCCCTCTTTGAAATATCATTTTCCACCAGGTTGGCTTCTCTATTCACATGAGAATTATAATGATTGAGAAAAGTAATATTGTTAATGTAGTCACTCCAAAGTGTTAGGCGCATCCATGTTACATTCATGGTTCTCCCCATTAGAAACAAGAAAATATATTTAGAGTTATATTAATTTCATAGAGAGGCTCATTTATTTTTTAAAAATTTCGTAATAGCGTTAAAGATTTCCCACAATTCAGCATCGTATGAAGTTCTAATTCCAATATAATGATGAAGGAAACCTTCAAAAATTACATAAAGGGTTTTGAAAATACCTCCATTTAACGAGTTCTATAACATTCTAGAATCTACACAATAAACATTAACATTAATATCAGGATAAATTAGAATAATCCATATGATATATATATGTACCATGGGATGTTTTGGTCTTCCTTCCACTCATAGAAGTCATAGAGTTTCTAGGTTATTGTTGGTGTCATTCATTGCTCCCACTTTTACCCATGAATCATTGTGGGCCTCGTTGTGCATATATATAATTCTAACATAGATTGATTTTCAATGATCATCAAACAAAAAACAATTCATTTATTCTTATATTGAGGAAAATATTGATGCATCGGATATAATCAGGATGTACTGAAGTTATTTTATCTATCCAAATTTCATGATGAAGGTCGGGTGATCTTCCAAATTCATTCTAGCATCAATATCGAGGATGAATACCCCTAATTCATAATTATATAATTCCCAAGAAATTTTATATATGAAGAATATATCTTTTATTGTCACTTAAGATCATAGTGAGAGGTGTAATCTTGAAATAATTCATTATCCAACATTTTTCAATTGATCAAATTTTAGTTTACAATTTTTACATATTCACTAAAAAAGTATATATCTATATCTATTATGGAAATGAAAATTGAATTTATATGGAAATGATGGTATCAATATTTACCTGTCACTCTAATTCATTTAATACTTCTATAAATTAAACCTCCCATTAGTGATTGTCATCCATACAAGAGTGGAAGGTGTCCATGAGGAGATGTTGTTGAAACCCACTATAGCCTTCCTGGAGATAAAGTATTATTGCTATAAATCGTCATAAAATGTAAAATTTACATATGTAGTATAACATGAAAAATAAAAGGTCATATTTTGGTGCTCTATCACGGCACAATGTCCTCCACTAGTTCAATTTATAATTCATAGGGAATGTAACACCTTGACCCCAAAATACCGTAGTCGGTGCATTATTTTAATATATTGTTATGATTCCATGTAAACAATTCCAGATGGACCGATCAGTTTAGTAGTTTTGGAAAATTGATTACATACATGAATGTCACATTAAACTTTATAAAATACAACTAAACATAAATAATCCTTTATGAATGCCTTTATTCACTTATCTTAACCCTTCATACCATCACAATACACTACATGTAGTCCTAGGAAAAATAAAACATATAAAGGGGTGAGCTCAGATGCTTAGTAAAGATAAAAATGCAGCTGAAACATTCATAAATAAGCATAAACATGTAAGGTAATTTATAAAACTAAAACAAATGAATTTTCAACATAAAAATCATCATAATATGGGAAATATAAATAAATATAATTCCATTTAAATACTCACATGGATATTCTAATAGGCAAACAAATCACATTAAATATCTATATCCACATTCATAATGATGTAATGCATAATTCTAGACATCATAAAAACATAGTGAAGGCCATCATCCAAGACCACAAAAAATATTTTGTCAAGGCCTTGTGCAATGACACTAGTTTGTATCATTATAACTTCTAATGCATCGAGGAGCTATAGAGGGATCCACCTGTAACTTACTAAGTCCAATGAATTCCTCATATGAAAAGGTTTAAACATAACATAATCATTCATATTAAAAATATTATACGAAATTTCAATAAATTATCCATAAACCATGAATGGTTTAAAAATAACACATCCACATTTAAATATTTCACAAAACGTTCAATACAATATGGATTATTTTTATGATAATAAATCAACATCAAACTAGTTTAAAATTCATCAGTGGATGTTGACATAGAAGAAAATGATTTTTAAAACTCATTGAGAGAAACATCTATTTTTCATAAAAGCATTTAAAAGACACAGAATTAAAAAAGGAAGACATTTACAGAATTTTTTTTATCAAAGTGTCCCATACCACTTTGAATCTTTCGAAATTAATTAACATATTAAAAAGCATTCATGTCCATATAAATAAATCCTTAAAACCCATTTTGAAAACATGAACATTAATGAGAATGATTTAGTAGAATAAATATTTAAAACATTTAAAATGATATTTTAGTAAAAAAAATAATTTAAAATAATCCTATTGAATACATTTTCATGAAACATGGACATGGAAAATAAATATGTCATAATAGATGCTTACTTAAATACAACCTCAAAAAATAAAGAGATTGTGAAATTTTCCATTACCACATTGTAATCAATCGAGTCATATGACAAAAGGTTAATAACCACCAAATAATTCATATAATAACATGAATATAATGAGTCTCAAGACAATATATATCAAATTTCAGTACATCATAAACCACATGCAATAAATGGTGACCAAGGTAAATATCAAGGAATTAAAAGTGAGATAAGAAACCCCTTACCTTGCATTTTCCTTTGGTCGAGGGTACGTTTAACCTCATATATAATGACCATTGTATGTTATTAGATTATACCAGAATCATATTCATATTATATCATACATGATTCATTTATGACTTCATACTACCCATTTAATAATAATTTTCACATTAAATTAACATTTCTGGAAATAATCGCTTTCCTTATCGAACATATTTTAACTTCTTATTCTTGATCGTAATATTTAGATCATGATTTAAATACATCCAGAATATAATCCATGATTTATATATCATATATATTTAGAATCTAAATATTTATAATAAATAAATATATTAAATGGAAAACTGAGTTTATGGAGACATTAGGCCATATGTACGCATAAATGTTGTTTATGTTTGCAATATCATATTGAACAAAATTAAGCGAATAAGATATTTGTAATTACATAAATACACACACACACACACATATATATATATATATATATCTTCATTATAATTATAATTTCATATATTAAATACTTATTTGTAATATATATTCATGTAATCGTCGATTAATGGTGAACGTGGAAATGAATCTCGTCGTGTCGTGGAGATGGTAATCTGTACGTATGCACAAGCGATAATATAATGTTGTTAAAGGTGCAGAATTTCCTGGTGTATATATTTTAAAGATACATTATCATGTTATTTTAATTATTTATATACATATTATTAATCATTATATTCATCCAAATAACATAGTGTTGAATAACAAATTACACCATGACGCGGAGACGATATGCCGTACGTACGCATGCATGGTGAAATTATCATTCATAATATGGATAGAATAATGACTATAGTTGTGCCATATAAAAAATTACATCAAAATATATATAATGTACTGCATTTAATTTTTTAAAATGGTAATATCAAGGAAAGAGTAAGTGGTAGTAGGAAAGAATTAGAAAAGTGGTGGTGAAATCATTACCTCTTCTTCGAGTTATTCTTTTTGATTTGACCAAAAGAGCCATTTAGGTTGGCTTTCTGACCAAAGTAAGGCCTCTAGGATGATGTTAGGATAGATGGGAGGATATTTGGGATGTGTTTGGCCATGCCAAATGGCTTTGGGGGTGTGAATTTGAGAGAAGGAGAAGTTCCCTTTTATAAGATGGGTGAGGGGATCCTTAGGAAAAACATAAAATATTATTTTATAATAAATTCATTTTCTGTTTCTAATGGATCGAAAATGAACTGATCAAAGGATAAGGTGAGGATGGGTAGATAACCAATCATCTAATAGGTTTTAGATAGGATTGGATCACTATATTAATGATATAATTTAGATTTAACTCTTAGTTAAATAGTTTTACATTTACCACATCCCACTGTATTTTTATATTATATTGTTAATAAACTCGCTAAAAACATCCAAAAAACCCCAACTGGTTCATTAAATACATATATAATATTATTGAAGCCATTTGGAAGAACCTTATATTTTTACAAAGAGAATACCAATTGACAATATATTATTTGTTTCAAAAACTCTTTTATGACAATTTTGATACTATTTGGTATTTTGTTTTTGCTAAATTCCAAAAAGCATTATTATTTCAAAAAAAAATTGTATAACCAACCGTAAATTGTCATATTAACCTATAAAATTAGTGTAATTCATATGATGTCTAAAATTAAAATTATTTTGGTATTTATAATATCAATTATTTTAATATTTCATTAATAAGGCATTTACTGCATCGTCATTGTGTCATAAATAAATTAAGTTATTTAATGTCTAAAAATTATAAATAAAATACAATTATGTAAGAAATCATTTTATTTTTCTAATTAATATTTATAGTCGAATTTATCTTTTGTTTAAACAAATTTTAAAAAATGTTTGTTTATTAAACATTGAATTTAACACTTTTACCTCTTGTTTTAATTAAATAATAATAAATGTCCTAATATAATCCAAGTGGACATAAAGAATCACATTTTATTACTAAGGATGTTTTTGGTCTAATTACTTTAATCCAAAAGAATTAAGGCGTGCGTTCGGGTAATAATAATGTCATTTTTATTGTACCACATATTTCATACTGATATCGATCATGTCGCTCAGATTATTGAAATTTAATTCACATATGTGGTAAAATTATGTTTTATGCAAATTTGAAAATTATCTAAGGAAGTGGTTAAAAGACAGTAAAATATCAATAAATATTTACCCATGTAAACTTATTATAAAATTACTCCAATGAATTACATTCAACCTATATAGGTATTATTTTTCTATTTTGACATAAAATAAATTTATATAAAATAAATAAATATTTAAATGAAAAGTCGGTATTAGCTAATAACACAGTGTTTTTCACTATTCTTCAAATATTGAATGTTTTTAGAAAAATTTCAAAAATTCACCCTAAGATAATTTTGATATTCCAAATTAAAAAATGAATCATATTTTTCAAAATTCAAACCATTGAAATTTCAATTTTTAATATCAAATTAATTCCCGTTTTCAAAACCAAAAAACATATTTTAAGAAATAATAACCACCAAAAGATTGACACTTTTTTATGTTCAATTTAAATGTGAAATTACTATCAATGAAAAAAATTTGATTAAATGGTTAAAATATAATCTAATTTTACTTCCAAACTATTCAAAAGTATAGATGATCACTATACATTCATTTGAATAAAAAATTTGTTTTCAGTTAAAATTTAGTATTTTCACTATTCGTACAAATATGAAATTTATCACAAAAACACCAAATATTTAATCAAAAATAAATTTATTTGTCTCTATTATAAAGAATAAGTTTATTTTTTCAAATTTAATATATAAAAGTTTCAAAATGTTGGATTTTAAAAATGTTTCTCCATTAAATGGTTGTAAAATTTCATTTAAAAAATACATCTTTTATTTGAAAAAAATAATTCTGTTTCAATATAATGTCTAAGAAAAACATAATATGGATTTTAAAATTTTAAAGATAATATAAAAATCAAAATTTTGTTAATACTATTCATAACTGCTTTTGAACGGCTAGTATGGTGTGTAATAATGTTCGTGAACTCAGTGTTGCTTGTAGTGCATGTTATTGAATTACATTAAAGAAATAATGTAATATGAAATAATGGGATGTTAAATCTTCCCTTAATTCAATAAATTGAATCCTTGCAATTTGAAATTGTTCTTCGACAATAAAAGATTAAAATTAGAATAATACCTTTTTGGAGAACCCACATCAGAAATTGGGTTAGTAAAATTTAGTCTTAATAAGAGGGAAAGGGAAATGAAAGAGTCGCGTAAAAATTATGATCTTGATTTGGAGAACATTATTTCCAATTATAGAATCGTAATTGGAGGGGAAGCGTAAATATTTTTTGGGAGTGATTGAGGTCATCATTCACAAAAAAATATAAAATTGAGGGCCTCAAAGCCATCAATCTATGATGATTTAAAACATCATCTGTTCCAAAAAACATAAGGTTTGAGGATAATAAATTTTTGGTTTTAATATCCCATAACTAAATATTATGAATTAATTTCTTTATTGAAAAAATATACTTGACATGTATTTTTCCATCCTTTAACTAATTTCTAGCACAAAATCTTCTTTCACTATAAAAGATATTAGAACATAAAAAGACTTTATTTATTCTAATTGTATATGGTTCCAAAACCTGAATTTATAATTTATCTATCAGGAATTAAAAAACTACATTATACAATCCAGGAAATCATGTAGGCTAGTGTTAGGTGATGCACCCTTGTCGCCCTTCGGTTGTGGGTACAAGTCTCGTGGCCTTGCCAGACACGACTGGTTGTCACCCGACCTCTAGGATGTTATTTTTATAATAATACAAACATAACCTTAACAATAGTAACCAATTTCAAACTTTATCTATTCCTACCTTTATACTTATCCCAAATACTTTTATCCAAACTTGCAGTTTAATATTTATAAGGATGTTAAACACAATGAATATATTTCTTTCCACGTAATAACATGTGAACACCTTCATCATGTATTCTTTTAAAACATGTTAACACCATGAATTACCATAAAACCATATTTATTACATTCATTATCCCTTATTCTTTATAGAATACTAGATATATTCCTTATATCTAGCATTTTTGAATATTTCCAACAAATGAAATAATTAAACTATTAATCAGTTCAAATAAAGTCAATAATATCCAATATAATTTATCCATATCATCCATCTCTTATTCCAAATTCACTACCTCATTATCAGAACCATATAATCTCAAATTCCCAATGAAATAGTACTGCAGTATAAACCATATTTATTTCCATAATTCATATAACCAGTACATAGTTGATACAACACTCAAATGACACAATACATTAATAATAACATAAGAACTATTAATCATTTCTCTTCATCTTTGATAGTATAATAACGTGATTTTTATCCAATAGCATCATTTGGGTTATACTCTGAAGAATTGGAAATTGATTTGCATGGTGTTCCAACTCCTTGTAGATGAAGCATTGTACATTTGAATCATTTTTATCACACTTGAAATCACGTACTTGGTGTCCTTTTTCTCCACACTTATAACAAAATCCCATTCCCTTCAAGAATTTTCCAAGGTGACTCATTCCACGGTTATCCCATGTGGGAAAATCATTCTTTCCCTTCTTCTCTTTATCCATATTTCTTTATTTCGTCCTTTTCTTCTCTTCCTCCATTCAAATCCACATGACTCATAGAATTCTTTACATATCATAATAAGACATGATACTATTAATTCATATGATTAGAATATGTGGGAGACTATTTCACTTTTAAATGTTGACTTAATAACCTTAAATATCTGATACTTCTTAATCTTTCAGTCATGATTATTCTTGTAATTATCATTCCTTCTACTATGATCAATTTCTAAACAATAGAATACACTAGGTCAGTTTATGAATCTCAATTCGTAATCCCAAACTTGTAAAATACCAAACGTAAATTACACGGTTTATGGATATAATGCATAATCATAAAAATGTTTTCATTAAGGAAGTATTTACTCTTAAATCCATTATAATGGATTGTAATGAAAATTTAAATTATACTAAACAAGTCCCCTGGGAGTGTTGTAACCAAGAGTGATGCTAGGCCTATTGTCATGCCACAATTGTAGTTGAAGGGTAGATCGAGGTGGTGTTTTGGGGTTTTACAGCTAGGTTCATCTATTCCAGAGTGGCCTCTACCTGCTCATATCGAAACAGGGATATACTTCATGGAAAACACACAAAAACTCTACAGTTCGAAAATTCTATGAAGATCTTATATACTAATCATTAAAGTCTATATTAGGGGAATGTTCTATAATCAGAGTTTATCTAAATCTATATCCAAGATTATTCCTAAACTACTTCGGGTACCAACTGTAATGCCCTGACCCTAGAAGGCCAAATTTAGTGTATTATTTTAATACATTGGTACGATTACTCGGATTCAATTCCCGAAGGACCGATCAGTTTAGCAATATTGGAAAATAGATTATATAAATTAATGATACATTACACTTTATAACATACAAAAGAACATAAATAATCCTTTATGAATGCCATTATTCCCTTAGCTTAACCATGCATATCAATCACAATACACTTCGTGGAATCCTAGGTAAAATAAAACATAGAAAGGGGTGATCTCAGAATCTCAATAAGGATAAAAATACAATAGAATCTTTCATAAATAAGCATATACATTTAAGGAAATCTATAAAACTATAACAAAAGATTTCTCAACATAAAAATCATCATAATATGGAAAATATAAATCAAAATAATTCCATTTACTTACTCACATAGATATTATACTAGTCGAATAATCACATTTAATATCAATATCCACTTTCATAATGATAGAATGTCTTATTCCATATATCGTAACCACATACTGAAGTCCTTTTTCTATGGCTAAAAATAATATTTTTTCAAGGCCTTATGCCATGACACTAGTTTGTCTCAGGAGACCTACCGATTAATCGAAGAGCTATAGCGGGCTCCACCCTTCACTTAATAAGTCCAATGCATCGCTTATATAAAAATGTCTAAACATAACATAAACATTCATATTTAAACTATCAGACGAAGTGTCAATTGTTTTATCCATAAACCATGAATGGTATAAAAATAACACATCCACATTCAGTCATATCTCAAAACCTTCAATAAAATATGGATGATTTTTATCATAATAAATCAACTTCAAACAAGTATAAAATCTATCAAAAAAAGATGACATATATGAAATGGATTATTAAAACTTTTTGAGAGAAATATCTATATTTCATGAAAATATTTAAAAGTCACACAATTTAAAAAGGAAGACACTTAAAGTCATTTTTAGTAAAATTTTCCCATACCACTTTTAATATTTTGAATGTAATTAACATTTTTAAAAACATTCATGTCCATATAAATAATTCCTTAAAATCCATTTTGAAAACATGGTCATTAATGAGAATGATTTAGAAAAATATATATTTAAAAGATTTTAAATGGTGTTTTATTAAAAAAATTCCCTTAATATAATCCCCTTTAAAACCCTTTCCTGAAACATGGAAATGGATAAATAATATGTCCCAATAGATACTTATGTAAATACAACCTCTAATTATAAAGAGATTGTGAAATTAACCCTTACCACGTTGTAATCAATCGAGTCATATAACCAAAAAATAATAACCACCAAATCATTCACAGAATAACATGAATATTAATACAATCATGATAATATATATCGAATGGCTTCACACAATAGACCACATGAAATAAGTGGAGAACAATAGAAATCTCATGGAATTAAAAGTGATATAAGAATCCCCTTACCTTGCATTTTCCTTTGGTTGAGGGTACGTTTAACTTCTTGTATAATGACCATTGTATTTTGATATATTATACCAGAACTATATTCATATTATATCATACCTGATTCATTTATGACTTTATACTACCCATTTAAAAATTATTTTCATGTTAAATTAACTTTTAGGGTAATAATCGCTTTCTTTATCATACATATTTTAACTTGTTATTCTTGATCGTATCATTTAGATCATCATTTAAATAGATCTAGAATATAAAAATTAATTTATATATCATATATATTAAGAATATATATTTATAAAATATAGATATATGAAAGGGAAAACACCATTTATGGAGACGGTAGGCCGTACATACGCATAAAGGGAGTTTCTGTTTTAATATCATATTCAATGGAAGTAAGTGAATAAGATATATGTAATTAAATATATATATATATATATATATATATATATATCCAGTATCATTATTATGTCTTATATGACTTACCTATTAGTAATATATATTTTTATAATCGTCAATGAAGGGTGATCATGGAAATGAATTTCATCGTGTTGTGGAGACGGTAATCCGTACATACACACAAACAACAATATAATTTACCTAATGTTGTAGAATTGGATGTTATATTTATTTTACAGATAAAATATAATGATATTTAATTTATTTATATACATATTACTCATCATTATATCCATCCAAACAACATAGTGTAGAATAAAAAATTACACCACGATGTAGAGACGATAAGTTGTACGCACGCACGCATGGTGACATTATCATTCATAAGATGGATAAAATAATGAATATAGTTGTGAGATATTTATAATAACATCAAACATTATATAAGGTAATGGAGTTATTATTTTGGTATGGTAATAACAAATAATGTGTAAGTGGAAGAAGAAAAGAACATGAATGAAGGTGGTGAAATCATTACCTCTTCATTGGGTTCTTCCTGTAGATTTGATCAAATTGGATCCACAGGATAGATTTAAGACCAAAGTAAGTCCTCTAGGATAAATTTATGATTGTTGGGAGGTTATTTGGAATGGTTTTTTCTGATACAACTGGATTTGGGGTGTGAATTTTAGAGAAGTGGAAGTGCCCTTTTAAAAGAGAGGTGAGGGGAACCTTAGGAAAAACATAAAATATTATTTCATAATAAATTTATTTTCTGATTATAATGACTCAAAAATGAATTTGTTAAAGGATAAGTATTTGAGGGGCATAAATCCACTAAACCAATAGGTTTTAGATAGGTTTGTGTCAATATATTAACCTTATCTTTTAGATTTAACTCTTAGTTAAATAGTTTGACATTTACCATGTCTCTTTGTATTTTTATATTATATTGTTAATAAACATACTATAAACATCAGAAAAATCCTAATGTGGTTAATTAAATAAAAAAATATTATTATTTAAGACATTTGGATCAACCATATATTTTTTGGAATATAATATCAATTAATAATATAATATTTGTTTTAAAACTCTTTTATATCAATTTTGTCACTATTTTCTATTTTGTTTTTTCACAATTCATAACAAAATTATTACTTCGAAAAAAATTATCTTAAAGACCCTAACATTTAATATTATCTTATAAAATAAGTGGAATTTATAAAAAGTCAAAAATTAATTTTATTTGGGTATTTATAATATCAATTATTTTAATATTTCATTAATAAGGTACTTACCACATCATCATTGGGTAAAAATTAAATCATGTTATTTAATGTCTAAAAATTATGAATAAAATACCATTATGTTGGAAATATTTTTTTCCATTATAATGAATATTTATTGTCGAAATTATCTAATATATAACCCTAAATTAAAAATGGTTTAGTTATTAAACATTGAATTTAACACTTTTAACTCTTCTTTGAATTAAATAATAATTAATGCCCTAATATAATCCAAGGGGACCTAAAGAATCTTATTTTATTCCTGAAGTTGTTTTTGGTCTATTTTAACTTATCATATTTAATTATGACAAGTGTTAGGGTAACAATAATATCAATTTTTACCTTTAATTACCCAATTTGTTTAACCGTGGTAAATAAATATTAAAAGATACTATTCACCAAAAATTATTTTTTTCTTATTGAACCACATTTAACATAATGATATCAACCGAGCCTCTCATATTTTTGAAATTTAATTCAAAAAGTGGTAAAATTATGTTTTATGGAAATTTGTAATTGCTCTTTGGAGGTCGATAAAAGACGATATAATTTCAATAAAACTTTTATATATCTAAACTTATTATATAATAACACCAATGAATTAAATTAAACACATATATGTATTATTTATCTATTTTGACCTAAAATAAATTTAGAAAAAACAAACAATTATTTAAATGAAAACTCAGTTTTAAAAAATAAGGCACCGTTTTTCACTATTCATCAAAAATTGACTATTTTCATAAACATAACAAAAATTCACCCTAATATAATTTTGATATTAATAATTCAAAAATTAATTCTATTTTACCAAATTCCAAACAAATAAATAGCATTTATTAATTTGAAACTAATTCCTGTTGTAAAAACCAAAATATGTATTTTAAGAAATAATTACTTCCAAAAGATTGACACTTGTTTATCTAATTTCAAAGTTAAATTCCATCCAATGACCAATATTAGAATAAATTGTAAAAATATAATCTAATTATAATTACAAACCAGTCAAATGTATTGTTGAACACTATAAATTAGTTAGATTAAAAAAGTTGTTTTCAGTTAAAATTTTATATTTTTCACTATTCACCCACATATAAAAGTTATAAGAAAAACACAAAAAATTTATCCAAACTAAACATTTATATCTTTATTATAAATAAGATGTTTATTTTGTAAAATTTAAAATTTAAAAGTTTCTAATATTGGATTTAAAAAAGATTTCCCCATTAAAAGGTGGTAAATTTTCATTTAAAAAAATTACTTCTTTTATCTGAAAAAAAAGAATTTGTTCCTATATTATGTCTATGAAACTGATAATATGGATTCTAAAATTATAAGGATAATATAAAATTAAAATTTCATTTAATACTATTCATAACCGTTTTTGAATGGCTACATTGGTAATTTGTGGTGTGCTTGAACTCAGTGTTGGGTGTAATGTACGTTATTGAATTATATTGAAGAAATAACATACTATGAAATCAATGGGTGGTATAGGGAAAATATGCCTGGTGTTATGTAAAATTTCATTAAAAGAATGTTTTAATGATACCCTAAATTATCACCCAAAATTCTAAGGATATCCATCCAATATACATATATAAATCCTTCGTGAAAAAAAAATCACAAAAAAGGTCATTAGTCGTCATCATATTACATGACAATTTTATAATAACACATACATTGAAAATTATTAGGTCATTGATGACAAGACCCCTATTTCTATAGATTTTATAAATTCATTCCATGAGACAGTAACCAGTCACATATCTTGTAAGGAATAAGTCCAAATGATTTTCCGGATCATTCCATGTAACTCGTTATTGATGCCCCCTAAATAATTGGGTATGGAGAATGAGTATTGAAAGTTTGATGTGGTGAATAAAATCACACGAAAAAAATTTACATCTCAAGGAATTCATTTTACATTCCATTTGAAAAGATAATTTCCAATTATAGACGTCATTCATATAATGAATTGGATTCTCACATTTCACTAAAATATTGGTAAACAAATATAGTTGATTGGAAGGGATACATTTCTCACTCCACAAATTTGGACAATCAATTTCTATCAACATAATGTGAGGCCATCAAAAAACATAAATAAATAATTAACCCAAGAAATATACTTCCATGTCACATTCTCGTGGTGTGTAATATTTTCCAAGATAGAAGTTAAGGTCCTCTGAAAAAACTACCAAAACAATTTACCTACATATATTAGATGTGATGGAGCAGGTTCACCCATGTTGGCTCTAATTTTTTAATATAGGCCATCATGTGAATGGTCAACAATTCATATGATCATTTAGCCTTTAGAAATGGAAAATTGGTTACCTGAGTGTTGATCTCCTTTTTATGAACAACATTCAAGTTGAAATAAATTCATGGGGGACCAAATCATTAGAATACACAACCGTACAGATTATTGGATATAATATAAGTTTACAATAAAAGACTCTAAGAAGCTATATATATTAATAATTATGAGATGAAAATTAGATTTTGTTTTTTAAAAATCTATATATTAGTTAATCTTCAAGGAAATTTTCTTTTCTATCACATTTATATTCATTGTGATGAGAATTTCTGAGGTTGTTTAAAAGAAATAACGGATTCACCATTCATTGAAAAATCATTACTTGTTTTAGGTTATCTATTAATGATGGATTCACTCTTAATAGTGTTGAAGAATTTAATTATCACATTGGGGATAATGTTCCAATTGGAATTTTCCTTGCTTTATTTGATATCAACATAAATATCATTTTTTTATTTAATGAAATAATGTTTAAAATAATCCTATTGTGAATAGAGGAATCCTTGAAAAATTATATTACTACATTAACTATGTCATACAAAAAATGTACTTATAAATCATGAAAATTTTATTTCAGAATCCATATGATTCATCTTCACTATCCATGTAGAGAAAAAGAGAGGTCACAAAAAATATTCATTATTTTCTACTGAGAAATGGAATCGATTTTACTAATAATCAATTCATGGAATAATATTATTAATCATAATTACTATATTATCAATCTCTTCAAATACATAAATCCCACTATTCTATTCAAACAAATCCTTAGATATCTCATCCTCATAGGTGGGAAACTTCCCATTGATGCTAATGACATTGTTACACATTTTAAACCTCTTATCCATGTGTAGTTTGTCAAAATCCATAAATCCAAAACCACTTATTTCACTAATTTCTCATTACAAAATTATATAAATATCATTTCGTTAAGGGAATGAAATTAATATAACATTGACTGTGTTTTCACATCCACCTAGAGTGGATATCCTGGATTTAGTTTGTATGTTGAATTATTGAAACATATTGTTTATCGTCCTTAATTTCAGCAGCAAGCTTTAAAAATGATTTTTTTACTTCATTCCCATGGTATCCTCTTAGTATTATTTAATTTCACTACAAGAAAATGAAGATGATCTCTCATTGAAAAATAACTTTATGCCTCCAAAATAGTATCCCAACATCTAGTAGAAACAACCAATCAATTTTTGAATCAAGGGAGGAGGAAGACTGGCCTATTTATTGAAAAACAATAAACATTTATGTGGTATTGATCAGAGTGGTGTCTGGGAAGCATAAAAAAAAGAAATTCCATCGGTACCACTCCTATATGAAAAATTTACAAGAACACTTCCATAATTTCTTAGTTACATCCTATTAAATCTATTCTTAATCCATGTAAAATATCTTCCCAAAATTGGAACCACAAAATAATTTTGTAGAGAAATACAACATTAATAATCAACAACTATTATCCTATTAATGCATGATCCATATTTTATGTTCTAGTATAGTTCTAATGTAACCCATAACTTCCAAATTGTTAACAACATTAAAATACTCCTAATCGTGTTTCATTAGGTGGTCTACTATCCTATTATATTATATTTATGAATATATAAAAGTGACATTAAAATTATGAGTTCAAATTGTTTTATATTTATTTATACAATGATATTGCACATTTCATATGAAAATTTGAGTGTTTTCATGGATATGTATCCAAATTTTATAAATGTGGGAATTTTAATCCTTATGGGAAACAAAATTTTATTCCTTGGATTACCATTTTAATTCCTTCAAATTCAAAAACATCATTTTTGGTTCCAGAAATCCAATTATTTTATTTTATTATCTATAATAAAATGGCTAAAATATTTTCTTGTATAGGGATTACAAATATATTGGAAATTCATGTAGATGAGCAGTATTGTGTTGGGGACACACCACTTTTCATTGGTCCTTCATCTGGTTCCATATTAGAATGGACTTTCCCGTTCCACTTTTTGACATAATTTTTTTATACAGTTGGGATGATTTCATTTATCGATCCATCCATACATGAAGTATACATTAAAGGGTTATTTATATCATTCATTCCAAATTATCATCAAATGAAAATGGGGATTGTGGGTACTCAACATCATCATTAAAAAAGAATCCAAATTATATTGTTTATCTGCATTTAGAAAGCATGGGATTTGAATATTAACTTTTTATATTGATGTTCTTGAATAATTGGATGATGGATGCTCTAAAGAAGCGACCCATATCTTTACATTATCACCATGTTGATGGGATTGTTTACCATATTTCCAAGAATATGTTAGTTTCTCTACTGAATGGGGGATTCACCACTACCTAGTATATCCAAACTAATAGGCCCAAACATATATTGAGACCATATAGGTTCCAAAATGATTTAACATTTATTAGGGACTTCCAGCCGACCTCCCTCTATAAGACATGTAATACTCTTCTCTATAGAATCATATTTTTTATATGAAAAAAATATGTGTGAATCTCTTTCCTAGCTCTAGATGATAATGGGTCGTGTATGTTCTATCCATGCACTGATTTTCATTCATTCTACACATTTTGATCTGATAGTTCATTATTTGACAATGTAAATGTAATTCCATTGATTAGTATGCTCATCCTAGGACATCTATGTGATATAACCCCTGTTACCTATGAAATACCTACATATCCAACATCTATATAATCTGGATTCATATTCAACATGGATATGGTAGGATATTGTTTGGTGATTCTCTCTTATAGAAGTTCATTCTTCTCTCTATCACACTAAGTTTCTAATGAATTCCTAATCACTATACCCTCAGAAGAGACAAAGTGACATTCATCAATGATGGAATTAGGTTTCCCAAATAAGTCATTAGTGACTTCAATAGGGTAATTACATTCATGTACACTAGGTTTTTTTTGTAACAACGTGAAATTCCAATAGTCCCATGATTGATTCTAGGATGCTGACTAGAGTTCTCATAGACTATTCATAAAGATATTTACAGCAATATTTCCCATTTTTCCACATTAGAGGGACCATATATGATGTTTCCTTGTGAATTTGAAGTTATGTTCATCACCATTCCATTATTCATAAAAATAACATCATCATCCCCCATCGTGTGGAATAATACACACTCGTTTTATATTCTACATTTAGAAAAATTATTTCTAATAAACATGCAGGTACTACTGAATTTTAGATTCCTTTAATACACGATCAATTTGTTTATGATTTAATCCCTTATGGTTAAAAATACATCGGTCACAATGGTTTTAGAAATATACACTTACCCCATGATTCGAGAACAGTGCCCATCATTTGGGTTTTCTTTTTTCAATCAACCTGATCCAGGTTCCCCATAGTAGGGGATATGTCCAATATATTTAATGGAATTTAGTATAGCCAATTACATTAACTAATTCGGATCTAGACATAGGTATGAGAGTTTCTTAGCAAATCATGGTCAATAGTTCTATCTCACTCATGATTTTATTTTAATCCAAGATATAATAAAATTGATAGAAACCCTCAATATCATCACATGACATAATCAAAGTAAAAAAACACCATATAATTTTGCCCCATTGATGACATATTATAATAACCAAATATCCAATGATCATAAATCCTCATTGTTAGATCTCATATTTTCCATAGCCTCAAACTATTCTATAATAGATCTCTCTTAGGAGTAGAATATCTATTTAGGATCTTCCTTTCTTCTATATCCTCCTAGTTTTATAAAATGTGTATTATTTACCCTTTTTTATAATCCTTATAGGATGAGGTAGATAAATATTTGTGGAGGGGTGTGTAGTAGATTTTACCAATTACTACATGTTCTTCTTAAAAAACAATTTTATAATTATTTCAATCATCCAAAATCTACTTCTTTTGATTAATTATGAAGTAGATCCTTGTGGCCAATATGTTCCACAAGTGATGAAATTTTTTATTTCAAATAAAATTCATATTTTCACAGCCATATAGGTCACTATGTATGGGATTTTCCTAGTTATCCCGATTATTTTCTTTTTCCTTTTTTCATTATAACAGTAATATACATGTAATATAAGTTGAATAATATAATATTTCCATACAGAAAATTAATCTTCTTTTCGGTCATCCATTATGTATTATATGAAATATACACAAACACAAAGAGAAAAAAAATTAATCATGAAAATATTATAGATTCCATAAATATATGATATCCAATCAACCATTAATTAATAGTATATATGTTATCCCATTCACTATGATCTTCCATTTACTACAAAAGTTGACTTCATTGTACTCAATTTGAACTATGTTAAAATGAACAAAAAAATGTGAGTTAAAAATTCTATTCTTAGTCATAAAAAATAATGAGATGAGCCAATATACATATATTGTCTACAAGGAACAATAGACAATATTGTTTTGAAAATATTACAACAAACAATGTGATCCATAAGTATAACCTTGATTCAACATGTTTAAGAAAAGTAGTTCAATTTCAATATTATTGGAAAATAAAAATGACTTAAATCTATCAATATTTTAAACACACCACCTAAAATATAAATATGTTATCTACTAAAAATAATCCATGATATGATTGTTGTATGATACGGGATGGAACACACATATCCTCCAATAATAAATTTACTAGACAAAAAAGATCTATTTATGTATCTTGAATATAATAGAGGATGTCCAAATCTGAAATACAATGAAATAAAAAAAATATAGATGAATATTCATTTTGGGATATTATTGGAGATTTAAATTGACTAAATTGAACTTGAATTGTATAATACATAATGCAATAACATTTAAGAAGATAAATTTTTATTTTATATCTGCTTAGGTTGGTATGATATTAATAGGAGATTTGATGGTACCTCGATTAACATCAACCACATATATTGCATTAAAATAGTATTGTTTGGATTATCATTTCATGGTTTAATTATTACCAATTAATTCCACTATTCCAATCATTTTATGGATGTAATCATCTCAAACTATCGTATCAAAAATATTCAGAAAACAAGGATTTGATGGAATTATCAATCTCTATTTTTCTTGTATAAAAATAAATAGATGAATTACCGATCAATAATAATATTCAATGAATATCTAATATATATTAATAAGTTAATATTATTGTATAAGTATATTTTAATGTTAAATTCATCAGAATCATAAAACTAGATCAAAGAGTCTATGATATTGTATTAATGTGAGTTATCTATGATCAAATATTTTGTTTTTTTTTGTAAAGGAGATCCTCCACTAAATTCCATCACCAAAAATATCCATTAATCATAGGTTTCCAAATATATATAATTATATGATTCAAAATAATCAATAAAATAATACAAAATCAAGGACCCCCTATATGTGTCAAGTGACTCCAATTATAAAAATTCAATTTCTACATCATCTTCAATGGATTTTTGATTTTTAATATCAAAATGAGTGAAAAATAGTGATATAACTAATTTTTATAATAATAAATTATCCCCCTATAAACATTATAATATAAGAGATTTCAATATTTATATATATATTTACATTCATGTTGTTTGATATAACACTAGTAATTTTAGTAGTTCTACTAGTTCAATGGAATGATATCTAGTTATTATTACAAAAAATTTCTATTAAGTTATTCATTAATCTATATGTGATAATTATTTATTTATTATCCATTATACTAATTAAATACACTAAATATTTCCAATTTATTAATGATTGAGTCTGATTATTTTAGGGAATATCCAACCATGGAATATTATCAGTATCTTGTTCTATTTTTGGTCATATAGAATTAATTTGTTTTCCACCATTTTAAAATAAATCCATTATCCTTGTTTTGTTCTCCTAATAAAATAAATTTTGGATCATGATGATTATATAAGATAATAGTATCTATAGATATCAATTAATAACAATAAAATTAAATAATTAATGTTTTCAAAATATTATTTATTCATTAATTTTAGACATTATGTTATTACATTATTTTTTTTAAATGAAAAATTAACTTATTTAAATGCTTTTATATGATTAGACAATTCTCCAGAATTATATATATATATATATATGGAAATATTAAAAATTTATGTTTCTAATGAATTAAAAATCTATGATTATAAATTAATCATCATATTGATGAGATCTATAGATTGAAAATTAATTCTTATACTTTAGAATGATCTGAGAAAAAGAAAACTATATAATCATTATTATAGGACATTCTCTCCCTGAAATTAATCAACATTACATCCCATTATTAATTGAATACCATTATTATATTTTTTATACATGAATAAAATTGTTCATAATTATAGAATAATAATATTACTATTATATAAACATCTCAATGAAAACTCGATGTTTAGTTCATTATGATTTTATTTTAATTCTTATTATCAAACTGAGCCACATGTCATTTTTTTAGTGGATTTACACTAATTGTATTTTTTTAAAATTTAATAATAATTTTTATTAATTCGTTATAGTAATTTTTATGAATTCATATAATCACATTTGGATAAATTATCATTTATACATTATAAATATAAGTTATAATAACAATCCTTGGGTATGAGATGTAAACACATGTTTGTCCTACATTCCCCCCACATGCCTCCAATGAATGATCTAACATCGAGTTTAATGTCGATCATGATTTCTACCTAAATTCACATTGGACACACACAATCTCTATATGAACCACATATTTAGATATATATATTGGACAACGTTATCATTGTTTCCTTACATTTCCTTGTCAATCCCTACATAAATTTTGACTATCTAATGATTCATTTAGAGATTTTTTAGAGGAATTACTATACTTATTATCATTTAATGTTGAAACATATAGTCATGTGTAAAATTTATTCAATTTTGTTGAAAAAATTTTTATATTTCATTTAATTATATGATATGTTCATAAAGGGCGCATCCACTGTCATTCAGACATAATGACTTAATGAATAATATATAGAATGTATTGTAGTCTACATAACTAATATATATTTATTTGTAGATAAATAATATACATTTCATTTATGAGTTGTTGAAAAAAACTACAGTATATTTAAATAATAAAATCTACATTTTCAGTAACTAAAATTGTGATGATAATTAGAAGTGAACCGGGGAAAAACGAAAAAATTATGGTGTAAAAAAATGAATCTATAACTTTTTTAAACAATAAAATGATATTAATTAATTAATTTTTTATAAAAATAATAATCATGATTATATTAAATAGATTAATATTCAATAAAATATTTTTATTAAAATATTTTAACAAAAAATAAATAGTTTTATTGTAACAAATTTTTATTCATGATTTTTTTATTTTTCATTTAGAATATAAAATATAAAATATATCAAATTTTACATGATAAAATGAACATCATTTTTTATATAAGAATATATAATATATTTATTATTAATTGGTGATATTTTCTAGAAAGTAATTATTTTATTATTAATGATATTTACAACTTTTTGATAAGATGAATTTATTTTTAATCTTGGTATTTACAATGTTTTTTTCTATATAAGATAGGTTTTAATGTAAAATTATTACCATATTAATAATTATAATCCAAATTATTCAATAAAATTCAGAAGTATGCTTTATTTATGTAAACATTTTTATATTCATTGAAACACATTTCCATTCAAATAACATTTTCATTGAATTTAGTCTCATATATAAAAATAAATTTCAAAAAATTATGCACATTAAATCTTTAAAAAATTATTTAATATTCTTAATACTATTTCCGAAATAATTTAATGTATTTAATTTAATTCATTTTTATGGAAAATAGTTTAAATTATAATACATAGTCATCATGGTAAATTGAATAACACATAATGTGATGTATAATCTAATTAATAATTTCATAAAATATTATTATACTTTTCAGGGGATGGTTTTATTTTTACAATGATAACCATGGATTCATAAATAAATAGTATTAGTGTGAATTTGGAATTTTTATTCCTTCAATTTCATTAAACATTGAATAATTACAATACTAGAACACCCCTCACATATGATATATCACCCCATTATCTAATTTTATTCACACAAAAATTTAGAACTACCTCATCCATGCCCTACCAAAGTACCATTCAAACAACCACGCATACATTCTATTGGTGTGGGTATCACCAATAGAATAATAATATAATATATATTTCAAAATACAATGGATGTTTTCAAAGAATGGATATAATTATAAACCATGTGTTCTTATATATATTTCATCTTTAATATCCTTGACATATTCGTTACCCACAACAATATAACAATATTAATATATATCATAATAATAAATTCCAATTTTTTATGAAACAATCCTTTTTAATCTCATCTTCTATTCAATTATAAATGAAAACATTCCTCATGTCTATATGTTTACTAAAAACATCATGAATCCTTGTATTTTTTCATCAAATACTAAATAACATGACTAATTATATTGATAAATTCATTGAATATATTTTATTTAAAATTATATTTTATGATAATAGAGATATTATATTTTATTTACCTTCTTACCAATCCATTAATTTGAAATTGATAACTTTTCTCGATTATATTTGTGGACTAACAACTCTATGAAACAATGTGATTTACATTTAGGGGAATTATTAGAAAAAATATCACAAATTTTTTATAATATATAAAAATGTAAATTATATCTTGTATCTGATATTATGATAATTGAATAATGAAACCATTTACTATGATCAATGCACCTATTTTTTGAGGTTATACAACAAACAAATGATTATAGTCTAGAATGATGTTATAAAATTTTATAACCATATTAAATATTCATATAACTAAAAATATATATTTATGTAAGTGAATAAAACTAAATCAATATTATTGGTATTTTTGGAAAATAATAAGTTTTTAGTTTTTAGTAAATTATGAGGCGTACATGATCAGTATGTATACGAGGGAAGAAAAATTTCTTTAATTTTTTTCAAATTTTATTTGATAAATTTCCCTTTAATTTAAAATTTCATCAAATGTTTATAATAACATTATTTTATATTAAATAATGATTTTCATAAAATAATTTAATATATCATTGATTCTTTAAAAAGTTATTTAACATTATTCTTTTAAATTTTATCTATATCATTCAGTTTAACTTCCTTTTATAAATATTAAAATATTGTTTTCAAAGGATTATATGACAGAAAAATTCCAAATTCCATATAAATTTTATATTATGAATCAATATACACTAATATCAAGTGGTTAAATAGAATATTGTATTTCCCTAAATTTTTTATAATTCCATATTTTTCAATGTATAAATGATTTTTGTAATTATAATTACATGATGATCTATAGAGTTTCAATATATATGTTATAGAGAATATTTTATAAGGTTTCATAAAGGAAAGGACTGATTATATATGTTTTTTTCATTGTTAATATTCTTTGAAATTATATACGATTATGGGTGACCATGACATGTATCTTACGACTTATAAGCCAAATATATCTCTATAATAAAATCGGTAATGTGATTCTTAAAAATGTAATTATGTTTGATCAATAGGTTATGTTATAATTTATCAAGCTGTTTATTTTTTGTATGGGTTCATTTAAATGTTAATGTATTGATAATTTCCAATTAACAAAATATTTATCGTTAACTCATATTAGGGGATTTAAATTATATATTTTGACATTTTATGGCCTGAAAATAACCATTGTATTAATAAAATATATATAATAATGAAAAAGAGAGATTATTGTTTTCATGTTTTGACATTTTTTACCCAGTAACAATCATGTCAATATTTTTTTCATATTCATACATGAAAATTGTTTAACAAAAAATGGAATTATTGTTTACATCATCAGAATATATTTATAATTTTATAAAAAAAATTATGGTAGAAGAAAAATATTAATTTTTTTTCATTAATTTTCAACTGGTATAATGATTTTAGATTATTTTAATATTATATAATTATATTTTTTCTTGGACTGACATTTTCAAATAAATGGTTTTATGGATTTACATGTGTGATAGTATGATCATGGATGAAATATCATTGATGAAATTATATTAAAAAAAAATTAGTTTTAACATAGGAAGTCATTTTGTAGATAAAATAAATTCTATATTTAAATGTCTATTATTTTAACTAATGGTCATACTAATTCTATAAAACCCGTAATATAATTAATTATTGAAAATTTAATAAGTTAATTTGTTGTAACAAATCATGTATTTATGGTCTTTTATGTTATGGGGTATTATAGTGGGTATCAAAGGATTGTTTTAAAAAATATATTGTAGGATTATAATATAAGTTACTATTTAGTGATTTTAAATTGTGTTTATAGAAAAAATTTAATGATATCAATGTGTTTTATTATAATCCTTCATAATTCAATTTACTTTTAATAATCATGGTATATGATATAAAATGTTATAATGAGAATTTTATCATTCTGAAATAAAAATATATATTAGTTATTGTTCAGGCATAGTAGTTTATAGGTATATTAACTGAATTTATGTATTATATAAATTTTATAACCCATACAAGGCTTTGAAGAAATTATCTAGTGGAAAATGATCTTTAGTGGATCATTTAATGAAACAAAGCCGTATGATTTTTTTTGGATCTTCATGAAAATGGTAAATATACAATGTATCAATCCATAGGGAAATATTTATGATCTTTTGAGAAGATTGGACAAACATAATATTTTTCTTGTAATTTAACAACTTTAAGGTGAAACTCATAATTTTTTCTCTCATAATTATCATATAAATGAAAAATGCGATATTGATTCAATTGAGTAGACAATATTACATAATATTTTTCTAAAAAATATATTCATAATACTTTTCAACCAATAATTGAATTTAAATTATCTAAAATGATATAGATTTATGACGATTCATTTGATGAATATAAATAATAATTTAGTATCATTGATACATATGAACACAATTAAAATCTAGACAATGATATTATGTTTTTTATTTTATCTCTATAATGAAATAAAAATTTCAAAGTGAATTGGTTACACAGAAGTTTTAATGCCATGAGGTGATTGTTTCATGTATGTATATGGTTTTAATGGAGTTATTTTACTTCTATATCAATAAGGATATAATAAATTACATGTCGTAGGAATTGGGGTAGATTTTATTGATGAAATAACATAGTATGAAATTTTTATATTCCCTTCAATGATAAGTTTATTAAATACATTTCTTCTGATTTTCTAATAAGTTATTAATTTTTTATTGATTTTGTATGATAGTACATTTGGATTATATCAATGTAATGGAAATAAATGTTAGTGGTTATAATATCATTGGTAACAAAAAATAAAAAAACATTAATTATGTTAATATGTCCCGTTATGAATGTACCTATCCAATTTAAATTATGAATGATGAAAATCTTCATGGACATGAAAATATGTTTGTGGTTAGATAATTTTTAATTAACAAACGTAATAAATGACGATAAAATTAACCCTTGAATTCTAGATAACATATGTATATACTTTTTTTAATCTTTATGTTCTGTTATATTTTATTGTAAAATAAAAATATCAAATCATTAAATGATATGAAAACATAGATTTATGTGAAAAATTGTATGTATTAAAGAATTAAAAAATTAATGTGTTTTTCTTCTAATCAAAAGTGCCATGGGTTTTACTAAAAGTATATTTTTTTAACACATAGAATAGATTCGTTTAATTTAGTGTATTGATAGGAGTTTAGTTAAAAATGATAAGATAGACTGTTATGGGAGTGAAGTTATATTGATACATCAATTTTTTATTTAATTGTTATATATGAATGTGATAAAACCTAATATAACACATAATTAATTTTATAAATTGATTACTTATGTGGAATAATCCAATCTGGAATATTATATTAAATAGAAGTGAATTATTTTAATAAAATAAGATCCTATCGTAATTTATTTTTTGTAGGTTTTTACTAAAAAATTTCTTATTCCAATATTAGATTCGGAGGGATATATTACTATTGACTTTATTCCAATTTTTTAGGAAATTTAAAATACTCCAAATGAAATTGATCCAATAGAGACATTAGAATTTAAATTAAAATAAGGGGAATTAAATGTGTAATGCCCTGATCCCAATTACCTAGAGCTGGGGAATTATTTTAATACATTTGAATAATTACATGGAATCAAGTCCTCATGGACCGATCAGTTTAGCACTATTGGAAAATAGATTACATACATTAACTTTACATTTCAATTTCAAACATAATATACATCATAGATAGTTCATTTAGAACCCCATTATTCCCTTTATCATAAGCATGAATATCTATCATAACACATTTCATGGAATCCTAGGAAAATAAAACATAAGGATGGGGTGAGCTCAGATGCTCAGTAAAGGGTAAACAAATTAGCAGAAACTATAAAAATTTATGGCAAGATATGTAATAAAAATAAAATATTTTGCAAACATAATCATGAAAATAATATGGAAAAAATAAATCAATCATCACCATATAAACATGCACATGGATATTATATATGTCCAATAATCACATGTAATAACAAATTTCAAAATGAGTTAATGACTAACACCGTACATCATTACCAATTTCTCAATACATTGTGTCAAGAATAAAAATAAATGTTTTGTCAAGGCCCAGTTCTAAGACACTTTTTGGTCTCATGTGACCTGCCGATGCATCGAGGAGCTATAGCTGGCTCCACTCGTCACATACTAATTCCTCTGCATTCCACATAGGAAAAAAATAGCAACATAATAGAAACCATCGTATTAAAACTAGCATAAAAAAAGTCAATACATTAACCATAAACAATGAATGGTATGAAAATAGAACATCCATAGTCAAACATATCAAAACTAATTCAATATAATATGGATTATTGTATTATAATAGTTTGACCACAATCAAGAATAATATCCATTAAATGATGGTAACATAATTGAAAATGATTAGTAAAACATTTGGAGGGAAATATCTCTTTTTGTGAAATCATTTAAAAGTCACACATTTTAAAGGGTTAATTGAAAATATTTTTTTGAAAACAAGTTTCCCATAACACATTAAAACTTTTTAAAAGAATTATCATTTCCAAACATTCATGTCCATATAAATAAATTCACAAAATCATTTTGAAAACATGGACATTAATTTAATTTATTTAGAATGATAAATAATTAAAACATATAAAATAATGATCTAGTTAAATGGATACTACCATAAAACCTTAAAAGATTACTTTTGGACACATTTTTAGGATATATGGGTATCAATGATAAATATGTCCCAATATATACTTATAGATAAACAATCTTGGATAATAATGAGATTGAGAAAATAAACCCTACCTTTCACTTTTGATTGGTTGAGGGTACTGTTAACCTATTTTATAATGACTATGGTATGTTATTAAATTATAAAATAACCATATTTATTTTTATTTTTTTATACATGATTCATTTATGTTTTTATACTATCAATTTAATAATCATTTCCATGTTAAATTAACATTTCGTGTAATAATTACTTTCTTTATCATATGCGTTTTAACTTCTAATTATTGTTTGTATATATTTTATCCTGACTTAAATTATTTCAGAATATAAAACATTATTTCAATATCATATATATTTAGAATATAAATATTTATAATTGACATATATCTGAAATGAAAAACACCATTTATGGAGATGGAAGGTTGTACGTATGCATAAACGTTTTTCCCTTTTCATATCATGTTGAATGGAACTAAGTGAATAACATATATTTAAATACACACACACACACACATATATATATATATATACAGGGGAATTATTATGTAATATATTACATACTTATTAATAATATATATTTATATAATCATTATTGAATGGAAAATGTGGAAATGAATCTCATTGCCTTGTGGAGATGGTAAGCTGTATGTACACACGAGTGATGATATCATTTCATTAATGATTAAAATGTGTGGAATTTCATGGTATATTATTTTTTTCATATACATTAGAATGTTATTTTCATTTTCTATATAAATATTTATCATCATTATCTATATCCAAATAATATAGTGTTGAAGTACAAATTATACCACAGAGTGGTGACAGTATGTCGTACGTATGCACGCATGGTGACATTATCAGTCATAGGATGGATAGAATAATGAATATGGTTGTACCATATTTATAATAGCATCACAGTATGTAGAAGTTACATGGGTTATTATTATTTTTATGGAATTAACAATGAAATAGAATATGAAAAAATATAAAACATTCAATAAGATGATAAAATAATTATCTCTTCTTTGGGTGTTTCAATTTTATATAAACAAAAGGGCACTTTAGGTTTCCTTTCTGATCAATGTAAGGACACTTGGTCGATGATATGGAAGATGGAAGAATATTTGGGTAGGGTTTGGATGAGACAAATTTCATTGGAGTTATGATTTTGACGGAAGGGGATGTATCCTTTTATTAGAGGTGTGATGGTCCCTTTTGGAAAAGCATGAATTATTATTTAATTATTTAATATTATTCAGTATATAATGGATCCAAATGAATATATATTTTTAGACATATGTGGTTATGGGTTTCAATCTGCTAAACCATAATTTTTTAGAAAATTTTAGGTTACAATATTTACAATATCTTTTAGATTTAACTATTAGTTGGATAGTTTAACTTTTTGTGTGTCTTCTTAAATTCTTACACAATATGGTTAATAAACATACTATAAACATCCTTGAGAACCTCACATGGTTCATTAATTATATATATAATATTATTTATTCCCTTTGGTTAAACCATATATTTTTAGGAATAATATATAATTTAATTATATAATTTTTTTTAAAAAACTCATTTATGTCAATTTTGACTCTATTTAATGTTTGGTTTTTCTGAAAGTTATCATAACTTTATTACTTCGATCAAGAAAAATTTAATCAATCCAAACATGTCATATTCACCAATAAAATTATTTTATGTAATCAAAACATTTAAAATATATTTACTTAAATATTTAAAATACCATATATTTTATTTTTTCATTAATAAGGTAATTATTGCATTATGATTGCCTCATAAATAAATTTAACTATATAATGACTAAAAATTATAATTTATATTCCACGATGTAGGAAATTTTTTTATCTTTGTAATTAATATTTATAGTCGAAATTATTTATTGTATAACACTATATTAAAAATGTTTATCTTATTATACATTGAATATAGCACTTTTAACCCTTATTTAAAAGTAATAATAATAAGTGTTCTAATCAAATCCATGTGTACAGAACAGATCATATATTATTCCTAAGGTTATATTTGGTCAAAATAATCTTATTAAATAGAATTATTACTTGTGCAGGGTAGTTATAAAATCATTTTTACCTTTAATTACCCTATTTACTTTTAACCGTGGTAGATAAATGTCAAATGTTACTATTCATAAAAAATTATTTTCATCTGATTTAACAACATTTTACTTACTGATGTGAATCGTCACTCTCTGATTTTTGAAATTCAACTCACAAAAGTTGTAATATTATGTTTTATGCAAATTTTCAAATGCCTCTATAAGGTTTGTAAAAGACGTTAAAAAGTTCAATAATAATTTATACATATATTTTTTAAAAAAAAATTAATCCAATGAATATTATTGAACACATATAGGTATTATATATAAATTTTTACTTAATATAAATTTAAATATAATAAATAGTTATTTAAATAAAAATTTGGTTTTAAATAAAAATGCAGTGTTTTTCAAAATTCATCGAAAATTGATTTTTTTTAAAAAAATATCAAAAACACATCATAAGATAATTTTGATAATCCAAAATAAAAAATGAATTCTATTTTACCAATTTGAAAAAATCAACGTTTTATTAATTAATTTAAAATTAATTATCATTGTCATAACCAAAAAATTGAGTTTTTAATTTAGAGAGAGTCAAATTATTGACATGAGTTTATGTCAAATATAAATGTGAAATTACTTATACTGACCTAAATTTTATTAAATGATAAAAATAGAATCTAATTATGCTTCCAAATTATTCAAACACATACTTTAACATAATAAATTATTTTTAATAAAAATTTTGTTTTCAATTAAAATTTAGTGTTTTTCATTATTCATCAAAATATGAATGGTAAATTTAGATAGGATATACATTAAACTCAAAATGAAGTTAATACTATTCATTACCTCTTTTTGAATGGCTAGTTTGGTATGTCGTGGTGCGCTCAAACTCGTTGTTTTGTGTTGCCCAATTTATCGATTTACTTTGAAGAGATAACGTACTATTAAATATTGGGGTGACAAATTCTACCCTCATTCAATAAATTACATCCTCTCAATATTAAATTGTTTTTCGAAAATAAACTTTTAAAAATAGAAAAATACACTTTTGGAAAAATCAAATAAAAATATGTTTAATAAAATTTATTAATAATAAGAGGGAAAGGGAAATGAAAATGTCCCCACCAAATTATGGTCTCGATTATGAGAACATTGATGAAATTTAGAAACAAATAATATGAGGAAAAATATAAATATTTATAGTCAGTGATTAAGGTCATCAATAAAACACAAGTGTAAAATTGAGGGCCTGAAAGCCATAATTCTTTGATGATTTAACATATCGTCAATTCAACAAAACATAAGGTATTTGGAAAACCCATTTTTTATTTTAAGATCCCTTCCTTAATGTTTAAGAATGAATTTATTTATAGAATAATAGGAAAAATTATAATTTATATGTAGATTTTCATCTTTCAACTAATTCCTACCACCAAATCATCATTAACTCCAAAAGATAATGGAATTTAAAAATATTCTATTTATCGTAATCGTATTGTGTTCCAAAAATATTGACTTTATAATTAATTTGACAGACTATTTAATAAACAAAATTATACAAACCAGGACATCACATAGGCCAGTGATAGCTGATGCACCCTTGTAGCCTTTCAGTTGGTAGTTCAAGTCTTACGGCCTTGTCAGACGCGACGGGTGGTTGCCCGACATATGGGTTATCCTTTTTATAACAATCCAAAAAATAATATTAAGAATTTTTTTAACCCTAATCAATTGTATCCAATTTTTACCATAATCCATTCCATCCTTGAGACTTATCCAAAATAATTCAGTCCAAACTCAATGTCCATAACTTAGAAGGAAGGAAAACACAATGAAGATTCTTTTCACCATGTAATAACATGTGAATACCTTCATCATGTATTCTTTTAAAACACGGTAACAAACTAAATTACCATAAAACATTATTGATTGCATTAATTCTCCCTTATTCATTATATAATACATGATATACTCCTTATATCCAAAAAAAGTTGTAAACTCCAAAATTATGGAATATACAAATCATTAATTAGTTTCTAGGTAGTCAAGAATATACAATATAATTAATCAAAATCAATCATATCATATTCCAAAATCACTACCTCAGAATCAGAATCATATTAAGCTATGTCTTTCTCTTAACCATGTATTTCACAATAAATTTAACTTTCTATTGAGTCACTTTACATTTTTCCACACAACCTAATGTCCATAATAAAAAATTACTACAGTGTAATCCTTATATACTCTATAATTCTTTTAACATGAACATCATTAATATAATACTAAAATGACACAATACTAAAATAACAACTTAATAACCCTAATCATTACAATACATCATTGGTAGTATCGTAACATTATTATTATCCAATAATTGAATTAGGGGTATACTCAGATTATTTTGGCATTGATTCGTGCAGTGTCCCAACTCATCACAGATGAAGTATTGTACACTCAAACCATTTTTCTTACCTTGAAATCACATACTCGGTGTCCTTTATCTCCACACATATATCAATATCACATTCCCATCAAGAATTTACCATGTGGATTCTTACCATTGTTATAACATAATGGAAAATCCATCTTTCCCATTTTCCCTTTATCCATATTTCTCTCTACCATATTTTTCATATCTTTCTTCCCTCAAAAGTTCTAGGACTCATAATTTAATTACTTAACTTATTAACCCCTGATACTATTTCATAATTTGATGAGAATACGTCGAAGAATATTTCACTTCTAAATGTTGGAATAATACCTTGAAATATATGATCCTTCTTAATCATTGGACCATGCATATTGTTGGAATTCTCCTTCCTTTTACAAGGAACCATTTCTAAATAATGGCATACACTGAGTTAGTTTATGGATCACAATAAATAATTTAAAAATATTGAAATACGTAACGTAAGTTGAAATGACTATGCATATAATCTATAATTATAAAACTATTTCTTTGAGGAAGTATTTACTACTAAATACTTCATAATGGCTTGTTATGAAAATGTGAATTATCGTAAGAATATCCTATGGGAGTGTCGTACCAATGATTGTAATAAAGCCCATTGTCATGTTCTAAGATACCTTGTGTCTAGCCCGAAACTCCTTGTCTGAGTTTTCACTGTTAGAAACATCTATTCTAGAACCACAACTTCCTTCTCGTATCCAGACATGTATGTATTTCATATAAAATAAAAAAAATCTCTACATTACCATAATTCAAAGAACTTTTTCTATACCAATCCACAAAGTCTAAATTAAGGTAGAGTTCTTTAAACAGAGCTTTTATAAATCTAGTTTCCAAGTTTGGTAAGAAATTATTTTGATGCCAACTACAATGTCCCGACCCTAGTTACCCTGTGCTGGTGCATTATTCTAATTCATTTTCATGATTACAAGGAATCATGTCATAAAGGAATGACCAGTTTAGCAATATTTGAAAATATATTACAGATATTATCATTAAATTGCACTTTCAAACATAAAATATATCATTGTTAGTTCTGTGAGAACACCATTATTCCCATTATCATTACCCTTCATATCAATCATAATACACTTTTTGGAATCGTTGTAATGTACAACATAAGAAAGTGATGATCTCAAAAACATTGTAAGGGTAAATAATTTAACAGAATATATAACCTTTTTTTGAAAGATGTGTAATAATAACATCCTCCATCATGTATTATTTCCAATATGGATGATTTTATTATAATAAATCATCCACAATCTTGAATTATATCTAGCAAAAGATGCTGACATAGTTAAAAATTATTACCAAAACTTTTTGTGGGAAATATCCCTTTATGTGAAGTCATTTAAAAGTAACAAATTTATAAAGGATGTAATTTAAAATATATTATTTAATCAATGTGTCCAATACCGCTTAGAAAGTATTTAATAGAATTTTCATTTAAAAACATTCTTGTCCATATAAATAAATCCTTAAAATCATTTTGAAATCATGGACATTAATTACAAAGATTTAGAAAGATAAATATTTAAAACATACAAAATGATGATATAGTTAAATCGAACCTCCCATAGAACCTTAAAAGATTTATTTTGAATACATATTTATGAAATATTTGTATCAATGATAAATATGTCGCAGTATAAATTTACCCATATACAATCTTGGATAATAATGATATTGAGGAAATAACACTTACCTTGCACATTTTCTTTAGTCGATGGTACGTTTATCCTCATGTATAATTACCATTGTATGTTATTAAATTATACCACAACCATATAAATATTTATTATATCATACATGATTCATTTATGACTTTATATTATCCATTTAATAATGATTTCTATGTTAAATTTTCATTTCGGGTAATAATTGCTTTCTTTATCATACGTGTTTTAAATTGTTATTCTTAATCGTATCTCTTAGATAAGGGTTTCAACCCATCCAGAATATAAAAAATGATTTATATATTATATATATTTATAATATAAATATGTATAATAGAACGATATAAGAAATGAAATACACAGTTTATGGATATGGTAGGCCGTACGTATGCTTAAACGTTGTTTCTGTTTTCATATAGTATTGAACAGAACTAAGAGAATATGATCTATTTATATAAATATATATTTATTAATTAACATTATTATTTCATATATTACATAATTATTAATAATATATATTATAAAATCATCATTGAATGGTGAATGTGGAAATGAATCTCATCGTGTCGTTGAGATGGTAATCCGTACATACACACAACAGACGATATCATTTCCATAATGATTGAAAGGTGTGAAATTTGATGTTATATTAATTTTAAAGATACATTATCAAAAAAAAATTATTATTTATATACATATTACTCATCATTATATCCATCCAAATAACATAGTGTTGAATAGAAAATTACACCATGACATGAAGACAGTAAGTCGTACGTACGCACACTGGGTGACAATATTGTAACAACTCGAGATTTTATGATAATTATTATTTTTAATTTCATTTATGTCATGTTTTTACACTATATGGATCCCTATCTTGGCTTTCATTACACACAATCGCGACATTTCTCGATTGCGTGTGTAGTACGCAATACCGGGTTTCGCGAAACAATGATATATTGTTATACTATTATTATGTACTAGACATTATGAATATTTTTTTTGAATATTATAACATTATTATTCATCTTACACATTTTCTAGAACATGTTATGAGAACAAAATATATTTTTTGGGTAAAATAAGTATTTTTTAAAAAATGAAATTTTGCGGCCTTTTGATGGCGCACCCACATTAAATCTAGGTATTAACATGTTCATAAATTCAATTTGAAAAAATGAAATTATTCTTTGGAAGCAGGATATAAAAATTTACATTGGATATATTTTTCGTATTATTATGATAACTATTATATTTTAATGAATGATAAAAACACGCTATATTTTAATTAAAAACAACTATTTTCATCGCAATAATTTATATGGTTAAATTATAATATTTAATATTTTTAAATTATAAATATAATATATTTTTACCATTTAATATAATTATTCCATTACCATTAATTTTACATTTTATTCATATGTAAAAACATTTCAATCATTGGCAATGTTTTAACTTTTAAAACCCATTTTCTAAACAACATAATTAAATTTATATTATTTACTACAACTTAGGTGTTTTGAATTTTGAATAACAGATTCCATTTTTGAATTCAGTGGGTCCAAATTATGTTAATAGGTTACTTCTAATTTTTTTGATATTATGAATAGTAACGATGGTAAATTTTCTTTAGTGTTGTTAAAGGTAAATCAGGTAATTAAGGGTAAAAATAAGATTATAAAATTTACCTAACACTGGAAAAAATATATTTGATGACTAAAAGTCTACCCTTATCACATAAGGGTTGGAATAAATTCATTTTATGAACTTTTGACCACGAACATAATTTATTTATTATTAAAATCAAAGAAAGTTACAACATATCACTCTCTTAAATCTTATAAGTATATTAATTTTAATTTAGGGATTAACATAATGAAACTTCAAACATGAATAGTCTTCAGAAATATAATAAAACTATATACATTTTGAGAATTTATTTATAATTTTTTGGGATAAAATAATTATCATTAATGAGGACACAATTGTAATGTAGAAATTATTTAATTGATTGAAATATCAAATAAATGGTTTTAAAATATTAAAATAAATATTATATTTACTAATTAATGTTCTCCATTAATTTTAATGATAAATATGACATGTTAGGAATCTATTAAATATTATTTTTGAAAATATATTCTATATGGATTTTATTTAAATTCAAATAATTAAATTGTGTCAAAATTGACACTATTGATAATTTATATTATTAAAATTTTTAAAAATCACAATTTTTTTTAAAAATTAAAAATTAAATTTTATATGATCTAACATGTCATGAAGTATCAAATTATACGTAGTTGGGGTTTGGCTTAGTGGTAAGCACTCCTTAAATCTACATGAAAAATGGGGGTTCAAAACCCATTGGGCGTAGGTGCTGTAGCGTACTGTAGCAGCGGCAGTACTATAGCAACGGCGGGCACTGTAGCGGCGGCAGAGCACTATAGCGGCAGCGGGTAATGTGCAGTACTGTAGCAACGCGGGTACTGTAGCAGTACTATTCACAGAATGAGATTTGGGCAAAAAAAATGGGCCTACGGGTCATGTAATGGGCTAAATGCCCATTGGGCCTTTGGGCTATGTAATGGGTCTCCCTCTACCCAGTTAAAGAGGTCTTTGCTTTGCTTTAATAATAAAAATGAGGCTTCGGCCCCAACTTTAAAAAAAAGTATCAAATTATATATAATTAAGAACACATAAGTAAATATTTATAACCATATAAAATTTATAACATTATTACCACAAATATTATTAAATAGATTAAATAAGTATAAATCAAAATGATATGGTTTAAAATAAAATCAAAACATGTCTAAATTTAATTTTATGATGAGATTAAAACCCTATCATACCTAATATAATAATTTGAGCCACTTTGGAAGTTTTTATGTGGGGTTAGGGTTTATTATAAATTATTATTTTAGTGGTTTCCAAAAGTTCCCCTCAACTCCCTTATAAAATGACACCTCTTCCCTCTCCTCCTCACACCATTTTGAGATTTCAAGCTCGGCCAACCCCTACAAATTTATCTTCAAAACATCCCTATAAACATTATATTGGTTCTAGTCTCCTCAAAATACCAATTCTAGTACCTTAATTGTAAGCTTAAAAGAGGTGTGTCTAAGAAGAGGAGGTTTGGATATATACGAAGCATATCAGACATAAGGAAAGGGATAATTTTGCAAATATCATTTTTATCTGAGATTTCATATATGAAATTATTTACTGGGGTTATGTTTGTCATCCGTGTCCATGTCTTCTAAAAAAATTTTCATAAAATTTTTAATATTATTCCATGTATGTTTAATGACTTTTTTTCCCTTTGTTGACTTTTACCACATTGTATTGAAGGAATCCTTCCTTTGTTTACCATATAAGGTACTTTTTTAATTCACCGGAAAAAGTATGAGAGGAATGTTTTTTTATCATATATGGCATGACTGGAATTTTACGGTTTCATAATGCCTTATTTCAATGAAGCTTCCTCTACAATATTTCATGATTATATTCAACAAAATTATTTTCTTTTAAAATCGCACAACATTTTGTAAAAATAAAATGATTTTGAAGAAGAAAGGATATTTTCCTCAAGAATTAATTTCAAGTGTTTTGTCAAAACTATTTTGTATCTATGATTACATTATTTAGTATGATTATGTTTCATGTATAATGTCTCTATTATTTACATTTTTTTATTGTTCCTATGATGAAATGATATCCATTTTTTATATTTTTTATGTTATAATGTGATGATGTTTATGAAACCCCTTTTATTCATTAGGTTATGATTAATGATTTATGTTTATATTGTGGCACACATAAGAATGATTTCATTATGAGATGGGAGGTACATATATCTCCCTCCAATGCATTGGGTAAATATTTATATCTAATGAGATAGACATGGCTTGAATGGAAAGTTAATCTGGTTTAGTGATACAGGACTGGAAGGAGGAGTGAACTCGATTCAGTAAGGGACTTTGCCCACTAATATGGTCTTGGAAGAAATTCCTTGGCTACTATGGAAATCATATCATGTGCTTAATGGTTTTCCACAATTACTTTTTTATTCCCATGCTATTTTATCAGGATTAATAATCATTAATGATCTATGCCTTATGTACTTCCATGATTTATTTCTCATGATTTTGATGTTTAAACCTCAAGTTCATTTTTTAAAGTTCATATGTATATGATTTGTTTTATTTTCTCCATGTTTACCTTTACTGTTCATTTGATCTCACCATTTATATGTTTTATATTCTCTAGGATATAATGAAATGTTTTAGGTAAGAAAACAAAATAGGAAGATATTTATGGGAGATGTTGAAGATCTTTCACCATGATTAGAAGATTATGTTCCGAGTTTCCAAAGACACTAAACTGTTACGGTCCTTGTGTGTTGGTTTTTTTATTTATTATGTATTCCACAAAAGTAATTTAATGTCCATGTACGTCAAACTTTGGGTCTCTACAGTTGGTATTAGAGGAAAGGATTAGTTAACCATTGGAAACTCAGATGCAAAAACATTAGTGAAATCCCTAGAGATATTTATCAGGTATTTCTAGGGTTGTATCTAAGGCTAAGTATAGTTATAGGTTATAGTCCTAGAAATACGGTAACGATATTAGAATTAAACCTAAGATGTTAGATATTGAAGGTACACCCCCTTTATTATGTTGTTTTACCTATCATGATTTTTTCCTCTCATAAAATTCTTTTTGGTTTTTAGATGATGGATGGAGCCCTAAGGAACCGTGTTTATCAATGTTATAGACAATGAAATTATTTTCCTCCTGAAATAACCAATGTTATGGGAGATGTAGTGCAAAATATTATTTTTATAATTTCACAAGCTATGAATCATTATGTACATCAAAATGAGCAATGAAGGGAACAAAATTCTATTGAGTCCTTCGTGAGGCAGTGTACACCTTCTTTCAGTGGGTCTTCTGATCCACCTGTTACGGAACAATGTATTTGTACCTTTGAAAAGATATTTTCCATACATCGATGTTCAGAACATGAAAAATTCATTCTTTTTGTTTACCACATAGAAGCTGAATCAGACCAATGTTAGACTGTAATTAGGAATACAAGGCCCCAAGATGAAATTGAATCCATGGAATGAGACGAGTTCAAGAATTTTTTTTCAGTAAGTAATTCCCTCGTATTCTTCTTTCAAATACAGAAAAGGAGTTCCTTGAGATTATGAAAATGGATGATGAATATATTGTTATGTACGAAGTGAATTTTACAAGGATTTCTTGGTATGCCTCTCTCTTTCTATTTCAACATGAAAGTAATGTTGATCGATTCTTCAGTAGCTTAAAACCACGTCTTTGAAGGGCATTGGCTATAAGAGACTTCAGCAGCTATGAAGAAATTTTGTGTTGTGCTATCAAGGTAGAACTGGAAGTTGGTGTTACATATCTATCTCATGGTGTTGACATGAAACAAAAGATGGAGTTCAAGGGAAAATCTCAAAACAATGGTGAAAAGAAGTTGAATGTTTCTTTATTCTCAAAGTGTGGAAAAAATCATGGTGGGGATTTTATTAAAGGGACTAGAAAATGTTTTAAGTGTGGAAAAGAAGGTTATAGAGTAGCAGAGTGTCGATGAAATGAAAAAAGGGTATCTAATGATGTGAATAAAGAAAATACTTCAGAGAATCCACCACCCACACTTTAATTATAAAAGTGCTTGGAAATGGGGCATTATGTGATTATATAACAAGATTCCAAAATAATGTTGTGGAATAACATTTTTATTATTATTGAATATTGGAATAACTATTTGTCGATTTATTGTGGTTTTCAATAATTATATGGTTCAAGTAACAATGAAATGTGATTGAAATATTTTTGCAAAGAAGATGATATGTGCACAATGAAGGGATAATAAGAAAAAGAAAGGAGATCATGGCTGATATCAGGGTTTCAGTATATAGAAATTTTGGGATTTTGGTATGTGGAAAGAGATAACATTTGATATCAATCATGTTTTCACTATGTTTCAATGGGTATTCATTTTTTCAAGAGAATACATGATTAAGGTATTCACATTTTTGGAATGTGACCAACAAGATATATCTTATGATATATGGGGGATAATTGATGGTATTCACATGCTTGTTATATGACCTTTCTGGTAATTGTTTTTTCTATGAGATTTGATAGAATTATTTTTTTTAAGCCTCAATGTCGTAATAGATTAAGATAGACCTATGATAGTAATATTTAATTATAGAACTTTTTGTAGATATTAATTCTGGAATGTTATAATAGTATAGTTTTAGAAAAAGGACAACCCATAGGACGGGTGACAACCCGTCACATCAGACAAGGCTGTAGGAATAGAACCCACAACTGAAGTGTGATCACCCTTTATCACTTACCACTGGCCTACAGGATGTCCCTAGTTAGTATAAACTAGTTTTATTTTATTAAGCGGTATGATAGATGAAGTATAAGTCCATTTTTGGAAACATATACGATTAATCTCACCATAGATGGACCTATGTATATAACTTTTGTTAACCTTTTGTTTGAGATAGAAAGAATGACCTATCATTATATCACATGATCTACTAACAATTTTCAATAGACAAATTCAACATCATTTCTTTAAGAGATGAAGTGTAAATTGTTCAAAGCACAAGAAACGGTAATATTGTACCAAAATCAGGTAACTATTACTCTTAATTCAAAATATTGAACCTTAGAGAAATGATCTTGATAACCAAAAAATTTTCCCTAGTGCCCTCAGATCTGATGAATTAGATAGTACCTTAGATTATCACAAACTTATGTCTTTGTGATTGTTTGATTTTTCATAGCCATGTTCTCTACCACTCTCCATCAGTACATGACAGTTAGATTTCTCTTCCATATCCATATTTTCACCTATGTTCTCCTATGTAGGAACCCAAGTGATAATTTACTTTGGGTGTCCATTTTGATTCTAACGTTCATTTTAAAAATTAATTTTTAGCATTGCTTTTTATGATGTTGGTTTCTATGAATGAAGCATTCAAGAAGTAAACCCTTTATAACCCCGATGAATTTCAAGGGAGAAATTCATTTTAAGGGGGGTAGAATGTAACAACCTGAGATTTTTGGAGAATTATTCATTTTTTTCATTTATGTCTTGTGTTTTACACTACATGCATCCCTTACTTGGCTTGCATCACATGTTATCACAACATTTCTCGATAGCATGTGTAGTACGCTATACCGGGTTTCACTAAAAAATGATATATTATTATAATATTAATATTGACTAGCCGTTATGAATAGTATTAACTACATTTTGTATTTTATAAAATTATTATTCATTTTACACATTTTCTAGAATATGTTATGAGTAAAAAAAATTTTTAGGTAAAACAAGTATTTTTTAAAAAAAGCATTTTTGCTGCCTTCTAATGGCGCACCTACATTAAATCTAGTTATTAACATGTATATAAGGTAAATTTGACAAAAATAAAATTCTTCTTTTGAATCAGGATATAAAAATTTACTTTGGATAAATTTTTCATATTATTCTGATAACATTCATATTTAAATGAACAGTAAAAACACGCTATATTTTAATTTAAAACATATTTTTTCATCACAATAATTTATATGGTTAATTTTTTATATGGAATTTTTTTAATGTATAAATAGAATATATTTTTACAATTTAATATAATGTATGTGATTACCATTAATTTTACATTGAATTAATTGTTAAAAATATTTCAATATTTGGAAATGTTTTAACTTTTAAAATCCATTTTATATAAAACGAGATTAAATAGAAATTAATTATTGAAATTTATGTGATTTGAATTTTGATAAATCGATCCCATATTTGAATTCAGTGGATCCAAATTATGTTAATAGGTTACTTTGAATTTATTTTGATTTTATAAATAGTAACTACGGTAATTTTTCTTTACTACTATAAAAGTTAAATCTGTTAATTAAGGGTAAAAATTAGATTATAAATTTAACCTAACACCTTCCAAAATTCATATTAATGACTAAAATTCGACCCATATCACATAAGGGTCGGAATAGATTCATTTTATGAACTTTTGACCATGTAAATAATTTAATTCTCATTAAAACCATTGAAATTGACAACATGTCACTCTCTTAATTCTTATAAGTATAATAATTTTAATTTAGTGATAAATTTCATGAAACATCGAACATGAATATTATACAGAAATATAATAAAATTTTATATATTATAAGAATTTATTTAGAATTTTTTGGGATAAAATAATAATCATAAACATGGACACAAAAGTGATGTAGAAATTATTTCATTGATTGAAAAATCATATATGTGGTCTTAAAAATATTAAAATAAATTTTATATTAATTAATTATTGTTCTCCATTACAATTATAGATAAATATGACATGTTAGGAATCTACTAAATATTTTGGTTCGAAAATATCTTCTATGTGGATTTTATTTAAATTCAAATAAATGAATTGTGTCAAAATTGACACTATTGATATTTTATATTATTAAATTGTTTAAAAATAAGAAAATATTTTAAAAATAAAAAATAAAAAATTATATGATCTAAAATGTCATAAAGTATCAAATTGTGTATAATTAAGAATACATAAGTATATTTTAATAACCATATAAAATTTTTAACATTATAACCACATATAAAATTAAATATATTAAATAAGTATAAATCAAAATGATAAGGTTAAAATAAAAGAAAAACATGTCTAAATTTAATTGGTTGATTATATTACAACCCTATGTTATCTAATATCTATATTTGAGCCACATTGGATGTTTTTATGTGGGTTTAGGGTTTTTTATAAATTAATATTTTAGAGGTTTCCAAAAGATCCCCTCTCCACCCTTATAAAAGGGAACCTCCTCCCTCTCCTCCTCATACCATTTTGATCCTTAAAGCGTGTCCAATATCTACACATTTAACATATCCACTTCCATAGAATCATTATCGAGGTTCATGTATCCTCACAAGACAAACTCTGGTGCCTTAAGAGAATGCTTAAAAGAGTAGCGTCGATCAAGAGGAGGTTCGGATACATACAATGCATATCAGACATAAGGTAAGGGATAATTTTGAAAATCTCATTTTTAACCGAGATTGCTTATATGTGAGTATTTAATGGTGTTATTTTTATCATCCATGTTCATGTTTTCTAAAAATATTTTCATAAAATGTTTAATATTCTTCTATATATTTTTAATGTCATTTTTACCCTTTGTTGACATTTAACACATTGTATTGAAGGAATCCTTCCTTTGATTAACATATAAGGTACTTTTTTACTTTTCCGACAGAAGTATGAGAAGAATGTTTTTTAACTTATATGGTGTGAATGGATTTTTACGGTTTCATAATTCCTTTTTTCCATGAATCATCCTCTACAATATTTCATGATTATTTTCAAAAAAATTATTTTCTTTTAAAATCGCATGACATTTTGAGAAACGAAAATGACTTTGATGAATAAAGGATATTTTCTTCAAGAATTCATTTCAAGTGTTTTGTCAAAAATATTTTCCATCTAAGATGAAATTATTTAGTATGATTATGTTTCATGTATAATGTATCTATTATTTGCATGGTTTGATTCATCTTACGATGAAATGATATCCATTTGTTTTATATGGATTACGTTATGATGGAATGATGTTTATGAATCCCATTTTATTCATTGGGTTATGATGACTGATTTATGTTTATATTGTGCCACATGTAAGAATTATATCATAATGAGATGGGTGGGACCTATATCCCCCTCCAATGCAATGGGTAAAGATTTATATTTCATGAGATAGACATGGCTGAAATGAAAAGTTAATCTGGTTTAGTGATATATGACTAGAACGAGGATTGAACTAGATTTAGTAAGGGACATTTTCCACTAAGATGGTCTTGGTAGAAATGTGTTGGCTACTATGCAAATCATATCATGTGATTAATGATTTTCCATGATTACATGTTTTATTCCCATATTATTTTATCATGATTAATATTCCTTTATGATCTATACCTTATGTACATTCATGATTTATTTCTCATCATTTTTTAAGACCATATGTATATGATTTGTTTTATTTTCTCCATGTTTACCCATACTGAGCATTTGAGCTCACCCTTTATATGTTTTCTTTTCTCCAAGATATAAAGAAAGGTCTTAGGTAGGAAAAAAGGGGGATATCTTTATGGGAAATGTTTAAGATCATTCACCATGATTAGAAGATTATGTTATGATTTTTCAAAGACACTAAACTATTACGGTCCTTGTGTGTTGGTATTTGTTATGTATTAATTATTCTACAAATGTAATGTAATGTCCATGTACGTAAAGCTTCAGGTCCCTAAAAATATCATTCATAGGATTTATATATTTATGAATAAGGTTGTACCATAATTATAATAAAATCACATTATGTATAAGTGACATGATTTATTAATTTTTAATGGAAATAACAAAGAAAGAGAATGTGAAAAATGAAAAGAACATTGAAAGAGGTGATAAAATAAATACCACTTATTTGGTTGTTTCCTTTTGATTTGAACCAAAGGGCTCTCTAGGTTTCCCTTATTCTCATTGGAAGGCCTCTTGGGTAAATTGATGGATGTTCGGAAATATTTGGGTAGGGTATGGTTGGCCCAAATGGAATTGGAGTTGTGATTTTGAGAGAAAGGGAAGTACCCCTTTATAAGGGGGTGAGGGTCACTTTAGATAAAAAACATGAATTGTTTTTTCTATTCTATAATATTCATTTTATAATGGCTCTAAATGAATATATTTAGAGACTTTGGTGGTTATGGATAGTAATCCTATCATCCAATAGGTTTTAAACAATTTTAGGTCACCATATTAACCTTATCATTTATATTTAACTATTAGTTAGATTGTTTAACTTTTACTATGTATTCTTGTATTCTTAAACTATATTGTTAATAAACATACTCCTAACATCCAATATATCCCCATGTGTTTAATTAATGAAATTTATAATATTATTTATTCCCATTGGACAAAGCATAGATTTTTAGAAAATTATAGAATTTAATAATATAATATTTGTTTTAAAAACTCATTTTTGGTCAATTTTGACACTATTTAGTATTTTTTTGTCAAAGTTATCACACCTTGATTACATATAAAAATATACAATTAATCAACCACAACATGTAATATTACACTATAAAATTCTTTTATGAAGTAAAAACATTGAAATTATATTTATTTTAATATTTATAATACCAATTATTAGATTCTTTCAGTAATAAGATAACTTCGGTATCATCATTATGTCATAAATAAATTTAATTATTTAATTTTTAAAAATTATAAATAAAATATCATGATTTAGGAAATATTTTCATCTTTCCGAGGATTATTTATAGTTCAGTTTTTCTAATGTATAACCCAATATTATAAATATAGTTTAGTTATTAAAAATTGAATTAAATACTTTTAACTCTACTTTAAGTAAAATTATAATAAATTTCATTATATCACCAATGTAGACCTAAATGAAGATATTTTATTCCTATATTTTTTTTGATTGAAATAAACATATCTGATAGAATTAGAACATGTTTTAGGTTAATTATAATGTCATTTTTACTTTTAATTACTCTATTTACTTTGAACCATGGTAAATAAAAGTAAAAGTTATGATTTTCCAAAAAAAATGTTTTAATCTTATTTAACCACATTTTACTTACTGATTGCAGCGGTGACTCTCAAATTTTTTAAATTCAACTCAAAAAAGATTTAATATTATGTTTTATTCCAATTTGAAAATGCCTCTAGAAGATATGTAAAAGACTGTAAAAGGTTCAATAAAAATTTATACATCTATTTTTATTATAAAATGAATCCAATAAATTATATTGAGCATATATTGGTATTATATATCTATATTGACATATATTGAATTTAAATATAATAAATAATTTTTATATAAAAACTTTGTTTTTAATAATAACACAATGTTTTTCACTATTCATAAACAACTGAATGTTTTTAAAAGAATACAAAAAATTCACCATAAGATCATTTTGATATTCTGAATTTAAAAATTATTTCAATTTTAAAATTTTTTAAACATAATAGTTTCATTATTTAATTTAAAATTAATTCCCTTTATCAAAATAAAAGAGTGTGTTCTTAAAGTAAAAATCATCAAAATATTGACATGTGTTTAATTCAAATTTTAATGTGAAATTACATATAATGACAAACATTGTATTAAATTATACAAATATAATCTAGTTATAAATCCATAATGTAATAACCTGGAAATTATGTGTAAATTGTTTTCTTAAATACATGGGAATTTTTCGAGTCCGCAGTTTCTGACGGCACTTGATTCCGAGGCCCAGTGTGCCCAAAATATGTTTTTGAATTTTTTTTCATGTACGTTCAGTAGACGTACGAGCCCAGTTTTCTATCTTTTGAACCAGTGCATGGAATTGAAATACAAGGACACCAATGAACTCGTAGCGCCAATATTCGCCAAAGGGGACCATTACTGCAATTGCGATTGGTTGAGAGAGGAAGTTACTTTTTCGGGGTTTATAAGTAAGATTTAAATAAAATTATGTGTTGCACAATTTTATTTGGATGGTAGTTAAAACCTCCAAATGAAGGTTGGTGGTGGGGCCCACCACCACATAACCTCCCTTGGGAGGGTATTATGTGGTGGGGCCCACACATAACCTCCCTCATAAAGATTCCAACACTCTCTCAATTAATTAGTAATTAATTATTTGGCTCTTCTAATTTGAATTACGTTGAAATTCATTTCAAGGATAAAATAATAGCCATGATATTATTTTGGGTTGGAGCATATTGTTTTGGTCGAGCCTTGAAGAATAGGGAGAGCCTTCTTTCCATGATGAAAACAAAAAACATCATCCTATTGATGAAGAAGGTTTCTTGTTTCGGAAGAACGTGGAGAAACATCTTCTACATTCTTCTACCGGGTCAAGGAAGGGAAGCACCGCCACCCACGAAATACATCGAGACGTCATCTCAACGTAAGGTCACATAACTATACTCCCTTTGGCGTTGATAGAACGACATCTATCTTTTATGACACCCGACATCCGAGATTCCCAACTTCAATGATGCCCGTCTTCTGTGGATCGTCAATGTGAAATGTCAAATACGAGGTAGGTAGGATTTTTGATTAATTATTTATACATGTGAATTATACCCTCTTACTTTGGCGATTATATTTTGATTAACGGTGGCCAATTTTGTTAACACCTAATGCGGGGGGCGCATGCCAAACAAACACAATCTGACAAATCGTAATTGATTCATGAATGTGATAACAATGTAGCCAGAGCCGGAAGTTTGTGGTGTTGTCGCACCGCGCCAGAGGAAGAGTCTAAGACCATGAGGTGGTGGCGAACGAAGGAGGTGGAAACCAATGGTCGTGGCCAGGCCCGGTCACGGTGTTGGAGGAAAAGCATCATCGTGCCGACCATGTGGTGGATACCGTGGAACGCATCAGCAGGCCTATCGAATGAACCAAACCGGGCAGCTGCCCACCATCCAGGTTGGAAGACCGTGGTGCCCGCTTGGCATCGAGCTACCTAGAAGATAGAGACCCACAATCACATGCACCTCAGTGGGCGAACTGGACAGCCGCCTTCCAGCCGGGCTGTATGACCGTGGTGCCGCTTTCCACTGCTCGGAGGAGAACCAAGGTCCTCTATGTGGACCGCATGCTCCGGACATAACTATCCGGCTACGGCTGACCTCGTAACAAAGGGGGTGGCGCCGCTTGCCGTCATCAGGGAAACCAAAATGGCCAGTTGTGTGGGCTGGGTCCACGGGTGGGCCGTGCCCCACCGGGTCAGACCCGATGGGCCGTGCATGCAGGTGAGCCGCACTCCATATGGCTGGTCCAACCCCCCAACCAGGTCGGACCCTCCGATCCAAGTCGGGCCGACATGCCAGTCCACTAGGCTTGACGGGTCGTACCCGTCTTCACTTAAACGTGATTATCTCTTAGACCGCATGTCTGATCGACTCTCCATCTATGACATTGGGAACCTCGCGATGAGTAAGTACATTCACGATACTCTATGTGAGTTCTGGACAAATTTAGAAAATTTTTAGGATTGGAATGAGCGTAAATCCAACCGGGCCCCTGGAACGGAAATGCGTATAACTCTCAGAACGAGCGTTCGATTGACGTGTCCTCTATCGCATTGGTTTCTGTATAATGAGACGGAACTACAAGATACATTAACCCAGGATATCGTGGTAGTTGATGCATCGTCACATGGTTTGAGGAGTGGACCCTCCTCAAATTGTGTGTGCTGTATGTGGGAACCCTAGTGCTGGCTATGACGACTACTTTATCGGAATCTTACGTGGGTTCGACAACGATGATTATTGAACCAGAATCCTTCGTGGGTTCGACACCGATGACTACTATACTAGAATCCATTTTGGTTTCGACAATGATGACTTCTATACCCGAATCGTACGTGGGTTCGACAATTCTGAATTCTATTCATGTATCATGTGTGGGTCCGAAAGAGTAGTTGGTCCTGTATCCTGTGTTGGTCTGACAGCTTAGCTGGTCCTGTATCTTGTGTGGGTCTAATAGCTTTGATGAATCTTTTACTACATCTAATCATCTCTATCTCTATAAGAATGATTTATACCAGTGTGAGATGAATCTTGTCTTTCAATAATTATCATCGATGTGATTGACTTTACTTCCCGTGTGGACTAGGTTGTGATTGGCCTTGAGAGTTAGAGCCAAGATGTGATAGGTAACTTAGCTATATGTATGTGAATATACCTATGTAGGGTTGGTTGATACTTCATGATTGTATCTTTCTTCTGTGGTTTATCCTTTTTGGATTCTGGGAGACCTTTGGGGGTCTCGGGGTCCCCTACTAATATCCTTATACTCACCCATGCATAGTCTAGGCCCACACATCGTTTTGTTGGTTGCAGACGAAGTACAACACAAATCGAGGGAGAGAGTTGTAGAGATGGATGGTACCCGGAGGTGGACCACTTGGCGAGACGTACTCGGAGTAGACAGACGGACCTAGAGTGCTATGGAGGACATATGTACCGACCCTTCAGGTGGGATTCCCGAAGGACAACACAATATTTGTTGTTTACCTTTCAACAGTTGTACAAGATTTACAGTTGTTGTAATTTACTGTTGGGCTTGTATTTCCAGCCCCTTTCCTTTCAACACTTACTTTTCTACACAGATTTACTTTGTTTTTACTTTCAATTGCGTAATCTGCTTCTTGTATTCAGGCTGTGTGTGGGTGACAGGTTAAAAGGGAATACATTTCCTTTTTATAGGGATTATGCATTAGGTGCTAGTCGCCAGCCCCTGGCCTATGGAAGGCGGGCATGGGGTAGTCACGGTAAAGGCCCTGAGGACGTGTCGTGAAAAATTGGTATCAGAGGAGTCAGTTCTAACATAAAAAATGGACTCTGATTATTTTAACAAAAATATTGTTAAGTGTTTTTGGGTTTGGTTATTATTTTTAGGAAACTGGTGTTGCTGCAGCGGTTGACATATCCAAACACTAGGACTCTGACTTCTGATCTATGACCCAGTGCACGAAAACACATATTTCATTTCTGTTTTCATTGAAAAATTTTCTATGTGATTACTATGTGTCAGCTCACCAGGTTCACCATCAATAGAGAAAAGGGAGCCATTGCAGTGCATGATGGACTTACACAGAGGAGGGGGTAGCTAATCACACATTAGATGGCCAGTATCATCTTCAGAGCGGTTGATGTGCAGAGTTCGAGTTTTTTTATTGTGGTGGGTCAGTACACGAATATTTACCCTGATGATGTTCCAGGGATACCTCCTCACAGAGAGGTAGACTTATTCATTGACCTATACCCCGAGACAACAATGATATCTACTCTAGCTTATCAAATGGTTCCCAACAAGCTTCGTGAGCTGTGGGTACAGCTGGAGGGCTTGCAGGGTAAGGGATATATCAGGCCCAGTGTTACACCCTATACATCTCTGATTTTGTTTGCAAAAAATGCGGATGGGAGATTGCGACTATTTGTCGACTACCATCGCTTTAATTAGGAGACCATGAAGAAAAAGTACCCACTCCAATGGTTTGATGAACAATTTGATCAGATCAATAGATAATTATGGTTCTCAAAGAAAGACCTCAGTTATGGCTATCACTATGTTAGTGTTTGAGATGAGGATGTGCAGAAGACAACTTTCATGTGTCTATATGGCCACTATGAGTTCTTGGTTATTCCCTTCGGCGTATCCAACGCACCAGCAGTGTTCATGAGTCTCATGAACATGATCTTCTAGCCTTACCTCGATCATTTTTTTGTAGTCTTCATCGATGACATACTAGTTTACTCGACTACTAAGGAGGAGCATGACTACCGTTTGCAGGTAGTACTGGACACACTCCGACAGAACCAGTTTTAGGGTAACCTCTTGAAGATCCAGTTTTGGATTCGAGAGGTTCACTTTCTTGGACATTTCATCTTATAGGATGCAGTTTCAGTGGATCCATTAATGATCAAGGAAGTAATTTCTTGGGAGCCACACAGGAGTGTGACGGAGGATCGATGTTTTCTAGGACATGTTGGGTACTATCAAAGATTTGTGCCAGACATATCTACAGTAGAAAAACCACTTTCATCATTGACGAAGAAGGGGAAAACCTTTTTTTTGTTAGATAGATTCCATCAGATCTTTCTGATGTTGAGGTAGAGGGTGACCAGTGTGGCCATCTTGATGTTACCAGAGGAGGGCATAGGGTACGTAGTTTACAGCAACACATCTGGGACTAGACTCCAGTGTGTCCTGATGTAGGAGTGGGTAGTGATTAGGTATGGTTCACGAATGTTGAGACAACACATGAAGAACTACACTAACCAGGACTTGGATTTAGTATCACTGGTCTTCGCCTTCAAGATGTGGTGACACTATCTTATGGGCGAATGTTTTATAGTCTACTGTGAACACCATAGTATTAGGTACATCTTCTCACAGAAGGACGTTAACCTGAGATAGCAACAATTGATCGAGTTCCTCCAAGACTACGACTTCGAGATAGTCCATACTTTTAGGAAGGGGAACGTTGTAGTAGATTCTCTCAGTAGGATATTAGGCAATCAATTTTAAGAGAGGCAACAGAGAAAATGGTCATGTTGCAGACATCCATTGTGGATATAGATGGAGAGGCCTTTCTTCAGTCACCCACAGTCACTCCTCCACGTTTTCAGGGAGCCATAGTGGAAAAACATGTGTATAACACCCCTTGCTTATACGGTACATTTCTCTTTCAATAATGCGATAGCGTGTGTTGTACGAAACATCGAGTTCTAACACACCACAACCAGTCAAAATATCCGTTATGATTAGTAATACCTACTTTTTGAAATTTGATAAATTTTATCACTCAAAATGGACTTCATTTTTGGATTCGGAGTATCGAATTTAGCCTAAGGTGAAATTTTGGTACTTTTCGGATAAATTTAATATTTTGAGGAATAGTGAAAATTACTAAATTTTAATTAAAAACAACTTTTTTAATCAAAATAATTAATAGTGATAAATTATGAATTTGAATGGTTTTAAATTATATCTAGAATATCATTTTTTTCATTTAATACAATTTTGGTCATTGGACATAATTCCACAATTAAACCAAACATAAACAAGTATCAATCTTTTGATAGTTATTATATCTTAAAAACACGCTTTTTTTTTGACAGCGAGAATTAATTTTAAATTAATTTCTGCCACATCTGTGTTTTGAATTTGTAAAAATGGATTCCATATTTGGAATCAGGATGTTCAAATTGTGTAAATAGGTACCTTTTATTTTTAAACATTTTGAATAATTACTTTGGTAAATATTTTATTTACCATGGTTAATGGGTAAATCCAGTAAATAAGGGTTAAACAATAATATTATAATAATAACAAATTACCCTAAAACATTTCCTAATCTTATTTGTTGATACATTTCCGACCATGGGCATCTTTGGGTCGATTTTGGGACCCCATGGGGCCACATGTAAGTGATAGGGGCACTTTATTTTAATTAAGTTAAAATGAATACAAAAATGACACAAGCATATATATTTTAGAAAACAAATTTTTACATAGTGTTATATATGTTGGATTTTCAACTTTAAATATTAACTCGAAAGATAAAAGGATTTCCTACATAATGGTATTTTATTTGTAATTTTTAGACATTAAATATATACTTTATTTATGACACAATGGTGATGGAGTAATAACAATAATAGTGAAAAATTAAAATGATTGATATTGTAGATACCCAAATAAATATAATATGAGACTTTTTATGAATTAAAATAACTTTATAGGTTAATATGACATGTTAGTATTTCTTTAATTTACTTTTTTCGAATTAATGGTTCTTCTATTATTTTTTTTAAAATCAATTATTGCATAGTGTCAAAATTGTCATAAAAGAATTTTTAAGACAAATATTATATTATTAATTAATATTAAATTTCTAAAAATCTACAATTTGGCCAAGAGACTTATATCATGATAGTTGTATCATTAATGGACCACTTTTGTGTCTCTTGGATGTTTATAGTAAGTTTATTAACCATATAATATAAAAATATAAAGAGACATTGTAAAAGTGAAACTAATTAACTAAGCGTTAATACTTAAAGATAAGGTTAATATAGTAACCCAAACCTGTATAAATTCTACTGGTTGAGTGATTTTATATCTATCCCCACCTTAAAATTTAAATAATACACTTTGGAGCCATTAGAAACCGAATATGAATTTATTATAAAATATTATTTCTAGCTTTTCCAAAGGTTCCCCTCACCCCTCTTATAAAATGGCACTCTCCCTTCTCATTAACTCAAACCATAAAAGCCTTTTGGATCAGCAAAACTCTGCCAAAATACTCTCTCAACATCCCTCACTTAATCCTAGAGGCCTTACATTAGTCAAAAGGCCATCCTAATATCCCTTTTGATCAAATCAAAAGGAAGAACCCAAAGAAGAGGTTATGATTTCACCACCCTTTTTCAAGTTCCTTTCTTCTTCCACTTATTCTTTCTTTGTTATTACCATTCTATAATAACAACTCCAGTATATTATATATACTATGATGTTATTATAAATATGGTACAATCATATTCAGTATTCTGTCCATCCTTGGAATAACATGTCACCATACGTGCATACGTACGACTTACCATCTCCACGTCGTGGTGTAATTGTTATTCAATAAATTATTATTTGGATGGGTATAATAATGATATGTAATTCATGTAAATAATAAATTTAACATTATAATTATTCTGTATATATTATATATCATCCAATTCTATATTATTTTAATATCAAATGAATGATATTGTCGCCCGTACGTACGTATGGACTACTGTTTCCACGAACACGATGAGATTCATTCTCCATCGTATCCATTCAAGTCTAATTCTAATTTGAGGATTAATAATAGTATATAAGGACTTGATATAATTCAAGATATGATTAAGATACAACCTATCCATGACAAACAATTCTTACGTAACAAAGCATATAAAAGAAAATGAGTAAGTTAACACAGAAAACAACGATAATACTAAGATATTATTAAAAAATCAATGTTAAAAGATCATATATGATATCATATTAATGTATATGATTCTTCTATAATTTAATAAAAATTATTTCACCATTATAAAGGAGGTTAACCTACCCCCAACCAAGGAAAATTACATGGTAAGGGTTTATTTCACAATCTCTTCATTATCCGAGGTTGTTTATATATAATAATCTACTGGGATATCGTTATCATCCACATCCATGTTTCTTAAAAATGTATTTCAAAACATGTTTACTATTTACTAGAATATGGGTTAAAGTCATTTATACCATTGTTTTACTTTTTATAAGAGGTTTATAAATGATTCTTTCTGTCTTTTTCCAAACAAGGGGCTTTTTAACCTTTTCGACAAAATTAAGGTAAGAATGTTTTTTTAACTTATACGGAGGGTGCCACTATTTTCCGTCGAATCTTACCTTACAAGCTTATAAGAATATTTTCAAAGAAAATGTTTTATTTTATAAATATATGACTCTTATGTGATTTCAAAATGGAAAGTTATATTTCTCTCAAAAGTGTTTTGATTTCATCTATGTCCACATCCTTTGATGGATTTTACACTTATTTGAAGTTGATTTATTATGATACAAAACTTTTATATTGTATTGAATGTTTTGTGATATGTTTGACTGTGGATGTGTTATTTTTATACCATTCATGGTTTATGGATGATGTATTTACATTCTGTATGCTAGTTTTAACACGAATGTTTATGATATGTTTAAACATTTTCATATGGGAATGCATTGGACTTAATATGTGACGGGTGGAGCCCGCTATAGCTCCTCGATGCATCGGTAGGTCTCATGAGACAAACTAGTGTCTTGGAACATGTCCTTGGAAAAATATTATTTTTAGTCTTAGCACGAGGCCTTGGCTATGTGTTTATTATAGTTTGGCATTATGCATTCAATCATTATGAAAGTGGTTGTTGATATTGCATGTGATTATTTGATTAGTAGAATATCCATGTGAATAAGTAAATGGAATTATTTCATTTTATTTTTTCCATTCAATGTTGAAGTTAAAGTTTAAAAGGCTTTTTTTAGTTATACATTGCCTTAAATGTTTATTCTTATTTATGAATGTTTCCGCTATATTGTTATCCTTACTGGGCATTTGATCTCACCCCTTTTATATGTTTTATTTTTCCCAGGAAGTGAAAAAGTAAATTATGAATGACCTTCAGGGATATAATGAGGGGATAATAGTGTGGACTATGGAGACAATATGTTGTTGTAGTATTTTTTCACCTTATAATATAAAGTAAAACATTATGAATATATCTAGTGTTTCCAAGGATACTAAACCAATCGGCCTTTCGAGATTTTAACTTTCTTGTTATCATGCCAATGTTATGAAATAATGCACCGTCTCTGGGTAACTAGGGTCGGGGTGTTACAGTTGGTATTAGAGGATGTATAGTACAAACCTTGGAAGCTAGATTTAGATAAACTCTGATTAGAGCACATAGACCTAAGATGAACATTGAGGATTAGTATAGAAGAACTTCCAAGGATTTTGGTATTGTAGAGATTTTGTGAGTTTTCCGAGCAATACATACCTGTCTGGATACGTGGAGGTAGATCCGACTCAGGCACAGATGTACCTAGGGGTAAAACTAGAAAACACCTCTTTGAGCTAGACTCGAATGGGAACTGGTGTACGACAACAGGCCTTGCTGCACTCTTGGTTACGACAATCATAGGGTATATTCTTAGGATAACTCTCATTTTCTTTACAAATCAGTATTAAGGGTTTATGAGTATATAATTCCTCAAAGAAAACATTTTTTTATGATTATGGATTATATCCATAAATATTTCAATTTATGTTAAGTGTTTTATAAGTATAGGATTATGTATTTTGATTCATAAACTGATATAGTTTATGCCATTGTTTAGAAATGGCACCTAGTGGAAGAAATGAAAACCGTATCAATGCAAACACTCCATGTAGGGATTTACCTCCTTCTCAAGATAATTATAGTGGATTTGGTGATGCAACAGGTGCCGATCAGCTAATCACCATACTGGGACAACTCACTCAGGTTATGAATAATAACCTTACCCGTGTGGAGCACCCTGGTCCACAGCATGGAGGATCAATGTTAGATCGATTCAGGAGTCAACAACCACCAACATTCAATGGGAGTAAAAATCCCTTAGTAGCTAAGCAATGGATAAATTCCCTAGAGAAAATATTTCAGGATTTGGGTAGTAGTAAAAGGGAAAAAGTTATCATGGGAGTTTACCGCCTCACTAGAGATGCGGATCAATGGTGGTCATTGATTCAAAACATGAAGGAAGATGATGATATATCAAATATGGAATGGAGGGAGTTCAAAGATCTTTTTTTAGAAAAATACTTTCCTCATGACCATCAAGCGGATATGGAAAGGCAATTTCTGAGTCTGAGACAAAAGCAGGATGAGAATGTCGCAAATTATGAGGATAACATTACAAGGATAGAAAGGTATGCTGGAGATTATATACGTAACCCATGAATTAAGATTGATCATTTCTTTGATGGGTTAAAACCATTTCTCCATAGAGAATTATTCTCACAATCCTTCTCTTCGTACGATGACATTGTCTCATGTGCTATCAAGACAGAAAAAGAATTCTCTAAGTCTTATGATATTAAAGCAAAGCAAGAGAAGAAGAGATCTGCTGATCAATATGGGAATGGAAATAAGGGGATGAAGGGAAATTTTGAATATCCATCCTGTGGTAAATGTGGTAAGAAACACCCTGGTACTTTCTTGAAGGGAATGTGTGTCTGTTTCAAGTGTGGTGAAAAAGGCCACCAAGCTCGTGATTGCAAAGGGATAAAGGAAGCTACCAATGTTTAGTTCTACAATTTTAGGGAGATGGGACATTATGAAAATAAATTTTCTAATCGTCCGGGGAAATTACCTCAGAATAAGCCAATGGATCAAGGCCATGCTTTTGCTATCACTACTGCGGAGATAGAAGCTCTGAAAGACGTGGTGTCAGGTAATTTAATGGTTTTCCTCAGGTTTAGCAAATGCATTATTTCATTATAGATCATCACATTGTTTAATATCTTCCCAGTTTTCTAATAAAATTAGATATTTCCAATTTTATTTAACAAGGGATTTGTCAGTTAAAACTCCTAAGGGAAGTATCACTGCAATAATGTTTTGTGAATTTGTTCCCATTAGAGCACATAAATATTCTGTATCTGCTGATCTCATCGTCATACCTATGATTGAGTTTGATATAATCCTCGGTATTGATTGGATATTGGACTATGATGCGAATATTTATTGTAAGAAGAAGGAGGTTTCAATTTTTTATGATGATGATAAAGAACACCATATCTCTAGAACAGAATCGTCACCACCTAATTCTTATCTAAATCTACCACCAGTAGAACAACTAAATTAAATTATTGGGGAGGAATAGAATGAAATGACTATGGGTGAGGAAAGGAATGTTCAAATACATAATGTACCTATTGTGAAAGAATATGTTAATGTATTTCCGGAAGATTTACCTAGACATCCTCCAGAATGAGAAGTTGAGTTTTCCATTGATTTAATTCCGTGATCAAGGCTTATATCGAAGACCCCTTATAGAATGTCCACTATAGAATTAGTTGTACAAAAGAAACAACTAGAGGGATTGAGTAATAAGGGATTTATTCTCCCTAGTGTTTCTCCATGGGGAGACCCTGTTCTTTTTGTTAAAAAGAAAGATGGATCTATGTGGTTATGTATCGACTATAGGGAGATCAATGATATAACAATAAAGAACAAGTATCCCCTACCTCGCATTGATGATTTATATGACCAACTGCATGGAGCTCAATAATTTTCAATGATTGACCTTCGATCTGGATACCATCAGTTGTGTGTAAATAAGGAAGACATTCTGAAGACAACATTTCGAACCAGGTACGAGAATTACGAGTTTACAGTAATGCCTTTTGAAATGACTAATTCATCCTCTGTATTCATGGATCTGATGAATAGATTTTTCAAGGAATATCTCGATGATTTTGTGGTGGTATTTATTGATGATATCATTTTATACTACAAAAGATATGAAGATCATGAAAATCACTTTGCGCGTTATCCTGAAGACTCTAAGAAGACATGAATTATATGGAAAGTTTAGCAAGTGTGAATTCTGGCTTCATGAGATTTCTTTTCTTGGCCATATAGTCTCTAAATATGGAATCTTCGTTGATCCTTCTAAGACCAAGGCAATCCAAGATTGGTAGAACCTATGAGTATTACTGAGGTACGCAGTTTTATTGGGTTGTTAGGTTATTATTGACATTTCATCCAAAATATTTCCCGATTGGAAAACCCATTAACGAAGCTCACATGTAAAGGGGATAAATTTGTTTGGACAAAAGAGTGTGGAGAATGTTTTGAAGAAATGAATAGAAGATTATTCAATGCTCTTATGTTGACTCAACCATCCGGGAATGATGGGTTCGTTATTTATAATGATGTATCGAAGAAAGGATATAGTTGTGTCCTTAGGTAGAATGATAGGGTTATTGCCTGTGCATCAGGATAGTTGAAAACTCAGGAGGAAAACTATCCTACTAAATATCTCATGTTACCATCTGTGATCTTTGCTTTGAAGATATGGAGGCACTACCTCTATGGTGAAAAATATGAGATTTATACTGATCACAAGAGTTTGATGTATATTTTCTCACAAAAAGAACCTAACACGTGGCCAAGGAAATGGCGTTAATTACTCAAGGATCATGATTGTATGATAAACTACCACCCGGAGAAAGCAAACAAGGTGGAAGATGCTTTGATCATGAAATATCATTGACTTTTGAACAATATGATAATTGAAAGGGATCCAATTTTCATGGATCTAGTGAAGATGGACATGGGAATAACCAGGGAAGGTGAAACATCAATGCTTTTTCAAATGGTTGCCAAACCATCTTTACTAGAAAGGATTAAGAGTTCTCAGACCGATGATGTAGAATTTCAAATAAAGATTAAAGCTGTGAATGATGGTAGATTGAGAGACTTTGTGTATGAAGATGGAATTTTTAAATTCAGGAAGAGACTTTGTGTTCCCAATATACCTGATCTAAAAAGGGAATTTCTGGATAATGCTCATAGTTCCAATTTCTCTATACACTATCGGAGCACCAAAATGTATAGATATTTGAAGGAAAATTTTTGGTGGTACAACATGATGAGGGAGATTGCTGATTTTGTGTCATGATGTATGGTTTGTCAACAAGTGAAATATGGAAGGCAACAGCCTGGAGGAGTCATGAAACCTCTTCCCATACCGAAGTGGAAATGGGACAATATTATGATGGGCTTTGTCATGGGGAAACCAAAGAATCCTAGAAGTAACGATGCAATATGGGTTATTGTTATCGTCTTACTAAGTCAGCACATTTTCATGATATAAGAGAAGATCTACCACTGTAACTTCTAGCAAGAATATATAATAATGAAGTTGTGAGACTTCATGGAGTACCCCTATCAATTGTTTCTGATCCTAAAACCCATTTTAGTTTAAGATTCTGGAAAAGTCTTCAGAAATCCCTGGATACTGAACATCATTTGAGCACTGCCTACCACCCTCAAACGGATTGAAAATCAGAATGAACTATTCAAACTTTATAAGACATGTTGAGATCCTGAACACTTGACTTTTAGGGTATGTGGGATCAATATTTACCTCTGGTAGAATTTTCCTATAATAATAGCTTCCAATCGAGTATTCAGATGGCACCATATTAAGTGTTTTCGGGAAAGAGATGTCGTACACCAACCTGTTTGGATGACGTTGGTGAAAGGAAACTTTTAGGCCCAGAACTGGTGGAGGAAACAATGGAGAAGGTGAAGGTAATCCAACATCACATCAAAGCAGCTCAATGTAGGTGGAAGATCTATGCCGATAATCAAAGGAAGGATTTGAAATTTCAAATCAGTGATCATGTTTTCCTGAAGGTATCACCATGGAAGGGAGTCATACGTTTTGGTAAGAATGGTAAATTGAGTCCCACATACATCGGACATTTCAAAATTCTAGAATGAATTGGGGGTGTAGCTTACCGATTGCCAATGTCGCCAAGTCTCTCCAAAGTTCACGATGTGTTCCACGTATCTCTATTGAGGAAATACATGCCTGAACCAACACATGTAATCATCTATGAGGAATTGGAATTGGAACCTGATCTGTCTTATTGCAAAGATCATGTCATGATTTTTGATACGAGAGAACAAGTACTGAGAAACCAGATGATGCTTCCGGTAAAAGTTTTGTGGAGAAACAATAAGATGGAAGAGTAAACATGGGAATCCTAGGAACTTATGATGAAGAACCACCCAAGTCTTTTCATGCGATAGTATTCTAGAAATTTCGAGGATGAAATTATTTGAAGGAGGGGAAAATGTAACACCCCAAACTTCTACGGTGCATTTCTCTTTTAATAATGCGATAGCGTGTGTTGTATGCAACATCGAGTTCTAACACACCATAACCAATCAAACTAGCCATTTTGACTAGTAATACATACTTTTTGAAATTTTATAAATTTTATATCTCAAAATGGACTTCATTTTTGGATTCGTAGTATCAAATTTATCCTAAGGTTAAATTTTGGTACTTTTCAGATAACTTTAATATTTTGATGAATAGTGAAAATTACTAAATTTTAATTAAAAGCAACTTTTTTAATCAAAATAATTAATGGTGATAAATTATGAATTTTATTGGTTTTAAAGTATATTTAGAATATATTTTTACCATTTAATACACTGTTGGTCATTGGACATAATTCCACAATTAAACCGAATATAAACAAGTATCAATCTTTTGATAGTTATTAGATCTTAAAAACATGCTTTTTGTTTTGACAGCGGGAATTAATTTTAAATTAATTTCTGCCACTTCTGTGTTTTGAATTTGGAAAAATGTATTCCATATTTGGAATCAGAGTGTTCAAAGTGTTTAAATAGGTAACTTTTTGTAGACATTTTGAATAATTACTTTGGTAAATATTTTATTTACCATTGATAAAGCGTAAATCCGGTAAATAAGGGTTAAAAATAATATTATAATAATAAAAAATTACCCTAAAACGTATCCTAACATTATTTGTTGATACATGTCCGACCATGATCATAATTGGGTCTATTTTGGGACCCCATGGTGCCACTTTTATGTGATAGGGAAACTTTATTTTAATTAAGTTAAAATGAATACAAAAATTACAGAAGCATATATCTTTTAGAAAAACCATTTTTACATAGGGTTATATATGTTGTATTTTTGACTATAAATATTCATTATAAAGATAAACATATTTCATACAAAATGGTATTTTATTTATAATTTATAGACATTATATAATTTAATTTATTTATGACACAATTGTCATGCAGTAATTACAATAATAGTGAAAAATTAACATGATTGATATTGTAGATACCCAAATAAATATAATTTGAGACTTTTTATGAATTAAACTAATTTTCTAGGTTAATATGACTTGTTAGGATTGATTTAATTAACTTTTTTCTAATTAATAATTCTGTTATGATTGTTGCAAAAATCAATTATTGAATATCGTCAAAATTGATATAAAAGAGTTTTTAAAAACAATATTATATTATTAATTGATATTAAATTCCTAAATATATAAGGTTCGGAAAGGAGACTTATATCATGATATTTGTATCATTAATGGACCACTTGGGGGTCGGTTTGATGTTTATAGTATGTTTATTAACCATATAATATAGAAATACAAAGAGACATTGTAAAAGTGAAACTTATTAACTAAGAGTTAATACTTAAAGATATGGTTAATATAGTAACCCAAACCTATCTAAATTCTATTGTTTGAGTTTTCTGCGACCTATACCCACCTTAAAATTTAAATAATCCACTTTGGAACCATTAGAAACCGAATATTAATTATTATAAAACAATATTTCTAGCTTTACCAAAGGTGCCCCTCACCCCTCTTATAAAAGGGCCCTCTCCCTTCTCATTAACAGACCCCGTCAAAGCCTTTTGGATCGGCCAAACTCTTCCCAAATACTCTATAAGCTTCCCTCAATTCATCCTAGAGGCCTTAATTTAGTCATAAATCCAACCTAAGATCTCTTTTGATCAAATCAAAAGGAAGTACCCAAAGAAGAGGTAATGATTTCACCACCCTTTTTCAAGTTCATTTCTTCTTCCACTTCTTCTTTCATTGTTATTACCATTCTAAAATAATAACTCCAGTATCTTATATATAATGTGATGTGATTCTAAATATGGTACAATCATATTCATTATTCTATCCATCCTTTGAATAACATGTCACCATACGTGCGTACGTACAGCTTACCGTCTCCACGTCGTGGTGTAACTGTTATTCAATAAATTATTATTTGGATGGGTATAATAATGATGTGTAATTCATGTAAATAATAAATTTAACATGATAATGATTCTATATATATGATATACCATCCAATTATTTATTATTTTAATATCAAAAGAATGATATTGTCGCTCGTGCGTACGTACAGACTACCGTCTCCACGAACGCGATGAGATTCATTATCCATCGTATCCATTCAAGTATAATTCTCATTTGATGATTAATAATATTATATAAGGACTTGATATCATTCTGGATATGATTAAGATACAACCTATCCATGAAAAACATGGATTATGTAACAAAACATATAAAAGAAAATGAGTAATTTAACATCCAAGAAACGATAATACTAAGATATTATTAATAAATAAATGTTAAAAGATCATATATGATATCATATTAATGTATATGATTCTTGTATAATTTAATAAAAATTATTTCACCATTATACAGGAGGTTAACCTACCCCTAACCAAGGAAAACTACATGGTAAGGGTTTATTTCACAATCATTTCATTATCCGAGGTTGTTTATACGTTATAATCTACTGGAAATTATTTATCATCCACATACATGTTTCTTAAACATGTATTTCCAAACATTTAATATTTACTTGAATATGGGTTAAAGTCATTTATACCCTTGTTTGACTTTTTATAAGAGGTTTATAAGGGAATCATTCTGTCATTTTCCAAACAAGGGGCTTTTAAACCTTTTCGACAAAATTAAGGCAAGAATGGTTTTTTAACATATACGGCGGGTGTAGCTATTTTCCGTCAAAGCATACCTTACAAGAATATAATAATATTTCCAAGGTAAATGTTTTATTTTATAAAAATATAACTCTTAAATAATTTCAAATTGGAAAAAGATATTTCTTTAAAAAGTGTTTTGATTTCATCTATGTCAACATCCTTTGATGGATTTTACGCTTATTTGAAGTTGATTTATTATGATACAAAACTTCTATATTATATTAAAGGTTTTGTGATATGTTTGACTGTGGATGTGTTATTTTTATACCATTCATGGTTTATGGATGATTTATTTACATTTTGTATGCTAGTTTTAATACGAATGTTTATGTCATGTTTAAACCTTTTCATATGGGAATGAATTGGACTTAATATGTGATGGGTGGAGCCCGTTATAGCTCCTCGATGAATCGGTAGGTCTCATGAGACAAACTAGTGCCTTGGCACAAGGCCTTGAAAAATTTAATTTGTAGTCTTGGCATGAGGACTTCGCAATGTGGTTATGATAGTCTGTCTTTATAAATTCCATCATTATGAAAGTGGTTCTTGATATTGCATGTGATTATTCCATTAGTATAATATCCTTGTGAATAAGTAAATGGCATTATTTCACTTTATTTTTTCTATACTAAGTTAAAGTTCAATTTTAAAAGGCTTTTGTTTTAGTTATACATTACCTTAAATGTTTATTCTTATTTATAAATATTTCTGCTATATTGTTATCCTTACTGGGCATTTGAGCTCACCCCTTTTCAATGTTTTATTTTTTCTAGGATGTGAAGAAGTTAATTATGAATGACCTGCAGGGATATTATGAGGGTATAATAGTGTGGACTATGTAGACAATATGTTGTTGTAGTAGTTTTTCAGCTTATTATGTAATGTAAAACTTTATGAATATATCTAGTGTTTCAAAGGATACAAAACCAATCGATCTTTCGATATTTGATCTTTCTTGTGATCATGCCAATTTTATGAAATAATGCACTAACTCTGGGTAACTAGGGTCGGTTCGTTACAATGGGGATGTTGACTGTGAGATATGACGTGGTTACATATCGTTAGGGCAGACACCTGATGGGTTCAATGAAGGTGGGGAGAATGTCGTCCTCTTCAGGGGACGTACCATGATACCAGTTGCACTAAAAGAGGAGGTGTTGAGGGAGTTCAACACTACCCCTCTAGAATTAAATCCAAGAGTGGAAAAGATTTATCAGGACCTCAGACAACAGTACTGGTGGCTGGATATGAAGAAGGCAGTAGTAGATTTTGTCTCACGATGCCTCACATGTAAGCAAATGAATGTAGAGAACCAGGTTTCAGTAGGCCTGGTTTAGCCCTTAGAGGTCCCAGAGTGGATGTGGAACAAGATATCCATGGATTTAGTGACGAAGCTTCCATGTACATCAAGAATAAATGATTCTATCTGGGTAATTGTTCACTGAATCACCAAGTCGACACACTTCAGACTGATCATAGAGTAGTGCTCAGAAGAGATCTTGGGATTCCTCTATCTATAAGAGATCGTATGACTTCAGGGTGTTCCATCCTCGATCGTTTCCGATCAAGATGATCAATTCACTTATCGGATATGGAAGGGGTTGCATGAGGAATTCGGGATGAAACATCACTTGAGCACCGCCTTCCAAACATAGACGGATGGCAAGACCAAGCAGAACATCCAAACACTCGAGGACATGCTTCTTTCTTGTGTCCTCGACTTCGGTTGTTGGTGGGAGGACCACTTACCCTTGGTAGAGTGTGCATATAACAACAACTACAACTCTACCATCAGTATGGAAACATACGAGGCAATGTACAGCCGACCTTGCAGATCACCACTAGGCTAGACTGACCCAAGGGAGTCAGAACTTGTAGGACCAAAGATAGTATAGGTTACAACGAAAAAGGTCCAGATCATCCAGGAGAAGATGAATACTGTACAGAGCAGACAGAAGTCTTATGCTGATATGAGATAGAGACCGCTGGAGTTCTAGGATAGCAACCACATCTTCTTACGATCCTCACCTAGACGAGGTCTACATAGATTTGGATGAGGCTGAAAGTTATCTTTGTGTTTCATCGGACCATTCCAGGTCCTCAGCATGGCAGGCGAGGTGGCTTACCGATTGGCCTTCCACCTCTATTTCATAGGGTGCACAAAATTTTCCACGTATTTCATTTGTGGAGAAATGTGCAAGACCCATCCCATATCATCAACCATCGGGAGCTAGACATTTATGATAGGGAGACATTCATGGAGGTTCCATTGGAGATTTAGGATTGATGGGAGCGGGTCCTGTGTGGACGGTCGATTCCTCTGGTGTGTGTTCGCTGGTAGAACATGAATCTCTAGGAGACCACATGGGACTGGGAGGATCAGATGCGTGCTCAGTACACCCAATTGTTCCCTTAGTGTGTGTTATAGATTAGTGGGACATAAAGCCCTTAAGTGGTGAGAATGTAATGACTCGGAAATTCTATGGAAATTTTATTCATAAATACATGGGAATTTTATGAGTCCGTAGTTTCTAACAGAACCTGATTCCGAGGCCCGGTGTACCTGGAATAATTTTGTATAGTTTTGTTCGGGTATGTTCAGTAGACGTACCAGCGTTGACGGAATTCAGGTGTCTAAGGACACTGGTGAACTCACAGCGCCGATATTCACTTAAGGGGACCATTACTGCAATTGGAATTGGTCGAGAGCAGAAGCTATTTGTTTTTGGGTTTATAAGTAAAATTTAATTAAAATAATGTGTTGAACAATTTTATTTGGATGGTAGTTAAAACATCCAAAGGGAGGTTAGTGGTAGGGTCGGCACCCACATAACCTCCCATGGGAGGATATTATCTGGTGGGGCCACATGAGTTTGAACTCTTCAACTCCCATTGAAACCCCCCATTAACTCTTAAACTCTCCACCTATCCTTTGTTAATTTGAACCCTCTATCTTCCACCTCCCTCATAAATATGCCAACACTCTCTCAATTAATTAACAATTAATTAATTGGTTCATCTAATTTGAAATACTATGAAATTTATGTCAAGGATAAAATAATAGCCAAGATATTATTTTGGGTTGGCATATATTTGTTTGGGGGAGCCTCGGCAAATAGGGAGATCCTTCTTCCCATGAAGAACATGATGAAGACCATCCTCTCAACGAAAGTTCCTCATTTCCGAAGAATGTGGAGCATCAACTTCTACCTTATTCAATGAGGGAAAGGAAGGGAAGCACCACCTCCATTGAAATACACTGAGGGCATCATCTCAATGCAACTTAACCAAACTCTACTCCATCCAGTGTTGACGGAACACCCACAGTCTTCCGCGACACCAGACTTCCGTGACGCGTGACATCCACGTTGGCTATCTTCCGCAGCTCGTCAACGTGAAACATCAAAGATGAGGTAGGGAGGATTTTTTATTTATTATTTATACATGTTAATTCTACACACGTACTTTGGAGATTATATTTGGATTGACGGTGGCCAATTTTGTTAACACGTAATGCAGAGGGTGCGGACTGAAAAAACATGTCTCGACGACCCTCCGTTGATTATTGATTGTGATAACAATTGAGGCAGAGATAGAAGGGTGTGGTTTCATGCTGCTGAGAAGACTACGACCTGCAACCGCGGGACTCTCTATGGGGGAACAGGTCAGCAGCCAGTCGGCTGGCCTGAAGGACTGTGGAGCTGCATGGCACTGCACGGAGGAGAACCAAGACCCGCTGTGTGGGCCGCGTGCGCTGGACAGAACTGGCCAGCTATGGCCGGCCAGGCAGCAAAGGGGGTGGCACCGCTTGGGGCCTCTAGGTGAACCGAACCGGCCTGCAGCGTAGGCCGGGTCCGTGTGTGGGTTGCACCCCACCAAGCCGGGCCAACCCCGAAGATGAGTTGGATCCACCGAGCCGGGTCGGGCCGACCCCCCATCCCAATGGTCTTGATGGGTAGGACCAATCTTCACTTAAATTCTAATATCTTCTAGACCCCGTGTCTGATCGACACGCCGTCTATGACAATGAGACCCTGGAATGGAAATGCTAATAACTCTCAGACTGGAAATCTGATTGACGAGCAGTTTGACATGTTGGGATCCTTATGGTGAGACGGAACTAAAGGATACATCAATTCAGGACATCATGGTAGGTGATGTATCTTCACTTGGCTTGAGTAGCGAAACCTCTAAGAATCAAGTGTGCTCTGTGCAGGAACCCTAGAGCTGGCTACAAAAACTACTGTACCGGAATCCTACGTGGTTTTGACAACGATGATTACTAAACCAAACTCCTCTGTGGGTTTGACAGCGATGACTACTATACCAGAATCCTACGTGGGTTCAACAACGATGATTACTATACTGGAATCCGAAGTGGGTTTGAAATTTCTGAAATCTGTTCCTATATATTGTCTGGGTCCGACAGAGTAGCTGGTCATGTATCCTATGTGGGTCCAACAACTTAGCTGGTCTTGTATCCTGTGTGGGTCTGACAGCTTAGATGAATCAGCGACTACATCTGATCATCTTTATCTCTATACGAATGATCTATTAATGTGTGATTTGAGTCCTTTATTTAAATCATTATCATTGATGTGAATGACTTTACTTCCTGTATAGACTGTGTTGTGATTAGGCTCCAGAGATGGAGTCGGGTTGTGAGTGGTAACTTAGGTATATGTAAGGGCATATACGAAAGTAGGTTTGGTTGATACTTTGTGATTGTATCTTTATAATATGGTTTATCCTTTGTGCATTCTGAGAGACCTTCGGGGTTTCCAGGGTCCCCTACTAAGTATCATTATACATACCCATGCATGGGCTATGAACACACATCATAGTGTTGGATATAGATGACAGACAAAAATGATCGAGGCAGAGAGTTATAAAGTTATACGGTACCCGGAGGTAGACCACTTGGCGAGATGTTCTCGGAGCGGACATACACACCTGGGGTGCTGAGGAGGCCATCTGTACCCACCCTTCAAGTGTGATTCCCAGAGGAAAACTCAGTAGTTGCTTTTTACCTTTCTGTAGTTGTACAAGCATTACAGTAGTTTTACATTACTGTTGGGATTTGATTTCCAGTCCCATTCCTTTCAACACTTACTTTTGTATACAGATTTACATAGATTTTACTTTCAGTTTCTTACTCTACTACGTGTGTTCGGGATGTGTTTGTGTTATAGTTAAAAAGTCAATGTCTTCCTATTTTATAGGGAATATGCATTTGGTGTTATTTTCCAGCCCCTAGCCTCTAGAATGTGGGCTTGGGGTAGTCACGACACGAGCCCTGAGGACGGGTCGTGACACATACCATTCAAATGCATTCTTTAACACTATAAATTATTTCGATTAAAAAAGATATTTTGAATTAAAATTTAGTGTTTTCACTATTCATCAATAAATGAATGTTAAAATTATATATGATATATATAAAATTCATAATTTTGTTAATACTATTCAAAACCACTTTTTGAATAGCTAGTTTGGTATGTCATGGTGTGTTCGATCTTTGTTTTGTTTATAGCACAAGTTATCAAATTACATGGTTGAGATAACGTACTATGAAATATTTGGATGATAAATTCTCCCCTCCTAAACAAATTACTTACTGGCTAATTGAAGTTGTTTTTCTCAAATAAAATCTTTAAAATAAAAAATTCCTTTGTGGAAAACCCACATCCAAAATTGGTTTAATAAAATTTAGTTTTAATAATAAGGAATGGGAAATGATAGCCACCAAAAAATTATGGTCTCGATTAGAAGAACATTGGTGTAAATTGGAGACAATAATTGGAGGATAATGTAAATATTAATTGGATGTGATTGAGGTTATCAATAAAAAAAATTGTAAAATTGAGTGCCTCGAAGCCATAAATCTATGATGATTTAAATCATCGTTGGTCTAAAAAAACATAATGTCTTAGGAAAACAAATTTTTGGTATTAAGATCCCTTCCATAATGTTTAAGAATGAAATTATTCATTGAATAAAAGGAAAAAATATACTTGATTAGTAGAGTTTCGTCCTTTAACTAATTCCTACAACAAAATCATCATTCACTCCAAAATTTAATTGAATTAAAAAATATTATATTCATCATAATCGTATAGGGTTCCAAAAATATTGAATTTACAATTACATTTTCAGAATATTTAAAAAAACTAAATTACACAAACTAGGACATCACATAGGCCAGTGATTGGTGATGCACCCTTATCGCCCTTCCGTTGTAGGTTTAAGTCGCACGGCCTTGCCGAACATGACAGGTTGTCTCCCAACCTCCGGGTTGTTCTTTTTATAACAATCCAAAAAAATAATGTTAAGAAGTTATTTTAACCATAAATAATAGTATCCAATGTCTATATTATTCCATTCAATCCTTTAAACTTATCCAAAATACTTCTCTCCAAACTCACTATCCAAAATTTATAGAGATGTTAAACATAATGAAGATCCTTTTTCCTTGTAATAACATGTGAATTCATTAATAATGTATTATTTAACAAAATGAAAACACCATGAATTTCCATAAATCCTTATTGACTACATTGATGGTCCCTTATTCTTTATTTAATACTAGATATACACCTTATATCCAGAATGTTGTAAACACCTACAATAATGGAGTATAAAACTACTTAATCAGTTTCATGGTAGTTAAGAATATATAATATAATTTATCCAAATAAATAATATCTTATTCCAAAATCACATCCTTAGTATCAGAATCATATTAAGGTTTAACTTTCTCCCAACTATGTATTTTCCAATAAAAATAACATCTTATTGAGTCACATTTCATGGATCCACACAATCTCAATTACATATTGGAATAGTACTGCAGTACAATCCTTAAATAATATATAATTCTTATAAAATGTAATTAATTAACATAATATTCAAATGAAAAAATAATTTAATAACAATTTAAGAACCCAAATAATTAGTATTAATCTTTTGTGGCATCATTACTTTATTATTATGTTTTATTATCAATTGGGGCATACTCTGATTATTTGGGCATTGATTTGTGTAGTGTCCCAAATCCTTCCAGATGAATCATTGTACATTCATAACATTTTTATTACCAATCAAATCACATACATGGTGTTGTTATTCATTACACTTATAAAAAAATCTCATTCCCTTCAAGAATTTACAAAGGTTATTTTTTTCACAATTATCAAAGATGGGAAAATCCATCTTTCTCATCTTCCATTAATCTATATTTCTATATTCCATCCTTTTCTTATCATTCATCCATTCAAATCCATATCACTCAGATAATTTTTTACTCATCATATTAATAAATGATATTATTTCTTCATATTATGAGAATATGTTGGAGACTATTTCCCTTATAATTGTTGGCTTAATACCATGAAATATATAATCATTCTTAATCATCACATCACGCGTACTGCTAGAGTTTTACTTCCTTCTACTGGGATCCATTTCTAAAAAATTCTATACACTAGGTTAGTTTATCAATCACATTTCATAAATCCAACGTTTTATAAAACCTATCATTAGTTGAAAAGAATATGTATATAATCTATAATAAAAAAAATTGTTTAAGGAATTATTTACTCTTAAATCCATCATAATGGCTTCTAATGAAAATGTGAATTATACTAAGAATATCACCAAGGAGTGTTGTAACCAAGTGTGAAGCAAGGACCATTGTCGTGTACTAGGATACCAAAGGTCATTCCAGAAACATCATGTATGAGTTATGACTCATATAAACATCTATTCTTGTGCCGCCTCAACATGCTCGTATCCATACTACTATGTATCACATTGAAAATACACAAAACCAATAAATTACCATAACTCAAGGAAGATCCTATTTACTAATCCTCAAATCTATCTTAGTATAGTGTTATGTAATCAACGTTTTTCTAAATCTAGTTTCCAAGGTTGGTACTAAATTCCTATGATAGCAACTGTAATGCCTCGAATCTAGTTACCCAGATCTGTGACATTATTTTAATACATTGTCATGATTAAAAGGAATCATGTCCCAAAGGATTGGTAAATTTAGCTTTATTATAAAACAAATCACATACATTAACCTTACATTACAATTGCAGACATAAAATATAGCATAGATAGTCTTTGAGAAATCCATTATTCCAATTCGATTAACCCTTCATATCAATCATAATACAATTTTTGGAATCATGGGAAAATAAAACATAATAAAGGGGTGAGGATAGATTCTAAGAAAGGATAAATAATTTAGCAGAAGCTATAGAAATTTATTGTAGGATGGTTAATTAAAACAGCTGACTCTTTAAACATAATCTAGAACATAATATTGAAAAAATAAATCAAACATCACCATATAAACATGAACATGGATATTCTATTAGTTGAATAATCACATGTAATAAAAAATTTCATAATGAGGGAATGCCTGACATTGGACAACAATACCACATAATCCATGCCGTTTTCCAAGTCTACAAATAAATGTTTTGTCAAGGCCTTATGTCATGAAACTAGTTTATCTCATGAGACCTACTGGGGCATTACAAAGCTAATGTGGGCCCCACCCATCACATTCTAAGTGCACTACATTCCCTAAATGAAAAAAATGAAACATAACATATATATTTGTATTAATATTGGCATATGAAATGACAATACATTAACCATAAACCGTGAATGCTATAAAAATATTACATCCATAGTCAAACATTTCATAACTCACCCAGTACACTATGGATTACTGTGTTATTTTAAATCTTCCTCAATCATGAATAATATCCATTAAAATATGCTAACATGGTTGAAAATGATGAGTAAAACTTTTTGAATGAAATATCCCCTATTGTGAAATCATTTAAAAGTCACACATTTACAAACAAAGTAATTTAAAAGATATTTTTTAATTAAAGTTTATTATACCACATGGAAACTATTGATAATAATTATCATTTCAAAACATTCATGTCCATGTACATAAATCCTTAAAATCATTTTTAAAACATGGAAATTAATTAAAAGGATTTAGAAAGTAAAATAATTAAAAAATTTAGAATGATGATCTAGTTAAATAGACCCTGCCATATATCCATAAATTATTTATTTTGAAAACTATATTTTGATATATGGGTATCAATTATAAATAACCCTGACTAAATACCACCACATAAACAATCTCATATAATAATGAGATTGAGGAAATAACCCTTACCTTGAACATTACTTTGGTCGAGGGTACATTTAACCTCTTGTATAATGACCACAGTATGTTTTTAAATTACACCAGAACCATATTCATATTTATTATATCAAGCATGTTTCATTAATGACATTATACTATCCATTTAATAATGATTTTATTGTTAAATTTACATTTCTCAAATAATCACTTTCTTTATCCTATGTGTTTTAACTTGTTCTTATTGATCATATCCCTTAGATCAGGATTTAAATACTTTCATAACAAAAAAAATGATTTATATATCATATATATATAGAATATATATATGTATAATAGATAGATATATGAAATGAAAAACACAATTTATAGAGATGGTAGGTTGTACGTACGCATAAACGTTGTTTCTGTTTTCATTTCGTATTGAACGAAACTAAATGAATAAGATATATTTAAATGTATATATATATATATATTCAGTAAAATTATTATGTCATATATTAAATACTTATTAATAATATATTGTATCCTCGTTGTCGAATGGTGAATGTGGAAATAAATCTCATCGCGTAGTTGAGACGGTAAGTTGTACATACACACGAGTGAAAATATCATTTACGTAATGATTAATAGGTGTATAGTTTGATGTTATATTAATATTAATGAGTAATTATAATTTTATTTTAATTATTTATATACATAATACTAAACATTATATCCATCCAAACAACATAGGGTTGAATGACAAATTACAACATGATGTAGAGACGATAAGATGAACATACACACGCATAGTGACATTATCATTCAAAGGATGCATAGAATAATGAATATGGTTGTACCATATTTATAATAACATCACATAATTTATAAGTTATTGGAGTTATAATTTCTATATAGAAATAACATAGAAAGGGAATGTGAAATAAGGAAATAACATTGAAATAGGTGATAAAATAATTACTGTTCTTTGGGTGTTTCATTTTGATTTGAAAAAATGGAATCATTAGGTTTCCATTATGCTCATTTTAAGGCCTCTTGGATAATTTAAGGGATGTTGGGAAGATATTTGGGCATGATTTGGCCGAGACAAATTGATTTGGAGTTGTGATTTTTAGGGAAGGTGATGTACCATTTTATAAGTGGGGTGGGGTTTACTATCGAAAAAACACGAATTGTTATTTTATTATTCAAAAATATTAGTTTTATAATAACTTCAAATGACTTTATTTCTATCCATAGGTGGTTATGGGTAGACATCCTATCAACTAATAGGTTTTATACAATTTTAGGTTACCATATTAACTTTATTGTTTAGATTTAACTATTAGTTTGATAGTTTAACTATTATCGTTTCTTCTTGTTTTCTTACACAATATGGTTAATAAACATACTCTAAAAATCCAATAGAACCCCAAGTGGATAATTAATAAAATATATTTAATTATTTAATCCCTTTTTACAAGCATAATATTTTTAACAAAATTATTTAATTTAATAATATAATTTTTTTTTTTAAAAAAACTCATTTATGTCAATTATGGCACAATTTAGTATTTGGTTTTGTGAAAGCCATCACAACATGATTACTTCAAAAAACATACAATGAATAAACCCTTAAATTTCATATAAACAAATAATATTCTTGTATGTAATGAAAACATTTAAATTATATTTTTTTAATATTTAGAATACCATTTATTTGATTCTTTCATTAATAAGGTAATTACTGCATCATCATTATGTCGTAAATAAATTTATTTATTTAATGTCTAAAAATTATAAATAAGATTTCATGATATATGAAATAATTTCATATTTTTAATTAATACTTATATTTGAATTTATCATATGTATTACACAATATTAAAGATGTTTTAATTATGGAACATTGAATTTTACACTTTTAACTCTTCATTAAATAATATAATAATAAATGTAACAATATATTCCAAGTTGACCTAAAGGATCATATTTCATTCCTATTTTTTCTTTTTTTCTAAATAATGATATCCAATAGAACTACAACAAGTGTTTGGTCAATTATAATATCATTCATACCTTTAACTACCCAATTTACTTTTAATCATGGTAAATAAAAGTCAAAAGTTACTATTCACAAAAAAACTATTTTCATCTAATTGAACCACATTTTACCTATTTATGTTAACTATGTCCCTCGGATTTTCGAAATTGAACTCACAAAACTAGTAAAATTACGTTTTATACAAATTTGAAAATGCTCTTAGATGGTGGTTAAAAGACAGTAAAAAGTTCAATAACAATATATATATCTAATTTTATTATAAAATCACTCCTATGATTAAAATTTAACTTATATAGGTATTATATATCTATTTTGACTTAAATTAAATTTAAATAAAAATAATTATTATTTAAATAGAAAGTCGTTTTATATAATAACGCAGTGTTTTCACTATTCATCAAAAAATTTATGTTTTCAGAAAAACACAAAAAATTCAACCTATACTAATTTTGATATTCTGAATTCAAAAATGGATATATTTTTTCAAATTAAAAACATATATGTTACATTGATTTAATTAAAATTAATTCCATCTGTCAAAACCAAAAAGTTGATTTTTTAAAATTAAAAACTATAAAATGATTGACATGTGTTTATGTAAAATTTAGATGTGAAATTAGTTATAATGGCCTACATTGTTTTTAATTTTAGGAATATAATCTAATTATACTTCCGAACCATTTAAAATAATAATTGAACATAATAATATATTACAATTTAAAAAGTATATTTCAATTGAAATTTAATATTTTTCGTTATTTAAGAAAATATGAAGGTTAAAATTATATAGGGTATATATAAAATTCAAAATTATGGTAATACATGTCATAACCAATTTTTGAATTACTAGTTCTTTATGTATTGGTGCACTTGATCTCGTTGTTGCATGTAGCGCAATTTATCGAATTACGTTGAAGTGATAACGTACTTTGAAATCATGGGGTGTTACAAAATGAAAAGTGAATCGACAACAATAGTTTATTAAATTTATTTCATCATGTTTGTTTTTAAAAAATAGAATAGTTATATTAGGCTTTATATTAATTATAGAGAACTCAATAAATTTATTTCTAGAATAATTTATCTATTTCATCATATCGATGATTTCATTGATTATATGATGGGTGGTAATTAATTTTTTTAAATTTACCACATTCTAAGTTACAAATAGATGATTGTGAAAGAAGATTTTATTTAGAAGAAAAAATTTCATATTAGGTATGTGCATTATATATTAATGGTTATGCATCTTGGGAAGATGAATACAATATAAATATTTAAAGATGTCATGAAAAAATATTACATGAGTATTTGGAAAAATAATTCGTAGGATTCATTGATAAAACTATTCTATATTATAAATGTAATTGAGATAATCCTAAATAGATAAGTATTCTTTACAAAAATTCCAATGTATAGAATATGTATGGTAAATCATTAAAAAATAAACATGGCTAAATAAATTTTTTTTCATCTAAATATTTCATCTACGAATAAAATTTGTTTTGATCATCATAATAATATTATGTTCAACGATTGTAAAAGACATTAAAATATCACAAAAATTTATTCATTCATAGATTATAGGTTTAGTGCAGAAAATTTATTAAATAATTTCACTATAGTTTGTTGCTCTAGTAAATTTTACAATAAAAGGAAATAAATTAATTAGAAAAAACAATGTTTTAAATTTTTTCATTAAATGAAAATATTTTTTTTATTTTATAGTTTTATAATGTATCTCTATAAATGTATATTTTATTAAGTATTTTTCTACCACATTGAATAGGCATGTGTTTCTATTTATATAATATGATTTGGTAATATTATAAACATTATGCTAATTGAAATTACTAAAAATAAATTTTTAGTCACATGATCATTATCAAGAGGTAGTGGATTTTGATTAAGAAATGCAATGGAGTAATTTTTAATTTTTAATTATATAAATTTATACGAAACATAAAAGAATGAAGTATATATTCAAATAAAATGAGTTTACAAAGAGGTCGAGAAAATGTTTAGAACAGATAAAAGATTTTAATTGAAGATTCCCTAACATCAAAATTTTCACATATATGGTTTCATTTTGAGGTATATGGACATTTATTTATAAAATCTCATCATTATGATACTTTACTAGATGTTTTGAGAAAAATGGTGGTTTATGGATGAGTTGAACGAGGCACATGATTGGCTCGTGTTATCGTGAGACTATACACCTGCCCAGTGGATGTTGTGACACTATGATAGTGTAACTATCCAAGTACAACTATATATAACACATGTGTTTTTCCTCCCCCATATGATAATGTGGCCAATTAACCTCGTTTAAAGATGATCCACATGGTTGGTAAATGTAGAGACCCGTAGCTTGATGTACATGGACATTACATTACATTTGCGGAATACTTAGTACATAACAAAAACACACACACAAGGATCGTAATAGTTTAGTGTCTTTGGAAACTCAGAACGTAATCTTCTAATCGTGGTGAAAGATCTTCAATATCTCCCATAAAGATCTTCCCATTTTTTTTACCTAAAACCTTTCTTTATATCCTGGGGAAAAGAAAACATAAAAGGGTGAGCTCAAATGCTCAGTAAGGGTAAACAAAAGAAAAATCAATCACATCATATTCATAAGAACATAACTTTTGGAAATATTAACCTGCAAAAGAGAGCATAATTTCATAACATGGGATAAATCATAGTAGTGAAATGAAATCCCAATAATCATAAATTTAAACATGAAACCTTGTGGCATACACACATAATCATAGAAAATCATTTCTTGTTAGTCAAGACACATTGCCAAGACTATCTTAGTGGACAAAGTCCCTTTCTGAATCGAGTAACCCTCGTTTCAGTCCTGTTTCACTGAACCGGTATAACGTACCATTCCAGCCATGTTTATCTCATGAGATATAAAATCTTTACCCAATGCATTGGAGGGAGATATAGGTCCCACCCATCTTATAATGAATCCTTTATTATGTGTGCCACATAATCATAAATCATATATCATCGCATAACCCATGTAATAAATATGGGATTGTTAAACAACATGATATCATAAAACAATTCATATAAGATAAAGGAATTCATAAAAATGTTTCCATCACAACATAATCAAATCCATGTAATAATAGGGATAAAAACAGAACCCTTTTATTATCTTAGATGGAAAATAATTTTGATAAAATACTTGAACTTCATTCTTGAGGAAAATATCCTTTCAACTTCAAAAACACTTTTCCTTTCTTAACATGTCATACAATTTTAAAATAAAAGAAGTTGATTAAAAATAAACTTGAATACTTGTAAAGGAAGCTTCTTGGAAATAATTTTTTAGAAATCCATTCATGCCGTATAAGTTAAAAAAACATTCTTCGTACTTTTGTCGGAAAAGTCAAAAAGTACCTCGTACGAAAAACGACAAAAGATTCCTTTCATACATATTACTAAAAACTCACCGAAGGGTAAAAATGGATTTTAAAAATTGTAGGTGGATGGAGATAATTTTACATATTGATGAAACATGGATGTGGATGATAAAATACACCCCAGTAAATGCTTACGAATAAACAATCTCGGATAAAAATGAGATTGTGATATTTCCCTTACCTTATGTCCGACATGCTTTGTAAGTGTCCGAACCTCCTGTATAATGATTTAAATCATGTTATTTACTTATTACAGAATCAAATTCATTGTTATTATATCATATATGGTCCACTTATGACTTTATATTACCCGTTCTTTTGTAAATTCATGTTAATGTAGCGTTTTGGGTAAAATCGTCTCATTTGTCGTTCGGGTTTTTAACTTGTAATTATTCATATGATTACTTAGATCATGATTACTTAATTCCAGAATATAAAACATTATTTATATATATATATTCAGATTATACATATATAATAAATCAGTAAATGGAAATAAATACACCGTTCATGGAGACGGTAGTCCGTACGTACGCATGAACGCTGTTTTCGTTTCCTTATTGAATTGAATGGAATTAAGTAGATGATATACATATAAATATAAATAATTCCAGTATCATTATTAGGTCATATATTTAATTAGTACTTATTATATAAACTTTATAATCATTCATGAATGGTTAGTCATTGAGAATGAATCTCATCGCGTCGTGGAGACGGTAGTCCGTACGTACGCACGAGCGATGATATCGTTCCCATGGTCGTGGAATTGTGTTGAAGTGTATGTATACTATTTCAGTATCAATATCACTTTATAATAATCATATATAGTTACTCATTACACCTTTATACCCATCCAATTAAGGTGGTGGCGGAAAATAGATTACACCACGGCGTGGAGACGGTATTCCGTACGTACGCACGCGCGGTGATTTCCTTTTTCCGTAGGATGGATAGAAGGTTAATTAGAGTTGTTTCATATTTATAATAACATATCAGTATATAATAAATACTGATGTTATTACTTTATCATGAAACAACTAAAGAAGAAGAAGTTGAAGAAGAAAGAAATTGAAAAGATCGGTAATGGATATTACCTCTTCTTTGGAACTCCTCTTTGAATCCTTCACTTAGGGAACTAAGATAGGTCTTTGAAGAAGACCAGGACCTCTAGAATTATTCTAGGAAAGTGGAGAAGGGATTTTGGCAGGGGTTGGCCGAGCTTGAGTGCTCAATTTGGTGTGAGGATGAGGGGGAGGAGGTGTCCTTTTATAAGGGAGGAGAGGGGCACCTTAGGAATTCTTAAAAATATTAATTTATAATAAATTTAACCCCACTTAAAAACCTCCAAAAATGACTCATATTCTAAGATTAGAAGAGATAGGGTTGTAATCTCGTCAACCAATCAAATTTAGACATGTTTGGATCTTATTTTAAACCTTATCATTTTGATTTATCCTTATTTAATCTATTTAAGTTTATTTGTGGTAATAAAATTCTAAATTTTAAATTATAACAAATAATTACTTATTTGTTGTGAATTTTCCATAATTGTTTACTTTATAACATTATAGACCATATAAATATAAATTTATAATTTTTAAATATTTTTGTGATTTTTAAACAATTTTATAATATGTTATTTTTGTAAAATAACAATAGTGTCAATTTTGACACTATTCATTTATTTGAATTTAAATAAAATATATACAGAAGATATGTTCGAAATAAAAGCTTTAATATATTAATAAAAGGTCATATGCATATATAAAATTATTGTATCACATTAAATAGTTCATATAATATTTATTTTAATATTTTTAAAACCATTTATTTGGTTTATCTCTTAATAAAATAATTACTACATCATTTTTGTATAATTATTTAATATACATATTTGTTGTATAAAAATTTAAAATAAAATTCTATGATGAAGATAAATATATTACCATTCACAATAATACTTTAACTCGAATTTATCATCTTAAAATCACAATATTTGAATTGTTATATTTATTAAATTATGAAGGTGATAACTTTGGCATCATTTAAAATAAAATAATATAAGTGTCATAATCGCTTTTATAAGGCTCCAAATGGTCAAATATTCGACCATTGGATGATTATGGTTTACATTTACATGTCCAATAAGTTTTGGTTAGGTATTTGTGGATTTTATTGTCACTATTAGTTTAAAAAAACATTATTCTTGATTTTTCACTAGATAAAAAATTTCTGCATCACTATTGTGTCATAATTAATGATAATTATTTAATCCCCAAAAATTATAAATAAATTTATATGATGTATAAAATTTCATTATCCTTCTGTAGAATATTCATGTTCGAAGTTTCATGAAGTTTATCACTAAATTAAAATTAATATACTTATAAAATTTAAGAGAGTGACATGTTGTCACTTTCTTTGGTTTTAATAATAATTAAGTTATTTTCATGGACAAATGTTCATTAAATGATTCTAATCCGACCCTTAGGTGATATAGGTCTACTTTTAGTCATCCAATTGGATTTTTACATTTGTTAGGGTAATTTTAAAATATTATATTTACCCTTAATTACCCGATTTACCTTTAACTATGGTAAATAAAATTTACCGTAGTTACTATTCATAATTCCCAAAAATAAAAAGTAGCTTATTAACATAATTTGGACCCACTGATTCCAAATATGGAATCCTTTTTTCCAAATTCAATACAAAAAGATGCAAAAATTATATTAAAATTAATCTCGTTGTCGAAAGAAAATGGGTTTTTCTTTAAAACATTGCAAAAGATTGAATTGTTTTAACCTACGAATTCAAGGTAAAATCAATGCTAATGACATAAATTATATTAAATGGTAAAAATATATTCTATTTATACTTTAAAACCATTCAATATTATAATTTAACCACATAAGATATTATGATGCAAAAAGTTGTTTTTAATTAAAATATAGCGTGTTTTTACTATTCATTAAAATATGAAAGTTATCGGAAAAATATCAAAACTTTATCTAATGAAAATTTTTATTTCCTGATTCAAAAGAAGAATATTATTTTGTCAAATTGAACATATAAACATGTCAAAAACCATATTTAAAGTGGGTGTTCCATCCAAAGGCGGCAAAACTGCATTTTTTGAAAAATACTTATTTTACCCGAAAAATTTATTTTGTTCTTATACCATGTTCTAGAAATGTGTAAGATGAATAATAATGTTATAAAATTCAAAATTTAGTTAATATTATTCATAACGGCTAGTTCATGACAATATTATAATAATATAACATTGTTTATTAAAACACGGTATTGCGTACAACACACGCTATCGAGGAAGGTCGCGATTGCGTGTAATGCAAGCCAAGTTAGGGTTGCGTGTTATGAAAGAATCCTTCGTTGTTTCGTATAACAGAATCCAACCATATTTAATTTATACATTTAATATATATATATATATATACTCAATGTTGCGTAGAATAACTATTATCAAAATTGTGTGTAACACGGTCCAAGAATAGTGTTGCGTATACTGCAAGCTAATACGGTGTTGCGTATAGCGCAAGGTAATCTTGGTGTAGAATACAACATAAGACATTAATGAAATCAAAATAATATTTTTCATAAAATCTCAGGGTGTTACATTCTACCCCCCTTAAAATGAATTTCTCCCTCGAAATTCGTCGGGGTTATAAATGGTTTACTATTTGAAAGTTTCTTTGATAGAAACTCACATCGTAAAAAGGAATACCCAAACTTATCTTTAAAAAAACAAAAGTATGAAACGTAAAGGTTACCCAAATAAACTAATCACTGGGTTTCCACATAGGTGAAAATATGGATATGGAAGAGAAATCAAACCATCATGTTCTGATGGAGAGTGGTAGAGAACATGGCTATGGAAAAGCTAGCAATCACAAAGCCATAAATTTGTGATGATCTAGGGTACCATCTGATTCCTCGGGTATAAGGGCACTAGGAAAACATTTTTGGTTTTCAAGATCATTTCCCTAAAGTTGAAAATTTTAATTAGAATAAATACTTACTTTATTTTGGTACAATCTCACTGTTGTTCGTGCCTTGAACAATTTCCACTTCATCTCTTAAATAAATGAAGATGAATTTGTTATTCGTGAAGTGTTAGCAGATCATGTGATAGAATGACGGGTCATTCCATCTGTCTCAAACAAAAGGTTAGCAAAAATTATATACATAAGTCGATCTATAGTGAGATTAATCATATATTGTTCCTAAAATGGACTTATACTTCATATATCATACTGCTTAATATAATAAAACTAGTTTCTACTAAACAGGGACTTCCTGTAGGTCAGTGGTAGGCGATAAAGGCCACTCGCACTTCGGTTGTGGGTTCGATTCCCACAGCCATGTCCAAAGCGATGGGCTGTCGCCCATCCTGCAGGTTGTCCTTTTTCTAAAACTACATTATTATAACATCACATAAATAATATCAAAAAAAGTTCTATACTTAAACAATACTAACTTATGGTTAAAATAATCCATTACAATCTTTAGGCTTATCTAAAATACTTCGTTCCAAGCTCATAGTATAATGAAAATTATTACTTGAAATGTCGCCAACCAAGCATGTGAATACCATCATTTATCCCCCATATATCTTGTTGGTCACATTACAATCATGTGAATACTTTAATGATGTATTCTCTTGAAAAATATGAATACCCATTAAACATTTGTGAAAACATGAATGCTGTCAAAAGTTAACTCTTTCCACATACCAAAAATCCAAAAATTCTATATACTCAAACCATGATATAACCTTCTCCTTATATCAGTCATGAGCTCATGAATACTATCAAACATTTTATTTTCTCCTTATCCCTTCATTATGCGCATATCATCTACATTCCAAAAATATCGGAATAACCTTTCATGGATACTGGTAACATTAATCAGAAAACAATGTAACAATCCTTACATGTCTCTTTATTCCATAGTGCCATGAGATTACTTATACAACATTACACATGATAAACATGTAATCATTCCACTACATTCCTAAACCATTGACCGAGCTTCAACAATTCTTTCATCTCACATATCATTTTTAGTCTCTTCATCATCATCCACATAAATACTTCCCATACAACCATACTGATTTTCTTCATGAGACATTCCCTTAGGGCATTGGTTTGCATAATGCCCGTACATTCCACATTTAAAACATTTAACCATTGTTGATGTCGTAGCAATACCATTATCCTCATCCATGTTGTTAACTGAACCTTTTCCTTTGCATTTACTTGCTTTGTGTCCTTCTTTTCCACACCCAAAGCATCTTCCAGTTCCTTTGAAACATTTTCCTTGATGCCTCTTCCCACATGAATTACATAGGGGAAATTGAACTTTCTTTCTTGTATGATCATCATGAAACTCCATCTTTCTCTTATTAGCCGAGTCAGGAAACTTACCAAATTTTACTTTATTGATCATATTATGAGATTGCTGATTCGGCATAATAATTATGTTTGGACTTCCAAATCCCATTTCATTATGAAGAATATCATTCCATTGTTCATTATATCCTCCATTATTGTGAATCATCTTGTTTCCATCCATTTTCTAAAACCCAAAAAGAATAGTGTGAGAGGGAAAAATCATGCTAGGGAAAACAACATAATAAAGGGGAAGTACCTTAAATATCTAACATCGTAGGTTTAATTCTATGATCTTAAGCGTAATTCTATTACTATAACCTATACGTATACTTAACCTTAGGGACATCCCTAGACATACCTTAGAAATAGCTCTAGGGATCTCACTAAAGTTCTCGCATCCTAGTTTCCAAATGTTGACTAAACCATTCCTCTGATACCAACTGTAGAGACCCGTAGCTTGATGTACATGGACATTACATTACATTTGCGGAATACTTAGTACATAACAAAAACACACACACAAGTATCGTAATAGTTTAGTGTCTTTGGAAACTCGGAACGTAATCTTCTAATCGTGGTTAAAGATCTTCAATATCTCCCATAAAGATCTTCCCATTTTTTTTACCTAAAACCTTTCTTTATATCCTGGGGAAAAGAAAACAAAAAAAGGTGAGCTCAAATGATCAGTAAGGGTAAACAAAATAAAAATCAATCACATCATATTCATAAGAACATAACTTTTGGAAATCTTAACCTGCAAAAGAGAGAATAATTTCATAACATGGGATAAATCATAGTAGTGAAATGAAATCCCAATAACCATAACATAAAACATGAAACCTTGTGGCATACACACATAATCATAGAGAATCATTTCTTGTTAGTCAAGGCTCATTGCCAAGACTATCTTAGTGGACAAAGTCCCTTTTTGAATCGAGTAACCCTCGTTTCAGTCCTCTTTCACTGAACCGGTATAACCTACCATTCCAGCCATGTTTATCTCATGAGATATAAAATATTTACCCAATGCATTGGAGTTAGATATAGGTCCCACCCATCTTATAATGAATCCTTTCTTATGTGTGCCACATAATCATAAATCATACATCATCGCATAACCCATGTAATAAATATGGGATTGTTAAACAACATGACATCATAAAACAATTCATATAAGATAAAGGAATTCATAAAAATGTTTCCATCACAACATAATCAAATCCATGTAATAATAGGGATAAAAACAGAACCCTTTAATTATCTTAGATGGAAAATAATTTTGATAAAATACTTGAACTTCATTCTTGAGGAAAATATCCTTTCTACTTCAAAAACACTTTTCCTTTCTTAACATGTCATACAATTTTAAAATAAAAGAAGTTGATTAAAAAATAAACTTGAATACTTGTAAAGGAAGCTTCTTGGAAATAATTTTTTAGAAATCCATTCATGCCGTATAAGTTAAAAAACACATTCTTCGTACTTTTGTCGGAAAAGTCCAAAAGTACCTCGTACGAAAAACGACAAAAGATTCCTTTCATACATATTACTAAAAACTCACCGAAGGGTAAAAATGGATTTAAAAAAATTGTAGGTGGATGGAAATAATATTACATATTGATGAAACATGGATGTGGATGATAAAATACACCCCAGTAAATACTTATGAATAAACAATCTCGGATAAAAATGAGATTGTGATATTTCCCTTACCTCATGTCCGACATGCTTTGTAAGTGTCCTAACCTCCTGTATAATAATTTAAATCATGTTATTGACTTATTCAAGAATCATATTCATTGTTATTATATCATATATGGCCCACTTATGACTTTATATTACCCGTTCTTTTGTAAATTCATGTTAATGTAGCGTTTTGGGTAAAATCGTCTCATTTGTCGTTCGTGTTTTTAACTTGTAATTATTCATATGATTACTTAGATCATGATTACTTAATTCCAGAATATAAAACATGATTTATATATATATATTCATATTATACATATATAATAAATCAGTAAATGGAAATAAATACACCGTTCATGGAGACGGTAGTCCGTACGTACGCATGAACGCTGTTTTCGTTTCCTTATTGAATTGAATGGAATTAAGTAGATGACATACATATAAATATAAATAATTCCAGTATCATTATTAGGTCATATATTTAATTAGTACTTATTATATATACTTTATAATCATTCATGAATGGTTAATCATTGAGAATGAATCTCATCGCGTCGTGGAGACGGTAGTCCGTACGTATGCACGAGCGATGATATCATTCCCATGGTCGTGGAATTGTGTTGAAGTGTATGTATACTATTTCAGTATCAATATCACTTTATAATAATCATATATAGTTACTCATTACACCTTTATACCCATCCAATTAAGGTGGTGGCGGAAAATAGATTACACCACGATGTGGAGACGGTTTTCCGTACGTACGCACGCATGGTGATTTCCTTTTTCCGTAGGATGGATAGAAGGTTAATTAGAGTTGTTTCATATTTATAATAACATGTCAGTATATAAGAAATACTGATGTTATTACTTTATCATGAAACAACTAAAGAAGAAGAAGTTGAAGAAGAAAGAAATTGAAAAGATCGGTAATGGATATTACCTCTTCTTTGGAACGCCTCTTTGAATCCTTCACTTAGGGAACTAAGATAGGTCTTTGAAGAAGACCAGGACCTCTATGATTATTCTAGGAAAGTGGAGAAGGGATTTTTGCAGGGGTTGGCCGAGCTTGAGTGCTCAATTTGGTGTGAGGAGGAGGGGGAGGAGGTGTCCTTTTATAAGGGAGGAGAGGGGCACCTTAGGAATTCCTAAAAATATTAATTTATAATAAATCTAACCCCACTTAAAAACCTCAACAAATGACTCATATTCGAAGCTTAGATGAGATAGGGTTGTAATCTCATCAACCAATCAAATTTAGACATGTTTGGATCTTATTTTAAACCTTATCATTTTGATTTATCCTTATTTAATCTATTTAAGTTTATTTGTGGTAATAAAATTCTACATTTTAAATTATAACAAATAATTACCTATTTGTTGTGAATTTTCCATAATTGTTTACTTTATAACATTATAGACCATATAAATATAAATTTATAATTTTTAAATATTTTTGTGATTTTTAAACAATTTTATAATATGTTATTTTTGTAAAATAACAATAGTGTTAATTTTGACACTATTCATTTATTTGAATTTAAATAAAATATATACAGAATATATGTTCGAACTAAAAGCTTTAATATATTACTAAATAGTCTTATGTATCTATAAAATTAGTGTATCACATTAAATAGTTCATATAATATTTATTTTATTATTTTTAAAACCATTTTTTTGGTTTATCTCTTAATAAATTAATTACTACATCATTTTTGTATAATTATTTAATATACATATTTGTTGTATAAAAATTTAAAATAAAATTCTATGATGAAGATAAATATATTACCATTCACAATAATACTTTTACTAGAATTTATCATCTTAAAATCACAATATTTAAATTGTTATATTTATTAAATTATTAAGGTGACAACATTGGCATCATTTAAAATAAAATAATATAAGTGTCATAATCACTTTTATAAGGCTCCAAATGGTCAACTATTCGACCATTGGATGCTTATGGTTTACATTTACATGTCCAATAAGTTTTGGTTAGGTATTTGTGCATTTTATGGTCACTATTATTTTAATAAAAACATTATTCTTGATTTTTCACTAGATAAAAAATTTCTGCATCACTATTGTGTCATAATTAATGATAATTATTTAATCCCCAAAAATTATAAATAAATTTATATGATGTAGATAATTTTATTAGAATTCTGTAGAATATTCATTTTCGAAGTTTCATGAATTTTATCACTAAATTAAAATTAATATACTTATAAAATTTAAGAGAGTGACATGTTGTCACTTTCTTTGGTTTTAATAATAATTATGTTATTTTCATGGACAAATGTTCATTAAATGATTATAATCCTACCCTTAGGTGATATGGGTCTACTTTTAGTCATCCAATAGGATTTTGACATTTTTTAGGGTAATTTTAAAATATTATATTTACCCTTAATTACCCGATTTACCTTTAACTATGGTAAATAAAATTTACCGTAGTTACTATTCATAATTCCCAAAAATAAAAAGTAGCTTATTAACATAATTTGGACCCACTGATTCCAAATATGGAAACCTTTTTTCCAAATTCAATACACAAAAGATGCAGAAATTAAATTAAAATTAATCCCGTTGTCGAAAGAAAACGGGTTTTTCTTTAAAACATTGCAAAAGATTGAATTTTTTTAACCTACGAATTCAAGGTAAAATCAATGCTAATGACATAAATTATATTAAATGGTAAAAATATATTATATTTATACTTTAAAACCATTCAATATTATAATTTAACCACATAAGATATTATGATGCAAAAAGTTGATTTTAATTAAAATATAGCGTGTTTTTACTATTCATTAAAATATGAAAGTTATCGGAAAAATATCAAAACATTATCTAATGTAAATTTTTATACCCTGATTCAAAAGAAGAATATTATTTTGTCAAATTGAACATATAAACATGTCAAAAACCAGATTTAATGTGGGTGCGCCATCCAAAGGCGGCAAAACTGCATTTTTTGAAAAATACTTATTTTACCCGAAAAATTTATTTTGTTCTTATACCATGTTCTAGAAATGTGTAAGATGAATAATAATGTTATTAAATTCAAAATTTAGTTAATATTATTCATAACGGCTAGTTCATGACAATATTATAATAATATAACATTGTTTATTAAAACACGGTATTGCGTACAACACACGCTATCGAGGAAGTTCGCGATTGCGTGTAATGCAAGCCAAGTCAGGGTTGCGTGTTGTGAAAGAATCCTTCGTTGTTTCGTATAACAGAATCGAACCATATTTAATTTATACATTTAATATATATATATATATATATACTCAATGTTGCGTAGAATAACTATTATCAAAATTGTGTGTAACACGGTCCAAGAATACTGTTGCGTATACTGCAAACTAATACGGTGTTGTGTATAGCGCAAGGTAATCTTGGTGTAGAATACAACATAAGACATTAATGAAATTAAAATAATATTTTTCCTAAAATCTCGGGGTGTTACAGTAAAAGGTCGGGAAAATATTACATCAAAAAAATAGAATTTAATGTAATTATTTAATTTTGAATTTTTGGGTTTTCATTTCAATTATTTTACCCCCAATTCATCCGTAAATAGCCCGACTCAGTATCCATAACCTTAGGAACACATCCACTGTCCCCCTTAGTCCCTTAAGATCAATTTGTTTGCGTGATTTGTCATGTATTCTTTAGGGAACCATCATGTAGGCCCCTCATCATCTCATTTATTCCCCCTTCCTAGTCACATATCATTACTCTCTACAGTTATCATTATTAATAATGGATTTTGAAATTATTTGTGTCATTTCATGATTTTTTGTGTTGAATCATGATAAATACTATGTGATTATTCCTTTTTAGAATTTCCCCTAGAACTTTTTACATTTCCTCAATGGGTTTTAATGACCTCAACGTAAAGGTTGGTGGATCCCTATATTGAAATTTTATAATGAGTTTAGTATGATTTCTCTAGATTTCAAATTTTTCTTTCAATTCTGTGGGATGTGGGAAACATCTTTTTCAAGTGTTTTGGAATGCATATGTGTTGAATTATTGTTTGCCTATTGAATCTGTTGCTTTCCATTGTATGTATTAATTTTTTAAATTTTTAATGAATGAGAGGTGTTTCTTGTTAAATATAAATTTTAATTAAGAAGAATGGAATCCTTCATATCTACGTATGGAGACTAGGAAAATTATGAATGGTGAGTCAAAAGGGCTAAGGCTTGGTCTCTCTAACATTATTAAGATAAAAAATTAACTAACTGAATATGTGGTTGGCAGTAGGGGCATGAGAAGAAATATATTATAGAATATATTATATCATCCATTAGAGTAAGAGTATTCATAGACCTTGTAAATACTATTACCATTGTGACATCCCATTGTTCTCATTCAATGGTTACCATTAATCATATAGTTAAAATTAAATTATTTTAATTTAAAATCATGTCTTATTTAAAACTCCACCCTTACAATATTGAATAGATTAAATGTAATTTTTTTGTTATAATTTCATTTCATCTATTCTGTTTTATTGATATCCTACTAGTCCATTGGCCCACACCCTATGTATACCCTTGGGTGTATGTATTCTTATTATAGATACACTCATGTAAGGGTATGTTTCTTTATGGTTGTGATGGTGGAACCTTTTTCTATTCTCCCCTCATTGGAAGGTGTTGATGGTGGTGGAATGATGGTGATATTCCAAATGTTTCAAGGAGTGTAGTTCATATATTTTATTCCCTTATATTTTGTGTTATAATAGTTCAAGTAGTAAATGTAACATTATTTACTCATATTATAGTGTTATATTCTAGATATACCTATTAATGTATGTTGGTTATGATGTTATGTATGATTAGGGTGGATAGTTTCTAGATTCTTATCATGGGAGAAATAGTTCCCAAATGTAATTCATTATTCACAAGCACTGGTTTCTAGAACATGTTGTTGAGAACTACCTTTGGAATATATCATGGTTTGAGTAAGGTGCCATATAAATGAAATACTATCATTATTTATAAAAAATGATAAGATGGTATATTTTTCCTTTTGATTAAGACATATTATTTAGGAGTGTCTAGATAGAGTGGTTGTAACAAATTTGGGTCTTGTGGTTCTATTTGTGAGTGTGGTGTCTATCTGTAACACCACATGACTTGATGTGTTTCACAATGTAATTTTTCACATTTGATATGAATCCACCTCTATTAGGGAAGAATATACCACAAGAAATTCATTGAAACTTGATTGGGGTGGATTGGATTGACATGTAATAGTTTTTTATAAATTTTTATTGATTTATGTAGTTGTTTAATGTTGGTTATTATTTTCTAGATGGGGGTATTAATGGGTTTTATGTTGTTTTTTAATTATTATAGAATAAAAATTCCCTATTACTTCCTACGAATCCATGTAGAGATGTAGAGGAGATATTCCCTACTCTAATTACTCATAGAAATAATGAATACCTAGATTGAGCTATCTAAGCATATGATCAGTGGCTAAAATCTATTCCATATCATACTATGGAAGTCGAACCGTTGCTAGAAAAGGATATATCTTTGAATTTTCTCATGAAAAAAATAATCATTTATTCTATTGGTATCATGAAACCTAATCAGTGTAAGATTCGTCTGAAAGTATAAATATTTTTTTTTGTGATTCTTGATACACATGAGTTATTGAATTTGTAGGGTTCTCCATTCGTGTTGGAGTTTCCCAGTCACATTGTGGCATGGTTAGTGGTCTAGGAGAAGAAAATCAACATGTTGGGATGTAAGGGTGTTGAAGTATTATTAAATGAGAATTATTTACAAAAATATTTTATCCTTTTCCAATATATTGGAGTTTATGGATATCAATTAGGGTTACTGGACCATGATGAAATATGGAACCAACTTTCAAAATTATTCATTTTTTCATTGCATATTGATTTTAATGAGTATTTAATGGATCATTTTTTGAAATAGGGTTTTATTTGAACATTAGGTATTAGGTAATTTTTTTGTAAGTATAAGATGTTTTTTATATAGATCATCAATGAATGGTGTTAGTGATTTATCACATAATAATGTGATGTTTATATGGGTGGCTTTAGGAGTGCTCCAGTGAATTAGTAGCTCTTCTCAAAGGAAGTAGAAGTTTGAAGAATAAGAAATTTATAAGGGTAGAAATTTCTTCCATCCTTCTCAACCACATTCATATAATACCAATGTCGGTGGGATAGTTATATTCATAATGTGTGGAAGGATGAGACATGTATTGGTAGTGTATCTTGATCCACCTTAAACTATCCACTATTGTGGGTGCATGGGTCACATGAATATTTTCTATAAGAGTGAGTTTCTAACTCATAGTTATATGGGATCCTAATCTATTGGAAAGTCATTAGCTTAGTTTGGTGTATAATGGGATATGATTTTCTGATAATATATCATTTTTTGAAATGATATATCATCATATGTGAAGAGATATCTCTTAGAAGATCCTCTAATGGTAAACTATATATAAGAATCAGTAAAGATGAAGAACCTTCAGGATAAGGATTAAGAATCAATCAAATAAAATGTAGTATTTATAATATTTATAGTTAATATTTTTATTAGATCATTCATATTTCTTTTACATTTTTTCTCTAACACTTTTATTTCTACATGAATCGTCAAATTGTCGAAATTGATAATAGATATTATTCCATACAATATGGAGTTGTTTAAGACACATGGATAGCGGATAGTGTAGTTTTTGATGTTCCAATCATGTGCCCTAAATCTATTAATAGTTGAGCTGGAATGGGAATTATTGGTTCTAATAATGGACCTCGTACACAAACAAATCCTTCCAGAATAAAGAGTTAGTTTAGAGGCCTAAATAAATTTAAACTTCTAGTTAGTGAACATTGTGGAACGTAATGGGAGTACCCAAGTTTCTCAAGGCGAGTTTGATCCTCTTTTTGGTTGAGCTAGAACTTCAGATCCAGAGTGGGGATGCCTCACTATCTAGGTCACATCTCATATGCTAAATAATGATGGTAGAGAACCCAAAAATGTGTTGCCTTTTGTGAGGGTGAGTTTTTATAAATGTATCAAAATGATTTATGTTGATTCCCATTGGATTGGTATTTGGAGGTTAAATGTGATTTTGAATCAAGAAAATATATGATATTTCTTCCCTCAAATCATCCAGCCTCCACTGAGATATTTCAAATAATGATATTTGTGGATGACTTATAAATCGATGTATTAATTCACCCAACCATATCAAGGTGGGCTTCCCTAGTTTTGTTATATCAAAAGTATGATTGATTCATCCCGTTACCTATTGACTATTATAATTTTAATAAGGTAACCATAAAATATATATACAACATACCCATTACTGATGACCTTTTATGACTACATCATGTGGGACATGTGGTTCCCACTGATTGACATGTGAAATGGGTATTATCATCTCACAGTTCAAGAAATTGACACTACAATGATAGAATTCTGAAGGAATGGCTACATTTAGTATTTTTTATTTTTATTTTTGTTGAGAAATTATGAAGTGGTTTTCATGGATCCTATAAACAAGGTTTTCCATCAATACCTCTACACCTTCTTTGTGTTTTTTAAATATCATTGTCACCTACTCCTTGACTATGGAAGAAAATGATTAGCAATTGTCGATTTTAAATGAACTCAATGAAGTCACTAAATTTATTTTATTCTATTCATGTGTTCACTATGGAGTAGGTATGTAAGTCTTTTGGGCTATGTGAATTTGGAATGTGGGGTTTTAGAGGTCCCTAAGAAGATCCAAATAGTGATGTTATTGGAGTTGCTATAAAATTTTATGTATATCAAGATGTGTCTTTTCCAAAAGGGGAACTATATGTTGATTTTATGGATTTATCTAAACATTATTCAACAATGACTGCAAATACCTGTAAAAATATAAATCATGAACTGAGTAAATAATTTCATTCATCATTTGAGGAGCCCAAGAATCATTAACCCTTACCATAATATTGATCTTACCGGAATGTGGAAATGTTTAAATAATATTCTTAAAAAATTCATTTTCAGTTATTCGTAAGATGATGATGAAGGGGGAGCATGTGGTGGTTTGTAGATCCCACCATCTCTTACCACATAAGAGGTATTTTCCAACCGAAGTCCAGGAATTAGATAAAATTGTGAATTCATTAAAGGAATGTTTTTTACTATTAATTCGGGGAGAAATTTTTTGTTTACTATTATCATACAAATATGGATGAAATTTTAGACAATAAGGTTTTTAATCTAAGGAAACTTCTATTGGTTGAGATCCATTAGGGGTTGAATTTTAATACCCTTTATAAAAAATGAAATGTGAATGTGTTATTGGGTTCCCTAACGATGAAAATTCTAGTTCCAACTTTGAAAGTGTCTAGTGATGTGCAGAATCTGATGGATAAATTTTCATAGATTCACATGGAATCTAAAACTCATATTAAATGTATGTTCATAGATAACATCCATTTCAAACCATGTATTCTATATATAATATAATAAGAAAAAAATATAAATAATCTATGAAAATATAGCATGAATATTCTAAATAGTTAGGTGGTGTCCAGTGATTTTGAGTTTCCTCAGAGAGAGTAATTTGATTCCAAGGTCACTTCACAGAGCCGTATTATTTTAAGAAAGTGGTGATGCAAGAAAACCACCTGTCATAGTGTTTCATTCATAATAATTCCAACATTATTTTTTATGATGGTTTTTACTAGTTTTGGTGTCCTGGAATGTGGTAGGATGGAACTGAAATTATATCCAACTGTTATACTTGTCAGTATGACAATGTCAAAAACAATAGGCCCATTAGTTTACACCATCATAAACACATTAACACTTGGATGTAGGATTATGTCACCTTAAACATCATTATTGGAATACCTCTTACATCCAATGGGTGGAAATCTATATTGGTGGTTATTGACAATCTAAAAAAATCCCCCCATTAAATTTTACTCAAGGTTTAAAATAAGGATGATGGGTGGGTATAGTTTTATGTTTAAGAGATAATGAGGTATCATGGTGATTCCTATGCTATTTTATCATAAATTACCGATGTTTTACCACTCAGTTTTGGGAGGTCCTTTATAATGAAATTTGATCACATTTTTAGGTAATAATGACATTTCATCATCAAACAGATTGTTAGCTGGATTGGGATAATAAGATCTTTAATACAATGATCCAAAATTGTATTTGGATTTTGTAGGATTGTGGGATTAAACATTAGGACTCGAATATTTTTATATTAATAACAGTCACAAATAAACGATTAAAATTTACTCCATTGAGTTATATTATGCTCACCCATGTTAGTCACTTTTGTGATGGATAGAAGTGGTTGAGGATTATCTTTTAGGTCTGATACAGGTGTAGGAGATGTTTGATGAAATTTAGTTTATCATGAAATGGTTGGTTATAGTGTATATCCACCATACTATTATGAATATTAGTTGTTCTAACCATTGGAATTATTAGTGAGTGACTATGTGTTTCTAATGGTGGACCATCGTTTCGGACATCCTCATATGTGCATGAAAGGGAATCCATTTATTTTGTATTTTAGGTCATTTTATTTTTCTATGAGGGTTGTTAGGGTATAATAATGGTTATCCACTTTGACCTAGTTAACAATAATCCACGATGGTTTATATTTCTTGTGATTGAATAATTATAATCTTGACCCACCTCACATATAGATTTGGGAAAAATTGGAGCTCGTGACTGATTTTCCCTGGTTTGAATGACAAATTTCATGTGATGATTGCCAAGAGTATGTGTTTGGGAAAAATTTATACCTTTGGATTAGGTTCATTGGGTTATTGAGAATGATGAGTAAGAGAAATGAGATAAAATATATTGGTTGGAAGATTTGTATCCACATTCATTGTCTAATCTTCCTTCTATTTGAATTTTTAATGGAGGAGTGTTTATAATTTATAGAAAATTGTGACATTTGTGGTTTCATTTTGAGTTATGTCAGGTTTCATTTTTGGAACTATGTTCATTACATTCCTTTAATTTTAGTTTTGGAGAAAAATGGTGGTTTTAGGATCTTTTAGGGGGAGGTTCATGGTGGGTGTGTGGTTAAAGGGAATAGTGAACCAACCTAGTAGAGAAAGTAAACATAGGATTGTGGAATAGTCATGGTTGAACAATATATATCAAGTGAGTTCACCTTACCCCAGATGTCTATGTTGCCTTATATATCATATTTTTTTGGTATCCCAGTTTCTCCTTCTTCTATTGTAACCCCAAATCACCCCCAAATCACCCATTTATGTCTCTCTAACCATAAGTGTTCTTCCCAATTACCATTATCTCTATTCTGATACCATTTCCAAGATATGTTTTTCTTGGAATATTAATGTAAACATCATATAATCCTATCGTTTTAATTTTTCATCTCACTTCTTTGTATCGTCCAATTTTTATATTGGGTTATCTTTATGAAGAAATTTTTTTGATCTATTGTGTGTTTAATCATGATTATTTTTTATAAATATTGATGATTGTGAGTCTCTTGATTTTTTTTGGGATTCTATATAGTGTGGTTGATTTTTACTACCCAGTTTTTGAAGTTATCATTAAAATGCTAGGGCTTTCATTCTGTGAAATTTTATGATGATTTTATTATGATATCATTGGACCTTAAATTAATTTTAATGGTTTGGGTAGTCTGATAAGGGGTTTTACAAGTGGTGTCATGTGTGTAATAGAATAATTATAGTTTCCCTATCTATGATAAATATTTATTTTTTTAAATCTTGAATTTGTTAATGTGAATGTGGTCGATCATGTGACAATGAAGATGGAATTGAGAAAAGGGAATCCCGGATATACATGTGGGATGAATAGGTATAGTATGATATGTGATAAAAAGGGTTGATGTTCAGTCTCCCAACTGGGTTTATGAAACTTGATGAAGTAAGAATACATGGGATGGGGATATATATCTTCTCCATGACTATTGCATCAATAATATGGTTTGATAACATAGAGGATATGGATAATAGAACTCTCTAATCCTAGTTCCATATGGATAAACATTGGTTATATTGATACTCTTACCATTCATCTTATAGTCAAATACAATTTCGTATAATTTCATTGAGTTATATACTACATATTCCCATTATCTAAAACTATCGTATTATTTTGTATTATAATTTCATTGCATGGAATTTCTTATGGTGATATCATACATAGAATTTGTATCACACACTTTGTACACTATTAGGAATATATATACCATGTTATTATTGACATAGGTAAATGTAGGGTTCCTCATTCTATTTATGGAGGTCCTAGTTGCTAGTGGTACTTCTTTAGAAGGTGTTGATAGAGGTGGTATGATATTGATCTTCAACAAAGTGCATGGGAGGTAGTTGTAAATGCTAGTTCCAATCCATTTATTGGTTATCTTTATACCATTTTTTGTTATAAAATGTTAACACATATTTAGTTTTATATTGTCGACATATTGGTTAATAAATGATTGGTATGTTGTGATTTATCTTCCTTTCAAATGGTCTGTGGATGTTTCTCAAGGGATAAATTAATAAAAAATGACATTCTAGAAGCCTAGGATTATGTTTCCATCATGTGGGGATCTAGAAAACCCTTTTGCCCATGACACGGGCCGAGTTGGTATCCTTGTTGGATATAATTTCCCTCTTGGTCCCGAAATAGGAATTGTGTACAAGGTAAAAGGCATGATCAGTCTATAATATAATTCAACAATAATAATTTTTCATTTGTAATATAATCCATAAGTCAGTGAATTTATAAATATAAGTTTAAATGATAATTTTCTATAAAATATTAATATTTTATATAATTTATTTTTGAATTCATCATTAGAATAAATAATTAATAAGGATGAGTAGGAGTAACCTAGAATAAAAAATATATATAATTGGTCAGCTAGTGAATGCTCATTATTTCATTTTCATAATGTTTTTGTGAATAGATTTATAAATAATATGGGTTTTATAATTACTTAATAATTGAATAATTAAATGTTATATAAAACTCCAAAATCACCATTATATATTAATCCTAGTTGTTCTAATATTTTTATGGATTTTCTGAAATACTACTTGTGGGAAATAATTAAAAATGTACAACTAATTATTAAATGAAATTATTAAATTTTCAATTGTTTGATGCTATGATATAAATATATAATGGTATTTTTTATCAGTTTTCATTTCATAAATATATATAGGATAATATATCCATGGATTTCAAGGTTTAATTCTTAATGAAATCATGTGGTAATCAGATGATTTTTATTTATTCTAATCCTATTAAAAATCAATGAATTTTCAAAACAATAGAAATATAATGTATTTGGATGAATGTTCTAGATATTATGATAACACAAAATCTCAGATACATGGGATACATCTATCCTTTTTAATTTGTCATGATCTAATATTTAGATCAATGTTTTATAATGACTGTCATAGGTTTCATAGTATTAAAAAAATTAGATCCTATTATCATCGCAAATGTAATAGAAATTCATATTGAACAATTAAATCATTGCATTATTTGGTTATTTTTATCTCATTTGATAATAAGGGATGCTGAGATGAGTAACATCCATTGTTGGAATATTATTATAATTATAGTTTTCATTATATTATAAAAATTTAATCATTAACGCATTATATAGAATATGGTTTTCAAACTACTTTATTTGTGAAAATATGGTGAAATCAAAATGTTAGGAGATTAATTGGATAAGGCTATGGTTGAGTATATAATGATGAATAATTATCATATGAGAGATGGTAAGAGAAATAAAAAATGATATGTTGTTAATTGGTGGAATTATCACTCATTTGATGCAGGAGATGATGTTTTTCAGAGATTATCAAATTTTAAAAGTGTTTTTCATATTAGAAAAATTGTAAAATTATGCTAAATATATATTGGTCCATTTGAAATTGAATAAAAATTGGTTTAAAATGATAACTATATATACCAACATCTGAGTTTATCTTTTGTAAATGATGTATTTCATGTTTCATTGTCAAAGAAATATTTACCTATTAAATAATATTTTTTGATAACTAATGTGGTATAATTGGATGATAACCAATAATTTTTGTAAAATAAAATATTTTTTTAGTTCAAAAATATTTGGTCTCACTATATAAGGATAATCACATGTTATGGTTTCATGGAGGGATTATATGACTGATGAAATAATGTGGGAAAATAAAATGTCTTGGAGGGAAATATAATGTCACATTTTAATATAATGAAAAAAATTAGATGGATTATTATTTATTGGGGTTGAATATGAAATAATAATTTTTTTATAATATTAAAATTCAATTTTTATTATATATTCATGTTTTTGTTTTATTTAGACATATTTTTTATAATAATTTTTAGTAATATGTCTGTCAAAAAAGATAATATTTTCTACAAAATAAATTATTTTATATAAATTATACTGTTTTATTTTAATATCATAATTATAAATTAATAATAATAAAATTCTTGAAATTTTTTTTCTTTTTTAATTATATTACATAATATTTTGTTTGGGCTATATTTTGTGATTTTTTTATAAAATTTATTTTTGATTTAGTATCGAAAAATAAGTTTTATATAAAAAATATCATTTTATTTGATTTATAAATATTGTTTAATTGTATATTGGAATGGTACTAATGTATCATTTTTCATATCTTTTTAAAAACAATACAATTATTTTTTTATTATTCATGATTATATTTTATTTTTCGTATCATATTTTTTTAGTGTTAAAATTACTTTATCTAAAAATATGATTTCATTTCTTTCAGTATTATAATTTAAGTTATTATTTAAAAACATAAAATTGTAATCATTAATTATTTCATATTTGAAAAAATCGACTATCATAATTAGTAAATGTTTTTCTCATAATGAATTATTTGAGTGGTAAATATTAATTACTACTATAATGGGTAAAAATAGACAAATATGATCAAATCTAAAAAATAATGTAAAAAATTATAATCATGATTTTTATTGATGACTTTGATTTTGGAATTACATATTCAGAATTCAAATAGTAAATGTTCAAATATTCTATCCCATTAATTGTAAATAATATATTTATAAAATAATAATTGATTACTAGATTTTTAATCCCCTCACATATAAAATTTCACCTATTTAATAAATTAATTTAATATAAAAATCCATTTACATCGGTAGATACCACAAAGAATGCATTCCAAATATCACAAATCATTTCATTGAGGGATATTATTTCCAATTTTGTAAACCTATATTGCATAAAGTGTAATCTAGTGAAGTATTTTAGATGAGATGTATAACACTTAATGAGTGCTTTTATGAATGTTTCTTCATCTACATCACCATATTTAGAAATAATCATACTGATGTTATGACACCAATATCTGAAATAATAATTATTATTTTTGGGTAAATATCACTTTTACATTTCCTTATTAGAGAAAAAAAATGATAATGCATCTCATCATCACAGTAGAGAATGAAAAAAACCAATATTATCATTTCCACATTTCACGAAGACTCTAATCCATCTTCCCCACATCAAAACTACTCATCATATGCAAAAAATATTGTTACAATACAACAAATAAAATTAAATAGCATATTTAAAATTTACATTATGGGTGGGAAATATTAAAATCCACTTACATTTATAGGGTATTCACGGAAAATATTTTTGTTTCCAGTAGAAAATGGTAATTTATACATATAAATGTACTTAATAAATTCCATTTAGTTTGATAAAAAGAATTATAAAAAATATTCCCAAAAACACTTTTCAATATTGTGAAAATAAATCCCACGGTGGTACTGATTTTAATAAGGGAATCAATACATTACAATAAAAATATTGTAATAATATTAAAATATTTATGACATGTAAATTTGATCCCATTCCCATTTCACTTCCAATTAACAATTTAAATGTGTTTATAATGACTAAACATACAATTAACTAATTTTTAAATAATAACACACTAATACTTCATGATACGAAAACTATTAAATAAATGACTCATTATATCATACTGAACTTTTTCAACATTTTTTTGCATTATAATATGAAGAAGAATTTCACCAAAACCATGACTTCACATGAAAAAACAATTATCAACTAATACCTCATCATAGAAAATTAAAAAATAGGACACAAAAAATCAAAAGAAACCTGATTTTTCTAATATTATTCCCAAAGGAAAAACATATGAGGAACAATGAGGAAAAGATGGTGAATTTTTATGGATTTGTAAATAATAATCACATAATCCAATGAGAATTTCATAAAGGCACCATGATGAGATATCCTCCACCTACACCGTGGTATGGAAAATAGTATATAGAAGGATACAAAAAAATTTAAGTGGAAATTGGTAAAAAAATGATATAATATAAATATGGAACACACCTCTTTTAGGGGCTTATTTTCTTATTGAAATCATGAAATCCTATGGTATTTTAGAATATACGATGTGAAAACACTACATGATTTGAAATTAATATAACCATATTTTAAATGGAAAATAATGTCACCTCATCTAGAATTAATTAGATATCATGAATTTCACTTCCATGGTGTGAATTCATTTGAAAAAATCCAAATTGTCTACACAGAGAATCTATGAAAATAGTAATAAAAAAATTTATAAATCATGAATTCACATCATTAATTTATTAAATGATCTGAATCACATATTTTAGAACTCTTTTAGTTCCCACAACCATGTAAAACCCATGTGACCTTCCTCACACACCTTTAATAAAAAAAATATAAATGGATGTTAATGAATGATTCATTACATTAGATACTTATAAAATTATTCTCATTTTTGTGAATCAAAATCATTACTGCTGGAAGTATAGGGTTCTAAAAAATTAACTAGAAGATACCTCAAAAGATTCATATTACAAACCTTGTGGTAATACCATCCAAACACACACAATTGAAAAACTGAAAAAAAAAATTTATACACACAACCAACACATTTCCAAACCAGAGGAAATAAAAAAAATATTTATATACACTGCATTCTACATAGTCATTTAATACTTATAACAACCCATCCCAAATACTAGAACAACCAACAAAATGAATTGTGCCAAACATATGAATCAATGATTTCATACTAATGTTTCATCATAGTTTAAAGTATTTATATTTTTAACCAGGTTCTCTAATTTTCATATTTTAAAACCATATCGTACATGAAAACATAAAGAAAAAGAACACAACATAACATAATAGAATCAAAAAATGAAATCATACAAAAAATTGGGGTGATGAAAAACAAAAAACAATTGTACATTATGGGAATTAATGTTTTTATATCACTCTTAGGAACTCTCTTCTTAGACAGCAACCCTAAAAAAGCGTGAACCAATGTATTGGATCAACCATGAAAAACCATCTCTCAATACTATTGGATCTATTCTGGTCAATCTGTGAATGTCATTTCATCCATGATATATGAATCTCCCTAATCCATTATATTGGTGATATTATGAAGATATTAACGAAGAATATATATATGGAAGTTATATCGAATCCTCTATAGTTATTGTCTATGTTCAATCCATTTATCTTCTATACTAAAATTTCCCCAAACATAAATATGATTGTATAAATGGGTGGATTCTCACTCCACTTCAAATCCTCTATTTCTCACATAGAGGGGAGATATTAACGATCATGTGGTCTCAAGCATTGAAATAAATGAATCACCTACTATAGTCATAATAAGTATTCTAATGAACTTGTTCTACCCTCATTATGTCATGAGAAACCTTGTTCGTCTCGGTCATGATTTACACCCCATAAATATTAAGAATTTGTGACACCCCAAAAACTATTCAAAACAATACATAATGAAACACTACATCATAAAACACCTAAAATGGAGATATTACAAGGGATGAGAAATAATTCATGATGTATGAATACTTCACCAGAATCACATAACATGTCAATTGTATGATAAATTAAATGACGATAACCTTCAAAATATATTCCCAATCCTGGATAGTTCACCCAATATTCCACTCTATCTGATGGTTTAATTTAGTGATGATGTGTAATTTATTTCTTAATCTTTATTCAATTCCTTATAGAATTTTATGTAAAAATATATCACCTCGAAATTTAGGTAATTAACAAATAATTTATTTATTTATTTTATATAATGATATTGGATTTTTTTGGGAGGTTTTGGATGATTTATGTATTTTTTTGGAATTTTATGATGGTTCATGGTTTGATAATGGTTAGTTTTAAGGATAAAACACATATAGGTTCAATTAAACAAGAACAGTTGGCACTTGGAAGCCACATTATTGGAGCCCAATTTACCCATATTTTGTCACCATGTAGAAGAAGCAATGAAAAGTGGGGTGGATGGGTATAACATGGTTGTTTTATTATTTTTCTAACCATTAAATCCATCCATGAAATGGTTTTTTTGAGGTACTAGATAACACATGTTTTGTAGATTATTCTCTTAACCTTGTTACTTGAATGTTTAAAATTAAAAATTATCTCCATAACATTTGGATATAATATTATTTACCCTATAATCCAAACTTTACACCGCTAAACATGTCCTCAATCCAATTATTCTCCCAACAATCACTAAAGAATTAATTCCATGAAATATTGGAGAGATCTGTTTGTTAATTAGAGTGCTTTGGAAGCCCGATTCTTTGAAATGTTCTCATTAATGATGGGTTTTCAATGATTATTTATTCTTTCATCATTTTAATTAATGGATCTATTATTTTTTGGATATAATACATATTTTATATTCCAAACATGAAGATATAATAATGTTTTGAGGGTAGGGATCGGGATATATGTGTGGTTTTTTATGTTCTATGCCATTTTTTGATGTTTTTTTCGTTCACTATTTTCTATAATGTATGTGAGTTATGTGTCCTTACTATAAAATCATCAAAGTTACAAGAAAAGTTATTTATTTCAAATTTATTGATTTTATTGATTTTTATTTTTTATTTTTTTTAAATGATTGATATAAAGGATCTTTAATGATAAATTTTCATATTGTATAAAATAGTGGTTTGAGGAAAGTGAAATTGGTTTTATAACATTAAAATGATGATTTTGAAATTACATCAAAGTATAATTGAGGTAATTTTTTTGGTTAATAGATATCAAAACATGTATTATATAATCAAAATGGTTTTTCCAGAATTGGGATGACATTCTATTTTTTAGATATGGTTTGTGTGTGGTATTCTGCATTTTCGACAGTTAAGGGTATATAGTATCAATTGAAATAATTATTATAGACAAGGGTGTGAATCTTACACCTTCCTAAATATTCATCAATTATATTTTCGGTGATTGATTGAATCATCAAATACATGTATTGAGAGTTTCATGGTTACATGAAAATGTGGATGTTAGTGTTATTCCAAATTGATTTTTATTATTTATGAAGGAATGTTTTTTCATTTATTATAAATTTATTTTTCAAAGAACTAGTTATGTTGGAAATTATTTTTTAAATATAAACTACATTAAATATTCATTTCACTATTTTTATAAATATTATAACATATAATATCCCTACGATGTGAGTTGGGATGCCATTAGGTAAAATTATATTGAATGATTATACACACTCATCACATCAACACATTGGTACATTTTCAAATGTTTTATATTTAGACAGATGAAATGGAATGTTTTATAATTATTCGTTAATAAATATGGATAATTTTGGAATCAATTTTTGACCTATAGAATAGAGCTTTTGGGATTTATTATTGATTTATTGTTTGTCTTTGAGTTGTTGGATTTAGTATTTGTAATTTGATACACTTTTCAGTTTCTTCTATTCATTTTGATTTAGTTTTTTTATTTTAATGTAATTGTGTTGTATTGCAATTTCATCAAGAGTTGTAATGTGGTTTTTTGAGTTTTGATATATTTTTTTTTGTTTTCATTTCATTGGTGAAATCAATATCAAATTATTAATGATTATCTTAACATTAAATTCTTTCCTTAAGTATCTGGTGGATGTAAAATAAGGATAAATTTTAATTACCACCACTTTTAATCCAATGGGATGGGAGAGGGATGTTACAATTGGTATTAATTTTGTCATAGAGTTGAAATTCAATATGTTTTATTCATTGAATTGGATGGTAAAAATGATTAGGATAATAAAAAAATAAAATATATAAAATAAATAGTTTTATGTATCCTACTTGTGGTGAACATCGTAATACCATCGAGTATGGCTTCACGAGTGTCTACAAATATTCTAAGAGTTATAACCTCAATATTGTTCGTTTAGATAATGTGGAACTCATGAAATACAAATATAGTAATGAATTTTTACTAGGAGTGAATATATAATTTTTTTTAATGAATGAGGATTGGGAGAAAATGTGTTGATGTTATAAAATCGTTATAAAAGGATTGATTTTAAAATATCATGGAATGATTTTCATTAATGGTGTGAACAAAGAAAAGCTATCTATTTTGGAAATATTTATTTTGATCTGTGTGATTTTTGAAATAAGAAATTACGAAGCATAATATTTTTATAGAATGATACATAATGATCTTTTATTTTTATGATAAAAATTTACACCTGCTATCTATTGTCGAAACCAACATGAAGTGGCAACTATGAATATTGTTGCACATGAGAAATAGGTGGACCAATAGAGGGTTCATAGTATTTCCATAGATTATCAAACCATGGGATAAAGAGACTAGAAATGAAGAACAATGGAATGTGGATCACTCTATTATATTCTAATGGATGAATCCAACACTATTTCTAGGTTATTTTGAACTAGAAAATGAATATGTGGGAATGAATAAGATGAATTAAATCTTCAATTCCCTAGGAAAAACAGCTGATTTGAATGTAATTTTGTTATTGAACATGTTTATGAATCTCTCCTTCCAGCGGTGGGATTTAAGAGTAGATGATAAATGAGACCAATGATTAATATTTGAAGATTTTAAATAAATATTTAAAAAATTATATCCTCACACATTCGTAATTTCAAGAATGATTTAAATTTTCAAAGTGATGTATGATAATTAATTAGTGACAATGTATACTACAAAATTTATTAATTTTAATCAATTTTCAATAGAATTTATTACACGTTCTTCCTTTAAGCTACAAAATTATGAGTTATATCTAAAATTGAAAATTTTTTAAATGATTTTAATTATTCATATATTATATTATACACATTTCGTAAAAAGAGTGAGAGTGGTGGGAAGATACATATCTTGAACTATAGGTAGACAATTCTGGTTTATACCTATAGGAAATTGAGGGAACTCAAATTCTAGGAATAATTGGAAGGGAAAAACCTAAATTTTAGGTAGTGGAATAAATGTGTATCAGATATCTAGATGAGTTAATATTCATCTTAAACCAAATAATTTCCTTGGAATTTTTCAATGTTGATATTTCTATCAAAAGAAGTGACATTGTATGGAACCACATAGAGAATGCCACAATTTCAACCAGATGGGACATCATTACTGATATTTTCATAGTACCATGGTGAGGTTGTCATGATTCTTCTCACATATTAAAGATGTTTTGTGTTTCTATGAAAAAAGGGGTAGAAAATTAATATTTTGAGAATAAAATATATATCCATCATGATTCTATGAATATCACTACTCCTCAATAAGTGAAATCTATGTAGGGAAATAGACAAAAAAGATTAGAGAGTAAGCACTGGTATGGAGTTGAACTATTTATTAAGCGTGATCAATAAAAAACATCGATGATGAGAAGTATGATTCATTTTAAATTCCACACAAAATAGAATTTGTTTTATATAATATCATCTCATTAGTTTATCGCATCTCATGCCACTTTTTTTATAGTTGTCTATGATTAGATAATGCATTTTATTTTGAAACCTAAAAATCTTATTTGTCAGTGAGAATGTTGATCACATAGGGGAAAAAAATTTTCTACTGAATTTTATGTAGATGAATAGAAATTAGAGGTATCAATGCATGAGATAAATTTTTTTGACTTAATATTGGAAATGGATTGGTAGAAAATTTTTAAAACAAGAACCCGATGGGTTATTTTTAAAACTAATTATTGTATCGAGTTACTCTTTATAGAAGACCAGAATTTAAAAATAGTGTTGTAGGATTTTTAGCAATAATAGATGGTTTTACCTAATACTAGATGTTATTATTTAAAATGGAATCCGTGGATGATATTTGGGATCATGTTTTCCTAGCTGGTAATGATCATTTCCACTTGTTTTTATAGAATATTTCTTATAATTATTACCCATTAATGATGTTGTTTTTATGATAGATATCTTACCATGTACTTTTACAATATAACTTATTTTATATCATATTGTTTCATTAGATGTAATGTAATTGAATTTCATGTTTAATGTTTCAAAAATAAAATGATTCACTCAACCTATTACATCATTGTGGGATTCATCAATATTTTTTATGAAAAAAAAGTTAAATAGAACACATAGATAGTGTGTGTAATTTCATTAGAATATCCAAATTAATACAATGAATATGTACCCACCCCCATGCATTGATCACATATTCTCATAATTTAATGGATCATAGTGGTTTTGGAAAAATTGGCATTCAACCAGGTTACCACCAATTGTTGTTTCATGTAGAGAAAACAAAAAATACATATTTTAGGTGTAGATATATCAATTATGAGTATTTATTCATTCCTTTAGGACTTATTTGTTCACTATATGTATTCGTTGCATAGATTAATAATATATTTAAAGGGTATAAAAATTATTATTTTTTGGTTCTTGTTGGTGACATTTTTTTCATGGAGATCGTATTACAATGATATACACATGGAGATAGAATTGGGTACCTTGTGAGATCATGGGTTGTCCAAAAAACATTACAAGTGATTATTATACAAGAGTTACACTTTACTTTCCATGCTATCTCTAAAATATGTGTTTCTCTATATCTAAAAATTACATAGGTAGTAATATCAGGGGAAACACTAGGGAGTGTCATTGAGATATGTAGTTTCAGTGGATTAGTTGGTTATTATCGATTTTTTTCATGAATCATCATGATTAACTTCACCAAATATATATATGATAATTAATGTTCTTCTATATAAATGGAATAAATAATTCAAAAGTCATTTCAAGTGGTTAAATTTATGTATACATCATCACTAATAGTGATATTTCGTGAATCATTAAGGGATATCTGGTCTATTTTGACACTTCATGATATGGGATGGGATGTATTATCATTGATGGAGAAAATTTATATTTATTATGTCTCGTTGTAGTTATAGTATAATGAGGATAAGTACATAACAAATTATTTAGAATTTACTGTAATATTATATGCTTTGTATATATGTTTTCATTACCTATTGGTGAAAATTGAGGTATTTTTTGGGATTGTATGAAATTGAAAAAAAATTCCCACAATCATATTTCAATATTAGAAAAAATATATGGATGAATCATATTGAAATACTTGAAATTGATTTTACATATACACTGGTTAATGGTAATTTAGTGGAAGAAGTATTAAATATGAATTATTATATTCCATTGTAGAATGAAGAATTTGATCGGTGGAAGAATATGTTAGTGATAACTGATATACACATGGATTCCGATGACAATGTTACTATTGTGGAATTCATTAATGTTTAATTTGAATCAATTTGGGGTGAGAATGTTAATGAGGTTAAGTCGTCTAATTCATAATGTGTTGCAATGTCAATATGACTCAATGATTGGGAAACCATAGGTGGATGAAAAATGAATGGGATTTTAGTATTTTGGTTTGAAGATTACATGATTATAAGTATGTGTATTCATTAAAAACGTCTTCATTATTACCACCATTTGATATGAGTTTTTCATGTTGAAATAGGGATAATGTGTGTGTTTTTAAAAGAACACTTTTGTAGGATGAAATCGAAAAAAGTGGAAATATTTGTAACGAGATGCCTCACCTATCAGTAGGTTAAGAAAGTGATCCAATGAATAGATGTTATGTTGAAGTCATTATTTATACCAATTTATAATTGGATAAATTAGGCATGTATTTTGATACAGGTCTCCCAAGTGAGGATCAAAAAAATTGTTCCATTTGGGTGATAGTAGATAAGCTCAAAAATTGACCCCATTGAAGGACCCCGGGACACCCTGAGAGGGGATGGGTGAATCAGGGTGTCAACTTTTTCTTCTTAAAGTTGTTGATCTTGTTCCCACGTTGGTAGGAACTACTTAAACCTGTATGAAGTATATGATCGGAAATGATACATTCACATGCATAGAGATGACACAAATATTTTTACATGGTTCACCACTAAGGGCTACTTCCAATCAGCATATGCCGACAGGTTTTCGGTCGTACTTGAATCCACTATGCTTCACTAGCTATAGATTATAATGGTTCGGGTACAGTCACTCTGTCACGGGCTCACTGCCTTTACAAAGGTTCAGGGGTAGCTCACTACTTCCCTCAGGTCACTCCCATTAAATCCCCCTGGCTCACTGCCGTAGGTGAAGTCTCACTCAGTTTATAGACATGAAGGTATCTTCAATAGATTTGCATTGAAGTCTTTGTCTCCTGTTCAGCATGAGACTTTTCTTACATTAATGTCATGAGTTGATGCTTTTTTGTATTCAACCTTTTACATTAGTGCAATGATTGAATTCACTAGATCCCCTAATGAATACCCATTTCTTCCTCTATCAACTGGGTGATCAACCTTTGGAAAGGGCCTTCGCAAAGTACCCTACATCGCAAGGCTCCCAATTTTTGAAAGCTCAAACAAGTCTTCGCAGAGCCCCAACCTTTTCATGAAGCTCAATCACAAAGCACTCTCACGATTCTCCAGCCTTCACAATGTTGGGCTATCGCGGAGCTCCTGCCTCTTCGCGAAGCTCACTGAGCCAATGTGGGGCACAAGACTTTCACGGAGTTAGAATAACCGCAGCGAAGCTCCTCTTTCGCGAAGCACACTGCCTTCGCGTGTGACCTTTGCGAACCGAGAGCAAAGGATTTTCATTGATATCTCTCTCTACGTCTCTTGAGTGGGTCGACCGGTATTTATAGGCAATTCCACCGACCCTCGAACTTTCTGCGTGATGTCAATGCCACGTCAGCTCAAATCGCGAATCTCTGATGTTCCCGTCGGAATTCTCTCAAAACCGTGAAGAACTACAACAATTTTCCATTCGCAGAGCTCGTCGTAATCGCGGAGAATCCCACCAATTACTTCGCACCTTCGCCGCGATGCTCCCTCGCAAAGCCCTTCATCACCGTAAAGCTCCCTTGCAATTCCCTTCATCGCTGCGAATCTCTCCAGCCTCTGCCATTCGCGAAGCTTGACGTAATCACAAATAATCACCGCCTCCATTCTTGTGGTCTTTGCGAAATCCAATCCATGCATACCATATTCATGAAATTCATGCCTTTGACATATTTAATTTTTATCTTCTTGTAAATACACCTTTCTCGATGCTCAACAACCTCCAAATATTAGACCCCAAAAATTTGGCAATAACTGGAAAATGGCGCCACCTTGTATCTGCTCTTTTTTTCCGCTTCCAGATCATCCATTCCTTTGTCGATGTTCCTTGAATAAAATATGGATGATTATCCACAGTCCTCGAACTCGACATGCAACCATGGAATCTCCTTTGTCAACAAATTTGTATGTCATATGTTTTCTTTTTCAACAAGCACGATCACCTCAACAGCACTTATTCTTGGTGATATGTATCCTTCGGCAACTCTTCTGCTTTTATCACAAACTCCACTATTGTGATATGTATTCTTTGAAGGCTTATCATCAGCATCCTCATCTTCTATGACAATGTTATGTTAATGGCTATTGCAAATTTCCAATCATTTCACGACCTTCTTAGAATTCCAATCATTGGAACATTGTCTTATTCATCAACCGTCATGATCTACTTCATGCAAACCATGTGATTCAATTCTTCAAGTCTCTTTCATGGTTCTCAGGAAATCATGAGTAATAGCATGGTATTTATCAAAACCCATGGTTCTCATTCAATAATGAGGAATTGCATGGTCTTCATCAAATCCTAGGGTTCTCATGCAATAAAGAGGAATTGCATGATATTTATCCAAAAACCCCATTCTTCTTTAATCATCCTCGGATGGATTTCACCTCACATTCTTCATTGTTGTAACCAATGTATCACCATTGACACATGTTATTTGAAGTTATGATCGGTACAATAATCGTCTGAATCACCATTCCTCTACTTCAGCGGAGTACATCATGATCTCCTTTATTTTGCTCTTCCAATCCTCCATTTCATTGGTGTACTTCTTGATTTCCTTCATTTTGATCTTCATTGACAACTATTGACAACAAATACAGAATTATACACAAATTGGTTCTAACACACATTTCTTCACTATTTGTTAATCCTATATAATAGAGTAAGTTTTTAATAAATATATATGAGAAATGGAAAAGAGGCATGAAATATCGGGTATTATTTTATCAGAATGAGACCCATAGTTTTTAACATTTTGGGATATTCGTTAAATAATCCCTTAAGACTAAATTGAATATGAGCATGGTGTATCATTGTAAAATGGATGAAAAATCCACATGAACTATAATAACATTAATGTAGTTTCCCCAAGTTTAAATAATGGATTTTGGTGTCTAATAAGAATAACACATACCATTAGTGGTGTTCTTATATAAAAATAGTTATGAGGCCAAAATATATATAGATCCTCATCAATATTGGTATGGTCATTCTTGTTGTTCCCCAAATTGTTGGTCGAAAATAAGTGATACATAATTGGATAGAAACATACATAAACATGAAACAATATTAAATATTCCATTGACTATGAAGAGAATAAACACAACTCAAAGTCAACATAAATAATATACCAATTGTCTTCATCGACTGTTATTCTTTCATGGTGACGATCATGTGTTCTTGAGAATATATCTATTGCATGGGAATTTATATTTTGGGAAATTTAGAATGTTATCACCAAAATACATTGGGTCTTCTCAGACTCATGAATTGGTTAGTGAAGTGGAATATTTGTTGGATTTTTCACCATGGTTTAGATCAGTGTATAATATGTTCCATGTTTGTTAATTGATGTGGTATCAGCATGACCAATGATTTGTGATTAAATGGATTCACATTAACCTAGATTCAGATAATTTTTTCATCATATAATATAATTTTTTCTAATAAATCTAATAGATTTCATAGAAAATTCATTTCTCTATACTGGGTTTTATGGTGACATTTCCAGATTCAAGAAAAAATGTTGGTACATAAGAAAGAGTTGGTAATAAAATGTCCCAAACTCTTTTAGGAAAAAATGGATTTCAACATTCTAGTGAAAAAAAGTCAATGGTGGGGAGATTATAACACCCAATGTTTTTGGTAATTATATCATTATTTATTTATTTTATGTATATAATGTTATTTCGTTATCTTTTTGATTGATTGGAGGAGTATTGGATTTTTTTTTGGATTTTATGGAGGTTCATAGTAAGATCTTTTATTGTATAAAATATGTAAAACTTCTAGGAAATCATGCATCTAATATATTGGTAATGGGGTAGTCACACTATTGAGGAATGATTTGGATAAAATTTGGGGCCACCACTATGAGATCATGAATTTTTTGGAAGAGTGGTCTAGTATGGTTGGTTCATGGTTTGTATGACCATGTGATCCAACCATGTGAAAAATCGTCAAATTTATAGGCTGACATATGTTTTATGGTTGGTTTTCTTAACAACGTTCCTCAACCATGAAATAATAAATATAATATCATGATAATGTGGATGTAGTCTGAGTTACACCTTGAGAAATTATTTCCTTGAAATAGGGCATAACATAAATTAATCTTCCTCTCAATATTTTGAAAATAATATCCTTTTTTCAAGGATTTATGTGTTAGGCAAATGATGGTGTGTTGGAGGACTGATTTAATGGTAGGTTATCATTTTTGTTATTTCTATCGATATTGTATTATTCTTACACATGGATTCATATATCTAATACATTTTGTTTATATTCATGAAGGGTTATTCCAATAATTTTGGGGCATAATTATTTTTAATGATGTGATCAATACCAATGCATTTTTTATATATATGCCTTGTTTTTTAATTATTAATTTTTTAATTATATTATGTTTGTGACATTATTGGATTCACTCTCGAATCATCATAGTTAGAACATGAATCATTATTTCTAAATTGGATTGAATTATTTTTTTATTATGATATTAATTTTAAATATGTGATAGAGACCATAGTTATTAATTATTAGTTAAATTGTAAGATTTGGTGGTTTTTTTAATCAGAAATTGGTTTCAAGAATTTGAAATTAGTATTACAAAATTCAACTTCGTTTTAATTTCTGAAAATTATTTGTAGAATTTTTTTTTTAAAAATATATTTTTAAATGGATTGGTATGATTGGATTGATGTAGTGATTCCCAAAAAGGGTTGGTCTGTGAATATATGATGTTGATAAAATTATGTTTAAAAAGTTCCCCCATATGAAGGTAGATTGACATGTTTATGAACAATCACCCATCAGGATGGTTCATCAAGTGATAGCATGGTGAATATATGAATCATCACACATGATAATAGGTAAGTCATTGGGTAAATCATATTTAGTTTTTATATGAAACCAATTTTTGGTATCATTGTTATGTTTGAAAATGTTATATATCGATACATAATTATGTAAAAACATATCTCATTTATATATGTATGCATCATGATACATTATGCATGTATTTCTAAGTTGGATCATGGATAATTGTTTTTGTCGTGGAAAGATGTAGTAGTTTTTTTAGTTTTTGGTTTTGTTTTTCATCTGTTTTCTTATGCAAGCCTTGGTTTCCACTTTTTACTATAATTTTTATGGTTTTATTTTCCACTATCTATGTTTTATTCCATTTTCCAAATGAATCATATAGTTTTTTAACTTTTTATATTGTTTTATTTGTTTTTAGTACATTGAAAAAATAATCCCCCTTCTATTTTGTTATCCTTGAAATTAATTTCAAAACATTTTTGTCTCGAGGATATAACCTAAGTCCTATTAACACTAATATCAACATACCAATACAATGGATGAAAGGTGTAATTTTACATAAAAATTGTGAATTGAATCCTACAAAATAGGATCTCATATCTCCCCCAAATAAACCTACTTCATCCATATAACACTTCTTTAAATCATCCATGGTACAAGATAAATGGATCACTAGAATGTAAGCCATCATTTTCAACATCTCCACTAATGTCAAAATTACATCCAATCATCTATCAACTAGGGGCACCCTGGTGATAAAATCCTTGATTATATATTAGAATTTACACATGGTAATATCATTGGTATTAAACAACATCTAGGATTATGGTTATCAACTTTCCACAGTTAAAAAAATAGAAACCTCACAAAAAACTATTCCATTGAACAATTCATCATGGACCACACAATTTACATCATCATGGAAAAAAATCCATTTAAATTCATTTATTTATATCCAATGATGATATATTAAACTCATGAAGGACTCCCTCACACATCACTACAAAGAGAAAAATATATCCATTGAGCAACATTAGATTTTAGTTATCTGATGTCTATCACTATTGAGACTCAATATGGAAAAAAACTCACACATAATCTCTAGCTCCATGTCTCCCTATTTTACAGTCCCCCATCTTCTTCATTAGACAAGACGTCACTCTCATACCAAATAAGAAAACTCCAATATCGAGCATCTACAAATCCATGTGTAGGGATTCCATCTCCTCCATAACCCTCTAAGCAACCCATACCTCTGAACAACATATATCAATTAGTTCATACTCAATGAATCAGACCAAAAACTCCCCAATCACAAGGAGATAGAGATAAAAATTTAACAATCACATTGAAAATTAATCAACACATATTTTCACATATTTAGATTATGGTGAGAAATGATATACTTCAAAATCATAGGATTCATGATCAACATAATCGGCCCCCTTGATGTAATGCCTCGATAGTATTAGTAAAAAATAACCCCCTCTAACTCATGAAAATTTTTGTAATAGTTAAAATTATTTGGTTTATAAATACCTATACCCATAAGATATTACATACTTCTATTTTATCATGATGAATCACAAGACCATATGGCCATATGGGGAGAGAGAGAAAACAACCCATATATCACTGATTCTTCCTGAAACTGAAACACAAGAAAACATACCATATTCACCATTTTTTAGACAAAGGATTTAGGAAACTGATAAATATTAATAATATCAAATTCCTTAAAACTCAAAAAAGTCAATGGGACCTCTATTAGTGATTAATAGTCACAATCCTCAAGTTAAAAATTTCAATAAAAATGAATATACAATCCTCAACCATGCTATTGGTGTCCTTGACATGGAACAATGGAAATGAACCTTATTTGGTCGATGACTACTCCTTATAAGGAAATCAAACGCATAAGAAAAATCAACATTCATTTCTAGAACATACACTTAGTTGACTGTCCATATATATGGTGATGTCGATGAACCTACACAACAAATCTTGGGTGATCGATATTCTCTTCCACAAACATTTAGTAGTTCAATATGTTGTTGATGAACATGGTAATAAGCTAGGATAGTAATTCATGGAACATGATGTAAAACATATGGTGACATTGTGAGTCCACAGTACTTGAATATAAACTCAAATATTTCATACTTCTATCTGATGGTATTCTTCCATACATCATCACCCTTCATGACCAAATAATGATATGAAAACAACATATTTATCTTGTTAAAAACAGAAGAACTTTAAAAGTTTAAAAATATCACAGATCCATGAATGATTATGTTGATTCATTATCGTCACTTGTTTTATAATCCATTAGTATGTAAATATATTAGTCTAAAATGCACCTTCTTGGTGACTAAAAGTAGATATTTACATAGTGAAACTCAAGGCTAGATAGAACCATTCTACATAAGATAAACCTTGGGTGTCCCAAAATCCCAATTCGTTTTAGGTTCTATATAAAAAAGGTCAATTTATCGTACAAAATCCCTCGGATGTAAGCCTATCACAAAGTATATATCATGTTAATATGATTTTTTCAAAATCCCCACATGAAAAAACATATAGAAACTCTTAAACAACATTGTGTATGACTATGTTCCTAGTGTATAAAAAATATACATAAAACTCATATATCAATTAATTAATAGAAAATATACACCTTCTATAACACCTTATAATTTTGTGAATATTTATTTGGAATTAATTTGTCTTTTATGATAATTTTTATTTCACGCAACATTAAAGATAATTAATATCATAATAAATTACTATGTTTAAAATGAATAATATGTAACAAAATTTTAATGACACAGTAATCATAACATAAATTTTATCATTATGTACAGGGAACACAAGTGATTGTTTGATTTATATTCAACAATGTCTTTTCACGATGAATTTCAAAACACTGAAGACTGAGTTTTACTGAAAAATAGTATATCATTAAAATGTTATTAATTAATTTCTAATAGTGATGTATATTAATGTAATATATATGTAATTTTTTAGAACATTTATTTTTATATTCATCCAACAGTATTGATAGACATAAGATAAGAGAAAACACAATTTTAAGCTTAATAGACCTATAATTGTTTAATGGTTATATTACCACCTTTTAATGGAGAACAAATTTTAAATAAATTTTTTGGGTCATTTATAGATTTAAATTGTCAAAATAATATTCATAATTGAAATAATAATATGAAATCCAGGTTATGAATTTATTTTTTATTTTTTAAGGTTTCATTTTTAATGAATTGTTAATAATACTGAATTATAATTCAGAACTGTTTTTTATATAATATATTAAAAAAGATAAATAAAATAATATATTATTTTAAAATTTTAATTAGATAATATTTATAACAATTAATTAAATTTTGTTTATTGGAACCAATTTCAAAGTAAAATTGGATTAGAAAAGTAGATAAATTTTGTCATTTTTACATTGAAAAAACATATTTTCTTCGCATTAGCATGATTAAATTTAAATTAATTTATGAATCTTATATTATTTAAATTTAAAAACATTGATTCCATTTTTAATGAAAAAAAATTACAATTTCTAAGAATATGTACTTAGTTTTTCACTAAAAAATTTATTGAAATTAATTAAGAAGAATTACCTCAGTTAATGTAAAATTAAAGTTTTATATGGACTAAACCTAAAATTTAAGACCTAAAACAACATAGAAAATTGTCCAAATTATATTTAATGGCCATATATTGAACCTATTTCCCCTTTAATCAAATTTGGTCCATTATTTTATGAACATGAAATGTGAAAAATTAGTATTTAATACCATTGCCTTGGTATTACAAGAGTATCACTCATACTCCACTATAAAACAGTCTTATATCCTCGACAAATTTATGCCTCTCAGAAAAGATATGTTTGGAAAATATATTCACAAATATAATCCCAAAAACCCATCCTTATTCCTTTAGGACTAACACTGTGATAAAATTCATCCACGTAATCTCGTCGGTGAAAACCAAAAGAAGTAACCCTATTTAGAGGTAACACCATCAATCAAGCTCCGTTATTTTATACTCATTATCTACCAACTAAATTAGTATTATTCCATTATTAAAAAAACCTATTTTATAAATATAAATAGACATTCTTTTTCTATTATTTATAGAAATACTTAAACACATCTATATATAAAGTGCAATGAACATATTGTTTGTGTTTATAACAACCTACTATTTAACAAAGCGAAGAATGTTCGTTTATCCATAACCACCGTTAATGGTGGGAAGCATGATGTAAAAACAGTTTATATATATTATATATGATATTTATTAGGTTATTATTCCTTATTAATTATTTTAATGAATATTTTTTTATATGATACATTATTTTTTAAATAAGATAATTTTTATTGGGGTAGTCTGGACTACCATCACCTCAAATATATGTTATTCGTTCACATGATACATTTAATGTATAAATGAAGGATTTAGTTAAAAATATATGAAATAAAAAAATTACATGTTATAATATTCAAATAATTAAATTTATGTAAATATAACATATATTATTTTCTATAGTATCCATTCTCATACTTAAAATGTGATAACATCATTCAAGGAAGTGATGACTACAGGCTCTTCGACACAATGTGATTTCGTTTACATCAAAATAGTTTTATATAAAAGTATATTAAATTATATAGTATTTATGATAATATAATCACTCAATAATTATTAATTTCACATACCATATTTCCATAATTTCCATTGTGAAATGTGAATATTTCTAATCTGTACGTATATCTTACCATCTCCATGATTCTATCATTGATTAATTTTTCCCAACTATATTTAGTGATTGGTTTTAAATGTATATTAAAAATATAAATATTTTAAATAAAAAATTATTATTATTTTGTAGTTTTTTATATATTGACACCTTTTACCATTTTTGATAAACAAATGTTTTGTTAACAGAAGAAATTTTTTTGTCCGAACAGCCGACTTAAACATAATTCTTTATGTAGTTGTATAAAACATAGTAATAAGTGAAGTAAAATTAATAATAAACATGAATAATTGTATGATTAAATATATTAATTAATATATTTCAATTACTATATAATATAAGTACAAATGAGTCATGTTAGACTCAATGTAAGGGGATTTCATCTCCATTTTTATGTATGTGAGATGCATGTAATGTTCATCAATATTTCTCACTATGAGGTGTATATATTGAAAATGAATTTATTAAATTATTAATATTAATAAATTTTCTTTTTAATTACTTTTCCATTATAATATATTACTTCTAGAGGATTATGTTTTATTATTTTTCAAATTGGTAAGATATTCTTGTCTCAATTTACCTTCTTTGACACACATGCCATGTTATAAACCTCTATTTGTCCAAGAGGTGAATATACCGCCTTTTAAATTATATATGATGAATATAACTATTTTCATTATATTTTTTTTCATCGTGAAATTTAATTTCATTGAATTATTTCTACGGTTCAAATTTACCAATTAGTAAGAGTCTATTGAATCTCTCTTATCGCTTTTCATGATTATTTATGATTATGCTTCCTTTAATGAAATATTATAATCCATCATATAAGAATACTCATAAATGTTCATATCCTTTAGTTATTCAGGATAAATATATATTTTGGAACCATTTTATCCACACTTCTGTACATATGATATTTACTTATGTGTTTTGAAGAATTATTGACATTAACAACTATTTGTTCGTAAATCATTGTTACTTCAAAACCATGTTTTCTGAAATGGGTTTCCAATAATAATATACTAATCACCTATGATCATTTAATAATATTTTAACCCATTATGAATTTTACCATTGTTTTAAAAGGATTATTCTTATCTCAATCTGAGTAAGGAAATTTTCAAACCTTTTAGCATGAAAAATAAATATTTCTTTTTTACCTCATACTGCATGTACGAAATTAATGGCTATCACTTCGTTGAAGTTTACATTACATGATTAAATAGATAATTCATAATAAAAGTTTTATCAATATTACGTTCAATGAAATGGTTACAAATTCATTTTCAATATTTATATATCAATTTTCAATATATTTTTAAGGTATTTTATTTTAAAAATATATAACATTTTAATAATTATAATTCCATGGAAAATTGATATTTTTATCCTAAAGTGTATTTAAAAAAAACTATTACAAAATATTTACCTTATAAGATAGTATATTTTTGTGTTAGTCATTAATTTAAAATAAAAAGACTATATGATTCTATTAATAGTCTTTCTCTAAATGTTTTATGCATTATGTAATGGTGTTTTAGAAATCCGTTTCATTTTTACTGGATATATGATTTTTAAGACTACTTCATTTCAAGTGATCTATGTGTATGAAACCCTATTATTCTAAATGGATATTTTTATTGAAATAATTATGAAACTAGTTTTATTTTCCACAGATGATGGTATGATTTCCTGTTTATGACACCCAAATCATCTAATGGATTATTGTGTGATTATTTATAATTTGATGGAACATAAAAGAAAGATTTAATTATGAGATGGGTGAGACCTATATCTCCCTTCAAATTCATTGGATAAATATTTATATCCCATGAGATAGACATGGATAAAAGGGGAATTGAATGTGTATGACTAAAAAATTGATGTAATGAGAAATGAACTCTCATCAATAATATAGGGATGAAGTGGGAAGTGAAATTTATTTAGTAAAACAGGACTGGAACGTGGATTGAATGTGAATCAAAAATTTTGGGCGGAAATAGGGTGTGTACTGAGTTCAATAATGTACTTTTTCCACTAAGATGGATTAGAAATGACAACTGGACATCTATACATATAATCTTATATGATTATGTCTTTATCTCAATTCCATGTATTATTAATATTTTATTCGTTAATGTATTATATTCATTATTTCCTTATAATTCAATTCATATAAAATATCATGAATTATGATGTGATTCAGGTTTTCCATCATCGATTTGTAGGGTATGATATATAAAGTTTTTTATTCAAATTATCATACTCTTTTACTCATGGTTATTCTTACATGTCTCCCTTTTATATCCATATTGAGTAAATGAGATAACCTATTATTATGATTCAATTCCATTGTTATGAATATATATTAATTTTTGGATAAATCTATGAGGGGTTCTGGTTTTGGTGAACCTATTGGATGATATTGTACCTCACTCATATACCAGGGTTTATATTTCTATGTTACCAATAAAACATGTCTAATATGGTCTTTTGGAATATAAATTTATTTTGTTTTAAGTGTTACTCAAAAGAGATATAATTTCTATATATATATGGAATGGGTCATTAAATTTGGTATACGATCAAAGGATTTTATTCCATTGGAATATATGATGAAAAAACATAGTAATAAACATAAGGACATGATTAAGGTTATATTTGTGGCATAGAAAATGCAGAGGAAATTTTATTTAAATTTTTGTGAAATATTGAGTGGGTGGTTTACCAAAAATAAATCCATATCTATATATTACAAGTGCATGTTTCTCTATCATAGATATACCTTGGAGAAACAACACCAGCACGATATATATTTCCTGATTCTAGGTAATCTGGTATATGATATAATCCATTACAGTACACCTGTTTATTCAATCCCAGGGGATATTCTTTGGCCATTCACAAAAAACGTCATGTACCTTCATGATGGGTTAAATGATAATTCTTCCATAAATAACCTAGGAAAAATTTATGTTGTCTTAAATTATGGAAGGAGTCATGATTTAGATATATTATTGATAAATATTTTGAAGACTATTTGGTTTTTCTCTATAATAAGTAATTCTTACATTATGATTTGGATTTTTGACAATGGAGGAAACAATAATGAATTGTGTTAAAGTTAAATGTTATGGATGACTTGTTGATGTGTAATGTAGTGGGATTATCACTATATTGACTGATTTTTTTATCATTCATAATTATTTTTCATAGACCATGATTAATTGCTTCTACCTTATCATACTCCCAAGCTCCCTAAGGAAGACAAAGAAGAAGTTCACTAAGAGTTCATATATTAGATACCATTAATGAATAAAGTTTCTATTTCCTTTGTGTCAAGAATTTGAAAATAATGACCTATGTGAATTTCATTGAGGAATGTGAAATGTTTTTTCTATAGAAAATAATGATGAAATGAATGTGAATGGAAGAGAAAAATGAATACTTTGGTTAATGATGTGGGTGAGAATATTGTCCTCCATAATTCCTGAATAAAGGTTATGATTTTAATGTGTGGAATAAATTGTCATTATGGAACACAATGTCCCAAGGCAAAAAGTCCCAAATTGAATCATAAAGGTGATGTGGGTAATGGTTAAATTTTAGATGTTTGTGAGACTATAGATGGAATGTTAAATGATAGAGGTATTGTGTAATAGGAAAAGGTAACCTTGGTAATGGAATATATATGAAGTGTAATTTTAAATTTTTTATGTATATGGAATGAATAATAAATTTTTATAAATTGTGAAATATATTATAATTTTTTAGTTTATGTTTTTCATGATGAATTTTCAAGAACACAATGAATGGTTCCGATAGAATAGATAATTGATATAATGTCATGGTGATTTCCATAGAAAACACATGATTAAGGGATAGATAATCCTTATAATGTTTTTGATGTTATGATAATATTATATTCATAATGATAAGTGGGATATGAATAAGTAAATTCGAAGGTATTTATTGCCTTAGTAATAATTAATGATATGGATACAATGTGTTTATGTTATCGTTGACAAAGTTTATTTTTTTTGAATTATAGAATTAATAAAATATATTTTGAATTAGGAAGAATTTATGTTTTCTATAAGTCCATATGTTTATTCTAGTTATTATAATGTTTCAAGAGAATATAATATGAGGGTATTCACATATTTTGAATGTGACCACCAAGAGAAACATTTTGATTAACGAGGAAATCGAAGTTAAGAAAATTTTGGGAAATTTGTTATAGTGTATTGGAGTATCATAATTCAGACATATTATATGTTTAACCATTCATGAAATTATTATGTTAAATTTTGGAGGACAATTTATGAACGGAGATTGTATTGAAAACCTTGGTTAATAGACTATTTATTGATTAAACTTATTTCATGGATATCCATATTATTTATTTTTGATATTATATTATCATGGTTTTCAAAAAATTTATCATGTATAGCTTGTGATGACCAATCATGTACATTGTGGACGTCGGTCTTGAACCCGCGACTGATGGATTAGAATGGATTCATGCATACCACAAGCCTACACGATGTCATATTTAATATGTAATTTTTGTTTTTTTGAATAAATATTAATGATAAACCAATAGATATAAATATTATTATTTCAAATTAATCTATCAACCATATTTATTTGGAATAATATTTATAGATAAATAGTTATTGTTTTAATTCTTTTATGTGCATTATGATCTGTTAAAATAGTATTTTATCATTTTAGGCATCAATGATTATTTATGGACACCCATTTCATGATTTAATGGATTAAATAGAAATAGTTAAAAGCAAAAAAAAACAATAACTTTTTTTTATAAAAATATAACATGTAAGTACATATCGTTATATTCAATGAAAATAAAATAATTATTTAAGATTATGATAATGATTAAAATAATATTTTTATTCATCATACCTTAATTTTGTTGAAATGGTTGAATTTTATATCATTAGATATTTATGACTTTATACCCCCAAAACATTTATTTTAATGTTCACATGTTTGTGATTACTGAACCCTATCACTCACTCTATGTATTTAGACATTTCATCTATGACAAATATCCACTCCCAAAGTTTGATATCCTCTATGGAAACCTAGTTGTATCTTATTTTAGGGAAACTTTTATGGTTGGAACTTTCTCTTTTTTAACGATGTTTTAGTGTTTACTTTTATGATGTTGGTTTCAATGATTGAAACATTCATGTATTAATCATTTGAAAACCGAAAAAAAAAATTTGGGAAATTTATTTTAATGGGGGTAGAATGTAGCTTCCCTAGATTTTAGGGATTTATTATTACTTGAATTAATTTATTTTTTGGATATATTTTATTTCACACAACACTGAATAAAATTATTTTATATTAGAGCATCATGTTTAGATTTTTTTATGAAAATTCATGTTAATATGGTACGAAACACAACATAAATTTGAGCTTTCAACACGTAGTATACCGATGTCATTTTTTTACAGTCAACCATGACTTCACTCAATGTCTTGCGTGACAAGAAAGTCCGATTTTTCCAAAATAATAATATATCATTAAAATGTTATTATAAAATAAAATATCATATAGCTAAAATGATAAAGTATTGATTATGAATATTATTAACTTATTTTATAAAATATATAGTTTACATAAATATAATATGATTTCATAGGATATCAATTTTTTAGAAATGAATTTTAAAAATGATTGATTAGAAAAGAAAATAATATTTTTTTATGGCCACAATGATTTTTTACCCAAATAAATTAAATTAATTATAATTAGGTAGTAATATTAATTTGATGTATATGTTATATATTAAAAAAATATTTATTGTATTCATCCAACAGGTTTCAAATTCATAAGATTAAAAAACCCAACATTATTCTTAAAACCTATATTTTTATAATGGTAATATTACCACATTTTAATGGATAAACCTTTTTGAATACAAAATATATAAATTTTACATAGTAATTATTTAAAAATTAAATTCATATATGAAATAGAAATATATATGTTTTGTAAGGATAATTTTTTGTAATTTTCTGTTTGGCATCCTTTTTTAATGAATAATTAAAAATACATAAGTTTAATTAAAAAATGCATTTTCATCTAATTAATTTATAAGGATATGTTATATTTTAATATGGTTTAAAATTATATGTCGAGAATAATTTTATCAACTAATCCAATTTATGTCATTGTAATCATATTCATATTGAGATTGGTTGAAAAACATAGAATAATTTATATCATTATAACATTAAAAACCCATAGTGTTATCCAGTCAACATGATTAAATTGAAATTAATATATGATACACATGCGATTGGAATTGGTAAAATGGATACCATATTTAGAATGAGAATAATTTTTAATTTATATTATGGTTAACATATATTTTTTACAAAAATATAATTGAAATTAAATTAAATTAACTACATCGATCATTGTAAAATTAAGCATATCTAAGGACTAAACCTTATATTAAAGACCCTAGATGACCTAAAAATCTATAAAAATCCATTTATGGCCATATATGGAAACTTTCATCCCTTGTATTGAATTTTATTTATTGTTGGATCCACATGAAATGCGAAAAATATGTTTGTAAATCATTTTTAAAATTATTAAAAGAGTTCCACTCCTCCACTATAAAAAGGTATTTTCTCCTCTACATACTAAAAACTCTCAAACCATGTAGTGTTGTAAAATTTATATTCCAAAATCCTCCCAAAACCCCTCTCATTCCCCATTAATGCTCAATTTGAGATGAAATTATTCAATGGAATACCTTTGGTTCATACCAAATGGTGTTACCCAATTAAGAGGTAACACCCTCCATCAAGCTTCTTCAATTTATTTTCATTCTACCACACCACAATTCATATTATTTCATTAATATAAAAATCCAGTATTCTAAATATAATGATAATTTTTGAGATTTTTTTCTACCTACACTTAAACATGCTTCTATTTAATGGGTCACAAACATAATGTTTTTGTGTACGATGAACTATCATCTTAATAAATATTGTTTGTTCATTCTTCTGTTATTAACTCTCATAGTAGGGATTATCTTGGAAAAATGTTTTATATATAATATATATTATATTTATGATTTATTTATTCTTCTTTAATACATTTTCCACATATAATATTAAAATTTTTATTTGGTGTAAATAAGATAATATTGTTTCAGGAAATATGGACTACCCCCACTCAAAGAGATGTGATAATTCACCTGATAAATAGAATGTATAAAGGATGGTTTTAATTAAAAATGAGAAAATTAAAAAAACATATATATGAAATTAATTATATACATAAATTTCTGGAAATATAATATATAAAAGTTTTATTATTACTCATTCACAAACCCAAAAAAAAGATAGCATTGTTCGTAGACGTGTTACTACTGCCTCCTCGACACGATTTCATTACTCTTATATCATAATATTTAATTATATATGTATATATTAATAATTAATATATAATTTTTAAAATAATGATAATTATTGTGTGATTAATTTTACTTATATTCCTTATATATCGAACATTGAGAAATGGAAACGTTATTCATGCGTATGTATGACCTATCGTCTCCATGATTGTAAGGTTGAGTAATTATTCACACCCATATTAAATAAATTACATCTAATTTATAATTAATGTATAAATATGAATATTATTTCATTTTTTTAATATTTTTATATAATGTCACCCTAGACCATAGTTGACCAACCAAAATCTTTTTTAACACATGGACTAAATTTTGTAAAAACACAATATTTAATCATAATAGTTTAATTAGTTTTATAAAAAATTGTAATAGGTGATGATAATGTAATAATAAATATGAAAATTGTTTGGAATGATGAAATTAATTATCTTATGTTTATTATTCAAAAATATACAGACACACAATACATTTTAATCTAATGTTAAAGGGATTTATATCACTTTTTATTTCTGTGAGAGACATGCCATGTCAACAAGTATGTACATTTTTGGGGTGTATATACTTAAATTGAATGATTTATTTGATTATTATTGATAAATTTAGGGGTAACTAAATATCCATTGTATGACCATAATTTCATATGTTTTCTTTTTCATAATTTACCAATTCCATAAGATAGTTTTTTTAATTTAACTTCTTTGGGATACATTCGATGTTATAAACATATATTTTTTTATGAGGTGTATATATGTACATTGAAATTTTATATCATGAATAATATTTTTTTAAAAATATTTTAATATTCATGTAAATAAAATTTCTTAAATGAGGAATATTGTTCAATGTATACATGTGGTATGATTTTATTGAAACAATCACATCGATTTTTAAGATTTATTAACATTATAATTATTTCGAAGAAATATTTTAATCCATATATAAATAAAACTTTTGAAAATTATTCTACTAGGGTTATTCTATATATAATTATATATTTTTACCATTTCATCCACTCATTCATAAATAAGATATTGAGGAATGTGTTTTTATGAAATTCTTAAATTACCCTCTCTTCAGTCAGAAATATGTATTCTTTAAAAACCATATATTCGAAAAAGGGTTTTCCAAAACACAATACTAATATCCTATTATCAATAGAATAAATTTTTACAATTTCTTCCTTTTAACAATGTTTTCAAAGGAATCATCTTCTCGATTTCTGAATAATTTATTTTTTTTAACCATTCAGCATTCAAATGGAATATTCCTTTTAACCATGTATGGACTGTACCTATTTACCCTTCATTATTTAATTGCTATTTTCTTTTCATGTTTATGATGAAAATATGTAAGTAAATGTTTTCAATAAATATTTTCAATGAAATAGTTTCAGATAACTTTTCATGATTTTTTGGGTATAAATATTATTTTTCAAGGAAAATAGTTTTGCATTGGTTTATAATTTTATGAATTGTTTTTGAGATTAGAAACAATATTATTCAAATAAGGTTTTTTTTAAATATAATTCCAAATTATTTTCATATAATATAACATCTGTTGTTGTTACTCAATTCATTCTTGGGTAATGATTTTTTGTTCCCATTCAAATTCATTCTTTGGATGGTTAATGTTTTATGTCATGATATTTATGAAATATGTTTCTCTTTCAAGATTAATATGCATATGAACCCTGTTTCCATTCAAAAGATATATTTTTTCTAGATCCATGTAAATTTATAAGATATGGATTATTGAAATTATGAGGAAACCTATTACATTTTCTATAGTTAAATGAATGATTTAATGTTTATGAGACCCACTTCATTTAACGGGATATGATATGATTATTTATTATTTTGTTGAAAATGCACATATAATTTTATTATGAATAAGATGGGACCTATACATCCCTATAATGCATTGGGTAAAGATTTATATCTCAAATGATAGACAAGGATAGAATGATAAATGAATTTTTTTCTGTAATACATGGTGAAAATTAGAAATGAGCTATATTCTATAATACAGGTATTGAATGAGGACTAAAAATGGTTCAATAATATGAGGATGGAATTAGGAGTGAACATGGATCAGTAATATAGGTCTGGGGTGGGGTGTGAACCCAATTTAGTAATAGACTTATTCTAATAAAATGACATTCGTATTGATGCCTTGACTACAATGAAAATCATATTATATGCTTCTCTATTTTCAAAAATTCCTTATTTTATTCAAATGTTATACATAAATGGATTGACTTTTTATTTCAATATTATTCATGTCTTATGAACTATCATGATTAATTCCATGATTCATTTTTTTGGATCTTAGATATGTAGGGTGTGATCTGTAAATGTTTTGTTCATGTTCACATTCTCCTATGTTCTTGTTTATACATACATGTATATATTGTATACCCTTATTAGACTTTTGAACTCACCCATTTTTAGGATTCCTTCCTAGGTTATGAAAATATATTTCTTGAATGATATTTCAATGAGGGAATCTAGTATTGGAGAACCTATTTGGTGATATTGTAGCTCTCTCATGTACTAGTTTTTTTGTTCCCAAATTTCTAAAGGCACTAGATTTTTAAGGTCTTTAAGAATCATTCTATAAATGTTTTATGTATTCTTAAAAATTGTGTAATGATAATGTATTAAAGCCGAGTGTCACTATACATTTTCCTGATATGGAATCTATACTATCTATTGAAAATTTCAAGATTGATACGTACGTATGAGAATATAACACTACGTAGGAATCCCTTTATAATGAAACACATACAATATAATATTACATCTATGGGAATGATTATACTATATTTTTTTATTTCTAAAGAATGGGATAAAATGATTTAACAAATAACTATGATGCATCGGAATAAAATACAGAAACTAAGAATATCTAAAAAGCTGAGTTAACCAAGAACTATCTCTGGACACTATATTGTTGTCACATCTTCTTCAATTCAATTAACCATACATATATCCACTACCAATATATTGAGGAAGATCTAAATATACCTGATTAGTTAATGGTCCAATAATATGAAAAACATATTTAAGTCTTCATCTTACAATAATATTTCAATTAGATGAATATTATCATGTTTACTGTGAAGCTGAAATGGCCTTTCTGGATGTCAATTTTGATGATGAAATTAATCTTTAACACTACCTCAAGGAAGATCATGAAGATCCCTGAGGCCCTAATTCTGATGATAGAAAAAACAACTATTGAGAAAATATATAATCCAAAATTTCAATATGCGGTCACAAGAACCACAACATCCATAATAAAGATTGAATTTATAATGAGGCCAACTATATAATTGTATAATCCTTGAAGAGCATGGTGCATATTACTAACAACTGACAATCCATCTCCTCTAATAACCCTATTGGTTCCCCTCTCAGTGAAATACATTACATGAATTCATGTGATTCATCATCTCATACTTCTTCCAAATAACCATATAAATCAATAACATAAAAGGTGTAACTGCATATATTTCTCGAAGAAGATGTTAGGGAAAAATGTTGAAGATCCACGAACATGATCTCATAATCCCACACAAATAAAATCTCATAAAAAAGAGTCATAATTAATTTCCCAAAAATTACTTGATAGTTAGTGAACGAAATACATTATATAAATCTTCTTAAAAGATGATACATGAAATATATTCCTCTTTCGTTTCAACAGGATACAAAAAACAGTAGTGATTCAATGCTCCCAACTTCAGTCTAAGTTGTAAAGATACCGTATGCTCTAATGATACATAGGTCAATCTAATGAAAATGTTATGCTCCTACAACTAGATATATATCACCAAATTAGAAAAAAAATGTACACATGCATCTTCTGATCCATCCTATAAAAGTAGTTAAAATCCCTCTAATAGTGGTTATCCAGCACCACTAGATCAACCCTCAAATAATTATCTTGATTATCACATTGATCATCCACTACTGGAACCACAAACTAACGACAATAAGAATCATAACTGAGTGTGAATCAATTATTTATATTTTTGTCAGTATATAATATTATCTTGTATGTTTTAGTTAAATTTTATTTTTTTATCCATCCCTAAACAATTGAATTAAAATATGAACACAATTAAATTGTGATACATTATCCTCTCATAACACTCTATAATATAAGTAGTTCCAACATACATTTTCATTTAATAAGTTCACATTCTTTGAAATGTATCCCTGGAGGAACTAAAATCATGTGCCATAGCTAGTCTCTATCACTTATGTGTTGCACCATGATAAACTCGAACATTTTCCATAAAAACACATTTAATCCTCAATGATCCCATCTCTAAAATCCAAGATATCTACCAACCAAAAATCATTGATGCCACTCTATGATGACCTATCACACCAATTATTCAACAATAATTGGAGATAGATATTGATTTTATTCATTCCTCAATTTTGACCTAGGATAGATGCTTGAAAATGGGGTATAAGATATATCTTAAATGGGAGGAATTATAATATATAATTTTATTATATTAGGAGATTGGAAAAATCAAGAGATTAAAACTCAATGAAATAATACTAAATAAAAAACCATATCATAAATTATATATAATGTGAAGAGATAAGGATAAAATATTCCAATATAAAAAGAAAAAACAATGATCAAGATACACCACAATAAGAGTCTGTGTTCCTATGTAATTAATTTACTATACATTAGGAGTAATCCACTTCCATATGTGAGAAATAATTTATATACATAGGTTTAGAAAAAAGTTTTTCACAGTAGAATTATACCAATTTCATTTATAAATATTATAATAGAATATAATAATGAACCCATTTAGAAAATGATAAAACCATCATGTAGATAAATTGATCATCTCTACATACCATCCTAACTATAGAACACTCACCATTAATCAAAATCAATATATTGAAACTTCTTATGATTCATATAAATATTAATGTAACCTAGAGCACATTGCCTCTGATTTTTTGCCCTCAAAACCCAACATCAAATATCAAGGAATTCCCACCTCTTCCATAAAACATATCCCAATTCACCACCCTAGAAAATGGTCACAACACATTTCAACAAATAAAAACTAGTCTGTCACTCCATGTCCATTTACATTACCTTGTGAGTTGGTTACTATGTACATGGAGCACATTGAACATTACCCCTCCTCATACAATGCATGAACAATACCATAAGCCATCCCATAGAGAGATCACAACATATATAATGGACCCACTACACATAAACATCAAATCATTCAAATAAAAAATAGTGTAATCACACCACCTCTGCTTTATTCAAAATTAATCCACCACGATCCATACATACCTATCTCACATTAATGTGTGATTATAAAAGAGTGGTTTTCTAGTTATCCATCCTAAAAATCGTGATCTTTTCATATAACCCCCTTATACATGCCTGGGTTCCCACACATGGTTCCTAACATGGGTGGCACACATGTAAGATGTCAATAGGAATATAAAAAGTACATATTTATATACATACAGAGAACCAACATGTGGTTCATTAAAAATGTGTAAAAACAAACACATAAAAATATCCAATTTAGATATAACCATTAAATTGAGAAAACCACACAAGAAGACATAAAACGCCTACCACATCCAATGTTTCATTAAAAAACAATTTTATCATTCCAACCATTTAATTCATTATCCTTTTCATTCATATCAAAAAAATAATTTACAATTTAATTTTAAAAAACACATTTGTAGCTACCACAACACGAAATCATACGATGATTAACTCCCCATACTCATCTGGATATATAACCCCATACCACCACCACCATGATACACTAACATTATACAACATTGGAAAAAACAATCACATCACCAACCCCAAAACATGGCCACACAAACCAAAAACATAACCACCCCACTCCCTTACCAATTAAACCAATCACATCACCAATCCATAGAACAAACACTCAAACCCATCACATAATTTTCCCACTTCATGACCGTAAAATGAAATAACATCTTCACCACACATGACGACTAATCAAACCCATCATCCATACATCAAAACCACACAACACTAATCAAAATCACAGTTACCCCAAAAATTTCAGATCACATAAATTTTTTAATATTCATTCATCATGTGTGTTTCTCACATTCCACATCCATTTTAGTGTACTCATATATAGACCCTGTTTATAATGTGAATCCAATTGATTTTATTTTTTTGGTAATTAATAAATAAAATTTAATGTTATATAACATCCACCTAATTACAATCGGCTAACAAAAAATATCAAACATGAGGAAACAATTACCCCTATGACCATAATTTTTAGTGGAGTTTTAATCTGGTAAAATCTCCATAATGAAATAATAAAATTCCTATAAATACATGTTAATTGAAAATTATTTTAATTTAAATTAAAATTATATATTGCAGTATCAAGGGTGTGACAATATAAAATAACCCCATATATTTAAACGTGCGTAGACATCCCACAATATTCATAAATAGAGATATTATTTACTCCCTACATCATTAATAGATTTTTCAACTCACTATGTGCTACTTGGAAAATAATAAATTATTTAAAACCAAAACTTATCACACAAAAAATGATCAAAATATATCAAATCATGTTCTAAAAAAATTTAGAACACAAAATACAGCCATAATAATAGAACAATGCCTTAGGAGTTCCATGATGAAGAACACATGAGAAACAATGCTGAATATATGAGATATTTCATATATATCCAATAAAAATCATTAAAACCAAGAATCATTAATGAATGAGAATGGATGAAAAATAATAATTTGACCAATATGTTACACTCAAAATTAGAGATGGAGGTATATGGCCGAATTAATTTAAAAAATTCTGAAAATGAAATAAAAAATATTTAACCTACCCTTTTCAAGAGGTGACTATAATATTCACATTATGAATTCCTTAGGGATGAAATATTAAAAGTTATGAATCCATTAAATTGATTAAAAAATTCATAATTATGGTTTCAACAAAAATATAAGTCTCCTCGTCATGAAATAATTTAACATAAGTAACTAAAAATTCACAATGTCAATCTATTTCACAAAACCCCTCTAAAAACACAAACAAGATTGGAAACCAACTGGCTATAGATGTTGTGAATAAGGAAATAATGTCATGAATCTAGTATATGATATGAATAACCTATTTCATAACTCTTGATTCTCTAATCTCCTCTAAAACCATATGGTTCCTCCACTGAACACATCTAACCACTATAACAGGCAATCTATCTAGCTGACATGGAATGAACTATTACCCGATTGTCATTATAAAAACAATAAAATTAATTGAATAATATTTAATTGAATATATAATATTTAAATTCCATTAAAATAATTAATTAATATGTGTTGGTTTAATTTATATGTATAATAATACGTTGTGCGTATTGAATGGAAATTATTGAATATGTTCTTTAGAAGAAAATAATGGAGCTTATACCTCAGTTGTGTAAAATGATGAATCATTTGTAAATAATGATTTTTTATATTATTAAAGTAATAATAATTTACATTAATATCATATTAATGAAATTTGAATTTTATATGAAAGGAAATGATTTTTTTATAAAAATATTAATTTTCACTATTAACAAAAAAATCAACCATTTTTATTAAAAGAAAGAAAATTAAGAATATGTTAACATTGAAATACTAATTTAAACATTTATATTCATATCTATAGTGAAAATTAATATAAATAGTAAAAATTATCTACAATTAATATGTAAAATATATAGTATAAAAAGAGAAGACAAAACATATTGAATGCGTAAAATGAGTTTACTAGTAACTATGAGATTATTTATTATCTAATAAGTAATATATATGTATTTTTTAAAAATACTATAAATATTTTTCAGAATGCGTTTATTATTATTCATTCATTTATATTTAATGGATATGATTTAATGTATAATTATATATATGTTCATTGACACCCTATGTTTCATGTACAATATTCAATCAATTATATCAAGTTTATTTTAATATAAATACATAGTAAATTTTGGTATGGTGATGTGAATTTTTTATAGATGATATTTAAACTAATTGATTAAAAAAATTAAATTAATAACATTGATGGAGTATTGAGTTCTGTTTTCATAGAAATTAGTTATATAATAAATTAATATAATATAGAAATCGTAATCATATCTATTATACAAACTTTTTGAAAGAGTGTGTTGTTATTCCATCATTGGACACCTCAATACTAGTAATTTAATTTCGTCATTAATCAATAGAATTGGGAAAAATGATCCCTTATAGAGGTAAAGAAAAGTAAACTTGACATGAACGATCATCATGGATGATCCTAAGGTATAATAGATGATAACTAAAACATGTACATGAAAAAAATTGAAATTCATTTATAACATAAAAATGATACATTTATAAGAAATTTACACATTTTTATCACTATAGTAATAAAATTATTACCATTTCGATTCATCAAGGTATTACCAAATATATCATGTCATTATATTAATTCTTAACCTAGTAGATTTTAGTCAAATCAAGATGAAGAATTTATCTAACTTAATTCAAGTCATCCATATCAATCATAAAAAATAATATCAATATTAACCATTGGAAATTTATAAACAATTTTATATAAAATTATATATTAAATGAGGTCTTAAATATATAAAAATTTAATAATTTTTATCCCTTGAAAAGTGCATATGGTTTCAATAAATTTAGATATCCTATGAATAATTTAATTTTATATTAAGGAAAATATATCTTAAAAATATGATGTTATGGTGTACATGATATTATAAATTTTCATGTGAAATTTTCAAATTCATTAATAAAATTAGAAAACATGATTAATATACATTGAGGATTATCGAAAAAGATTTATTAGAAAGAAAAATTGTTTCTATTTTCAAAAAAAATGTAATTAGATAAAAAAATGTGTATATAAATAATTTAATTCATAACATAGATTAAAACCCAAAAAATGGTACATGAATGGAAAGGAGGAATTGGATAGTTCCCATTGCATGAGATGTAACATAAAAAAAATATTTGATAGTGAATAATTAGGCACATATTGTCAACATATATACACATTAGAGTTAGTAAAAAGAAATAATGTAGGGTTTAATGAATTTTTAGTGGTGGGTAAAGGCTTGAATTTTGGTATTAATAGTAAATTTAGAGGTATTATTTAAAAATTACTAAATATAGGCCTTGGTATTTTAGGATATTAATTTTTGGAAAACCAAAGGAATACAAAATTTGTTAAACATGGTTAACTGTTAAATGAAAGTGGTTTTATTATTATTTAACATTAAAAAGTAATTTCAATATTATATATTACTTTTCATATGAATATATAATGTTTCAACTAAATATTTTATTCCAAAACATAGTTTAATTTTAGACATTAAATGGCATTGTAAATGTTATGAAAATAATATTACTTTATAAAAATACAGCGTATTAGTTAAAAAAATTATTTTATGTCAAGGATATAGTTTTATTAACTATAAAAAAATTATTATATAATTATAATGTTATATATAAAAAGAAACAAAAAACTATATTGGAACTATTAAAAGAATATAGTAATTTAAAAAATTCCTAAAATTTACACAAACGTGTTTAGAAATAATTATTACAAATATAATATATATATTTTCATTGTAATTTCCAATTTTGGATAATTTTATCCTTTGAATGATTATTCCTTATTTATTGTCAAAAATCATATTTAGTGAAATAGTAAAATTTCTAAAACTTGTAAAAATTTACTAATTAATTATAAAATTATATTATCATTTAAATTTAAATAATTATTTTTTTAATTAAATAATTCATCAGATTATATTTTATATAGAGTAGATAAATTTTTTATAAAATAGTATGTATTTTCTAAATTGAGAGTTAGACATTATTTGTATCAAAATATATATATATAATAATTTCAGATTTAAATTAGAGTATTTTATTAAATAAAATAATATTTAATATGTAATTATATGTAATAAAATAAGAATTTAATAATGGAAATTTATAAATTATTCTATTATGGACTATATAAATATCCCCATTTTAAATTAGCGTAGTCTCTATGGTTATGATTTTCAACATTTTTAGTATCATGGAGTGTCTCCACTAACCATGACCTAGTGGTGATATCCACCACCATGAAATTATACTATTTTCAATTTCATTCATCCATTACTTTTTAAATTAATTCATAGGCTCATTTAAGGGTGAAAACCAGTGATGCTACCGCAATCAAATGATGTTGAAAATGGGAATAAAAAACCCTAATCCATATGATTGACTAAAATGTTACTCAAATCTACCTAAAATATGTTTCATTATTCACATTTATAAAAACATATTCTAACATTTACATAAATAATAATTGTTACAATGAATAATAATTATGTTGACTGATTGTGATATAATAGTAATGTAACTATCTTATCATGTCCAAATAATTTAAAATTATATCCAATATATATATGCCAACACATAAATATTTATTACATCATTACACAAGTTTTTTAAAATTCCTTTGATGAATTTTATTATATTCCTAATTTTCAATTTTTTTCACTTTTCATTGTATAAAGATTAATCATTGTAAATTTCAATCATGTGGAGTACACCATTTCATGGTCTATTTTATTGATTTTATAGAACTATAATAGACATATATAAATTAATGAATACTAATAAATATTATATAATATTTATTATTTTAAATCTATCAATATGTACTTCCATTGTAAAATATAATAAAATATTATTTATGAAAGTTAATTTTTATATTAATCATAGAAACTATTTCCAAGAATTTACATTCTCCCACATAAAAAATATCATCCTCAATATTATTATCCAAAATCAATAAAAATTAATAAATTTCCACATCATTTTTAATTTATCTTATCTTGTATCATATTTATAATTTTAATTTATTAAAAATTATTTTTAAATTCATGTTTTAGTTTTATTCAACACATTGTCCCATTTATCACCAATATAGATCTGTTCGTATACATATTATTGATCATGTTAAAATTATATATGAATTTTTTCCAGAATATTGGATGGGTCTGACATTTAATTTCATAAATGAGACTCAAGGAAGATGATAAGTTTATTTTAAGGATTTTTTCATACTAAAAATTGATATGAAATTGATCCATACACTCTATAATATCTAATGTTCCAATTTACCATTGGCCATATTTACCCTTTTTTGAAACCAATGACCCATTTCTTGGTTTTCATTCTCAGTAATACACAATACATTGAATGAAACTATATTTATTTCCTTTTATAGTTTGCATTAATCTATTTTCAAATATTTGCATCCATAATATGTATTTGGAGAAAATTAATCTTTATTATAGATTAATTGAATTTTTTTAAAAAAATATTATTCCTTATACAACTTTATCATAGTGTGATGGATTTACAAAACTCTTAGTATCATTTTTTATGTTTCTATTTGAATAATTGATAGAAATTGGTTTTTATAGAAATTATATTATTATGATATAATAATACCATCTACATTGAAAATTCAATAATATTTCCATAACATGTTATTTAATGTTCCAATAGTCCCCCATGAAAATCCAAATATTTTATGATGAATGTTGATGATATGTTCTACAATAGATTTCAATGTATTTCAATGGATTATATAGAAAATATATTTAAATATTAGATCACTATTTGAAAAAAATGGATAGTTGTAGCACAATAAGTCTTATAAAATCATAAATATATAAATGATAATATTTATCAAGGGATATATATTTTAATTGAGTGATAAATTTGGTAGTTTTTAAAATCTATCATTTATTACACATATATAATTTTTCCCCTTTTATTTTATTAGATATCCACTAACAAATTAAATAATGACTTTTCCAAACATCTATAATAGTATGTGTATTTAGTGGAGAACTCATTAGATATTTGTTTATCTGTCTTATATTACTGACAAAGAAAACATCATACAATTTATTCAATAATATACATTTTCTTATTTCCTATCAATAATAACCTCAATAATTATTTTTATTTTTTTCTACAGAAGTTAATATAAAATAAATAGTTGTGAGATAATCCATTAATTAATTAACTTACAATATACAATATGAGATATATATATTTATATCAATATAATAAATCAAAGTACTCCCAAATGATCATCATTGGACACATATTAATTTCTATTTTTCTGGAATTCTATAAATTTTTTACATAGATCTTCTTATGGTGATTTATTTATCATTTACAATAACGATGGTTTTGAAATAATTTGGGGAATTGAATTGGTGATGCCCCTTACCATATGAATTCCATGTCTATTATTACCAAATAATTGATTATTAGGCCACCTTCAATCCTCAAAATCTTATGAACTATAATGTATTTCTATCTGAATAAATAATTGAATATTTTTGTCTTACATAGATGATAATTGATAAAAATATAATATTTCATAAGGAGTTCCATAAAACTTTTGTTATGCCATATTTATTTCAATTTATTTGAATATTTACTTTACTATTACGTGGTAAGTTAATATATCACACTTCTTCTCAAAATTATATATTCTCTATATCATTAAGCCAAAGATAATTATAGATACATGATGTTATTCTCTAGGATAATTAATTCATAAAGTGATTACTATCATAATTAAAAGTTTTTCCACTTTTCATTTCTCATGAGTACACATCCTTCTCCATTTTGTTCTTAATTACTATAAATGAAAAATCCTTTCATGATAAAGGGTAATTTTAGTCCATTTTCCCTCAGAAAATCTTAATTATTCGGTCAAAACATTCACCATAACAGTTTTTCCAAATAAACATGATTCCCTTTTGATATAACATGATTAATGGATTAAAAATAGATAAAATTATAATAATAAAAATTATAAAATTATGTGACATACAAATGAATCAATATATATTAGTTAAAATTTAAATATATGGCCTTAACTCAATAAATATAGCTTTTGCCTAATCCACTGATATTAATTCATTAGTTAGGATGTTCCCTATTAATGAGATGTGTTTTAACAATAACCCACATAAACTAACGTTTCAATAAATATTATCTTTCATATATTTTTGAAATATAATACATTGATGATCCCCAACCTCATCATGTCTTTTGAAATATATCATAATATACTCAATAAATACTTGAAAATTTTTATCATGGTAGTCCCTATAAAAAATTATTCAAATCTATAAATATAGAAATAACTATTATAAAGTCATGGGAATAATGAAAGAAATTATTCCAATTTCACATTTAGAATATAGTTCTTTGGATATCATCTATATCTCCATCAGATGACTGTATCTTGATTAGAATTCAGTTATAGAATGGAATTTATCACCATAACATTAGTTATAAAAATCATTATTCCATGGTTATGGGTATTTTTTATTCACTATTATCTCATTAAATTCCATACAATTATTTTATATATGCAATGTTTCATACTTTACCATTATAAATAGAATATGTTCTCTCAATGGTGAAAAACATTTTTGAATAAAACCCTTCTCCAAAAGATGATTAATGTACCTCAATAGTTCTTAAAAATTAAAAAATAACACACTGCATAGTTTATTTAATATTGACATTACACTATAGATGAGTTCAATTGGGAACACTACATATCATTTTCGATGACATAATTATAACTATTTAGGATGTACATCATTGTATTCCAAAAAAATCTATATGACTCTTATCTATAAAAATATTCATTCATCAAAATCATCACTAATTATCACAACAATGTCAGAAAAAAGGAGTTAGTTATTTAGAATAAATGTGATTATAAATAAATATGTTGAGGTTTAATAGATATTTTAAATTCCAATCAACATAAATCTATTTATTATATTGTTGAAAATTTTAATACACATTTAAAACCAATCGATGTTATGTATAATATCAAACTCTTCGATTTAAATAACCATGTGTTTTCAGATGGAGTTTACCCACCAACATTAATAGGGGAATATCAATATATTATTTATTACTGAAAAATATATCTTTTTGATTTAAAATAAAAATATTACACATCTATTTCTGTTATTAACATGATAATAATGATAAATAAAAATTAAATAAAAAATTATGGAACTAAAATCATTCATTATACTAACTATCATTGAGTGTACATTGAGTATACCAAGTAAAATAATATTTATACCCTTAATATCATTTATCATATTTTAATGATCAATAAATTTCACCCATAAGATCTATTTTTGGTTTATGGTGTCTTCAAACCATTAAATATTTATTTTATAATTTTCTCAATAAATTCAAATAATTCCCAGAAATAAATCATTTCACTACAAGGTATTCATGTACAATATACCAATTGAAATTAGAATTAAAATATTTTCAAATTATGCATCCATGTTTTTTTCTAATGCATCTTTTTATCACTAAATTTCATCCTAATAAACCCTTCAATGGAGAAAATTTCATGTAATAAAAATCCAACATTGGATCCATATATAGATCCAACCATGAAAAATCTATAAGAATTGAATCCAACAACTCAAATTTATTTTCGTGATTTCATTGAGATATATTAATTTTAAATGTTTAAGAAATAATTAATGATAGTGAAAAATTAAAATATTACTTTGTAATTTATAAACAACAACTATGTAACAATTTCATTCACAAAAAACAATAATACATATCATGATTTATTTTCTTGAAATAATAATAAAAATTCTATATAGTTCTACTCCTAGTCTGACATCATCCCAAAAAACTTATTCAAATAATTTAAAAGCCTATAAATCTTAAAAATGTAATGGTATGGTATATATTAAAAGAATTCATGTAACATATTAGTCTATGGATACATATAATAAATTTGAATCCTAATTTTTTTTTATTATCAAATAAAAATTTTATTATTTAAAAAAGAAACAACCCTACTAAAATAGTTTCCTAAAATTATTCATAAGATATAAGAACAAAAAAATATCAAAAAATTGAATATTTTTAATCTTTAATTAAAAAATAGATTTTTATGTTGTTATAAATTTCACAATTAATATGTAATGTAAACGTTTTTTAAAAAAAATATCATTATCTTACATTGTAAAATCATTTGATTTTAAAAAAATATGATGAATAGCTAAATCATATAGGTAAATTGGTACATCATATTAGTGACACTATTGAAAAAAATATTACAATCAACCTTATAATTATAATAACCTAGATGGTAAATTACAGTAATATCTTTGGAGAAACAAATAACATGATAACCTTATCCCATTACCCAATTTATAAAATTGTAAAAACGGTCTTAAACATCAATTTGGTGGTTTTTCCACTTTGGGGAGAAGATTGGAATATATACTGTTCACAAAATACTCAAAATTTTATTTACACATAATGAGTATAAAATATGCCAATGATGATTGTTAGATCTGACCAATGACTATGACTACTCAATCCATTACCAGCCTTGGAAAACGAACAAGGTGGAAGATGCTCTATGTATAAAGGTCCCAGAAAATATATTATTGATGAGAATTATAATGTATCCAATATTCTTAGATTTGAGAAGATGGAAATGGGAATCATAAATAAGGGAACACCATCAATACTATCTCTAATTATTGGTATACCATATATTTTGTAATTGTTAATGGATTCTCAAAGGGATGATGTGGGAATTTAGAAGAAAGAAGAATCAATCAAAAATGGTATATCCACGATGATAAATATTAATGGAGACAGAATTGTGATATCTGGGTCAATACCATGTGATCCATCCCATCAAAGTTAATGACTAAACTTTTGGATGATGCACATAGTTTGAATTTCTACCTTCTCTAAGGAAGCATAATGATGTATCAGGATCTATGATAGCATTATCTGTATGATAATGTGAATAAGGGGGTCACTGATTATACATCATAGTTCCCATTATATAGGAAAGTTATGGCTATGTGGATGAAGTATAAGGGTATGGTGCAACCATTTCCCATTCTAACATGTAAATATATAAACATTACCATAGACATTTCACAAAAATTTTGATTTCAATCAAATGAAGCAATGCTATCTGGGTTTTTGTGGATTATCTTAAAATGTCTTCACACTTCTCATAAATTAGATAGAATTTCACATTGGATGGACAATAACATATATATAAAAGATAAGTGGAAAGGTTTCATGGAGTTGTACTATCTATTGTATCTGATCAAGATCCAAGATTCGTCTGTATTTTCTAGAATAGCCTTCAACATGCTCAAAATACTATGAAAGACATATGTACATCTTATCAACCTAAAATATAAAGGCCAATATGAGAAGACAATCCAAACACTTGATTTCATGTTGAGATAATTCTCAACGGACATCAAAGAAGGATGGGATCAAGTTATTCCTCTCATTGAGTTATCATACAATAACAGTTTCCACTCAACCATCCAAATGGTACCATAATAACCCATTTTTGGGAAGAGTTTTAGAAAAATTTCTTGTTGGGATGATGTTGGGAGAAATAAAACCTAGGTCCATAAATGGTCAATGAAATGGTGGTTAAGATTAAGACTATCCAGTAGCACATTAATCATACTTAGTGTCGACCAAATATCATTGTTAATAATCATCAATAGACCTAGAGAATGATTATTGAGACAAAATAATAATTCAAATATAACCATGAAAGAGAGTTATTAGATTTTCTATGATGTTTTGGCATAGTCCATGGTTCATCAGTCCTTTTGAGATCCTTGATCGCATTGGAGAAGTGGCATATCAACTAGCACTCCCACTAAACATGTCTCATGTACATGATGTATTACACGTACCTCTCTGGAGTAAGTACAATCTTATCCCAACACATGTACTGAAAACAAAGGTGGTACCATTCGATAATGAACTTTCATATAATGATAAGTCAGTGAAGATCATGGATATTATAGAAAACTTTCTGCGAAATAAGACAATACCCCTTGTCAAGGTGTTGTGGTGAAATCTCAAGCTTGAAGTGGCAATGTGGGAATCAAAGGAAGTGATAAATAAGTGTCTCCCTAATCTAAACTAGTATGGGAAAAGGAAATTTTGAGGTAGAATTTTCTTAATGGGGGGATGATTTTAATGACCAAGTATTTTTTTAATAAAAATTCCCCTTGATCAAATTACTTGTCTTATTATGTAAAATGGTTATATAAAACAAATTCACTTCCTTGGATTAATTTTTTTAATTTGTAACACCTCTATGAATTCTTACCATTGCTAATATAGCCATTGAATTGTAATCATGTGATTAGTATAAACATAGGTCTTTAACAAATCCAATTTACTCAGTCAAAGGAAGTGATTCCCTTATCATGGAAAATGGCTCCATACAATGACAAGTTATTGTAGCTTGAAATGGAGTAAGCATCTCTCAGATTTTTTGTTGACAAATCCCAAGCCGAGCATCAAAACTTTAAGATTGAACAAAATTCCTACTGCAGAAATAAATGATAATAGATTTTACCACCCGTACGATGTTATCTGGGCCACCCCAAGAGTCTGTCACCATCAAAAACCTTACCCATAGGACTTATTCAGGTGGTATAAGGGGTTATATAACAAGACCCAAGATCTATGATTATGGACATTATGTTTTTATAGAATAAAGATTATACATTCATTTTATTAATTTTAATTTTTTTAATTTTTTTAATATAAAAACAATATTTTTAGTAAATATTAAATTATGAAATATCTTTTACTGAAATAATGAATTTTTGAATCAGATAATATTTTAATAAAATATTACCACTAAATTAATTGTTAAAAAATATAAATGATCGTATATGTTTTATGAATACAATTGTAATTTTTTTAAGGTTTGAAAAATATTTTTTTTAACCCAGGAATTTTCCATAAATGTCGGTTTTTATATTAAATGTAAAAATTCACATATTTAAAAAATCATTTAGATAAAATGAATATTATTTTTTTATGTAGTACATCAAAATTATCTAATGGTTATTTTTTCATAATTTAATGAGATAGTCAAATATTTAGGTAAAAATTATACACCATTTAAATATATAATGTCTTTTATATCATCATAATAAACCAATAGTGAAGTAATAAAATAGTATAAAAAATATTTAGTGAATATAAGTTTTGTCCATTCAAATAATCTGATCTTACATTTGTATGATTAAATTTACAATGCCTTAGTGGACACTCCAACAGACATAAATTTTTTTGAGATTTTAAAATGATTTCCTTGAGACTGTGACTAACCACCTCATAAGAAAAATATATATTTTTTTATTTAAGGTAATTGGCCTTGTAAAATATATTGTTTCCACACTAATTTTGAAAAAGGACAAAATTCATAGTATGGTTTTTGGTTTTGACCAATTTAATGTGTCGGGTGAAAAAACTAAATAAAAAATAATTCCCACTTCTTTCCTATAAAAACCTACTAAATATCACATTCCTATTATCTAAAAACCGTTAAAGATGGATCTATTTATTCCTCCCACTGCCTATAACCCTCTCAAGGTGAAAAATATCACAATAAGCCTTTTTCAAGCCTCTCATAACCCTTTGGGATCACAATTCTATGTAAGGGATCCTAACTTTCCTTCCTTTTTATTTATATCAATGCTTCCTTATATTTTTATACACTTTTAGATTCAATTACAAATGTTGGGTTATGAGTTCACACGTCCCCTATACTTCCATTTTTATGTTTGAATGATGAGGGACCCCTTCTCTATCATTAAAGCCTCCCATGTACACCCGTTACCATTCTTAAATTTCGTAAGTGATTTCTTCCTTTCTCATTTTTTTCCAAATTTAATTATGTTATTATACACTTTTATTTTCAATTAAAACTATTGTGGTGTGATATCTATCCTCTACCATACATCCCTCCTTATATTTTATAGAATACTTACCAATTTCTCTCTCATTAATTGCTCCCATGTACACCAATTACCATATCAAAATTCGGTAAGGAATTTCTCTTTTCTCATTTACATTCAAGAAATAAATTTATATTATGAATCTAAATTCAATTAAATATGATGGTATATTATGATAAATCACCCAATTACAATCCATAACATTTATAAATTATGATAAACCACTTTCTCTCTCATCAACCCATTTTAGGGTTTCTATTTGATGCCGTTATGCTGTCGTAGTTACACCAAAATTGAACATGCCAAAATCATCGTGTAAGTGAATACCATATCAATTTCATTATCAATGGTATTAACCTTCAGGTAGATGTATTTATGGATTGAGTAAATACATTTAATTATTCCACATATATTATTTTTATAGTAAATTATAATTTTTAATGAATCCTATTTGAATGATTAATGTTGCAAATTTATACATGAAATGAAATTTTTATAAAGGGTGAGCCCTGATAGTGCTCCAATACAATGGGTAAAGATTTGTATCCTGATGCATCATGTGAAACGAGGGTTTACTTATGATAATTATTGTGAAATTAGGGTTTACTCATGATAATTCAAGTGCATTGAGGGTTTACCCATGCATCACGTTCCATATGTAACACCCCGAGATTTTATGAAAAATATTTTTTTAATTTCATTGATGTATTCTGTTATACACTACACCATGTTTAGCGTGTACTATAAGAAACACCGTATTATCTTGTTGTATATGCAACACTATTCTTGGCTCATGTTACACACAATTTCAAGTTTGTTTTGAGGAAATTATTCTACGCAACAATAGGAATAGATTTTTTTAATGTAAAAATGAAGTAAGTTTTGATTATGTTATACGCAACAACAAACGTGGCTTTCACTACACGCATCCCTAACCTGGCTAGCATTACACGCAATCAATACCTTCTTGGATATCGTGTGTAGTATGCAATACCAAGTTTCACTAAATAATTTATTATTATAATATTATTATGAACTAGCAGTTATGAATTGTATAACCCACTTTTTGAAATTTTAACTATTTTATTTTTACAAATGGACTTCATATTTAGATTCGGAATATCAAAATTAGCCAGTGGTGATGTTTTGGTATTTTTTTGAAAATTTTCAATTTTTGATGAATAGTGAAACCACTGGGTTACTATTTAAAAACCGAATTTTTATATAAATAATTATTTATTTTATTTAAATTTATTTTAGGTCTAAATTTATAAATAATACCTATATATGTTCAATGTAATTTATTTGAGTCATTTTATAATAATTTTAAACATATAAATATTTTATTGAACATTTCACTGTCTTTTACCCACCTCCTAGGAGCGTTTGAAAATTTACATAAATCATAATTTTACCATTTCTATGAGTGTAATTTCGAAAATATGAGATACATTGTTAATATCAAGGAGTAAAATGTGGTTCAATAGGATAGAAATAATTTTTGGTGAATAGTAACTTTTTACTTTAATTTACCGCGGTTAAAAGTAAATAGTGTATTTAAGGGTAAAAAAGATATTATTATTACCCTAACAAATGTACTAATTCTACTAGATAAGTGTAATTCGACCAAAAACATCCTTAGGAAAAATATATTACCATTTAGGTCCACATGGATTAGATTAGGACATTTATTATTAATTTATTTAAAGAAGGGTTAAAATAGTTAAATTCAATGTTTAATAAATATATCTATTTTAATTTAGGGTTAAAAATATGATAAATTGGACTATAAATATTCATTAGAAATATAATAATATTACATACATAATAATATTTTATTTATAATTTTTAGACATTAAATAAGTTAATTTAATTATGACACAATGATGATTTAGTAATTACCATATTAATGAAATATTAACATAATTGATGTTATAAATACACAAAAAATGTAATTTGATGCTTTTGATGCATTCAACTAATTTTATAGGGTAATATGACATGTTATTATTGATTTAATTTATTTTTTTCTAACTAGTCATGCTTTTATGATTTTCAAAAAAATCAATAACCAAATATTGTCAAAATTGACATAAAATAGTTCTTAAAAAAATATTATATTAATAATTGTTATTATATTACTAAAAATCTAAGGTTTGTCCGAGATACTTATATAATTATATTAGTATCATTAATGGACCATTGGGGTCTCTTGTAAGTATATGGTATGTTTATTAACTATATAATATAAAAATACAAAGTGACATGGTAAATGTCAATCTAATTAGCTAAGAATTAAAACTAAAAGATAAGGTTAATATAATGACCCAAACCTATAAAAAATATATTGGTTGAGAGGATTTAGACTCATCCACACATTAACATCTAAATAAATCAATTTTGAGCTATTATAAACCTTATATGACTTTAATATAAAATAATATTTTAATTTTTTTCAAAGGTGCCCCCCTCCTCCGTTATAAAAGGGCACCCCTTCCCTTTTCCCTTCACAACCTATTGAGCCTTGAAGCTCAGCCAACCCCTGAAAATTCCTCTTCCCAACCTCTCTATTTTTATCATAGAGGTTTTGGTCTTCTCGAAATACCAACTCTAGTGCCCTAATAAGAAGTTTAAAAGAGGTGCGTCGAGGAAGAGGTAATCTCTTCTACTGATTCTTTCAAATTTTCATTCTTCTTCAAATTATTCTTATTAAGTTTTTTGATTATAATTTAATAACATCAGTATCACTAATATAACCATATGTTATTATAAATATGAAAAAACCAAATTTCACCTTCTATCCATCCTACGGAAAATGAAATCACTGCGCGTGCGTACGTACAGAATACCGTCTCCACACCGTGGAGTAATATGTTATTCCACCACCTGCATACATGGATTGTTATAATGGTGTAAAATATAACTATATATGATTTTTATATCATCATACTGATTCTATGATATTATATCATCCACTACAGTTCAATTCAATAAATATGGTAATGATATCATTGCTCGTGCGTACGTATGGATTACCATATCCACGACACGATGAGATTCATTTTCCTTGATAACAATTTAAGAATGATTATAAAGTATATATAATAAGTAATCATGAAATATATGAAAAAATTATGCTACTGTATTTATGTGTATATATATTTATTTCATCTACATAATTCCATTCAATTCAATAAGGAAACGAAAAACAACATTCATGCGTACATACGGCCCACCATCTCCATGAACGTTGTATTTATTTCCATTTATCAATCTATTATATATATGTATATTATGAATATATATTATATATAAATCATGTTTTATGTTCTACAATTATGTAATCATGATCTATGTAATAATATTAATAATGTCATTTCAAAACACGAACGATAAATGAAATGATTTTACCCAAAATGATACATGAAAATTGAATTGACAAATGAATGGATAATATAAAGTTATAAGTTAATCATATGTGATATCATAAATATTATTATGGTTATGTTAAAAGTAAATAATATGTTTAAACATACTATACAAGAGTCTCGTACACATACATATCAAAATTGGACATAAGTTAAGGGATAATTTTGCAATCTAATTTTTATCCGAGATTGCTTATACGTAAGTATTTACTGGGGTTATATTTTTTTATCAATGTCCATAATATTTTTTTTCATAAAGTGTTTAATATTATTCCATGTATGTTTAAAGTCATTTTTTCCCCTCTTTGACTTTTACATTGTGCTATGTAATGAATCTTTCTTTTATTTACCCTACGTTGAACTTTTTGACTTTTCTTACAAAAGTATGAGGAGAATGTTTTTTTAACTTATACGGAATGGATGGATATTTACGGTTTCATAACACCTTATTTTCAATAAGATTAATCTACAAGATATAATGAATATTTTTAAAAAAATCTTTTGCTTTTAAATTTTCATGGAATTTTGTGAAAAAAATTGATTTTGAAAAAGAAAGGATATTTTACTCAAAAATTATTTTCAAGTGTTTTATCAAAACAATTTTCCATATAAGATGACATTATTTCATATGTGTATGCTTCAAGTATAAAAAATATATGATTTTCATGGTTTCAATTTTCTAAGGATGAAATGATATCCATTTGATTTATATGGATTATGTTATGATGGGATGATGTTTATGAAACCCATTTTATTATTTGGTTTATGATGAATGATTTACGTTTATGTAGTGTCACACATATGATTGATTTCAATATGAGATGGGTGAGACCTATTTCTCCCTCCAATTCATTGGGTAATGATATATATCTCATGATATAGACATGGCTGGACGGTAGGTTAATCAGGATCGGTGATACCTGACTGGAACAAGGAGTGAACTCGATTCAGAATGGGACTTTATCCACTAAGATGGTATTGGAAGCAATGAATTGGCTTCTATGGAAATAATATCATGTGCTTAATGTTTTTTCACACTTATAAGATTTTATTACCATTCTATTTTATCATGATTTATGTTCCATTATGATCTATGCCTTATGTACTTCCACGTTTTATGTCATTGCTCATGATTTTGATTTTAAAACATTACATTCATGTTTTTTATGTTCAAAAGTATATGGTTTTTTTATTTTCTCTATGCTTACCCATACTGAGCATTTGAGCTCACCCTTTATATGTTTTATTTTCCCCAGGATATAAATAAATGTTTTAGGTATGAAAACAAAAGGGGGAGATCTTTATCAGAGATTTTGAAGATCTTTCACCACGATTAGAAGATTATGTTCCGAGTTTCCAAAGACACTAAACTATTACGGTCCTTGTTTGTTTGTTTTCTTATGTATTAATTATTCCACAAAAGTAACGTAATTATTATGTACATCAAGCTTTGGGAATCTACATTTGGTATCAGAGGAAAGGTTTAGTCCACCGTTGGAAACCATGATCCTAGAATTTTAGTGAGATCCCTATAGATATTTTTAAGGTATTTCTAGGGATGTCCCTAAGGTTAATTATAAGTATAGGTTATAATATTATAATTATGGTAACGATGTTAGAATTAAACCTAAGATGTCTGATATTGAAGTTACTCCCCCTTGATTATGATTTTGGCCTCTCACACTATTATTTTTGGGTTTTAGAAAATTATTGGAAACAGGACGATTCACGATAATGGAGGATATGATGGACAATGGAATGATATTTTTCATGATCAACCAAATGAAATATGATCCGGAAGGGCACATATCGTTATTATGCCTAATCATAAATCTCATAATATGATCAATAATATCAACTTTGGTATATTTCCTAACTCTGCTAATAAGAGAAAGATGGAGTTTCATGAAGATCATAGAGGAAAAAAGTTCAATTTCCCTCATTTAAATCATGAGTTAAGAGGAATCAGGGAGAATGATTCAAAAGAACTAGAATATGATTTGGGTGTGGAAGATTAGGACACAAAGCTAGTAATTATAATGGAAAAGGATCAGTTAACACCATGGACATGGATAATGGTATTGATAAAACATCAACAATGGTTAAGTGCTTTAAATGTGGAATGTACTGACATTGTGCAAACCAATTCCCTAAGGGAAAATATCATAGAGAATCATCATGGCCATATGGGTAGTATTTATTTAGATGATGATGAAGAGAATACAAATGATATATAAGATGGAATAAATTATGAGTCTTAGTGAGTGGTTTAAGAAGGTGGTGTAATGATTGTATGTTTATAAAGAATAATATATGGTACAAGGGAATAAAGAAAAATCTAGGGATTGTTACACTATTGTATTTTCTTAAGTTTTGAACGTATATTTTGAATGGCACCAGTAACAATGAAATGTTATTCAAATATTTTTGGAAAGAATCTAATATGTGCATAATGAAGGGATAAGGAGATAATGAAATGTTTGATAGAAATAATTATCTCCTGACTAATATAAAGAAAATGTTATATCATTAGTTGAATATATAGATTTTTTGGGATTTTGGTATATGGAAAGAGTTACCTTGTGACAACATTCATGTTTACACTATGGTTTCAGAGAATAAATGATTTAGGTATTCACATGTTTGGAATGTGACCAACAAGATATATCTTATGATATATGGGGCATAAATGATTGTATTCACATGCTCAGTAGATGACATTTCTAGTAATTGTTTTCTTTATACTATGAACTTGTACAAATGTTTTTTGAATAAGCCTAAAAATTGGAATGAATTATGTTATACATAATATAGTATTGTTTATGGATAGAACTTATTTAAATTTTACTAGAGTAATGTTATTATAATGTAGTTTTAGAAAAAGGGACAACCTGTAGGACATGTGACAACTCGTCGCGGAAGACATGGATATGGGAATCGAACACACAACTGAAGTGCGATAGGAATTTATTTCCAACCACTAGCCTACATAAAGTCCTAGGTTAGTAAAAACTAGTTTTATTTTATTAAACGCTGTGATAGCTGAAGTATAAGTCCATTTTAACAACCATTTACAATTAATCTAAGAATTGATGGACTTCTTTATATTTAAGAAATTGTGCTAAAATTTTTGTGATAGAAATAGATGGAATGACTTATTATTATATAACATAATTTACTAACACTTCACAAGAAGAAAAGTGGAAATTTTTTGGGGCAAAAGCAATGGTGAGATTGTACCAAAATCAAGTATGTATTTCATTTAATTCAACAATTCTTAAACGTTAGGGAAATGATCTGGAAAATAAAAAATGTTGTCATAGTGCTCTTATATCTGATGAATCTGATGGTACTTTAGATTATCACAAATTTATGGCTTTGTGATTTTTGTCTTTTTCATAGCCATGTCCTCTACCACTCTTCATCTGAAGTTGATGGTTATATTTCTCTTCCATATCTATATCATCACCTATGTTCTACTATGTTGCAATCCATGGAATAGATAATTTGGGTAACCGTTTTGTTTCGTACATTATTATTTAATATAATGTCTTATTATTCCTTTTTACGATCTGGGTTTTTATTAAAGAAACTTTCATGTAGTAAACCATTTATAACCCCAATGAATTTCGAGGGCGAAATTCATTTCAAGGGGGGTAGAATGTAACAGACCAAGATTTTATGAAAACCATTCTTTTAATTTCCTTGATGTCTTCTATTATACACTACACCAAGTTTATCTTTTACTATATGCAACACCGCATTATCTTGCAGTCTACGGAACACTATTCTTGGCTCGTGTTACACACAATTTCAAGTTTAGCTTATGGAAATTATTCCTCTCAACATTAAGAATAAATTTTTTTAATGTATAAATGAAACAACTTTTGATTATGTTATAAACAACACAAAACGGTGCATTCACTATATGCATCCCTGACTTGGATTGCATTACACACAATCAAGACCCTCCTCGATAGCATGTGTAATACGCAATAGCATGTTTCACTAAAAATTTTATTATTATAATATTATTATGAACTACCCATTATGAATTTTAATAAAAACTTTTTGAAATTTTATAAATTTTATTTTTCAAAATGGACTTCATTTTTTGATTTGGAATAACGAAATTAGCCTAGGGTGAATTTTTGGTATTTTTCTGAAAACTTTTGATTTTTGATGAATTGTGAAACCACTGGGTTACTATTTAAAAACTGCCTTTCTATCTAAATAATTATTTATTTTATTTAATTTTATTTTAGGTCAAAATTGATACATAATACCTATATAAGATAAATATAATTCATTGGATTCATTTTATAATAAATTTAGACATAAAAACATTATTTCACTTTTCACCGTCTTTTACCCACTTCCTTGGAGAGTTTGAAAATTTACATAAAACAAAATTTTACGGCTTCTATGAGTGGAATTTCAAAAATGCGAGAGACACGGTTAATATAAAGGATTAAAATGTGGTACAATAAGAAAAAGATAATTTTTTCTGAATAGTATCTTTTTCTTTTTATTTACCACGGTTAAAAGTAAATAGGGTAATTAAGGGTAAAAGTGATATTATTATTACCCTAAAACATGTCCTAATTCATTTGGATAAGTGTAATTATACCAAAAACAACCTTAGGAATAAAATATGACCATTTAGGTCCACTTTTATTATATTAGGAGATTTATTATTAATTTATTTAAAGAAGTGTTAAAATAGTTAAAAACAATGTTTAATAAATAAATCCTTATAATTTGGGGTTATACATAAGATAAATTAAACTATAAATATTGAATAGAAATATAATAATATTTCATACATAATGGTATTTTATTTATAATTTTTAGACACTATATAAGTTACTTTATTTATGACACAATGATGATGCAGTAATTTCCTTACTAATGAAATATTGACATAATTGATGTTATATATAAACAAATAAATGTAATATTTGACTTTTTATGAATTAAACTAATTTTATAGGTTAATATGACATGTTATTATTGATTTAATAACATTTTATCTAACTAATAATGCTTTTATGATTTTCACAAAAATCAATTACCAAATAGTTCCAAAATTGACATAATATAGTTTTCAAAACAAATATTATATTATTAATTGTTATTATATTCCTAAAAATCATAGGTTTGTCCAAGATAACTATATAATGATTGGAATATCATTAGTGGACCACTATGGGGTCTCTTGTATGTATATGGTATGTTTATTAACTATATAATATAAAAATACAAAGTGACATGGAAAATGACAATCTAATTAACTAAGAGTTAAAACCAAACTATAAGGTCAATATAATGACAAAAACCTATCTAAAATATAATGGCTGAAATTATTTCAACCCATAAACACATTAGGTTCTAAATAAATCAATTTGGAGCTATTATAAACCAAATATGACTTTATTATAAAATAATATTTTAACTTTTTTCAAAGGTGCCCCTATCCTCCTTTATAAAAGGGCACCCCTTCCCTCTTCTCATCACACCATTTATAGCCTTGAAGATCGGAAAAACCCGGCCAATTCCTCTTCCCAACCTCTCTAGTTATATCATAAAGGTTTTGGTCTTCTCAAAAGACCAAATCTAGTTCCCTAAAAAGAAGATTAAAAAAGGTGCGTCGAGGAAGAGGTAATCCTTTCTAACGATTCATTCATGTTTTCATTCTTCATCACCTTCTTATTATTTAGTTGTTTCATTATAAAGTAATAACATCAGTATAAATAATATACTGATATGTTATTATAAATATGAAACAAACCAATTTCACCTTCTATCCATCCTACGGAAAATGAAATCACTGCGCGTGCGTACGTATGGAATACCGTCTCCACGCCGTGGTATAATCTGTTTTTCCACCACACCCTTATTTGGACTGGTAAAATGGTGTAACTAATAATTATATATGATTATTATAAAATAATTATTATTCTATGATATTATATCATCCACTAAAATTCCATTAAATAAATATGGGAATGATATCATCGCTCGTGCGTACATACGGATTACCGTCTCCACGACGCGATTCGATTCATTTTCCATGTTAACAATTCAAGACTGATTATAAAGTATACATAATAAGTAATCCTGAAATATATTAAATAATTATGCCACTGGATTTATGTATATATATATATATATTTATTTATTTCATCTACTTATTTCCATTCAATTAAATAAGGAAACAAAAAACTGTGTTCATGCGTACGTACGACTTACCGTCTCCTTGAACGGTGTATTTGTTTCCATTTATCAATGTATTATATATGTATATTATGAATATATATTATATATAAATCATATTTTATGTTATGAAATTTTGTAATCATTATCTAAGTATTCATATTAATAATTACATGTCAAAACACAGACGATAAATGAAACGATTTTACCCAAAACGCTACATTAACATGGAATTGACAATGAAACAGATAATATAAAGTCATAAGTGAATCATATATGATATAATAAATATTATTATGGTTCTGTTAAAAGTTAATAATATTTTTAAACCTACTATATAGGAGTCTCGAACACATACGGAAAAATTGGACATAAGGTGAGGTATAATTTTGCAATCTCATTTTTATCCGAGATTGTTTATACATAAGTATTTACGGGGGTAATATTTTTTATCCATGCCCATAAATTTTTTTTCATAAAGTGTATAGTATTATTCCATTTATGTTTAAAGTCATGTTTACCCCTCTTTCACATTTACATTTTGTTATGTAAATAATCGTTCTTTTGTTTTCCCTATGTGGAACTTTTTGACATTTCTGACAAAAGTACGAGGAGAATGTTTTTTTAACTTATACGGCATAAATGGATTTTTACAGTTTCATAAAACCATATTTTCATGAATCTTAGTCTACAAGATATCATGAATATTTTCATCAAAATCGTTTTCTTTTACATTTTCATGGAATTTTGTGAAAATATAATGATTTTGAAAAAGAAAGGATATTTTACTGAAGAATTTTTTTCAAGTCTTTTATCAAAACCATTTTCCATCTAACATGACATTATTTAACATTTGTATGTTTCAAGTATAATTTATCTATGATTTGCATGGTTTCAATTTTCTTTTTATTAAATGATATCCATTTGTTTTATATGGATTATGTTATGATGGAATGATGTTTATGAAACCCATTTTATTCTTTGGGTTATGATGAATGATTTATGTTTATGTTGTGGAAAAAATATGAATGATTTCAATATGAGATGGTTGGGACCTATATCTCCCTCTAATTAATTGGGTAAATATTTAAATCTAATGAGATAGAAATGGCTGGAATGGTATGTTAATCCAGTTCAGTGATACAGGACTGGAATGAGGAGTGAACTCGATTCAGAAAGGGACTTTGTCCACTAAGATGATCTTGGAAGCAATGCCTTGGCAACTCAGGAAATCATATCATGTGCTTAATGTTTTTCCACACTTAATAGTTTTATTCCAATTCTATTTTATCATGATTGATGTTCCATTATGATCTATCCCTTACTTACTTCCATGTTGCATGTCATTGCTCATGAGTTTTATTTTTAAACATTATGTTCATGTTTTTTATGTTCAAATGTACATGGTTTGTTTTATTTTATCCATGATTATCCTTACTAAGAATTCTAGCTCACCCTTTATATGTTTTATTTTCCCCAGGATATAAAGAAATGTTTTAGGTAAGAAAACAAAAGAAGAATATCTTTAAGGGAGATTTTGAAGATCTTTCACCATAATTAGAATATTATGTTTCGAGTTTCCAAAGACACTAAACCATTATGGTCCTTGTGTGTTTGTTTTTGTTATATATTAAGTATTCCACAAAATTAAAGTAATGTCTATATATGTCAAGGTTTTGGACTCTACACCATAAGCCTTGTCTCATTCTAATATCATGTTAAATGTTGTCGCCACATCTCCACATTATGAAAATCATTCTTTATCATGCATTTATGTTAATGATTATATTTTGATTCAATTATATGACTATTTTTTATGGTGTATTTTATTCTTCATGAAATTCCTTGTTTACTCCCTTACTAGGATTTATAGCTCACCCATTCCTTTGGCATGTCCTTGGGTTATCCCATGAAATTCTAAGTACGAAAGAAATGTCGAAGTCATGAAATATATATTTTTCAATAATGATGTTTTATTTTATGTCTTATATTTTCAGGTAATGTTTCTAATTTCCCAATATAATAAACATTTTGATCCTCAGAGTTGTCTAAAGAGCATGATTATGAAATAAATCATGTATATGTGTTTAAAAAAGAGAAGGGTTGTTATATAATTCAAGGAGAACAATAGAAAAATTTTAAAAAGGAAGAATTTTACATATTAATACTATTATAAATATCCCGAAAATATATAATTTTTTTGAAAATGAATTGAATACATTATTCTACATATAATTTTATAAGATCCCATCATTAGGGTTATTCTTTTCCAAATATCCAAAAAAATGAAAAATATCATTACATTAATAGAACCTTACTATATATTTATTGACGGTGATGAAACCATGACCATGATCTATTTCCTTATAATGAAACAAAACCCCAAACATACAACATCATATTCATTTTTGGTATTACATAATATATTCTAGGGGTGTTATTTAACATAGTTATCAGAAACTAAAAAATATATTTCTATAACATAAGATTTACTTAATGGATTCAGCCTATTTTACATAAATATGAAAATATTTTTATACATGATTTCATTAAAAATATTACTAATTGAAAAAATACACTTCCTCCTTATTTTCAGTTAAATCTTGTTTCAAATTACATTAACATTCATGAGAGATCAAAATACTTTAGTAATATTATATTCAACATGAGTAAAATAGATTAATATGGGTATCGGTATCCTAGAAAATAAGTTTATGGTATCAGTTATAATCAATTGATTTTTTCTCCATAAAATTCAACGGAATCTCCCACCTTTAACCAAAATTCCATTATTTATTTCGCTTACAATTCAAAAAAAATTATCTGATAATTTCCCAACATTTTTTTTATATTAATCTTATACAATGGGATCTATAAATTATACCTCTAGTGTATTTTGAACCATCAAACTATTGATTAGATTCACATTGAATACTATAAATAGAATTAATTAACGTTGAATTATCTGAACAACCTATCCTATAAAATATATTTTCTAGATCATTAAATCATCTCTTAGATATCACATGTACATATAATCAATTAAATGATGGTGGTTGTTGATTTTTTTAGTTGACTGTTATAAAAATCCACCTCTGTAAGAGATATGGTATATTTCATGCATAGTTTCCAACACCATTTATATAAAATTTTATTTATCCATTAATAAAATATGAATTTAAAATCTAACCAAAAATTATATTTATTAGAATGGATATTTTCCCCATTATGCCCCCCAATTCAGATTCCCACTTTTGATTGAGGAAGATCCTTCTGATCAGACAATGTTGAAATAAATATATTATAATATTCCACTAATTAATGAAAATAATGAAAATATAGAACTCCATAATGGTATTTTATAACAATATAATCAAATATGAAATTATATAAACCATTAAATGAAAAATACACTTTGGAAAAATCAATTTAAAACTATAAAAAATTACTGTTTAGAAAATAATTTACATTCTTTGAGTCTCAATGTCATTTTTTTAGAGTTTTTTGATAAATAGTGAATTATTAATAAAAAATTAAATTTTATAGTACATTGTTTTCACATCCACATTGTATCCCTTTTCCCAAAGAACAAATACTTTACCATATTATGTGTTTTCTTTTAACGCATGATATTATTAATTTTCAATTGAGCTTCAACCATAACCGAAATGATCCTTATAAATATAATATTTTTAAAAAAATTATTGAATGAACTCCAAAATATTAATAAGATACATATAAAATTGAATAAAACAACCATCATTGTATATGAATTTATATAATATTTTTCATTTTTCTAAATGTAATATGCGTCAGAAATAACCATTTTTATAACAAATAAATCAACATCTCAACATAAATTATATCATAAATCATTTCTTATTAATTAACTAATTAAAAAAATAAAAAATAGTGGTATATTTAAAATCCATGAAAATATAAAAGAAAATTATAAATTTTAATAAACTCATCATTTATAAGTTATAAAATACTTTCTATTGAACTTAATAACACTTGATTATCATTTTATAACATTATTTTTTGTATCACCAATATAAATAAAATTTATATTACATATGTAATTTCACAAATCATTTACATATAAATATCATAGTCCATTATTCAAATCGGATAACATACCCATAAAATTCAAATAATATTTTAGGTGAAACCTAAAACCCATTAAGTTGATCCCATTACCCAAAAACATAGGGAGCTATATCAGTATCAACTATCAACAAAAAATATATTGGAATCACAATAAATCACATGATTTATCATGATTACTATAATCATAAATAATCTCCATGGTTCACAACAAAATATTAATACATTAAATCATTAATTTTAAGAAAAATTCTCAAAACATAAAATATTCACATTGAGGAAAATCCATTTTTGATATTTAAATATATATATATAACATTAATAAAATTATGAAAATAAAATGAAGAATGATAAATATAGCTTTTCATTAAAAATTTATTACCAATAATAAATGTATCGAAATTGAATATAATATGTATGGCTTAAATTTAAATAGTTGGCACTATTTGTGTTAAAATATATCATTATTTTTTAATTATCTCAAAACATTGCACATGAAATACATAAATTGATCTCTTTTTTAAAACCATTTATTTAAATTAATTTTTTTAATAAATTATCCTTTATAATACATTCATGAAAATATAAACACGCAATTTGAATATTTTTTAGAATATATACTTGGTAGGAAAATATTTAGAAAATTAAAATTTAATAAAATTAACAATGAGGTTTTAAGGTAATGTATCTAATACATCATGTGTGAGTCATCACAAACATTATTTATCTTTATAAATAATAAAATAATTTTAATTATTATTTTTTGTTTGTTATCCCTTTAAATATCATTATAAGAATGTTATATAAAACTACATAATCTATTCAGTTCATGTATGACATTTGTAGTATATTATGTTCAAATTCCCCAAAAGAAGTTGGTATGTCCACTATGGTAAATGTTGTTATTATTAGATCATCTCGTTAAAAAAACTATATTATAGTTTTCATTTTAATATGTCAATTACATTTTTTTAAAAATAATCATGAAATATTTTTATGAAATTTGAAATATATTGCATTCATGGAGATTATATCCCATATGTATGTATGATAAATGTTTTATATTTCCAATGTTCATGAGGGAAAAATATAATTATCATTTTATATTTTAATAATAAATATTATTTTATATCTATATAAGTATTTATATTCAACAACCATTTGACATGGGGATGAAAAATGCATAATATCACTACATGGACATGGCAATGCATGGACATGAATGAAATATTTTATCATCGTTAATTTATATAATTTTATTAAAATAGAAGATATTATTTGATCATATAAGTAAATATATGTCATTAATATCATATATTAAAAATAAATCCATTAATAAAACAAATAATTATATGTAGTGATAAAAAAATAATTAGATGTGTTCGGGAGGAGGTAGTCTACTATACACCTGAAGAAAGGATTCAATTATCATTTGATCAATGATATTATTGATATTGTTTTTGGAATTAAAATAACAATGTATCACTATTTTTTTGAATCATTTCCCATTAATTCAATTTTTCAGAAATATAATTTACAAATTAAAAGAAACAAAATTTCATTGTAATTAATTATACAACTTGTTATAAAAACCCTCATAAGGTTTATACCACAAAGGGTCAACAAGTTAGTATTTTGATCAAACTAATTCATATTAGAGGTTGTGATATATGCGATGTAGGGATTTGGATTGGTATATTTTTATCCAAAAGGATCTAGAAGAGTTTATAGTTTAGGAGTGTTTTTTAATGTTAATAAATGTGGGAGAGGGAACACATGGAATTTAAAAATAATTACATTAATTTATTTCTTAAAGAAAAGGTATCCAAAATAAATATTTTCATAATATTGGATGATTATGTTCAATATATGTCCATGGAAAAGTGTTTGAAATTTTTTTTATTTAACTTCAACCCTCGTCTATTTTCTTTAATCTATAAAGAATCTATTTTATATTTGTCCCAAGTAATAGATTTTTTCGTTTTATATTATTCATAATGGAAAAATATTAATGCCACTATTATACATAATATTAATTATTAGAATTATAAATATGGAATAAATTTTATCAAATTCCATTCACGGAAGTGGTAGAATATAATTTATAATAAAAATCTGATATTATTATGAAGAAGGGGTTAGAAGTACCATTAATTTTCATGTATAAAAATTTTATTAAACTAAATTTATTAACAATGTTGATATAAATTAAATTAAATTTATTATGATTAATTAGATTGAATTATATAAATATTAATGAAACTCAAATATTATATTTGAGTTTATAAAATCATGAAAATAAAATGAAAATTTTTATAAAAATTATTATATTGAACATTTCAATAGAAAATAAATCATCGTAATTTTTAGGAAAAAATACATATAATTTAACTAATGAAATTACGAATTGAAAAAAATTATCTAAAAAAATAAAAATGTGGACATTCGAAAATATTGATTGTAAATTAAATGATATAATACATAAAAACAAAATTAATAAGATGAAAAATATTTATTTTTTTAATTAATATGTACATATAAATTATATAGTGAATATAACCACATCAAATCAAATTAATGTCTATTATTAAGGTTTTTAATTATTTAACAATCAATTGTAAATAAATTTTTACATTACACATGTTATATCATACTTTCATCCATTTTAAATTCTTTCAAAAAAAATTACAACCTTCTAGTCTTATAATTATTTATGTGAGTTCATGCGGGGTCTCCGAACTACTTTTAATATTACAAAGCTCATTATAATAAGATTTTGTTTCCCCTAATGTCTCATAATTCAGATTCATTCTATATATGGGGACTCAGTTTTCAAAATAATTATATTGACATAGGCCCTCTTGGTTCATTACGTTGTCAAATTCATTTTATTGGGTTTCCTTGATAGTATCAATGAGCCAAGAGGGTGTTGGTTTCAGTGGAACTGTGTTTCCATTGTGTGACCAATAAGTGGCATCGATCGGTGCTGCACCAGAACGGTGCCATAGAGTGGTTTCAGGGTTTCAATCCCAAGTTTTCAAGTAAATTCTCCATTATCTGTTAATACGTCTTTAATAAAAATTACAAAAAATTAATGGCTGTAAATGAAATCTTAAATCCCTTAAGATTGGGGAGACCTTTTAATTACAAAAATGTGTGGCCTTTTAATCAATTTCAAAACCTTGATTTGTTTCCGGTTATACCATGTTATTTGATCTAACGTTATAAATGTAAACTATCTAACTATCCCCCATGAAATTATCTATCTCACTATGGAGAGGGAGTTATTAAATCTAAATTAATTTTAACTTGTTTAACCACCCAACCACATGGTCAAACAACTATCCACATTCTAATAACATCTATATAGCACATCCTGTATCTCTAGGGTTGGGCCGTTTTTCATATCGGCATCTTCTTCCTCCTTGGCCATTTTTATTTCTCATGGTGCCTATGAATTCCCTCTTCCAGATACGAGTCGTGCCTATATGAGAACCCTGCTATTTAGTTCGCCATGGTGTTTCATCCAGGGTCATCCCCAATTCTTGCTTCAAGGAGAGAACGTAAATCCTTGATCATCCAATTATGGGATTTTTCTTTCATATCTCTTTATTATGCATCATTTGGGGTGTGTGTGATTATGTTCCCACAGGACGTAGATGATACAAAATTTAATTATGATAATAAATGGACATTTAAAGAATGAAAGGTGGGATTATGATTATTTTTTTGTATTTTAAATTCATTTTTTGTTGTGAATTGTATGATATCTCGTACAATGAAAATCATCGTTGTTGGTGGTACTGTATTGCGCACTAATGATTCCTTATTTTCTGGATAATATTGTGAAAGAATGGATGAAACATGGAATCAAATTAATCAAATAAATATGGTTGATTAAATTGATACCCAAGTAATAAGAACCCTTTTTATAACCATTGATAACCAAAAAGAAATACAGAACATAATTAAATGTGTTTTCTAAATCTGAAAATCTTCCTTCCTTTGTTCTGGTTATATGCATGGTTTTTCTATTTGATTTTTGATAAGTAATATAATGAGGAATGAAATAACTATTTGAGGGGTTCTTGTTTTGTTAATATGATGTCGTGTGGATTTGGTGGTGAATGTCCAAGACCCTATATGTTGGGTCTTGGTTTGGTTCAAGAACATTGATGGATCTCACTAATCCTATGATTATGTTACCTTAAAAGAGAACCGAGTGTGAATAATACAAATTTTACTTTGTTGTTTTCCTTCAGTCATTGTTTTCAGTTGTATTTATTCCTATTAGATTCCTAGTAGATAAGAATTATATTTAAATGGAATCCCTTGAACACGATAATGAGAACAGGTAAAATAAGGCTATTGGGTTATATAAATGGGTTGTGCTCTATTTGTGATTGTTGTATACTTGTGCATGTTAGAATAACAAAAAGAGGGGTTATGAACAACGAGTTGTTTATTTAAGAATTATTAGGTTGGGATTAGTGTTTGGTTATGTATATATATAATGTTTATGTATTATGATTCTAATACTCACCCACCCCTGATGAGAACATCGTGTCGAACAACCCGATTTAATGGGGGAAATGTTTTTTATGAATTTCTATTAGTTGATGGTGATTAAATTGTTTCTAATAACTCTCCCAGGTATCCCAAGTTTGTTGTGGAGGCCTTGATTGAATATGGTTCATTATGTTCCAAGATGCTTTTATCAGATTGTATTGTGGTGTTTGGCCCATGTGTGTTGCGGCATGTTTGTTTCCCATGTGTCTTCGGTATGATTCCTAGGTGTCTTTGGGCATGAAAGTGGTTTTTTTGGCCTAGGTGTCTTCAGTCATGGTTTTGGTTGTTGAGTCTAGGTGTAGGCAGACAAGGTGTGTGGTTGTGGTGGACCATAAGTTAGTTGTGTTGCGGTAGTTGGACGGTAGTGGAACATTGGGGGGTGTCTGATACGTAGGATTCCATAAATAAACTGTGGTAAAGCGGTGTAGGGAACCTAAAAATCGATGTGTTATTACTATTACTTTACCAGAATTGTGTAATTTGGGTAGTGTGTCTTGGTGCTGTTGGGGGATATTTTTTATGCAAGGTGTTTTGGTTATCTCTTTTCTCATGGGGGATTAGAATGCCTCCCCACATGTGCACAAGAGATTTTGGTTTTCCGTACTATGTATGTAACACCCCAAGATTTTATGAAAAATATTCATTTTAATATCATTAATGTCTTGTGTTGTACGCTACACCAAAAGGAGCTTGCAAAACACACATCCTTGACTTGCCTTGTCTTACACGCAATCGTGACCTTCCACGATAGCGTGTGTTGTACGCAACACCATGTTTCGCTAAACAACAATATGCTATTAAGATATTATTAAAACTAGTCTCTATGAATAGTAATAACCACTTTTTGAAATTTTGTAAATTTTATTTTTCAAAATGGACTTCATTTATGGATTCAGAATATCGAAATTAGCTTAGGGTGAAATTTTGGTGATTTTCGGATAACTTTCATATTTTGATGAATAGTGAGAATTATTAAATTTTAATTTAAAACAACTTTTTCAATCGAAATAATTAATAGTGATAAATTATTAATTTGAGTGGTTTTAAAGTATATTTAGAATATATTTTTAAAATTTAATACAATGTTGGTCATTAGATGTAATTTCACATTTAAACCAGTTATAAATAAGTGTCAATCTTTTGATAGTTATTATCTCTTAAAAACACGCCTTTTGTTTTGACGATGGGAATTAATTTTTAAATTAATTAATGCAAAAAATATGTTTTTAATTTGGTAAAATAGAAATAATTTTTGAGTTCATAAGATCAAATATAGCTTAGGCCTAATTTTTGACATTTTTCTGAAAACTTTCAATTTTTGATGAATAGTGAAACCACTAAGTGGTAGGTTAAAATCTGAATTTTGTATAAAATGTAATTTTACCGCTTCTGTGAATGGAATTTCGAAAATCCGACAGACACGGTTGATATCAGTAAGGAAAATGTGGTTCAATGAGATAAAAATATTTTTTTTTTGGTGAATAGTAACTTTTTACTTTTTTTACCGTGGTTAATAGTAAATAGGGGTAAATATGATATTACTATTACCCTAACGCATGTCCTAATTCTATTGGATAATTTTAATTCGACCAAAAACAAACTTAGGAAATAAAATATGACCATTTAGGCCCACTTGGGTCAGATTAGGACATTTATTATCAATTTATTTAAAGAAGGATTAAAAAAGTTAAAATCAAAGTTTAATAAGTAAATCATTTTTAATATGGGGTTATACATTAGATAAATTCGACTATAAATATTAATTAGAAAGATAAAAAGCTTTCCTACATAATGTTATTTTATTTATAATTTTTAGAGATTAAATAATTTAATTTATTTATGACACAATGATGATGCAGTAATTATCTTATTTATGAAATATTGACATAATTGATGTTATAAACACCAAAATAAATGTAATTTGAGACTTTTTGTGAATTCCACTAATTTTCTAGGTTACTAGGATATATGAGTGTTTATTTAATCAACTTGGTTCGAACATATAATTCTGTTATGACTTTCACAAAAATCATATATGAAATAGTGTCAAAATTGACACAAAATAGTTTTTAAATCAAATATTATATTATTAATTGTTATTTTATTCCTAAAAATATAAGGTTCGGACAAAAGACTTAGATAAGGATATATATATTAATAATAAATAATTTGGGGTTCTTTTCGCATATTATAGTAAGTGTATTAACCATATAGTGAAAGAAAACAAAAAGACACGGTAAAAGTAAAATTATTTAACTTAGAGTTAAATCTAATTGATAAGGTTAAAATAATACCCTAAACTTGTTTAAATCCTATTGGTTGATAGGATTTCGACCCATCCCCACTTTATCTTTGAAATAATACCCTTTTGAACCATTATAAACCGATTTTGACTTCAATATAAAATAATATATTGAGATATTCATAAGGTGCCCCTCTCCTCCCTTATAAAAGGGCACCTCCTCATCCCCCTCCTCCTCACACCAATTTGAGCACTCAAGCTCGGCCAACCCCTCCCATTTTCTCCTCTCCACTTCCCTAGAATAATCTTAGAGGTCCTGGTCTTCTTCAAATACCAATCTTTGTTCCCTAAGTGGAGGATTCAAAGAGGCGTTCCAAAGAAGAGGTAGTATCCATTACAGATCTTTTCAATTTCTTTCTTCTTCAACTTCTTCTTCTTTAGTTGTTTCATGATAAAGTAATAACATAATTATTACTTACATACTGATATGTAATTATAAATATGAAACAAACCTAATTCACCTTCTATCCATCCTACGGAAAAATGAAATCACCGCGCGTGCGTACGTACGGAATACCGTCTCCACGCCGTGGTGTAATCTATTTTCCACCACCACCTTACAAGGATGGGTATAATGGTGTAATGAGTAACTATTCCTGATTATTATAATATTGAAATAATATATATATACTCCAATACAATTCCACGATCATAGGAACGATATCATCACTCGTGCGTACGTACGGAATACCGTCTCCACGATGTGATGCGACTCGTTCTACATGAACATCATTACATAGTAATTATATAACTGAATTGAATGAATAAATATGATAAATGTTACACTAATACCATTATGTATATAAGGTATCTATAACCTTAAAATAAGAATAAGAATTTATTTGGCAAAACACGCATAAGAACAAAAGGCAATAAAGACCCGAGTAACAAGTAACAATGAAATATTAATAACAAGAAGCTAAGAATATGACCATATATGATATCATATCAATATGTATGATTCTGGAATAAGTCAATAAAATTAATTAAACCATTATACAGGTGGTTCGGACACGTACAAAGCAAATCGGACCTCAGGAAAGGGGAAATATCACAATCTCATTTTTATCCGAGATTGTTTATACTTTGGTATTTTCTGGGGTGTATTTTATCATCCACATCCATGTTCCCTCAATATGTAATATTACTTCCATCCACTTACAATATTTTAAATCCAATTTTACCCTTTGGTGAGTTTTTAGTAAAGAATATGAAAGGAATCTTTTGTCGTTTTTTCGTACATGGTACTTTTTGACTTTTCCGACAAAAGTACGAAGAATGTTTTTTTACATATACGACATGAATGGATTTTTAAAAAATTATTTCCAAGAAGCTTCCATTAATAGTTTTCAAGTGTATTTTTGATCAACTTCTTTTAGTTTATAATTGTATGACATGTTAAGAAAAGAAAAGTGTTTTTGAAGAAAAAAGGATATTTTCCTCAAGAATGGAGTTCAAGTGTTTTATCAAAATTAATTTTCATCTAAGATAATAATGGGTTCTGTTTTTATCCCTATTATTACATTGATTTGATTATGTTTTGAGGGAATTATTTTTATGAAGTCATTTACCTTATATGATTTGTTTTATGATGTCATGATGTTTCAAGAATCCCATTTTTGTTACATGTGTTATGTGATGATGTATGATTTATGATTATGTGGCACCAATAAGAAAGGATTCATTATAAGATGGGTGGGACCTATATCTCCTTCCAATGAATTGGGTAAAGATTTTATATCTCATGAGATAGACATGGCTGGAACGGTAGGTTATACCGGTTCAGTGAAACATGACTGAAACGAGGGTGACTCGGTTCAGAAAGGGACTTTGTCCACTAAGATAGTCTTGGCAATGAGTCTTGACTAACAAGAAATGATTTTCTATGATTATGTGTGTATGCCACAAAGTTTCATGTTTTATGTTATGATTATTGTGATTACATTTCACTGCCATGATTTATCCCATGTTATGAAATTATGATCTCTTTTGCAGGATAAGATTTCCAAAAGTTATGTGCTTATGTATATGATGTGATTGATATTTCTTGTGTTTACCCTTAATGAGCATTTGAGCTCACCCTTTTATGTTTTCTTTTCCCCAGGATATAAAGAAAGGTTTTTAGGTAAAAAAAGCAAGATCTTTGTGGGAGATGTTGAAAATCTTTCACTACGATTAGAAGATTCTATTCCAAGTTTCCAAAGACACTAAACTATTACAATCCTTGTGTGTGTGTTTTTGTTATGTACTAAGTATTCCGCAAAAGTAATGTAATGTCCATGTATGTTATGCTTAGGGTCTCTACAGTTGGTATCAGAGGAAAGGTTTAGTCAACCTTTGGAAACTAGGATGCGAAAACGTTAGTGAGATCCCTAGAGATATTTCTAAGGTATGTCACGGGATGTCCCTAAGGTTAAGTATACGTATAGGTTATTGTACTAGAATTATGCTTAAGATCATAGAATTAAACCTACGATGTTAGATATTGAAGGTAATCCCCCTTTATTATGTTGTTTTCCCCTGGCATGATTTTTTCCTCACACACTATTCTTTTTGGGTTTTAGAAAATGGCTGAAAACAAGATGATTCACGATAATGGAGAATATGGTGGACAATGGAATGATATTCTTCATAATGAAATGGGATTTGGAATTCCAAACATCATTATTATGCCGAATTAGAAATCTCATAATATGATCAATAAAGTAAAATTTGGTATGTTTCATGACTCGGCTAATAAGAGAAAGATGGAGTTTCATGATGATCATAGAGGAAAGAAAGTTCAATTTCCCCTATGTAAATCATGTGGGAAGAGGCATCATGGAGAATGTTTCAAAGGAACTGGAAGATGCTTTGGGTGTGGAAAAGAAGGACACAAAGCAAGTAAGTGCAAAGGAAAAGGTTCAGTTAACACCATGGATGAGGATAATGGTATTGCTACGACATCAACAATGGTTAAATGTTTTAAATGTGGAATGTACGGGCATTATTCAAACCAATGCCCTAAGGGAAAGTCTCATGAAGATAATCAGTATGGTCGTATGGGAAGTATTTATGTTGATGATGATGAAGAGACTACAAATGATATGTGAGATGAAATAATTTTTGAAGCTCGGTCAATGGTTTAAGAATGCAGTGGAATGATTACATGTTTATCATGTGTAATGTTGTATAAGAAATCTCATGGTAATATGTAATAAAGAGACATCTAAGGATTGTTACACTGTTGTCTTTCCTTGAGTTATGAAAGTGTATGATTAATGGTACCACTATCCATGAAAGGATATTCAGATATTTTTGGAATTTAGATGATATGCGCATAATGAAGGGATAAGGAGAAAATTAAATGTTTAACAGTATTCATGAGCTCATGATTGATATAAGGACTAAGTGATATCATGGTTTGAGTATATATAATTTTGAGGATTTTGGTGTGTGGAAGGTGTTAACGTTTAACTACATTCATGTTTTCAATAAGGTTCAATGGGTATTCAAGAGAATACATGATTAAGGACTTTGAATGTTTAGAATGTGACCAAAAAGACATATCTTATGATATATGGGGATCAACGATGGTATTAAATCTCTGGTAATCGTTTTCACTATATTACGAGAGTGGACTGAAGTATTATGGATAAGCCTAATGATTGTTGGACATAAGTTAGTATTGTTTAAGGATAGAGGTTTTTTCGGTATTATTGATGGGATGTTATAGTAATATAGTTTTAGAAAAAGGACAACCTGATGGACGAGCGACAGCCCATCGTGTCGGACAAGGCTGTGGAAATCGAACCCACAACCGAAGTGCGACTAGCCTTTATCGCCTACCACTGGCCTACAGGAAGTCCCTATTTAGTAGAAACTAGTTTTATTATATTATGCAGTATGATATATGAAGTATAAGTCCATTTTAGGAACCATATATGATTAATCTCACTATAGAATGACTTATGTATATTTAATAAATTTTGCTAACCTTTTGTTTGAGACAAATGGAATGACCCGTCATTCTATCACATGATCTGCTAACACTTCACGAATAACAAATTCAACTTCATTTATTTAAGAGATGAAGTGGAAATTTTTCATGGCACGAACAACAGTGAGATTGTACCAAAATAATGTAATTATTTATTCTAATTCAAATTCTTCAACTTTAGGGAAACGATCTTGAAAACCAAAAATGTTGTCCTAGTGCCCTTATATCTGATTAATCGGATGGTACCTTAGATCATCACAAATTTATGAATTTGTGATTGATGGATTTTCCATAGCCATGTTCTCTACCAATCTCCATCATAACATGATGGTTAGATTTGTCTTCCATATCCATATTTTCACCTATGTGGAAACCCAGTGATTAGTTTATTTGGGTAACCGTTACATTTCATACTTTTGTTTTTAAAGATTGGTTTTGGTATTCCTTTTTACGATTTGGGTTTCTATTAAAGAATCTTTGGAGTAGTAAACCATTTATAACCCCAAAGAATTTCGAGGGCGAAATTCATTTTAAGGAGGGTAGAATGTAACACCCCGAGATTTTATGAAAAATATTCATTTTAATTTCATTAATGTCTTGTGTTGTAAGATACACCAAAAGGAGCTTGCAAAACACCCATCCTTGACTTGCCTTGTATTACACGCAATCATGACCTTCCAAGATAGCGTGTGTTGTACGCAACACCATGTTTCGCTAAACAATGATATGCTATGAAGATATTATTAAAACTAGCCGTTATGAATAGTAATAACCACTTTTTGAAATTTGGTTAATTTTATTTTTCAAAATGGACTTCATTTATGGATTTGGAATATCGAAATTAGCTTAGGGTGAAATTTTGGTGATTTTCGAATAACTTTCATATTTTGATGAATAGTGAAAATTATTAAATTTTAATTAAAAAGAACTTTTTCAATCGAAATAATTAATAGTGATAAATTATTAATTTGAGTGGTTTTAAAGTATATTTAGAATATATTTTTACAATTTAATACAATGTTGGTCATTAGATGTAATTTCACATATAAACCAGTTATAAATAAGTGTCAATCTTTTGATAGTTATTATCTCTTAAAAACACGTCTTTTGTTTTGACGATGGGAATTAATTTCTAAATTAATTAATGCAAAAAATATGTTTTGAATTTGGTAAAATAGAAATCATTTTTGAGTTCATAATATCAAATATAGCTTAGGCATAATTATTGATATTTTTCTGAAAACTTTCAATTTTTGATGAATAGTGAAACCACTAAGTGGTAGGTTAAAATCTGAATTTTGCATAAAACTTAATTTTACCGCTTCTGTGAATGGAATTTCGAAACTCTTACAGAAACGGTTGATATCAGTAAGTAAAATGTTGTTCAATGAGATAAAAATAATTTTTTGGTGAATAATAACTTTTTACTTTTTTTACCGCGGTTAATAGTAAATATGGGTAAATATGATATTACAATTACCCTAACACATGTCCTAATTCTGTTGGATAAGTTTAATTGGACCAAAAAAAACTTAGGAATAAAATATGTCCATTTATGCCCACTTGGGTTAGATTAGGACATTTATTATTAATTTATTTAAAGAAGGATTAAAATAGTTAAAATCAATGTTTAATTAGTAAATCATTTTTAATATAGGGATATACATAAGATAAATTCGAATATAAATATTAATTAGAAAGATAAAAATATTTCCTACATAATGGTATTTTATTTATAATTTTTAGACATTAAATAAGTTAATTTATTTATGACACAATAATGATGCAGTAATTATCTTATTTATGAAATATTGACATAATTGATGTTATAAACACAAAAATAAATGTAATTTGAGACTTTTTATGAATTCCAATAATTTTCTAGGTTACTATGATATATTAGTGTTGATTTAATTAACTTGGTTCGAACATATAATTCTTTTATGACTTTCACAAAAATCATATATAAAATAGTGTCAAAATTGACACAAAATAGTTTTTAAATCAAATAATATATTATTAATTGATATTTTATTCCCAAAAATCTATGGTTCGGCCAAATTACTTAAATAAAGATATATATATTAATAATAAATAATTTGGGGTTCTTTTGGCATATTATAGTAAGTGTATTAACCATATAGTGAAAGAAAACAAAAAGACACGGTAAAAGTTAAATTATTTATCTTAGAGTTAAATCTAATTGATAAGGTTAAAATAATACCCTAAACTTGTCTAAATCCTATTGGTTGATAGGATTTAGACCCATACCCACTTTATCTTTGAAATAAGACCCTTTGGAACCATTATAAACCGATTTTGACTTTAATATAAAATAATATTTTGAGATATTCCTAAGGTGCCCCTCTCCTCCCTTATAAAAGGGAACCTCCTCCCCCTCCTCCTCACAACAATTTGAGCACTCAAGCTCGGAAAACCCCTGCCATTTTCTCCTCTCCACTTCCCTAGATTAATCTTACAGGTCCGGGTTTTCTTCAAAGACCAATCTTAGTTCCCTAAGTGGAGGATTCAAAGAGGCGTTCCAAAGAAGAGGTAATATCCATTACGGATCTTTTCAATTTCATTCTTCTTCAACTTATCCTTATTTAGTTGTTTCATGATAATGTAATAACATTAGTATTAATTACATACAGATATGTTATTATAAATATGAAACAACCCTATTTCACCTTCTATCCATCCTACGGAAAAATTAAATCACCGCGCGTGCGTACGTACGGAATACAGTCTCCACGCCGTGGTGTAATATATTTTCCACCACCACCTTACAAGGATGGGTATAATGGTGTAATGAGTAACTATTCATGATTATTATAATATTGAAATAATATATATATACTCCAATAAAATTCCACGATCATAGGAACGATATCATCACTCGTGCGTACGTACGGAATACCATCTCCACGATGTGATGCGACTCGTTCTACATGATCATCATTACAGAGTAATTATATAAATGAATTGAATGAATAGATTTGATATATGTTACACTAATACCATTATGGATATAAGGTATCTAAAACCTTAAAAGAATAATAAGAATTTATTCAGCAAAACACGCATATGAACAAAAGGCAACAATGACTCGAGTAACAAGTAACAATGAAATATTACTAACAAGAAGCTAAGAATATGACCATATATGATATCATATCAATATGTATGATTCTGGAATAAGTCAATAACATTAATTAAACCATTATACAGGATCTTCGGACACGTACAAATCAAATCGGGCCTAAGGTAAGGGGAAATATCACAATCTCATTTTTATCCGAGATTGTTTATACTTTGGTATTTATTGGGTTGTATTTTATTATCCACATCCATGTTCCCTCAATATGTAATATTGATTCCATCCACTTACAATAGTTTAAATCCTATTTTACCCTTTGGTGAGTTTTTAGTAAAGAATATGAAAGGAATCTTTTGTCGTTTTTTCGTATGAGGTACTTTTTGACTTTTCTGACAAAAGTACGAAGAATGTTTTTTTTAATTATACTGCATGAATGGATTTTTAAAAAATTATTTCCAAGAAGCTTCCTTTACAAGTTTTCAAGTGTATTTTTGATCAAATTTTTTTAGTTTATAATTGTATGACATGTTAAGAAAAGAAAAGTGTTTTTGAAGAAGAAAGGATATTTTCCTCAAGAATGGAGTTCAAGTGTTTTATCAAAATTATTTTTAATCTAAGATAATAAAGGGTTCTGTTTTTATCCCTATTATTACATTGATTTGATTATGTTTTGAGGGAATTATTTTTATGAAGTCATTCAACTTATATGATTTGTTTTGTGATGTCATGATGTTTCAAGAATCCCATTTTTGTTACATGTGTTATGCGATGATGTATGATTTATGATTATGTGGCACACATAGAAAGGATTCATTATAAGATGGGTGGGACCTATATCTCCCTCCAATGCATTGGGTAAAGATTTTATATCTCATTAGATAGACATGTCTGGAACGGTAGGTTATACCGGTTCAGTGAAACAGGACTGAAACGAGGGTGACTCGGTTCAGAAAGGGACTTTGTCCACTAAGATAGTCATGGCAATGAGTCTTGACTAACAAGAAATGATTCTCTATGATTATGTGTGTATGAAAAAAATTTTCATGTTTAATGTTTTGATTATTGTGATTACATTTCACTACCATGATTTATCCCATGTTATGAAATTATGATCTCTTTTGCAGGTTAAGATTTCCAAAAGTTATGTGCTTATGTATATGATGTGATTGATATTTCTTTTGTTTACCCTTACTGAGCATTTAAGCTCACCCTTTTATGTTTTCTTTTCCCCAGGATATAAAGAAAGGTTTTTAGGTAAAAAAAGGAAGATCTTTATGGGAGATGTTGAAGATCTTTCACTACGATTAGAAGATTATATTCCAAGTTTCCAAAGACACTAAACTATTACGATCCTTGTGTGTGTGTTTTTGTTATGTACTAAGTATTCCACAAAAGTAATGTAATGTCCATGTACGTTATGCTTAGGGTCTCTACAATGTATACCTGTATATTAACTCTATGTATATAAAACTATTGTCACGTTTCTAGGATGAATTTGAAGCCCGTGCTAGACTAATCTATCATATTGTTGAGAAAATTTTCATTGTTTATTTTCATTCTTTTTGTTACTCTCCTTCATACTCATCTCATACCATGTATCACATTTTTTTTTAAATTCATATGGGAATGGATTTTGGGCAATACTCCTACTTTTTTTTGGAGTTTTTTTAAATTTACCATCTTATCTCTCAATCAACATTGATAAAAATGGAAATTCCTTCCATATTAAATGAGATTCTATACCCTTCATGTTGGATGCCACTCCGTGGTTTATTGAAGGTGAGACTAGAGGGGGGGTGGAATATATCTCCATCAACTTGAATGAGGATTGTTCTGGTAGTTTTTTTCCCTCTAGTAATCTACATGAAGGAAGGTTATGATAGAATAGTATCTGGGGATGATGGTTGTGATATATTATGGTTTTTGAGGTTAGAAACTGTGATAATTTCATGGGATTGTCTAGAAACTTTGTTAGAAAATTATAATTCTTGAAATAGGCTATGGAAGACTGGAAAGGTGCTAAGATTTTAGGGCCTCCCATGATCTGATGTAGGGACTCTGGACCCCCCGAACGACCCAGTGACGCTACACTGATTGCAGGGTAGAGACCCTAGAAAAGGTAGATGTGTCCTAATAACTTGGGTTTTTGTGTGTCTTTGATATTTAGTAATTTAAAATAAAAAAAATTATGCATAATTTATAAGAAATATTCTACACTACTCGAGCATAGATATTTCTTGTTTATCTTTTCAGCTATGACACCCTGAAGATTTCCACGAGTAGTTGAGGTGATCGAAGCCAAGAGGGATGATTTGGTTGGCCAGAGGAGGGCTTATCAGGAGAAGGAGTACAACCAATGGTAGAATACACTTAATGACATTCACCAATAGAACCTCATAATGTACGAGGGTTGCATCTTGTCCATAGATTCTACCACTCCATAAACGGATTATGTCATTAAGGTTGTTAAGGATCATGTTCAAGTATCCTATTTATTTCTTTCCAGACCTATTACTAGATGAGGAGTTGTGGGCAAGACACATTGAGGAGGCTCTCTGACCTTCTCTTCAGTATGTTATTACTCCCTTCACTCTATCGACGTACTTGTAGGTTCATATAAAGGATTAAGTGGTAGATAGGACACACACACACTTGGAGTTGTCCCGTGCGAGGGGAGATAGTTTATTTCCTCAATGTGGAATGACATAATTAGAAAGCCTCCAGCATCAGGGAGTTAGATATTTTGGTTGGCGGGGAGTAGGCCTCAGCAGTTCCAATTATGATCTCCCGTTCATCGTACATCTCCATGATCTTATGAATGACTTGTTTTATCCGTGGAATCCATGGTAATCTTCGGAATCAGTTCCAAAAATAATTTCATGACCTTGGTGGTGGGCAGGTTCAGCATCCACATTAACAACATCAGTTGTCGGACAGAAATTTTCAGCAGTAGCAGTCGAGGCAGTGAGCTCCCACTCCACTGAGGGTGGATGGTGATGAAGGCGGCCGACCTACGGGAGCTCCTCTGGCACCTCGACCATAGTTTTTTCATGGAGACAGTGGTAATCTGAGGGGATAGGAGAGGGGTTTGGGTAGTTTGACTCTATAGAGGTAGAATTTCTAGCAGGGCGAGAGGTTGTTCGAGATACAGTCATATTTTTTAGTACTCTTGCTTGTTCCTTGTTTGATTCCAGAGCATTGCATTCTTTTTTCTTCACCCAATATATCCCCTTCCATTGCGTCTAGAAGTAGTGATACCTTCCATGGCCCTAGTTTTAATCACAGTAGTTGGAGATCAGACTATCCTGTTTGATATTTGTTGAGGTTTTAGGCTGATGTTGGGGCCGCATCAGCATTGTGGAGATCTACTTCTTTATTGAATGTATCCATACAATGGCATCCTAGGAATCATGTTTATTTTTTCAGTGCACCATTTTATCAACTTCTTCCGAAGAATGGTTTCTTTCATAGTTATGAGTGTCCAACGTGTAGTTTTCATTGGTGAGCATGGTTTCTAGGAGGGATTCCGACATGTGGATCCCCTTCATTAATTATTTAGCTGAGTTGTCAGTGGAGTAATTAAACTCAATGATTATGGATGCATGAGGGATTGACAAGGAGTTAATGGATTTCTTCCCCATTGATGTTGTGACACTACCCCTTTAACGTGATGTTGTATAAGGCCCCAGCAGAAAAACCTTACTTAATCATGGGTTATTACAAGATTACACATTGAGGATCTTTTCAGGTTTAGAGTTTTAGAGAAATAGCTCATAAAACATTCATTACATTCCACATTTAAACAAAGTGGTTACATAAAAGATAGTATTAATTTTTTTCCATCAACGGAAACATATTTAAAATAAAACATGCATATATTCTTGACACATCCTTGACACTATCATCATATCATGTACCATTCCCTTGACCTGTGAAAAACATTTCAAAAACATGGGATGAGCATGAAAAGATTAGTAAGGGTTATAAAAAGTATGGAAAGGAAACATGAGTACATATATACATAAGAATGAAATCATACTTTACCCATAAAACATAAGAACATTAACATACCTCATAAAATCATGAATAAAACATAGAAATCATAAAACATAAAGGTAACTTGAGGCATTCATATCATTATTATGTAGGGAGTAACCCTCTTGGTTACGTTTGGAATACCCATCATAGTTTATTCCCTAAATCTCTTCGGAGAAAACTTAACGTTTAACTCCTTCGTGTAACCCAATGCATGGAAGACCAATATCGGGCTCACCTGCACTTAGTTTATCATGGAACCACCCGTCTTCATAACAATTCCCAAGAACCATAACATAATCATAGAACATAACTTAAGTATAAAGGAATGATAACATTCCTGCATTATAATAACTATATAACATTTAAGGATATTGAAATAATGAATCCATTCTAAAAACCATTTTCAAAACCATTTAAAAAATTTAATAAATAGATTTTTCAATCAAAGTGTCCCATACCACATTGATTCTTTTAACAATTTAAACCATTAATATCCATATAAAAAAAATCCTAAAAACCATTTTGAAAACATGGATATTAATTTGAAATATTTATAAGATTAAATCATTAAAACATTTAAAATGATATTTTAGTTAAAGGTTTTTTAACAAAATGAGAGACACTTGAATGCAATACTTGAGGAATAACATTTAATGAAAACTTTATAATATCATGAGAATAAAAGGATTCATGATATAATATTCGAAATGACAGTATATACACCATATAAGAGTGAATTGGTGCATAACAACAATGAAGTCTTAATGAAAATGTAAATTGAGAAGAAATCCATTATAATGATGGTATCGTTAAATTAAGGATAAATCAATCTCATAATTATTTGCGAAAAATATAAATACACCCAATATAAGTTGATATTAAGTGTAAAATAATCAAAATTCATTCACACATATTCAAAGGATGACATATTTAATAACTACATGTTGAACCCAAAGAAATCGAAATTGGGTTAAGATGTTCCCTTGACATCCTAACAGTGTCACATCAATTTTTAGAAAAAGGTTTTATGAGAGAGATAAATGGTATCACATCACCTGGACATAAAATTTACGGAAATAAGGATATATAAGAACATATCCCCACATAACAAAAGAAGTCTTTTATAAAGAGGAGGGTGAAAGGTTCCCTTACAGATTTGGGTAACTTTCGAAACGTACTCCCCATGAAAGAAGGAATATAAAAAATTTATGTAAATACTCATAAATGAAAGTATTTTAACCAAAGAGTAGAAAAATGGACAGTAAATACACCACTCAAAAGGAAATATTTGCAAATTTAGCATGAATCTCACGAAAACACAAAGTGAGATAAAAATCCCCTTCAAAACTTTGGCATCCTAACGGCACCAATTAAAACATCCAAAATGGATTGAGGAGAGAAAATAGGGTCTCTCATCATATCAACATAAAAATTAAAGTACGAGTAATATAAAATAACATCCCAATCATAAGACATATGATATTAAAAGGAAAGACATAAAAGAGTGTACTTAAAAAGAATGAGAGGGGTAGGATCCCTTACCTCAGGGTTCGAATTGACTCGATCGTTCTTTAACCTCCTGGATAATAAACATGAGTTAATTTATACTTTCTTAAGAACATTTTTAAAGTTCATTATTTTTTTATATCACTTAGTACCATGCTATAAACACTATGTAATTATTTAAGTTAATAAAGGTCGTTTTGTAGATCATTGCTAGTTGAGTCAAAAATAAACTCTTTATAATTACAAGTTGTTCATGTGGTAAAATATATATTATATACATAATAATATTCATTATGTATATATCATATATATAATATATATCCATTATATACATGCATTTATAATATTACATAACATTTAGAGGTATGAAATGAAATGCACCATTCATGGGGACGGTAAGCCGTACGTACGCATGAACGCTACTTCCATTTCTATTTCTTATTTAATGGAATTAAAAAATAATGATACAAAATAGTATTATAATTCTATTATGGTATAATATATAATATCATTAAATCTATTCTCTATATGTACCACATATGGTATTAACGAATCAAATCACTTTGAGGGGGCGGTAGTCCGCACTTCCTAAAATGAAGATATCACGTTTAACCATAATGGAATCCATAAAGGTATGCCATAAATGAAATATAGAGAAGCATAAGTAAACCATAAAAATATTATATATCATATATAAATATAGTGACATCTTAATGGCCATCTTTGAGGGTGTTAAAAGAATATTTAACAATCATTGTTTAAAGAGACAGAAATTCACCATCCATAGAAACAGTACGTTCTTTAACCATTAGATGTAGGTGTGTGTAAGTGTAGCTCGAATCCTTCTTATAACAACATCCTATTATATTGAAGATACTATATTTGTTACAAAAGAAATTAATAAAAAGAGTTTATGGGGTTGGAGAAGCAAAATAATCAAAAACGAACACAAGTGAAGACAATACCTTAAAATCGGGTATCTCTCTTTGATTTGAGATCAAAGGCTTCCTAGGGAAGAATTATGACTTAATTGAGGCTTCTAGGAGTAATAGAGGTATGTGTAGAGACAAAATGAGAAGGGTTTGTCCGACCCGAAGGCTTTAGATGTGTTGGTAAGGTGGTAGAGGTGGGAGCCTTTTATAAGAGGAGAGGAGGGGCACTCTTGGAATGTTACAAAATGTTACTTTATTTTCAAATGAGTTTCAGATATTAAAGGTAACACATTGATGTATTTCGAGGATAATTTGGTAAGGGTTATAAATATACTCATCAAATAGGTTTTTGACATGTTTATTTTATAGTTTTAACTTTATCTTATCATTTTATTTAAATCCTTTATTAATGAGGTAATCGCAGCATCATCATGATGATATAAATAATTTAATTTAGTTAATGTCTAAAAAGTAAAAACAATATCATGATGTAGGAAATAGTTTTATATTTCTTAATTAATATTTATAGTAAAAAATAACACTTGTATAACCCCGTTTAAAAATTGTTTTAGTAAAACAACTCATGCTTGTGAAATTTTTATTTTAAGTTAAAATAAAAATTTATTTATGTCATATTCCAACCACTGTGGCTCCATGGGATACCCAAGTTGAACCATGGATTGTCTTGGTCTTCCATGACACATCCAATGAGGTAAGGACATGTGTCTAGGTCATTTCATATTATTAAATCATTATTTTTACCTTCAATTACACTAATTACCTCTAATCGCGATTAAAAACATAAAAGATACTATTCACCAAAAAATTATTTTAATTCCATTGAACCAAATTTTACATCATAATGAAAACCATGAATGTAAGATTTTTTAAATTCAAATCACAGAAGTGGTAAAGACTCATTTAAATGAAATATCTGTTTTTAAACTACCACTTAGTGGTTTCACTATTCAACAAAAATTGGAGATTTTTTGAAAAATACCAATAAATCACCCCATGCTATATTTGATATTCCAAGTTCAAAAATGATATCTATTTTACAAAATTCAAAACATATATGTTGCATTAAATAATTAAATAATTAATTCCCGTTGTCAAAAAATATCATGTTTTTGGGAAACCATATCTATTAAAATATTGACAATAGTTTAAGTCTAATTTCATAGTGAAATTAATTCCAATGACCACCATTAGATTAAATGGTATAAATATAATCTAAATAAACTCTAATATAAATTAAAAATAAAATCTATCAATATAAATAAATTATATTAAAAAGTGGTTTTGAATTAAAATGCAACATTTTCAATAAAAATGATCTTTATCCGAAAAATAACAAAATTTTACACAAAGTAAATTTTTATGTCCATATTCTAAAGAAGGATTTTATTTAGTCAAATACAACATATAAAATTTTCAAAAGTATATTTAAAAAGGGTTCTCCATCAAAAGGCGGTTAATCGACCTTTTAAAGAATATTAGAATATTTATGCTTACAATTGGATTCATTAGCATTTTAAGCCTCCAAAATTTATTGGATAAAAGTAAAAATATTTGACAAACATATATAATCATTTTGTAGTTAGTTATGTGCATTCCCACCATTACAACGGATAGGCGTTAACTACCTTTTAAAATAGTATTATTTTATTATTAGATTACAATGTAAGATTTCAAAGAAACTCGTTGTTGCGTATTGGGTACGCCCACGATCATAGAATTACATTTAAAGTAATATTAATATTTTATTCAAAAATATGGATAAATATGAAAATGTCATATTCTTTATTTACACTGGGTGTTACAACGTTCCCCCCTTTTGGGAATTGCGTCCTCGCAATTTTAAAATTGGGCTTATAAGCTTCATTGAAAATACAACATCGAAACAAGAGTCAGTAAAACTATCACATTAAAAGAATGGGAGAGAATTACAAATGCCAGGAAAGTTAACCCATACTAGGATTCGAAGTATGAAAATATGGATATGGATGAAAAAACAAAGGTTCATGTTCTGATGGAGAGTGATAGTAAACATGTCTAGGAGAAAGTTGACAATAAGAAAATCACAAACTTGTGATGGGTTAAATGGTATTTGATTCCCCAGTAGTAAAAATTAACAGACATATTTTTTGTTTTTTGTTACTTTTCATTGAGGAATTTCTTTATGAGCTTAACTAAAACATAAGGAAGCATACATAATTGTCATGTTGACTTTAAAATTTTACTATATTTCTTACACGAACTCACATTTTCTCTAAATGATGAGTATTTAGGATGACTTGTTCACATTACGAGAGATATAACCAAATTCTAGAGAGTCACATAATCCATAAAAGAGAACTATATAAATCCCATGTCATTAGACCATAAACAAAACTAAAACCCAAAGTTCAACAAAGACCATTCAATAAACATCTATCCATAAAATTCTACAAAGTAAACCAAACTAAGATTGAAACCCAATTCTCTGAAGGATTTAATCACATAGTCTCCTAAGATAAATTTTAACATTCTTTTCCAAAATAACAACAGTTATTCTTACAGTCTCATACTGAAAAGTAATTAACCTAATCACATATCATCCATGATAGGATTATCATTTCCATTGATAACCAAAAAAATCAACTTACTCTTAATTCATAAAATCATCTAACTAAAAAAAAGAATCATTCAAACTAACCAAGGGCTTCACGTAGTCCAGTGGTAGGCGATAAATGCCAGTTGCACTTCGGTTGTGGATTCGATTCCTGCAGCATCGTCTGATGCGACGGGTTGTCACACAGTCTGCATGTTGTCCCTTTTCAAATACTATATAATTTTATAACATTCCTCAAAAATAGATAAATTCATAAAAAATAAACATAATATATTTTAACCAAAAAGGTTATCTGATGACTTCCATTTTGCAACCCAAAAAGTATTAACCAATAATTGCCTCAAATTCAAGGATCATATAAACCCAAATGGTTATTTATAGCTATATCCTCCAAAGAAAGGAAAATTATTCCTTGAATAAAATTTTCGTATATCAAACATCAGGGTTTCTATAAAAAGTCATCTAATGTAACCCCATCATAAAAATAGACATAATACATCTAAGAATTTCACCATCCTAAAATCTACCATAACCCTTTAATCCCTTATATGATGACTTCTTACTCATTGAACATTCTTCATGATCCATTAGCCATTCCTTTTCAACTTATTCTGAAATACTTCTTTCCTACAAACAAAATCATGAATCATATCCTAAGATTCCAAAAATAAGAAAACATTTGTTAGGAAATAATCCATACCTTTCATTCTTTATTTTCAGTTTCTTCATCCTCAATCGGAATGGAATTAGGTATTGGTAAATGAATATTTGTACGATCTTGGTGACCCCATTTCTGAAACATCTCCGTAGGAAATGTGTTTGCATAATGACCATGCACACCACATTTAAAACATTCAATTGATCCTTCAGAAAGAACATCTTTCCCTTTCCTTGAGTCAACTAAATGCTTCCTTTTTCCTTGCCATGTTCTTGCTTTGTGACCTTCATTTCCACATCTATATCATCTTTCTGTCCCTTTGAATCATTTTCCTATGTGTTTCTTTCCACATATTTGACACATTGGTTTTTTAACATACATACCTCTATGATTATTACCTGATCTTCTGTAGGGATTTGTTTCTCGCTTACACGATGCCTTATAAAAATCACTAAGGTTCAGCTGGTCAATAATGACTCCAGATAGTTGGTTGAGGATAACCAAAAGAGTTCTCATTGCATCTCCCATATCATTCAGTTGTTCTTTCATAAAACCATCACAGTTTTCTTCAAATCCATTGTTACTTTGGTGCCAGCTAGATCCATCCATTTACTAAAACCAAAAAGGACAGTGTGAGTATATTAGTAAAATAAACATATAAAAAAGAGAAAGATAAACACCAAGATATACTTATCCATGTTATCACAATCTCATTCTAACTTTCAAAAAACAATGACTCCATCTAATATACTAACCATTGTGGTTATACACAACTTCTCACTTTTTCTTAAACAACACTCTAACCTCTAATGTTTTCTAAACCGACCTCTGATACAAACTAGAAGTCCCCAGCCATAAACCTTACTAAATCTTGAGTTTTTACAAGATTACACATTGGGGATTATTTCAGGTATAGAATTTAAGAGAATTTGATCAAAAAATATGCATTACATTCCACATTTAAACAATGTTGTTACATAAAAGATACTATTCATTTTTTCCATCAATGGAAACATATTGAAAATAAAACATGGATTCTTTCTTGACACTTCCTTGACACTATCATCATATCATGTACCATTCCCTTGACCTGTGAAAAACATTTCAAAAACATTGTATGAATATAAAAAGCTCATTAAGGTTTACAAAAAGTATGGAAAGGAAACATGAGTACATATATACATAACAATGAAATAATACTATACCCATAAAACATAAGCACTTTAACATACCTCATAAAATCATGAATAAATAATAGAAATTATAAGACATAAAGGTAACTTGAGGAATTCGTAACATTATTACATAGGGAGTAACCCTCTTGGTTACGTTTGAAATACCCATCATAGTATATTCCCTAAATCTCTTCGGATAAACCTTAACATTTAACTCCTTCACGTTACCCAATGCATTGGAGAGCTATATCAGGCTCACCCACCCTTAGTTTATCACGGAACCACACGTATTCATAACAATGCCCAAGAACCATAACATAATCATAACATATAACATAAGCATAAATGAAAGATAACATTCTCACATTGCAATAACAATATAACATTTTAAAATATTTAAATTATGAATCCATTCTAAAAACCATTTTCAAAACCATTTAAAACATTTAAAAAAGAGATTTTTAAATACAAGTGTCCCATAAGACATTGAAGCTTTTAACATTTTAAACCATTAATATCCATATAAATAAATCCTTATAACCATTTTAAAAACATGGTTATTAATGGGAAATATTTATAAGATTAAATCATTAAAACATTTACAATGATATTTTAGTTAAAGGTTTTTTAACAAAATGAGAGACACTTAAATACAATAATTGAGGAATACCATTTTATCAAAAATTTATAATATCATGAGAATAAAGGGATTCATGATATAATATTCCAAATGACAGTATATACTCCTTATAAGAGTGAATTGGTGTGTAACAACAATGAAGTCTCAATGGAAATGTAAATTGAGATGAAATCCATTATAAAGATGGTATCCTTAAATTAAGGATAAATCAATCTCATAATTATGTGAGACAAATATAAATACACCCAATATAAGTGGATATTATGTGTAAAATAATCAAAAGTCATTCACACATATTCAAAGGATGACATATTCAATAACTACAAGTTGAACCCAAAGAAATCAAAATTGGGTTAAGAAGTTCCCTTGACATCCTAACATTGTCACATAAAATTTTAGAAAAAGGGTTGTTGAGAGAGATATAGGGTATCTTATCACTTGGAAATAAAATTTACGGCAATAAGGATATATAAGAATATTTCCCACATAACAAAATAAGTCTTTTAAAAAGTGGAGGGTGAAAGGTTCCCTTACCGATTTGGGTAACATTCGAAACGTACTCCCCATGAAAGAAGGAATATACAACATTTATGTATATACTCATAAATTAATGTTTTCTACCCAAAGAGTAGAATAATTTATATTAAATACACCACTCAAAAGGAAATATTGGTAAATGTAGCATGAATCTCATGAAAACACAAAGTGTGATAAAAATCCCCTTACAAAATTTTGGCAGCCTAATGGCGCCAATTAAAACTTCCAAAATGGATTAATGAGAGAAAATAGGGTCTCTCATAATATTAACATTAATATAACAGTAACATTAATATAAAAGTACATCCCAATCATAAGAAATCTGAGCATAAAAGAAATGACATAAAAGAGTGTACTTAAAAAGAAAGAGAGGGGTAGGATCCCTTATCTCGGGTCCGACTTGACTCGATCGTTCGTTAACCTCCTGAATAATAAACATGATTTAATTTATACTTTTTTAAGAACCTTTTTCAAGTTTATTATTCATTTTATATCACTTATTACCATGCTATGAACACTATGTAATTATTTATTTTAATAATGGTCGTTTTTTAGATCATTATTACTTGAGTCAAAAATAAACTCTATATAATTATAAGTTGTTCGTGTGGTAAAATATATATTATATCTAGAATTATATTAATTATGTAGATATCATAAATATCATATATATCGATTATATACATGCATTTATAATGTTACATAACATTTAGAGGTAAGATATGAAATGCACCGTTCATGGAGATGGTAATCTGTACGTACGCATGAACTCTACTTCCATTTATATTTCTTATTTAATGGAATTAAAACATTATGATAAAAAATAATATTATAATTCCAGTATGGTATAATATATAATATATTTAAATCTATCATTTATACGTACCACATATGGTATTAACAAATCAAATCACTTTGAGGGGGTGGTAGTCCGCACTTCCTAAAATGAAGATATCGTGTTTAACCATAATGGAAACAATAAAGGTATTCCATAAATGAAATATTCAGAAGCTAAATTAAAACATAAAAATATTATATATCATATATAAATATAGTGACATCTTAATGGCCACCTTTGAAGGTGTTAATAGAATATTTAACAATCATCGTTTCGTGAGACAGAAATTCACCATCCACAGAAACAATATGTTCTTTAACCATTAGATGTAGGTGTGTGTATGTGTAGCTAGAATAATTCTTATAAAAACATACTAGTATATTTAAGATACTGGATTTGTTACAAAAGACATGAATAAAAATAGTATAGGGGGTTGGAGAAGAAAAATAAAACAAAAGAACAGAAGTGAAGGCATTACCATAAAATCGGGTATCTCTCTTTGATTTCGGCTCAATGGAATCTTTGGGAAGACTTCTGCCCAATGTGAGGATTCTAGGAGTAAGACAGGTATGTGGAGAGACAAAATGTATTGGTTTTGGAAGAGCCAAAGGCTTGAGATGTATGGGTATGGTGGTAGAGGTGGGGGCCTTTTATAAGAGGAGAGGAGAGGCACTCTTGGAAAGTTACAAAATGTTATTTTATTTTGAAATGAGTTTCTGATTTTAAATGTCCCACATTGATTTATTTCAAGGATAAGGTGGTAAGGGTTATAAATATACTGATCCAATAGTCCTTTGACAATTTTATGTTATATCTTTAACATTATCTATTCATTTTATTTAAATCCTTCATTAATGCGGTAATCGCTACATCATCATGATTTCATAAATAATTTTATTTATTTAATGTCTAAAAACTATAAAAAAAATATCATTATGTAGGAAATCCTTTTATATTTCTAATGAATATTTATATTAAAAAATATGACTTGTATAACCCCATTTAGAAATTGTTTCAGTAAAACAACTCATGCTTGTGAAATATTTATTTTAACTTAAAATAAAAAGTTATTTATTTCACATTCAAACCAAAGTGGCTCCATGGGGTCACCAAGTTGACCCATGGATTGTCTTGGTCGGCCATGACACATCCAATGAGGGTAGGACATGTGTCTATGGCATTTAATATTATTAAAACATTATTTTTACCTTAAATTTCACTAATTACCTCTAATCGCGATTAAAAACTTAAAAGTTACTATTCACCAAAAAAATTATTTTAATTCCATTGAACCGCATTTTACATCCTGATAACAACCATGTATGTCATATTTTTGAAATTCAAATCACAGAAGTGGTAATGTTTCATTTAAACTAAAAATCAGTATTTAAACTACCACTTAGTGGTTTCACTATTCATCAAAAATTGATGTTTTTCAGAAAAATACAAAAAATTCACCCTATGCAATATTTGATGTTCCGAATTCAAAAATGATGTCTATTTTACAAATTTCAAAACATATATGTTGCATTAAATAATTAAATAATTAATTCCAACCGTCAAAACAAATAACATTTTTTAAGAAACAATATATATTAAAAGATTGACAGTAGTTTAAGTCAAATTTCAAAGTGAAATTAATTCCAATGACCACCATTAGATTAAATGTTAAAAATATATTCTAAATACACTCTAATATAAATTAAAAATATAATCTATCCATATAATTAAATCATAATAGAAAGAGGTTTTGAATTAAAATGCAACATTTTCAATAAAAATGATCTTTATCGGAAAAATAACAAAATTTTACACAATGTAAATTTTGATGTCCAGATTCTAAAGAAGGATTTTATTTTGTCAAATACAAAATATAAAATTTTCAAAATTATATTTAAAAAGGGTTCTCCTTCAAAAGGTGGTTAATCGACCATTTAAAGAATATTAGAAGATTTATGCTTAAAATTGGATTCATTTGCATTTTAAGCCTCCAAAATTTATTAGATAAAAGTAAAAATATTTGAAAAACATATATAATAATATTGTAGTTAGTTCCGTTCATTCCCAGCATTACAAAGGCTAGGCTTTAACTACCTTTTAAATTAATATTATTAATTTATTAGAGTGCAATGTATGATTTCAAAGAAACTCGTTGTTGCGTATTGGGTACTCCCTCGAGCATAGCATTCCCTTTAAATTTTTTTAATATTTTATTTAAAAATATGGCTAAATATAAAAATGTCATATTCTTTATTTACCTGGGGTGTTACAACCTTCCCCCCCTTTTTGGAATTGTGTCCTCACAATTTTAAAATTGGGCTTGGAAGCTTCATTGAAAATCCCACATCAGAACAAGAGTCAGTAAAACTATCACATTAAAAGAATGGGAGAGAAGTAAAAATATCAACCGAGTAAACCCATACTAGGATTCGAAGTATGAAAATATGGATATGGAGGAAAAAACAAAGTATCATGTTTTGATGGAGAGTGATAGTAAACATATCTAGGAGAAAGTTAACAATAAGAAAATGACAAACTTGTGATGGGTTAAACGGTATTTGATTCCCCAGTAGAAAAAATTAACAGACAACATTTTTGTTTTAAGTTACCTTTCAATGAGGAATTTATTTTTGATCTTAACTAAAACATAAGGACACATACTTAATTGTCATGTTGAATTTCATCTTTTACTATATTTCTTACACAAACTCACATTTTATCCAAAAGACGGGTATTTAGGATGACATGTTCACATTAAGAGAGCTATAATCAACTTCTAGAGAATCACTTAATCGACAAACGAGAAATATATACATCCCATGACTTTATACTTTAAGCAAAACTAAATCCCAAAGTTCAACAAAGACCATTCAATAAACATCTATCCATAAAATTCTACAAAGTAAACCAAACTGAGATTGAAACCCAATTCTTTGAAGGATTTAATCACATAGTCTCCTAAGATAAATTTTAACATTTTTCTCCAAAATAACATCAGTTACTCTTACAGTCTCTCACTGAAATGTAATTAACCTAATCACATATCCTCCACGATAGGATAATCATTTCCATTGATAACCAAAAAAAATTTAACTTATTCTTAATTCATAAAATGATCTAACTAAAAAAATAATCATTCAAATTAACCAGGGACTTCACATAGTCCAGTGGTAGGTGATAAATACCATTTTCACTTTGGTTGTGGGTTAGATTCCCGCAGCTTCATCCGACACGATGGGTTGTCACATGGTCTGCGTGTTGTCCCTTTTCAAATACTATATAAATTTATAACATTCATCAAAAAGAGATAAATTCATCAAAAATAACCATAATATATTTTAAACACAAAGGTTATCTGATGACTTCCATTTTGCAACCCAAAAGGTATTAACTAGTAATTGCCTCAAATTCAAGGATCATATAAACCCAAATGGTTCTTTTTAAATATATCCAAAAAAGAATGGACAATTATTCCTTGAATAAATTTTCCGTATATCAAACATCAGGGTTACTATAAAATGTTTTCTAATGTAACCCCATCATCAAAAGATACTTAATACATCTAAGAATTTCACCATCCTAAAATCTACCATAACCCTTGAATCCCTTATATGATAACTTCTTACTCATTAAAAATTCTTCATGATCCATTATCCATTCCATTTCAACTTATTCTGAAATACTTCATTCCTACAAAAAAAATCATGAATCATATCCTATGATTCCAAAAATAGGGAAACATATGTTACGAAATAATCCATACCTTTCATTCTTCATTGTCAGTTTCTTCATCCTCAATCAGAATGGAATTAGGTATTGGTAAATGAATATTTGTACGATTTTGGTGACCCCATTCCCGAAACTTCTTCATAAGACATGTGTTTTCATATTGTCCATGCACACCACATTTAAAACATTCAACTGATCCTTCAGAAAGAACTTCTTTCCCTTTCCTAGAGTCAACTAGATGCTTCCTTTTTCCATGGCAGGTTCTTGCTTTATGACCTTCATTTCCACATCTATAGCATCTTTATGTCCCTTTGAAACATTTTCCTATGTGTTTCTTCCCACATATTTGACACATAGGTTTTTGAACATACTTACCTTTATGATTATTACCTGAACTTCCGTAGGGATTTGATTCTCGCTTACACGATGCCTTATAAAAATCACTATGGTTCAGGTGGTCAATCATGACTCCAGATAGCTGGTTGAGGATAACCAAAAAAGTTCTCATTTCAGCTCCCATATCATTCAGTTGTTCTTTCATAAAACTGTCACAGTATTTTTCAAATCCACTGTTATTTTGGTGCCTTCTAGATCCAGCCATTTACTAAAACCAAAAAGTTCAGTGTGAGTATATCAGTAAAATCCTCAAATAAAAAATAGTAAGATAAACACCATGATATACTTATCCAAGTTATCTCAAACACATTATAACTTTCAAAAAAACGATGACTCCATCTAATATACTAACCATTGTGGTTATAAACAACTTGTCACTTTTTCTTAAACAACACTCTAACATCTAATGTTATCTAAACCGACCTCTGATACCAACTATAAGGACCCAACCTTAAACCTTACTCAATATTGAGTTATTAAAAGATTACACATTGTGGATCTTTTCAGGTTTAGAGTTTTAGAGAATTATATCATAAAAGTTGCATTACATTCCACATTTAAACAAAGTTGTTACATAAAAGATAATATTCATTTTTCCCATCAATGGAAACATATTTAAAATAAATCATGGATTATTTATTGACACATCCTTGACACTATCATCATATCATGTTCCATTTCCTTGACATGTGATTAACATTTCAAAAAATTGGGATGATCATAAAAAGCTTAGTAAGGGTTATAAAAGTATGGAAAGGAAACATGAGTACATATATACATAAGAATGAAATCATACTTTACCCATAAAACATAAGAACATTAACAAACCTCATAAAATCATGAATAAATCATAGAAATAATAAGACATATAGGTAACTTGAGGCATTCATAACATTCTTACATAGGGAGTAACCCTCATGGTTACGTTTGGAATACACATCACAGTATATTCCCTAAATCTGTTCGGAGAAACCTTAACATTTAACTCCTTCGCATTACCCAATGCATTGTAGAGATATATTGGGCACACCCGCCCTTAGTTTATCACGTTACCACCCATCTTCATAAAAATTCCCAAGAACCATAACATAATCATATCACATTACTTAAACATAATGTAAAGATAACATTCCCACATTGCAATAACAATATAACATTTTAAGATACTAAAATAATGAATCCATTCTAAAAAACCATTTTTCAAACCATTTAAAACATTTAATAAAGAGATTTTTAAATCAAAGTGTCCCATACCACATTGAAGCTTTTAACATTTTAGACCATTAATATCAATATAAATAAATCCTTAAAACCATTTTGAAAACATGGATATTAATGAGAAATATTTATAAGATTAAATCATTAAAACATTTAAAATGATATTTTAGTTAAAGGGGTTTTAACAAAATGAGAGACACTTGAATACAATACTTGAGGAATAAAATTTAATCAAAACATTATAATATCATGAGAATAAATGGATTCATGATATAATATTCAAAATGATAGTATATACACCATATAAGAGTGAATTGGTGCATAACAATAATGAAGTCTCAATGGAAATGTAAATTGAGATGAAATCCATTATAAATATGGTATCCTTAAATTAAGGATAAATAAATCTCATAATTATGTGAGAAAAATATAAATACACCCAATATAAGTGGATATTATGTGTAAAATAATCAAAAGTCATTCACACATATTCAAAGGATGACATATTTGATAACCACAAGATTAACCCAATGAAATCGAAATTCGGTTATGAAGTTCCCTTGACATTCTAACTGCGTCAAATCAAATTGTAGAAAAAGGGTTGATGAGAGAGATAAAGGGTATCTTATCACATGGACATAAAATTTACAGCAATAAGGATATATAAGAACATATCCCCTCATAACAAAATAAGTCTTTTAAAAAGAGGAGGCTGAAATGTTCCCTTACCGATTTGGGTTACTTTCGAAACGTACTACACATGAAAGAAGGAATATACAACATTGATCTATATAATCATAAACTAATGTATGTTACCCAAAGAGTTGAATAATGGAAAGTACATACACCACTCAAATGGAAATATTGGCAAATGTAGCATGAATCTCACGAAAACAGAAAGTGAGATAAAAATCCCCTTAGGAAATTTTGGAAGCCTAACGGTGCCGATTAAAACATCAAAAATGGATTGATGAGAGAAAATAGGGTCTCTAATCATATGAACATAAAAATTACAGTAAGATTAATATAAAATAACGTCCCAATAATAATAAATATGAGCTTAAAATGAATGACATAAAAGCTTGTACTTAAAAAGAAAGAGAGGGGTAGGATCCCTTACGTCGAGTCCGACATGACTCGATCGTTCTTTAACCTCCTGAATAATAAACTTGAGTTAATTTATACTTTCTTAAGAACCTTATTCAAGTTAATTATTCCTTTTATATCACTTAATAACATTCTATGAACACTATGTAATTATTAATGTTAATAATGGTCGTTTTGTAGATCATTGCTACTTGAGTCAAAAATAAACTCTTTATAATTACAAGATGTACATGTGCTAAAATATATATTATATACAGAATTATATTCATTATGTAGATATAATATATATCATATATATACATTATATACATGCATTTTTAATATTACATAAAATTTAGAGGTATGAAATGAAATGCACCGTTCATGGAGACGGTAAGCCGTACGTACGCATGAACGCTACTTCCATTTCTATTTCATACTTAATATAACTAAAACATAATGATACATAATAGTATTATAATTCCAGTATGGTATAATATATAATATCATTAAATATATCCTTTATACGTACCACATATGGTATTAACGAATCAAATCACTTTGAGGGGTCGGTAGTCCACACTTCCTAAAATGAAGATATCACATTTAACCATAATCGAAACCGTAAAAGAATGCCATAAATGAAATAAACAGAAGCTTAAGTAAAACATAAACATATTATATACCATATATAAACATATTGACATCTTAATGGGCACCGTTGAGGGTGTTAAAATAATATTGAACAATGATTGTTTCGTGAGGCAGAAATTCACCATCCAGAGAAACAGTATGTTTTTTAACCATTAGATGTAGGTGTGTGTAAGTGTAGCTCGAATAATTTTTATAAAAACATCCTATTATATTGAAGATATTGTATTTGTTACAAAATAAATGATGAAAAAGAGTTTAGGGGTTATAGAATCAAAATAAAACAAAAGAACACAAGTGAAGACATTACCTTGAAATCGGGTATCTCCCTTTGATTTGAGCTCAAAGGATTCCTTGGGAAGACTTCTGACCAAAGTGAGGCTTCTAGTAGTAATAGAGGTATGTGGAGAGACAAAAGGAGAAGGTTTTGGTGGAGAAAAAGGCTTGAGATGTGTGGGTAAGGTGGTAGAGGTGGGGGCCTTTTATAAGAGGAGAGGAGGGACACTCTTGGAAAGTTACAAAATGTTACATTATTTTCAAATGAGTTTCGGATTTTAAAAGACCCACATTGATATATTTCTAGGATAAGGTGGTAAGTGTTAGAAATATACTCATCAAATAGGTCTTTTACATGTTTATGTTATAGTTTTATCATTATCTTTTCATTTTATTTAAATCATTTATTAATGAGGTAATCGCTGCATCATAATGATGTCATAAATAATTTAATTTATTTAATGTCTAAAAATTATAAAAAAAATAAAGATATAGGAAATCTTTTTAGATTTCTTATGAATATTTATAGTAAAAACCATGACTTTTATAACCCCATTTAAAAATTGTTTTAGTAAAACAACTCATGCTTGTGACATTTTTATTTTAACGTAAAATAAAAATTTATTTATGTCATATTCCATCCAAAGTGGCTCCATGGGGTCCCCAAGATGACCCATGGATTTTAGTGGTCGGCCATGACACATCCAATGTGGGTAGGACATGTTTCTAGGTAATTTCATATTATTAAAACTATATTTTTACCTTAAATTACACTAATTACCTCTAATCGCGATTAAAAACATAAAACATACTATTCAAAAAAAATTGATTTTAATTCCATTGAACCACATTTTACATCCTAATGAAAACCATGTATGATGGATTTTTGAAATTCAAATTGCAGAAGTGGTAATGTTTCATTTAAACGAAAAATCAGTTTTTAAACTACCACTTAGTGGTTTCACTATTCATAAAAAAATTGTAGTTTTTCAGAAAAATACCAAAAATTCACCCTAAGCTATATTCGATATTCAGAATTCATAAATGATGTCTATTTTAAAAAATTCAAAACATATATGATGAATTAAATAATTAAATAATTAATTCCCGCTGTTAAAATAAATAGCGTGTTTTTAAAAAAAATATCTATTAAAAGATTGACACTAGTTTAAGTCCAATTTCAAAGTGAAATTAATTCCAATGACCACCATTAGATTAAATGGTAATAATATATTTTAAATACAATCTAATATAAATTAAAAATATAATCTATGCATATAAATAAATCAGATTAAATGGAGGTTTTGAATTAAAATGCAACATTTTCAATAAAATTGATCTTTATCGGAAAAATTACAAAATTTTACACAAAGTAATTTTGATCTCCAGATTCTAAAGAAGGATTTTGTTTTGTCAAATACAACGTATAAAATTTTCAAAAGTATATTTAAAAAGGGTTCTCCATCAAAAGGCGGTTAATCGACGTTTTAAATAATATTATAAGATTTATGCTAAAAATTGGATTCATTTTCATTTTAAGCCTCCATCATTTATTGGATAAAAGTAAAAATATTTGACGAACATATATAATCATTTTGTAGATAGTTCCGTTCATTCTCGCCAATACAACAGCTAGGCGTTAACTACCTTTTAAAATAATATTATTTTATTATTAAAGTGCAACGTAAGATTTCAAAGAAACTCGTTGTTGCGTATTGGGTACGCCCTCGAGCATAGCATTACCTTTAAAGTAATATCAATATTTTATTCAAAAATATGGATAAATATGAAAATGTCGTATTCTTTCTTTACCTGGGGCATTACATGTTGAGTTCTGGATAGACTTACAACCTAGTGCTTGTCCAATTTTGATGTATCCATATCAGATGTCACCTTTTGAGTTGTGGGCATTGCAGATTTATGTCGATGAACTAATGAAAAAGGTTTTGATCTAACCAAAATCATCACCATGGGGTGCTCTTGTCTTGTTCACAATGATGGAAAATGATAGTCTCAGGCTATGCATATACTACAGATGACTAAACTAGGACATTGTAATGAACTGTTCCCCCATCTTGAAGATTGAAAACATTTCAAAACAGCTGATGGGAGAATGTTGGTTCTCTAATATTGAATTTTGTTTTGTATATTTCTAGTTGAGGGTAATGGGTGGTGAAATCTTGAAGACATATTTCACGTATAGGTATGGGAACTTTGAGTTTTTCATCATGTCGTTCAGCGTTACCGAAACAACATCTGTGTTCATAGGGCTCATAAACTCTGTCTATCACAAGTATCTAGACCTTTTCATAGTCATGTTCATTGATGACATACTGATCTAATCAACATCATAGGAGGATCATGCTGAGCATCTAAGGATTGTTTTATAGGTCATCTGACACCACCATCTCTACGGGATGTTTTCCAAGTGAAGGTTATGGACATGATAGGTGCACTTCCATCGAAATGTAGTGTCCCAGCATGGAATAGTATTATACCTATCAAAGGATGAAGTGTTTGTTTCATATATATACACCAAAAAACTGGAATAGGTTCGTAGTTTCATGGGATTGGATGGTTACTACTGAATTTTCTTGCCCAACATCTTTCAAGTTGCAGAGGCTTTTACAAACATGACCATAAAAGACAAGGATTTCATATTAAGTGAGCAGTGTCGGGAAACTATCAGATATTTATAGAGAAGATGGTTGGTGCCCCAGTGAAGATATTTCTAGAGGAAGGGGTATCATTTGATGTGTTATGTGGTGCTTCCAGTCTAGGTTTGGGATGTGTGTTGATGCCACAAGCGGGGTGATCTTTTATGGGTCTAGGTAGTTACTTCCTCACAAAGGTAACCATGACCCCCACTACATGGAACATGCATTATTGGTGTTCAGACTGAAGTTATTGTTTAACTAACTCATTTGGGAATGCGTTGTGGTCATTATCCATAACAAGGGGTTGAGGTATGTCTTCTCCTAGAGAGACCTAAAATTGAGGTAGCATAGGTGGATATAGTTTCTTTTGGACTATGATGTCACGACCCATCCTCGGGGCTCGTGACATTACTACCCCAAGCCTGCCTTCCATAGTCCAGGGGCTGGAGACTAGCACCAAAGGTGTAAATACCAATAAAAAGAGAAGGGATTGCCTTTATAAAAGGCAAACAAACACCACAATGTATAAGCAGAAGCAACACTAAGTACAAAAGAAAGTTCTGAAAATTAAATGGGACAGAATACAAACCCAACTGAAAAGTAAAGCTACAACTGAACGAAAGTACAATAGCTGGAAAGTGTCAAGCTGATCCTAGATCATCGTCTGGGTTCCTACCTGAAGGGTATGTATAGATGGCCTCCTTAGCTCTCCATGTCTGTCTGTCACCTCCGGGTATTGTCTCACCGTGAAGACCACTTCCGGGTACTAACACATCATGAGGTCCACCTATAGTTACTGACTCATTGTGAGGTCCACCTCCAGGTACTGACTCATCGTGAGGTCTACCTCTGGGTATCGTACAGTCCTTGTACTCTCAGTGTCTGATAGTGCGGTCAGTCATCTGCATCCAACATAATCTGGTGTGGGCATATCCTATTTAGGGGTTAGTATAATGATACTCTATAGGGACCCCGATACCATCAAGGTCTCACTAAATCCAACAAGGATACCCACAAAGAAGAATCTCAACAGATAACACTTATATAGGTATAAGCCCATACTTATACCTAAGTAATCATATAACCCATCTCAATCACGAGGGATCACAAAGGTTATGAAATCAATGTATAACCACTACTTAGGTATATTCCCATACAAATACCTAAGTTATCGAGTAACCCATCTCAATCATGAGGTAAACACAAAGGTCATTAACTCATATCAAACAGGGATTTTAATTATCGAAACCACAACTACTTAAGAGATCCTCCTCAGTCGAGTACACGGATCCTGTCACGACTCTGAGGTGTTTCTCAATAACCTTAGACTGCTGAGGTACTACTCTTATCAAGTACCATGGTTCATCCACCCAAAAAAAGTAGTGCTTCCCACCGTGGTCTTCCACCAAAACATAGAAGTGCACCCTCCCCCACCCCAAATTGCCTATAGAGGTACTCCTTTTGTTGATTAACGCGGGTCTGCCACCCAAACACACTAGTGATCTCTACCATGGTTCCACCACCCAAACACAGTATTGCTCCCCACTGGACTATACAAGTCACTCTGACTGGAATCGGACAAGCAGTCATCAGGTCTCAGCCAGCTATACGGTCTCTGTACTCTGTACGCTCAACTCTAGAGGGTCTGCTCCACGAGCTGCAGGTCTATTCTCCAAGTATCACAATGTACCATGAAGAATTATCTCAAAGGACCGCCTCGTCATAGGGGTCTCAACGCATCAGACGACGTGTCAATCGGATGCTCGGTCTGTGAGTTATTAGCCTTTTAGTCCCGGGGTCCCTATTGGTTTCGTTTACAAACCAACCCGGTCGTATCTCAATTATACCCCGAACTAACATAGGGTATACTCATGGGGACCGTTTCCCAACATAATTAGCAATGCCGCTGATGGTTCTCCAAACAGACGTCCGGTCTGAAAGTTATCGAGTTTTCCATTCCAGGGGCCCAGTTGGATTTCAGGTACAATCCAACCTGGTCATATTCCAACTGCATCCAAACCAAAGGTAAAGTATACCAAAAGAACTTCCTCAGTAAGAGGAATCCAACAAAGTCGACTAAACGTCAATCAGATGTCCATAACTCATGTTATATGTGTTTCCGCTCCAAGGGTCTGGTTGGTTTCGAGTTCGAACAAACCTAGCCATAACCAAAGTTCTCCAAAACATCGAGTGTCATATAACAAAACGCCCGTCTTGATCCATGTAACCCTACGCAACTGACACTGCGTCTATCTAAGATCTGTAGCTCATGATATGGTTGTTTAACTGACGGAGGTCCGAAAATAGGGTGTTTGGGCTCTGTCCGACCCAGCCCAATACCACCTGGGTCTGCTCGAACAGGGCCGACCTAACCCGGGAAGATCCGACCCAGGTCTGGGTCTGGCCCACTTGGGCGTGGCCTGGACCGGCTGGCGCGGGTGGACCAGCTCGGCGCGTGTGGCCCGACCCGGTGCTGGTGGCCCGGCCCGACCTGGCTGGCCCGGCACGACACTGGCATCCCGGCCACGGCTCGGCTCTCGGCCGAGCGGGGTGCGAATGGAAAACTGCCCCTGTTTGAGGAAAGGGTTGGCCATAACGACTGACCTTGGTTTTAACCATGGGACCTCCCCAGGTCCCACCTTCAGGATGCACCGGTGGCCTGTCGGCTGGCCGGCACTTTTGAAGATCGCGGTGGGCTTAGGACACAACTCATGTCTGACCGGCACAATGTGACGGTGCCACACCCCTCTGCCATGGCATGCCTCGGTCGGAGCCCCATTGTTGCTCAATCGCAGTGCGACGGCGCCCTGCCCCTCAATCATGGCCCGCTCCTGGACGTGGTCTTCTTCGGCCTCACCGGCGCGGCGCAATGACACCATGCTCCACCACCACGACATGCTTCTACCGAGGTCCTCTTAATTCCCACATGGTGCAACAAAATAGCGCCTCCTTCATCACAAATATCAACAACGATCAACAAAAGGGGGAGGAGGATCATCCATGTTTGTGAGGTCCGATCTCCTCCCGTTATGACGATATCAACCGGCCAAAATATTCAATGAAAAACGTTAATTTAAACTTGAATGAAGAATTAACCCCTACCTCAAAGAAATTTGTTGAAGCTAGCGTCGCGAGGGTGGTTTTGATGACGGTGTTGGCGTGTACCCCTAGAGAAGATGGCGTCACACACCGGCCGTGGAGAGGAGAAGGAACGACACATCGATCTCTCCTTGCGGTGACGATGTTATTCTTCGAAGTCTTGATGTTCTTCAACAAAGGTGATGGAGTTCTTCAAGACTTAGAGTTATCTTCCCAAAGTCTCCACACAACAAAACAACCAAAATAAAATAAGTCTTTTTCGTTATTTTCTTTACTTTTTCCAACAATTCAAAACAGCAAAAGTCGAATTCAACTAATTAATCATGACTTGTCAAAATGAATGGGGTGTTAAGTTGGCACTATTAATGAGAGGCAGAGTCCCATAATTAAAGAGGGGGTTTTATTGGAGTAAGGGAATTGGAAAAGGTGGGGGCTCGTGTGGGCCTCACCTATCTCATAACCCCAGATGGGATGTCGGGTGGTCGTGGGCGACACCAAAAACTTCCCATGAGAGAGTTTAACTACCATAAATAAAATAAAATTTCACACAATTTTATTTTACATATCATTTAATCCCCAAATTTTTTACAACTTCTCCCGTGAAAACGCAACTCGAGAAAAGGACTTTATAAGAAATTACCGGCACTGTGGTTTCAACAGTGCCCTCAGATTTCGATTCCGAGCACCGATTCAAAAGTTAGAAGAACCTGCACGTTCGTTCACTGAACTTACCTGAGCTAAACTTCGGAAATTGTTTCTGGGAACACTGGGCCTCGGAATTAGGTGTCGTCTGAAACCGAACACTCTAGAAATTCCAAAGAAATTAAAAAAATCATTGAAATTTTCAGGACTTTACATTACTCCCACCTCAGGTCTTTACGTTCTCATAAAGCTACACCACAAAACTCGGGAAATTAATGGAGATATCGAGCTAACATCTGAGGTTGAAATGCTAAGAGGTAAGCCACCTTTCCTACTCTTCAGGGGACCTGGAAGGTCTGTTGAACCTCAAAGATTACTTTCCTCCATGGCCACATCATCATTGACCCCGTCAAGTTGAGACCCGTATATGGACGTGGTCACCATTCTCGAAGTCCAGAGGCCTCCATTTTCTTAATACAACTGAATATAAAAACTTCTCCTGCCATGAGGTTTAGGTTGACCAATTCAAGAGCGTTCGACCACACCCTCCTATGCATGAGTTTATCCAGTGATTCCTGGGGTTTCCTTTTCGCCGACCAACGAAAACCCATCCCAATGTTGTAGATAAACCAAAACCCTTTCGCCTAATATAGTCAATCTGGGTATGATCTCTGAATCCAACCCATACAAAGACCAACGTCGTACGGCCTTGACACTACCACCAAGAGATTCCATCCGAAACTCTTGCCTCGAGGGTCAAATCACACTGTCGGTGTAAGTGTGAATATCGAGTCTCCTCCCAATGTTATCTCCAGACGTGAGGGTCAAGTCAATAGCTTACTAGAAACTCTAGGTCTGGTACAAGATTCATGGAAGAAAATAATGATTCATATCAATTTCTGTTGTAACGGTAGCTAGAGGTGGACAAATACTGTCCCTTGAATCATTCTTAGAGCAATTGTGTCACACTTCTTGATTGCATGCAGCTACTCTTTTTCCCATCCCTCAAGCTCCCGGAACCTGGTGGGGATAACAATGGATGGTTGTTGTAAAATGTAGAAATGTACAGAACCAGATGATGATCTCCTAGTTCTGCCTCCACGTCTGCTACTCTGCAGACTCATCTATTCTTATCACATCTTATTCATGAAACTTTTTACACACCCGCGTCTCTGAGACAGGCGCTAGTTTCCTGTTTCTTACTACACTGTGCAGTCTTCATCCACTCCTGGATGATATGCACTTTCTCTATCATATCTCATACCATCTTGGGTCGGTAGGAAGATTGCTGATGTGGTAAGACGATCAATGACCACCCTTCATCACCTATGATCTGTAAGAGATGCTAAAATTTATCCTCTGCTGAAATGAGAGACTTCGTCTCATCCCCTAGATGAACCACATTATTTTCCACATATAGTCTATCCTGACATGAATGACGTTATTTAATTCCATGGATGATGTAGTAAGGCCTCAATGTTACTACCAAGAGATCCAATCGTCACTCTCGCCTCCAAGGTCGAGTCACACTGTCGGCATCAGTGTGAGGTCACTGCGTCTCCTCTAGTAGAAATCTCGAATGTGTGGGTCAAGTTAATAGTTTTAATTGGGACCTCTTATTATCAACCAAAAAAATTATAGGAATGTAAACATCACAATGATAAGTGTCTTTTATTACTGCATCTCGAATTACAATGACACAAATACAACTGCAACATGGAACTAGAAGAACCAAGTACAAAAAAGAATCCACTAGTTATGCTCCTGTCCACTGCTCTACTGTTGCTCAAGAACCCGCCATTGATTCTGTCTTGGTGGCTCCCCCAATGCCTGTGGATAAACTGTGCGGGTAGAAAGACAGTCACGTTCCATGTGACCCTTCCTACTGTAGGAGAAACACAGTCCATTTCTAGAACACCTGGCTCTAACCACACCCCAGGTGCCCCGCACTCGCGATCCTATAACACGAGGTTTCCCACCTGCTGGTCTAGGTCTCTTGGACCTCTGCATCATCTGTCTATTTCCAGGAGATGACTCGGCTACTGATGGAAAATCTTGCTGCAATTGCAGCAGCTCCTGAGCACGCTTGGAGTGTTGATTCACTTGTATAAACTCCACCCTAAAGAATGTCGCGATGTCTTCCTAGGTGAAGGTCTTCTAATCGCAAAACTGTAACATGTGGCTCCACCACCTCTCAGTTACTCCCTAGAAGAGTCTAACAGCTAGGTACACCATCAAGTCTGCCGGTGTCCCAGCTGTGTGGAGAGCTTGAGCTACAAACTCCGGCCAGTGCCCAGCAATCTGAAAATCCAACCAGCCTAGAAATGTCATAGGCCTCTGAAGGTGGAACTTGTGCATCACGCTCAAGTGGTGTGCACTCTCTACTAGTGGAGGGCCCTGCAATAAGGCCTTGCTGCTCGGTGGGCCATCATCGTGCTCCCCACGCAGTACCCACACTGTCTGGATATGTGAAGTCATCCTGAAAGAAACAGAAGTGACATGGTCAAACGATTATACCTGATGAGCTGACCTGGTCTGAGCTGTTTTTAAAAGAAACTTTTCAAAACATACAAACAATCAGTGTTTTCATGCACTGATTCGGAAATCATAAGTTAGGGTCCTTGTGTATGGATACGTCGGCCTCCTGCACCAATACTAGGCTCACTGAACTGAAAACCACAGTTAGTACCATTAACACTATTGCTTCACAGAAATAAAATACTAGAGTCCTATGTTCTGCGGTAAAACCGACTCATCTGATACCAATTTGTTACGACCCATCCATGGGGCCCATGTCATGACTACCCCAAGCCCACCTTCCATAGGCCAGGGGCAGGCGACTAGCACCAAAGGCGTAAATCCAAATAAAAATGGAAGGCATTGCCTTTATAAAAGGTAGACAAACACCACATAGTATAAGTGGAAGCAACACTAAGTACTAAACAATGTGATGAAAAGTAAATAGGCCAGAATACAAACCCAACTAAAAGGTAAAGCTACAACTGAATGAGAGTACAATAGCTGGAAGGTGTCGAGATGCTCCTAGATCGTCCTATGGGGTCCTACCTGAAGGGTAGGTACAGATGGCCTCCTCAGGTCTCCACGTCCGTCTGTCACCTCCTAGTACCGTCTCATCGTGATGTCCACCTTTGGGTACTGACTAGTCATCAGGTCATCCTCCAGGTACTGACTCATCGTGAGACCCACCTCCAGGTATTGAATCGTCATGAGGTCTACCTCCGGGTACGGTCCAGTCCCCGTACTCATAGTCCCTGACAGCGTTGTCCGTCTTCTGCATCCAATACAATGAGGTGTGGGCATATCCCATGAAAGGGTGAGTATAACGATACTCAGTAGGGACTCTGACACCCTCAAGGTCTCACTAAATCCAACAAGCAGAACAACAATGAAGAATCTCAACAGATAACCCTTATATAGGTATAAGCCCATACTTATACATAAGTTATCAAGTAACCCTTCTCAATCACGAGGGAACACAAAGGTTATGAAATCAATGGATAACCACTAATTAGATATATGCCCATTCAAATACATAAGTTATCGAGTAACTCATCTCAATCATGAGGTAAACACAAAGGTCGGTGACTCAGATCAAATTGGGATTTTCATTATTGAAACTGCAACTGCTGAAGAGCTCCTCCTCTGTCGAGTACACCGATCCTGTCACGACACTAAGGCGATTCTCACTAACCTTAGACTGTTGAGGTTCTCCCCCTATCGAGTACTACAGGTCATCCACCCAAACACAGTAGTGCTTCCCGCCAGGGTCTTCCACCCAAACATAGTAGTGCACCCCCCTAATAGCCTACAGAGGTACTCCTTCTTTCGAGTACCACGGGTCTGCCACCCAAACACAGTAGTGCTACCTTCCGTGGGTCTGCCACCCAAACATAGTAGTTCTCCCAACTAGACTATACAAATCACTCCGACTCGTGTTGGAAAAGCAGTCATCAGGTCTCAGCCAGTTACACGGTCTCCGTACTTTGTACGCTTGTCTCCGGGAGGGTCTGCTCCATGAGCTACAGGTCGATAATCCATGTATCACATTGTCCCATGAAGAAGTTTCTCATAGGACCACCTCTTCATAGAGGTCTCAACGCATCATAGGGCGCGTCAATCAGACACCTGGACTGTGTGTTATTAGCATTTTAGTCTCGGGGGCCCTGTTGGTTTTATATACCAACCAACCCGGAAATATCTCAACTCTTCCCTAACCTTACATAAGTAATACTCATGGGAAATGTTTCTCAATGTAATTAACAATGGAACTCATTTGAAGAATGGTCTGAAAGTTATCGTCTTTTCCGTTCCAGGGGTCCTGTTGGATTTCAAGTACAATCCATCCTAGCCATATTACAACTAGGTCCAAACCACAGGTTAAGTATAAGAAAATAAATTTCTCATTAATAGGAACTCAAAAAAGTTGACGGCACGTCAATTGGACGTCCAGAACTCATGTTATAAGTGTTTCCGCTCCAAGGGACCTATTGGTTTCAGGTTCGAACCAACTTGTACATACACAAATTTATCCAAAACATTGATTTTAATATACCGAGACGGCCTTCTCGATCCAAGTAACCCTACGAAACTTACAGTGCGTCGATCGGAGGTCTGTGGCTCATGATGTGGGCGTTTAACTGAAGGAGGTCCGAAAATAGGGGGTTTGGGCTCGGTCCGACTCGGAACAATACCCCCTGGGTGGGCTTGAATCGGGCAGACCCGACCCAGGTTGGGGTCCGACCCACTTAGGTAAGGCCCGGCCCGGCGCTGGTAGCCCACCCCGATGCGGGTGGTCCGGCCCGGCGTGGGTGGCTCGACCCGGCGCTGGTGGCCCGGACCGATGTGGCTGGCCTGGCCCGGCGCTGGCTTCCAGACCGCGGCTCAGCTGTCGGCTGAGCGGGGTGCAAAGGGGAAACCGCCCCCTATTTATAGAAACGTCCGACTATAATGGTCAGAATTTTTTTGACCAAGGGTCCCCGTGGGTCCTGCCTTTAGGCGGCACCGGGGTCCGGCCAGCCGGCCGCCCCTTTTGAAGACCGTCGTGGCCTTAGGCCGCTCCTCCGGTCTGACCAGCACGGCGCGACGGCATTGCACCTCTCCGTCGTTGCCCACCCTGGCCGCGACCCCCTTGGTGCTCCGGCATGGCCCTACGGCACAACGCCCCTCCGTCGTGGCCCGATCCTGGTCGCGGTCTCCTTCGGCCTAACCAGCGCGGCGCGACAACGCAACGCTCCACCACCGCAGTCCACTACGGTCGCGGTCCTCTTCATTCCCTCATGGTGCAACGACACCATGCCTCCATTGTCATAAATATCAATGACAATCAACAAAAAGGGGTAGGAGGATCAGCTATGTTTTTGCGGTCCGATCTCCTCTCGTTATGACGATATCAAGTGGCCAAAATAATCAATGAAGAACATTAATTTAATCATGAACAAAGAATTAACCCCAACCTCGAAGAAATTCACTAAAGCAATCATCGCAAGGGTGGTTTTGATGATGGCGTTGGTGTGCACCCATGGAGAGGATGGTGTCACACACCGGCTGTGGAGAGGAGAAGGAACGATGCGTCGATCTCTCCTTGCGGGGACGGTATTCTTCGTCGAATTCTTGACGTTCTTCAACGAAGGTGATGGAGTTCTTAAAGACTTATAGTTTTCTTCCAAAAGTCTCCACATAAGGAAACAACGAAAATAAAATAAGGCTTCTGCCTTATTTTATTTACTTATGCCAACAATTCAAATCTTCAAAAGTTGAATTCACCCGGTTAATATTGAATTGACAAAATGAATGGGGTGTTAAGTTGGCACTATTAATTAGAGGAAGAGTCCCATAATTTAAGAGGGGGTATTATAGGGGTTAGGTAATTTGAAAAGGTGGGGATCGTGTGAGCCCCACCTCCCTCATAACCACACATGGGAAGTTGGGTGGTCATGGGCCCCACTAACAACTTCCCATGACAGTGTTTAACAACCACAGATAAAATAAAATTGTACACAATTTTATTTTACATATCATTCAATCCCTAATTTTTTTACAACTCCTCCCGTGCAAACGCAACTCCAGAAAAGGCCTTCATAAGAATGTACCGGTGCTGCGGTTTCAACAGTGCCCTCAGATTTTGATTCCAAGCACTGGTTCAAAAGTTAGAAGAACTCTCTTTTTCGTTCACTGAATATACCCGAGCTAAACTTTGAAAATTGATTCTGGGCACACAGGGCCTCGGAATCAAGTGCATTCTAAAACCGCACACTCTCTAAATTCCAAAGAAATAAAGAAAAAAAATTCCGTGAAATTTCTGGGTCATTACATATGACTTCTAGATTTCATAAACATTAGGAATGAAGAATTTTCTTTCAAATGCGTTTATAAGGAATTCAAAGAATAATGTGGGTCAAAATTCAACAGCTTCATGGAAAGAAATATGTGATTTAGTTTCTTTACATTTGAGCATGATAGTAGAGGATGGTAGAGGTTGTCTGTTTCAAATGACAAATCATTATTCCTTGTTAAGACATGTGTAGGAGTCTTAGTGGGGAAACATAGAGGTTAATGTGTTGTGGGGTCATGTAGAATAGTAAAACACTTCATAAGGATTGTCAGATGACTATCAGAATTGGATGTTATTCGATGAGAAGCTATTTTTTCTGAGGGAAAATCAGAAGAGGGTTCTTAGTGTGTTGCATATCTCACCCCTGGTTTTACACCAAAGAGTTACCAAGATTTAATAGGGCTTGAGATGATAGTGTTGGTGAACCGAGTTAATGAGAGAAGTGGTGGTGTTTTTTGAATGTTCCTCATGTGTCAATAGGTGAAGGTTGGACACTTTGTTCCCAGTAGTCTATTGGTTCCCTTAAACATACCATAGTGGAAGTTGGATGATGACTTGAACGATTTTGACATAAGAATACAAAGGGATGAGGTTGGTTTTGATTCCATCATGGTAGTGTAGGACTGTTTGATGAAATCAGCTCACCTCCTAGTGATTAAGGATTTGAGAGAAGTGGATGCCTTTTCACATAAGTGCATGGCTGATGTTTTTCAGCCACTTGGAGTTACCATAAACATTTTTTTGGATAGGGATACACTCTATAAAACACTAGTTAGGAAGGGATTTAAACAAGATTATTGAAACCCAATAATTCCTTATCACTACTTTGCACCCGCAAAAGGATGGTTAGACATAGAGTTCCATCAAGATATTAGAGAATATGATGCAAGCATGTGTTATTGACATTGGAGGATCGTGATATTGGAGGATACCAATGGTAGATATTTAATATAATAATAGATATCACTCTGCCATTGACATTTCCCCGTTTGGAGCCTCGTATGGAAGACCATGTCATTATCAAGTGTGTTTGATAGAGGTTGGGTTAGAATGTGTTTTTTAGCCTAGAGGTGTTGTAAAGCATGACAGGGAAGGTTCAACATGTGCGTGAGAGGATTTAGGTGGCTCAGGAATGGAAGAAATCATATGTTGATCATAGTAGGAGACCATTTTAGTGTGAGGTTGGGGTACATGTGTTATCGATGGTCTCCCATAGATGTGGGAATCAGATGCTTTGAAGAGGTAGTAAGCTTTCTTAAATGTTCATCTGACACTTTGAGGTGTTGGGGTGACATGGTGGGGTGGAATATTAGATGGAGTTACCACCACCACTAGAAAGGATCAACAACGTCTTCCATGTATCTCATCCCCATCAGTATCTACCCAACGACTCACACATCCTCGACTAGTGAGAGTTGGATATCGAGGACGATGCGTTGTTCGTGGAACGAACTGTGAGGATCAAGAATCTTAAGAAGAAGGTGCATCGTGGATGGAACATTCCCTTTGTATTTGTGTTGTAGAGGAATTGTGTAGTCAAAGAGAGTATGGTGTAATGAGAGGCCTATATGCAAGACCAATACCTAGAGTTATTGTGAGTTTAGATCTAATGTTTTCGATTTGAATTTAATGTGATAAACTGTTGAATTTTCTTACATTATTGTAAGTTTTTTCCTGATTTCCTATTTTTTAGAATTCATGACTATGATGATTGGAGATCCTAACCCATAATATAGATGCATTAATGTTGATGTGATTAATCGCGTTAGGGTGAGCCGGTGCCATAAAAATTATATATTATCAAAACATGGAAAAAGGGACTCCCAAATCCATATGTCTAATTGGTGTGGCTTCTTGTGTTTCTGTGGATTAGTAGTGTTTTTATATTTTTCATGAGATAGATGTGAGAAATATGTCTTTATATTTAATGGTTATTTTGGATTTCAAATGACACTAGTGTGGTTTTTCCCTAAGAGGTATCTTACAACATGGTTGTTCGGACCCCTCTCATACCTTTGGGTTTTCTCCTAAATTATTTAGTATGAGAATTGTTTGAGAGGAAACTATCTTAATGTTCTAGATCCACCTAGTCCATTAATTTATCAAATTCAGGTTCTTGGAGTGTCTTGGTCACCATTGGTGAGTCAGAAGGGGGTTGGTGTCTATAGCATGGTGTGGCCATGGTGTCACCTATCCGTTCAACTGATCGGTATCACCCATTAGTATTCCATCGATCAGTATCACTAATAAGAGTGTCACAATTTGATATCATTGGTTGGTGTAGCACCCGAACAGTGCCCTAAAGGGGTGTCAGGGATTCATTCCCCAGTTTCCTTTAACTTCACCTTTACATGTTAATACCTGTTTAATGTTATTCAAAGCTGTTTTAATGACCATAAATGATAACATAAATCACATAAGTCTAGGGACACCCCTTGAAATACCAAAACATGTGGCTTTTTAATCAATTTCATAACCTTTTCTCATTTTTAGTACTGCATTGTTATTCATTTTCTCGTTTTAAATGTAACATATCAAACACTCAACCATGCAATGATATATCATGGTGAGGAAATTATAAATCTAAATTAATTTTAATTTGTGCAACCACCATGCCTCGTGGCCAATACATGATCATATTTTGAAGCACATTGAGATTGCCCATCTCGTAACTCTAGGATCGGGTCTTCTATTACACCGAGTTCTTCTTTTTTCCTTGGTCTCTTTATTTCCCATTGGAGTGCCTACAGTCCCTCTTCATGAGATGATTCATGCCTATGTGAAAACCATATTATTTAGTTCCTCATGGAGTTTCATGTAGCATCAACCCCTATAATTTGAGAAAGGAGAGATCTTCTATACATGATCATCCTAGTAGGTGTTTTTCCATTGTCTCTTTTTACTATAAATCATGTGGGTTGGGTGTGTGGATTTTCCCTAGGCATGTAGATCAAACCAACATTAACTATGAAAATAAACAATCTTTTAAGGAATGGAGTGTTGTTAATTATGACAATGTTATTGTGTTTTACATTAATTTTTATATTTTGAATTGTATGATATCTTTTCTACCAAAAAACGTGGTCTTTGTTGGTTATTTCTTGAAAACAATTGATGATTTTTTTTGAATAATCTTATGATTGATTTGCTGATACATGGAAACTGATTAATAACCTAATAATGGTTGATTAAATGGATTCACTATGAATAACAACCATTGTGTGATCACCCTAGTTAACCAAACATAAATAATGAACTCAATGAATTGTGTTAGATAAATCTGAGAAACATCCATTCTATGTTCTGGTGAAATGAATAGTTATTATGTTTGATGTTTGTGTGGTAATGTAAAGTGGAATGAAATATCAAGTTGAGAGGTTGTTGGTGTTGGAACCTAAGTCTTTGTAGAGAGGTGGTGAATGTTCTATACCCTGTAATTTTTGGAATGGTATGGTTCGGGTACATCGGGGGATCTAAAAAATCCCATTGATTTTGTTACCTTACAATAGACATGGGTGTGAATTCTTAATCATTAGCTATGTTGATTTTCCTATAATATTTGATTGTCTTGTTTTTACTCTTGTATGTTTCATAGTAGTAACTAACTATTATCAATAGGGTTCACATGAACATGATAATGTTAACGGGTACAATGGGGGAATAGTTTTCCAAAAAATGGGTTGTGCTCTAGTTGTGGCTGTTGTATACTTATACATGTAGGGATAGAAACAAGGGTGGTTTTATACAACATATTTTTTGTTTCAGAACACTTAGGTTGGGTTATTGATTACCTATATGTATACTTTTTAGTTCTTATGTTTCTTATAAGCACCACACCAATGTTCTTCACTTTGTGCTAAATTCCCTCATTTCATGGGGGTGTTTTCACAATAATTACTATGAGTGGATAGTTATTAGTTCCATTATGCTCCATCTCCCAGGTAGACAATGATTCAATGGGTATTCTGTGATGAACAAATCTTCATTATGGTCCAAGACTCATCAGACATAGTTTGTTGTGGTGGTGGCCCAGGTGTGTGGGAGAAAGTTTTTTCCCATGTTTGTTTGGGATGAGGCCCAGGTGTCTTCGGGCAGGGAAATGTTTTTTGTCCCAGGGGGCTTTGGATGTTTTTGTGGTTGGTGGGGACAAGGTGTCCGTAGTTGTGGTTATATGTGGTTGTTGTGGCCCAAGTATCTAAAAGACTGGTTTTCTGTGGTTGTGGGGGCCCATGTGTCTGTGGGAGAGATGTGTGGTTGCAGTGGCCTATAAATTTGTTATTTGGGAGGCCGTGGGACTACAGTGGAACATGTTGGGGAGGCCGGATGCATAGGATATCCTAAATAACTAGTGGGAAAGCGGTGATTGGTACCCAAACATCAATGGTTTATTATTATTAGTTTAAGAGACTTGCGTTATTTGGGGAGTGTTCCTTGGTGAGGATGGCTGGATACTTTCCTCACTAGGTGTTTCGGTTATTTCATTTCTCATGGGGCATTAAAATACCCCCCACTTGTGAATGATAAATTTCAGTTTTCAATATGGATTATACATGTATACTCAACAAATATATATATAAATTGTTTCATTTTTCCAGGAAAAATTTGAAGACTGTGTAGGACCATACTAGCTCGGTGTTGAGATAGTTTTTTTACTGCTTTTCATTCATTGGGTACATTCTTTTTGAGTTTTATTTTACCTTTTATCACATTATATTGTTCATGATTAAGGGAATTAAAAACATTTACATTTGGTATTTGGAGTTATTTTATATTTACAATCTTTTCCCCCCCATATTGTTCGATTAAATGGCAATGCCTTATATATTATGTGAGATTCTATACCCTTTGTTATAGTTTCTACTATGGGGCCTATTGAATGTGGGATTTAGGGGTTATTATCTATCCTTAAACATAATTAAAGAAGTTTGTGGTTGTTTTGTGTCCCTCCACTCATCTTGGTGAAGGTTTTTCATGACAACAATTGATCTACATTCTTGTACATAACGATGTTATAGCATGATGAATATCATAATAGAATTAAAATATTCATCTTATAATTACTTATTTATTTATTTTCTCAAGGTTTCGAATAAATTTATTCCATAGAAATATTATCTCTAATGGAACAATGAATTTTTTTTTTGAAAAATAAATAATTTATGTAACCCTATTTCAAGGATTCAAACTCATCGATTGGATTTGTGTCAACATTCATTTTCAAATGATGATCAACATCTCCCTTTATGATATATATATCCAAAAAACATTTTAATGCTCTTAATATTAGAAAATATTAAAATTATTTTCTTTATAATTGATCTACTATTTTTTATATTTTCATTATAGTTTTAAAAAATAACATGTGATCATTACTTAAATATGGATTAAACTATATTATATTCTTACCTTTGTGAATTTAGACACTCCAACATATTCATGTTGTACTTCGTGACATCAAATAACTATTTCACGATCATCATGTTGATTTTATCTATAAAAAATCACAATTTTTGGAAGGGTTTCACCACATTTGTTGTTATATCCTTTCATTAAATAATTCAATTGTTTTCAAACAATTTATCTAGAAGAAGTGAACCTAAGTGGGAATTTTTTACTATTGTTTATATTTAAATAAAAACTATAATGGAATGATTAATCCAAATATATTAGGATATCATGTTTCAAAGATGATGTACTATAATAGTAATAAATGTCTACATCATTTTTATTCAATTCATAACATTTATAAAAGTCATGTGATTAACTAGAAAATATCACTATTAAGACCAATATTAGGGTCCATTAAGAACCCCATGTCATGCACCAGATGATGATAGTGTTTATATACAATGTTCCAATATAATGGTTATTTACCCAAGGTAAAAATATCTAACAGAATCACTTATATTTTGAATCCTTAGAGGGATATCCAATTTTAGAAATAAGTTTATCTATAACTAAAAACAATTAATGGATTTTTTCATATATTTATATTTATCACTGGGGATGTTATTAAATTTAACATTAACATTTCTATATATAACTATAAACATCCATTATTACAATCTATAAGAACCAAAAAAATCGAAACATTATTGTTAAAATAAATTCATAAAAATTATAAAATTAATAACTAGTAAAGAATAATTTTTTGTATTTTTTTAGAATCATGGTACAAAATACATGATATATATAAGAAAAACATAAAACTAATCATTATTTTTTCTATTTTGATGACTCCATTTTTTATTTAATGTCATCTAATAGAAAATTATTTCATGGCGATATACATCAATATAAGAGGGTGTCAATAAATACCAATAAGGGCTAATAATAGGAAATAGAAGATACACAATCAACATGGATAATACATGGGGCTGTACATGAGGGAAGAATCAAAAGAACATGATTCATGACATATATATGGATATGACATAATAATGACGAATTTGAAAGAATATCACCATTTTTAATCACCATGGATTCATAAAACATATTTTCGGTTGTTATTCAGTATGGTATCACAAAACATGTCATTTATGGTGATTAATTAATTGAAAAATGATATGGAAAAATAACTCGGAGCAACCATCATATGATATAATTCATGTGATCCATAGTGATCATAATAGACCATTTCATCTATAAACTATGGAAAATAAAAAATGAGTTTTATATAATATCAATTAGAGAATAATTGATTATTGAAATGAACATCTATCAATTTATAATAGATAAAAGGTATTGTGGGTTTACTACATAAAATCCCTAATAAATAAATTATGTTTCTACATAGGTGAATAAAAATTTAATATTAAGATGATTTTTTATTCAAAAGATTATAAATTTCCATTTCATATAAATAAATTTGAGAAAATAATTTCACATCATGTCATGATGAAATTATGGAATAATGAAAGAATAATGATAGGGAACAAAGTGCTTGAATTGAAAAATTCTATTTTTGGATTAAATTGTAAATTTATACGTGTATATAAAATGAAATTAAATAAATATGAAACATTCCCCAAAATAGGTACTTCAATAAAAAACATGATAGTTACGTTATAGTGGAAAATAACATCCTAATTCTTGAAGAGTTAATCCGTAAGATCTGGAATTAAGCATTGAATACAAATTCACATACCCTTGGTTATGGATTATGTGTTATTAAATTATGAAGGATTTTCATTCAAATTTTTAACATTATGATAAAACATTAATATTTAATAATACATTGAGAAGGAGAGTATAAATTTTCAACAAATGATTTTTTTTTAAAAAATTCTTCTTATAATTTTTTACACCTATATATTGGAAATGAAGTTAATGTTAACTCATTAAACTAAATAATATTATTAAAATAGATTAAATATGGTAATTTATTTAGTTATTATTAATTCTTAAATTAATTTTAATGTAATTAAACTAGTGTTTTTACATTATACCCCCAAAAAAGTAATTATTCCCATTTAATAAAATTAATTGTGTAACAATGAATGAAGATATATCGACATCAACAAATCCTAAAGAGCCCATATATTTACATTAATTTTATGCTCCATCCAAATATCATTATCTTAGAGAATATTTTTTGACCATATAGTGATATTTATATGAATAAATATTTCTATTGGATTTTATTCATAAGAAAATAATTCTCTATGTCACCATAATGTATAATTATACATGTAACGGTTTCTGTATGTACTTAATCATAATAGAAACACTAAACAAGTCATTTTCATGAGGCAGTCTAGGGGTATGATCCAAGAAATAAGATATACTCCATAATCTACCATGAATAATTATGGGGTTGATATACATCAATATTTACTTTCTTGTCATTTTTAATCTCAACACCTTATTCCATTGAGAATGTTTCAATAATAACATCCCTTATATATCAAAATACTTAATTTAAGAACAAATTTTAGAATAAAATATTTTATTAATGGTGGATCCATGATGTATGTATGATTGGATATAAAATTATATTCCATTTCATTTTCTTGGTAATGTTCTAATAGATGTAGTTTAACATATTCTACCCAAAATGATGATGTTCTATACCTCATTACATATAGGTATTCATAAAGAACCATCTGAATTATTAAGTGAATTATAATATTGTTAGAAAACTATATAATATGAATATGTATATTACAATAATCTGTGATTCATAGATTACAATATCTCAATATTAACTTAGGGAGTTGATGGTTATATTAGACAAACTATCTTGATGATAATGATTAGAAATACTAAAAAATCTATATTAAGTTTTTATTGATGAATTATATGAGTCATTGAGGTAATCCTCATAAATTATTTACATATAATTTAATGTGGTTCACCATGAAACATTAAAACACTATTAAATAATATCCCATATTTTTGATGAAGAAGTAAATAATCTTTTGTAGATATAATGTGTTCAAACATCATAAGGTGATTCAATTAATAAAAATTAAAATAATTTCCTTTGGAAATGTTGTATAGTTTCATGAAAATAATCAACAATGTTGGTTTTATCCTTCTATTCATGTATAGGTAATGGTTGTAGAATTCTCTTAAATTTATGAATGAACAATTAATATGAAAAAATTACATCCACCTATATATGTAGTCTATAATATATTTTTTCGATTTTATTACCATAAATAATATTACAGATCAATAAAAAAATTGACATCTATAATGGAATGGTAATAATGATATTTTTTATTATTCCCATATCTATTTCAAAAACAATTTTATTTACTGCATGTTAATTTTTTTACATAACACTATCATTCCAACAAAACCATGACTTAAAAACCTATCATATCTCACCCTGACCTTTGGGTCTACATCCTTCTTGATTGACTCTTTAAGCATTATAAGGATAAATGGTTGAATTCCAACAAGATAAAATAGAATATTGGTCCCCCCATAAAATTGTGATGGTAAATAATTTATAAAATAAATAAATAATAAATATGTTTTGATCCTCATAATATTATCATCATTTTGACTCAAAGATGTACCCACCTTATTTACGTTGGTAAAGAGGTAATGTATTGAAAAATCATAATAATTAATTATGTCCAACAACTTTTTCCACATCTTATACAATTATTTATGTGTGAATGTATACATATATCTTATATTATTAATATATATTTCATATCATTCTCATTGATGATATTTCCCATATTTCATTAGTGAAAAAATTACAACAGCTAACCCCAAATCAAGATTCAATTAAAATTTTCTCACATACCATCATTTTTCATGAGGGATAATATATAACTATATCATTATTCATAAAAACACATTGAAACTGCTGAATATATATGTCAATGTAAATCATATACTCTACTCCACTATATAGTGGATTGTTCAATGGTTCATTGGACATCCTTCTGTATTATTCCTTGAAATTTTTCATAAAGTAAATAATATATATGATCTTTACTCCTTTATAAACTAACATGGTATCTGTAATTAATATCCTCGATATATTCTTCACAATGAACACATAATATCATTAAAATAAATGGAAAATATGGATCTCCACCATGGAGTTTTTCCTTATATAGTTTTCAATAATATCATTCTTTTATCAATTCCTTTAAATATACTCTATTGGGTTTTTAATTAACAATAACGATTCTTTATTTGTACAAATGTCATAGATGAATATTTAAAATAAATATTTACCTTCCATAACATCTATATAATATTTATCAACTGTTCATTATCCTCTTCATTTATAAGGTAATATAAAATAATAGTATCCATAATAGAATCAAAAAATAGAACAAGGTAATCATTGAAAACACTAATAAAAAAATCAATAAGTGAAGTTATTGATTTAAAAATATTGAATGTAATCGTTATAGAATCTTATTTTCTGTACCATAAAAAAATCAATCATAGGCATTTCACAAATTTTAACCCTGATCTAATAGTATCCTTATTGAAGTTCATTATTTGGAAAATATTTACATATTCCAAATAGTTTATGAAAATAATCAATATAGGGTACATAAAAATTACTTATGATTGTTATATTTTTATGTTAAATATAATTAATATTCAAACAAAATAATCGACATGTAGTATTAATAAAATCATTTGTTCACTCTAAGAATATACACCAACTTGAATGAATCTTATATAATGAATCAATTGGAGTTTATTACTAAATTATTATTTCTCAATCTAATTATATATAAATAGATGATATGAAATGTGTTCAAGACCATGTATATTTTTAATTAATAACTCAACGTACTGATTTAAAAGATAAATATGAATGTATTCTATAAGGGAATAAAAACCCCTAATAAAATAGGAATATAATTGATATTGATTTCCTATCCAACCATCTAATATATGTAAAACTTATAAATATAAATAAGGATGCATGAAATGTATGTAATTTCCAATGGACTTCCATGTCTATCCTCGTGGTGGTAAAAGGTCTCAGGTTAGTTTGGAATATATAAGGTGATGTTAAATCCTTAAAAATTGATATGGGATTTATTCAAAAAAATATATTACATGTTAAAAACACATTAAATTATTTTAGTTATCAACAAAGGATTTATAGGAAACAAATTCATATTAACAATAATCAGAAATAAATCATGGGCTTATGATGCCTTCATAGTCCCATTAGGATTTTTAATTATAATTCAACACATAATTTTCTTTATAATTATAAAAAAATGTATATCATTATCATATAAAATACTAGATATTTTTTTTAATAATACAGAAGAATTTATATATTGGATTCCAAGTGTACCTATAACTGCACAATTTTTATACCCCACAACAATAATAGTTATGACATTATATTAAATTTTTTTATATGGTAATAATATGATACTTCTACTAATCATTATCACAAACCAATATATTCAATCAATTTTTACCATATCGAAGGTACTTTTCATAATTAATAATGAAAAGTTTGGGTGATTCTTTTTAAATTTATTTTTATCGTTTAGAGTCCTTAAAACATTTTCCCATTACATCAGATTAAATTTCTTAATGACCATTTTTCATCACAATAATCTTTTAATAGAAAAATTTTGATAATTTATACCATGTTTCATTACAGTAATTTCATATAAGGGATAAATGAAATTATTCACCCTATTTTTGTTGTAATTATAATTTCTAACAAATTAATTATTTATTTTCTAAACGAACACATGATATTTGCGGGTGAACCCAATCACAACTTCAATCATAATTGTAAATCAAAAACAATTCATAGATACCAAAGAATATTATTGATAACACCCATTAGGTACATGTTTTTAATATAATAAAAAATCAATAAATATTAAATTCACATTGAATTATAAATCTATAATTATTCCTCAAATGGATTGTAAATTATTCATAAATTTTACAAATGAATTGAGAAAAAGATTTATTTACCTATATGAATTCACTGATCATTCTCATATGATTAATAAATATAAAGGATATCTTGAACCATGATATCCTTATAACATTTAATTGTATAGTGTCAATTTCTTTAATATTCCTTATATTTTTGATAGGTTTCCACCATTGATCCCTAATTAATGTCAAATAATATATAGTTATATGAATCATATAATGATCCAAGTAATGGAGAATTAAATATATCAATTATATAGTAATTTTAAATTGACATTAAATTTTCAGACAAGTATACCCACTAAAATTGTTATATATTTCCACACGAATAACATTATAGTACGTTATTCCATCTATTGAATTATTGGATGCACATCACGATTCATGGAATGATGATGTTTTGTATGAATGATAGCAGGATTATTAAATTGGGTTCTCAAAAAAATTAGTTTCAAATGTCGTTAATCATCTACTTTACAAGAAAATTTAATGGTAAAATGGTTCCATCATGTCCAAAAAATTAATTGATAAGAAAAAATATAGTACGAGAATAGTTTTTCATAGTTCAAAATAATATAATCATAGAAATAATTAATTGGGTCTAAAAATAAATAATCCATATTTTAAATATATGAAAAATTATGTTTAAAAAATATCATAAATAGCCATTATATAATAAAATCTGTCATATTGATTCAAAATGAAATTATTAATTAATTCCAGAATATCACTCAGTAGTGACTTGAGAGTTATGAATTCTTTGTCCAACTCATCATGCAATAGTGAAAATCATGTTTGTACCCCAACCATAATTTTCTATAATTTTTCAAACTGGTTAAATGTGTAATTTTTTATCCATATTTTAGTACATATACATTGCTGAATTTACCTGGAAAAGAAAAAACAATTACATAACAACCCAAAGTTAGTTCACAAATTGATAAGATTATTCTAATGGTTTTTACTAATGTTTTTTCATCTCTCTATCTAAAAAATAAAATCATTAACTAATACAAAAGATAATGATAGACACATTACATTCATATATATATTAGATCTTATTATTTAAGTTTTCAGTCCATGGATTTTTTATCTACATAAAAACTATATTTGTCTAGTGTAATTAGATACATATATAAATAAAAAATATGGTATATAAAATACCTAAATAATTTACCATATATATCATAACATGTTCAATCCTTCATAATCATATCATATTTAATTCAATTATTTATATCAATGTGAAAAAAAATTCAATTGATGAGTTAAAATTCTCATTAATGGAAAATAAGGGATATATCAATAAATGATCATATGTTATCTTATAAAAATAATAAATATATAACAATATGTACCTAAAATTTAAAATTATATTAAACTAATTAAAATAATCTTGTATCATGGATGAAATCATGGATGTTCAAGGATATGTATCATAAAGGAATCAATGAACATAATTAATGAGAGAATAAAATTTTAATAATATAATGTCCTAATAGAGTGATATAAATTAAGGAATAATCATAATCAGTATATTATTATGTCAACAATACAAAAAAAATTATTAATCACAAGATAATATTAGGATATCCACCCTTATATCATCATGGGGCACTATATAACCTCTAATGCAATTTCTTTTAAGATTTTTATAACCATTCATATAAAAATATTAGTCTGGGATCACCTCACATGTTCCCTCATCAATGTTGGGATATCCAATCATATACACTTATTTCTTAGAAAACCATTATCATTAACCATTATATTGGATTATTATAATATTCCAAAATTTAACATCACTAGTATTTCATTATATATATTCGAAATTATTGTGAATAATTTTATTATTTAAAAAAATGTCCCATGGAATAGAAAATGAGTTTCATAAATATTTCATCATTATAATAATAATTAATCCATAGAATAAAGAAAAATTGTGAAATTGGACCATATCACCATAAATTATGTGAGACATAAATGTTTTATTTCAAATTAAATTAAAGGTAGTTTTGTTCTATAAAATTTACTAATGAAAATAATATATTATTTTTGAAACTATATAATTAAAATGAATAAATTATAAAAAATATTAAGGTAAATAATTTCTCTTTAAATAAAAATGTCAAAATATAAAATAATTAATTAAATGGGAATTAATGATTGTATAAAATCGCTTTAAGTGAATTTTTCTAAAAAAATATTCCATTCATTTTTTTAGTTAAAAGTTCAAAATTAAAAATTTGAAAAATGATATTATGATTTATTTAAAAAAACTAAATTAAATAATAAATAGTTAAAATGTATTTATATATAATTTTTTAATACATTATACATTAATGGGAATATTTTAACTAACATATATCCCATTATGAGAATATTTCCATCACAATAGGGAAATAATGTCTATTTTTGAAACAATCGTTCAAACTCTTGTGTTCATAAATATAAGAGTGTAAAACATGTAGAAAATAAAAAAAATAATGGACATGAAGGTAAATAATAATTTCAAGATATATAACATATATATTTATATTCATAATTTTATACAAAAATAATCTTTATAAAAAATGAAATTGTAACATATTACCTTTACCTAATTTCTGGTTTGTTTTATCGAAACTAAAACATTTTTTATAATAAATATTTATTTATAATAATTTATACAAAAAACCATAAAATATTATTTTATACTATAAATGGATTAAATATATGTTATTTTCATCCATTCATTAATAAATATTCAGTATCATCCTCAATTTATGAGTTTATAATGACATTTTTTTGTGTAATGTTAGTCGGCTATTATGGTTAATGCATATTGATAATGGATCCATCATATGTGTAATTTCAATAATGATATAAATATAATATATATTCATTATATTCAAGTTTATAAAAATTCATATATTTTAGTTCTGAATACATAATTACATCACTTCTTGGACATTATAATATATTCATAAACAGGACTGATTATTCAACTTTTATGATACCAAGAAAGAATCCTTTTATATTTATAGATTCAATAATAATTATTATATAATAAATATTATATTTATATATAACATAATACTAAAATACCAGTATTCCTCATTGGTTGTGTTGTTATAGGAAAGATACTGGGCCCCAGGTTTCATCCCCAGGACATCATACGATGGATTAAAATTACATGACCCTCATGAAAATTTGGGGATATTTTTTTAAATGATATAACATCCAACAAAAAAATTAAACAACCAATACTATATTTTATTCATGCATTAAAAATAAAACCCAAATCATACATAAGACAACCATCAATAATAGAGTAATGTACAAATGAAAATACATTTTCATGAGTTTAAAAATGTCAAAAATAAAATAAAACTTAAATGTGATAGAAACCATCAACAACAACCTTCTCCAGGATCCAGAATACCTGAAAATCATAGAATAACACCGAGAATCAATAATTAACTGAGACACCTTTGCATTAAATATTTATTAGTTGATGAAATATATAAGATAAAATAGTTCCCTTGTAGGACATAAGTCTAATCTTAGTATGATTTCCCAAATGGAATCCCATATCACAACACAAGGAAGTAAAAATTTCCAAAATTTTATAATAACTAAATTAATAGTTGTTTACACAGTTTATATCAAACTAATTACTTAGTTTTTATAAAGAATGAATCAAAAAATACCTTGAACCATTTCTAAATTTCATTGAAATATTTGTTCTATTTCCCTCACACACAACAACAAACACACTCATAGTTAGGGTCACCATATATGGTGGAACATCACATCAATAACTCTTCATATATAAGGTTGTTACATAAATAACATTATCTATATCATTTGATGGTCGTAATAAATGATTATTACCCATAAAATATAACTCATAACCATCTTTTTATTTAAACATCATTCAATATTATTTTTCAATAAACAATCATGATCGTAAAATTATTTCAACATTGAAATTTAATGCCTAAATCAAAAATATAAATTAAAAAACATCATCTCAAAACAATAAACAATGTTTTTTTCCAAAAATCCATCACCTTCAACATTTTATTAACCTATATAAAATCAATAAAACCCTTAAGTGTCATACAATATCTCTCAATCACCTTAATAAAATTATTCAATTAAAAATATTCTTTCATTTATATTTCAATTGTAGTCAAGATAGAATCCAACTCCCTCTCAAGACATTCTGAAAATTCTAAAAAAATAAAACATCAATATAATATCAAAAATCATAGTCCCATCACAATGTACTATAATATATCATTATAAAACATCCATATATATAAATATAATGGACATTATCTACCAATTATAGAGTGATTATAACCTTGGATATAATAATAAAAAATAATGGTAACTTACTGGCTAATCTTGGACTCAAAATAACATTGATTTAAATACAGATCACACCCAGATTAATAAGATTTCTTTCTAAAATAATTAGAAAAATGATTTCATGATATTTGAGTATTAATTTAAAAATAACAGGAAAGGAACTAATTTTTATTAAATATACATTTTATATAGGAAAAAATGTATGCACTATATTTTAGGGCCATATAATTTGGAAAACGATGAACCAATCTTGATATTCTATAATATGACTAAGATACCTCATATGATTACCTCCCATAGTTAATAAAACTATACACTAACCATGAATTTCCCTCTATTTCAAAATTAAACAATTCTCCATAAAATTATCATAATTTATACAAACTACACACCAATATTGAACCTATCATGTTCAAACTGTCATCTATTGAATAGTTTTCAGGTGATGGTGTAATATTTTTAAGATAGTGATTCATCATAAAATCCACCAAAACATGCTAAAACGTATTAGAAACAAAAAATCAATAACACCAATGTTATATATACTCAAAAGTCTTGTCATAGTTTATTTTACCTAATATTGAGGGTATAATTTCATCGCCAACATTGGACATTCCATACATGAAAAAACTTTATATTTAAAAAAGCGTAAAACCCATAGTACTACCACTTAATTTAAACACATCCTTTTTTCGTACATAATCCAACCATGTTTCCATAAACCCCATATTAGAAATAAGATATTTCGATTAAATATTTTATATTACCTATACACAATCTATAACAACTCATGAATTGACATGAATGATTTTCTATTAACTATTCAAAATCCAAATATGATTCTAGGATAACAAATTTAAAGATTCCTAATATATGGATATATTCAAAACATTATATTTTTAGTCACCACAAAATAAAAATTTCATCTATTTAAATATATATAAAATTTGTTAAGACACTGATCCACATACATTACAATTCAAATAAACTATATATTCTCTTTAATATCATAAAAAACCCTCTATAATATCTTCCATTTTATATTTTCCACTCAAATTTTATATCAATTTGAGGATTAGAATTTTAAAATAAAATTCATCTTTATTCAATTGGATTTCACTATATATTTATAAATATGAGATGCTAAACTGGGGTCTCTATATAATACAATTTAGATTAATTAAAAGGGATTGATAGAATTTTTTGACTTTGTGTTTTTGACAATTCAACCATTAATTCATTTTCATGAATCAAGATGAAATGAATTAAATTTAAGAGATGATAAAAAATCACACATATGGAATCGTGTTTTCAAACTATTTTAGGTATTACTCTTAAGAATTCATTTGTATTGTTCTCACATTTCTAGAAGGGAAACTATAAATAATCTATCATACCTTCTGGTCATGATGTTTTTGCTTTTACTATTGATTGGTTTGATATATTGAGACATACTAAACCAGAACACATATCATTCCCACAAAAATATACTATGAATTTAATATTTTATTCAATTTATTAATCCCATTGTTAAAATAAAATTTTTATTATTGATAAAAACAACAATGTTGTTCCTAATTAGAAAATGTAATGATCATTTCATTATTGAACATAAAAAAAATCCATCTATAAATATCCTCTTAATATTCTTCCAAATAAAGAGTTTTCCCCTCATAAAACACATTCTGAATTCAATTTCTTAGCATTATTGACCTGGTCAAACAAATCCTGAATTATATAGATTGGAAAGAAAAAATCACCTTTGTTTTAGAAAACTAAATACATATAAGATATGAAGAAAATTATTTTCCCCTATTCCAAATACTCCTTTTACCAATAGTAATATGATTTTTATCTCTTTAAAACTACTATATATGTCCCTTTACTCATTGTATTCATGATTTTGATCTCAAAAAATTATTGATATTCCATTAATCAATATATTCTTAAATTCAATTCCCATTGTGTTATAATGTATTTGAATCGGTTTAGATTTGTAAAAATTTTCATTTATCACAAAATATGTAATTACACTATACCATACAATAATGGACCCCAATAGCATATTCATAGGCATTTTTGGGTAGTTTTTATCATGATAATGTTACTATCAATATCTATAAGTTGCAATATGATCAAATTTCATGTTAACACAACCCAACCTAGATACTGTTGTATCATAATAGGATACATAACGTTTTCAAGACTCTACATATGCATAGTTATTTAAGGATATACGTATGTGTTTATTATATTTAATTTATTTTTGAAATTATTCATTACATTGGAAAATAATGCCTTTATTTTTCAAAGATAGAATTTATGATTCAAAATGAGATAATTAACATACAAAAAATATATTTTATCCCACTAATGTAACATCCCAAGTAAGTAATGAATAATTGATATTTTTATCTATGTCTATTAATGAATTAGATAGTGTTTTAGAGGCTTAAAATGAGAATAAATCCAATCTTAAGCAGGGAATACACTAATATTTTTAAAAGATTGTTTTACTGCCTTTTGATGGAAAACCATATTTTAAATATCTCTTTTGACAATTTTATAAGCTATATTTGTCAAAATATACTTATTCTTCATGATTGGGACATCAAAATTTACTTTGTCTGAATTTTTGGTATTTTTCTGATAAAGTTCATTTTTTAATGAATAATGAAAAATGTTGTATTTTAATTCAAAACCGCTTTTTAATATAATTTATTTATATTATTAGATTATATTATGAATTGGTTTTAAAGTTCAATTGGAATATATTTTTACAATTTAATCTAATAGTGGTCATTGAAATTAATTTCACATTGAAATTAGACTTAAACTAGTGTCAATCTTTTGCTACTTATTATTTCATAAAAACACGCTATTTTCACTGACAGCGGGAATTAATTATTAAATTAATTAATGCAACTTATATGTTTTTAATTTTTTAAAATAGACATCATTTTTGATTTCGGAATGTCAAATATATATTAGGGTGAAGATTTGGTATTTTTCTGAAAAATTTCAATTTTTGATGAATAGTGAAACCACTAAGTGATACTTATAAAAACTGATTTTTCGTTTAAATGAACATTTACCACCACTGTGGTTTGAATTTCAAAAATACAACATAAATGGTTGTCATTAAGAAGTAAAATGTAGTTCAATGGGATTAAAATAATTTTTTTGCTGAATAGTAACTTTTATGTTTTTAATCACGATTAGAGGTAATTAGTGTAATTTAAGGTAAGAATAATGTTTTAATAATATGGGATGAGCTTGAAACATGTCATAACCTTATTATAGGTGTCATGGCCGACCAGGAAAATCCATTGGTCAACTTGGGGACCCCATGGATCCACTTTGGTTGGAAGATGACATTAATATCTTTTTATTTAATGTTAAAATAAAAATGACACAAACATGAGTTGTTTTACTAAAACAATTTTTTACATGGGGTTATAAAAGTCATATTTTTTACTATAAATAGTCATTGGAAAGATAAATATAATTCCTACATTATAGTATTATTTTTATAAATTTTATACATTAAATAAATTAAATTATTTATGACACCATGATGATGCAGCGATTACCTCATTATTTAACGATTTAAATAAAATGAAAAGATAATGTAAACTCTACGACCTACACAAGTCCAAAACCTATTGGATGGGTGGATTTCGAACCCTTATCACCTTATCCTCGAATTATATCAATGTGGGACCTTTTAAATAAGAAAGTCATTTTAAAATAAAGTAACATTTCTTTACATTCCAAGAGTGCCCCTCCTCTCCTCTTAAAAAAGGCCCCCACCTCTACCTCCTTACCCACACATCCAAAGCCTTTGGCTAGGTCAAACCCTGAAAATTATGTCTCTCAAAATCCCTCTCTAACTCTTAGATTCCTCACTTTTGGATGTAGTCTTCCCAAGGTTGCCTTTGAGCTCAAATAAAAAAGAGTTACACGATTTAAAGGTTGTGTCTTCTCTTGTGTTCTTATGTTTTATTTTGCATCTCCAACCTCCTAAACACTTTTTATTAATTTTTTTTTGTAAAAAACAAAGTATCTTCCATATACTAGGATGTTTTTATAAGAATTATTATATCTACACTTACACACACCTACATCTAATGGTCAAAGAACATACTGTTTCCGTGGATGGCCAATTTCTGCCTCCCAAAACGATGATTGTTCAACATTATTTTAACACCTTAAAAGGTGGCCATTAAGATGTCACTATATTTATATATTATATATAATATGTTTATGTTTTAATTAAGCTTCTGTATTTTTCATTTATGGCATATCATTATGGTTACAATTATGGGTAAATGCGATATCTTCATTTTAGGATGTGCGGACTACCGCCCCCTCAAAGTGATTCGATTCGTTAATACCATATGTGGTACATATAAAGGATCTATTTAATGATATTATATTTGATTCCATACTAGAATTATTATATTATTATGTATCATTATGATTTTATTCCATTAAATATGAAATACAAATGGAAGTAGCGTTCATGCGTACGTACGGCTTACCGTCTCCATGAATGGTGCATTTCATTTCTTACCTCTAAATGTTATGTAATATTATAAATGCATGAATGTACTAGATATATATGATATATATGATATCTACATCATGAATAAAATTCTGGATATAATGGATATTTTACCACATGAACAACTTGTAATTATAAAGAGTTTATTTTTGACTCAAGTACCAATGATCGTTAAAACGATCGTTATTAACTTAAATATTTTCATAGTGTTCATGAAATTGTAATAAGTGATATAAAAGGAATAATGAAATTGAAAAAGGTTCTTATGCAAGTAGAAATTAACTCATGTTTATTATTCAGGAAATTAATGAATGTTCAAGTCAAGTCGGATACGAGGTATGAGACTTCGTCTAAATCTCCTTTCAATTGAGGCATATTTTGTTTTATTCAAAACCTTCTTTTATATGGTGTATAAACCCCTTTGACTATTAAGTGTATTCAAAAGGAATCATTTTTATATGAAGTGTTTACTAAACGACAAAAGGGAATGTTTATTTGTCTTACGTATGCGGAGACAACGACTTCTCCGCCGCCGTGACCATTATTTGAGTTTCGGCTTCCTCTACAAGCCATACTTTTTTTTAAATAAAATAAATACAATTTCTTAATTTTATTTTATTTTTGAATTGAAAATGTTTTTGATAATGTTTTTATATCAATGTGTTGTATTTATATCTTGTGATTGAATGGTGGAAATGTTATGTTTCCTTTATTCATTTTTTATGTGATACGATTATATTGTGGTTCTGGGCATTATTATGAAGACAGGTGGTTCCGTGATAAAATGAGGGTGGGTGAGACCAATATAGCTCTTCAATGCATTGGTTAATTCAAAGGAGTGAAACGTTAAGGATTCTCCAAAGAGATTTAGGGAATAAACTGTGATGGGTATTCCAAAAGTAACCAAGAGGGTTACTCCCTACGTAAGAATGTTATGAATGCCTCAAGTTACCTTTACGTCTTATGATTTCTATGACTTATTCCTGATTTGATGAGGTATGTTAAAGTGCATATGTTTTATGGGTAAAGTATGATTTCATTATAATGTATATATGAACTCATGTTTCCTTTCCATATTTGTATAACCCTTACTGAGCTTTTTATGCTCATCCCAAGTTTTAGAAATGTTTTTCACAGGTCAAGGGAAAGGTGCATGATATGATGATAGTGACAATGAAGTGTCAAGAAAGAATCCATGTTTTATTTTAAATATGTTTCCATTGATGGGAAAAAATGAATATTGTCTTTTATGTAACCACTTTGCTTAAATGTGGAATGTAATACATGTTTTATGATCTAATTCTCTAAAACTCTAAATCTAAAAAGATCCTCAGTGTGAATTATTCATTTAATTCAATATTATGTAAGGTATAAGGTCGGGGCCTTAGAGTTGGTATCAGAGGTCGGTTTAAATAAATTTAGGATTTAGAATTTTATTAAATTATTATCCAAAATTATTTTATTATGGTCATATTGATATGATATAGCATTTGAATATTACCATGTTGCTTCATCTAAGAAATGTTTGTTCAGAACGGTTTTCCGCAGAGGAAACAGGGAAGCAGTGCTAGGAAGGCATACAGAAGGAAATAACCTTCCGAATCAGCATCCTGATATGGTCGGAATTGGAACTAAACAGTTTTTTGCGGTAATGGAATAGTTTACTTAAGCGATAAATGGTGGCGGTATCCATGCACGAGATCAGCCAGATCAACCACATAGGAACATGTCAGTGGTGGAACATTTCATGAGGCAACATCCCCCATAATTCAGAGGATAATCTGACCTTGTGCAAGCTGAAGGGTGGATTAAAGCACTGGAGAAGATTTTTGATGACATAGGGTGTTCAGACAATAAAAATGTTAGTCTTGATATTTACTGTTTGGAGGGTGAAGCAGATCAGTGGTGGTCGATGGTTAAAAATATCAGGGACGCTGATGAGATTGATGCTCTCGACTGAGTTGAATTTAAAGGTATGTTTCTTGATAAGTATTTTCCTAAGTCTGTTTGACTTAGGATGGAAATCCAGTTCTTGGAATTGAGCCAAGAGGAAGACTCAGTGGCTGCCTATGAAGAAAGGTTCACACGATTGGCAAGGAATGCTTTAAATTTTATCCGAGTCCATGATAGTAAAATCAATCATTTTTACTCAAGATTAAATCCAAAATATCGAAGGGATTTAGCTTCTCGTGAGTTCAAAAGTTATGAAAAGCTTGTTCGATGTGCTGAGAAGGGGGAAATGGAGTTTGACGATGATCAAGTGTTCTATAACAACCAGCAGAAGTAGAGACTGAGGTGGCTGGAGAAAGGGAAGAATTATTCAAAAAGTTCTGATGGTAAGAAAACTAATTTTCCAGTTTGTGATAAATGTGGGAAAAGGCATGCATGGGAATGTCTTCTGAATTCTGGAAAGTGCTACTGATGTTGTAAGATGGGACATAAGGCTCGTGATTGCACTGAAAAAGGTCAGGGTGATGGTAAGACCAAATTTGATTTACAGTTAGTGAAATGTTTTATGTGAAATGAGATGGGTAAATATGAAAACGAGTGTCCGAAAAAGAGCTTGAGTGATGGTAAGCAGTTAGACTACATGAAGAAAGGGGTGGTGAAACCCTTTTAAACTACTTCAGAAGATGCTAGGCCATCAAATGAAGTTGTATCAGGTACATTGTTTGTTTTTTCAGATTACGCCAGTGTGTTTTTTGATTCAAAGTCTACACATTCTTTCATCTCTGAATCCATTTATAGTAAAATGGGAATATCATCTCACGAAATGACTCCTGAACTTGTGGTAAAAACACCTGGGGGAGCTGTTGAGGCAATAAAAATTTATAAGAATCGTCCTATCCTTATCCGATGAAAGAACCTACTTGTGAACCTTATTTTTTTACCTCTAGTAGAGTTTGATGTTATCTTGGGTATGGAATGGCTCTCTATTTAGAATGCTAAGATTGATTGTAGAGCTAAAGACGTTTCTTTTCAGAACGACTTTCTGTTTGTGTACAAGAATGAACCCTTATTGTTGATAACATATCAAGTGGATGAGAAACTTGTAAAAGACAGAAATGAATGTTACCTTGCACATATTGTTTAAAACAAGGGAACAGTTCAGATTAATGAAGTGCCATTGGTAAATGAGTATCCTGATGTTTTCCTGATGAGTTTCCTGGAATAATACCTGATCGGGAATTTTAGTTTACTGTTGACATAGTTCCTGATGCTAAACCAATTTCAAAACCCCCTTATCGAATGGCTCAAATTGAACTTTTAGAGTTGAAGGACCAATTGAATGATTTATTAGAGAAAGGTTTCATTCGACTTAGCACATCAACATGCGGTGCTCCTATTTTATTTATCAAAAAGAAATATGTTTCTATGAGATATTTCACTGATTATAGAGCCCTGAATAACATCACTATTAAGAACAAATATACTTTGCCTCATATCGATGATTTGTTTGATCAGCTCCAGGGAGCCTAGTATTTTTCAAAGTTTGAAAGGAGATCGGGGTACCATCAGATGAAGGTAAAAGAAGAAGATGTTCCAAAGACTGTGTTTCTTACAAGATATGTCCATTATGAATTTTTAGTAATTCCTTTTGGGATAACCAATGCACCTGCTTTATTCATGGACATAATTAATATAATTTTCCATGAGTTCTTGGATATGTTTGTGGTTGTTTTCATTTATGATATTTTGGTGTTTTCTAAAATTAAAGAAGAGAATGAAAGACATTTAAGGATTATTTTTAAAACCTTGAAAGAAAAAAATAGAATGGGAAATTCAGAAAGTGTGAGTTTTGGTTGCAACAAATTTCTTTCCTTGTTTATATTGTTTCTAAAGATAGGATAATTGTTGATCCTGCAAAAAGAAAGGTTGTTGAAGAATGGCCAAGACCCACAAATGTAACTGAGATTCGTAGAATCCTTAGTTTTCAAGGATATTACCGAGGGTTTGTTATAAATTTTTCACGGTTATCTATTCCAATGATTATGCTAACTCGAAAGGGTGTTAAGATTATCTGGAAAAAAGAATGTGATGACTGTTTTCCGGAACTGAAAAGAAGATTGTTGAATGCTCCAGTTTTGGAACTACCTTCCCGGAATGGTGAGTTTGTTATATACAGTGATGCTTCATTGAATGGAATTGGTTGCTTCTTAATGCAGAATGATTAGGTAATTTCTTATTCTTCACGACAGTTGAAAACTCATGAGGTAAATCACCCTACACATGATTTGGAATTAGCTGCTGTTGTTTTCTCTTTAAAAATTTAGAGGCATCATTTGTACGGAGTAAAGTGTGAAATATATACTGATCAAAAAAGTTTAAAGTATATACTCACTCAGAAAGAGTTGAACATGATATAGAGGAGATGGCTAGAATTACTTAAGGATTATGACGGTAAAATTCATTACCATCTGGGAAAAGCAAATAAAGTGGATGATTCTTTGAGTCGGAAAAGTAATGCTTCATTAACCATGATACGTTTGGAATGAGATCCTTTTGTTTTTGATTTTATGGACATTGGCATAGAAGTTTTTTGTGCTGGAAGTTCTTCTGTTTTGTTTCAGGTATCAGTGAGATCATCTCTATCAGACAGAATCAAGCAAGCACAGAAGCAAGACAGTGAGTTACTGAAAAAGGTAGAGCTGGTTCAGAAAGGTAATTTGCCTGAATTCAACATTGATAATGATTGTATTTTGAGATTTGGGAAAAGATTGTGTGTGCCTTTTGATTCACAGATGAAGATAGAGTTGTTATGTGCAGCTCATAGTTCTCCGTTTTCATTTCATCCTGACAGTACTAAGATGTATTGAGATCCTCGGGAAGTATTACTGGTGGGACGGAATGAAAAGAGATATTGCTGATTTTACTGTAAAGTTTTTGACTTGTCAACAGGTTATAGTAGAGCAGCAGCTATCAAAAGGGATGCTTCAGCCATTACCAGTGCCAGAGTGGAAATGGGAGAATTTATCCATGGACATTGTTGTGGGATTACTGAAGACATCTCGAGGTAATAATGCAATCTGGGTTATTATTGATCACTTGACTAAATCTACTCATTTCCTTTCTATACGAGATAATTTTTCCCCAGATAAGCTTTCCCGTTTTTATCTTAAAGAGATAGTCAGGTTACATGGAGTTCCTCTCTCCATTGTATCTGGCCGTGATCCCAGGTTCACTTATAACTTTTGGAAATTCTTTTAGAAGTCGTTGGGTACTGAATTAAATTTTAGTACAACTTTTCATCCTCAGTCAGATGGGCGATCTGAACGAACGATCTAGACTTTGGAGGATATGCTACGTTCTTGTTCGATGGATTATCAGGGATGTTGGGACCAACATCTTCCTTTGGTTTAATTTTCTTATAATAACAGCTTTCATTCCAGTATACAGATGGCACCATTTCAGGCATTATATGGGAATCGGGGTCGAACTCTAGCTTTCTGGTATGAAGTGGGTGAAAGGAAGATGATGGGACCAGAATTGGTTGAAGAGATGGCAGAAAAAGTACAGTTGATTCAAAAACAAATGAGAACAGCTCATAGCATGCAGAAGAGTTATGAAGACAATAGAAGGAAGGATCTACCTATTGAGGTAGGTGATCAGGTTTTTCTCAATGTATCACCATGGAAAAGTGTGATGCGATTTGGTAAGAAAGGAATGTTGAGCCCAGGGTTCATTGGACCATATTAAATTCTGGAGAGATTTGGATCAGTTTCATACCGAGTGGAATTACCTCCGAGTTTATCTCAGGTACACAATTTTTTCATGTTTCAATGTTAAGGAAGTACATGCTAGATCCATATCATGTTTTTAGTTAAGAGGTAGTTCAGCTAGAAGAGAACCTATCTTATGAGGAACAACCTATCCAGATCCTTGGCCACAGGAAGCAAGTGTTACGGAATAAGGTCCTTCATCAGGTTAAGGTTTTGTGGAAAAACAACATGATTGAAGAGGCAACATGGGAATCTGAAAATGCAATGAGAGATAAATACCCCCACTTATTCGATAAGTAAATGAATTGTGGGGACAAAATTTTCTAAAGGGGGGAAGGATGTAAAATTACATGTAAGTAATGAATATTAGATATTTTTATCTATGTCTATTAATGAATTAGATAGTGTTTTAGAGTCTTAAAATGAGAATAAATCCAATCTTAAGCATGGAATACAGTAATATTTTAAAAGATTGGTTTACAGCCTTTTGATGGGAAACCATCTTTTAAATATATATTTTGACAATTTTATAAGCTCTATTTGTCAAAATAAACTTATTCATTATGATTGGGACATCAAAATTTAGTTTTTATGAAGTTTTGGTATTTTTTTTGATAAAGTTCATTTTTTTAATGAATAGTGAAAAATATTGTATTTTAATTCAAAACCAATTTTTAATCTAATTTATTTATATGAATAGATTATATATTTAATTGGTTTTGAAGTTAAATTAGAATATATTTTTACCATTAAATCCAATAGTGGTTGTTGGAAGTAATTTCACAATGAAATTGGACTTAAACTAGTGTCAATGTTTTGCTACTTATTATTTAATAAAAACATGCTATTTGCTCTGACAGCGGGAATTAATTATTATATTAATTAATGCAACTTATATGTTTTGAATTTTTTAAAACAAACATCATTTTTGAATTTGGAATATCAAATATATCTTAGGGTGATGTTTTGGTATTTTTCTGAAAAATTTCAATTTTTGATGAATAGTGAAACCACTAAGTTGTACTTATAAAAACTGATTTTTTGTTTAAATGAAATTTTACCACCTCTATGGTTTTAATTTAAAAAATCCAACATACATGGTTTTTATTAGGAAGTAAAATTTTGTTCAATGGGATTAAAATAATTTTTTGGTGAATAGTAACTTTTATGTTTTTAATCGCGATTAGAGGTAATTAGTGTAATTTAAGGAAAGAATAATATTTTAATAATATGATATGATCTTGAAACATGTCCTAACCTTATTGTAGGTTTTATTTCCGACCAATAAAATCCATGGGTCAGCTTGGGGACCCCATGGAGCCACATTGGTAGGAAAATGACAATAATATCTTTTTATTTAATGTTAAAATAAAAATGACACAAACATGAGTTGTTTTACTAAAACAATTTTTACATGGGGTTATACAAGTCATATTATTTACTATAAATAGGAATTGGAACGATAAAACGATGTACTACATCATAGTAATTTTTTTATAATTTTTAGACATTATATAAATTAAATTATTTATGACACCATGATGAGGCAATGATTACCTCATTATTTAAGGATGTAAATAAAATTAGACGATAATGTAAAATCTATGCGCTACACATGTCCAAAAACTATTGGATGGGTGTATTTAGAACCCATATCACCTTATCCTAGAATTATATGAATGTTGTACCTTTTATATCTGAAACTAATTTTAAAATAAAGTAACATTTCTTTACTTTCCAAGAGTGCCCCTCCTCTCCTCTTATAAAAGGCCCCCACACTACCTCCGTACCCACACTTTCAAAGCCATTGTCTCGGACAAACCCTGCCCATTTTGTCTATCCAAATCCCTCTATAACTCTTAGAAGCCTCACATTTGGCAGACGTCTTCCCATGGAATCCTTTGATCTCAAATCAAAAATAGTTACCCGATTTAATGGTAGTGTCTTCAATTGTGTTGTTATGTTTTATTTTTCTTCTCCAACCCCCTAAACTCTTTTTATTCATTTATTTTGTACCAAAACCAATATCTTCCATATAATAGGATGTTTTTATAAGATTTATTAGAGCTACACTTACACACACCTACATCTAATGGTTAATGAACATACTATTTCCGTGGATGGTGAATTTCTGCCTCCCGAAACGATGATTGTTCAACATTTTTTTAACACCATCAAAGGTTTCCATTAATATGTCAATATATTTATATATTATATATAATAGGTTTATGTTTTACTTAATAATCTGTATTTTTCATTTATGGCATATCCTTATGGTTACCATTATGAGTAAACGCGATATCTTCATTTTAGGAGGTGCGGACTACCGCCCCTCAAAGTGATTTGATTCGTTAATACCATATGTGGTATGTATAAAGGATCTATTTAATGATATTATATATGATACCATACTGGAATTAAGATACTATTATGTATAATTATGTTTTAATTCCATTAAATATTAAATATAAATGGATGTAGCGTTCATGGGAACGTACGACTTACCGTCTCCATGAATGGTGCATTTCATTTCTTACCTCTAAATGTTTTGTAATATTATAAATTCATGAATGTACTGCATATATATGATATATATGATATCTACATCATGAATACATTTTTGGATGTAATGGATATTTTACCACATGAACAACTTGTTATTATATAGAATTTATTTTTGACTCAAGTACCAATGATCATTAAAACGACCGTTATTAACTTAAATAATTTCATAGTGTTCATGACATGGTAATAAGTTATATAAAAGGAATAATGAACTTGGAAAAGGTTCTTCAGCAAGTAGAAATTAACTCAAGTTTATTATTTAGGAGATTAAATAATGATCAAGTCAAGTCGGATACGAGGTACGGGACTTCGTCTCAATCACCTTTCAATTGAGGTATATTTTGTTTTATACACAACCTTCTTTTATACGCTGTATAAACCCCTTTTACTTTTACGTTTATTCAAAAGGAATATTTTATATATGAAGCGTTTACTAAACGAAAAAAGCGAATGTTTTTTTTGTGGTACGTATCCGGCGACAACGACTTCTCCGCCGCCGTGACCATTATTTGAGTTTCGGCTTCCCCTACAACCCATACATTTTTTAAAGAAAAATTAATACAATGTTTTACTTTTATTTTATTTTTGTATTGAAAATGGTTTTGATAATGTTTTTATATCAATGTGTTGTATTTATATCTTGTGATTTAAAGGTGGAAATGTTATGTTTCCTTTATGCATGTTTTATGTGATACGATTATGTTGTGGTTCTTGGGCATTATTATGAAGACGGGTGGTTCCGCGATAAACTAAGGGAGGGTGAGCCCGATATAGCTCTCCAATGAATTGGGTATTTCGAAAGAGTGAAACGTTATGGTTTATCTGAAGAGATTTAAGGAATATACAGTGATGGGTATTCCAAACGTAACCAAGAGGGTTACTCCCTACGTAATAAGGTTATGAATGACTCAAGTTACCTTTACGTCTTATGATTTCTATGATTTATTCACGATTTAATGAGGTATTTTAAAGTGCCTATATTTTATGGGTAAAGTATGATTTCATTCTTATATATATATGAACTCATGTTTCCTTTCCATATTTTTATAACCCTTACTGCGCTTTTTATGGTCATCCAAAGTTTTTGAAAAGTTTTTCACAGGTCAAGGGAAAGGTACATGATATGATGATAGTGATAGGGAAGTGTCAAGAAAGAATCCATGTTTTAATTTATATATGTTTCCGTTGATGGGAAAAATGAATACTATATTTTATGTAACCACTTTTCTTAAATGTGGAATGTAATACATGTTTTATGATCTAATTCTCTAAAACTCTAAACCTGAAAAGATCCTCAATGTGAATTATTCATTTAATTCAATATTAAGTAAGGTTTAAGGCTGGGGCCTTATAACTAATCCAATTAACCAAAATATATCAAATACATTCTTCTATATTTTCTAAAAAAAATTATATCTTTTCTATATATATATAAACATATTTTTTTAGAAATGAAATGTCCTAGGAAACCATATTCATGTATCCGAAAATCAAGAATTCATAACCTAAAATATAGATGATTTTCATGTGTAATGTCTCGAATTGGGAGCCACCCAATGGTTCCCCGATAGAGTCTGTTAAATGACCTTAGGTGTGCCTCACTATTACCAAAAGGTTGCTGACTTGAAACAAGTGTCTAATTGCAATTAATGTGTGACTATAAACCATTTATCAAAGTAGTACGATATCAATATTATATAATAATAACAAAATTTTATAACTATGAACAGAGAAATTCCATTATCACATGATGACCAATGTAAGAATACAAAAACCAAAACTACATAGTAGATATGACACAAGAAAATACATGTCACGTGTCAGCGAAAAATCATAATAACAACACACATACACACCCAAGTTTGTCTCAACTCCATGGAATCTTCTATAATCTATGCTCTATCCCAACTGAGGAATCAAACATTGGACCCCTTCCCTTATCATTTCCTACAAATAGGAAATCAATTCAGGTTCCTATAAAAATATTTAGTTGGGTGTGAGAAAAACATATTAGGACACCAAAAACATCATATAAAACAATATTTATTCAATAAGGTTTCTTATAGTTTTATAAAAAATTAGTCATAATGCATATTTAAATAGTTATCATATTTTTTTTAAATTAACATATAAATATTTTGGAATCTAAGGACACCGAAACCCTTATTACCAACTTTAGATCATGTTGGATTTTAATCCATATCACAATAACCTGTTATCAATTTATTATTTCATTTTAACCATATCATGGAAAATTGGAACCATAGTATAATCCCATGTCATGGGAATACAACATAGTTTCTATCACCCCTTGGTATATGGAGCCTTAATCATTGTATAAAACCACATTAATCAAATTAGTATATGGAGCCCCAATCATTATACCATTCTCATTCTCTATAACGGGTATTTCAATAATCAGTTCATATCCCACCCTCATCATCTCATATGGGTATTTTGATCATAATTTCATCTACTGGACTCATTTATCACTATGTGATTTTGATGAATCATTCCATATTCTACACAAGTAGATCATACATATCACACATATTTCAAAAAGATCACATTCTTAAAGGTTAATCTACATTAATTCCCATTATCATAATTTATCATCATTTAATATCAAAAAATTTACCAAAACGTGACTCATAAATTTATTCAAATGGAATTATATGAAAAAACAACATAAATTCTGATTTTAACAATAAAATTATAACCCATTATTTCATTCAATAATTAATTAATCTATTTACACAATCCCAATATCACATTAATTAATTTATAAATTAATTAAACCAATTAAAAAATCCCACTACCCCATTAATTAATTATTCCAATTCTAAAAAACCAATAACCAATTATTTAATTTGTCATTTATTTACACTACATTAATTAACCAATGACAATCCTCATTATCTAATTAATTAGGAAATTTAATTTCATGGATTATATAATTTAAATTTATTTAAGGATAATATGAATACTATAATTAAAAAAACATAATTAAAATAAATACATTGTGATATGAATAATTGACCTCCAGCCTCAAGATTATTTATGGGCAATCACTAATGAAAATCCTCTTATGAGGGTTTACATTAAATTTCACCACAATGAAATATATCTAAATTAAAAACCAAGATCTATGATCAAAAATATTATATCATCCAATCGTAGATATAGATACATCAAAAGAATTGGAAAATTTCCCTTCAATGGAAGAGAGAAGCATGAGAGAGCTTGGAAAAACCATATGAGATGAGAATATCCTACAATCAAAGGTAAATATAATAATTCTGGAAATTGAATATAATTGAAATGATATCTAATGGCCTAGTAATCTAAAAATGTTCCCCCAAAAAAGTTTGAAACCATTATGAGTGACTTTGGTTAAAATAGAAAGATGTATATTGGGTTATTTATTTCGAAACCCTATTTATAGAATATTAAAAACATTGTGCATGATTTCTAGGGTAGGGTAGTTTGGTTTTAAAAAATGTGTGACTCTTCAAGGTGGATACGTGATCATGGTTACTCGTACAAGGAAACACAGTTTGATATACCATGATCTATCCATTAGAATAACCTCTATTTGGGATCATTAAATTTGATGTGTTAGACGCACTGTTTGATAAAACTATTGGAAAACCATTCCATTCCCACATTTCATCAGAAATTATGCAATTTCACTCAATTAATCCTCATGAAAAAACACAATAAAATAGATAATAAAAACATAGAATATTAATATATGAAAAAAATATCGAGAAAAATACAAAAAATCTCAAGGTATTATAATTTCCCCACCATAAAACAAGTCATCCTTGATATGTAATCCCATGAATCTCTATGAAAATGATTCGAAAATATAATGCCATTGAGCCCACAAATCTAATTATCTCATCAATATTTACTCTTGAATTCATCCATGTTGATACAATATAAAAAATATATTTAAGGAAATTACCTTCAACATTTTTTCATTGCAATCCAACAGACGTATCATATGCTCGTGAAAGGATGCATCGGTCTGAAGATCATCATCAGTCAGATCGATTGCATGAGAAGTTTCACAACGACATCACTGAAGGTTTTCCACATTAAAATTGTCATGCATATTAAAATACCTCAATGGATGATAAAATAGGTACGAGACATGTCTAATCCTCCCCATAACATGAAATAGTTGAATAAACCAGGTCTCCAACATTCTTTTTCTTAGAATCATGTGGTGAACCAGTCTAGTCGATAGCCAAAGGAAAACATGATCACCAATATAAAACTAGAAGTATCATAAAAATATAGTAACATATACCATCTATGTAATTTTATTCGTATCTATAAATTCCAATATTAGCTGAAACAACTACATTTCCAACTACATGAGGCACAGTCAAAAAAATAATGACTCAACTACCTCGAGCATAGTTTTTATCCACATGTCTTACCATAAATTTATATATATATTTCACTCAATATATATTCTTAATAAATATTTTTATTGGAGAACTCATTGTGTGATATGTGAATCTCCCAAAATTCTATAATGTCTAGGACACATGATCGAATCATATCCTCAATCAACTGTATAGTTCATTATGACAACCCATCTATCTATGGGTGAAAATTGGAAGTCAGTTAAACCTATGTTAAAAGAACCCTTTTGATGACCTTATTGATTCTCGAAGTAATGTTTGAGTAATATTCTGAAATAATGATCTTATTAACTCCATATAGAGGGAAAATATTCTAAACATTTAATTCTCACAACTAATCCACCAAACAATTCTCCCACTATATTAAGAAATGACTTAAATTTTTCATCTAGTCCAAAACCACCCAAATATATCAATACATTGATGAATTATTTGAAGAAACGCAAAAATATTTGTGGTAACCTTATCCCATTTCCATTTATTAATAAATAAATACTATAATAAACCGTTATTCAATTGATGCTCAACATTCACCATGTGACAGTTGTAGCATCATGTCACAAAATATGTTATATTCTTCTTCATTTTTGACCACCAAAACATTCATCGAAGTCCATGATACATTCGGTTCATAACTCTATGAACTTCAACATTGAGGAATAAGTTTCACACATATGCTCCTCCTGAATTGACATTGCAATAAAAACCTGATTCATTGTATAGAATATCACACACTCATCAATGGATCAATATAATGTTGACTCTCCATCATCAAGGAATACCCTCATGGAAAAATATTTTAAATGCACATAAAATATATCAAGGATCTATTTCAAAACTATAGACTTTTCTAAAACTGATACAAGAGTCATTTGTTCCTATCTCACATGAAAAAATATGCATCTCACCTTGTGATGTAATCATTATTCACATAACACTAGAATCCTAAACACCATGAGTATGACTTTTCCTACAAAGAGATTCACCAAAACTATATATAATCCCATGTCAAAATGTGTACTTTAAGATTTTATGATTTTTATACGCACTAGTATTTTCACCCAATAGTTAATTTATCAAGAAAATAAAAAATAAACCACTGTAGTAAATTTTATTTATTGTTTTGGGTATTTATTTTCATGTTACCACAACATCAAATTCCCATGCTACACAACTCAATCTCCATACATCAACAATTCATTGAGACTTATCCCTTTACTGACACAAAACATAAAATTCTCCTCACCAGGATCATCTAGGATCATGATTGGGTTTATTCTGATACACTTATTCTTCTCTAAGAATGTATTTTAACATTATTTTAACCATTAAATCATTTCCCATTATTTGTAATGCGCAATGTAATTCTGAAAATAATTGAAAATATAGAATAATCCTTGGATAATAACTTAACAAACCCAAAAAACTAGGGAAATGAAAAAATGGACTTTCTCCCAACATACAACATCCTAAAAAATCTCTAAGACCAATAACACAATTTCATATGATATTATGTGACCCATTAACTATACCATATCAATATATAATTGAATAATAGAAAACACAGTGTATATATGATGCTCTCTCAGTTTATTATGGATGATGTGAATATATTGGGAATGATAATCTTGAGCATTAGAGTACACCAATATGTCATCACTACAAAATAGATTCCGGTATTGATGGATGATTTTATCATCATGTTCACAAATAATAATACTTAATTTATTAATATAAACTACATCACATGGAAATCACAGATACCATAACTACTTCAGAATGCATTCCTCAGTATATTTGAAGGTCAAACTCTCACCTGATGATACCCTAATTTCATTTCGATCATCGTTAAAAAATAATATACCCTGAAATAGTTAAAAATTATAATTGATACTTGGAAGAGGATAGAAATTCCTTGAATTAACCAACATAAACGTATGTTAATCAACACTCAAGCATAGAGTCCTATGACGATTCATAGAGAACAAAATTGGACAACCCCAATGTGATGTACATGGTGGACAAATGACTTATCCATCAATTCTTCAAGTTGAATGATTAACAATTGATGCTTTTAAGTTTAATTTTATAAGGTGGAAAAAATTTCAACCCAATTCATGTGTTCAGTTGTAAATTATGAATCTCTCTTTGGTGGAATCCATGAAAATAATTCATGAAACGCATCATGAAAAAAATCCACTATGGGTGGAATGAAATCCAACATTACAACTCTATCATCTAGAAATATACTTACAACCACATTGGTCATCTCCACTAGTTTTTTGTGAACAAGGTTTTCGTGGACCTTAATGATATCTCATTTTTCATGATTAATATTATTTTCACCAACAAGAAATTTAAATATCACTCTTCTATGTTAACAATTTATATGGGATCAATATTCAATTAACTAATAAATAATCTTAATTATGATTAATACTAACATGGAATGGAGATAGTTGTCAACATGAAAAAACAAAAATTTCATTTAATTTCACATTCAATGGATAAGTGTTTGGAAATTTCTAATTAATCATCATAATAAATATTTATTATAATTATTATTATGGTATAAAAATGATTTAATATATATAAAATTTATATAATAGGTAAAATAATAGATAATATTATTGTTATTGGTAACGAATTATACCCTTTTTTGAGATATATATTTTTATTATACATTAAGACCCGAAATATTGTTAAATGGATGTTGATAAAAGATGAATTACTATATTAGGGAATCTACGAATTTTTATTGAAATTTTATTTCCTCAACAATATGGATAAAATAAATTTAATATAGCAGGGGGATTATCACCATTTTTAATGTGAGTTTAGGGAAACAAATAAAATATCTTGTATAAACACATTGAGTGTGAGACCTATCCTTTTGTATACATGATACATATAATATCAATTTTTTAAAAACTATTTTTGAAATATCACATGTAAATACCGAATGTGTGACCCCTATCCTCTAATATATAATTTTTCATCCATCAAATCACATTCCTCCCCTAAATATCCACTATCAATATAATGCCCCAGTCTTAAACCTTACTTAATCTTAAGTTATTAAAAGATTACACATTGAGGATCTTTTCAGGTTTAGATTTTTAGAGAATTAGATCATAAAACTTGCAATACATTCCACATTTAAACAAAGTGGTTAAATGAATGATAGTATTCATTTTTTCCCATCAACGGAAAAATATTTAAAAATAAAGCTTGGATTCTTTCTTGACACTTCCTTGACACTATCATCATATCATGTACCTTTCCCTTGACCTGTGAAAAAAATTTCAATGAAAAACTTTGTATGATCATAAAAAGCTCAGTAAGGGATATAAAAATATGGAAAGGAAACATGAGTACATGTTTACATAAGAAAGAAATCATACTTCACCCATAAAACATAATAACTTTAACATACCTCATAAAATCATGAATAAATCATAAAAATCATAAGACATAAAGGTAACTTGAGGCATTCGTAACATTCTTACGTAGGGAGTAACCCTCTTGGTTACGTTTGGAATACCCACCATAGTATATTCCTTAAATCTCTTCAGAGAAAAATTAATGTTTCACTCCTTCACATTACCCAATGCATTGGAGAGCTATATCGGGCTCACCTGCCCTTATTTTATCACGGAACCACCCATCTTCATAACAATTCCCAAGAACCATAACATAATCTTATCACATAAAACATGCCAAAAGGAAACATAACATTTCAACCATTCAATAACAAGATATTAATACAACACATTTATATAAATACATTATGAAAACCATTTTCAATACCAAAATAAAATAAAAGTAAAACATGGTATTTATTTTTCTTTTAAAAAGTAGGTATGGATTGTAGAGGAAGTCGAAAGTCAAATAATGGTCACAGCGGCGGAGGAGTCGTTGTCGCCGCATACGTACGACAAAAACATTCACTTTTTTCATTTAGAAAAATGCTTTGTATAAAAAGATTACTTTTGTATAAAAGTAAAAGACAAAGCGGTTTATAAACTATATAAAAGAAAGTTGTGTATAATACAAAATTTTCCTCAATGAAAGGAGATTGAGACGAAGTCCCATACAAAGACAGTATCCTTGGATTAAGGATAAATCAGTTACATAACTTTGTGTGACAAATGAATACACTAAATATAAGTGGGTATTAAGTGTAAAACAATCATAGGACATTCACACATAATCATAGAAGGACATATTCAAGGTGTACAAGTTTATCGCAAAGAATCGAAATTGGGTTTATATGTTCCCTTGAAAAAATTAGACAGCCTAACGGCGTCACTTCAAAATTCAGAAAAAGAGTTGATGAGAGATAAAAAGGGTATCTCATCACATGGAAATAAAATTTACATCAATAAGGATATAGAAGAACATGTCCCAAAATAATATTATGTGAATTAAAATACATAAAAAAATATGTCTTTTAAAAAGAGGAGGGTGAAAGGTTCCCTTACCGACATGGGTATCTTTCGAAACATACAACTCGTGAAAGAAGGTCAATACAACATTGATGTATATACTCATAAATGAAATAATATTACACATTGAGTAAAATAATGGTCAGTACACACACCACTCAAAGGAAATTGTGGCAAATGTAGCATAAATCTCATGGGAATAAAAGTGAGATGAAAAATCCCTTACGAAAACTCGGCAGCCTAAGAGCGCCACATAAAACATCCAAAAATGGATTGATGAGATCAAATAGGGAATCTCATCACATTAAAATATAATGTACCAAAATAGGAATATAAAATAATATCCCCCATCATAACAAATAGGAGATTAAAAGATGTGACATAAAGGAGAGTACTTAAAGAGAAAGAGAGAGGTTAGATCTCTTACGAAAATTCGGCAGCCTATCGGCGCCACTCAAAACATTAAAAATGGAATGATGAGAGAGAATAGGGACTCTAATCATATGAACATAAAAAAATTAAATTAATAATAATATAAAAGAACATCCCAATAACAAGAAAGAAGAGCATTAAAAGGAATGACATAAAAGAGTGTACTTAAAAAGAAAGAGAGGAGTAGGATCCCTTACCTCGGGTCCGACTTGACTCGATCGTTCTTTAACGTCCTGAATAATAAACTTGAGTTAATTTAAACATTATTAAGAACATTTTTCTAGTTCATTATTCCTTTTATATCACTTATTTCCATGTCATAAACATTATGTAATCATTTATGTTACTAATGTTTGTTTTGTCGATATTTGGTTCTTAAGCTGAAAGTGGACTTCTTACAATTACATGTTGATCGTGTGGTCAAATGTTCATTATATAAATAATTATATTCATGATTTGGATATCATATATATAATATATATCTAGAATATACATTTATTTATAATATTACATAATCATTTAGAGGTAAGAAATGAAATGCACCGTTCATGGAGACGGTAAGCCGTACGTACGCATGAACGCTACTTTCATTTCTATGTCATATTAATGGAATTAAAACAAAATGATCGGTATGTATATTTTAATTCCAGAATTATATTCATCCTTTATATGTAACATAAATCATATATAATAACTTTAAATCCATCCTTTATACATCCCACATATGGCATTAACGAATCAAATCACTTTGAGGGGTGGTAGTCCGCACTTCCTAAAATGAAATTATCATGTTTACCCACAATTAAAACCATAAAAGTATGCAAAAAAAGAAACATACAGAAACATAAACATATTATATATCATATATAAATATAGTGACATCTTAATGGCCACCTTTGAAGGTGTTATATGAGTGTTGAACAATCATTGTTTCGTGAGGCAGAAATTCGCCATCCACAGAAACAATATGTTCTTTAACCGTTTGATGTTGGTGTGTGTAAGTGTAGCTCGAATTATTCTTATAAAAAACATACTAGTATATTGAAGATACTGTATTTGTTACAAAATAAATTAATAAAAAGAGTTTAGGGGGTTGGAGAAGAAAAATAAAACAAAAGAACACAAGTGATGACATTACCTTAAAATCGGGTAACTCCCATTGGTTTGAGCTCAAAGGCTTCCTTGGGAAGAATTATGCCCAATGTGAGGCATCAAGGAGTTAGAGAGGGATGTGGATAGCCAAAATGGGCAGGTTTTGGCCGAGCAAAAGTCTTTGAAAGTGTGGGTAAGGAGGTAGAGGTGGGGGCCTTTTATAAGAGGAGTGGAGGGGCACTCTTGGAAATGTATAAAATGTAACCTTATTTTCAAATGAGTTTCGGATTTTAATGGTCCCACATTGATGTGTTTCTAGGATAAGGTGGTAAGGGTTCGAAATCCACCCATCCAATAGGTTTTGGACATGTGTAGGTCTTATATTTTACATTATATTTCCATTTTATTTAAATCGTTAAATAATGAGGGCATCGCTGCATCATCATTATGTCATAAATAATTTAATTTATATAATGTCTAAAAATTATAAAAAAATATCATGATGTAGAAAATCTTTTTATCTTTCTAATTAATATATATAGTCCAAAATATCAGTTATGTAGACAACATTAAAAATATTTTACTTAGGTGATACATTATTTGTTACATTTAACATTTTTAAAAAATTAAAAGATAAAAAGTCACTTTCCCACAAAAGTGATTCCATGGGGCCCCCATGTTTGGCACAAGGAATCCAATGGTCGGCCATGAGACAACCAGTAGCCTTAGGACACATATTGTGGTAATTTTTTATTATAATGATATTATCTTATTATCTTTAACTATATGATTACTCATTAATCAAGATAATTAAAGATAATTACCGTCGTTACTATTCATAATTTCCAAAAACAAAAGATTCTTAATTACATAATTTTGACATTCTGATTCAAAATATGTAATCCATTTTACCAAATTCCAAACACATAAATTGAAATAATTGATTCAAAAAAACATCCTGTTGTCAAAACAAATAGCGGGTTTTTTAAAAACAATATTTATGAAAAGTTTGGCTCTTGTTTATGCCCAATTCCAAAGTGAAATTAATCTCAATGACCATAATTTAATTACATGGTAAAAATATATTCTAATTACACTTTAAAACAAATTAAAAAGATATCATATCCATATAATTAAATTATATGAAAAAGAAGTTTTGATGTAAAATGCAGTATTTTTCACTATTATTTGAAAAATGAACATTGTCAGAAAAATACCAAAAATTAACCCAAGGTAAATTTAAATGTCCCAATAATAAATAATATGTTTATTTTAAAAAATAGAGCTTATAAAATTGTCAAAAAGTTGATTTAAAAGGGGTTCACCATCAAAAGGCAGTTAATCGACCTTTTAAAGAATATTAGAATGTTTACGCTTAAAAACTGGATTCATTTGCATTTTTAATCCTATAACATTTATTGTAAAGAGTAAAAATATTTGAAAAACATATATAATCATTTTGTATTTAGTTCTGTTCATTCCCGCCATTACAACGGCTAGGCGTTAACTACCATTTAAAATAATATTATTTTATTATTAGAGTGCAACGTAAGATTCCCAAGAAACTCGTGGTTGCGTATTGGGTACACCATCGAGCATAACATCCCCATTAAAGTAATTTTAATATTTTATTCCGAAATATGGATAAATATAAAGATGTCATATTCTTTACTTACCTGTGGTGTTACATCCTTCCCCCCTTTTTTGGAATTGCATCCTCGCAATTTCAAAATTGGGCATAGAAACATCCTTGAAAGTCCCACATCGGAACAAGAGTCGGTAAAATAATCAATTTAAAATAAAGAATGAAATGTACAATGGTCACCCGAGTTAACCCATACTAGGATTCCATGTATGAAAATATGGACATGGAAGAAAAAAACAAAGGGTCATGTTCTGATGGAGAGTGATAGAAAACATGTTTAGGAAAAAGATAACCACAAGAAAAATCACAAACTTGTGATGGGTTAAACGGTATTCGATTCCCCAGTAGTAAAAGTTAATAGACAACATTTTTGTTTTAAGTTACTTTTTATTGAGTCATTTATTCATAAGGAAACATAATCACTTATCATTTTGATTTTCAACTTTTATTAGATTCCTTACACAAACTCATATTTTCTCTAAAAGACGAGTATTTAGGAAGACTTGTTCACATTAAGAGTACTATAATCAAATTCTATAGAATCGCCTAATCCACAAAAGAGAACTATATACTTCCCATTTCTTTAGACATTAACCAAAACCAAAACCAAAAAGGTTAGTACAAGATCACATAATCCAGAAAAGGATAACCCTTTATAAAAAGAAAATCTATTCTTAATCTCCAAAATTTGTCCAACAAAACCCAAAGTTCAATGAGGACCATTCTATAATCAATTTGTCCATAAAATTCTACAATATAAACCAAACTAAGATTGAAACACAAATATTTGAAGGATTTAGTCACATAGTCGTCCAAGTTAAATCGTAACATTTATCTCCAAACAACATCAATTGCTCTTAATGAATCGTATTGAAAAGTAATTAACCTAATCACGTATCGTCCATGATAGGTTAATAAATATCCATAGATAACCCAAAATCAAATTACTCTTAATTCATAAAATCATCTAACTAAAAAGAATCAGTCAAACTAACTAGGGACTTCACCTAGTCCAGTGGTAGGCGATAAATACAAGTTGCACTTTGGTTGTGGGTTCGATTCCCGTAGCTTTGTCCGACGTGACGGGTTGTCACAGGGTCTGCGTGTTGTCCATTTTCCAAAACTATATAATTCTCAAATCATTCCCCCAAAAGAGATAAAATCATCAAAATTAACCATAACATAATTTAACCTCAATTTTATCTCAAGACTTTCACTTCCATCATAACATATAGTAACCCATAATTACCTCAAAAGTAAGGAACATATAAACCCAAATGGTTCTTTATAGCTATGTCCACAAAAGAAAATTTAACTATTCATTGAATAAAATTTTCATATATTAAACCTCAGGGTTACACATACTATAAAAAGTCTTCTAATGTAACCCCATCATCAAAAGAGACCTAATACTCTTAATAATTTCACCATAACTCTTGAAGCCATTATATGTTGACATCTTACTCATTAAACATTCTTCATGACCCATTAACCATTCCTTTCCAACTTATTATGAAATATTTATTTCCTACAAACAAAATCATGAATCATATCCTAAGATTCCAAAATAGGAAAACAATAGTTATGAAATAATACATACCTTTGATTGGTCATTTTCAGTTTCTTCATCCTCAATCGGAATGGCATTAGGTATTGGTAAACGAACATTTGTACGATATTGGTGTTCCCATTCATGAAACATCTTCATTGGACATGTGTTTGCATAATTACCATGCACACCACATTTAAAACATTCAATTGATCCCTCAGAAAGAACTTCTTTCCCTTTCCTCGAGTCAACTGGATGCTTCCTTTTTCCATGGAAGGTTCTTGCTTTATGACCTTCATTTCCACATCTATAGCATATTTCTGTCCCTTTGAAACATTTTCCTAGGTGTTTCCTTCCACATTTTTGTCACACAGGTTTTTGAACACAATTACCTTTATGATTATTACCTATAGTTCCGTAGGGATTTGTTTCTCGCATATATGATGCCTATGAGAAATAGCCAAGTTTTAGATGGTAAATCATGACTCCAGATAGTTGGTTGAGGATAATCACAAGAGTTCTCATTGCAGCACCCATATCATTCAGTTTCTTGCTCAAAAATCTGTCACAGTTTCCTTCACATCCTTTGTTACATTGGTGCATGCTAGATCCATCCATTAACTAAAACAAAAATGGTCAGTGTGAGTATATCAACAAAACCATTATGTACTAATGAGGAATATAAACACTAAGATATACTTACTCAATCACTTTATCTAAAACTAGGACTCATTCTAAAATCCTAACCATTATGGTAATTTCACTTATGCCTAAAGATTACCCTAACCTCTAAAGTTATCTAAACCGACATTTGATACCAACTATAAGTCCCCATCCTTAAACCTTACCAAATCTTAAGTTATTACAAGATTACACATTGAGGATCTTTTCAGGTTTAGAGTTTTAGATAATTAGATCATAAAACATGCATTACATTCCACATTTAAACAAAGTGGTTACATGAAAGATAGTATTCAGTTTTTTCCCATCAACGGAAACATATTTAAAAATAAAGCATGGATTCTTTCTAACACTTCCTTGACACTATCATCTTATAATGTAGCATTCCCTTGACCTGTGAAAAACATTTCAAAAAAAACTTGGGATGAGCATAAAAAGCTCAGTAAGGGATATAAAAATATGGAAAGGAAACATGAGTACATGTTTACATAAGAATTAAATCATACTTCACCCATAAAACATAAGCACTTTAACATAACTCAAAAATTCATGAATAAATCATAAAAACCATAAGACATAATGGTAACTTGAGGCATTCATTACATTCTTACGTAGGGAGTAACCCTCTTGGGTACGTTTGGAATACCCACCACAATATATTCCCTAAATCTCTTCGGAGAAACCTTAACGCTTCACTCCTTCACATTACCCAATGCATTGGAGAGCTATATCGGGCACACCCGCACTTAGTTTATCACGGAACCACCCATCTTCATAACAATTCCCAAGAACCATAACATAATCTTATCACATCAAACATGCATAAAGAAAACATAGCATTTCCACCTTTCAATAACAAGATATTAATATAACACATTGATATAAATAAATTATATAAACCATTTTCAATACCAAAATAAAAGAAAACTAAAACATGGTATTTATTTTTCTTTTAAAAAGAAGGTATGGGTTGTAGCGGAAGCCGAAACTCCAATAATGGTCACGGCACCGGAGAAGTCGTTCTCACCGCATACGTATGACAAAAACATTCCCTTTTGTCATTTAGTAAAACGCTTTGTATAAAAACATTCCTTTTGGATAAACATAAAAGTCAAATGGGATTATACAAAGTATAAAAGAAAGTTTTGTATAAAACAAAATATGCCACAATGAAAGGAGATTGAGACGAAGTCCCATACAAATACGATATCCTTGGATTAAGGATAAATCAGTTACATAACTATGTGTGACAAACGAATACACGAAATATAAGTGGTTATTAAGTGTAAAACAATTAGAGGACATTCACACATAATCATAGAATGACATATTCAAGGTGTACAAGTTTATCCCAAAGAATCGAAATTGGGTTTAGAAGTTCCCTTGCAAAAATTAGACAGCCTAACGGCGTCACTTCAAAATTCAGAAAAAGAGTTGATGAGAGATAAAAAGGGTATCTCATCACTTGGAAATAAAATTTACATCAATAATGATATAGAAGAACATATCCCAAAATAATATTATGTGAATTAAAAGACATAACAAAATAAGTCTTTTAAAAAGAGGAGGGTGAAAGGTTCCCTTACCGACATGGGTATCTTTCGAAACATACACCTCGTGAAAGAAGGCCAATACAACATTGATGTAAATACTCATAAATGAAATAATATTACACAATTAGTAAAATAATGGTCAGTACATACACCACTCAAAGGAAATTGTGGAAAATGTAGCATAAATCTCATGGGAATAAAAGTGAGATGAAAAATCCCTTACGAAAACTCGGCCGCCTAAGAGCGCCACATAAAACTTCCAAAAATGGATTGATGAGATCATATAGGGTATCTCATCACAACACAATAAAATGTATAGCACGAGGAATATAAAAGAACATCCTGCATCATAATAAAGAGGAGCATAGAATAAGTGACACAAAGGAGAGTACTTAAATAGAAAGAGAGTGGTTAGATCTCTTACGAAAAATCGGCAGCCTAACGACACCACTCAAAACGTTCAAAATGGATTGATGATAGAGAATATGGTCTCTCATCATATGAAAATAAAAAAATTACAGTAATAGTAATATAAAAGAACATCCCAATAACAAGAATGATGAGCTTTAAAAGGAATGACATAAAATATTGTACTTAAAAACAAAGAGAGGAGTAGGATCCCTTACCTCGGGTCCGACATGACTCGATTATTCTTTAATTTCCTGAATAATAAACTTAAGATAATTTCCACTTTATTAAGAACCTCTTTCTAGATAATTATTCCTTTTATATCACTTATTTCCATGTTATAAACATTATGTAATCATTTAGGTTAATAATGTTTGTTTTGTTGATATTTGGTTCTTAAGTCGAAAGTGGACTTCTTACAATTACATGTTGTTCGTGTGGTCAAATGTTCATTATATCCAGAATTATATTCATGATTTGTATATCATATATATCATATATATCCAGAATATACATGTATTTATAATATTACATAATCATTTAGAGGTAAGAAATGAAATGCACCGTTCATGGAGACGGTAAGCCATACGTACGCATGAACGCTACTTTCATTTCTATGTCATATTAATGGAATTAAAAACAAATGAGAGGTATGTATATTTTAATTACAGAATTATTTTAATAATTTATATGTAACATTCATCATATATAATAACTTTAAATCCATCCTTTATACATCCCACATATGGCATTAACGAATCAGATCACTTTGAGGGGGCAGTAGTCCGCACTTCATAAAATGAAATTATTGTGTTTACCCACAATGGAAACCATAAAGGTATGCCAAAAATGAAAAATAAAGAAACATAAACATATTATATATCATATATAAATATATTGATATCATAATGGCCACCATTTAAGGTGTTATATGAGTGTTGATCAATCATCGTTTCGTGAGGCAGAAATTCACCATCCACAGAAATAGTATGTTCATTAACCATTTGATGTAGGTGTGTGTAAGTGTAGCTCGAATGATTCATATAAAAACATCCTAATATATTTAATATACTGGATTTGTTACAAAATAAATGAATTAAAAGAGTTTAGGTTGTTGGACAAGCAAAATAAAACAAAAGAACACAAGTGAAGACATTACCTTAAAATCGGGTAACTCCCTTTGGTTTGATCTCAAAGGATTCCTTGGTAAGACTTATGCCCAAAGTGAGGCTTCAAGGATTTAGAAAGGGATGTGGAGAGACAAAATGGGCAGGGTTTGGCCGAGCCAAAGGCTTTGGATGTGTGGGTATGGAGGTAGAGTTGGGGGCCATTTATAAGAGGAGAGGAGGGGCACTCTTGGAAAGGTATAAAATGTAACTTTATTTTCAGATGAGTTCGGATTTTAATGGTCCCACATTGATTTGTTTCGAGGATATGGTGATAAGGGTTCTAAATCCACCCATTAAATAAGTTTTGGACATGTTTAGGTCTTATATTTTACATTATCTTTCCATTTTATTTAAATCGTTAAATAATGAGGTCATCGGTGCATCATCATGATGTCATAAATAATTTAATTTATTTAATGTCTAAAAACTAAAAAAATACTATAATGATGTAGGAAATCTTTTTATATTTCTAATGAATATTTATAGTCCAAAATATCATTTATTTTGACAAAATTAAAAATATTTTACTTAGGTGATACATTCTTTGTTACATTTAACATTCTTTAAAAATAAAAAGATAAAAAGTTACTTTCTCACAAAAGTGATTCCATGGGGCCCCCAAGATTTTCACAAGGAATCCCATGGTCGGCCATGAGACAACCAGTAGCCTTAGGACACATGTTGTGGTCATTTTTTATTATTACCATATTATCTTATTATATTTAACTACCTGATTACTCATTAATCAAGATAATTAAAGATAATTACCATCGTTACTATTCATAATGTCCAAAAACAAAAGATTCATAATTACATAATTTGGAAATAATGATTAAAAATATTTAATCCATTTTACCAAATTACAAACACATAAATTGCAATAATTTATTTAAAAAAACTTCCCGTTGTCAAAACAAATAGCGGGTTTTTTAGAAACAATATTTATAAAAAGTTTGGCACTTATTTATTCCCAATTCCAAAGTGAAATTAATCCCAATGACCATCATTGAATTACATGGTAAAAATATATTCTAATTAAACTTTAAACCAATTTAAAAATATAATATAACCATATAATTAAATTATATGAAAAAGCAGTTTCAATGTAGAATGCAGTATTTTTCACTATTCATTAAAAAATGAACATTGTCAGAAAAATACCAAAAATTAACCCAAAGTAAATTTCAATGTCCCAATCATAAATAATATGTTTATTTTGAAAAATATATCTTATAAAATTGTCAAAAAGTGGATTTAAAATGGGTTCTACATCAAAAGGCGGTTAATCGACCTTTTAAAGAATATTAGAATGTGTACGCTTAAAAACTGGATTCATTTGCATTTTTAATCCTCTAACATTTATTGTAAAGAGTAAACATATTTGAAAAACATATATAATCATTTTGTAGTTAGTTCTATTCATTCCCGCCATTACAACGGCTAGGCGTTAACTACCATTTAAAATAATATTAGTTTATTATTAAAGTGCAATGTAAGATTCCCAAGAAACTTGTGGTTGCGTATTGGGTATGCCATTGAGCATAGCATCCCATTTAAAGTAATATTAATATTTTATTCACAAATATGGATAAATATAATGTTTTCATTTTCTTTATTTACCTGGGGTGTTATAATCAAAATAAAAAATCTCAGAAAATTCATCCATTTATTGAATCAAATAGTATTTTATATAAATTATTTTACCATATTTTCCATAATGCCTACTATTGGGAATTATTTTTAAAATAAATATATCACATGACAATCAACATTCAATTATCTAATGATTCATCATGTTTCATCAAAAAATGATCATTTATTATTGTTTAATTACCTTAATGCAAAAAAAATTATTATTTACCTTCATTGATTATTAGATATCAGTTATTCAATAACTATATGTTATTTAGATGTAAACTTTTAAAGTGTTTATTTTGTAGTAGAATATTAAAATAATATTTTATGTGAATTATAACTATTTTAAAACTCTCTTCCATTTTAATTTCCATATCTAATTATTTTTTATTCTTCCAATTCATCAAAATTATGTTTATTTTGTATTTTTTGTTTTTTTACAATTTCATTGAGGTTTTATAATATTTCGGTGTGAGTTTATTTTTTTACCCTAAATAAATTAATCATAATTTTTGTTATCTTTTCTCTAATGTAATATTTAATATAATATTATAGACATAATAACCATAATATATTGTATTAATGTAATTGTATTAGTTTTTTGAGTTCTTTTAATAATTTCTTTTAATTTGAATTTATGAAATGTGAAAATTTAAGAATAATAAATTTCAATATATTAGGATAAAAATTTATAAAATGTGTGTTTTTTTATGTTAAATGTTTATGGAATTTATGTCAAGGAAAATTCAAAATGGAGCTCTTTTTTTATGAAATATTATTGGATTATATTATATTTTTGAAGAGTTATATTGACATATTTCATAGTTAAAATAAGAAAATGGAAATATACAATGATGAAATTGACATCAACACATCAATTAATTAAATAATGATGTAATTTTTAATTTAAAATATTAATTTTGAATTAAAAATGTAAAATACTAACACAATAACAATGTTGAATTGAATACAATGTTTATATTCAGTCAAATATAAATGATTATTTAAAATAATTAAATAATTTCAATTAAATTCAATATCTTTTAGAAACTATTCAATTATTATTCATGAAGAATAGATATAGTAACAAATTTAAATCCCAATATGTTATCTATAGAAAAACATTTCACACAATATAAAAGAAATCTAATTTTTTTTATATGAAACTAATTTCTATATTAGAATATAGAAAATGTGTTTTTATTTCAATATATATTCACGTATATTTTTCTCAGACATTTTTTCTCAAAATATTGCGTAATTATCAACAAATTTAACATGTTAACTCGTATATTTTTTTTTCATTGTGATATTACTTTATAACTAAATAAAATCATTTTAATGATCCTATTTAAAATTCATATTTTTTTAACATTTTATTCCTTTATCAAAATAATGATCATTTACATTAGATACATAAATATATTTAACCAATTATCATCAAAAAAAATTTAAATTTCTTTTCTAAATTCCCCGAACATCTTCCATCAATTAAAAATTAGTTTAATGTTTTATATTCATAAAATATTTATTATATTTAATATTTTTTCGACAAATTAAATTTTTCAACAAATTTTATGAGATTACCTTTGATATATTTTTTCATTATATTTCAAAAAAATCATGTTATACAAAAAAATAAATAAACTTTCCCCAAATATTATAAGAAAAATTTTGTAGAAACTATATAATGAGATTCTACCATAATAAAAATAAATAGAGTAATTTACACATTCCAATTCATGCACTATATAAATAGTAATATAGAATTATTTTTAGGAACCAATTAGGTTCAAAATAAATATTTACAAACGTGGTCGATCGATGTCTTTTTTGTATTATTTAACCATTCCGGAATTATGATGTTCACATTAATCCAAAATATATATAAAATAATATTATCAATTTAGGACATCTGATAAGTACATTAACATTTTTCCATTTTGTTTCATATTATTTATATAACATGTGAACCCTTGTACTTTCATTACTTTTTCCTATTCTTTTTGTTCTATATGAATCTCTAATAACATTATTTTAATTTTTATTCTTAGTTTATGATTAATGTTATTTTAATACATACTACATGTAGTTATATTTTTCATCCTACTCAATAAAAAAACATTTATAATTTTAATATCAACCTTAATATATATATATATATATATATTCCAAAAAAATCAAATAATAAAAAATTAATATATCACTCATGAATTATAATTTTCTATCATATTTTTATAATTGATTAAAAATACCCTTAATAATTTATTCATTAATTTCACATTGATCATTAATTATAGAGATTGAATATTATTGTGATTCTTAATGATTATGAATCTTATCACAATGATCTATGTTTTCTCCAATATATTCTTAAATTGAATCATGAAATTATTTCATATTATTTGATCATTTTTCTTTAAGATCTATATTGTAGTACCTGATAGATTCAACCATCATGGTGATAATTATTTACATGACCATTTGTATGAACAATATAAAATAAAATTTATTTTATATTATCCAAAACCATGACTTATCAATATATATAGCCTTAAATATGAACATTGTGAAAGTATAAATTTATTATGAATGTGTTTCATATATTTCACGTTCATAAAAAAATAATCACCAATTTATTCAGTACTAAAAATTTAATAATTGTCATCAATTTAATCATATATAATAATACGTTCATGAGAATCATTAGATAAATTTTCATTTTTGATTTATTTTAATGAATTATTATGATTCTTTTATTTTATCTTGTATTATATCTTATTTAACATTAATAAAACAACCATCTTATTTATCCTTAATGTGCTCGTTAAATTGACCTTCAGATTTTGAATATGGTGTGAATCATATTCACATCAACGGACTAATTTAAAAAGATGTTTTAATTTTGATAACAAAAAAAATATTAAAAATAGATATGACTAATATAAATAATATACGGAACAATATGATTCACTATTTACTAATCACCATAGGAAAATTAAATTTTTTCTAATCAACTACATGTATTATATAATGTGGGATTAATTTGTTAAATCATAACTGTGAACTTTTTTAACTAGTAGTATTATACTAAATTCTTCCATAACAATATTTACATTCATGATCTATAAAACATATAACATTTCCCCTCCCTCATTGATATTTATTGAATATGAAACCCATGTTTCTCAGTGGTAACTGATTTACTAAAAATTGAAGAAAGAAATTTATTTTCATGTATAATAATTTATCTATTTCTGAATCTCCATTATATTTATAATTTTTTTGTTATTTGAATATTAAATATAATTTTTATTAATTAATATATATTACAACATGATATAATTAATATAATAATCATTTTCAAATAAATAATTGCAACACTATTTTTATAATAAAATATGAATTTCAAATTTGAAATTTTTATTTTTGACTTCTGTTAAGAATATATCAACCTCTTCTAAATATAATTTTATAAATAAATTTATTTTATCCAATGAAGTCACATTTTATTTATTTAGTAGACTATTTTATTATACTATATAGTAAATAAAAAAGATAATTCTTAGAAACAAAATAGTAAATCTAGGTTAATATGTTACACAAGGTAAACTATAAGTTACTTTGCGACTTATGAGTTTCTAATATGATAGTGTTTTTATATTTTTATTTCTATTTTCTTGTATTTTAAATACTGGCCACTCGATAGTTAATTGTTTTAATATTTTCAAAAAATTTGTTTATATATAATTGAATATTAAATAATGAAATATTATACAATATTTTTTTTATGTTTCAAGGACCATTTGAAATATATTAAGAAAGGATTATACTTATTCCTCTGGAGATTATAATATTTCATATATATAGATAAATCATATAGGATATATTCTCTGGTTTTTTATGAAAAAAAATAATTGAAACTCAATGAATCAAATTGAATAAATACCATTTAAATGTTATCATTAATCTATGTTTGAGGAATTTTACTATGATTTTAGTTTCATATACAATATAGTGGATATGATTTATTATTATTTCACAATTTTGAAATAAATGTGAGTGTGTGTGACCAAGGATTGATTGATATGTAGATAATAATATTTAACCATTTATTGGAGAAACCTGTGGGTAAATAAATAGAATCTTGGGATTCCAGATATCCTATATAAAGAAGGATAAAATGTGGATCTATTTTATGTGTGATACAAAAATTGGACTCTTAGAATAAAAAATCATCAGTCATCACCCTTCTTCCACTCACTTTTATACATTGAGATAGTTTCGAATCATGGAGTAAAAGATGGTAATGCAGAAACCAATTAGTTGATTCCATAAAATCAATGGATACAACATCTTTGTAATAGTTTTTTTATAATTATATATTTATGTCAATCAGAAACAGGTTTATTATAATGAAAACCATTTACTATTTTGACCGGTAATCAGCCATCATTTATAATTATACTTATTCAGTTTCAATGAAATTATTTTATCATATTTCATAGTTTCAATATATGTTTAGTACATATAAAAAATGTTGATGAATCCATAGAAACTTTTTGTAGTCAAAAATCAAAAAAATGATTCCTCGTTCATGGAATCACATAAAATTTATTATTTACGAAATCATAATTCATGTTCTATTATATATAATCATTTACTATTAAGTGTTTTTTATACCTAACTATTTCATTGAATTTTATATTTCCCATTTTAGATATAAACAAAGTAAAAATACCTTGTTTTTTGGAATGTCCTAGAGTATAAAATTACAATGTTGTATTTGATGATAGTATATCAATATTAGAGAATGTTATCACGATAGTAATATCATTACGGATCAGAAAATATATATAATACATAGGATAAAAGGTCTTAAATATATAATGATCATCAATAATAATTGAAAATTCCATAGATGTTGAAGTGTATTCTATATCTATCATACATATTCTCTTATTCTTTTGATACTATTAGAAATAATTTTGAATAATTTTAAGATATCAAAATAATCTATTATGAGTAATATTATTTCATTTATAATTTATTAATAAATTTTCAAAATTGATATTCTATACATTCATACACACACACAAATATATATATTTATTTATTTTATCAAAAAAGTGTAAATTATTGAATATAATATATTGATAAATAATTAGTTAAATAATTATAAAATATTTAGGAATATTTTTTCTTAATTTATGGTATTGACATTATATAACATTATTAATAAAATGGAATGAATTATAATTTAAAAATAAAATGTTTATATGAAAATTTTAATTTTATTATTGCATGATTTTAAATTACCGAATCACAAAAAATATAATGTTTTATCATAAAAATTAATTAAATTATCATAATTATTAATTTGGATTTTCTAAATTAAAATTCCTTATGAATATAGTATTTAACCCATATAAATACAAGTATGATTATTTTTTTTTTCAATTTGTTCAATAATTTTATGTATTTAGGATTAGAATATATAATATTTTAATAATATAGAAATTTATATAGAAATGATTCATATTTTATAAAATTTAATATATTTTAATATTACTCAATGGTGAAAACAATTATATATATGTTATTAGTATCAAATAAAAAATGTATAAATTTAATTTATTATTTATTTACCATATTGAAATTCAATAATATATTTCCATTATCAGTTATAATTTATGAATCATTTATAAATTAATTATATAATATATAAATACATGAACATCACGATTTATTACTATTCAAAATTAACAAATAGATATGATTGTTTTACTATGACATTATTTTAATTATTTAATAAAAATTTTATACATCAATCAAATTAAATCAATATATATATATATATATTTAATGATATGATAATAAAAATTTATTAATATTAATTTATCATTGAATATTATATTTCATTTAATAATTTTTATATTTTATGGAATAATAGTTTGAGGTATATTAATAAAATATTGAATCAGTGTGTTAAAATTATATTAGTCTTGAATTAAATTTTAAAACCAAGGTAATACGATTACTAATTATCATCACATAATTTTATTCTGATTTTTTTCATCATATATATGTTTTTCACATAAATTAACTCCTTAAATTGATAATTATATTATGAACATATCATTATTTAAAGCCATAACTCCATTAAAATTATAATTTAATCTTTTAATCATTTTATTTTGAAATTATACTACACATCATTAATGTTAATATTCTATAAATTATCTTGTTCAAATTGTATATTTTTTCTTATCTTGTGGAACAAATATGATACCTATATAATGTTTCTACATATACATTGGTTTGAATGGAAAATTTTTATACCTCAATTAAATTATATAACCTCTTATGACTTTTTTATGTTACATGTTAGTATTTAATTTCTAATTAATAATACATTTTATTTTTTATATGTGAAACCAAAAAAATAAAAGGGATATGTGTAATCAGATATCACAAAAATGATTTATTATTGTGATAAATGGGAATATGTACACATATTCATACTATGAGTAAATTTTGTGTAATATATAGATTAATTATATATTTTATTATCTCACATCATTTATTTTTTTAAATTATTATCATGATACATTATACATATGAAACTATTTGATGGATAAAATAGTATTAGTGGTTACCATCCTAACCATTTGATTGAATTTCGTACTAGAGATACATGAAGAACACATTTGAAACAATTACATATATGCCCTTTAATTTTTATATCATTATTCACACATCCACATCTAATAGCACCCCTGATAGAAAAAATGATAGCTTGACCACCTATGTTGTTACTATGATATCATCGAGGACATAACCCTTGTCATTAATTTTTTTATACAGTGTATTTTATGATCACTATATATAATACATAAACAATCTCTATATGACTTTTTGGATAAAATCATTTAGAGTCATTATTAGTACATTCAAGTCATCCAAATCATATTATTCACCCTGATTATATATTATAACACGGTATAAATACACATGACATCAATCCATCACATCCCTTATATCTATTATAAATAAATTATTATTCTATATTAGGTGAATATATACAACCCTACAAAATCCTATACCAATCATAATTATTTAGTGAAATGTATATTTTTTAAATATTTTATATCAATTTTGACACAAATTTATCTTTTATTATCAAGTTGAATGGGAGTACTAACATGCAAGAATAATGAAATATAGAAACATATGGGAAGATAATGTTCCAAGAAGTTAAAAAAATTATTGGTATATATAGAAGAATATGTACAACATTTATTGAAACTATTGTGAAATATAGTGACATCATTTCTTATTAACCTTTGCAATGAAAAATTCATGATGAAATTAAGTATAATTAAAGGGATTACAAATGGAAAAGATAATTAATATTAATTAATCTTATATTATTATTATATTTATATGAATTAATATTTTTAATGAATAATTGAAATAATTTCCCCATTTGACATATTTTAAAGCATATAGATTTGGTGGAATTAAGTTATACATAGAGAAAACAAATCATGAATTATAAAACATATGAGTCGTTATAGATGTAAATTTATAATATTTTGAACTAAAAATAAATGAATTTATGGTCAAATAATATAAGAATATGACTTCTTATTTGATGAATATAAAATAATGGATATTAATATAAATTGATAACTTTTATTATTAAAATTATTTTGAATTCTATATACATTGATTTATAATGTGGAAATTTTCTTTTCAATAATTCTTAAATAAGGGAATAAATGTAATATGAAGTGTATGAAAACATTTTTATGTAATTTCATGCCATAACAAGTGAATACCCATGTATTTTTCTCATTCAAGGTTGAAGAACTCATTTTTTAAGATTCAATCATTATAAAAATCATGCTTATTAAGGTGTTGTTTTTATATGTTATGATCTTTAATGGATTTTTTTTACATTATACACACATGTATTGTTATTATATTGATATCTGTTGATCATTTAATATTAGGTATTTCATGATAAATTATTTTACTATATATAAAATGTATAATGTTTCTTTATAAATTATTGTAAATTTAATGATATCGTATCAATTATTAAATGTTTATAATAATTAACATATATTTAATAATTATTTATCTATATAATATTGTAAAGAATATTTCGTAGAGGATCGAGGATAGAAATTTCATAGGATAATTTCTATATATTATCATTTGTGATAGGTATTAATAGAGGATAACATAGAAAGGTTCATATCTAGAACTATAAATATATTTATAAAAACTATGTACGTGTAAATTTAATGAAATTTATTCCCCTATGCTATTATAAATTAGTAGTTCATTGTGGAGTACCCAAATAATGTTGGAAATATCTTTAAACAATAGAATTGATGAAATTAAGTTCTAAGGAATTGATGAGGTCCAAATTAATGTTTCAGATCTCTCTAAACAATAGAGTTAAAATGAGGATCTAGATCAGAAATGATAATCCACATTACTCAGTATAATCTCACCGTCCCTTCCAGATACTTCCTTAAGAGAACCTCTACTAAACATGACTATGTAATCTCTATAACATGTGATGATTTCTTCCAATGACCCACTAATACCCATATAGTGTCATTTCCTCCATAATATTGAGTTAAACCAGTAATAATGTACACTGAGATGTCCTACCACATCCCCTGAGAACATCTCTTGACTGGAGTAAACCACACCAAATGTGGCATGTGTCCTTCACCGTCAGGAAGATGAAACATTGAGACACATACAATACAATGAAATGCTTTAACCTAGGACAACAAAATTTAACTCTCAAATCATGGTAAATCTTTTTCATGAAAAGGTGTATCGTTAGGGGGGAACTGTGGAACCCTTTGAGAACCATCTCACGCAACCACAAAGGAATTAAAATGGTTCCATCATTCAACACAATGTGTTGTTAATCTTCATACCATCTATCAGGGAACTCTACATAAATTTTTTTTCTCTCAAGACCTCCATCCCACGATCCGCCAATTGGGGATATTCTACATACTTCCCCAATATAGACTAAAACATCATCTGAATAAGACATCATTTTCCCACAAATTATATAATATTTAGATGAACTATTGAAATCTCTTCCATTACACTCCATGAATCACCTAATTTATGCTCTACATCAATATATGAATTCCTTCTCAAATAATCATATAAAATATTCTATTTTACAATTGTATATGTAATGTCAAAGTTGTAATACTGTAAGAACTCCATCCACCGACGAAAGCACATGATCAAGTCATATTTTGAGATAATATACCTCATGATCTTCTGATTTTTCGAGGACAAAATTCACTTTCATATGTATTAATGTCTCCGGAAAATCATGGAAAACACAAAAACCATAGACTCGAGATTGTGGGTGGAATAGATACACACAAGGGTATGTGACTTCTGAGACCCATAAAAATAGATAATCTGTACAACATTAGAACATTTCCTAACCCAAGTTGCGAAGTTTCATTGAAAAACATCAAACTAAATTGTTTATATTTCTATTCAAAGAATTGTAGAATTTATAAAATTCTCCTTAAAATACACATAATATGCCTGAAACTTATATGTACTCATGAATTTCAAATCCATTCAGGTAAATACATTCATAGAAGTCACAACCCGAGAGAAATCAGGTAAAAACATCCAGTAATAGTCTGTAAGACCATGGAATCTTCCAAAACAATCAACTCTCATCGGGGATACCTGATAAAAACCTACAAATACCTTTAATGGATACACATATAATCCATGTTGTGACACAACATGCCCCATAAAATGGATCTATTGTTCCCAAAACACACACATCAACAATTTTTCAAAGAACTTCTCATAGTGGAGAACTCCAAAAACATCATACAGATGCTCTGCATGCTCTTCATCAGATGATGAAAACACAAGGATGTTCCCGATGAAAATCACCACATGCATATCTCAGAACATATGAAACATAGTATTAATTAACCCCAAGAATATAGCAAGAGAATTCATCATGCCAAACAGTGTCACAATGAACTCATAATTACCATGATGATAATGAAAACAACACTTCAGAATATCCTCATAAATCACTCACATATGATTATACATGGACTGAAAATCGATCATTGAAAATAAAATTTCAACCTTAAATTGATCGAATAAATCATCAATCCAAGGAAGGAGATATAGATTATTCACTGTCAATTGTTTCAAATGATGACAACCATTAAACAACCAAAACCTGTAAAAAGTAATCATCCGGAGAGAAATGGTTCACCCCACTGTGATATGATTAGCCAAAAAAAAATATACATAAACATACCATCCCGTTTTACACACCGCTCTCACAATTCACAAGGTGATATAATATATGGATTCATTGAGATTGGTGAAATTTTTGTTGGTAGCACGATCCAGAACATGATCTAGCATTAAGGGGTAATGATAGAACCTCTTCTAGAAAGACACATTTGTACTTTTATGAGGCACTATGAAACACAGTCTATTGAATCACTGATGAACATGACGTCATCGTACCCTTTATAATGATAATAATAGATGACACCTCTGACTCATCTGAGGGTCTCACTCGCCAAAAAAGACTGTGGGCTCTCTATAATCATTGAAGAACACCACCTCCCTTTAAATGAATTATATGAGTTTCTGAACAGAATACCACCAATCTATGTCGAGGATGACTTTATAAGGTTGTATTTGTAATCAATGGAAATATTCCCAAGAGTAGTGTGCCACAAACAATTGATAACATCTCTTCACACTTCAAACGACTCTTCTGGACCTCCAACTTGGGTAGTTAACATCAAATGAACTAGATGCCTCTTTACATCGAGTCGCAAAGCATGGAAAATAATATGTGATATGATTGATTATGTATCTATTGAATAAAAAATTGCATAAAACAATGTTGAAAACAATAAAAAGGTCCCTAAAATGATTTATGGATCACCCGACATTGCTAACACTATAGCATGAAGATTTCCACGATTAAATCCATTGCCACTATGAACTTACTAACAACCACCTCCACAATCGAACCATTCTCTCTGAGGAAAAGAATAATCCTAGGGATATCCTATGCATGCCCCATTTACTCTTTGTTGTTCCAAAACTAGATAAACATACTACTGCTACCTCGACTAGAAATACCTCAATATTTGAGAGTTATGTGATTAACAAAGCTGGGAATACAAATGAGTCTCTCCAGCCCAAGGTTAGGGAGGCTTTTCATCTGAATGATCGAAAAGGTATATAATTCATTGTGTACTCACATGGTTTCATCACTCCAATCCCCATGAAAACAAGAAAAAATAGAGGCAATGTCAATTATGAATGAACTATCATCACAAGATCTTTTGTGGCCAGATGTATTGGCATTGAGGTGCCTCCACAACCAGTCCCTCTTGAGACCCTGCCAAATTATTCTGACTATTCTGACTCAGATACTTCTTGAGGCCCCTATGGTTTCCTAATCAGGATTGTGGTTTATCTTTTGTCTGGATTCAGAATTTATGGCAATTCTTGCACCTGGAGATGCCTTCTTTCTAAATTCTTGCTGTTTTTAATTTTCCGGAACCCCAAATTTAATTTTAGAGACATTCCATGGTCGTGAATTCTTGATTTATTAGATTCCTCTCTAATCTATTTGTTTCTTTGCAAATGGATGGCTGTATGATTTTCAATAGTTTTTGCTTATTGGATGATTTAGTCTCTCTGGAGGTTGTTGGTTTTTCCAGTTTCTCACTTTGAGAAGTTATATTGTGGCTTTATGGACATATTTTAATTCATTTTAGAATGACATTTGAAATTTCAATTTCCATTTTTGAAAATAGAAAAAAGGTCTTAATTGGATTTATATAAGATTCACAAAGACAGATGCAGAAAAGGCATTCAGTTTTCCTTCAAATAGACCTACTTGCATTTCTCAATCAAAGGAAGAATCATATGCTTTATGTTCATGATATGAAGGGATCCTATCATGCATTTATGTTTATCTTCTTGCCTGGTTTCTTATTTTATAAGGAGTTCTCAGTCTGATTTTTAGGTTCTCTGATAACTAGTCCTTCGGAGTTCCTATACTCACTTTGGTGGATGTTTAGTCTGTGTCATTATGAGAATTTTTTTGGTGAATTGATCTGAATCCTCTTTGAGTATCCTCCAAAGAGATAAGCTGACTTTGATGGAAATTTCTGTTGAATATTTCAACCTTCATTCTAGTTTCCCATATTGTCCATCTGATTCTCTTCATATTGGGTTTTCTCTGATCTAAGGAAAGACTCTACTAACCTAGTTTCATTTTGTACTGAAATGTTATATCCTTTTCTTGTATCATGATTTTCATCTTTGATCTATGGTGGTTCTGGATGATTTTCTGAAACTGTATCATGTATCTGCAATGCTCAAGGGACGATCCCAATTTTTTATGAATAGTTCCGCATGGAATGGAATATCATGCAGGATGACTGTACTGTGAACCTGCTGAATCATTAGGAAGCGCTTGGATGCTGAAATAGAGTCTCAAATGGAAGAAACACAGTTGTGATCACATACTGAAGATCTGAAATTTTCCTCTGGGTTTTCAACGTCATTTTCTTGTATCCCCTTCAATTCCCCGCTAGTGTAAAATCATTACACCTCAAGCCTATACTGCATACAATTGGTTTTTAATAAATTCTTTGGGGGGGCATGAACTGGGAAACCATTTCATGTCATCAACCAATTAAAAAAAATTGACATAATAGTTTCTACACCTAGGGAAACGAGATGATGAGGGATGGGATGTACATTCACCTAACCATAATCTATTCTTCACTAAAAATTGGGAACCCCAGACAACAACTCTATTTCATGGGGAATAATGATGACTACCCTCTAGTGTAACATCTTTTTACCTGAATTGGGTAATTTTACACCATTTCTATGTCACAATTTTTAAAAAAAATCCTTTAATGTGTTTTTTTGGGTTTACTGTAGACATAATAATAAGTGCACATCGTGTGCCCGAACTACACAGTGTGTAATTAGTGCTGGATTCATATCGTGAACGGGGAGGTCAGGCCATGAGGTGTACATGTCTTGTACCTGAGGTACTTGTAATGTAGGGGTTAAATAGAGGTTTTTTAACCCAATGGAAATGGTTTTTTGGGATACTTATCAAATTTATCCCACAAATCATGACACATTGGGTGCATGTCGTGTCTTATCCCACTCTATGCCTTATATAAAATATTTTTTGGTTTTTATTAATAATTTTTTTTTGAGGATTAATGGATATATGCCTAGAGATGTTATGGTGCATTATTGAGAGACTCAACTCCTTCTAGATTGATCCTAATGTCTTAGGATTTTATTCTTCATATGTTACAATTACCTGGAAAGGGTTCTCTCTCGTTCTTTGAGTATATCTCCTTTTATCCTCTTTATTTTATAAATGTATATTATAGTAATGGATTTATACATTTCTTATGGTGTTGGATATTGCTACTAGGTAGAGATTCAAGGACTCCTTCAACTTTTTTATTGATGGCTGCCATTGCGTGTATCGTTCTTCGTGAAAGTTGTAGGTGGTTCTGTCTCGTTTTTTCAAATTGAATACCATATTATTGTTATATTTATTTCATATTATGATTTAAATTCAAACCATCATCCTTGTTTTTACATGAATTGATAAAAACCAATTCCATGGAATTTGGATATTTTAAATACTTTTTTCATGGAAACATGGAAATCCACCAATTCCATTAAATTCGGGTGGGTTTGTCGAATGTTAAATGATTTAAATTGTTGAAATTAAATGGTGGATTTTGATGGAATTGTTTTAAATTATATTTTTAAATTAAATTGTGATTATGAATTTTTAAAAGGTTGGAATTAATTTTTAATGGATTTCAAAATCATGAAATTGGATTAAATGATTTGATAGGAACATAGTGGTTTTATCTTGTGAATGAGTCATGTTTTTTAGTAAAACCTATTTTGGTTTAAAATTGAATGAAATTTGGATTTCTTTTCAAAACGGAAGAATATGATTGATCATATATTACATAGTAATAAAATAGTACTTCCATCATGTAAGGGAAAAAGAAAGCCTTATTTAATTAGTTTTTTATTTGGATACACTCTATTCTATAACAACATTATAAAACATACAGGTTGATGGTCACATCCTGGAAAGTATGGGGACATATCTCCATAGGACAGGGTCATTGGGATTAGTGTATACACATTTTTATGATTTAACATAGAGAGTGTCGAATATGATTAATGGTTAATACTATCATACCTTTTTGAAGATGACCATGTTTCTCACCTGTTTTTTAATATTTGACATATAAATGTATGTCAATTATATTTTAATCTATATTACATGCCGAATGAATTTATATAATATGTTTTTTAGAAATTTTTTAATTGAGCCATTTTTTTTATAAATATTACATCCCTTGTAATGTAAAGCCTATTTTTTAAATTAATTTTCCATCTTTATGAAAATGTGTTGCTTTTGTTGATTAAATATGTTTTTAAATTTCCAAACCTATTTATTTGAAAATTGAATGATTTTATTTCGATAATAAATATTTGGAATCTGTTAATGGAATCATGGGTGGTAACCCATTGGTATTAGGATCACACCCTACTTTTTCCATCATGTGTTTGTAGAAATTATTCTTCTAGGCTCGAGAAAACGGAAGGGATCTCTTGGAGGTGCATCTATATATTGAGATTTGGATGAGGTGAGTTATGTCCTTAGGTACCGTGGGAATATTTTATGGGTTAATAATTTTGGATGTAGTACATTGTATTTTTTCCTCTATGTATCCCGGTACCTTTACTTCCTATGCAGTTCCCCTATGGATATGAATACTATATTGTTTATTTCAGTTCTGCATTCTTGTTGCAGAAATAGTTCCCACTTCTATGTTGTACGGTTCCATGTCCTAATCACTGAATAGTAGTGATCAGAAATGTGATTCATATTATGTAAGTAATATCTTGGTTATCAGGTTACCATTGTACTCAGTCTGGTTCATTATATATTATTATCATAGGAGTTTATTGATCCTATTTTTTGAAGTCAATATGCTTTTTAGAAATCATGTCGGGCCATAAGTGGTAGTAGTGATTGTGTTTCTAGCCATCTCTCACAACAATAAACCATATAGAGCCATGTGTGGTAAGGAAAATATGATGGGTGGATTACTTATTATATATTCCCAATATAGATTTTGATAGGGTGAAATACAGATCATGTTTTCCCCTTCAATTGAGAATGTTTTCTCTATCTACTATCATTATATTTCAATATAATGTATTATTTTTTGAAATAATGTTGTTTAGATTCATGCCTCTTGGAAGACATGTTAATCAGTTACATGAAAAGGATTTTGCTGAACCACAGAAAGAAAATAATAATTTTTATCTAAATCATGTTGAGGTGACCATGCACACTATCCAATATCTGATATTGGCCATGCCTATAGTTCTAGATCAGGAAAAAGCTATGAAACCATAGAGGGATGTTATTTGAAATCATTATCTAGAATTCATTTTCTACAAGACACTAGTCATCAATGGATAACATGATCCTCAACATTATGAATAATGTTTTGGAAAGATTGAATGCATGTTTAAGTTCATAGAGATGCAGGATGTGATCAAGGTGAAGTGTGCAAGTTTCATGTTTGAGTGAAAAAGAAGCATAGGGTGGGACACCGTGGTGAATGAAGTGGATCAGAAAGGATTATTGTGTAAATAATTAATGGTTCTTTTCATAAATATGTTTTATCCATAGACAGTTATGTTGGCTAAGGTAGTGGAGATATTTAATATTGAGAAGGAAAACATTACTATGACTATGTATTCAAATCTCCTTTCTGAGATGGTGGAGTTTTCTCATAAGATTGTAACTTTTGAGAGGATTATGTATCAATGGTTTGAGTTGGGAATTTGATCAGATATTCATTATTAGGTATTCGTACTGAATCATATCATTTATTCTGATGTGATATATAAAGAGACAATGGTTGTGATGGACTTGGATGGAAAGTTATAGCTGATGGGAGTTACTTTTTATCCGATTGGTAGTAGTGGTTCTATTAACGGAAAATGGAAACATGATGATTCTTGTTGAAATTATCGATGGAAAAGTCATTCCAGGATTCCTACATCTCATTGAGGATGTTCATTAACTTGCTATCAGGGTGGGAAGATAGGACCTTCTAAGAGGGATTTCACTGAGGCACCCATGAATTGTAGCTCCTATGGAAATTGAGGAAAAATAAAGAGGTTCTTCCATCACATATCTACTTAAAAATAATAGGAAATGATCATGATGTCCTATTAACACTATGGGGAAATAAAATTCTTCATTTTCAAAAGGGTTCTATGCATATGTATCCAGAATGAAGCTTATTCAAACTGTGGAAGAGTCTCTAAAGGAGGAATACATGGGACCAGCTACTACGAGAGGTACCATTCCCATTGTTCCGTCATTATTTTATTCTCATTTTGATACAAGTACATATCACTCATTTATATCAACCTATTTAGTTAAACAACTGAATCATGCTATGGATAGTCTAACTTGTTCAATAGATATTACTACACCCCTTTGTATGAAGAGAGAGAAGGGTATCCATTTTCATCCATTTGTCTTCTCTCAATATGATTTCAATCAACATTGATGTTTTTTGGTTCTTGATATGAAATATCATAAAATCATATTCTGGATGTATTTCCTCATTTGCAACAAATCTTGAATTTATTGTTATTTTCAATCAGTAAACATAACTACACCCAATGGTGTGCCTCGAGTTTTTCAAGGATAGTGGAACCCATGTTCAAGAAGAGATAGATCATTTTATCCCATTTTGGGGAAAGTATTATTAGTGTTTTATTTTTATGTGGAGTGAGAATTAATTGGAGGTGAAAATCTTGATGTTATTTCCTAGTTTTTTGAAGCCATTCCTTCATATTTCATTGGTCATCCACTAGTGAGAGAGGTTGTGTTTTCAATTGATTTAATTATTGATACTCAACCGGTATTTATCCCTTCTTACATCACGGAACCAGCTGGGATGAAAGAGACGAATTATCAATTCATTGAACTTCTTGAAAAAGGATTTATTTTCCAAATTGTGTTACATTGGACTACGAAGATTATCTTTACTAAGAAGGACGATTGTTCTATTCCCTTATATGTTGATTGATCTAAAGATCAATTGACTAACGATATGAAAAAAAATATTCATTTCAATGGATTGATGATCTATTTGATTAGATAAATGGGAAAATTGGTTTTCAAATATTTCACTTCGATCTGGTTACCATTAGTTGAGGATAAAATAATCCGATGTTCATAAGACTATATTTTGGTGTATGTAATTTCATATTGAGTACATTGTTATTCCCTTTGGTTTAAAAAATTATCCTATTATATAAATGGCCATGATGAAAAAAATTTCCATGAGTATCTGGATACCATTGTGGTAGTCTTTGTGGATGAAATTCTTGATTACTCCACGTACGTGGAGGATCATATTAAACATTTGATAACAGTTCTATGTCTACTGAGAAATCACCGCCTTTGTGTAAAGCCTTTAATGTGTAATATCTGGATTTAGAATGTGATATTAATGGGACAAGTGGTGTCTGAACAGGGTGTATCAGTCGATCTGAAGGAGGTGATTGTTGTTAAGACACGGGAGAAATGACAATTATTTTTGAGATATGAATCAAACTAGGCCTAACTAGAAATTATTATATGTTCGTGATGGACTTATCGAAGTTTTATTCGATGATAACTGCTCTAACAATAAAGGGGGGAAGATTGTGTGGGTTGATAAATGATAGAGTTCTTTTATAGAGATGAAATGTTTTTACTATTATTCTAGTGTTAACTCATCCAGAGGCTCGTTAGGGCTATGTAGTCTTTTGTGATGCATTCGGTTCGGACTTAGGATGAGTTCTAATGTAGGGTGATCATGTAGAAGAAAAATTATATTGTCAGCTTAAGAAACACAAGAGTTATTATCCAACCTATGATCTAGAACATGTATATTTTCTTCGAATGCATAAATAATAGCAGCACTACCTTTTGGAGAATTGTTTATAGTGTTTTCAGACCACAAAATCATGAGTTATATATTCTCTCGAAAGGATTTGAATCATCATCAGAGGAATTGGATGGAGTACCCACATTCATTTGACATTGAGATCGCCTATATGCTAGAGAAAGGTTTTGTCATTACTGATGCTTTGAGACTGAATATTCCATCCCATGAAGAGAAAAATCATCCAAATAGTGGAACATTATGGGACTTTTTTCACAATTTCATATTGGAGTTCAGGAGGATGGGGCTGAGGTTTTATTATCCAACATTCAGTTGAAATATGATCTTCTCAAGATGATTCTTGAGTATCTAGATCTTGATGATGAGTTATATAGCATTAGATAATCTCTTTATAGTGAAGTGACATATTCCCATTGGTCGTTCTCCTGTGAGGGCATTCTATGATATCCGAACCGCTTCATTGTTCCATTAAAGGACAAAAAGTAAGTGATGGGGGATTTACTTAATTCACAGAGAAATGCGCACCTAGGAAAAAAAATGATCTATGAAAACATGTGGTATTTACGATGGCCACGAATGAGATGAGACATTGATGAATTTTTCTGTCATTTCTATATGTTCCAACAAGTAACAGATGAGCACTAGAATCATCCGGGGTTTCTTCAACCACATCGAGTTGCTACATGGAAGTGGGATTAGAAATATATGGAGTTTTCGGGTTGTTTTCAACATAACAAGAGAAGGAAGAATGAAATATGTCTTGTGATCGATAGGTTGAACCCACCAGCTTGCTTTATAACCATTAGGGATACATAAAAAGTTAAAGAGTGTCCTGACATGCCTTCACCAAAAGGAGGGAAGGGTTAGCAGATTTCAAGTCCCTTCCTTCATTATGTTGAAGGAGAGATAATGACCCCCGAAACCCACCTTCAATAGGTCTCGGAGTGGTGACCAGCACCAAGGGTATAAAATCACACACTAAATGGAAGGAATTAGCATTTTTATTTTAAAAAGATCTGGAAATATTAGAGTAAATCCCGCAACTGTAAAACTGAAAGTGAAAATACAACTGAAAATAAACCATTCCTATATTCATGTTCAAATGTAAAAGGTACATGTCGCAAAACTCCAATGGTAAAAAGATACTAAGAAAAAGGGAAACAACAATAGAAACAACCCCGAGGGTCCAAGCTAGTATGGACCCGCATGATCCCTGAAGTCCTCCTAGAAACCTAAAAGCAGTTTTATATACGTAGGGTGAGAATACCAGTATAATCAGTAGGGAAAACCAAAGACTCTCATGTAGAAGTGGGGAGGCATACTAATGCCCTGTAATAAAAGAGATAACCAAGCACCTAGAAAGGAAACTAACCACCCAAGCCTCACCAAGGCACACTACCCAAATAACACAAGTAAAGTAATTCATAGTAATAGCACATCGATGTTTGGGTACCCCGCACCACATTCCCATTGGTTATTTAAGACATCCTATGCATCAGACCAATCTCGCCATTCTCATCGCAGTCCCACTGCTATACCCTGCCCACACACACCTAGTCCACAACCACACATCCCTGCCCAAAGATTCTTGGGATTATAATGGACCTCAAGCCATCATAGACTTCCCAATGTTACTAGGTCTATCCAGGACATAGAGACGAAATGATATAATAATCAGCCACTAATAGAAGTGTTGGAAAAAACACCCTCCCCCATGAAGTGGGTGTGTTCGACACTAATTTCTCAACTTGGGTAGGGAATGAATAAGAAACAAAAAAACTACATGTATATGTATAGGTAACAAGAACTCACCCAATATATGTTTTTTTCTTCATCCAACCTGAAGAACACTATCCTTATTATTCATTTATAAGAGAAAAGAACAACAGCCATGACCATTTCACAACTCACATCAAACCAAACCCCAATTGTCTCATCCTTTCTTTCATGTTCATTGATAATGTTTATATAAGTTTCTAACCAAACAAGGGAAACTAGTATGAATAAGCATAAGCCATGGAAAGAGTAAACCCAACATCAATTTAAACTTTCACACCTGGTTCTATTCCAAGGTCACAACAAAAAAGGGATGAGGGAGATCCCTCAAAGTACTGGAACCAACAAAAACCCAAGATACAACCCCATGTCCCCAAAATCGAGGAGCCAACGGTTTCTCAACAACAGAGGATCCCACACGAAATTGTGATATAAGAAGAGTAATAACAAAACCTCAAAATATAAAAACAGGGGATCCCATCACCACTAACATCGCCCCATCAATCTATGCCACAATCCAACCGTGGAGCAAACAACCAAACCAATAATACCAAAACAAGGTAGACTCAACAGGTATTTTCAATTTAAAATATTTAACACACTCCATGTTATCAATTCCACTCTGCTTAAACCGGGGTTATCTTAGAAAAGGAGTTGATCCTGGTGGCTCCAATTTATTTAGCTGAATATAAGTAATTAACCAACTTCCATTTCACAGCAAAAGGATCACTACCAAGATACATGAAATTTGAACATCACAAGGATTAAGGGTTTATTTTTGCACAGAGAATGACCCCCAACGACCATGATTTTCAGTAGGAGTAAGCACGCACAATTCAGAAATCATTAATCATGAAAGAGGAGAAAAACAAAGCATCATCATCGATCACACCCATCCCCTTCATTCTTTAGAATCCATTTGTTATCATCATTAAAGTTTGGTTTCTCCAATTATATAGAAGCAATAGTGTACCCAGACTACCAGATACATAGAATGGAGAGACAAATGTGAAAACCCTACATTATTGATCATGGAGCGACGTTAAGTCCCCATGTAAATAGCAGGAGCTCCATGGAACACGATCAAGGTAAACTTTGTCGGGTCAGAACTGGTCGGAAGGAAGGGTACTCCGACCATAGGGTGATTGAGAAAAAGAAACGTAGGGAGTATCCATTAGGTTATAAGGGCTGATAAGGGATGAGGTATAGAATTCCCAGGATTGTTAACATATGGAGAGAAAAACTCGAAACTGCGTAAGGAGCGGGATCGTGGGTTGACCACGTGGCATGGACCCCCACACGTTATTAAAGGGTCCCTGCCGTTCAGGGCAGTTTAAAACAATGAAAACCATGGTACCTCACCAATTATTTAATTAATCGGCATTAATGGGATTTAAAATAGGCTTAAATGGATCAAAATATGGTTTAAAAACCAATTTGCGTTAAAAGGATGCGCTGTTGGAAAACTCGTGGGGGTAGGCGACAACTTCCGGTAGCTGAGAGCTTCCGGTATCCGAGAGCTACTGGTACCCCAAGGTCACCGGTAGGCTAGGTCTACTGGTAGTCTGAGGCTACTAGTTGGCCAAGACTGCTGCTAAGAGTCACCGAGAAGCTATGATGGCCATCCAGACCACCCAGAACACCCCAACATCATATTATTACCAAGTAATGGACCACAATAACCTGGGCCATTACATCAGATAATTCTCAAACTATTCTCGTCACCGATAATTTAACAACCCACAAAGGAGAGAAGTGGGGTCCAAACAACCACCCCCTAAAGATACTTCTCAGGGGAAAACCCCGGAGTTGCTCGAAACCTCGAACAGAACATTCACCCTACATCTACTAATACTCCCCCAAGAGTTATCAACCATAATGTTCACAACAAGAATAAGGATCACATGTTACAACACATGATTTTGTGAGTCCCCTCTTACATGTCATGATATTATCTGCTTTGGTGGCACTGACTCGCCCGCATGGGTTTCATCGCATCCTCATTAATGTGTCCTGATTAGCAGTCAGGTTTTCCCATCGTCACACATTCGTACACACACACATAGATAACAAGGAATATATCATCTAATAGCTATGTAAAACAAGTATTTAATATATTAAAGCACAAGGTACAATAGCTCAAGGACCAGAAAACAACAACAAGGAAGTCAAAACAACTCTGTGTATTGAACTTGTAACTGGGCCTCCCGCTCCGATGTGCTCTCATCTAGGCCACCATTCCTCACCAACACACGTACCAAGGGGATGGTTCTTCCACGAAGCACTCTCTCCTTACGATCCATGATTTTTAATGGTCATTCTATAAAGTTCACATCATCTCCGACATCTAACTCTCCACAATCGATGACGTGGGAGTCGTCATGAGGATGTTGATGAATCTGGGATACATGGAATACATCGTGTATCCTCAGTAACGGCGGTGGTAGCGCTAGCTGATAATCCACTTCACTGAACTGCCACAACACTTTAAAGGTCCCTATGATCCTAGGAGAAAGCTTACATCCCCTTCCGAACCTCCGTTGTCCACACTGAGGGGAGACCTTCAAGAAAAAGTGGTCCCTAACCTCAAACTCCACGGTCTCCTCCTATCATCGGAATATGACTTTTGCCAGTCCTGAGCTTCCTTCATACTTTCTATTATAAGCTGAACCTTCTCTGTCGTACTCTGCACCACCTCTGGGCCATGTACACCTACTTCACCAACCTCAGTCTAGCACACGGGTGATGGACATTTCCTTCCATATAGTCCTTCGAATGGAGACATGCCAATGGTAGAGTGATGGATATTAATGTATGAAAACTTTACCAGTGTAAAGTGTCGCACCCAGGATCCCCCAAAGTCCAGAATACATTCCCACAACATGTCCTCTATGGTTTGGATGGTACGCTCTGTCTGCCCATCTGTCTGGGGTGGAAAGAAGTGCTAGGGCACAGCTGGGTGCCAAAATAATGCTGCTAACCCTTCCAGAATCGCGAGGTAAAATGAGCAACTTTATCCGAGACTATGGAACTCAGAAATCCATGCAACCACACTACCTCATCAATATAATTCAGTGCTAGAGCGTCCACTGCACTCGACTCATTAATCACCAGAAAGTGAGATGACTTCGTCAAGCGGTCCACTACTACCCATATGGCATCACAGCCTCCTTGCACCTTGGGTAGTCCAGTGATAAAATCCATCGATATGTCATCCCACATCTACTCAGGGACATCTAGATGTTGCAACAAACTTCCTAGAACACGGTTTCCAGCCTTTACCTACTGACACACTAGGCACTTGGCCACAAACGCTGCCACTTCTTGCTTTAATCCGGGCCACCAAATATGTCTCCTCAGACCCCGGTACATCTTGGAAACTTCTGGGTGTACCGCTAGGGGTGAGTTGTGGATCTCACTATGAACCTACCCACACATCGCCTCTGGAAGAATAATCTTTCCCCTGAAGAGAATCTGATTTTGACCATATTCCGTCCACCCTTATGGAGCTTTTCCCTGGTCAACTCGGTCACACATCACATCACACTCTGGGTCTCCCGACTGAGACTCCTCCATTTTCTGCAACAGATAATACTGCACTGTGATCTGATATAGTAAACCTCTACCACTATCCATCCTCGCATCTAGGTGCAAGGCATCCAACTCCTCCATCGCCTTCTAAGCGTACGCCGGCTCACGAATTGAATCCTTTTACGACCTCCAGCTCAATGTTCCAGCCACCACATTCCCTTTTCCAGTAGTTTAGGATATATCGAAGTCGTAATCTTGGAGGAACTCCATCCGCCTTTTCTATCGTATGTTTAGGTCCCGCTAGGAGAATATATACCTCAATCTTTTGTGATCTGTAAAGACCAAAAATTGTTCTCTAACGAGTTAACGTTGCCACAATTTTAGTGTGATAACGACCACTACATGCTCCAAATCATGGGTGGAATAATTATTCTCGATAGGGAATAACTGCCTAGACCAATAAGAGATCACCCCTTATTGCAACATCAACACACATCTGAGGCAATTCCCTATAGCATCACAAACACCTCATATGCTACCTTTTCTTCTGGTAGTCACAGCACTGGGGCACTAAACATCTTCTCCTTTAGATAGTTGAAGGTTGCCTCTCGCTGCTCACTCCACACGAAAACATGGTCCTTCTTGGTCAAGGTCGTCAAAGGCGCCACATCTTGAGAGAATTTGGGTACGATCCTCCATTAGTAACCTGCCGGCCCGAGGAAACTATGATCATCTGCCACGTTCTTGGGTGTTTCGCAAGAAAAAACCCCCTCAACCTTTGATGGATCCACCACTACCCCTTTTTCAGACACTACGTGCCCATGGAAGTGCACTTCTCGCATCCAGAACTTGCACTTCGACAACTTCCCATAGAATTGTTGTTGTCGGAGGAACTCCAAAACCATCCTCATGTGCTCATCATGGTCCTCCTCTGATCTTGAGTAGATCAGGATGTCATCCATGAACACGACTACGAACCGATCCAAATACTCCCAGAAGATAGTGTTCATAAGCCCCATTAACATAGCCGGATCGTTTGTAAAGCCGAAAGGCATGACTACAAACTCTAAGTGCCCAAATATGCACCTAAAGGACGTCTTTGAGATGTCTCCCTCCATCAAACTTAACTGGTGATACCCAGACCGCAGGTCAATCATCGAGAACCATCCTGATCCTTTTAGCTGGCCAAAGAGATCATCTATCCTTGGAAGAGGGTATCGATTCATGACCATTACCTAATTAATCCTCATGTAGTCTATGCAAAGCCTTACACCGCTATCCGTATTCTTCGCAAAAAACAGAGGAGCACCCATGGTGAAGCACTCGGTTGAACAAAACCATTCTTCATCAGATCGTCGGACTGAATTCGCAACTCCCATAGCACTGAAGGCACAATCCGGTAGGGAGCCATTGATATCAGATGAGAAACAGGCTGTAGGTCTATCCCAAACTTGATATCAAGTCGAGGGTGTAGTGTCATAACATCCTTAGGGTAGATGTCAATAAACTTCGTGATGATCCATAGAACCTTCACCATCTCATCATCCACTGACTCTACTGACAACTCGGCTAACAAAGAAAGGAGGGGTTCCTCTCACCTGCTGCCCTTATGGACAATCCGCTAGCTGGTGAATGTAACACGTTGGCCAACCATGTCTGAGAACACAACCCTTCCTCGGAAGCAGTCGATGATGGCACACACAGTGAATAACCAGTCGATGCCTATGATGACATTGTATGGTTGTATCTGTAGCAGTTGTACATCCCTAACCGACTGATGTGTCCCTATCACCAGTCTGCATCCTATACAAACATATAAAAAGTTGGTATGACCTCCGACTGGTGTTCTTTGAAGCAGGGGCACTAGAAGGCTCTCGGAATCTAGACCAAGAGAACAGGATAGACCAGGTGCAACAAAGTAGTGTGAAGCTCCAGTATCGAACAAAGTGCAAGCAAGGGTACTGAACAAACAGATCGTACCTCGAACAACCTTCGGTACTGCTGTAACTGCTGCCTCTATGGCATGCAACTATCCATGCCCTGCTCCTCTGACCCTCGGATGTCGGCCACCTCCTCGAACAGACCCTGTTCGAGGTCCCTGAGGAGAGCTGTGAGATCGACCTCCCCCTGCAACATCTTCCCTCGAAGGAGTGGGAGATCGCTGCCCCTGCTGCTGCTGCTGGTAGGGCCAAGCTGGAAGTTGCTGCTGAGGCGGGTGTTGGTAATGTCTGCTACTTCCGTACTCAACTCGGTCTAGGCACTACTTGCAGATATTTCCATGACTCCCACAGACGAAGAACCTCTGTCCTGGGCCTGATTGGAAAGGGAGAGGACCGGGGGATTAGAACTAGAATTGTTGCGGCCTTCTCCCCACTGGACGGAACCTAGATAGTCCTGATGCTGGAAGTCTAGTGCTGACGACCTTTCCCTTTTACGGGCCTAGCTGAATCACCACTCGTGACACACCGCTCTGCGTGTGCATCCTCTCCACCACATATACCTTATTATGGACCTCCATGTATGTCGTCATGGTGAAGGGGGAAACAGCGTACCAGAGGGAGGGTCAGAGCGCCTCCAATAAACGTCTCGCCCGAGACTCCAAGTCAGGAAAAAGGTCCAAAGAAATGTGTAGGAGATCCTTGAACATGATCCCCAGCTCCCTTACCGACATACTCCCCTACTGGAGGGAGATTTTTTCCTGCCTCTACTCTTCCTTCATCGTAGAAGAGAAGAATTCCTCCTGGAACTCCTCGAAATCAGCCCATGCCACCTTGGCCTCTCTCCTCTCCCCTAGGTAGAGCGTCTACCCCTTACGCACTTCTCCCCGTATTTGGCTAACGGCCATAGGAACCCAGTACTCGGTCGTAGCCCAAATGAATACAAAATATATCACGAGCTCCTCTAGCCAACTTTCTGTCATTAGGTAAGAGGTGATTCCCTCGTACTTCTCGAGGGTCTGTCGCTGGAAGGCTCAAAGCGTCCTCTACCACTGGTCATACTCCTCCTCTCAATCAGCCCTCTAATGATTATCCATGTCAACCTCCTGGTCCTCGATCACCTATACAACTTGTGGTTGTCTCCCGGGTTCCACAGATGCAAGGTGAACAATGAATGCCTAAGCCCATGTAGTGGAAAATATCATTCTTAAAAATTTCTTAAACTTCTTATTTATATCAATTTCCCAAAACACCCAAGAAAAATGGGAACACGAGTCATTATGATGCTTGTAACTTTCCTAGTGTATGTACCATGCAATCAGTGTGGCCTCACATGGTCGTTCGGTAGGTCTAGTGTCCTTCCATCGAATGATGGGGGTCCCTAAAATCTCTTGTCCTAGCTGGTCTTCCCTGACCAAATTCACATACCAAGGTCACCCAACATTGTTTCCCTACCATAACATGCAATCCTAACTATGCCTAACCCTAGACTCCATCCTATCTCTCAAACCTCACGCCTTTGATACCATTCTTCCGCGACCCGCCTTCACAAAAAGGAGGGAAGGGTCGGCAGATTTCCAGGCCCTTATTTCATTAAGTTGAAGGAGAGATAATGACCACTGAAACCTGCCATCAATATGTCCCAGATTGGCAACCCGAACCAAGGGTATAAAATAACACACTAAATGGAAGGCATTACCCTTTTTCTTTTAATATGATTAGGAGATAAGATAGTAAATCCCACAACATCAAAACTAAATGTGAAAATACGACTGAAAATAAACCATTACCATATGCATGTTCAAAGGTAAAAGATACAAGTCACAAAACTCCAAAGGTAAAAAGATACCATGAAAAAGGGAAACAACAACAGCAAGAGCCCCAAGGGTCCAAGCTAGTACTGTCACGCATGATTCCTGAAGTCCTCCTGGACACTTGAAAGCAGTTTTATATACGTTGTGTGAGACTACAAGTATACTCAGTAGAGAAAACCAACAACTCTCATGCACAAGTGGGGGGGCATACGAATGCCCTGTAAGAAATGAGATAACCAATCACCTAGCAAGGAAACTAACCACCCATGCCTCACCAAGGCACACTCCCCAAATAACGCAATTCAAGAAATGTATATTAATAGAACATCGATGTTTGGGTACCCCGCTCCACGTTCCCACTAGTTATTGAAGAAATCATACGCATCTGACCAATCCCACCATTCTTATCGCAGTCCCACTGCCATACCCTGCCCGCACACACCTAGGCCACCACCAAACATCCCTACACGATGATTCCTGGGATAATAATGGACCTCAGGCGATCATAGCATGCCCGAAGATATTTGGGATATACGGGAAATGGATTAGAAAGGAGCTAATAAACAGCCACTAATAGATGTTTTGGGAAAAACACCCTCCCCATGTAATGGGGTTGTTTGGCACAAAGTGATCAACTTGGGTGGGGCGCAAATTAGAAACACAAAAACTAAAAGTATATGTATAGGTAACAAGAACTCACACAATCTAGTTTTTTCTTTAGCCAGCATAATGAACACTATCCTTATTATTCATTCATAAGAGAAAAGAACAGCACCCATGCCCATGTAACAACTCACATCAAACCAAATCCCCATTTTCCCATCCTTGTTTTCTTGTTCTGTAATAATGTTTAAATATTTTTCTACACCTACATGGGAACTAGTAATCATAAGCACAATCCCAGGAAAGAGTACACCCAACATCAATTTATACATTCACACCCGGTACTATTGCAAGGTCACAACAACAATGGGATGAGGGAGATCCCTCGAAGTATTGGAACCAAAGAAAACCCCCAGATACATCTCCATGTCCCCAAAATCCTAGAGACAATGGTTTCTCAACAACATAGGATCCCACCCCAATTCGTGATATAAGCAGAGTAATCACACAACCTCAAGGTATAACAACATGGGATATCATCCCCACCCACATCGCCCCAACAATACAAGCCCCTATCCAATGGTGGAGGAAACAAACAAACCAATACTACAAACATAAGGCAGACCCAACATGTATTTTTAGATTTAAAATAATTAACACACTCCATGATTTCAATTCCACAGAGCATAAACCGGGGTTATCATTGAAAAGGAGTTCATCCTATTGGCTCCAATTTATTTAGTCGAATATATGTACTTACCCAATTTACTTTACACACCAAAAGGTTCAAAACCAAAATACAAGATATTTAAACATCACAAGGAGTAATGGTTTATTAGTGGACAGAGAATGACCTCCAAAGGCCATGATTTTTTGTAGGTATAAGCCCACAAAATTCAGAAATCATTAACCACGAAAGAGTAGAAAAACATAACATCATCATCGATCACACCACTCCCTTTCATTCTTTATAATCGGTTTATTATCTTCATTAATGTTTGGTTCCTCCAATTCTACAGAAGTAGTAGTGTACCCACCCTGCAAGATACACAAAAAGGAGAGTTTAAGGTGTAACCCCTACCAGACTGATAAAGTATCGACATTAAGTCCCCGTGTGATTAGCAGGAGCTCCACGAAACACGATCTAGGAAAACTTCGTCTCGTCACAACTCATCGGGAGGAAGGGTACTACGACCGCAGGGTGATCGAGAAAAAGAAACATAGGGAGAATCCTTTAGGTTATACGGGCTGATAAGGGCTATGATACAGAAATCTCGAGACTGTTATTATATGAAGAGAAAAACTAGAAACTACGTAAGGAGTGGGATCGTGGGATGACCACGCGAATGGGACACCCCACATGTGATTAAAGGATCCTGGCCTTTTGGGGGGGTTTAAACCGACGCATACTAGGGTACAACCAATTATTTAATTAATGGGTATTAATGGGATTTAAAACATGCTTAAAGGGGTCAAAATATAGTTTAAAAACAATTTTTCACTAAAAGAGGCACTATTGGAAAACCTGTGGGGGTAGGCGAGAGCTACAGGTTGGCGACATCTATCGGTAGACTAGAGCTACCGGTAGCTGAGAGATACTGGTAGTCGAGAGCTACCGGTACCCCATGGTCACCAGTATGCTAGGTCTACCGGTGGGCCAAGGCGACCGGTAGGCCAAGGCTACTGCTAGGAGTCACCGAGAAGCTGGGATGGCCTTCCAGACCACCCAGAACACCCCAACATCGAATTTCTACCATGTAATGGACCCCCAATACTCAGGCCATTACAAATAGTTGGGAAATATATATGTGAAAGAAACATTTCATTTTCATGGGGTTCCATATAATATAGTCTCTGATAGGTATCCCTGGTTCACTTATCACTTTTGGAGTGGCATTCAAGAAGCACTAAGATGTTAAGCTCGTTTGAGAATGTCCTATCACTTGAAATAGGATTTCTAGATATAATGAGTCATAAATATTCTCGATGATTTGATTCATTCTAGTTTTCTCGACATTTGTGGGGCTTGGGATGATCACATGGTGTTGGTTAAGTTCTCTTATAACAAAAAATACTTGTCTACGATTAGAATGGAACCTTTCAAAGAATTATATGGACATATTTGTATATCTCTATTGTCTTGGTTAGAAGACATTTAATGTTCCTTGGTTTGACGAAGATTTCTGCAAGGGAAAATAGTAATGATTCATCGGATTTTTGAGAGGATGCTGAAAGCAAAGAGACAATATAAATCTTATGCTCATTGATGTCAGATACCATTCTAGTACTTAGTTGGTGAGAAAGATATCATTAATGTTTTCCCCTAATTGTGTCATCAATGGATTATTTTTCATGTTAATATTTCTCCCCTCTTTGGAGGAAATTTTGAGGTACACGAGGAGTAATGAACATTCGTGTACTTCTTGGAACTTAAACTACACCTGACATCGATACATCTCGTGTTCCACATATCGCAGCTGAAATATTATCTATCTAATCTATTTTTTGTGTGGAGATATATCGATCTTGAGATCTATAGTTATTTATCATTGAATGAGAAACCAGTCAAGATAGTTTATTCTAATAACAAGGAATATTTTCGGAAGATAATACCTTTGGTTTATGTTCTATGGAAAAATGGCTATGGTATTCAGAAGACATGGGAAAGCATGGAACTAATGATGGAGCAGTGGAATCATATTTTTGATAGTTAATATTATTTATTGGATATATGGGGGACTAATTTTTTATGTTGGGGGTGGTTATAAAATCTTGGTACCTTGATCAGGTAGGTTTCCACCTTTTATAAGTCCACTTTTTTGTTAAAAACTACATTTATGTGTTTTTTAAAGGTTTACAATATATTGCAGAATAGTTAGACACCTGGTACATAAAGTACACACTGTGTACATGGTGATGGTTTCAGATCGTGAATGGGGAGCTCGTGCTATGAGATCTTACTTGTTGTGTACATCAGTTAAGGGTTCTCCCTAATTCTTAGAGTTTATCTCCTTCTAACCTTTTGGGATTTTAATGCATCATATTGGGATGGATGGATCCATGTCTTGATGTGTTTGATCTGGAAAGTAGGTGGAGTTTCAAGGACCCCTTCACCATTATTCTCATTAATAGGTGTCGTTTCCTATGTCGTTCTTTGAGAAAGAGGTCAGTGGTTCTATGCGATTATTCCATATTGAATACCATCATATTTTTATATTTATTTCTTTTAATGATTCATATTTAAATTCTCACCCTTTCTTTTAATTTGTTTTATAAAACCCAATTCCATTAAGTTGGGATATTTGAAATTTCTACAGCAGGGAAACATGGAAAACCGACAATTCCATTGAATTGTGGGGGTTTGATGAATGTTAACCAATATTAATGATGAATTTAAATGGTGGATTTTGATTTAAATGGTTCTAATTAAATTTTTTAATTTAATTGTGAAAATGAATTTTGAAAAGGATGGAATTAGTTTTCAATGTATTTCAAACTCATTAAAATGTCTTAAATGATTTGTTAGAAACCCAGTGGTTTTATCTTGTAAAAGTGGCATTTTTTTTCATAAAACCAATTTTGGTTTTAAAGGGAGTGGAATTTTAATTATAGAAATAGTTTAATGTTATTTAATATATTTTAAGTCGTCTTAAAATAGTACCAACATCCTGTAAGAGTGAATACAAGCCTATGGTCATTAGTGAATTATTTGGATAGACTCTATGATTCAACAACTATCTAAAAAGACATGGGGTGGGTCACATCCCCAACAACTTGTTAAAGAGTCTCCATTGGCCAATGTCATAGGGTTGTTTGTATACAAATTTTGATGAGCTCACTTAGAGAGTGTGGAATCGTAAACATGGTTCATACAATCGTACCTTTTGTAAGATGACCATATTTCTTGCATGATTATTTATTTTTGAGATATATATGAATAAAAATGTTTATTTTAATTTCTTTTCATTCCTTATAAATTTATATAAACTGTTTTATGTAAAATAATTAATTAATTCATAGATTTTGAAATATTCCATTCCTTGTAATAAAATTCACGTGATTTGAAAGTATATTCCATAATTTTTAATATTTAGAAGATGTTTTCTTTAAATATACCTTTAAATTGAAAATATTATATATTTGAAAATTTGAATCATTTATTTGACTAATCTATATTTTGAATCTATTATAGAATATTTTGTGTTATCGTATTGGTCATAGTCTCACAACCTACCATTACTTATAGGTGTCTATAGACTTTCTTCTTCTAGACTTGGGTAAAGAGAAGGGATCATATTGGTGGGGGATACCGCTATTGTTCTTTGAAAGTGGTGAGTTATGTCATTAGGGATCATGTTATTGTTGTCCAATTTTGTACATTGGGTTTTAGAAAGATGGTTTTTATGCCTCTCTGTATTCTGGAACCTTTACTCCATGTGGAGTTTTATTCTTGATTTGCATATTGTTTTTATCTTTCTCTTCTAAATTCTTGTGGTAGAAATAATTCCCACTTGTATTTTGTATGATTTCAGGTGAAAGTATCTGGACTATGGGGATGTGGAATACCCTTCGAGTTTTATCAGTACATGCTTTGTTTTCGGGGTACCAGGGTACCCGATCATGTTGGGGACATATTATGATGCTCTGGTTCTGAATAAAATCCTCTCGACAACCTCCTCTCAATCATATACCTAGAGATATTACATTATCATAAATATCAAGACATGGTACCAGATCTCTGGATGAAAATCCTAATCAAAATACCTTATTGAGGCCTCCTCATTTAGAAATTTTTCCAAATCATATCACATAAGGTTTTTAAAATGGATCCTAAACTATCAAAAACTGGATATTCCCTATATAATGTAAATAAGATCATGGAGATCGTCCAACTTCGTAGTAAAACAAAGAATCTTAGAAATGAAATAATAAAAACACTTATCCCATGATACTACTTAATCATAGATATCCCTAACTAATAATAACCCCCGCATCATTACCACCCCACATAGCATTACCACAACCTAAAATACCCAGTTCTCATTCCTAGCTTTGTTAGAACAGAAATCCATCTCAACCACTTCAATCCGGTCTTCTAAGACTACATTTAAAATGGATACCTAATAAATTTTCAGAAAATGGAAATGAAATTCATAGAATGGCCTCCTCCATGTTTCATTGTCGTAAACCTCATCTCTGTGGTGATCTGCTAGTGAAACCTGCTAGACATCTTCATCATGAACATAAAAATAACATAGACTCGGAGACATACCTTGAACTGGAAAAGTAGATAATTCTCCTAAACCTATAATATCGAAGACTTTAACATTAAATTATTTCTTTATTTTACTAATTTTTGTCAATATGTTCCATGGAAAACCAACTCCTACACTAGTGAAAAAAGTAATGATATAAGATCGTTTCATATGTCTCTACCCAACAACAAGTATCACCTCATTTAGTATCCAATGTATGCTTGATGGTCCTTGAATCAGATCACTTAGGGACTTAAATACCTATTTCATAGTTAGTATCTCGTATTTAAAATGATTTCTAATCATTTCTGAAAGTATTTCCCTACCAACCTAAGAAACCTCACCTATTTCAGACTCCAAAAAACTCATATCCCTCAACTAGACCCTTGATACCACTCATTAAAAACATCCTCCACATAAGTTGTGCCTATCCTAGTACATTAATGGGATAAAAGAGATACGACCTTCATTTCCTACCTCTAATAGGCCTTGGGTTGGTGATTAGAACTCAGGGTATTGTAAGAACACATATGGTAGGAATTACCCTTTTAGAGAACACAAGCAGAAGAGAGATACTTTTGAGAAACCAATCAACTCAGGCTTATAATATAATAAAAAATTAACCAATGTACCCAAAATTCATGTCATGGAAAAACTACTACAACTAAAATGATAAAATTAAAATTCTATAAGAAATGTAAAGATGATAGGGAACACAAACCCCAAACTGATCCTGTAACCCACAAGATTTTAATAACTACCCTTATATGATACCAAAACTAAATGACCTGAGAAATATATTATATATACATAAGTTGAGTATAAAAGCATACTTCGTTGAATCCTCCCTGGAGCATCTGGTGAAAAATAAAAAAATGAATGCAGAATCACAAATAACAATAATTGAAACTAATATGTCACCAAAATAGGTATACTATGTTCCCAGCCTTACCATGGATACTCTCAACAAGTATCTCATACAAGGTCATATAATATAATAAATAATATCATTGGTACCCCATTCCCACTTTCCCACTAGTTTTCTATTGTACTCTATCGTCGCACATCCTGAATATCTACCTCCAAAATTTCATGCCCAAAGACACATAGGTGAAGAACCACAACACACACCTCGTGCATCAAAATGAACCTCGTTCATCACACCACCCCGTCTAGGTATCCAATGTATCCAGGTCGTTTCTGGGGGCCCCCATATCCAACATAACATTTATCGTAAATCAAGTATTATAAATCAAGCCCTTACATCACATTCACAGAGTAAGGATCCTCAACCTATCATATCATATACATGTTATACCTATAGTATTTCTTAATTAACTATATTCATAATAAATTTGTGTGAAATTTCCATATTACAATACATCCCTCTCAAGACATATATTTAAAAAATAACAAATATTCATTATAGAACATGTAAATTCCATGAGATGTGAGTGCGAAAAAAGGGGATAGTTAACCTTCTATAGTCCCACTAAGATGTTATGGAAAACACACCCCATGGAATATAATACCTAGGGTGTCATTTTTCATTACCGACCAGGAGGATTTGCATATAAAAACAATAAATGTACATGATATAATATATTTCATAACCACACTATGTGGAAAATATTGTCTTATAGTCGACTATAGCAATCAACTATCATAATCTGGGCATCCACTGTAAAGACATTATATCTGAGAAATAGAAAACAATACAATAAGATAAATTTAATTAAATTTTCCTTTATTATCAGTTTCAGATTATGCTGATTAATTAGTTAACCATTAATTAACCAATATCATTTCTGCATTTCATTTCTTTATTTTCACAACAAAGTCATATTCCATACAAGCATTACTAAACTATGTCCAAGGTTTCTCACAATTATAGTAGCAACATTTCATCCAATCAAGATCCAACCCTGTGTGTTAATAATTGACTCATTACAGTAATAATTGTTTCAACATTGAATATTTACATGTATCCTAAGAAAAATATATATGTACCAAACATAAATAGATCAACCATGTGTGATGATTAATTACTCTTCAAGTATTTACAAACTATAGAAGGCGCATAGAACTATCCAATGATGAGAATGTAAAAATATAAATCATGTGGAATATCTCTTGAATCATTTCCTACCATGGATGGAGAGTAAGAAAAAACCACTAACTCATGATATGGGGAAAATAATGTTGAAAAAATTCCAATAGATTTAATAAGAACACGACATTCTTATCAATGACTATGCCCAACATCAATTGATTCCATCATCTATAGTGTCCTCCCCGACACCCAGACGCATAAACCAATGCATTTTTTCACTCCATGAGTCAATTTTAGACACAAAATACATGCCACCCTACCCTAAATACCAATATATCCCTCTAGGATTTTCGATCTCAGGATCTTTTCAAATTTCGTCCTCCCTACACCACCTATAACAAGTCTTATATCTATAGAACATCACAAACACCAAGAACAAAAATATCAATGCGAGCTCAACCAAAAAAAGGTATTCATCCATTACACACAATGAGATTTCACTTATCCAATGAATAAAACACATGTACTTTACAATATTGTGGGAAAATAAGACCCTAAAAGTCATTATCATAATTACAAAACCAGTTTTTATTCCATCATGAAATAATCGATTCATTATTTGTATCTTCTAATGATAATAATCATATGAATCAAGATATCAAAAGAATTCAAAATTTAATTAAATAAATAACTTAACATGTATTTAATTATTTTGTTTTCAAGCATCAACATTCTACAGGTTCATTAACCAGATAAATTAAACATGCACATCAACATTAGTTTTATGAACATCAATTTGTAACAATAACAACAAGATTCATTAATCATTCCTCTTTAACCAAATAGAAAATAATTTATCAATTAATTCCATGTATATGTTCATTACCAATTTCCATCACTAAAAAAATTCTAATCCAATCACAGAATACATATCAAACATTCCATAAAAAAATGAGGAAACCCATTAGCGTGGTATAAGATAAAAACATCACTATGAAATCGAAACAAATTTCATTAATCTGGTTGATGTATTTTATTAGATCAATTTCATTATGATACATGGGGATAAATCATGAAAACACTAAAACATAATGAAAACAAAATATAGAAGTAATGAATAACCTACAACAAATTTTCATTGATGTTCTTTGTATGTGAATATATAAATGTAACAGATCATGATCACCCCTCCCTCAACAACTACATGCACCTAAGAATTCCACAACATAACCAAACCAAAATAACACAATGAAAAAAACTTTAGACACATGGATATAACAATCCATCACATATTATAATGAAATACAAGGAAACAGATCGAAGAAACCATAATAACGAAGACTGATCACACATCAAATAGAAGATGGATTGCTAAAAATTGAATGAGGTAGCTAGGTATCATTATTTGATGAAGGGACCCCAAAAATGATGAATAGAGGGTCTTTAGGTTGTCCATGGTCTAGAGAGAGCTTCTAAATCCATAGGTTTATGAAAGCAGTGCAACTGAAATGTTATTAAACACAAATAATAGTGGTATATTACACAATGTAAAATACTTTTTAACATTATGTATAGCCTTAGGGTCAGTATTTAATGAGAAACATGTTTCCCCAAAAAGTTATTTTATTTTGAAAACCCAAAAATATAACACATCATGAAACCCTATTTCAAATATCAAATAAACCTGATGAAATAGGATATCATTCCATGTAATTCAGTTGCACAATGTGTAATCCCCCTTTCTAGTTTCAATATAAACGAACTCCTCCAAACATATTCTGACCCTCCTACGAACTCATTGATCATCGAAAACACTCAAAACGTCGATCTATTCATATCTGAGCACTTACACAAGGGGTTCTGTAGTTGTTTTTATGGGAGTTGGGAATAATTATAATTTTATTTCTAGATGTGTATTGATACAAGTTAATCAATTTGATTTTTAATGTTTTTGATTCTAGAACAATTTGAATAGAAATGATCATTCCCATTCCATTCTAATTATTTCTTGGAAGATTCATCAAGTCCCACATTGGGATTTTGTTACTATAGGTTCAGGATAATGATATTTTATTGGGAAGGAATTTCAAAAGTATCAACATTATGGTGGAAAACTAGAATATAAAAATGAAGATTTCACTATTATGGTTGAGGGGAAAAATATAGTATTGTTGGATATTACAACCTTCACCATATTGGAATTGGGTTGGATTCCATGTAGGGGAATGGGGGGTGTGTGAGATGGGATTAGAATAAATCAATATAGGGTTATTTGTAAGAGAGAAGGTGTCAAAATTTGGTTGGGTGGGGCTTATAATTTAGTGACCAGATTTTTTTGGGATGTTATTCTACTGAACATGTCATGAAATGAGTCATAATGTAATATATGAATTTGGGGTAAATTATGGTATTTGTGGATATATATCAGTTGGATGAGATGGACAGCTATAGATTTCACAATTTTTTATAGGTATGGGGAATAAAAATTGTGGAGAATATGTGGTTGGGTCTTCGGTAGCCTAAACTAGTTGTCTTACATGTCATGTAAGTTCACTCATGAATATGGTCATCCTATAAGGTAGTATTGATGGATTCCCTTTCACATTCTTTAATAGATAATGTGCTCATGTATGGAACTGTTGCCTGTTTTTAGTCGTGTTGATTATGAGATCCATTGCAGTTGCAGGTAATTTTTCAACAAGTTCACCACGACTTATGGCATAACAAAATTATTGCTCCATATCTAATTACCCCTCATATAAGTATTAGACCATGATTTGGTCATGGAATTAGAGATGTGGGAATGATTACATATTATATTGTATCCTATTTTAGTACTCATAGACTAAAAAATTATGAAAATTGACTAATAAAATTTATTTCTATTTATATTGATGTTATTTGAAAGTAATGGAATACATTCTATAAAAAATATTCTTCATTTCAATGATGGAGTTTTTAAAGTAGGAGGGAGGTATAGAACCATGAATTGGCAGGGTCAGTTTGGAGAAATCGAAATCTCAAGGATTGAATTGTTATTTAAAAAATCCTTGATGAATCATGGTTGACCACGCCACTTGGAACAATTTTTGTTTAGGATGAGGATACTCATCAGAAATCCCATGTAAATGAGGTAGAAAATGAATCAAACACGATTTAAGTTTAAATAATCCTCAATTTTTGGTTATTTAATTCTAAGGGGTTGAGAATTGATAATAGAGGTAATGAGTTATTTAACAATTTTTTAGTAGGATTGTCTGTATCTAGTACAATAGGATGGGAAATTATTGGATTATGGGTGATTTGATTATACCTAATGTTCCTATATTGTCTGCAAGTATTTCACTTGATTTCCTAGTAAAAACAATATGAAGGAATTTTTGTGATAATACGGTGCATTCATAGATGTTTGGAAATGTTGATGATTTTTTTCCCTGTGGGTTATTCCATTAATTATTTTTATGGTATGAGGTGTTTCGTTGAATTTATTTCAAAACTAATATCCATTATTTTTTAATTTTTTCTAATTTTTATAAAAATAAAACTCTATCACATTCTAGTTACACCATCCCCAATAATGGAATAATATAAAGCTCGAAAAAAATTATCCTACCGACTGTTTAATTATATGGTTCTCTTATATATTTTGTATAGTAGAACTCAAGTCATATCCTTAGACATGCTTCCAAATTTATTGTCAATTGATTCTGATTTTTCTTCTAAATATGGGGTTTGTTGATGAGTTTATTTTAAATATAATTACAAATGGATTTTTATTTAATAATTTGAAAAATATTGGGATGATTTTTCCATTATGGATTCCATAATGAGATATCGTTGAGAAATGTTATATATTTCATTAAAATAACACACACTTGACATGATGATTTTATATTAGAACTCATAAATATTTTGTCTTTAATCCACGCTTCAACTAAGGGATTTATATCACTAAATTATTTTTAAAGTAAGTTTCAATATCTCATGAACCCTCTGGTAAAATTTATTCCAATAATACATTCAATCTACATATCATCTAAAACATATCGTTATTCCATTCTATTTTATGGTTAATATACACAATATACAGTTAATTACCAGTAATAGAGAAAAAGATATCAATCATATAACATCACAGAAATGTAATTCAACATAATGGTTGTTTTGAATATCCATTGATATGGTTATTAGAATGACATATGATTCATAGGTTAGTGATTTTTGAAGAGAATAAAAATAACAGGGAATGAAAGATTGTTGTGCCGAAAAAAAACACGAAAATTGAAGAGTAGTAAATTCATATTTTTTATTTCATAAGAAAGAAAAAACTGAAAGGGAATTTAAATTTTTTTATACTATTTTAAATCTATTAAAATTTTAAAATATAAATTTCATAATAATTATAAATGATGATGAATAAGTATTCATTAATATTCAATTTAAAATAATACAGACATACATGATTATAAATTAAAAAAATTGAAAAAAAAGAAAATTAAAGGGGATGAGTGGTATCTCTTATTCAAACATGATTAATGATGTTCCTCCCAATCAGAAAACATGGATATATTAATGAAAAGTTTATTATTCAAGAGATTATTTTCCAACTCCATTCATGGGGAAATAATTATCTTTTTTAAACAATAGTAGTAGACTATTTTCTACCCAATGTCACCCCTCATGTGGCCCCAAAAATTAAAATTTAGACCGAAGAGTCTTGAAAAATATGTATATTATATGTTTTTTATATATGGATTCTAAGAGTGAATCATCCCAATTTTTATTGAAATTTAATTTTTATCAAATATTATAATTTTTTTACAAAACAATGCCCTTATTTTCATTTTTGTGAAATATCTTTTCTATGTATAAATTTAAATGAATTTGTTTCTATGAATTTTCCCAGAAATCAAAAATAATTATTATAAATTTTTGTTTTTATACATATTTTATTTCTCGCCAAAAATATCATACCAATTGGAAAATGATATTAGGATAAAAGTCAAGAAAGGATGACTATCATTAATTCATAGTCAAAATCGTGGGCTGGATTTAAATGCATATGTAGGACCCAACTTTTTGTATTTGGGCCTTCAAATATTTATCCATGATATTTTTTATATTAAATAACTTTTTGTGGATTGAATAAAATTTTGGATTCTTGATTGATCCCAGTAATTCTGTCTTCATGGAGGATCAATTTTCATCACATATTTTTGGGAATTTTGGTGTGGTCTATATGATAATTAAAATGTAGAAACTATCCAATTAAATAGTGTAATGATATTTTTTAATTCTAATATTAAACAATAAATATGAATAATAACATAAATTAAAATATTAAATTGAATGATATTATATTAACATTAAAATATATTTTAATTTAATGAATTTTAACAATTCTCTTTATACAAGTTTAGGATAATGACATGATTATTATATGGAAATTAATAATATTTATGTAATAATTATATTATGGGAGTAATTTAAAAACTAGAATGAATACGGAATATCCTTATTAATGGAGAAATTACTATGGCTATAAAACTAGTTTCCATAGTAAAAAATAAACTCCTAAAAACTAGGGATTCATAGTTATTAATGAATAAAATGTATAAAAATGTGTTTTATTGGGTGTTGGAGGTGTATGTTGACCTTAACATCAATATAGAATTATAATTATTAAATTTTGATCCACATAATATTATATTTTCTCACAATAGTGAGTTATTTTTAGTATTTATAATAATACCACTCCTCCCCCACTATAAAAGGGGACTCACTCAACACAATTATTCATAGATATCAATACCATTTTGTTGACCATGATCTACATAAATAAAATCCCCAATTACCTCTAATAATACTAGAATGTTAATTTATGGATCTTAATCTAATCATAAAGTGATGTATATCAATCCTAAAAAAGATACCCAAAGAAGAGGTAACATTCATCAACGATCACTTTCACTTTATTTCTTCCTCCACCCAATGTTAATTATCATACAATAGTTATATAATAACCACAATACCATCCATATAATATTTTTATATTTGTTTTAGATTATTCCATAAAACCATACACACACCCATCAAATGGGTTATGAAATCATCGTTCACGTGTACATTGGTCTAACGCCTCTTGAACGGATGTCCTCTATTTCTTCATTACCACCATTTAAGGTTGGAATAATGATGGATTTAGTGTTTTTATATGATATATATGATATATATAATATAATATATATATATATATGATATATATTCTATATATGATGTTAATTTTATTATTTTTTATTATATCAAACATATCATCATGATTTCCATTTACTGGTAATACGATAACATTGCTCATGTACACAACTGAGTATCACCTCATGAAGTGTTGTGATTCATTCAATCCATAAATGGAATTTATTAATGACACATTATATAATTTTTTTGATATAAATTATATAATATTGATTATTTATTGTGAATATATATAATTTACACTTCATTTCCTCAACCCATCAAGAAAATGAAAAACATCGTTTATTTGTATGATCACCCTACCATATCCATAAATAGTTCATTTCATTTACATTAAATAACCTATATAGGTTACTATAAATAAATATATACACAATTTTTATAAAATATATTCCATAGTTATAAATATGTATTTATTTTAACCATGATCAATTTATGATATCCTAAAATAAAATAGATAATAAAAAATATTAAATAAATGTGGTTATTACCAAGAACATAATTTTAACATAAATCGTTAATAAAATTTTAAAAATATTTCATAAAAGAATCAAATATGATATAATATATATTAATATGGTTATATAATATATTTATAAAAAACTTATATATATTATTTAGTATGTTTTATATAGAGTAATGGATAAAAATCTAGTTTTATGGTTAAATTTAATTCTTAAGATTGTATTTTTGTTCTGTTTTAAAATTTTATTTGAAATTAATATTTTCCACATAATGAAATTGAATATTGTAATATTTATTACTTATTTTCTATCAGAATATGAAATATAATTTAATATATTTCTATTTATTTTTTTTTAATCTCTAATTATAAAAAATGTGAGATTTCTAACTGATGGTGCGGTTATAATTTGATTACAGAGGGTGTTAAACTAAAATATTTGGGTAATAATACTACATTGAATTATACAATTATTAAAATTTGAACCTATATTAAACATTATTAATGGAAACATCAATTGAATTTTGATATTTGTACACTATCTCTTGAAAAAAAAATTATATTACTCGAATAATTTATGAAAATCAAAGTGTTTCATTCCCCTTACCTATAAATGAGCACATCTTCTCAACCAAAAATAACAGAATTTTAGTCTTTTAAAATTTCCAATATCTTCAAAACAATATCAATATATTTAGTCATAAAAATATTATCATCTCATCATACAATTTATGCAAGGAATAATGTCTAATTTATATGTTTTCTCCAAATTGTTTTGGTATAACTCATAACCAATTTTTATCAATTTTATTTCTTCTTCGACCACCGATAAACATAAAGTATATAAAAAAAATGAATAATATAATATTACAAATATTTTGAGATTTTATTAATATAATTATGGAAAAACCATTTCCCACCACATTTTAATCATATTTTTAATGAAATTATTGGTCGGTGCATACATGTGGAATACCATATCCATATAGAGTTATGATTCGTGTTATGTCATCAATACTAATGGTTAGTTATTATGATAAATGAAATGATTATATATTATATTTATGGAACAATTAATCATTATTAATTATAATATATTATATTCCTTCTCACCATCCCATCGGTTGAATAATTATAACACTGCTTGTGCTTGCATGTGGACAACCTCCTCTAGAAAAAAAATTTGATTTGTTATTTTTATTTTCCTTTATATGGGAAAAAGTTAGAATTAGTTAATATATATTTAATGTAATATATAATAATTATACATTTAGTTTTATTTAATTTTGATATTTTTATCAATCCATATAAATGTTGAATCATCACTCGTGTGAACATATTTATTACAGTCTTCACAATGTGATATTATACTATTTTCCTAATATCATATAATAATTTTTATAGAAGTGTATATAATGAATAAATATTACAATTAAGAAATTATTATTATTATGGTGATGATGTCACCATGAAACATTTATATGATCAAGAACAACCAAAACAAAAATATATGAGATACCATATAGCTTCCAAAAAAATAATGACATTAATATAAAATTATTAATAAAAATGTGATGAAATGTTATAAGTGGGTAATATATGATTTTTTAATTTTTATAACTAAAAATTATTTATTTATTAGTAGGTTATAGTTATTTCCAATCATGTTAGGTATAATTTATGGTTTCCTCATCTCGATGTTGTTTCATATAGGCATATTATATGTTATTACCCTATTTCTTACTTTTAGTTTTATATAAATTACATTTGAAATAATATACTATGGTTAATTTTTTATTAATTTCATTTATGGATAAAATAAAAAATATTTCATCCATGGGGTTCTCATAATAACATTTTATAATTAAAAAGGTCTTATTGTTTCATATTTTCTTCTATGTTTCATATGTTATAGTATAAAACTATATTTATTTTATATTGAATATATAATTCTCATTTGATATATTTTATTGTGTATATTTTTATATTAATGGAATTTATGTTATCATTTGATGGTATTTCAATCATTGGATTGAAAACTCTATATTCACAAATGTATTAAAGGTTAAACATTACAATAAAATTTCTACTAGGCTTGTATATTTGAAAATTTTCAATGAAGAATTATATATTTTATCACTCCAAATTATTCTATCTATTATTCCTCAAAAAAATTTATATATATTATACATTTTCAATTCATTTTTTGATTATTATTTACTGAAGAAATTGAATGAAATTTTTAAATAAAATATCTATTATTTACTATTTGGATGGTAATATTTTATTTTCACATCCATATATTCCCTGAAATGTTTAATACATATTTTCTATAATCTCTAATAATTGATTATATTAAATTTTACCCATGTATAACATTTAATAAATTTTATTAAATGTAATATTTTTTTATTTTCTTCATGAGGTACCTTTTTACATTCACCAAAAATGAAAAAGTATTCGTTGTATCCACATATAATGAATAAATGGATTTCCCACAGTTGGATGTATCATTGATTTCATTATCCATATACATTATTCCATGGTTCATTTAAAAAATTAATAATATTTTTTAATTTTTTATATTTTAAATAATTTATTTGAAAATGAAAAGTTAATTTTAATTATCAAATGTTCATTTTATATTATAAGTAAATATTTTATTCTTTAATAAATTAATTTTATGATTCTTAATATATTTCTTGAGGTATGATCCAATTGAATTGTATTAATCAGTTTCAATGACATTTGGAATGGAAACATTGAAAACACCTCACACCTATCCCCTATGAGGAAACCCTTTCTTATATGGCGTAGCGTGCAATATAATGTTGTAGAAACCATGGATAATGTGAGATTCCACAATTTTTTAATAATAATTTACAAAACACTATTAAAAAAAATACTCCACTAATCTCAGAAATATTATCTAAAAAACATACTTCCAAAAATAAATGATAAAGAATAACTATTTTTTTAATGAACAATAATTTCAAGTCATTATATTAGACTTTTTAAAAGAAATAATGATTTGGTTACATAGTTTTGAATTCATAGTATACATATTTTATTTTTTAGTCATTTAGGGTTCATGGATATATAGATGAAATTTATAATTGGTCATGATGGGGGGTGAATTTAAATGATTAATATTCTACAAAAATAAAATAATCACCATATAATATTAATTAAAAATAAAATAGTCCATTTTTGTTTTTTATCATAAAAATAAAATATCTAATCTTAATATTGATATAATAAATAATTGGGTAGAAACCTAACAAAAATATATTCTTTCAAGGCTCTCAAATTAATATCCCAAAAAAAATGACTAATACTTATGACGTTTTCATTATTGGAAACATGATTTTGAATGAATAAATATCATTTTGAATGGTTCTATTTTCTATATACAATTTTTATTACTAAATATTTTTAAATTAATATTAATATTCCTCAATATAGTCATAAATATATTTATTTATGAAATAAAATTGTACATGAAATGAAAAAAAAATATATAAAAAATTATGTTTTATTTTTTAGAGAATGTATATGTAATGAACTAAAATATTAAAAATAAAGTTCCCATTTGTGTTGATTAAATGTACTGTAAAATAATATGGTTATTGAAAACACATTCACATAAGTTATTATTGTATCAAATTGTATTTATTACTTTTCTAATTATATTTATCATATAAAATATTATACTTGAATGGTGATCACTTGTTTAGTATAAATGTAGGGGTTTAACAGTATAATTGACATCAAAAAATAAGTGATACCCTATACATGTATGATCCAATCCTAGGAAACCCACATATCACATATTAAAAAGGAGATAAAATCATTGTGATTTTCCGGTGATTATCCATGAGATATCATCCAACAACATAATCTTTAGCTAAATTCATTACAGGACAAGTTCAAGCACCTCGAGACCGAATTACCAACCATGTTTGCTAAACATCCCCATGAATGTCCCGCTATCCCCCTACATTCTCTTAGAGAATATGTTTTCATTTATAAGGGATTTTTATCATTACCTTATACATAAGAATATGTATATTATTTTTTATATAATAATGAATACATTATCATTCTAATTTTTTTACATTATAAATGATTTTTAGTTTGATTCAATAAAGGAAAAATTGAATTTCTAGTTACTTTTCAAATTAAGTAAATAATTAATGAAATTTATGGATTTTTAAAATAATAAATATTTTTATAATATATTATTACAAAATATATTTTATCAAAATAAATGATCATAAAATCAAATGTAATTTTTTTATGTATTGGAAAACTATTATTGTCAGAAAACCCATAATATCATAATAAAAGTAAAATTTAATTAAATAGTAAAAACTAATATATTTAGAAATAATTTATATATAATGAATGTTATTTTTAATTCAATGTGTAGAAATTATCAAATGGTGATTTAATAATAATTTTCTAAGACATTTTAATTTCAGTTAAAAATTAAATATCATAGAAATATACATTATGTTATCTGACTTCAGAATGTAACAGAAGTGTGGTAATAGTTAATATAAATGGGATACACAACCATATAAATTGTTTAGCTTTAAAATAATTGTATTTTAAGTTTATTTTATTTACATTCAAATCTATTCTGAATCCACAGAAACCTATAATATATTTTATGGTTTCAGAATTATTTCATTAAGAGTGTGACTCACATTCACATAAGATATCAAATTATTTTAATTATATAGGACCTAAAAATATGAAATAAAAAATACACACCCATTTGTTAGAAACCATGGGAAAAACATGGGTTGATTTTTTGTTTAGGAAATTTATTCATGTATAGTCAAAAACATAAATAATAAAACACCCACATTGTTTCTTCTATAAATCAACACATTATAACATTTATGTCCCCTAAAACACCATGAATCATACAAAAACACTTTCTTTCACATTATATAGTTCTTTAAAGGTTCCACAAATCTCTAAATAAGACCCCCCTAGCATTGGTAGTCCACACTCAACTAAGGGATCCTCCACTCACATATTTTATCTATCACTTATTTTATGTTATTTCTATTAATTTAAATTCAATTATATAGGAATATGATATTTTATATCCCCCTTACATTCCATTTTATTTACAATAGATTATAAAAAATATTAATTATCATTTATCCCCCTTAATAATCATTATATACAGTTGTTACCATGAATAAAGTTTTAAATGGATTACTCCTCCTCCTTCATTATTAATATTTATTCAATATTGTATTCCTTATATTTCCAATTACTAATGTGGTTACATGTCTATCCATGTACTTATTAATTTTTATTTCATCTATAAATGATTAGGAACCCCTTTTATCTCATAAAATCATTTTATAAATTTTTATGTGTTGCGGCTATGATGCCAAAATGCTACTATAATTTTCATGGAAAAAAGTTGTGTAGAAAATAATATCCACATTTTTTATCATGTTTATTCACATTTATGAACATATTAATTTTAATTAAGGAAATAAAATTTTGTATTGCAAACTCAATGATCATGGAATAAATTATGATGATGATTGAATCCATGTTGTATGATCAATTTTTCATAAATATACATGAGTAAGAAATATATATGATGGGTGTGCCCATATAGAACTCTAATGAATTGGGTAACTATTAATATAACAAAACATCTTATTATGATATGGGTAAAACAAGTTACATTATGGGAACTTTTCCACCTTGATTCTTGGTGGGTTGAGGCTTATATTGTGATAATGATGTAGTGTTTTATGTTTTTTCCACATTTATGATGTAATGAAGAGAAAGTTATATCATTTATGCTTTTATTTTTTATAATTCCTAATGTTTTTATAACTTATTTCAGGCATATTGATTATCTTTTATTATCCACTTAATATTATTCCCTGTTTATTTCATTATTTGGATTTATATCTCACCCCTTTTTATTGTTTATCAACATGTTATCCAGAGTATTTTTAAGTATGAATGACTATTCAAAACATGTTAAGGGGGTATTCAATATATATGATGTATTTTATGTTTTATGACTTTATGTAATGAAGATAATTCTAAAAGAAACTACACTTTTATATATTTTGGGTTGTATTATGTGTATTATTATGTAATAACTATTTTATTATTGAGATATAAATATCCTAATTTTTATATATTGGGATGAGTGGAAATTTTTAGTTCTGTTTTGTATTAAGAATAGAAATCTCTAAATGTAATCTTTATGGATAAGACTATGTATAAGAAAACATACCTAAATTTTGGTGAGCATAAAATAATAGGATTATCATGACAATAAATACAATTACAGATAGAAAAGGTTGTTGTGGTTTTGGGAAATATGGATTTATTATTAACAACTCTAACAAGGAGTTTTGTGCCTAAATCGAGGTAACTTGGTAGAGGAAAACGAGCCTTTCTAGGGACATGTTTTGATAGTCTCATAAGATATGCATTGGTAAATAAATAATCTCAATGTGATACATTATAAAGGGGAAAAATCTTATAAAATACATGTCAATAAATAAATCATTGTTAAAAAATATTGAATCCTAGAAATTCATAAGAAAAATAAAGAAATGTTATTTATATTTTATTGATTTAATGTATTTATATTCACATTTATGTGTTCACAATTTTAAAACTAATAATCTGTATATAAACATTTATTCTAGCCAATAGATATAAATTTTAGTAATTAGGTAATAAATCATTGTGATAAGCACTGTGATGACTTCCCTAATGAGAGGCCAAATGTGATGGGAGGTGGAATCACGAAATTCATGATGATACTCTCTTAGTTGAAACTTATTTTAAAGAGAATACTAGTTTATGTGAATCATCCTATGGTGGAACATTATAATAGATTCTTCATCATTTTTTATGAGTCTATGATAATTAATTCCTATTTATGGGGGAGAGTGATAAGAAAATATTTACCAAAAAATAATTTTTGGGAATTCCTTTCTCTCAATGTATTCATTAAATTCCTCAATCATTGTATTCATGGTAAATTTACCCCACTAATTATTATTATATATATAGGGTAATTATAATATCCAAGACACCATATAGGATGGATATTCTAGAGAATTTACAATTAATTAAATAAAAATAGGTGAATCTAAATATATGGTTATTAAGCCCTTGTTATTCCCCATGTGTTGAAGCAGACCTCTTTATCATGAAAAATTATTGGAAAAGTTCCATTCCATTTATTATCATGAGCTATTCATGACTACTATAATGAAAATATATACTTTTATAGTGATTTTGTAATTATTTGATCATCTAAATGAGGCACAGTACTTCTCTATGTTGGATAAATGGTTTTGATATTACAATGTTAGGGTGAAGAAGGATGAAATCCCATGGACTACATTTCGTGAATGTTATAGGAACTATGAGTTCATAGTAATTACATTCACACCAACTAATGTTCTATCAATATATCGAGGATTGATGATTATAATATCTATAGAGTACCACAAAAATTTTGCATCCTTTAGTGTTGATATTATAATATAGTCTATTAAAAGCATGAGGAGAATCTAATCACTATGCTTGAGACATTGTGGAATAATAATATTTATTCAAATTATATCAAGTGTGAGTTCTTTTTAAGGAAGTATCATTATTGGGGAATATTGAAATATTTAAAGAGATATATTTGGATCCTTCAGTGACAAAACAATTATGGATGCACGAGGGCCACATATGTGACAAATATCCGATGTCTGCATGGATTATCTTGATATGGTCACTGATTTTTGAGAAATTTTTCATGATTATCATGCTCTCAAACCGAGCTATCATATAAGGGTGAAAAGTATACATGGAATGATGAATGTGAATAAAGATTAATTGAGTCTAAAATGAGTCTTAACTCTAACCCTATCCTCACACTAAAAATATGATTAAAATGTTTTATAATATTAACAGATGCATATAATAGTAGATTGGTATTTGCGTTTATGAAAATTGATGAATGTATAGCTTATGCATCAAGGGAGTTGAATGTTAATTAACTGAACTACCCAACATGATAGAAGGAGTGGGCTATAGTGATCTTCACATTGAAAATATGCAATATCTTTCTCTTTGGGATGTTTATTTAAATATATATGAATGAAAAAAGTATAAAATATATTTTAAGATGGAAATAAATGAATATGAATGAAATATTATTGTTAGATATGGTAACATAATATGAATTATCAATTAGCTACCTTCATGGTAAAAAGAATAAATTGGTGTTTTCTCTATGTATAAATGTTCTAGAAATTTTATAACTGATGCTAATTGAGAAGGATCTAATATTCTAATAATTGAATATGGTGGATATGAGAATCATAAAAATGGTACATCATCAATCCTTTCACAAAAAATTTTAAAACAATCTATTTTTTATTGTTTAAAGGAATATGAAAAATATAATGTTTTAATTTAGAATATAAATGAAAATATTCAAAAATAGATAGAATCTGAGTTCAATGTTAATGAATAACAATTAATGAGACATGGGTCCAAAATATGTGGTCCATTAAATCATGTTTTAATGAAAGACAAATTTGATGTTGCACATAGTTCGACCTTCTCCATTAACCTAGAAGACACAATGAAGTATCAAGATATATAATAACACTATTTATAGGAGAACATAAGTAAGTGGATCACCAAATATACATCAAAGTGCTATGTCTGTCATCAACAGAAGTCTGATTGAATGATGTCTAAGGGGATGTTGCAAAAATTTCCAATACCAATATATAAAATAGAAAACATCACTCTTGAATTTTTCAGCAGACATCCAAAAAAATATAAATGAATATAATGAAATCTACGATTCTTAAATTTCCATACAATGACTAATTGTTCTTCGATAGGATTTATAAATCAATCAATATGCATATATATATACCTTTTGGAAGTGGTGAGAATGAATTGAGTACCATTATCTATTGTTTCTGATCAAGATCCATCATTCACCTATACATTTGTTAAAAGTCTATAACATGATCTATATAATAAGATGAACAATATTATAGATTATTACACTTAAATTGATGGACAGTCACATTGGACAATCCAACAATGGAGGTAATCTTGAGTGCATTCTCAATTGACATTGAAGGAGTATGGGACTAACATCAACCTCTAGTAGTGTTATCTAACAATAGAAATTTCCCTTCAAGTATCCAAATGGATCACTATGAATCACATTATTGAAGAAGGTGTAGAAATAATTCATGTTCAAATGATGTAGGGTAACATTGTCTTCTTGGTCCTAAAATGGTAAAGGAAATGGTTGGAAAGGATAAAACCATTCACCATCACATCAAAACTTCTCATAGTTGATAAAATACATATTCTTAGAAACCCATTAAAAAACTAGAGTTTGAGGTTAGAGACGTGTTATTATTCTATATATCACTATGAATGAATTTTATGAGATTTTAGAATTAGAGAAATAATAGTCCAAGGTAAATAAAAACTTTTGAGAACCATTACTGAATCAGAACTGTCGCATATTGGCATGAACTCCCACAAAACCTATGTTTGTGTACATGTATTATTCCATGTATCCCTCTTGAGAAAGTACATATCATACCCATCACATGTAATTAATCTTGAGTAGGTACTGTTGAAGGACGATCTTTCCAATAAGGAGTATCCAGTTAAGATATTATATCATATAGAGAATGTTCAATTAAATAAGACAACAAAATTTTTCAAATTATAGTAGAGAGGAAAAATTATTAATGAATAAACATGGGAACCATATGAGGTATTTAAACTGATTTACACTAATCTATTTTAATCTATGAAATGAAAATTTTGATGGAAAAAATTCCTATGGGATAATATTATAATAACCTAAAATATTATAAATAAATTTTCTCTTCTCATAGAATCAAATATATATTTAAGTAATATGGTTATTGAAAATAAATGAACAAATTTTGATTTATAATTTCTTATTGGATTTAAAAGACCATTATGTACCTTTTTATTATAAAATAACTTTTGAAAAGAGATCACATAGATAATATAAATATATTGTTTTAAAATTCCAATTGGAATAGAAACAATAAGTGACTCCCTCAACCAATAGGATCATACCCTATGAATAAAATTTTTCAGAGATTTCCTGAGAGATTGAATCTTTGTGATATTCCCTGGACCAAGTCCAAGAAATGATTCAACAACCTATGTGTGAGAGAAATGGTATATGGGAGAAGATCAAGATAATTGAGATCATAGCCCAAAGAATGTTCATCGAACCACACCATGAAAGCCCACCATCAGACACTGTATTCATTGGGTTTATTATGAAATATTTGTTTGATTTGTATTATAAATGTGGAAATAGGAATATATTCATTATTCTTTTAGAGAATAATGTATATATTTTCATCCTATTATTGTTAGTTTGTAAATGATTTTTATTTTGAAAATATAATGAACTAATCACATTTTTTGTTAAAAATAAAATTCAATTAATTAATTTCGTCAATTAATTAATTTTTAAAATATATAATATTTTTAGAAAATATAATTATTAAATATGATAATCATGTATAACTTATCATGTAATAAAATTTACTTTTTATAAGTGTCAGAAAATTATTATAGTAAAAAATAATAATTTCTTAATAAATGTAGATTTTATTTGAAAATATAAAAATCATTTATTTGTCTAATTAATTAGATAAAATGAATATTATTTTTGAAATTGTAGCTTCTAATTTTTCCAAGGGTGGATTTCAAAAAATATTCTCAGAGAGTCCAATATTTGAGGAAAAAAAACATATAAATATATGTTTTCTTTAATGACATAAAAATGATAAAAAAGTTATCTAATAAGCATTATTAATGTGATATACGATCAATTATAGAATTTACCTATAAATTGTTGTTATTTTATGTGTATTTTTAAAGACATTGCGAATCCTCTGAATCCTATAATATTTTTAAATGTTTTAAAATCATATAGTTAAGAGTGTTACTCACATCCACATAATCAAGGACATTATTTTAATATTTTTCAACCACATCCATATAAATTCATAAAAACCACTATCATTTTGTAGAAAACATGGGGAATATCCCAGGATAGTTTTTTGTTTTTTTAAATTTTCTATATAGAGTCTAGAATCTAATAAATAATGACCCCCTATTTCCAATATAAACCTAACCAAGTACCCATTTATCATAATAAAACCTCCTTGGGGAATGACCAATCTCTACAATCGACTACCTTTATCCTTCCAAAGGGTCCCCAATCTCTCATTAATCCCCTCTCAAGCCTTTGGTGTCACACACTCGACCTAGGTGTCCACTACTCACTTCTTTTATCAAGCACAGATTTTTTGTTATCCTTTTAATTACAAATTACATATTCTTTGATACTTAATTAAATATACCAATTACATCTTATTTTATGTATAATATATTATACCCCCATTAAATCTCATTTATTAAACCTAATAATCCATATAAATTCCCTTTACCATTCCAAATACTTTTCTAACGGTTGTTTCATTTCACTTATTTATTAATGTTTCTTCAATATCATATCCCTTATATTAAAATTAATAACATTGAGACATGCCTTTAAATTTCCATATTATATTCAATTTCATTTTTAAATGATGATACATCCCTTTTTCTCACATCATCCGATTTTTTTTATTTTTATCTGTCCTTGTTAAGCTTCCAAAATAAAATAAAAGTATTCCCTGCCAAAAAAATGTGTAGTGAATACCATTACCATTTAACATAAAGGGTATTCAGATTTATGAACATATCCATTTTGATTGGGGGATTACATATTTTTATTCCATTATTCATTATTGTGTTGAAAATTATAATGATAAATGAATCTGTGTTATATGATCAATGTGGCTCACATAATCAGGTGTGTGAAATGATTATGATGGATGCATTGATATAGTGCTCTAATGATTTAGTTTATAATTAGAACCATGATATTCCATGTTGGGATAGTAATTGAACCTAATAAAATTATGGTAATTTATCCACCACTAATTTTTGGTGGTTTTATACATCACATATGTTTATGATGCAATGTTTTATGTTTTTTCAACATTTCCCATTTTAGGATAATCACGTTAAATCATGTATATTTGTTCATTTTAACAATTCCTACTAGTTTTATACCTCATTGATATGACCATTTATTTAAATGTATAATAATATTTATGTTTCTCTATGATTATTCCCATAGTTGGATTATATGTATCCCCTTTCTTATATTTGTCTCATTGTTATCCCATTTAGTTTTTAGTGTGAAGGAATATTATGAACTTTTTATGTATGTTTCAATAATGTATATGTATTTAATTTTTTAATTTATTATTTTATGTATATAATTCTCAAAGGAACTATACAAATTTTACGATTTGAGTTTTATTAATTGCAGCATTATCTAATAAATCATGTAATAATGTGATGTAATGATCAGGGTTGTTATACAATATAAGATTTGTAGTCCACATATTAATTTTATACCCTGATATAACTCTAGAAATATAAATATCATTACAGATATAAAATAATTTCATTCATGTTATACTGAGGTGTAATATTTTTTATGTATAAAACATTTATTTTATATCTTCTAAAAGAAAATCAATAATTTAAAAAATAATCCAATTTTAATTTTGAAGTTATATAATAAATTATTAGATACAAAATGTAGATTTATGAATAAAATATAAATATATTTTGTTGATTTTGTTTTTTATGTTTCTTATGAATTTAATTCTATATAAAATTATTAATATTCTATTTACCATTAATTCTCCAATGTTAAAATAAACATACCAACAATATACATATTATTTCTTGAAAATAATTATTTATTTAGATTAATTGTATTGTAATAAATTTTCCGATTTAAAATTATATACATATTGTGAAATAAAATTTTGGGAAAAATTAATTAAACCCTAAGGATATTCACAAAATTGTTTATTATTAATATAGATAAATTTGTTAAAAAATAATTTTTCATAAGTTATTTATATAGTTTTTAATTATTGGTGGATAAATTATTTTCAATTATTTAACAATGGATATGTAAAATGCATTTCATTTAATGTCCCGATATTGGTACATACCATATAAGACTATATTTAATGTTAATGGGAAATTATATAAAAATTAAAATTTTTTATATTCGATGTAAAAATAATCAAGTGTTATTATATGAATGCTGTTATAAATTTTAGTAACTATATGTATAAATATAAATATATCATTAAATTATTTCAATTATTTTCTATGATAATCTTTGGGAAACATTCCTCTACTAAATATATTAAGAAAAAAATTTCTGATAGATTTCAATTTACAAGTTTAATATTTTAGGAACCAATCATGAAGTATATGATTTGGTGCCACAAAGATTTACATTACATAAATACAATGATAAAATTATTTAATTCCTATATATAACAATACATAAATATTAAATTTAATCTATAATTAAATATATAACATTTGGAAGGAGTTTTTCACTTCTATCGGTTTATATAATTTGGAAAAACATAAACTCATATATAATATGGTAATTTTTTCTAGAATTCATTTTTTTCTAAATTTATATAAATCTAGTAAAACGATAGTATGTCTTCATTGAATCCCAAATATTCTTCCTCCCATGTTATCATTAAAGACACATCATGATTCATAAATTTTCTAATAAAATGTTGAAATTGAAACAGTGGATTGGTTTGTGATCAAATTCATAGTAAGAGAAACATAAAACTAATTCATTCTTATAATTCCTATTTAATAAATATTATAAAAAAAATAGGTTAAAAACATGAACCATTCATCATATTGAAAAATTTAATGTTATACATATACTATAATAAAATAAAATATGGATATTATTAATACTAATCTCGTTTTGATGTTATGAATAATATTAAACATCAAAAATCATTTTTCCATGCTGTTTTCCATGGAACATAACTTTCTATTATGATTGCTATAGAGATATACAACATAGAATGGAAGGAATAACCCATAAAATATTTATTGTTTTTTATCATTATACTTTTTAATTATATGATGGTATTTAAATTTTGGGCTCCACTCATCTCATTATAAAGACCAGTACATTCACCATTATAGTCAACATGACAAATAATGTCATTCCCTACAAGACCATAAATTGAAGAAAAAATGTTTATATCAATAATGATGATTATAGAATATCAAAACATGATCATACTACATTATGAACCAGTAATTATTTTGAATTTATTTAAATTTTATAATGTCAATACATAATTACATAATCATATTCCATTATGATAAACATGGTTAATGGTCAAACCGTACAATGTCCACATACAAATTATATTCTGTATTGGAATTGGATGATTTGGTGTAATAACTATTTTCTCACATTAATAATATTTCATTATTTTATGTTAAAAAATCCAATTTAAGTTATGTAAAATGTTTTAATATAAAAATTCAATACCAAATACACATGAATGTCAATACTGTAATAACATGATGATAATCAAAGTGGAGAAATAAACTGGAAGGTTTAAAAGAGAGTATCGTATTATGTGTTATCTATTAGTATTTTTGGCATTGTGATTTGGATATATAAGTCACGAAGTTATTTATTGAATAAAAATGTAATATTCTTAAATGATGTAATGTGATAAAATTAAATGAAATAATTTTTATGAATGATCATAAAAAAGGAATTGAAAATTGAGGTACAAAATATACTCACTACTAAGGAAACAATTCAATATAAAAATTCGTGAATAAAGAATATAATTTGGCATGTAAATAAAATAAAAACCAAGGAAATAAATTATATAACATTCTTAGTATTCTAGATCACAAAACCCTACACAGGGATCACAATTCAAAAAAATTATCATCCCTCAAAAAATAATTTTAAACCAAAAAGTCACATTCAACATGATTAACACTTTAATAAAATCCAATTGAATGACTATTCCCTTAATGGAAAAATATTAATATTAAATAATAATTCATTATATTATTTCAAAAACAATATTATATTCACCCCAAAAATAAAATTTTATGTGTAATACCGAACATGTATCATATCATGGAATTTAAGAACAACCCCTTATCTCTTTAAATGGAATTCATTGAAATAAAGTATACTATGATGTCATAATTATATATAACTAATTAAATTTAATCATAAATTTATTCATATCCATATATATTGATAACTTCATAATTATTAATCCCTAAATTAATTCGTCATATTTTCCAATATTTTTTTTGGACTTTTAATCATTTCCACTAATTTTGTAATATCAAATTTCACCATAATTAATCAATAAAATATATTCATTTTTATTTAATTGATAATAAATTAAGGGGTTTAATTATTTTTTATGACATAATTTCATTTCATGTTTTTATTATTATTTATCATTGAATATGATGTTGATAATAATCATTTACAGTGTATGTAATTGATCGAAATTAATATTATTTATTATGGAAATATATATTGATATAATATATCCATAAAATAAAAATTAAATACTCAATTATGTAATTATAAACTATTTATTACGTTATAGTGAACCATATAATATAAATTCGTATTTATTTTAAATTTTGTGGTTAAAATAACACAAATGTGAACATAAACACATTTATAGAACGATTCATTTGTTGGATTGGTTGACATATCAATGATATAGAAGGATAACGACCTTATATAGAATATATTATTATCATTAACATTAATCTAATGTATCTAGATGAATATGTAATGGATTTTATAATATTATACAATTCCCATTACTGGTGACCACTTTAGTAAGCTTATTTAGAAATGTTAAATGAACGATTATATTTTGTATATAATATTTAAAATATGTTCAATAATTTTTCATAAGAAAACATTATTGATATTAAAAATATTATTATTTATATCTTAATAACTATAGTATATTCATCCATGTAAGTATGTAAAGAAAATGAAATGGGTTGTATCATGGATGTGGTAGTCTGCACAACGAAGGAACACCGATTTTGTTTTTCATAATGGATAGAGAATGTGAATAAAAAAGGATAATACACATAATATATTAACATTATATTATATAAGTTAAAATAATATCACTATATTAATGATGATATAATAAATTTTTAACCATGAATTTTGGAATGAAAATAATCTAGTTGATAGTAGTCATGTCTTATAATTGAATTTTCCATCTATATATCAATGAAATTAAAGGGATTAAGAATAAGATAAGTTAATATTGGATTGATTTCAGGGTGTAGGGTTATATGTAGGGTTAATATAAGGTTTTTATTGAGTATGATTATTGTTAATTTTATATTTGATGTATGCATGTTGTATATTTTTATAATAGAATGAAAGATCACTTTTGGAATGAATATTACAATTTTCAATTAATAATATATTTATTAAAATATTAAATGAATAAAAAAGAATAAAATTACGAGAGAAAACATTTCTATGTAATTCCAAATCTTATAAATTCATATAATAGATCTTTTTGTAAACGTTTTATTAATTTTAGTTGGTTTATTCTAAATTTAAACCTTTAACTTTTACCACATTAATTAATTTTTATCATTTTCAATTATTTTTAAAGTATTAAGATAAAAAATTTCTATAAAAATATATGGGAATTTTTATATTTCAATTTTTTAAATCATTTTTCCAATGATAATTTATATAGGTATGAAAATTTAATTTTAAAATAAAAACCCTAAAACACATAGACACAGTAATTAAACTAAACTATATTGGTTTTTAATTTATTTATTGGATAAAATTATCTTGGTTACTAATATTGTTGGAATAATTTGATTTATTATGAATTTAATAAATATTTTGAGACTTCCATATAATTACAATATTGAAGGTCACCTTGAAAATATTTGATTTAAACTGATGACCAAATTAACATTTATATTTTAGTGAAAAAATTATAGTTCTATATTTTTTTGGAAAATATATCTAATATATAAATAAAAAATAAAAAGTAATAATGTATTTAATTTATTTAATATTTTAATAAATTAATTTTGATTTGAATACTGAATATCATACTTATATAGAGATAGTTTCATAGAACTAATAATTCTTGTAATTCTAAAATATTTCAAATATATATCAATTTTTAAGTGATGAAATTATAAAAATAATTACATTCTGATATTCTTAAATGAATAATAAAATTCATATTTATTAATTATTATGTATTTAATTTATAAATTTATTTACTGAATGAAATATAAAATATTGAAAAATTGTTCTTATTAGAAAACTCTATGTTTATATATTAACAGTAAATATTTTCATTTCTTAACATTTTCCATTTTTGAACATATATTAAATAACAAACAATACTATTCGTCATTTATATATTTTTTGAAATTTAAAGGTGCATATAAAAAATGGATTGGTTTTAAATAACATAATTTTCCTACCTATATTTGATCATATAAATAATTTTTTTAAAGTAGCTATATTAATTTTGTAATAACTTCTCACACACCATGAAAATGATTTACATGATAATCATACTACTGTGGGTTTTTTTCTCAATATCCAATAGTTGGGAAAAAATTACATGATGTTTGGCTATTGAATATTAATAACTAATGCAGATCATATGGATCCATATTATTCAATAATTGTATTATCATTATTAATTTGGTTATTGATGATTGTATTCCTCAATATCCTTTTCAATGGGACATTGAATCCCATAATTCTCTACACAACTGTAATTGATGCAATAGATTTTGTATATTCTTCCTTCTCCTTACACCAATGCATTAAATAACATCAAACCCCAACATTATATCATTTAATCAAGACATTACTGAAATTGATAGTATTTTTTACCAATAATTTGTAAATATATGAAATTAAATCTTTTTCCATTCATCAATTTTTTCTTTTGATCTTTTATAAGACACCATCATTCTCTTCAAATGTGAGTATTTGACCTAAACTATGTTAATATTGTTCATAATAGATTATAATAGTTGGATTATCATAATCATGAGGTTCCTCACCCCATCCCATATTTTATTGGATTTTTTTTATGTAACCTCTTCATTATCCCACACAATAATGGATTAATCTAGTTCAGTGCAATAAAAAATAAGAAAGTGTTAATACGATTGATGATCATTATAAGTGAATTATTAAATATAACCAAAGGAATATTTAACCTTGTGAATAATCACATTATAATACTATCATGTTATCATATGTTTCTTAGAACCCATCATGTATCATACTTAGTTCAGTCTCTATCAAAATCAACATAATATATATCATTCATATTTTAAAAATGGTTATATTGATAATGATTCACTTTGAGGTAACGATCTATTCCTTATAATAGAGATCCAAAATTACAATGAACAATCCTGAAATATTATAAACTAAATAATCATTCAAATAAATGTTATAAAAATAGAATATATCCATACTTAAAAAATTTAGAAAATCCAACAATCATTCACAATGTTATGTTTGTACCTATAATATTTATTATCAATACGATTTGAAAATATATTTCAATAGAATATACATTAATCCAATATGAATTTATATATTGTTTTATAAATTAACTCAATCATTAATCATCCACTATTATAATCCATTAGTTTTTTTCTCTCACAACTAAATATATATCATGATACTGAAAATTAGATATATATTACTAATTATTTATCATTAATACAAATGATATAGATAACATATTACATAAATTTTAAAAATGAATAAATTCCTTTTTATTTCAAAATCAATGATATATAAAATGTAAAATTTCTATATCCATCAAATAGGTATTCTTATTTAAATATTTTATGAAATAATACTATTAATAAAAATAATTTAATTATTTCTATAATCCTTAGTTATTATTATAATATATCATAATATCATTGATAAAAAAATGTAACAAATGAGAACATTTAAAATTATCAAGAATTTATTTTTAATAATATTTCACCCTTACTGTATTAGGGATGACAAGGAAACTAAAATTTTCCATTATATTATGTGAAAAATAATATTTTAATCTGTTTATGTAATGGATCATCCATTTTTAGTCCACTAAATTTTCCAAATTTAGTTTTTGGGTGTTATTGGAAGAAACACTAGCTCATTTCAAGACTTTTCTAGTCTATCCAATTTCATTCCATCTTTGGTTAAGCATAAGTAACTCAACGTTAGCGACTCAGGGCATCAGTGTGTCAAGAATCAATGAGTCTCTTCAGTATCCAAGAGATATTAGGTTGGTGTTGGTAGCTCAGTATCAGTAGGTTAATGTTGGTATCTCATCATCAGTGACATTGGCCGTTGGGGGATCAGGGTGTCGGGGAATCGATCATCAGTATGCCAGGCGTCCACGAGTGGCGTCCGTGTGCGACGTCAGGGTGTCACATCAGTGAGATGCACCAGTGAATCATTTTTTGTAGGTTTTGTATAAGGCTCACCGCTGGTGGATCATTCTTCGGTGGGTCACTCGTGTCGATGATTTGTGTTGTTGACTCCCCCATCAGTGGGTAATTTCATGTTTTCTCAGTTTTTTTAGTTTCACCCCTTTAATGTTTCCTTTGATTTTAAATTATTTTAATTAAATATTTAATGTAGTTTTTTGGCCACATAAAATTATATTTATCTCCTAAAACCTTAAATATTCATATGACTACTAAATGAGATGTTCGTGACCGGGATTCCTCATTTATATCCTTTAAAATTGATTCCTCATTAGATTTTGTATCTGGATATTCTCAAGGAAAAATATTATATTCCTTCAAACCCTTTTATTTTCTAAGGGTACCTTAAGAACCATTCTTCCATGATAAGTTATGCACCTTTTCTTTAGTTGTATATTCGGTTTCCCAATGGATTCTACCCTATTACTCATGATACCTCACCTATTTTAGCGTAATGATGTTTTTTTATTTTCTATTTTTCATTGTAGGGATCCAATCTTCTTCTATTCTATTTTCCATCGTGATTGGTGGGGGTGATAATATTATCCTGTGATCATGATGGTTGGAAAAAATTTAATAAATATTATATTATGTAATACATGAGGGGTTCAAAGTACAACAGAGATGATAAGTTTTTTTGTATTAGTATTTATCCTTGATGATAATTCCCTGGGTTGTATTCTACTAAATATAATAGTCGTACATAGTCTATGTTTGTGCATGTGTATGATTTCGAAACCACTGGTATAATAATTGGAATCTGGTATCATGAATATCCAACTAAATAATTGGATTCTATAGGAGAAAACATGTTTTCTGATACACATGTTTTTATCAAGTGGAATTAAATAACGAGTTCTCCTACATCTCAATAATTTATTCCACGTTGATGTTGTTGTGTGTGGTGTGTATTTATGATCCGCCTTATGCCTATTTTATTTTTTCAGTGATTTGGATGGGAGTTTGGTTGTCAGTATGGAGTGGTACTGGTGGTGTAATTGTATCCCATACCAAGGTATTTGTTCATTGTGGAATGAATGAATGAGATATGCAATGGGAAAGCATATGGGCAGTGGTTGGGAAACATGAATACAAGAATAGATTGTTTGATGTTTATTTTTATGTTGATGGTTGTGTTGGGTGTGGTTTTGTTATACAATGGGGCTTCTGAGTGGTGTTCTAATAATGTTAGTTAGGTACTTACTTGTTGAGTGGAATGATAGGGTGACATTACATTAAAGAAAAATTGTGGTAGTGGCTGAATGGGTGTGGAGCAATGCGGAGTGTGAAGTGGGACTGTAATATGGTTGATTTCTGTTATTTTTCTGAAGGTGGTGTATTTCATGCACCTGGGTTACTGAGGATGGTTTAGGGGGGATGTTTTTGATAAAGGACGGTGTTTCCATGAGTGGTAATTTCTCTGGGAGTTTCCTGAGGCTATTATTTTTTTATTAATGGGTGTTATAATTGATTCTTTTACCTCTTCCCTTCATTCCTTGTTAGGATTTAGTACATGATGGTATGGTTTCTTCTCCTTATAATTTTTTCGGTGTCTTGTAGTTTCCTATGTATGGATTGAATAACTAAATAAATGTATTGATTTTATATAATGAGAATTGGTAAAAAAAAGTCTTTAGATATGTTTCATTTTATAGCTTTCTATGAAGAGTCATTCATTATCAAGTCGGGAAGTGAATGTCATTTGTATTTTTAAATACATATAGTGTCTATTTCAAGTGTATTTTAGGTGGGTAGGACGTTTTTTTTTGAATTCTATTGGTTGGCTTAGTGTTTGGAACCTATATATCTACATGTAGTTATTATTTATTTCTACACGTACCCACATGTGTTTAGCACTATGTGATGAAAATCCCCATTGTAATGGGAGAGGGTGTCCTTTCCCAACATCCCAGTGGGATGATTGTTGGATGGTTATTATCTCTTTTGTTCTCCCTCATATTGGCATTGGTGGCCCTAGACACTTCAGATATATTGTAGTGCGGTTGTGAGACCTATGTGTCATCAGGCGACGTGTGAATCCCATGTTTCTTCTGGATGTGTTTTCTGGTGATTCAGGGGTATCTTGAGGATGGGGTGTCGGTTTTAGTCTTAGGTTTTGGATGGAGAGATGTGGTGTAGAATGTAGACCACGTGTGTGTGGGTATGTTCTAATAGTGGGGCAGGTGGAAGAGAATGGTATCGTCAGGATGTTTTCCATTATTGATGAGAAATTATACATTGGGAAGTGGTGTGAGGTACCAAAATATCGATGTGATTATTACATTACATTACATACTTGAGTTGTGATATTATGTGAGTGTGCCACGGTGAGGTTGGGGTGAATACTATACTTTGTTAGGTGATTTTTATATTAAGTGGTATTCTCATAGGGGAATTAGTATGCTTCTCCCACTTGTGCATGAGTGAATTTGGTTTTCTCTTATCTAGTAATCATATATGCACGCCCAATATTTATATAATTTTTTTCAAGTATCTAGGGATATTACAGAAACCATGCTAGACTATACTAGCTCGTATGTTGGGGAGTGATTCTATGTCACTGCTTAGATTTAATTTTTTAATTGTATTGTAGTTTTCTTTGTATATCGAGTTGTTTAATATTAAACATGCATGTGGGATGGATTTTTTTTTCCTTATATATGTTTCTTGGAATGTTTTTATGTTTATACATATTAACTATGAATCATGGTTCCTAAAAAAATGGAATACCTTTGATTTTTTTGATATTTCTAAAATCTTGGTGCTGGTAACCACCCTAGGACCTATTAGAGGTGTTACTTTGGGGTCATTATCCATCATTCATCTTGAGGAATGAAGGTCTTGACATCATTCCATCCATTCCCTCATCGTAAAGAAAGCGGTTCATGAAAGGATGGTATCACAGGTCATCTTTGAGAGAAATGATGAAGTTTATAGTCAGTTATAATGATGATCAGATGGGCTAGTAAGGGATGAGTGTTAGGTGATCATGGTTCTTGACATTGATTTGGAAATACAAGATAGGAAATACGATTTTAGATCCCCTCTTGATCAGATGAATGAAATCTAATCATACCAAATGACTAAGTTAAGTTACACCTCTTGTGGGGTTAAGACCTTGGGAAAGGTACATGAATCATGATGACTCGTGTCCTTGTTTATTTTCAGCGTTTTCTAAAAAATAAAATAATCAATGAGTTAAAATGAATCCTAAATGAATTACATAATACATTATTTTAGGAATTCATTGTTTACCTTTCATCTATGGAATTGGGTAATCATCCACGAGTTTCTAAGGAAGTGGAGGATCATCATGCCAATCCATTCAATTGATAGAGGGATAATCTAGTGGAGGAGGACAATTATTAGAATAAGAAACAATATGTAATTTAGTGATAGGCTCTGGGAAAATACATTTCCAGTGTCTCAGGCATAGAGATAGAGAGTTTTATTAAAGAGATAATGATGACTTTCAGCTTGATTGGAGCTCCAACAGAGTATTGTTTTCCCCTAGAGGTGAGTCATGTGGGGGGAGTAACATGTAAATATTGGAATATTTACCTCATGGTGAGGAAGGAGACTAATGTTTTAGGTGAAGTATCTGATAATGAGTTATGGATGGAATTATGTTCTTCAATGATGATGGATGAGAATAGGTAGTAGATACTCTCCCTCAAGTAGGGATGTAAGTTGGTGACAGAGGTGGTTAACTTGTTCAATGATCCCCATTGATTTGGCTCATACCTCTTTCCAGATGATGAATCTTGGATGGGAAGATTATATAAATCCCTATCTCCTTCCATTTAATATCATTTACTCTCCTCACCCAACCAATATACATAGTGCTTTAGAAGAAGGGTGATATTTTGGAAAGGATGCACTCTTAATGGTGTTTATTGGGAAAGGGTAGCCAAAAATGTTCATCAAATGAGAAGTATTTCAGTAGTCGGTATTCGACGTTAGGGACATCTTGGTTTAGATCACCAGGGAGTCAACTTCATCAATTTTATTTCTAACCTTTTAGTCTTCTTTCTTTTCCATTTGTATTGAGATAGAGGAGTTTTATTTGTGGAGGTCCTAGGAACCATTATAGTTAATAACCTGTTCGAAATAAATATGGTGGAGGTGGGTATATCTAGAACCATCCTCCTCAGTAGTTTCCGATGAGGCCATTATAGTATTACAGACAACATGCCCATGCTCCAAAGAGGGGATATGGAGTATGTGGAGGCCTTCCTCAGGGATTTTTATTGGGACCTCAACCCATGAGTGGTCAGGGAGGTGACCAATAGATGATGGACATAGGAGATGGGCATGGTTAGATTCATGCCATCGAGACAGCGGTTCCATCCTGATAGGAGATCATTTGAGGTATGATCATTTTGTTTAGGAAACCTTTTTTTCATTATTAAATTCAAATGATTTTCACTTCTTCATTGTAGTCGATGTACACCATGATGTTGGATTATACACTAAATAACATTTGTTCCCAGGTGTGGAGTTCCCAGTCGAAGGTCAAACAGTATTTTTTGATGTTTTCTAAAGATGTAAAATGGTGTTGGGGCCACATCCGACAAGTTGGGTTATTTTTTTGATATAGAAGAATATGTACAATGAAACACATCAAATCACCATGTAACTTTTTGGGAATGATCTTATCTAATTATTCATTATAAGAGTAATTATTTTATGTGAAATGCTAGAGTGTATCCTTCATCTATGAGAGGAGCTGTTAGGTGGGCAGCTTGTGCTTTGAGCTCTTTTTTTCTATGATAGCTGAGATGTATGGGTGATCTATGGATGCTCAGATAGTGGAGGTTTTAGGAGTTATCAGAGTGTTTCTGGATGTTTTCCTTAAGGAGGTTGTGACTCTACCCCCTCAAGAAGACATTGAGTTTGGGTTAGACATTAATTTCATTCCTCCTCTGAACTCAATGGATCCTTTCGGGATGATGCCCTATGATTTTTGTGATTTTGGATTCACATGTAGATATAATATAAAATGGTTGTATAAAACACAATGTGTGGTCATGGGGTGATCCAATCATTTTTTAAAAAGAAGGCAGACAGAGGTCTAATACTATGCATAGACTACCAGAGACTAAATCATGTAACTGTTAAGAACTGTTACCCTCTCAATAGGATATATGAACTTTTTAACAATATTATAAGGATAGGATGGTTCTATATAATATATATAATTTCTAGGTATTAATAGTTTAGAGAGAAGAAAGTTGACATCATAAATGATACATTCAAGTGCAGGTATCGTCACATTGAGTTCCGGATCATGTTGATGAGTTATAGTAATGCAATAACCAAATTGAAGGGGCCCATGAACTCTCTCTTTATTGTTTTTCTGGACAAATTCATCATCATATTTATCAATGATATCATGATGTACTCAATCCAATAGGAGGAGAACACTGAGTACCTCAGGATTGTCTTGGTGGTCCTCTGACCCCACTAGATCTAGGGGAAATTGTCGGTGTTTAAATTTTTTAGATGAGAGGTGAAAATACCTGGAAATTTTTTGTCTCTGTAGGGGATATAAATGGATATAACATAAGATGAGGTGAAAGTTTCATGGGCATCACCTATGAATATGGAAGAGGTTATTATTTTCTCGTTCTGGTGGGGTACTTCCAGATATATTTTTTTTATCAAGGATAATATTATTTTAAATATTTTAAGAGGAAGGTCCATGACATTATGTTAAGTGAGAAGTGCGAAGAAACATTAACCTATCTCAAGGGGATTTTGTTAAGATCCCCAGTTCGTATGATACCTAAGGAAGGGGAGATTTTCTTGGTGTTAAGTTACACCTCTGATCTATGATTCGGATTTGGGATGACACAACATCGAAGAATAATATAATGGGTCTAGGTATTTATGTCCCCATGAACGTAACTACGACACCCTTGATTTGGAGCTTATTGTGGTCTTGTTTTCAGAAATCATTTCATAACATTACCTCATTGGAGAGAATTTTGTGATCTTCAAAGATAAAAATATATTGTGGTACATCTTTTCCCAGTGAGATATGAACATTTGGCATCATGGGTGTGTTCATTATCTCTCGTACTATGACATTCAGATATCTTACTCCTTGGGAAAAGGCGTTTTGGTGGCTGATTCCTTGGGTAGGATGTCGTATTGGTAAGCGGTTCGAGAATATGCAGATTCTTACAGAGCAATAGGGGATTTGGTTGCCTTGACCAAAAATACATGAATTGATTGTGTTAAGGGAAATCTATTCCACCTATGGTGTATCCATTTATAATGTAGAATGTGGAGGAGTATCAATGTGGATACTCAATGGAAGAGGTAATGCGTGATCACATTAAACATGGTGATTCTCTAGATGCATGGTCATGAATGGTCAGAATTGGATGTTGTTCTATGGTAATTTGTTTAACATAGTGGTGATACATAAGGTAATTTTATGTGACATACATTGGTCACCCTTGGAAGTAGACCCATGATATTCCATAATGTATCAGGGCTTGTGCGAATATTCTTTATGGCCCGAGGTGAAGCTAGAAGTGGCAGAGTTTATCAAAAAGTACATAGTCTTCTATGAAGTGATGGTTGATCACTCTGTTTCAAGTGGTTTTTTATAGTCCTTATATTTCCTTGAGTGGAACTATGATGAAATTTCAATGGATTGCCTAATAAGATTACCAAGGGTCTTGGGAGGATGTAATGCAATCTTAATGTAGTGGATCAGATGAAAAAATCAGGTCACGTATTATCGATCAAGGAGTTCAGCACATTGTATGCCCTGGTGAAAATGTGTGTGGGTGAGGTGGTGAAGCTGCATGGAGTTCCAAGATCCATCATCTCATATTAGTATACATGTTTTACATTATGATCTTGGAGGGGATTTCATCATGCCTTTCACACTCATTTATACCTCAACATTTCATTACACATTAATCAAATGGTAAAAAAAGTGAGTACAATCCAGAAATTGGATGATATGTTGGGGAATCTGTTACGGACTGTAGTGGTTTTGGGGTGCACAATTTTACCTTAGTGGACTTCTCATTAAATAATAGATATCCCTCTTCCATTAGAATGGATCCATTTGAATATTTATTGTGAAGACCATGTCTTTCACTATTATACAAGATGGATGTTGGGGACCACGTGTTACTGAAAGATTTCTCTCGATATAGGAACTGGATGTTCAACATATGGAGTATTCTCTCTCCTAGTTTCATCAACCACCTTTTGAGTTTGTGATTATTTTCTGAGGTGGAATTCCATTTTTATTTTCCCCCAATGTTGAGAATGATTTTTGACTTGTTTCATGTCTCCCAACATCGTCGATATCTTCATGATGACTACCATTTCATTAAATTGGGGGAGTTGGATATAAAAGGAGACACATGGTTCATGGATTGAATATTAGATATCATTGATCATCAGGAGAAGGTGCTGCATAGTCGAAACATTCCCTTTGTTAGTTTATTTAAGAGGCATGGTGGCATGGTGGAGAGTACATTAGAGTGACCGAAGAAAATGTATTCCCAGTTCCAAGTGTTGATTGGAATTTTTTGTTTGAGTCTTGATATATGATGTAGTGAATGGACATTATTTGTTATAATATGGTTTTCTTCATTATTTATAAGATTTTGGAAACCTCCTATAATTTTAAAAGGGGAATAACTAATGCTTTAAATAGAGGCATTAATTAAGATGTGATTAAACATGTGAATATGAGTCAATTACACCTAGACTAGATAATATATTGACCTGGAGAACGAAATTACATAATTCATGTGTCTAAACACATATTGCTTGTGTGGTGTATCTTGTGGAAATTTGGGTAAGCATATATTTGAAAACGTGTTCCTAAATGTTGAGGTGTCACTCTAGATTTTGAACAACATATTGTGGTTTATCATTGAGAGGTAGCTGAAGAGGTTTTTTTTCAGAACCCCCAATTTTTCATTATTGGGTTTTGAATTCTCAAGGTTCATAATATTGTGAGTTGTATCTGATGTGATGTTCCAAACCTCTAGGGTCCATTATTTTTTCAAAATTCAATCTTGGGGGTGTTATTGGTTGCAATAGTAACTCATTTTAGAAGTTTTCCAGTTTTTTCAATTTTTTAATCGATGTGTTAGGAATTTGTAAGTTGAAATACTGGATAACATTGGTAGGTTAGCATCGATAACATATAATCGTTGATTATGGGTGTTAGGGAATTGGGATTCAATTAGTTGTGTTGGTATCTCGTTCCATTGTGCTTCACGCAGGGTGGGGCTGATGATATCATCTTATGATTACAATAGTTGAAACCGATTTTAAAAAGATAATAGGAAGTAATAAAGAAGTGTATGGGAATATGATGGTGATGATCTATTTTTTTATATTTTATCTTTTATCCATTTAGTGAATCCAATTGGTTTTATTATTATAAATCTCATGGTCGTTGGTGGTCTATATTTTATCACATGTATAATTTGTGACCAACTAGCGTAAGGATTTGGAAATGGTTAATCATTTTTATTTGGTGGAATAAATTTATTCCCTAGGATAAAAATTATTATGCAAGAACCACTTTATTATCAACTAGATTTAAATAACATGTGTTGCTAAATATGAATAGACATTTAATAGTTTGTGTGATTGTCTATTGTGTGTGGTTTTTATCGGACCTCAGACTATTTTTTTCATGTAGTGATGTGGTTAGGAGTATTTTTGTATGATTATGGTGGTATGGGTGGTGTAATGGTATCTCAATAAAAGGTATTTGATGATTGTGGAATGTTTGAACTTTTTAAGTATTGGGAATTCATATAAGAAGTGGTTGGTTAGAGAGGTAGAATGATTGGGTTGTGTCATGTTCATGTTTATGGGAGTTTTGTGTGTGGTGTTGTTATACAATAGGGCAACCTTGTGGGGTTTTGATGAGGTGTGTTGGGGGTTTACTTGTTGAAAGGAAGGATAGGGTGACCTGATATTGAAAACTGGTTGTGGAAGTGGTTGAATGGGTGTCCCGAAAAGGGGATTGTGCCTTGGGAAAATAAGTTGGTTGATTTATATTGTTTTCATGAATGTGGTGTTTTTCATGCAGCTGAACTTCTAAAGATGTTTTAGGAGGGGTTATTTTAATTAATGATGGTGTTACATTGAGTGGTCCTTTTACACATTGTTCCTAGAGTACATTATCATTTTTGAATGGGTGTTATTATGGATTTTGTTGCCTTGTCTTTCTTTACATATTATTCTTTAGTAGTGGTTGGTATGGTTTATTTTCATCATAATGTTTGAAGTTTTTTTGTAGTGTCCCGGTTAGGGATGGAATAAAAAATGATTTTATTTATACTGATGAAGTAAAATAGGATAAATAAATTGGATGTGGGTATGTTTCGATTCATTGATTGTAGTGAATTGGAATTGATTATCAAATTGGGAAGTGGCCATCATTCGTGGTTGTATGTTCATGTTGATGAGGCATCAATGGTAGTTTTTGTGGGATGGAATTTTTTTTAAACCCATTAGTTGGGAGAAGTTTTTGGTACCATTATATATTCATGATTTTTCTTGTTATTTCTAGATTCACGAAACACGTCATGGGCACTACGGGATGAACACACCCATTATTATGGGGGAGGGTGTCATTTCATTCCATCCATGTGAGGATGGATGGATGGTTATTGTCTGTTATCTTCTCACTCTTTTAAGAATTGGTGACCCCACACGCCTTGGGTATGTTGTGGTGTAGTTGTGATGTTTAGGTGTCTATGGGCGAGGTGTGATTCCCATGTGTCTTTAGGATGTGTTTTTTAGTGATTTACATGTGTCTTTGTGTTGGGTTCATGTTTTGTGGAACATGTGTCTGTTGGTGAGATGGGGTGTGGTATGTGTCCCATGTGTGTGCATGTATGCAGTGATGGTGGGGTTTATGGATATGGATGTTAGTTATAGAACATTCACCATTAGGTATGAGAATTTATCCTGTGGGATGTGGTGTGGAGTACAAAAATATCAAGTTCTTATTAATTTACATTACATTACATATCATGCATCGTTGTAGAGTGTGTCCTTGTGTGGTTAGGGTGAATAGTATACATTGTTAGTAATTTTGAGTTTCATTTTTTCTCATAGGGGAATTAGTCTGCTTCTCCCACATGTGCATGGGTGAAATTGGTTTTCCCCAACTGAGTATACATCTATGCTCACCATACAAATGTAAACCATTTTCCAGGTTTTGAGGAATATTACACTGACAATGATGGAACTTAATTTCTTGGATGTCGGGGATGGTTTTTGTGTCACTATATAGTTTATTTTTGTAATTATATTGGTCCTTTCTTTGTATTTATCATTTTTTTACTTTATACATAAATGTGGGATGGATTTCGGATTCCTTAAAAACGTTTCTTGGAGTTATTTTAGATTGAAATATATTATCTCTCAATCGTAGTTTCTATAAAATGGGGAATGCCTCCCATTTTTGTGATATTTCATAACCATTGGTACTGATCTCCACCACATTGCCTATTGTAGGTGGGACATGTGGGATCATTATCAATCATTCATACTGAGGAACGGTGGCCTTGATTTCTTTTTATCCCTTCCCACATCTTGAAGAAAGTGTGTCATGAAAATTTACTTATTATCACAAACCATGATATGTAACATAGTGGTTTATGGATACATAACATTCTCGTCTACATCTTCATGAACAAATGTCAACCAAATACAAAAAAAATGTTGTTATGAAATTATTAAAAAATGAGTATGAAAATATTATTCATAATTTTTATTCCATTTTGTCTCTATCGATTTTAGAATTTGATACTTATGGATCAAAATATGAATCCCTTTTTCAATTGTATTTCTTATGTCATGTTTTCGATTAGGTTATGTATAATTATTTGTAAAAATAATATATATTCTCCACATGATTGATTTTAAAAACAACATGATTAATGAATGCATCTCCCCAACAGTATCTAACCATGTGTGTAGTCATAGTCCCACTCCACATCAATTATCTTGTTGATTGAGTATATTACCAACATAACCTTATATGTTTGATTAAAACTACTTGAATTTATTCCACAAAAATATTTAGTCACAAGTACCCAAATAGCAATGGATGAATTGAAAAAACATATATTATATATTTTACAAAAAAATTAATAGGTTATCCATTTCATAGAAATATTACTTGTTTAATCTTTTTTATATTCTTGTCATAATCTACAATTTTTTCCCATTATGTATATTTAATTTAATCATATAATAAACCCAAAGGGATATAATTTCATCTGAACATATTTTATACCCAAACATACTAACCCTTAAATTATCAATAATAAAAATACTAATCACCATTGTTATATATATCATTCCTTTGATACCAATATTGTCACCTCAGACCCAGTTTCATATATTGCATTCTATAAACACATAATTTACATACACTATTTCATACTATATGAAAATACCATGATCTAAAAATTCATATATGAGAAATGAAAAATGTGATTTCATCTCTTTAATTATGAATGATATCTTCATTTTTGTATCTTTAGAGAAATAAGACACAATAAAAATTGAGATACCCCATGTTATATTTATTAATATGATGAATGTTCTATTTATATGAAACTAAATTGTTGGTAATATATCTTAACCATCTCTTTATTATTTTTCTATTTGTTCTATATTTCTAAATATGTCCAATGAACAAAATTATTCATTACCCAGTGAAATGGAAACATATGAAATTAGTGATTTTAAACTCACATTAATGAGAAAAAATAAAAATGAAATTGTTTCATAGACTTGGATTAAATATTTTGGAAGGTATAGGTAAATAAAAACGTGAAAAAATCAATAAATCTATTGTATCATTAAATTTCCATGAAATCAAAATAAAACATTATTATCTATAATACAGATCTCATAATGATTTAATATATACTTACACACAAAAAAAATTACAATGCCTTGTGACTAGAAACATAACTTTTCATTGAGATGAGTATTTAAATATCATGATGAAATGGGAAATCCAAAAATGAAATTTAAAAAATATTATTGTATCATGATAAATATTTATGTGTCATGGTTTAATATAAATATTGGTATCTCCCATTATATTTTTAATCCCAATTAATTCTCTAAATTATTCAACCAAACATTTCATATTATTCTATATAGATTATTTGACAGAATGAATGCATGTCTATATATATAATGAATATTAAAAAATTAACAATATATGTTTGAAAAATTTTGGAGTCAAATAATCATCTATGAAGAGAATATTTTTTTCCCATATGAATAATGGTATAACATAATAATAACTTGTATTGTTAAAAAACTTTAATGTTAAAAAAAGAAATGGTCTAAAGTCAAGTAATTATCTGTATTAGAGTAGCAATATAAAGTATAAACAATCTTTTCCCCATAAAAAGTTATCATAATTTTTATTTATACATCATTAAAACCTATTTAAATAAAATTTGATTCTCAATTTTCATAAAACAATGATTATATGTCATAGTATATATTGATATTACATGATCATAATAAAACATAAAAAACTAAGTGGATAGATTAAAAAATATAAGAATAAGTGTGAAATATTTTTCGTTGTTTTTATTGTGTTTTATTGAATTTACTAAGAAAGAACGTGTTAAAAAATTATAGAACAATTAATGTGTTTAATATATTTAGAATATATAAAGTAATTATCAAAATTCATTAAATGAAAATTGACATACAAAATTTCCTTACTTGTGTGGAAAAACTGAACAAATATACGGATAAATACGGAAACATGATTTGGATTGAAAATACCATTAAATAAAATAACGTATATATATATAAAATTCATGACATATTATTTCTATATAATAGATGGATGAGGGAATATGGTCCCTAATATATAACATGTCACCTGGAATATAAATTGAGATAATGAAAACCCTTGTAGGCCGTAGTCTACACAATGCACACAACACAATAATGGTTTTCAAAATGGATGGGAATTGTGAATAAGAAATGATAATAGAATTAATAATGATAAATTGTTGTTTATAATTGACTATTATATCTTTATATTACTATGGATATAAATAAATTGAAGGAATATAATTCAACAATAAACTATGTTTTTTATAATACATAAGTCATTGGATTTACCATTCCTTTGATTGAACTATGACATCGATGGGTTTTGGCTATCTATATGTGACATGGGAATATTATATTTTAATTGGGTTCATGGGATTGGGAAATAGTAGACATTCAAGAATAAAATAAAAAGTCAAGTGTGTATTTCAAGGGAGGAAAAGCTATGTTTTTATAAGTGAAATGGATGTTTTGAAAACACAAATACATTTTTCATTATTTAAAATTAATTTCAAGGAAAAATATAAAACAATTATTAAAAAATAATAGGTAAACATTTATTTATCGAGGAGAATCTAATAAATTATATTCATGTAATGTTTTATAATTATTTTATGAACAATAAATTATTTTAATCTGAATCTGCACTTTTACATTTCTTATGATAAATAATTTTTAACATTATTAATTATTTTCAATGATTAGAATGAAATTTGAGAAAAATATATAATTTTAATATTCTTATTAAAATATTGAAAAAACACATTATCAAATAAATTTTGAGTATGTATAAAATATTTTTTTTAAATAAATCCACTTAAAACAAAATATTGTCTTTTCCCAAAATATATCTTTATTATCAAAAGAAATATACAAATATGATAAAAATATCATTGATTATATTTTTAAATAGTTAAATTAGAAATATTATTGTTTATTGAAAATCAATTATGAATTATTTTTAATCTAATACCATACCTAAAATTGAAATTACTTTATCTAATGCGAAAACACGAAATACTTTTGAAAGTACAATACTATATTAATTATTTTTGAAACAATCCTATAATATTTGTTTTATATTCACTGATTTTTTGATAATTCATAATGTAGGTCAAAATTTCATGTTGGATTATTTTAATGGTTTGTCGAATATCAAATTTTTGTTATATATTTAAATATAATAACTATTTTGGTTTTTATTTCACAGATTTTTTCAAATAATTTTGAGGTAAATAAATTTTAATATAAAAAATAATTTATCATAAATCATATATTTCTTGATTTAGATATGTGTATGAAATAAAAAATATATATTTATAAAAAATATATATACATAATAATTAATAATATTTTTAATTTTAATTAATATTCTTTAATTTCATTCATATTAAATGTATCCACTATATTCATTATAAAAATGTCATAATGAGAATACTCATACTCATTCCCCAAAATATAATGAATATTTTTTTTATATTCATATTTAAATATTTAATTGTTATCTGAATATAATATGGTTTTTATATGTTTGGTTTTGTGTGAGGAACAAGCTATCAAGAAAATAAATTATTTAAATCTAATCGTATATTAGAATTTAAATTCATTATATAATTGGGCCCCATGAATATGTTATATGTGAATACATGACCATCCATGTTGCTAAGAAAATATAAAAAAATGTTAGTATAATTTTTTATTTTATTAGACTAATTCATTACTATTTTTCATAATTATTTAATCGAAGATGTATCTCAAAATGGAAAAATGTTATTGATACATGGATTAAAAAATATATGATTCTATAAAATTAAAATATAAATTTTTATATATGCATAAAAATTATGAATCAATTATCCATTATCATCATTTCTATAAGGACATGGTATTTAATTCAATAAAATTTATGTTTATATATTTTTATTTTTCCCGATGAACAATCATGGGACAAAATTAATAGATTTTACAAGATTTATGTAGAAATTTTTTTGTGAGTTGGTGAAATAAAACCTTTATTTCGTAATTAGTAAACATTATTATTTTTTTCAAATAAAAACAACAGAAACAAAATTAATTTAATAAAAATTCAATGAACATAATATTTTAAATGAAGAGTTATTCATTATTATTCAGAATATAGTAAATGTATTGGATAATTATATTACTTTTCTATCAATACTTATACAAAGAATGATACATTCTAATGAATTTTATAAATATTCAGTATCTATATATCATGTTGTAAACATATATGTGGGGATTTTTAGGGTTATTACCAAGGGAATGGAAGAAAAAAAATTATATAACAACGTGATCGTCTGTAATCAAATTATGTAATACTATCTGATAAATAATAAAATATGTAATGAAATATCTATCAATTTTTTTAGATATAAAGGGATTAAATCCTGATTTATAATGGTAACTATAATATTATGACACTAATTGAAAAAAAAAATATGTTTTTTCTCTAGAGAATAAATATAAACAATTCTTATGTTATATAAATAATAGTAATTAATTTTCCAAAAAATTATAAATAATATTAGTATAAATATCATGATTTATATGTTTCAATTACATTAAATTAAAAATAAAACATTTTGAAGAAAAATAAATAATTACTATGGTCTATGATAAATTTTAGAGGTATGTATCATATAAATATATTTTATGTCTATATGGATTGAAACATCCAATTAAATATATTTAGGTAATTCATTTCCCTTTACATATTTTTCATCTATAAGTTATTGTGTATTACGACTATAAAAGATTAATATAATTTGTTGGGTGAAATGAATAAATTTTCAGGGATGAGTTTTTTTATGAACTAATGGTGTTTGGGTATTAATTTGTTAATGTCATTATGGGGTTATTCATGTGTTATGAATTTGTACGTTGTACTTTTATATTTCTCTATATGATTATGTAGTCTCATGATGTATTTAAAGTGATTACAGAACATTTTAATGGGTTAAAAAATTATACTTTGCCTATAGAAAAAAGTTATAAATTGGGTTCATATAGTAAAATGATGACATGTCACTTAATCGATACATAATGTGTAATGATAAAAGATAAACATTAATTAAAACATTTTATGGTTTTGGTCAATTTTATAGACATGGATTACATGATGTGTATTCATGTTACATCTCATGTGGATTTTGGGATGATATATTTTTGGGGACTATAGAAAAAATAACATTATACATTCACATACATCTCTTTTGTCTCCCATCCTAGAGCCCCCACCCCCTTGATTATCGGAGTCTTCATTTGATCTATATTGATCCATTCATTATAGTACCTCCTAAGCCATTGGATATCGTAAATCGGGTCGATCAAGCCTTTATTTTTCCTCATTGTGTTTTCCATGTTAACATCGTGGTGTTAAATTATCAGATTAGTTGATTGGTGGCAATTTATCTTCTATTGTAATTCCATAAATCAGGTGTGATCATTTAAATTGCTTTTCCCATTTATGGTTGTGGTTCTGGGTGGTGTTCTTGAGGTATGTTTCTTTTTGACTTCTCCAATAATCCTTTTGTTAAATTGAATTAATACAAATATGGTTACATTGATTCTAGTTCCTCCATTATTGTTGATTTTTTCCTTTGTGGGTGGATCATTTTTGGGCGTGTTTAATTTAATGTTTTTAAGTAGGAGGTTCCATATGTACCCCATGTTTATGAATAGTATTTCTATTCTTTTTTTATCTATATTATTGATAAATAAATTAGAAGTATTTTTTTGTTTGTAAATTGATTTTTGAAATAAGTGGGTTGTCCATAGTTTATGGAAATGTTCAATGATTTATTTTCAATCAAAAAAATTTACTTTTAACACCCATCCCATGGGAAGCCTTGTGTATATACGTAGAAGGATTAGCTTAGGGACATACTGAGTGTTAAAATCATAGGACTTTGTCATGTTTAGTATATCTTCACACTATATCCATTTTTAGGAACATGTTTTGACATTGGTGGGATGTTCACTCATGGGGTATTTCTCTTCTCTTTAGGCCTATCTTCTAGGGACATGTTGGGAACTTGTTATTGTTGTGGTATAAGTAGTCTACTCTCCTGAGGTATTGTTTTCCCTATCATGATTTACATATTATTTTCTTCATATAGTTTTGGTTTTGATATGCAGGCATATGATTATAGAAATGATAATGGAATTTATAACTGAAATTGATATACCCACATCTATATTATAATTTTCAGAAAAAGTATGTTTTTAACATAATTATATAAAAAACATTACTATTCAAATAGAAAAGTATAATATTAAATTATCATACGTGGATTATTTTAAAAAGGCTTATTATGTGTTATTTGGGTGAGATCATAATAATTCCATTATCTCATACAGATGAAAATACATGGTTTTGCATAGAATATTGCATGTGTTTAAATGATAGGATAAAATGTGTCATAGTGATGAGGATAGGTTTTCTAGTAGCTAGATGGGTATCTGGTGGTAATATAATGGGTGTCCTCCCACACTATCACATAGAGTAGTAAGGTTTTTTTCGAAGTGGTACACCATTTTTTTGTAACATGTACATTGATAATTTTCTTCTCCTAAGTAGTTTGGATTTTGTTATTTCATATAAATATCATTTTATTTTTATCTATTTATTATTTACATATGTTCCATGTTTGTGTATATAATCTAATAGAAACCATTACCAATTTTTGTTGATTGATGTTTAGGTCCTAGTCAGTAGGTCGTGATGATTATTAATGCCCTTTTGGAATGTGAAGATTCATGTTGGGTACTAGTTTGAAAGGGTATTCAGTTCTATTTTTTATAGTTTGGTATTAATGATGGTAAATCATCAAAACTCCTTATCTAAATATAATTGGTAAATTTGAGAAATGATTTTTGAGACATCAGATATATGTTGTGAGTTTTAGGCCATATTTTTCCCAGATGAGACGCGTGTTACCTAATGATGTGGGGAAATGTGCCTAATCTATTGAGTTATTATTGTTAATATTATTTTTTTATTATTGGTTTTAATTCTTGAAATTATATTTTTATATTTGTCTAGTAATTTATTTTATTGAGATGTGTAGAATTGTTCCTTCGAGGGATGTTCTTTGAGTTCCTCAGGTTGGTGAGCTAATCTCTTCAAGGGAATATTCTGATGGATCATAAAATTGTGGATGTTATCATGTGGGATGTTCATGTTGTCAGTGATAATCTTCCATAATTTTAGAAATATGTTTTTAAGGAATATCCAGTTTCTAGAGGAAAAAAGTATCAATGATTATAGTTCATTTATGAGAAGCCACCATCCTTTAATGTTATTAATGAACCTCAATAGGTGGAGGTGTAGATTAAATAGAGTCAATAGATGTAATACGTCCTAGAAATAGTTTATAATATCAAGGTGAATTGTGCTATGTTCATCCCAGAGGGTCATAAAAATATGTTGTGTTATTCTATGGATTAGTATGATAATAATTTTATCATATACTATAGCAGTATCTAGAAACACTTCATCCATTTTTTCTAGAGACAATAATTGTCACAACTCGTCCTTGGGACCCATGTCGGGACTACCCCAAGCCCTCCTTCCATAGGCCAGGGGCTGACGACTAGCACTAAAGGCATAAATCCTTAATCTGGGATGGCATTGTCTTTATAAAAATAAAACACACACAATCAGAGTACACATCTGGTAGATAAACACTAAGTAATACTATATAAAAAAGAATTGTTGGAATGTAAAGGGGCTGGAAATACAAGCCCCACAATAATGTACAAGTACAACTAGAAGAAAATACAACTGAAAGCAAAACAACTGAAAAAGGGACAACCAGCTGAAAGGTAAAGAGAAGCTCATGGTCATCTTATGGGGTTCCTACCTGAAGGGTAGGTGCATATGCACACCTCACCACTCACGTCCGTCAGACTCCACTTTGTATCGTATCTTTGTAAGGTCTACCTCTAGGAACAGTCCAGTTCGGGTACTCTTAGCCTCCATCAGCGTTGTCCGTCGCCTGCATCCAACAAAACAAGGTGCGGGAATAGCCCATGTAGGGGTGAGTATAAAGATACTTTGTAGGGCCCCCGAGAACCTCAAGGACTCACAATTTCCAGTAAGGATAAAAAAATTAAAGATTCAATGGATAACCCTCATGTAGGTTTATGCTAATTCATATACCTACATTATCTAGCAACCCATCTCAATCATAAGTTAAAAACAAAAGTCACTGACTCAGCTTAAAACCAAGATTTAATTATAGGGGTGGTAACATGTAACACTCCCAGTCACACTGTTGAAACATCTACTGCTGGTGTACTCTTCATCTATATAGTACTGTGGCCCTGATACGTCACACATAGAAGCTTCCCACTTTGCTGGACTTCTGCGGTACTCCTCCTATCGAGTAACATGGGTCTACTGTGTCACACAGAGGCACTCCCCAATGTGGGTTTTTCTGTGTCACATAGAGGTGATCCCCATTGTGGGTTTGCCGCACTCAAACAGAGGTTGTCCCCTACTGATCTAGTCAAAACACTCCAAGTCGAAAGGTCAGTAGTCATCAGATATCAGCTAGCTACTAGGTCTCTGTACTCTGTCTGCTCATCACCGGAAGGATCCACTCCATGAGCTACTATTCGATACTCCATGTGTGACTATGTCTCACGAAGAAGTTTCACAATGGGCCACCACATCATAGGGGTCTCAATTCAATAGACGACACATCAATCAGACACCAGGTCTATGAGTTATTGGCATTTCCATTTTAGGGTCCCAATTGCATATTAGGTTCAAACTAACCCGAACATACGCCAAAATTATCTAAAACTCATGTATGTTATTCCAAAAGAACCTTATCTCTATAAGCCTTCCGTCTCTACAGACGGTTCATCGATCAGACACTCGTAGCCCATTATATCGGCGGAAATGTGTAATCCGATCAAATGGATCTAGGTCCAGTCCCACCTAGTCGGACCGACCAGACCCGACCCGGGTCTAGATCGGGGTCTGTCTCGGTCTATGGGTCCGATCTGGACTTAGTGTTTGGCCCGACCCGAGAGGGCAGCCTGGCCCGATAGCAGCCCAGCATGAGAGCGGCTAGGCCCGAGTGCGGCCCGGCCCGAGGGGACGACCCCGCTTGGTAGCCCTCGGGGCCAGGCAGGCCGGACTGCATGGCCTGGCTGGTTGGCCTGCATGGCCTGACTGTCACGAACCGAATATGGTCATGGCTAAAACTGGCAGCAAACCCATCCCATGAAAATTCCTAAAGGATGTTCCCGATCCCCACGGGCTGGCACAAGTTCCCGGGTATCATAAAATTAGAATTGGGAATGATTTACCCGAGTTTATAAACATAAAACAACAAAAGAATCCAATAAAACGAATCTGGATTTTTCAAACCAAAAAATCTTTTCCAAAAAATCAGAACTGAATTAAATAGCTTAAAACAACTCAAAAATACTGTAATAATGGTACAAAACAAAAATGAAACATCCCAAGAACCGCCATGTCATGGGTTACCGCCCTCAAGCCATCTCCACAAGTCTTCACCGCCAAGGACCTGCAAGAAACCCGAACCACTGGAACAAAACAAATTGTACACAACCAGCGACAAAAAAAATATCCAAGTCTACATACACCCAAAGATGTGAGTAGGTTGTGAGCCAACGCTCAGTAGGATACCACCACTATGATATTACATGCAATAAACATTCAAATATAAAAATCATGCATGTTTAAAAAAAATGTAATTTCTAGTTACAATTTCAATAAGATGAAACTAAAAAAAATCATTTTCATGTGGGATAATTTAAATAATAAAAACTTTGAAAATAAATACCAAGGATACTTAATTTTCCATCCACTCATACTGTATGTCGATGGTAAGCACAAAATATCTAGTGAGCACAAGCAATGGGATATTACCCCTAGGCACTAGCTAGTTGTGGGTCCCAGGTACCTCGTATCTCGGTGAGAGTAACCCTCACAAATATCTATTCTCATGCACGAGCCACTAGTAGGGAAAATACCCATATCCAATTAGTCCCCAATCATCATCATCATAATTTAGTTAGAGTTTTAAGATTCAATCTTTCTATGTGAAACTCAAACCAAACCCCACAGATTCACTAGCATACTAGTACACGTCCATCCACCTAGATACCCGGGTTTTCCCTTTGTGCTAAAACAAGTTCAAAAAGTCAATGAATATACTATTCAGAATAAAATATCATTTCCATTTCATAAATTTACCAAACAACCCACATGTATACAACACAAGTCATAAAAGTCCACTTTTCATTCAAATGGATTTTGAAAACTGACTCACACCAAAATAGCCCACAACACTTTTCACATTTCATTAACACTTCCAAAAATTCATTAAACAATTTTATAAAACCATTACAATATATTAAAACTCTCATAATATTCCACTCACTTGTTACATAACACCCTATTTACCTTCAAAATCATTTTATCATCAAACTTACATGAAACAGCTAACAAACAAGTTTCGCTCCAACATCACAATTTAATAAAACATTTCAGAAATTTACAAAAAATTATAAACATGCTTTACATCACAAAACATCACACAACCTTTCAAAACCACATAATAGGTGAACACACATACCAAACAGTACATATTCACCCTTTTCCCACGTTATTTAACCAACTAAAACATTTACAATTTTCATAAAAAGAACCCAAGTGGTGTAAATATTCCATGCACAGAAAACCCATTTCAAAAATATATTTTTAGAAAAAATCAACCAAATCCCATAAAAAACATAATTGGAATCCCAATCAACATGTAATAATCCACTTTCAAATATTATATAATCCCCATGAACAATATCGCAAAAGATACCCATGAGAACACACAAATCTTTAAAACATTATGAAGGATTATAACAAGGTTACACACATAAAACCCATTCAAAGACCCTCCTTTTTAGGCCCACATGACACCATATCATTACCCAACCAAAATTGGAAGCCTCATTAAAAAACTAATAAATCACTTCCACATTTTACAAAACTACCACAAGAGATAACACATGAAATACATTCGAAAAATACACACTTCAAAAAAAATGTAACTTTAATACCAAATGCATTACTATTGCTACCAAAAATAGTTTTTTCATAATGAACAAAATATAATGAAGATGAAAAATTATTTAATCATGAATAATAACTCATCATTAAATGGTTACCCACGGAATCACCTACCGAATGTATCGAAACACTCAAATATTGGGGTGAAACATCAACCGCACGACCGCCGCACCTCAAGGAAGTTAAAAGAAACCTAAAACCTAAATATTTCACCCAAAAGACAGTACGTTAAAACCTAGGCACGAACCCTAACATATGGTCTTTTTATAATTCATGAATTATGGAAGAAACCCTAAGAAATATGAAAGAAGAATGAAATGGACTCACTTACTTGAAGTATCCTGAATTAATCACTCAAAAAACAATAGTTTCTGAAATTGAAAAAAGAAAAAATTCAGGAGTTGTTCGAACATGATTTAGAATTTTATTTAGGAACTGGAATGGGGGTAAAAGAGTAATAATTTATAGAGTTAATAAAGGATGAAGTTACCTATTCAATTCGAGCCGATTTGAGACACCCTATGAAGTTTAGCCACATGTCACTATTTCAAAAGCTCCTAGGAGGGCAGAAATGCAATTGGAGCGCGCCTGGGTTTCGTAGGGTCGAGAGGGAGGTGGAATAACCGAAAAATATATAATATTTAGTAGGATATTAAAAAATTAATGAATCATTTTAAAACTGGAAAATGGGCTTTTGGGTTGGCCCAATTTTTAAATAAAAACGCAAATCCTCCATGTTTATGGATTAATAAAGGATCCAAATTTAATGGTTGGTGTTAATAGGTCAGAGAAAACCATTTAGGAATTATAATGGGAGATAAATATTAAAAAACGATACTGTTATAAAGAAAAAAAAATTATTTTTAAATTTGGAATTGGGCTCACGGTTTGGCCCAATTCATGAAAACTCATTTATTCCTCCATGAAACCATTGGAAACCGTCCAGAACAAAGAAAGAAAGGAAACTAAATGAAATTTAACTTCAAAATAAGTCAGGTATGTTACAATTCGCCCCACCATGAAAACATTCCATCCCTGGAAAGCTACCGAAAGTGCAGATGAGAAAACCAAACCCTACCGATAAACCAAGATGTACTCCCTTGCCAGGATTCTCTCCCAAAGGCCAAAACACCTCCAGTGATCAATTAAGGAAGTAATACTTCAAAACAAAAACATACACCACTTTCCAAAAACAATCATGCACATTATGGATTTATCCCAAAGGAAAAATCCTCAAACACTATCCGAACAAGACTCAAGCAATTCACCCAAACTAAAAATGACATCGAACAATGTTACACTTACCTTACTATAACTAAACCATTAGGAACTCTCCAATATCAATATTTACCGAAGGAAGATTTAGGTAGCTTGATAGATCTGAATGAGACTACCTAACACCAATCCATGACCACATATAAGTCTATGTTATTGGTATGGGGGTACAAAAATAGGCTCCCCACCATAAAAACCAACCATCTTAATCGGCCAGCATGGGCCAGTAGATAAAGACCCAAAAATACAAAGAGTTGGGATGACCACATGGTTAGTCTGCACTATTTGGGAAACCATGAACTAATATTGAGGATTCATATATCTACATGGTTTTCTGGGGCATGGTCACTACTAACCAAGTGAAAACCGTGTGGTTAACCTATCGAGCCAAACTTCATACCTTTCTCTAAAGACTCGATGGAAACCAATTGGGGAGGGAATAACATTGGGCGATGACATGGGTAAAAGGCCCTCCACCTATTTCCACCAAACCTGAACAACAGAAGAATGATGATGACACCATAGGTTTAAAATCTTCTTATCTTTCATACTGCGGATAGGACTTTGTACAAGGGTTTAAATGACACTGGGGTTTCCCTTGACTATGTGCTAGCTCTTCTCTGGGACATATGGCTGGAGCTCAAAATATTTATGCATCTATGACCTCGCAGTTAGGCAGTGGAAACCGCTATATAGAACTTCTTCATTCAATGTCACAAACAACTACACCACATAACCCGATGGGTTCATCAAGACATAACACACTCTATAACTCACATTACTAAATCCAAACACTTCACTGAAACACAGGATCAGAAGATGCACACACATCACACCTTGTTTCATTGGGTGAGAAACAATAGAAGGGAAGGACACGTATAAACACCTTACTCTGAGATAGAGGATTTTATGTTTTCCCAAGAGAGACACACTCCCAACATAACAGTGACTCTAATGGGATTGCATGAATTTCACCTTTATGGTCAATCAAGCACATGACATCACACGGCATCACAGAACATGCCAATTGTGACTGATATAAACAATGCATATAGAGGGACATTATAAAAAATCCCAAAACAACACACAATTCCAGAATGTGGCCACAATATCCCCACGTGACCACATTTCCCACACTGGTAGTTTAACATGAACTCCTTCTTCGTTGAGACTATGATGGACCGAGAGGACCTCTTCGAAACCATCCAGATACTCATCCATGCTAACAACCCAAGACCACTTGCACCTTAGGGAAATCTGAAAATTGAAGAAGTTGTGGTCTCTTGATACCTTCCATGATCACTCTCCCACTACAAGAGGATACAAAAACCCTTTAATGTAAAGGGTGTATACTCAATCTAAAAAGCACAAGAAAAATATTCCTTATATTGATCAACTTGAGGGTCTTCAAATGGTGAAACAATCCGGGTTTCACTTCAGTTGTGCACTAACCCTTAATGGGGTGTACCTTACCCAATGATTGATCCCAACGACCCAACCAAGATGGTCCATTGGTCAAGATATATGACAAACCAGATCCAAACACATGAAGGGAACAACTATAATGGCATTCAAAAACATTTTTCAGGAGAGACCACTAACCGTCCCTACAACACAGCTTACCGACCAAGCACAAACCCAAAACATAGATCAAACAGGAGAGGTTATTGGACTAAAAAAACATACGCCAATTTTTTTTTTCAAAAACCCATAATACAAACAATCCCAAACTATTTATCATCTCATCATGTTTTTCTTTAAAACCATTTCCTTGAAATCAAACAGTTCATCGGTAAGCGTATCGACCAATGGTACCCCATGGGCCTCACACATACATTTTTTTGTGCCACACTGGGAACCATCCTTATATCCGTCCTAGCACTAATCCAGTCATCCCATCAACCATCCATCATCCCATATAACCCCATGCATTTTTTCACTCATGGAAATAACAAAGGATAAAACAAATATTCTTTCCACTTTTGAAAACCAAACTGGTCAACCAACACATCCTTTTTCTCAAAACTTCTAACCATGAGATCCAAATCCCAATTCAAATATTACAAAAAACTTCATAAAGACACATCCATTTATACAAGAACTCAATTTCATGTTATTCACATCAATTTCAAAACATCCCATCCCCACAAAACACCCATTTGATAGTTTAGAAAACTCTATTAGAAACACTTTTTCAAAACCAACTTTAGTATAGTTTCTTCTTACAAAAGATGTGTAAGCACACCATTTTCCATTACAAAACTATTCAGAATATTCAGTTACACTATTTCATAAATCCAGACATTCCATATTTATTTTAAAAATTTTTCACAAAATCATTACACTTCTTAAACCCAAGTCACATTAAAACAAAAGTTCCATGATTTCAAAACGAAAGAACACAAGACAATGCGAGAGAAACTAGTTTCAGTGGGTGACATAGACATATGGTTATTGGCCATATTCCATTCACATCACTATCACAGAGAGTGTTCTAGGGAGTATCCCCATCTCCACGTGGCTTTCCAGGCCCTTCGAGATTATTGAGACCATTAACCCAACTCTCTTTTCATTTCCCCTAATCATCATTAAACTATGAAAACCAAAGGACTCCGAAAGGTCCCGAATTCCCATGGAAACTTGAATCATATCACGAGGTGTGGTGATCAGCCACACTACTCACAACTAAAATTCCACGTCCCAAAAATCCTAACTCCATACTATCCCAACTATTCCTCAAATATCATGACCCAAAGAGAGAAAACCTGCTCTGATACCGTTTTGTCACGAACTGAATCTGGTCGCCCCTAAAAACGGCACCAAACCCAGCCCGTGACATGTCCTAAAAGGTGTTCGCGATCCCCACAAGCTGTCACAAGTTCCAAGGTATCATAAAATGAGAATTGGGAATGATTTACCTGAGTTTATAAACGTAAAACGACAAAAGAATCCTGTAAAATGAATCTGGATTTTTCAAACCAAAAAATCTTTTACAAAAATTCAGAACTGAATTAAATAGCTTAAAACAACTCATCGAGGCTATAACAAAGGTAAAAAACCAAAATTAAATACCCCATGAACCATCATGGCATGGGGCACTGCCGTCAATCCATCTCCACAAGACTTCACCACCAAGGACCTGCTAGAAACCCGAAGCCCTGGAACAAAACAAACTGTACCCAACCTGCGACAAAAAAGTATCCAAGTTTACATATAGTCAATGGTGTGAGTAGGGTTGAGCCAATGCCCAGTAGGATTCAATCACTAAGATATTACATGCGAAAAACATTCAAAGACAAAAATCATGGAAGCTATCAAAAACATGTAATTTCTAGTTACAATTTCTATAAGATGCAACTTAAAAAATCATTTTTCAAGTGGGATAATTTAAATAATAAAAACTTTTAAAATATATACCAAGGATACTGAATATTCCATCCGCTCATACCGTATGCCGATGGTAAGCACAAAATATCTAGAGTGCACAAGCAATGTGAAATAACCCCTAGGCACTAGCTAGTTGTGGGTCCCAGGTGCCTCGTATCATAGTGAGAGTAACCATCACAAATATGTGTTCTCGTGCACGATAAACTTGTAGGGAACATACCCATAACCTAGTTGTCCCCAATCGTCATCATCATAATTTAGATAGAGTTGTAAGCGTCAATCTTGCTAAGTGAAACTAAGGCCAAACCCCACAGATTCACTAGCATACTAGTACACGTCCACCCACATAGATACCCGGGTATTCCCATTGTGCTCAAACAAGTTCAAAAAGTCAATGAATATACTATTCACAATAAAATATCATTTCCATATCATAAATTCACCAAACATCCCACATGTATACAACACAAGTCACAAAATTCTACTTTTCATACAAATTGATTTTGAAATATGACTCACACCAAAATAGCCCAAAACACTTATCAAATTTCATTAACACTTACACAAATTTATTAAAAAAATTATAAAACAATTCCAATATATTAAAACTCTCATTACAGCCCACTCACATGTTACATAACACCCTTTTTACCTTAAAAATCAAATCATCATCAAACTTATACGAAACAGCCAAAAAACAGGTTTTTCTCCAACATCACAACTTAATAAAATATTTCAGAAATTTAAAAAACATTCTAAAAATGTTTTACATGTTAAAACATCACTTCACCTTTCAAAACCCCATAATAGGTGAACACACATACAAAACAGTACATATGCACCCTTTTCCCACATTGTTTAACCAACTAAAACATTTACAATTTTCATAAAAAGAACCCAAGTGGTGTAAATATGTATTGCACACAAAACCCATTTCATAAACCTATATATAAGCCAGAAGCACCCCAATCCCATAACAAAATAGAATTTTCATACCAGTGAACACGTAATAATCCACATTCAAATTTTATATAATCACCATGAACAATATCACAAAAGATACCTGTGAGAACACACAAATCCATAAAACACTTTCATGGAGTATCACAAGGTTACACACATAAAACCCATTCAAAGACCCTCCTTTTTAGGCCCACACGACACTATATCATTACCCAACAAAAATTCTAATCCCATTTCAACAACTAATAAATAACTTCCACATTTTAAAAAACTACCATAAGAGATAGCACATGAAATATATTTTAAAAATACACTATTCAAAAAAAATGTATCTTTAATACCAAATGCTTTACTATTGCTACCAAAAATGGTTCTTTCATAATGAACAGAATATAAAAAACATGGCAAATTATTTAATCAAGCAAACTAACTCATCATTAAATGGTTACCCACATAATCACCTACCGAATGTGTCGAAACCCTAAAATATTGCGGTGAAACATCAACCGCACAACCGCCGCACCTCAAAGAAATTAAAAGAAACCTAAAACCTCAATTTTTCACCCAAAAGATAGTATGTTAGAACCTCATAACTAACTCTAACTTCTAGACTTTTTATAAATCAAGATCTATGGAAGAAAGCCTAAGTAATTTGTAAGAGGAAAGAAATGGACTCACTTACTTGTAGTATCCTGAATTAATCACTCCAAAACAATAGCTACTGAAATTTAAAACAACCAAAATTCAAGGGCTTTTTAGAACAAGATTTAGGAGGTCATTTAGGAAATGGAATGGAGGGTACAGAGTAAGAATTGACAGAGTTACGAAGGGATGAAGTTACCTCTTCAATTCTGGCCGATTTGAGACGCACTATGAATTTCATCCATATGTCTTGATTTCAAAGAGCTCCAAGGAGGGGGTAAAGGTAATGGTAGCGTACCAGGGTTTCCTAGGGTCAAGAGGGAGGTGGAATCACCCAAAAATACATTATATTTAATATGATATTAATATAGTAAAGAAATATTTCAAAACTAGAAAATGGGCTTTCGGGTTAGCCTAATTCTTAAATAAAAACCAAATCCTCCATGATTATAGATTTATAAAGGCTCCAAATTTCATTTTTGGTGTTAATATATTATAGGAGACCATTTAAGAATTGGAATGGGGGAAAATATTACAAAATGAAAAAGTTATAAAAGTAACAAAATCTATGTTTAAATCTGGAATTGGGCTCATGGTTTGGCCCAATTCATGAAAACTCATTTATTCCTCCATAAAACCTTTGGAAACCATCCAAAACAATGAATGAAATGAAAATAAATGAATCTAAACTTCAAAATAAGTCATGTATGTGACACTGATAGGACGGCATGTGTGGCCTAGCTGGCCATGAGTGGGAGGGGGTAGCCGCCCCCCCTGTTGCCAAACAGAACCGGCGCTAAGCGCCGAAAGAGGTGACCCGCAGGACCCTAGGTGTCCCACCTTGTTCAGATGGCCAAGCGGGTAGATGGATCTGCACCACCGATATGATACAATGATGCCGCACCCCTGATTCTTCCACCATGGTCAGCCCTGGTCACGACTCGCCTGTTCCGTGTAGCACGACGGCGCCGCGCTACCTCCACTATGGCCCGGCCAGGCTACAGCCCCCTGCTCTTTCACGTGGCGCGACGGCGCCACGCTCCTTCTGTGTATGTTCACCCACCTTGCTCCGCCATATCCCGCGCTAGCCAGGGCCCGGTTATCTGCGCGACACAATTGCGTCGCGCCCCTATGGTGACTCGGTGGCCTTTTCGCCACCGGTAACCTTCACGGCCGATCTGACACTGGCAGCCGTCGCTCCGCCTCCGTCGTCAAAAAATGAGGAATTGCGGGGGGTGTTTGGGCCATGTTCATGCGGCCCACACCCTCCGCATTATGATGTTATCAATTAGCAAGACACAACCAAATTTGAACACGATATGATTGGAAAAATAATTAATTCAAATCCCCTACATAGTTTTGATGAATGTTGGAGGTTGAACTATAGGTAAGGCGGACGTCGATTCGTTGACGTCGGGGAAGCGCCTAGGGTAGGATACCAAGGAAGAAACATCATCAGCATTCTTCAGGTTCAGCTCCTTCTCTTTTGGCTATATCTAAGATCACAGGAAAATTTTGTCATTCTTCGGTGGTGAGTGGCATTCTTCGTTGGAAGGATGAAATTCTCCAAGTTCTTCCAATCCCTCTATCTTGTTCTAGCAAATGAATTTCAAACCAAAATTACAAGTTATGCTAAAAAATTATTTATATGTTGTCAGAAGAATTCAAATGATTTCAAAATAATAAATTAAAAGAGAGAGTTCAAATAATTCATTATGTGGGTTGGCCCATTTAATTAGTGGGGGATTTTCATGGGTTTATCCCACTTTATGGTGAGTTACAAGGGGGTTAAAGCATGTGTGTTCCCCACATTAATTATCCTCACAAGGGAGGTTACGTGCGGGTGGGCCCCACCACCATAACCTCCCATGGGTGGTTATGGTGTGGTGGCCCCCACCTCAAACTACTTCCTAGATATTTTAACCACCAAAGATAAAATATAGCTACCCACTTATTTTTATTTAATTTTATTAAAATACCCAAAATCTAACATCCATTCTTGATAGAACACAACTTCTGTGATGGTCTTACTAAGAAATCACCGAATCTGCGAGTTCAAAAGTTCCCTTCGATTTTAGTTCTGATCACTGGCTCAAATGTTATAAAATCTCACTCGTACGTTTATTGAATGTACCTGAAGAAAACTATAGAAATTGATTCTGGGAACACCGGGACTCGGAATCAAGCACTGTCAGAAACTGTGGACTCGTAAAATTAACATGTATTTATGAAAAAAAGTTCCAAGGAAATTCCACTTCTTTACATTCTTTCCACCTTTGGGATTTACATCCCCATAAGCTACAACTCGAACGAAGTGAATAAATGAGGGTATTGAGAATGCATATAAACCTCCCGCTCCCATGTGCTCTCCTGGAGGTTCCCGTGTTGCCAGTGAACACGAACCAAAGGTATCGACTATCCATGAAGTACCCACTCCTGTCAATCCCCAATCTCCCCTGGAACCTCCGTGAATGTCACCCTGTCATCGATGTCCAGCTCCCCATTGTCGATGATGTGGGACGGTTCATGCACATATCTCCTCAGCTGAGATACGTGGAAGATGTCGTGCACCCGGTGCAACTGAGGTGGAAGTGCTAAGCAGTAAACCACCTCACCTACTCTACTATGAAATTGAAAGGTCAGATGAATCATGTAGACAACTTCACACATCATCCAAATCATAGTATATCTCATCGAGGTTAGACCCATATAAATATGTGGTCTCCATCCTCGAACTCTAGTGGTCTCTGTCTCCTATCAGCATATGACTTCTATCTGCTCTGTGCAGTCTTCAGCCACTCCTGGATGATCTGAACCTTCTCCTTGGTAGTCCGTATCATCTCTGGTCCCACTTGTGCTGACTCCCAAGGGTCTGTCCAGCATAGTGACGATCAACAAGGTTGACCATTCAAGGCCTCAAAGGGTGCCATACCGATGGTGGAATTATAGCTATAGTTATAGGAAAACTCTAACAATGGTAAGAGATCCTAAAAGATGCAACCTAAGTCAAGTAAACAAGCACGTAGCATGTCCTTGAGGGTCTGGATGGTCCTCTCAGTCATTCCATCAGTCCGAGGATGGGAGGCAGTGCTCAAGCGAAGTTGTGTCCTGAAATCCTCCAATAACCCCTTCCATAACCGTGAACTAAACCATGCATCACGGTCAGAGACAATTGAATATGATACTCTATGTAAACACAAAATCTTATGAACATAGTGGAGTCTCGTTCTCTCTACTAATCCATGCACTCTGATCGGTAGGAAGTGGACCGACTTGGTGAGTCAGCCAGCAATCACCCAAATGGAACTGTGACTCATTGATGTCCATGGAAGACCGGTCAAAAAGTCCATGGATATCCCATCCCAAATCCACTCTAGAACCTCTAAGGGATGAAACAATCCTGCTGGTACCTGGTTCTTCACCTTCACTTGCTGAAAAGTGAGGCACCGAGAGACGAACTCATCTACCACATTCTTCATACCTGTCTACCAGTTCTATCATCGAAGGCTCTGGTACAGCTTTGTCACTTTTTTATGTACCACAAGGGGGGATGTGTGGAACTACCTAAACACTTCCTATTGAAGTACCACTGGTACCATGGTACGTCCTATTAAGAGGATGACATGATCCCCACCTTCGGAAAATAAATCAGGTTCCTTCTTGTGGATATTTGAGCACATTGTATCTCACAGTCAGCGTCCCCACACTGCACCTCCCTGACTCGCTAAAGAAGAGGAGTAGTGACTGCAAGATAATGTAGAGAGGCTACTCCATCCCTATCCATATAGGATATCTGTTAGCCAGCTAACTGCTCTGTCTCCTCTCCTTGAAGCTGAATACCAGTCCTCCTGTTGAGAAAATCCTCAAAAACGTTTCCCTACGTAGGAGTATAGACTATCTCGAAGTCATATTACTGGAGGTACTCAAGACAACGACATTGTCTCATGTTCAGGTCCTTCTGAGTGACGATATACCCGAGACTCTTGTGATCGGATTACACGGTGAAGCGTTCACCCATCAGATAGTGCCGCCACAACATCAAGGTGAAGACCACATCTGCTAACTCTAGGACATGGGAAGTACAGTTCTCCTCATGCTATCTTAGCTACCGAGAACCATATGCGATCAAAAATTGTTCATGCATCATGACACACCCAAGTATGGTCCCGGATGCATCTAAGTATACTATGTAACCTATTCCATCCTCTAGAATCCTTAATATTGGGGCACTGGTCAGCCTCTACCTCAACTCCTGAAAGATCTACTAGCATCTATCCGACCACACGATGTGTTGCCGCTTCTTCATCAAGGCTGATTGTGGTGATGCATCTCTGGAGATGTTTGGAAAGAATCTCTAGTAGTATCCAGCCAAGCCCATGAATATTTGTACATCTGTCACACTCCTGGGTGGATCCTAAGCATGTACTGCCTCAATCATTTCATGATCCACTACAACTCCAGCCTCCGAGATGACGTGTCCCAAGAAGTGAACCTCTTGAATACAAACCTGGCACTTAGAGAGCTTAGGATAAAGATATTTCTCTCAAAGTGTGTCTAGTTCCACCTGTAAATGGTAGTCATGCTCCTCCTTAGTATTCGAGTAGATCATAATGTCGTTGATGAAGACTACGACAAAGCAATCGATGTATGGATAAAAGATATTGTTCGTTAGACACATGAACACTACTACATGATTGGTTATGCCGAAGGGCAAATTCATGAACTCATAGTGGCCGTACCGACACCTGAAGGTCATCTTATGCACATCCTCATGTCGAACTCTGAGCTAGTGATATCTTAATCTGAGGTCTATATTCGAGAACCATCGTGCTCCCTTGAGCTAATCAAATAGGTCATCAATCCTTGGGAGTGGTTACTTGTTCTTTATGATAACCTAGTTCATGTGATGGCATTCATCACAGAGCCTCAAGCTCCAATAAACATTCTTGGCGAAAAGAATTGGGGCTTCCCAAGGAGAAACACTGGTCCAGACGAATCTCTTCCCCTGCAAGTCCTTTAGATATATCCTCATATCATGAAGCTCGGTAAGAGCCATCCGATATGATAGAGTAGATATCAGGGTTGTCCAAGGCTACTAATCAATGTATTATTCCACCTCTCTACAAGGAGTTAGTCCTGGAACATCATTAGGGAAAAAATCCGCGTACTGGTCCACCACTATAGGGTAAATAGGACTCTCCGCATCAACTTCTCCAAGGGTAATGCAAGCCTACTGGTAAGTGATCGGCTGCACCATCCTACATGTATGTTTTTCCTACACTGCAATGGTTCCCTCCTCGCTGGTGAAGGTGAACCTGGTCCCATCCTTGCGAACACACTGGACATTGTGCCTAATACAATCGTTCTGAGCATGGACTGTAGATAACCAGTCCATACCCAAGATGGTGTTTTAAGGCCTCAACGATTCTACAAGTATATCCCATCCAAAGCTATCACCTTCTAGAATAAGATTACTCTATTGTAACCAGTGTGTAATTGTTGAGTCTGCTCTCATAGGAGTCTCTTGCCATAAGGATCGAGCCAACGACTCTGTCAGAATCTCCGAGATCTGAACGCAGGTAGTGGATATGAATGAATGAAAAGAACATGTTTCTATAAGAACTATAGCTAAGTTTGAGTAGAAAAAAATAGTACCTATAATCATCTCGAGAGCGCCATGGTCGTAAGGCTCAGTTTCCTGAAGATGAGCTCTCCCCTATCCACCTGCTCCCTACAGTCGGGGTGGACCTCATGGTGGTGGTGGTGGCAACACCTCGAAACATCATCCACCACCAGCTACTTGACCAGATCCTCTTCTACATCTGCCTATGCCTTTTGAACTACCTCGATTAAATCTATGACTCCTTCTGGGAGGTCCTTCTACAATCGGCTGATCATCTGAACAGCTTGTCGGATAGTCATGAGCCATTTGACCCTGCCCGCCGCATTATTAACACTACCTGCTCCTGGTAGGTAAGTCACTACCCCGGGTGCCCTAAATAAAAGATCATGAGTCATATAGTTGTCAACCCGTGGGTCTGGTCCTCTTGGAACATTGTTTCATCTTTTTACTACCAGCTATAGAAGATTCTACTGCATGTCAACTAGTAGTGGGTCTTTCTACTGGTGTCTACTCAGCAAGGAAACTCTCCACTAGGTGGGATCTCTCTAACACCCCTTCTTGAATTGGGATTCTAAGAGAGATCATTAATGCCCTGATCTCTCACCTAAGACCCTTCTCGATGGTCTGGGCCCTGATGAATGGGTCTCATACGATATCATTGAAGTAGCACGAGAGGTCTGTGAACCTCGCTGAGTATTGTGCTACTGTCATGTTGTTAGGGTGAAGAAGAAGTAGCTCATGTATCTGCACCGCATGAAGGGTGGCTAATACAAAATCTACCCGGAAGAGGCTATCGATGTCTATCCAGAGTAGTGATTCCCCTTCATGAACATAGAGAATCAGGCTCCACCATCTTCCTAATACTTCCTGAAGGAGACTCGTAGTAAGGATCACCAAAAGGTCTTCTGGTGTCCCTACCTATAAGGCCCTAGCCTTAAATCTTACTTAATCATGAGTTATTACAAGATTACACATTGGGGATCTTTTCATGTTTAGTGTTTTAGAGAATTAGATCATGAAACTTGCATTACATTCCACATTTAAACAAAGTGGTTACATAAAAGGCAATATTCATTCTTCCCATCAACGAAAACATATTCAAAATAAAACATGGATTCATTCTTGACACATCCGTCACACTATCATTACATCATGTACCTTTCCCATGACTTGTGAAAAACATTTCAAAAACTTGGGATGAGCTTAAAAAGCTCAGTAAGGGTTATAAAAATATGGAAAGGAAACATGAGTTCAAATATACATTAGAATGAAATCATACTATACCCATAAAACATAGGCACTTTAACATACCTAATAAAATCGTGAATAAATCATAGAAATCATAAGACATAAATGGTATCTTGAGGCATTCATAACATTCTTACGTAGGGAGTAAACCTCTTTGTTACGGTTGGAATACCCACCACAGTATATTCCCAAAATCTCTTCAGAGAAACCATAACGTTTCACTCCTTCGTGGTACACAATGCATTGGAGAGCTATATCGGGATCACCTCCCCTACGTTTATCACAGAACCACCCATCTTCATAATAATGACCAAGAACCACAACATTATCGTATCACATAAAACATGCATAAAGGAAACATAACAATTCCATATTTCAATCACATGATATCAATCAAGCACATTGATATAATAAAAACATTATGAAAACCCTTTTCAATACCAAAATAAAAGAAAATTAAAACATGGTATTTATTTTTCTTTTAAAAAAAGGTATGGCTTGTAGAGGATGTCGAAACTCAAATAATGGTCACGACGGCGGAGAAGTCGTTGTCGCCACATACGTACGACAAAAACATTCCCTTTTATCGTTTAATAAACACTTCCTATAAAAATGATTACTTTTGAATAAACATAAAAGTCAAAGGGGTTTATACACCGTATAAAATAAGGTTCTGTATAAAACAGAATATGCCTCAATGAAAGGAGATTGAGACGAATTCCCTTACAAAGACGATATCCTTGTTTTAAGGATAAATCAACTACATAATTATGTGTGAAAAATGAATACACAAAATATAACTGAATATTAAGTGTAAAATAATCAAAGGTCATTCACACATATTAAAAGGATGAAATATTCAATAACTACATGTTGAATCCAACGAAATCTAAATTGGGTTATGAAGTTCCCTTGACAGCATAACGGTGTCACATCAAAATGAGTTGATGAGAGATTAAAAAAAGGGTATCTCATAACATGGACATAAAATTTACATAAATAAGGATATATGAGAACATATCCCAACATAACAATATGTAAATTAAAAGACCCAACAAAAGAAGTCTTTTAAAAAGAGGAGGGTGAAAGGTTCCCTTACCGACTTGGGTATCTTTCGAAACATACATCTCGTGAAAGAAGGACAATACAAAATTGATGAAAATACACATAAAAGAATGTATATTACACAATGATTAAAATAATGGGCAGTACATACACCACTCAAAGGAAATTATGGAAAATGTAGCATAAATATCACGGGAATAAAAGTGAGATGAAAAATCCCTTACGAAAACTCGGTAGCCTAACGACACAACATAAAACATACAAAATTGGATTGATGAGATCAAATAGGGTATCTCATCATATTAACTTAGAGTTTATAGAAAGATTAATATAAAAGAACATCCCCCAACATAACCAATAGGAGCTTAAAATAATTGACATAAAGGAAAGTACTTAAAAAGAAAGAGAGAGGTTAGATCTCTTACGAAAATTCGGCAGCCTAACGGCGCCAATCAAAACATCCAAAATGGATTGATGAGAGAGAATAGGGTCTCTCATCACATGAACATAAAAATTACAGTAAGAATAATACAAAATAATATACCAATAACAAGAAATATGAGCTTTAAAAGGAATGGCATAACAGAGTGTACTTAAAAAGAAAGAGTGGAGTAGGATCCCTTACCTCAAGTCCAACTTGTCTTGTTCGTTTCTTTATATTCCTGAATAACAAACTTTGGTCAATTAATAATTTCTTAAGTACCTCGTTTAGATATTATTATTCAGTTCATATCACATATTATAATGTTATAATAATTGTTTAATAATGTTAGTTCATATCATACGTTTTTGTCGCTGTTTGGTACATGAGTCAAAAATGAACTTGTTTGAAAAAAGATTGCCCATGTAGTTATATGTAAATAATTTACAGAATAGTATTAATGATTAAAATATCATATATATCTAGTAAACATTCAATTTATACTATTCCATATCATTTGGAGATAAAAAATGAAAAGCATCGTTCATGGAGACGGTAGGCCGTACGTACGCATGAACGCTACATTCATTTTTTGTCATATTAATGGAATTAAAATAAAATGAGAGCGATATATTTATGTTATAAATCCAGAATGATATCAATAATTTAAATGTAATATATTACATATATTTCCATTATATATATGTACTTATAATATTACATAACATTTTGAGATAAGAAATGAAATGTACCGTTAATGGAGACGGTAAGCCGTACGTACGCATGAACGCTACTTCCATTTCTATTTCATATTTAATGGAATTAAAATATAATGATACATAATAGTATTTTAATTACAATGTGGTATCATATATAATATCATTAAATATATTCTTTATACGTACGAAATATGGTATTAACAAATCAAATCACTTTGAGGGGGCAGTAGTCCGCACTTTCTTAAATGAAGATATCACGTTTACCCATAATGGAAACCATAAAGTTATGATATAAATAAAAAATACAGAAGATTAAGTAAAACATAAACATATTATATATCATATATAAATATAGTGTCATCTTAATGGCCACCTTTGATGGTGTTAGAATAATGTTGAACAATCATCGTTTCGGGAGGCAGAAATTCTCCATCCACGGAAACAGTATGTTCATTAACCATTATATGTAGGTGTGTGTAAGTTTAGCTCGAATACATCTTATAACAACATCCTAGTATATTGAAGATTCTTGATTTGTTACAAAATAAATGAATAAAAAGAGTTTATGGGGTTGGAGAAGAAAAATAAAACAAAAGAACACAAGTGAAGACATTACCTTAAAATCAGGGAACTCCCTGTGGTTTGAGCACAAAGGCTTCCTTGGGAAGACATATGCCCAAAGTGAGGCATCAAGGAGTAATATAGGGAAGTGGAGAGACAAAATGGGAAGGTTTGGGCGAGCCAAAGGCTTTGGGAGTGTGGGTAAGGAGGTAGAGTTGGAGGCCTTTTATAAGAGGAGAGGAGGGGCACTCTTGTAATGTTACAAAATGTTACTTTATTTTCAAAAGATTTTCTGATTTTAAAGGTCCCACATTGATTTATTTCTAGGATAAGGTGATAGTGGTTCTAAATCAACTCATACAATAGGTTTTGTACATGTGTAGGTCTTAGATATTACATTATCTTTCCATTTTATTTAAATCGTTAAATAATGAGGTCATCGCTGCATCATCATGATGTCGTAAATAATTTAATTTATATAATGTCTAAAAATTATAAAAAAACTACTATGGTGTAGGAAATCTTTTTAGATTTCCAATTAATATTTATAGTCAAAAATATTACTTGTATAACCCCATGTAAAAATTGTTTGAGTAAAACATCTCATGTTTGTGTCATTTTTACTTTAACATTAAATAAAAAGATATTTATGTCATTTTCCAACCAAAGTGGCTCCATGGGGTCCCCAAGTTGACCCATTGATTTTCTTTGTCGACCATGACACATCCAATGAGGGTAGGACATGTGTCTAGGTCATTTAATTTTATTAAAACATTATTCTTTCCATAAACTACACTAATTACCTCTAATCGCGATTAAAAACTTAATAAGTTACTATTCACCAAAAAATTATTTTTATCCCATTGAACCACATTTTACTTCTTAATTACAACCATGTATGTCGGTTTTTTGAAATTCAAAACACAAAGATGGAAAAATTTCATTTAAAAGGAAAAATCAGTTTTTATAAGTACCACTTAGTGGTTTCACTATTCATCAAAAATTGAGGTTTTTCAGAAAAATCCCAAAAAAATCACCAGAAGATATATTTGATATTCCAAATTAAAAAATGAAGTATATTTTACAAAATTCAAAACATATGAGTGAAATTAATTAAATTAATAATTAATTCCCGTTGTCAGAGAAAATAGCGTGTATATATGAAACAATAAGTATCAAAAGATTGACTCTGGTTTAAGTCTGATTTCAAGGTGAAATTAATTCCAAAGACCACTATTGGATTTAATGGTAAAAATATATTATAATTTCACTTTAAAACAAATTCAAAAGATAATCCAATCATATAATTAAATTAGATTAAAAATAGGTTTTGATTTAAAATACAACATTTTACAATATTCATTAAAAAAAGAACTTTTTCTGAAAGATACCAAAAATTTACACAAAGTAAATTTTGATGTCCCAATTCTTAAGAAGAGTTTTATTTGGTCCAATAGAGTGTATAAGAGTGAAAAAAACTATATTTAATGATTGTTCTCCATCAAAAGGCAATAAGTGAACCTTTAGTGAAAACTCTGGCATATATGCCTAAAATTGAATTCTTTCCGTATTTTAAGCCTTTATCTTTTATTGGATAAATGTAAAAACATTTAAAAACATATATAATCATATTTAAGTTTTTTCTATCCATTACCACCGATACAACGGCTACATGTTGACTACCATTTAAAATAATGTTATTTTATTATTAGAGTGCAACGTAAGATTCCCAAGAAAATCGTTGTTGTGTGTTGGGTACGCCATCGAGCATAGCGTCCCCTTTAAAGTCATATTAATATTTTATTCACAAATATGGATAAATATGAAAATTTAATATTCTTTATTTACCTGGGGTGTTACATACTTCCCCCCTTTTGGGAATTGTGTCCTCGCAATTTTTAAAATTGAACTTGGAAACATCTTTGAAAGTCCCACATCGGAACAAGAGTCGGTAAAACAATCACTTTAAAATAAAGGAAGATAAGTACAGAGGTCACCCGAGATAACCCATACTAGGACTCCATGTAGAAAAACATGTAAATGGAAGAAAAAGCAAGGGTCATGTTCTTGAGGGAGACTGATAGTAAACATGTCTAGGAGAAAGTTAACCATAAGAAAATCACAAACTTGTGATGGGTTAAACGTTATTCGATTCCCCAGTAAGAAAAGTTAATAGACAACATTTTTGTTTTATGTTACTTTTTATTGAGGAATTTATTCATAAGGAAACATAATCACTTATCATGTTGGCTTTCAACTTTTACTAGATTCCTTAATAAAACTCATATTTTTTTCCAAAAGACGAGTATTTAGGGAGACTTGTTCGCATTAAGAGTACTATAATCAACTTCTAGAGAATCACCTAATCCACCAAAGAGAACTATATACATCCCATATCTTTAGACCTTAACCAAAACCAAAACCAAAAAGGTTAGTACAAGGTCAGATAATCCGGAAAATGATAACCCCTTAAAAAAAATCTATGCTTAATCTCTAAAATTTGTCCAACAAAACCCAAAGTTCAACGAGGACCATCTGATAAACAATTTGTCCATAAAATTATTCAATGTAATCCAATCTAATATTGAAACCCAAATATTTTACGGATTTAGTCACATATTCTTCCACGTTAAATCGTAACATTTATCTCCAAACAACATTAGTTGCTCCTAAAGTCTCGTATTGAAATGTATTTAACCTAATCCCATATCCTCCATGATAGGTTAATCATTTTCATAAATAACCCAAAATCAACTTACTCTTAATTCATAAAATCATATAACTAAAAAGAATCAGTCAAACAAACCAGGGACTTCATGTAGTCCAGTGGTAAGCGATAAATACCAGTCGTACTTTGGTTGTGGGTTCGATTCTCGCAGCTTTGTCCGAAGCAACAGGTAGTCACACGGTCTGTGTGTTGTCCTTATTCCAAAACTATATAATTCTCAAATCATTCCCCAAAAAGAGATAAAATAATAAAAAATAACCATAACATAATTTAACAGCAATTTTATCTCATGCCTTTCACTTCCATCATAACATATAGAAAACCATAATTACCTCAAAAGTAAGGATCATATAAACTCTAATGGTTACCTTTATAATTATTACTTGAACTTCCACATCGACTGGTCATCTCATACATGATGCATTAAAGATCATACCAAGGTTCAAGTGGTTGATCATGACTCCTTGATAGTTGGATTAGAACACCCACGAGTTTCCTCATTGAATCCCCCATTTTATCTAGTATCATAATCATAGAACCACCACAGTTTCCATCAAACCTGTTGTCTCTTTGGTGCCTGCTAGATCCATCCATTCACTAAAAATAGAAATGTCAGTGTGATTATATCAACAAAACCATCATTTACTAATGAGGAAGGTAAACAATAAGATACATTTACTCATTCAATTTATCTAAAACTAGGACACTTTCTGAAATCCTAACCATTATGGTGATGCCACTTATGCTTAAAGAATACCCTAACCTCTAATGTTATCTAAACTGACCTTTGATACCAACTATAAGGCCCCAGCCTTAAACCTTACTTAATCTTGATTTATTACAAGATTACACATTGAGGATCTTTTCAGGTTTAGAGTTTTAGAGAATTAGATCATGAAACTTTCATTACATTCCACATTTAAACAAATTGGTTACATTAAAACAGTATTCATTCTTCCCATCAACGGAAACATATTTAAAATAAAACATGGATTCTTTCTTGACACATACTTGACACTATCATCACATCATGTACCTTTCCCTTGACCGGTGAAAAGCATTTCAAAAACTTGGGATGATCATAAAAAGCTCAGTAAGGGTTATACAAATATGGAAAGGAAACATGAGTTCATATATACATAAGAATGAAATCATACATTACCCATAAAACATAGGCACATTAACATACCTCATCAAATCATGAATAAATCATAGAAATCATAAGACATAAAAGGTAACTTGAGGCATTCATAACATTCTTACGTAGGGAGTAACCCTCTTGGTTACGTTTGGAATACCCACCACAGTATATTCCCTAAATCTCTTCAGAGAAACCTTATCGTTTAACTCCTTCGCGTTACCCAATGCATTGGAGAGCTACATCGGGCTCAACCGCCCTTAGTTTATCACAGAACCACCCATCTTCATAATAATTCCCAAGAACCATAACATAATCGTATCACATAAAACATGCATAAAGGAAACATAACATTTCCACATTTCAATCACAAGATATCAATACAACACATTGATATAATAAAAACATCATGAAAACCATTATCAACACCGAAATGAAAGAAAAGTAAAACATGGTATTTATTTTTCTTTAAAAAATAATGTATAGCCTATAGAGGAAGCCGAAACTCAAATAATGGTCACGATGGTGGAGAAGTCATTGTCGCTGCATACATATGACAAAAACATTCCCTTTTGTCGTTTAATAAACACTTCGTATAAAAAAGATTCCTTTTGAATAAACATAAAAGTCAAAGGGGTTTATAAACCGTATAAAAGAAGGTTGTGTATAAAACAGAATATGCCTCAATGAAAGGAGATTGAGACGAAGTCCCTTACAAAGACGGTATCCTTGGTTTAAGGATAAATCAATTACATAATTATGTGTGACAAAAGAATACACCAAATATAAGTGGATATTAAGTGTAAAATAATCAAAGTTCATTCACACATATTAAAAGGATGACATATTCAATAACTACATGTTGAACCCAAAGAAATCAAAATTGGGTTAAGATGTTCCCTTGATATATAGCCTAACGACGTCACATCAAAATGAGTTGATGAGAGATTAAAAAAGGGTATCTCATCACTTGGACAAAAAATTTACATCAATAAGGATATATGAGAACATATCCCAATATAACAATTTGTAAATTAAAAGACCCAACAAAATAAGTCTTTTAAAAAGAGGAGGGTGAAGGGTTCCTTACCGACTTGGGTATCTTTCGAAACATACACCTCGTGAAAAAGGAAAATACAACATTGATGTAAATACTCATAAAAGAAAGTATATTACACAATGAGTAAACTAATGGGCAGTACATACTCCACTCAAAGGAAATTATGGAAAATGTAGCATAAATCTCACAGGAATAAAAGTGAGATGAAAAATCCCTTACGAAAACTCGGCAGCCTAACGACGCCACATAAAACATACAAAAATGGATTGATGAGATCAAATAGGGTATCTCATCATATTAACATAATTTTTATAGAAAGAGGAATATAAAATAACATCCCCCATCATGACCAAGAGGAGCTTAAGAGAAGTGACATAATGGGGAGTACTTAAAAATAAAGAGAGAGGTTAGATATCTTACGAAAATTCGGCAGCCTAACGACGCCACTCAAAACTTACAAAATGGATTGATGAGAGAGAATAGGGTCTCTCATCACATGAACATAAAAATTACAGTAAGAGTAATATAAACTAATATCGAAATAACATGAAATATGATCTTTAAAAGGAATGACATAAAAGAGTGTACTTAAAAAGAAATAGTGGAGTAGTATCCCAAACCTCAAGTCCAACATGTCTTGTTCATTTCTATATATTCCTGAATAATAAATGTTGGTCAATTAATAATTGCCTAAGTTCCTCCTTTATAGATTATTATTCATTTTATATCACATATTATAATGTTATAATAATTGTTTAATAATGTTAGTTCATATCAGAAGTTTTTGCCGATGTTTGGTACATGAGTCAAAAATGAACTTGTTTGAAAAAAGATTGCCCATGTAGTTATATGTAAATAATTTCCAGAATATTATTAATGATTAAAATATAATATATATCCTGTAAATATTAATTTTATAATATTCCATATCATTTTAAGATAATAAACGAAACGCATCGTTCATGGAGACGGTAGGCCGTACGTACGCATGAACGCTACTTTCATTTTTGTCATATTAATGGAATTAAAAAAAATGGGAGATATATATATATATGTTATAATTCCAGAATGATATCCATAATTTAGATATAATATATTACATATATATCCATTATATATATGTACTTATAATATTACATAACATTTTGAGATAAGAAATGAAATGTACCGTTCATGGAGACGGTAAGCCGTATGTACGCTACTTCCATTTCTATTTCATTTTTAATGGAATTAAAACATAATTATACATAATAGTATTTTAATTCCAGTATGGTATCATATATAATATCATTAAATATATCCTTTATACGTACCACATATGGTACTAACGAATCAAATCACTTTGAGGGGGCGGTAGTCGCGTTTACCCATAATGGAAACCATAAAGGTACTCCATTAATGAAAAATTCAGAAGTTTAAGTAAAACATAAACATATTAGATATCATATATAAATATAGAGTAATATTAATGGACACCTTTGAAGGCGTCAGAATAATGTTGAAGAATCATTGTTTCGAGAGGAAGAAATTCTCCATCCACGGAAATAGTGTGTTCTTTAACCATTAGATGTAGGTGTGTGTAAGTGTAGCTAAAATACTTCTTATAAAAACATCCTAGTATATTAAAGATACTGGATTTGTTACAAAATAAATTAATAAAAAGAGTTTACGGGGTTGGAGAAGCAAAATAAAACAAAAGGACACAGGTGAAGACATTACCTTAAAATTGGGCAACTCCCTTTGGTTTGAGATCAACGGCTTCCTTTGGAAGACTTATGCCCAAAGTGAGACTTCAAGAAGTAAGATAGGGAAGTGTAGAGACAAAATGGGTAGGTTTTGGCCGATCCAAAGGCTTTGGGTGTGTGGGTAAGGAGGTAGAGGTGGGGGCCTTTTATAAGAGGAGAGGAGGGGCACTCTTGTAAAGTTACAAAATGTTACTTTATTTTCAAAAGATTTTTGGATTTTAAAGGTCACACAATGATGTATTTCGAAGATAAGGTGATAAGGGTTCTAAATACACTCATCCAATAGGTTTTGGACAAGTGTAGGTCTTAGATATTACATTATATTTCCATTTTATTAAAATCATTAAATAATGAGGTCATCGCTGCATCATCATGATGTCATAAATAATTTAATGTATTTAATGTCTAAAAATTATAAAAAAATTACTATGATGTATGAAATATTTTTATCTTTCCAATGAATATTTATAGTCAAAAATATGACTTGTATAATCCCATTTAAAAATTGTTTTAGTAAACAATTGCATGTTTGTTTCATTTTTACTTTAACATTAAATAAAAATATATTTATGTCATTTTCTAACCAAAGTGGCTCCATGGGGTCCCCAAGTTGGCCCATGGATTTTAATGGTCGTCCATTACACATCCAATGAGGTTAGGACATGTTTCTAGGTCATTTCATTTTATTATAGCATTATTCTTACCATAAACTACACTAATTACCTCTAATCGCGATTAAAAACTTAATAAGTTAATATTCACCAAAAAAAATTTTGTATCCCATTGAACCACATTTTTCTTTTTAATGACAACCATGTATGTCGGATTTTTGAAATTGAAAACACCAATATGGAAAATTTTCATTTAAATGGAAAAATCAGTTTTTATAAGTACCACTTAGTGGTTTAACTATTCATAAAAAATTTAGGTTTTTCATAAAAATCCCAAAAATTCACCCTAAGCTATATTTGATATTCCAAATTCAAAAATGAAGTCTATTTTAAAAAATTCAAAACATATAAGTCACATTAATTAATTTAATAATTAATTCCCGCTGTCAGAGCAAATAGCGTGTTTTTATGAAACAATAAGTATCAAAATAATGACACTAGTTTAAGTCTGATTTCAAAGTGAAGTTAATTCCAACGACCACTATTAGATTTAATAGTAAAAATATTTTATAATTTCACATTAAAAAAATTCAAAAGATAATCTGATCATATAAAAAAATTAGATTAAAAAGAGGTTTTGAATTAAAATACAACATTTTACAGTATTCATTAAAAAAAGAACTTTATCGGAAAGATACCAAAAATTTACAAAAAGTAAATTTTGATGTCCCAATTCTTAAGAAGAGTTTTATTTCGTCCAAAATAATTTATAAGAGTGAAAAAAAACTATATTTAATTACGGTTCACCATCAAAAGGAGATAAGTGAACCTTTAGTGAAAACTAAGGCATATATGCCTAAAATTGAATTATTTCTATATTTTAAGCCTTTATCTTTTATTGGATAAATGTAAAAACATTTAAAAACATATATAATCATATTTTAGTTACTTTTATCCATTCCCACCAATATAATGGCTACATGTTAACTACCGTTTAAAATAATATTATTTTATTATTAGAGTGCAACGTAAGATTCCCAAGAAACTCGTTGTTGCGTGTTGGGTACGCCATCGAGCATATCGTCCCCTTTAAAGTCATATTAATATTTTATTCACAAATATGGATAAATATGAAAATTTCATATTCTTTATTTACCTGGGGTGTTACACTACCAGCTTGAAGACTCTCACCACAGCCTCCAGATAATCCTTAGCCGCATGTGGGTTCATCTATCTCCGAAACATGGGTGGCCTCTGGTGATGGAACACATGCAACACGATCAATTGGTGTTCATCGTCTACTGATGGGGCTGGTGGCATGGGTGGCCCAATAGGTAGTGGTACTGTTGGTGCCTCCGTTGGTTCCTCAACTGGAAAGGGTCCCTGCATCGAATCCTCATTTCTCGGGGGTATATTAAAGTGTACAACTCTCAGGGCTCTATGTGGAGGCGTCCTAAAAGAAACAGATGTGACATTATTAAAATAATATACCTGGTGAGCTGACCTGGTTGAGCTGGTTTAAGAAAACTTGTAATGACATGAACACAATAAGTGTCTTCGTTAACTATGTCTGAAATCAGTAGTCAGTGTCCTGGTGTAAGGATACATCAGCTTCCCACACAAACACTAGACTCCTTGACCTAGAATCCACACTTAGTACCCATAACACTATTACTTCACAGAAAATAATGATCAGAGTCCTACATCTTGCAGTAGAACCAGACCATCTGATACAAATTTATCACGACCCGTCCTCAGGACTCTTGTCGTGTATACCCCAAGCCCGCCTTTCATAGGCCATGGGTGGTGACTAGTAGGAAATTGGTAAATCCCTATATTGGGAAGGCATTTCATTTACAAAAAGTAAACACACACAATCAAATTACACAACTTGTAGCAAAACACTAATCAATAGTGTATACAAAAGAAGTGCTGGAAAGTAAAGGGGCTGGAAATAGAAGCCCAACAACAAAGTACACGTACAACAGGAAGAAAATAAAACTGAAAGAAAATACAAATGAAAAAGGGAAAACCAGCTTATAGTTAAAGAGAAGCTTCGGGATCATCCTCTGGGGATCCTACATGAGGTGTAGGTATAGATGGACACCTCAACACTCATGTCTATCAGACTCCTCTGTGTACCATCTCGTTGTAAGGTCCACCTATGGGTACCATCCAGTCCTGGAACTCTCAGCCTCCTTCAGTGTTGTCTGTTGTCTGCATCCAATACAATGAGGTGCAGAATAGCCCGTGCAGGGGTGATTATAATGATACTCGGTAGGAACCCCGGAACCCTCAAGGTATCACACTATCCCACAATGATAATCAAAAAGTAATTATACAACGGATAACCCTTACCTAATTATTTTCCAAAACATATAACTATGTTATCTAGAAACCCATCTTAACCATGAGGTATAAAAAATTCACTGACTCATCTCAAAAACAATATTTTATTCTTTGGGTGGTAACATGTAACACTCCCTGTCAAACTATCAAAACCTTTACTAGTGTTGTACTTTTTCTTTATAGAGTACTGTGGGCATACCATGTCACACAGAGGTGCATCCCACTTTCATGAACTACTGTGGAACTCCTCCTATCGAGTAACGTGGGTCTGCTGCATCACATAGAGGCGCTACTCACTGCGGGTCTGTCACACTCACACGTAGGCGATCCCCCTCGTAGCCTGTTGCGGTACTCCTCCTGTCAAGTACGGTGGGTCTTCCACATCACACAAAGGCACTCCCCAATGTGGTTCCTCCACATTCACATAGAGGCACTCCCCGACCGAGCTAGTCGAAACACTCCGAGTCGAAAGGTTATCAGTCGTCTGGTATGAGCCAGCTACTAGGTCGTCGTACTCTCTCATATCGTCACCGGAAGGATCAAATCTACGAGCTACTTTTAGAAACTCTAAGTGTGACTAAGTCTCATGTAGATGTATCACAATGGACTTCCACTTCATAGAGGTCTCAATGAAACAGATGAAACGTCAATTGGATGCCCAGTCTGTGGGTTATTGGCATTTCCGTTCCAGGGGCCCAGTTGTATTTTAGGTTCAAACTAACCCGGTCATACCCCAATAGTGTCCAAACCTCATATAGAGTATTCAAAAAGAACTATCTCGCTCTAGGATTTTCTTCACCGTAGACGGTTCAGTGATCAAACATCATTAAACCTTGATATGTGTGGAAAAGTGTAATCGGATCAAACGGATCCGGGTCCGGTCCGACCCAATCGGACCGACCCGACCCGACTAGGGTATGGACTGGCGTCTGACCCAGGATGAGTGTCCGACCAAGACCAAGAGGGTAGAACGAGCAGAGTAGGCGGCCTGACATGACAGCGGCCCAGCCCGAGAGGGGCCCAACCCGATTGTGGCCTGACCCGAGAGGGTGGCCCGGCCTGGCGGCCCACGTAGTTTGGCTGGCGGTCCCGCACGGCCTGGGGGGTCGGCTGGCCTGTGTGGCCTGGTTAGCTAGCCCGCGTGGACCGATTGACTGGACTGCGTGTCCTGGCTGGGCAGGCGTGTGAGGGGGTGTCGCACCCCCTGTTGCAGAATGGAACCCGCGCTATGCACCAGTTCAAGTGACCCGCGGGACCCTAGGGGTGCCGCCTTGTCCAGCTGGCCGAGCGGCCAGCCTGTTTCGCACCACCAACGCAGCGTGACAACACTACATTTCCTCCACCACTGCCCGACCTGGTTTTGGCCCCCAACTCTACCGCGTGGCGCGACTGCGCCGCACTCCTCTAGCGACCGTCTGACTGCCTTGCTCTGCCATAGCCCGCACTGGCAGCAGCCCGGTTCATTGTGTAGTGTGATGGTGCCACGCACCTTTGGCGACCCAGAGGACTTTTCACTACCATTTTCCTTCGTGGTCGGCCTGACACAGGCCGTCATCGCTCCGCCTCTGTCGTCAAAAAATGAGGAATTACGGGGGGTGTCAGATCGTGTTCATGCGGCCCACACCCTCCACATTATAATGTTATTAATTGGAATGACACAACCATATTTGAACACGGAAGAACAGAAACACGAATTAATTCAAATCCCCTACCTCATTTTGATGAACATTTGTGGTAGAAGGAGAGGTATGGCGGATGTTGATTCGTTGTCATCGGGAAGCGTTTGGGTAAGAAACCATGGAAGACACGTCGTATTCATTCTTCACGGTCGGCATCTACTCTTTTGGCTAGGTCTAATATCGAAGGAAATTTTTTTTTCATTCTTCAGTGGTGAGTGGCGTTCTTCAATGTATGTATTAAATTCTACAAGTTTTTCCAATCACTCATTCATGCTCCTCCTGATGAATTGCCAAAAAAATAATGGGTTATGCTAAACCATTATTTAATTGTTGGAAAATGAATTAAAAAGGATTCAAAATAATAAATTAAAATATAGAGTATAATTAATTCATTATGTGGGTTGGCACATTAAATTTGTGGTGGAATTTAAAGGGTCTCCACAACTTTACGGAGTGTTATAACAGGGATAAAGCTAGTGTGTTCTCCACGTTAAGTATCTTCCCAAGGGAGGTTATGTGCGGATGGTCCCTACCACCATAACCTCTCATGGTAGGTTGTGTTGTGGTGGCCCCCACCTCTAACCACCTCCTAGATATTTTAACCAACAAAGATAAAAATAAGCTACTCATTTATTTTTATTTAATTTTATTAAAATCCCTGAAATATAACTTCCATTATCGAGAGAACGCAACAACAGTGAAGGTCTCAATAAGCAATCACTGATGTTGCAAGTTCAATAGTGACCTCAGATTTCAGTTCCAAGCACCAGTTCAAAAGTTATAAAATCCCTCTCCTACGTTTACTGAACGTATTGGAACAAATTGTTAGAATTTTATTTTGGGAACAATGGGCCTCGGAATCAAGCACTGTCAGAAACTACGGACTCGTAAAATTCACATGTATTTAAGAAAAAATATTCCATGGAAATTATGGGTATTTACAATAATGATGGAAAATTCTATCTATTTAATCAATTTTCATCAGGGATAGAATGAAATGTCACAATAAATCAATTATTTTCGTGGTATCGATCTTTTATTAATAGGGATATTGAGTATTATACACCCTAAGGCTCATAAATATGTTCAGGTTTTTTGATCGCCTATTAAATCATAGGTTTTTTTTCTAAAGCACTCATCTAATGAAAAAATAAGGTATTGGGCTGTGATAGAGGAGATTAATATGGAATAAAATGATGTGTCATATACTCATTATCATCTACCATGTATCAACTTCATTGGTGTGTAAATGAATTCTGAGATGTGTTAGTATCATCGTAGGAGTAGATGACGTGGTTCAATATAGAAAGCCTCTTAGGAACCTCTTGTTTCCCATAGTGTTGTGCCTCTAATATCCTAGAAATGTGGAAACATCCAACACACATAAAGTTATTTTACATAACCAGCAATTATGTGTAGTATATTAAGATTTTATGGTAATATATAGTGTTTTTAGGCTATTTATATACCTACGTATGGTTAGGAATCATCACTTCCAAAGGCTATTGTGGAATAGCCATATGTTTCAATGACTGCAGGGCTCCAGAAAAAAACTATATAAGTGAAAAAAGACATATAGTAGATGAGAGTTTAGTTGAGGTACTTGTGGACTCCAATGATTGTGAAATTTACCAAATCTATTTAATCTTCAGTATAAATTACATTATTTGGTACTCGTTCTTACCACTTTTTTATATCATGTCATTTCATTGACATTATTAAAATGTTAATGTAACACATTTCCATTGTTATGAATTTAGTGGAACCTCTTCGAAGTACAAGTGAGAAAGGGGTTTTGATATGCTTCTTTTGTGAAATCAATAGAAAATCCAATGATTTATGTGATTTTCATGTTCTTGGTCTGGATCAATTTTAAATCACCATTAGGATGGATAGGGTATTTCCATATTGATGTGAAGTTTATTGTTATCCTTAGTATTTATCGTTTCTTTTGGTTGGTGTGATAATACTTATTCTTTTTGGAGGGAGGGTTTTGGGTTCTGTCTATATAGGGCCCTCCCACCCAGATCTCAAGTGATTGTTTTCTATTGTGGTATTTCATCTCAATGAAATGCATTATATATTTGATCTTCCCATCACTGTTTATAGATTTCTAGATGTTTTCCTAAAATTTTTATGTGTTCATCTTTGGTGTAGTTTGATAGTTTTTATAACTAGCCATACGTTAGGTGTGTATTTAGTATCCATTCCATTTTATCAAATGGATAATCAAGGCTTAAATAGCTCTTGATTTTGATGGTAAAACCTATGAAAATTCATTTTTCCCTTGTATTTCACCTTGGGCATCCCTAATTCTCTTTTCCAACATGGAATATGGATTGATCTACATGGTCAAGGACTATCGGAATTTAGAGTGAGTAATTTTTATGAAAATTATTGATTTTTTTCTTTGGATGTGCTTTTAAATTTAAAAAATGATAGTTGGTTTTCAAAAATTTATATTCGATTGAGTTATCATCATCTTAGTGATTGTGTGTTTGATATAAAAAATATGGATTTTAGGGGAATTTATGGCCATTAGGAATATATAGTTATGTATTTTGGTTTGACTAAAAGTAATATAATTTTATTTTATTGATGATGTTAATATTAAATCAATATTTTTATTTCATATGTGTACTATTTATAGACACCTTTTATTTTATCTGAGTCCTAGTACGACCTCCATCATATTCTAGTTTTGGAAATTTTGATAAGTCACCGTATGTATGGAAATATTTGATATGAAATGTCTATATATTTGAAGAAACAATGATGGGAAACATGATTTCTTAGTATTAATATCAATTTACACTAAAAATGATGTGTATTTTTTTATGGTATGATCCACATAATGTATACGAAATTTTCAGATTCAATTGTATTGGTGGAGACAATTGACCTGTTGTAAAATATATATATATTTTTTGTAGCATTTAACTATTGTTACCAAATAAAGGGTTGAATGTCATATGGTTTAAAATATTTTGATCTTATTTTGATGAGCAGAAAAAACATATGAAATCATCTCGTATCGTGATCTTAATAGTATGTGTTTTTCAAGGATTATTTTGGTAATGGTTTGGGATGCGAGATCTTGCATGGTAATAATGTGGTGGCTTATGGTTTAGGTTATATTTAACAGCATGAGAAGATTTATCTCACTCTTCCATTATTCATGTGCTTTTGTGCTAGTTATATAATCATATTAGGGAAATATTCACAATATTTAATGACCACAAGGGTGTGAGTTATCTCATTTATCATAAACACATGAATCTCACAAATATGTGGTGGGTAAAATAACTTCAATACATTGAATATGATGTCAAAAATAGCTATGAGAAGGGGAATGTCATTATTTATGCTCGAAGCCAGAAAGTGACATCATAAGCTATTCATGAATCAATGGAATAGTGCTACTTTATATGATTTTTTTATTAGTTTCATATGAAGACTAAGGAGGATGTTTTAGGTATGGTTATGACCAATATGCAGTTATTATCTACTCTCCATGAAGCTATTATATATAATTAGTTTCCAAAATTATGTGTTATGAGGAATCAAAGAATCACATTATATTGGCGAGACTGGTCCATATTGGTATCTCTCATCATGTTATAATCTTTGTTTTGGGGATTGGTTTATTGTTCCAACATTACTATAGAGCTCATTTATTATACAATTTTATATAACATTGGTTTATTCATCTAGTCACTATAAGGATGTATGGATACATGAGATGGATATTTTTTTCATGGGTATAACAAGAGACAATGCTTCTTTTGTGTATCATTATTATACGTAATAGAAAATTAAAGTAGGGTATCTAAAACACTATTTTTTGTTTCAATAACTTCTAATTATGGTTTGGAAATGTTATTAGGTATCCAGAAACATTTTTATCGAATTGTAGTGGGATAGAAAAAGGATGAATTCTATTTTTCAATTGGGAGATCTATTGAAATTGTTTGATCATTTTTTTCTGATCAAAGTCTCAAAAAAAGTTAAATCTATTTTTTAGGATGTATATATAGGATGTTGTGATGATATATGGGTTTCTTATAGCTATTGTTTTGGATTATGATCATGTGTTAAAATTGATGTTCTTGATATGTCTCTAATAGTTGATATAGACTTAGGTCAGACAAATTACAACATATCATCCATAAATAGATGGTGAGAAGAATCATATAATTTAAATTTTGTATGATATACTTCATTAATGTGTTTTATATTTCATTGGATCATGGGATATATATATATATATATATGAATGTTTTAGTTTTTTGATAAATAATTTTATTAGTTCTTAATAATAATGCCTCCTTTAATTGGATTTTTATGGGGACCTATGAAGGTCATCTATTTTTTGGGAATATGTGGGAGAAGATTATTTGGTGGGATCATGTTTGGTTGAAAAGACGTCCACAAGGAATAATAATATTTTTCAGTGTTTATTTATAGTGTAGATTTGTAAAAAATATTATGTTTATCAATGGTGTCTTCCATTAGAGTATTATTTAGGGTACCATATTTCCTTAAAAAAGTTACCATGATGGGTCACCATGGTCTTGGGAAATAGGTAAAGATGTCTCTAAGATTTATTCACTCATTTAAGATGAAATAATGTGTTGGATCCGATTCTTATCATTTCTCTCCGTCAGCATAGTTGTCAAGAATTCATGGTATTTCCTTCATATCACAACTACAAAAATATCATCCATATTATTCTCACATAATATGATGGAATGATATTCAAATAGATCCATGTGTTTATTTTCATGAGTATAAAATATAGATTGAGGTATTTCATGTGAATGTCTTAGAATGGAAGACTATTCTATTTCTCACTATTTAATTTTGGAATAGATCATATTCTCATAATACATGTATCAGCACTCATTAATGAGGGATTAGTGGACTTACCACTCTAACAAACATCATTCTTCCACAAGACATCTCATGGATGGAGTGTATTATAGTGGGTAGTTTGTAACATATTTTTACATGATTTCATTTAATTCTATTCCCATTACATGTTTCCTATAATTAATTGGGAACATCATATGACTCCTGGAAATGGAGATATTTTTGGGTGGGGGGAGGAATTAATGTTTTTTCATGAGTATTTTATGAAATAAACAATTTCTATGAAAAAATAAGTTAATTTATTTTGGGTTTCTTGTCATTTTTTTAAAATTACGAATGGATTTATGAGTTTTTTATAATATTATAATTTTTATAGTATACATTGGGTTATTAAATGACATGTAAATGTGTTACATGAAATATAATTTTCTCAACAAAGACATCGTTTAATTGTTAAATAACATAGAATGATAAAATATCAGTTTTAATTAAAAAGTTGAAGGGTTTTAAAACGTATATGAATATCATAGATTACATGAAATGCAAAGGACTAAAATTACTCGTAACAATTTCGAGATATTATTTTAGGGTAGAATTTGGGAAATAAGATTTTTAATTACCCAACAAGTCTCGTAAATTTTGAACTAGATCCCATATTATAATTTTTTTGGAGATTATATTCAAACAAGATTGACCTGTTTGGAATTGGATCCCCATATCAGTTGATACTTATATCTCTGGATGGGAATTCCTTTTTTAATTATTTGTGGCATTGGTCAAGGCAACACCCTTTTGTTGTGTAATCAAATTTTTTAATCTATGGTGATGAATGTTTATTACATTCTTCATGATATGATGTGATATTTTGTTGTGGGGTTTATCTCCATTGTTAGATGTTTTTCGATCAGAGTAATTTCTTGAGTATTGTTCTATTTACACTTCTCAATCAACCATTTGGACAAATTTGATAAATACTTAGATTTGTAGACTAATTATCATTCCAATTTTGTCATTATTCTATTCCATTAATGGAGGATTCTATAGAAGAATGTGTGTCCCCATGTTTTGATGTTGGTTGTTATATTATTTATTATGTGTTGATGAACTGTTTTATTATTATTATTATTATTATTAAATTGATTATAAATAATTTAGAATAAATTTTTGTGTGTGTGAAAATGTATTTTTTATATAAAAAATTAATTTCCCACGTTTTTTAGAATATGGAAAAATAATTATATTCAAATAACAAAAATGTTTTATGAAATGAAGCACATGGGTATGTATGGTAGTGTAGTTGGAATTTATAACATGGGTCATCATCAATGTTTCCATTTGGGGATTCCTTAATAGTTTATTTAAGAAAACCCCAAGCTTGTTTCAAATGAGATTATTTTTGAAATTGTTGGCTGGTTAACTCATGGGGTGTTCCTCTACTCCTTTGTCATATTTTCGATAAACATGTTGTGAACTAGTTTTTTTATGACAATTTTACTATTTAAAACTTCTGAGTTCCTTAAAATGATTACATGTACTTATCTTCCAACTATTTTGGAATAGTTATTCATGATTTGAATTTTAGTAAATTATGATAAAATATTTCTTGAACTACATACACATGCCTTTTGTTTTGAATATTTGGAAAACAATAAATATTTAAAATAGAAAAAAATATTATAATGCATTGATTAATTTTAAATGATCATACATTTTTTATTATTCATATGATTTTTATTGGAAACATGGGTGAGAGCATATATAAACCACTAATATACACAATTTTCAATTCATTGGAAATGCATATAAATTTATAAATATTTATAATTATGGAATGTGTATGTATCTATGAGAGGAAATGTCGTTTCTTATCAGCTGGATAGGTAATTTTTTGTTAGATCATTTGATTATAGCCATGCTATCACATGGAGTTGTTGTTTACCCTTATTATGTAGTCCATTATAGTTAGTCTTGTACATGTATATTTTCTTCTCTTTAAATTTTTTTTATAGCGACAAAATATATTTATATTCATACTTTTATCCTTTTAAATTTTATATATCATCTATTCCTTTAATATGGGGATGGGTAATACCCTTTTGGTATGTGACATGTCAGGTCGGGTAACAATATTAGAGGGTATTCAGGTTGTTTTATTACATGGACTATACAATTATAATTTTATATTTTATTATTGTTAGTTCAAATGTGGTAATAAAAGATGGCCTAGAGGGGTTAGAATAGACCTGATTAAAAATTTAAGCAGATAAATTTATTATATTAATTTTTAGCAATATTAATTATTAATGTTAATCAGTTGTACAAAAATTAAATAATTCTAGGATGTTTTTTATAGTAGTTCGGTTAAAAGTCAGCATACTTTGCTCTTATACCTCTCCACTAACCGAGGGATACATCTGCACTAAAAATAAATTTTATTGGAGAATAATAACCCAATTTAAAAAAATACAATTCAAGTGATGGTATAACCACACTACTGACTTTTGTATGTGGAGTCACAACCCTTACAAACTGACTTTAGACAATAGGGTTCACAAAGAAAAAACAAATGAATATCAATATAGTGAGTCACAACCCTTGGATACTAACTTTATAATTTGGGAGTCGCACCATAAGAAAAGGAATAAAAAAATTATTTTTTGATTAAAATCATATACAAGAAAAATATATTGCATGTGAGATATAAGAAATAGTGTTACATACTCACAACCAGAAGAATGATAATATAAAATATTAAAGAAAAGTTACTGGTTATTGAGAATTAGATGGGATCATATTGTATAGGAAAGTACAATCGAAGAGGAATTAATTCATCCATTGTGATATCATGTGGGTGATGTAATATATTGTCATAGGATATTCTAAATTTCATAATAGGATAAATTTTCACATCTCATTCTGTTAGAAAAAGTAGATTATAAAAAAAGATAACATGTGTATGGAAATAGTTATTCATTATATTCTATGTTCATTCCTGAAAGAGAAATTATATATATATATTAGATCAGTTGAAGTTACAAGAGAACTGAATTTTAAGTATATTCAAATTAAATTGAGTCAAGTGAATTCCTAATTATAAAAATCGCAACATTATTGCCTCTTTATTCCGGCATAATAAATATATAATAAATGAATTATATGTAATTTGAATAAGAAATCAAAAATTATAGCAGCATTTAATGATATAAAAATAAAATTTAAATCCATTCACTCTTATTTCCATTTAGATAAAATAGATCAAGAATAAAATAAGCACAATCCATAAGTAAATTAAATATGTTGAATTTAAACATTTTTTAAACCTCCAAAATACTTTGGAGAATATGATAAAAATTTATAAAATTTCCTTAATAAATATTCCACAATAAATATTAAAATCTCTTGAAATTTAACCCTTAAAAATGAGACAATTTTCTACAAAGAATCTTATAAAATAATCTCTATATATATATATAATAAATTTAAATAAATTTATGGAATGAACAAAAACATCAGAATGAATTGTAACATAACACAGTGATAATCCATACTTTTTTCTATTCCTATACTATAATTTAGTGTATGAACCATACTTTATGAAATCAATAGTAATGTAGGGTATAAAAAATTCTTTTTAAATATTAATGAACAGTAATGTATGGTATGAACCATACATTGTGTAATAAATAGTAACGTAGGGTACACACCATCCATTAAACTCTTCCTGAAAAGTATTGTGTGATTTATGACCAATAATTTGATAAATTCATGAACATTAATATATCATATAGATGATGAACTATTACATAGGGTTGATGAACCATACATTTCACTTTTGTGAAAGTAGGGATTCTCATACTTTTTGAAAAATTGGACAAAACATTTTAACAAATGTCATCAAAATTGTAGGGTCTCTAAATAACAAATTTGGAATTTTGTCAAAAAGAATTATTTTTAGAAAAAATTATTTGATATCCAATTATTCAGGAATAAAATTAAGCATTTATCCATTGTTCCAAATATTATAAAAAAACTAAACCAATAACATTCTATAATATAGCACATCTGAAAAATTAAAGGAGAATATAAAAAAATAAATCACCATAGAATCAACCTTTTCACATGTTTGAATAATCTAATGAAATAAAATAAATATGTTTTATTTTTAAAAAATCCTAATTAATAAAAATATCATATTTTTAGTTTTTTCAATTAATTATATAAATAAATTTATAAAACGATTTTTTGTAGAGTTTATGAAACTGATTCAACAAATCAATTGAATTTTAAGATAAAAAAATTCATTTTCATGCATCCTCATAAATTAAAGAAATTTAGATAAATATCTTATCTATTACATGGGATAAATATAAGATATATCCATATGTAATCGAACCTATAATCAAACAAAATAGAATAAGCATGAACAAGATATATTCCCATATTTTAAATAAAAAATAAAATAAATTAAACAATTAAAAACAATTTAAAAAAAATTTAAATCTAATTTATTTCTCCCAATTTATTTATCCAAATTTTCTCTAAATATGTCTCTACCACCACCAATGTTTTAAATCAATTAAATCCACCTTATTTCCCCCCATTTATTGCTCCCCATTTATCCCAAATAATTTCTCGCAAAACCAATGTTGGAAAACAATTACAACCACGTTATTTCTCTCCCTTTTTGGAAATAAAAAATCGAATAAAAACTCCCCATAAACTATTGTAGTAAAAAATTAAAATTTCAATATACGTAGTTCAGATTTAACTTTTTCAATACAAAATTTTTTCAACGGCATTTTAAAAATATATTCTTGATGATTTTTAGAATATTTAAATTTAAAAAAAATCACCCTTGTGCTATTGTTATATAATAAATTGAAATATGAAATCAATATTCTTTGTTCAAGAATACTATTAAGGTTTTTAAGAAATAGAAATTTTATAAGTATTGTCATAATAAATTTTCTATTTTTCAGTATAAAATCCAAATAACAATATGTTTTCATAATCCATCAACATTGAGCATAACAAATAATAGAAGCGATATAGTCATCTTCTGGAGAAGATAATATAATAAATAGTTGTTTTTTAGAATCCCAGGAAATGAAAATTTTTCTTAGAAAATGAGACATGTCTAATGTAATTTTTATATCCATTCTACATCCTCAAAAATCAAATTCATAATATGATATTAATTCAAAAAATTTATATTTTGGATATGATAAACTAGAATCAATGGATCATTTAACTTATCAAATTATATGTCCGACAACATTAATATGACTTTCTATAGGATCTTCTTGAAATCTTGCACATAAGCAAGCATTTAAAATGATATAAGGTCTAGATGTAGCTAAATATAGAAATCTACCTATCATCCCGATATAAACATTACAATAAAAATATTTAACAAAAACATTAATATCTACTTTACAACTACTACCCATAGTATTATCCATATATTTTGAATAATCAAGACCAAATAATTTAACTAACTCTTTAGCATTCATATATTTATTAAGAATAGTTCCTTATTTTCATTGAAAAAGTTGAGGTCCAAGAACAAATTTTAATTCCCACATTCAACACATATCATATTCCCATGAGACCAAAGAAAGAAATTCATTGCAAAGAATTTCACTAGAGGAACCAATATCTATATCATCAACCTAAATTTGAACAAGTAAGATATCACCAAAAATTATTTTAATAAAAATATTTTGATCCTGATATCCTTTCATGAAACCATTATTTAATAAAAACAAAGTAAATCTTTCAAACCAAGCATGAGGTTCTTGTTTAAGACCAGACAGTGCTTTATAAATTTTGAAAACATGGTAAGGAAATTTTACACTTTTAATACTATGGGGTTGAGATACATAAACATCTTCAGTTATAAATCAATTTAATAAAAATAGTTCTACATCAATATGATATAATTTAAAAAATTGAAAACAAGGATAATACAATAAAATTATAATTTCCTTTAACATGGAAACATGTGGACATGAATCTTCAATGTCTATAACATCTACTTGAGTGTATCCATAAGGTAAAATCCCTGTTTTATTTTTGAAAATATACCAAAATTTGTCCGGCTTGTCTGTATATATCCTCTTAGTTCTAATTAAAAGCATATCGTCCGAAAATTCTTGTAATGTCAAATAATTATATCAAAAAAAAGTTTTATTTCATTTTACATAAGGAGAATCTAGTTTTCATCTTTAAAATAATCAATAACATTAAAATAAATAAAATTAGATATAAAATCATATTTATCAGAAAAAAATAAATGTGAAATTATAGAATTAACACCAGAATCAACATTTTCAATAACATTTTATAATAGATGATCTTCATGAATCATAGGAAAATTTTGATGCGGTTGAGAAAGTCTATTATCAACCTCAAATAATTCATTGACTTTTTAATGAAAATCATCACCAAAATTATATTTCCTAAACTATTCTTCAATAACATAAATATAATAATTTATTTTAAAAATATTTTCATCAATCATAACATGAAAAAATTCTTTGATAATCACAATTCTTTTATTATAAAAACTATAATAGTTACTATTTTTTGAATAACCATGAAAATTACATTTTTTACTCTTAGAATTAATGTTTTATAAATTACCATTTAAATTTAAAACATAATCAATAAAGCATAAAATTATAAAGTAACCAATTATTATTTTTTATTTTCAAATATTTTATATAGTACTCCCAAAAAACAATGCTCTAATAAGAATTATATTTGAAATATAACATGAAAAATAAATAACCCCAACACAAATATAAATAGGAAAAATATATTCACATAATATAGTTCGGTCCATTTCAATAAGAGTTACATTATATCATTCTACAACAAAATTAAGGTGGTGTTCTAGGAGTAGATTTTTTTTTAAAATTACCATTCATTAGGCAAAAATTTTCAAAATCTAAATTATAAAATTCACTTCTATTATAATTATAAATATTAATAAAAATACAACCACATGATTTTGAATTATTTTAAAAAACATGTAAATCTAGATACTGTATCATTTTTAGGATCAAGAATATATAACAATGTATATATAGTATAATAATCAACAATAACTAATGTATATTTCCTTCTACCAAGGATAAAAATATTAGTGGGGATAAAGAAATCATGATTGATTATATATAAAGGTCTATTAGTACTTATCTTATTGATGGGTCTAAACGAAATTTTGGGCTTCTTCCAATTCATGGAAACATCACAAACATGATGTTTTTTTCTTCAATGAATGAAGATATAACACATTCTAATGTTTTTTGAGCTTATGTATCAATATAAAATTAACATGACCAAAATTTATATTCCAAATGATGATTTCATTCCATACCACATTCAAAAACATTAAATGTTGAACAATTAGTTTAGAAAAATCAATTGTAAAAATATTATCTTCTTAATTAGCATTATATAAAAATGAATCATTTAAAAAAACTAATCATTTTTCATTTTAATATTTATCACCCATTCAATTATCACATAATTGTGATATACTATTAAAATTATTTTTTAAACCATTTTCATTTATTTTTTAAAAAATAAATGTATATTTTGAAATTCCAACTTCACCAAAACCCATTACATTACCTTTGGTATTGTCTCCAAATGTAACAGTTCCTAAATCACATTTATTGCAGGATATAAACATTTATAGTTAAATATTTATATTCCTAGTTCACCCGCTATCCTTGTACGATATATCATTATTGAGGCACCAAAGACATTTTTTTTACCAAAGACAAATAACATAGAAATTTTGGTACCCACGCTACATTGGGTCCAACTAGATTAGTTATAAAATATTTAGGTACCGATACATAACTTTAACATGCATTATAAGGTACTCTAGACAATAAGGATGTTTAAATATTAATTATTTTAAATCCAATTTTTTTTAAATCTATGAGAACTATAATTTTCATATTGACCTTTAATACCATAATTATAACAATTATCAATTTATGTAAACATTTCTTTACATTTAAAAGTGTGTTCTATACATTAGTGGGAATCCCCTATCATAGTGAGAACTATAATTATTTTTATCAGTGTTTTTCAAAGACAACAACTCATGATACCTTTATTTACCTTCAATAAAATTTTACAAGCATTGTTTAAGACATTAACGTCATTTTTAATCATTTCATTCAAATTATGAAAAAATATAAAATTTTCATGATCATTTTAATGAGAAAAAGTAGAATAATTGTAACTTAGTTTTTCATTATTCTATAAATGTATTTTATTTTAGAGAAATGTTTCACATTTTTTTCATTATGCTTATTATATAAATAAGTAGCAGTGAAAATATAATTTCATAATATTTCAATTTCATTATTTAATTCACAAACATTGGTGTTTTAATATCACAATTAAAATAAAAACATTTATAATAAAGATAATAATTACATACTAGGTCCAGTGATTCCATGAAGCAAAATTTATCACTTTATATTTTCATTACAGATTGTTCACTAGAATCAGATTTTTCTGTACAACTCTAGCTGGTAGTCTAATCCATTCTTCCCCCATTATTTATTTATCTTTACTAATTTTTTTTGGGGATAATAAGGTTTTATATTCCCTTATGATCTTCACAAAAAATAAGTAAAATCTAAATTATTATAACTAATTTCCCCTTTATTATCTCCTTTATATATTTATTTTTGAGTGGTTCTTATAAACTGAATCTTGAATTGTTTATTTTTGGTTTTTCGGTAAACTATACCCACAATCAAATCCATATATTCTTTTTCTGAATCCTTTATATCATAATCAGAAGAGTCAGTATAATAAACTTTCAAAGATTTAAAATATACATATTTTCTTGTTTTTTCTCCTTTTAACATAGATTGTTCAGTTCCAAATCATATTGAAGGATTGATAAAATCAATGAATCAAGTGTATACTCTATGAAATTATTTCTTTCATCAATAAAAACCGTATTTTTATTCAACTTCTTTTGTAATGATCTTACGACCATGTCAATCTGTATTGGTTTTTCCAGAGGTTCTGCATGAGAATTCATTCCATTTATAATTCTTGTGAATATGAGGAACATTGGATTTACTATTTAGTCATCACCCATATTTATGCATTGATACTCACCAAAATTTATTTCATGTTTGGATCAAATCAATTTGTATGTGCCGATGATAGTTACTTGTAATATCTTCATTATTTCATGAGATGTCATATAAGAAAACACATGTCTAAAAACACTTCTCTAAATATCACAATATAAAATATTAACAACATTGTAATATAAAACATATCTTGTAGAATCATTTTGTGTATGAGTATTTGGTTCATCATCAAAGACGTGTATATAGTTTTTAGATGATATACCAGATCTTAAGGATCAACTATTTGAGATCTCTAGTATTCATAATCATTACAACAATTTGAGGTTGCTTTTGAGGTATCCATGCATCATTATTCTTCAATCCCTACATCATATAAGATATTGTCCAAATACTGTGATGTCTAGGAAATTGTTAGAAAAAATTAAATCATATCTGATTTTAGAGAAAGATTTCATAATTCCAAAACGAATAATATTTTTATATAATTTGAAAAGTATCAAAAATAAAATAGTATAGATATTAAGTGCTAAATTTTATTTCCCTCTAACCCAAATTATTGGGTATCATTAGTTGATAATGATTGGTAAAAACTATTCTTAAGAATGTAAACCTTAAATTTAAATTTGTTGGTATGAACTGGTAATGGAAAATGGTCTAAATATGGTTGAAATGAACAGATTAAATATATAAACATATAAATTTATTAAATAAGTTTACTATCAATGTTAATTAATAACATTATTTATAAGTGGAATATTTAACTAATACAAGGATTTTATTGTAGTGGTTTTTTTTAATGTGGGTTGACACTACTCTTATACCGCTCTACTCAACGAGAGATACATGTGGACTAAAATTTATTTTTTTGGTTGAATCATAACACATTTAAAAAATCCTTTTCAATTGGTGGGATAATAGAGACACTATATTTTATATGGGGAGTAACAACCCTTACAACTTAAGAATATACGCTAGGAGTAAAAACCAAAATAGTCCTACAATTAGATACAGGGTGTTTTACACTTATATCAAAACTATATAATCTGGGATAGAAAACTCAGTAAAATAAATAAAAAAAACAATTTTTAGAGTAATAAAAAAATAGAAAAATAGATTTCATGTAAGAGATCTTAATTAGTGTCACAAAATCACAACAAGACGAATAATAATATAAAGTATTACAGAAAAGGTATCAGTTGTTTAAGATTAGATTGGATTTTCTCTTCACAAAAAATATATTCAATGAATAATTATATCTGCCCTTGAATGATCATGAATTTGATTAAATAGAGCGTTATAAACGTTATAACATTCACTGTAGTATCAATGTTCACACCTCTTTCACATTGAAAAAAAATAAAGTATCCAAAATGTTGGCTTGTGTCTTGTAATTATATATCTTGTTATTCTATATTATTTAATAGAAGAGAGAAAGAAATATATAGAGTAGATATTCAGTATTTAATAAAGCTCCAAATCCTTGGGAAATTCAAAATAAATAGTTCCAAGAGCATTCATAAGTATAAAAATTTTAGAATAGTTGCCTCATTATATTTGTAGAAAAAATTTCTAATAAAAAAATTAACAATAATTTGAATGCGTCTACAAATAATATATCATGTTTGAATGATTTAAAAAAAAATTAATTTCATGCAAACATATTTTAATTTAGGAAAATTCATTTTTGAAAACATGTATAAAAATTTATATGTAAATTAAAAAATTTTAATTCAATCAATTGTAAAATCCTACAAATTAATGGAAATTTTTTTAAAAAAATTTATTATTTTCCTCTATAAATATTCCAGAACAAATATTGAAAAATATTCAATTATAATCCATATATTTAATTATAAGTTTTTGAGTAGAAAAACTATAAAAATAATCCACATATATGAAGAAATTCAATTTAATAAAAAATGCACAGTATGTATAGTAACTTGGGAATGAATAGTAACCTTACAAAGGGATTAACCTTACTTGTCATTATTCATGAATAATACTATAGGCTATAAACCATACATTCCAGAATTAACAGTAATGTATGGTACGAACTATACTTTATCTATTCATGAACACTAACATAGGGTGTGACTATACGTTACGAAATAAACAATAACATAGGGTATAAACTAAACATTACACTATTCATGTACAACAACATTGAGTTAATGAACCATACTTTTCACTATTCATAAATAGTATCATAGTGTATGGATGATGAATAGTAATATAGGTTTTATTAAATATACGTTTCACTATTGCAAAAGTATGGTTCTCATACATTGGGAAAAACTGGAAAACATACATTAACAAAGTTCAATGATTTTTTAAGGGCTCAAAATAACATATTTAAAAATTGTCCATATAGTATTATTTGTTGAAAAATATATTATCTTTCTATTTAAACAATTATCAAATAAATCAAAAATCCACTATACCAAAATTTTTAAAATATAAAACTATTAACATTCATAAAAAATGTTCTAAAAACTCAAAACAGAATTTCTGAAATTTAATCTGAATTCAAAAATCATTTTTAGACTTATATGTAAACTAATAAAATCAAGATTAAAATTAAGAGTTTTTATTAGATAAATTTTAATTCATACTTGATATATGTAGATGTTTTAGTAATCTAAATGCAGAAATGTTATAAACAGTTTGTTGTGGGGTTTCTTAAACATTATTAGTATATTAATAAACTTTTTAGTGTAATAAATATGTATTATCACAGAGAATAATAATATAATTAAATTTTATAAATCTCATATCTATCCAATTTTATAAGAATTATATAAATATATATAATTTATTTTAATAAATCATCAAAATACAAAAAGGTATCATAAAAAATATAATCCCACAAAAGAAAACATTCACTTGGAAAAAAACCCAACCAATGTAATCCAAAATGTAATCAAACAAAATATATTACCCATGAAAATACTATTATTATGTTAGTCTTATGTCTATTAATTATAGGATTAAAAGACATCATTGTTGTAGTTATTATTTAACAATAACAACCAATTAACCAATATGGTTTAATTTTTAATGGGATTCTCTTAGTGCAATTAAAATATAATAGTTGTTTCCTTATTTAAATAAATACATTAAATTGTTTTAAATAACACAATGAAAGGGAAATAATGTGTTACTAAGATATGACATAAAATTTATTAAGTGTAAGGGGACTAATTTTTCTAAATTTATAACATTATGAATAATTTCTAAAACTATTGAAAGATGTAAAACAGTTACAGAATTGAATTATTAAAATTTAAAAATTTAAATACATATTATAACCTTCAACATGTCATTCAGTATAAATATAATACATTTAATTAATATTAATAAAATGAAATATCATTGAGTTTAATTTCTTAGATTTAGTTCAAAAAGAAATATTTTTTTAGGTTTTTATGAATCTATATGCATGGTATGGAAATGGATCATTCTAATAAATATAATTATGAAGAGTATTAATATTAATGTCATATATATTTTATTTTTGGGATAAATCAGCAACCATAATGTCATTGAAAATAGTCCAGATAGAGTTTTGGTGGATATATATTATATTTTTACCACATAACATACAATATACAACCCATTTGGAGTTATATTTAATCTTAATCATCTCCCCATGTGTATCAAACATGATAAAATAATTTATTACTATATATCATATGTTTATTAATATTAATTATTATCATGTTTGGAATCACATTCAATTCTATATTGTTATATTATTTTTGAATTTGTAGAATGAAAATGGTTTTTTCTAGCTGATGTGATTCTCATGTATTCTATGGTTTTATATAAAAAAATTAATTATAAATTTTAGAAATATAGTTTCAGAAATTTCAATAAGATTGTGATATCGTTATATAAAATAAAAATTATTTCGTATTTTAAGAATTATCCTAAGAGGATTGATATTTTTTAAATATTAAAAAACATAGTTCTTTTATAAAACAATATTTTATTTTAATTTATTGAATAAGTTCCATTCTATTTTCAATTGGGTTTAACATAATTTTTTTCCATATGATTACATATATTGTAATTAATTACCCAATAACGAAAATTAATCTAGCTTTTGATATAAAATGATTTCTAGTCCTAAAAAAATTCAAATAAAAACTGTTTTGTAATTTTGTTTTGTGACTATATATATAAAATATATATTCATAAAAATATAGAACATGATAAATAATATTTTATTTAATATTTAAAATTATACGTATCAAATTTATAAATTATCTACATATAACATTTATACAAAATTATCACAATCATTTTACAAATCTATCCATACATTGAAATGAAATGAAAGATAATTAATGATAGGATGATGTGATGTCGTCACAAAATACCGTATAAAATATGTTTAGTTTTTGTTAATAAATAAATATAACATTATCTTCTTGATTATATTTATTTATGGACAATATACCATGAATAATAAATTATATTATCTTAAAAAATCTATAACGTAAATGTCACCCACTCCCCCATTTATAAAAGGATACCCATTATGCTATTTTATATTTCAATATTATCCAATTTCTATAAACGAAAACCTGTTAATGTAGATTCTCAACAACCACCATCGTGTCATATAGGTCTTGGTTTCTTGACAACAAATTCTTTGAAGGATTGAAGTTTAATCCAATTGAGGTTTTTCTAACAAGTAATAATACGTCTAACAAAGTGTTTTAATGTTTTAATATTCTTCCACCTTTGTCATATCTTCGTACAAATGATGATAGGATTATATAACAATAATAAATATTCTAAAATGATTATATCTTTTTTCCAAACCATTTTTCAATATCATTTTCAATCCTAGTGGAATGAAAATAACACACGAGCATACATGTGGAATACTAAATACATGATGATTTCTATATCATTTTTCATATTTTACTCAGAAAGACAGATTTAATAGTGGATTAAATAAATAAATATTACATTTTTTATCTATATTATTATATAATGATGATAATAATACATTCTTAATAATCAATCCTTTTTGAAATATAAATGTCATTTCTACATATTGGTGGACCAACACAACCATAATTAGATGTGATTCATTATTGATATCATAAATTCATGAATTGTTCAATAAAGTTTTTAAATTTTTAAATAATAATATTTCTGAAGTATAAATTTTTTTATTACGATAAGATATTTAACCCTTTGAGAATTTTGACTTGTTGATGTTGTCTTATTATTATGAATCTAATATCCTATAAAATATGATATTAACATAATAGATTTAGTAACTATGTATGAAAATGATATAAATTTAATAAAATAGATTATTATACATGAATAAACATAAAAAATTTCATATAAAATTAAATAATTAATAAAAAAATATATTCTTTGGTTTTAATGAATTTCAAATATGTATTTGACTCGAGGTAATTGGTTCTATTTAAATCCAAATTTAAATTATTTTAAAATTTAAATTCTTACTATTTTACATCCATACATTGGTTTCATAAAATTTTCATATTTTTTAATATACTGAAAGCGGTTTTAGTTTCATTTTAAACTTATTTTTTTCCTTTTATTTAATAGTTTTAAAATATATCTTCTTATCTTATTCAATATAGGTTATTTAAAAAATGGTGAAGGGAATCATTTAAAATGTATATAGAATAGAAATCATTTCCCACCATCATGATTTCTATTATGAATTGAATATCTCCCATCATGTTTTCTCTATTTATTAAATAAGTCATATATTTTTAATTTTCGAGATATAATTTTTTTAGACTATATAAAGGAATTTTTTTCATCATTATTATTAAATGAAGCCCAAAAGTGCATCTGTATAAGTCAGAAGATGAATATTTTATGATATTTGTTTCTTTAAATTATAGATCCTTTGTTCTTTCAATGTTTTATACAAAATGTAATTTCTTATGATGAATGGTTAACATAATATAAAACTATAATTTATGGGTTATTTTATTTTTATTCTAGAGAATTACATAAGAATAAATCTTGTAGTTTATTACAATTTTATGTTTTCTATAAGTGTTTGTAATAGCTGGGTTTCAAGAAAATGATATAATATTTAAAAAATATATTTTTCATACAAAAATATATAGATTTTATATGGGTTGAACATAAGAACAAATTTTATGAATGTATCTAACAATTTTAAGGGAAAAATAATTTTTTTTTGAAATATATTTACATTGGTTTTCATGTATTCTATAAATACATTATGATTATAAGATTTACATCACTATATTTTATGAAAAATTTTGAATAACAATTCCTTGTCAATAAATATAATTAAACGCACTGGTAAATGAATTTTTTACATTAATTTTGAATATATGAGGGAAACATTTTCTTATGTATTTCCTTGTTTTAAAGCAGGATTGTCTACTTATATTTCATTTTATAAACTTTAATAAAATATTGTTAATCACATTTTTTCATTTTTTTCATATCTATTAATCATGTGTATGAACTATCGAATCATTACTCATTATTTTATTTTGAATGGTCTTGGATGAAGTGAAAGTGATTTTAATGAAACATTATTTTAAAAACAAGGAAATACATAAGAATGAATCATTATATTATGATGACCACTATTACCATTGTAATCTCCTTTATATTTAATCATGGACACTTTTTAAGAAAAAATGTTTTATTTTTTTAAAATAGGATTCAACAAAGAAAATAGATTTTCATTATGATTTTTTTAAATTATTGATCAAAATATTATTGTAATGACATAGAAATTCCGTGGAAATGTTTTTCTTATATAAATTGGAATTTTATTTGTCCGTGAAAATTTATAGTGCATGATTCCAAGGCCTAGTGTGCCCTGAATCAATTTTTGATGTTTTGTTCGGCTACGTTTAGTAAACGTACAAGAGAATTTTTATAACTTTTGAACTTGTACTCGGAATTGAAATCTGAGGACACCATTTAACTCATAGTTCCATTATTCACTTGAGGAGACATTCACTTCGACAGAAGTGGTTTGAGAATAAAAGATAGTTTTTTGGTTTTCGTGGAGAATAATAGAATAATGTGAGCTACAAATTGTTCTTATTTGAGCTGTCATGTGGTTGTTTGGAGATGGATCCCTCTGGATCTATAATCTCATTGTGGAGGTTGGTAGTGGGGACCACCAGGCCATAACCTCCCAGGAGAGGTTATGGGGGTGGGGACCACCACTCCTTAACCTCATCTTCATGATAACTGTGGTGGGGACCACCTGAGACCACATAACCTCCTAATTTTAATATTAGGGGCATGGACCACCCTACCCCAAATTAAATGGGAGAAGAAGAAAACCACTCAACCCCCTCTTTAATGTGGAGGGGCCTCTTGGGTTTCCTCCACATTAATGATTCCAACACACAGCCAATTAACATGGCTAAATCCTTCCATTCATTTGATTGTTCTAACAAATGTTTAGATTTCATTTTGAAATCGTGCCAACAAAATAATAGATTTTATAATATATTATTTGGAACATCAATTATTTTTGGGGAGAAGAGATTTTGGAAGAAAAATAGTTCTCCAATGATGAACCTCCTCATCCAATGACCAATGAAGAACGCGTTCTTCCAACAAAGAATGCTGGAAACAATCTTCTTCAAAATTATTCCTTCGACACCTAGTAATGTGGAGAATCTTACACAATTTCCATGTGTGATTGGGATTTGAATTGTGCGATGGATGCGACCAATGGTGAAAAAACTGTTTTCTTCTCTGTGGCTCCGTCGATGATCAATGAACAAAGGTAGGGGTTGTTTTTCTTTTATGTTCCATGTTCTTATTTTATTTCAAAAAAAATAATTAGGTTATGTTTCCTTTGACTTGTGAGTTTTTGTTCATCATTCTCTGTCTTGATAAGACAAGTGTTACCACCCTAAACACGGTTGGTGTTGTCCAAATTAACATTGCTCGACCCCTCTGTTGTTCTTATTTGTAATAATCATCAGTATGAAAATATAACAATGAAGATAAAATGAAGGTGATGAATGATGCATGAAAAGGTTTCACTTCCTGCGACCTCTATGAACTGCGCCTTGCCCCGGATGCACTGTTCTCAAGGCTGAACTGCAGCCCACCGGCCGAGCCACCAGGACCTGCACCGTTGCTGGCATCATGCGCGCCCCGGTCGAACCCCACTGGCCCATGTCAGCTCGAGCCACGCTGAACTGCATTGACCCAAGCCATGCTGAACCACGTAGTCCCAGCCTCCCAGCCCCCCGCTAGCCCACCTGTTGGCCTAGCCGGCCACCCGCCGGCCCTCCTGGAACCCTGGCTGGCTGCATGGTGGTTTGGTTGTGGCCTGTCGTGCTGCCTGCATGTCGGCCTACCCAGAAGCCACCAGTGTCCCTGGCCGAACCCTACGCACAACGTGCCCCACATGTCGCCTATTCCATGGCCCACCTCGCGGTGATGTGGATAAACTAGTCTGGTTCCCCCCCCCCACGGGCCGAGTTGTGCTGGGACGCACCCTCGCGGTACTTCCAGCCGAACCGGCCTCTATCCCTAGCCGAACCGCACATGCGGCCTACTGGGTAGGGCCCAACAGGCTGGGCCAAACCTAACAGGATGGCCTATTTAAGGGGCTATGCCAGACCCAACTATTCTAAATGGGTCGATCCAGACCGGGTTGGTCCGATCGAGTGGGAACAGAACCAGGCCCACCACCGACCCATTACATTCTATGGCCATATATTTGACACCAGACGACCACTTGAAGAACTATCAATAGCACTGGTTTTTTTCGAGTGCGATGGTCCCTTAGAGTATAACCCACTAGATTTTAGGGGTAATGTTGGGATACATTCAGGTTGGATTGTGCAAAAATCCAACCAGGCCACCGGGACTAAAAGGCCAATAACTCCGAGACTGGGCTTCTGATTGACAAGCAATCTATAGCGTTGAGAACCCTATGACATGGCAGAACATTGAAATAATTCTATATGGGACGTCATGATAGTTGGAGTATTGAAGTGTAGCTCGTTGAGAGGATCCTCCCGGAGATGAGTTAGCATAGTACATAGACCTAATAGTTGGCTAAGACTTGACGAATGCTGACCTATTCGACTCGGAGTGATTCGACTAGCCTAGTGGAGTGTTCCTTGGTGTCATGGTAGACCCACCTTGGGAAGTTCTTTGATGTCACGGTAGACCCACATAACTCGACAGGAGAAGTACCTTAGCAGGCTATGAGGGGGAGAACCTCTGTATGACGTGGCAGACCCGTTGTGGGGAGCACCTCATGTGATGCTATAGACCCAAGGTACTCGACAGAAGGAGTACCTCAACAGTACAAGAATAGTGTGAAGATCCATGGTGTCATAGTAGGCCCACTTTATTCGATAGATGAGGAGTTCTCTAGAAGCCAAGGTTCGACAATGTGACTGGTGATATTATATGATACTGCCCCTTGAATAAAATCCTAGTTTGAGAAGAGTCAGTAACTTTTGTGTTTACAACATGATTAAGATGGATTACTTGATAACATAGGTATACATATGGGCATATACCTATGCGGGGTTATCTATTAATATCATATATTGTGGTATATACTTGGTGGATTTTGGGAGACCATGAGGGTCTCAGGGTCCCTACTAAGTATCGTTATACTGATCCATAAACGAGCTATGCCTGCACCTCATTGTGTTGGATGCAGATGATGGACTGTGTTGACTGAGGATGAGGGAACTAGGACTGGATGGTACCCATAGGGGGACCACATTACGTGACGGTACATAGAGGTGACAAATGGATGTGGAATGCTGCGGAGCCTATTTATACCTACCCTTCAGGTAGGATTTCCCAATGGAAAATCCCGGAGCTGTTTTCCCTTTTCCAGTGCTTGTACTTTCATTTTCCTTGTACTATACAGTTGGTCTTGTATTTCTAAACCCCTTTAACGTTTCAGAACTCCTATTTTATATTGTTTTAGTTAGTGTTTTGTTTCAATCTTGTACACCATTATTTCCATTTTCATGTTATAATGGTAATGCCTTCCCAGTTTAAGGATTTAAGCCTATGGTGCTAGTCTCCCGCCCATTACCTATGGAAGGAAGGCGTGGGGTAGTCATGGAAGGGGCCCTTGGGGATGGGTCGTGACAAATTGGTATCAAAGGAGTCGGTTCTACAGCAGAACATTGGACTCTGATATTTTTTGTGAAGCAGTAATGTTGACTGTACTAAGTGTGGTTTTCAGTTCAAGGAGTCCTTTATTGGTGCAGTGGTTGACGTATCCATTCAACAGGACATGTACTACTTATTTCCAACTTAGTGCATGAAAAAACATATTGTGTGTGTGATTTAAAAACATTTCATTAAGTCAACACGAGTTGGTCAGCTCACCACCAATAAATATTTGACCATCATGCATCTTTTTCTTTCTAGATACATACCCACGGATGACCAGTGAGAGTCCCGAGAGTAGTATAAACGGATAGCCCATCGAGCGATGAGGCCTCGGTGCAAGGATATTTTCCATCAGAGTCACCAATTTTACTACATCCCATTGGGCAACCGATGCCACCTACCCTCGTAGAAGATGATGCACGCTTCTTGAGCACATTGCACGAGTTCCAGTGCCAGAGGCTGCCTAAGTTCCGGGGCGAGACAGACGGGTAGGCAGCTGAGGCTTGGATGAAGTCTATATTGAGAGTATTTAGAATGGTAGGGACACCACCATACCTTTTGGTGATCCCTGTCGCGAGTCTCCTTCATGAAGTAGCACGCAGATGGTGGAGGTTGATGCTACAGGTGCATGACAAAAAGACACCTCTCTAGGCATACTTCGAGAGCCTGTTTTAGGCGGAGATTGTCCCCGCCACTCTACATGCAATGTGGATATAAGAGATACTTCACCTGTAGTAGGGAGGCATTCTAGTGGCACAATACTCAGTGAGGTTCACTGGCCTCGTGCTACTCCACTGATATGGTATGGGGACCATTCATTAGGGCTCGAACGTTTGAGCAGAAGCTCAAGTGAGAGATCAAAAATTAGATGATCTCACTCAGCATCCCAATGGAGGAGGGAGTGCGAGATAGAGCCCTCCTAGTTGAGGTTTTCCTTGCTCAGTAGTCTTTAGCAGTGAGACCCACCACTAGTCGACATACAAAGAAATCTTCTACATATGGCAGCAGACAGATGTTGTATAGGTTCAAGATGACCAAACCCATGGGTGGACGTCCACATGACTCAAGATCTGTTGTGCGGGGAACACGGGGTAGAGACATACATACCAGGAGCGGGCGGTGTTACTCATAATGAATCCAGGGTTGTATGGGTTGTAACTATCAGACCCGCCGTTTGGATGATCAACAGATGGTCGAAGGACCACTCCGGCAGATACAATGATTTGTTCGAGGTGGTCCGTAGGGAGCAGGTGGATGTGGTAGAGGAGTTGGCCGTGTAGCTGGTGGTGGACGATGATTTGAGGTGTTACCGCCACCACCACAAGGAGGTCCACCATGACTGTAGGGAGTAGGTGGACATGGAAGAGCTCGTCTCTAGGTAGCTGAGGCTTACTTTCACAGTGCTCCGGAGATGATTCGAGATATGATCTATTCTTTTCCACCATAGCTATAGTTCTTATAGACATAGGTGCTCTTCACTCTTTCATTGTCCCTACCCTCGTTCACATTGTAGAGAATCTGATGGAGTTGTTGGCTCTTTATTTATGGCTACAGACTCCTACTGGAGTAGACTCGATGATTACGCACTGGTGCCGACATTGCAAGCTGACTCATGGGGGCTAGAGTTTCGGCTAGGATATCCTAATAGTTGTGTCGAGGCCTTACGATATCATCTTGTGTGTGGACTAGTTATCAACAGTCCATGATTAGATTTACTGTATTAGGTGCAATGTGTGGTGTGTCCACAAGTATGGGACCAGGTTCATCTTCAACGACAAGAAGGTTTCCTTTTTAGGGCAGGATGGAATTACCCAGAGGAGAGAACATCCGATCACTCATCAATTGGATTTCCTTACCCTCAGATTAGTTGATGTGGTGAGTCTAATTTATCCTATAGTGTTGGACAAATACACGTAAGTTTTCCCTGGTGAACTCCAAGTTTTATATCCTCACAGAGAGGTGGAATTATACATTTAATTGTACTCTAGGATCACACTGATATCTACATCAGCATATTGGATGGCTCCCACTGAGCTTCGTGAGCTGCAGGTACAGCTGGAAGACTTGAGGGGAAGGGATTCATCCAGCCTAGTGTTTCTACCTGGGCAGCCGCGATTCTATTCGCCAAGAAGTCAGATAGAATATTAAGTCATTGTGTCGACTACCGTCACCTGAACCGGTTTACCGTGAAGAACAAGTACCCACTCTTGATGATTGGATACCTCTTGGATCATTTGAATGGAGCTAGGTGGTTCTTGAAGATTGATCTGAGATCGGGTTATCACTAGATGAGAGTTCGAGATGATGATGTACAGAAAAGGACTTTCATATGTCGGTAAGACCACTAAAAGATCAAGTTTATTCCTTTCAGTGAAACCAATTTTCCAGCAGTGTTCATGGGACTCATGAACATGGTCTTCTAGCCATACCTCGATTTATTTATCGTAGTCTTAATCGAAGACATTATGATCTACTGGAATACTGAGGAGGAGCATGTCTACCATTTTCATGTAGTACAGGACACACACGAAAGCACCAGATTTATAGTAAGCACTCAAAATTATTGTTTTGGATCCAAGAGGTTACATTTTTGGGAGACGTCTTATTGGAGGCTTGATATTCATTGGATCCAGTGAATATTGGGGTAGTACTTTCTAGAGATCCACCAAGGAGTCTGACAGAGGTACAAAGTTTCTTATGATTTTCTTGTTACTACCGGAGGCTCATTCCAAACATCTCTAGTGTTGAAGCACCACTGTCACAATTGAAGAAGAAGGTGAAACACTTAGTGTGGTTGGATAGATTCTAGTAGAGCTTTCAGGAGAAGAGGCAGAGGCTGACTAGTGCCCCAATCTTGTGGCTTCCAGAGGAAGGAATATGGTACGTAGTCTATTGTGACGCATCAGGGACGGGACTCGGGTGTGTCCTGATGTAGGAGTGAGCTGTGATCGAATATGGTTCTCAATAGCTAAGACAACACGAGTAGTACTATGCTACCCATGACTTGGAGTTAGCAGTCGTGATCTTCTCCTTGAAGATTTGGAGACACTATCTGATGGATGAGCATTTTACAGTGTACTCGGATCACAACAGTCTCAGGTAAATCTTCTCTCGGAAGGACATGATCCTAAGACAACAACTATGGCTTGAGTTCATCCAGGACAATGACTTTGAGATATTCTATACTTCTATAAAGGGAAATGTTGTAGCAGATACACTCAGCCTTGAGGTCTGGTATATAGTTGTTAGGAGAGGAGACATAGCAGCTGGGTTCTTGACAGATATCCTTTATGGATAGAGATGGAGCCATTTTTCTTTAGTCCCTTACAGTCACTCCCCCACTTATTCATCAAGTCAGGGAGGCACAACATGGGGACGCTGACTGTCAGACACGATGTGCTCAGGAATACACAGGGCAAACACATGATGGATTTACTGAATTTGGGGAGCATGTCATCCTCTTTAGAGGACGTACTATGGAACCAATATCACTTCATGAGGAAGTGTTGAGGGAGTTCCACACATACCCTTTACTGGTACATCCTGGAGTGGTGAAGATGTATAAGGACCTTCACTGATAGCATTGGTGGCCTTCTCTAATGAAGGCCATAATAGTGTTTTCCTCTCGATACTTAACTTGTCAAAAAGTGAAGGAAGAGCACCGGGTCCCATCAGGATTGGTTCAGCCTTTAGAGGTCCTATAGTGGAAGTGGGATGGGATATCTATTGAATTCATGACAATACATCCACGTACATCCATGGTTCATTACTCAATTTTGGTGATCATCGACCGACTCACCATGTCGGCTCACATCATACTGATCATTGAGATGTGTTCAGTAGAGATCATGGGATGCCATTATATGCAAGATATTGTGCGACTACATGGAGTACCTTATTATATTGTGTCCGATCATGACACAAAGTTTACTTCCCATCTTTGGAAGGGGTTTTAGGAGGATTTTGAGACAATGCTTTGTCTGAGAACCACCTTCCTTCCTCAGACAGATGTTCAGACTGATAAAACCATTCAGACCCTCAAGGACATGATACGTGCTTCTTTCCTCGATATCAGTCCCAGCTGGGACGTCCACATACATTTGGTATTGTTTTCATATAATAACATCTATCACTCCACCATAGGGATGGCTCCTTTTGAGGCATTATACGGGAGACCACGCAGACCACCCTTGTGTTGGACTATCCTTGGGGAGTCACCACTAGTGGGACCAGAGATGGTACAAGATACCATAGAGAAGGTGCAGATCATCCAAGATTGGATGAAGACTACACAGAGCATACATAATTCATTTCATGATAGGATACAGAGACATATTGAGTTCAAGGATGGCGACCACGTCTTTCTACAGGTATCAACTCCAAGAGTTCAACATTGACATGGCTGAGGCATAATGTTATCTCGAAGGTTCAAAAGATCTTTCCAGGTCCTCATCAGAGTTGGAGAGGTGGCTTACCACTTATCTCTTCCACCTCAGTTGCACTGGGTTCACTACGTCTTCCATGTATCTCAGCTGAGGAGATACGAGCCTAACCCATCTCACATCATCGACAATGAAGAGATGGACATAGACGATGGGTCAACATTCACAGAGGTTCTAGTCGATATTGAGGATCGATAAGAGTGTGTCCAACATGACTGGTCGATACCTCTGGTGCACGTTCGCTGGTAGAATGAGAACGTCCAGGAGAGCACGTAGGACTAGGAGGCTCAGATGTGTGCTAAGTACCACAACTTGTTCCCTTAGTTTGAGTTTTAGCCTAAGGGGATGTAAAGGCTTGCTGTTGGGAGAATATAAAGACCCAGATATTCCGTGGAAATTTATTTCATAAATACATGGTAATTTTAGGATTCCATGAAAATTAAAGGTGCATGATTCTGAGGCCCGGTGTTCTTGGATTTAATTTCTAATGTTTTGTTCGGGTATTTTCAGTAAAAGTACGAGAAGGTTTTTATAACATTTGAACCATTTCCATAATTGAAATCTGAGGACACCGTTGAACTCACAGCTCTGGTATTCACTTAAGGAGACATTCACCTCGATGACAGTGGGTTGAAAATAATTCTTAGTTTTTGGGTTTTCATAGAAAATAATAAAATAAATTGATCTTCAGTTGATTTTTATCTGAGCAGCCATGTGGGTGTTTAGAGGTTTGTCCCACAAGATTTATAACCACCATGTGGTGGTTGGGAGTGGGGACCACCAGGCCATATCCTCCCATGAGAGGTTATGGTGGTGGGGACCACCACTCCTCAACATCCTATTCATGGAAAATGTGGTCGGGGGCACTCGAGACCACATAACCTCCAAATTTGAAAATTATGGGGGGGGGGGGACACCCGAAACCCTATTAAATGGGAGGAGATAAAAACCTCACAATCCCCTCTCTAATTTTGAGGAGACTCTTGAGCTTCCACCAAATTAAAACTGCCAACACAGACCCAATTAATGGGGCCAAATCCTCCCATTAATTTGATTGTACCAAAAAATGTTTAGATTTCATTCTGAAATCATGACAATGAAATAATTGATTTAATAATATATTATGTGGAACATATATTATTTTTGGGGGTGTAGAGGTCTTAGAAGAAAATGAGTTTTCCAATGAATAACCTCATATTTCAATGGGGAACGGAAAACGCGTTCTTCCAATAATGAACAGTAGTAATGATCATCTTCAAACATCTTCCCCAAACACCTACAGATGTGGAGCATCTTCCACAACCAATGTGTGAGCTTAGGATTGGATGTGTGATGCAGATGCGACGAATGGTGGGAACAATGTCTCCTTTACCATGACTCCATCGACGATCAACGAACATAGGTATGTGTTGTATTTCTTTTATCTTTCATGTTCTTCTTTTCATTAAAAATAAAGAATGATGATATGTTTCCTTTGACTAGTGAGTTGTTATTCTTTGTTCTCCTTATTGATGATCCAATTTTTACCACTCATAACACGGAGGGAGAGGGCCAAACTAACATGGCCCTACCCATCCACCATTCTTGTTTGTGACAATATTTGGCATGACGACGTAACAATGAAGCAGCGTGGAAGGTAACGAAGGCAACGAGAAAAGGTCGCGCTTCTAGAGGCCACCGCGAACCGTGTCGCGCCCTGGCTGTGCTCACTCCAGGCTGAACCATGGATCCTAGGCCGAACCCCCCGGCCCGCACTGCTACGGGCCTCCCTCTCCCCCCGGGTGAACCTCACCGGCCTGCACCGGCCCAAGATGCACTGCACTTTGCCAGCTGGAGGTACACCGAACCGCACCAGCCTCGCCTCCCAGCCTCTCGGGCGACCTTCGGTCCTCCTGGAACCCTTCCTGGCCGCCACCCGTGTGCCCAGGAGAACCCTGCGTACACCGTGTATCCTGTGTCGTTCGAGATGCACCCCCTTGGTGGTTCCATATCGAACTAGTCTAGTCGCGCCCTCAAGGCTGAGCCGCTTTGGGGTGCACCCTCGCAGTGCTTCGGGCTCATCTTGCCCTATGACCGGGATGAACCGCCCACGCGGCCTACTGGACAGGGATCAGTGACCCGAGTTGAACCTAACAAGCTGGCCCTCAAGGGGCTAGGCCAGACCCAACTAGTCTGATCGGGTCGAACCTGACCGGGTCAGACCAGACTCAGGCCCACTACCGACCCTTTACTTTTTATGGCCATATCTTTGGCACCAGACGACCATTTGATGAACGTTCATCGGCGCTGTTTTTCATCGAGCAGGATGATCCCATAGAGTATACCCCACTAGAGTTCAGGGTAATTTTGAGATACAGTTTGGTCAGATCATGCAAAAATCTAACCAGCCCCCCATGTCAAAAAGGCTAATAATTTATAGACCAAGCGTCCGGTTGATGTGTCTTCTGTTACATTGTGACCCCTATGACGAGGTAGATATTTGAGATACTTCTACGTGGGACTTCGTGAGAGTTAGTGTATCGACATGTATTTCATGGAGCATATCATCCCAGAGAAAGACAAACATAGTGTGGAGACCTAATAACTGACTAAGACTTGATGAATACTGACCGATTCGACTCATACTAATTTGACTAGCCCAGTGGGGAGTGTCTTGGTCTCACAGCAGACCCACAGTACTCGACAGGAGGATTACCTCAGCAGTCTTTGAAGGGGGGAACCTCTGTGTGATGTGGCAGACCAATGGTGGGGAGCACCTCTATGTGACACAACAGACCCACAATAATCGACAAGAGGAGTACCTCAGTAGATCCATGTTAGTGGGATGTGTGTTGGTGTCACGGCAAGCACACTATACTCAATATAGGAGGAGTTACCAAACAGGCTAGGTTTCGACAATGTGACTAGGGATGCTATTTGATACAACCCCTAGAATAAAATCATGGTTTGAGCTATGTCTGTAACTTTTGTGTTTACCGCATGATTGGGATGGATTACTTGATAACATTGGTATATGAATGTGCATATACCTGTGTGGGTTATCTATTAATTTCATACGATGTGGTATGTTCTTATTGGGAATTGAGATACCATGATGGTTTCGGGGTCCCTAACGAGTATTGTTATACTCAACCCTGCACAGGCTATGCTCGCACCTCGTTGTGTTGGATGAAGGCGAAAAACAATGTTAACCGAGGCTGAGGGCACCAGGACTGGACAGTTCCCGGAGGTGGACCACATGACGTGATAGTTCCAGAAGGTGACGAGTGGATATGGAGTGATGTGAAGCCTATATATTTCTACCCAATAGGTTGGATTTCCCAGTGGATGATCCCGGAGATGTTTTACCCTTTTCCAGTGATTTTACATTCATTTTCCTTGTACTTTACATTTGGGATTGTATTTTCGGCCCCCTTTTACTTTTTGACACTCCTTCTGTATACAGCTTTATTTAGTTTTTTGTTTCCAGCTCATACTTTTTTCTCTGCATTTTCATGTTTTAAAGGCAATGCCTTCCCAGTTTAGGGATTTACACATTTGGTGCTAGTCACCATCCCCTGGCCTATGGATGGCGTGCATGGGATAGTCATGGCATAGTCCCCGAGTGACTAGTCATGATAATTATTCTAAATAGATTGATATCATTTGATGTTATATATTATTTTATTTAGATTTGTAGAAAAATAAACTATTATTATTCATTATTTTAATGGTTTATTGTAAAATGATTTTATTTGAAACCTGCTTTTCTTCCATATCTAATATCATGATAATATTTTTATAAAACAAATATCATTCCCAATTTTTATGATATAATGAACTATTTATGAAAACCATTTAATTTCAGGTATAATGATAGGAGTAATGATTTGAGATCTTATTGAATGATTATATATAATTTTAATTATGTGATTGGTGGTACCTACATATCCCTCCAATGAATTTGCTAAAACTTTATATCTAATGACATAATGACCAATTACAAGTCAGTTGACATGATACACTTAGTTAACCATGTTCATCCTTATCCAATATAGGAATTAGGTGAATCATAATACACCATGGTAAATCAATGCATCCTGATATACTATGGGAAAATGGTTAATCTTGACCAAAAATAAGAAACATGTGATGAATTATGATCCACTATATTGATGATGTTGTTATTCAACAGTGACATATGAAATTTTTTTCCATATTAAATATAGTTCCCCACTTTTATGATATTAGATTATGGTTCGGGTTTGATTTTTGAGGATTTACACTCTATTTGAAAATATTTTAAAAAATGATAAGATTTAATCAATGGATCCTTTTTATGATCAATGATATTTTTGTTAAAAAAATATACGTTATTTTCATGATCAAAAACAATTATACATATCTCATAATTTCATGGGATCATAATTTGATATCTCTTATGTTTACCATTAAAAGGCATCAGAAAAAATCTATACTTATGTTTACTTCCATAATTTTTGATGAATTTGTTTGGTATGGTATGCCAATCTGGAGTACTATATTAGAAGATCTTCATTGGAGATGTTTAATATGATTTGAATAATTATAATATTGTCTACCTTGTGTCTATTTACACTAAACTATTACACTCTACATGCATGGGTTTTTATAATGTAATCAATATTCTTCAAAATTTATTTAAAATCCAAGTATTAAAATCCTAGGAATCATTTATTTATTTTTCAATGGAATGGTTTATATAACCTTTTCAAACTAAAATTATAAATAATTACTGAGATACCAAGGGAAAATTCAAATGAATCATATAGGTATTTGACATTGGTTAAGTATATTTATTAGCTAATGTAATAAAAAATTTCCTGTAAATTTTTAATGGACACAATGAGTTGTTTCTATGAAATTGCATCACTATATAGATAATTATTTTTTTATCACTCTAGTATAGAGTTATAGTGGTCTAATGACATCAAATTGGGTTTATTGACGTGTTCATTGTCATTGCCTTATTTTTTTTCAATTATTGTTTCTTCACACCTAGTTTGACACTCCCATTTCACAATCTATTTGTGAACCATTCTGAAATATTTTAATAGTTTGTGACAATGAATTTCATTTAATAAACCTAAGGTATCATAGATTTAAAATATGTTTCCATGATATAGAAATACTATATGGGATTTTAATTATGATTTGGATTCCCATTAGGATTAGTCTTTCTCACAATATAATCTTTTTGTTTTATTAAATTATAAGAATTGGTAGGAAATGTGATAACTTTGAATATCAAGGAACTTTTTATGATGAGAATAAAAATGGTTTTATGACAACAGTAGTGGAATTTTATTATTTTTAATAATGAGTTATCATGATATATGATGGACAAAGGCATCCTTAATAGACTCGCTCACCCAACAGAGAAGTTAAAGATATCTTATTTTTTAGAGTTTGGGTAATAGAAATTATTAAGTATAGAATAAACAGTTTTTATGATGAAAATGTCGAAATAATCCAAAAAGTGAATTTCATTGAGTAATTTAGAGATGATATGAGTGTGAAAATAAATGAACCAAAATATGTAACTATAGAGGAATGATGAGATTTTTGGTTAATGTAGTGAATGTGAATAATGAATTCCCTATGCTATAATCATAGGATAAATTTTTCAAATATTGAAATTATGGTCTTTATAGAATTTTATTTTCTATAGGGACATCTCAATTAGGGAATCAGAAAGGTTGGGTAACTAATCGAAATTATAATGATGTTGAAAATACTATGATTATTATCTGAAAGGAAGGGGTATTAATGGATAAGATGATGAATTGTATTTTATTCTTTATAAAGGTAAAAATATTATTAATGTATTTATGTATTAGAAAAGAAATATTTCATTCGAATCTTGAAAAAATTATTTATTGTTTAGTTTATTTTTTTATGTTGAGGATTGAAAAATATATTTTGAATGGTCCTAAAAACAGAGAAATTAAATTTAATGGTGATGTGATATTTTTATTTAGGAAATAAATCCCGTAATATGTTATAAATGATGATATAATGATTATGGGATAATTATATGTCAGATATTAATAAGTAAATTGGATAGTACAGAATACCATAATTGTATTTTGACAATCTAGTTTATATAATTTTGGATTGAGATACAACCTTTTTTTACATAAGAAATATATAAATTAATTTTTGTAAGAGACAAGGAATAATTTATGTTTTGAAAAGGGTTATGTGGTAAATAAGGACTTCACCATGTTTTAATAGAAGACATAGTTAGGGTATTCACATGTTTTCTATATGATAAAAAGTTCCACTTTATGGTATATTGGGGATTGTTGTTAAGATGATTTTGATAAATTTTGTGACCGTCAATATAAATTTTTGGATTTTTATATTTTAAATGGTTTTAAAGATTATCCAGTTTTATAATTTTTTTAGTTTGATATTAGTTGAAGATTTATATATTACTCTATTACCTCACTGTATGAATATTTATCAATATTGGAGAACTCATTCTAGTTTTTCTATTGAGTACAAATAATCATATACATAATTTAATTATCTTTTATTTATAGATCTTATATTTCATTAATGGTTCATTATGGATATATAATTTATGTCACTCTAATAGACTATGTTTTCTAAAATGTTGTGTTTTTTTGAAAAGACTCATGTTTTTTTATCTTCGATGGTTGGGTATGAACATTACTAGTTATTTTCATGATAACACACTCTTATTCTTATCCTATTCTTTTATATGATCATTTATTCATATCTCTTATTTTTACATTTATTGAAATTATTGGTCACCAGTTATAATGATTCATTCACTAGGTTGTGAATAATGTTTTTGGTAGGGTATTATTAAGTGAAGTATATGTGAGTTTATCAAAATGAGAGATGTTTAAGATCCTTCACAATATTAATAGTCTATGTACCTAGTCTCGAATTACACTATAATATTATTGTCCTCATGCATGTGTTTATTTAATATAATGAATATTCTTGTATTATTTTATGTTTCTATAAATGAAACTCCTATTTTTCTTCAATGAAAAATAATTTTTGTAATTATAATATAAAATTCATATATTCCTACAAAACATACTGTGTTTATATATTTCCTTATCTAATTGATGGTTTTTCATAATGTTTTTCTATAGATGAAAAAAGATAAAAAAATTGGAAAGGAAATATGAGGATAACATATTTATGATTAAGAATTTTTTAAAGGTTATTATTTGAATATATTTGTCTATATTTCACATAATTTTGTATATATTAGTTATAAATACTTGTATCGATTGAATATATTAATAGCACTAGACAAAAATTAAAAAGAAGATATATGATCAATTTATTGAAAATCCCATTAATATTTGGTTGGGAATCAAACATAGTGGAATAAATTGAATTTGTTAATGTTGTGGAAAAGATACTAATTGTTTTTTATTTTCATTAGAATCATATGTAAATTATTTTCATTTGTAATAAAACTAGTGATTCTTATCATTAGTTATAATTGATTATAAATACATAGGAGCAATATGTGAATAATTCCACATACTATATTGTATTTAAATATCTTCTCCATGATAATTATTTAATTATTGTTATTTAAATTTGGATAAAAATTAAATTTAAAAAATTGATGAAAAATTACAAGGACTTTGTTCATCAGGTAAAGTGTATTTTTCCATTTTTATTCATTCACTAAATTTCATTCTATACCGATAGTAGTAAAATTCGATTTTTTTACTTATGATTGAAAAAATTATTGTCAATATATTTTCCCCACCAAAATTTAAAAATTAATGGGAATATCTTTTTGCGATGACATGTTCATGATATTTTTTTACTTATCAAAAAATAATTAAATAAAGTGATCTACTTTGAACATCATGTGGAAACACCCGAAGTAATGTTTGATCGTAGGAAAATTTCATTTCCTTTTCATTGATCTGTATATCAATAATAATTTTACTATTTTTCAGTATAAATCTTGGAAGAGAACTTGGTCTATTGAATTAGTACATAATTATCATCACATAAAGGTAAAAATATATTTTTTTAGAATAATAATGATAATCAAAATGTAAAGTGATATAATTATAATGATATTTGCAATTAGGAAAATTTGTGTCTGAAAACAAACATTACTAATTGAAATCATCAAAACATTTTTTGAAATGTTGGGGAAATGTATTTTGTGATATGGTCAAAAAAATACACAACAATTAAGTTATGTGTTTAAAGGTACCCTATGTTTTAATATAGATTACGATAATGTATTTATGATTTGGGGAATACACATTAATTTAACTGTAGGATATTTTTTATTGAAATTGAATTGTCACCTCAATAAATATTAATAATATTTTGGTAAACCATCATTGTAAAATTGTTAATGGTACATAGATTTACTGGAATATTAATATAATTTTCAAGAGATAAGTATCCACTAAAAATAAAATTTCCTTTTCCATAGTTGGATTGTCATTGAATTTATTTTTCCATGCTATGATTGTTTATAGATATAATGATGTTATATTAAATATTCATAATCATTTTGAATTTGATTGTATGTATGATTTAATACCTAATAAATGATATCAATGAGTTGTAAAAATGATTTAATATATTACATATATATTATTTTTCAATTTGTTAATAAAAAATAACTAATACAAATTATAGATGTTATTTTAGAAAACGAATATTTAATGTTAATTGAGTATGATTTTCCACATAATAACATGAAAATACATTTATATAAATTATTTAATTGGTTAAAAATACAAATTATATGTTTTTAACTAATTATTAAATGGTCCCTTTACAGTTATTGAAATTGAAGTATTATCTATATGATTTACAAAACATGGGATTCCTTCCCTATCTATCTTAACATAGGGGTTTCTCATTTTAATTTGTTAAATTGAATGATAGATCTATGAGAATATACATTGGATATAAAGTATGCTATTACATAAATATTAAGTAATGTTATATATTTCTATATATCATTGACTTCTTAGATTACATTCATAAGGAAAGATATATTTTAGAGACAAATTTTGGTCATGAATATCATCATCTAATATTTATTGAATCTAAAATTATGAGTAATATTTTTTTATAATAGGTTTTTCATTTATGATATCATTCTAATTCCATTACGGGTAGTTAATTAACATGATTTATTCATTGATATAATAAGAAAATTATACAAAATTTATTCAAATAAATGAACTATCGTTTTGATTAATAATATATATGTTTTTAAAATATGTTTTCAGAATAATATGTGAAATATTATTAATAAATTAAAATATACTGATTAATTTTTAATATTGAATAAATTATTATTTTTATTAAGTCATATTTTTTATACACATTTTCCTTCCCAATATAGCCTAAAAGTTTACACAACAAAAACTAATTGCAGTAATAGAGGAAATGATATAAAATGTCACTAAAATTAAATGTTTTATTGGATTGATTCATTATTACTGATGTATTGGTTAAAAAATCATCATATAAACCAAACATGTATATTAACATAAAATGTATATATTTTCATTCAGAAAAAATAGGCTGATGATTGATTCCATTTATAAAAAATGTGATTGGGTATTTCTCTAGTATTATAATTTCCAAAAACAAATGTTTTATTTTTTCATCAAACCAATGCTTCAATTAAGGAAAAATTTTGTTAGGTGATACATGATGAACACAGAATTTAATATTCCACTCATAAATATAAAATAAATTTTAATTATAATCATACAATATGATCCGAAATACTCTGTGGAAATATTTTTATATGATTCATGAGTCCAAATTTATGTGGTGTAATATGTCAAGTGCATTTTGACCATTAAATATTATTATATATATTAAAATTTAAATACATGTACATAAGGAATAGATTATTTTTTAAATTTAGAAATTATTATATATCATTATTTAGAAAATTAAATCAATGGAAAACAATATTTACAATTAAATAAGAAAAAAAGAAAATACATCATTTTTATATCTATATTTAGAACATGATATTTTGGTAAATGATTTAATGAAAACTTTCCAAAAAAGGCACATAATAACTCACTATAATTTTGTTTAGTTTTTATTTTGGTCATCAATTTCATGATAGAATGGTGATTTCACTGAAATATGATATATATTTTTGAAATGGAAGAAGACTTTTTTCGAATGTTTGGTTTCAAACATTTAACATTGAAAAAGAAGCTTTTTTATTATTTCAATGGTTTTTTATTTTATATGTTACCACCAACATAATGGGATAATTAATAACTTAATAGGATGGAACATTATTTGATATTCTTAAAATAATATATATTATATGTAGAAATAAATTAGAATATATTTAGTAGGATTAATTAAAAATATATATTTCAAATATTATAATAAAATGACTCACTTAAAAACAAGTTAAACTATGAGAAAACAATATAAATAAAAATATTTAACAATTTATTAGTTCCAAAATATTAATTGCATAATATATATATTGATTTCATTATGAGATTACAAAATTCATCACTACATTTTAAATTGATTTGGTTTATTGTTTTCCAATTTGCTAATTATGTGAAATTTAATTTTTAAATGAATATTTTATTACTATAATTATTATTTAATTACATTATCTTAATTATGTATTCATATTATATTGAAACCATCTATCTATTTTTTCAGATCATGATACAATATTTAACAGAAATTTTGTAATGTAAATATAATGATTTTCGGAAATAAAATATATTTTACTTAAAACAATATTCCATATTCAAATTGATAGTGAGATCATTAAATTCCTAATTGAGAAATATTCCTTTACCATGATATTTGGATTAATATGAATTTTTGGATTAATAAAATTTATTTGTTCAATTTTATTAAAATATCATTATTCTATATTTTAAAATAGGTGAACCATTTAAGGAATTTGTTGAAAGGAGATATAATGATGTCAAATCTAGTAACCTAGAATATATGGTTACAAAATCAAATTGTATGAAGAATGGAAATATCACATACCAACAGACCTTGAGTTTTATTATTCTTGGAAAAAATTATACATACTTTAATCAATAATTACATTCGAGAATATAAAATACATCCTAGTTAATGTAAATATTTATCATCATTGAACATAATCAAAGTATCAGTATTATAATCATAGAAGAAGGAAAACAATATTGATATTCATAAATTCTCATTGGGGGAATGAAAATAGATGATGATATCAAAGAATTAATATGGAATAATATATATGGGTTTGAATAATTGAAAAGACATTTCTATTAACAGATATAATTTAAAGGAAGAATTATATGTAATGAATAAATAATGATTAAACTATTATATATATATAATCACATGGGATTATATAACACCAATGGATATAATAATCGTTAATATAACCACAAGGACATTGGTGGCTAATTTTATTATGATGTAACATAAGAGTCTTGACATCTGAAACATACAAGTAAGGATTCATTATAAGATATCTTTATAAATGGTTAAGTCCATGACCATGTACCCAAACATTTTTGTATAATAAGACCAATTAATTTAGTAAGGGGATATATAATTCATAGTCCAACCAATCACCTTATTAATCCAATTCATTAATAATATAGGCAAAACAAAATTTTATCAATATTTAATAATTATTGGAATCGTTCTCAATATGATGATATAGAATACAAAATCACATTAATTTCCCTAATCACAATGAACCAAATCTATACAGATAAAGAATATGAATTGTTTCATATAAATACATCTAATGCGGTACATATATACATTAGAGTTATTTTATCAATGATGAATAGAAATAAAAAAACATGAAACTAAAAACAATTTTGAGTAAAATAACAATGTCATATTCATAATATCTTATTACAAAAATTAAATTCTAGAATAATTATTTTCTCAAAAATATATCAATGAAATATATAATATATGAATAAAAATATTGATTTTTCATGATTTCATGATATCTCATTCATTACTTTTTTGTAAAAACTATTTATCCTTTAACATTATTAGTAAAGAGTGAAAATTTCCTTATTTGAAAAATGATAAGATGATTCAATTTAAAACATTTTGTAAATATTCAATGAAGGAAAAATGAAAATGAATTTTACGAGGAATAAAAAAACATAATTGATTTTCTTACAAAATAATGAAATGGAAGATTAAAGTTATTGTTTTTGTATAAAAAAGTTAATATTATCATATAAAACATAGTAATAATTCAAAAAGAGCCAAAATATTTGAAAATGAAAGGAAAAATTTTAATTTTGAAAATAAATATATGTTAATATTATAGTTTTCCCTTATGATATAAGGTTACTATAATTATATTTGGTAAAAATAATCATTAAAATCCTCAATATTCATTATATTAGGAAATAATTCCTTCACTACATTATAATTTATGGAATTGTAAGTCTCGTGAATGAATAACATCAGAAAAAACTAAATATTATTATAATTATGAGATTCATGATATACCATGTCAAAATGGGATTTATATTTACCTAATGGATGTAAATAGGTGCATCATAAAAATTATATCTTAATTAGAATTGAATTTAGATGAAATCCCTTTCAATTATAATTTCAAAGATGGGTGAATTGATTGATGAGGGTATTATGTGTGAAAAATGTAAATCCCAAAAATCATTGAAAATAAATTATAATAATCTCAAAGGCCATTACCCATATAACACTTTGATTAAATATATAATGAAATATAATTACAAAAAAATGAATGTTCATTGAGTTAATAACCCATTTCCTCATGTTTGAAAGACATCATATTTTCATTCGATCTTCTTTAATATAAATTGATGTTATTTCTATTTCAATAAAAAATCATTCGAATACTTGAAATATCTTATATGATCCAATTATAAAAATTCTACCAATGTTGATTAATAATTCCATTAAAATAATCATTTCCAAGTGTGTAATATTTCATTTTTATGGTTGATTCAGAATAAATATTCTTGTCTTTAGTCATGTACCACGGTTCAATAATTTCCAGATGTAATTTTTTTATATATATCATATGTATTCCTTAAATTTTAATTTATTATCGTCCTAGTAAAGAATAAATTAATAAAAATAACATTGCATTTTGGTCATGGTAATCCCTAGGTACGCACATGAGATATTATTTCTTTTTAATGGATATGACTTTAAGAAGTTAGATGTAATATTTTAATTATTGATAGAAAATTATATTTAATATAATTTACAATTAAAACCCATCATAACAACCATATTTTAAATATCTTTTTGGAAAATTAATTTTATCATTACATGGAAGTGGTATTCCAAATATAAGAATGATGGATACATTCACATCTTGTTTGAGGAAATAAAAGGGTAATAATAGTTATTATTACTAGAAAATAACACAATATGTATGAGGGTTATTATAGTTTATATTTTATGAATATTAACATAAATGTAGTTGATGTAAATTGATATGTAAAAAAATTAAATTGGAAGATTAATTTGATTACCTTTTCATTGATTGGACTCCTCTACATCTCCTATTGAGGACCCTAGAATTTGAGTTTTGGGAAGAAAAAAACCACTAGAACAAATACTTGGATGTTGTGGATATATTTTTTAATGTTTTATTCACACCGTTTTGATGAATATGTATTGAATAATTAAGTTGTATTATTGTTCTTTTATCATGGCTGGAATATAAACACATGGAATTTTATTAAAATTTGTTAATTTTTTTTATTAAATCTAATGAAAAATGATTCCAAATGAAATTAAATTTTTAAAAACATAATATGGTATATTTTCACATGTAAAAAAATTTATATATATTTGGGAGCCTTTTTAAATATTATATTTGTTTTCAAAAAGCATAATTAACTAATTTTACACATAATTATTTTAATGAATTTTTCCCTCACCATGGATTATTAAGATAATTACAAGATAAAAATTATTTCATAAATCGACTAAGGATATTATTTTAAACTATATTGAATCAAAATTGACTACATTGATTATTTATTTTAATTTTAAATAATTTTACAATACTTTTTTTCATAAAAAACTATTTGTATAATATTCATAATAATTCACATAATATTACTTTAAAACAACATCAAAAAATAAAATTATAAGATAAAATATTAACATAACTAAAATATTTATTTTAGATCTATATTATTTTTTAATATAAGTGATCAAAACAGTAGTTTTAAATTTATTATTTTTCACATATATTTTTTATTTTTATTTTAATTGAATAAAACTATATCAGTGATTTGTATATATATGGGGTCATTATTCATTCAATAATAATTATACATATATTTTAATGATAGAAATATTTATTTATCATTCATATAAACATTTATAAATTATTATATCTACTTTTTTATTATGTAATATTTTTCTAGAAATTATAATATATAGGGTGTTATTTAGTATTTACTGTTTTTTAATTAATTATAATGGTTATAATCAAATGAAAATGGATCCATGTTCTCATATATTCAATACATGGATAATAATTGAAAATATAAAAATATAGAAAAAAAATTATCTTTTGGGATGATTTTAAGACCTTAAATAATTGAATTAACTTTATTTCACATATTTTACCCCTATCGAGGTGAGAACTATTTAACAAAATGTCTATTCATAATAACTATAAAATACAAGATATATATTTAAAATATTTACCTCCTGATTTAAATAAATGGATTCAAATATTTATGTTTAAATTCCTATAATTGGAAGAAATTAATTTTAGATATAAACAGAAAATTACGAGGAAAAAATTAAAAAAAAACACTTTTAAGAATGAAATTTATTATAAATATAATTCAACAATAATATTGTTCCAATGAATATAATTACAATATTAATAATATATTTTAACAAATATTAAATTTTAAAAAATTTGATATGTAATTTATCTTTTTAAATTAATGAAAAATATAAAATTATCTATATAAAATTATTTTTAATATATACATGAAAATTATCCCATCCATAAAAATCAAAATAGATTACTATAAAAAATTGACATGCAGTTTAAGAAAATGATATCAATTCAAATGAAAAATATTTCAAGTAGTTCATTGTAATGCTCTGACCCCAATTACCCGGATTCGGTGCATTATTACATAACATTAGATGATGCAAGGAATCGTGTCTCAATATAATGATCAATTATATAGCCTTGGAGGTATTGGATATATACTTAGGTATTACATTACATTATGAATTAAGAAACATCATTGTGTCTATATAGAAAACCCTCATATCCCTTAACAAATTAATATTGTTTATTCATAATATACTTCTATAAATCCTAGGAAAAATAAAACATATGAAATGCGTGATAAAAAATTCTTAGTAAGGGTAAATATATAGCGGTAATGTTCATAAATAATCCTAATCATTTTAGAAAATTTATAAGATTAATCACAAGCAATTTAAACATAAAATTAAGTATAATATGGTAAAAATAAATAATATAATTCCATTTAGGTATTTATATAGATATTCTACTAGTATAATAATCACATATAACTTCAATAGATAATTTCATAATGATGGATTGCATTATTCCAAACATCATAAAAATAAAGTAAAGTCCATGTTCCAAGACTTGAAATTTGATTTTTACAGGCCTTGTTCAAGGACAATATTTAGTCTCACGAGACCGGGTGATGCATCAAGGAGCTATAGTGGGCACTACACAACTCATTCAATGTCCAATTCATTCCTCCTATGAAAAGGTTTAAACATAATATAATCATTCATATTAAAAATATCAAAATAAATGACAATACATAATCCATAAACCATGAATGGTTAAAAAAATAGAACATCCAAAGTCAAATATATCACTAAACAATCAATATAATATTGAATATTGAATCAGAATAAATAAACATCCAAAAAATGTTAAATCTAATATTGGATGTTGACATAGATGAAATCAAAACAATTTGATTGAAATATATCTTTCTATTTTGTAATCATTTAAAAGTCACGAAAATTTAATGGAAAGAATTTATTTTGAAAATATTCTTATAATATTGTAAGAAATTGTTTGAAGGTGTTGTAATGGCGGAAAAAATGCTGCACCCACCGTATAAGTTAAAACAATACTCTAACATTAATTATTCAAATAGGTCATGAAGTAACTTTATTATAAAACAATGGAATGATTCATTACAAACCAATATATAAAAATACAAACAAGGGTATACATGAATATAAACCATAGTCTAGTAAATCGTAAAAATGTTTTTAAATTCATTTTTATGAAACACAGATATGGATGATAAGGAGGTCCCAGAAAATAATTACTTATTAACAAACTCAGAAAATAATGAGATTGTAAAATTAACCCTTAAATTGTAATTTTACTGAATAGATGGTATATTAACATCCAGTATAACGGTAAAATCATTTTTATTATATTATAAATTAACCACACACATAAATATGATATCTTATATGATATTATAATATTGCTTTGTTAATTATATTGTAGTAGTATCATCATTTCAGGTGTTAACTGATTTGTTTTTTATATTTTGTTAAGTAAGTCATTTTTATATGGAAATGATTAAAAATATTCATATCCATAATTAGAAAATGATCTAAATTTTTTTTAATCATAAAATGAATTTTATTCATGAAGTGTTATGATGGGTAACGAATCTCATCATGTTCATGGAGACAGTAATTTGTAAGTACAAAATAGAGAAAATTTCATTCTATTAATGGTGAAATCGTATGTAATTGGATGGTAAGTTGCATATATAGAATAATTAACATGTTATATTTATTTTTTATAGCAATTATATTCTTTACTAAAACCATTCAAAAAATAATGTGTTGAAAAACAAACTACACCGCGATGTGGAGAAGGTAAGTCATACGTACGCACATATGGTGGCATTGTCATTATTAGAATAGATAGAATAATTAACATGGTTGTACCATATATATAATACAAACATAGTTTGTATAGGGTACTATAGTTATTATTTTTGTATGGATAAAACAATGAAAGATGAACTAGAAGTAGAGAATAAATTTAGAATAGGTGATGAAATTATTACCACTTCTTTGCGAGCTTCCTTCTGATTTGATCAGAAATGATTATTAGGATGCATTTCTGATCAATTTAAGGCCTTTATGTTGATTTTTGAGTATTTTGGAGGAAATATTAGCAGGGTTTGGCAGATCCAAATGGAATTGGAGTTGTGGTTTTGAGTGAATGGGGACTACCCTTTTATAAGAGAGGTGAGGGTCATGTTTTGAAAAACTGGAAATATTATTTTAGTATAAAATAAATTTCGTCTTTATAATTGCTATAAATGATTTATTTAGACTACAAGGTTGTTATAGGTCGAAAAAAACCCATCAAATAGGTTTTATATGGGTTTAGGTCACTCTATTAACCTTATATTTTATATTTATCTTCTTGTTATATAGTTTTACTTTTACAATGTATTCAGGTATTATTATAATAAATTGTAAATAAACATACAATAAAAAGACATGAGTTCCAAATTGGATAATTATTTACATATATAACTTTATCTATGTCCTTTTTCTAAACCATATATATTTTGGAAGATTATATCAATTAATAAAATAGTATTTGTTTTAAAAATTCATTTATGTCAATTTTGTCACTATTTAGTATTTGGTATTTGTAAAAGTAAAAAAAATTGATTATAGAGATAGAAATAACGTAAATAAATAATAACATGTCGTATATACCAATAAAAATAGTTTAATGAATCAAAATATTCAATTTATATTTATTTTAATTTTTATAATATTAATTATTTTAATCATTCATTGAGAAGGTAATTATTGCCTCATCAATGTGTCAACAATAAATTTAATTATTTAATGTCTAAACATTAAAAAATAAAATTATATAGTAAATATTTTTATCTTTTTAAATAATATTTATATTCTAATCTATTTTATGTATAACTTTATCTTAAAAATGTTTTAGTTATAAAAAAGTTGAATTTAACACTTTTAACTATTCTTTAAATAAAATAAAAATAAATATCTTTATCAAATAAAATTTGATAAAATAGGATCATATTTTATTACTAAGGTTGATTTTGGTCAACAAACAATTATCTAATAGAATTAGAAAATGTGTTAGGGTAATTATAAAATAAGGGTTACCTTTAATAACTCTATTTACTTTTAACTGTGGAAAATAAATTTCAAAAGTTACTATTGACCAACAAATATTTATATATTATTGAACACATTTTACATAGTGATTTCATCCATGTCTCTTGTATTTTTGAAATTAAATTCATATAATTGGTAAAATTACGTTTTATGAAAATTTGCTAATGTGCACAGAAGGTGGGTAAAATACGTTAAAAATTTCAATAAAATTTTATATATCTAATACTATTATTAAAAGACAATAATGAATTAAATTGAACTTATATATGTATTATGTATCTATTTTGACATAAAAAATTATAATAAAATATTAATTATTTTAATAAATGTCGGTTTTAATCAATAACGGAATGCTTTTTACTATTCAACAAAAACTAAAATATTTTAGAAAAATACAAAAAATTCACCCTAAGCTTAATTTTATATTTATAATCTAAAAATGAAGTCCATTTTGAAAAAATAAAATTTTTAAAATTTTAAAAAGTGGGTATTACTATTTATAACAGCAATTTCTATTAGTCATGTGGTTCTTGAACTCAATGTTGCATACAATGCATGGTATTTTATTATTCAAAGAGAATCATACCATAGAAGCTTGGGGTGTTATATTCTTAATATTAATTAAAATATTATTTCATATAATGTATTAAAAACCTTTTTTTAACATATCCTTAATAATAAAATGACTTTACAAAAAATGGTTTTCTTATTTAATTACAATTGATGAAAAAAATTATTTCATATGTACTTTATATAGAATTAATAATGGTCTTTTTAATAACCAAAAATCGAAGATCACAGAATCCATATTTGTTTTATTACATGTTCCTATGATACATGGGATAAAATCACAAATTATCGATAAATTTAGTACTATTTAAAATTAGATAAATACAACATTACATTATTACATTTGAGAAGAAACATAGAAAATTAATAAGAAATGTAATATTGATCCTTGAATTTATTCATTGATTTTAGATTCATGTCTTATTGATGAAAAAAATAAAGGAGTGATCAATCTCTCAGTAAAGGTTACATACGATAGAAAATATCATGTGTAAATACAGCGTAATTAATATGGAATGGAAGACAATTGAAATCACATTCAATTACGTTAATAACATGGGATTTTAACACATCCATATATAATATCAATGTGAAAATATCATTGATAAAAATAATAACATAATTCCCTTGGGCTAAAATGTTTAATACATGACATCATGATATTAGTCATCATGTTATATCTATGGGTTTGACCGTTCGAAGGATAGTTTGAAACTATGGGTAATTTTTCATTTAATTTGAATAAGTAATTTTTATTATGAAATATATATATGGGATAACTGGATCTCAATAACTAGGCCCCACTAGTCAATGAATGTCTACATCATTTCTGATATAGTGAGATATCAATTTGATATATTGAAAATATTCATTCGAAAAAACAAACCATAAGGAAAAATGGCTTTGGATTTAAAAACACATACGACAATCAACCAAATTATTTACATAGTGAATCCCAAATTTTAATATATTATACGATTTAAGAAATAATCATATCCATGTTACCATGAACATAGACATTTATGAGATATCTAACATCTAAATATCCCAATTATATTAATTTGAGAAAGGATAGTATCATTATAACATATATGCAGTGGTGAAGATGTTAAATATTGAGTTATATTTATTGATAAATAATAATGAAATTAATTGACCTTTAAAACATTATTGATAAAAATATCCTTCCATTTTATTTAAATTAGATATAAAAATCATCCAAAATATAAAGTAAATTATTTTAAATAAAAATAACATTGTTAACCTATAAATTATACTTAATTTAAAATAATATTATTTTTAATGGGATATTAATCACATGTCTTATATTATAGAAAAACATTTCTTCTATACTATTTTTGGAAAATTTACAAATCATTCCATTTAAAATAATGTCTAAAAGATATTGTTCAGACCGTTTTGTAAAAAGTAAAACATTGGTAAAATGAATTTTGATAAAAAAATATATATTAATAGAAACATTTATGGAAAATATTATATAATGTAAGTATATTCATGAAAAAATATTTTATCGATTGAGAATTAATATCTATTTTCTTTGAAAATTTTATTTTCACTATTTAAGTTCAAATGTGAAGAAAATTTTCCAAAAATATAAAACTATTTAAATTGTATACAGGAATATAAAATTAATCATTATGAAAAAATAAATTTTTTAATTTTCTTTAATTTTAATACTATACAACACATATAAGTAAAAATCATCAAAATACAAAATATTACTCAATAGAGGGGATATTGAGACGAAATCCCTTAACTGATGATTCCCTAAGATTTAAATGTTTTAGAATAATGTATAATAATTTCAAAAAATTCATTATATTATTATATTAAAATATTGAAAATTAAAATATTTTAAATCATTGTATTATATTATCTTATCTCGCATTACTTAACAATATTTCATTATTACCCTTCATTCGGGTCTTAACATGTTCAAAATCTCATTAATGTTTTTTCTTGTATGTTAATATTTTCATGTGATATAGTCCCATAATATGAATAAAGATATCATGATTATAGAAATATTATTTAATCAATATACAAGTTTTTTATTATTATTTATGAAATTTAGATGTTGAATGTGAGTCGTATAACTTTGTGGAGATGGTAAACCTTACATATAAACTAGCGATGATATCATTCCCAAATTAATAAATCGGTCCGAAAGCGGATTATATATCATTATTCTAGAATTGATTTCATTTAATATATACCCTATATATACTTTATTTCAATTATTATCACTATCTAATTAATTTGGTGATGGAATAAAAAATGACACTAATTTTAGGAGATGGTATGCCATAAGCACGGATGCGCATTGATTTTGTTTTTTTATATGATAGATAAAATATAGAATATGGTTTTATAAAAACAAAATTTAAATCAATATATATATATATATATATCATTTTGATTACTAATTTATGACCCTAAAAACACATGAATATGGAATTGAAGAAAGAATAATCACTGATCAATTGGTAAAGATGATTTCCTCTTCATATATAGACTTCATTAGATCTTTTCAAAAGAGATATATGGATGGAATTTTTGAAGAAACAAAACCTAAAGATCATGTCTGTTGATGATAATATGTGTAATGAGTATTGTTTGGCTAATATATATTCTCAAACTAATGTAAATAAGTGATGAAGGTGGTTCCATTTTATAATAAATGAGAGGGACCTCTTCAAAATTGCGTATAATATTATATAAATATAATTTTTTTTATAAAAATTTTACCAAAAATTATTGATAATTAAGATATATTAAATAGGGGTCCATATTAAATTAAAAATCCAAATTTCTTGAAGTTAAAAAGATGTTTTTACACTTATCTTTTTTATACTCCATTAATCCATTTTTAATATTATCATACAATTAAAAAATACTACTCTCAATGAGTCAATAATGATACAATAACATTCCAAAAGACCAAAAAACTGGTCCATTTTAGATTTCAATGAACATATACCAATAATTTTACTGATTTTTATAATTTTATGATTTTTAATAAATAAATAAAGTATTATTTTTTATAATATATAAATACTGTAATTATTTAATAATTATTCAATGATATTTAAAAAAATAGAGATCAATGAATTTTTTTTATTTTATTCATAAAATATTATTAAAATATAATAAATTAATGGTTTTTATATTTTTTAAAAATATAATTTTAATAATTTGAATTTTTTTTTGGATATTTCAATTTATTGAATAATTACTACATCGGGGGTGTGTATTTATTAAAGGTAAATATTTTACCAATAAAATTGACAATTAGTTACCATGAATAAGGTCATTATTTTATCTGTATATATAATATTTATAGTATAAAATCTCATCGAGGTAACACCATTTAGAAAATATTTTATTTATTAAAAATAACAGTGTGTCAAGTTTGGCCTTCATTGAAATAAAATCCTATAAAAATCATAATATAATTTAAATGGGAAAAAAATTACATATAATGAAATATCATATGATTATGGGTGAAATTTATTCTTAAAATTAAATTCATAAAATTGTATGATTTATTTAATAGTCTTTATCATTCAATTTTAATTGTTAATTTTCCAATTTACCCTATACCGGGGTAACAAAAAGTATTGTGTATAATATTTATATTGACAAAAAATAAAATCAACATATTTATTAAATTTTTTTTTTCGTAAATCCTAATATAGAAAAAAATTCAAATTCACAAAATAAAAGATTATATTTTTTAATTTAATATCAATCCATAATAAACTCAACCAAAACAATTTCAAAAATATCTCATTTATGTGTAAAAATGTTTTTATCAAAAACTCAAAAATGACTTTTTTTTGAAATAATTGTATTATTCATAAACATTTACGACCATTTTAACATTAAAATGATTTTTTTTGATATGTACCTATGTGAATGGTTTAAGATAAATTAATAATTTCAATAAAAAGAATCATTTTACACTATTAAAAAATAATCATTCCATTTATAAATATTCAAGAACGGTCAAAATTCAATTTTTTTGGTTGATGGAATAAATAAATAATTTCATATTTTTTAATAATTTTAATAATTAGCTTCATGAGATAAATTTTTTTTTCATTAAATTTTATTTATATATTTTTAATATTTTCTATACAAACAATTTATTTTCAAAAAATTAGTTGTTCATTTCATAAGAATAAATTTTTATTGAATATATCAATCACATTTATTTCATGATAGATTTGTTCCTATTCACACCATCTAATTAAATGTTTTGGATACAATAGATACATTTAAATATTAATATTCATTGTTTATATAAACATAGTGTAGAATAATATATTTTCAATTTGCGATATTCATCAATAAAATATCATGATATAACATTATATATTACTATAAAACATTCATCATCAAAATTTTAAAAAAAATATAGATTTTTTAAAATATGTGGGTGGTTGTTATTCAAAAAATCATCTTGTTACCCGTTTCTTTATTCTCTTTTAGGACTTATCTAAATAAAAATTACCCTTAAATTCATACATTTTCACAATACACGAACTCTAGTGTCAGTAATAATGGTAGACTCGTTATTGTATGATATATTAGGTTCCAATTTTACCTCACTAATGATGAAGAAATTTGTTATTTTTGGAATGTATATCCTTAATAGTTGTATATGGAAAACAATGTTTTCTATAGGGATACATGTCTGCATTACCAAATTGAAATCCAAATCCCCAATAAAATATAAGATTTCAAAGGGTTAATGGACCAGTGGTTTAGTTTCCATTTCTTGTCAAAAATAACAACTGCATTAGAATGAAATAATATAATAAATATATGATCATCCACTATAAATTCTAAACCCTTCTTCGAGAAATCAAAATAACAATTTTTCCACTACTGATACTCATTAATATGAGGTTGACTATTGTTAGAATTTTATTGTGTCTCATCCATATGTTCTGATAATTCATGATTCATTTAACCAATTTCATCCCAACATGTTGGAGAACGACATATCATTATGAATGAGTCATGTATTAATCTCTATGAAAACAACACTTTTAGTAAGAAAATTCCCATATTTCTTATGTTGATCACAAATATATAAGGCCCCATCCATAAAAATTTCATAATATTATATTAAGTAAATATTTAACATTTGGGATCATTTATGGTTTATAGTTTTATAGATTTTGTCCATAACTATTAAATTACATCTCGAATATTACAAACTATACACTTCTACTATCTCTATTTTTTTACAATAATAAAACTCCTTAAATGATACATGAAATTTTCTCTGGATAAAAATATTCTAGAATTATTCCTTTCTCTTACCCTTCCTTATACCCTATGAATTTTTTTAAAAAACATGGTATGGGCTTAAAAATATCTGTAAGGGATATAAAATAAGTAATAAAAACATTAGTTCATGAATACATACAAATCAATGGAATCATACTTTTTACTCATAAAACAAAATATCTTCTACATACATCATGAAATTATAAGACTTGTGAATAACATAATGAAATAAATAATCACAAAAACAACTTTTAGAAACCATAAAATACATACATTATAGCTTTCACAGAAACATTGGGAGTGACCTTCGTGGTTATATTTAGAAAATACATTAGATTTTATTATATAATGCTCTTTGGAAAAAACAAAACAATTACCTTTGTCATGTTACCCAATTCATTGGAGTGATATCTAGTCCTCACCTGTGAAATTTGTTTCATATAACCACTTGTATATATAAGAAATTACCATGAACCATAACATAATAATAACACATAAACAAGAAAAAAAAACATTTCCAGATTGTAATAACATGGTATCAGTTCAAGGTATTGACATAACACATATATTCTAAAAAACAATTTTGACAACAAAATACATAAAAAAAGTAATATGATATTCACTTTTCATTTTAAAAAAGTTACTTCTTATATAGAATGAGACATTTCATAGAAATAATGTGGTGATGTATTGATCATTGTCACCATGTATATTAAAAAGAAGCATTCCTTTTTTCATTTTGTAAAAAAATCATAGAAATAGATTATTTTTGAAAACCATTGGATTGAATTAAATGTCAATAGGGTATAATTATACACCATATAAATGATTGTTATGTATAAATTAAAATATTCCTCAATGAAAGGAGATTGGGATGAATTTCCTTTACCTTGAGTCGAAATCATCACTTGTGTTCCTTTTTAATCCAAAATAACAATCCTCATTCAATTTAAACATGTTTCAGAACCATTTTTAAGTATATATTTATTTTTATTACACTTATTTAATTTATAAAAATAACATAATTATTCATGTTTATATTTTCCATTTTGACAATATTTAGTACCTGATTCAAAAATGTACTTATTTTGATGTAAATTGTCCATGTTGTCAAAATTAAATCATCTCTATAATGATATTAATGATATAAATTTCATATATATCTAATATATTTGTATTTATAATATTCCATAAATTTTGGAAATAATAAATGAAATGCACCGTTCATGGAGATGGTAGTTCGTACGTAGGCAAGAACACTAATTTCATTTTATTATTATATATAAGGAATGAAAACTAAATGATACACATGTATATTATAATTCTAATATAAAATAGATGTTTTATAATTTATATATCTAAATTAATCCCAACCTTTAAACATTCCACGTAAGGTTTGAATGAGTCATATCACATTGTGGGGGTGGTATTCTACACTTCCTCAAATGAAATTATTGTATTTACACATTATGGAAAGAATAAAGAGATGATGAAGATAAAAAAATCATAATCATAGAGAAAATATAAATATATAATATATAATATATAAATATAGTGTGATTATAATGGACACCATGAGATGTGATAGGGGAAAATTGAACAATCATTATTTCGCGAGGTTGTAGTTCACCGTAAATAGAAATGGTATATTTGTATCCATTAGATGGAGGTGTGTGTATCTTTAGTTTTAATATTTATCATAAAAAAATCATTATATGTTGAGAATATTATATTTTTTATTTAATCACAAAATATTAATAGAATAGAGAGTTAATAATGAAGATAATATAATGGAACTTTAGGGAAGACGCTACCTCTAAAAAGGATAACTCCTTTTGATTTGAGCCAAAAGGGTCTATTGAATTGTCTTGTTCCCATGTTATGGATTCTATGTTGAAGGGATGGATGTTGGAGATTATTTTTCCGTATTATGTATGATCCATGTGGCTTGATAGGTGTGAATATTTTGGTATAGTATGTGGCCATTTATAAGAGGGAGGATGGAATATTTTGGAAAGTCTTGAAATATTATTTTATTACAAAATTATTTTGAATTATAATAGATCAACAGTGATATAATTAAGGTATAATTTGATAATGGGTCTTAATCCTCTCATATAATAGGTTTTTTACTTGTTTAGGTCATAAAATTAACTGTATCTTTTAGTTTTAACCCTTAGTTAAAAACATTAACTCTTACCATGTCTTCTTTAGTTTCATAATATTTAGTTACTATATTTATTATAAAATTCCATGAGAACCAAAATAGGGAAATTATTAACATTTTAATAATAATATAAGTCATTTGACCATATCTTTTATTTTTAGGACTATTATATAATTTAATAAAATAATATTTTTTTTAAAAATCATTTATGTCAAATTTTAACACTATTTAGTAATTGATTTTTATTAATTTCATAATAACAGAATTACTTAAATCTAATGAAATTAACCCAATTATAATATTTCAATATTATTTTGATAATTCTATAATGGAATGAATAAAATATATTTATTTTATTATTTATAATATCATTTATTTGAATCCTCAATTATTAAGGTAATCATTGCATCATCACTCTACCATAAATAAATTAATTTATATAATATCTAAAATTTATAAATAAAATATTATGACGTAGTAAATGTTATTATGTTCTAAATAACTATTTATAGTCTAATAGATCAATTATATAACCCCATATTAAAATTAAATTAGTAAAACATATATGCTTATGATATTTTTCTGTTTATTTTATATTAATTATTATAACATGTTATTATCACTCACAAGTGTATCCCAAATAGAAAATGTTAAGAATAAGAATTGTCATGTTCAGAAAAAACACATCCAATAGAATTAGGACACATTTTATGGTATTTTTATAATATTAAAATATTATTTTTACCCCAATATACAAGATTTTATTTTTTAACATGGTAAAAAAATTATAACTGAATATACTATTCATAATATCCCAAAATAAAAGGTACCTATTAACATAATTTAGACATTCTAATTAAAAATATAGAATCTAATTTTTCAAATTTAAAACATTTAATTATCTGAAATTATTGTAAAATTAATTCACCTTGTTAGAAAAACGTGTTTTAAAAGGTAAAAACTATCAAAATATTGTCATTTCATTGTTGAAAATCTCAATGGTAAATCACATTAAATGTCCAAAATTTCATTAAATGATAAAAAATCTAATTAAACATTACAACCAATTAAAAGGAAAATCTATCTATATAAATAAATTGGATGAAAAGATAGTTTTGATTTTAAATGTAGTATTTTAAACTATTTATTAAATTATGAATTTAATCCGAAAAATACCAAAATTTCAACCAAGGTACATTTGAATGTCCCTCATATAATAAAAAAATTTATTCTATAAAATTGCATATATGAATGTGAAAATAACTATATTTAAAATTGGTACTCTTTCAAAATGTGTTATGTTGACCTTTTCAAAAATATTAATGTATTTTATTCTTAAAATTAGATTCATTACCATTATAGGACTATAATATTCATTGGATAAATATAAAATCAATTAACAAAGATGTGTAATCATATTGTTGTTAGTACAATTCATTCCTTCGAATAAAATGGCTAGATGTTAACTACATTTTAAAATATTTTTATTATTATTATATTATTTTTTGTTATTACTCGATGTTATGTGCAATGTTATATTTCAGAGAAACCGATTGTGGTGTTTCAAGTATGCTATCAACCAAAGACTCCCATTTAATGTAAAATTATTAACTTTTTCATAAATATTAATAAATATGGTAAAATATATTATTCCTTAAATACCTACGATCCTATATCATTTAACCCTTTGGGTAATTGTGGCCATGAAATTTCATTTACATATCAAATAAATGGGGGTATTTATCCCTCATAACATTTTCATATTCCCACGATTCCTCTTGAACCATATGGTGTTTCCAAAAAAATTATTACATGTTGATTTACCTTATTCCACAACACTTTCTCTATTCAGTAATGAATTTGGGATGGTATTCTCTCATATAAAAGATTTTCCTATAACTGAACTACCTCTAGAGTGAAAACATAAGATGGAGCTAGAATATAATTTTTCAAAATTGAATCCTAAAAACAATTGTGTACATAGGATAAACATGGAGGTAAGGCTACTCTAAAGGCATTTAATCCAACATTATCTAGGATTTCATAGGGTCTAATGACCCATGGACTAATATTTCCTTTCCTACCAAAAATCATCACACTTTTCCATGGTGTAAAATTTAGAAGTATAGCATAACCTACCTCAATAGAAAGATCATTCCATCAGTTATCAACATAAATTGTTTGTCTAATTTGAGCTATTATCATGTGATTAAAAATCAACTGATCTTTTTTCGTCCATCACTTCTACCAATTATGGTCCCATTAAGATCATTTCACCCCCTTCAACTCTAAATGATAGAGTTTGACCCATATTTCCTTATATTAATTCAAATGGTTACATATTTATTCTGGAATGAAAAGTTTTATTATAAGAAAAACCAACAATAGAATCACGTTTCTCCCAACATCACTGGTAATCAATTGAACATGCCTGTAGAATATCATCCAATTTATGAATTTTTTATTCATCTCCCTATTTAATTATTTATGAAAAGCTATACTAAAATTTAATTGAGTACCCAACAACTTTTAAAATCCCTTCCTAATGATAAAGGTGAAACTAGGACCATAATCAGATAAAATAGAGAGGAAAACTCCAGTTAACCTGAATATCTCTTTCATATACAATCGATAATGATTTTATAAGGGCATACTATCTCCAATTGAAATAAAATGAGTCGATTTAGTCAATCGATCAATAATAACATAGATTTCTTTATTACCTCGATTTTTCTTCGGTAATCCCACTACAGAATACATGTACACATTATCCCATTTACAGACTAGTACTAGTAATGTTCGAATCATCCCTATGGGTAACCATTGCTCTACTTTAACTATTAATCAAATCAAATATCTTTGCGTAATGTCAGAAATATCTGTTTTCCTTCAATCGCACTAGTAATACTTCTGAAGTCCTCTTTACATCATAGTACTACAATAGTAAACTCAAAACAAAGAACTTTGAGCATCACATATCATCAATTTCTTTAACTATAAATCACAAGAAACATATAATATCTTTTCAAATATCACCAAACTGTCGCTTTCAATGTTAAATTCATGTAACATACTATTCTGAACCAATTCTATTATTTCTCAGACTCACTTTCTTCTTTCATAACATTCTTAATTATGACTGATAGAGAAGATTTCACTGCCACTAGAAACAAAACAATAGAATTCCTTTCACCAAAAACTTCCAATCCAAAATTCATCAAATCATAAATGAAAGGATCTCATTCCAAACCTAGAAAGGTTAACATATCATTACTCTCACGACTCAATGTGTCATCCACATTATTTACATTTCTTGGATGATAATGAATCGTGTAATCATTATCCTAGATTAATTCCAGTAATATCCTTTATCTCATGTTTAATTATTTCTCAGTGAATATATACAATGAAAATAATTAATAGTATATATTTCACACTTTAAGACATAAAAATGATAAATCCAAATTTTTAAAGAAAACCCAATAGTAGTAATTCTAATAATGTATTTTTTATTTTAACTAATGAGTTTTCAACTAACGTAACAAATTATAAATTAACTAATAATTTTTTAATAAGACACATTCAATTCCATTCATAGTTTCCTAAATTTAGATCACAATGTCACCATTTTCTGAAGGTAGTTCCCAAACTGCAACATTCACCAATCTTCATCCAAATTCATGAAAACAACCAGCACAATATATCTTTTAGATGAACAGGAATGATTTTTGAGTTATCATAGTGAGTGAGCTAGAAAACCCTTAAATTTTTCAACAAACCTATAGTAATAACATATTGTACCAAGAAAAATACATATCTATATAAAATTTGTGGGTCTTGGCCATTTTTCTTTAAGTTTGTTTTTATCAAGATAAATTTTTATGCCATATTTCGAAACAAAGATACCATGGAATGAAATTTTTTGTAACCAAAACTCACACATTCTAAATATCCCATATATTTTATTTTCTTTTATGGTTTGAAAGACAACAGTTAAATTACCTTCATTATCATCATTAATTTTATAATAAACCATCAAATCATCAATATAAACATCCAAAAACATATCCAAGAACTCATGGAAAATTCCATTTATACAATCAATGAATAAAAAGTTCCATTAGTTAAATCAAAATTCATGATTATAACCTTATAATAGACATATCTAGTATGAAACATAGTCTTTGGAATGTCTACATCCTTTTCATTCAACTAATGCTACCCTGACCACGTAGTAAATGTTATTATCTTCTAAATAACTATTTATAGTCTAATAGATCAATTATATAACCCCATATTAAAATTAAATTAGTAAAACATATATGCTTATGATATTTTTCTGTTTATTTTATATTAATTATTATAACATGTTATTATCACTCACAAGTGTATCCCAAATAGAAAATGTTAAGAATAAGAATTCTCATGGTCAGAAAAAACACATCCAATAGAATTAGGACACATTTTATGGTATTTTTATAATATTAAAATATTATTTTTACCCCAATATACAAGATTTTATTTTTTAACATGGTAAAAAAAATTATAACTGAATATACTATTCATAATATCCCAAAATAAAAGGTACCTATTAACATAATTTAGACATTCTAATTAAAAATATAGAATCTAATTTTTCAAATTTAAAACATTTAATTATCTGAAATTATTGTAAAATTAATTCACCTTGTTAGAAAAACGTGTTTTAAAAGGTAAAAACTATCAAAATATTGTCATTTCATTGTTGAAAATCTCAATGGTAAATCACATTAAATGTCCAAAATTTCATTAAATGATAAAAAATCTAATTAAACATTACAACCAATTAAAAGGAAAATCTATCTATATAAATAAATTGGATGAAAAGATAGTTTTGATTTTAAATGTAGTATTTTAAACTATTTATTAAATTATGAATTTAATCCGAAAAATACCAAAATTTCAACCAAGGTACATTTGAATGTCCCTCGTATAATAAAAAAATTTATTCTATAAAATTGCATATATGAATGTGAAAATAACTGTATTTAAAATTGGTACTCTTTCAAAATGTGTTATGTTGACCTTTTCAAAAATATTAATGTATTTTATTCTTAAAATTAGATTCATTACCATTATAGGACTATAATATTCATTGGATAAATATAAAATCAATTAACAAAGATGTGTAATCATATTGTTGTTAGTACAATTCATTCCTTCGAATAAAATGGCTAGATGTTAACTACATTTTAAAATATTTTTATTATTATTATATTATTTTTTGTTATTACTCGATGTTATGTGCAATGTTATATTTCAGAGAAACCGATTGTGGTGTTTCAAGTATGCTATCAACCAAAGACTCCCATTTAATGTAAAATTATTAACTTTTTCATAAATATTAATAAATATGGTAAAATATATTATTCCTTAAATACCTACGATCCTATATCATTTAACCCTTTGGGTAATTGTGGCCATGAAATTTCATTTACATATCAAATAAATGGGGGTATTTATCCCTCATAACATTTTCATATTCCCACGATTCCTCTTGAACCATATGGTGTTTCCAAAAAAATTATTACATGTTGATTTACCTTATTCCACAACACTTTCTCTATTCAGTAATGAATTTGGGCTGGTATTCTCTCATATAAAAGATTTTCCTATAACTGAACTACCTCTAGAGTGAAAACATAAGATGGAGCTAGAATATAATTTTTCAAAATTGAATCCTAAAAACAATTGTGTACATAGGATAAACATGGAGGTAAGGCTACTCTAAAGGCATTTAATCCAACATTATCTAGGATTTCATAGGGTCTAATGACCCATGGACTAATATTTCCTTTCCTACCAAAAATCATCACACTTTTCCATGGTGTAAAATTTAGAAGTACAGCATAACCTACCTCAATAGAAAGATCATTCCATCAGTTATCAACATAAATTGTTTGTCTAATTTGAGCTATTATCATGTGATTAAAAATCAACTGATCTTTTTTCGTCCATCACTTCTACCAATTATGGTCCCATTAAGATCATTTCACCCCCTTCAACTCTAAATGATAGAGTTTGACCCCTATTTCCTTATATTAATTCAAATGGTTACATATTTATTCTGGAATGAAAAGTTTTATTATAAGAAAAACCAACAATAGAATCACGTTTCTCCCAACATCACTGGTAATCAATTGAACATGCCTGTAGAATATCATCCAATTTATGAATTTTTTATTCATCTCCCTATTTAATTATTTATGAAAAGCTATACTAAAATTTAATTGAGTACCCAACAACTTTTAAAATCCCTTCCTAATGATAAAGGTGAAACTAGGACCATAATCAGATAAAATAGAGAGGAAAACTCCAGTTAACCTGAATATCTCTTTCATATACAATCGATAATGATTTTATAAGGGCATAATATCTCCAATTGAAATAAAATGAGTCGATTTAGTCAATCGATCAATAATAACATAGATTTCTTTATTACCTCGATTTTTCTTCGGTAATCCCACTACAGAATACATGTACACATTATCCCATTTACAGACTAGTACTAGTAATGTTCGAATCATCCCTATGGGTAACCATTTCTCTACTTTAACTATTAATCAAATCAAATATCATTGCGTAATGTCAGAAATATCTGTTTTCCTTCAATCGCACTAGTAATACTTCTGAAGTCCTCTTTACATCATAGTACTACAATAATAAACTCAAAACAAAGAACTTTGAGCATCACATATCATCAATTTCTTTAACTATAAATCACAAGAAACATATAATATCTTTTCAAATATCACCAAACTGTCGCTTTCAATGTTAAATTCATGTAACATACTATTCTGAACCAATTCTATTATTTCTCAGACTCACTTTCTTCTTTCATAACATTCTTAATTATGACTGATAGAGAAGATTTCACTGCCACTAGAAACAAAACAATAGAATTCCTTTCACCAAAAACTTCCAATCCAAAATTCATCAAATCATAAATGAAAGGATCTTATTCCAAACCTAGAAAGGTTAACATATCATTACTCTCACGACTCAATGTGTCATCCACATTATTTACATTTCTTGGATGATAATGAATCGTGTAATCATTATCCTAGATTAATTCCAGTAATATCCTTTATCTCATGTTTAATTATTTCTCAGTGAATATATACAATGAAAATAATTAATAGTATATATTTCACACTTTAAGACATAAAAATGATAAATCCAAATTTTTAAAGAAAACCCAATAGTAGTAATTCTAATAATGTATTTTGTAATTTAACTAATGAGTTTTCAACTAACGTAACAAATTATAAATTAACTAATCATTTTTTAATAGGACACATTCAATTCCATTCATAGTTTCCTAAATTTAGATCACAATGTCACCATTTTCTGAAGGTAGTTCCCAAACTGCAACATTCACCAATCTTCATCCAAATTCATGAAAACAACCAGCACAATATATCTTTTAGATGAACAGGAATGATTTTTGAGTTATCATAGTGAGTGAGCTAGAAAACCCTTAAATGTTTCAACAAACCTATAGTAATAACATATTGTACCAAGAAAAATACATATCTATATAAAATTTGTGGGTCTTGGCCATTTTTCTTTAAGTTTGTTTTTATCAAGATAAATTTTTATGCCATATTTCGAAACAAAGATACCATGGAATGAAATTTTTTGTAACCAAAACTCACACATTCTAAATATCCCATATATTTTATTTTCTTTTATTGTTTGAAAGACAACAGTTAAATTACCTTCATTATCATCATTAATTTTATAATAAACCATCAAATCATCAATATAAACATCCAAAAACATATCCAAGAACTCATGGAAAATTCCATTTATACAATCAATGAATAAAAAGTTCCATTAGTTAAATCAAAATTCATGATTATAACCTTATAATAGACATATCTAGTATGAAACATAGTCTTTGGAATGTCTACATCCTTTTCATTCAACTAATGCTACCCTGACCACATTTCAATATTGGAAAAATACAGATATCTCTGGATCTAATCAAACAAATCATCAATATGAGGCAAAAGATACTTATTATTATCACAGATGTAATTAAAGGCTCTATAATCAATAAAAAGTCTAATTGAACCATATTTATTTGAAAAAAATAAAGGAGTAACCCATTGTAATTTTTTATGTTGAATGAAACCTTTATATAATAACTCCAACAATTGATAATTTAATTCTAGAAGTTTAATTTTAATCATTCGATAAGGGGGTTTTGAAATTTTATTACCATTAGGAACCATGTTCACAGTAAATTAAACTTCTTGATCATGTAGTATACCTAGAAACTCTTTAGGAATGTCCTCAAGATACTAATTTACCACTCGATCATAATTATTCTGATTATTTCGTTTATTTTCAACAATATGTGTATTATAACATTTATTTCCATCTTTTACAATTTTCTCATCATCCTAACATGTTATCAAATGTAAGGGATAATTCTTATAAAAAATTGAAATTATTTATAAAATAAAACATATTCAGCTCTATTATCAATATTATCAAGACAAACAAAATTCCAATCCATACCAAAAATAACCTCAAACTCTACTAGAGGAATAACGAAAATGTTTTCAGGTATATTCCTTCCTTAAACAATGACAGAATGGTTCATATACTTTATTTGTTTTCTCATAATATCTTATAGTTTTTTACCACATTTTTATGAATCATATATTGAGATGGAATTCAGGAATTTTAGGAAAAATTGTCAAAATTAATAGAATTTATAGTCCAAAAATTAGACAAAACATTGACATAAATTGAATAAACAAAAAATTTACCTGTGAAAACTTCACATGAAGGACCAAAATCATCTGAAGTAGTTTCATTGGATTCACCAACCCTTTCCACTTGTTGTGTATTTACATTCCATAATTTTTATTCTTTTTGGACACTCATTTTAATAATGACTGATTTCATTGCATTTAAATAATTTTGCTGACTACAAATTAGATTTTAACATGCCACTACCCTACTTTTTTTTAGTGTAACTACTATAATTATTTCCCATTTTACCACATCATAAGAACATGCGATAATTTAAAATGAATTCTTCAGTGTGATTTTTAGAATAATTTTCTCAAACTGTAAACTTAATTTTCCTACCATCTGACATTTTCGAAATGTTCTTCCATTTCTGATGCCACAATACCTTTTATTTTGGTGTTTTTCAGTGAAGATATGATCATCTGCAAACTCCATTTCCATGTTTTCTTCTCATCAAACATGTATTTCATATCATTAGAACTAATGAGAATATAATTCCATTTTATATTTTGTCTTTAATCCCATGTAATGATGATTTATTTTACTATCAATATCCCACATTAAATTTAGAACATACCTAGCTAGTTGAGTGAATGTTTCGTCACATGTAGCCATAGAGTCATCCACATGCTTGAATTCCCTGAACATTTTCCCTAACCTATGTCAAAATTATAAGACCCCAACAATAAAATATTACTTAATCTTGAGATCAGACAATAATTTCACATTAATATAGATTATGGATCTTTTTAGGTTAATAGTTTTAAAGAATTAGTCCACAACTATTTCATTAAAACTCAAGTATTATAAAGTAGACACTTATACTCTACACAATTTATTTACCCAAATAAATCTCCTTAAATAAAAAAATATTTATTTTCATGATAAATATCTTATTTAATTATTATTTTCTATTACCCTTCCACATACCCTATGAAAAAAAATTCAAATGAATAATTGTATGAGTATAGAAAGATCAGTAAGGATTATAAAATAAGGAAAGAAAACATTTGTCTATGAATAAATACAAATCAATGAAATCAAAATTTTCACTCATAAAACATATTCTATTTAATATACATTCTAAAATCATAAGATTTTTGAATATTTCAAAGAAATAATAAATCATAAATGTATCTTATGGAATGCATAACATACAAACATTGTAGAATTAACAACAACATTTGGAGTATCCTTCATTGATACGTTTAGAAAACCCATAATAGTTGATTCCATAATTCACATTGGAGAAACCTTAAAGATTACCACCGTCTCATTATCCAATGAATTGGAGAGAAATATCGGGCTCACTCACACTAGGATCATCATGGAACCACCCATATTTTGTTCATAATGTGACCATAAATCAAATGTTCAAGTACCATTACAAAACCATAACACATAAAAGAGTGAAATTTTCAACATTTCACTCATAAATAATAACAAATCAATTAATGATATTTGAATATTCAATCAATTTGAAAACCCATTTAATAAAATTAATAAAGATATTTTTTAATTAAAATGTCACATACCACATGGATAGTTTTAAAATAAATTTTTGAATTATAATTTTAAAACATATATTTCATTATAAATATATTATTATAACCTTTTTGAAAACATGGAAATTAATGATGATTATTTTAAAATTTATAATGATATATTAGTTTATAAAACTCCAAACACTTGAGAAACACTAGAATTTAAATAATTAATAAAAAACACCAAACTAAACATTAAATGTCATGAAAATATCGACATATATTATATAAAATGAAAAAATGGTTGTATATACACCTTATAGAATATTAAAGGTTCACAATATCATGACATTCTCAAATTAAAATATATTGAGATGTAGTCCCGTACAATGGCGTTATCATTAGATTAAAGATATGTCAATGACATAATTATATGTGAAAAAAATAAATACAATCAATATATGTGGATAAAATTGAAAAATATCATAGTTCATTTACACATATTCATGGAAAAATGAAACCAATGACATGAATATTTATGTCAATGATTGATGATTGATTTAATATTTCACTTACGATGTTCATAAAAACGATGTAAAAATTTATTATTAGGGTGAGGCTGTGTAGAAATTTTATATCCACACAAATGGAAGAGGAAATTTAATCATATATAAATAAATATTTATTCCATTTATAATCATGGAATAATATAATCAATAATGTATGCGTAAAACCCAATACGTGGAAATTGAGTCTGGAAATTACCTTACAAAGATAATTTTGTCAATCAAATAGATTGATTATGTTTATTCACTATAAATAAAAATAATAAATGTATTAATACAAGTTAGGCTATCAAACTTTATTAATAACATAATCATTGAACGAAATAATTATGTATATATGTATTTATAATAGTTGATAAGATTTGGATTTACGAACTGAAATTCAACATTCAAGGAGACAGTGGGTCGTATTTATGCGTTAATGGTACTTTCATTTTATTGTCAATTTGATGATGTGAAATTTACATTATACATAGGAATAATATAATTACATTATAATATTTCTTTTATATATGTTAAATAATTTAATTAATTTCATCTATTATACATTCCATGTATGGCATAAATGAGTCACATCACTTTGAGGGAAGGTATAACGAAATTTATGTGATTAAATTATCATATTTACACAGTATGGAAAGAATAGAGGTATGATTTAAATTAGAAAATAAATAATTTTATAGGCAATATAAATATAATATATATCATATATAAATATAGTGCCTTCATAATTTCCACCATGATAGGTTGTAGGAGAAAATTGAATAGTTGTTGTTTTGTGTGGTAGTAGTTCGTCGTACAATGAAACAATATGTTAGTATCCATTAGATGAAGGTGTTTATAAGTGATTCTCAAATTCATATCATAACAAAATACTAGTATATATTGGATACTAGTGTTTTTATGTAATCATATAATTATAGGATTATAGATAGTGAATAAGGAAAATAAAATAAATGAACTTGAGAGAAGACATTTTCTCTAAATCGGGCAACTTCTTTTGATTTGAGAGAAAATGATTTCTTTAATTTCCTTATGAACGATTTAATTCTTCTATGTGTAATAGATAGATTTTGGGAGATTATTGAAGAAGATTTTGGATGATCCAAGGGGCTTGATTGATCTGAGAAAGTGGTTAGAGATGGTGGCCTTTTATTAGAGGGATGAGGGTAACATTATGAATGTCATGAGATATTATTTTATTAAAAATTTATTCTGAAATTATAATATATCAAATGTGATATAATTCTAGTATATGATTATTATTGTTCTCAATCCATTCATCTAATAGGGTTTAGACAATACTTGGTCCTAAAATTATCATTATCTTTTAGCTTTAACCCTTAGTTAAAAACATTATCTATTTCCTTCTTTTCCTGTATTTATATAATATGTGGTTTTTATAGATTATATAAAAGGAACATCAAAAAAATTGGATCATTAATTACATTAGTAACACTATATATGTAATTTGGAAAATTATTATACTTTTAGTACTATTATATCCTTTACTAAAATATTATTGTTTTTAAGTACTCATTTCTGTCAATTTTGACACTATATAGTAATTGATTTTTGTTAAATATTTATCTACTATATTCTTTTGAGAAAATAAAATTAACTCAAATATATTACGTCATTATCAACCAGAATATTCACAGATGGCATCAAAATTTTCAAATGAAATTTATTTTAATATTTATAGTATCGTTTTTTTTAATCATTCATTAATAAGGTATTCATTTCATCATCATTATGTCATAAATAAAATAATATTATTTTACAATGTAAATTATTTTGATTGAAGAAGTTTTTTTTCTATTTAATATTATCATATTTTTACTAATAATCAAAACATGATAGTTATCAGAATAATATCAAAAATTGATCCAATGTAAATATTGGTTTCTGTCTTCAAAATATGTAGTTTATTTTTTCGAAATATAACATATATGTTTTTCAAAAACATAATTTTAAAAGGGTTCCCCATCAAAATGTCCTAAATCATCAGTTTTTGAAAAATACATATTTTATACAATAAATTGAATTTTTTCTTATATAAAATCTAGAAAACATATAAAGTGAATTTGAAACATTATATTTAATATATAATATATATTTTTCATCAAATAAAAATCAATAATGAGTGATATGATTTTATAAACACCATTATTCTATTTTTAAATAGGTTTTCATTAAAAGATATCCTCTATATTAAATTGGTTTTTATTTCCATATGTAATAATTTTGGTAATGATGTATCATTATGTAAACATTTTTAAAACATATTTCCATAATTTAGTTGATATTATTTATTCCCATCATTCCAACAGATAGGTTATATAGCTACCATTTAAATAATTATTTTTTGTTTTTCATATAACCTCAATGTTGTATATCATATATTCTATTGAAAATAGAATTTAACTCTTAATAAATGGGAAGTTATATAATTCCACAATTTTATTAATATAATCCATGAAATTTTGAAATTTGGCTCATTAACATCATCAATAATCCCACATCATTAAAAGAGTTAATAATACTTTTACTTTAATAGAAATAAAATGAAGTACAATAGTCACTCGGGATAACACATAAAATTGTTCCATGTAGTAAAAAATAGTTATTGATGAAAAAATATGTTTCATATTATATTGGAGAGTGATAGAAAACATGGTACTATAAAAATCATCAACCAGAAAACTATAAACTTATGATGGGTTAAACGGTCTTTGATTTACTAGTAAAAAAAGTAAACAGAAAACGTTTTTATTTTAATATCCTTTTCATGATATTGAGGAATTTATTTAGGAGATTGTATATGAACATAAAGATACATGCATACTTGTAATGTATAGTTTTGTCTTTTAAAATACATCTACCACAAACTCATCTTTTCTCCAAAGGATGAGGATTTTAGATGACTTGGTCACACCAAAAGAGCTAGAATATACTTCTTCAGAATCACATAATTCACAAAAGATGAAATTTATTTTTCCCATGTATTATAACATTAACTAAAAAAATTATTAGTACAATATTAGATAATTCCCAAATATAATAGGTCATTATAAAAGTAAATAAACCATTTAATCTCCCATATTATACAAAAAGTAGCCAATGTTCATCAAATACCATTCAATGAACAATTGTCCTTAAAATTACTAAAAATAATAAAAACTATGATTGAAATAGAAAATACATATGGATTAAATAAAAAAGTCTTCGAAGATAAATTTTAACATGTTTCTCTAAAGAAAATTAATCACTCTTAATGTTCATGCTGAAAAGAAATTACCTAATCACATATTCTCCAAAACAGTCTAATAAAATTCAAAAATTACATTAAAAACCATAACTTCACAATGAAAACATATATTATTTTAAAATTAAATTCAACTATTACTCCTAAAATGAAATCCCATAGTATTCTATTTTCCTCTAGTATATAGAGATACTAAAAGAGAAAACGTCTTCTAATACAAAATTAATCACATAATCACCAAATCATTTCCATATACATCAGATATCCATTTGATAAAAAAATGAGATCCCAAAATAAACATATTCATGATCCATAAAATCATTTAACCAAGAATAATAAGGGATAATAACTGGGTACTTAATGAAGGAAAATTTTCGGTAATGCCCCCTTATCACCCATCGGTTGTGGGTTCGATTATCACAACCCTTCCAGATGCGTCATGTTTTCACCCATCTTGCGGCATGTCCTATTTCATAAATCTATTAAATATCCCAAACATGTATTAACCACAATGTTTATCTTATGAATCTCATTTTCTTCCACTCTCATAATTTCCTAAACATCCTAGTTCATAATGTCTTATATATATTGTCATTTTTTCGACCCAATAGGATAAAATAATAGTATTCCCATTTGAAGGAACATCATACATTGATCATGAAGTCCAATTGGTTTCATTGTAATCTTTTATCTGTAGGTAAATGTTCCAATAATTGCAATGATTATTTATAGATTATTCCAAATCATTTTATTCCATTATCCAAAAACAGCATTTACAACACGAGTTATATGGGTGTTCACATAATTTTTTTTAAAAAAATAATCAATTTTGAAATAAAATTCCAAAACATCCAATAAAACATGGTTTTTATAAAAATTAACTCTGATTTTGTGTTGGAATATTAGATCAATTTTTCTTTAAAGAAACTATATGTATGTGGTAAAAGAATTTATTTTAAAAGTAATTATAAATTGGTTGTGCAAGGGTCTCATTCTTGAGACCCTTTTTCAAAATCATACTAGGCTTAAAGATATTATGATAAAGTAAAATAATTAAAAATTACTTGATAATATTTACCTTTATTGAAAATATTATAATATTATGGAAATTGGATTTGAGAAAATATAAAACCTGATCCATGATTGTATCGAGGTATAGTGGATGTCACACCCCAACAAAAAGTTTCATTTGTTTTTTTATTTCTTGATATAGGGTATTTTGGATGGTGTTGAGGATGAGTGTCGAAGAGAAGCCCTTTTTTGTTGTAATTGTTTTATTCTAACCCAAATAATTGATATGCTAAAATGTATTTGGAGAATGTGGCGTGTTGTGGATTTTTTGACACCCATTGTTTCACTAATTATTTTATAAATCATTCATGGATCATTGGATGAACATCCATAGTGTTTTGGGTAAAATTTTATGTTTTTGGCCATTTTTTGGGTCACATGGTTTGATCCTAGTTTTCCAATTAGTGAAAACTAACCTTGAAATATTGCATAAGTTTTTTAGTTTCCATCATATATGTTTCACACGTTTTACAAAACTGTGAAGCAAATTATGGGATTATTAACATTTGACCTATAGATGCATTTTACGTTATTTAACCTCCAAAAAGAATCCATACTATTTTGGAATCTAATATATTAACCTACCCCTTATTCTTATCTTGTTTTGGACAACTTTTGGGGCGATAACCCAGAAATGGACATTGGGTTTTCCTCAAATCATTCTGATTTCCCTTCTCCTTTTTCACCAATCTCATTTTGTTAGTCTCTAAGGGCATGGTTCTTGTTTTTCCGACCCCTAGGGTTTGGTATGGATGATTTTTTTACGTTTTATTGTGGCTAGGGTGTGAGTATTTTCCATAAGGATCAATTCATCCTCTCCTTAGAGTTTTGTCCCATCCACAAATAGTTGAGGAAGGAATTTCAAACTTTTTCAATTATGGAACACTCCACGAGAACATTTATAATTTTAATTATTTTTAAATATCTTTATGACCTCTAAAATATAAATGGATTTATGTGAATGGTGATTTCATGATGGAATAATTTACTAAAAATAGGTTTACAAGTTATTTGTGTGAAATTCCATGTTTTTAAAAACCTAGTGTTATTGTATATAGTGTAATTTTTCTATAGAAGCTAAATAATGGTGCATTACGAAATTTTTATCCATAATTATGGTGTGATTGTTATTTTTTTTATTGTGAACATGATTTGATGTGTTGGGTTTGGTAATGATATAGCTTGTTAAATGTGTTAAAATGTTTTAAAAAGGGTTTTATGGTTATGTAAGTCTTGTTTTACCTTCCCTAAATAGCGTGGATGGTTTGATATGGTTTCAAAAAAATTGGGGTTTTTTGGAAATGTTTTTTGGGTTTCTGATTAGATACTTTGTGTACCCTTGGATGTTGTCACATATGTTTGTGCACATGATGCACACATTGGTGTGACCATAAATGATGATGGTGCATTAAATCAAGTTCCTTAAAATATTGGATTCCTAAATTGTTCATGTTTTGCAACTAATGATGGATCCTTGATGTTATTTGTAAATATGGTTTAAAATTGAATCCCATGGGGGGTTATTCTTATTTGGATTTTGGTGTATGGGTTTTGTAAAAAGTTTTCTTGAGATGTTGTTTGGAATTTTCCAATTTTATATGATATGGAAAATATATTTTGGTGTGTAAAAATAAAGGTATAATTGAAATGTTTTTTGAGTTTCATGTTTTTCCTATAATGTGGAGATTCCTGTTTTGAAAATTCATAAGGAAGCATTGTTCCTCATGGCTTTATAATTGAATTATAAATTTTTTTATTTGAATATGTATTCGAGAATGGGATTGTGATGTTCATGAGGTGGTTAATGAACATTAATGCTCAGTTTGGATGATGATTTTTTTAAGTGGTGGCATGTGATGTGGAAATTGATTGAGAACAAAAGGAAAACCCATGTATCATTGTGGTAAGACATGTACTTGTTTGATAGTGATCCAAAGTGGGTTTTTACATATTTCATTTGACATGTTTGATGATGATGAATATGACTAAACAATTATGATGATGATGATATTGATAAATATGTTATGAATGATTCTCATACTAGTGGGTTATTTGTATGAGAAGGAATATTTATTATGGTTACGTTTCACCTAGATATGTGGTAACTAAGGCCTATAGTAAGCTAGTGTCTATGGTTTTTCCCGTGATTAAGGCATAATGATTATATTGCACATACAGTTGTGATAATATATGTTGGGTCTGTAATTTTAAATTTATGTTATTGTATTTAAAGATTAATTAATTGAAAATGTTTTTCATATAAATGTGTTCAATTAAAAATTTTACTTCTTTTGTTTGGTTTGGGTTTTTGTGATAAAATTGTAGTTTTCTTAAAAAATGGATTGTGGCCTCTGATGGCCTTTAAAATGAAAATGGTGTGGTTGTTTAATAAAATGTAAAAAAACTATTGTTATAATTTTATTTCAATCTATTTTTAATATAATGTTTTGGAAAAATAAAAACATGGACTCCATTGAGATTATTTACTGAGGAATTAACTAACACCGAACATATACCCTTATATGTCGGTCGACTCGAGATATTTTGTAGGTTAAGCATTTTTTCAGGTTTCATGGATTTGGTGATCATGATTTGAGAGTGTTTGGTCTTTTGGTTAGAGGTGACCAAGATGTCACACATAGACAGTGGTAGCTTAATCCAGCTTTAGTTTGTTCTCGGTTTCATTTTTCTTGTTTTATTCATTAGTATTTTTAGTATCATATTGTATCAAGATCAACTATTTATAAGTTTATGTAAAACTATGTGCTTTTGTTTCATTATCATTTTGATTATTTTATTTATTTGATATTATTTATTGGACTGAAATTATTCACAGATTATTTGTATCTGATGCCCGACACTAGTTGTAAGCCTGTGGGGATTGGGAATGCCCTTCGGGTCATGCCGTAGATTGGCTCGGGTGACCGGTTCTGGGTTCACCCAGGTTGGATTGTCACAAAATGGTTTCAAATGGTGTTATTTTTATTCGGGGTGTCTAGTAGTTGGATATTATGGTTTTCATAACTCAGGAGGGAGGTATGGGAAGGGTGTAATGAACCCTTGATTGTTCTGAACCTTGAGTTACTAGGGGCATTATGGGATTTGAGTTTATTTTCATTGTTTTGGACTAGGGGATGACAATATAGGAAAACTAGTGCCACGTTGTGAGCTTACAAGGAAAAATTACCCATATGGAGTCCATGTACATAGTTCAATGTCCTTTTTGTGTTATTTCATACCTTGGGCATGAACCAATACCACATCTCTGTGTTAGTTATAGAGACTAGTTCCTTATTCTAGTGGATTGTATTGGGTCTTGTTTCATTTCAATCTTGGTATATAAGAGTAATCGTTTAAAATGATATGGTATTATGAAAATGAAAAATGATTTCTTTCTGGTATTTTTTAAATTGGTATAATTGGTTATAAGGAAAAGTGTTTTTTATTGAAATTGGAATATGCTTGCTATTGATATGGTAAAGAAATGGGTGACTCTTGGTTCTCCTTATGAAATATCACAAATGTGATAGTTTTTATAGAATGTGTATTTCAGAACAAGTGTGTTGATGTAAGTAGATGTGGATGGAATCATATGTGACAGTTCATATGATATCATGAGTGGGTGATTGAAGTAAAATTCATGGCATTGTTTTCCAAATTAAATATTAATATGAAAAAATGTTTATGGAAATTAGTTTTTGTTCTACAATGTGGAATTTTTTCTCCATAATCAATGCTTTGGTATTCAGAAGGTGGGCTAGCTGATGGAAATTTTGAATTTAATATGAAATGGTGTTCTGTGGAATGGTTAATTAGGTTTTTTTTTGTATAATATTAGTTTGTTAGCCTTGTTTGGTCTTGAGATGTTCCTTATAAATGTTCTTCAAATTGATGTTGGTATTTAATTTGTTTTCTTTGTGTTGTTCAGAATATGCCACCCAGATTTGTCCCTAATATTTTAAAGGATTCCTACCCTGTTTTTGATTATTCTTAGTTGTATCTATTCCTTTGATGTGATAGAGGATAATTATTGATAGTGAAGTGGTTTGAAGGAAGTAGATAGTTTCTTTGGGTCATTGGGAACTCCTCAGGTTGTTAATGTCCATGTAGTCTTGGGTTTGTTTGTGGGTACACTTTTAGAGAAATGGATGTTTTTCGATCTTATCACATCCATACTAAAGGAGTTGGGATTGGGGGATTCTCATGCCTGACTGTATGGTGGGAGATTCATCTGCCATCAGAGCCCTAGACACATGTCTCGGGGGGAATCAAGCGCAAATTCAGTAGTTTTTAAGGGTGAGTGAAACCTAGTTCAGTTTTTTTCATGAGTGTTGGGACATAGTTTTTAAAGATCTCATTCTCTTACATTCATGTTGTTGTATGTTTTTCATTTTTTTTGTAAAATTAACATGGACTTATTCTTTGGTAACCCAAGTGGTTGAGACTATATGTATGTGTCCATTTGAATTTCTTTTCTCCTTTGAGTGTTTTTTTCAATTGTGTATGTTGTTCTTAGATTTAACCATCATAAGTACTCATTTGGAGATAGTTGAGTGTTGTTAAATTTAATTGTTTTGGTTATGGATCATGTGGGAGGATCCTTGTTTAAATTTCATTCATGTCCATCATGTACAAGGATGTCCGGGTGGAGTCTCGGATAAATTTTAAAATTTTGGATGTTTTAGATGAATTTTTTTCTTATATATTGTTTGCATATGATTGGAGAAAATAATATGCCTTTTCCAACTAATCCTGAATCTGGTGTCTTTTTAGACAGAGGAGTTGGCAGTTGGTGAACTTTTATGAAACTATGTGGCCAAGCCATATGGGGTTCCCCTTATTTCAAAAAGCTTATGCCCCATTGGCTTTGGGTATTATAAACCATGTTGACATACTTTTCATGATTCCTAGAAATATTAAAAATTTAATACCCAATGTTATATAATTTAGGGAGGGAGATTTTTTAGGTTTTTATGATTTTCATATTAGCTGGGCCGTTGTGGTGGAGAGAACCACCTCATGTTCTTCTATCATTATTTTGATTTGGTTCAATCATGATCATGAATTTGTGACATCTATTGTGAATATTAACCCAGTAGTTTCTTTGTTTCTCTTGTATTTGATTGGTAATGTATTCATGTTTTGGTTAAATATTGACTGGGTGACATTCTAGGGGCCCAATGTGATTCTGGTGGGGAGAACTATCACACCCCAACCTTGGTATTCTTATGTTTTTGTTTATTTCTTGATATTGGATATTTTGGTTGATGTTTGGGTTGAGAAACCCACAAAATTACACTCATTTCGGTGGTTTTTTATTATATCCCAAATAATGGTTGTGGTGAAAGTTATTGAGAGAAGGTGACAGGTTGGGGAATTTGTGACACCCACGATGTCGCTATCTTGTGTTTATAACATTCATGGGTCATTGGGTGAACATCCCTAGTGTTTGGGGCTTAATGCATTGGTTTTTGGACAATTTTTGGGAGTACATGGTTTGATCATTGTTTTCCCAAATTGTGAAAACTAACCCAACAATATTTCATAATTTTTCCAAAATACCTAGCACGGGTTGTACATGGATTACAAAATTGTACAACAAATCCATGATTTCAATTACGAGATTTATAACATTTGACCTATAGATCTGATTTATGGGATTCTACCTTCAAAATAAATCCCCTCTAATTGGGCATCAACCTGAAGGGCATCCACCTTCTTCCAACAACTTTTTTGACCACTTTTGGGGTGATTTCCCATCAATGGTAAGTGGTTCTTCATCAAATCATCCCCATTTATATTCTCCCCTTCCCCCTCCCTCATTTATTTCTCTCTCATGGAATGCTTATTGATTATAAAAACCATAGGTCCATGGTTGTCTGATTTCAGTTCCTTGTATTATATTTGGGGTGTTCTGATATTTGCTAATGATTGATTCTTCTTATTTATGGAGTTTTGTCCCATATGCACATGGTTCAGGTAGGTGTTTCAATATTTTTGCATTTCGAAACACTCCACAAAAACTTCTGTGGTATCAAATTTGTTTTAAATTTCATTCTCAGCATAATATATATATATGGATATATGTGATTTGTGATTTCATGTCGGTATAATTTAATAAAAAAACGTATTCAAAAGGATTTGTGTGCCAATCCTTGGGTTATGGTACATATGGTTGTTTTTTTAAGTGACACTATCCATTTAATGATAAATTAGGTGGTTTTATGAAAATTTTCTCCTTTATAAGAGTGTTATAGTTATATATTGTTTCTGAACATGATTTGGTGTGTATGGTTTCGTAATTTCATAGATTGTTAAATTTTTTAAAATGATTCAAAAAGGGTTTCCGGGTTATAATAGGATGGTTTTACATTCCGTAAATTATGTGGATGATTGGATGTGTTTTTAAAGTAAGTTTTGTGTTTTTTGGAATGGTTTTTTATGATTCCTATTTTATTTTCGGAGTAACATTTGATATTGGAACATCTGTGGGAGTACTAGGTGCACCCATGGTTATTCCCTCAAATGAATATTGTGCCTTAAATCGAGTTCCTTGAAATATAGGTTTCTAAAATGGTTATATTTTTTAATAATAATCATGGTTCCTTATTTTGTGTTATAAATGAGGTTTCAAATTGATTCCCTTCATCATTAAACATATTTGTATTTTTTTCTGTGTTTTGGATAATTTTTTTGCATGAGGGTCTGCTTGGAATTTCAAAATTCAATATGATTTTTGTAATGATTCAAAAAATATATTTTGCTGTCTAAAAAAAAGTCTCATTTGGAATGTTTTAAAAGATTGATATTTTTCTTAAAATGTGGACATACTTGTTTATAAAGTTCATTTGATGTAGTGTTCCACATAGATTTAGAAGTGATATGTAATAGTTTCGATGTAAATAAGTTTTCAAAAATGGGATTGTGATGATAAAATGGTGGTTAATGATATTTGATTTTCATTTTGGTTGATTAATTGTGTAAGTTGTATAATGTGATGTAGAACTAGTTTAATCACCAAAGGGAAAAATGAGTATCTATATGGTATGATGTGTACTAGTATTCTAGTGATCTATAGTGTTTTCATCCCAAATTCAAATATCATGTTTGGAAAATGAAAACACTAACTAAACAATGATTATTTTGATTTTTGGTAATATGGGGTTATGTATGATTCTACTATTAGTGGATCTTCTTCACGAAAACATATATTTATTATGTTTAATTATTCCTAATATATGATGTACCTGGGGCCCCTAGCTTTCTAGTGCTTAGGGGTGCTTCTGTGAGTAGTGATAAATTATTATATTTGACCTCTCATCGGAATATGCAAGATTGGGTTTGTAATTTTAAAAGTATGTGTATGTATTTCAAATTGGTATTCTTTGAAAGTGATTTAATTTTAATGTGGTTCCATTGAAAATTTATACTTCTATTTTTTATTTTGGGTTTTAGTTATAAACTGGTAGTTTCCAAGAAAAAATTATGGTGTCATGTGTCGGCCACTAAAATGGTATAGTTGTGGTTAATTAACTAATTATGGAAAATATCATTTTATAATTGTATATAAAACTAGTTTTTATGGAATATTTTGGGATAGGAAACACTTGAACACTATGTTAATTGCTTTCTGATTTGTTAGCTCACACTCTAGATATACCACTTGGTGTTGGTATGCTAGAGCTATTTTGCAGGTTTAGCATTTTTTCAAGTTTTATATATCATTTTATCGTGGTTGGAGTGGGTTTTTTCATGTGGTAAGAGGTGAACATGATGTCACATAGAGATAGTGGTACCTTGGTCCAGTTTTTGTTTTTTGTCTATTTCGTTTTTCTTGTCTTATTCTTCAATCTATTCATCTACAAAGTGTATCTAGATCATCTATTAATATATTTATGTTCAACTATGGGTTGTTTATGAATTCTCATTTTTATTAGTTCATTTATTAGATCTTGGTTATTGGGCTTAAATCATCCCCACTAGATTTATATGTGATGCCCAACACTAGTTTCCAGACCGTGTGGATCGGAATTTTCCTTTAGGCTATTTCTTATATTGGATTGGGTGAGTGGTTCAGGGTCAACCAGGGCTGGTTCATGACAATGGAGGTGTTTGATATCTCAATAAACAACATTCATGTTATTCTTATGCTATAAAATGTTTTATAATCCTTAGAACAAGAATTTTCAATAATTAATTAATGAATGTCATCATGAAAAGGTAATAATGTTTTTTGAGATCCTCCTCCTTTAATTTATAACATACATTTCATGATCTAAAAAATTTATAAAACGTGGATTTAACAAAAATAATAGACAGTGGGACTTACGACGTGGTTATCCAAAACTCATAATCACTAATGTTGTCTAATCCTTTCCTATAATTCCAACCATAATCCCCTGACATTAAAACATTACTTAATCATGAGATCAGTTAATAATTTGACTTTCTTTCACATTGAAGATCTTTTCAGGTATAGATTTTTTTAGAATTTGGTGATAACTATTACATTACTTATAAAATATTACATTTTATACACTTTTACTATATCACATTTTTAAGAATAATAAATCTCCTTAAATAAAAACAGAATTATTTTCATGTTCAAAATCTTACTCAAATCATCTTTCCTCTTGCCCTTTCTTATACCCTATCAAAAAAAATTCAGGTAAACATTGGATGAGCATAAAAATATCAGTAAATGTTATAAAATAATGAAATAAAACAATAGTACCTAAATGCATACAAATAAATGAAATCATAAATTTCACTAATAAAACATAAGCTCTTTAATATTCCTCTTGAAATCATATCTTTTATGAATAATTCATAGAAATTATAAAACATAAAGGTATATTTTGGCATCCATAACATACATAAATTATAGATTTCATAGATATATCTAGAGTAACATTGAAGGAAACCTTTTCAATATCCATCATAGTATATTACCTAAATCTCAAAGTAGATACCCAAATGTTTACCTCTATCACATTACCCAATTCATTGGAGATCTATCTTGAGTTCATATGCCCTATGTTTTTCACGGAACCACCCGTAATTAGTTTTTCACGTAACCAATCATCAAATATCTAAGTTCCATTGCATAATAATAAAATATAATATATTTCAATTATAACTATTTCCCTCATCAATGACCAGAATTCAATTCAATATATTGAAATATTCAATCCTTTTCCAAACCATTTGAAATATTTAAAAAAGAGACATTGTAATCAAAGTGTCCCATAACACATTGAATTTTTTTATTAAATTATAGAATAAATATTTGAAAACATATATTTATACATAAATAAATTCATAAAAACATTTTGAAAACATATAAATTAATAATTAATCATTAAAACTATTAAAACAATTTTTTATTTAAAGAGACTTATACCACATTAGAAATAATTGAATACAGATAAATAAATAATAACATAAAAAAACATTAAATATCATGAGTATATATAAATTAAATTTATATGATGTCAAAACGGGTGAATATAAACCATATAGAATAGCAAAGTTTCACAATATCAAGATATGCCTTAATGAAAATACATTGAGATATAGTCCCATAAAAATATCATATCATTAGATTAAGGATAAATCAATTTCATAATTATGTGCAATAAATATAAATAGACACTATGTAAGGGATTTTTTGTTTAAAACAATTAGAGGTAATTCACAAATATTCAGGAAAATATTAAAACAATGACTTGGATATTCAACTAAATCAGTGGAGATTGAGTAAATATTTCAATTAAAATGTCCGTATAACTGACGTATGTATTTATTAGTGGGGTGGTTTTGTTTAAAAAATTTATATCCAAAATATGGTAATTTCAAATTACAATATATATAAAAAAATATTGATTCCACAAATTATCATGGAATACTATAACCAATGAAGTATGTGTTAACCCTATTGAGTGGTAATTGATTTTTGAAATTCCCTTAAAAAAATAATTTTACTAATCAAAGAGATTGATTATATGTTTTCCCTACAAAAAAATCATGTTAAAAAAATTTAGGATTTCAAATTTTATTTCATTCAAAATCATATCACATCATAATCAAGAAGTAGATGATTAACCCATGTAATGGAATTTAAATCAAGAAGTTCCCATACCATATGTCTAAATCATCATGCTCATTCTGTGTTCATCATAAATAATACACATATATTAATTAAAACTTTTAATAACCTTATTAATTTTTATTATTCCTTTTAAATGAATTCTTACCATGTTACAAAAAACACATAATTATTCATGTTTATAACTTCCGTTTTGTCAATATTCGGTACTTAAGTTAAAATGAAGGTTTTTTATTTAAATATTCCATGTAATAAAAGATACATCATCTACATATTGATATTAATTACTTAAATATAATATATATCATGTATATAGGTATTTATAATATTCCATAATATTTGGAGATAATAAGTTAAATGAACCTTTCATAGAGACAGTAGGCCATACTTACGCATGAACGCTGCTTTCATTTATTTTCCATCTAAAAAAAATTAAAAATAAATGCAAATATGTATGTTATAAATACACTATAATATCTATGTAATATATGTTACATTTTTTCATTAATTACATCTATTATACGTTGCATGTAAGGCATGAATGGGTCATATCACTTTGAAGGAGCGGTAGTCCGCACTTCCTCAAATGAAATTATCGTATTTTCACATTGTAGAATGTATAAAGGGATGTTGTAAATAAAAAAATACAGAAAATGATATAAAATATAATATAATATATATACCATATTAAATACATTTCCCTCATAATTTCCACTATAAGAGGTGATACGATAAAATTTAATGACCATCGTTTCCTGAGGTAGTAGATCGTTGTACACAGAAACCGTGTGTTCGAATCCATTAGATGGAGGTTTGTGTAAGTGTAGTTATAATAATTATCATAAAAACATCATAGTATATTTAGGATACTTATTTTTTTTATGTAATAATATAATAATAAGATCATAGGGAGTGAAGATTTAATATAAAATAAAGGTCCTTTTCTAAAGACCTTGCCTATAAAATGGGTAACTTCATTGGATTTAAGAAAAAGGGATTTCTTAAAATTCTCTCTGACTAAGTTAATTCATCTAGGAATAAGGGAGGTATGTTGGGAGATTATTTGAGAAGAATTTGGACAATACAAGGGGAATTATAGTTGTTAGTAGGTGGGTGGAGGTTGTGGCGTTTTAGAAGTTGGAGTAGGGAAACATTATAAAATTCATGAAATATTATTTTATTAAGAAAAGATTTTTGTATTATAATATATCTAATGTGAAATAATTATATCATAATATGTGTTTGTTTCTAAATCCTTTCAACCATTATGTTTTATAAAATTCTAGTTCATAAAATTATCCTTCTATTTTAGCTTTAACCCTTAGTTAAAAACATTATCTCTTACCATGTATTCATGTATTTTCATGATATATGGTCATTCTCAAAGTTGGCACATAGAACTTATGTCTCCTTCCACTCCCCAAGGTAAATCATCCATCACTGACGAGCCAATCCTCACAGCTGGCTTACTGCTAGAGGAACCCATTACTATGATGGAGCCCTGATCATCCCAAAGGTGATCTCGAGTTCCTCCAACCAACTCTCTGATTCCATATCTAAAGTGATACCTTCATACTAATTCAATATCTGTCACAGGAAATCACAATACATGCGCTGCCACAAGTCGTCTTCCTCCTCTCCATCAATCCTCATCTGATCGATTGTCTAAATCTGTTGGGCCTCGACTGCCCAAGTCACCTGGGAACGACGTCCAAGTTCCATAGCTGTATGGAAAACAATGAACACCTAAGCCCAAGTAGTATGGAAATTTTCTCGAGGATTCATTTTATCATTTCATTTTGATTTATTTCCTAGAACACCCAAATCATGTAAAACACAAATCATGATGATGCATGTACCATTCCTAGGGTCTATAACCTGCAATCCATGTTGTCTTACTTGATCGTTTGGTAAGCTCAGAGTCCTTGCATCGGATCACGGGGGCCCTAAAATCCTGTGTCCTAGACGGTCTTCCCTGGCCTATGTCAAGCACCAAGATCAGCCAACACTGTTTCCCTACCATCCCATGCAATCCTCACCATGCCTAACTCCAGACACCATCCTATCTCTCAACCATTAGCTCCAGTACCATTATGTCACAACCCCCTCCCTCCAAAGATTCCCCTACTGAGCTGGAAATGGTGAAAGGAAGATAATGACCCCTGAGTCCCGCCTCCAGTAGGCCCCGAAGTGGTGACTACCAACAAGGGTATGAGTTTTTACAAATATGGGAGGCGTTACCCTTTTTATTATTTAATATTAGGAAATAGGATGAGTCAAACACCAAAATTAAAAAGAACATGTAAGTGAAAATAAAACCAAAACCAAAACCTTATGAATGTTTTATACAATACTGAAACAAAAGAAAAAGTACAAGAAAATCTATAATGTATGATACCAAAAAAAGAAAGCAAAAACTACAACCCGAAAACCCCAACACCCACCTAGCAAGGTCTCGCACGGTCCCTGAAGTCCTCTTGAAAACCTGAATGTAAACGTTGGGTGAGAAAAAAAAGTATACACAGTAGGAAAACCTCAAGCTCTCGGGCACAGGTGGGGAGACATCCTAATGGCCCATGAGAAAACAGAAGAAACCATAGCCTAGTAAGGAATCTATCAACCCAAACCTCACTAAGGCACACTCCCCAAATATTAGAAATCAATAGAGTAGTATAGTAATATTATCAAAGTATGGGAACCCCCCACCACATTCCAACTAAATACTGCACACGCCCTCACAACTAACGCTCTGATGCTTCCCACTCTTCCTGAGCTAGTGCCGTAACCTGTCCATATGAAGCACACGGTATACCACCGACACTAAATCCATGGGCCTAACCACATCTCATCCCAATGTCAACTACGAACCAAATCACATCTCATCCCAAAGACACATGGGAACCACATAACATCTCATCCCAAAGACACCTGGTAACATATCAAATCCCCATCCCGAAGACTCTTGGGAAACATCTGTCGTAACCTGCCCGAATGATATTGGGCTATAAAACCTCAATGAGGGAGCATAGGGATGAACAGTAACCAGTCATCCATTATATGGTTGAGAATCACACCCTACCGTCCCACGAGTGTTCGGCACGTAGTGCTCAACATGGGTGGGGTGTGTAATGAAACATAAAATGTACATATTTATATAATTATATCAACCACTCAGCCCATCCTAAGGCATCTAGAAAAAAGATCCAAGCAATGCCTCGACACTGCTGCCTCGAAAGAATACACACAATAAATAGCCCCAAACCCCATTAAACTTTTCATGTTTCAAAAGTTTTAGTTTATCAGTTCCTTAACTGATTAGAAATTAACAACAACCAAACGAGATCAATCGTTCACAAAACATATCCCTACAAACCACAAATAATGTTTGGGAAAACACAAGAAACACAATACCATTTTCTTTTATTAGCAAATCAATTCAATTTATTTTCCGTATTTAATCAACTATCATTCCCCGTAATTAATTTGTTAACTCTTCCAATTTTATTCATATGCACAACCCATCCCAACAGCTCTACTGCCAACCCCCATAACCACAAACACATCGTGAACAATTCCCGTACCACATCATCATCCCTTTGATACTATTTACAGTAGCTCCATTGCCCATCACAACCATATCATACACGCCAACGCACAACCGAGACAACCATAGCCCTACTTCTCACCTGTTCTACAATAACCCATGAAACACCCCTTCACATAATTAAAAACTAACCAACACCCACAAATTCATTCTTTTAATTACATTAATCGGGGTGATCAAACAAGGGTTTCAGGTTTTGATTTTATCATCCAACATTACATTATTATCCAATTCCCACATTCTATGAAATTCCATCTACAAAACAATCTAGAAAAATATGGAAACATTTAATTGCGCAAGAAAAGGCCCCTAAATTCTGTGATTGTTAGTAGGCATAAGCATATTCAATTAACAACATAATCAAAGGATAAGAATTGATAGAAATAAGACAAAAATATAAATAAAATCTCCCCAAACTCATTCTTTAATCAGTTATTATATTTATTTACTAGTTCAACCATATCTCACAAAATCAAGTGGATACCCACCCCGCATGATGCACAAAAGGGAGAGAGACGAAGGTAAGATCCCTACCCGAAGAAGTTTTGATGTCCTTCTTCTTGAACAACCACCAAATGGATTTTGATCACTCCTCTCGATGACTACATCCTCCCGTGGATGTTGTGGAACAACCAAAATAACAACCAAGAGAGACTCCATTAAATTTTATGGTGTCACTTATCATAGCATGGAAAGTAGGAACAAAAAGAGGAGATCGAGGAAGGAATAAGAATGGGGTAGTACGTACCATTAAGATGACGTTTGTCGAAGAGTGTCATTTCCGTCAAATATAAAAAATATCCTCAGTAGGAAATTGTGAAGATGAAGCCGAAGAAGTGGGAATTGAATGAGGTTCACGATGTTCTTCACGTCGACATGATCCTGCAGTCACCGACAGATCGACGAACGGAGTCCGGATGAAGAAGATAGGTGGAAGGCTTATGAGTCATCCGGGAGTGTCGTCGTGCGGAGAAGAAGAGAGGTCCGTAAATAATATGTGGCCCTCTCTTATATAGGAACCCTAAAGGTAAAAAGGTAAGCGGCATGTATTAATGAATACCCGATGTAACCGTACAACTGTTACGTAGTTTGGCTGGTCAACACACGACACATCACACAGTTTCCATTCGTTTAATTATTATAATAAATACAATTAATAATAGGTGTTTTATTGACTTGTGACTTGAATCATAATTTTATATCAGTCATTAGATGTTAATTGATCGTATTAATGACATGATCACATCTCCACTGACGAGAAGTCAATCAGATGTCGCACGTTGGATTTATGGTGGGTCGAAGATTTAATAATATTAAATCTATTAATTCGGGATCTATTCATGTACTCGGTCCAAAAATTTGAAAAAGACCTCCAATATTGGACTCATAATTTCCATCTCGAAATCAGGGTCGCACTGCCGCTAACGGTTCGTAAGAAATAAATATATTAATCTATGTTTTACATATGGAATAAGTAAATTTTCATTTTTTTCATTATCTTTTACGGTAATACATGTTATTTTCACGATTTAAGAAATTAAGTGAAAAATTTATTCATATTTTTTTATTTGTTGATTAAGAACCACTTCATGATATTTGGGGAATTGATGACAACATATTGTTTAAAACATCAGTGTCCATATTTCTATATATTTGGATCATAATATTTCTAATGGGTCATAAGGTAAACCATTTATGATATTAATTAAGTTTAACTATGTAATATATTTTTGTGATAACTGTATTAACTCACCATTTTATTACAAATTTTTAAGTAAATGATTTTGAAATAGTTTATATTATAACCATATGATGATATTATATACCATCTCATGAATTATAATCACTTTTTTAAAATTTTATTGAAATAAAAATACAGCCTTTATACATTCATATATGTGGAATTCGATAGGAATTCAGATTATTATGGATTTATAGTTGTGAGTACCATAATATTCCAATGATCACTTAAATTCTTATTTTCAAGGTCCTCAACCACCGTATTTAACTGTTTGGACATTTCATTCATTCCCATGATTTCACTTTTCGTCAACTTTATCGTACCTAGAAACCTAGTAATATAATAATTGAAATTCTCATTCCCTCTTCTTAAGAAGATGTCTTACAAATTCTTTTACGATGTGGGTTTTTCATAATAGTATTTTCAAATTTCAAACCCCTTATTAACTGTATTAATTTTGAACTTCAAGGATGTAATTTATTTATACTGGTGGGAATGTAAGAGACCATGAATCCACAATATTTCCCATGTACAATACATTTAATTTTATTGTTGGAATTATTTATATACAACACTGAGACTAGGTTACAGAACACAAAACACTAATAATAAAATTTATTTTAATATCATAATAATATAAAATATATTCAATATAATAAATATCTTAATTAATTATTTTTCATTTATCATATAAGTTTGACAAGAAAATGGAATGGGAAAATAAACAAAATTACTCAATAAAGAATTATTTTTCTAAATGTAGTTTTGATGCCATTTAATGGTGCAATTATATTCCAAATAAATTTTGTCATTATTATATATTTTATTTGAATAACCTATGAATAGAAATTTAAAATTTTAATTTATTAATAATATAAAGTTGGATATTTGATCTTTTATGTGATGTTTCATTTTTTGATGAATAGTTAAATATACTAAATTTCAATTGAAAACATATTTTTCGTTAATATAATTTATTTGAATAAATAATATTATGAATTAGTTTTGATGCCAAATCAACCAAATTTTAATTCAAATTATTAAAATGTGGTAATTTTTTAATTTTCATATTCATTTAAGATATAAAAACATAGTAACCATTTTGGATTTTCCAATATAAACTCAAGTTATCATGTCATGTCTACGTGGTTAATATTTATATTTATTTTAGCTATGAGTGTGAATTTAATTTTGAAAACGAATATTAATATTTTGAGGGTTATATGGACACATTTTTTTTAATGTGTCCCATATGTTAAGATAATTAATTAAAAAGACCAAAAATTTACCTTTCATGCTTATAATTTAAATAATGAATTTGAATATGGAATTACCAATATATGTTTGTATATATATTTTATTTCAAAATAAAATTATCTTCATGTTATTATAATAATTTACCATTATTTTTATAGATAAATTAGTTATATAAAATTTATCTGAATATCCAACATAGTGATTCTTTAGTTGTTAACTAACTAAAATAAAGGAAACTAAAATTGTTGAATGTGATGTAAATATAATGTATTATTAGGATACATTATTTTAATGGATGAATATTTAATTATATAAACATTCGAAATTATACATTATAATTCAAATATTTTCTATATTTTTAATTTAAATTAAATGAATATTTCCAAAAATGATATTAATGATATTATATAGTAAATTTTATTTTATTTAATGAGTTAAAATAACAAAAAATCTTATATTATAAAATTTTATTAATAAATAATTATAATTATTATATATGGTCCATTTATAGGAAATTAATCTTTTATAACTAATATATAGATCCATAAATAATAAAAACAGTGTTAGAATTGTTTGTGTTAATGTTGTTTTTTTGCATTTTGATAAAATCTATTTAATTAATTTTGAGAACACATGTTATTTTTATTTTATAAATTATATTTAATATTTTATAATATATGAGTATAAATTTTATAAAAATCCAATAATTAATTGAGTCTAAATGGTAAAATATCATATCTTAAAAAAATAATTACCTAACAAAATACCTGAAAAGAAAAAATAATGAAAAATAAAATCTAATGAAAATTAGATAAAAAGGATTATAAATTTTGTTATATAAGTTTTGATAGACCATAAAAACAATTATATAATTTTATTTCATTTATAAAATAATATGGGTTTATGGAGACACAATCATCATTTGTGTGTATGGTGGACTATGACCTCGCAAACCAATGTTGTTCCTTCTATAAATACTACCACTCAAGGAATTGAATAATAATGTAAATAAAATTTCCATATTATATATGTTAAATCTATAGTAAATCTATGTTCTTATAATTATTATAAGATTTAAACCTTAAGACTATTCATTTTTTAGGAATATGATAACATCGTTTATAGATGTGTGTACTACCCACACCTCCAAGCAATTTGATTTATTCAAGCATTACAAGAAACGAGTTAAAGATGTGTTTAATAAAAATATGTGATATATATGATATAAATATGAAACATAAACTCTAATATAAAATTATATCATTTACATAAATTACTTCTATAATGATTAGAAAATTAAAATAGCATTCATTCGTATTTTGATACTTTTGTCTCTATGAAAGGTGAATTTCATTTCCTCTCAATTAATATTATGGAAGCCTAGAAATAAATATATAATAAATATATACGATATTTATTTCATGTTTTAAATTATATATTTTAATAAATCAAGATCTATGTAAAATAATATAAATTTACAAGCGACAACTTATTTAATAACATAATATTTGACACTTGAAACGATGAAAATAATGAGAGATAAACAACGAATGGTAAAAATATATTATAAATGAATAAAATATGATATAGTAAATATTAATATGGTAATGGAATAATTTAATTACATTATTATGTTGATTATATAGGGTTTTATTTCACATTCATCAAGAATTAATTGATAGGTAAGGTATTTCATCTCAATTGACATTCCATTGAGTCTTCATTTTCTATTACGAACTATTTTATATTTTTATAGTGTATATACTTCCACATTTTCATTTTATATCACGAATCAATCATAAATCAAGAAATTTTACATTTCACACTGAATTATCGTAAAAATGTGTTTTGACTTGAAAATTAACATGTGGTAAAGCTTATATTCTCAGTATCACATTATTTTTTGATAATTAACATTCTCATGAAACGAAAAATTCATTATGATAATTTTCTATTATAAATTTTCATTATCTTAAATGTCCATATTCAGGAAAAATGTATTTCATTATTTCCTACACCATATTCCACTTATATTTATGTTTTTTACAAATAAAATTATTTGACTAATATAGGAAATGAGGAGAAATCCATATCTTTTATTGAATTCAAAAATTTGATAAGGCACATTGTTTAATCATTAAATTGATTATTTAATATATGAAGGAATTTTTAGTCATGCATGAAATTGGTTGGGGACCAGTTAATGAAAAACCAATGAAGCTTATGTAGTATCATGAAGAAAACCAGTTAGAAAAATGATATTAGATAAAACTATCTTGATAATAGATCTTGAAGGTGTAGTGGTATATGTTTTAGAAACGTGAAAAATAATATTTATAATTTTCCTTGATATATTATTCATTTATCATCACTATATGTGTTATTTTTAATGTGATAAATTATATATATACATTTATATATTACTTTATTTATTAAATAGAATTTTTGGTTAGTTATTGAACTTTCCATTTTGAATATTCATATTCATTAATGATTTAATTCACTATAGGCTTACCCAAACAGAGCATATGTGATCAAATTTATTTATTTTCGTACCCAAAGGAATGATGATGATTTATTATAATGATTTACAATTATTATGGGATTTTTATTTTGATATTTATTATGATTTTCTTTGTTTATAATTTTGGTTGGGAATCGACCAATAATACTAATTTGTCCATGGAAGTGTGCCATGAATATTATGTAAATAATTTCATATGTTTATGTGTCAACAAAAACATCATATCATAAGATTATGATATATTTTCATTAATTATTTTCATTGATTTTCATATGAAACATTTCACATGAGATTCTAATATTTATTGCAGGACTCGTGTTTAAGGTCATTAATATTATTTGTATTATATTTAAAATTTATTATCATTTTATCATTACTTTATGTTTACGTTATTATTATGTATCTCATTCTCCTATCCTTATTAAGCATCTTGGTTCACAATTTATTATGTTTCCTTTCCCCAATATATGAAGAATTGTTTAATTTAGTTGTACTAAATTGGAAAAATATTCGAAGAAAAATTTATGATATTTCAAAAAGTTATATGATTGGGATATATTTTTCTGTAGATACAAAATGATTACGGTCCTTAGGAATGTAACTTTGTAACATGCGGAATATTCATCTATAATGACATAAAATCAATATATGTTAAACTCGAGTCTCTCTAATTATTGTAAATATTTCCTAATATTATGAAAATATAACTAACTAAAATTTTACTACACCTATGATTTCAGATGATATCAATGACTTCATTCACAGTTATTTGGTTTATGAATTTTTTGTTGTTGAGTTTCTCATTATCATTCAATTTCTTTTGATAAATAATCCATGTCACTCATTTTATTATTTGGATATTATTATATTATTATATACCCAATCATCACATAACACCTTTTTTATATACATTATAATCCTATAATGTTTTATTCAAGATGATTTTCTCATATCCTATCATCACTTATCAAGAAGTTTTTTTTATTAACTATTTTTATTGTGTGTTTTTTCCATAATGATATTTGAAAATTCTAATACCATTTTTACCTAGATTTGTTTAAATTTTGAGTTGAAAATATTTTAAATGGGGGATAAATGTAACACCATGAAATTTTAGGGAAACAATTCAAATAACAATAATCAATTTGTTATTTTTGTTATATGAAACAAAAATTTTATCTTAGGTTACATGAAATATTGTGATTTGTTTTTGTTTCCTAATTCATTGAGAGATGATTGAATTAAAAACAAAATTGTGTTTAAATAAAAAATGACATATGATTAAAAATAAATTTTTATACTCTAATGTCTATGTTATGTCGGAGTAATTTTTTTTTAATTTTTTGATATGTAAAATTTTTCAATGAATATTTAAAACTTACATTTTTTAGAAAGTATTATCATTTCTTTTATAGAATTTAAAAACATAAAATTTATTGTGATGTATTATTAACAGTAAAAATAAATTAATTATATATTTAAAAATCCTATTTTGTTAATTTTAATCAGCTTCAAATTGAAATTTTTAAATAAATTAATATTTTAACCATTTCTAAATAGAAAACTAAATTCTTCATGGGTGTTTGTGATGGATTTTATAATAAAATTTAAAAATATATTGAATGGATTTTTTAAAAATGGATTCAATGTTTTTAATTATCATAACTTATATTATCTATTCTTTTTAACCTATTTTTCTATAATTAATATATAATATTTAGAAATGAATTTATGTCATTAAAAAATATTTCTATCGGGGGTTAGAAGAAAATTATTAGGGTTAAAATGAAATAAAAATATATTCAACATCCATTTTATAGTGATTTTTCAACATCATCAACTATAGATTTTGAAAGTTTCTTGTTTTGTTTCCATTTGGAAGATAAAAGTTTTGTCTACACCTTTAGGTTATTTAAAATTACAAGTGAGAAACTCATCACAATTAGGAAATCCTCAAATTATCCACTATTATTCACATATCCAAAACCTTTTTGGTATGATTGTATCTAATCATATTCTTTACTTAAATATCTACCCTCATCCTATAGGAATTTATTTTTTATTAGCCTCTTCTATGAAATCCATTGGTTTAAACTAGAAGAGGATCTCTGATGAAGGGGTATAATTTTAAAACATGCATTTTAGATTCATTTTTATACATGATACTTAAATATTTTGAAAATAATAAATAATAATTACACTAATATCTCTAATTTATTGAGAATAAATTATGTTAATTAAAGACATGCTGACTCCATTAATCTTGAGTCGGTGCCTTATTTATTACAATGGAATATACACAAGGGGTAAAATCTCAAAGGACCAAGTGGTTTTTTAGATTAGGAGAACCATATTCATATTTCATACTCATATTAAGATGAAATGATAAAATAAAAATCATCCAATAACAAAATAAAATGAACTCAATCCATTAATAGTATCAAATAATTCATCTTCAAAACCCTGGGAAAAGAAACAAGATATAGTGATCTGAAATGATTTGTAATTGTAAAGTACATAGAATACCATGAAACATTAATAAGTAATTATCAATATGGAAAAATTAATAACTACAAAAATATTCAATATAGGACAAAAATATTTCTATGATAAATAAATATATAGTGAATAAATTGAATGGGTAAATATCTGGATACACATTCTAATTAATCAATAATATCTGAATGAAATGAATCCATAGATAATAGTATTATGAAAATTCCATGAATATTAATAATAAATAAATAATCACTGAATTCAGTGCATTATTATTATACTTCATGGTAATAGTATTTCCACCTATACCTTCAGGACAATTTACAAGATAAATTAAAACTATAACTAGAAACAAATTAACTTTGGAAAACTAATTTGTCTCCAGAAACATTTCAATGAATCAATACAATATTAAAAATTTTCCCCCACCCATTAATTTATGAAAAAATAATTATTCATATATAGAATTATAAAATAAAATCATGATTAATGTGAATTATAAAAAAATATACATTTAGTAAAGAACAAAAATATATATCAATATTTCTTTATTTTATCATATTCAATTCAATTGTAACTCTATTTTTAATAATGATAAATGTTTTAGGTAAAAAAAATTCCATGATAGAATAAATGAAGATAATCATGATTTGAAAAATTAACATTCCTGGATAAATTATTATTCAGTCTAAATACATCAAGGATAATAATATAAACCATGTGAATTTTAATGCATTAATATTAAAGAAAATATGTTTATTCTAAATGTAAATTGATAAACCAACTCCATACAATGATCACAATATTGATGTTAAAATTAATTAATTAATATATTTGGTGTATTAAATAAATATACACATATAAAAATTATAAATACATCATAATATAATCAATATTACCTATACAAATAAACATGTAATATAAAAGGAAAATGAAATTGTAATACAACCCAATTAAAGGAACTTGAGTTATGAAATTAATTTCATCTTGGTAAAATTCATGTAAAAAATATTAAATTAAATATATTAAATTAAATAAATAAACATATTTATTATATATTCATGATATTACATGTACATGAGTATTCATGTAAACAGTATAAAATCACGTATGCACACTATAATAGAATATACCTCAATTAATTGAAATTGAGATGAAGTCCCTTGTTTCTTGATTTACTTTTTTTATGTATTCATTAAATACTTATATTAGTTTTAATTTTCTTATTAATTTATTCTAGTAACATATTTATAAATATAATATATTATGCTGTAATGTTATTATATTTTACTTCTAGTTCGTTAATAATATTTCATTATTTTCATTGTTTCATGTGTTAATTCCTTTAAATTACCATGTAAATTGTGTCATGAATGATCAAATTCAGTTTCATAGGATATATTATTGTTATATATAAAAATATTATTTTTATAAATGTCATATTTTAACATTATATTCATTTTTAGATCCATTTATAAATGGTTTGTTTAAAATGAATCACATAGATTCGTGATTAAGATGAGTACTATATACGCATATACAACGATATCATTCCTATAATGAGTGAAAGGGTATGGAAGAGGGAGATAAATTAAATTTACACCATCACTATAATATAATATATATATATATATCATATTTTCTATAATTTTATCCTTATTAAATTCCTTGTATTTTGTAATTGAAAAATGAATCACATAACATTGTAAGGAGATAATCATCCATATACACAAGTGAATCTATTAGATCTTAAATGGAATGCAACAAAAAATAGAAATTGTGATATTAAAATTAATCAGGAAAAATAATATTAAAATAATAATATACATGATATAAATATATATTTATGTGACTCCCTGAATTGTGTTTAGGGAAAATGAAATAAATCAGTTCATGAGGTGGTATTTTGTTGTATACATGATAAAAAATATTTTATTTCCCATTTTATAAAATAAAAGAACTATATAGATCATTAAATTAACATAATTAAATCCCCTTATATTGAATATAATTTTTTTATGATAATAGAATTATTTAGAAATATTTTTAGGAGGTGGAAGAAGATATAAAATAAAATTCTTGTTTAAGAATAATACCTCTTCTTTGGATGACCTCCTTTGGTTTACAGCAAAATATTGTATACTATGGAATTATTTATCAAAAACATTATTATATAATTACTAAATAAATATATGGATGTTATTTTGGTAGTTATTTTTTAATTCAAAAATTAGTGCAAATGTGGATAGGGGAGGAAGGTCGGTCACCATCTATAAGTGAGGATAGGGAAACACAACGAATTTTTTAATAATAAATAATTAAAGAAAATTGTAATAATTCCAAAGGTCCCCAAATTGTTTCATTATAGAACTTTGTTCGTTAAAATATATAAATATGTCCATAAAATGGGGCACAAAGATGTTGGTAGGTCATTTTTTCCCTTAACATCATATTTATAACCCTAGTAAATCTGATTTTACCTTGACAATATTAATTAATAATTAATACTATTTAACATCATATAGGATAATAATAGAACATATTATATAATATAAATTTATTAAATTTATAATTTGGAAACAATTTTTTGAAATTTAATTCATATATTCTGAATAATTAAATTTTAAATTATACATATATACACGATGAAAAATCAGGTATTAGAAGTAAAAATTCTCAAAAGTATTGAAGTTTTATCCCAATAAATTTAATATCAAATTGATCCCAATGAACAAAATTAGTGAAATTTTAATATTATTGATCAAATTTTATTTTAAAATCAATATAAAAAATATATTAAATTTGTAATGAATTTAAATTAAATCGATGATTTCAATGAAAACACGTATTTTCATTATTCTTCAACATATGAATTTTTAGAGAAATAACAAAAATATGCAGAAAGATAATTTTGAAATGAAAATTTCAACAAACAATTAACATATACATATTCCAATTTTTTGAGAAAAATTTTATTGCTTGTACTTATGAAGCTACCAAAACATTTTCATTGAAAAAATCATGTTTAAAAACTCCTATATTTTTTCAAATAATTGTTATTTTATTTTATACTTAATAGATTACCAATAAATGTTTGTAAAACACATATATTCTTTCATAATTTATTTATTCATAATTATATACTCCAAATTAACTTTTTGGTTGTAATGTTCAGGTTAAACTATTTTCTTATTAGTATTTCTTGTTTCATTAAAAACATGTGTGTTGTTCATCAAAAATTGTGCGGATAATTAAATATACAAAAAGCGATAAAATAATAATGTCTTCTGTTCAAATATTCATCCTTAATAAAAATCATTTCATATAACATCCATCATTTTACATTCTAAACATATGAGGGTAGGTATTCATTATAAAATCCACTAGTTCCCATGATTCATCCACCATTTTGTGATTTCCAAATTATATATTTAATAATCTAGTCCTATTATTAACTAGATCGTCTTATCTATTATCAATAATATTGGAGTATTATTCACAATAAGATATACTAGGACCCAACAGTCTTCATCATAGGTGTGGAAATTCATTGGGTCAATCATGTGCTTCCTTAAAAGCTACATATGAAACACATCTTGTAATTTTGAGGGACATGGTGGAATTTGTAATGACACCAAATTTCATAAATTGAATTTCTGTTATTATTTCATAAAAGACCTAATAAACACAGATAACCCAATGAAAAATTACCCTTATAGAATAAATATGATTCATTAGTCAGTAAATGAACCAATAAGAATTCCAAACATTACAACGAGATATTAAAAAGCTAATAAGATAACATGAATGTAAAAAATTTGGATATTTCAAATCGAATTGATTTACTATTCAAAAATTTATATAAATAAAAACTAATATTAAAAAATTATTCAATTATCAAATGAAAATTTATAACAATGAAATATAGTATTTGTTAATGGGGAATGAATGAAATAAGAGTTATTTATAAATATTAAAGAACCTATAATGTGGGAATAATAAACAAACCATTATAAACCATAATCTATTCATTATGAAAACTTATATGGTGTTCAGAATAGTATCCAAACCTATGAATGTATAAAATAAAATTTCTGAATCTAATAAATTAAAATATGAATTATTTAATTCATTTTATGAGTAAATAAATGTTTTAAAGCAATTAAATTATGTGTCAGTAAATTTATAAGTAGTAAATAATTATTTTATAATGTATAATTCATATAATTATTTAAAATAATATATATTTTCTTCAAATATATTCATAAAATAAAATAATTTTTATTATAATTATAAGATAAACTTGTGTAAACATAATTATCTTTCCAAAGTGTCACAATTATTGAATACAATATTAAAATCTATATTTTTTCAAAATAATTATGTTTTGAATTGAAAATTAAATTTTTTATATTTACAAAATTTATCTCATAAAATGGATTCCATTCATGAAATGTACTCATAAAAAAATCGGTAAGTTTATTTTTTTTTTCTAAAATAGAATAACATTATTGAGAAGAGTGAAATTCCATTATTTACTATATTTTAAATTTTTTGTCAAATAAATAAATTCAAGCATAACAGATGATGTAATTACCCATTTGATTCGACTATCCCTAAAAATTTACTTTATTTGGTCATATTAATCAATAATATTTATATTAATTAGCCAAAATAAAAAACTGATTAATATAATAATCTAAAACAAACATCTCCTCCCGTATAAATTTCACCACCTCTCCATGCACCTTATAAATCCTATAACATGTATATATCTTGTCCAATTATATTCCCAATCCTTTTCCCCACATCCGTGATCAAATGGACTCAACAGAAACTCAATTACATGTTCTTTAAAGTGTCATTCAATGAGGTGAGATTAAAATTGTATATTTCTCAAAACATATCTTCTAATTTCATTTCTTCTTATATCTTATCCTTGCATAGATCATCAATAAAATAATAATTACATTATTATCTTTTATATATAGGAATTTTATATTGATAATTACATTTCTTCTTTCCACCCCTTTTCTCATATCTTATTATTCGATTAAATGAATCAATTCCCAAAATTAATATGGGTTAACTTTTTAATGGATATTGAGTTTTATTTTTCCATTACCACCATCAAGGATGGTAATAATAGCTTTTTTGTTGATAAATCTAATTTTTATTTGTACATCATAATATATTTCATATTCTAGAAAAAATATATAAGTATAATATATTGAAAAACGAAATAATTTTACAGTGGTCGAAAACAACAAAAAATAAACTGATCAATTATCATTTAAATTTTTCAAATGAATCATTATAATATTAGATAAAATTATATATGTAACCATTTAATCCTTTTGAATGAATTTAGTACTATATAATTTTACTTTTGGATAATATTTCAATTTTAAAAATAACTATCATTATTTTATACAAGTGAACTGACTATGAAACCAAAAATATAATACTCTATGAACGATGGTATAGAAAATATAACTCATTAAAGTGGAAATAAATGAATATAATACAAATTTTATAAATTAAATAAAAATATAATAGATTCTTAATTATTAAATTTGTATTTTATTTTGGATTATCCATGATATTGACTACATGTTCAGAATTCATTCAATAAGATTGTAAGTGATCATTCAAAACCTCCTTATCTGATTTAAGTTATGTTGATTCTCTATCAATCCAAATTTATCAGATCATTATTCTAATATAATTCTACAATATTCATAATATATTTTTCACAAATATATACCATGATTATTTATTCATTATTTTATTTTTATATACATGTACAGAATGTAATAATATTTATTCCTTTCAAAATGTGGTCTAAAGGTAACTTCTCAATTTTTATTTCTTATTTTAATTTACGACAAAATGAAATGTTTTAAAATATAAATGATTTGAAGAGACACTAATTATTATTTGGAAAACTATTTTTTCATCTTTTTCATTTATGTAAAATTTTATTCTTTCAACCTTGATAAATAATATGTACCTCTTAAAATTAAAATACACATAAGAGGCACATTTCCATAGTTACTTATCCCGTATTTCTATATGTTTTCTCTTTAGTTGGAAGCAATTTTTAATTATACATCAATAATTTATATTATTACTACAATGTTATAATTTAAATCCATTTTTATAAACCTCATTGTCATTCTCCCTTTGGTTATTCCATATGACAATATTATGATACGCATTTCAATATACAGGTAAACCTTATGTTTACTTGTTAATTTTGACTCTATATGTGGAAAAACATTTTGGAACATGTTATAATTGGTGAATCCTGATAAAAATCTAATTCCTTGGATAATATTATGTCTCATGAAAAATCATGTATTGGATAGGGAGTAAATATTATTGATTACATAAATTTTTCCACCACATGATATAGTCTAGGTAATTATCCTTGACTCATGTGTATTTTAAGATAATTTTTTATTATAAATTATATTATTTCAATGATTATATGATTCAATGGACAAAATTTTACACTTAAATATATTTTCTCACGATATAATCCATTTTTGTTATCATGTCATGCATTTCTAACTCTCGTTCTATATTTCATTCTAATGATTATACCATTACTAGGATTTTTTCAAAAACATTTTTTCCTCTGTATTCTCCCTGATAACCTTTGAAATTATAGAAGGATAAGGGGATATAAGAGATAATTAAAATGAATAAATCAAATATTATTTTAAATTTTTTGTTTTCTGAATTTTAAATGTCTATCTTTTCATAAAAAATACACTAGACTATTCTATCCATAGTTTTTATTGTTTAAAAACATGGAGTATTATTTTTAAAAGGATACGGTCTCTATAGTTAGTATTATATGATTTATTATTTATTTTTTGAGATATGAATATATAAATTATTACAAACCCTTTGGAAAATTTTATTGTTTTGGATAACCAATACTGAAACATAGGGAATCATATGTTATGATTTAATTTTCCTTTATATTTTATTCCATCTATGTTCATGGTTTCCTTTATATATAATCACTAGATAAGTACTCAATCACACGTAATGTTTTTTAATTTCTCGTACATAATAGTGTGTAATATATGAATCCATTGCAATAATAAATATGATTTGAAATTTGGTGAATTTCCTATTGATAGGAAGAACATCATAGGAATGTGATCCTATAACATTACAAAAGTACTGGTTCAGAGAGTGAACATTGTTAATAATAACTTGAATAGAGTGGAATGACCTCCTTCTCCTTTGAAAGAGAAGCATGTATTAAAAAACATTATCTAAATAATACTACAACATTCGAAAGATATTATTATACCCTTATCATATAACAATGTCTTAACACCATCGATAATATATTCTCAATCATTTAGTGACCTAAAGTATAGAAATTTTTACTTATGGTATATCATTTTTATGGGGAAGCTAATATGTGGTGGAAACTTTTTGATAAAAATAACATTCTTGTAGGAAATTAATTTCATGTATAAGGAATTAATCATTAAAATATTTTTCAATAAATATTTTCCAACAACTCTTAATCTTATGATGATTTGGTAGTTCCTCAGACTAATGTAAAAGCAAGATGACTATGTCAGGATATTAAAGGATGAAATTACAAGGAAAAATGATATGCCCATAGAATATTAATGTAAAATAATATAATGGTGGATCTCTTCATTAGTGTATTAATGTAGTGTCTGAAAATAAATAGAGATTCAATACTTAGAAATATATTAGGATAATATAAGATGTTACCATAAGGATGAGTGGGAAATTATTTACTATCAAGGGTCTCATAGTCTTGAGATAAAAGTGGAAAATTTAGATTTATGTGGGAGTATTGATAAATAAATTCCATGAGAGAAAGAAAACCCCACATAACAGATGTAAAAATTGTGAGAAGAATAATCCTATGAACTATATAATGGGAACCCTGATATTCATCAAATGTGATAGAAAGTGGTATCAGCCTAATTAAGTCGATGGGAATTAAATAATTACACTAATTTATAATAATAATGGAAGGATAATATCAACACTAAACATGTATTAAGGTATTATAACATCTAGGCACCTGATAATTATTCAATAAATTCCATATAATAAGGGTTTCTAGAGAGATTCAACATTGAAAACCTCCAATGGAGCATGGTGGGAAATATTATATCACTGATATGGAGGCGGAACCCAAAATTGATGTGGTGATAGTTAATTTTTATATTCATTCTGGTAAAGAAAATTTGTATTTTTTCTATGGTTCTATGCATTCTTTAATATATTAAAAAATTAGAAGAACAATTTAAACACCACCTAAAAATAGAAATGATGAGTTATCAATGAGAAAAATGAATGGAGAAATTATTGTATATACTATATATAGTTCATCATTACTACCCCTGTTTTCTGGTATTTATCCCTTTCTTGATGCTTTTAATGGTTTAAAAGTTAAGGGTGATGAATTGGAAAATTGGGAGAATATTGAATGATGTTTTAAGGCAAAGGGGAAGTCTCACAGACGGTGCACAATTTGTCTAAACGAAGCGGTAAAACCATGCATAGTTAGTCTTGGAGGCAGTAGCCTCTTCACAGGAGGCGGTGCACGATTTGTCAAACCGTGTGGCCATACTGTGCATCGAGGGTCTATTGAGGCAGTGGCTAACGCATGGTTAGTGCATGGTTTGTCTAACCGTGCTTGCAAACCAAGTTACCACATAATTGATATCCTTTAAAAGTGGATGTCACTCATTTTTTCCTCTAAGTTCCTTGTTTGTGCTCTTAAGTGGCCATAACAAGAGACTTTTCTTCTCCTGAGGTCAAAGATGGCTCTCCCATCATTCCAAAGGAGATCTGATTTCTTCTCTAGGCCGATAGAAGCTGGATTCTTGATGGATGTGATCGTTCTTCTTTGTTGAGGATCATTTTTGTATATCTACTTATATTTAATTCTCTAATTCACTTTGTTTATTAGATATATTCCCATTATGGGATTATCTATGTCTGCGGATGCCAAATATGATGATAGTTGGTCTTGATCATTCTTGGAGAAGATATCAACGACCGGATATTTGAGAATTTACCTGGGTTTCTTGAATGTTCTTCGACCATTGTGGTTTTCGTCAAAACTGTTGAGGTAGGTGGCTTTATGCTCATATTAACTTGATAGAATTTATTGTATTAGATTAAAATTGGCTTATTGATTTTGAAATTTAGGGATAAAATTTCATTTGTGATGATTTATGATTTTTGTGAAATTGTGGGATCTTGGTAAATAGTTGCGAACATGGGGGTTTAATATAAAATGATGATTTTATATTATTGATTATCTGGAATTTCAAAATGGTTGATGAAAAGGTGGTTTTGAATAGAATTGGTTATCAATAAAAATGGAGTTTTATTGAAATGGTTTTGAGTTGAAATGGTTTGGAATTGAAATGGTTTTGAAGGAAATTGTTTTCAATAAAAAGGTGTTTTTATTTAATTGTTTATTATGTATTGATCATTGGGCATATGTGTTGTGTGTTCATGTTCCATATATGGGGCTTGGTTGAAATATGACATTTTTATCGGTGCCAAAGGTTTAATGGCACATGAGAATTACATATAAGTGTCTTGGTAGAAATATTACCATGTGCTCGTTGCCAAAGAATTGATGGCACATGGGAAACCATTACTTAGTGACGACATGGTTGATCGACGAGAAACCACTCATGAGTATGGAACATTCATAACATTGCATGAATGGTTGGTTACATGGGTTTGAGAAATGGTTGGTTATGCGTATATATAGATATTTGAAAATGGTTGTAAATAATGTATGGTTTTTTCTGCAAAAATATCTTGCTGGAAAATTTGTTTCAATTGAAATTGTATGGTTTTGGTAATAAACAGTTTTTAAACTTGTATATAATTATTTATAAAGTACTTTTGAGAAATTGTTTTATATAAATATTTTTTTATATTTTTATATAAATCTTCTATCCTTGTGGCGTGAGTATGGAATTCATTGGGGAAAACCTACTGAGTTTTATACTCACCCCTTCTTTGGAACATTGGTGCTTTTGTAGATGTCATATTCTGTGATACAGGTAAAGGAAAGGAATTTAATTCCTAGTGGTTTGTGGTGATGCTTGGGTGATGTGGGGGTGCTTGGGGCATGGAGCTTGGTGTCACTACTAGAAATACCATTTTTACCAATTCTTATATCCCAACGGTTCATCAAACTATTAGGAATGGTCATGTATACCAACTATTTTAAAAAACCATTGGTATAGAGGATTTTATGAATACTTTTACCAACGGATTGTATAACCGTTGGTATAGGCCCCAATTAAGACACTTTTACCAACGGTTATACACTAACTATTGGTAAATGTTCCTACATTCCAAACGGTTTTTAAAAACCGTTGGGAAAGTTTTACCCTAAATCCAGTAGCCCCTCAACTCGATTATAGTCCCCCTCCGCTCGACTGCAGCCCTAAATTGAACCTCTCCCGACACTCTCTCATTACCCAGTCTCCGAAACTCCATCCATCCTCTTCAATCAAACAATTTTTCTGTTCTACAATTCAAATTTTTATGTTCTACCTCAGTTATAATGTTCATCATCTAATTTTTATTTTCTATTTTTATTTGACCTAAACGTTTGGGATCTCTCTATACAATTACTCAAAAACTCATTCCACTCATAGATCCATCTTAAATCAAACAATTTTGTATTTCTACACTCTAAATATGTATGTACTACCTTATTTTTAATGTTTTCCATCTATTATTTTTGTTTTTTGTTTTAATTTGGTATAAACTAGGTTGTGTTGTTTATGGCATGCAAAGGTTAGTGATATTTAGGATGAATTGAATGTTGGTTGGGTGATGGATTGGAATTTTGATGTTTTTTGGATTAAGTTTAGTTAATTTTCAATGAATTATTTTGGGATTTCATCCCTTTAACAGATCCCCCACTCCACATGGACCCTGGACACCCCCCCTCTTGGACCCTGGAGAGTCCCCCCTCATGGAACATGCACAGGCTGACCCCCCTCTTTCCTAAAACGTGGACATCCCCCCTCTTGGACCCTGGACAACCCCCCTCCACCCTCCTCCCAGTACCTTGTATAGTTCCCCTCCTTCCTGCACCCTAGAAAGCCCCCCACTCTCCACCCTGGTCCCTAGATAGCCCCCGTCCTCAAAGGACCCTGGACAGCCCCCCTCCTTCTTGGACCATGGAAAACCCCTTCTCCCTTACTCATTGACCCTGAACAGCCCCCACCCCCCTTCTTGGACCCTGGACAGCCCCCCTCCTAGTCCTTGGACATCCCCCTCATCCCCCTCCTCAACCACCAAATACCCCCCAACTTCAAAACTTTGACCACCAAGCTTGGACATGCTGGATTGTAACTCCCCGAGATTTTATGAAAAATATTTTTTTAATTTCATTGATGTTTTCTATTATACACCACACAATGTTTATATTGTACTATATGCCACACCATATTAACTTTTAGTATACGCAACGCTATTCTTGGATCATGTTACACACAATTTCATGTACGTTTTATAATAGTCATTCTACGCAACATTGAGTGTGATTATATATATATATATATATTAAATGTATAAAGAAAATATGGTTGGATTATGTTATATGAAACAACGAAGGATACTCTCACAACACGCAACCCTGACTTGGCTTGCATTACACACAATCGCGACCTTCCTTGATAGCGTGTGTTGTACGCAATACCGGGTTTTACTAAACAACGATATATTATTATAATATTATTATGAACTAGTCGTTATGAATAGTATGAACTAAATTTTGGATTTTATAACATTATTATTCTTCATTCACATTTTCTAGAACATGGTATAAGAACAAAATAATTTTTCTGGTAAAATAAGTATTTTTAAACAAATGCAGTTTTGCCACCTTTTGATGACACACCCACATTAAATCTAGTTTTTGACATGTTTATAAGTTCAATTTGGCAAAATAAAATTCTTCTTTGGAATCAAGAAATACAAATTTACTTTGGATAAATTTTTCGTATTATTCTAGTAACTTTCATATTTTGATGAATAGTAAAAACACGCTATATTTTAATGAAAAACAATTTTTTTCATCGTAATAATTTATATGGTTAAATTATAATATTTAATGGTTTTAAAGTATAAATAGAATATATTTTTACCATTTAATATAATGTATGTAATTATCATTGATTTTACATTGAATTCGTAGGATAAATCAATTCAATGTTTTGCAATGTTTTAAACAAAAACCCATTTTCATTCGACAACGTGATTAATTTTAATTTAATTTCTGCAACTTCTTTGTATTGAATTTGAAAAAATGGATTCCATATTTGGAATCATTGGGTCCAAATTATGTTAATAGACTACTTTTGATTCGGCATTATGAATAGTAACTATACTAATTTTTATTTACTGCGGTTAAAGGTAAATAGGGTAATTCAAGGTTAAAATAATATAATAATAATTCAAAATTACCTTGAAACTTGTCCTAAACTTATTGGATGAGTAGTGTCCTACCATGGGAATCCTTGGGCCGATTTGGGGACACCAATGAGCAACTTGGTAATGAAAATGACAATTTAGACTAATTAATTTAATGTAAAGACAAAATTGACTTTAACAAAACTCTTTTAGTAATTAATTTTTATAAGGGGTTATATAAGTTATATATTAGACTATAAATATTCTTTGGAAATATAAAAATATTCCCTACATCATGGTATTTTTTTCATAATTTTTAGACATCATATGAATTAAATTGTTTATGACACAATAACGATGTAGTGTTTACCTCATTAATAAATGATTTAAATAAATGAGATTAATATGATTAAAATATCATCCAAACCCTATCAAATTCCTTTTTGATGATTTTATTTAGAATATTAGTCATCTTATATTGGAAATTAATGTGTTTTGGACCTCTTGAAACCGAAAATAAGTTTATAATAAAATAATGTTTTTACACTTTCTTAAAGTGCCCCTCCACTCCCTTATAAAAGGAGACCACATCTATGCAATTCCTCACACCTATCAAGCCTTTAGGCTCGTCCAAACTATTCCCAAATAAGCTCCTTACACCCCTCTATTTCCACTTGACGCCTTAATTAGTCATAATACTCTCCAAGAAGTCTTTTTGGTTCAAACCAAAGACAGTTACCAAAATTAAAGGTAAGAGTTTCTCTTAAGTTGTTTTCTTTTATTCTACTTCTCCAACCCCTAAAATATTTTTAATCATTTATTTTGTAACAAAACCAGTATCCTGGAAATACTATGATGTGGTTATGAGAAGTATTAGAACTATAATTACACACACCTACATCTAATGGATGAAGAACATAATTTTTCTGTGATGGCAAACTAACGCGTCACGAAACGATGATTGTTCGATTTTCCCCTACCACCTCTCATGGTGGCCATTATGATGTCACTGAATTTATATTTAATATATATTATGTTTTTTATTTATTTATTCTTCTTTATTTCCCAATTATATCAATCCATTACGGTTTCCATAGTCGGAAAACACGATAATCTCATTTGAGGAAGTGCGGACTACCGCCCCCTCAAAGTGATGTGATTCGTTAATACCTTATGTGGGATGTATAAAGGATGTGGTTAATGATATTATATATGATATTATACTGGAATTATAATATAGATTAGTATCATTATGTTTTAATTTCATTAAAATAAGAAATTGAAATGAAAGTAGCGTGCATGCGTACATACGGCTTACCATCTCCATGAACCGTGCATTTCATTTCTTACCTCCATATGTTATGTACTATTATAAGTGCTTGTATATTCTCGATATAATGAATTTATATGATATATAAATCATTATTTACATTTTTTAGGTAAGTAAATCATGATATATGTAATAATAACATCAAGAACAACAAGTCCAAACATGTTCGATAAATAAGATGATTTTACCCAAAACACTACATTAGCATTAATTTACATGAGAATTGGTAATATAAAGACATAAGTGAACCATATATGATATCATAAAAATGAATATGATTCTGTAATAAGTCAATGACATTATTTAAATCATTATACATGTGGTTCAGACTCTTACAAAGCAATTTGGACCTAAGGTAAGGGAAATATAACAATCTCATTTTTATCCGATATTGTTTATACATTGGTATTTACTAGGGTGTATTTTATCATCCACATCCATGTTTCCTCAATATTTAATATTATTTCCATCCACCTACAATTGTTTAAATCCAATTTTACCCTTCGGTGAGTTTTTAGTAAAGGATAAGAAATGAATCTTTTGTCGTTTTTCATATGAGGTACTTTTTGACTTTTCCGACAAAAGTACGAAGAATTTTTTATAACTTATACTACATGAATGGATTTTTAAAACATTATTTCCAAGAAGCTTCCTTTACATGTTTTCAATTTAATTTTTAATCAACTTCTTTTAGTTTAAAATTATATGACATGTTAAGAAAGGAAAATGTTTTTGAAGTAGAAAGGATATTTTCCTCAAGAATGGAGTTCAAGTGTTTTATCAAAATTATTTTCCTTATAATATAATATAGGGTCCTGTTTATATACCTATTATTACATTGATTTGATTATGTTGTGATGGAATTATTTTTATGAATTCCTTTATCTTATATGAATTATTTTATGATGTCATGTTGTCTAAGAATCCCATTTTTATTACATCGGTTATGCAATGATGTATGATTTATGATTTTGTGGAACACAGAAGAATAGTCTCATTATGATATGGGTGGGACCAATATCTCCCTCCAATGCATTGGGTAATGATTTTATATCTCATGAGATAGACATGGCTGGAACGGAAGGTTAAACCAGTTCAGTGAAACAGGACTGAAACGAGGAGTGAACTCGGTTCAGAAATGGACTTTGTCCAATAAGATAGTCTTGGCAATGAGTCTTGATTAATAATAAATGATTCTCTATTATTATGTGTGTATGACAAAATGTTTTATGTTTTACTTTATGATTATTGGGATTACATTGCACTACTATGATTTATCCCATGTTATGATATTATGATCTCTTTTGCAGGTTATGATTTCCAAAATGTTATGTTCTTATGAATATGATGTGATTGATATTTCTTTTTTTTACCCTTACTGAGCATTTGAGCTCACCCTTTTATGTTTTATTTTCACCAGGATATAACGAAAGGTTTTAGGTTCGAAAAAAATGGGGAAGATCTTAATGGGAGATGTTGAAGATCTTTCACCACGATTAGAAGATTATATTCCGAGTTTCAAAAGACACTAAACTATTACGGTCCTTGTGTGTGTGTGTTTTTGTTATATACTAAGTATTCCAAAATAGTAATGTAATGTCCATGTACGTAAGGCATCGGGTCTCTACAGTTGGTATCAGAGGAAATTTTTAGTCAACCTTTGGAAACCAGGATGTGAAAACATTAGTGAGATCCCTAGAGATATTTTTAGGGTATTTATAGGGATATCTCTAAGGTTAAGTACATGTATAGTTTATAGTCCTAGAATTGCGCTAAGGATCTTATAATTTAACCGAAGATGTTAGATATTTAGGGTACTCCCACGTTACTATGTTGTTTTCTCTAGAATTATTTTTCCTCTTATAGAATTATTTTTGTGTTTTAGTTAATGGAGGGAACCAGAAGGAATTCGGTTAACATTGAATCCAATGGAAAAATTTGTGACTACGACGAACAAAATTGTGTAATTCTTAGAGAGAAAGATATTATGATTATGCCGAATCAATCATTGCGATATATGATTAACAAGTTGAAATTTAGTGGTATGCCTAATTCATCAAATAAGAGGAAGATTGACTATTATGCATGTTCGCATGATGAGGAGCATAAAAAAAGGAAGATTGAGATTTCTAAAGAAGGTAAGAAGAACCTTGAGGAATACCTCAAATGGAGGGACCGATGTTATCTGTGTGGAGAAAAGGGTCATAGAGTGACAGACTGTTATGGAGTTCAATGTATTATTTGTGGAGAACATGGGCATTACCCAACTCAATGCCCTGACCTAAAAAGTTACTTCTAAATCAAGGAAGGACTTATTCCAGGACAATCGTTGAAGATGATGGATTGAAGTGTTTATGTATTTGTATTCAAGAATAATGTTGTTGAGGTACTTTTATTGTGTATTGGAATGTTTTTGTATTAGTCTATTGTGGTTTTCAATAATTTTAAGGTACCGGTAACCATGAAAAGTGATTCAAATATTTTGGAAAGCAGATGATATGGGTATAATTAATGGATAAGGAGAAAATGAAATGTTTGATAGTATTCATGAGCTCATGATTGATATAAGGACTAAGTGATGTCATGTTTTGAGTATATATAATTTAGAGGAGTTGGTATGTGGAAAGTGTTATCATTTAACTGCATTCATGTTTTCACTATGGTCCAACGGGTATTCATTTTTCAAGAGAATACATGATTAAGGTATTCACATGATTGGAATGTGACCAACAAGATATATGGGCGATAAATGATGATATTCGCATGCTTGGTTGATGACATTTCATTTAATCGTTTTCTTTAGACTATGAGCTTGGACCTAAGTATTTTAGATAATCCTAAAGATTGGAATGAATTATGTTGTACATAAGTTAGTATTGTTTAAGGATAGATCTTTTTTTCATATTAATGATGGGATGTTATAGTAATGTAGTTTTAGAAAAAGGACACCCTGAAGGATGGGCGACAGCCCATCGCGTCAGACAAGGCTATGAGAATCGAACCCACAACCGAAGTGCGACTGGCCTTTATCACCTACCACTGGCCTACAGGAAGTCCCTGTTTAGTAGAAACTAGTTTTATTATTTTAAGCAGTATGATATATGATGTATAAGTTTATTTTAGGAACCATATATGATTATTCTCACTATATATAGACTTATGTATTTTTTTGATAACTTTTCTAACATTTTGTTTGATACAGATGGAATGACCCATCACTCTATCACATGATCATCTAACACATCACGAATGACAAATTCAACTTCATTTCTTTAAGAGATGAAGGGAAAATAGTCCAAAGAACGACCAATGGTGAGACTATACAAAAATCACGAAAGTATTTTGTCTAATTCCAATTTCATCATCTTTAGGGAAATAATATTGGGAACCAAAAATGTTGTCCTAGTGCCTTTATATCCGATGAATCAGATGGTACCTTAGATCATAAAAAATTTATGGCTTTGTGATTTTTTTCTTTTTCATATCCATGTTCTCTACCACTCTCTATCATAACATGATGGTTATATTTCTCTTCCATATCCATATTTTCACCTATGTTCTCCTACGTGGAAACCCAATGATGAGTTAATTTGGGTAACTGTTACGTTCATACATTAGTTTTTAAAGCCATGTTTTGGTATTACTTTTTACGATGTGGGTTTCTATTAATTAAATTATCAAGTAGTAAACCATGTATAACCCCGATGAATTTTGAGGGCTATATTAATTTTAAGGGGGTAGAATGTAACACCCCGATATTTTATGAAAAATATACTTTTAATTTCATTGATGTATTCTATTATACACCACACCATGTTTATCATGTACTATACACAACACTTTATTAGCTTGTAGTATACACAACTCTATTCTTGGATCGTGTTACACACAATTTCAAGTTCGTTTTATAATATTCGTTCTACGAAACATTGAGTTTGTTTATATATATATATATATATATGCAATGTATAAATAAAATATGGTAGGATTCTGTTATACGAAACAATGAATGATTATCTCACAATATGAAACCCTGACTTGGCATGCATTACACGCAATAACGACCTTCCTTGATAGCATGTTTTGTACGCAATACCGGGTGTTACTAAAAATCGATATATTATTATAATATTATTATGTACTAGCCATTATGAATAGTATTAACTAAATTTTGGATTTTAAAACATAATTATTCATATTACACATTTTTTATAACATGGTATAAGAACAAAATAAATTTTTCGGGTGAAATAAGTATTTTTAAAAAAATGCAGTTTTGCCGCCTTTTGATGGCACACCCACATTAAATATAGTTTTTGACATGTTTATAAGTTCAATTTGACAAAATATAATTCTTCTTTGGAATCATGAAATAAAAATTTACTTTGGATAAATTTTTCGTATTATTCTGGTAACTTTCATATTTTGATGAATAGTAAAAACACTCTATATTTTAATGAAAAACATCTTTTTTCATCGTAATTATTTGTATAGTTAAATTATAATATTAAATGGTTTTAAAATATAAATAGAATATATTTGTACCATTTAAAATAATGTATGTCATTAGCATTGATTTTACATTGAATTCGTAGTTTAAATCAATTCAATCTTTTGCAATGTTTTAAAAAAAACCCATTTTCAATCAACAACGGGATTAATATTAATTTAATTTCTGCAACTTCTATGTAATGAATTTGAAAAAATGGATTCCATATTTGGAATCAGTGGGTCCAAATTAATTTAATCGACTACTTTTTATTTTTGGGCATTATGAATAGTAACTACGATAATTTTTATTTACTACGGTTAAAGGTAAATAGGGTAATTCAAGGTTAAAATAATATTATAATAATTAAACATTACCTTGAAACTTGTCCTAACCTTATTGTATGAGTAGTTTCCGACCATGGGCATGCTTGGGCCGATTTTGGGACACCAATGAGCCACTTGGTAGTGAAAATGACAATTTGGAATAATTAATTTAATGTAAAGACAACATTGTCTTTAACAAAAAAAAAATTAGTAATTAATATTTATAAGGGGTTATATAAGTTATATTTTCGACTATAAATATTCTTTGGAAATATAAAAATATTCCCTACATCATGGTATTTTGTTCATAATTTTTATACATCAAATGAATTAAATTATTTATGACACAATAATGATGTAGTGTTTACCTCATTAATAAATGATTTAAATAAATAAGATTAAAATGATTAAAATATCATCCAAAAACCTGTCCAATTTCTATTGGATGATTTTATTTAGAATATGATGCATCTTATATTCTACATTAATGTGTTTTGGACCTCTTTAAAACGAAAATAAGTTTATAATAAAATATTGTTTTCACAATTTCCTAAAGAGCCCCTCCACTCCCTTATAAATGGAGACCACTTCTATGCAATTCCTCACACCTCTCATGGCTTAGGCTCGTCAAAAATCTGCCCAACTAAGCTCCCTACATCCCTCTCCTTCCCCTTGAAGCCTTACATTAGGCATACGACTCTCCAAGAAGTCCTTTTGGTTCAAACCAAAGAAAGTTACCAAAATTAAAGGTAACAATTTCTCTTAAGTTGTTTTCTTTTATTCTACATCTTCAACCACTAAAGTCTTTTTAATCCTTTATTTTGTGACAACAACAGTATCCTGGAAATAATAGGATGTTGTCATGAGAATTATTATAACTACACTTATACACACCTCCATCTAATGGATGAAAAACATAATGTTTCTGTGATGGCAAACTAACGTCTCACGAAACGATGATTGTTCGATTTTCCCCTACCGCCTCTCATGGTGGCCATTATGATGGAACTGTAATTATATATAATATATATTATGTTTATTATTTTTTAATGTTCTTAACTTCCCAATTATATCAAGCCTTTACAGTTTCCATAGTCGGTAAACACGATAATATCATTTGAGGAAGTACGGACTACCGCCCCTCAAAGTGATGTGATTCGTTAATACATTATGTGGGATGTATAAAGGATGTGGTTAATGATATTATATATGATATTATACTGGAATTATAATATAAATATGTATCATTATGTTTTAATTCAATTAAAATAAAAAATATAAATGAAAGTAGCGTTCATTCGTACGTACGGCTTACCGTCTCAATGAACGGTGTGTTTCATTTCTTACCTCCATATGTAATGTACTATAATAAATGCTTGTATATGCTGGATATAATAAATTTATATTATATATAAATCATGATTTACATTTTTGAGGTAATTAAATCATGATATAAGTAATAATTACATCAATAACAACAAGTCCAAACACGTACGATAAATAAGATGATTTTACCCAAAACACTACTTTAACATTAATTTACAAAAGAATGGGTAATATAAAGTCATAAGTGAACCATATATGATATCATAACAATGAATACAATTCTTTAATAAGTCAATGACATTATTTAAATCATTATACAGGGGGTTCGGACTCTTACGAAGAAAATAGGACCTAAGGTATGGGAAATATCACAATCTCATTTTTATCCGTGATTGTTTATACTTTCGTATTTACTGGGGTGTATTTTATCACCCACATACATGTTTCCTCAATAAGTACTATTATTTCCATCCACCTACAATTGTTTAAATCTAATTTTACCCTTTGGTGAGTTTTTAGTAAAGGATATGAAATGAATCTTTTGTCGTTTTTCGTACAAGGTACTTTTTGACTTTTCTGATAAAAGTATGAAGATTGTTTTTTTAACTTATACGGCATGAATGGATTTTTAAAACTTTATTTCCAAGAAGCTTGCCTTACAAGTTTTCATGTTTGTTTTTAATCAACTTCTTTTAGTTTAAAATTATATGACATGTTAAGAAAGGAAATGTTTTTTGAAGTAGAAAGGATATTTTCCTCAAGAATGGAGTTCTAGTGTTTTATCAAAATTATTTTCCATCTAAGATAATATAGGGTTCTGTTTCTATCCCTATTATTACATTGATTTTATTATGTTGTGATGGAATTATTTTTATGAATTCCTTTATCTTATATGAATTATTTTATGATGTCATGTTGTTTAAGAATCCCATTTTTATTATATAAGTTATGTAATGATGTATGATTTATGATATTGTGGCACACATAAGAATGGTATCATTATGAGATGGGTGGGACATATATCTCCCTCCAATGCATTGGGTAAAGATTTTATATCTCATGAGATATACATTGCTGGAACGAAAGTTTATACTGGTACAGTGAAACAGGACTGAAACGAGGAGTGAACTCGGTTCAGAAACGGACTTTGTCCACTAAGATAGTCTTGGAAATGAGTCTTGACTAATAAGAAATGATTCTCTATGATTATGTGTGTATGCCACAAATTTTCATGTTTTACGTTATGATTATTGGGATTACATTTCACAACTATGATTTATCCCATGTTATGATATTATGATCTCTTTTGCAGGTTAAGATTTCTAAAATGTTATGATCTTATGAATATGATTTGATTGATATTTCTTTTGTTTACCCTTACTGATCATTTGAGCTCACCATTTTATGTTTTCTTTTCCCCATTATATAAATAAAGGTTTTAGGTATGAAAAAAGGGGAAGATCTTTATGGGAGATGTTGAAGATCTTTCACCACGATTAGAAGATTATATTCTGAGTTTCCAAAGACACTAAACTATTACGGTCCTTGTGTGTGTGTGTTTTTGTTATGTACTAAGTATTCCGAAAAAGTAATTTAATGTCCATTTATGTCAGGCTTCAGGTCTCTACCTGGATTTTCTCTAAAAAGGTAGATTTTATCCTCAAACCACCTCAATAATATCCTAAACAATGCTTATAATGTGGTTTTCACCACATAACATCCAATTGTATTCCAAGTCACTAGTCTATCCTCCCTTGTCTAGATTTTACAAAAAGCGTTAAACCTTAAGGATCCAAATAAAAATAAATAAATATAAGACATCTGATAATGGATTAAAATTTCAAATTGGGATCCAATGAGGAATATTTTAGATATTATGCATCATGCCCATGAGTAAATCCATTTTTATATATCCGATAAGTTATTTTTCACAATTTTCACACATTAATTGTTTGTAAAAATGGGACAAACATTTATAAATGTTCTAATATATAAAAACGAATCTCTTTGTGGATGCAGCTTAAGCAAAAAGGTCTAGCTTGTCTTCCTCTTCCATGATCATCGATGTGCACGTCCCGTCTCCATCTGACCTTGCACGACGGGTGACTCAGCGTCTGGCTGATGAAGAGAACCAGATTCTCTTACTTCCACACCAGATTCATGCCCGCTACGCTCCTGAAGTGATCAATCCCACTAAGCATCCCTGTGAGCTTGATTACACGGCCACCAGTTCTTGTAAGAGGCAGAGGAGTTCTGAGCTAATGGACCAAGACGATTGACTAGTGTCCATCCATCTGGCTAAAGACGTAAAACTTATCACTTCATGGGAGGCAACCCATGTTATAGAGTTTCATAATTTTTCTTTTTCTACTTTGTTTTAGGAAATAAACATGGCATGTATGCAACAATTTTTTAGCTGCTTCTGATCTGTATGTGCACTTGTCATTACTCTGCATGACTGCTTCTATTTTGTCTGATCCTTGGTGTTATTTTTTATGACATGATGCGGTTATGTGTTGTATATGTGTAGATTTTACAGGTACATATGTATTTGAACTATTCATTATTCCATTGTTTCAGTGCTTAGGCCGATGGTACGAGGGAGGTTCGTACCAGAGGTAGACGAGCATCTCCACGTACCCGACTAGACTCTTCCCCTCTGACCAAACTCATTAGGATTCTATTGAAAAATAAGTGAAAGTATACATGGGTCATATGTGATGTGTATAAGTCAATCCCTCCTCAATAAAAGTCAAGGTGTGGACAGGATCACTCAAACTGCCTCTCTTTTGTTCAAAATTGACTTAATTTTTAGTAAAATCAACAACTGACATATGGTAAACAAACCAAATGCCTTTGGATTGTGTTGAAACTTTAGGAAAACGATACATGGGTCATATGTGACTTGTAAAAGTCAACTCCTCATCAATCTGATGCGTGGTGTGGCCGGTATCACTCCAAGTGTATATATTTTTTTTAAAATGGACAATATTTTACGTACATATGCCAATCCAATAAAATAGTTTTTGATTTTGTTGATACTTTTTAACAATTATACATGACTCATATGTGTCGTTTACGAGTCAAACCGCATCAATTTGAGGCCTGGTGTGGACGACACCACTCAAAGTGCCTCTGTTTTCTTAAAAATGGACTTAATTTTAAGTGAAATCAACAACTGACACCCAGAAAACCGACCAAACACATTCGGATTCTATTGAAACTTAAGTAAAACGATCCATGAGTCAAATGTGACATGTATGAGTCAACTAGGCCTCAATACGAGGCTTCGTGTGGCCAACACCACTCAAAATGCCTCTATTTTGATCGAAATGTACTTAATTTTAAGTGAAATCAACAACTGACATATGGTAAACCGACCAAACACATTCAGATTCTATTGATACTACAGGAAAACTATCCATGGGTCATATTTGACATGTACGAGTGAACCCCGCCTCAATACAAGGCGCGATGTGGATGGTACCATTCAAAATGTCTCTTTTTTTGTTCATAATGACTTTAATTTTAAGTGAAAACAAAAACTGGCATACGGAAAACCGACCAAATGAGTTCCAAATCTATTGAAACTTTAGGAAAATTATCCTTGGGTCATATGTGACATGTACGAGTCAACCCCGCGTCAATACAAAGCATGGTGTGGCCGAAACCACCCAAATTGTCCCTCTTTTGTTTTAAATGGACAATATTTTACGTACATATGCCAACCCGATCAAATGGATTATTATTGTGTTTATACTTTTTCAAAATGATCCATGACTCATATGTGATTTGTATGATTCAACCCCTCCTCAACTAGAGGACCGGTGTGGCCGAAACCACTCAATGTGCCTCTATTTTGTTAAAAATGGACATAATTTTATGTGAAATCAAAAACTTACATACGGAAAACTGACCAAACACATTCTGATTCTGTTGAAACTTAATTAAAACGATCCATGAGTCAAATGTGACATTTATGAGTCAACTAAGCCTCAATATGAGGCTCAGTGTGGCCAACAACACTCAAAATCCCTCTGTTTTATTAAAAATGGACTTAATTTTAAGTGAAATCAACAACTGACATACGGTAAACCGAACAAACTTATTCAGATTCTATTGATACTATAGGAAAATGATCCATGGGTCATATTTGACATGTAAGAGTCATCCCTGCCTCAATCCAAGGTGCAGTGTGGACGGTACCATTCAAAATGTCTCTTATTTGTTCAAAATGACTTTAATTTTAAGTGAAAACAACAACTAGCATACAGAAAACCAACCAAATGCGTTCAAAATCTGTTGAAACTTTAGTAAAATGATCTATGGGTCATATGTGACGCGTAGGAGTCAACCCCCTCTCAATCCAATGCACGGTGTGGCCGGAACCACCCAAACTGTCCCTCTTTTGTTTAAAATGGACAATATTTTATGTAGATACGTCAAACAGATCAAACGGATTATTATTGTTTTTATACTTTTTCCCAATGATCCATGACTCATATGTGATATGTACGAGTTAACCCCACCTCAATTCGAAGCACGGTGTGGCCAACACCCCTCAAAGTGCCTCTGTTTTATTAAAAATGGACTTAATTTTAAGTGAAATCAACAACTGACATACGGAAAATCGACCCAACACATTCGGATTATATTAAAACATAAGGATAACGATCCATGAGACAAATGAAATGTTTAAGAGTAAAAGCCTCCTCAATACGAGGTTCGGTGTGGTTGACACCACTCAAAATGCCTATGTTTTGTTAAAAATGGACTTAATTTTAAGTTAAATCAACAACTGACATACGATAAACCGAACAAACGCATTCAGATTCTATTGATACTATAGGAAAACGATCCATGGGTCATATGTGACATGTAGGAGTAAACCCCACCATAATCCGAGGTGTGGTGTGGACGGTACCATTCAAAATGTCTCTCTTTTGTTCAAAATGACATTAATTTAAAATGAAAACAACAACTGGCATACGAAAAACCGACAAAATGCGTTCCGAATCAGTTGAAACTTCAGGAAAACGATCCATGGGTCATATGTGATGTGTACGAGTCAACCCTGCCTCTATCCGAGGTGTGGGGTGGCTGTAACCACCCAAACTGTCCCTCTTTTGTTTAAAAAGGACAATATTTTACGTACATATGTCAAACTGATCAAATGTATTTTTATTGTGTTGATACTTTTTCACAATGATTCATGACTCATATGTGATGTGTATGAGTCAACCCTGCCTTAATTCGAGGCCCGGTGTGGCCGACACCACTCAAAGTGCCTCTGTTTTTTTAAAAATGGACTTAATTTTAAGTGAAATCAACAACTAACAAACAACAAATAGAGCAAACACATTCGGATTACATTGAAACTTACGGAAAATGATCCATGAGTCAAATGTGACGTGTAAGAGTAAACCTCGCCTCAATACAATGCTCAATGTGGCCGACACCACTCAAAATTCCTCTGTTTCATTAAAAATGTACAAAATTATATGTGAAATCAACAACTGACATACAGTAAACTGACCAAACGCATTCGGATTCTGTTGATACTATAGTACAACAATCCATGGGTCATATGTGACGTGTACGAGTCAACAACGCCTTAATCAGAGGCGTGGTGTGGATTATACCATTCAAATGTCTCTCTTTTGTTTAAAATGACTTTATTTTTTAAGTGAAAACACCAAATGGCATACGAAAAACTGACCAAATGCATTGAGAATCAGTTGAAACTTTAGGAAAACGATCCATGGGTCATATGTGACGTGTAAGAGTCAACCCCGCCTCAATAAGAGGCGCCGTGTGGCCAGAACCACCCAAACTGTCCCTCTTTTGTTTAAAATGGACAATATTTTACGTATATATGTCAAACCGATCAAACGGATTCTGATTTTGTTGATACATTTTTACAATAATGAATGTCTCATATATGAGGTGTACGAGTCAACCCCGGCTCAATCTGATGCCTGGTGTGGCCGACACCATTCAAAGTGCCTATGTTTTGTTAAAAATGTACTTAATTTTAAGTGAAATCAGCATCTGACGTATGAAAAGCTGAACAAACACATTCGGATTCTGTTTAAACATAAGAAAAAAGATCCATGGGTCAAATGTGACGTGGTCGAGTTAGCTTCGCCTCAATCTGAGGCGAGGTGTGGCTGGGACCACTCAAACTCCCTCTCTTTTGTTCAAAATGGACTTATTTTTAAGTGAAATGAACAACTGACATACGGGAAACCGACCAAACACCTTTGGATTGTATTGAAACTTTATTAAAACGATCCATGGGTTATATGTGATGTGTAAGAGTCAACCCCAGCTCATTATGAAGCACGGTGTGGCCGGTATCACTCCAAGTGTATGTATTTTGTTTATAATGGACAATATTTTACGTACAAACGCCAAACGAATCAAACGGCTTCTGATTGCGTTGATACTTTGGAAAAATGATTCATGACGCATATGTGATGTGTACGAGTCAACCCCACCTCTATTAGAGGACCGGTGTGGCCGACACCACTCAAAGTTCCTCTATTTTGTTAAAAATGGACTTAATTTTAAGTGAAATCAATAACTGACATACGGAAAACAGATCAAACAAATACGGATTCTTTTGAAACGTATGGAAAAAATTATCCATGGTTAATATGTGACGTGTACGAGTCAACTTCGCCTCAATCCAAGGAGTGGTGTGGGTGAGACCACTCAAACTTCCTCTCTTTTGTTCAAAATGGACTAGTTTTTAAGTGAAATCAACAACTAATAGATGGAAACCAACCAAATGCCTTCGGATTGTGTTGACACTTTAGGAAAAGGATCCATGGGTCATTTTTGATGTGTTTGAGTTGACCACGCCTCAATCTGAGCCTCGGTGTGTCTGCCACGTCTCAAACTGACTCACTCTTCTTTGAAATGGAATACATTTTACGTGAAAACAAAAACTGATATACTGAAACCCAACCAAAAGCATTTTGTTTCTATTGAAACATTAGGACAATGATCCATTGGTCATATGGTGTTTGTACGAGTCAACCCCGCCTCATTCTGAGTCTTGGTGTGGCCGAGATCACTCTAAGTGTCTCTCTTTTGTTAAAAATGGAAAAAATTTAAGTACATACGGAAAACCAACCAAACGGATTCTGATTGTATTGATTATTTAGCAAAAAGATCCATGAGTCATATGTGATGTGTAAAAGTCAGGCACTCCTCAATCTGAGGCACGGTGTGGCTGAAACCACTCAGAGTGTATCTCTTTTGTTTAAAATATACATCATTTTAACTGAAAATAAAAATTGGCATACGGAAAAATGACCAAACCCATTCGGAATCGGTTGATAATTTAGGAAAATGATCTATTGGTAATATGTGACGTGTACATGTCAACCCCACCTCAATCCAAGGCGCAGTGAGGCCGAAACCTCTCTAATTGTCTCTCTTTTGTCTCAAAAAGACATCATTTCTAGTGAAAACAACAACTAACATACAGAATGCTGAACAAATGCATTCGTATTCCATTGAAACGTTAGGAAAACAATCCATATGTTATATGTGACATGTACGAGTCAACCCCACCTCATTCCGAGGAGCGGTGTGGCCGAAACCACTCGAAATGTCTCTCTATAGTTTAAAATGAACTTTATTTTAAGTGAAAAGAACAACTGACATATGGAAAACTAACCAAACACATTTGGATTCTATTGATACTTAAGGAAAAGGATCCATGGGTCATTTGTGATGTGTATGAGTCAACTGCGCCTCAATCCAATCCTCGGTGTGGCCACCCCGACTCAAAGTGATTCACTTTTCATTGAAATGGAAAACTTTTTAAGTGAAAACAAAAACTAACATACTAAAACCCCAAAAAATGCTTTTTTATTCCGTTGAACCTTTAAGAAAACAATCCATGGTTCATTTTTGATGTTTACGAGTCAATCACACCTCAATCCGAGCCTTGGTGTGGCTGGGACAACACAAAGTTACTCACATTTCTTTGAATTGGAAAACATTTTAAGTGAAAACAACAACTGACATACTGAAAACCAAACAAACGCATTAGGATTCCGTTGAAACTTTAGTACAACGATCCATGGGTCATTTCCGACGTGTAAGAGTCAACCCCACCTCAATCCGATCCGCGGTGTGGCCGGGATCACTCTAAGTGTCTCTCTATAGATTAAAATGGACTTCATTTTAAGTGAAAAGAAAAACAGACGTACGGAAAACCGACCAAACACATTCGAATTGTGTTGATACATTAGGAAAAGTATCCATGGGTCATTTTTGATGTGTACGAGTCAACAAAGCCTCAATCTGAGACTCGGTGTGGCCGCCACAACTCAAAGTGGATCACTTTTATTTGAAATGGAATGCATTTTAAGCGAAAACAACAACTGACATACGAAAAACTGACCAAACGCATTCAGATTCTATTGAAACATTTCGAAAACCATCCATGGGTCATTTGTGACGTTTACGAGTCATCCCTGCCTCAATCCGAGTCGCAGTGTGGCGGGGGTCACTCAAAAATTTCATTTTTTTAAATGAACCACATTTTAAGTGATAATAACGGGCATACAGAAACCCAACAAAACCCTTTCGAAATATGTTGATACTTTAGGAAAATGATCAATGGGTCATGTGTGACGTGCACTAGTCAATCATGCCTCAGTACGACACATGGTGTGACAAGTACAACTCCAAGTGCATGTATTTTTTTTAAAATGGATATCATATATAGTAAAAACACATGTATACGAAAAACCGATCAAATTATGAATTGAATTCAAAATTTCACATATAATTTTCATCTAAATTTGAAACTGAATTCTAAATTAATTTTAAAAGGAATTCTAAATGAATTCTAAATCAATTTTAAAATTATTTCTAAATGAATTCTAAATTATGTATTTTTATAATTACGTTATGAATTCTGATTTAATTCTGAATGTGTATAGTTTCAGGATGTATTATATGCTAAATTTATATGAATTTGTTCTGTATATGTATATGATAGTTGGTTAATGCAGGTGAAGGAGAGGGATTTATGAATCATAGGTGAACGGAGACCCTGCTCCTCCCCTGTGCAAATTACAGTCTGCTGTGAAAATAGCAGGCTGCTGCACAATTTGAACAACATAAGCTATTCCAATAGTTTGAAACCATTTGCATAGTCTTCTAAGGAGGTTTATAGAAATGGTTCAGATGGAACCTTTGGTATGAACTCTTTCCCAACAGTTTCAAACCATTGGGAAAAGATGTATTGTTGGGTTTTTTCCAACGGTTTTGAGTGAACCGTTGGGAAAAGCTATAGATTTTGTTTTGTTTTCCCAACGGTTTACTTAAAACCATTGGGAAAACATATGCCAATGGTTAATGTTAACCGTTGGGATAGGTTGATTTTTCTAACCTATCCCAATGGTTCTTTGTAAACCGTTGGGAAAAGTTTTCCCAATGGCTTACTTCCGCACGGTTTGTAGAACCGTTGGGATAGATATTCCCAACGGTTCTACGCCCTTTCCCAACAGTTGTGAACTGTTGGAAATGCCTTTTTTCTAGTAGTGTGTGGAGCAATGTAGTGTGTATTTGTTTCTTTTGAGATTCTTTAGTTGTTTTTCCACTGTTGTTAACTTTGATGTGTTTGACTAAAATGACGTTTCTTAGCTGTCATTTAATTGTTCATGCATCATATAGTAAATGTTTGGTTATGGTTGGATGGTTCATTTAGTTATTACTTAAAGGGTAAATCATCCCCCACTTTTATTTAAAACCCTTCATCATTTATTTCTAGCCATTGGCGTCTTGGGGATGTCACTAAATCCCTTGTAATGACTCGTTGTGCTCTCAAGCCAATGAGAATTGGTGGGTCATTACAAATGGTATCAGTTTGTTCGGTCATTTCCTAACAAGTAGTCATTGGTGCTCCTATTTTTCGAGATGAAATTCATTATTTTCTATCCCTTTCGTGAAAATATTATATAGGATAAGGAATGTAAAAACATGAAATGTTTAGCATAAAAGGATGTAGCTAACCCGTTTAAGCCGAACATCAAGTTACCTAGGTGTTGGGTACATAAGTGTTTTTGATGCACTTCTAGAAAGTTGGTCATCTCAATATCATGAGATTATCCAATGAGACGAGCATGACATGAATTGTAGAAGAATGAATTCCCACTACGATTTCATATCTCAATATGAGTACTGATTTGTGATTTTTTCACTAAGCGAATATACCGAAAAAAGGCAGAATATTTATTCAATGAATGAATTTAAAAACATGATATTGGGTTTATTTTTAAAAAGGTTTGATTTTCAATATGAATAAAGAATATTTGAAAAAAAATTTGAGAATGGTGAAAATGCTGTTTTGAAAACAATAATGTGATATATTTTGAAATTTTAAGCCATCAGTTTCTAAAGAGTGATATTGATGGAGTTCGTTGATGGTTTAGAAAATGTCACCCGGTAGGCATCATCAGAACCAACCCGAAGAGGCTTCAGAGAAAGTAGTTGCACCTAATCCATTGGTAAACCAAGAGCTAGTTCGAAGTATTATCCAGGCTTTTCAAGCTGTGGATACGGGGAACCAGAGGAATGAGCCACAACATGTGGATCATACCATCGATTTCATGAAGCAGAATCCACCAAACATTTAGGGTGATGTTGAACCCAAGAAGGAAGAGGTTTGGTTAAGTAGGATGAATCATATCATTGATTTCATTGGCACACCATTAGATCTAATGGCCATGTTTATGAAGTATATGCTCAAGGATATTGCCCGAAAATGGTGGGATTTAGCGGTGCATGCTAAATTGGATGAAGGCCTTACATGGTAGGATTTTGAAGAATTGTTCAACAAAAAATTCTATCCTCACATGTTCAATATCCAAAAAAAAATGGATTTTTTCATCCTGAAATAGGTGAGCCTCTCTATCATAGAGTATGTAGCTTTGTTTATGAATTTAGTCTTTTTTTCACCAGAGGATGTGGCAGGTGAATCTTTTAAGGCACGCATCTTTGAATCTAGGATAAGAAAGGAGATTCGATCAAATATTGTGGTGCTATGTATTATGGATTATACAATGATGGTAAATAGAGTGACTGTTGCAAAATGTGATATCTCGGGATGGGTGGGAGGAGCTATGATGATACCAACAGGAAATGGTGGAAACTCAACTCCTGGGAATAAAAGGAAAAGGGATACATATCTTAATGGTGTGAGTGAAAATCAGAACCAGACGGTGGGATCAGTGAACCTTCACTTATGACCCTAGAGCAATGTAGGTGGATTTCAATGTGGTTTTACTACCCACATAAAGTGATAGTGCATGGATCAAACTAGATCATGTCACAATTGCATGAAAATGGGAAATCTATAGTGATATTGCTGGAATTCTCCAATGTCGTGTGTGTGTGACACTTCTCAGGCATTGCAAGCATCGTATGATTTGAAAAAACGTGGAAAACAGAGATAGTCTCATTAGCATCACAGATCTAGCCATGGTGAGTCTCAAAATAAAATGACTCCTAATACCAGGGAATCTCAACAAGTCAACAAGGATAATTGTGCAGCAATGAAGAAATTTTATGGAGCTGAGCAGATGATTTTCGATGATCATGCTGGACCATCTATAGTAAGAGGAACTATTATTTTTAATTATACCTTTGTGAAAATGTTGTTTGATATTGGTGCATCAAATTCCTTCATTCCTTCTCATTCTGTTGAATTTATATATTTAAAACTAGAAATGATGACTCATGTTTTGAAACTGCAAACACTTCTTGGTCGAAGAGAATTTCAAGCCCTTAAGTCCAGTGAATGTGATATAACTATTGATGGAGCTACGTTAATATGGGACTTCTCAATGTTGTAGATGGATGTCTATGATGTAATCCTTGGTAGTGGATTGGTTGACAATGCTTAATTCTTACATCGACTGTTATGGGAGATCAGTTAGTTTCATGATTGAGGATGGCATCCACAATCTCTTCAGAGGAGAGACGGTGGAAAAGAAAGGTGCAAATATATTTTTGGAACCAATTGTGGTAATGATATCTTACCAATTTGAATCATTGACTTTCACATCAGTGAACGAGATCCAAGAAAATACTATTCAATCTATGCTAAATCAATTTCCATTTGTCTTTCCAAATAACTTATCAGGGTTAACACCGCTAAGGGATGTGGATTTTATGATTGATCTCCTTCTAGGGACCCGTCCTATTTTCCTTCCATAATATAGGACGGGACCAATAGAGTTATAGGAATTGAATGTGCTGTTAGAGGAGCTGGATAGCAAGGGATTCATTCGACCAAGTACTTCTCCATGGGTATCCCCAGTGTTGTTTGTGAATAAGTTAGATGGAACTCTTCGACAGTGTGTTGATTATCGTATGCTTAAACAAGTTACGACAACAAATATATATATCAACTTCCACAAATTGATGATATATTCGATCAATTAAGTGGAGCTCAGTGGTTCTCTATTATTGACTTGCGATCATGATATCACAAATTGAAGCTTCGGAAGGAGGATATTTCAAAGACAACTTTTTATAGCAGATATAGACACAATAAATAAGTAGTCATGCCTTTTAGTTCTAATGAATTAACTAGTGGACTTCATGGATTTGATGAATTGGATATTTCAGCGATATCTATATTCTTTTGTTATGGTGTTTGTGGATGATATTTTAGTGTATTCAAAGATAAGGGAGGATAATGAGGTGCACCTGAGAACAATGTTACAAATCTTGAGAGATCATAATTTGTATCAATGTGTGAATTTTGGATACAAGATATACATTTACATGGCCATGTAATATCTGAGAAAGGATTTTATATTTATCATGAAATGATAGAAGCCGTTATCTCTTGGAAACCACCGAAGAATGTGTTCGCAATGTGCAGTTTTCTTGGTCTATCTGGTTACTACTGATGCTTTGTGCATGATTTCTCATGAGTAGCTTCACAAATGTCATCTCTTAAAAATAAGACTGCTCCATTTTAATGGACGGACGGATTTCAGAAGTAATTCCAAGAAGTAAATGTTCGGACTACATAGAAACCTATCTTGATCTTTCTGGAATCAAGACATGGGTATGAGGTGTATTGTTTTACATCGAGATTAGGGTTGGGTTGTGTTCTCAGGAAAACAGATCATGTGGTTGCTTATGGTTCAAGGCAGTTGAGGGTGCATGAGAAGAATTACCCAATACGTGATTTAGAGTTAGGTGCCGTCATCCACAATTTGAAAACAAGGTGGCATTATCTCTTTGGTGAGAAATTTATTGTGTTTACAGATCACAAAAGCTTGAATCACATTTTGTCACATCGAGATTTGAATCTGAGACAAAGGAGTTTGATATAGTATATTCATATGATTGACTTTGATTTCATGTACACACTGGGAAAAGGAAATTCATTGGTGGATGCATTGAGTAGAAGGTCATATACTCAGTTAGCGAAAGAAGCTTCATAAGAATTGTAGTTGTAGTCAGTCTTAGCTGACATTCATTTGTAATGTGAAGACCGAGGCTGTCTTGCACTTTTTTTCAACTAATCTTGTTCCTAATTTAGTAAATATTATAATATATGCAAAAACATTTGACGCATAATGTCTAGTTATAAGTTAAAAACTCAATGGTGGGGAGACCATGGAGGGTTGGTAACTTGATGGGGATAAATATTGTGCTTCCGAGATCAGATAATTGTACCTATGGTTTATCAAGAACAACTAATACATGATTACCACCATTCAATATGGGTTGTACATCAAGGTACATAGAAGAAGTATAAGGTGTTTAAGGAAAAGTTTTGGTGGAGTGGTATTAAAAAGAAAGTGGTCGAGTTTGTCTCATGGTGCTTAACATGAAAATAGGTTAAAGTAGAGCATCAGAGACCAGAGGGTATGTTACAATAATTACCTATCACACTGTGGAAATGGGATCAGATAGAAATGTACTTTTTTACAGGTATTCTATGAACAGTCTTGAAACATGATGCCATTTGGGAGATAGTGGATCATCGAACCATGTTAGCCCCTTTCATCCCTATTCGTGAAACCCAAATAGTGGAAGATATTTCAAAAGTCTATATCTGAGAATTGGTAAAGAGGCATGGTGTACTAGTGTCTATAGTCTGAGATAGAGATATGATGTTCACATTTCGTTTCTGGAAATCATTAATGAAATCCCTCATAACTTAGTTGATTATGAGCATGGTGTATCATCCTCAGATGGATGGGAAATTCGAGAAGACAATCCAAATGTTGGAAGTCATTTTTCAAGCTTGGGTAATCGATTTTGGTGGCTCATGGGAGTAGAATATACCTTTAGTGGAGTTATCATACAATAAAAAATTTCAATAATTTATATGCATGGCTCCATTTGAAGCATTGTATGGGCATCCTTATCGTTTTTCACTATGCTCGGTGGAAACTGGTGAATCATCACTAGTCGGACCAAGCCTTGTCCATGAAACAATAGAAAAGATCCAGTTTGTTAGATAGAAGATAGAAACAGCGCAGAGTTGTCAGAAATCTTATGCAGATCACCATCGAAGGCTGTTGTTGTTCGTTGTGGGTGATCATGTCTTCCTGAGGATCTATCCAAGGCATGGACATCATCATTTAAGGAAGCAGGGAAATTATCTCCTAGATACATTGTCCAATTTGAGACACTTAAACGAGTTGGAGAGGTGGAATATCGGTTAATAGAAACCACATGGTTTATTTCTGTGCATAATGTGTTCCATGTATCTTAGTTGATAAGTATCAGCCTGATGCTGACCATGTGATTAGATGGGTTTATTTTGTCCTAGAGCCAGATGCTACGTTGATACATATCCTGGTATGAATTATGGATAGGAAAGAGAAATTATTGTGGGGGAAAAACCATCGTTCTAGTGTGGGTTTTATGGAAGCATGGTCAGATTTAGAATGATACATAGGAATGTGAAAAGGAAATTAAACAGCAGTGGCCAAACCTTTTAGATTGGGTGACGGTTTTTTACATTCTGAGGACCGAAAGACTAATGTCGGGGAGATTGTAGAACCCCCAGTTTCTGGTATTTAACCCTTTGTTGATTATTTTAAAAGTGTTAAATTTAAGGGTGATGAATGGGAGATTCGAGAGAACATTGAATGATGTTTTGAAACAATGGGGAAGTCACACGGATGGTGCACAGTTTGATTAAACCTTGCGGTAAAATCATGCGTAGTTGGTCTTGGAGTCGGTAGATTTCACATGGGCGGCACACGGTTTGTCTAACCGTGCATCCGAACCATGCTTGGAGGTTTTGTAAAGGCAGTGGCTAATGCACAGTTAGTGCTGGGTTTGTCTAACTGTGCGAGAAAACTGTGCGGTCACATAAATTAGATCCTATAAAAGTGTATCTCACTCATATTTTCGCCTAAGTGCCTCGTATAGGCTCTTATGTGGCCATAACTCAGGATTATTCACCTCTAAAGGTAAAATAGGGTTCTCCCATCATTAAAGAGGTGATACGAAGGCTTCTCATGGCAGATCAATGATGGATTCTTGAGGTATGTTATCATTCTTCTTCATTTGTGATCAGTTTCATATATCTACATAGACGTACATCTCCTCTTCTCTCGTTTTATTAGATATATGTTTGTTATGGGTAGATCTAATTCTGTGGATGACAAATATGATGTGATTTGGTATTGATCCCGCTTGGAGAAGAGATCTAAGGTGGGTTTTTGGATACTCGATCCAGATTTCTTGAGTGTTCTATGACTGTTGTGGTTTTCATCAAAACCTTTATGGAAAGTGGCATCACTCTCATATCCTATTAATAGAATTGATTGGATTAGATAAAAATTGGTTTATTTATTATGAAATGCATGAAATATTTTTGTTTGTGACGATTTATGGTTTTTATGAAATTGGGTGATCTTGGTCAATAGTTGAGAAAAAGGGGGTTTATTATAAAATGATGATTTTAAATTATGGTTTTTCTGGAATTCCTAAATTGTTTATGAAAAATCGGTTTTCAATAGAAATTATTTTCAATAAAAAGGGATATTTATTTAAATGTGTTTGAGTTGAAAATATTTGGCATTGAAATGGTTTGTATGGAAATAGTATTCAATATAATGTTGTTTGTATTGAAAGGATTTTTTTGTCTTGATCATTGGGAATATGGGTTGTGTTTTCATATTGCATATACGGGGCTTGGATGAAATATGATATTTTGCTCTGTTACAAAGTTTTAATGGAACATGGTAATTTCCTATACGACGATTCGTTGAAATATGATCTTCTGCTCGGAGCCAAAGAATTGATGGCACATGGGAAATAATTACCTTGTGATGGCTTGGAAGATCGATGAGAAACCGCTCATGAGTATGGAACTATCATAACGTAGCATACATGGTTGGTAACATGGGTTTGAGAAATGGTTGGGTATGTTGATATATTGATATTGTAAAATGGTTGTAATGATTGATTGGTTATTTTTCGGGAAAAATATCTTGCTGGAAAATTGGTTTCAGTTTCACTTGTATGGTTTTGGTAATAAACTGTTTTGGAAACTTGTTTATATTTATTTACAAACTACTTTTGAGAAATTGTTTTATATAAATTTTTTTATATAATTATTTATAACTCTCTTATCCTAGTATCATGAGTATGGAAGTCTTTGGTTAAAACTTGTAGAGTTTTGTACTCACCCCTGCTTTGGCACATTGATGCTTTTGCAGATGTCGTATTCTGAGACAGAGGTAAAGGTAAGGCATCTCATTGATAGTGGTTCATGGTGATGCATGGGTGATGTGGTGGATCTTGGAGCATGTAGCATGGTGTGGAGCCGTATAGTGTGTCTTTCTGTCTTTTGAGAGTCTTGTGTTTTTTTTCCGCTGTTGTGTACATTAATGTGTTTGACTATAATGAAGTTTCATAGCTGTCTTTCCATTGTACATGTATCATATCGTAAATGTCTAGTTATGGTTGGTCAGTTCATTGGATTATTCCTTAAAGGGTAAATTTTCCCCCTCTTTTATTTTAAATCCTTTGGCATTTATTGGTACCCTTTGGCATCTTGGGGAGGTCTCTTAAGGCCTAGTAATGACTCATTGTGATCTCAAGACAATGAGAATTGGTGGGTCATTACATCATCCATAGTTAGTGTTTGTGGACTAATCATCCCAAGAAAATCACTTCTTACATCCATTGTTGGAGTTTGGGGGAATATATTGCAGGAATAGACTATCATTATATAAATTTAAGATGAAATAAATGGAATGGGACATCACTCTTCAAATCCCATGGGATCCCCCAGTTCCATAAAATTGTAAATATTTCGATTCATCCCCTTAAAAATAAGTTTATATATTGTTAATATTGTTAAATTATGATCAATAATATATATATCAATTTATTGAGATAAGCTATAAGATCAGTCTTAATGAAATCCACACTATTTGAGACTACAATGATGTGTTCCCTGAAGAGTGGTTTTGTATTTTTCCTGGATGAGTGGTAGAGCTCTAAATTGTTATTATACTTAGATATATTTATATGTAAAGTAATTTTTATAGGATGGAGATCATTGAGTTAAAGGAAATGTTTATGAAGTTTCAATGGAATTTGTATATGATTTTTATATTCTTTAGTGCTTCACTCGGGGTTACTCCAGTCCATATCATCCAGAAGAAGGACGAATGAATGTGTCACTACATTTATAATCTCAATATAAAAAAACATGAAAAATAACAAATATCCCTTACTAGAGATAGTGGACTTATTTGATCAACTATATGGGTCTATTTATTTCCATATGGATGAACTTTAGTCCAAATGTCAACAATTAAATTATGGAACAATGGTATTCCCCAGAGTACATTTCTACAGTGGTATGCACACAATGAGTTCATAGTGATTCCCTATGGACTCACTAATTATCTAGTACATCCAATGGACATAATTAGTTGTACCATTATATATTATAGTGAAAACACTATGGTAGTATTTATAGAAGCTACCCTAATACACTCCCAGAGAAATAAGGGCATGAGGTGAATTTGAATAATGAGAAAAAGGCACTGCGAAGGTAGAAAAAAATTTCAATTTATATTGAATGTGGATTATATATGGAAGAAAAATCATTATGGAGCCATTTTATGAAAAAAAAACTATCATATGTGGACCATTATAAATCTAATCCAAATTAAGAGTGTGTCATACAAACATATGTATCAGATATCTATAGTTTCCATGGACAAATGTTCATTATTGATCATTTGTGAGTAACTTCAATAAATTTTAATACCATCTAATGAAGAATCCTTAGATTGGAGTGATCTTTTTCTAGAACAATGAATATGATAACTATATCAATGATTTGAAAAAGAGGATTATCAGTATATCAGTAGATAACTACTAAGAAGAGGGGAACACATTGTAGTACACAACGATTAATCAATGATGGTATTAGGTTGAAAAATAATGAAAATTGATAATTTAATAGACTATTCATCAAGGAAGTAGAAATTTCAAGAGAAAAAGTATATCATTCATGATCAAAAATTATAAATTATGATCATTTGATTGAAAAATATGGTGGAATTATCCCAATGAAGAGATGTGTGAAATATATATTGATCATAAGTGACTCAAATATATATTCATATTTAAGGATCATAATATGTGTTAGTCTATATAACAATATATCACCACTGATTATGACCTATCAATCCACTACCCTCATGTTAAAGAGGATAACATGTATGATTATTTATGTAGAATGTATAATGTAACATTTTCGATGATGATTATTGAGAAGCATCAAAAATTCATATACATACAATAGTGGGATATGAGTATCATAAATAATGTATATCATCATTACGTTCATAAATTATTATTTGGACCTCAATTTTATAAAATTTAAATGATAATCCCATAGGAGATGTTGAAATTCAAAAATATTTGGATTCACTATGAAAGGGAAAATCCTCAGTATTCAAAACTTATGAGGATACAATTGTGAGGTTTGGGAAAAAACTATTATATTTATACGATCTATATAAAAAAATATCATCTTAATTATGAAAATATCTCATACATCTCTATTCAACATGGGAGTACACAACAGTATCTAGATATTTAAGAGATCTATAGTTGGAAAATACGAATAATGGGACATATGAATATACGAATTTATCTGGAATGACATAAAATGAAGGTTAATTGTTAAAATCCAAGGTGAATAATGCAACCATTATCCAAACCTTCATGAAAATGGATGAGCAACACTATAGACATACTCAGAATCATTCAAAAGATAGACATAGGAAATAATTATATATGGTTAATTTTTTATTTCATTACAATGGAAGATCACATTATTTATATTTATAAAACATAATTTTTATATAATTTCTTGGACATACAATAGATTTATTGTGGGAATTTGGGGATTAATAATTTCGATAATATCTAATTGTTATCACGTATTTTACTCCATGTTTTCTAAATATCCCCATCATGATCTTAATACTAAGTTGCATTTTAGTATGTCCTAATATTCAATAAATTATATCCAATCTCAAAAGACTATTTAAACACTAGAAAAAAATGTTTATATCATTCTCAATGGAAATTAAAGTGGGATGGGATCAAAAACATCCACAACTCGAGTTCTAATAAAAAATAACTTCCACTAATAAATCCAAATGGAATAATATGAATTCATAGAGGGTAAAATATGTAGAACACATACATTCTAGAATAATGTCAATGACCATAAGATTTTATAACATGGAATGGATAATGAAATGGAAAAAATTTGAATACAATCTAGTAGAATATCCAAGCTTCTTAAAGTAGAAATAATTGATAAACTAATAATCATATTTGAGATTTAGAGTTTTAGGAAGGGGAAAATTAGTCATCTAATTATCTCCATGGATTGTGGTATTTATATTTTCGAAGAAAGAAAAGTATTATCCAATGTACATCGACCCCATTTAGATTCCTTATAATTTTAGAGAAGTGATCTATCTACTAGAACATCCACCAACCATTTATCAGTTACACGATGTATTTCGAGTATCCATAATGATAGATTAAATACTAGAACCCTCACATGTATTATACACTTATTCATTGCAATTGGAAAATAATATCCTATTATGACGAGTAATAATTAAGAATATTGACTGTAGACCCAAGGTTCTATGGAACATGACCACTCAAAAAATCATGTTTACGTGAAGAAAACATAATAATGAATAGTATAAATGGGAAAAAGAGGAATAAATGAAGGAATAGTACCCTCACCAATTTTATCCTTAGAGTGTAAAATGAAATTTCAATGGTTATATTTCATAATGAGGGAATAATGTGACAACCCATAATTGCATCATTTAAATTTTACTTATTATTTAATAAAACAAATATATAAAAAAGAGAAACCAAAAAAATATTATCCTAATTGAATAATGATAAATTATTTAGCATTCATAATATTAATAATTCTAAATATTACATCCATAAAATATATAAAAATAATATAATATGAATGGAAAAATATAGATACTATTGGTCCAATAAAATGGTCACATAAAAAACTATAGAAATAAAAAAATAGCATCAATATTATAATATTAATTTTGAAAATACAAATTTCATAATCTTGACTGAATGTATAATTGAATGAATATTGAATGATTTAAGAGGTATTTATATAAATTAACAAATATATACAGTTGGAATAGTAATATGATGGTTAAGAATAGTAATCATACTATTAGGAAAATAAATAGGTCCATCAGAATTGTAACCTCATGTACTAATGTATAAAATAAAATATATGTATCATAAAAGTAAAACAAAAATATATTTATATCATTGTATTAGAAAATAAATGTTTTATAAGTGATAAATTATGTGTTGGTATTTTTCTAATTATAAAATGTTTATTTTCTATATTATCATTAATATTATCACATAAAAAGAGAATTTTGTATCATAAAATATATTCATAAAAATTAATATATTTTATTTTAATTATAGTATAATTTTATCTATGATTAAGTAATTTTTCAAAGGATTACCAATCGATTATAAAATTATAATCATTATTTTTTGAACGTGTGAATTTTTTATTTTTAAAAAATAATTAAAATATTTATAAAATTAATTTCATTAAATTTATTATATTAATTATATATAAATGTTTGATAATTATTATGTTATTCTTTTTTAAAATAATTTAATTTCTGTGAATAGTGATATATGGAAATTTTCTGTAATTGAAATTATATGCCAGTTACATGAATTTTTGAGTCATGAATGATGAAAGAACCCATTTCATTGAACAATCATGATACATTAACAATATATATTAATATAAATAAAAACTATATATAGTATTGGTCCATATAAATAAAAAAATGAATATAATATTCAAATACTCCTCTCCTCAATTAAATACCACCCATCATCACCCTTTATCCTCAAACATTATATACCATTTAGATTTTGAATATTCTACCATTTCCATTACAAAGTATTATTACCATTTCCAAATCATTTTTTATAAAAAAAATTACAATTCTGTGTTCTTTTAAGGGTCTTTCTGGGAGGAAATAATCATGAGGAATCATTCACAAACCATCTCTTTTATTTTAAATTTTTCATCTACAAATTCATCACCTCATTCATCTAGATAATGAAAATATATTCATTATAAAATATAACTTATAAATTTATATATATAATGTAATTTATTCTATACTACCATATTCACATATTATTTTATTAATGTAAACTAAATTTTTGTCCACATTTTCATGTTTTACGTTCTTTGTTGATAAGGAATTTTCATTTTCCATTACTTCCATAATATCTAGTCATAATACTATAATTGAGGAAAAAATATATTTTAATATTATAATTATAAGATATTTTATCTATTTAATGTAATATATAAAGAAAATAATAAATTAAACTAATGTATTTCCTGATTTTTGTAAAATCTATAATAATAAATAATCGTTATAATTATTATTGAGATTTAATTAAAAGTATAATAATAATACAATAGAAAATAATATAATGGGAACACATAAAATTTTTATTTGTATTAATACACTAAAATTTTACCTATGGGAAATTATTCCCATTTGATACTAAATTTCATGAATTTAACCAAGTGATACAAACATGATACCATGAATCAATCACATCAAGAACAATAAAATTAGAAATTATAACTCATTGAAGTGGTCATAAATGAAGATAAAAAAATAGTAAATGAAATTAATATTTAATTGGTAGTGAATTAATTAAATAATTATTTATTTATTTATTATCATTAATACTAATTCAATAAGGATAATGACATCATACATAATGTAAGGGATCTTTCTCAACATCCATATTTCAGTTATAATAAATTTTCTCCCAATATTCTGAAAGTTATCCAAAAATTATTCTTATAAAATTTTTCAATATTATGAATATTTTTCTCACACATGTGCACCATATTTATTTAATACTTCTTTGAAGGGGATATACAAGTGTTATAGGTTGCATTCCTAATTCCTTTCAAAATTTCCATTTATGGGAACACCTTTATTTTCATTACCTCATTTAATGTACATTATAATGAATTTTTTTAAATAATCCATGACATATAAAATCTCTAATTGTTATTTGGAAAATCATTTTAGTTCACTTATACTTTTATGTAAATTATTATTTTCTTACGCATTTTAAAGAAACTATACCACTACTCTTAGAAACCGCATAAGATGTGCATTTTCATGGTTACATTACCTTATTTTTAACATTTTTTTACTTTTGATAGACATAATTTATTATATTATAAGCTCATTTCTCCATTATAATATTCCTATTATGATTTAAATCACTTTTTTCAATGATACCATTGTTATGAGAACTTTTTCTATACTTTAGGACATTATTATGATACTTATTTTTTCTATGGGTAACCCTTATATTTATTTCCTATCACTAATTAGTTATTGTGAACACACATTCCTATACATATTATGATGCGTGTAACTAGAAAGATCTCCAATGTATTGGTTAATGTATGGTATGTTTTTATGTGATGTTATGGATTAAAGGGTACACATAATCCATTTTAGGAATTTTTCCACCACGTGATAAAGTATTATTACTTTTCCTTGACTCATGTTTATTTCAAGATACATGTTTCTGCAATTTCTAATATTTCAATGATCATATGATTACATGTTATATTTGTTATTCTTATATATTTATATACAAGATCCTTTTATTTTATGATATCATGTTATACCATTCTAACTCATTTACCATGTTTGATTTGCATGTCTATTTCTGTACTAGGATTTATATCAGCTATTTTTTATTCACTCCCAAGGTTATATTATATAATTAAAGGATTTTAAAAATAGATAATACCTCATTATGAAAATTAAAAAAATGTTTCTTTATATATTAATTTAGTGTTTTTTAATCAGGTACCTAGTCATTCAGTGACACTTGAATAATCAAACATAGGTTTATATTATTCTTAAATTCATGAAATATTTTGTGTAAAAGGACGGGGTCAATATTTTATTTCCAAAATAAAATATATTACTCCAACTCATTATAGAATTTTAATATGGTCCATGGTACCTAATGCTCAACTTCCCCTTCTTTCCAAACCTTATGACACCTTTCCAATGATAATCATTTATTAAAATATAATCTCCCATCTAAATTTCCAATTCTATCCTCTGACAATCAGAATACCTTTATTACATCTTTAAAACAAATTAATATGATTCTAAATAGATATGATCATTCATGTGTCTCTACAAAATGTTCTTATCCTAAAGGTTTTATTTTCAGTATATTTCTCCCCTAAAAATTGTCTATGACATATCTTTCCATATAATTATTCAAAAGTAACATTTTAAATAAATTAATGGAGTTTGTATTATATGAATAATCATAAAAATGGTTAATAATTCTTCCACATAACTTGAAAATAATGTATACAAGGAAACATATTCCATTTTAAATAGTAGTTTGAAAAATTCCACCAGTTTGAGGATGGTAATCAGTGTCCAAAAAAGTTTAGTAACAAGATAATTCTGAATACTCTTCTACAATTTTGAATTAAAACCTGGGAAATGATTAGTGAAAATTTAAATAGGCATTCCATTATGTTTTAAAATAAATTAATACATAGAAATATTTCATGCTCAATTTGTAAATAATCAATAATTGTGATGAAATTTTCAAATTTGGTCATGTGATCTATAGTAACCCATATTATATGATTGATCCCTGGATTATTTTTTATTCTTGTAATAATAACCCTAGTAATGTATTACCATTCACATATTTGAATTGGAAGTTATTTGACAACTCTACTATTATATCTTTTCATAACATCGACCTATTTACAAATCCTGAATATTTAAACATATTCAATAATTTCCTACCACATTTAATCCAACGAGACATGTTCTATAAAATCAATATGAATATTTTTCTAATAGGATGTATAGTGAAAATAGAACATTGTTATTAATAAAACAATTTAATTTTTATATCATGGATTGATGTAATTATTATTTTCCTTCCAAATTTTATGATTCCATTATCATAGAGAAATTATTCAAACATTCCATCATTCAAACTTTAATTTTATTCTAAATCATTATTCATCAGACTGAGAGAATTTGATCTTTCCCAAAAAATATAGTTTTAAAATCATTCTAAAAATTATTGATTTTAAAAATTAAAAATTACCATATAAATCTATTTGAAAAAAATGAACATTTGAACTCTCTTAGCCCTAATATGGGTCTTATCTACCTGATATTTCATACTCGATGAATTATCCACCTTATTTTCATTCTTAAGATGTATTGTGTTTAGAAATCATAATCCCTTAGTATCCATTGACATTACCTTTCACTAATTTCTAACTAATTTGATTAAAATATGTATTTTATGATTTATGATCTTTTTAGGTCCCATATATTTCCATGTGTATATAATGTCTTCACACTATAAATAAAAATATTATATTTTTAAACTCAATATCATGGGTTGGATAGTTATATAAGTGATTCTTCGACTGCATTGATGAATATAAAATAAAATTATCATTTTTGTAAAGACATAATCCAATTATTTCATCTATGCATCATTGTATATTACAGGATTATCGTTTCCCAATAGTAATGTAAAAATATGACCATTATCCAAATTATTATTTACTTAATCAAATATTTCATTAATTTTTTTTCCAAATGCAATTTAACCTTTTATGAATTCCCAGTTAATGGGTATATAATTAGAAAAATCTCTCAATGAATCCATAATAGTAACTTTACAAAACATAGAATATTTTTACCTAAGTTCGGTTCATTGGTTTACTCCATTATTTTTTTAATATGTCCATCACATGATCATCTAAAATTAAATCATTTGAGTCAAAATAGCCATGAAAAAAAACTCATGAAGCATGATATTACCCATAACGAATTTAAAATATAACTCATTACTTCTATAAATTCTCAAACATATATCTCAAGTGACTCTTACGGTTTAAATGTAATTATTAACAAACAACGATATCATCAATAAAAAAATAATCCGGAAAGTCCATTAAAAAATTATCATCATATATATAATTATGAAGGGTTTATTTTTTAATACAAATAAAACTGTGGCATACATGTATTGTATATAACTTGTTATAAATTTTAACTTTTGAATATATATCTTCTAAAATGATAATTGAAGAAACTCAAATTAGATTTAAATATTTGATATATATTTAGATCCTAGAATTTGGAAAATTCATCATCAATTAAAGGAAGATGATATGTTTTCATTATCATAATGGAATTTATTTTTCTATACTCAACGCATGGTCTCAAGGATACATAACTCTTCAGAACGAACATAATTGGTGATCCCCAATGTTAGACAGTAGGGTGAATGAATACCTTATAGAAAACACACCGAGTTGTTTATTTTACTCCACTAACTCCACATTGGTCATTATCTATGATGAAATTGATATTGGTCTTGTATTAGAGACTAAACTAATGGAAAACACATGTTCATTATTTTATATATGTCTTGGTTATTCCTTATGAAATAAATAAATATATTTTTTAACAATTTATACATCATTAATTTTTTGATTACCATATATTTCCAAGGATTTTTTTCTCATCTTCCCCATGAGTATCAATCAAAAGAGCTATTTAGGGATGATTAAAACCTAACCTACATGATTTAAACATTGCTTCAAATATATGAAATTCTATATCTTCACCACTAATCATAATTTAATAATCCTTGATATAAATTCACACGTATTATTTTTAAAGCCAATCCATAAGAAGAATTATATCGAATACATCCATTTGTATTATAATAATGCCTAAAAATGATTTTTTTGTTGTAATTGGAGCATCCATAGACAAATTATTGGAAAGGATATTTCCACTAAGTGTTGGGATTAAAACACACTTCTTAAGGTAAAACTGAAATGTATAATTTTCTTGTAAGACTAGGTATATATTAAATTCATTGAGGATCTAAAATCCATTTGATGAGAAGTCAATATTTTAAAATATGATTATATTACCTACCACAAATAATTGGGAACATCCACCTAAACTGTAATGACCATGTATTCATGGACTACTCCCCTTCAACTATTTTACATTAGATTCATTTTACTCTCAAGTCATTGGTGTGAATATTTATTCATTTCATTACATATGAATAAATATAAATAATTTATTTTCTCTTTCCACCTAAATTTATGATCTGGATGACCCTTCTCTTTACATTTATAATGAACTCTAATTCCCTACATGAATTTAATACATTGATTCATTCGGTTTTTGTCATGACCCGTCCTCGGGGCCCGTGCCGTGACTACCCCAAGCCCGCCTCCCATAGGCCAGGGGCTAGCGACAAGCACCAAGGAATAAATTCGTAAAAAAAGGGGAAGACATTGCCTTTATAAAGTAAACAAACACCACAGAGTAAGCCAGTAGAAGTAAACACTACGTAAAACTGGGTACATGTAAGTGCGGAAAAGTAAGTGGGCAAAATACCAACCCAAACTGAAAGTAAAGTATAACTGGAAAGGAAGTACATCAACTGAAATGTAAAGTAGAAATGGCGAGCCGTCCATTGGAAATACCACCTGAAGGATGGGTATAGATAGCCTCCTCAGTTCCTCAGGTCCTTCCGTCCGCCTTGTATTTGTCCCATCCAGTCGTCCACCTCCAGGTACCGACTCATCGTGGGTTCCTCCTCTGAGAACCGTCCAGCTCTACAAGCCTCAACCTCTATCAGTGATGTCCATAGTCTACAACCACACAACGTAGTGCGGGCGACGCCCATGCAGGGGTGAGTATACGATACTCAGAAGGGACCATGAGACCCTCGAAGGTCTCCCTGAATCCACAAAGGATAAAACACAATGAAAAGATACAATCACGAAGTAACATCCAACACTACTTAGGTATTTTCCCATACATATACCCAAGTCATCACTCCCAGTACGACTCCAACATCCGAGCCCATGTTCGATCACGTCCACACATGATAGCACAACCAATCCACCCAGGATAACACAACCCAAATCCACATAGGAAAGCAAGTCAATCATATCGAAGATAATGATTGAAAGTCAAGACACAACTAAAACCAGGATTTTATCATGATGTTGAAATCATAGCTGCTGAGGAAACTCCTCCTTTATTGAGTACAGTGGGCATTCCGCTACAACCAAGCACTTCCCATTATCCTAGGACTGCTGTAGTACTCCACCTGTCGAGTACTGTGGGCCTGCTGCTACAACCATGCGCTTCCCTCCATGGGTCTGCTGCTAAATCCAAGTGCTCCTCCACCATTGGTCTGCCGCTACAACCAAGCGCTCCCCCTCATAGCATCAAGAGGTACTCCTTATGTTGAGTACTGTGGGTCTACCACTACAACCAAGCGATCCTCATCCGTGGGTCTACTGCTACAACCAAGCGCTCCCCAATAGGCTATCTGAAACACACCAAGTCGATTGATCGGCATTCGTCAAGTCTCAGCCAGCTCTAGGGTTTCATAACTATTGAATGTACCATAGACATCACCGTAGAACCCACGAAGGATTCCCATACGATTTTCGCCGTCGTGGAACCCACATAGGATTCCACTACGGATGTCAACGTCGTCGCAGATGCAGCCAGCAGTAGGGTTCCCGCACACAGCATGCTCATTCCGGGAAGGTCCGCTCCACGGACCAAGGGGGTTCAATAAATCAACAGACATGTAGTCTAGAGTTGATGTATCCCAATGTTCTGTTTCGTCAAAAGGAACACAACACGATAGACGGTGCGTCAATCGGACGCCCGGTCTGAAAGTTATTGGCTTTTTCGTTCTAGGGGCCCGGTTGGTTTTTAAGTCAAAACCAACTTGACCACACTCCAACTGCATCCAAACCTCAAGCGTAGTAATCCAAAATGTCCACCTCACTAAGAGAAATCCAAAAAAGTCAATGGCATGTCAATCGGACGTCCGGAGCTCAAGTTATAAGTGTTTCCGCACCGAGGGCCCGGTTAGTTTCATGTTCAAACCAACCTGGACGTACCAAAAGTTTTCTGAAACCTTGAGTGTAATATACCAAAACGACCACCACGATCCAAGGATCGCTACACAATCAACGATGTGTCGATCGGAGCTCTATATCCCATTATATGTGCAAAAGACTGGGAGTGGCCTGAAAAAAAGGGGGTATGGGCCCGGTCCGACCCGGCCCGACCCCCCCCCCCCCCAGGTCGACCCAACCTGGGTCCTGGTCTGACCTGGTTGGGCGCGGTCCGGCCTGGCCAGCGTGGCCTGGCCCGGCCTGCCCGGCCCGACCTGGTGCGGCCGGTGCGGCCAGGGGCATCTCAGGGGTGGTAGAGTGGGGTCGGCTTGGCGCCGGCCGAGCTGCCGCACAAAGTGGGCGGCTTCCCCCTTGATTGATGTTGCGCCCCCACGTGGGGGGGGGGCTGCTCCTTGCCAATGGACATGGACTAGCTCCGCATCACCCCCCCCCCCCTCTGTCCCGCGTGGCCTCGGGACTACCCGTCGCGGCTTCAGCCGCGAGGGTCCTTCCTGGCATCGCACCGGGCGCCGCCGCCTCCTGGCGGTCGGCCGGTGCCGCCGTACCGGCAGGGCGCACCGGCATGGCCTTCCGCGGACCACCGGACACACTCTGGTGGTCCGTTTTGCCTGCCGTTTTCACCGGTGTTCCTCCCAGGACCTACCCTTCACTGTGAAGCCTTAAAAACTCCTCTGCGGACCGTTCCGTCAACGCCCGATGATCCACCGTAAATTAAACGATCAGTGAAGCCTTCGAATTGCCAAACCGGCGCGACGCGATGGCCCCTTGATTTTTCGCCCATTATTCATTGTTTCAGTGTTGTGCCACTGCACTGCGCCGCCTTTTCTCATGTCGCAACAAGAACAATCATAAAAAAGGGGGTGGAGGGTCGGTCGGGTTCGTGCGGTCCGACCTCCTCCCGTTATTATGATAACAGGAGGCTCAATGACTATCAACAATTTAATCAAAGACTGATTTTATAATCCACATAAATAAAATTAAACCAAACCGCCTACCTCAAGGTGTCGTCGAATGAATGTTCGTCGTGAGAGAAGGAACATCGTAGAAGAAACTTCGCGGAAGGAGGATTGCCGGCGTCGCGGTACACGGCGTCGCGTCACCGATCTTGGAGGAAATGGCGTCCTTCATTTTCCTTCGATTGAGGTCGGCGTTCTTCGTCAGCGACCGTGCGTTCTTCACGTTCTTCAAGGAGGAATAAGAAGTTCCAAGGCCTTGATTAATTCCTCTCCCAATTTTTGCCGCACAACGAAACAACAATTAAAAAAATAAGGCTTTTCCTTATTTTATTTCCCATGCCAACGGTTTTTGAAATTCAAAAACAGATCATGAATTAATTATCGTGTGTTGGAAAATTAATGAGGCGTTTAATAATTCAATTAAACGCGAGGGTTGACTTGGCCTTTAAGAGGGGGGTGTGGGTGAGTTACCATAAATAATGCACGTGGAAGGTAAAAGGAAAAAATGGGTGGGGCTCGTGGGGCCCCCACCTCACTAATATCCTACCTAGGAGTTAGGGTATTAGTGGATCCCACTCCAACCATCAAGCATGGGGTTTAGCTACCTTAAATAAAAATAAAATTGGTGGCACAAATTTTAATTTATTTATTACTTAACCATCCAGTTTTAATAACCACACCCAAGAAAATGCAACTCCAGAAAAAATTGTTCCTAAGCAATTACCGGTGTTGCGGTTTCATCGGTGCCCTCATATTTGGATTCCGAGCACTGGTTTAAAAGTTATGAAAATCCGCTCATTCGTTCACTAAACGTACCAGATAAATACTTAGAAAATTGATTCCGGGCACATAGGGCCTTCGAATCATGTGCTGTCAGCAACTGTGAACTCGTAAAATTTCAAAGAAAATTAAGAAAAAAATTTCCGTTGAAATTTACAACACTTTACATTACTCCCACCTCAGGGCTTTACGTCCCCGTAAAGATATAACACAAACTAGGGAAACAAAAGGGGTGGAGCTTGTGCGGGCCCCACCTCACTAATATCCTACCTTGGAGTTTGGGTATTAGTGGGACCCACTCTAACCATCAAGCTTGGGTTTAAGATACCTTAAATATAAATAAAATTGGTTTCAAATATATTATTTTATTCATTACGTAACCCACCATTTTTAATAACCACACCCGAGCAAACCCAACTCTAGAAAAAAGTGTTCCTAAGCAATTACAGGTGCTGCGGTTTCATCGGTGCCCTCATATTTCGATTCTAAGCACCGGATCAAAAGTTAAGAAAAAACGATTGTTCGTTCACTGAACGTACCAGAGCTAAACTTCGAAAATTGATTCCGGGCACACTGGGCCTCGGAATCAGATGTCGTCAGAAACTGCGTACTTGTAAAATTCCAACTGCATCCAAACCTCGAGCAGAGTAAGCCAAAATGTCTCTCTCACAAAGAGAAATTCATTAAAGATGACGGCATGTCTATAGGACATCCGGAACTCATGTTATAAGCGTTTCCACACCGAGGGCCGGGTTAGTCAGCCACCCCGCCTTAACATGGCCATCGGGTCCTGGCCTACCAGGTACCACCAGTTGCCCCCGAAGACACATAGGGCCAACTCCAGGGTCCACCCACATGCCCGAACGGGTTAGATGACGAATGAAAGTCCCCACAGGATAACACTTGTCCTCATTAATATCCTATCTAGGAGTTACGATATTAGTGGGTCCCATTCCAACTGCATCATAAAATTCCAACTACATCCAAACCTCGAGCAGAGTAAGCCAAAAGGTCCGTCTCACTAAGAGAAATCCAACAAAGTCGACGTCCAGAGCTCAAGTTATAAGTGTTTCCGCACCGAGGGTCGGGTTGGTCTGCCACCCCTCCTTAACATGGCCATCGGGTCCTGGCCTACCAGGTACCACCAGTTGCCCCCGCAGACACATGAGGCCAACCACAGGGTCCATCAACATGCCCAAACGGGTTATCTGACTAATGAAAGTCCCCACAGGCCAACACTTGTCCTTATTAATATCCTACCAAGGAGTTAGGGTATTAGTGGGTCCCACTCCAACCATCAAGCATGGGTTTAATCTACCTTAAATAAAAATAAAATTGGTTGCACAAATTTTATTTTATTCATTACATAACCAACAATTTTTAATAACCACACCCGAGCAAACGCAACTCCAGAAAAAAGTGTTCCTAAGTAATTACTGATGCTGCGGTTTCATCAGTGCCCTTAGACTTCGATTCTGAGCACATGTTCAAAAGTTAGGAAAACCTGCTCGTTCATTCACTAAACGTACCCGAGCTAAATTTCCAAAATTATTTCCAGGCACACCGGGCCTCAGAATCAGGTGTCGTCAGAAACTGCGCACTCATAAAATTTCAACTGCATCCAAATCTCAAGCGGATTAATCCAAAAGGCCAGTCTCATGAAGAGGAATCCAACAAAGTCAATGGCACATCAATCGGTCGTCCGGAGCTCATGTTATAAGCGTTTCTGCACCGAGGGCCGGGTTGGTCAGCCACCCCGCCTTAACATCGTCATCGGGTCTTGTCCTACAAGGTACCACCAGTTGCCCCCGCAGACACATGGGTCCCACCCCAGGGTCAACCCACTTGCCCAAACGGGTTATCTGACTAATGAAAGTCCCCATAGGAAAACACTTGCTCTTTCCAGTGTGCTTTGTCCTCACTCACACACACCCTGAGAAACTTCCCAGGAGGTCACCCGTCCTAATTACTACTCCAGGCCAAGCACGCTTAACTGTAATGTTCTAATCAGACAGGCTCCCGAAAAGGAAGGTGCACCTTGTTGACACGAGTCATATCATTTGGTCATTTAACCCTTTATCATTTGAGGATGTTACAATCACCCCCCCCCCCTTAGAGCACAACGCCCTCGTTGTGGGCCCTACATCTCAATCCAGGCAGTGCACCACTCATAAGGCTGGGTTCTGCACTGTGGTCAGGGTTGGTCATCCACCCCGCCTTAACATGGCCATCGGTTCCTGGCCTACCAGGTACCACCAGATGCACTTGCAGACACGTGGGGCCCACCCGAGTGTCCACCCACATGCCTGAACGTGTTAACTGACTAATGAAAGTCCCCACAGTCAAACACTTGTCCTTTTAAGTGTGCTTTGTCCTCACTCACACACATCCTGAGAAACTTCCCAGGAGGTCACCCATCCTAATCACTACTCCAGGCCAAGCACGCTTAACTATGAATTTCTAATCTGACAAGCTCCCGAAAAGGAAAGTGCACCTTGTTGATGGTAGGGGTGGTGATGCGCCCGTAAGGGGCTCTGCGAACTAGGGTTCCCCCTCGTCGCCGCCACTTCATTCGCCTCTCTTTTGGGCGGCGTTCCTCCTCGCACTTGGTGAGCTCGTGGTGGTGGATCTCCTATCGCAGTGGTGTTCGTTGACTCGGCCGTCGTGATCTTTTCTTCCGCTGCTGGCCTGTCTTGGGCAGTGCGGTGACGGTCCGCGGCCGAGCATTAGCTCCTGCGGCATGCGGGTTGTCGCCTCGGTTCTATTGTGTGCGTTGGAAGATTCATCGTGTCTTCCGTGGGCGTCTTGGACGGCGGCGACAGGATCTGATTTGCAGAGGGGCCTCTTTCCAGCGTTCGGTTGATGGTTTTCTTTCTTCGACTTCCCCATCTTTTTTATTTTGGATTTGAGTTTGCTATTTGTGATGCTGAGTTCGTGTTTGCCTGGTATTCCCGACGGAGACGGTGATGGTCTGGATTGTTTCTCATGCTGACTTCCTGCTTTGGTTGTGGATTTGATGTTGGTTGGGGATCGGTTTCTCGGTGATTTGTTTTGTGGTGACCCGAGGATGATTACGGCTTGGGTGAATCTGTTTTCTATGATGAATCGAGTTTTGATCTTCGACTTGGCGGTGGTTCTGGCGTATGTTTTGATGATTCCAGTGTTGTGTAGTTGCGGTGATGGTGTTTTTGGCGTAACCAGCTCCGGCGTATTCTCCGATGAAGGGTGGCGCGTGGGATGCCGATGGAGTTCACCGGTTCTTGATGCGGACTGGGCAGCTGTAGCATTTGGTGCGAGACTCGAGGAGCGAGACTCGAGGTGCCGCGTGACGTGACGACTTGACTCATGATGGTGCGTGATGCCTTTTGAATTTTGAATTTTGTGAAATTCTGGTCCACTGTAGAGGCGGTAGGGTTTGGTTGGTGTGGATTTTTAATTTGGTTTTCTGCTTTGTATTATGTACTGCATCTTTTATTTAATAAATTTTGACAGGTCTGGGCATTAGGCCTGGCCTGCACCTTTCGGCTACAATCACCCACCCCCCTTTAGAGCACAACGCCCTCGTTGTGGGCCCTATATCTCAATCCAGGAAGTGCGCCACACTTAAGGCTGGGTTCCTCCTCTAATACAAAATGTGAAAACTAGATCCTAGTGACAGGACAACCACCCCGCTTTAACATGGCCTTTGGGTCCTGGCCTACCAGGTACCACCAGTTGCCCCCGCAGACACCTGGGGCCCACCCTAGGGTCCACCCACATGCCCGAATGGGTTATCTGACTAATGATAGTCTCTACAGGACAACACTTGTCCTTTCCATTGTTCTTTGTCCTTACTCACACACACCCTGAGAAACATCCCAGGAGGTCACCCTTCCTGATCACTACTCTAGGACAAACACGCATAACTGTGGAGTTCTAATCAGACAGGCTCCCGAAATGGAAGGTTCATCTTGTTGACATGATTCATATCTATTAGTCATTTAACCCTTTATCATTTGGGGATGTTACAGTTTTAGTCAATGGGAGGGAATTTATTCATTCTCTTCTTATCCTATAACACATTTTCATTTTCATAGTAGCTATATGGCCTCTTATATTATTTATTTTCAATGAATATTAATGGCTAGGAAATTACATCTCTATTTGGAAAGAGTTCAAATTTTTTTCATTATATAAAATAACATACTAAGAGATCACGTCCCTCCAAGGACATGGGTGAATCTCTTCAATGAAATAGTCATTCATGAACTCCATTTCGTATATGTAACACATGACATGAACATCAATCCATTTATAGGTATATTTATAATAATCAATGACATCTTCTTCCATTTTAATTAAGATGAGTAATTTTAATTTTTTTAATGTTATTATTAAAATTTAATAATTCCCCATTAAATACCTTCCATTCCTTATGTTCTAAATCCACTTTCACATTAATATTTGTGTTCTACAACCACCATTGATCCAAATCATCTTTTATATAATACACTTCATGTGAACCCATTTTCTTTTAATTGTATCTAACACTTGAAAATGTCATATCAATGTACATATCTAATTTCATATCTTCAATTGCTTTTTTATTCTAATCAAATGGTAGCAGATTCAATCACTTGATGTAATCGAACATTAGAGAATCATGCTACGTAATAGGTCAATCAACATAGGGAATATTATTTTTCATAACTATATTAATCTATCCCAATATAAGGATAATACTTTTGGTTGAAATAATAGTTGTGTTGGAAACTAGAATGAGTTATTCCCTACATTGTCCATGAGTACAAATACCGTTCTTCCATGTATAAGAATTTTTTTTGGAAAATAGAAAAAAAATATATTAAACAATTAAATTATGAACTTTAAATCATAAATAATAATTCAAAATATGATTTAACGCATAATATAAATTAAACATATATAAATTTTTAATATCGTAATATTAAACATGGGTTAATTATGAATATGTTTTATTTATAATAAAAATGGTTTATTAAGAAAAGGAGAATTATTCAATACATGTCGCATGGGATTGTCAAAGGTAGTCCACGGTATGTACCACTTTCAGGCACTATGTGAGGATTAGGTTAAGAAAAAATGTTCTTTTGGATTTATTACCACTATGTACATATTTTACTGAACTATATCCACTTGTAGTATATAAATAATGAAATATTTATATAAAAAAATGTAATATATTCTATAACAAATAATTTTGATGTTTTTATATAATCATCATAAAATTGTATTAAAGGGTTATGTTACAAAATCTATGATTCAAATAATATTTATTTGATTTTTTATAAAAAACAACATATAATAACATCTATAATGGCTTTGACTCCTGTTACATGGAGTGAGTAACCACGTTTTTACATTAGAATAAATTTAATAGGTTAAATCCCAACGGAATTATTAGTTTACCAGTGTTGCACAACTAGATTATTAAATGATAATAATATTACATTGGGCACAGAATATGAAAGATAATAATTTAAAAAGGAGAATAAAATAAATCATTGAAAATAAATTAAAATATTTATTCTTAATATAATTGTCTAATTAAACAAAATAAGGGTGATCCCAAATTCTTAAAATATGTTATTTACAGTACAAGCTACGATCTATCCATAAAGGAAAAAAATGTAATGGTTTGGACCTTTCCAGTCCACTATGTTGTGAGAAATCTATTGTTTGCGGTGTTTTGGGATGTAAAGGTGTGTCTTTGAAACACATTACAAATTCCCAATTTTAAAAATTTTCCAATAGTCCATCTACCAAATTATTCCTTACCCCACAGTGCATTATCCATATGGTGTCTTGTGTTGGCGTTGCATTTCCGATGATAACTCACCCTAGTAGTGCCTCAAGATAGCTCACCATAATAGTGGCTCACTATTAGTGTATCACCATGGAAGTCTCTTGTTGAGATCCATTCATATGTAGTCTCCTCATCAAGTAGTGTGTCAGTGGTGGTACAATATGGAGCCGTTCCTCAATACACGTGCATCATCCGGTGGTGCCTCATCTATCGGGGCCATGTGGTTGGTGGTATGTTACCTTGGTGGTTTCTCGCCTAGTGGTTCCTCGTATAGTGAGGCATCACCTTGTAGTATTTAGACGATATGTGTCTCACTGAATATGGAAAAATATTAATCCTAATAGTTCTTATCTACCAACCACACATCCTTTCTAATAGTATTCCATTTTTATTACTAGTTCTATTTTTTCTCAGATTTAAGAATTTTTATGGATATTGTTCTTAATTACTACATTGTTGTATACTATATTGATTTCATTTTTTAATTATTTTACTAATTTTCTAATGGAATGGAGGTTTATAAATTTTTAAAACTCATGGTCTTGTATAGATCCTCCTATAACAACAAAAAACTATATAAAATCCCATGAATCCATTAAGATCCTCATAAAGCTGAGATATCTTTTCCCTTATTTGTTCTATATTGATTATCGTGAAATGGGACATTCCAAATCCTTATTCCCATATTTTTTATATGGTAATGTAGATTCAAGTAGTTCATGTTTTCCTAGAGTGTGACCTATTATATATGCTCCCCTTTTTAGTGAAAATAGGAAGTGTCAATTTATCCTTTTCCATGTAGGATTTCATTCAACATTCAAAATTATAATTCATATAGGATGGTTATATACATGTTTTAAATTTATAAGATTATTGATACCAAATTAATAATGATAATATAATTTTTCTAAGAATCAATATACATGGTATGGGGAAAGTGATGCATGAACTGGTTTTGGTATTGTGTTTGTTGATATTGTGATTTTTATGGTCGAAATACCCACTGAAAATCAAGGTTTTTGGAAGTCCTTGTTTTCACATGGTCTAGTTTGTGTAATATATGGTTTTTTATTTAATTTTTATATATAATTTTTTTTACCACATATATTCAAGAAATTAAAGGATTCTCCATGATCAAACTATTTTAGTGACATCCACTAAATTAATAAGTGGAATTAAATAATAGAATCCATATTAAATATGAAAATAATATTGGTATGTGTGGTGATGGGATGTGTGGGTCTGATGTCATTTCTATGTGTAGGGGATATGGATGTCATGTTGTTTTATAGTGGCGATGTGCTCAGTGTGGTTTGATTTTTTAGTAGGTATGCATAATATTTTTGGCATATAATGTGTTGATGGATGTGGTTGTGGGTTGGGGTTTGATAGGATAAATATGATGAACTAGTAGAATGTGTTTGAAGAAGGAAAATAGTTTTTTCATGGGTTATTTCTAAGAGTCTTTTCATTAATAAATTACTCAATGATTCTCTCTGTATATAGGGGTCATGGTACAATGTGTCTTTAATGTGATGTGTTTTAATTTAACAAGGCTCTTCATCTATTAGGTGACTATTAATGACTATTATTGTTTTTCTTGGTGTGTGTTGTTATTAATAGTTTCCTGTTAGTGATGGGATTGTTAAAAAATTTAGATAACGTTTTGAGTGACTTAGGTTTGGTTGGTTAATTATATGAAAGTTGTTAATTTTAATTTAAGTGATGGATTTGTGATTAATTTTTGATGATGGAAAACAATGAAATCAATGGGTGTTTATCATAATGGTAATGAGAATTCTCATTAATTTATCAACATTCTTCTCCTTCGATAATGACTATTATAGATACTAATAATTGAATTTAGTGGTGGCATATAAAGTGATAGTGTTGAGAGATGGGTTTTTTCTTTTTGAAAGCATTGGTTCGGATGGTGTGTTTGATAATATATATATATATATATATATATATATATATTTGTATATTCTTGTGATTTTTATACACACCCCATGCAGGTTGAGAAATATTTTTCAAACACCCTCATAGTCATGGGGGTGTTTTCCCTAAATCTTGTGAGGAGTACAGATAGAAGGGTAATCACTCTTTGCTTCTATATCCTCCAAGTGGGGTAGGTATGGAATATGTTTTTATGGATGGAGTTATGTCAGTGCTTTATATGGTCTTTTAGATATCACAACGGTTTTCCAGAATGTTTTTTTATCCTAGTTATCATTGGGTATGATGTGATAGGCCATGTGTTTTCAGGCGAAGTTGTTTGTTTCTTATGTTTCATAAGGAAGAGTTGTGAAGTGCTTTCACATTTTTCTTTGAGAAGATATATAACATGAACTATTGGGAGGCCTTGGTGTATTTAGTCTAGACATTTTTTGTGGCGTATGTGTGAGAGGGAGGGAAGTGTAGTGAGTCCCAGGTGTTTGCAGGAAGGATGTGATGTTGTATATGGAAGGGATCAGAGTGCCATTATGTATAATGGTGGGTGAGAGTAGAATGATAGTGTGAATGTTTTTCAAGTACCCCTATAATTATTCTTATTTATAATATATTATATTACATGAGTTCTGTTATAGGGTGATTGGGCCATAGACAAGTTGGGTTTGGTAGGTATAAATTTTTAGGTTTTGTTTTGTTCTACGGTTTTCTAAATTCAAAATTATTATGAATCATAGAAATGTGCATGAGAGATGTTGGTTTTCCTACTATGTATAATTTTATACTGAACCTATATATAAAAAAAATTCATGTTTCTATGAGTTTTACTTGGGTCATGCATGACATTACTAGCTCATTTCCCAAGAGATTCAGTGTCACAGATTTTTTTTTACATTTGTGTATTTATTTGAATACATTATTTTGTATGAGTTATACTTTGTTCATACATGTGGGATGGTTTTTGGAATACTCTCTTATATTATATCTTGGGGTTTTGAGGATTATTCATTATATATCCCTCTATTATTTACATTATAAAGGTTAATGCATCCCATATTGTGAGATTTTGACACCCTTGGTGCTAGTCTCTAACCTGAGTCCTTATGGGGGTAGGAATCAAGGGACATTATCACTCTCCCTACTTTATGGTATCATTAGTCTAGTGGGTAATGATTTATTGTTATTATAGATGGTAGTTGATAGATATGACAGAGTTTGGAGTTAGACCTTGTGAGGATTTCATGGGGTGGTAAGGAAACAATTCATGTTCATTATAGTGAATGTCATTAGCTACAGAGACTAGATAAGACATTAGATTTTATGCTACCCAGTGATCCAGTGCAAAGAAACAGAGCTTATTAAATGGGAAATAGAGATGGATCTTCTTACACGGTATAGACTTATGAAGTGTATATGCATTAAAATACATCTATTATCGATTTAATTGGGGTGTTTTGGGAAGGTTAAAGTGGATAAAATATATAATATGAATTTAAATATATCTTAATCCAAATTTAATTATACTCAGGCTTAGGAAATCATTATTTTCTATTCAGTTGTGGATCCTCATCACAATCCTTCTTTACTTGTTCATTTAATATTCTGCAAGTCAATTTGGTTGATCACCGTAGGTTTGATTAAGTTGGGGTTGTTGGTCAGTGGCATAATACCTTTTACGCTTTCTATTGGAATTGTTTGGGGACATACATGGGAGATGTTTGAGATGTGGCGACAGAGATCTGGATTGAGGATAATGAGATCAATTTCATTTTGATGTGAACCCTGATGGGGTACTATATCCCTTGGTAGTCATTCATATGGTGTGAGATACATGTCAATTATGAACATTTTATTAGGGTGATTAGAAAGAGGAATGTATTTTGTGGGATGACATACAGAAGGTGTTCTATGTAGTTTTCTATTTGTTAACCATGAAGACTAAGAAGAGGCGGGAGGTACTCTCCATTAAACAGTGGAGTATGCCAGATCAGGAGATGGTAATCAATTTTGAGGAAATTTTTTGTTTTACCAAAAACCATTTTCTATATTAGGATTCCCATGAAAGACATCTTGATGAGGCACTTCGTCCTTCTATTTAGTAGGAAATTATGCTTTTTTAAATCTCCAATTAATTTATACTTTTTGAAGAAGGAATCATAGATTGAATAGATGAACTCACAAGGAGTTATACCAATATTGTGGATCCTAAATATGTATTAGAGTGTCAATGTTTTAAGTTGTAGATATAGTGCACCAGGCCTATAGAGGCTTCGACCGACAGGGAATCAAACTCCACAGATTCATTTATGGTTCTATGGTTCTTGAAGGGTCTATTCATTCTCTTGGGATCTATCAGAAGTTTTTTTGGGGTTCATGGTAATCGCCACTGCTAGTTCCCAAGAGTTCCTCGATCTTAATTTGGGTGAGGTGGACATGTTCAATGATAGCCTTAGTAGTAGTTTCCAGTGATATTGTTTCAGAAGTAGGGGCATTATTTTTCTCTACAGAGTAGAGATGGAGTAGGTAGAGGATGACTATAGGATGTTCCTTATGTTTAGGTAACTTGACCCGAGTATTAACATAGAGTTGGTCATTATAAGAGAGGGAGACGATCTGAGAATGGGTAGTTACACGTAGTTAAGGCATCATTTCTAGAGGGTCTAGAAATAGTTAGAGGTATAATTAGGTTGTGTATTACACATCATTTTTTATTCTTCGGTTCAGGATCATATCACTCATTTGTTGCATCTAATTTATCCCTTTCTCTAGAAATTTTCATTTAGAGGCATCATGTCTCCCTAGTGTTGAGATAGCCAGTCGGAGGCTAGACCGACTTTTTTGGTTTGTGTCGTGGATATAGAATAATTATGGGATTGGATTAGTCCTATGTGTATATTTTCTTACTAAAGATATAGTTACAAAATTTCATCCCCAGCTTCAAAATGGTGTATTATATACATTCTATTTTTGATACTTTCTAGAGGAATGTCAGGTTTTCGGATGTGGATTCTCAATGTGTGGTTTTCAGTTTTGAGCAGAGTTTCCAGGTGGGGTGAAGATGTATGGAGACCATTTATTCCTTGTTGGATAATTTTTCTAATTAATCAGTTGACACTAACATGATATATATTACCAGTGTCATTTGGGAGTTCATGGATGTTTTCCCCATGGAGAATGTGACACTACCCTGTCGATGTGTTGTTCAGTTTGGGATATTCATTCAAGTCAGTGATTCTCTAATTTTGATGTTTCTATATTTTATTTAACCATCCAAGATGCAATATTTTAGGATTTAGATCAATTATATAGTGAAAAAATGTTTTATCTAGACTATTTGTTCATCGTGGGGTGCTCGAGTGTTGTTTGGAATGAATCTGGATGGGGTCCTAAGGTTGTGTATATACTGCCAAATATTATATAAGGTGAAGGTCAAAAATGTTACCCACTCATGAGTATAGATTATATTTTCTAAAACCTATATAGGGTGAGTTGTGTATCTATGATCTACCTATGGTATGGATAACACCAGATATGGATTAAGCGGGGTTATATCATGATGGATGCCTTCAGATGTAGTAATGGGAATTTTGTGTTTTTACACATTCAGTTTACTGTTATGAATGCACTAGCTATTTTCATGGATCTCATGAAAATTGTGTTTCATGAGTACTTAGATCCTATAATTTTCATATTCATTGATGATATGTTATTGTACTCCAATTTGGAGGAGGTTCAATATCTTCATCTCAGAACTATATGTCATGTTTTTTGATGCTGACAACTATATAGAAATTTTTTTGAGTTTAAGTATAGGTAATGATATGAAAATTTAATTGAGAATATGGTTTCTTGAAAGTGTGTAGATGTAGACCCATTGAAGGATGAAATTTTCCTTTCATGTGTTGTACATAAGATCATGGAATATGATCATCATTTCCTTAGTATCATAGTCTTTTTTCGAAGGTTTGTGCCTGATTTATCGTGAGTGGTAGCTCCATTGATATCATTAATAATGAACGACCAACTTTTCCATGGATTTATTAGTTCCATGGCGCATTAGGTTACTTGAAACGGGAAATTACCAGCACCCCTATGCTCCAATTTTCTGAGGTTGGATGATGTTTCATGTGTATTGTGTTGTGTCTGTTGTTGGTTTTGGATGCATGTTGATGTATAAGTGAGCTATTTTTTCTTATGGGTATATGAAATTATATCCCCTCAAAAATTACTAATCAAATATTAATCAAGATCGACCTCCCGTTACGTTTGTGATGACGTTGTGGCATCATTAGATCATTGGGGATCTCTTTTTGGACTTCACAGATCACAAAATCTTGAGGTATATCATTTCTCATCATGACATGAACCTGTGATAGTGGATGTGGAAAGATTTTTTTATGACTACTATTTTGGGATACCTTACACATCATGAAAGGTAAAGATCATTGTTAATTATTTAAGTACAAATTTATAACACGATTTTTTTGTATTCTATAAATTCATGAGGAGTGATGGAGGAGTTATTATACTTGAAATTAAATGTATGAGTTGATTTTGGTTAATGTTATTTGTTTTAGATGATTGGAATTTTTCTCTGAAGAATTATGTGGATGAGTCTTAGGGTAGAAACTCAAGGGCCAAGCTGATTCATTGTTATTTTGGTCATGTTGATGCTCTAGAGGGATGGATTGAGTATGGTGGGAAACTAGTTTTTTTTGGATTGTAATTTGTTTCGAAGGTGATGCAAGATGATGTTTTTCTAGAGTATCATAGATCAAATGTAGAATTAATTCTAGTGGTTTTCAAGATGTTCCAGTGGCTTGAGGAAATAGTTTTGGTGGCATAAAATAAATGGGTAGTGGAAGTGTACATGGAATAACGATATGTTTTCCATTCGGTAAAATATGAGCACGGTGATCCTCGCAGTTTCTTGTTTCTATTGGATGTTCCCATGTATAAATGGGATGAAATCACCACATATTTCATCACTGGGCTAGGTAGTGTTAAGTTGGTTTTGAGGCTATCTGGGATATTCTTGATCTATTGAGGAAATGATCCCACATATATGTGATCAATGAGTCTAGCACAATGAATATGTTGGATAAGAATTATTTGGACGGGGTAGTGTACATTCAAGGAGTTCTGAGGTCCATTTTCTCACATTATGAAACATGTTTTACCTCACTAGTCCGGATGGTATTGTAGGAGGATTTTGGCACTCAATTATGCCGCAGTGCAGATTTCCACCATCAGATAGATAAGAATATGAAATAGACTATCCAACCGTATTAGCATTTTTTACAAGAAGGTTTCTTGGTCTTTGGTGGATATAGGGTGTGACACATTACATTGGTGATGTTTTCTTAAAATATCTTCCTACACACTTCCATTGTATATTGACTATTTGTGACATTTTATAGGAGACCATGTCGTTTTCCATTGTGCTGGATGATGGTTGGGGAAATAACCATCCTTAGTCTTGATGTGATAAATATAAAAATAGAGAAGTTTTAGCATGTTTTTTAGGAGGATTAAAGTCTCTTAGGACCAAAATAATTCTTATGAAGATTGAATAAGGATTTTGATGGTGTTTCAGGATAGGGACCATGTGTTCTTGAATGTTTCCCAACTATGTGTTCAGTTCACCTTGGGCCTAGAGAGTTTCATTTCTCCTAATTATTTAAAACTTTTGAGATATTAGTGTGAGTTGGAGAGGGTATATCTTTTGGAATTTCTATTCTGGTTCGAGAGGATCCCCTATTAACTTCACATCTCTTATCTTCGTTTGAATATTCATGGTGACACCCATGTAATTGATTGGGAAGACTTGGATATTGAGGACGACACATCATTTATTGAGTGTAAATTAGAGATCCAGGAACATCAATTGAATTTGTTTCTATGGACATAACATTACACTATTTCATGTGTTGAGGAGGCATGGTGTCCTGGGGGAGAATTTTCAGAGAGAAGGATGCAAATTAGTTCTCAGTACTGGAAGATTTCATTAAATTTTCCTTGTTCAACTTCGCATTGTGATGGGATTTTTGAAAGATGATGACTATAATATGATATTTTTAACTTGGTTTATGATGTGTGATAATGTACTAACATTTGAACATGGAAGGACATGATTTCTAATTGAGAAACATTATCTGTGATGTTATTAATCCCATGTGAGTGAGTCAGTGCCTCCCAGAGTGGATAATATCTTGACAAGTAGGGTAGATTCCATTTATTCATGTGTTTAGACAGTGTAGTTTTTTGTGGATGTGAAAATGTTTTTTGTGGTTTTCTGGGTTGGAATGTCAAAAAATGGGATGGAAAATCATATTTTTTAGATGTTTGGGGAGGATTTATCAAGAGTAGAGTATTCTACTAGAGAATTCTACAAATTTAATGTTTTTTATAATTTAACATAGATCTGTTTAGTTGATAATAATATTTCATGTGTGATTATATCCTTGAGTCGTATCAAGAGGGATTTTTTGGACTCCTCCTTTATTTTTCATTAGGTTGATTTCAAATTATTAGGGGTGAGAATAGTTTTATAGCTGTCTAATGTAACTCACATGACCATTCTAATATATTACTTATTGGTAAATCGTGTGTTAGTGGTGTACTTGTATGTCAAGGAGACTATTTCAAAAACAATGAAAAATTATAAGTTTTTCTAGTTTTCCATTGGTAAATCATCCCATTAGTGGAAAATACATATGGTTCCTTATCATGACGGTGTCTTGATCTGGAGGTGCCTCACATATGGTATCTCACCCCGAATGTGGCTCGCTTATGATACCTCAAACTATTGAGACCTCACTAATGGTAGCTTTCCAGGGATGTAGCACACTGTTGGTGTCTCACTTAGGCAGTCACTCACTAGAGGTGGATTACTAGTTGTCAGTTGTCTGGAGGGGATTTGTCTAGTAGTGTCTCATTGGTGTTACCTCATCTTGTGGTGCCTCATTAGGTGGTGCATCTTCTGGAGGTACCTTGTTTTTAACGGTAAGTCTCCCTAGTAGAGTGCTATCTAAAAATATCACATTTAGAAGTGCCTCTCATAGTTGTCTCTCACCATGTGGTGAGTCACTGACTATCTATTATTATTATTCTAAAGGGGACTCACATCCAATGGTTCCACTTTTCAAATAGTTTTCCATTTATAATACTGTTGTTAGGTTTTACTGGTTTTATTAATTTCAGGAGATAAATTGTTCTTAATTATAAAAATGGTCTGTTTTACTGTCTTTTCAAAATTATTTTATTATATCATTAATTACCTAATGGTTAGAAAGAATTTTGAATTTTCAAAACCCATTTTCTCGGACTAATCATTCTTTAATGTAAAATCAAAATAATATCAACGTCATTTACCCAATTTAGATCTCCCTAAAGACGAGATATATTTCACCTTGTTCATTACATCTTGATTCTGATTAATATGGGACATGGTTAATCCATCTTTACATCATATTTTTGTGTCCAAGAAGATGAAAAAAAATTCATGTGTCCCAGTAGGGTTACCTATTTTATGTGGGCGCCTATTTATTGCACCAGCAGGATGTGTAGATCGTTCTTATTCTATGTAGTACTTCTTTCGACATTCAAAATTATAGGTCACGTGATATTGGTATATATATGTTTTCCTTTTTAAATATATTATAATTTTTATTAATAATGATAATCTTTTTTCTTTAAGAATCAATATATTTGTTATGGTGATACATGACACAAGATATTTCTATGTTAATTTTTTTTGTGATATTGTGTTTCGAATGAGATAAATTCACACTAATTTTTTTTGTTTTTGTGGTCCCTTTTTTTATGGTGATAATTTTTGGAATACATGTTCTGTTATTTTTCATGAATTCTTATATATAGAGGTTGTTTAAACAAGTATATGCTTCTAATAAATGGATTCCTATAATCATTGAGTTTTTTTAAAACACCAAAATTAACTATCGTAGTCAAATAAGGGATTCTTATTAAATCTGAAAATCATTTTTCCATTGGTAATTAAGATGATGTTATGTTACGGTTTGATGTGTTTGGTGTGTCTGTGGGATTTGGATGACATGTGGTTGTACAAAGGGGATGTGATGGGTGTGATGTGAATTAGATGTAGGGATATTGAATTAGGTTATGATGAAATGTTTTAGTCAATGTGGTTAATTGTTCGGTGTTGGTTCTATTAATATGAACCATTTACTGGATGAGTTTGAAGAAGGAATATAGTGTTTACTCAGGTATTTGAAGAAAGTTGTTTCATTAATAATTTTCAGTTTCTTTCTCCACATATCTAGGGGTTAGGGTATGGTGTGTATTAAATGTTAATTGAAATATTTTACCAAGTATATTTGTCTTTTAGATGATTTTGAATTAATCTTACTATTTTTATTATTTTTTGTTATTCTAGATAGTTACTCAAGTAGTGAGAGAATAAATATAACATTTTTTAATATAGGTTTGAGTGACTTGTGTTGGTTTTTAAAAAGATAGATGTGGTTAATGAGATATTAAATCATCGTTTTGTGATTTAATGAGGTGTATTCTAAATAATGAAATTAATTGATGTTTAATGTTGTGGTAATGTGAATCTGTATCAATTTATCTAGTTTCTTTCCCTTCAATAATGACTATTGCAGAAACCAATAAATGCATTTAGAGGTGGCATCAAACGTGATGGTGTTGGTGCTGCTTTTCTTATTTTTGAACCTATTTGTTGGGAAGGAGTGTTAGATAATATACTTATATTTGTATATTGATGTTATTTCTATATGCACACCACCCATTTTGGGAACATCGAACCAAACACCTATAGAGTCATGTAGGGGTGGTTTTCCTAATAACCGGTGATTAGTAAAAATTTATGTGTCCCCCTATTTTATTCTATATATTCCATGAATGGTAGGTATGAAATTGTTTTTGATGGATAAATGATTTTATGTTATTCAGATAGTGTTTGTTATAGACAATGTGTTTGCAGGTGTGGAGGTTTATAAATGATTTGTCTTTGGTTGAGATGTGAAAGCCCAATTGTTTGTAGGTGAGGTTGTTTGTTTCCCAGGTGTCTCCAGGATGAGAAGTGATGTTCTCTACTATGTTTTATTGGGATGAGATATTATATGATTTGTTTTGAGGCCTTGGTGTGTGCGGGTGGGATGTGTTTTGAGGCCCAAGTGTATGTGGGATGGATGTGTTGTGAGGCCCAGTTGTGTGCATGCAGGATGTGTTGTAAGGCGTGGGTGTATGTTGGTAGGATGTGATATGGTATATAGTAGTTATTGGAGACCAAACACATATGAAATTGGGTGATGGTATCATACTTGTGGGAATGGTGTGTATGGTACCCTATCAATGATTTTATTTATAACATATTACATTAAATGAATCTTGTTACTTAGTGAGAGTTCCATGGTGAGGTTGGGTTTGGTTAGTATAAATGTTTATCTATTTTTTGGATGTGTTGGTTTATCAAAGGTGAATTATTATGCCTTTTTAAACTGTGATTGAGAGAAATTTAATTTTTTTACTCCTTATAAATGTTTTCACACACTATGTATATAAAATGATTTCAAGTTCTGTGGAGGATTAAACGGGACATAAAATACATTACATGCTTGGATCCTATAATTTTTTTCTCTTTGTTACCATTATTTTCGGTATTTACTTTGGGGACATTGTATATTTATCATTTCAACTTTTTTCATGAATGTGGGATGGTTTGGGATTTCCATTTTATATTATGTATTGGTGTTTTTTAAATGATTCATTATATATCTAGAACATATTTATTTTATATACGGTAATTATATCGAACATCATTTTTTATATAATAACATTACTTGACTATTTGGGAATACATAAAACATTATACAAACAAATTCCCAAATACCATTATTTTATTGTTCCTTTGGAATCATTAAAACATAAATAATGATAAAATGTGGGCTACATTATCTACCACAAGGTTTTGTTTTACTATAACCCTTATTAGGCATAATAAACATAATATATATCTTCATAACGTAGGTAATGAAACATAAAAAGGGGCGACCATTGATGATCAGTAATAGGGAAAAAGGGAGATATATAAGTATAATCACAGCCATAATGGTATGTGAACATGATCATGAAAATAGATGATCATAACCATCATATCAATGATCATATACATAAATCCTGGAAAAAATCATGATTGTTCTTAAGACTTGAATCTTATGTAAAGAATGAATATAATCACTGAAATAAAAATATACGAATAAAACATAGATTTTTTTGTTGACATATAATAACATATAATGATTTCTAATGTAGTAGATGAATTATTGATCATACCATAATTGTGAAAAAAATTCTTTTTATAAATGTAGTTTACTCCCTATTCGAACCCTGTATTTCGGGATCAGAATAACTACTCATTCCGGCATTTTAATACTAAACTATGTACATTTCTCGTTCCAACTAGGTAACATTGGACGGTGTTAATTTCATGTACCATCCATGTATATCTCATGAGACATAAATATTTATCTAATGCATTGGTGGTAGATATATGCCCGACCCATATCATAGTGAAATAACACATTCATGTTCCACAAGATTATGAGTAATCCTATAATAGCTATTGAAACTAATTGGGTTTTATAGACATGTAATCCTTTCATAACCCTTTGAAGGAGATATATTTCATAAATGAAACTAGTTAATAGAATTAGGTTTCAAAATCATATATCCTATGAATGATAAATGAGTTTCATCAATATTGTACCATTCAAACATAATCCATTCAATGAATGAATTTTAATGTAAAAATTAAATTATTTACCCTGATATGTATGAGTAACACTAATATATGATTTTTTTTGGGAAAAAATTTAATGATTTTTTAAATACATTTCATGAGGATAATATACTTTCTGTATTGAAAAACACTTCTAAAAACATATAACCCGTTGAAAAACATTTTATTATAAAATGTATTTGAAAAAAATAAAATGTAATAAGTGAAAACAATACGAACGTTTTTGAAATATTTTTCCCTTAGAATATGTTTTCAAATATCTTTTGATACCATTTTTGAAAACTTTTTTTAATATATGTTTTTGGAATATAATATATTTCCTACTAGAGAGAGATATGGAAATATTTTACTTGAAATTGTTATCATAAGTACCTATGAGTGGGAAAATTGATTTATTACATTAATATGTATTGAATAATTAGATGACATGGAAACTCATGAGTTCTCTATAGAGATGGATCATAATATATTATCAACAGAATCACAAACATGAAAAATATTGATAAGTGATGAGATTGCATCAATTGTCTCTTATAAGATGGTAACATCATATCATAGTCTCCGTATAAGAATAGGAAAATACATGAAGCTAAAAATACTATTAAAAGAAATAATTTATGAAATAACATGTGATATTGAATTATATACTTCTCAAAAAAAAAGATAAAAAAACACCCGAGTCTTAATGACCGGATGTTGAGACATATCTATATTAGCGATTTGGTATCTTGTGAAAGATAAACCCCGTGAAAGAAATATAAAAAAATATAATTTTCAGTATCCATAAATTTATGTATATGATACATTGAATATGGAATGTACATAAAACACATAGAATGAATAGGTGACGCACTGAGCATGTGTCTGAGGGAAATTAAAAGTGAGATGAAATCTCATTACCTTGTGAATTGAGTCTCGTTGTACTCTGACTATCCAACTATATAATAAATATATATTTATTATAAATTTTTGAAATAACTATATTCATATATGTAGTACCATAGAAATTATTATTAAGAACTTATATTTTCCTCTTTTTATCTAACATATATAAAGGTTTCACTTCAATTAATATATGCATTGTTATACACATGTGTCTTAAATTGTAATATTGTTGGTCATAATACTTATATCATAATTCCAGAATTTAAAAAATTATATAAATATAATTTATATCCTTTATATTTTTTTAATAATCCATATAATGACTGTTAGTGAAATGAAATACATATTTTATGGAGATGCTAAACCGTACGTATACATGAACATTGTTTCCTCTTTTATTTTCATATTGAAATATAGAAAGAAAATGACCTATATGTTTACATATTTTAATATATATATATATTATCTATAAATTATTTGTGTAATTTTTAAAATAATATAACTTTATGAATCCATTCCTTAATAAATACTATTTATTGTGTCAAAAAATAACATCGCATTGAGGTAGAAATACTCCACAGTTCCTCAAAAGAAATTTTCATATATACACCATATAGAAAGTACAAAATATATGTGTTGTAAAATGAATAAAGAATAATAAATAAAAAATGAATATAATATAAACAATATATAGATATTACTACCATAATAATTTATATAATGATATCATGTGATGGAAAAAAAGAACAATCATTGTTTAGTGAGGCAGTAGTCCACCGTACACGTAACTAGTATTTTTGTTATCCATTATATCAATGTTTCTATAAGTTTTGGTTGAACCAATTGAAAAAATATATAATAATGAAGTTAGGATAATTGTGTTATTATAATATAATGGAACAATGATATTTTATGGTTTGATAGGGAAATTAAAATAAATGATCTTAAGAGTAGATGTTACCTCTTAGTGTAGTAATTCATTTTGGTTTGTTCTCAAAAGAATTTCCTAGAATTCATTATTACCAATGAAAAAATACATGTAAGTGTAGAGGAATATTGAAATGTGTATTGGGAATATCTTTTCTTAACTTATGTGGTTTTAGTGGTGTGAGGATGAGGAGTTAGTGGTGTCCTTTCAAAGGGAAAGGAAATGACACAGTAGAAATTTTTAAAAATATGTTTAGTGTACCCACATTTTTACCTGTTAAGATTCATTCAAAGAAAATAAACAAAATAAATAATGGTTAATTTCTAATAGATTTCGATCAATTTTATTTTGTAAAATTTTTTATGTTTATATGTTCATAGATATGATTTTTAGTCCTCAGTTATTCATAATTCTAAAATAATCAATGTAATTAAATTTATTTACATTCCATATTATTTTTAGTAAAAAAATTGTTGATCATCTTATACATTATAAATTATTATAATTAAAAATATTGAATCCATTTTAAAAAACTATAATCTCATATGTGGAAATAAATATTTTAGAATAATTCATGTAGTCGGGTCGACAATGCAGGGTATTAAAGTAAAAAATATTCAAAATTTCCCCAGGTTTTTATAGAAAATTTCATTCTGAATTTTTCTCTGACTAGAAAAAATATATTAATTGATAAAAATGAAATCTAAATATAATTTCAATCAAAATTTAAAAAATTTTAATCTTATATATAAATCAAAAAATTACGTTTATCTTATCATATTGAATTTCAAAATGTCAGTAAAACTAATTTGAATATTTTTCATAGAAGAACCGTAATATCAGTTCATTCGCGAAAACCATATTTTAAAATATATAAGTACTTTAACAAAAATATAATGACATTAGAGTGGGTTTCGGTGTATTTATATCCATGTAATAATATCTCAACATCATAGTCATTTAATTAAAATCAATACCAAATAATTGTATGTATATTTTTTTAAACCCTATTTACACTTCAGAAAAATATTGTGAAATTTTTGGTGAATTTTTTGTATTCTATAACATTATATAAATCATCACACATGTTTTTAATTAATTTATATCATCCTTATTCCCACCTACAATGAAATATTTTATACAAAACTCCCATGTTTTGAGTTCCATTTCAACGTATTGAGAAATGATTCATTGACAAATATAGTAATGTCAATTTGTGTGATTTTTTATAAATAGTCAATAACATGTATGTTTATTCTAATTGTGTTTTCTTGATAAATTTTATCACCAAATAAATATTCATGGTCCTCAATTTTAGAAAATTTCAATAAATGAAAATATATATTAACTAATTCAAAAATATTAAGGATTAATGATTAATGTAATACTTTTAGTCCATTTCATTTGTGTCATGTGAAAATTGAAATGATGTCGATATAATTTTTATTTTTTAGGAATTCATTTATTAATGATTTATAAAATCATACTAAAAATAAGTTATAATTTATTTGTTCTTTATACTATATTCGGGAAAATAATTACCAAATTTCTATTATTAATTATATCAATTCAAAATATGATTTGGGTTAGTTGTATTCAATGAATGACTATTAATAATTATTTTTTGGTGAAACTAATTCTTGAATTGATCTTCAAAATGTATTATTATTCTATAAATCGTTTATAATTTATTTTCTATGAGATTTATATTTTCACAAAATTTTAGTGATCCCATAATAGATTTATTCCTCATTTCTATTAATAATTATTTATAATACAGTATAATTATTTGATTCCATATATTTAAATATAATTAAAATCACAGTGTATAATAATGTTGAAATTAGTGTTATTCAATCCAATTTATCAATTTACAACATAAAATTGAATTAAATGGAATGAAATTAATATGATTATAGAAAAATGGTTCACTTATTTGTTCAACAGTATAAGGATTAATTTGGAATAAAAATGGTAAATAAAATTATAAAATAGCATGAATTAAATTACAAGGTAAAAACAATAAAACCTATAATTATTCATAAAAAACACTCATCATCACTAAAAACACAAATTTGAAGAGTGTTATATTGTATAATATAAATTTATGTGTGGTTTTTATGAAAATGATTTAGTTTGGTGGGAGTTCAATTATTCTCTCTAATGTTTTAAAAAAAAGTTAAAAAAATATTATTTTATTATAAAGATTAAAAAAATTGAATTCAAACAAGGAAGATGGGTCATCTAATATAGGTATGTGATAATAATTATTTTTAGTTAATAAAGTTTTAATAATAATTATATGATGTGGTTTAATTTATAATAAAATAAATTTTTTCTATTTAGTAATCATTACCCTTTTAATAATATCTTTTAATTTTAGTATCCCAAACATTATTGACATAAAAAACTAATTAAAATGACCAAACCATAAATATGATGGGATGTAATTCTAATAGTAATGTTTCAAAATGAAATAATTCGACCATACATTGATTATATTATTTTGTATCTTATATTGTCAACGGGTAATGAGGATAAAATTCCATTACTAAAATCTGATTGAATTTATTTTATTGTTTTGTTATTAAATATAGTGCTCCAGCATTCAATGATTCATTTCATATTTTATGAATTTAATATTATGAATCACATGGTCTTAAAATAATATACGATGGGTTTGTTGTATTATTGATTTTAATATTGGAATATGACACATATATTATAATTATTTTAATGAATGTGAGTTTTTTGGATTAATGAAAATATTTTCTGGCGGTTAGATTCAGTTCAAATGAAAATAAATTAAGCTTCCATAGTAGTTGATTCATCAGATAATATTCTAATATAGGATAGCCATTAGAAAAGTATTTTAAATTTAATAATTTTTGACATAATGTATAATAAAAATATAAAAAAGATAAAATAACTATTTGGAAGAAAACAATATAATAAAAACATAAAATATTATAACACGGATTGAATATTATAGAATGAGGAAGAATTACATTGAATCATTAAAGATATCATTTATTTAACTGTTATCCATCTTATAATGATTATATAAATAATGATTAAGACATTATGATATATATATATATATATATATATTAATTCCCATAAAACCATCTTAATGTATATAATTATAAATTTATAGAGACGATAACAGCTAGTGTTATAAGTAGTTATATGTGTCAATAGTAAAATATTGGAAAAAAGAATCTAAATTTCACTGAATAGTTAAACCCCATAATTCATGAATAATTTAAACTATTTTATAAATTAATAATTTTATGTAAATCCCCTTACCTCACTTCATATTTTTTCAAAGCTCAATACTATATGTAGATATTTTAGGATGAATAAATAATAGAAGTCAATATAGATCAGTATACTCTAGATACATGTTTATATAAAATTTCCCCCATGTAAAATGATGGATAAAAAATATATATTCCAAATGAAAATTAATTCCTAATGATATAGAAATGAATTAATTAAAACCCTTTTGATAATAAATCAATAAAATGTGATAAAAATAGAATAAAGATGATTAAATTGAAATAATGGGTATTTTTTTAAATTAATTAATACATGTCTACATAGAAATTTGATTTTATGTATAATTAATATTATTAGTGATTTATTAATAGTTTTATATTATAAATAACATATGCATTAAGAAATTAGTTTTTTGTGTAACTTTAACTCAATTCCTCAAATTTTTAAAATATGAATTTTATGTAGACTGTTATAATTATTGGCTATCATGGTTATAGTTAAAAATATCCATTTGGTATTTATTTTTATGAGATTTATAATACCAATAATTTATATTATATCATAATATATGGATAATTTATTATACATGTATATATTTAAATATATATTAACTAAAAATAATTTTTAGTTGCATCAACCAAAATGATCTGCAACACATTTTATTACGATAGATATAATTATTTTAATATGGTTGATAAATTAAAGGATATAAATAGATGTACTTTAATTATTAAATATATTTATAAATAAAAAAATATCCACATTTAATATTAATTCATATATTATATTCAATTATTTTACATTTAAAACTCATTTTTTCCTTTCAAGATTCAAAATATATATTATTTTTCATATTTTTTAATGTGTTATTAACTTTAATTCATATACAGACTTATATTATATGTAGATTATTATTAAATATATTTTTAAAATTAATAATAAATTATATTGAATTTTATAATATATTGATATTGGATATGAATAATAATATTTAGTATATTATAATGCCTTTTTTGAATAATAATATTTCTCAATATATTTTATGTTTTCATTTAAATGTTATAATCCTAAATTTATTGACATAAATTTATAGTAATTAGTTTAATTTTTTTCTTTATTATAATATTTTTATTCGATTGTTTTGTTGAATTTATAAATAATGAGTGAATCATTGTGTGAACACTAAAAAATAAATTCATTATAAAAAGCTTAAATTTTATAATGTGATCAATAAATAACAATGAATTTAATTTTTTTTATACATTTTTTATAGAAAAAATATATGTTTATTGACTTATATAATTTATTTGAATTATATTTAGGAATATTAAAACCTATGTTTCGGATTCAATATACTATGTGATGTTTTATTATAAAAATTATCATGTTTTGACATTTTAAATTACTTATTCTATTACAAGGATAGTGGGAGTTATGAATTTGATTTAAGGTCACATAACATTAAATTTATTCTACATAATCTAATAAGTAACATTATAATTAAAACCAATGATTATGTTAATGAAAATTCATTTTTATACATCATGGTTTTATTTTTTAAAACCATATTTCATTTTTTAGGATTCATTTAATAAAAATAATTTTAACACATATTAAATATTAATATGATTATAATGTTCTCATATATTTAAATTAAATAACAAAATTTTAAAAAATTGTTCTTTTTTTTAATTAAATATTTAATGTACCATGGTAAATAATTTTTTTATTGTAATGAATGTAAATAATTAAAAAATTTCAAATCACTGTGAAATAGAAAAAATATCTCAAAATTTATATATTTTATTAACTATATGATTGGAGGATCCACCAAATCATTCATTCTTTCAATTATATTCCTTTTTTTGTTGAAACACGCAATTGAGCGTGAAATAAATTTAATTTTATTTCTTGATTATTAATTATAGATCCACCCCTCTCACGTAAAAAATGGTCCCTTTAGTACACCATTTCTCTACTCTTAGATATCCACTTGGAATGGCCTAATTTGGCCTAAACACATACCCATCAATGATTCCAATGATCTGGATTTAATTACCCGGCCTTTAACATGACAAAATCATGTATTTTAATCCAAAATTTTATTTCATTATTAATAATTATATCTTAAGGTATAGAGTTTTATAGAATTAAGAAATCATTATTACATAACTCTACTCATTATTTCAAATTAAAATCTAATAAAACATTATACCTAATTTTAAAATAAATAAAACATTACATGAAATGATTTTTTTCATCGAAATCCTTCAAAACATTCATCATGACTTCCTCCATTCTCTTAAAAACCATATATCATATGAAATAAATATTAAACTTGGAATGAGCACATAAAACTCATAATGTGACATAATGAGAATAAATAACAAGTTAGTCTATGAATACATGTAATCAAAAGAATACAATTTCACATAATCATTCTTTCCCCAATAAATATATTCACATAATCTTACCCCTTGATATCTAACCATTCTAATAAAACACTATGTAAAAAAATAAATCATAAGGTTATCATATGATATTATTTCCATATAACCTTTATATTTAAATGTAAATATCATATATACATAGGGAGTAGCCATCATGGATATATTTGAATATCACCTGTAGTATATTCACATAATATCTTAAGAGAAACACTATTAGTAAACTTTGTATTATTACATATTGCATTGGAGATATATAATGTGATATCCCATGCTCATTTTATTACACAAAAAATTGTACTTTGAAAAAAATATAACCATATCATTATCAGAGCACATAAATCATGCCTAAAATTAATTTATCATTTCGAATATAAAATCACTTTTCCATTTTACAATGTCGCAAACTCATAAAGGAGAAACAACTATTTAAAAATAACATTATAAACATGTAAAATAAGTATCAAAAAAATTAATTTACATGAAATAGGGAAATTATTTTCATTCCTTATATGAAAAAAATATTTTCCAATTTAATTTTGTAAAAGTAGTTGAAAGAGTATCATCAAAAGAGGGTTTTTAAAAAAATACCCTTACCATGAGTCTAATTTATCATATACAGTAATTATATTCCAATATAATAAAAAAATAATAATTATTTACACTGTTGAGAAGAATTATAATTTTAATTATTCCATTTATAAAACTTATTTCCATGGTATAAAAATTACAAAATTATTTAATTTCATATTATGTGTTTCGATGATATTTGGTAATTTAATAGATAATAATTTTCATATGATTTAAATATTTACAGTTCAATTATTCCATTATCTCTAAAGTATTATTCATGACCTATTAATTAATTTTATAAAAAAATAATAAATTTAAATGAAACCATTAAATATGGTGATAAAAAATGAACTACTTTATAATCAAAAAGAGGGTAGGTCATATATATACATTAGTAACATTTCCATTTATCAATGATTAGTATGGAAATAAAGGAATTATTATTTATTTAGATAGGTTTATAATAATATCATAAATATCATAATAATCATTTTATTATAAATATATATGTCATACATGTGATTTGGTTATGAAAAATGAATTAAATCACATCGTGGAGGTGATAGTTCCCACATATGTACTAAAGACAATATAATTATTATCTTCTTGATATGTATCAATGTAAATGATATATAATTATTTAAATATATTAAATATTTCATTTTAAACATATAGAAACATTAATTATATCATTATGAATAGTCCACTTACATGGTGATGTTAAAATAAGTTGATCGGTTCTCAAGGTGGCAGTTCACTGCACACACCTACAAATTATCCATTTACCATTTGATGAAAGTGATGATTAATTAAGGTGATGAATATCATCTATTAAAATTACAGTATATTTATGATGGTGGATATATTGTTTCATTATTTTTGAATAATATTTAATGTATGTTAAGGAAAAATAAAATAGAAATAATTGATTAAAACAATTCAACTTCATCAGACAATCTCTTTTTCTTAATAACATATGACCAATAAAGGTAGTGTTTTTCTATAAATAACAGCTATATAAAGTGGGGACAGATTTTATGAAGGTATTTATGTACCAACTATAAGAAAAATAATAGTTTTTTCTGGTGTGGATAAAAGATAAGTAGTGGTTCAATAATATAATAAGGGATTGGGGAACTCTTGTAATAAAACAAAATAATATATTATTATAAATTTTTATTATATATATAATGGATAAAATTGATTTATTTGAAATATGAAATCATAATTTTTAAAAACAAAAATATTTAATGAATAATTTATTAATCCTTACCAATTTAATGTAATGCTTATTTAACCTATTAAACTCGTATAATGATATCATTTTATATTCCCATTCAGTGTTAATATAATTACTATAAGAAGAAAAATGTTTTCTAAATGAGTCATTTATGATATTTAACAAAATATACGAATCAATATCATAATTTTATTTATTTATAAATTTTATATCATTTAATAAAATATTTTTATTTTAACATATCATTATTGTCATTTTTGAAACTGTTCATATTTTTCTCATTAACAAAAAAAATTAACAACATAAATTTTAACCAAGACATATAAATGAGAAATATCCTATCATGGTAATAATAAAAATAATTGTTTGATATCAATAGCTTCAAAAAAGATTTATTTTAATTTTTGTAATATCATTTATTTGATATTTTATTTAATTAACCAATCTCTGCATCATCATCATCTTGAAAGCTATTAATTTAATTAATTTTAACAAAATATTTAAAAATAATTCATTATGATGAATATTAAAATTTGATATTTCCAATTAAAATTTATAATTGTTGATATTCTCAAAACTACCCTATATTAAAATTTATATAATTATTAAAACATAAGTATGACATCTTTGATTTTTCTTTAGAACAAAATACTATAAAAGAGACAAATTCCTCCATGTGCATCCAAGAGGTAATAAAAAGCATATGGATTCTTTAGGCCACCCATATCTAATTCAATAATATTTTTTGATGTTTTATAGTAATTTTATAATATTAATAATATTATTTTTTACTCATTATGTGTTAATTTACCGTTAACCTTGGTAAAAAAATTACAAATGTTAATATTCATATTATTTAAAATTAAAAACAATATACTAAATTTTTAAAATATTATTAAAAATATTAATTCCATATTTTTAAATCCAAATCAAATAAATTTACTAAATTATATTAAATTATTCCCCTAGACATTTAGAAACAACTAGTTTTTAAAGTAAAAATGATCAAAATCTTGAAATGTTTATATTTCGAATTTAAATGTTAAATTTATTCCAATGAAAAAAATTGGATTTTTTAATGTATAATTGAACTATTTATAATTTAATATCACACTAATATATAATATATCAATGTAAATTAATTATACCAGAATAAATATTTTAGTTAAAATACATTATTTTGTTAATTATTCATCGATAAATGAAAACTTATTTCAAACAAACAAAAAATAAAAAAAATGTTTATTTATATTATTATTTCGAAAAAAATTATTTTCTAAAATATAATTTATAAAAGTATGAAATTTATTTTTAAATCATGTCTGCTATTAAAAGGTGATAAAAAATTTTCTTATAAAAATAAAACTTTTTTCCAAAAACTAGGTTCTTCACACGCACTATTTAACATAATGTCTATTTTTAAATAAAGATTAAAATATATTTTATAAATATTTATAGATATGAAAATGAGTTATTCTATCATTACCTCATTTAACAAATTCTTCCCCCACCCTTTGAAATTGTGTCCTTTCAATTTTTATTTATTTATTAAAAAATATTTGTACCATTCAATCAAAACATTTTTAGACTCTCATGTATCATATAAAATCATATGGGTTTTCCATAAAACCATAACCTAACGATTCATAATATTTCTAAATAGTTTATCTCTTCGGTCAATAACTTGATCAGGTTGTTAATTATTAAATGTATTCTCTTTCTACTAAACTACTTCCAAAATTAAAACATGAGATGAATTTGGAAAATATTTTCAAGACATTGAAATATGAAATAAATTGTGAATCTAAGATAAACATTGATGCAATGATACTTATTAGGAAAATGATCAAACATTCTATAAGATTTTATAGAGTCCCATTAAGCATAAACTCAACTTCTTATTCTTACTAAAATGAATCAAAATTATCCACTGAGAAAATTTGATTAATAAATAACCACTTATCTCAAAAAATGGTAATTCCATTTGTTATGTATATAAATTTTCTTCCTAATATATGTTGTCCACGTGTCTCACCAAATAAATAAATCTTTTTCTATTAATATATATTTAATATAATTATGTAAAATATACATAAAATAACTAATTATATGATATCTAAAATTATTATAAAATCTCAATATTATTTTATATGAAATTATATGTAAATGTCATCATATGGTTTGTTATCTTCTTTGTTTTTCATGTAATTCTTTATAGGATTGTTATGGTCCATGCATTATGGTGATAAATTCAACATCAAATATTTTTATCAAATATTTAATTATAATATATATTAATTCTATACATTTTTAGTTTTATATATAAAATGTTGAGGTATAAAAATTATGTATTCTATTAATGGGCACGATTTTCTAGACATGCACATCACTAATTTTTTCTTTTTCAAACAAAAAAATGTAAAAAGACTAATAATAGTTTAAACTTAAATAAAATTTATTAAAATGTAAATATTTTATATATTTACTAAATCCATAATTATATTCATCATTATTCTCGGGTGATGAAAAATAAACCATATTTCTATGTAGAGGTGGTAGTCCACAACTATGAAAGAGTGATAGTTTCATTTCAAATTTCATTTATATGAGGTAGAAAATGGTTCTAACATAATCAAAAGATGATATCAGTATATCATTATTATATATTCAAAAAATTTATGGATATAAAATGTTTGGATTATTTATAATAAGAAATAAAAATTACACAATTCTGGTACGATGATATCCTCTTCATTATTAGATATCCCAAATAGACAATTTGAGAATTTATTAGATGGTCATAGGGATAAAAAAGATGCACTAGAATATTGGAATAGAATATAGAAATTTATTAATATGTATATCATATGAGATATAATCCAAAACAATTATTACTAATGGTTGAGGTGAAGTATCAACGTAAAAATGGTGAGTGGACACACCTGAAATTATATAATTTTATTAAATATTATATTTATATTTCTAAAATAAAATTATTCCAAATTATCATGGAATAAAAATATTATAACTTCAAAAATTTATCATCCAATAATTTTTATAGTTTTTTCTATAATTTAAATAGAAATATATAATATTAACTCATTCGATAAAATTTTCATAAAATTAATAATTGTTAAATATTTTTTTATATAGATGTCATAAATTTTATCATATGTTTTGAGTTAACATTGAAATAGTAACCAAATAAATTTTTTGATAATTATTTAACATACAAATTCTAATAAATATGAATATTTTTTTCTCATATGAAAAATTATTTTGAAATAACTATTAAGAATAATAAATTTCCACTATTCAAAATATATGACATCAAAATATTCATTTAATGAATTTATTTTGAAAAAAAAATTTAACAATCAATTATACCACAAAATTTTAGGATCTGGTCAAAACTGATCTTAAATATAGATTATAGAAAAAAGTGAACGAGAATATTCAATGACTACAAGGTCCTACTAAAGAAATGAATAAACATTGAACTACAGAATTCATCATCCACCATTGGAGAACAATAATATGGGTCCCTAAAATACCAAAACATGTCCATTTCCATGACGGCCTTATTTGAAAACTCTCTTTCCACGTGATTTTTCTTCTCTCCTAGAATGTGGTATTTCCAAGTTGATATGTGTATAATTTTAAAGGCACTCAGTCCAACTAGTTATAATTATCTATGGTATGTCCCTTGTTCATGTATTTAAGTCCATTAGAGTATTTTTAGAGTTTAATTCGTTCTAATTTTATTTCAAAATATATTGGAAATCATACCCAATAACATGGACCATAGCTAATAGGTGAGCATCAATGGAAATACCAATTCAATTGTAATGACAAAATAATACCTTGAATAAACCCATGATTTGTGAGGAAGAATCCTCCACATCCAAAAATATCTATCTTGGTAAAGGATTCCCCATAAAAATTATCCATAATACACATGTTAATTAGAGGCATCCAAAAAATAAATTTGATCAGCCATGGCCTCTTTGGCTGAAATGGCACACCCAATAGCTCGAGGATATTAATGTAAGATAGACTGATATTCATACCTCTAATTTGATTTGTGGAATCACCAAATAACTCTTTGTGTAAATAATTTTCATTATCATGAATATAAAAATTATAGGATGATGTAAGTTGGTAGTTAGACATTTTAAGTTGTTTTTTTTTGGAAAATTTGTTCATCCATATCCACCATAATAATAAATATTTTGATGGTAGTTCAAAGAATGAAATTAATTTGATTATACAATGTGGTGGCTGATTGACTCCAACACTTTCCCATTGATATAACTCACTGGTATTGAAATTCCAATTTCAACAATGTTTCTAAATGACAGTGTTAGCTTCCTTCAAACAATATCATTGAGATTACTGGTTAATATGTGTCGGGATCATGCTATAAAAGTTGTGTATTTGAGATAAGAACTATATAATACACATTTTTTAGTATATTAAGGGAACAAAGGCATGGTTATTTAATATACTATTGACCAAAGAATAATTTCATCAGTTGGGAATGAAACATCTGATCATAATCCATTTTGTTTCATCAATAATATTTCTAAAGGAATTCTTGATAGAGGATTGAACATGTGATAAAAAACAATATCTATATCCTTTAGACAATCTCTCACTAAAATTATTATATGATAAATGGAATAAAATTTCTAAATTTACATATATATGATGGATTCATTCAAACACCAATTATACATTAGGATAAATGAAAGTGTAATAGAGACATTAAATTTATACTAGATATTTTGAAAATAAGATTAAACAGTTTCTCATTCATAGGTGAAAAATACATTGTATTATCAATATTTATAATAAAAAAATTAAAGTCCTAATAAGTAAATATTAACATACATATTTTAGATAATGAATCAATTTTTAATGATTCTATTTTTTTCAAAAATAATTTATAAATTTTAATTGACATTCAACATAAAAAATAAAATGAAATTTTTGAAAAATATGTTTTTATGCCAGAAATGAACGGATAATATAATCATAAATAATGTTGATTCTAAAGTAATTAATCTGATTACATATAATTAAATAAAACAAGAATTAAATTATTAAAAAATTCAATAAATAATGGGTCTTTTAAATCATTAAATTTGGTGAAACAAATATAGCATTACAGATATCTATTTTCATCGTTATTCATATAAAGATAAATCTCTCAGAAAAATCAATATAACAATCATACTATGATAATATTCCCAAAAAGATTTCAAAAGTGATATTAATTTCATAAATGAAAATATTTACAATTGATAATAATTAATCTTAAATTTCCAACTAAAAATTAAACAAAACAACATTGTAAATTTTATAAAAATTATTTTAAAATTATATTATAAATAATTGTGTAAATTTTTTGAATTAATTGATGTCATTTACTTATTAAAAATACATTATATATGTTTATTTATAATTTATTTATTCTTATTAATAAATAAAATTTATCATCTATGTCATAACATTCATATGAAAATAAATATTTGTTTGTAATATATCATGGATCACATAATAGTTAATGTTTCTGCTTTAGAATGGTATCAATATTATTACTAATTTTAAGCAAAAATTATAGGAGTGTTATAATATCCCCTAAAATAATATTTTTCCTCACAACATTAACCTCGATAACAAAGGGATAAATGTTTTAAAATACCACTATTGAAAACCTTGATCATTAAAATGGATAATAAACATCCTCTAAATTTTTGAAGTGTAAAATAAAACATATAACATTAATAAAACATAATCATGTTCATATATTGGGATACCATTACGTGTATGTGAAAAGAAATAACAAGTTAGATTTATATAATGTATAAAAAATAATACCTATTTATATTGAATAGAGTAATTATATTAATGATTAAATTTCCAAAAATCTATATGGATGTGAAATGACTATAAATTCATGAGAATAAATTATAAAAAATTAAATCGTTCTCAATTTCCAAATAATATTCTAGAGATGAAAATTCGAATACCAGGGAATAAGAAAAAATATACATACTTGTTATCATCAAATATATAAATATATTTTCATCTTTTGATTATATGTAATAATTAGTTTTTGTTTTATTTTATCACATATTACAATGATGAATGAACAATATGAATTTTTTATTCATAAATAACTCAAAAAAATTTATATATCATAATATCTAAATAATGATAAATAGATATTCAAATTAATTAAACAATTTTTAAGAATCAAACAATGTATAACACAAAATAATTCGAATAATATGAATATAATATAATATAGAGGATCAATCTTAATTATTTTAATAATTATACAAAATGATCAATATAATTAATTATACAAGAAGATAAATAAAAAAACTACTAAAATTAAGATTCACATGTATTCAAAACTAGGTTTTTTTGAAGAAATCTTTTAATTTCCCAAATATATTTAAGATTAATCCGAAAAAGTAATCATTTATCTTAAAATGTAACATTCAAAATATAAGTATAAAATGGCCTTTTATTAAAATTAAATATACGTATAATTATAATTTATAAGATACTCAATGAAAAAAATATATGATACGGATTTTTAGTATATTATTTTTCCTTAAATAAAAGTACACATTATGTGATTTGAATGAAAAATACAAATATCAAAATAAAATTCCTTAATCATAACACAAGTCACTTTTTCATAAAATAAATTATATATTTCAAGGTCACCACTATTATCAATTTGAAATTATGATAAGAAATCATATCATTAAAATTATCAATGTTCTCATTATCTCAAAAATTTGTTCCCTCAAAAATTACAATAAATATAATAACTACAATTTCTCCCCATTCACTTTGTAAAAATCCAATGTTCATGTGTTTTGGGAGCTGTCAGGGTCTTACTTCATGAGTCTACCAAATTTCCATTTTTTCTGGCGTCATGTCAGTGCTTCGGCATGATAGTGTGTTGGAATGTCAGTGTTCTAGTGATTCAAGGGGAATCAACATAAACAAATAAAGGGTGTCATTATCGGTGATTCAAAGGCATTGACATCGGTATTTCAGGGTTCAGTAGGTCATGGTGATGGTATGTTAGGGCATCAGTTGGTCATCTTGTTAGTAGGTCATGATATCCTTAGGTCAGGGCGTCCGTAGGTTGGGACATCGATAGGTTGTTTCATCGGTAGGCAATGGTGTTTTTATCTTATAGTCAGTAGCTCAAAATCAGTGACTCACCCATAGGTTACTCATTTCTATTTTTTTCTTATATTCCCCATTTTCTCTCAAATTCTATGTTTCTCATTATTTAATGTAAATCTGTCAACTCATATACATTTGATAGTATTTCTCCACCTTTTCTAAGAGGAATTAGTAATTTTCAATAAATACCAATATGTGAAACTTCTATATTATGTGTTCAAATCATGATTTGACTTTTAAGTACATCAAAAGGTATCTCAGATTTTTAGATCTTCCCACTTCTTAAGACAAGATCCTTTCTTCCTAATTTTGTTTTGTTTCTCTTGGTGAACCTAGATACATTCTCCCAGTCCAAGTCATGAACCCATGCTATATCCCTTCTCGCTCAGCTTTTGTGGACATCTTCTTTCATGTCACACACATCCCATATTCATATCTCAAGTAGGATCTTTTATCCCTTGATAGACAAGTAGGTACATTATTTTTCTTCTCAATAATTGTTCATCATGTTAGGTGGGTGTGTCAACAGTTCCATGTAAGGAATGAGTAGATTCTCTTCATGAATCGAGAATTAAACAAGAATATAATATGATCAAATGATAACACATGTAAACAAAATAATATGATTTTTTTATTTATGTTCTCCCATTTTTTTTCTTTGATACATTAATAGATGTTGTGGTTGTATGCCTTAAGAAAATCATGGTCTTGGGGGTTCTTTTCTAGCGCACTGGTGGTGTTCCATTTTTTCTGTGATGATTTGATGTATAGATGTAACTAGAAATATCTTTAATCACTTACACTCGATTAAATAATGTGATTCCCCCAGATCAAAACTGTTTTGTGATCACCTCATATATATTAATGTGGAAGTTAAATAACATTTTTTCCATTAAATTTGAATACACTTGGTGTGATGGTCGTGGATTTGTGTTGTTGTTTTTGTTATGGTTTTGTGGTTTTGTAATGTGTGGTGGTATAGAGGGCTGTGGTAGTGTCTCAGTATGATATATTTATTAATTTTGGAATGCATTAACTTTTAGGAAGCTAAACTATAATTTTTTTTGTGTTGTGGTCATTAAGTGAGGTAGAGTAGTGGGACAGTGGTGTGGTTATAGACCTGTTATGTAGTGTGAGTGCATTTGGGATTAATTTGGGCAATAGGGTAGTAAAGCTAGGTTGTGAGATACGGAATGGTTGGTATACATTGAATATTAATAGATGGAAGTAGTTGAATGGGGAGGTGCATTGGGACGACAATTCTAGTTTTGTGTTCAAGTGAATTGGGACTAGAATTCTTGTTTTGTGTTTTGTACAATGGGAATGTAGTTTGGCTATTTTCGTTGCTTGGTATCGTTATGGTTATCATTTTTCTAGTAGTGTTTTAAAAATTTAATGTTAATACCCTTAAATAAATAAATGTTAATTGTATAAAAATGGGGGTTTGTTTTATGCTCGTTAGGGTTTTTTGTATGGTTGTGCATATAGGGGTATCGGCAAAAGCAGTGTTTGTGTGGGCTTGATGCCTATTCATGATAAAAACATTGGTTGGGGTGGAGGGATTGATTACCTATATATATATATATTAGTTCCTTGTTATTTATATACAGACCCACCCTTTTTGAGAACCTTTCATCGATCACCCTCATCTCATCGTGGGGGGGGGGGGGCTTTCACAACATCATGGTTGGGGGACAGATGGCTAGTTAATAACTTTGTTCCTTACACCCTCTTTTGTGATCTTGAAGTTGAAGAATAAAAATGTATTATTTAGTATATTGAGGCATACCATAGTCCAATATTCAATGAGCAAAGGATTTTTTTGGACATGGGGATCAGTTGTTTGCAGGCCAGGTATGTTTTCCCATTTATCTTCGGGGTGATGCCCATGTGTCTTTGGGTGTGTTGTGTAGTTGGTGAGGACTAGGTTTCATTAGGCATAATGTATTTTATTTTTGGTATAGTTGTCTACGGGCAGGGCTCTGTTTGGATTGGGGCCAAGGTGTGTGCGGGATGTTTGCAGTAGTGGGACATTATGCAAGAAGAGTAGAAGCATCAAGACATTATATCATTATGAATGAGCAGTAAGCAAGTGGTAAAGTGATGTGGGGTACCCAAATTTCAGTGTTATTATATTATTACATCACTTGACTTCAATTACTTCACTGTGTGTGACTTGGTGATGTTGGGATTGTTAGTATTCCTTGGTAGGTGCTTGAGGTCTTACTATTCTCTAACATATACATTAGTATGTTCCATAAGTTGTGCCTGAGTTACTTTAGTTTCCCTACTTAGTATAACAATATTATCCCCCTCTGTATGTTAAACTATTTTCTTATATCGAAGAGGACCTTTTGGACCATTATGGACTTTACGTGCGTGGTCTTTGTTAATTTTTTTGTTTCTACATAGTTTCTTTTCCATTGGTAGATTATTTGGGAGTTTTTCATCATTCAAGTAATCTTTACTTTTGAACATGCATGTGGGAATGTGTTTTTAGATTTACCTTTTCCATTACTCTTTGGTTTTTCTCGGATGATTTATCATATCTCCCAATCATGTTCTATATAATGTTTAATGCCCTTAAAATCATGTGATATTCTATATTGTTGGTGCTAGTCACCACTTCGGGGCCTACTGAAGGCGGGAGTCTGTGGTCATTGCCCATTCTTCATCTTGAGGAAAGAAGGTCATGGAACTTATTTATTCCTTCCCTTAACCAAAAAATTGTGGTTTATGAATGAATGGTATCAGATAGGGAGTTTGAGAGATAGGTTGGAGTTCATGGTTAGGCATTATGAGGATTTCATGGTGTAATTGGTCAATACGGTTACAGAATCTTGATGAGTGAAATAGGGCATTGAATAATAGTTAAAACAAGGGTTTTTAGGGACCTTGTGATCCAATGCAAGGACTCTGGATCTACTAAACGACCCTGTGAGGAAACACTGACTATTGTGTAGAAACCCTTAGTATAATGACCCGACATGAAACATTACATAATATCGAATTAAATGAATAATTCAAATTGAAGATCTTTTCAGGTTTAGAGTTTTACATAATTAGGCCATAACTATTACCTTTCAAAAAAAATTACAAAGAAGACACTTCCACCCAGTATCCATTTTTTACAAAACATGAACTCTTGAAAAAATAAGTCATGTCTAGTTCCATGTTTAAGACGCCATGAATTTTCTATGATCCCATCCATGAGCCTATTCCACATTAAGTCCTGTGAAAAACATTTCAAAAACATGGGATGAGAATAAAAAGCTCAGTAAGGGATACACAAAGAAGGAAAACTTTTTGTTTTTTAAATCAACATGTAAACCATGAATACTTTAACATAAGTAATACTTTTCACCTTTATGAAAAAGTAAATACTCTTCACTGAATAAAATATCATTACTTACCCTTTTGTAAAAAAATATTACCATAAAACCCATATAAAGAACACATAACATATAAAGGTAACTTGGGACATAAACATACATAAATGGAATAACCATACAGTCGACTTCTACAGATATCACTAAATAGAATAGCCATACGTTCGACTTCCATACCCAATGCATTGGAGGTTATAACGTAACCACCAGTCCTGGTATTCACTACACCACCCATCATATGGTATATTATGTAACCACCCGTCAAATGTCCAAGTACCATCATTACACATAAAATATTGAAAATATAAACATTTCAATATAAACACATCATTTTCAATCACAATAAGTAATCTCAATCAATCCATTTTCAAAAACCATTTAAAATCGATTTTTCAATCAAAGTGTCCCATACCACTTTGAAACTTTTAATGGAATTATATTTTTAAAACATTAATGTCCATATAAATAAATACAAAAAACCATTTTAAAAACATGCACATTAAAGATAAATATTTAGAATAATAATTCTTTAAAACATTTAAAAGGATATATTTGTTAAAGAGTTTTTAACAATATGAGTGACTCTTGAATACAAATAATTTCGGAATAACATTTAATCAGAACTTTATAATATCATGAGAATAAAAAAATTCATGATATAATATATCAAATGATAGTATATATACCATATAAGAGTGAATTGGTACATAACAACAATGAAGCCTCAATGGAAATGTGAATCGAGATTAAATCCATTATAAAGATGGTATCCGTCAATTAAGGATAAATCAATCACATAATTGTGTGTGAGAAATATAAAAACAACCTATATAAGTAGATATTAAGTGTGAAAAAATCAGAGGTCATTCACACATATTCATAGGATGAAATGTTTCAATAAGTACATGTTGAACCCAAAGAATTGAAATTGGGATAAGAAGTTCCCTTGTAAAAATTTGACAGCCTAATAGTGTCACCTTAAAATTCAGAAAATGAGTTGATAAGTTAAAAAATGGAATCTCATCAATTTTATATAATTTTTACATCAGTATGGATATATAAGAACATATACCAACATAATTAGATGTTAATTAAAATACATAACAAAAAGAAGACTTTTAAAAGAGTTGGGTGAAAGGTTCTCTTACCGATTTGGTAACATACCAATCATACGCCACATGAAGAAGGATCAGACAATAAAGATTTAAATACTCATAAATTAAATTATATTACACAAATAGTACAGTCATGGGAAGTAAATACACCATTCAAAAGGAAATAGTGGTAAATATAGCATGAATCTCAGAGGAATAAAAATTTAGATGAAACCCATTACTTTGTTGTTATCAACTGAGTTGCCTGATCAAAAGTTAATAACCATAACATGATTCATAGAATACCATGAATATAAATATAATAATTATAATATATATGAAATGGAAGTACACATTACACCACATGCAATGAATAAGTGGAGAACTATGGAAATCTCACAGAATTAAAAGTGAGATAAGAAAATCCATTACAAAAAACCGGCAGCCTAACGACCCCACATAAAAATTCTTAAAATGAATTGATGAAATTAATAGTGGGTATCTCATTATATGAAAATAAAACTTAAATTATGGATAATATAAAAGAACATCTTCCAACATAAGAACATGGATATTAAAAGAAATGACATAAAAGAGAGTACTCGAAAAGAATGATAGTGGTCGGATCGCTTACCTCGTGTCCGACTTGAATCGATCATTCTTTAATATCCTGAATAATAAAAAATATTTATTTTATAATTTCTTAAAAACTTTTTTCTAGTTTATTATTCCTTTTAAATAACTTTTTTCAATGTTATAAACATTGTGCAATAATTTAAGTTAATAATGTTAATTTTGTCGATATTTGGTACCTGAGTCAAAAATGAACACCTTATATTTACAAGTTGTCCATGTATTCTATATTCCATTATATCCAGAATAATATTAATTATTTAAATATCATATATTTCATATTTATTCAGTGTATACATGTATTTTTAATTGTACATAACATTTGGAGGTAAGAAATGAAATTCACCGTTCATGGAGACGGTAAGCCGTACATACGAATGAACACTACATTCATTTCAATTTATTATATTAATGGAATTAAAACATGATTATGCATAGGTATATTATAATTCAAGTATAATATCATATATAATATCCTTATTCCCTATCCTTTATACATCCCACATAAGGCATTAAGGAGTAACATCACTTTAAGGGGGCGGTAGTCCGCACTTCCTCAAATGAGATTATCATATTTTCCCACTATGGAAACAATAAATTCTTGATATAATTGGTAAGTACAGAAGCATAAGGAAATAATAAACATAATATATATCATATATAAATATATTTCCATAATAATGGCCACCCTGATAGGTGGTATGATGTAATTGAACAATCATCGTTTCGTGAGGCATTAGTTTGCCACCCACAGAAACAATATGTTCTTCATCAATTAGATGGAGTTTTCTTGTAAGTGTAGTTAGAATAAATCTCATAAAAACATACTAGTGTATTTAAGATACTATTTTTGTTACAAAATAAAGGAAATAAAATGGTTTTTGGGGTTGGAGATTTAAAATAAAAGAAAACAATTTAAGAGAAACTGTTACCTTTAATTTGGGTAACACTCTATGGATTGAACCAAAGGACATCTGGAAGTGCCTTCTTCCTAAGGTATGGATTCTAGGAGGAGGATAGAGATGTATGGAGTGTAATTGGGCCGAGTTTTGACGATCCAAATGGCTTTAGGGGTGTGAGGAATTGGTTAGAAGTGGTCTCCTTTTATAAGGGGGAGGAATGGATCTTTTAGAAATTGTGAAATTATTATTTTATTATATAATTATATTCGGTTTCTAATGGACCATAAATCATTAAAGACGAATATAAGATGACTCAAGGACTAAATAAAATCATCCAATCAGAAGTTGACATGTTTTGGATATTAATTTAATCATAAAATATTATTTATTTAAATGATTTTTTAATGAGGTAAATACTATATCATTATTATGTCATAAATTATTTATTTTATTTGAAATCTAAAAATTATAAAAAAACTACCATGTTGTATGAAATCATTTTAGATTTATAATGAATATTTATAGTCGAAAATATGACTTATATAACACCATATAAAATTTAATTACTAAAATATATTTGTTAATGTCAATTTTGTCTTTACATTAAATTAAGTAATTTAAATTGTCATTATCACACCCAAGTTGCCCAATGGGGTCCCAAAATCGACCCAAATATGTCCATGGTTGTTAAAGAATCAACCAATAAGGTTTGTAAAAGTGTTAATGTAATTTTGAATTATTATAATATTCTTTTTACCTTTAATTACCCAATTTACCTTTAATCGGGGTAAATAAAAGTCAAAAGATACTATTAACCAAAAATTATTATCCTCTTAATGAACCAAATTTTAAATCTTGATAACAACCATGTATTTCAGATTTTTAAAATTCAATTCACAGAAGTGGTAAAATTTCATTTAAATTAAAAAGTCAGTTTTTTTAACTACCACTAAGTGGTTTCACTATTCATAAAAAATTGATGTTTTCCAAAAAAATACCAAATATTCAGCCTAAGATAAATTTGATATCATAAATTCAAAAATGATGTCAATTTTCACAAATTCAAAACATTGAAGTTACATTAATTAATTTTAAAATTATTTCCCGTTATCAAAACAAATAACCTGTTTTTTAGAAACAATAACTATCAAAAGATTGATACTTGTTTATGTCCAATTTAAAGTAAAATTTATTCCAATGAACAAAATTGGATTAAATGGTAAAAATATATTTTAATTTAACTTTAAAACCAATTAATAATATAATATATACATATAAATAATTTATATTAAAAGGAAATTTTGAATTAAAATACAATATTTTTCACTATTCATTAAAAAAGGAACTTTTTCTGAAAAATTACAAAAAATTACAGAAAGTAAATTTTGATATCCCCATTATAAAGAAGGATTGTATTTGGTCATAAATAATATATTAAAGTTACCAAAACTAGATTTAAAAATTGTTCACCATCAAAAGGTGGTAAATTGGCCTTTTAATGTAAATTATGCTACAAATTAGATTCATTCACATTTTAAGCCTCTAACTTTTTATTGGATAATGTAAATACATTTAAAAATCATGTATAATCATATTTTAGTTATTTCTATTCATTATCACCAATAAAATGACTAGGAGTTAACTACCATTTAAAATAATAATATTATATTATTAGTGTACCATGTAAGATTTAAAAAAAACCGGTGTTGTGTATCGGGTATGCTATCCAACATAGGAACCCTTTTTAAAGTAAAATTAATATTTAGTTAAAAAATTAATAAATTTAAAAAATTCATGTTGTCTATTTATCCAGGATGTCACATCCTTCCCCACTTTTGGGAATTGCGTCCACGCAATTTAAAAATTGAGCTCAGGAACTTCATTGAAAGCCCCATATAAAAAAAGAGTCAATAAAACTATCACATTAAAATAAAACAAGAGAATTAAAATGGTTTCCCTAGAAAATAGATATTAGGATTCCATAAAAACATAGATATGGAGGAGAAAAAAAACTTCAAGTTCTGATGTAGAGTGATAGAAAACGTGTTTAGGAGAATGTTAACCACTAGAAATTCTCAAACATGTGATGGGTTAAACAATATTTGATTCCCCAGTAGGAAATGTTAACAGAAAATGTTCATGTTTTATGTTACATTGCATTTAGGAATTTAATTATGTGATTAACAAAAAAAATAAGGAAATATAATTACTTATCATGTAGACATTTATCTTTCACTATATTTCTAACACAAACTCATATTTTCTCCAAACGATGAGTATTCAAGATGAATTTATTTTAAATTAAAAGTTCTATAATCAACATTGAGAGAATAAAATAATCCATAAAAGATAAAATATATATTTCCCTTGCCTTTAGATATTAACTAAAACCAAAACATTTAGTACACGATCAGATAATCCCCTAAAAGGATAAACTTTTACATAATGAAAAACTACTCTTAATCTCCAAAATTTGTCTTACTAAACCCAAAGCTCAGCAAAGACCATTCAATAAAAAGTTGTCCCTAAAATTGTCCAATGTAATCCAAAAAAATATTGAAACCCAAATCTCTGAAGGATTTAATCATATAGTCTTCCAAGATAAATCTTAACATTTATCTATAAATAAGAACAGTTACTCATAAAGTCTCATATTGAAAAGTAATTAACCTAGTCAAAACTATCCATGATCGGTTAATCATTTTCATAAATAAAAAAAATCATCATGTGTCCATAATAAAAACATATATTAATTCAAACTAAAATTTCAACCATTATTCCACAATTGAAATCCCATAGTATTCTATCTTCCTTAGGGATATAGTGTTTCCTTAAAAGAGATAACATCTTCCACACCAACCTTTTATCACTTAATCACTAAATCATTTTTCAATAAAAATTATATCCAATTGATAAAACATAAGATCCCAAAATCAACTTATTATTTTTCCATAAAAAAAATTTACTAAAATTATATGTCATACGAACCAGGGACTTCAAGTAGTATAGTTTTTGGCGATGCGCCCTTATCGCCCTTTAGTTGTGGGTTCGATTACCGCTGCATTGCCGGATGTGACTGGTTGTCACCCATCCTATAGGTTTTCCTTTTTATAAAACTCAAAAATAACCCTAACTTGTTTTAACCTCAATGGTTTCATTATACCTTTCATCTTCATTTAAAATTCAATATGATCACAACTTCATAATTCATGAATTCTTATTTCACCACCATATGATAAAATAAAAAAATCCCCAAAATGAAGAACATCATACCTTGATCATGGTGTCCATTTGGTTTCATCTTCATCTTGATCATGTAGGTAGAAGGTCCATGCATTGCAAAAATGATTTAGAGATACTTCGAAATTATTTTCTTCCTCCATCCAAATACACCTTGTACAACATGGGTCATAAGGGTGTTCACAGGAAAACAGTTTTGGAAAATAATCATGTATGGAATATAATTTCAAAACATCTGATAAAACATGATTTCTATAAAATAGTCAAATTGAGTTTGAGTTGAGACATTAAATTAACTGTCCTTTTGAAATACCAAAAGTATGTGTTGAGGGAATATATTTTAAAATCAAATATAAATAGGTTGCAAAAGGGTCACTTTCTTCAGCACCTTTTTTAAAATCTTAATATGCTTCAAAATCATGTGATAAGGTAAAATATTTGAAAATGCCTTGCTAATATTTACCATTCTTGAAAATATAACAATTTTGTAAAAATAGGATTTTTCTAAATACAACCCATGACCCATGATGAAAATGAGGTATAGTAGAGGTGTTTGATATCTCAAACAAATGCTTGCAAGTGAGTTTATTCTAGAAACAATTTCACAATCATCTCAACATGACTTTGTAATAATTATTACAAACATGTCATCAGGAAGTGATGGGAATGTCATATGAGATCCTCCTCCTTCGATTTTGACCGACTATCCTTGATCTGAAAAAGTTATAAAACAAGGATTTAACTGAAATAATAGATAGGGACTAACCATATGTCTAACGAAAATTCCTAATCACTAAAGTTGTCTAAACCGACCTCGGATACCAACTATAAGGACACACACATAAACATTACATAATATAGAATTAAATGAATAATTCACATTGAGGATCTATTCAGGTTAAGAGTTTTAGAGAATTAGGCCATAACTATTACATTTCAAAAAAAATTACAATGTAGACACTTCCACCCAGTATTCATTTTTTTACAAAACATGAACTCTTGAAAAAAAAGTCACTTCCAGTTCCATGTTTAAGACGTCATGAATATTCCATGATCCCATCCATGACCCTATTCCACATTATGTCCTGTGAAAAATATTTCAAAACATGGGATGAGAATAAAAATCTCAGTAAGGGATACAAAAAGAAGGAAAACTCTTAGTATTTTAAATCAACAAGTAAACCATGAATACTTTAATATAAGTAATACTTTTGACCATTATTAAGTATTAAATACTCTTCACTGAATAAAATATCATTACATAAACTTTGGTAAAAAAATATTACCATAAAACCTATATAAATAACACATAACATATAAAGGTAACTTGGGACATAAACATACATAAATGGAATAACCATACGGTCGACTTCCACACATATCACTAAATGTAATATACGTGCGGCCGACTTCCTTACCCAATGCATTGGAGGTTATAACGTAACCACCCATCTGAGTATTCATGGCACCACCCGTCATATGGTTTATCACGTAACCACCCATAAAATGTCCATGTACCATCATTACACATAAAATATTTCAAATATAAACATGTAAATAAAAACATTTCATTTCCAATCACAATATGTAATCTTAATCAAACTATTTTCAAAAACCATTTAAAACAGATTTTTGAATCAAAGTGTCTCATACCACATTGATGCTTTTAGTGGAACTATAATTTTAAAACATTAATTTCCATATAAATGAACAATAAAAACAATTTTTAAGACATGTACATTGAAGATAAATATTTATAATAATAAATATTTAAAACATTTAAAACGATATTTTTGTTAAAGAGTTTTTAACAAAATTAGTGACTCTTGAATACAAATAATTGTGGAATAATATTTAATCAGAACATTATAATATCATGAGAATAATGTAATTAATGTTATAATATGTAAAAGGACATTATATAAATCATATAAGAGTTAATTGGTGCATAACAACAATGAAGACTCAATGGAAATGTGAATTGAGTTGAAATCCATTATAAAGATTGTATCATTAAATTAATGATAAATAAAACAAATTATTCTATGTAAGAAATATAAAAACACACAATATAAGTTGATATTAAGTGAGAAACAGTCATAGGTAATTCACACATACTCATATGATGACATGTTTCAAGTAGTACATGTTGAACCCGAAGAATTGAAATTTGGTTAAAAAGATCCCTTCTAGAAAATTGACAGCCTAACAGTGTCACATTAAAATTAAGAAAATGAGTTGATAAGATAAAAAGGGAATCTCATAAATTATATATAATTTATAAATAATAGAGGATATAGAATAACATATCCCAACATAATAATATGTAAATTAAAAGACATAACAAAAAGAAGCCTTTTAGATGAGGAGGGTGAAAGGGTCACTTACCGATTTGGTAACTTACCAAACATACGCCACATAAAGAAGGATCAAACAATGAAGACGTAAATACTCAAAAATTAAATTATATTACACAAAGAGTAAAATAATGGTCATTACATATGTCATACAAAAGTAAATAGTGGCAAATACAACATGAATCTCACGGGAATAAAAAGTGAGATGAAACCCTTTACTTCGTTGTTATCAATTGAGTCACTTGATCAAAAGTTAATAACCATAAAATTAATCAAAGAATTCCATTAATATAAATATAATCATGATAATATATATCAAATGGCAGTACACATTACACCACATACAATGAATAAGTGGCGAACAATGGAAATCTCACGGAATTAAAAGTGAGATAAGAAAATCCATTACAAACAATTCGCTAGCCGAACGACTCCACATAAAAATTCTTAAAATAAACTAATGATATTAAGAGGTATTATAAAATCAAATGAAAATACAAATTAAATTATGGTTATAATAAAATAACATACTCCAACATAAGAACATGGATCATAAAAGAATTTACATAAAAGAGAGTACATGAAAAGAAAGAGAGGGGTCGGATCCCTTACCTCGCGTCCGAATTGACTCGATCATTCTTTAATCTACTGAATAATAAACTAAAGTTAATTTATGAATTATTAAGAAAATTTATGAAGTTTATTATTCCTATTATTTAACCTATTACCATGTTATAAACATTAGGTAATCATTTATGTTTATAATGTTAATTTGGTCGATATTTGATACTTGAGTCAAAAATGAACACCTTATAGTTACATGTTGTACATGTGGTAAATAGTCCATTATATCCAGAATTATATTCATGATTTAAATTTCATATATATCATATATATTCATTATATACATGTATTTATAATAGTACATAACATTTGGAGGTAAGAAATGAAATGCACCGTTTATGGAGACGGTAAGTTGTACGTACGCATGAACGCTACTTTCATTTATATTTATTATTTTAATATAATTAAAACATTATGATACATAGGTATATTATTATTCCAGTATAATATCATATATAATATCATTAAATATATCATTTATACATCTCTCATAATGCATTAACGAGTCATATCACTTTAAGGGGGCGGTATTCTGTAATTCCTGAAATGAGATTATCTTATTTACCCACTATGGAAACCATAAATGAGTGATATAATTGATATGTACAAAAGAATAAGAAAATAATAAAAAAATATATATCATATATAAATATATTTCCATCATAATGTCCACCATGAGAGGCGGTAATATGTAATTGAACAATCATCATTTCGTGAGGCGTTAGTTTGCCACCCACATAAACATTATGTTCTTCATCCATTAGATAGATTTGTGTGTAAGTGTAGTTAGAATAAATCTCATAAAAACATCCTATTATATTTAAGATAATGGTGTTGTTACAAAATAAAGGAAATAAAAAGGTTTTTGGGGTTGGAGAAGTAAAATAAAAAAACCAATTTAAGAGAAATTGTTACCTTTAATTTGGGTAAATCTCTTAGGTTTGAATCAAAGGACTTAATGAAGTCCCTTATGCCTAAGATAAGGCTTATAAGTGGAGTACATGGATGTAGGTAGTGTAATTGGGCAGATTTTGGATGAGACAAATGGCTTGAGAGGTGTGAGGAATTGGATAGATGGGGTCTTCTTTTATAAGTGGTGGAGGGGCTCTTCAGAAAAGTGCGAAACTACTATTTTATTATATAATTATATCCGGTTTATAATGGTCCATAAATCATTCAAGTTGAATATAAGATGACTCAAGGTTGAAATAAAATCATCCAATCAGAATTTGGAATGTTTTGGATATTATTTTAATCATTATAATCATATTTATTTCTATGATTTATTAATGAGGTTAATACGGTATCATTAGTATGGCATAAATAATTTATATTATTTGTTGTGTAACAATTATCAAAAAAATACCATGATGTAGGAAATAGTTTTATATTTCCAATTAATATTTATACTTGAAATTATGACTTATATAACACCATATAAAAATTAATTACTAAAAGATTTTTGTTACTGTCAAATTTGTCTTTAAATTAAATTAATTAATATAAATTGTCATTATCACACCCAAGTCGCTCAATAGGGTCCCAAAATAGACCCCAATATGTTTTGGGTTGTTAATGACTCAAACAATAAGGTTTGGACATGTTTTAAGGTAATTTTGAATTATTATAATATTCTTTTAACCTTAAATTACCTTATTTACCTTTAACAGCGGTAAATAAAAGTCAAAAGTTATTGTTCACCAAAAATTATTTTCATCTTGATGCCTATTTGAAGGAACTAAAAACAATGAACTGGAATTAATTAATTTTAAAATAAATTTCTGTTATCAAAACAAATAGCTTGTTTTTAAGAAACAATAACAATCAAAAGATGGATACTTGTTTATGTCCATTTTCAAAGTAAAATTTATTACAATGACCAAAATTGGATTAAATGGTAAAAATATATTTTAATATAACTTTAAATACAATTAAAAAGATAATCAAACCGTATAAATAAATTATACTAAAAAGTACTTTTTAATTAAAATACATTATTTTTCAATATTCATTAAAAATGAACGTTATCTGAAAAATTCCAAAAAATTACACAAAGTAAATTTTAATGGCCCCATTATAAAAAACGATTTATTTGGTCATATATAATGTAATAAAGTGACCAAAACTATATTTTAAAATGTTTCACCATTAAAAGGCGGTAAATAATCCTTTTAATGTAAATTATGCATAAAATAAGATTCATTCACCTTTTAAGCCTCAAAATTTTTATTGGATAATGTAAATACATTTTACAACCATGTATAATCATATTATAGTTAGTTTTGTTTTATTTTCTCCAATAAAATGGTTAAAAGTTAACTACTATTTAAAATAATAATATTATATTATTAGTGTACCACATAAGATTTCAAAGAAACCCGTTGTTGTGTATCAGGTATGCTATCGAACATAACAACCCTTTTTAAAGTAAAATTAATATTTAATTCAAAAATTAATAAATATGAAAAGGTCATATTCCTTATTTATCCAGGACGTTACACTTAGACACAAACATTCATCATAATCTCTTGTGTTCTAATGTGTTTTGGACATTTGTTAAATTTGATTGTTAAATAATGGGTTAATTTTAAAACAATTTGGGCTTTGGAGTATCTTGTATTATTTTTTCAACTATGGAACCTATATGTCATCCACTAGTGGTATGAGAAACCTAGGCCCAACAGGTTGATCTATTTGAACATCAGAGGGTCGTTTAAGAGGAGGAGGATAACAAGTGGATGAAGGTGCTTCATGCCATCAAGCGGTAGACTCTAAGAATGTATGAGTGATGCATCCCAGACGTGGAGATTGAGATATGGATCAAGGAGCTGGTGATCACTTTCAAATTGTTCTCGGCTCTGATAGGGTATTCTGTTCCTCTGGTGGTGAGCCATATGCAATGTGCAATGTGTCAATGGTGGACTCTTTACCTCGTGTAGAGGAAGGAGACTGATGTCTCATGTATTGACGTTTAGAAGGAGTTTTGGGTGGAATTACGTTCATCGAAAATGAAGACCATGAAAAGGAAGAAGTTTCTATCCCTTCAGTAAGGAAGTATGTTGGGGAGGGAACTGGGGATCAAGTTCAATTTTCTCCTTGGTTTTTCTCAGGATCACTTTTTGGATGAGGAGTTATGGTAAACACACATAGAGGCGGCACTATTGAATTCCCTTCAGTATACCGTCACACCATTTACCTTGATAATGTACCTAGAAGATTAGAAGAAGGATTCAGTATTAGAAATAATTCACTCATAATGAGGTGTGCCATGAGAGGGGATCCATCTGAGTTCATTAATGGAGAAAGTAGTCAGTAGAAGGTCTCTGGATTCAGTGCATTCTATATATCAGCCAGTAGGTAGTATGCCTCATCAGTTCCAGTTCTAATATCTCCATCCTTTCCCTTTCCCCTTTAACCTAGGGCCATTGTTCTTTTTAAATTGACGTTGTGGGAATCTTTAGAATCAGTACCCTATCCATGTACAATACAGTGGGTATGTGAAGGTTAAACACCAACCTTAGTAGCATCAGTTTCCAACTAGGCCTTTCCAGCATTATGGGTTGTATGCTCCCACTCCACTGAGGGTGGATGGTGTTAGTGGAGTCCAATCTCCTCAGGGCACTCCTAGGGACCCTGACTAGGGTGTGTTTGTAGAGTCTATCAACAAGAGAAGGTTAGAGGGATTGTTCATGGGAAATTTCATGTGACCGAGGTAGCAGTTCCAGCATGGCTAGAGGTTGATCAAGGTACGATCAGCATGTTTAGTACTCATTCAAGTACATTGTTAGACTCAAGAGTATCTCACTACTTTGTTTCACCAAATCTAGTCCATTATTTAGGTCATTATTTATAGATACATTCAAATCCCCTCATGTTGAGTATGCCTCATGGGGATTAGATCCAAAGTTTTAAGTTTGTCAAGGATGTGGACTGATTTTGGGCTACATCAATCCACTAGGGATCTTAATTTTTTTTAAATGCATACATATGATGTCATCCAAGGAATCTATTGTATGTTTTACATTTGCGCTGTTATCGTCTACATTTGGACAAGATTCATGTTATCTGATATGTGCGTCCAACATGTAGATTTAGTTGGTGAGTGATGTTTCTTAGTGGGATGTTGGAATGTGGAGCCCCATTTTTCCTTGTTAGTTGAGAAATTAGTGGAATCACCAAACTCAATGATAGTGGAAGTTCTAGGGACTGTCAGCGAGTTCATGGATGTCTTCCCAGAAGGGGTTGTGACTCTACCCCCTCAATGTGATGTCGAGTTTGGAATACATATATAACCATGTTCCTATACGATTACGATGGATCCCTATCGGATAACACGAGATGAGTTATGTGATTTGCGGATTCATGTTGATGAACTAATGAATAAAGGTTTCATCCAACAAGTGTGTGTCCATAGGGTGCTCTAGACTTGATTGGGAAGAAGGTAAATGGTAGTCTCAGGCTGTGCATAGACAACCCAATACTGAATCAGATGATGGCCAAGAACTATTACCCCTCCTAAAGATTGAAATTTTTTTGACCATAAAAGGGGGTTGGATGGTTCTCTAGGACCAAAATACTGTCTGGATATCACCATTTGAGGGTGAAGGATGGTGAAATCCCAATGACTACATTCATATATAGGTATGGGAACATTGAGTTCATTGTCATGTAGTTCAGTGTTACAAACACACCAACTATGTTAATGGGACTCATGAACTAAGTTTTATGTGAGTATTTAGACAGGTATGTGTTCATGATCATTGATGAAATCCTGATCTACTCATGATTATAGAAGGATCACAATGAGAATCTAATGATAGTTTTTGAGGTCCACTCACATCACCATCTCTATAAGAAGTTGTCAAAGTGTGTGTTCTAGACATGATAGGATCCCTTCCTATGACACGTGGTGTTCCAATAAAGAATATATGTGGCCCTGTAGATGGTCGTAGTGGTTGTCTCTTGGTGATAACCTAATAATGTTGGATAGGTTTGTAGTTTCATGCGCCCGCTCGGTTATTTCCAAAGGTTAATACCCATCTTCCCTCGAGTTGGGGATACATTTACTTCTTTCACCATCATAGATCTGGCCTTCATGTGGTGTGAGATGTTTCAGCCAGCATTCAGCCACATTAAGGGGATTCCAGTTAGTTCTCATGTTCATAGGTTTCTAGAAGAAGGGGTGGTGATCGATGTGTTCTATGATCCTTCTGTTTTAGGTTTGGCATGTGTACTGATGCAGTTTCTAGGGGTGATCTCTTATGAATATAGGAAGTTACATAATCACGAATTTAATTATTCCACAAATGACTTTGAGTGTGTAGTATTCATGTTAACACTAATATATTAGAGGCATTACCTCTTTAAGGAATGCTTCATGGTCTTCAGTGATCAAAATAGTTAAAGGTATATCAACTATTACTGATACTTGAACATGATGATGTGTATGTGTATGGAGTATGATCAGGACTATGACTTTGAGATCTCCCCTACCTCCAAAAATGGGAATGTGTTGGCCAATTCCATGAAAATGAATTCATAGAATTTTGTAGTTCGGCCATCTGTAGATGATTAGAAGTCAATGGTGGAGTGGGCTAATTTACATCTGTGCATGTTAATAGAGGTGGTTAGTGGTAAAAAATTTCATATGAAATTGATGAGTTATACAGTATGGGGGGTATAGGTGTCTGAGTGGGGAGACTCAAGGGATGATGTGATTCATGATAGTGTTAGGCAGGGTGATGCTCCAGATGGATGGTTGGAGGATAGTTAGAATCAGATGTTGTTTAGTGAGAAACTGTTTTTCTCAGTGGTGATTCACAAGGGAGTTCTATTTGAGTTCTATAACGAACCAATGGTGGTATATCTAAGAGCCTCCAAGATGTATCTGGGCTTGAGAGGTCAGTTTTGGTGGCTTGTAGTGATGCAGGCAGTGGCAGAGTTTGTGGAAAGGTGACTAGTGTGCTAGTAGGTGAAGGTTGAGCTCTTTGTTTTAGAGAACAACTACATCCCATATATGTTCCCGAGTGAATGTGGGATGATGTCTCGATGGATATATACACAAGAGTACTTAGGTCTGAAAGAGGTTGTGAATCCATCTATGTGGTGTTGGATCAAATAAGAAAACTGGCTCATATATTATCAGGTAAGGAGTCGAGCACAGTGGATGTCTTAGCACATAAGTAAATTGGTGATGTGGTACATCTGCATGGTGTTCCAATATTCAGCAGTTCATATCAAGATACATGCTTTAATTCTTGAGTGTGTAATGTTTTATAATATGTTTATGTCACCCAACTATGCCTCATCACTAATTTCCATACACATATGGATGGACAAACATAGATTTCCAGAATCCCTCAGTTTATATCCTGAGAGAGTTTTACTATAATAATATCTATCTGTATACCATTGTCTAGAACCATTTTAATAATTTTATAAATTACCATGTTGTTCACCCATGTTACATAAAAATGTGCGTGAGGCACATTTTCTTAGCCTAGAAATGCTATAGGGAATGATGGAGAAGGTTCACCTTGTGCATGAAAGGATGAGGGAATTTGAGTACATGTAGAATTCATATTCTAATCAAATGAGGATACCTTTGGAGCTATAGGTTGGGGAACATATTTTCTTAATGGTCTCCCCTTTGTGTGGATAATTGAGGTCTAGAAGATGGAGAAATAATTCTCCCACGTTCATCAGATATTTCAAGGTGTTAGGACTAGTGGGTGAGGTACCATATTAGTTGGAATTTCTACCGTGGTATGAGAGGATACAGAACATATTTTATGTCTCTCAGATCCTTCAATATCTACATGATGAGTCCCACATCCTAGACTAGGGTGAGTTTGATATTCATTGCAATGCGACGTTCGTGGAGTGATGGTAAGAATTGGGGATCGAGAGGAAAAGGTGTTGTGTGGACAGATCATCCACATGGATCGTATGATCTAGATGTATAGTGTCTTCATGGAGGGTACATGGGAGAGATAAGCATTGATGTTTTCCCAATGCCCATATTTCTTCTAAATTTTTCTCCAGTACATTATTGTTTCCCTCTCTTTTAATGTAATGTTTCACCCTAGTTTCTGTATGATAAGTTCATTCCATGATCTGTTGTATCATGAGAAATTTTAATGACTATGGGAAAGGGAAAACCATATATTTAATCCAAATGCATTAATGTTGAAGTGATTAGTCAGTGATGACCATTGTGGATAGTATCATGACATAGAAGAAGTATCTCCCAAGCCCATATGTCTGGGCACCATGACCTTAGTGTTAGTGTGATCGTTTTGGGTAGTGTGGGGCCTTAGTGTTTGGCATTTGTTCTAGAGATATATGTCTAGTAGGTGTTGATGGATGTCAATTTTTTTATCCTTATTTAGAATAACACAAGGTGGTTTACTCCTAGGTGGTATTTCTATGGATGGTTGTTCATTCCTTTTTACTTTTGGGGCAGTTTTAATTTCCTTATTAAGACAATAAATTTAGAGGTATATAATGTAATAACCTATATTTCTCCCTAGTCCTTTCCTTTATTAAAATATAGATTTGTGCTATTTTGGGTGCTATTGGTGGTTTACTTCCAGAGTCTCCCAAATTTCCAGCATTACATATAGGCATGTCAGTGCATTGTCATGTCAGTGTGTCAGCATGTTAGTATGTCGGCATGTCAATGCATTGGCATGTCTGTCCGTCAGCATGTTAGTGTGTCAGCATGTTTGTGCATCAATGAGTAAAAGGGGTATCAACATCGTTATATCAAGGGAGTATGTTTCAGTGAATCTAAGGTTTCATAATCAGTATGTTAGGGTGTCAGTATGTCCGGACATTGGTAGGTCATGGCATCAGTAGTCTAGGGTCTCAGTAGTTCAGGGACTCGGTTGGTCACGGCCTCAGTAGGTCATGGTGTTGATAAGTCATCATGTTAGTATTTCATTGTTCAGATAGAACATTTTTGTTTTCTTATTGTTGGTGACTCACCCATCGATGACTCACTTTATATTATTCTGAGTATTAACATTTCCACCCCTGTTATGTTTTTCTCTGTTTAAATTTAATAAATAAACTCATAGTCATTTTCAAGTTTATCACCCCCAATTTCAAAGGGGAATTATTCAACGAAAATTAATTCCAACATGTGAAATTTCCAAGACATGTTTTCAAACGATGATTCGACATTCATGTACATAGATATGGTCTCCCTAATTTTATTATCTAGACACCTCTTAAGATGAGATCTTCTTTTACTTCTTCAATTTCATTTCTATTGGTGCTCTTAGATCATTCCTCTTAGGACCAGTCATGCACCTATTATACTGCCCTTGATACTCATCCTTCATGGAGTTAGTCTTACAAGTTTCACCCATCCACTATTCATGGTTCAAGGAGGATCTTTGATCCCTTGATCAACATGTAGGGACTTTGTTTTTTTCACTTTAATTATGCATCATGCAGGTGGTGGGGGGGTTATTAATGGTTCATTATAATTAATGGCTAGATATTCTTTTTGAAATGATAATTAAACATGAATTAAATAGGATCTAAAGATAACATGTGTAATTGAAATAATTTTTAAGGTGGGGTTTGATGTTGGTCACCCATTTTATTTTTTATCAATTATTCTAATATGGTTATTTGGGTTATATGCCTTCCGAAAATCAAGGATGTTGGTGGCCTATTCTTATGCACTAGTGGTGTTTTGTTTTGTTGGGATGTTTTGATGCACATATGTATCATGAAATATGATTAATCATGTATAATCATATAAATAAATATATTCCCCAAGTTCAAACCTATTATGAGATCACCACAGTTGAAGTGCACTATGTTGAATTTGTTGTCAATGAGGTATGTTGTTGTCAAGGAATGAATGGATGGATGTCAAGGTGTTTCAATATGTGAATGGCAATGGATGTGATGGTGTTGGTGAGGAAAGGAGAATGGCCATGGCACTAAGATGCATGTCACTTAGGAGATTCACTAAGTGACATAGGATGTTGTGGTTGAAACATTCTCATACAGTATCAGACGATTGTAGAACTGATCTTAATGTTTCAATACTTGTATCAAGATGATACTAAGTGACAACACATGAAGAATGAATGATGATGGAGCATCAGTACATCAGATGATTGATGACCTGATCTTTAAGTTCAAAGAACTTGTATCAACTGGATACAAAGTCACAACACTGATAGAAGACCATGCATTGTATTGACAATGCATGAGGAGATGAGGAGAACCATCCACAACTCCTAAGTGGATGAAGTGGTACTAATGAATTCCATGCACTATCACTTAGTGCATGTGAATTTGAAGAAGATCCAACTTGATCTCTGATTGGATCAATGAAGAACATTGAAGAAAAAATTGATCCAAGTGATTCGGTTGAAGGAAAAACCTTCTACATTTCCCTCCTAAGTGAAGATTAAATGTTTAAGAGGAATGGAGGAATTCTTAAGAAGAAGAGAAGAGAATAAATGAAGAAGAAGAGTTGTGGCATTTGGCATTTGAACTTGGTCACTTTTTTTATACACAAAGGACTTGTTCTATACTTAAGCAAAAAATTAGGCCAGCCAAGGCCAGCCCACGAGTTCAACCCCACGGCTCATGTGGGCACTAGGCGCCACACCCATGGGGGAACTCATGGTGCAAGCACAGGGCGGTAGGGCTACACAGGGGTGTCACGCCCGCGCGGCAGGGGCGCATGAAGCGCGCCCGGAGTGCATGGCGGGTGCTAGGAGCGCGCCCGCAGGCGGCGTGAGTGTGGGCGCGGAGCGCGCCTGCAGGGAGAACTCAGCGCGGGGCGGCACCGAGAGGGGAGTAGATTCAATTGTGGAATGGATGGCAGCAGATGTTTGATAAACCGCGGAAAAACAGGCCACAGATTAGATGTGGGATGCGGAATTTTTCCGCGGAGCGAATCCCAGCCGCATGATTGGTCACGCGTGCGATCCGAGTCGCTCATCTAATCACGCCATTCGCGATCTGATCCAGGCCGTCCGAGGTTATTTGATCACCTGATCTGAAGGCTCCCCGTCCGTCTTCAACCTTGATCTCGCTTGAAGCCACCCGCAAGCCTCCGACGAACCAGGCGCCATCCGAGGGATGATTTCGAGATTTCGGCCACCTCCAACGAAGATGAAGACACCATTGAGTTCGTCTGGCCCAATTGAACCTAACCATGAAATAAAATAAGAATGCATGCAAGGTAATGAGGATTTCGAACAAGGATGAGGAAAAACGAAGTTGCCGAGGCCATGTGGTGTTCGTGTTTTGCATGGGATGGCCAAAACAGAGGCCGTGCATGCGTTCTAAATCGCATGCACGAGGAGGAATGAAAGAGGATGATAATGCCGCGTGAAACAGCGAAGGAAAACAAGACATGGAGAAACTCTTGAAGATCCGAAATCTTCGGTGATTCGATATTTATCATGTGGATGGATAGAGGCATCCCTCTGTATATATAAGGAGAGCTCGAGGCTCTCATTGAGTCTGCTGATCTGTGGAAAACTCGAAGTCCCGTGAGTGCCGTATGTGCCTCGATAAGTTTTGAAGCCACCGCGCAAATACCACTTGTGTGGCTGAGTCCCATTCGCGCTACCTCTTTGAGAGATAAGAAGAAGGAGGAGGAGGAGATCCCTGCACTCCTATCCCTTGCGCGGTAGGAAGACCCGAGGCGCAAGCATCTTGCGGGCCCCCGTGTTTTGTTGAGGCTTGCGCGACCGAGTGTACCTTTTCACTTGCGCTCTCGAGCCGCTTGCACCGAGTGCTTGCGCGCTGCATACCCATTGTGCGCCGCTTGCCCCGAGGACCTTGCACGCCTTATCCAGTGTGACCCTGCGCAGCTGTGAATAGAGGAAGGCCGCACCCCTTGCGTGCCTATTTTGAAGGTGGAGTTCGGGCAGTGTGTGCACAAGAAGTGGGAGGCAGAGACCATTGTGTCTCTAGTGCCCAAGGAGAACCGAGGCTTTTCCTTGAGTGTATACCAAGTGATATACCCTTTCTTTTTGTGTGCAAAAGGAACAAAGAACCAAGTGGCCGAGACTTACACTTAAATGAACTAAGACTAAATGAGTTGGTCGTAGCCTTGGGTGTGCGCAAGGAGGAGAATAGGCCAAGTCTCAAGTGTGTGCAAATTGAAACAAGTGTGTGCAAAAAGACAACAGGGCCGAACCTTAGTGTGTGTGGAAACTAAAGTGTACACACTAAGAAGAAAGAGAAGAGGACTCTCACACTATTGTAGAACACACAATCTAAGTGTGTAGACAAATTGAATAAAGTGTGTGATGTTTGAGAAGTTGGTGTGTGCTTAAAGTGTTAACCCCTTTGTGGGTCTACTGCACCAAGAAGAGGAAAGGGGAAGTTCATGCATGCATGCATTCACATGCGCACGTAATCAAAGTTCATATCAGTGAGTGTGCATTTGAGTTGACCAAGACCAGAGGATCTTGAAGAAATTGAGAAGGTCATGCAATCAGTGCATGAGGATTCAGAGTTGCCATGCATTCAGTGCATGATGTTGTTTTGAAGTGAGACTAGACCAGACTGAAGTTAGAGATATCAGTTGTCTGAGTTTTCAGTGATTGAGAAGATCCTGATCAACAAAAGTAATTAGAAGTTGTGAGCAAGACCAACAGACCTTATTAGAGGCTGTTGAAGATTCTTGAAGTAAGAGGCCAGTTCATCCTTAGAAGAAGGTGATAAAGCCTGAGCAAGACGAGAATACTTGTTCATCACAAGTGAGCAGAGGTACAGAGCAAGGCCAACAGCATTTATCCCAGGCTGCTGAGGATACTTGAAGAACATAAAAAGGAGAAGAGCTACTCGTATGACTCGAGGAGCCAGGAGAAGCCCCCTGTGAGACTCAGGGTGGAAGAAGTCTTCAGTGGGATTCTGGAGCAGGCCAGTGGGACTCTGGTAACACTATGGGACGCAGTATAAAGACCCTCATGTGGGACTCAGGAGAGAAACAGTGGGACTCTGTATCGACCATTGTAATACTAAAAGATTATAATGGGAGAAACCATGTTGGGGAGTATAACCAACATGGCAAGGACGTAGGCCTTTGGTGTCAAACCTTGTAAATCCTTGTGTCCTGCACCTTTACATTTACTGCATTACTCGAGGAAAGGCTGAGAGATACAAGAAGAGTGGATCAAGGCCTTAACAATCCATAGAGGTTTAATTGATAAAGAATCAATTAGTAAAAAGTTTTAAAGAATCACTGATTCACCCCCTCCCCCTCTCAGTGATTCACACTGATCCGGGAACTTCAATTGGTATCAGAGGGAAGGTTACCTCTAAAAGATCCAAGGGAGTCTATATGGAGGGCAGATTTGAGGAAATGAAAGAATAGCCTCCAATGGAGATATCTGCCAAGACTATGAAAAACAGAATGAAGAAACAGGCAAAGAAGATGAAGAAGAAGGTTGTTGCAATCAGAGAAACTCCTTCTATGGAAAGAAATGTGAAAGTCACATCAGATGAAAATTCCTTTTATCATTCTTCTGATGAAGCCGTCTCTAGTTGTGATGAAGATTGAAGAAACAATGATCTTCTAAATTCAATCAAATATCTTCAGAAGACAGTCCCCAAGGAAGTGGAAATGTGTATAGCTACAGGCATCCTTGATCTTCAAGAAGAAAAATTATAGCTAGAAGATGAAGCCAATTCTCTGGAAGTCCAATTGGCAAAAAGGTTTGGCATAACCAACACTCTCCAAAAGCTGGTGAATGCCAAGGATGAAACGGTTTCCCTTTGCAATGAAAGATATGAAGACACTACTGAAGAATTGCAAAGAATACATTTTGAGAAAGAAATCATTAAGACAATGGTCAAAGAAGTTTTCCATGCACTGGAAAAATTTCACAGAGTTTCAATGGTTGTCAAAGATGCTCAACTAGAAGAGAAAGTCAAAAGGGTGAAGGAGTTAGACAATTCATTGCTAGAAATTAAGAATGTGCATGAAGGCCAGATGAAACAGCTGGAAGAAAAATGGGAAGGAAGGCTAAGAGATGTTGTGGATGAGAAGAACTCCCTCAACATGAAATTCTTAGAACTAGAGGTGATATTGAAAAATCTGCAATCACCCAAAGCTGAAACCTCCCATTCAGCTGATAGAAGAAATGTTGCTACTCAAGTATGCATTGAGCAGGATGATTCTAAAATAAAGACATCCTCTAATAAAAGGGCAACAACTTCTAAAAATAAGGTACCATCCATCCCATCTTGTACTAATGCTTCTAATTGTGTTTCCACAAAAAGTGCAGGATGGAAGAATAATTCCAAACAAGTATGGATGAAGACAATGAAGAAAGAAAGCTCTCCTGAAGCAGCACAACAATTCAAGACAAGTACCCTACAATCAGAAGGAATCAAAAAGTCAAGATTTGTGGGTCAATGTTGGTGTTGTATCAAGTATGGGCATTGTGCAAAGGATTGTTGGTACAATCCACTGAATGCTAAAGCACAAAGGAATCCCATGCCTAGGGGGAGCAAGCCAGAAGAAAAGAAGTAGCATCCACAGGTCCAGAGAAATCTGTTTACTGCAAATAAATTTTGATTACTTGACAACATCTGGGATGATTGAAAAAGTGGTCAAAAAGATACATGTCAATCTCCAACTGTATCCAGAGCTCAAAAGAAGAAAAGATCACAGAACCTGGCTCAGAAAGAATCCTTGGGAAGCAAGTAGAAGAAAGCTGAAGATGCTCCCAAGAAGATTATGAAAAAGTAAGATAAGACCTTGGAGTCTAAATCCAAGAAGGGTGATGCATCCAGAAGGACCACCAAGAAGAAATTCTTCTACTATGGAAAGAAAGGACATATCATGGATCTTTGTAAAGAAGCCATGAAATTCAATAGAGGCAGACTAGACTCAAACAGACGATCAATCCAAAAGAAACAGAAGGGATTGATTGAAAACAAGTTGCCTAAGAAAGGTAGCTTGACAGCATCAAAAGAACCATGTGGAACTTCCAGAACTGAGGCCACACTTCCAAACGATTTGTTAGTCATATGGAAAAATCAGTTGCAACTTTCCAAAGATCTGCAAAGAGCTGAAGATGAAGTTATGGCAATTGCTAAGGCAAAAGGAAAGAAAAAGATTTCACATGACGATCATGTTCTGTGTGTGAGGTTCAATCAAGTTGGACATACTAGTGATAAATGCATGATATTCATTCCAGCTCAGAAGGGATTCATCAAAAGAATGAAGATTTCACTAGGAGACTCTAGTGCTCAGAAGGCACCTAGAAATACAGGAGTCACACACAAAGAAGTTAAAGAGGTGTTGCGATCCACACTAGAACAAACATCATTGAAGATCAAATGTGCAAGTGTGAAGAATGGTGAAAATGGGACATCTCGGTTGAGAGAATCTTCTCAACCTTGTTGTTCACATTGATGAACCAAGGAGGTTCCATATTCTTCCCTAATCACTTGTATTTACATGTGCTAACATTACATGGAATTGAAGATGATGATCATTCTCAACTGGAGGATGGTTTGGACAGAATGGAGTGCACCCCTTGAGGGGGAGCCAATCTGGAGAAGATGGTATTCTAAGATTTAATATCATCTTAAGAAAAGCTGAAGGTATTCCAATCATACTTTCATCCCTTGTTTCTTAATTGTATTCATCATGACAATTAAGGGGGAGTATTGATTGAAGGAAAATGGTTGAAAGGGGGAGCTTTATCTTTGCACTGAACTTTATAATGATTTTTGTGAAGTATGTGCAGGATTTAGAAATTTATTTTTATATCTGAAAAATTTCAACCCCTTGGAGCATGATCTCACATGTATAGTGAATGTTGAACAGCATTGAGTACCTTGGTTACATCACTCCTGTTTTCTACACCGGGTTAGCCCAAGTAGACTTAGAGATGATTTACTAAAGGTTCTTTTCTAAAGAGAACATGTGACATCATCCCTCTCTCAGTTTTTTTCAAGAAAATACTTTTCAAAGGGAGGAAGCGATATTTTGAAAATGAACCACACCACACCATTGCATTAGGTTGCCAATAAGGGGGAGAAATATTGTCACACATATTGACCCATTCATATGTGCTCTAGTGTATTGCCAACAAATACAAAGGGGGAGATTGAAGTGCACTATGTTGCATTTGTTGTCAATGAGGTATGTTGTTTTTAAGGAATGAATGGATGGATGTCAAGGAGTTTCAATATGTGAATGGAAAAGGATGTGATGGTGTTGGTGAGGAAAGGAGAATGGCCATGATACTAAGATGCATGTCACTTAGGAGATTCACTAAGTGACATTGGATGTTGTGGTTGAAACATTCTCATACAGTATCAGACGATTGTAGAACTGATCTTAATGTTTCAATACATGTATCAAGATGATACTAAGTGACAACACTTGAAGAATGAATGATGATGGAGCATCAGTACATCAGATGATTGATGAGATGATCTTTAAGTTCAAAGAACTTGTATCAACTGGATACAAAGTCACAACACTGATATAAGACCATGCATTGTATTGACAATGCATGAGGAGATGAGGAGAACCATCCACAACTCCTAAGTGGATGAAGTGGTACTATTGAAGTCCATGCACTATCACTTAGTGCATGTGAATTTGAAGAAGATCCAACTTGATCTCTGATTGGATCAATGAAGAACATTGAAGAAATAATTGATCCAAGTGATTTGGTTGAAGGAAGAACCTTCTACATTTCCCTCCTAAGTGAAGATTTAATGTTTAATAGGAAAGGAGGAATTCTTAAGAAGAAGAGAAGAGAAGAAATGAAGAAGAAGAGTTGTGGCATTTGGCATTTGAACTTGGTCACTTTGTTTTTACACAGAGGACTTGTTCTATACTTAAGCAAAAAATTAGGCCAGCCCAGGCCAGCCCACGAGTTCAACCCCACGGATCATGTGGGCACTAGGCGCCACACCCATGGGGGAACCCATGGTGCAAGAAAATGGCGGAAGGGCTACTCAGGGGTGTCACGCCCGCGCGGTAGGTGCGCATGAAGCGTGCCCGGAGTGCATGGTGGGCGCTAGGAGCGCGCCCGCAGGCGGCGTGAGTGTGGGCGCGGAGCGCGCCCGCAGGGAGAACTCGGCATGGGGCGGCACCGAGAGGGGAGGAGATTCAATTGTGGCATGGATGGCAGCGGATGTTTGATAAACCGCGGAAAAACCAGCCGCGGCTTCGATGTGGGATGCAGAATTTTTCCGCGGAGCAAATCCCAGCCGCATGATTGATCGCGCGTGAGATCCGAGCCGCTCATCTAATCGCGCCATTCGCGATCTGATCCAGGCCGTCCGAGGTTATTTGATCACCTGATCTGACGGCTCCCAGTCCGTCTTCAACCTTGAGCTCGCTCGAAGCCACCCGCGAGCCTCCGACGAACCAGGCGCCATCCGAGTGATGATTTCGAGATTCCGGCCACCTACGACGATGATGAAGACACCATTGAGTTCGTCTGGCCCAACTGAACCTAACCATGCAATAAAATAAGCATGCATGCAAGGTAATGAGGATTTCAAACAAGTCCGAGGAAAAACGAAGTTTCCGAGGCCATGTGGTGTTCTTTTTTTGCATGGTATGGCCAAAACAGAGGCAGTGCATGCGTTCTAAATCGCATGCACGAGGAGGAATGAAATAGGAAGATAAAGCTGCATGAAACAGCGAAGGAAAACAAGATTTGGAGAAAATCATGAAGATGCGAAATCTTTGGTGATTCGAGATTTATCACGCGGATGGACAGAGGCATCCCTCTGCCTATATAAGGAGAGCTCGAGGCTCTCATTGAGTCTGCTGATCTGATGAAAACTCGAAGTCCCGTGAGTGCCATATGTGCCTCGTGAATTTTTGAAGCCACCGCGCAAATACCACTTGCGTGGCTGACTCCCTTTTGCGCTACCTCTTTGTGTGGCAATAAGAAGGAGGAGGAGGAGATCCCTGCGCGCCTATCCCTTGCGTGGTAGGAAGACCCGAGGTGCAAGCATCTTGCGCGCCCCTGTGGTTTGTTGAGGCTTGCGCAGCCGAGTGAACCTTTGCACTTGCGGTCCCGAGCCGCTTGCACCGAGTGCTTGCGCGCCGCTTACCCATTTTGCGCCGCATGCACCGAGGACCTTGCACGCCTTGTCCAGTGTGACCCTACGCGGCTGTGAAGAGAGGAAGGTCGCACCCCTTGCGTGCCTATTTTGAAGGTGGAGTTTGGGAAGTGTGTGCACAAGAAGTGTGAGGCAGAGACCATTGTGTCTCTAGTTCCCAAGGAGAACCGAGGCTTTTCCTTGAGTGTATGCCAAGTGATATACCCTTGCTTTTTGTGTGCAAGAGGAACAATGAACCAAGTGGCCGAGACTTACACTTAAATGAACTAAGACTAAATGAGTTGGTCGTAGCCTTGGGTATGCGCAAGGAGGAGAATAGGCCAAGTCTCAAGTGTGTTCAAAGTGAAACAAGTGTGTACAAAAAGACAACAAGGCCAAACCATAGTGTGTGTGCAAACTAATGTGTACACACTAAGAAGAAAGAGAAGAGGACTCTCACACTATTGTAGAACACACAATCTAAGTGTGTAGACAAATTGAATAAAGTGTGTGAAGTTTGACAAGTTGGTGTGTGCTTAAAGTGTTACACCCTTTGTGGGTCTACTGCACCAAGAAGAGGAAAGGGGAAGTGCAAGCATGCATGCATGCACATGCGCACGTAATCAAAGTTTAAATCAGTGAGTGTGCATTTGAGTTGACCAAGACCAGAGGATCTTGATGAAATTGAGAAGGTCATGCAGTCAGTGCATGAGGATTCAGAGTTGCCATGCATTCAGTGCATGAAGTTGTTTTGAAGTGAGACTGGACCAGACTGAAGTTAGAGATATTAGTTGTCTGAGTTTTCAGTGATTGAGAAGATCCTGATCAACAGACATAATTAGAAGCTGTGAGAAAGACCAACAGGCCTTATCAGAGGCTGTTGAAGATTCTTGAAGTAAGAGGCCAGGTCATCCTTAGAAGAAGGTGATAAAGCCTGAGCAAGACGGGAAGACCTATTTATCACAAGTGAGCAGAGGTACAGAGCAAGGCCAGCAGGCTTTATCCCAGGCTGATGAGGATACTTGAAGAACTTAAAAAGGAGAAGATCTACTCGTATGACTCGAGGAGCCAGGAGAAGCCCCCTGTGAGACTCAGGGTGGAAGAAGTCTTCAGTGGGATTTTGGAGCAGGCCAGTGGGACTCTAGTAACACTGTGGGATGCAGTATAAAGACCCTCCTGTGGGACTCAGGAGAGATACAGTGGTACTCTATATCGGCCATTGTATTACTAATAGATTATAATGGTAGAAACCATGTTGGGGCGTATAACCAACATGGCAAGGACGTAGGCCTTTGGTGTCGAACCTTGTAAATCCTTGTGTCCTGTGCCTTTACATTTACTGCATCACTCGAGGACAGGCTGAGAGATACAAGAAGAGTGGATCAAGGCCTTAACAAGCCATAGAGGTTTAATTGATAAAGAATCAATTAGTAAAAAGTTTTAATGTATCACTGATTCACCCCCTCCCCCTCTAAGTGATTCACACTGATCCGGGCACTTCACCAGTTATATTAATGTGGAAGTTATAAAACCCATGTATGATTTTTTATATATATTTTGTTTGATTGTTTTATTTATGTGACATGTGTTCTTTTCATGGTTATGTGGTCTTGATATGTGTGGTTGTACAAGGGGGTTGTTTGTGTCTTATTATGATATATTAACTGATAGTTTAATGGATGAACTTGTAGCCAAGTGAACTTACTTTTTATTGTGTTGTGGTTTTGAAGCGATGTTAGGAAGTGGGATCACGATTTGTTTATGGACTTTTTATGTAGTGGTACAACATCTGGGAATTTTTGGGCCATAGAGATGTATAGATGAGTTGTGAGAGAAGGAATGAGAGGTATTTTTAAAACAATTATAGTTAGAAGTAGTTTACTGTGGATGTGCAGTGGGACTGCATGTATGGTTTTTTGATGATGGAAAATGAATAATATAGTAGATGTAGTTCATTCTTGGCAGTGTTTGTTGTATGGTTGTGAATATAAGGGTAGCAAAAAATATGGTGTTGGTGTTGGTTTGTTTTCTTTTCATGTGAAACTTATAGGTTGGGGATGGGTGTTCGATTACACACACACAAACACACACACACACACACACATATATATATTATAGATCCTTGTGATTCCTATACACAATCCACCCTTATTGAGATCCATGTGTCAAACACCCCCATCTCAAGGGGGAGGGTGTCTTTACCAACATCCCAGTTACAGGAATGATGAATGGTTACATACATTATTCCTCATACACTCTTTTGGGATCTTATAGCATGGGGCCACTTAGGTATTCTGTAGTGGCTTGATGCATACCATTGTCCCAGATTCTTTTGGATAAGGATTGGTCTGGACAAGGGGATCATATTTCTGAAGGCCACGTAAGTTTTTCCAATATATCCTTATGATAAGGCCAAAGTTTCTTCTAGAATGGGGTGTGGTTGTTGAGGAATATGTGTCTTCATGCGTGGTGTGTGGTTGTTGTGGTGTACGTGTCATCAAATGTGGTTTTGTGCAGATTGTGGCCCAAGTGTGTGCGGGAAGGTTATGGAAGTTGGATTGCATGTGGGATGAGTGGTTGTGTCAAGTTGTCAGATCATTAGTAATGAGCTGTTAACCAGTGGAAAATATGTGTGGTGTACCAAAATATCAATGTGATTATATTATTTTATTACCTGACTTGTGTTGCTTCTATGAGTGTTCCATAGTGATGTTGGGATGGTTAGTATTCCTTGGAAGATGCTTGAGGTTCAACTGTTCACTGATAGGGACATCAGTATATTCCTTCTGTTGTGAATGAGTAGCTTTAGTTTCCCTACTAAGTATAATTTTATTCTCACCGTACGTTCGTAAAACTATTTTTGGGTTTCCTAGATAAAAATAAAGACCATGTTAGACGTTACTAGATCAGGCATTGGATTGTTGTTTTTTCTTCTTTGTTTTTAATCTCATGGTAAATTATTTTGGAGTTTTTTCATACTTTTCAATAGATTCAATTTTGAATGTGAATGTGGTAATGGATTCTTTAATTTAAATTTATCACTAGTCTATGTGGTTGATGGGAATTATCATCTTATCTCTCGATATTGTTCTATAAAAAGGTTATGGCCTTATAAATATTGTGAGATTCTAAAACCTTGGAGATTGTCTCCACTCTGTGTCCTAATGAAGGTAATAATGGGGGGGGGGTTATTTTCCCTTCTTTGACATGTGGATGGAATGATGGGGCCCTTTTCCATCCCTTCCATCAACATTAATAATGCGGGTTGTGACAACAAAACTATATCACTTATCATTGATATTTGTACCATTTATTAGAAATCTTACAAATACCCATTAAAAAAAATATAAATAACACTTATTTAATGAATAATGTTTCCTATAATAATAATTTGATTACTATACAACTTCATCATTATAATATTTTAATCCCAAAATATGTTTACATTAAATCATTACACTTCAATGATTAAAATTTCATTACTACTTTATTGGATTATGAGATAGCCATTCGATTAGGATAATGAATTAGAAAATTCTCATTCCCCACACACACAATTCATGAACCCTAAATGAAACCATGGGATGCAGTTTATATCCTAACATTGATTAGAACATTATTCGAGGAAAATAATTTTAATTATGACTTTATTTTCACTATATAGAATATCTCCTTATCCCGTTGAGTAAATTAAAATTGTGATTCCCCCAGAATTATATACACATAAGAATAAAATGTTACATACAAACATGCTATTAAAGAATAATAATATTATTTTATATTATTCATTTATAAATAATCATAGTTTTAGGTTTGAAAAGTTTATTTTAAGATACTTTGTAAGATATTATCACGTGGTTTTTCTTTCCATCTATCAAATTCATTTTCATTTATGACAAAATTCATTGCATTATTCATAACATTTAATATTTACAAAATCCCTTCTAATCTATTTGAATGATTATAACAAAAAAAAACATATTATGGGAAACAATAATCATTATATGAAATTATATTACCCTGAAAAGTAATTCATATGATTCGGAAATATAGAATTATTCTTCTTCAATAAACTACACATTATTTATACACAAAAAAATCCATCCTTGTTACTAATTCAAAACATTTATAATGTCTCAAAATGAAAATAGTAATTAACCAAAATATATCCTCTATTAGTTTCTAGACATACCTAACGTATTAGGAACACTTGTTAATGGCCAAATAAAATCATTTTATGATCCAACCCTCAAATTTAAGATTTAATTCCCCATTGAAAATATGTTCCTTGGATGAATAAAGATTCTAGTATCGAAACATGGATGTAATTTTTATAAACCACATAATATATATGTTAAATAAACTCAAGATTTTATCTTTTAATTAGAATTATTCCTCATGATTAAAAAATTTTCTTCATAATAATAAAAAATAACTAAAACATATTTTTATAACTCTTGTGATATTAATAAAATTTAAAATCATTTATTCTAAACATTATTATATATATATTAATTACATATCAATAAATTCAATTAAAGAAGTGTAATTGATTATTTTATGTATAAACTGGAAACAGAAACAGTTGGAATATAAATTATCTACATCATCTTAAACCTTGGTCAATAAAAAAATAAATATTCTTAGACATATCATACATAATATATTAATTTATATCCTGGGGAAAAAGAAACAAAATAATATGTAAGATCTGATTACAAATAAGGGAAATCAAGGGAGATAAAAATTAATGATAATATACAATCCTGTAACGCGAAGAAAGAAAAATAACTAGATACAGACAATTATAAATAATTCCTAATATTTTAGAATTATTTATAAATCTCACATGTTTATAGAAGATCATAAGAGTAAAATCTTAAGAGAATAAATGATGATTATATTGCATATCATATCATTAGAATAAAAACATTTAATAATATTTTTCCTAAAAAGTGTGGAATTATAATAATCAATTAAAAATTATGTCAATAATCCTTATAATGACATTAACAAAAATTTATTCTTGTGATGAAAACATAACCACCAACTTTCAGCATGGGATAGCCTCACATGTATCTTCTATTAGGCTATAAAAATCAGGTCATATACCAAATTTTTTGTTTAAGATAACCATACATATACTATTGTAGCTCATAATAATAAATATATATGTCATAAATTGTAGGTATATAATATACTAACCAATGACATAATCATTATAAACTAGAATATATAGAAAATGGTTATGAAATTATTTATTAATTAATCATATTTTATCCCATTTATAATAAAACATGTCTTATAATAAATTCTTCATCTTTAAAAAAAACTAATAAAAAAATATTGATTGTATCATATGATCAGATCTATAGTGAATCATACGTAACATCAATGGAATTTGTAGAAGATATATAGTTTTTTAAATGAAATCATACATATTTCATGGGGAAAATACCCTTTTCATTTTTTAATAATTTATATTTAATATAATATAACAACTTTTAAATAAATATATTCTAATTGAATATAAATAAGTAAATATTTATATGATTCCTTAACTAAATGGGTTTTAATGATATTGATGAAAATAATACATATAGTATATAAGTAAATTAATATTCCTTTTACCCCTTAGGAAAAAAAAATAATAAAATCACTTATAAAATGACACGTATATTCCATTTCACAATTATATAGGAATCCAAAAATGGAAGAAAATGAATTTAATATATAAATATAATATAATAAATATTAATAAAAATGTAATGAAAATGTGGACACCAAATAAAATAATTCAATTTTTTTTAATATTAATTATTGTGTTTCTCATATAAGTTATATTTATCCATTTATAGTCTTTTCATCTTAGTGATAGTTTTATAAATTCAAAAAAAATATTTATGATATAAATATACTATATATTAATAATATATATATATATATTTAAACCCATGTATAAAGGGTATTGATAAAAATGACTTCCATAATTTATACAGATATTAGTGAACACATACTCAAGAATGATGGTTTCATTTTCTAATTAAAATAAAAAATTTAAGAAAAATTATACTTCATCATTGAATAATTACAATAAAATCAGAAATATATCTGTGTATATGGATGTATGTATGAATGTATGAAATTCATAATTATTTCCATAATTGATATATGGTAATAGATAATAATTTTTATATCAACAAAGAGGTAGTATTCAATATAATATCCAGAGTGATTAATTCCATTTCAATTTGATTTAATGAAAGTAGAAAAGGGGTAAATATAATAATAAAAACATCTTAGTTGGTTGATGTTATTAAATTTTTAATTTTTTGATCATAATAAATTATTTTAATTATATATAATAATAAATCAGTGATGGATGATTTGGGTAAGATGATTACATCTTCCAAAAGTGTCTTCCATTGTCTTGTGCATAAATCCTTCTTAGGATGGCCATTATAGAATATTTGTAGGTCTAGGATGATGGGATAAATCATAATAGAATATAAAATTTGGTTTCTTCAATTATATAATAATAATTTTTTTTTCAATGATAGGAGGATCCCGTTTATATTTTAGAAGAGAAAACACATTGAATTAGATGAAATATTTTAATTTAATTTACTTATTTGTAAATAATATTTCTTCTAGGATAATATGGATGAAAAATAAGAATATTATGTGATCAAAATATAATTATCCAACTAAAAATAGTTATTCATATTGTGCATTTTAATCTTTGAATTTTGGATTAACCCCATCCTTAACAATTTTTTCCATAATTTTATTTATATATTTCTAGCTTTTTATGGTCATTTATTTACCTATAAAAAATATATGCCTCTCAAATGGTCCATGATTGTAATTTCCTACCATTATATATCACTATCATCTTCCTAATGCTTTTTTTATTTTTAAATTATTAAGTAAAATATTAATTTACAAAAATTATCATTAACGTCATTTTTGGAAGTATTCATTGAATTTGACATTAATCCTATCGATATAAAAAATTATTTAGAATATAAACTCTCTATCCCATAATTATAAATTAATATTATTCAAAATAATCATGGAACACTAATATTGATATAAATATTTCTCTTATAATAATTTCCAAAAAAATTAATTTAATCTTTCTATTATATTCACAAGAAATGAGTCAGAATTTATTATTTGTTTGCTGTAAATATAATATCACTAAAAATTATATATAAAATACCATTATTAAATTATATTATCTATATTTAGAATAAAATTTTAAATTCATTAAAACTAATTTTTATAATTTTTTCAACTTATATGTGATGTTAATTCTTCGAAAATAATATTTTTCATTTATCATTGGATTAAAATAATACAAATGTAATAATAAATGCAATGATGAAATAAATTTCCTTATCATCATATATAGTATTAAATTAAAAAATTAAAATCTTTATATAGGCAAAAACAATTTTAAGGTAATTTAAAAATCCTAAACCCAATGTTTTAACAATTTTTTTCAAGTTTTACCATTAGTGAGGTGGAAAATCATTTCCAAGGTTACATTTCATATTGAAGATCAATAATAGTAAAAAATTTACAACTATGAACCTCTAAATTCATAAAATGAATATATTTTAAAATATTAAAATTTTCTATGTTGTTAATATATATATATATGCAAAAAAAATGAATGAAAACACATAATTTATGAAATCTATTTTAAGCCAAAAATTGGACTTAAAACAAATTTAAGTGGGTTGGTGAGTCATATTTCATTTCTTATATTACCTATAATTAAATGGTATTATATTTTGATTAATATAATTTTAAAAACATATTGTTTCATTAAATATATTTTATTTGGTGAAACCGAATTACAATTTTACAAAAAAAATTAATCACCATTCATAGAAAAATAAATATATTCATAATATAATGAAAACATCATAGTATTAAAATGGAATTATTATTTAAATATTTATCTTAATTTCTTAAAATATTTTTTTTTATTTTTATAAATTAAATATCATTTTTATGTATAAAATTCAATAAAATCCTCTTTTGAAGAAAATATATTTATGAACCCTAAAATTAAATTTAAAAAATATTCAACTCATTTTTTATGAAAAAATAAATAAAATTTTTATTACGTAAAACCTATATATATATATATATCATAATTATTTTTACTGTAAATATATAAAATATAATTTCATTATTATGACATAAACATTTATGAAATTGTATTTTTATATTATTACATAGTTTGATAAAAGATAAAACTTGAAATTTAACCAATTTACGAGGATTAATAATAATTTAAAAAATAGTTGTTTTGTATAAAATAAAATCATAAAAAATAATCATTAATAAAGAAAAAAATTATAATAGAAATAATATAAAAATTAAAATGTGGAATAATAATAAGATATTTGAAAATATTATGAGAAACCACATTATTTTTTCAACACCCGAAGACATTACATATAAATTTATTTTAAAGTAGCCTTTATTTCCTAGATAGCTTTTAATGAAAGTTACATTAGGTTGAAAAAATTGTTTAGTCACACAAATCACAGTAAATTTACAATTAATTTAACACTTTTAGATAACATATTTGAAAAAATAAAAGTCATTTTTGAAATATCCATATAATAATTAACATTGAGTGATATTTCTGGTTTTTAATGAAAAGTGTGGTTTTTTTAACGAATAATGAAATATATTGAATTTTAATTAAAATAGTTTTTATAATTTATAATTATAAATAATGTTCTCATTTTTTTATAATGTATTAGTATTTCAAATTTATGTCAATAAATCTAATTGATGTCAATGGAATCATTTTACATTTATATTTTTTTATAAAAACATTGTTATATTTTGGGCATTTTATATTTAAAATCTTATTTTCTCATCATATTTGGAGGTTTATTTTTAAAATAAAAATTACCTATTTTTTTCATTTAATTTTGGAAATAATTTTTAATATTTTGAATCATAATAATTTAAAATTTAAAATTTAGTCAATTTAATTATTGAATAAATTTAAATTTTACAATATTAAAAATTAATTACCACGATTAAGGTAACAATGATTTTTCTTGGGTGTTAAATTTAAATTATAAGTGTTAAAATGACCTAAAGTAAATATTAATTTTATGAAATTATTTTTATTATATATTTACAATTTTATTGTTTGAATTATAGAAATCCATCCCTTGTTTCCATTAAATATGACCCAGATAATATTTTATGTAATTAAATATAATAAAATTAACATTTCATAACATCAATAAATATAATTATCTTTTATAAATAAAAAAATATGTCTAGTTATATGCATTTATTGTAAAGATAAATAATTTTATATGTTGATAATTAATTTTAATTTTTTTTAGTTGACATAATTACTTTCAATTTAAAAGAAATGCCAAATTTGTAATTTTTTATATAATAATTAACTGTAATAAATGGTGAAAAGAAATAATGATATTGTTTAAAATTTATGAAATTATTATATTTCATTAATTTTATTTTTGTATTTAAATTTTCAAATATGTTATAAAATTATTAATGTGAATTCCAAAATTTTCATAATATTTTTAATTTGTATGAATAAAATAATATCAAAATTTTAAAATAATGTTATTATATAATAAATTATGTTTTATTAAATTACTTAAAATAGAAAAAATAATATATTATATAAATTAATATTAAATGTTTAACTAGTATAAAATTTTTCCCATTCACAGACCAATGCTTCATTTAGAATTTGTATATTGAACCCTAAATAGTTCAATCCCGATTAGAGTAGTTAAGGTTAAAGTGACCATGATGTGCTTAACATGGGACTGGGTAATAAATATTTTTCAAAACATATAGTATTTTAATTTAGTACATAACATAAAATATTTATAATCATTTGTTCCAAATTGTCTAATATATATCCGTTCAATTTATTATTAAATGATGAATTACACATCTAGGAAAACCTATAGGTTAATGAAACATAATTATAAAACATGTGTTTTATTGAGTGGAAGGGACACCCAAAGACATCTCAATTTTTTCCGTCAATAATAAAATTAATTTTTCTATATATTCTTCAACAAAGAACACAGATTTTACCATTCATTACATGTAATATTTACTTTCCTCATTGGATGGAATTATATACAAGATTATGTTTCACAAAAAAATGTATTATTAATTTTTTATATATAATAATGTATAACAAATACATTAAATTATTGGTTAGGAAAAGTATAAAATTTATTATAAAACTATATTCTTTAATTCAATTTTTACCAACTGATTATAAATGAATATAATGAAATAAAATTGAATATAATATAATTTTTTTTAATGTACAATGTGTATTCTCCCAATAGTGGAAAATATTAATAAATTAAATTAACTATAATAGTGAAATATATTCATTAAATATATACATTATATTGTTAATATATAATATTTTACAATTAACAAATATATTTTACAGGCATGAGAAAAGAATAAATCTAGATTTGTAATAAAAAAATTTATTTTTTTCCCAAGAGATATTTTGTAGCCTTTTAATGGTGCACATGTTTGGAAACTAAATTTTTACAATTTTATACAGATTATTTGAAAAAACAATATTTTCTTTTTAACTAAAACATTAAAAAAATCTTATCACAACTTTATTTGAAATTTTCCTAATAGTTTCATTTTTAATGAGTAGTAAATAATATAAAATTTAAATTAAAAACGGACTTCCATATAAATAATATTAATTGGAAAATTATTTTCTAAATTGGTTTTAAACATTAATTATTTGAATTTTAAATTTATTAATCTAATTTAGGTAATTTACATCAATTATATATTGAGTATTTATATGAAACAATTCCATATTTTGAACATTTTCAAATAAAAACCCCCTTTCGCATCTCGTCTGAATGATTAATTTTAAATTAATTTCCTCTCATCTGTTGATTCAAATTTTGAAAAATCAATTCAATATTTTTTCACCATAATTTATAATTTATATTATGGGGGAAATCCTTCTTTTCTAATATAAGTCAATGCAATTAGAAAAAGTATAGTTATTAAGGTGAAACTGAGTTTACATATTGGTTAATAATTAATAAAAAGTGGACAAATTACCTAGAAACATGTCCAATTTTTTTTCTAGAAATACTAATATCATATAATACCATGGATCAAAAATTTACCGTTATTGGAGGAACATTATGTTTGAGATACATCTAAATAGTGTTTAAATTTTTATAATTAAAAGAATACCACTCCTCCTACACTATAAAAATGTACTCACACCACTCACTTCATGACACATATTAATCAATTTTCATCATTAAAAAAATTCCTAAATATGCTCCAAAAATACATAACCTGTTCATATAATCCACTGTTTTGGATGAATGAAATCCAAGGGATAATATTTGTTTAAACTAAAATGAGTTACCTGAAGAGTATGTAATGATATTCATCAAGCTATTTTGTTTTATTTCATTATCCACCACTCTAATTAGACATATATATTCTTTATATAATAACTTATGTATCCTAAAATGGTAAGCTTTTTTATCTTGAGGGTGATAAAAAATGATTAAACATATCAATCAAATGGGATATGTGACCATCATTTGTGTATACTGTAGACTACGGCCTCATGAACCGATGTTGTTTGTTCTTTCAATACCAACAATAATTGTATGTAATAATTATGGATTTCGAGATTATATAAGATATATATATTTTTATTATTTTTATGTATATTTAATAATTATATAAAACATACATTTAAGCTTTATTTTTTTTGGGAAGATGATTACATCGTTTCTCGATGTTTAGACTATTCACTCCTCAATGTGATGTGATTCATTCAATCATTCATGGAATGTATTTATGGTTGGGGTAGAAAATATATTATTTATTAGACAAAAATATCATATGATAATTATATTAGAATATATATCATTTATTTTTTTCTATTAATATAAAAGGAAAATGAAACCATCGTTCATCTTTTTGTACGACCTAACCTCTCCATCAGTGGTGAGTTTTATTTCATATCACTAAATTTAATATATTACCCTAAATATTTATATAGGGAATATATATGATATTTATATAAATATTTTTAAATTATTTATAATATTAAATAATTATCTAATTAAAATTTATAAAATAAAAAGCCCCAACTTACTTCAAAAACTAGTAAACTAACACCTAAAATAAAAATAATAATTAAATATTATTAATAAACATGTAAAAAATTATTATAAAATAATTTTATATGATACCATTAATATAAGTATGGTTATATAATATTTAAATAACTTATTTATAATAATTATACATGATGATAAAGCATGTTCATCTAAAAGAGAGTGTTAGAGAATAGATTTAGTTTATATTTGTATTCAATCACGACAAACTTATTATTATGCTCAAATTCACATATATGTGGTGTAAATTCTATCCCATTGACATGTAATACAATAATTCAATTATTTTCCATTGAATTTTAATTTTTACATTGAAATAATTCCTCTAATATAGTTTAAATTAAATAATAATTTTTTTTAAATATTATTAAATAATCTCATTTTCTTATGTGATTTTTCCCTTTATCGATAAATAATAAAATTATTTTTAAAATCTTCCATTGAAATTAAATTTCTCTTAAAGATCCATTTTCTTATATGATGGATTTTATTATTTCATAAATTGTATTTCATTTTTTACATATGTTGTTTACATTGAATATTATTTGATTATATGGGAAAATACTGTTTAATCTATTATATTATTTAGTATGGATATTTGATGGGAATGTCCATGTTTATGAATTAACTCAATTATTTGATATATTATGAATTATTGGGACTGGTATGACTTGGTTTAGTGGAATGTTTAATCATTCCCCTTGATGAATTGATAGTCTTCGGGATAGAATTTATTTAGAAAATACCATTGTGTTTTCAACCAGTATGTTTTAAACTATATTTTAGAAGGTCCTAATAGTAGAGTGAATGTTGGCCCAACAAATCAGTTTTAACCATTATGTTTTAAACTATATTTTGAATGTTTATAGTGGTAATGTATCTATGTAATGAGGAAACAAGGTGTCCAATAATTAAACATTGATATTATTCAAATATTCAGTTACTATTATACAGAGGATTTTCAATATGAAAAAATATTTGCTTTCACTTTATTCTCAGCTTAATGATTAAATGAATTGTTTCTATATTTTTTCTACTCTATATTGTTTACATGACTTATTTTATGTTTATTGATTATATGATATTTATGTTCTAATAATTAGTTACCCATATTGATTGTTCTAAATGATTCATTATTTCATCCATTGTACTTTACCATTATTCATCATTTGAGATCAACTATATTTTTTTCTCTTCCAAATGATTTCATGAAGTGTACTAAGAATGTTATTTAAGGATACTCTTGGTTGAAGAATGATATTATTTATAAAAACATATATTTTATTTTTTTATTCATTATAATTACACAACTAGTTTGTAAATATAGTTTACCAAGACTAAAATACTAATCAGTCCATTGGAGTGAAATATCATGGTATCATATTGAAATGTAATGATATCCCAACTCTAGCTTCCGGAATATTGGTGTTGGTTTTCCACTATTCGTATAAGATAATGTTTAGTAAAATTATTCGAACTAGATATAGAAAAACATAAATCATTGAACATAACCATACAATATACATTCAGGATACTTATATAACAACAACAAAATGAATCCATTTTTATGATAATGAGTTTAGATATTTATATATATTTCAATTTTATTGAATTATATGACTAATTTCCAGATTCAGAAATATGTTATAAATTGTTGTGGACTTATCTCGTGTATTCTAAATTTTGAAATGGACCTTGGATTGAAGATGAGTTTCAATACTCATATCCAATGTATATATTTTGTAACTAATTAATACAATAAAACATGAATTATAACTATGTAGGTTTCAGATATATTAGATTAAATTTATACTGTTATTGAAATATTTCCTTTTTGAGTAGATCAAACTATTCCATAGTGAGATTCTCTATATATAGGATCTCTTTTTGAGAGAAAATACTACTTTTTTTATTGGGACCACTAATATGATTGTACATTACAAATAGATTAAGTCTCCAAAGAATATGTATATTGTAAAACCCAGATATTTTTTCAAATTACTTTTTAAAATATAATTTTAACTTTTTTCATTTAATGAAACAATGGATATAGTTCATATTATATTAATTCCTTATGTTTGGATTTCTATACATTAAAATCCAAATTATTCATGTAATATACACAACAAAACTATTATCTTCCACTACATTGAATATCATGGTTATGTTTCATAATATGCATCAATAACTTTTCTCGATGTCTTACATAACATATAGGATGAATGTTTACCTAAAAATAATATTTTTCTTACACATGATTATTTAATATAATTATACATAGCCTAGACTTTAAATTATAGGTAATGAATATTATTACCTAATTTATGAAAATATATTGTTTACACAATTTTACTTGAATTCATAGGATACCAATTAACAAGATAGTAATATGCAAGTTGGTTGAATACAAAATACAATAATATTATTTTTATGGTCAAAAAGCTATTTTAACATAAAAAGATATATTAAAAATAATTTGTTTGTGATATAAATGTAATATTTATTTTATATAGTCAATAGAATATTTATGATATTTATTCAATATATTTGATGGATATAAGATAAAGAAAAAATCATATTTTATTCTTAAAATCTTATATTTTTTAAATGTGGTTTTACCACCTTTTAATGGATATCCCATTTAAATCCTATTTTTATAACTTTTGTAGACATAATATGTCAAAATTTAAGTCACAATTGTAATAAATATATAAATATAAGTTAAGTGTAATTTTTTGGTATTTTCTTATACTATTTAATTTTATAAATGTATAGTTAAAAATAAAGAATATTTGTTAAAAACACCTAAATAATCTAATTTATTTATAAATATAAATTATTATTTAAATATATTTATTGGTATGATTAGATAATAATTTTATCAATTAATAAAATTTAGTTCATTGAGATTAATTTCAAATAAAAATTAAATATAAAAACATAGCAAACATTTTATTTTTTATAGCATTGTCATCCCACCTATTTGATTAATTTTAAAATAATAACAAAAAGTTATGTTATTAGTATTTGAAAAAAACGATTCAATATTTTGAATCAGAATAATTTTTTATGTCTAATAATATAATCATAGGTTTTTACAAAAAATATTAGTGAAATTAATTAATATTTATTATATATATTAATGTAAAATTAAGAATAATAAAGGAATAAACATAAAATTTAAGAATAAAAAAACTAAGACACTTTTACAACACACATTTTCTAAAAATTATTTGGACATTAACCTTCTTTTCTTAGGATTGGATTTTTTTGGTAAAAACAAGGGTACATCTAACTTATTTTCATGAATACCAAGTAAGTCATTTCCCTTCCCTATAAAATGTCACCACATCTCTCTATTCATTACATCACTAAATACAATTAGGATCATTAAATTACATCCTAATACACCTCCCAAAATCCATACCTTCCTTCTAGAATTTTTTCCATGGGCCTCAAGAAATGCAAGGAATCTTATTAGAACAATCCAAAAGGAGTTACCCGATTTAGAGGTAAATCCATATCTAAAGATCCTTTATTTTATTTCCCTTTTCCACCACTCCAATATATTTGTTACATTATTTTATAAAAAATTCGGGTTGCTCAATATATTATGATTTTTTAAGATACGAGTTCATCATACATTTACCTACACTTCCATCTAATGGGTAACGAACATACTGTTTACGTATATGTTAAACTACTGCCTCAGTAAATTATATTTGTCAATTTTCTTTTACAACCTCTCATGGTGAACATTTTAATAGAAAATATATTTATATATGTTATATATTATAATTATTTTGTATTTAATATTATTCAATTATTTTTCACCACTTGTATTTATACATTCTATTTTGTGTTAATATGATAACATTGTTTGAGAAGGGTGGACTACACCCTATCAAATGATGTGACTCATTCATACACTACATTGAATGTATTGTGGATGGATTTAGTGAATATATATGATATAATAATGATACAATAATAATGATATATATACATATATATACATATTGGCCTTGTAATTTTTTGTCAACACGACAATTAAATTGAAATAGCATTCATGTGTACGTAATGCTTATTCTATCCATTTACGATGTATTCTATTTTATAAACCTATATACAATGTATAATTATAAAAAATATAATTATTATAAATTTTATCTGAATCATGGTTTAATTTAATAGCCCGGATTTTCCATGGGCCCTTCCATTGTAAAAACCCAAATATTTTTGTGTTCATGGGGGACGTAGTGGTTTTTATCAAAGTATTCCAAAACTGTAGTTTCAGAAAAAGATTTCACCAAAATGGTGTCACACCATAATAATGGAACTATAAAAAAACCAATGAAAAATGGTGGAACTTGGATGGTGGCAGCTTGATAGTGCCACATTGAAATGATGGCATAATAATTGTGGCACTATGACAGTGTCACACCAAAACAATGGCATAGCAAATAGTGTCTCACCCTTTTCCAAATTTCTAGTTTACCATTTTTTTCTAGTTTCACCATTATTACATCATTTTTAATGGAAACTATGTTTAAAGCTGTTTTTGGGCATTCTAAAGAGAGTTTCAAATTTTATTAAGTATAAAATTAATATTCTAACACTATAGAGACTTTAAGATTATCAAACAATGTAATCTTGACAATGATCCCATGTTAATATATTTTTAAAATGTTCATCCTTAAATATGGGATCTAGATTTTCAAATTCAAGATATTATCTTCCCAATGTGTTTTTTTATGTTATTTTTCTTCCTAGTGCCGTCCTTTCAATACGAGTCATGCGCCTATGCTAGATCTCAGACTTACTCAGTTTTCTTAGAGTTTTTTTACTGTTCAGGTGATCCCTTATCTATGGCACAAATAGGAGATTTGGTTTCCTATTATTTTAGGTAGGTACTCTTATACCTATATTTATTTGTGTATAATGTTGGGTTGGTGTAATAATTCTTCATTTTGAAGAATGTGTCCATACATTTCATAAACCAATAATAAATAATAGTTGGAAATTGATGATTAAAGGATAATATGTATGGAATAAATGTGGTTCAATGATGATTATTCTATTTTACCTACCTTCTTTTTTTATTTTATAGATTGTTAGGTCTATAATCATTTAAAAATCCTAGTGGTTGGTGGTCTTTTCTTACGAACCGGTGATGTTTTTTTGTTTCTTCATTAAAAATACATATTATGAAATCTTTTTAATAAATTATACATGGTTAAATGAAATGGAATACCTGGGATGAAATCCATTGTTTGATCACCATTTTTTTTAAAGTTATCTGAAATAAAGTTGTATTAAAACCATGAATGTATCATGTGTGATATGTGTGGTTGTGTGCTGGGGTCTTTTGGGATTTTTGACATTGTGTGGGTTATATGATTCTGTTGTTGGGAGAACTTTTATTAGTATATGGGTAGGAATGGGAGTTGGTTTGGGAGAATGGGGTGGTATTTGTGTGCAGTAGTGTTGTAGATTAATAATATTTCTTCTGGGATTGTTGTGTGGGGCGGTATGGGTGTTGCGTTGGAATATCAGGTTGAGATACTCATTAATTGTGTAATGGATGGTCTTGTAGGATATGGGACTACCTCTATTTGTGTTGTGGTCATCAAATGATGTTGATTACTGTGATTGAAATGTGCTTATGGTCTTGAAATGTTGTGGGACTGCATCTAGGATATGTTTCGGTAGTGGGGCTACATGATTAAGATGTGATGTGACATCATGTTAATAGGTGTGTCGAGTGTGGTGTTGTTGTGAAGTGGGGATACCCGGATTTTGTTGGGAGAGGATGTTTGAGAGGGATAACATTGAAGAGGAATTGTTGGATGTAGTGGAATGAGTGTCTAGGAAAATGGGGTCTGTGTAGTGGGACTACAGGACGGTTGTTCTAATTTAATAAATTTGTTTTAAAATGGAATATTTTTACCTTGGTTACTCTTCCCTTATTAAATGTTTCCTCACCAGAAGAATGAAGAGGGTTGGTTGTTGTGTGTTTAGTTTATTAGTCTCTTCACCATCTGTGTATAGTTTCAGATGTTGTTTTTGGTACTTAAATAGTGTAGTGATGGAATAAATTAATCTGAACCCCCTATACTAATATATGGAAAGTCATTAAATTAAAAAAAGGGTTGGATTTATAATTTGTAAATGGTTGTTTGTGTGGTTGTGCATCTAGGGGTAGTAGTAGAAGTGGCTCTGGTGGTCCGGTTGTTTATTTATTGACACTTAAGTTGGGATGAGTAATTTTTTACTTATATTTATCACTTTTTGTTCCTTCTGATTTATATACACACCCCACCCTTTATTAGAACCATGTTCCAACACCCCCATTCGTGGGGGATTGTGTATTTTCTAACATCCTAGTGGGAGGAGAGATGGCTAGTTACTGACATTCATCATCGCTCCCACTTTCAGTTTCCCATCTCTTGAATGTATATGGGCATGCAGTAATTGATTGAGGCTCACCATAGTCCATGATCATTCTATCAGGATTGTTATGGTCAAGGTAATAGGGTTATTAAGGGATTGGTTTGTTTTTTGAGGTGTCTTTGGGATGAAGCCCATGTTTCATTGGGTGAGAGAAGTTGTTATTTTTTCCCAATTGTTTATGGGAATGATGTCAGGTGTAGTTGGGGACATGTTGACTATGAGTGTGATGTGTGTGTGGATTGAATCCCATGTCAATGTGGGTAGGATTTGGAAGTGAAACTGTGTTTTGTAAGAGTGGTATCATCAAGATGTTATCCATTATGAGTGAGTAGTTAACTAGTGGGAAAGTTGTGTGGGGTACCAAAATGTCGATTGGTTATACTACTAAGATACATGACATGTGTTATTCCGTGAACCTGGCTTGGTGATGTTTGTGTTGTTAGTAATCTTGATAGTTGATTTGGGGTTCTTTTAATCTCTCACATGGGAATTAGTATGTTCCCCCACTTATTAATGGGTATAATTAGTTTGTCAACATGGTATACTTGTATAATCACCATACATTTGTAAAACTGTTTTAAGGTTTCTATGTTGACTTTGAGGACAATGTGGGACTTTATTAGATCATGTGTCATGATTTTTTCTATTCTTTTGTTTAGTATCTTTATTTTTGTACTTTATTTGGTATTTTTGGTTGTAATGTTTTTGAAATTAATTTTTAAATCATGATTGGTTAGGACTTTGGTTTCCTTAATATAATTTTTTGGTGTTGTTATATATTATTTCCAAATTATCTATCGATAATGTTTCATTAAAAAGTGTAAGGACATCCATTTTTGTGTGATATTTTATAACCTGGGTGCTAGTCACTATTCTAGGGCCTATATAAGGCGAGAATCCGGGGTCATTATCTCTCATTCATTATGATGATTGAAATTTGTGGCACTTTGATGTCTCATACCTCATATTGAAAAAGGTAGGTATTTACTAACTGGTATTAGAGGTGATGTTTGAGATATATGATGGAGTTCAAATTTAAGAACTTTTAGTATTTCATGGGATAGTAATGAAACCATGTTTATAAATCATGGTGTGTGAAATTGTCCAGGGAAAACCCACTAGGACATGGGATTTTAGGGCCCTTTATGATCAATGCATGGAATCTGCACATACTGAACAACTAAGTGCGGATAAACTGATTACAGGGTAGAGACCATAGTATTCGTAGATTAATCATAATGAATTTCTTTCTTATGGTTAGTGAGAATTTTGGGAATTTAATTTAAATAATGGTTTAAAATAAATCATAATGAAAATAAGATTAGGAGTTCCATGTTTACAATTTCTGATATGGATCACGAACATCACCCACATGTGGTATGAGATTTTCAGACCCAACAGGATAACCTAGTTATTCTATAGAGTGCCAATCGAGAGGAGAAAGATATATTGTTGAAAAATACCTTTCTATCATTCGAGATGATGTCCTTTGGAAAGTAGGAAGGTAGCATGTCAGACTCAGAGATGGTGGGATGAAATATGGTGTTGAAAATAACACATACCTTGATCCATACTATTAGTAAGTACTAGTTTCCACTAGTAGGGATACATAAATGAGTAGTGACATGTCAGTGGTGGATGCATTACATTTTAGAGAGGAAGGTGACTGACGTCTAGTGGGATGAAATTGAGAAAGAGTTTCGGGTGGAGTTTCATCCCTCGATGATAAAGGCCGAGAAAATGCAATATATTCTCTCCCTTGAGTATGGGAGTTAGTAGGTGGGGTAATTGGGGATCAAGTTCATGGATATCTTATGTTTTTATCTAGATCTCTTTCATGTCTAGGAGTCATGGGTGAGGCACTTGTAGGAGGATCTCTCAACTTATATTTTGTGTGTCGTCACTCCCTTTACCCTATGGATATACATTTAATTTTATAAGAATGATGTTGTTGTGAAGAGGATGAACTCATAGGGAGGTGTTCCATGAGAGGGGATCAAACTGATTTAATTGAAGAGGTAAAAATTCAACAGCATGACTTTGAGGTGAGGGACTTCTCATTTTTAGCTAGCAAGTAGCAGGCCTCAGTAGTTCCAACTCTGATATCCTTGTCCTCTTCCACTCTCTGTGGGCCTAGGACCAAGGAGAATTTACTGTGGATGTGGTGGACATCATTAGAACAGGAGCCCAGATTGATCTCAGTATGTTGGGGGTGGGTAGGTTCAGCGCTCACCTCAGGAGAATAAGATATCGGAAAGGCCTTTCCAATAGTATGGATAGTGGGATTCCTCTCTACAGAGGGAAGATAGTGTTGTCAGAGGATGACCCCTAGCATCTCATTAGGGACCATAATAAGGGTGTGGTCAGGGATTCATTTTACAATAATGTGGAATATGATCTATGTGTTAGATATTGCATGTCTCTTATGCAACCGTTCCGGTAGGGCCAGATGTTGTTCAAGGTATGATCATTCTTTTAACCACTCTTTCATGATCATGGTTTGATTCAGGATCTTCACACTCTATTTTCACACCCATTCTAGATCATTATTTGTGGCTATACAAAGAGATACATCCCATACCCCATGTGGTAATTATTCCAGATGGAGGTCAAAATAGTTTGATTGATATTTGCTGAGGTGGTGGACTAACGTTGAGGATGCATCAATCTAGTGGGGGGATTCTTCTTCTACAGAAGTGACCGTACGATGTCATCCTAGGAATTGAATAGTTGTTTTCAATGCATTCAATTATCAATTCTATCTATAGGAGATTCATTTTATCATATTAGGATTCCTATCATGTGGTTTTTATTGATGACCATAGTCATCAGTGGGGAAGCCAGAGTGTGGAACCCCTTCTTTTTGTGTTAGCAATGTTTCCAGATGGGGTGATGGATGTTGAGATGGTAGATGTTCCGGGTATTATTAGGGTGTTCATGGATGTTTTCCCCAAATACGATGTAGCTCTATCGCCTCGATGTGACATTGTGTTCAGAAGAGACTTGTAACCTGATGCCCATCCGATATCGATTGTGACATATCGGAAGACACCTTATGAGTTGTGGGAGTTATTGATTTAGGTTGACGAGCTAATTAATAATGCGTATAGATGGTCGAGTGTGTAAAAAATTGAACCTTATTACTATCATAAACGTGATTTTTTATATTATATTTCATTTAATAGAACCCAAAAGATCAAGATGTCTAGTGTCATTGGTGATTGGGAATATTACATGAAAAATTTAGTCAAAAAATATAACATCTTTTTTGAAAACATCTTTAACATGACCAAAATATTGTTCCACACATAGCATTGAATGGGATATTCTGTGGATATACATAAAAAAGTGGGATCTATGAAGCCCTATAGTGGGGTAAACAAGGAATCACATGAATAATACAATACATTTTCTTCAATAAAAATATTAATGGATCATAAGCGGAACATGAACATAATGGCATGATATTTCATGATTTCCATAACATGGAAATGTTGAAAAAACATTCAACATGATATTTTCATGATACAAGGATCATTTCACATGGATTAGAATTAGAAAACCCTCATTGCACATTGATTATCAGGATATTAAACCGTACCTATAGAATTAGATTGCAATCAGGGTTCACCCTTCATAATCATTTTAATCTAATGCTTAAGTGTGCCACATTGATCATATAACATGGATTATTTCATCATCATCATTTTTTCCACAACAATGGAATGTGTTATAGATACATGAATGTATATAATAAATATTTAAAGGTGTATAAAGCTAAATACCCTTGATAGAAAAATGGGTATGGTTTTCGCAACAAGATGATTTAGTCCTGGAAAATTGTAGTGCAATTTCGGCTGCATAACAACATCATATACCAAATTCATTAATTAGGATGATGAGAGAGAAATGGGTCACTAATAATTTATACATGAAATATATAGTAAGGGGATAAAGGAATATAATATCCCAACAGATGAAATTTAATTTTGATACATAATATAGAATAAATTCTTGAATGAAAATAAGAAGAGAGAAGTCCCTTACGTAATTATAACATGTGTATAGGTGTACATGGAAGGAATTAATGAGAGGGAAAGGGGAATATATTCATTTAAAAATAAGGAGGGATGTATTAAGGAGATTATAAATAATACCCCATTATTTATAATTGAAATTAAATGGTTGCAACAATGTAAATAAACATGGATGAAAATGTGAATGGAAGGAATGCATTGATCCCATACTTGAGGGTGTGAATTCCAAAGATTGAAGAGGGGATTCATGTGAGATTGGGGTACCTTGGTAGGATTTTAAGGAAGGTGTTGATGATTTTAGATGTGCTCCATGGATTTTTAGTGAAGATATTTTGATGATTTGGTGGGTATATACAGTAAATGAGATGGGGGTACTTTAATATTTCACAAACATAGGTTACAAAATATATATAATTAATATTCAAAACCACTAACCATCCCATGGTTTTTCCCACGTTTTATTCAAAAGAGGAGTGTAAAAAAATAATTTATATGGTCAATGTCCAAGCATTATTAAATTTTTCCCTTCCATATGATGAGATGAGTGACACTCTCAAGGAAATGAATTTGAAATCATTAAATATATTATACATTTTCTATGATTCACAAAGGCATTATAAAGTATGTAAAAAAAATATTGAATCAAATTATTTTAATGTAAAAATATATTTTGGGCAAAGAATACAAATTGAATTGTTTATTACATCATTTTGGGGTCAATATGATGTTATAAAACACATATTTTATTTATACGGTATTTAATTTTTACCCAAAAACTCAACTATATCAGAAAATTAGGAAAAATTCACTTTTGGATAAATACAAAATTCGGACTCCAAAAATTATACTAATTTTATTTTAATAATTTTGTAAGTATGTGTATTTTTACTTTTAAAATGAAAACCATCATTTAACGAAAATTTAATGTTTTTTGAAAGAAAAATTCAAACCTTAATAAATATTACTTTTGACATCATAATAATTCCATAATAATTTATTATTATTAAACTTATTTTGATTATAATATTCTATTAAAATTTTAATTATTTAAAAATTTTAATAATCCCTTAAAATATACACATTCTATTTTGTCGTATTAAATATAACTCTTATCAAACCAATTACCTAATAATTTACAGATAAAGAACTCAAATATTCATATTTTATAAGAAATGTTTTATAATATTATTAACATAAAACATTATTTTAATATAATAATGTATATATTTCTCAAAAGTACCATTTTTTCACAAAAAAATCAATTTATCAAATTCATCATTTTTTATAAAATATGATTCTTATAAAAAATTGATTGAATGTGACTTTTATTTACATAAAAAGGATTACCCAATATGTAACTAATACATTTTTTAATAACCCCTTATAATAATTGCATAACATGTAATGGTTAAGTGTGTGTTGGTGACAGACTCTTGGGGCGGTTCAAATAACATCACTCGGGTTCTATTCTTTATTAACCTGAACAAATACCATAGGCGATTCCATTAAATATAAATGTGTTGATTCTCATATTGTACATAGTAATAAGTGAAGCCTCGTGATGCAACCTCCTTTCTGAGCACTAAAAATATGTGCTTCATATGGCCTGAGTCTACTAGATAAGGTTATCCTCTGCATTTTCTATGTTGAAAGCATTTTTTAGGAAAATTATATTTATATCAGTCATGTAATCTATTTTAAATTACTATATTTTCGATGGTAATGATACTAAATGATCATTTAAACCCAATACTAAAAAAAGAGTGCATGTGTTTTATATATACATAAAACATTAATGAATATGTAATTTTATTCATAAATGATCATGTCATTACATCATTCCCCCTTAAGAAATTTCTCCCTCGAAATATCATTTTCACAAAATAAAATAGATGAGGTTAACTCATCCCCCCCACATCCTCTGGTTCCCACGTTTCATCATTAAGGTTGTGGTTTCACCACAATTCCATGATTAGTAAAATCATATTATATTGTAGAACATATTCTCTATGATCTGAGATTTTCATAGGCTTCTCATTATAAAAGAGGTCATTCACCAATTGTACCACCTATGGATTGAGTATATGTGATGGGTCAATAATTTTTTTCTTCACAAGTGTTACATGGAATACATCATGTACTTCAAACATGTTTAGTGGGATCCCTACTCAATAGGCCAGTATTACGATGTGATTAAAAATATCAAAAGTGTCAATGTACCTTTGACTAAACATTATTTTCCTCCCAAATCTCATAACTCACATCCATGGTGATATGCAGAGAAATACTTTTCCTCCAACAACATAATCTAGATGTCATTTATGATTGATATCATTGCTCTTTTGTCAACTCTGAGAATATTTAATTTGTTGATGGATAGTTTTAACCTTCTCCCCCATTTCATCGACCATTTTTGGACCGATATATTTTCACCCCAACATCATCCAAACATTCAATTGTTCTTATCCTCAACACATAAAGGGATTAAAAATGACCCATTTGGATTCTTGAGTGGAAACTCTTGGTTTAAGAAAACTCAACCCAAGGAATATGTTGATCCCATCCTCTTTTTAGGTCCACTGAGCATGCTGTTAATATATTCTAATGTTTTTAGATTGTATGATCAGATTGACTAAAAATTGGTGGATGATTATCCACACCGATGTTCATATAAGAATTCGGAGAATGTTGGGGACTCTTCCAGAACATACAGGTGAATCGTGGGTCTCAATCAGAGAAAATTGATAGTGGTAATCCATGTAGCATTACATATTATCTAATGTATATCATTTTCTAGTAGATCTAATGAGAAATCATTTGAAATTTCATTGAAGTGTTTATGTTTTGTAAAACAATACACAAAAACACATATAGAATAGTATCTTTGGATGTCTTTGTAATTCCAGTGATATTGTACATGGGGATGTTCTCCCATTTTCATGCTAGTGTGGGTAATGGTTTCATTATAACCTTATACTTCTTCCCCCTAGCCATCAATTGCTGACATACCAGGAACTATGATGAATACTCTCTGATATCCATCTCTATATTGTCCCACCAATAATTCTCTCAAATATCTTGATACAATATTGCATATACAAGGTGGATGGAGAAATTATAACTATGTTCATCCTCCAAATTTTCTTTCATTAAATAGGTATTTGATGGATCACATAGTCTTGACAAAAATATCCCCATTCCATCTTCCGTAAGATTTATCTATTAGGATTTCCCATTTCTAATAATTTCTATTTTTATCCCAATTCCTGCATCATCCTTTTGAGTATCCTTTAACCATTCTAAATGAGACAGTTGAACTACAATTTATGAATGGATTGATGATGTTCCCTTATTTATAAATTCCATGATCATCTTTATAATATCTATTAATATTGCATCCTTTTCAATTCTAATCAATGATATTATGGTTGGGTTCTTTATATATAAATCATCTTCCACCTTTTTCTCTTTCCCACAATTCTAATGGATAGAGTATTCATAGTCTTTGACTAGATCTAACCTTCTTCATTGAAACAAATTCAACTCTTTCTATGTGAATATATACTTGAGTATCTTTTGGTTTATATATATTTAACACATCCCACAGAAGAGGTAATGTCGCCAAATTTGCAACTTATATATTACTGAAGCCAATTCTAGAACATGTGTTCGATAGTTATGCTCATGACCACTAATTTTTTTTAAAAGGTAGGTCAAGAATTTTTAATTTTTCATCCACACAAAACCCATTCCCTTTATTAATGCATCACATAATACATTGAAATATTCTCTACTTGTGGGTAGTGTGAGAACAAGGACAGTGATAATCCTCCTTTTCATATCATTGAATATCTCTTCACATTCATCATTCCAAACAAACCTGACCCCCTTCCAAGTTATCCTGATAAGCGTGTATGAAAATCATTATAATTTTCCCAATTATCTATGATAATTTCTTACTAAATTATGGAATCTATAGTTATCCATCCCAGATGTTGAACTCAGCAATCCCTCAATTTCATTTTCTTGGATAGAACCCCAGATATCCCATTTCATATGATAATATCACCCATTAATGAGACTTACATCAACCAAAACTCAAACATGATGTAATTCTCATAGATGTTCTCCTCTTCACATGGTCTCCGATACAATTCTAATATTCTCTTCATTTTCCTCCATGGTATTGGAGTATATTACCATATCGTCTATAAAGCCTACTACAAATTTATTGAGGTAATCTATAAAGACTCTATTCATCATGTCCATGTTGATTTCATGAGAATTAGTGAGTCCAAATGTCATTAATATGAATTCATTGTTCTCGTACCATGTATGAATACAAAATCATAGGGATATCCTCCTTCGTCACCCTTGGTAATATCTCGACCTTATATCCACAAAAAGAGGAATATTGTGATCCATGTTGCTGATCGAATAAGTCATAAGTTCATGGAAGAGGATACCTATTCATTATCAAGATTTTTATGATCTCACAATAATCATTTGAAAAGTGCATTGACCTATCCTTCTTCATGATGAAGTGGATTGGTTCTCCCCATAGTGATGCACTTGGTCATATAAAACCTTTATCCAGATTCTCTAGAAGTTGTTTCATTAGCTCTCTATCATCCACAACATCCATTCAATATGTATTCCTAGATATTGAAAATGTCCCAATTATTAGATCAATCATGAATTGAACATCTATTCCAGGTGGAAGATGATGGAATTCCTCAGGAATCATATCAGTGAATTCCATCACAATAGGATTTTCATCAACAATGGTTCCTTCCTAAGACTCAATCATATGAACATGATTGTCTTGATCGTATGGTAGTAATATCCACCCTTGAAATGATAGTTCTAAACAAGAATCATCCCCACCATGCACTTGTACATAATCGGGGGTCGATCTACTCTATGGATAGTTATTTCGATCACAAGGATATTTATATTAGCTATATATAGGGAAATATAGTCCATGCCATGAATTTCAGTAAATTAAACCAAAGGGAGTATGATGAGGTTATCTAATAAGTTCAATCCAAAATTTATGATAGGGGAAGAGTTATATTAATGGGATTTAATAATTTCTCCATTTTCATTCTCACTGAAATATATATTTTAATGATTTGTGGAGGTGTTTGGATTGTTTTACAGATCTTCTGGGATAAAAAATAATGTGTATAACCATAATAAAAGAGTATGTTCACTATTATTTATTTAATAACTATCGTACCTCATACTACATCATTTTCAGGATTAACTTCGGTAGTAGTGATAGGAAAATCACTCTATTTCTAGCATAGAGGTAGTTGGTAGACTCAAAAAACCCATGGCTTTGGTCCCTGGTTTGTAATTTTCCATGGTTCATTACATTTAGAGTAACGAACAATGTATTGAGTTTCGAACGGAGTGTTCCTCCCCTCTTTCACTGTAGTGGGTTTTTCTTGTCGGCAACTATTCGGCAAGTTCCCTTATCATCCACAGCAAAAGAATTTTCTCTTCCCCTATAGGATGTTTTTTGGGATTCTTATTTCAACATATTTGGCCCATTGTGTTCTATAATTTCAAAGAACTATTGGATTTATCCATCAGACATCAAATATTAATTACCATTTTATTATTAATATCTACATGATACCCTTGAGATTCACTGATCTACATTTTGAAATTGATGGTACATTGAACAATTTTCACAAAGATTTAAAAATAACGGATCTCTAAAGATTTTTGTTGCAATGTTTTATCGCAACAAAGAAGCAGCCCACCATGCATTCGAGGGTAATGAAAATGTTGGTGGCATATCATGCTAGCCTTGTGATGTTTCCCTCATACAAACTGATGTATTTTTTTTATCGTTTTTAATAGAAGTCCCTTTCAATATTAAGTTAGAGGGTGTGGGGAAAATATTTATCGAAATTGTTTTTCTAGAAATATTTCCATTACAATTCTGTGATGTCTTCCTCTTGGTTAATAGTTTTGATCAATTTCCACAATTGATCAGATTCATCCTTTATACAATAAGAATCCAGAATATATGTCTCTTATTCAAATCATTGATGTCATGATAATATCTTCTCAATGGATTTGATTCATTGTTCGGTGTCTGGGGAGCATATGATCCATTGAAAGTAGGAAGCCTTTGTCTCACGATTCTCTTGTTTGAAGAATGTTCTTTCATGGCGGGTGGGGGATTCGACATTCTTCTTTACCCAGGTTAATATTCTAAACATTTGTTAACTGGGAAAGAATCATGATAATTTTTGTGACTCCTGCTCCCATTAGATTATGCAGCTAATTAGAAAAATCATCACATTTATCTTCACATCTGTTGTTATCCAGAGTCGTCATATTACCAGACATCATCTACAATAAATGTAAAATTATGGGTAATGGTTTTAAACTATTAATCAAATATATCATAATTCAATGACAAAAAAATTATCAATTATATTATTTTCCTTAACTTATGAATTTATAGGCTTCAATATATGTTATCCATGATATACATCCAAACATATATTAATAGAGGAATTTTTTATTCCATTAATAATTTTTAATACTAGTATAACGTGTTTATCAATGTATATCCCTTGTGAGTGTTGATCTAAGAGTACAGAAAGTGCAGTTGTCATGCACGAGTTCCCCTTTGAGTCTAGCTCAAAGTGGTGTTTTCCGGTTTTACCCCCAGATACATATGTGCTAGATTGCCCTCTATATGTTTGAATCTAGATAGGGATGTATTTGATTAATAAAACACATACACTAAAGTCAAAAAACTTAAGGGATTATATTCATATACTCAATCATATCCTCATGGATTTCCCTAGAGTTATATAACCCAAATCACAAAATTTACATAAAATAACCTCTGATACCAACTATAATAACCCTTCTTTTTATTACACACATTAACATGATTTATTACATAATATTTCACATAATAAATGCAATAATTTCCATAGGTATAGTTTATATGGTTCTGAGGAACAATACATGACAACAAAATATGTAAAATACAACATCTTTATTGAATGATTATTTTATGTTACCACAAAATTCTTTCATACATATAATTTAATGAGATAACCTAAGGACATGCATAAAAAAATTGTGATAATTAAGACCCATAAAGAGAGTAAACAATAAATAAAATGAGAAAAAAACATGATATTCAACGTACTTATCATTGGAGAAATATAGAAACATGAACATAGAATCGTGATATAACATGATTATCATTACATGGAAATGTGGAAACGACATTCAACATGATACTAACATGAGACAAGGCTCATTGAAAATCTATTAGCTTTCGTAGAACCTAATTTCACATGAATTATAATTATTAAACCCATATTTCACATGGAGTATTGTGATACTAATCATTATTTAATGCACTAAAGTGTTATCCGAGCGCACCCTTCATAACCATTTTAATATCATTCTTATGTGTGCCACATAGATCATATAAAAAAGATTATTTCACCATCATGATTTATTAAAAAATAAAGGAATATGGAATAAACATATGAATTAGTAAAATCAATATGTATATGAGAATAAAGGTGAATCCCCTTGATATAGAAATAAGTGTGGTGTTCACTACACATTGATTTTGTCTCGGAAAACACAGTGCAATTTTGGTAGCATAACAGCGTCATATTGAAATTCTTAAATTGGGTTTATGAGAGAAAATGGGTACCTCATCATTAATAAATGAAATAGAAAATATGGGTACTATAGAACATAATATCCCAACTTATGATATGTAACATAGATACATAAAAAATAAAAAATTCTTGAATGGAAATAAAAAGAGAGAAATCCATTACACAATTTCTGCATGGTAACCAGTGTACATAGAATGCATAAATGAGAGAGAAAGAATTTATCATCAATAAAACATAACATTGAATGTATGGGGGAAATTATTAATCTAACACCAAATTTTTTTATAAAAAATATAATGGTATAACAAATAATGAATCATGGATAAAAATGATAAAGGAAGGAATGTTAGGATCCCTAACATGTGTGTGTGACTTAAAAATAATGAAGAGGGGATTCTTTGGAGCTTATGGAACATTGAGGGGATAATATGGAGCAGAGGAAAGAATGGGGATGTTCGATCTGTATTTTTAGTGAAGGGAATTCAGAGCATGATTGAGATTATATAAGAAATGGGAGGGGAATTCGTTAATATTTCACAGACATAGGACTTCGAATAGATATAATTAAATATTCAAAACCACAAGAACTTCCATTATTTTTCCCAGGGTCATTTCTTAAGGGAACTATAAAACCTTATTTTATATGGGTAATGTCTGAAAATAACAAAATACATCTCTTGCATGTGTGGAGGTGAGTCACACTGTCATAGAACTGAATTTAAAATCATAAAATATATTATACATTTTTTTGTATTCACTAAGGCTTTATAAAATATGTATAAAATATATAATATCACAATTTTTTAATGGGAAAACAAATATTGGGTACATTATACCCATTATTTTATTTATTACATCATTTTTCGGTCATTATGATGTCATAAAACACATATTATATTTATATGGTATTTACATTCTAATAAAAAATTAAACTATCATAAAAAATTATTAAAAATTAAGTATTAAATATATTCGATGTACTAATTCCAAAAATATATTCATTTTAACTAAATAATTTTATAAATATGGGAATTTTCACTTTTAATATGAAAACCATCAATTATTTAAAATTCAAGGGTTTTGATAAAAAAAATTTAAAAATTAAATAAAAATTACATTTGATATCATAAAAATTATATAATAATTTATTATTTAGAAAAGTAATTTGAAAATAATATTTTAAAAAAATATTATTTATTTTAAAAAGCATCCTTATTTCCTTCAAATATGCACTTTCTGTTTTATCATATAAAAAATATATCCCTTATTAAACTAATTACAAAAACATTTATAGATTGTAAACTAATATAATCATCATTTTAAAAAATTGTATTTCAATTATTATTAATAAAACCCATAGTTTAATATAATAATGAATATATTTCTCAAAATTTACATTTTTACCAGAAAAATTAATTTATCAAAATCATTATTTTTTTTAAAAAAGAATAATCTTATAAAGGAATTGATGGAATAAGAATTTTAAATTTAAAAATTAAATACACAATAAGTAACTAATACCTTATTATTTACCCCATAATAACACCTATATAGGACCTATGGGTACGGTTTGTGATGATGAAAAACTCTTGGGGATGCTTGAGAACATCACTATGGTGGTAATATTTATTAACATGAACTTCTCATGTAGGTGATTCTATTCATGTTTAATGTGATGAATCATGGGTCGAGCTTAGTAGAGAGTGAAGCTCAGTGATGTGACCTCCTTTATGGGATTTGAAAAATGTTTTTCGTATAGCCTGAGTCTTCTGGATGAGGCCATCCTCTTGTTTTTCTATTTCGAATGGTTTTTTAAACATATATTTATATCAATCATGTCATCACTATTCAAAAACAATATTTTCATTCGATAAGATTACATAATGGTCATTTAAACACATTAATTAAAAAAAGAGTGAATGTGTTTTCTTTGTCCATAAGACATTAAAAATATAATTTTTTAATAATGATAGGGTTATTGTAGAGTATATCGTTATGAGGAACTCTAGTCATGTTCGTGAAGATGGAAGACGATGTCTTCAGTTTGTGCATAGACTATTGAGGATTGAACCAGGTAATGTTCAAGAACTGTTACCCCTATCCGAGGATAAAAAATCATTTTAACCAACTGAAGGGACCATTTGATTCCCTAAAATCGATATTCAGTCAGGATATATATAGTTGATGGTGATGGGGTTTGATATACCGAACACTAATTTTAGGTGCTGGTACGGGCACTTTGAGGTCATAGTCATGTTATTCTGTGTTATGATTGCACCATCCATGTTCATGGGGCTCATGAACTCTATTTTCATTGAATTCTTGTAATTTTTTATCATCATGTTCATCGTAGACATCTTGATCTACTCAATGACTGAGGCGGGGCATGCCAAACATAGGAGGATAGTCATGGAGTTACTCAGGAACAACAGCTCTATGTGATGTTTTCCAAGTGCATGTTTCAGAAGTGAGAGATGCACATAAATGGACATGGGGTGTCTCATCAAGGGATTGTAGTAGAACCATAAAATGTCTAGGATATTTTTTGGGGGTAGTATTTAAGAACATTAAAGTGGTTCACAGCTTCCATGTTCTAGCGGGCCATTTTATATAGTTCTTACCTGAAATCTCTTGAGTTGTGGTTCTACTGATAGCTTTAAACTGAAAGCATTGTACCTTCAGGTGGAGTAAGAATTATTATGAAGGTTTCATCTACCTAAAGGTTGAGGCTAGTCAGTGCCATCGTGACTAGGTTTCTTGAGGATGGGGTAATTTTTGAGGTGTTCTCTGATGTTTCTATTATAGGATTGGGATGTGATCTGACAAAGTAGTTGGGAGTGATCGCATATGGTTATAGGTTGATACATCAGCATGAATGTAACTATTCCAAAAATTATTTAGGGCTTCCAATGGACATTTTCTAATTGATGTTTTGGAGAAAATTCTTCGTAGAGTAGTGATTGATGGTCTACAGGGATCACAAAATCATAAGACATATCTTCTAACAATGGGACCAGAACATGCAGAAGAGTGGATGGATGGAGTTTCTCCATGACTGTGAAATCGATATCTCTTACACCTCAGGGAAGTGGAAAATGGTGGTTAATTCCATAAACATGATGTTTCATATGGATGAAATTTAGGATCAATATTTTAACGACCCAAAGTACGTCAATGTAAAATTCTCTTCTTTTATTTATAAAAACACAAAATAATGAACTACTAAGTGATAAGTGACCTTTAAACATAATTTTGTCACCCCTATGTTTTAAATTTTAAAAATCCGACATACACGGTTGTGTTCAAGATAGTTTTTAGAGTCTAATGAAACAAAAATAAATTTTGGTGAATAGTAACCTACCCTTATGAATAGAAATATGACCCTTATGAATAGTAAATAAGAGTAACATTACCTATGAATAATAAAATAAAATATAGATATCTTTGAAAGTGACAATTTGACCTTAGTAAACATTTTTGGTATTTTATAAGTCATAAAAAAATAATTAAAATTAATTAATTTAAAAGAATATTTATTTTCATGTAATGTATTCATAAATTATTGAATCAATTTCTAATAGTTTTTAGATAATTTTATTAGACCCTACATAATTTTTGAATGAACTATTAAAATCAGTTTTAATCTTAAAAACTGTTTTTTAAATAAATTAGGATTTTAATTAAATATTAAATTAAGAATATTTAGAAAATTATTTTTGAAAAATGGACTTCATTTTAGGATTCTACACATCAAAAAATGGTTGGGGTAAATTTTTGGGATTTTTCTGAGATACTTGAATTTTTTGTGAATAGTAGAATACATTAATTTACCATATAAATACATTTTAATTAAAACCCACTATTCCTGGCATCAAAAGTGATGTAAGCACCCAAATCCCGAACTCACATGCCTTTTTTACTCTTCTCGGTCATCCAAGACTCACTATTCCTTGTCTATGGTGAAATTAATAAACTAATCAATTTTATATTAAGGAAACCCCTCTCCCCTCCACTATAAAATCCACCCTTCACTCCCTCTTTTCCTCACACCTCTCAAGATCCAAGACTTCACCAAACACTGCCCAAACATCTTCCCTAGCACCTCCCCCACGTCCAGAAGCTTCTGGTCTCATCAAAAGAACAAGCCTAGCTTCCTTAAAGAGGATCTCAAGAGGAGGATTCTAAAGGTAATTTCTCTCCCTCTTCTCCTTTAATTTCCTTTCAAGTTCAAGTTCTTTTCTTGATCTCTCCCTACCTATCTTCATCCAAATTGTTCTGTAAATCCATTATTATATATATAATGTAATATTATGATTCTAATGTTATATTATATCACCCCACACCATTTCCCTCTTCCTTTTATTTTATTAAAGAGAACATTGTTCATGAGGTGTTAAATTTATCACCTTCCAAAACAAGTTGTTCTCTTCTTCCATTTCTACCTTCTAATATGGTCATGAAACCATTTTTATGGTTGAAACAGAATATTTTATATGTATTATTTTCTATTTTATGTTCTGTAAATATCCTATGGCCATATTACTAAGTGAAAAGTTAAAACAAGTCCGTTGTAATCCAAAAACCGCTCAAATTAACCCAAATAATCTTCATTTAATTATTATCTAATGATTCACCCACATGGATCTAATATAACTCATTATAAAATCATTCAAGCTTATGTAATATCATTAATCACATGTAATATCAGTTCTGGATGTTTAACCATGATCTACCCAAACATCAACTTAAGAATACAAGTGGACCGCTCAAGAAAACCATGAAAATGAACATCCTCGGTCATTGTTTTTAAAATCTATAAGTCATCCAAAGGAACATAATATAACATAATGAAACCAGAATTAACCCTATTAATGTACACATGGTACTGGATTTCTAATTAATTAATATAATGTCATTATACATGACATTAAATAAAAGGAGGCATTCGAGTACAAGGTAAGGGGAAATCTCGAACCCATTTTTCTTCCTTCGGGTTCTCCCTCTTTCAGTCGATTTTTTATATGGTTACTCCTGAAAGATCATTTTTTCTTCATTTACTTTAGTTTTCTAGGATATACATGTTTTTCACTGGTTTTTATGTCCATCAAAATGTTTTCCAAAAGAACTCTTCTTTCAAGATCTCACCTTTTACCTCTCATTCAAGGTTGATGGTTCTTTTATCATGTATGTTGTTCCCTGTTTCTTTTGGGAACCCAAAGCTTATGAATGTGTTATTATGATATGAAACCCATTCCTTTCAATGGATTATTTATGTACATGTTTGATATGTGTTCTATGTGGGAATCATGATAATGATAATGTTATGATGTGACAGGTGCGCCCGGAATTATATAGCACAATATGAATGTTTAAATGTGACGGGTGCGCCCAGAATTATACAACGCTCCAATGAATTGGGTAAAGTGATGAATCTCTTGAGTAAATGTGATCACAAGAGAGGGAATTTCTGTGGACCCTTCAAAGACAAAGGTGATTGAGGAATGGCCCAGTCCCTCTAGTGTCACAGAAATCCGTAGTTTTCTTGGATTAGCTGGGTACTATCGACGTTTTGTGAGAAACATATCACGATTGTCAAGCCCGCTAACTAAGTTAACAAGGAAAGGGTAAAGTATGTATGGACGGAAGAATGTGAGGGAAGTTTCAAGGATATAAAGAGTAGGCTGATCACTGCACCTGTACTCACACTACCGAAAAGTGGAGAATGTTTTGTGACATACAGCGATGCTTCAAAGAAAGGCTTGGGTTGTGTACTCATGAAAAATGATAATGTGATAGCCTACGCCTCACGACAGTTGAAGATCCATGAGAAGAACTTCCCGACGTATAATCTAGAGCTGGAAGCCGTGATTTTTTCCTTGAGAATCTGGCGGCACTACCTTTATGGTGAGAAGTGTGACATATACACCGACCACAAGAGCCTAAAGTATATATTCACAGAAAAGGAGCTCAACATGCGTCAAAGGAGATGGTTAGAGCTAATCAAAGATTACTATTTCTCTATTCACTATCATCCTGGAAAGGCGAACAAGGTAGTTGATTCTCTAAGAAGGAAAGAACTTGCTACTCTATCCATGATGAGGATTGAGAAAGACCCTATCTTATTGGATAGGCAAAGGTTGGATTTGGGAATCGTAAGGGCAGGGGATACATCCTACCTTTCCCAAGTGATTGCACAACCATCCATCAAACAGAAGATTAAGGAATAACAAAGGGATGATGTGGAGATACAAAAGAGGGTGAATGCAGTAAAGGAAGGGAAGCTGCAAGAGTTCCATATCGACGATGATGGTGTGATTCGGTTTGGAACGTGACTTTGTGTTCCTTCATCACCTGGAATAAAGAAGGAGATATTGGATAATGCACGTAGCTCAACTTTCTCTATTCATCCTAGAAGTACCAAGATGTATCGTGATCTCCAAGAACACTTCTGGTGGTATAACATGAAGATGGATATTGCGGAATATATATCAAGGTGCTTGGTATGTCAGCAAGTTAAAGCTGAGCGAAAAAATTCCAAAGGTATGATGCAGCCATTTCCTATGCCCATGTGGAAATGGGAAAATGTTACTATGGACTTTGTCATGGGTCTCCTGAAAACGTCAAGAGTAAATAATGTGATATGGGTTGTGGTTGATCGACTCACCAAGACTGCCCATTTTATCTCTATTCGGGAAGTCCTATCACTTGAACATCTTTCAATGATATATGTGATGGAAGTAGTGAGATTGCACATTGTTCCACTCTCGATTGTCTCTGACGGTGATCCAAGGTTCACATCTATATTCTGGAGGAGCCTTCAGCATGCTTTGAGTACTGAATTAAATTTCAGCACGGCCTATCACCCCCAAACCAATGGCCAGTCTGAAAGGAATATGCAGATGCTCGAATATATGCTAAGAGTAGGCTCTCAAGAATTCAAAGGTGGATGGGATCAGAACCTTCCATTGGTTGAGTTCTCATACAACAATAGCTTCCACTCGAGTATTCAGATGGCTCTGTATGAAGCTATTTATGGTAAGTGACGTAGAACTCCAACCTGCCGAGATGAAGTTGGTGAAAGAATGCTACTTGGTCCCGATCTTGTTCAAGAGATGACATAGAAGGTTCATGTCATCTATAAACACATCAAAGCTTCTCAAAGTCGGCAAAAGAGATATGGTGACAATCGTCGAAGGGACTTGGAGTTCGAGGTTGGAGATAAAGTCTTCCTTCGAATACCTCCATGGAAGAGTGTCATGAGATTTGGAAAAAATGGGAAGTTAAGCCCAAGGTACATTGGCCCCTTTGAGATCCTTGATCGTATAGGATCTGTGGCCTATTTTCTGGCACTTTCACCGAATATGGCTCAAGTTCATGATGTGTTTCACGTATCACTACGAAGGAAGTACATTCCAGACCCCTCACATGTACTAAACTCAGAGGTGGTATAGTTGGAAGATGATCACTCATATGAGGAGCAGCTAGTAAAAATTTTGGACCGAAGTGATAAGGTTGTACGCAACAAGACAACCCGCCTTGTCAATGTGTTGTGGAGGAACCATAAATTTGAGGAAGCAACTTGGGAACTAAAAGAGGCAATGAAGGAGAAGTACCCACACCTGTTTGCGTAAAGTAAAATTTTGGGGGATAAATTTCTTAATGGGGGAAGAATGTAATGACCCAAAGTATGTCAATGGAAAATTCCCTTCTTATATTAATAAAAACACAAAATAATGAACTACTAAGTGATAAGTCACCTTTAAACATAATTTTGTCACCCCTATGTTTGGAATTTTAAAAATCTGACATACACGGTTGTGTTCAAGATAGTTTTTGGGGTCTAATGAAACAAAAATAATTTTTGATGAATAGTAACCTACCTTTATGAATAGTAACCTACCCTTATGGATAGTAATATGAACCATATGAATAGTAAATAAGTGTAACATTACCTATGAATAATGAAATAAAATTTACACATCTTAGAAACCGACAATTTGACCTTAGTAAACGTTTTTGGTATTTTATAAGTCATAAATAAATAATTATAATTAATTAATTTAAAAGAATATTTATTTTCCTGTAATGTATTCATAAATTTATGAATCAATTTTTAGTAGTTTTTAGATAATTTTATAAGATCGTACACAATTTTGGAAAGAACTATAAAATCAGTATTAATCTTAAAAACTGTTTTTTAATTAAATTATGATTTTAATTAAATACTAAATTAATAATATTTAGAAAACTATTTTTGAAAAATGGACTTCGTTTTTGGATTCTACACGTCAAAAATGGTTGGGGTAAATTTTTGGGATTTTTCTGAGATACTTGAATTATTTGTGAATAGTAGAATACATTAATTTACCATATAAATACATTTTAATTAAAACCCACTATTCCTGACATCACAAGTGATGTAAGAACCCAAATCCCGAAATCAGATGACTTTTTTACTATTATTGGTCATCTAAGACTCAATATTCCTTTTCATTGGTGAAATTAATAATCTAATCAATTTTATATTAAGGAAACTCCTCTCCCCTCCACTATAAAAGCCACCCTTCACTCCCTCTTTTCCTCACACCTCTCAAGCTCCAAGCCTTCTCTAAAATCTTCCCAAACATCTTCCTTAGCACCTCCCCCACGTCCTAAATATTTTGGTCTAATCAAAAGACCATGCCTAACTTCCTTAAAGTGGATCTCAAGAGGAGGATTCTAAAGGAAATTTCTCTCCCTCTTCTCCTATAATTTCTTTTCAAGTTCAAGTTCCTTTCTTGATCTCTCCCTACCTATCATCATCCAAATTGTTCTGTAAATCCATTATTATATATATACTATAATATTATGATTCTAATGTTATATTATATCACCCCACACCCTTTCCCTCTTCCTTTTATTTTATTAAAGAGAACATTGTTCATGAGGTGTTAAATTTATCACCTTCCAAAACAACATGTTCTCTTCTTCAATTTATACCTTCAAATCTGGTCATTAAACCATTTTTATAGTTGAACCAGAATATTTTATATGTATAATGTTATATTTTATGTTCTGGAAATAACCTATTTTCGTATTACTAAGTGAAATGTTAAAACAAGTTCGTTGTGATTCAAAAACCTCTCAAATTAAACCAAATAATCTTAATTTAATTATTATCTAATGATTAACCCACATGGATCTAGTATAACTCATTATAAAATCATTCAGTCTTATGTAATATCATTAATAACTTGTAATATCTGTTCTAGATGTTTACCCATGATCTACCCAAACATCAACTTAAGAATACAAGTGGACCGCTCAAGAAAACCATGGAAATGAACATCCCCGATCAATGTTTTTAAACTCTATAAGTCATCCAAAGGAACATAATATAAAATAATGAAACAAGAATGAACCCTATTAATGTACATATGTTTCTGGATTTGTAATTAATTAATATAATTTCATTATATGGGAAATTAACCAGAAGGAGGCATTCGAGTACAAGGTAAGGGGAAATCTCGAACCCATTTTTCTTCCTTTGGGTTCTCCCTCCTTCACTCCATTTTTGATATGGTTACTACTGAAAGATAATTTTTTCATCATTTCCTTTACTTTTATGGGATATAAATGTTTGTCACTGGTTTTTATGTCCATCAAAATGTTTTCCAAAAGAACTCTTCTTTCACGATCTCACCTTTTACCTCTCATTCAAGGTTAATGGTTCTTGTATCTAGTATGTTGTTACCTCTTTCTTTTGGGAACCCCAAGCTTATGAATGTGTTATTATGAGATGAAACCCATTCCTTTACATGGGTTATTTAAGTACATGTATGATATGTGGTCTATGTGGCAATCATGATAATGATAATGTTATGATGTGACGGGTGCGCCCGGAATTATATAGCGCAATATGAATGTTTAAATGTGACGGGTGCACCCGGAATTATACATCACTCCAATGAATTGGGTAAAGTGATGAATCTCATGAGTAAATGTGGAAATTATGTGTGAACATGATTCTAGCTTTGTTCACATGTATGTGTGGTAGTTATCCACTAAGACATGATGTATCATTTTTTTACATTGCCACATTTCAAGTCTTTTATTTATGCTCCTCTCATGTTCAAGATTTTTTTCCTATTTTATGATTATGCTCACCCCATAATGTATTGTTCTTATATATCCTCTTACGGGGCTTTTATATCACCCCTTTTGATGTATATCCTCAGGTGGCTACATGTACTAAGGAGAGGACAAGTGCTACTAAGAAGCTATAGAAGAAGAAATTAAATAAATGTTAATGGTTGATGTTGTATTTTTTATGTATGGTCCTAGTTGGCCCGAGACACTAAACCTCTGGATCCTCCATGTGTAATACTATTGTGTTTTTTATCTTTAAAATGATGTAATAGTAATGTAAGAAAAGGTCGGGTCGCTATAAATATAAGCTATGAAGGAAATGGAGGAGTTATGCACTTTTCATCTAGAGGAGAGAGTGGATGGCGTTAATGAATGTTTTTTTAGATGATATTGTAGTATTAATTTGTGTTTTATATGCAGGAGTCTCAGTGGGGAAACATAGATATTGAAGTGTTATGTTATTTTGGGTCCAAGGTGATGCTCTAAAGGGATTGTTGGAGGATAGTCAGAATCAGATTTTATTCTGTGGGAAGTTGTTTGTCCTAGAGGCTTTGTGCTTGGGCGTTCAATTTGAGTTCTATATCTCACCCCTTGAGGTCTATCCAAGGGGTTTTATGATCTATCGAGGATTGAGGGAATATGTTTTTGTGTCCTGGGGTGAAGGGGTAAATGGCGGAATTTTAGGCAATGTGTCTAGTGTTTCAGCAGGTAAAGGCTTGTCATTCAGTTTACAGTGGTTTGTTATAACCCTAGGACATTACCATGTGAAGGTGGGATGACATCTCAATGAAATTCATAACATGATTACCCAAGATTCAATAAGGATGTGATGTTGTTTATGTAGTAGTGGATTAGTTGATTAAATAACCTCTTGTTTAGAGATCAATGTGTCGATAAAAGTGGATTCCATAGTAGAGAGGTATGTGAATGATGTGGGTTGGATTCATGGATTTCCATGATCCATTTCTTCATATTGGGACACACATTTTATGTTGTCCATTTGGAAGGGATTGCAGCATTCCCATGGCACTTAGTTATTCCTCAGTACTAAATTCCACCCTCAGATGGATTGAGATACTGAGGGGACCATTCAAATTTTTGAGGACATGTTCTGTTCAGTTGTTCTTGGTTTTATCTAGTCTGGGTGTCAGCTATTAATTTGGAATAATTTTCATACAATAATATATATCAATCCTTCATTGGTATGGATCTATTTGATTCTCTATATGTGAGGTAATGTCATTCACCATTGTGATGGATGGAAGTTCGAGAGGCACCCATTCATGGTCTAGATGTGGTCTAGAGCATGATAGAGATGATGTATATTTCCATTGAGATGATGAATGCATTACAAGACCGAAAGAAGTCATATATCAATCATTGGAGGATTCCTATAGAGTTTGATGATGAGGACCAAGTTTTCATGATGTTTTCCATGTAACATGGGTATCATAGTTTTGGTAGAGTGAGAAAACATTCTCCCAGGTTCATTAGAACTTTAGAGGTGTTCGGATGAATCAGTATGGTATCATATTAGTTGGTGTTATCACTGTGGATGGAGAGGTTCCACGAAGTCTTCCATGTCTCTTAGCACTATTAGTATCTACATGATGACTCCCACATCATTTAATATGGAGAGTTGGATATCAATGATGATGTGAAATTCAAGGAGTGACTAGTAATAATTATGATACATGAGAAGAAGGTGCTTTTGCGATGGGTTATTCCTTTGGTTCATTTTTAATGTATGAATCGTGTCATCAAGGAGAGTACATGGGGGAGGGAGACACAAATTCATGAACAGTACCCGGAGCTATTCTGAGTTTTTCTCTCATGTTTTTCATTGTGATTTGATTATGATATAATGCTTGACCTCTTCTGATGTAGGAATATTTTTCCCTATTCTATGAATTTGTGTGATTGTTATATAATATGTAGAGGGGAGGACATGATACCTAATAATGACTCCTTAACACAAATTCAATTAAAACCGTGCAGGTGAGTCAGGTCTGGACAAAGCCGATAATATCTTGACATGGAGGCAGGAACTGCATATTCCAAGTGTCTTAAGAGTTATAAAATTGGTGTTTTGTAGAATTTTGGGGGAGTGTGGACATCGTGTTTGTATATTTGTTCCAAATATAGATTTCAATGAGGTATTCTTGGATTTTGTGGTCTTCTCTTTAGTTCTCAAACAACACATGGTGGTTTTTCCCTAAATGGTATCGTAGGGGGTGGTTGTTTGGATACCTCACTTTTTTATGATTTTGGTTTTAAAATATCATGGAAAACAATATTTTGAGAGGTATCTGATTTAATAAACCATTATTCTGTGTGTCCTTCCATTGTGAAAATACAGTACTTTTGGTGTTCTTGTGGGTCAAATTGCATTGTTTTCGGAGTTTTCTAAAAATCCAGTTTCACCAAATGGTTTCACCAAATCGATGGCACTGTGATGGTGGCACATCAAAATGGTGTCACCGTAATTGCAGAACTATGATTTTTCCACACAAAAACGGTGGCACCATGATGGTGCCACACCAAAATGGTGGCACATTATTGGTGGCACCATGATGGTGTCACACCTAAATAGTGTCACACCAAACAGAGTTTCATCCTTTTCCAAATTTCCAATTTCCTATGTTTCTCTTGTTTCTCCCCACTTTGATCATATTTTACCCAAACTGAATTTTAATCCATGTATGGGTTTTTCATTTGAATTTCAAAGGATATTAATTATACCATTAATATACTTATTATCTGAGGACTTTTAGATACTCAAACCACAAGATATTGAATAGGATACCACATTAATGACTTTTATATTTGTTCTAGCTTCAATGTAGGATTTGGATCCTAAAATATTATATCTTATCTTCCTAATGTGTTTTCATTTCCTTCCTAGTGCACCAAAATCCTTCATCTCTATATTATTTTTTAGTATCTGCTAGAGCCCCTTTCTTCTCAGTTTTCATGTTGTTTCATACTAATCACATCATCCCTTGTTCTTGGTGAAATGAGGAGCATTGTTTTCCTATTATTTTAAGTTGGGATTCTTCATCCCCTCTTTATTTCTATATCATGTGGGGTGGGTGTACTAAAGATTATTATTTTTGAATGAGTGAATAATTTTCATAAATTAATAATTAATAATGGAATGAAAGTGATGATTAAAGGATAACAAGTATAGAGTTGAAGAGGTTCTATGTTGATCATTTGTTTTACCTATAGCCTATATATATTTTTATGTCTTGTTGTGGCTGTATACATTCTAATAATCATGGTTGTTGGTCATATCTACTTACACACTGATGATGTTCTATTTTTTTATGATGCTTCATTAAATGTTTATAACATGAAATAAGTTTAATCATGTATACTTGGTTAAATGAAATGGATTCACAAGGATGAAAACCCAAGTGTGATCACACCCATTTATCAATGTAGGCTAAAATAATTGTGTATTTCAAACCAAACTATGTCTTCTTTGATATGGATGGATGTTTTCTATATTCTTTTGGGATTTTTGACTTTGTGTGGGTTATGTGATTATATTGTTGGCAGAACCATTATGGGTACAGTGGTGGCCCGGGGAGTTGGTTCCATCCGAAGGGAGTTGTATTTGTGTGCATTAGGTCTATGGGTTAATTGTATTTACAATGGGCATTGATTCTGGGATGGTTCTAGTGTTGTGTTGGAAGAATAGGTTTAGACACTAATTGATAGCATAATGGATTGAAATTTAGGCATTGAGACTGATTTTTTTCACCATCAAATGAAATTGGGTAGTATAACTAAAATGTTTTTATGGAATTGTTATGTATTGGGATTGCATCAGGGAAACATTTTGGATGTGGGGCTACATGATTGGGTTGGTTCATCACATCATGTTAATAGTTTTTCTATGTGTGTTATTGTTGTGTAGTGTGGTATTGGGTTTATGTTGTGGGAGGATGATTGAGATGTCTAACTTTTAAGAAGGTCTTTGGGAAGTGGTTGGAATAGTGATTATGAGAAAGGGGGTGTACTGTGGGAATGAATGTTGATGGTTATTTATGGTTTTTATTAATATGTGTAAAAATTGAATTGATTTACCTTATTCCTTCTTCTCTTGTTCAATGACAAATGTAACAAATAATGAAGTGGGTTGGATGTTGTGTGTTTAGTTAATTAGGTTATCTGCCTTCTGACAATGATTTTAGATGTCATTCTTGGTAGTTGACTTGTGTTGTCATACAATAACATAAATTGAACCCCCTTAATTAATGAATGGAAATTAGTTAATTGAAAAACATTTTAAGGTTATGCTTTTCCAAGGGTTGTTTGTATGGTTGTTCATATAGGGGTAGCACCAGAAGTGGTTCTCGTGGGATGGTTTTTTTGGTACCCATAGGATGGGATGATTCTTTCTTTAATTATATATATTAATTGTAGTTCTTTGTTATTTCTATACACTCCCCACCCTTGTTGAGGACCATGTTCTGAACACCACCATTTTTGGTGGAAGGTGTCATTCCCAACATCTGGGTGTGGGGATGGATGACTAGTTACTAGATTTCTTCCTCACATCCTCTTCTGGGTTATTACAATTTGGGAATATCCATAAAGGTTGTTATGGATTTTAATTACCAAATTCAATGATCCATCAAGTAGGTTTTCATGGACGAGAGGCATAGCTGTTTGTAGGGTCAGGGTTGTCTTCCCATGTGTCTTCGGGATGGGGCCCAGGTGACTATGGGCGAGTGGCGTGGTTGTTGTGGCTCTTGTGCAAGCCTGAAATTTGTGTTGTGTGGTTGGGGTCCATGTTTATGTGGGAGGTATTTGTGTGTGGTTTGAGGTCCAGGTGTGTGTGGGATGATTGTAGAAGTGGGAGTGCATTTTGGAAGAGCTGGAAGGATTATGATGCTAACTATAAAGAATTGGCATTGAACCAGTGGTAATGTAGAGCAGAGTACCCAAATGTCAATGTGCTATACTACTATATTACTTGATATGTGTGATTTGGAAAGTTGTCCTTAGTGAGGCTGGGATGGATTTTTCTCTTTGGAAGGTTTTTTGAGGTTCTATTTTCCTCTCATATGGGCATTATAATGTTCGAAAACATGAGCACGATTACAGTTAATTTTATTAATGGGTATAATTCTATACTCAATGTATGGTTTTAAAACCATTTTAATATTACAATGAGGATATTGAGGACCAATATTGACTTTTCTAGATCTGGAATCAGGATATATGTTGTGTTGATGTTTATTTAATTTCATTTTGTAAAATCCTTGGTATTTTTGTTTTAATTTTTTTGTAGTATACATTTAACTTGTTCATGGGTTGGATTTAGTTTTCAATTATATAAATGTTTTGCGTTTTTTGGGGATTTTTAGATTATTACCTCTCTATCCTGTTTCATTATAAAAGTGAATTAATTCCATTTTCCCATGAGATTATATACACATGGTGCTAATCACCACTTTAAGGCCTATTGAAGGTGGGACTCAGGGGGGGTTATTATCATTCCCTCATCTTGAGGAAGGAATGACATGGAACTTTATTTCCCCTTAAAAAATATTGATTAAGGTGGGTAATGAAATTTAAATTATGTAAATCATGACTTAAATATAAGTACCAATTATATATTAAATTAAGTCACATGAAAAGACAAAGCATATATTACACAAAGTAAATGTTTAACATATAATTTTATAATAGAGAATAATATAAAGCCATTATAAAACAAAATATGGTATTTGAAGTAATACTATTGGTCTTTGATAGATTAATGATAAATTTATATTTATTATATATGGGTTTTGAATGTGGGCGATGAGAGTCAAAACACAAATTAAGAATATTTCATCTCACATTTTATTTCCATGAGAAACTTGATATGTTTTCTACTATTTCTTTCTAAGTTGTTTATTTAGTACCTGTGAATGTATTATATGTATCTTATATATAAATTTATTAGTATTCACAAATCTATATTATGATATTTATTTCATATGTTATTGGTTTCATAAAATTACAAATCTATTATATAGTTTTGTCTCAACTATTCTTCGTTGAGACTCCATTTTTTATACATATATAATAATTTTAAATGTATTTACACTTCTATTCTACATGTTATATAAATAATTTAATTATTTTCATTATATTTTATACATAATTTAATTTTTTTCTTACATTGAGATTATGATCCCATGTAAACATGTTATAAGAGTTTATTAAAACAATCTCATCGCATTTTGAGATTGTTTATGACCATTCATCCATTAATGAAATATTATGATTAATCTCTCAAGAACACTCTTGAGATTCATTATTCTTTACTTAATCATGACTTTTCCATGTATTATAACCATATTCGATTGTTTTGTACTTAAAAAATTGTTTTTAACTAAAATGTGGCCATATCTCTCCCCCATTCAGAAATATTTTAAATTAAAAAATATTGTATTAAAAAATGTTTTCATGTGATCCTTTAGAAAATTTTCATGAAAAAGTTATCTTAAAAACGTTTTATAGATTTCAATTCTTCCTTTATAATGTCTCACATCTATTTTCAATTAAATATGTTTTCAAGAAGGATTTATGTTTTGAAAAGAATTTTTAATTAAGAAAGGATATTTTCCGCATGAAAGTTTTTCAAACGATCTTTCATAATTATTTCCCATGTCTGATAACATCCATTTGTGTTATTCATGCCTTTATCGGGAATGATATTAAATGTTTCAATTCATAATATTTCTATAAATTGGTTATGTTTTAGGTCATGATGTTTAGGAAACCCATTTCTCATTCATGGGTTATACTCTTTTGAAACCTGCATCTTCTAAAATGTTTTTATTATGATGATGTGATTATGAAACCTACATTTTTTCACATGTTATGATATGATTAGATATATATGACACCAATTTCAATTCATGGGTTATCATATAATTAGTTATAATCTAATGGAATGTGTACGTATGATTTTATTAAGAGATCAGTGGGACTTATATCTCGCTCAAATGTATTGGGTAATGATAAGTTGTTTATGAGTTAAGAGGAAACTGAGGATATAGACCATGACTGAAAAAAATAAGGTACATGGGTTACATCCCATGAAAAAATGTAATATGTTACATGGGATCTACCCAATGCCTGAAAACAACAATGTAAATTGGTTGTATCCCAAGCCTAAAATTAAGTGGGTTCACATGTAGAATCTCAATCCATAAAACAAGGTGGTACCTTGGTTGTAGCCCAATACTATAATTGAGAGTGTACTTTGGTAATAATCAATGTAAAAAAACATTATGGTACATGGGTTTTCGCATAAGACTAAAAGTGAAAATTTTTACCATTTTTTATCACATTCCTGACATTGTTACACATGTCACATCCAAATATGAACATGTTATAAAGGTCTCAGTATGTATCCTTTCTATAAAATTTTATATTCTAGGATACAGACCATGTATTCCATGTTTTATTAATATGTAACAGTTTTAGGGTTTATGTCCTTTATTTTCATATGATTCAAGACATATGAACATCCAATATTTAATATGATCTCGAATATTCATGGTGCGATCGTAAAATGTTATTAAAAAGTACTATAATATTTTTTCATGTTATGTTTATAAATTTCCATTATTAATCATTAATTGGCATCCGTGATCAGCAATTTCTTATGATTCTTTTTCCCATGATATGAAAATTGGGTTTTTATATAAGTAATAAATGTGGATAACATTATGGAGGGAGTTTGAAGATATTTCCCCAGGATAAAGGTTTTTTTTCATGTTTCCAAAGACACAAAACTATTATGGTCCTCAGAAAACTATTTTTGTAATGTACCTAACATTCATTTAAAATATTGTATTACTCATGTATGTTATTCCTGTACCTCTATATTTGTTATGAAAGGAAGGGTATAATCAATCTCTTAAAACTAGGGTGATAAAACATTAGTGATATCCTACATATATTTCTACATATATGTTTAGAGATTCCTCTAAGGATAAGTATAATGATGAGTTAACATTTAGAAAAATTTCATGGAATTTTTTCTCAAGGATGGGGTAAGTTGTTTCCTATAAATACATACATATATGGATACTATATGTAGATGTGGCTCCGAGAAATATGTACCTAAGATTAAGAACTCCAAAAATATAGTTCATGCCTGACTTAGTGTAATTTTTTTACACAATAATGGCCCATGCATCAAACCTAGTTTGTATCTCATATGGGATATGCTTTGTGAATTCAGAAACTCACCAAGAACAAGAAAAAATGATTTAAATAAATGTTGGCTAAGAATAATCTTGGATAATACTAGGGTTTCATAGGTTATGTTTGTTGTATTAATTTATAAATCCTATATGTTACATTTCATGATTATGTCATTCCTCTCCATGATAATTGTATCTCACTATAATATTTTTGGATATAGTTAACAGATAAAACCCATAGAAAACACATTAATAGTGATTTTAAAGAATAATTCAATGATTGTTCTCTTGAGTATTTGAATTCATTGAGAGACGGAATAAAAAACATCATTTATATAGTCACACAACATTATAAATCTATGAATCATGATGAACATCGAAACAATCCATGTAGGAAAAAATGTTATGTTGAGTATATTATGAGTTAAAGTTGACCTTATTTTAGAATGTCTTCTGGTACCCTTGTTTCATAATACTAGATTAGTACTAATAAAAATATATTCAAAGTTCTATAATGTTCATATCCTAAGATATTAATTATGTATGTTTCATAGTTAAATGATGAAGCATAATAGAAGTTGACTATAATCAAGAATAGGATGATGTAAGATAAAATTGAATACATGGATTGGCATGAGATAAAGATCATATTCATCAATAAGTACATTACTTGTGTTCTTAGTAAAATGATTTCAAAGTAATTCTGTGAGTTGAAGCAAATGAATGACGAATAAATTGGTGGTTGGGAGGATAATTTCTAAAGACATGCATAGTATTCTTCTATAATTAGCATCCAAACATAAAGTAAGGTTGATTGGTTCTTTAGTGGCTTCATGAAATTTCTCAAATGAAAGTTGGCTATAAGAGTAATTGGTATTTATACTGATATTTCTCATCATTAAATCAATGAAGAAATGGAGGATAGAAATATTTATCAATATCATGGTTATAAATAGGAGAATAAATTGAGTTCAATGTAAAATAAAAAAAACTATTGAGATAACAATATGATCCTTAGTTTATGATCCATATGTGGTCAAAATCATGGTGGGAGTTTTCTTCATGGGACTGGTAATTATTTTAGGTGTGAAGTAGATGTAAATCGAGTGGCGGAATGCTGATGTGGTTGAAAAAAAATATATAATTATGTGAATGATAATAAAATTATTTAGGATTAACCTCACAGACATTAGTGTTTCAATTGTAGGGAATTTTGGAATTTCACCAAAAAGTTACCAATTCCCAAGGCAAATAATGACAATTAGAACCAACAAACCCTGATGAAAAATAAAAAAGTGAAATCATATGAAATCACAATTGATGAATTGAGTAATGATAATAGGGAAAATCTGTAGTGGAAAATTTTCTATGCGATTTTTTTAAAAATAACATCTATGGAAATCAGGGTGGTCCTATAGTATAAGTTTTTATGATTTTAATAATTTATTATATTTATCCACATGAATTTTCATATTAATAAAATCCTATTGATTTTAAATATATAGAATGATGAACCTAAAATTCCAATTGAAATTTTATTTTTCAAATAACAGCAAATTTAATGAATAATGGTGGGTTATCTATTGGAACCATTTATGTATTCTATGAAGATTTATAAAAATTCACATTATGAACATTTTTTAAAGATAATAAATGATTATGTTTTTCACATTTTTGGTTTCTGATGAAATATGGGAGATCAATATTAAGGTGATCTCATGACCTTTATTCTAGTGTTTTTGATTTTCAATGTTCAAGAGGACTATATGGTTATCCATTCCTGATAAGATTATGATAAAATTTGGATGTAGTATTTATGTATTAAGGTTGTATTGAAAACCATACTTAAAATTATATTTATTATTAACCATATTCTAAGGATATCCATAATATTTGTAAATTATATTAGTGTGGTTTTAGAAATGGAAATTAGGTTTTTCTGTTGAGAACCAATAATGCCTGGCAAGGCTGCTGGACTGGATCCCATCTCTAATTTATGATAAGGGGTTCACACCTTCCACAAGACGACACTATGTCCTCATTAATGTGTAATTAATTTTCTTGAATGATTTTTAATGATGAACCGATATATATATTTGTTTAGTTTTAAGGATTAATGTATTAACCATATTTGTTTAGATGAATAAATTGAGAGAAATAGTTATACATTTTATTATTTTATGGGCCTTAAGATATTATAAATGTTTATATTATCACATTAGGCATCAAATTGAATTTCTGGATTTCTATTACATGACGTAATGGATTAATTATAAATTGTTAAAAGAATAAATGATGAATGGGTTTTTTTAGAGAAATATATCAAATATGTATATTTCATTATATTTTTGTACAATAAAATAAATAATCAATGATAGGATAATGATAAAAATAAAACGTGTTGTCCTAATACCTAAATATTGTTGAATCGATGGCTTGTTACATCATAACAAAATTTTGAGATTGAGTCCCCAAAATTGCCATCAATCAGTCACTTGTTTTTGGTTTATGACCTCATTCAAACCATATATGTGTTTAATAATTCCCTCAATGAACATATTCACACTCAAAATATGTTATCTTATGTGGAAACCTAGTTATATGATACTTTGGGTAACTATTATGGTTCAAAATATTCCTTTTAAATGGAAATTTTAGTATAAATTTTTACAATGTGGTTTTATATTAAAGAAACAATCATGTATTAAATAGATGATAAGATAGAATAATTTCAAGGGTTAAATTCATTTTATGTAGAGTAGAATATATGACCGTAATTATTTTTTGTGAGTTATTATTTTTGAATTAATTTATCAATTTTTTGATTTTTAATTTAACACAAAATTGATGATAGTTTATGTTACATTAAATCACTATATATGGATTGAATTATAAAAAACACTATAACAATCATAATCTAAATTCAACACAAAATAATATCATTCATCGCACCTATCACATAGTTAATCATTTTTATACACAACATTGAATTTCCTCGATTGCTTGTGTTATACACAAGACTGAGGCTTACAAAAAAATAATATATTTATAAAATAAATTTATATAATATAATAAGACATAACTAAGATGTTAATTTAGGGGTTTTGAATATTATTAACTAATTTATGAGAATATATGTTTTACATAATATAATATGAATTCCTAGGTTTTTAATTAATAATAAATGAATATGATAGTTGATTGCATACAAAAAGTAATATTATTATTGTTATGGTCATAAAGATATTTTGTCATAATACATATAATTAATGAGTGATATTAATGTAATATATATATTTTATATTCATTCAATGTATTATATATATATAAATAAAAAATAACCAATTTCTGATAAAAACATATATTTTTATATGTGTAGATTTGTCGCCTTTCCATAGTGAACCTATTTAGATACTAATATAGGTTGTTTTTTAGACATAAAAGGCTAAAAATAAATTCTATAATTTTAATAGAAACATAATTATTAGGTAAGGATAGTTTTTTATTAATTTTTTCCAAGGTCTAATTTTCAATGAATATTTAAAAATTCGTAATTTCAGTTTAAGAATGTTTTTTCAACTAATTAATTTATAATATTAAATTAAATATAAAATGGTTTGAAATGTTTAATTAGATAATATAACTATATATTAATAAAATTTAGGTCATTTATATCAATTTCACATTGAAATTGGATATAAAAACAATGTAATAATTTAAATGATTTTACTTATAAAACACACATTGTTTACTGGAATGTGGGATTTATATTACATTAATTTATGCCACTTGTATGATTAGAATATAAAAATCGATTGAATATTTTAAAACATCATAATATGTAATTTAATATATGGTAAGTAAATATTTGGACAAAAAAATATTATTGGCGGTAATGAAAATTAATTTCATCGAATAAGGTAAAATTATGCTTAATAAGGGACTGGACCTTAGCATTAAGAGCCAAAACAACTAAGAAAGATGTCCAAAAAACATTTTCAATCCATTATTTTTCGATTACTATTAAATTATATAGTTTTTTTAGTTTCATATGTATTTATTTTTTATAAACGAATGTATATCAAAATATTTACAAAAATACCATTGAGTCATTTCCCTTCCCTAGAAAAGGAATCCACTTCCCCTTTTATTCACACCTATAAAACATGAATGTTCATCCATGATATGCTAAATATATATAAAAACATCACTCCCTTCCACCTAAAATTCATTACATTTGAATAATGAAATCTAATGATGCCTTTTGGCAAAAACCAAATGGAGTTACCCTATTTACATGTAATGCCTTCTCTAAATCTCGTTCATTTATTTTCCTTATCCACCCCCTACACAATTATTATTAAATGATTACAAAAAATAATTCATAAATATAAATGTATATTATTATGAAAATTTTTAAATATGAACCAATAAACACCTCTATTTAATGGCTACCGAATATACTATCTATGTGTACAAAAAACTACTGCCTCACTAAATAACAATTGTTCATTTTTTCTGTTAGTGCCTCTCATGCTGTAAATTATGTTGTACAATATTTTTATATTTTTTAAATAATATATTTATTATTTATTTAATATTATTTAATTATTTTAAAACACATATCTTTATACTTTCGATTTTGTGTTAATATGATAATTTAATTTGGGGAAGTGTGGAATACCCCCACCTCGAATGCAATGTTACTCATTCATACACTACATGGATTGTATTAAGGATAGAATTTTTGTATATTTATTATATATGTGATTGTTAAATATAATTAATAATTATATATATAGTTATTTTAGTTTCTTTCATTCAACAAAAAAATAATCATAAATAACCTTCATGTATATGTATAGCTTACCATCTCCATGAACGATATATTCTATTTCATACACATTTAACCTATGGATTATTAAAATAAATTTATAATGAATTTAAATTATATTTTAATATTGGTCTAAATTCTGAAAATCATGATATAAGTATAATTACCAAATATAGATTAAATTATGACATGTGTAAAAAACAATGAGAATATTACTAGAATTGGGAGATTTGCATAGAACTATTAACAAGAGGGAAATATAAAACCATTATAATCATATATGGTATTATTGGTAATAATATGGTTCTTTTTTATATTGAAATTAAATTTATATTTAATTTATATTAGTTATGAACATGTACGATGAGAGTGAAGACACTGTGTAAGGAGATTTAATCTCACTTTTTGTTTCTATGAGATACACTCTAGGATCACCAAACCATTATTGTGTGTTATGTATATTTTGAACATGATTTAATTATATGGATCATATAAATAAATTCATTGGTATTATCATACAAATTTTATGATCATTCTTTAATGAGATTTATATTTAAAAAGTTACCAAATTAGTAAAATAGTTTTGTCTCAATTTTCCTTCTTTGGGACTCTTGTATTGTTATGCAGCTAAATTATTTGTCAAGGTGTATATACATCCATTTTACATGTTATATCAATTGATGAATTATTTTGAGGATATTTTATGCTTCATGAAATTTTTGTTTCTTACATGGAGAGTATAATCGCATGTTACCAAGTTATAAGTGTTTATTGAAATAGTCACATCACTTTTCGAGATTGTTTTTGTTTATGATTCATTTCATTAAATCTTATAATCCATCTATTTATAACTCACTTGAGTATACTTTTCTTCTGTTAATAAATTATATATCCATGGATTATTAAAATTTCCCCACTCTTTGGTAGTTATGATAATGTTTTTTCTGTAAAATATGACTCTCTACCTCTCATACTAGAATTTTATTGTATACAAAAACCATGTTTTTACAAAGGTTTTAAAAAGTTAATTTTATCCCATTTTAATGGAATGAAGATTTTAAAAATGTTTTAGGGTTCTAAATTTTTCCTTAATAATTGTTTTAAATATTATTTTCAAATAATTTATTTTTTAAAAGGTTTTATGTTTAAAAATTTGTTTTAAATTAAGAAATGATATTTTATTAATGAAATATTTTGAATAGTAATATCAAAATTATTCCCCATATAATAAAACATCATTTATTGTTTGTCATTCCATTTTTGGAAAATTAATTCAATGTTTCCATTTATATTCTATAATTTTATAAATTATTTGTTTATGGAATGATGTTTATTAAACTTGTTTTTATTTCAGGATTTATATTCTTTTAAAACAGCTGCTTTTAAAAGGGTTTTTATGATAAAATGATTATGAAACATAGATTTTTCAATATATTATGATATGATTACATGTTTAAAATACTCATTAATTTATTTGGTAATAAAATAATTATTTATGATCATGTGAAACATGTAATTATGATTTCATTGCGATATAGGTTGGAAATATATTTTCCTCCAATGCATTGGGTAATTATTATTTGTATAAGTGCATAGAGGGTACATGGGTTTTAGCCTAATTATTTAATGAATGAATGTATACAGGGTATATCCTATGTATAAATCTAATAATATACATGGGTTGTAGAAAATAATCAAAAGTTAGAATTCACATGGGTTTATCACACACATATAAGTAATAGTGTACTGATGTTGTATCCCATACACAAAAACAAGAAGGTATCTGTGTTCAATAAAAAGACTAAATGAAAGAGGGTATATATGTTGTATCCCAATAATGAAAACAAGAAGGTACATAGGTTTTAGAAAAATCATAAAAGTAAAAGTGTTCACGGGTAGTTATCCCAAAACAAAAATATGTACATAGGTTGTATCCCATGTGTAAGATGTTAAAAATTTATTAGTAAGTAGCCTTTAAATAAAATATTCTATTCTTATACATATTCCAAAAAATGCAAGGTTTTATTTCTTTGTTATTATTTCATGTATTTTGTACATTATATTCATATGTTTCATGGCTTATGAATGATCAATCTTTATTAAGATCATTACTATAAATTTTATGATCATTAGATGTTATGAAAAATTATAATACCCTTTTGTTCATGTTATGATTGTACATTTCCTCTACGTACCCATACATAGCATCTGAGCTCAACCATGTCTTATTTTTGACATTCACCTAGTATAAAGAATGGATTTAGATAGAAGTAATAAAGTTGGATATCCTTATTGGATATGTTGAAGATATATCACATGAATATAATTTTTTTACCATGTTTCCATAGACACTAAACTATTATGGTCCTTGGGAATGAATTTTTGTAATGTATTGAATATTCATCCTAAATGTTGTAATATATATGAATTTTATTCCTATATTTTTATTATATGGCCTTGGTATGTGGTGAAAAGTTGAAGGTTACACTTGTGTAATATTTTCTCAAAGGTGTTACTGATAAATAGTGGACATTGATTTATAATATTGTGGTGGAAGAGGAAATTGAATTTTGGGAATGAAATACTTTTAAGGATGGATTTTTAAAAAACATTTAACCAGTGATAAACAATCCCTAATGAATTAGGGTTAATCATATTAATGAAATAGGATAAAAAATTGTTAGGGAGTATAAATATATCCTTACATGTTTATATAGATATAAAAATGATAAGATATGCACCATAGAGTGAATGATTGATTATTTTATCGATGTGATTAAACCAATTCTTCAAATAGTGGTGTTTTCTAAAAAAGAATCATCATGTAATGCAATTAAATTATGTGATATCAAAATAGAGAACTAGTTTACTATGTATTATGAATTTGAAGATATGACAGAGATGAATAATATATTATATCAACAAATTGTTAAGGTATTGATGAAAATGAATCATTTTACATTATGTGATTATTGTGTGATGAAAAACCACCAATCATTCTTGACGGTAATTATAGTTCAATATAAGTGTGGATAAATAAGCCACAATATTCTTGGTTCAGAGGGAAGGAATGAAAAAAAATATTTCAATGCTTCCCATGTTAGGATATTGGGAACTGCATAGATGAATTTCCCAAACATCCAGGAAGTATACCTTATAAGTATCCATGCGGTCAATGAAAAAATTATGTTAATAACAAAAAATTAGTGGAATGATTTTTGTGACTATGTATTTGGATAAATGAGTAATTTTTTCAAATGATTTTCATCAAGGATGTATGGCTTATATGAAATAATAAATATTTATGTATTGTATTGTATTGTAGAACCATTTCATAATGTGTAGGATACCACATGCTGAATGGTAGAATGAAAATGTATTCCGTTGCATGTAAATCAATTTAAATAAATCATGGTTGACAGAAACCTAACACTTCATATGTTTCTGATGTTGAGATAATGATTCATGGATATACAAATGATTGATTTAGATAATATATATTTTATAAAACTAATTTCATTGTAACAGATTATAATATAATTGAAAATAATAGATGGAAGGTTCGTAATGTTAACTATTTATCAATTGTTTTTATTTAAATATTGTCTCATGTTGTATAGATTTTTCTATTACATCACAATATTATGAAACTTATAATAATAGATAAATTATATATAGTTTAAATAAAAACCAAAGGATAATATTGTGTTTATCAAAAAGAATCAAATACTGTTACGATGATTCCTTAAATTATTATATTGTAAAATAATTAATCATATCTAGGAAAATAGTGATGAAATGAAAATATTTTCATAAAATAATCATAATTTATGATATAAATTTTATTTTTACACCTCTAGTTTATGTATTTGTTATCAATGACATTCCCATGGAAATTATCCATATCACTCTCTCTTAGAACATGATAATAAGATTTACCTTTCATTTCCATGTTTTCATAGATGTTATCCTATTAAAAATGCTAGTATTGTGGTGAAATTTTCAACACATTTTTCCTCTAATTATGAATATGTGTTATTAACAAATATTACAAAGTTTGTTTTTCAAAAATATTATATTCAAATATCAAACCACCAATTAATAAGACCATGTTCAAATTGTAAGGATGAAGTTTATTTAACGATGGAATAATGTAACCACCAAATATATAAAAGTATATTCTCTTTATATTGTTTTTATATTTATTTATGTCATGATATAAACATAACACCATGTTTAGCTTGATGTACTTTAAACAGTGACATTTTTATATTATTGGAAAGACATATAAGACCCTATTTTTCTGAAAATCAATATATTTTACTATTTTATTATTTAATATAATAATATATAACTTTATTGGATGCAAGTTTTTATGTATAGGATAAACTAAATTATAACAATATATGGTGGAATTTGATGGTTACCAATTGTTTTGGTATCAAAATAAAAAAAATTGTATTAAAATGAAATTTTTTTTCAAGGAACAATTATTATGCTTCCAAAGGTGTTTTATATTAAAACTAAAATTAATAAATATTAATGAATGTTATTAATGAAATATATTTATTATATATTCAATCAATTTTTTGTTAAATACATCCAATATTTTTTATTGTCATATGAAAAGAGTAAATATAATTTTACGCATTAAATGATTTTTTTCTCTAAAAACCTTGTTTACAACGTTTTAATGGACAACCTATTATAAATACAATTGTGATACGACTATAATTTTTTATTTTTTATTTGAATTAATAATGTATAAATTGTTTTTTGGTAAATTGTTGGTGTTTTTTTGCGATGTTTCATTATTTTATGAATATTGAAAAAACTAAATTTTAATGGAAAATAGAATTTCCGTTTAAAAAACACATTAAAGAAAAATTATATGAATAATTGTTTTTTAATATTTAATTTTATAATAATTGTAGATATATTAATACAATTATGATAATTGGGTTGAATTTTATAATAAATTTGGATATATAATCTTTTCACCCTTTTGAATATTGTTACATTAAAAACATGGTTTTCTATCATGTCTATGTGATGATTTTTTAATGATTTTTACTGATTAATTGATTTTTTTAATTTGGATTTGATAATTATAATAAGAATAATTTATAGTTAATATAAACTTATTCCTATTTTTTACTGAAAAATTAAAATAAATAAAGATAATAATATTAATTATGGAGAAAATGAGTTTACATTGTGATTAAACCATAATCATAAGTTGGAAAATGACCTTTACACTTCTATAAAATATATTTAACATCGATATTTATACATTAAACTCCACATGATCAATAATTGGACATTATTTTAGGCATATATCATTAGGGAGACTACTTGATAGTTTCAAACATTCTAAATTTACATGGATTCCACTACTCCTCCACTATAAAAAGGAACTACCCTCCTCATTTATTAACACATACAAATCCATTTATAATGAAAACCTACAAAAAAAGCTCCAAAAACACCAAACCAAATCCTAGAGTCCTCAATTTTTTTAAAATGAAAACCATAGATGATATTTGTTATAAACCACAACAGTTTACCTAAAGAAGAGGTAACGTTCGTCAACAATCTCTTTTGTTTTATTTCTTTTCTCCAAAATATATTATATTATTATATCATATATATATATATAGTAATTAGTGTCCTGAATTTAATGATATTTTTTTGCCTATGGTTATTGACAATAGTATCCCACACATCCATCGAATGGGATACAAAATCATCATTCATGTGTTTGGAAATCTACTGCCTCATGAAATGAGGTCGTTTTTTCTTCTATTACCACATTTAATTATTGAAAAAAAATATTTTTTATAGTTTTTATATTATATATATGATATTAATAATTTATTTCTACTTTTATAATTGTTAAAAAATATATTCATTGATTCATTCCATTTTGTGGAAATACCATAACATCGTTTTTGGACACGTGGACTAGAGTCTATTCAAAGTAATTTGATTCATTCACAAATTTCGTGTAATGTATTAATTAAGCATGAAATAAAAAATTGTGATATATTTTACTTAAATATGATAATTTTATTATAATATATATATATATATAATTATATTTCATTTGATATGATTGGAAAATAAATACAATATTCATGTGTGTGTACGACATACCAACTCCATGATCAATGAATTAAATTTCATATCATTATGTATTATAGATTTATATAAATAAATATATAATATAATATATATCATATTTTTATCATTTTTTGACTATTTAGATTTTTAAATTAGGTTCTATGTAAAATGAACAAAAATGACATGTCATAACCTACATGATGGAAAAGTAAAATAACAACCAAAACATTGGAAATAATTAATGATTATTAATGATCATGAAATATGATATTACAAAACATCAATATATGAAATCCTAAATTTTTATAAGTATATAGAATTATATAATAACATGATGAAGATATTTATACATGAGGTTAAATCATGTTCAACAAAAAATGTAGTGTAAGGTATGGTATTTCATCCGAATTTAAACATCATTGAATATTAATTGCTATTATTTTCTAATTCACTTTTATGTATTGTACAATATTTCCCTTTGAAATTTAATATCATGAATCATTTTTTATTCATGTTATTTGATGTTTTAAATTGAATTCATTCAATAATTGTATTTTTAAATGAAAATTACCAAATGGAGATGTTATTGAACATTCTCAAATTCTTTTGTGATTTCTGACATTCTATTGAAAGAAATCACATTACTGTAATAATTTTAATTGGATATTAAAATTTTATTAACTATCTATATCATTTTATGAAATATATTATTATTGCTTGAATCATATATGATATTTACATGTGTTGTTTACTTTGAAATATATTTTATTTATTGGGGAAAATATTGATTAATCAGAATAATTTATTCAATATAGATATTTCATGATAAGTCAAAATCATTACGAATTAAATTTATTTTTCAGTCTATAAAAAATAATTGGATATGTATGAAATAGTTATGTGACTGGTTAATTAAATTTAATCAAAAAATTAATGGTCTCATTAGAGAATTAATTAGGAAAAAACATTCATGTTTCTTACCAGTATGTTTTAAATCATCTCTTGAAAGGTCTTTATAGTGGATTTAAGGTCCTCAAAACCAAATTGGTTTATAAAGAGTGTTTTTTAAAAATAATTTTATGGGTAAAAATGGTGATGTTTTTCTGTACATAGGAAACATGGAATCTAATAACTAATCATTAACATTATGAAATAATTATTTATTATTATTATAAGGATTTTTACATTAACAAAATCTATGTATTCAAATCATTACCATTTTATTGTTTAAATGGATTATGACTTAATTTATTTTTCATTCAATAATATTTACACATTTCATTCTCATTTTATTGATTACATGTCATGTGTGTTCATTAATATACCTTTCTATATTGCCTTTTATAATTTATTCATTATTGTTTCCACTACATATTACCCATTCTGAGCATTTAGGATCAACCGTATCTTATTTCCTCTCCCCAATATTTCATTAAGTATTATAATAATGATATGAAATGATACTCTATATGGAATAATGGTATTGTTTAAAAAAAGTTATAATGTATGTAATATGTTTTAACATGTGAGTCGTGTTTATATATATTTTAATAATATGATTAACCAATCCGTTCCTTTTGGATAGAATTTCTTTGTTTCATATGCTAATGTAATGATATAACAACACAAAATTTGGGCTAATTGGGTCTTCTTACTATAGTGGAGGAAGTGTGGTGAGAACATATCATATATAAAATCATTTATCTATCATTTTGAAGCCACTTTAGGTTATATTAACTACCCAATACAATATAATTTTTATTATTTACTTGAATCCCACACATCAAAGTATATAAAAGGAAATCCATCTATTATTTAAATACCTACCACAAACCTATTTGAATGAATTTTTTTATTAAGACACGTTTATTGAAAAAGTGATAAACCATTGGTACATCCACAAAAAGAGATGATAGAGCCATTGAAAGATAATTTAATCCTTCTAGAATTGATCTCCCTAAACATTTTTCATGATATATTATTTACCTTAGATTATATCTCATTCATAATATGATCTTGAAACTGAAATGCCATCATGTCCTTGGACTAGATGTACTATCCAATGATGATCTTCCCGTTACTAAAACCCACAACATGTATCATTTATTTTATGCATATACACTCCCCAAAAGAGACATTAATATATGCATTCATTTCTCTCAACTTCTTTCCTGATCATGTCTATATTGGAAATGGTAGAAACTATAATCCTTCATTGCTTTATAACAAAAATTATGGTTCCTGATACTTTTCAAACCCAAAGTTCTCTCTCCCAGATCCTCCTCCTCTATTTCACCTTCACTGTAATTTCTCCTCTTACCATTTATAGAGGGAATTTCTATCTCATACAATAGCTTTGGTATTATTTATTAAATCAATAATCGGTCAAAACAATTACCCATTTCAATTGAAAACACCTCTCTACTTAGTCTTTTACAGATCATGTACATACCCCTGGAATCCATTCTAAAGGAATTATAACATAGTTAATAACCCTACATAGGTTCAATATAATCCACTAACTGGCCTCATATACTAATATTTCCACTGAAAACACCACCACCGAATATGATTTACCCATAGGGTTATAGAAACATCCAACATCCACCAATGAAGGCTCTATATCATAGTTAGCCTCCTTCCCTATCTCCAAAATTTTCTACTCTAATTATGATATCATGATATGATGAGGATCATCTAGGTCCTTCATCAGCCACAAAATATGTCACTAACCAAGGGATTCCTAATTTGTGGTTCACTTTGGGCTACCTTTTCCATTATCTTTGCATCCATATGCACCTGAAATAGGGGATCCAATATCAACACTGGAGGCATGATCTTTTCCTCTACCTGGTGATTTCATATCAACCTACATAACGTACTACCCAGCTCCACGCCTACAAACCATGTGTTAGGGACCCCTTCACATACACACTGATTAGTAATAGGCCCAGGATTAATAAAAATATTTTTTCCAATACCAAAACTATTATCTTAATATTATCCAAACAATTATTGGAGAATTTTTTGAGGAATATATTTCCTCACATGCATGAGGATTAATATGATGGAAAGGGTATTGAGTTTTGTTATTAGAGAACAATAACCTACCTAATAGGTTTAGTAGAATCATAATGATTAAAGAATATTGAAATGGAAATTTACGTTTTGGAAAGATCACCCAAATGGAATGGAAGTAGGGTTTCACATCATGTGTAATTTGTATTTCCATATAAATAGAATTAATTGGTATGTGTTGTAGCTACGAGGAGTGAATGAAAAATATTTAATCACATACCCTACTGAAACGAATCGTATCATGATTTCTATCTATCAAAAATCCCTATAGTAGACTGATCATGTAACTCCAAAGATCAAAACATGAAATAGTTGATGTAATCCACATAATACCTATACATCCATAAATTAGAGATAAAAATTTGATTAAGTAGGTTCTATGAGCCATTAAACTCCATGATATAAATCAAGAGGTTAGGGAATCCATTTGAAAAAATCAGAAAGATTAAGGAATAAATAAAATTTTGAGAAAGGGGGAAGGATCTTAGGATTGGAAAATGTGGAATATAATAATTATTCTTCCTTGAAAGATGAATTAGGTACGTCCCCGCAAGGGGGAGGAAATAACACCATGGTCGCCCTCATAATGAAGGGGGAGCCTAACGTGCATCGTCCTTCCAATCGAAGCAGAGACCCTTCGTGATAATACATAATATCATTACAGTTATTTAGATTAGAAAATATATACTCAAATCAGTAACCAAATTATATACCATTTAATTAGAGACATTATTTTCGGTAAAAATCCATTATTGGTAGTATTTAGATCAATCCTATAGTGTATACATTGAGAAGTATTCATGTTCTTCAAATAAATATCTTTCTTTTATTTAATTATTCACCTATATAAATTTTTATTAAACATTGATTATATTAGAAACTAATTATATTTAATATAATAGTTTGTTTTGATAATAATTTAATTAATTATGTCCATCTCCACATTTATAAAATTGCTTATGAATTCATCATTTCTTTTTACATGGGAGTACAACCTTGTGAACTAATATAATTTTTTCTTTCATTACCACCATTAATAGTTGGGTATGATTACATATATAAATTATATATAATATATTGATATAATATTTAAACCCGTGGAGAAATAATATCATATATATCTTTTTTAATGTCAATTTAATAGGAGATACAATAACATTTCTCACGAGTACATCGGACTACCGCCACAAGAAGAGATGTGATTCGTCTTTAACTAATACATCACATGGATTCTTATAATGATAGGGATACTAATTGTTTTTAAAACACATGATATAATTATAATATTAATGAAATATTTATCATTATGAATAGACTAAATATATAGATATAATTTTCTTTTATTCCATTCATTCAGGTATTGATTATAATAGTCTTCATGTAAATGTAGATTTTTTCCATCACAAATCAATGTGACTCACTATTAATCACCACACCACATGGATTATGCATATAATTATATAGATATATATATATATGTGATTTTTATATAATTATTTAAATGTATAATATTTCTTACCTCTTTTCATTGATCATTGAAAAATGTAAACGTCACTTATTTTCACGTATGGTATATCATATCCATGACCATGATGTACTTGATCATTCATAACAATCACTGTTAATTAGTTTTAAAAGATAAATTGAATAAAAAAATATGATAATAATATCATGTTTTTTATTCTATAGTTTATATGAATATATTACATGTGAAATAATGGAATCATTCATGATGAAACACCCATGGAAAAATAATGATGTTAACACACGAGATAATGTAACTAAGGAATGATTATTAATGATTGAGGGGAATGTTATATAAAAGGATCATATGTTCTATTATATTTATTAAAATGGTTCTGGGATTAGTTAATATATTTTATATGTCTACTATATATTATTTTTATGAACATTCAATAAAAATGATGAATGATGTAAGGGATTTCTTAAATAAATTTCTATTCATTGGGATAATCTTATACTTCATTAATTATGTAATTAGAATATTATGTATATAATTAATTATTATTAAAATATGTTTTTTTTAATCCTTATATTTTTATTTATAGTATAAATTCAAACCTCTTTAACAGATTAAACCTCACGTTATAGTTATGTTCACTACAATGGGTTATTTCACAATCTCATTCTAATCGATATTATTTAATCAAGTATTTTTTTTAAACTATTAAATCATTTCAGAATAGAAAATAATTTTTTTCTATATCACCATTATATATAAATGATATTTTAATGTAATAGTATTCTTTTTAAACTCTTTTGAATGTAAAATTATATAGAAAAATTTTATATAAAACTTATATTTCCCTTCTCTCTTGGGATAGAAACCATTTTCTTCCAAATCCATGTTTTCTAAAAATTATTTCAGTTTTTTTAATCTTTCAAAAAAAAATTATGAGATGATTATTCTTTAATTATGAACCTTTAAAAAAATTCCAATGGAATCATCATCTTTCATTTAAAGAATATTCCTCTTTGGATTTTTCTAAAAATATGAAATAATCTTCTTGTCATTTTCTAAACAAGGTGCATTACTATCATTTTTATACTGAAAAAACATTGGTATTTAAAAAATTATGTAGTTTTTAGAATTAGAATACATTTATTATATTTATACATCGATTAGTCCTCTAAATGTTTTTAGGATAATATTAATGAAATTGATTTTAAATCATATTTTAAAAGAAATGTATTTTTATTGTGTTTAGAAAAATAGAATGTATGTTTTCCTCATTATTTTTTTTAATGATCATATTTTTGTATTTAATTTAATCAATTTCAACAACCCTTTATCATTACTCTATTATGTTTATATTGTATTGCTACAATGCTTAATCATCTACTAGATTGTTTTGATCATATGTTTTAAGAGATGTATTTATATTAACATCCTTGTTTCTATTTTTTGTGGTCAATAAAATTTCAATAAATTAATTACATTCCTATAGACATTAAATTTGCAATAGATATATATATTATTTTTCATGGATTAGTTTATTTGATAAATTGTATATGATTTTTACATATGAATTATATATTTAGAGTTATTTGAATTACTAGGGAATGAATAATTAATTTTTATACTTTAATCTATATTATAATTTAATGATAAGGAACATTGATGACATAATAAATTTATTATTCATTGTATGGGGACTGAATTACAATATATTATAGGGGTTAAGTACTAATTAATGTGAGCCTCCCAATGAATCAGTAGTCTCATGTTTGGAATAATTTGGCTAGCTATAGCTTAGTGTATTTTTAAACAAGTTAGATCAAAATTTTATTTTGAATAGTCTTGATAGTAATGGTAGCATTTTCATTTGAAATATGAAATTTTAAAATTTATAATTCCCTTAATTTCAGTAATTTTATCAATACATGATATTTTATTGATGATATTATCTACTGGTTCATTTCATTCTCACCTTATTTATTGAATAATATGTCTGTTAAGTTTTATATCATTCCATATATTATAAGAATTCTATTATAATGATACTAAAAAAATTAAAATGAAATTTATTCATAGTTATTTAACATTCAATATTGATTATTCTTATTGATTCATGAAATGTACAACTATAAATTTATGTCATCACTAATAGGGTAGATATTCTTAGGGGGTGAATAAGGATATGTAAAACACACTTTTCCCTATAGATCATCCATTTTCATTAACCCGAATAAAAATCTATATATAATATTAATTGTAAAGAATAAAATATTTCTTAAAAATTACACATGAAAAAACAATTTTAATTGTTTCACCCTCACATGTCTTCATATAAATAACATACAAATAAAATGTTCATATGTACCATATACAATTAATGTCTCTACCAATATAAGGATCGGAATGGAATCATTGTCCCTTCTAGTTTATGAAAAATATCAATTCGAAGTCCCAATTATCTCTCCATTTATGTGTTATCACTACTACTTATGATGAATTTCATGCAGTTATAAGACAACTCCGAATAGTTTCACAAATTTTTTTTCACTGATCTAAATTTTCATCTCATAGTTGAAATCCACTTTTGTATGTAATTCTTTTTTTCATAAATTTCATTCATTAATATAATCTATTACCTTCATAATCCATATAAATACATTCATGGTCTTTATTTAACCTTGTGTTATAACTTCTTTGATGATATCCTTTATTTGTAGATAGCCCTTTATCTAAGGATTGCAGCCACATCCCAACCACATTTAACAGGTGATTTATAGTGTAAAAATAACCCTTCTAAAACATACCTTCATGAAAAACATCATTCACGAACTAAACCATCATGGACGAGTTCAAAAATGAAAACATTATTGAAAAAATTACATCCTATAATAACCCCTTTTCAAACTAAATCAAACATTACAGTAGGAAAAATTCACTTCCTTTTGTTCTTCATTTGAAAAAATCCCTCAAAAACATCCTTTGTGGTTATCATATCATATCTACTATGTGGAATAATAGTTTTCAAAGTGGTTATATAAACACAATTAGAATCCTAGATTTCTATGAAATCAAATAGATTCATTTTAGTTATCAAAAATGGATATATATAAATCAATCCATTTAAATAAAACATATCTATATTTTGAGGTCCAAAAAGTTGAAAAAACTAGTAATTGTTTCCACCTTGTATAAAAAATTTCTTTATCACATTCACGAAATTCATTTTATTGTCTTGTACTATTGTCAACATATTTTGTTAAAAATATCTCCAGAACCCCACAACTAAACATGGAAACATTATTTTTCAAAAAAACACACAATTAATACATAAACAGTTCATTAGTAATATGTGGGATTATTTCCCAAAAAATATTCCCCTCTTAGGTTTTTTGATAACTCTTTATTCATTGATTCCACTTTATATACATATCCAGATTTAACCAATATTATATTCTACTGATTCAACATAATGGTCATTGATTTACCAAAAATAGAATCTATTCCCATAATATCTTTTCTCAGTGTGACAAAAAAGAGTAAAATGAACAACTCATCAATGAGTCACTTCATTCGAAAACCACTTAACTTCTTTCATCGCGATCTACATAAGTCACGATATATAATCCTTGATTGATCATATGTATAAATATTAGATCTAAAATTCCCCATACATCATTTCCCCCTCTATCTACATCTCCCATAATCATGATGAATATAAATTCTCCCCCATTATCATTGAATTAAAAGATCACTCTTTTATCGATGCAACATTATGAAGATGAAATATCATCTCGTAATGTAAAAATTAAAAATCCATAATGTAGATGGGGTGCCATATACACACCTTTTCATTTTTGCGGAGTTGAATAAACTCTAAGAGACTGTTTTTACTAATCAAACACCTCTTTAGGTAAGGCCTTCATCCGAATGAATCAAACCTATTGACAATGTAACATATACTCCAACTTTAAGATCCCATGATTTAACATCTCTTTGATGAAATTATATATTATTTAAATTATTTCTATCCCTGATTTATGGAATGTGTTTTTTATATGGTTTATAGAACATGAATATTGGAAATTTATTTTTATTGAGTACTAATATTCAGCTTACATATCATCATACTACTATTTCATTTTTGATAAATGAATACAAGAATAAGTAGATGATGTATATTTTGATTCAGTGGTTCATGATGAAACTGAAAAATGGTACTTATATATATAACAAATAAATAGTCCATCAAAAAATAATTTTCCACGGAATGTTTATTATCTATTATCTTTTGAACCATGTATTTCTACATTGACTAAGAAATTATTGCTGTGATTTTTCATTATACAACAACCTGAAATCTAGATTTCAGTTGATATATAGAAATTTTTTTATTTCATGTAATTTCATATCAGTGTGATTACTTTTATACCATGATACTTAATATGTGACAAAAGCTCTATCAAGAAATGTTTCTTTAATTAGAATAAATTAGAAAGGATCTTTAACTATTCTTTGACATTAATGGCTTTTCCATCACCATCTCATGACAGTTTCATCTGAATATCCACCAGATCCATCATCTCCAAGGAATATCCATTCTAAATATTCTAAAAAATTTCATGATGTATTTATACTGATAAATAAATTTTTCAATCCATCCAGGTATTATCTTTAACTCAATGAAAAATTCATTTCCCCAATCATTGACATTTCAAACTCATGCTTCGTTACTTCTATGAATTTATTCAAAAACACATCATCTAATATACTAATTTTTTTTTCATTGACATACAAATTCACCATAATCCTTTTCTTACTATCCTTGATGACTTTAAGATTATAATCATCTCCATCAGGATAAATCCCGAGCTTATTAAAAAACTAATAAATCTAGGAATATCATTATCTCAATGATTTAAATAATTCATATAGATCCATCCTCACCTAAAAAAACTCTATTATATTTTTCTTGATTGTGTAAACAATATGGATTCTCAACATACACATCATCATCGATAGTCTTATTCTGAAACTCAAACTTGGTGTCCGTCTAGAAAATAGTAAATACATTTGAAATACTATAAACATGAATAAAAGAATACTAGTTATCCTCGAAATGGGTGGAAATGTCTTCTTGAAGTCAATTCCATATATTTGGATGTTTACATTAAAAAGTATTTGTTCTTAGTTTCCATTTACGAATCAATCTTCATTTAGTTTATTCTAATAGTCCCATTTGGTCCGGGAGAAATTATTATATGCCAATTTCTAAAAAATTCTACCATGTCTAATTCTTCTCAATGTTTCCAAGATATTAATCCATAGACTGGATATTATTTCATATACGGATTATTTATCAGACCGTTTGGGCTTTACCTATGATTTTAAATATTCCTATTGTAAATACATTTTTCATTCTATTTGAATAATGCATTCAAATGACTAATGATATTTTACATTTCTATTTCATTTAAACTCTTCATATTCCATGAAGATATATATTTTAGTTAGTTATCCTCATCAATGTTTTTTATTCAATATCATCATTTTATACTTCTTTTCATTCCTCTTCCAAACTATTACTAAATAACTATTCACTATGTTGTTGATAATTTGGTTCATTATCTACTATAGAAAAAACATTTATTTCAACTAAATTTCAAATAACCTTTTTGAGGAAATTATATTCCTTCATTTTCCATAATATTTATGTAATATCAACTCATCCTCACATGATTTCAATTTCCCATGATTCTCAGTATTGAGAATAAAATACTTAAATGAAAATATATAATGTATTTAAATGTTTTATTATTTCAATACCACATCTTTTACTATGTATTTTCTTCCATCAAAAATAAAAGATACCTATTAGATATATAGAATAATATTGAGACTAATTTCATTCAGAATTTCTCAAGTTAGTCTCTTTTGATAATTTTTTTCATGAATTTTATTATATGTTATTTCGTCTCAACCAATCCATTTTTATGAGGAGATCTCTATGCTAAAAAAATTATGCCTTATTCTATTTGTTATGAAATAGTCTTCTACAAGGATTTTTATGAATTTTGTTCCACTATCAGTATGAATTATCTCAATATTCAATCAATGTATACTTTTAAATTCCATATATTATTGTTTTATGAAATTTAACACCTCATAGTAGTTGGATATGAAAAATAAAAATTACATATAAATAAAATCATCAATGAATTGAATTATATAACTATTCCTATAAATGTATCATAACGAGATAGATCCACACATATCTGTATTCACTTATTTAATAAATCTAGTTTACTTATACTCATTATCCTTGTATGAGTTTATGAAAATGTTGTGTAATTTACAAGAATCAATAGTTTGAGAATGATGTCATAAATTCATGGGGAGGTTATGAGATTTATCAAATAGACCACATCTTCTAGGGATTCATGAAATGAATGGCCATGTCATTTATGATAAAACCTATTTTTTCCTCACAAGATATAAAAATAATAATCTTCTCCACTCCCATGGTATATTTTCTGATTTTTTCTTATTCAATGTAAAAAAACGGTAACATATTTTTTTATAACATAAAAAATATTTTTGTATGGAATATAGCATAAACTATGTCGCATTTTTTACCAACAAATAGTTTGTTGTGGTTGAGACTGTAGAAAATCATGACATATTCATGTGTTATATTTTTTCCAACACATTTTTCTATTTCTAAGCCAAAAATAATTTAGCCTTATACATTTTTTAATTTTATAATCCATAACATATCAAATTTTATTCCTGTAAGAAGATACATATTTAATTAAATATGGGATGTTCTTCCTCTATCAAGGATCAAAAAACCTACATGACCTTTTCCTTTAAGGGGAATTTTTTCAATAACCATCTACTCAACAAATATCTTTTTAATATAAATCTTTTACATCATAAGAAATATGGATATAAAATCTTTACCATCCTCAGTGATGATCATTTGATTTCATATTTAATATATTGAAGTAAATATTTAATTTTACACCCATATTATGATTCATTTAAATTATTCTTATGACCTATTTCTACCTGCATCGGCATGTTCCTCAACATTGTTGATGTGTAATATCTAGTCATGTTTTCAAATACTATGCACCAGAAATAGTGACCATCAATAACATTCTCCGAAAATTGAACTCTATGGTCCCTTAATTGTTTATCTTGTTACATTCAGTATGTTTTGGATATGGAACATAAATTTTTAGAATTCCTTGTTTATCTACAATAGTAACACTATATAAGAGGTGTATACATGTACAATATTGATGTACATATTCATTCATTGGTTTCACGGATCTTTTAATATAAATCTATTACATCATACACAATATGGATATATAATCTTTATCATCCTTGGTTATGATCATTTGACTTCATATTTAATAGATTCAATTCAATATTTAATTTTACACCCATATTATGATTCATTTAAATTATTCTAATGACCTATTTTTACCTGCATCGGTATGTTCCTCTACATTGTTGATGTGTAATATCTAGTCATGTTTTCAAATCCTATGCACCAGAAATAGTGACCATCAATATCAATCCCAAAATATTGAACTCTATGGTCGCTTAATTTTTTATCATGTTACATTCAGTATGTATTGGATATGGAACATAAATTTTTAAAATTCCCTATTTTTCTAAATAAAAACACTATATAAGCGGTTTATACATGTAAAATATTGATGTACATGTTCATTCATGGGTTTCACGGGTCTTTTGATACTGATTTATACCTAAATAAATATTTAACCTTGTAGAGGGTTCTTAGAAAAAGACTTCAATCACCACAACTTTTTGTTTGGGATCAAACCCTATACCTATCATTTCATTTTGATATGACTATTTATTTATCCTTTCTTAATATCTATTCAGCAATTATATATTCCATATATCATGAGTGATCTCTATTCCCTATTTCATACCAGGAGTAGAAATTATCTCTTGATATTATATTTTTCATAACAAGTCATAAAATTACTCTTTATGATCATGGATATATTTTATTTTAACTTTTTCTATTTTAGTCACCCCTTTAATCTCCATTTTACATTATTCAACATTGATATTGTAAAAAATGAACATTTTTGAGTTCTGTGGCATTGTATAATTTTTCTTTTAAATTTTTACATCAATCTAAGACTTCTCTTCTTCCTTCTACCACATAAAAAATTGGAATCTTGAACAACAATATTTTGTTATTTTCATCCCAATAAATCGATATCCTCATGACCATCTTTAAATTTATGTTGCTGATCAACCATTCCATAAAATTCATCATCATTTTCACTTTTTTTATTATATGGGGGGTATCTACAACTTCTACCTCAAAATTTTCTCCATCATCTTTACAGTTATCCTTCCCTTTAACATCAGATTCCCCTAAAAAATGATTTTTATAAAGGATGATTGTTATATTTGAATAAATTTCAATGAAAAATTTTCTTAAATTTTACACAGGTTTAATTCTTCTTTGTAGAAATTTTGACATCATCCTAATAGTTATCTTGAAACCTATTTGGGACCCATATCGCATGATGTTAAACCCTTACACATAAATATTATTTCAGTGAGAGTTTCCCATAGAACACTATTTTTCCTTTTTATATATTTACAAAAAGTAATGGAATCCCCTCATATGTATGTTTTCGTCATTTCCATATTCAATGGGCTGTTACTTCGTGGAACTAAATTATATTTATTTGAACATTACATCATACATATATTCACTTTTAAGTATTTATCCTCTCATATGTTAGATGATTAATTTGTAAACAATCCAATTTTATCTCGTTTGGAACATTATATTCCAAAAAAACATTAGCATTAAATGAATGAGTAATTAATCAAAAAATGAAATATAAAATATAAAATCTTCTATAATTTCTACAAGACCATGTTTGTATTCCATATAGAATTCACCTAATCAAAGAATGATTCTATAGGCTCAGTAGGGTAAATTATCATAACCTCTTACATTTTCCAGAAAACATTAATATTTCCTTACATGTATTTTCAGTCTCACTAATAAATATTTAGAAGCTTCTCAAACATATATTGTGATCAATTTCACAACATAATATTCATATAACCTTATTTATACAGTGATCACCTAAAATAATTATTTCTTTAGCATCATCATCCAATCCAATTAGCTCTTCTATTGATAATTCCCAACTGTAAACACTGTCTGAAATACAATTCATTGCTACTGTAATGAGAACCATAACCAATTATTAGAATGTTTTTTTCTTCTGATTCATCCATATATTATATTTTTTCATAACCGGTCCTATTCCCTTTGTTATTAAATGAATCCATTTCTTATGTTTGTAGAGTACCACTGACTGATATCTATTCACATAGATACAATTATTATTCCAATTATATTGAATACCCTGATGGGGGGTTAATTATTGTATGACATATAAAAACCACAATCTCTGTGGATTGGGATTCAATCTTAAACAAAACACTATTCTCCATCCTTTTCCAATAGTATAGAAAAATCATATAAATAAAACTTGTACAGGGAAAAAATTACATGGATCACCCTCAATGGGATATGTATAATGAGAATACAAAGGAAATGTTCATATGTACCAAATCCACTAAAAATAAATAAAATAAAAGGTTTGGAGTGGATTTAAATTCCCTGTAGTTTTACAGGGTATCAAAATCTGAATTGTCACTTATCTTTCAATAGAAGTATTCTCACTACTTCAGATTAATTTTTCGTATTTTAAAACATTTCATAATTAGTTTAAAAATTAGTTTTCCATGATTTGATGTTTTCCTATCATAAGATGAATCCATTTTTTCAGGTACTATTTATTATATGAATATAATTTCACAAAATAATTTTAGTCCCTTCATAAATAGAATTAACCAATTCATTGTATATCATGAATGGTGTGGTGGAAGATATTATAGGATCCTCTCACTTCATATAATTCCTTTACTCCACAATTAGCTAACATTTCAAAAACACCATTCCTTTTAATGCTATAGGTTCATACAAACCCCTTCAAAAATATTTCATTTCAAAAAACCTCTTTCACAATCTGGACCTTTGGGGATAACATCACGAATCACCATGTTTGCGAATATATTCCTTCTCATAATTATAAATTTAAGAACCAAATTAGACTTTATGATTAAATTTTTTTTTTCATAAAATCATCAAAAATGCTATATTCCAATCATATAGTTCAATTTTTGTTATTATAGTATAGCTGATATATGGAATAATGATATCCATTATGGTCTTGTGAACTACTGTAGATGACTTGCGGTCCAAGAAAACAATTATACACAATCTTTTGTCCCACTTCTGTGGAATGGTTTTTGTTTTCAGGAATATTTATACGCATACCATGTCAGTAATCACTCTATAACTCCCCAACTAACTATGGTATCCTTCTTTTTCAACAAACACATTCATCCAAATATCATTAAAATGGTACAATGAAGGATTTTTTTATCAAAACAGCTTTTGAGAATTTGAGATTACATTTATTATTCATTCATTCCCTAGGAATCCATTAATTATACCATGACTTAGGTTCATAGATATTCTTTATGGAATAATTTTATTTAAGAATTAAAATTAGTTATGTTTTTATTTTTGTTTACAAATTTATTATTAGAATCATGTATATGTATATTATACCATCAATACTAAACTATTTGGTCCTTTGGATTCTGATTCCATATGTCATATTCCAATATAATTTATTTATACACCATCTTTGAGTTGTTGGGGTTTATTTCACAATAGTTGTTATCAAAAAAAAAAATTGGTAGAAACCATAATATTTATATTTCAGAAAACATAAATTTGGAACCATAACCCTTTGATAAACATTTATGTTATGTATATAATAATATCCAAATGTATTTTCAAGGTAGATATTTAATGTTTTCCCTATATTATATCCATTTCTAGATACTAAAATTTTATATAGTTATGGAAAATATTTACCTTGTATAATTAACTCAAAAAAATATGCACATGGTTTGAAAAAATAATGACATGTTTTATAAAAATTGTACTTAATTTTCATTATTTTTTAATTTTTATGTTGTATTCATAGGATAATTCATATTTTCCGTACAATCCACTGAGAAGGATTTGGAAAATATATATTTCCCAATGAACCCGTATTTTTATTATGAAATTAGGTATGCATAATTTTTTTGATTTACGTTTTGTACACCAGATGATTTGAGATTGTTAACTATATCTCACAAAGATATCAGATAATTTAGTTTATTATATTATTTTAAAATGGTTTCTATTTGAAGGAATGTTAATTATATCAATTCACATACTCCAATACGAAAGAATAACCATTTCTTTGATGGTTTAAATCTAATATTTTTATGGGATATAGTCATACAGACCATCACATTAAATAAGGACAGAATATCATCATATAAAATATAGAGAAGGTATTTTCAATGAGTTATTTCATTGAATGAATGTCATAATGAAATAAGAAATATTTTAAGAAATGTGGTAATTGGATGAAGGGAAATAATTTTTTCACATATGTGATAATTGTGGAAAGAAAACCCTCGGTATGTATTTAAATAGATTGGGATTTTTCAAAATTTGTTGATAGAAAGGCCAATATGGTTATAATTACAAGGGTAATAAAAGAGTTTATAATGTAAATTACATCATTTATGAGGAAATGGGAAGTAATGAAATCGATGGAATAAGAATCAATGGTTTATACCTCAATAGAATCCAATCGAGTATGTTCAAGCATATGATACTAACACATAGTAATATTAATGATTAATATTATTGTGTATTTGTGTCATAATACCATACCCACAATGTGTACCAACCTTGGAGGAAATGAGAGAAGAGATATAGTGACACCTGAGTCTCTCCTCAATTAGGCCTCGATTTGGCAACTATTACCGATGGTATAATAAACAAGAAAGAGGGAGTTGTTACCCTCTAATAAAACACATATGTAATAAAAAATATAACATAAACCAAACAATTCATTGTCAATCTACAATAATAAATTAAATACAAATCGAACATATTTAATGACATCAAGATCTTCTAGAATTGTATGGAAAAAATCCATGTAACAAAATAAAAATAATGATGACATCAACCATGAAGCCCTAATTGTTCCATCAATACCCCATGATAGTATTAAATATATTGATCTATTACCGACACAATGTAATGTAAAAACAATTAGTAGATATGTAGGGAGAGTATAATAATAAACTTAATAGAATCCTTCCTAGAGCATCTCATGAAAAATGTAATAAAATCAAACTAGTGAACATTGAACAACAACTGGAAAAAAAACTCATCACCTAAATAGGTGTATAATGTTTTAAGCTTCACCATGGATACTCTCACCATGTATAAAATAGAATATAATAGAATATATTAAATAACATCAGGGGACCCCACTACCTCTTCATCACTAGTTTTCCACTCTTCTACATTGTCATCTTGTGAATCTCCCTCCAAAAAGGCTAGCCCATAGACCCATTGGCAAAGAAAAATGACTTGAAGATCTTACCTCACACAACCACATCAACATTACCAAAAATATCCAAGTATTTTACAAGATCCACAACATACCATATAACATATAACATATATTATGAATTATAACTCTTTCAATAATAACCAATACACTAATGAGTAATATTAATCAATCATAACCTACACGTGGTTTAACTATACTTGTCCTTAATGAACTACATCCATAATATATGTTTAGGAAAATATCCACAATCCATTATATCCCTCTAAACACATATTTTGGAAAAAATAAGAACTTCGGATTCTAGTACAAATAACTACCAAGTGAAGAGTGTGAGGTCAAAGTGTGTAGTAAGCCAACTATCCTCTAACCATGATGTCATGGAAAGAACTCCAAGGTCCCATAATCTCTTCGGTGTCAGTTTCCAAAACCAATATAGTGGAGTTCCCTATAATAAAACAAAAATCCTCTATAAATAATATAAGTCACATAAAAATTAGGGGAATAACATAGTCTCATAATGAATTATAGGTTATGTCTCACAGACTCCCATCATTAACTACTAAAACCAGTTATCCTACAACAACACAACCATTTGATGAGATACATTCTATTATTTCATCACTTTTCATTAGTTGTAGTTTATTATGATTAATAAATGGACCATTAATTATAAATTATCATTTTCCACATTATATTACATTATCATCACAAGAAATGTTCATACACTCTTGGAATAAGCAAACCAGACACCCCAATTCCCATAATTATAACATCAGGACTGCATCCTATAAATATAAAAAAAATTAAATATTTATACACTTATTAATATCATAACAGTAAATAATATATATTACTTTAGGAAAATCATATAAGATGCCAAAAAAGGTATAAAACCAGGTGAATCCATCATCCTAAAGAAGTGGGGCATTGAAAGAAGACAAATAGAAAACCTGGATTTATACCACATAATTTAATAAATTAACAATCCAAAATCCACATCAATGGGTAATCTAACTTCAATAAGATTTGAAATCTCTGGTGTCCTCTCCGACACCCACGTGCATATCTCGGTGCAACCCGTCATCAAAAGAATCAACTCCTACAACATAAACCTGACCCCCACCCCATATATCATAACAACCAATAGAGTTTTTCCATCATAGGATCACAACCCATCTGGACCTCCCTATCCAACATATCACAACTTCAATCCAAGATCACATCATTTATCAAAAAACAGGAAACAACAATGGTAACTAATCTTTTGGAACCAAAAAAGTCAAACGTCCTCGAAAAAAATGTAGTTATCATCACTCCGAAGTAAAAGGTTCATGGAAATTAAATTTAATATGGAAAAAAGGCCATACAAGGAATTATACGTTACCACACAACCATTTCATATTCCCTTATGAATGTAATAATTTTGCATTTCATGGTTCAAACTTTTAAAACCCTAGGAAGCAATCTGTCACAAGATACCCTAAATTAATTTAACCATTAATTCCACTAGTCTGTAATTCATTTATCAATAAATACCATTACACATCCCATATTTATACAATTACATTAATTCATGTAATAAAAAATCATTTCAAAATGTTTCAAAATTTAATACCATTAAATTAATTAATTATTCTCTTTTATTCATTTTAGTTTATCATATCCCAAGGTCTTCCCATTCAATTACAAGACCAATGATGAATGATGCATGATCCCTTATAAGGAATATACCCTAAAAATTGTACCACCTCAATTAGTATCCAATATATTAATATAGAATCATGAATCATACTATTGGGGTGTCTAATTACTTATATTGAAGATTGTATCTAATGTTTAAAATGATTTCTAATCTTATCTCACATTGTTGATGTACCAATCCATGCAACCATAACTATATCTAACTCTAAACTCCATTACATCCCTCAACCATACCTTATTTTGGTATTTTTCATGACCCCATCCCGACAATTTATACCCCTCAAGGGCTGGAAATGGGGGAAGAGAGATAGTGACACCCAAGTCCTTCCTCTAGTAGGCCTCAGAGTTGGCTAAAACCATTGAGGTTATTATAAACATGCAAATATAATGCATTGTCCAATAAGAGAACAAATCAGGACGAGAGATATAAGACATTAACAAACCATATCATACTCAAACTCCAAATATAATGTAATGAAAAAATGAACATATGTAATAAAATGATCGATGTGAAACAACTTCAAGGATAATATATAAGTACAAAAAGAAAAGTCAAAAAAATAGTGACCATGGATCCCATTCATCTCCTGAAAAACCCTAAGGTAGTATTAACCAACCTAATCTCAAACCTAATGTAACTAACCTGAAAAAATGTTTATGTATACATTGGGTGACAACAATATTTTATTCAGTGGAATACTCCCCATAAACTCTCATATAAATAGTAATGAATCCATGATAATGCACAATGAACCAAAAGTGAAACTAACTCATCACATAAACATGTATACTATTTTCTTAGTCTCGCCATGGATACTCTCCGAACATATTTCATAAATGTGAAAACAATATAACAATGAAAATCAAGGGTACCCCACTATAGATTACTCATTGGTTTTCCACTCTTCCCTAACATTGCACCTTATGAGAATCACCCTAAAAAATGGATAGTCTACATACAACTAGAAGAATCACCAAATCATTCACCTCATGAATCACACAACCATGTTAATGTAACCAAAAGTAACGAGGTAATCTCTAGTACACCCTATATCCAATATAAGGTGTATCATAAATTGGTTGTTATACATCAAGACCTCAAATCCCACACACTGTGTAAGAGACCTCATGATATCATAGCCAACACATGTTATACATATTATAGTCATTAGAAACTATATTCAGAATACATGTGTGTGAAAATCATATAAATACATTACAACCATATACACACATTTATGGAGAAATGTAACAACTGTTTATAACATCACAAGTACCTATATAGATAACATAGACAGTTCAAAGTTGGTAGTCAATCATCCATTCCTTAACTATGATGCTGGGAAAATAACCCCCATGGATCATAATCCATTGGGTGATAGTATCCCAAAATGAAATGTTGGAGTAGCATATAATAAATTTTAACATATAAAATATATCTCACAAAAACACTATGGTAATTATCATGTCTCAAACTCAACCATAGATAATGTCTCTCATACACTTGGATACCACTTCTACGACCATATATTCTATAATAACCCATGAATTTAAAGAGATTCCGATAATTATTTTATCATATTTCATCACATAAAATTTATGTAAATTAGTTCATAAAGAATTAATTAACCATTAAAATTTCCATGTTACATTACATTAGAATAACAACAATGATCCATGCCATCTGAGAGGAAGAAAGTTGATTCCATGATTTTTCAAAATTACAACCTCATTATTTCATCCCAGTAAGATCCAATACGACGGGTTAAACATTTATTCAATTGTTAACAACATTTATTTAAATGTTACTAGAATCTATAAGAAAACATCCTTATCTAAAAGTCAAGATATACAACCAATCACATATCTTTTCCCCAAGTAGTGTTGAATGGAATGATGACTTAAAAAATAGTACAGCTGATGGCCAAACAGTATATTCAAACTAGCATACAACATCCATACAAATGGTAAATCCCACCTTCAACTAGTTCCATCATCTATATTAACCTACTCAACATCCAAATGAATATCTTGATGCATCCCTTCATCAGAAGAATCCACAGTATCCATAAAATAGAAGCCTCCCCATCCCATATACCACAACAACGTTTTAGGGTCTGCAAACCCATGTTCACCACACATATGGGATTCATTAACCCACATTCCACACCAACCCCATGTGATCCCATCATATCACAAGAATCAGAAATCAAACATATAAAACCATCTTTTTTCCTAATTGAAATAATTCATCCCTCAAAAATAAGGAACCCTCAATCATTCAAAGCATAACGTACTCTGAAATTACAAGCATGTGAGAAACTCTGGCCCTACAAGTCATTATATTTTATCACACAATTTCTTCTTATTTAATCTTAAATTAAATTATTCATTATTCAAATGTTCTTTCTACAAGAAAAATAAGTATCAAGATATCACAATCTGTCAAAAATTAATTAAACAACTAATTCAACATTCCTTCAATACTTTTATCAAAAAAGAATCTATTTAATTTATATACTTATTCAATTCCATTAACACATGGAAAATAAATATTTCTAACAAGGACTCATCATTATGATTGTAACTCACCAGATTCATCAAACATGCCACTTTAAATATTTTATAAAAATAATTATCATTTAATTATTAATTTTTGATCTATATAAATTTTCACATGCTAATAAAATAATAACAACAAAAAATAGACACCAAACAAACTAGAAAATCAATATGCAAATTGTTATCAATGTACAATGAATATAAATCATCATGTTATTGATCCTAATTCCTTAATCTGGTTCATGTAATTTTTAGGTGAATTTCATTTCTGTTGAAGGTGCTAAAGAATGATAGCTCTATGATTTAACATAAATAATTAAGAATAAATGCATCCCCTACATCAATTTTTTTAAAATACTTTTCACAAGAATAGAACAACAATGGAGATCCTAATCAAATCTCCCTTCGAAAATAAATTCATCCAGGGGTGTCATGCCACAACTTGTCCTACAAGCAACTAACATAAGTCATTTAGAAACACATATATCATGATAAAATGCATGGAAATATAGAACATGATGAAATAGATCAATGAAACCAATATAACAAAGGAAGAATATTCCATAGACCAAAGTCGTATTAATGTATAGATTCTAGGGAACATTCCATGAAAATGAAATTTCCAAGACATCATAAAGGGGCTTACCCGGTAACCATGAATGAGATAGAGGGGTGTTGCAGCTATGAGTTTTGACAAAACATGTCGGTGGAAATATATTAATTCAAAAACATTAGAGATTTATATGATGTGAAATCCCTATTCCCTAAATATAATACTTAGGGTAGGGTTTCCATTAAAAACACATCACCCTTTCTTTATTAATCCCCAAAATCATACATGTCATGAACCCTACATTCACATCATCTGAAAGGTTTCGAATGTGTGATATATACCTGCTTCATAATTTTAGTACCTGGGTCCCTTTATACTTCGTTTGAAACCCTTTTGAGTACATCGGTCTTTAGAAACACACAATGAGACAATGAACATTGATCCATTCGATTTAAATTTGGATCTAAATTTTTTGTTAAATTATTTTCTTTATTAGAATTAAGAAAATATATAATGATGGTAATGTATTAAAATTTCAATAAGTATTTGAGAACATATGTTGAATGGTTTCAATGAGAAAGAAAAATAAAATTTTTTAATGTTTGACATCTTGTAAAACACATTGTTGAATAAAATAGAACCCTTAATATGCTTCAGATTTTTAGATAATGTTTTTTGATTAATGAGATGTTTGGTATAGACAATGTATATTATATAGTACTGAATTACATAGAAACCATTTATGATTCATTTATAATGAGGTTTATTTTATCATTGAGGGAGATAACAACAATTTTGGATTTAAGTAATTTAACCAATAATCTATGAGTTTCTTTATAGAAGAGGAAAATTTCTTTTTTTATATATGGTTTAATTGTAAATCAGTTTAATAATTTCATTTGAGAAAATTAATGATGAAGTTAATAACATGATAATTATTTGATGAATAAAAGATACATTATGTTTCATAGGTGATTAATGGTAAAAATTATTTTGGAAATTTAATGAACATATTTCTAATGTTTTGGATTTTAATCTTTTTAAGGGAAATAAGGTTACTTTTGTTGAAATTGATTATGTTTAAATTTTGATGAGGGTTAAAATATTAATTGATTACCTCAACATATGGATATTTATTCATAATGGAAAACTTGATATCAATATATTTTTTTTCAAAATTAGTAACAGATATATAGAGAAACTCGTCATTCATTTAGGGATCTTATGATTCGTTAATAGTGGCTTTTTGTTCATAATACAAAAAAAATAATGTTTTGGATAGTTTATTATTAGAGTAAGAGATAGATTGGAAATTCATTAATAAACAACCAACAGGTTAAAAATTTTATGAAATAAAATTTTATCAAGTAGATATTTTTTATATTCATATATTATATTCCATTAACTTTAGTAAATTAATCTTGAATAAATAGTTGTATCATCTTGCATTAATATATGATGAATTGTTTTATATTTTTAATCCATATATATTTATTATTTTGATCCCCTTAATATTCTATTGATCATTAAATTACTTTTGACTTGTGACCTCTATCATTTTCAAAAAAATTATATGGTTTATATCATATACATGTCTATCCATATCCCTAATTTTCTCATACATGGAAACAAAGATATATTTTATTTCATATGACCATTTTATATCTCTATAATTGTTATATGTAGGATATTTTATTAATTGATTCTATGATGTGGGATTATTAACAATCGTATTTCCAAATGAAAAAACATTAATTACTAAAATAAATATTAAATTAAGTAGAGTATATTTAATTATGGATTGGATAATATACCACCCAAATTATAAATAATTAATTTATTTTATAATAAATTTAACTTTATTCGATTTTTGCTGATGTATGTTCCCATTTGTTTAAAAAAACTTTTTTATCATGCCCCACAGACATAATTTAGATTTATTTTTTAATAAATTACTTTTTTTGGAAATAATGAACATTATTTTTGAAATAATAATATCAAAATTATCATTAGGTGATTTTTCTGAAATAATTTATTTTATAATTTAAAAATAAATAATAATAAATTTTAATGGAAAAATGTTTTTTTATTTTAATAATTTATAATGTTAAATTGTATTTTCAGATGGGATTAAATTATTAATAGTTTATTTTATATCAATTCATATGATTTAGTCCATTTTTATCATTTCATTATTGAATATTAAAATAATAGCATTGTATGATTTTGGACATTTTCTCTTCATAAACATGCTTTATCATCAAATCACTAAGATTAAAGTTAAATTATAAGCTTCCATTTAGGTAAAATTTATTTTTGGAAAAATGGTTTCTATAAATGGAATCGAAACAAAATATAATGAATAATTTGTTGAAAATAATATTTGACATTATTTTTTCTATAGTAAAAAATTAATTTCCATAGTTATGGTTAAATGGATTTACAATGGTTTATGTAATGTCTCAGATTTTACATAATTAATTCTTAAAAATAATATGAATTATTTCGAGACCAGGCTCTAAGACGACATGTAGTACCGAGGCCCAGTGAGCTGAGAATAAATGCTTGAATTTAATTCAGTAATTAAATTACTCACGAGTGAAGCTTTCATAAAAAAATGGAATAACTCCTGAGTGGGTGTTGTGATCAAAAATTTGATGGCACCATTGCTTTCAGAGTAGCGGGTTTACCATAGAAGGGACCTAACATCGAATGGCGCAGGCTGGTGGCGAAATCTGGGTCTTGGACGTAACCGTAATAAAATATTTAATTTCAAATATTTTATTAAATCCTTGTTGCAGAAAAATATTATTATTCTTTTTAAATAGAGATTTCTCAAGGGATCAAGGTTAATTTTCTCATAACACTGAATCTCCCTGGAGAGCTCTGTAGAAAACCTCCCAATGCGACGACGATGTTCTTGATGAGCTTCGTCGGCGACAACGACGCGACGACCTGATCTTCACCAGCAAAGGGTGAAAATCCAGGTAGGATGTTTTTTTTATTTACCATTCCCTATTCTTGATTCCTATGATGAACAGGGACTAATCTACGAACCAATTAGCCCACGGATCGATCATTTTGTGGGAGGGTGTGATTTGGGGTTTTATCGTGAAATCAAATACTAGAGAATTAAAACCTGTTGATTATTGTGGTTTTGATCTAACAACGATGAACCCGGATCATCATGTACAATGATCGAGGTTCCTCCCTCTTGTTTGATTCCTTTTATTTTTCTCGCTTGCATTCTTTGTTGCGTTCTACGCATTCTTGGAAGAAATCCATCGTTGCACATTCGTTTGTTGGTGCAACGATCTGAGATTGTAGATCCAACCTCGATGTGATTTCATGGAGGCGCGACGACGATTTCGGCGGATGATTCGGTGTGGATTGAGAGTTTTGAGTTTTCGGTCATTTTTCTTCGGATTGATCATTCAATTATTATGACCAGATTTATGGACCGAAAACACCAGTTACGGTGTTCGTATGATGAAACAAACCAACCCCTAGAGTATCGGGACGAACATATGAGAGTTCGCAGATCCGGAAGATCGACCGAAGAGTGAGGAAGAAGACATCGTTCTGGAAAAATCCCAACTACATGGCATGTAGAATGGGCTACACGACGTGTGTTCATCGGCGGATTTATTTGGCATGTACACTGGGAGTACACGGACACAGGTCGGGTACATGGCCATGGACATTCCGTGTATACCCCTCCCCTTCCAGACCCGACCAGATACACAGGATACCCTATGTGGGGGTACACGGGAAGGAGACATGGAAAGAGACCGTGTACGGGCACATGGCCAGTGTACACAAAGCAATCCCCAGGTGCTCCGACACGACGTGTGATTCTTCTACACTCTGTGTAGTTACTTTCTATCCGACAAGATGATTGACACGAGCCATTTACACGGGTAGATTTCGGAGTCAAGGAACACGGTGTGTGATCATTCTACACATCGTGTAGTTGAGATTTACACAGCTTTAACAAATGACACGGGCAGTTTACACGAGCAGTACCCAGAGTCAAGGAACATGGTGTGTGATCCTTCTACATGACGTGTAGTTTATTTTTACCCAGACTGTACATATGACACATGCCATTAAACGGGCAGTACCTGGGGTCAAGGAACACGATGTGTAACAATACAACACGCCATGTAACCAATTTTTCATGGCATGAGCCACTTGTCTTATGTGACGTGGACTAGTTTTCTTATGGTCTGTTCCCTTGGTCTTTCTCCTGAAGGATCCTGGTATCATTTACTACATATAAGAGTATGATCCCTTCAGCAGGACATTCTGAATAGAGTTTTTGGAATCCCCTCTGTGAGACTTATAGCCGGATGCTCTATTCATTCCTGGAACCCTAGGTAGAGTTCTTGGTATCATCGTGACCAACATTACTCGAGCACCGATCCTCTGCCTAGCGGGTTAGCTCAGACTGAGTTGTTGGAATCACCCCATTGCGATTGGTTTTGATCCTTATCTGAGCATCATGTTCTGAAGTACTTGTGGAGTGTCTTCTCCCAGAATGAGTACTTCATATCTCTCTCTTTGGACATAGGAGTGTTTTCTCCCGGTTACGTGCTTAGTGAAATCATCGAGCTGGATCTTAGTTTTGGTTTCGCGATAGTCGATTGTACATGAGTATATATGTATATTTTTGTTATATGTTATAAAGAAATATATTATGTGGAGCTGGCTGTATCTTTCCATTTTTGTGTTTTCCCTTGTTGTATTTCCTTTGTGGTTTTGGGCTGTCCTACTGGGTATTTGTATACTCACCCCTGCACATGGTTTTCCCGCACGTTTCATGTCTTGTGAAAACGAGCGATCCTTTGACAGGATTCTAGGCGAACCAGGACCGGGCTGTACTCAGTGATATCAGACAGGCCGAGGCGTGTTCCTACGGCTATAGATTGTAGTCCTAACACCTTTCATTACTGGTTTTACTTTGTTACAGACTCTCTTTTGGTGGGATTTTACTTTTGGCCCATGTTTTTACTTTCTTGTACTTTTCATTCCTGTTGTACTCTGTTGTTTAGGATTTATTTTATGCATGCATCTTTCCCATTTTTAGTAGTTTTTACTGTTCAGTTTTGTGTGCATGGAGATGACTGTGCGTGTGTATAGGTTTATAGGAAATTCTTCCCATGTTAGTATCATGCCTACTCGGTGTTAGTCCCCAGCTGTTGGCCTATTGGAGGTGGGATTGGGGAGTTGCGGTTCGGGCCCCACTTGGACGGGTCATGACAGAGTGGTATCAGAGGTGGTCAGTTCTACCATAGGACCGAGAGTCTGTGAGTTGGTTTGGGGAAACAGTGTTAAGTGTTTCGAGTTTAGCTTCTATGCCAGGGACCCCAGTGTTTGTGCGAGCGGCCGACGTCTCTATACACCAGGACTCTGATAACTTTCTTATCAACTTGGAAAATGATTACACTTGTTACAGGGAACAATAATGGTACATGCATCATATAATAATGGGTTATGGTTTCCATGTCCATCTTGAGTCAGCTTTCCAGATATATACTCACTGACTGAGATAAATTTTGTTTCTTTACAGGATGCCTCCGCAATTCCCACCCACTAGGATCCAGCAGCTCGTTCACGAGGATGACCCCCTCAATGATAAAGCTTTGATTCAGGGACCGGGTCCCCTAGTTTTTCCATCAGGCGGTGTGCGAGTTATCCCGTCACCCATGGAGCAGTGTTTCGTGCCTGCTGTACCAGTGGAGGAGGAGCACAGGTTGAGCACACTCCACAGGTTTCAGAGATAGAGACCCCTCAAGTTTCGAGGCAATCCTGAATGTCAGGCTGTAGAGGATTGCCTTGAGGTAGTGACTGGAGTCTTCCGTTTATTCAGGACACCAGCAGACCAGATGGTGATCCTGGAAGCTAGCCATATGTAGGTCTCGGCAGTGCAATGATGGAGCTTGGTTATCCAGACTCACAAAGGGGAAACTCTTGCATGGCCAGAGTTTGAGCATCTCTTCAGAGAGGAGTTTTCAGCAGTTACCCTGAGGGAAGTACGTATACAGGAGCTTCTTCAGCTCGAGTAGTGAACCAGGATAGTGTCTGACCATTAATCAAGCTTTACAGACCTCTCACAATACTCAATGTATATTGTCAGAAATCTTTAATTAATATCTTAGAAATTCGAGCAGGGCTTGAATAGATATATCCGAGCTAGCATCATCCTTATGAGAATTCCCACTTATACTGGGGTGCTCAAGCGGGCTTTGGTGGTCAAGAGATTCTTAGAAGATGAGAGACATCAGCTAGTTATTAGTAATGAGCGATCGGGAGTAGAGACCTCGGTAGTAGGGAGCCGACGTCAAGGACCCAGGCATGGTAGACATTTTAAGAGGAGATCCCAGGATGTGGGTTCTTCCATACAGGGTTCGCAGGGTGCATCCAGCTAGCCTCGAGAGAGGCGATGCTACTCATTTTATGGCAGGGGACATCTCGCTCGAGATTGTCTAAACCCTCGTACTACTGACACTGGAGAAGTGTATGGACCACCAAGTTAGAGGAAACATGTAGAGTATACAGATCCGTAGGGTGGAGGATGCGGTACAGGAGCTGGGAGAACAGATGGAGGTTGTTGGCATTTTGACCATTTATCACCTCCACCCCTAGGAGGTCCACCCCAGCCTCAAGGAGCATGTGGAAAGAGGCAGGTATAGCTGCAAGCAGCAGAGTCTTATGACGCAGGTACTCCTGAAATTATTAGAGGTACGATCTGTGTCTTTTCTACTATGGTTGTCGTAATGATAGACATAGGTGTTTGTAATTCCTTTCTAGATTCTTATCTTTTTTGAGACCTTGAGATTTCAGTAGATTCGTTGACTCGACCCTTACACTTAGAAACACCGACTGGAGAAGATTCGGAGATCACACACCTTTGTTGACAGTGTGACCTGACCCTTGGAGGTAAGAGTTTCAGTTGGAACCTCTTTGTGGTAGCGTCGAGGCCTTACAATGTCATTATTGGTATGGATTGGCTATCCAGAGTTCATGCCCAGATCAACTGTTTTAGGCGAACAGTGCGGTGTATCCGTAGTAATGGAACAAGGTTCTCTTTTGACGGTGAAAGAGAGACCCAAGTAGCGAAGGATGGACTAATGCGTAGGAGGGTGCAACCGATATCCGATCAGTTGCCTATCCTAGACCTTGGTGTAGCAGATGTTATGAGTTTCCAGTTACCAGCAGTAGTGGCTGAGTATGAGGATGTCTTTCCGGAGGATGTCCCCGGACTACCTCCCCATCGGGAGATAGACTTTTTGATTGAGTTTAAACACGAGATGAAACTGATAACCGCATTAACATATTGGATGGTTCCTGTAGAGCATCTTGAGATGAGGGTGTAGTTGGAAGACTTGCAGAAGAAGGGATTTGTGAGACCCAGCGTTTCACCCTGGGTGGCCCCAGTGCTGTTTTTGAAAAAGGCAGACGGGTGCTTAAGACTATGTGTAGATTACCGGTGCATGAATCAGTAGACCGTGAAGGACCGGTATCCACTACCGAGGATCGAGGACCTCTTAGACCAGTTTAGAGCAGCACGATTGTTCTTGAAGGTTGATCTACGATCAGGCTATCACTAGTTGCGAGTACTGTATGAGGATGTACCGAAGACGACTTTCAGATGTCGCTACGGTCACTATGAGTACTTGGTGATGCCCTTCTGCCTAACAAATGCCCAGGAATTGTACCTTGGACTCATTAATGAGATCTTTCCGCCCTATCTAGATCTATTTGTAGAAGTCTTCATCGATTAAATCCTTGTGTACTCTGCGTCCGAGGAGGAGCACGCAAGACACATAAGGATTGTTATGGACACACTCCGAGAGAACTTGTTGTATGGGAAACTCTCGAAGTGTCAGTTCTGGATACAATAGGTCCACTTTTTGGGACATGTTATCTCAGCAGATGGTGTAGTAGTGGACCCAACCATGGTGGAGGATGTTCTAGCATCGGAACCACCCCGTAGCCTGACGGAGGTGCGGAGTTTCCTTAGGTTGGCAGGCTACTATCAGAGATTTAATCTTAATTTCTCCAGGATTTCAGCACCCATGATAGCTTTGACTCGAAAGGGGTAGCCTTTCTTGTGAACCTAGAGATGCCAACAGGCTTTCCAGTAGTTGAGACAGAGCCTGACGACCACCCCGAACTTGGGATTACCAGAGGGGGGTTTCGAGTAAGTAGTGTTCTTTGACGCCTCAGGAACCGATCCTGGTTGTGTCTTGATGCAATGGCATGTAGTGATTGCCTATGGTGCACGTCATTTGAGGTCAAATGATCATAACCACACGACCAATTATCTTTAGTTGGCAGCGGTAGTCATCGCGTAGAAGAAGTGGCGGCACTACCTGATGGGTGAGCGGTTTATTGTCTACTCTAATCACAAGATTCTAAGATATATCTTTTCACAGAAATATCTAAATTTGAGACCGTGGTGGTGCCTTGAGTTCCTCCAGGATTATGACATTGATATCTTTTATACCCCTGGAAAAGGGAACGTAGTGGAAGATGCTCCCAATAGGAAATCTCGTTCACAGTTGCTGGATGAGGCGGCAAGGTAGTTGGCCTCCTTATAGTTATCCTTCGTGGATGGAGAAGAGGGAGCCCAAATTCAATAGATGGTTGTTACCCCTCCACTCATACAGCAAGTCGAGGAAGCACAACACAAGGATGTGAGCTGTGAGACTCTACGTGCTCAGATATCCATAGGTGTTGCGGCAAATGGATATTCAGAAGGTGGGGTGAATGTTTTTTTCAGAGGGAATACAGTAGTACCAGTTATGTTCCATGAGGAGGTTCTAAGGGTGTTCCATACATCCCCTTTGGAGGTGCATCTAGGAGTAGAAAAGATGTATCAGGACCTTCGACGTCAGTTCTGGTGACCAAGAATGAAGAAGTGTGTGACAGAGTTTGTTCCGCGGTGCCTTACTTTTCATCAAGTAAAGGCTGAGCAGCAGGTGCCAGCAGGCTTGACTCAGCCCCTTGAGGTTCCAGAGTGGAAGTAGGATGCAATATTAAAGGACTTCGTGACGGGTTTAACACGTACATCCCGGGGACAAGATGCCATCTGGTTGATTGTTGATCGGCTAACCACGTCGGCCCACTTCCTAGCCATACGAGATCAGAGTTTAGTACAGAGCCTGGGAAGCCTCTACGTGCATGAGATAGTTCTACTTCATGGAGTTCCATCCACAATTTTCTCAGATCTTGATGATCGTTTCACATCCCAGTAGTAGAGGGGATTGCAGAAAACTTTTGGGAATCAATTACACTTGAGCACAACATTCCATCCTCATACTGATGGTATGATAGAGCGGACCATCCAGGTTTTGGAGGATATGTTTCGAGTTTGCATACTTGTCTTCAGTCGTAGCTGGTAGGATCACCTACCACTGGTGAAATTTTCTTATAACAATAGTTATCATTCCACTATTGGTATAGAACCATTCGAGGATCTGTACAGGAGACCGTGCAGGTCACCACTTTGATGGACTGACCTAGGAGAGTCAGCACTCATGGGCCCAGTGATAGTGAGAGCCGCCACAGAGAAGGTGTAGTTTATCATGGAGTGGATGAATACTACATAGTTTCATCAAAATACTTATTCCAACAGGAGGTGGAGGCCCTTAGAGTTCGAGGAGGGAGACCATGTGTTCCTTCTGGTCTTACCTCGATGTGGATTGCATAGATTTGGCCGAGGAGGCAAGCTATCTCTGAGGTTAATTGGCCCTTTTTAGTGTCTGAGTAGAGTTGGTGAGGTGGAATATTTCATGGCTCTACGTCCTCAAATGGACCAGGTACACAACGTCTTCCATGATTCATAGCTACGGATGTATGTGCATGATCCATCGCACGTCATCAACTAGGACGAGCAGGATATTGATGATGGGGAAAACTTTATTGAATACCCAGTGGAGATCGAGGATCTGCAAGAGAATATCCTTCAAGGGGAGAGATATTCCCTTGGTGTGTGTCCAGTGGCAGTATGAGAATCTCTATGAGAGAACGTGGGATAGGGAGGCTCATATTCGTATGCAGTACCCAAGTATTTTTGCATAGCCTTTTTTTGTCTTTTTGGGGATGTAAAATTTTAGGACCAAGATGAAATAAGATATGGTTTGCATTGATTGTCTTCTGTTTATCATGATGAATTTTTCATAAAGGAAAGACACCTTGAATTTCTAATAATTCGAAAGCTAGATGTTTGATGATTCAAAACCGAGAATATTGAACTTTCGGAAACAGGTGATCGAAGAATTCAGAGTCTGGAATTCAGGGTCTAGAAATTGAGATGTTTGGAACTGAAAATATTGATCATTAAGAACCTAGTGTTTGAAGAATTCAGTGTCTGGAAATTGAGAAGTTCGGAACTGGGAAATTGAAAACTGTACAAAGCTGGCTAATATGAGATATAAAGGCACCAATTGATATGATGCTTTACTGTTTTGTAACTCTAAAATTGTGAGTATATGAATGTACTCATGATTCAATCAAAAGTTAAAATGAGAAGTCATACTGAGAATCTGGTGAGCTTCTCTAAGAACCTGAAGTCGTACTGATAATCGAAGAAGTTGTATCGAGAACCAAAATCCATTACAAGAATCAGGATGAGCCATTCCGAGAGCCAAAATTCATACCGAAAACCAGGGTATCGTACGATGAACCTGTGAATACATACCAAGATCTAGAGGAGTCATACTAAGAATTCAAAATCATCGGTAATGATGAATAAAGTGGAGTCATACCAAGAATGAATAATTTGTCATACCGAGGAAGCAATGAAATGCCATACCGAGATGTGATGAAGAGTAATATCGAGAATTGAAATGTTGTCATGATGAAGACTCAAGAAGGATGGATCTAAAATAGGGATGTCGAAGACTCAAAAAGGGTGGATCTGAGAATTTGTTGCCGAGAAGCCAGAAGGGTGGATCTGATAAAGTGATACCAAGAAGCCAGAAGGTCGGATCCGGAAAAGGCCATAGTTCTAAATCAAGAGTTGAGGAAGAAGATTCTAGAATTTTCTAGAAGCGTTGAAAAAGTCATAATTACTCTGAGTTTTCTGGAGAAATTATGATTTGGGTGAATCTAAGTGAGCGGGAAAATATTTTGGTTTCCCGCCTAAGCACACGTTGGATAACCTATTAATGTATATCAGAGTACAAAGTAAATGAGTTATGATGATGTAGTGAGAGATGCTCTGATAATATATAGTGAGAAAGACGTGTGTAGTTGGCAGAGTTTTCATTGCAGTCTCAATTGAAATGAGAATTTGATACTAGTTGACACTATATTGAGTTTCACAAATTGAAAAAATTCAGAGTGAAAAAATCAAAGTGAAGAATTCGAAGTGGAGATTCGGAATGGGGAATCAGTACTGGTTATCATTGTATTGAGTTTCTCAGACTGAGGAAGACTCGGATTGAAGAATGGGAGTGATGAATAAAATTCACAGTGAAGAATTCATAGTGGATATTTGGAATGGGGAATCAGTACTAGCTATCACCGTATTGAGTTTCTCAGACTGAGGATGACTTGGATTGAAGAATCATATTGGGAAAATTCGGAGTAGAGATTTGGATTGGGATGTTTGGACTGTAATTGATCTATCTGAAGTCTAATGAGTCATTTCCTTTCTTTTGGGTAAGGAAGTGAAGATTTGGGCTGAACTAGCTTACACTTGTGTATTTGAAAGGATGTGCGGGTAACAAAAGTTGTTACAAGAAACGAGACTTTTCCCTATTGTACTAAGAGGGTGCACATGCAATGGAGTGATTTTTCCATAGTGCTTCATGAGTGTAAGGGTATATCCTACTCGTTGTATTCCAAGGATTATATTCTTAGTGGATTGTATGTTGCTGGATTGTTTCCAACCATACCAAGGACGTAGCTATTATTATTGAAGAGTGAACCTTGTAAATTGTTGTGTTTCTTTGGATGTGTTATCGTTTGTTTCTCAGAATGGAATTATATCATTAACAGGAGCCAAATGTTGTTCTAAACATTAAGGTAACTTAAAAGAAGAAAAATGGGTACCACTGATTCACCCCAAGTGGTTCATTACTCTAATTGGGTCCTTACAAGTGGTATCAGAGGCAGGTTGCCTTTGTTTTCCTTGGTGATGGAGAATATCAATTGTGTGAACAATAAAGGCATTATGGTATTCAATGGGAAGAACTATTTCATCTTGAAGGATAGAATGCTACCGTATCTCATTTCTATTAGTTATGAAGTTCTTGAAGCTACAACAGTTGGGTTTCCCCCCATTGAAGACAGTTGTCCACTTACACCTGTTGACAATAAGTTTCTTGAGAGTGATTGAAGAGCCAAGAATGATATATTGCCTTCACTTTCCAAAATTGAATTCCTGAAATTAAAAAAGAGTGTCCACAACCAAATGTATATGGGTCAAACTAAAAAAATATATACGAAGGTAATACAAAAGTCAAGAAGGCAAAACATCAAATCTGGAGATTGAAGTATGAAGACTTGATGATGGGAGAGAATGAGTCTATTGTGGATTTATACACTAGGGTAAACGATATTGTTAGTACTATCATATTTCTAGGTGAAGAGCTAAAAGACTCTACTATGATGGAAAATATCTTGAGAATTCGTCCAGAAAAACTTGATGCGATGATATCTTCATTAGAAGACAAGGATTCAGAGACACTATCTCATGATGATTTTCATAGCACTCTCATTATTTATTAGATGAGAAGGGAAAAGGATATGAAGACCAAGACAAAGGTTGACAGAGAATTATCAGTCAAAGACATGAAGAAGGGAAATTCTAATAACATCATGGTTGAAGAAGATGGTGGTGACTCTGACTCTGAAAGTGAGGTATGAAAAAATATTATTGATATTTTATCCTTGTTTTCAAAAAATGTTAAAAGAGGCACATGAAAATACAAGGGAAAACCTCCCTTAAAGTGTTTTGAATGTGGAGGAATTGGACACCTAGCGGCTAACAGTACTCAAAGGGAGAATGAATAAGACAATGATGTAGAAGAAAGAATGCCAAGAAAGTTATGGAAGAAGTATGGTGGTAAAGGAAAGTCAGGGAAAGAAAAGAAGTTCATCAAATCCAAGAGAAAAATCATTCTATCCATAAATGAAGAAGATAAAGAAAGTGATGCTGAATCCAAAGAATTAGTTGAGAATAGTGTTGTGAATACTTTCATTGCAATAGTGAATGATGAGGATTTCGGAAGCATCAGCTCAGATGAAGAAGAAACTCAGATTGAGATACATCTGAAAGAAGAATTGATGGAATGTTTATGGAAGATCAGAAGGCTAGAGAAATGTAACAAAAAGTTGGAAGATGAATGTTCCTCAGCTTTAAATCATGATAATGTTAATGAATAATTTTAGAAAGAGTGTAAAGACTTGAAGAAGTCTCTTGATGATGATAAAAATCAAAATGAGCACATGAAAGTAAAGATGAGAGAAAAAGAGGAAGAATTAGAGCTCGTTAAAAATAATCTCTCAGAAGTTGAATTAAGAAACATATGTTTTCAATACTCATCTACAGATGTAGGTGAGAAATATCAAAAATAAAATTCTGAGAAAATTCAATAGAAGAATAAAGTGGATGTTGTGAAGAAGAAATATGATAATTTTATTTATGTGGCCAAGACCAATTTTGGTGGGCACTCTGAAATTTCAACGAAACCAAATTTTATCACTGGTAAATACCAAGAAAAATCATTGAAGGCAGTATTCCAGTAGGGCATCATTGCTATCAAAAGAATGGTTGGTGGGACTGAAGAAAGAGCAACAAAGAAGTATCAACACAATGGATTTAGAGGAATGTACTGCTTCTATTGGTAATGATGGTATTTTGGTGGATTCATTCATACAATTAATATGTGTTGCTTCAATCAACATTATTATCACCACCCCACAAGTTATGATAGGTGTAGATTTAGGGGGAGTCAATCTCCTCAACAAAAGAAGAGTGAGAAATTTTTCATGAAGAAAGTTTAGAAGAATAAAGTCAAGACAGAAAATAGGTTCCAGCCTCTAGAAACTATTTTTAAAAGGTGTGAACAAATTCGTCACCTTGAAAAAGGATGTCCTGTGTTGTTACCGGCTCAACACAATGTTCTGAATTCTCAAAAGCAGAAGGTGAAGAATGAAGTGAAAGGTGAAAAAGCTATTGTTGTTGAAACTGCTCTAAATGTTACAAAGGAAGAACGACCATGGAGACTTAATTCTGGTTTTTCTTCACATATGACAGAAGACATGACATTGATAAAGAATATTAAGATGTTTAAAGAAGGAACTATGACATTTGGCAATGATGAATCTCTGAAAATCAATGGTGGTGGATCAGCCATCATTGGGAAGGAAAAATTGATGTCGAAGAAAACTCTGTATGTTGATGGGCTGAAGCACAAATTACTAAGTGTATCACAATTGTGTGATGATGGTAACAAAGTTATCTTCAATAAATATGGGTTTATTGTGAAAAGTGAAGTAGTTGGGCAGATTGATACTATTGCCCAACGAACCAAAGGGAATCTATTTCAAGCTAGAAATTCCCAAAACTCTTGTTACATGATCTTAGTGGAAGAAAATCATTTATGGCATAGAACACTTGGAAACATGTTTCAGAGAAATATGAGCAAGTTATCTAAAAGGTAAAGTGTTCTAGATATTCTTTATTTTCCTTGAAGAAGGGATTGTTGTTGTACTACCTGTTAGAAAGGAAAGATTACAAGTGTTGTGCATAAGAAGGCTAACATTTGTTCTAAACAACCCCTTGAGATAATACATTCTGATATATGTGGGATGATCAGAACACAATCAACAAATGGAGAGAAGTACATGAACACCTTCATTGATGATTTTACTCGCATTACATGTGTTATGTTTATAAAGCACAACTCGAACGCCCTGAAAATGTTTAAAAGCTTCAAAAGGAAAGCAGAGAAAGAATGTGAGTATATTGTGAAAAATTTGAGAATAGATAATGCTGGTGATTATAGAAGTGATGAATTTGAAGACTATCTTGAAAATCATGGGATTCAGCATGAATACAGTACTCTATATACACCACAACAAAATGAGGTTGCTAAAAGGAATAACAAAAGCTTGGTGGAAATGGGATGAACCATGATGGATGAACGTGGCCTTACTCATTACTTTTGGAGGAAAGCTACAAGTACAAGTTTTTATATTAAAAAACGATTTTTCTATAGGCCTCAATCAAAAAAGACTCCATATGAACTTTTCTATGGAATTAATCCAAGTATAAAGCATGAAAATGTTTTTGGGAGCCCATGCATCACAAATAAGAAAGGTTGAAGTAGTGGAAAATTCGACTATAAAGGAGAAGACACAATTTTTTTTGGATATTCTCTAGAAGGAAGAGGTTATGGATGATTTAAAAAAGAAATAGGAAGAATGGTGGATACAGTTGATATAAAAGTCATTGAAAATCTAATGAATGATAAGCATATCCAGACTGACATAGAAGATAATGAAGATGATGTTGACGAGTATGATAAGGATGCAATGAATTTTAATCCTAATCAAGATGAAGAATCGGATTCATCCATATCATGTGATGAGGAAGGCACAAGAATAATATATCCAAGGCTGATGAATCAAATGCAATATCAGAATATTATTGTTGATCAAAGTCACACAGTTCAAATAAGGAGAAGAAGTAATTTTATATCACACACATCCTTGTATTCCAAAGTGGAACCAAATGATGTTAAAGAAGCCTTTGAGCATCCAGAATGGGTTCAAGCCATGAATGAATAATTGGATCAGATTGAAAATAATAACAAATGTGAACTCTTACCCAAGCCTAACAATAAGATCATTATTAGAAACAAATGGGTCTTCCGGAAAAATTTGAATGAATATGGTGAAGTTATCAGAAATATAGAATGATTGGTTTGCAAAGGCTACTCACAGAATGAAGGAATTGACTTTGATGAAACATTTTCTCAAGTGGCCATATTAGAAACTATACAACTTTTTCTTTATATTTTTGAACAGCATTGCTACAAAATCTTTCAAATGGATGTCAAATCTGCATTTCTTAATGGTGTTTTTAAAGAACAATTTTATATTGTGAAACCATGTGGCTTTATTGTTGTGAAGAATGAAAGTTATGTGTGTAGGTTGAAGATATCCTTGTATGGCCAAAAGAAATCTCCAAGAGCATGTTATTACAAGCTAGATACTTTCTTAAAAGAGATGAACTTCAACAAAGGGAGGGTTGAAAACAATCTGTAAATCAAGGAAATCAATGATCATTCTCTCGTTGAAATTGTATATGTTTATGACGTTATTTTTTATGGGAATGATAAAAGAAGCTGTGAAAGGTTTTCTAAATAAATGAATAATGTCTTTGAGATGTCCACGTCGAGGGAAATGAGATACTTCCTTGGGTTACAAATTTTGCAATAGAAAGAATTCATTTTTCTCTCCCAAAAAAAGTATGCTAAGGAATTTATTAAGATGTTTGGGATGGAAAACTCAAAACCACTATCAACACCTATCTCAGTGAGAATAATGATAACGAATGATGATAAAGGAAAATAATTTGATCAGAAAGAATATCGAAATCTGATTAGATGTTTTTTATATATGACTACATGAAGGCCAAATATTGTTTTTTCTGTTACCTTATGAGCATCATTCCAGAGTGATCCTAAATAGTCACATCTTGTTACTGGAAAAATAATTCTCAGATACATAAAAGGCACATTATAATTCGGAATCAATTATAGTAGCTCAAATAACATTGATTTGTTTGGCTATTCAGATACAGATTGGGCAGGAAATGTTGATGATAGAATATCTATATCTGGTGGAGTGTTCTTTATAGGAAAAATTTGTGTTGTCTTGCACTCGAAGATGTAAAATTATGTGAAACTTAGTATGAATGAAAATAAATATGTTTCTTCGACCATGTCCGCTACTCAACTTAACAGGATGAAGACACAATTGGTAGATTTGTTAATAGAATTGAAGTTTCCCTTGCTCTTGGGATGTGATAATCAAAGCACAATTAATCATACAAAGAATCTAGTCCAACATTTTCGTTCAAATCATATTGACAACAAATATCATTTCATTAAAGATCATCTGGAAAATAATGAACTCAAACATGAATATATTTTATCTACTGAACAAGTTGCTGATATTTTCATGAAACCTCTACCAATGGAATCATTATAATGATTGAGGTTGAACATGGGTCTCCAACCTATTTCTCCTCAAGGCTAAGGTATTTTGTTCCGTCCCCTTTCTCTTATTACCATTGGATTGTTAACTGGTGAAGTTTGAGCTCTTTGTTCTTAGAGGACAGACACATCCCATAGATTTTCTCGAGTGAATGTGGGATGATGTCTCGATGGATATTTACAAAAGAGTACATAGGTCTGAAAGATGTTGTGAATCCATCTATGTGGTGTTGGATCAAATAAGAAAACTGGATCATATATTAGCAGGTAAGGAGTCGAGCACAATGGATGTCTTAGCACATAACTAAATTGGTGAAGTGGTACATCTGCGTGGTGTTCCAATATCCATCAGTTCATATCAAGATACATGCTTTAATTCTTGAGTGTGTAATGTTGTATAATATGTTTATGTCACCCAACTATGCCTCATCACTAATTTCCATACACATATGGATGGACAAACATATATTTCCAGAATCCCTCAGTTTTTATCATGAGAGAGTTTTACTATAAAAACATCTATCTGTATACCATTTTCTAGAACCATTTTAATAATTTTATGAATTACCATGTTGTTCACCCATGTTCCATAAAAATGTGTGTGAGGCACATGTTCTTAGCCTAGAAATGGGGTAGGGAATGATGGAGAAGGTTCACCTTGTGCATGAAAGTATGAGCGAATCTGAGTACCTGTAGAATTCATATTCCAATCAAAGGAGGAAACCTTTGGAGCTATAGGTTGGGGAACATATTTTCTTAATGTTCTTCCCTTTCTGTGGATAATTAAGGTCTTGAAGAAGGAGCAAGAATTCTCCCACGTTCATCAGATATTTCAATGTGTTAGGACTAGTGGGTGAGGTACCATATTAGTTGGAATTTCTACCTTTGTATGAGAGGATACAGAACAGATATTATGTCTCTCAGATCCTTCAATATCTACATGATGAATCCCACATCCTATACTAGGGTGAGTTGGATATTCATGGCAATGGGACGTTCGTGGAGTGATGGTAAGAATTGGGTATCAAGAGGAAAAGGTGTTGTGTGGACAAATCATCCACATGGATCATATGATCTAGATGTATAGTGTCTTCAAGGATGGTACATGGGAGTGATAAGCATTGATGTTTTCCCAATTCCCAGATTTCTTCTGAATTTTTCTCTTGTACATTAATGATTCCCTCTCTTTTAATGTAATGTTTCACCCTAGTTTCTGTATGATAAGTTCATTCCATGATCTATTGTATCATGAGAGATTTTTATGACTATGGGAAAGGGAAAACCATATATTTAATCCAAATGCATTAATGTTGAAGCGATTATTCAGTGATGACCATTGTGGATAGTATCATGACATAGAAGAAGTATCTCCCAAGCCCATATGTCTGGGCACCATGACCTCAGTGTTAGTGTGATCATTTTTGGGTAGTGTGGGGCCTTAGTGTTTGACATTTTTTCCAGAGATATATGTCTAGTAGGTGTTGCTGGATGTCACTTTTTTGATCCTTATATAGAATAACACAAGGTGGTTTACTCCTGGGTGGTATTTCCTTGTATGGTTGTTCATGCCTTTTTAATTTTGGGGCAGTTTTAAATTCCTTTGGAAGACAATAAATTTAGAGGTATCTAATGTAATAACCCATATTTCTCCCTAGACATTTCCTTTATTAAAATATAGCATTGCACTATGTTGGGTTCTATTGGTGGTTTACTTCAAGAGTCTTCCAAATTTCCAGCTTTTCTCATAGGCATGTCAGTGCATTGTCATGTCAGTGTGTCAGCATGTTAGTATGTCGGCATGTCAATGCATTGGCATGTCTGTTCGTCAGCATGTTAGTGTGTCAGCATGTTTGGGCATCAATGAGTAAAGGGGGATCAACATCAGTATATCAAGGGAGTATGTTTCAGTGAATCTAAGGTTTCATCATCAGTAGGTTAGGGTGTTGGTATGTTCGGACATTGGTAGGTCATGGCATCAGTAGTCCAGGGTCTCAATAGTTCAGGGAGTCGGTTGGTCACGGCCTCAGTAGGTCAGGGTGTTGATAAGTCATCATGTTAGTATTTTATTGTTTAGATAGAACATTTTTTGTTTCTTATTGTTGGTGACTCACCCATCGATGACTCACTTTATATTATTCTGAGTATTAACATTTCCACCCCTGTTACGTTTTTCTCTGTTTAAATTTAATAAATAAACTCATAGTCATTTTCAAGTTTATCACCCCCATTTTCAAAGGGGAATTATTCAACCTAAATTAATTCCAACATGTGAAATTTCCAAGACATGTCATCAAACGATGAGTCAAAATTCAAGTACATAGATATGGTCTCCCTAATTTTATTATCTAGCCACCTCTTAAGATGAGATCCTCTTTTACTTCTTCAATTTCATTTCTATTGGTGCGCTTAGATCATTACTCTTAGGACCAGTCATGCACCTTTTATAATGCCCTTCATACTCATCCTTCATGGAGTTACTCTTACAAGTTGCATCCATCCACTATTCATGGTTCAAGGAGGATCTTTGATCCCTTGATAAACATGTAGGGACTCTAATTTTGCATCATGCGGGTGGGGGGGGTTATTAATGGTTCATTATATTTAATGGCTAGATATTCTTTTTGAAATGATAATTAAACATGAATTAAACATGATATAAAGATAACATGTGTAATTGAAATAATTTGTAAGGTGGGGTTCGATGTTGGTCATCCATTTTATTTTTTATCATTGATTCTAATATGGTTCTTGGGGTTATATGCCTTCCGAAAATCAAGGATGTTGGTGGCATATTCTTATGCACTAGTGGTATTATGTTTCGTTGGGATGTTTTGATGCACATATGTATCATGAAATATGATTAATCATGTATAATCATATAAATAAATATATTCACCATGTTCAAACCTTTTATGAGATCACCCCAGTTATATTAATGTGGATGTTATACAACCCATGTATGATTTTTTTATATATTTGGTTTGACTGTTTTATTTATGTGACATGTGTTCTTTTCATGGTTATGTGGTCTTGATATATGTGGTTGTACAAGGGGTTTGTCTGTGTCTTATTATGATATATTAACTGATAGTTTAATGGATGAACTTGTATCCAGGTGAACTTACTTTTTATTGTGTTGTGGTTGTGAAGCGATGTTGGGATGTGGGATCACAGTGTGTTTATGGACATTTTATGTAGTGGTACAACATCTAGGGATTTTTTGGGCCATAGAGATGTTTAAATGAGTTGTGAGAGAAGGAATGGGAGGTATTATTTAAAAAAATTATAGATAGAAGTAGTTTACTGTTGATGTGCAGTGGGACTGCAATTATGGTTTTGTGATGATGGAAAATGAATAATATAGTAGGTGTAGTTCATGCTTGGCCATGTTTGTTGTATGGTTGTGAATATAAGGGTAGCAAAAAATGTGGTGTTGGTGTGGGCTTGTTGTCTTTTCATGTGAAACTTATAGGTGGGGGATGGGATTTCTATTACACACACACAAACACAAACACACACACACATATATATATATATATATTATAGATCCTTGTGATTCCTATACACAATCCACCCTTATTGAGATCCATGTGTTGAACACCCCCATCTCAAGGGGGAGGGTTTATTTACCAACATCCCAGTTACAGGAATGATGAATGTTTACTTACATTATTCCTCATACCCTCTTTTGGGATCTTATAGCATGGGGCCACTTAGTTATTCTGTAATGGCTTGAGGCATACCATTGTCCCAGATTCTTTTGGATTAGGATTGGTTTGGACAAGGGGATCATATTTATGAAGGCCATGTATGTTTTTCCAATATATCCTTATGATGAGGCCAAATTTTCTTCTAGAATGGGGTGTGGTTGTTGAGGCATATGTGTCTTCAGGCGTGGTTTGTGGTTGTTGTGGTGTACATGTCATCAATCGTGGTTTTGTGCAAATTGTGGCCCAAGTGTGTGCAGGAAGGTTATGGAAGTGGGATTGCATGTGGGATGAGTGGTTGTGTCAAGTTGTCAGATCATTAGTAATGAGCTGTTAACTAGTGGAAAATATGTGTGGGGTACCAAAATATCAATGTGATTATATTATTTTATTACTTGACTTGTGTTGCTTCAATGAGTGTTCCATAGTGATGTTGGGATGGTCAGTATTCCTTGGAAGATGCTTGAGGTTCAATTGTTCACTGATAGGTACATTAGTATATTCCTTCTATTGTGAACTAGTAGCTTTAGTTTCCCTACTAAGTATAATTTTATTCTCATCGTACGTTCGTAAAACTCTTTTTGGGATTCCTGGATGAACTTGAAGACCGTGTTAGACGTTACTAGATCAGGCATTGGATTGTTTTTTTTTCTTCTTTGTATTTATTCTCATGGTAAAATATTTGGGAGTCTTTTCATACTTTTCAATAGATTCAATTTTGAACTTGAATGTGGTAATGGATTCGTTAATTTAAATTTATCATTGGTCTATGTTGTTGATGGGAATTATCATCTTATCTCTCGATATTGTTCTATAAAAAGGTTATGGCCTTATAAATATTGTGAGATTCTATAACATTGGAGATTGTCTCCACTCTGTGTCCTAATGAAGGTAATAATGGAGGGGGGGTTATTTTCCCTTCTTTGACATGTGGATGGAATGATGGGGCCCTTTTCCATCCCTTCCCTCAACATTAATAATGCGGGTTGTGACAATAAAACTATATCACTTATCTTTGATATTTGTACCATTAATAGAAATCTTACAAATACACATTAAAAAATATACATAACACTTATTTGATGAATAATGTTTCCTATAATAATAATTTGATTACTATACCACTTCATCATTATAATTTTTTAATCCCAAAATATGTTTACATTAAATCATTACACTTCAATGATTGAAATTTCATTACTACTTTATTGGTTTATGAGATAACCATTCGATTAGGCTAATGAATTAGAAAATTCTCATTCCCCCCACACACAATTCATGAACCCTAAATGAAACCATGGGATGCAGTTTATATCCTCACATTGAGAAGAACATTATTCGAGGAAAATTATTTTAATTATGAATTTATTTTCACTATATAGAATATCTTCTTCTCCCATTGAGTCAATTAAAATTGTGATTCCCCCAGAATTATAAACACATAAGAATAAAATGTTACATACAAACATGCTATTATGGAACCATAATTTTATTTTATATTATTCATTTATAAATAATCATATTTTTTGGTTTGAAAAATTTATTTTAAGATACATTGTAAGATATTATCACATGGTTTTTCTTTCCATCTATCAAATTCATTTTCATTTATGACAAAAATAATTGCATTATTCATAACATTCAATATTTAAAAACCCCTTCTAATCTATTTGATTGATTATAACAAAAAACATATTATGGGAAACAATAATCATTATATGAAATTATATTACCCTAAAAAGTAATTCATATGATTCAGAAATATAGAATTATTCTTCTTCAATAAACTACAGATTATTTATACACAAATAAGTCCATCCTAGTTAATGATTCAAAAAATTTATAATGTCTCAAAATGAAAATAGTAATTAACCAAAATATATCCTCTATTAGTTTCTAGACATACCTAACGTATTAGGAACACTAGTTGATGACCAAATAAAATCATTTTATGATCCACCCCTCAAATTTAAAATTTAATGCCCCATTGAAAATATATTCCTTGGATGAAAAGATGCCAGTATCCAAACATGGATGTAATTTTTATAAACCACATAATATATATGTTAAATAAACTCAAGATGTTATCTTTTAATTAGAATTATTCCTCGTGATTAAAAAATTTTCTTCTTCATAATAATAAAAAATAACTAAAACATATTTTTATAACTCTTATGATATTAATAAAATTTAAAAACATTTATACTAAACATTATTATATAAATATTAATTACATATCAATAAATTCAATTAAAGAAGTGTAATTGATTATTTTATGTATAAACTAGAAAAAAACAGTTGGAATATAAATTATCTACATCATCTTAAACCATGATCAACAAAAAAATAAATATTCTTAGACATATCTTACATAATATATTAATTTATATCCTTGGGAAAAAGAAAAATAATAATTTGTGAGATCAGATTACAAATAAGGGAAATCAAGGGAGATAAAAATTAATGATAATATATAATCCTGTAACGCGAATATTGAAAAATAACTAGATACAGACAATTATAAATAATTCCTAATATTTTAGAATTATTTATAAATATCACATGTTTATAGAAGATCATAAGAGTAAAATCTTAAGAGAATAAATGATGATGATCTTGCATATCATATCAATAGAATAAAAACATTTAATAATATTTTTCCTAAAAAGTGTGGAATTATAATAATCAATATAAAATTATGTCAATTATCCTCATAATGACATTAATAAAAATTTATTCTTGTGATGACAACATAACCACCAACTTTCAGCATGGGATAGCCTCACATGTATCCTCTATTAGGCTATAAAAATCCGGTCATATACCAAATTTTTTGTTTAAGATAACCATACATATACTATTGTAGCTCATAAGAATAAATAAATATGTCATAAATTGTAGGTATATAATATACTAACCAATGAAATAATCATTATAAACTACAATATATAGAAAATGGTTTTGAAATTATTTCTTAATTAATCATATTTTATCCCATTTGTAATAAAACATGTTTTATAAAAAATTCTTCATCATTAATAAATCTAAAAAAAATATTGATTGTATCATATGATCAGATCCATAGTGAATCATACGTAACATCAATGGATTTTGTTGAAGATAAATAGTTTTTCTAAAATAAATCATACATATTTCTTGGGGAAAATACACTTTTCATTTTTTAATAATTTATATTTAATATAATTGAAAAAATTTTAAATAAATATATTCTAATTGAATATGAACAAGTAAATATTTATCTAATTCCTTAACTAAATGGGTTTTAATGTTATTGATGAAAATAATACATATAGTATATAAGTTAATTAATATTCCTTTTACCCCTTAGGAAAAAATAATAATAAAATCACTTATAAAATGATACATATATTCCTTTTCACAATTATATAGGAATCCAAACATGGAAGAAAATGAATTTAATATATAAATATAATATAAAAAATAATAATAAAAATGTAATGAAAATGGGGACACCAAATAAAATAATTAATTTTTTTAATATTAATTATTTTGTTTCTCATATAAGTTATATTTATCCATTTATAGTCTTTTCATATTAGTGATAGTTTTATAAATTCAACAAAAATATTTATGATACAAATATACTATATATTAATAATATATATATATATATATATATATTTAAACCCATGTATAAATGGTATTGATAAAAATGACTTCCATAATTTATACAGATATTAGTGAACACATACTCAAGAATGATGGTTCCATTTTCTAATTAAAATAAAAAATTTAAGAAAAATAATACTTCATCATTGAATAATTATAATAAAATCAGAAATATATCTGTGTATATGAATGTATGTATGTATGTATGAAATTCATAATTATTTCCATAATTTATATGTGGTAATAGATAATAATTTTTATATCAACAAAGAGGTAGTATTCAATATATAATCCAGAGGGATTAATTCCATTTCAATTTGATTTAAAGAAAGTAGAAAACAGGTAACTATAATAATAAAAACATCATTGTTGGTTGATGATATTAAATTTTTAATTTTTTGATCTTAATAAATTATTTAAATTATATATAATAATAAATCAATGATGGATGATTTGGGTAAGATGATTACATCTTCCATAAGTGTCTTCCATTGTCTAGTGCATAAAGGCTTCTTAGGATGGCCATTATAGAATATTGGTAGGTCTAGGATGATGGTATAAATCATAATCGAATATAAAATTAGGTTTCTTCTATTATATAATAATAAAAAAAATCAATGATAGGAGGATTCCGTTTATATTTTAGAAGAGAAAACACATTGAATTAGATGAAATATTTTAATTTAATTTACTTATTTGTAAATAATATTACTTCTAGGATAATATGGATGAAACATAAGAATATTATATGATCAAAATATAATTATCCAACTAAAAATAGTTATTCATATTGTGCATTTAAATCATTAAATTTGGGATTAACCCCATCCTTATCAAATTTTATCCATAATTTTAATTATATATTTCTAGATTTTTATGGTCATTTATTTACCTATAAAAAATGTATGCCTCTCAAATGGTCCATGATTGTAATTTCCTACCATTTTATATCACTATCATCTTCCTAACTCTTTTTTTGATTTTTAAATTATTAAGTAAAATATTAATTTACCGAAATTATCATTAACGTCATTTTTGGAAGTATTCATTGAATTTGACATTATTCCTATCGATATAAAAATTTATTTAGAATATAAACTCTCTATCCCATAATAACAAATTAAAATTATTCAAAATAATCATGGAACAATAATATTTGATATAAATATTTCACTTATAAAAATTTCCAAAAAAATTAATTTAATCTTTATATTATATTCACAAGAAATGAGTCAGAATTTATTATTTGTTTACTGTAAATATAATATCACTAAAAATTATATATAAAATACCATTATTAAATTATATTATCTATGTTTAGAATAAAATTTTAAATTCATTAAAACTATTTTGTATAATTTTTTCAACTTATATGTGATGTTAATTCTTTGATTATAATATTTTTCATTTATCATTGGCTTAAAATAATATAAATGTAATAATAAATGAAATGTTGAAATAAATTTCCTTATCATCATATATAGTATTAAATTAAAAAATGAAAATCTTTATGTAGGAAAAAACTATTTTAAGGTAATTTAAAAATCCTTAACCCAATGATTTAACAAGTTTTTCCAAGTTTTACCATTAGTGAGGTGGAAAATCATTTCCAAGGTTACATTTCATATGGAAGATCAATAAGAGTAAAAAATTTACAAATATGAACCTCCAAATTCATAAAATGAATATATTTTTAAATATTAAAATTTTCGATGTTGTTAACATATATATGTATGCAAAAAAAATGAATGAAAACATATAATTTATGAAATCTATTTTAAGCCAAAAATTGTACTTAAAACAAAGTTAAGTGGGTTGATGAGACATATTTCATTTATATATTACCTATAATTAAATGGTATTTTATTTTGATTAATATAATAGTAAAAACATATTGTTTCATTGAATATATTTTATTTGGTGAAACCGAATTACAATTTTTTTCAAAAAATTAATCACCATTCATAGAAAAATAAATATATTCATAATATAAAGAAAACATAATAGTATTATAATGGAATTATTATTTAAATATTTATCTTAATTTCTTTAACATAAAATTTTATATTTTTATAAATTATATATCATTTTTATGTATAAAATTCAATAAAATCATTTTTTGAAGATAATATATTTATGAACCCTAAAATTAATTTAATAAAAATATTCAACTCATTTATTATGAAAAAATAAATAAAATTTTTATTACGTAAAACCTATATATATATATATCATAATTTTTTTACTGTAAATATATAAAATATAGTTTTATTATTATGACATAAACATTTAAGAAATTGTATTTTTATATTATTACATAGTTTGATAAAAGGTAAAACGTGAAATTTAACCAGTTTACGAGGACTAATAATAATTAAAAAAAATAGTTGTTTTGTATAAAATAAAATCATAAAAAATAAACATTAATAAAGAAAAAAATTATAATAGAAATAATATAAAAATTAAAATGTGGAATAATAATAAGATATTTGAAAATATTATGAGAAACCACATTATTTTTTCAACACCCCAAGACATTACAGATAAATTTATTTTAAAGTAACCTTTATTTCCTTGATAGCTTGTAATGAAAGTTACATTAGGTTGAAAAAAATTTTTAGTCACACAAATCACAGTAAATTTACAATTAATTTAACACTTTTAGATAACTTATTTGAAAAAATAAAAGTCATTTTTGAAATATCCTTATAATAGTTAACATTGAATGAAATTTATGGTTTTTAATGAAAAGTGTCGTTTTTTAACGAATAATGAAATATATTGAATTTTAATTAAAATAGTTTTTTATAATTTATAATTATAAATAATGTTCTCATTTGTTTTTAATGTATCAGTATTTCAAATTTATATCAATAAATCTAATTGATGTCAATGGAATCATTTTACATTTATATTTTTTCTAAAAACATTGTTATCTTTTGGGCATTTTTTATTTAAAATCTTATTTTCCCATCATATTTGGAGGTCTATTTTTAAAATAAAAATTACCTATTTGTTTCATTTAATTTTGGAAATAATTTTTAATATTTTGAATCATAATAATTTAAAATTTAAAATTTTGTCAATTTAATTATGGTATAAATTTAAATTTTACAATATTAATAATTAATTACCATGATTAAGGTAACAATGGTTTTTCTTGGGTGTTAAATTTAAATTATAAGTGTTAAAATGACCTAAAGTAAATATTAATTTTATGAAATTATTTTTATTATATATTTAAAATTTTATTGTCTGAATTATAGAAATTCATCCCTTGTTTCCATTAAATATGACCCAGATAATAATTTATGTAATTAAATATAATAAAATTAACATTTCATAACTTCAATAAATATAATTATCTTTTCTAAATAAAAAAATATTTCTAGTTATATGTATTTATTGTAAAGATAAATAATTTTTTATGTTGATAATTTATTTTAATTTTTTTTAGTTGACATAATTACATTCAATTTAAAAGAAATACCAAATTTGTAATTTTTATATAATAATTAACTGCAATAAATGGTGAAAAGAAATAATGATATTGTTGAAAATTTAAGAAATTATTATATTTCATTAATTTTATTTGTGAATTTAAATTTTAAAATATGTTATAAAATAATAAATGTGAATTCCAAAATTTTCTTAATATTTTTAAGTCGTATGAAATAAATAATATCAAATTTGTAAAATAATGTTATTATATAATAAATTATGTTTTATTAAATTATTAAAAATAGAAAAAATAATATATTATATTAATTAATATTAAATGTTTAACTAGTATAAAAATTTTCCCATTCACAGACCAATTCTTCATTTAGAATTAGTATATTGAAACCTAAATATTTCAATCCCGATTAGAGCAGTTAAGGTTAAAGTGAGCATGATGTGCTTAACATGGGACTGGGTAATAAATATTTTTCAAAACATATAGTATTTTAATTTAGTACATAACATAAAATATTTGTAATCATTTGCTCCAAATTGTCTAATATATATCCATTCAATTTATTCTTAAATGATGAATTACACATCGAGGAAAACCTATAGGTTAATGAAACATAATTATAAAACATGTGTTTTATTGAGTGGAAGGGACACCCAAAGACATCTCAATTTTTTCCATCAATAATAAAATTATTTTTTCTATATATTCTTCAACAAAGAACACAGATTTTACCATTCATTACATGTAATATTTACATTCCTCATTGGATGGAATTATATACAATATTATGTTTCACAAAAAAATGTATTATTAATTTTTTATATATAATAATATATAACAAATACATTAAATTATTGGTTAGGAATAGTATAATATTTATTATTAAAATGTATTCTTTAATTCAGTTTTTACCAATTGATTATAAATGAATATAATGAAATCAAATTGAATATAATATAAATGTTTTTTAAAGTACAATGTGTATTCTCCCAATAGTGGAAAATATTAATAATTTAAATTAACTATAATAGTGAAATTTATTCATTAAATATATACATTATATTGTTAATAGATAATATTTTACAATCAACAAATATATTTTACAGGCATGAGAAAAGAATAAATCTAGATTTGTAATAAAAAAATTTATTTTTTCCCAAGAGATATTTTGTAGCCTTTTAATGGTGCACATGTTTGGAAACTAAATTTTTATAATTTTATACACATTATTTGAAAAAACAATATTTTATTTTTAATTCAAACTTTAAAAAAAATCTTATCGGAACTTTGTTGGAAATTTTCCTAATAGTTTCATTTTTTAATGAGTAGTAAAAAATATAAAATTTAAATTAAAAACGGAATTCCATTTAAATAATATTAATGGGAAAATTATTTTCTAAATTGGTTTTAAACATTAATTATTTGAATTTTGAATTTATTAATCTAATTTAGGTAATTTACATCAATTATATAATGAGTATTTAAATGAAAAAATTCCATCTTTTGAAAATTTCCAAATAAAAACCCCCTTTCGCATCACGTATGAATGATTAATTTTAAATTAATTTCCTCTCATCTGTTGATTTAAATTTTGAAAAATTGATTCTATATTTTTTCACCATAATTTATAATTTATATTATGGGGGAAATCCTTAGTTTTTAATATAAGTCAATGCAATTAGAAAAAGTATAGTAATTAAGTTGAAACTGAGTTTACATATTGGTTAATAAATAATAACAAGTGGACAAATGACCTAGAAACATGTCCAATTTTCTTTCTAGAAATACTAATATCATATAATCCCATGGATCAAAAATTTACCATTATTGGAGGAACATTATGTTTGAGATACATCTAAATAGTGTTTAAGTTTTTATATTTAAAAGAATACCACTACTCCTACACTATAAAAAGGTACTCACACCACTCACTTCATGACACATATTAATCAATTTTCATCATTAAAAAAATTCCTAAATTTTCTCCCAAAATACAAAACCTGTTTATATAATCCACTGTTTTGGATGAATGAAATCAATGGGATAATATTTGTTTAAACTAAATTGAGTTACCTGAAGAGTATGTAATGATATTCATCAAGCTATTTTGTTTTATTTCATTATACACCACTCTAATTCGACATATATATTACTTATATAATAACTTATGTATCCTAAAATGGTAATCTTTTTTATCTTGAGGGTGATAAAAAATTGATTAAACATATCAATAAAATGGGATATGTGATCATCATTTGTGTATACTGTAGACTACGACCTCACGAACCGATGTTGTTTGTTATTTCTGTACCAACAATAATTGTATGAAATAATTATGGATTTCAAGATTATATATGATATATATATATTTAATATTTTTATGTATATTTAATAATTATATAAAACATACATTCAAGGTTAATTTTTTTGGGAAGATGATTACATCGTTTCTCGATGTTTAGACTATTCACTCCTCAATGTGATGTGATTCATTCAATCTTTCATGGAATGTATTTATGGTTGGGCTAGAAAATATATTATTTATTAGACAAAAATATCATACGATAAATATATTAGAATATATATCATTTATTTTTTTCTTTTAATATAAAAGGAAAATGAAACCATCGTTCATCTGATTGTACGACCTAACCTCTCCATCAATGGTGAGTTTTATTTCTTATCACTAAATTTTATAAATGACCCTAAATATTTATATAGAAAATATATATGATATTTATAAATATTTTTTTAAATTATTTATAATATTAAATAATTATCTAATTAAAATTAATAAAATAAAAAAACTCAACTTACTTCAAAAACTAGTAATCTAACACCTAAAATAAAAATAATAATTAAATATTATTAATAAAAAGGTAAAAAATTATTAGAAATTAATTTTATATGATACCATTAATATATGTATGGTTATAGAATATTTAAATAAATTATTTATAAAAATTATATATGATGATAAAGCATGTTCATATAAAATATAGTGTTAGTGAATAGATTTTGTTTATATTTGTATTCAATCAAGACATAATTATTATTATGCTCAAATTCACATATATGTGGTGTAAATTATATCCCTTTGACATGTAATACAATAATTCAATTATTTTCCATTGAATTTTAATTTTTACATTGAAATAATTCCTCTAATATAGTTTAAATTAAATAATAAAAATTGTTTAATATTATTAAATAATCTCATTTTCTTATGTGATTTTTCCCTTTATCAATAAACAATAAAATTATTTTTAAAATCTTCCTTTGAAATTAAATTTCTCTTAAATATCCATTTTCTTATAAGATGGATTTTATTATTTCCTAAATTTTATTTCATTTTTTACATATGTTGATTAAATTGAATATTATTTGACTATGTGGGGAAATATAGTTTAATCTATTATATTATTTAGTATGGATATTTGATGGGAATGTCCATGTTTATGAATTAACTCAATTATTCGATATTTTGTGAATTATTAAGACTGGTACGACTTGGGTTAGTGGAAAGCTTAATCATTCCCCTTGATGAATTGATAGTCTTCGGGATAGAATTTATTAAGAAAAAACCATTGTGTTTTCAACCAGTATGTTTTAATCTATCTTTTAGAAGGTCTTAATAGTATAGTTAACGTTGGCCCAAAAAATCAGTTTTAACCAGTATGTTTTAAACTATATTTTGATTGTTCATGGTGGTAAAGTATCTATGTAATGAGGAAACAAGGTGTCCAATAATTAAACATTGATATTATTCAAATATTCAGTTACTATTATACAGAGGATTTTCAATATGACAAAATATTTGCATTCACTTTATTCTCAGCTTAATGATTAAAGGAAATGTGTCTATATTTATTCTATTCTATATTGTTTACATGACTTATTTTATGTTTATTGATTATATGATATTTATGTTCCAATAATTAGTTACACATATTGATTGTTCTCAATGATTCATTATTTCATCCATTGTACTTTACCATTATTCATCATTTGAGATCAACTATATTTTCTCTCTTCCAAAAGATTTCATGAAGTGTACTGAGAATGTTATTCCAGGATACTCTTGGTTGAAAAATGTTATTATTTATAAAAACATATATTTTATTTTATTTATTCATTATAATTACCAAACTAGTTTATAAATATAGTTTAGCAAGACTACAATACTAATCATTCCATTGGAGTGAAATATCATGGTATCTTATGGAAATGTAATGATATCCCAACTCCAGCTTCCGGAATATTGGTGTTGGTTTTCTACTATTCGTATAAGATAATGTTTAGTAAAATTATTCGAACTAGATATAGAAAAACATAAATCATTGAACATAACCCTATAATATACATTCAGGATACTTATATAACAACATCAAAACGAATCCATTTTTATGATAATGAGTTTAGATATTTAGATAAATTTCAATTTTTGTGAATTATATGACTAATTTCCAGATTCATAAATATGTTATAAATTGTTGTGGACTTATCTCGTGTATGCTTAATTTTGAAATGGACCATGGATTGAAGATGAGTTTCAATACTCATATCCAATGTATATATTTTGTAACTAATTAATACAATAAAACATGAATTATAACTATGTAGGTTTCAGATATATTAGATTAAATTTATACGGTTATTTAAATATATCCTTTTTGAGTAGATCAAACTATTCCATAGGGAGATTATCTATATATAGGATCTCATTTTGAGAGAAAATACAACTTTTTTTACTGGGACCACTAATATGATTGTACATTACAAATAGATTAAGTCTCCAAAGAAGATGTATATTGTAAAACCCAGATATTTTTGCTAATTACTTTTTTAAATATAATTTTACCTTTTTCTCATTTCATGAAACAATGGATATAGTTCATATTATATTAATTCCCTATGTTTGGATTTCAGTACATTAAAATCCAAATTATTCATGTAATATACACAACAAAACTATTATCTTCCAGTATATGGAATATCATGATTATGTTTCCTAATATGCATCAATAACTTTTCTTGATGTCTTAGATAACATATAAGATGAATTTTTACCTAAAAATAATATTTTTCTTACATATGATTATTTAAAATAATTATACATAACCTAAAAATTAAATTATAGGTAATGAATATTATTAACTAATTTATGAAAATATATTGATTACACAATTTTACTTGAATTCATAGGATACCAATTAACAAGATAGTAATATGGAAGCTGGTTGAATAAAAAATACAACAATATTACTTTTATGGTCAAAAATCTATTTTACCATAAAAATATATATTGAAATTAATTTGTTTGTGATATAAATGAAATATTTATTTTATATATTCAATAAAATATTTATGATATTTGTTCAACATATTTGATGGATATAAGATAATGAAAAAATAAAATTTTATTCTTAAAATCTTATATTTTTTAAATGTGGTATTACCACCTTTTAATGGATAACCCATTTTAGATCCTATTTTTATAACTTTTGTTGACATAATATGTCCAAATTTATGTCACATTTGTAATAAATATATAAATATAAGTTAGGGGTATTTTTTTGGTATTTTCCTATACTATTTAATTTTATAAATGTATAGTTAAAAATACAGAATATTTGTTAAAAACACTTAAATAATCTAATTTATTTATAAATATAAATTATTATTTAAATATATTTATTATATGATTAGATAATAATTTTATCAATTAATAAAATTTAGTTCATTTGAGATTAATTTCAAATATAAATTAAATATAAAAAAATAGCAAACATTTTTTTATAGCATTGTCATCCCACCTATTTGATTAATTTTAAAATAATAACAAAAAGTTATGTTATTAGTATTTGAAAAAACGATTCAATATTTTGAATCAGAATAATTTGTTATGTCTAATAATATAATCTTAGGTTTTTATAAAAAATTTTAGTGAAATTAATTAATATTTATTATATATATTAATGTAAAATTAATAATAATAAAGGAATAAACATAAAATTTAAGAATCAAAAAAACTAAGACACTTTTACAACACACATATTCTAAAAATTATTTGGACATTAACCTTCCTTTCTTAGGATTGGCTTTTTTTTGGTAAAAACAAGGGTACGTCTAACTTATTTTCAAGAATACCAAGTAAGTCGTTTCCATTCCCTATAAAATGTCACCACATATCTCTATTCATTACATCACTAAATACAATTAGGATCATTAAATTACATCCTAATACACCTCCCAAAATCCATACCTTCAATCTAGAATTTTTTCCATGGGCCTCAAGAAATTCATGGAATCTTATTAGAACAATCCAAAAGGAGTTACCCGATTTAGAGGTAAATCCATATCTAAAATCCATTATTTTATTTCCCTTGTCCACCACTCCAATATATTTGTTACATTATTGTATAAAAAAATTGTGTTGCTCAATATATTATTATTTTTTTAAGATACAAGTTCATCATATATTTACCAACACCTCCATCTAATGGGTAACAAACATATTGTTTACGTATATGTTAAACTGCTGCCTCACTAAATTATAATTGTTCAATTATATTTTACAACCACTCATGGTGAACATTTTAATAGAAAATATATTTATATATGTTATATATTATAATTATTTTGTATTTAATATTATTCAATTATTTTTCACCACTTGTATTTATACATTCAATTTTGTGTTAATATGATAACATTGTTTGAGAAGGGTGGACTACACCCTATCAAATGATGTGATTCATTCATACACTACATTGAATGTATTGTGGATGGATTTAGTGAATATATATGATATAATAATGATGCAATAGTAATGATATATATATATATACATATATATACATATTGGCCTTGTAATTTTTTATCAACACGACAATTAAATTGAAATAGCATTCATGTGTACGTAATGCTTATTCTCTCCATTTACGATGTATTATATTTTATAAACCTATATACAATGTAAAATTATAAAAAATATAATTATTATAAATTTAATCTGAATCTTGGTTTAATTTAATAGCCCATATTTTCCATGGGCCCTTCCATTGTAAAAACCCAAATACTTTTGTGTTCATGGGGGACGTAGTGGTTTTTATCAAGAGTATTCCAAAAATGTTGTTTCGGAAAAAGATTTCACCAAAATGGTGGCACACCGTAATAATGGAACTATAAAAAAACCAATAAAAAATGGTGGAACTTGGATGGTGGCATCTTGATAGTGCCACATTGAAATGATGGCATAATAATTGTGGCACTATGACAGTGTCACACCAAAACAATGGCACACCATATAGTGTCTCACCCTTTGCCAAATTTTGTAGTTTACCATTTTTTTCTAGTTTCACCATTATTACATCATATTTAATGCAAACTAAGTTTAAAGATATTTTTGGGCATTCTAAAGAGATTTTAAAATTTTATTAAGTATAACATTAATATTCTAACACTATAGAGACTTTAAGATACTCAAACAATGTAATCTTGACAACGATCCCATGTTAATATATTTTGAAAATGTCCATCCTTAAATATGGGATCTAGATTTTCAAATTCAAGAGATTATCTTCCCAATGTGTTTTTTGGTTGTTATTTTTCTTCCTAGTGCCTTCATTTCAATACAAGTCATGCGCCTATGCTAGATCTCAGACATCCTCAGTTTTCTTAGAGTTTTTTTACTGTTAAGGTGATCCCTTATCTATGGCACAGATAAGAGATTTGGTTTCCTATTAATTTAGGTAGGTACTCTTATACCTATATTTATTTGTGTATAATGTTGGGTGGGTGTAATAATTCTTCATTTTGAAGAATGTGTCCATACATTTCATAAACAAATAATAAATAATAGTTTGAAATTGATGATTAAAGGATAATATGTATGAAATAAATGTGGTTCGATGATGATTATTTTGTTTTACCTACCTTCTTTTTTATTTTATAGATTGTTGGGGAAATAATCTTTTGAAAATCTTGGTGGTTGGTGGTCTTTTCTTTCGAACCGGTGATGTTTTTTTGTTTCTTCATTAAAAATACATAATATGAAATATTTTTAATCACGTATACATGGTTAAATGAAATAGAATACCTGGGATGAAATCCCTTGTTTGATCACCAATTTTTTTTTAAAGTTATCTTAAATAAAATTGTATTCAAACCATGAATGTATCATGTGTGATATGTGTGGTTGTGTGCTGTGTTCTTTTGGGATTTTTGACATTGTGTGGTTTATAAGATTCTATTATTGGGAGAACTTTTATTACTATAGGGGTAGGAATGGGAGTTGGTTTGGGAGAATGGAGTGGTATTTGTGTGCAGTAGTGTTGTAGATTAATAATATTTCTTGTGGGATTGTTGTGTGGGGCAGTATGGGTGTTGCGTTGGAATATCAGGTTGAGAGACTCATTAATTGTGTAATGGATGGTCTTGTAGGCTATGAGACTACCTCTATTTGTGTTGTGGTCATCGAACGATGTTGATTGCTGTGATTGAAATGTTCTTATGGTCTTGATATGTTGTGGGACTACATCTAGGATATGTTTCGGTAGTGGGGCTACATGATTAAGATGGGATGTGACATCATGTTAATAGGTGTGTCGAATGTGGTGTTGTTGTGAAGTGGGGATACCAGGCTTTTGATTGGAGAGGATGTTTGAGAGGCATAACATTGAAGAGGAATTGTTGGATGTAGTGGAATGAGTGTCTAGGAAAACGGGGTGTGTGTAGTGGGACTACATGATGGTTGTTCTTATTTAATAAATGTGTTTTAAAATGGAATATTTTTACCTTGGTTCATCTTCCCTTATTCAATATTGCATCGCCTTAAGAATGAAGAGGGTTGGTTGTTGTGTGTTTAGTTTATTAGTCTCTTCACCATCTGTGTATAGTTTCATATGTGGTTTTTGGTACTTAAATAGTGTAGTGATGGAATAAATTAATCTGAACCCCCTTTATTAATAGATGGAAAGTCATTAAATGAAAAAAGGGTTGGATTTCTAATTTGTAAATGGTTGTTTGTGTGGTTGTGCTTCTAGGGGTAGTAGTAGAAGTGGTTCTGGTGGTATGATTGTTTATTTTTTGACACTTAAGTTGGGATGAGTATATTTTTACTTATATTTATCACTTTTTGTTCCTTGTGATTTATATACACACCCACCCTTTATTAGCACCATGTTCCAACACCCCCATTCGTGGGGGATTGTGTATTTTCTAACATCCTTGTGGGAGGAGAGATGGCTAGTTACTGACATTCATCATCAGTCCCTCTTTCATTTTCCCATCTCTTGAATGTATCTGGGCATGCAGTAATTGATTGAGGCTCACCATAGTCCATGATCATTCTATCAGGATTTTTATGGTCAAGGTAATTAGGTGATTAAGGGATAGGTTTGTTTTTTTAGGTGTCTTTGGGATGAATCCCATGTTTCATTGGGTGAGAGGAGTTGTTATTGTTTCCCAAGTGTCTGTGGAAATGATGTGAGGTGCAGTTGGGGACAAGTTGACTACGGTTGGGATGTGTGTGTGGATTGACTCCCATGTTAATGTGGGTAGGATTTGGAAGTGAAACTGTGTTTTGTAAGAGTGGTATCATCAAGATGTTATCCATTATGAGTGAGTAGTTAACTAGTGGGAAAGTTGTGTGGGGTGCCAAAATGTCAATTTGTTATACTACTAAGATACATGACATGAGTTATTTGGTGAATCTGGCTTGGTGAGGTTTGTGTTGTTAGTAATCTTGATAGGTGATTTGGGGTTCTTCTAATCTCTCACAGGGTAATTAGTATGTTCCCCCACTTATTAATGGGTAGCATTTGTTTTTCAACATGGTATACTTGTATAATCACCATACATTTGTAATACTGTTTTAAGGTTTCTATGTTGACTTTGAGGAAAATGTGGGACTTTATTAGATCATGTGTCATGATTTTTGCTATTATTTTGTTTAGTATCTTTGTTTGTGTACTTTATTTGGTATTTTTGGTTGTAAGGTTTTCTAAATTAATGTTTAAATCATTATTGGTTAGGATTTTTGTTTCCTTAATATAATTTTTTGGTGTTGTTTAAGATTTTTTCCAAATTATCTATCGATAATGTTTCATTAAAAAGGGTAAGGCCATCCATTTTTGTGTGATATTTTATAACCTCGGTGCTAGTCACTATTCCAGGGCCTATATAAGGCGAGAATCTGGGGTCATTATCTCTCATTCATTATGATGATTGAAATGTGTGGCCCTTTGATGTCTCATACCTCATATTGAAAAAGGTAGGTATTTACTAACTGGTATCAGAGGTGATGTTTGAGATATATGATGGAGTTCAAATTTAAGAACCATTAGTATTTCATGGGATAATAAGGAAACCATGTTTATAAATCATGGTGTGTGAAATTGTCCAATGAAACCCCACTAGGACATGGGATTTTAGGGCCCTTTATGATCAATGCATGGAATGTGCACCTACTGAACAACCAAGTGCGGATAAACTGATTACAGGGTAGAGACCATAGTATTCCTAGATTAATCATAATGAATTTCTTTCTTATGTTTAGTGAGAATTTTGGGAATTTAATTTAAATAATGGGTTAAAATAAATCATAATGAAAATAATATTAGGAGTTCCTTGTTTACAATTTCTGATATGGATCACAAACATCACCCACAAGTGGTATGAGAATTTCAGACCCAATAGGATAACCTAGTTATTCTATAGAGTGCCAATCGAGAGGAGGAAGATATCTTGTGGAAAAATACCTTTTTATCATTCGAGATGATGTCCTTTGGAAAGTAGTAAGGTAGCATGTCAGACTCAGAGTTGGTGGGATGACTTAAGGTGTTGAAAATAACACATACCTTGATCCATACTATAAGTAAGTACTATTTTCCACTAGTAGGGATACATAACTGACTTGTGACACGTCACTGGTGGATGCATTACCTTTTGGAGAGGAAGGTGACTGACGTCTATTGGGATGAAATTGAGAAGGAGTTTCGGGAAGAGTTTCATCACTCGATGATAAAGGCCGAGAAAAGGCAATATATTCTCTCCCTTGAGTATGGGAGTATGCAGGTGGGGTAATTGAGGATCATGTTCATGGATATCTTATGTTTTTTTCTAGATCTCTTTCATGTCTAGGAGTCATGGGTGAGGCACTTGTAGGAGGATCTCTCACCTTATTTTTTGTGTGTCGTCACTCCCTTTACCCTATGGATATAAATTTAATTTTATAAGAATGATGTTGTAGTGAAGAGGATGCGCTCATAGGGAGGTGTTCCATGAGAGGGGATCAAACTGATTTAATTGAAGAGGTAAAAATTCAACAGCATGACTTCCAGGTGAGGGCCTTCTCATTTTTAGCCAGCGAGTAGCAGGCCTCAGTAGTTCCAACTCTGATATCCTTGTCCTCTTCCACTCTCTGTGGGCCTAGGACCAAGGAGAATTTACTGTGGATGTGGGGGACATCATCATAACAAGAGCACAGATTGATCTCAGTACGTTGGGGGTGGGTAGGTTTAGCGCTCACCTCAGGAGAATCAGATATCGGAAAGGCCTTTCCAATAGTAGGGATAATGGGATTCCTCTCTACAGAGGGAAGATAGTGTTGTCGGAGGCTGACCCCTAGCATCTCATTAGTGACCACAATTAGGGTGTGGTCAGGGATTCATTTTACAATAATGTGGAATATGATCTATGTGTTAGAAATTCCATGTCTCTTAGGCAACCGTTCCGGTAGGGCCAGATGTTGTTCAAGGTATGATCAGTCTTTTAACCACTCTTTCATGATCATGGTTTGATTGAGGATCTTCACACTCTATTGTCACACCCATTCTAGCTCATTATTTGTGGCTATACATAGAGATACATCCCATACCCAATGTGGTAATTACTCTAGATGAAGGTCAAAATAGTTTGATTGATGTTTGCTGAGGTGGTGGACTAACGTTAAGGATGCATCAATCTAGTGGGGGGATTCTTCTTCTACATATGCGACCGTACGATGTCATCCTAGGAATCGAATATTTTTTTTCAATTCATTCAATTATCAATTACATCTAGTGGAGATTCATTTTATCATATTAGGATTCCTATCATGTGGTTTTTATTGATGACCATAGTCATCAATGGGGAAGCCAGAGTGTGGAAACCCTTCTTTTTGTGATAGCAATGTTTCCAGATGGGGTGATGGATGTTGAGATGGTAGATGTTCCAGGAATTATTAGGGAATTCATGGAAGTTTTCCCCAAATAGGTTGTAGCTCTACCTCCTCGATGTTACATTGTGTTCAGAAGAGACTTGGAACCCGATACCCATCCGATACCGATTGTGACATATCAGACGACACCTTATGAGTTGTGGGAGTTATTGATTTAGGTTGACGAGCTAATGAATAAGGCTTATAGATGGTCGAGTGTCTAAAATATGATCCTTATTACTATCATAAACATGATTTATAATATTATATTTCACTTAATAGAACCCAAAAGATCAATATTTCTATTTTCATTGGTGATTCGGAGAATTACATGAAAAATATAGTCAAAAAAATACAACATCTTTTTTGAAAACATCTTTAACATGACCAAAAAATTGTTCCACACATAGCATGGAATGGGATATTCTATGGATATACATAAAAAAGTGGGATCTATAAAGCCCTATAGTGGGTTAAACAAGGAATCACATGAATAATACAATACATTTTCTTCAATAAAAATATTAATGGAGCATAAGCGGAACATGAACATATTGGCATGATATTTCATGATTTCCATAACATGGAAATGTTGCAACAACTTTCAACATGATATTTACATGATACAAGGATCATTGCACATGGATTAGAATTAGTCAACCCTCATTGAACATTGATTATCAGGATATTAAACCGTACCCAAAGAATTAGATTGCAATCAGGGTTCACCCTTCATAATCATTTTAATCTAAAGTTTAAGTGTGCCACATTGATCATATAACATGGATTATTTCATCATCATCATTTATTCCACAATAAGGGAATGTGTTATAGATACATGAATGTATATAATAAATATTTACAGGTGTATAAAGCTAAATACCCTTGATAGAAAAATGGGTATGGTTTTCGCAATAAGATGATTTAGTCTTGGAAAATTGTAGTGCAATTTCGGCTGCATAACAACATCATATACCATATTCATTAATTAGGTTGATGAGAGTGAAATGGGTCACAAATAATTTATACACAAAATATATAGTAAGGGGATAATGGAATATAATATCCCATCATATGAAATTTAATTTAGATATATAATATAGAATAAATTCTTGAATGAAAATAAGAAGAGAGAAATCCCTTACGCAATTCTAACATGTGTATAGGTGTACATGGAAGGAATTAATGAGAGGGAAAGGGGAATATATTCATTAAACAATAAGGAGGGATGTATTAAGCAGATTATAAATAATACCCCATTATTTATAATTGAAATTAAATGGGTGCATCAACGTAAATAAACATGGATTAAAATGTGAATGGAAGGAATGCATGGATCCCATACTTGAGGGTGTGAATTCAAAAGATTGAAGAGGGGATTCATGTGAGATTGGGGTACCTTGTGAGGATTTTAAGGAAGGTTTTGATGATTTTAGATGTGCTCCATGGATTTTTAGTGAAGATATGTTGATGATTTGGTGGGTATATACAGTAAATGAGATGGGGGTACTTTAATATTTCACAAACATAGGTTACAAAATATATATAATTAAATATTCAAAACCACAAACCATCCCATGGTTTTTCCCACGTTTTTTTCAAAAGAGGATTGCAATTAAATAATTTATATGGTCAATGTCCAAGCATTACTAAATTTTTCCCTTCCATATGATGAGATGAGTCACACTCTCAAGGAAATGAATTTGAAATCATTAAATATATTATTCATTTTCTATGATTCACAAAGGCAATATAAATTATGTAAAACAAATATTGAATCAAATTATTTTAATGTAAAAATATATTTTGGGCAAATAATACAAATTAAATTGTTTATTACATCATTTTAGGGTCAATATAATGTTATAAAACCCATATTTTATTTATACAGTATTCAATTTTTACCCAAAAACTCAACTATATCAGCAAATTAGGAAAAATTCACTTTTGGATAATTACAACATTCTTACTCCAAAAAATTATACTAATTTTATCTTAATAATTTTCTAAGTATGTGTATTTTTACTTTTAAAATGAAAACAAACATTTAAAGAAAATTTAATGTTTTTTGAAAGAAAATTTCAAACGTTAATAAATATTACTTTTGACATCCTAATAATTCCATAATAATTTATTATTATTAAACTTATTTTGATTATAATATTCTATTAAAATTTTAAATATTTCAAAATTTTAGTAATCCCTTAAAATATACACATTCTATTTTGTCATATTAAATATGACTCTTATCAATCCAATTACCTAATAATTTACAGATAAGGAACTCAAATAATAATCTTTTGTAAGAAATGTTTTATAATATTATTACATTAAAACATTATTTTAATATAATAGTTTATATATTTCTCAAAAGTACAATTTTTTCACAAAAAAATCAATTTATCAAAATCATCATTTTTTATGACATATGCTTCTTATAAAAAACTGATTGAATATGAATTTTATTTATATAAAAAGGATTACCCAATATGTAACTAATACACTTTTGAATAACCCCTTATAATAATTTCATAAGATGTAATGGTTAAGTGTATGTTGGTGACAGACTCTTGGGGTGGTTCAAATAACATCACTCGGGTTCTAATCTCTATTAACATGAACAAATACCATAGGTGATTCCATTAAATATTAATGTGTTGAATCTCAAATTGTACATAGTAAAAAGTGAAGCCTCGTGATGCAACCTCCTTTCTGAGCTATAAAAATATGTTCTTCATATGGCCTGAGTCTACTAGATAAGATTATCCTCTGCATTTTCTATGTTGAAAGGATTTTTTAGGAAAATCATATTTATATTAGTCATGTAATCTCTTTTAAATTAATATATTATTGATGGTAATGATACTAAATGATCATTTAAAACCAATAATAAAAATAAAGAGTTCATGTGTTTTATATATCCATAAAACATTAATGAATATGTAATTTTATTCATAAATGATCATGTCATTACATCATTCCCCCTTATGAAATATCTCCCTCGAAATATCATTTTCTCAAAATAAGTAGATGATGTATATTTTGATTCAGTGGTTCGTGATGAAACTGAAAAATGGTTCTTATATATATAACAAATAAATAGTCCTTCAAAAAATAATGTTCCACCGAATGTTTATTATCTATCATCTTTTGAACCATGTATTTCTGCATTGACTAAGAAATTATTGCTGTGATTTTTCATTATACAACAACCTGAAATCTAGATTTCAGTTGATATATAGAATTTTTTTTTATTTCATGTAATTAAATATCATTGTGATTACTTTTATACCATGATACTTAATATGTGACAAAAGCTCTATCAAGAAATGTTTCTTCAATTAGAATAAATTAGAAAGGATCTTTTACTATTCATTGTCCTTAATGGCTTTTCCATCACCATCTCATGATAGTTTCATCTGAAAAGCCACCAGATCCATCATCTCCATGGAATTTCCATTCCAAATCTTCTTAAAAATTTCATGGTGTATTTATACTGATAAATAAATTTTTCAATCCATCCAGGTATTATCTTTAACTCAAGGAAAAATTCATTTCCCCAATCATTGACATTTCAAACTCATGTTTCGTTACTTCTATGAATTTATTCAAAAAAACATCATCTAATATACAAATTTTTTTGTCATTGACATACAAATTAACCATAATCCTTTTCTTACTATCCTTGATGACATTGAGATTATAATCATCTCTATCATGATAAATCCCGAACTTATTAAAAAACTAATAAATCCAGGAATATCATTATCTCAATTCTTTACATAATTAATATAGATCCATCCTCACCTAAAAAAAACTCTATTATATTTTTCATGAATGTGTAAACAATATGGATTCTCAACATACACATCATCATCGATAGTCTCATTCTGAAACTCAAACTTGGTGTCCATATAGAAAATTGTAAATACATTTGAAATACTATAAACATGAATAAAAGAATACTAGTTAGCCTCGAAATGGGTGGAAATGTCTCCTTGAAGTCAATTCCATATATTTGGTTGTTTACATTAAAAAGTATTTGTTCGTAGTTTTCATTTTCGAATCAATATTCATTTAGTTTATTCTAATAGTCCCATTTGGTCTGGGTGAAATTATTATATGCCAATTTCTAAAAAATTCTACCATGTCTAATTATTCTCAATGTTTTGAAGCTTTTAATCCATAGACTGGATATGATTTCATATACAGATTATTTATCAGACCGTTTGGGCTTTACCTATGATTTTAAAGATTCCTATTGTAAATATATTTTTCATTCTATTTGAATAATGTGTTCAACTGACTAATGATATTTTACATCTCTATTTCATTTAAACTCCTCATATTCCATGATGATATATATTTTAATTACTTATCCTCGTCATTGTTTTTTATTCAATATCATCATTTTATACTTCTTTTCATACCTCCTCCAAACTATTAAAAAATAACTATTCACTATGTTGTTGATAATTTGGTTCATTATCTACTATAGAAAAAACATTTATTTCATCTAAATTTCAAAGAACCTTTTTGAGGATATTATATTCCTTCATTTTCCATAATATTTATGTAATATCAACTCATCCTCACATGATTTCAATTTCCCATGTTTCTTAGTATTGAGAATAAAATACTTAAATGAAAATATATAATGTATTTAAAAGTTTTATTATTTCAATACCACATCTTTTACTATGTATTTTCTTCCATAAAAAATAAAAGATACCTATTAGATATATAGAATAATATTGAGACTAATTTCATTCAGAATTTCTCATGTTAGTCTCTTTTGATAATATTTTTCATGATTTTTATTATATGATATTTCGTCCCAACCACTCCATTTTTATGAGGAGATCTCTATGCTAAAAAAATTATGTCTTATTCTATTTGTTATGAGATAGTCTTCTACAAGGATGTTTATGAAATTTTTTCCACTATCATTATGAATTATCTCAATATTCAATCAATGTATACTTTTAAATTCCATATATTATTGTTTTATGAAATTTAACACGTCATAGTAGTTGGATATGAAAAATAAACATTACATCTAAATAATATCATCAATGAAATGAATTATATAAAAATTCCTATAAATGTATCATAACAAGACAGATCTACACATATCAGTATTCACTTATTTAATAACTCTAGTTTACTTATACTCATTATCCTTGTATGAGTTTATGAAAATGTCATGTAATTTACAAGAATCAATAGTTTGAGAATGATGTCAAAAATTCATGGGGAGGTTATGAGATTTATAAAATAGACCACATCTTCTAGGGATTCATGAAATGAATGGCCATGTCATTTACGATAAAACCTATTTTTTCCTCACAAGATATAAAAATAATAATCTTCTCCACTCCTATGGTATATTTTCCGATTTTTTCTTATTCAATGTAAAACAACGGTAACATATTTTTTTATAACATAAAAAATATTTTTGTATGGAATATAGCATAAACTATGTCACATTTTTTGCCAACAAATAGTTTGTTGTGGTTGAGACTGTAGAAAATCATGACATATTCATGTGTCATATTTTTTCCAACACATTTTTCTATTTCTAAGCCAAAAATCATTTACCCTTCTACATTTTTTAATTTTATAATCCATAACTTATCAAATTTTATTCCTGTAAGAAGATCCATATTTAATTAAATATGGGATGTTCTTCCTCTATCAAGGATCAAAAAACCTACATGACATTTTCCTTTATGTGGAATTTTTTCAATAACCATCTACTCAACAAATATCTTTTTAACATAAATCTTTTACATCATACGCAATATGGATATATAATCTTTTTCATCCTCGTTGATGATCATTTGATTTCATATTTAATAGATTCAAGTCAATATTTAATTTTACACCCATATTATGATTCATTTAAATTATTCTTATGACCTATTTCTACCTGCATCAGTATGTTCCTCTACATTGTTGATGTGTAATATCTTGTCATGTTTTCAAATACTATGCACCAGAAATAGTGACCATCAATAACATTCTCAGAAAATTGAACTCTATGGTCCCTTAATTGTTTATCTTGTTACATTCAGTATGTTTTGGATATGGAACATAAATTTTTATAATTCCTTATTTTTCTACAATAATAACACTATATAAGAGGTGTATACATGTACAATATTGATGTACATATTTATTCATGGGTTTCATGGATCTTTTAATATAAATCTATTACATCATATACAATATGCATATATAATCTTTATCATCCTTGGTTATGATCATTTGACTTCATATTTAATAGATTCAATTCAATATTTAAATTTACACCCATATTATGATTCATTTAAATTATTCTAATGACCTATTTCTACCTGCATCGGTATGTTCCTCTACATTGTTGATGTGTAATATCTAGTCATGTTTTCGAATCCAATGCACCAGAAATATCGACAATCAATATCAATCCCATAATATTGAACTCTGTGGTCGCTTAATTGTTTGTCTTGTTACATTCAGTATGTATTGGATATGGAACATAAATTTTTAAAATTCCCTATTTTTCTAAATAATAACACTATATAAGTGGTTTATACATGTAAAATATTGATGTACATATTCATTCATGGGATTCACGTGTCTTTTGATAGTGATTTATACCTAAATAAATATTTAACCTTGGAGAGGGTTCTTAGAAAAAGACTTCAATCACCACATCTTTTTGTTTGGGATCAAACCCTATACCTTTCATTTCAATTTGATATGACTATTTATTTATCCTTTCTTAATATCTATTCTGCAATTATATATTCCATATATCATGAGTGATCTCTATTCCCTGTTTCATACCAGGAGTTGAAATTATCTCTTGATATTATATTTTTCATAACAAGTCATAAAATTACTCTTTATGATCATAGATATATTTTATTTTAACTTTTTCTATTTTAGTCACCCCTTTGATCACCATTTTACATTATTCAAAATTGATATTGTAAAAAATGAACATTTTTGAGTTCTGTGGCATTGTATAATTATTCTTTTAAATTTTTACATCAATCTAAGACTTATCTTCTTCCTTATACCACATAAAAAATGGGGATCTTGAACAACAATATTTTGTTATTTTCATCCCAATAAATCGATATCCTCATGACCATCTTAAAATTTATGTGATGATCAACCATTCCTTAAAATTCATCATCATTTTCACTTTTTGTTATTATATGGGGGTATCTACAACTTCTACCTCAAAATTTTCTCCATCGTCTTTACAGTTATCCTTCCCTTTAACCTCAGATTCCCCTAAAATTGATTGTTATAAAGGATGATTATTATATTTGAATAAATTTCTATGAAAAATTTTCTTAAATTTTAAAAATGTTTAATTCTTCTTTGTAGAAATTTTGACATCATCCTAATAGTTATCTTGAAACCTATTTGGGACCCATATCACATAATGTTAAACCCTTACATATAAATATTATTTTAGTGAGAGTTTCCCTTAGAACACTATTTTTCCTTATTATAGATCTAAGAAAAGTAATGGAATCCCGTCATATGTATGTTTTCATCATCTCCAAATTCAATGGGGTGTTATTTCGTGGAACTAAATTATATCTATTTGAACATTAATTTGTAAACAATCTAATTTTATCTCATTTGGAACATTATCTTCCAAAAAAACATTAGTATTAAATGAATTGGGAATTAATCAAAAAATGAAATATAAAATATAAAATCTTCTTTAATATCTACAAGACCAAGTTTGTATTCCATATATCATTCACCTAATCAAAGAATGATTCTATAGGCTCACTAGGGTAAATTATCATAACCTCTAACATTTTCCAGAAAACATTAATATTTCCTTACATGTATTTTCAGTCTCACTAATAAATATTTAGAAGCTTCTCAAACATATATTGTGATCAATTAAACAACATAATATTCCTATAAACTTAATTATACAATGATCACCTAAAATAATTATTTCTTTAGCATCATCATCCAATCCAATTAGCTCTTCTATTGATAATTCCCAACTGTAAACACTGTCTGAAATACAATTCATTGCTACTATAATGAGAACCATAACCAATTATTAGAATTTTTTTTCTTCTGATTCATCCATATATTATATTTTATCATAACCGGTACTAATCCCTTTGTTATTAAATGAATCCATTTCTTATGTTTGTAGAGTACCACTGACTGATATCTATTCACATAGATACAATTATTATTCCAATTATATTGAATACCCTGATGGGGGGTTAATTATTGTATGACATATAAAAACCACAATCTCTGTGGATTGGGATTTAATCTTAAACAAAACACTATTCTCCGTCCTTTTCCAATAGTATAGAAAAATCTTATAATTAAAACTTATACAGGGAAAAAATTACATGGATCACCCTCACTGGGATATGTCTAATGAGAATACAAAGGAAATTTTCATATGTACCAAATCCACTAAAAATAAATACAAATACAATGTTTAGAGTGGATTTAAATTCCCTGTAGTTTTACAGGGTATCAAAATCTGAATTGTCACTTATCTTTCAATAGAATAATTCTCACTACTTCAGATTAATTTTTGGTATTTTAAAACATTTCATAATTGGTTTAAAAATTAGTTTTCCATGATTTAATGTTTTCCTATCATAAGATGAATCCATTTTTCCAGGTACTATTTATTTTATGAATATAGTTTCACAAAATTATTTTAGTCCCTTCATAAATAGAATTAATCAATTCATTGTATATCATGAATGTTGTGGTGGAAGATATTATAGGATTCTCTCTCTTCATATAATTCCTTTACTCCACAATTAGCTAACATTTCAAAAACACCATTCCTTTTAATTCTATAGGGTCATACAAACCCCTTCTAAAATATTTCATTTCAAAAAACCTCTTTCACAATCTGGACCTTTGGGGATAACATCACGAATCACCATGATTGCGAATATCTTCCTTCTCATAATTATAAATTTGAGAACCAAATTAGACTTTATGATTAATTTTTTTTCATAAAATCATCAACAAATGATATATTCCAATCATATAGATCAATTTTTGTTATAATAGTATAGCTGATATATGGAATAATGATATCCATTATGGTCTTGTGAACAACTGTAGATGCCTTGCGGTCCAATAAAACAATTATACACAATATTTTTTCCCACTTATGTGGAATTGTTTTTGTTTTCAGGAATCTTTATACACATACCTTGTCAGTAATCTCTCTATAACTCCCCAACTAACTATGGAATCCTACTTTTTCAACAAACACAATCATCCAAAAATCATTAAAATGGTACAATGAAGGATTTTTTTATCAAAACAACTTTTGAGAATTTGAGATTAAATTTATTTTTCATTCTTTCCCTAGGAATCCATTAATTATACCATGACTTAGGTTCATAGATATTCTTTATGGAATAATTTTATTTAAGAATTAAAATTAGTTATGTTATTATTTTTGTATACAGATTTATTATTAGAATCATTTATATGTATATTATACCATCAATACTAAACTATTTTGTCCTTTGGATTCTGATTCCATATGTCCTATTACAATGTAATTTATTTATACACCATCTTTGAGTTATTGGGGTCTATTTCACAATAGTTGTTATCAAAATATTTTTGGTAGAAACCATAATAATTATATTTCAGAAAACATAAATTTGGAACCATAACCCTTTGATAAACATTTATGTTATGTATATAATAATATCCAAATGTATTTTCAAGGTAGATATTTAATGTTTTCCCTATATTATATCGATTTCTAGATACTACAATTTTATATAGTTATGGAAAATATTTACCTTGTATAAATAACTCAAAAAAATATGCACATGGTTTGAAAAAATAATCACATGTTTTATAAAAATTGTACTTAATTTTCAGTATATTTTAATTTTTATGTTGTATTCATAGGATAATTCATATTTTCCTTACAATCCACTAAGAAGGATTTGGAAAATATATATTTACCAATGAACCCCCAATTTTATTATAAAATTAGGTATGCATAAATTTTTCGATTTACGTTTTGTACACCAGATGATTTGAGATTGTTAACTATATCTCACAAAGATATCAGATAATTTAATTTATTCTATTATTTTAAAAAGGTTTCTATTTGAAGGAATGTTAATTATATCAATTCACATACTCCAATACGAAATAATAACCATATTTTGATGGTTTAAATCTAATATTTTTATGGGATATAGTCATACAGACCATCGCATTAAGTAAGGACAGAATATCATCAAATAAAATATAGAGAAGGTATTTTCAATGTATTATTTCATTGAATGAATTTCATAATAAAATAAGAAATTTTTTAACAAATGTGGTAATTGGATGAAGGGAATGAATTTTTTTCATGTATGTGATAATTGTGGAAAGAAAACCCTTGGTATGTATTTAAATAGATTGTGATTTTTCAAAATTTATTAATAGAAATCCCAATATGGTTATAATTACAAGGGTAATATAAGAGTTTATAATGTAAATTACATCATTTATGGGGAAATGGGATGTAATGAAATCGATGGAATAAGAATCAATGGTTTATACCTCAATAGAATCTAATCGAGTATGTTCAAGCATATGATACTAACACATAGTAATATTAATGATTAATATTCTTGTGTATTTGTGTCATAATACCATACCCACAATGTGTACCAACCTAGGAGGAAATGGGAGAAGAGATATAGTGACACCTGAGTCTCTCCTCAATTAGGCCCCGATTTGGCGACTATTACTAATGGTATAATAACCAAGAAAGAGGGAGTTGTTACCCTCTAATAAAACACATACGTAATAAAAAATATAACATAAACCAAAAAATTAATTGTCAATCTACAATAATAAATTAAATACAAATTGAAAATAATTAATTACATCAAGATCTTCTAGAATTGTATGGAAAAAATTCATGTAACAAAATAAAAATAATGATGACATCAACCGTGAAGCCCTAATTGTTCCATTAATACCCCAAGATAGTAGTAAATATATTGATCTGTTACCGACACAATGTAATGTAAAAACAATTAGTAGATATGTAGGGAGATTGTAATAATAAACACAATAGAATCCTTCATATAGCATCTCATGAAAAATGTAATAAAATCACACTAGTGAACATTGAACATCAACTGAAAAAAAACTCATCACCTAAATAGGTGTATAATGTTTTAAGCTTCACCATGGATACTCTCACCATGTATAAAATAGAATATAATAGAATATATTAAATAATATCAGGGGACCCCAATACCTCTTCATCACTAGTTTTCCACTCTTCTACATTGTCATCTTGTGAATCTCCCTCCAAAAATGCTAGCCCACAGACACATTGGCAAAGAAAAATGACTTGAAGATCTTACATCACACCACCACATCAACATTACCAAAAATAGCCAAGTATTTTGCAAGAGCCACAACATACCATATAACATATAACATATATTATGAATTATAACTCTTTCAATAATAACCAATACACTAATCAGTAATCTTAATCTATCATAGCCTACACGTGGTCTAACTATACTTGTCCTTAATGAACTACATCCAAAATATATGTTTAGGAAAATATCCACAATCCATTATATCCCTCTAAACATGTATTTTGGGAACAATAAGAACTGTGGATACTAGTACAAATAACTACCAAGTGATGAGTGTGAGGTCAAAGTGTGTAGTAAGCCATCTATCCTCTAACCATGATGTCATGGAAAGCACTCCAAGGTCCCATAATCTCTTCGGTGTCAGTTTCCAAAACCAATATAGTGGAGTTCCCTATAATAAAACCAAAATCCACTATAAATAATATAAATCACATAAAAATTAGGGGAATAACATAGTCTCATAATCAACTATAGGATATGTATCGCAAACTCCCATGATTAACTACTAAGACCAGTTATCCTACAACAACACAACCATTTGATGAGATACATTCTATTATTTCATCACTTTTCATCAGTTGTAGTTTATTATAATTAATAAATGGACCATTAATTATAAATTATCATTTTTCACATTATATTACCTTATCATCACAAGAAATGTTCATTCCCTCTTGGAATAAGCAAACCAGATACCCCAATTCCCATAATTATAACCTTAGGATTGCATCCTAAAAATCTACAAAAAAATTAATTATTTATACACTTATTAATATCATAACAGTACATAATATATATTACTTTAGTAAAATCATATAAGATTCCAAACAAGGTATAAAACCATGTGCATCCATCATCCTAAAGAAGTGGGGCTTTGAAAGAAGACAAATAGAAAACCTGGATTTATACCACATAATTTAATAAATTAACAATCCAAAATCCACATCAATGGGTAATCTAACTTCAATAAGATCTGAAATCACTGGTGTCCTCTCCGACACCCACATGCATATCTCGGTGCAACCCGTCATCAAAAGAATCAACTCCTACAACATAAACATGACCTCCCCACCCCATATATCATAACAACAAACAGAGTTTTTCCATCATAGGCTCACAACCCATCTGGACCTCCCTATCCAACATATCACAACTTCAATCAAAGATCACATCATTTATCAAAAAAAAGGAAACAACAATGGTAACCAATCTGTTGGAACCAAAAAAGTCATATGTCCTTGAAAAAAAAGTATCTATCAGGACTCCAAAGTAAAAGGTTCATGGAAATTAAATTTAAGATGGAATAAAGGCCCTACAAGGAATTATACGTTACCACACAACCATTTCTTATTCCCTTTTGAATGAAAAAAAATTTCATTTCGTGGTTCAAACTTTTAAAACCCTAGGAAGCAATTTGTCACAAGATACCCTAAATTAATTTAACCATTAATTTCGCTAGTCTGTAATTCATTTATCAATAAATACCATTACACATCCCATATTTATACAATTACATTAACACATGTAATAAAAAATAATTTCAAAATGATTCCAAATTTAATACCATTACATTAATTAATTATTCTCTTTTATTCATTTTAGTTTATCGTATCCCAATGTCTTCCCATTCAATTACAAGACCAATGATGAATGATGCATGATCCATTATAAGGAATCTACCCTAAAAATTGTACCACCTCAATTAGTATCCAATATATTAATATAGGATCATGAATCATACTATTGGGGTATCTAAATACTTATATTGAAGATTTTATCTAATGTTTAAAATGATTTCTAATCTTAATTGACTTTGTTGATGTACGAATCCATGCAACCATAACTATATCTAACTCCAAACTCTATCACATCCCTCAACCATACCTTATATTGGTATTTTTCATGATCCCATCCCGAGAATTTATACCCCTCAAGGGCTGGAAATGGGGGAAGAGAGATAGTGACACCCAAGTCCTTCCTCTAGTAGGCCTCGGAGTTGGCTAAAACCATTGAGGTTATTATAGACATGCAAATATGATGCATTTTCAAATAAGAGAACAAATGAGGACGAGAGATATAGGACATCAACAAACTAAATCCTTCTCAAAATCCAAATATAAAGTAATGGAAAAATGAACATATGTAATAAAATGATCGATGTGAAACAATTGCAAGGATAATATATAAGTACAAAAAGAAAAGTCAAAACAATAGTGACCATGAATCCCATTCATCTCCTGAAAAACCCTAAGGTAGTATTAACCAACCTAATCTCAAACCTAATGTGACTAACCTGAAAAAAAGTTTATGTATACATTGGGTGACAACAATAGTATATTCAGTGGAATCCTCCCCATAAACACTCTTATAAATAGTAATGAATCCATGATAAAGCACAATGAACCAAAAGTGAAACAAACTCATCACATAAACATGTATACTATTTTCTTAGTCTCCCCATGGATACTCTCCCAACGTATTTCATAAATGTGAAAACAATATAACAATGAATATCAAGGGTACCCCACTATAGCTTACTCATTGGTTTTCTACTCTTCCCCAACATTGCACCTGATGAGAATCACCCTCCAAAATGGATAGTCTACATACAACTAGAAGAAACACCAAATCATTCACCTCATGAATTGCACAACCATATTAATGTAACCAAATGTAACGAGGTAATCTCTAGTACACACCATATCCCATATAAGGTGTATCATAAATTGATTGTTATACATCAAGACCTAAAATCCCACACACCGTGTAAGAGACCTCATGATATCATAGCCAACACATGTTATACATATTATAGTCATTAGAAACTATATTCAGAATACATGTGTGTGAAAATCATATAAATACATTACAACCATATACACACATTTATGGAGAAATTTAACAACTGTTTATAACATCACAAGTACCTATATAGATAACATAGACAGTTCAATGTTGGTAGTCATTCATCCATTCCTTAACTATGATGCTGGGAAAATCACCCCCATGGATCATAATCTATTGGGTGATAGTATCCCAAAATGAAATGTTGGAGTAGCATATAAAAAAATTTAACATATAAAATTTATCTCACAAACACACTATGGTAATTATCATGTCTCAAAATCAACCATAGATAATGTCTCTAATACTCTTGGATACCACTTCTAAGACCATATATTCTATAATAACCCAAGAATTTAAAGAGATTCAATTAATTATTTTATCATATTTCATCACATAAAAGTTATGTTAATTAGTTCATAAACAATTAATTAACCATTAAAATTTACATGTTACATTACATTAGAATAACAACAATGATCCATGCCATCTGAGAAGAAGACAGTTGAGTCCATGATTTTTCAAAATTACAGCCTCATTATTTCATCCCAGCAAGATCCAATACGACGGGTTAACCATTTATTCAATTGTTAACATCAATTCTTTAAATGTTACTAGAAACTATACGAAAACATCCTTATCTAAAAGTAATGATGTACAACCAATCACATATCTTTTCCCCAAGTAGTGTTGAATGGAATGATTCCATAAAAATTAGCACAACTGATGTCCAAACAGCATATTCAAACTAGCATAAAACATCCATACAAATGGTAAATCCCACCTTCAAATAGTTCCATCATCTCTATTGACCTACTCAACAATCAAATGAACATCTTGATGCATCCCTTCATCAGAAGAATCCACAGTATCCATAAAATAGAAGCCTCCCCATCCCATATATCACAACAACGTTTTAGGGTCTGCAAACCCATGTTCACCACACATATGGGCCTCATTAACCCACATTCCACACCAACCCCATGTGATCCCATCACATCACAAGCATCAGTAATCAGTCATATAAAACCATCTTTGTTCCTAATTGAAATAATTCATCCCTCAATAATAAAGAACCCTCAATCCTTCAAAGCATAACGTACTCTGAAATTACATGCATGTGAGAAACTGAGGCCCTACAAGTCATTATATTTTATCACAAAATTTTGTCATATTTAATCTTAAATTAAATTATTCATTATTCAAATGTTCTTTCTTCAAGAAAAATAAGTATCAAGATATCACAATCTTTCAAAAATTAATTAAACAACTAATTCAACATTCCTTCAATACTTTTATCAAAAAATAATCAATGTAATTTATATAATTATTCAATTCCATTAACACATGGAAAATAAATATTTTTAACAAGGTCTCGTCATTATGATTGTAACTGACCTGATTCATCAAACATGCCACTTTAATTATTTTAGAAAAATAATTATCATTTAATTATTAATTTATGATCTATATAAATTTTCACATGCTAATAAAATAATAACATCAAAAAATAGACACCAAACTCTCTAGAAAATCAATAGGAATATTGTTATCAATGTACAATGAAAATAAATCATCATGTGATTGATCCTAATTCCTTAATATGGTTCATGTAATTATTAGGTGAATTTCATTTTTGTTGAAGGTGATAAAGAATGATAGCTCTATGACTTCACATAAATAATTAATAATAAATGCATCTCCAACATTAATTTTTTTAAAATAATTTTCACAAGAATAGAACAACAATGGAGATCCAAATCAACTCTCCCTCATGAAATACATTCATCCAGGGGTGTCATGCCACAACCTGTCCTACAAGCAACTAACATAAGTCCTTTAGAAACACATATATCATGATAAAATGCATGGAAATATAGAACATGATGAAATAGATCAATGAAACCAATATAACAATGGAAGAACATTCCATAGATCAAAGACATATTAATGTATAGATTAAAGGGAACATTCCATGAAAATGAAATTTCCAAGACATCATAAAGGGGCTTACCCGGTAACCATGAATGAGATAGAGGGGTGTTGCAGCTATGAGGTTTGACAAAACATGTCAGTGAAAATATTTTAATCCGAAAACTTTAGGGATTTATATGACGTCCAATCCGTATTTACTGAATATAATACCTAGGGTAGGGTTTCCATTAAAAACACATAACCCTTTAATTATTAATCCCCAAAATCATACATGTCATGAACACTACATTCATATCATCTGAAAGGTTTCGAATGTGTGATATATACCTGCTTCGTACTTCTAGTAGCTGGGTCCCTTTATACTTCCTTTGAAATCCTTTTGAGTACATCGGTCTTCATAAACACATAACGAGACAATGAACATTGATCCATTCGATTTAAATATGGATCTAAATTTTTTGTTAAATTATTTTCTTTATTAGAATTAGGAAATATATAATGATGGTAATGTATTAAAATTTCAATAAGTATTTGAGAAAAGATGTTGAATGGTTTCAATGAAAAAGAAAAATAAAATTTTTAAATGCTTAACTTCATGTAAAACACATTGTTGAATAAAATAGAACCCTTAATATGTTTCAGATTTTTAGATAATGTTGTTTGATTAATGAGATGTTTGGTATAGACACTGTATATTATATAGTATTTAATTACATAGAAACCATTTATGATTCATTTATAATGAGGTTTATTTTATCATTGAGGGATATAACAACATTTTTGGATTTAAGTAATTTATCCAATAATCTATGAGTTTGTTTATGGAAGAGGAAAATATCATGTTTTCTAAATAGTTTAATTGTAAATCAGTTTAATAATATCATTTGAGAAAATTAATGATGAAGTTAATAACATCATAGGTATTTGATGAATAAAAGATACATTATGTTTCATAAGTGATTAATGCTAAAAATTATTTTGGAAATTTAATGAACATATTTCTGATGTTTTGGATTTTAATCTTTTTATGGAAAATAAGGTTACTTTTTTTGAAATTGATTATGTTTAAATTTTGATGAGGGTTAAAATATAAATTCATTACCTCAACTTATGGATATTTATTCATAATGGACAACTTGATATCAATATAGTTTTTTCAAAATTAGTAACAGACATATAGAGAAACCCATCATTTATTTTTGGATCTTATGATTCGTTAATAGCTGCTTTTTGTGCATAATAAATAAAAAATTATGTTTTGGATATTTTATTATTAGAGTAAGAGATAGAATGGAAATTCATTAATAAATAACCAATGGGTTAAAAATTTTATGAAATAAAATATTATCAAGTAGACATTTTTTATATTCATATATTTTATTCCATTAACTTTTGTAAATTAATCTTGAATAAATAGTTGTATCATCTTCAATTAATATGTGATGAATTGTTTTATATTTTTAATCCATATATATTTATTATTTTAATCTCGTTAATATTCCATTGATCATTAAATTACTTTTTACCAGTGACCTCTATCATTTTCAAAAAAATTATATGGTCTATATCATATACATGTCTATCCATATCCCTAATTTTCTCGTACATGGAAACAAAGATATATTTTATTTCATATGACCATTTTATATCTAAATAATTGTTACATATAGGGTATTTTATTAATTGATTCTATGATGTGGGATTATCAACAATCGTATTTCCAAATGAAAAAACATTAATTACTAAAATAAATAAAAATTAAGTGGAGGATATTTAATTATGGATTGGATAATATAGCACCCAAATTATAAATAGTTAATTTATTTTATAATAAATTTAACTTTATTCGATTTTTATTGATGTATGTTCCCATTTGTTTAAAAAACACATTTTTATCATGCCTCACAGACATAATTTAGATTTAATTTATAATAAATTACGTTTTTTTTGGAAAAAATTAACATAATTTTTGAAATAATAATATCAAAATTTTCATTGGGTGGTTGTCTGAAATGATTTATTTTATAATTTAAAAATAAAGAATACTAAATTTTAATGGAATACTATTTTTTATTTTAATAATTTATAATGTTAAATTGTATTTTCAGATGGGATTAAATTATCAATAGTTTATTTTATACCAATTCATATTATTTAGTCCATTTTTATTATTTCATTATTGAATATTAAAATAATAGCATTGTATGATTTTGGACATTTTCTCTTTATAAACATGCTTTCTCATCAAATCATTAAGATTAAAGTTAAATTATAATCTCTCATTTAGGTAAAATTTATTTTTGGAAAAATGGTTTCTATAATTGGAATCGAAAAAAACTATAATGAATAATTTGTTGAAAATAATATTTGAAGTAATTTTTTCTATAGTAAAAAATTAATTTCTATAGTTATGGTTAAATGGTTTTACAATGGTTTATATAATGTCTCGGATTTTACATAATTAATTCTTCAAAATAATATGAATTATTTCGAGACAAGGCTCTAAGACGACATGTAGTACCGAGGCCCAGTGATCCGAGATCAAATGTTTGAATTTAATTCAGTAATTAAATTATGCACGGGTGCTGTTTTCCTAAAAAAGTGGAATAACTTCTGAGTGGGTGCTGTGATCAAAAATTTTATGGCACCATTGTGTTCAGAGTAGTGGGTTTACCATAGAAGGGACCTAACATCGACTGGCGCAGGCCGGTGGAAAAATCTGGGTTTTGGACGTAACCGTAATAAAATATTTAATTTCAAATATTTTATTAAATCCTTGTTGCAGCAAAATATTTTTATTCTTTTTAAATAGAGATTTCTCATGGGATCAAGGTTAATTTTATCATAACCCTGAATCTCCCTAGAGAGCTCTGGAGAAAACCTCCCAATGCAACGACGATGTTCTTGATGAGCTTCATCGGCGACAACGACGCGACGACCTGATCTTCACAAGCAAATGGTGACAATCCAGGTAGGATGTTTTTTTCATTTACCATTCCCTATTCTTGATTCCTATGATGAACATGGACTAATCTACGAACCAATTATCCCACAGATCTATCATTTTGTGGGAGGGTGTGATTTGGGGTTTTATCGGGAAATCAAATACTATAGAATTAAAACCTGTTGATTATTTTGGTTTTGATCTAACAACGATAAACCCGGATCATCATGTACAATGATCGAGGTTCGTCCCTCTTGTTTGATTCTTTTTATTTTTCTGGCTTGCGTTCTTTGTTTCGTTCTACGCATTCTTGGATGAAATCCATCGTTGCACATTCGTTTGTTGGTGAAACAATCTGAGATTGTAGATCCAACCTCGATGTGATTTCATGGAGGCGCGATGACGATTTCGGCGGAAGATTCGGTGTGGATCGAGAGTTTTGAGTTTTCAGGCATTTTTCTTCGGATTGATCGTTCAATGTTTATGACTAGATTTATGGACCGAAAACACCAGTTACGATGTTCATATGATGAAACAAACCAACCCCTAGAGTATCCGGACGAACATATGAGATATCGCGGATCCGGAAGATCGACCAAAGCTTGAGGAAGAATACATCGTTCTGGAAAAATCTCGACTACATGGCATGTAGTATGGGCTACACTACATGTGTTCATCGACGGATTTATTAGGAATGTACACTGGGAGTACACGGACACATGTTGGGTACAAGGCTGTGGACATGCTGTGTATACCCCTCCCCGTCCAGACCCAACTAGATACATGGGATACCCTATGTGGGGGTACACGGGAAGGTGACACAGAAAGAGACCATGTACGGGCACATGGCTAGTGTACACAAAGCAATCCCCAGGTGCTCGGACACGGTGTGTGATTCTTCTACACTCTGTGTAGTTACTTTCTATCTAACAATCTGAATGACACGAGCCATTTACACAGGTAGATTTCGGAGTCAAGGAACACGGCGTGTGATCAATCTACACATCATGTAGTTGAGATTTACACAGCTTGGACAAATGACACGGGCCGTTTACACGAGCAGTACCCAGAGTCAAGGAACATGGCGTGTGATCCTTCTACATGACGTGTAGTTTATTTTTACCCAGACAGGACATATGACACATGCCATTAAATGGGTAGTACCTGGGGTGAAGGAACACGGTGTGTAACAATACAACACGCCATGTAACCAATTTTTCATGGCATGAGCCACTTGTCTTATGTGACGTGGACTATTTTTCTTATGGTCTGTTCCCTTGGTCTTTCTTCTGAAGGATCCTGGTATCATTTACTACATATAAGAGTATGATCCCTTCAGTAGGGCATTCTGAATAGAGTTTTTGGAATCCCCTCTGTGAGACTTATAGCCGGATTCTTTATTCATTCCTGGAACCCTAGGTAGAGGTCTTGGTATCATCGTGACCAACTTTACTCGATCACCAATCCTCTTCCTAGCAGGTTAGCTCAGACTGAGTTGTTGGAATCACCCCATAGCGATTGTTTGTGATCCTTATCTGAGCGTCATGTTCTCAAGTACTTGTGGAGTGTCTTCTCCCAGAATGAGTACTTCATATCTCTCTCTTTGGACATAGGAGTGTTTTCTCCCGGTTACGTGCTTAGTGAAATCATCGAGCTGGATCTTAGTGGTGGTTTCGCGATAGTCGATCGTACATGAGTATATCTGGATATTCTTGTTATATGTTATAAAGAAATATATAATGTGGAGCTGACTGTATATTTCCATTTTGTTGTTTTCCCTTGTTGTATTTCCTTTGTGGTTTTGGGGGTGTCATACTGGGTATTTTTATACTCACCCCTGCAAAGGCTTATCCCGCACGTGTCATGTCTTGTGAAAACGAGCGATCCTTTGACATTATTCTTGGCGAACCAGGACGGGGCTGTACTCAGTGATATTAGACAGGCCGAGGCGTGTTCCTACGGCTACAGACTGTAGCCCTAATAACTTTCATTATAGGTTGTACTTTGTTACAGACTCTCTTTTGGCAGGATTTTACTTTTGGCCCATGTTTTTACTTTCTTGTACTTTTCATTCCTGCCCTACTCTGTTGGTTAGGATTTAGTGTATGCATGCATATTTTCCATTTTTAGTAGTTATTACTGTTCAGTTTTGTGGGCATGGATATGAGTGTGCGTGTGTATAGGTTTATAGGAAATTCCTCCCATGTTAGTATCATGCCTACTTGGTGTTAGTCCCCAGCCGTTGGCCTATTGGAGGTGGGCTTGGGGAGTTGCGGTTTGGGCCCCACATGGATGGGTCATGACAGATTGGTATCAGAGGTGGTCAGTTATACCTTAAGACTGAGAGTCTGTGAGTTTGATTTGGGAAACAGTTTTAAGTGTTTTGAGTTTAGCTTTTAGGCCAGCGACCCCAGTGTTCGTGCGGGCGGCCGACGTATCTATACACCAGGACTCTCATAACTTTCTTATCAACTTGGAACATGATTACACTAGTTACAGGGAACAATAATGGTACATGCATCATATAATAATGGGTTGTGGTTTCCATGTCCTTCGTGAGTCAGCTCTCCAGATATATACTCACTGACTGAGATACATTTTGTTTCTTTACAGGATGCCTCTGCAATGCCCACCCACTAGGATCCAGCAGCTCGTTCACGATGATGACCCCCCTCAATGATAAAGCATTGATTCAGGGACCAGGTCTCCTTGTTTTTCCATCAGGCGGTGTGCGATTTATCCCGTCACCTATGGAGCAGTGTTTCATGCATGTTGTACCAGTGGAGGAGGAGAACAGGTTGAGCACACTCCACGGGTTTCAGAGATAGAGACCCCTTAGGTTTCGAGGCAATCCTGACCGTCATGCAGTAGAGGACTTCCTTGAGGTAGTGACTGGAGTCTTCTGTTTATTCAGGACACCAGCAGACCAGATGGTGATCCTGGAAGCTAGCCTTATGTAGGGCTCGGCAGGGCAATTATGGAGTTTGGTTATCCAGACTCATGAAGGGGAAACTCTTGCATGGCCAGAGTTTGAGCATCTCTTCATATAGGAGTTTTCACCAGTTACCCTGAGGGAAGTATGTATACAGGAGCTTCTTCAGCTCGAGTAGGGAACCAGGATAGTGTCTGACCATTAATCGAGGTTTACAGACCTCTCATGGTTCTCAATGGATATTGTCAGAAATCTGTAATTCATAGCTTAGAAATTCGAGCAGGGCTTGAATGGAGATATCCGAGCTAGCATCATCCTTATGAGAATTCCCACTTATACTGGGGTGCTCATGCGGGCTTTGGTGGTCAACAGATTCTTGGAAGATGAGAGATAGTAGCCAGTTGATTGTAATGAGCGATCTGGAGTAGAGACCTCGGTAGTATGGAGCCGACGTCAAGGACCCAGGCATGGGAGACTTTTTAAGAGGAGATACCAGGATATGGGATCTTCCATACAGGGTTTGCAGGGCGCATCCAGCTAGCCTCGAGAGAGGCGATGCTACTCATTTGATGGCAGGGGACATCTCGCTCGAGATTGTATAAACCCTCGTACTACTGACACTGGAGAAGTGTATGGACCACCATGTTAGAGGCAAAATTTTGAGTATACAGATCCGCAGGGTGGAGGATGCGGTACAGAAGCTGGGAGAGAAGTTGGAGGTTGTTGGCATTTTGACCATTTATCACCTCCACCCCTAGGAGGTCCACCCCAGCCTCAAGGAGCTTGTGGAAAGAGGCAGGTATAGATGCAAGCAGCAGAGGCTTATGACCCAGGTACTCCTGGAATTATTGGAGGTATGATTTGTGTCTTTTATACTATGGTTGTCGTAATGATAGACATAGGTGTTAGTCATTCCTTTCTGGCTTCTTATCTTTTTTGAAACCTTGAGATTTCAGTAGAGTCGTTGACTCGACCCTTACACTTAGAAACACCGACTGGAGAAGATTACGAGATCACACACATTTGTAGACAGTGTGACCTGACCCTTGGAGGTAAGAGTTTCAGTTGGAACCTCTTGGTGGTAGCGTCCCGGACTTACGATGTCATTATTGGTATGGATTGGCTATCCACAGTTCATGCCCAGATCAACTATTTTAGGCGAACAGTGCGGTGTGTCCGTAGTAATGGAACAAAGTTCTCTTTTTTCGGTGAAAATGAGACCCAAGTAGAAAAGGATGGACTCATGCGTAGGAGGGTGGAACCGATATCCGATCAGTTGTCTATCCAAGACCTTGGTGTAGCAGATGTTACGAGTTTCCAGTTACCAGCAGTAGTGGCTGAGTACGAGGATGTCTTTCCGGAGGATGTCCCCGGACATCCTCCCCATCGGGAGATAGACTTTTTGATTGAGTTTCAACACGAGATGACACTAATAACCACATTAACATATTGGATGGCTCCTGTAGAGCTTCGTGAGATGAGGGTGCAGTTGGAAGACTTGCAGAAGAAGGGATTTGTGAGACCCAGTGTTTCACCCTGGGCGGCCCCAGTGCTGTTTTTGAAAAAGGCAGACATGTGCTTAAGACTATGTGTGTATTACCGGTGCATGAATCAGTTGACCGTGAAGGACCGATATCCACTACTGAGGATAAAGGACCTCTTAGACCAGTTGAGAGTGGCACGGTTGTTCTCGAAGGTTGATCTACGATCCGACTATCACTAGTTGCGAGTACTGTATGAGGATGTACCGAAGACGACTTTCCGATGTCGCTACGGTCACTATGAGTACTTGGTGATGCCCTTATTCCTAACAAATGCCCAGGAATTGTACCTGGGACTCATTAAAGAGATCTTTCCTCCCTATCTATATCTGTTTGTAGAAGTCTTCATCGATGAAATCCTTGTGTACTCTACGTCTGAGGAGGAGCACGCAAGACACCTAAGGATTGTTATGGAAACACACTGAGAGAACTTATTGTATGGGAAAATCTCTAAGTGTCAGTTCTGGATACAAGAGGTCCACTTTTTGGGACATGTTATCTTAGAAGATGGTGTAGCAGGGGACCCAGCCAAGGTGGAGGATGTTCTAGCATCAGAACCACCCAGGAGCCTAACAGAGGTGCGAAGTTTCTTTAGGTTGGCAGGCTACTATCAGAGATTTATTCTTAATTTCTCCAGGATTTCAGCACCGATGATAGCTTTTACTCGAAAGGGGTAGCCTTTCGTGTGAACCCAAAGATGCCAACAGGATTTCCAGCAGTTGAGACAGAGCCTGACGACCACACCGAACTTGGGATTACTAGAGGAGGGTGTCGAGTACGTAGTGTTCTTTGACGCATCCGGAACCGATCATGATTGTGTCTTGATGCAAAGGCATGTAGTGATTGCCTATGTTGCACGTCATTTGAGGCCACATGAGCATAACTACATGACCAATTATCTTGAGTTGGCAGTGGTAGTCATCGCATTGAAGAAGTGGAGGCACTACTTGATGGGTGAGCGGTTTATTGTCTACTCTAATCACAAGATTCTCAGATATAACTTTTCTCAGAAATATCTAAATTTGAGACCATGGTGGTGCCTTGAGTTCCTCCAGGATTATGACTTTGAGATCTATTATACTCCGGGAAAAGGGAACGTAGTGGAAGATACTCTCAACAGGAAATCCAGTTCACAGTTGCTGGATGATGCGACAAGGCAGTTGGCCTCCTTATAGTTATCCTTCATGCATGGAGATGAGGGAGCCCAAATTTAATCGATGGTTGTTACCACTACACTCGTACAATGAGTCGAGGAAGCACAACGTGAGGATGCTAGCTGTGAGGCTCTATGTGATCAGATATCCATAGGTGTTGCGGCTAATGGATATTCAGAAGGGGGGGGGGGTGAATGTTTTTTTCATATGGCATACAGTAGTACTAGTGATGTTCTAGGAGGAGGTTCAAAGGTAGTTCCATACATCCCCTTTGGCGGTGCATCCAGGAGTGGAAAAGATGCATCAGGACCTCCGACATCAGTTCTGGTGAACAAGAATGAAGAAGTGTGTGGCAGAGTTTGTTTCGCAGTGCCTTACTTTTCATCAAGTAATGACTGACCACCAAGTGCCAGCAAGCTTGACTCAGCCCCTTGAGGTTCCAGAGTGGAAGTAGTATGCGATATACAAGGAATTCGTGATGGGTTTAACACGTACGTCCTGGGGACAGGATGCCATCTAGGTGATTATTGATCGGCTGACCATGTCGGCCCACTTCCTAGACATACGAGAGCAGAGCATAGTAGAGAGCTTGGGATGCCTCTATGTGCATGAGATAGTTCTACTTCATGGAGTTCCATCCACAATTTTCTCAGATCTTGATGATCGTTTCACGTCCAAGTAGTAGAGGGGATTGGAGGAAACATTTTGGATTTAATTACACTTGAGCACAACATTCCATCCTCATACTGATGGTATGATAGAGCAGACCATCCAGGTTTTGGAGGATATGCTTCGAGCTTGCATACATGTCTTCTGTCATAGCTGGGAGGATCACCTACCACTGGTGATATTTTCATATTACAGTAGTTATCATTCCACTATTGGTATAGAACCATTCGAGGATCTGTACATGAGACCGTGCAGGTCACCACTTTGATGGACTGACCTAGGAGAGTCAGCAGTCATGGGTCCAGAGATCGTGAGAGCCGCCACAGAGAAGGTGTAGTTTATCCTGGAACGAATGAATACTACATAGTTTCAGAAAAATACTTATGCCAACAGGAGGCGGAGGCCCTTAGATTTCGAGGAGGGAGACCATGTGTTCCTTCATGTTTTACCTAGATGTGGATTGCATAGATTTGGCCGAGGAGGCAAGATATCTCTGAGGTTAATTGCCCCTTTTTAGAGTCTGAGTAGAGTTGTTGAGGTGGCGTATTTCATGGATCTACCTCCTCAAATGGACAGGGTACACAACGTCTTCCATGATTCATAGCTACAGAGGTATGTGCATGATCCATCACACGTCATCGACTAGGACGAGCTAGATATTGATGATGGAGCGACCTTTATTGAATTCCCAGTGGAGACCGTGGATCTGCAAGAGAATATCCTTCAAGGGGAGAGATATTCCCTTGGTGTGTGTCCAGTGGCAGTATGAGAGTCTCCATGAGAGCATGTTGGATATAGAGGCTCATATTCGTGTGCAGTACCCAAGTCTTTTTTCATATCATTTGTTTTGACTTTTTGGGGATGTAAAATTTTAGGACCAAGATGAAATAAGATATGGTTTGCATTGATTGTCTTCTGTTGATCATGAGGAAATTTTCATAAAGGAAAGACACCTTGAATTTCTAATAATTAGAAATCTAGAAGTTTGAAGATTCAGAACCGAGAATATTGGACTTTTGAAAACTGGTGTTCGAAGAATTCAGGGTATGGAATTCAGGGTCTGGAAATTGAGATGTTTGGAACTGAGAATATTGATCATTAAGAACCTAGTGTTCGAAGAATTCAGTTTCTGGAAATTGAGAAGTTCAGAACTGGGAAATTGCAAACTGTCAAAAGCTGGCTAATATGAGATATAAAGGAACTAATTGTGATGATGCTTTGCTGTTTTGTAACTCTAAAATTGTGAGTATATTAATGTACTCATTATTCAATCAAAAATTAAAATGAGATGTCATACTGAGAATCTGGTGAGCTTCTCTGAGAACCTGAAGTCGTACTGATAATCGAAGAAGTTGTATCGAGAACCAAAATCCATTACAAGAATCAGGATGAGCCATTCCGTGAGCCAGAATTCGTACCGAAAACCAGGGTATCGTACCAAGAACCGGTGCATCCATACCGATATCTAGAGGAGTCATACTAAGAATTCAAAATCTTCGGTATTGATGAATAAAGTGGAGTCATACCAAGAATGGAGAATTTTTCATACCGAGGAAGCAATGAAATGCCATACCGAGAAGTGATGAAGAGTCATATCTAGAATTGAAATGGTGTCATGATGAAGACTCAAGAAGGATGGATCTGATATAGGGATGTCGAAGACTGAAAAAGGGTGGATCTGAGAATTTGTTGCCGAGAAACCAGAAGGGTGGATCCGATAAAGTGATACCAAGAAGCCAGAAGGTCGGATCTGAAAAAGGCCATAGCTCTACATCAAGAGTTGTGGAAGAAGATTCTAGAATTTTCTAGAAGCATTGACAATGTCATAATTACTCTGAGATTTCTGGAGAAATTATGATTTGGGTGAATCTAAGTGAGCGGGAAAATATTTTGGTTTCCCGCCTAAGCACACGTTAGATAACCTAATAATGGAGATCAGAGTACAAAGTAAATTAGTTATGATGATGTAGTGAGAGAAGCTCTAATAATATATAGTGAGAAAGATGTGTGTAGTTGACTGAGTTTTCATTGCAGTCTCAATTGAAACGAGAATTTGGTACTAGTTGACACTATATTGAGTTTATCAAATTGAAAAAAAATTTGAGTGAAAAATTCAGAGTGAAGAATTCGAAGTGGAGATTCGGAATGGGGAATCAGTACTGGTTGTCATTGTATTGAGTTTCTCAGACTGATGAAGACTCGGATTGAAGAATGGGAGTGAAGAATAAAATTCACAGTGAAGAATTCATAGTGGAGATTTGGAATGGGGAATCCGTACTAGCTATCACCATATTGAGTTTCTCAGACTGAGGATGACTTGGATTGAAGAATCAGATTGGGAAAATTCAGAGTGGAGATTCGGAATGGGATGTTTGGACTTTAATTGATCTATCTCAAGTCCAAGGAGTCATTTCCTTTCTTTTGGGTAAGGAATTGATGATTTGGGCTGAACAAGCTTACACTTGTGTATTTGAAAGGATGTGCGGGTAACAGAAGTTGTTACAAGAAACGAGAATTTTCCCTATTGTACTAAGATGGTGCACATGCACTGGAGTGATTTTTCCATAGTGCTTCATGAGTGTAAGGGTATATCCTACTCGTTGTAATCCAAGGATTATTTTCGTAGTGGATTGTATGTTGCTGGATTGTTTCCAACCATACCAAGGACGTAGCTATTATTATTGAAGAGTGATCCTTGTAAATTGTTGTGTTTCTTTGGATGTGTTATTGATAGTTTCTCAGAATGGAATTATATCATTCACGGGAGCCAAATGTTGTTATCAACATTAAGGTAACTTAAAAGAAGCAAAAGGGGTACCACTGATTCACCCCCAGTGGTTCATTACTCTAAGTGGGTCCTTACAAGTGGTATCAGAGGCAGGTTGCCTTTGTTTTCCTTGATGATGGAGAATCTTAATTGTGTGAACAATAAAGGTATTATGGTATTCAATGGGAAGAACTATTTTACCTGGAAGGATAGAATTATACCGTATCTCATGTCTATTAGTTATGAAGTTCTTGAAGATGTAACCGTTGGGTTTCCCCCCATTGAAGACAGTGTTCCACTTACACCTGCTGACAAAAAGTTTCTTGAGAATGATGGAAGAGACAAGAATGATATATTGCCTTCACTTTCCAAAATTGAATTCCTGAAATTAAAAAAGAGTGTCCAAAACCAAATGTAAATGGGTCAAACTAAAAAAATATATACGAAGGGAATACAAAAGTAAAGAAAGAAAAACATCAAATCTGGAGATTGAAGTATGAAGACATGATAATGGTAGAGAATGAGTCTATTGTGGATTTATACACCAGGGTAAACGATATTGTTAGTACTTTCAGATTTCTTGGTGAAGAGCTAAAAGACTCTACTATTGTGGAAAATATCTTGATGATTCATCCAGAAAAATTCGATGCGATGATATCTTCATTAGAAGACAAGGATTCAGAGACTCTATCTCATGATGATTTTCATAGCACACTCATTATTTATGAGAAGAGAAGGGAAACGGATATGAAGACCAAGACAAATGTTGACAGAGAACTATCTTTCAAAGACATGAAGAAGGAAAAGTCTAATAACATCATGGTTGAAGAAGATTGTGGTGACTCTGACTCTGAAAGTGAGGTATGAAAAAATCTTAATGATATTTTATCCTTGTTTTCAAAAAATGTTAAAAGAGGCACATGAAAATACAAGGGAAAACCTCCCTTAAAGTGTTTTGAATGTGGATTCATTGGACACTTTGCGGCTAACAGTACTCAAAGGGAGAATGAATAAGACAATGATGAAGAAGAAGGAATGCCAAGAAAGTTATGGAAGAAGTAGGGTGGTAAAGGAAAGTCGGGGAAAGAAAATAAGTTCTTCAAATCCAAGAGAAAAATCATTATATACAGAAATGAAGAAGATAACAAAATTGATGCTGAATCCAAAGAATTAGTTGAGAATACTGTTGAGAATACTTTCATTGCAATAGTGAATGATGAGGATTTTAGAAGCAACAGCTCAGATGAAGAAGAAACTCAGATTGAGATACATCTGAAAGAATAATTAAAGGAATGTTTAAGGAAGATCAGAAAGCTAGAGAAAATTAAAAAAAAGTTGGAATATGAATGTTCCTCCTATTTAAATCATGATAATGTTAAAGAATAATTTTAGAAAGAGCGTGAAGACTTGAAGAAGTCTCTTGATGATGATAACAATCAAAATGAGCACATGAAAGTAAAGATTAGATAAAAAGAGGAATAATTAGAGCTCATTAAAAATAAGCTCTCTGAATTTGAATTAAGAAACATATGTTTTCAAAACTCAACTACTAATGTAGGTGAGAGATCTCAAAAAGAAAATTCTGAGGAAATTCAATAGAAGAATAAAGTGGTTGATGTGAAGAAGAAAGATGATAATTTTATTTATGTGTCCAAGACCAATGTTGGTGGGAACTCTGAAATTTCAATGAAACCAAATTTTATCACTGGTAAAAACCAAGAAAAATCATAGAAGGTAGTATTCCAGTATGGAAATATTTCTATCAAAAGAATGGTTGGTGGGACTGAAGAAAGAGCAACAAAGAAGTATCAATGCAAAGGATTTAGAGGAACGTACTCCTTCTATTGGTAATGATGGTATTTTGGTGGATTCAGTCATACAACGAATATGTGTTGCTTCAATCAAAATTATTATCCCCACCCCACAAGGTATGATAAATGGAGTTTTAGGGGGAGTCAATCTCCTCAACGAAAGAAGAGTGAGAAATTTTTCATGAAGAAAGTTGAGAAGAATAAAGTCAAGACAGAAAATAGGTTCTAGCCTCTAGAAACTATTTGTAAAATGTGTGAACAACCTCGGCACCTTGAAAAAGGATGTCTTGTGTTGTTACCGTCTCAACACAATGTTCTGAATTCTCAAAAGCAGAAGCTGAAGAAAGAAGTGAAAGGTGAAACAACTATTGTTGTTGAAACTGCTCTAAATGTTACAAAGGAAGACCATCCTTGGAGACTTGATTGTGCTTGTTCTTCACATATGACAGTAGACAGGTCATTTATAAAGAATATTAAGATTTTTAAAGAAGGAACTATGACATTTGGAAATGATGAATCTCTGAAAATCAATGGTGGTGGATCAGCCATCATTGGGAAGGAAAAATTGAATTCCAAGAAAACTCTGTATGTTGATGGGATGAAGCACAAATTTCTAAGTGTATCACAAATGTGTGATGATGGTAAAACAGTTATCATCAAGAAATATGGTTTTATTGTGAAAAGTGAATTAGTTGGGCAGATTGATACAATACGCCAACGAACCAAAGGGAATCTATTTCAAGCTGGAAATTCCCAAAACTCTTGTTACATGAGCTTAGTGGAAGAAACTCATTTGTGGCACAAAACACTTGGAATCATGTGTCAGAGAAATATGAGCAAGTTATCTAAAAGTTTAAGTGTTCTAGATATTCTAGATTTTCCATGAAGAAGGGATTGTTGTTGTACTACCTGTCAGAAAGGAAAGATTAGAATTGTTGTGCATAAGAAGGCAGACATTTGTTCTAAACAACCCCTTGAGATAATACATTCTGATATATATGGGATGATGAGAACACAATAAACAAATGGAGAAAAGTACATGAACACCTTCATTGATGATTTTACTCGCATTACATGTGTTATGTTTATAAAGCACAACTCAAACGCCCTGAAAATGTTTAAAAGCATCAAAAGGAAAGCAGAGAAAGAATGTGAGTACTTTGTGAAAAATTTGAGAACTGATAATGCTGGTGAGTATAGATGTGATGAATTTGAATACTATCTTGAAAATCATGGGATTCAGCATGAATACAGTGCTCTATATACACCCCAACAAAATGAGGTTACTGAAAGGAAGACCAAAAGCTTGGTGGAAATGGGATGAACCATGATGGTTGAACATGGCCATACTCATTACTTTGGGAGGAAAGCTACAATTACAGATTTTTATATTCAAAAATGAACTTTTCTATGGAATTAATCCAACTATGAAGCATGCAAATGTTTTTGGGAGCCCATGCATCATAAAAAAGAAAGGTTGATGTAGTGTAAAATTCGACTATAAAGTAGAAGACACAATTTTTTTTGGATATTCTATAGAAGGAAGAGGTTATAGATGATTTAACAAAGAAATAGGTAGAATGGTGGATACAGTTGATATAAAAGTCATTGAAAATCTAGGGAAAGATAAGCCTATTTATACTGACTTGGATGATAATGAAGATGAAGTTGACGATTCTAATAAGGATGCAATGAATTTTAATCCTAATCAAGATGAAGAATCGGATTCATCCATATCATGTGATGAAGAAGGCACACGAAAAATATATCCAAGGCTGATGAATCAAATGCAATCTCAGAATATTATTGTTGATCATCGTCACACAGTTCAAATAAGGAGAAGAAGTGATTCTATATCACACACTTCCTTGTATTCCAAAGTAGACCAAAGGATGTTAAAGAAGCCTTTGAGAATTCAGAATGGGTTCAATCCATGAATGAATAATTGGATCAGATTGAAAATAATGACAGATGAGAACTCGTACCCAAGCCTAACAATAAGATCATTATTGGAACCAAATGGGTCTTCCGGAAAAATTTGAATGAAGAAGGTGAAGTTATCAGAAATAAAGAAAAATTGGTTTGCAAAGGCTACTCATAGAATGAAGGAATTGACTTTGATGAAACATTTTCTCCAGTGGCCAGATTAGAAACTATAAAACTTTTTCTTTATATTTTTTAACAACGATGCTAAAAAATCTTTCAAAAGGATGTCAAATCCACATTTCTTAATGGTGATTTTAAAGAACAATTTTATATTGAGAAACCATGTGGCTTTATTGTTGGGAAGAATGAAAGTTATGTGTGAAGGTTGAAGGTATCCTTGTATGGCCAAAAGAAAGCTCCAAGAGCATGTTATTACAAGATAGATACTTTATTAAAGGAGATGAACTTCAAGAAAGGGAGGGTTGAAAACAATATGTAAATCAAGGAAATCCAAGATTGTTATCTCATTGAAATTGTCTATGTTTATGACATTATTTTTTATGGGAATGATAAAAGAAGATGTGAACGGTTTTCTAAAGAAATGAAGAATGTCTTTGAGATGTCCACATCGGGGGAAATGAGATACTTCCTTGGGTTACAAATTTTGCAACAGAAAGAATTCATTTTTCTCTCCCAAGAAAAGTATGCAAAGGAACTTATTAAGATGTTTGGGATGGAAAACTCAAAACCACTATCAACTCATATCTCCGTGGGAATGAAGATAACGAATGATGATGAAGGAAAATAAGTTGGTCAGAAAGAATATCGAAATATGATTAGAAGTTTTTTATATATGACTACATGAAGACCAAATATTGTTTTTTCTGTTACCTTATGAGCATCATTCCAGAGTGATCCTAAATAGTCACATATTGTTACTGGAAAATGAATTCTCAGATACATAAAAGGCACATCAGAATTTGGAATCAATTATAGTAGCTCAAATAACATTGATTTGTTTGGCTATTCAGATAGAGATTGGGTAGGAAATGTTGATGACAGAAGATCCATATCTGGTGGAGTGTTCTTTATAGGAAAAAGTTGTGTTGTCTTGCACTCGAAGAAGTAAAATTATGTGACACTTAGTATGAATGAAAATGAATATGTTTCATCCACCATGGACGCAACTCAACTTAACAGGATGAAGACACAGTTGGTAGATTTGTTAATATAATTGAAGTTTCCCTTTCTCTTGGGACGTGATAGTCAAAGCAAACTTAATCATACCAAGAATCTAGTCCAACATTTTCGTTGAAATCATATTGACATCAAATATCATTTCATCAAAGATCATGTGGAAAATGATGAACTTAAACTTGAATATGTTTTATCTACTGAACAAGTTGCTGATATTTTCAAGAAACCTCTACCAATGGAATCATTATCAAGATTGAGGTTGAACATGGGTCTCCAACCTATTTCCCCTCAAGGATAAGGTAGTTTTTCCATTCCCTTTCCCATATTACCATTGGATTGTTTTTTCAAGGGTGAGAAGTAGTTTGTATCATAAATATATTGTTAAAAGAGAGTGTTGTGGGTAAGCTGTGAACTCATCATTGTTTGTGAATGTGAACTATTCAAACTATTTGTTGGAGTGGTTGTAGGAATGAACTTGAAGTTGATTACAGGAAGTATGAAGCTGAAGATTTCATTTTCACTACTTATGGACAACATGGTTTTGTTGAAAATGGTTCGTGTTTCCCACAATGAGTTAGATCATGTAGGCTTAGAATTATTCCTAAGCAATCCATTTCTTGAGGCATCCTAGATTAGTGATTTATGAAGACTTGGTTGACAACAAAATCCAAAGCGATAGATTGTTAGGACCAAGATGAAAAAAGAAATGGTTTTCATGGATTGTCTTTTGTTGATCTTGTGTAATTTTTCATAAAGGAAATACACCTTTTATTTCAAATCATCGGAAGCATGATGTTCGATTATTCGGAACCGAGAATATTGAAAATTAGAAACCTAGAGTTCGAAGAATTCAGAGTCTGGAATTCAAAGCCTAGAAATTGAGAAGTTTGGAACCGAGAATATTGAACATTCGGAACCTGGTGTTCGAATAATTCTGTGTCTAGAATTCGGAGTTTGGAAATTGAGATGTTCGGAACCGGGAAATTGAAAACTATCGAAAGATGGCTGATAGGAGATGTGAAGGCACTAATTGGGAGGATGATTTTCTATTTTTTAACTCTAAAATTGTTAGTATATGAAAGTACTGAAGATGCAATAAAACGTTAGAATAAGATGTCATGCTGAGAATCTAATGAGTTGTTCCGAGAACTTGAAGTTGTACTGAGAATCGAAGAAGTTGTATCGAGAACCAAAAGTCGCTCTGAGAAAGAGGAAGAGTCATTCCAAGAACCAGAAGTCGTAACGAGAACCATGATATCGTACCGAGAACTGGTGAAGCCATACCGAGATCTAGAGGAGTCATACCGAGAATTCCAAATCTTCGGTATCGATGAATAAAGAAAAGTCAAACCTAGAATGAAGAATTTGTCATACCTAGGAAGTAATGAAAAGCCATTCCGAGAAGTGATTAAGAGACATATTGATAATTGAAATGGGTTCATTCTGAATACTCAAGAAGGATGGATCTGAGAAAGGGATGTCGAAGACGTAAGAAGGGTGGATCCAAGAATGTGATACCGAGAAGCCAGAAGGGTGGATCTGAGAATGTGATATCCAGATGCCCGAAGGTCGGATCTGGAAAAAGCCAATGTTCTAAATCAATAGAAGTGGAGAAGATTCGAAAAGATTCTAGAAGTGTTGAAAATGTCTTAATTACTCCGAGATTTCAGGAGAAATTATGATTTAGGTGAATCTAAGTGAGCGGGAAAATAACTTTGTTTCCTGCCTAAGCACAATTTGTAGCACCTATAAAAGGAGATCAGAGTACAAAGTAAATGAGTTATGTTGCTGTAGTGAGAGAAGATCTAATAATCTAATGAGAGAAATAAATGTGTGCCCGATTGAGTTTTTATTGCAGTCTCAATTGAAACGAGAATTTGATACTAGTTGACACTGTATTGAGTATCTCGGGTTTAGAAAATTCAGAGTGAAAAATATTGAGTGAAGTATTCGGAGTGGAGATTCAGAATGGGGAATCAGTTTTGGCTGCCATCGTATTGAGTTTCTCAGAATGGGGATGACTCAGATTAAAGAATCAGAATGAAGCAAAAAAATCAGAGTGAAGAATTCGGAGTGGAGATTTAGAATGGGGAATCTATACTTGTTGTCACTGTATTGAGTTTCTCAGACTAAGTTAGACTCAGATTGAAGAATCAGAATGGGAAAATTTGGAGTGGAGATTTGGAATGGAAAATTCGGCCTATAATTTATCTATCTCAACTCCGAGGAGTCCTTGCCTTTCATCTGGGTTGGTAAGTGAATATTTGAGATAAAAATTCTTACACTTGTTTATTTGAAAGGATGTGCAGGTAACATAAGTTGTAACAGGAAACGGTACTTTGTCCTATTGTGCTAAGAGGGTGCACATGCACGAGAGTGATTTTTTCATAGTGCTTCACAAGTGTAAGGGTATATACTAATCGTTTTAATCGAATGATTATTTTCTACGTGGATTTTATATTGATGAATTGTTTACAACCATACCAAGGACATATCAATTATTATTAAATAGTGAACCTTGTAAATTGATGTGTTTATTTGGATATTTTCTTGTTTTTTTCTCAGCAGGGAATTATATCATTAATAGGAGACAAAGTTTGTTCTCAACATTAAGGGAGCATAAAAGAAGAAAAAGGTATACCACTGATTCACCCCCCCCCCATCTCAGTGGTTCATTACTGCAACTGGGTCCTTACATAAAATCCATAAGGTGGGTGTGATGTAATGTATCAGATTTTTTATAATTTATTCTTAAAAATAAATTTAATTATTTAGAGACCAAGCTCGGAGATGACGTGTATTTCCGTGGCCCGGTGAACCCAGAACAAATGATTGAATTTAATTTAATAATTAAATTACTCGTGCATGCGGTTTTCCTAAAAAAGTGTAATAACCCCTGAACGGGTTCTCGGATCAAAAATCTGATGTCGCGATTGCGTTCAGAGTAGCGGTTTTACCCTAAAAAGGACCTAACATCGACTAGCGTAGGCCGGTGGTGAAATCTGGGTTTTGGACGTAACCATAATAAAATATTTAATTTAAATTATTTTATTAAATCCTTATTGCAGCGAAATCTTTAAATTATTTTTAAATAGACATTTCTCAAGGGATTAGGGTTACTTTTATCTTAATAATGAATCTCCCTGGAGTGCTCGGGAAAAAACCTCCCAATACAGCGATGATGTTCTTGACAAGCTTCACCAGCGACGACGACATGACGATCGGATCATCGCCAGCAAACGCCATGAATCTAGTTAGGATGTTTTTTTACTTACCTTTCCCCGATCTTGATTCCTACGAAGAATGCAGGCTAATCTACGAACCGATTAGCCCGCAGATCGATCATTTTACAGGCAAGTGTGATTTTGGGTTTTATTAGAAAATAACATACTATACAATTAAATACTTTTGATTATTGTGGTTTTGATGTAATGGAGAAGAACCAAGATTCTCACAAACAACTATTGAGGTTCGTCCCTCTTGTTCGATACTATGTATTTTTCCCCCACCTGTTCTTCGTTTTGTTCTATACATTCTTTGAGGAAATCGTTCGTTGCACATTAGTCTATTGGAGCAACAATCCATGATTGTAGATCCAACCCCGGAGCGATTTCATAGTGGTGCGATGATGGTTTCGGTGGACGATTCAGAGTGGATCAAGAGTTATGAGTTTTTGGGAGTTTTTCTTCGGAAGGATCATTCGAGTTTTATGATCTGATTTAAGGACCAAAAACACCCATTACTATGTTCGTATGATGAAACGAACCAACCCCCGGAGAATCAAGATGAACAGATGGGAGATTGCGGATCCGTAAGATCGGTCGAAGCGCGAGGAAGAAGACGTTGTTCTTGAAAAATCCCGACTACATGGCATGTAGTATGGGCTACAAGACGTGTGTTCGTCGGCAGGTTTACCTGGCATGTACTCCAGGAGCACATGGACACGGGTTGGGTACACGACCAAGGACACGCCGTGTATAACCCTCCCCAGCCAGACCCGGCCAGATACATGGGATACCCCATGTGCTAGTACACGGGTAGGTGACACTGACAGAAACCTTGTACGGGCACATGGCCAGCGTACACAGAGCGAGCCCCAGGTTCTCGGACACTATGTGTGATTATTCTACACGTCGTGTAGTTACTTTCTATCTGACAATCTGAATGACACGAGCCGTTTACACGGGTAGTACCCGGATTCAAGGAACACGACGTGTGATCATTCTACATGCCGTGTAGTTGGGATTTACACAGCTTGGATGGATGACACAGGCTATTTACACGGGATGTAATCAGATTCAAGGAACATGGTTTGTGATCCTTCTAAATGTCATGTAGTCTAATTTTACACAGATAGGACAGATGTCACGGGTCGTTACATGGGGAGTATCCAGGGTAAAGAAACACGGCCTGTAACCATAATACATGTCGTTCAACCAATTCTTCATGGCCTGAGCCACTTGTCTTTTGTGACATGGACTAGTTTTCTTATGATTCGTTCCCATGGCCTTTCTCCTGAAGGTTCCCAGTATCATTTCCTACATATAGGTGTATGATCCCTTCAGTAGGACATCCTAAATAGAGTTGTTGGAATACCCTCTGTGAGACATAGTGCAAGATCCGCTATACATTCCGGGAACCCTAGGTAGAGTTCTTGGTAACGACGTGACCAACTTTTTCTGAGCACTGATCATCTGCATAGCGGGTTAGCTCAGACTCAGTTTTTGGAATCACCCCATGGCGATTGGTTGTGATCCTCACATGAGAATCATGTCCTCAAGTACACATGGAGTGTGTTGTCCTGGAATGAGTACTTCATATCTCTCTCTTTGGACCTAGGAGTGTGTTCTCCTGGTTACGTGCTTAGTGGAATCTTCGATCTGGATCATAGTGGTGGTTTCTTGATAATCGATCGTGTATGAGTATATCGGGATATTCGTATTATATGTTTTTAGACATACGCTGTGTGGAGATGACTGTATCTTTCCATTGTGGTATTTTACCCTGTTGTACTTACTTTGTGGTTTTGGGGTGTCCTACTGGGTATTGTTACACTCACCCATGTACGGGCTTTGGATGCTCGTGTCGTGTCTTGTTCAGAGGAGTGAGGCTTTGATAGGATTCTAGGCGGACCAGGACCGGACGGTACTCAGTGAGATCAGATAGGACGAGGTTTGTTCCTACTGCTACAGACTACAGTCCTTGTACCTTTCATTACAGGGGGGAATTTGTTATGAAATCTCTTTTGGTGGGCTAGTACTTTTGGCCCAGGTTTTTACTTTCTTGTACTTTACATTCCTGTCATACTTTGTTGGTTGGGATTTAGTGTATACTGAATCTTTTAGATTTTATAGTGGTTTTTACTTTTCACCTTTGTTGGCTTGAAAATGTGTGTGTGTTTGTACAGGTTTATAGGCAATGCCTCCCATGTCAGTAGCATGCCTACTCGTTGCTATTCAGCAGCCCCTTTCCTATTAAACGAGGGCATGGGGAGTTGTGGTTTGGGCCCCACTGGGATAGGTTGTGATAGTTTAACCTATAATTATAATATTTGAAATGACTTAAAATAACATCTTATTTTTCTAAAATTGTATTGTATCAATATTTCTATAATATTATATTAAATATGGAAATTACATTCCACATTCCAATTTATATGACCAAAATAATAATTTATTTAATGAAAAAGATAAAAAAAATATACTTTTCTTTATTTTATAATCTATAAATATTTGGGATAGGGAAAAATAACACATGATTTGTTATATATATTCATATGAATTTTAAATTAATTCATTTTTGAGGATATTTTATTTAATTTTCTGGAGTTTTATTAATTATATTAACTCTTTAATAAACTCCAACATGATAATTAGTTAGTTAATAATTATTTACAAGAAATTATATTGAAATTATTATAAGTGAATAAATTAAATTAATTATTATGTTATATTAATTTCATTTATATATATATTATTTTACACCTTTATAAACAAAACATACTAAAATTAAACCATTTTCATTATATTTTTAAATTATTATTTAATGAATAATTTCAAATGGGAATGTTTATGAATATCATCAATCTGTGATTCTGGGAAAAAAATTCTTTTATAAGAAATATATTTTCCCCAAAATAGTAAATAATATATTTTCACAATTGGGGTTAATATATTGTTTTTTAACCTAATATGTGCTTCTGTTGAAATTAATTTTCAAAACCAATAGGAATTTATTTTTTAAATTATATATCATATATAGAATATTTTGGTTGAAATATAATACATGACACATTTTAATTTAGTATTAAAATAAAAATTTCAGAAATAGGAAAGCATAGAAGTTATGGAAAAATTATTAAATATGTATTTTACTGTGTTGATTGACCCCAAAATACCATAACATATTTAATTATGAATTTTTTATTCATTTTTGGTAACATATTTCTATTAATTGTATATAATTGAATGATTTTACTAGATTTCATCTCCTCCTCAACTTCAAAATGGATCTCCATATTCTCTCTTCTTCAAACCATTAATCCTCTTTGGATCGAAGAAGGCCTTACCAAATACCATACCAAAGTCCCTCCAATGATGATAAAATCCATATTTTTGGATTAAACCAATAATATTAACAATGTTATCCAAAAATATTAAGTATACCCAAATAACTGGTAATGATCAGCAATGAGCATACTTATATTATTTCTTTCACCAGTTACTTCAATTTTAATTGTACCATGATGATATAATAACCATATTATCATCCATATACTATGATGTTGTTATAATAATTTAATTACCTAAACCAATATCATCACTCGGGAAATAGTGTCTGAAATCACCATTCAACTCTCTAGAGGACTTCCGTCTCATGAACCAATATCTTTCATTCTTCCATTACCACATTTCATAGTATAATTTTGTGAAGGATATAAAGTATTTGTATTATATTTATAACATATTTAATACTTATTATTCATAATAGAATATATAAAATATTACCTTAAATTATTTATAATTCACCATACGATCACTTGTGTGTATGATGTCCTACCTCTTTAACAAGCAATGTGATTCATCTTTCACCAAATCCTCTTATGGAGGGTGATAAATATAACAATAATTTTTATATGTTATATACATTAAGTAATTATATTATTAATTTCATATTAATAATTCTAAAAATATTATGTGTATTACATTTTATTTCTTATAATTTTACTCACTTGAAGATTATAATACTAATCATGTATGTGCATAATACTCTCTTCACAAAGCGACACATCTCTTTTCTAATCAATCCATGACATTGATGATATATATTAGAATATAATTTAGTATATGTGATATTATGAACATTATTTAATATTAATATATTACTTAATTCATTTCCAATATATTTGTTGATAAATGGAAATGTTACTCATGCTAACGTACGGTCTACCGTCTCTATGATTACATCATAATTCATTTTCATAACCCCTATTAATATTTTGGATTTAAGGTAAAATTAATATAAAAATATGTAAATTATTTTATTATTTTTAGTCATGAGATTATATAACTACATGATATGTTCATGAAACATATCTTTCATTGTGAAACAGACATGAAAAAAAGGCCACTAACACATTAAACAAAGAAAATATTTAAATATAATTACTAAAAAGGTGATAATAATTAAAAAAATAAAACATATTATATTTTAATTTAATAAAAGAATAAAATAATAATATGTTTATAAGTACTATAAAATATGGTAATCAACATTAAATAAAAAGGAAGTGTGAGTTAAGGGATATCATAACTCAATTTCGGTTCATTGCGTTAAACTTCTACATCATTAATAATTTAATGAAAATGTTATTTGAAAATTTACTTGAAATTAGCATATTTTTAATATCAAACTATTTTATGTTTATTTACAGAAAAACACATAATCAATTCATCAATAAATCCTCACATTAATGTTTTTATAACTATGAATGTTTATTTCTTATTCTCATTTTAATCGATATAGTTTAAACATGATTTTTAGATGAAGTCAATTATTTCATCCTTTAAAAATATTCCCATTTAATTTCCATGTCCTATTTTTATTAATTTTATTTTCGTGTGAATTTAACAATTTTCAATAATTTATTAAGTTATATTTTTTATAAGTTTTTTAAAAAAATATTATTTCATTTCTCCCTTCGGCTAGAAAATAGTTTTCATACAAAACCATTTTGGATAAAAATATTTCAAATGTTTTCTATCCATTTAAAAATTAGTTATCAAATTAATTGTTATCCACTTTTAATATTTATAGATAAATTTCAAAGGAATTTTTTTTCCATTTTCAAAATAATTTATGTTCTTATTTTACAAAAAATATGAAATAAATATTAATGTAAAAATTTAAAAATTTACATTCCTTAAATTTTACAGTGTAAAAAGATATTTATTTTTAAATTTTATTCTTTTATGGAAATTAACCATGTCTTTTTCATTGTTTATATGAATCATCTATTAAATTTTTATAATAATATTTATTTTAAAATTTATTTAAATGTTAATTTCAAGGAAAATTAATTTTAAAATGTTTTTAAAAAAGAAAAAAATATTTTATTCAAGAGTGATTTTAAATATATTTATATAGAATTTTATGTAATTAATTAAAAAATACGATTATTGTTACTCAAATTGGTATATATTGACTTGATACTATCATCAATAATCATGTATATTTTTTATGTTCATTTTACCTAAAAAAGTTATTGACATTAACTTGCTTTATTCATATTTTAAAGTTATTGACATTTCCTTAAAGTATTCACTTTCAAGTGGATATTAAATTTTTCATAAAAATAAATATAATTTCCCACAGGTATATTTATTTAATATACCTTATACCATTTATATATATGATATACATTTTTTTTAATTACTAGTGGAAATGTTTATAAATATTTATCTCTTACTCAAAAATGATATTTAATGCTATGAAAAATTGATCATGAATTAAACAGATTATAAAAAATATGTGTAATTTTTTGTACAGGAAGTACATAGCTTTAGGATCGGTATATGAAATACACTCGAAGAATTGGTGGTTTCTTTGAGGGAATTAGTTGTTTGACCATTATCAGGTTGGGGTTTTACCGTATATGTTATAAACAATCTATTGAATGGTCTTAAATATAAAGTTATCGTGTTCCTGGGAAATATGACCTATAATAATTAATAACTTCCATAATTTCTTTGATTATTATAATACTTGATGTTTTTATTGTGATATAATCTATCAATGAATATCATTCTCATCATGTTGAATAAATGGATTTTCTTATTTATTTATGTTACAATGTTTGTTCTTCCTTTTATTATCATGATTTTAAAATAATTTAAATATAATTATTTCATAGATATTAACCATTAAATATTGATTATTCTTGTAGAATAAATTTAGCATCTAATGTACATAACACTTACTGAACATTTGATGTCACAGTTTTTTGATACCTTTCACTTGGAATCCATGTGGTTCTCAATGATTTATATGAAGAAATATGTTAAATGGAATGAAGTTATTATTGAAAGGAAAATATTAGTATTTATTTTTTTATTAAAATCAAATATTGAAATCATTTTGTGTCTATTTTACCTATGATAATAATCAATTTGAACCTTGAAGATGTCATTCCTTATATACCAGAAACACTCAGCCAGAGGCAAGCCTCAAACCATTTATTAATAAAAGAAAAGCATAGCAGGTACAGAAAGTTCAGAACAACTACATATCATAGAGATCATACTCATCATCACCCCATTTAAAAACTACATCCTCTGCGTTATCAGTTTCCCACTATGAACATTCATATTGTTTAAGAACCTTGGAATATTTCCTTCTGAGTTTCAGCATCTCTGAGGCCATAAATTCCTTCTAGGATTGCATTGCCCAGCTTTCCCTCCCCATAGAATATCTAGTGGAAATTGGATTTGGAAGATAAGATTAATCTTTCCTTGCTCTATGCCATGGTGGGGCAGTCTGATCTCCTTCCTCCCCTTTCTGCTTCAACCTTTCACCCTGAACAATGTTATTGAAAGAAGGTCGTACCACACCATTATTCTATTCCTTGTCACTACCTGAGATATCACTCCACTCTCCCAATATTTTCACATCTTGATAACCATCCTCCAACAAAGATTCAGTCACCAACTCTGACTGCAAGGAATTGAAAACCATCTCCTGTAATTTGATCCCATTTCCAGTATGCCCCAAATCCTCAAACACAGACTACCCAAAACTCACCATAACAGTAGCAGCACGGCTCATCCCCTGCAAAAGTGTTGGATCCTGCTGATCCCCCACTACTTCAAAGCCACTACCATCCTCCTGCTGGACTTGACTGTTATCAACCACTAAGGCGAGACATTGTGGCTGATCCCCAAGGTCCTGCACCTCTTCCCCAGCTACAACAAGATATATGAGGCCACCTTCCTCCATCGAATCATCTTTGTTTCCATGCCGTTCTTCCTCATTTTCTAGTTCCTGAAAGCTATTGCATGTAGAGAGCATGAATCTCCTTCCTCCAGCATCCACATCCTTTCCATCCACAGTGTCAGCATTTTCAATGCTAAGATCACACATCAACTGATCAAATACCTGCTTAACCGTCAGGACCTCGGGCCTATGCTCCACCGCCTTCATGAAATTTCCCTTCACTGTGTTCTCAATACCCGAATTTTCAACCCCAGATGCAGCAGTAATAGGTTGTCCCACATGGATGCCCAACATTTCATCAGAAGGGAAAACATGAGTCACCTCGGCACCATTCTGGGTCATCCCCTACCTCAACACTATTGACGTTGGCTCATCTCCCAATGCATTTCCAGCCACAGGTTCTCAAACCAGCCACTTCATGAGAGTTGATCCCCCTGTCTCCTCCATTTATGCACAACCATTTGTAGACCCGCCCATCCCAGTAGACTGCTCAGTAACAACTTCATGTCCGACACACCCCACGCCCTCCTCAGTAGTCAGCCTACCTCCCTCCTCACCCCCTCTTGTTGTCAAACTATCCCCCAAATGACCCACTCTCAAGTCCCTCTCCATACCAATAGCAGTGCAACCTCCTCTGTGATTCGGCCCCATCACTTTTGAGTAACCATTCACCCTCCTGCTGTGACAGTTCAGCGCCAGATGACCACACCGGTTTCAAGACACACAATAATGCATCCACAACTCAAAAATCACCTCTTACTTCCAGCGAAACTCATGCTCATATGTGATCCAAATTCATCGTACCGACAATAGCATAAAATCAACTTCAACGCAAATTCATGGGAAGATAGGATGACAAACAGATTCAGTACGTCAATCAGAGCAAAGATACCTTCCAATCATGTTCCCAATTGCACACAAGATAGATGGATTCTGAAACGAGAGAGGAAACCTTGTAAGCCTTACCCAGACTGCGAAATTTGAAGGGTCACACCACATGTGAGAGTTAAAACACTGGTAGAATAGGTAGAAAGATGAAACATTGCATCTTTGAGGGGCTTGGGACCAGTCATAGATTAAATCCTCCTCTCATCCAAAGTGGATCAAGATGTGCTTTCGGTCAAGAAAACCGATTACCGCATGCTCTTGCAGCTTACAAGGCTCAGGGACGAATCGATAAAAGGATTCGATCGACCGCTGCTGGAGACGGAATCAGGACACCATTGTAAGATTGCAAAGATCAGATTCACAATTAAGCTCCACTTGAAGCAATGAAAGATGGGGAGCCTCTTGGAAGAGAAAGGGGACCATTGGCGAAATGGAGATTCTCGAGATATGCAGTATTGAGCCAATATCCAATGGATTCTCCTCCGCCAGAAAAAATCTCCAGTCTCCCCCTTCTGATCGGTAGGAGGAAGCCAAAACGTGCGGCATCAGACCTAGGGCATCTGTCGGGAGGGTGAATCAGAAGCCGAATCGTCCCCTTTCATCGGCCCTATCCCATTCCTTATATAATATACCAATCAAATATAATAATATAGTTGTTCCATGCTAATGGGGTCAGGGTCTCAACAATTCAAATTCCATTATAAACAAACTAATTATATTTCTTCATTAAAATATGGGAAATTATACTCATATAATTCCTTTGTGAAAAAATTATTAATACCTTTGAGTTTAAATGTCGGTAAACTGATTATTCCCAAGGTATTACAAAAACTCATTATTTAAAAATAATAATTTCCTTACATATAAAATGTGAGTAATAAATTAGATAGATATATAGTACCCCACCCACCATCATCCATAAATATGTTTTCACATAAAATCAATAACCATCTTATCATAGATAACACATTGATAGCGAATGAGTATCATAATCATTTCAAAAAGTCTCACCGCAATGTTTAAAAATAAATAAATTATTAAAATTTAATCTTTACCAAAATGAATCATATCACAATAAATTTTTATCGGTGACTAAGAATTTTCATCAAAATATAAAATTTATATAGAAAAAATCATGGGGAAATTCGAATGCTTCAACAGAATACATTTATTATTTTTCAATAATAGTTAGGGAAAAAGATTTCATTAAAAATATATTTTATTTTGAACAAAAATATCATTGAAAAATACATAAAATAGTTTCATTTTTTGATCCATGAATACAATCATGGTTATGGAAATAATTTAATATTTTGTATTATTAGTTTTATAAGAAAATATATTTCATTTTAAGCGATATAGGTATTTAAAATGTAATACCATGTCACTGAATGTTTAAATACATTTCCAAATTTAAAACTCAAAGGTGAAATTAAATAAATTAAATAGATGAAAAATTATTTGGATTTAATTAATGAATAAGAAATTTATTATATAAAATGGTAATATGACTAGAAGATCTATTCAATTATACAAGAGTTATTTACACCAAAATCATTTTTTGAATGTAATTCATATAAAAATATATTTTCAGAGAAGAGAATTAATTTTCATGGAAACTAATAATAATAATAATAATTTATTGAATTGGGGATTAGTATAAAAAATATCCCTTAAAGATCATATTCATGTTGAAAATAATTAACCCAATATATAATAAAATGATTTTTTTGGAACCATAACCATGAATTACAACTTATTAAAATTTAACATAACTTAAATTATAAGATTTAGATATATCAAATTAACCAATTATAAAAACATATTAATGTGTATAACCTTTTACAAATCGTTATTTTTTGCCAAGATAAATATGTAAATTAGTGAGTTATTGTCTATTTTCAATATCATGTATTATAAATCATGAACATTTTGAAATTAATTCTTAGAAGTGGTTTGGTTATTATTTCATCACCAAATGATCATCATTATGAGAATTTTCAATATAGAATGATCAATTTTATTAAATTTCACCTTAAATAACATTTTTTTAGGTGAATGAAAATTATATGGATTGTGGAAAATAATGTTTTGATGAAAAGGTAACATATATTATTATGAAAAAAATAATATATTATAAAAATATATATTAAATTTTAAAAAAAACATTTCTGGAGCTGTTAAGAAAAATAAAATATGTTAATAAAAAATGATATGAATTTTTTTAAAATTCCATAACTATTTATTATTTTATCATTTTATCGTTATTCACATTAGTGGTAAAAACATCTGAAAAAAATAATGATATCATCATTTTAATATTATGGAGATGATTTTATATAATGTCAGTATAAAATTTAAATAATCATTAACATTTAATCAATATATTTTGAAATCTGTTAATTATTTATAAATATTATCCATGCTCTGTGTGGGTGAAATTTTAAATGAAATTTCATTGTGGGAAGTTGTCCCCATGAACAAAAGATGAACAATTCCATCTCTATGTTATTATATTACAATAATTTCATCTGAAATAGTATTATTGAAGAATTATAATTGAAAAATATTTGACATATATATTTATCAAATATTACCTTATTACTAACTATGGGTGGTGGTGATAAAAAAGAAAACATATCACATCATGGTGGAATTTTTTTTGACACTCAAATGATAAATGTTTCATTATGTTTTATATTTTATTGAATTTAATTAATAATGGTTTATTAATTAATAAAATATATTTATCAAATATTAATTATTATATTTTTATTATATCATTTTATGTAGATGATATTTACATGAACATTTTTAACAAAAGGGAGTTATATATTAGAAATTATAATATTGAGAACTCATGATTTTTCATTGAAATATCCAATTAAATATAGGCCTTTATCTGATCAATAGAGGCTAATGTTTTTTAAAACAAATAGCATCTTGAAGGATTAGAAAAATTGTGGGTTTTCATAATGTAATTAAATGTCATATGTATAACTATAAATTGTGTAATTGATCATATTTTATAACAAATGAGATGTGTAATTTGTTATGTACCCAATACATGTTAAGAATGGTATGTCACTATTTCAATGTAAGAGGCTATAAATATGTAAAATAAGGTAAGGGAGGTGGGTTTTCAGAAACGCCACTCTAAAACATAGTTAGACACATATATTTTAATATTATAAATTTTTAAACATTGTAATACAGTTTTTACCCTTAATCATTTACCATTATATATTATTTTATAAACCATAGTAATCAATTTTAGTAAAAAAGAATATAATTTAATAAATAACTAAATTTTAGAATTATAATTTTAAATTAGAAAAAATTAATTAATGAAACTCTACTATGCTTTATAAAAAATAAATTCATAATTAATGCACCTGATTCATATATATAGATTTTGGAAAATTATTTTTTTATATATAATATCTATTTTAAGGTTCCAAATTTTGTTATTTTAAATTTTAAAAAAATAATTTATTGACTATAATGAAATATAGTTGTTTTTAATTTAGTTTATTGAATGTATTATAATTTATTTAAATATTATTAATTTTAATAAATTACAAAAAAATTATATAATTATTAAAAAACATTATGTGTGTATTACAAGTTAAACATTTTATTTTTTGTTCGATAACAAATTTAAATTTAATATTTTTACCAAATTAGTACATTTATTTAAAAAATTCCATGTTTTCATAAACATCAATGTACTTCTAACAAAATATTAAAATACTAAAAGATATATCTGGGGTAAAATTTGTATTTCCCACTATATACATATCATTTAATTGTAATTATAAAATCTATAAATTTCAATATATGATTGTTTTAGAATTATAAATTCAAAATGAAGTTTGTTTTTTAATGTGATAAAAATATAGTTATTACATGTATATTTCAAATGAAATTAATATATCTTATGAAAAGTACATTTATTAAAAAATAAAAAATTTACAATTTATGTGTTCTTAATACTATTATTTCATTATATTCCAAATTGATTACCCTCATTATATCAAGAAAATGATTTATTCCCAAAATAATTCTATTATTTATTCAATGATATATTATTTTATTTTTTTGATCTTTGTGTTAATTATTTTAAGGACTTTATTTATTTGAAAACCAATATTTAAAAAAGGCTTGGGTTATTACTAGAATACTCTTGATAGATTTCTCACATTAACATTCACAATTATCAATATTATGTCTATATTTTATTTTATTTCTCCAGTGTTTTTATTATACCCATCTAAGATTTTATCTTTTTGTGTGTTTTTATCATTGGTGGATGAAAATGGGTGTGATTTTTTGGTACCTACTAATCATATAACTTCATCAAATCAATATGGCTCATCCCGACACATTGCTCTAATAGTGATGTTTTCATATTTTATTCTTTGAAATGTGACTCGATTAAAAAATTACACTACATCCTCAATGAATTATTTATTTCTCATTATTTGTATCAATTATTTTTTTGTTATTATATTCATTTAATTATTTGGGGAAATATATGTCTGAATACTCAATGAAATTTTTATTATATAAATACTAATTAAAAAATGTACGGCATTCCATTAAATAATAAAAATTTTGAATTCATAAATTTATTGTAATTAAAAATAAATTATTTGGATTATATAAAATTTAATTTTATAAAAAATATTTTACTAATCAATATTTATATATTATTCCACAATTTTAAAATCAAGTATATGTAATATTATATAAAATAATATTACATTTTTTATTTTTGTAATGTTAATTTGATAATTATATTGAAATGAATATAATGTTTTGGGGTTTTAGTGAAATTATATATTTTTTGAAATGTAGATTCGTTTCTGTATAAAATAATCTATTCGATGAATTTTTTCGAAAATATATTTTTTTAGTGATTTCAAATTAAAATAAATAATATCTAATTTTGTTTAGTTTTTAATAATGAGTTTAATGTTTTCTGGTGTTCTATATTTTCTGAAGATTGGTTTAAATTATTCACATGAATTTGATGGGCCTTAAATGTAATGACTCATACCCATGTAGACTTGAATTAGTGGCTACATTAATACATTGGTACCAGATATAAGTTATCTCACCCAAAAATATAGAATAGTTTCGTAGTGTTGAAAAACAACACAAAAACATGATTCTCACAATACATATAAAATATGAATTTAAATAATTGATAATGTAAATATTAATAATCCTTTTAATCATTAAAATATTCCTTATTCAAATCCTAGAGATTGGAAACAAAATAATAGTAATATAAAATCATCAATTTCGGTTATGTACAATATAAGAAATTATGAAACATTATGAGAAAATCCATCCAGAATGGTAAAAAATATAAAATGAAATCTATTTTATCAATAAAACTAGAAAAAGAATCATTTTATAGAAATAATTTATTATTAAATATTGTTATATAAGTAATCATATGTTGTTGAATGTAATCCAAGTGTAACGTGAATGGAGTAATTTCATGGATAATAATAATCGAATTCACAATGAGGGAAATGATTAATATATGATTCCACGATCTCATAAATCACGATATCTACACCATGAACCCTTTTTCCCAAGAATTATTAAGAAAATTGTTTGTGAAAAATTTAATACCATCGTAGATATTTGTCCCATAAAAAATGTCAATGAATTGAGGGGATATATAATTCCTTTCCCCACCCCCAAAACCTGTCCAAATAATTCCTCAACTAATGAATGATCAATTAATTTCATGATCAATATTACATATCAATGAATATCCTTATTGAGTAAATAATAGTAATTTATCAATATTTTATCTATTTCATAAAATAACCATCATAATAAATTACTGTAAGTTAAATTTGAATATTGTTTAGTTAATAATCATTTTCAGTATATAAATAAAATTATTTTTTTATATAAATATAATATACACCGATAAAAAAAGGTTATCATTTAGATGAATATTAATTCATAACTTGAATATTAATTTTTTATTTCATAAGTAATTTGGAGGAGAATGTTATAAACCATCAAATATCAAGAAATGATTATTTCGTGAAAAATGAATTTACGTAATCATTTGATATGAGAGTAATATTATTGGAATAATTCTCCACATATAACTCTTATAGAAGATTTTTTACATTGGTTTCCTGATAATCATTTATTATATCATCCAAATTAATGGGCATCATGTCCTAAGCCATGATATATTTATCCATATTGATCTTCTTAATATTAATTCCAAATGATAAAATGAGATGTTGTTAATTGATCGTCACCATTAGGTCCTTGTTAAAATGATCCTAAATAAATCAATGAAATATATGGTTAAAATCCTTATTTAGATAATAATTTGGAGGAATCAATAAATTATTTCATTCATATATTATAGAAAGATCACAAAATATTATTATTTTTTCTTCCGCCATTACTTCCATACCTAGCTACTCATGTTCCAAAACATAATAACAATGTTGCATTTTAAATTCACATCAGTTTTCTAAACACTTCTTTTGTCCCCATTCATGATTTATGGGCCAACCATCATTTGACTTGGTCTAGTATGTAGTTTTTGATTTCATTCCGTTAGGTGGTTGATAGTAATCTTTACACTATTTACCCTTCAATCGCCTAAGCCCAATGTAGCTACCAGCATCATGGATTCATATTTTTTTTAAAGGTTGGGGCCGAAGCCTCATTTATTATTAAATAAAAGAAAAGACTTCTTTAATAGGGTAGAGGGAGACCCATTAAATAGCCCGAAGGCCCAGTGGGAAATTAGCTCATTACATGACCCATAGGCCCAATTTTTAAGCCCAAACCCCATTCTGTGAATAGTACTGCTACAGTACCCATGCTTATATAGTACTGCACATTACCTTCCACTTCTACAGTACTATGCCATCGCTATAGTGACTTCCTGCTGCTACAGTGCCTGTGTGTTGCTACAGTGCTGCAGCTTCTACATTACGCTATAGTACTGCTATTGTACCTGCCCAATGGGTTTTGAACCCCCATTTTCCAGGTAGATTTAAGGGGTTCTTACCACTAAGCCAAACCCCAACTACATAATCATGGATTTATATTAATCATTAATCAATTGGTCATATGTGAATCCCTAAAACATTAATTCCATATTCACTATGTACATATAAATTAATAGAGTCATCAAAATCACGTTCAACCTCATAGTATCCATGATTTTCATTGAATTTATCCTCTTGAATTGGGATCTAGATTCCATTTTATACTAGTATTGAATCCCCCTTTCCCAATAAAATAATTCATCCTCTATAACATAAATGTGGCTAGATATATTAGTGGTTAGAGGTGTCATTCTTTGTATTTAATTTCCTGTGACCTTCACACAGCCCACTATTATTTCTAGATTAACCTACATTGAATTACCAAGGGCCATGAAAAATGTTGCACCTCCAACACATGAATCCAAAACCCACTATTTATTTGTATCTCTATCATTAATTAATAATACTTATTCAATGGTTAAATAAATTGTTTTTTGATGTTTTCTTTCAATGAAACTATTTCACACAACTCATTTATTCTTTGTAGCTGAAATAGTGAATGCACTACTTAATTGAGATCAAAAAAATTCCTTCTCTATCTAAAAAATATATGTGCCACAATTTTATTTGGATTCACAAATCATACAACGTTTATGAATGTGATATAAATTTTCTGAATTTTTGGACCAAACTGATCAATTATAAGTCTTAAGGATCCATAAAAGATGTGGAATGAGGTCCCATACTCACTTTCATCCTCTATCATCCCCATGTTTGTAGTATCATCTCCAATTCAAACATCCACTGAATAATATTATTCCTTTTGGTTGATAGTACATCAATCTATAGAATCATCAATTTTGATCTTCTCCTTGGATCATTACTTGATATCAAAACCAAACCATTGCCACCAAATACATGTTATTCTCAATTCTGTCTTCTGGTGGTTGATCTTGATCCAACACATACTTGATTAAATCGTTAATCTTATTCTATTTGATAATGACATTAAATCAAACCAAGTCTCAAAAATAATTGTATTATTATAACAAAACACTTCCCCAATATTAATTTATACATACATTTCAAATATCATTCAAATATAAATTTCTGTAGAAATTATTTGAGAATTAAGATAGAAAAAAAAGATAGCTCAATAATGAGAACATGAAAATGGGAAAAATGAATTCCCTAATATTATAATAATTGATGGAATATTAAAATTAAGGAGGCATTACTGAATAATATCCCAAATCATCTTATTTTGGGATTATAATTTCAGGTGGAAATAAAAATTCCACCTAAATAATTATCAACAAAATATGTTTAGGATAATGGTCCCCTAGACTAAGAAATTATCTTACCATTATTATACTCAGAATTAGTTGCAATGTGCATATTATAGAAGAGATAAAATGTTTTTCAGTCTTATAAACATCAGGATCTAAAAAATATGTCAAGCAAATCAACCAATTGATGATATTGTTTGAAGGGTGAATCAAACAACAGATTCAAGAGAGATAATTAAATATTTATTCATTTCACATATTTAAAAATAACTATTTCATTAAAAGATTCTATAAAAACACTGATATAATAATTTTCAGACTATAAAAGTAATACTTCTTTTAAACCATTTTATAAAATATGAAAATGTAAAAAAAAAAAATATTTAAATAATTTTATATTATTAAAATCATTCAAGAGTTTATTTTTATAAATCATGGATCTGGATAGAGAAACATTATCGACAGAAAATAAAAAAAAATGTTTTATTTTCCAAAAACAATTCTCAATCATTAAGAGTACAAAAGTGGGAAATATGGTACTATTAGAAAAATATTTAATTAATATAATTTTTTTAAGATAATTAAATTTTTTATTATAAAAAGATCACACAATTTCATTTAATGTAAAATCATTCAATTAAAATCCCAATTAAAATTATATTGAATCAGAAACACTTAGCGTATTTGTATTTTTTTAGTTACATCCCACATAAAAATAATAAAATCAAATGAAACATTATAAAATATTAATGTAAATATAATAATAATATAAGAAAAATTACAAATCATGAACAACATAAAAAATTCCTTCATAATAAAAAAATATCCCAATATAGTTAAAATTGTGATTTAATCTCTTACAAATACTATAATGTCAATGTGAGAATTAATTAATTAATTGAATATTTGTATTTAGTTTATATAGATTTAATATAAATATAAATAATACATAATATAATTAAATTTAATTGTAACATTATATTTTAATATCAAATGCAATTAATATGTAACATGACCCAATAAAAAACTACAGATATGAATCATTTTAAAATATTTGAAACATCAAGTTAAATCCCTTTGGATGAAATAAATTTAATTCACAAAAAATGTTCCACAATGTATTATTTAGTTAATGGATAATATATAAAAGTATCACTATATAAAATATTTTAATGAATATTGGCGTATACAATTAAAATATGCCTAAAAGAAAATTAATTAAGGTAGAATATCTTACTTCATATTTCCCATTTGATAAACACAATTCAACCTATAAATTCATTGTTTTAAATAAGATAAAAATGTATAAAAATATACTCATATTCATAAAATAAAATATGTTCTTATTTTAATATTTTACATTATGATCAATAATAAAATTTCATTTATAATATTGTTTCTCGTGTTAACTACATTTTTTTTCTCATGCGTGTAAAATCACATATGTTATCTTTCTAGTGAAATGGTTATAGTGACACAATAAAAATAATTATAGTAATATTATAAATATAACATTTATTCGATAGATACAATTTTATAATCATTATCTAATGTTTCACATGGAAAATGTGTCACATAACTTCGTGGTGATTAAGGCCTTATTTAAAGATGAGGGAAAATAAAATTACATCATGGAAAATGTGTCACATCACTTCAAGTGCATCTTTGTTTACAAAAAACACATAAAAAAGATATCATATAATATAAATTTCCCTCTTTATGGAATTATTACCATAATTGAATGATCTCGAACCATTTAAAAAAAATCAAGATCCATATACAAATTCTTATTCATTTTTATCCATTTTTTAATTATATATTTATCACTTATATAAGGATCTATTGATTTTTTTATCACATCATTTCCTTTTTATAAAATGGGATATTTTTTATTTTTATTTTATTGGAATAATATTTAACTATATATTTTATTTGTTTACAATTATTGAATATTACATTTTATTATTTTAGAGGGAATATTATCTTTTTATATTCAACATAGGCACTCATTGCTACTCCATATCCTCTTTTATATATGATGAATTCATGAGGGCATGTGCCACCTCAACAAAAATATGATGGTTCTGTTTAAGGAATTATTATGTGGAATCAATGTATTGTCTACTTTTATTGGAAATTTTTGAAATTTAAATAAGAGATATGATGATTGAATGCCTTTTTCAAAACACATATATCGAAGTAATATACCCAATTATGAGAATGGTCCATGTTAAATTGATAAGAATCTCTATATTGGTTTCATTTTTTATCAAATTCACCATGAAAATGATATTGGAGTAAATTAATATGGGAACTTTTCTTGTACTGATTTGAATTTTTTTTGAGTTCTTCCATCATTAATAATAACATAGGTGACAATGTTATGTAATTATTTTCCAACACTAATAGGGTGACAATTTTAACAGTAAAATACAGTACATAAATTTCATGTATCTAAATAACTTTAATATTGAATTTAATTAAATTGAAAATATTATGTTATGATATAATAAAACCATGTAACTATGACTAACATGATTTTATATATGACATTTACTTGATCCTTGAATTTGTGGTTTGATTTCTACATTCCAATTTCAATTTATTTTCTTCTAATGTTATGAAAATTAAATGATATTAATAGTGATTTATAATAACACATAATAAATTTTTATATGTATTTTAATGCATTTTGGTTGGTAATGTAATAATAAAATGTATATTTTTTATGATATTTTAATATGGATCATTTTGAAATAGAATAAATTATATTAGAATGTTTTTAACCTCACAAGGGCATTGAACCTGTATAGGTCTTGCATTTTCATTGGATTTCATCAAGATAGAAAAATGGTTTTTAAAATTAATTTGATAAAGTAATCATAATTTGAGATATTAAATTATTATTTAATTTTATTGGTTACAAAACATGAGTTTTAAAAGGTGAAATTTTCCATGTTATTATTATGTGAATAATGTGGATAATTTATTTATATGGATTGAATATGGATTCTCAATTATTTTGGTTATAATTTATTCATATAGTTGAATCCTAAAAATGTGTATGAAGTAATTATTAATGAGAATAAATTTTTATACTCCCATATGAAATAATAAAACTATATTTTTATGATGTGCATGTTAGAACCATTTTAAATACAATAGATTTGGAATGTGTAATGTGATTTTTAGAAAATGGTAATTATTTATATTTTTTATGGCCTCAAGGAGGATGAAACTAATTTTTAGTTCGATTTTATCCTCCCTTTAATGGATGACCATGTATATGGTTGACTGCTGTCACATGGTTCATTGTCATGATGTTGACTCCAAAAGGATAGAATGGCTGGTGATGTTGTCATCTATGTGAATCTTTCTTAAGTGTTTATTGGGTGATGTAGGTTAAAGATGTATTTCTGTTTCCTAATTATAATTTGATCACATTTTGTATCTCGGATAGTTGGTTGTTGTTTTCCGTAATGACACCTATACCATTGATATGTGGATCATGGTGTGAGATTCTGTCTTATAGAAGCATAAGGACAATTATTATGAATCATATCCATTGGTTTTATTGTGGTTTGTGTGACAATCAAGATTAATAGTCCATGTGATTAATTTGGGTGGGTTTATCTTTCTTACATATGGATGATTGGGGGATATATATTGATATTCGATTGGTTCTGGTGTATAATCATAGTCATATAGACCTAAAATGAATATTGTTTATCATAATATGACTGATCATCAAGCGTTGTTTGGAGTTTAATTACTCTTATAGTGTTTGAGCATAATTAGTATTTCAATGCCTTGAATTAATAATTCTTGTAATTTTTACTTTTTCGAACAAGTTTTTCTGGACTAGAAAAGTTTCTATATATATATATTCATAATAATGTTTAGATTATTATTTCAGAATGGGAATCCAATCATGGCCATATATTTATTTGATCACAGTATTTATTCTTTGGAGTTACTGAAACTCTTATTGAAATGGTTTTCCATGGTTTTGATAAGAGTTAGTTTTTTGGAAACCAATATTATGATTTTTTTCGATGTTGGCTCATCGTGTTTTTAATATCATTATGTTTGAGAACTATAATATGACTATAGGCTATGAAGGAGTTAGACGATGTTTACATGAAATGTCATTTTTCAATTACTTTGATAATATTAGTGGTTTGTGGTTATGTCTCTAATGTATGGTTCTTTCACAAACAACATAATTATTGGATGTATCATTACTCTATGATTATCTTCATGGTATCATTAAGAAAAAATGTCATAGTGTATAGTCTAGTTTTGGTTGAACTTGTATTGGGTTGTTGATAATGTGTGAGAATACCATGTTGTTTTAAAATTATACAATAGTTGACTAGTTTTATGCTTTTAAAATATCTACGATTTTGATGATTATTCATTAATAAAAGTAAATCCTTTGTAGATTTGATTACCCTTGGTTAATTATTTAATATTTGTATTTCATTAGTAATGATATACATTGATGATTATATGGTTTATTTGTTCTTTTATAAATAAATTTTATTTTAGCACATTGAGTACATAGACTATTCAATATATCAATTGGAAAATTCAATGGATTAATTGTTTCATTCAATAAATAATGTTTTTTCTCCAAATGAAATTTAAAAATGTTATTGTTCCATGATAATGAATATTATTAAACTAGACTAGGTATTGGGTAATATTATATTTATAAAATAGTACTCAAACATTCTCTATATAGATTGGAATTCCCTATAAAATTTAATATATATATAAGAAGCTTAATCATTTAATAATGATTAGTCCAAGTGGAAGGATTTTCATGTATATTTGATTTGGGAATTATATTTTATGATCTAAAGTCACAGATAATGACCCTTCTAAAAAATAATATTATCAACATTATTGGGCCTAATAATGGTGTGGGATATGGGGATGATATTTAATACGGTTTCATAAAAATATTATGTGGTTTGTTTACTCATTATTAATACCATGGTCGAGTTTCTATAAACTTTGGTATAGGTGATCTGTGAGTCTAGTAGGATATGAGTGAGGCATCACTTATCAATGAAACTAATATATCTAAATAGTTCACATTGGTGACATAAATTGATGAGATATGAGAATCATATAATGACATATGAATAATAATAAGTATCATAATAGTAGTTGAAAGTTCTCAGGTGGTCATGGTGTTTTAGGATTCATAAAAAATACATTCACTTGTGGACAAAAACCTGATCCATTATATTCCAGGAAGTATGGTTAATGTTTAATTCTACGAGAAATCATATATGTTGTATGTAAGGAACACATTTTGTTGGTTATTAGATATATGATATTTTTGTTGGTTGGAGAATATGATTCATGTATTGGTATGTACATGGGGTCCTTTTGTAGTTTATATTTAATTTATGGATTTATTCATGTCCATTATTTTTTTCAAGTATTTCATATCTATCTGAATTTCAGTGAGAGATGGTATGTTTATCCATTTGGATCTATGGTGATAAATTTTTAAGTTTCCATTTCGAGTGGTGTATATGTAATCCTATCCAATGAATAATAAGAATTGGTTTTTCTATACTAAAATGGGGCCCTGATTCATCAGTAGATGATAGAAACCCATGTGAAGGTCTTTGTCGATAGTGATAAAGAATGAACTCGTAAAACTGACCTATACATAGAAGCATGGTTCATTATGTAATATATATTATGGGATCTTGTATGTTTGGGGTCATGATAAATTTTATAAATCATGTGAAAAATAATAAACTAATGGGGTTTTAGTCATTTACATGAAATATTTAAATAAAATTAAATATCATGACTCATTAGACTAAGAAAAACGAGTGTAAGGTTTATTTTATGAAATGGTTTATTAAAGGGACATGTTTTATTAGACAAGAATATATAAGACATTTATGACCAAAGTAATTAAATTTTTATGATTTTGTGATATTCCATTAACCATACTCTATCATTGAATGTAAGCATCTATAAGGGAACTCTGGTGAAGGAGTCAAATGTTAATGGTGAGATATTGAGTCATTTGAGATAGAATTTTGGGACACATATCAATCATATGAATTCATTATAAGGAGATATTTTTAACAACATAAAATATCTGGGTATGTCTGAATTTAGATTCCATATATCATGGTTGTATTCATCTCACTTTTTTTTAGAAATATACTATGTGACTCCCAAGACCCAAACACCCAAACATGGTTCCATACACACAAATGATATATACAGTCTCTGATACCTTCTTTAATATCCCAGATATAACAATCAATATTTAATATATCATTAAATAATTCTTAATAAATTAAATTATAGGGTTCCATTCAGTTTTAAATCCATAATGAATTAAGAGACATGATAAACTAGAAAATCAAGGGATCCTTGTAAAAATATTACTTTTTTATCGAAAGATATTAAAATAAAAAGTCCCGAAAAGTTCATCTAAATCTCCTAAATTTTTTACATTAGGTTAATTACATCTATGAATTTAATGTTTATTAATTTTCTACATATTAAAAGGAAAAGGAAATATAATAATGGGGGATATGAAATTTTTAATATGGAAAAGCTTATAACTAATATAATCATCTCATTAACATGTAATAAAATTATGGATGGAATATGTAAACAATTTTAATCCGTAATAATCTTGAAATAGGGAGAAATTTATATTCATGAATATATATAAAAACATGGATGCTAAAAATAATTCTATCACACAAACTATGTTTTAATTATCATACATGAAAAATATTATGTCAATGCATTTTTCCAAGGCATTATAATATTATGAGAACGGGTATAAACCCACACCCAAATTGTTGTGTCTTATGAGACCTATAGAGAAATTTATGGGATATATTATTTACCACAAGACACATTCCATGATAATTTCCAATTCAATCACTATAAGAGTCTACATGATATTACATCTCATTCCCTAAGTAATCGTTGTATTAATAAAAACATGGAATTCAATATAATAAAAAATATATAAAATAAATGCATTGTGAACCTACATTGGTATTTAATTGTCATCGTGAAAGTTATAAATTTTCCCATTTTCAATAAAAGGGATAATCTGATAAAACATAATTTTGAAAAAAATGTGGATAGTTAAAAATCTCATTGAAAGAATACAAAAATAAACTTTATTGGAATAATAATGAACTAAATACTAATAAATATACTCTTGTATAAAAAATAACATTCATTCTAGTTGAACATCATCAAATTTGAATTATTTATACTGTGATGTATATAGGATATATTAAAATATCCATACAACTATATCAATAATTGAATAATAATATCATGGAATATCCATGACAAATTTATTATGAGAATAAAAATTAAATTAACCCAAATAGAACAGTGGAATAATATTATATTTTCATTATAAAATAAAAAACGCCATATAAAAATTAATTCCAAGAATGGTATAAAAATGGAAGGGATAATGAATCAAATTTTTTGATACAAGAAGATCAATCCCCAAAATTATAATATATATATATATATTAGATGAAAAAATTTTAGTGAAAATCCCTGAAAAAGTAAATATTAGTGACAATGATAAGTATTATGTGTGAAAAAAGAATAATTTATCATTAGAATGTATTTTAAAAATTGAGACAAAATATAAATTTAAATTTCATTATCAATTTTAATGTTGGGGAATTTTCCTTGGTAGACATCAAACATGGTATCATTTTAAATTAATCACTAATAATGAATCATTGAAAGGAAATATATTTTTACATAGATTAATGAGGAGAGATGTAAAAACTATTTTAAAATAAAGTGATTAATAATTATTTCGTATATTCATAATACATTACTTTATAATAGACAATGTATGAAGTGTTAGAAAAAATAATAATTTATATTAAAACATAATCTTTCATTAAGAGATTATAAAATAATATGTAATAAAATATTATATTTTGAGATCCCATTTGTATAATGTAAATTTTAATGAGGAAAAATTAGAATTCATGAAAATGATATTTGAGTTATCAGTATCCATTATTGGATATTTATTCTAATAATGTAATGAACCTAAACATGTTAAATAAGGAAGTCCACATGATGTTCATCCATAGGGTGTGGTGAAATAATGTGTCCAAAAAATATCATATATCAAGAAATGACGTAAAAAAGATCATTGTAAAATGTATTATATATACATATATACAATCATAACCACAAACACATCTGGATAAATATTAAAACTTGAAAACATCCAATGAAATACTAGTATTTGCCTCCATGTGACCATATACATCAAATATACCACCAAAATTAGAAGGTGAAAAAAACATAGAGTTTATGGTGAACGACATGACACCTTTCCCACTACAAGTCTCTTGTAAAACCACATATTCAAATACGTAAATGAAAAAATTAGGTCATCATAGAAATACTTAGTATTATTTAACAAAATTACCTGTATAATGGTCTAATATCATAAAAAGATTATTTTTAACATCCAAAATCTATTTTATAACTATTTTTATATGATATTACATTTTTATATATAATATTTTATTTTCAACAATTTCATCCTATATTGTAGGAAACATGTATGTGCCATGTACATTTTTATGTATAGTAATTTATTTTTAACAATTTCTATGTCTATAGATGTCAAACATTTACATATATAAAAAACAATATAAGTGATAATTAAATTTTCCAATTCCCCAAAGGATTATAATTTGATATGTTTAGAAAAACCCTTTTTAACACATTTCTAGGTATTTTGAAATTATTTTCAATGAAAATAATTACCATTTATATGATTTAAAATCTATTTCATAATCCAACTCATATTTATAGAATTTAAATGTTTTCTAAAAATCATATTTCAAAGAAACACCTCTCTAAAACACAATTTTCACAATCCATTACAACCATAATGTTATATACATCAATTACATAATAAAAAAATAATTTATTGTACAAGTAAAAGAATAAATTCATGAATTGGAGACTTTTTAAATAGGAAACAACATTACTAATTGAGAAATATCGCATATAACTATTATACCAATTCATATGGTTGAATGTGATAAAAAAGAAAAATTATGGCCTTCAAAAACTTTTCATGGTAATAATGGTTTTTGAAATAATTGTTGATGAATTTTTTTTTTGGAGGGATTTCTTGATTTTATATCTATATAAAAAAAATGATGGCTACAATATAGCCTTCTACAATACGATTCATAAAGAGGAAGGTGTATTAATTACTATTAAGAAATGCGATGATCACTATATAACACATATTTTTTAAAAATAATTCATAACTATCATATAGAATATATGTTCTAGGGGAGTGGACAATGGATTAGTTAAGGAAACCATCCCATATAGACCCACTGCATGATGAGGGGACATGTTAAACCTACCCTATGTATTGTTGGGCTACCAATTATGTAATTACCTATCATATCCACTGTTATAGGATTCCATGCTACAGACTCTTCCTATATGCTATAGGGAACAACTGAAAAAAAGTCATATAGTAAAGTCCCTGCTTCATGATACATTCAAGCAAGATATTGATGTGGTATCAAAATTCATCATACTTCACTACAAATTCCATTCATAATTCCCAATGTTTTCCCCTATATTATTAATATAGAGATCAATAAAACCTCCAAATATTAGGAAACCTGATGAATGACTCAAAAATCATTTAATTTTTTTTGAAGACTATATACTAGTGGTGAAATAATTCTCCCAACCTTAAAATCTATTTTTCTCAAACACTAATCAGGATTCTGTATTCATAATTATTGAAGGAAACTACCACTTAAAAATGTGTTTTTCCCCCACATATCATGGATATATCAATTTAACTAGAAAAATAAATGGACTACAAATATAATATTACCAAATCGCACAATATCTATGTGATCCGTAATCCGAACTAGATTCTGAATAATAATTGTATCAGGATCAATATAAAAAATTCTAATTCAATTAAAATGTATGGTTCTGGTTAATACATCCATAACATAAAAGAAATAAATATACCATTAATTGTTGTCATATGAAATGGTATGTCACAAAAACATTCCATATTTCCTTATTGATCCATAATATCATAGCTGTCAATAATTTTCAGTGTCAATATCACAAGACAATCCTACATGTGTTGTCAAATGTGAGGTGAAACTAAAAAAAGTCATAATAACCAATCAAAAACACATGTGGATAATTAATATGGTCCACATAGAATATTTGAGGACTCGTTGTCAAGAAAAAATTATTTATGATTAGTGGAACCATTTCCATCATCTCCTCAACAATTCTTATTCTAACTAAATATCACTCCCCCTATTCTATGATGCACAAGAGAGTTCTACATAGACACTAACACAATTAGTACAATTATTATTTCATAATCCATTTATCATTACTATTTTTATACGAAAATTCAATCATTGGAATATTATTTTCCAATAAATAACAAAAATATGGAAACTATTATATTTGTGTATCCCTATGAATTCTTATGTATATCTATATACTTGAATCCATATGTGGATGATATTTCCAGTTAAATATCAACATTAAACCCATTACATCTTCAAACAAATTATAAAACATCAATATAGTACTTTTTTCTCTATAATAAACTATACAATAGTTAACCCTATGATTTACTTCATCCTCATGATCATATACTCTCCTAAGTTGTCTGATCATTTTCATCTCATTTATTGGATAGAAATGTTCGAATTTAATAGTTCGATAAATTATCACCCAAATAAAATCATTGAAACTGAGAATAAATTTTAAACAAATGATTATGTCCATTGAAATATCACCCCACTTCAATATGGGTATGGGAAATGGATTCCCCAATCCATTATGTATGTATTCTACTTTCTTAATCCTATTATAATTAATTCCTTGTAACATAAATTCAACAATTGACTATGTCATTCATAGATACCAATAAGGAATTCGATGATGATGATATATATTTTTATTCCCATTGAGAATGTAGAGAAAAATATGCGCGACCACCAAAAATCAATACATGCCTACGTGGTATCATAAAAATTAACATAATACAGAAACCTAATGCACCACTAGTTGATCGAGAAAAATAAATCAAGGACTTACTAAAATTTATGATATTACTAAAACACTAGATGTAATTTTATTTTTCCTATTTGAGTTTAATCTACTAATCAAATGATTATATAATCATTAGAGAATCATATAACTCTTTCCAACCATCCTCTTCAACTGAAAATAACATATCAATTATAAGACTCTCCATTGAATATTCCTCTGCTAATGAATAATGGGCATGAATGGATAATATTTTTCTCAATTAATTAGAGTCAAAATTACCTATACTACGATTATATGTAATATAAAAATATATTGTATGAAGATAATCAACCAAGTGTCTCTATAAAATGATCAGATCCATTTTTTAATGATATACTTTGAGATCGTATGATCGTAATATTCCATAATCCACTATATAAAGTGATAGTGATTGTATGTATTTAGTGCATTCATAAACTCCCCCTAATTAAATCTATGAGTAGGGTTTTTATTATAATAATTTAATGACTTGTGTGATCCATAATCCACCTCCAAAATCCTATTCATCAAGAAAAATCACAATCCCATACATGATACATCATATAAAATATCTATTCTTGAACCATGTTCTATAAGAATTAGAACTACATATGATGTCATTATTACATATTGTTCCTATTAAGGTCTATAAATTTTAAATTCAACTACATTTTATACCATTCATGATAAAATTATTCATTTAATATTATATTATGGAAATTTTTAGAAAACCCCAAAGATATTAATCAAACAAACCCATGAATATTTGGATACCAAATAGTTTTTTGGGATACTCCAAGGACATTAATTTTTTAATCTTTTTATGATACATAGAGACTTCCATATAAAAAATAATGTTCCACATAAACATATCTTAATTAATCTAAAATTTACAAATTTGAATAATAATATCAAATATATTATCTATAATTCTTTGTAGGATAATATCCAATTGATTAACGTGCTTCTCTACTAACAGGGAGTACACCTAAATTTGATCAATGAAATAAAAAATAATTGAGACCTTGAACTATATAAACATATTTTTATCAACACCATAAACCCTAAATAAGTATAATTGAGACCAAAATATATATCTAGGAATAAAAAAGGTTTTTATTGGATCATAATTGATGTCCTAGTAATATATTCATCACTAATAGTAAACTGATGCTACAACAAAAAAAGATCAACATTACAAAACATGTGATCCACGTTGAGTTGATAAAATAGAAAAACATACCTTTTAAAGGAATAAGTTTTATTAATGTCCAAATGATTTATATCTCTATATGCAACCTAATTTATATGGTACCGTTCTACCATCATGATAAATACTACATGAGATTCCCTAGTTGACCAGCTAAGACTAATAAATCCATTTCCAAGAAGTTCAACAGGCTATGACTAATGTTCTGTTATCATATCAGGTTCCATTAGATATTTTTGAATAAAAATGTTAAATTTTCCTGAGAACATATCAGTAGTAAACTAATCCACTATATGTGGTTGTAATGTAGGGATCAAATTGAAAATAACTTAGTACAAGAACTCAACAGTAATAATATTTGATTTCACAAGTGAGAGTAAATTATATCAGGTACCATATCTGATTATTTTTAAGACATCACTCTTAAAAAATTAAATACATATCTTACTCTCCCATTCTATGAATCTTACTCCCCCTAAGAGTAATTATGGGAATCATTCAGAGATCAAAGCTAATCTATATGATTATAATAGACTATAAAATAAACAATATCATCACCAAAACTATTATAATGATTAGGAGGAATATAACATGGTCATGAACAATGATATTCCAAGCCACATCAAAATAACCTATCAACACCTAACATGTGGGACATATAAAAAAAATTGAACCAGTTTTTTGAATGAATGCAAAAAATTAAAAAATATTGGAATATGTTCCAAATTCATTACAAACCCATTAATTAAAATTTATGTTGTAAAATAAATAGTTTAACCATTATCAATGAAATATGGTATTATAATGTATGAAACAATCAAAGTATCTCTTACCATAGCCATCCCACCATTATAATTTTCCGTACATATCCACTATGTAACGAATTATTCTATCAAATCATCTATGATCATTGAAATATTCTTTAACATTTTCATTAACATGATTATAAGACCCACCACCCCTATAAGCATCATTATATATATAAATAATTGTGGTAATATTTGATTTATCCTAACTACCATGTGAAATCCTTCTCATAAAATTCTTGAGATGAATTTTTTTCCCAAATTTATGAATTTTTCGAGGGGATTACATTATGTTATGTTAATAATGACTAGAAATTATCCCCTAATATAAAATTTGTAATTGATATTGAAAATAATTGTATAAAACTAGTCATTAGGTAAATAGGCTCCCTTTATAATTCCTTTTAGGGCCAAAAGACACCCTGTGTTTTTAACAACACCAATCAAGTCCCAACCTAATTTGCATTTCTATTATTTTTCTATCTCTTAGCTAGATTATTTTTTTACAACAACCTTAATTTTTTCATGGTACAACAATGTAAATCCCCAACTCATGCTACCTAGAGTTGATGCATTATTTTATTACATTGGTATGATAATAATGAATCATATCTCGAAGGACCAATTAGTTTAGCAGTCTTTGAAAGTTTATTACACTAATGATCATTAAATTAATCATTAAAAAATGAAAAACAACAACAAAATTATCCCCTTTTTAACACATTAATGTCCCTTAGAATATACATAGAGGTCAACCATAAAATACTTCTTCACACCCTATGAAAAATAAAACATAGAAAGGGGTGAGCTCATATGCTTCGTAAGGATAAAAATATTACAGAAACTATCATAAATGAGCATAAAGATTTAAGGCAGTGTATAAGACAAAAACAAAATTATTTTTAAACACAAACATCAACATAATATGAAAATGATAAAATCAAATAATTACGTTTACATATTCAGATGGATATTCTACTAGTTGAATAATCACATGTATTTACAATATCCACATTCATAATGATTGAATACATTATTCCATATTTCGAAACCACATAGTCAAGGACTTGTGCCAATACTAACAATAATATTATATCAATGATTTGTGTCAAGACACGTTTTTGTCTCATTAGACCTACAAATTCTTCGAAGAGCTATAGAGGGCTCCACTCATCACTGACTAAGTACAATGCATTCCTCATATGAAAAGGATTACACATAACATAAACATTAATATTAAAACTAGCATACAAAGTGTAAATACATTATCCATAAACCATGAATGGTATAAAAATTACACATCCAAAGTCAAATATATCACAAAAAAATCAATACAATATGGGATATTTGTGTCATAGTAAATCAACCTTAACATAGAATAATATACATTAAATAATGTTGACATATTTGAAATTGATTAGTAAAACTTTTTGAAAGAAATATTCTTTTTTGTGAAATCATTTAAATGTCACAAATTTATAAATAAAGTCATTTGAAAGAGTGTTTTGAATAAAATTGTTCTATACCACAATGAAATGTTTGAAATTAATTAACATTTTGAAACAATCATTGCTATATAAACAAATCAATAAAACCATTTTGAAAACATGAACATTAATGAAAATGATTTAGAAGAATAAATATTTAAAACTTTTAAAATGATGTTTTAGTTAAATAGTACATTAAAATAATCATTTTGAAATTTATTTTATGAAACATGGATGTGGATAATAAATATTTCCTAGAAAATATGTACACATAAACAATGTCGGATAATAATGAGATTGAGGAATTAACCATTACCTTGCACTTTCCTTTGGTGAAGGGTATGTTTAACCTCATGTATAATGACCATAGAATGTTATTAAATTATACCAGAACAATATTAATATCTATTATATCATTCATGATTCATTTATTCGTTTATACTTCCCATTTAATAATGATTTCCATGTTAAAATAACATTTTAGGAAATATTTGATTTCTTTATCTTACATGTTTTAACTTGTTATTCTTGATCATATCATTTAGATCATGATTTAAATACCTCCAGAATATAAACATTGATTTATATTTCATATATATTTAGAATATAAATATTTATAACAGATATATATATTGAATGAGAGGAACCGTTTATGGAGAGTGTAGGTCGTACGTACGCATAAATTCATTTTCCGTTTTCATATCGTATTGCACAGATGTAAATGAATAATATTAATGTAATTACATAAATACATATATATATATATCTAGTAGAATTATTATGTCATATATTACATAATTAGTAATAATATATATTTGAATTATCATCGTTGAATGGTGAACGTGGAAATGAATCTCATCGCTTCGTGGAGACAGTAATTCGTATGTACGAACGAGCGACAATAGCAATATATTGATAGTGAAATAGTTTTTATTTGGAAGGTATATCATATATAATGAATCATAAACATGTTATATTTATTATTTAAATTAGTTAGGATCATTATTATACCCATCCAAATAATTATCTGTTTGAATAACAAACTACACCATGACGTGGAGACGGTAAGTCGTACATACGCACATATGGTTACTTTGTCATTATAGTATGGATAAAATAATGAATATTGTTGTACAATATTTATAATAACATCACAGTATATTTATAAGGTACTTGATTTATTCATTTATTATGTAATCTACAATGAAAGAGGATGTGGAAGAAGAAATGAACTAGAAAGATGGTGGTGAAATAATTACCTCTTCTTCGGGTGTTTCTATTTGATCTGATCAAAAGGGCTCTTTAGGATGGCTTTCTAATCAACTTAATTCCTCTAAAATGATTTTAGGGAAGTTGGGAGGATATTTGGTAATGGTTTGGTCTAGCTGAATGGCTATGGATGTGTGATTTTTAGAGAATGGAAGGTGGCCTTTTATACGAGGGGTGAGGACCACTTTTGGAAAATATTAAAAAATTTATTTATTATAAAATCATATTCAGTTTATAATGGCTCCAAATTAATTTATTTATATCCTATGGTGGTTATGGATCGAAATCATTTCAACTAATAGGTTTTAGATATGTTTAGGTTACGATATTAACCTTATCATTTAGATTTAACTCTTTATTAAATAGTTTATCTTTTACCGTGTCCTCTTGTATTCATAGACTATATGGTTAATAAACATAAAATAAACTTCCAAGACAACCTCAAGTGGTTCATTAATGAAATATATAGTATTATTTAATCCCTTTGGATAATTTTTAGATTTTTAGACAATTATTTCATCCAATAATACAGTATTTGTTTTAAAAAATAATTTATTTCAATTTTGACACTATTTGGTATATTATTTTTGTGAAAGTCATAAAAACCATAGAAATTAGAAAAAAATTTATCTAATAAACCCTTATCATGTCTTATTAACCTATAAAATTATTTTAATTTGACTGATGTCTCTATTTACATTTATTTGGATATTTATATTATCAAATATTTTAATATTTCATCAATAAGGTAATTACTAAATCCACATTGTGTCATATATAAATTAGATTATTTAATGTATAAAAATTATATATAAAATATCATTATATAGTAAATATTTTTATCTTTCTAATTAATATTTATAGTCGAATTTATATTGTGTGTAACCATATATTAAAAATAGTTTAGTTATTAAAAATTGTATTTAACACTATTAACTATTCTTTAAAAATAATAATAATAAATACCCTAATCTAAACCATGTGGACCAAAAAGAATCATATTTTATTACTATGGTTTTGTTTTTCGAATTAAATTTATCCAATATAATTAGAACATGTGTTAGGATAATTATAACATCATTTTAACCTTAATTACGATATTTAATTTTAACCGTGGTACGTAAAAGTCAACAGTTACTATTCACCGAAAAAATATTTTCATTTTATTGAAACAAATTTTACATAATAATATCAATAGTTTGACTTAGATTTTTTAAATTCGACTCATTAAAGTGGTAAATTTATGTTTTATGCATATTTGCAAATGCTTTTAGAAGGTGTGTAAAAGAGGTTAAAATGTTCAACAAATTTTAATACATATGATTTTATTATAAGATGAATCCTATAAATTACGTTGAAAATATATATGTTTAATAAATCTATTCTAACATAAAATAAATTTAAATAAAATAAATAATTAATTAAATTAAATGTCTGTTTTAAATAATAACGCGGTTTTTTTCAGTATTCATGAAAAATTGAAAGTTTTCAGAAAAATACCAAATATTTACATTAATCTAATTATGATAATCTAAATTCAAAAATGTTGACTATATTACGAAATTAGAAATATATAAGTTTTATTTATTAATTTAAAATTTAATCTCATTGTCAAAACCAAAATGCTGGTTTTTAAAAAGTAAAAACTATCAAAAGATTGACATGTTTTTATGTCAAATTTAAATGTAAAATTACTTATAATGACATAAATTATATTAAATGATAAAAATATAATCTAATTATTTTTCAAAACCATTAAAATTCATAATTTAACTCTATAAATTATTTTTATTAAAAAAAAATTCAATAAGAACATAGTATTTTTAACTATTTGTCAAAATATGAATGTTACCAGAAAAGTTCCATAAATTTATCCAATATAAATTTTAATCACCCGCTTATAAATAAGAATTTAATTTCATTAAATTTAATAAATAAAAATTTCAAATGTTGGTTTTTAGAAGTGTTCTCCATTAAAAGGTTGTAAAATTTAATTTTTTTAAAACATCAAATATCTGAAAAAAATATATGTTCTTATATTATGTCTTAGAAACACATTATTTGGATATTAAAATTATATAGAGTATATAAGATTCATAATTCAGTTAATAATATCCATAATTCATTTTTTGAACGGCTAGTTTGGTAAGTCGTGGTGCGCTTGAACTAGGTGTTGCGTGTAATGCAAACTATTGATTTAATTTAATTAGATATCATACTATGAACTCATGGGGTGTTACATTCTTCCATTGTTCAATAAATTTCATCCTCACAATTTTAAATAGTTCATTGAAATTAAAAGGCTAAAAATCGATAAATACCTCTGTGGAAAACCCACATAAGAAATTAGGTAAATAAAATTTTGTCCTAATAAGAGGGAAAGGGAATGGAAGACTTACCACCATATTATGATCATGATTATGAGATCATGGGTAGAAATTAAAGACACATAATTATAAGAAAGCCATAAATATTTATAGGGAGTGATTGAGGTCATCAATCACAAACAATTGTGAAATAGATTGAATCAAAGACATCAATCTCTGATGATTTAAAATATCATTAGATCAACAATACATTGGATATTAGGAAAACAAATTTTGGTTTTCATGATCCCTTACATAATGTTTAAGAATTAATTTATTCAAAAACAAGGGTGGATAAATATTCTTGAAATGTAGAGTTTCATGCTTCAACTAATTTCTACCAAAAACAAATATTTCACTCAAAAATATTATAGAATTCAAAAATATTGTATTTATCATAATCGTATAGAGTTCAAAAAATAATGAATTTATAATTCATTTGTCACAATATTTAATAAACTATATTATACAAACCAGGAAATCACGCATGTCGGTTGTAGGTGATCCACCATTGTCGCCCTTCTGTTGCGGGTTCAAGTCTCCGGGCCTTGCCGGACGCGAAAAGTTATCGCTCGAACTCTGGTTTTTTCTTTAAATGACAATCCAAAAATAATATCAAGAAATGATTTAACCTTAAAAATAGTATCGAATGTCAAACAAATTTGGTTCCATCCTTTAATCATATCCATAATACTTCTTTCCAAACTCATAGTCCAAATTTTATAAGGAGGGTAAATAGAATGAATATCATTTTTTACATGTAATAACATGTGAATACCTTTGTCATGTATTCTTTTAAAACACAGTAACACCCTGAGTTACCATAAAACCTTATTGATTACATTCATTCTCATTTATTCCTTATATAATACTAGATATACTCCTTATATATAATAATGTTGTAAACTCTAACAATGATGGAATATTAAAATCATTAATCAGTTACAATGTTGTCAAGAATATCCAATATAATTTATCCAAGTCATTCATATATTATTACAAAATTACTACCTCAATATCAGAACCATATTATGGTTTATATTTCTCTCAACCATATATTTTCCAAAAACAACAACCTGCTATTGAGTCACTTTGCTTGGTTCCACCCAATCTCAAGTCCTTATTGCAATTGTACTGCAGTACAATCCCTTTCTACTCAATATTTTTATAACATGTACATAATTAATACAACACTCAAATGAAACTATAAATTAATAACAAAATAATATATCAAATCATCCCCCTTCATCTTTGGTTTTATCATAACATGCTTTTTATCCTATAACAGAATTTTGGGTATACTCTGACGATTTGGATATTGATTCGCCTTTTGTGCTAACTCTTGCAAATGAACCATTGTACATTTGAAACATTTTTCTTACCCTTGTTATCATGTATTTGGTTTCCCTTTTCTCCACAGTTATAACAAACTCGTATTCCCATCAAGAATTTACCAAATTTGATTCCTTCCACTGTTATCATAAATGGAAAAATCGTTCTTTCCCCTCTCCCCTTTATCCATCTTTCTCTCTTCTATCCTTTTATTCTCTTTCCTAGATTTAAATACATTAGGCTCATAGAATTAATTACTTGTCTTATTAACACATTATAAAATTTATTCATATGATGAGAATACATGGGAGACTATTTCTATTTTAAATGATGGCTTAATACAATGAAATATATGATCCTATATAATATTTTGATCATGTGTATTCATGGAATTCTCATTCTTCTACTAGGAACCATTTCTAAATAGTGGGATAGACAAGGATAGTTTATGAATCACAATACATTATTCAAAACTTGTAAAATACATAACGTAAATTAAAACGATTATGCAAATAATCTATAATCATAAAATGTATTCTTTGGGAAGTAATAACTCCTAAATCAATCATAATGGATTGTAATGAAAAATTGAATTATCCAAAGAATACCCCCTGGGAGTTTCATAAACAATAGTGCAATAAGGCCCCTTATTGTGTACCATGATACCTCGAGACAAGCCCAAAACTCCTTGTCAGAGTTTTCACTCCTAGGTACATCTGTGCCAGAGCCATCTCTACCCGCTCATATCCAAAAAGGGATGTATTTCTTGGAAAATACAAAAATATCTTCCTTACCAAAATTATATAATGTTCTTCTAAACTAATCCTTAATGTCTATCTTAGGGTAATGTTTTCTAATTAGAGTTTATCTAATTCAATTTCCAATGTTGTTTCTAAACATCCTATGATAGCAACAATAACTCCCCGACCATAGTTACCTAGTGTCGGTGAATTATTTTAATAAATTGGAATGATTAAGAGAAATCATGTCCCAATGGACCAATCTATTTAGAAGTCTTGGAAATTCGAATACACATGTGAACGTTACATTAAACATTAAGAAAAGAAAAATAATAACAAAATTGACCCGTTTTGAACAAATCCATATCCCATAGCCTAACCCAGCTGGTCAACCATAAAATACTTCTTCACATCCTGGGAAAAACAAAACATATAAATGTGTGATCTCATATACTTATTAAGGATAACAATACAGTAGAAACATTCATAAATAAGTATAAATATTTATGTAAGTGTATAAGACTAAAAGAAAATTCATATAAACATAAAGATCTGCATAATATAGAAAAAAATCAAATTATTTCATTGACATATTCACATGGATATTCTACTAGTCAAATAAACACATGTAATATCAATAGCGACATTCATAATCATGGAATGCATAATGCCAGACTTCATAACCACATTGTCTAGGCCTTGTGCCATGACTGCAAATTAGAATTTGTCAAGTCATTTTTTACAAGAAACTAGATTGTCTTCTGATACCTTCCAATGCATCGAGGAGCTATAGTGGACTCCACATGTCACTTACTATGCCCAATTAATTCCTCATATGAAAATATTTAAACATAACATAAACATTTGTATTAAAACGATCATATGAAATGTCAATACATTATCTATAAACCATGAATGGAATAAAAATAAAAAATCTACAGTCCAACATATCAACAAACCTTTAATACAAAATGGAAGATTTTATTCCTAATAAATCAACCATAATCGATAATAATATCATGTAAAAAATGTTGAAATAGTTTCAAATGATCAGTAAAACCTTTTGGGAGAAATATCCCATTTTTTGAAATCATCTAAAAGTCACACATTTATAAAGTAAGTAATTTAAAAAATATTTCTGAATCAAAGTTTCCCATACCACATGGAATCCTTTTAAAATAATTAACATATTAAAACATCATGTACATATAAATAAATCCGTAAACTGTTTTGAAAACATGGATGTTGATGAGAAAGATTTAGAAGAATAAATATTTAAAACATTTAAAATAATGTTTTGGATAAAGAGTAAATTAAAAGAATCATTTCAAAATTTTTTTTATTGAACATGTAAATGTATAAAAAATATGACCTAGAAAATACGAAAACCTATTCAATCTCGGCTAATAATGAAATTGAAGAATAAACCCTTACCTTGCACATTCCGTTGGTCGAGGGTTTTTTTAACCTTTGAATAATGACCATAGTATGTTATTAAATTATACCAAAACCATACTCATATTTATAATATCATACATGAATCATTTATTACTTTATACTACCAATTACCTAATTATTTCCATGTTAAATCAACATTTCAGGTACTAATCCCTTACTTTATCATACATGTTTTAACTTTTTATTATGGATCATATAATTTAGATCATGCTTTAAATACATAAAAAATATAAAAACAGATTTATATATAATATATATTTATAATATAAATATTTATAATATATATATTTATGAAATGGGATGCACAATTTTTGGTGATGGTAAGCCGTGCGTACGCATAAACGTTGTTAACATTTTCTTATCATATTGAAATTAAGTAAGTGAATAAGATTTATGTAAGTATATAAATATATATATATATATACTGTAGAATTATTATGTCATATATTACATACTTATTAATAATATATATGTTAATAATCATCGTTGAATGGTGAACGGGGAAATAAATTTGATCGTGTCGTGGAGACGGTAATCCATACGTAGGCATGAGAAACAATATCATTATATGGATAGTGGTATCCTATGTAATTGGATGATATATCATATATACTGAATCATTTAAACTTTATATTTGTTATTTAAATTAGTTTTACTCATTAATATATCCAACCAAATAATGAAGTGTTTCAATGACAAACAAGACCACGACGTGGAGACGGCAAGTCGTATGTACGCACATATGGTGACATTGTAATTATAAGATGGATAAAATAATGAATATGGTTGTACCATATTTATAATAACATCAATTTATATAGAAGGTACATGATTCATTATTTTAATATGGAAGAAACAATGAATGAGAAAGTGGGAGAAGAAAAGAACTTCCAAGAGGGTGGTGAAATTATAAAATCTTCTTCGGGTGTTTCCTTTTGAGTTGATCAAAAGGGCTTCATTGGTTGGATTTCTAATCAAATTAAGGCCTCTATCTAGATTTGAGGTATTTTTTTAGGATATTTGGGCTGGATTTGGCCAAGCCAAATAGATCTGTTTGTGTGATATTGATAGAATGGGAAGTTCCCTTTTATAAGATGGGTGGGGGTCACTTTAGGAAAAGATTAAAAGATTAATTTATTATATAATAATTTTCAGTTTATAATGGATAAAAAAGAAATTATTATTGGGCATAGGTGGTTACGGGTCTATATCCTCTCAACCAAAAGGTTTTAGACATGTTTAGGTAACTATTTTTACCTTATCATTTAGATTAACTGTTAGTTAAAATATTTAACTTTTACCGTGTCTTCTTGTATTCTAAAACTATATGGTTAATAAAAATACTCAAAACATCCATGAGAACCACAAGTGGTTCATTATTGAAATATATAATATTATTTAAGTCCTTTTTTGGAACTATAGATTTTTAAGACTGTTATATCAACCAATAATATAGTATCTCTTTTAAAAATTAATTTATATCAATTTTTTACACTATTTGGTTTTTTGTTTTTTGAAAGTCGTAAAGATCATATCACTTCAAAAAAATCTATATAATATTCCATATCATGTCATATTAACCTATAAAATTAGTGTAATTTATCAGAAGTCTAAATTTACATTTATTTCCATATTTATAATATCAATTAATTTAATATTTCATTAATAAAGTAATTATTGCGTCATCATTGTGTCATAAATAAATTAAATAATTAATTTTCTAAAAATTATAAATAAAATACAATTATTTAGGAAACTATCTTATATTTCTAATGAATATTTATTATCGGATTTTTTTTAACCCAATATTAAAAATGGTTTAGTTATTAAACTATGAATTTAGAACTTTTAACTCTAATTTAAATAAAATAATAATAAATGCCCTAATCTAATCCATGTGAACCAATGATGATCATATTATATTCCAAGGGTTGTTTTGTTGTCTAATTACACTTATTAAATAGAATTAAGACATGTTTTAGGATAATTATAATATCAATTTTACCATTAATTACTGTATTTAATTTTAACCGTGGTAAATAAATATTAGAAGTTACTATTAAACAAAAAATATTTTAATCTTATTGAATCACATTTTCTTTAATGATATCAAATGTGTCTCTCAGATTTTTAAATTCAACTCATAGAATCGGTAAAATTATGTTTTATGCAAATTTGCAAATGCTCCTTGAACGTGGTTAAAATAGGTTAAAAAGTTCAATAAAACATAATACATCTAATTTTTTTATAAAAAGATTCCTATGAATTAAATTGAACATATATAGGTATTATATATCCATTTTTTCGGAAAATAAATTTAAATAAAATAAATAATTATTTAAAAAAAGTTGGTTTTAAATAATAACGCAGTTTTATTCACTATTCATCAAAAATTGAATGTTTTCAGAAAAATACCAAAAATTCACCCTATGTTAATATCAATATTCTGAATTTAAAAATAAATTCCATTTTACCAACTTCAAAATATAGAATTTTAATTTGTTAAATTAAATTTTATTCTTGTTGTCAAAACCAAAAAACGGGTTTTTAAAAAGTTAAAACTATCAAAAGATTGACATATGTTTTTGTCAAATTTAGATGTGAAATTACATATAATGACCTAAATTATATTAAATGATAAAAATATAATCTAATTTTTCTAAAAAAAAATCAAATTAATTATTTAACACTATAAATTATTCCGATTAAAAAAATTTTTCTCAATCAAAATATATTATTTTTCAATATTCGTCAAAATATGAAAGTTATCAGAAAGGTAAAAAAATTATCCAAATTAAATTTTAATTTCATGAATATAAATAATAAATTAATTTCACTAAATCAAAAATATAAAAGTGTCATATATTGGTTTTATAAAGCTTTCAACATTAAAAGGAGGTAAAATAATTTTTTTTAAAGTTCTTCTTTTATCTAAAAAATGAATGTGTTTTTATATTTTGTCTAAGAAACATATAATATGGATTTTAAAATTATATTGAGTATATAAGATTTAAAATTTAGTTAATAATATGCACAACCAATTTTTGAAAAACTAGTTTGGTAAGTTGTGGTGCACTCAAACTCGATGTTTTGTGTAGTGCAAGATATTGAATTACCTTAATCAATATAGATATTAGAGTTATTTGAGATGGGATATTTGTGAGGGGGTCCTATCGAAAATAGTCATTAGCGATGGTGTCCCAACATAAATAGCCTGTTGCAGAAACCGGCCTCACAAATGAATATATGATTATATAAATTATATATAAATAAACATTTTTCGACGGGCCCGTCGCAACTAGTATTTTTGATTGGGATGTTCCTCGTCGTGAATAAGCCTATGATAATTTACATTATATATAAAAACCTTTTTTGATGGTCCCATCATCACATCACAAATACTATTATTAAAAATTTATATTTCAATTATTTTTGACGGGATCCCATCGCAACATGACCCGTCACAAAAATTAAACATAAAAAATTGTTTAATAAAATTATGATTAATGAAAAAATTATAATAATAATAATAAAATTAAAAAATTAAAAAATATTAATATTAGTGAAATTTAAAAATATTAAATTATATAACACTAAAAAAATTAATAAAATTATGATTAATGAATAATTAATATTAATATTATTTTAAAAATAATAAAAAAATATTAAAATTCTCAATATTTAAAAAAAAATTAAAAATTCAAAAAGTAGTAGAATTATTATTATTAGTAAAATAGAAAATTAATAAAAAATTTAACACTAATAATAAATATTAAAATATTAAAACTAAAAATAATTAAATTATGAAATATTTGCAGCAATATAAAAGAGAGAAACTATAAATAGTTCATATTACCATAAATCTTGAATTCCAATGATTTTAACATAAAAAAATAACTGGGGGTCATCTTTTGGAAGAGGTGGAGGAGCTGTAAGAGATAGTGGAGGAAAAATCATCCCTAAACTATGAGTCAAAAGGCACATGTAATACATCTCCTCGTAATTTTGCTGATTCCATCAACACATCTCCTCCCCGTGTTGCTACCTCTGTTGCTGCTGCTGACGAATCTCATAATGCGTCTTCTAAAAACTCACAATAAGCTCAGTTTGAGTTCAAAACTACTCTTAATATTATGAGGAAAAAGATTATGAATCTCCATGAGCTCATATCGAGCTGGATGACGACATCGCAGGAGTACCATAATAAGTACCAGGAGTGAAAATAGACACGATACCAACTTCTCAGCCATTCTCAATGCCATACTAAGTCTCCTGCATCCATCAAACCTCATAAAAATGGTGGGCACTGGTCTGAGCAGTCGTCTCATCCAAACTCATAGCTTTTATATGAGAGGTCGCAGCATCATATGACTCCATCAATTCCAAATTGAAATTAAAATTGTTAAAATATTATATGGTGTTAATTTTCAACCTAGAAAAAATACTTACCAAAATATGACACTAGTGATCATCTCTAATCTCTTCAGTGGCAGGGTCACTATATGTCCTCTGATAAATTGTAACGCCCCAACCCCAGTTACCCAGATTCGGTGCATTATTTTAATACATTGGCTTTATTACAAGGAATAATGTCCCAAAGGACCGATCACATTAGCAGTCTTGGAAAATATATTACATGCATGAATGTTACATTAAACATCACAACATAAAAAAACAACATAAATAATACTTTATGAGTTTCATTATTCCCTTGTCTTAACTCGTAATATCAATCACAATATACTTCTTAGAATCCTGGGAAAAATAAAACATATCAAATTGGTGAGCTAAAACGCCTAGTAAGGATAACGATATAGAGGAAACTTTTATAAATAAGAATAAATATTTAAGGCAATTTATAACTAAAACAAACGCCTTTTAAACTTGAACTCCAACATAGTATGGAAAAATGAAATGAAATAATTCCATTTACTTATTCACATGGATATTCTACTAATTTAATAATCACATGAAATATCAATAACTTCTTTCATAATGATGGAATGCATAATGCCAGACTATCATAAATACATATCCAAGGCCTCGTGCGAAGTCTACAAATATGATTTTGTCAAGGCCTTGTGCCAAGACACTAGTTTGTCTCATGAGATCTACCGATGCATGGAGGAGCTATAGCGGGATTCACCCGTCACATACTAAATCTAAAGCATTCCCATATGAAAAGGTTTAAACATAACATAAATATTCGTATTAAATCTAGTATATGAAATTTCAATACATTCTCCATAAACCATGAATGGTATAAAAATAACACATCCATAGTAAAACATATCACAAAACCTTCAATAAAATACAAAAGTTTCGTATCATAATAAATCAACTTCAAATAAGCTTAAAATACATCAAAGGATGTTGAAATAGATGAAATCAAAACAATTTGAGAGAAATATCTCTTTTCTCGAAATCATTGAAAAGTCGCAGATTTTTAAAGGAAGTAATTTAAAAAGAGATTTTTGAATCAAAGTGTCCCATAACACTTTGAAACATTTGAAAATAAATATCATTTCAAAACATTCATGTACATATAAATAAATCCTTAAAATCATTTTGAAAACATGGACATTAATTAAAAATATTTAGAAAGATAAATCTTTAAAATTTTAAAATTATGATCTTGATAAAGAGTACCTTTCACAAATTCATAAAATATTCATTTTAAAATAATTTAAAAGTCACATAATTATAAAATAAAACATTTACTTTGAAAATATTCTTATAACCTTGTAATTGAAGCTTTGACGATTTTATAACGGCAGTAAATAGCCGCACCCACCGTATAAGTTAAAAAAAGACATTCTTAACTTAAATTTGTCGAAAGGGTTAAAAGTGCCTTGTTTGGAAAATGACGGAAAGATTACTTTCAAAACACATAAGGGTATAAATGAATTTAACTCATTTTCTTTTAAATAGTAAAAATGTTTATAAATACATTTTTAAGGAACATTGATGTGGATGATAAAGAGATCACAGTAGATAATTACGTATAAATAACCTCACATAATGAAGAGATTTCGAAATAAACCCTTACCTTGTAATTTCCTTGGATGGGTGTAGGTTAACCTCATGTATAATGGTTAAATAATTTTTATTAAATTATACAAGAATCATATACATTAATATGATATCATATATTATCATTTAACATTTCATTGTTAATAATATCTTAGCATTGTCGTCATTTCGGGTTTTAACATACTCATTTTCTATTATATGTTTTGTTATGTAAGGCGTGGTTGTCATGGATAGGTTGTATATTATTCATATCCAGAATTATATAAAGTCCTTAAACATTATTTTTAAATCATCAAATGATAATTATACTTGAATGGATACGATGGAGAATGAATCTCATCGCGTTCGTGGAGACGGTAGTCCGTACGTATGGAGGGGCGATAATATCATTCTTTGGATATTAAAATAATATATAATTGGATGATATATCATATATACAGAATCATTATCATGATATATTTATTATTTACATGAATTATAAACCATTATTATTCCCATCCGAATAATAATATATTGAATAACAATTACACCACGACGTGGAGACGATAAGCTGTATGTACGCATGCATGGTGACATGTCATTCAAAGGATGGATATAATACTGAATATGGTTTCACCATATTTATAATAATATTGCAGTATATAGGATATACTAGATTAATTATTTTGTAAAGGTAATAACAATGAAAGAAGAAGTTGAAGATGAAACGAATTTAAAAGGTGTGGTGAAAACATTAACTATTCTTCGGGTTCTTCCTTTTGATTTGATCAAAATGGATTCTTAGGTTGGATTTCATATCAAAATAAGGAATCTAGGTTGTATTGAGTGATTTTTATAGAGTATTTGGGAAGGTGTTGGCCGAACCAATAGGATTTGAATGTGTGAATTAGTGAGAAGGGTGAGTGCCCTTTTATAGGAGGGGTGAGGGGCACCTTTGGAAAAGCTAGAAAAATTATTTTATAATAAATTCATATTCGGTTTATAATGGATTAAAAGTGAATTATTTAAAGGTTAAGGTGGATATAGGTCGAAAACCTTTCAACCAATAATATTTAGGCAGGTTTGAGATACTATATTAACCTTATCATTAAGTATTAACTCTTAGTTAATTAGTTTGACACTTACCATGTCACTTTGTATTTTTATATTATATAGTTAATAAACAAACTATATACATCCAAGAAACCCATATGTTTTCCATTAATGATACACCTATCATGATATAAGTCGCTCGGCTGAACCTAATATTTATAGGAATTTAATATCAATTAATAATATAATATTTGTTTTAAAAACTCTTTTCTGTCAATTTTGACACTATTCAATAGTTGATTTTTGTAAAATCATAGCAGAATTATTACTTCTAAGAAAGTTAATTAAATCAATCCTATCATGTCATATTAACCTATAAAATTACTTTCATTCATAAAAAGTCTCAAATTATATTTATTTGGGTTTTTATAAAATCAATTATTTTAATTTTTCACTATTATGGTAATTATTGCATCATCATTGTGTCATAAATAAATTAAATTATTTAATGTATCCAAATTATAAATAAAATATCATTATGTATGAAATCGTGTTATCTTTCTAATGAATATTTATAGTCGAAAATCCAACAAATATAACCCTATTTAAAAATTGTTTTTCTAATATATATATGCTTGTGTAATTTTTGTAATCATTTTAACATAATTAAAATAAAGTGTCCCTATCACTTAGAAGTGGCTCTATGGTGTCCCAAAATCGACCCAATGATGCCCATGGTCGTACATGTGTCAACCAATAAGGATAGGACACGTTTTAGGGTAATTTGTTATTATTTTAATATTATTTTTTAACCCTAATTTACCGGATTTACCCTTTATCCATGGTAAATAAAATATTTACCGATGTAATTATTCAAAATGTATGAAAATAAAATTTTACTATTTACAGAATTTGAACATCCTGATTACAAATATGGAATCCATTTTCCAAATTCAAAACACAGAAGTGGAAGATATTAATTAAAAATTAATTCTCGTGTTAAAACAAAAAGCGTGTTTTTAAGAGATAATAATTATCAAAATATTAACACTTGTTTATGTCCGGTTCAATTGTGAAATTTTGTCCAATGAACAAAATTGTATTAAATGGTAAAAATATATTCTAAATATACTTTAATACCACTCAAATTCATAATTCATCGCTACTAATTATTATGATAAAAAAGTTGTTTTTAATTCAAATTTAATAATTTTCACTATTCATCAAAATATAAAAGTTATCCGAAAAGTACCAAAATTTTACCCTAGGTTAAATTCGATATTCCAAATCCAAATATGAAGTTAATTTTGAGAGATAAAATTTGTAAAATTGTAAAAAGTAGGTTTTACTATTCATTACGACTAGTTTGATTGGTTGTAGTGTCTGTTAGAACTCGAAGTTGCGTACAACACACGCTACTATATTATTCAAAGAGAAGCGTATTGTGGAAGCTTTGGGTGTTAGATTGTAAATTTTTTTTATGTCCCTATTCTAAGGAATAAATTTATTTAGTCAAATTGAATATATAAATGTTCAAAATATTGGATTTAAAGAGGGTTCACTATTAAAGTTGGTAAAAGTGCATTTTTGAAAAATATTTCTTTTATCTGAAAAAAAGGAATTTTTTCTTACATTATGTCTAAGAAACTCATAATATGGATTATATAATTATAAGTATTATATAAGGTTCAAAATTTAGTTAATACTATTCATAACATCTTTTCAACAGCTTGTTTGGTATGTCATAGTGCACTTGAACTCGGTGTTACGTGTAGTGCATGTTATTGAATTGTTTTGAAGATGTACATACTATGAAATCTTGGGGTGTTACATTCTTCCCTCCTTCAATAAATTGTATCCTCACAATTTGATATTATTCTTCAAAAATAAAGATTTAAAATAGAAAATATCTTTGTGGGAAACCCCACATCAGAAATTTGGTTAATAAAATTTAGTCTTAATAAGAGGAAAAGTGAAATAAAAGGGTCACCACCAAATGATGATCGCGATTACGAGAACATTGGTGGAAATTAGAGACATATAATTGGTGAAAAAAAGTAAATATTTGTAGTTGGTGAATGAGGTCATCAATCTTAAACATGTTTAAAATTGTGGTCCTTAAATTCAGTAATCTATGAGGATTTAAAATGCCATCGATTCAACAAAACATAAGGTATTAGGATAACCCTTTTTTTAATATCCCTTAAATAAAGTATAAGAATTAATTTCTTCATAGAATAAGTGGAGAAGATAAATATATACATGAAATGTATAGTTCCATCTTTTAACTAATTTCTGCCACAAACTCATATTTTACTTTAAAAGATAATAGAACATAAAAAAAATACTCTATTTATCCTATTCATTTGGGGTTAAAAAAATGAATTTATAATTCATCTACTAGACCTTTTTAAAATAAACTACATTATTTAATCTAGTACATCTCGTGGGCCAGTGGTAGGTGATACACCCGTTTCTCCCTTTGGTTGTGGGTTCAAGTATCGCGGCCTTGCCAGTCGCGATGGGTTTCCGCCCGACCTATGGGTTGTCCTTTTATGGAAATCCAAAATTAATCTCAAACTATAATTATCCAAAATACTTCTGTCCAAACTCACAGTCCAATATTTATAAGGAAGGTAAACATAATGTAGATCCTTTTTACCCCGTAATATCATATGAATAACTTCATCATGTATTAATTTAAAATACTGAAACAACCTCAATTACCATAATCCTTATTGATTACCATCATGCTCCCTTATTCCATATAAAATGCTGGATATACTTCATCCATCCAAAAATGTTGTAAACTCCAACAATTATGGAATATACTAATCTTTAATCAGTTTCAAACAGTCAAGAATATCCAATATAATTTACCCAAATCAACCATATCTTATTGCAAAATAAGTACCTCAATATTAGGACCATAATAAGGTTTATATTTCCTTTAACCATGTACTTTCCAAAAAGATTAACTTGCTATAGATTCACATTTCTTAGTACCATAAAATCTAAAATCCTCAATGAAATAGTATTGTAGTACAATCCTTATATACTCCATAATTATTATAACAAGTACATTGTTGATACAACACTCAGATGACATAATAAACATAAGAACTTTAATCATTCCTCTTCATCTATGGTAGTATCATAACATGATTGTTATCCAATAGCATCATTTGCTGCGTAGTCTGATGATAGGTTCATGTAGTGTCCAAACTCCTTGCAAATGAAGCATTGTACATTTGAAACCTATTTTCTTACCCTTGTAGTCACATACATGGCGCCATTTTCCTACACACTTATAAAAAACTCGCATTTCATTCAGGAAAGTTCCAGGGTATTTCTTCCCACAGTTATCACATATGGGGAAATTCTTGTTTTCCCTCTTCCCATTATCCATATTTCTCTCTTCCATCGTTTTCTTCTCTTTCTTACTTTAAAATCCATAGGAATCTGTAAAAACATTAGTTATCTTTTCCACACATGATACTATTTCTTCATATGATGATAATACATGGGAGACTATTTCCCTTCAAAATAATTGCTTAATACCATGATAGTTACGATCCTTCTTACTCTTTGGATCATACGTATTACTGGAGATCACATTCCTTATACTGGCTCCATTTCTATACAATATCATAAACTAGGTCAGTTTATGAATTGCAATGAATAATTCCAAACTTGTAAAATACTTAATGCAAATTGAACAGTTTATGGATATAATCCATAATCATAAAAATGTTTTCTTTGAGTAAGCATATACTCATGAGCCCTTTATAATGGTTTGTATAGAAAATGAGAATTATCCTAAGCATATCCTTCGGGAGTGTTGTAACCAAGAGTGCAGCAAGGCCCGTTGTCATGCACCAGTTCCAGTTGAAGTCTAGCTCAATGCGGTGTTTCGGGTTTTACGCCAAGGTACGTCTGTGTCAGAGCCGCCTCTACCTGCTCGTATCCAGACATGGATGTATTGCTTGGTAAAACTCACAAAATCTCTACAATACCAAAATTCTAGGAACTTCTTCTATACTAATCCTCAAATTCTATCTTAGGGCTATCTTCTCTAATCAGAGTTTATCTAAATCTAGTTTCCAAGGTTATTGCAAAACTTACTCTGATACCAACTGTAATGCCCCGTCCCCAGTTACCCATAGTCGGTGAATTATTTTAATACATTGACATGATTGCAAAGAATCAAGTCCCAAAAGACCGATCAGTTTAGCAGTCTTGGAAAATAGATTACATGCATGAATGTTACATTACACTTCATAACATACAAAAAAAAATAATCCTTTATGAATTCCATTATTCCCTTGTCTTAACCCTGTATATAAATCAAAATATACTTCTTGGAATCCTAGGAAAAATAAAACATAGAAAAGGGGTGAGCTCAAACGCCCAGTAAGGATAATAATATAATGGAAACTTTCATAAATAAGAATAAGAATTTAAGGTAATGTATAACTAAAACAAAAGATTTTTAAACTTGAACTTCAACATAGTATGGAAAAAATAAAATGAAATAATGCCATTTACTTATTCACATGGATATTCTACTAATCGAATAATCACATGAAATATCAATAAACTCTTTCATAATGACGGAATTCATAATTCCAGACTATCATAACCACATAGCCAAGGCCTCGTGCCAAGTCTACAAATAAGATTTTGTCAAGGACTTGTGCCAAGACAGTAGTTTGTCTCATGAGACCTATCGATGCATCGAGGAGCTATAGCGGGCTCCACCCGTCACTTACTAAGTCCAATGCATTCCCATATGAAAAGTTTTAAACATAAAATAAACATTCATATTAAAACTAGCATATGAAATGTCAATATGTTCTCCATAAACCATGAATGGTATAAAAATAACAGATACACAGTAAAATATTTCACCAAAACAAAAATACAATAACAAAGTTTTGTATCATAATAAATCAACTTCAAATAAGCTTAAAATCCATCATAGGATATTGAAATAGATGAAATCAAAACAATTTGAGAGAAATATCTATTTTCTCGAAATCATTGAAAAGTCACACATTTATAAAGGAAGTAATTTAAAAGAGATTATTGAATCAAAGTGTCCCATACAACATTTGAAAATTTTGAAAAGAAATATCATTTCAAAAAATTCATGTCCATATAAATAAATCCTTAAAATCATTTTGAAAACATTGACATTAATTAAAATGATTTAGAAAGATAAATCATTAAAAAAATTAAAATTATGATCTTGATAAAGAGTACTTTTCACAAATTCATAAAATATTAATTTTGAAATCATTTAAAAGTAAAATAATTATAAAATAAAACATTCAATTTGAAAATATTTGTAAAAATCTTGTAAAAGAAGATTTGTTGATTTTATAACGGCGGTAAATAGCCGCACATGTCGTATAAGTTAAAAAAAATACATTTTTACCTTATATTTGTCGAAAAGGTTAAAAGTGCCTTGTTTAGAAAATGGCGGAAAGATTCCTTTCAAAACACATAAGGGTATAAATGACATTAACCCATTTTCTAGTAAATAGTAAAAATGCTTTTAAATACATTTTTAAGGAACATGGATGTGGATGATAAAGTGATCCTAGTAGATAATTACGTATAAACAACATCAGATAATGAATAGATTGGGAAATAAACCCTTACCTTGTACTTTTCCTTGGATGGGGGTAAATTAACCAACTGTATAATGGTGAAATAATTGTTATTAAATTATACACGAATCGTATACATTAATATGATATCATATATGATCTTTTAACTTTTATTTTGTAATAATATCTTAGTATTATCGTCGTTTTGGGCGTTAACATACTCGTTTTCTTTTATATGTTTTGTTATGTAAGCCATGGTTGTCATGGATAGGTTGTATATTATTCATATCCAGAATGATATCATGTCCTTAAAAATTATTTTTAAATCATCAAATGATAATTATACTTTAATGGATAAGATGGTGAATGAATCTCATCGCATTCGTGGATATGGTAGTCCGTATATACGCACAAGCGACAATATCATTCTTTTGATATTAAAATATTATATAATTGGATGGTATATCATATATAAATAATAATTATCATGTTATATTTATTATTTACATTAATTATAAACCATTATTATACCCATCAAAATAATAATATATTGAATAACAATTACACCACGACGTGGAGACGGTAAGGCGTACGTACGCACGTATGGTGACATGTCATTCAAAGGATGGATAGAATACAGAATATGGTTGTACCATATTTATAATAATATTACAGTATATAGGAGATACTGGATTCATTATTTTAGAATGTTAAAAACAATGAAAGAAGAAGTTGATGAAGAAACGATTTTGAAAAAGAGTGGTGAAAACATTACCTCTTCTTCGTGTTATTCCTTTTGATTTGATCAAAAGGGCTCTTAGGTTGGCTTTATGATCAAACTAAGGCCTCTAGGTTGTATTGAGAGATGTTGAGAGGGTATTTGGGCAGGGTTTTACCGAACCAAAATGAATTTTATGTTTGAATTAGTGAGAAGGGGGAGTTCCCTTTTATAAGAGGGGTGAGGGACACCTTTGGAAAAGCTAGAAATATTATTTTATAATAAATTCATTTTCGGTTTATTATGGCTCCAAAGTGGATTATTTAAAGTTTAAGGTCGGTATAGGTCTAAATCCACTCAAAAAATAGGATTTATATTGGATTGGGTTACTATATTAACCTTATATTTAACTATTAACTCTTAGATAATTAGTTTGACACTTACCATGTCACTTTGTATTTTTATATTATATAGTTAATAATCTAACAATATACATTCAAAAGACCCCCCAAGTGGTCCATTAATAATAAACCTATCATTATATGAGTCTCTTGTCCGAATAGTAGATTTTTAGAAATTTAATATCAATTAATAATATAATATTTGTTTTTAAAACTCTTTTATATCAATTTTGACACTATTCAATAGTTGATTTTTGTAAAATCATAACAGAATTATTACTTCTAAAAAAGTTAATTAAATCAATACTAACATGTCATATTAACCTATAAAATTATTTTAATTCATAAAAAATCTCAAATTGTAATTATTTGGGTATTTATAATATCAATTATTTTAATTTTTCACTATTATGGTAATTACTGCATCATCATAGTGTCATAAATAAATTAAATTATTTGATGTCTAAAAATTATAAATAATCTGTAATTATATAGTGAATCATTTTATATTTCTAATTAATATTTATAGTCGAAAATTCTACATATATAACCCTAGGTAAAAAAAAATTTTCGAAAAGATATATGCTTGTGACATTTTTATTTTCATTTTAACATAATTAAAATAAAGTGTCCCTATCACTTTTAAGTGTCTCCATGGGATCCCAAAATCGACCCAAATATTCCCATGGTTGGACATGTATCAACCAATAAGTTTAGGAGACGTTATAGGGTAAATTTTGTTTATTATAATATTATTTTTAACCCTTTTTTACCGGATTTACCCTTTAACCATGGTAAATAATATATTTACCGAAGTACTTATTCACAATGTCTAAAAATAAAATTTTCCTATTTAAACAATTTGAACATCCTAATTCAAAATATGGAATCCATTTTTCCAAATTCAAAACACATAATTGTTAGAAATTAATTTAAAATTAATTCTCGTTGTTAAAACAAAAAACGTGTTTTTAAGAGATAATAACTATCAAAAGATTGACACTTGTTTTTGTCCGATTTAATAGTGAAATTTTGTACAATGAACAAAATTTTATTAAATGGTAACAATATATTCTAAATATACTTTAAAAATACAAAAATTAATAATTTATCAATTCTAATTATTTTGATTAAAAAAGTTGTTTTTAATTAAAATTTAGTAATTTTCACTATTAATCAAAATATAAAAGTTATCCGAAAAGTACCAAAAATGTACCCTAGTATGAATTCGATATTCCAAATCCACATATGAAGTTCATTTTGAGAGATAAAATTTGTAAAATTTTAAAAATAAGGTTTTACTATTCATTACAGCTAGTTTGATTGGTTGTAGTGTGTGGTAGAACTCGAAGTTGCGTACAACACATGCTAGTGTATTATTCAAAGAGAAGCGTACCGTGGAAGCTTGGGGTGTTACACTGTAATTTTTTTATGTCCCCATTCTAAAGAATAAATTTATTAAGTCAAATTGAATATATAAAAGTTTAAAATATTGGATTTAAAAAGGGTTCACTATTAAAGTTGGTAAAAGTGCATTTTTGAAAAATACTTCTTCTATCTGAAAAAAATGAATTTGTTATTACATTATGTCTAAGAAACTCATAATATAAATTCTAAAATTATAAGGATTATATAAGGTTCAAAATTTAGTTAATACTATTCAAAAACTCTTTTGAACGGCTTTTTTGGTAAGTCATAGTGCGCTTGAACTCGGTGTTACGTGTAGTGCAAGTTATTGAATTGTTTTGAAGAAGTACATACTATGAAATCTTGGGGTGTTACATAAATGTCGTACTCCATAGTATCTAGATACTCTAATTCCTATAGAAAAATAAAATAAACTATTTATATTTAATTTTATATAAAATATTTTAAAAAATACATACTAGATACTCTCTATGTGTACTGAATGTACCGCTACTAGCTCGATATGTCACCTCCTCTCTCCCCCGGTTCTTCCATTCGACTAAAGATCACCCCTAATATTTATTACCCCACTAGTGTAAACATAATACATCCCAAATGTGAGATGAAATGTACTCTAGTTGGTGGGATCTACACGACTCATTAAATTTTGTCACTCCTCCTTTCTTAGTGTTGGTTCTTATAAAATTTTGAAAAAACTGTCAGAAACAGTCATGCGTAAACACCTTCTGTGCTGTATGGATAGCATCATGGATGTTATAATTTATTGGATACCATAAAATGTTCAAATTATTTATAATATCAAGTTATTAATCAAAAAAATTTCAAAATAAATATTACATATTTACATATCAACCAATGATTTAACATGTCGAGACGCACGTCAACGATAATCTATTCCACTGTGATCCATGGCTGAGAAAAATAATCCCACATGATATCGATCCCTTTTCTAATATCTACATTTGAAAACCATGAATAAGGAATAAATAAGACAAATTAGTATATATATAAATAAATTAATGAAAGCTAACAAAAATATAGAGCTTTCCATACCTCAGTGCGCATGGATCAAATCCAAGATGTGGAAGTGGCTCGGAGATATGGTCTGGAATCATCAGTCATGACAGAACACACCCCCTCTACATACCCACTGAACATCGAGTGGGCTATGAGTCAGATGATCCAAAAACCCCCTCATCCAAAGGTAGCTCATACATGTGCAACTTGCGAAATAGTTCAGCATCCATCTGAAATAGAAAATGACTATGGTTAGAAGATTGTTGAAAAGAAATATTATATATAGACATGTATTAGTTATAATTATAACTAGAATTTAACTATGTCATTGTCCATATTCATCATCATCTCCATTACTATCAATTTTAATGTTTTTATCTTCCTCCTCAGCATCATCAAATTCAATATTATTTTATGTTTCATCATCTATTGTCATTTCAAATTCATTTGTAACATCATCAACATCATCTTCAATATCAATACTTATTTGCGGGGTGATATCATCAATATTCACGTCCCTTTGTAAAAAAATATGGATTTTGAACTCTCTCTTGAAAACTTTCAATTCCTTCCACTTCACCAGAACAACATTTAGTTTGAGTAAACTGATTTTCTCAAGATATCATTTTTTTATGCTCCACCAATCACTCATGTCTCTTTATTTAGCATAGTACTTTACATAATATATTTTATGTGCCTATTGATCTAGTAAAAATGGTTCATTTACTATATGAAGACATTTCCATTTAATATTGAAGATTCCATGAGTCAGATGAACACGCAAGACTCCACCAGTATCCAACCACAGACATTTCAACATTGTTATGTAATTCTGTCCTAAACATCACAACTGAATAATTTCATCTAGAATTCCATAAAATTCAACTTTAGTTTCCCTGTGATGTGATCCTCTAAAACAAACTCCACTATTCATTGTTTTTTTCACATATGCATGTGTATGAAATCTAAAACCATTCACCACATATGCATTATAATGCATCACCATTTTGGATTGTGGGTTACTCAATTTACCCAGTCACTTATCAAATTCATCAGCTTGTTGAGACACATAAGTATTTTTAAAACATTTATCAATATAATAAATAATAAATAGATTTTATATTCAACCGTAAGTAATTTATGTTACCAGTTTTTTAAACCATTGAGTGAAATTTTTTTGTCTGCGTTCTTCAAGAGGAGCTTCTCTAATTTGTGGAACTTGTTTATTGATATGATTATCATATATCCTAAAAAATTATGTCTACATATTGTAACACAAATTATATAATATGTGATAGAAGTACTCAAAGTAAAAATTATGCCATTTCATTATAGTTGAGCAGAACATATGTATGAGCTCTGTGATCTTCATCATTTGAAATCCAGCTTTCATGAACTCTAACAAAGCCATGATTTGGCAGATTAAAAACTGATAATTTATTTTACATTTCACCATTAATACTCCCATAATTTCTTCTCATGGGATTATGATTTGTGGGATATTCAAATTTAAAATAATGAGAGCATAAAAAAATTCCTCATGAAAATAAGAATAAGTAATTGAACCTTCAACTGATTCTTTGTAATGCAATTTTTTTTAATTTTTGCATGCATCTCTCGAATGGGAACAATAATCATAATTTTACTGGACCTCCATATTTAGATTCATGTGAAAAAAGTAATTTCAGATATTCCACTGACTCAAAGAATGTTTGTGGAACGATTTTTTCCAATTTACATATTATTACAGCAACATCTTCTTCCAGATTTCATAGCACATCGTAGTTTGTATTTGTTGTGTAGTTGTCTCAAAAACATATGATATGCCTATTATCAAATCCCAAACAACAGAATTCAACAAAACTATAAATTGAATCATCATAATTCATTCCATTATAACATGAAAATCATGACATTTTAATATGGTAATATATCCATTCTAAACGCATCTGCCAAAATTGGAAGCATATCCATCTGGATGTCTCAATTCTACAATCCACTGACAACATAATAAGTGACCATATTTTGGATAGTGTATAAGCTGATTTTGGATTCATTAACCTCTATGATCTGAAAATTACAAATAGTTCATGTTCTAGTCACCTAAGAATTTGGGCAAGATCTATTAATTACATTACAGTATCTCTGGTCTTACCTAGTGTATCCAAAACTGTATATAAGAAATTATCAAAATATTTATTCTCCATTTCCATGACATCCAACATGTGGAGGACCAACAAGTCATTCCGATATGGAAGATCCCAAAGAATTCATTGTTTTATCAAATTATATTCATTCCCAAAGCCATGAATTTTATGTTTGTTTATTAATGGACAAAATGTGATTGTAGGTAATGAAAATACCACTGATTATAACTATGTACCTGAGATTATTTTTGGTGGTTCATCTATTTCAATTGTTCCATTTATGAAATGATATTTTTTCATCCAAAAAGGATGATGGGTTGGATGAAATATGTGGAGACAGTCAAAATAGCAAGGTTCTCTTCCATTGATGAGCATAAGGACTGTTTTGTCTTTCATAAAGTAGGGACATGATTTCGGAATATGTGTATTCAAGCTAGATAACATGAAATATTCCATAAAGTCACTAATCATCCACATCAATAAAAATTTTTATATAAAGTTTTCTTTGGAAGTAACATCATATGTACAAACAAACCCACTCTACAATAAATTTAACTCATCAATCAATGGTTTCAAATAAACATCAATATTATTTTACAGATGTTCTAGTATGAATAAGGTCAAAAAGATATAGGGATCCCTCATCAACATCCATGGAGGTAAATTGTACGATGTTATAAAGACAGGCCAACATAAATACTAACTACCATAAGAACCAAACAGACCGAAATCGTCTGTAGAAAGACTCTATCGAATGTTTCAGGGTTCTAAATCAAAATACAGATGCAGACAGTCAAAGTGTTTCCATAAATCACTATCAGATGAATGATTAAATCATTTAACAGTTTAAATCATGGTTTTGTGCCATGACATCATTGATGTTGTGATCTGATACATAAATAAACGATGCATCTTGGGTATAAGGGGGAAATATTTCAACTGTTTTACTATAATCGATCCAGACATCCCCGGTTGATCTTGTTTATACCTACATTGTCCACATGTGGGTAAACTATAAATCAAATAATTTTCACCAGAATATTAGAAGCAACCATTTGGACATGCATGAATCTTTTGATAAATAATCCCCAGATTATGAACCAACCTCTTGGTCACATAGTAATTTGTAGGCAACACATTTCCATCAGGTAACAGTGTTTTAACCAAAGAAAATATCTGATCAAAATAGTTGTTTAACATTAAATTAACAGATTTAATAAACAAAATTTTTGGAACTATTTCTATTTTGCTTATTTGACAGCTAGGATATAATGCATCCTCAACAAACCTCAACAACTCATAAAATTAAGATGGTTCCAACTCAGGAGTTAAATTAATAAAATCACGAGTTTCATTTTGTTTAATAGAGTGACCTACAACATCATCTACTAAGTTTTGAAACTGTGATATATCTGGAATCAAGTTATCAATATCTTCTCTAGAACGGCGTTCTCCATGTTGATACCACAAAACATAATCTGTTTGAGAACCAAACAACAATAGATAACCCCCAACCTTTCCAAATTTGTCAGATGTTTTCAGATATCATTTTTAACAAGGAAATAGTATTGTTCCATCTAAAAACTATTCTAGTTTTCATGATGAAAATGATAAGAAAGCTTCTACATCGTCAATATGTACAATATTTAAACCATAATTGTTTGGATTTCTATGTTGATTTACCCAAGAACGATCATCTAAAAATCCCTGTTTTCAACTTCATTTTTCCATATTTTTCTACAAAATATAAAATCATTACTGTTTTTGAATAATTTGAAATTATAGAAAGATCATCTGAAAAAAAAGATAAACAATTACAACAACTTTTTCATAATTACCATTACTTACCATTACTATTTTTAAATAATTGTTACTAATTATTACTATTTAATTCTTACTAATTATAACTAATTGTTACCAATTGTTTCTAATTTTCACAATTTAATTGTTTCTAATTATTACAAATTATTACAAAATGTTAAAAATTCTTACATATTCTTAAAAAATTTACATATTCTTACAAATAATTATGAATTATTACAAATTATTAGAAATTCTTACAAATTCTTACAAATTATTACAAATTATTACAAATTATTAAAAATTATTACAAATATTACTAATTATTACAAATATTAAAAATTATTCCATTTATTGATATTTATTACAATTTATTTCTAGTTAATACTATTTATTACAATTTATTACTATTTATTATTATTAATTACTATTTATGACTATTTATTACAATTTTTTTATATTTCTTACTATTTATTACTAATTAGTACTTATTATTCCTAATTATTGTTAATTAATCCTAACTATTTCTAATTATTCTTATTTATTTCTACTTATTCCTATTTATTTCTTATTATTCTTTATTATTCATAATTATTTATTTTCAATAATTTCTTAATAATAAATTATTCCTAATTATTTGTAATTATTCATAATTATTAATAATTATTCCTAATTATTCCTAATTATTCCTAATTATTCTTAATTATTTTTAATTATTCCTCATTATTCTTAATTATTCTTAATTATTCTTAATTATTCCTATTTATGCCTATTTATTCCTGTTTATTCTTATTTATTCTTATTTATTCCTAATTATTCCTAATTATTCCTATATATTCTTATTTATTCCGATCTATTACTATTTATTTCTATTTTTTACTATTTTCTACTAATTTTTAATATTTATATTACAATTTATGTTACTATTTATATTACTATATATTACTAATGATATTAATAAATATATTATTAAATATATTAATAATTATATTTCAAAATATATTTCTAATTATTTCTAATTATTCATAATTATTTCTAATTATTCATAACTATTCATAATTATTACTAATTATACCTATTTATTACTATTTATTTATATTCATTCCTATTTATTCCTATTTATTAGTATTTATTCGTATTTATTACTATTTGTTCCTATTTATTCCTATTTATTACTATTTATTACTATTTAGTCCTATTTATTATTATTTATTACTATTTATTACTATTTATTACTATTTATTACTATTTATTACTATTTATTACTATATATTACTATTTATTACTAATTATTACTAATAATTAATAATTATTACTAATTATTACTAATAATACCTAATTATTACAGTTTATTACAATTTATTACAATTTGTTACTAATTTTTACTAATTATTTCTAATTATTACTCATTATTACTAATTATTACTAATTATTTCTAATTATTACTATTTATTACTATTTATTACTATTTATTACTATTTATTACTATTTATTACTATTTATTTCTTATATTTCTAATTATATTTCTAATTATTTTCCAAATTATATTCCTAATTATATTCCTAATTATACTCCTAATTATTTCTAATTATTCCTAATTATTCCCAATTATTTTAATTATTCCCAATTATTCATAATTATTCCCTATTGTTCCTAATTATTCTTAATTATTTCGAATTATTCATAATTATTCATATTTATTCATAAATATTTTTAATTGTTCTCATTTATTCATATATAATTCTATTTAGTCCAATATATTCTTATTTATTCCTATTTATTTTTTTATTCCAATTTATTATTATTTATTGCTATTTTCTACTATTTTTTCTATTTATAATTATTTATTACTATTTATTACTATTCATTGTTATTTATTACTATTTATTACTAATTATTACTCTTTATTACTAATTATTACTATTTATTAATATTTATAAATATTTATTACTATTTCTTACTATTTGTTACTATTTATTACTATTTATTACTATTTATTACTATTTATTTCTATTAATTACTATTAATTACTATTTATTATTATTTATTACTAATTATTACTAATTATTACCAATTATTTCTATTTATTACTTTTTCTTACTATATATTACTAATTATTACTAATTATTACAATTTGTTACTATTTATTAGTAATTATTACTATTTATTATAATTTATTACTATTTATTACTAGTTATTACTATTTATTACTATTTATTAGGATTTATTGCTATTTATTGCTATTTATTTCTTTCTATTACTATTTATTACTAGTCATTGTTAATTATTACTATTTATTGCAAATTATTTACTCACAGTTATTCTTAATTTTTCTTAATTATTCTTAATTATTCATATTTATTACTCATTATTTCTATTTGTTACTAATTATTCCTAATTTTTACTAATTATTCTTATTTATTACTAATTATTTATATTTATTACTAATTATTCATATTTATTACAAATTATTACAAATTATACCGAATTATTCCTAATTATTCCTATTTATTACTAATTATTCATATTTGTTTACTAATTATTCATATTTATTAGTAATTATTCCTATTAATTAGAAATTATTCTATTTGTGACTAATTATTCCTCTTTATTACTAATTACCTGTAATTATTACTAATTAAAAATAACAATTACTATTTAACATTAGTTGATATTAATAACAACAATTTACGACTACTAATTACTAATTACAAGTATTTATTATTATACAATACAAATTTTCATTAATAATTCATAATTATTACAAAGTGTTAATTATAATAAATTATTCAGAATATGTACTAATAATTTAAATTTATTGTTGAAAATAAATAGTGATAACAAATCAATTTAAATCTAATTTAATTAGAACTAATTAACAATAATTATAATTAACATATAAAATGAAATAAACAATAAATAAAATAAAATATAAATACCTTAAACATGATCTCCTATTGATATAATCGACTTCACATCTTCTCTGTAAAAAAACAAACTCAACGAAATTTTCACTCTAAAAAACCGAGTTTAGAGAATGATAGGAAATAAGAATTGAGGGGAAGAGAAACAAAAACCGAAAGGTATATATAGGTTAGATTAGTTGTGACGTGACTTCTTGCGATAGAAATATCTTCACAAAGGTTCTTTTTACTACAAGGCTCGTCGGAAATAACTTTTCTCGCATTAATTATTATTGACGGTTAAAAGAGTATTTGCAACAGGGATCATCTCAAAAAGTGACATGTCGACAAAGTTTTTGTGACGAGACGACATCCGGTCACAAAAACCCATTTACCAATGCTGGTATTTTCAACAGGGCTCGTTGCAAATATCCTTCGACCAACTCACTATTTCAGACTGGGGAATTCCCTCATTGAAAATAACCTTCCCGGGCTTCAGCGCGCATCCCGCGGCAAACCTCAGAATAATTTTTGCGACGGCACCCCAAATCCATTCGCAGGTAACAAGTTATTTGTGATGGGTTGAACCCCCCATCACAAATACCCTCTGGGGTGGACTATTTGTGAGGTAAATTAATCCCATGGAAAATAACACATCACAAATTCGTTTTTTTCCCATAGTGAAAGAGATAACGAACATTGAAATCTCAGGGTGTTAAAAACCGAGTCATCATCGACTGAATATTATCCTAAAGTCCCATCTAAATCATTATATCTATAAGGTTATAATTGGAAATAAGATAAAATGGTGAGTTCACTAACCTAGTAGAATTAGTGGAATAATCTGAAACTATATGCTCCCCAAGATAGATGGATATATCCTCTTATATATTTTCCAGATTACATGTGTTAGGATAGAACTACCTTTCAAAATTCATTTTCATGTACACAAGAGTATGATAATACTAAAAATTATATTTCATGATGTACACTAGTAGAAAAAAGGTCTTTAACCTCGATTTTTTTTATTTTTTTCGTCGGTTTTTAACCGACGTTGAAGTCGCAAACGTAAAAAATGTGACTTTTTACGTCGTTTTTTGTAATCTGACCCCAAAAACAAATTTCATTTGTTTTTTAGTGTCGGTTTTGTAAAAAATCGAGGCCAAATAAACTCTTCCGTGTCATTTTTGGCGTCAGTTTCCATAAAAAACGACGCTAAAAAGTTGAAATAATAGTTTCGGCGTCGGTTCTTGAAAAAAAAAACAAAGCCATAAATGGAAAAAACATATTTTTGGTGTCGGTTTTTACAAAAACCGATGCCAAAAAGTAATTTTTTCTTCTCCTATTTTTTATAGAATTTCCTAATCTTCGATTTGACAGTTTATGGAGGTAAAACAGAGTTACATATCAAAAGTTATGGCCATCAGAAGTTGAACAAGTCAAAGTTTCTATTGATACAACATGTTTTAAAGAAAACATGATAAAAATGAATTAAAATCACATACAACAAATGATATAAAATATACATAATACTTCAATAAAAATTCAATTGTTTTTGGATCTTCCATTGAAATTATATGTTGTTTATCATCATTTATATTATATTTAGTGTAGAACTCATGCGATAATGAAAACGACGATCGATAATTAAACTTACACCAAGCTTGGTAAATCTCATACGAATGTTTTGTATTTTTAACTCGATAATAAAAGTAAATAATAATTATATGAAATCGAATCGAGTTTCTTAGAAATTAAGGACATTAATAATTAAGAAAATAAATGAATAGAATAAGTACCGTATTCAAATTAACGATTGATGTCGCGCTGAAAACATGATGAACCGAAGAGAATGAAAATTATGAATGAAGGAGAAAGGGATTTATATATAGTAAAAGAAAATATTGTTGATTTCCTCATATGAAAATGTAGGAGGGATTTAAAAATGTTAAACGCGCGTTGTGAAAAAAATTTAAATTCTGATCCCGCGTATTGGTGAATACTATTTGGCATCGGTTTTTAAATAAACCGATGAAAAAAAGAAAAAAAAATATATGTTTCGCATATTTTTTTTTCAAAACCGCCGCAAAAAGTTAAAAAAAAGTTTCCACGTCGGTTATTAAATAAACCGACGCGAAAAACATAAAAACATTTTTTGCATCGTTTTTTTTTTCAAAATCGATGCGAATATCAAAAAAAAATTGGTGTCGTTTTTTAAGAAAACCGACGCCAAAACAAATAAAAATTACCATGTTTTAGAAAATTCCTTAAGCTTTGGTTTGACTGGTCGTGGAGCTAAAATGAACATACGGATTAATAGTTATGGCCTTTCAAAGTTGGATTTAATGAAGACTTCTTTTAGAGAAGATCAAATTCCAACATACATAACATTTGATCCGTAACTCCGTTTTGGCTCCATGACCAGTAAAATCAAAGCTTAGGAAATTATCTATAGGACTGTAAATTGTTTATCAAATTTTTGGTGTCGGTTTTTATGAAAACCCACGCGAAATGTAAAATAAAATTATTTTTGGCATTGGTTTTTTTCAAAACAGACGCAACAATCACTTTTTTTTTGCGTCAGTTTTTATGAAAACCGACGCCAAAACATAAAAAAATAACAAGTTTTATAGAATCCCTTAAGCATCGATTTGACTAGTCTTGGAGGTAAAATGGAGTTACTGATTAAAAGTTATGGCCTTTCAATGTTGGACTTAATTAAGACTTCTTTTAGAGAAGATTAACTTCGAACATCCATAACATTTGATCTGTAACTCCATTTTTTCTCCATGACCAGTCAAATCAAAGCTTAGGGAATTATCTATAGGACTGTATTTGTTTTTAATTTTTTGGCGTCTGTTTTTATAAAAACCTACATCTGAACGTTTTTTTATTTTTTCACATCGGTTTTTAAAAAAACCGACGGCAAACATTTTTTTTTATTTTTTTGCGTCAGTTTTTAAAAAAACCGACGCAAAAAATTCTCCGCAAAAATATTTTACGCCGGTTTATAAGAAACCGACGCCAAATTGACGACGTTAAAAATGATTTTTATACTAGTTGTAATACAAAAATCTCCATCCTAATCTTACAAGATGATATTTTGAAAATATCACCATAGATTCCATTCTACCTTTCAAGAATTGATTGATAGTTTTAATCCCCTCTACCCATTCTTCAGATTCCTAGAGTCCCCTGTCAGCGTGGAAGATGAGTGAATTATGTTTTTTATATTATAATCTTTAACTCTAACGCATCCCTCCTATCCAATACCAACATGTCCCAGAGTCTATATTGGATGTTGGATGGATTATTCTTTTCCCAAAATAAAGGCCCTCCAATGTATTTTTCTATAAAACATTTATTTAATATTAATTTCTAAATTAGAGAAAATATCTTCTAGGTGTAATTTTATAATAAACACAAGACAAATTCTAATCAGCTAATTATCAAATTCCAAAATCATAATTCAATCATTAAGACTCCATATCAACACCAGTAGATATTAATAATAAATAATATCTGATGGTTCATAAGAACGAAAGGCCAAACTTGAAAAATGAAATGATATATGTAAACAAATTTCAAAATAATATCATTCATATTACCATCAATATATGTGTAAATCATAGAAAAACAATGAACTCACCACCCATGAAAACATGGGGTCACACATAGAAGTGAGGTAGACAATTTCCTTATATCAGATACTACTATAATTTTAATGGTAGAATATCATATCTACAGAATTCATTAAACAGATCACATAACGTACCATACAAATTATGAATCTTTGTCTCCTCTGATACCCTAATGGCCCGAAGGCCTTCCATTTTAATTTATTTTTTTTCGTAACCGGCCTTTCAAGGGATGAGGGGGAATCCTTTTAAGGAGCGTAGGCTAAGAGATTACATGGCCCGTAGGCTTATCAGATTATATGACCTGAAGGTCTTAGGGAATTCAACCAGACTATCTACAAAGAACTACCCCTCCCTAGAATCTGCATCAAGATAGTTTCTCTCCATCTTCTCATGGCCTTCTAGTTAGGCATCCTGTGAAAGCATAGGCTGGTCTTGATGGCATAGTTATACGATATCATTCTTAAAAATCTATTTGGTTCTTCTCTAGTGAGTGCACCTGGTTGGAATCCTCTTATGGGGTTTCTCTTTTTTTATAGTGTTTCTGGGGCAACAACATATCTCCCGAAGGTCTTGAGGTAGCCCTAGGCCTTAAAGGTGGCATGAAATCCCTATTAACACAATGTCTTGGGAGGATTGAAATCCTTAAGGACTCCAAACCCAAATCGGTGGGCCAAGGTGAATAATTCTAGCTGCTAAAGTACCGATTAGTACCAGATACAGTAACTGCTACAGGTCCTGCTACAGTAAACTCATAGTGTATAGTCTGCTATAGTACGTGTACAGTGTACAGTTCTTCTACATTACCTGTATAGTGTACAGTTCTACTATAGTATAGCACAATGTACAGTCTGCTATAGTACTGCAATAGTTCCGGCTTCAGTTCCTGCTCCAGTCCTTGCTACAGTTCCAGCTACAATACCTGTTATAGTACTCCGTAAATATGCCTCTACATGGTTTTGAACCTAGGTCTTATGGATGCACATAAGGATACCTCACCAACTGCGCTGAGGCTCCTGTGCGGCTCCTCTGATACCAATTTTCAACAAACTATCATATATTAATAAGACATTCTATGAATAATTTTCTGTATAAGATGAGGTGGAATGAAGCATCCAAGAAGTATCATGTATCACATAATGATGTCAAATCATTTGAGTAATCCATCTAAAAAAATGGTACAACCACAAATCATAAAAAATCATCCAAAAAAGGAGAAATTGATAACATGAAAAAAACTAAAAGAAGACTAAAAAACCTCTATTTGGCCACATTTCACAACCAAAATATACAACTCCCTCGTCGAATAAAACCAAGAGATGAATGTGTACTAAATGACACCTTTAACTTATCTTATAACCTATATAACAACATCTGAAAATCAATAAATTAAAATTTGATGTGTCTAATTATAAATCCTTGTAAAATTTCACCAATGAGTGAATTTATATTTTAATATCCTGAAAAATGATATCTCAATCATTAAACTAAATCCTTATAATAATATTTTCATAAGACAAAACATTCTTTTAAATGATACATAGGTTTTTCATAAAATCACTCATTTTCCTCAAAAACTGTTAATAACTGATATACATAAATGAATAAATTTTATTGTTAAAACCCATCCATGGATATACCAATTGATATAAAATTGAGAAACCCGAAAAAATAATTACACCATAATGTGTTTAACCAAGAATAATTGGAAAAAATTAGAATTTTTTGTAAATTCTATTGGAACATATACTCTAACATAAGATAAATCAATATTCTAATGATTAAATGAATCAATAAGAGTGTATGTTTTGTAATATTCTATTTTTCTCAAAACTCTTGTGGTATAACAGAAAATAAGTCTTTAAATTATATTTCCTAGTGCAATAAATGATTCCAATGTGATATATCTTTAAAAATAATACAAAAAACATGATATGTATTTAAAATATTTAATTCATGGAAATATTTATCATACACTAAAAAATATATTTTCTTAATAAAAACATTAAAAAAATTAAAATGATGAGAAATCCATGATCAATGAAAACCCACACTAAAACTTCTCTTTCAGAATAAAATATGACAATGATAAAAAAAACCATCATTTAAATAAAAAACCATTGTGTTTTGGAAATAACAGAAAATAATCTTGAGTTAGAACATTTGTATAGAGACAACTACCTCAACAATAACCATAAACTACATAGAATTTATCTCCAAAAATACATGGGGTTGACCTAATCAAAAATCTATCAATGTATTTTAAAACCTTTCATAGGATCCAATAGTTCTAGAGTGAATCAAAGAAGAATAAGATATTCTCTAGGATATTAGGATTTTATTTTATGTATAAATAATAAAATACCATATAATAACCATAAAGAATGCAGTGTAGAAAGAGGCTAACAAAGATGAGAACAATATGTAATGCAAGGGTCCACACTCCAACCCATCAATTCAAAAATGATTCCACAAAGAATGGTGATGATCCAATTTTCTAGTATATGATACTATAGTGAATGTGAAACCACCACACGTTATATCCCCACATTAAAACATAGTGAAATAACATAGGTTACCTCTATGATTTAGGGGTACTGATTTCAAAATAACAATCCAAACTCACCCATACATGACTCCTTGCCATTGCCTCTTCTAATACGTTGTAGTTCTAAACAAAAAAGAATAAATAAAACATGTCCAAAACCCCATGAAACAACAAGGATGAATATTATAATTACTCTAATAGTCATCATATTGGACTCACTGATGCATCCATGTCATCCATGGCGGAGTACCCTCTATAATTATCAAAGAACTCTATATCACCAGAAAAATAATCATAACACAATGTAACAGTCAAAGTCATTTAGATGTTAATCATACTGAACACAAATGCCATTTCTATTAATCCCGAAACAATTTAAAAAGGTTTAGGCGAAAATAATTAAACAATTTGAGAATAACACATAGTGGACTCAATTAGATGAATCATCAAAACTACTAATTTCAAGGAAACTATCATAATTCAATAAATAAAAAATTTATTTTTCAACCCTCTTTTTATTGGTGGAAACTGATGAGGTAAAATAAATTTGATGAAAATTACAATATTATTCATAATTCATATTAATCATTATAAGGAAATTATTTATATAACATTTAGACTATAATTAATAAATAATAAATCATATAAATGAAACATTTATAATAATATGTAATTTGTGTCAATATATTTTAAATCAGGCCATGAAGAAACTTATGAAATTTGAAATATTGAAATTTAAAATAATTAAAATAGGTGCAATGAAAATTAAAATCAATATAAATGATTAAAATAATAGTACATATATGATTTCTCAAATAATAACCATATACACGATATAAATTAAATTTCTTTCATAGTATCTAAAATGACTCAATGAGAAGAAATTGATTGGGAAAACTATACCTCATTAATAAATAATTATGAAATTTCAACAGATTCAATGAATAACTAAAATAAAATAATTAAATAAATATTCGAGAATAGTATTCTTAACAATTACCATTTGTACCCATTATTTAAAATCATTCAATTGATATTTTTAGTTGTTAGTTTCTACCCTTTTCAATACCATGTTTATGAAATTATTATTTTATTGATCTGGTTCCATTAAACCGGTCTTGGTATATATACATTTTAAATGTTCAATAATTTATTAAATATAAATAAACATACCAAATATTTTAACTTATTTTTATAAATGTATCAATTCAATCTATAGAAATTATTATTTCAAACCCTATTGGCGAAATCATTGATGTTAATATTTCAATTATGTCTAATTAATGAATGTTGTTTTATGAATTAATGATTTTCTTATAGATTTAACCATAGAATAACTAAATATGAAAATTAGTAAATATATATTTATTATTCATGTAAATACTTTATTCATAGTTTTTCATGATTCAAATGCATAACATTAGTTCGAATAAGTTTTCTAGAATAACCAAACATGACCCCACCATTATTAATAGATTCTTCTAGGGTAGCATAGTTTTAATATCCTTATAAAAGAAGCATAAAGACATTATATAGTTTCGATGATTGTGATATATTATCATTGTACTAATTAATAATGATATGATATTTTATATATGAATAATACATATAACGAAACAATCATCTACCTCACTGATAATTGTTTTTATGTTATTTGAAAAAAATAATCATTTTTTATTCATATTGGGAACTGGTTATAAATGTTTCTATAAAAAATACTTAATGTTATCATCAATATCAAATTTATAGTGTTATCTATAAATATTGACAATCAATTTACAGTTAAAATAAAATTTAAAACGAAAATAAATCATTATATAGAGATAGTAGTTCCAACATTTTCATGGTTTATGATTTCATTTTACATAAAATTGGATAAATTAGTAATGGGGTTTGTGGTTTTATAATAAAAAAATTATATAAATATCATAATAAATTACTAAAATATGCTTTTATAAAACCCTTTTATTTTTTATGTAAAAGAATACATGGTGTGACTTTGGGTGGTAGATTACACTATGAAAATACTAGGGATTCATTTTTAATAATAGAGTATTGAAATTGTGACTAATGAAGACATGAATAGTATAATATCATATACTAAAATAGTATTGATCATTTTTATAAATAGGTATACGATAATTAATTTTTCGAATGATAGGTATAAATGCAGTATGACAAGTGAAACAAAATACATACATTTAGAAAATTTAGATTTAAATGAATGATCCCTTGATATACATGAAACATAAAGAACAATTGTGAATAGTAGATCAATATAATGATTAATTATTATTGGATATGGAAAAGGAGGAATATTTTCAATAGATATCAGATTTTTTGGAGTCCCATGAAGGGTGGATGAGATGAAACATGTATAAGTGATGAGATTGAAATGATTTTAAATATTTAAATATAATTTAATTATATTAAATGATAACAATTCAATGTGACTATGAAAGGAGGCAATAATTTTGTCAAAAATTGATATGATAGATCTACAACTCATCCACTAAATAGTAAACATGATTTTATCATGTTTAAATTTCGTTACTCTTTGAATTATTACATTTTTAATTTTAGCTTCGATAATAATTACTAGTTTTTACATATTCTAAAACAATTATTTTGGATAAAATAAAGTGTAATATATTTTATAATGTTTTTAAAATGAATATGAATTATAATAAAATTTTATTTTGAATAAACTAAAAAATTTCCTAATAGTTATTTTTATAATATAAATATATCATGTTTTATATTTTTAGAAATTATCACTAATGTTCTAAAATAACCAAAAAAGATTTTGGAAGTAATAACCATATTTTTTAAATTATAAAATCCAATATAATTCCTTTTCACAATAAAAAATCATTCACATATTTAAAGTTCATATATATATATATATAGTTATAATGACATAATAGTCATGTTATTTGTAAAAACTATATTTTTTATAATTTACATAAAAATAAATTCTTTTTAAAAATTCCATAAATTTATAATAATTATATATAAAAAATAAAAAATATTATTTAACATTTTTTAATAATGAAAAAATTTTAAAAAAATTTTAATATTTAAATAAAACTATAAAAATATTTTAATGTTCATTATATGTGAATATATATTTTTTAAATTTTGTTTAATGAATATTCATATTTTTTATCAACTAATAATTTATGTATTGGTATAATTTTTCCATATTATTAATATATTTAATCCTGATAATTCCAATTTCGATAAAAAACACCAAATTTTGGATAATATATATTTTTGGAATAAAATTATTTACATTTTCTATTGGGATTTTCTAATTGAATTTTAATATCATTAAATGTATCCATTATCTTGTTACAATAATTATATATATATATATATATTTATCTAATATTAACTTTATTTAACTCAAAGTATAGGTTTTTATGGTCAAAAAAAATATGAGTATTGATTTAGTTCATCTTTTTTATTATAGTGAAAGTTATTGAACACATTGACTTCAATAAAGGGAATGAAATATTAAAATATTGTATGAATAACTTCTCCCCTGGAATTAATTCCCCCCCCCCCAATTTTTTTTTACATTTATGAATATATGTGACGGTATTCTTAACAAATTATTTATTCTAATGATATATTCTAATGTGGCATCTACTTTACTATCTTAGTTTGTATGAAGTTACTTATCATTGTTCAAATAAATGTATACAATCATGAAATGATATATTCATTTATGTATGCACATTATTCATATATTAAACATAACATAGTTTTCCCAAAACCATTTGAATCTCTATGACATTAAACCACATTGATATCATATATTATTTAAAAAATTCCCTCTAATAATTATCCCTGAAATGTATTAATCAATCATTAGTAATATCATGAACTACATAAAATATATCTTATTTAAAAACATTTGATAATATTTGTTATAGTATAATTTTTTACATTGTTTATAAATAAATAATAAATTACTGTAACATCAAACTCATTTTTCTCAATTTTAATCAACGCATTATTTACTCACTATCATGTGTATTAAAAATAAAAACATATTTATCCCTGAAACATGTGTTTTTAAAAAATTTACATTAAGATATTAAATTTTTCTAAAATAATTTATGTAGGATAATAATAAAATTTATTTTATGATTTAAAACCATTAATTTAATATTACTGAGGTTCAATCCTCAATTGTTTAACATAATCATGGAGATAAATTTGTATAAATAAAATTTCATCGATAAATATCACATGACTCAAGTATTTAAGAGAATTGAAATTTATGTTCTATTATGATATCTTCCTCACAACCATATGTAATTATATGAAACTATAATTTTCTATAATAACAGGAATAAAATAAATTGATCAACCATTCAAAAATTCATTTATATTAAGAATTACTACGTTGTGGTTATGGGATACATAACTTTTTTAAATTTGTTTTTTAAACATATTAAAAAAATACTAAAATAAAAATTCTAATTAATAAAAACAAATATATATATATATATATATATCATCCCTTATGTCAACATTGATTTTACAATTTCAAAATCTCAAATCAACCTATGACTCCATTTATACAATCATTAGTTATCCATTATTCTTTTCTACTAGTTTATCGAACAGAATTAGTTAAATTATTTTTTAAATCCATCAAATCATTCAATTGTGCAAAAATGTAAAAAATATCATAAAACACAAGATTTTATAAGTATTTGTATTGTTTGTCCACATTTATCACTATAAAATGATCATGTTAATATTCAATATGGATTTATCATTATTATTACTCCAAGTTATTATTGTTCCATGGAATGAAACAACTATTATGATCCTTATATGGATGTAACATCTACTAATACCATATACTAAAAACATCTAAAAATTTAAGGCAATTGTCTAATACAAAAGTTTCTCTCATAGAAAAATCAATTTTATTCTCACTAATGTTCAATTTTCATATGACCCAAATAAAATGTTCATATTTCCATATAATTAAATCATATAATATCCCAACATAATTATCTATAAAAACGAGATTCTGATCAACCTAAAATTATCAACAGTTAGATTATCCACAAGATATATAAAAATCTCTACAGATATATAAACCTTTCTATTGATGCCAAATGTGACACACCATACACACATAATCTAATATAGTTCCCCAAAAAAATACCTGAAATAATCTATTTTCTACCAGATATAAAATAATTTATATAACCCTCCATAACTAAAAAATAAGATAATATTATTTCATATCATACATTTCAGGGATCAAACTAGGATAAGATCAATAAAAATCAGGACACATCATATACTAATAAATACCATGATCATTTTATCACGGAGTAATTTTTCACTCTATAAAAAACTATATAATCTCTATTGACTCATAAACATCTCCAAAAATTTCATCCCCAAATTATTTCCTTTAAAACATGTCATAATAATAACATTAAACAAGAAAATATGGAAATATACACATTAGAAGGGTTGATCTAAGCCAATATATAAAGGAATATATAAAACAAATGTAATAATAGAATAAAATTTTTATAAATATTATAGATTGAATAAGTGAAAAACATGAAGACATTATTTATTTTAATATGACAGAATTCTATATCAATGAAAATAAGTGGTTACATACATATTGATAATACTAATATTTTTATTAATAAAGAATAAATCCATCCATTAAAAATCTACATTAAAGGATATTTCTTAAGAAATTATCCTAATATGGATAGACGTAAAATAAAAAATTGTTTTTTTCTACTAGTACTAGTCAATACATAAAATACATCATTAATTATAATCCCACCATTTACCTTATTATTCGTAATAAAATCACTATATGATTTATTAAAACAATACATATTATTACCTATATAACCCTTAGTCGAAAAAATCAATGCTATATATATATTTAAAAAAATTGAATACTTATACATGTATAAATATCATTATTATTAAAAAATCATTATAAATGTCAAGACATTTCATCATTTTGATAAAATAGATAAAATTATCATATCTTATCATGAGAGAGAAGGTGGATGGTGAGAAAATAGATAGTAAATATTCAAATAATCATACTTATCAGAATAAAAATATATAGAATACATATAAATTTTCACATTTTAATATAATTAGATTCATTCCATGTGAACATAATGAAATCATTATTATATAAAATTTGATGATTTCATATTAAAGAGTGTTGAGTAAATTAATAAGTCAATAATAGAATATAATTATCATTAGCCATTTAGAGAATGTTAGTAGATTTTTTAAAAATAAATATCTTATATATCATTGAGGAAACATAAGATGGTGTTGACATTAAGGAAAAATACCCTATAAAATTTATTTCATCAAATGATAGAATAAAATGTGTAATCATAAATTTAATTATGTGATATTAAGATTTTATTCCTAAAAATAACAATATATATATAAAGTAACAAATTTGGGAAAATTATCACTAATAATGGAAACCCATTAAAAATGATAATGTATATATAAGAAAAAACATAAATGATCTTTTAGAAATAATTTCTAAAATTGATGTAACATAAAAATTCACATTTGGTGTTCATGGGTACATTTTGAATAGGTTATTTGAAATTATATGAAAATGATATCATTTATAAAGAATATATAATATTTATTCATATAAATTTAATGATATATATCTAAATTAAATTTTTAGGGGATGAAAAACATGTGAAAATGATAGAAAACACCCAATTTTTTAATATTTTCATTATAATGATATTTAGAAATGAAATTTTAAAAAAAAATTAACTCCAAAACAAAATAATTTCCATAAATAGGATGAAAAAATAAATATTATGAAATATAAATATTTTATAACCCATTAATGGTTAATTATTATTCATCATGATAAATTATAACTCAATGAAATTAGATATGTGGTATCAATATGACATAATGTTAAAAAACGTCAAGAGGTAAGAAATAAATAATATCGGGGTTCAAGATTTAACAATATAAATAAGATAAAATAAAATATAAATATGTTAAAGGTTATACAAAAACCAAATTATTTTTTCAATGGAATGATTATAACTCAATGTAAGAAAATTGAGTTAATAATAATTTTTATGGTTGGGGTTACCTTGATGTAAAAACATTTGATGAAAATAAAATGATTTGGAAAATTATATCTCTTTGTTTATAAATAAATAGAATATTAAAAATTAATTTAATATTAAGTTAATATAAAATCATATTATGGGTCATGGTGTATAACATTTATCCTAACCCAATGAATCATATTTGTGACAATTAAATGAAATAAAATAAAAGAAAATTCAATGAAAACCTTCATGAAATTAAGGGATTGAAATTGAATGAAAAATGAAATGATGGAAATAGATTTCATTATATGATATCTACAATATGATTTATATACAAAAGATATATTATATTAATTTTAAAATAAAAAATATTAGTAGAATATAAGAATATGAGTTGAAAACCATTACCTCAGTTTTGAATCATTATCCACATGAATATAACTTCTCAAATATATAAGTTAAATTAATTATATAAAAATGCATGAAACCTAATGATAAAAATAAGAAATTTTACAAAAATTTTATAACAATTTTATGCAAATATATATTTATGAGTATACATATTTTCAACAATGGGTTTAAGTAATCTTTTTAGATATGATATAGTCTCATAAATGTTGTTTTGGAATATTTTTTCCATGATATATAACTCTATGAACCTATATTGTATGCTAATATTTTTTTTATATTTAATAAATTATAATCCCATTCCTTCTTATATTTTTTAAAAACCATGATGATTATTTATGTGAAAATAATTATTATGTGAATCGTGAAAAATTATAAGTGTTTTCTTAAATAATAATTTAAATTTTTTATATATAATTTTTCAACTAAAAATAATACAGTATTTTAAATTAATATCAAATAATAAAATTTAATATGTTCTCATATCCATCCACTAAATAAATTCATATTATTGTGCACGTTCATGGATAAACTGAAAAAAATGAACCAATTTTGACTAATATATGACTACATAGTTTCTAGTTATAATATCATTTTGAGAAAAAATGATGTTTTTTTGGTTTTATTAGTGTGATATATTTAATTATTAGTTAATTAATAAGTTAATAAAACTTATATATTGTAATTACGTAAAACAAATATTTCATTTTACATTTATATATCATGTTTTAAATTATTTAATTAACAATAATTGTTTATTTTTAATATGCATCATAGGTTATAAAATTGTCCATTATATAACAATAATGATCTCATAAAATTTATATTTATCCCTTAATGTCATTCACATGATATTCCTTATAACTCCACAATGTATTGAAAAAATAGCTCAATCATTTCATTGTAATTTTAGTCTACATGTACGGATGGATGATAATTTAGTTTTCAATATAACAAGTTAAAATATCTACCAGTTCATTAATTGAAAGTACTAATAATTTTATATATATCATAAATATTTATTAGATTTTAATTCAAAATCATCTCTATATGGTTGTGATGAGAAATGTAACGTGTTATATCATTGGGGGAGTAGTATGCAAAACACATGAATTCAGGATTCATTTTTCAAAGTAGAAAAATAAAAATTTTATTATGAGTTATTCGATAGAATGATAATATTAATTATATAAAAAATAATTATTTTGTTACATATGTATTTTATATTGATAAATAGAATATAAAATTTGAAAAATAATAAGTTATGTAAAAATTATTACTCATATTGAGGACTTTGGGATTTCATTTGGACAGTCCTCGGATATAAATTGAGTATGAAAATATCCTTTGAATATAATTGAAAGATAGTAAAAATAAATTCATTAGGAATTAAAAAATGTATTTGTTCATGAGGAATAAAAATTTTTAGTAGACTCATGATGGGTTTATGTGATTCCCCATTTATAAGTAGTGATAAGGAAATTATTTATTTTTTTCAACTTAATAAAAATGGGAAACATTTTAAATATGTTTAATATCATAAAATGTAAAATTATATAGTGTGAGGGATATAATTATGAAACATAAATCATTCAAAAGATTATAATCATTTTTTAAACATTTATCAATCACGTTAAAAAATTAATTTTTACATTTACATTTTTTTATATTCAAAATACCTAGTTTTTTTCTTATAATAAAGTAATCATTAAGTCTAAAAATGATGTGGTAAAAATATCATTACATGGAACCACTAATTAAAAATTAAAAATCCATAATTTTTTGTTAAATTTACAAATATGATAAAAATTTATTTGAAAGAAAATTGTATGAAGTATTAAAAACTATTTTGGGTTAAATGTTATTTCTGTTCTCAAAAATCAAATAACAAATTATAAAATTAATAAAATTTTGAAATGTTGTATGTAAAATATAAATTAAAATTATCATCTTATAAAATGGTCTATTTAATTTATGATTCATTCTTATATACTAATAATTTCATATGATTCATGTTATTCCTACAAACAACGATTTTCACTATTTACCAAAAAATTATTTATTTTAGAAATGTCCTTAGTCATCATATGAAGAATATATGTTTAAAATGAATATAAAATTATGTTTTATTATTAATAATAAATAACTAATGTTTGGATATTCAATATTTAAATATGATACAAAAATATATTGGGAAATTATCTATATTACAAAATAGATGTTTAAAATTTTTTATATTCATTACTCATATTTCCAATCAATTACTACTTAATTTACTTGTAAATTACTCTTTATGAATTGAATATATTTTTTCTCGATATAAAATTTTTCATTAAGTAAAATATAACATGTAAAAAACAAATTCATCATCCAAAATGTTTTTTATTAATTATTTTGAAATAATTATTGAATTACATTCAAATTAAATAGTGCCTTTATTTTCCTTTAATACATATTTCATAAAGTCGTTTATTCAATTCATTCCCCATTATTTAAATTCCATTATTTAAAGGACTTCACATATTATAGATTCTTTTTAATTAACTATTTTATGTCAAGAAGCTATCAAACACATATTTTTATTTAAATTATAATATATATTAATAAATTATTGTGTTAATTTATAGTTTTTAAGGGACTAAAAATCCATATTGAAATATATTATTGATAATAGATATCATATTTTGGGCTTTTATGGTGGAAGATGATATCTCATTCATTGAAATAAACTGGAAATTGTATGTGGAATAATATACTGTTATTATTATGTGATACTGGCTAGCTATTATAAAGGGAAGTAGAATCATTCTCAATATAGATCCATCAGTAAACCAATGTACTATTGGTGGGTCTATAATATGAATTCATTGTTCATTTACCTTGATCCCCTAAATTTAATTCTCCCTCACCGACCATATCCATCATTTAGCAAGAACTAATAGAGTGCTAACCTCCTGAAAAAATGGGATTTCGTCACATCTCATATTCATATTTGAATGATCTGAATGATATGATGACACCCATTATTAAGATTAAGATATACTGGCCTACAGATAATCATTTCACACTGGTATTTGATAAAACTGATCATTCATATAATTTATCGTGTATTTCTTTTGGATATAAAATATAATTAGCAAATTATTTAATGAATTGAACCTAAATCTATAAAGTATCACATTCCAACTCTTAATCATATCAACATCAAATGGGTGATGTGGGTGGGGTTTTGTATGTATAATTGTATCCAAGACCTTTTATTATTCCACTTCAAATATCGTTTTCCTATAATCATCATGTGATGAATTAGGGTAGGTTCATGGTTTTGTTGGTATTTTGGGTTGACCCCAATTTATAATAAAATCTTGAATCATCCATAATCAAGAAAGAACTATTTAAATAACATTTTTTAATTATTATATATTCATACATTTCATTTTATTCATTTTTTATTGAAAAAATGATTCCATTACAAGATATGATTCAAATTTGGGTATGTGTGTGTGTGGCCCTTGAGGACATCCCTAATATTATTTTATTATTACATTATATATTGGTGATTGTATTAAGATGAATTTATGATTTCACTATGGTTATATTCAATGATACATCATTTTTGGAGCCCATATTGTTATCCCCCTTTACATTGTGGGTCATCATTATTGATGAATGTTCATTATTTCATATTCTAGGATGATGTGTAGAAATATGGCATTCCCTAAAGACGAATAATAGTTCAGTAAGTGTGAATTTGTATTAACATAATGTTGTATATTCGGTTTAAAATTGTGAGCATCTATTTACCTAGATATAGAGATTATGGTGACATAATGTAGTGTGATATTCCCTAGAGATATCAATTTATCGGTATGTGTACATATTGAATTTCCCATAAATGCGGTACATATTTTGTTCAATAAAGTACAAACAATGATATATGATTGAATGATTACTTTTTCAATCTGATTAAGTACTATATGGAATGATCTATGTCAGAAATGGTCTACTTATTACATTATTTTTGGCTTGGTTACAAATCATAAAGGTTCAGGGTTCACGATAGCATGCATAGAAGAAGATGAAATATCACGTGATTAATCATAATTTACATATTTTATTAATTTAAGTGGGTAAAATTTTATATACATGTGCACAAATGTTTTTTAAAAATTATTTCCATCATAATAGGTTTCATATTTCCACCTAACATGGCCATATAATGATGTTCTAAAACCCTTTTGACAAAGATTTTAGATAATTTTATTTTAATCCTTTTGGGATGTTTTTTTATTTTTATTGTAGGTTGGTCGCGGAAATGTAGAGATAAACACATGAATCCTTGGAAATATTTTCATACATTATTTATGTTGTCTATTTTGAATATAGTAGATGTATGTTGGGTTATATATATTGATTTATAGCATATATTACATAATTTTGTAGAATATTATTTTATTAGTTTTATTTCATCTTCAATGTATTCTATAATTTACTCCAATTATCATTTCATATATTTTTTCTCTAATTTTTTATCTATTTGAAAGGGATTATTAATCCCAGATATTATATGTCACGAACCAGATCTATTATCCATCAAAAAAAGAACCTAACCTAGTCCATGACAAGCCTCAAAGGGCATTCCCTATCCTTACAGGATGAAACAAGTGCCCGAGTATCATGGATAATGTATTTGTAATTATTTACCCATGTTTATAATCATTAGAAAACCAAAATAAATAAATAAAATGAATCAAAATATTTATTCCAAACAACCATTTAATGAAAATTTCAAAATCAAATAAATTGTTTTAGACAAATCCCAATAAGTAAAAAATAGAATGCAATAAAAATAACAATAACAGAACTACCAAATGGAAATGGGAAACCATCCCCAAGAATTCTCTATAGCACTGCATCAACGATGCGATATAACTACCCAAACCGCTGTCTCCAAAGACCTTGTCCTTAACTTTGTGAAACATGACCATGTCCACTTACACCCAAAGGTGTAAGTAGGGTGTGAGCCAAATCCCAATATGATTTCACTCTAAATAATTCTTGTGGAAAACATTATAATGTAAAATTATTTCATATTTTTATAAACAACGGAATGAACCATCAATTTATAAATCGGTACATCTTTTAAATGAGATAGTTTTAAGGGTATAACATAAAAGAATGAACAATTTTAAATAATACATGAATTCTACTGAATTTTCAATCAAGTCACACCACATTCCAATGGTATGTACAAAAAATTCTATGATCTCTTATCATGGTAACAACCCTAGGAAATAGCTAGTTGTGGGATCTATGTACCTCATATCTCTATGTAAAAGCGAGCATTATCCATAACCTTCTCATGCACATAACACTAGTAGGGTAAACCCCAATTTCCCAGAGGACCACAAAATCGACATTGATTAGTTATTTTTGTGATAATCAACATTCTATGTGTAATACGGACGATACCACTATGGATCACTAACATACTAGTAATGGTATACCCACCTAGATTCTTGGGTTCCCTAGTTATGATAAAAAAATTTACGTACCATCAAATACCATTTACACATAAAAATACTATTTGTAGTCATACACACTTCAGAAAGTATCTAAATATGTTTTTTTGTAACTCAAAAAACCATTTAAAATTGGCATAAACAATTTTCATGATGATTATCAATTAATTGCACATGAAATCAATTTAAAACCCGTCTTTTAATGTGAAATTCACACCAATGTCACACAAAACAAGAATTGGTATCCCTGGAAAAATTTAATAAAACCATACTATGATCCATAAAACAACCCCAAATAATACAACATGTAATACACATTAATAATAATAATAATTACACATAAAGTCTAAGATAAATAAACTTGCATAATCAATGTTACAAAAAATGGATTCCGCATCAAAAACAATGGATGAGGAACATGCTGAAAATTTAAATAAAAGAATATAATTAATGAAATAATTATTACACAAGGAATAATATACCATATATGTCATTAACATCAAATCAATTTGTGAAACATCCACCACACCACATTTCCACCACATACGAGTTAAAACTAACTGAAATTAAAAATATTGGACCATGAGACTGAAAATCAAATCATATGTACGAATCCATAGTTTTTGGTCATTTGTAACAACATGTAGAAGGTAAATAAGCCAATGGAAATGGAATAAAACAATGTAGAAAGTCACATACTTGATGATACATGATGCTTTCCCACAGAAAATACATCAAAAATTGTTTCCATAAAAAATTACGGGAGTTTTAGGGAATTTTGTGGCTTCTAGGGTTGAATTTTGGATAAAATGGGTGTATTAGGATTAGTTATGGAAGAGGGAACTTCAAATTTGAATTTATTTTTAATGATCTGGATAGTTGTGCATGGTTTTCCTATATGGTTTTTTGAATTTTGTGCCCATTTCTATCCACTCCAAACATGTTGAAATTATTCCAAATTCAATGGGACTTTGGGAATCCTAGGTGGAATGATAGGACATGTATAACACAAAAAAATGTACCATTAAAGAAATATATAGATGTGATATTTCTCCCCACCAAGACAACATGTCTTCCCAAAAATTCAACCCAAATCATGATTGGAAAACAATAATGGGTACTCTTTTATAAGCAATTTATTCCACTCCTAGGTCTCATTTACTTCGGTTTAATGTTTTCAAATGAACCGAACCATTGAAATAGACTTCACCAATGAACCACCTCTTTGGAATCCACTATTCACACTGGTCATTCAAACACATACATATCAGGATTTCACTCAAACCATTCCTAATTCAACATGTGAGATATGACCAGATTGTATATATTCAATTAGTATACATGGATAAATCCTGAATATATGTCAACTATTAGAGAATATCTAGCTTTAATTCGACATTACAATGCGATTAGTGATCTCAAAAGGATGGACAAACATTAGATTTAGAATTCCCTACCATCCAAAATGCTGATGACCCAAGAGAGGGGAAAAATTCAATAATTCTTGATCACCAATCAAATACTCTATATCATGATTCCTTTGGTTATCCAATGTTTTCTGAGATCGCCGAGCTATCAATAAACATAACATGATCAATTTGAACTTCTATAATGTCACTTGCATAGGGAACATCACCAGTAGGGAGGTCTCACATACCTCAGCCCAGTAAAGGGGGGACCAATAAAGATTACCATAAAGGTCCTTAATAGGATCCATTAGAATCAAGGATGTGTAACTATTAAGATTAATAAACTCAACAAATACTATATAGTTATCACATGAACTGTCAAGAACCAAATCTTATTGGCACTAATACCAAAAACAAATCTATCCCATGGAAAGCCCCAAAGGGCGTTCCCTATCCCCATGGTCTGGAAAAAGTTTTTGGTTATCAATAAATTATTTTTGGGAATGATTTACCTTAGTACGAGTATATAAAACATTAAAAACAATCAACAATATGGATCTAAAATTGTCATTCCATACAATCCATTAGATTAATCCAGAACAGAATACTTGTTTTTAAATATAGTAAAAGAGGCCTAAATAGAAATAATAAATATAATTAAAATCATCCACAAATACTCCCTATAATAAGGGGGAATCTGCCACAAGTTGTCTCTAAAACACCGCACCGTACAAGGGGACTAACAACCCAAACTGCCTTCACCAGAGTCTGTCTTTACCTGATTCAAACATAACCAAATATACTTACACAAAAGGGGTGTATGTAGTGTTTTGATGTTTTTCCCAATATTATTCTTCCAAAAAATTCCAATGATTATGCAATACACAGTGAAAAGTAGGCAATTTTGATATGAATGGAAAAACAACGGTAAATTCCAAATAATACAACATTCTATTGAAAACAGTTTTCAAACTAAAACATTTATAATGTTAAAAAATTTGAATAATAATTGTTAGATACATTAATGTAAATCCAAATAGAATTTAATACATGAGTAAATACAACAAATCTAATGAGAAAAAAAACTGGGAACACCCCTAAGCACTAGATAGTCTCAGACCCTATGTACCTCATAACCTTATGTATAATATCCATGTCACAAATCATTTCATGTGAAAGAGCCATTAGTAGGGGAAATTCCCAGAACCTAGTTGTCCCCAAACATCATCCATATAGTTTATTTAGAGTTTTTTTATCCATTGGCTAAGTGAATTAGGGACAAAACACATCTGGATCACCAGTTATACTAGTATATATCCGTCCACCTATGATCTCGGGATTCCCCCTCTGTGCTCAAATTTTTTTTACAATGCTACATACATTAATTTTAATATAAATACACCACTAATGGTCACATAAAATAAATACAGTTGTTATAAAAACATTATAATACTTAAACCACAAAACAGAATATTTGGATTTTCAATATAACAGCTTTTCAAAAATCCCACATTTTTTTGCACCCAAAACACCTTGAAATCCCCACTTTTCACAATATGTGAACCCTCAAAAGTCACTAAAACCAAAATATCATCCAAATTACTTTAAATTAAACCCACAAACCAGTTTTTGGGCTACCCCATATGAACCATGAAGTGTAATATTTATAAAACCACCATTCCACATGAAAATGGCCCTTAAAATTAATTTTCTCTTAGAAAACCCCTAAAATAAATATTTCAAATAATAATAAAATTTATTAAAAATTCCAATACAATAAAAAAATCACTCTATGTCATAATTATTGCATAAAAAATTGAATCGCCTACCAAAATAATGAATACCCTTTAATCATTGTGTGAAAATCAGACTACACCACCGCCACCACACAAGGGACTAAGATCAAGACTAAAACCAAAAGAATAGACCAAAAAATCTAGAATAAAACCCTATTTTCTAATTATTATTTTCTATACATTAGGAACCTCAATGATAAGGGATGAAACCTTAAACAAATTGAATGAATCCCTATGAAAATTGTAAAAAGAACGAAAGAGACCCACTTATTTGTGGTATCATGAAGAAATCTCCCCAAATATACCCATAGATAAATATTAAAATAGCCCAAAATGAAATTTAGTTTCCAATTAGGATTAGAATGTCAATTAAGAAAAAAAAATTTGGAAAATAGAAAAAAAATTATGGAGTTATGAATCAATCATATTACAGTTTAAATTCTGGATGAATTGTGATTATATAAGATGTTTTGACCTAATCTGCGAAGAAAATATTCTTTAAAGAGGAGGATAATAAAATGGGGGTGTTCCTTGGTTGATTGGTATCGTGTGAGTGGTGGAATCTACAAAAACCATAAAACACGAATATGATATAGCATAAACAACTTTTTTTTGAAAACCAGGAAATAGGCTTCCAGGATGGCCATATTATTCAAATAAAAATACAAATCCACCAAGATTATAGATTTATAGAGGGACCAAATTGATATTTTTGTGTTAATATATTAGTGTAGTTCAGGTAGTATTGAGAATAGATGAAGAAATTTGAAAACCAAAGGAGTTATAAAAGAAACAACATGTATTTTTAAATTTAAAAATGGGCTCATGATTTGGCCCAAATTTGGAAAACCCACCATTCCCACCAAAAAGCATAGGAAACCCAAAAAACAAAGAATGAAAGGAAATTAAATGAAATTTAACACTAAAATAATTCATGTATGTGACAATTCTTCCCACCACGAAAATATTATTTCCCAAAAAGTCAACTTGAATCTTGATTAGAAAATAGGAATGGGTACTCTTCCTCAACCAATGACTATCACTTTAATATGTCATGTGTATCATTACCATTCTGCCAATGAACCTAGACTAGTGAAATATAATTTCTCAAAAGCACAGCTTATTGAATTTCTACCATTCAAACTAGCCACTCAAAAATAGTTTAATACGAATCTATATTCAACTCCTGTCAATTCAGTACATGCGATGAATTTAGTTTGTATTTTTTCAATTTTGATATATGGAAGAAATAATGGATGGATTCCAAATGAAAAGTTAAGGCCAACCTGTACTCCACCTTTCCAATACACCCAGTGATCTCAAAAATTCTGACATGTCATAACATCATCATCCCTTGATTTCCCAATTGACGATATCACAATCAAGGGGCCACATTCAAGAATAACTGGTCCCCCACCAAAAATTCTAGGTCACGATTACTCTTGTTAACATGAGATTTATAGTGACTCTAAGCTATCAATAAGTATTTACTAATAAAATTGACCTTCTCAGATGTGTCCTAAACAAAACTCATCCTCAGTAGTGGGGTCTCACCAAACTCATCCCAACACAAGAGGGGCTGACAAGGCTGAACATAGTGCCCCTCATAAGGATCTATCAAAATTGAGGATTAGTACCTATTATTATAAAAAAACTCAAAAAATACCTAATGGATTTTCTAGGATCATCAAAAGACAAGAACACATGCATGAAGCATTTTCTGAAAAATATAATTTTCCTACTCTCCCTGACCATGCATTTGAGGATGGTAAGCTTTGATCATCTTAATTTGAGACCTCAAGGCCTTCTAAAGGAGATCCCAAAACCGAGAAGTGGAATGTGTGTCTATATCTGAGACAACTTTTAACAGCACACCAAGTATCCTTACCACCTCTAGGAGATACAAACGGACCAACTCATTAACCTTAGTTGTATCTCTGATTCGAATGATGTGGGCTGATTTGGTCTGACAATAAATCCCCACCCAAATGGCAATATTACCCTAAGGTGTTTGAGGAATGCCAAAAAAATGAATTCCATGACAACTTTGTCCCACTTACATTTAGGAATGGGTAATTAATGGATCAAACCAGAGGGCCTCTAATTCTCTACTTTAACCTATTTGCATCTGCAGATTCTCAACACAATGTCTGCTACATCACATTGCATTCCTGGCCACCAGAACAATCGTAGCCCAATATAATAAATCTTGGTGGAACTCGGATGGAAATCCAACAAAAACCGGTGGCTATCAAGCTTCCCCACCTTCTTTAGAGATAACATCAATAGTGAACGGCCCTTGAAGCACAATATGGCCTCGAGAAATGAAGACCAATTAGAAGATGTCTTTCAACCCTGAAGAAATTGCATCGACTACTAAAAACGCTCATTACTAGACTATCCCCACTAAATCAACTCCAAGATAGGTGGAGTCATCTGAACGATCATCAATAATACACCCCTCATTTTTCTACTTCATCTCCACATAAATCTAAGAAAATATTCCCATAAAAGGTCACTCATCATTGGACATACTCTAGCCATGCACTAGAGATCTTCTACTCAGGGCGTCAACCTCCACATTAACGTTTCCTATGGTATAGAGAATATCAAAGTCAAACCCCTACAATTACTCGATCCAGCAATGCTGCATGAAGTTTATGTGCTTATGTGAGAAGACACCGGCCAATATTTTGTGAATATAGTAGAGAACAAATTTTAAACAAAAGTGATAGTTATTTCATGTCATACAGAATGTATCACCACTACCAACTCTATGTCATTGGTCATGTCATCATTTTCATGTGATCAGAATTGGGGAGATCAATAAGCCACCACATGATCATCCTGCAGAAGAATTCACCCAAGACCTATACATAATGTGTCGCAATAGACTACATACCCCTTCCCGACCTCAGGAAAAATTAGAACGAGGGTTTTAGTTTACCATTGAATCAACTATTTAAAGGATTACTGAAATTTTGGGCCCTTTACAAAAATCACTCATTTCTGGGTGATTGTGGTTATTAGTGATGAAAAACGAGAGAAATACCGAACGAATCACCTGTAATAACCAACAAGGGTAAGGAAAATATTGATCTCAAACACATTATTCAGCTATGACCATGACATAACTGCACTGATCATATTGGGGTCTACTAAAACCCCCTATTTCAAGATCACATGCCCCATAAATTTCACCTCCCATTTCCAGAAAGTTCCATTTATCAAAATTTCATAGAGGCAGTGATACAGAAATGTTCCCAAAACGGTATGAAAGTGGTGCTAATGTTCCTCCTTAGATCCATAATAAACTAGGATGTCATCGACAAACACTATGAAAAAATAATTGAGATACTGATGGAACACTATGTTCATGATTTCCTTATAGACCACTGTTGTATCAGTGAATCCATAGGGAATGAAGAAATACTAAAAGTGGCGGTACCTACTTCGAAAGGATGTCTTCCGGATATCTACATCTCCCACCCTATGTTGATGGTGTCCCGAAGGCAAGTATATTTATGAAATTCCATTTTCCCCCAAAAACTAATCAAACAAATCATCTTTCTGGGGAAAGGGTATTTGTTCTTAATTTTTACCTTATTCAGTATCTGGTAGTCAATGCACAACTATAAGGGTCTGTCATCCATTTTCATTTACAACAATGGTGCCGCCAATGGAGGGATGCTCGGGATAATTAATCCATTGGATTACAATTTGTAAAAATATATTTATAATTCCCTCAACTCGGTAGTGGATGTGCGATACAAGGGAAGTGATATCAGATATGATCACAGTGCCAGTTCAACCGAGAATTCCACATCCTTATCTTAGGGAAAACAATAAAAATCATCTAGGAATACCTCTGGAATGTCATTAAATATATAAGGTAGTGCACCTTCAGGAGCATGAAAATATTCACATTATGTGAGTGAAGATAACTGGAAGACAATACTTCCCATCTCTGGGAGTTTAGGTCCTTCAAAACCGGACTGAAAATCCCATTCTCCATGAAAAAATAGACGACACCATTCAAGTGTCATGAAACTCACTCGCTTCCTGTAGCAAATTGATTTGTTCTTGGATGTGTACCAGTTAATAAATTCAAAGTTTCACGTCAAAAAGATCCATATATAAGGCAAATAGGCCCCACTAAATCTCAATCCCTAACATGGTGAATGAGCACAATAGGCACCTACGACCTTGATCCTTCTTCGTTCCTAGTGGAATAACCAACTCCACCGCAAAAGACAACAACTCGGTTGGAAAATTCAACATATTCACAAAAATGGAAGAAATGAATGAAACAGAGGCAGTTATATCAAAAATTGTTACAACTTTAGAAGATGCGAACAAAATTGTAATTCGAACTGTAGATGGTCCCGCTTATGATCTTGCTAGTGCCTAATCCACCGCATGGAGATGAACAATCTCTGCCAGATGATGACCACTATTCTGTGGTTGTGCTCTAAACAGGCTCTACCTAAAAGATGACCTAGCCCTACCACCTTGACCACCAAATCGAGATCTCCTATTCCTCATTGGCTTGGACATTGTGGGTACTCATATTGAATCCACTTTACCTGCCCCACTCAGAAGAGGATGTGCCACCTCGTAGAAGGCTGAAAATACCCTATACCTACACATTGGTACAAGGGATTCAAAGGAAGTGGGAAATCTAGTCTGATGTTCCCCGACATCCCACACTGGTGGAACACGAGATATCTTGCATTAGAAGACATAAATGAAAACTGCCTTGAAGAGTGTCCTGAACTACCACCTCCCTTCTTCACATGTTCCTCTTGTATCCTTTTCTTTTCTGAATACCTGCAACTGCATACTACTGATATCAAACCATACACACCACCACTACCATTATGGTCAATTTAAATAATTCACACCTGATCTACCACCTCAGCATATGTCTATAGCTTAAACAAGAATTCCTAGGAGTATATATCTGTTAGAAATCCTTTTTCATACCTATGAGACTTTTATTTGTCATTAGAGACAATTTTAAGATCATACCGAACCAATTCTACAAAGTAGATGGAATACTCCATCATATATAGATTCCTCTGAACAAGATTCTTGAACTATTCGGACCTGGGTTATTCTAAGTCCTTTGGGCAGAACAGCTCATTGAAAACATCCTTGAAATCTCCCTAGTGCATCTGCTCATTCTTCCCAGCTTGAACTAACGATTACCACCACCTATGGCTAGTACCCTCCAATATAAAAGATGTACACTTCAACCTAATATTTTCCAGTGTATATCAGAAATAAAACATGCGCTTGAACTTCTCAATCCATTCTGATTCTTCCTGGGGTTCTATGCTACCATGTAAGGTTGCAGGATTATTTTTCCGGAACTCTTGTCCCTTTTTCTTTTATAGGAAACGTCTATTCTTCCTTATCAAGTATTGGAAATAGAGAAGGTCCTTGTCCTAGATCCTGGACAACCAGGACCACAACCTCGACTAGCCTCTGATTGATCAGTGTGGGAGAACTCTCTCTGGCTACCTCCTGCGGACGAATTAGAGCTTTCTGGGGAGGCATGTTTCTATAAAATGAAATAGTAACAAGAGAAATATTCAATACCACAATTCTGAAAATTTTAATCAAATACATCAACTATAAATAATCTGAAACCATTACATTAATAAAATAAATAAATACCCCACCCCTTCCTGATGTCCACATGTGGTCTTCATCCCACACGTGTCACATAGAAGTGAAGTCAATTAGACAATTCCAACCTCCCTTGGTGACTCATGGTCTACCACGAGTGGTGCAGGAAAGACCCTACATGTGACCAAAACCCGGGCCTCAGCTTTCCTAGCTCTTGTCTATTCTAACTCCACCTAAAATAGTAATATAACCAAAAAACATTGGTCTCCTCGGATACCATTTTACCACAAACTAAATCTGGTTTCCATTAATAACGAAACCAAATCCATCCCATGACAAGGCCCTAAGGGAGTTCTCCTTCCCCATGGGTTGGCACAAGTTCTTGTGTATTAATAAATTTGGTTTGGTAATGATTTACCTGAGTATGAGAGTATAAAATGTTAAAAACAATAAATAATATGAATCTAATATTTTCAAGCCAAACAAGCATTAAGAAAAATCCAGAACTGAATACATGGTTTTAAATGAAGTACAAGTGGTCCAAAAATAAATAAAAATAGCCTCAAATCAGCCACAAAGAGTCCACATGACAAGGGAGCATCACCCTTTAGTCGTCTCCCCAACACCTTACCATTGGAGCAGACAAACTACCTGAAACGCCTTCTCTTGAGGCCTTGCCTTTAACAGAGTCAAACATAACTAAGTATCACTACACCCAAGGGGTGTAAGTAGTGTTTGAACCTAATACCAAGAGGATACCACCCAAGTATTCCATTTAATATTCAATAATTGTTGAAAAGAAGGTAGTTTTAACATGAAAGGAAAAGCGGTGATAATTTCCAAGTAATGTTACTTTCAATTGACAACAGTTTTCGAACAATATCATTCATAATGTTAACACATTTTAATAAGATATGTTAGATACTTTTATGTAAATATAGACAGACCCTAATACAATTTTAAATACTAAAAATCCATTGAGCACCAAAACTGGGTACACCACTAGGCATTAGATTGTCTCAGGCCCTATATACCTCAATCCTTGGTGTAAAATATCCATGTCACAAAACCTTTACTATAAACGTTCCAGTATAAGGGAACATACCCATAACATAGTGGTCCCAAAATATCATCCATATAGTTTAGTTAGAGCATTCTTTAGACATTTTCATAGTAAAACAGGGACAAAACCCATCCATATCACTAGATGTACAAGTACATATTCACCCACCTAGGTACCCAGGCTTCCCCCAATGTGATAAAAAAGTTTCATCATAATACATACAATAATTTTCATATAAAAAACACCACTACTGGTCACATAAAAATAATAACGTTTCTATACACACATTATACCACTTAGAACTAATAATAAAACATTTTTATTTTCAATAAAACGGCTTCTAAATAATCCCACATATTTTTTCACCCAAAAAAACTTCAAATCCATACTTTTCACACCATGTTCACACTCATAAGTCAAAAAATAGAAAATGGCATCCCATTACCTTTCTGGGAAACCAAAAAATCAGTTTTAGGGCCGCCCCATATGAACAATGTTGTGATATATTTGTAAAACCACCATTTTCACAGGAAAATGGCACTTAATATTCATTTTCTCTAAATAACCCCTAAAACCAATTTTTTCACAAATACTAAAATTAATAAACATTTCAATACCAAAAAAAGATCAATATATGTCACATTTATTGAATACACAATGGAATTTCATACCAAAATAATGAAATCCATTGATTCTTTGTGAGAAAATCAAACTACACCACTGCCACACCACAAGGGACATAGATGAAGCCTAAAACCAAAATAATAGACCAAGAAATCCAAAATCAATACCTAGGTTCTAAAACTTAGTTTCTGTACATTAATAATCTCAATGTTAAGGTAATAAACACTAATCAAATTGAATGATTCCCCAAGAAAGTTGAAAGAAGAATGAAAAATATATACTTAGTTGAGGGATCTTGAAGAAAAAACCCCAAATATACCATTAGAATAATATTAATACAACCAAAATTGTAATTTAGTTTCCTAAAATGACGAAAAGGTAAATTGGAATCATAAGTGGTGGAAATAGTAAAAAATTTATGGGGTTATGAAAGAATCAAATTACCTTTTCAAAGATGGACAATTCTGAAAGATTAAGATATCTCAACCTAATATATAAAGAAAATGTGCATTAAAAAGGGGATAGGATAATTGGGAACTCCTGGGTTAGGGTGCATTGGTTGAGAGGTGGAATAATTGAAACATCCTTAAAATTGAATATTATATTAAATAAACAATTTTTTACAACTTGAAATGGGAATTCGGGATGGCCAAATTCCTTAAATTAAAATCCAAATCCACCATTATTATGGATTCCTATATAGTCAAAATTGATATGGTTGTGTTAATAGGCCAGATGAGGCCAAGTATTAATTGGAATGGTAGAAAAATGTATATAATTAAATAGCTAAAAAACTAATTTTAAAACTGGAATTGAACTCACAGTTTTGCCCAAATCTTGAAAACCCACCATTTTACCAAAAAATGAATGGGAAATCCCCAAAACAAAGAATGAAAGGAAATTAAATAAAAAATATTATAAACTAAATTGTTTATGTGACATCAACAAACAAAGTCTAAGACACACGCACATATCATGTCTTATAGAATCAGATTTTCCCACTATGTGTGACCATCCCTCTGAGATTGGTATATTGTACACATCATTTTTTGATACCCAATTATTTATGAGGGTCGTTCCATGTGGGTTTCTATATCTAAAAAAACATTTGACGACACACCATGATGCCTTACCACCTCTTGAATATACAATCTTCCCAACTAAGCAACAAAGGATGTATCTATGATCAGAATGATGTGAGATAATTTGTTCAGAGGATTAATCACTACATAAATGGAATTCTAACCATGAGGTATACTAGGTAATCTGAAAATAAAGTCCATGGTGACCTCATCCCAATTCTAGGTAATAATAGGTAATAATTGAAGCATACCAGAGGGCTTATAGTAATATTCATTCACCTATTGAAAAGTATATCACTGTAAAAAACTAGATCTTTTTTTCAGGTAAATTTGTCTTTTATTAATTTTTTTTTGAAAAGTGGAGTTTCTGGAAATTTCAGGAGTACATGCCATGTACAGTAAGTACATGAAATGTACCCAGGTCACAACTGGTGACTGTGTGATGGCCATGAAATGTCCAAGCACATGGCCTTGTCTAGGGACAAGGAGACTGCCTAAAGTGGAGGGAAGAAAAGGCAATTACACGTCGTGTAGAGTTAAAATACATGTCGTGTAAATTCTTTTTTTCATTAAACTTATTGGGGTCACATATGATGGATAAAACCATATTCCTCTTCATCTGTCTCGTCAGAGAGCATCTGTAAGACCATGGATCTTTTCCGATACCCCAACCTGACACTAGTTCTCTGAATCGATCTCTGTCCATTGTATTGGAATATCATCAGTGAGTTCTACCTTATTTTAGAACTTCTTCTCTTGATTTATCTTCATTCACTAGTTATCACCGGCTGAACATTTTAATGTTTTTTGATGATCTACAGTATTCTATAAATAATAAAGGCCTGAGATTCAAATATATCGATCTCAAAACACTGAGGTAGGTGCTTTGTACATTTTTATAGATAGTCTATAAATTTTATGTGCAAAAGTTCACAATACCCAAGAACGGGGTACTGCGTGTTTAGGGGATTTAGATCTGTTTTTTCTATTATTACTTGTTTTTTTGGATAGAGGTTGTTTTTTTATGAATAGGGTAAATTTTTCCATGATATGGAGGTTTTTCCCATGTTTTCTTGATTTGACCGTTAGGTCCAGCTCACCTGTTATGCTGATTTTCTTTCCATGCCTTGTATTTGATAGGATATAGTGATTATTATCTGACATGCTATGATTTACTGTATATTTTTTATTCATGTATTTCTTGAGGTATTCGTTGGCATCCATGTAATTTTTTTTCATGATTGAATTACACATGTTCAGGAGAACCTAGTGAAGTAGACCACAGAAAAAATGGACGTGGAGTGTTTCTCCAAAGTTTCTGTTTTAGTTTTACATAGTGAGACCATAGGTGGGATGGATGTTAATTCTCACTATGAGTTTTTTTAGTTTCTCAATACGAGACACGTGTGGAATTGTAGTTTGTGTTCTTTCTCAGAGTTCTTATTTGTTATCAATATGAGATTATAAGTGGAATTGACAGTGAGTGTATCCTTAGAGAGTCTGTGCTAATGCTGAACTAGAGGGGATAAACTGTGTGTAATTTCTAGAGGGTTTTTCTTCTTGTTTGGTAGAACCTGGTGGTGAATTTGAGAGTACTTCCCAGAGGGTTACATGTTCACTATTTTCTTATTACATGATATATGAAATTGAATGCATTTTAAACTACAGGATTGTTTACTTTTGAGTAATTCCTTGTTTACTGCTTCCCATTGATTATTACATGGTGTATATATTCACATACTGTTAGGCACAAATTTTTTGTTGGTTTTCATTAGGATTAGTCTCACACCCTGTTTGGTTCACTTATTTGGTCCCAAAAAGTTTATATTGTGGAAGGTATAGATAATGTCAAGCTCCCATCTAAATCTAGTACTTGATTGTTGTGGAGCAGGGGAGAATGTGACTGAGTAGAGGCATCCAATGCTCTGGGGAATTTTATCGGTTTTCTTTTTCACTTTGTTTTAGTATTTCATTACAATATTTTGAATAGTATGGATTCTTCTCTAAACATATGTATCCAGAATCATCTATAAAAATGTGTGGTCATGTTTACTTCTTCAGTCTTCCACTATTTATCTTATTGCATGATTTTAATTATTACACTCATGTATATCAGTTTTACTTTCACTGTCTTATTAATCCAGTGAGGGCATAGTTTACCAACTACCACACCCACGACCCTTGATGTTAGTTGAAAACTTCTGGAAATTTGAGAAATATTCTTGAAGGCATGTGACCAATCAGGTACGAGGCATCTCTGGGTGGCTTCTTGACCTATGACATTACAAAGTGGTATAAGAGGAATTATTTTCTTTTTGAATTTTTCTGGAGCCTATATCCTTAGATAGGAATGAATACGTATTTGGTAATAAGTTGTTCCCAAGAGTAGCTAACTCGTGTATAGATAAAATCCAATTTACCTCATATATTAGTATTTTTTTGGTTTTCCATTTTTTACAGTTGATTTGAATTCACCATTGGGTGATTCAATTGTTTTGGGCGGTTGTCATTGATATCATTGAGGTATTATTTCTATTGAAACCCGAGGAGACGAGTGTATTCCATATCATGCATCATATAGGAACTTCCTAGAAATCCCATGTCAGGCATTGTGGAAATGCCATTTAGGGTGCATTTATGATTGCATGTTGTTGTGATAGGTGTTGTGTTAAATATGCATGTTGTTGTGATAGATTCCTAGATAGGATATCTGTTTTATTAAATAGTATTAAATTTTGTAATGATTTGTATGAATGAATGAATATATTGGGTATTGAGCTGTTATGGGCCCTCATGGATCAAAACGTGGTGGGTCATTGAATTGTTATGCTTGTATATGACATGTATAATATTCCAAGATATGATTCGTGCGGAGTATGAGCCCTCACAGATCAGAATTTGAAACGTATGTGATCATTTTAGTATTTTCTTGGCACTAGATTAGTTTCTAAGTCTTTGTACGGTTCGCCATGCTGATCACCCATATGTTGGATTTAGGCAGGAAAAGCAGCTAGGATGGGAACTCGTCTTTCCTAGGAGATCACAAAGAAAATAGTGTTGATTCAGAAGAGGAAGGCTATGACATAGTCATGATAGAAGTTGTATGTTGATCGATGGAGACAACCTCTAGATTTCGAGGACAAATATAAGGTTTTCTTGTGTGTCACAAGGATTTTGGGAGACAGGAGGATTAGGAGGTATGGAAAGATTTCAGCAATGTACGTCAGACCTTTTGAGATTTTAGTAAGATTCAGACCGGTTTCCTTTTAGCTGCAGTTACCTCAGAGGTATCGGGCTATGCATGATGTCGTCCACATTTCTCAGTGTTCATGTTACCTCTCAGACCCGTATCATGCATTCGAAATCAAGGAGGTTGAGTTAGAGGTGGAGGCATTCTTCGAGAAGAATCCTATCTAGATTTTTGATTGTAGTGTGATGGTTCTATGTGGACGGTATGTTCCCATGGTATGAGTGCTATAGAACCATGTGTATGTATAGGATGAGACTTTAGAGTGGGAGGCCGATGTATGATTATTGAGCCTGGAACTATTCAAGTAATCTTCTTCTAGACCGCCTTTCTTGGGTAATTTATGGGAAGTTTTCAATAAGGGGAATGTTTGTAGAAACCCGAATCTTATTGTTTAGGTATGTTTTTATTTTCATGTTTTTATTTACAAAAGTGGAGTTTCTGTAAATTTCAGGAGTACACAATGTGTAACTGATTGCCCCTAGTGTCCATGTTCTGGCCGTATAATGGCCAAACACAAGGTCATGTGTGGTGACCTTGAGATCACCTAATGTAGTGGTCAGAAAAGGAAAGTGCATGCCAGGTACTTTTAAACTACACGTCGTGTAGTTTCTTTTTTTCATTAAATGAAATGGGGTCGTGTTTGAGGGAAAAACCTTCTTCTTCTTAGCCCGTCTCATCCGAGAGAATTTTTATGGCTGTAGATCTTCTCCAAGCCCCCGACTCATCATCTGTTCTCCGAATTGGATTCTATCAATTGTGTATGAATCGAATTAGTGACTTCTCTCTTCTTCTACAACTTCATATCTTGATTTCTCCTCATTCAAAAGTTATCCTCAATTGAAATTTTTTATTTTTTTGTAGATATACAATGTTCTAGGTTAAATAAAGAACTTTGATTCATGTATATAGATCTCACAAAACCACGTTAGGTTGTTTGTGCCATTCCTTAGATAGTATTGGAATTGTATGTGAAAAAGTGTCCAATAACCAAGAATGAGCAACAATGTTTTTATGGTTTTTATCTGTTTTTTTTCTTCTATTTTTATTTTTGTTTATATAGATGATGTTTTTTTTGTGAATAAGATTAATTTTTCCAGGTTATGGAGGATTTTCCAATGTTTACTTCTTTTGACTGTTTGGTCCATCTTTCCTATTTGGCTGCTTTGATTTCCATGTCTAGTATAGTTAGGATGTTGTGATTGTTCTCTAACATGCTACGATATGTTGTATATTGTTTATCCAAGTACTTATTGGGGATTAAATTGGCATCGATGTTTTATTTGTGCATGACTTACTTACACAAGGGCATGACAACCTGGTGTTGTAGACCGTAGGAAGAATGGTCGTTGAGGTCTTCTCCAGAGACTCTATTTTATTTTTACATTCTGAGACCCTACATGGATGGACATATGACCTTTCTCAGAGTGTTTGTAGTTCCTCAATATGGGCCACATGGGGAATTGGATGTTGAGTGCTTCCTCAAAGTTCCTATTATTTAACGATATGAGACTATAGGTGAAACTGAAGCTGAGTGATTCTTTAGAGAATCTATGCTAAAGCTAAACTAGAGGGGTTGGACTGTGTGTACACCCTCGAGGGTTTCTTGTCCTATTTGTCTGAACCAGAGGGGTTAGGCTATGATTACAACCCATAGGGTTACCTTTTCATGATTTTCTACTAACATTATATAAGAAATTTTATTCATTTGAAACTGTAGGATTGATTATTTTTGAGTACATCATTATTTAATGCTTTTATTTTCTTATTGCCCACCAAATATATTCATAGACTGTTAGGTAAAGATCATTGGGTGGTTGCCTACTAAGATTAGTCTCACACTTTGTTTTCATCATGAATTTGGGCCCAAATAGATTATATTATTTCAGGTATAGATAAAGGAAAGAACCCATCTACATCCGGTACTTGATTTTTTTGGAGTTGTGGAGCATGGGACCAAGATGATGATTAAGATGTTGTGAAGAAGTTTATCTGTTTTATTTTTCACTTTGGTTTCTATTTATTTCATCATTCTTCCACTATTTACATATTTTATGATTTTACTGCTTCCGATCTTGTGTATCTATTTTACTATTGTTGTGTTACTCGGCCAATGAGGGAATAGATTCCCCACTACCACACCCATGGCCCCCACTTCTAGTTGGCATCCTCTGGAATTTGGAGAAATGCACTTGAGGCCATGTGACCAACCAGGTATGGTGCACCTCTATGTGGCCTCCAGAACCGGGACATTACAATCACCTTGATACAATATTTGAGATATCACTCCTCATACCTCACCACCAAAACTATAATAGAAAAACTGAGTAAATTTTTTCCTAGTATAAAAGACCCATATAGACTAGTGGATACCATAAATCACCACCTTCTTTAGTGATAATAACAAAACTCAACGGCCCTTGAATAACATGATGCCCTCTGAAGTCCAAGTACAACCAGAAGACATATCCCCACCATGCATAAAAAACATCAACCACTGAAATATTTTTTAACTGGTGTTCTCATGCTAATTAAAATCTTAAATAGAACGATTAAATTGAATAAATTACATGAATTTACCAAAAATATATGCATTGTTCTCCATGTGCATCTGAGAAATGATCCCCATAAGAGTCCAATCATAACTAGACTTCTTCAAAGCATGCACTGTTACACTTCTACTCAAGGAATAAGCTGCCAAAATTTCTACTATCTTTGTATAGATGATATCGAATTTGAACACTTGAAGATATTTGGACCAATGGTAATACTTCAGATTATAATCCTTCTATGAGAAAATGTATCCTAGACACGTATAATTACAGTAGACCAAAAACATATCCCCAAATAAGAATTATGGCACGTATTCAAACCATGAATCACCACTTTTACCTCTAGGTCATTTTTTGGGTAATTAATGTTAAGGGGTCGGAGTTTGTGAGAGCCATGTGAAACCACATAATCACACTACATAATCACACACCTGAGACCCATACCTAAAGAGTCGCAATAAACAATATGACACTTTCCCAATTCGAGTAAGGTTAAAATGTGGGAGGTATTCAACCAGATCATCATCTTTTCAAAGGATAACTGACATTCAGGAACCCATTCAATCTTCATCCCTTTCCGAGAGTGGTTGGTCATGGGAAAAGAAATATGAAAGAAATCCTGAACAAATATCATGTAGTAACCTAATAGGTTATGTAATATCCTGATCTTGAACACATTCCCTAACAACTCCCTTGAAATAATGGCACCAGTCATCTTAGGATCCTCTAAAACCACATGATCTGAGATCACCTGACCTCGAAACTAAACTTCACTAATCCAAAAAGTGTACCTGTATAACTTTTCATAAAGATGATGTTACCCCAATGTTCCCCACACTATCTGTATATGACTATCATGTTGTCCCTCAAACCCATATTAAAGTAGGATTTCATTCATGAATACAATGATGAATAAGTAGAAATACTCTTGGAAGACACTATTAATTATATACATAAATACTGCTCAAGAGTTGGTAAATTCAAAAGGCATGACCATGTACTCAATGTGGTCAAACCTATATCAGAAAGTGTTCTTCAGGATATAATCCTCTCTCACCCATACTTGGTGGAAACCTGAACACAAATCTATATTGGGAAACAGCTTTACCCCCTTTGACTGATCAATAAATTTATCCATTTAGGTCCATGAATAACTATTATTTATGGTAAAACTATTCACCTTCTGTTAATCAATGCATAGTCTGAGGGACCTGTTTGCATTATTCATAAAAATAATTGGAGGAACATAAGGATAGAGACTCGAGTGAATGAATAATTGGATTCCAAATATTCCAATTGTGTCTTTATCTCCCTAAAATCATTGGGTTCCATATGATACGAGGAATGGGATAATGGTTGTCCTTATGGTGCCAAATCAATTGTGAAGTCCAAGTCCCGCTCTGGGGGCTAGCCTGAAAATTTATCTTGAGATACCATCTTGATGTAACACCCAGACCCTAGTTACCTAGAGACAATGCATTATTACCTGAAATTTGCACGATCATAAGGGATAAAATCCTGAATTACTGATAAGTTTAGTAGACTTTGATGATCTAGATACGTACATAAGATTTACATTACATTATGACATGAAATACAAAAACCTTGTGTCTCCTTGGAAAACATTCATCTCCCTTAGTATATCCCTACAGGTCAGTGATAATATACTTCTTCGCATCCAAGAAAAATTAAAACATAGAAAGTGGTGAGCTTAGGTGCTCTGTATGGAAAACAATATAGTGGAAACAATCATAAATAAGCATAAACATATAAGTCAATGCATAATATTAAAACAAAATCCTTATAAACACAAACTTCATCATAATATGGAATGATAAATCAATAATATCATTTAATTATTCACATGATTGTTCTACTAGTCAAATAATAACATGTAATATCAATAGCCAATTTTATAATGATGGAATGCATAATTATGGGCATCATAACCACATATTCAAGTCCATGTGCGAAGAATACAATTATGATTTTTTTGAGGCCCTATTTCAAAAAACTAGTTTGTCTAATGAGACCGACAAATTCATCAACGAGAAAGAGCGGGCTCCAACCATCACATACATATTCCAATGCATTCCTTATATGAAATGAATTAAACACAACAAAAACATTCGTAATAAAAATAACATATAAAATGTTAAAACTTGAACCATAATTCATAATTTGAATAAATATAACACATCCATAGTCAAACATATCACAAAACCATCAATAAAATATGGAATATTGTATCATAATAAATAATAATCAAACAAGTGTAAAATCCATCAAAGGATGTAGACATAGATGAAATCAAAACTATTTGAGAGCAATATCACATTATTTTTAAATGATTAAATATTTAGATAATTATAAATGAAAAAATTTATTTTGATAATATTCTTATAATATTGCAAGGGATGATTCAGAAATGTTATAATGGAATAAAATATCTTCTCCCACCGTATATGTTAAAAAACATTCTTTCCTTAATTTTGTCGAAAATGTCAAAAAGGACGTTTTTTCGAAAACGACAGAAAGATTCCTTTATAAATTTTTTATAAAATGTCAAATAAGGGTATAAATGAATTTAACCCATAGTGTTTTAAATTTAAAAAAAATTGATATACATTTTAATGTAACATGGATGTGGATAATAAAGAGGTCCCAGTAGATACTCACGTATAAACTACCTTGAATAATGAAGAGATTGTAGAATTAACCCTTACCTTGTACATTTACTTGGTAGATGGTAAGTTAAACTCTTGTATAATAGTAAAATAATTGTTATTATATTATAAAATAACCATGCACATAAATATATTTTTATATATGATCTTAAAAAATTTCATTTTTAATAATACATCAGTCGTATCATAGTTTCAGGTGTTAACTGATTCGTTTTCTTTATATGTTTTGTTATGTATGTAATTTCTTAAATGGATCATATTTATTTGATTCATATATTGAATGATTTTATGTTCTTATAAATTATTTATATTCATAAAATGAAAATTATTCTAGAATGGTTATGATGGGGTATGAATCTTATTACGTTAGTGTAGACGGTAATTCTTACGTACGCACGAGCGACAATATCATTCTATTGATGAAAAAATTGAATGTAATTGGATGGTATATCATATATAAAGAATCATTATCATGTAATATTTATTATTAACCTCAATTATACGCATTATTATACACATCCAAATAATGAAATGTTGAATAACAAACAATACCATGACGTCCAGACGGTAAGCCTTACGTAAGCAAATATGGTGACTTTATCATTCGTTCGATAGATAGAATAATGAATATTGTTGAACCATATTTATAATAATATCACAGTATATAGAAGGTAATGGATTTATTATATTGGTATGGAATCAACAAAGAAATAGGCTGTGAATGGAGAACTGAACTTTGAAATAGGTGACGAAATTATTACATCTTCTTCGAGTGCTTCCATTTTATTTGATCAAAAGGGCACATTAGGTTGGGTTTATAATAAATTTAAGGCCTCTAGGTATAATTGAAGGTATTTGTGAGGATATTTGAGTAGGGATTGTCCGATCCAAATGGATTTGGATGTGTGAAATTGAAATAAGGGGAATTACCCTTTTATAAGAGAGGTGAGGGTCACATTATGAAATGTTTAAAATTTTATTTTATTATACAATCACATTATGTTTATAATTTCTCCAAAAGGATTTATTTTGAGTATAATGTATGGATTTTTCAAAAACCTATCAACATATAGGTTTTATAATTCTCTTGCTCACCATATTATCCATATCTCAAAGATTTAACTCATAGTTAAATAGTTTAACTTTTGTCATGTATATAATAAATGGTTAATAAACATACTATAAAACTCCAAGAGAACCCCAAGTGGTTCATTAATGATATATCTAACCTTATATATTTCATTTTCCCAATACTTATGTATTTATAAATATAATATAAATTAATAATATAGAATTTGTTTTAAAAAACACCTTTAAGGCAATTTTGAAAAAAAAATTGTATTTGGTTATTGTAAAAATCATAACAACTTTATCATTTTGATAAAAATTTATTTAATCAACCATAACATTTTATGTTAACCTATAATTTGTTTTAATACATAAAAGAATCAATTTACAATTATTTTAATATATATTATATCAAATATTTTAATCATTGAAAAATAAGGTAATTGATGCATCATCATTATGACATAAATAAATTTAATTATATACAGTATAAAAATTATAAATAAATTAAAAATATGTTTTAAATATTTTTACATTTCTAATTAATATTTATAGTAGAATTTATCTTATTTATAACCCAATATTAAAAATGTTTTATTTATTAAAATTGTAATTTTACACTTTTTACTATTCATTAAATAAAATTATAATAAATTTCCTAATCTAATAAAAGTGGACCAAAAGGATAAAATTACACTATTATGGATGATTTTTGTCGAAATAAACTAATCCAATAGAATTAGGACATGGGTTAGGTTAAATATAATATAATTTTAACATTTAATTACCCTATTTACTTTTAACGTTGGTAAATGAAATTCAAAAGACACTATTCACCTAAAATTATTTTCATCATATTGAACCACATTTTTCATATGGATGTCAACAGCGCCTCGCATATTTTTAAAATTCAATTCATATAAGTTGTTGAATTACATTTTATGCAAATTCTCAAATGTTTCTAGAAGGTGGGAAAATGACGTTAAAAGTTCAATAAAAATTTATATGTCTAATCTTATAATAAAATTACTCTAATGAATTACATTGAGCATATATAGGTATTTTGAAACTATTTAATCCAAAAATTAATTTAAATAAAATACATAATTATTTATATAATCTTTTTTAACCAATAACGTAGTGTTTATAACTATTCATAAAAAAATGAATGTTTTCAGAGAAATACCAAAAAATTCACCATATACTAATTTTGATATTACAAATCCAAAAATAAAGTCCAATTTGAAAAATAAAATTTCTAAAATTTAAAAAAGATGGTATTAATATTCATAAAAGGATGTTTGATTGGTCATGGTGTGCTAAAACTCTATATTTCATACAATGCATGCTATTGTGTTATTCAAAGAAAAACGTATCATGGAAGCTTGGGTGTTACATGAATTATCCTTTAAATAAATTTGTCCTTTAATTTTCTAGAATACTACTGCATAAAAAGATCTGACTGTATCTTCATTATATGTTCCTAATGTTCCCACATTTCATCTTAAATCTTATGGTTTCTCCCTTCAACTTTTACAAAACAAGTCATCTGATTTCACAACACTTCATCTTGGGTATCAAGAATCTTGACAGTCTCTCCACAATGAGATAGACAATGTAGCAATCATATTGCTTCATAGGTGAGTACATGGGTTGTGTCAGGCATGTATTTCCTCAATAGTGATACATGGAACACATCATTAATTTTGGATAGTCTTGGTGGTATTTCTGAACGGTAAGATACAATGCCAATTAGTTATAGAATTTCGAAAGGTCTAATGTAATTGAGAATAAATTTAACCTTCTTACCATATTGTAAAACACTCTTCCAGGGAGTAACGTTTAGGAATAGATGATTTCATACTTGAAATTCCAAATCCTTCCATCAGTTATTGACACAAATCTTTTTCATACTTTCTGCTTCTTTGATGTGGGTTTGGATAATCATATCTTTTTCTATTGTTTCCTCAACAAGTTCTAGGCCTACGAGTTTTATCTCACCAACATCATCCCAAATAGTTGGTGTGAGGAATCTCTTTCCATATAATGCTTCATATTGTGCCATCTAGATACTTGAAGGGAAGCTATTGTTATAGTAAAATTCTACTAGATGTAAGTATTGATCCCACATACCTTGAATGTGATGTGACCAAGATTTCCACATGTTTTATATGGATTGAATATTCCATTATGATTATTCCTCAATGAGAGGGTAGTTGGAAGATTCCAAAAAATGTTCAATATCTAGGGCCTTCTGATGAATTTTCGAGAAACATGGTGTAAAATAGGGATCAAGATCAGAAACAATTGATATGGGTACTCCATGATGTCTCAAAACATAATTAATATATATTCTTGTAATCATTCAAGTGAAATAATCTTCTCTTACAAAAACAAATCAGTTGACTCTGTAATATGATCAAAAATGACCCATATTACATCATTCATTAAAGGATTCTTTTGTAGTCCCATGAAAAAGTCCATCATAATATTATCCCATTTCCACTAAGGTAAGGGAATAGGTTTCATGACTCCTCCAGGATGTTTTCTTCCAGCTGTAACCTATTGAGAAAACATACATCGTGACACATAATTAGAAATCTACCTCTTTGTGTTGTCCCAAAAAAAATGTTACTTCAAATATATATACATATTAGTTCTACCAAGGTGTATAGAGAAATTGGATCTATGAGAATCCTCGACAATTCCCTTTTTAGATCAGGAATATCAGGAACAAAAAGTATGTTCTCAAATTTCAAAAATACGTGTTAATATACGATGTCAATCAATTTCCCATCATTCATAGCTCTAATTTTCTATTTAAACTCCTCAACATCAGTATGAGTACTTTTTATCCATTCTTGTAATTATTTTTTGGAAACCTTTGGAAAAATTATTAATGTTTCATCATCCATGATTATTCCCATTTCCATATCTACTAGATCCATGAACATAGGACCCCTTTCAACTCTCATATTATTCAAAATTAAATGATTCTTTCAGCTCAATGAATCTACTGCCCTATTTTCCTTCCTTGAGTGGTAGTGTATGGTGATATCATAATCTTTGAGTAGTTAAATCCATCATCTATTCCCCAAGCTATGTTCTTTCTGAGATAGAATATACTTCATACTCTTGTGATCGGTATATATCTCACATTTTTCACCATAGATATAGTGTCTCTATATCATAAAAGAAAATATTACACAAGATAACTCAAGATCATTAGTGGGATTGTTTAGTTCATGAATTTTTAGTTGTAATGATGAATAGTGAATAACTCTATCATTCTTCATCAGGACACAACCAAGTCCTTTCATTGAAGCATCATAGAAAATAAAAAATCCATCATTCCCCACTGGTAGAGTCAAGATATGTGCATTGACTAACAGTCATTTCAGTTCTTCAAAACATTATTCACACACATTTTTCCAAACTAATATAACCCCTTTATGTGTAAGCTTGGTTAATGGGATTTCCAATTAGGCAAAATTTTGGATGAAATGTGGATAATAACCTGCGAAACCAATAAAACTATTTACCTTAGATACACTTGTCACTACTGGCCATTCATGGATTACCTTTTTCTTTGGAAGATTGGTAGAGATTACATCCTTAGATTCAATATGGCCAAGCAAAAAATTTCAAGAAGCCAAAATATACACTTTCTAAACATCCCATATAATTCATATCTTTAAAGGGTTTTTAAAATAGTGTGCAAGTTATTTAAATGATGTTCCTAGATTTTTTAGTATGTCATGATATCATCAATAAATACCACTACATAGTCATCAAAATATTCCTTTTAAACTCTATTCATTATATCAATGAAAATATAGTGTTAATTAGTCCGTCCAAAAGTCATAACTGTACACACTTTATGCTCGTACCTGTTCAAAATGCTATTTTTAAATGTCTTCCTTCTTCACACAAAATTGATGATATCTAGATCCATGTTCAATCATTGAAAAATATTTTCCTCTATGAAGTTGTTCAAATATATCATCTATGAGAGGGAGGGGAAACTTGTTTTTTACTTTTACAACATTGATCTCTATTTATTCAATGCACAACCTCATAGATCCATATTTCTTCTAAACAAAAAGAAAAGGGCCTCCCCATGGAGACAAATTAGGGGGAATAATTCATTTATTACTCAATTCCAATTATTGTTTCTTTATTTCCACTAATTCTATAGTGGCCATTCTATATGTGGTATTTAATATGGGCCTTAAACCAGGAATTAAATCAATGGAAAACTCCATTTCTTATTTAAGAGGATTTCATGTTAAATACTCTAGAAACACATCAACAGATTCTTGAACAATAAGTACATCCTCTATTTGAAAATTATTTTCCACACCCGAAGTTATTTAATTCTCTTCCACCCTAATAATTTAATTTAGTAGATCTACATAGGTTAGATCTAGATAAGAATAATATGGTAACTTTTCTAATCTTAATAAATGGTACATCTTATAATCATCAAAAACTATAGCCTCTTTATTCTTACAATATGTTTTAACATCATAGTCCAAAATCAAATCCATTTTGAGGATTATTTCAAATTGAATCATTGGTATGACAATGTGATCAGAAGAAAAAGAAAATTTATATGCCATAATGGTAACTGATTCAAAAAAAGTATTAAAATTTTACTTCCCTTTGTATTTTTTAATGAAAAAAACCTTGTTAAATAAAATTGAAAATAAGTAATTTTCATTAGAAACTGGGATGATATAAAACAATACAATGATCTAGAATAAAATAAATCAATAGCTAAATTTGAGGAAACCATTAAATTACATGCCACATAGTCATTAGGATCTTCAACCTTATTAATAATGATAACATAATCTTGGAATTTATCCCTTGTTCTTTTCTGGGTAAGTTTATTTTTGGTGATTAAGACATTCATTGGCATAATTCCTCATTTCTCTAAAATTGTTTCACACAGAATTAACAACCTCTTTCATTCCCTTGCAATCACGATCTTGGTGGCATTTTTCACCACACATGTAACATACTCCCATTCCCTTCAAGAATCTACTAGGGTGTTTCTTTGTACATTAACTACAAGAAGGAAATTCAACCTTTCCCATATTCCCCTTATTTCCATTTCTAGTGTGTTATATATATCATTACTTCTCTTGATTTACATTAATGTTGTAAGACATAGCCAATTAATTTTCTATCAGGATAGCACATCAGAAAATGTATTCATTCGATGAGAAGGATTGTAAGACTAATTCCCAGTGAAGAAATGGTTTTATCTCATCGAAGAATCAATTAATATTACTCTTGGGGTTACTAATATAATTTGATTCAATCATTTCAAAACTTGTAAATATAGCCTCATACTTTGCAACATTATCATACTTTTTTTCCCTCAGACATAGAAATTCTCTTTCTATATCCACTCGCTGGTCACGATGAAAGTATTTTTCTATAAAAAGTACATTAAAAACCCTTCCTTAAATATTGGATACTTCTTCATCCTCATTTATTTTTCAATTTAATGACCACTATTGATCTTTGTCTCCAATGAGGTGGTTAAGATCCCTGAAACTTTTTCTTTTTCACTATACCCCAATGTATAAAAAAATTTCTCTACAGAATATATTCATTGCTTAGCTACAAATGAATTTGTAGTCCCATTTAGTGTTGGTGGTTGTTTCCTCAGGAAGTGGACGAACATTGAACCTCTGCTTTTTGAATTAGGGTGATATATATGGGTAAGGATTTTTTTAATAACCTGAATAAGTTCTCCCAGTATGGTGATAAGATGATCAACACCAGTTTCATCACCAGCTCAACTATATTTATCTTGAGTAAGAGTGAAGTCCCTACATGGATTTTTTGCATTGAAAAGGTTTCCCTTCCTTCCACTAGGCACCATTTCTAAGCAATGTCATACAGTTGATTATTTTACGAATCAAAATACATAATTCCAAACTTGTAAAACACTTAACATAAATTGAACAGTTTAAGGATATAATCCATAATCATAAAAAAGATTTATTTTAGGAGGTATATACTCATAAATCATTCGTAATGGTTTTTAAAGAAAATCTAAATTATCCTATGTATATCCCATGAGAGTGTCATAAAAAAGAGTGAATCAAGGCCCGTTGTTGTGTACCAGAATATGCCAAGTCATGCTCTAATCTTTTTGACAGAGTTTTCACTCCACGGTACATCTATGCTAGATCCACCTCTACATAATCATATCCAGACAGAGATGCATTTCTAGGAAAATACACAAACTCTCTACATTACCAAATTTCTAATAATTTTTTCTATAATAATCCTAAATTTCTATCTTAGGGTAATGTTCTCTAATCTGAGTTTTTCTAAATCTAGTATCCAAGGATTGAACTAAACATTCTCTGATACCAACTCTAATTCATCGACCCTAGTTACCCAGAGTTGGTGCATTATAACATAACATAGTCATGGTAAAATGGTGTCAAATCCCGCAACATTGATGAATATAGTATCCTTGTAAGTGATAGATACATAAAAAAGTTTTATATTAAATTCTGAAATGAAGAACAACAACATTTTGTCTCCATTAAATATATTATTCTCCCTTAGACAATCCTTCATGGTAAGTCATAATTTACTTATTCGTATCCAATGAAAAATTAACAATGAAAAGGGTTGAGATCAGGTGATCAGTAAAGATAACAATATATCAGAAACATTTATAATTATGAATAAACATTTATGGAAATGTATAAGACTAAAAAATCCTTTTAAAATAAAAAATTACTATAATATAGAAATGATAAATCAATAATTCCATTTACTTATTCACATTGATATTCTACTAGTTGAATTATCACATGTAATATCAAATCCAAATTTCATAATGATTGAATACATAATGTAGCACATCATAAACACATTTTGATGGCCTCATTCCAATTCTAAAAATAATATTTTTTCAAGTACCTGTGCAATGAAACAAGTTTCTCTCATGAGGCCTACTGATGCATCGAGGAGCTATAGAGTGCTCCACCAGTCAATTACTAAGTCCAATGCATTTCTCATATGAAAAGGCTGAAACCTAACACATCGATAGAAAAAAATATCACAAAACCATCAATAAAATATGGAATAATGTATAATAATAAATAAACATCCAACAAGTGTAATATCTATAAAAGGATGTTGACATAGATGAAATCAAAACTATTAGAGAGAAATATATCTTTATTTTGAAATCATTTAAAAGCTAAATAATTATAAAATAAAAAATTTATTTTGAAAATATTCTTATTATATTGTATGGGAAGCTTATAAGATGTTATAATGGATGGAAATATCATCACCCACCATATACATGAAACAAACATTCAATCCTTAATTTTGTCGAAAAGTACATAAATGACCTTGTTTGGAAAATCACAGAAAGAATACTTTATAAAAAATTTATAAAAAGTAAAACAAGTGTATTAATGACATTAACAAATAGTCTAGGAAATAGTAAAAATATATTGAAATACATTTCTATGAAACACAAATGTGGACGATAAGGGGGTCCTTGTAGATATTCACGTATTAACTACCTCGGATAATGAAGAGATTGTAGAATTTACCCTTACCTTGTACATTTACATGGTCGAGGGTATGTTATGCTCCTATATAATAGTACAATAATTTTTATTATATTCTACAATAATAAAATACATAAATATTATATTATATATTATCTTCTAATATTGATCTGTTTATAATATTTTAGTAGTATCATTGTTTCGGGTGTTCACTAATTTCATTTCCTTTATATGTTTTGTTATGTAAGTCATGTTTGATATGGATAATTTTTATTTTTTTCATATCCATAATGATATTATGTTCATAAACATTATTTTTATAGATAAAATTAAAAATATTCTTGAATGGTTATGATTGGGAATGAATTCCATCACATTCATGGAGACGGTAAACCGTACGTACACACGAGAGACAATATCGTTCTATTGATGGTGAAATCATATGTAATTGGATCATATATCATATGTAAAGAATAATTAATATGTTATATTTATTATTTACATAAATTATACTCATAATTATATCCATCCAAATAATTATGTGTTGAATAACCAACTACACAATGACATGGAGACGGTAAACCGTACATATGCATGTTTGGTGACTTTGTCATTCAAAAGATGGATAGAATAATGAATATCGTGGTACCATATTTACAATGAATAATTTTATGTAGAAGATAATGGAGTTATTATTTTGGTATGGAAACAAAAATGAAAGTAAAATTTGATGAAGAAACTATCTTTGAAAGAGGTGCTAAAATTATTACCTCTTATATGGGTGCTTCCTTTTTATTTGATCAAAAGAGATGTTAGGTCAGCTTTATAATCAATGTAAGGCTTAAAGGTTTATGTGAAGTTAATTTGGAGGATATTTGAGTGGGGTTATTCTTATACAAATGCCTTTGGGGGTGTGAACTTAAGATAAGGGGATGTACCGATTTATAAGATAGGTGAGGGTCACATTAAGAAAAGCATGAAATATCATTTTATTATACAATCATATTCATTTTATAATAGAAAAAAGAATTTATTTCTAGGATAAGTTTTATAAGGGTCAAAAAACTCTCAAATAATTGGATTTAGACCGGTTTAGGTCACCATATTAACCATATCTTTTCGTTTTAACATTTAGTTCAATAGTTTAACTTTTACCATTTATTCTTTTATTATTATAATAAATGGTTAATAAAACTACTATAAAATACAAGATAACCCCAAGTGGTTCATTATTGATATATATATAACTTTATATATGTCCTTTTTCTGAAAAATATATTTTTTGAATTATTACATCAATTTATAATATAGTATTTGTTTTAAAAATTCTTTTAGGTCAATTATGACACTATTTATTTTTTGGTTGTTGTGAAACTCAAACAACATTATCATTTCGAAAAAAATATCTAATCAACCATAAAAAGTAATATTAACCTATAAAATTCATGGAATATCTAAAAAGTCCTTATTTAAAAATATTTTAATATTTATAACATCATATTTTAAATCATTTAATAATTGGGTAATTACTGCATCATTATTGTGTCATAAAAAAATTTAATTATTGAATGTATAAAATTTAAAAATAAAATTTCAATTTGTAGGAAATATGTTTGTATTTATAATGAATTTTTATAGTCTAATTTATCTTTTGTATAACCCAATATTAAAAAATATTAGTTATTAACATTTGAATTTAACTCTTTTAACACTTTTTTAAAAAAAATAGTAATAAATGTCTGAATCTAATCCAAGTAGACCTAGAGGATAATATTCTATTCCTATTGTTGAATTTGGCTGAAATAGACTTATCCAATATAATTAGAACATGTTTTAGGGTAATTATAATATCATTTTTACCATTAATTACCCTATTTACTTTTAACGGTTGTAAATAAAATTCAAAAGACACTATTCACCAAAAATTATTTTGATCATATTGAAGCAAATTTTACATAATAATGTCAAATGTGTCTCTTGAATTTTGAAATTCATTTCATATAAGCATTAAAGTTACATTTTATGTAAATTTGCAAATGTTCCTAGAAGGTGGGTTAAATACGTTAAAAGCTCAATAAAATTTTATGTATCTTATCATATTAAAAAATAACATTAAAGAATTAAATTGAACATATATATGTATTATGTATCTATTTTTATATAAAATAAATTTAAATAAAATAAATAATTTTTTATGTAAAATGCTTGTTTCAAACAATAACGCACTGTTTTTCACTATTTATAAAAAAATGAATGTTTTCAGAAAAATAAATAAAAAATCACCAAAAGCTAATTTCGATAATCCAAATAAAAAAATGATGTCCGTTTTGAAAAATATTATTTTTAAAATTTCCAAAATTTATAATTACTATTCATAAAAGCTAGTTTGATTGGTCATGGTGTGCTAAAACTCCATGTTGCATACAATAATAGCTATTACATTATTCTAAGAGAAACGTACCATGGAAGCTTGGGGTGTTGCACAAGAACTGATCCACTACATGTGATAATACAACCTCAGGAGCATGATCATATTCATATAGAATTAGTGACATTAATTAGAAGTCATGGTTAACAAACTCTTTGAGTGGTGTCCCCAGACAACCCAACTAGGGATCTCAATCCCCAAGGAAAACCTTAGGAATCCCATCAGTTTCCATGAATCTCTCCAAACACATGGTGCAATAAAAATGTGATTGAATGTGAACTAGGTAATCCATGAATAGGATTACATAAAAATTGTCCATATCCACATCCACGAGGTCTCATTTCATCCCAACCCCATACATGGTAATCGCACACGATGGGAACCTAAGACCCCACACTTTCTTCTTACACAATGGCATTACCAACTCCATCACAATGGAAGACAACATGGATTGAAAATTTAGACGATACACAATATGGGTAGAGATATAATAAACATAATCACTAATATCTAAATGAATGGAATATATTGTAGATGCAATCAAAATGGTACCTCAGATTATCGAATACCCTATATCCAACACAACTGGTTTATGATCCACTAAATTAAGATTCCTAGCCTCTTCTTAAGAATGGACACTAGACTGTGACTATTTCCTAAACCTAATATTCATAGAAGATGATATCACTCTTCTTCCATTACCATCACCAATCCTAGATCCCTCATCCTCAATGGCTCAGACTGAACTAGAACTCCTCCAGAAGGCACAAACCCTACCCCGCTCTAGAGTGGACATCTCACCTAGGAAAATAATTTTATGTGTTCAATATATCCATATTTATAACAAGCATTTAGAGGATATGTACATGAATTTTTGGTGTGACCCGGCCTCCAACACATGTATCACAGAACAGAAATCTAATCAGATGTCATAGACAAGAACTGCATAACATGATGGCCTGAACCACGTGCTCCATCCTTCCCTTGCTCCACTCGCTTCTTTTTCTTTCAGATGAGATAGAACTTCCTATAAAATACCCAAATCCAGAATACCTAGGAATTCAATATGATCAATCTGGGACAAAGAAGAATGATTTACCACCTTATAATAACTACCCATTTTGAACAAGAATACATGATAGTAAATTTTTGGTCATAGCCCCTTATAAAACATCAAAGCTTATAGGGAAACATTTATAAACTATCTTAGGAAGATAACACACTAGATTAGAAAAATAGTTATCATATTCCATTACTAAACGATCTCCCGAGTAAATATCACCTAACTCTTATCATTTGTCATACACAAGGACCTCGGGGCAATACTACTCGGTGATGATGGCCTTGATGTCCCTCTAGATCATCTTCTAATTCTTCCTACTTTGAAGAACTTATTTCAAACACTTGTGACTAGGAACCTATAGCTAACATGAGGAAGATTTTACCATGACCACCACAGGTCTTTCTAGGAAAATGAACATATAATGTATCATCTCGAACCATTTCTATGCCTCTTGAGGTTCCAAGATAACTTATAATGAATCGATTTTATTCTTCATGAACTTCTGGGATTTATCCTTCTTAGGATCAGACTCGTCTTCTCTAGCTAGAGTAGGAGCAGGAACTCCACCCTATCCATGTTCTTATACATCTCAGACCACATCTTCTACGATAATATGACAAAGCGGTGAGGTATAACTCTCTCTAGATTTCTCTCGTGGGTGAATGAAAGGTCTTTGGGGAGGGATGATGCTTCAAAAAGCAACAGACACAAAATAAAAAATTGGTACATAAGTACTGAGCAATTTCATCAATAAAAAAATTTAAATAAGTTGAACTCATCACAAAAATGAAATAAATGACCACTTCACTGCACCCAATGTCTATGTGATGTATGAAGTCCGCACATCTCACCTGGATGTGAAGTCAAACCAAAATCTCAATATCCTATCATGAATCTAGGTCTATAATGAGAGGTATGGGCCAGGTACCCGACTCCCAACAAGAACTCCACTCCACTATAGTCCTAGATCCTTTCTATTCTAACTCATCCAATATAATAAGATCTCCTAAAGAGCCTAACCTACTATAATACCATTCTTTCATGAACAATTTCTAGTTTCCATTTATATCGGCACACGACACAGTAAATTAAAATTCATGATGAATGTTACCTGTCACATGGGTTGGTAAAAGTGCCTGTGTATGATGGATAATTGTTTTGGAATGATTTAACAGATTTTATAAGCATTATATAACCAAAAATAATAAATAATCTGAATATGAATTTTTTTTCCAAAAAAGACATAATTAAATATTCCGAAGTAAAATACATGGATTCAGAAAAAGCCCGTGAATTTAATAACTCGATATTATTAGAAAATAAAACTCTAGTACCACCACATAGTAATGGTCTATCATCCCCATGCCTTCTCCAAAACACTGCATAAATGATCGAAGCTAACAGACCAATATGCCATCTCTAATGACCTTTTCCTTACCTATTCCAAACATAAACAAGTCTACTTAAAACCAATTTTGTAACTAGAGATTGGGCCTAGGCCAAATATTATACCAACCCATAGATTCAATGTGATGAATATTACAAGATAAAAGGATTGCAATTTTTTTAAACGAGAAAAGATAACGACTATTTCTAAAGCGGTGAAACTTTTAAATGAAACAGTTTTCAAGTTGTGGCATTAAATAATGAAAATTTTAAAATAAAAAACACATGATATATAATTTCATTTCCAAAATCCCCACATTCCAATGGTATATACAAAATAATCCTTAATTAATAGTCACGGGAACACCCCCATGAAATTGCTAGTTGTAGGCGCAAGGTACCTTATATCTCGGTGTAAAAGAAAACATAATCCATAAACTTATCGTGCAAGAGCTATTAGTAGGTAAAACCCCAATGGCCTAGCGGTTTCCCACATCATCATAGTTCATTTAGTGTTTTAATCATCAAATTTTTAATTGAAATAGGGATGATACTCTTCTAGATCACTAGCATAGTAGACTGAGTCCACCCACAATGATACTAGTGTTTCCCCCTTTTTGATGAAACATGTTCCTCATGAAATAAAACTCCATTTACACATAAAAATACTATTTATGGTCATACAGACTCCAAACAGTAGCTAATCATGATTTTACCCCTTCAATAACTCAAGAAACCATTTAAATTATTCATAAACCAATTTCATGAAGTTTATCAAAGGATTAAACGTGAAATCCATTTAAAACGCCTATTTCAAATCCAAATTCCAACAAATTTCATGATAAAAAATTACTTGAATCCATATAAACATTTACTAAACTTATTCCATGACCCATAAAACATCCCCAAATAATACAACATGTAAGGCACATTAAAAAAAACATTTTTACAAAAAAAAATCCTACTATAAATTCAAACACATAATAAATGTGAAATAATGGTATTAACCCCATGTAAAATCGAAGAGGAATTTGAAAAAAAAATTATGTCAATCATATATTACAAATTAATTAATTCTTACACATGGAATAACATATCATATATGTCAACCACCACAAATACTTGTTTAATCCTCAACCATATTAGAAGGGAGTGATAATAATCATAAATACAATATATTGGACCAAGGAAGCAAAAATAAAAACATTGGTTGTATGATCTAGTTTTTGGACATCATGAACATCATGGATGAACGATTGAACCCTAAGTAAATGATATATAAAAAAGTGGTAGTCACTTACTTTCTGATAGTTGATGTTATCCATCCAAAAACTACTAAAAAATGGATTCCAAGAGATATTGAGGGATCCTGGGAGACATCCATGGCAACAATGGTCAAATGAAGGACGAAATGGGTAAATTAGTATTAATTATAGGAGGGAAATGTTTTAATTTCAAATGATCTTTAATGAGCCAAACAGTTCTGCACGGTTTGCATTCACTGGATGGAAAACCACGCACAAAAACAGTGCACCCAATTCTGTCCACTCAAAACATATCGAACTTATTAAAAATTCAAGGGGCCTAGGGGAAACCTAGAGGGAAACAAAATCCAATAATAGAAGAGATAAATAAGCCATTAAAAAGTATATTTCTATGACTATTCTCACCACCATGAAAACTTGCTCCGCTAAATGTCAACTGTAATCATGATTGGAAAACAAGAATGATTATTCTTGTTTAACCCACATCATACACACCCATGTATCATTCACACAATTCTCATTCTTCCAATTGATTCAGACCAGGGGAGTATAATTACCCCGAAGCAGCTTCTCTTGTGAATCCACTATTCCCACCATCGGTTCAAACACTGAAAAATCAGTCTTTATCTCCAACTCATCCCAATTCAACACATGATATGGGTCTGGATTGTACTAATTCAATTGGGAGACATAGAAAAAGTCATGAATATATTATACCCTAAGAGGGAACAGGTAAACTATATGCCACTAATCCAATGCACTATGTTATCTCAAATGTTCCAACATACATCAACGAAAGAATTCCCTACTTTCCCAAACAACAATGACCCAAAATAGGGGAAACCATCTAGAATACCCAATCACACATTGATAACTCTAAATCACAATGAAACTAGTCAGAATAGTATATTTGGAGACTCTGGGTTACTAATAAATGCAGGTTGATCAATAAGACCTTCACAAATGTCTCTTAAACAAGGCTCGACCCTAATAGTGAGGTCTCACCTACCTCATCCCATCATAGGGGGGAAGAATTAGGGTGACCATAATGTGCCTAAAATGTATTAATTATAATCTTAGATTGGATATTGTTATTATAATAATACATTACTAGTAGTAAATTTATATCCCACAAACAACAGAAGTCGAAGACAAATGCACAAAGCATGTCTTCCAAAATCTGATTTTCCCACTATGTCTGGCCTTCCTTATACAGATTGGTTTCCATTGTCATTTTAATCTATGACTCTAGAGCCATCTAAAAGAATTTCTAAAACTGATGGGTGATGGCAGGGTCTGTTTTTGACATAACTTATTATGGCACACCATGAATTTTTGCTCCATCCTAAATACACAACCATCACAACTCATTAACTTTGAATGTGTCTCTGATCACTATGAAGAGGGATAATTTGGTTATATGTTCAATCACTACCCATATGGACTTCTTACTCTTATGTGAATGAGGTAAGCTTATGATTAATTCCATGGTGACCTAATCCCACTTATAGGTTGCAATGAGTAATTTTGAAGCAGACCAAGGGGCCTCTAATGCTTAGCTTTCACTTTTGACAAGTATAACAACTTGTTACAAAAGTAGTGATATCACACCTCATACTTGTACACCATAAATATCAAAGAACATTATAGTAAATTTTGGTATCCATGGGATGAACGCCCCACTGAGAATGGTGGCTATCTGGCATCACCACCGTCCTCATGAATAATGGAACTAATGGAAGACCCTTGAAGCACAAGATGCCCTCAGGAGATAAAAACCGATCAGAAGACATCCCCCCACCATGATGAAAACTACATTGACCCCTGATATATCTCATCACCAAGAATCTCCTATAGAATAATATTTAAAGGAGTTGGAGTAAACTATACACTTACGAACAATGTACCTCCGCAATTCCCTTCAGACTCCATGTGAATCTATGAAATGATTCAAATCAGAGTCCACTCATCAATGGACTTCCTTAAAGAATTCACTTTTACCCTTCTACTCAAGGCATTATCAACCAAATTACCCTTTCTTGGGGAATAAATGATATTGATGTCGAACCCGTATATATATTCAATTCAATGGATGTGACGATGATTAATACCATTATGAGAGAAAATTGTGGCTAAACTCTTATGATCAAAGTAGACCACAACCTTCTCCCAAAATAGATAGTGATGAAATTTATTCAAATATTGAATCAATACAACTTATTCTAGGACATGGTTAGGATAATTAATTTCATATGGTTTGAGTTGGAGAGATATATATTTCACCATGAGATCTCCTTACATAATCAGACACCTGATACTCATACCTAAATCACCACAATACACCACATATCTCTTTCCATATTACAGAATGTTAAAAATTGGTTTGGTACTAAAACCCCACATTAGAATCCCAAATTATTCCTGAAATTTTTTGGCCCCATTAAATCATTACCCCTTTCCAGGTGAGTGTGGTAATGGGTGAAGAATTTTGATTGAAATCCTGAATAAAACAACATGTAGTGACATACCAGTCCTTGGAAACTATTGATCTTGAACCCATTCCTCATATGCTCCCATGATATAACTGAACTTATCCTCTTAAGATCCAGTAAAACCCCAATGGTTCGAGATCACATTTCCCAAAAACATCACATCTATATTCTAGAATGTTCATTTGGACAAATATTTATAGATGTGATGATCCCACATAGTTCCCAAAACGATCGAAAAATGAATCTAATGCTCATCCTCATACCCATAGTAATCTAGAATGTCATCCTCGAATAAAATCACCAGGGTGTTGAGATACTAGAGGAAAAAACTATTCATGAGTGCCATAAAAACTTCTAGAATATTGGTAAATCCAAAAGGCCTTACCATGTACTAATTTTGGTCGTACCTTTTTCGGAATATTGTCTTCAGGATATCCCCCTCTACCACCCTTACTTGGTTGTAACCCTAATGAACGTCTATATTGTTAAACCACATTCCACCCCATCAACTTGTCAAAAAAATCATAAATTAGGGTAAATGGACACTTGTTACTGAGGAATAACTTATTATGTTGTCGGAATTAGATGAAAAATCGGAGGGACCCATCAACATCATTCATAAAAATAATTAGAGTGGGATGAGAAGAGATTATCAGGAAAATGATTCCTTAGGATTCCAAATCACATAGTAGTATCTTTATCTTCATCAACAGAGTGGGGGGTATAATTTACAAGGTAACATATATCATATGTTCCCCTAGTGCCAAATTAATCGAGATATCCACATCCCTATCTAGGGGAAATTGTGAAAAAAAAACATTTGTAAACACCAATGGGAACTCATAAACTACCAGATGTAATCCACCCTCAAAAGAATAACCATATTTAAGTAGAATAAATGGAAATAACTGGAAGACAATGTTCCACAACTATGGGAGTAGAGCTATCGTACGACTCGGCCAAGGATCACATTCCCTCATGAAAACTCTAAGAACTCCCATCAGGTTCAATGAAACTCACACTCCTCTTGTTGTATTCAATATGCCTTTGAAAGTGAAATATCTTGTACATTTTGATGATTAAATCAAAATTACCCATATCCAAATGAATTAAGTCCTACTCCATCTAAACCCTTGGAATGGTATGCACTCATGAATGGAACTGGAGAACTTACTTCATCTCCTTTCCAAATGGAATCACCAACTACATTGTAATGGACAACATATCGTTTGAAAAATAAATATGGTTTATAATACAAGAAGAGATAAAAGAAACATAAGCACCAATATCAAAAAAAATGGCAGCTATAGAAGATACAATAAAAAGGTATCTTTTAATGTCGAAGACCCTACATCTAAACCCACTGGTGCTTAAACCACCTTACGAAGATGCATAGACTCTTCCTAAGACAAACCACTCTATTGAAGCTCTAAACTGAACTATATCTTCATAGAGGATAATCCGGCCTTGCCTCAATGGCCACCAAATCGAGATTTACACATCCTTATCCCCTCGTACTAAACTTTGACAACCATGGAAGGAATATATCATACCTCACTTTATAGTGGACATTATCCCTTACAAATGTTTTTAATGTTTCCCATAGATCCACACTAATAACAATGCTTTGAGATATATGTGCATGTGGGTTAGGTGAAACATGTAGAGACCCAAATCATGGCGTAAATGGACATTACATTACTTTTGAAAAATATTTAATACATAACAAAAACAGACACACAAAGACCGTAATAGTTTTGTGTCTTTGGAAACTCGGAACATAATCTTCTAATCATGGAGAATGATCTTCAACATCTCCCATAAAGATCTTCCCCTTTTGGTTTTCTTACCTAAAACCTTTCTTTAAATCCCGGGGAAAAGAAAACATATACAGGGTGAGCTCAAATTCTCAGTATAGGTAAGCATGGATAAAATACAACAAATAATATACATTTGAACATAAAAACATGAACATAATGTTTAAATATCAAAATCATGAGCAATGAAATAAAAAATGGAAGTACATAAGGCATAGATCATGAAGAAACATTAATCACGATAAATTAGCATGGGAATAAACCATGTAATTGTGGAAAAACATTAAGCACATGATATGATTTCCATAGTATCCAAGGCATTACAGCCAAGACCATCTCAGTGGACAGAGTCCGTTTCGGAATCGAGTTCACTCCTCATTCCATCCATGTCTATCTCATGAGATATAAATCTTTAACCAATTCATTGGAGGGAGATATTGGTCCCACCCATCTCATAATGAAATCATTCTTACATGTGTTACAAAATAAACATAAAACATTCATCATATACCAGAGAATAAAATGGGTTTCATAAACATCATCCTATCATCTCACAATATAAATAAAACAAATGGAAATTTCATTATAAGAAAAGCGAAACCATGGAAATCATAGATATATGATAAATGAATCATACATGTATGAAATAATGTCATCTTAGATGAAAAATGGTTTTGATAAAACATTGGAAATAAATTCTTGAGGAAAATATCCTTTCTTCTTCAAAATCATTCTCTTTTCACAAAATGTCATGAAATTTTAAAATAAAAGGATTTTGTTGAAAATAGTCATGAACTATTTTGGAGGAAGATTCATGAAAATAAGGCTTTATAAAACCGTAAAAATCCTTTCATGCCGTATAAGTTAAAAAAACATTCTTCTCGTACTTTTTCCAAAAAATTCAAAAAGTACCTCGTAAAAGAAATATTCATTACACACCATGTAGTGAAAGTAAAAAATGGGTAAAAAGCACTTTAAACATACATAAAATAAAAGTATGAATTTTATGAAAACATTTTGAGAACATATGGACGTGGATAACAAACATAACCCCAATAAATACTTACGAATAACAATCTCAGATAAGAATGAGATTGGAATAATTATCCCTTACCTTAGGTCCGATATTCTTCGTACGTATCCGAAAATCATATAAAATGATTTAAATATAGTCATTGACTTATTACAGAATCATATTCATTGTTATGATATCATATATGGTTCACTTATGACTTTATATTACCCGTTCTTTTGTATGTTCCATGTTAAAGTGGCATTTTGGGTAAAATAGTTTTATTTATAATACATGTTTGGACTTGTTGTTTTTGATATTATTACATATATCATGAGTTACATAATTAAAGAATGTAAAACATGGTTTATATTTAACATATATTCAGAATATACATATATATATGATAGGTCGATAAATTGAATGAAATACACCGTGTATGGAGATGGTAGGCCGTACATACGCATGAACGGTGTTTTCGTTTCCTTATTGAATTGAATGGAATTAAGTAGATGACATACACACACATATATATATATACATAAATCCAGTATCATTATTATGTCATATATTTCATGATTACTTATTATATATACTTTATAATCATTCATGAATTTTAAATCATTGATAATGAATCTCATCACGTTGTGGAGATGGTAGTCTGTACGTACGCACGAGCGATGATATAATTCCCATGATCGTGGAATTGTATTGAAGTTTATGTATAATATTTCAGAATGAATATCAATTTACAATAATCATATATATTCATTACTTACACCATTATACCCATCCAAGTAAGGTGGTGGTGGAAAATATATTATACCACGGTGTGGAGACGATATTCCGTACGTACGCACGCGTGGTGATTTCATTTTCTGTAGGATGGATAGATGGTGAAATAGTGTTGTTTCATACATATAATAACATATCAATATATGGGTGATACTGATGTTATACTTCATAATGACAAAACTAATGAAGAAGATGAAGTTGAAGAAGAAATAATTTTGAAAGAATCAGTAATGGACATTATCTCTTCTTTGAAGCGCCTCTTTGAGTCCTCCTCTTATGGCACTAAAATTGGTCTTTACAGAATACCAGGACCTCTAGATGTTTATAGGGGATTGGGGAAGAGAATTTGGCAGGGGTTGGACGAGAATGAAGGTTCAATGTGTTGTGAGGAAGAGAGGAAGGAGGTGCCCTTTTATAAGAGAGGAGAGCGGCACCTTTGGAAAAACAAAAAAATATTATTTTATTATAAGGTCATATTCAGTTTTTAATAGCTCAAAAGTGAATTATTTCGAAGCTAAGGTTTGGATGGGTCTAAATACTCTAATCTAATATAATTTAGACATGTTTAGGTATCTATTTTAACCTTATCATTTAGATTTAACTTTCAGTTAGATAATTTAACTTTTACTGTGTCTTCTTGTTTTCATACACTATAAGGTTAATAAATATACTATTACAAGGAAAATGAACCAAAAGTTGTTTATTATTAATATATATAACCTTATCTAAGTTATTTGGCAGAACCTTAGATTTTTAAGAATAAAATAACAATTAATAATATAATATTTGTCTTAAAAACTATTTTATGTCAATTTTGACACTATTTGGTAATTGATTTTTGTGAAAATCATAACAGAATATTAGTTAGAAAAATGTTAATAAAATAAAAAATAGAATGTCTTATTAACCTATAAAATTATGTTAATTCATAAAAAGTCTCAATTTACATTTATTTGGGTATTTATAACATCAATTATGTTAATATTTAATTAATAAGATAATTACGACATCATCATTGTGTCATAAAACAATTCACTTATTTAATGTCTAAAAATTACAAATAAAATATCATTATGTAGGATATATTTTTAGATTTATAATGAATATATATAGTCTAATTTATCTTATGTATAACCCTATATTAAAAATTATTTAGTTATTAAACATTGATTTTAACGATTTTAACCCTTCTTTAAATAAATTAATAATAAATGTCCTAATCTTATCCAAGTGGGCCTAAATTGTCATATTTTATTACTATGGTTGTTTTAGGTCGAATTAAACTTATCCAATATAATTAGGACATGTGTTAGGGTAATAATAATATCATTTTTACCCTTAATTACCCTATTTACTTTTAACCGTGGTAAAAAAAAGTAAAAAGAAACTATTCACCAAAAACTATTTTCATCCCATTGAACCAAATTTTACTTACTTACATCAACTTTGCCTCTTGGAGTTTTGAAATTCCACTCACAGAAGCGGTAAAATTATGTTTTATGTGAATTTCTAAAATCTCCTACGAGGTGGGTAAATGACGTTGAAAGGTTAAGTAAAGTTTTTATATATCTAAAATTATTATAAAATGACTCCAATGAATTGAATTGAAATTATGTAGGTATTATGTATCAATTTTACCTAAAATAAATTTACATAAAATAAGTAATTATTAAAATGAAAAGTCGGTTTTAAATAGTAACCCAGTGTTTTCATTATTCATCAAAAATTGAAAGTTTTCAAAAAAATACCAAAAATTCACTATAGGCTAATTTCGATATTCCAAATCCAAAAATGACGTCCATTTTGAATGATTAGATTTATTAAATTTCAATAAGGGTGTATTACTATTCATAAATCCTAGTTTATAAAACATATCATTGTTTAGCGAAACTCAGTGTTGCGTACAATACACGATATCATGGAAGGTCATGATTGTGTGTAATGCAAGCCAAGTCAAGGATGTGTGTTGTGAAAGATCCTTTTGGTGTAGTGTACAACACAAGACATTAATGAAATTAAAAGGAATATTTTTCATAAAATCTTGGGGTGTTACATTCTACCCCCCTTAAAATGATTTTCGCTCTCGAAATTCGTCGGGGTTATAAATGGTTTACTACTCGAAAGTTTCATTAAATGATACCCACATTGTAAAAAGGAATACCAAAACTTGTCTATAAAAACTAATTTATGAAACATAATGGTTACCCAAATTAACTAATCACTGGGTTTCCACATAGGATAACATAGTTGAAAATATGGATATGGAAGAAAAATCTAACCATCAAGTTCTGATATAGAGTGGTAGAAAACATGGCTATGAAAAATCCATCAATCACAAAGACATAAAATTTTGATGATCTAACGTACCATCTGATTCATCAGATATAAGAGCACTAGGACAACATTTTTTTTCAATATCATTTCCCTAAAGTTGAAAATATTGAATTAGAATAAATACTTGCTTGATTTTGGTACAATCTCACTGTTGTTCGTGCTTTGAACAATTTCCACTTCATATCTTAATGAAATGAAGTTGAATTTGTTATTTGTGAAGTGTTAATAGATCATGTGATAGAATGATGGTTCATTCCTTCTGTCTCAAAAAAAAGTTTAGTAAAAGATATTAACTATACATAAGTCGATTAATCGTTTATGGTTCCTAAAATGGACTTATACTTCATATCTCATACCAGTTAAAAAAATTAAAACTAATTTATACTAAATAGGGACATCCTGTAGGCTCGTGGTAGGCGATAAAGGCATGTTACACATTGGTTGTGGGTTCGATTCCCACAGCCTTGTCCGACGCGATGGGATGTCGCCCATCCTGCAGGTTGTCCTTTTTCTAAAACTACATTACTATAACATCCCATCAATAATATCAAAAAAAAGTTCTATCCTTAAATAATACTAACTTATTCCCAACATAATCCATTCTAATCATTAGTCATATCCATAATATTGCAGTCCATTCTCATATTATAGTGAAGACGATTACCAGAGATTTCATATAACAAGAATGTTAATACCATCGTTGATCCCCATATATCATATGAGATGTCTTTTTGGTCACATTCCAAACATTCGAAGTCCTTAATCATGTATTCTATTAAAAAATGAATAACCATTGAATCTTATTGAAAACATGATTGATATCAAAAGTTAAATCATTCCACATACCAAAACCCAAAAATTCTATATAATCAAAACATGATATAACTATTTCCATATATCAGTCATGAGCTCATGAATACTATAAAAAATTTCATTTTCTCCTTATCCCTTCATTATGCGCATATCATATTCTTTCCAAAAATATCTCAATCACTATCCATGTTTACCGGTACCATAAAATTATTGAAAACCACAGTAGACCAATACATAAATATTCCAATATTCCATGATACTATATACAACATTATTTTGGAATCCCATTAGATAAACACTTAATCATTACACAACTTCATTTTCATACTCAACATCACAAATAGTGATCGCATGAGACTGCCCTCTATCCTTTTCCATAGGAGTTTGCTCACGTTGATCATCATTAACCTGTGGATTAGGGAATTTATTAGCATAATTGCCCATTTACTTTCACATGAAGCATTGAAGTGTTGGTGGTGCGTTCTATACAGTCTATTATTTATTCACATCATTAGAAACCCTTTTTCCATTACATTGACACTCAGCTGATCGATGACCTTCTTTTCCACACTTAAAACATTTTCTAGTCCCTTTAAGACAATCTCCACAATATTTCTTTCCACAATTTGAGCATAAGGAAACATGCATCTTCTTTTCACAATTATTATGAGATTTCTCCTTGAACTCCATCTTTTGTTTCTTGTAAAAACCATGAGATGGATAAGTAACACCAACTTCCATTTCTACCTTGATATCACAATGCACAATTTCTTCATAGCTACTGAAGTCTCTTATAGATAATTCTCTGTGAAGACATGGTTTTAAGCCGCTAAAAAATCTATCAGCATTACATTCAGGTTGGATGATAAAGCCAGATGCATACCTTGCATGTCTTGTGAAACTCGCTTCATATATACCAACAAATTCATTATCTTTCTTCTTAATCTCAAGAAACCCCTTCTCTATCTTTGTTCGAAGAATACAAGGGATGTACTTATTGAAAAATAAGTTCTTGAACTCATCCCATTCCATGTACTCAATTTCATCTCTTGGCCTCGTATTCTTGATAAGCTTCCACCATATATAAGCTTCACCTTCCATATGATATACTACTAAGATGAATTTATCATGTTCAGAACATTGATGAACTAAAAATATCTTTTCAGTCGTACTGATACATTGTTCAACAATAGGTGGATCAGAAGACCCACTGAAAGAAGTTGGATGTTGCCTCGTGAAGGAATCAATATAATGTTGTTCCCTTCTCTGCTCATTTGGAAGTCCAGAATGATTCATATCTTTTGTAAGTACAGAAATAATATTTTTCACTCCATCTCCCATAACATTTGTTTGTTCAGGAGGACAATAATTGCATTTTCCATTACATTGATCAACACGGTTCTTTCGGGTTCCAGTCATTGTCTAAAACCCAAAAAGAATAGCATGAGAGGGAAAAATCATGCTAGGGAAAAGAACATAATAAAATGGGGATTAACTTCAATATTTAACTTCTTAGGTTTAATTCTAAGATTGTTACCATAATACTAGGACTATAATCTATACTTATACTTAACCTTAGGGAAATCCCTAGACATACCTTAGAAATATATCTAAGGATCTCACTAAAGTTGTCGAATCCTAGTTTCCAAAGGTTGAATAATCATTTCCTATGATACCAACTGTAGAGACCCGTAACTTGACATACATGGACATTACATTACTTATGAGGAATACTTAATACATAACAAAAACAGAAACACAAGGACTGTAACAGTTTAGTGTCTTTGGAAACTCAGAACGTAATCGTCTAATCGTGGTGAAAGATCTTCAACGTCTCCCATAATGATCTTCACCTTTAGTTTTTCTTACCTAAAAACTTTCTTTAAATCCAGGGGAAAAAAACTTATAATGGGTGAGCTCAAATTCTTAATAAGGGTAAGCATGTATAACTTACAACAAATCATATACATTTGATCTTAAAAACATGAACATAATGTTTAAACATCAAAATCTTGAGAAATGACATAAAACATGGAAGTACATAAGGCATAGATAATGAAGAAACATTAATCATGATAAATTAGTATGGGAATAAACCTTGTAATTGTGGAAAACCATTAAGCACGTGATATTATTTCCATAGTAGCCAAGGTATTACTTCTAAGACCATCTTAGTGGACAGAGTCCCTTTTTGAATCGAGTTCACTCCTTGTTCCAATACTGTATTACTGAACCAGTTTAACTTTCCATTCCAGCCATGTCTATCTCATGAGAAATAAATATTTAACCAATTCATTGGAGGTAGATATAGGTCCCACCCATCTCATAATTAAATCATTCTTACTTATGCCAAAAAATAAACATAAAACATTAATCATAACCCAAATAATAAAATGGGTTTCATAAACATCATCCCATCATCTCACAGTCCATATATAACAAATAGACATTTCAGCATAAGAAAAGTGAAACCATGTAAATAATAGAGACATGATACTTGAAAAACACACATATGAAATAATGTCATCTTAGATGAAAAATGGTTTTGATAAAACATTTGAAATGAATGATTGAGGAAAATATCATTTCTTCTTCAAAATCATACTCTTTTCACAAAATGTCATGCAATTTTAAAAGAAAATGATTTTGTTGAAAATAGTCATGAAATATTTTGGAGGAAGCTTCATGAAAATAATTCATTATAAAACCGTAAAATTCCTTTCATGCCGTATATGTTAGAAAAACATTCTTCTCGTACTTTTTCTGGAAAAGTAAAAAAGTACCTCGTAAAAGAAAGATTCCTTACACGCCATGTAGTGAAAGTCAAAAATGGGTAAAAATTACATTAAACATACATGAATGAAAATTAATAATTGTATGAAAACATTTTGAGAACATATGGATGTGGATAATAAACATAACCCTAATAAATACTTACGAATAACAATCTCAGATAAGAATGAGATTGGAATAATTATCTCTTACCTTAGGTTGATTTGCTTCGTACATATCTGAACCTCCTGTATAATAATTTAAATTATGCCATTGAATTATTACAGAATCTTATTCATTTTTATGATATCATATATGGTTCACTTATGACTTTATATTACCCATTCTTTTGTAAGTTCCATGTTAAAGTGGCGTTTTGGGTAAAATCATTTTATTTATCATACACGTTTGGACTTGTTGTTCTTGATATTATTACTTATACACTGATTTACATAATTCCATAATTTAAACATGATTTATATGTAATATATATTCAGCATATACATACATATATATGATAGATCGATAAATGGAATGAAATACACCGTTCCTGGAGACGGTAGGTCGTACGTACGCATGAACTCTGTTTTCGTTTCACTATTTAAATGAATGGAATTAAGTAGATGACATAGACATATATATATATACATAAATACAGTATCATTATTATGTCATATATTTTATTATTACTTATTATATATACTTTATAATCATTCATGAATAGTAAATCATTGAAAATTAATCTCATTACGGCGTGGAGACTGTAGTCCGTACGTACGCACGATTGATGATATCATTCCCATGATCGTGGAATTGTATTGAAGTGTATGCATAATATTTCAGAATAAATATCACATTACAATAATCATATATAGTCATTATTTACACCATTATACCAATCCAAGTAAGGTGGTGGTGGAAAATAGATTACATCACGACGTGGAGACGTTATTCCTTATGTACACACATGCGGTGATTTCATTTTCCGTAGGATGGATAGATGGTGAAATAGGGTTGTTTAATTCTTTTAATAACATATCAATATATGAGTGATACAGATGTTATTACTTCATAATGAAACAACTAAAGAAGAAGAAGTGGAAGAAGAAATAATGTTGAAAGAATCAGTAACATACATTATCTGTTCTTTGGAGCGCTTCTTTGAAACCTCGTCTTATGGAACTAAAATTGTTATTTGAAGAAGAGCAGGACCACTAGTTTGTTTATAGGGAAGTGGAGAAGAGAATTTGGCAGGGTTTGGCCGAGATTGATTGCTCAAAGTAGTGTGAGGAAGAGAGGAAGGAGGTGCCCTTTTATAAGGGAGGAGAGGGTCACCTTTAGAAAAACTAAAAATATTATTTTATTATATAGTCATATTCAGGTTTAATAGCTCCAAATTGATTTATTTCAAAGATAAGGTGGGTATGGGTAGAAATAATCTCATCCAATTGAATTTAAACATGTTTATATATCTATTTTAACCTTATCATTTAGATTTAACTTTAAGTTAGATAATTTAACTTTTACTCTGTCATCTTGTTTTCCTACACTATAAGGTTAAAAAACATACTATTACAAGCCAAAAGAACCCCAAGTAGTTTATTATTAATATATATATCCTTATCTAAGTCATTTGGAAGAATCATATATTTTTAGGAATAAAATAACAATTAATAATATAATATTTGTTTTAAAAACTTTTTTATGTCAATTTTGACACTATTTGGTAATTGATTTTTGTGAAAATCATAACAGAAATATTAGTTCAACAAAAGATAATAATGTCAATAAAAACATGTCATATTAACCTAGAAAATTAGTTTAATTCATAAAAAGTATTAAATTACTTTTATTTCTGTATTTATAACATCAATTATGTCAATATTTCATTAATAAGATAATTACTGCATCATCATTGTGTCATAAATAAATTAAACTATTTAATGTCTAAAAATTACAAATAAAAAATCCTTATGTAGGAAATCTTTTTATATTTCTAATGAATATTTATAGTCTAATTTATCTTATGTATAAACCTATATTAAATATCATTTAGTTATTAAATATTGATTTTAACTATTTTAACCCTTCTTTAAATAAATTAATAATAAATGTCCTAATCTAATCCAAGTGGGCCTAAATGGTAATATTTTATTCCTAAGGATGTTTCTGGTCGAATTACATTTATCCAATAGAATTATGACATGTGTTGTGGTAATAATAATATCATTTTTACCCTTAATTACCCTATTTACTTTTAACCGTGGTAAATAAAAAGTAAAACAATTATTATTCACCAAAAATTATTAACATCTCATTGAACCACATTTTACTTACTGAAATCAACTGTGTCTCTCGTATTTTTGAAATTACACTCACAAAAGTGGTAAAATTATGTTTTATGTGAATTTCCAAATTCACCTAAGAGGTGGGTAAAGGACGGTGAAAAGTTCAATAAATTTTATATATATCTAAATTTTTTATAAAATGACTCCAATGAATTGAATTGAACATATATAGGTATTATGTATCAATTTGTACATAAAATAAATTGAAATATAATAAATAAATTTTTAAATAAAAAGTAAGTTTTTAAATAGTAACACAGTGTTTTCACTATTCATCAAAAATTGAATGTTTTCAAAAAAATACCAAGAATTAACCCTAGGCTAATTTCGATATTCTGAATCCAAAAATGAAGTCCATTTTGAAAGATAAAATTTATAAAATTTCAGAAAGTGGGTATTACTGTTCATAACGGCTAGTTTATACAACATATCATTGTTTAGAGAAAGTCGGTATTGCGTACAACACACGCTATCGTGGAAGGTCGTGATTGCGTGTAATGAAAGACAAGTAAGGGGTGCATGTTGTGAAAGCTCATTTTGGTGTAGTGTACAAAAAACAACATTAATGAAATTAAAAAGAATGTTTTTCATAAAATCTCGGGGTGTTACAGAACATGTCCTCCCGCACTGGTGGCACACAACGTACCTCGCATCAGAATCCATGGATGGCATCTGCCTATGATGAGGACCTAACTACCCCCTCCCTTCTTCCCCTACTCCTCATGATTCATTTTATTTAAAGATGAGATAACAATTAAAATAGAAGAAACCAATCTAGAAAACATAGATATTGTATTATGATCAATTTAATCAAAAGAAGAATGACCCACCACCTCAACCTAGGTACTCAACATGTTTAATAAGTCCTAATTGTAAATTTATGATCACAACCCCTTCTCAAACTTCAGATATTTCATGGACTAATTATAAATAATCTCAGGTTCATACCACACTATCTTATCAAAATTGTTAGCATATTATAGGACATACGAATCTCCCTAATAATGATCCATGAGTTCATGGGATCTGGAATCAGCGAAGAACATAGGGAAATACTACTCATTAAAGATGGCCTTGATTTCCTTCTAGATCATTTGCTCATTCTTCATAGTTTTAATAACTAATTCCCACCAACTATGAATGGGACCCTCTAGGTAAAATGATGTTCATTTTACAATAATGTCCTCACATGTGTCTAATAACTCAAACATACATTATATCCTCTCAATCCATTCCTCTTCCTATTGGAGTTCCGCGATACCTCAGAATGAAGGGGGTTTGTTCACTAGTAACACCTGGGATTTATATTTCATGGGACTAGACCCATATTCTATAGCTGGAGTAGTAGGAAAAACTATTCCCTTTCCTATATCATGAAATTCTCGGACCATAGATTCTACCAGCCTCTGACCTAGCGGTGTGGGATAACCCTCTCTAGCTTCCTCCCATTGGTGAAAGGGGGTTCTTTGGGGAGGAATATTGCTACAAAAAAGAAACAGTCACAATAGAAAAAATTTGTACAAAATTTATGAAAAATTTCAGTAATAACTTAAAATATAAATAATTTGAACTCATCACAACAATGAAATAAACAACAAATTCACCCCCACACAATGGCCACTTGTAGTCTGCATCCTGCACGTGTCACCTGGAAGTCAAGTCATACCAAATTCCCCACATCCCATGGCTTCTTTAGGTTTATCACGAGAGGTACAAACCATGAACCATACTCGCAACTTGAACATGTATCCCCGAGTGTCATAGATATTGTCTAACTTGAATCCTTCCAAATAATAACATAACCTGAAAATCATAACTTGTTATGATACCAATTTTTCATGAACCAGATCTAGTCCCAATATAAATTGGCACTAAACATGGTCCATGTCATGGCCTGAAGGGCGTTTTCTATCACCATGGTCAATCCCATGTTCCTCAATATCATGGATCATTCTCTGGGAATGATTTAACCATGTTTTGAAGAAATATAAAACAAAAAACAACAAATAAAATTAATCTGAATATTTAGTCCATACAATTTTATAATAAAAACTCCAAACTAAAATATGTGGTTTTATACAAATACCAAGAGTAACACAACTCAAACGTTTCATAAACTACAACTCTAGAACCACCACATGGAAAGGGGCCATCATCCCCAATCATTCTCTATAACACCATATCAATCATGGAAGCTAACATCGCAAACCGCCATCTCATTTCCCCATTACCTTGCCTATTCAAAGCATGACCTTTTCTATATACACACAAAGATGTAAGTCAAATAGGAGCCTAATCCAAAGATGATAACACCTTAATTATTACACATTAGAGACATTATAAGATAAAAATAATTCATGTTTTTATAAAAAATGAAATTTATAAAAAATTTATAAAGGGGTTGAACATTTAAATGAAATAGTATTCAAGGGGTATCATTAAAGAATCACAACATCTACATAAAACATTCATGATACATAATTTTCCATCCAAATACACCAAATTCTAATGCTATGTCAAAATTTTCCATGAGCAGTAGTCACGGGAACAACCCCAGGAACTTGCTAGTTGTGGGCCCTAGGTACCTTTTATATCTATGTAAAAGAAAAATTAATCCATAAACATCTCATGAAAAATAAATTAGGATAAGAAACTGTAATGACCTAGTGGTCCATAACATCATCATAGTTTACTTATTGTTGTCTTCATCAATATTCGATGTGAAATAGGGATGCTGCCACTCCAGATCTCTGGCATACTAGTCCCAGTCCACCAACCTAAAAACCCAGGTTTCCCTCCTAATGCAAACAAAGTTAAATAGGACATAAAATACCATTTACGAAAAAATAAAAAAAATTTCATAAAAACTCCAAACAGTAGCTAAATAATTTTTATCCAATTTTGTTACTCAATTAACAATTTAAAATTTTCATAATACAATTTCAGGATGTTTATCAAAGCTATGAACATGAGATCCATTTAAAAACCTTTTTTAAAGATAAATACACAAAAATATAACACCAACAAAATATTTTCATCCCTAAAACCATTTAATAAAACCATTCCATGACCCATAAATCAACCCAAAACAATACAACATGGAATACACATTAAAAACTATAATTTTTAAACAAAAATGATACTTAAAATTCAACTACATAACCAATGCTACATAATTTTTTTCCCTACAAGCATAATGGAGGAGGATCATGATAAAAACGAAATTGATGAAAATATAACACATCAATGAATTATTAGATATAGAATCTCCTGCCATATATGTCAAAAAGATCAAATTCTTGTGTGAAAAATCAACTGCACCACTGACGCCCCTCAATGGATTGAAAATGAACCTAATTTCACAATATCAGACCAAAAACCGCAAAATCAAATCCTATGTACTATGACCTAGTTTCTAGACAACTAAACCATCATGGAAGTGTAATGAAACACTTAAGAAATGGAATAAAATAAAAGAGGAAGTCATTTAATTGATGACCCATGATGCTTTCATACAAAAAAACTCCTTCAAAAATGGATTCCATTAGATATTGAGGGAGAGTGTTATATTTATATGATTTATAGAATCAAATGAGGGAAAAAATGGGAATATTAAGATCAACTATAGAAGGGTAAATTTGTAATTTCAAAATATTTTTAATGAGCTGGACAACAATGCATGGTTTTATAACATATTTTGGTAAATTGTGTGCAAAACCATGCACCCAATTTTATCCACCCCAAAGATGTCCAAATTCATCCGAATTCAAGCAGGTCTTATGGGTAAATTGGGGGAAGTTACGATACGATTAAAAGAGAAAAAATTACCCTAAAATAATAATATGAATGTTACATAATACATCATCCCACTCAATTTTCCGATATCCTCGTGAATAATATGAGTGACTCATGTGTTCATGTGACATATCATCTGGTACAAGAATATTCTCTTTAAGGAAATAGAAAAACCTAATAAAATCTGACTTCAAAATTTTATAGTGGTGTTGGTCTAAACATGATACATATAAATTAAGTCTTAGTATATTATCCATTATATTTAGTTAAAATTCATAGTAACCACTTATTTATTTTAGTTAAGTGACATCTTCTTCTAGAACCTCAAATTGGATTCGTCCTATTAAAAAAATTAAACACTATCATTATTTTGATATAATTTATTTAGGTGTTTGATATTTTTTTTTCTACATTCATACTACCACTAGAAATATGGTAATGTATTTTATCAGATCATATGTATACATTTTTCATGGTTAGTGTGTTTTATATATCATCACGATCATAAATAGATTTTTATTGGGATATAATTAGTGAATAAATGTGTTATTTATTATAATTTTAATTATGTAGAAATAAAAATAATTATATACCATCAAATAAACTAATTTAATAGACAATGAAAACATTAGGAATGTGTACTTGTATAAAGTTAAATCCACGAGAGATGTACATAATTTTTTAGCCACATTACATTGATATATATCAAATTTATCTTATTAATTTGTATGATATTAAATAAAAATATATATTAAGAATATTTTGATGAATGGATGACACAAAAATTGATGATATATATAATATACATGATTGATATATTTAAATTATACTATACAATCTTTTCCTTGATACTACTCTTTCATACCATTCTAATAGTTCCGTCAAATGAACATGGGGAATCATAAATCACCAAAAAATGATTTATATAACTGTTAAAATAACAAAAATATGAATATAGAACCATGAATGGTTTATTATGATTCTATTGTGAAACATGTCTGATATAATCATTGGTACTATCACTTTATGGATGAAATAACAATATTTTTTGGCGTGAACCCTCCTAATCCATTACATTACCAAATTCTAGTATTTTTGATGTCCTGGACACCATTGGTGAGTCAGGAGGCTGTAAGTGTCATTGGAGGGATGTGACTGTGGTGTCACCGTTCAGTGCCACCGATTAGTGTCACCGATTGAAGAGACACTAGAATGGATCCACAGAGGGGTGTGGGGGTTCATTCCCCAATTTCCTTGTAATATCCCAGTTAAGTTTAATTTCATATTATATTGTAGGTTATGGTTGTTTTATGGACACTAAACGATTTTTTATGTCACCCATGAGTCGAGAGACCATTTAATAACCAAAACATGCAGCCTTTTCATCCGCGTCACACCCTCTCCCACATTTTCCACCCTATCGTGTTTTCCAACTTATCCCCTAGTAGGTTTTTTAAATGTTTAAAGGAAATATATCAACTCAAAACCATTTACTACACCATCCTTATGGGAATTATTAAATCAAGATTAATTACAACGTGTGCAACTACCAAGTCGTGTGGTTAAACCATGATCCTTTTTTAATGATCTTCAAGATTGAACATCTCATAAATCTAAGATCAGGCTTTTTATCACATTGAGATCTTCTTCTTCTTCCTTGGTATTTTCCCCTTTTTACCGGTGTTCTTGGAGTCCCTCATTCGGAGATGAGATTTTCTTGATTGAGATCTCTCATGTTTGGTTCTTCCTGTTGTTTTCTATTGCAAGACCCCAGCTCTTTTCCCAATGATAAATCATCACTTCATGATCATCCATTTTGGGGTTTTCTCTTTCTCCCTCTTTACCGTGAATCATGCTGGGTGGGTATGATGATGTTTTTTAGGGATGATGATAAAACCAACATTAATAGAGATTATAAACTAATATTTTAATACGTAATGGGTGGTAATGTTGAAAATGTTTCTGTATTTTGCATTCATTTTTATAATGTAAATTTTATGGGCTCATGTACACTAAAAATATTGGATTTTTGTGGACCATTAGTGCACGCTAATGAAGCTTTGTTTTCTTGAAAATCTTGTTATTGAATGAATGTAACATGGAAACTGGTTCATCAGGTAAACATGGTTGATTAAATGGATTCCCTGGGAATATGAATGATTGTGTGATCACCCCAGGTAACCAAATCGATAGAAGGACCATAATGAATGGTGTTGGATAAATATGGAAACTCCCTTGATTTTTTCTATTGATATGCCTGATTGTTCTATGTATTAATTCCAAGGTGACGTGTGGATGGAAATGGAATTTCTGGTTTAGATGTTGTTTGTTTGAGAATCTGGCGTCATTTGAAGTTATTATTAAATTTTATATACCTGGTATTTTTTGTAATGATTTGGTTCTAGTACTTTTAAGGATATAAAAAATCCCGTTTTATGGTTTTACATACAAGAGAAATGGGTGTGAATGCTTGAACACCTGCTTGGCTATTTTTATTCAGATATTATTTTGACTTGTTGTTATTCTTGTTACTTCCTAGATGTTGATGATTATATAAATAGAATAATGTGAATAGGATAATGATAATGGTTATTATGGGGAAACTATTTCTTTTCATAAAAGGGTTGTGATATGGTTGTGGTAGTTATATACTTATTCATGTATAAATATCACCAAGAGTGGTTGTGTATGGGCAGGTTTTTGGTTTTTGTACCCTTAGGATGGGATGATTTCTTCATTATCTATATGTATATAATATATTTATTATGTTGATTATAATCACCCCACCTATGTTGATCGCTACATATTGAACAACCCCATTTCTGCGGTAGGGTGTTTTCCCAAAATTCCAATGAGTGGATAGTAATTATCTCATTTTCTGTTCCCCCTCCCTGGCAGAACAAGACTGTTTGGGTAGGTTTTGATGGATTACGGTTCATTTTAAACCAATAATCTTTGGGTAAGGTGTGTTGTGGTGGATGTCATAGGTGTGTGCGGGAAGTTTTGTTTCCTAAGTGTCTTTGGGATGAGGATCTAATGTCATCGAGTGTGGCATTAGTGTTTTTGGCGAAGTTGTTTTTTGGTGTGTTAGTTGATGTTTTGGAGAAGGTGTCTACAAAAATGGTAATGTGTGGTTGTGAGGTACTGGTGTTTCTTGCGGGATAGATGAGTGGTTGGGATGAAACATGGGGTAGTTTTTGGGGCAGTAATGGGACTGCAGTGGAACTAGGAGGGGAGGTCTAATGTATAGGATTCCCTAAATAACCCTCCGAAAAGTTGTGCTGGGTACACTAATATCAATTTGAAAATAATATTAAATTACATGAATTGAGTAATTTGGTGAGTGTTCCTTGGTGAGGTTTGATGGATAGTTTCCTTGCTAGTTTTTTTGGTCATTTCTATTTTCTTATGGGAAGTTAGAGTGTCTCCCCAATTGTTCATGAGAACTATTTTTTTTCCTATTATGTATACATGTATAATCACCCAAAATATATATATATAACTGCTTTTAGGTTTCCTGGAGGACTTTGAGGACCATGTCAGAACTTACTAGCTTGGGCATTGGGAGTTTTCATTTCAACATTTCATGTCATTAAGTACATTCCTTCAGTGTTTCTTTTAACTCATATCAAATTATTTTATACATTCATATGAAAATGGATTTTGGGATTTTCTTTTATTTTAGTTTTGGGAGATGTTTGGGATTCACATTATTATCTCCCTATATTATTATAAAAAAATTTAATACCATCCATATTACATAAGATTCAATACCCTTGGTGTTATTCTCCACTCTGGGAACTATTGAAGTCGGGACATGGGTGTTATTATCTCTCCATCAAGAGGAAGAATAATGGGTCTGTCCATTTTCTATCACATCACTCATATTGGAGAAGGAGGGTCATGAATCAATGGTATTAGAGTCTAATGGTTGAGATAATGGATGGAGTTCAGGGTTAAGCATAGCTAGGATTGCATGGAATGTTTGGTCAACAGAGTTAGGAAATAATGGTGCGTGAAATAGGACAGGGAAGACAGACTTGGAAATGAGATTTTATGGTCATGCGATATCAGTTACAAGGAATATGGACCAACCGAATGACCAAGTGATTCTACAATGATTGTAAGTTAGAGATCATGAGACACTTACATTCATCTTAATTACTTGTTTTGTTGTGTGTCAATGGTGTTTTATAAAGTTAAAAAAATTATAACAAACAAATGGATTTTCCACCATACTCTGGCTTTGGAATTAATTGTTTCTCTTTTTATCTATGGCCCATAGATGACAGTTGCATGTTGTCTAGGTAGTCGAGGTCCAACAGGTTGATTTGGTTGACCAATTTAGCGATGATAAAGAGGAGGAGGACCACTAGTGGTAAAATACAAATTGTTCTATCCAGTGGCAGGATCTATGAAGGTATGAGGGAAGTGTCTATGACATGGATATGGAGGGATGTCTTTAATAGATAGTGATTTCATTCTGATTGATTCGAGATACAATTGAGTAATAGGTTCCTCTAGTGGTGAGCCCAATGAGGGGAGCAATATGTTAGTTGTTGACACATTTTCTCTGAAAGAAGAAGTAAGATGAGGTTTCGTGGACCGACTTTCAAAAGGTGTTCCTTGTGGAATTCCATTATTCCACGATGATGTTCGAAAAGAGGCAAGATATTCTCTTCCTATATAAAGGGAGTATATTTATAATAGTGTTGGGGACAATGTTCTAGGATATCCTTAATTTCTATCTAGACCTCTCACAAGATGAGGAGTCTCATGCAAGACGCTTAGAGAAGGTGCTCTGAACTTTTCTTTAGTGTCCTATTACACCCTTTCACTCAGCCATCATTATCAGAGGTTCAAGAAAAATAATGAAGTTGTGGATAGGATGGAAACTCTAGGAGGTGGGCTACATGTTTTGACCTATTTGATTTTATCAATGGGGAAGTCTATTAGGAGTAATCCTCTAGCATCAGGGTTGTCCAGGTTTCAGTTGAAGGGAGCACACCCAAGTAGTTTTGGTTATGATATCCTAGTTATTTTCCTTTCAACACGAGTTTAGGAATGAAGAGATCTTTCTTTTTTAGGAGTGGGAACCTATAGAATTATTTCCCAGACTGAGTGCAGTATAGTGGTTGTGGGATGGTTCAACGCCCAACTTAACAGTACTAGTTTCCAGCTATACCTTTTCAACTACAACATCAGGGATAGCTTGCTCTCGCTCCATCAAGGTAAAATTGTTCCAGAGGTTGTAAACCTCATGGAACACCTTTGGGACCTCATTCAGTGTGTGTTCGGGTATATAGACAACATTTGAGGAGTAGAGGAGCTTGGCATGGGCATATTCACTCCGTAGAGGCATAAATTCCTGTAGAACCATAGACAGTTCGAGGTATGATCAGTTTGTTTAGTACTCATTCATGTGCTTTGCTTGATTCCAGAGGTTCACAGTCCTTTTTTGTACCTAGTCTAACCCATTAATTGGGCCAAGATTCAGAGAGACTTTCCATGCCACTGGTGTTGAGGATGCCAATTGGATATCATACCAGCTAGTTTGATGTTATTCATGGATAGAGATTGATGATAGGGTCACATCAGTCATGTGGGGATCTTCTTCTGCTGAAACATCTACCATACGATGTCATCAGAGGGAATCAAATGGATATTTTATTTTCCCAATGTTATCTATTGCATCCGGAGATGGGTCATGTTCTCATATAAGGTCATTTAGTTGTAGATTTTGTTGGTGAGTGGGGTCTCCTAGAGGGCAGATAGTGAGAGGAGTCTCGTATTTCCATTTTAGTTGATCTTCTAGTGGATTTAGTAGACTCATATATGGTTTATGTTCTGGGGATTTTCAGTTATTTCCAGGATGTCTTCCCTAAAAAGGATGGTACGCTAACCCCTCGATATGATGTTGTGTTTGGGATACCTATAACTTAGTGCCCGTTTGATTTTTATGGGTCCCTATCAGATGGTGCCTTCTATGTTGCGGGGGTTGCAGATTCATGTATATGACAATATTTAGAAGGGTTTTTTCTATCCAAGCACATCTCCATGGGGTGCTCCAATATTATTCTCTAAGAAAGGATATGGTGGTATCAATCTACAAATAGAATATCATAGACTATATTAGGAGATGGTCAAGAATCGTTACCCCCTCCAGAGGATTGATGACCATTTTTGATCAGCTTAAGGGAGATGGTTTCTTTTGTAATATTGACCTATTGTCTGGATATCACTAGTTGAGGGTTAAAGAATGAGATATTTGGAAGATCGCTTTCAGGTCTATATATGTGATGTTCATGTTTTCTGTCATGATGTTAGGTATTATAAACACACCAGTTGTGTTCATGGGTCTCATGAACTTTATTTTTTCATGAGTTTCTAGACTGTTTCATGGTTCTGTTCATCGATGGTATCCTTATCAACTCATGGTCAATGGAGGATGATTTCGAACATCTATGGAATGTTATGGAGGTCCTCCAACACCACTAACTCTATGGAATGTTTTCCAAGTTCATGTTCTGGACATGATAGGTGAACTTCCTTGAAAAAATGGTGACCCAAAAAGAAATATATGTGGACACATAGAAGGTCTACGTAGTTGTTTCTTTGGATAAAACTAGGAACTTTAAAGAGGTTCGTAGTTTCCTAGGACTAGAATTTTACTACCTAAGGTTCGTACCTGAATTCCTTCAATTTGATGTGCCTTTAACAACATTGACTAGAAAAAACCTGGTTTTTGTATTGAGTGAGTAGTTTTAAGAAGCTTTCAGTTATCTAAAATGTATTCTAGTCAGTGCCCTTGTGATGTGGTTTTTAGGGGAATGGGAAACGATTGAAGTGTGTTCCAATGATTCTAGTCTAGGTTTGGGGAGTGTGATGATGCAGTAGTGGGGGTGATCAGTTATTGTTCTATGAAGCTACTCCCTCATAAATGTAAGTATTCCACCAATAACCTGGAACATGTAGCGGTTTTGTTCACACTAATGTTGTGGCAGAATTACCTCATTGGGAAATTCTTTGTAGTATTCATAGATTACAAGAGCCTAAGATATGTCTTATTATAGAAATACCTAAACGTTCAATAGTGGAGGTGGATGAAGTTCCTCTTGGACTATGACATTGATCTCTCCTAACCCTCCGAAAAAGGGAATGTGGTAGCTGATTCCATGAACAAGATGTAATAGTAGGATGTGGTTCAAGGGTCAACAGATTCATGGAATGCAATTGAATAGTTGTTTGCTTGTCATATGGTCATGAGAGTGGATGTTGGTATATTTTGTCTATTTCAGATGATAGTGAAATATTCCTTGGTAGGACAGGTGGATGAGTCTCAGTGGGGATACATCGAAAGCGAAAAGATGCATGATCGTGTTAACCAGGTTAATGCACTTTATGGATGGTCGGTGGAAGTTTAGAATCTAATAATGATCTTTGGGAAGCATTTTGTTCCAGTGGCAATGTGCAAGGGAGTTCTACGAGAGATCCACAGCTCAGCCTTGGAGGTACCCCCACGAGTCTCCAAGATGTACCAGGGCTTATGAGGTCAATATTGGCGGGCCGAAGTTGATAGGGGAATGATGGATTTTGTTGAAATGTGCCTAGTGTTTCCATAGGAGAAGGCTAAACCCCATGTTCCTGGTTGTCCATTGCATCTATTAGATGTTCCCGAGTTGATGTGGGATGAAATCTAGTGGGATTTTGTCACAGTACTACCTAGAGATGAGGGATATTGTGATGAAATCTATGTATTGGTGGACTAGTTGATGATATCGGCTCACTTTTTAGTAGTTATGGAGTCGACCATAGTGGGGTCTCTTGTATATAAGTATTTGGGTGAAGTTGTGCGGATGCATGGATTCCATGCCCCAAACTTTTTTATCAGGATACATTCTTTACTTTATAATTCTGGAAGGGATTACACCATGCTTTTGGCTCCCATATAAGCCTTACGACTTTTTTCCACCCACATATGGATGGGAAGACAGAGTGGACCATCTAGAGTGTGACAACTAGGTCCCGGTGACAACATAACCGCCCTACCATAACATGGTTGTCGGGTCCTGGCCCACCAGGTACCACCAGTTACCCCGAAGACACGTGGGGCCCACCCTAGGGTCCAACCACATGCCTGAACGGATCATCTGACTAATGATAGTCCCCAAAGCCCAACACATGTCCATTCTAGTGTGCTTTTCCTCACTCACACACACCCTGTGAAACTTTTCAGAAGGTCACCCATCATGATCACTACTCCAGGCCAAGCACGCTTAACTATGGAGTTCTAACCAGGTAGACTCCCGAAAAGGAAGGTCCACCTTTTTGACATGAGTCATATCATTTAGTCATTTAACCCTTTATCATTTGGGGATGTTACAATCACCCCCCCCCCCTTAGATCACAATGCCCTCGTTGTGGGCCCTACATCTCAACCCAGGCAGTGCACCGCACACTTATGGTCATGTTCATCCTCTGATACTAAATGTGTCAACCAGGTCCCGGTGATAGCACAACCACCCCGCCTTAACAAGGTTGTCATGTCCTGGCCCACCAGGTTCCACCAGTTGCCCCGCAGACAGGTGGGGCCCACCCTAGGTTTCAACCACGTGCCTGAACGGATCATCTGACTAATGATAGTCCCCACAGGCCAACACATGTACTTTCCAGTGTGCTTTGTCTTCACTCACACACACCCTGGGGAACTTCCCAGAGGGTCACCCATCCTGATCATTACTCCAGGCCAAGCACGCTTAACTATGGAGTTCAAATCAGGTAGGCTCCCGAAAAGGAAGGCACACCATGTTGATATGAATCATATCATATAGTCATTTAACCCTTTATCATTTGGGGATGTTACATAGAGTATGGAGGATATGCTGAGAGCATGTGTTCTGGACATCATATGATAATTTTTACGACACTTTCTGTAACAACCCAGGTAAATAAAGAAAATGAAAATTTCATATTTATCCATAAAATACTAATATGTCATTAAAGGGGACGCTATGCTCGATGGCGTACCCAACACGCAACAATGAGTTTCCTGGGAATCTTACGTTGCACTCTAATAATAAAATAATATTATTTTAAATGGTAGTTAACATGTAGCTGTTGTATTGGCGAGAATGGATATAAATAAATAAAATATGATTATATATGTTTTTAAATATTTTTACATTTATCCAATAAAAGATAAATGCATAAAATACAAAAAGAATTCAATTTTAGACGTATATGCCCTAGTTCTCACTAAAGGTTCACTTATCGCCTTTTGATGGCGAACCATCATTAAATATAGTTTTGTTCACTCTTATACATTCTATTGGACCAAATAAAACACTTTTTATGAATTGTGACATCAAAATTTACTTTGTGAAAATTTTTGGTATCTTTCTGATAAAGATCATTTTTTTAATGAATAGTGTAAAATGTTGTATTTAAAATTCAAAACCACTTTTTAATCTAATTTATTTATATGATTATATTATCTTTTGAATTTGTCTTAATGTGTAATCTGAATATATTTTTACCATTTAATCCAATGGTGGTCATTGGAATCAATTTCACTTTGAAATTGGACTTAAACTAGTGTCAATATTTTGATACTTATTGTTTCATAAAAACACGCTATTTGTCATGAAAGCAGGAATTAATTATTAAATTAATTAATGTGACTTATATGTTTTGAATTTTGTAAAATAGATTTCATTTTTGAATTCGGAATATCAAATATAGCTTAGGGTGAATTTTTGGTAATTTTCTGAAAATCACCAATTTTTAATGAATAGTGAAACCACTAAGTGGTCATCAAGCAAACTGATTTTTCAGTTAAATGAAGGTTTACCACTAATGTGTATTGAATTTTGAAAATCCTACATACATGGTTGTCATTAGTAAGTAATATGTGGTTCAATGGGATGAAAATAATTTTTTGGAGAATAGTACCTTTTTTTCATTAATCGCGATTAGAGGTAATTAGTGTAATTTAAAGTAAAAATGATATTATAAAAATGTGAAAACACCATGAAACTTGTCCTACCCATATTTGATGAGTCATGGCCGAACAATACAACCCATGGGTCGATTTAGGGGACCCTATGGAGCTTCTTGGGTGAGATAATTACTTTAATGCCTTTTTTTAAAATAAAGGTGAAAATGACACTAACATAAATTGTTTTACTAAAACAATTTTTAAAAGGGGTTATACTGATCATAATTTTGTCTATAAATACTATTTGGAAAGATAAAAAGATTTCCTACCTCAGGATAGTTTTTTATAATTTTTAGACATTAAATAAATTAAATTAATTATGAAATCATGATGATGCAACAATGACCTCTTTAATGAACAGTTTAAATAAAATGAAACGATAATATAAACTCTAAGACCTAAACTTGTCCAAAAACTATTGTATGTGAATATTTCGAAGCCTTATAATTATATCTTCTAAATATATCAATTTGGGACCTTATAAATTCGAAAAAACCTTTGAAAATAAAATAATAGTTTCATGATTTCCAAAAGAGCCCCTCCTCTCCTCTTATAAAAGGCCCCCAGCTCTACCTCATTTCACACACTCCTCAAGCCTTTGGCTAGGCCATAACCTGCCCATTTACTCTCTACACATCCCTCTACTAATCTTATAGGATTCCCTTTGGGAAGAAGCCTTTCAAAGGAAGACTTTAGGCTCAAATCAAAAGGAGTTACACTTTTAAAGGAAATTCATTCTCTCAGGTTCATTTGTTTTATTTTGCTTCTCCAACCCCCTAAACTCTTTTTATTTACTTCTTTTGTAACAACACCAGTATCTTCATTATACTAGGATGTTTTTATAAGATTTATTCGATCTAAACTCTCACACAACTACATCAAATGGTTAAAGAACATACAGTTTCCGTGGATGGCGAAATTCTGCCTCCCGAAACGATGATTGTTCAATACTCATTTAACACCTTCGAAGGTGGACATTATGATGTCAATATTTTTATAAATGATATATAATATGTTTATTATTTCCTTAAGCTTATTTATTTTTCATTTATGGCATACCATTATTGATTCCATTATGGGTAAACACGATATCTTCATTTTAGGAAGTGCTGACTACCTCCCCCTGAAAGTGATTTGATTCGTTAATACCATATGTGGGATGTGTAAAGGATAAAGTTAATGTTATTATATATGTTATTATACTGGAATTATAATATACTCTTATATCATTATGATTCCATTCCAGAAAATACGAAATAGAAATGGAAGTAGCGTTCATACGTACGTAAGGCTTACCGTCTCAATGAACGGTGCATTTCATTTCTTACCTCTAAATGTGATGTAATATTATAAATTGATGTATATGATGAATATATGTGATATATATGTTATCCAAATCATTAATATAATTCTGGATAAAATGAACCTTTGACCAAATTAACAACATGTAAGTGTAAGAAGTCTATTTTTGACTTAAGAACCAAATACCGACAAAATGAACATTATTAACTTAAATGATTACATGATGTTTATAACATGGTATAAAAGGAATAATGAACTATAAAAAAGGTTCTTAATAAAGTGGAAATTAACTCAAGTTTATTATTCAGGACGTTAAAGAACGATCGAGTCAATTTGGACTTGAGGTAAGGGATCCTACTCCTCTCTTTCTTTTTAAGTACGCTCTTTTATGTCATTACTTTTAAGCTCATATTTCTTGTGATTGGGATGTTATTTTATATTACTCTTACTGTAGTTTTTATGTTAATATTATGAGAGACCCTATTTCCTCTCATCAATCCATTTTGGACGTTTTATGTGGCGCCGTTAGGCTGCCGAATTTTCGTAAGGGGTTTTTCATCTCACTTTTATTCCCGTGAGATTTATGCTACATTTTCCACAATTTCCATTTAGTGGTGTATGTACTGCACATTATTATACTCTTTGTGTAATATACTTTCTTTTATGAGTATTTACATCAATGATTTATTGTCCTTATTTCACAGGGTGTATGTTTTGAAAGATACCCAAGTCGGTAAGGGAACCTTTCACCCTCCTCTTTTTTAAAAGACTTATTTTGTTGGGTCTTTTAATTTACATATTGTTATGTTGGGATATGTCCTCATATATCCTTATTATGTAAATTTTATGTCCATGTTCTGAGATACACTTTTTATCACTCATCAACTCATTTTGATGTGACGACGTAGGCTGTCAAGGGAACCTCTTAACCCAATTTCGATTTCTTTGGGTTCAACATATAGTTATTGAATATGACATCCTTTGAATATGTGTGAATGACCTTTGATTATTTTACACTTAAAATCCGCTTATATTTGGTGTATTCGTCTGTCACACATAATTATGTAATTGATTTATCCTTATACGAAGGATACCGTCTTTGAATGGGACTTCGTCTCAATCTCATTTCATTGAGGCATATTTTTTTTATACACAAACTTCTTTTATACGGTGTATAAACCCCTTTGACTTTTACATTTATTCAAAAGGAATATTTTTTATACGAAGCATTTACTAAACAACAAAAGGGAATGTTTTTTTCGTACCTATGCGGCGACAACAACTTCTCCGTCATCGTGACCGTTATTTGAGTTTCGGCTTCCTCTACAAGCCATACCTTCTTTTTTAAAAGAAAAATAAATACCATGTTTTACTTTTCTTTTATTTTGGTATCGAAAATGGTTTTCATAATTTTTTATATATCAATGTATTGTATTGAAATATTGTGATTGAAAGGTGGGAATGTTATGTTTCCTTTATGCATGTTTTATGTGATATGATTATGTTGAGGTTCTTGGGAATTATTATGAAAATGGGTGGTTCAGTGATAAACTAAGGGCGGGTAAGCCTGATATAGCTCTCCAATGCAATGGGTAATGCGAAGGAGTGAAACATTAAGGTTTCTCCAAAGATATTTAGGGAATATACTGTGATGGGTATTCCAAATGTATCCAAGAGGGTTACTCCCTATGTAAGAATGTTATGAATGCCTCAAGTTACCTTTATGTCTTATGATTTCTATGATTTATTCATGATTTGATGAGGTATGTTAAAGTGCTTATGTTTTATGGGTAAAGTATTATCTCATCCTTATGTATATATGTACCCATGTTTCCTTTCCATATTTTTATATCCCTTACTCAGCTTTTTATGCTCATCCCATTTTTTTTGAAATGTTTTTCACAGGTCAATGGAAAGGTACATGATATGATGATAGTGTCAAGGAAGTGTCAATAAGGAATCCATGTTTTATTTTAAATATATTTCCATTGATGGGAAAGAAGAATACTATCTTTATGTAACAACTTTGATTATATTCGGAATGTAATGCATGTTTTATGATCTAATTCTCTAAAAATTGAAACCTGAAAAGATAATCAACGTGTAATCTTGTAATAACTCAAGATTAAGTAAGGTTTAAGTCTGGGGCCTTATAGTTGGCATAAAAGGTCGGTTTAGACAACTTTAGGGATTAAGAGTTTTTGTGAGACACATGATTAGTCCCTATATCTATTATTTCAGTTAAATCCTTGTTTTATAACTTTTTTTTCAGGTCAAGTAATGTCGATTATGAATGGAAGGAGAAGGATCTCAAACGACATTCCTATCTCTTCCTGATGACATGCTTTAAATAATTATTGCAAAGTCATCTTTGGATGATTATGAAATGTTTTCTAGCATACAACTCACTTGCAAGCAGTTGTTTGAGATATCAAACACCTCCACTATTCCTCGTTATCATCGTGGATCATGGGTTGTTTTTAGACAAATACTATTTTCACAATATTCTCATATTTTCAAGAAAGGTAAATATTATCAAGGTATTTTTAAATATTTTACCTTATCACAAGAATTTGATGCATATTATGATTTTAGAAATGGTGTTGAGGAAGGAGACCCTTGCGCAACCTATTTATATTTGCTTTTTAAAATATAGTCTCATATCACAAACTTATGGTATTTTAAAAGGACCAATAATAGAAAGTTTCAACTCAATTTCGGTCTGACTATTTTATAGAAATCAGGTTTTATCAGATGTTTAGAAATTATATGTCATACATGATTATTTTCCAAAACTGTTTTTCTGTGAACACCCATATGACCCATGTTGTACGAGGTGTATTTGGATGGAGGAAGCAAATTATTTTGAAGGATCTCTAAATCATTGATTGTAATTAATGGGACTTCTACCTACGTGAGCAAGATTATGATGAAACCGAGTGGACGCCATGATCAAGGTATGATGATTTTCATTTTGGGAATCGTTTTATTTTATCTTATGGTGGTGAAATAAGACTTCAAGAATTAAGATGTCATGATCATAACGAATTCGGATGAAAATTAAAGGTATAAGGAAACAATTGAGGATAAAACGTGTTAGGGTTATTTTTGGAGTTTTATAAAAAGGACAACATGCAGACCGTGTGACAACCCGTCGCGTCGGACAAAGCTGCGGGAATCGAACCCACAACCAAAGTGCGACTGGTATTTATCGCCTACCACTGGACTACGTGAATTCCCTGTTTAGTTTGACCGATTCTTTTTAGTTATATGATTTTATGAATTAAGACTAAATTGATTTTGGGTTATTTATTAAAAATTATTACCCTATCATAGAGGATATATGATTAGGTTAATTAATTTTCAATACGAGACTTTAGGATCAACTAATGTTGTTTGAAGTTAAATGTTACGATTTAACTTGGAAGATTATGTGACTAAATCATTCAAATATTTGGTTTTCAATCTTATATTGGTTTACTTTGAATAATTTTATGGACAAATTGTTTATCAGATGGTCCTCGTTGAACTTTGGGTTTTTTGGACAAATTTTGGAGATTAAGCATAGATTTTATTTTTAAAGGGTTATCCTTTTCTAGATTATCTAACCTTGTACTAACATTTTTGGTTTTGGTTGAGTTCTAAAGATATGGGATGTATATAGTTCTCTTTGGTGGATTAGGTGATTCTCTAGAAGTTGATTATAGTACCCTTAATGTGAGTAAGTCTTCCTAAATACTCGTCTTTTGGAGAAAATATGAGTTTGTGTAAAAGTTGAAAGTCAACATGATAAGTGATTATGTTTCCCTATGAATGAATTACTCAATAAAAATTAACTTAAATAAAAAATGTTGTCTATTAACTTTTCCTACTGGGGAATCGAATACCATTTAACCCATCACATGTTTGTGATTTTCTTGTGGTTAAATTTCTCCTAAACATGTTTTCTATCACTCTCCATCCGAACATGACCCTATGTTTTCTCCTCCATGTCCATATTTTTCTACATGCAATCCTAGTATGGGTTAACTCGGGTGACCTTTGTACTTATCTTTCTTTATTTTAAAGTGGTTGTTTTACCGACTCTTGTTCCGATGTGGGACTTTCAAGGATGTTTCCAAGCACAATTTTAAAAATTGAGAGGACGCAATTCCCAAAAGGGGGAAGGATGTAATAGCCTAGGTAAATAAAGAATATGAAATTTTCATATTTATCCATAAAATACTAATATTTCTTTAAAGGGGATGCTATGCTCGATGGCGTACCCAACACGCAACAATGAGTTTCTTGGGAATCTTACGTTGCACTCTAATAATAAAATAATATTATTTTAAATGGTAGTTAACATGTAGCTGTTGTATTGGAGGGAATGGATAGAAATAACTAAAATATGATTATATATGTTTTTAAATATTTTTACATTTATCCAATAAAAGATATGCATAAAATACAGAAAGAATTCAATTTTAGGCGTATATGCCCTAGTTCTCACTAAAGGTTCACTTATCGCCTTTTGATGGCGAACCATCATTAAATACAGTTTTGTTCACTCTTATACATTCTATTGGACCAAATAAAACTCTTCTTAAGAATTGGGACATCAAAATTTACTTTGTGTAAATTTTTGGTATCTTTCTGATAAAGTTCATTTTTTTAATGAATAGTGTAAAATGTTGTATTTTAAATTCAAAACCTCTTTTTAATCTAATTTATTTATATGATTATAATATCTTTTGAATTGGTCTTAATGTGTAATCTTAATATATTTTTACCATTTAATCCAATGGTGGTCATTGGAATCAATTTCATTTTGAAATTGGACTTAAACTAGTGTCAATCTTTTGATACTTATTGTTTCATAAAAACACGCTATTTGTCATGACAGCGGGAATTAATTATTAAATTAATTAATGTTACTTATATGTTTTTAATTTTGTAAAATAGACTTCATTTTTGAATTCGTAATATCAAATATTGCTTAGGGTGAATTTTTTGTAATTTTCTGAAAAACTCCAATTTTTAATGAATAGTGAAACCACTAAGTGGTAATCAAGCAAACAGATTTTTCAGTTAAATGAAAGTTTACCACTAATTTGTATTGAATTTTGAAAATCCGACATACATGGTTGTCATTATTATGTAAAATGTGGTTCAATGGGATGAAAATAATTTTTTGGTGAATAGTAACTTTTTTTCATTAATCGCGATTAGAGGTAATTAGTGTAATTTAAAGTAAAAATGATATTATAAAAATGTGAAAACACCATGAAACTTGTCCTACCACTATTGGATGAGTCATGGCCGACCAAGAAAACCCATGGGTCGATTTAGGGGACCCTATAGAGCCTCTTGGGTGAGATAATGACTTTAATGCCTTTTTTTTAAATAAAGGTGGAAATGACACTAACATAAATTGTTTTACTAAAACAATTTTTATAATGGGTATACTAATCATAATTTTGTCTATAAATACTCTTTGGAAATATAAAAAGATTTCCTACATCAGGATAGTTTTTTTTAATTTTTATATACTAAATATATTAATTTAATTATGACATCATGATGATGCAACGATGACCTCATTAATGAACAGTTTAAATAAAATGAAACGATAATATAAAATCTAAGACCTACAGTTGTCCAAAAACTATTGGATGAGAATATGTCAAATCATTATCATCTTATCTTAGAAATATATCAATTTGGGACCTTATAAATTCGAAACACTTTTGAAAATAAAATAATAGTTTCATGATTTCCAAAAGTGCCCCTCCTCTCCTCTTATAAAATGCCCCCACCTTTACCTCATTTCGCACACTCCTCAAGCCATTGGCTCTGCCATACCCTGCCCATTTACTCTCTCCACATCCCTCTCCTCATTTTAGAGGATTCCCTTTGGGAAGAATCCTTTCAAAGGAAGACTTTAGGCTCAAATTAAAAGAAGTTACACTTTTAAAGGTAATTCATTCTCTCATGTTCAATTGTTTTATTTTGCTTCTACATACCCCTAAACTCTTTTTATTTACTTCTTTTGTAACAACACCAGTATCTTCAATATACTAGGATCTTTTTATAATATTTATTCGAGCTACACTCTCACACAACTACATCAAATGGTTAAAGAAAATACGGTTTCCGCGGATGGCGAAATTCTGCCTCCCGAAACGATGATTGTTCAATACTCATTTAACACCTTCAAAGGTGGCCATTATGATGTCACTCTTTTTATATATGATATATAATATATTTATTCTTTCCTTAAGCTTCGGTATTTTTCATTTATGGCATACCATTATTGTTTCCATTATGGGTAAACACGATATCTTCATTTTAGGAAGTGCGGACTACCACCCCCTGAAAGTGATTTGATTTGTTAATACCATATGTGGGATGTGTAAAGGATAAAGTTAATGATATTATATATGTTATTATACTGGAATTATAATATACTCTTATATCGTTATGATTCCATTCCAGAATATACAAAATAGAAATGGAAGTAGCGTTCATGCGTACGTACGGCTTACCATCTCCATGAACCGTGCATTTCATTTCATACCTCTAAATGTGATGTAATATTATAAATACATGTATATGATGAATATATATGATATATATTTTATCCAAATCATTAATATCATTCTGGATATAACGAACCATTGACCAAATTAACAACATGTAAGTGTAAGAAGTCTATTTTTGACTTAAGAAACAAATACCGACAAAATTAACATTATTAACTTAAATGATTACATGATGTTTATAACATGGTATAAAAGGAATAATGAACTATAAAAAAAGGTTCTTAATAATGTTTAAATTAACTCACGTTTATTATTCAGGACGTTAAAGAACGATCAAGTCAATTTGGACTTGAGGTAAGGGATCCTACTCCTCTCTTTCTTTTTAGGTACGCTCTTTTATGTCATTCCTTTTCAGCTCATATTTCTTGTGATTGGGATGTTATTTTATATTACTCTTACTGTAGCTTTTATGTTCATATTATGAGAGACCCTATTTCCACTCATCAATCCATATTGTATGTTTTAAGTGGCGCCGTTAGGCTGCCAAATTTTCGTAAGGGGTTTTTCATCTCACTTTTATTCCCGTGAGATTTATGATACATTTTCCACAATTTACTTTGAGTGGTGTATGTAATTCCCATTATTCTACACTTTGTGTAATATAATTTCGTTTATGAGTATTTACATCAATGATTTATTGTCCTTATTTCATGGTGTGTATGTTTTTAAAGATACCCAAGTCGGTAAGGGAACCTTTCACCCTCCACTTTTTTAAAAGACTTATTTTGTTAGGTCTTTTAATTTAAATATTATTATGTTGGGATATGTCCTCATATATCCTTATTGATGTAAATTTTATGTCCAAGTTATGAGATACACTTTTTATCTCTCATCAACTCATTTTGATGTGACGTCGTAGGCTGTCAAGGGAACTTCTTAACCATATTTCGATTTCTTTGGGTTCAACATGTAGTTATTGAATATGTCATCCTTTGAATATGTTTGAATGACCTTTGATTATTTTACACATAATATCCACTTATATTTGGTGTATTCTTCTGTCACACATAATTATGTAATTGATTTATCCTTAAACGAAGGATACCGTCTTTGTATGGGACTTCGTCTCAATCTCTTTTCATTGAGGCATATTTTGTTTTATACACAACCTTCTTTTGTACGGTGTATAAACCTCTTTGACGTTTACGTTTATTCAAAAGGAATCTTTTTTATACGAAGCGTTTACTAAACGACAAAATTGAATGTTTTTGTCGTTCGTATGTGGCGACAACAACTTCTCCACCGTCGTGACCGTTATTTGAGTTTCATCTTCCTCTACAAGCCATACCTTCTTTTTAAAAGAAAAATAAATACCATGTTTTACTTTTCTTTTATTTTAGTATCGAAAATGGTTTTCATAATGTTTTATATATCAATGTGTTGTATTGATATCTTTTGATTGAAAGGTGGGAATGTTATGTTTCCTTTATGCATGTTTTATGTGATATGATTATGTTGAGGTTCTTGGGCATTATTATGAAAACGGATGGTTCCGTGATAAACTAAGGGCGGGTGAGCCCGATATAGCTCTCCAATGCATTGGGTAACGCGAAAGATTGAAACGTTAAGGTTTCTCCGAAGAGATTTAGGGAATATACTGTGATGGGTATTCCAAACGTATCCAAGAGGGTTACTCCCTACGTAATAATGTTATGAATTCCTCAAGTTACCTTTATGTCTTATGATTTCTATTATTTATTCATGATTTGATGAGGTATGTTAGAGTGCTTATGTTTTATGTGTAAAGTATGATCTCATCCTTATGTATATATGTACCCATGTTTCCTTTATATATTTTTATATCCCTTACTGAGCTTTTTATGCTCATCCCAAGTTTTTTTTTGAAATGTTTTTCACAGGTCAAGGGAAAGGAACATGATATGATGATAGTGTCAAGGAAGTGTCAAGAAAGAATCCATGTTTTATTTTAAATATGTTTCCATTGATGGGAAAGAAGAATACTATCTTTATGTAACCACTTTGTTTATATTTGGAATGTAATGCAAGATTTATGATCTAATTCTCTAAAACTCTAAACCTGAAATGATCATCAACGTTTAATATTGTAATAACTCAAGATTAAGTAAGGATTAAGGCTGGGGCCTTATACTTTCCATTGGTTTAGTTTTCATACAACCATAGTTATCACTCTACCATTGGGATGACATGGGTTTAATCCGTGTATGGGAGACTGTGTTGTTCACCTATTTGCTAGACGGAGGTTGGGGAGGCAAGCATTTTTTTTTCCAAGAGGTGGTGCAGAGCCTGATTGAGAACATTCATCTTATCCGTGAGAGGATGATGGTGTCTCAAGTATGGTAGAAGTTGTATTCCAATCATTGGAGGGTAGGCTTTGAGTTAGAGTGTGGGGACCACATGTTCATAATGGTCTCCGCTCATCATGGATAGAAGAGGATTGGATGTTGGAGAACGATTTCTCCCAGGTTCATTGGACCCATAAAGGTGTTGGGACAAGTTGTCGTGGAGGCGTACCAGATGGTGTTACCCCTGTGATTGGAGATGCTCCACAACATCATCCATGTATCCCAGTTCTGTAATTATCTACACGATGACTCCCATGTCCTCGATAGGGGAGATTTGGATATCAAGAATGATGGTATTTTCATGGAAAGGGTGGTGATAATTGAGGATTATAAGGAGATAGTGTTTTGTAGATCGACAATTTATGTGGTTTTCTTATTTTTGAGGTATGGTGGCCTCAATGAGAGTACTATGTAATGTGAGGCAGAGATGTGAGGCCTGTACCTAGAGCTGTTCTATGATTGGATCTTGTGTTTTCCTTGTGATTTTTTAAGATTTAATGTTTGACATTATTTTCTATAATATTGGTTATTTACCTTGTTCTCTGAATGTGTGTGAAAATTCCTGACAACGGGGAATGGATGAACATATCCCTAATCAAGAAGCATTTAGTTGGATGCAATAAACCATTGCGGGCGAGTCAGTGCCGCACAAAGTGGATAATATATTGACATGGAGAAAGGGACCCCCTAATACATTTGTCTGGAAAATGTAAGAGTTCTATGTTTGTGTGATTACATGGGGGAGATGAGTGGTAGGGTTTCCACATTTTTTCAGGTGATAGATGCGAGAGGATTTCCTGGATGTCGGGGTTTTATTCCGGATTTTGAAAAACACTAGGGTGGTTTGTCCCTGGGATATATCTTACGAGGTGGTTTTTTGTACCCCACTATTTTCATTAGGTTTAATCATGAATTCTCTACGTTGATAATATTTTGATGGGTATCGAATGTGATGTACCTGACTCTCCTTCTCTATTGCATTACCAAATTATTGTGTTTGGGGTGTCTTTGACATAATCAGTGAGTTAAGGTGTGTCAGTTTCGATGGAGGGGTGTCATCATGGTGTCACATATCGATCTCATTTATCAGTGCCACTAAAATGACCCAATTAGTATCTCATAGATAGGTGATACACCTATACGGCCCCGTAGAGTGTTATCGAGGTTATATCCCTATTTTTCTGCATTACGTCCCTTTTATGTTTTATTTCCTCTTTTAATGTGGATTTCGACAATTTGAACAACCCTAAAAGATATTTTATGTCCCCCATGACTCAAGAATGCCTGGAATAACCAAAATGTGTGGCATTTTAATCAGTGTCACACCCCTTTATGCATTTTAAATCTTCTCGGGTTTTATATTTTCTCCCATGTTACATGTTTTTTTTCATTTAAAGGAAATCTATTGACTCACAGTCATTATCTACAAAATATTTGAGGGAATTATTAAATCTTAATTAATTATAACATGTGAAACAGCCCCACTACATGGTCAAACCACGATCCAATTTTATTAACATCATGTTTCTATATCTCATTAATCTCGGATATAGGCTTTTATCACACTGATATCTTCTTCATCCATGGTCTCTTTCATTTTCCCTTTGTGTTCATGGTGTCCCTTTTTCGAAGATGAGTTATGATTGCCTGAGATTCCTGTTATTCGATTCATCTTGGATTTTTTTGATCTTCAGAACTGGTTCATAGAACATAAAAAAATCATGGTTCCTTGATCATCCATATATGGATTTTTCCTTTGTATCTATTTACACTGAATCGTGTTAGGTGTGTACAATGAAATTTACTTGGTATGTAAATAAATAAATTTTTAAAGAAGATAATAAACTTATATTTAAATTTTTAAGGGGTGGGAATGTTAATGAATTTTCTGTATTTTACCGTCTTTATTTTGTTGTGAATTTTACGCACTAATGTCCATTTAAAATAGTGGTTGTTTGTTTTCCTTTCTTGCACACTAATGAATCTCAGTTTTCTGGATGATCTTGTGACTGAATGACTATAACAAAGAAAATGGTTAATCATGTAAACATAGAGAATTAAATGGATGCTTGTTGAATAAGAAAACTTGTGTGATCACCTCATTTAACCAAAGAGAAAGAAGGAACATGATGAACAATGTTTGATAAATATGGATACTCCCTAGCTTTGTTCTTGTGATATGCCTTGTTTTTTTGTTTAATGTAAATGAGGGGTCATGTTGATGGAAATTGAATCTCTGGTTAAGAGTTTGTTGGTTTGAGAATATGAGGCTATGTAGAGCCTGCCGTAAATATTCTTGACCTGGTATATTGTGGCATGGTTTTGTTTCAATATTTCAAGGGATCTCATGGATCCCTTTTGATGTTGTTAATTACAAGAGAACCAGGTGTGGTTTCTTGAACACCTACATGAATTTCATCAAGCATTTTTATATTAACATGTAGATATTCCATTTAGATTATCCATTTTGGATAAATATATATATGGAATCATTAGAACAAGATAATGAGAATGGGTATAATTGCGAAACTGTTTCTTTTTAGAAAAGTGTTTTCTATTGGTTGTGGATTTTATTTACTTGTGCATGTATGGATATCAGTAAGAGTGGTTGTGTATGGGATGGTTATGGGTTTTAGGACCCTTAGTTTGAGATGAGTTATTTATTTACTATATGTATAAAAATTAATTCACTTGTTTCTTATACACACCCCACCTATGTTAATCACTTCGTGCCAAACACCCCCATTTCATTGGGGATGGTGTTTTTTCTGAAAATACTATGAGTGGCTAGTTATTTGCTCCGTTTCAGCACCCTCTCCCATATACCGAAAGAATCATCAGGTAGGTTGTGATGTCCTATGGTTTATTATGAAACAAGACTCTTTTTTCAGGGTGTGCTATGGTGGATGGTCGAGGTGTGTGGAGGAACATTTTTTCCCAAGTGTCTTCGAGATGACTCCTAGGTGTCTTCGGGCATGGCAGTTTTATGAACCCGACACTAATTGCCCAGATTCAGTGCATTATTTTATTACACTGGCATTCAAATAATGAATAAGAACCCCGAAAACTGAGTATATTAGTTTTATTCGAATCAAGAATCAAACAGAAGATTAACATTACAACGTTAAAATAAATATAATATAGAAACTCCATAGTCAACATCCATAACTCCTAGATTATTTCAGCATGTCCTTCATAAAAAAATATTTAATTTCCTGAGAAAATAAAACATAATAAAGGGGTGAAATCAAATTCCTAGTAAGGGTATGAAATACACTAGAAGATAACATAAAAATTATATACCGTGAATAATTGAAAAAACATGCCTCAAAAAATAAACTTGAATATAATGTGGTAGAAAATGACCTTAGTAAATATTTCCATAAGATAACATAATCATGGGTATTCTAATAGTAGAATAACCTCATGAAACATCAATAATATATTCGTAAATATTAAATGAATAATATTGGAATAAATAACCATACCGTCAAGGCTTCATTCCAATACCATAAATAATAATTTTGTTATGGTCTTGTGCCAAGACATTAGTTTGTCTCATGAGACCTACTGATGCACTGAGTTCCTATAAATGTCCCCACACAACACATACTATGTCCAAGGCATTCCTCATAAAAACTAGGATAAACATAAACAACATATAAATTCATAATGAAATTAATATATGAAATTCAAATAACATTCCTTAAACATTTAGCATAAACACTAACCCCTCTATGTAATTTGGGGATGGGATATAAGATAGAAAATCCATATCCAAATTAATCCTAAACCATTATATAAAATAGGGTATATGATAACATGGTATACTAATCCCAATAATACATAATAATCAACAAGAGTGTGTAAATAGATGAAGAAACTCTTATAAAATCTTTGAGTAAATCTTTAAATAAATACTCATTTATTTGGAATTGAAGATTTATTTTGGAAAAATATTTGTATAAAACCAGAACATAAGATAGATTGTATTTTAATAATAAAATTATAGATTTTATGATGATAATTTTTTACAAAATTGGATTATATGTTGCCCTTGAAAAAAGATAACAATTAGGGAAATTCCCATCTATCATGCTTGTATTTCAGAAAAAAATTTGAAAGTTGTTTTTAAAACGTATAACCATCCTTAAAATAAGGAAAAATTCTAGTTGTTAAAGAAATATATAACCGAAAAAAAATAATTTTTGATGAGTACATAATAATAAAAAATAGTTTCATTGAGTTAATTGACAATAAAATTTACAAGAATGAAACTGGATGTTCGGGTTAAAAAACCCTTACCTTAAATACTAATGTGTTCCGCTCTTGAACATAAGATCTTATAATATTAAATTTTACATATTAATTAAATATTTAAAAACATATTTGAAACATATTTAGTTTATCATAATTCTGTTTAGTTTATTTATTCCCTTACTGAAAAGTTTTTATATTGTATTTCGTCATTCTATAGTTTTTGTTTTCTTTATTTTCATAATCGGTTCATTTGTTCATATGTAATGGAGTTCATGTGGAATGGACGTAAATCTCTAGAATTTAATTTTCATATTATTCATGATCATCCATAGGTGTTGTAGGTCATTTATATAACTTGGTTACATGGCATGATGATTAATTATTATATAGAACTATATTGATAACTGTTTCAGATAATTTGTTGGTTTGGATTACAATGAACTAATTTTTCATTATAAATTAATACCAATTGTACAAAGGGATTAGAGAATTATAAATAGGGTATATTAACTATATAATTATCTTATTCAACCTTAAAAATATTGGTTTCATGACCATAATTGCTAATTATAATAGAAATTGAAAGCCATCGTTCTTGAATGTGGTAAATTGAAACATCTCAGATGTTGTTCTTGTTACTAGTATAAAAGAAGTTAAAAAAAGATATGATGATAACTTATTCCACTATCATGAAAAAATTCTAGTACATATAATTTACTGGATTCATTACAACATTTGGATAAGGGTCGGTAATAATAGAAACCGAAAACAAATGAACATGAATGAAACAACATAGAATTAAAAGCGGAATTTACCTCTTGAACCAAACAACCTTGAGAGCCTTCTCAAAAGAGATAATTTGGTCTTTTTATGAGACCAAGGCTTGATATTGATGGGGGAGGAGGTTGTGAGGATAATTAGATAGAATTTGGAGAAGGCACAAGGTTTGCGAGATTGAAGAGAAGAGGGATTGATGTAGAGTTTTTATTGTGGTGGGGATACAGTGTTTATCAATTTTATATTAATTAATTTATTATTTATCCACAATATAAGTAATAGTCAATATTATATTACCTTGAGTAGTAATGTTATCATGTGAATCCAAATCAGTTGGGATTACATATGTAGATCATCATACATGACTCTATATTAGTGTATTTATCTTATTTTGTAAATTATTGTAGTTTACTATTCATCTAAAATTCTTGTATTTCAAAAAATCCAAAAAATTGATCCCAACCATTTTTTAACATGTCGAATCCAAAAAGTAAGTCCATTTTTCAAAAATAATTTTATAAATATCATTAATTTAAAATTTAATTAAAATCATAATTTATTCAAAAAACAATAGTTTAAATACATTTATTTACTTATTCCAAAAATAGGTATATAATACATCTACATGATTAATTTTTATATACTATCATAGTTATGTTTTCTATTAATTATTGTATATCACTATTCATAAGGGTATGTTAGAATTCATACGGGTAAGTTACTATTCATCAAAAATTATGTTTTTCTTATCGGACTCCAAATAACTTACAGATCACAACTGTGTATGTCTAATTTTCGAAATTCACCTAACAAAAGAGAAAAAAATATGTTTTAAGGGTCCGAAAGCAATTATTTGTTCCTTAAGACAAATAAATATGAATGTAATTTCCATTGAAAATTGTTGGGTCATTACATTATCCCCACCTTAAAAAATATTTGTCCTTGAAATTCATAGAAATGATACCTGTAACGATTCGGGTATGTCTTCAACATAAGCTCCTCAACCTCCCATGTTGCCTCTTCCATCTTATGGTTCCTACAATGACCCTTTAACAGAAGATTCATTCTATTTCTCAATATTTGTTCTCTGGTATCAAGAATCTTGATAGGTTCATCACAATAAGAAAGATCAAGCTGAAGATATATTTCTTCATAGGTGAGTACAAGTGTTGGGTCTGGAATGTATTTCCATAACATAGACTCGTGGAACACATTGTGAACTTTGGAGAGACTTGGCAGTATTAATAAATTGTAAGCTATTGCTCTAATTAGATCTAGAATTTCAAAATGTCTGAAATAACTAGGACATTATTTTCCAATCTTAAAAAATAATAAAATACCTTTTCATTGAGATATCTTTATGAAAACATGATCCCTTACATCAAATTCCCAACCCTTAGTTCAGTTATTAACATAGATCTTTTGCCTAATTTAAGCTATTTTATATGGTTTTAGATAATCTTCACCTTTTCTGTTGTTTCTTCAACATGTTCTGGGCCCACAAGCATTCTTTCACTAATATCACCCCAGCAAGTTGGTGTATGACATCTCTTTTCATATAATACTTCATATTGTTCCATCTGAACACTTGAATGGATGATATGGTTTTAAAAAAAGTCTACGAGTGGTAAATATTGATCCAATGTACCTGGAAAGTCATGAAAACAAGGGCTGAACATTTCTTTCATTGTTTTAATAGTATATTTCGATTTTCCATCAGTTTGTTGGTAGTAGGCTGTGCTCAAATGAGGATTAGTATCTCCAGCCTTATAAATAATTTTACATAATTATGATGTAATACAGAGATCATGATCAGAATAAAATGATAAGGGTACTCCAGGAATTCATCCAAAATCATTTATATATAGACTTGCAAAATGTTTGAGGGGTAAATCATATTTTATAGCATGAAAATGTTATGATATTGTAAGTCAGTCCATAATAACCCATATCACATCATTATTTTTTGGTGTTTGGTAGCCCCATGAAAAATTACATCATAGTATTATCCCATTTCCACATTGGAATAGGAAGGGGTTGCATGACTCATCTAGGATTTTGTCTTCTAGACTTCACCTGTTGACAATCCAGTCATCTTGAAACATAATTAGCAATCTCCCTCTTATTTTTATCCCAAAAAATGTACCTTTATATCTCTATACATCATTGTTCAAATAGGGTGTTTAGAGATATTGGAGCTATGACCATCATCCAATAGTTCCCTCTTTAGGTCAATAATGGTAGGAACACAAATCCGCTTTCCGAATTTCAAAATGACACCTTCATATGTTAATTCCACCAATTTCCCATCATTTATAGAATTAATTTTCTTTTGAAACTCCTCATATTCAACCTAAGTACTTTTTATCCATTCTAGTAAAAAAGTTTAGGTACCCATTTGGAAAAGTAGTGATGTGTAACCATTGATGATAATTCCAATATCGATCATTACTAGATCCATGAACTAAGGAACTCTTTCAACTCTCATGTTGTTTAGAAATCCATGATCATATATGTTCAAATCATCTACTACCTTATTTTCCTTCCCCGGGTGGTAGTGTATTGTGAGATTATAATCATTGAGTAGGTCAATCCATCTCTATTATCTCATGTTGAGTACTTTCTATTATAATATATATTCCAAAAACTTATATTCTGTTTATATCTCTAATTTTTCTCCATAGAGGTAATGTATCCAAATATTTATAGAAAATATTGCTGCTACTAAATCATGATAATGAGTTGGATTGTATTTTTAATCAATTATTAGCTGCCTAGATGCATAAGATATAACTCGATCATTCTTCATAAGGATAAAAACAATTCCTTTCTTTGATGCATTGCTATATATAACAAAGCCATCATTCCCTGATGGTATTGTTAGGATTGGATAATTTACTAATGTCCTCTTCAATTCATCAAAACATTATCCACATTCCGTGGACCATATGAATGTATCCACTTTTCATGTGAGCTTGGTCATTGGGTTTTCTAAATGGGAGGAGTTCAGAAAAAAAATTCCAATAATAACCTCCTAAATCTATAAAACTATGTACCTCATTTATAGTTATTGTTGTAGTCCATTCTTGCAAGCCTTTTTCTTCGCAGGATCTACCAATATTCCATCCTTAGAGATAGTGTGGACTAATAAGGAAACTAATTGGAGCAAAAAATCCCACTTGGTAAACATCTAATATAATTTATTTCCACTAAGTGTATTCATAATAGTGCATAAGTGGTTTTCATGATCTTCATGGATTTTAGAGTGTAATAGGATATCATCAAAAAACACCCCCACAAAGTCATCAAGATATTCCTTAAAGAAACTATTCATCATATGCATAAAAAATAGATGGTGAATTAGTTATTCCAATAGGAATTACTGTAAGACCATAATGCCCATACCTAATTCAGAATGATGTGTTTGGAATGACTTCCTTCTTCACAAGCAACTGATGATATCCAAATCAAAGTTCAATTTTTGTAAAATATTTGGATCCATTAAGATGATCAAATAAATCATCAATTCATGGTATAGGATACTTATTCTTTATTTTAATAGCATTTATTTCTCAGTAATCAATGCACAACCTTATAGATTCGTCTTTCTTCTTGAAAAACTATGCAGGGGCTCTCCAAGGAGAAACAATGGGTCGAATAAATCCCTTATCACTGAATTATTCTAGTTGTTTCTTTAGTTCCTATAACTCCATAATGGCAATTCTATAAGGGGCCTTTGATATGGTACTTGAACTAGTAATTGTGTTAATAGAAAACTCTATTTCCCACTTTGGAGGATGTCCATGTAAATCCCCTAGAAAAGCATCCTCATATTCGTGTACAATAGGTACATCTTCTATATGTACATTCATATCTTCCCCAATATTTGTTACATTCCCTTCATCCTCAAAAATAGAATTCATTAGATCTCTTAAGGTTGGATCTATATGAGAATAAAATGGAGAGGATTATGCTCTAAAAAAGGGATTCTACACAATTATAAAAGATTGTAAGATCCTTCTTCTTTCAATAGATCTTCGCATCATAATTTTATAGCAGATTCATAAAATGAATTATATGAAAGTCCACTATTGGTATATGGATAATTTTATCAACTAAATATTGTTTATGTGTCATGAGGGTGACTAATTGACACGCCTTTGTGGCAACAATACATCCACTAGGGGCATTGATTGATATCTCCTTTATTAAATCAAATTAGTCATATCTAATTTTCATGTAAAACATGGAAGATATAAATGGATGCGATGATCCATAATAAAATAAAGTATTGTCTATGTTGGATTATTTGATCAAAGTACCTACCACTACATCGTTAGGAACTTCAAACTCATCATTTGTGACTGCATAAGCTTGGCCTTTCTCCATTGGCCTTCTTTGGGGAAATTTTTCCAGATTCATAAGACATTCATGTGCATAATGTCCCTTCTCCCTGAAATTGTAGAACATAAAATTTGTATCTTATTTCCACCACATGAAATTTTGAGCTTTGTGGCTGTTTTCTCTGCACATGTAACCGGCTCTCATTATCTTCAACAATGTTCCTTGTTGATTCTTCCCACAATTACTACATGGTAGAAATTCAACTCTTCCCTTCTTCCCCATTTTCTTATTTATTTTCCCAGTGATTTCAGCATCCATATTATTCTATTTCTTACCCTTGAAGTCATAAGACATATATAATTCCTTTCTCATCTTGATAGAACATGAAACAATGTCTTCATATGTTGAGAAATTCTAGGAGACTATATCCCTTCTAAGGAATGGTTTCAAACCATCAAACAATTGATCACTTATTCTCCTTGGATTAAGTATTTAGTCTGAAACATGACTTTCCTTCCTTGTAATTTTGGCTTCATATATGGAAAAAATTTCATCCTCCTTCGACATCAGATTCATAAATTGCCTCTCTAATCTCCTCACTATTCACAGGGGAAATATTTTTCTAAGAAGATTTCTTCAAAATCCCTCCATTCCATAAACAATATTTTATCCTACTACTTTGTGTATTGGATTAATGACCACCACTGATCCACATCTACCGTTAGAGAATATACTTCCATGAAAAACATTTCTCTTTCGCTACATCCTGAAGCAAGAAATATATTTTCTAGGGAACATATCCACTAATATTCAACAAACAGGTTTGTAGTGCCATTGAATGATGGAGAATATTTCCACATAAATCAATCTAACATAGTTCCACCATGTGGTAGATCCGGATTCTTTATACTGGTAAGGTTATTTTTCATATCCTATGTATGTTATCCCATTATAGTTTGATATTCTTTTGCACCAGTCACAACACCATATACATCATCATTATCTTACATTGGTGGTAAATTCCTATAGGGTATCCACATGTACGTGTAGTTTCCATTCCATCCAACATGCTCTATTTCTGAATAATGTAATACAGTAGATTAGGTTATGAATCATAATTTATAATCTCAATTTAAAAAAATACATAACATAAATAGAATTTCTACACATAGATAATTTATTAATCATACACATGGTATCATTGAGGATATAATTACATTTAAATCTGTCATAATGGCATGTACAGAAAATATGAATTATCCTTATCAAATCCCATGAGAGTTCCATAAACAACAGTACAAGAAGGGCCATTGTCGTGTACCAGGATACCTTAGGTTAGTCCCAAAAACCTGTGTCGGAGCATTCACTACTAGGTACATCATTGCATGAGATTTCTCTACCTATTCGTATCCATACAGGGATGTATTACATGAAAAATCCATATAATCTATTCATTACCAAAATACCAAGACATTCTTGTATGTTTATCCTCAAAGAAAATCGTAGGGAATCTTCCTTAATCTCTGTTTTCTTAATCTAGTATCAATGTTTTCTACTAAGTATCCTATGATACAAACTCTAAGGACCTGACCCGAGTTACTCATAGCCGGTGCCATATTTTTTTTTACATTTTCCTAAATATAATGATTAATCATTCCAAAGGACCGAGTTGTTTAGTGTTTTTGGTAACAAGATTCAAACATAAGTTAAATATTACAACATGGAAATAAAAAACAACATTTAATCTCCATAGAAAACATCAATAAATCCTAGATTATTTCAGCATGTCATTCAAAATAAACATCTTCATGTTCTAAGGAAATGAAACATAATAAAGGGCTGATCTCAAATTCTCAGTAAGGGTTAGAAATACAGTGGAAGATAACAGAAACATTAGATATGGTAAATATTTGGAAACACATGCCTCTAATATTAAACATGAACAGAATATGGTAGAATATGAGATGAGTAAATATTCCCAAAACATAACATAATCATGGGTATTCTACTAGTGGAATAACCACATGAACCTTAAATACTATTTTCATAATTATATAATTTATAATGTGGGATAACATAACTATGTCGTCAAGGCCTCACGCCAAGACCATAAATAATAATTTTGTCCAGGCTTTGTGACATGAACATTGTTTTTCTAATAAGGCCTACCGATGCACCAAGGGGATTTAGTTGGCCCCACACAACACTTACTATGTACAATGAATTCATCATGTTAATAGTGAAAAAAATAAACAACAAAAACATTCATATTGAAATTAATATATGAAATGAAAATAAATTTCCCTAAACATTATGCATAAAAACTAACCATTCAGTGTAAATTGGTGAATGGATTTAAGATAGCACGTCCACATCCAAAGTAATCGTAAACCATTAAATTAAATATTTTGGATGATAACATGGAATTATAATCCCAATAATACATAATAATAAAGAAGTGTGTTGAAATAGATGAAGATACTCTTATAAAATCTTCGAGTAAACCATGAGGTAAATACTCTTTTACTTTGAAAAGAAGTGTTATTTTGGAAAAAATTATGTATAAAAACTGAAGATAATTAAGATTGTTTTTTTCAAAAAAATAATGATTTTATACAGATAATGGTTTCTAAAAGTGGATTCTAGTGTGCCCTTAAAAATATGATATAATTAAAGAAATTCCCTTGGATCAGGCTTGTATTAAAGAAACAATTTCAAAAGTTCCTTTTAAAAAATATTACCATCCATAAAATAAGGAATTATTATAGATGGTAAACATATATATAACCCACACAAACAATATTTTAGGAGTAAATATTAATACACAAGAGTTTCATTGAGGTAATATACAATAAATGTACCCCAAATGAAAATGGACATTCTTGTGGAGAAATGCTTACATTCAATCTGAATCTGTTCCGCTCTTGAACATATGCTCCAAGAATATGAAATTATATAACTTAATAAGCTATTAATGAACATATTATAAATTTATTTGTTTCATAATAATTCTTTTCTACTTAATTTAGTCCCTTATTGATAAGTTATTATATTGAATATTGTCATTCTGTAGAGTTTATTTTCATTAATTTCCTAATTGGTTCACTTTTTCTTAAGTAATTGAGTTCATGTGGAATGGATTTAAATTTCCAAAATTTAATTAATATAATATTTATAATCATACATAGTTGATATATTTCATTTATCTATCTTGGTTATGTTCCATGAGGTTGAATTATTATATAGAACTTTAATGATAACTGTTTCGGTTAATTTCTGGGTTATGATTACAACGAACTCATTTTTCTTTATTAATTGATACCATTTCTACAAAGGGATTAAAAAACCATAAATAGGGTATATAAAATATATAATGATCTGGTTAAACCATAAAAATGAATTTTGTAATGGTAATAATTGATAATGATAACTGAAATCGAAATACATCATCCTAGAATGTGTTAAATTGACACATCTCAAATGGTGTTCTTGCTACTAGTATAAATGAATATAAAAAAGGAAAAGATGATGATATCTTATTATACTATCATGATAAAATTCCAGTACATGTATGGTAATTGACTGATAAAAACATTTGTATAAGTAGAGGCAATAATATAAAAAGAACAAAATGACCTTAAAAGGAAAAATAAATAATTTCAAAGAGAAATTGATGTCATTTTCCAAACTTCTTTGATATACTCCTTTAGGGAGAGGTAGTATAATTTTTATGAGACCACGGATTGATGGATGTGGGAGATAAGTATTGGTGGATATTTGGATAGAATATTGGAAAGTAAAAAGGCTTTAGAGGAGTGGAGAGAAGAGGGAGTGATGGGGGTTTTATAGTGGAGGGGGGAGGGGATTTCTAAATTTTATATTCATTAATTTATTATTTCTCCACAAGAAAATTGATTAATGTTTATTCCCTGACCAATTATAGTAAATTTATGATGGTAATCAGAATCAATTGGGCCTAAATTAGTACTTTATCATACATGACTCTATAAATAGCGTATGTAGCTTATTTTTCAATTATGGTAATTTACTATTCATAAAAATTTCACATTTTTACATAAAATCCCAAAAATTCACCAAAACCATTTATCAACATGTAGAATCAAAAAATTATGTCGATTTTTTAAAAATAATTTTCTAAAATGATTAATTTAATATTTCATAAAAATCATAATTTATTCTAAAATCAATTGTTTAAAATATTTATTTACTTATTCCCATGAATATGTATATCGAAAATCCACATGATTATTATTTATATACAATCGTAGGTATGATTACTATAAATTTGAGTATATTAGTATTAATAAGGGTATGTTACTATTTATAAGGGTAATTTACTAAAAACCAAAAATTATGTTTTTATTTTCCAACTCCAAATAACATACTGAGTAAAATCCTGTATGTCAAATGTTAGTAATTCACATCACAGAAGTGAATAAATTATGTTTTATGGGTACCATAACACTTAGTAGTTCATTATGACATATTAATAAGAATGAAATTTCAATTGAAAAATATTGGGTTGTTACAATAGTGGTTGTTCTGGCACAGGTGTCTTCATACATGGTGGTGGTTTTTGTGGCCAGGGTGTCTGCTGCCATGGTTATGTGTGGTTGTGGTGGCCTAGGTGTTTGTGTGAAGGATATAAGTGTAGTTGGGATGGGCCATGGGGTAGCTGTTGGGGGTGGCTGTGGGATTTTAGTTGAACCAAGGGGGTAGGTCTGATGTAAATGATGTCCTAAATAACTAGTGGGAAAGCGATTCGGGGAACCCAAATATTGATGTGCTAGTTTTATTACATTACTTGAATTTCATTTTTTGGGGTGTGTGCCTTGGTGAGGCTGAGTGGAAAGTTTCCTTGCAAGGTGTTTTGGTTATATATGTTTTCTTATAGGATGGTATAATGTATTCCCACTTGTGAATGAGAGCTTATATTTTTCACTACAATGTATACTAGTATACTCATCCTACATATATAAAATTGCATTTAGTTTTACAGGAGGACTTTGAGGATCATTTAAAACCTTAATGGATCGAGTGTTTGGATTTTACGTTGCTACATGTCCTTTATTTGGGTATATTCCGTTATAGTTACCTGTAACTTGTATCATTTTATTTTTGACATTTATATTTTAATGGATTTTGGGCTTCACATTAATTTCAGTTTTTGTAGTTGATTAAGATTTATTGTCTTATCTCGCGGTATTATTAAATAAAAACGAAAATTACTTCTATATTACAAAAAATTCTATACCCTCGGAGCTAGACACCTATCAAGGGCCTATTGATGGCAGGACTCGGGGGGTCATTATCTCTCCTTTAACATAATGAAGGAAGGGTATCACAATTTTTTCTCCCATCCCCTCAACTTGTAGATGGTTGGTCGTGACATAATATGATAATATTGTGTGTAATATGGCTGTTTAAAATAAAAAAAATTAAAAATTATGTGGGAATATGTTTTTATAGGTGTTTTTATGTTTCTTATAATTATTATACAAGTAGTTAAAGAACATATTGGATATAACATTTTATGGAAAGGGTATTCATCTCAAATTTTCATCATTACAAATGGTTTTTTATTATTCATATATATTCACTTATAAGGTGTATAAACATCCAATGTTACTTATTTTACAATGAATATATTTACTCAAAGTATTTTTTGTTCTATTCCTAGTATTTTTCTGTATTTTTATTCCATTGTTACAAAAAACAAATGAATTACTTTTCAAATATGGTTTCATTTTTTTCACGAAATATTCTTTTATATTTCTATATACTTCATCCATATTTTTTCTCTATACATATTTTTAAATTCAATTATATATTATTTTGGATGCCTTTATTACTCCCTTTACAATTTTTTAGAATGAATCTATATTACTCATTTAATAATTTCACAATCAATAAAAATATTATTAAAATAAATTAAAATGTGATTATAATATTACCAGCTATTTTTTTGGAATATATTTCCCTTTATATTTTAAATTATTTACATATTTATATTTATATTTAATTGTTTCTTTGGTCATATAATATTATAAATTATTAATGATTCTTGAATTGAATTTTTACATCATTTTTATTTATCTTTAACATTATTGTAAAAATTTTAAATGGATATTAATTTTAATTTTTGGTATTCTAAAATAATTTCCATCATCCTTCCGCATTTTTAAGTTTTAATTTTCAAATTTATGATTTCAGGTATTTTTAATGAAATATCTATTTTCAATCCCTAAAAAACAAATTTCTAAAAAACATTAAAAAACTATAAAATAATTTTTTTTTCCAAATAACCTTTTACTTCACATAAAACCATATTCCTTATCTTTTTAAACATCTTTTAATGTATCTCACTATTCAATTGGGACATTATCTAATTACACCACCAACATAATTTTTTTTATTATTTATGATCATTTTATTCCATTAATTTTCTATTCAATTAAATGATATACCATTTTTTATTTATGTGTGGATTATATTTTATTAATAAAACATGTTTAATATCTATATAATTGTATTTAATTTAATTTATTAGGTGAATAAATTATTATTAATTTAATATTGGGTATTACCTCAAAAATATATCCGAAAAATTATTCATTAATATTCACATTATAAACAATTTATTGTTTTTTGGTCATTATCAAATAATTTTCTAATATTAAAATGACATGGGGGATTATGGTTTGATCATTATATATTAGAAGTGGGGCCATAAAATCTTATTGATAATTTCCAAAATCATGACCATGAAATATAATATCATAATGTCCTAGTATATTTTATTGATGATGAGACCATGGTGACATTATTGGATCATTATTGGTAAGGATATGGTGTTGGGAAACCTGAATTTCCCATTTATAAAATCTCTTATATATTTAAGTGAATATAAATATATAATTTTATAAAAAAAATTATTAATTTCAAGATCAAATTATATATTTAATGGAATTAGTTTTTCTTTATTTTTATTCCACTGACAATACATTTTCGTTTTAATTATTAAACACATTGTGATATATGGAACCCGTTTACATTTCTTTTGAGGTATACCATCTTGTTTTTCTATTTACATATGATTGTAAATAATATGATTAATTATGAAATATCTATATGGGACTCATGTGTGGATAAATTTTGGGGATATGTTGAATACATGGTGTTAAATATTAAATTATCTATGTAATGAAAAAATACTAGATTAGATAGAGAAGATATGGATTTTGGTAATAAAATTGTAATCCCAATAATCAAAAACTGTTATATCAAATTGTATATTATTTGTATGTTACTCAATATTTTTTATAGTATTATAATTTTATAGTGTTATGGGTGTACCTATATAGATAATTTGAAATAATTAATATAGTATATTTTTTATGTTCACTAGATTCATGTGTGATGATCTACGGCTCCAAATTTGATTTGTATGACAGATCTACAAACCATTACTGTTTTTAAAGAGTAAATGATTAGATAATTTATATCCCATGGGTTTGGAATGTGATTTATTGTCAATTAAATTCATTTGTTTTTCTGAAAATTATAATATCAATTGGGATAATACATAATAGTTGTATATATTGATTAATAAGAAATTTTATAATTATTCTATTGGAATATGGGATTATATGTTTCATGAGTATTTGATTCTAAATATTTAAATAGTAAACATAATTTAATTATAATAGTAATTTGGACTCGAATAATTTATTAAAAACCAATGGATATGTATAATTAAAGGAATAACATTGAATATGGTTCATGAAGAATAGAGGTTATTACTGGTATATTATTAAATCTTTGTCCAAGAAAAATAAGATGATGGAGGTTGCGTAAAAAAATTACTCTACGTGAAATTAACCTAGAAATGATTGGATTGGTATAAACAAGATAATAAATTGGTGCATAACACCTAAATATAACTCAAAAACTATAATTAAATTCTCTTGGGATATTATTTGGATAATAAAAAAGATATTCATAACACATTATATGATATTGAAATAGTGTTTTTAATATTAAATGACATAATAGTTAACAATTAATGCTAGAGAACGAGATATTAAATGACAAAAAAACATGGTAGAAAAAATAGTAAGAGTTAATTGTTGATTCACGTGTATAATGTTAATAAAAAAGTACCATTGGGTGATATCATGATTTCAATATCACAACAGACTCATACTCCCTGATCCAATTATTATAAAAATTACATTCGTACAAGTAATTATAACTTAACATCAAGATCAATTTTATACATCCAAAAAATAAATTATCAAAAACCAGTATTTATTTATTTATATACCCTTTACCTTTTAGGATCATATTTTTATAAAAATAAGAAAAACCATCCACCAATGAGAAATAACGGCTTCTTAATTGAATAGACATTATTATCATTATACTAATAATTTATTTTTTTATAATTTCTTCTACATCCCCCAAACAATTATGAACAAATAAAACTCTTATTGAGATATAATATGTCATAATATTTATCATAATTGAGAAAAACACAAGTAATTGAAGTTTAATATCAAAGTATTAGTAATATTACACATTTTTATTTTCAATCGATGATCCTAAGATGGAATAATATGATCTTATAATTATTAGAACATTGAATATGGTCTCGAATATTATATAATTGAGTCATACTCAAAAAACATTCATGTAGATATTATTCAACATATTTGGTAAAAATATACATAAAACCATACCATATGTAAAAAAAATAACAATAATGGTCATTAAATGAAGAGAAATTGAAGTCATTGACAAATTAGAATTTAATTTAATGAAAAACATTCACCATGAAAATATCATAAACTTAAAATAAATCATTGTAATATTTCTTATAAGTGTAATTTTTAAAAATCATATCATATATATTAAAAAATCTATGTATCATGGAAAAATAACGTTATAATCATAATCAAAATCTCCAATAAAAATTAATAAACATTCTGTTTAAAATAAAAATGATTTTTTATGAGAAAATACAATCAACCAATTCATTTTAGGGATATATTATGAAAATTTTAATTTTTTTAACATTTTAATATACCATTTTATAATTTAAGACATACAAAAATTAATTTTAGAAATAAAATTCCAAAATTTTGGAATGATATCCCATTGGAGGAATGACATTCAATTATCATATTATAATAAAAATAAAATAATATTCATAAAAAAATTTAAACATATAATAAAATATTTAATGGATTAAATGTTTAAAACTATATAAACATGTATATAATGTTTTATAATGAAGATTTATTTATATTTGGGAAAGTTTGGTCTTGTTAAAAAGGATAAAATAAATAATTATTTTTTTCATTTTTTATAGAATGTAGAAAAATAAACCATTTTGAAAAAACTGAAACAAAAATACCATAATAAATATTTAAAAATAATTTATGTTCTTTATTAAAAAATAAATTAATAAAATGGGTGTGTTAGTCACAAAATTATTGTAACAAATAAAAAAACATTAATGTGGAAGGGAATTGGGTTAATAGATTTCATATTGTCTTTTTATTAAAAAACATATATGTGTCATAAAAAGAAGAACAATAAAAATCATTCAAGAAGAAAGTAAAATATCATGATTTAAATGATATTTTAGATATTATATTTCATAGACATAGTATATACTTGGTATAAATATATTCAGGTGAATCAATAGATAACATATATAAATGATTTACATTGGAGGAAAAAAACACTTTAAACAACTATAACAATTGAATAAAAAACAACTAAATGTAAAAATTAATATGATTCACTATAAAAAATTATATATATAAATTAATATATAATATTTTATTCATTGGGTATTCTATAGTATATTTTAAATTTATTTTGGATCAGGTAATAAATTATCTCTCCTGGAATTGAATTAGAGGTCGAGAAACCAGACAATGATAATATTTTTTATAGATGGAAATAATTGATGAAATTATTATGTCAAAAAATGAATATCTAAATATTATGAGTATAAATATTTCATAAACAATGTTATTTAATAATATACATAATACTATCACAACATAGTTAATGATTTAGTGATTTTTCATAACGAAAGGAAATTGAGTTATGAATCTCATTACCTCATGTCCAGTGTCACCTAATATGTTTTTTTCATTCCATAATTACAAATACTAATTAATTATTTAATTTATGAGTGAAATTTTTAGGAAAAATAAATTATGTTTATTTACATAAATTAATAAATAATAATATTACATTTAATTAATTAATCAGTTAAGATTATATTGGATGTTTTGGGGTTGGTCGGTTTTTAAAAAATTTAATGTATTTTTTAGGGCCACGGGATTATTATTTCCATCATCCTAAGAATATTTAAAAACATATAATAATAATATTTTAAAATTTAATACTAAATTATATCAATCTATGTATGATGGTATTGAAAACTGAGATATGTCATTTCGTTGAGGTGGTATTCCACATGTACCCTAGAGAGACTTTCTCATTTTTGAATTGGTAAATTTTTATGAGTAATGAAAAGCATCAAAAAGTTATAGTAATGTTATAACTATAAAATTTATCAATTAAATCCATACTTATGGACATCCATTTGAGGGAGTGAATAAAAATGAATTACATCACATTTTTTTGGTAATAGTTCACCCATACGAACAAGAAACAATCACGTTTTCCAAAATATATGAGAGTAATAAGTTTGATAATATTTAATAATAATAAAAACCTAACGATTTATAAAATATTAGTTATATAAAATAATTAATAATTAATAATCTACTATAAATGTTATGGATGAAAAATTATTTACATCTCATCATGAAGGTGGCATTCTGTAGTTATACGTGAGTGACATTTTCAATTTCATTAAGATGGAAATCAAATGGATAATATATTTCTCATCCATATAGTGAAACATAAAAATTAAAATTGTATTAATATAAAAATATTATTATTTTAAGAATATTTTTAAAATATTTATACGAATAATAAAATTTGAAATAATTTGATTAACACTTATACATATTTATTTGATATCTTTATTAAGATTCAAATTATAACCATTGGAGTCAGGATTATACGAAATGTAATGGATTTCAATCATGGTATAGAATTTATTGAGATACATAGTAGTATAAATTTTAGAAATCATGAATTTTAAATTTCCATTTTTAATGGATTGATTAATTCCTCTTTTATGTTAGAAAATATATTTTTAACAAATATTATATCATTGACCGTAAAATATGTAATTTAGAAAATAAAAAAATATCGAAAATAAAATTGGTTGATGAGTTGACAATTTTCCAATAAGTTTATATAGTAATATTATTTTAAATGTTTTAATTAAATAAATATTTCATTATTTAAATGATTTTTTCATTAAGTTATTTCTATCGAAAATCCATTTATTTTTTATTGAAAATCATTAATATAAAAACTGAATTATTTTCAAAATATATACAAAAATTATATAAAATTTATATTAATACATAAACTTATTTCTACAACATAACATATTCAAAATTAATTTTAATTTTTCTAAACATATTTACATTGATTATTCCATGCTAAACACAAGTGAAACATTTGTGATGCATCGTAAATTTACGTAATATTTCCATTAGAAAGTATATAAAATTTGAATCATCAATAAATAAAATTCACTAGAAATATTAAAATCATGAACCAATCATAAATTTTTATTATCCATATACTTATATGGAAATGTATTATTTGGGTTGTAGTTATATTTTTCTATATTGATTATTTAATAAAAATAAATGAAATAATCAATGGAATTCACCTAAAAATGGAAAAATATTTAAATATAGGATTGTCGAGGATCAACAACAAGTTGTTAAACCATATAGGGATTATTTTAAGAGATTTTTGAATCCTTATACCTTATTTTAATCTCATTTGGAAATTTTTTCATTACCATAGTGAATAATTAATTTTTTATTTTAAAATAATTCATTAGAAAAAAATATTAAACGGGACCTACTAAATAATTTAAATATTATAAAAAAAATATTTAATATGTTTTAAAAAAATTAATTAAATATATTTTGTAAATTAAATTTAATATAACCTTATAAAATATAGTGATTAAATTTAATAAAAATAATATTTATGTCTATAGTTGTTTTCTTAATATTCTTGGTTTTGTATTCATTAGTATTAGAGATTACCGTGAATGTTTTGGCATATAATAAATCAAATCAATTTTTTATTTTATGAATTAAAAAATATAACTTCATCACTAGTCAATGTAATTAATAATAATTTATAAATAATTAAATATTATTTAAAAACTTAATTTAGGTCTTTAATGTCAATCAGGGGGTTATAAATTAAAAATATTTTTTTAATGATGTATTATTTTCTGTAAACACATTTTATCATGATAATGTGTTTATAAACTTTTAATTCAATATTAATTTATGTTGATGTAAATAAATTCAATGTAATTTAAAAAAATTTATATTTCTCTAATCACCAAAAATCCATCCTTTTCAAAAATATATAAAAATTATCCATGTACTAATTTTTACATGGTGAAAAAAATATTTTTAATAAACATTAAAATATAATGTTTTAAAATAATTATATAAAATGGATAGAAAAAACGTGATTAAAAATATCTTCTATAAATAAAATGATCCTTGTAATTATTTAGGGGGTTAACCTTATTTATTTTCATTTATCAATGAATATTAATTTATTTTTTAAAAATTATATATTTTGACATAGATTAGTCTTTTTATATAAGGTCATGTGAAATTTCATATAAAAATAATGTTGAATTAAAAACTCTAATGTTACATTATTACAATGTTCTATATAATAGAGGAAAACTTATCATCTAGAATATGTTTAGACCAAAAGAGGTCATAGCTGTTAGCAATGAATTTATAACATTATTTTAGTGTTTCATATAAGTGAACTATTTCACAAATATTTTTACAATATAATATATTCAAAAATCATATCGTGTTAAATTCTATACTAAAACAGACTGAAACTGAGTCATTTAATTATTACCACCTATGTAATGGAAAATGATATTACAAATTTTTCATAATCAATTCCATAATTAGTATGTTCTAATTTGAAAATAATAAATCTTAAAGTATCCCCAATATTGAATTCATAAAATTACAAAAATAGATAGAATATAGATTGGAAAATAAATATTTATAAGTGGAATGAAATTAAATTTTATCAATATCTATAGAATTTTCTTATGAGAAAAATAATATTCTCTATACTAATAATAACATGTATATCATATTAATTTCCTATCATAATCCATCCATTTTTAATTATAAAATGTACACATGTTACTATGATTCATAAATTGTACCTTCATAACTATGTTATAGGACTCGATATATTTATAATTTTTCTACAACAGTTTAGTAAAATAAATATCCCATTGAGACACTGAATATGATAAAATGTATATTGTTGAATCTTATTTATTCTACAAGAATTTTTTTATCTATCATGTTTTTTTGGGTTGTTTTTGAACCTTTTATTTATCTCATATTGTAATTTATAAATAAACATGATGAATATTTTGTTCTAAATGAAAAAAATTACATTAAATGAATCATAGTACCCATAACATAATTAAAATTTATTCATCGTGTTTCTATCCATTTTTTATAATATAATTTTTTTTGAAAATGTTTGTAACAAAAAATATTAGAATGAAACATCAAATAATGAAATATCACATTAGTCATTAATTTTAATACATTAAAACACAATATTTGCCATAAAAAATTCATCCAATAACATAAAAAACTCATAAAAAGGACTATATCATTCGTCAACCCAACAATCTAAATTATTTAATCTCATTTTACTCGTACCCAAAAATAAAACATATCTAAAAAGATAAAAATAATTCATAATGTCACTACCCAAAAATATAGATCTTCATAATCATGAAACCAAAAATATAAACAAATAGATTAAATAAATGACATTAATGATCATCAAAAAATAATAAGATAATACATTCATAAAAAATTTAACTCAATAATTATTCTTTAATTAATATCATCAACATTTTCATAATATAATATATTTATTAAAATAATCTATAATAACTTGAATCCTGTAACATTCCAAAAAATATTGGAAACATATTCAATAATATTTTAACCACATATTCCCAAACTAATTATTTTTAATCCCATTTTAATTTTTATAATGAAAAATAATATAATAGTAATAAAATAACCCCTTCATTATAATTACCCAAAATTACATATACATTAATGATCATATTAATTCTATCTCATATATATCCATTAATTATTTTTTCTCGAAAAAAATAAATATGTCCCTATTTAACCAACATCGCAATTTAAATATAAAAACCAAGGATTATATTATACAATATCATGACTTTTTAAAAAATTAAAATATTTTATTACAATATATCATTAATTCTATCAATACCCCAAAACCTAAAACATTAAAATGTATTCATACATTCGAACATAAGATCCACCATAGACATACAAACACATTATTGTATCTAAAACTCTAAAATTATTCTTATTTTTAGTTTTAATAACAAATAATTATATAAAAAATATTTATTAAATACCAATTATAATTCCCCCAGACCGATAAATTCATATCTTATTTAAAAATCAAATTATTTATGTAGTCTATTTAGTGTTAACCATAAAACTCAATTTCAAAATTCTATAATTCTAGAATAAGAGATAATATTTTGAGTCACATATATACACAATAATATTTATGTATAGTATATTTGTGAATGAGAAAAAATATTTAATGTAATAACACCCATATATTTATCGTCAACTTGGAACTGTTTGATTTAAATGATAAATATAATTTTTTTAAAAAAAATCATATCTCTAGCAAAATAATATAAATATGAATCCATTGAATACATATTGCATATTATAAATTTCATCCAAACATATATAAATGGAAAAAGGAGGTAGATTAAATGAATATATAAAAAATAATGTTACAACCTGACATTATTAAATGAAGATCATTATGTTCGATTTTGTGTGAAAACACATCATAGATATTAAATGTTCAATAAAATATATGCATGTTATAATCCATATGTTACCATTAATGAATTGATTTGATTTTATACATTATGAAATGTATATAAAAAAATTTTATACTAAACACAAGTGTTTAAATAAATTAATAGAAAATTGTTTCATTATTTTTTGTGATGTCCATTTGATAATCAAAAATATGATTTCATCACAAATGTTATTTATTTATTTTTTTTAAAATATATTATTTTATTTTAGTAACATATATAAATTTTGTTTAAAATATATTTTTTTAAATCATAATATAACAATTATCTTACCATAAAAGTTTTTCTCTGGTAATATTGGTATCTTAATTAATAATCAAAAAAACTTATTTTTTTCAAAATTGATATTTATTTTCAAAAAATAAAGATTGTTAAAATTACGATTAATTTTTAAAAAAATTATTCAATATATTATAATTATTCATTAATTATATTTTATTAAAAAAATCATGAATCATCAATATATTTTATAGTAATATATGTATATTATAGAGTTTAAAAATGTTTTTTTCTAAAAACTGGTTAAAATTGAATAATGTCGATCCATATTAATTATTTCATTTAATCCGTGAGGGGGAAATTCTTAATTGGTGTTTATATATATTATATATATAAAAATATTAATTTATATTCACATAATTATGATAATTATTCATAGAGTTAATATTATATCATCTTCTGGATGGAAATTACATTTCTCAAAAACAACTTTTTTTGCTTACAGGTGTATTATTTTATATTAAATTCATCATCGTTATAGATTTTTTTAAGTAAAATGGATTATATAATTTTACTTATCATAATTTATGTTATTTAATAAAGCAATGTTAATTTATTGGTCATAATAAATTGTGAATACAATTAAAATATTTTACCATGGTCAACGTTAAAATGGGTTTACCTAGTGTTAAAGTATAATGGAAATGGTTTAACTGACATAATTTTTTTAATTCCTCTTTTATGGACATATATTGACCATTACTATATTATCCTTTATTTGTATGTCTTTTTTCCTCTTTTTTCATAAATTTGTAGAATATAATAAATTATGTAATGAAATAACCTAAAAATTCACCCTCTTGCATATAAATTTCAATTATATCTTCAAAGAAAGGAAAAATATAGTTATAAGTATTGACGGTTGATGAGAATAGTGAAATAAATTTGATTTTTTAAAAATATTTTAAATTTTTAGTAAATTTATATATTTACATTACATTCATATGTAATTCCAAAAAAATAAGATATTAATTAATAAAAATATAAAAATTGATATAATAATATTGAAACCAATATTTATTAAATGAAATATTATATTCCATAAATTGTATTATAAAAATAATATTATATACTCGTCTTATGGTAATATATTTCATTTTTACCAATGTATTGATTTTTTTAAATTCAAATTAAATGAACAGTGTCATAATTTATATTAATGTTATTTTATTATTATAATTTTTTAATAAATGATATAATATTTAAAAAATTGATATCTTCATCGTTGTTTTTTTATATGATTAAAAATACCATTAATGATACATTAATGGATTCATGAGCCTCTTATATTAATTTAATTTACTTTTATATAGTAATAAAACATTATTACCATGGTAAAGTGAAAAACTATGTTTCATGTGTTTCATGTTCTTGTGTCAAAATTAATTTTACAAATTCATAGGATTTTTAATACATAAATTTTTTTTTCATTATTTAGATACATTGGGTAAAAATAAAATAATAAGTCCAATTTTATTTCTACTATTAATTAAAAAACTACATAGTAAAATGTTATAATTATAAAAGAAAAAACTAAAATGGTAAAAGTATGACAGATTAGATGTTAAAGAACAACATGAGAGAAATATGTGATTTTCTTTGTGGTGGGGTGTGGAAAAACTATGCATTCCTTCAAATATATTATTTGTTTTAATTTTGATGGCCCATGTTGTATGATTGACATACAATTATTTATTAATATTGAGTATTTACAAAAAATTCATGCTTGTAAAATTTTAAAAGTTCTTTAACACCACTATATTCCTCTTACATATAAAGAAAATATAACACAATAGAATCATGATAAAATAGAACCCCAATACTCTTATTTAAAATTAAAATCATCTTGTATTCCAACAATAGCAGTCCTAGAGGACATAAGAGTATATTCAGGAGAGGATTCCTTGAGAGAATGTAATTGTATTAACAATGATTTTTTGTTTTCAATATTCATTCATACACATCAAATATGTGTTGAAAATTCCAACATAAAAACAAACATATACAACATATAAAAACATGTTATTATTTTTATGTAATAAATTATATTCATATCTATTACAATAAATTGGGAAATGAAACCTTTGATCGTGTGTATAGAAGACTAGCACCTCAAAAACCGATGAAATTGATTTTATATAACCCCTTCTTACATATAGTTATAATGATGTATTTAAATTATATATATATATATATATATATCATATTATCAAACTAAATATATTATTATAAATATTATATCACATATACATTTTTCCTTTCTATTCTATGGGGGATATATTAACACCGCTCATTGGTATTGTGGACTACTGATTACCAATATGATATGATCCAATTTTCATTATCACTTTCATAAATTGTAATAAGGTTACAATACATAAATATAGTCATATATATATATATATATAATATTATGAAAAAATTATCATTCATAAAATACAATGTTCAATTTTTATTTCTCACCATTCTTACCAATAAATAATAATATTGTTGTTTTTTCATATATTTAGAATATTGCATCCATAAAGAGAAGTGATTATTTTTAACAACCATATACCATGGAAAATATATAAAATTATATTTTATTAAATACGATTTTATTTAGTATATTATAAAAATTTTGGAGAAATAAAACAATATATATTATCATTCTATAGTGATCACTGAAAAATGTAAACGTTGGTCCTTTCTACATAAGACCGATTATCTCCAAGATTATGATATATTTAATTCCATATTAAAAGATATAATGAATTATTAAAAAGTGTAATTATTTAATTGTGATTATTATTTAATTGTAATGATTTTTGAAATGATGTATTAATGTCTTGTTTGACCATAATCAACCAACCGAAGTAATTTTTTGGAAAATTTATCGAATATAATAAAAAATACAACATATTATTAATTAATTAAGTAGAAATATATTACTTGGAAATATGTGTAATAAATGGGAAACCAAACACAATGAGGGTTATAATGACCACTTTTGTTGTTATTCTTAACGACCTATCACATGTTATTATTGAAACCTGAATCCTTAGTTTTTTTCCTAACACCTAGAAAAAAAGATTGTTGGACTTCCTTATATATTTCAGTGAAATATATCTTAAATTTAAAATCAATCAACAAACAATGTGTCATGAATGTAGGATGATGAACCCATGAAAATACCTTACAAATACAGGAAGAAATTTTTATATGGTAGTAGTTGGAATAAATAAATAATCATTTTTAAGAAAAAGTACGTGCTTAGTTAATTTTATGAATGGGTATAAAAATCATCCCAATGTCACATTGGAACAGTTTAAATTTTTGTAGTTTGGAAAAAAGGATAATAGATTCCCTTTGGGGAATGATCAGAAATGGGATCCACTAGATTTTGTCAGTAAATATATTTTAATTACTAATTCCTATATAGATAAAAATGAGGAATCTAAAAATGATATATGTTAGACATGGATTACATCCTGGACTTGGTTATGAAATCTTTGATTCCTGAGACATGATTAATTTTTTTTCATAGAGGATATTTTTAGGAATAAGATGGGAAATCATGGATAATATAATATATATAAAATTAAATTATTACAGTACCTAAATTCATAGATTCAAAATATATCATGTAGATGTAGATTTAGGGAAGATCATATATTTAATTTTAGTAATAATATTTTTATGGTTTATGTTCTGGGAATTAATTTTCAAACATTTTTTTGGTTTTTGATATAATTTTATGGTATATAAAACACAAATTTCTAAATGTGAGAATATAACTTGGTAAATAATGGTATTTTCATATCAAGGAAATAAGTTTAAATGAATTGTATCTTATAGGGTTCGTGTGATTTTTATGAATAGGAATTTTTTTATGATGTTGACCATATGTTTTGAAATTTTATTGAAATTATATTAGTAGAGTTTTATAAAAAGGAAAACCTATCATATCAAGAATTTCCAAAGGGATTTAACCCAAAATAGAAGTGTTAATGTGTTCCAATGTCAACCTATAGCCTATGTGATTTACTTGTTAGAATCAAATTGTATTTTTTGTAAAAAGTGTTGAAAATAACCATTATGTAGTTTTTGGGAGATTATTTTATACTTTTATGATAACCATGGGATTGATATGTGAATTTTTGATTATTTTATTAATTTTATTTTAGAAGAATATCAAGAATTTTGGGAACCTTGAATTATTTTAGTAAATAAGAAACATTGAGAGTTAATTTAAGGAATAATGGAATTATTTACCATTTTAATTTATATATATATATATATAGAATTGTTAATTTTATTTATGAAAATTATTTTTATATCATTGAGATCGTATATTTATGTCATATATAATTTTAATATTAGTCTTCAAATATTGATGGTGTTATTTGGGATTAATATTAAATACATACATGAATAATATGTGATCAAACACTTATAATTTTTGGATTTAATTATTATTCCTAAATATTTCAGATAATATTAATTTTTTTATATATTGACTGATCTATGATAAAATATAATTGTTATTATTTTGGCCTTTGGGATTTATTATTTATTCCACAGTATTTATGATTATTCATTTTGGAAGTTAGTTAACCTTAATATTAATATTTTCATTTTGATGAATTTATCTAAATATGATGAATATATTGATATCAACATATTGAAATCTGACCCATTAAAATAATATTTATGTCTTTTAGGAAAGATAAATCATATTAAAAATACTCATTTGGAGAAAAAGAATATATTTTTGTGTAATTTTTTAAAGGATGAAATTCTAATTATCATGTATGTATATTTTCTTATGTTATTACTCAAGATGGTATTAAATTCATTACAACCAGTGAATTTATCATGAAAAAAATTGTCTTATTGCCTTCATTTTGGATGAAATGATGTTATTTTCCATGCCTCTGTAGCTTATTGTTTTGGGTATGATGACATTATCATAGTAATTCAATTTATTATGATCATTTATCTATGAAACTCTATATAAATATTTGGAAATTATTATTTTATTAAATAACCAAATCAATATTTCACACAAATTTTATCCAATTTTGAAAATTATTTTTTATTGTTTAAGGTTACATATGTACTTCATTTTCTCCGTTATTAATATTTTGTTTTTATTAACCATTCTTATAATGCGAGACCCAAAGAATGGTATTATAACATGTAAACCCATTTATCACCATGAAAATGATAAAATTTAAAGGTTGAAATTTATTAAGGGGGATATGACACCGTAATATTTTTAAAGGAATATCATTATGTTCAATAGCGTATTCCACACACAACACGGGGATAAAACGACATGTGAAACATATGGAATTTATAACACAGCTGTATGATTGGAGATATTAATAGGGTTTACTAATTTATGATATTTATAAATATAAATTTATAGTTAATAATATATAAATTATAAAAAATTATAAATATTTAATAATTTTTAAGTAAATTTGTTTTATTCATCAAAAATTTATTTCATTAAAAAATTATTTTTATATCATTTTGTGAGAAAAAGTAATAAATTATTTTACATTATTTTTTAATTTATTTTTGATAAAATGAAAATTAAATTTTCACCATGCATATTACAATTATTTTTAGAATATTATTTTTTTGAAAATTTTCATTTTTTGGGGAATAGGGGAAATAATTATTTTTTAAAAAATAGAATTTATTTTCAATAATATCATTATTTTAAAGGTATAGTTGTATTTTGAATATTTTATCATGAAACATAATAATTATGAAGATATATTTATTCAAATTAATTCATTTTTATTATATTTCATATGAATTTTAGTAAATGGTTATTTTGGGTTTAAATTGACTTATTTATTTTTATGGAATCATCTATTATGGAACTAATTTTTCACTATATCAATTAATTAAAATAAAAAATAACAATAAAACATTTAAATTATATTTATAAATTATAAATATAATATGTTAATTGGTATTCAAATTTTTTTAATTAGTTATCGGAGAGTTAATATAAAATCATCTCATGCATGAAAATAAATTTCATGAAAAAATATTTGTGTATCATGTATGTGGTTTTTAGTTAAAATTAAAATCATCTACATTTTAAATTTAATTTCGTCAAATTGATGCCCTTTTTTTCAAAATCACAATTTATTTTATTTATAAATTTATACAGAATTTTTGGTTATTATTAAAAATGAAAATAGGGAAAAAAAATAACACAATTTAATTTAAATGGGTTTAACTAGGGGTTTCATGTAAGTGCCTGATTCCAAATGTATCAAACCATTGAATGTACTTGAGGATTTTGGAGCTCAGAGGAGACTCGAATGATAATTAGAGGAGTTCATGTGAAGAGAATTGGGATCACAATACATTGAAAGCGTGAAAGTGTGTTTCACTTCATGTAGATGAATTTCAAGACATAAATGTGGGATTTAATTCTTAAATATTTGGTATTTTTAAATAAAAACGAAAGGTGACATTTTATCAACAGAACACCCCTATGGGGCATTACACGACACGATTGGGTATTACATATCATTTAACCCCCTCATGCTATAATTTGTTAATTGTTTTTCTTGATTATCGGGTAGTAAAACCCTAGAACTTTTACTCCCCATATCATAGGTGACCCAAAAATCCCCTCTTTGGTGTTTTATATAACACTTCAATTTGAATCGAACCCTGGATACAGTGGATGATCTATGGTGACATGAATTGATTGAAGGTGTGTCTTCCACTATTTTCTAGTAGTTTCTCATAGTTCTTATCTCATTTCCTATTGTATCATATTGCTATTATATGGATGTTTCCTAAACAAGGTTTTAATGGGGGTTTTCTCATTTTTTTGGTGTTGTGGTGTCGTAATGTCTACTATTGGATGCATTTCTTGTGGGATAGGTGATCATATATCAGTTTCATGGTCTGTCCTCCTATTAATAAAAAAATGGCCATTTTTAGTTAGGGGATTCATTGCTTCTATAATAATTTATGTGAAATCATAGAGTGAGTATGATTTATTGACATTGATCAAAATGATACTGATCTAATAATTATTTGAACATGATTAATGAATTTATGTTGATCACATACTGATGTTTCTTCCTTATTTCAAGAGAATATTTTGCCTCTTTATATTCCAGACAGTGTGATATATATGCTTTTCTTGTTTTATCAATTAGTTTATACTAGAAATTGGTCGTGATTGTAATGATATAATTAGTTATTAATTAATTGGATAAAATATAAAGAGGAATGTTTAATGAATTCAGTAGTTTTGGTTATAATTCTATGTAAATAAAATTTATGCAAGTATGAAATTTAAACTGAATTGGTTATTGAACCTAAATCATGATGATACATGTTGTTGGAAGAATTATTGGCATGTTAAATTAATTGTTTAATTAATTGTGGATATCAGGTCATAGCCTATGGAATAGGTTTCTCGTAGTTGGATCTTGTTAATAATGAATCATTTAATTCATGATGGAATAAGAAGAATTTGATTGATAAAATAGAATTCATTTGAAGGGCCTCAGTTTCCCATTTATTGTAACTACCAAGTGCCTTGTGTTTGGGGGTTGTGAGATCTTGTTGTGTGTCAGAGATGAATTTCTTACTTTGGGACTGAGATATTTTTTTTTGTTCCGTACTTCTTGTGATTTTTCTTGAGTGGGGATGGATGATCCAAGATGGAAGTTGTGGTATGTGGTTAACGGAGGGTTTGATGTGTCATAATCTAGTGATAGGTGATCCGTTAGGGCTACAGTGGTATGGGGGGTGTGGAGGCTTGGTTTGTAAAGACCAATTTGAGGACTGGAGTGGTGAGATGCATCAAAAAATAAAAATGGGTGTCGGGGAGGACACCTTAGATAAAAGAATAGGATTATGATAAAATTACATGTTGTTATTAAAGATGGATTCTTATTTAATATATTATTTGTTTATCTTATTCATTTTTCTCAATGACATAGACATATGTGTTTGTTTTCTATCATTCCTTGTTATATGAAGACATGCATGGTATTCCATGTGATATCAATGTTGATCTATTTGTGATTGGATGGGTTTACTCTCATGCTTTAGGTAGAAAAGATTAGATGGGTAGTTAATCTACCCAACATGTTGTGCCCTGTGTTTTTGTGATCGTATAATGTTTTCTTGGAGTACATGATGATATAAAAGAAATATTGTTAAATAATTTAATAAATATTTAATACTTGGGGTTTGAGAATTTATGGATGCATTGCTGAGGTTGATATTCTAAGTAGTTTTGGACTTTACTTTATTATTCATAGAGGGAATGGATAATTATTAAAATGGTTATATAATTTGTGGTGTAAATGATAATTGTTAATTAATGGTTAAGAATTATATAAAATAAATTAAAAATGATATAAATTGATAATTTAATTTTGTGTATCTCTTGATGTTATTTTTTTCTTATAGGATATATTATCTGAGATGTGGTAGTGGTGATTCTGAGAGATGTTAGCTGTTCTTCTATTAAATACAGGGATATTTTCATAGTGTAGTTGTGAGATAATTTATATTTTGTAATTTTTGTGTTTCAATATGAAACTCCACTCTTTTGATTATGGGAAATAACACCCAAGGGATTCTGATCCCTAGGGAGTGATTTCACTAACATCCTAGAGGAGGATGGGTGGATAAATACCCCATTTTGGCTCTATCTCTTATCTTGGTAGATATTTGTGCTGGTATACGTTGAGGTTAGTTTTCTCCTTATATATGTCTAGAGGGTTGTAATTGATTATTGTTATTTCACATACATATATTCTTGATATATTCTTATACATACTACTATTGGTATAACATGTAAAGCCTATGATTACTTGTAGATCATTGTCATGTGTGTGGTATTTGATGGAATTATTTAAAATAACTGACATATGATACATGATATGTGATTTGTTTTGACTCCTGAAAACTAATAGTTACTTTTGGTTAATTGGACGTGGTGGTGTGTGTCACATGGTTCATGTTGGGGTGGTTCTCCCAAGTGTCTACATTAATCCTTTTGGAGATAGATTATTAGGACGTGAAACATTTAGGAAGAGTGGAAAAGAAGTGGGGAAGTATTATCAGGGAGACCTTGATATTTATTAATATATTATATGATCTTGTATGTGATTATTGGTGAGTGTATCCATGTGGAGGATTAGAAAATAGTATACCTATTATAGTGATGAGTTTGTTTCTACTGTTTTTCATTGTGATTTACCATGCATTCATTGCATTTAAAGGAGAGGCTTTGGTGTAATCCTACTGAATATAATATTATACTCTCCATATGTATATATGAATTTTCATTCAGGACGATGATCAGGATAGTTACTACTATCTTGTGGGTTTTAGAAGATGTTTTGGATTTTTGGTGGTCATTTTTTTTCTTTTGGTATATTTAGTTTCCCTTTCTTTTGTATAGGTTATTAAAAGAAATTACAATTTTTTTATTTTGGGATTTCTTTAATATTGTATTTTAGGAAGGAGTTGGTTTGTGTCTATCATATCTCTATCTTCTTAATCTGTTTATCTTAGAGGGAAATTCCTCCAATTTCTATTTTTGTTATACCCTCAGTGGGATTCTCCATCACATGGCCTACTAGTGGTGGGACTCACGGGTCACTATCTCACTTATCACATTGTTGTCCTAGTAGGGGTACACTTTGTTGGGAGGGGTCAAGACATATAGGTATTAGATGTATTTTTTATGGATAAGATGGTATTTGGAGTTAGAAATATGTGAGGTTTCATGAGTTTGTACGACTATGGTGTGAGCTAGGTTTATCAACCATTGTAAACAAATGATATCGGTTGAGACATGGGTATTTAGGGCCACTATGTTTTGATGAACAAAACATTGATCTTATAGTGGGATCTAAATGACGTGTCATTAGCAGTAGGGTGGAGACCTCAGAAAATATCTTTCATCAATCTTCTTTTCATATGTGTTGAAATTTGTTGGCCTTGGGATCATTTAATATAATATGGATAAAAAAATTAATTAATTTTAAGATCTTCATTTTTCCAAGATTAAGAGATCTATCATTTTAATCTATTCTAGATATAAATCTAGGTTGATATTCTCATCAGGTTTCCACAAATATTGTTCATATGTTTTCACAAGTAAATATCTGTAGAGCAGAGGTTGAAAAAAATCACTCACAGAGGAGGACATTCCGAGATTTTCGGCTCTAATTTGAATAGAGGTATGGGGATCTATTTTACATGAAATCATTGGAGATATGTTGGAGGAGGCTGATATAGATTTTAGATCGTTCAATAATTAGAAGTTCCCTTGGGTGTCATTGGAGGTTAGGATACTATCGGGTGAAGTGTGGCAGTGGTGTTTCATGTTCCTCATGGATTGTTAGGATGTGATAGTCTCATGGGAGGAGCTTTGAGACCACTTCCGAGCCAATTTTTTTTATTTGATATTGATGGAGACCATTATCCATGAGAAACATACACTTTGGTATGGTAGATCCAATGTAAATGTATTTTAGAATCCATTTCAGGAACCTTATTCGAAATTTTTTGGACATGTTTCCATATGAGGAGGCCATGGTGAAGAATTTCAATGAGGATTTACCTCCAGAGAGACAGTGTTTTTTCACCTCATTCATGTTGTATAAGTATTTTGATTTGTTTAATAGGAATATTTCATTGATATTATATTATCCAAAATCAGATATTCATAGGTGGGTAATCTCCATGATTCCTTATTTAGCATAGTTGTGGTCTGGCATTCCCAATTGTCAGGACAGAAGAACTCTCGGTCAGCTGGGGGTAAGAACTAGCCCTTGATGACTCATTTCTCTGATGGTAGTGAATCTGTGACCTATGATATAGGATCATACATGTATTTCTATTGTATATATTTCAATCATTTGGGGACAGTGTTCCCATTATTTTTGAGGAGTCAGCATCTGCCGGTTGTTATGTATCGTGTTCCTCTGTTGAGGCAGTTCTAGCTGAGACAGCAGCAACATGTTTGTCTTGTTTTTATTAGTATAGTAAATATGAAGAATTTATAGTAAATAAATTAAATTCTTCCCATCATAAAAGATTAGAGTGTGACTGTAGAGGTTTTCATTAGTGTGGGTATAGTGCATATTTAGAAGGTTGTGGTGAGCATCATGCTTTTGTGCTGCTAGTTCCAGGAAAGAAATATGTTGTTTGTGGTACCCTTTTCATGTTTTATACATGTTTCGTGATTTTTTATACATGTGAAGTGAAATACATCATATCACCATCCCCATCCAATGATTTTTTAATTCAGGTATAAAGGATTCCAGTTCTATTGGTGTTGACTATGCTAGTTGGAGGTTGATATGAGTTTTTTGAATTATGTAGAGAATATTAGCTAATTATAGAGAAAAAATTCTCTTTGGGATATTTCATATGTTTTCTGATACAATCATGTGAAATTATCCTTATCATGAATTGGTTGTATTAATTTTAGTCTCTCATGGATTTCATTGGTAGGTAGGTTGTGTTCTTCGATGCTAATAGAGTTCCCACAGTGATAGATGGTTATTGCGACCCTCAGATGGGTAAATCCACATTTCAACCTTGATGAATCAAATAGATATGATATCATCTGAGGCTTAATATTTGGAATTTCCCATGAGTGTAGAATTGTACCATGATGCCTTTCTAGAGAGGTTTTTAGAGTTACCCACTAGATGAGAGATCATTTTTGGGATCGAACTAAAACCAAAAATATATCCCATCTCAATATATATTTATATGATTGTGAAATTCACGTTTCAGGAGATATTTGTAATGATTGAATTTATATTTTTGGGTAATTTTTTTGTCTGATAATTTCACTTTGGTGAGGACCATATATTTTCATAAATAATGAGGACGATAGTTTCCTGTTGTGTATCAATTATCATCGCATTAACAAAGTTATTGTGAAGAACTGATATCATCATTAGTTGGTTGATAATTTATTAGATCATCTGAATTGTGAATGTTTTTTATCAGAGATCTATTAATTTTAAGTTTGTCATTATATGTGAGAAAAATATTAATATATCCCCAATAATACATTTCGTTTTCATCAAGGGAATTACATGTTTGTTGTGATGCCATTTGAGGTGATAAATGCTCTAGTAGTGATTATGGGATTAATGAATGATCTATTGTGTGAGATCCTATATATGTTCATGGTTGTGTTCAGTGATACAATCCTTATGTAATCCTCATACATGGTGGGGAATGCAGAGCATCAATTTGGATTTTTGGTAGTTCTTCATCAGGAGATGTTGTTTGGGATATTTTCAAAGATTGATTTTTGGGATTGAGAAGTTTTTAGGTCATGTTCTATCTAAGTAGTTATTATATATGGGTCTGTTTAATATTAATTTATTTGGGTCATGGTTATCCCCTATGATCATAGAAGAGGTGAAAAGTATACTTAGTATTGTAGGATATTTTAGGAATTCCATAGCTGAATTTTATTCGGTTGTGAATCCTCTGACAACATTGACATGAAAGGATCAGACATTCTTGTGGATTGATTAGTGTAAGAAACAATTTTAGTATCTATAAGATTATTTGGTAAGTGATCCAGTTAATTGTCATCCTAAATAACAAGTTCAATTCGATGTTTTTCTGACAATACTCACCTTTGGTTGGGTTGTGTTCTGATGTAGTAGAGGTTGGTCATTTCAAATGGGTCTCGATAGTTACATCACCATGAGCATAACTATACCACCCATGATATTGAGTTTTTTTTAGTGATGTCGTATAGGATGGTTCTCATAAATTACATCATAGGATTGAGTTTTGTGGTCTTTAAATATCATAAGAGACTCATGTATATTTCCCCCAATTTGAATTGATCATTCAGAAGCTTATGTGGATGGTGGTCTTGTAGGATTAATATTTTGAGATTTCAAATTCACTTGGAAAGGGTAATTTTTTGGATGATTCATTGATAATGAAGTCATATAGTGATGTAGTGAATGAATCTAGTGATTCCTAGATATTTATTGAAGAAAATTCATCATTTCACTATGATATAAGAGTTATCGTATGTCGATGTTGTATTTTTCTAATGACGGTGTTGTCATCTATGGTTTTGTTGGTGTTAGATTCTTTTTGGGGGATCCTCGGGTGGAGGACTAGAGAGATTATGTTTTTTGTGTAGAATCCCCTAATGGTTAATCTAGGGATGTAAAACAATGAGTGTTGCTTTAGGGAAGTATTTTAATTCTTTTGGTGGTGCATTTAAATGTTCTCTGAGATTTACAAATTTCAACCATGGATGTACATCCAGGCGCAATAAAGATTTACCTAATGTTGATAATATAGTTTTGGAGGCGTGGAATGAAGCATTTAGTTATAGGGTTTTTTTCAAGAGAGTATGTCTACCAGTAAGTGATGGTTGGGAATCGTGTTCTAGGTGGTTTTCTCCAGCTTTTAGATGTTCCTTTGTAACACCCCAACCCCAGCTACCCAGAGTCGGTGAATTATATTAATACATTGGAATGATTACAATGAATCAAGTGCCGAGTGACAGATCATTTTAGAGGTTTTTTAAAATAGATTACATACATGGACGTTACATTGCACAAAAAAAAAATAAAACACATCACAAACGATCCATTGATATCATCATTAATCCCCTAGTTTAACCTTTCTTATCAATAATAAAACACTTATTAGAGTTATGAGAAAATTAGAACATAGAAATGGGTGATCTTAGATCCTCAGTAAGGATAAGAATATAGCTAAAACTTACATAAATAATCCTAAACATTTAAGGAAATGTATAAGACTAAAACAAAAGCCTTTTTAAACTTAAATATATGCATAATTTTGAAAAGAAAGAATAAAATAATTCCATTTACTTATTCACATGGATATTCTACTAGTCCAATAATCACATGCAATATCAATAGCCACTTTCATATTGATGGAATGCATAATTAAGCACTATCATAACCACTTAGTAATGGCCTTGTGCCAAAACAAAAAATATTATTTTGTCAGGGCCTTGTGTCAAGACAGAAGTTTGTCTCATGAGACTTACCGATGCATCGAGGAGCTATAGCTGGCTCCACTCGTCACTTACAAAGTACAAAGCATTCCTCCTATGAAATGGTTTAAACATAACATAAAAATTCGGATTAAAACTGGCATACGAAATGTCAATACATTACCCATAAACCATTAATGGTAGAAAAATAACACGTCCATAGTCAAACATATCACAAAACCTTCAAAACTATATGGGAGATTTGTTTCATAATAAATAATAATCAAACAAGTTTAAAATTATTTAAAGGATTTTGACATAGATGAAAATGATTTTTAAAAATCTTTGAGAGAAATATAAATTATTCATGAAAACATTTAAAATTCACACAATTTAGATAGGAATATATTTAAACAAAATATTGAATCAATGTGTCCCATGCCACTTTGAAACTTTTTATTGTAATTAACAATTTAAAACATTCATGTCTATTTAAATAAATCCTTAATCCCATTTTGAAAACATGGACATTAATGAAAATGGTTTAGAAGAATAAATCATTAAAACATCTAAAATTATGTTTTAATAAAATTTACCTTAAATTAATCCCTTTGAAAACTATTTTTTGAAACATGGTCATGGATAATATATATGTCCCATGAGATAAACTTACGTAAAAACAACCTTTGAAAATAAAGAGATTGTGAAATTAACCCTTACCAATTTGGTAACATACAAAACATACACCCTATGAAAGAAGTATCATACAATTAATATGTAAATACACATAAATTAAATTTTATTACACAAGGAATACAATTATTGTCAGTACATACACCACACAAAAGGTAATAGTGGAAATATGGCATGGATCTCACTGGAATAAGGAGTGAGATGAAAACCCCTTACCTTGCACATTCAATTAGTCGAGGGTATGTTTATCCTCCTGTATTAAGATAGTAGTATGTTATTAAAGTAGAAGAGAACCATTTTAGTATTTATGATATCATACATGATTCATTAATGACTTTATAATACACATTTAATAATAATATCCATGTTAAATTAATATTTTGGGTAATAATTGCTTTCTTTATCGTACGTGTTTTAACTTGTTACTATTGATTGTAGAACATAGAACAAGATTTAAATACATCCAGATTATATAACATGATTTATATATCATATATATTTAGAATATAAATATGTATAACAGACATATATATAATTAAAAACACCGTTTATGGAGACGGTAGTACGTACGTACGCATAAACATTGTATCTGTTTTCATATCAGATTAAAAGGAACAAGGTGAATAATATATATATAATTTAATATATATATATGTTTATATCTTCATTAGAATTATTATGTCATATATTACATACTTTTTTGTAATATATATTTTTATAATCGTCGATGAATGGTGATCGTGGAAGTGAATCTCATCACATCGTGGAGACGGTAATCCGTACGTACGCACGAGCAACAATATTATTTACATTAAAGAGTGGAATTAGATGGTATATTAATTTTATAGAGACATTATCATATTATTTTCAATATATATATATATATTACTCATCATATCCATCCAAATAACATAGTGTTGAATAACAAATTACACCACGACGTAGAGACGGTAAGCCGTATGTACGCACGCATGGTGACATTATCATTAATAAGATGAGTAGAATAATGAATATAATTTTTCCATATCTATAATAACATCACAGTATATTGAATATATGGTATTTATTATTTTAGAATGGAAACAACAAAGAAACATAAATGGAAGAATAAGAGAACTAGAAAGAGGGTGGTGAAATCTTTAACTCTTCTTCGGGTTCTTCCTTTTGATTTGATCAAAAGGGATCCTTAAGTTGGAATTATGACCAAAGGAATGCCTCTAGGATGAAGGTAGGACTATTGGGAAGTTATTTGGTTTGGTGTTGGCCAAGACAAATGGCTTTGGATGTGTGATTTTGAGAGAAGGGGAAGTTCCCTTTTATAAGAGGGGTGAGGGTCACTTTAGGAAAAGATTAAAGTATTAATTTATTATACAATAATATTCTGGCTTATAATGGTTCCAAATGAATTTACTTCGAGATTTAGGATGTTATGGGTTGAACTAATTTCAACCAATAGGTTTTAGAAATGTTTAGGTTACCATTTTAACCTTATCTTTTTATATTTAACTCTTAGTTAAATAGTGTAACTTTTACCGTGTCTTCTTTTATTCTAACTCTATGTGTTTAATAAACATGCTCTAAACTTCCAATAGAACATAAAGTGGACAATTAATGACATATAAACTATTATTTAATCATTTTGTCTGAACCATACATTTTTATGAATATTATATCAACCAATAATATAGTATTTTTTTATACTATTTTATGTCAATTTTGACAATATTAGTTATTTTGTTTTTGTGAAAGTCATCACAAATTTATTAATTCAAACTAGATACATTGAATCATCCATAACATGTCATATTAATCTATAAAATATTTGGATTTCATAAAGAAATTTAAATTATATTTATTTTAATATTTCTAATACCATTTATTTGATTTTTCATTAATAATATAATTACTACATCATTATTCTGTCGTACAAAATTTAATAATTTAATATCTAAAAATTCTAAATAAACCATGATTTAAGGAATAATTTTACCTTTCCAAAGAATATTTATAGTAAAAACCATTATTTATAAAACAGTATATAAAAATTAATTACTAAAAGATTTTTGTTTTTGTCAATTTTGTCATTACTTTAAATTAATTAATCTAAAGTATCATTATCATTCATAAGTGGCTCCATGGGGTCCCAAAATCAATGCAATGATTTCCATGATCATAAAATACTCATCCAATATGTTTAGGACATGTGTTAAGATAATTTTGAATTACTACAATATTTTTTTTACCATTAATTACCCTATTTACCTTTAACCGCTGTTAATAAACGTCAAAAGTTACTATTCACTAAAAATTATTTTCAACTTATTGAACCACATTTTTCTTACTGAGGATAACAGTGTGTCCCAGATTTTTGAGATTCCACTCACAGAAGTGGTAAAATTATGTTTTATGTGAATTTTCAAATTCTCTTAGGAGGTAGGTAAAAGACGGTGAAAAGTTCAATAAAAATTTTATATATCGAAAATTATTTTAATCTGACTATAATGAATTACATTGAATTCATATAGGTATTATATATCAATTTTTACCAAAATTAAATTTAAATAATAGAAATAATTATTTAAATAAAAATCCAGTTTTAAATAATAACTTAGTGTTTTTCAATATTCATCAAAAATTGTATGTTTTCAGAAAAATAAAAATAAAATTTACCCTTGGCTAATTTCGATCTTCCAAATCCAAAAATGATGTCTATTTTTCAAAATTAAAAACATATAATTTTCATTTATTAATTTAAAATTAATTCTTGTTGTCAAAACCAAAAGGCGTATATTTAAGAAATAATAAATATCAAAAGATTGACAGTTGTTTATGTCTAATTTCAATTTAAAATTACTTACAATGACCCGAATTGGATTAAATGGTAAAAATATAATCTTTTTATATTAAAAACCATTAAAATGTATAATTTATCACTATTAATTATTTTGATATAAAAATTTGTTTTCAGTTAAAATATAGTATTTTTCACTATTCACCCTAATATGAATGTTATCAAAAAAATAGAAAAAACTTATTGAAACAAGATTATTATGTCCGGATTCTAAAGAAGAAGATTATTTTTTCAAATTGAATATATAATAGTTTCATATATTGGATTTAAAAAGGGTTCACTATTAAAGGTGGCAAGATTTCATTTTTTGAAACATACTTCTTTAATCTGAATAAAATGTATTTTTTCCTACATTATCTCTAAAAAACACATAATATATATTCTAAAATTATAAAGATTATAAAAACATTTATAATTCAGTTTATAAAATTCATAACCGCTTTTGAACGGCTATTTTGGTAAGTCGTGGTGCGCTTGATATCATTGTTGCGTGTACTACATGTTATGGATTTACTTTGAAGAAATAACGTACTATAAAATCATGGGGAGTTACATTTTTCATCCTTAAAAATATTTATTCCTCACAATATGAAATTGTTTTTCGAAAATAAAATGTTTAAAATAGAAAACACCTTTTTGGGAAAACCCACCTCTGAAATTGGGATAATAAAATTTAGTCTTAATAATAAGAAAAGGTGAATGAAAAAGTCACAACTAAATTATGATCTCGATTAGGAGACCAATGATGGAAATTAAATACACATAATTGAGGGAAAACATAAATATTTATAGGGAGTGATTAAGGTCATCAGTCACAAAACATTTTATAATTGAGGGCCTCAAAGCCATCAATCTATAATAATTTAAAATATCACCGGTTCATCAAAACAGATAGAATTTGGATAAAACATCATTAGTTTTAAGATGACTTACCAAATTTTTTTGAATTTTTTTCTTCATAGAATAAGAGAAGAAATATATATATATATATATATACTTGACAAGTAGAGTTTTATCCTTCAATTAATTCCTACCACAAACTCATATTTCAGTACAAATGATTTAAAAAAAATTTATTTTCCTAAATCGTATAAGGTTAAAAAAATAATGAATTTATAATTTATTGTTTATAATATTTAAAAAAACAAAATTATACAAACCAGTACATCACGTAGTCTATTCATAGGTGATGCACCTTTGTCTTTCTTCGGTTGCGGGTTCATGTCTCGCAACCTTTTCGGGCGCGACTAGTTGTCTCCCAACCTCTGGGATGTCCTTTTTAATAAAATACAAAAATAACCTTAACAATAGTATCCAATTTCATCTTTATTCCATTCAAACCTTTAGACTACTCCAAAAAATTATATCCATACTCTCAATAAAAAATTTAAAAGTAAGTTAAACACAATGATGATTCTTTTTTCCATGTAATAACATTTGAACACCTTCATCAAGTATTATTTTACAACATAGAAACATCTTGAATTACCATAAAACATTATTGAATATATTCAAGCTCCCTTATTCCATATAGAATACTGGATATACTCCTTCAATCAAATTTTTTTTGCAAACTCCAATAATTATGGAATATACAAATCATTAATTAGTTACATGGAATTAAATATTATCTATTTTAATTTATACAAATCAACCATCTCTAATTCAAAAATCACTACCTCATTATCAGGATCATATTAAGTTTTAACTTTCCTTCAACCATGTATTTTACAAAAAGCATAGCTTACTATTATGTCACTTTTCTAGGAACCATATAATCTCAAATCCTCAATAAAATAGTACAACATTACAATCCTTATTTATCTCTATTATTCATGTAACCAGTATATTGTTGATAGAACACTCAAATGAAATAATTCTCTAATAACAACCAATGAACACTAGTAATTCCTCTTCATCTAAGGTAGTATCATAACATTATTATTATTTAATAACATCATTTGCGGTATAATATTATAAATGGTACATTGATTTTTGTAGTGTCTCAATGCCTTGAAAATGAAGCATTTTACATTTGAAAACTTTTTCTTACCCTTGAAATCACGTACATGGTGTCCTTTTTCTACAAACTTATAAGAAAATCTCATTCAAATCATGCATTTACAAAGGTGATTCATTCCACAATTATCTCATATTGGAAAATCCTTCTTTACCCTCTTCCCTTTATCCATCTTACTCTCGTCAATACGTTTCTTCTCGTGCTTCCCATCAAAGCCATAGGAATCATAGAATTATATACTTATCTTATTAAAACATGATATTATTTTTTCATATGTTGAGAATACATGGTAGACTATTTTCCTTCTAAAGGGTGGATTAATACTATGAATGATATGATCCATTTTACTCTTTGAATCATATGTTTTTCAAGAGTTCACATTCCTTTTACTAGGTGCCATTTCTATATAATTCCATACACTAGGTCGGTTTATGAATTGCAATGATTAATTACAAACATATAAAATACTTAACATAAATTGAACAGTTTATAGATATAATCCATAGAAATATTTTCATTGTGGAGACATATACTCATAAATCCTTCATAATGATTTTTAGAGATAACGGTAATTATCCAAATTGTATCCCTGGGGAGTGTCGTAACCAAAAGTGTAGCAAGGCCTGTTGTTGTGCACTAGTTCCCGTTCGAGTCTAATTCAATGTGGTGTTTTTGGGTTTTACCTCTTGGTACATCTATGCCAAATCCACCTCTTCCTGCTCATATCTTGATAATGATTTATTTTATTGGAAAACTCACAAAAGCATTACATTACCAAAATTCTAGGAATTTCTTCTATACTAATCCTCAAAGTCTATCTTAGGGTAATGTGATCTAATAAAATTTTATCTAAATATAGTTTTCAAGGTTATTGATAAACTTCCTCTAATACCAAAATTAATGCCCCGAACCCAGTTACCCAGAGTCGGTGCATTATTTTAATACATTGGCTGGATTATAAGGAATCAACTACTGGAAGACCGATCAGTTTATCAGTCATGGAAAAGATTACATACATGGAAATTACATTACATTTTAGAAAATAAAACACAATACAAATGATCTGTTGAAAACACCATTAATCCCATAGCTTAAGCCTACTTATCAATCATAATACACTTCTTGGAATCCTATGAAAATTAATACATAGAATGGGGTGAGCTCAGATGCTCAGTAAGGATAACAATATAGTGGAAACAATCATAAATAATTCTGAAAATTTAAGGAAATGATAAGACTAAAACACAAACTTTTTTAAACATAATCTTCAACATAATATATAAAATATACTATAAAATATTTACTTTTACTTATTCACATGGATATTCTACTAGTCGAATAATCACATACAATATCAATAGCCACTTTCATAATGATGGAATGCATAATTCCATACTATCATAACCGTATAGTCAAGTCCTTATGCCAAAAATACAAATAAGAATTTGTCAAGGCCTTATGCCAAGACACTAGTTTTTCTCATGAGACTTAACGATGCATCTAGGAGCTATAGCGTGCTCCACCCGTCACTTACTAAGTCCAATACATTCCTCATATGAAATGGATTAATCATAACATAAACATTCGTATTAAAAATGGCATATGTAATGTATATACATTAAACATAAACCATGAATCGTATAAAAATAATACATCCACAATCAAATTTATCACAAAACCTTCAATACAATACAGAAGATTTGTATCATAATAAGTCGACTTCAAACAAGTTTAAAATACATTAGAGGATTTTGACATTGATGAAAATGATTTGTAAAAATCGTTGAGATAAATATCCATTTTTCATGATAACATTTAAAAGCCTCACAATTTATAATGGAATATATTTAAATATATTTTTGAATCAAAGATTCCCATACAACTTTGAAACTTTTTAAAGTAATTAACATTTTAAAACATTCATGTCCAATTTAAATAAATCCTGAAAACCATTTTGAAAACATGGACATTAAAGAGAATGGTTTAGAAGAATAAATCTTTAAAACATTTATAATTATGTTTTACTAAAATTTACCTTAAATTAATCCCTTTGAAAACTATTTTATGAAACATGGTCAAGGATAAAATATATGTCTCAAGAGATAAACTTACGTAAAAACAACCTTGGATAATAAAGTGATTGTGAAATTAACCCTTACCAATTTGGTAACATAAAAAACATACACCCTATGAAATATGTATCATAAATTGAATATGAAAATACACATAAATTAATTTTTATTACACAAATAATGCAATTGTGGGCAGTACATACACCACAAAAAAGGTAACAGTGGCAATATGACATGAATCTCACAAGAATTAGGAGTGAGATGGAGACCCCATTAATTTCACTTTCTTTTTTTCGAGGGTAAGTTTAACCTTATGTATAAAGAAATTAGTATGTTATTATGTTATACCAGAACCATATTAATATTTGTGATATCATACATGATTCATTAATGACTTTATAATACCCATTTAATAATAATTTCCATGTTAAATTAACATTTCGGTTAATAATCACTTTCTTTATCGTAGGTGTTTTTACTTGTTACTCTATATTGTATCAATTAGACCAAGATTTAAATACTTCCAGAATTTAAAACCTGATTTATATATCATATATATTTAGAATATAAATATTTATAATAGACATATATACGAAATGAATAACACCGTTTATGGAGATGGTAGTCCTTACCTATGCATAAATGATGTTTCTGTTTTCATATATTATTGAACAGAGCTAAGTGAATAAGATATATGTAAGTACATATATATATATATCCAGTATAATTATTATTTCATATATTACATACTTATTATTATTATATATTTTTATAATCATTGATGAATTGTGATCGTGGAAATGAATCTCATCACGTCTTGGAGACGGTAATCCAAACGTACGCACAAGAGACAATATAATTTCCTTAAAGGTGTTAAATTGGATGCTATATTAATTTTACAGAGACATTATCATGATATTTTCATTATTTATATACATTTTACTCATCATTATATCCATCCAAATAACATAGTGTGGAATAACAAATTACACCACGTCATGCAGACGGTAAGCCGTACGTACGCACGCATGGTGACATTATCATTCATAAGACATTAAGAATAATGAATATAGTTGTGACATATTTATAATAACATAAGAATATATATAAGATACTGGATTTATTATTTTATAATGGAAACAACAAATAAAGATTAAATGGAAGAATAAGAGAACTTGAAAGAGGATGGTGAAATCATTAACTCCTTTTCAGGTTATTCCTTTTGATTTGATCAAAATGGATCCTTAAGTTGGATTTCTGACCAAGGGATTCCATATAAGATTAAGGTACAATATTTGGAAGGATATATGGGAAGGGGTTTCCCAAGGGAAATGGATTTGGAGGTGTGATTTTGAGAGATTTGGATGTGACCTTTTATAAGTGGGGTGAGGGTCACTTTAGGAAAAGATTATAGTATTAATTTATTATAGAATAAGATTATTTTTAAAATGGTCCAAATGAATTTATTTCAAGCCTTAGGTGGTTATGGATAGAAATACTCTCAACAAATAGGTTTTAGACAAGTTTAGGTCACCATTTTAAACATATCTTTTTTATTTAACTCGTAGTTAAAAAGTTTATCTTTTACTGTGTCTTCTTCTATTCTTACTCTATATGGTTATTAAAAATACTCTAAACATCCAAGAGAATCTCAAGAGTCTAATTAATAACATATATAGTTTTATTTATGTCCTTATTCTGAACATTAAATTTTTCATAATATTATATCAACCAATAATATAGTATTTGTTTTAAATATTAATTTATGTGAATTTTGACACTATTTTGTATTACGTTATTTGTGAAATTCATCACAACTATATTACATCAAAAAATATACATTGAATCAGAACTAACACGTAATATTGACCTAGAAAATTATTTTATGTCATATAATATTTGAAATTATATATATTTTAATATTTATAATACCATTTATTTGATTCATTCATTAATAAGGTAACTACTGCATCATAATTGTGTCCAAAAAAATTTAATTATATAAAGTCTAAAAATAATAAATAAAATACCATGATGTAGGAAATCATTTTACCTTTCCAAATAATTTTTATAGTAAAAAATATTAATTATATAGAGACATTTGAAAATTAATTACTAAAAGATTTTTGTTTATATCAATTTTGTCTTTACTTTAAATTAATTATTCTAAAGTGTCATTATCATTCATTAGTGGCTCTATGGAGTCCCAAAATTTACCTAAGGATTCCCATGGACGGCCATTACTCATGAAATATGGTTAAGACATTTGTTATGGTAATTTTGAATTATTACAATATTCTTTTTTCCTTAAATTACCCTATTTACCTTTAATCGCAGTAAATAAAAGTCAAAAGTTAATATTTACGAAAAATTATTTTCATCTTATTGACCAAAATTTTAATTATTTAGGTGGAAAATTTATCTAGGTGTTTTGAAATTCCACTCTCAAAAGTGGAAAAGTTATGTTTTATTTGAATTTACAAATTCTCCTAGGAGGTGGGTAAAAGACTGTGAGAAGTCCAATAAATTTTTTTTATATCTAAAATTATTTTAAACCCACTCCAATGAATTAAATTGAATTTATATAGGTATTATGTATATTTTTTGACCTAAAATAAATTTAAATAAAATAAATAATTATTTAAATAAAAAGACGGTTTTAAACAATAACTCATTGTTTTTCACTATTCATAAAAATTTGAATGTTTTCATAAAAATACTAAAAATTCAACCTAGGATAATTTCGATATTCTGAGTAAAAAAATGATTTCTATTTTACCAAATGCAAAACATAGAATTTTCACTTATTAATTTAAAATTAATTCCTGTTTTCAAAACTAAAAGGCGTATTTTTAAGAAATAATAACAATTAAATGATTGACACTTGTTTATGTCCAATTTCAACGTAAAATTACTTATAATTCCCATCATTGGTCTAATTGGTAAAAATATAATCTATTTAAACTTCCAAACCATTCAAATTTATAATTTAACAATATATAATATTTTGATTAAAAAAGTTGTTTTCATTTAAAATATATTATTTTTCACTATTCACCCAAATATGAAAGTTATCAGAAAAACACCAAAAATTTATTGAAACTAAATTATTATGTCCCGATTATAAAGAAGAATTTTATTATGTCAAATTTAATATATAAAAGTATAAAATATTAGATTTAAAATGGATTCTCTATTAAAAGACGGTAAAATTCCATTTTTTTTAAATACTTATTTATCAGGAAAAATGAATTTGTTCTTACATTATGTCTAAGAAACTCATAATATGGATTCAAAAATTATAAGGATTATATAATGTTCAAAATTCAGTTAATACTATTCATAACCTCCTTTGAACGACTAGTTTGGTTAGTCGTACAACGCATGAACTCAGTGTTGCATTTATTGAAATTTATTGAATTACATTGAATAAATAACTTACTATGAAATATTTGGGTGTTACATTCTTACCTACATCAATAAATTGTGTCCTCACAATTTGAAATTGTTTTCAAAAATAAAAGTTCGAAAAAAGAAAATACCTCTGTGGAAAACCCCACATCATAAATTGGGTTAATAAAATTTAGTCATAATTATAGGAAAAGGGGAATGAAAAATCCACCACCAAATTATGATCTCAATTAAGAGAACATTGGTATAAATTAGAGACACAAAACCAGAGGAAAGACATAAATATTTATAGGGAGTGATTGAGGTCGTCAGTCACACACAATTGTAGAATTGATGGCCTCAAAGCCACCCATTTATAATGATATAAAATATAATCGGTTCAACAAAACAAAAGGTATTAAGAAAAGATTTCATTAGTTATAAGATTCATTATCTAATTTTTATGAATTTATTTATTCATATAATAAGAGAAGAAGGAAATTTATAAATATACTTGACAAGTAGAGTTTCATCCTTCAACTAATTCCTACCACAGACTCATCTTTCACTCCAAATGATTTAAAAAAATATATTTACCTAAATCATATAACATTCCAAAAATAATTCATTTATAATTCATTTTTCATACTATTTTTAAAAAAAACTAAATTATACAAACCAATACATCACGTAGTCCAGTCATAGGTGATGCACCTTTGTCATTGTTCGGTTGTGGGTTCGAGTCTCACGACATTTCTGGATGCGACTAGTGGTTGCCCGACCTCTGGGTTTTCCTTTTTATAACAATACAAAAATAACCTTAACAATAGTATCCAATTTAAAACATGATCCATTCCAACCACTAGACATATTCAAAATATTTATATCCAAACTCTCGGTTGAAAATATAAAACGAAATTAAACACAATGATGATCCTTTTTTCATGTAATAACTTGTGAACAACTTCATCTTATATTATTTCAAAACATAGAAACATATTGAATTACCATAAAACCTTATTGATTATATACATTATCCCTTATTCCTTATAGAATACTATATATAATACTTCTATCCAAAAAAATGTTGTAAACTCCAACAATGATGGAATATAAAAATAATTTATTAGTTTCAAGGAAATCAATAATATCCAATATAATTTATCCAAATAAACAATCTCTTATTCCAAAATCACTACCTCATTATTGTTACCATATTGAGGATTAACTTTCCTTCAAACATGTATTTTCCAAAAATCATAGCATACTATTATTTCATTTTTCTTAAAACCATATAATCTCAAATACTCAATAAAATAGTACTGCATTGTACAATCCTTATTTATCTCTATAATTCATGTAACTAGTATAATGTTGATAAAACATTCAAATAAAATAATTCTACATTAACAACATAATAACACTAGTCATTCCCCTTCATCTGAGGTAGTATCATAACATGATTATTATCTAATAACATCATTTGTCGTATACTCTTATGAATGAGAAATTGATTTGTTTAGTGTCTCAACTCCTTGAAGATGAATCATTTTACATTTGAAAACCTTTTCTTACCCTTCAAATCACGTACTTGGTGTCCTTATTTTCCACTGTTAAAAAAAATCTCATTCCATTCAAGCATTTACCAAGGTGATTCATTCATTATTTATCACATATTAAAAAATTATTCTTTTCCCTCTTCCCTTTATCCATCATTCTATCTTCCATCCTTTTCTTCTCTTGCTTCACTTCAAATCCATTAGACTCAAATAATTAATTACTTATCTTTTTAACACATGATATTATTTATTAATATCTTGAGAATACCTGGTAGACTACTTCCATTATAAATGTTGGCTTAATAATATGAAAGATATGATCCTTTTTACTCTATGAATCATAGGTTTTGCAGGAGTTCACATTTCTTCTACTAGGTTCCATTTCAATATAATTCCATACAGTAGGTCAGTTTATGAATAACAATGAATAATTGTAAAACTGAAAAATACCTAACATTAATTTAACATTTTATGGATATAATCCACATAAATATTTTGTTTGAGGAGATATATACTCATAAATTCTTCATAATTATTTGTAAAGAAAATGAGAATTAACCAAAGTATATACCCCAGGAGTGTCGTAACCAAGAGTGTAGCAAAACCCATTGTTGTGCACCCGTTCCCATTTGAGTCTAGATGAATGCGGTGTTTTTTGGATTTTCCCCTATTTACATATGTGCCAGATCCGCCTCTACTTTCTCAAATCCAGACAGGGATGTATTTTTATTGGAGAACTCCCTAAATCTCTACATTACCAAAATTCTAGGTGGTTTTTAAATATTAATCCTCAAATTCTATCTTAGGGAAATGTGCTCTAATCATTGTTTATTTTAATCTAGTTTCCAAGGTTATTTCTAAACTTCATGTGATACCAACTGTAATTCCCTGACAATAGTTACCGAGAGTCGGTGCATTATTTTAATACATTGGCATGATTACAATGAATCAAGTCCCGAAAGACCGATCAATTTATTAGTCTTGTAAAATTGATTTCATACATGGACGTTAAATTAAAATTTAGAAAATAAAACACAAGATAAATGATCCTTTGATAACTCCTTTAATCCCCTAGCTTAACCCTGTGTATCAATCATAACACACTTCGTGGAATCCTGAGAAAATTAAAAGATAGAAAGGAGTGAGCTCAGATGCTCAGTAAGGTTAACAATATAGTAGAAAATTTCATAAATAAGCATAAACATTTAAGGAAACGTATAAGACTAAAACAAAATCCTTTTTAAACATAAACATCAATATAGTATGGAATATATACAATAAAATAATGCATTTACTTATTAACATGGATATTATTCTAGTCGAATAATCACATGCAATATCAATAGAAACGTTCCTATTGATGGAATGCATAATGGCAGACTATCAGAACCACATAGTCAAGGCCTTGTTCCAAGACTACAAATAATATTTTTTCAAGGCCTTGTGCCAATACACTAGTTTGTTTAATGAGATCGACTAATGCAACGAGGATCTATAATGAGCTCCACCTATCACTTACTAAGTCCAATGAATTCCTCCTAAGAAAAGGTTTAAACATAACATAAACATTTGAATTAAAACACGCATATGAAATGTAAATACTTTACCCATAGACCATGAATGGTATAAAAATTACAAATACACAACCAAACATATCACACAACCATCAAAACAATATGAAAGATTTGTATCACAATAAATCAACTTCGAACAAGTTTAAAATTAATTAATGGATTTTTACATATATGATAATGATTTGTAAAACTCTTTGAGAGAAATATCCCTTTTTCATGGAAACATTTAAAAGTCACGCAATTTAGAAAGGAAGAATATTAAATACATTTCTGAATCAAAGAGTCCCATACCGCATTGAATCTTTTTAAATTAATTATAATTTTAAAACATTCATGTCCATTTAAATAAATCCATAAAACCATTTTGAAAATATGGAAATTAATGAGAATGGTTTAGAATAATAAATAATTAAAACATTTAAAATAGTGTTTTAGTAAAAATTACCTTAAAGGAATCCCTTTGAAAAATATTTTATGAAACATGGACATGGATAATAAATATTTGCATGTAGATTCTTACTTCAAAACAACCTCGGATAATAAAGAGATTATGAAATTAACCCTTACACATTTGGAAACATACGAAACATATTCCATATGAAAGAAGTATCATACAATGAATATGTAAATACACATAAATTAAAGTTTATTAGACAAATAATACAATTATGTGTCGTACATACACCACACAAAATGTAATAGTGGAAATATAGCATGTATCTCACGGGAATAAGGATTGAGATGAAAACCACTTACTTGCACTTTCCATTAGTAGACGGTACGTTTAACCTCCTATATGAATATTTTAGTATGTTATTAAAGTATACTAGAACCATATTAGTATTTATGATATCAAAGATGATTCATTAATGACTTTATAATACCCATTTAATAATTATTTCCATGTTAAATTAACATGTCGGGTAATAATTGCATTCTTTATCGTATGTGTTTTAACTTGTTAATCTTGATTGTATCACTTAAAACAAGATTTTAATACATCAGGAATATAAAATAAGATTTATATATAATATATATAGAATATATATATGTATAACAGACATATATATAAAATGAAAAACCTCGTTTATGGAGTCGTTAGTACATACCTATGCATAAACGATGTTTCTGTTTTTATATCGTATTGAATGGAACTAAGTGAATAAGGTATATGTAATACACACATATATACATATATCTACATTAGAATTATTATTTAATCAATTACATATGGATTATTAATATATATTTGTACAATCGTCGATGAATGGTGATCGTGGAAATGAGTCTCATCGCGTTGTAGAGACGGTAATCTGTTCGTACGCACGATCAACAATATCATTTCTAAAAAGGTGTGGAATTGGATGGTATATTAATTTTATAGAGACATTTTCATGTTATTTTAATTATTTATATACATATCACTCATCATTATATCCATCCAAATAACATCATGTTTAATAAAAATTACACCACGCCGTGGAGACGGTAATTCATACGTATGCATACATGGTGACATTATCATTAATAAGATGGGTAGAATAATGAATATAGTTATTCCATATTTATTATAATATCACTGTATATAGAATATTCTGGAGTTATTATTTTATAATGATAACAACAAAGAAATAATAAGTGGAAGAATAAGAGAACATGAAAGAGGGTGGTGAATTTATTACCTCTTCTTCGGGTTCTTTATTTTGATATGATCAAAAGGGATATTTATGTGGGATTTTTGACCAATGGAAGTCCTCTAGGATTAAGTTAGGATAGTTGGGAGGATAGTCGGGCAGGGGTTGGATGAGCCAAATGGATTTGGAGGTGTGATTTTGAGAGAAGGGGAAGTTCCCTTTTATAAGAGGGGTGAGGGTCAATTTAGGAAAAGATTAAAGTGATAATTTATTATATAATCATATTCAGTTTATTATGGTTCAAAATGTATTAATTTACAGCCTTAGGTGGTTATTGGTCTAAATACAATCAATCAATAGGTTTTAGGAATGTTTAGGTTAACATTTTAACCATATCTTTTAGATTTAACTATTAGTTAAATAGTTTAACTTTTACCGTGTCTTCTTATATTCTTACTCTATATTGTTATTAATCATACTCTAAGATTCTAGGATAAAATCAAGTGGCTCATTAATGACATATATAATATTATTTATTCCCTTTGGTCATACCTTACATTTTTAGGAATATTATATCAACCAATAATATATTATTTGTTTTAAATATTAATTTATGTCAATTTTGATAGTATTTGGTATTTTGTTTTTGTGAAAATAAACACAACTTTATTACTTCTTAAAAGATACATTGAATCATACATAACATGTCATGTTCAACTAGAAAATTCATCTAAATTATAAAAACAATTAAATTATATTTATTTTAATATTTATAATACCATTTTTTTGATTCATTCATTAATAAGGCAATTACTGCATCATCATTATGTCATTAAAATTTAATTATTTAATGTATAAATATTATAAAAAAAATCCATGATGTATGAAATATTTTTAGATTTCAAAATAATATTCATATTCAAAGAGATTAATTATATAACTCCATATAAAAATAAATTACATAAAAGATTTTTGTTTATGACAATTTTGTCTTTACTTTAAATTAAATAATCTAAAGTGTAATTTTCATTCATAAGTGGATCCATGGGGTCCCAAAATCGACACATGTATTCACATGTTCGTCCATTACCCATCCATTATGGATAGGACATGTGTTAAGATAATTTTTAATTATTACAATATTCTTTTTTACCTTGAATTACCCTATATACCTTAAACTGCGGTAAATAAAAGTCAAAAGTTTCTATTCAACAATAATTATTTTCATTTTATTAAACCATATTTTATTTAATGAGGTTAACCAAGTCTCTTGGGTTTTTGAAATTAAAATCACAGAAGTGGTAAAATTATGTTTTATGTGAATTTTGAAATTATCCTAGGAGGTGGGTAAAAGACTGTGAAAAGTTCAATAAAATTTTTATATATCTAAAATAATTATAAACTGACTCCAATGAATTACATTTAATTTATATAGTAATTTTGTATCTATTTTTAACTAAAATAAAATAAATTAAAATAAATAATTATTTAAATAAAAATCTTGTTATAAACAATAACTTAGTGTTTTTCACTATTCATCAAAAATTGAATGTTTTCATAAAAATACAAAAAATTCAACCTTGGATAATTTTGATAGTATGAATCCTAAAATGATGTGTACATTACCAAATTAAAATCATAGATGTTTCATTTATTAATTTAAATTTAATTCCCTTAGTTAAAACCAAAAGGCGTATTTTTAAATTAATAACTATTAAATGTTTGACACTTGTTTATGTCCAATTTCAATGTCAAATTAATTACAATGGCCATAATTTGATTAAATGGTAAAAATAAAATCTATTTATATATCCAAACCAAAAAAATTTAAAATTTAACACTATAAATTATTTTGATTTAAATAGTTGTTTTTATTTAAAATATAGTATTTTTTACTATTAACCTAAATATGTAAGTGATCAGAAAAACCCAAAAAAATTATTGAAACTAAATAAATATGTCTCGATTCTAAAGAAATTTTTTATTTTTTCAAATTGAATATATAAAATTTTAAATTATTGGATTTAAAAAACGTCTGCCATTAAAGGGCGGTAAAATTTTATTATTTGAAAAATAATTCTTTTATCTGAAAAAAATGTACGTGTTCTTACATTATGTCTAATAAACTCATTATATAGATTCTAAAATGATAAGGATTATATAATGTTCAAAATTCAGTTAATACTATTCATAATAGCTTTTGAATGACTCGTTTGGTACGTCGTGGTGAGCATGAACTCATTGTTGCGTGTAGTGAAAGTAATTTAATAAATTTGAAGAAATAACATACTATGAAATCATGAGGTGTTACACCATTAGTGTAAGTGGGAGGAAATATTTTTTGGACTTTGTTATCGGTTTACCTCATGCTCAAGGAGGCTATTATTATATATAGATGGTAGTAGATCATTTGAAAAAATAATATCACATTATTCTGATTATGGAGTAACACATAATACAGGTTTCGATGAAGTAGAATCTAGAGAAGTTGGTGAGGCACCAAAAAATCATAAAATAAATAATTCCCTATCCAGATCCTCATATTGCCTCTATGGCCTAGAGAGGTCTCTTACATTATTTTGGTTCTCAACTATACCTTATGACAACTTTTCATCTAAAATGGATGGCCTAATAGAGGGGACCATCTAGACACCTGGATCCATGTTACACTTCTCTGTCTTATATTTCTGAGGTTTTTGAATGAGAAAATATCCCATAGTAGAGTTCACATACAATAATTGTTTTCAATGCACCATTGGTCTAGTGCCATTTGAATCCTTGTATGGCAGAATTTTCCATTATCGGTTGTGTTGTACTAGGGATGAAGATTTAGTGTTTCTCAGGCCAAAACTATTATAGTATATGGCATTGATGGCATAGGTGATTCTGAGAGGATTAATGTAGCATAAGATCATCATAAATCTTCTTCTTATCATAGGGTGAGAACACTTAGGTTCACTATTGGGGATAATGTGTTATAAAAGGTGGCTTTTCATTGTTGGTTGAAATGGATTGGTCAGGGGAGTATGCTTTCTCTCTAATATGATAGGCCTTTCAAGGTGTGAAATCATGTTATATATGTGGAATATCAAATATATTTTCCCCCATACATGAGACAAATAAATTATGTTCTTACGCATCATAGATCATTATTTATCATCCTGATAAATTGCATGTCATTGATTGTGTCAAGATCGATGTGGAAGATGATGAGACAATCAAGGAATGAGTTGTAAAGATATATAACTCCCAAGAGAAGGTGTTTTGTGGGTGTTCTATCCCCTTGCTTGTTGTCTTATTTAATGATGGTGGTGTTTTATGATATTACATGTTAATTTGAGTAATATATTACATCTTATTACTATTATATTTTTCATGATGAGTTCTTAACCTGAATGTTTTTTCATTTTATGGTTATAGACCATTCTGGATGTGATATTGATTTATCTTTTTGGTTGTTTTGGATTACTCTCTTTGGAGATGTATGTCCCTTGGGAGGGTTTTTATGATTTATTTGTGGTTGTTTCAAGGTTTTTAATGTTCCTCTAGTGTGGTGCTGAGCTCTTGTGGCGACGAGATCCTTGAGAGGTTTCTCATGGGGTGATTGATTGGATACCCTATTTATGCTTCCTCTAAAGGTTGGTTTTGGATTATCATGGCAGAGAATTTTGAAAGGTATCTTTTTTAAGGTCCCTGATCTTTTTGGAATGACCCACTGCATGTTCCCAAGGCTTTTGGTGCTCAACGGAACCTCGAATGATGCTTTGTGGAGTTTAGCTGCTGATAATTGGGAACAGATAACATTCATGATGTGAATGGTGGTTTTATGTCATGTATATGGCCATCACAAAATGAATGTGGGATTCACATTGGGTAATATTTTGGGCTGTGAAAAATAAAAAAAATCAATACATGATGGTTAGTAGCAGTAACCGGCGTCGAGGAATTACATGATGTTAATGGGGATTACATGCCTTGTAATACCCAATTGATATAATGTTAAAAAAAATTTCCATGCACCCGAGTTTCCAAACACTACGACTGTTGCTTCCCTCCACCTCATCCACGGTGACCCAACAATCCCCTCTTTTTAATTTTAGAGATCACTTTTTTTGTAATTTATCTCAGGCTTCCATCATCGATCAATTGTTACCTGACTTGATTTATGTTTTGATTTCCACAAATTTATAGAGGTTTCTGTAGGTTTTTATCTCATTTATTTTTGTATCATCATGCAATTATAAGGTGTTTTATTACACATGGTTCTATTAGGGTTTCTCTCGGTTTTATTTGGTGCGGGGTGCTTATTCCTACTTAGTTGGATGCAATTCTTATGGGAGTGGTAATTATAGATCCATGGTATGATACATTCTCATGTGATGAACGTCAGATAAATATTTGACATAGGGGTTTAGATTCATCTTTATCTATTTAGGAGAAATTTTATAGATAGTTTAATTTTTCTTATTGGACATAGTGAAATTTACATACTAATTATTTTAAAGTGATTAATGAATTTATATCGACCACATAGTGATGTTTCAACATTATACCCTAATAACGGTTTTCCACATGATCCACTAGATAGTGTGATTTTTATTCTATTCATAGTTTTACATGATTTTCGTGATGGAAAATAGTAAAAATGTAATTTCTCAATTAATTTATATTTATGTTTATAAATGATAATGAGGCATATTGAAATAATCTAGTTATTGTTGTTATAATTTTAGGTTTTTCTAATTGATCCAAGTAAGAATGTATAATTTAATTTTTTAATGAATCTGAATAAGGATAATTCTAGTTGACAAAAAAATCAATTGTATGTAAAATTAATTATTTAATTAATTTCGAATATCCTATGTTAGATTGTTTATTAGGTTCCCCATAGTTGGAAACTAAGAATAATTAATCGATTAAATCAAGACGAAATAAGAACCAGTCGTGTGGCAAACCTTAATTATTTTGTTGGTTATGAGTGGCCTGTTTGACTTTAATGGCCATAGGTCTTGTGTTTTATAGTCCTAAAATCTCATTTGGTGATAAGGAGTAATGAATTTATTTGGGTTTGATATCCCAATGCTTTTTTGATTCCTACTTCCTGTGATGTGAAATGTGCTTGGATAGATGATCTTGGAGGGCTATTTTGTTTTGTGGGACAGAGATTCCCATATGGGATATCATCCTAGGATGGCTGAGCATTGAGTATTTTTGTTGTATAAAGGTAAAGAATTCCCAGTCGTTGAGGTAGTTCGTGATGCATAGAGTAGAGATATGAAACAGTATATGCATATGTGTGTCGGAGGGAATATCAAAGATGATGAAATGGGTTGATTCATGTCTTAATCATTGTTATTAAGGATGGATTCATGTTCAATATATTGTTTATATATCTTATTTTCCTTCCCCACTGCTTGAGAATGATGGATGGGTTTGGTTACACTCTATACAAATGAGTTAGTGATGCATGATTTATACCCCATGTTTTCTATATTTAGAACTCGGAGGTTAGATTAGTATCTCTCCTTTTATAGGTGGTTGGGACTCAACTGTTATTTCATCTAATCACTGTGTTGAGCCCCTTGTGTTTTGGGAGAATATAATGTTTTCATAGAGTACCTGTTAGTATGGAATGAAATGTTGTTAAAGTAATGAATAAATGTTTAAAAAATGGGGTTGGAGCATGCTAGGAAGCAATATTATTGTTGAAATTATGATAAGCCTTAGACTCTATTTTCATATGCCAAGAGAGAATGGATATTTGTTGAAATAGTAATATGATGTGATGTTGAAATATTAATGCTTAATTAATTGTTATGAATTAATTAGCATAATGGGAAACTGCTAAACAAGGATAATGTAATTTTTTGTGTCTCTTTAAAAGGTTGTGTCCATATAGGATATCTTCTCAGAGTAGTGGAAGACTGGAGTCCGTGAGACATTAGCTATAGCTTCTTATAATACAAGGATATACCAAGAGTTTCATTGTGAGCAATATTATGTCCTATAATTTTTTTTTCCAAGGGATACACCACCTAGTTAGTTACGTATACAGACACCCCTGGGATTCTACACCCTATGGGTATTTTCCCAAACATCCTGATCAGAGGATGGATGGATGACTACACATTTTAGACATGCTCCCTTCTCTTGTTAGACATTAATTCTAGTATAAAATGTGGTTATTTTTAACCATATATGTTTGTATAGGGATATAATGTCTTATTTTTTATTTCGAACACATATATTATAGATATAGTCTCCTGCGGACTACATTAGGTCTAACATGTATAACCTAAGATGGTTTGTGGATCCTTACATGGTGTATAGGATATGGTTTCATGATGTATAATACACGATGTATGATACATGTTATGAGAGATTTTTGGATCACAAAAAAACCAAGTTACATTTGGTTATGTAGATGTTGGGGTGTATTGTAAGAGGATAATTTTGTGGTACTTCTTCCTTTTGACTGCAGGAAAGCCTTTTTAGTAAAAGATTCTCCGGACATGCAATGTTCAAGTAGAGTAGACAAACTGTGGTGATGTAGTAGCAAGGTACCCTTGATATTCTTTATTATATAAAATGGACTTGTATTTGAGACATTTCAAAATTATCCATCGTGAGGCTTGGAACATAGTACACATGTTTAGATAATGATTTAGTTCTTTTTGTCATTCACTGTGCTTTAGAATGATTTAGTTAGATCATCAAAAAAGGCTCTGAGGCAGATCCTAGTATACATATAATTATACACACCCTACATATATATGAACAATTTTTCAGGTCAGTTGGAAAAGTTAGAGATCAGGCTTGTTACTAATATATATTTTGTTGCATGAGCTATTTGGGCTTTATGTTCCCTATCTTATTTACTATATTTTGTTAAATGATGTTTTCCCTTTCATATGTAGTACTTCATCAATAGAATTACTTTTTCGTACTTGGGATTTCTTTTATATTATAGTATGAGCCGTTGTTGGATGGGGTATATCCTGTCACTATTTTCTACATGTGTTTCTCTTAGAGGGTAATGCCTCTCCTCTTCTTGTTTATTATACTCTTGGTTCTAGACTCTCACATAGGGAAAAATGGATGCAGGACTATGGGGTTCATTCTCTCTCTTCTCCCATTACTGGCCTAAGAAGAGTTCACATTATGGTGAGGGGTCCTACCATTATCCTAAATTGATAAAGAGTTAAATGAACGAAAAACATGACCAATTGTTATTCTATAGAAATATTTCTACAATTATTAACATCAGACATGATTTAACAATCCTATTATATAATTTTCCAAGAATGTGGCTTCAATAATTATTTATGTAATGAAGAAGAATAAATGTCACGCTATTTATTTTAAATTTAAATTAAATATTCAAATAGGGACAATAATAATATGTCAATTAATATTGATATTATATTTTAATTCAACAAAAAAAATTATTAGGAAAATTTATCTTAAATTTTTTTAATTATATATTAATTATACGTTCTATGAAACAATATGATGTAATTATTTTATTAATTTAAATATAAAAAAATTAAACTATAAATATTAATAGTAAGATAATATTAATAAATTATTTTACTAAATTAAACTTTAATATGAATATAATATAATATTTATGTGTGAAAATTGTATATTATAATTCTATGTATGTGTAGATGACTTTTAATGTCAACTTCAATGAATAATGTCAAATTGTTATTAATGATATTTTATAGTAAATTTTATTTTTTTAAATCATATAAAATATTAAAAATACTATCATCTTTATACTTATTAAATTGTCTATAGAAATATCATTTTTGTTATATTGAAAGACCATGATCCCTTTTATTATAATTTTATTGAATCTTAATTAGTAAAAAAACACTATTACAATGGTAAATGGTAAATTTGGGGTTTTCCCTATTCACACAACAATGTTAAAAATATTTTTCTACTAAAATAGTATTGTTATTTTATTAATTTGATTTCATATTTAGATGTAGTGAGTTTAAAATATATAATATTTCACCATTTATTTCATTACACAAATGATTAATTACATACATAAAACAACTATTTATCAATGGGAATACTAATATTATTAATGTATAGAAAATATAATTTAATGAATAGAATTTTTAGAAAAAGTATTTTGTGGTTAAGGAATGGATCTGTAACATATGCCCCCCAATATATTATTTTCAATTATTAGAGGATTATTAGGTGATAATGGCTTCCCTTTATTTATTGGTTTTCTTAATTTCCAAATATTTCACTCCACCTCAATTATAAAATGGAACTCCCTCTCCTCACACTATCAAAAATGTATTGAAATTTAGATTATAAAACCCATACAAAAATCACCACCCACCACCAATATAGACATTATAGATCTTTTAATCTCTAAATTTAATAACTCATGTTTTTTAATAGTATATCCAAGGGTTTTTTATCTATGAGAATAGATTCATCTCAAAAAAAGATCTGTATTTTTATTTCTTTTTTTAAACCATTAAATTTTTCTCGAAAATTAAAATATAATTATAATAGTATAACCCATATATTTAGATGTTATTTTGGTTATCGTATATCTAATATAAATCTCCACATCAGTCAAATATGAAATGAAACTGTCAATCTTTATTATTATGGAATTTCTCCTCACAAACCGATTTAATAAGTTTAACATGACCTCCTATTATGTTTTTTAATAGTAAGTGATATATAGTATATATACTATATTGATTACAAAATTATACATTTGGAATTTTTTATCACATATATCTTATAAATTTTATTTTATCTGTGATATGTTAATGTCACTCATGTGTATTGAAGATGACCACCTCAAAAAGTTATTTGATTCAATTTTAATTAACATATTCAATAGATGTTAATAAATGTAATTTTTATGAAAATATGTGGTATATATAACCAAATAATGTAATTAAGGACATAAATATATTTCATAAATGTTTGTAAATAATTTTATTCCTTACCTTCCTACTCATAGTACTTTGATAAGGGGATTCATGGATTTCTGTGGATTACAGTCTCCCTGAATAAACGAAATTATTTATGATAACCACATTAAATGAATCTTATATATAAGTTTATTTAATTAAATAATATGGTATTTATGATATAATTGTAACAACCCATGATTTTATGATAATTATTCTTTTTAATTTCATTGATGTCTTGGGTTGTATACTACACCAAAATTAGCTAGTGTTATACGCAACACCGTATTATCTTGCAGTATACACGACAATATATATGAACTATGTTTTGATGATGTTATATGCAACACAAAATGGATCTTTCACTACACGCATCCCTGGCATAGCTTGCCTTACACTCAATAAAGGCTTTCTTCAATAACGTGTGTAGTACGCAATACCGAGTTTCACTAAATGAGATATTATTATATATTATTATGAAGTAGCTGTTATGAATAGTAATACCGTAATTTTGAAATTTTATAAATTTTATCCTTCTAAATGGACCTAAATTTTGGATTCGGAATATCGAAACTAGCCTAGGGAGATTTTTTCGTATTTTTCTGAAAACATTTAATTTTTGATGAATAGTGAAATTACGGGGTTTCTATTTAAAAAATGACTTTTTATTTAAATAATTATTAATTTTATTTGAATTTATTTTAGATAAAATTGATACATAATACCTATATAAGTTTAATGTAATTCATTGGAGTCATTTTATAATAATTTTAGATATATAATATTTTTTTAACTTTTCACCGTCTTTTACCCACCTCCTATGAGAATTTGAAAATTTTCATAAAACATAATTTTACTACATCTGTGAGTGGAATTTCTAAAATCTAAGAGACACGGTTAATATCAAGGAGTAAAATGTGGTTCATTAAGACAAAAATAATTTTTGGTTAATAGTAACTTTTTACTTTTATTTACAACGGTTAAAAGTAAATAGGGTAATTATGGGTAAAAATTATATTATTATTACCCTAAAACATGTCCTAATTCTATTAGATAATTGTAATTCAACCAAAATCATCCTTAGGAATAAAAAATTACCAATTAGGTCCACCTAGATTAGATATTGACACTTATAATTATTTTATTTAAAGAAGAGTTAAAAGAGTTAAAATCAAAATTTAATAAATAAAACATTTTAAATATTGGGTTATATATAAGATAAATTAGACTATAAATATTAAGTTGAAATATAAAATGATTTCCTACATAATCATATTTTATTTATACATTAAATAATGTATGTTATTTATGACACAATGATGATGCATTAATTAACTTATTAATGAAATATAAACTTAATTGATATTATAAATACCCAAATTAATGTAATTTGAGAAATTTTATGAATTAAACTAATTTTATAGGTTAACATGAAATGCTAATATTTATTTAACTAACCTTGTTTTAACTAATCATGCTGTTATTAATTTCACAAAAATCAATTCCCACATAGTGTCAAAATTGACATAAAATAGTTTATAAAACAAATATTATATTATTAATTGTTATTCTATTCCTAAAAAACTAAGGCTCGGACAAGTAACTTAGATAAGGTTATATATATTAATAATGTACCACTTGGGGTTCTTTTAGCTTGTTATAGTAAGTTTATTAACCATATAGTGTAAGAAAACAAGAAGACACAGGAAAAGGTAAATTATTTAACATAGTGTTAAATCTAAATGATAATGTTAATATAGTAACCTACACTTTTCCAAAACCTATTTTTTGAGAGGATTTCGACCCATACACACTTTATCTTCTAAATAAATCAATATTGAGCTATTATAAATAGAATATGACGTTATTATAAAATAATATTTTATGTCTTTCCTAAGGTGCCCTTCTCCTCACTTATAAAAGGGAACCTCCTCCCTCTTCACTTTACACAATTCTGAGCTTTCATACTCAGCCAACCCATTCCCATTTCCCTTATCAACTTCCCTAGATACATTATAGAGATTCTGGACTCCTCAAAAGTCTAACTCTAATGCCTTAAGAGGAAACATAAATGAGGTGCGTCGAAGAAGAGGTAATATCTTCTACCAATTGTTTCAAGTTTTATTTCTTCATGAACTTATTATTCATTATATGTTTCATTATAAAGTAATAAAATAAGTATCAATAATATACTAATATGTTATTATAATTTTTAAACAACCCCATTTCACCTTCTATCCATCTTATGGAATACGAAATCACCGCGCGTGCGTAAGTACAGAATACTGTCTCCACGACGTGGTGTAATATATATTTCCCCCACCACCTTACTTGGATGGGTATAATGGTGTAAAGTATAACTATATAGGGTTATTATAACATCATACTGATTTTGAGATATTATATCTTCCACTCAAATTCCATTAAATAAATATTGAAATGATATCCTCGCTCGTGCGTACGTACGTATTACATCACCACAACACGATGAGATTTAATCTCCATGTTAACCATTCATGAATGATTATAAAGTATAGATAATGAATAATAATGAAATATATGACATAATGAAGATACTGGATATATATATATATATGTCATCTACTTACTTTCTTTCATGTCAATAAGGAAAGGAAAACAACGTTCATGCGTACGTACGACCTACCGTCTCCATGAACGGTGTATTTAATTTCTTTCATCTATCTATTATATATATATATATACAGAATATATATTATACATAAATGATGATTTAGATTCTTTAATTAATTAAATAATGATATAGGTAATAATAATATCGCGAACAATAAGTACAAACACGTTCGATAAATAAAACGATTTTACCCAAAACATTGCTTTAACATGGAATTTAAAAAAGAACGGGTAATATAAAGTCATAAGTGAACCATATAGGATATCATAAAAATGAATATGATTCTGTAATAAGAAAATGACATTATTTAAATCATTATACAGGAGGCTCAGAAACATATGAAGCATATCAGACCTAAGGTAAAGGATAATTATTCCAATCTCGTTCTTATTCAAGATTGTTTATTCTTAAGAATTTACTGGGGTTATTGTTATCATCCATGTCCATGTTTTCATAAAAAAAATTTATGTATGTTTAATGTCCCTTTTTCCCTTTTTTTTATTTTACCACATTTTATGAATGGAATCTTACTTTTGTTTACCACACGAGGAACATTGTTTTTCTTTTCTAAGACAAGTAAGAGGAGAATGTTTTTTTTAACTTGTATGGCATGAACGGATTTTTACGGTTTCATAAAGCCTTATTTTCATGAAGCATACTCTATAATATTTCATGACTATGTTCAAAAAAATGCTTTTCTATTAATATTGCATTTAATTTTTTGAAAGAAAATTATTTTGATGAAGAAATGATATTTTCATCAAGAATTCATTTCAAGTGTTTTATCAAAATTATTTTCCATCTAAGATAATATATTGTTATGTATCTATCCCTATTTTTACATTTATTTGATTATGTTATGAAGGAATTATTTCTATGATGTCCTTTTATCTTATATGGATTATGTTATGATTGCATGATTTTTAAGAATCCTATTTTTATTACAATGGTTATCATATGATTTGTGATTTTGTGGCACATATAAGAATGGTTTCATCATGAGATTTGTGGGACCTAAATCTCTCTACAATGCATTGGGTATAGATTTATATCTAATGACAATGACAAGGCTGGAATGCTAATTCAATCCGGTTCAGTGATACAGGACTAGAATGAGGAGAGAACTTGATTCTGAAAGGGACTTTGTACACTAATATGGTATTGGAGGCAATGCCTTAGCTACTATGGAAGTCATGTCATGTGCTTAATGATTTTCCATAATTAAATGTTTTATTCCCATGTTATTTTATCAATATTATTGTTCTTTTATGATCTATGCCTTATGTACTACCATGTTTTATGTAATAGATCAAGATTTTGATGTTTAAACATTATCTTCATGCTTTTAAGTTCAAATGGATATGGTTTGATTTATTTTCACCATGCATACCCTTATTGATAATTTGAGCTCACCCTATTATATGTTTTATTTTCCCCAGGATATAAATAAATGTTTTAGGTAGGAAAACAAAAGGGGAAGATCTTTATTGGAGATGTTGAAGATCTTTCACCATGATTAGAAGATTATGTTCCGAGTTCCCAAAGACAATAAACTATTACGATCCTTGATTGTCGTTTTTTATTATGTATTATGTATTCCTCAAATGTACTGTAATTTCCATGTAAGTAATGATTTGGGTCTCTACAGTTGGTATCAGAAAAAAGGATTAATTAACCTTTTGAAACAAGGATGCAAAAATTTAGTGAAATCCCTAGAGATATTTCTAAGGTATGTCTAGGGATGTCTCTAAGGTTTAGTATAACTATAGATTACAATCCTAGAATTATTTTGACGATCATGAATAACCTAGGGTGTCATGGATTAATGAATGTGTGATAAGTTATACATCCCATAAGTGACTTTTTATGATTATGTGTTTCATTGTTATTTTAACGGATTCTTAAATAATGGTTTTTGGTTTTAGTCAATGGAGGGAACCAAAAGGAATTGGGTAAACATTGAATATAATGGAAAAATTGGAGATTATGATCAACGATATTGCGTAATCCCTAGAAAGAAATATTTTGTGATAATTCTGAATCTGTCATCACGATATATGATTAAAAAGTTGAACATTAGTGGTATTCCTAATTCATCCAGTAAGAGGAAGCTGGACATTTATGCACATTCACATGGTGAGGAGCATAAGGCTAGGAAGATTGATATTTCTAAAGAAGGGAAGAAGAACCTTGATGAATTAATCAAATGGAAGGGAAGATGTTATCTGTGTGGAGAGAAGGGTTATAGAGTGAAAAATTATTATAGAGTTCAATGTCTTATCTGTGGAGAACATGGGAATTACCCAAATCAATTCCCTGAAAAGACGTTACTTCTAAATCAAGGAAGGACTTATTCCATGACAATAATTGAAGAAGATGGATTGAAGAGTTTATATATTGGTATTCAAGAACAATGATGTTGAGTTACTTTTATGGTATATTGGAATATATATGTATTGGTCCATTGTGGTTTTCAATAATTTTATGGAACCAGTAACCATGAAAAGTGATCGAAATATATTTGGAATGTATATAAAATTCCCATAAAGAAGGGATAAGGAGAATATAATATATATGATAGTATTCAAGATGTCATTACTGATATAAGGACAAAGTGGTATCATGGATTGAGTATATCAAAAAAAAATTTTGGTATGTGGAAAGAATTAACTTTTGACAACATTCATGTTTTCACTAAGGTTCAATGGTTATTCATTTTTCAAGAGAATACATGATTAAGGCATTCGAATGTATGGAATGTGACCAACAAGATATATCGTATGATATATGGGGGATAAATGATGGTATTCACATGATCGGTATATAACATTTCTTGTAATTGTTTTATTTATACTATAAGATTGGTCAAAAGTATTTTTCATAAGACTAATGGTTGGAATGGATTTAGTTGGACATCAGATAGAATTGTTTAAGGCTATAACTATTTTTTGACAATATTTATGTAATGTTATAATAGTGTAGTTTTAAAAAAATGACAAGCTATAGGATGGGAGATAACCCATCGCGTCATAGAATGTTGTGAGAATTTAACCCATAACCGAAGTGTGACATGCCTTTATTGCCTAACATTGGCCTACATGAAGTCCCTTGTTTATTGAAACTAGTTTTATGTTATTAAGTAGTCTGATAGTTGAATTACAAGTCCCTTTTGGGAATCATATACTATTAACCTCACCATAGATGGACTTATGTATATTTGATAACTTTTTCTAAACTTTTGTTTGAGACAAATGGATATACCCATCATTTTATCACTTGATCTTCTAACAAATGATTAATGTAAAATTCAACTTCATTTCTTTAAGAGATGATGTGTAAATTGTTCAAGGCATGAACAATGGTGAGATTGTACCAAAATAAAGTAAGTATTTCTTCTAATTCAAATTCATCAAAATTTGGGAATTGATCTTGAAAAAAAAGTGTTGTCCTAGTGCTCTCATATATGATTAATCATATGGTATTATATATCATCACAAATTTATGCCATTGTGACTGTTGGATTTTTCATATCCATGTCCTCTACAACTCTCCATAAGAACTTGATGGTTATATTTCTTTTCCATATCCATATTATAACCTATGTTCTCCTATGTGGAATCTCAGTGATTTTTTAATTTGGGTAACCATTATTTTTCATACTTCAAATTTAAAAATTGTGTTTTAGTATTCCTTTTTAAGATGTGGGTTTCTATGAAAGAAACATTCAAGTAGTAAACCCTTTATAACACCCAATGAATTTCAAGGGTGAAATTCATTTTAAGGGGGGTAGAATGTAACAACTTGAGATTTTAGGAGAATTATTCTTTTTAAATTCATTTATTTATTGTGTTTCATGCTACAAATAAATTATCTTGTTCTATACGCAACACTATATTTTCTTGCAGTATATGCCACACTATTCTTGGCTCGTGTTACACACAATTTCAAGTTCGTTTTGTGGAAATTATTCTATCCAACATTAAGTATATATTTTGTTTAATGTATAAATGAAATAAGTTTTGATTATGTTATATGCAACACCCAACTGAGATTTCACTACACGAAGCCCTGACTTGGATTTCATTACATGCAATCAAGACATTCATCGATAGCGTGAGTAGTATGCAATATCGAGTTTCACTAAATGAGATATTTTTATAATATAATTTTGAACTAGCCATTATGAATGGTAATACCCACTTTTTGAAATATTATAAATTTTTTCATTCAAAATGGACTTTATTTTTGGATTCGGAATATCGAAAATAGCATACGGTGAATTTTTTGTATTTTTCTGAAAACATTCAATTTTTGATGAATAGTGAAAACACGGGGTTACTATTGAAAACCAGATATTTTTTTAAATAATTATTTATTTTATTTATATATATTTTAGTTAAAAATTGATATGTAATACCTATATACATTCAATGTAATTCATTGGATTCATTTTATAATAATTTTAGATATATAAAAATTTTATTGAACTTTTCACCGTCTTTTACCCACCTCCTAGGAGAATTTGAAAATTTACATAAAACATAATTTTACCCCATCTGTAAGTGTTATTTCTAAAATCCGAGAGACATGGTTAATATCAACATGTAAAATGTGGTTCAATAAGATAAAAATAATTTTTGGTGAATGGTAACTTTTTACTTGTATTTACCACAGTTAAAAGTAAATAGTGTAATTAAGGGTAAAAAGGTTATTATTATTACCCTAAAACATGTCCTAATTTAATTGGATAAGTAAAATATGACCAAAAACAACCATATGAATAAAATATTACCCCATAGGTCCACTTGTATTATATTAGGACACTTATTATTTTTTCAAAGAAGAGTAAAATGAGTTATAATTAAAGTTTAATAACTAATTAATTTTTAATATAGGGTTATACATAAGATAAATTAGACTATAAATATTCACTATAAAGCTAAAAATATTTCCTACATAATTATATTTTATTTAGGAATTAAATAGTCTATGTAATTTATGACACAATGATGATGCAGTAATTACCTTATTAATGAAATATTAACTTAATTGATATTATAAATACCCAAATAAATGTAATTTGATACTTTTTATTAATTACACTAATATTATAGGTTAATATGACATGTTATTATTGATTTAACTAACTTTTTTAGAACTAATCATGTTATGATTTTCACAAAAATAAATTATGAAATATTGTCAAAATTGACATAAAATAGTTTTTAAAACTAATATTATATTAAAAATTGTTATTCTATTACTAAAAATATATGGTTCAGAAAAATGAATTATACAAGGTTATATATATTAATAATGAACCACTTGGGGTTCGTTTGGCTAGTTATAGTAAGTTTATTAACCACATTGTGTAAGAAAACAAGAAGACACGGTAAAAGTTAAATTATTTAACATAGAGTTAAAACTAAATTATAAGGATACAATAGTAATAGAAACTTTTCTAAAACCTATTGGTTGAGATTATTTATACCTATACCGACATTAGAATTTAAATAAATCAATTTGAAGCTATTATCAACAATATATGACTTTATTATAATAAAATATTTTATGTTTTTCCTAAGGTACCCTTCTCCTCCCTTATAAAAGGGAACCTCCTCCCTCTTCTCTTTACACAATTTTGAGCTTTAAAGCTCGTACAAACCCTTCAATGTTCCCTTAAAAACTTCCCTAGAAACATTATATAGGTTCTGGTCTCCCAAAAAGACTGACTCTTGTGCCTTAGGAGGAAACTTACAAGAGGTTCGTCGAAGAAGAGGTAATCTCTTCTACCGATTCATTAAAGTTTTCTTTCTTCTTCAACTTCTTCATATTTAGTTTTTTCATTATAAATTAATAACATCAGTATCACTAATACACTGATATAATTTTCTAAAAATGAAAAAACCATGTTTCACCTTCGATCCATCCTACATAAAAAGAAATCACCGCGTGTGCGTACGTACGGAATAGCGTCTCCACGCCGTAGTGTAATCTGTTTTTCCACCACTACCATACTTGGATGGGTATAATGGTGTAAATAATAACTATATAGGGTTATTATAACTTCATACTGATTCTGAGATATTATATCATCCAATCCCATTCCATTAAATAAATATTGTAATGATATCATCGCTCGTGTGTACGTACGAATTATCGTCTCCACGACGCGATGAGATTCATTCTCCATGTTAACCATTCAAGAATGATTATAAAGTATATATAATGAATAATAAAGAAATATTTGACATAATTAAGCTACTATATTTACATATATATATATATATATATATATTTCACCTACTTACTTCCATTCAAGTTAAAAAGGAAAGGAAAACAACATTCATGCGTACGTATGGCCTACCGTCTCAATGGTAAATCATTTTACACAATGTTTTTTTATTCATTTGAAAATCAAAATGCTAGTTTTTTTAATTTATTTAATTTTTATGGATTTCCCCAAATATAGAACAATTGTTTTATTTATTCATTATGATAAATAATATATTTTATTATATAATTAATAAATTATTATTGTATAAAAATTTGTAATATTATGGATATTATAATTTATGATAATATATTACAAATATTTTAAAATTATAACATAAAAAGTATAAACTAAATTTTATTTTAAGATATTTATGAAAATAATTTTATGTTATTATATACTAAATACATTTTAAATAAAATTTAAATTTGGATTTAAAATGAAAGAAAATTATAATATGAACCATTAAAATATTCCAAATATATTATATTTATCAATAAAATTCATGTGAAACTATGGCTCAAACCAAAAAATATTTTATGAATTTTTAAATTAATTAAAATTAATTTTATACAAAATTTTGACGTATTTTATAGGTGTTTTTTGAGAACTTATTGTAAATATTTAATCACAAAAAAAACCACCATAAAAATTTGTTTATTTCTATAATAAAATTTATTATTTTTTAAAATTTTATATTTACTATAATATATTCCAAGGAATATTATGTCAACATTGCATGTGTATCCACCTATATGAACATCAAAAAACATAATTCTATAATAAATATAATCATCATAGTATGAATTATATAGATATATCAGTGTCACCCAACATTATTGTATTATCATTATCACCCCTTACTCACATACAATCTCCATGGACGGTAACATGTTTGAAAAAAATAAAATCATTCGATTTCATAGTCAAATAAAAAAAATTCTTTCTAAACCCATCATTATTTTTTTGAAATATTGACATATATCATTACATTAAAAAAAATCAAAATGGAGATTCCATAGAGATTGGAAAGGTGTGTTATAATATGAAAAATAAAATAATTATATAATAGAAACATAATATAAAATAATTTTTTTGGAACATAATTCATTGAAGTTGTAATGGTTATGATCCTCATATATTTTTAAAAAAATGGTTGAGAAACATATATCAATCATGACTAATGGGAATGTTCGATATCAATTTTTTAGATAATTATGTTGGATGTTGAATATATTGGTTTTTTCATTTATATGGGATCTTCTACAGGGTCTTTTTAGGATTTTATAATGATAATGTTTTAAGGAAACCAACATGTCTTTTCTTATTATAGTTAGTAAATTTTTATTAAAAATATTTCATTACAAAAATAAGCTAATGATGATTTTTTAAAAGAATGATTATTCCCTTTTATGGACAATTTCATGTTTTTGAAAGAAACTGATAAGGGTTATCATGTTTATTAGGAAACAATAATGACATTGAGATCATAATATATACCTAATTATATTTTGTTATAGTATTTTTAATTTATTGGTTTATATCATAACGATTTGATAAACAGTTTTGACTACAAAAATAATAAATCACGAATCATTAGTCATGAATTAAATTACTGAAATATTATCGATAATTGTAGTTATGTTTTTTATAGAATAATTAAATGAGAAATAACATAAAACCGACATATTTCTAATTAGACGCTTATAATTATTAATCATTTTTTATGAAATATATAAAATTTATAGTGAAACATGTTTTCATTCCATGACCATTCATTATAACTCTCCAGATTACATTTATCTTGTTCTAAATCATCCTTAAATCTAATAACGAACATTTAAAAATATCTTATTACCACAAACAACTATGTTTGGATAATAAATATTATGTAATATAACTATCATTCTTTTTGTGATACTAAACAATAAAAAAATCAATTTTTCATTTAACATAATAATCTTCATGGAAAATTTAGTTTTTTTATTACACAAAAAATCTTATTATCTTCTCAAAATATATAAAATGTGACAGTAAAAGAACCTATAATGGAATAATCATATTCACGAGGGTTACATAGAAAATATTAGAACCCATAAATTTTATTTTCCTTCCAAATGGTCATTTTTAATCCTAAATCTTCTAATAATTCCTTTAATGGAAATGACTAATAGGCTAACTTTGTTATATTAAATGATTTCTATAAAACTCAATATTATACATAGAAAATTCATATAGGTTCCTTAGTTCCTCATAATTGTAGAATTCTTACATTATCCATTAAAAGAACCCTTGTAATTTGAATAACCAATATCATTCAATTAATTGAAATTTTCCATAAAACATAATAATTTCCCAATGAATTATTGAGTTATTTTATGCTCACCCTTTATTTACGATATATGGGGATAAACAATCATCATTGAAAATTTACTCTCAACCATTATTCATATATATTTTCAATGGAATATAAAATTAATGGATCAAATAAAAGCATTTATTTTCATCAAAAATCTAATAATAATTTACTTCTTATTCAAAAAGAAAAGCATTATTTGATATTTATTTATCATTTTTCTTAAAGATAAAAATTTTCAAAAACAAAATTATTATAAAAAATTTAAGGATAAGTTTTAATTAAAGAAATACAAATCATATAATATAATCTAAAATCGAAATTATATTTATTGTGGAAGGATTATAAATTTAAACTTTATATATTAAAATTATATTTCCCTAATTACTTTATGAAATATTTAGAATGAACAATATAAAATATATTAATTCATTCATTTTGAAACCCATTTTATGATCGTAAAATCATAATAAATTAAATTTATAAATAATTATATTCTTTACAAATTCATTTATAACATAATTTACTGATTGGGGAAACGGTTGAAAATATTTTGAAAATTAAATATATAAAATACTAAAATCTATGTTTCATGATAACGGGTCCCATATAATGAAAATTAAATGTCATGTATGTTATTTATATTCATGATAAACAATATTATGTAAATTATTTACATTCATAATAAACTTTTTCCAATCAGTTGAATATTATTTTCCATTTTATATCATTCATGGCAATGTTTTGTTGTCTTCATCATCAGTAATGTTTACATAAGACGATTTTTGTACAATTGGTTCACAATCCCATAATTTAATCATTAAGATGAAAATGTAAAATATATCATTATGTTGTTAGATAAATAAATATTATTCAATAAATAATAATAATTTTCAATAATTACTAGTTTTTTTAAAATTATAAATAAAGGATTGTTATAAAAAATTAATTATGTTATAATATAGACATTGATTTCCACACATATCCATGAGTATGGTTCCCAATTTTCAATGACTGTAATGCTATGAATGTAGATGATATAATATATTTTATTAATAATTAAAATATAATTAATATCATATATTTTATATAAATCCATTACAATAACCATATTTGTAATGTGGTGACGAAAACTAACACATATATCCTTACAGAAATTATAGTCAAAACTGCCCATGGGTGATGTTTTCATATCACATAAGATTGAAATAGAGTTGAGAAAAGGTATCATTATAAACAAAATTAAATTAAATTTTACGAAATACAAATTTTTTTTAATTCATCATCATTGAAGATTATTTAACTGTTGTGGAAGAGGAAATCAAAATAAACAATTTGGTTAAAAGCAATACCTCTTCATCAGACAAATAAAATTTTCATAACACATTATTGCATATATGGTAAGTATTATGATACAAATAAAACCTTAGTGATATATACAATGATTTTTTTATGGGTGCATGTATGAATTTGTTAAAACTATAGTTCTCAGAAAGTGTGAAGAAGATAGTAGGGGAGTGTCAATTTTTTATATGAGCAGATGGGTATTCATGGAATTTAAAAATAATTAAATTGATATAAATTAATTTTCATGGAAATATCGAACTAAAAGAAATTATTTATAATATATTATTTGTATTATTCTAAATATATTCATCTAAAAAAGATGGTCATGTTATGTGGATTTTTCATTCTTATGTCATAGTTTTAACCCTTTTAAACCATTGTGATAGTTAGAGTGTTATGAAAGTGTTTCAAAATTTGGGGGTCATGAAATTTACTATAAAATAAAATTTTACCTATAAATTGTTCATATATGATGTTTTTTTAAAAAATACCATTCAATTTACTAAATATATTGTTTTTATGATTTAAAATATTTTAATAAATATTTCTTTAATATAAAATAACATTATTGTCTTCATTAGAAATATTTTTTTATATTGAAATTAAATTAAATAATTTATTAACATAATTAATTTATAAAATATTATCCTATAAATAATTACATATATATATTATTATTTTGACATTACATTTCCCCAAAAAAAATTATTTTAGTGTTTTTTAAATTATTTACATGATTTATATACTACTTGAAAATTTAATGTGTTGGCGTTCTGTAAGAATTTAATGGAATTATTTAATCACCAAAAATTAAAAATGAAATGAATTTATAAAAATAAATTAATTATGTACAATATAATATCATATATTTTTTTATATGAATATTTTCTAACATCATTGTCGTGCGATATTATTTTATATGATATTTTTCTTTTTAGCCCTTAAATGGGCATTATTCAGGAATTTTGATAACTAATATTATATATAAATAAAAACCTTATTAATCCCTAAAAATAATCAATAATAACTCATATTTGATTCGATATTATAGAAAACAGTTCTTCCTTCTCAAATAGTAAATTAGCGACACTAAATTTGACTTCTCCAAAGTCATTCCATTAGTGCATTTAAATTAAAAATGATTTTAAATATTAAAAATTAAATAAAATATAATTTATACATGTATGTTATTTAAATATTAAAATATTATTATATATTTATAAATCATTTCATTCATATATTAATAATGTTTTCGATCATATTTCATTCAAGGATATATCAAAAAAATGAACTTTATTTCAATTAAAAAATTACTCTTCGCTAATAAAAAAATCATCTCTGAAAAATTCAACATTTCCACCATATAATAATTTTGAAAAGATTATTTAAAAAATAAAGATAAATTTTCTATATTTAAGATAAAAAATATAAAATAATAATTTTAAATAAAACATAAAAAAGGCTTAATTTGTATTGTGTGTGAATAAATCAGTTTATATGGTGATAATGAAATACTTTAACAAGTAATCATAATGAATTATGTTATTTTCAAATTATTATTAAAAAATTTAAAAAATGATGAACATTAATGTAAAAACACTCAATATAATTTTTTTGTTGAGTGGTTGTGTATCATGATTTTTAAAGATAGATATGAAATATTTTTTTGAGCCTTAAAAGTATATATTTTAATAAAATTATTTTCATGACGAATTAAAAGTAAATATTTATAAATTGATCATTTAAATAAAATTATGAATTTTTCTAATATGAAAAATTTTATTAATGGATTTAAAATTCAGAAAATTCATATATTCATTAGAGGGAATAGGACAAGGATGAAAATATCAACCACATTCAATTTAAGGGTTATAGATACTTTTATTGTTACATTCATGTCCCCAATGTAGTATACAATTTTGATCCTTGATAAATATAATTATTTTAATTTTATATATTTATATCTATTTTATCTATATTATGTAACTTTTCAATGATAAATTAAATTGTTTTATTATTTATCATTTCATATTCATTTATTATAATGTATAATTTAAAAGATTATTTAATAAAGAATAGGATATAAGGTTGCGAAAATTATATTCATTATTAAAACCATAATATCATAAATGTAATTTATTTGTTATTTTTACTTTTTAAAAAATTCCTCATTTGATCATTCATGTTTAGGGTTTTTAGGGGTTTTTATGGTTTAAAATATTTTCAATGTTAATATTTTTTGGGTTGGGAATGTTTGGTGCACGTTTTTCATTAACTGTGTGTCCTACTTGAGAAAACAGGTAAAACTGAGGTACTATGATTATTTGTATTTTCCACAGGGTTTTGAAAAAAATTATCCCACTACATTGAAACATTGAATCTAGAAAAAAAATCTATGAATGGATCTGGTATACTATTTTTCAATCCATGTGTCCATACAATGGAAAATGAGTCTAAAAGATTATTTAATTTGAAATTTATTTTTAAAATTCCCAAAGACATCCACTTAGATTCCTGACATACTTCAATGTCCCCATAACATTCTCTTCAACATTGTAGGCTACCAATATTCAATTTTGGCTCCTCCACAACCTCCAAAAATAGGATCAAAACATGGTGATTGATGATTGATCTATACACATTAATTTTCCCTTTCTGTACTCTTTCTCCAACTCTCTCTCATTTCCTACCTAGGGTTTCATTGATATCTGTGTTTTTGGAGGATCTATTACCTATTGTTTTCGATCATGATATCATTGTATTGATTATTTAATCTTCACTTTAAATTTTCTTTATAGGATTTCTCTACGAGGGATTGGTGTTTTTAGATCCTGTATTTTTGAGGTAAGTGCTTTTTTTATGAAGACCAGTTTCTATTAACCTTAAATTAATTATTTTTATGTCAATCACTTAAAATTACATTAAATTAGTTTATTAAAATCTTAATTTCATTTTATTCTTTTATTTGTGTTTGAAATTAGTTTTTTGGCATTAAAATTGTTGAAAAATTATTATAAATTTACTTATGGATTATTTATGAAATTGATTGACTTTTTAGAAATTAATTAGATCAAATTAATTTAATATATGAATTTATAGAAAATTTATTGATATAATTTGGATATAAATAATTTGTTTAATCATTTTAATAGGTATGATTTCATTAAAACCCCATTCTGGTTTTCAAATTGAAAATTAGCATGTTTGAAATACAGAATGGGGTGAATTGTATTTTAAGATTTTATGAAATAAATTTCCCATCATTTATTGTTATAAGGGAACATGAATTCATTTTGTAATTAGGGAGTTATTTTTACATCACTCTATGATTTAAAACACTAGAAATATATCTACAACACATCATATTCTTGATTATATGGTGAAGAGTAATCATTGGTGTGTATCTATGAGAATGAGAGTACAAATAATTTCATGATTTCTATTTGAGTGTGTGGGGTCCCAAAACCTAGAAATATTTTACCTTTAGTCATATGACTATGTTACTCACTTTTTGTTACATTAAATATATTAAATGTTTTTAAAATAATTACATTAATTTAAATTTATATAAATTTTTTATATAAAATATTTTGAATCGATTTCATTAAAATATTATTGTCATTTGACGTGTAAAAAATGAAGAGTTTTAATTATCTTTTTGAAATTAAAATCACATTTATTTAAAATTAAATGATTTTTTTGGTTAATTAAATATTTTCATCTAATATTGATCTATTAGTGAAACCCTTCATGGATTTTATCTCACACCAAACATTTTCCTTCGGGTGATTATCTATTTTCTTCTTCCATGTTCGAGAAAGGGTATAGTGACACTTAGAGGTGGTAGTAGCTGTTGATCCTCTTTTATGGGGAGTTGTGTCTATTGGGAGATGGGTTATGTACCTTTTAGTTTTTTGGTACTTTGATTTAGTATATTTTCTTTTCAAACATGATTGATTCCTCAAACACATATACCTATGTATTTACCTTTGTATTCATTTTACATTGTTTATCTCGATTCTATTGTGTTTGTGTTTAAATATATCATACAACCATATTATATGATATAATGTTCTAGTCTCCAAACCATGGGTATTGGGAACACAATTTGGATTATTTCATAGTCAGATTCAATATCATGTTAACAGGGTACGCATGATGGTTCATGATATAGTGGTATCAGAGTTAGAGGTTTTAATTTATCCCATGATGTCTGTATGCAGTATTGAATTTGTGTCAGGACATATGAGGTAGTTACTATTTGGTTTCTAGAATCATGTCACTGAAATGGACCTTATGTAACTGAGGGTGGTGTGTAAAATAATTTTGGAGGATTATTTGAATTATTTTCATGAAAATTAATTTGGGTCATATGAAATCCAATTCATGTTTTCTTGTATCTTGGGATGGATTTCCTCTATTGCTCATCTTGATATTTTAATTTGAGGTATTCAATAAATTATGTTGATTTTTTTGCATCATTCCTCTATAAATACATGCAAACTATATCTATAAGGAAGCTACTATTGAACATCATCGAGAGATTCCACTCAAGGACCCATTTTCAGTTGAGTTGATTGTTTATACTATACAAGCTCTTATAATTACACCACCACTAGTTCCCATTCAGACTCCAATTAAGGAGAAATTGATAGTTGTCTTCCATAATTTATCTTAGGAGTTCCATCTCAAGAATCCCCCAATATTCAAAGGCTCAAATGATCCTCAACAAGATGATGAATGATTAGTTAGGACAGAACGTTTGTATGAGCTCTTGGAGAGACTTGATGAAAGAAATGGAGTTTTTCATCATTTATATTGAAATGTACGAGCATGAGATGGTGGGATACGATGGATTTGGTGAATAATCATGAAGTCTTAGAGTGGACAGACATGAATGCTCATTTGAATTACATGTTATATCAAGAGTTGATTTTTATGGTCAAGGGTTTTGTGTTTTTCAAACTCCAGCAAGATGACATGGCCATGGGAGATTATAAAAAACATGTGTTTTAAGCTATTTCAGTTTTCACATAATATTATATCAAATTATAATTTAATTTCTAATCAATTTGTGTAGGAATGGAGATCTGGCATCCATTTGAAAGTTTTTTAGTAAAAATTCATTCTTATTCTGATGTTTTAGATAGAGCGGTGAGGGTGAAAACAGAAATGTCGTTAAATATGGGGTTGATGAGAGTTCTTTTTCCTCATTGATGTATCATGAGTTACTTACTATCAAAAAATATGTGTGTGACGATCCTCATAGTGGGTTTCAGTAGCATATTTTCTCTAAACCATTTGTTGTGGTTGGAAAAGACCCATTGATTTTCTATAAGTGCGGAATGTAAGGGAATTCAATGAGGGTTTTCACTGAGCCACTAAAGATATGTGGCATATGATAATTATTCGATAACATGAATATGAACTTCCAATTATATTACATTTTCTTTAGGGGAACGAGATCATTTGTTCCTTCTATAAACATGGGGGAATCATATGGTTCATCATCATAGTGGTTTCCCCATAAGAATCACGGGAAAAATATTTTTCATGTTGTGGAAGTGTCTCTTGAGTAAGTGGATACATTTTCACTGACTAGGAGAGGTACCATTACAATAAATTTATCATTCGAGATGGATTTATTTTATATTTTTTTATCACATTCATTTACTTCATACAGTTTTGTTACTCTACTTAATTATCATTTGAATATTTTATCTTATGTGTTGGATATTAATACGCCACTATAATTAAAAAGAGAGTAGGATCTCAATAGTCCATATTGTGTTTTCTCTTTATTAGATGTCAATATTTCATGTATTTTATGGTACTCATGATGAAACAATAGGATTTCAAATTCTAAATGGATTGTCGCAATCTCAGTAAAACTCAAATTGATTAGTGTCATGAACATGTCTCTTTAATTGAACCTAATGTGGTGTGCAGTCTCATTCATGGTGAATTGGACCAATGGTAGAGTATATCCATAACATCTCATTTGGGGTTAGGTAATGTAATATCAGTGTTTTTTATCTAGAGAATGAATCTCTGAGTTTTGATTGACCTCTATTTTTATATTAGTTTGTCAATGTGTTTCATTTAGACTTATCTAGTTTTTTACCATAATGGGAGGAAGAGTTATCTATTGATTTATTGTCTATTACTCAACTAGTTTATATTACATATTACCTCATGGATTCCAATGAAATAAAATAGCTAATGGTTATGTTGTTTTTTCATCATGTGAATGTAATTATATACATGAGTGTGTCACCTCAAGTGTTTACAGTTGTATTTGATAATAAGACTGATGGATTATTTTACCTTTACATTTATTAATGAAATCTATGTTTTTTTATTGAAAATAAAACCAATATTTTCCATGTATTAATGATATTTTTTTATGTTTGATAGGGTAAACATTATTCTCAATGTTTAATCTTCGATATGGGTACAATAATTAGGCTATATAAGTATTCGATATTCCTAAAACCACCTATCGATGTTTATTATGTTTGGATTGGTATTATATCTGGTACATTAAATGATTAACAAGGATGGAATCTCTAGTTACTACCCAAATATTTAATTGATTAATGTTTTTAAGGCATGAAAAATTTGTTGTTTTTTATTGAGATGAAATGTATTTTGAAAAATACATTAGCGTTAAATCTTATATAGGCTGGGCAGGGTGACGTGGTCCTCTTTGATGTGTTGGTATTTTAATTGGGATGTGTTCTTATTTAGGATGATCATTTTTTTCTTATGTCTATCATCATTTTAGGCTATATGGTAAGAATTATCTGTCTGAAAACCTTTACCTCATAGATATGATACACGTTCTTGAGAGTTTTCATAATTACCTTTTCATAGAAACCATTACTTTGATTCCATAGCACAAAAATGTGACTCTTAACTTATCATCAAAATATTTAATACACCACTAGAGGAACTGGGAAGAATACATGCAATAATTCTAAATTGACATCACCTATACCCCACAGAATATGAATGATGTCGCATATGTTTTGAGAAAAAAACATCATACTCAGGCCAGGAAAGAATCATCAAACAAGTGAAACCTGATGGATCTTTTACACAGTTTCATGTTGGAGTTTGGAAAATAGAATAAAAAGGTTTCATTGGATTATCATTAATTAAAATAGACTAATATATAGATGATTCATTATGAACAAAAGTATGAAAATTTGTTCTATTGAATTAGATAATAAGTTTAAGGTGGGAAGACTATACCTAAATTGTAATTCTTCACTAAAGAAATTAAACGCTATTTAAACTTTTTTTTGTACTATTACCATTATAGATAGATATAATGGAGGATTTAAATAACAATACCTGGGAATTGTACCCATGAACCATAACTATTTTATATGACATGTGATGATGATTATGGTGTTCAGGTATGAGATGTGAAATTTCAATGTATGTATCTCATTATTATATGAGACAACTAGTCATTTCGGAGAACCATAAACCTTCGGGTCCTCTTTATCCACATCCAATTCCATCCGAGATGTAGGATGATATATATATGTAATTTTGGAGTTATTTTATTTTATATAGAGAGAATGAATATTGTGACATGGGTTTTGATTGAACGAATGACCAAATTATCTTCTTATATACCAATTCAATATACAACTCAAGTTGTGATGTTGAGAAATATATTTGTGAGTGAAAATTTTCATTTTCCTGTATTTTGACCTACTATAGTATCTGATAGGGTTCATTTGTTCTCATATCAGTTTTAGATATGCCTTAATATGGCAATAGGATCTCAGGCTCATTTGAGCATGGCATACCATCTAGAGTCAGAAGGCTAGACTGAATGAAATATACAAATAATTGAGCATATTATTTTTTATTGTGTTATCGAATTTGGAGGATATTTAGATGACTATATAGGGATATATTATTTTTATTATTACAATATTTACTAGTCTACAATCAGAATTTCTTCTTTTGAGGTCTTGTATGGTTGGCCTTGTAGATCTGTATTACTTTTCTCAGATGTTTGCGAATGTTTTTTGGTTGGAATATGCTAGGATTCAGAGATGAAATCATAGATTCAGTGAATTCATCAGTTAATATTGATGTATCAAAGACAATATAATTCTTATAATGATCATCATCATAAAAAGGTTTGAATTATACTTTGGTGATTAGGTGTTGTTTAATGTTTCACCTTCCATAGGTCAACGACATCTTGAGAAGAAAGGTTAAATTTATCCTCACTTTGCGGGATGTTTTTAAATTTTTTAGTTGTTTTGGAAAGGTTACTATCATCTATAACTTCCACCATATATTCCATAAATGAATTAAATTTTCTATGTTACTAATATATGAATTTATATGTCTAAACCATCTCATTTTCTATGATGGAGTGATCTCGAGGTTAAAATTAATTTATCTGTTACTGAATGTCCAGTCCGGATAGCTGATTCTATAACCAAGGATGTTGATTTAGGGATGATACATCTTGTTTGAGTTCTATTTAATAATGGATTTTATTCTCATTAGACATGGGAGATATATGTACTAAAGAGATAGGAGTGTACAAATCTGCTTGTCATGGAAGCTTTAAAGAAGGCTTTCTGGGGAATGGATGTTTCTATGGTGGTGATGCAACATCATCTTGTAAAAAAAAATTAGTTATTGATAATCCAAAATTTTTATCATGATTTGGTTTCATTAATAATGTTATTGTTTTATGTGATTGACTCAGATATTTTTAATGTTTTTGTGCTATGCATGTTTTGATTATGCTTTCCATAAACTCAAGGCCCTAATACAGAAAAATGTGAAAAATGAGGCAGTGATTTTTAGCATAGTTGGTGCATCGATTATCAAAATGTGTCCCCATTACGGTGAAATTGTGGACATATAAATAATAGGGTACATTTATAGTGTGAAAAATGTTACTAACCATACAACCCATCCTAGAAAACCATGCATTCATGATTTTTTAATCTGAAAATTAATTTTAATATTCCCCAAAAACCTTCTTTCAAATTAATGAGAGACTAGTACAACCCATAAAATATTCTTCTTCCATTTAAGATCCCAATATTCCATTTAATCCCCTATAATAACCCCCAATAATATGATTTAAGCTAGGAGAATGACATTTGTTCTCCTCCCACTAGTTTCCTCTACACATTCTCTTTCTCCCTCTCTCTCTCCTCTCCTTTAACAGATTCCATTGATCTTATTGTTGTTGCATAAACCAAATATCCCATGTTTTAGATCATGAAATAAATGTATTGATTAAGGGAGATTAGTTTTATATGACCATTATATGATTTATCGACTAGGGTTCGGAATTTTGAGATATCATGTTTCCCTGGTAGGTAGTTTTGTTTTGATGGACAATTTTTATTAATCCTAAATTACATGACATAATTTAAATTTTGTGATTTAAATAAAATTCCATGAAATTTATTTCTATTATATTATATAAAACACAATTCAATTGAATTTGGGTATTTGGATTTGAAATTGTATTTTTCTTAGAAATTGGGAAAAATCCCAATTCCAATGAATTGTGGTGTATTTGTGAAATTGATGGAATTATGTGAAATTTAAACTATTATTTTTAAATTGTGAAATTATATTCATGGAGTTGATTTAAAATTTGTATTTATGAAAAAAATTATTAAAATGAATTTTCCGTAAACACTTTGGTTTAATCATGAAAAAAGGAATGATTTGATTAAAAACATTATTTTATTACTTAAATAGAAAATTGGCATGTCTGAAATGGAGAATGGGATGAATTGTATTTTAAGACATATTAAAATAATTTTTCTAATAATTTTTTATTAGGGCACATAAAATAATATGGTAGTTTTTGAGTTATTTAGAAACTACTCTATAATTTACTAAACAAACAATACAACTACAACATTTCACATCCCCAATGGGATGGTGATGAGTATTCCTCAGAGTGTATCGAGGGGATCATCTATATAAATAATGTGATAAAAACTATTTGAGTGTGTGGTTTACCATAGCTAGGAACTATAATTATATCAGGTATGTGATTAACTTGGTTTCTTTTTTTTATTGGGAATATATTTCATTATTTTACACTATTTACATGTCTTATGAATTTTTTTAATCATTTTTATATAAAATTTCCATTAATGATTTTTTTTAATGTATTTCATTCATTTGAAATGTATATCATGAATGGTTTTAATTATTCAATTGAAATGGAATTCCTTTTTATTTAAAATTGAAATTATTATATTGTAATTTAAATGTTTTCAACTATTAATGAATTTTTTGTGAGACTTAATTGTGATATTATCTAACTACCTACCTATACCAACATGTGTTTATAGATTTGATCATTCCATGTTCAATAATGTTTATGGTGTCACATAGCGGTGGAAGTAGCTTTTGATACTTGGGATTCAAGAGTTTTTTCTATTGGTACATGTGTTATTTATATTCTTATTTTATAATACTTTCTTATAGAAATTTATATTTTCATATCTATTATACTTTTGGTACATTTCTCATTGTGATGTTTTCCTTTTTTTTCCTACTGACTTGTTTAACTTTCGTCTATTGTATTTGGGTAAAATTTGTTCCCACATTCATATTATATGTTTCTTAGGGATATTCCCTAGTCTTTTGGAATCAAGAAATACATTTGGGATATGTTAGAGGCATCTTAGTTGTCAGGATATATGGTCCCCCGGGCAGTTTCATGTCAAGTAAATTTTTAGTGTGAAGATTTGAGATTTTTTAAAAAATGAGGATTATTTTTTGGTTAAAACTAATAATATACAGTTATATGTAACAATATATATATATATATATTATGAAAATAATATATATAAAATTATGAATCGAAAATAGTTTCTATTATATTCAAATATAATGAAAATATCAAAATAAATTATTTCAAAACATATATATATTGGATTTTAGAACATAAAATATATAAAAACCATTTATACTACTCATGTAAATCTTGTACAAACCTTGAACCTATGAATTTTGTTTCCAAAATATAATATAAAATATTTAATATGAATTTATTATAATATTTTACTAAATATGATTTATTATATTTTGTTATGATTGATTAGATTGATTTCTCAGTTATATGACCTATAAATTTACTAAATGATTGTGTAATTTTATCGCAACTATATACAAGTCATGATAACATATTCAATATGGTTTTATATCATTGATTATTATAAATATACATATTAAATAAATATAAATGTCTATATTGGAATTAAATGACTGATTTTTATAATAAAAATTCATTATAAAAAAACATTGTGATGAAGCAATTGCCCTAAATTATGTGGAAACGATGAAATAGTTTTTGTGAATGATATATAGTAATCATGTAAATGATTTTAAAAACACTAAAATGGAGATTTATTGTGTCCAAAAGATTATATATATATATATATAATATTATGTATGTTTCAAATACTTATATATGAATTCTATTATTATCTTCATGAGTTTAAAGTAAATGTAAATTAATAGTTTCAAAATGAAATTAATTTTATTTTAAATTAATATGTATAATATTAATTGAAATAATATTACTAAAAAAATCATCATCTCGGATTATCAGTTATGTTTTAAAATACCATCATTAGAGAATTTATGTGATACTAGTCCTTTTATAGAAACATTATTTACCGCAAGATATAAAAATATTGGTCTATTACAATTGTAATCAAAAAAGACATTAAGTTGTTAAAAATAATATATGGGTGAAAAACATAAAATAATTCCAATTTTACTAGATGATATGATTTAATCTATTCCTCTGATTATCTTGAATATATATCAATTTATTAAAATATTTGATTGAATATTAATAATAACTATTTTTATTGACTATATAATTCATTTAGTTCTCCTACATTATCTTCTAAAATATAATATACTATCTTCTATTCCTTACTCATTTTGAGAACAATTTTTCAACAATTTCTTATTTAAATCCTCTCCATGAATCAATTTCCTCATTTTAAATGTCTTATATTTGTAAAAATACGATGAAAATTTACTTTGGAAATTATTTAAAATTCTCAAAAATCATATATTTTTAAATCCCCAAACAAATAACATCACTTCATCCCTCTAGACATCATAGTGGTCTCATATTTGTAAAAATATCATCCCTATCAGTGTAAATTATAAGGAAAATGAAGTTGTTAAAAAAATTATAAATCTCATAATCACATGTTTATTAATTATTTCTTCTTCATAAAACATTAATACACTAATATACCTTGTGATATAATGAAAGTGATAAATTTAATGTCCTATGAAATTATTATACTAATAGATTAACCACAATCCATATACTTCATAAAATATAATAGGAAATAAAATCATTATTCATGTGTACAATGGACTACGACCTCTAAAAAATATATATTTTAGTTTATATAATTACATAACAAAGTTGGTTTTGAGGATGGATTTAATATATATTTATATATAACATATTTTTTTAAATATTACATTTTATTCAATTATATGATATCATCTATTTTTGTTCCCTTTTATCCATTCAAATTTAATAATTTTTTTCATGTCTATCTGTGGATTACTTTGTTCATAAAGTGATGTGATTAAGCATTCCGACATACATTATTTGGGTAAAATAAATATATTTATTTAATTGAATGTATTATACTTATAATATAACCATAATTATAAAATTTTAATGCAATTAATTCCTTTATTTATGTTTTATTAAATATGGATATGTTACACATGCATATATATGACTAACCATCTCAACAAGTGTAACAATTTTCGAATTCCACAACCAAAATTTGGTGTTAGTTTAATAAATATAACTAATTTATAAAAATGATAATTAAATAATTAAAAGTATTTATAATAATATTAAATAATTAACTATTCTTCCATATTCATCCTACCAAGGAAATTTGGACATATGATCTAAATCTCATCAAAATTGTTCAAAAGAATTTAATTGATTATTCAATTGTTTATAAAAAATACAAAATAATAATAAATAGAATAATAATAAAAAAATTAATCTTAACTAAGTAAATAATTATCATCTGTTAATTAGTCCTAGGGATAAAAAACGTATGTGGCATGTTAGACTCGAATTACTATCCAAATTACCAAAAAATCTATTTAATTATTTTAATGGATTTTTTTATTCTTTTTTTCAGTTCATAAATTCCTAATAAATATTATTATAATATTTTTATAGTTATATTTACATTATAATTAAAATTTTATGTCTCGTTTTTCATTTATCAAATAGTTTTCAAATATAATAAATTTAAGGAATGTTTTGACTTTCTTTACCAAAGGAAAATATTAAATATTTATTTTATCCTATATGATGTCAATGGATTCCCGCACCAATATTTCTATATGAAATTTTAATTGATTTATAAAAAACCATTTTATATTACCTCTAAAATCATATATCCCTTCTTTCATGGTATTTTATTTTTGAAAATTAGATTTTAGAAGAAAAGGATATATCAATATCTTAAATTTTTTTAGATATCGAATAAAATGTATATATTTTTTAATTTTATAATATATTTTTAATATTTTATATATTCTATTCATTTTATTTTCCGTCGATATTTTTAATGAATGATTGAGGAGACACATGTTTCACCCATATAATTTTAGTTATGATTACATTATCTAGATAAATATATTGTAAGTTGTTCATATTTGATATTCACAAGTATGGCATATTGTAAGGGTTAATGTTACAGTTTTATAAATATTAAATCCAATGAAATCTATGTGATATTTTAATTATTAGAATGTATTTTTCAAATATCTCTGGTATATCCAAGTGTAATATTCTAGCAGCCCGTACCCGTAGTCCATGATATAGAGCTAATAACATAATCATTACATTTCATGATTTTATACTAATAATGGTTTCCCAATTTTGGCCATCCAAAACAAAACACATAAAAAAAGTATCTTCTAACTTTCTAATATAAGGATATTCTAGGTTTATAGTTTTAGAATATTTGGAGAAACCATTATATAAAAATATTCATGTCTTAAATTTTTCATTTTTCCAAATGTACCCTGATTTTCTATTATATCTATAATTATTTAAAATATTATATAAAAATTCTTACACATGAGCCCTATAATTATAATAGTAATTTATCATATTCAAAATAACCATTGTAAAATAAATCCTAGTAAGGGGGAACTCAAAATCTCAATATTGAAATCATAATCAATAAATATTTGTCTTCATTATTAATTATGTGATTACCATAAGGGATTTATAACATATTTAATTTTTATGAGTATAACATAAGATGGTTAATAAACATTAAAATATTTATAAAAATTAATAAATATTTAATATTATATATGATTCATATATATCTAAAATCATGATACTTTTTAAAATATTCATTGATCGAGGATTCATTATATGCTTATTGTAATAATATAGACAATGAGTTTGTATAAGGGATCATCATCTTCATATAACTCATATAACCACACATACATATGGAATAACTAATAAAATAAATATAAAAGATTATTATATAGAGAAAATAATAATTACCCAATTCATTGTAGAGATTTAATTAACCTACCCATCAATGGTTTATAAAGAAATCACCATCCCATAGATAATAATGTGACCTCCAGTCCTTGGTTTATAAAGAAACAACCCATTCATGGTATATAATTGAAAAAACTAATCATTATATTATATAGGAACAACACTAAATGATAAATAGTATCTAATAAACGTATCATCATTTAGGTATATTAAAATTTTATTTAATCATAAAACACATAAATCAATAATTATTTATTTGATAACATGATATATCTATTAATGAGAAACAGTTTTCATGAAAACACATTTAAAAAATCTTAATCAATGTAGTGAATTATTAAGTAATTTTATCACATGATATCCTCCATGAGGGATGTGTAACATCATGTTATTATTTCACTGATGAATAGAAATACCAATAATATATCATTTAAAATATTCTTGAAAAAAAAACTTACATTGAAATTCAAATTTTTAAACAATATTTTTTAATAATTGGAAATAAATTTTCATTTGATAGAACTTTTTAATCATGTAATGGAATAATAAAATTATATTGTTCTTGTGATAGTGTGAAATTTTTTTCATACATGAATCCCTAAAATAATCATTCAATTTACAACATAAGAAAAATGTATCAGTTTCATAAAACAAACATGTATATCAATTTTAGTGATTTATTAAAATATAAATTTGTTGATAAATAACATTAAACATGCATTTAATATTATTCCCAGTCATTCTTAACATAATTCAAAAAACATGTATATGGAATTAAAAGTTTTTCCATTGAAAAAAGTTAAAACATTTGTACATTTCATAGATAATTTACAACATTATTCTTTATTATCAATGAGAAAAAATTGGTAATAAAATATAAAAATTATGAAAAATATAATAGTATTTTCAAAGTTTAATGTTATTATTAAATATGTATCATATAATTTTCTTAATGTAAATTCTTGAATAAGAAATCTTATTTAAAATGGTAATGAAACATAAACCTATTCCTACTTTGATAACATTTTATTCATAATAGACATGATATAATAACATAAATTATATCTTAAAATATCCAGATAACAAACATATTAATAATCTTACATGTTAATGGGGTGGTATATAAACCTCTTAAACTACGAAATGTGAATAACTGAAACATCTTTCCAATAGAAAGATATTTTTTATAAAAAAAATCCAAAGATCACATCATTGAAATTATAATTAACAAATATTGAAATTATGTGTAAAAAATTAAATCAAAAAAATTTATATGATAAATAAATAAAAATTATAATTTAACATAAAATATTGACATAATATAGTCAATAATTGCAGAGTATCGAAAAATGTATGAAAATTGTTTTATGAAACCATTTACCACTTGGTAACATTCTAGTTAATTCCCCATCGATGAATGAAATTTAATTTAAAAATAAAATACCATGACATATGATGAATACATGATATTAAATATTAATAGATAAACATAAAGACAATATATAATATAATATGTGTTTAATGATAAAATATTCCACAATGAATTTTATTGGGATGAAATCTCGTGGCACATAGTAACAATCATTCCTAATCCACATGGATGGAATATTTCAAAATTTTAATGTAACATGTTACAAATTATGATGGATTAATTATATAGAATTTATAAGACGTATTATATACTCCTCATTAATTAATATATGTGATTAACATAAAAATTATTCCTTAATGAAACGTGATTATGATGATATCTATTACCTTGATTCTAGAAATCTCATTTATGTAGTTTGTTTACCATTAAATATAATTATAACATTAACATGATTTTTTGAGAACCATATCTAATATTATCATTGAATCATAAAAACAATTTTATTTATTTATTTTAATTATAAAAGTAATTATATAATCCTTTATGTCTACATCAGTTAGTTTGAGGATTTTCACTTGATTATTTTGAAATTCCATAGGTTTTTTAATCATTTCAAACGTGATTATTATACCACAGAAAAAAATTCTTTATAAAATTATATTTTATGTTTAAAAATTATAATTATAAAATTATGTTTGTAATATGATGATGATAAATGAATTGTGTAGCAGCCATTAAGAATTTCTATAATCTATTCACATAAGTAAGACATCATTTTTTCAATGAATGTGACGAAAGGATGTTACAAATTATATTATCATTATATAATTATGAATATATTATAAAATCATATTAAATATATTAATTTTCTTCTACATATTATCCTCATTATATGGATATTAAAATCTACTCACATTGTTTCATGGAGGTGGTAGTCCACATTTACAAAAAATATTTTCATTTTAAAGGTATTTAATTGTATGAGAATATATTATATATTAGAGAAACATAATGACAAATATGTTGTTAATTTCTAACCTAAACGATAAAACCATCATAATATCTATCCATGAAATGTGATGATATAAATCTTATTCCATTGAAAAGTGAGGTAGTAGTCCTTTATACACAATAACGATAGATTTAGTTCTAATTTGATGTACCATTTAAATGACTATTGGATATTATGTAAACATAATAACATATTAGTAAAAAAATTCATTTTTTTCATAGTGTTTTTATAATATTTTAATGATGTAAAATAATAAATAAAACTAGAAAATTTCAGTAAAAGATATACATCATCATTGGAATACCTCCTTTCATTACACATTATTTCATTTAATGTTTATTTCCATCCAAAATTACATCATATAGAACATTTGGAGTTATTCATGTAATTTTTTTGTATCTTCAGGTATGATATATAGGTCTCAAAATGGGTGATTATTAAAGGATATGAGTTTTTGTTATTACAAGTTAGGGGAGGAAAAATCATTCATTTTTTTAAAGATTAAATAATATATATTATATACTATTTTTATATAACACCAAGGAGGAAATAATTTAAATATATATTTTGATATGGTATATATAAATTAAACCATTGACATTTAAACAAGTATTGGGTACATTTGAATCCTTTTTACCTAAAAAAATTGATAACTCGTTTTGAACATAATATTGATAACATAAATTTAAATTTTATAACATATAGGTGAGGGAAAATTAAAAAAAATTATCATAAATATAATAATATAATGATTCAAAACATTTAAACCTTTTATATTAGAAAAATGTTCAACACATGGAAGAAATTAATTATACTATAAGAATAAAATATTCCTGGAAATTGTTTTTAAGAAAATAGATTATTTATGGAAAAAATTAATTTGGCCATGAAAACAAGTAAAAAAAGAGATTCAAATAAATTTTTAGGAAGAATATTAAATAGATGATAGTTTTTATACTATTTCTTTGAAAAATAAATTTATTGGATTATTCCAACCATTATATTAACTGAAAATACCCATTTTTTTATTTTTTTTAAAACAATTATCATACCTCCTCAAAATAAATCATGGGTTACCAAATTCAAATTAATGTAATTAAATACATTAATTTATTTAATAATAAAATTAATGTATATAAACACTAATCTAATTGGATAAATGTCTATGATTTTGTAATTTTAACCCTTATCTCGTTATATTAACCTCAGGTAAATTTTTTCCCTCGATTATGGTTATTTTTTTTTCTATTTATATTAATCATTATAAACAAAAATTAATTTGAAACTATAAAATTATATTAATTATCTTGATTGAAAATATGGAATCATTTTTATAAAATTAAATTTATAGAAGTATAGGATTTTAATTTTCCACTAATCCCATAAAATGTGATGAAAAATAAAATTTTAGAAAAATTTACTTTCATGTATATAATTTAATAATACTTGAATAAAGTATAATTTATATTATAATGAAATTTATTTGATTATTTTCAATTAAAATTAACATATTTATTATAAAATTTTTTCCAAAATATAATGATAATTTTTAGGTAAATGAATATTAGATACATTTTTCAGTTAAAATTTTTATTTTAATAGTTTTACGAAAAATAAAACATTTCCACAAATTCTAAAAAATTATTCCAAAGTTAAATTTCATATGATAATTTCAAAATATATGATAATTTTTTCTTATATATTTTCTATATTTTATGAAGAGTGAGTATTATATTCTCTCAGAATAATTTGTAATTAAATTTTAGGAAAACATATTTTTGATGTATAAGATAACATCGATGTAAAATGTGATCTTAGTTATAAAGAACTAATCAATAGATTTATGTTGTGTTATAAATTATATATATATTATTTTATATAATAATATTCATAACATCAAAATTTACATCGTTCATATAGTTATAAAATTAATATTTTAATATTTAATTGTTTATTTAAGCTCTGTGTTTTATATTGTATACCCTATAAAACCAATTGTTATTTTAAAATTAAGTGGGTGTTACATTATATAAGGAATTAATAAATTATATCCCTACAATTTTATCTATATCATTGTAGTCAGGGATTTGATTTTTCAAAATATCATTATTGAGGTCACTCATTATAAAAATGGAAAAAATATCCTCTTGGTAAGAAATAAAGGGAAATATGAAATTAAACAAAAATAAAAAATAAATAGGTCTAAAGATATTAGAAGATTAAATTGATGTAATGATATTTATATGGATGAAATTTAATTTCCGTGTAAATATAGAGATTCCCTGATATCATTGATTTCATGAATGTGAATAATGATTAGACTATCAAAGATCACAAAACCATAAATTAATTAGCTTTATAAAATATCATTATTTCATAAAAAAAGAAGGTAAATATATAACATTATCATTTATGGATCTATTTTATAGATATTAGTAATTCTTTTTCCTTTTAGTCTATAAAACTAAATATTCGTTTTGGATAAGTAAAATGTAATCATTTAAATTACATCGAAAAAACTCATCATTTAATAAAAATTATTAGTATTTATGATGAATTATTCATTCCTAAATGAATAAAAATATTTCTAATAGATATTTTAGTTACACAAGTATAAAAATATTTTTCTCTTACGACTATATGCTACGAAAATCCAAAATGCATACCACCTGTTATGATAACTCGAAAAATGAATAATCCTTCATAAATGAAATAGAAGATAAATTTCCAAATATTCAATGATTAATATTATAGTTTAACATATATCCATTCAAATATAAATATCCTTAAACATATTCAAAATATTATAATCTATGTTATAAATAAAACCATAGAAATATTTGGTCACGTCTTATTTCAAGTTAATTTATCATTTATCTCAAATCAACATTAATAAATACTAATGAAATCTACCCAAAATTTATATTTCCTAATAATATAATCTCAATGATATGGAAATAAATTCCCCAAATAACCCTAATCACCATAAAGATACATTATAATTATATATCATTCGAAAAAAATTAACCATTATTCCTCCTAAAACCCATAATAACATAAACATTAAATATTTTTCTAGCACAAACTTTTTACCATTACATTCATATTATTTTTGAGAATATATAACTGAGTTATTCTAATATATCCCATCATGTTAACCCTAAGTGTTAAAAATACCTAATCCAAATAAAAAACATTCAAAAATAATATTAATGACATTAAAATATTGTCACTTATAACCTAAAATTGGGTGTCTGGTCCTTTGAAATTATGATCAACCCTTGGTACTTAAATCTAATATAGAATACAAATATTATAAATTAATTTCCCATCATAAAAATATTAATCTCTATTGTTTTATAAATCGCTTCTATGATACAAACTATAATATCATTAACTTACACACCCAGTTACAGTGACAGACAAATGGTTTCCTATTTTTGAATTGAAAACAATTAATATAAACCAATATATCACTCCAAAACATAAAAAATCAATAATAAATGGTTTATATTTTACATAAAATTTAATATTTTAGAATTATATTTTTTTGGTGTTAGAAAATCTCTTATATAAAAATACCCATCCCCTCATGTAATTTTTTTTTTAAAATATACCCCCTTTTTTATTACTAATTATTTATTCAACATAACCCATATAATTATCCAAACTAGAATCCATTATAAAAATATATGTTAATAGAATTATTATTAACCAAGGGAAAATGAAATATAATAATGGATACATAATACACTCAATTAAAGATATAATAAGAATTAATCATTGAATTCTAGAGGTGATCATTATTTGAGAATAATGGTCGGATTACATTATCAAAATAGATAAGTATTACATAATAGGATTCACCCCAAATTAAAAATGGATCATAAAACCATGGAAATTACATAAAGATATATCATGACAAAATAAACGTATAATCCAACAATCAGAGCCATTTGAAATGAAATTAATCAATCATTCATTGAAAAATCATTTAATGTATATCAAAAATATATTTGTATCAGATACCATTGTGCATATATCACTATTATGATAAATTTAATAGGTTTAAAAAATAATTTAGTCAAATTACTGCCTAATAATCTAGACAAAATGATCATTAATGAATTTATTAGAGAGATATAGTGGACCCACTCAGATATGGATTATAATGAAACAAACTGTCCTATGTTTGTAATTGAACCAACTGTCATTTGATTATAATGCAACGACCCTTCCATGGATTATAATTACACAACCTTTAGCCCCCTAATTTATGGTGAGTAACCATTTTGTTATTCTTAATATATTTATAATGTATATGTGTAAATTTTATGAGAGTTAAGATTTTTTAATTGTGTTTTGGGGCTAAATTGAACGTAAACAGGCGTTGCATGGTTTTTCAAGACCTTGAAACAGCCTACGAGAAATTGTGTGGTTAGGGAAACATAAGGGAGTAGGTTCACCTTAGTTATAGCATGGTTTCAGAGACCATGTAATGAGAACATACGAAGGTTCAACATTGAGAAATTATCAAATGCACGGTTAGCACACTGTTTGACTAACTATGTTCGGGTCAAATCTGCCTCTTTAAAAATTAGCTTTGGTTTGACCAAAATATTTAAGGCCCCATCCCTACTCATATGAGTCCATAGTTAAAGATTTTTCTTCTTCAAATTCCACATAATATTCTTTCATAGATCCTATATTGATCTTATGTATTTACGTGGTGATTAAAAGATATTTCTCTCGATAATTCATCATTTTTTATCATTCTTCATTATTTCGATAGATCCACCTAACACATTCTCTCTATTTTTTAAGATCTATTACCAATGTGGGTAGATATATTATTTGGATACCATATAAGTCTAAATTTGAGTTTTTTATGGTATGGAAAGAGATAGAAGGTGATTTATTGGATTTCTTAACCTAATTTTGTTGACTTTGTTGATATATTTATGGTTTTCATCGAAACTCTTGAAATATGTGTCTTGAAATTTTAATCCAATTTCAATGATTTATTGGATTATTTTAAAAATTATTGAGTTTCATGAAATTGATTATGAGATTTTTGTTCAATACTAGGTATAGATCTTGTTCAGTGATGATATATGGGTTTTGGTGAAAGTCTGAAATTTGTGGAAATTGTTCAGTGGTGTGATATAATTTCATGATATTTAAATAGATATTTTGATATATCATTTTTATAGACAAGTTAAATTGTTCGTTGGAAAATGGGTTTTCAATAAATTATTTATTTATTGAAATGATTATTGAAAATGGTTTTTAGAAATACATTTAGGAATACTTGTGTCTGTATTAATATTTCATTTAAAAGGTTTAGTTGATATGTCAAATTGTGGTCATTGTAAAATGTGTAATAAAACATGGAGAATAATTATCATGTAATGACATGGTTGATAGTGGAGGGTCCTCTTGGGAGTATGGAATTGTCATAACAAAGTATACTTGGTTGGTGTAGTAAATATGTGATGTTTATTGGTTATGTTTAGTGGAATATGTGGAATGGTTATATTGATTTTCATATAAATTTTTGGGAAAATATATTACTAGAAAATTTTTGGTATAACACTTGTGTATATTTAGTTATAAACAATTTTAAAAGTTGATTATATTTAGTTATGAAATGTTTCAGAAAATTTATTATGTAAAGGATTCTATCTCTTATATCCTAGTGTCATGGGTAGATAATTAATTGGGGAAATCTTACTGAGTTTCATTACCCACCCCTATATTGGAACTTTGGTTCTTTTAAAGATGAAATCAATCAGAAAATGGGAAATGGTAAATTCTCATATATTTATCACAAATTTCTGATATTTCGATCTTCTAAAGAATATAAACTTGTGGTAATCATAGAGTATTATTAGTTTATCATCCATTATTTACATTGAAAATGTGGTCTTATTTTGTCGAACATTAATCAAGAATGTTTTTTATATAAAAAATGTTGACTAGTTTTCCATGGTTTCCATGAATCATTTTTTGTGTGTTTTGATATGTTTTGTTGTTTTGTTGCTTTATTTTTAAATTTAAAATCATCCCAGAGATGTATTTATATATTTCAGAATTTATTTATGGAATTTGGTGTCTGGGGGATGTATTTTATGGAAATTTATCAATCATCCATCCTTCTACAGACAATGATGAGAAGGTGGGATGGTATAAAAAGTTTCATATTTGTTCGTTCCGAAGTCCTATATGAGAAAAATGGTATCATATTTTTCCTTTCATTGTGGAGAAAGTATTAAATAGTTTTCCTGGTCTTGGAATTAAATTAATTATGATCTATTACATGGGATTGAATGATAAAAGGAATTAGGATTTTTGGGAATTGATATATAGAGATTAATAAGATGTAGCTATCCTTTTTAGGAAAAAAATTATGTTCGAAGGGAGTTGTGAATATAACGACATCACATACACTTATAAGATATAAGAATATAATAATCATTTGTATATCCAATGATATAATCATGAAATTATTTATAGGGATAACAACCTTCTAGGATTTCATATTTCATTTTGAGTTATGATAAAGTTTTGGGTATACAATGGTTATTTTTGAAAAATGATGCATTTTTCTTCTAACAATTGACATTTAAAAGAGTATTGTTGGTGTATATGGATAATGGGTTGACTTTACAAATCTATTTTAAGTTTTTAAAAGGTTTTTTAACATGAAAATATGGTTGACATAGGGAGTGAAATGCAGTGATAATTTATGTGGTAGAATTTGAAATACCAACGCTTTATTTTATAAAGAGTATGACTAATAGAGTTTGGGGTTTTTTATAAATTCCACCCAATTGGTGTCATAAAAATGAACTAGAATAAACCATAGAGAATTCGTTTTCACCTGATAAATATTTGAACCAAAGCTAGTTCATATTATTTTTCACGCATTTCATGTTTGGACACAATGAACCAGAGGGATTCACGAAGGTAGGTGAATATTTTTTTCTAGTTCTAGAAGCATAATACCCCCATATTCCATGGTGATTTTGACCTAGAAAATTCTGAGGTGTAGATGAATAAAATGAAATGTATATTTGATTTCATCAGTTATCCTACCAAGCTAAAAGTAACATTGGGAAAGTATATGATTGGGGATCTTCCATGATGGTGATGTGATATAGTGGTTCATGATCGAGTAGATTGAGGCCTTAGTTTGAAAGATTTTGATGAATTTTCAACACAAAATTCAATCCTCTCACAATATCAAGACTAAAAGTATGAAATACTTATTTTTACTAAAGAAGTAAAATATATATGTCAATAGGTGAACAATAAAATTCAAGAAATTAGTGAACTTTTCACCTGAGGTTTCTACTAGTTCAACCTTGATGAAACAAAAAATTGAATCAGCGATGAGAAAATAGATTTGGTTGATGATATTAGTCCTCTGTATTTCAAAATACATATAGATGGATAATAGAGAAATAATGGATAAATAGAAAATATTTTAAGCAAGGGGGATGTTTCATGATACCAAGGGGAAATTGTGGAAAATCAAATGTTGGTAGAACTAAGGAGAGGGACACCTACTTCAATCCATGGAGTGGAAATCTAAATCAAAGAGATCGATCAATAAACCTTACTCCCTGACCAACAAGCCATGCTAGAGGATTCCAATGTTATTCTTTTGACATCATGGAGAGATACAGTACATCCCTAAAAATAAAATGCCATAATTAAAATATAATGGGAAATATTTAGGGCTACTTTTGTTGATCTCTTATGTCGGGTTGTTGAGACACATCTCAGGGGTCACAAGAGGTGTATGCTTCAACCTAGAGATAACATCATAGAAAAAAATTTCAATAGAATAGATCTATCCATGTTGATTATAGTAATACCATGGCTTTTTAGAAACAAAAATAATAGTAAGGTAAAAAGAAGATGAGTTTAAAAAAGAATAATTTATGTGGAGATAAAAAGATGATTGTTGATGATCGTATATGACTATACATGGTGATAGGTATGATTATTTTGAATTCTACCCTTTTCTAAGTGTTTTTTGATACTAGTGCATTGAATTCCATTAATTCTTCTTGTGCTGTTGATTTTATATGCTTAAAACATGAGATGATTTTTTCTATGAAAAAACATAAAACACTAATTGTTCAAAGATAATGTTGAGATTGTTTATGCATAACATGTTTTGTAACAGTTGATGGATATGTTCTGCAATGGGTCCTCTTGATGATACAGATGGTCATATATGATGTAATCATGTGTATAGATTAGCTGAAAACATTCAAGGCTCGCATGAACTATTATAGATGAACAAATAGTTTCACATCTAAGGATGTCATTGATAATATATTAAGTGGAAAAATGGTTGTAAAGACAGGTGAAATAGATTTATTAGCACCAGTTTTCTAAAAAATATCTTACCATTTTACGGTGTTATCATTGGAATCATTGGAATAAATAGTGGGTAAATTTTTTCCATTAGTCATGGATCAATTTCAATATTTTTTCCCAATAACTTATCTGGGTTACGACCTATATGGGAAGTAGAGTTTACAATTGGTCTATATTTGGGGATTAGTCAGATTTAACTTCCTTCTTTTATTATGGAAGCAATAAATTTAAGCAAGAAGAATGTGCAATTAAAATATATTGAAATGAGGGGTCCATATGATGAAGAACATCTCTATGTGGAGAAATAGTCTTGTTCATTAAGAAATAAGAAGGAATATAATGTTGTTAGTTGATTATAACACGATTAATCATGTTATTATAAATAATAGTTATCCACTTCCACATATCGATGATATTTTTGATCTATTATGGGGAGCTCAGTGGTTCTCAAAAGATGAATTGTGATCCATATAGAATTAATTGGATATTCAAAATGATGATATTCTAAAAAAATAACATTTAGAAGAATATATGTTCTATATGAATTTGTGGTAGTGCCTTTCAGTTTTAAAATTGAACTCACCATAATTATGGAAATGTTGAAATGGATATTTTAGATATATTTGGATTCTGTTTTTAGGATGTTTATGTTTGAAATACTAGTTTATTCAAGGAAAAGGTATCAACATTAGCAACACAAGGAAATAGCGTTTGGAATCATGAGATATTTATTTTCTAGTTTTCCAAACTATAAATGATTGGTTTTTTAAACAACAAGTACACTTTCTAGCCATAATAATTTAAAAATAATGTGTTTATGATATTCCAGAAAAGATATGATCTATTATATATTATCCTCACATGATGTGCAACTTTGATATCCTAATTTTTGTATGCCTCAATAGTTAGCAATAATGCATTTTCAGGACATATCATGATTTGTTTCAACTATAAGTGCTTTGAAAAAGAGAACTGTCCATTCAAATGGAACGAGGAATGGAAAAAGTGTTCCAAAAGATGAAATTTCATCTTAAATAATCACCTATCTTGATATTTTTAGAATCAGGATAGGGTATGAGGTGTATTGTGATGCTTCAGGATCATGGTTGGGACGTGGTGTTATGGAAGGATATCATGTTGTTTCCAATAGATCAATGTTGTTTAGAGTGCATGATAAGAATTAAGAGATGCATTATTTGATGTTAGTTATAATAATCCATTATTTAATGACATGGAGTCATTATCGCTTTTGTTATAATTTTATTATGTTCACTTATTATAAGATCTTGAATCAAATTTTCTCACAAAAATATTTGAATCTGAGTAAAAGGAAATGGATGGAGTATATCCACATGTTTGACATTGGCATAGAGTTTACGTTAGGGAAATTAAATATAGTGGAAGATATAATATGTAGAAAGTCATTTTCTCAGCTAGAGAAATATGCTTCAGATGAGTGGCATTTGATGTCATTCCTAGCTGACATGCATTAGAAATGTAAGGACTGAGATGTTGTTTCAGTATTCTTTTCAATTTTTCGTGGTTCCTCATGTGCTAAAGATGGTAAAATAGGAACATATGTCTGATGCATAATGTGATTCAATGAGTTCTAATACCAATTTTAGGGATATAATTGAGGGATTGGAACAAGAATTGAGTCTAGTGTCGTGGTTCCGAAATCAGATTTTTTTACCTATGTCTTGTCAGGAAAAACATAATAAATATTACCATCATCTGAAAATGTCCATCCATATGGGAATACACAAAATGTATATTGCATTTAAAGCATTTGTTATAGTGGATAGTCTGAAATGAAAGTTGTATGAGTTTGTTTCAATGTGCATAAATTAATATAATGTTAAGTCAGGGCATCGTTGAAAATTATGTATATTGAATTATATACTTATCCTTATGTTGATATGGGGGCATATATCATTTTATTATTTTAATGGTATCCAAATAATATTTCGGAAACATGATAGTATATGGGTTATGGTGGATCAACTCACAGAGACGGCTCATTTCATCCATTTTTTTAAACTCATAAGGTGGAAGATCTATCCATAATATATATCCAATAAGTGGAAAAGATACATGGAATACCAGTTTCAATAGTTCTAGATAGAGATATGAGGTTGATGTCTTATTTCAAGAAATCCTTACCAAAAAACCTTGGAAAACCGTTGACTATTAGCATAGATTATCTTCCTTATATAGAAGGAAAATATGAAATAATGATACAAACATTTGAAAAAAATTTGTTATTTTGGGTAATATATTTTGTTATCTCATGGGAAGATCATTTTCCATTAGTAGAGTCCATGTATAATAATATCTATCAGGACAAGATATATATGGCTCTTTCTGAATATTTTTTGTGAACTATTTTTGTTCTCCACAATATTGTGTCGAAATAGGTGAAACATATCTATCTGGAATGAGAATTTTCCATGAATCACGTTAGATAATCAATTTGATCATAAAACATATAAATATGTCTTAGAGTTTTCAAAAATATTATGTGGATCATCATTTATGGCCGTTTGTTTCACGGGGAGTGACAATGTATTCATGAGGACCTATCTAAGGATTGGACATCATCATTTTGTGATGTAGGAAATGTTAACTATTAGATACATTTCCCCTTTTGAGATACCAGACCACATAGGATAAGTGTAATATCTGTTGGAATTTCCACAATGATTCAGTGTGATGCATAATTTCTTTCATATATAATAGTTGAAATAGTATCAACCAGATCCTGACCATGTGATCATATCAGATCACATTGACTTAGATACACATGCATCATCAGTATATTTTGTGTCTATATTGTTGATAGGAATAATAATGTCATTATTTTAAATGAATCAGTATAGTGAGGGTTTAATGGAAACATGGTATGATTTCGGAAAAGACTTAGTAACATTAGAATGAAATGAAAGAGCAATGGAGATAACTCTTTTTTGGGATGTAAAGTCCAATAGTGGAGATAATGTGGAAACACTAATATAGGGTATGTATCCATTCTTTAATGATATTTATGTTTCTACATTATAATGGTGAATTTTGGAAGATATTTATTATCTTTATTTATGTTTTATGGGATATAGATAAGGCAAATTGGTGGCACACAATTTTTCCAAACCGTACAAAAACATTGGAGGAACACTATGGTTTTGAAATTTTAAGGCAGTGGATTTGGAATAGTTGTACCATAGTTTCAGAGACATTTCATGGAGACCAAGTGAAAGATCATCTTTATGGATGTATCTAATTTGTGGTTATTGCATTATTTTTCTAATCGTGCGACTAAACCATATGCGGGTTAAACCACCTAAATAAAAAGTGGATATATGTCATCCATTTTATATAATTTCCCATTCTTCACCCCATGGATCCATAAATAGGGTTTTTTTCTAAATAGATCATGGTTGTATCATTCATTGATCTGAAGGAGATCTAAAGGCATCCCATGGTGATTAAATGTCTATTTCTTCATGTAAGTCATCATTCTTGATCATTTGTGATGATTTCCATGATATACATCACACCTCTTATATTCTAAGATCAATTCCTGATGTAGTTATATCAAAGTATTTGGATCCAAAATAAGACTATATTTTGTTTTTTAATGGTAGTGGAAGAGATATAAGGTGAGTTTATGGATGTTTCAAACCATTTTTGTGACATTCTTCCTCTGTGTATCATTTTATCCAAAACTCTTTATGTAAGTGGCATCACTCTAATATACTATTTCATGAATTTATTGGTATAGTCTCAAATTAATTGAGATTAATGTAATTTATTATGTAAGTTTTGAGAAAAACATGATCGAAATCATTTTTATTGATGATATATAATTATTGTGAAATTGTGAAATTTGTGGAAATAGGTTTATAATGAGATATAATTTCATGATTTACCATGGTTATTTTAGAATATGTCATTGATGGATTCTTCAAATTGTTTATTAGAATATGGTTTTTCATTAAAAATTGTTTTATTGAAATGATTTTTGAATGTTTGTTTTGGAAATTATGATTGGAATACTTGTTTGTGTGTTCACATTTCATTTACAAGGGTTTGTTGAAATATGGCCTTGTGCTCAGTGCCAACTGTGTTGTGTAACATGGGAAAAAATTTCCTGTTATGACATTGATGATCAAAGAGATACCCCTTATAAGTATGGAACTATCATAATAAATCATGCATGTATGTAGGTGTGAATATGTGGTGTGGATTGGTTATTCCATGTGTAACTTCTACAATTAGATTAAAGCATGGATTGGTCATTTTTTTTGAAATATCTTGTTGTAAAATTATTGATATAAAAATTGTGTTTATTGAGTTCTAAACAATTTTAGATTCTGATAATATTTATTTATAAAAGTATTTGGTGATTATTTTTATATAAATGATTCTAAGTCTTCTATACAAGTGGTTTTATTAGTGATTTCCTTAGGGAAAAGCTACCGATCTTTATTAGTCACCAATGCTTTGGAACATTGGTGATTTTTCAAATTTCATCTAATGTGGCTTGGGAAAATGTAAAATCTCATTTTTTTGGAACGAATTTGTGAAACATGGGTTGTTCGTTGATTTTGGAACAATGAAGATATGGATCATGGAATCTTGTGGTCGTCTTGGAGTATTATTAGTTTATCTTCCACTATTTACATTGATATTGCGGACATCAGCTGTAGAAATTTATTTGATAATGTTTTTGATATAAAAAATTTTGAGTTACCTTGTATGGTTATCATGCATTATATAGTGGTATGTTTCATTATTTTTTGTTTGTTAGAGGACTTATTCATTATGGTTAAACAATAGACCACAATTATTGAACCCCTTTGGCATTTATTAACAATAATTTCATCATGGGAATGTAGCTTAAGGAAAAGTAGAATTCCTCCCACCATCTCAAGACAATGAGGAGAAGGATAGATGTTACACTACCCATCGTGATAAAACATTTCCATGAACCATAACATGAATAATATATATATATATACAATTATATTATAAAACTCATAGACTCAACCATTAATCAATTCATATCGTGATTATCCCATGGAAGATAATTGTGTTCTATTTACAAATATTTGAATAAATCATAATACATCATGAAAATAAATAAGGATGGGATTATTATATCATAACCATGATACATCATAAATAATATAATTATTTTATTTCATTAATGGATATAAATACTATTAAAATATAATTAAAAAATTTAAAGGAAAATGAACATATTAATTTTAAATTCATATTTAAAAAATAAATAAATTTACCAAATATATGGAAAAAACTCCTCTAAAAAGAACTATTTAATATTTTAATGGTAGATTAAAATAATATTTCAATTATAATTTCAAGAAAATTCATTCACTCCGTATTCATTAAAACAAATATTCAATTCACACAAACAGTAATATGTACATTGGATAGAAAATAATAAGAAGATTATTTTCTATAATTTTTATTAAATATAAAACAAGGTAAAATGAAATTAATAATTTATTTATAAATTTTCATAAACATTCAAGAAATCATTTTAGAATAAAAGATAATGTGATAAAAAAATTTACTACAAAAATTGAGAAATAATTTGAGATTACATCAAAAAAATTAAAGATTAATTATTTGTTCCAATGGGAATAAATTGAACTATAACATAATAATATGAGAAATAAAAAGTGGGTGACTAATATTAATCATTTTATAGCATAAAGATCATTTAATTTCCTCAATTTATGTTTAATCATAAAAGGACATGATTAAAATTTGATTGATATATAATACTCTTACCACATTGGTTGTTTTCGAATCATCGGCCCCATGAAAAAATGGCATCAATTTAATGATTTAATATCATTAAAATAATAATATTCTTGATATAAAATTTTTTATAGGTAGTTTATACATTTTACAATTGAAGATATTTTCATTAGATAAACATATTATCTAAAAAAGTTAATTTGAGAAAAATAACCTTTATAATGACAAATACATTAAAATGGGAGTTACTGAATACACTGACTGTGTATGGTAGATATTAATCCAAAAAAACAAATATAAATAGATCATAAATAAAAAAAATCCTATTAGAAACATAATTTTCAAGTAATATAATGTTTTATACTAATGAATTACCCAATGAATGGAAATTTAGTTATGAAACCATGTACCATAAAGAAATTGAAAATTTCAATTTAAATTGTTGAATCAATTTTAATTGAAGCAAAAAATATCATTAGGTAAGAGTGGCTGATAATTTAACATATATATAGAGAATCATATACAGAATATATTATTAATTTTGTGTGTATTATTAAAATATTCCATAATGGAGTGTAATTGTAGTGAAATCCATTACCACTTGGAACTTTTCAATTAAAATACCATAGTATTAAATACTGATATTTAAAAATAAAATACCATGACGTATAATGGAAGGTTTATATAATTTGTAAAAGGTTATTATATACAGCACTATATTGGAGATTGGTACATAACTATATAAACACTTACCCTAGTAACCCTTAGCCAGAGTAAACATTATTAAATTAATTAACAATTCAAAGGATGTCACAATATAATATCAATTAGTTTAATGTTTTTGAACAAATATATTTTTATGTGATTTCCTATTTAAATATGATATAGTAAATACAAAGATCTAGAAAACAATTTTTTCATTATTAAATTTATTCATAAAATATTTCATTATATCATGGGGAAAATAAAATAGTATACAGTGATCTATGTTGAATAGATAGGTTTACATAAAATATTATCTATCATGATTCAACAATTAATAATCAATATATAGATGTAAAAAATGAAACACCTTCCATTTAACATGGGAAATGAGAATAAAATGAATCTATTAATATTATTATTACTGTAATATCATTTATAACAACAACTATATTCTCAATGATGGAATTGATTAATATATGAATTAATGATCTCAAAATTAATCATATGTACACTATAAAAGCCTTATACTATGATAGTTTAATTAATCTGATGGTATAAAATGTAACCCAATTTAATTTGGGAAAAAAATTATCTCATGATACTTATTGATGAATTGTTATGTTATCAATAATAAGGCCCCACCCAACAATACTTTTCCTACAAATTCCTTGTATATTGAATGATAAATTTAATCCTTTAATAATATTTTTTATAAAAATAGCTTTATTTATTAAATATTATAGATTTATCACGATTTTCCCCATTCAATCAAATATCTATCATAGTAAGACACCATATGTAGAATTCATATATTTTTTATGAATTAATCTAATACATGATGGATATTTAATAGAATTGTAAATTAGAAAGAAAAATCATTATAATAATGTGAATGATTCGATATACTATTAATTAAAGCTAAACCATTAACTCATTAGAAATATGGAATTTTTTTGAAAAATATTTCCAATGGATAAAAATGGAAAATATAAGAAAACACTATCATATGATTTCATGAAATAGTTTTCATTATAAAATAATTTAAATTTGTAATATTAATTAAAATGTAATACATAATTGTTTTAGAGGTTGAAAAATATGACAATTTTATATATGTTAAAAATATTTATTATATATTTTTGTAAAGTAATTGGGAAAATACTATTTCAATAAATTATTTTAACGATTACATTAAATCAATCTAAAAATTCACAAAACACATATACATTAATTAATAAATCATTTGACTTAATAAAAAATATATTGGAGAAATAATTTTTATAAATATTTACAATTTTTAAAATTATACATTGTCAAAATAGTAATAAGATTTCATTTTCATTTAATAATTTGTTTTTTGATTCTTGTGCCAAACAATGGAAATTTTTAATGAAAATATGGATTCTAATTAAAAGAGTAAATGTGAATTGTAACAATTATTATTTCTGATAAATATATTTTCATGAGGAATATATCAAATGTTCATTATATAGACTAAATAGAAATAAAATAATTTATAATACCAATATGTTTCTATGGAATAGAAATTGAGTCAATATACATGTAATGATCATATATTTAGATTAAAAATTAATAAATCATGTAATTATGATTAAAACATATAGATCCAAACAAAAATAGGTGAAATAAAATAATGTAATCAATGTTAATGTAACATATATTAATTGAATAACATTATAAATAAAATTGTTTTTTAAATCAATGAATTAAAATTCATCAATGAAACCCCTTACCTGATTTTATAATTTTCTTATATTTTCCCTTACCCCCAAGATAATATTTTAATTTATTATACTTGCATAAAAAAAATTCATATATATTGTATTAGATATGTTTCGTTTATTAAATTACATCATCCATTTTTCAAAAAAAATTTATTATATTGTGTGTTAAAATCAATATTATTCATGTATATTTTAATTCAGTAGTCTAATAATTCCATAATTATTATTGTTCAATGATACATATTATGTATCTAACTATAAAAATATTGTATATATTCACATTATATATACATAAAGTAACCCATAAAAGTATATAAAATAAATTTAATGAAACCATTCCTAGAGATGGAAGGCCATACATACTCTTCATCATTATGCAAACTTCATGGTGAACAAAATGAAAGAAATGTTATTAATAATAAACAATTATATTATTATTATAATATTTTGTATATCATATATGTTAATTAAATATATCCTTATTACCATTCAAAAAATGTGTAGATGAAAAATGGTTCAAATCACTTGGAGGAGGTTGTCCACAAGTACGTCTGAGAAACATTATCATTTTGTAATGGATTGGATAGAAAAAATGGGTATGTGACATTAATAGTTTTGAAAATTTAATATATAATAAATTTTAAATGTATTAATTAGTTCCATATTTGTAACCATATAAATAAAATTGTGATGAAATTCAATTATATCGATTCTTGGAGATGATAAGATGTACATATTCACAAGCATTGTTTCTGCATTTTGTAGGTTAGAAACAGATTAAATTAATGGTAAAATAATCAAAAAAATTTAAATATTATTATAATACATGATTTGTTAATTTTTTTATTATTAAAACACATAAAGTTGATGTAGAGAATGAAATAGATATTAAAGATTCAATAAATATGATTACCTCTTATTCATTAGTTATACATTACATATCCTATTATTGGGCCTTGGGATTGTATTACAATATGAAAATAAAAGAACGAACAAGGATAATGATGGTTAAAAGAGTATTGGGTAGATTTTGGTTAAGATATATAGCTCAATGTGGTTTAAATGATTCATAAAATGTGGGTGCATTTAGAATTTAGTGGAGTTTTATTCATGGAATTTTGTAGATTATTAAATTAATATAAAAAAGTTTCATATTTAATTTTCTAGAAATTAATATAATATAAATATAGGATGTGAATTATTTTAAATAAACTAATATAATACTAGTTTGAGTAGCTTTGGGTATATTTAAATCCTGATCATTTAGTTTTAAACCCCCTGATAACGTGTTAATGATTACCACTTTATTTCAATTGTCTTACACATTAAGGTTCAGGAATGTTACTATATGATAATGAGTTACAAATAAATGGAATAGGGAAGATCTTTTCAACCATATCAAAAACCCATTGAAAATGACTGGTATTTTATAAATTTTAAATCGTGTAATAAAATGAAATATATGATAATATTTTATTAATGAAATATGTTCACTAATGAATTAATATATAATTAATAGCATCAGAAATAATTTGAAATTTTAATCTAATCATTTCACAAATCATTATAGTCATTTTTTTAAAAAAAATTAGGAGCATCGTAATTAATAACAAATATGTTATTATTAATCTATTTAAAATCATATATTTTTTTTTCTATTAATATTTTAAATACATTATAAGAATCATGTAATAATTTAAATTAATTATTTAAGAAAATTTTTTTTAACAAAAACATGAGAAAAAAAATTAATAAATATTTTAAATTATAATTTTGAAAAAAATATCCTCTAACTATTTTTATGGAAAAAATTTATATGTTTTGAAGTCAAGAGATTTAATTTTTTTATTAATAAATTCTTTAATAAATATATTGGTCATAATTGTAGAATGTAAGGTTTTATAGAAATTTTAAAGGCTTCTCACATATGATATTAAATATAACTACCTGATTTACCTATTATATGTGTGAAAATGACTACCACGAATATAATTCACAGTGGTCACAAATTAAAAGGAACTATTATCCTATTTTCACCCTGCTCCATGAAAATATATAACTAATTTTATATAAATAAATTCATAGATATGGTCGTAATTTTATTAGATAACATCCAAATCATAGTGAAAATTAGTATTTTTTTTAGAAGAATGATTTTTAATGTCCAAAAATAATCATATACTAAAATTAGTTATAATAATGAATAAAACGTAAGAAAATAGATTATTTATAAAAATATATAGTCAATTTAAATATATTATTAAATTTAATGAATAATTCTGAAATTTTCTATTAAAATTAGTGTTTTATAAATATATATATATATTCCCTACTTGGTAAAAAATCAATTATTGTAGAAAAATCAAAAAATATAATCATAAGATAATATTGCATGGTTAGTTAAAAAATATATATAATATCCATATAGAAATATTTTAATAGGGTATTGTAGATTTTTTAAACATACAGTCTCATGAAATCTATGAGATAATGAATATTCTATAAATAGAAATACATAATTAAATATTGTTATTATGCATTCTATCTCCCTAACATTAATTTCAGCATTGAATGTATGAGATGTTAATTATAAAAAAACTTTTAGTTTTTTCTTTTCAAATACTTCAGTTACGATATTCACATTCAAACTTATAGTTACTTTAAAAACATTATCTTGATGTGTGGAATTTTTCATAGAACACTCTCTCTAAAATCAATAATATCATTAAATTGTTCAATATATAAGATATATTTCTATAGAAGTATGAACATGATGCTTAGTACATCAGAAGGATAAGATATATAAATCATCGTGACAGATATAGTGAAGGAAACATGAATATATGAAGGATTTTGGGAACATCCAATCAATAATATTTCATGCTAATATGATCAATAATTTCTGAGAGAGATATATACATCGGGCTCATATTTCTTTCAATTATAAATCTCACAATTTTATTCCAACTTATATTCATAGTTATACTTTTTCACCGACATCATACCCCAGATCTCACAAATTATTTTCTGCATAAATGTTTTTTTGATTACAACCATAAATTATGTTCTATTTAATGGAACAGAAATTATTTTCCATTTTATAATCTATGCCAAGTATCATTAGATTTCATTCTCCAAATTCATCCCATAATTATAGAGTTATGGACATCATTATAAAAATTTCTCCATAAAGACCCATATAATGGTTTTATTTTATGATATTTTTTAAAGGTAATTCTACAAAAGGAAGGTTATGATAAAAATACATTATAAATCTATATAAGGCTCACTCAGAATTTCTTCTATATTTTTAAGTTTCCTCTTATACTGACCCTAAGTTTGAAGATGATAAGAGGTATTGAAACATTATATCTTATCCGAATATGACTAGAGGATTCTCATAGAAAATTGTTGTATACTTTAGATATAAGTAAGATATAATTTATTGTTTTTCTGAATGAAATATAATAAATTGCATAATTTATAACAAATCATGATGTTAAATTGATAAATATTCTCTATTTGTGATAAAATTCCTTCATTTCTTATGGTGATTGTATAACATACAAATATAATTGTTCCTTTAATATCATTGGGAGTGACATATGATGAAATCTACAATAATGTTTACCCAATACAATTCTAGTAAGGGTAGTGGATGTACCAACCCATTAGAATTGGGTCACCCAACATAACATATTGACATAATATACATTAAGATACATACTATATAATATTCCATACCATTATATCCATGTATTAATATGAATTCATATGATTATAAATCTTTGTACTTCTAAGATGAATTGTAAGTGATGGTATATGAATATCATCCAACATATCCCTTTTTCCTATGTTTTTGATGATATAAAATCTCATTTCATGATCTATCTCATTATTTCATGATCATAGTAGATCTCATGAAATTAATCTCATTCATCAAAAAGTCAACATATTCATTTTCTACCTTATAATTTTTTTAATTGATGGTATGCAGATAATTGTAATTATAAAAATAGGATATATATCTTTCCCCAATATTTTATGGTCCAACATCAAAAAATACAAAAATATTGGTCTCATTTTCCCATTTTCAAGGGAAAACTATAATTATCTTTTCAACATAGAGAATCATCGACCATATTGTCCATGCATGTGGGATAATATATTGAACAGTCAAGATCATTGATCAAATAAAATCAAATTCTATATTCCATATTAAAATATTTGTATTTAAATGTAAACTACATAATTATATTAGAAGTTTAAATATCAAACCATCACATATATTGATATTTTTTCCAAATTTTAAATGAATAAATTTCAACTAGTAGCTCCAAATAAAGAGTCTGTAATTTAAAATTGAATTTTCATCTATTAAGAGGAATATGTTATCACAATATCATTCTACCTGAGGTAGAATCCTAATCCATTCCTTGAAAATTCACTATAGATCGCAAAACCATCGCATCATTAGGATAGTGTCTGTATAGTGATGTTGACCAAACTTCACATCAGTTCTAGGAAATTATATCTTCCTTCTCCACCAGAACATAACCCACTTATATATAACATGGTACTTAGATTATATAGAAGTAATAAATATCTCATAAATAGTACATAATATCAATCTAGTATAAGAAAACTACAGATCTGAGGAATCAGGATTCATTGAGTCCGTTTCGTATAACGATCTGCCATTGAATGATCGACCGATATATACTCACATGAGAATATATGACCGAATAATGAATCTTTGAGAAGAACAAATTCCCATATTGTGAATTTATTATTTCACTTTTCTATCCTCAGGGACATCATCATAATTCTGAATTTTTATTAATGATCTTCATCAAATTTTAAATATTAATAAATATAATATATAATGACTAGCCCAAATATATTTATGTAATCTCTAAATACAATTTAAATTAAATCCATAAATAAAAAAAAGTTAATTTTTAATTCAAAATGGTATTACAAAAAATTTATAACTGAACCACACATGGTTGGAATCCTTCTGTATATCCTCCAGCTTGACATAAATATTATACTATATACATCAATGATAAATCATGGAAAAATATTTATATCCTCATTATTGATAAAACATATCCTCTATATGGGGTAGAGAAAATCTATTCATAATAGTTAACTTTCTATGTTCTCGATAATCAATGAAAAGGTATATTGACCCATTATTCATCATAAAAAAATAGTTGCAACATGGTGAAGAAATAGGTTGAATTAACCACCTAACTAGAATATATTGAATTTTATTCATCAATTATTAACAATCAGTTATGGTCATCTTGTACGGATTCATTGAAATATGTGTAGCACTATGTAAATTTTCTATTCATTACTATCCATTAGGAATCAAGGGAATAATATGAAACTACTCTATAGTGATATTGACAATATCATGTACAATAGGAATATATTAAAATTTGACTGTATCCTCCAACTATAGATGATAAATATCTCCAATGAATACATAATAAAACCCATGTTTTGGATACAATTTCAATTGATATTTCATGATCATCCTCATCCTTATGGAATATCGTATATTTATTTTCATTATTGAATGTAGCTTCAAATCATCATTTATTGATATGGGATATATATAAAGAGTGAAAATACATGGAAAAAATTTCCTCAAATTTTTATATATGATTATAATAAATGTTTATCAGAATATTATATCTTGATATATATATATAGTTGATGATCTATAAATGTTAGATGACTTCATTATACAAAATATAAATCACTACAAAAAACATTAAATCATTGAGGTGGTGATATTATACCATTAAAATATTAGTTATATATTAAGGTGTTTACATATCTATAATCAAATATAATATATTATCTTCTATATTATATGATATTAGTACCTTTTAACACATTTCATGGAACATACACTTCAAAAGTCATAATTAAATCTTCATGACCATCTCTAATTTTCATATTCTATTGTATGATCTAATATTATTTTTGAATATAGTTTGAATAACTAATATCAATTTACAATTGATATAAATTATTTTGATTTCATTCATCAATTTAAATTCATTAAATATCTATATTATAGGTATCTACACACTTGTAAAACACTCTTATGTACTTTAATATTTTCCTAGGATAATACATTCCAAAAAACATACATGATAAAATTTTCATTGTTCTCATCACCAAATTTTTATGTGTCTCACTATCTTAGTAAACATTTGACTATACATTTCCTTTAATTTCATTCAATATATATTATATATAATATTAATTAAATATATTAACCGAAATGATACTATTTAATCATATGGTGAATTTTTTTAGAATCAAGTACTCTTCGTAGACCTATAATAATTTCATAAAGGAAATATTTTATCATGAATTATAGATTGTGTATGAAGTTTGAATCATGATTTGGAAATATTGATATGTTTACCTTGTACCCTACAAATAATTATTCTTCCACCCCCTTTTAACATAATCACTTACACTATATTTTAGGTCATTATTATCTTGGGATGTATTTCTTGAGTAGTATTACATTAAAGGTTATTAATTCAATTATTTCTATTATTTTATCCCCTTTAGTGTTATAGATAAATGAAAAACATTTATTATAATCTCCATTCAAACAATACACTAACATAATTGATTTTTCATTTTCATTACATACCATTTCTAGAAATATCTTTTTAAGAGACAAAATCATGTTATCACCTACAAATGGGGTAGAGTACCAAATAAATGATCAGGTCTTCTATCGCATGATGTGAACTATCATACGTTAATCACACCATAGATCAATAATATTCTCTTTTCATGCAGTTGTATTCATCATAAAATGATTAAAATAAACTAATATATCAAAATTATTCAATGTTACTACACCATTATTAATGGTTTTCTCCAAGATGAAATCAATATATTATCAAAATGTTTTTATAAAAATTCATCTTCTATGAACAATAAAAAAATAATTATACATATTGATTAAACTCATCATCATCATTAATGTTGAATAAAAAATATAAATACGTATTAATGGTAAACATACTTGTTTAATAGATGGTATTACAATAATTATCTTGTTAAATATGTTATAATAAAATAAGTCTATCAAGGATTATACTAAACTTCCATTGATACCAACTAATGAAACACAATCTCTAGTTATTTATTGATGGTTATTACATTATTAATTTGATAAAAGATATCAGTTATCTCACCATAGAGGATCAATCCTTATAGTATTCTTGAATAACCAAAAAAACTTGATTTATAAATTACATTCTTAATTCAAAATTCATATTATAGAAAATTTATTCTCATATCCTAGATATTGTTAATAATAAACTTCATCATGTAATAGGAAATAAAGGGTGATATCATATTCTCAGTATGGGTTATATAAATACTAGAATAAAATAATAAAATAATGAATAATCAGTAATTCATGATAAATAATAGAAACACATTACATTTAATCAACATCATGATCATGGATTTCATCCATGTAAAATAGAAATGTTGTAATGTCTTCGATAATAGAAATTTAATTTTCAAAGATGAATGTAAATAATATTCAATATAATGATCTCATATATCATAATTTCTAAACAGAAAATTCCTTTACCAAATTACTCCATGGGTAGGTATTAACCATGAAAACATTTTATATTGATAACATATTTGTCTCTTGTGATCTGTCGATGCATTTTGGGGACATTTAAAATCATGATCCATTTGTCAACATATGTATCATTCAGTCCTTATATATTTAATTATAAATATAATTTATATAAATATAATTTATCAAAAAATACTCATATTGATTTTATAACAATGATTCACCAAGATTTACCCTAGTCATTTAATCAAATTTCATTGTAAAAAACTATATTTTGAAAGGTTATATTGTTTAATAATGTATAATTTACATAATGTCAATTTAAGGGAAATTATATGTAAAATGAAAAATATCCACAAAAATATGAATTATTCAAGGGAATTTCAATGATCATAAAACCATTAATTCATCAAAAATTTATGTTTTTTATTAAAATAAAATCCTTTGTGGAATATGAAAAATTATTTTAAAAACAATCAAAATCATTCATGAAGGTTTTTAATCATAAAAGAGGGGAAATTTTTAAATGATTCAAAAACATATTAAAATGATTTAATCAGTGGGAGAATCAATTAAAACTATTATTGTTAAAAAAATATTCACTTTGAATTTTATTAAAATATAATGTAGAAAAATAACCCTTGCAGAAAAATATTTAATGGTTCTTTTTATCACTTTTAAATAGATAATAATAAGAGAAAATATCATCATAACATTAGAGTAGTAAAAAATTAATATTTTAATAGTATTTTGAATAATATGGCATATGAAGAAAACTATACTCCATAAAATGGGAAATTATTATTGATTTTCCTTAAATCATTACTTTTCATGATTCAAGAGATACAGATAGGGAGTGATTGAAGAAAATTATGAAATGTATTAAATACGTAATATTTGTTTGAAATAATAATAATAATGAATAAATATGTTTCCATCTAAAATATAATAAAGGTAATGTTTAAACCCCACATTTTAATAAATACTTATTTAATAAAAAATATATATGAATGCATTTAAAATTGAGATTAGTTCCCAAACAAGGATCGTATCATTAGACTATGAAACAATCTATTACGTGACTATGTTTTATAAATTTTGATTAAAAAAACGATATGAAAATATATTATAATATAATAAATTTTCATTTCACACATATTCATGGAATAACGTAATCAATTATGTGGTGGTTTTATACAATAAATTATAAATTATTTATGAAACCATTACAATAGGATGGACATGGATTTTAATCGATCTATCCTCCAATAAAATAAATTTCAATTTATTACACAGATATACCAAAACTATATTCAAATCTAGGATACTATATATGATAAATATTTTAATACACCCATAGTATTTATTAATTTTTTTATTCTTTTGAATATTTTTTATTCCTTTGGTAGATCTTGTTTCAGGAAAAAAATTTCTTCATGAACTATAAACAACATCGGGACACCTTATATTACACATGAATCTCAGTTTTAATAAACCCATGATATAATACTAATACAAGTATTTAGACATCAACTTTATATATTAGGACATTCAACATAATTATTTGAATTGTATTAACAACTTATTAAATATTAACTACTTATTAAATATTAACTACCACTATTTTATATAATCTAAACATATAAATAATACATAACATTAATTATACCATTTATATGTTATGTAAAAACAATTTTCTCAAAAAAAAATTTATCTATTCATTATTTATATCAAACCAATCCAAGATAACTGCAAACCTTGCACCCGACATGACCTATTACATACCTGAAGGGAATTCCCATTCCTCCTAGGTTGGGGATAAAAACATGAGAATAAAATAACACACCATGGGAATTATTTTTCCCATCCCGGATATAGAAAATAGAAAAATATATACATATAAAAAGTATAAATAATCATAAAAAGACATATTTATATAGGATCAATAATTATAAAATGACCGTGGAAACAAAAAAAACCACAAGAGTAGCTTAAAACATATAGATAAAAAACCAAATGGAAAGGATGATGAAAACAAGACACTAATCCATGTGATTGAGTGGAGACCTCCCACCATCTCACCACACTCTAACAAACATATTTAAAATGAAAAATCACCACCTCACTATAGTGCCATACCTTTCCCTGTATCGAAATTCATAAAATGGTCTAGGCACCAACAAAGGGGTTTGCATGGTGTGATCTTATAGAAATAGTAGGATTCGGCCAATGTTATCCATAAAAAATATTTGTATAATAATTAATTTAATCTCATAAGAAATAAAAAATTATATGATATGAAGTAATTATATTATATTTTAATCATGGTAAACATTTCCCTTTTCCATACTTCTAAAACAAAAGTAGGTATATCAATATCAAATAAAATAGTCCATATAATATTTCACAATAATAAAAATGAATAAAATGATAAATAATTATAAATACAACAAGTACATAAAAATTTTATCAACAAACATATAACAACACCATGAAATTCAATAGGATAGGTAGTAGAAAAATCATATCGAAAAACAATGAACAATGAATTGTGGTAACTGAATCCAATTATATACACTCCATGACTATAAATAAATCCTAACATGTGAATCCCAACATCATATACATACCTAGATCTAGTAATCATTAGTCTACGATAAGAGGGACACGTAGAAATTGAACTCCCAAAATGGATGAAGTCTTTAAGATAAACCTTTGACCTAGTAACAATTGTAAATCATGAGCTCATTTTCACAGTCATCTCTATGTTTTTCCAAAACATTTCAAAAACATTTATGATATTAATAATTTAATAAGGTATCTATATCAACTTATTTTTTAGATGTAATTAAATACATTGAAAGTAATCATGTTTCATCCATTTATGAAAAAAACAATGAATATAATTTTAAACCAAAACCATTTATAGAACACATTTAAAATCATACCAATTTCATAATAATTTATTTATAAATAAATTTACAGAAATTGAATAATAATGATTATCAAACATAGGCTATTGAAGGAACCAACAACCTCAAAATGTGGGTCATAGCCACCTGAAACTAGATCCACTAAAAATACTAAATGCTTGGAGGATCCAATAACTCAACCTATAAAAAGATTTGTAATCACATTGTTTATATTTATCAATCCCTATTTGATATTTCAAAATACAATGGATAATAGAGTAATAATTTTTTATAACACTAACCCGATATATCACCCATTGATTGGAATGAGGATCAATTATCGAGAGAATTGATATGGATGTGTTGGAGGGATAACAAAATCATATTGGGAAGGATATTGGTTAAGAGAAAGAGTTAATATAGTTAGAACAAAAAAATTATGGCCACGATTATAAAAATAGTCCTTAGGATTTCACATAATGTGTAACCCAAATACACTTTTTTAATTGATAATTCATATATATGATGGAAGACTCATCACATTTTTATTTAAAATGGATTTAATTTTATTTATGAGTTACATATCATTTCATTCTCTAGCATGGTCGAGAATTATTAGGGTTCATGCAAGAAATTCCAAAAAATATTTAACAAACACATTATGTGTATCCTCCCATTTCTTTCTCGTCCCTACCCATTCAACAAAAAATGAAAACCATGACATGTTTATAAATGTAACTAATAGAATAGTAACAGGATATTACAAACTCCCAACAAAAAATAATTATTTTTTCCCAAAAAATCCTATAAAGAATCCTCCATGAAGAAATATTGATTCCACTTCTCTCTCATCAATTCCTCATAGTCCCACATCTCTTGATAATAAGAAATGTGATTCCATATCACATAAAACAATGGTATCATCATCGTTCGAAGTATCTTGGTTTGAGAATCAACTATCCTAACTAGCTATGCTATCACAGAGAAGTAAAACTCACTTAAATATATGCCATCTTAGTACATGAGATGGATATGATAGATAATTTCATAATTAAGATATAAGATACACATCATGTATCAAAATCATATGTGGTGTTTGATCAAAATTAAAGGAAACCATCCCTAATTGACCCAAAACATCAACTATTCCCAAAAAAATGTGAGCATGTATTTATTCCCTATCATGTCATTTATAACCCATATGGGGTGAAAAATTCAAGAACACATGGTCACCAATTGAAAACTATAGTGATATATGATGATGATCATCTTTATATTTATACGTACTTCATGATGTACACATCCCTTAAAAAATCAACTAAATCTTATCTAACGTCTTTTAAACCAATATTAGTCGTATCAAGAACATTCACAAATCTCCAACCAACACAACTTATATTTATATGTCCAGTTATAAATGTCTCAAAATAATAAATTTTGGTCATTGTTGGGTAACTATTATTATTTTAAAACACAAATAACCCCATGTGATCATCCCAAGAACCAATAAGTTCGAGAACACAAGAATGAATACTATCCTCAAGAATATGTATGGATATTTCTTTATGTCGATTCAACTATGGGTGGTATATTTTACTCAAATGAACATTATATCCCAATGTTTCATGAAGGCCTTTAGACAAGTGATAATTTAAATGAGGATATCTATCATAAACAATATAAAATAGAACACTATGGAAGCAAACTATATCTTTCAAATAGAGATTTATTAACTCTCCAATTTTTTATTATCCAAAATGTGTATAAAGTGTATTGATTTCATTAGTATATTGATCCTAACCAATATTTTATAGTTCCTTTTCTAGGTATAGGGAAACACAGCCACCATGTACTTAGTAATCTCATCCCACTTATAATTAGTAATTGGATGCAGTTGAAGAAAAACAAAATGTTTTTATGCTCGTCTTTCACCTGTTGGAATGTATATCATAACGAGATACAAGCTCAGAAATGACATGTATCATATTTGGACACCAAAATAGTTGACACAATTCAAATATAATATTATTAGTTTATTGGTTTCATTCTGACTAGGAAATATGGAAATCCCCCATAATATCTATCCATAGAGATCATGTTACCAAAAAATGTTTTGGAATGTAAATAAAAACTTTTTTGGAGAAAGACCACTCAGTAACGGTCTCCCCACCATTAAGATATTCTTTGATTCCATAGAACTCATTGTAAAGATATTGTTCTTGAAGAATCTAATCTAAAAGTGTAGAGGACAACTGAACACTGGTAAAATACATCTCTTACCCTGATTCCTACAATCCATTTAGAAATTTTGAGAAAATATCTATCAAGTTCCATTATTATGATGATTCTTTCACTTCCCAATTCAGATGATTCCAACTCAATGCACCCACAACAACATTCCCCTTCATTAGGGTGTAATTGATATCAAATTCAAACATCTAAATATATTATACCCATAGTATCTATTTAATATTCATATCATTATAATATAAAATTTTTCTCATACACAAAAGATCTGAAAATTCATTGAACCTAAGCCCAAAAAGATGTTTCCCTGAATATTTAAACGCATTCATAACCTAGGAAAAATCTAAGTTATGATTGGGGTAATTATTCTCATATGGCCAGAGTGTATGAGGGAAATAAGAATAAATATGATCATCCATCATAATCACACAACCTAACCTAGAACTAGAAGCATTAAAAAAAACGTATAACACCTACTATGGAAAGGTAACATCAGTATTGGAGTAGATGATAGAAGTAATTTCAGTTCACTCAGAGAATAATAACACCACACATACTAGTGAATTCCACCACATTTCTTGTATGTGACATTGAAGTTGATTCATGTTTAGTGAAACATTTAAAAAATAATCTATAATATCCAGCAAGACTAAAGATACTCTGAATCTCAATGACATAATGTGGTTCCTTCCAGGATAAGACAACCTTCACCTTTTTAAGATCAACTGACAAGATAGGTTTAAAATTTACGTTCTCTATGAATGTTACTTATTCAATATAGAAACTACAATTTTAAAGCATTACAAATAAATGATTACTTCCTAAAATTTCCATAACCATGCAATAATGGTGCTCATTCACAAAAATGGATTTTAAAAAATGTAGAATATAATCCATGAACACTACCATGGAATATTAAATATATTGAAGAAATAGCTAATTTATAAAATAACTAAAAATTTATATATGTTACTTATATCAGGAGGCATGAAAAGATATTCATAATGGCCCTATAATATCTTGAATGTTTTCTTCAATATATCAGACTATCGAACTCTGAGATGATTATAATCTGACCACAAATCAATCAATGAAAACCACTTTTCTGCATTTAACTATTCAAAAATATGATCCACACATCGAAAAAATACATATTGTTAACATTTACCTAGTTTATTTTTTGATAGTCCACAAACAATTCAAGAGAACCATCTACCTTATAGGGAAACATAATAGGGGATGCCCAAGGCCAAACACTACAGAAAACAAAATCTTTTTCCAATAGGCCATTCCACTGAATCATAATCACATTCATCTCCACTGGTTCTATATAATATGATGTTGTAGATATAGACTGAAAACCTAGATAGAAGTCAACTATAAACACTACCTCACTATCTCTATTGTGAGGAATACCAGAGAAGTCATCTGAGAAAATTTTAGAATAGTACCAAACAATAATAAGATGTTTAGCAACATATGAAATTACATTTTTCCCAATAAATACATCATACATAAAACTCATGATCTCTGAGTGGGAAGGACATGCATGTCCAGACCTCATGTCACACTCCCCTAAAACATACAATATCTCCCACCGATTGTAATAAATAATGTACTCTCATGTTAACTGTCAACATTAGATCATGAGTGACTAGCCAATCCATACTGATGATGATGTAAAAAATATCCCAATCAGAAATGATAAAATCCCATACAAACATCATATTAACAATAGTTTTCATCAAGAAGGACAGTAAGACCCTTACTAATTTCTCTTACCCAGGGGTGTCTCTATCCACATAAAAAATGACATAATATAGTTTTTAAGATAATATTTATCAATAAAATATATAAATATAAACAAGTGGGAGGAACTATTATTATATAAATAACTTACCATTGAAAAATGCAGAAAATATAGTTTATTTAGACAAGCATTAACTTCCACTAGACACACATATTCATTGTAAATGTTCATTAATCGTAAAGCTTGTGTATAGATCCCTATAGTATTTGAAGCATAAAATTTCCCTGATGTAGGCTTTATAACCAATGAACCTTGAAAATAATGAGGCATAGACATATTTTAATAGAAGCCTTATAAATTACCAATGCATCCACAACTATTTCATGTCTTCATAGGCATACAATAAAAATTTCTAGTATTTTGATGTCAACACAATGCTAGAAAGATAAAGGTGCACTGCTAGTATTAGTAGATAGTGTAGAGGAGAATCAATGTTGATACCCACATCAACAACTATTGAAAAGGTTATAACACTTTATATTCCTCCCATGTATGATATTGATGTGATCACTTAGCAGAAGAGAGTAGGTGTAAATCCAACCATCCTTCCATATTCATCTCTACCAAAACACATAAGTCTATAATCAATGTATTATTGTAATGATTTAACAAAACACATATGATTTGATATCAGGTTGTAAAACCAATATGTTTTTTTAGATTTGAATTGTATATTCCATACCTCACCTAATAAAAAATATACTAGATTAGCTAACCAGTTGGTTCACGCCAACACTTAGGATCTCCCTAATACATAGAGTGGAACTATAGATAATTTTATTCAATAAAAAATCCTGATAGAACTATAAGATAAATAGGTATTTGAGACCCTTTTAATCCAACTCCATGTGTCTATCTACATAGACAACGAAATCCCACCATATGTTTTTGGATCCCCCGAGCCTGAATAATACATACCTCTCCTTTATATTATCATGTTTTTCATGAATGTAAAATATTTGACTGATCATATCCAGCCATTCCTGATCCTCTTGAGGTTCAATCATTCAATTAAATGATGGTTCATTCTAGTAACAGCTCCTAATTAGTCCTTAACAACTGTGTTATGAACTCATGGTATGTTATAATAAAAAATGAATTGAACATACTATATACTAAATGATATTATGATCTATTGGAAGATTCCCATTAGGACCATTACTCTAACCCTTTGCTGGAAATCGTGGAATATGACTTGGAGGAAAAACATCCCTCACTAAAATAGAATGAACTATTAGACAATAGAGTATATTTTAGTTCAAAATAAGAAACCCATAAGTATAAATTGATATTTCAATAGAACACAACACTTGAGAGACATATCAAAACACCCCATGTAAACATGATTATTTTAATGATAATTACTGCCCATTAACATATCACAGTATACAGCGCATGTCTTGATAATACTATATTCAGTCTAATAAACAACCCAATACAAGGAATATTTAAGATAAACATCCACTAATTCAACTTTTTAACAAATCAACCCATTGAACACTCAATCCTGGAACCTAACCCAATATGTTACATACCCGAAGGGAGTTATCGTTCCACATTGGAGATAAAGAAGGAATCAGCCATCAAAAAACCCATCAACATAATGATTTCTCCCAACCATAATTATGAACATGGATATATATATATACATACTAAAATATATATATATATATAGAAAAATGCTTATATATATATATAAATTACATAATGGTAATATGAGAGAAGAAACAAAAAACCACTAATGTACCTAAATAATCAAATAGCGGAGTCAAAATGCAATGAAAAAAACAATGACATGAGATATTGTTGAAAAATTTCCACCATCTCCACACTATATACCTATCTTAGATTACATGAAATCCTACTTCCTCACTATGGTGACTTGTATTTCCATGCATCAAAATACATACAAAGGTCTATGTATTTCTAAAGGGGTGTGTAGGGTGTGAAATATAGTATCAATTGGATACCACCTAGGTGTTTCATAACATGTCTATGTATAATTATTATTATATGATCAATTCAAATAAAAAATGGAATATTATGTAGTAATGAATTTTTATAACATGTATGTGTTTCCCATTTCCTCTATTCTAAAAAAAATGGTATAAAAATTCAAAGGAAATTTTTAAAAGTCATCATTCAAAAGAATCAACATCACATCATGAATAAAATAGTACAAATAAAAGTAATAAAAACGCTAATAAAATCATAGGTATCACAAAACTATGTAATACAATAGGTTTGGAAGCGGACTACTTGTACCCAAAAATATATGAATAGTGCACTATGGTAAATGAAGCCAATTATATATAATATATGACCAGAAATACAACCCAATGAATGAATACCCAACATTGTATTTGTACCTAGATCTAAAATTATACACTCTAGTAAAATATGAACACCCAAAAAATGAACCCCCACAACGTACAATGGCCTCAAGATAATCCTCTCACACAGTACCCAATGTTACTCATGTGCTCTTCTTTATAATCATATTATTGTTTTTCATAAAAATTTTAATACCAGTTATGAATTTAACATTTAATAGGGTAACCAAAGATGTTAGGATTTCAAAAACCATTCAATTCTTTGAAAATGCTCTTTTCATTCCATTTATCCTAACATATTAAAACCCATTTTCTCTAAATCCCTTTACAACACACACTAAAAATCATACAAATTTAATAATAACATTTTTATAAATAAATTTATAAATACAAAAAAATATGGTTTATCAAAAATATTCTAGTTGAGGAACCACCTATAATAAATCATAGGTTACTAACACATGCAAGGGGTTGCACCATCAATGACGATGACCCATAAGATCAAAGAACTCAAACTAGGAACATGATTTTACTACGTGGTGATTAGATCCACAAATCCCTAAATGATCTTTAAAAATACAAGGGAGAAGAGAGAATAAATCAAAGATAATTCTTACAGAGTTTGACACACAATGAACATAATGTGGATAAATTTTCAAACAAAAATACCTAGAGGTGTTGGAGGACTCTAAAAATAACATGGGGAAGTATATAGGATAAGATAGATTTATTTGGGAGAATGATCAAAATAAAAATAATTTGGGATTCCTTCATAAAAAAATTCATGTAGTCATTACTTTATTATGTACCCAATTAGACGCCATATCAAAAATAAATCACTTAAAAACCAAAAAACCATTCACCTTTTGATTAAAAGTGGATTTATTTTCATTTGTGGGATTCATGTTTTTTACCCTAGTACACATCGTTTAGTTCTAAATCATGTATAAAAATAAGTAGGTTTCATTTTGGGAATTCCAAAAATTCATTCACATCCCCATTATAGGTATCCTCTAATTTCATTCTCAACCCTAACCAGACACCAAGAAAGGAAACCCCTTAAAAGATTAAAAACGTAACTATTTGAAGTGTTAAGATATAATACATTAATAAAATTAATTTCACACAGTTTTAGGAAAGTAATTTGATATAATAATTATAATTCTTGATATTATATATTTAAAAAGTATAACTATTGAATGTTTTTGTATTTATTTTGGAAAATATCACTTTTTATGAATAGTGAAAATAAATAAATTTATTTGAAAACTCCCTTATCATATAATTTATTTATAAAATATAATTATAAATTATATTTGATTCAGTAAAAATAATTTAGAATTTATATAAATTAATCCATTCATTGTTATTTCAATCAATTTCATATTGATTTTTGATATTACAAATTTGTAAACGTTTAAACATTTTCTCATTAAAAACACCTATTGTCTTTTCCAATGAGGAAAAATGTCTAAATTAAAATTTTATACTTCTATTTAATACATTTGAAAAAATGGATAAAATATTTTGAATCATCAAAATTTATATGATCTATTAAGAGAAACAAATAATATTACCAAATATAGTTGTAAAAATCGGGAAAATTATTAAATGCAATTAATCTAAAAATAGATTGCAAGGCTTGTTAAAATAAAAATTAAAAGGACAAAAGGACCTACAAAAATTTCTAAAATATTTTTTAAATACATATTTATACCTTTTACAGTATAAATTTATAATTTGAAAAAATTTATATTTTTTATTCATGTGAAAAATGAGGGTAGACTTTCTTCATTCAACAAATTACATGTGTGCCACTCACATCACATATAAATGGAAAAACACTATCCACTCATATTCACACCTTAATATATTTTTTCATCGACCAATAAAATAAAAAATAACTTCCCAAATATAATCTTATCATCCTAGGGTCCTTATTTTGGACATAAAGAAATCCCATGAAGGATTTTTTTTGTAATCTTTAAGAAGATACACGTAGAAGATTCAATGATAATCAACAAATAGTTTTATTTATTTATTTGATGACCTATGTCAATTTATTATTGTAAAATGATAATATAAGAAAGATAATATATAACATATAATGTTATTTTATTTATGTTATGTTACTTACCTAAAACCATCTACAGATTTTATAAAATTGGTTTCAAAATCATGGTTCGTGTGTATAACCGACCACTACCTCATAATAGATGTAAATAATTTTTCCATTACCACATCTCATAGTTGGGTATCATAATGGAAATTATATATATATATATATGATATTTAAAAAATTATTATAAATCTGGATATTTATATGCTAAATAATTTTTTAACATTTCATTCCAAGGGGATATGATAAGGTTGATCGTGTGTATGATGAACAATAACCTCGCGAAGTAATATAATTCCTTTACACTAACATTTTAAAAACAATATAATATGAATATATTTATTAATTATATTTGATATAAATTAAATAATAGTGTTACTAGTGAAATATTCATCATTCTGAAATAATAATATGTCTTTTTTAAACTATTCACTGATTTAAATATTATATAATTATTCATGTTAGTGTGGATTAATGCCTTCATGAAGTGATGTGACTCTCTCATTTCATCACAACAACATAAATATTATATGTATTTGAATATTTATAGAAATAATTTTTTATGAATGATATCATCATTGTTCTTGAAATATCATATATTTTTCAACTCTTTTTCATAATGATCATTGAAAATGGAAATGTCACTCAAGCATATGTATGATCTATCATCTCCAATATGATATCATACCTAATTTCTCTAACTCATATTTCAATATTGTTCATAAAAATATAATTGATCTATTAATATGAAAATAATGTAATGATTATTATTTTAAAAAAATGGAACCATGATCAATGTAATTGGACCAAAAATAAAATTCAAAACATATATGAAAAAACAATTAGTTGTTACCGAAAACAATACCATAACATAGAATTTTAAACAAATGGAAAATAGAAAGAAACAAGTTAATCATATATGGAATTCTATAAATAATTATTCTTAATTAATAGATTTATTATAAAAATATATTTATTTTATAGGAGAATTATAAATGTGTGAAGGATGTCGAGTTTTATAATATGTAATTTCTTGAATATCATATATATATGGAAGATTATGTATATTAAACACTAATTTCTTTTGTGTAATTAATATAATAACTCATCTACAGTTTATATCATTATTATATTTTTTATCATATTTAATGCCTAATTTAATGTACTCTTTTATTGGGTTTTATGATAATAAATATTACTAATGTTTTAAGGGATTTTTTTCTTATGTTTAGTTATTTGAATATTTTTTCATGTTATGTAGATATCTTATTTTATAAGGTGTATATAAAATCCATTTGAAATGTTATATTATGAATTTATTTATCTTCATGAAATTTTATATTCATAATAATTATATTCCTTCATGGGTCGTATGATTCGATGTTACGATAGTTTTAATGATGAAATGTTACAATTTCATTGTTTATCAAGATTTTTTATAACTATGTTTTTTATGACTAAATCCCACAATACATATCCAGAAAAAATAATGAAATTTTTTTTCTTATGGTTATTTCATTCTAAATAATAGTCCCCATCATTTTTTTCTCTTTAGGTACTCAAGATTTCAAAAATAATGTTATCAGAAAATCATCTTTTTTGATCAAATAGTATTTTTCATCCAAACCAATGACTTCTAAAAAATACTTTAAAAATTTATTATAGAATTTATATTATTATTTAGTAAATATATTTTTAAACATGATATATTTTTTGAAAAATATTTCAAAGTACTTTCACATCAATTTCGAAGAAATAATCATTTTAATTTTAACAAAAATTTGATATGAATAATTTTTCTTATATGCTTACATAAACAGTATTTTGGGTTAAATTGCAGTTCGATTATCCCAATATTAGATTATACATTATCTATGTTATATTCATTTATATTTTTTATTTAATATTTTATAATTTTTTATCATTTAAATAAATTATTTCAATTTTAATATGACATAGAAATATTTTATGATTTATAGAAAATTTTTTCTATGAAAACAAAATTGTTTCCCCATGAATTATTTTAAATTATTTTTAAAGAATCATTTATATGATTTTTGTGATATGTTCAATCAAAAGGTCATTCAACATGTGTTTATTTTTAACAATTTATATTCAAGTAAAATATATCTTCTTTAAGAAAAATTCCATGTGATTTATCATTAAAAATAAATTTCATTATTGGATAACAACCTTTGATGTAACTAGTTCTTTAATGGGGATATAATCCATGTATTTAATTATTATTCATACCATAAATTGTTTTTTAGGAAAATATTCTTATTTAATCTATTTCATTTTCATTGGTTATACCATTATATAATTTTTTTGAATGAAATTTCTTTTTCCACAGAGAATGATATGTTGAAATGATGAAATGATTAATAAAATTGTCTCTATCATATGTAATGATATAATGGAATGTTTTTGAAAACCATTTAATTTAATGGGTTATGTGATGAGGAATATTTTCTAATCTTGTGACACAAAAAAGTATTTTTTTCATTATTTTATGGGTGGTACCAATATCACCCTACACTTTGTTGGGTTAATATTTAGATCACATGAGGTATATTGGACTTGAATGTAGAGTGAACCTGATTATGTAAGGGACTATATTTTCTATGATTATTTTGGGAGTGATCCTTAACTAGTTTGATGGTTTAGAATGTTAACCTATTCAATTAAGATTTCCTGGGAAATGATCATAGGCTATTATGGAAATTATTTTCTATGCTTATCTGTATACCACATTTATATTTCTTTTAAAAATTATTTGACCACATTTATTATGTTCTTTTATTCCAATATTATTTATGTCTAATGAGAAATCAATCATTATTCTATTATTCAATATTATATTCTTCTATATATAGGTAATGGTTTTAAAATTTAAGTCTCTTGTTCTCAAAACACTTATGCATATTATAGGCTTATGTATCTTGCTTTTATGCACTTACAGAGCCACTAAGCTCATCCTTTGTGGTGTTTCCATTCCCTTATTTATTAATAATAGTTTTTATATTGGAATACTAAAGGGGTATAATATTTATGGATTAATTTACAGCCTTTAGTGAATTACGAATATTGTGATAAATGATTACAAATGAACTAAATAATTATAATCCTCAGTAATGTGTTTTTGTAATACAAGAAATATTCATTTATATATTTGTAATATCCATGTATAACAATTCCAGGTTACGATAATTGGAATCATATGACACTAATTATTATCCCTTAGACTCCAGTATGTGAATACCATATAAATATATTCGAGTACATTCCATAAGATATGTCTACGGATTAGAAAATATTAAGAAAATGTCCTACAATTTTGGTAAGGGATATTGTTATTTATTTCTAGTTAATTATATAAAATTCTAGAATCTAAAATGTTATATGATTAGGGAAATGAGGTATGTAGGTTTTATAACAACAGAAATTTTTAATTGATCAAGACATAATCATCACATGGTTAATGATAGTTGGTATTTCTTAACACCTAGTTTGACACTTCTTGGGTGTATGATTTAGAAATTTTCAAACTCTTTATTATCAATCATGAAGGAATTTAATAGATGATGACATTGAATGACCTAGGACAATGGAAACATGTCACATATCAAATATGGTGTCATTATATTATATCCTATAATTTATTTCCTATGGTAATGTTGTCCTCATAATGAATATTGTTTCTTTGTCAATGATTTTTTATTTTAGTCAATAGATGAAATATATGGGAATTTGATTAATGTTTGAGTGTCACAGAAAATGAAATGTATGTCCTCCTAAGTATCCAAAATAATTGGATTTATAATTTAATATTGCATTGATATAGTCATAAAATTATCTCTTTCAATGAATAATTTTATATTTCCCCATTAGAAATGATGGGATCAAAATTATATTTAGTCCTTCATATGGAATCATAAAACATCTTTCATCGGGCATTTTAACCAACTAGTAACTAAACAACCGATTGGCATATATGAATATATATTTTTTATTCTCCATTATTTGGAGCATGAAAATATTCATTTTGGTTTTATAGAATATTGAAGGATATATGGATCAATGTCGGACTCTTATAACGAATGCAAAGAAAGAAGATTGAATTGACTCCAAGGATTTGGATAAGATCAAGAAAATATATTTTTGATAATTGTGTTGCTCATATAATAAATAAAATGTTAAATAAGGAATTCCATTAATTAATGATTAAGGATGTTGAATTTATCGGTAACCATGAGAAAATTATAAAGTACATTCATATAAATCTCCTAGAATTCTTATAGAGCCAAAATGTTTGTTTGATAGATTCTTCATCGAATTAAAACCATTTATATAAATGGAGTTCTTCCTTAGATACATCATAATCTATTGTGAGATTGTTCTATGAGAAATAAAGATGGAAATGTATGTCGTAGTTAGGTATCAATTTCATCGGTTGTATAAGAATATTAATATGGAATTCAAATGAATATTTTAGAAATAGAGAGAGCATAATATGATATTCCCTTTTATCATAATGTGCCTGAAGATTCATGAACGAGATTTTATAAATGAAATTATTAAATGTTTTAGTTATAGTTGGGAAGGCCATAAGGAAATATATTACTAATGACAAGTTTATAAATTAGTTAATTATGTGAATATAGTGAATATTACATAAAATGAACAAACAAAAATAAATTTATTAAAATACAAGAACAATGAGAATTATGTTGGCCAATTCAAAAATATGTTTTTTGAAAATGATGATCAATGTAATCAACATATTAATGCAAGAGACAAGAAGAAATATCATATGATAAATTTCTCTAGTTAGGTGTTCTAGAATGATGTGGTGAAATTTAATGATACCATCAACTCTAGAATAACTTTGTATTTACTTGTCTTTAGATCTAGAAAATCATATACATTTAAAAAATGTTATAAGGATATCATGATTCCACCTAAATTATTAGATATATAGTTATAAATATAAAACCTATTGGTATTGTAATGACATCTCAATGATATCGTTCCTCTTGAGTTGATGCTTTCGGGAATGTGCTTCCTGTAAGTGGTATAATTCATCATATGGTTGAATTTGATGTTATCTTGGTCTTAGGTTGGATCTATCTAAATAAAACCAACATTAATATTTGAGTAAGGTAAGTGAAATTCTATATTAAAAACCCTCTTATTGTCATCTAAGAATGTAAAGGAAAATAAAATTTTCATATGGATAACAAATCAATTGAATGTTTCTTAATTTTCATTCCAGTTGTTTTGTAAAAGAAAATGGATGGGGTGAAACATGAAATTAATGTTATTCCTATTATGAGGCAATATTTTGATGTATTTCAAGGAGATTTTCTTATCATTCCATAAAAAACTAGATGATGAGTTTTTAAAAGAACTCATAATTCATTACATAGAAATTTCAATTAATCCAAATATATTTTCTTAGATTGAGTAATAGGAATTGAAGTAAAAACCCCAAAATAACCTTGAAAATGGTAATTTTGGTAATGTATTTCTCCTTGGGGTAAAAATTTTGTTTTTGTTAAAAAGTGAGATGGATAAATGAGACTATGTATTAATTATTATGAGAACAATTCCAAAGAACTGAACAAATGACTATTCTTCTCACGTATACATATATTAACCAGAACTATTGTATTCATGGTAATATTTTTTAATGCATCCAATATTTCTCTATGATATTTTCTTATTCATAATGTATGTTTTATAGATTAAACTCCATTATATGTGAAGACTCATGATAAAAATAATGAAACTCATGATTTGGAGTCAGTAGAAGTATGTATTTAATTAATAATATTAATGAAATATTTTTATCTCGAGTAGTCGAATATATATTCTAATCATCAAATTTTATTGTATATATTCTCATATAATGATATTAATATGTATAAATGGATATGGTTATAGTTAAATAAATACTAATACTCTTAAATACATTACCATCATGGGAAAGAGAACAAGTTTGTCGATGCTTTGAGTTGAAAGAATATTTTTTTCACATCCTTGATATTGAAATCCAAAGATCTATTATTTCATGATTTCAAAATGTCTGATCTAGAAATTCATATGGAATGTGACAAATATAATATTTCCCAATATAATTTTCAACCGTCAATCCATTTTAATATAACGATGTGTAGGAAAAATATGTATTGCTACAAAATAAGGTTGTAAATGTTCATGAGTTTAACCATGATGATGATGGAATGATAAGGTTAAAGAAACATTTAAAAATTCGTCTATAGCATAGTTTAAGACACATTTGTTCGAGGAATATAATAATTATTCATTCACTATTCGTTTGGAAGCATGTATAGTTATAATTATTTCAAAGAGTATCAATGGTGTGATGGAATGAATAAAGATATCAAAGATTTTTTATCTAGATGCATGTTATTATATAGATATAAGGCTGAGAGAATGAATTATAAATTTATGTTTTATTCCTTACCCATACCATAATTGAAATGGGAAAGTACCACCATGGATTTTTTTATTGGACTCCTAAAAACATATAAAGTGCAAATTCTAGGTGGTTTGTAGTCGATCACCTTACTATGTCACCACTCATCATTTCAATCAAACAATAAATCTATCTATCTCATAAATTCAATATATTAATTGGGATTTTCTTATATATCTATAGAGTACCACATTTCATTATGTCTAATTTAGATATGAGTTTTTCCATAGTGCTCAGGTGAATCATCAATAATCATATGATATGGAGTTGAGTTTTAGGATAATGTATCATCCATAGATAGATGATCAGAGCTAGAGAATAATTCAAACCCCATAGTATATTATGATATCATTTTAGTTGAATGAAAAATATGTTTGTGATAAAAATGTTCACCTATTTGAGTTTTCCTTTAAAAATATCATTCACTCAACCATTCAGTCGGCTATTTACGATGACCTCAATGGAACGAAATTTTGACAAATAAATTTCTAGAATGATACTGGATAAAAATATCTATTTAGACCTAAGATAGATTATGGAATGATATATAATGTTATAGATAATAAAAAATACAAGAACCCTTAGAAGTGGCAGAAATATTATGTTCAAAATTATCGCAATGATCTAGAATTTGAAAATATTTATTAAGTGTTTTTAAGAATTTCCCAAAGGAAAAATGCTTTTACATTAATGAAAAAATGTGGAATTTAGTCTTGGAATATTATTCCCTATGTAATTATATACAGTTTTAGGATCATGGCTTATCTCTTGTTTATTCCACCAAAACACATTGATATATATGATGTGATATATGTATCTCTCTTGAGTAATTCCATCCCAACATTATCAGGTATTAAACTCAGTGGTCATACTCTTTGAGAGAGATATTTTATATGACGAAATACCAATGGATATTATTCATAATGTAGAATATTTTATATGAAACAAAACTAAACATCTATACAACCTACTGTGTAAAACTCACCATTTTTGGGACACATTTTGGGAGCTTTTGGATTTAACAAGGTACAAACAATCCTCGTTTAATTGTATCAAAATGGTGAATTCTGAGGGAGAAATTAATTTTAATATGGGTAGAATATTACACCCCATGTTTTTATGAATTATTTATTTTTGATGAAATATGTTAATTTTATTTGATATCTTGACTTTAAAAAAACACCATTTTAATCTTGCGCTACACACAACAAAGTGTTCGTTTTTGTTAAAATAACTCGAACTTGTAAAATAATATAGATATATTATCAATATTATTCATATAAAATGGAAATTAATCTCTAATATGGTAAAAGTTTTGACATTAATAGTAATAACCACCTCTTAAATATATATTTTTGCATATTTATAAATAAAAAATATGTAATATTTTGGGAAGGCAGTATTTGATCGAAAAATCCATTTTGTAATTTTTTTTGAATATTAATAAAATTTAAATTTCACACATTAATAAAGTATATTCGAAAAAATAAAAATATATCTTTAAATAATTAATTTAATATTATAATTGAGTGAATGATTTGGTTATTAGTGGAATGTATCATTTTTTAATAAATTTGTGAAATTACAAAATTTTAAATAAAAGCTACATTTTAAGACAATTTATTTACAATGATAAATAATATTTTAAATTTTTATTTATAATATTGTGTTCAATTGTACATACATTAATAAAAATTAGATTATTGGAATCAATTTCATATTTAGTTTTGATATAAAACACAGTAAAATATTGCACATTTTCCCATTAAAACCTTCTTCGTCATCATATATGTGAGATTAATTTTAAATTAAAAATTTCAAATTATACATTTGAAACTTAAATAATGGATTATATTGTTAAAATTAAAATAATTTCTATTTTCTAATAATATAATATTAATTTATTATCAAATTTAATTGTAAAAAATTAGACATTATTTACATTGATTATTCTGACAAGGAAATTAATTGGGGGCTAAACTAAATATATATTTTTTTAAATGAAATTTAAACAAGTATAAAATATTTATATTTGAAATATTTATACACTATAATGTTTGTGGTTTCAATTTTATTCATTTGGGACCCTTGTGAGAAGTGAATATACATGGGAAATTTTTTTCATTCTTATAATTAAAACTATGGCACTAACAATACTTTTAAAAGTCTATACCCTCTCTAATATTATTCACACATTAAAAACCATTTTTTCTTCCAATACCTAACCAAATAACTTTAAATAAGTCCACTAATGATCCTAGAATTAGTATCTTTTATTGAATTCTAATCGGGGTTCTATTTTGGTGCATACTTAAGGATGATACCTAATGAAGTGTAAACATTCATGAAATAGATTTTGTTGTTTTTTTCATCCTACAACACCTTATATTATTTTCACATAGTGATACTATAATAAAATAAGTATCATCCATATAATTACAAAAAATGTGGTCATGATCAAAAATCATTTCCGCTTCCATCAAATGGATTAAAAATTCATCATTCCTATATATAACATACCACAGCCTTGTGAACTTATGTCCTTCTTATTTTATTACCACCTCTCATGGTTTGGAAGATTAAGGGATATAATTTAAATGTACGATAATTATAAAATTATATTACTTTTTAAAAAATTATTTCTTATATAAATTTTTACATTATATTTTATAATGGATATTATAATTTCATTCTTGTGTAATAAGGACTATCACCTCACTAAGTTACCTAATTTTATTTCCCAAATTCATTACGTGGATGAAAATAAAGATGCATTTATTTAATTTATATTATATAAATGCTATAATTATGATATTAATGACATATATATCATTCTATAAAGATAATACATCATTTTATATCTTAACTTTTCACTCAATGAATTATGATATCATTATTTGTGTAGATGTGGACAATCTCATTCACAATGAAATGTTACTCACATTTTACATTACCAAAACAGATGGATGAAATTTAATATATATATATAAGTTAATATTATATTATTTATGATAATGTTAGAATTATTTAATTTTAATATATTACATACTTACATTATATTATGATGGTTGTGCGGTGTATATACTGAACCGTTGAAATGTTACATAATGAATCATATTTATTTCAGGGAATTTAATGTTGAATTTTATTTTATAATTTATTCGGGATTATATTTAAAAATATTACTATTCTGGTTATACAATTTTTCTAAATTTTCCTTCATTGATATTTATTTCTTTTTATGAACCCATCATTTTTATGAGGTGAATATTCCTAAACATTGACCTGTAATATATTGAATTTATTTAACCTCTTTATATTTTATAAAACAAATAATTTTATTACATCATGGGAGTTACATTTGAATGAAACTGATAATGAACTTCTATTAATGAATATATACATTAAATAACTTTTGAGGACTTCTTAAAACATTATAAAAACAAATACCCAAAATCAGTATTAATCTAGTGCCCTTGAAAACATGGAAACATAATCACTAGAATGTATGTGTTTTAATGTATCATCCACTAGGTTATGAATGGTTATTACCCTTCATAGACATATCAAACATAATACATATATTTGTAACATGGGGAAGGAAACAGAATAAATGGCCAAGTTTGGATACTCCGTAAGGGTAAACAAGATATATATATAAGCATATACATGATCGTAATGGTACGATAACATGATAAAAATATTTCAAGATCATTCCCTTAAAATCAATGTTCATAAACCTATTTCATGGAATAACCATTTATTATTCATATGACATGAATTATAAGTAAATAAATAACATAATATATTAAATAATAAAATTAGAATATAAAAGGGATTTGTGAAGAAAAAATAAGCATATAATTTTAAATTTGATAGTTGTTTTGGAATTTCTGCTGGGGCCATGATAGTAAAGAAAGTCCTTTAATAGATTGGGTTCACTCCCGTTCCAACCATATATTACTAATATTTTTTCACCCCTGTTCTAAACTGATAATATTTAACCATATTCACTCCTTGTTCCATCCATGTCTATCTGATTAGATATAAATCATTACACAATGAATTATATGGATATATGGGTCCCACCAATCTGAAAGTGAAATCATATATACAAGTTCCAAAAAAATAAAAAACAGTCATATAATAACCCCTGAAAAGAAGTTGGTATCATAAAATAATACTCATATTATAACATGAATAAAAATATACATATTTCATTGTAATTTCATTATAAAAACAACACGTAAAAAAGAAGTGGATTTCATAAACATCATGATATAAAAAATAAACCATTCAGATAAATAATATGAATGGAATATTATTATCCTTTCCCTAAAAATCCATAAGATACAATAATATATGTTAACTTAGAAGTGAAATAATTATTAATGATATTTTAAAAAATATTCTGGGAGGAAATTATCCTTTCTTCATTGAACAATTAATATTAAAACATTAATCCTTTTTAACATCATTTTCAGGATAATAACATGAAAAAATAAAAAGAAAGAATTAAAAAATGGAATCCTTTTTCCCTTTGAAAACATATAGAGGTGCTTAAAATCCTTTTGAAAATATCATTACCTTATGAACATATAAAAATTTTATGAAAACCTTTTGAAACATCATTTCCTTGAAAAATACGTTTAAAAACTATAAGCAAAGAGTGAAAATAATTTGAAAACACATTATTTCTAAGTCTCTTTTAAAATAATATTCATAAAATTTAACCTTTTACACATTAAATGTAACCATCAATAAAATGATAATGGGTAAATTATTACATGATATAAGAGATAAAAAGAATATTCATTTTGCATGGAAAAAGCATATAAAAAATGTCTTCATTGGAAAAAAGATTCTTTAGAAAAAATTGATCAAACAACAAAATTAGTAAAAATTTCCATTAATGATCGTATTATATAAGTATATTATTCATGGAATCTATTTTTGGAAATCATGGATTTGATGGAACATATATTTCAGACCGAAGTGAGAGGTAAGGTGAATTTTTCATAAATTTTTTTATTAATAATCATGAGTACAAAAGAGTGATAATAATGGTAATAATACATGATTACATCAATACTAATCATATGATAATAAAATTAATGAATTTTCATGAACATTGGATAATATGATTTCATCAATAAAAAATTATTATAAATAATCTAGATAAATAGTGAAATTGTTTTGATAAACTCTTACCTCATGGTAATGTTGAACACTATTCCTAATATAGGAAAATGAAATTATGTGGAGAATTAAAATAATATATAAATACGGATATTGAAGAAATTTAATATCAAAAAAATATTATAAAAACTATATAAAAATATCGTTGTATAACATGGAATGTGTCTCAATGAAATCAATTTGAGAAAAAATTTCATTTTAGATTCTATAGTTTTTTAATCATCTATATCATGATTGAAATTTAATTAAAATGTTATCAAAATACCCATATATTTTAGTATAATATTAATATAATACATTCATGCGAGGTATATACACCCCAAAAAATAATTTACTTCTGAACAAGGCATAAGTCTCCATGAAAGAAATAATAATATGAAATTCCATTACCATGTGTCTTGAATCTAATATTACTCTTTCAAATATCCTATAGAATAAATATATAAATAATTTAAGTCTATCATAAAAAATATTCTAACATCAAATACCATATATATTTTTATTTTGGATTTATATTACATTATTTTTATCAATCATATGTTACAGTATACCTTGGGGTAATATCCGCTTTGTTTTTCTCATGTATCATAATTTTTTATATCATTGGTTAATATACATATAGAATGAATTTTATAATTTAAATCATGAAAGAATATAATTTTTATTAATTATAATTTTATTTCAACAATCCCTTGTATATACATGAATGAAATGGTATACACAGTTCACAGATATTGTAGGTCGTACAAATTCTTGAATTCTATTTCTGTTTAATTGTCGTGTTGAAAGAATGAAAATAAAATAAAATATTTATATATATGTATAAAAATAATTATTAAAATAAATTTTTTATATATTATATATGTCATATATATTAACTAAAAAAAATATTTAATATATTCCATTTTACATATGAACAAATCAAACAGATTTCAGGGGGAGGTAGTCCATACTTAAGAAATTATCATATTAAAAAGTAATGAAAAGTATTTATATATGTGTTTTAATACATTTTTAAAACATTAAAAACTTAATAAATATAATATATAACATATATAAATATTTTTACCATTATTATTTCCACCATGAGAAGAGGTAAAGGAAAAATGAACAATCGTTATTTAGTGAGGTGGTAGTTCAATGTACACATAAACAGGATGTCTATTACCCCTTCGACAGAGGTGTTCGATTGTGACGGTTGAAATCATATCATAAAAACATCATAGTATATATTGGAAATATTTCTTGTTATAAAAAATTGTAATAAAAATATTTTAGATAGTAGAGAAAGAAAATAAAAAAAGGATTTTGACGGAGGTTGATACCTCTTAATCGGGTAACTCCTTTTGGTATGTGCCAAAGGGATACTTTGGAAGGATTTAGAAAAATGTATGATTCAAGGAGGAATATTTGGATTCATGTGATCTATTTTGGAAGATTTTATTGATACAATGTTTCTTGAGATGTGTGTGGAAGTGGGTGGAGTGGAGGCCTCTTATAACAGAGGAGGAGTGGGGCTCTTGCAGTATGGTGGAAGATGGAAACCGCACCAACAATTTTTTTCATGATAATATTGTTCATTATAGATCCAAGGAATGATACGTTCAATTTATGGACAATAAATTGATTTTAGTAATGATTATTGGTTGTTTTGGGCCTTACGGTTGTGATTTAGTCCCTTATTAAGCTTAATTTAACCTTGTTCACTAAAATTAATTTTACATACATTCACCAAAAGTTTTGGTAAAAAATGTATTTTATATTATTACAAAATATAATTTATGATTATTAATAATATTTATTCCATTTTTTTATAAGATTAACAAATAATTTTTAGGAAGAAATATAATTATATTCCCACTTATGGGATGACAATTCCTGTTTTTAATGTAATATCATCCAAATGATTGCATCATTTTTAATCAATTTCAAAGTAAAATTGATTAAAATGAACAACATTGGATTTATTATTAAAAATTTAATTTAATTAATATATAAAACAAACATATTATTTAATTTAATTATATAATTAAAATACATAAAAATGAATTTTTTAGTTAATGTATAATATTTTTCATTATTCATTAAAAAATAAAACTTCATAGAAAAATATCATAAACTAACCCTAACATGTTTTTTATGAGTAGATTTAAAATATGATGTTTATTATAGATAATAATATTTATAAAAGATCAAAATTTATCTATTAAATATCTTCTCCATTAAACAATGATTAAAATTCCTTAATAAAAATATTGTTTTTATGTGTAAAATTGGGTTTATTCATATTGTATGTCTATAAAATATATTTGATGAATATGAAAACTATTTCTTATGATATGTAACATATATTAGATTAAAATTAAATTATAATTTTAATAATTTTATTTATTAATATTAAAACAACATTGTGAGAATAAGAATATTTTTATATAAAAATTCTTCATTTAAATTAAATTTGTTCTTATATTTATTTCTAAATAATATATTTCTAATTATTAGATTTTACATTTTTTAAACAATATCATTTAATATGATAGTAAATAAATTTCATTAAATATAATTTACTGTATAGTTTATATAATATTATATTAAATAATAATAATTTTAAAAATATACTATTTTCTATAACACTCTTTCTTATGTGTTACACAAGCCCTTGAGGAAAGTCAGTCTCTCATGAAAAGTATCATAATATCAATATTCCATGTAGATAATTATATAATTTATGTTGTGTCTTGTGCACGATTAACTATGTATTTCCTGATTCAAACAATGTTCGTTAATAAAACCAAATATAATATTAATATTGTGTGAAATGCAAAAAAATAACGAGATTAAATTAATTCAAAAAAATTTGAAAAATACCCATGTGATACATTATTCCCCTAGTTAAAATGAAATTCACCCTCAAAATTCAACTACGTTATTTGAAAATTGATACATGAAAGTTCTTTTCATAAAAACAAACATTGTAAAATTGAATTCTTAAATATCCTTTATGAAACAAAGAAATATGGAAACATGACAGTTACCCAATGTAACATACTTTTGGGTTTCTAGAAAGGAGAAAATAAGTGGTAATTGTAAATTTGGACATGTAGGAAAGGAATAATTATTAGGTAATGATTAAGGTAATAAATATAAAACAATATATTTATTAACCAAAAATTTAAATAAAAAATAACACATTAATCATGACATCGCATAGGCTAGTGGATGTAGTGAAACCCTTATCATCCATGGGGCAAGGGTTCAAGACGCACAACCTTGCCAAACATAATGGGCCTTCACCTGACAAAGACGATGTCCTTTTCTAAAACTACAATAATATAATATCCAAAGTAAATATGATGGAAATATATGAAATGAATTTTTTCCCTAGATTACCTTTTAACTATAGTTTTCAATAAAAACTTACTACATAAATATATAATAAAATGATCATCATAATGTTTCTATTACTGGTTTAACATATATCCCAGTGAAAAGATAATAATTAAAAAATTTGAAATAATTTTAGCTATCCTAGTTTACAATTATCCCTTCTATATCACAATGTATCTCTAGGTAATCACATTCCAAACATTCGAATAAACATATTTTATATTCTCTTGAAAAAATTTAATAACCTAAATTAAAAGAAATAATTTTATAAAACAAGAATGAATTAATATTTTAAATATTACTAGACATATTAAATAAATCCAATATGTTTCAATATCCATAAATAATTACAAAAACTAGCTTTATAACCAAAAAATAATACGATTCTGGGTAATCAGTGATGTCCAATAAACATTTTCCAAATAAATCATCTCTTTATCAATGAGAAACAACATTTTATCAACATATTGATCCCATTAAGTGTTACCATCCCATTATAAAAATATCAATTTTTTAAATATATGTCAGAACTAAACATATAATTTTCAATCCATAATGAAAAATCATACTAAAAATAATCATATATTTCATGATTCATATAACAGAATCATTGAACTCCAAAACATAAGTACTTTATTCATATTAATTTATTCATAAACCATTATTCATGATTTATTAGATTAATACTCATAAACTATTTCCTAGAATTTAAAATTTTAATCATCTATTAAGGTTCTTTAATCTCAATATAATAATTATCCATATGAATAATGTAAAAAATACTGGAAGAAAATCAAATACCATTCACATGTCATTTAAAATAAAATTACATTCATAAGTATAAACAATATGCATACCACCTTTAGGATTATATTTATTTGATTTTTAATAGAGAAATATCTCTTAATAATTCCTACACAATTCCCATATGAAAAATTCAAGCTAACCATGTTCGTTCTAGTTCTCTCCATTTACTAAAACCAAAATTAAAGTGGTGAGAAATAGATAACATAGAAAAAACATAATAATCATGAAAAATTGAGTATACATTGTCTAAATCATGACACATACCTTTTAACAAAATATTAATTATTTATATCATAGATTTTTAAAAGATAATATTGTATTATAATCCATAACAATTTTTTGTAATGATTTTTTGAATTTCTAAAGCCTATCCCCCTAGAATGTCAAACAATGTGTGTACTGAGGCCTCTTATCATATACCAGATTATTTTTTGTCAATCACGAGACATTTTTTTTCTATTGTTACCCAATGTTACTTGTCTTCTATAGAAAAATCTAGTTGTATCATCCATAAATGGATTTATTATAGTGAAACTATTCACTGAATATTTCATCAATATTCCTAGACAATTTCATAAAGATTTCAATATCTTTATACTTATCCATATGTAGGTCCATTAATTTCTCCATACGGTATTTTCATCCATGATTCCATTGTTTAACTAAAACGTAAGTTGGGTAAAATCTATAAAGTCCTTTTATTAACATAAAAATGCATTAAATCATTTTCATAGAATGTATAAAATTTTAAAAATAGAGTCTGAAAACACATTTTTTCTACATAGATTGGAAATAAGATAATAAAAAAATTTGTACGTAATTTAGAAAATTTAGCATTCAATGAATCATTATTGAATAGACAACTTTTTATACACATCATGAAAAATACATTTATTTATAACAAATAGAATGAATCATAATATTGGTGACCTTAGACTCTCAATAATTGTAAATAATGGAGACATGTAATAACAAAGATGTGAATAATGGTATGATAATGTGATCAAAATATTTAATGATCGTACCCTCTATTTAAAGTATCATAAACACGAATTATGGAATAAATAACCACATTTCATAAGAGTTGAATCATAAGAAAATAACAAACATAATACATAAAATAATACCATAGGAATAAATCATGAATTAGTAGAAAATACATAGGCATATAATAATGATTTCTTTAGTAGTAATGTAATTGATGTTGTAAACATATTTTTGTACAACGTCAACTACAAATATAGTTTCACTCGCTATTCCAGCACTGTATTACTAAACTGAATTCACTCTTCATTCCAGCCCTATAATACGAAACTAAGTTCACTCCACATTCTAGCAATGTCTATGTCATGAGATATAAATATTTACCCAATACATTAGAGAATGATTTTGGTCTCAACAATGTCATAATGAAATCATACATACATATTCTAAAAAGTCATAAAATCATATTTTATCCCATGAAATAATTTGTGTATCTTGAAAATGTAATCATATCATAAACAATTGGGAAATATACATGTTTCATAATCATTTCATCATAAATATAACCAGTGAAGAGAAGTGGATTTCGGAAACATCCTCCAATAAAATAAAAAAATTAGGGAAATAATATTAATGGAAACATTGAATATTTACCCTAGAAATTAATGTGTACAATGAAAAGATTGATATATTAAATAGGTAATCAATATTAAATATATTTTAATATCATTTCATGATGAAATTATATTTTATCAATTTAAAAATGATTCTTAATATTACATGGAATTTGAAAATAAATTTCCTGAAATTGAAATTTATAACTTATAAAAGAATATTTGAAGACATTTTGAAAGCCTTTTTACACTGAGAACCCATATAATTACTACACACCCTTTTGAAAAACAGGTTTCCATGAATAACATTTAAATGAGTCCTAAAATCCTTTTGAAAACCACATTTTTTAAAAATATTTTTATAACATATATTGAAATAATGAAATAAATATTTAAACAATTTCATTGAATGACTATTTCATAAAAAAAATTGAAGAATTAAAATTTTAATGATGAACATGAAACATCAATGAAATCATGGATAGAAAAATAGTACATGTTTTATATGGTAAAAAGAATATTCCTTATACATATTATAAGGGTAGAAAAAATTCTTTATTTTGAATGAAACAATAATATTACTTTAAAACATTTGTAAATCAAACAATGGTTTAAAAGTATCTTTATTTATCATAAGATATCAGTATAATATTCTTGGAATCCCATTTTGGAATGAATGGTTTTGATCAAACATAGATTTTCAACAGAAGTGAGAGCTATGGTAATATTGTATTAAATTAATTTCTCTTATTTTGATATATACGAAGAAGTGGGAATATAGAACTAATAAATTAATACATCAATACTATCTAGGTAGGAATAAAATTCATTAGTGCTCAAGAAATAAGAATCACATGATTTCATCCATGGAAACATGATCATAAACAATCTCGATAAATGATGAGATTATTTTGATAAAATCATACCACATGGTATCATTAAATAAAAATTAAATTAAACTGATCATTATAATATCATTATAATAATTATATTCGTCATATAACATGTCAATGGAATTTTATACACCTCAAATAAAAATATAGGTGTATGGCATGGGATGTTTCTCAATGATTTAAAATTAAGAAAAAACTACTTTACATATTATTTAACTATTGAAACTTCAAAACCATGATAGAAATATCTTAACATATATTTAATTATATGTGTAATACAAAACATTCATGGGATTTAAATACACCACACAAATGTATTGAGTTTTGAATAAGGCATGTATCTATAAGAAATAAAGGGTGAGATGAAATTCCATTACCTTATATCATGTGAGTAACATCCTTGGTAAATAATGAAATATAATAATCTCTAATTTATTATTATTTATGAATTAATTATTAATTTAAATTTAAAGGGGTTTCTATGTTCGATGGAGTACCAGATATGCAACAAAGGGTTTCATTGAAATCTTATGTTGCACACTAACCCACTAATAATAATTTATTAAATTGTAGTTAACACTTAGATGTTGTATTGTTGGGAATGAACAGAACTATCAACAATATGATTATACATGTTTTTTTAATGTTTTTAAATTTTATCCAATAATAGTTTTAGGTATAAATATAAATGAATCTAAATTTATGCATAATTTACATTAAAAGGTTGATTTACCAAATTTTGATGGAGAACCATATTTAAATTTAGTTTTGGTAACATTTATATATTCTAAATGAGAAAATAAAATTCTTCTTTAGGATATGTACATCAAAATTTACAATGGGTAATTTTTTTGTATTTTTCTGAAAAAATTCATTTTTAATGAATAGTGAAAAATATTGTATTTTAATTCAAATCTACTTTTTAATCTACTTTATTTATATGTATAGATTATCTTTTTAATATGTTTTAAACTGTAATTGGATTATATTTTTACCATTTAATGTAACAGTGGTCTTTGGAATTAATTTCACTCTGAAGTTGGACATAATCAAATGTCAATCTTTTGATAGATATTGTTTCATGATAACACTCTAGTTTTTTGACAACAGAAATTAATTTTAAATTAATTAATCCAACTTCTATGTTTTAATTTTTTTAGAGATATAATTTTTTGAATTTGGAATATCATATATAATTTACTTTGACTTTATGGTATTTTCTTGAAAAACTTCAATTTTTGATGAATAGTGAAACCACTAAGTAGTAGCTAAAAACTGACTTTTAAATTTTTATGAAATTTTACCACTTCTGTGAACTGAATTTTGATAATCCAACATACATTTTTGTTATTATTAGGTTAAATGAGGTTTAATAAGATGAAAATAATATTTTTTGCATAGTAACTTTTGACTTTTATTTACCGTAGTTAAAGGTTAAAATGGTAATTCATTGTAAAAAGAATATCATAATAATAAAAAATTATCCTAAAACAGGTTCTATCCTTATTGGATGAAATATGGATGACCATGGTCATCATGGGGCTTATTTTTGGACCCCATTGTGCCACATAAAAGTGATAATGACACATTATTTTAATTAACTTAATGTAAAGACCAAAATGAAAAAAATATATTTTAATAAATTATTTTTTACATAGGGTTAACTAAGTTATCATTTAGATTATATATATTCTTTGTAAACTAAAAATATTTCATATATTATTATATTTTATTAATAATTTTTATACTTCAAATAAATTAAATTATTTATGACACAATAATGATGTAGTGTTTACCTTTATAAAAAATGTTATAAATAAACAAGATTATAAAGATTAATATAATATCCAAAAACCTTCCCAATTATTATTGGATGATTATATTTCAACCTTGATTCATCTTATATTCAACTGTAATTAGTTATGGACCATTATATTCTGAAAATCCCTAAATAATAAAATAATATTTTCCTAATTTCCTAAAGAGCCCCTCATACCCCTTATAAAAATCTCTCACCTCTAACTCATTCCTAAAACCTCTCAAGAACCATGGATCATATAAAATATGTGTAAATAATATACCTACACCACTATATTCCTCTGATAAGCCTTCCCATAATCAAAAGACTGTTCAAGAAGCCCTTTTGGTTCAAACCAAAAGGAGTTACCCGAATTAATGGTAATGGTTTCTCTTAAATTCGTTGGTTTTAATTTGGTTTACTTTACTTTTCAAACCCCATAAATTCTCATAATTAATTTATTTTATAACAAAAATAGTATGGTCAATATATTAGGTTGTTTTATGGGAATTATTTGAATTAAATTTACACACACCATCCTCTAATAAGTAAAGAACATACAGTATATGTGGACGGTGAACTACTGCCTCTCGAAACGATGATTGTTGAAATATCTCAATCTGCCACTCATTGTGGCCATTGTGATGGTACTCTATTTATATATTATATATATTATATTTATATTGTTTCTATTCTTCTGTATTTTTCATTTATTTAATACCCTTATGGATTACATATTGGTAAATACGATTATCTCATTTGAGGAAGTAAGGACTACCGTCCCCTCAATGTGGTATGACATGTTAATGTGTTATATAGAATGTATAAAGGGTAGAGTTAATGAAATTATATATGATATCATACGTGGATTATAATATAATTATGTATCATTATATTCCCATTCCACTGAAATATTAAAATAGAAATGGAAGTAGCGTTCATACGTACGTACGACTTAATGTCTCCATGAATGGTGCATTTTATTTCTTATCTTATAATGTTATGTACCATTATAAATATATGTATATAGTGGATATATATTAAATATATGATATATATGTTATATATTATATCTAAATCATGAATATCATTCTATATATAATGATATTTTGACCACATGAACAACATGTAATTATAAGAAGTCCATTATTATCTCAAGTACCAAATATTATCAAAAAAACATTATTAACATAAATGGTTACATAATGAATATAACATGTTAATAAGTGATTTAAAAGTAATGATTAACTTTAATATTTTCTTATTCAAGTTGAAATTATCTTTATTTCATTTTTTGAGAGATTAAAGAATGAATGGGTCACATCAGACACGAGGTAAGGGACATCATCTCAATATCCTTTCATTGATGAATATATTCTTTTACACACAGATTTCTCTTATACACTATATAAGAACAATTGAAATTTCATTTCATTCAAAGTTAATCTTTTTCTATGAATATTTTTACTAAGTGTCAAAAATTAATGTTAATTTTTAATGTAAGTGGTGACAACGAACTCTCTGCCACCGTGAGTATTATTTGTTCTATAGCTTCCTTAAAAAGCAACAATGTTTTTAAAAGGATAGAAAATATGATATAATCTTTTATGTATTTTTGTTTTTAAAATGGTTTTGATAATGTCTTTGATATTTCAATATATTTAAGTGATGTAATGTGATAAAAATGTGGAAATGAATTCTTTATTTTATATTTTCTGTTTGTGTTATGATTTTATAATGGTACTTAGACATTTGATGGGTGGTTATTTGATAAACCGAATGACGGGTAGTTCTATGATAAACCAGGATTGGTGACTACGTTATAACCTCCAATGCATTAGATATGGATTTCAGCGGAATGGCTATTCTATTTAGTGATATGTGTGGAATTTGACAATTTGGTTATTCCATTTATGTGTGTTTATATCCCAAGTTTCCTATATATGTTATGTGTTCTTTATATGGAATATTTGGTAATATTTTTGTTACAAAAGTGTCAGAAATGATCTTTTATTCAGTGAAGAGTATTTACTAATTCATAACTGTGAAAAGTATTATTTATGATAATGTATTCATTAACTACTTATTGTTTCAAAAAACTAACAGTTTTCCTTATTTGTTTGTCCCTTAATGATATTTTTATGATCAAACCATGTTTCTAAAATGTTTTTCAAATGAAAAAAGTTGGAATAGCGTCAATGATGGGATCAAGGAAAATTTATACTATCTAAATCATGGAACTCTACATGAATCTATTTTTCTAGAACTTTTTTTGTGAAAAATATGTCAACTGAGTAGATGTGTCTACAATGTATATTTTGGGATGTAATGTAACATTTATGACAAAATTATCTCTAACTCTAAACATGAAATGATCCTCAATGTGAATTATTTACATAATTAAAGAATATTCAATGTTTAAGGTCAGGTCCTTATGGTTGGTATAAACGGTCAGTTTAAACAACATTAGGTGTTTGGGTGGGGTTAAATTCATGTCCATAAATAAATTTATATTTATATTAAAATGATATAACATTTTTAGATTACCATGTTGCTTCACCTATGATATTACTATGTTTAGAATTATTTTCTAGAGAGGAAACATGAAAGATTTATTGGGATGACATCAAGAAAAAGACAACCATCCAAATCAGCAACCTGAGATGGTCGAAATCGGAACTGAACTATTTGTTGTCGTGATTGCACAATTGACATAGGCTATAAATAGTGGTGGTATCCATTCATAAGATAAGCCAGATCAAAAATCTAGTAACATGTCAATACTGGAGCCTTTCATGAAGAAATTTCCCCCATCATTTAGTAGATCAGCAGACCATGTGCTAGCTGAAGGGTGGATTAAAGCACGAGAAAAGATTTTTTATGTCATCGTCTATTCAGAACATAAAAAGGTAAGTCTTGTTGTTTACTATTTTGAAGCTGGTCAGCGGTGGTTGAGGGTAAAAAATATTAGGGAATGTGAGGAGATTGATGCTCTTGATTGGTAGGAATTCAAAGGTATGTTTCTTGAGATATATTTTCCAGTGGTGGTTCGTAATAGGATGGAAAAAAATTCCTAGAATTGTAGTAAGGAGGATGACTCAGTGGGTTCTTATAAAGGAAATTTCACTAGACAAGCAAGGTATGCTCCAAATTTCATAAGAGATCTTGACAGTAATATAAATTTATTTTACTCAATACAGAAGCCACAATATCCAGAAGCATTACCCTCTCGTTCGTTCAAAAGTTAGGAAAAACTTGTTTGATGTTCATAGAAGGTTGAAATTGAGTTTTTCGGTGATCAGGTGTTCTTTATCAAACAACAGAATCAGAAGTCCAGTTGGCAGGAAAAAGGAATAAAGTCAATATAAAAGCATGTAGGTAAGAAAACATAATATCTATCTTGTGAGAAGTGTGGTAAAAATAATCCCGTAGAATGTTTATCAATATCTAGAAAGTGCATTTTGTGTGGTAAGATTGGTCATATTTCTTATAAATGTAAGGAAAATGATCAAGAAGGAAATGAAATTTTTGTGGTAAGTTGTTTTAAGTGCAATGAAATGCATCATTTTGAAAATGAGTGTCTAATGAAGAACTCAATTGAGGGAAGACATCAAAACTACAAGCAGAAAGGGGTGGTGAAATCCTTTTCATCTTCATCAGAAGCTATGGAGGCACTAAAAAGTAGTATCAAGTACAGATTTTGTTTGTTCAGATTATGATAAATTATAGTTTCATTCAGGGTCTACAAATTATTTCATTTCTGAGAAGTATTCTAGTAAATTGGGATTCCCACCACAAGATATGAATCCTAATCTTAGGTTAAAAACACCAAGAGGAAATGTTAAGAAAAAATTGAAATTATAATAACGTTTCTATAATTATGTAAAAAATAATCTACTTGCAATCCTTATTATTTTTCCTCTAGTAGTGTTTGATGTTATTTTGGGTATGGATTCACTATCTGTTTATCATACTACGATTGACTATAAAGATAAAGAAGTTTCTTTTCTGAAAGATTTCCATATTTTGAATAAGTATAAAACCTTTCTTTTGATAACATACCAAGAAGCTGAGAAACTAGTAAATGATAGAAATGAATGTTACCTTGCACATATTACTGAGAACAAAGGAACTGTTCATATTAATGATGTGATAGTGGTAAATGAGTATCATGATGTATTTTCTGATGAGTTACATGGTGTTATTTCTTATTGGGAGGTTGATTTTACCATTGACAGAGTACCCGATGCTAAGACAATTTCAAAACAACCTTATTGAATGGCTCAAATTTAAATTTTAGAGTTAAAGAATAAATTGTCAGAATTATTACATAATAGTTTCATTCAACCTATAACATCACCATTTTGTGATCCTGTCTTCTTTGATAAAAAGAAAGATTGTTCAATGAGACTTTGCATTGATTATAGAGAATTTAATAACATCACTATTAAGAAAAATTATCATTTTCCTCATATGGATGATTTTTTTATCATCTACAGGGATATCAGAATTTTTAGAATATTGATTTGAGGTCGGGGTACTATTAGATGAAATTAATGGAAGAAAACATTTTGAAAACCTCGTTTCGTACTATATATGGCCATTACAAAAATTTAGTGATGCCTTTTGGTTAAACCAATGCACCTTCTGTATTCATGGATCTTATGAATGGAATTTTCCATGAGTTCTTGGATAACATTGTGGTTGTGTTCATGGATGATATCTTGGTTTATTCTAAATGTAAAAAGGATAATGGAAGTAATTTAAGGGTTGTTTTGAAAACCTTAAAATAAAACAATTTTTTTGGGAAATTTAGCATGTGTGTGTTTTCGTTAAAACAAATTTCATTCCTCTGTAACATTGTTTCAAAAAATTTCATAACTGTTGATCCTTCTAAAACAATAGTTATTGTAGAATGGCCATGACCCACAAATATAACTTAGATCCATAGTTTTCTTGTTTTGGCAGGTTATTATCAGAGGGTTATTGATATTTTTTCATTATTATCTTGCCCACTGAATATGTTGACTCGAGAAGGTGTTGTGTTTATCTGGAAAAAATAATGTGACGATTGTTCTCAGGAATTAATAAATATGATTGGTGAATTCTTCAGTTTTGGTACAACCTTCCTAAAATGGTGAGTTTTTTATTTTTTGTGATGCTTCGTTGATAGGATGTGGATGTGTCCGTATGCAAAATGATCAGGTAATAGCTTATGATTCATGTCAGTTGAAAACTGATGAGTTAAATTACCCAACACCTGATTTGGAATTAGCCATAGTAGTTTTTGCTTTAAAAATTTGTAGGCTTCATTTGTATGGAGTGAAATGTGAAATATATATTGACCAAAAAGGTTTGAAGTATACATTCACTTTGAAAGAATTTATCATTAGATAGTGGAGATGGTTGGAATTAATATATGATTATGATTGCATGATCCATTACAATTCATTATAATAATATAAAGTGGAGGATGCTTTGAGTAGAAAAAGTAATGCTTCATTGACCACGCAAAATTTTGAATGTGATCCTACAGTTTTTGATTTGATGAACTTTGGAATAGATTTTTTTGGTGTAGGAAATTATTTTCTTTTTTTCAGGTGTCAATGAGATCATATATATCATGCTTAATTAAGAAAGCACAAAAAGAAGACAATGAGATACAGAAAAGGTAGAGTTGGTTCAGAAGGCTAAGATTCATGAATTTAAAAATGATAATGATTCTATTTTAGGGTTTGGAAAAATATTATGTGTTCCTTGTGATTCACAGTTGAAGAATGAGTTTTTATGTGAAGCTCATAGTTTCCCCTTTTCAGTTTATCCTGGAAATACTATGATGTACAAATATATTCATGAGTATTACTGGTGGCATGGAATGAAATAGATATTTCTAATTTTACTATGAAGTGTTTGACTTATCAGCAGGTTAAAGAAGAGTGGATGTTAGCCAAAAAAATGGTTTAGTATTTACCACTATCAGAGTGGAAGTGTTAAAATATATCCACGGACATCATTGTGGTATTACCAAAGTCATCTTGATGTAACAATTCAATCAAGGTTATTGGTAATCGAATAACTAAATCTTCTCATTTCCTTCATATTGGGGATACTTTTCCTCTAGATAAAAATTCTTAGTTGTATGTTAAAGATATAACAAGGTTTCAAGGTGTTCCCCTCTCTAATGTATCAGATCATGATCTTAGATTTACTTTTAAATTTTATAAAGGCCTTCAAAAGTTGTTGATTACTGAATTAATTTTTATTAAACCTTTTTATCTATAATCTGATGGGCAATCAGAACGAAAAATTCTATCCATGGATGTTATGTTACATGCTTGTTCATTAGACTACCAGGGAAGTTAGGAATAACATATTTCGTTGGACTAATTTTCATATAATAATATTTTTCAGTCCTTTATACAAGTGGATCTATTTTAGGAATTATATTGGAAGTGTTGTCGAACTCCAACTTTTTTGGGATTAAGTAGGTGAAAGGAAGAAGATGGGACCATAATTGGTAGAAGAGATGATAGAAAAAGTTCAGTTGACTCAAAATCACAAAAGAATAGCTCAGAGAAGGAAAAAAAGTTATGCAGATAACTAGTGGCAGGATCATTATTTTAAGGTAGGCGATCATGTATCTCTCAACGTTTCTCCATGAAAATGTGTGATTAATTTTTCTATAAAGGGAAAGTTGAGTTTGAGGTTCATTGGACCTATTTAAATCCTCGGAAAAGTTGGAATTGTTGCATATAGAGTGGCTTTACCCCCATGTTTATCACAGGTACATAGTGTATTTCATGTTTCAATGTTGAGAATGTATATGCCAGATCCATCTCATGTTTTACCCCAGAGGTAGTTCAGTTGAAAACGATTCTCTTTTATGAGTAACAACAGATCCAGATTCGTGATCGTAGAGAAAAAAATGTTGTGGAATAAGTTAATTCACCAGGTAATGGTTTTTTGGAAAACCAGATAGTTTAAGAGGCAGTTTGGGAATATGAAAAAATTATGAGTGATAAATACACCCATTTATTTGATAAGTGAATAAAATTATGAGGACTCAATTTCTAAAAGGGGGAATGTTGTAACATCCCTATAAATAATGAAATATGATATATTCATATTAATAAATATTTGTAAATTAAATATTAAATTTACTTAATAAGGGTTTCTATGTACGATGGAATACTCAATACATAACAACGAGTTTCTTTGAAATCTTATACCGCACAAAAACAATATAATATTATTATTTTAAATGGTAGTTAAAACCTAGATATTGTATTGGAAAGAATTAAATGTGCTATCCACAATATGATTATACAAGTTTGTTGAATGTTTTTATATTTATCAAATAAATGTTAGAGGCTTACAATGTGAATGAATATAATTTTAAGCATAATTCACATTAAAATGATGATCTACATCATTTTGATTGGGAACCCTCATTAAATATAGTTTTGGTCACTTTTATATGTTTTATTTGAACAAAAAGATTCTTCTATATAATTTGGACATAAAAATTTACATTGGGCAAATTTTTGGAATCTTTCTGATAAAAATCATTTTTAATGAATAGTGAAAAAATACTGTATTTTAATTCAAATATTCTTTTTAATATAATTAATTTATATGGATAGATAATATTTTTAGTTTGTTTTAAAGTGACATTATATTATATTTTTATCATATAACCCAATGTTGTATATTTGAATTAATTTCACTATGAAATTGGATGTAAACAAGTGTCAATTTTTTGAAAGATATTGTTTTTTACCCGCTATTTGTTTTGAAAACATGAATTAATTTAAATTAATTAATTCAACATCAATGTTTTTAATTTTTTGAAATATAAATTATTTTTTAATTGAGAATAACAAATATATATTAGGCTGAATTTTTTTTATTTTTCAAAAAAACATCAATTTTGATGAATAAAGAAACCCCTAAGTAGTAGTTAAAAAACTAAATTTTTCATTTAAATAAAATGTTACAGCTTCTGTTAATTAAATTTTAAAAATTTTACATACATGGTTTTTATTATTATGTAGAATTTGGTTCAATTAGAAGAAAATAAATTGTGGTGAATATTAACTTCTTACTTTTATTTACAGCGATTAAAGGTAAATAGGGTAATTCAATGTAAAAAGAATATGATAACAATACAAATTACCATATCACTTCTCGTATATTAATTTGATGAGTAATTTACCACAATGGGAATCCATGGGTATATTTTGGGTCCCCATGGAGCCATATTTGTGTGATAATGACACATTATTTCAATTAACTTAAAGTAAAGGCCAAAATGACCAAAACAAATATATTTTATTAAATTAATTTTAAAATATGGTTATATAAGTTATCATTTTTACTCTAAATATTATTAGTAAATTTAAAGAAATTTCCTAAATTATCATATATTTTTTAAAAATTTTAGACATCAAATAAATTATATTATTTATCAAACAATAATGATACATTGTTTACCTCATTAACAAATGATTTAAATAAATAAGATTATAATGATTACATTAATATCCAAAACATTTAAAATTCTTATTGGAAGATATTATTTATACCATGAGTCATATTATCTATGAATTTAATTAGTTTTTGACTTTTATAAACAAAAAATCATTTTATAAGGAAATAAAATTTTCACACTTTCCTAAAGAGCCCATCTTCCCCATTATAAAAACCCCTCACATCTAACCCATTCATTACACCATTAAAGCTGATTGGCTCAACAAAACTATGCATAAATATACTCCCTAAATCCCTCTATTCCCCCCAAGAATCATTTTGTTAGGCATAAGTCACTTCAAGAAGCCCTTTTGGTTCAAACCAAATGGAGTTACCAGAATTAAAGTTAACAATTTTTCATATATTCTATTGTTTTATTTTGTTTTATTTTACTTCTCCAACCACCTAAATACATTTTATTCCATTATTTTATAACAAAACCATTATCCTAAATATACTAGGTTTTTGTTATGATAATTATTCAAAATACACTTACACACACATCCATCTAATGGGTAAAGTACATAATGTTTCTGTGGACGGTGAACTACTGCCTCATGAAATGACGATTGCTCAAATATCTCCAACCACCTCACATGGTGGACATTATGATGTAACTATATTTATATATGATATATATTAGAATTATATTGTTTTTATTCTTTGTTATTTTTCATTTATATAATTCCTTTATGGCTTCAATAGTGGATAAATACTATAATCTCATTTGAGGAATTACGGACTACCGTCGACTCAATGTGATAAGACATGTTCATGCCTTATGTGGAACATATTAAAGGTAGAGTTAATGAAATTATATATGATATTATATTGGAATTATATTATACTTATGTATCCTTAATTTTCCATTCCATTACAATACAAAATAGAAATGGAAGTAGCGTTCATGCGTATGTTCGACTTACCCTCTCAATGAACAGTGCATTTTATTTATTATATCCACATGTTATGTACCATTATAAATACATGTATATATTAGATATATATGATATATATGATATAGAAATAATGAATATCATTCTGGATATAATGAACATTTGACAACATGAAGAACATGTAATTATAAGAAGTCCATTTTATACTCAGGTACAAAATATCGAAAAAAGGACCATTATTAACATAAATGATTACATAATGTTTATAACATGGTAATAAGTGATTTTAAAGGAATTATAAACATCAAAAATGTTCTTAAGAAATTATAAATTATTTTTAGTTTATTATTCATGATATTGACAAATGAACGGGTCTTGTCGGACACGATGTAAGGGACTTCATCTCAATATCCCTTCAATGACGCATATATTATTTTAAACATGACTTTCTTTTATACATTGTATAAACAACTTTTACTTTTCATTTCATTCAATATGAATCATTTTCTAATAATTGTATTACTAAAAGACAAAAAAGAATGTTAATTTTTAAAATAAGTGGTGACAACTTCCTTTCCGCTGCTGCGAGTATTATTTGATATTTGGCTTCCATAAAAAGCTATAATGTTTTAAAAGGAAAATAAATACGATTTACTATATTATCATTTTTGGTATAGGAAATGGTTTTGATAATGGATTTTTTATGTCAATATATTTATGTGATATATTGTGATTGAAATGTGGAAATTTATTCTTTCCTTTATTTTTTTGTATGTGTTATGATTTTATAATGATACTTGGACATTTTATTGGTGGTTAAATGATAAACCAAATGACAGTTGGTGTCGTGATAAACCATGATGGGTGGTCACATTATAACCGCCAATGTAAAGGTTATGGATGTCGGTTGTATGTCTATTTCATTCAGTGATATGTGTTGATGTTGACCGTATGGTAATTCCATTTAAGTATGCTTATGTCACAAGATACCTTTAAATGTTATGTGTTTATTATATGGGTTTAAGGTAATATTTTGCTTTCAAAAGGGTATGATATGATCTTTCATTCAGTGAAGAGTATTTACTTCTTCATAAAGGGTAATATTATTATTTATGATAAATTATTCATGGATTACATGTTGTTTTAAAAAACTAACAGTTTTCTTTCTCTGTGTATATAAGGCCCCAGCCTTAAACCTTACTTAATCTTGAGTTATTACAAGATTACACATTGAGGATCTTCTCGGGTTTAGAGTTTTAGGGAATTAGATCATAAAACATGCATTACATTCCACATATAAACAAAGTGGTTACATAAAGATAGTATTCTTCATTCCCATCAATGGAAACATAATTAAAATAAACATGGATTCTTTCTTGACACTTCCTTGACACTATCATCATATCATGTACCATTCCCTTGACCTGTGAAAAACATTTCAAAAAACTTGGGATGAGCATAAAAAGCTCAGTAAGGAATATAAAAATATGGAAAGGAAACATGGGTACATATATACATAATGATTAGATCATACTTTACCCATAAAATATAAGCACTTTAACATACCTCATCAAATCATGAATAAATCATAGAAATCATAAGACATAAAGGTAACTTGAGGCATTCATAACATTCTTACGTAGGGAGTAACCCTCTTTGTTACGTTTGGAATACCCATCATAGTATATTCCCTAAATCTCTTCGAAGAAACCTTAACGTTTCACTCCTTCGCATTACCCAATGCATTGGAGAGCTATATCGGGCTCACCCGCCCTTAGTTTATCACGTAACCACCCGTTTTCATAATAATGCCCAATAACCTAAACATAATCATATCACATAAAACATCCATAAAGGAAACATAACATTCCCACCTTTCAATCACAAAATATCAATACATCACATTGATATAAAAACATTATGAAAACCATTTTCGATACCAAAATAAAAGAAAAGTAAAACATGGTATTTATTTTTCTTTTAAAAAGAAGGTATGACTTGTAGAGGAAGCCGAAACTCAAATAACGGTCACGATGGCGGAGAAGTCGTTGTCGCCGCATACATATGACAAAAACATTCCGTTTTGTCATTTAGTAAACGCTTCGTATAAAAATGATTCCTTTTGAATAAATGTAAAAGTCAAAGGCGTTTATACACCATATAAAAAAGGTTGTGTATAAAACAAAATATGACTCAATGAAAGGAGATTGAGACGAAGTCCCATACCTCGTATCCGACTTGACCCGACTGTTCTTTAATCTCCTGAATAATAAATTTGAGTTAATCTCTACTTGATTAAGATCCATTATCAAGTTTATTATTCCTTTTATACCATGTTATGAACATCATCTAATCATTTAAGTTAATAATGTTCCTTTTGTCGGTATTTGGTTCTTAAGTCAAAAATAGACTTCTTACACTTACATGTTGTTAATTTGGTCAAAGGATCGTTATATCCAGAATGATATTAATGATTTGGATAACATATATATCATATATTCAGAATATAAATGTATTTATATTATTAAATCACATTTAGAGGTAAGAAATGAAATGCACCGTTCATGGAGACGGTAAGTCGTACGTACGCATGAACGCTACTTCCATTTCTATTTCGTATTTTCTGGAATGGAATCATAATGATATAAGAGTATATTATAATTCCAGTATAATAACATATATAATATCATTTAATTTATCCTTTACACATCCCACATATGGTATTAACGAATCAAATCACTTTCAGGGGGGCGGTAGTCCGCACTTCTTAAAATGAAGATATAGCGTTTACCCATAATGGAAACAATAAAGGTATACACAAAATGAAAAATACAGAAGCTTAAGTAAAACATAAACATATTATATATCATATATAAAAATAGTGACATCATAATGGCCACCTTTGAATGTGTTAAATGAGTATTGAACAATCATCATTTCGGGAGGCAGAATTTCAACATCCACGGAAACCGTATGTTTTTTAACCATTTGATGTAGTTGTGTGAGAGTGTAGCTCTAATAAATATTATAAAAACATCCTAGTATATTGAATATACTGGTTTTGTTACAAAAGAAGTAAATAAAAAGAGTTTAGGGGGTTGGAGAAGCAAAATAAAACAAATGAACATGAGAGAATGAATTACCTTTAATAGTGTAACTCTTTTTGATTTGAGCCTAAAGGCTTCCTTTGAAAGGATTCTGCCCAAAGGGAATCCTCTAGGATGAGGATAGGGATGTGGAGAGAGTAAATGGGCAGGGTATTGCTGAGCCAAAGTCTTGAGGAGTGTGTGAAATGAGGTAGAGGTGGGGGCCTTTTATAAGAGGAGAGGAGGGGCACTTTTGGAAATCATGAAACTATTATTTTATTTTCAAAAGTGTTTCGAATTTATAAGGTCCCACATTGATATATTTCTAAGATAAGATGATAAGTCTTCGAAATATTACCATCCAATAGTTTTTGGACATGTTTAGCTCTTAGATTTTATATTATCGTTTCATTTTATTTAAATGGTTCATTAATGAGGTCATTGTTGCATCATCATGATGTCATTATTAAATTAATTTATTTAATGTCTAAAAATTATAAAAAAATATCCTGATGTAGTAAATCTTTTTATCTTTCCAAATAGTATTTATAGACAAAATTATGATTAGTATAACCCCTTCTAAAAATTGTTTTAGTCAAACAATTTATGTTAGTGTCATTTTCACCTTTATTTAAAAAAAGCATTAAAGTCATTATCTCACCCAAGGGGCTCCATAGGGTCCCCTAAATCGACCCATGGGTTGTCTTGTTCGGCCATGACTCATCCAATAGGGGTAGGACAAGTGTTATTGTGTTTTCATATTTTTATAATATCATTTTTATCTTAAATTACACTAATTACCTCTAATTGTGATTAATGAAAAAAAGTTAAAATTCACCAAAAAATTATTTTCATCCCATTGAACCACATTTTACATACTAATGAAAACCATGTATGTCGGATTTTCAAAATTAAAGACACAATGATGGCAAAATTTCATTTAAACGGAAAATCAGTTTTTATAAGTACCACTTAGTGGTTTCACTATTCATCAAAAATTGAAGTTTTTCAGAAAAATACCAAAAATTGACCCTAAGCTATATTTGATATTCCGAATTCAAAAATGAAGTCTATTTTATCAAATTCAAAACATATAAGTCACATTAATTAATTTAATAATTAATTCCCGCTGTCAGAGCAAATAGCGTGTTTTTATAAAACAATAAGTATCAAAAGATTGACACTAGTTTAAGTCTAATTTCAAAGTGAAATTGATTCCAATTACCACCATTGGATTAAATGGTAAAAATATATTCAGATTAAACATTAATTCCAATTAAAAAGATAATCTAATCATATAAATAAATTAGATTAAGAAGCAGTTTTGATGTAAAATGCAGTATATTTCACTATTCATTAAAAAAATGAACATTGTCAGAAAAATACCAAAAATTTATCCAATGTAAAATTCAATTTCCCAATGATAATGAATATGTTTATTTTGACAAATATAGATTATAAAATTGTCAAAATATTGATTTAAAAATGGTTTTCCATCAACAGGCAGTAAAACAATCTTTTAAGAATATTATTGTATTCCATGCATAAGATTGTATTTATTTTAATTTTAAGCCTCTAAAACACTATCTTAATAATTAATAGACATAGATAAAAATATCTATTATTCATTACTTATATGGGATGTTACATCCTTCCCCCTTTATAAAATTGTGTCCATGCAATTTATTTACTTATCGAATAAATGAGGGTACTTATCCCTCATTGCATTTTCACATTCCCATGTTGCATCTTCCATCATGTGGTTTTTCCTCAAAACCTTAACATAATTAATCAAATTATTCTGTAACACTTTCTCCCTATGGTTAAGAATCTGGACCGGTTGTTCCTCATAAGATAGGTTCTCTTCCATCTGAACTACCTCTGGACTCAAAACATGAGATGGATCTAGCATATACTTTCTCAACATCGAAACGTGAAAAACATTGTGTACCTGAGATAAACTTAGAGGTAAAGCCACCCGGTATGCAACTGATCCAACTCTCTCCAGAATTACATATGGTCCAATAAACCTTGGACTCAGCTTTCCTTTCTTTCCAAATCTCATCACACTTTTCCAAGGAGAAACCTTGAGAAAAACATGATCACCTACCTCAAAACATAGATCCTTCCTCCTGTTGTCTGTATAACTCTTCTGCCTACTCTGAGCTGTTCTCATGTGCTTCTGAATCAACTGAACTTTTTCTGCCATCTCTTCTACCAACTCTGGTCCCATCAGCTTCCTTTCACCCACTTCATCCCAGAAAGCTGGAGTTCAACACCGCTTCCCATATAACGCCTGAAATGGTGCCATCTGTATACTGGAATGTAAAATGTTTTTATATGAAAATTCAACCAACGAAAGATGTTGGTCCCAACTTCCCAGATAATCCATAGAGCAAGAACGTAGCATATCCTCCATGGTCTGAATTGTTTGTTTTGACTGCCCATCTCATTGAGGATGAAAAACTGTACTAAAATTTAATTTAGTACCCAACGACATCTGAAGGCCTTTCCAAAAGTTATAAGTGAACCTGGGATCACGATCAGATACAATGGAGAGAGGTATTCCATGTAACCTGAATACCTCTTTATGATACAAACGGGAAAGTTGATCAAGAGAGAAAGTATCTTGTATAGCAAGGAAATGGGCAGACTTGGTCAAGCGATCAACAATAACCCAGATTGCATTATTACCTTGAGATGTCTTCGGTAATCCCAATACAATGTCCATGGATATATTCTCTCATTTCCACTCTGGCACTGGTAATGGATGAAGAATACCGTTCGGTAACTGCCGCTCTACTTTAACCTGTTGACATGTCAAACACTTCACAGTAAAATTAGCAATATCTCTTTTCATTCCATCCCACCAGTTATACTCCTGCAGATCTCTATACATATTAGTACTGCCTAGATGAACTGAAAACGGATAACTATGAGCTTCACATAACAACTCTCTCTTCAACTGTGAATCACAAGGCACACACAATCTCTTCCCAAATCTCAAAACGCAATCATAATCAATGTTGAATTCAGGAAACATACCTTTCTGAACCATCTCTACCTTTTTCTGCAACTCACTGTCTTGCTTCTTGCTTTCTTGATTCTATCTGATAGAGATGATCTCACTGATACCTAAAACAAAACAGAAGAACTTACTGCACCAAAAACATCTATGCCAAAGTTCATCAAATCCTTAACCAAAGGATCGCGTTCCAAATACAACATTGCTAATGAAGCATTAATTTTTCGACTCAAAGCATCATCCACTTTATTTGCTTTTCCTGGATGGTAATGAATTGTACAATCATAATCCTTGATTAATTCTAGCCATCTCCTTTGTCTCATGTTAAATTCTTTCTGAGTGAATATATACTTTAAACTTTTGTGATCGGTATATATTTCACACTTTACTCCATACAAATGATGCCTCCAAATTTTTAAGGCGAAAACAACAGCAGCTAATTCCAAATCATGTGTAGGGTAATTATCTCATGAGTCTTCAACTGTCGTGAAGCATAAGCAATTACCTGATCATTCTGCATTAGGAAGCAACCAAGTCCTTTAAATGAAGCATCACTGTATATAACAGACTCACCATTCCTGGAAGGTAGTGGGAAAACTGGAGCATTCACCAATCTTCTTTTCAATTCCTGAAAACAATCATCACATTCTTTTGTCCAGATAAACTTAACACCCTTCCGAGTTATCTTAGTCATTGGACTAGATAACTGTGAAATTTTTTAAACAAACCTTCGGTAATATCCTACCAAACCAAGGAAGCTACGAATTTCGCTAACATTTGTGGGTCTTGGCCATTCTTCCACAACTTTTGTTTTTGCAGGATAAACAGTTATTCCATCTTTAGAAACAATATGACCAAGGAACGAAATTTGTTGCAACCAAAACTCACACTTGCGGAATTTTCCATACAGTTTCTTTTCTTTTAAGGTTTGCAAGATAACCCTTAAATGTCTTTCATGCTCTTCTTTACTTTTAGAAAATACCAATATATCATTAATGGAAACCACCACAAACTTATCCAAGAACTCATGGAAAATTCTATTAATTAAGTCCATGAATACAACAGGTTCTTTGGTTAGCCCAAAAGGCATTACTAAAAATTCATAATGTCCATATCTCGTACGAAACGCAGTCTTCAGAATATATGCCTCCTTTACCTTCAGCTGATGGTACCTCGATCCCAATTCAATCTTTGAAAAAAAATGAGCATCCTAGAGCTGATACAACATCATTTGATGGCCCGACATCTGCTGAATTGGTTGCAATGGTTTTTTCACACCTTCTTGCTTGTAGTCCAACTGCTTCCCATTACTCAAGCTATTTTTCGGACACTCGTTTGCATAGTGACCCATCTCATTGCACTTAAAACATTTCACTAACTGTAAATCGAATTTGGTCTTACCTTCACCTTGATCCTTTTCAGTGAAATCATGATCCTTATGTCCCATCTTACCACATCTGTAGAACTTTCCAGAATTCAGATGACATTCCCCAGCATGCCTTTTTCCACATTTATCACAAACTGGAAACTTAGTTTTCTTACCATCAGACTTTTTTGAAGAATTCTTACCTTTCTCCTGCCACCTCGGTCTCTTCTTCTACTGGTTGTTATAGAACACTTGGTCATCAGCAAACTCCATTTCCACCTTCTCAGCACATCGAAGAATCTTTTCATAACTTTTAAACTCAAGAGAAGCTAATTCCCTTCGATATTTTGGCTTTAATCCTGAGTAAAAATGATTGATTTTACTATCAACGTCTCGGATAAAATTTGGAGCATACCTTGCCAATCGAGTGAACCTTTCTTCAAAGGTAGCCACTGAGTCTTCCTCTTGACTCAATTCCACGAATTGATTTTCCATCCTAAGTCGAACAGCCTTAGGAAAATACTTCTCAAGAAACATACCATTGAATTCATCCCAGTCGCGAGCATCAATCTCATCAGCGTGCCTGATATTTTTAACCATCGACCACCACTGATCTGCCTCACCCTCCATACGGTAAATAGGAAGACTAACCTTTTGATTGTCTGAAAACCCCATGAAATCGAAAATCTTCTCGAGTGCTTTAATCCACCCTTCAGCTAGCACAGGGTCAGATGATCCTCTGAATGATGGGGGATGTTGCCTCATGAAATGTTCCACCACTGACATGTTCCTCTGCGGTTGGTCTGGATGATCTCATGCATGGATACCACCGCCATTTATCGCTTGAGTCAATTGTTACATCACTGCAAAAAACTATTCAGTTCCAATTCCGACCATCTCGGGATGCTGATTCGGAAGGTTATTTCCTTCTGTATGCCTTCCTAGCACTGCTTCCATATTTCCTCTGCGGAAAACCATTCTGAACAAACATGTCTTAGATGAAGAAACATGGTAATCTTCAAATGCTATATCATTTCAAAAAAAATATTTTTGGATTATCATTTAATAGAATTCTAACTCCTAATGTTATCTAAACCAACCTTTGATACCAACTATAAGGCCTCAGCCTTAAACCTTAGTTAATCTTGTGTTATTACAAGATTACACATTGTGGATCTTTTTGGGATTAGAGTTTTAGAGAATTAGATCATAAAACTTGCATTACATTCCACATATAAACAATGTGGTTACATAAATATAGTATTCTTTATTCCCATCAATGGAAAAATAATTAAAATGAACATGGATTCTTTCTTGACACTTCCTTGACACTATCATCCTATCATGTATCTTTCCCTTGACCTGTGAAAAACATTTCAAAAAACATGGGATGAGCATAAAAAGCTCAGTAAGGGATATAAAAATATGGAAAGGAAACATGGGTACATATATACATAAGGATGAGATCATAATTTACCCATAAAACATAATCACTTTAACATACCTCATCAAATCATGAATAAATCATAGAAATCATGAGACATAAAGGTAACATGAGGCATTCATAACATTCTTACGTAGGGAGTAACCCTCTTGGTTACGTTTGGAATACCCATCATTGTATATTCCTTAAATCTCTTCGGAGAAACCGTAACATTTCACTCCTTCGCGTTACCCAATGCATTGGAGAGCTATATTGGGATCACCTGCCCTTAGTTTATCATGGAACCACCCGTTTTCATAATAATTCCCAAGAACCCCAACATAATCATATCACATAAAACATGTATAAAGGAAACATAACATTCCAACCTTTAAATCACAAGATAGAAATACATCACATTGATATAAAAACATTATGAAACCCATTTTCAATACCAAAATAAAAGAAAAGTAAAACATGGTATTTATTTTTCTTTTAAAAATAATTTATGGCTTGTAGAGGAAGCCGAAACTCAAATAACGGTCACGACGGCGGAGAAGTCCTTGTTGCCGCATAAGTACGACAAAAACATTCCCTTTTTTCGTTTAGTAAACGCTTCAAATAAAAAAGATTCCTTTTGAATAAACGTAAAAGTCAAAGGTGTTTATACACCTTATAAAAAAAGGTTGTGTATAAAACAAAATATGCCTCAATGAAATGACATTGAGACGAAGTCCCATACCTCGAAACCGACTTGACCCGACTGTTCGTTAATCTCCTAAATAATAAACATGAGTTAATCTCTACTTGATTAAGAACCTTTTTGAAGTTCATTATTACTTTTATACCATGTTATGAACATCATGTAATAATTTATGTTAATAATGTTCATTTTGTCGGTATTTGGTTCTTAAGTCAAAAATAGACTTCTTACAGTTACGTGTTGTTAATTTGGTCAAAGGTTTGTTATATCCAGATTGATATTAATGATTTGGATAACATATATATCATATATTAATCATATACATCTATTTATAATATTACATCACATTTAGAGGTAATAAATGAAATGCACCGTTCATGGAGACGGTAAGCCGTACGTACGCATGAACGCTACATCAATTTCTATTGCGTATTTTCTGTAATGGAATCATAATGACATAAGAGTATATTATAATTACAGTATAATAACATATATAATATCATTAAATTTATCCTTTACACATCCCACATATGGTATTAACGAATCAAATCACTTTCAGGGGGGTAGTCCGCACTTCCTAAAATGAAGATATCATGTTTACCCATAATGGAAACAATAAAGGTATACCCAAAATGAAAAATAAAGAAGCTTAAGTAAAACATAAACATATAATATATCATATATAAAAATAGTGACATCATAATGGCCACCTTTAAAGGTGTTAAATGAGTATTGAAAAATCATCCTTTCGGGAGGCAGAATTTCACCATCCACAGAAACCGTATGTTCTTTAACCATTTGATGTAGTTGTGTGAGATTGTACCTCGAATAAATCTTATTACAACATCCCTGTATATTTAAGATACTGGTTTTGTTACAAAAGAATTAAATAAAAAGTGTTTATGGGGTTGGAGAAGCAAAATAAATCAAATGAACATGAGAGAATGAATTACCTTTAAAAGTGTAACTCTTTTTGATTTGAGCCTAAAGGCTTCCATTGAAAGGATTATGCCCAAAGTGAATCCTCTAGGATGAGGAGAGGGATGTAGAGAGAGTAAATTGTCAGGGGATGGCCGAGACAAAGGCTTTAGGAGTGTGTGAAATGAGGTAGAGGTGGGGGCCTTTTATAATATGAGAGGAGGGGCACTTTTGGAAATCATGGAACTATTATTTTATTTTCAAAAGTGTTTCAAATTTCTAATGTCCCACATTGAAATATTTATAAGATAAGATGATAAGGCTTCTAAATATTCTCATCCAATAGTTTTTGGGCAAGTGTAGGACTTAGATTTTATATTATCGTTTCATTTTATTTAAACTGTTCATTAATGAGGTCATCGTTGCATCATCATGATGTCATAATTAAATTAATTTATTTAATGTCTAAAAATTATAAAAAAATATCCTGATGTAGGAAATATTTTTATCTTTCCAAAGAGTATTTATAGACAAAATTATTATTAGTATAACCCCTTCTAAAATTTTTCTTAATAAAACAATTTATGTTAGTGTCATTTTCACCTTTATTTTAAAAAAAAGCATTAAAGTCATTATCTCACATAAGAGGCTCCATAGGGACCCCTAAATCGAACCATGGGTTGTCTTGGTCGGAAATGACTCATCCAATAGGGGTAGGACAAGTGTCATGCTATTTTCATATTTTTATAATATCATTTTTACCTTAAATTACACTAATTACCTCTAATCGCGATTAATGAAAAAAAGTTACTATTCACCAAAAAATTATTTTCATCCCATTGAACCACATTTTACATACTAATGACAACCATGTATGTCAGATTTTTAAAATTAAAAACACAATGATGGAAAAATTTCATTTAAACGGAAAATCAGTTTTTATAAGTACCACTTAGTGGTTTAACTATTCATCAAAAATTGAAGTTTTTCAGAAAAATACTAAAAATTAACCCTAAGCTATATTTGATATTCCAAATTCAAAAATGAAGTCTATTTTACCAAATTCAAAACATATATGTCACATTAATTAATTTAATAATTAATTCCCGATGTCAGAGCAAATAGCTTGTTTTTATAAAACAATAAGTATCAACAGATTGACACCAGTTTAAGTCTAATTTCAAAGTGAACTTGATTCCAATGACCACCATTGGATTAAATGGTAAAAATATATTCATATTACACATTAAGACCAATTCAAATGATAATCTAATCATATAAACAAAATAGATTAAAAAACAGTTTTGATATAAAATGCAGTATTTTTAACTATTCATTAAAAAAAATGAACATTGTCAGAAAAATACCAAAAATTTATCCAATGTAAAATTAAATGTCCCAATCATAATGAATATGTTAATTTTGACAAATATAGATTATAAAACTGTCATATGATTGATTTAAAAATGGTTTTCCATCAAAAGGCAGTAAAACAATCTTTTAAAATATTAGTGTATTCCATGTATAAGATTGTATTTATTTTCAATTTAAGCCTCTAAAACACTATCTTATTCATTAATATACATAGATAAAAATATCTATTATTCATTACTTACTTGGGATGTTACAGTGTATCCCTTACTAATATTTTTATGCTCATCCCATTTTTTTGAAATGTATTTCACAATAAAAAGTGGAATTGGGTCAATAATGGGATCATGGAAAAGTCATAATTTCTAATAGATTGAACTAGACATGGCTCTTCATTTAAAGATTATTTATTTTGTGAGAAATATGGGAACTGAGTAGAATTTTCTACTTTGTTTCTTTTGGGATCAAATGTAATTGTTATGGACTAATTATCTACAACTCTAAACGTGAAAATATCCTAAAAGTTAATTATTAACATAATTCAAGAATGTGGAATCATTAAGGTTGGATATTTATATTTTCATTAATAGTACTCATTAAAACATAGAAAATATGAATATAAATTCTATATAAATCTATCAGATAATCATATTATTAATTATAATTAAATATATGGTTTAATTATGAATTAATATTACACGCTTGTTAACAATTCTATATTGAGGTTTCAATTTAATTAATATCATATTTTTTTCATATGTGTCTTATTTTATCATATCATTGGTTCATATACTTATATCACGATTTCCATGTTTTGAACCACGATTTAAATAAAATTTAGATTAAAATTATGTGTATTTTAATAATCCATTGTATCTAAGAGTATGAAATATAATACACCATCCATCAAGATGGTATGTCATATATATGCTTGAATGATATTACCGTTTAATTTTCGTGTTGAAATAATGAATATAAAATACATATATGTATGTATATATATATATATTATTACATTAGATTTATTAAATCATATGTATAATATATATTCATTAAACACATCCTTAATATATTCCATGTAATTTATAAATGAATCACATCTTTTTGAGGGGGCAGTAATCCACACTTCCTCTAATGAAATTATCATATAAAAATGGAATAAATAATTATATATATATTAAAAAAAATAATATTATATACTCAATAAATATAAAATATAACATATTAATACATATTTTTCATCATAATTTCCATGATGAGAGGCTATATAAAAAAATGAACATTCATCACTTAGTGAGGGAGTAGTTTGTCAAACATGTAAACCATTTCTTTTCTACACATTAGATGGAAGTGTGAATAAGTTTAGGTATAAAAATAATATAACAAAATAATAATATATATAGGATGAAGTTTTTATTCAATAATTTAAATGTAATATTTTATGTAGTGGAAAAAAATAATAGAAAAAATTTTGAGGGAGGGGGTCACATCTTAATGGGGAACCTCCTTCTAGTTTTCACAAAGGGATTACTTGGAAGTATTTATTTATAAGAAAGCCTTAATGGAGAATTTTAGGGATTTTTTATATCTATTTTTGAATGATTTTTTTCCAGCCAATATTTCTTTAAGGGTGTGTGGAAGTGTGAGGAGATGATGCCTTTTATAAGGGTGGAGGAGTGGTACTCTTGTAATATTTTGGAAACAGGAGTCCCCATCCATGTTTTCTTAATTTGAATGGATCAGTAATGTCCATAAGCCAGTACAATGGATTATGGGGTTGAAATATAGACATAAAATAGATTCTTGAAGTTTAAATGAATTTTTTGGCGATAGTTTTATTTTTATCCTTATTAAGCTTAATTTAACCTCATTCATCGTAAGTAATTTTAGATACATTCTCTAATATATTTGGTCAAAAACTAAGTTAAACATATTATAAGTTATAAAATATTTTTATTCAAAATATTAAATCCATTTTTAAAAACATCAATTACATAATTGGAATAATTTCATTTAAACATAATCTCATAGACATGATGAGAATGATGGTTTTTAATGAAATAACATTCGAATGTTTTCATTTTTTTCATAGACATTTTCAAAATAAAATTTATTAAAATAAACATAATTGAATGTATTTATAAAATTTAATCTAGTTGAACATTAAAATAAAAATTAAATTAAATTTATCTTTATAAATATATTTGATTAAAACAGTTTTAAGGTAAATTTTTGTATTTTAACTATTCATTTAAATCAAAAATTTCATAAAAAAACCCAAAAATTCTCCCTAAAATAATTTTTATATTTCAATTTCGAAGATGACGTTTATTTTTACCTTTATGATTTATATAATTTCAAAAATATATATTTCAAATAGGTTTTCCATTAAAAAATGTTAAATTATCCTTAATAAAAAAAATTGGGTTTTATGTTTTAAATTTAGTTTAATCTTATCATATACCAATAAATTATATTTTATGAATATAAATAATATTTCTATGGATATATAACAATTATATTAAATTAATACTATTTAATAACTACAATTAATTTAAATTATTTGTATTAAAAATCATTGTGAGCCTAACAATTTTTTCAATAAAATTAATCAATTTATGGTCAATTAGATCATAGGTTCATTTTAAAATATTTTGTAACGAATTAAATCATTTTACATTTTTTTTGAAAACTACATATTTTAATATGTTAGTTAATAATATTTATAAAATATAATTTAATTCTTATGTTATATATTGTTATAATATGAAATATTATTTTTAATAATATTCTATTATTCTATAACTTTTGTTCGTGCCTATTATGAATGAAATATAGAAAGGTTAGTATTATGTGAAATTTACTTTAACCTCAGTGTTTCATATAAATAATTAAAATAATTATGTTTCCCATAGGGAACAATTAACATGGTATTGCGCAAGTCAGACATATTAGTTTAATATAAAAATTATATATTTATTGTTGTGTAAAATAAAAAAAATCCAAGTCATTAAATTAATATGAAATAAAATTCATAATACATCAGGGTGTTACATGACTAAATAGGTAAATATTTTTTGTCAAATTATTATTTTTTAGAAAATTGTTTATGATAATATGTATGATGATTATGAATTATGATCCAAATATAAGTCAAAACATGATTTTCATTCACAACATGTTATCTCATTAGAACAATGGATTTATATTAATTTTACTATCTTCATATAATATGAATAAAAAATAGAAATTCCTTAATAATTTACATCATTTCATTTGAAAACAATTTTTCAGGAAAACTTGTGTTATTTTTAAAAAATTAGCATTTTTATAATGATTTTTTTGAGAAAATTTATCCCAAGTTTAATATTTTTACCAAATTATTTTAAAGTAATATTCACAACATATTCCAATAAAATCACATTTGGAATTTAGTGAAAAAGAAAAAATAAATTTTTTTAACATGCACAACATAAATAGAATATCCATATTCCATGGAAAATCAATTATTTTTATCTTCCATTACATGTTTTCAATAATTTTTTCAAATAAAATGTTATACATAATATTTGGAAAGAAGGTATATTTAAGATATATATTTTCAATGTGAAAATTTTTTTGAATTTGATTGATTTTTTTAAATGATTTCTCAAAGAGGAATTTATTTATTCCACATAAAGTGTTTTACATAATTTTTAATTATTTACAACAAGTTTATCCATAAGTTAAGCTTCTGAGCATTTATTAATAAAAGATAAAAAATAAAGGTATAGGAGTATATGGAGGGAGCAAAGAAATTGAATTTCCCTCATATATAATACAAAGTATCTAGTAGTCGTAATAAGAAATATCATTTCCATAATTGGAGTTATCAACAGTTTCCCATTTATATTGGGACTTTCCTAGGTTGAGGATCTTAAGGGTTTCTATTTTGACTTTAGAGGGTGACCTAATAGACATAGTCTATGGTGTGTTACTGTAGTCTTTCTGCGATATTCTTTTCGAAGGAGTTGGAGAAAATCCCCCATTATCGATCAATTTTTTCATCTAAGTCGTACCTTAATACTTAAATGAGGAATGAAAAACACTACTAATTACCATAAATGATGTGTATTTCTTTTTCCCTTTATCATTAGATATGTTTCTCCATAGCATGAATAAACTAGAGAAATAAAAAAAATTGGATCTCTTGATGAAAATTAGAATCATTATGGCTGAATGAGTCATCCTATAGATTTAAGGACATTAAGTCACTAGATATATACATCATTTACTCAAATAAGACAATTTGATGATATACTCAAGGTCATCCTAATGGGTTAATACTGGTAGCATTCCATCCCCACCAATACCAAAAGTAGATGAATTTATTTTCACATTCCAATCCAAGACAAGAGTTATACTTTTCTACTACACAACCATACCATGATGTAAGCTAACAACATTAATAGTGTTTTAGTTAAGATTATGAGTGATATATTGAAATGGATACTCATTACTAGGCTTCATAATAAATGAATATTCATGCCCCTTTAAATCATCAGCCACATACTCCGACATATGTTCATCATTTTTCCATTATCATCATTATTGTGCATTTCCTACCTCTACAATTTCTTCGTAAAAGATATATTATGATTCCATTTTAATGAGAAAGGTTATAAAATCACATTTTTATGACATGTGTACATAACATTACCAATTTCATGACAGTTTAAAAAAAATGGGGAAGTATATCGTGCACCACCTTTTGATGGATGTCATCAACCAAAGTAGATAAAACAACGTTGTGGGTTAAACACATACATAAATCAACCACCACTAGTATCCTAGAAAAAATCAAAAACATGGAAGCTTCACAAGATTGATTCATTTTTATTGGAATAAAAATAGATTATGTAATATAAAAATTAATATTGGGATGCTAAAGTATGCAGTGGATACCAACACTTTTAATCCAAACCTAAGACATGTGATTTATTAATAGAAATGCATTCAAATAGATGTCCAATTAATGAATGAAAATAATATGTAGATTTAATTAAATTGATTAAATCTCCTATATATTTCACATCATGACTTTTATCATGAAAATTATGTGATTGAAGCATACACCCATGGGTATGCATCACAAGTATGATGACATCCGGACGTAGGATAATTTCTGAACCAAGTTACAAAATTTCCAAGTCACACCGCTATCTAGAATAACACTCATAAATATAATTAAATTATTGTATATCTTGAATATGTCATAGGTAGTTTCCCTTTTCATAATCAAATAAGAAATGTGACCCCTCTGTAAAATGTGATCTAGAATATCATCCTTCGGATGCCTAAAATTCCTCCCTCTCAGGTCCCTCTCTACATTCCCAAGACTAAAATATGTTACATCAATATTCAAATGAACAAATTTATGTGAAACACCATTGGGCTCTCAATCACATCCCAATGATGTGACCCCTTCAACTCAACCTCCATGGAATAATGAAAATTCACTGATAGGTCTCAAAGCTCACTATCTACCCTAACCATGGTCATCTCGATCTACCGAGATCCACCTTTTCAAAGATCGAGTGTGGGTCGACCGAGACTGAATTTCCTAGTCAACATCACTAGATATAGAAGGTCACCACTAGAATCCATTATCCCAATATTATTCCTATAAAGTGTTGACTTGGCTAATGATTTATATCTAGATCTATTGTCCACAGATTTTTTTCACTACTAAAGGACGCCCACAACCACCCACATTTCCCGACTGGCCATCACCACCTTCAAGGGAATCCACATTCAATAAAACAATGTCATGGAAATATAAAATATAGTGGCCCATCCTATTTATAGATTTCAATTACATCATTATAAAGATAAAAAAACATAATATTATTACACCATAAGGAACTATAGGATTATTGTATTGGAAAAAATACTACCAAACCTATCATTTATAAAATTAAGCAGAAAACATTTATTTAATTCCTTCCTCTCTAGATTCTTATAAGCTCTTGACCACTCCTTAATAAATGTAGTCACATGGGGATATACATCAAAAGGGGGCGAGGCAAAATTCAAGTATGAGTATATACATGAAAAATATAACCATGGGTGAGAAAATTCATAACATAGCCTAAGGATCATGAACACGAGAGGAAGAGTTAAAAAAAGACTTTAAACGTGGAAATGCATAAAAATGAAACATCATGTCATAGTGGTCACCAACCAAATATTTTAAAAAATATAGCATCATGTTCACACATCATTTCACATTAACTCGTTAGGATCATTACATTACCCAATGCATTGGAGAACTGTATAATTTTAGGTGTACCCATCACATTCAAACATTCATATTGTGCAATATAATTATAGGCTCACCCTTGAAATCATACCATTTTCATAATAATTCTTTCCACATAGAACATAAATAAACAATTAACATAAACAATTATGGAAAGGTATGGTTTTAAACTCATTATAACACATTTATAATCTATGGTTTCACAAAAAAATGAGAGAATAACATACTTGATACAATAAACATCAACCATTAGTGAGAAGTAAAAGGGGTGTTTTTGTAAGAGGTCTTCTTCTTGAGAACAATTTATTTTAAATAATCTCTAGTAAAAAAATTGAATTTCCTAGAAAAGGTATGATAATGATGATAAATATATTTTTATGGAGTTCCCACAATGAAAATGGATTTAAAGAGGTAGAACCTGAAGAAAGTTAGCTCCATGAATATCCCATTACATTGTCTCTGAATGATTTCATCACATTAATGTCTTGTATAATGACATTATATTAATTAATTAGAAATTTATAATAATTATATACATTTATGTGGCTCATTATGGTTTATTTATGTTATTTATGCACCATTGTATGATTTATGGAGTTTTAATTATTTCTTTTGGGGTGGTAATTTATTTAACATTTATGAACATTTCACTTGTATTCACTAGTGGATGTTCATTTGAAATGTGTATGAAAATATAAATTTGATAATATATAATATTAATGACATTATATAGATATAAATTATATTATAATTAATTTTTTTATGTAGTATGAATAAGAATCATTAGATAAAATTTACTAATGGCCATTTTTGGTTTGTTTGGACAGTTTTCCAGTCACAATGAACCAGTTTTATGTTATCACTTAGTTTCATGTGAATAAATTAGATCCAGAACATAAAATAGAATAAAAGATAAAATTAATGATCTTTTATCAACCATTTATGGTTTTATTTTATCCTTTAAGGTGTTGAATCAAAATTGATTTCCATTTCTCATGATGTAGGTAAATTAGCACATAACATGCAACAATTTCATTTTTACTAATAATGATCGGGGGGAGGAATATAATGAATAATCTACCATTAACCCAATATCATACAATTATATAAATCATACTACATTTTTCATTATAATTTTGAATGTGATGTTGAGTATAAGAGAATGAATTATTTGAAATTCAAATGGAAATTGTAATAAAATAGTGTGAGGAATTACCGCTTGAATCCTCCTCTTGAGATCCTCCTTAAAGAAACTAATAAAGGTAATTTGATGATTCCATGAGCTCCTAGTCTTGGGGGAGGGGCTAGGGAAGGGAATTGATCATAATTTGGATATGTCATGATGAATGAGAGGTGTAAAAAAATGATGGTGTTAGGGGTGTTATTAATAGTGGAGGGGAGAAGGTTTTTTCTTAATATTCTAATCATTAGTTTATTAATATCCACCAAGATATGAAATAATGATAATTCCATGACTAAAAATTTAAATAATTTTATGTTTGATCAATATTTTTGTGCATAAATAACTTATTATATAAGGAATAGTGGATTTAAATTGTAATGTATTTATATGATAAATTATTGTATTTCACTATTTACCAAAAATACACGTATCATAGAAAAATCACAAACATTCAACATAATTTTTTTTGTAATGTAGAATAAAATAATTTAATCCATTTTATGAACATAATTATATATATATGATTAATATAATTTTTATTTAAAATAATAATTTACATGAGAAATATAGATTTTAAAAATAAAAATGGTTTTATAACACTTTCCAAAATTACAAAACATCATTTAAAATTATCGTAAAACCTGAAGAAATGGAATTTAAAATTTATAAACTAATTTTCAGAAAATAAATTTTATTTTAAATAAATTTATTATTTAATTATGGCTTACAAAAATACTGATACTTTTACTATGGTTATATTATCATTTATAAGATAACAGAATATTATTTAATCCTTAATTCATGTGGTTACAATAAATTTAGAAGATTTAATATTCATAATGGTAATATTAATATTCAAAAGGGTAGGTTACTATTAATAAGGGAAGGTTACTAATCACAAAAAATGATATTTTTCTATTGGATTCCAAACATCTTACAGATTGCAAATGTTTATATCAGATTTTTTAAATTCTAAATACAAAGGTGGAAAATTTATATTTAAAGGCCACATAGTAGAGTAATGTGGCATTATAATTACAAATGTGTTTTTACATTAAGAAATTATTATAAAATGGGATTTCTGTTGACAAAACATATGGACATTACATTGGTCCCCCTTATGAAATTCCTCCCCGGAAATTCCATTTACACTAAAAAGTGAGGGTTCTTCTCCATTATCACTTATTACGGTTCCCAAGTTGATTCTTCAAATGTATGGTTCCTCCAAAACACATTTATAATTTGGGTTTAGTTTTTGTGTAGAACCATATCTCTCTGGTCTAGAACCTTTAATTGTTGCTCCTCATAAGAGAGATCATCTTCCAATCCACCACTAATGAGTTCAGTACAGGTGAGAAATATGGTATGTACTTCTTTAGGAATGATATGTGAAGCACATCATGATCATGAGGAATATTCCGTGGAAGTACATGTCGATAGGTCACAAATCATATGTGGTAAATAATCTCAAAGGGGAAAATTTACCTTTCATATAGCATCCCTTTCATTCAACACTTCATGAATCTCTTCTATAGTAATATTCGAAGGAAGACTTTATCTCCAATGTAGAACTCCAAGTCCCTTCGACGGTTGTTAGCATATATCTTTTTCCAACTATGAGATGAATTCATATGTTTCTTGTTTACTTGAAAATCTATGTCATCACTAGAACAAAATCAGGTCCAATTAGCATTATTTCTACAACTTAATGCCATCATATTGGATTTCTACATCGCTTTCCATAAAGAGCTTCATATGGAGCCATCTGAATACTCATGTAGAATCAATTGCTGAATGAGAACTCAACCAATGGGAGATTCTGATATCATCCACTGTTGAATTATAAATATCAGTCTATTATCATATCTTCAAGAATATAAATATTCCATTCTAATTTTCCATCAGTTTTTCGGTGATTGGACATGTGGAAATTTAATTTAGTACTCAATGCATGTTTTATATTTCTACAGAATATAGATTTGATCTTTGGAGTATGGTCAGAGACAATCGAGAGTGGAACACCATGAAGTATCACCATATCATTATCATATATCATTGAATGTTTTTTCAAGATATTAATATTCACAAATAGTTATATTATGTGTAGTCTTGTTGAGTCGTTCAACCACAACCCATATCACATTACTTTCCTTGGACATCTTCGAGGGACACATGAAATTGTCTATTGTAAAATTTTCCCATTTCCACGTGGGTATATGCACTGGTTGAATCATCCCATTGATCTTTTGTCACTCTGCCTTATCATTCAGTCATAACATGCAGCTTAATATATATAATGAAATATCCTTCTTCATGTTATCCCACTAAAAGTGTTTTTTGAGATCCTTGTACATTCTGGTGAAATCCTGATGGTTAGATAATGTTCAGCTATGTGCACTGTCCAATATCTCTTTCTTTATCCCATGTGATAATGGAAAACAAATTCATGTTCTAAACTAAATCAGACCATCATCATTGATATGCAACTCTAGTATCATTCAATCCATTACTACATTCACCTTCATTTGTAAGTCATGTTCCTCCCTTTGTGCCTCCTTAATCTTCTCATAGGTATGAGGTTTTGAAATATTTTGGGAAAGGTAGGTTGTATCCCATTCCCTTTTGATTTCCAAATATATCGTTCGAATATCCTTGAAGATAGGGTATTTGTCAATCAGTGACATGGATAGAGTATAAGGTTGTTTTTTTCTTAGATAATCAACTACCTTGTTCACCTTTCAATGGTGGTAGTGAATAGAGAAATCGTAGTCCTTCAATAGCTCTATAATCTACTTCGATTCATTTTAATCTACTTTATGTTAATATATATTTTAGGCTCAGGTGATCATTGTATATGTCACACTTATAACCATAAAATATGTGACACCATATTTTCAAAGAAAAAAACACAACTACCACCTTTAGATGAAGTGTCAGTACATGGATCCTCAACTTCCCTAGATGCATATACTATCACATTATAATTTTTCATGAGTACACATCCCAAGAATATAACATCCTAGGTAAATAGAGAGTAATACATTTTAATATTTATTAATATTTTCTAATTGAATATTAATTTTACTTTAAAGGGGTTTCTATGTTCGATAGCGTACCCTATACGCAACAACGAGTTTCTTTGAAATCTTACGTTGCACACTAGTAATAAAACAATATTATTTTAAATGGTAGTTAACACGTAGTCGTTGTATTGGTGGGAATGAATCGAAATAACTAAAATATGATTATATATGTTTCTTTGTTCTACATATATCCAATAAAAGATAAAGTCTTAAAATATAAAAAAAATTCAATTTTAGGCAAATATACTCTAACATTTACAAAAGGTTGACTTATCTCCTTTTGATGGTGAACCGTCTATAAATATAGTTTTGGTCACTCTTATACTTCTATTGGACCAAATAAAATTATTCTTTAGAATCAGGACATCAAAATTTACTTTGTGTAAATTTTTTGTATTTTTCAGATAAAGATCATTTTTAATGAATAGTGAAAAATGGTGTATTTTAATTCAAAACCTCTTTTTAATCTAATTTATTTATATGATTAGATTATCTTTTGAATTGGTTTTAATGTGAAATTAGAATATATTTTTACCTTTAAATCCAATAGTGGTCATTGAAATTAATTTCACTTTGAAATCAGAATTAAACTATTGTCAATCTTTTGATACTAATTGTTTCATAAAAACACGCTATTTGCTCTGACAGCGGGAATTAAATATTAAATTAATTAATGAAACATATATGTTTTTAATTTTATAAAATAGAATTCATTTTTGAATTCGGAGTATCAAATATAGCATAGGGTGAAGTTTTGGTATTTTTCTATAAGACTTTAATTTTTGACGAATAGTGAAACCACTAAGTGGTACTTAAAAAACTGATTTTTCATTTAAATGAAATTTTACCACCTCTGTGCTTTGAATTTTAAAAATCCGACATAAATAGTTTTCATTAATAAGTAAAAAGTGGTTCAATAGGATTAAAATAATATTTTGTAGAATAGTAACTTTTAAGTTTTAAATCGCGATTATAGTTAATTAGTGTGGTTTAAGGTAAAAATAATGTTTTAATATTAGGAAATGACCAAGACACATGTCCTACCCTCATTGGATGTGTCATGGCCGACCAAGAAAATCCATGGGTCAAATTGGGGACCCCATGGGGCCACTTTGTTAGGAAAATGACATTAAAAACTTTTTATTTAATGTTAAAATTAAAATTTCACAACATGAGCTGTTTTATTAAAATGATTTTTAAATGGGGTTATACAAGTCCGAATTTTGACTATAAATATTCCTTAGAAATCTAAAAGGATATCCTACATTATGATATTTATTTTATAATTTTTAGATATTAAATAAATTAAATTATTTGTGACACCATGATGATGTAGTGATTACCTCATTATTTAATGATTTTAATAAAATGATAAGATAATGTAAACTCTAAGAACTAAACTTGTCAAAAACTTATTGGATGGGTATATTTAGAACCTGTGTCACCTTATCCTTGAATTATAAAAATATGGGACCTTTTAAATCCGAATTTCATTTTAAAATAAAGTAACATTTCTTTACATTCCAAGAGTGCCCCTCCTCTCCTCTTATAAAAGGCCCACATCTCTAACTCCTTACCCACACTTCCAAAGCCTTTGGCTCGGCCAAACGCTGGCCATTTTGTCTCTACACAGCCCTATCTTACTCCTTGAAGCCTCACTTTGGGCATAAGTCTTCCCAAGGAAGCCTTTGTGCTCAAATAAAAAAGAGTTACCTCTTTTAAAGGTAGTGTTTTCTCTTCTGTTCTTTTGTTTTATTTTTCTTCTCCAACCCCCTAAACTCTTTTTATTCTTTTATTTTGTAAAATCACTTGTATCACAAATATACTAGGATTTTTTTATATTAAGGATTCTAGATACACTTACACACATCTACATCTTATGGTTAAAGTACATATTGTTTCTGTGGTTGGCGTATTTCTGCCTCACGAAACGATTATTGTTCAATCATCTTTTAAGACCTTTAATGGTGGCCATTAAGATGTAACTATATTTATATATGATATATATTATTTTTATGTTTTCATTATGCTTCTGTATTTTTCATTTTTGGTATACCTTTATGGTTTCCATTATGGGTATACGTGATATCTTCATTTTAGAAAGTGTGGACTACCGCCCCCTCAAAGTGATTTGATTCGTTAATGCCATATGGGGGACGTAAAAAGGATGGATTTAAAGTTATTATATATGATGATATACTGGAATTTAATATTCATTTATACCATTATTATTTCATTCCATTAAAGTATGAGAAAGAAATGAAAGTAGTGTTCATGCGTACGTACGGCTTACTGTCTCCATGAACGGTGCATTTCATTTCTTATCCCCAAATGTAATGTACTATTATATGTATATATATATAATGTATATATATGATGTATGTTACATATAAATGATTAATATAATTCTGGAATTAAAATATACATATCTCTCATTTTGTTTTAATTCCATTAATATCACATAGAAATGAAAGTAGCGTTCATGCGTACGTACAGATTACCGTGTCCATGAACGGTGAATTTCATTTTTTACCTCTAAATGATTATGTAATATTATAAATACATGTATATGATGGATATATATGATATATATGATATCCAAATCATGAATATCATTCTGGATATAATGAATATTGGACCACAGGAACAACTTGTAATTGTAAGAAGTCAACTTTCGACTTAAGAACCAAATATCGACATAACAAACATTATTAACATAAATGATTAAAAAATGTTTATAAAATTAAAATAAGTGATATAAAAGGAAAATAAACGTGAAAATGCTTCTTAAGCAAGTATAAATTAACTCAAGTTTATTATTCAGGATGTTAATGATCGATTGAGTCAAGTCGGACCCGAGGTAAGGGACTTCGTCTCAATCTCCTTTCATTGAAGCGTATTTCGTTTTATACACAACTTTCTTTTATATGGTGTATAAACCCCTTTGACTTTTACTTTTATACAAAAGGATTATTTTTCAACAAAGCGTTTTACTTAATGAAAAAAAGGAATGTTTCTTTTAACGTACGCGGTGACAACGACCTTTTCCACCACCGCGAGTATTATTTGGTCATTGGATTCTCAAACAACCATAATGTTTTTAAAATGAAATAAATACCATATAATCTTTCATGTATTTTGGGTTTGAAAATGGTTTTTATAATGGATTTGTTATGTCAATATATTTATTTGTTATATTGTGATTAAAGTATGGAAATGTTTTCTTTCCATTATATTTGTTTTATGTCTTATGATTTTATAATGGTACTTGGACATTTTACGCGTGATTACGTGATAAACCATATGACGGGTGGTGCCGTGAATACCAGGATGGGTGGTTACATTATAACCTCCTATGCAATGGGTATGGAAGTCGGCCGTATGGCTATTCCATTAAGTGATCTGTGTGGAAGTCGACCATATGGTTATTCCATTTAAGTATGTTTATGTACCAAGTTACCATTATATGTTATGTGATCTTTATATGTGCTTTATGGTAATATTTTGGTTACAAAAGCGTAAGTAATGATCTTTTATTCAATGAAGTGTTTTTACTACTTCATAAAGGTGAAAAGTATTACATTGATAAAGTATACATGGTTTACTTGTTGTTTTGATAAACTAACAGTTTTCATTTTATGTGTATCCCTTACTGAGCCTTTTATGCTCACCACAAGTTTTTTTGAAATGTTTTTCACAGGAATTAATGTGGAATAGGGTCAAGGATGGGATCAAGGGAAAGTAATGCTATATAAAACATGGAACTAGACATGTTTATTTTTAAGAGTTGTATTCTATGGAAACTTACTAGAAGTTTCTACTTTGTAATATTTTGAGATGTAATAGTTATGTCCAAATTCTCTAAAACTGTAAACCGTGAAAAGATCCTCAATGTGAATTATTCATTTAATTCAATATTAGGCAAGGTTTAAAGCAGGGGAATTATAGTTGGTATCAGAGGTCGGTTTAGAAAACATTAGGAGCTATAAAATTGTTAAATTATAAATTAATTTATGGAATGACTGAAATGATATAGCATTTAATGATTACCATGTTGCTTCGCCTAAGATATTTCTCTGTTCAGAATGGTTTTCCATAGAGGAAACAATGCAGTTATGTTGGGACAACATCAGGAGGAAGACAACCTTCCAAATCAACAACCTGAGATGGTTGGAATTGGAACAGAACAAATTGTTTCAGTGATGGCACAATTGAATCAGGCTATAATTGGTGGTGGTATCCATGCACGAGATCAGCCAGATCAACCGTAGAGGAACATGTTAGTGGTGGAACATTTCAGGAGGCAACATCCCCCATCATTCAGAGGATCATCCGACCTTGTGCTATCTTAAGGGTGGATTAAATCACTGGAGAATATTTTTGATGTCATGGGGTGTTCAGAACATCAAAAGGTTAGTCTTGTTGTTTACCATTTTGAAGGAGAAGCTGATCAGTGGTGGTCGATGGTGAAAAATATCAGGGATAATGATGATATTGATGATCTTCACGGGGACAAATTCAAAGGTATGTTTCTTGAGAAATATTTTCCTAAGGTGTTTCGTCTTAGGATGGAAAAGAAGTTCCTAGAATTGAGGAAGGAGGATGACTCAGTGGATGCTTATGAAGAAAATTTCACTCGATTTGAAAGGTATGCAACAAACTTCATATGAGATCTTGAAAGTAAAATAAACTGTTTTTACTCAGGGTTAAAGCCAAATTATCGAAGGGCTTTAGCTTCCTATGAGTTCAAAAGATATGAAAAACTTGTTCGCTGTGCGGAGAAGGTGGAAATGGAGTTCACCGATGATCAGGTGTTCTTTGAAAAACAACAGAATAAGAGGTCCAGTTGGCAGGCAATGGGGAATAATTCATCAAAGAAGAAAGGATGTAAGAAAACCAAATATCCATCCTGTGAGAAGTGTGGTAAAATGAATCCTGGAGAATGTTTATCAATGTATGTTAAGTTCTTTCGGTGTGGTAAGTCTGGTCATATTGCTCGTAACTGTAAGGAACATGATCAAGCAGGCAAGGAAAATCCAGTGGTAAGATGTTTTAAGTGTAATGAAATGGGTCATTATGCAAATCAGTGTCTAACGAGTAACTCAACTGGGGAAAAGCAGCCATAGTACAAGCAGAATGGGGTGGTGAAATCCATTGCAACTACTTCAGCAGATGTTGGACCGTCGAATGAAGTAGTATCAGGTACACTTTTTGTTTGTTCAGATTATGCCAATTTGTTGTTTGATTTAGTGTCTACACATTCTTTCATTTCTGAGAAGTTTTCTAGTAAATTGGAAATTCCATATCAAGATATGAATCCTGAACTTATGGTAAAAACAACTAGAGGGAACGTTGAGACAAAAAGGAATTATAAGAATCTTCATATCCTTGTGTGCTGAAAGAATCTACCAGCAAACCTTATTGTTTTGCCTCTAGTAGAGTCTGATGTAATTTTGGGCGTGGATTGGCTTTCTGTTTATCATGCAAAGATTGACTGCAGAGCTAAAATGGTTTCTTTTCAGAAATATTTTCATTTTGTGTTCAAGAATGAACCCTTGATTTTGATAACATATCAGGAAGTTGAGAAACTAGTAAAAGATGGAAATGAATGTTACCTTGCACATATTGTTGAAAATAAAGGAACTGTTCAGATTAATGATGTGCCAGTGGTAAATGAGTAACTTGATGTTTTTCCTAATGAGTTGCCTGGTATTATTTATGATCAGGAAGTCGGATATACTGTTGACTTAGTTCCTGATTCTATTCCAATTTCAAAACACCCTTATCGAATGGCTCAAGTTGAATTTTTACGGTAAAAGAAGAAATTGCAGGAGTAATTAGATAAAGGTTTCATTCGACCTAGCACATCACCATGGGGTGCTCCTATCTTGTTTGTTAAAATGAAAGATCGCTCAATTAGACTTTGCATTGATTATAGAGCCTTAAATAAAATTACTGTTAAGAACAAGTATCCTTTGCCTCATATCGATGATTTGTTTGATCAGCTCCAAGGAGCTCAGTATTTTTCGAAGGTTGATTTGAGGTCGGGGTACCATCAGTTGAAAGTAAAAGAAGCAGACGTTCCGAAGACTGCGTTCCGTACTAGATATGGCCATTATGAATTTGTAGTTATGCCTTTTGGGTTAACCAATACACATGCTATATTCATGGCCCTAAGGAATAGAATATTCCATGAGTTCTTGGATAAGTTTGTGGTTGTTTTCATCGATGATATTTTGGTGTTTTGTAAAAGTAAAGGGGAGCATGAAAGTAATTTAAGGGTTGTCTTGCAAACCTAAAAAGAAAAGAAACTGTATGGAAAATTTAGCAAGTGTGAGTTTTGGTTACAACAAATTTCTTTCCTTGGTCACATTGTTTCAAAAGATTGGATAACTGCTGATCCTGCTAAAACAAAAGTTGTTGAAAAATGGCCACGACCCACAAATGTAACCAAGATCCGTAGTTTTCTTAGATTGGAAGGTTACAACCGAAGGTTTGTTGAAAAGTTTTCATGGTTATCTAGTCCAATGACTAAGCTAACTCGGAAGGGTGTTAAGATTATCTAGACAAAAGAATGTGATGATTGTTTTCAGGAGTCGAAAAGAAGATTGGTGATTTCTCCAGTTCTGGCACTTCCTTCCCGAAATGGTGAGTTTGTTATATACAGTGATGCTTCATTGAAGGGACTTGGTTGTGTCATTATGAATAATTATCAGTTAATTTCATATGCTCCACATCTGTTGAAAACTCATGAGGTAAATTACCCTACACATGACTTGGAATTAGCTGTTGTGGTTTTTTCTCTAAAAATTTGGAGGCATCATTTGTATGGAGTAAAGTGTGACATATATACCGATCACAAAAGTTTAAACTATATATTCACTCAGAAAGAATTGAACACGAGACAGAGTAGATGGCTGGAATTAATCAAGGATTATGATTTTACAATTCATTACCATACAGGAAAAGAAAATAAAGTGGTTGATGCTTTTAGTCTAAAAAGTATTGCATAATTAGAAATGTTGTGTTTGGAACATGATCCTTTGGTTATGTATTTGATGAAATTTGGCGTGGAAGTTGTTTGTGAAGGATTTCCTTCTGTTTTGTTTCAGGTATCAGTGAAATCTTCTCTATTAGAGAGAATTAAGCAAGCACAGAAACAAGATAGCGAGTTGTAGAAAAGGTAGAGCTTGTTCAGAATGGTAAGTTGCCTGAATTCAACATTGATAATGATTGTGTTTTGAGATTTGGGAAGAGATTGTGTATTCCTAGTGATTCAAAGTTGAATAATGAGTTGTTATGTGAGGCTCATAGATCCCTGTATTCAGTACATCCAGTCAGTACTAAGATGTACAAAGATCTGCGGGAGTATTACTGGTGGGATGGAATGAAAAGAGATATTTCTGATTTTACTGTGAAGTGTTTGACTTGTCAGCAGGTTAAAGCAGAGTGGCAGTTACCGAAAGGGATGCTTCAGCCATTACCTGTTCTAGAGTGGAAATGGTAAAATATATCCATGGAATTTGTTGTTGGATTACCGAGGGTATCTCGAGATAATAATGCAATATGGGTTATTGTTGATCGATTGACTAAATCTGCTAATTTACTTCCTATTCAAGATACATTCTCTCCAGATAAAATTTCTCGATTGTATCTTAAAGAGATAGTTAGGTTGCATGGAGTTCCCCTCTCCATTGTATCTGATCATGATCCCAGGTTTACTTCTAACTTTTGGAAAGGCCTTAATACGTCGTTGGGTACTGAATTAAATTTTATTACAGCATTTCATCCTCAATCAGATGGGCAGTCAGAATGAACAATTCAAACATTGGAGGATATGCTACGTGCTTGTTTGGTAGATTATCAGGGAATTTGGGACCAACATCTTTCTTTGGTTGATTTTTCCAATGATAACAGTTTTCATTCAAGTATACAGATGGCACCATTTGAGGCATTATATGGGAAGCGGTGTCGAACACAAACTTTTTGGGATGAAGTAGGTAAAAGGAAGCTGATGGGACCAGAATTGGTAGAAGAGATGGCAGAAAAAGATCAGTTGATTAAAAATCACATGAGAACAGCTCAGAGCAGGCAGAAGAGTAATGCGGATAACCGGAGGAAGGATCTATCTTTCGAGGAAGGTGATCATGTTTTTCTCAAAGTTTCACCATGGAAAAGTGTGATGCGATTTGGTAAGAAAGGAAAGCTAATTCCAAGGTTCATTAGACCATATGAAATTCTGGAGAGGGTTGGATTAGTTGTATACCGAGTGGCTTTAACTACGAGTTTATCTCAGGTACACAATGTTTTTCATGTTTCTATGTTGAGAAAGTATATGCCATATTCACCTCATGTTTTGAGACCAGAGGTAGTTCAGTAGGAATAGAATCTCTCTTATGAAGAACAACCGGTCCAAATTCTTGACCGAAGAGAGAAAGTGTTGTGAAATAAGGTAATTCACCAGGTAAAGGATTTGTGGAAAAACCATATGGTTGAAGAGGCATCATGAGAATCTGAAAATGTTATGAGGGATAAATACCCCCACTTATTATGATAAGTGAAAAAAATTGCGAGGACGCAATTCCCAAAAGGGGGGAAGGATGTAACATCCCAGGTAAATAAAGAATAATACAATTTAATATTTATTAATATTTTAGAATTGAATATAAATTTTACATTAAATGGGTTTCTATGTTCGATAGCGTACCCAATACGCAACAAAGAGTTTCTTTGAAATCTTACGTTGAACACTAGTAATAATACAATATTATTTTAAATGGTATTTAACATGTAGTCGTTGTATTGGAGGGAATGAATAGAAATAAATAAAATATGATTGTATATGTTTTTTTTGTTTTCACATTTATCCAATAAAAGATAAAGGCTTAAAATATGGATATAATTCAACATTTGGCATATATACTCTAACATTCACAAAAGGTCGACTTGTTGCCTTTTGATGGAGAACCATCTTTAAATATAGTTTTGGTCACTCTTATAAATTTTATTGGACCAAATAAAATTCTTCTTTAGAATCGGGACATCAAAATTTACTTTGTGTAATTTTGTGGTATTTTTCCAATAAAGATCATTTTTAATGAATAGTGAAAAATGTTGTATTTTAATTCAAATCCTCTTTTTAATCTAATTTATTTATATTATAATATCATCTTTTTAATTGGTATTAAAGTGAAATTAGAATATATTTATACCTTTAAATCCAATAGTGGTCGTTTGAATTAATTTCACTTTGAAATTGGACTTAAACTAGTGTCAATCTTTTGATACTTATTGTTTCATAAAAACACGCTATTTGCTCTGACAGCGGGAATTAATTATTAAATTAATTAATGCAACATATATGTTTTCAATTTTGTAAAATAGACTTCATTTTTGAATTCGGAATATCTAATATAGCTTAGGGTGATGTTTTGGTATTTTTTTGAAAAACATCAATTTTTGACGAATAGTGAAACCACTAAGTGGTACTTAAAAAACTGATTTTTCATTCAAATGAAATTTTACCACCTCTGTACTTTGAATTTATAAAATCCGACATACATGGTTGTCATTAATAAGTAAAATCTGGTTCAATGGGATTAAATTAATTTTTTGGTGAATAATAACTTTTATGATTTTAATTGTGATTAGAGGTAATTAGTGTGGTTTAAGGTAAAAATAATGTTTTAATATTATTAAATGAACTAGACACATGTTCTACCGTCATTGGATGTGTCATGGACGACCAATAAATTCCATGGGTCAACTTGGGGACCCCATGGAGCCAATTTGGTATGAAAATGACATTAAAAACTTTATATTTAATGTTAAAATTAAAACATCACAAACATGAGTTGTTTTACTAAAAAAAAAATTTAAATGGGGTTATACAAGTCATATTTTTGACTATAAATATTCATTAGAAAGAAAAAAATATTTTCTACAACATGATTTTTTTTATAATTTTTAGACATTATATAAATTAAATTAATTATGACACCATGATGATGCAGTAATTACCACATTATTTAACGATTTAAATAAAATGAAAAGATATTGTAAAATCTAAGAACTAAACTTCTCAAAAACCTATTGTATGGGTATATTTCGAAACCTTATCACCTTATACTCGAATTATATCAATGTGGGAACTTTTAAATCCGAAACTAATTTTAAAATAAAGTAACATTTCTTTACATTCCAAAAGTTCCCCTCCTCTCCTCTTATAAAAGGCCCCCACCTCTACCTCCTTACCCACACATCCAAAGCCTTTGGCCCAGCCAACCCTTGTCCATTTTGTCTATCCACCTCCCTATATTACTCCTTGAACCCTCACTTTGGGCATAAGTCTTCCCATGTAAGCCTTTGATCTCAAATAAAAAAAAGTTACCTATTTTAAAGGTAGTGTTTTCTCTTGTGTTGTTTTGTTTTATTTTGCTTCTCCAACCCACTAAACTCTTTTTATTTTTTTCTTTTGTAACAACTCCAGTATCATAAATATACTAGGATGTTGTTATATGAAGTATTCTATCTACACTTAGACACACCAACATCTAATGGTTAAAGAATATACTGTGTCTGTGGTTGTCGAATTTCTGTCTCACGAAACGATTATTGTTCAATCTTCATTTATCACATTTAATGGTGGCCATTAATATGTCACTATATTTACATATGATATATATTATGTTTATATTTTCTCTATTCCTATGTATTTTTCATTTGTGTTATACCTTTATGGCTTCCATTATGGTTTTACGCGATATCTTCATTTTAGGAAGTGCGGACTACCACCCCCTGAATGTGATTTGATTCGTTAATGTCATATGTGGGACGTATAAAGGATGGTTTTAATGTTATTATATATGATGTTATACTAGAATTTAATATACATTTATATCATTATTATTTCATTCAATTAAAGTATGATATAGAAATGAAAGTAGCGTTTATGCGTACGTACGACTTACCGTCTCCATGAATGGTGCATTTCATTTCTTATCCCCAAATGTAATGTACTATTATAAGTACATATACATAATGGATATATATGATTTATGTTACATATAAATGATTAATATAATTATGGAAATAAAATATACATATCTCTCATTTAGTTTTAATTCCATTAATATGACATAGAAATGAAAGTTGCATTCATGCGTACGTATGGCTTACCGTATCCATGAAAGGTGAATTTCATTTCTTACCTCTAAATGATTATGTAATATTATAAATACATGTTTATTCTGTATATATATGATATATATGATATCCAAATCATGAATATCATTCAGGATATAATGAATATTTGACCACATGCACAACATGTAATTGTAAGAAGTCCACTTTCGACTTAAGAACCAAATATCAACAAAACAAACATTATTAACATAAATGATTACATAATGTTTATAACATGGAAATAAGTGATATAAAAGTAATAATTAACTTGAAATAGGTTCTTAACCAAGTATAAATTAAATCATGTTTATTATTCAGGACGTTAAAGAACGATAGAGTCAAGTCGTACCCGAGGTAAGGGACTTCATCTCAATCTCCATTCATTGAAGCATATTTCGTTTTATACATAACTTTATTTTATACTGTGTATAAACCCATTTGAATTTAACTTTTATACAAAATGATTCCTTTTCTACGAAGCGTTTTACTAATCTACAAAAAGGAATGTTTCTTTTAACGTATGCGGTGACAAGGACCTTTTCCACCACCGCGAGTATTATTTGGTCTTTGGCTTCCTCAAGAAGCGGTAATGTTTTTAAAATGAAATAAATAGCATATACTCTTTTATGTATTTTGGTATTAAAAATGGATTTTATAATGGATTTGTTATGTCAATATATTTATGTGATATATTGTGATCAAAGTGTGGAAATGTTTTCTTTCTATTATATTTGTTTTATGTCTTATAATTTTATAATGGTACTTGGAAATTTGATGGGTGGTTATGTGATAAACCATATGACGGGTGGTGCCGTGAATACTAGGATGGGTGGTTACGTTATAACCTCCAATGCATTGGGTATGGAAGTCGGCTGTATGGCTTTTCCATTAAGTGATATGTGTGGAAGTCGACCGTATGGTTATTCCATTTAAGTATGTTTATGTCCCAATTTAGAATTATATGTTATGTGATCTTTATATGGGTTTTATGGTAATAATTTTGTTACAAAAGGGTAAGTAATGATCTTTTATTCAGTGATGATTTTTTACTACTTCATAAAGGTTAAAAGTATTACTTTGATAATGTATACATGTTTTACTTGTTGTTTTGATAAAATAACAGTTTTCATTCTTTGTGTATCCCTTACTTAGCTTCTTATGCTCACCCAAAGTTTTTTTGAAATGTTTTTCACAGAACTTAATGTGGAATAGGGTCAAGGATGGGATCAAGGGAAAGTCATGATATATAAAACATGGAACTAGACATGTATTCTTTTTAAGAGTTTTATTATATGGAAACTTAGTAGAAGTTTCTACTTTGTAATCTTTTGAGATGTAATAGTTATGTCCTAATTCTCTAAAACTCTAAATCATGAAAAGATACTCAATGTGAATTATTCATTTAATTAAATATTAAGTAAGGTTTAAGGTTGGGGCCTTATAAAGACATTCATTTATGTATCACTATATATCAAAAAATCCCCTTTTTGGTAATGTGATTACCAGTGCAGTGATTAGCCTTATTTTTAGATCATTGATGATTACATCACATTCATATATCTATTCATACTTTCCCCCTTTCCTTATTAACATTGTTAGAGTGATTGAAAATTGTTAGTTTTTTTTCAAAAAACCTTATTAGTACCCAGCTAATCCAAGAAAACATCATATTTCTATGACACCAGAGGCTCTTGAACATTCCTCAATTTCCTTTTTTTATTATGCGTCCATATAAATCCACTCACATGGGGTAACATGTACCATAAATGAGACTTGATTCCCCCAATTTTCAATGTTTTTGAACTCGGTGGACAACTTACCATTTCTCAATATCACCAACACAATTCATAGTTGTTCTTCATGTTCCTACATACTCTTTGACTAGATGATAATATCATTGATAAGAACTACCACAAATTTTTTTAGGTATTGTCTAAAGACTTTATTCATCAAATCCAAGAATATTGGGGGGGAATTAGTATGTCTGAAGGAAATAACCATAAGCTCATAGTGTCGATACATTATATAGAAGGCAGTCTTTTGAATATCATCTTTCATTACCTTTTTCTAATGATATCTGAAAAAAAAGATCCACCTTTGAGAAGTATTTAACTCTTCATAACTGATCAAACAAGTTTTCTATCATTAGAAGAGTATTATTGTGTTATATGGTGATCTTTTTGTGTTCCTGATAATTGATAGACAGCTACATTGATCCATACTTATTCTTCAAAAAGAGCTTTGGAACATTTGAAGGTGATACACCAGGGGGAACAATTTTTTTTAAAAAAATCTATTGTAGCTACTTATTTAACTCCTCCAATTAGATAAGTTCCATACTATAGGGACACGTTAAGATAGGGGTAGATCTGGGTATGAGTTCTATAGTGAAATCTACCTCATGACTTGGGGGGACATTCGGGTAACTCTTTAAGAAATATATCATTTTATTCCCTCGGGATGGGAATTTCCGCTATTTTGACATATTCAATTGACTCAACCATTGGAGAGACGTTTTCCACTTCTCAAGGAATAAACATACACTCCATTGAAATACTTTTTATAGGAGATTAATTATCTTCCATGCATTGGTAGAGGAGAGTGGGATAGTTCTGAATATGAAAATATATATCATTTTCCCGGAAGTTGATCTGTGCTCTAAATAACGAGGGTCAGTCCATTCCCATTATATAATTGAATTTTACCAAGGGATGTATTGCCTGATTTTCCGGAAGAATCCCCCCATGTACACCAACAAGAGAAAATTCAAACACTAGGGTTGCAATTATTTCACCACTATGGGTTTTTATAGATATCTATACATCAAGGTTTTGAGGCTTTGATTCCATAGTTCTAGAAATATGGAATGATATAAATGAATGAACAGAACCATAATCAATTATTGTATTTTTCTATTCCTATGTTTATAGGTAGTGTACCTTCTATGACTTCATTATCTGTCTACATATCTGTAGTAGTGATGGTATAATCCTTCCCTTGTTCCTTTTCATAATTCCCTTGCTCCTAACTATTGTAGAAATGAACCATGGGTGGGGCTCCCCGTTCATAAACTACATTCTCCTTTCTTATAATATCTTTTTTACAATCTTAATAATGTGGGAATTGATCCCACAGATGAAGCGTTTACCTGTCCCATTGAGACAGTTCCCATGATTCAACATCTAACATTTTAGGCATGTTGGTTGTTTAGTTTTCATCCCAACATTAACATTAGATCCTCCTTCTTGAAAATACATCATTCATTTCATATCACCATATCCATGGGAATATTATCCAAACACTATATCCACTTTGAGGTCACATCAAAAAACTTCTTCATAACTCCCAAAGACTAGAATTGCAAGAGCATTTTCAATGTGTGGTATTATTACACTAAAGAATCATTCTAGTTTTCTATCATTGTTGATAACAAAACATGAATCATACCTTGAAATCAATGTAAAATTCTATTCATAGGATGTGACATATTATCCTTCCTTTTTCATGATCTCTAATAATTATCTCTCCATATTCATATAAAGAGTTCATGGGATATACATGTTACGAAACATGATATTAATGGCATCCCATTCCATCAATTCAATTTCAACTCTAGATTAGTGTTGGTAATAAAATCCCTCCATCGATTTGAATCTCCCTATAAATGATAAATACCTAGTCTAACATTCTCTATCTTATAAGAGAGATGCATAGAAAATATATTCTCTAGGGAGTTAACACACTATTCTGCAACTAGTGGATTGGATGATCGACTATACATCAGTGGTCATTTCAGCATAAAATACTCGATAGCCACCTTATCCCTATTTTGTGAAGGAGGAAGTTCTTCTATATTCAGGTTATAATTATTATCATGAGATAGTTGGGCTTGCATCTCCATGATTATTTGAACTACACCACCCAATGAAATAGAGAATATTGTAAGGGAAATCATTATATTTTCCCTCGAATGGTTTTATATCCTGGTTTCTCCTAGTTCCCACCATTTTCGACAATAAAAAAGGAATGAAAAAATCCAAAGACAACATTCCTTGAATAAATAAATTATTCATTTCTAAAATTTTCCACAAAATTCATCACTTGTGAGATCCCTATGTAAATATTAATATGTTCATATTTTTAGTTTGTCTAATACTAGAGTTTTTATCTAGGGTTCACTAATCCTAATTCCAAATCTAAATTAACCATGCCTCTGATACCAACTATAGTGATACCACCTTTCATTAAATTACCATTATATCACTATAATTATAAAAAACATAATAGTATTACACCATGAGGATCCATAGGATTAGTTTCTTGGGAAAAAATGGATCAGACATAACATTTACAACATCCGGCATAATCATTTATCTAATTCTTCCTTCTCTAGCTTGTTATTGGCTCTGGAACGATTCTTTGTACATGTGGTTGTATGAGGATATACGTCCAAAAAAGAATTATGAAAAATCCTATTAAACTGATAAACATAAAAAATATAACCATGGGTGAGAACAAACATATCATAGGAAAAAGATCATGAAGATGAAAGGAAGAATTAATAAAAGACTGGAAATATGGAAATGAATAAAAAATGAAACTTATTGTCATATTGTTCAACTACCACATATAGTTGTGAAAAAATATAGCCTCATGTTTTCATAATATTTCACTTTAACTCATCACTTTCCCCAATGCGATCGAGTATTGTATAATTTTGAGTGCACCCATCAAATTCAAACATTTATATTGTAGTATATAATTTCTGGTGCACCCATAACAACAAATTATTTTCATTATAATGAATGAAAAATAGAACAAATAACAATCATCAATAAAAAACCATGTAATTTAATGGTCTTCAAGTCATAAAAACACATTCATAAACAATTGGTTCCCAAATTAAATAGGGACTAACATTCTTGATACATAACCATCAACCTTGAGTGACAAGTAAAAGGTTTGTTTTTGAAAGAAGAGTTCTTTTGGAAAACATTTTGATCGGGATAAACTCCAGTGGAAATGATGTATAACCTAGAAAATGTAAGCTAAGTATGAAAAATGGATTTTATGGAGTACCCTAACTGAAAATATAGTGAAAGAGGGAGAACCCGAAGACAGAATAGTGTGTTTGAGAATTTACCCTAACCTTATATCAGAATTATTTATTCACTTTAAAATATTGTATAATGAAATTATATTAATAAATTTTAAATTTTATAACTTTATATACATGAATATAGTTCATTATGGTTTATTTTTGTTCATTTATGTTCATTTGGATGAGTTATAGTGTTTCAAATCATTCATTTGGAGTGGTAATTTCTTTATCATTTATCAATGTTTCACTTGTATTCATGAATGGAGGTATATTTGAAATGTGGATGAATATACACATTTGATTATATGTAATATTAGTTTAATTACAGAGATATAAATGATCTCATACCTAATATTTTATGTACCATGTGGACGAATCGTGAGATAAAATTTTAAGATGGTCAATTTTAGATAATTTAGGTGGTTTTTCGATCACAACAAATTTGTTTTATATTATAATATTGTGTCACATTATTATGTTAGTTAAAAAATGTAAATGATTATAAAAAATAAACATAAAAATATTTTCTCAACCATTTTATATTTTTATTTATATCCTTGAAGGAGTTGAAGGATCCTGAAAGTGTATCACCCCAGATGTAAGTAAATTAACACATCATAGGAAATGATTTATTTCTTATTAATAAAGAGTGGTAGGGAGAAGTATAATGAATAATCCAACATTAACAAGATATCATACTAGTTTATCCATCATTATATATTTATCATGAAATTTGTATAAGAGATGTTTATATTACGATAATAAATGAAATGAAATTTTAACGGGAACTGAATGAAAATAGATAGTGGAATTACGTCTTGAATCCTCATATTGAGATCCTCTTTAAGAATCACCGTCTTGGAATTTTGGTGAGGAAGGAGCTCCTTGTCGTGTGGAGAGGATAGGGAAGAGATTTTTTTCTAAAATTTGACACGTCTTGAAGCTGGAGAGGTGTAATGAAATGAGGGTGTGGCGGTTGGTATTTACAGTGGAGCGGAGAGGTGTTTTCTAAATATTTTAATCATTAGATTATTTATTTCCTCCAAAATAATAAATAGTGATTATTTTGTAACTATAAATATTAATGAGTACATGTGAGTTATGGATTTAGGTTCATACATCACTTATGATGTCATGAATAGTTTTTTTATTATAATGTATGTATACGGAAAATTATTGTATTTTACTATTCACCAAGGATTCATGTGTTTTTGAAAAATCCAAAAAATTCACCCTAACCATTTTTTACATGTAGAATAAAAAATTGGACTGAATCTTATGAAAATAATTTTCTAATTATGTTTAATTTAATTTTTATTTAAAATCATAATTTACCTAAAGAATATAGATTTTAAAAATAAAACTTATTTCATAATGCATTCTAAAATTAAAAAAGTTCTCGTAAAATTATATTAAAACATGAAGACATAGATTTGTTAATTTATGAACACATTTTAGCAAAATAAATTTTCATTCAATTTCTTTATTTATTTATTTATGGCATTTAGAAATAGAAATACTTTTACAATTGTCATAATATCACTTATAAGATGCCTAAATTTTATTTAATCATTCATGCATGAGGTTAATATTATTTGGGACGATTTACTATTCCCAAGGGGCTTATTAATATTCATAAATGTATGTTACTATTCATGGGGGTATGTTACTATTCATAAAAAGTTAGGATAGTCCTATTAGACACCAAACAACATACTTATTGCAACTGTGCATGTATGATTTTAAAAATTCAAAACGAAAAAGAGGAAAAATTATGTTTAAAGGATGTATTGTAGAATGATGTGGTATTGCGATTACTAATGTGATTATAATTTAATGCAATTTTGTATGAAGGTATTTACAATGATCAAAACTTGTGTTGTAACATAGAACCACCTTTTCAATTAGATCAATCTAGTGATGATTCTGAAGACGCCATCCCCCATAGTCGGAACCCTCACTCATGCGTCTCCAGTAATTCGAACACCAAAAAAATGATTTTAAATATTACATTAAATTTTATAGAGGATATTATTCAAGAAATGGATTTTGAATATATGATTATTTTTAAAATATTATTATTCAACCACAATATATGTTCCTCAAGATTCATTATGCATGATTTATCTTTCAAAAACATTTTTTATTCATTGATGACATCAATTAATTTGACATATTCATTAATGGGGATATGAAATATGGATACCATTTTTATTCATTTTATGAATCATTTATTATGAAAATATATTTATAATGAATAATGTTCTTCCTTTTTTATACCATTATAAAATTATTGTGAAAATCGATTGATTTTACCCAGGTTATACTATGATTAAATGATGAAATGATTAATAAACCGATAGCTTTTCTTGAAGTTATGATGTGAATGAATGTCGTTGAATCTCATTTCAATTTATGGTATACATAATGTTAATTATTTATGACTTTTTGGAACACATATTCATGGTTTTAATTATGTGATAGTTAGAACCTATATCTCTCTCCAATGTAATGGGTAAAAATTTATATCTCATGAGATGGATAGGACTAGAATGGCGTGTGAACACTATTCCTTAATGAACCCAGTTCACATTTATAGTATAGGGAGTAAACCATGACTATTATGATGTTATGGGTAGTGTACCAATACCCCTATTATAGCCTTGTAAATGAGACCTGTCATCAATGTAAATGAATTAATATTCTTATTTTTATTCCCAAAAACTATGTCTTATGCCAATGTTATGCTCTCATTATTCATGTTCTATGATTAGATTATTATTAATATATTTTATGCTACCTATAATACTATAATGACATGATATTATGATATTTTATAGGTAGTTAGTGATTATCAATTGTTATACTTATGTTTTCATACATTTATATTCTTTTTATCAAATGTTCTCACATATTTACCCTTACTGACCATATGTGCTCATCCATTCATAATATTGTAGTCCCTATGTTATGAGAAATTCTATTTAAGTAGTATTACTAATGTTATAATACATTAATGTGAGAACATTATAAAAATTCATGAATGAATAATAATTTGTTCCATGTTTCCAAAGGCAGTAAACAATTACAGTTCTCAGGTACAAGTTTGTTTAATGTAATGAATATTCTTCTAAAAATATTTAATATCCATGTATGAGAAAAAAACTAGTTTGATTACAATATAGAAGACCTCTTGTTCTCAAGTACCTAGTTTGGGTTTCTATAGTTTTTATTAAAGGATATATTTAGTTAACCGATGGAATCTAAGATGAAAAAACCCTAGTGTGATACTTCATTACATGGTCAAAAATAATTATAAGTATGAGTCAAAGTGTATGAAAATATCTTCAATTTTTAGAAATGGGTATGGATTGTAGTTTCCATGAAATTAGATTCATTTTTGGAAGCAATGTGTTGAATTGTCTCAATAAAATTGGTACCTAGGGCTAATAACTCTGAAATGGATGTATTGTGTTAATCTTAATCTTCACTTGATGTAGGACAATGTTCATTGATGAAAACTAAGTTGGACACTCAAGAAGAAAATACATTGGAAATTCACCAAATATTTATGAACAATCATAGATGAATTAAATATATAATGATGATGAATTACCATAGATAAAAATATGGGTTTTTATGTTAAATAAGGATTCATGATATTGATAACATATACGTTATTCCTCATTAATATGTGATTTATTATTATGTTTATTTTTTATTTCTCAATTATTTTAGGTTTATTTCATTGGATGCAACACGAAGGTATCTTGTTAATGCTTACTATGAATTATTAAGAATTGATTTTTCTACTAATAATCCAAACAATATGGTAGTTTTAATCATTTTTTATATAAGAAAAAAATTTATAACGTAATGAATCATTTTTTACATCCAAACAAACAATAGAGGGAACATAATTCAATTAACGCCTTCACGATGAAACTAAATCCTTCTTATGGTGGTTTATTGGATGTAGTAGTTGATTAACAATTGATCATCTCCACTAAAAAATATTCCATTAAATATTTTTAGAGACATGAAAATTTTATTTTTGATGTCATCCATATTTATGGTGACTCAGATAAATTCTATACAATTTTCAATTATATGATGAAATATTTGAAAGTGGACTCCATAGATTCTAATTAGTTTAAGGATAATGTTTTTTAATAATTATAATACCTATACTCTTTATATGGATATTTATGAAGAGATTCTTTATCTGAATAATAATAAATATTAATTTATTGGTACCTAAGAAGAAAATTTGACAATACTTGTAGGTATGATTTTGATATTATCTTCTTACCTGAAAGAGATTATTATTACTTAATTAGTTGTGTAAAAACATATATCTGATAGGCATTATCCATAAGAGACTTTAGTAGATGTGAATACATTTTTTTCATGTTTTCTCATGTATAAAATAAAGGTTTTAGTTACATATAAATCTTATTATTTCAATAAGAATAGAAAAATGTAATTAGAATAAAAATCTATGAACTACGGAGTGAAGAAGATGATATTTTAATTATTCTATATGTATGGGATGAATAATTGAGGTAATTGGAATATGATAATTAGTATATGGATTATGTTTGGATGGAATAGTCATCATGTAATTGATTTCAATAGTGATGGGAAGAAGTTATCAAACAAAGAAAATAGAGATAATGTTTCAAATAATGCATAACTGACACTACATTATTTCAAATTCATGGACTATAGGAATTATACTAACAATACAAAAATATTATTGATAATGATGATTTTAAACATCTAGAAACTATTAAATAAAATATATAACGAAATTCTCCTAATTTTACTATTTTTAATGAGGTATATTTTAATGAAATGGTTTATAGTACACATACCATCAAATATATAACTGATCTATCATAGTTGTCCTTTTGATTTACACATTGTTTTATATATGAATAATTACAACATTTTATAATGATTCCAGAAAAATAATATGATGTATAATTATAAATATAACTCCCCAAAGGTATGATTATAAAATATGATGTCTTTGATTCCAAAATAGTTTATGTTGGTAGGGATTTAAGTTTTTTAAATATTGTTATTCTCCAATTGTATGAGTATAATAATATGAAGAGAATGGATTGGATTTACTACATAAATCCAACCTAAATTTCCAAATTTGTGATGTAACAATTGATATTACAATCCAACATGTAATTTTCTATCTATATGATGATATGTAAGAACTTATGAAGGAAATTGTATGTGTTGTATGTGTATTAACTCCAATTTAGAAGGGGTGTTTATCTGAAATGGTTGGAGAGAAACATGAGATCAATGATATTCCAACATTGAGGGAATTATAGGATGTATAACCATAATTTATTTATATCCTACCAATTAAGCATGACATAGATTTTTCAATACATTTCATATGTGGTGACATGCCAATTTCAAAGACACTCAATAGATTGGTCTCGATTAAATTACATGAATTAAGGAAACAACTCTCAGAAATGTTTTACAAGGGAATCATTATACAATGTGTATCACATTGGTAACAACCATGTATTATTTTTAAAATAAATATGTATCAATCAGACTTTAAATTGATTCTCAGTAGAAGAAAAAACATAAGAATTAAGAATAAGTATCCCATTAAACTTTTTGATGGCATGCTTTATCAACCATGTAGAGGTCAATCCATTTATATAACTGAAAAATGTTATGGATATCATCAATTTATGGTTAATATGGAGGATATAACCATGATGACATTCCATGCCTCGTATGCACTCTTTTAAAATTGCGATATTCCATAAATTCATAATAAATCTCCAACTACATTCAAGGATTTCATAAATAAATTCTTTATAGAATATATTGATCAGTACATATTAACCATATAAGATAATATTCTTAATTATTCAAATAGTTATTAATATAATAAATTCTTCTATTTAATTTAACTAATGAACCTACAGAAGGATAAAAATTACAAAAAATTTATAGTGTGAATTTTTTCTCGAGAATTATTCATTTTTGTGTAATATAATATTAAAAAAGGGTATACCAGTACATCCATAAATGATATTGGATTTTGACTGTTGACCTAGACTAACCAAAAGGAAAAATTTATTTAGTTTTCATGTATTGTGTGTATATTATAGATGGTTTTAAGAGAATATCATGTGACTCTCTAATCGTCTAACTAAATAAACTTATAAGGGAGCCATGTTCCTCTGGACTGATGAATATGAGGAAGAATTCATGTAATTGAAGATAAGGTTAGATAGTTCACATGATCTTAAATTACACAATAGTGGTGAAGGGTCTATAATATATAATGACTTGTCAATGATGGTTTTGGGATTTCATAATATTTAAAAATAAATAGTTTTAGCTTATGAGTCACGAACATTTAGAGTTCCTGTGGATAACATCCCAACTAATTATTTTGAGTTATCCATGATAAAATTATCATTAATGATATATAGGAATTATATTTATAAAGAATGTGTGATATATATATATATAGACATCCTAAACTTTTTAATGATATATTCACACTTAAGGATTAAAATAATATCAAAATAAGTTGTTTTCAAATTATTATTGACAATGTCAACTCAATACATCACTACTTAAGGTATGAAAACAATATGGTTAATTAATTTATTCTAAAGGATCATGCTAGAATATCCATGATGTGGATTTCAAAAGTTCCAATATTTATATATTTTAAAAGTATAAATATCAAATTATATAATAAGGATAAAAATATTATTTGGATCAATTGAATGTTCAATAATCTATCCAGGTTTTGATAAAATAGGTGCATAAGGATGAAGTATAGTTAAAAATATAGGTCATAAATTTTCCTGAGATTATCCATGATCATGATGGAATGATATGATTCAGGGATAATGTATGAATTTAATCTATAATAAATGTATGAAATTATTTTTTTTATATAAATCCTATAGTTATACATTCTCTATTAGTTCAGGAAGTGTGAAAATGTAATACAATTTGAAGGTGTATTTCTAGTGGGATGGATTGGAAAGGGATATCAGATATTTTTTATCTCGGTGCATGGTATGATGGAATTTTATGTCTGAGAGAGAAAGGATTAAGTGGACGTTACGTCTATTAAACTTACTAGAATGGTTATTATAAAACAACAACATGGATTTTATTCGTTAAACTATAAAAATTCCTAAAGGGAATTTTTTATATAGGTTATATATAATATTAAAAACAATTCAACACACTTCATCACTATTAGATATGTAAAATATCTATATAGGATTTCATGGATATGAATTAAACATATTTTAAGGTTCTCGGGATATTTTATGATTACGGGTTTTCCCTCAAGTATGGATCCTTTAAATTTCAGTAAAAATAATTTTTTTAGACATAATATGGATGCCTAATGAGTTTGAAAAGGTATCAATGGTATTTTGGAGAAATTTGGATCACAGAACCCTAGATTTTGGGGAGACATTCCATGTTTCAGGGTTAGTGCATGGTTGGATCATGGATTGTCTAACCGTGTAGATAAATATTTTCAGACAAAACCATATCAAATGATTTTTGTACGCCCCTACAGCCTAACCATGAAATTTCCCCTTATACCTTGATAACCATGAATGGTTTTTACATGGCTCATGAAACCATGCAATCAAAATGTGCATAGGATTATTTTCTAGGTAATTTTACCAATTTTATCTTACAGATCTATTAACCATCCTTATTCTTCCCAATACGACTTCTTAAATGATTAACATATTTCTCTCTAATATTAGAGATTTTTAAAAGATGAATCATGGAATTGAATGATATCCTTCATTCGAGTTCAGATCAGTCTTATGGACATCATGTTGGATGTGCAACGGTATGCACTCATGTCTATTTATGCATCCATCATTTTATTTTTCTCTTGACCTTATTAATTTTGTGTGAGCGTTTTTACACTACTATTAGTAATACTCTGATCTAAAAAAAATCATGGGACACTATTGGATGAGGAGACATGTTCAAACCTAATGTGAGAGTTATATAACATATCCATCATGTGAGTTGATTTTGGAATTATCGTGTGGGGCCCATCGATTTCATTAGTTCCTATTTATAGACTTTATTTTCCATGATTATATTCTTTTGAAAAATATAGATATGATAATTTCATATGTGATTAATTATTGAGGTTTAATCCCATAACTCCCTTCATCCCATGTATAATTTGTTTCCATAATTGTTCTTTTAGTGTTATGACACATTTGAGCCACCATTCGGGTATGCCTTTTTTTGACCATTCTAAAGGTAAACTTTAAAATATTAAATGGATTGAATTATATTCTGATTTTATTAAAATATATCATGAGTTAGGCTCACCACTTAACACGCCTATGACGATTATTTCAATTTCTAAATAAATATAATGTTGAAATTGGAAATCAAATGAAGTATGTGACTTCACCAGATTAATTATGAATGATTAATATGTTTCATGTCTATAACACCCTATACAACATTAATGAAAGGTTGAAAAATGATACATGATTATTGAATATGATTTAAATAAAATATTCCTTCTCACACTGTTGAATGTAATGGATTGAACCCAATGGACTTACTGATTTTTTTGACATGATTAAAAGGATTCCTGTTACTTGAATTTATTACAGTAATGAATGGAAATCCATGAATTAAATGAAATATTACATGACTTCATTATTAAATATGAATGTCCTGAATCTATCTTGCTATAGATTCTTTTTCAGGAATTCCTTGAGCACTCACGAACCCTATTCCAATTCAAGTATACAACATTTATAGGTTGACACACAAATAGGTCATGATCCTTTTATTTTCATAGGATACCTTATATGACACCATATCATCCCTTAAATACTATTATATGATACCTACGATAAACTCCTTGGATCCAACAATGAAATGATGTTCCACGGTGAAATCCAATCGGGCCCAGTCATATCTTAACCGTGTTTTACCTTGGATGAAACCCATGGACACAATAGGAATCTATTTCGGAATGCCTTAAACTATTATCTTTATATTACACTCCTACACCATTATAGGATATAGTTAATACAGAGTTGGATAACCATGATGTCTACGTCGCCTTGGTTATTACTTGGGTATTCATTATTAAATGCCATTACAAGATTCCTTATCACCAATTAAAACCTTCACTATTGATAATGTGTTAACTATTTATATTAGTAAAATCAATTAATGGACTTGTTGGGTTTAAACACTGGTCGAGGGATAAATTAGGTACTTGGGTATTTTGTTTCACTGCATTACATTACTATATATATGCATTCTTGCACCCCTTTTCATTTCCATTACATCATCCAAATGTTATAGACACCATTGGTGGTAGCCCACTGAGATTTTTCTAAAACCCTATCTTGGTGTTGTTTGGTACCCAGAGTATATTACATTAAAGAAGGTGTTGATATAGGAAATCATACATCTTAGAACAGTTTATTTCTTTCAATTTAAAATAGATCATGACAGCAGATGACCGAGATAGTACACCAGATTCTTGGGATAGTGTTTTTATTTCCATTATATTTTTTTCAATATTGTTATAAATACATTCTTGTATGCATGTTTTCCATATTTTTAGTGACATGACATATCATCATCAGTTGTTATATTATTATTTTTTATTCTAGTTATTTTATTTATTATTATTTTTGAATCAATTCTCTATTGTGCCTTCTCTTTACCTCTATTTATTCACCTATTTACCGCACTTAATAATCATCTATTTTACTATGCTTTGGTATTGAGGGAATAGTGACCCCATGGACACACACAATTCCATCGCTTCTAGTTGGCATCCTTTTGTGTTGAAGGAGACTCACTTGAGTCCTTCTGGCCCACCTAACCCGGGGCACCCATTAAGAGGCTTGAAATTCCCAAAAATCACAAAATAGTATCAGAGTAGTTTCCATTATTTTGTTAATATTTGGAGGCAATATGTTTGAGATTAGGAAAACGTGGGACGTGGAAATAAGCCTTACATGGGCGCCATGAACCCCTGATTAGGGTGAAATATAGGTTATCTAAATTAAAATTTTAGTTTTGTTTTGAAATTTTATGTTGGCATAATTTCGACACTGGGTGAGCCACATGCTATGTGGTGTTGTTGATTGTTATGTTGTTTTAGGGATTCATTTCATCCTTGGACAAATGTTTCGAGGTTAGGGGGTATTGTTAGTTGCCTCATTATAGGCACCTAAAATTCACATGGCATCTATATCTCTATTCCATATAAGTGAATTTAATTGTTTTTCAATGCATCATATACTTGTTAATATTTAGAAATGATGTGGTAGAAAGATTATGATGTTATTAATATTGGTTGGGATTTAGTGATTCCTTTAATCAATTCATGATGTGTATGTGACCTCATGTGTTGGAATGAGTAATTTACTAAGATAGGGAATTATGTTATAAATAAATGGGTGTTGTTTCCAGTAATATAGTGTATGGTCACAGGTGCATATAAAAAAAATATCCATAATAATGTGAATCATGACATCTAAAATTAATTGGTTGTACATCCTTATCTATCCATGTAATGATTATGATAGCTAGAGGCGTGACCCTGGAAATGAAATGTAAAATGAAATGAAACATAAAATTGAAAACTTATCAATATTTGGCTCTTGAAGTGGGTAGTTAGGGTAGTATGCCTTGGGTAGTGTGTTTTATTAAATCAATATTCTACTATTGTGCCTATCTACATTCTTTAAATCAAGATATGAGGTGTCTTATTGGCACTTATATATCAATTCCACAATGATGTCCTCATGTCATATGACAGGATGGTGGAAAAGGCCATGCTCCTAACATGGTGGGTCTGAGGCCAGCGGTATTTGTAACACCTGAGACTTTTATGTGAAATATTTTCTTTTTATGTTATATAAATAATCAATGGAATCTTTCATCAACACTGGCTTGGCTTGCATTACACGCAACCGCGACCTTCCTTGATATCTTGCGTCCTACACAATACCGAGTTTCACTAAACAATGATATGCTATTAAAATATTATTAAAACTAGCCATTATGAATATTATTAAATAAATATTGAATTTTATAAAATTATTATTCATCTTATACATTTTCTAGAATGTGTTTAGAGAACAAAATAATTTTTTCGGGTAAAATAAGTATTTTTAAAAAAATGTAGTTTTACAGCGTTTTGATGGTGGACCCACATTAAATATAATTTTTGACATGTTTATAAGTTCAATTTGACAAAATAAAATTCTTCATTAGAATCATGATATAAAAATTTAATTTGGATAAATTTTTCATATTATTCTGATCACTTTCTTATTTTAATGAATAGTAAAAACACACTATATTTTAATTAAAAACAACTTTTTTACTCGTAATAAATTATGTTGTTAAATAATAATATTGAATGGTTTCAAAGTATAAATAGAATATATTTTTACCATTTAATATAATGTATGTCATTATCCATGATTTTACATTGAATTCGTAGGTTAAATAAATTCAATCTTTGGCAATGTTTTAACTTTTAAAACATGTTTGCTTAAACAACGGGATTAATTTTAAATTAATTATGGAAACTTATGTATTTTGAATTTTTAAAAATGGATTCCATATTTGGAATCAGTGGGTCTAAATTATGTTAATAGGTCACTTTTAGTTTTTTGATATTATGAATAGTAACTACGGTAATTTTTTTATTTACTACGGTTAAAGGTAAATAGGGTAAATCAAGGTTAAAAGAATATTATAATAATTCAAAATTACCTTAAAATTTGTCCTAACATTATTGGATGAGTATTGGACGACCATGGGAATCCTTGGGACGATTTTGGGACCCCATGGAGCCACTTATGAAAGACAATGACACATTAGATTAATTAATTTAATGTAAAGACAAAATTGACTTTAACAAAACTCTTTTGGTAATTAATTTCTATATGGGGTTATATAAGTTATATATTCGACTATAAATATTATTTGGAAATATAAAAATGTTCCCTACATCATGGTATTTTTTCATAATTTTTAGACATCAAATGAATTAAATTATTTATGACACAATAATGATGTAGTGTTTAACTCATTAATAAATGATTTAAATAAATAAGATTAAAATGATTAAAATATCATCCAAAACCTATCCAATTCCTATTGGATGATTTTATTTAGAATATGAGTTATTTTATCATCGGCATTAATGTGTTTTGGACCTCTTGAAACCGAATATAAGTTTATTATTAAATAATGTTTTCACACATTCCTAAAGAGCCCCTCCACTTCCTTATAAAATGAGACCACTTCTATGCAATTCCTCACACCTCTCAAGCCTTTTGGGTCATCCAAACTCTGCCCAAATAAGCTCCCTACATCTCTCTCCTCCCCCTTGAAGCCTTAAATTAGGCAAAAGACTCTCCAAGAATTCCTTGTGGTTCAAACCAATGGAAGTTACCAAAAATAAAGGAGGTTCGGACACTTACGAAGCAAATTGGTCCTAAGGTAAGGGAAAATATCACAATCTCATTTTTATCTGAGATTGCTTATACATTGGTATTTACGGGGTTGTATATGATCATACACATTCATGTTTCCTCAATATGTAATATTTATATCCTTATACAACAGTTTATATCCAATTTTACCCTTCGGAGAGATTTTAGTAAAAGATATGAAATGAATCTTTTGTTGTTTTTTTTCGTACGAGGTACTTTTTGAATTTTCCAGAAAAAGTACGAGAAGAATGTATTTTTAACTTATACGACATGAATGGATTTTTAAAACATTATTTTCAAAAATCTTCTTTTACAAGTTTTCATGTTTATTTTTAATCAACTTCTTTTAATTTAGAATTGTGTGACATGTTAAGAAAGGATAAGTGTTTTTGAAGTAGAAACGATATTTTCCTCAAGAATGGAGTTAAAGAGTTTTATCAAAATTATTTTACATCTAAGATAATATAGGGTTATGTTTCTATCCCTATTATTACATTGATTTTATTATGTTGTGATGGAATTATTTTTATCTTATATGAATTGTTTTAGGATGACACGATGTTTAAGAATCCCATTTTTTACATGGGTTATGCTCTGATGTATCATATATGATTTTGTGGCACACATAAGAATGGTATCATTATGATATGGGTGGGACCTATATCACCCTCCAATTCATTGGGTAAAGATTTTATATCTCATGAGATAGACATGGTTGGAATGGTAGGTTATACCGGTTCAGTGAAACATGACTGAAACGAGGAACGAACTCGGTTCAGAAATAGACTTTGTCCACTAAGATATTCTTGGCAATGAGTCTTGACTAACAAGAAATTATTCTCTATGATTATATGTGTATGCTACCAAGTTTCATGTTCTATGTTATGATTATTGGGATTCCATTTCACTACTATGATTTATCCCATGTTATAAAATTATTCTCTCTTTTGCAGGTTATGATTTCTAAAAGTTATGTTCTTTTGAATATGATGTGATTGATATTTCTTTTGATTAAGCTTCCTGAGAAATTGAGCTCACCCTTTTGTATGTTTTATTTCCCCAGGCCAGGAAGAAGGTTATTAAGTAAGATATGCCAAAAGGGACTATAGATATGATGAAATAAATGGGAGGCAACGTAGATGCTTTATGAACCAGTTGTTTATGATTACCAGTTTCTAAAGACACTATACCTATACGGTCCTTTCCTGGTTTTGTTATATTTTGTAATAAGTGTGCTTCAATTCTGAATTAATAACAATGTATGTAATGTATGGGTTGTTATAGTTGGTATCAGAGGAAAGGTATAGTCAACCTTTAGAAACTAGGATGTGAAAGCCTTAGTAAGAACCCTATGGATAAGTCTAAGCATAGAACACAATCATAGTGTTTTAGAAATGGCCATGAAAAACCTATGATAAGAACCTAAGTGTGAAATTTTCTTCTTTTCCTATTATAATTAGTTTTTCTCACACTATTTTTCTTGTTTTTAGTCAATGGATGGAACTCGAAGGAACTGTGTTAATGCGGAATGCGACAGACAATGCAATGATTTTCCCCCTAAGCAACCAAACGTTATGGGTGCTTGAATGAAAAATATTGTAGCCATGCTCACACAACTTTCTCAAGCTATGAATCATGCTGGACTTCCAAACGACCAAAGGAAGGAGAAACATTATGTTTAATCCTTCATGAGACAACGTCCACCTTCATTCAGCGGGTCTACTGATCCATTAGTTTCTGAACAATAAATTAGTACTACTGAAAAGATATTTTCAGTTCTTCATTGTTCTGAGAATGATAATGTCATCTTAGCAGTGTATCGTTTGGAAGGTGATACTGATCAATGGTGGAATCTTATTAAGAATACAAGGAAAAGAGATGAAATTGAGTCTATGGAATGGGATGAGTTCAAGAACTTATTTTTCAATAAGTACTTCCCTCGTATTCTCCGAACAAAGATGGAGAAAGAGTTTCTTGAACTGAAGAAAAAGGATGATGAATCTGTTGGTACCTATGAAGCAATTTTTACAAGACTTGCAAGGTAAACTTCTGGTATTATTATCCAACCTGAGAGTAAGATCGATCGATTCTTTAGTGGCTTAAAACCAAGTCATCGAAGGGCCTTAGCCATAAGGGACTTCAATAGCTACGAGGAAATCGTTCGATGTGCTCTCAATGTCGATGTGGAGATTAGAGTAACCCATCAGTCATATGGGTTTGATAAGAAGAGGAAAATGGAATTCAAAGGAAAATCTAAATATCACACTAAAAAGAAGCTGAGCTTTCCCTTATGCTCAAAGTGTGGAAAGAAACATGGAGGGTGTTTTCTTAAAGGGAAAAGTAAATGTTTCAAATGTGGAAAGGAAGGTCATAGGGCATTTGAATTCCACAATGATGGGAAGACGATATATAATGATGAAAACAAAGGAAGGGACACACAGAATGAACCTACTACACTTCAATGTTTCAAGTGCAAGTAGATGGGACATTATGCCCATTAATGCCCTAATCCAAGGGTGGATGATGATGGTCGACGTCAACAAACTCTTAAGGCTAAATACAATGGAATGTCACATGCAATTTCTATTAGTGATGTGGAGTATGATAACGATGTGGTGAAAGGTACACTTACCATCCACTCTAAATTAGAAAATGTTTTATTTGATTCTGGATCCACCCAATCTTTTATTTATGAAGAATTTTCTAAGGATATCACCGTATCACCTCAACAATTAGATGTTGAGTTAGCTGTGACAACCCCTAATGGAACAACAGTAGCATCAAAAGTTCATAATTCTTCTCTAATTGAAGTTTGTGGGAAAGTGCTTCCTGCTAATCTTGTGATCCTTCCTATAGTGGAATTTGATGTGATTCTTGGCATGGATTGGCTTTCTCTACATGGAGCTCATATCATTTTCCAAAGAAAGGAAGTCACATTTCATATTACAGATCAGTCTATGATCGTCTATCGATGCAAGGATGAACAAAACCTTCAAGTGGAAATTTCTTCTATTTTATGGGTATTGATTCCACTAAATGAATGTTATTTATCTCAAATGGTTGGTGAGAAACTCACGATTAAGAATATGCCCATTTTATGGGAGTTTGATGATGTCTTTCCAGAGGAATTACCGGGTCTTCCACCGAATTGTGAAGTTGAGTTTTCAATAGAACTCGTACCAGGTGCTTTGCCTATTTCAAAGACACCTTATAGAATGGCCCCAATTGAGTTGCAGGAATTGAAAAAGAACCTCCAAGAGAATATTGATAATGGATTCATACTCCCTAGTGTGTCAGCATGGGGAGCACCTATTCTATTTGTTAAGAAGAAAGATGGATCAATGAGACACTGCATTGATTATCGAGAACTTAACAAGATCACTATCAAGAAAAAATATCCTCTCCCATGCATTGATGAATTATTTGACCAACTACGCGGAGCTCAATACTTTTCCAAAATTGATCTTCGTTCAGGGTATCATTAATTAAGGGTCAAAAGGGCGGATATACCAACGATGGCTTTCCATACAAGGTATGGACACTATGAATTTATAGTGATGCCATTTGGTCTTACTAATGCCCCTATGATCTTCATGGATCTGATGAATGGAGTCTTTAGAGACTATCTTGATCAGTTTGTGGTAGTCATTATAGAAGATATTCTTGTCTATTCAAAGTGCAAGGAAGAACATGAAGATCACTTGAGAATAATATTGAAGACCCTGAGAAAAGAAAATCTTTATGCCAAATTTACCAAGTGTGAATTTTGGCTTCAAAAAGATTCATTTTTGGGTCACATAATCTCAAAAGAGGGGATATCTGTGGATCCAGAAAAAATTGAGATTATCGAAAGATGGTTGAAATCAACAACAGTGTCTAAGATCTGATGTTTTCTTGGACTGGCTGGAAATTATCGACGTTTTGTGAAATATTTTTCACGATTATCTAATCCACTCACCAAGTTGACACGGAAAGGAATTATGTTTGTTTGGACGGAATAATGTGAATAGAATTTCAAGGAGTTGAAAAGAAGGTTATCCAGTGCACCTGTGCTCACACTGCCTTGTAGAGGAGAAGGATTTTTGATCTATAGTGATGCATCCAAGAAGGTATTGGGGTGTGTTCTTATGAAAAATGATATGGTGATAGGTTATGCCTCACGAAAGTTGAAAAAACATGAGAAAAATTAACCAAATCATGATTTGGAGTTAGCTGCGGTAATCTTTGCATTTAAGATTTGGAGGCATTATATTTATAGAGAAAGGTGTGACATTTATACTGATCATAAAAGTTTAAAGTATATTTTCACACAAAATAAGCTGAATATGCGTCAAAGAAGATGGTTGGAGCTGATTAAGGATTATAACTGATCAATCCATTACCACCCTTGGAAAGAAAACAAGGTGGCAGATGCATTAAGTCGACAAGACCATGCCAGTTTATCCATGATGAGGATCACAAAAGATCCAATATTTATGGATTTACAAAGGATGGATCTTGGAATTATAATGGAAGGGGAAAAATCTTATCATTCTCAAATGAATGTTCAACCATATATACATTTGAAGATTAAAGTGGCACAATAAGAAGATGTCAAGTTACAAAATAAGGTGAGAAATTTTCCGGAATTCAACCTTGATTGTGATGGGATAATAAATTTTAGGAATCAGGTTTGTGTTCTTCCCATCCCAGAATTAAAGAAGGAGCTGCTGGATGAGGCTCATAGTTCTTCATTCTCTATTAATCCTAGAAGCACGAAGATGTATAGGGACCTGAAAGAGTACTTCTGGTGGGATGGCATGAAAAGAGATGTTGCTGAATATGTCTCTCGATGCTTGGTTTTTCAGCAATTTCATGCTGAGAGACAGAAGTCTAAGTGGATGTTACAACCATTACCCATACCCGAATGGAAATGGGAAAACATCACTATGGACTTTCTCACAGGACTTCCTAAAACATCCAAAGGAAATAATGCTATCTGGGTCATAGTTGATCGTCTTACCATGTCTGCACACTTCATTGCTATTAGAGAGTATTTCTATCTGGATCAGCTTTCCAAGATATATGTAAAGGAAGTTATATGATTGCATGGAGTACCACTTTCTATTATTTCTGATCGGGATCCGAGGTTTACCTCAAAGTTCTGGTGAAGTTTTCAGCATACTCTGGATACGGAGTTGAGTTTCAGCACTGCTTATCATCCTCAGATATACGGTCAGTCTTGGAGAACAATTCAAACTCTAGAAGATATGTTGCGAGATTACTATATGGATTTCAAAGGTGGTTGGGATCAACAACTACCTTTGGTGGAATTTTCTTATAATAATAGCTTTCACTCCAGTATTCAGATGGCTCCTTATGAAGATCTCTATGGAATGAAATGAAGGACTCCAACGTGCTGGGATGAAGTTGGGAAAAGGAAGCTATTAGGACCTGATCTCGTTCATGAAATGGCAGAAAAGGTCATATCTATTCAAAAACACATAAGAGTAGCTCAGAGTCAACAAAAAAGTTATGCTGACAACCGATGAAAAGACCTAGAGTTTGAAGTGGGTGATAAAGTGTTCTTACAAATATCTCCCTGGAAGAAGGTCATGAGATTTGGAAAGAAGGGAAAGTTGAGCCCTAGATATATCAGTCCTTTTGAAATTCTGGATCGTGTTGGGAAGGTAGCTTACCGATTGGCGCTTCCACCGAATCTCTCTCAAGTTCACAATGTGTTCCATGTATCTCTTATGAGAAAGTATATACCTAATCCTTCACATGTACTTAGCTCAGAAGTTGTACCGCTGGAGCAAGATCTTTCTTATGAAGATCAACCGATAGAGATTATGGATCGTAGCGAAAAAGTCATATGAATCAAGACCACTAGATTGGTGAATGTTTTATGGAGGAACCACCAATTAGATGAAGCTACATGGGAGCTTGAGGATATGATGAGGGAGAGGTATCCTCATCTGTTTGTTACAAAGTGACGAATTTCGAGGGCGAAATACATTTTAAGGGGGGTAGAATGTAACACCCGAGACTTTTATGTGAAATATTTTGTTTTTATGTTATATAAATCATCAAAGGATTCTTTCACCAACACTGGCTCAGCTTGATTTACACGCAACCGCGGCCTTCCTTGATAGCTTGCGTCGTACACAATACCGAGTTTCACTAAATAATGATATGCTATTAAAATATTATTAAAACTAGCCTTTATGAATAGTATTAACTAAATTGTGAATTTTATAACATTATTATTCATCTTATACATTTTCTAGAACATGTTAAGAGAACAAAATAAATTTTTCGGATAAAATAAGTATTTTTAAAAAAATGCAGTTTTACCGCCTTTTAATGGCGCAGCGACATTAAATATAGTTTTTGACATGTATATATGTTCAATTTTACAAAATAAGATTTTTCTTTAGAATCAAGATAAAAAAATTTACTTTGGATAAAATTTTCATATTATTCTGATAACTTTCATATTTTAATGAATAGTAAAGACACGCTATATTTTAATTTAAAACAACTTTTTTCATCGTAATAAATTATGTGGTTAAATAATAATATTTAATGGTTTCAAAGTATAATTAGAATATATTTTTACCTTTTAATATAATGTATATCGTTATCCTTGATTTTACAATGAATTCGCCGATTAAATAAATTCAATCTTTGGCAATGTTTTAACTTTTACAACTTGTTTGCTTAAACAACGGGATTAATTTTAAATTAATCACTGCAACTTCTATGTTTTGAATTTTGAAAAATGGTTTCATTATTTGGAATAAGTGGGTCCAAATTATGTTAATAGGTTACTTTTATTTTTTTGATATTATGAATAGTAACTACGGTAATTTTTTTATTTACTACGGTTAAAGGTAAATAAAGTAATTCAAGGTTAAAAGAATATTATAATAATTCAGAATTACCTTGACACTTGTACTGCACTTATTGGATGAGTAGTGGCCGACCATTGGCATCCTTGAGTCGATTTTGGGACCCCTTGGAGCCACTTATGAAAGACAATGACACATTAGATTAATTAATTTAATGTAAAGACAAAATTGACTTTAACAAAAAAATCTTTTAGTAATTAATTTTTATAAGGGGTTATATAAGTTATATTTTCTACTATAAATATTATATGGAAATCTAAAAAATATTCCCTACATCATGGTATTTTTTTCATAATTTTTAGACATCAAATGAATTAAATTATTTATGACACAATAATGATGTAGTGTTTAACTCATTAATAAATGATTTAAATAAATAAGATTAAAATGATTAAAATATCATCCAAAACCTGTACAATTACAATTGGATGATTTTATTTAGAATATGAGTCATTTTATCTTTGGCGTTAATGTGTTTTGGACCTCTTGAAACTGTAGCTATGTTTATAATAAAATAATGTTTTCACACTTTCCTAAAGAGCCCCTCCACTCCCTTATAAAAGTAGACCACTTCTATGCAATTCCTCACACCTCTCAAGCCTTTTGGCTCATCCAAACTCTTCCCAACTAAGTTCCCTATATCCCTCTCCTCCCCCTTGAAGCCTTACATTAGGCAGAAGACTATCCAAGAAGTCCTTTTGGTTCAAACCAAAGGAAGTTACCAAAATTAAAGGAGGTCCGGACACTTACGAAGCAAATTGGATCTAAGGTAAGGGAAAATTTCACAATCTCATTTTTATGCGAGATTGTTTATACTTTGGTATTTATGGGGGTTTATTTGAACATCCACATCCATGTTTCCTCAATATGTAATATTTATATCCTTCTAAAATAGTTTATATCCAATTTTACCCTTCAGAGTGTTTTTAGTAAAAGATATGAAAGGAATCTTTTGTCATTTTTTTCGTACGAGGTACTTTTTGACTTTTCCGGCAAAAGTACGAGAAGAATGTTTTTTTAACTTATATGACATGAATGGATTTTTAAAACATTATTTCCAAGAATCTTACTTTACAAGTTTTCGTGTTTATTTTTAATCAACTTCTTTTAATTTAGAATTGTATGACATGTTAAGAAAGGAAAAGTGTTTTTGAAGTAGAAAGGATATTTTCCTCAAGAATGGAGTTCAAGAGTTTTATAAAAAATATTTTCCATATAAGATAATATAGGGTTCTGTTTCTATCCCTATTATTACATTGATTTTATTATGTTGTGATGGAATTATTTTTATCTTATATGAATTGTTTTATGATGTCACGATGTTTAAGAATCCCATTTTTTTACATGGGTTATGCTATGATGTATGTTATATGATTTTGTGGCACACATATGAATGGTATCATTATGAGATGGGTGGGACCTATATCTCCCTACAATGCATTGGGCAAAGATTTTATATCTCATGAGATAGACATGGCTGGAACGGTAGGTTATACCGGTTCAGTGAAACAGGACTGAAACGAGGAATGAACTCAGTTGAGAAATGGACTTTTTCCACTATGATAGTCTTGGAAATGAGTCTTGACTAACAAGAAATGATTCTCTATGATTATGTGTGTATACCACCATGTTTCATGTTTTATGTTATGATTATTGGGATTTCATTTCACTACTATGATTTATCCCATGTTATGAAATTATGCTCTCTTTTACAGGTTAAGATTTCCAAAAGTTATGTTCTTATGAATATGATGTTATTGATATTTCTTTTGTTTACCCTTACTGAGCATTTGAGATCACCCTTTTGTATGTTTTATTTCCCCAGGTCAGGAAGAAGGTTTTTATGTAAGATATGCCAAAAGGGACTATAGATATGATGAAATAAATGGGAGGCAAAGTAGATGCATTATGAACAAGTTGTTTATGTTTCCTAGTTTCTAAAGACACTATACCTATACAGTTCTTTCCTGGTTTTGTTATATGTTGTAATAAGTGTGATTCAATTATGAAGTAATAACAATGTATGTAAAGTATGGGTTGTTATAGTATTACTTTTAGTAGTGATAATAGAGGCACAACATATTGTACCTGTTATTTGAAATAATGCCAAAAAAATTTAATAGTTATGAACATATGATGTAGTCCATACTTGGTGCTCCACGAATTGCACCAACGATGGCTGATTTGACTCATGAGTTCTAACAGAAATATCATCCTACTTTTTTAGGGGATGGTAGTCTGTTGGATAATGAATCAAGGCCAGAGGCCACCATGCCTTTCATTTATCAGCTGGAAATTCCTCTAGACTGGATAGTCTATATTACTACATAAATTCTTCGATAATCGACCAAATGATGGTGGGATGTTATTTCCCAAGTCGGTCATCATTACGTCATGTTATGGGTTGATCTCCAGAATTCCTTCTCGGATCAGTTCATTAAAATTATGGAATGTTAGAATGATAGAGAGTTCATGTATCTCGAGAAGGTATATATATCTGTTACGGAATATTCAGTGTGATTCATAGAGTTGCATCACTTTGCAACACTTCTGTCGATGATGAGCATCTGTGTGATGAAAAATTGGTAAATTTGTTCAAGTACACAATAGTTACATAGGTGAATTTCATTCAACAATCATGATTTTCTGATATTTTCAATCAGCCTCATACCACTTAGTGAAACCCAAGGGATGGAAATAGTATCAAGCACAAGGGTATAGTCCTTAGTTGGGGAAGTAGTTCATTCCAATGAAGTAAGGGTTCTCACAAGGTTTCTCGTTCAGGAAATGAAAACAACAGTTCATATTTTGATAGTTCTAATGTGGTTCATTAGTGTGGATGAGGGTTTCATTAGAAGCCTGATTGGGAATGAGACCTAATGGAGTGCCAGGCTTGTGGTTGTATATTCCACATCCAAAATTTATGTATGAATTTTCCACTAGTCCTGACTGGAAAATGTTTAGCACTAAATCCACCATTAGGAGTGAGTTCTTTTGAACCATTTCATCCAGGGAGTTGGAATAATACCTAAAAGTCTGGTCGAGGAGGATGTCATGGTCATGGTTGCTAGACCCCTGATCACTAGTAACCCCTAGAGAGTAGTTATTTCCGTGGTAGTCTTACTGTTTCACATGGTCATGGGTTAATCCAGTTGCAAGCATTACCACTGATACCCAAGGATCAAGTTGCAGGACCACTACCTGTATGAGGTACTATTCTTATGGCATATAACATAGTATCTAGGTTATTTGATATAGGATCTTCAATCTATTTTATCTCTCTATCTATCGTGGAATTTCATGGACTAGATATAGAGTATTAATATGGGGTAATGACCATAGATATTCCATTAGGGGTACAAACATAGGGTACACAACAATGAAGGGACTGTCCCCTTAAGGTAGGTGGTTACCCATTCATATGGAACCTACGTATTTTCAAGATTATTGGCATAAATATCATTCTTCTGATGAATTTTTTAGTTTATTATCTTGCTTATGTAGACTGATATCATAATAGTGTATCATTTACATCAAAAGTGGGCATAAGTATCTACATAATGGTTTGTATGATGTCCATGATGGTAGAGATGGGCCATAGAATGATGTTATAGGTGGAGTGATTGCATATATTAAAAAACACATCATGTAGGATCAGGATTTATGACATATGATTTCCCTCTACTAGTGGATCATTTTATGGATTTCTTACCCAGTGAATTTTCTATATTACCTATTAAAACAGAGGAAGTGTTCATAATTTTCTTGTTCTTGGAGAAGATAATATTTCTATTCTGCATTATAGTATGTGACCTTCAATGTTTCACAATTTTAAGATGATGTTAGGGGATTTAGAGGGTAATGGTTTTACACAGCCCAAAACATCTTCTTGGGGTTCGCCCGTGCCTTTTTCTTTAAAGGCAGATGGTTCCTTACATCCACACATAGATTATTAAAATTTAAACTATTATACATTCATGAACTGATATTCACATCCACTAAAAGATGATCTATATTAATAGCTCTATGGAGATAGGGTTTTATCAAATATCACCTTAGGATCGAGTTATCATTATGTGTGATTCATATCATCAGACATACCTCTTCCAATATTCTGTAGGAGGTATGGTCTCTATTAGTGACTAGATATGTTGTTCGGTCATATAAATACAGTCTCTATTTTTATGCCTCTAATGAATAGGGCGTTCCACCCCTATATTAATTCATTTTTCATAGTCTTTGTGAATAAAATATTTCTGAAATTTCATGCATGTAGTGATACCAAAAATCTTCTGATCATTCTGAGTAATCTAAGAGGGAATTAGTTTTATGTGAATATTGTTACATGCTACATCGGGATCGACAATGTTCACTTCAATGGTCATATTATCTCAAAATCCGGTATATCTACTGACCTAGAAAAGTTTTTTGATGTAGTTTCCTCGGGGAATCTCAAAAACGTGTGTGATATATTGAGTTTCATGGGGATTTCTAGATATTACAGGCATTTCATATTGGACATACCATGTCTTTCATTAGCTTTTACTAGTCTTAAAAAAATCGTTTAATGTTATTACAATTATAAGCATGTGAGAAAACCTTTTAAGATCTATAAATGAAGGATTTGTTCGTCACCTATTATGGCTCTTCTATATGTAGGTATAGGTTATACTATCTTCTGTGATGCATCCATTATTGGCATGGGAGTAGTAGTAATGTGGGAGGAAAGAGCTATTAAGTATAGATCTCAAAATTTGAGGCCTCATGAGACATACTAACCGACATAGAAACTCAAGATAAAATAAGTTTTCTATGACTTACATTACCAGAGAAAATATCTATGATATTATTACATTATAGTGTACACATACCAGAAGATCCTCAAATATATCTTTCCATAGTGTTCCATGAACCATAGATAACATAGATTGGTTTAATATTTAAAATCCCTTGATTTTTATCTTCTCTATATTCCTATAATAGGAAATGTGGTTGCATGTCGACTAATTCGGAAAACCCATACATATTCTATATGGGAATCCAAGGATGAATGAATGTTAATGGACTTCTTTTATGAGTTTTATCTATAGTTTCATCAGAGTCCCGATAATTCATACCTCTCATCCTTTATTTTTACCTTTTCCATCCTTGATAATGTAAAGTGTAGGTTATTTTGAGATCATGAAGTCTAGGTTCTACTTTAGAGTATATTTGTAGATTACCCACCCCCAGATTAGTATGTGGGTAGATAAGACATTTTGCATCTATGTGGACGTATCTGGGTTCCTATAGATCTGGGAGAGGAGTTGAATAAAGTGTCCTGAACCTCGAAGTGGGAAGATCACCCAATCATCACTAATATGTATTCATATATGTGACACTTATATTTGTGTCCTAAGATGAAACGTCTGATAGCCATCTTTCTCACTTGGTATTCCACCTATCAGCATTTTAATGGGGAGGACTGGAGACATAAAGGCGTGTTACATCAACATCAAATCCCTAAATTGAAATGAGAAGACGTTTAGATGTATTTACTAGTCTTGTTACCATGGTCTCCATGAGGAAGAAATACTATATGGGAAGTTATTGACTGAATAACAAAACCATCCAACTTTTTTACTATTTAGGATACATTCGTAGTTGAAGAGATTGGAATACTGTATTTAAATCTAATCTTGAGACTATATGGGGTTCCACATACTATCATTTCATATAAGGGTTTTTATTTCACTTCTTGGTTCTTATAGAATATTCAGAAGCCTTTGGGAACTTAGGTGAATCTAGGGACAACTTTTCATGCACAGGATGATGAACAATCAGAATGGAAAATTCATGTTCTATATTATATGCTTCGAGCATCTGTCCTTGATTTTGGTGGTTCCTGGTAGAAGTGTATCCCCCTAATTGACTCCTCCTATAATAATATCTATCCGGAGATAATTCAAAAGAATCCTTTTTTAGTCCTTATATGGAAGGTCATGTTGTTCGCCTCTGTATTATCTAGAGGCATGTGAGGTAGCCATAATAGGGCCTCATCTAATTAAAGAGTCATTAAATTATGTTCATATGATTATGAAGCATATGACTTCATCTTAGTCTAGACATAAATATTATTCCAATCATCCTTGATGAACTCTAGTGTTCGAGGTTAGGGATTATATTTTCCATTAGGTATTTCCCATGCCTGGGCTTGGAGAGTTATGGAAATAAGGTATGTTTTTGCCTTATAGGGTATTTTGAAATTATATACAGGGTCGTGAAGTTTGCCTATCGGCTGCTACTACCTCATAGGTATCATTACATTCCTAATTTCATACATGTCTTACAACATCTCTAATAGCATTATGAACATTCTCATACTTTTTATCCCTTTGAAGATGAGTATGATATTGATGCTACCTTTGAAGAGTATCCAGTACACATCGTCGATCAGATAGTATAACCATGATAGATACCCTTCTTCTCACATATCGGATAGTTTTTATGTTAGCATGCTTCCAAACCATGATAGATACCCTTCTTCTCACTTAATCATTCATAAAAACTATTCATAGGCTGATTTTATAGTCAATTTTACAAATTTTCACTTAATTATCTATTACCCCTCGTTCTTCCTCCAAATATGAGTTCTACATGATTAAACAATATATCTGTCTATTTAGATAATTTTGAAGGTCAACACTATGGATTAAAATGTCTCTTTTATATAAGATCAGATCCAGATTATTCTTTTCATGTTTTATGTGAAACGGTAAGTACTCGAGTCAGTTTAAGCCTTTGTCCTTATCCATTTCTCATGACCTATGTATCATGGTGTGATTGTTTTCCTCCTTTATTAGATATTCTTTTTTTAGTTCCCAATCAATGGATAATACCATAAGAGGATATTTTTACAAGACAATGGTGGGAGTTCTATAACTCAACCCTCAAGTTCATTGATTTTAGAATTGTCCTGTGGGGCCCATAGATTTCATCCTCTCCCATTTATAGTAATTATATTCAATGATCATATTAATTTAAACCATATCGATACACTTTTTACATATATGCAATTAATTATTTTTGGTTAAGACCATATCTTCATTAATCCCATGTTGGATGAATTACCACAATTGTTGTTTTAGTGTTTTGACGCATTTAAGCCACCGTTCGGGAGTGGATTCTCATGAACATTACAAGGGTATGATTTATAATATTAAATTAATTGATTTATATATTGAATTTCATAGTGTAATTTATCATGTATTCTTACCACATGACTCACCAAATGATATGTGTTTTTATTGATAATTAAATGTGAAAAGGTAATTTCCAAGTATACTAAGAATATGACTTGAATTGATTGATTATGAATGATTGATAGGCTACATGTTTTTAGAACATATTACGATATTAATGGATGGTAGACGAATGAACCCTAATTATTGAATATGATTTAATGGTAAATATTGGATGTTGCAAGCTACTGGGACATGCCACTCTAATGAAAGGCAGGGAAACACCCAAATGAACTTATTGATTTATTATGAAATGATTAAAAGGTTTCATGCTACATGAACATATAACATTAATGGATGGAAAAACATAAAAAAATGAAATATTACATGACATCATAATTAAACAGGAATTTCCTAACTCAATCCCTCCTTCGATTCTTATAGGGGAATGACTTGGGCACTTTGGAACCTCATTCTAATTAAAGGATACTAATTGATTATGTTGAGACACACACACACACATATATATATATATATATTTATTAATTGGATAACTAGTATGACATCGTTTCTAACACCCCAGGTAAATAATGAATAAATCATTTTCATTTTTATTAATATTTATAAATTAAATATTAATTTTACTTTAAAGGGGTTGCTATGTTCGATAGCGTACCAGATACGCAATAATGAGTTTCTTTGAAATCTTACGTTGCACACTAGTAATATAATAATATTATTTTAAATGGTAGTTAACACATAGCCATTGTATTGGAGGGAATGGATATAAATTACTAAAATATGATTATATATGTTTTTTAAATGTTTTTACATTTATCCAATAAAAGATAAAGGCTTAAAATACGGAAAGAATTCAATTTTAGGCATATATACACTAATTTTCACTAAAGGTTCACTTATCACCTTTTGATGGAGAACCATCATTAAATATTGTTTTGGTCACTTTTAGACATTATATTGGACCAAATTAAACTCTTCTTTAGAATCGGGACATCAAAATTTAATTTATGTAAATTTTTGGTATTTTTCCGATAAAGTTCATTTTTTCATTAATAGTAAAAAATATTGTATTTTAATTCAAAACGTATTTTTAATCTAATTTATTTATATAATTAGATTATCTTTTGATTTGGTTTTAGAGTTTAATTAGAATATTTTTTTACAATTTAATCCAATAGTGGTCATTGGAATTAATTTAACTTTGAAATTGGACGTAATCTAGTGTCAATCTTTTGATACATATTGTTTCATAAAATCACGTTACTTGCTCTGACAGCGGGAATTAATTATTAAATTAATTAATTCAACTTATATGTATTGAATTTTGTAAAATAGAAATCAATTTTGAATTCATAATATCAAATAAAGCTTAGGCTGATGATTTGGTATTTTTTATGAAAATCTTCAATTTTTTATGAATAGTGAAACCACTAAGTGGTACTTAAAAATATGATTTTTCGTTTAAATGAAATTTTACCACCTCTGTGTTTTGAATTTCCAAAATTCGACATACATGGTTGTCATTAAGAAGTAAAATGATGTTCAATGGGATTAAAATAATTTTTGGTGAATAGTATCTTTTAAGTTTTTAATCGCGATTAGAGGTAATTAGTGAAGTTTAAGGTAAAAATAATGTTTTAATAATATTAAATGACCTAGAAACATGTCCTACCCTTATTGGACGTCTCATGGCCGACCATGAAAATCCATGGGTCAACTTGGGGGCCCCATGGAGCCACGTTGGTAGGAAAATGACATTAATATCTTTTTATTTAATGTTAAAATAAATATGTCACAAACATGGGTTGTTTTACTAAAACAATTTTTAAATGGGGTTATACAAGTCAGCGTTTTGACTATAAACTTTCATTAGAAATCTAAAACTATTTCCTACATCATGATATTTTTTTATAATTTTTAGACATTAAATAAATTAAATTATTTATGACACCATGATGATGCAGCGATTACATCATTATTTAACGATTTAAATAAAGTTAAAAGATATCGTAAAATATAAGAACTACACATGTCAAGAACCTATTGGATTGGTGGATTTAGAAATCTTATCAACGTATACTCCAAATATATAATTGTGGGACCATTTTTATCTGAAAATAATTTTATAATAATGTATCTTTTCTTAACTTTCCAAGGATGCCCCTCCACTCCTCTTATAAAAGGCCCCCACCTCTACCTCCTTACACACACCTCTCAAGCCTTTTGTTCGTCCAATATCTGCCCATCTTGTCACTAAACATCCCTCTATTACTCCTAGATGCCTCACTTTGGGCATAAGTCTTCCCAAGGAAGCCTTTGAGATCAAATCAAAAAGAGTTAAATGTTTTAAAGGTAGTGTTTTCTTTTGTGTTCTTTTGTTTTATTTTGATTCTCCAACCCTTAAAAAACTTTTTATTAAATTATTTTGTAACAACACCAGTATCTTCAATATACTAGGATGTTTTTATAAGATGTATTAGAGCTACACCTACACAAAACTCCATCTAATGGTTAAAGAACATACTGTTTCTGTGGTTGGCAAATTTCTGCCTCACGAAACGATGATTGTTCAATATTCTTTTAACACCTTTAATCGTGGCCATTAAGATTTCATGCTATTTATATATTATATATATTATGATTATGTTTTCCTTATTCTTCTTTATTTTATCATTTTTGGTATACCTCTCATTTAGTTTTAATTCAATTAATATGACATAGAAATGAAAGTAGCGTTCATGCGTACGTACGGTTTACCATCTCCATGAACGGTGCATTTCATTTCTTACCTCTAAATGATTATGTAATATTATAAATACATGTATATTCTGGATATATATGATATATATGATATCCAAATCATGAATATCATTCTGGATATAAAGAACCTTTGACCACACGAACAACATGTAATTGTAAGAAGTCAACTTTCGACTTAAGAACCAAATATCGACAAAACAAACATTTTTAACTTAAATGATTACATAATTTTTATAACATGGTAATAAGTTATATAAAAGATATAATTAACTTTAAAAAGGTTCTTATGAACGTAGAAATTAACTCATGTTTATAATTCAGGACGTTAAAGAACGATCGAGTCAAGTCGGACCCGAGGTAAGGGACTTCGTCTCAATCTCATTTCATTGAGGCATATTTCATTTTAGACACAAATTTCTTTTATATGGTGTATAAACCCTTTTGACTTCTACTTTTATATAAAAGGAATATTTTTCTCTGAAGCATTTTACTAAACGAAAAAAGGAATGTTTCTTTTAACGTACGTGGTGTCAATGACCTTTTCCGCCGCCACGAGTATTATTTAGACTTTGGATTCCTCAAAAAGCTGTAATGTTTTTAAAATGAAATAAATACCATATACACATTTATGTATTTTGGTGTTGAAAATTGTTTTTATAATGGATTTTCTATGTGAATATATTTATGTGATATATTGTGATCAAAGTGTGGAAATGTTTTCTTTCCATTATATTTGTTTTATGTCTCATGATTTTATAAAGGTACTTGGACATTTGACGGGTGGTTACGTGATAAACCATATGACAGGTGGTGTCGTGAATACTAGGATGGGTGGTTACGTTATAACCTCCAATTCATTGGGTATTGAAGTTGGCCATATGGCTAATCCATTTAGTGATATGTGTGGAAGGCGACTGTATGGTTATTCCATTTAAGTATGTTTATGTCCCATGTTAACTTTATATGCTATGTGATCTTTATATGGGTTTTATGGTAATATTTTGGTTACAAAAGGGTAAGTAATGATCTTTTTTTCAGTGAAGTGTTTTTACTTCTTCATGAAGGTGAAAATTATTACTTTGATAAAGTATACATGGTTTACTTGTTGTTTTGATTAACTAATAGTTTTCATTCTTTGTGTATCCCTTACTGAGCTTTTTATGCTCAACCCAAGTTTTTTTGAAATTTTTTTCACTGGACATAATGGGGAATAGGGTAAAGGATGGGATCACGGGAAAGTCATGCTATATAAAACATGGAAGTAGACATGTTTTTTAAGAGTTTTTATTCTATGGAAACTTAGTAGAAGTGTCTAATTTGTAATATTTTGAGATGTAATAGTTATGTCCTAATTCTCTAAAACTCTAAACCTGAAAAGATCATCAATGTGAATTGTTCATTTAATTCAATATTATGTAAGGTTTAAGGCCGGGGCCTTATAGTTGGTATCAGAGGTCGGTTTAGACAACTTTAGGAGTTATAAAATTGTTAAATTATAAATTCATTTATTGTATGAATGAAATGATATAGCATTTAAAGATTACCATGTCTCTTCGCCTAGGATATTTCTGTGTTCATAATGGTTTTCCACAGAGGAAATAAAGCAGCTATGTTGGGAAAACATCAAGAGGAAGGGAACCTTCTAAATCAGCAACCTGAGATGGTCAGAATCGGAACTGAACAGTTTGTTGCAATGATGGCATAGTTGACTCAGGCTATAAATGATGGTGGTATCCATGCACGATATTAGCTAGATCAACCGCAAAGGAACATGTCAGTGGTGGAATATTTCATGAGGCAACACCCCCCATCATTCAGAGGATCATCTGACCTCATTCAAGCTGAAGGGTGGATTAAAGCACTGGAGAAGATATTGTATGTCATTGGGTGTTCAGACAAATAAAAGGTTAGTCTTGCTGTTTACCATTTTCAAGGTGAAGCTGATCAGTGGTGGTCGATGGTGAAAAATATCAAGGATAGTGATGAGATTGATGATCTTCACTGAAACAAATTCAAAGGTATGTTTCTTGAGAAATATTTTCCGAAGGTGGTTCGTCTTAGGATGGAAAAACATTTCCTATAATTGAGGCATGAGGATGACTCAGTGGCTTCTTATGAAGAAAAGTTCACTCAATTGGCAAGGTATGCTCCAAACTTCATACGAGATCTTGATAGTAAAATAAACCATTTTTACTCAGGGTTAAATCCAAAGTATCGAAGGGATTTAGCTTCCCCGTGAGTTAAAATGTTATGAAAAACTTGTTTGATGTGCGGAGAAGGTGGAAATGGAGTTTGTCGATGATCAGGTGTTCTTTGACAAAAAACAGAATAAGAGGTCCAGTTTGCAGGCAAAGGGAACGAATTCATCAAAGAAGCAAGGAGGTAAGAAAACCAAATATTCATCCTGTGAGAAGTGTGGTAAAATGCATCCGGGAGAATATTTATCCAAGTCTAGTAAGTGCTTTTGGTGTTGTAAGTCTGGTCATATTTCTCGTAACTGTAAGAAAGATGATCAAGCAGGAAATGAAAAGCTAGCGGTAAGATGTTTTAAGTGCAATGAAATGGGTCATTATGAAAATGATTGCCTAACGAAGAACCCAACTAGGGAAAAGCAGCAAGACTACAAGCAGAAAGGGGTGGTGAAATCCTATGTAACTACTTCAGCAGAAGTTGGGAAATCAAATGAAGTAGTATCAGGTACACTATTTTTTTGTTCAGATTATGCCAATGTGTTGATTGATTTAGGGTCTACACATTCTTTCATTTCTGAGAAGCTTTCTAGTAAATTGGAAATTCCATCTCAAGATATGAATCCTGAACTTATGGTAAAAACACCCAGAGGGAACATTGAGACAAAAAGGAATTATAAGAACCTTCACATCCTTGTGTGCGGAAAGAATCTACTAGAAAACCATATTGTTTTGCCTCTAGTAGAGTTTGATGTTATTTTGGGCATGGATTGGATTTCTGTTTATCATGCTAAGATTGAATGCAGAGATAAAATGGTTACTTTTCAGAATGATTTTCAGTTTGTGTTCAAGAATGAACCCTTGCTTTTGATAACATATCAGGAAGTTGAGACCCTAGTAAAAGATAGAAATGAATGTTACCTTGCACATTTTGTTGAAAATAAAGGAATTGTTCAGATTAATGATGTGCTAGTGGTAAATGAGTATCTTGAAATATTTCCTGATGAGTTTCCTGGTATTATTCATGATTGGGAAGTTGAATTTACTGTTGACTTAGTTCTTGATTCTAAGACAATATCAATACCCCCTTATCGAATGGCTCAAGTTGAACTTTTAGAGTTAAAGAAGCAATTGCATGAGTTATTATATAAAGGTTTCAATCGACGTAGCACATCACCATGGGGTTCTCCTGTCTTGTTTGTTAAAATGAAAGATCGCTCAATGATACTTTGCATTGATTATAGAGCCTTAAATAACATTACTATTATGAACAAGTATCATTTGCCTCATATCGATGTTTTGTTTGATCAGCTCCAGGGAGCTCAGTATTTTTCAAAGGTTGACTTAAGGTCAGGGTACCATCAGTTGAAAGTAAATGAAGAAGACGTTCCGAAGACTGCGTTTCGTACTAGATATGACCATTATGAATTTGTATTTATGCCTTTTGTGTTAACCAATGAACCTGCTCTATTCATTGACCTTAGGAATAGAATATTCCATGAGTTCTTGGATAAGTTTGTGGTTGTTTTCATCTATGATATTTTGGTGTTTTCTAAAAGTAAAGAGGAGTATGAAAGTCCTTTAAGGGTTATCTTGCAAACCTTAAAAGAAAATAAAGTTTATGGAACGTTCAGCAAGTGTGAGTTTTGGTTACAACAAATTTCTTTCCTGTGTAACATTGTTTCAAAAGATGTGATAACTGTTGATCCTGCTAAAAAAAAGTTTTTGAAGAATGGCCAAGACCCACAAATGTAACCGAGATCCGTAGTTTTATTGGTTTGGCAGGATACTACCGAAGGTTTGTTGAAAAGTTTTCATGATTATCTAGTCCAATGACTAAGCTAACTCAAAAGCGTGTTACGATTATCTAGACAAAAGAATGTGTTGATTGTTTTCTGGAGTTGAAAAGAAGATTGGTTAATGTTCTAGTGTCGGCACTTCCTTCCAGGATTGGTGAGTTTGTTATATACAGTGATGCTTCATTGAAGGGACATGGTTGTGTCCTTATGTAGAATGATCAGTTAATTGCTTATGCTTCATGCCAGTTGAAAATTCCTGAGGTAAATTACCCTACACATGATTTGGAATTGAATGTCGTTGTTTTCGCTTTAAAAATTTGGAGCCATCATTTGTATGGTGTAAAGTGTGAAATATATACTGATCACAAAAGTTTAAAGTATATATTCACTTAGAAAGAATTGAACATGAGATAGAGGGGATGGCTAAAATTAATCTTGGATTACGATTGTACAATTCATTATCATCCAAGAAAAGCAAATAAAGTGGCTGATGCTTTGAGTCGAAAAATTAATACTTCATTTACCATGCTACGTTTGGAACGAGATCCTTTGGTTTTTGATTTGATGAAATTTGGAATAAAAGTTGTTGGTGCAGGATGTTCTTCTGTTTTGTTTCATGTATCAGTGAGATCATCCCTATCAGACAAAATTATGAAAGCACAAAGGGAAGACAATGAGTTGCAGAAAAAGGTAGAGCTTGTTCAAATGGGTAAGTTGCATGAATTCAACATTTATAATGACTGTGTTTTGAGGTTTGGGAAGAGATTATGTGTGAGTAGTGATTCAAAGTTGACGAATGAGTTGTTATGTGAGGCTCATAGTTCCCTGTATTCAGTTCATCCGGGTAGTACTATGATGTACAAATATCTATGGGAGTATTACTGGTGGGATGGAATGAAAAGAGATATTGCTGATTTTACTGTGAAGTGTGTGACTTGTCAGTAGGTTAAAGTAGAGCCGCAGTTACTGAAAGGGATGCTTCAGACTCTACCAGTGCCAGAGTGTAAATGGGAAAATATATCCATGGACATTGTTGTGGGATTACCAAAGACATCTAGAGGTAATAATGCAATCTGGGTTATTGTTGATCGCTTGACTAAATCTGCTCGTTTCCATTGCTATACGAGATACTTTTTCCCTAGACCAACATTCTCATTTGTATCGTAAAGAGATAGTCAGGTTATATGGAGTTCCCCTCTCTATTGTGTCTGATTGTGATCCCAGGTTTACATCTAACTTTTGGAAAGGCCTTCAGAAGTCATTGGGTACTAAATTAAATTTTAGTACATCTTTTCATCTGTAATCAGTTGGGCAGTCAGAATGAACAATTCAGACCTTGGAGGATATGCTACTAGGTTTCTCTATGGATTATTAGGGTAGTTGGGACCAACATGTTTCTTTAGTTGAGTTTTTTATAATTACAGGTTTCATTCCAGTATACAGATGGAAACATTTGAGGCATTATATGGTAAGCGGCGTCGAAATCCAGATTTTTGGGATGAAGTGGGTGAAAGGAAGCTGATGGGACCAGAATTGGTAGAAGAGATGGCAGAAAAAGTTCAGTTGATTCAGAAACACATGAGAATAGCTCAGAGAAGGCAGAAGAGTTATGCGGTTAACCAGAGGAAGGATCTATCTTTCGAGGTATGTGATCATGTTTTTCTCAAAGTTTCACCATGGAAATGTGTAATGCGATTTGGTAAGAAGGGAAAGCTGAGTCCAAGGGTCATTGGACCATATGAAATTCTGGAAAATGTTGGATCATTTTCTTACAGAGTGGAATCACCTCCGATTTTATCTCAGGTATACAATGTTTTTCATGTTTTGATGTTGAAAAAGTATATGCCAGATTCATCTCATGTTTTGAGCCCGGAGGTAGTTCAGTTGGAAGATAATATCTCTTTTGAAAAACAACCAGTCCAGATTCTTGACCGAAGAGAGAAAGTGTTGCGAAAAAAGGTAATTAATTATGTAAAGGTTTTGTGGAAAAACCATATGGTTGAAGAGGCAACGTGGGAATCTGAAAATTCTATGAGGGATAAATACCCCCACTTGTTTTGATAAGTGAATAAAATTGTGAGGACGCAATTCACAAAAGAGGGGAAGGATATAACACCAAAGGTAAATAAAGAATAAATCATTTTCATTTTTATTAATATTTATAAATTAAATATTAATTTTACATTAAAGGGGTTTCTATGTTCTATAGCGTACCCGATATGCAACAATGAGTTTCTTTGAAATTTTATGTTGCACACTAGTAATATAATAATATTATTTTAAATGGTAGTTAACACATAGTCGTTGTATTTGATGGAGTGGATAAAAATAACTTAAATATTATTATATATGTTTTTTAAATGTTTTTACATTTATCCAATTAAAGATAAAGGCTTAAAATATGGAAAGAATTAAATTTTAGGCATATATACACTAATTTTCACTAAAGGTTCACTTATCGCCTTTTGATGGAAAACCGTCATCAAATATAGTTTTGGTCACTTTTATACATTCTATTGGATGAAATAAAACTCTTCTTTAGAATTGGGACATCAAAATTTACTTTTTGTAAATTTTTGGAATGTTTCCGATAATGTTCATTTTTTAATAAATAGTGAAAAATGTTGTATTTTAATTCAAAACATCTTTTTAATCTAATTTATTTATATGATTATATTATGTTTTGATTTGGTTTTAGAGTTTAATTAGAATATATTTTTACAGCGGGAATTAATTATTAAATTAATTAATGAAACATATATGTTCTGAATTTTTTAAAATATACATTATTTTTGAATTCAGAATATCAATAAAATCTTAGGGTGATGTTTTGGTATTTTTCTGAAAAACTTCAATTTTTGACGAATAGTGAAACCACTAAGTGGTACTTAAAAAAACTAATTTTTCATTTAAATGAAATTTTACCTCTACTATGTTTTGAATTTCCAAAATCCTACATACATGGTTGTCATTAAGAAGTAAAATGTTGTTCAATGGGATTAAAATAATTTTTTGGTGAATAGTAACTTTTAAGTTTTTAATCGCGATTAGAGGTAATTAGTGTAGTTTAAGATAAAAATAATGTTTTAATAAAATGAAATAACCTAGACACATGTACAAACCTTATTAGATGTGTCATGGTCGACCAAGAAAATCCATGGGTCAACTTGGGGACCCCATGGAGGCACTTTGGTTGGAAAATGACATTAATATCTTTTTATTTAATGTTAAAATAAAATTGTCACACACATGAGTAGTATTACTAAAACAATTTTTAAATGTGGTTATACAAGTCATATTTTGACTATAAATATTCATTATAAAGATACAAATATTTCCAACATCATGATAGTTTTTTTATAATTTTTAGACATTAAATAAATTAAATTATTTATGACACCATGATGATGCAGCGATTACCTCAAATTTAACGATTTAAATAAAATGAAAATATAGTGTAAAATCTAAGACCTACACATGTCAAAAACCTATTGTATGGGTGGATTTCGAAATATTATAACCTTATCCTATAAATATATAATTTTGGGACCCTTTTCATCCGAAAATCATTTTATAAAAAAGTATATTTTCTTAACTTTCCAAGAGTGCCCCTCCATTCCTCTTATAAAAGTACCCCACCTCTACCTCCTTACACACACCAATAAAGCCTTTGGTTCATCCAATATCTACCAATTTTTTCCCTCCACATCCCTCTATTACTCCTAGAAGCCTCACTTTGGGCAGAAGTCTTCCCAAGGAATCCTTTGAGCTCAAATAAAAAAGAGTTACCCATTTTAAAGGTAGTGTTTTCTCTTGTGTTCTTTTGTTTTATTTTGCTTCTCCAACCCTCTGAACTCTTTTTATTCCTTCATTCTGTAACAACAGCAGTATATTAAATATACTATTATTTTTTTATAAGAATTATTCGAGCTACACCTACACACACCTCTGTCTAATGGTTAAAGACCATACTGTTTCTGTGGTTTGCGAATTTCTGCCTCACGAAACGATGATTGATCAATCTTCTTTTAACACCTTTAATGGTGGCCATTAAGATGTCACTATATTTATATATTATATATATTATGTCTATGTTTTCCTTATTCTTCTGTATTTTTCATTTGTTGTATACCTTTATGGATTCCATTATGGGTATACTCGATATCTTCATTTTAGGAAGTGCGGACTACCGCCCCCTCAAAGTGATTTGATTCGTTAATGCCATATTTGGGAAGTATAAATGATGGGTTTAATGTTATTATATATGATTTATGTTAAATATAAATGATTAATATAATTCTATAATTAAATTATACATACCTCTCATTTAGTTTTAATTCCATTAATATGACATAGAAATGAAAGTAGCGTTCATGTGTACATACGACTTACCATCTCCATGAAAGGTGCATTTCGTTTCTTATCTCTAAATGATTATTTAATATTATAAATACATTTATATGCGGGATATATGTGATATATATGATATCCAAATCATGAATATCATTCTGGATATAATGAACCTTTGACCACACCAACAACATGTAATTGTAAGAAGTCCACTTTCGACTTAAGAACCAAATATCGACAAAAAAAACATTATTAACTTAAATGATAACATATGTTTATAACATGGTAATAAGTTATATAAAAGTAATAATGAAATTGAAAATGGTTCTTAAGCATGTATAAATTAACTCAAGATTATTATTTAGGACGTTAAAGAACGATTGAGTCAAGTCGGACCCGGGGTAAGGGACTTCGTCTCAATCTCCTTTCATTGAGGAATATTTCGTTTTATACACAAATTTCTTTTATACGATGTATAAAACCCATTGAATTTTACTTTTATACAAAATTAATCTTTTTCAATGAAGCATTTTACTGAACGACAAAAAGGAATGTTTCTTTTAACACACGCGTTGACAACGACCTTTTCCGCCGATGCGAGTATTATTTCGTCTTTGGCTTCCTCAAAAAGACGTAATGTTTTTAAAATGAAATAAATACCATATACACATTTATGTATTTTGGTCTTGAAAATGGTTTTTATAATGGATTTGTTATGTCAATATATTTATTTTATATACTGTGATTTATGTTTGGAAATTTTTTCTTTCCATTATATTTGTTTTATGTCTTATTATTTTATAATGGTACTTGGACATTTGACGGGTGGTTACATGATAAACCATATGACGAGTGGTGTTGTGAATTCCAAGACGGGTGGTTACGTTATAACCTCCAATGCATTGGTTATGGAAGTCGGCCGTATGGATAATCTATTAAGTGATATGTGTGGAAGTCGACCGTATGGTTATTCCATTTAAGTATGTTTATGTCCCAAGTTACCTTTATATGTTATGTGATCATTATATGGGTTTTATGGTAATTTTTTGGTTACAAAAGGTTAAGTAATGATATTTTTTCAGTGAAGAGTTTTTACTTCTTCATAAAGGTGAAAAGTATTTATTTGATAAAGTTTACATGGTTTATTTGTTGTTTTGATAAACTAACAGTTTTCATTCTTTGTGTATCCCTTACTGAGCTTTTTATGCTCACCCCATGTTTTTTTTGAAATTTCTTTCACATGACTTAATGTGGAATAGGGTCAAGGATGGGATAAAGGGAAAGTCATTATATATAAAACATGGAACTAGACATGTTTTTTAAGAGTTTTCATTCTATGGAAACTTAGTAGAAGTGTCTAATTTGTAATCTTTTGAGATGTAATAGTTATGTCACAATTCTCTAAAACTCTAAACCTGAAAAGATCCTCAATGTGAATTATTAATTTAATTCAATATTAAGTAAGGTTTAAGGCCAGGGCCTTATACCTTTGTATCCCTAGAATACTATCACCAGATTCATTGGATATAGTACTTATATATGACATTGACAAGTAGGTGCCATAGTGAAAGCCCATTGGGACCAGTCATTATTTATCCACGTTATACCTTTTATGATATCCTTGGACTCAGTAGGAGTCCCATTACAGAAAATCATGGACAATTCTTTTTTTATTGGAATCATTCCCCATGTATGTCTATAGTTATTATTGTGATGGAATCCCTTGATCTCTATATCACCTTGGTTATTTCCTCATGATTTCATTATTAAATATCATTTCAGTTTTTTTGTCAAAAATATTGTACCTTCACATATAATATATTTTGATGAATTTACATTATTACAATAAATTAATAGATTGTTTATGTTTAGACACTAAGAGAGGGATGAAGCTGAAACATGGGTATTTAGTTACATTTCACTGGTTGGCATTATATATGCATTCTTCAACACTATTAAATTTTCATTATACTGACCGAATTTTATAGACACCCTTGGTGGTGGAATAATGAGTTTAATATAACACCCTATATGGGTATCGTTTTGTTCCTAGATTACTTTACATGAATTCAGATGTTGATAAAAGGAAAAATATGTCATCAAACATATGATTTATTACTTTTTAGGATGCATCTTGATAGTAGATAACCATGTTATATCTCACGATTCATGGAACAGTTTTTTAATATCCATTATATTAATGTGGAACATGTTATTATTGATTTATTGTATCCATGTTTTCTAATTTTCTAGTGAAATGTCATATCTTCATTATTCGTTATGTTCTTCTATGTTATTCTATTATTTCAGTTGTTGTTATTATTGTCTGTATTTTCTAATGTTCCTTCTATTTACGTATATTGATTCTTCTATATACCCCTATTGATAATCAATTGATTCACTAAACATTGGAAATAACAGAATATTCTTCCCAACGACACACCCAAGGCCCCCACTGCTAGTCGACATCCTCTGGCGTTTTCGGATATGTTCACGAGGCTATGTGGCCCACCAGGTTTTTGGAACCCGTTATACAGAATTATTGTCATGGATATCACAAAGATAATATTATATTTCATATGATCAGGATTTGAGGATTACCTATATAATCCATTGAGGTCGTCAATAAGTTAATCTTATAGATTTTAGTTTAATCAATGTGTATCATCCTAAAATATATGGTTATTTAGGTAGAATAATTCAAACCATAGAGTATTTGTTGAAATCTTATTCACTGTAATTATAACACCCCAAGTAAATAAAGAATATGACATATTTATATTTATCCATATTTTTGAATAAAATATTAATATTACTTTAAAGGGGATTCTATGCTCGATGGCGTACCCAATACACAACAACGTGTTTCTTGGGAATCTTATGTTGCACTCTAATAACAAAATAATACTATTTTAAATGGCAGTTAACGCCTAGCCATTGTAATGGTGGGAATTAACAAAACTAACTACAAAATGATTATATATGTTTGTCAAATATTTTCACTCTTTACAATAAATGTTATAGGATTAAAAATTCAAATGAATCCAGTTTTTAAGCGTAATCATTCTAATATTCTTTAAAAGGTCAATTAACCACCTTTTGATGGAGAACCTCTTTTAAATCCACTTTTTGAAAATTTTATAAGCTCTATTTTTCAAAATTAACATATTATTTATGATTGGGACATTGAAATTTATCTTGGGTTAATTTTTGGTATTTTTCTGACAATGTTCATTTTTCAATGAATAGTGAAAAAATATTGCATTTTACATCAAAACTGCTTTTTCATATAATTTAATTATATGGTTATATTATCATTTTAATTTTCTTTAAAGTGTAATTAGAATATATTTTTACCGTGTAATTCAATGATGGTCATTTGGATTAATTTCACTTTGGAATTAGTCATAAACAAGTGCCAAACTTTTTATAAATATTGTTTCTAAAAACCCGCTATTTGTTTTGACAACGGGAAGTATTTTTAAATTAATTATTTCAGTTTATGTGTTTGGAATTTGGTAAAATTAATTACATATTTGTAATTAGAAGTTCCAAATTATGTAATTAAGAATCTTTTGTTTTTGGACATTATGAAAAGTAACGACGGTAATTATCTTTAATTATCTTGATTAATGAGTAATCGGGAAGTTAAAGATAATAAGATAATATCATAATAATAAAAAATTACCACAAAATTTGTCCTAAGGCTACTGGTTGTCTCATGGAAGACAATGGGATTCCTTTTTCCATGCATGGGGGCCCCATGGAATCACTTTTGTGAGAAAGTGAATTTTTATCTTTTTATTTTTAAAAAATGGTAAATGTATCAAAGAATGTATCACCTAAGTAAAATATTTTTAATTTTGTATACATAAATGATATTTTGGACTATAAATATAAATTGTAAATATAAAAACATTTTTGACATCATAGTAGTATTTTTATAATGTTTAGACATTAAATAAATTAAATTCTTTATGACATCATGATGATGCAGCGATGAACTCATTATTTAACGATTTAAATAAAATAGAAAGATAATTTAAACTCTAAGACATAAACATGTCCAAACCCTATTGGATGGGTCTATTTCGAACCCTTATCACCTTATACTCGAAACACATCAATGTGGGTCCAATAAAATTTGAAACACATTTGAAAATAAGGTTACATTTTATACCTTTCCAAGAGTACCCCTTCTCTCCTCTTATAAAAGGCCCCCACCTCTACCTCCTTACCCACACATCCAAAGCCTTTGGCTCGGCCAACCCCTGCCCTTTTGTCTATAAACATCCCTATATAACTCCTTGATGCCTCACTTTGGGCATAATCCTTTCAAATGAAGTATTTGGGATCAAATCAAAGGAAGTTACCCGATTTTAAGGTAATGTCTTCGCATGAGTCCTTTTGTATTATTTTGCTTCTCCAACCCCCTGAACTATTTTTATTCATTTATTTTGTAACAAATACAGTATCATAAATATACTAGGTTATTTTTATAAGAAGGATTCTAGCTACACTGACACACACCTACATCTAATGGTTAAAGAACATAATGTTTCTGTGGATGGCGAATTTCTGCCTCCTGAAACGATGATTGTTCAGAATTCTTTTAACTACTTAAAAGGTGTCCATAAATATGTCACTATATTTATATATGATATATAATATGTTTACGTTTTCCTTATGATCCTGTATTTTTCATTTATTTTATACCTTTATGGTTTCCATTATGGGTAAACGCGATATCTTCATTTTAGTAAGTGCGGACTACCGCCCCCTCAAAGTGATTTGATTCGTTAATGCCATATGTGGGACTTATAAAGGATGGAATTAATGGTATTAAATATTTTATCCTACTAGAATTATAATATACCTTAACATATTTATTATTTCATTCAATTTAATACAAAAAAAATATAAATGAAAGTAGTGTTCATGCGTACGTACAACTTACCGTCTCCATTAATGGTACATTTCATTTCTTATCTCCAAATGTTATATACTATTATTAGTACATATATATAATGGATATATATTTAATATATTACATCTAAATTATGGGTATCATTCTGGAATTATAATATATATATACCTCTTATTTGGTTTTAATTCCATTAATATGGAAAAAAATGAAAGTAGCGTTCATGCATACGTACGGCCTACCGTCTCCATGAACGATGATTTTAATTTTTTATCTCCAAATGCTATGAAATATTATAAAACTAATATATACTGGATATATATGATATTTAAAAAATAAATACTATTCTGGAGATGATGTACCTATAACTACATGGAAAATTCTTTTCCTACAAGGTCAATTTTTACTCATGTACTGAACATCGACGAAAACGTCTGATACGAACTCACATAATTAACCAATTATTATAACATTATAATATGTGATATGATCTGAATAATAATATTTAAAATAGGTACTTCATCAATTATAAATTGACCAAATTTTATTATTCAGGAGATTAAAGAACGATCGAGTCATGTCGGACACGAGGTAAAGGATCCTACTCCTCTCTTTCTTTTTAAGTACACTCTTTTATGTCATTCCTTTTAAGATCATCTTTATTATGATTGGGATGTTCTTATATATTAATCGTAATATAATTTTTATGTTCATATAATGAGAGACCCTATTCTCTCTCATCAATCCATTTTGGATGTTTTGAGTGGCGCCGTTAGGCTACCGAATTTTCGTAAGAGATCTAACCTCTCTCTTTCTTTTTAAGTACTCTCCTTTATGTCACTTCTTTTAAGCTTCTCTTTGATATGTTGGGGGATATTATTTTATATTACTCTTTATGAAAACTTTGTGTTAATATGATGAGAGACCCTATTTTCTCTCATCAATCTATTTTGGATGTTTTAAGTGGCGTAATTATGCTTCCAAGTTTTCGTTAGGGATTTATCATCTAACTTTTATTCCAGCGACATTTATTCTACGTTTTCCACTATTTCATTTGAGTGGTGTATGTACTGCCCATTATTATACACTTTGTGTTGTATAATTTCATTTATGGGTATTTACATCTTCATTTTATGACCCTTCTTCCATGGGGTGGACTTTTCGAAAGTTACCCAACTCGGTAAGGGGACCTTTCACCCTCCTTTTTTTAAAGACTTCTTTTGTTATGTCTTTTAACATGCATACTATTATGTTGGGATATGTTATTCTATATCCTTATTTATGTAATTTTTATGTCCAAGTGATTAGATCCCCTTTATCGCTCTCATAAACCCTTTTTGTAAAATATTATGTGATGTCGTTAGGCTGTCGAATTTTACCAAGGGAACTTCTTAACCCAATTTCGATTTCTTTGGGTTCAACATGTAGTTATTGAATATGTCATCATTTGAATATGTGTGAATAACATTTGATTGTTTTACACTTAATATCCACTTATATTTGGTGTATTTATATTTGTCACACATAATAATGAGATTGATTTATCCTTAATTTAAGGATACATTCTTTATAATGGATTTCATCTCATTTTACATTTCTTTTGAGACTTCATTGTTGTTATGAACCAATTCACTCTTATATGGTGTGTATACTGTCATTTGACATATTATATAATGAATCCCTTTATTCTCAAGATATTATAATGTTCAGATTAAATGTTATTCAGCTATTATTTGTATTCAAGAGCCTCTAATTTTGTGAAAAACTATTTAACAAAAATATCGTTTTAAATGTTTTAAAGATTTATTATTCTAAATCTTTATCATTAATTTCCATGTTTTCAAAATGGTTTTCAGTATTTATTTATATGGACATTAATGTTTTAAAATTATAATTCCATTAAAAACATCAAAGTGGTATGGGACACTTTGATTCAAAAATCTCTTTTAAATGGTTTTCTAAAATGGATTGATTAATTCAATGTCTGGGAATTACTTATTATGATTGAAAATGAAATGTTGTTATTTAAATTTTTATATTTTCAATATTTTCTATGAAATGATAGTACTTGGACATTTTACGGGTGGTTACGTGACAAACCATATGACGGGTGGTGCCGTGAATACCAGGACGGGTGGTTACGTTATAACCTCCAATGCAATGGGTATGGAAGTCGGCTGCATGGCTATCCCATTAAGTATGTATGGAAGTTGGCCGAATGGCTATTCCATGAAGTGATATGTGTGGAAGTAGACCTTATGGTTATTCCACTTAAGTATATTTATGACCCAAGTTACATTTATATGTTATGTGATCTTTATATGGATTTTATGGTAATCTTTTGGTTACAGAAGGGTAAGTAATGAACTTTTAATCAGTGAAGAGTTTTTACTACTTTGAAAAAGTGAAAATTATTACATTGATACAGTTTACATGTTTTACTTGTTTTTTTGAAAAACTAACAGTTTTCATTCATTGTGTATCCCTTACTGAGCTTTTTATGCTCATCCCATGTTTTTGAAATGTTTTTCACGGGACTTAACATGGAATAGGGTCAAGGATGGGATCAAGGGAATGTCATGCTACCTAAAACATGGAACTTGACATGTTTCTTTTTAAGAATTTTTATTTTATGGAAACTTAGTAGAAGTTTCTACAGTGTAATCTTTTAAGATGTAATAGTTATGTCCTAATTCTCTAAAACTCTAAACCTGAAAATATCCTCAATGTGAATTATTCATTTAATTCAATATTAAGTAAGGTTTAGGTCTGGGGCCTTATAGTTGGTATCATAGGTTAGTTTAGATAACTTTAGAGGTTAGGGTATTCTTTATGCATAAGTGACATTACCATAATGGTTAGGATTTCAGAAAGAGTCCTAGTTTTAGATAAAGTGAATGAGTAAGTATATATTAGTGTTTATCTTCCTCATTAGTACATGATGCTTTTTTTAATATACTCACACTGACATTTTTGTTTTTAGTAAATGGCTGGATCTTGCAGGCACCAATGTGACAATAGGTTTGAAGGAAACTGTGGTGGTTCTCTGATTAAGAAACTGGATGAAATGGGGGGATTCAATGAGGAAACTCATGGTTGTTCTAAACCAACTATCCAAGAGTCATGATCAACCACTTCTACCTTGGTCTGTTCTGTAATGCATCATGTACGAGATGACCAATCGATGTGGAAGTTCAGGTAATAATTATAAAGGTAACCATTAGGGTTTATATGATCCTTACTCTTGAGGTAATTATGGGTTATTATATGTTATGATGGAAAATGAAATGCATGAGATAAACTTGAGGTTAAAATATGTTATGATGCTTTTTGAAGATTTTATCTCATTTTGGGGAATGTTTTAAAATTATATAGTTTTGGAAAAAGGACAATAGGCAAACCGTGTGACAACCTGTCGTGTCGGACAAAGCTGTGAGAATTGAACCCACAACCAAAGTGCAACTGGTATGTATCACCTAACACTGGACTACGTGAAGTCCCGGGTTAGTTTGACTGATTCTTTTTAGTTAGATGATTTTATGAATTATGTGTAAGTTGATTTTGGGTTATCTATGGATATTTATTAACCTATCATGGAGGATATGTGATTAGGTTAATTACTTTTCAATACGAGACATTAAGAGCAACTGATGTTGTTTGGAGATAAATGTTACGATTTAACTTGGAAAAAAATGTGACTAAATCCTTCAAATATTTGGTTTTCATTCTTAGTTTGGTTTACCTTGTATAATTTTATGGAAAAATTGTTTATCGAATGGTCCTCATTGAACTTTGAGTTTTGTTGGATAAATTTTGAAGATTAAGAATAGATTTTCTTTTTATAAAGGGTTATCCTTTTCTGGATTATCTGATCTTGTACTAACCGTTTTGGTTTTGGTTTTGGTTAAAGTCTAAAGACATGGGAATTATATAGTACTCTTTTGTGGATTAGGTGATTCCTTAATAGTTGATTATAATACTCTTAATGTGAACAAGTCTTCCTAAATACTCTTCTTTTAGAGAAAATATGAGTTTCTGTAAGGAATATAATAAAATTTTAAAGTCAACATGATAAGTGATTATGTTTCCTTATGAATAAATTCCTCAATAAAAAGTAACTTAAAAAAATGTTGTTTATTAACTTTTCCTACCGGGGAATCGAATACCGTTTAACCCATCACATGTTTGTGATTTTATTGTGGTTAACGTTCTCCTAAACATGTTTTCTATCACTCTCCATCAGAACATGACCCTTTGTTTTTTTCCTCCATGTCCATATTATTATACTTGGAATCCTATTATGGGTTAACTCGGGTGACCTTTGAACTTCTCTTTCTTTATTTTAAAGTGATTGTTTTACCGACCCTTGTTCCGATTTGGGACTTTCAAAGATGTTTCCAAGCCCAATTATAAAATTACGAGGATGCAATTCCCAAAAGGGGGAAGGATGTAACACCCCAGGTAAATAAAGAAGATGACATATTTATATTTATCCATATTTTTGAATAAAATATTAATATTACTTTAAAGGGGATGATATGCTCGATGGCGTACCTAATACGCAATAACAAGTTTCTTGGAAATCTTACGTTGCACTCTAATAACAAAATAATATTATTTTAAATGGTAGTTAATGCCTAGTCGTTATAATGGCAGGAATGAAAAAAACTAACTAAAAAATGAATATACATGTTTGTCAAATATTTTTACTCTTTATAATAAATTTTATAGGATTAAAAATGCAAATGAATCCAGTTTCTAAGCGTAAACATTCTAATATTCTTTAAAAGGTCGATTAACCGCCTTTTGATGGTGAACCCCTTTTAAATACACTTTTTGACAATTTTATAAGGTCTATATTTCAAAATAAACATATTATTTTTGATTGGGACATTGAAATTTACCTTGGGTTAATTTTTGGTATTTTTCTGACAATGTTCATTTTTCAATGAATAGTGAAAAAATACTGCATTTTACATCAAAACTGACTATTCATATAATTTAATTATATGGTTATATTATCTTTATAATTTGTTTTAATGTGTAATTAGAATATATTTTTACCATGTAATTCAATAATGGTAATTGGGATTAATTTCACTTTGGAATTAGGCATAAACAAGTGCCAAACTTTTCATAAATATTGTTTCTAAAAACCCGCTATTTGTTTTGACAACGGAAAGTTTTTTTAAATTAATTATTGCAATTTATGTGTTTGTAATTTTGTAAAATTAATTACATATTTGGATTCAGAAGGACCAAATTATGTAATTAAGACTCTTTTGTTTTTGGACATTATGAATATTAACGACGATAATTATCTTTAATTATATTGATTAATGAGTAATCAGGTAGTTAAAGATAATAAGATAATATCATAATAATAACAAATGACCACAAAATGTGTCTTAAGTCTACTATTTGTCTCATGTCCGACCATGGTATGCCTTGTGCCAAAAATGGGGCCCCCATGGAATCACGTTTGTGAGAAAGTAACTTTTTATCTTTTTATTTTTAAAGAATGTTAAATGTAACAAAGAATGTATCACCTATGTAAAATATTTTTAATTTTGTCTAAATAAATGATCTTTTGTACTATAAATATTCATTGGAAATCTATTAAGATTTCCGACATCATAGTATTTTTTTTATAATTTTTAGACATTATATAAATTAAATTATTGATGAAATCATGATGATGCAGCGATGACCTCATTATTTAACGATTTAAATAAAATGGAATGATAATGTAAAATATAAGACCTAAACATGTCCAAAACCTTTTGGATGGGTGGATTTAGAACCCTTATCACCTTATCCTCAAAACACATCAATTTGGGTCCAATAAAATCCGAAACTCATTTGAACATAAAGTTACATTTTATACCATTCCAAGAGTGCCCCTCCTCTCCTCTTATAAAAGGCCCTCACCTCTACCTCCTTACCCACACTTCCAAAGCCTTTGGATCGGCCAAACCCTTCCCATTATGTCTCTCCACATCCCTCTCTAAATCCTTGAATCCTCACTTTGGGCAGAATCCTTTCCAAGGAATCCATTGAGCTCAAATCAATGGAAGTTACACGATTTTAAGGTAATGTCTTCGCTTGAGTCCTTTTGTTTTATTTTACTTCTCCAACCCCATAAACTCTTTTTATTCATTTATTTTGTAACAAATACAATATATTAAATATACTAGTATGTTTTTATAAGAATTATTCAAGCTAAACTTACACACACCTACATCTAATAGTTAATGAACATACTGTTTCTGTGGATATCGAATTTCTTCCTCCCGAAACGATGATTGTTCAGCATTATTTTAACACTTTCAAAGGTGGCCATTAAGAAGTCACTATATTTATATATGATATATAATATGTTTATGTTTTCCTTAAACTTATGTATTTTTCATTTATGGCAATCCTTTATGGTTTCCATTATGGGTAAACACGATATCATTATTTTAGGAAGTGCGGACTACCGCCCCCTCGAAGTGATTTGATTCATTAATGACATATATGGGACGTATAAAGGATGGAATTAGTGGTATTACATATGTTATCCTACTGTAATTATAATATACATTTATATCTTTATTATTTCATTCAATTGAAAAAAAAAGAAATGAAAGTAGCATTCATGTGTACGTACGGCTTACCTTCTCCATGAACGGTTCATTACATTTCTTATCTCAAAATGTTATGTACTATTATTAGTAAATATATATAATGGATATATATGTAATATATTACATATAAATTATGGGTATCATTCTGGAATTATAATATATTTATATCTATCATTTTTTTTAATTCCACTAATATGGGAAAAAATGAAAGTAGCGTTCATGCGTACGTATGGCCTACCGTCTCCATGAACGATGCTTGTAATTTTTTTCTCAAAATTCTATGGAATAGTATAAAACTAATATATACTGGATATATATGATATTTAAAACATAAATACTATTCTGTAGATGATGTAACTATAACTACATGGAATATTCTTTTCCAACAACGTCAATTTTTACTCATGTACTGAACATCGACAAAAACGTTTCATACGAACTCACATTATTAACCAATTATTATAACATTATAATATGTGATATTAACTGAATAATAATATTTAAAGGAGGTCCTTAAGCAATTATAAATTGTCCAAATTTTATTATTCAGGAGATTAAAGAACGATCGAGTCATGTCAGACACGAGGTAAGGGATCCTACTCCTCTCTTTATTTTTAAGTACACTCTTTTATGTCATTCCTTTTAAGATAATCATTATTATGATTGGGATGTTCTTTTATATTAATCCTACTATACTTTTTATGTTCATATGATTAGATACCATATTCTCTCTCATCAATCCATTTTGGATGTTTTGAGTGGCGCTGTTAGGCTGCCGAATTTTCGTAAGAGATCTGACCTCTCTGTTTCTTTTTAAGTACACTCCTTTATGTCACTTCTTTTCAGCTCCTCTTTTTTATGTTGGGGGATGTTATTTTATATTCCTCTTTCTGTAAAATTTGTGTTAATATTATGAGATACCCTATTTTCTCTCATCAATCCATTTTGGATGTTTTAAGTGGCGCCGTTATGCTTCCGAGTTTTCGTAAGGGATTTTTCATCTCACTTTTATTCCTGTGACGTTTATGCTACGTTTGCCACTATTTCCTTTGAGTGGTGTATGTACTGCCCATTATTATAAACTTTGTGTATTATAATTTAATTAATGGTTATTTACATCTTCATTTTATGTCCCTTTATCGATGGGGTGTACTTTTCCAAAGTTACCCAACTCGGTAAGGGGACCTTTCACAGTCCTTATTTTGAAAGAATTATTTTGTTATGTATTTTAATTCACATACTATTATGTTCGGATATTTTCTTCTATATCCTTATTTATGTAAATTTTATGTCCAAGTGATGAGATCCCCTTTATCTCTCTCATCAACCCTTTTTGTAAAATTTTATGTGACGTCGTTAGGCTGTCGAATTTTACCAATGGAACTTCTTAACCCAATTTCGATTTCTTTAGGTTCAACATGTAGTTATTGAATATGTCATACTTTTAATGTATGTGAATATCGTTTGATTGTTTTACACTTAATATCCACTTATATTGGGTGTATTTATATTTGTCAAAAATAATTTTGAGATTGATTTATTCTTAATTTAAGGATACCTTCATTATAATGGATTTCATCTCATTTTACATTTCTTTTGAGACTTCATTATTTTAATGAACCAATTCACTCTTATATGATGTGTATAATGTCCTTTAACATATTATATCATGAATCCATTTATTCTCATGATATTATAAAGTTCGTATTAAATGTTATTTCGCTATTATTTGTATTCAAGAGTCTCTCATTTTGTTAAAAACTATTTAACAAAAATATCGTTTTAAATGTTTTAAAGATTTATTATTCTAAATCTTTATCTTTAATGTACATGTTTTCAAAATGGTTTCCGGTATTTATTTATATGGACATTAATTTTTTAAAATTATAATCCCATTATAAGCTTCAAACTGGTATGGGACACTTTGATTCAAAAATCTCTTTTAAATGGTTTTTGAAAATGGATTGATTAATTCAATATCTGGGAATTACTTATTATTATTTCAAATGAAATGTTGTTATTGAAATGTTTATATTTTCAATATTTTATGTGTAATGATGGTACTTGAACATTTTACTGGTGGTTACGTGATAAACCATATGACGGGTGGTGCCGTGAATACCAGGACGGGTGGTTACGTTATAATCTCCAATGCATTGGGTATGGAAGTCGGCCGTATGGCTATTCCATTATGTATGTATAGAAGTTGGCCGAATGGCTATTACATTAAGTGATATGTGTGGAAGTCGACCTTATGGTTATTCTACATAAGTATGTTTATGTCCCAAGTTACCTTTATATGTTAGGTGATCATTATATGGGTTTTATTGTACTATTTTGGTTACCGAAGGGTAAGTAATGAACTTTTAATCAGTGAAGAGTTTTTACTACTTCGAAAAAGTGAAAAGTATTAATTTGATAAAGTAAAAATGGTTTACATGTGGTATTTAAAAACTAACAGTTTTCATTCTTTGTGTATCCCTTACTAAGCTTTTTATGCTCATCCCAAGTTTTTGAAATCTTTTTCACAGGACTTAATGTGGAATAGGGTCAAGGATGGGATCAAGGGAAAGTCATGATAACTAAAACATGGAACTTGACATGTTTCTTTTTAAGATTTTATATATTATGGAAACTTATTAGAAGTTTCTAATTTTTAATCTTTTGAGATGTAATAGTTATGTCCTAATTCATTAAAACTCTAAACCTAAAGAGATCATCAATGTGAATTATTCATTTAATTCAATATTAAGTAAGGTTTAATGCTGGGGCCTTATAGTAATTCAAGGTTTTTTTGGGATCAATATATTTGTATATTTGAGTTTTATTGAAATAATATATTTTATTAACTAATTCAGATGTCTCAATATGAAGAACTATATGGAAATCATTATAGAGTTCCAAAATGTAGGAATTAAGTTGTAGAAAGCGAGCTATTGGGATTTGTGGTAGCTGAAGACATGGATGATAAGTTTTGATCCATTCAAAAACACATCAAGGGATCTCATAGTCTACTGAAAGTATATACTGATAACTATAGGTATGATCTATAATTTGATGTCGATGGTAAGGTATTTATTAAGAGTTCCCCGCAAAGAATGGATATGATATTCTGGGAGAAATGGTAATATATCTCAATGTATATAAATTCTATTTAAATGTTAGTCAAATAGAGAACCTATATATTTACTTGGAACATCCACCAAACCACTCTCAAGTACATGGTGTATTCCATGTACCTTTTCTCAGTATGTAATTACATGACCCTTCACATGTATTGATTAAAGTGGTCATACGCCTGGGGGAGGATCATTCATATGAGAAACAAGATTTGGATATTCTAGATTTCAAAAATAATGTTTTACGAAACAATGCCACTAACATAGTGAATGTTTTATGATGGAACCACTAGTTTTATGAAGCTATGATAGATCATGAGGATATGATGAGGTCGACATATCCTCTTTCATTTTTATTGTAGAAGGGAATTTCAAGAGAGAAATTAATGTTAAGGAGGGTAGAACATAACACCTAGATATTTTATATGTTCTATGTTATCAATCATATAAATTAATATTATTTGATCTATTTTGTTATAGGAAACACCGTGTACATATTTCCCTACTAGAAACACTAGGTTAGGTTGTGTAATAGAGAAAAATTATTTTTTACAAAACCATGATATATAACTAAAATAATTATTTAATAAATTCATTAATAAACTATTCCCTTAAAAATAGGGATAAAAATTTGAATTAAATGTTTTAAATATTTAATTTTCACAGTTTTATATATACGAAAAATATTGATAAAAAATCTAATTTTCAGTATTTTCATTATATATTTTAAAAAAAATACATGATCGAACATTTTTATTTAATTTTGTAAACATCAATAAAATTATGTTTTCAAAATAATTGAAAATGTATTTGATCAAATAAAAATCTATTTATATAACAATAGGTAAAAATTTCCAAGGGTTATTTTTTAGTTTTATCTAAATATATTATTTATTATGAAGACTAATATTATGTATTTTTAATTGAAAAATGATTTTTCATTCAATTTTTTTATAAAAATAATTTTTTAATATTTTTTTAAAAAAAATTAATATTTTTTCAATTTTTTATACTTTATTATAATTTAGATCATTTGAATTTCATATTTAATTTTATATAAAATCATTGTAAAATTTTATAAATTTTCACTTATAATACATCTTTTAAATCATGTCTACATTGTTAACATTAAATTAAATTTTTATAATTATGTGATTTAAATTTATAAAAATGAAATTCAAATATATATTCATCATAATTTATAATTTTTAATAATTCCCACATAATGTTTTCCATAATTAATAACAGAAACAATAAAAATTATTTACGATGGTTATTGTAATAATTGGATTGTTGGGGTGAAAACTAAAATGGTATGGGTTTAAATAATCTATAAAATTTCCTAAAATATATTTTATGGACATATTTCATCATTATTTTACTCATGGATTAAATTTTATCCATTTTTTATCCTATGGACATTTGAAAAACATGTGTAAACATTATTCTATAAAAATATTATGGGTGTTCCATACACCTCAATTATAAAAGGTCACTCAATATCCTATGTTATTTAAACCTTCATAAACGATTGGATTATGAAATACACTAATAAATAATATCCCAATGTTACTCCTATAATCTAATATGAATTTCGTTTTTCAAGGATTACATCGGATGCGGGATTTTGGTGAAAACCTATGTAAGTTGCCTAAAGAATATACGATGTCCATCAATGACTGTTTTTATTTTATTTCATACTCCACTTCAATAAATATTTATTATATACTTCTTAAATAAAAATAATATTATCTTTAATATGATTAAATATTTTTATTTAATGTTAATTACCATCAACCATATCCATTTCCATAAACTAGGTTATGAAATCATCGTTTACATGTACAGTGGACTACCGCCTCATGAATCGATATCATTCATTCTTCTATTACCTCCAATCACAGTTTAGTATGATTATTTATATAAAGTATATGATTTTTTATAAAATTATTTTATTTTTTTAGTGATTATAATATATATATACCTTTTTACTTTCTCTTCTTTAGAGGATTTTATAAAATTGTTCATGTGTATGTGGACTAATTCTTTTTGAAGTGATGGTTTTTATTTTCACTAATGATTTAAATAGACAGTTATAAGAATAAATTTAATTATTATGTATGATATAAATCAAATAAGTATTTAATACGTGAAATATTTATTACTTTGAAAAGTTAATGTATCTATTTTTTTCATACATTTTTACTCTGCAATAGACGATAACATCTTTCATTTAAGTGTAGACTACCACCATCTTGATGCGATGTGAGTAATTATTTTCATCATAAAACTTCATTGATTTTATGTATAATTATATTTTAATTATTATTATTTTTTTATATCATGATATTTTTTATTCATAAAATATTACATTTTGAATTTCTATATTAATCATTAAAGAATGGAAACAATACTCTTCTTTATGTAAGACCTACCATCTCCAGAATCATAACATACATCATTTATCATAAAAATATACAATTATTGTTTATAAAATTTTATTTTATCTATAAATATTGAAATTATTTAATTATTATTATTAAATATATAATGGAACCATGATCAATGAAATAGTACCGAAAATAACAAATCAATACATATCCGAAAAACAAAGCATTTATTACGTGAAATGTGACAGTAACATTGAATTGTAAATAAATTGGAAATAAAAGGAAAAATGTAAATAATATATGGTTTATTATATATAATTATGTTTTTTGTAATATTTTATAATAAATATATATATATATATATATATATTATCAGGTGCCTCAACTATATATGAAGGGTGATGATTTTTAGGTTAAAAGATTTCTAGCCTCTCTATTATTTCTTGGAGACATATGAAAATTTACCAAATTAATAGTTTGTGGGGAATATATACAATCATTTTAAATTTTTATATCATAAATACATTTATTTTTATGATATTTATACTTTTATTTATTTATATTAATTATGATTCAAAATATTACTAAATTGATAAATGATTTTTGTATTATTTTTCTTTCTTTGTGTTTATGACATTTTATAAACATATATTATTTTCAAATGTGTATATACATCAAATTATACATTTAATACCACTAAATTATTTATCAAAAACATTTTTTATATTTTTAATAATACTAAACCATTGAATATACATTTTAATGTCACCGATGTTGTAATGATTTTATGTCACAATCACATTATTTATCGGTGTTGTCTATAACTAGGTTTCTCATGATAAAATAGCATGACCAAAACCTCATGATACACTTGAAATTTATTCTTTTATGTTTATGTAATGAAAATAATTTTCCCCTTTATTTTCCTCTTTTCATGTAATCAGAAGTGATAAATTAATGTGCTTCAGAATTTTTTTTTTCAAATAAATTTTACCATATAAAAGTATATTTTATAAAAAACATTTCAAACATATTTTGGAAATTTTAAACTGATCTATTACTGAAATTTTTTACCTTGGTTTGGTTTAAAAAAATTAATTTATATATTTTAACCATAAAATATCATTTTTTTTACAAAATAATTGGAAATGGACCATTATTTTTAACATTAATTATGAAAATAGTATTTCACACATTTACGACCACTCATGGATTTATATAATACCATAAATTAGTCCAAATTTAATTAAAAAGTAATTTTTTTCCAAAATATTTATTAATATTTAATATATTTTATATAAAATATGTCAAAGTGAAAATTGTTTTTAGAATATTTTTTATTTTTTAATAGTTTTTTCCAAATTTTAATATATTAATTCCTCATGAAATAATTCAAATAATTTTGTAGAATTGTTTTATATTATTTCAAGGTTATTATTAAATTAATGTAATTTTATTAAAAGTTACTTTTAAAAAATTTGGTATAATTGAAATTTATCTTCCGCAAGAAACACTCCATGTGATTATAATTAAATATCATTTTATTATTGAATTTATATTATTTGATGTGAAATATGTATTACTAGTTGTATAGATCATGTTTACCATAATTTTTATTTATTTTTGAGAATTATTATGACAATATGTTTATGAAACCTAATACTCTTCATTAGAATATACTAGTATAAAAGTTATACAGAACCCACTTCTGTTCAAAGAAATTTTATATTATAAAATGGTGAAATGATTATAAATTATATCTCATTTCAATATGTTATGAGATGATGTAATATTTTTTGAATCCCACTTCATTTCATGGGTTATGTTGTGTTTAATGTTTTATAATCGTTTGGAACAAACCAATATGTGGTTCATTGATTGAGGGTTTGGTCGTATTTATACCTCAAATGTATTGGGTAATGATTTAAATCTAATATGGTAGATAGGAATGAAATAGTTAGTGAAACTAGTTCATTAAGGGTTTTTTCCTTCTATTATAATCTATAGTGAGAACAATGGAATCTATAATGGTTTCGGTAGTGAACCGACACCACAATGATAACCTTACCAATTATAACAAACTAATGTTGAAATAATTATATATTTTTATGTGTATGAAATAATACTACGTCTTATTCCAATATTATTCTTTTAAAAATCATGTTATTTTATCACCTAATGATTCCTACCTTATTGATTACCAAATTTTTTCCTTTAATCAATTTAATTATCATTATATGCATTGTATTGTTTTTAAATGTTAATTTCATGTTTTCATACCCATATGCTCAGGTTATGTTGAAATATCTCTATTTCACCCTTACTTATCATCTGATCTAACAATTTCTTATGCTTCACTTCCCCATGTAATGAATAAGGGTATTTATTTAGGGGTATAAAATGGTGAATATTGTTATGGGATTAATTATAGATCATACATTAATTAGGAAGATTGTATTGCATGAATCTAATGTCAATAAAAAAGTAAATTATTTAGACATGTGTTTCTATAATACAAAGAATATTAATTGAATAATTTGTATATCTATTTTTAATAAACATGGGTCCTTTTATTTAGATTATTTTATCACCATTTTTTAATAATTTATTTTCATTTCAATTATTATTGGTCTCATTTAATTTCTTATCATGATTGATTTTATTCGACAGTGTTTGTCATTTCATCATTCACATGGTTTCATCACCAATAGAATTTTATTCATGATAAAAATTATATATATTCAATATATATATATATATATATATTTATAAATAAAATGTACAGATATGTAAATGGATGACAACATTCTTGTAGATGATTGGCCGTACCTATGCACGAACATTGTTTTCACATTTTAATGAATTTAAAGATTTCGATTTAAATAAAAATTCATTATAAAGAATACTTGTTAAATAATTTATTTCAAATATATTAAATTGATCAGCCTTTATTATCATTTTTTAGTATTTGAAATGGAATATGTATCACATCACTTCTAGGATGTGGTAGTACACGTGTATATCCAAGGAACATTATCTTATTCTAACAGAATGGTTAAAAAGAAAGTAGATATGATATTATAATCGGTAAAATATAGTTATGTTATAAATATAATATGGATTCATTAGTTCCATTTGATCACAATCCTAGTAATAATGGGTTAAAAAACAAAATACACCACATAATTGATACGGTATGTGATATGTAAACACATGGAACATTTTTTCTTTTTTATTGTATTTAATAGTGATCAAATTTTAAAAAACCATCTAATTATATAATGATTATTTTTAATATTTATTAAAATTTATGGATTATATTTTAATTAAAAGACACATTATGTTCAATATCATACATGACATGCCACATCGAGAATAGACAAACAAAAAAAGGTTAATTTTTTAACATGGAAATTATCACATAGGAATTTTAATAGAGGGTATGCATAAGAATATCCAAATTATATAAATAAGGTTTACACATATATATTTAATTAATTATTTTATGAAAAATTAATTTTATATAATGATAAAACCGTTTTTTTTATAAAAAAAAATATTTTATTTGAAAAACTATTTAAATGTTCACAAGAGAGTTTCATATGAATAAATTAAAAAATGATTCATTTATAATTATATTAAAAAATATAATATATATATATATATATAATTTTTTAAATTCATCTATTTTTGCTGAAATGATATAATAATAAATCTAATTTTACACAAAAAGTGTATCTGTCAATGAAAATTAACAAATTTTGATGGCACAAATATTTTAAATATTATTTTCGATACTTTTAAAAATTAACTTTGGTAAAATAATTTTATTCCTTCAAATAAAGATATAAAATTTTCCTTTTTTTGAATATTATTTATTTTTATTATATGATTATTATTTTTATGAATTGTAAAATAATATTTCATTTTTTATGGGAACAACCTTCTCGTATAAAAAAATTATTTTATTAAATTATATTTTTTATTTGTTTTATTTTATAATTAGATCATGTTATTCTCATTTAATACATGTTGGGTCATTATAATTAATTTCACATTGAATTTGGATATAAAATTAATTAAATCATTTTAACTTTTTTACATTAAACACATGTTTTCTTGTTCTATCAATGGGGTTATTTTTTAATTAATTTATTCTAATTTTGTGAATTTTGATTAGAAAAACATATTCAATAATTTAAATCAAAATTTCAAAATGTTATATATAGTTTACTTTTTTTGAATAATATGAATAATAACATTAGTAATTTTTATTACCAGAGATAAAGATAAAAATGATAACTAAGAGTAAAAATTATATTATAAATATTATTAAACTATGTTTACACTTGTCTTAATTAAATAGGATGAGTTTACATCGACCGGATTAATATATGTGACTAATGTATATGATTTTTATGACACTATGATAAGAGTATGTCATTTATAGATTTATATTATAGGAGAATTCAATTATTTTCATTTTTTTATCATGTGATATATTTATCATATATTTATATATAAAAAATATGTAAGAAAAAAAAATTATTTTGAAATATAAAATGATTATAATTATGAAGACACTACTTTATAACTTTTAACTAGGGAATAATTTAATCAAAGGATTTCACAATGATGACATAGTGAATGTTTAATTAATTTAAATAATAAAAAAATGTGATTAAGAATACAATAATTTTTAATGTTGATATGCTTCATGTCCTAAACAAATATTTTAGATTAATTTGGAATTTCTGTTTTGTGTTAAAATTATTTATTTTAATTAAAAAAAAATTGTTATATTTTTATCAACTAATTTAATTAATAGAATGAAAATTGACATAATTTATATTTAAAATAAATTTTAATTTATTAAATTATATCAAATTTCAAAAAATATAGATTTATACCATCTAATTTTTATAAGCCTTAAAATGTCATAAATTACTCATTATTGTTCATTTTACAGTTTATATTAATTATATTATCCCTCAACGAGTATATTATATGATATCTTGATAATAGATAAAAGGGTTCAATAACATTAACAAAAAGTAAGGATTAAAAAATTAAAATCATATATAATGGTTATTTAAATAGTTTATTTCAATCCATATTCCTCTTATATTTTAAATAATTCTATTTGGATCCTTTTTTAATATAATTATAGTTAGTATTAATTTATAGAAATAAATAATTCTTAGGTTTCCTCTCCCTTCTCATATAAAAGGGCACAACTTCTCCACATTTCATGAAACATCAAATCATATTTGGTTTGTCCAATATCTGACAAAAAACATTATTATATTCTCTTCTCATTTTCTATAGGACTTATTTTCAATAGAAAACCCTCCTTAGGAATGTTAAATTTTGTATCAAATGTGGTCGTCCAAACAGAGGTATCATTTTCAATTAAGTGTTTCCATTTTTTTAAATTTTTTAATTTCCTTCAAATATTCTTAAAAATGATGAAATAATAACTAATTTATCATTAATATACACTGATTTTGTTATTATAATATCATAACCTAAATACGCATTCACATCAATCTAATTGTTAAAGAAATAATTATTCATGTGTAAGAAGGAATACCACCTCGCCAAAAGATATACTTTTTTTACATCACCTTATCCAAATAAAATTTATAGATATGGAATTAATTTATATATCAAATAACAATGGAATAATTTTTACTATTAAAGATTAATATATCATTTAATTTCTTATAATTCCATGAACATTAAGATGATACTATTGTTTTTGGTTATGTGTGAACAATTACATCCAAGAATCGGCGTGATTCATTTTTACCACCGTATCACATGGATAGTATATTCATGTTTGTTTAATGGATTAATATGATATATAATAAGTTATTCTAATTTATTAATGCTACACTTATATTAACCTTCATTCCAAAATCATCAATACAAATGGAATCTTTAAAAATGTGTACGTACCACCTACGATCTTGATGATTATAACATAATTCATTTTTTATACGATTTTTTTTGAAAAAAATTAATTTATTCATAAATGTGATTATAATTTCATTAATATTAATCTTGATATGATTTAGTGATTCCAATTTAAATATTTACATCTTAGCAAATTAATTTTGGGATTTAAATAACAAAATACGTCAAAACATCCTATATGAACTTAAATATTTAAGTAATTGTTATCACATGATAATATGTTATTATAAAAGAAAAGTTAAATTTAAAAATGATACCAATAATTTAAATAATTATCCTATGTATATAATTTATGATGATAAAGATTATACATCACCATTCGGGCTATTGAAATGTGGTTTTCCTTTAAAAGCCTATTTTAATGTTATTATTTGAACTATTTTTACAAAACAACAATGAATGATTTTCTCATATTTAGAATAAATGTAATTTCTTATTTGGATGTAACATTAATTTTTTGATACATGATTTACATGTTTAAAATTTTAATTTTGAATAATTTTTTTTCCATTCTGAGTGCATGGATTTGTAAAAATAAAATTTCATTTTAAAATGGAATACTTATTTTCCTCAGGAATGTTATTTTTTAAATTTTTCATTTATTATACATATATTTTGGTTAAAGGGGATTTCATTTAAGGGTGTGTGTTTACCTGATTAACTAAGGTAATTTGATCCCATTATTGACCTCCAATTCATTGGGTAATAAGACAGAGTTAACAAGTAGGGTTTCAAATATAAGATTAAGGGAATATACTATGGAGGGTCTTCCAATGTTATCTGGGATGTTTACTCCTATTGTGTTCATGATTGATACTATTTAATAGATTTCTAAATGGTTCCACAAGATACCTTTATGATTTATTCCTCTATGGTGTTTTTTAGGAATTTTATGATTACATGGGGTAAGATAAAGATATTATATTTTATGGGTAAAACTAATAACATTGTGATAATATTTTCATGGGGTTAAAGATCTTGTGGAATAATGGAATCATTATTTCCATTTATGTACCATAATTAGATTTATCTTCTTATACCATTTTTATAAATTCTTTTAATAGTGTATATGGATTTTTAAAAGAGTGTAGGAAGTCATGTCGAATGTTATTCAGATTTTTCTTGATAAATAAATCTTGTTTTGTTTTTATATATTCCAATTTAGGGAAAAATTGATTTTTTTAGTATTATCTTTGTTTGAACAGGGGGTGATATTTTTGAATGATGGAATAATTATATAAATATATAAAACTTGAATGATCCTCAATGTTAAGGAAAATAAATTCATTGGTAAAAGTCATTATTTTTTAATGTTTAAGTGTTGGCCTTTATAGATTGCGTCAAAGGATTGTATAGATAACATTAGGTGTTTTTATATTGTTAATAGAATTTCGAAAAACTATTTTTAAATTATGGTAAATTTGAAATGATATTAAATTTGAAGATTAAATTATTGATTTTTCAAAAATATATTTATTAATAAGGATTTTCAATTGAAGAAATAGTGTAGTTGTGGTGTGACGGAATCAAGGGGAAAACAACTTTCAAAGTCAACATCCCTAGAGAGACGAAATTAGAACTAAAAAGTATTTTTCTTTAGTGGATAAGTTTAAATAATATAAAATTTTTATTGGAATCCATACACAAGATCAACCATATCATCCAATGCGAAATATGTTACTAGTTGAACATTTTGTGAGGTAACATCCTCCATATTTTTGTTTATCTTCTCACCAAATGGTAAATGAAGGGAGGATTAAATCCCTCTAAAATATTTTTTAGGTCATGAGGTGTTCATAAAATTAAAAGGGTACAATTTCTATATTCCTTTTAATGGTAAATACTATCAATGGTGTTTTATAATTACGAATATCATTGATAGAGTGGAGATTAATTCTTTGGAATGGGATTAATTTGATAATATTTTTCTTCATATAGTTTCTATAATTCTATTTGACATATGATTGAAAAAAAATTATCAAAATTTGATATGATGATGATTTAGTTGGTGCATATGAATGTAAATTCGTGTAATGGGAAATGTATCCCTCAAATTGAATATGGGATCATGATAGTGAAACCAATAAATTATTATCAGGATTGATGACAAAATATCAATGGGTATTAGATTATCATGAATTAAAAAGTTATAAAAAACATGTACAATGTGAAAGAATATTGAAATGTAGTTTTAATATGATAAAGTTTTCTTTGAAAACCACTACATAAATGGGTATATATTGTTGAAAAAATTGAATAATTCATCAATTATGTTTTATTGAATGAAAATTATTTTTATAGATTTTGAGAAATATGGGAGAAAACAAACTCAAGAGTGCCATTTGAACCATGTCCATTTATTTAGATTTTTTAAAATGTAGCATCGGGAACATAACTATAATGAAAATGATCATGATATTAATAAAAAAATATCATATATATAGTTGGTACAATATTTTAAATTAATTGAAGTTCATTATTATAGAAATGAGTGTTTGAAGAGGAAACCAAATAATGAGATGTAGTCGGACTATATATCGGATGTTGTAGTGGAATTATTTTTAAGTACTTCATTAGATGTTGGGAAATCAATGGATGTGGTATCAATTGCGTATTTTCTCTTTCTAATGATTCCTATATGATGTTTCGTTTAGTGTCTACACACAATTTCATTTTTATATATTATTATGAAAAATTGAAAATTCCTCCTCAAGAAATGAAACCACAACATATGTAAAAAACACCTAGGGGAATAATTAATGAAATAATAAAGTATAATATCCTCATTTCATTATCTATGGAAACAATTTACCTAAATTTTTTTTCACTCTATTAGAGTTTTATGTTATTCTATGTATGGAATGGAATTCATTATACCATGATGTGATAGGTTGTACAACTAATATTTTTTTTCAAAATGAGTTTTAGTTTATTTAATATAATGAACCCATTACATTGATATCATATCAACAATTCAAGAAACTATTAATTGATGGAAATGGATGTTATCTTGAACATATTATTGAAAATATTGTAACTACTCAGATTAATGAGTTGTGTGGGGTAAATGAGTATTTATACGTTTTTCCTCATTAGACTATTGGTAGTATACCTAACTATGTTGTTGAATTTACTATTGATATAATTCTTGAAGGTAATCTTATTTAGAAACCCCAAATATAGAATAGATCATGTAGAACTTATATATTTGTCATAGCATTTATAGTAGTGTTTGGATAAAGGTTACATCAGATTGGGTGAAGTGTATTTTTGGAGGTTTAATATGTGGTTGGGGTACTATCATTATAAAATAAAGGAATCAAGCATTCATATTACTATGTTTTATCAAATATATTGGCATTATGAATTTTTAGTGATGTCTCTTGGTTTATCTAATACACATACTGTATTCCTAAATCTTATGAATAGAATATTTCATTAGTTTTTAGATATGATTGTCGGTGGGTTTATTGATGAAATTATAATTTATAGTAAATGGGAATACTATTATTAAAGGAATATAAAAGTTATTTTTAATCCTTAAAAATTAAATAGTATAGGAAATATAGAAAGACTGAATTTTTTTTAAAATAAATTTTATTCCATGGTAGAAATGATTCTAAATATGTAATTACTTTAGACCCTGGTAAAATGAAATTTTTTTAGAATAATACAGACCATAAAATAATACCTAGATTCATAATTTTAATATTTAATCATTATATTACATGAGGTTTTTTGATATCATTTCATGTTTATATATCGCACTAACTAGTCTAACGCAAAATAGATTTCTGTTAATCTTGAAAAAAAAATGTGATGATTCTTCTCATGAATTGAAAAGATTATTAGTGAATGATCTAGTTCTCTCCCATCCTTCTATGAATGGTGAATTTTTCATCTACAATGACAATTTGTTGAATGTAAATTTTTTGATTCAAAGTATATAATGATCAAAAAAAAATTTCCGAGTCATGTTATTTGAACCTTCATTAGTATAATTATCCTACACATGATAAGGAATTAGATGTTTTTTTATTAAAAAGATTTAGTTATCATTTTTTTAAAGTAAAATGTGAACATAATACTAATTATAAAATTTTGAAGTATAGATTAACTCATAAATAATAGAACATGAGATAGAGAAGATAACTGAACTAATCATGGGTTATGATTGCACGATGAATTACTTTCAGGTAAAAGAATTCAAATTGGATTATACATGGAGTAATAAAAGTAATTCTATATTATCCCTGTCACATTTTGAATTTTAACCTATTATTAATGATTTTATTTACTTCATATTCGAAGTTGTTGGGGTTGGAAATTTCTCTGTATTAATTTGGGTATTAATGAGATGATCATGTTTATAAGGAATAATGTATGAGTTTAAGGATGATAATGATCTATAGAAAAAGGTAAAATTGATTAAAAATGGTATATTTTATTAATTATACATCGATAAATATTTTTTTTTTGGATTTTAAGAGAATATTTGGTTCTTTTGATTCAAATTAAATGAATCAGCAGGTATGTGAAGCACATAGTTCTTCGTTTTCTATCCATCTTGGCAGCACTAGGATGTATAGAGATCTTCATGAGTATAATTGGTCAGATGGAATGAAAAGAGATATTGTTGAAATTACTATATATTTTTTATATTTTAGAATAGTAAGGAAAAAATATTGTTATTGAAGGGTATTATCCACCATTATCCAGTAATAGAGTGGAAATAGAAAAATAATTCCTTGGCTTTCATAGTGGGATTACAAAATACATCTTGAGGTAACACTTTGGCCAGGTTTATTGTTGATTGTATGGATAAATCTTATCAAATTCAACCTATATGGGAGACTATATCTCTAGATAATAATTCTAAATTTAATCTTATATATATTATATGGTTACATGGATTTCTTCTCTCTATTGAACAAGATCATGTTCAAATTTTCACTTTTAACTTTTTTAAAATTGTTCATAATTGGGTGGGAATAGAATTAATTTTTAGTAAATATTATCAACCGAAATTATTTTGGAAATTAAAATAGACCAATAAACATTGGAGGATATTCTATGTCCATTTTCAATAGATTAATAGGATTTTTGGGTTCATCATCTTTCATTATTGTTTTTTCATATAATAATAGTTTTCATTTGAGTATTTATATTTAATGATTTGAGGCATTATATGGAAACCGACCTTAGAAACCAACTTTTTATGATGATTTTATGGAAATAAAATTTATGGGAATATAATTTTTAGTGGATATAGAATATAATATTTCTTTCATTCAGTGAAACAAAAGGACAACTCAGAGAAATAAATTATTTTCGTCTGATAACTGTTTAAATGATCATTATTTAGAGATTGTTGATCAATTATTTATCAATCATTTTCCATTGAAACGTTTGATGTGTTTTGGTAAAAAGGGGAAGATGAGTCCATGTTTCATTGAATCTAATGAAACCTAAAATGATTTTTGATCAATTACATCTTGAGTGGCCATACTTTAGAGTTTATCCTAGGTACAAAATGAAATGCATTTTTTAATGTAAGAAAAATATTTTCTAGAATCTTATCATGTTTTCAGATATGGAGTTTTTTAGAAGAAACGTAGTAAAAACTATGAACAAAAATTACAAAAGGGACCATACGACATAGATAATTTTTTTGGAATAGGTAGATTTATCTTGTTATGGTTATATAGAAATACTATATGGTTGAAGAGGCAACATGGGAATATGAAAATATCAAGAGGAAAATGTATTCATAATTATTTAATAAGAAAATGTAATTGGGTGGATGATATTTCAATAATGGTGTATGAATTTAACTACCCAAACACTGGTAGACTAAATCCTTTTTCATATTTATTAATATTTATGAATTAGATAAATATCAAAAGAGACAATATTTTTGATACCATACATTTTATGTCACACCGATCATAAACAATCAACTAAGTATAATTATTCTATATTGAAGATATCACATAACCGTTATAATGGATGTTATTAAAAATATTAACTGGATTATGAATATGTGTTTTACACATGTATAAATTGTTAATTCTTTTCAAACCAATTGATTTTAAGTAAAGATTAAATCCTTTTTAAAATAAAATAATATAGTTTTATAAAAAAATATTTAAATGTTCAGAAGTGTTTCTAATACAAATAAAAAAACAAGTAAATATTTTTTTATTATAATAATTAAAGTCATAATATATTCAATATAAATTTTAATATTTATAAAATTTTTGGTCGACAAGATATAATAATAAATTTAATTTTCCACTTAAAAACTATATTTTTTTTTGAAAAAACATTTTTAAAACCTTTTGATGGGACACATATAGTAACTAATTTTTTTAATCATTTATAAGTTATTTTTGATAAATAATGTTATTCCATTAAAACATAATTTATAAATTTATATTGGTCTATGTTATGGTAACTTCTTGAAAACATTAATGTTTTAATGAATAGTGAAAAAATATTTCATTTTAATTGAAAACAGCTTCTCAATCTCAAAAATTTTTACTGTTAATTTCTTTTATGATTTATTTAAATGTTTAAGTAGATAATTTTATTATCATTTATTATAATATAGGACATTTGAATCAATTTGACACTGAATTAGGATATATAAAAATTACAATATTTTGACCTTTTTTAACCTCATTCCTCGTTCCGTCAACGAGATTGGCTTTTTATTATTTTCTGAATATTCATTGAATTGAAATTGTAAAAAATTATTATATTTATTTATTTATAAATTTAATATTTAGTAAATTTGTTTATTTTATAACTTCACAATATTTATTAAATTTTTTTTCATTATTTGTTCTAATTTTAAGGGTAAATGAGCCAATAAGTAGAAAAAATTATTTTATATGTTATAAAATTGACATAAAAGTTTTTATACATTGATTGTATAAGTTTTTCATACCAAATAAATCCTTTTGAATAAAATAATATCTTTTAGAAGAATCTTTGATGATAGTGCGAGTTTTATAGTATTATATATAAGAGAAGTCAATTTTGTAGTTATTTAATTTTTATCAAGTGATTTTTTTAAGATTTTGTTTTATAGGATATGTGATAAAAAATAAATATTATATTGAAATTAATAATGTTCATATTTATAATGTAAATTTATTTATTTGTTTTATAGACTAAATAATTTAATTAAAGGCATGCACAATTATAATGTGGTAATTGGTTAATTATATCAAATACCAAATAAACGATATTAAAAAATAAAATAAATATTATTTGAGACAATTAATGTCATACATTTTTATTTAATATTAATTTGACATGATAATGATATTTTATATGTATTGTTTCAAATTATTCTTATTGTTATGATATTATTAAAAAGTCAAGAAATTAGTAGTGTTAAAATTAAATGTTTTGATATTTTAAAATGAATAATATTTTTGTAGATGATATAAAATTTAATAGAATCTTTATTTAAACCCAATGAAATGGATATTACATAAAATTTATTAAATTACTTATTAATGTGTCATTTTTTAATTTTTAGTGATTATATTATCCAATAAATTGTAAATTTAATGAGAGGACAGAAAGAGTAAAAAGCGTTAAATAAGAGATTAAAAAAATATATGTCTATCAGTAATAATGAAAAAATTAATAATTTTTCCTGTATGAACATATTTAGACACATAATATTCATATATTCACAATTTATTATTTTTAATTCAGTCGGAATATAAAATTAATATGTTTTTATTTAATATTTTTATGAATTTTAAGAGTGCCCATCCCCTCTCTTATAAAAGGGGACATCTTATTTTTTATACTAACACATAAAAAATTATTTTGAGGAGAAATATCTCCCAAATACTTCACTTGAATACCTCCACATATTCTATAGGCCTTAGTTTTGAAAAAACACCCCCCTTAGAGGTCATAAATTGGTAATCATCGATGATCGTCTAAAGGAGAGGTATTGTTTTTACGTATGTGTTTCTATTTTATTTCATATTACAATTCCTTAAAATATACATATAAATGATGAAATAGTTAATCAAATAAGATATATATAATAATATTTTATTTATAAAAAGTAACATAAATCCTTCTTCACTTCAATCATATGGGAAATGAATTAGTCAATATTTCGAATGTCACACTACCACCTCATGAACTGAGAATTTTTTATTTCTATCACCATTTCTCAAGACTATATTTAATGATTGAATTAATTTTTATGTATGATAATAATGGAATAATTATCCTTATTAATGAATAATTCATTATTTTCATTTTTACATTTCTAGGAAAATAAAAATGAAAACATCATTCATGTGTACGTGTAAAGAATCACCTCCATGAAACGATGTGATTATATATTATCACAATATCACTTGTATAACATAAGTAAATATATTTAAATTATGAATACTATATATATTATTTTATAATCATTTTGGTAAGTCAAAACTATATAAATCTACATCCAAAAATATTCGTTGAAAAATTGAAAAGTCACTCATGCGTTTTTATGACGAACTGTCTCCAATATTATAACATATACCATTTTTCGAAACTATTCATATTGTTGGATTTAAAATTAGAATTGATGTATCAGATATATCATTATGTAATTAATATTATTATGTATATGTTGTACTGTAGTTGGGGTTTGGTTTAGTAGTAACCACCCTATAATCTTACATAAAAAATGGGTGTTCAAAACACATTGGGCGAAGGTACTGTAGCAGTACTATAGAGGCTCTGTAGATTGGCCGGTACTATAGCGGCGGTAGGGAATTGTAGCAGTGGTGGTACTATGCGGGTTTTGTATTACCTGTGTTAATATTCACAGAATGGAAATTGGGGCAAAAAATTAGGCCTACGGTCTATGTAATGGGCTACAAGCTCACTGGGATTTCGGGCTATGTAAGGGGTCTCCCTCTACCCAGTTAAAGAGATGTCTTTGATTTGTTTTAATAATAAAATTAGGCTTAGGCCCCATCCTTTTAAAAAAATGTATATGTTTTACTACTAAAACATTTATTATTTACATCTAATGAAATTCATCTTTGGTCTCTTGTACAGAATAACATACAAATAAAAAATATGAGCTAAAGTAAATATGTTGTTTTTATTACATGATAAAAAGTTATGTAAAAGGAATAATTAACTGTTAAAATTTCCCCAAGAAGGAAAATTTTTAAACGATATATAGTATTCATTATTTTAAGGATTCTATGTATTGATTCAGACCCAAGAAAAGGGATTTTCCTTTGAAAACTCTTTTAAATTTAATCTATTAAATACTTTGACAATAGCCAAAATGAATGATTTTTAAAATATATGACAGAAAAATACTTCCCTTATCTAAGGTTTCATTAATGTATTTATGATTTTATTATATGTTTTAAATTAAATATTCAAATAAGTTTTATTGATACATGGATGTACAACTTGAAAAAAATGATAATTTATTTCAAAATAAAAAATTTATTTTCCACAAAAATATAGTTTAATGAAATTTTCTAATTCCATACATATTTTTTGGCTCATGGAAATTTATTAATATTATGGTTGTTCCCTGATAAAATTAATTTGTGATATCCTTTTATATCTCTCTATGTCATTGGGTGATGATATGGAGTTTACCAGTGCGGTTTCTCCTAAGAGATTGATGGAAAATATTGTGGTGTGTATTCCAAATGTAATAATGAAGGGTACTGCCTATGTAGCCATGAGTGATAATATAACAGTGATATAGAATTGATGATATAAGATACCTTAGTTATTTATTATTCTATAGTGTCTGATAAGAATTTTATAATTTCATGGGGTCAACTAAATAGCTTATGTTGATTAGGTAAAAAGTGTAATTGTGGTAAAATGTTTTCATAGGTTTAATGTATTCATGGAATAATGGGTTCCTTCATAATTTTAATGTCTCTTAATTATATTTTTTTACTCATCCAACTTTTTAAAATATTTTTATATATTGTATATGGATGGGTATGATAAAAAAAATTCACCATGAATGTTATGAAAACTTTTCTTGAGAAATTAATCATGTTTTATTTTAAATGTTTCATATTTTAAAAAAAATTATACTATTTTAGAAGTATCCACTTTGTGTGAATTTGGTACTTAATTTTTAAATGATGGAATGATTCTTAAATAGTCAAAATCTGATATACTCCTAACTGTCATTAAAATTAAATATATTACTAAAATTGAAGATTTTGTAATGTTTAAGTTTGGTTCCTTATATTAAAAATGGTTCAACCAAAATAATAATAAAATATGAGTGTAGTTGTGATAATAGAGGTTTCATTTTAATATTTTTAAGGATAATAATTAGGATATTGAATAAAAATTTATCAAAAATGAAAAATTAGAGATTATTAACTTCTCATCGGTTGACACATGTTAGATCACCTTTTATGTGACCTAGGTATGTTCTTTTTAGTAAAACAACTCTCCAGAACTATGATAAATACTTCAAGAATAGTAATTTGTTTTATTTTCTATTTATATATTGGTCCATGTGATTTAAATGAATGTGACAAGGGGAATCCATCTACAAGGGAGGGGAATATCAATCATGTTGTATAATATTATTTTAAATAAATATTAATAATATTTCAATATCCAAAAGGCTCTATATTAATCTAAATTTATTATACGATGATTATGAGTCTAAAAAAGTAATATTTTAATATTAGTACAATATTATATTTTTTCAAAAATATCATTAGATTTTATCCCATATCTAATGCTTTTGATGATTAATGAAATATTAAGGTTTTTTACCACTTAAGGGTATATATTGTTACCGTATGATAAAAAATGACTCATAAATGGAAAATGGTTTATTTTTTCAATCATATAACAATAAGAAGGAAGATATGTAATTTTTTTATCATTTTTAATTCATTTAATAAATTAATTTTTCTTTTAAAAATGCTATAAAATCTATTTTGAGACTTTTAAATTAATTTATATTAAATATAAAATGAAAAATTTGGGGTTAGAATATAATATATCAACAAATTCCAAAATTTTAAAGTATCTAAAAAAGTAGTCTAATAATGTAATTGAACCTATATATACTTCTTTTATTATTTTAAAAATAATTTATTTTATATTATATATACTGAATAGATTCTATGTCATTGTTGTGAAATAATTTAATGTAAATATTAAATTATTAAAAAATTTAATCAAATTAAAATTATAGAAAATATATTTATTTTGAATAAAAATTTAAAAAATTATAACATCTTTTTTAAATATAGAAAAAACTATTGGTAATATTAAATTTCATGAGTGTAAAAAAAAATTTAGTCAATTATAATTCTAATATAAAAGAAAATAACAAATAAACATTTCCCAAAGTGGCCATATTTCAAGGATATTTTAGAAAATTATAACATATAGGATATCAAATGATCATAGATACTAACATTTTTGTAATAAATTCTAACTAATTTGATGTGAAAATATAATATTTCAATAATTTTGTTTAATATTTCATTAGCCAATGGTAAATTATATGTATAATTCATTGTAATATTATATGGAATATATTTAGTGTTTGGCAATTAGTCTGTGTGGAATTATGAGGCCCATAGACACTGTATATTGATAAAATAGATAAATTAACAATTTTTTAATTATACAAATGAATTTTTATTCAAAAAATGGAAGTAAAATCCCAAATGGTGAAATGTGTGAGGAATATGGGACAACTATTTGATCCAAAACATAGGTTTTACCCTTGGATGGGTATAATGTTTATGTGTGTTGGGTGTTTGGAAACATCGAATTATATAATACTATTTTTTTAATTATTTTTTAACTCTATTTTTTTTATATAAAAAAAATTAATAATTATCAAATTACATGTCTTATGAAATCTCGAAACTAGTTATAGGTAAATGACATGTACTTTATATTAGGTGAAAAATAACTGCTGTGAGGGTCTATAGTTTGGTCATGTTGCACTTGAGGATAAGTTTTTTTATTTGAATATTTGTTTGGAGGATAAAATATTATTAATTATTATAGGTTTTAATATATTATTTTTATTATTTATTTTCATGAAATTATAATGGAGACGTCATGTGTAATTGAATTCTATTAATAAATGAATGTTGTTTATCCATGGATTGATATATATTGTGGCGATAGAAAACACATTATTAAATTATAGAAATTATATTTTGTGGTTAATTAATTAACCTGAATTTTTTAATTAATGTTATTATTTCATTATTCATGGTGATAATTATGACATAGATATAATAATAATAATAATATTATTATTATTATTATTAATGGTGTTTTAAATATTATTTTTTGGAAAATAATATTGGTACAATATATATATACATACGGGTGTATATATGTTTGTGTGCATATGTATTTATATAATATGTATATATATATATATATATTAATGTTATAAATATATATATTTAATGACATTTTTAACATAAATGATAATAAAATGTGATTAATATATAAAATATAGAAAAAATAGTAATAGGGGTCACACATGAATTTTAGAGGGAGGTGAATAATAAAATAAATTGATAATTTAATTTGAGAAATAACTGATTAATTTAAATTCAATATATATATATATATATATATATTATTGAAATATGGTGCCTATGAGTAGCGTACATTGGATTCCACCCACCAACCCAAATCCCACACCATACTCCCTCTCACACCCTCTCTCCTCCACCTCCCTCTGTATTTATTTTTATTCAATATTATTATTATATTCTAACATCATACCTTGAGATCTCCAAAAATTTTGAATTCATTGATGCACTATCTTAGTATTTGGGATCATCTTGATGAGGATAATTTTAGAATCAATTTTTTATGAATGTGATGATATTTCGATGGTTAATTTGTACTCATACATAAACCCTTGTCATTATTAGTTATTGTAAATATGGTAGGATTCCCTTGTAATTATCACGTGTTTTACATGAGATTTTGGAATTATTATTGGTGTATGTGTGCCCATATGATGCTCTTGACATTAGCACATGTGTTATACAGGGATATCACATGACAATGTGTGTGTTTTTAGTTGTAGGAAACCCTTTAAATTATCACATAATTAATATAAGTTCTGATAATGATTATGGAATTCATATAGGAACCATTAGTTCTATTTTCAATATTTATCACAAGATTTCTGTGTATGTATGTTCTTATGTATAGACTTTGTCTTGTGCCTGTGTAGTTTGCATATGAAATGTGTTGAATTTTATTTTTACATTGTTTAACATGATATGATTTTCTGACTAACATTTTCATTATGTTTGTGTAGTGACCCAAAGCTTTATGCACATAGAAATTATATTACTTTTTTGGAATATTTAATACATAAAAATATATATGCCAAAGGACCGTAATAGTTTATTGTCTTTGGAAGCTCAGAACATAATATTCTAATCGTGGTGAAAGATCTTCAACATCTACCATAAAGATCATCCCCTTTTGTTTTCTTACATAAAACATTTCTTTATATCCTTGGGAAAAGAAAACATATAAAGGGTGATCTCAAATGATCAGTAAGGGTATGCATGGCGAATATCAAACAAGCCATATACATTCGAACATAAAAACATGAACATAATTTTTAAACATCGAAATCTTGAGCAATGACATAAACATGGCAGTACGTAAGGCATAGATCATAATGTAACATCAATCCTGATAAAATATTATTGGAATAAAACATTTAATTGTGGCAACCATTAAGCACATGTTTTGATTTTCATAGTAGCCAAGGCATTGCTTCCAAAACCATATTAGTGGACAAAGTCCCTTTCTGACTCGATTTCACTCCTCGTTTCACTCTTCTAACACTGAACATGATTAACTTACCATTTTTTCCATGTCTATATCTTGAGATATAAACATTTACCCAATGTATTGGAGAGAGATATATGTGCCACCCATCTCATAATGAAATAATTCTTACCTGTGCGACAACATGAACATAAATCATTCATCATTACCCAATTAATAAAATTGGTTTCATAAACATCATCCCATCATAACATAATCCATACAAAAAATGGATATCATTTCATCATAAGAAAAGTGAAACAATGTAAATCCTAAGGAAATTATACTTGAAACATAAACATATGAAATAATGTCATCTTATATGGAAACTGGTTTTGATAAAACACTTGAAATGAATTCTCAAGGAAACTATCATTTCTTCTACAAATTCATTTTATTTTCAAAAAATTCCATGAAAATTTTAAAATAAAAATATTTTTTTTGATAATATTCATGAAATCTTGTAGAGTAAGATTCATGAAAACAAGTATTTATAAAACCATAAAAATCCATTAATGCCGTATAAGTTAAGAAAACATTATTCTCTTACTTTTGCTAGAAGAGTCGAAAAGTACCTCATATGGTAAAAAAAGAATGATTCCTTCCATACTATGTGGTAAAAGTAAAAAAAGGGTAAATATGACTTTAAAAATACATGGGAGAAATGTAAACATTTTATTAAAACATTTTTAGGACATATGGACGTGGATAATAAACATAACCCCAGTAAATACTTACGAATAAATAATTTCAGATAAGAATGATATTGGAATAATTATCCCTTACCTTATGTAAAATTTCATTTGTATGTATCTGAGACTCCTATATAGTGGGTTTAAATATAAGGCCTCGGCCCTAAACATTACTTAATAGTTAATTAAATGAATAATTCACATTGAGGATCTTATCAGGTTTAGAGTTTTAGAGAATTAGGACATAACAATTACATCTCAAAAGATTAAAATGTAGATACTTCTACTATGTTTCCATAAAATAAAAACTCTTAAAAAATAAACATGTCTACTTCCATGTTTTAGGTAGCATGACATTCCCTTGATCCCATCCTTGACCCTATTCCTCGTAAAGTATTTTGAAAAACATTTCAAAAACATGGGATGAGCATAAAAAGCTCAGTAAGGGATACACAAAGAATGAAAATTGTTAGTTTTTCAAAACAACAAGTTAACAATGAATACATTATCAATGTAATACTTTTCACCTTTTCTAAGTAGTAAAAACTATTCACTGAATAAAAGTTCATTATATACACTTCAGTAACCAAAAGATTACCATGAAACCCATATAAAGATCACATAACATATAAAGGTAACTTGGGACATAAACATACATAAGTGGGATAACCATACGGTCGATTTCCACACATACTTAATGGAATAGCCATATGGCCGAATTCCACACATACTTAATGGAATAGCCATACGGCTGACTTCCATACCCAATGCATTAGAGGTTATAACGTAACCACCCGTCCTTGTATTCACAGAACCACCCGTCATATGGTTTATCATGTAACCACCCATCAAATGTCCAAGTACCATTACAAAAATCATAAGACATAAAACAAATATAATGGAAAGAAAACATTTCCACACATTGATCACAATATATCACTTAAATATATTGAAAAAACAAATCAATTATAAAAACCATTTTCAATACCAAAATACATAAAAGAGTATATGATATTTATTTCATTTAATAAAACATTACGGCTTGTTCAGGAAGACAAAGACCAAATAATACTCGCGGTGGCGGAAAAGGTCATTGTCACCACGTACGATAAAAGAAACATTCCTTTTTTTCGTTTTGTAAAACGCTTCATAGAAAAATATTCCTTTTGTATAAAAGTAAAAGTAAAAGGGATTTATACACTGTATAAAAAAGAGTTCTGTATAAAACAAAATATGACTCAATGAAATAAGATTGAGACGAAGTCCTTTTCAAAGTCGGTATCCTTAGATTAAGGATAAATCAATTATATGATTATGTGTGAAAAATACGAATACACAAAATATAAGTGGATATTATGTTTAAAACAATCATAGGTCATTCACATATAATCATAGAACGATATATTCAAGGTGTACAAGTTTATCCCAAGGAATCGAAATTGGGTTAAGAAGTTCCCTTAGAAAAATTATACAGCCTAATGGAGTCAATTCAGAAAAAGAGTTGATGAGAGAAAAAAAGGTATCTCATCACATGGAAATAAAATTTACATCAACAAGGATATAGAAGAACATATCCCAACATAATATTATGTTAATTAAATGACATAACAAGATAAGTCTTTTAAAAAGAGGAGGGTGAAAGGTTCCCTTAACGACATGGGTATCTTTCGAGACATGCACCCCGTGAAAGAAGGTCAATACAACATTGATGTAAATACTCATAAAAGAAATTATATTACAAAATGAGTAAAATATTGGGCATTACATACAACACTCAAAGGAAATTGTGGCAAATGTAGCATAAATCTCACGGGAATAAAAGTGAGATGAAAAATCTCTTACGAAAACTCGGCAGCCTAACGACGCCACATAAAACATACAACAATGGATTGATGAGAAAAAATAGGATCTCTCATCATATTAGCATAATGTTTACAGAAATAGAAATATAAAATAACATCCCCCAACATAACAAAGAGGAGCTTAAAAGAAGTGACATAATGGAGAGTACTTAAAAAGAAAGAGAGAGGGTAGATCTCTTACGAAGATTCAGCAGCCAAACGTCACCACTCAAAACTTCCAAAATGGATTGATGATAGAGAATAGAGTCTCTCATCATATGAACATAAAAATTACAGTAATAGTAATATAAAATAACTTCCCATTAACATGAAAGATGAGCTTTATAAGGAATGACATAAAAGTGTGTACTTAAAAAGAAAGAGAGGAGTAAGATCCCTTACCTCAAGTCCAACATGTCTTGTTTGTTTCTTTATATTCCTGAATAATAAACTTGAGTTAATATCTACTTCCTTAAGAACCTTTTTCATGTTCATTATTCCTTTTACATCACTTATTACCATGTCATAAACATTATGTAAACATTTAAGTTAATAATGATTGTTTTGTCCATATTTGGTTCTTAAGTCGAAAGTGGATTTCTTACAATTACATGTTGTTCATGTGGTTAAAGGTTCATTATATCCAGAATTGTATTCATGATGTAAATATCATATATATAATATATATCCAGTATATTCATGAATTTATAATATTACATAACATTTAGATTTAAGAAATGAAATGCACCGTTCATGGAGATGGTAAGCCGTACGTACGCAGGAACACTACTTCAATTTCTATTTCATATTTAAGGGAATTAAAACATCATGATACATAATAGTATTTTAATTCATGTATGGTATCATATATAATATCATTATATATATCCTTTATACATACCACATATGGTATTAACGAATCAAATCACTTTGAGGGGGCGGTAGTCTGCACTTTCTTAAATGAAGATATCGCGTTTACCCATAATGGAAACCGTAAAGGTATGCCATAAATGAAAAATACAGAAGTTTTAGTAAAACATAAATATATTATATATCATATATGAATATAGTTTCATCTTAGTGGCCACCTTTTAAGGTGTTAGAATAATGTTGAACAATCATCGTTTCGGGAGGCAGAAATTCTCCATCCACGGAAACAATATGTTCTTTAACCATTAGATGTAGGTGTCTGTAAGTGTAGCTATAATACTTCTTATAACAGCAACATAATATATTTAATATACTGTATTTTTTACAAAATAAATGAATAAAAATAGTTTACGGGGTTGGAGAAGCAATATAAATCAAAAGGACTCAAGCGAAGACATTGCCTTAAAATCGGGTAACTTCCTTTGATTTGAGCTCAAAAGATTCCTTGGAAAGGATTCTGCCAAAAGTGAGGATTCAAGGAGTTAGAGAGGGATGTGGGGAGATTAAATGTGTAGAGTTTGGCCTAGGCAAAGGCTTTTGATGTGTGAGTAAGGAGGTAGAGGTGGGGGCCTTTTATTAAGGGAGAGGAGGGGCACTCTTGGAAAGTAATGAAATGTAACACTATTTTAAAATGAGTTTCGAATTTAAAAGGTCCCACATTTATATAATTCAAGGATACAGTTATAAGTGTTATAAATATACCCATCCAATAGTTTTTGTACATGTGTAGGTCATATATTTTACATTATCTTTTCATTTTATTTAAATTCATTATAAATGAGGTAATCGCTGCATCATCATGATGTCATAAATAAATTAATTTATATAAAATCTAAAAATTATAAAAAAAATACTATGATGTAGGAAATCTTTTTATCTTTCCAATTAATATTTACAGTCAAAAATCTGACTTGAATAACCCCATGTAAAAATTTCTTTAGTAAAACATTTCATTATTTTGTCATTTTTACTTTTACATTAAATAAAAATATATTTATGTCATTTTCCAACCAAAGTAGCTCCATGGGGTCCCCAAGTTGACCCATGTATTTTTTTGGTCGGCCCTGACACATCCAATTAGGGTAGGAAATGTTTCTATGTCATTACATTTTATTAAAACATTATTCTTACCTTAAACTACACTAATTACCTGTAATCGTGATTAAAAACATAATAAGTTACTATTCAACATTAAATTATTTTAATCCCATTGAACCACATTCAACTTATTAATTAAAACAATGTATGTCGGATTTTTTAAATTCTAAATAAAAATATGGAAAAATTTCATTTAAATGGAAAATCAGTTTTTATACGTACCACTTAGTGGTTTCATTATTCATCAAAAATTGAAGTTTATCAGAAAATTACCAAAAGATCACCCTAAGCTATATCTGATATTCCGAATTCAAAAATGATGTCTATTTTAAAAAATTCAAAACATATAAGTTGCATTAATTAATTTAATAATTAATTCCTGCTGTCAAATCACATAGCGTGTTTTTATGAAACTAAATGGATCAAAAGATTAACACTAGTTTAAGTCCAATTTCAAAGTGAAATTAATTCCAACGACAACTATTGGATTAAATGGTAAAAATATATTCTAATTTCAATTTAAAACCAATTAAAAAGATAATCTAATCATATAAATAAATTATATTAAAAGTGGTTTTGAATTAAAATACAACATTTTTCACTATTCATTAAAAATTGAACTTTTTCGGAAAAATACCAAAAATTAACACAAAGTAAATTTTGATGTCCCGATTCTAAAGAAGAAATTTATTTTGTCAAATATAACACATAAAATTTTCAAAAAGTGTATTTAAAAGTGGTTTTCCATCAAAAGGCGGTTAATCGACCTTTTAAAGAATATAAGAATGTTTACGCTTAAAATTGGATTCATTTGCATTTTTAATCAACTAACATTTATTGTAAAATGTAAAAATATTTGACAAACATATATAATCATTTTTTAGTTTGTTCTGTTCATTCCCTCCATTACAACATCTAGGCATTAACTACTATTTAAAATAATATTATTTTATTATTAGAGTGCAACCTAAGATTCCCAAGAAACTCATTGTTGCGTATTGGGTACACCATCGAGCATAGCATCCCCTTTAAATTAATATTAATATTTTATTCAAAAATATGGATAAATATAAAGATTTCATATTCTTTATTTACCTGGGGTGTTACATCCTTCCCCACTTTTGGGAATTGCATCCTTGCAATTTTAAAATTGGGCTTTGAACATCCTTGAAAGTCCCACATCGGAACAAGAGTCGGTAAATCAATCACTTTAAAATAAAGAAAGATAAGTATAGAGGTAACCCGAGTTAACCCATACTAGGATTCCATGTAGGAAAACATGGACATGGAGGAGAAAAAATAGGGTCATGTTATGATGGAGAGTGATAGAAAACATGTTTAGAAGAAAGTTAACCACAAGAAAATCACAAACTTGTGATGGGTTAAACGGAATTTTATTCCCCAGTAGGAAAAGTTAATAGACAACATTTTTGTTTTAAGTTACTTTTTATTGAGGAATTTATTCATTAGGAAACATAATCATTTATCATGTTGACTTTCATATTTTATTAGATTCCTTACACAAACTCATATTTTATCCAAAATACGAGTATTTAGGAAGACTTGTTCACATTAAGAGTACTATAATCAACATCTATAGAATCACCTAATCCAAAAAAAGAACTATATACTTCCCATGTCATTAGACATTATCCAAAACCAAAACCCAAAAGGTTAGCACAAGATCAGATAATCTAGAAAAGGATAACCCTTTATAAAAAGAAAATCTATTCTTAATCTCTAAAATTTGTCCAACAAAACACAAATTTCAACGAGGACCATTCTTTAAAAAAAATTTCCATAAAATTCTTCAAAGTAAACCAAACTAAGATTGAAACCCAAATATTTTAAGGATTTAGTCACATCGTCTTCCAAGTTAAATCGTATCATTTATCTCCAAACAACATCAGTTGCTCTTAATGTCTCGTATTTAAAATTAATTAACCAAATAAAATATCCTACATGATAGGTAAATAAATTTACATAGATAACCCAAAATCAATATACTCTTAATTCATAAAATCATCTAACTAAAAAGAATCAGTCAAACTAACCAGGGACTTCACGTAGTCCAGTGGTAGGCGATAAATACCAGTCGCACTTTGGTTGTGGGTTCGATTCCCACAGCATTGTCTGACGCGACAGGTTGTCACACGGTCTATGTGTTGTCCTTTTTCCAAAACTACATAAATAACCCTACACATTTTACCATCAATAGTTTCCTTATACCTCTCATTTTCATCCAAATTCGTTACGATCCTAACATCATAATTATTGTAGTCTTATTTCACCAAAATAAAACGATTACCAAAAATGAATAACATCATACCTTGATCATGGCATCCACTCGGTTTCATCGTCATCTTGTCCACGTAGGTAGAAGTCCAATGCATTACAAAAATGATTTAGAGATCCTTCAAAATCATTTTCTTCCTCCATCCAAATATACCTCGTAAAACATGGGTCATATGGGTGTTCACAGAAAAACAGTTTTGGAAAATAATCATGAATGACGTATAATTACAAAACATCTGATAAAACATGATTTCTATAAAATTGTCGGACCGAAATTGAGTTGAAACTTTCTATTGTTGGTCCTTTTAAAATACCATTAGTATGTGTTGTGAGAATATATTTTAAAAGCAAATATAAATTGGTTACTCAAAGGTCTCCTTCCTCAGCACCATCATTAAAATCATAATATGCTTCAAATTCTTGTGATAAGGTAAAATATTTGAAAATACATTGATAATATTTACCATTCTTGAAAATATGAGAATATTGTGAAAATAGTATTTTTCTAAAAACAACCCATGATCCACGATGATAACGAGGTATAGAGGATGTGTTTGATATCTCAAACAACTGCTTGCAAGTGACTTGTATGCTAAAAAAAGTTTCACAATCATCCGAACATGAATTTGCAATAATTATTGCAAGCATGTCATCAGGAAGAGATAGGAATTTCATTTGAGATCCTTCTCCTTCCATTCATAATAGACATTACTTTTCCTAAAAAAATGTTATAAAATAAGGATTTAACAGAAATAATAGATATGGGGACTAACCATGTGTCTAACAAAAACTCCTAATCCCTAAAGTTGTCTAAACCGACCTCTGATACCAAATATAAGGCCCCGTCCCTAAAACTTACTTAATATTGAATTAAATGAATAATTCACATTGGGGATATTTTCAGGTTTCGAGTTTTATAGAATTAGGACATAACTATTACATCTCAAAAGATTACAAAGTAGAAACTTCTACGAAGATTCCATAAAATAAAAACTCTTAAAAAGAAACATGTCTAGTTCCATGTTTTAGGTAGCATGACATTACCATGATCCCATCCTTGAACCTATTCCATGTTAAGTCATGTGAAAAACATTTCAAAATTTTGGATGAGCATAAAAATATCAGTATGGGATACACAAAGAATGAAAACTGTTAGTTTTTCAAAACAACAAGTAAACCATGTATACTTTATCAAAGTAATACTTTTCACCTTTTCGAAGTAGTAAAAACTCTTCACTGAATAAAATTTCATTACTTACCCTTCAGTAACCAAAATATTACCATAAATCACATATAAAGATCAAATAACATATAAAGGTAACTTGGGACATAAACATACTTAAGTGGAATAACCATACGGTTGACTTCCACACATACTTAATGGAATAGCCATACGACCGACTTCCACACATACTTAATGGAATAGACATACGTCCGAATTCCATACCCAATTCATTGGAGGTTATAACGTAACCACCCATCCTGGTATTCACGACACCACCCGTCATGTGGTTTATCACGTAACCACCCGTCAAATGTCTAAGTACCATTATAAAAAATCATAGGACATAAAAAAATATAATGGAAATAAAACATTTCCACACTTTGATAACAATATATCACTTAAATATATTGACATAAAAAATACATTATAAAAACCATTTTCAATACCAAAATACATAAATGATTATATGGTATTTATTTCATTTTTTGAAAAAACATTACGACTTGTTCAAGAATCCAAAGACCAAATAATACTCGCGACGGGGGAAAAGGTTGTTTTCACCACGTGCGTTAAAAAAACATTCCTTTTTGTCATTTTGTAAAACGTTTTGTAGAAAAAGATTACTTTTGTATAAAAGTGAAAGTCAATGGGGTTTATACACTGTATAGAATAATGTTGTGTATAAAACAAAATATGCGTCAATGAAAGAAGATTGAGACGAAGTCCCTTACAAAGTCGATATCCTTAGATTAAGGATAAATAAATTATATGATTATGTGTGACAAAAATGAATACACAAAATATAAGTGGATATTAAGTGTAAAACAATCATAGGTCATTCACACATAATCATATAACGACATATTCATGGTGTACAAGTTTATCCTAAAGAATCGAAATTGGGTTAAGAAGTTCCCTTGCAAAAATTAGACAGCCTAACGACGTCACTTCATAAAAAGAGTTGATGAGAGATAAAAAGGGTATCTCATCATGTGGGCATAAAATTTACATCAATAAGTATATAGAAGAACATATCCCAAAATAATATTATGTGAATTAAAACACATAACAAAATAAGTCTTTTAAAAAGAGGAGGGTGAAAGGTCCCCTTACCGACATGGGTATCTTTCGAGACATGCACCCCGTGAAAGAAGGTCAATACAACATTGATGTAAATAATCATAAATGAAATTACATTACACAATGTGTAAAATAATGGGTAGTAAATACACCAATCAATGGAAATTGTGGAAAATGTAGCATAAATATCACGGGAATAAAAGTGAGATGAAAAATCCTTTACGAAAACTCGGCAGCGTAACGACGCCACATAAAACATACAAAAAAGGATTGATGAGATAAAATAGTGTCTCTCATCATATTAACATAAATTTTACAGAAATAGGAATATAAAAGAACATCCACCACCATAACAAAGAGGAGCTTAAAAGAAGTTACATAAAGGAGAGTACTTAAAAAGAAAGAGAGATGTTAGATCTCTTACGAAGATTTGGCAGCTTAACGGCGCCAATCAAAACATCCAAAATGATTCGATGAGAGATAATAGGGTCTCTCATCATATGAAAATAAAAATTACAGTAATAGTAATATATAATAACTTCCCAATAACAATAAAGATGAGCTTTAGAAGGAATGACATAAAAGAGTGTACTTAAAAATAAAGAGAGGAGTAAGATCCCCTAACTCAAGTCCAACTTGTCTTGTTCGTTTCTTTATATTCCTGATTAATAAACTTGAGTTAATTTCTACTTCCTTAAGAACCTTTTTCAAATTCATTATTCCTTTTACATCACTTATTACCATGTCATAACCGTTATGTAATCATTTAAGTTAATAATGCTTGTTTTGTCGATATTTGGTTCTTAAGTCGAAAGTGGACTTCTTACAATTGCATGTTGTTCATTTGGTAAAAGGTTAATTATATCTAGAATTGTATTCATGATTTATATATCATATATATAATATATATCCAGTATATTCATGCATTTATAATATTACATAACATTTAGAGTTAAGAAATGAAATTCACTGTTCATGGAGACGGTAAGCCGTATGTACGCATGAACGCTACATCCATTTCTATTTCATATTTAATGGAATTAAAACATAATTATACTTAATATTATTTTTATTCCAGTATGGTATCATATATAATATCATTAAATATATCCTTTATATGTACCACATATGGTATTAACGAATCAAGTCACTTTGAGCGGGCGGTAGTCCGCACTTCCTTAAATGAAGATATCACGATTACCCATAATGGAAACCATAAAGGTATTCCATAAATGATAAATACAGAAGCTCATGTAAAACATAAATATATTATATATCATATATAAATATAGTGTCATCTTAATGGCCACCTTTGATGCTGTTAGAAGAATGTTGAACAATCATCGTTTCGGGAGGCAGAAATTCGCCATCCACGGGAACTGTATGTTCTTTAACCATTAGATGTAGGTGTGTGTAAGTGTAGCTAGAATACATATTATAAAAACATCCTAGTATATTTAATATACTGAATTTTTTACAAAAAAAATTAATAGATAGAGTTTATGGGGTTGGAGAAGCAATATAAAACAAAAGGACTCAAGCGAAAACATTACCATAAAATTGGGTAACTTCCTTTGATTTGAGCTCAAAGGCTTCCTTGGAAAGGATTATGCCCAATGTGAGGCTTCAAGGAGTTAGAGAGGGATGTGAAGAGATGAAATGGGTAGGGTTTGGCCGAGCCAACGGCTTTGGATGTGTGGGTAAGGAGGTAGATGTGGGGGCCTTTTATAAGACGAGAGGAGGGGCACTCTAGGAAAGTAATGAAATTTAACATTATATTAACATGAGTTTCGGATTTTAAAGGTCCCACATTGATATAATTCAAGGATAAGGTTATAAGGGTTCTAAATATAACAATCCAATAGTATTTGGACATGTTTAGGTCATAGATTTTACATTCACTTTTCATTTTATTTAAATCCTTTATTAATGAGGTAATCGATGCATCATCATGATGTCATAAATAAATTAACTATATAAAATCTAAAAATTATAACAAAAATACTATGATTTAGGAAATCACATTATATTTCCAATGAATATTTATAGTCAAAAATATGACTTGTATAACCCCATGTAAATTTTTTTTTAGTAAAACATTTCATGTTTCTGTAATTTTTACTTTTACATTAAATAAAAAAAAATTATGTCATTTTCCAACCAATGTGGCTCCATGGGGTCCCCAAGTTTCCCCATGGATTTTCCTGGTAGTACATGACACATCCAATGAGGGTAGGACATGTTTCTAGGTCATTTAATTTTATTAAAACATTATTCTTACCTAAAACAAACTAATTACCTCTAATCGCGATTAAAAATTTAATAAGTTACTATTCACCAAAAAAAATTATTTTAATCCCATTGAACCACATTTTAATTCTTAATGACAACCATGTGTGTCAGATTTTTGAAATTCAAAACATGAAGATGGAAAATTTTCATTTAAATGGAAAATCAATTTTTATAAGTACCACTTAGTGTTTTCACTAATCATCAAAAATTGAAGTTTTTCATGAAATTACCAAAAGTTCACCCTAAGCTATATATGATATTCCGAATTCAAAAATGATTTCTATTTTAAGAAATTCAAAATATATAAGTTTCATTAATTAATTTAATAAATAATTCCCGCTGTCAAAACCAATAGCATGTTTTTATGAAACAAAATGTATCAAAAGATTGACACTAGTTTAAGTCCGATTTCAAAGTGAAATTAATTTCAACGACAAATATTGGATTAAATAGTAAAAATATATTCTAATTTCACATTAAAACCAATTAAAAAGATAATCTAATCATATAAATAAATTATATTAAAAGATTTTTTGAATTAAAATAAAACATTTTTCACTATTCATTAAAAATTGAACTTTTTCAGAAAAATACCAAAAATTTACACAAAGTAAATTTTGATGACCCGATTCTAAAGAAGAAATTTTATTTTGTCAAATATAAAACATAAAATTTTCAAAAAGTGGATTTAAAAGAGGTTCTCCATCAAAAGGCGATTAATCTACCTTTTAAAGAATATTAGAATGTTATTCTTAAAATTGGATTCATTTGCATTTTTAATTGACTAACATTTATTGTAAAAAGTAAAAATATTTGACAAACATATATAATCATTTTTTGGTCAGTTCTATTCATTCCTGCCATTACAACTGCTAGGCGTTAACTACTATATAAAATAATATTATTTTATTATTAGAGTGCAATGTAAGATTCCCAAGAAACTCGTTGTTGCATATTGGGTACTCCATCGAGCATAGCATCCCTTTTAAAGTAATATTAACATTTTATTCACAAATATGGATAAATATAAAGATTTCATACTCTTTATTTACCTAGGGTGCTACATTAAAAGTATTATTAACTTTTAAAAGAACCATAATAATTTTTATGATATCATATATGATTCAATTATGACTTTATATTATCTGTTTATGTGACAATTCCATGTTAAATCAGCTTTTTGAGTAAAATCGTTTCATTTATCATCCGTGTTTTGACTTGTAATTGTTAATATGATTACCTAGATCATGATTACTTAATTCCAGAATATAAAAAGTGATTTATATATAATATATATTCAGAATATACATATATATAAGGGAATGATAAATGGAACGAAATACAACGTTCATGGAGATGGTAGGTCGTACGTATGCAAGAACGCTGTTTTTTGTTTCCTTATTTAATTGAATGGAATTAAGTAGATGAAATATATATATATAGATATATATATATATATAAATCTAGTAGCATTATTATGTCATATATTTCATGATTACTTATTATATATACTTCATAATCATTCTGGAATTGTTAACATGGAAAATAAATCTTATCGCGTCGTGGAGACGGTAATCCGTACGTATGCACATGCGATGATATCATTCCCATATTTATTGAATGGTATTTGAGTGGATGAAATAATATCACATAATTAGTATGATGTTATAATAATCATATATAGTTTTTCATTACACCGTTATACCCATCCACGTTTGGTGGTGGTGGAAAAACTGATTACACCATGACGTGGAGACGATATTCCGTATGTACGCACGCGCGATGATTTCGTCTTCCATAGGATGGATAGAAGGTGAAATAGGGCTGTTTGATAATTTTAATAACATATCAGTATATAATTAATACTGATTGTATTACTTTATAATGAAACTACTAAAGAAGAGGAAGTATAAGAAGAAAGAAACTTGAAAGAGTCGGTAGAAGAGATTACCTTTTCCTCGACACAGCTCCTTTAAACTTCACATTAAGGCACTAGAGTTGGTCTTTTGAGAATACAAGAACGTATATGATATAACTAGAGAGGTTGAGAAGAGTAAATGAAGTAGTTTTCTGAGTTTCAAGTCTCCAATAGGTGTAAAGAGAAGAGGGAGGAGGTTCCCTTTTATAAGGGAGGAGATGCGCACATTCGAAAAAACATAAAGTTTTATTTTATAATAAAGTCATATTTGGTTTATAATAGCTCATAATTTATTTTTTTTAAATATAATGTGGGGATGGATCGAAATAATCTAAAATAATAGGTTTTAGACAAGTTTAGCTTACTATTTTAACCATATCATTTAGATTTAACTCTATGTTTAATAATTTATCTTTTACCATGTCTTCTTGTGTTCTTACACAATATGACTAATAAAAATACTATAACAAGCCAAACGAATCCCAAGACGTTCATTATTAATATATATAACCTTATCTATGTTTTTTGGATGATCCTTATATTTTTAGAAATAAAATAACAATTAACAATATAATATTTGTTTTAAAAACTATTTTATGTATATTTTGACACTATTTGGTAAATGATTTTTTTGAAAATCATAACTGCATGATTATTTTGAAAAACAATAATTAAATCAATACTAAAATGTCATTTTAACATATAAAATTATTTTAATTCCTAAAAAGTCTCAAATTACATTTATTTGGGTATTTATAACATCAATTATGTTAATATTTCATTAATAAGGTAATTACTACATCATCATTGTGTCAGAAATAAATTAAATTATTTAATGTATAAAAATTATAAATAAAATACCGTTATGTAGGAAACGTGTTTATCCTTCTAATTAATATTTAGAGTCGAATTTATCTTTTGTAAAACCCTATATTAAAAATGTTTTAGTTATTAAACATTGATTTTAACTATTTTAACTCTTCTTTAATTAAAATAATAATAAGTGTCCTAATCTAATCCAAGTGGTTCTAAATGGTCATATTTTACTCTTAAGGTTGTTTTTGGTCAAATAAAATTTATCCAATAGAATTAAGACATGTTTTAGGGTAATAATAATATCATTTTTACCCTTAATTACCATATTTACTTTTAACCGTGGTAATTAAAAGTTAAAAGTTACTGTTCACAAAAAATTATTTTTATCTTATTAAAGAACATTTTACTCCTTGATATTTATTGTGTCTCTCAGATTTTAAAAATTCAACTCACAGAGGCGGTAATATTATGTTTTATGTACAACTGCAAATGCTCATAGAAGGTGGGTAAAAGACGGTGAAAAGTTCAATAATTTTTTTAATATATCTAAAATTATTATAAAATAAAGCCAAAGAAATAAATTGAAATTATATAAGTATTATGTATCTATTTTGACCTAATATAAATATAAATTAAATAAATTATTATTTAAATAAAAAGTCTGTTTTAACAAATAACTCAGTATTTTCACTATTCATCAAAAATTGAATGTTTTCCAAAAAATGCCAAAATTTCACCATAGGCAAAATTCGATATTTAGAATCAAAAAATGAAGTCCATTTTGAATGATAAAATTTATAAAATTTTAAAAATTTTGTATTACTATTCATAACTACTAGTATATATAATATTTTAATAACATATCGTTTTTTAGTGAAACGTGGTATTGCGTACTACACATGCTATCGTGGAAGGTTGTGATTGCATGAAATGAGAGCCAAGTCAGGGTAGCATGTAGTTCATGATTATTTTATTATTTCTCTTAATATAATCAAACCATTTATTATTTATACATTTAATATATATATATATATATATACACACCAATGTTGCGTAGAATAAATTATATCAAATGAACTTGAAATTGTGTGTATCACGATCCAAGAATAGTGTTGCGTATACTGCAAGCTAATATGGTGTGGCGTATAGCACATGATCATCTTGGTGTAGCATAAAACAAAAGCCATCAAATAAATTAAAAATAATTCTTCTCATAAAATCTCGAGGTGTTACATTTTACCCCCTTAAAATGAATTTCTCCCTTGAAATTAGTTGGGGTTATAAATTGTTTACTACTTGAAAGTTTCATTCATAGAAACCCACATCGTAAGAAGGAATACTAAAATGAAATTTTAAAAACTAATGTATGAAAAGTAATGGTTACCCAAATTAACTCATCACTGGGTTTCCACATAGGAGAACATAGGTGAAAATATTAACATGGAAGAGAAATATAACCATCATCTTCTGATGAAGAGTTGTAGAGGACATGTCTATGAAAAATCCAATAATCATAAATCCATAAATTTTTGATGATCTAAGGTACAATCTGATTCAATAGATATGAGGGCACAAGGAAAACATTTTTGGTTTTCAAGATCATTTCCAAAATGTTGAATAATTTTTGAATTAAAAGAAATACATACTTGATTTTGGAAAAATCGTACCATTTCTCGTGCCTTCCACAATTTCCACTTCACCTCTTACAAAAATGAAGTTGAATTTTTCTTTTGCAAAGTGTTAGCGGATCATGCGACAAAATGATAGGTCATTCCATCTAACTCAAACATAAGGATAGAAAAATTTATATACATAAGTCCATCTATGGTGAGATTAATCATATATGTTTACAAAAATGGACTTATATTTCATCTATCATACCGCTTAATAAAATAAAACTATTTTATACAAACCAGGGACATCTTTTAAGTCATAGGTAGGCGATAAAGTCTTGTTGCACATCGATTGTGGGTTCGATTCCCACAACCATTTCCGACGTGATGAGATGTCTACCATCCTGCAGGTTTTCCCTTTTTAAAAAACTACACTATTATAACATTCCAGAAATAATATCGAAAAAAGTTCTATACATAAAGAACGCAATCTAATGTCCAACATAATCAATTTCAAATCATTAGGCATATCTAAAATACCTATGTCCAATCTCATAGTATAAAAAAGTGATTACTTGAATGGTGACATAACAAGGACATGAATACCATCATTTATCCCCCATATATCATAAGATATATCTTGTTGGTCACATTCCAAACCTGTGAATACCTTAATCATGTATTCTTTTGAAACATTAATTACCATAGAACCTTAGTGAAAACATGGGTACTGTCAAAAGTTTACTCTTTCCACTTACCAAAATCTCAAAATTTCTATATACTCAATCAATGATGTCACTTTGTCCTTATATCAGTCATGTGCTAATTTATACTATCAAACATTTCATTATCTCCTTATCGATTCTTTATGAACATATTAGGTGCTTTCCAAAAATATCTGAATAACAATTCATGGTTACCGGTACCATTCTACATATACTTTCAAATACATAAGGAAAAAAAAGTTTAACAGTCCTTAGAGGTGTCATTATTCAATAGTACCATTAAATTACTTATACAACATTACACTTGATAAACATGTAATCATTGCACTACCTTCTTAAACAATTGACTAATCTTGAACAATTATTTTATCTCACATATCATTTGTAGTCTCTTCATAATCATCAACATAAATACTACCCATATGACCATGTTGATTCTCTTCATGATACTTTCCCTTAGGTAATTGGTTTGCATAATGCTCGTACATTCCACATTAAAAACATTTATCCATTGTTTATGTCATAGAAATATCATTATCCTTGTCCACGATGTTAACTGATCCTTTTCCATTACAATTACTAGCTTTGTGTCCTTCTTTTCTACACCCAAAGCGTCATCATGTTCCTTTGAATCATTCTCCATGATGCCTCTTCCCACGTGATTTACATGAGAGAAATTGAACTTTATTTCCTATAGGCTCATCATGAAACTCCATCTTTCTCTTATTATCTGAGTCAAGAGAATTTCCAAAGATGAGATTATTGATCATATTATGAGATTTCTAATTAGGCACAATAACGATATTTGGACCTCCAAATCCAATTTCATTTGGTTTCTCATGAAGAATATCATTCCATTGTCTATCATACCCTCTATTGTCGTGAATATTTCTGTTTCCAGCCATTTGCTAAAACCCAAAAAAAATAGTGTGATAGGAAAAAATCATAATCAAGTGGGAGTACCTTCAATATCTAAGATCATAGGTTTAATTCTAATATCATTACCATAATTCTTGGACTAAAACCTATACTAATAATTATCCTTACAGAGATCCCTAGACATTCCATAGAAATATCTCTAGGGATCTCACTAATGTTTTTGCATCCTAGTTTCCAAAGATTGATTAACCTTTCCTCTGATACCAACTATAGAGACCCAAAGAATGACGTACATAGAAAAGAAATTAATTTTGTGGAATATCTCATACATTACAAAAATATATGAAAAAGGACCGTAATAGTTTAGTGTCATTGGAACATGGAACATAATCATCTAATCATGGTTAATGATCTTCATAATCTCCCATTAAGATCTTCCCCTTCTGTTTTAATATCTAAAATCTTTCTTTATATCTTGGGGAAAGGAAACATATAAAGGGTGAGCTCAAATGCTCAGTAAGGGTAAGCATGGAGAAAATAAAACAAACCATATACATTTGAACATAAAAACATGAACGTAATGTTTAAACATCGAAATATTGAGAAATGACATAATACATGGAAGTACGTAAGGCATAGATCATAATGGAACATAAATCAAGATAAAATAGCATGGGAATAAAACATATAATTGTGGAAACCATTAAGAACAAATTATGATTTCCATTGTAGCCAAGCCACTACTGCTAAGACCATCTTAGTGGACAAAGTCCCTTTCTGAATCAAGATCACGTCTCATTTCAGTCCTGTAACACGGAATAGGATTAACTTACCATTCCATCAATGTCTATCTCAGGAGATATATATATTTACCCAATGAATTTTAGGGAGATATATGTCCCACCCATCTCATAATGAAATCAATCTTACTTATTCCACAACATGAACATAAATCATTCATCATTACCCAAAGTATAAAATGGGTTTCATAAACATCATCACATCAGAACATAATCCATATGAAAAAGTGGATATCATTTCATCATATGAAAAGTGAAATAATGTAAATAATAGAGACATTATAATTGAAACATACACATATAAAATAATGTCATCTTAGATGGAAAATGGTTTTGATAATGTAGTTGAAATTAATTCTCAAGGAAAATATCCATTCTTCTTCAAAATCATTTTCTTTTCACAAAATGCCCTGAAAATTAAAAAAGAAAATGATTTTTTTGAAAATAGTCATGAAACATTGTATAGTAATATTAATGAAAACAAGGCGTTTTAAAACCGTAAAAATCCATTCATTCCGTATAAGTTAAAAAAACATTCTTCTCGTACTTTTACCGAAAATGTCAAAAAGTACCTCGTATGGTAAACAAAAGAAATATTCCTTCCCTATGATGTGGTAAAAGAAAAAATGGGTAAAATGACTTTAAACATTCATGGAATAAATGTAAAAATTTTAAGAAATTTGTTTGAGAACATATGGACATGTAAAATAAACATAACCCCAGTAAATACTTTCTAATAAACAATCTTGGATTAGAATGAGATTGGAATAATTATCCCTTGACTTATGTCCAATTTCATTTGTGTGTGTGCGAGACTCATGTATACTGGGTTTAAAAATATTATTAACTTGCAACAAAACCATATTAATATTAATGATATCATATATTATTCACTTACGACTTTATATTATTGGTTCATTTGTCAATTCCATGTTAAAGCAGCGTTTTGGGTAAAATTGTTTCATTTATCATCTGTGTTTTCACTTGTAATTATTAATATGATTACATAGATCATGATTACATAATTATAGAATATAAAAAATGATTTATATATAATATATATTCAGAATAAACATATATATATTGGATCGATAAATGAAAAGAAATACATCATTCATGGAGACGGTAGGTCGTACGTACGCATGGACGCTGTTTTTCGTTTCCTTATTGAAATAATGGAATTAAGTAGATTACATACATACATACATATATATATATATATCTCTGTGTGTGTGTGTGTCTAAATCCAGTAGAATTATTATGTCATTTATTTCATGATTACTTATTATTTATACTTTATAATCATTATTGAATTGTTAAAATGGAAAATGAATCTCATCACGTCATTGAGACAATAATCCGTACGTACACACGAGTGATGATATCATTCCCATATTTATTAAATGGTATTGGAGTGGATTATTTAATATAATAGAATCAGTATGATGTTATAATAATCATATATATTTATTCTTTACACCATTATACCCATCCAAGTAAGGTGGTGGTGGAAAAATTGATTACACCACGGCATGGAGACGGTATTCCCTACGTACGCACGCGCGGTGATTTCGTTTTCCATAGGTTGGATAAAAGGTGAAATAGGGTTTTTTGATATTTATATTAACATATAAATATATAAGTAATACTTATGTTATTACTTTATAATGAAACAACTAAAGAATAGGAAGTAGAAGAAGAAATAAACTTGAATGAGTCGGTAGAAGAGATTACCTCTTCCACGACGCACCTATTTTAAACATCTTCTTAGGGAACTAGAGAAGTATTTTGAGAAGAAAAAAACCTCTATTATATAACTAGTGAGATAGAGATGTTTAATTGGCTGGGGTTGGCCAAAATTCAGTGATCAAATGGGTGTAAAGAGAAGAGGGAGGAGGTGCCTTTTTATAAGGGACAAGAGGGGCACCTTCGAAAAAACATAAAATATTATTTTATAATAAATTCATATTCGGTTTATAATAGCTCAAAATTGATTTATTTCGATAATAAAGTGGGGATGGGTCGAAATCCTCTCATCCAATAGGTTTTATACAATTTTTGGTTACTATTTTAACCTTATCATTTATATTTAACTCTAAGTTAAATAATTTAACTTTTACCATGTCTTCTTGTTTTCATACACAATATGGATAATAAATATACTATAACATTCCAAAACTAACCCCAAGTGGTTAACTATGAATATATATAACCTTATCTATGTCATTTGGATAAATATTAAATTTTTAGGATGAAAATAAAAATTAATAATATAATATTTTAAAAAAACTATTTTATGTCAATTTTGACACTATTTGGTAATTGATTTTTGTGAAACTCATAATAGAATTATTAGTTCAAATAATGTTAATTAAATAAAAACTGACATGTTATATTAACCTATACAATTAGTTTTATTCGTATAATGTCTCAAATTACATTTATTTCGGTATTTATAACATCAATTATGTTAATATTTCATTAATAAGGTAATTACTACATCATCATATTGTCATAAATAAATTAAATCATTTGATGTCTAAAAATTATAAATAAAATACCATTATGTAGGAAATATTTTTAACTTTATAATTAATAATTATAGTTGATTTTATCTTTTGTATATCCCTGTATTAAAAATGTTTTAGTTATTAAACTTTGATTTTAACTATTTTAACTCTTCTTTAAATAAAATAATAATAAGTGTCCTAACCTAATCCATGTGGACCTAAATGGTCATATTTTATTCCTAAGGTTGTTTTTGGTCGAATTATGCTTATCCAATAGAATTAGGACATGCTTTATAGTAATAATAATATCATTTTTACCCTTAATTACTATATTTACTTTTAGCTGTGGTAAAAAACGTAAAAAGTTACTATTCAACAAAAATTATTTTTATCTAATTGAACCACATTTTTCTCATTTATATTAATTGTGTCTCTCGTATTTTCAAAATAAAACTCATAGAAGCGGTAAAATTATGTTTTATGTACAATTGCAAATGGTCCTGGGAGGTGCGTAAAAGGCGGTGAAAAGTTAATTAAATTTGTTATATTTCTAAAATTATTATAAAAGGACTCTAATTAATTAAATTAAACTTATAGAAGTATTATTTATCTATTTTGACATAAAATAAATATAAATTAAATAAATTATTATTTAAATAAAAGGTTTGTTTTAACCAATATCTCAGTGTTTTCACTATTCATCAAAAATTGAATGTTTTTATAAAAATACAAAATTTCACCCTAGGCTAATTTCAATATTTAGAATCCAAAAATGAAGTACATTTTGAAAGGTAAAATTTATAAAATTTTAAAAAATGGGTATTACAATTAATAACAGCTAGTTTATATAATATTTTAATTAAATATCGTTGTTTACTGAAACCCGGTATTGCGTACTACACACGCTATCATGGAAGGTCGCGATTGCGTGTAATGGAAGCCAAGACAGTGTTGCTTGTAGTGCAAGATTTTTTGGTGTTTCATATAATAGAATCCAACCATATATCATTTATACACATAATATATATATATATATATATATATTTATATATGCACTCAATGTTTCTTAGGATAAGATCTATCATACGAATTTGAAATTGTATGTAACACTATCCAAGAATAGAGCTAAATATACTACAAGATAATATGGTGTGGCGTATAGTGAAAGATAATCTTGGTGTAGCATACAACACAAGACATCAGATAAATTAAAAAGAATACTTCTAATAAAATCTTCGGGTGTTAGAGTTTGTATATATTTTATTTCATTGTACTGTAATTGATCAAGAAGGTTTGTATAATAGTTTCTACATGAGATATAACGCATCATTAGTAGATATGGATGACATATGAGTCATTGAAGAAGCATGAAACTATTATTAGAGTGGAAAATGAGAAATATTCTGTCAACATGTACATTTCAGTTATTCTGACTAGTGGGAAATGTATTATTCTTATGGGAAATCCAATGAGAGTGATGTGTTTGACATTGTTCGATATGTGATATTTAATGTATGATTCTGGACTATCTATCAAGAGGGATATTCTCAACACTGTTCAGTATGTACATGGGATATCCCTATAGAATAAAATGAGTTGTAAATTATTTTGATCTATTCAAATGAAGTGATATGCCAAGAATATTCCCAATGTTCCATATATAATTATGCTAAAGTGACATGTTTCATTCAGAATGGTGTCGAATTAGGTAGAGCCAGTTTCTAATACGCAACATGTATGTAGAACTCATTTTATATATTTTTGTTCTGTTTATACCTTTTTTATATTCACGTAATATACATGAATATTTTTTTAAATATTGTTTAGGGATGTTGGTTGTTACCTGGTGTGGCTTTTATGGAAACCCTACATGGTAATTTTAGTGTTCTTGTAGAGTTTGTGGCTAGTGACCTGTTGATGATAAAATTCCCTATGGTGGATGGTTTTGAACTTCTAGTTGTATGATGTATTCATTGGTGGATGAAATTTAATTTATATGTTACCAACAACCTTTATTTACTATCTTTACCAATATAAGGGCTCATTTTTTATTTATATTATTATATCATATATTATATCTATTGTTTTCCACATGTACACTTATTATTTATTTCATTTACTTATTTATGTTATTATTTATCATCACCATGATATGATATAGAGGGTATTTTCTCCCAATGGTTCCACTCGAGACCTTCATTTTTAGTCATAAGCATCTGTTGTACATGGATGAATGTTGTAGGTCAGGTTAGATTTTAGCTCAAAACAAAACCACTATGTCTTATATAAAATTCCACATGACCACAAATACACCTCCTAGTAAGAACAAGGTTGAATACAAGAAGTAAAGGTCTCAAGTGGAACCATAGAGAGACTCTACCTTCCATATCATATTCTCATATTGATAATAAACTATAAAAATTAATAAACAATAAAGATAAAATTTTAAACTAAATAAATGGAATAAAAATTATGTCCCTTAAAGGGTAAAATTGTCTAGACTATAGGTATTATATAATTCAATGAGAGTTACATAAACAATTATTGGTCAAGACATTTAGTGTAACATCCTAGGTGAATAAAGAATACGACTTATTTCATATTTATTAATATTTGTGAATTAAATAATATTTTTTCGTTAAAGGGGTTTCTATGTTTGATAGCGTACCCGATACGCAAAAACAAGAATTTTTTTTAAATCTTACGTTGCACAATAATAATAAAATATTATTATTTTAAATGGAAGTTAACTACTAGACATTTTATTTATGGGAATGAACAAAACTAACTGAAATGTTATTATACATGTTTGTTAGATTAATTTACTTTTATCCAATAAAAGTTAGAGGCTTAAAATGTGAATGAATCTAATTTTAAACATAATTTACATTAAAATGCCTATTTACCACCTTTTAAGGGAGAACCCTCATTATATATAGATTTTGTCACATTAATACATTCTAATTGACCAAATTAAATCTATCTTTATAAAGGGGACATCAAAATTTACTTTGTGTGAATTTTTTAGATTTTTTCGATAAAGATCATTTTTAAATGAATAGTGAAAATATTGTATTTTAATTCAAAAATATGTTTTAATATGATTTATTTATATGGTTATATTATCTTTTTAATTGGTTTTAAAGTGTAATTAGAATATATTTTTACCATTTAATCCAATGTTTTTCATTGGAATTATCTTCACTTTGAAATTGTACATAAACAAGTGTCGATCTTTTGATAGTTATTGTTTGTTAAAAACACGCTATTTGTTTTGTCAACGGGAATTAATGTTAAAATTAATTAATGAAACTATTATGTTTTTAAATTGGCCAAGTAAACATCATTTTTTAATTTGTAATATCAAATAAATCTTAGGTGTAATTTTTGGAATTAATCTGAAAAACTACAATTTTTGATTAATATTGAAACCACTTAGTAGTAGTTAAAAAACTGACTTTTTGATTTAAATTAAATTTTACTACTTCTGTGAATTGAATTTCGAAAATCTGACATACATTGTTGTTATCAAGATGTAAAATGTGGTTCAATAAGATGAAAATAATTTTTGTTGAATAGTAACTTTTGACTTTTATTTGCTGCGGTTAAAGATAAATAAAGTAATTCAAGGTAAATAGAATATTATAATAATTCAAAATTGCCGTAAAACAAGTCCAACCATTATTTGTTGAGTGATTTACGACCATGGTCATAATTGGGTCTATTTTGGACCCCATTGAGCCACTTGGGAGTGATAATGACAATTTGGATTTATTAAATTGTTATAAAGGAAAAATAGACACATAAAAAAATCTTTTAGTAATTAATTTTTATATGGTGTTATATATGTAAGAGTTTTGACTATATATATTAATTGGAAATATAATAATATTTCCTACATCATGGTATTTTTTCTATAATTTATAAAAATCATATAAATTAAATTATTTATGACACAATAATGATGTAGTATTTACCTCATTAATAAATGATTTAAATAAATAAGATTATAATGATTAAAATATTATCCCAAACATATCCAATTATTATTTTATGATATTATCTCGAATATTAGTCACCTTATCTTCTACCTTAATGATTTTTGGGCCTTTTGAAACTGAATATCATTATATAATAAAATAATATTTTCAGACTTTCTTAAAGTGGCCCTCCTCCCCCTTATAAAAGGAGACCAATTATTACCAATACATCATACCTTTCAAGCCATTTGGCTCGTCCAAAATCTACCAAATTAATCTCCCTACATCCCTATCCTGACCCTAGAAGCATTAACTTAAGCATAATGCACTTCATGAAGTCCTTTGGTTCAATCCAATGGGACAGAGGCAAATTAGAGGTAACAGTTTCTCTTAAATTGTTTTCTTGTATTTTACTTCTCCAACTCCTAAACTATTATTATTCCATTCTTTTGTAACAACAACAGTATCCCAAATATAATATGATATTTTTCTGAGAATGATTCGAACAACAGTTACACACACCTCCGTCTAATGGGTCAAGAACATAAAGTTTCTGTGGATGGCAAACTAACGCCTCACGAAACGATGATTGTTCAACTATCTCCAACCGCCTCTCATGGTGGCCATTATAATGGAACTATATTTATATATGATATATATTATGTTTATGTTTTCTTTAGGCTTATGTATTTTCCATTTATAGCACTCCTTTATGGTTTCCATTGTGGGTAAATACGATAATCTCATTTGAGAAAGTGCGGACTACCGCCCCCTCAAAGTGATGTGACTCATTAATGCCTTATGTGGGATGTATAAAGGATAGATTTAATGATATTATATATGAATTTATACTATAATTATAATATAAATTTGTATAATTATGTTTAAATTCCTTTAAAATATGAAATATAAATGAAAGTAGCTTTCATGCGTACTTACGACTTACAGTTTCTATGAACGGTGCATTTCATTTCGTACCACCATATGTTATGTACAATTATAAATACAAGTATATGCTGGATATATATGATATATATGATATATAAATAACTATTATCATTTTGGATATAATAAATATTTGACCACATGAAAAAAATGTAATTATAAGAAATCCATTTTTTACTCAAGTTCCAAATATCAACAAAACAGTAGTTATTAACTTAAATGGTTACGTAATGTTTATAACATGGTAATAAGTGATATAAATAGAATAATAAACCTTAAAAAGGTTATTAAGCATGTATAAATTAAAATTAGTTTATTATTAATGATATTAATGAACGATCGAGTCAAGTCGGACTCGAGGTAAGGGATTTTCTTATCTCACTTTTAATTCCGTGAGATCTCCATTGTTCGCCACTTAATTATTGCATGTGGTGTATTGTGTACTACCATTTGATATATATTACCATGATTATCAATATATTCATGGTATACTGGGATTAATTTTTTGGTTATCAATTATTGGTCATACTATTCAATTGATTACAACGTGGTAAAGGGTTTCATCTCACATTTTATTCCCATGAGATTCATGATATACATACCACTATTTACATTTGTGTGGTGTATGTACTGCCCACAATTGTACTATTTTTGTAATATACATTCATTTATGAGTATTTTAATCTTTTTTGTATGATACTTATTTCATGTGGCGTAGGTTTGTTATGTTACAAAATTGGTAAGGGAACCATTCACCCTCCTCTTTTTAAAAGGCTTCTTTTTGTTATGTCTTTTAAATTACATCTTACAATTTTGGGATATGTTCTTCTATATCCCTGTCGATGTAAAAATTATTTTCAAGTGATGATATACCCTTTTTTCACATGAATTCATTTTTTGAATTTTAAAGTGACGTCGTAAGGCTGTGGAATTTTTAGAAGGGAACTTTTTAACCCAATTTCGATTCTTTGGGTTCAACTTTTACATATTTAATATGTCATCCTACGAATATGTGTGAATTAACTATGATTTTTTTCAATTAATATCCACTTATATTGAGTATATTTATATTTTTCACACATAATTATGAGATTGATTTATCCTTAATTTAAGGATACCATCTTTATAAGGGATTTATTCTCGATTTCCATTTTCATTGAGACTTCATAGTTATTATGCACCAATTCACTCTTATATGGTGTATATACTGTTCTTTGACATATTATATCATGAAGCCCATTATTCTCATGATATTAGTTTGTTTTTATTAAATTTTATTCCTCATTTATTTGTATTCAAGCATCTCCCTTTTTGTTGAAAAACTCTTTAACAAAAATATCATTTTAAATGTTTTAATGTTTTATTATTCTAAATATTTCTCATTAATTTAAATTTTTTAAAAATGGGTTTTAGGATTTACATATATGGAAACAAATGTTTTCAAATGATAATTCATTTAAAATCATCAAAGTGTAATGAGACATTTTGATTCAAAAATATATTTTTAATTGGTTTTGAAAATGATTTGATAAAGCATTTTTATTTCAATATCTTGATTTGTTATATTAGAATGTGGAAATGTTATCTTCCCTTTATACATGTGTTATCTGTTATGATTATGTCATGGTTATTGGGAATTTTTTACGTATATGGGTGGTTCCATGATAAACCGAGGGCGGGTGAGCCCAAGATAGCTCTCCAATGCATTTGGTAACATGAAGGAGGTATACATGATGTTTCTCCTAAGATATTTAGGGAACATATTGTGATGGGTATTCCAAGTGTAACTCCCTTTGTAGCTGTGATATCTAAAATTTATGTTTGACATGGATTCCAGAAGTAACCTTTATGATTTATGATTTCTATGTGTTATTCATAAATATTATGATTTCGTAAGGTATGTTATGATTGAAAATATAGTTTCATTGATTTGTATTTATTGATTGGATAATGTATTCCTTCTTATTTTATAACCCTTACTGATCTTTTTTCCCAATCCATGTTTTTGAAATGTTTTCCACAAGACCTAAAGATGAACAGGGTCATGGATGTGATCAATGAAAAGTCATGCTATCTGAAACATGGAACTAAAAATGTTTCTTTTTATGTGTTTTTATTTAATGAAAAAAATGGATACTGAGTAGTAGTGTCTACATGTAATATTCAATTTGTAATGTAATTGTTATGACCAATTCTCTAACACTCTTAACCTAAAAAGATCTTCATTGTGAATTATTCATTAAATTCAAGATTATGTAAGGTTTAATCTTGAGTCCTTTTATCTAGTCCCAAATATCCTAAATCTTAATTTAATATCACAAATTGTTGTAAATAGAAATTAAATGATTTCAAAATCTTCTTCCTCTAATACCATTTTTCATTCTATGATAGGGAATATATATAATGTTTTTACTAATTTGTAGTGGTTTTTAATATAGAATTAATAATTGAATATGTGGTTTTATTTTTTTATCCTTTTATATTTACCCAAATGATGTCAGAATGCAATGATTATAAACCCCTATTGTGGAATAAAAAAAATTTTATTGAAAAATGTGTTAATATTAAAATCAAAATTATTATAGTCTGGTGTAGTGGTTCTTTGATCTAAAAAGTTATTGATAACATGAAGTGTAATGGGGATGATATTTGTATCATCATCAATTTTAAATGATATTAAAACCAAATATTGTATATAAACTCAAAAATTAAGGTTTAATTTTTTATTTTTAAAAAATTTGTGTTTATTATTACAATAAAAATGGGCAAAATCTCTATTATAATTTTAATATATTATAAGTAATATTTTTGGAGTCATTCCCTAAGTCAACATATGATTTTTTGGCCCATAGAGCTTCGATGTTGATAATATACAAATATTTCATATTTTTTATTCATCCACATGTGAATTTTTTTTATATATGATATAACTCCCATGAAATGAAATGCATGAAAAATATGATAACACTCTTAGATATAGAATGTGTGGTTTACCCATGGCGGTGTATAATTTTTTTTTGTTTCTAGTGTTTGTGTAACACCCGAGACTATTATTTATATAAATCATCAAAGGAATCTTTTTCTACACACAACACTTGCTTGTCTTGCTTTACACGAAATCGCGAGCTTCCTCTATAGCTTGCGTCGTACGCAATACCGAGTTTCACTAAACAACGATATACTATTAAAATATTATTAAAACTAGCCATTATGAATTGTAATAACCACTTTTTGAAATTTTAGAAATTTTATTTTTCAAAATGGACTTCATTTTTGGATTCGTAATATCAAAATTATCCTAGGGTGAAAATTTGGTATTTTTCTGAAGACTTTCAATTTTGATGAATAGTGAAACCACTAAGTGGTAGTTAAAAAAACTGAATTTTTCATAAAAAATAATTTTACCACTTTTGTGAGTGTAATTTCGAAAATCCGAGAGACATGGTTAACATCAAGGAATAAAATGTGGTTCAATGAGATGAAAATAATTTTTGGTGAATAGTAACTTTTTACTTTTTTTTACCACGGTTAAATGTAAATAGGGTAATTAAGGGTAAAAATGATATCATTATTACCCTAACACATGTAATAATTATATTGTACAAGTTTAATTCGACCAAAAACAATATTAGGAATACAATATGACCATTAAGGTCCACTTGGATTAGATTAGGACATTTATTATTAATTTATTTAAAGAAGGGTTAAAATAGTTAAAATCAAAGTTTAATAAATAAATCATTTTTAATATGGGGTTAAACATAAGATAAATTCGACTATAAATATTCATTAGAAAGATAAAAATATTTCCTACGTAATGGTATTTTAGTTGTAATTTTCAGACTTTATATAATTTAATTTATTTATGACACAACGATGATGCAGTAATTATCTTATTAATGAAATATTGACATAATTGATGTCATAAATACCTGAATAAATATAATTTGATACTTTTTATGAATTCCACTAATTTTTTAGGTTACTATGACATGTTAGTATTGATATAATTAACTGTTTTTTAAATTATCATTCTGTTATTATTTTAAAAAAAAAATCAATTACTAAATAGTGTCAAAATTGACATAAAATAGTTTTTAAAAAAAAATATTATATTATTAATTGTTATTTTATTCCTAAAAATCTATGGTTCTTCCATATGACTTATATAAGGTTATAAATATTAATAATAAACAACTTGGGGTTCGTTTGGCTTGATATAGTATGTTTAGTAACCTTATAGTATAAGAAAACAAGAAGACATGGTAAAAGTAAAATTATATAACTTAATGTTAAATATACATTATAAGGTTAAAATAGGAACCTAAACTTGTCTAAATTCTATTGGATGAGAGGCTTTCGACCCATACCCACCTTAGCCTCGAAATAAATCAATTTGGATCTATTTAAAACCGAACATGACTTTATAATAAAATAATATTTTTTGTTATTCCAAAGGTGCCCCTCTCCTCCCATATAAAAGGGCACCTCATCCCTCTCTTCCTAACACCACATTGAGCCTTCATGCTCGGCCAAACCCTGCCAAATTCTCCTCTAAACTTCCCTAGATACATCCTAGAGGTCCTGGTATTCTTCAAAGTCCAATTTTATTTCCCTAAAAGAAGGTCTCAAAGAAGCATTTCAAAGAAGATGTAATGTCCGTTACCGATTCATTCATCTTTATTTCTTATTCCACTTCTTCCTATTTAGTTGTTTAATTATTATGTAATCACATAAGTATGAATCATATAATGATATGTTATTATACGTATTAACCATCCCTATTTCACCATCTATCCATCATACGGAAAAAGAAATCACCGCGCGTGCGTACGTACGGAATACCGTCTCCACGTCGTGGTGTAATCTATTTTCCACCACCACCATACTTGGATGGGTATAATGGAGTAAATAATGACTATATATGAATATTATAAAGTGATATTGATTCTGAAATAGCATACATACACTCCAATACAATTCCACGATCATGGGAACGATATCATCGCTCGTGCGTACGTACGGAATACCGTCTCCATGATGTGATGTGATTCGTTCTACATAATATTCATTGCATAGTGATTATATAAATGAATTGAATGAATAAATATGATATATAGTACATTAGTACCATTCTGGAAATGATGTATCTATAACCTAAAGAGAAGAATAAGAATTTATTCAACAAAACACGCATAAGAACAAAATGTTATAAACACCCGAATAACAAGTATCAATGAAATATTACTACCTTGAAACTATGAATATGACCATATATGATATCATAACAATAATTATGATTCTGTAATAAGTCAATAGCATTATTTAAATCATTATACAGGAGGTTCAGACACTTACGAGGCAAATCGAACCTTAGGTAAGGGAAATATCACAATCTCATTTTTATCCAAGATTGTTTGTACTTTGGTATTTACTGGGGTGTATTTTATCATCCACATCCATGTTTCCTTAATATGTGATATTAATATACTTCTACAATAGTTAATATCCAATTTTACCCTTCGGTGAGTTTTTAGTAAAAGATATGAATGGAATCTTTTGTCATTTTTCCTACAAAGTACTTTTTTACTTTTCCGACAAAAGTACGAGAAGAATGTTTTTTCTAACTTATATGACATGAATGGATTTTTAAATCATTATTTCCAAGAAGCTTCCTTTACAAGGTTTCAAGTTTATTTTTAATCAACTTCTTTTACTTTAAATTTGTATTACATGTTAATAAAGGAAAAATGTTTTTGAAGTATAAAGGATATTTTCCTCAAGAATGGAGTTCAAGTGTTTTATAAAAATTATTTTCCATCTACAATAATAAAGGGTTCTGTTTATATCCCTATTATTACATGGATTTGATAAGGTTGTGATGGAGTTATTTTTATTATTTCTTTTATCTTATATGAATTTTTTTATGATGTCACGATGTTTAAGATTCCCATTTTTATTACATGGGTTATGCTATGATGTATGGTTTATGATTTTGTGGCACACATAATAATGGTATCATTATGAGATGGTCGAGACCTATATCTCCCTCCAATGCATTGGGTAAAGATTTTATATCTCATGAGATAGACAAGGCTGGAACGGTAGGTTATACCGGTTCAGTGAAACAAGACTGAAACGAGGAGTGAACTCGGTTCCGAAATGGACTTGGTCCACTAAGATGGTCTTGGAAATGAGTCTTGACTAATAAGAAATGATTCCCTATGATTATGTGTGTATTCCACAATGTTTCATGTTTAATGTCATGATTATTGAGATTACTTATCACTACTATGATTTATCCGATTTTATGAAATTATGCTCTCCTTTGCAGGTTACTATTTCCAAAAGATATGTTCTTATGAATATGATGTGATTGATATTTCTTTTGTTTATCCTTACTGAGCATTTGAGCTCACCCTTTTGTATGTTTTCATTCCCCAGGTCAGGAAGAAAGTTATTAAGTAAGATAAGCCAAAAGGGACTATAGATATGATGAAATAAATGGGGGAAAGTGTAGAAGCTTTATGAACCAGTTGTTTTTGTTTCCCAGTTTTCTAAAGACACAATACCTATACGGTCCTTTCATGGTTTTGTTATATGTTGTAATAAGTATGATTCAATTTCAAAGTAATAACAATGTATGTAAAGTATGGGTCGTTATAGTTGGTATCAGAGGAAAGGTATAGTCAACCTTTGGAAACTAGGATGTGAAATCCTTAGTAAGAACCCTAAGGATAAGTCTAAGAATAGAACACAATCATAGTGTTTTAGAAATGGACATGAATAACCTAGGATAAGATCTTAAGTGTGAAATTTTATTCTTGATTATGTGGTTTTCCTATTATAATTATTGTCGCTCACACTATTCTTCTTGGTTTTAGTCAATGGCTAGAACCCGATGGAACCGTGTTAATGCGGAATGCGACAGGCAATGCAATGACTGTCCCCCGGAGCAACCAAATGTTATGGGAGATGGAATGAAAAATCTTGTAGCCATGCTCACACAACTTTCTGAAGCTATGAATCATGCATGACTTCCAAACGAGCAAAGGAAGGAGCAACATTCTGTTGTATCCTTCATGAGGCAACGTCCACCTTCATTCAGCGGGTCTACTGATCCATTTGTTGCTGAACAATGGATTAGTACTACTGAAAAGATATTTTCAGTTCATCAATGTTCTGAACATGATAAAGTCATCTTAGCAGTGTATCGTTTGGATGGTTATGCTGATCAATGGTGGAATCTTATTAAGAATACGAGTCAAATGGATGAAATTGAGTCCATGGAATGGGACAAGTTCAAGAACTTATTTTTCAGTAAGTACATCCCTCATATTCTCCTAACAAAGATAGAGAAAGAGTTTCTTGAACTGAAGCAAAAGGATGATGAATCTTTTGGTACCTATGAAGCAAATTTTACAAGACTTGTGAGGTACACTTCTGGTATTATTATCCAACCTGAGAGTAAGATCGATCGATTCTTTAGTGGCTTAAAACCAAGTCTTCGAAGGGCCTTAGAGATAAGGGACTTCAATAGCTACGAGGAAATCGTTCGATGTGCTCTCAAAGTTGAGATGGAGATTGGAGTTACCCATCAGTCATATGGGTTTGATAAGAAGAGGAAAATGGAATTCAAAAGAAAATCTAAAGAGCACACTGAAAAGAAGATGAGATTTCTCTTATGCTCAATGTTTGGAAAGAAACATTGATGGAGTTGTCTTAAGGGGACAAGTAAATGTTTCAAATGTGGAAAGGAAGGTCATCGGGCATTTGAATGCCTTAATGATGGGAAGAAGATGTCTAATGATGCAAACAAAGGAAGGGATGCACAGAATAAACCTACCACACCTCAATGTTTCAAGTTCAAGGAGATGGGGAATTATGCCAATCAATGCCCAAATCCAAGGGATGATGATGATGGTCGACGTCAACAAACTCTTAAGGCTAAAGACAATGGAATGTCACATGCAATTTCTATCAGCGATGTGGAATACGATAATGATGTGGTGAAAGGTACACTTACCATCCACTCTAAAGTAGCAAATGTTTTATTTGATTATGGATCCACCCACTCATTTATTTCTGAAGAATTTTCTAAGGATATCACCGTATTACCTCAACAGTTAGATGTTGAGTTAGTTGTGACAACCCGTAATGGAACAACAGTCGCATCAAAAGATTATAATTCTTCTCCGATTGAAGTTTGTGGGAAAGTGCTTCCTGCAAATCTTGTGATCCTTCTTATAGTGGAATTTGATGTGATTCTTGGCATGGATGGGCTTTCTATACATGGAGCTCATATCAATTTCCAAATAAGGGAAGACACATTTCATAATCCAGATCAATCTATGATCGTCTATCGATGCAAGGAAGAACATAACCTTCCAGTGGAAATTCCTTCCATCTTATGGGTCTTGATTCCACTAAATGAAGGTTATTTATCTAAAATGGTTGGTGATAAACTCACAATTAAGAATATTCCCATTGTACGGGAGTTTGATGATGTCTTTCCGGATGAATTACCGGGTCTTCCACCAAATCGTGAAGTTGATTTTTCAATATAACTCGTACCGGGTGCTTTGCCTATTTCAAGACACCTTGTAGAATGGCCCCAATTGAGTTGTAGGAACTGAAGAAGCTACTCCAAGAGAATCTTGATAAGGGGTTCATACGCCCTAGTGTGTCACCTTGGGGAGCACCTATTCTGTTTGTTAATAAGAAATATGGATCAATGAGACTCAGCATTGATTATCAAGAACTTAACAAGATCACTATCAAGAACAAATATCCTCTCCCACGCATTGATGACCTATTTGACCAACTACGTAGAGATCAATACTTCTCCAGGATTGATCTTCGTTCAGGGTATCATCAATTAAGGTTCAAAAGGGAGGATATACCAACGACGGCTATCCGTACAAGGTATGGACACTATGAATTTATAGTGATTTCATTGGGTATTACTAATGCCCCTGCTATCTTCATGGATATGATGAATAGAGTCTTTAGAGACTATCTTGATCAGTTTGTTGTAGCCTTTATAGACGATATTCTTGTATATTCAAAGAGCAAGGAAGAACATGAATATCACATGAGAATTATATTTAAGACCCTGAGAAAGGAGATGCTTTATGCCAAATTTACCAAGTGTGAATTTTGGCTTCAAAAGGTTGCATTTTTGGGTCACATAATCTCAAAAGAGGGGATATCTATGGATCCAGCAAAAATAGAGGTTATCGAATGATGGTCGAGACCAACAAAAGTGACTGAGATCCGAAGTTTTCTTGGTTTGGTTGGATATTATCGACGTTTTGTGAAAGATTTTTCACGATTATCTAATCCACTCATCAAGTTAACTCGGAAAGGAGTTAAGTTTTTTTGGACGGAGGAATGTGAAGAGAATTTCAAGGAGTTGAAAAGAAGGTTATCCAGTGTACCTGTGCTCACACTTCCTTATAGTAGAGAAAGGTTTGTGATCTATAGTGATGCATCCAAGAAGGGATTGGGGTGTGTTCTTATGCAATATTATATGGTGATAGCTTATGCCTCATGACAGTTGAAAATACATGAGCAAAATTACCCAACTCATGATTTGGAGTTAGTTGTGGTAATATTTGCATTAATGATTTCGAGGCATTATCTTTATAGAGAAAGGTGTGACATTTATACTAATCATAAAAGTTTAAAGTATATCTTCACACAAAAGGAGCTGAATATGTGCCAAAGAATATGGTTGGAGCTGATTAAGGATTACGAGTGCTCAATCCATTACCACCCTGGGAAAGCAAACAAGGTGGAAGATGCATTAAGTCAATAAGACCATGCCAGTTTATCAATGATGAGGATCACAAAAGATCCAATATTTATGGATTTACAAAGGATAGATCTTGGAATTATAATGGAAGGGGGAAAATCGTATCTTTCTCAAATTAATGTTCAACCATCTATACATGTGAAGATTAAAGAGGCACAGAAATAAGATGTCAAATTACAAAAAAAGGTGAGCAATGTTCCTGAATTCAACCTCGACTGTGATGGGATAATAATGTTCAGGAATCAGGTTTGTGTTCTTCCCATCCTAGAATTAAAGAAGGAGCTGTCAGATGGGACTCATAGTTCTTCATTCTCTATTCATCCTGGAAGCACGAAGATGTATAGGGACCTGAAAGAGTACTTTTGGTGGGATGGCATGAAAAGAGATGTTATTGAATATGTCTCTTGATGCTTGGTTTGTCAACAAGTTAAAGATGAGAGACAGAAGTCTAATGGGATGTTACAACCATTACCCATACCCGAATGGAAATGGGAAAACATCACTATGGACTTTGTCACAGGATTTCCTAAAACATCCCAAGGCAATAATGTTATCTGGGTTATAGTTGACCGTCTTACAAAATCTGCACACTTCTTTGTTGTTAGAGAGGATTTCTCTCTGGATCAGCTTGCCAGGATATATGTGAAGTAAGTGGTAAGATTGCATGGAGTACCAATTTCTATTATATCTGATCGGGATCCGAGTTTTACCTCAAAGTTCTGGCGAAGTCTTTAGCATACTCTGGATACAGAGTTATGTTTCAGCACTGCTTATCATCCTTAGACAGACGGTCAGTCTAAGTGAACAATTAAAACACTAGAAGATATGTTGAGAGCTTTCTCTATGGATGTCAAAGGTGGTTGGGATCAACACCTACCTTTGGTGGAATATTCTTATAATAATAGCTTTCACTCCAGTATTCATATGGCTCCTTATGAAGCTCTCTATGGAAAGAAATGAAGGACTCCAACTTGCTGGGATGAAGTTGGGGAAAGAAAGCTATTAGGACCTGATCTCGTTGATGAAATGGCAGAAAAGGTCAGATCTATTCAACAACACAAAAGAGAAGCTCAGAGTCGACAGAAAAGTTATGCCGACGACCGAAGAAAAGACCTAGAGTTTGAAGTGGGTGATAAAGTGTTCTTACGAATATCTCCCTGGAAGAGGGTCATGAGATTTAGAAAGAAGGGGAAGTTGAGCCCTAGATATATCGGTCCTTTCGAAATACTGGATCATGTTGGGAAGGTAGCTTACCGATTGACACTTCCACCGAATCTCTCTCAAGTTCATGATGTGTTCCTTGTATCTCTCTTGAGAAAGTACATACCTGATCCTTCTCATGTACTCAGCTCAGAAGTTGTACCGCTGGAGCAAGATCTTTCTTATGAAGAACAACCGATAGAGATTCTGGATTGTAGTGAAAAATTCTTACGAAACAGGACCACTCGATTGGTGAAATTTTTATGGAGGAACCACCAATTAGAAGAAGCTACATAGGAGCTTGAGGATATGATGAGGCAGAGGTATCCTCATCTGTTTGTTACAAAGTGACAAATTTTGACGGCGAAATTCATTTTAAGGGGGGTAGAATGTAACACCCGAGACTTTTATGTTATATAAATCATCAAAGGAATCTTTTTCTACACACAAAACTTGCTTGTATTACTTTATACGAAATCGTGAGCTTCCTCGATAGCTTGCGTCGTACGAAATACCGAGTTTCACTAAACAACGATATACTATTAAAATATTATTAAAACTAGCTGTTATGAATAGTAATAACCACTTTTTGAAATTTTATAAATTTTATTTTTCAAAATGGACTTCATTTTTGGATTCGTAATATCGAAATTAGCATAGGGTGAAATTTTGGTATTTTTCTGAAAACTTTCAATTTTTGATGAATAGTGAAACCACAAAGTGGTAGTTAAAAAAACTGAATTTTTCATAAAACTTAATTTTACCGCTTCTATGAGTGGAATTTTGAAAATATGATAGACACGATTAATATCAAGTAATAAAATGTATTTCAATGAGATGAAAATAATTTTTGGTAAATTGTAACTTTTTACTTTTTTTAACCACGGTTAAAAGTAAATAGGGTAATTAAGGGTAAAAATGATATTATTATTACCCTAACACATGTCCTAAATCTATTGGAAAAGTGTAATTGGTCCAAAAACAAACTTACGAATAAAATATGACCATTTAGGCCCACATGGATTTGATTAGGACATTTATTATTAATTGATTTAAAGAAGGGTTAAAATAGTTAAAATCAAAATTTAATAACTAAACCATTTTTAATATGGGTTTATACATAAGATAAATTCGACTATAAATATTCATTAGAAATATAAAATGATTTCCTACATAATGGAAATTTATTTTTAATTTTTAGATATTAGATAATTTAATTTATTTATTACACAACGATGATGCAGTAATTATCTTATTAATGAAATATTGACATAATTGATGTTATAAATACCCAAATAAATATAATTTGAGAATTTTTATGAATTCAACTAATTTTCTAGGTTAATATGACTTTCTAGTATTAATTTAATTAACTTTTTTAGAACATATCATTCTGTTATGATTTTCACAAAAATCAATTACTAAATAGTGTCAAAATTGACATAAAATAGTTTTTAAAACAAATATTATATTATTAACTGTTATTTTATTCCTAAAAATCTAGGGATCAGAAAAATGACATAGATAAGGTTATATATATTAATAATAAACAACTTGGGGTTCGTTTTTCTTGATATATTATGTTTATTAACCTTATAGTATATGAACACAAGAAGACACGGTAAAAGTAAAATTATTTAACTTAATGTTAAATCTACATGATAAGTTAAAAATAAGAACCTAAACATGTCTAAATACTATTGTACAAGAGTATTTCGAACCATTATTACCTTAGATTTTAAATATAACAATTTGGAGCTATTTAAAACTGAACATGACTTTATAATAAAATAATATTTTTAGTTATTCCAAAGGTTCCGCTCTCCTCCCTTATAAAAGGGCACCTCCTCCCTCTCTTCCTCACACTACATTGAGCCTTCATGCTCAGCCAACCCCTGACAGTTTCTCCTATCCACTTCCCTAGAGACATCCTAGAGGTCCTGGTATTCTTAAAAGACCAATTTTATTTCCCTAAAAGAATGTCTCAAAAAATCACTTCAAAGAAGAGGTAATGTCCATTACTGATTCTTTAATCTTGATTTCTTCTTCCACTTCTTCTTATTTAGTTGTTTCATTATGAAGTAATAACATCAGTATCAATCATATAATGATATTTTATTATAATTATGAAACAAACCTATTTCACCATATATCCATCCTACGGAAAAATAAATCATCGTGTGTGCGTACGTACGGAATACCATCTCCACGCCATGGTGTAATCTATTTTCCACCACCACCTTACTTGGATGGGTATAATGGTGTTAATAAATACTATATATGACTATTATAAAGTGATATTGATTCTGAAATAGTATACATACACTCCAATACAATTCCACGATCATGGGAACGATATCATCGCTCGTGCGTACATACGGAATACCGTCTCCACGATGTGATGCGTTTCATTATACATGATCTTCATTGCATAAAGATTATATAAATGAATTGAATGAATAAATATGATATATAGTACATTAATACCATTATGGAAATGATGTATCTATAACCTAATGAGAAGAATACGAATTTATTCGACAAAACATGCATAAGAACAAAAAGTTATAAACACCCGAATAAGAAGTAGCAATGAAATATTACTACCAAGAAACTAAGAATATGACCATATATGATATCATAAAAATAATTATGATTCTGTAATAAGTCAATAACATTATTTAAATCATTATACAGGAGGTTCAGACACTTACGAGGCAAATTGGACCTAAGGTAAGGGAAATATCACAATCTCATTTTTATCTGAGATTGTTTGTTCTTTGGTATTTACTACGGTGTATTTTATCATCCACATCCATTTTTCCTCAATATGTGATATTAATATACATCTACAATAGTTAATATCCAATTTTACCCTTCAGTGAGTTTTTAGTAAAACATATGAAAGGAATATTTTGTCGTTTTTCCTACGAAGTACATTTTGACTTTTCCGAAAAAAGTACGAGAAGAATGTTTTTTCTAACTTATACGGCATGAATGGATTTTTAAAAAATTATTTCCATGAATCTTCTTTTACAAGTTGTCATGTTTATTTTTAATCAACTAATTTTAGTTTAAAATTTAATTTTAAGAAAGTAAAAATGTTTTTTAAGTAGAAAGGATATTTTCCTCAAGAATGGAGTTCATGTGTTTTATCAAAATTATTTTCCATCTAAGATAATAAAGGGTTCTGTTTTGATCCATATTATTACATGGATTTTATTAGGTTGTGATGGAATTATTTTTATTAATTCCTTTATCTTATATGAATTTTTTTATGATGTCACGATGTTTATGATTCCCATTTTTATTACATGGGTTATGCTATGATGTATGGTTTATGATTTTGTGGCACACATATAAATGGTATCATTATGAGATGGGTGGGACCTATATCTCCCTCCAATTCATTGGGTAATGATTTTATATCTCATGAGATAGACATGGCTGGAACAGTAGGTTATACCGGTTCAGTGAAACAAGACTGAAACGGGGAGTGAACTCGGTTCAGAAATGGACTTTGTCCACTAAGATGGTCTTGGCAAGGAGTCTTGACTAATAAGAAATGATTCCCTATGATTATGTGTGTATGCCAAAAATTTTCATTTTTTATGTCATGATTATTGGGATTACTTTTCACTACTATGATTTTTCCCATGTTATGAAATTATGCTCTCCTTTGCAGGTTACTATTTCCAAAAGTTATGTTCTTATGAATATGATGTGATTGATATTTCTTTTTTTTAAACTTACTGAGAATTTGAGCTCTCCCTTTTTTATGTTTTCATTCCCCAGGTCAGGAAGAAGGTTATTAATTAAGATATGCCAAAAGGGAATATAAATATGATGAAATAAATGGGAGACAATGTAGACACTTTATGAACTAGTTGTTTATGTTTCCCAGTTTTCTAAAGACACTATACCTATACGGTCCTTTCATGGTTTTGTTATATGTTGTAATAAGTATTCTCCAATTTCGAAGTAATAACAATGTATGTAAAGTATGGGTCGTTATAGTTTGGCTATATTTAATACTATAATACCCTTATTATATTTAATTTTTTATTAATCTTGTTTCAAAATAATATTTATTTAATATCTCGTAAACAACTAATCATATAATTTTTTTTGCAAGACCAATTGGTACAAAAATTGAGGTTTACACTTGGTGGGGCCTAGATATTGTAAGAGTCAAAGGATTTCTCTGATCACAAAAAATAATATACCTTTTTTGGTATCTCAACAATTTTTTGATGGATAAAATTACAACAATAATACTAATAGTAATAATGTTTTGTTTTTAAAATATAATAATAATTATTATTCAATACATTAAAATGCAATATTCATCTATAGTTTAATTCAATTAATTATTTAATGAAATTTTAATATGTATGGATTTGGATTGTGGAGTTAGATAAAAAATTATTGAATTACATAACTGTAATTACGTTGTTAAATTATTAACCTCATTGTTTTAATGAATTTTTTAACTATTCATGGTGACAATTATGACATAGATTTAACAGTAATAATATAATATTGGTTTTATTATTATTTTTATTATTGTGGGAATATAATATATTTCATATATAATGTATATGTATTTATATGTGGGTGTGTATATGTGTGTGTGAATATAAATATACATTATGTGTAAATAAATATTCTGTTTATTTATATATTTGGGTCTTTATGTGGGTATAGAAATATGAATTATTTTTCAATATATACGTATATTTAACAGTTAATTTTATTTAAAGTATAATTATGTGTGTTCAATTGAGAAATTATAAAAAAAGTTGATATTAGTGGCATATGATTTTTTGAGGGAAGAGATGAATCCAATAAATTGAGAAATCATTTTTTGGAATAATTAATGATTTTTATGTAATATATATATATATATATTAAAGGAAAATTAGGGCACATTAGTGGACTGTGCATAGGATATTCTTCACAAAATAACATGCCAGACTCTATCTCATCCCCCATATCCCCCTTCTCCTACATTATTTTTTATTTATTTAAATTATTATCTTCAAATATTCCACCTTGATATCTCTTTTAATATTGTTCTAATTTATAGGATATTGTTTTCATTAGGATCTTCTCGATGAGGATAATTTGGAACAAATAATATTTTATTAATGAAACAATGTTATGATGGTTCAATTAAACATAGATTTCAAACATCTTCGACAGTCATCCTTTAACCAAATATAGGAAGATCTTGAAATATCACATGTTTTATTAGAGTCTTTAACATGATTTTCATTGTGTATGTGTAGCCTTAGGAATATCATTATATTAGGGAATGATTATTATGGGTTTTATAATGATTGTTGTTTCCTCTGTGTGGCCATAGTATGCTCATTACATTATCCCATGTTTTTTATATTTTAATAGCATTGTTTTTGGTATGCGTGTGTATAGACATATTAAGCTATTTACATTATAGAATATTTTTATAGGGTAAAAGCATGGGTTTTTCATGTTTGTAAGATGCATGAGATCTATGTTTGTTGTTTTATCACATGATGTGTGTGTGTTTATAGAAGTTGACACGTATTTTTTTTGTTAACATAATTATTGATGAATATTATTATGATTTTTTTGACTTGACATTGTACTTGTTTTGTTATTTTCCTTATATACCATGTATATGTATTATTTCTATCTACAATAGTTTAGCATGATGGTTTCGATATTTTTCTCCAAGTGACATACATATCAAGTTTGGTCGACATGAATAACATGTAATACATGGAAAAATCATGGAACTATCCTCTTTGTGGAATACTCTAGGCATTTGGTCAGCATGTAAGTTTGGGAAATTTCATCTAGTGGGGTGTTTCATATACATATAAGATATCCACAAAGATGGATGTGTTAGACATTCAAAGACATGTGATATTTTCTGTATGATTCTGGTCTATCCATAATGAATAATATTCATTACATTGCTAAATATGTACTTAGTATATCACTATATGTGTGAATGTAACATACAATATTATATGATATTCAACCTATGGTATCTATCAAGCTAGATACTAATGTTCTATATGACAATGTTTTGAAATATATATGTTTCTCTTGAAATGGTGTCGATGTTGGTAGAGTTGGTTCTGGAAGACCTAATATGTATGTGTTCATTTTTTGAAATAATTTTGTTTTATCTATATATGATTTTTTCATGGAATATAGTATTATATTTTTTAATTTGTTGTTATTGTGTATTGGTGGTGTTATATAGAGTCTTGTACTCACACTGTAGATGTGAATTCTTGTGCACATGTGGAAAACATTACCAGATTTCCTACAAAGGGAAAAGGTCATAAAGTGTAATGTCGTGAAGGTGAAGATAGAGGATGTGGTCACTAATGGAAATTGTTCAAGATGGACCTCACCTGAAACATTTCTTTATTATAATTACAAAAAACCAATGATCCTTTTTTCATTCAATTATAATATCATGTATTTAATCATCAATTTTTCACAAGTTAATTTATTAATTATAATATTATAATATTTATTTTATTATTTATTATTAAAATTAAATTCTTTGGTCGGAATAACTTACCCATTGATCAATGGAGAACCTAACTTGTAGTTAGCAACCTCTTTTATACAGCGAGGCGTACCTTAGGTCATGTGGAAATTCGTATTCAACCCAGTGGTTTGGGTTGGGAAGTTAAAAAATGGAAGATCTACCTTCAATGATGATCATAAAATCAATTGATATTGAAACATTAAATTATTAACACATTACATTTTGAAATTAAATACCCAATTTACTGGTTACCAATATTGTCACGACCCTTCCTCGGGGCTCGTGTCGTGACTACCCCAAGCATGCCTTTAATAGGCCAGGGGATAGCGACTACTACAAAAGGTGTATCCCCATTAAAAAGGGAAGTCATTGCCTTTAAACCTGTAATACACATAGTCTGAACACAATCAGTAGAACAAATAAGTACTAATATAGAAAAGAAAATTATGCTGAAAGTAAGTGGGCCGGTAGACAAACACAATTGATCAACATGTACAAGTACAAGAAAAAAGGAAAATAGCTCTTGGATCATCCACCAGGGATTCAAACATGAAGGGTTTGTAATGAACTCAAACAACTCATCCCTGAGGTACGTCCCGTCTCGTACTACTCCGAGCAACCTCCCGTCTGTGATCATCATCTGCGATCACTGCTGACCGTCGTCTGTACAGAACACAAAAAGGTGCGGGCGAAGCCCGTGCAAGGGTGAGTATAACAATACTCAGTAGGGGACCCTGAGACCCCTGAAGGTATCCCAGAATCCACTAAGGATAAACCAATGAAGAAAAATACAATCACGAAGTATCAACCAACATTACATAGGTATATAACCATACATATACCTAAGTTACCAGTCACATTCCGACTCCAACTCTCAAGCCCAAGCACAACCCAGTCCACAATGGAAGTAAATTCTACCACATCGATGATAATGATTAAAAGAAAAGACACATCAGGCACAGGTATAAAATACATGAACAAGGGTAGAGATGATTAGATGCAGCCTCTGAATCATCTCTTTTGTCGAACTCACGTAAGATCCTAGTACAGAAGTCATCACTGTCTAACCCACGTAGGATCCTAGTATAGAAGTCACTGCTGTCAAACCCACAGTGGATCCTGGTATAGAAGTCATCGCTGTTGAACCCATAGAGGATCCTGGTTGACTATCCTTGCGGTCGAACCCAAGGAGGATCCTGGTATAGTAACATCGTTGTCGAACCCACAAAGGATCCTATCATCTCTATCACAACAAGCCCTATGGTTCTCACACACAGCACACTCAATTCTGGGAGGGTCTTCTCCTCGAACAGAGTGTTGAAACATCAAATACCATGAATAATTGAGTCGATGTATCCCGTAGTTTCGTCTCATCATAAAGAACACAGCGCATCAGACGGCGCGTCAATCAGACGCTCGGTCTGAGAGTAATAGGCATTTGCATTCCAGGGGCCCGATTGGTTTTTTGTCTTAAACAAACCTGACCGTACACCAAATCTATCAAAATATCATGTGGAGTATTCCAAAAGTATCATCTCACTTCCATAATTCCATATCCATTGGTGGTATGGAAATCAGACACCCGTAGCCCTAGATGTGAGAAAAAAAGGTGTAAATGACCATAGAGGGTCCGGGTCTAGTCCGATCCAGTCAGACTGACCTGACCCAACCATGTCTGAACAAGGGTCTAACCCGGTCTGCGGGTCCAACCCGGTATGAGGAAACGACCTGAGTCGAGTGGATGGCCCGACCTGTAGAGATGGCCCAACCCGACCGGATGCCCGAACGAGGGCGGCCTGGCCCGTGGTAGCCTGGCCGACCATGCGAGGGAGGGGGTGTCGCACACCTCCCCAGTTTGTCGAACACAACTAGAGGGTTGCGCCGGTTCAGGGGTTGCGGGACTCGGATGGTCCCGCTCGTCCGTCTCCCCAGCGACCGGCCCATCTGGCCACCACCATTCCTCCATGTTGGAATGACAGTACCGCGGTCCTCCTAATATCGACGAGGCGTGATGGCGCCGTGCCACCATCGTCGTGGCCCGACCTGGTCGAGGTCTTCGGCTCCACCATGTGGAATGATGGCGTCATGATTCTCCATCTATCACAGCCATCCCTGATGATGTTCCTCTCTGGTGCTGCATGACGAAACCACACACCTTTACCACGGCTCGCCCTGGCCACGGTTGAGCACCTCTAGTGCGGTGTGAGGGCAGTGCACCCTTTCAGCTCTACCTCTGTCGTCAACCAAACAAGAATCAAAATATGTATGTCGGGCCCTGTTTTTTTGGCCCACACATTTTTAATTATGTGATTACAAGTGGCCATCATCGAACCATATAAATTGATGAGGAACACAAAATTAATTTAACCAAAACCAACCCTACCTCAAATTTGTCATTTGTTGACGATCTTGAAAAAAGGGCGGATGTCGATTAATTGATTACTATGTTCTTCACACACTCCCAATTCTCACACTCATGTTTCAAAAAGGAAGAAGGGTACTCATCGTTGGCAGAATAGCGTTTTGAGGTGAAGTCAACATTGGAAGCATTCTTCGTGGGTGGATCCTTCTCTTTTAGCATGGTTGAAGATCGAGGAGGGTGTTCGTTGTTCTTCAGAGATGAGGAGTATTCTTCATTGGGAGGATGATGTTCTTCCATGTGTTCTCCCAAATCTCTACCAAATAGAATCACCAACCAAATTAAAATAATGGATACACTATTATTTTATTACTGTCATGCATTCCAAAAAGAATTCAAACCATTTCATATTAAGTAATAAATTATTATTAATTAATTCTTAGGTGTGTTGGCACCATAATAAGGGAATGTGGAATGTGAAGAGGCTGTAAATTTTTTTTGGGAGTTCCAAGAGTTAAAGGGGTTAAGGGGATTTGATGCTCATGTGAGCCCCATCTTATAACATCCTCCCAAGGGAGGTTATGTGTAGGTGCCCCCACCACCAATCTACCATTGGAGGATTTAACTAACATTCAAATAAAAATATGCTACATGTAATTTTATTTAATTTTATTTAGAAACCCCAAAAATTAACATCCACTCATTTTAGAACGCAACAGCAGTAAAGGACTCCTTAAAAAATTATCGGTGTTTTTAGTTCAACAGTTCCCTCAGATTTTAATTCCGAGCACCGGTTCAAAAGATATAAAATCCCGCACGTAAGTTTACTAATAGTACCCAAACAAAACATCAGAAATTGATTCTGGGATCACTGGGCCTCAGATTCAGGCACCGTCAGAAAATTTGGACTCATAAAATACCCATGTATTTAAAGAAATCCAAAGAAATTACGAGTATTTATATTCTCCCCACATCAGGGATTTACATCCCCATAAGCTACAACTAACATTATGGAAACAAATGGGGGTACTGAGAACGAATATAAGCCTCCAGATCCCATGTTCTCTCCTAGAGGTTCCCATGTTTCCAGCGAACATGCACTAGAGGAATCGACCGTACACGTAGTAACCACTCCTGTCAATCCCCATTCTCCACTAGAACCACTGTGAATGTCACCCTTTCATCGATGTCTAGATCCCCGTTGTTGATGATGTAGGACGAGTCACACATGTTCCTCTTTAGTTGAGATATGTGATGACGTTGTGCACCTGGTGCAACTAAGGCTGAAGTTCCAGGTAATAATCCACCTTTCCTACTCTACTGAGGACCTGGAAAGGTCTAATGAATTGAGGATACAACATGCCGCCTCGGCCAAATCTCCGTAGACTTCGTCGAGGTGAGACCCGTAGAAAGATGTGGTCTCCATCCTCGAACTCCAGTGGTCTCCATCTCCTATAATCATAGGACTACTACCTACTATGTGTAGTCTTCATCTGCTTTAGGGTGATCTGCACCTTCTTCGTCGTTGCTTGCAACATCTCTGGTCCTACAAGTGCTGACTCCCCTGGGTCAGTCTAGCATAGAGGCGATCTGCAAGGTCGGTCATACAGTTCCTCGTAATGTTCCATCCCGATGGTTGAGTGGTAGTTGTTGTTATACACAAACTAAAAAAAGGGTAAGTGATCGCCCAATCTACGATCCAAGTCGAGGACACATGCACGGAGCATGTCCTTGAGAGTCTGAATTGTTCTCTTAGACTGACTATCCATATGAGTATGGAAGGTGGTGCTCAAGCGAAAATACATCCCAAAAGCTTCCAACAACCCCTTCCATAGACGAGAAGTGAAATGAGAATCTCGATTGGAGATGATCATCGATGGCACACCATGAAGACGTATGATCTCTTGTACATAGAGGTGTCCCATGCTCTCTATAGAGCCATTCTCTCTGATCGGTAGGAAGTGGGATGACATGGTGATGTAAGAACCCTTATTTGGAACACCACTACATTTATTACAATTATTGGTCCTGGAATCATAACTATTTATTTTCTTATTGAAAAATAATAAACTAATTATTATAATATAATGAAAACCATCATCTCCTCCACTATAAATACCACCCCTTCATACCTATTAACTTCAATCATCTCAATCCTTGGGACTTCCTTAAACTCTACCCAAATCTCTCCCCATGCTCATTCCCCATGCCCAACAACCCTTGGTGTCTGAAAATGACCAACTCCTCTCCCCTTAAGAGGTTCTCAGGGAAGATTGATTCATGAAGTAAATTCCAATTTTCAATTCTTTTACATTCTTTTAATGTTAATTTGATTATTTTTTTATCCTTACCTATCCTCATCTAAATTTTATGAAGACTCGAATAACTGTTATGTACTAGAATGTTTTTTTAATAATGGAATAAGTTATTCTCATCTCTATGTTAATACTCATATATTTTAGTAGTAAAGACAACATCTATGATGGGTATTCAATTTCGATCACCGTACTAAATTATGGCTATGAAAACATTTTCAGGGTTTAACTAGGCCATACAACAAATATTATATCTCATCTATGGTTTTTTAATCCTATTGTACACATGGTTTTAATTTATAAAACAAAACATATTCTTTGTGGCCAAAAACATCCAAATCCATAAAACAATATTTTATATTATTTTAAAAGCTACATTTTGGAATGTGGGATCTTTAAAAAACCACCGCCACAAAAAAATACACAAAAACCATTTCAAATATCAAATTTCAAATTTTGAAATAAAAAAATCAACATTCAAACTGTAATGAACATCATCGCCTTGGGTCACCACCCACCTTGTGACACATACCCTAACACAAATCAACCCTTCATCTCATCGGATCTCAAAAAATAATGGCCACCAGAGTCTTTCATTGTCTTAATTAAAGTACTATCATCGTCATCAAAAAACATCCAAATTAACACCATAGAATATCAGAGTAATCATATATGAACAAGCACAACAACTAACACATCCATGTCATCCCAAACATCATTGATGCTGCAACTCACCAAAAATAAATATGAATTGAACAATATTTAACCTCATAGTCATTATATTCAAAATGTATTACCACTATTTCCATCGCTAACCATCACTACCTCATCATCACCAACCAACCATTACACTAGATGCTAGAGCCGAATACAAAAATACACCATATCATCACTGTTTCCAATCGAACTAGAGGAAACTTCACCTAATACATGAAAAACAAAACCTCGAAACAAAAAACAAAGTCCAAGAGTCGTTCCTGGAACATGAAGACCAACAAGACAAACCTCTCAAAACCTTATTGTTACCACTATTCTAGATCCGACCAAGGGAGGAAGAGAAGAAAATCAGGATAGAGTAGTGAATGAGAGATCGGGAGCTCTAAGTGGAGACAATGACTATGAGGAAGAAATCTGATAACAAACTAAAAAGGAGAAACCAATCGTATTGAAAAAAACTGAAAATTATCCCAAAATTTAACTACTAATGTTTTATATAATAATTCAAATTCACATCATGTAAAAAAAATTCACAACCACATAATATCCTAGATGTTAAATAATGTCATATAACTTCAATTTTGGAAAAACATTTTCATCTTATATGTATATTTGTTCATGTATATAAGTAAACCGATCCTAAAAATCCTGAAACAAATTTGATATGTACAATGAAATTAAACCAATCAACCCTACAAAAAAGGTCATTAATGAACAAAAACATATTATTATAAATCATTTACATATAGGGGACGTTCTAGAATTATTAATTAAGGAATACAATATGATTATTCATGTCATTAATGTCAAGTGGTGAACACTATCAGGCTTAATGTTAGGGATCCTCTTAATTTCAATTTTATTCAATAATGTATTAAATGTTATGATTTTATGTGTAATTATTAGTGATAGGGTATGATTAATCACATAACCCATAATTTTGTCTAGATTTTAAATGACATGAAACCACTTTCCCTCTCATTAGTCCCTTTTAAGTACACAGGAAACCATGTAGATATTCCCTAATGGATTCAACCCAAGCCACCTTTCTTACTTTTAGTTGCTCTATAATTATTTTTACCTAAATGAGGTTATATATTATTATTATGTTCATCATCTCAATACAATTTTAATGTTACAAACTCATGTAACTGGTTCCATACATCATTATCATTTTGGGTTATACATGTTTTTCTGTGATTTCCACCTCAATATATCCAGATATGAAAACCTATTTTGAGGGAGCATCTCAAATTCATAATCGATTTAATGTGAACTTAAACGTATGTTTTTATCCAACATAGTCTTTATAAAATATGTCTTTTATTTTTAAAACCATAACGGTTCACTTCTAGTTTTATATAATTGATTTTTTCATATTATATTTTTAAGGATCTATAGTATTTTCATTTAAACCGCTCAAAAAATGGATTAATTCAAAATTTCTTTAAATACTTTTCTTACAATCTGTATCTTACATATTAAATAATTCACCAACATAAATATATATTTTTCATTATGAACTACCATGTATACTTTAGTTCCCTTTTTTAGTGGACACTTTTGTGTTATTACCATTTTTTATGCATTGTTTCATGACTATAGTACACAATTCATTCAATGGGTAGTCCTTATGTTTATGTATGATTATTTATGTGGTAAACCTATTCAGGATATGTTAATATGGGTGCAACCAGATATCTATTAAATGCATTGGGAAATTTTAAGTATAATGAGATGTTATGCCTGATGGTCTTCGTAGTTAGCCTTTGTTTGGGATACTATGTGAAACGATCCTGGAAGTTAGCCATGACTCATACTAATGTCATTATTTATGTTTCTTCATCGTTTATATGACTCCATGGTTACATGATTGCATATTTATATATTATGGTTTCATATGTTAAATACATTTTTAGATCATCATGTGACGCCTTCTATTCCTTATTCTAATTCTATGTTATTATGGTTACTCCCATACTAGGATATTTTTATCATACATTTGTTAATTTGTTCCCCAGGGTGCCTATGTAGATGTTTAAAAAAATGTATGTAAAGATCTAAATTTTAAGAATAAAAAAATAATTTTTTAGTGTCTTGTTTCTTGATTTATGTACATAGTCATCAAAGACACTAGACTTCATGATCCTTGTCTTATACCTTGACATATAATTATGCATAAAATCATATAATGTCTTATGTAAAATTATTGGGTCACTATAGTTGGTATCATAGGATGGTACAACTATTTTAGGAGATAATAAATAGATGAATTTAGTAAGAACCTTATGGATGAGGCTATATTTGATAAAACACCCATAAATTTTGGGAAGTATATAGTAAGTGGTTTATCAAAATAATACATCCCTATCTAGATACAAATAGGTAATGGTAGATCTGGAACAGATATACCTAAGAGTGAAATCTCCACAAAGGATATTTGGGCCTAACCCAAGGTATCCTAGTAAATGACAATGGACTTCACTAAAATCTTGGTTTGATAGTCCCGAAGGTTGTTTTTTGGTAAATTCAAGAGCATAGTATAAACCATTATTAAGGAAACAGAAAAACTCTCAATAGAATATATATCAAGAAATAGATCAAAGATAACCAATATCGAATCATAAGGAATCACAATATAGGCCATACTTATCCTTTACATGTTTATACAATTGTGTTCAAATTTATCATTCATTGCTCCATAGATATGAATGTAAGCACTATAAATGTACATTTAATATCTTAGTAAATAAAGGTAAATATAAGAAAATGCGACAACAATCAATGTGATATGGAATGTGATTATTTCCCCAATGATATGCATGATATTATTGTAATGTGTGCTCAAAACATCATGAAAGTACTCATGTAGATGCATCAAGATATGACTAACTACTAGAATCATGTCGACCACACTCCTCTTCTTCCATGTGAAGAAATTTTTTTCATTAAATCCTTCATGCAGAAAAGGACTCCATTGTTTAACGGATCTTCTGATCCCCTACTCGTGTAACAGTGGATTAAATCAATGGAAATGATATTCTTCATCGACAATTTCTTGGAAGAAGAGAAAGTAGAATTGGTAGTCTATTGTTATTATGGGGAAGATTATTAGTGGGGGAAACTAGTTAAAAATACCATGTCCTAAGAGGAATTTAATTCCATGTATTGGGGGGAATTCAAGAGGATTTTTTCAATAACTATTTTCCTCAAACCATCCTTCTTAAGATGTAAATAGTCTTCCTCAGACTCATATAGAAGGAAGATGAGTCCATTGAGTCATATGAAGAAAACATTAAATGGCTTGCGTGGTACACGTCTGGCTTTGTCATCATCCACAAAAGTATGGTGGATCACTAATTTAATATACTAAACATGAGTCTCCAAAAATACTTATAGTTTCGATACATCGATAGTTATGAGGATATAGTTTTTTGATCCCTCACGATTGAAATGGAGATTGGGGGTTTCAGTGGTCTTGTGGCCCCAATGACAAGAAGAAGAAAATGAAAAAAATGTGTGTGGTTCAACAAACAAATCCAATAATGGAAAAATATGAACTATCCCACTTGTAAAATGTTTATAAAGATACACTTGGGAGGAATATAATGGGAACCAAGAATTTCTTCAACTAAGAATTTTGGGTCTTCAGGATAAAAACTAACAATGGGATATGAAGAATAATGTTAATGAGGAAGAAGAAAGGAATGTTCATATCAACACTTAGCATGTAGTTCAGTGTTACATCAACAAGGAGAGTGGACATTAGGAGAACAATTTCCCAATACCAAGTGTTTTGGAGGCAATTTACAATAACCTCCAAGGTGAAAAGGATGGAATTATGCTATCTCTATAGTTGTGGTGAGCTGGAAAATGATGTGGTGATGGGTAAACTATTATTTTATTCAAGAATATTTAACGTGTTATTTGATTCTAGTTCTAAACATTATGTCATATCTTGAAAAATTATTATAACTAATCAAGCATCAACTATAAATTCTATGGATATGTTATATATCAGAACAAAGAATGGGGTAATTATTGCATCCATGGTTTATAACTCCTCCCTTGTTTACATTTCTGGACATAACCTCATATAAAATTTCATCATATTTTCTTTAGTGGAGTTTGATGCTATCTTGTGCATGGGATGGAAATCATTATACAAATCCAGCATCATTTATTATGAAAGGGTGATAACTCATCGTGTCCCGAAGCATCATCGAATTCATTAAATGAGTAAGTTGGAAGATAAATCTACTTTATAATCATTGTCTTATGTGTGGATATAAATTCTTTATTTGAATACATTTCTAGCTCATGTTATTGATACCTAGGATGGAATCTCATTCGACGATATTCCCATCATGAGGGAATATAATAAAGTATTACCTAATGTTTGGTATGGCCTCCATCAAGGTCGATAGGTTGATTTCTCAATTGATCTTACTCTTGGATCTCTACCTATATCAATTAATCCTTATAGAATGACCACAATAGAGCTGGAGGAGCTAAAGAAGGAGTTATAGGTGAATCTAGATAATATTATTATATGCCCAAGTGCTTCCCCATGGGTTTCACCTATCTTCTTCTTCAAAAAATATGGATGGTCAAATGTGACACTACATTTATTATCTTGATCTCAATAAAATCATAATAAAGATCAAGTATCTCCATCCATGGATAGATGACTTGTTCAATCAGCATCATGGGGCCATTTATTTTTCTAAGGTGGAAGTTCTACAGGGATAACAATAATTAAGGGTGAGGAAGGAAGATATTCCTAGGACTTACTTTTGAATGACATGTGGAATCTATGAGTTAATAGTGATTCCCTTTAGACTCATTAATTATCATACAATTTTCATATATTTAATTAATAGAGTCATTACAGACTACCTAAATTTTTTTTGGTAGTGTTAATTGATGGTATTCTGATATACTCCAAAAACAAGGAAGAACACAGCGATAATTTCAATACTATGCTCAAGAATTTGCGAATGGAAAGGTTTTATGAAAATTAAATAAATATGAGTTTTTGATGGAGGAGGTATCATTCATGGGGAATTTTATCCCCAACAAAGGGATATTTGTGGACCCTTCAATGAAAAATTCAATTGAAGAGTGGCCCAAGCCAACATATGTGAAGGAGATATATTGCATTTTGGGTCTAGATAGATATTATCGATGATTTTGAAGAATTTTTCAAACCCAATCACCAAGCTAAAAAGGATGGGAGTAATGTTTCTATGGACTCATGAATGTAAAGACAATTTTAAGGAGTTAAAAAAGAGGCAAATCACTACGTAAGTACTCACACTCCCAACACGTGGATAATTTTTTTTGTGGAGTACAATGATTATTTAAAGAAGTTATTAGGATGTGTGATGATGAAAAATAATAATTTGATATCTAATGACTTAATGTTGCTGAAAATCTATGACAAAAACTATCCTACACATGATCTGGAGTTGGTGGAAGTAATATCGACATTAAAATCTTGTAGAATTATCTCTATGGTGAGATGTGTGATATATATACTGACCACAAGAGTCTCAAATATATATTTACACAAAAAAGATCATAATATAAACCAGTGAAGGTGGATAGAACACATTATAATTATGAAGTTTCAATCGACAACTATATCGAAAAGGAAATCAAGGAGGAAGATTCTCTATGTAGAATGGGTCTTTTATTATTATCAAGGATGAGAATTTAAAAGGATCTAATCTTTTCTATTGTAAGAGTAATGAAATTGGAATCATAATGGGAGGATAATCCTCAATCCTTTCCTAAATAATTTCTCAACCCCCTCTCATGGATAAAATAACAGATTACAACTACAATGATGTGGAAATTCTAAAAATTGTGGAAGATATTAAAAATGGGGAATAATATAAACTCATTATTGATGAAGAAGGAGTTATTATATTAGGATCACGATTATCCATACTATCTAATCTATTTATATAGTAGGATATTATGAATATCTCACATAGACAAACCTTTTATATTTACCCATAGTTAAAAAAGATGTATCAATATCTCTGAGTGAACATTTACTTGGAAAATATGAAGAAGAATATTTATGAATATACATCAAAGTGACATGTATGTCAACAAGTTAAGAATAATAGAAAAGAGTTTAATGGGATTATGCAACCACTACCCATACCAACCTTGACGAGGGAGAACATCACCATGTAATTTGTTACTAGACATCCAAGGTTGTCTAGAGAAAATGATGTAATATGGGTCATTGTGGATCGTCTTATGAAGACAACCCACAATATCGCAGTTTGAGGGGACTTCTCAATGGATCAACATTCAAATATTTACATAAATAATGTGGTAATGATATATGGATTACCACTAAATATCATATCTGATCGTGATCTGAGATTTACCTCGATGTTCTGAAAAAGTCTCTAACATTCTCTAAGTAATAAACTGAACATCGGTATGACCTATCATAATAAATCTAACGGCCAATCAGAAAAAATATTCAGAAACTAAAATATATGTTAAGAGAATATTCTATGGACTTCAAAGTAGTATGGGAGCATCACTTTCAACTGGTTGAATTTTCCTACAACAATAGTTTCAACTTGAGCATCCGAATGAAACCCTATGAATCCCATTATGGGAAAAGGTAAATATCACTGGAATTTGGGGATGAAGTTAGTGAGAATAATCAGGTAGGACCTGTAATGGCCGATAAAATGGTGGAGAAAGAAAAAATCATTCTTTAGAATGTCAAGGCATCCAAAATTTGACATACGAGTGATGTAGAAAATCATCGATGAAACATTGAGTTCAATGTTTGAGGTATAGAATTTCTACTTATATCCTCATCGAATAATGTCATGACGTTTGAGAAGAAATAAATGTTAGTTCCAAGGTTCATTTCCCCAATTTATATTATTGATATTATCAGGGTTGTTTCCAATCTACAAGCACATCCACATAACATTTTTGTTGTTGATTATTTCTTCGATGTATCCCTCATTTGAAAGTACATCTCATATAATTCCCATGTACTCTCTTCAAAGGCGGTATAGTTGTAGGATAATAATTCTAATGAGGAGATGACATGTAAGATCTTGGATTTTAGATATAAAGATCTATGTTACAAGACTACTCACCTAGTCAATGTATTATGGACGAACCTTAAGTACAAAGAGGCAACATTGTTATCCTGGAAGGCAATGAAGGAAAAATTCATGCACCTATTTATTTCCTAGAATGAAAAATAAAATTTAAGGGAAAACATTCTTAAGTGGGGATGAATTTAACAACCAAATTTTTTTCAGTGGAAATTTAATTATTATGATTATGTAATATAATCACATGAAATGACAACACAGTGTACTACTTAATACTATGAGACCATTTAACTAAATTTCGACACTTCTGTTTTGGAATTTCAAAAATATGACATTCATGGTTGCGATCAATAATATGTTTGGTGTCCAATAAGGCAAACATAATTTTTGGTGAATAGTAACAAACCCTTATGAATTGTAATGTTATCCTTATGAATAGTGGTATACAATAATGAGTAGTAACCTTAAATATGATTCTATATAAATAAGATTCAAGTATGATGTATCTATATTATTTAATATGTAAATAAACGTTTTAAAACTATTTTTTAGAATAAATTATGATTTTAATTAAATACGAAATTAATCACATTTTGAAAATTATTTCTAAAAAATTAATTTAATTTTTTGGATTCCATGCATTGAATAATAGTTATAGTGTAATTTTGGGATTTTCCTAAAATACTTGAATTTTAGTGATTTGTAAAATATATTATTTTACCATATAAATACATTATAATTTAAATCCACTATTCCTAACATCATAAGTGATGTTAGAACCCAAATCTAGAACTAGAATTCTTTTATTACAATTCTTGATCAGGAAATCACCACTATCTCGTGTCTAATGAAACATAATAATATAATGATTATAATATTTTGAAAACCCTTATCTCCTCCACTATAAATACCACCCTCCTTACCTCTTCTCTAGACTCTTCTTATTCCTTGTGCCTTCCTGAAATTCTGCCAAAATCCCTCCCCATGCTCCCTACCCACGTCATACAACCCTTAGTATCCAAAAAAATCCAAATCCACTCAATATAATAGGTTCAAAAGGATGATTTATTATAGAGGTAAATTCCACTTTTCAATTCATTTACTTTGTTTTCATGTTCATTTGATTACTTTTATATCATTACTTATCCTTATTCAAATGTTATTGAAAATACAATACCATAAATGTAATAGAATGTTTTTATGATAAGGGAATAATTTATTATCATCTCTCCATTACCCTTATTTAATTTTAGTTGTAAAGACACTATCCGAGATGTGTAAATTTTCGACATTCGTGGAAATGGGTTCTCAATTTCTGTTACAATCTTCAATTAGGGACATGAAACCATTTTCAGGGTCTAACCAGACCATAATATATGTATTATTTCTTATCTATAGTTTTGGAATCTTTTTTACACATGGTTTGGATTTACGAGACAAAACATATTCTTTGAGCCAAGAACCACCAATTATCCCAAAAGTTTTCCACTATTGTTTTATATAATTATTAAACATCACTCCAAGTAAAAAAATAAAAATATTAACCATGTAATATAATATATTATCAATATTTTAATATAAATTCATTTCTAGAAAACCTCTTTCATCATACATGTTATTCATTCATGAAAATCAATAAACTGACCTCAAAAAACAAGAAAACTAATAGACCCAAACAATGAAATTGAACAACTTAACCCATCAAAAAAGGCCATGAATGAAATTAAGAATGTTACACTAAACCATTTTCATATAAAATAGGTTATTAAATTATTAATTAACACACAAAATTTCGTTATTCATGTCAGTAATATCATGTGTATAACACCATCAGTCATAAGGTAAGGTATCATATATATTTCAGTTTTATTCATGATTATCTTCTATGTAATTGCCTTTTATTTGTAAATACTTGTAATGGGGTTCCATTAAGATCCTCCCCCATACTGTCTTTATTATTTTTAAATGATTATAAACACCATTATCTATCATTAATCCGCATTAATTATTCATGATACAATGTCTATATTCTGTGAGGGATTCAACCTAAACCACCTTTATTCATTCAGGTTTATTTATCATTTTTTTACATAATTGATATTATATATTATTATTATTTTAATCATAATAAATTATATTTGTTTATTACAAACTAATTTAACATGTTCTAAACATTATTATTTTTTGGTTACATACATGTTTAAAGTGATTTCTTCCTCAATACTTCCCAATAAGAAAACCTATTTTGATGGAGCTTCCTAAATTCTTACCAGATTTCAAGTGAACTATATCTTATATTTTAATCCACCATAGTCTTTATAAAATAATATTTTTATTTGTAAAACCATCCTGGTTCACTTATTTTTTGTTATAAAGGATTGTTCCCTATTCTATTTTGGAGGCTCTATAGTATTTTTCTTTAAAACCGAGAAAAAAATGTTTTAATCCAAAAATATATTGAATAATTTTCATACATGTTGTCACGTATACATAACATCAGTCAACATGATTCCAATATATTTTCTATTATTAATTTACATTTATAATTTATTCCCCTTCTTTCATGGACATTTTGATGTTATTCCCATATATTATGCTTTGTGTCCTGATTATGGTACCCAATTATTTCCAGGGTTGATCCTTCAGTTTATGTAAGATTGATTTTGTATGATTACCTATGTGGGAAACATATTCATGGAAATTTAATATATATGTCCCTAGATATCACTCCAACTCATTGGTTAAAGATAAGTCTTATGAGATGTTATGTGCGATAGTCTATGCATTTAGCCTTTGCTTGTGCTCTTATGTGAAACGATATTGGATATTAGAATTTAATCATACTAAAGTCATTTTTTATTTTTCTTCCACATTTATATGACTCCATGTTTATATAATTATATGTTTATATGTTAATGTTACATATGTTAAATTCCTTTTTATATCATCATTTCACGCCTTCTATTTATATTGGTAATTCATTGTTATTATTATTATTCCTTTACTGGGATATTTAGTTTATCCATTTGTTCATGTGTTCCGTAGGGTCCCCGATGAAGTTGATTTCTCAAAATGGATTTTAGGAGCTCAATTTGAAGTCTAAAAAAGATGATTCTTTTTTACTCTCATGTTTTTTGTTTTATATATCTAATCTTGAAATAGAAGAGATTTCACGAACCTTGGATTGTACTCAGATGAATAATTATGATGATAATATTGTAATGTATTATGTAAAAGTATATGGTTTCAATAAGATTAAAAGTATATATTGGGGGATACATGTATGTTAATAATGTTAGTAACCATTTTTAATGGTGGGATTTCTAATGTGGCGAGCAAGTGGAAGTGTGTAACATATTTCTATGGTGGAAGGATGGATCGGAAACAGAATGTATGATCCGTGAATATTACTCCAAATACTCAATGTAATTTATGATGTTTCAATTGTGGCTGTATAGGCCATGTATAGTAGGATTGTTCATCACATCCTTGGGCATTTCATAATTGGAAATATATGTAGAATCATTAGTGTTATTGTCTCAATTATCTAAGGTCGTGTGTTCATCACACTCTTTAGGGGTCATAGGAATCCTATTCATCGAGGGGGCAGTGTTGTAAAAGACCCCATATTAATTATTATAAACGTATCCATGGTGATTTTAGGAACACCATTACTCCATTGTAGGTGAATTAAGGGAAATATATGGCCTATAGAAATGTTTTTGGAATCGGGTAAGCTATGGTGGCTGATAAGTTATGACCATCCACTATGACAGTTATAATTCTATTACATTCTACAATTATTCCTGTGTGGTTTGGTATGGGTAAATTTCATTCATTCATTACTTCACATTCTATTGAATTCATGGGATTAAATGTGGAAATTATGACTTTATTTTTAAAACATAAAAAGCCACTAGGTCAAATAGAGTGTGTAGCCTTTCTATGTAGATTATGTGGGAAAACATTTTTTGGGGACAAGTTGATGTGGGACTTCTCAGTGCTAGAGACAGATGTTTACGATATAATCCTTGGTATATATTGGATGCCAATCAATATAGGCCACATAAATAATTTTTTTATTATTCTTAGTATCATATATGGTGATGAAATTGAACATCTATTTAGAGGATAGAAGAATGTAAAGGTGGGTAAAAGGAGAATATCGATACTATAAGATTAGATGAACTTGTATTAGTCGAAATCATTTTTAGTGATATCAATGGATGAAATCAAGGGGAGTAGTTTTTTGGTAGTTATTTATCAGTTTCTAGATTTCTTTCATTAATATTTCTTTGGGCTTAATCACATAAGATAATTATATATTAAAATAAATCTCTTTCTAGGAACCAATTATATATCACATCCATATTAAAAAGGAGTATTAGAAAAATTGATGGAATTTAATGTGCAATTGGAGTAGTTATAAAACAAAGGCTTCATCCATCCTAGATTGTCTCTGTGGGAGGCACTTGAATTAGTTTCTCTTAAATATGCCGATATAACTCATTAGTTTTTTTTATTATCTTATGAATAACCATGTTATGATAATTAATTGATATTCACTATCAGACATTGATGACCTTTAAATCATATGAGGGGAGATCAGTGGTCCCCAAAAATTGACATGTGATAAAGATATCATCATTCGCAGGTGAAACATGTGTATATTCCAAAAACATATTTCCTAATTATAAAAGGGTATTTAAATTATGGTGTTATGACATTTGGTCTTAGAAATGAATCAGTTGTCTTCATGTAATTGATGATTCAGAAAATTCATAAATATAATAATTTTTTGTTGTGTTTTTTGATGATATATTGGTGTATTGAAGGAAAACAGATGAGAATTATAAACACTTGGTAATAGTGTTTAGGATCGTGGGAGTTTATTTGTTTAATGAAAAACTATGAATATATTGTATTTGGATACAATAGGTTCATTTCCTTTCACATTTTTTACATGAATTGTGTCTTAGTGGGTCATGTGAAGATATAGGTGGTTGTCTAGTGGAATGTTCCAAAAAATGATTTTCATATACAAAGATTCTTTAGTATAGATGGGTAATACCAATGTTTTTTTCATTAATTGTAAATATTGGATTATCCCATGAAATCATTTACAATTGATAATGTTCAATTTCAATGGTATGATAAATTTAAAAAAAATTATTATCCTAAAGGGATATCATACATTTTCATCTTTTTTCAATTTTCTAGAACTAGGTGAAGCATATGTAGTTTATTTTGATGTATTGTGATGATTGTTTTGGTGTGTTATCATAAATATTTTGATCATTTTGTTTCATTTCTCCCATGATAGTTGATACTGAATGAATAAAATAACACAATTCATGATTTGGAGTTAGTGGTTGTGGTGCTTACATTGAAAATGTGGTTTCATTATTTATTGGTGAGAAATTCATAGTGTTGACCAATAATTGGATTATGAAGAATAATTTTCCACAAATATATTTTAATTTGAGGTAGATTAAATGGATAGTGTTTCTCGTGATGTTTGACTTTGAATTGATATACACATAGGTAAATGCAATTCAGTGGAAGATGAATTAAATTTAATGAAATAAGTTGATGTGGGGAATCATGCATCAAATCAGAGTTAGTTGCATAATTTTTAGTAGAAATTTATTATTAATTTAATTATTCGGATTATAAAATGGTTTAATTTTGGTTACAATGGTTATAAATATGTTTGGTTAGTTTGATGTGGTAGAGAGGTCTGATTCACACTGTGTGACATTAAGGATGAATCTCAATGATTGGGAGATAATTGAGCGATTGAAAATGGATGGGAGTTCAGTGTTGTTGTTTTGAAATTATATTATTGTAACTATATACCATTAGGATAAAATTATAATGCATAGTATCTTTCTATATGGACACTTCATCCTAGAATTCAAAAAAAATATAAGGAGTTGAAATTGCTGTTTTTTTGATTTTGTATGAAGATGAAAGTGGACAAGTTTGTTTTTATATTCTTGAAATGACATCATGTCATGAAATATAATCAACCTTCAAGAGTTATTTTACATTAATTACCTATCCCTATGTGGAAATGGGAATATATAGCGATTGATTTTTTTACAAGTCTCCAAAAAATGGTTAGGAAGCATGATGCTATATTGGGGATAATTGATCAACTTACAATGTTCTCACATTTCCTCCTTATTATTTAATCGCATACTATAGAGGAATAATAGATAATATATATCAATTAAGAGGTAAATTGTAATGTTAAACCATTTTTATTGTATAAGATAGAGATATGAGGTTCACATCTCATTTCTGGAAATCTATACAGTAAGCCTTTTGAACTCAATTGGGAATGAGTATAGCATATCATCCTCTAAAGGATTTTCAATCTAGGTGGTGGATACAAACATTGGAAGACATTTTTGGATCTTGTGTCATGTATTTTTCAGGTTTTTGGGAGGAGAAGATTTCATGGGTGGTGTTCTCCTAAAATAAAAATTATCATGTCGTGATATATATGGACCTGTTTTGAATCATTGTAAGGGTTTTTGTGTCATTCTCCAATATGTTGGTTAGAAACAAGTGAGACTTCAATGATAGGGATGAAAATTTTCTAAGACACCATAAAGAAAAATAAGTTGATCGTGAAGCGAATAGATACATCTCAAAGTCATAAAAAATCTATTTAAATCATCATTGACAATCATTTTCATTCGAGGTGGGTAATCTTCTATTCATGTGAATCTCTCTTAGGCTTGGACATCGTCATTATTTAATGTTGGGTATGTTATATCCAATGTATATTGGGCCTTTGGAGATACATGATAGGGTTGGAGAGGTGGATTATCAGTTGGATTTACAAACATGATTTATCATGGTACCAAATGTATTTCATGTATCTCAATTAAAGGATATTCAGTTGCATCATTTCAATGTGATTCGATGGGATCACGTTGGGCTAGATATGGATGCATTGTGGGTGCACATGATAGTACATATTTTTATTAGGAAATACAAAGTAGCATATGGTAAAATAAGTGTTCTTGTTCAGGTTTTGTGGTGACACGGTCAGATTTTTTGAGGGGACATTTGAATGAGAAAAAAATGGTCAAGAATTTTCCTAAACTGTTTCGGCTATTGTAAAATCCCAGTTCTAGAATCCAACCAGAGGCACCTTGTACCCGGTTGGTCACATTTCCTCAAGTGCATTTACTTGAATGCTAGAGGCTAAAAACTAGCATCGAGGGCCTTGAGTGTGATAGTGGGGAAAGTATGCCCTCATTGGCAGAGTACACAATAGAAGAGAAACAAATAAACAAAAGCCGAAGTAGTAAACAATCCACACACTAGTGAAAAATTGAAGACTGAAAAAATAAACAACTAGAGAACATACATATAAAATTATGCATGATACATCTGTCTAAGAAAATAGTAAAACAAGTCACAATAATGATTACAGTACTAAACCAATGTCCAAAAGGAAAGAACATAAATTCCTCAGCATCACAAGACATTGCAAGGTCCCATGTTCTCTATGTTGGGCGGAGAAAAGGAAAGTGATGGCAAGAGGGGGGGGTGAATTGCCTTTTAAAAAATAATTAACAATTTAAAATCAAAGTTAAAGGTGGACCGGAAATAAAAGAGGCAAGACACAAAATTGATAACGGAGTTCGGCTTAAACCCAAGCCTACGTCTCCGCTCCCAACTCAACCGTTGAGAGATTTACTACCGCTTGGTTTTTAATTGTTTTAGCAAGAAACCCACTAGACTTTAAGGTTAGTCTAGAACCTATTACAGCTTGATTTTAATGGTTATGCAAGAACCCACTTGCTTTCAATAGTTGAGCAAGAACCCACTAGCCTTCTTACAGGTGAAGGCTAGCTCACCAATGACTCAAGCCTTTTAAAGTGAAGTCTTGAATAACCTCTTCACACCTTGAAGGTGGTGTGAAAACCCAAAAGAGAGGATGAGAGAAAGAGATGGGGGTTTGTAGGCACAAACCCAATTTGATGCTCAAAATAAATAAAGCAACGAAAAAACTGTAAGAGGAGAAGTCTTGGGCGCCGAAGGATTGATTGGAGTTGATGAAGGGCGCTCCCAAGCTTCTTTGGTGGTGCTCCTTGGATGTGTAAGTGAGTTGGAGCAAGTGGGGGTTCCTTGGAGGAATGCGCCGGAGTTTCGCCAAATGATAAAAAATGTTCCCGTGGGATTCCTTGTGTTTCGCTAGTGTTCCGGGGCTTCCTATTCCTTTATTTATAGAGGGGGAACCCTCAAATGGCCTTTGGGAGGCTTCGGAGCCGTTGGAGAGGCCTTCGGAGCCGTTGGGAGGCAAGTGGACAGGTCTGGTCAAAGCCCAACGGCTAGTTTGACTGGCTCCACCGGCTGACCGGTGCTAGGCCACCGGTTGGTCGGTGCTTGTAAAATGGAGATCAATTCTGCCCAAGCTCCACTGGCTGGCCGGTGAGGAGGCCACCGGTTGGCCGGTGCTGAGGCAGTAGCTGACACTATTCTGTCTGGGTGCCACCGGCTGGCCGGTGGTGGGACACCGGTTGGCCGGTGGTCTGGATAGAGGGATACCTTCTGTCCAGGCTCCATCAGCTGGCCAGTGGTCATCCACCGGTTGGCCGGTGGACTGATTTTCAGTCCACTTTTGCCTTCTTGCTTTCTTGTCCCAATTCCTTGGCAACCTGAAATCATGCCTATCATCCAAAAACACTTAAAACAAAATTAGATAAATAAGAGAGTGATTGTGATCATGAAAATTAAACCATGAGGGGTATGAGAGGTACAAATATCTCCCCCTATTTTGATTATCACAATCACCAAAACAAGCAATGTAAAAGATTGAAATGAAAGGCATGTTTTAAAGGATAAATTGAAAAAGTAAAGCAAAGCATGAGAGAAAAGATTTCTCCCCCAATCAACCAAGAATTTCTCCCCCTTTGTGATTATCAAAATAGCACGGGGTATAAAACTTGATTGAGGGAAAGATTTGAAAAACAAGATAGAGATTTTAAATCAATTGAAATTTCGAATTGAAAGTTTTGAATCGAAAATTTTGAATTGAGAATTTTGAATTGAATGTTTTGAATTGAATGTTGAATTTATAGTTTTGAATTGAAATTTTAATTGAAAGTTTTGAATCGAAAATTTTGAAATGAAAGTTTTGAATTTGAAATTAAAAAGGCTTAAACGATCCTAACTCCCCCTAAATAAAAACAACAAATCACCGGGGAGAGGATTTTGGAACCGAGACAAATTTTGGTCCGGTGAGACTCTCTAAAAGGGATTTTTCAATCCATACTTTTCTAGTGGCGGGTCTTCTCCTATGAAATTCATCATTAAAGAAAATAGTTTTTGGCCTTCCATACCGGGCATTTTTGCAATTGCACTCATAAATTAAGTGCCCGGGTTTTTTGCAATAATTACAAAATTTAAATTGGGAGCTCCCCCTTACAAAAATAGTTGGAGCATTTGAGGAGGAAGCTTGCTTGGAATATCCAAGCCCTTGGGTGGTTCTAGATATGCGTTGGGAACCTAGAAATTTGGTCAAATTTTGTTCCCCTTGGGTGAACTTGGCAAGAGATTCCCTTAAATCTTTGATTGTTAATTCCATAGAATCAACATCGGGAGGGTTTTGGACCTTGAGGGACAACTCCTCCTTTTCTTTGAGAAGTTGTTCCTTTTCGGAAGAATGTTTTTTGAAATTATTTTTCAAAGCAACAAATTTGGAAGAAAGTTCGTGAAAACCTTCCTCCAATTGATCTCTCGCATGTTAGAGATCCTCGTAAGATAAATGATTAAAAGAATTTGAAGAACTAGAGGATGAGGAGTCGGAATATGTTACCTCATTAAATGCCATTAGACATTTTTTACCGTTGTCACTTGAAGAGGAGGAGGAGGAGGATGTGGGGCTATCACTCCATGTGGCCTTGAACGCTTTCTTCTTTTCCTTTTCCTTGGCCTTTTTCTTGTTGAGTGGGCAATCAGGCTTGTAATGGTCTTTCTTGCCACACCCGTAGCATGTTACCTCGGGCTCGGATTTTTCGTTTGGTTGAGCCTTGCGATATTTCTTCTTCTTGTGCTTCTTCGTGAATTTGTGCATCTTGCGGGCAAGATTCTCCATTTCGGAATTGCCGCTTGAAGAGGAAGATGATGAGGAGGAGGAGCTTTCTTCTTTTTGAACTTTGAAGGCGATGTTCTTTGGAACTTTGATTGGTTTGCCTTCTTTTTCAGCTTGCCTCCTCATGGTGATCTCATAGGTCATGAGGGATCCAATGAGTTCTTCGACCGACATGTTCTTGATGTCTTTTTCTTCTTGGATTGTCGTGACTTTTGGTGCCCATTTGCTTGGTAGGATCCAAAGGATCTTCTTGACCATTGTTTCTGCAGACACATCATCACCAAGGGAATTTCTACCATTGCAAACGTCAGTAAAGCATGTAAACATTTCAGTAATATTTTCATGTGGGTGAATGGTAAAAGACTCAAAATCTTGACGGAACATATCCAATCGAGTATCCTTAACTTTTTTGGTCCCTTCATGGGTAACCTCCAATAGTTTCCAGATTTCATGAGATGAAGTGCATGTGGAAACTCGATTGAATTCATTACGATCAAGGCCGCAATGACGAGCGTTCTTGGCTTTGCCATCAAGCTCGAAATTTTTAATATCGGCTTGGGTCCATTTGGATTCATCGGGAGAGGAGAGAGAATAACCATGCATGCCAATTTTATATATAGGATAACCTATGCTTCTAAGAAAAGTGGTCATGCGGGTTTTCCAATAGTTATAGTCGATTCCATCAAAAAATGGAGCACGACCCAAAGAATAGACTTCGGGGGCGAAAGAAGTTGAGGCCATCACAAAAGGATCTTGAATTTGAAACCGGTTAGGGTATTACTCAAATTTTTCCTCTGATACCAATTGTTGGGCGGAGAAAAGGAAAGTGATGGAAAGAGGGGGGGTGAATTGCCTTTTAAAAAATAATTAACAATTTAAAATCAAAGTTAAATGTGCAGCGGAAATAAAAGAGGCAAGACACAAAATTGATAACGGAGTTCGGCTTAAACCCAAGCCTACGTCTCCGCTCCCAACTCAACCATTGAGAGATTTACTACCGCTTGCTTTTTAATGGTTTTAGCAAGAAACCCACTAGACTTTAAGGTTAGTCTAGAACATATTACAGCTTGCTTTTAATGGTTATGCAAGAACCCACTTGCATTAAATGGTTGAGAAAGAACCCACTATCCTTCTTACAGGTGAAGGCTAGCTCACCTATGACTCAAGCCTTTTAAAGGGAAGGCTTGACTAACCTCTTCACACCTTGAAGGTGGTGTGAAAACCCAAAAAAAGAGGATGAGAGAAAGAGATGGGGGTTTGTAGGCACAAACCCAATTTGATGCACAAAATAAATAAAGCAATGAAAAAACCTTAAGAGGAGAAGTCTTGGGTGCCGAAGGATTGATTGGAGTTGATGAAGGGCGCTCCCAAGCTTCTTTGGTGGCGCTCCTTGGATTTGGAAGTGAGTTGGAGCAAGTGGGGGTTCCTTAGAGGAATGCGCCGGAGGTTCGCCAAATGATCAAAAATGTTCCCGTGGGCTTCCTTGTGTTTCACTAGTGTTCCGGGGCTTCCTAGTCCTTTATTTATAGAGGGGGAACCCTCAAATGGCCTTTGGGAGGCTTTGGAGCCGTTGGAGAGGCCTTCGGAGCCGTTGGGAGGCAAGTGGACAGGTCTGGTCAAAGCCCAATGGCTAGTTTGACTGGCTCCACCGGCGGACCGGTGCTAGGCCACCGGTTGGCCGGTGCTTGTAAAATGGAGATCAATTCTGCCCATGCTCCACCGGCTGGCCGGTGAGGAGGCCACCGGTTGGCCGGTGCTGAGGCAGTAGCTGACACTATTCTGTCTGGTTGCCACCGGCTGGCCGGTGGTGGGACACCGGTTGGCCGGTGGTCTGGACAGAGGGATGCCTTCTGTCCAGGCTCCATCGGCTGGCCGGTGGTCATCCACCGGTTGGCCGGTGGACTGATTTTCAGTCCACATTTGCCTTCTTGCTTTCTTGGCCCAATTCCTTGGAAACCTGAAATCATGCCTATCATCCAAAAACACTTAAAACAAAATTAGATAAATAAGAGAGTGATTGTGATCATGAAAATTAAACCACGAGGGGTACGAGAGGTGCAACACTCTAGCTCCAAAGAATGGCATGTACCTAATGTAGAAGGGAGATTTCCCTTGTCTATACCTGCAATGAAATAATCTGTTTGGGCCCAAATTCATTGCCCAATAAGGGTGTGAGACTAAATCCTCATAGGAAAACACCACAAGATCTCTGCCTAATAGTCAGTAAAGATATGGTAGGTAAAAGTACAGAAAACAGTAAACAGGAAGTTACTGAACATTAAGCAATCCATAGTCACAAGCATCTAACCTACAAATAGGTAAACAACTACCCAAACATGAATGAACAAATAGGAAAAAAACTACTCAAACAAGAAGGAACAAATAGGTAACCCTCGGGGTAGTTCTCATAGCCTAACACCTCTGGTTAAACCAACAAGCACTAGAAACCCTTTGGAGGCACACCGAGTCTCACCCATCTTTTTCAACTAATGTATATACTCTCTAGGGAAGAACTCACCGTCAACTCCCCCTATAGTCCTGTATCATACTATTAGATCTTTGGGGAATCCCTTAACATCTCATTCTCCATGTGGCCCTCATTTAGGAACTGAAGAATCTCTGAGGAAGCACTCAACATCAATTCCCCATGTGGTCTCGAATTTTAATTTATAAGACACTCTGGCAAAGACCTTACGTCCATTCTCCCTATGGCCAAAAACACTAGTTTCTCACTGCCCTGTGTAAGTCAAACAAGTAACATGTGAAACTGCTAAAGTAAACATCATGAACTACTTGGATAGAATTCTAATTCATATCAGCATTATAGAAAAACATTCACACTATCATACAAACTGAGCATGGATACCAGCAATAGACTAACATGAAAACTAGACCAAGCAGTCAATAGAAGGAAAAACATTCCTGGGTAATACATCCAAATAAAAAAAATTACACTATTTACAAAAAATAACAACAACTCAGGAATACAAGCAAATCATTCAAACAATAGGGAAAAATGGTAAACATTCAATACCCCGTTCAAGGGTATTGCAAGAATTTGCACAAAATAATCAAAGAAATTCAAAGGAAAGGTACAAACCACCAAACTCGGGGTTAGGAGATGAAAATACTTGAACCATGTGGCTTGAATCTCTTCAGAACATCATAGATCTACCAAAACACATAAAACGTTCAACCCATAGTAACTTGGAAAAGATGACGAATTGGAAAATGAGGCACTGGGAGAAGGAATAACTCACAAATGAAATTCCAATTCAATATACGGTTCTCGAATCAAAGGATAGATGGTGGATCAGGGGATCGTTGATGATCGGTGGCTTCTTGGTGCTCTCAGATGAACTGGGTTGAGAAGGAGGGTGTTCTGTCCATTAGACGTAGCCCTGATGTGTTTAATGAAGAAAAAGAAAGTACATGGCATGTACATTTGATGTACAACACGTGTACATAATGTTTCTGTACTCCACTTTAAGTGTCCATCAAACCCCCCCCCCCCACATAGCCGTGTGCACGGCCTCTATTAGGACAGCACCTGACTGCCTACGACAAAGAGGTACACGACGTGTACTCATAAAGTACATGGTGTGTACTTTACAAATTTCCAAAAATTCCTCTTTTTCAAAATAAAACTACTAGAAAAGGAATGATATATAGGAAAAGAAGATCTGAGTTCTTACAAACTTCCCCCCTTAATGAAATTTGTCCTTGAAGTTCCCTAGCACGATATAGAAGAAGAAACCCAGAACAATTTCATCCATTGTGATCGTATGCCTTCCTCCCTATCCCAAGTATCATCTTGCAACCATCCATGATAACATTTCACCCATACCAGGGGAACAGACCGGCCACAAAGAACCTTCATACTGTGATCAACAATCTAGATAGGATGCTCCTCAGAAGAGGCATCCACCTTCAACTCAACTTCCTCTGGTTGGAAAGCATGAGACGAGTCTGAAAAGTAATGTCAGAGATTTGAAATGTGAAAAATGTCATGCATCACCCGATAACTTTGAGGTAATTGCAACTGATTGGAAATTGGTACAACTCATTCCAACACCTCAAACGGTCCGACATACCTACGTGAAAGCTTACCCTACCTCCTAATCATTATGTGCCCCAAACTCTGTGTGACACATAGGAAAACTATATCCCTAACCTCAAACTATGATGGACATCTCCACTGATCAGCATAAGACTTCTATTGAGACTGTGTGTTAGCCATCCTGTTCAGAAATAACATTATCTGCTCCGTGGTCTCCGAAACAAAATGAGGTCCCAAGAAAGCTACCTCTCTAGCCTCCAGCAAATATAAGGGTAATCAGCATGCTCTACCGTACAAAGCCCCATATGGTTCCATCTGAATAGTTTCCTGTAAAATATTTCTGTAGGTGATCTCCACTAGAGGTATATGCTTCCCCCAAGAACCTCCAAAGTACATAATGCATGCTCGGAGCATGTCCTCAAGTACCTGAATAATATGCTTAGACATTCCATCTGTCTGGTGATGGTATGCTATACTCAAAAATACATGTTTACAAAAAGCCTTTTGAAGCCCCTGCCAGGCCCAAGATGTAAAACGTGTATCCCTATTTGAAACAATGGAGTGTTTAAATCCATGAAAATGTACAATCTCCCTAATAATAGTCATCCCAACTCATCAACACTTAAGGTATCATTGATCAACAAGAATTGAGAAACCTTCGTAATCCTATCAACGACAACCCACACATCATCATTCTCTCGAGTTTATCTCAGTAACCCTGTCACAAAGTCCACCACGATGTTGTTTTACTTCCAGACATGAATGGGTAACTACTGAGAAAGACATGCTGGTCCCTGATCCTCCGCCTTCACCTGTTGACAAGTATAAAATCTCATGATGAAACCAACAACATCCTTATTCATACATGGCCACCAATACTGCAGTGTAGATCACGATACATCTTGGTGATGCAATGATAAACATCCCAAACAGAGGAATGAAAATCCCACATCAGATCCTCGCGTATATCTGCTGGCACCCATATCTGTTCCAAGAAATGCAAGATATCATCCTCTCTTACTGCCCATTCATGAAATGGGTCCTCCCCTGACAAACTTTTTCAAAGGACTAGGACTTCTGATTCTGATAGCTACCTCATCCGCACCTGATCAAGAAGGGTAGAGGTAAAATCAATAGAAGATAATAAAGTCTACCCATGTCTATCGTGCACTTCCAAATAAATCTCGAAGAATAGGGACATAAGCATACACTCACTTTTGGCTTCCTGAACTGCCTATATCTGAGTCCTCCTACTCAACGCATCATCCACAGTGTTGCCTTTCTCAGATGTATAGGCAAGCTCGATGTTGAAGGACTATAGGTACTCAACCCACCTCCAATGTATCATATTCAAATCACACTGAGTGAAAATGTACATGAGACTTTTTTGGTCGGTGAAAAACAATGATTTTTCTCCCAGAAGGTAATGTCTCAAACAGTTTAAGGTATGAACAACAGCTTCCATCTCCAGATCGTGTGTTAGGTAGTTCGTCCCAAGTGGCCTCACCTGTCGTGACTCATACGTGATGAATCCATCGCCCTGCATAAGCACAGCTCCTATCCCAATTCCCGAAGCATCACAGTAATTAGTATAGCTCTTACCCTGATCTGGAAAGACTAGTTTCGGTGCTGAAGTCATCCTCCCTTTCAGATCTTGAAAGGCTGACTCAAAAGAACCAGATCACATGAACCTTGCAACCATCTTCGCCATACCCAACAATAGTGCTGCTAAACATGAAAAGTCTTATATGAAACACGTAGATAATCCATCCAGCCCTAGAAAATTCTGCACCTCAAAGGCATTCTTTGGCTGCTCCCATGAAACTACTTCACTCACTTTCTGTGGGTCAACTGATACACTTGCCTCTGAGATTACATGACCCAATAAGTGAATCAGGTCCTTCCAAAAATGGAATTTTGTGAGTTTATCATATAATTGATGCTCCCTCAGTATACTAAAAACGATCTCAAGTTGTGCGGCATGGTCATGTTGAGTGTGATAGTACACCAAGATATCATCCACAAAGACAACCAAGAAGGAATCCAATTAACGATGGAACACTCGGTTCATCAGCGCCATGAAAACTATCGACACATTTGTGAGACCGAACGACATAACTAAGTACTCGTATAGACCATTCCTACTCCTAAAGGCTTTAAGAGGTATATCTTATGGTCTAATGTGAAACTGATGATAACCAGGACTCAAGAAAATCTTTTTGAATACCCAGGCACCTCGAAGGTGATAAAAGAGATCATCAATCCTCAGCAAAGGATATCTGTTTTTGACCATCAGCTAGTTCAGCTTCCAATAATCCATAGAAATCCTAAGGGTAACATCAATATTCTTTGAAAACAAGACAAGCGAACCCCATGGAGAAGTATTAGGTTAGTCGAGACCTTTTTCATGTAACTCCTCCAACTGCTTCTTGAGATATTCTAACATAGGTGTAACAATCCTATAAGGAGGAATGGACACTGGTTCCACTCTTAGAACAAGCTCAATAGAAAATTCTACCTCATGCTCTAGAAGAATACCTAAAATGTCCAATGGAAATACACATTTGGATCAACCCACCACTGGAGGAATTTTTATCTATGATGTCCCTTGGTCATCCAAATATAGACTGACAATTTGGGCTGAAACTCCTCCTAGTCCATGCCAGGCTGGTGACCTGCCATTGATATCACATCCCACCATCTCTTGGATGAATCAAGTAGCATATAGGTAGAGAGCATGAATCTCCTCTCTAGAGGCGTCTCCAGATTCCAATGATTGTCAATATGGCTTTAATGTCATGACCCGTCCCCTGGGGCCCGTGTCGTAACAACCCCAAGACCGCCTTCCAAAGGCCAGGGGCTGGCGACTAGCACCAAATGAGTATATCCCGATAACTGGGAAGGAATTGTGTTTATAAAAGTAAACAAACACCAATCAGAGTACAAGAGGAAACAAACACTAAGTAAAACTGAAAACAAAAGTAGTGCTGAAAGTAAAGAGGCCGGAAATACAAGCCCAACTGTAAAGTACAAGGTAAAAGACAAAAAAGCCAGAAGGTGTCATGCAGCTCCTAGATCGTCCACCAAGGATCCTACCTAAAGGGTAGGTACAAATAGCACATCTCCTGGATCGTCCACCACGGATCCTACCTGAAGGGTAGGTACAGATAGCCTCCATAAAGCTCTTTCCCGTCGACCTCCTCCGAGTGTCATCTCGTCGTGAAGTCCGCCACCAGATACTGTCTTGTCGTGAGTTCCACCTCCATGTACCATCCAGTCCTCGAACACTCGGCCTATGTCTGTGGTGCCCGTCGTCTGCAACCAATAAAATGAGGAGAATGAATAGATCATGCAGGGGTGAGTATAACGATACTCAGTAGGGACCCCAAGACCCTCAAGCTCTCACTAAATATTTCAAAGGTAACCACAAAGATGGTCTCAACAGATAAACTCTACCTAGGTATATGCCCATATATATACCCAAGTTATCAAGTAACCCATATCAATCACGAGGAAACACAAAGATTATGAAATCAACGGATAACCACTACCCAGGTATATGCCCATACATATACCTAAGTTATCAAGTGACCCATATCAATCATGAGGTAAACACAATGGTCATAAACTTATCTCAAACCAGGATTTTTATTATCGAAATCGTAACTGCTGAAGAGCTCATTCTCTGGGAGTACAGTGATCATGTCACGTCTCCGAGGAACTGCTCACCAACCTATGACTTCTGAGGTACTCCTCCAATCGAGTACCGCGGGTATGCCACCTCACACAGTAGTGCTCCTCCGCTATGGGTCTGCCACATCACACAGTAGTTCTCCCCCTCGTAGCCTACAGAAGTACTCCTCCTGTCGAGTACTGCGGGTCTGCCACCTCACATAGTAGTGCTCCTCCGCCATGGGTCTGCCACCTCACAATGTAGTGATCCCCACTGGGCTATTCTAGTCACTCTGAATCAAATCGTACAAGCAGTAATCAGGTCACAGCTAGCTACACGGTCTCCATACTACATATGCTCATCTCTGGCAGGGTCCGCTCCACGAGAAACATGTCGATACTCCAAGTATCACAAGTCCCACTAAGATGTTTCTCAAATGACCACCTCATTATAGGGGTCTCAACGCATCAGACAACGTGTCAATCGGACGCCCAGTCTGTGAGTTGTTAGCCTTTTCTTCCTAGGGGCCCCGTTGGTTTCGTGTGCAAACCAACACGGCCGTATCTCAACTATACCCTGAACTCTCATAGGGCATACTCATAGGGACTGTTTCTCCATGAGACCACCGACGCCGCTGACTGTTCATCAAACAGATGTCCGGTCTGAAAGATATCAGGTTTTCCGTTCTAGGGGCCCTGTTGGATTTCGGGTGCAATCCAACCCAGCCACTATCCAACTACATCCAAAACTCAAGAAAATTATTTGAAAATTTCCGTCTCATCAGGAAGAAATCAACGAGATAGATGGTGCGTCAATAGGACACCCGGTCTGTGAGTTATTGGAATTGTCGTTCTAGGGGCCCGGTTGGTTTCGTGAGCGAACCAACCCGACCACACTCCAAAATCATCCAAACCTCGAGCAGAGTAAGCCAAAATTTCCGTATCATCAAGAGGAATATAACAAAGTTGATGGCACATCAATTGGACGTTCGGAGATCATGTTACAAGTGTTTCCGCTCCGAGGGCCCGGTTGGTTTCGTGTACGAACCAACCCGGCCGAACCCAAAATATTTCGAAACCTTGAGTGCGATATATTGAAACTACTGTCTCGATCCAAGGATCGCTACACAACTGACAGTGCGTCGATCGGAGGTCCGTAGCCCAAGGTATGGGCAAAAGAAGGAAAGTTATCCGAATACGGGGGGTCTGGGCCCGGACAGACCCGGCCCAACCCCCCCTTGAATGGTCCGCGACCCCACGTGGGGGGCCGCCTCTCGCCAGCAGATGAGGTTGGGCTGACGCATCCCGTCACTACCAAAGGCCATCCCGGGGCCCGTCGTTCACTGTGAGGACCTCACATTCCCTGTGCGGCTTGTTTTGTCGACGTTCGCCGTTTCGCACACCAAGAACGAAAGGGGTGGTGGGTTCAGACTTGTTCATTGGTCCGCACCCCCCCACATTAGCGGTTTTAAAAATCTCACAACAAATGTTTAATCATACGCCGTGGGTATAAATCACAAAGATTAAATGAATCAAACCCCTACAACATTCCACAACAAATTATTCCCAACCTGTAAGGAAAACATTCGCGGATCAACTAGATAATAAGTTTATTTGTTTTTATATGTTTTCGTTAGAATGAATGAAACAAGAGAATAAAATTGTTCTCAAAAAATTCCATACTTGGATATTTGACGTCTCACATCGGGTGTCATGGAAAACGGCGTCGCGGGGTCAGACATAGATTCTGTGGATGTCTGGGTGCGTCCGAAGAGGAAACGACGTCTCCTCACTTGTTGTTATGATGATGAAGGAAGGTATGTTGTCATTGGAGATGATCACCACGGTCGGTGACTTCTCCCTTGTCATGGAGGAAGATGAAGATGGAAGAATCTGGGTCACCGAGTCTTCTAAATCGAAGGGTCGTTGTTCTTCGTCGGAGAAGAACCATTCTTCACGTTCATCAACGTGGAAGATGAACTTATATCTCCTCCCCTTCCCCACACAACCATCCAACCACTAATAAAATAAGACTGTTCTTATTTTATTACCCATATCATGAATTTTCAAAACAGTTCAAAATGTTGAATTAACTTAACTTAATTAATCTTGAGCTTGTCAAAATTAAATGAGGTAGAGTTGGCATCATTAATGAGAGGATGTGTCACAAGGGGGGTTGGAGTGAGTTATGGAAGATGATAGATCACCTACTTTAATGGGGATGTTATAGGAGGTTTAAGGAATGTGAAGGGGTGGGGTTCATGTGGGCCCCACCTCACATTTAACCTCACTTACGTGGTTAGGTTCACCCAACCTCCATCCTTAGGATTTAACCACATTAAAGAAATAAAATTAGTTGCACAAATTTTATTTTTCGGATGTCTTTATCCAAAAAATAAAAAACTCGTCCCGAGCAAACGCAACTTTTTTAAAGGTCTTCTTAAGTAATTAATGAATCTACAGTTTCATCGGTGACCTAAGATTTCAATTCCGAGCACCGATTGAATAGTTAGAAAAACCCGCTCATTCGTTCACTGAACATACCCGAGGTAAACTTCGGAAATTGATTTCAGGCACACCAGGCCTCAGAATCAGGCGCCGTCAGAAACTACATTCTTGTAAAATCTCAAAGAAAATTAAGAAAAAATTTCCCTTGAATTTTACGGGTCTTTACATTCAAGCCATGACTATGCAACCTGAGGTCCTCTTTCCCCTCAGCAGGTGGGAGGATGCTGCTATGGGAAAACCCGCATCAAGTCTGCCGTAAATGAGGCAGGATGTGGTGCCCCGTAGAAGGTATGCAACGTCCTCAGAAAGCCTTCTCTAAGCTGCACATCAGCGCCAGTAACTGGTATCACTACTGGTGCGAAGGCTATCACAATAGGAGGATCTGTCCGAAGTCCCTAATTCGCCATGTGTGATGCCTGATCACCACCTGGAAACTGGCATTAAAATGGAGGACATCTTGGTGGAATGAATCTGCAAGGAAAATGCACATCTAAGATTAGAATTATCAAGGACTAAAATCAACAAGTGTATGAGGGAATCAAGAGGAATAAAACATCCATGTTTTACAAAACATGACTACACGGCATGTACACTACCTACACGGAGTGTTCCCTAATGTCAATCACCCAGGAGTGTACCTTTACCTAAAATAGTTGTGTAACACCCCAAACACACGGTGTGTTTCGAAAACACATGGCGTGTACTTCTGTCCACTTCCCTTGCTTGGGTCCTTCTACATTGTTATGCCACACAACTCTCCTAAGGAAAAACTACACGGCATGATCAAGGTAGACACAGCGTGTTCTGGACAAACATCACCAGGCCCGTGTTGTTAGTGACACGACCTGTGTACCCAGGTTATACTACATGGACTTTTCCAAACAAAAACGGCGTGTACTAAAAAAATATAACACTGGAATGAGTTGTCCGTTACACATCCGGCTACATGATTTAATCTTCATGGAATTCTCCATGTGTACATGGTGTGTACTATAAGGATTTTCACAGCCAGTGTTTTTCATGACACGGCTAGGAACCTATGTTACACCGCACGATGTGTGAACTCAGGACACGATGTTTAAAAATGATGTTTCATCCATATGTGTCGCTAGTCACATGTGTAGACAGACGGTCTCAACAACACAGCATGTACGTACTGTACACGGTGTAATTTTACCAGAATTTTCACAACCTCATGTCCCTGCCCACACAGACAGTGACCTGGTTTTAAAACCACATGGCATCTATTCATAAATTACACACTCTTTATTAAGGGTTTTCCCTAATAGTAGCCTTAAAAATTACACCACAGCCTAGAAAAACATAGAAACGAACATTGAAGGTTTCAAATTACTATTTGTGAGGCCCCGTACTCCCCGTGATTCAATGTTTAGAATCTTATATAAGTTATAACAAGGAAAAAAGTGATGATCCACCAAATTCTTGTCTTTGAGGTTCCATAACACCTCAAGAACCAAATTTTAGCATTCATCCCAACAAAAAACTACTCAAACAAGGCCTTATCAAATAGTAGGTATTATATCAAGCATTTATCACAACATCATGCATAGTCTACATGATTTCTATCATAACAACATGCAATCTCTAATTTATCCTAGGTGGAATGGAATGAATTCATGGTATGTGATTTCTCTCAAGTGACTATATGATGCATGAGATGGAACACCCTCATCTCATCTGGTTCTGACAGAAATAGAACCTCAATAACAACAACAGTAACAACACAAGACATGTGAGTCAACCAATGGTGAAATCAAATCAACTGTAAAATTGAAAACTAGTAAAATTGCATTAAACGAGGTAGTATGGCTTTTACCTGTACACAGGTTTTCTACTTATAGGCACAACTTATTACCATGTACCTATTTCGTCCTATCCCTGGATATCGGATCAAAATAGTATGTCAAGAGAAAAGAAATCCTTTTATATCAATTCGTAATTTCCTGATTCTGGAAGCCACCCAGAGGAGCCCCATACCCGGTTGGTCACATGGCCTCAAGTGCATTTCCCTAAGTGCCAGAGGTTGCCGACTATCAGCGAGGGCCTGGGGTCAGATAGTGGGGAAACTATGCCCTCATTGGTAGAGTACACAGTCTAAGAGAAACAAATAATAAAAAGCAGAAGCAGTAAAGAATCTATACACAAGTGAATAGCGGAAGACTAAAATAATAAACAGGTGGAGCACATACATATAAAATGATGCATGATATATATGTCTAGGAAAACATCCAAACAATTCACAATGTTGAATATTGTAATAAACCAATGTACAAAAGTAAAGTAGGTAAACTACTCATCATCGCATGCTTTAGCTTGGTCCCAGCTCGATAGCAAGTCAAGTACCTGAAGTTGAAGGGTGCTTGTCATTGTCTATACCTACAACAATATAATCTGTTTGGGCCCAAAATCATGGCCCAAATAGGGTGTGAGACTAATTCCCAGGAAGAAACCACCACATGATCTATACCTAATAGTCAGTGAATATATGGTAGGTAAAAGTACAGAAAACAACAAATAGGAAGGTACTAAACTGATAGAAATCCATAGTCCCAAGAATCTAATATGCAAACAGGTAAACAACTACACATACAAGAAGGAACATACATGTAAATAACTACTCATGTAAGAAAGAATAAATAGGTAACCCTCTGTATAGTTCTCAAATACTAACCCCTCTGGTTAAACAAAAAATCACCACCAACCCTATGGGAGGAACACACAGTTTCACCCCTCTGGTTCAGAAAAAGTATAGACTCTATGGGGAAGCACTCACCATCAATTCTCCCTATAGTCTCATATCATACAAAACACGCTCTAGGGACGCACTCAACATCTCATTCCTCATGTGGCCTATGTCGATGAACTACGTACACTCTAAGGAAGCACTCAATGTCAATTCCACATGTGGTCTCGCATCGTAATTTGTAAGACACTCTGGAAAAGCCCTTACGTCCATTATCCATATGGTCTACTACAATAGGTTCCCACGACCTAGTGTACGTCAAACAAGTAACATGCGGAATGGCCAATGTAAACCTCATGAACTACTTGGCTATCATTCTATGTCATATCAGCATAAAATAACAACAATCACACTATCCTACAAACCTGGCATGGCAACTAACAATAGCCTAATAGGAAAAACTAGAACAAATGGTCATATGCATGAAAAACATGCATGTGAAATACATTTAAAGGAAAACAAAATTACCCTATCAAAAAACAATAACATCTACTCAGGCATACATGCAATGTAGTCAAACAAAATGGCTAAACGGTAAACACCCAATACCCTGTTCATGTGTATTGGTGGAATTTGCACAAAATATGCAATTAATTTCAATAGAAAGTCACAAACCACCTACCTCGGGGTTATGAGATCACTATACTTGAACCATGAGGCATGAATATCTTTATATCTTCATAAATATAAAAAAAACCATACAACATTCAACCCAAGATAACATGGAAAAGAGGAGTAATTAGAAAACGATGCTTTGGGAGAAGGAAGAACTCACCTATGATATTCCAATGCTATCAACCTTGCTCAAATCGGAGGATGGAAGGAGGCTTGGGGGATCATCGAAGATCTGCGGCTTCTCGGTGCTATCGGGTGTACTAGGATGAGAAAAAGGGTGTATTGTTTTTCAGACATGACCTCAGTGTGTGTAATGAAAAATATATATCTACACGACATATACATTTGAAGTACACGACATGTACTTACTGTTTCTGTACTCTTCATTAAGCGGCATCCGAAATACCCTCACATGGTCATGTGCATGGTCCCTACACGGCCAGCACCCGACTTCCTGTGGAAAAGATGTACATGACATGCACTCATAAAGTACACGGTGTTTAATTTAAAATTTTCTAGAAATTCCACTTTTTACCAAAAAAATGACCAGAAAAGGAAAACATACCTTAAAAAATGATTCGGGTTCTTAAAGCTATGTGATAGATTTTAATTTTCTGATAATGTATAGACCGATGGTGGGGATAATTTACCATCCCCAAAATTGGAGGTATGTACCCTTTTTTATACCTTCTCATGTTTACATATATTTTGAGTAATAATTTCTATAGTTTAGAAGGGTTATGAGATAGTTTTTTTGGCTTTTAAATGTTTCCACTATTTGACCACAGTTTGGGAAAACCATTCATCTTCCCTGGAAAACAATTCAAGTTCATGTAGAGGAAAGGGAGATAGTGAAGTTTTATGGTTCATGGTTTATGATCTATGTGTCCATCCAAGGTAATATGTACATCTTGAGATAGTTTTAAATGATATGTTTGGCTCATAGTTTTTCTAACCATATGAGAATACCATGTGAGGCAGCCTCTTTAGACAGTAGCATGTCTATAGTTAGTGTATGGGTTTCCTAACTATGTTTCTAAACTATGGGTGTAAAAAAATGAGGGTTTTAATGAATGGGTCTTGGTAAATGTTTTCTTCATGAAATATATACTTCGTACTATATAGATCTAATATAGGATACCATCATTTCAATGGTTAGGGAGGCCCTCCCACTCATTTTAGATGTGATTTAAAGGGTTGTAAATGTGTTTTAGGTGATTTTCCCTTGTTATGTATCCTCTCTTGGTATTTTTGGGATTGTTTCTTCGATAAACTCTTCTATCTTCCATAATTTTCTAGATCATCTTCTATCCCATGTAGATGTAAGGATTTTTTTATTGGTATGATTTTGGATTATTGGTATCTGGGAAAGATGTATAAAGTAATTTGGTGGACGATTCATCCTGTTTTGGTGTACAGTTTTATGGTGGTTCATTTTATCCAAACCCTATGCTAGGTTTCATTACTATTTACACAATTTTTAATGATATAAAAGTATTATTTTAAATTTCTATGACTTTTTTTGAAATTTATTTTGAATGTGATGTGAGAGGAATGATTGAAACCCAATTTGGTATTAATTGTGGATTTTAGGGAAAATGGGTTATTGTTATGAAATTATCTGTAATGTTTTATTTTATTGTGTTTTATTTTTAATAGGCTACTTGTTTTGGTTTAGGGAAATATTTTTTGAAATATTTTTCCTTAAAAAAGTATTTATATATAGATGTGTGATTTGTAATGGATAATTTGTTAATGGTGCTTCAAATAAATGACAAATTTATTGACGTGGTTTTGGCATGGGGTTGGAATTACTATTTTTTAATATATTGTTGTGTTTGTAAATTTTTTTGGAACTGTGGCTTGGATTATGTTTGCTAATATGAATTTGGAATATGTTGATTGGATTATTATTTATGTTTTTGTAATTTTTTTGGCCTGATGTTTGGATTAATTATTCATGAATTTGTTGTATAGGATGGGTAGTGACATGATATACCAATAAAAAACGTTTTGGAAGGTGGTGTTAATTACCACTATAAATGGGGATCGTTTGGAGGTGAATTTTTCCCATCATGGTAAATGGGAGCTCAGGTTTGTGGGGGTGAAATATATGTGTATAGTTAGGATATGATTGCTTCTAAAAAAATATGAAATGGGGTTTTCCGATATGGGTTGGTAAAATGGATAATGGAATGTTTGGTTTCATTCCTTGGTAATGGGATGATTTCAGTTAAATGGTTTCGTAAGGGTGTGTTAGGATTGCTATTAATTGTTTCATTGTTGGATAGTTTTATTTAAGTTGTTCTATTAAATGTAATAATGGATTCTATCGTAGTGGAATTTGTACGGATGTAATTTTCTGAAAACCTACTATGTATTATTACTCACCACCTTTTTGAACTTTGGTTTATTTATATATGTTGTAATCCTATTCTTAGGTAAATATAAATCATCTCAGTTCTTTATTGGTTCATCGTGATCCTTGGGTTATATTATGGTGTGGATTTTTGGAGCTTGGTGTGGAGATATTTAACTTTATCCTTGTATATAATTTTTTTTAATTCATCTACTTGTTACAATGATTTGGTATTTCCATGGGTTTTGTTTGGTTTTATTATTATCATATGTAAGTGTTTTGAATTAATTTACATCATTATTATGCATCGTGTAGTTGTGGATGGTTATGGCATGATTGGATGGTTTTGTTTAGTTCAAAGAGGAAATTTCCCCCCACATGTTCATAAAACCCTTGGTATTTATTACAGCCCATTATCACCTCAGGGCTCTCTCTAAAATCTAAATTACACATCTTCCTTGACATAAGCCAATGTGGTGGGGAACTATTTTATAATTATGAATAAAATTTCAATCTAATATAAAGATATATATATATATATATACACACACCAAATATTGGATGTGTATGAGTCTAAAAACGATTGTAAAATAAATTTGGGATTGTTTAGGTAATTTTTTTACCATTAACTATTATTTATTAACCCTATGATATCCCATTTCATGATTACAAATGATTCAATGTTATTTATAATTTCTCGTTCATGAAATATACTATAAAAGGAAAAGTGAAAAAATTATTGGACCATCGATGATATTATATTCCACAACTGATTCAGTTTTATGAATATAATATATTTGTTAATTATAAATTTTTTATTAAATATTTTTAATATAATATATCGTTAATTACATTTTTAGTACTATTCATATAATAATTATATAAAAATATTTAAATTTAAAAAATACAAATTATATAATTTATATTTATAAATTTTAATGATATACTATTAGAAACCCAACATAATTTATTTTTATATTATTTAAAAAAAATTAATTAAATTTTCTTACATTAGTCATATGAACATTTATAGCATTGTATAAGCATTATTGTGTCTATTTCATAAATAAAGGTTAAATAGAAATTAATTACTTTCAAAAAATATATTTACAATCAATGTGTATTAACTCATATCAATGACAAGTAAATTTCAAAAATTGGTTAATTTTATTTTCTAATCAATACACAAGCAATGCATATGTATTTGGATATATCACATAATATGAAACAAAAAATATTCTCATAAAATAAAAATTGTCAATAATACCACATATTTGTGGTCCTAATTATAAAAATAATATATCCCTCTCATTTATTACCTTTATGAAACAAAATTAGACATTTCTTATTTTAAAAAAGGACTACTTCATAACTAAATATTATTTTCATATTTATCCTGAAATGAATTGATATTTATATATAAATTATAAATTTTCATTTTATAATTTTATTATGTTACCAAACATTAGTCTTTCAATATGTTTAATAAATTTTTGAATAATATATAAGTCTTTCATATATCATAAAAGATACCATATTTCATAAAAATTATATAATTTAAATATTTCATTAAAAAAAGAAAATTTTCAAGAATAATCAAAAAAAATATATTTAGTGAATTTGGATAATATAATTTCCAAAATAAGGTTCATTCATTCATATTTTTATTCATTGATAATGATGTTAATATATTAAATAAAAAATTAATATATGATCACACATCTGTTAAGAATAAAAAATTTGTTGTTGAATGGATAATTAAATAATATTATTATAAGGAGTACAATTATATGAATATAGTAAATTATTACTAATAGGGAAATAAAATTATTTATTATCAACATTACCGAGTTTGTTACATTGTTTCACTATTTTGTAAAATGTATCCAAAAAAATTTACTAAATTCAAAAAAATAAGGGATTTTACCCTCATTGATTTCATATATTACATGATTATTAATAAATCAATAAGATATTTTTTAAAACTATATTGGATTATTAATTTTTTTCAATAAACATTCTCTTCATATACATGAATCAATGCAGGTAGTTCCTTATGTGAATATTTTTATTCCAACTGAACTTTTGATGGGATAAAAAATGAGGCACATCTAAGAAATATTACATATATATGAATCATGAAATATATCATTTATATTAGAAATATTTATATTAAAAAAACATGTTATGATAAAATTCCATTTATCTCTAGGATGAAATTGGGTCTAATGAACATCATACAAACAGATAACTTTTTTGAAAAACATAAAAAATTGTTCCATGGAGATACTACAAAAAATATTATTTCCTACCTTGATTGAAATATTCCACATTTAGCTAATTTCTTAATGTTATATCTTAATTTGATACATACTCATATATTGATGAATCTTCATATCATATTTCAAAAACATCATATAAATATTATGGTACTAATGAAATTTTTTCATCAACATCATCCCATTTAAATACATCCCAATATCATTATTAATATAATTACTAAAAAAGTACAAAATGTATACATGAATGAAAATTATTATTATATTAAAATTCAGATAATGAATTTTTATGATATAAAGTCATATTGAGAATTCGTTTAAATTGCTTGAATCTTGTGTTTAAAAGTATGAAATGGTTTATATTCTAGTAAGTAATTAAAAATAGAGTTTTTTTAAAATAACGTATCTACTATTAAATATCCAAGACATAAATATAAGTAAAAATTTTAATTAACTTATGTAAGAACATTATATGATAATATAGTAAAATTTGGTGAAATAATGATTATATATGTGAATTTTAAATTTTTTTCACGTTTTCGTTAACCATATGAAATTATTATTGATTATTTAAATATAAATATATTAAATTTTATGTTATATAAAATGTGTAATATCAAAATTCAAATCTAATTCTAACTAGAGTCCCAAAAATTCAAAATTACATATTAAGAAGATTATAATGGCATCGATGTGAGAAAATATGCATATTCATTACATATATATTTTCATCAGAAAAATAATTGTATTTTTTATATAATATAAATTTATTTATAATATGTAGTGATGATATAATTACATTAAATGTGACATATTGTTGACATGGTGCTTCTGCAAAAAATATAAAAATGAATTAATGTATTAAAATAATAATTTTTTAGTTATTTATTTTGTATGATATATTTCATAGATAAATTTGAAACATTATAAATGTTTGAAAGGATAATATTATAAATTAATAGCTTTATGGCGACTTTAATGTAACATAAATGAAGAGTTCCAAAAAACGACATTAATGATATCTTATAATATAAAAATAATAAATTATATAAAATATAAAAAATTTCTATAATTATCTAGGTAAATGGTATTTAGTATAACATACAAACCATGGTCTACTAATGGGTTAATATTCCTTTTATAGTAACCTTCACGACTACTATAAATTGAAAAACAATGATATCGAGTTATTTATTAGAAGGATTAATTGGGTGTAAAAACTAATAGATAACAATGAAAACATATCTTAATAGTGTCCAAATTTTATTATATTAAATTATTTTGAATCGTACAAATGATATCATAGAAATACATTAATTTTAATCTTTTTTTAAATGTAAATTGGTTTATAATAATTTAATACATCAATAGTTTACCACTTATCTCCAATAATAGGAGATATCCCCTTCTTTCAACCACAGAACTATTGGCAATATAAGATTGACCATGAACTTAAAAAATATATTCCCAAATAAAAATCCATAGAGGACTTTTTTCTGTAATTACATCCATATATTTCTTATTCTTTAAAGAATTTGATCTTTTATATAAATGAGTTTTAATTTTAAAATGATTTTTTTAGTTTTATTAATTCTTCTTCCACAGAAAAATACTCATTATGAATCTTTAAATAATCAATATAGTATGTTTCATACACATAAATGTTATTATGATTATCCTAAATACTAATTTTTTTCCATTTCTATCTGATGTTAAATTTAAATTTATTTTTTTTCATATTCTTGAACTGCGATCTCTAAAAGGGTATATATAGTATTTTTCATAACCACAAAGAAAGGATGGTTTTTTATATATTTAATTAATATACGTGCTCATAATTACTGAATTATGATTCTATAATGATATTATGTCATCAATATTCTTACCATTCATACCATTGAAATATGGGACATCACTCATGTGTACATATAGTCAATCATCTCCTTGTTGTAATGTAAATTATTTTTCATATCAATCTTCTATTATAATATTTAAATTTTTAATCATCATATGAAAATTACAATTATTTAATGATTTTTATTTTTATGTGAATGTATAATGACCACACATTAAAAGATAATACTACAAAAAATTCTTGGGAATATGAATCATTCTTCATGACAAATTCTGATGTAAACAATGGTCATAAGAGATATAAAATGGATTAATAATATGGGAATGAACATGAAATATTTTTTAATAATGTAAATAATTAGAATAATTTTATTATTGTAGATGGTAATCGATGTACATGAGAATTCAGGCTCTGTGTAATGAACTCATTAGCGTAAAACATCATCTTAAATTTTTAATGGTTTATTTCCAAATTTTTTTCTTCTTTGTCAATATTTTTTACTTTATTTTTTATTATTTTTTAAAAACATTATTTAAAAATAATATTTTATCTCTATTATCAAATTTTTTATTCTTTTCAAAATAAATATTTTTATGTATTTTATATGGAGTTTTTTGAATTTCACTAAAAAAAGTAAGAAGTAATGATCTATTTTATTTTATATAGTGTAAATGGCCTCTCCCACCATCATAAATATTATATTATGTTCAAATATTTTTATATGAATTAGGGTTTTCATCTTTTATAATTCCTCAATTCATTTCATAAGAAAATTGTTGTCTTTTTTGTGAAAAATTCCCTCATGGTATTATTAGAGAATTATTGAGGTGATTGTGATTATAGAAAAAGCGGGCCGCTTTGTTTTGTTTGTTGAAAAAGAAAACCATGATGTTAATTTTGTTTATAAAGGGGGTTTACATGGAGAGGTTTCGAGTTCAAGATATGTTTCTGAAAATAAATGATTGAATTAATATCATTAACCATGGAATAAATGATCTTGATGTATTACAAAACGAGCAGATACAAGGTGGTGTCATGTGCCTTGAAGACATAGAAAATTTTGCACCATATTTTATACAAGATCAGGACATCAAAATATGTAAATGGAAATAAGGGTTCCCAATTTTGGGTTTGGGCGCGCAAGGTGACTAGGGTGATAGATTCTAGGGTGGCTAGACTTACCTGTTAGTTGGAAACTAGCGTGCGACGCTCAACATGCGCAAAATTCCTATTAATAGAGGTGCCCAACATTTTATTTATAATGAATCTCCACAAATAGAGAGAATTTTACTCCAGTAACACAAGTTGGTTTGTTGGGAACGTGGTGGTTTGGTCATGCAAGTATAAAGATGTTAAGAAGATTCACGCCACTATTTGTTTGGGTGTAAAATAGTGTGATTCACCCATGTTTGGAGTTGAAGAAGGGAGTGTGACACAAAAAGTCAGGTGAAACATGCATTCTAGGCATAAAATAAGCGCTCTACGCTTAGATAAGTGTGCTAGTTATTCTAGGGCTATGAAAATGATGGATGATTTCCCTGTATATCCGCAGTAAAAGTTTTGTCATCAGTGAATGAATGTTGTTCGTCAACATGAAATCTACACACAAGGGAAGAGTAATTCATTTCTGGTAATTAATGGACCTAAAAGTCATTAAACATTGAGTGGATCTTAGGAAGAATAATTTATCACACTTTAGTTTAAAGAGGATTGAGCTTTCATATTGTGAATGGTTGTAAATGAGGTGGGATAGTGAGACTACTCTGATCATTGTAAACAACATTGGGCTTTTAGTTGATTTAGTACATCAGTACATCATCAGGGTCTACTCCTATGATGTAGCCTAGTGCGGGTGAAACAAGTTAATATTTCTATGTCATGTGAAAGATTTAATTTTTTTATACATTACTATAGGAATGTGAGTGAAGATATTTGGGCTTAACAGCGAAACAAGATCAATAAGTGAAGTTATTTTAATCTCTCATACCATGATTCACCCCACTCTTAGGGTATCATACATATTTGACCGAAAAGAGTTGAAATAATAGTTTCAATGAGAAGGTTTATATCAATATCCAAAAATGATTTTCACAGGGGTTAAAAATACTATTTTAATGAGTTTTATAATAGGCATGAAATAATTTATAAGATTTATGCCTTTTTTGGTTTATGATAATCAATATTAATGATGATTTATCCAAATATAAATGCTTTAATGTGTGAATTAAATATAGAGTAGATGTTGTGTGTTCCAATATAGCATACATGACTAGATAGACTGATATATAACTCTATAAATTGGGTAATAGTTTTGTTTTTCAAATATTTTTTTTGAGATGTTTATTATAATAGTTATTCTATTTTAAGGGTTATTGTAAGGTTCCTTTTAGTTTTTCTATATAGATAATTTCATAAGGAACATATATGACTTATATAAGATTTATAATCATTTTTCATAGAAATAAATTGTATTCAAATGGGGAGAAAATAATATTTATTATTTATATAATGATTATGAAATATTAAAAGAAAAAAATATTATTCATATTCTTTTTTAAAATATTCATGGCTTTTAGGAAACCCTCATGTTTATGATTCTATTATTAATATTTTTTATAATGTTTTTTATTTAAAAATATATATAGTGAATATTATTTAATGATTGCATACATTTATTATTTGAAAACATGTTTTTTATGTGAACAAAAATCTATGATTTCAATTTTTATGGCTTTAAACTAGACAAGATAATATTTAGATTTTTTGTGTCCCTTATTGAGATTTTATAAGTCATCCCATAAATTTATCTATTTTTACAATATTTATAGATGACTAAGAATAATGAAAAAATCATTCTAATTACATATTAATTTTTCATTAAAATTAAATAAGTTTCATTTAATAGGTTTTATATAGTTTGAAAAAATTACACAGTGAATTAGTGTTTACATTAACATATATTGGATTCACATATAAATTATGTAGATTAATTATCTAAAAGAGTAATCCTAAAATATAAAAAAGACATATATATTTCCATTCATGACTATAAACTCATGATTATGTAATATTTAAATATGGATTCGTTATAGTTTACATCATAGTAGATTCCATTAAATGATATAGCTTTGTATAATTACAGTATATTCATTTTAGATAATAAAATTTATTATTATCATGGTATTGTAATTTAAAAGTACTATGTTTTATTATATAAACTATGTATATTTATAATGGTTTTCCATAATGGAAATAGATAATGTAATGTAGGAAGGTAGTAAGTGGTAAATATTCATCCAAATTGACAATATGAAACGGTTGTAATTGGAATAGAGTTTTTTTCTTTAATAGGTGGTGGTGTCTACCTAAGATGGAAAATTAGTCAAATATAGTGTAAAAACTATATAGTAGATCATTTCAAGAAAATCCCTTCAACATTCAATTGATCATATAACCCGGTGACAGTTGATTGATAGGGTAAAATATTTGAAATTGTATTTTATACCACGATTTAGATAATAAAAATGTTACTATTTTTATTTACCATATTATTGGTTATGATGATTGGTTGTGGTCAATGGTTATGAATAATGTATAATTTTATGAAACGGATGCGTTGAAATGGGCTGAATTTGTTAATATATTTTTTGAGGTAAATTTATCTAAGGCTATTTAACATAGGATAGAAAAACAAAATCTATAATTTATAATGAATAATGAACTATATGTGGATGTATATGAATAATTATTCAAGCAATATTTTATATACCCACCATATATTATATAGTGTTTAAACACCTTTATTAACCAATATTACTAAGGATATAGGGAAATATATTAAAGGTAATTGTATTCCCCTGAATTAAAATGTTATGAGAATGTTTTTTATGTGATGAAAGGGTATAAATTTATTTTTTAGACGATACTTTAATACATGAAAATATGATTGTGAAAAATACTTGATGGAAGGATAGAGGTAATTATCTATAAAATAAATTAAAATGTAAGCGAATAATATTTTCAAATTGTGATGCGTGTGTTAAAAAGGACACTGGAGATTGTCATATAAAATATGTGAAATAAATATTAGGGGTAATGATTGGAAATATGTTTTACAATTCTATAGAATAATATCAAACAATTAATGAAAACCATTTGGAATTATTTAGTATTAATAATGTGATAAGTTGTCATCTGAGTACATACCCATACATTGTAATGAATAATGGATATTGCAATGATACCAAATAAATAGCTATGGATAAATCCATTGTAAATTCATCCATTAATGTTTGATCAACCAATAATGTGTTGTCAGGTACATAACATGTTTAATACGATTATATAGATTCTACATGCTTGAATATCCTAGAAACATTTATTTAAATTACAAATTTCACCTTGAAAGATGAATCCATAGGATTTGGTAAAAACTCATAGTGAAGAATTAAGATTAAAAATATATCTATATATTAGTTATTTCATTTGTAAGGCTTCACCTATAATTCTTATTGTGTTTCCCCTTGTACAATTTCATGTTATGTTGATCATATATTGGATTTCTATATTACATTCTATGACATGTTTTTTGAAATAAATAAATTGTTTTTAAGAATTATTTACATTTTTCATATATGAATTAATTCATACATTTGATATCATATATAGTAGCTGTGAAATATTTAAATTATGTAGATGAATTTTATCTTGAAAATATATCATAGATCGTGGGTGACTATTCCAATTAGTAATGTCCCTATATTGAATTAATATCTATACATATTTCCTAATAGATTTCCTTGAGTTATACCGAATCATGATATTGTATTCATTACTTAATTGGTAACCGATGCTAATATAATTTCAATATCTTTTTCTCGAATGGATAAAGGATAAATTTATTAATTTAGAAATTTATTATGAATTTTACATGATAAGGACGTCTTTCATCCAAGAACATTACCATCGGTTCTTATATTTTGTTTGTTAAACATAAAGTTAGTTATGTGACGCTATTAATTGATTATATAGAATAAAATATCATTACTATTAAGAATAATCATCTATTTACTCATATATAATATATTATTGATAAACTATAACAAGCTATTTTTTTTAATGTATGATATATGGACATAGTTCAATAAACTACTAGTGAATGAGGATGAAATTCCCAAAAAAAATATCAATTTACACTATGTGATTTCATTATATGTTTTTTTATTTAAAAAGATGGGTTAAAATATTATCTATCTATATTTAGAAAAATAATGTATAGTGTTTTTAATGTGTTCATGGGCATGTTTATATTTTGGTTAATTAATGATATAATGATATATTGGAAAATTAATGGTGATTGTGAGATACATATAAAGAATTTTTTCAAAAAAAATATTGAAAGTGTTTTTGTTGGAATGATTAGTAAATAAGAAATTGGGTTTCTTTAGATTTACTTAATTGGATAAAATATAAATAATTATACAATAATTTTTGATATTTCTAAAACTAAAGGGGATGATGAATGTAAAAGGCAAAATAATATACTTTTATTTAATGCCTTATTGGATTAGTAGGCTATTGTTGGTGATTTTTAGAAAATATTGTTTTCTAATATGAAATTATAAACATGATAACATGAAAATTTATTAGGTTTACATGGAAAAAGGAATGTGAAAAATGAATCCCGGAATTATATGGAATATTAGTGAATGCACCGTTTTCTGTTGTACCATCAAAAAATAAAAATAAAAATATCTTATATTTTTCATTATTAAAAGGACATGTTTTTTATTTAATAAATATTTGTAGGGAAATTAATTATGTGTCAGGATAATTATACCTCCATGAGAATAAATATCCTAAACAAGAAATTTAAATATAGGTTAGAGTATTTTCTTTAATAATTTGGAATCAAAATTTACATGGTGTAAATTATGAATTATATTCTAATAAAAATAGTTTGATGAAAATAATCCCTTTGAAACAGTTAAACATGAGATAGAGGATATGGATGGAATTGATATAGGATTATTATATTTAAATGAATTATCATCTTGATAATATAAACATTGCATAATATTTTTTGAGAAGAAATGATATTACTAAATTAACTATGTAAAATATTAAACAATACACATTGATTAATGATTCGATGAATTTTGTATTAGAAAGTTTCAATGCAATAACTCCATCGATTTTGATTCAATTGTCAATACAATTTTATATCTTATAAATAATTATGAAATATCAAAAATAGGATAATTTTTTATAGGAAGAGGGAGTGTAACAACCCAGGTACGTTTAAATTATTTTTCATTTCATTCTGGAATTAATTAGTCAAATTCTTTATATTTATATAACGAAATCAGTGGAGTTTATAAAAATTATTGAATTTATTCTAATGTAATAGTAACATTACCATAAGAATTGTAACACGACTGTTAGGAATAATAAAATATCCAATAGAATCATAACCTCACGTATGATAGTAAATATAAAAATATTTTATCATATATGTGTAATCATGATATATTTATATATTGTAATTGGTAAATAAATGTTTTGGAAATGATAAATTAAGATTTTGTATTATCATAAGTCATAAAATATAAATTAATATTTTATATTTAATATTATTAATTTAAAAAAATAATTCTATAAAATATATTCTTAATTTACAATTAATTTTGTCATATGATTAATAGATAAGTTTATCTGACTTTAATTGATTTTATAATTTTTTAAAATTGAGTTGTATTTTTTAAACTTTTTTTTTTATAAATAAATAATGGATTTAATTAAAAATAAAAAATATCATATTTAAAAAAATATTCTCAATGAAATAGAGTTTATTTTTGAATTTTTAAAAGTCCAAAAATGGTTATGCAGAATTTTTGGAATTTTTTTTAAATGCGTGAATTTGTAGTGAATATTGAAATATCATAATTTAAGATATAAAATTAATAAATTATTTATTTAGTCATATATTATTTAAAGGTGTTGTTAGACAATAATAATTAACTATACATCATCTTTTATATATTTGAGGGAAATTCTCAAGTTTTTCAAATTCTTCTTCCAAATTAAAAAACTAATTAATATTATAATGAAAACCTCCCCTCTCCTCCAAAATAACTACACCCATTAACAACTCTTCTACTAACACCCAAAATATATGTATCATACTTAATATATACAAAAAATCATTCTCGAGCCTCTTACCCACGGCCAAGACCTTTTAGTGTACCAAAATTCCAAAACAAAGGACCTTAAAGAGGTTCCTAAGGATGATAATTCAATATTTAAAACCCCCCATTAAATTTTTATTATTTTCTTTTCAATTTTTATTATTTTCTTATAAACTCTTCACCTCCAATTATGCATGAGGTATTAAAACATAATTTTTCATATATATATATATATATAGTAATTTAAAATTGTTTTGGAAAAAATTAATCATTATACTTGTTCTCATCTCCTTTCAATTCAAAAAAATAAAAACATCATCTGTGAAGTGTTGATTTAAAGACAACATAGATGATGTTTTCTCAATTTACATTACGACATAAAAAGGGTAGTCATAAAACAATTAATATGGTTAAATAATAATATTTTATTTTATATTATTTTCTATATCAAGTGAATATACTTAATATTATCATGTAATAAAAAAGTTTATCATAATGATCAAAATTCACCATGATAAACTATTGTTCAGGCCTAATAATTTATCTAATTATTCATCCACATACCATCTAAACAAAATTATATATAAGATCATTTAATATTACGTATTTTCATTGAAAACATGTAATATAAATTCTGCATTTTTTCTCCCTTATGGAAACAAAATCCACAACAGACCAACCATGGAAACCATGAAATAAATGCACTTGAATCAATGAAAATAACACAATATTATTAATAAATAGATGTAATTATGTTACAAGAATATAATATATGTAATTATAAATATTAAAATGGTTCTTTTATATATTAATAATACTCAATAAAAACATAAACATGAGGTTTGAACACATTCCATGTAAGGTGAACCCCATGTTAAAGAATGCATACCCCATTTTCCATTCATGGGGTTACCTTGTACATAATAGATTATTTGGTACTAAGATTATTTGTGGAATGAATTTTATATATTATATATTTATTTGTTAATTTATAGTTTATATACATATTCTATTCGTTTTATTTGTTCTTTTCTCATTTATATGATATTTTTAATTGAATGTTTCATGGAAAACCCATTTTATATTTAAATTCTACAAAAATTCAAAAGAAATATTTTTAAGATAGAGGTATTCATTTTTAATGATTATATTATTGTTTATGTAAATTTATTATGATTATGAGTGTCTCCTATATCTCCCTATAATGTATTTTATATGGGTATGATTTAGGTTAACCATAGGGTTATGCCATGTGTAACTGTGATGGTTACACAATAAGGTAGAATTCATGGTTACATTATAAGGTTTCTGTGAGGGGTACCTTGTAAGGTATATGTCAAGGTTACAAATCATATATATCTATAAATTTTAATATTAATTTGTGAAATCTGAAGTTACCCTAATGTGATATTTTTTTTCAATTTTTAATAAAAATATCATGGTTTGTCAAAGTAACTATATGATGCATATTGGGTGATTAATAAGTATTTGTGAAAATTATTTCACATGATTATAAATATTTATGTACTAGTTGTTTCTATACGTATTTTTATATCCCTTATAATGCTTTTCATACTGATCCCATTTTTTAAAACGTTTTTTAAAGGGATTAAGGATAGGTAAGAGAATTGGAGAAGCAAAGATGAATGTTTTGAAGACTTTATAGTAATAGATTTCAAGTATTTTATTAAGAAAATTATTATGAAATATTAATATTTTTTATAAGTATCCCTATTGTATACATATGGGTTGATATGTAAGAATTTTGTGATATCATTCTAAAAATTTAAACTGAATAAATCCTTGGTAATGTAAGGATGTGAATTCTATAATAATTTACTCATGTGTTTAATGTTTTGGTTTGGTCCCTATAGTTGGTATCAATGCCCAGTTTAGATAAATTATGGTTTTTGGGTTATTTTCATATAATTTTGTCAATAATTTTTACCCTTTTCTAAGGTTTAAATGTAACGCCCTGACCCTAGTTAACCAGAGTCGGTGCATTATTACATAACATTGGCATGATCACAAGAAATATCAAATCTCAAAAGACCAATTGGTTTAGTAGCCTTGGAAATACTAGATATATTAATAAAGTTTACATTACATCATAAAGTAAAAAAACTACTACAACAACATATTGTCTCTATAGTCCACACTATTAACCCCTCATAATATCCCTGTAGGTCATTCATAATTTACATCTTCACTTCCTGGGAAAAATAAAACATAGAAAAGGGGTGAGCTCAAATGCCCAGTAAGGATAATAATATAGCGGAAACTTTCATAAATAAGAATAAACAATTAAGGCAATGTATAACTAAAACAAAATCCTTTCAAACTTGAACATTCAACATAGTATGGCATAAATAAAATGAAATAATTCCATTTACATATTCACATGGATATTCTACTAATCGAATAATCACATTCAAAACCAATAACCACTTTCATAATGATGGAATGCATAATTCCAGACTATCATAACCACATAGTCAAGGCCTCGTGCCAAGACTACAAATAAGATTTTTTCAAGGCCTTGTGCCAAGACACTAGTTTGTCTCATGAGACCTACCGATGCATCGAAGACCTATAGAGGGCTCCACCCGTCACATATTAAGTCCAATGCATTCCCCTATGAAAAGGTTTAAACATAACATAAACATTAGTATTAAAACTAGTATACGAAATGTCAATACTTTCACCATAAACTACGAATGGTATAAAAATACCACATCCACAGTCAAACATATCACAAAACCTTCAATACAATATAGAAGTTTTGTATCATAATAAAATAACTTCAAATAATCTTAATATCCATCAAAGGATGTTGACATAGATGAAATCAAAACTATTTGAGAGAAATATCTCCATTTTTGAAATCATTTAAAAGTCACACATTTTTAAAGGAAGTAATTAAAAATAGATTTTTGAATCAAAGTGTCCCATACCACTTTGAAACTTTTGAATGGAATTAAAATTTTGAAAAACATTCATGTGCATATAAATAAATCCTTAAAAACCATTTTGAAGACATGGACATTAATTAAAAATATTTAGAAGGATAAATCATTAAAACATTTAAAATTCTGATTTTGATAAAGAGTACCTTTCTAAAATTCTTAAAATATTCATTTTAAAAATCATTTAAAAGTCACATAATTATAAAATAAAACATTTAATTTGAAAATAACCTTGTAATCTTGTAAGGGATGCTTTGACGATTTTATAACGGCGGTAAATAGCTGCACCTGCCGTATAAGTTTAAAAAAACATTCTTACCTTAAATTTGTCGAAAGGTAAAAATTTCCTTGTTTGGAAAACGATGGAAATATTCCCTTAAAAACACATAAGGGTATAAATTACTTTAACCCATATTCTTTGTAAAAAGTAAAAATGTTTTGAAATACATTTCGAAGAAACATGGATGTGGATGATAAAGAAATCCCATTAGATTATTATGTATAAACAACCTCGAATAATGAAGAGATTGCGAAATAGACCCTTACCTTGCACTTTAACTTGGATGGGGTTGGTTAACCTCCTGTATAATGGTGAAATAATTGTTTTTAAATTATTCAATAATCATATACATTAATATGGTATCATATATGATCTTTTAACATTGCTTTGTTAATAATATCTTAGAATTATCGTCGTTTCGGGTGTTAACTTACTTGTTTTCTTTTATATGTTTTGTTACGTAAGTCATGTTTGTAATGGATAGGATGTATATTAATAATATCCAGAATTATATCAAGTCCTTAAACATCATTTTTAAATCATCAAATGATAATTATACTTGAATGGATACGATGGAGAATAAATCTCATCGCGTTCGTGGAGACGGTAGTCCGTACGTACGCACAAGAGACAATATCATTCTTTTGTTATTAAAATAATATATAAGTGGTTGGTATATCATATATACAGAATCATTAACATGTTATATTTATTATTTACATGAGTTACACATCATTATTATACCCATCCAAATAATATTTTATTGAATAACAATTACACAACAGCATGGAGACGGTAATCCGTACGTACGCACGTATGGTGACATGTTATTCAATGGGTGGATAGAATACCGAATATGGTTGTACCATATTTATAATAACATCAAAGTATATATATGATACTGGAATTATTATTTTATAATGGTAACAACAAAGGAAGAAGAAGTGGAAGAAGAAATGAACTTGGAAAAGGGTGGTGAAATCATTACCTCTTCTTCGGGTTCTTCCTTTTGATTTGATCAAAAGGGATCCATTGGTTGGCTTTCTGGTAAAAATAAGTCCTCTAGGTTGTAGTGAGGGATGTTGGGAGAGTATTTGGGTAGAGTTTGGCTGAACCAAAAGGTTTTGAAGGTTTGAAGAAATGAGAAGGAGGAGTGCCCTTTTATAAGAGGGATGAGGGGAACCTTTGGAAAAGCTAGAAATATTAGTTTATAATAAATTCATATTCGGTTTCTAATGGTTCCAAAGTTGATTATTTAAATTTTAAGGTGGTTATGGGTCGAAAACAACTCAACCAATTGAATTTAGACAGGTTTGGGTACTTATATTAACCTTATCTTTAAGTATTAACTCTAAGTCAATTAGTTTCACTTTTACAATGTCTCTTTGTATTTTTATATAATATGGTTAATAAACTTACTATATACATCCAAGAGACTCCCAAGTGGTCCATTAATGATTAAACTAACATGATATAAGTCTCTTGTCCGATCCTTAGATTTTTATGAATATAATATCAATTAATAATATAATATTTTTTTAAGAACTATTTTATGTCAATTTTGACACTATTCAAAAGTTGATTTTTTTGAATCTCATAACAGATTGATTACTTCAAAAAAAGTCAATTAAATCAATCCTAATATATCATATTATCCTAGAAAATTATTTTAATTCATTAAAAGTTTCATATTTTATTTATTTGTGTATTTATAATATCAATTATTTTAATTTGTCACTATTATGATAATTACTGCATCATCATTGTATCATAAATAAATTACATTATTTAATCTCTAAAAATTGAAAGAAACTATCATCATGTAGGAAATCGTTTTATCTTTTTAATGAATATTTATAGTCGAAAATACAACGTATATAACCCTATGTAAAAATTGTTTTTCTAAAAGATATATAGTTATGTCATTTTTGTACTTATTTTAACTTAATTAAAATAAAGTGTCCCTACCACCTACAAGTGGATCCATGTGGTCCCAAAATCGACCCAAATATGCCTATGGTCGAACATGTATCAAAAAATAAGGCTAGGACACATTTTATGGTAATTTAGTATTATTATAATATTATTTTTTAACCCCTATTTACCGGATTTACCCTTAACCTTGGTAAATAAAATTTTTACCGCAGTAATTATTCAAAATGTCTAAAAATAAAAGTTACCTATTTACACAATTTGAAAATCCTGATTCCAAATATGGAATCCATTTTTCAAAATTCAAAATACATATGTGGCAGAGATTAATTTAAAATTAATTCCCGTTGTTAAAACAAAAAGCGTGTTTTTAAGAGATAATAACTATCAAAAGATTGACACTTTTTATGTCCAGTTTAATTGTAAAATTATGTCCAATTGACGAACATTATATTAAATGGTAAAAATAAATTCTAAATATACATTAAAACCACTCAAATTCATAATTTACCACTATTAATTATTTTGATTAAAAAAGTTGTTTTTAATCAAATTTTAGTAATTTTCACTATTCATCAAAATATTAATGTTATCCAAAAAGTACCAAAATTTCACCTTAGGGTAAATTCGACACTAAGAATCCAAAAATGAAGTAAATTTTGAAATATTAGATATATATAATTTCAAAAAGTATGTATTACTATTCATAACGGCTAGTTTGATTGGTTGTGGTGTGTGTTAAAACTCAAAGTTGCATACAACACACGCTACTGTATTATTCAATGGAAAGCGTACCGTGGAAGCTTGGGATGTTTCATTTTAAATTTTTTGATGTCCCCATTTAGTCAAAAAGTTTAAAATATTGTATTTAAAAATGGTTCACTATTAAAAGTTGATAAAAGTGCAATACTGAAAATGAATTTGTTCTTGCATTATATCTAAGAAACTCATAATATGGATTCTAAAATTATAAGGATTATATAAAGTTTAAAATGTAGTTACTACTATTAATAACCTCTTTTGAATGGCTTTTTATTGTAAGTTATGGTGTGATTGAACTCGGTGTTGCGTGTAGTGCAAGTTATTGAATTATTTTGAAGATATAACACACTATGAAATCTTGGGGTGTTACATTCACCCCTCTTTCAATAAATTGCGTCCTCGCAATTTGAAATTGTTCTTCGAAAATAAAAGGTTGAAAATAGAAAATATATTTTTGGAAACACTCACATCAGAAATTGGGTTACTAAAATTTAGTCTTAATATGAGGAAAAGAGAAAAGAAAGGGTCACCACCAAATTATGATCTCGATTAGGAGAACATTTGTGGCAATTAGAGACATATAATTAGAGGAAAACCGTAAATATTTATAGGTAGTGATTGAGGTCATCAATCACAATCATGTATAAAATTGAGGTCCTTAAACTCATCAATCTATGATGATTTGAAATACCATCGGTTCAACAGAACATAGGGTATTGGGATAACGCATTTTTGACGTTTCAAAATATCTTATTTGAAATCCCACATCGAAAAATGAATTAATGTGGCCTCTATTAAAAACAAAGAGTAGAAAGTATGATGATTACCGAAAATAACACATACTAGGGTTCCATGTAGGAAAATATGGATATGGAAGAGAAATCTAACCATCAATTTTCTAATGAAGAGTGGTAGAGAACATGGCTATGAAAAGGCCAACAATCCCAAAGCCATAAATTAGTGATGATTTAAGGTACCATCTAGGACAACATTTTTGTTCTAAGTTCCTTTTATTAATGTTGAGGAATTTATTTATGAGATTGGATAAGATCATAAGGAGATATACTTACTTTATAATTAGAGTTTTATCCATTAATAAATTTCTACCACAAACTCATCTTTCACTCTAAAAGACAATAGAACGTAAAAAAATTATATTTATACTATTCGTACAGGGTTCCAAAATAAATGAATTTATAATTCACCTACCAGATCTTTTAAAAAAACTACATTATTTAATCCAGGACATCTCATGGGCCAGTGGTAGGTGATACACCCTTGTCGCCCTTCAGTTGAGGGTTCAAGTCTCGCAGCCATGCTGGATGCGATGGGATGTCGCCCGAACTCCGGGTTTTCCTTTTATGGCAATCCAAAATAATCCAAACTAGAACTATCCAAAATACTTCTGTCCAAACTCACAGTCCAACATTTATAAGGAAGGTAAACATAATGTAAATCCTTTTTACCCCGTAATAGCATATGAATACCTTCATAATGTATTCTTTTAATACACTGAAACTTCTTGAATTACCATATTCCTTATTGATTACATTCATGCTCCCTTATTCCATATAGAATGCTGGATATACTTCAACAATACAAAAATGTTTTAAACCCCAATAATGATGGAATATACAAATCATTAATCAGTTCCAAGGTAGTCAAGAATATCCAATATAATTTTTCCAAAACAATCATGTATTATTCCAAAATCACTACCTCGGTATTAGAACTATATTATGGTTTATCATTCTCTCAACCATATATTTTCCAAAAATTTATCCTGCTACTGAGTCACTTTTCATTGTTCCAAACAATCTCAAGTCCTTAATGAAATAGTACTGCAGTACAATCCTTATATACTCCATAATTATTATAACAAGTACATTGCTGATACAATACTCAGTTGACATAATCAACATAAGAACTCTAATCATTCCTCTTCATATGTGGTAGTATCATAACGTGATTATTATCCAATAGCATCATTTGCGGCATAGTCTGATGACTGGTACATAGGTTCGCGTAGTGTCCAAACTCCTTGCAAATGAAGCATTTTACATTTGAAACCATTTTCTTACCCTTACAGTCACGTACTTTGTGCCCTTTTCCTCCACACTTATAACAAACTCCCATTCCTTTCAGGCAAGTTCCAGGGTTTTTCTTTCCACAGTTACCACATATGGGAAAATTCTTCTTTTCCCTCTTCCCTTTATCCATCTTTCTCTCTTACATCCTTTTCTTCTCTTGCTTCCCTTCAAAGACATAGGACTCAGTAAACTCTTTACTTATCTTATCAACACATGATATTATTTCTTCATATGATGATAATACATGCGAGACTATTTCTCTTGTAAATTCTGGCTTAAGACCATAAAATATATGATCCTTCTTTCTCTTTGTATCATGTGCAATGCTAGAGTTCTCAATCCTTCTATTGGGCGCCATTTCTAAACAATGGCATACATTAGATTAGTTTATGAATAACAATACCTAATCCCAAACATGTAAAACACATAACATAAATTAAATAGTTTATGGATATAATCCATAATCATAAAAATGTCTCCTTTGAGGAAGTATATACTCATAAACCCTTCATAATTATTTGTAAGGAAAATAAGAGTTATCCTAAGCATATCCCCTGGGAGTGTCGTAACCAAGAGTGCAGCAAGGCCCGTTGTCGTGCACCAGTTCCCGTTTGAGTCTAGCTCAACACAGTTTTTTCGGGTTTTACCGCTAGGTACATCTATGCCAGATCCGCCTCTACCTGCTCGTATCCAGACAGGGATTTATTTCTTGGAAAACTCACAAAATCTCTACAATACCAAAATTCTAGGGAGTTCTTCTATACTAATCCTCAAAGATCATCTTAGGTCTAGGTGCTCTATTCATAGTTTATCTAAATCCAGTTTCCAAGGTTTGTACTAAACTTCCTCTGATACCAACTGTAACGCCCCGACCCTAGTTACCCAGAGTCGGTGCATTATTACATAACATTGGAATGATCACAAGAAAGATCAAATCTCGAAATACCGATTGGTTTAGTAGCCTTGGAAACACTAGATATATTAATAAAGTTTTACATTACATCATAAAGTAAAAAAACTATTACAACAACATATCGTCTCTATAGTCCACACTATTAACCCCTCATAATATCCCTGAAGGTCATTCATAATTTATATCTTCACTTCCTGGGAAAAATAAAACATAGAAAAGGGGTGAGCTCAAATGTCCAGTAAGGATAATAATATAGCGGAAACATTCATAAATAAGAATAAACATTTAAGGAAATGTATAACTAAAACAAAAGCCTTTCAAACATGAACTTTAAACATAGTATGGCATAAATAAAATGAAATAATTCCATTTACTTATTCACATATATATTCTACTAATCTAATAATCACATGAAAAACCAATAACCACTTTCATAATGATGGAATGCATAATGCTAGACTATCATAAGCACATAGCCAAGGCCTCGTTCCAAGACTACGAATAAGATTTTTTCAAGGCCTTGTGCCAAGACACTAGTTTGTCTCATGAGACCTACCGATGAATCGAGGAGCTATAGTGGGCTCCACCCATCACATATTAAGTCCAATGCATTCCCATATGAAAATGTTTAAACATAACATAAACATTCGTATTAAAACTAGCATACAAAATGTCAATACTTTCACCATAAACTATGAAAGGTATAAAAATAGAACATCCACAGTCAAACATATCACAATACCTTCAATACAATATAGAAGTTTTTTATCATAATAAATCAACTTCAAATAAGCTTAAAATCCATCAAAGGATGCTGACATAGATGAAATCAAAACTATTTGAGAGAAATATCTCCTTTTTTGAAATCATTTAAAAGTCACACATTTACAAAGGAAGTAATTAAAAAGAGATTTTTGAATCAAAGTGTCCCATACCACTTTTAAACTTTTGAAAGGAATTAACATTTTTAAAAACATTCATGTCCATATAAATAAATCCTTAAAAAACATTATGAAGACATGGACATTAATTAAAAAGATTTAGAAAGATAAATCTTTAAAACATTTAAAATTCTGATTTTGATAAAGAGTACCTTCCTGAAACTCTTAAAATATTCATTTTGAAATAATTTAAAAGTCACATAATTATAAAATAAAACATTTACTTTGAAAATATCCTTGTAGGATTGTAATGGAAGCTTTGATGATTTTATAACGGCGGTAAATAGCCGCACCCTCCGTATATGTTTAAAAAAACTTTCTTACCTTAAATTTGTCGAAAGGAAAAAAGTGCCTTGTTTGGAAAATGATGGAAATATTCCTTTAAAAACAAATAAGGGTATTAATTACTTTAACCCATATTCTTTGTAAATAGTAAAAATGTTTTGAAATACATTTCGAAGAAACATGGATGTGGATGATAAAGAAATCCCAGTAGATTATTATGTATAAACAACCTCAAATAATGAAGAGATTGCGAAATAAACCCTTACCTTGAACTTTTACTTGGCAAGGGTAGGTTAACCTCTTGTATAATGGTGAAATAATTGTTATTAAATTAGTCAATAATCATATACATTATTATGATATCATATATGATCTTTTATCATTGCTTTGTTAATAATATCTTAGAATTATCGTCGTTTCGGGTGTTAACTTACTCATTTTCTTTTATAGGTTTTGTTACATAAGACATGTTTTTAATGGATAGGATGTATATTATTCATATCCAGAATGATATAAAGTCCTTAAACATCATTTTTAAATCATTAAATGATAATTATACTTGATTGGATACGATGGAGAATTAATCTCATCGCGTTCGTGGAGACGGTAGTCCGTACGTACGCACGAGAGACAATATCATTCTTTTGATATTAAAATAATTTATAAGTGGATGGTATATTATATATACAGAATCATTATCATGTTATATTTATTATTTACATGAGTTACACATCATTATTCTGCCCATCCAAATAATATTATATTGAATAACAATTACACCACGACGTGGAGACGGTAAGCCGTACGTACGCACGTATGGTGACATGTTATTCAAAGGGTGGATAGAATACTTAATATGGTTGTAAAATATTCATAATAACATCAAATTATATATATGATACTGGAGTTATTATTTTATAATGGTAACAACAAAGGAAGAAAATGTGGAAGAAGATATGAACATGGAAAAGGGTGGTGAAATCATTACCTCTTCTTCGGGTTCTTCCTTTTGATTTGATCAAAAGGGATCCATAGGATGGCTTTCTGATCAAACTAAGGAATCTATATTGTGGTGAGGGATGTTGGGAGAGTATTTGGGCAGAGTTTGGCTGAACCAAAAGGTTTTTAAAGTGTGAAGAAATGAGAAGGAGGAGTGCCCTTTTATAAGAGGGGTGAGGGGAACCTTTGGAAAAACTAGAAATATTAGTTTATAATAAATTCATATTCGGTTTCTAATGGCTCCAAAGTTGATTATATAAATTTTAAGGTGGTTGTGGCTCTAAAAAAACTCAACCAATATAATTTAGACAGGTTTGGATACTTATATTAACCATATCTTTAAGTATTAACTCTAAGTTAATTAGTTTCACTTTTACAATGACTCTTTGTATTTTTATATAATATGGTTAATAAACTTACTATATACATCCAAGAGACTCCCAAGTGGTCCATTAATGATTAACCTATCATTATATAAGTCTCTTGGCCGAACCTTAGATTTTTATGAATTTAATATCAATTAATAATATAATATTTTTTTAAGAACTCTTTTATGTCAATTTTGACACTATTCAATATTTTATTTTTGTGAAACTCATAACAGATTGATTACTTCAAACAAAGTCAATTAAATCAATCCTAATATATCATATTATCCTAGAAAAGTATTTTAATTCATTAAAAGTTTCATATTATATTTATTTGGGTATTTATAATATCAATTATTTTAATTTTTCACTATTATGATAATTACTGCATCATCATTGTGTCATATATAAATTAAATTATTTAATCTCTAAAAATTGAAATAAACTATCATCATGTAGGAAATATTTTTATATTTTTAATTAATATTTATAGTCGAAAATCCAACGTATATAACCCTATGTAAATTTTTTTTTTCTAAAAGATATATACTTATGTCATTTTTGTATTTATTTTAACTTAATTAAAATAAAGTGTCCCTATCTCCTACATGTGGATCCATGGGGTCCCAAAATCGACCCAAAGATTCCTATGGTCGAACATGTATCAACCAATAAGTCTAGGACACGTTTTAGGGTAATTTAGTATTATTATAATATTATTTTTTAACCCTTATTTACAGGATTTACCCTTAACCATGGTAAATAAAATTTTTACCGCAGTGATTTTTCAAAATGTCTAAAAATAAAAGTTACCTATTTACACAATTTGAACATCCTGATTCCAAATATGGAATCCAATTTTCAAAATTCAAAACACAGAAGTGGCAGAAATTAATTTAAAATTAATTCCCGCTGTTAAAACAAAAAAAAGTGTTTTTAAGAGATAATAACTATCAAAAGATTGGCACTTGTTTATGTCCAGTTTAATTGTAAAATTATGTCCAATTACAAAAATTATATTAAATAGTAAAAATATATTCTAAATATACTTTAACACCACTCAAATTAATAATTTACCACTATTAATTATTTTGATTAAAAAAGTTGTTTTTAATCAAAATTTAGTAATTTTCACTATTCATCAAAATATTAATGTTATCCAAAAAGTACCAAAATTTCACCTTAGGGTAAATTCGACACTACAAATCCAAAAATGAAGTCAATTTTGAAATATAAAATATATATAATTTCAAAAATTAGGTATTACTATTCATAACGTCTAGTTTGATCGGTTGTGGTGTGTGTTAAAATTCAAAGTTGCGTACAACACACGCTACTGTATTATTCAAAGGAAAGAGTACCGTGGAAGCATGGGATGTTTCATTTTAAATTTTTTGATGTCCTCATTTAGTCAAAAAGTTTAAAATATTGTATTTAAAAAGGGTTCACTATTAAAAGTTGATAAAAGTGCAATAATGAAAATAAATTTGTTCTTGAATTATAACTAAGAAACTCATAATATGGATTCTAAAATTATAAGGATTATATAAAGTTTAAAATTTAGTTACTACTATTCATAACCTCTTTTGAATGGCTTTTTTTGTAAGTTATGGTGTGATTGAACTCGGTGTTGCCTGTAGTGCAAGTTATTGAATTATTTTGAAGAAATAACACACTATGAAATCTTGGGGTGTTACATTAAATGATACTTCATTTGAATATTTATATGTTTCATCATCTATTATATGTCCATTCAAAATGATATTCTACAGAAGAAACTGGGAATCAGATGTTTAAAGGCATAAAGAGGATGATATCTTTTCGAATCTGCAACCTATAATGGTTGGAATTGGAACAGAATAGTTTATGAAAGTAATGGATTAGTTTACATAGGCTGTAATTGGTGATGGACTCTAGGAAAAAATCAAAATGAGCTACAAAAAAAGAAAGGTGGCCAAAGAAGAACATTTTACGAGACAACACCCTCATGTGTTCTCAAGATATTCTGACCCAAGGTTGGATGAAGGATATATTAAATACCATGAAAATATATTTAATGTTTTCGTGTTTTAAAATAATCAGTAATTTATTTTTTCCTATTATTATTTGGAAGGTTATTCTAACTATTGGTGTTCAATAGTGAATAATATCATAGATGGTGATGTTAAAAATGCATTGGAATGGGATGAATTTAATAAATATTTTCCATAAAAAAATATTTTTATAATGTGGTTTCACCTAGGATGGAAAATAAATTACATGAATTGAATTAAACGATGGAGGATTCAGTGGCCATGTATGAATACAAATTAACCTGATTGGTATGGAATGCTCTAAATATTATTCAGCTTCTTGACAGAAAAATAATCCATGTTTAATCTAAAATGAAGGCAGTATATCAAATGGAATTGGATTCCTATTAATTCAATGGTTATGTTAAATTTTTCTAAGCTACTGTGATGGTAGAAATATATTTTTATGATGACCATGTGTATGTTCAACATATAAAGACAAATACGTCCATATGGAAAGTTATGTTTCACAATCAATCAATTAAATCTATAGGTTTGATTATCTGTTTCCTATTTGTGAAATATGCATTAAAAAGAAGCATGGGGATTCATTAAAAAGTAAAAAGTTTTTTCCATGTGGTAAATTTGGACATATGTACTGAGATTTTAATAAAATTCTAAATAATATTGATTCTGATAAGAAAATAATAATGTTTATTAAATGTGGTGTAATGGGTAATTATTCAAATATCTACCAAAACATTGATCTAAATGATGGAAAGAAGCTAGATTATTAGATGAAAGGTGTTGTAATATTATTATAGACTGCATCAGTAGATTTGGGGCATCCATTGAATTGGAATCATTTACATTTATTCCTTAATCAAAATTTTCTAATTTATTGTTTGACATCATGACTACACATTCCTTTATTTACGAATACATTCCTTTAAATTTCAAATTTCAGCATAATAAATGAGATAGGACCATATAGTTAAAACACCAGGGTAAATATTATAGTAAAAAGGAATTATAGTAGTCTTCTAGTTGTTTTATATGGAATGAAATTACCTACAAGCCTTATTGTTTTACCCTTAGTAAGGTTTTATGTAATTCTGTGTTTGGATTGGCATTCTGTTTATCATGCTATGATTGATTATTGAGATAAAGAAGTTGTTTTCGAAAAGATTTTGTGTTTTAATATAGTAATGAACCTGTACAATTGACAACATATCAAGATGTTGATAAACTATTAAAATATGGAAATAAAATTTATGATTCTCATTTTATTGAAAAAAAGGAAACTATTTAGATTAATGATGTTCTAATGGTAAATAAATAAATGGATGTCTTTCATTATGAGTTTTCAAGTGTTTACTTAACCAGGATATTTAATCTATAATTGAAATGTATCTTAATGATAATCTAATTTTATTCCAATATTATCATGTTTCTGAATTGGACCTTCTGGAATTGAAAATTCAGTAGTCAGAAATATTTTTTGATAAATGAATCATTCATCCTAGTACTTAACCATGGGTACTCTAGTTTATTTCATTAAAAATAATGATTGTTCTATGTGTTATTTCATTTATTATAGATATTTTGAAGAACAATACTATTAATAATATATATCTTTTTCCTCATATCATTTTCTTGTTTGATTATCTCCATAGAGCTCAGTATTTTTTTCAAAATTGACTTCAGATCTGTGTACTATAAGATGATGCTAAAGGATGATGACATCACAGAAATATCATATTATACTATATATGGGTATTATAAGTTAGTTTTTATTACCTTGGGATTAAAATATTTCTCTAATGTATTCACAGATATAATAAATTTAATTTTCTGTGAGTATTTTATAAAATTTATTATTATTTTTATTGATGATATTTTTTTCATTTTAACAATTTATAAGGATCATGAAAAACATTGAATAATTTTCATGAAAACTATAAATGAAAATCAGTCTTACAAAAAATTTATTGATTCTTTTTATTCAATAGATTCATTTTAATGGGAACATTGTAAATAATTATAACATAATAGTTGATCCCTCCATAAAAATGTCTTCAATGAATGGTCCTGACCTACAAATGTTATATACATTCATCATTTTTTTGTATTTGTAGGTTATTAAAAATAGTTTATTTTACACAATGCATAGTTATATTTCCCTCTAACTAAGATTACACTAAAAGGATTTAAATTTATTGAGATAGAATAATTTTATGTGTTTTTCAGAAACTGAAGAATTGATGGGTGAATTATATCATTTTGGCCATATCTTTTAGAAATGATGAATTCTTTATCTTGAGTGATGCTTTTATAATGGGTCATGTTTGTGTTCGAATATAGAATGATTGGGTAATTACATATACATTATAAAAACTAAATACCCATGAGATAAATTATTCCCCAAATTATTTTTAATTAGAAACTCTGGTTATCTCTTTCAAAATTTGGTTGCATAATTTATATGAATCCAAATGTTGAATATATTCTGACCATTAAATTATGAACACTATATTCACAGAGAATAAATTGAACATTAGGTAGAGAATATGTATTTGCCAGATAAATGGTTATGATATCATGATCAGTTACCATAATGGAAAATAAAACGTAGTGGGGGATGACTTTATTCAATAATATAATTCTACATTAACCAGGTTAAACATGAAATGTGACCCCGTGATTAATGATTTGATGAATTTTTTCCGGGAAGTTGATGTTTCTGGAAATTCAGTTGTTTTGTTTCAGGTTTTAGTTTAGTTGTCTTTATTAGAAAAAATCCCAAATTTGTAGACGGATGTATGTGAGTTACTTAAAAATTTATAATATGTTAAATGATTTATGTTTCCATAATTAAACATTGATAAAGATTGTGTTTTACTGTTTGGATATATATTAAGGGTGCCTTGTGATTTCCATCAAAAGAAATAAATGATTTTTGAACCTCATAGTTGTCGATTTTAAATTCATCCTTTTAGTACTATGATGTATAAAGATCATTGGTATTATTAGTGGTGTAGTGGAATGAAAAGTGATAATTTCCTATTTTACCAGGAAATATTTGACTTGTTATAGGGTTAATGAAGAGTGAAAATGAACAAAGGGGAAGATTCATCCTCTTCTAGTTCCAGAGTGTAAATTAGAAAAATTATCTATGGAATTTGAGGTAGTACTACCAATGACGTCTCTAGGTAACAATGTGATTTTTCTTAATGTTGATCACCTGACTATATATATATATATATATTTCCGATTTATGATTCTATTTATTTCTATTATATTTATTTAATGTACAGAAACTAGATTATTAGGTTAAATTGATTTTCTTTTTCAATTAAATTTGACTATAATCTCATGTTCTACTTATATCTTTTGAAAATTCCATTGGAATTCATTTGACACTGAATTAAATTTGAAAACATCTTTTCTTCCTCAATATGATGGATAGACTAAGTGAACAAGTATTAAATTGGTGGAAATTCATCAATGTTGTTCAATGGGTTACTGGGGAAGTTGGAATGAGAATATTTCATTATTTGGGGTTTCTAATAATATATGTTTTTATTCCAGTATACTGATGAAACCATTGGAGTAATTATATTAGAAGTGGTGTCGAACTCCTTGATTTTTGGTTGAAGTCATTTAAATGATATAGTTGAGATGAGAATTATTCTAGTATGTATCTGATAAAGTGGAGATGATCAAGTAACATATTATGACATCTCAAAGCAGGCATAAAATTTATATAGATGACATGAGGAAATAATTTTATATGGATTTTGGTAATCATGTTTTTCATAGAATCTCACATTGAATTATTATTATTTGTTTTTCAATGTAATGAAATTAAAGACCATAGATCATTAGACTATATGAAATCCAAGTGAAGGTTAGACTAGTTACCTACCGATTAGCTTTTCCACCATATTGGTCTCAGTTACACAACATTTTTCTGGTTTTAACCTACAGAAAGCATGTAATAGATTAATCTGATATATTTAGCCTAGAACTAGTTCATCTGAAAGATAACATTTATTATGAAGATAAACAAATTCAAATTCTGGATCAGTGAGAGAATTTGTTTATGAATAAGGTAATTGGATAGATTAAGGATTTGTGGAGAAAAAACATGGTAGATAAAGCCACATGGAAATGTATAAATTCTATGATGGAATGGTACCCTCCCTTGTTTAATAAGATAAAAAATTGCGAGGATACAATATCCAGATTGGGGGGGGGGGGATAATTTAAAAATCTAGTTAGTTATAAACTAACTTACATTCATTATATAATCAAATAGTCAAATTATTAAAAAAAATTATATTGAAATATGTTGTGTTTATAGTAATTAAAAAATTTATTCTTGTGTAATAGTAACATAACATTAGGAATAGTAGCATGGCCATTTGGAATAGTAATCCATCCAATTGAATTATAACATACATATGTGATGAAAATAAAAAAAATTATCTCATAAGTGTAATCCTGATACATTTTATATCATAGAATATGATAATAAATTATTTGGAAATGATAAATTTACTGTTGGTATTTTTCTATGTCATAAATATTTAATTCAATTTTATAATTAACAATATGATATAAAAGAATGTCTATATTCATAAAATTGATTCATAAATAAATATTCTTTTATTATTATTATATTATAATTTTATGAGACATTAATTAATTTCTCAATGTATTATCCAATGAGTTATAGTTTTTAAAAAACTATTTATCGAATAAATTAAAATTTAAAAGAAAATTAATTTTTTTTATTTGTAAAATAAAATAAACTTTTTTGTTTCATTTGGAACTATATATGTTGAAAAATGGTTAGTATTATTATTATTTTGGTATTTTTCTGAAATAGAATAATTTTTTGAGAATAGTATGGTACGGTAATTTAAAATATACAATAAATACATGATTTATTTAGTAATAGACTATTTAAGGCGAATGTAAGCCCAAAATATCAAACACTCATTAATTATTTCAATATATTTAATGATAAGTCTCCTAAAAATTCATATATTTGATCCAAATTAACAATCTTTTGAATAAAATAATGAGAAAACACTTATCTCCTCCATTATAAATTCCTCCCATTCTCACCTCTTACCCTCACACCTCAATTCATTTTACGTTTCTTAATTTCGGCCAAAAACCCCTTTCCAAGCCTTTTACCTATGTCGATTACCTCCTGGTCTCACCAAAAGGCCAAAAATATGGCCCTTAATGAGATTCTAAAGGTGGGTAATTCAATATGTAAAAATCCTATTTCTTTTTCATTTAATTTCATTTCAATTATATTTCATTTATTACACTATATTCCCCTCCCATGATATATACAAATGAAAAATACATTATCATATACATATTGAAATTTTATCATGTTTATGGAATAAATCATCACCATACTCATCCTCTACTTTATTCTAAAAATAATAACATTTATTTGTCGTACTAATTTACTGATATTAAATATTATGTGTTTTAAATTTCTATTTCTACATTAATGCCTGGTCAAGACCCATTTATATGGTTAAATAATATTTTTTATTCATATTATAAGTTTTATTTTTTTCTATAACTAGTTTTTTTATTTAATATTAATTAATAAAACAAAATTCGTTGGTAATGATAAAAAATCACTATGATAAACTAACATCCATCGCTAATGTTTTATCGAATTATTAATCTCCATACCATAAAAAATTATATATATATATATATACGAAACTAAAATATAATGTAATTTCCTTAATTACATGTCATTTAAATTCTAGATTTTCTCCCTTTCGAAAGGAAAATCTATAATAAACCAACCATGGAAAACATAAAATAAATGCACCCAAAACAATAAAAATTACAAAATATTATTTATAAATTGATCGAAATATGATAGGATAATATAATATATGTAATTAAAAATATTATTGTGGTTCTATATAATACTAATAATACTATATTAACCATTATACAGGATGTTTGAACGTTTTGTTCAATACAAAAAACTATAGGTATTGGAATTCTTACCCCAATTTACTTTTATTGGGAAACCGTTTACATCATTGATTATGTGGTACTATGATTATTTATGAAATTAATTTTTTTACTTTTTGTTATGTGTATTTTAATTTTATAGACAAATTACAAACATTAAATTATTGATCAATTGAATTATACGATATTTGTTTGGATATTTTCCTTTGAAAATCCCCTTTTAAGTTCATATACTTTTGAAAATCAAATGGAATGTTTTGATGATGAATGTATTAATGTTTGATGATAATATTATGATTATTTGGAATTTTTTATTAAGAATTGTGGGAACAGTATCTCCCTCAAAAAAAATTTCTATGTTTATATTGGTGGTCACCAGTATGGTTACTCTAAGTGAAAAATCAATGGTTATACCAGAATTTTGCTGTCAGGATTACACTGTAAGGTTGACGTGATAGTTACGTTATAAGGTAACTGTGAGGGTTACAAATCACAAGGTATCCACAATGGTTAAATTATTATGTATTTTATTCCCCAAGTTACCGTTATGGTATCATTTATATCTTTTTTTGTTTTATCTAAATATCTTGTTTTCATAGAGTAACTATACGATACATATTGGATGATAATTATGTCATTGTGATAATGAATTCCTATGTTTATAATTATTCAATTACGATTGATTTGTCTCCTTATTTTTATATCCATATATGTGATTTTTGTGATCATAACAAATTTTTTTTAAAACTTTAGAGGGTTTAAAGATTGATAAGAGAAATGGAGATTCCATGTTGAATGTTGTGATGACTTCTCCTGATTAGGATTCATGTTTTTTATTATAATAATTTGTATTATGGAAAAAAGTTATTTTTTCTTATTATCATCTTTTAATTAATATGGGTTGATATGTATATATTATTTTATATAATTATATAAATAAAAAATTTAAATATCTTTAGAAATGTAAAAAATTAGATTATAAATGAATTTAATAGATTAAGTATTTGTTAATGTTGGGTCCTTATAGGTAGAATCTGTTAAGAAGGGTATGTTACCAGGGATTATTGTTAATGAAGAAGTTATTATAAGACTTCATAATTCTTATTTTTAGCATTTTGATTCCTAGTTGAAGTGATAACTATTTTGTAAAGCTCATAGATCCCCATTTTCTATTCAACCTTGCAGTATAAAGATGTATAGACACTATAATGTGTATTATTGGGAGGACATTATGAAAAGATATATTGTTTACATTACAAGGAAATGTATAAATTTTCTATAGTTTATTTTATAATAATAAATATAAATGAGGCTAATTTAAACTCTTTAATACCATATAGAAAATGAAAAAAATATATCCGTGGATTTCCTGGTGGGTCTTACTAATAAATAACGTCGTAATAACTAATTTTTATTATTGAGGATTGGGTAACTAAAACATCTGATTGAAATATTATTTATTATTCTATTTGGTTAGAAATAAATTATAAATTATATATCTGAGATGTAATCTGGATTCATGTACTTCCTATATTTGTTGTATCAGATCAAGACCCAAAATCTACTCCTAGTTTATGGAATAATCATAATGAATCATTAGGTGTTGAATTAAATTACAATATTTTTTTATAATTTGTATAATGTATGATAATACAAAATCATTCAATAATTTGATGAAATTGTTAGATAAATTTTAATGTATTACTTGGGAATTTATGGACAACATTCATTTATCTTATTTTATTATAATAAGAATTAACATTATGTTATATAAAAGGAGACTTTTTATGAATTTTGTAACATCTGTAATACTTATTCTTATTGGGATGACGATGGAGAAATATTTTTTTAGGACATAAATTTTTAGAGAAATAGTATAAAATGTGATGATACTCCAAAAACATATGATGATGTCTTATTTCAAAATGTGAGGTTATAAATATAAGTAGAGGAAAATTAATTTAGTGGAGGTTAACTGTAATTTTTTTATTGTTTGTCAATAGAAATGTTATATAAATTTTGGTATAAATTGTGTGTAATATTCATGGTTCATTAATCCATATAATAACTTATAGATTATTTATTCATTTAATAACTCATGGTCATTATATCATTTTTGTTATCTCATGTAAATGACATATTCATTGTTTTATTATTAATAAAATATATTTCTAATTCATATCATATTTTTAGAACTGATTTCGTTTATTTTGAATAAATCCTTTCTTATATTGGAAATTCATTATAGATTCCTCAATTTTGGGAGATAATGTTCCCTGAGTTGTTAATTCATCATGTTATGGTTTCATAGAAAAACAATATCTTCTATCAAGAATAATTTGAATAAAAAAACGGTATAATTGAAAAATATCTTACAAGTATACATATTGAATAAAATTATACAAAATCTCAAATTGGATGATTAATGTAACATCCTATGAAACTTCAATATTAAATTAATTTCAGTAATAATTAACAATCATTAATCATAAATTGTATAGATATATTCCTTATATGAGTAGTACTAAATTTTTCATTCCAAATAGATAAGGTTTTGTTTTTCATATATTAAATTTCATGTATTTTGTTTTTTTATTTAAATGAAAATATTATAAATTATAAAATTATATTTTAAAAAAATTAACATCACTATTGAATCATGTATATAAATATTATATTTTCATAAAATGTTGGTATTTTTTATGAATATATTTTTATTTGTTAAAAGATAAAACTATTTTCTTTATGACATATGATATATTTAAGGATAAATCGAACACATAAATTTGATATAAAAAATAATTAATATATTTAATGATTCATGTATGATAATGTAATAAATAAACCCTAAATAATTATTCAAATCCTTGAAAATAAAATTTAATTCTTAATAAATATTAAAAACATTTTTAGTACCATCAATGTGCTTCTATAACACTGGTCATGTAAAAATTGTTGTTTTACAGAAAGAATTAATGATAGAAAAAAATATTATTTAAACATGATTAATAAATATTTTTTTATTATTGATTACTTGGATTAATATATTGTACATTTTTTGTTATATAATAATTGACTTCTCCAAATTCATACGTACTGCGTACAAAAGTCTATAAAATTTAAAATTTTATATTAAATAAGTTATAATGAGATAGATGTTAGTATATATAACTATATAATGAATATAAAATTTTATATTAAATATAATTAATTTATTTTTATAGTGTTAATATAAATTATGGATGAAATAATTATGTTATGTACTTAAGAAATGGCGACACGTTTCTTGTGAAAATAGTTTAAAAATTAGGTGAATGTTTATAAATAAAATAAAATAGAATTTTTTATGGATTTGTAGATTCCATACAGTTTTTATAAACAATATAAAATAATAAGGATGTTTTATATGTTTATATTTGAATTAAATTATTAACATGATGGCATTATAATTAATGTAGATGAGTATTTCAAAAAACATCATAAATGATATTTTAAAATAAATAGTATTTTATTAAATGATATAAATTTATTGAAAATAATATTTTTGGATATTCGAATGGTATATGGTATAAAATTTCAATAATATTCTTTTTATGGTTTAGTTTTCTTTTTAGAGTGACATTGATAGCTGATAAATAATTAAAAAAAATGATACCACAGTAATGGTTAAAAGGGCTATCATGTGGTTAAAATTATGAATAAAAGGAAAAAAATTTATCTACACCTAAAATTTTTCTATTATGTTATATAATTTTGAATGTTCATCATCATACAAATGAAATATATAAATTTGGTTAAATATTCCATATGAAATTAATTAATATTAATTTAATTCCTTATGTAATTAAAAAATTTCCTCTCCCCTCACTTATATAAGTGATCCTACACTCCTCAAAATAAAAAACCAATTAAAAACAATATTATAGCAAAAACATACCCAAATATCATTCCAAAATCCCTATATAATTTCTATAGGTTTTATTTCAAAAAAACACAAACCAAAGAGGGATCAATGTATAAATAAAATGATATTTTCTAATGAATATGAATATATTTTAGCCAAACGTTTATTTATTTATTCATATATCTATTTCAAATATAATTTAAACATGTTCAAATAAAAATTAAAATACCACTAATTTAATTTAATTTTAATATTATAATAATAAATCAATTTTTCATCATCATTTCCATCCAATGGAAAATGAATACACCAAATATACGTATATGTGGACTACAACAACCGTGTAGAAATTAGTATCATTTTTCATTACTAACTAAATTGATCTATTTTTATGGTATATTTAAATAATATATGTGATATTCAGTACATAAATATAAACATAAAAATATATATCATACACTTTTATATATCTACATTAATTTTAATATGTAAATACATCTCATTCATACAAAAGGACTACCTCATCAAAGTTAAAATGCGACTAATATTTCATTACCATATTTAATGGTTTGAAATTATAATTATAAAAAATGAATAGTAAATATTATTATATAATCTATATTATTATATAATTTATGTAATAAAGACCACCATTACAGTTATTATACTAGAGAAGCTATTTTGGGATTTATAATCTAATGTCACCATATTGTCCGATGTAATCATAACTAATAATTTAAACAAAAAAAAACATGGCCATACTTGATATAAATAGGAATTTAATATTTAAATAAACATGAAAAAGGATAAGGATAAATTAAACCAATAACATAATTTAATTATTAAGGAAGATAGAAAATATATGTGACAAGATTAATTCGAATTAAGGGTCACTGAAACATCAAACATCATTTAAAATATTTTAATGATTTATTTTATGAATAATTTTTTCCCATTACAGTAGACATGAAATTTAATAATAAATGTGTTTTTATAGATAAAAATAATTTATAGTGGAAACTTGATCCCACTTTTGACATCATTTAAAAGGAATTAAAAAATAATATTTTAAATTATTTTTATTCAATTTTTGGACTTTATTCAGAAAATGAAATTCTATTTTTTATTTTAACATAATTGCAGTAAATAGAATCTCCCTACACTAGAAAATTTATTAGGTTTTTATACTCCCTTTTATGATTCCTTGTATTTTTCATAGAAAAAACCTCCTTTGTTTTATTCTTGTAATTTTTGTTTCGAATATTGGTTTTTAATGAAAATTGATTTATCAACATACAAAAATGTTTTTAAAATTTGTTTAAAATATTATTTTATGTATTTTTATGATTTAAATTATATATTTTATATAATTAATTAATTTAATATACATGAGAAATATTTTTCATTTATAGGTGACCCTAATATAGATTATATTGTGGCTGGTCCCAATATATCTCATATGATAGATGAGAAGGATATATCTATCCAATACATTAGGAGTTGAATATTTTATCGACATAATTTTGTTTGAAGTTGACCAAATTGGAAAATTTATATGAAATATTTTTGGAAGGTTTCACATAAGAGATTAATTAAGATGCTTTTTTTTGGAACACACATGAATTTTCTATGGATACTGGGTAGTTTTCATAAAAATTATTTGATTTTAAAATATAAGATAATGAAATGTTGTTTTAATAAAATAGTGACACCCTTAATGGGAAAAAATATTTTTTATTGATTTAAAAAATTTTGTTACCATTTTTTCTCAGAAACACTCAGGATTATGATTTTCCCATTAATGGGTTCCATTATTTTATTTAATGAAAATAATTTCATATAAAATATAATTTCATTTTTAAATAAACTATTTTTTAGGTTCTGTTTATAATTAGTAGTGGAAAATAATTTTTTTGACAAAAAAGGTTTAAATTACACTGAAGAGTTTCTTTCATTATTTAAATTTGCCTTGCATATATTTTTGGTCTCATCCCATGTTTAAAAATGACATCTATAGGGTTTATGGATAAGTAAGAGTAAATAATAAGTAATGTTGATTGTCATGGGGAATTTTATGAAATTAAATCTTGTTTTAGTTTAAATATTATATATTTTGGGGAAAATTGGGAATTAGGTAATGTGTAAAAAATTAAATATATTTTTTTTTGTTTTTTTATAATTCAAGGAAACTTAAAACTATATTGATATTTAATATTAAATAAGAATATTTCATAACTAGATACTAATGATTATGCAGTTTTCCATGTTTTTATCTTTATAGAATTTAAAAAATTAGTTAATGTTGTCATGAAATTAATTTTATTGTTATTAATACTCTTGATTAATATTTTCTCAATTAATATTAATAATATAAATATAAATTAAATTGTTTCTCAAAATGGAAATAATTATTTCTAACAAAATTAGGTTTCCATAGAGAATATATTTATATATTAAAAAATAAAATATTTTATTTAATATTATAAAAACAGTATCATTTTATAATTTTTAATATCAAATTAATATGATGGTAAATTTTGTATTTTTTTTTGAAAAGATTGATTATCCATGAATTGTGAAATATAAAAGAAATTTAGCACCTTCATTTCATTTCATCAAATAACCAATTTTAAAAGTCTCATATTTTATTAATGTAAAATAATACCATTTTTATTATAAATAATCTTACTTATTATTTTCGGGTAGTTGTTTTACGAAATTTTATAATATAATTATTTTATTGTATAAAATGCATTAAGCTAAGAAAATTAGGTGTATCATTTTTATCTGAAATTTATTTATTCAACATATACTAATTTCAAAAAATAAATTGGATCAAATAACTTTAATTATGAGTTCCATTTTTCAAATATTTGTTACATTTATTTGTGGTCATTTAAAATTTATTTTTTAGAAATTTGTTTTTGCAATGGTAAGGCTATATCCTGTAATTAAGGATAAAAATAATATGGTAAAACTCAAAATTGCCCTAAAAACAAAAATATATCTATTTTATTTTTTGGTTTATAGCATATTTATCCTTGAATCATATTTCTATAAATTATTCCTATTTATAATTTAAAATGCATTTAATTTTATTTCTTTATACACAAAATAATATAAAATCCAACGATACCATGGTAACAAACCAAATGGTTAATGGGGGATAAAATGTATAAGGGTGAAACGATAACCTAAAAACATTAATTTTTTTGATGACTATTTTCATACTCAGAAATATGATATATTATAATTATATCAATTTTGTGTCACATTAACATGAAAATTATTGTTTATTAACATTTACGATAATTAAATTCAAAGAGTACCTCTCAAATACCAGATAAAAGGGAACCTATTCTTATCATTTCCTCACACAATTAGAGAACTCTTGTTTATAAAATAACTTAAAAATACCTTAATAATATACCTTCCCCCATGTTCTAGAATTATTTATCTAAATAAAACCACCTTTAGAGGGAATATGGAAAATTTCAATGGAGGGTTTCTCCAGAAGAGATATAACATTGAACCAAACATTACAGTTTTTTATTCTAATTCTACATCATTGATACTCATATGATGTGTGTGATAAAATACCATAAATTTCATAAATATTTTTTATGTTACTTTAATAATTTAAATACAAATTCATCTATCATCAAAGGGGAAATTATTCCATCAATATTATCTATAATGGATTTCAACCTCATGAACGGATGTAATTTGTTTTCTATACTGAACTATAAAGTATTGTTAAATGATAGATTATATATATTAGTATATATGATATTCATGAAATATGTATCATCCTAGAAATAATATTTATCATTTATTTTATATCATTTTTATCTATTGAGAAATAGAAATTTATTTTTTTTCAAACGTGTGGACTACCACCTCTATGATGTGATGTGAGTCCTTATTCATCAATGCATCTCATGTATTAATTATATAAATTATAAAAACATTTAAAGTAATTTTGATGATATATTATTAAATATGGAATTTAAAAATAGTACAAACCTTATTTTACACATTTTAATTAATTAATGTAAAAATTACTCAATCATGTGTTTTCCTTACCATCTCTATGATTGTAAACTAAATAATTTTTCCTCAAGTGTTTTCATGGTCGATTTTGAAAATGAAATTAATGTTGAAAGATTATAGTTTTCAAATGAATACTTTTATTAATTTAATGAAATAATAATAAATTTGAACATATTTATCCTACTGAAATCTTTTTTTATTTATGATCCAATTATCCAAAAACACTTAATGTCAACATAATGGATTCTATTTTTAGACATGAAATTTCAATAATTAAAATGAATAACAGCCTTATAAAATTTAATTATTATAATATTGTTATTATTTATTATTATAAACAAAATATGTGATAATTCTTACTCAAGATCAAGGACATATTCAATTAAAACCATCTTTAAAATGTTTTAGGGATTAATTTATAAATATTTTTCAACCAACAGTATATTATTTAAATTATTAGATGTGTTTATTTATATGGAAATAAATTAATTAAAAATATATATATCTAAATTTATTTCCATAAAAACTCATTAAATATAATTCTATTATGTGTTTTTTACAATATGATTTGATTTTAATTTGGAAAATAAAAGGTAATTTCATTACATACATAGAATTGATATCTTTTTTGGACACTATATCAAATATTTCATATTTTTATTCCATTATTATAACTGATTTTTTATTCAATGAAAACCCATCCTTAACTTAGTTCTTGGTATTTTAGTTTTGATTTTTTTTAAGTAAATGGATATTCAGTTTTATTAAAATTATTAATATAAGTGTTCAGAAGTATCTTTTTGTTATAATGATAATTTATAAGAATGATTATATTTTTATTTTGCTTGTTATGGACCATCAATATTTTTTATAATGATTAGTGAGATCTATATAGCTATGATGATGGGTGATACCAATATAGATTTTTAATTTATTGGGTAATGATTATTTTCACTATAGATTAATGATGTATGTTCATATTATTGGTGATTTATAATGAAAGGTTTATTTTAAGTGTTCATTGAAGTAGAAATCCCAATGAACGTACATGATATTTAAAATCATGCTAATTAATATTCCCCAAAATCATTTCATTTAAAAAGTTATGAAAATTATATAATTTTAAATGAATATTTATTCCAGTTTATGGTAATAAGGTATGTTCTTAAGACAATGACGTTAATGGGATCTCATTTTTTCTACGAAACCTATATTATTATGATATTACCTTTATGATTTATTATAATGAATTTTTTGAATACATTTTAGAGGAAAAGTTGATTTCATTTTTATGAATATTACTAATTATGATCATTGTTAATTATGTTTAAGGCCAAAACTCTTCTATGATCCCATAATTATAATTTAAACTAATGGGTTTCATGAATTTTTTTGGGTCCCTTACAGATCTATTTATATTTATCCCGTACTTTCAAATAGTTTTTTTCATTTTTATATATGACATGGAACAATGAAGATGTAAATCATAAAAAAGTAAATACTTATCATGAAAAGAAAAAAAAATTATATTAAATGTCATGTATTATAGAAAAATTATTCTAATAGGGTGTGTTTATCATGTAATGTATTGTTTTTATGTAACAATTATGGCCTAGTTATATAATACTAAAAACATTAAAATAATTTTGAAAAATTATTGAATTTATATTCTTTTTAAAATATGACATATTAAATTTAATAAGGACATGGTCAACATAGTTGGTATTACAGGATATTTTTAAATATCATTAGGTATTTTGATATAAATTATATATTCTAAAGTTGGGTTAATTCATCATATGTGTCACTGAACAATGCTTCAATGTCACCGCAAATTTTGTATACCTCCCTCCAAAACTGAAAAAAAACCTCACGCGATCCTACCCCCGATTGAGATTTACCTCAGTTTCTCACTCCCCTACCCAAACACCATATACCCACTCTAGGATTACCACACCCCTCCCTGAATTCCCTATCCCCATGCTAGAGTTCTGACTCCCCTAGTAGAATCCCATGTGGTTCCCACTCCACTCCATGAATCCCCTCTCCCACTCCCCTTCCCGATTCACCCATCCATCATGCATCACTCCCACTAGAGATTAGGGACAACTCATAGATTATGCTTTCAAAGCACAGTTTTTCTAATCCTTCAGCATCATTCATTATTGATTTATTGGAATAGTTCCCCCTTAAAACCATATCTGTTGGTCTCATATTTCATCGCAAATCGAGTTTGGAAAATACTCACGATTTCATTCTCGGATCTACATATATGGATGGGACACAATATTTCATTTATAACTCTATATTTCATTGGATTAAAAAATTATTAAATTATAAAGTTCCATCAGTGGTGTATTAAACCTACTTAAATAAAAATATGGCTCTACATCAATGCTCAGAATCAATTCCACTCAGAAGAGATTTGTTAATTTAATTCCCAAAGATTGTATTTGGTTGATGTCATCATGTTTCCACCATTAGGTTAATTTTTTCATATATAATTTGTGACATCCCCCTCCCCACATTTATATTTCTCATTTAAATAAAAAAAATTCAAAATTACCATAGAATAAAACAATACATAATCCTTCATTAATATCACTTCATTCAGTAACCATTTCTTTAAGAATATTTATCCATTTTTATAATGATTATGTTAAGGCATATATATGACTTCTATGAAGCCATTTAATGATTATTTATTTCAATTAATAATATAGATATTAATAAGGAATCAACACATGTCTAAATGGAACTATGATTAAAACTCATTCCAATACACAATGTATTTATTTTCTGTTCAATATTACTATTTATCAATTCCTATTTAGTTATTTATGTTTATATTGAGTTTATAAATACGTATTATAGGATTTAAACTATATAAACTAAATATAAGTGACTTCTTTATATGTGTAAACCATATATTCTTCCACATCACCCAAAATCATAGTTCTTCTATCCACATTTCATGATTCGTCTTGCATAACCTCCCAATGTTTGAGGTAATTATTTTTATACAAACTTGATTTCCTTTTTCCTTTGGTTTTTATACTATTTATCATTATGAACATGGAAATGTTTTCAGCATATGTATGATTTCATATTTGAATGTTCTTGGTATAATTAATGAATGGTTTTATTTATATTTGGGATACAGGTGTTGGATTCCAAGTATCATTGCATGCACAAAGGTACGTTTTACTAGTTTGAATCTCTTGGGACACATTAGAAATATAATTTGACCAAGGCAATTATTGGTTTGGTGGAACGTTATTTTATTAAAAGTTTGGAACAAATACCAAATAATGTGTTTCATTTTCAATGGAAATTAATTTCAAAAACATTCCACTGATACCAAGAATACACAGTCAGAGGAAGGCCTCTGACCCGTTATTAAAATAAAAAAATGTACAGGAGTAACAGAGAATGAATACAGACATACAGCCCATACATATCCAGATATTAGTTCCAACTAGAAAATAACATCTACATATCATAGTAATCATTAACCCCACCAAATCCATAATAAGGAACATCCTCCACAATAGCCGACTCCCACTTAAAGTGTGTATCATATGGATTTATAACCTTGGTATACTTTTATCTGAGCTCCAATTTCTCCATAGAGTGTTGCTCATTTTTTAATTTCTTGCAGACATGGATCTTTTTAGAATTAGGGGAATCCCTTTTTTTCTTTCTAGGATTAGGACCTAGTTGATACCGACCTCAGTAAGTTAGAATATTTTTTTAGTGGCCTCCTCTTTGGTAGAGCAGTCACTACGCCCTCACTTTCAGACAATGTCTGACAACCACCTTGAACAATATCACTGAATGATTGTCTTTTAACCCATCAATCATTCTCCAAGTCACTATAAGATACATTTCCCGATTTATAAGGGAGATTCACTAGGATGAATCATGTGTACCCACCATCTGTCCTCACCAAGAAACCTTCTCAGGTTGTCAGAGACTCGCCTCCATTAATATAAGAGATCCTATTATGATCAATCAGAGCAAGCCATTGAGGGTTCCCATCATCACCAAGGTCTTCAAAAGACATCATCCATGATAAATCAACTACATCCTTTTTCGGATATATGAACCAATTACAAGAATCAATGATGTATGCACCTGAGGATTAACCATCATTGTGGGTGGCTCCTACAACTCCAAGCCCGCAAAATGATTACTTGAGAGGACCTTCCCACCTTGCACAACATCCACTCCTCCTTCTCTGTTTAGTATAATACCTACTAATTTCACTTGACCATCAGCACCCTCTAGAAATGTTTGGTCCTCAACACCAAGCCCACATTTTATCTAGCTAAAGACATCATGCACTGATGGATTGAGTGACTCCCTCACCTCTTTCACTACACAATCATGGATTATCACTTATGTGTGAAGGGATTTCCACACCTCCTGCTCCATGCATGTACCCAGCCTTTCCTCACTGAGGCAGGGGCTTCCAACCTGACCACATTTCTCATCAAAAACCGAATGTCCACCACACTACACAGACCCAAACATGCCATCATTCACATTCCCTCACACTATCATGTGATCACAAGAGTTGGTTGTGGCCAGTACTAGGTAAAATCCAATAGCAAACCACCATCTGATCTTCTCCTTTCAACCATATTTGTGCTACCAACCAATTTTCCACTATGACAAACCAATTCTAGATGACCAAATCGGGAGCAGGCTGCACAATAGTACATCTAAGACTCAAAGACAACACCCTTACTCTAGTGTAACTCCATGTTATTTGTGATCCAAACACAGTCTACCGGTGGTCTTGAGACATCAACCTCTATACAGATTCGTGGACAAATCGGGTGACCCATAGCCTCAGTCTATTGATCAGAACATAAGTAATGACCAACCATATTTCCAACTTCACATAAAATTAAAAGATTTTGTAATGAATAATTTACTACAGGGATATTTACCCATGTTGCAAATGTTGCAATATTACGTCACATGTGAAAACCAAGGCTCCAATGAAAAAAAAGATAGTTCCACTACATCATCGAGGTGATTGATACCAAGCTGCAATCAAATCCGACTCTGAGTCAAAACTGAAAATTATATGCCTTTGATCATGAAGACCAACAACCATGCATGACTACAACTCACATGATTCAGAGACAAATTTCTCAAACTCATCAACCGATGGGTTTTGATGATGAAACCAAGCAACCAGGGTTAGCTTGCATAAATCCATGGTGTTGTTGATCTCAACTGGGAGATGAAGAAGCTATGATGCCACATGAATTATATGTGGAACCTTCAGGGAGAGACGGATCCTTTGGAATGGTGAAAGCGAGCAATGGTAAGGGCTATCCATCTCATGTGGTCAATGAACATCCCCTCCGATCTAGAGGGAGAAGCAGAGGGTGTAGATGGGTAACGCATAATTGTGCTAACCTGCCAACCTTCTCACCACACATCCCCATTAAGGCCTTAGTTGGACAAACCATTCTCTTAGGCCAGTTTCCAACATGGTAGAGGGGCCCACGAGTGGTTTACTAGCATATAGTTCAGCAATCTATTTAAAAATTTATATGTTAATAAAAAATACATTACAATTAATAAAATAAAATAATAAATATATTTTTGATATTATATTATGATCCAAAATAAATATAAATAATATATTTTAATAACAAAAAAATATTGGTTCCCATTCAATTTTTATGGTTATAATGAATTTTATTTCATTTTTTATCTTAAAACATGAAAAATCCTTGAATATTAATAAAATGTTATGTTTGTGGTGGATATATTGTATATATATTGAATTTGGTATGAAATTTCAGTATATGTTGGTATAATTTATTTTAGGTGTTTTTTATCTAAAATAATCTCTAAATATTCCAATCTAATTTACTCTCATAATGGCCTATATGCAGACACATTTTTTTCTTCAATAAGAAAGAGATATAGAAAAATATTGTCCAAGGTTTCCTTTGGTATTATTTAGGGCTCTATATGGATAAAATTCCCCTTTAGCTGATTGTTATGTGATCTCAATGTTATTTAAATATTTGGAGTTTATTAACTGATTTAGATGTTTCATATGTTGTTTTTCATTTGCACATTTTCATTCTTTAATTTATTAATGCCCCTTCACGATATGGTTTTTAAATTTAAGGCATAATCCTAAGATGAAATGAAAAACCATTTCAATGGAATCCTAAAACATTTTTCACTCATTTTTTTTTATTTTATTAAGTTGTAGTAGATTTTTGAATATTTTGGTTACATTATAAATATATTTTGGGATTAAATTTGTAAATTGTATATAAATGTACTAACTAGAGTTATTTTGTTATTTAAATGACAATGGATTATATTATTAAGAATATAGATCATGATAATAATTTAAATTAGGTTAAAAACAATGTATTTAGACACCCTAGATCATTATGGGGCCATAAATTATCATATAAGTGATTATATAACTACTTTTTTATTATGCCTATCTACGTCGTATCAATATTCATGATCAAACAATTATTATATATTCATTGAGTTTTCTCCAAAATTATCATATTTTTCTTGGTTTATATACCTATTTCTAATTGGGTAGGGGCACAAGGGTGAAGCATTGAAGTAAATGAATGAAGGTGCATATGAGGATGGATATGATGAGATCGAGGATGAAAATTTAGTGCACAACGAAGATGATTTTTAAAATAATTTACTCAATTAATATCCATCGATCATTCTCCATGAATTAATATTGGGTCAAACCATTGTTTTGGTTTTTGATTTTTTTGCTATAGAATATTGATTTTGATGATAGTGAAGATGATTAATGTGTTTAGGAGAATAACAGTATGCAAATATCACAGACTATTTTAGTTTCAATATTTTTAAATGAATTATTATAACATCATTGTACTGGATGATGATAATAATTCATTATTACAGTTATCCATTCTATGATTGATCAAACCCAACTAAGTATAGTTCACTTGTTGATGTTGATCATTGGTTGTTACTCCATCGATGTTTTTCTTCTCTTTTTATCTGGACAATAACGATATTTGATATTGATTTTGTTCTTTAAAATTTCAAATTTTGTTGTAATTTTTTATTATAAGATAATTTAATTTTCTATTAATGTTTTTTACACCTGTGTTTTCTTATTTTCATTAGAATATTCAATTTTAATTTTAAATTAATAATTAAATTGTTATGTTTTCTGTTACTATGGTTTTTCATGTTTGTGTTAATTTGATATTTTATATTCTATTATATGTTTATATGTTCTTCTATGATATAAATGTTTTTTGTTTCATTTTCATAAAAATTATAAATTTGGTTTGTCATGTTTAAATAAAGATATAATTTTTTAAAAATATCTATAATGTTGTGTTTTTTATGGTGTTAATGAATTTCTTATTATCAATATTCATGTTATATATGTATTTATTTTGGAGTGGAAATATGTAGTTGTACTCCAAAAGTCATGTGTTTGATTTTTTGAAAAAAAATAATTTATAATTCATTATTGATGCAGAAATTAAATGTTAAAATATATATATGTGTGTGTTTAATAATTTATGTCTTGTTAATTTCAATTATGAAGTCAATTCATGTTTGAGTTTTGTCTTAACACATATACATTATATTTGAATTCATGAATAACAAATTTTGATTTTTATTCATCTTGTTAGTCTGAATATGATAATCCCTGATTTTATAACTATATTCAATTTCCCACAATTACATTCTATAGTATGCACTTTTTAAATTTTAAATATAATCATAATTATAAAATATGAATATCTTGTTTAGATTGTATGAATATATCTATAATTATTCTATAGGATATTTACACACATATCTTAGTAAACATGATTTCCTTGAGTTGTTATAATAGGTAGCCCATATGTCTTTACATAATCTATAACAATAATTATTTCTCCTATTATTGAAGTAGAAACGAGTTTAAGAAAAAGCATTTCAGTAATGATAAGGCCCCCAATCATCATGAATAGTAATTGACCTTATCTATCATAACAGTAATGTAGTTAATGTAGAGCTGGAAAAACCTTTTTGCAATTTGATATGCGTTGATTCTAATAGATCCATTTATGAGGATGTCCATGGGTGCGTATGAAGCCATGTCAAAACACACATCCATAATAGTATATTATCAAAAAATGATTGTGATGGTTTGTAATTTCCTACTGTAATATGAACACATTCTTACATATCAACATGTATATTTGGATAAGAATACTATTTTTATTCAGTTCTTCCCAATCTTAGGTTTTTCATTTTCAATACACCATAGAATATTCATCAATTCTATTAATTTTTTTTATATTTCAAAAAAATAATGTAATTGTTTTCCATGACAATTGAAACATGATAACAAGATATCATTACAACATGAATGATAGAGAGTAGATAAATTTTAAATTATTATCATTTTTCATTATCCTTGAATGGTATAGTTTACTAAAAATTAATGAAAAATATGAAATATCATACATATATTTGTGTACATTATTCCAAAACATTAATATGGTGTCTCAATATGTCATTATTGTAGAATGAAATAAGTATTATTTTCTAAGTATCATCTCAATATACGTACATATACTTATAATTTTTTACTATGAAAAATTATGTTTTTCCAATTTTTAATTATTCTTTATAGAGTTAAAAAAGTATTAATATTTATTATCATTTATTTATGGCGTAACATAAGTTTTGTAACTAAAAAATAGTGTATTTACATGAATTCATGTTTTTTTATAACATTATGATTTTATTATCATTATTTGATAACACAGTCTTATGTTTTGAATTATATGTTCTTGACTTCATTCGTTTATAATATCACAACATTAAATTTTTGTTTGAAATCAAATCATAAAAAAATTATCATAACAAAGTTTATATAAATCTCTAATTAATCATTTTAATTTTGCATTTTATATATGATTTTAATTATTTATGTAAAGATAAAATAATTTAAATTTTTTGTTCAATGTTTTATATTAAATTTTTTTTTAATTTTTGAATCAATCATCACCTATTAGTATTGTGGTTAGTCAATATACTATCTTGGAGAATTTTTTATCATTTAACCGAATCAATTGTGTTGGATGGTAAAATAATTTTAGGGAATTTACAATTTTTATATAATGTTAATATGGTTTTTAGTTGGTCATTTTTTGGAATCTAAACTCACTCGGAAGGAGGAACAACCATTTTTTGGTAATGGTAAATTGTGTTTACTTCACTGTGATGATGATGGATGACATCAATGTGGGATAAAGGGGATTAAAATGATTGGAAAATCATCAGTAAATAATGCCAATTGGGAGATCCACTGATATTGGGTATGTTCTTATAATAATCATTAGAATATGAATTATCCATATGGTTCATGTTTTCAATAATGTAATTGACTTATTCATCATAAGAAAATGTTATGTCTAATGGATTTTTTGTCCTCCGTATGTTGTGGATGAATCCAAATAAAAGTAATTATCAGCAATCATTCGATATTTTCTTCATTTCCTAGATTGACATCATTTAGAATGATATGAATGCTCAGGTTTAGAATAATTATATTTATTTTTGAATCCCTATATGATAGGGTTCTATGCATGTATTGAATAATTTTTAAAATATATTGGAAACATTATCACTTTTCTTCAACAATTACATTATAAAATTTATCCATTTCTAATAAGATCATTATATTTATCACTTCTTCCAAATATGCTAATTGACTATGTTCATTAAGTTGGAAAATAACATATAGTTATATCTCATTCTTACTTTTCTATCTTCTTGACCTGTTATATTTATTTTGGATTCCCTGAAGCATGGGAGAGATTCTTTAAATTCATGCTTTGTGATTAATGAACCTCATATATATGGAACAACTGACTCTTGAGTTCTATGCAATTAGGTTGGTGTACTTTATTTTATTTTAAATCATATCAATCTTCAAGAGTAAATGTTAATTCAATTGGAATAGTATAAATCATAACAATCATCCATTATTATATATTTAAATTTGTCTATGATATTTTATATTTTCTCATGATGATGTGAAGGAAGAAGATAATATAGATAAATGATGGGGAGGATGTTTTGGGATTGATCGTCGACACAATATGTTGAAATATATGTGTCTTTACAGTAGACAGATTGATGTGATTGAGAATATGGTCTACATTTCAACTATTACCGTTATATTTAGATTTCCCTAATCAATTTATTTTTTAATAATGTTGTTAATCATTTATTTATTTGTTTATTAAATTATTGTTATTAATTATATCTCTATTTATTATGTATGGTGAACTAAATCTAACAAGATCATTTTTTCTATCACCATTGGTTCCCATTGTATAGTTATGTAGTAAATGTTTAACAAAAAAATAATTTTAATTTTTATATTGATTATAAATTAGTTTTGTTTATAAAATTTTTCAATAAAATAGTTTAATTTGTAAATGTCATGTTCATGTCATTATTTATCTATTTAGTTGGTCATATTATTCTATAGGACGGTCTACCTTCTTTATTCTCTATGTAATATTGATAAAATTTCATTAGAACGGTTCATAGAAAAACTATATAGAACCTTATAAAATCAGATTTTACTTATGTTAAATGGCATAAAGAATTACCTTAGGGAATAACCTATATTCTTCATGGTTTTTTTTCATCAATGAAATGGCATAATTTGTAAGAATTCATCATGTTTATCATTTATGATTTCTATTATTTTAATTATCTGCATGTTCAGTCCACTTCTATTTCAATATTGTGTGCCACTAATTGATACATTCAAAATATTTAATATAATGGATGATAATATATGGTTACCATTCTCTATAGATGGTTTCTGGGTGGAGTAAGACTAGATTTTAATGAAATAAAAAATAATGGATGACTCGAGGAGGGGAATATTTTGGAGGAGTGGGTAATTTTATTTTTTTAGTTAATAGTTTCTTTTAATTGTACTAAATATTACTTGAGATTAATCACATTTTTTCATATTTATATCCAAAATGTTTTCTAAATATTCTCATATACATGAATATTTAGATGACCTAGATGGTCACATAGAGAGTTTCTAGGATAAGAACATTCTAAAGAAAGAGTGACAAAGGTTTCCTTCAAGTTCATTTAGAGCTATATAATGAAATTTTTTCTCATGAACTAATTGGTATTTGATCTGAAAGGTATACTAATATCAGTAGTTGACTAAGTAATCTAAATGTGGGATATGATGTTTGTGTCTTTTAGATTTCCATTATATAATTCATTAATGCTCTATCATAATTTGTTTGGAAATTTTTGGCTCTCTCAAAACATGATATAAAAACCAGTTCAGTGGAATATTGATTCATGTTTTACTCCAAATTTTTTTGTATGTGGTATCATATTTGTGAATTTTGAGGAAACATTCAAAATATATTTTGTGATTAATTTTTAAAATTGTATTTAAATTTACGAAATATAGTGTTTTTATTGATTTTATGATGTTTTATATATTTGAATAGCTGGAACAGATGTATTGGCTAAATTGTGTACTCAAATTATGTATTTAGTCACACTAGATATTAATAATACCATAACATTTCTAGGAAGTGATGATGTAATTTTTTTATCAAGTGAAATTTTGCCCTACCAATATTTTTGTTCAAAAAATTACAACTAGATAATTGATATTTTTCCAATAGTATGATATTTTTATTTTTATGTCCCTAATTCTAATTTGATAGCGGAATGAGGGTAAAGGACTGAATGAAAATAATTATCTAAGATATGAGGATGGATGTGATTAGATCATGAATGAAAATGAAGATAATAATGGCTATGATGATTATAATCATGTTTTTACCAAATACCAATCAACCTTTCCCCCACGTCTTTAGCATTTTGAAAATCTAGTTCCACTACCAACCACCAGCTTATATACAATAACAATAGTGTTTCTATATTTTGGTTATTTCATTTATTGTTATGATTGTAAAATAATTTTTGAACCCGAGCTAGGATATTTATCCCCATCTGATAATCCCTTAAATCAATAAATCAATAGTTGCAGCTCCTTGTAAATATTTAGAGCCTCGAAAAGTAACCCCTTTATGCTGTTTGTGTCATGTATAATTTAATGAAGATGAGGAAGCCATTTCATGAACATAGCCAACATGATCATCACCAGTTCATCCATGATATTTTTCTGATTTTCTCTATATGTCATCATGTTTGATAAAACTTCTATGATGTTTCTGGTTAAAATAAGGTATTATATCTTTTCTTTAGTTTTTATGTTATGTTTAATTATATGGTACCCTCTAGGAGGATATTGTGGATATTGAAAGGTTGAATAAAATGAATATTTCATTAAAAGTTAATTACCATCATCAAGTGGTTGAGGCATGCCCCTTTCCATCAAACACAAATTATTTCGACAGAACATGTAAATATGTAACGTCCTATAATCCCCCCACCACCCGAATCAGCTCCCAAAATCCATACCTAAATTTTTTATCAATTAGCATATTATCGATCATTATCACAATATCCTCTAATATCTTTAGTGATGCTACCTCATAGAAAACCTTCTAGTGTTTCATGATGCATGCCTCTTCCAATACCTTTTCCACCTGCCACTAGGACGAACATTGTATCATTAATTAAGGGAGATAAATTTAATAGTCAATAAAAATGCAGGGCTTCTTTCATTCATAAAATGTTACAGGGTTTGCTGTGTCATTATTTTGGATATATACAACACCATGAAACATAATATCATAGGGGGTTTCTTGACTATTGGATCATTTTCTATTATCTTAATTTTTAGTTTCTTCTACTTGAAATAGATATCACTTGTGATAAGTATTTTTTTAAAACAAGATGATGTACTCTATTTGAGTAGAGGATGAGATTTTTTATTTGAATAGTGAGTGTTGTTTTCTGATTATTGGAACATGCGTTTAAATTTAGAAGTGGATCATGTTTTTTAATTGAGTAGTGGATAATTTTTTATCATTATTCTATATCAATATGAAAACACACTAGATAATTACAATTGAGATATACAATCGAGATTTTATTTTTATTTCATATAAAAATCTCAAGGAAATATTCACAACCTTTTGGGTTTTAATTAACTAGATTATAACATTATTATTTTCTATTATATAGTGGGATATAAATAATTATAATGGTTGGAAATTGAATTTTTTCAACATAATATATTTGGAGATATTTATACTGATTAAATGGATTATATTTTAGGTTGGTATCTAAATTTATTTCAATATATAAAAATAAATTCTAATACAATATATTATTTAATAGTAATTTATCAGATTTTTTAATGAATCTTTAGGAGTGATTTCATCAGTTTTTGGCATTTGATAACCTTTAGATTATCATATAATTTAATGTGGAGGATAATTTTATGAATAATGAAATTAAATTTTCTTAATATATTATGAAATTTATTATATCCTAATTAATGTTAAAATATAATTAAATATTATTGTTATTGAGCTTAATTGGTATACAAGTTTATTTATTTATAGAATATCCTATGTCTATCCCTTGGTGTTTTTAATTAAATTTTGGAGATAGATGTGTTATTTCATCATAATAAGGTATATACATTATTTTAATTACATTATCATGTTCTAACCATTATAGATTTAGTAAAAATATTTTATAGTTTCTCCCTTCTATATACTTCACCGTCAATAAAAGGTGATTATAATGCTTCATGAATTAAATATTTAGACTCAATTTTTGATGTAAAAATTTTTAAAAGGAGGCAACTAATTTTACGTAAAACAAAAAATTGAAATTATTATTAATTTACCATAAATAATATATATATTTAATGATTATAAAATAAATAACATTCTTCCATTTCAATTATCTTTTCATGTTTCTTTTCATAGAGAATTATCTCATCAAACATACATAAAAATCTCATACATAATAGTGTAGACACTAATAATAATTAATTACTTTCTTGAAAATTGAAAAAATTTAAAATGAAACCCATATTATTTTCATATCAAATCATCATGAATATCAAAATGACTAATTATTTTTTATTAATCACCATTTTAAATAATGTGAAATCATTTTAAAATCATGTTTTGAAAATAAAACACCAATTAATCTATATAAAAAACTAAATAAACTATATTTCCATAAATTATTATAAAATATTTTTTATTAATCAAAATAAACATTTTGGTAAAAAATTTCTTATCAAATAAAAACATTCCGATATGGACATTTTTTCATAATATATTTTATAAAAAAACAAAGCATAAAATTAATTCACATAATATTTTCTATTAAATAATGAATACCCTTTCATATAGATATAATTTTCACCATTAACAAGTTCAAAATTATTTTCATTAAACATAACATCATTAACATTGATTTTAAAATAGTAATATTTTTTTCAAAAAAATTAAAGAATGATTATGTAAATAAGTATCGTAATATGAGGAATCCTTTCTATATTAGTCATATCAATGGAATTAAATTCACATATAAACATAGAATAATAATCATTTTTAAAATGGAATGACAATCATAATTACCAATGGAATAACCTTCACGGTCAAATTCAAACATAAATCATTCCAAATGAATTAGAGGGTTATCGTGGAACCACCCATACATAGAATATAATGTAAACTATAATAATAATAAAACAATCTAAAGAAAAATCACATTACAATAATACATTAAATTTTGTATAAATATATATTTATTAAATTATAATTAAAAATATAAGATGAATTTAATTTTTTTTGACAAATTTATAATTATGAGTAAATTTGCATACATGATACAAGAAGAAATTTTTATAATTAATTTATACCCATATAAATAGATATAATTTATTTTAAATAATATAGTCCTAAATGGGATATATTAATAATATAAATGTTTCCAAACTTTAAAACTTGGTATTTAAAGTAATATTTCCAAATCATCATGACTTTCTAACTATATGTGTTCTTTTTTCATTGCAAATAATAAAATATTTATAATTAATTGCATACCCAAGAACATTTTATTACATTTACCATGTTATAATCAATTATATAATCATTTATTTTCACATATTATGTTTTGAAAAATGGTTGGATCATATGTCAAAAATGATTTCAGTAGGTTAACTATAGATAAATAGTTCATTCTTGCATAACCCCTCAAATAATTATCATCAATTAATTATCTTATATAAATATATATTATACATTAAAATCTATATATTGTATATTTATCAAAATATTGAACTATTATATAATAATTATGATTGTATTTCTTACACACACATGGGTAATGCTTCCATTTTACGATGGTCATGATAAAAATTAGGAACGAATTTATTTATCTCCCAATAACGATAATTATTTCATAAATATAATAATATTATTTCAGCAAATAAACATATATATCATCTATATTATTTTCTAGAGAAAACCCAATCACATCACATCAGGGAAGTGGTACTACACACATACATGTGAATAACAAATCAATTTCTCAATTAATGAGAATGTCAGAGTATTATAGATATATTATCATTCAATTATTGTAATTTTTAAATGATATATATATATATATTAATTAAATACATAAATATATATATAAATTTATGATGGTTATTGAAAAAGAATTACATCAGTTTGTTTGGGGGTATTACACCATTCATTCAATAGATCGTTTTATAGCTGGTTTTATGGAATATGATATGTGTATAGGTTATATTATTAATATAATAACATATCCATGTTTCTAGGGTATATACATTCTTATTTTATAATTTATTATTGAGGTTCTATGTATGTTGAAGAATAAATCAATCTAAATAATAATATTAAATGATATACCACTTCCATAGAAAACACCCTCTTCATTAGATGTTTTGAAATATGTGGTTATTATTTTACAAGAAAAAGACACAAATAGAATGGGGGTAGAATTTTGGAATAGTTTTGCGTATGTATTTTTCCATAAAATAAATTGTGAAGAGTTTATATAAGAGGAGAGAGTTCCTTTTTATAACAAGTAGAGGGGTATTAAAGGAATATCATAATGTATCAAATTTATATAAATTATCATTCATATTCATAAGTAATATAAATAGTATAATTCAATTATATGATGATGATATTTGTATATTCTATCATGTAATAAAACATATTCTTGTTTAGGTGATGTTTTTACCCATGTATGTTTTTAATCCTCTATTAATACTTTTGATGACTAAAGGGATAACAATTTTTTTAATAATTAGGGGTTATGATAGTTACTATGAATGGAAAATTGGTTGATTAATGGAACATGGATTATATTTTAAAACATATCCCAGAAATATTGGTTGATATATTATTTGTATAAAATTATAATCATTCAATAAAACATTATTGATTTTGAAATATCATTGATATCATTTTTGTAAATACAATAAATATTTATAAATTATATGAGTCCAAATCATGTGAAAAGTTTCCAAAAAGGCATGAAATCAATGATTAGATGGATTTCATCTTACAATAATAACCCAATAATATTTATAAATTATTATATATCATTATAATCCATAGATTTGGGTTTAATTCCATTGTCAACCAATTTTATAATTAACTCACATAATGAAGTTTCATTATTAAAGTATAAAAATATTAAAAATAAATATAAAGTTTGGTCATTAATTGATATGGAATAATTTTTTTTAACATTTTCATATTAATTTTACTACTAAAATATTTTTATTATATTTAAATATTTTAATAAATTATGTTTAACATAAATAGTTATTTAAGCCAGTAGAATAAATGTTAACATAATTTAATAATTAAAACAACATGAGAAATATTTAATTTTAATCTACCCCAGTCACATATCTAAAAAAAATTATTTTGATCGTAAAATTTAATGGGATTCAATAGATCATTTATATTATATTACATTAATTTTTTTATTATCATTAATTTAATTATCCTTTTAATTAAATAAATATGATGTCAACATTTCATAATCATTTCAGATAATTATTTCCAAAATAAAAGATAAAAATAAGTTGCAATTTTAAAAATAAATTAAATAGGGCACCATGTATATATATTTTTTAAAAATCAACGGAAATGAACAAACTCTAATAATCAATTAGGATAAATCCAATTTTAGGGTAATATTATAGTAATTATCATATTATTTTCAACCATAATCACTTGATTTAGAAATTTTATGGTGGTAAATGATTAATATTGTTTTTATTGATAATGATAAAATAGTTCCTGTATAAAAAAAATATTATGTTAAATAATAAATTATATGACATTTTTTAAGAAACTATTTAAAGAAGAAGTGTAAATTCAGTTATGATTAAAATGAAAAAGTAATGAAATGATTTTTTAAAAAAAAATTAAGAAAAAAAATTATATTATAACTATTATAACATGAAAATTTATTCTAGTAAAATTAATAATAATATTAATAATAATATAATTTTTTAAAAAATTGATACATTTTTCTAAATGTTGATCTTTGTAAATCCATGAATTAAAAGAATAGTTTTCAGTCAAAATCATTAATTTTCCTTACTCTATAGAATTTTTATTAAAAAACTCATAAAATGAAATAAATGTAAAATTGATTTAGTGATTTAGTTTTTGATATCATTTTTATGAAATGATATTTATTATACTTATATAAATTATTTATAAAATATTAGCGCAAAAAAACATATAAAAAAATTTCTAAATAAAAAATATTTTTCATGAATAATATGATGTTCATAATAAAATTTCAATGATTTAATAATAATTGATAAAAATAATATATTAATTAAGGGATTAATTTATGTCAAATAATTTATTTAATTATAATAAATACTTGAAATTTAAAAAAAAATGTTATAATGGTCATATTAAAATAATTATTTTTCCATGTTCATTTAGGCATAGTGTTTTGTATCATATATAATATAGAACATATTATTCTTTTTAAAATATTTAGGATCCATATAAATTGTTGTTATTAAATTTTTGAATATAATGAAACTGTTTTTTCTTATTTCTCATTCTATATTTTAATGTAATTAATCAAAAATAAGAAATTGATATTAAATTTAAAGTGTTATCCAATTACATTAAATTATGATTAATTTATATAATTTTCAACACCTCATTTTATTATTTATTTTTGGTTATTTACATTCCCATGATCATTAAAAATAACTATGTTAAAATAATTGAATAATAAAATTAGATCAAAATATTTCATGATGGATTATTAAAACACATAGTTTAATTAATAATACAAAATATGATTATCCTAAATTGATGATGTCTCAACTAAATAGCTTCAAACTGACATCCTAAGAGATATTCTATCATATAGTTTTGTATTGATAAAAATACTATAAAGAAATAATTTTAGATCAGTTATGATCTTTAACAACCAACATACTCATATATCTATAGTAGGGAACCTCTCCATAAACATTTTATACCCCCATCATATTCTCCATTAGTGATGAGGATATCTCCCTCTTCATAAGAATATTTTTTATATCCCCTAAGACATTGTTAATAAATGTAATAAAATTAATGATTCAAATAATAGGCTGAAATGAAAAAAGTAATTTGAGACAAAAAATAATAATAACACGTTAATGTGTTGGATGAAATATTTTTTTGGGGGGATGTAAATATATATTTAACACTCTCCATGATTAAATCTTACACCCAATACTTCACACCATATTATAATATCTCCATGATGAACTATAATATGATATAATTAGTTTTTAACATTAATTATATTACAATATTAATTAACATAATTATTCAAAAATTTAATAATACAAAATAATCAAAGGATATTTAATTCTACCCTTATGGAAATATGATTTGACATAATCCATCTATATTAATTCATTTATTATGATTCCAAAATATTCTCATTTTATATTATAAATAATGTCATATTATTTCATCTTGTTATTTTAAGAATAAGAATTTCCTTTAATAATGAAACTTATTATAGCACTTACACATTAAGATTTAATAAACAATAAATATATAAATATTTTCATTTTTTAGGTCAAAATCAATACTCAAGTGTTAAATTGACATAATAAAGAATATTTATAAATAATATATGTTATGACTCTTACAAGTTGATATTGAATTGAGAGACATGAAAAAAAAAATTACATAATTAAATGATGATTCTATGTATAATGAGATCCAATATATAATTCAAAAACCTGTTATATTAATAATTTTTCATTCTACATAAAAAATGTTCATTAAAAAAACTTATAAGTGTTCATTAATCAGATGATTAATCAATTTCAAAACATTATTGAAACATATGATTATATTATTCAAATTTAATCAAAAAAATATGAATTATTCGTTCAAAATATTAGAACCAAATAATAAATGACATGTCACAATAAATTAATGGTGTTTTTTTTAATAATTTTACTATGTAGTTTCTCTAATTATATATATATATAAAATAAACAATTCATATTTTCTTGATTTGACCAACATGAATATTCCAAGAAGATAATTTCATTTTTTTTATAAATTTATTCTATATTATAAATGGATCAAAAACAACATTATTTCTTTAACAAAAATATATTTTATATAAAATATATAATTAAATATAAATGATATGAATCATCATTGATTTTGTAAAAACTAACAAAAAAATAATATTAATATCATTTTGTTGATTTCAAAATGAATTGAAATGATCTCTCTAGAAAATATCATACCAGAAAAAAACATTATGAAAAAAGAAATAATATTTTTGATATATAATTATCATCTTAAAAATACTTTATAGTTAACATGGATTCAAAATTTATTTTTGAAATTTTTTTAAATAAGATATTATTCTACAATGTGTGGAATTATATGACCTTATGAAATTAGAGTATAACAAAAATAAAATGATAGTAATATTGGTATCCTTAAAATTATAAGATTTTGATGAAACTTACTGTAAATAATGATGTAACACTACAAATAATTATTCAAATATATTAGAAAGGTAAAATTATTGTTGAATGTGAATATTGGAGAATTGGATTTCAATTTTTAAGTCACATAGTATTTATTATATATCATTTATTTATATTTGTAATCTTAATTAATAGGGAAATATTTTATATAATAGAGAAATAAAATCAATTATATTAATATATGAAAAGGAAAATACATGATCAAAAACATAATACATGAATTAATGAATATGTATGAAACCTTTATATTGTATTAAAATGTATTAATTGTTATTATTTTTCATTAAAATATATATTACTAAATTTATTATAAAAAATTTATGAAATAATGATTATTTTATTCAAATACACCTTCCCATTTAGCATTAAATAAACCCATTATACACTATTTTTTCATAATATACAAAACCCCATCTATTATAAATAACTAAGAAACATCTTCTAAAAACCCTTATCACAATATTGACTCCTTATTCTAATTAAGAATATATTAATACATCATATTAGGAAGTCTTATATAGTAATATTTAAGAGTAAATAATTAATTTTATTTTAATCCGTTGTAATTTATAAAAAATTGTTCTCCATCAATCTATTTTTAAGCCTATAAAACTAATGTCACCTAAAAAATTATGTAATATGACTCTAGTATTATATGAGATATATAATTGTATAATTCAAATAAATCCATTACATTTTTTCTTTGATCATTTTCATTATTAGGGCCACTTTTAACCAAGCATGTGAATAATGATATGAATCCACTACTATACTATATATGGTTGGTTTTAAAATTGAGATTTATGAATAAATATGTTATTTATCACATGATTATAATTCAAAAATTATAATAATAATTCATGTTTGTAACATTGAAAATAAACATTATCATTTATTAGAATAAAAATATATATTTATGAATATATATTTATTAATTTAACTCAATTAGAACCACAAACTAATATATTGAAAATATAAGGTACTATAATGATCAATAATCTATAACTTTATTCATTTATAAAATATGAATATATTGGAAAATAGATCACCCAATATATATATACCAAATTATTTTTCCATCCATTGACCAAACAAATTAAAATTATCATTATTTGAATATCAAAATAATGATAATGTATTGATTAAAATAATACTTGTTACCAAATATACATAATAATTTTCAAAATTTTCCAGTTTCTATGAAATTTATTTATTTTAACAACTCGTGATCCTAATTGTGTATCTATGTTAATGAAATCTTATGTGTTTTTAACTCCAAGTCACAATTCTACTTTTTAGTTTTGCTATCTCATTGTTTCTCCTCTATTGGTAACCTAATGTTACTATTGTATTCATATTCCATGATATTTTATATGTTTACTACATATATATTTATGTTATTTTCCCTTTTTATTGATATGCATGGTTCTCATGTTACTAATTAAACATATTCAATATAAAAAACTCATAAGAGGAATCATCTATATTTCATTATAATATTCATGTATCACTTTATAAAATTAAATTTTCAATAATTATTTCTAAAAATATAAAATATATTAAAGAATAATACAAGGAATTATTTTCATAGAAATCCCATATACAATTTTATTTATTAATATTTCACTTTTCATTAAAGAAATTAATAATTAAGCGGCCCATTAAAACACATGATTATATACCAATTATTATTCCCATAACATGCTAATGATTTTTATTGTCATGGGATATTTTCATTATTAAATTATAATTATAAAATATGTTGTAGTACATTGATTCTATTAGAATAATTATTATACATTTTTATTATTATCATTTGTAATAGGATTATTAAACCCATATTCCTCTAATAGAATAACCCATTGATATTGTTTATACTATTTTTAATTCATAAAACAAACACATACACATTGAATATTATGATGTAATATTTGATACATAAATAAAAAATAGAAACCTTTATTTTTTAATACTTTATATATGATGATAAAATGAATTGTGGTGTTTTTTTGCATTGGAATATAAATTACAATCCACTTTTCGTTTCATTAAACTCTTCCTCTTACTTCCATTTCTTAAAAATTATTTAATTTATCTCGGTCAATGTATCCTCACAAAAATATCATTTATTAGATTTTAAAAATTAAAACCATAACATAAAAAAATTCCTTTTATATTTCTAATGTAAAACAACTCTTAATGTTCTATATCTATTAACACTTATAATTTTTTTTATTTTTTACTTTTTTTTATTAAGAATAAGATGGAAAATAATTATCATTATAAAAATTTAGTTATTATATTTTAATATTAAAATAAAAAAAACTTTTTTTGGAACACCTACATGGTAGACAATATATGTGACAATAAGTTTTTCCAAATATAATGTTTTCCTAAATAAATTAAAAAAAAATTTCCAAATTATTCTCCATTTGATTTAATAGTATCTATGAAATGTAATTATTTTTAATTATATATTATTAAACCAAAATAGTGTAATTTTTATTATTATATAGAAATTCATCCTCCATTAACATTTATTAGGCTATTTTTAGAGGAATCAAGAGATAAAAGTTCAATAAATCTCTTTATTTATTCACAGAATTTATTTTTTTTGATTTTTCTTGTTACTCATGTTTTATCTATTCTTTGGATATAACTACCCCTTATTAAATCGCATCTGATTAACTTCAATATTCATATTCATCATGTGGTTTTTTAAATACATTTATAATATAAGAGTTTATACCATATAAATAATTCTCTCCTTCTTTACCATCCTCATTTTTAAATTTATTAGGTAATAATGTTATTGATATAGAAAAGATCACAATTAAAATGACATCCGAATGTGAAGTGATATTAATGGTTTTTATTAATAATTTTACTATGTAGTTTCTCTAATTATATATATATATAAAATAAACAATTCATATTTTCTTGATTTGACCAACATGAATATTCAAAGAAGATAATTTCATTTTTTTATAAATTTATTCTATATTATAAATGGATCAAAAAAACATTATTTTTTTAACAAAAATATATTTTATATAAAATATATAATTAAATATAAATGATATGAATCATCATTGATTTTGTAAAAACTAACAAAAAAATAATATTAATATCATTTTGTTGATTTCAAAATGAATTGAAATGATCTCTCTGGAAAATATCAAACCAGAAAAAAACATTATGAAAAAAGAAATAATATATTTGATATATAATTATCATCTTAAAAATACTTCATAGTTAACATGGATTCAAAATTTATTATTGATATTTTTTTAAATAAGATATTATTCTACAATGTGTGGAATTATATGACCTTATGAAATTAGAGTATAACAAAAATAAAATGATAGTAATATTGGTATCCTTAAAATTATAAGAGTTTGATGAAAATTACTGTAAATATTGATGTAACACTATAAATAATTATTCAAATGTATTAGAAAGGTAAAATTATTGTTGAATGTGAATATTGGAGAATTTATATTTCAATTTTTAAGTCACATAGTATTTATTATATATCATTTATTTATAATTGTAATCTTAATAAATAGGGAAATATTTTATATAATAGAGAAATAAAATCAATTATATTAATATATGAAAAGGAAAATACATGATCAAAAACATAATACATGAATTAATGAATATGTATGAAACCTTTATATTGTATTAAAATGTATTAATTGTTATTATTTTTCATTAAAATATATATTACTAAATTTATTATAAAAAATTTATGAAATAATGATTATTTTATTCAAATACACCTTCCCATTTAGCATTAAATAAACCCATTATACACTTTTTTTTCATAATATACAAAACCCCATCCATTATAAATATCTAAGAAACATCTTCTAAAAACCCTTATCACAATATTGACTCCTTATTCTAATTAAGAATATAATAATACATCATATTTGGAAGTCTTATATAGTAATATTTAGGAGTAAATAATTAATTTTATTTTAATCTGTTGTAAATTATAAAAAATTGTTCTCCATCAATCTATTTTTAAGCCTATAAAACTAATGTCACCTAAACAATTATGTAATATGACTCTAGTATTATATGAGATATATAATTGTATAATTCAAATAAATCCATTACATTTTTTCTTTGATCATTTTCATTGTTAGGGCCACTTTTAACCAAGCATGTGAATAATGATATGAATCCACTACTATACTATATATGGTTGGTTTTAAAATTGAGATTTATGAATAAATATGTTATTTATCACATGATTATAATTCAAAAATTATAATAATAATTCATGTTTGTAACATTGAAAATAAACATTATCATTTATTAGACTAAAAATATATATTTATGAATATATATTTATTAATTTAACTCAATTAGAACCACAAACTAATATATTGAAAATATAAGGTACTATAATGATCAATAATCTATAACTTTATTCATTTATAAAATATGAATATATTGGAAAATAGATCACCCAATATATATATACCAAATTAGTTTTCCATCCATTGACCAAACAATTTAAAATTATCATTATTTAATTATCAAAATAATGATAACATGTTGATTAAAATAATACTTGTTACAAAAAATACATAATAATAAATTTTAAAATTTTCCAGTTTCTATGAAATTTATTTATTTTAACAACTCAGGATCCTAATTGTGCATCTATGTTAATGAAATCTTATTTGTTTTTAACTCCAAGTCACATTTCTTCTTTTTAGTTTTGTAATCTCATTGTTTCTCCTCTATAGGTACCCTAATGTTACTATTGTATTCATATTCCATGATATTTTATATGTTTACTACATATATATTTATGTTATTTTCCCTTTTTATTGATATGCATGGTTTTCATGTTACTAATTAAATATATTCAATATAAAAACCCATAAGAGGAATCATCTATATTTCATTATAATTTTCATGTATCATTTTATAAAATTAAATTTTCAATAATTATTTCTAAAAATATAAAATATATTAAAGAATAATACAAGGAATAATTTTCATAGAAATTCTATATACACTTTTATTTATTAATATTTCACTTTTCATTAAATAAATTAATAATTAAGAGGTCCATTAAAACACGTGATTATATACCAATTATTATTCCCATAACATGCTAATGATTTTTATTATCATGGGATATATTCATTATTAAATTATAATTATAAAATACGTTTTAGTACATTGATTCTATTAGAATAATTATTATATATTTTTATTATTATCATTTGTAATAAGATTATTAAACCCATATTCCTCTAATAGAATAACCCATTGATATTGTTTATACTATTTTTAATTCATAAAACAAACACACACACATTGAATATTATGATGTAATATTTGAGACATAAATAAAAAACAGAAACCTTTATTTTTTAATACATTATATATGATGATAAAATGAATTGTGGTTAATATATAGTATTTTTTTCAATAATCTAACATAATTTAATGAGATACTATGATTTTTCTAAAATGTTGTGATGACTTAGAGGTGAAATCAGAATTCTGTTTTTAATGAAATTCCTTTTCGATGAGAAATATTTTATCATTTATATTATGGAAATGATATTATAATATAATTTAATATATGTAATGACTCTTGGATTTGAAATATCCTCAATATTATTTATGATTCTATTTTAGAAAAAATCACTCTTCTCAAAACTCACACTCATGATTATCTGGGTAACTCCCTTAATGTGACTTTTTATCACACATTTATTAAAATTTTATACCTATTATATCACATTATTTGATAAATGATTGGTGAAAAATAATAATAATAATTTTTTTTATATCAATATATAACGTATTAAAAAAACCTAATTCACTAGCCATGAAGAAAATTTTCGGTTATAAATGAATTTTTTAGTTTCAAATAATGTAATACAATTTCAATGAAATGTTTTTATGGTAGTATTTATCATATAAATTTCTATATCATTTTTAGGGGAATAATATAGAATCTTAAAGGATATATTCCATAGAAACATAATATAAGAAAATTAAATTTCATAAATGAGTATATATTAAATATATATGAAATATTAAATTGATCATCATAATAATATTTTTTATATTAATATGGGAATTCACAAAAAAGTAACTAATATATTTCATTTTACATTTTGAATATTGTTAAATCATTTCAACTTCTAATTTAATGGGAAATATAATTATTTAAAAATAGATAATCCTAAAATTGTTGGAGAATGAATCAAAAACCCCATTTCATCATGTTACCTAGAAACTCACGTTATAAATAATAACTTCAACTATGAATAATATAATTATTATATGTAATGAGATGATGCAAATGATGGGTTTTTACATCATAATAAAATTCCACCTTTTGTGGATCTTATAATAAAAAAATTTCATTTGTTTAGTTTCCTTATATGATATTTTATGTCCATAAGTGATAAAAATGGTGAATTTAATTTTAACAATATATCTATTTTTATGATAATCCTATCAACAGTGATCATTCATCTATAATATAATTCCAAACATTGAAACTAGCTCAATGGATTGGTAATAGTTTAAGTTCATATATCTCAATTAATATTTTCCACAAACAATATATATTATAATTGGGATGGAATTTAATGGAAATAGGAAAAGTAAGGGAAATTTTTTTTATCATATAGATAAAAAAATTAAATTAATATATGGGACACCAATAGTTTTAGTATTTTACTATATTGAATGGTTCTTCAATATATTGTATGTCAAAAATCTGTATTTGAATCAATTTAGAAATTTTAAATAGTGATTGAGGATTGTAAATAGATTAATGTGCCTATTATGTGAAGATAATTATAATTGTATATCAATAGTCTCATAGGGTTTATAAAAAGATGATTTCATGAACATTAATTTAGGAGATGAAATATATAACTATTGATGAGGGATAAAAATCAAAATTTCAAATTTTGATATTTATGGGAAGAAGAAATATATAAACAAAATTAATAGAAGAATATTTTTTGGGTTGAATATTTGATCACTGAATTACATAATTAATTAAATGAATATGATATATTAACGATGTAATTTTCACAAAGACATATAGGTTAAATGTTTCAAATCAATTGAAAATTGATATTATATAAATAATTAATTAAAAAAAATAGAAATGGTGGACAACTAAAGAACACAACCTCAAATGCGAGTGGAAAAAAGAGGTTTTCATAATTCAACTTCTGTGGGGGAAAACAAAAAAATATATTGAATGTGGGCCAATTTTCTTTTATTAAATATTATATTGATGTATTCAATATATAAAATGTTTTATTCATGTTATATGTTATCATAATTAATGATACCTTTATTGATCATTCAATATAAATTGAAATTAATTCTTATCCAAATCTAATAAAAATAATTCAGTAATTCCTTTTCCATAGAATATCTATGTAATATTTATGGTTATATAATCATTTTTAAATACATGATAACTAAATAACAATACTAAAATACAATATATTATTGTTTTCTTGGACACATGAATGTTATCAGTGATTAAAGTATTTTATGTTGAATATAATATCAATTTATATACTGAACGAAACATAATGTGGGGACTAAATTATGTTATTAATTTATTCTTTACTAATAAAATTTGGTTTTTTAAACATTAAAATATATAATTTTATAACATATAAATCAATATATGTGAAGTTTTATGATATAAATAGTTGATAAATTGATATACTATTTGTTGTAGAATTTTTTAATTGTTAATTTAGTCGAATAATCTCAATTATGAGATGTTTTTCATATATATTAACTAAAAGAAATAAATATTCACAGAAAGTGGGTCAATATTGAAAATTCAAAATCGTTAATGAATAATAAAGGATAAAAAATCGCAATCCAGCAACATCAAATAATGCACAATTATTTTGTAGTAGATTCAAGATGAAATGATATTCTAAAAATATTTATCATGATGATTTAATGTGATATAAAATTAATGTATATATAAAATTATGACATTAGATTAATTTAGGGCTTACCAATTCCCTAGATTTATAATATTATTGTTCGACCATGTATCCTTGAGAATAATAATTATGTTCAAAGAGATGATATAGGGAGAAAAAAGAATGTGGAGGAACTATAGAAGGGACACACCACAGTGTTAGATGTTGATAATTATGGAGTTTTAATATTTGGGAAATGATTATATGTGTTAGATATACATGATGTAAGAATAGGGTTATTTTATTATAACTATATCTAATAATTCTCCATTAACATGGCGATAATAATGATGTATATATATCTATCAGATTTTCCAACTTGTGGGAACATATATTGAAATATAATTATGGATATATAATAATGATCCTAGAAAAAGAAGAACTTATCATAGAATAATAAAATTCCAAGGGGATAATGGAATCATTTCCCTATCAAAATTATTTTAAGAAAAAATAAACGTATATATTTTAAATGTATATCATAAGATATATAAAGGGACGTATTATATATGGGTTTTGGGTGAAGATATTTTAATGAAAAATAACATCATTAATACTCAATAACACTTATATCATGATAAATAAAAATTATATATATATTAAATGGGGAGAGAGTAGCTAAAATATTTATATTTATTGTATCAAATCAATATCTGATGTGATAAAATGTTTTAGTAGTTATTTAAAAAGGAATCGATCATAGAGTTCATATTCAGTATGAACTACAAACCTATGAATGATTACGAATCACATCGGACAATTAAAATTCATTTGAATATCCATATACCCCACTTTAGTGACTATATAAGAGGCTAGGATCCATATTAACCACTAATTGAGTTCTACTATAATAATTTATACCATTTGACCATCAATATTGATATATATGAATTCCATTATGGGGGATATTTTTTTATTCAAATGTTCATAGATAATGATATATATTTTTTGATATTAAGACTAAAACATATAGATTATATAAATGATATAGACCAGGATATTTGTTAGAGATTATTAGAAATACTTAATTTATAGAAAATATATGAATATATTAATCAAAATCACCTAAAATTTACTTAATAGATAATTTTATCATATATATATCTCCGTATAAGAGATCCAAATTTATTGTGATCAATGAAAAACGACATCATAGATTCATTTTCCTTGTGTAATTCTTGACCACATTAGATAAGAAATATTTCAACATTAACTTCTAACAAACTAGTCTTTAGAACATCATGTGTTTGACAAATATCACTTGAGGAATAATATTTATGTTCCATCACATATATTGAATCCATATTTGGTGATGCTTGAGAAAGATTTCCCTTAATAATTATAAACTATGATTTTCCTATATTTTGAAGACATTGGTTTATACCACACAAAAAATCACCAAAAAAATTTATTAATGGGTATAATAAATATGTAGTAGAGACCTATATTTTCATGTAAAACTTTATTTATTATATAAAATTATTACTAGTCTACAAAAATTGAAGGCATGTGATTATGAGGTCCTGTATACCTGGAATGATATTATGAACTCTTTTTAAGGTATGTTCATTAAACATACTGGTGGTGTTTTCTATCTTTTGAACATTTGCTCGGATTAAAAATCTAAGGGAACCATTAAATCCACAACACAAGGATTCTCTTCAGGGATTTTTAACATCAGCAGTATTAGGTCTGGTGAAAAAGTTATTTTTGTGGACATTTGAAAGACTAATAAAATAACATGTTTTGTTATTTTATTTCCTTTTTGTCATTTTTTCAGGGGATGAGTGGTAGTGGTGAGACCAACGACATGTCAAGACATTAAATATCTTGACTCCCCATTATTCATGTAACTGAACCATTGGAATTTGGATTTTTCATTAATCAAATAAACCCCATTAATTCCACGTGTGTTACTCACACTTCTCCTCCCCTATTTATATGGAGCTCAGGGTGGAGTGTTGGAACATATTCACCATACAATAATTCTCTAGAAATGTACCATGGTGCCAACCAAATGGAAGATGATACTGGTATCATCAATCGGTGATCAGAACAACCAAATCAAGAACTGACATCAATGATGAAGTAGTTTCGTCAATCATTGACAAAGAATGTCTCATAAAGTTAAGGAGATTTTTAAAAGTTATATTTTATGTTTTACCTCTATTCCCCTTATTATCAAATTAACATACAGGGCACGTGTGAAATAAACAAGGCTCGGAAACTCCGTTGCATCCCTCATTCTCAGTTTTTCGGGGATTGTTTCTTCAGATTGACGGCAATGCAAAATAGTAGGTCACACTATGACGGTGAAAACATGGAAGAGTTGTAGGCACAGAGGGAACCAAGAATAAAAACTAGATCACATTCAGTGACCCTCCGAAAATTCCTCTAGCGTGCCATGTCGGCGGTGGCCAGTAGTGGTTGGAGGGAACCCATGACAACCATCCAAATGTAGTTGAAGGCAGCACGCGATGGAGAGCTGTAGTGGCTGAAGGCCGCTGGCCTGAGCCATCCATCTGGGACAAGCGTGGTTCCAGCAAGAGTATTTGGTAGTGCGACATAGCAGCAACAAGGGTGTCGTGAGAAGAAAGAGGGGTGTGACCCCTTGTCGCATCGTGTTGGTGGATCCCGGTTGGCCCAAATACCGACCATTCATGTAGTGGGGAACCACCCCACAGGTCGGCATTACGTCCTTGAAACCATGTGGCTAATGGGACACAATGGTCTGCCTTCATGCAGACCGAGCCAGACGCTAGTCCACCAAGCGGGCCAGACACGCCCAGTAGACCAGAATAACTAGTGGGCTGGACACGCTAGTGGGACGGGACAGACTTGCAGCACGGTGGGCCAACATGGGTTGATCGAGCCTCACACGGTGGGCCAAGACAACCATGTTCTAGGCCCATAAACTAAATCGGGCCGGCCACGATTGGCCATATATACTAAATCAATATTACCCTTAATGATTCGGACTCGGGCGAGGTCAAGTAGACCCTGAGACCCTTTGTGTCGAGTCGGTCGACTAAGTCGGACCAGGCCCAGACCCAACCAGTCCCCGTATAAAGAAACACATGTAATTAACTAACTTGGTTTCCTTTCATCATGCATTCACTGGTGTTGGGATTCCTTTTGTAAAGTTGTCCCTTTGAATTTTTCTAATGGGCCAGGCTGAGCTAGGATGGACCGAGGTGTGATCACCCCCATTTCATGGAAAGGGGTGTAACTAACCGACCATACATCCGACCAATCTTCCATATGTGTAATAAGGACCCTTGTGACAAGGTTATCATATGGATATTCTCAAAATTAGTTTTTATGGAATATGACATGTAAATTTGGTTGGATAATCCCTGAATCTAACTGGTGCATTTTTACAAATGTACCCATATCTCACAGACCGAGAGTTCGATCGATGCGTCGTCTGTCACGTTGGCACCCCCATGGCAGGGCAGTACAATGGGTATGCATTATTGGGGACATTTTACTTGTTAAAATAGGACCAATGTCTTGTAGAGGGGTTCTCCCAGAATAAAGCATGATATGACCTGGACTGCTGTGATCGGCTGTCTTGGATGTAATGACCATGTGTGGATCAACATTGTAGTTACCTGACAACGAACATTTTTAGGGCCGCCCATCGAGGATCATCAAATAGCGACCCTGTGTTGATGAGTATTTTGAATGCTTGTGTGGATTAACCTACCAGTGAACCTATGTATATAAGTATTCCAAAAACCATGTGTGGATCAGTATTCTAGAAACCTATTGTGGATTAGCAATGTGTGACCCAATGAGAACCAACCTCAAAGTGTCTCATCATGGACTAGAGAAAAATAGCCATGTGTTGATCATCAATTCAAAAACTCCTTCATGGTTTAGTAGTAGAAAATTAATAATGGAATAAACTTATATAGCATAACAATAATCATCATTATTCATGAACTATTTTTTAAATAACTGGTGTGAGATGACTATCACTTCATGCTTTGATATTGAGGTCTTTCTTTGGGTTTTTCCATTGTGGATCATTGGGAGACCCTTGGGGGTCTCAAGGTCCCTACTGAGTACTGTTATACTCACCCATGCAAGGGTTTCACCCGCATCATGTTGTGTCTTGTGAAGACGATGAGAAGCTGTGCTGAGACATGAGGGAGCCAGGACCATGAGGTACCCAGAGGATATGGATGACATAGAGTGTTTTGTAGAATATCTATACCTAACCTTCTAGTAGGATCCTTGGTGGACAATGCCAGAGCAATTTTACCCTTTTAACTATACATTTACTTTTTAGTTGGGCTTGTATTCTTGACCGATTACATTTAATAAACTTTTTGCTATATCAGTTTACATTTTAGTTCCTTGTTGTTGTTTTCTCTGATTGTGTGTTTTTATAGGTTTAAAGGAAATTCGTTCCCATTATAACGATATGAATTTTTGGTTCTAGTCACCAACCCATGGACTATGGAAGGTGGCTTTAGAGTAGTCATGACACGGTCCCTCGGGGACGGGTCGCGACCAAGTGGTATCATAGGAGACAGTTCTACCAAAGAACTATAGCTCTGATCATCTAATAGAGCAATAGTTTTAAGTATTTTGAGTGTGGATTTCAGTTTGGGGAGTCTAGAGTTGGTGTAGTGGCTGATGAATCCATACACCAGGACCCTGAATTTTGATTTCCGACTCAGTATGTGAAAACACATATTGAGTTTCTTTTTGAAATGTTTTTTCTGGGACTATTTTGAGTTAGCTCACCAGGTATAACATAATGATTTTGGAACACCTGTTTCTTTTCAGGATACGACCACGTAGACTGCCAATAATATTTCCTAAAAGAATACATGATGACGTCCCACCATGCAATGAGGATTCGGTTCAAGGCCATCTTATTTCGAATGTAGCATTGAGTGGTTTACCAACAGTACCACTACCCTTTGGGAATATTTTTCCACCAGCCCCACCAGCAGATGGGGAACACCGATAGAGCATGTTGCACACGTTCCAGCGATAGAGGCCTCTAAGGTTCTGAGGCAAGATGGATCTGCAGGTGGCTGAGTAGTGGATGGAGTCTATAGACAGAGTTTTTCACCTAGTGGGGACACTAGTCGACCAAATGGTGATCCTTGCTTCCAGTCTTTTCCAGGGAGTAGTAGAAAGATGGTGGAGCATGGTGTTTTAGATACACGACATGTTGACCCTCACCTGGGTATAATTTGAGGGCATATTCAAGACATAGTTCATTTTAATGACTCTATGCTATGTGTGTATACAAGAGATGATACACATATAACAGGGTAACATGACTGTGGCCTAGTACTCTATGAGGTTCACTGACCTCTCTCACTAATCTATTAATAAAGTGCAAGACTATTTCTTCAGTACCCGGACCTTCGATTTGGGACTCTGAAGGGATATTATAGAATTGATGGAATCTCTGAACATACTGACGCATGAGGTAGTGATTGAGAGATCATTATTGGTGGAAAACATCCTTACTGAGGGTACATCGACTTCGAGACCGACCACTGGGATACATGTAGCAGAATCAACTGTGGGAAGTTCTAGGGATATTACACAGAGGTCCAAGAGAACCACACCATCTAGCATATGACCCCGATACATAGGGTAAGAGGTTCATGGATTTTGATTCAGACTAGACTATCAGTATAGAAGATTGTTCTTCACATGCGGTGGACAGGGTCACATTAGTTATGACTGCCCGAGCAGCCGCACTAACGACAAGCAGACGATTGATGGATCAACTAAGTATAGATTCTGGAGAAGATTTCTACAGGGAAGTATACATGGTATAGTAGCATGTCATGTAGTCATAGGAGGATGATGGTTTGATGTTATACTACCACCGCCTCTAGGTGGTCAACCCCGACAATAGGGAGCAGGTGGACAGGGAAGATCTGAGATCTAGGAAGATGGGGCCTATGACCACGGTGCTCTATAGATGATTTGGGGTACAATATGTTTTTACTAAACATTATTTGTAGTAATTGTTGATTAAATAAATAATCACTCTTCTTGTAACACGTCCGTCTTTCAAATCTCGAATATTTTGGTGGAGTTGTATGATTGATCATTGTGATTATAGACTTGTACGGGAGGAGATTTGATGATTAAACAAAGGTTCTGATAGTGTGGGCTTACTGTAAGAGGTGAGAGATTTGGATGGGATCTTCTCGTTGTGGAATTGAGGCCTTATGAATTCATCTTGAGTAAGGTATCATTATCCATAGTCAATGTGCATATTGCCTACAATAGGTAATAAGTGTGGTGTGTTTATGATGATGGGACCAGTTTTTCTTTCACTGGTTAGAAGAGAACTTTTGCAGCACATGATGGACTTAATCGGAGGTGGGTGTATCTCATTAATCATTAGTTGGATAGCCTCAACATCATAGAAGATGACATGAGGTGTCCAAGCAATCATTTAGTGGTGGGACAGTATGACGATGTCTTCTCTGATGATGTATCTGGAATACGTCCTCATAGACAGATGGACTTCTATATTGACCTATACCCCGAGACGACACCGATATCTACACCAGCTTGTTAGATGGCTCTTGAGGAGCCTTGTGAGTTATGAGTATAACTGGATGACATAGAGAAGAAGGGGTTCATAAAGCCTAGTATTTCCCCATGGGTAGCCAGGATTTTGTTCACCAAGATAGAAAATGGGAGTTGAGGCTATATATGGATTATTGGCGCATGAACCTACTGATCGTGAAAAAAATGTGTCATCATTGGAGGATTTATTATATTTTCAATCAGATGAAGGGAGATCATTGGTTTTTGATGATAGAACTAAATTTTGGATATCATCAACTCAGGGTATGAGATGATATTATGCAAAAGTAGACAATCAGTTGTAGGTATGGTCACTATGAGTTTATGGTTATGTCATTCTGGATGAACAACACCCATGACATGTTCATGGGACTCCTGAATAAGATATTATAGCCATACCACGATCACTTTGTGTTAATCTACAGTGAAAACATCTTGTTTTACTCAGCGATGTCATAGGAGCATGCCAATCATCTACAGATAGTACTAGATACACTCTTATAGCACTATCATTATGGTAAACTCTCTAAGTGCCGATTCTTGATAAGGTAAGTCCACTTTCATGGACACCTTATATCAAAGGTTGTAGTTTCATTAGATCCAGTGAAGATAGAGGTTGTGATTTTCTGGGAGCCACTGAAATATGACACTATGTGGATCGACAATGGAACAAATCCTTCATGGTTATGATTTTAAATATTCGTAATAGAATAAATTGATATATCTTAAATCTAGTCATCATTATTCCTAAACATTGAGTAGAATAACTGTTGTGAGCTGACTATTTCATTGTTAATTGAGATTATGTAATTGCTTTGTGGTTTTTCCTTTTTTGAACTTTAGGATACCCTTGGGGGTATGGGGGTCCCTACTGAGAATTTTTATACTCACCCCTACATGGGATTCGCCCGTACCTTGTTGTGTCATGCGCAGACAATGAGCAGCTGGGCTGAGACTTGAGGGATCTAGAACTAGGTAGTACATAGAAGAGAAGGTCTGACGTGGAGTGGTGTGGAGATGTTCTGTACCTACCCATCGGGTAGGATCATTGGTGGATGATCCAATAATTGTATTCTTTTTTAATTTGTACTTTTATTCTTAGTTGAGCTTGTATTCCAACCCCTTTACTTCCAATAAAAATTTTACTATAGAATTTTACTTAGTAGTTACTTCTTGTTGTGTTTTTGAATTGTGTTAGTATATAGGATTAATGTAAACACCTTCCTATTAGAGGGATATGAATTTCCGATGCTAGATGCCATCCCTGGCCTATGAAAGGCAGGATTGGGGTAGTCAAGACACAGGCCCCGATGGACGTGTCATGAAATTTTTAGAGTTTGAATGGGATCCTAATTTCTGAATAAATTCAAATTTTCCTATAATATTCTCATATTTTATTCTATGAAAAAAATATTTAATCACTAATTTGTAAATCCAGGAATAATGTACAGGTGCATAAATATCATTATAAAATTTTCCTTCTTCACATATATTAATAAGAGACTATATAAATGAATCACATAATCATATAAGAATATTCCATTATATTCATCAATATATAACATCACATATTATTGTTAAATAAAATATCATATTAAGTATAATTTATTTGGAAAATATAAATTATAAAATAACATGACATTATATATAATGGGGTTTTCCTTTGAAAATAACACACTAACAAAAATAATTTTAAATGAAAAATAAATTACTACAATGGAAGTTATGATTTTCCAAATGTAGTATATATAAACAGTTAAGTTAACTTATTAAATTATATATGATATAAATAAGATTTATTTATTGAATATTTAAAATTATGTTACAATTATATGCCTAGTATATATAATAGTAAACATATCATTATAATAGATTTCATACAGCTATAAAAAATGATCAATTTTTTACATGATTATTTATGAATTTTAATATGTTTACTACAATATAACAATGTAAATATATGAATCCAAATAATAGATAGAAATATATATAACATGTAGTCGAATTTTCTTAAAATTAATTTTTTATTGTATAATGCCTTATAATATTTCATATGACACTAATTTCTATAAAAAAAGAAATATAAATATTAAAAAGTATATAATATTTTTGATAGAATGGTCCATTTTTGGAGATATCTTATCATGAATCAACATAGAGACCATATTGACCTGGTAACTGATGTTGTCCTCCCATGGCTCGAAAAGCGTTCCTGATCCCCAATGGTTGTTTATTTGCATATGGGATCATAAAAAATAAAATTGGGGAAGATTTTCCACATAAAATGCGGACATAAAACAAACTAGATAGTATAAATATAAATAGAAACTCCATTGGGAGTAATGTATCATAAGTCAATGATGTAATATATCACAATGCACTATAAACAATTAATAAAAAAATTGGAAACAACCGAATAACCTAACTCAGACACAGCTCACAAAAACCATGGATTAATAGATGGATACTCCTCTAAGAAAACATTTTCCCTCACTTGGAAATGGAGGATATAATCTAAAAAAAAATTGAAATCCCTGATAGGTTGTGAGGGAAAGCACATTTGTATTTTACAAAAGGTTCCATAAAAAGATTAAAATGTCAAAATAACCCAATAATTTCCTTAATCATTAATATAAATAAGTTTGGAATTAACAAAATCATATTTAAAAAAATCATTCCTTATAATATAATATATGTAAATACATTTATAAAATCATAATTCACATTTCTACTGAAGTAAAAACATTTTAGAAGTTATAATTTTCTTTTATTGAAAATATACATTTGTTAAATGAAAATTTTCACAACATGGCTCAAATAAACACTTTTCAAAAAAATTCTTATATAAATTCTCATGGCATGTTAAGAAGTTTATAGAAAAGGAATATATATTATAAATAAAAACCATAAAGAAACATTTTCATGTTCAATATAGGTACAATAGTTCCATGCTATTGGGATCCAACAATTAGAAATAGAAAGTATTTACATACCCCCTTTAGGAGTAAGGAAATGGTAACTCATCCCCATAATATAGTAAATTAGATGTGAAAATATGATGTTGTAAAAAATTGATAATCTTAAAATACCATCCTAAATATCTCACAAATTAATTTTGTCTTGCGTGTGTCCATGTACATAATATTATGTGTAATTTATTTCATGAATAATGAAAATAAAATCAAATTCCATCTCCCATATCAAATATTCTAATTTTCACCTAAAAAATCATAATGGGTTTTAAAAAAAAACAATGATTTCCACCAAGATGAAACACTATGGTTCACATCAAGAAACTTTGAAGACATTTTTTCATAACCATGGATTATAATCCAACTCTTGAAATTTTGAAATCCATGTCACAGTTAAATTCAACAATGTATTTTTTTGAATGATTTCTTTAAATTTCATCAAAAACCCACAATTTACCTTAATTGTGTTCTTCCACAAATAATTCTGTAAAAAAAATTTAAATTAATTACCACAATTAAATGAATTAAATATCCATAAATATTTAAATCTATCAATTTCAATTACCCCCAATCGATAAAGAAACACCAATTCAAAGGAATTAGGGGTTTTCTAATTTCATGAGAAAACCTCATTTTTATTTAAAACCACCAATTCACTGGAATTGGGTTATTTTATTCCAAAAAACTGTTGAAATAAATTTTTATCAAAAAAACAATTACATTTCATTCAATATATTGATATTAAACAAATTAATTATGGTAAATAAAAAATTATATTATAACGGATTCACCTACCTCAGGATCAACGAATCACAGATTACCAATCACAAGCTTGGATTCATCAATGAAGAAAAACAACACCTGATTCTATGAAGAAATAATAATCAAAAATAATTTTAGATCCACAAGATTGTGTATTAGATCCCCTAAAATTAATAGATATTTGTAAATCCCTTGTAAGAAAGAGAGGGACTACGATATACTGAGAAAGGGAGGACAAAACTATCTAGAAGAAGATAAACCAATTTTTTTCCAAGCTTTGGATCACTTATGGGAGGAATCTGATGAAGAAAAAATACACATTGAGAGATATCAAGAAGGGAGAACTGATTTTTGGTAAAAGATGGCCCATCGGGTACCTGAAAAGGGGGTTCAATAATTATTAATAAAAAATTTTATCTCACGAAATCTCATCAGAACATTTTCATGGGAATTGGCCCCTGATTATGATAAAACGTTCTCAGTCTATGTGCCGATTATAAAACCACCACATAAATTATCAATAGAGGATGAATGGATTGAATAACCATTTGTAATACATGCAGATCACCCTATCCAAAACCATAAATTTTCTTGTAGTATGTTGCATGGTTTGAAAAATTGTGTGTCAACCGTGTCAAAATTGTTCCCTAGCCTAGAAATTCAAGATTCCTAAAATTTAAAACCATAACAATTACAAATAAACCCAACCAAATCATAATCATAAATTATGGTCTTGGAATACATTAATATATTAACAGGATGTTACAACCTTTCTGCAATATGAACTTTCTATCCAAGAATGCCTATGAAAAATCATCCTTTTCAAAAAATGAGGCAACTAACCTCTCCTCAGTGCCTCCCTATCCAACTTCACAATAGAAGTTGAACCAATATACCATAAAATAGCGAATAATTGTTTTATCCTCCCATGATATACCATTGTCTCATAATTAAAAATCTTGATTAGCACCTCAATCACGGATAAATCAGGTTCCACTTCATGATCATGCAAACTAATAAAATGTGAGGGTCAGGATATAATTTTATAATCGGAGATACCTAAAAAAATTTCTGTATCTTCCTCAGTTGTAGTGGTAATTAAAAATTATAATCAACTTTACCACCTTCTAAAAAACTATAAAGGTATAAAAATGAGTAGAAATATTCCCCCGCTTCTTATGTTGTCAATGACCCAACTGAGGTGATAACTATAAAATATATAGTCACCAACTATGAACTCGAAGGCTATATAGTGATGATCAGCCTAAGAATTTTATTGACTATGTTTTGTTAAAAACATATAATGAATCGATTGGATCTTTAATTCCATCTCTTGGACCAGGCTCATCCTAGACAATGAACTCTCACTAATCTCAAACCAACACAATATAGATTTTCAAGCCCATCCATACAATGACACAAAAGGGGACATCCTGATTGTTGACTGGTATCTATTGTCATATGAGAACTCAAGCAGTCCCAAATGATCATGTAATGATCTTCCAAAGTTAGGAATAGAAGCGCATATAATTTAATTGAGAATAATTATAGATTTTTTATGTCTATTTGGCTATGGATTGGATGTCGTACTCAAATAGACGTGAGATCCCAGGTCTTATTGAATTCTAATATATATGTAAGAAGTTAAAAAGGGATCCCTATAAGAGACAATAAAAAATGTAACTCTGTGGAAATTAACAATCAATTTTACATGGATATTTATAAACTCCACTACATTGGTTATATCAAGAATAGGTAAGTAGTGAGATAATTTCATTATCCTATCGATCACTACACATATTTACTTATTCTTTTTTTTTTGGTATGGGAATCCAAGGAAGAAATTTTATAGAGATATCATACCACTTCCATGTATGGACACTATGTGTATAGTGAATGCATGATGGTTTTTTGTGCTTGTTCATAACCTTTTGGAATGTATAACAATGAGAAACAAACACACCAATTCCTCTTGTCATATCTGGCCACTGCAATTTTCTTCAGATGTCATCGAACATTTTTGTGTTCCGAAGTGAATTACTACCATTAGAACTATGGAAATCACCAATTATATCATTATATACCAAAGAAAAATCAACACATAATTTTCATATCATAAAATACACTCTTTTGGGAACAACAACATGGCATATGCCTCCCCACTATATTGGTAGTCTCTAATGCTACAAAACTCATCGCGAAGCTATTATTCCTATAGAATAAATTTTATACTAATAGATCCCAACCTTAATTTTGACAAAGAAACCTTTTCTACTTTATCCTCAACTCCAATATGCTAATTTGTAATGAGATCCATCATGTTCCACTCTTCTAATGATTCTTTTACTTATTGTATTGGAATATTATTTCTCAACGCATCTATAATGAAATTCCCATTCCCTGGGGTATAAGAGGTGTCATAATCAAATTATTTCTAATATTCCACCCAAAACCTATGGAGGAGATTTAAATATTCTTGATAGATAAGGTTACTCATGATTTTGTGGTCTAAAAACATAGTAAATCTCCCTTTATAATATTAATTTCTCCAACATTTAAGTGTGTGATTCACAACTGCATGTTCCAGGTCATGGATCGGGAAATTATTATCATTTGTACTAAGATTATGAGATCCATTTGCAACTACTTGATAACCATATATAAGAACAAATCACATGAATAGAATCGATGAATCACAAAAGACCACATAGCCCCACTTGGCCTCTAGAAGTGTCAAAACTAGAGTATTAGTCAAAATTAGTTTCTGATCAAAAAGAATATTCTGACATTTCTCATCCGAAGATAACTATAACACTTTCTGATTCAGTGCAACATCATATAATCCAACTTTGAGATGTCCCTCAAAATCTAGTTTTAGTATAAAGATAATCACATGATGCTATGAATGATGAAGTCATTTTGTGGTTGTTATCATGTCAATAAGCTGTTACCTTCATAGGATGAACTAGTATTCCTTGTTCTGACACCACGTTTCCATAAAAATTAATAACCTAAATCCATAAATCACATTTCTGGAACTTGGAAAAAATTCAATTACATCCCAAAAATTCAATAACTATTTTCAAATTATTCACTTGATCCTCCCCAGATATAGACTATATATAGATATTGTTAAAAAAAATACAAAAATGAAATCATCATGATATAGGTGGAAAATCCAATTCATTAGTTCCATGAAAATTGTAGGATACGTTTTTCAACCAATGGGCATAACATGGATCTCAAATTGATAGTAATTTCTCCAAATTTATGTTTTATAAATCTATAATTCCTTTATTATCCACCAATGGTAACCAATGTGAAGATCCATAATAAAGAACACCTATTCAAATTTCATCTGTTTAAATAAATCACCATTCTATTGAAACAAATAAATTATCTTTATAGTAAATTGATTGATAATCCAAAAATAAATTCATAAGTGAAGTGAACCATTAAACTTATTATCAAATAGATCTTGTGTCGGCCAAGGTGACACACTTGTGTGTATGAATCCATTCATAAAAAGATCATCCAACTTGGACATATTCTCTTTTTATTCTCCTGGTTCCATGCGATAATTGGTGATATAAAATGGTTGGGTAATAGGAATTAAGTCAATAAAAAACACAACCTCCATTACAATTGGAAGACTGGAGATATGGTATGGAATCAAATATAAAAACTCCATGAGGGTTAGAGGGAGATAACAACATAAAGATTTTCATCCCAAATAAATGAAAAACACCAATATTAAATTCCCAAACTCTAGATAAAGAATGTTTTTCTAGGCCTAATCACAGGTCCCATTCTCCCTGAAATACACGAGACATCCCACAATGTGTAGTAAAGGAGACCCATCACAAATAAAAAATATTTCGGCATTATAGTTGGTGATCCAATCCATTTTGAAAATAATGCCAAGAGGTTTCATGTTGAGAACTGTAAAATTCAAAGCTATATCCACATCTAATAGAGACAAAACATATGTGGGAGTGTGGGGAACCGACTATCACATCATAACAATGGTGTACAAATATCCATTACATGTGATAAAATATATATTGGATGATTAAGAATTCTAAAAACAAGAGAATAAATGAATGAATGAGATTCACCAGTATCAAATAGAGGGGTCAATAATGATGAATATATACTAATGGTACTTATCATAGTCACTAGACCCATATCCACATCCACTTGAGACTCATCCACTTTGTGAATTAGATTTGTCCTAGATGCCTATGGCTGGAATCCTTTTTCAGTGGAAGAATATGACTTCCTCAGTCATTTAGGTGGATCTGATGATCTCGTTCCACAATGTATAATGGAATAAATATGCCATAATATCCACATGCTCCCCAAACATCCAAAGGAATCACTTTTATTGGGTCCCTCGGTGAGAGACATCAGTGAATTTCCTCCCATTAAACATTTGATGAAAACCAAGGGACTTATTCTATAAACTATAGGAGTTATAGAATGACCATGTTGTGGCGAAATGGCATGATATTCCTCTTGATGTTGCTTTAAAATGATGGAACTCACACTGCCTCTTGGAGAAAATTATTCCCTTGATAATCCTCACATTCCATCTAGGTTTGTTTCAACCATAATTTCCCTACCCATCCCAATACAATAAGAAGTAATATTTAGTAGGAAAACCTGATATCAAATATCCTAAATTATTCTGAATTCAAACCATTCAATTATCATCATATTCTTTAAAAATATCTCAGGTGATACGTATATGTTCTTTGAAAAATTGTTTTCAAACTCTGTCATAGTCCTGTATTCCAATTTTATTTTGAAAAACACTATATAATTGGCCAAAAAAATCCAATTTATAAAAAATGGTTTGTGAAAATATGCATGACTTCTTTCCACTCCAATCCATCATTCTTCTTCATTGTCACAATAGCTTCCGACCATATTCTTCTCAGTCCTTAAATCTTGATAGAGTCCCACCACACTTTGATTTCATTGGATGTTTCTAAGAACCCAACGAAACATTGTTTTTACTGATGAATCACTCATTATCTTCGTGAGGATCATTTGATACATTTAACATTTCTATTTTTTGATAAACGATCTCTTGATAACTAGAATTGAGATAATTCCGGTGATGTTCCAAATCACGAGCCTAAAAGAGAACTATAGGTGTTTTCTGTCCTAGATCATGTACAAGGATCACATCTATATCAATTAGATTTAGATTAACAATAGGATTTTCACACTATGTTTCAGAAATAGTTTTCTCTAATATCGGACTCTCATATCTTCTTAGAGAAATAATGGTATGCCAAAACAAATTTTAACAATGAAGACATCATATAGATGTTCAAATATAGAAATGTGGGAAAATAAATCACAACTGATATGACCACCAGATATGTATATCATCCATTCCAAATAAAAATATGTAAACTTCCAGAACAAATATAGAATGTATATTTACATAACTACCATTAGAGAGATAAGGATCATTGTGATGAGATATAGAGAGACACTCAATTGAAAAAACCTTATATGTACCAATAATATTTAAAATTGGGATAAAAACACAAGAAAAAAAGATCAACCTCCATTGATACGACATTTTATGACCTAAACTGGGTACCATATTATATTGATAACCAAGATAGTCCTAACATGGACCGAAGGGTGTTACCAATCTGTACTGGTCAGCGACTAACAGTTGGAGTCATACAAACTAAACGTGGGAACTATTTTTTCACTAATAATGCATATGAAAAAGAAACATGACAATATGCATAAAAAAGATACTCCACAAGGATGAAAGTAACAAATGTCAAACAATAAAAAATTACATATGTACTAAAAAAACTTGAAATGCTTTCCAATACCCAAACTCGGACGTAACTCACCAAGACCAAGATTCAATAGGTGGATACTCTTCCAATATAAAATTTCACTTTGTTCAAACCTATAAAAAGATACTCTACAAATACTGGAAGGTTCAAGTAGGGTGTGATATAAATTATAGTAGGATTTCACTATAGATTCCATAACTATATTCAAATATAATGTTATTCACAAATGATTAGTAATTATTAAAATAAATAAGTTTGAAATTTACCAAATAAAATTTATAAACACATTTTATAAAATTATTAAGATGGAAATACATTTAACAAATCATGTCCCAAATTTCAATGGATGGAAAAACATTTCAAAGGTTGGAATTTACCATTAGTCAATTGATACATTACACAAATGTCAATTTTCAAAAAATGGAACAAATAATAATATATATATCAAATATTCTATATAAATTCTCAAGGAATTTTAAATAGTATTTAGAAATGGAATATACAATTGAAATAAAAAACAAGTGAGAAATATGATCATGTACCTAATAGATATGATATTTCTAGGTAATAAGAATACAAAACTGTGAAATGTATAGAATGTAAAGATTCCCCTTTGGTCTTAAGTCACAGGGAACTCATCACCATCTTATAAGGAATGAGATATGTTGATATTATGATATAGAATCTTGGTAATCGTAACGTCCCACCAATGATAACTTGTTAAATAACTAAGGAATATATGTTGTTAAGTATATCAGTGATAGGTAATTTATTTAAATTCTATGAAAAATATAATTAAATCCAATCTCCCATATCAAATTTCCATTTTCCCTTTAGAACCATAACATTTTTTTAATCAGAAACATTCCTTTCACCAAGATGAAACCCTAAGGTTCCTATAGAAAATATTTTTGAGGAATTATTTCATTACCATGTATTTAAAACTAACTCATGAAATTTCACAATCCATGACACAATTAAATTCATTATTTTAATATTCAAATAACTAAATCAATTTCTTCAAAATAACCCCAATTCACTAGAATATCATTTTTTCACATTTCATTCCATCAAAACATTATATTTAATTAAATTACACAGTTATATTTATTAAATTTCAATCAATACCAAAATTTAAATCTAATAATTTAAATTACCACCATTATACAAAGAACCCCTAATGTAATGTAATTAGGGTTTTTCCATCTTTATGTAAAAAACCTATTTTTATTTAAAACCAAAAATTTACTATAATTCGTTTATTTCTTCAAAAATATATTAAAATCATTTTAATAAAATAATAATAATTTAATTCCATTTTTTAAAATTAAAAAAATTCAATTATGGTTAATAAAATCTAGGCATCGTAACAAAACCATCTACCTTGGGATTAACAGACATTGGGTAACCAATCCTTAGTTAGGATTTATTAATAATGAATGAATAAAACTGAATAATGATACAATAATAATTAGACCTAGGTTTAGATTTATTATAGTGGGTATTAGATACTCCCACAAAACTGGAGATTAATAAACCTATAAGAAGAAAGAGGGAGAATGTGGGAGATGGAGAACATGAGGTGAAAAGTAATTGGAAGGAGATCAATCCTTATTCTCCATGAATTGGATATATTCTAGGAAATATTTATGGGGTCCGGAATCCTCTATGAGAGGACTGGGGAAGGGAGAACAGTGTTTGTATTAAAAAAGGAATATTCGGGACCTAAAAAGGCATTTCAAGAATATCTAATAAAAATTTATATCTCATAAAATCCCATCCAAATGGTTTCATGTGATCTAGAACATGGTTTGGTATTAATGTGCTTAATCAATTCACCCATTTTAAATGGTCCACCTAGTTTATCCACATAGAATGTACAGATTGAATAACTTAATGCAAGGAAGGTGGAGATCTCTTTCCCAAACATACCATTTTACTATGGTAGGGTGCACATTTTGTTAATCATATTCTAGGTGTGTGAAAATTGCTTACTAGACAGAAAAATCAAGATTCATAAATTTTCAACCTAGAACACACTTAAACGAATCCAAAGATATTATAAATTAAAAAGGACGGTTTTAAAATACATTAAAATGGTAATATGATGTTATATATCTCACAAAACGTTTTTTTGTGTGTTGTTATTTATATTAACAATGAATCAAATCTGATTCTAAATATTGAAATTTTTCTATATAAATATTTTCATACAAGAAATAAAAAAGTGACCCTAAATTATTAAAGAATAAAGAAACAATTAACTTAGTAACACATCATTTTTTACAAAATATTGTCATATTAATCAACAGTGATAATTATAATATAAAAAATTTAGAATTATTAAATATATTAATTTAAAACTCCATCTTAAACACTCATAAAAACACATATCATCCTCTTATTTCCAGAGACAGCAAAAACATCATCCCCACATAATTATTCACCATAATTCATCTCTAAACTCTCATATACACACTATTGTATCCCTATTAAAATATATATAACATCCATCCCCAAACTATCATATCAGTCGAGAAAAGTTATTTCCAACGAAAAAAATAAACATTTCGTTGGAATATGTTAATTTCAATCATATACATGTTATTATTCAGAAATGATATAACAAGAGAGAGACATAAATATTCTCTCTCTACTTTCCATTTATTATTCATTGTTGATGTGATTGTTCTACATATGGATTTATTTTTCTCTAAAGGTATATTATCAATAACTAATAAATATATTTCTTATATACTATCTCGTCCTTGTATTCTACTAGATTAAAAATTGGATTATTATTTTAATACCACAAATGTATATTTTAATCGTGTCCATATGAATGGTATTTTTTAAATCTTTGTACGAATTAGTCACTAGTTTATGAATGATATTGGTTATTTGGATTTCTCCTTGGATAATTTTTTCCCAATTTAATTTTATATGATAATTAAATTTGATTAGAATCGATTGATTAATTTTCGGTGGTTGTAAATGACATGATATATTGTTGACTCAAAGATGTGTTGTTTAGGGACCACATGTGGGGGTATGCAATTTTTGATATATTATGTCATTGATTTGGTTATTCCTACATTATTTAAGAATTATTTTATTATGACATTTTTATAAATAATTTATATTGTTTTATAATTAGTCAGATGGATATTTGATATTATAAAATATTGTTCCTTTGATCGGTGTATTCTTGAGTTTTATCATATTTTTGGGATATTAGGAGATTATTTACATGTTTTTATTTATGGTATAATTTCATTATATTGTCGATGTATCCAAAAAAATCCCTAATAGGTTGTGATTTGTTTGAAGGGAATTATTCTTTTTGATCACTTCAAAATGTTTCATTAACCAGATACAAAATAGTTTTTTGTTCAACATGAACTAAATGAGTGAGGTTATAAAATTTTCAGCTATAAGGAACAATCTAAATTATGTTAATAAAATCTATAGAAAATGATGACAATTTTATTGAAATAAACTAAATTAACTATTATACTCATGAACTAATTATTTCTTCCATGATATCATATTTTATTCCTAGGAACATGATTAGTTTCCATTTTTAATCCTTATACATTATTATTATATTCAATAGAGTGAGGGTGATAAATTCCATAAATGGATTTATACATTTATTTATATATGTATTATATTCTAAAAGGGACATAAATTTTTATATTATTGGTTTATCTTAATTGTATGTCCAATGTGTTCTAATTATTTAAATTTTGTTTTGGGAATTATAGCCCCAAAATCAAAATAAGGGTTATTTCTATATTTATAATAACATTATGAAACATGAATAGTTTCTCTTAACATTCCTAGAGTATGATATTTTTGTAGGTAAATGGAATTGTATTATATCTTGACCATAATAGTGTTGGGACAAATATATTTAGAACTATTTTTTAAATATGTGGTATATTTCTATAAAATATATTAAGGGAATTTATTATATATGTTGATCCAACAAAAAACCACATTGAATTTATTTATTTAAAATAACTATATGATAAAAAATAAAACTTGCTTCCATATAATTTAATATTATGGATGAATATTTACTAGTATAAGAAAATTTATAATTTTTTATGTTTTTTTCAAAAAGAATCATTATATCATGTATTTCCATGAAAAATTTTTTTTGGGATTCTTTATTGTTGTTAAGGTTTCATCTATCATGATTCATGAAATATAATATGATCCTATAAATTAATATAGAATTTGATATTTGTATTGAATATACAATGTTCCCATACAATGATCTATTGTTGTTCAATAGAAATAGTTATGTTTGACTTGAGTTTGTGTTTTTATATTTCTATAAAACGTCAAAAATAATTATTATTATTATTAAAGGGAGATATATTTTCTTTATATAATGATGTTATGTATTATATTTAATTAATTTTGGATAATATAGGAATGGTGCAAATATACAAATAAATGATGATGATAATTTGATTCATAATTAGTCTATACTACATGATATCTAAAGAATAAATTTTTCAATAAAAAGATAATTAGGCCAAAAAATTTCTATGTCAAACAAATTATTAGATATTGTGATGTAGTATTTGAAAAATTCGTATTGAAATTTTTGGTTAATTTATCATTAGATTGAGGCTAGAATATTAGGGAAATGAAAATATTTTTCTACAAGATAATCTAACAGATGAAATTTTTTGATGAAGTTTTTTTGAGAAGTTCCAAGGAAATTTCAAAAAGAAAAATTATACATTGATTATCTTGATGTATGACTAGTTGAAATTTTTTACAATAAAAAACATCATTTTTTAGTGCAGTGTCCTGGTCAACGATCAAGACAGAATTTATTAAAGTCAAACAAGAAAGTTACAAAAGTATGAAAGAGGGAATTTTATTACAATCATTAGCAATGATAAAGAGGAGATCATATAGCCACTGATCATACCATGTAATGGCATGAATGTTCCACTTGTCTGAAAGACCATATTCAACTATGTTAGCTTCATGGTAGGAATGGGTGGAAATATATCTGATTTCCAGAACCAAGATCAGGCAGAACATCTAACTCGTAATAAGAGACCAAGAGAGGTGAACGTCCCCAATCCAAATTTCATTGACAATGTAGGTGGAGTTGCTTTCAATTCAGATGTTTTTATAGCCTTTATACTTAACAATGTGGATGACATTAATGAGAGCCAACGTCTCATCTTGAAGGGATTATTTGACCCCGTAGCTAACATAAAAACAACCATTTTAGTGTCCTATGAAGTCTTTGAAGATTTTTCTACAACCCGTAGGGCCTTGATTTCCTTTGGAAGCTCCATCCACATTGATATTGATCCATCCAGGTAGCGGGGATTAATAGAAGACCTCAAGAAATATTTTTGGATGATGAAAAATGCATTCAATCTTTAGACGTTTCAGGATCACGAAGTCACTGATCAATTTTTCACAATTAGGTTTCTAGATAGAGGCAGCACCGTTAATGGAAATTAGGAATCTTGTATGTCCTGCAATGATATTGGGAGAGTAATTATTGAGAAGAATGGAATTTTTATCATACCAGATAAACAGTAGAAGCTCCACCACATCAAAATGGAAGACGTTTTTGACGTGTAGTGAGAAGTCTTACTCAACACAATGCTATATCTGGAAGAGAATATTGTCAAAAGACGTCCATCTAAAATCAATGATTTCCGCAATAAAATTCCACATAAAAAATCTGTAGCACAAGATAAAAATAGATGGTTGATATCATCTCGGTGTTGATGATAGAGAGGGAATTTAGAATAGAGATGAATGCCAAAATATTAGAGACAAGTCTCAGTATGGATATGATTATGCACCAAGTGCCAAATAATATTAAGACTATAAGGTTTAATCCATGGTTTTTAAAAAAAATCAACCAAGAAAAGTCATATTCTAAGTCCGAGAAACAATGATTGTAATAAAATTTTGCTGTTCACTATGAATTTTTTTGTAAAGATATAGAAGTGATGATTTTATAATGATATTTCAATGATCCAAATGTCATTGAATGAATATCTATATTTCATGTTGTGTAAGTGAAATGTTTTTGGAAAATTATATAATATAGTTATTATTAATGAGACTTTTGAATTTATTGTATTAATTGGGATGCAAAAAAATTATGTTACAAATTTTATCCTACTCTGACATTTCTAAAAAGGAATGGAATTCAATATAGAATATGTAGACTATTAACATGTGAAAAAGATGATGTTTTACAGAATTTATTTCAAATATTGAAAATATACATATATATAATATCTAATGATTGATCTGGTTTCATCCAACCATGGAATCACATAGTTTAATAATAGAATTTGGGAAATGGTAGATAATTTTTTATCAATGGAATAAAACCTACAGAAAATGAATAATATATATATTATGTGGAATCAAATGAATAATGTGAATGAAATTTTATTTCAATTGAAAAATGGGAATGAATGAATATTTTTTAAAAACATTTCTTATAGACTAATCAGATGTAAAAAATAGAAAATGAAATCATATGAATAGATAACACAAATTGTTTTTTACTAATGATTTAGTGGGGTGTTCTTTATTACTTCTAAGTAGTAATTTGAAGAAAATTTCATGAAAAAAATATAAATAGTGAACATGTTAAAGTAGAAAGAATTCAATATATTATTATAATATTTATGTTTTCTATATGTTATTATAAAATCATTGTTAAATATTATGTGTTAATAGGGTAAACGAACAATATTTTGGTGTATTATTTGATTCATGTTTAACTATATTCCCATGTTTTTCAAATCACATAAATGATATTTTTCTAGTGGATTTATTTGTACTATATTATTTCAAAACCATTCCAAGGACTAAATATTCATCAAGATTAGTGACCATTTTGCATAAATATATACTTATGGAATGATTTTTTTGATTGGTTTCTATAGTGTTATTATTCTTTAATATGAGGATTAGAATTTTTTATGATATAATAAAATATATAAAGAAGAAGTAAAAAATTTCACCCCCATCCACATATTATTGATCTAAAATATCGTGTTGGTTTATTCCTATTGTATAAGAGTGAAGGATGCATTCATTGAATATTTTATAATGTATGATGTATAGAGGGGATACTAAGGTTTTCCACAATTCAGTAAACGATAGTTTGATTATTGATTTTAATCTAAATAACTATCAAATCTGAAATGATAGAATTCATTACAATCATATATCCTACAATTATTAATTTTGATAATTTATGATAGATAGTTTCCCAACTTATACAATGGTATTCCCCTAATAGATGTTGATAAGAATAAATTTGGAAATTTTTGGTGATATATAAATGATATACTTTCTTCATTAACTCAAAGATATTTTCATAGAGTTAAAAAAGATGGATTGGAAAAACAAATATAGGAAACTTTTAAAAATTTATATCAAGGAAGTAAAAAGGTTAAAATTGAAACTTTATAAATATGTTGGATAATATATGAAGATCTTATAATTGAAAACTATAAATCTATTAGATACATGTTTATTACCGTGGTTGTAATTATAAAACCATAATATTTTATAGTGAGAAGTGCATAGATTCAACTATTATTGATAAGTTCATATGAATTCCTCCTGAAAAAATTTAGATAAATTTTTAATCATTGTATGATTAATGTCATTAAAATAAATCTCTGGGAGAACTTCATATCAAATTAATTACATATGATATGGGAATTTAATATGTTATTTAAAAAAATGGATTGGGTGAAGGGTATATTTCTTTAATTTTTTATGTAATGAACAAATAATAATGTTCTCAACAAAGAATATATTAATCAAACTGGAATTAAAGATGAAGATATTAAAAAATAATGTTGAATTATTTTCATTTTTATAAAAATTTTAAATGAATAATAGGAATGTAAAATGTGATGTTATCACATAAATTATTTGGATGTGGTGGAATTAGGATTTTTTGTTAAATTGACCTTGATGAGTGTAAGATAATGAATTTTCTAAAAATGAGAAAAAATCATGAATATATATTATGATGTATTAAGTAAAATCAATTAATTATTCAAGATTAATGGTTAATAAATTATATAAATATAAAAAAACTGTCAGCTTTTCTTTGTATGATGAATAATAAAATTGTGATGAAGTTGTTGATATCATTAAGGATGTTTCTACTAAATTTTTTTTAGAAATAGTGGATGATGAAAAATTACCCATTGATGAAATTTAAAGATCGAAAGAAGAATAAAATATATGAAGTATATACTAGGTGGGGAGTATTAATAATGTCTTGTAAAATTATAGGACATGATATGGAGATTATGAAGTTGAAGAGTGGAAAATAATTTATAAAAAAATAGACAATATTTTCCTGATGAAAAATAAATATATCTATTCTAAAAATATAATTTAATGTGTTGGGTGGAATTAATGATGATCCTCATTATCATTCATGAATAATATTAGAATATGGTGGAGGAATAGATAGTTCAAGTTCATCAAAAAATATTTAATTGATGATAAAGTGTAACGAACATCCAAAACACATTAATAGAAAATGGTTCACTCTCAATGAAATATAATTATTTTAATGTAAAAAAGAATTATAATAAATATTTTATAATAATTTATATTTATCAATGAAGGATTATGATATTAATAGATATGTGTATGTATGTTTTACTTTTATATAGTAAAAACCATAATTATATATTCTTTCCTTTTATGAACTGAAAGTCACAAGAATTTGTTATTAAATTTTTAATGGAATATATATGTGTTTAAAATGTTCTCTCGTGATAATGAAAACATTATTATATAATTAAATACTAATTTAGATGGTAATAATACTGATGAAAGTTATCAAAACAACACTAGGTGGTATTCATGTTATTTAGGGACATATTCATTCTATGGTAACCCTTTTAATTGTATTGATTTGGGAAATACCGGATTTATATGATGGATTAATTTCTAGTGATACTGTGATCCTATGTGAAATTGGAGAATTAATTTCAAGGAAGTTCAACCCACTCAATTATCTCAACCTGAAAATGTTAACCTGATCGTTTCTAATAGATTCCAAACATTTATAACTTTTTCTGAAATATTTTATTAATATATATATCATAAAATATAAGTCTCTTCTTGATACTAGAACAACAACATTTTTTCAAAAAAACATTAAAATAATAACGAAAATAATGATAAATGCATGAAATATGAATATGTTATTTAAACATACCTCAAAAATACAAAAGTAGAATGAAACAAAATTTGTGATTATGGATTTTATTTAAATATGAATGTTTTTTTCATGATGTAATTTAATTACGTTATAGAAGATAAATTTACTAATAGAAATGATTTTTCACATAGAATAGAAGATAATTGATATATGGAAACATGGGAAGAAAATTTAGAGTCCTCAAACAATTGGTTTGGTGATGGGGTTAAAGATAAATTTTATGTGTTTCACAACTATATGATGATGTAAATAAGTTTTTTTGAACATATTGTTTTTTATAAGGATAAAATACTAAAATGTTGTTTGGAGAGTCCCACGAATCTAGGAAATCTTATTTCCGGTATGTAACTAAAAACATTTATGTTATCTAAGAATGAAGTAAGAATATAACATATAACATAAAATGGTGTTGTATATCTTTTATAGTAACATGACCAAAATTAAAAAAAATATTCTTGATATTCTTGATATTATATAAATAACTGATTATTGTTTCCCCTTTACTTGTAAGGGAGTATTACAGTCTATGTTCATAAAATTTTGATAAATAATTTACCCATCTCTTAAATATGATATATTATAATACTTATGGACAGATAAGTGGACATAAACAAAATAAGATAAGTACTTTTAATATTTTTTTGATGAATTTACTCATATTAAAAATATTGTGCTTCTAAACCATAAATCATATGCTCTCAATAGTTTTACATGTTTCTTGATATGTTTATAAAAATAGGGTGAACTTTAAGTAATATAAAATTGAACATATAATGTAGGGAGATATATATGTGAGCTTTTTAGATTCTATATTGAATATTTTGGAATTTTTCTTGATTTTAGTTCAATATATAAACAATAGTAAAAGAGTGATGATGAATGATGTAATGGAAATTCAGTAGGGATGGTGTACAAAATAGTGACTGATCATGATACATGTAGAGACCCAAATATTGACATACATTGAAATTACATTAATTTTGTAGAATACTTAATACATAAAAAAACCAACACTCAAGGATCATAACAGTTTATTGTATTTTAAAACTCGGAACATAATCTTCTAATCATGGTGAAAGATATTAAACATCTCCCATAACGAACTTCCCCATTTCTTCCTACCTAAAACATTTCATTATATCCTGGTGAAAATAAAACATATAAAATTGTGAGCTCAAATGCTCAGTAAGGGTAATCATGGAGAAAATAAAACAAACCATATAAATATTAACTTAAAAACAAGAACATAATGTTTAAACATCATAATTTTTATAAATGACATAAAACATGGTAGTACATAAGGCATTGATCCTAAAATAACATTAATCATGATGAAATATCATTGGAATAATACATGTAATTGTGAAAAACCATTAATCACCGGATATGACTTCCATATTAGCCAACGCATTGCGGCCAAGACCATCTTAGAGGAAAAAGTCCCTTTCTGAATCGAGTTCACTCCTCGTTCCAGTCCTGTATCATTGAACCGAAGTAATTTACCATTCCATGAATATCTATCTCATGAGATATAAATCTTTACCCAATTTATTGGAGTGAGATATAGGTCCCACCCATCTCATAATGAATCCATTCTTATGTTTGACGCAAAATCATAAATCATACCATAAACCATGTAATACAAATTGGATTCTCAAACATCATGCCATCATAAAATAATCCATATAATATAAAAGGACATCATAAAAATAATTTCTACATAACATAAACAAATCAATGTAAAAAATTAATAGAAACAGAACCCTATTTTATCTTATATGGAAAATAATTTTGATAAAACACTTGAAATGATTTATTGAGGAAAATAACCATTCTTCTTCTAAAAAAATTTCTTTTAACAAATTGCCATTAAATTTTAAAATAAAAGATTATTTTTCAAAATAGTCATGAAATATTGTAGAGTAATCTTCATGAAAATATGGCGTTATGAAACCGTAAAAATCCGTTCATGCCGTATCAGTTAAAAAAACATTCTCCTCATACTTCTTTCAGAAAGGTAAAAATGTTCCTAGTGTGGTAAAAAAGTAAGATTCCTATCATAACATGAGGTAAAATTAATAAATGGGTAAAATGGACTTTAAAAATACATAATACTCTTTTAGAAATCATGTACATGGATGACAACAATAACCCTTGTAAATACTTACGAAGAAACAATCTCGGATAAGAACGAGATTCGAATAATTATCCATTACCTTAGGTCTGATATGCTTCGTATGTATCTAAATCTCTTTTATAATGAATTATATAAGGTTATTTAATTATTAAAGAATCATATTCGTTGTTATGATATATTATATGGTTCACTTATGACTTTATATTACCCGTTCTTGCATAATTTCCTTGTTAAAACAACGTTTTGGGTAAAATAATATTATTTATCATACGTGTTTGGAATTTTTATTCTTGATAGTATTATTACATAAATAATGATTTTATTACTTTGAGAATGTATCTCATGATTCATATATCATATATATTCAGTATATATATATATATAATATAGATGAATGAAATGAAATACACCGTTCATGGAGATGGTAGGCCGTACGTACGCATGAATGATGGTTTCCTTTCCTTATTGACTTGAATGGAAGTAATTTTATGACATATAAATATAAAGATAAATATAGTATATTCATTATGTTATTTATTTCATTATTTTTCATTATATGTACTTTATAATCATTCTTGAATGGTTAACATGGAGAATGAATCTCATCGCGTCGTGGAGACGGTAATCTGTACATACGCATGAGCGATGATATCGTTCCAATATTTATTTAATGGAATTGGAGTGGATTATATAATATTTCAAAATAATTATGATGTCATAATAACCATGTATAGTTTTTATTTACACCATTATACCCATCCAAGTAATTTGGTGGTGGAAAAACAGATTACACCACGGCGTGGAGACGGTATTTTGTACGTACGAACGCTTGGTGAATTCATTTTCCATAGGATATATAGAATGTGAAATGGAGTTGTTTCATATTTATAATAATATATCATTATATTATTCATATTTATTTTATCAATTTATAATGAAACAAATAATATAGAATAATTTGAAAAAGAATGATTATGTGAAAGAATCAGTAGAAGAGATTACCTCTTCTTCGACGCACCTCTTTTAAGTTTCCTCTTAAGGCACTACAGATGGTCTTTTGAGGCTACCAGAACCACTATAATTATTCTAGGGATGTTTTGAAGGAAAATGGAAAGGGGTTTTCCTAGCTTGAATGCTCAAAATATTATAAAGAGAAGAGGGAGGAGGTTCCCTTTTATAATGGATGAGAAGGGAACCTTAGGAAAAACACAAAATATTATTTTATAATAAAGTCATATTCAGTTAATAATAGCTCCATATTGATTTATTTAGAATATAAAGTGGTTATAGGTATAAATCATCTCAACCAATAAGTTTTAGACCAGTTTAGGTTACTATTTTAACCTTATCATTTAAATTTAACTCTAAGTTAAATAATAAATTTTACCGTGTCTTCTTGTTTTCATTCACTATATGATTAATAAACATACTATAACAAGATAAAAAAACCCCATGTGGTTAATTATTAATATATATAACCTTATCTATGTCATTTGGCCAAATGCTTTATTTTTAGTAATATTAAAACAATTAATTATATAATTTTTGTTTTAAAAACTATTTTATGTCAATTTTGATGCTATTTGGTAATTAATTTTTGTGAAAATCATAACAGTATAATTAGTTCGAAAAAAGTTAGTTAAATTGATATTAAAATGTCATATTAACCTGTAAAATTAATATAATTCATAAAAAAGTCTAAAATTACATTTATTTGGGTATTTATACTATCAATTAAGTTTATATTTCATTAACAAGGTAATTACTGCATCATCATTATGTCATAAATAACATACATTATTTAATGTCTAAATAAAATAACATTATGTAGGAAATATTTTTAGCTTTCTAATTAATATTTATAGTCGAATTTATCTGATGTATAACCCTGTATTAAAAAAAATTTAGTTGTTAACCTTTGATTTTAACTCTTTTAACTCATCCTTAAATAAAATAATAATAAGTGTCCTAATCTAATCCATGTGGACCTAAAGGGTAATATTTTATTCCTAAGGCTATTTCTGGTCGAATTACACATATCCATTTGCATTAGTACATGTGTCGGTGTAATAATAATATTATTTTTACCCTAAATTACCCAAATTACTTTTAACCGCGGTAAATAAAATTAAAAATTTACTATTCGCAAAAAATTATTTTTATCTTATTAATCCACATTTTACTCGTTGATATTAACTTTGTCTCTCAGATTTTCAAAATTACACTCACAAAAGCAGTAAAATTGTGTTTTATTTAAATTTTAAATTATCTTATGAGTTGGGTAAAAGACTGTGAAAGGTTCAATATAATTTTTATATATCTAAAATTATTGTAAAATGACTCCAATTTATTACATTTAAATTATATAGGTATTATGTATCAATTATTACCTCAAATAAATTTAAATAAAATAAGTAATTATTTAAATAAAAATTCAGTTTTTAAGAGTAACCCAGTGTTTTCAGAATTCATCAAAAATTAAAAGATTTCAGAAAAATACCAAAAATTCACCTTATGCTAATTTTGATATTCCAAATCCAAAAATGAAGTCCATTTTTAAATATAGAATTTATTAAATTTCAAAAATTGGGTATTACTATTCAAAATGGCAAGTTCATAATAATATTATAATAATATCTTGTTTAGTGAAACTTGGTATTGCGTACTACACATGCTATCAAAGAAAGTCTTGATTGCGTGTAATTCAATCCAAGTCAGGGCTGCATATAGTGAATGATCCATTTGGTGTTGCGTATAACATAATCAAAACATATTTCATTTATACATTAATCAAAATCTATACTTAATGTTGCATAGAATAATTTCTATAAAACAAACTTGAAATTGTGTGTAACATGAGTCAAGAATAGTGTTGCATATACTGTAAGCTAATATAGTGTTGTGTATAATAGAAGATAATTTTGGTGTAGCATACAACACAAGACATCAATGAAATTAAAAAGAATAATTCTCATAAAATCTTGGGTTGTTACATTCTACCCCACTTAAAATGAATTTCACCCTTGAAATTCATCGGGGTTATAAATGGTTTACTACATGAATGTTTCCTTCATTGAATCCCACATCATAAAAAGGAATACTAAAACATAATTTTTTAAAGTGAAGTATGAAACATAATGGTTACCCAAATTAAATAATCATTGTGTTACCACATATGAGAACATAGGTGAAAATATTGATATGGAAGAGAAATCAAACCATCATGTTCTGATGGAGAGTGGTAGAGTACATGGTGAGGAAAAATCCAATAGTCACAAAGCCATAAATTTGTGATGATCTAAGGTAAAATATGATTCATCAGATATGAGAGCACTAGGAAAACATTTTTCGTTTTCACGATCATTTCCCAAATGTTAATGAATTTGAATTAAAATAAATACTTACATCATTTCGGTACAATCTCAACGTTGTTCATGCCTTGAACAATTTCCACTTCATCTCTTAAAGAAATGAAGTTTAATTTTTCTTTCTTGAAGTGTTAGAATATCATGTGATAAAATGATGGGTAATTCCATCTGTCTCAAACAAAAGGTTAAAAAAAGTTATCAAATTTACAGAAGACCATATATGGTGAGGTTAATTGTATATGATTCAAAAAATGGACTTACTTCATCTATCATACTGCTTAATAAAATAAAACTAGTTTCTCCAATCCATGGACTACTTGTAGTACAGTGGTAGGTGATAAAGGCCTATTACACTTCAGTTGTGGGTTCGATTCTCGTAACCTTGTCTTACACGATGGGTTTTCGCCCATCTTATGGGTATTCATTTTTCTAACACTACACTATTATTACATTCCATAAATATTATGAAAAAAATGATATAGCCATAAACAACTCTATCTGACGTCTAACATAATCCATTCCAACCCTTAGGCTTATCAAAAATACTTCTGTCCAATCTTATAGTATAAATAAAACAATTACTAGAAATTTTATCTACCGAGCATGTGAATACCATCATTTATCCCAAATATATCATATGATATATCTTTTTGGTCACATTCCAAACATTCAAATGCCTTAATTGTGTATTCTCTTGAAAAATGAATACACATCGAACCTTAGTGAAAACATGAATGCTATCAAAAGTTAACTCTTTCCACATACCAAAATCCCAAAATTTCGATAATCTCAAACCATGATATCACTTTGTCCATATATCAGTTATGAGCTCATGAATACTATCATACATATAATTTTCTCCTTATCCCTTCATTATTCACATTTCATCTACTTCCCAAAAATATTTCAATCACTTTGGTACCATAAAATTATTGAAAACCACAATAGACCAACACATACATATTCCAATAGACCATAAAAGTAACTCAACAACATTATTATTGAATACCAATACATAAACACTTCAATACATCCTCTTCAATTATTGTCATGGAATAAGTCCTTCCTTGATTTATAAGTAACCTCTTAGGTCAGGGAATTGAGTTGGGTAATGCCCATGTTATCCATAGATAAGACATTGAACTCCATAACAGTATGTCACTCTGTGACCCTTCTCTCCACACAGATAACATCTTCCCATCCATTTGATGTATTCATCAATGTCCTTCTTCCCTTATTTATAAATCTTAATCTTACTTTCTCTATGCTCTCCACCTTGCGAATATGCATAAAATTACATCTTCCTCTTATTTTATGAATTAGGAATACTACTATAGTTCACCTTTTTAATCATATATCACGATTACTGATTCGACATAATCACAAAATCTTTCTTTCTAGGAATTACGAAATTTTGTAGCTAATAGTCTCCAATTTATCCATTGGATTCAATGCTGACCCCATTACATCTGGTTCCCTCCATTGACTAAAAACAAAAACCATGGTGTAAGAAACCGTTAAAATAACAAGGAACCACATAATCATAAAAAGTAACTTATGGGATGTATAACTTATCACATATTCTTTAATACATGACACCCTAGGTTCACCCTAGGTTATTCATTATTGTCAAAATAATTTTGGGACTGCAACCTATAGTTATACTAAACCTTAGGGACATCCCTATAGATACCTTATATATATCTCTATGGGTTTCACTAATGTTTTCACAAACTACTTTCCAAAGTTTAACTAACTCATTCCTCTAATACCAACTATAGAGACCCAATGGTTGACATACATGGAAATTAAATTACTTTTGCGGAATAATTAATACATAACAAAAACCAACACTCAAGGATCCCAATAGTTTAGTGCCTTTGAAAACTCAGAACATAATCTTCTAATCATGGTGAAAGATCTTCAACATCTCACATAAAGATCTCCCCCTTCTGTTTTCCGACCTAAAACCGTTCTTTATGTCATGGGGAAAAAACATATAAAAGGGTGAGATCAAATTCTCAGTAAGTATATGCATGGAGAAAATAAAACAAACCATATACATTTGAACATAAAAACATGAAAATAATGTTTAAACATAAAACTGATGAGCAATGAAATAAATCATGGAAGTACATAAGGCATAGATAATAAAAGAACATTAATCATGATAAAATAGCATGGGAATTAAACATGTAATTGTGGAAACCTATTAAACACATGATACAACTTCCATAATGGCCAAGGAATTACTGCTAAGACCATCTTAGTGGAAAAAGTCCCTTTCAGAATCAAGTTCACTCCTCGTTCTAGTCTTGTATCACTGAGCCGGATTAACTTACCATTCCAGCCATGTCTGTATCCTGAGATATAAATCGTTACCCAATGCATTGGAGGTAGACATAGGTCCCACCCTTCTCATAATGAAACCATTCTTATGTGTGCCACAAAATCATAAATCATAGCATAACCCATGTAATAAAAATGGGATTATTAAACATCACACCATTATAAAATAATCCATATAAGATAAAAGGACATAATAAAAATAATTCCATTATAAAATAATCAAATCACTGTAAAATTCTGTGTATAAACAGAACCCTATATTCTCTTAGATGGAAAATAATTTTGATAAAACACTTGAAATGAATTCTTGAAGAAAATGTCCATTCTTATTCAAAGTCATTTTCTTTTCAGAAAATGCCATGAAAATTTAAAAGAAAAAGTATTTTTTTAATATAGTTAAGAAATCTTGTAGAGTATGCTTCATGAAAATAAGGCGTTATGAAACCATAAAAATCTGTTCATTCCATATAAGTTAAAAAACATTCTCCTCATAATTTTTTCAGAAAGGTAAAAAAGTTCCTTCAAGTGGTAATATAAAGTAAGATTCCTTTCATTAAATGAGGTAAAATTCAAAAATGGGTAAAAATTAATATAAACATACATAAAAACACTTTTAGAAAACATGGTCCAAGATGATTACAATAACCCCAGTAAATACTTATGAATAAAAAATCTCAGATAAGAACGAGATTGGAATAATTATCCCTTACAATAGGTCTGATATGCTTCTTACGTATCTGAACCTCCTGTATAATGATTTAAATAAAACCAGTTACTTATTATAGAATCATAATCATTGTTATGATATCATATATGGTTCACTTATGACTTTATATTACCTGTTCTTTTGTAAATTCCATCTTAAAGCAGCGTTTTGGGTAAAATCGTTTTATTTATCATACGTGTTTGGACTTGTTGTTCTTGATATTATTATTACTAATACAATTATATAATTACTTCAGGAATGTATATCATGATTCATATATCATATATATTCAGTATATATAAATACATAATAGATAGATGAATGAAATGAAATACACCGTTCATGGAGACGGTAAACCGTACGTACGCATGAACGATGTTTCCTTTCCTTATTGATTTGAATGGAAGTAAGTAGATGACATATATATATATATATAAATCCAGTATCTTAATTATTTCATATATCTAATTATTATTCATTATATATACTTTATAATCATTCTTGAATGCTTAACATGGATTATGAATCTCATCGCGTCGTGGAGACGGTAATCCGTACGTACGCACGAGCGATGATATCAATCAAATAATTTTTTAATGGAATTGGAGTGGATGATATAATATCTCAAAATCTTTATTATGTTATAATAAAACTATAGAGTTATTCTTTACACCATTATACCCATCCATGTAAGGTGGTGGTGGGAAAATAGATTACACCACGGCGTGGAGACGGTATTTTGTACGTACGCACGCGCGGTGATTTCATTTTCCATAGGATGGATAGAAGGTGAAATGGGGTTGTTCCATATTTATAATTACATATAAGTATATTAGTGATACATATGTTATTACATTATAATGAAACCACTAAAGAAGAATATGTTGAAGAAGAAAGAAAACCCGAATGAATCATTAGAAGAGATTACCTCTTCTTCAACACACCTCTTTAATGTTTCCTCTTATGGCACTAGAGTTGGCCTTTTGAGGAGACCAAAACCTCTATAATGTTTCTAGGGAAGTTGAGAAGGTAAATGGGCATGTTTTGGCCAATCTGAAAGGTCAAAATTGTGAAAATAGAAGAGGGGGGTGGTTCCCTTTTATAAGGGAGGAGAAGAGCACCATTGGAAAAACGTAAAATATTATTTTATAGTAAAGACATATTCAGTTTATGATAGCTATAAATTTAATTATTTTGAATCTGATGTGGGGATGGGTCGAAATACTCTAAACTAATAGATTTAGACAAGTTTAGATTACTATTTTAACATTCTAATTTAGATTTAACTCTACGTTAAATAATTTAACTTTTACCGTGTATTCTTGTTTTGTAACAATATATGGTTAATAAACATACTATAAAATTCCAAACAAACCCCAAGTGGTTCGTTATTAATATATATATCCTTATCTAAGTCATTTGGCCGAACCTAAAATTTTTAGGAATAGAATAAAAACTAATAATATAATATTTTTTTAAAAACTATTTTTTGTCAATTTTGAAACTATTTGTTAATTGATTTTTTGTGAAAATCATAACAGCATGATTAGTTAGAAAAAAGTAAGTTATATCAATATTAACATGTCATATTAACCTATAAAATTAGTGTAATTCATAAAAAGTCTCAAATTACATTTATTTGGGTATTTATAATATCAATTATGTTAATATTTCATTAATAAGGTAATTATTGCATCATCATTGTGTCATAAATAACTTACATTATTTAATGTCTAAATAAAATATAAATATTGTGGAAATAATTTTATATTTACAATGAAAATTTATAGTTTAATTTATCTAATGTATAACCTTATATTCAAAATGATTTAGTTATTAAACTTTGATTTTAACTCTTTTAACTCTTCTATAAATAAAATAATAATAAGTATCCTAATATAATCAAAGTACACCTAAAGGGAAATATTTTAATCCTATAGTTTTTTTTGGTCGAAATAAACTTATCCAATAATATTAAGACATGTGTTAGGGTAATAATAATATCTTTTTTACCCTTAATTTTTCTATTTACTTTTAACCATGTTAAATAAAAGTAAAAAGTTATTATTCACCAAAATTTATTTTTATCTTATTGAACAAAATTTTACTCCTTGATATTATCTTTGTCTCTTTGATTTTGGAAATTCCACTCACAGAATCGGTAAAATTACGTTTTATGTGAATTTGCAATTTATCCTTGGAGGTGGGTAAAAGACGGTAAAAAGTTCAATAAAATTTTTATATATCCTAATTTATTATAAAATGAATCCTATGAATAATATTGAACTTATATAGGTATTATGTATCAATTTTTACCTAAAATAAATTTAAATAAAATAAATAATTATTTAAATAAAAAATCGATTTATAAATAGTATCCGAGTGTTTTCACTATTCATCAAAAATAGAATGTTTTCAGAAAAATACCAAAAATTCACCCTTGGCTAATATCGATATTCCAAATCCAAAAATGAAGTCCATTATGAAAGATAAAATTTCAAAAAGTGGGTATTAATATTCATAATGGCTACTTCATAATATTATTATAATAATATTTCGTTTAATGAAACTCAATATTGTGTACTACACAAGTTGTCAAAGAAAGTCTTGATTGCATGTAATGCAAGCCAAGTCAGGGATGCATGTTGTGAAATCTCTGTTTGGTGTTGTGTATAATATAATAAAAATGTATTTCATTTATACATTAAAAAAAATATATACTTATTGTTTCATATAATAATTTCCACAAAACTACCTTGATATTGTGTGTAACATGATCCAAGAATAGTGTTGCGTATACTGCATTCTAATATGGTGTTTCGTATATCACAAGTTAATTTTGGTGTAGCATACAACAGAAGACATCAATGAAATTAAAAAGAATAATTCTCATAAATTCTCTGGGTGTTACAATACATGTCATTAAATTTTCATCCCTGAAATATGATCAGTAGTTTATATTAAAAACACGTTTCTATAGGTGTTAAATGGGGATAGATCCTTATTTGATATAATAAAATTTAACACATTTTTTGATAATTATAATGGTTTTTAGAATTACATGTATGATAAAAGTCAATAGTTATTATATCTGGATTCTTGATAAGGGGGTGTTGGTAGAATATTTCATGTATATCATTTTTAATGGTAGACAATATTGGGGATATATTGGATAAATTTAAAGGTGGATACATTTGTATATGTGAATATTTCTGAATCGTTTTGTCAAAAATATTCATTAACAAATGAAGACATTCATGAAATTTAAAATGAATATATTTTAGTTGATTAATATGAAAAATGTTCTTGAGGATAGAAAAAATGTCGAAACATATCAAAAAGAATATTCTAAATTTGCAATATCAAGTGATACTGAAAAATAACATACAACTCATCCTAAGAGAAATATTAATATTTATGTTCATAACAATATTTAAGATCAATAATAACATGTTCAAACTAAGATATGATAAAATTAAATATGAAATAATTTATTATTTTAAGATGTTGAGAAAATATAAGTTGATGAAGATTTGGATAATCATTAGTGAATTGAGTCAATGAATGACTTGCTGGATCTGATTGAAACAATTCATACATTTGAACATACAATAAAAATAATAAAAATAATTTGATTGGGAAAATTGGGTATTAATAATCATGTTTTATGGAACTTTTGATGTTGTAAGGAATTAGACATGATTTGATTGAAAAGGATATTGTAAAATTTAAGGAATTTTTTTTATGAAGCCATTAATATGGGGAAATAATTTGACACCATCATAATCATTCATACAATTACTACATAATAAAGTTATAAAACATTCCATATGGATTTCAAGTTATATTTTCTTAATAAATATGTCTGTGAATAAAATTATATTAATCATTCATGTGGATTTGAGATTGGTAAATATAAATGTTTTCTGTGAAAATTGAGTAATGATTTTAGTGGGATGGAGTAATAAACTATAACATGATATTCTATTTTGGATACATTATTATGTATGAAAACATCATGAATACAATAGTTTACATTTATATCTACATAAAAAATAAATATAGTTTTCTCAATGTGATTATGCATATTGATGACATCATATTAATGGAGAATGATAGAGAAACATATGAAATGTTTTCTGAGGAGACGAATAAGATTATTGAGATATACATATTGGCTGAAATTAATTACATTTTTAACTTAGAGATATTACTAATGGAGAACTATTTTGTTCAATATAATTACTGTTATAGTAATGATCTTCTATGGATTATTCTTATGGAATACTAAGAGATTGATTTGATAGAATTTTTTTTGGAAAAATTATGTTTAAATGATGCTGATGTAATGAAGGACAATCCAAAATAATTTATAAATGTGTTCAGAATTATATTTTATCTAATATATTCAAATATATATAAAGTATATAATTTTAATCTCTATTCTAGATATCAGGATGCATCAAAATAATCTTACCTCAGAGATTGAAAAATGATTCTATGATATTTAGAAAGATGGAATGATTTCAGGGTGAGATATGAAATCTCATTAAATATTAATTTTATTTTCATTTATAGATACATATTTATAATTATGTCTAGTTGATTTAAATTTCATATCATGAGTCGTATTTCTCATAAGATAATTATGTTATATATGGTCAATAATGAAACCAAATTAATTAACACATAGTAACACTAAAGGGGGTATGTTGCTGACTTATATATATGATGTTTCCCTTAATACTGGATTTTGATAATTATATTTCTATAGATCTAAAAAATTATAGTAATACTAAATTTTTTGAATTAAATTAATGAAGAACGTATCTTTATCACAGATCAGGTTGAAAATAATAAACTGATGCTGGATATTTTTACATAAATAGAGAAATAAATTGGTATATTCACAAAACAATTATTGAAGGAATCATTATATGGGATAATATAGATAATGGTTGTCCATCTTTTATTTCAACTGAAATATTGTATGTGATAAATTTCATATCTCAATTTTTCTGTTGGATATTCTTTCAAAGGAGGGATAAATCAATTTAATATAAAACTATACATTAATATGTCCTTCATCATTTAATGACAGAATAAATTATTTTAAAATTTAATCATTGGTAAGTTGTTATCATAGAGTGTATTTGTGTGAATTTTTTTAGCATATTTTTCATCTTTACTTAGGAAAAATATCTCTTTAAATTTGATGTTCATTTTGGGATGAATTTTTCATGTAGATAAAATGATTCTAATGTGGTGGAATGAGAATGTTTCTTTTGTTATGAATTATGTAAATCAGGTATTTTTTTTAAATTATTATTTTCTACTACACTAATTTCTCTATCATGGCCTTATAACTACATGTTATATAAATCCCTTTCATTTGTTACTGATTTCAATGATTTCTATTTCTAGGTTACAAAAAAATATAAAGCCTATGATTTTTGGGATATGTACATTTGGAAAGTTTTTTTTAAAATGATTAATATTTCTAGAAAAGTTGTTATGAAATTATTTTATTATATTAATAAAACATAACTTGTGAATCATTGATATCATTTTTAAATATTTAAAATTAGAACATATTTTGGATAGAAGTTAAATCAGACAGACTACTATGGGTAAATATTTTTTATGATGAGAGAACTATATAATGCTTATCTTATTTACTAAAATATCATCATACAATTGTTTTATATTATATACACCTAGTGATTAATTTCTATTTTTAGTTATTTGAACATCATGGGTCATGAAAAATATCATATCCATAAATTTAATTTAATGGGTGAGATACTGTTTTTGATTTACAATTTAACTTCTATGGTGATTTTCTGACCTTCACTAATGATATTTTTATCTGCGAGGAGTTTGGGATTATAAATTATTTATGCTCTATGAAATATTTTTTTGTATATTTCGTATTAGAAAATATTTTTTTCTCATTGTATTATGTTTCTGTTGGGTTTTTGTGATATTAATTAGAATGTGAAATATTATTAAATTAAAAAATAATATTTCTGGATAGTGGAGTCAAATGAATTTGATCTCAGATGATTTCCAATCTAACACACATTTCATATAAATTGTATTTGAATAAAATTTTAAAATATCAATTATAAATACATAATCAATTTTCTTAATTAAATTCAATACATGATTATTATTTAAAAAAATATAGTTTTCTTCCTGATGAGGTCAGAATATTAAGGCAATGAAAATAGAGTTCTGATAGAAAAAGGAATGAAGGATAGTTTTAAAGGTTGTGTACTAATATGTTATAATGATATTTTCAAAAGAATATTCTGATGGATATTCATTGGATATAACATTTTTAAAAATGTGTAAGGAACTAACAAGAAATTTTCAATATTATTGAAGGACTAATATGATTTATAATGTTTTTGTAATGTTATAAAAATAATAATGAAATAGTAATTTATTAATATTACAAGTATCATGGATAGAAAATAATTGATTCCCAATGAGTATAAAAGAATTTTTTTGATGATCATGTAATTTAACTATTTTTAGTTGGAGTTTTTTGTTTCATGTTTTCACTTATAAGAACCTTAAAATTAGGATCACACCATTTATCCTCACATGTTATCTATATATTGGATGTAACTACAATATGAATCATGTTGAATGTTTATGAATTTAAATGACAAAGTTTTTAAGAATTTTATTCAGGTAGAGATATCATATTAGAATAATATATCCACTATTTGCGTTGGATTTTAACAAACAATGAATCTATTATTGTAAGAAGAATAAGATGAAAATGAAATATATATTCATGAATATAATAAGTAGATTGACTTCATTTTAATTAAATCCATATCAAGTGAAATATAATTTATCATAATGAGAAATTTTTTTTGTTTATTTTCATTAGAAACCAAATGAAATTATTAGGTAAACTTGTCAAGTAGAAATATTATCGAGAATAATTAATAAATTTAATTAGAATTACAATGATAAATGTTTTTTTATACAAGTTTTTAAGGAGGGAGTTATTTCTTATCAATAGTTATGAGTTAGAATATGATGATTTTTAGTGAATAGAAAAATTAAATATTAAGTATAAGAACATTGAATAACTATTGATCTTTTTGGTGAAGGTTTCTGGTTTTTGTTAGATGATATTTAGTACCTAATATATTTGATTCAATTTTCAACACTATAGTTTTGATCATAGTGAATATCATGTGTAAAGATATTCCATGATTTTTTTAACCACAAAAAATATTTTTTATAGTATTTTTTTTATTTTATTGTCTTATTTACAAACCAAAAAAGGGATAAGTACTCTTACTGAGTACTAAAACATAAAAATTATTAATTTTCAATAAAATTTTCATTTGTAATTTTGTAAGAGAAGTTATTATACATCAACATGATGAAATTTTTGTATTCTATTTTGGATAATATAAATGGAAGGGATCTCAGATTCACCACCTCCACACTATTTTTTCACACATATCATTTTTTGGTCATTTAAAATAGATCATCTTTGAGTTATGGTAAAAATTTATGGCTTATTTTTTTAAAGAATATTGTGCTTGTTCATCCCTTTTAATTATTTTTATAATCTTGGTACTTATACCTTATATTAATATATAGATATTTGTTGTTGGTGTGAGAACTGGCCATGTATAGAGTTAAGGTAATGAGGATTCTCTGGGTGTCACACTATTACATAACAATATTTTTCATTCATACTTATTGATTATTCTAATATATGTGTTTTGTTAAATTTCTTATATTCTGCTCTATATTTTTGTTAATGTTAACAGTTGTATTGGATTCTTTTTTTTGTACATTTTGTTATAAGATGGCCCACTCTTTCTCCATATTTATACTTATGGCCAAAGTAAATACGCCCACATGCTTTCATAATTCTAAAAAAATTATAACATAAAAAATGTTATATGTTTTCATCTAGTGTGTGGAACATCAACAAAATAAAATATGAGAATGTAATAATGGATATTTTTTCAATTCATGGTATATTTTATTCATTTGAAAAAATTCATAATTTGTTCAACATATTTATAATATGGTTAAATACTCCAAAATTTAATTTTTTATGAAACTAATGATTGATTTTGCATTTTATGATAATGATCACTATACAATTAAATTACAAGTCCATAAATTTAGAATATCTAGTATATGACATCATGACTATTTATTTTACATTTTGTATGGAGGGGTGAAGTGACCCTATTTTGATGAAAAGTTGATTATAATTGTATACATATTTTTGGGGTATGTAATATCCACAAAAATGGGGAATATAATTACCATGTTGGTTTTATATTTAAGTTTAAATATGTAATTCTTGATCATTATATATGAAACATGAATATCAGATGTACTTTGTTTTGTGTGAGTATTCTATGTAATGAACTATGATAGCTATTTGAGAATGGTTGATGTTAGATGTGATGTTTTCATGAAAATTGTTTATGTGGGATGGGATTTACTATATTTGGATATAACTCAATGGATCAAATGAATTCTATCTATGTGATCTACCATGGTATATATATTTTATACACTTATTTTATGATCTGGTTTTTATGATTTGCATGTTTTGGTATATTTTTGGAAAATGTTATTCCATGTATTGACTATAATTACATGTAATTAATGAAAATTAATGGGTTTCATGTTGTGTTATATTATATTATGTTGTAGTAATGATAATGAGAGGTTATTCCCATAAATATATATTTTTTTGTTTATACAAATTTTTGGTGAACAAGTTTTTTTATTTTGATAAAAATATAAGATATTTTGAGGAAGACATAAAATGAAATTTGCAGTTTGTATTTTTGTTATATATTTATTGATATTATGTAACTTGGTGAAATATGTTTATTCACACCCAAGGGACTATTTATTACTTGTGTGTAACATCCATAAATTCTTGGAGATGTATCATTCTCATTTACATGTGCTCCTTTATAATTTTTTCTTATACAGTTTTGTGGTTTTTATTTATGATTTTTTCAGGAGAAATTGGATAAATTTTTAATTCCATGTTGTTGTGAAATGTTCACACATGGTTAGGGAATAATGTTTAGTTTTTTATAGGGAAAAATGGACCCCATTTTGAGGCACCAGTAGTGTCAAACAATTAGGACATGTTTTTTCCAAAACATGTGGTCTCCCTCCCCAAACCATAGACCCTCATATAGAGATGATTTTTATTGTTGGTACCTTATTTGTCGAAAAATGAAGGGATTATTTAAAAAATGAACCTTTTAAGTAGAGGAACATTATTATGGTCCATATTTTTTATTACCGGGAAACTCCCCATATGAATCCATAACTATATAATTTTAACCATGTTTAAATTTTACTGAAATTAACAAACCATGGTTTCGACCCCTAGTCACACCGACTCAGACCAATTCATTTCACATCTATTTTGGATTCCCTAGAGTGAAGTTCAACTCTCATTGAAACCCTTTCTTGATGAATCAGTGATCTGATTAAGGGATTGTATCTTCAATGGTTTGTAATATCTTCCCCATTTAATTTTCACTCTCTCATATACCTCTGCCCTGATAATGATGGATATTTATTCTTCCACTGGAAATAGTTTATATATTGGTTTTAATGTATCTGGTCAATGTGTATCTTTGTCTTATGTATTATTGCTCAATCTTCATCATCATTATGATTTAAATCCTTCCATATCAAATTAGAGATTCTTGTTTGGTGATCATTCATCAATGACCGAGAGGTAGGTGTTAAAAATTTATATATCCATATCCTTTATTTGATTAGGGTGAATTTAATTTTTCAATTTCAATTTACAAATCGGAAAATAACATTTTTAGTTAAATTAATTAATTCATTTATTAATGTAATAATGGAATTCATGGGAAAATGGGATTATGAAATTGAATGACTAATGGGATTACAAAACTTATGGAACCCCTTGGGGAGCTCTTATGTGACAAAAATTATTATTTCTAAATTATGCATTGTTAATGAATGAATTTTTGAAATTGGTTGAATAATGATTTAATTGAAATGGTTGATTTAAGTAATGAGAATATTGAACCATGATAATTCATATTTGTGAGTTAGTTGTTGGATAGGGACTGATGCACCAAATACCCATGGGAAGGATTACTACCACACAAGTCCCCCAATGTGTGTGTGTGTGTGTGTCTGTGTTTATTTCATCTGAATACTAATTTGTGGGATAAGGAATACTACTACAAATACCCAAGGGGTACCAGAATGTTCCTATAAGCCCCCATTGTATAAATGTGAAATCCGAATTATATTATTAATGGAAACCCATGATGGAGTTAAATGTTATATCCCTTAGGTCGATGATTTGGAATATAGAAAATTCTAGATTTAGTATATATATTTTTGGTATTCATCATGAACCCAATGATTTATGTTGTAAATTAAATAATAAGTTAATGTGAATAATTTTTCTATATTCATTTTTTATCGTAATGTATATAAACATCATACACTATTATGGGATAGATATTGACATTGACACCATTGGTGGTGGCCTACATTGTTGTATTCACACCCTAATTGTGCTTCCTTATTGTTACTCGAATAGACATCATGTTTGAAGGATATGATAAGGGAAACAAAAGTGCATTGGATGGCTTTTTTGGGATTTGGGTAGTAGCATGGATGAGGGAAATAGATATATAATAGGGATCCACTTGGTTATTTTTATTGTTCCATTTTTTTAGATTTTTTTAAGAATCCTCAATCATTTTTTGGAATGACATATCTATAACTTTGGTTTACGGTTATATTTTTTTATTTTATATTTTCATGTGATGTGTACCTTATTGTTTTTGTTATAATTTTGTTTAATCTTAATTATCATTTGGATATGTATTGTTGACTTTAAATTATTATAATTATTTCATATAGATTTTATAATCTCCAAACATTACATAATAGACCCTCATTAATATTCATAAGACTCTCGAGTATAGGTATGAGTACCTGAGGTCACGTAACCATCCATTCAGAGGAATCAACATGTGGACCTCATTTTGGAACATAAAAAATTTGTACCAGACTATGATTTATTTTCCATTAACATTTACTACAATTGATTAATGTATGAAAGGTGAAAAAGATGATTCAGTCCTTGGTCATGAGAACATTCATGGGAGTAGTTAACCAATGTATAGGTGAAAACCCATGTACCCATAATGGTATTATTGTTATTTGTGTTTTTATAGTTGAATGTTATTTTGGCATGGGTGATTCACTTTTTGGGTGAGGTTATATTTTTAGGATGTTTTACTCATGGAATGGTATTGAATAAGAGTTAATTATTATTTTATCATTATTAGAAATTAGAATTTTATGTTACTTAATCCTATTAATAACGCACTGAAATGACAGTTTTGGGTGAGTTGTTAAAATTATATGTTTTTATTTGAATAATTAATTTATGATAAAAATATAAATATTAATTAATTGAATATATTAAATTATACTAAAACTAGTAAATAAATGTGGATAAATGGGTGTCTAATGGGGATCAAAAAAAATTAGTGTGTGTTTTACTCTATGTTACCCATGAACCATATAAGGGATGGTTGAGGGAAGTGATAATGCCTCAATATTGACCATATTTTTGGATATGTGGGATGAAAATTTATGGACTTCTATGAATCTATCTTGTTAATAAGTGATAATTATGTGTTATGTATCATAAGACATGAGTTTGTAATTATAGAGATATGCCTCCATAACGATACTTCTTTATAGGATAATATGATGAAATGTGTTGAAATGTTCCACAAATAGTGGAACATGGGGCCTCAATAGCTTTGTGTGAAGGATATAGTGTTTCATTGCATGAGTAAAATACTCACATAACATAATTTATGGATAATGTCCCATATTGGGAACTGTAAAATGCGCTTAATATAAAATGATAATTCATATTGCATCACCCTCGAACCTTCACCATATATGGATAACCTAGGGTTGAAGTGTTCTTGATTGAGTCCATGTAGATGATTAATGGTCTTTTAGAGACTACTACAGGGAATACATATAAATTTTATTCTTATATATTATGAGTATAAACATAATTTTGGTGGGACATTCATACTTGGGGTGTACTGTTTGATAGTATGTCAGAGAAATACATAAATGACATGTTTTTTGAACCAATTTACCGATATATTCTTATGGAAGGAGAGTAAAATAGAGAATATGTGGGTGAACCAGGGTACATAATCTATGATATAAAAATTTTACTGCATCTACAATTTTAATGTCTTTCTCCAAGAGTGGAAAATATATGAGTTGAATGAATCAAATTTTTTATTGGATGCAATTAAATGTGGGATTTTGTACAAGGTCAACATCATTAAACAGATGATGTATAATGAGGTGGTCTATTAGTCTCCTATTTTTGAGGGGAAGGTAAATTATTATTTCAATGTGATTCATGGGGTTTCTATGTGATATAAATGAGTTATATCTTTTGATAGTATGATTCAACAGACATCCCCAAAGAGAGTCATTATTTACCTATGGTGCTAGCAAAAATAAAATTTATAAAACACAGAAAATCCTAACTCTATGAGTAATATTTAGTATGTTCAAGTGTAAAACCCATAGAGATGATCCATATTTTCAAAATGAATTAGAAAATTGAAATTGAAAGTGATTGACTTATTTGGTGAAAATTGAAATAAAAGCAGGATTGGTTTTGGTTTTTAAATCACTATTGGAGATTGTCTAGGTTTAGTGATGTTTAGGTTATTGTGATAGTGATTTAATTGGAAGTGTATATCATCAGTTTTGGTGTCAGATTTGGGTTAGCAGGGATCTGTAGTCTTGGAATAATATCCTAATCATATTATCACACTTTGTAATGGTCATCTACATGGCACGACCATAAAAATTGGCCACCCAAAACAATTTTTAAACACAAATCTCTTATATTGAGTAATGATCATGAGAACAGCAAGATAATTAATTGAATAAATAAAATGAAACACCTCAAATCACACATACGGGTCATGCAAGACGAAGAGAGGCAAGGAATTGGAATTAGACAAACTATTTGCATCAAACCAAAACATGAATTTAATGTAGAAAATAATTCCAAACCAGCACTACCCCTTAAAATCACATCATCTTACACTATGGGACTAATCACTCAAGGTGGCAATGAGAAGCATTGGTAATTGTGGTATAATGGTGTCGAGGAAGGGCTCTATATTATCACCCATGCTGTTGTGGGTTTTCTTTGATGTTCCCTAGCAGCTTCTTCCCCAATGTATATTAGAAGGGCTTTCTTGGATGGTATTTATTGGATTTTCACATAAAAACCTGTAGCTCACATCAAGTTATATTATTTGTGCATCAAGCCATAAATGATGTGTACATTTTGTACATGACGTGGACCTCAGATCAACTATTTTCTTTCATCGTGCAGAATCTGCCAAAATCTTATTTGCTGGTTTGACTATCGTCACATCGTGTATTAGTTGTACACAATTTGTACATGTAATTCATGTTGTGTATGCTCATCACATATTGCCTAGATTATATACTTATAACATAAATTTTTCATGAATTGTACATGTGGTACATGACGTGTAGTAATATTTTCATCAATTTATAGCTCTTCTTTATCACCTAAAATCTGGTGTCATGCGGCATCCCTTTGCATATAGCCTGAAGGGTAATTCTTCTCATTTGTCATCCAATTTTCATTAATTTTTTATGAATCCTTTACATCCTACAAAAAACAATAAAACAACTCAGTTTATTCCAAAAATGGAATGATTATTCATTAAATTAAAAAATCCTTTCATTAAGATAGTCAAAAATATATGCATGAAATACACATATCAAACCCCCCATGCATGAATTTAGACTTGTCCTCAAGGATGGAATCTCAACATACTACAAATGACATCCACCATACCATGATTTAAATTCATTTTATGTAAAATTGATTACCAATGAGCCCATACCCATGTGTTAAAGGCTCCAACTTGGCATCCAAGCGACCCAGATTAAAAACTGGGGGAAGGTGAAATATCATGTACCGTAGCATGTATGATAGTAGTAATGTTGCAGGTACAGTTTGGTACTATAGCAGTCAGAACAACTCACCTGATTTTGTAATTCGGGCTACCGCTTTGCACTTATTGGTCTCAATGGCCTTCGGTTTATCAAAGGCCTTCGGGCCATAGGGCCTTCAGGCCATTGAGGCCACGGAGTAGCCCAATTCACCTACAGCAAGCCCCTTGAAGTGGATTAGAGAAACAAGAATAGTAACCTCCAGATGTAGAGCTAAACGTATTGGAAGATTGAGGGTGTATGGAAATCGCCATCAGGACCTGTCACCATTCAACTTTATATGTGGAAATGCAAGCCGATCAGCAATACAAGGTGGGGAGGTGGTCGATCAATGATGCAGAAGGTGGGGAGGGGCAATTCAAGTGGGATGGGCCTACAGGTCATGTATTAGGCATGGTATGCCCCTGGGCCATCGGGTCTTGTATTTCCAACTCATGTCAGGCCTTGTGCCTTGGGCCTAATGGTCATGCACGTTTTCCCTCTAAACCCTTAAAAGGGGTCATATCCATAATAAAAATAAAAAAGAAGGCCTTTGGGCCATTCAGAGTAATAAAATCGATTGATCAAATGGAAATTTAAATTTTTTATTACCCATATATGAAATTAATCAAAACATCGTTTTCCAATGAAAAAATAAACCATGTGTTTTAATTTTATTCGTTTGAAATAGGCATGACATTTCAATCATCCATTTTCATTTTTCCAATTCATTATCAATATGCAAGCCACTTGAAATCTACCTCACATGAATTTTTCTACTAATAATTTAGGTAAAAATGTAAATATCATTCAAAACATACAATAAAAATATGTAACATAACCTCGGTTTGCTAAGAATCTAACATCTCCACCGCATAAAGATAGAAATCACAAACAATCATGATTGATTTATTGTTATGGTTCAAATAAATACGAGGCTTTAGGTTTGGTATGTAAATGATTTAAAGAAGTACGTATAAAAAAGGAGGGATAACTCTAAATTACATTGCATGATATTCAAAAATATGTCAATGAATGTATCCCTTGAAAATTTTCATCTATATATTTCTCCAAAAAGCTCAATGTTCTATCATGATACATGTAAGAGCAGTTATTGTATCATCCTGCCTTTCTCTATTTTGTGTTTTTCATCATTTTTTTCTTTCATTGAGGTTATGCTCATTCAAAATCTCACATACATTACCTAATGACATACTATCTAAAATCATCAGTGTGGAAAATCTTTATTTTTATTCCAAAAAAACAATATATTGTATTTATATTTTTAATTTTTAACAATAGATTTAACAATAAAATACAATGAAATATTTCATGGTCTCCCCCTATATCACAATAGATAATCATGATGAAAAATATCTACAGTGATGTTCATCCCAGTACAACAAATAAATTTCTACCCACACAATTATTCTTTTAAATATCATGAAAACATTTCGTGGAAGGTTGGAATGGATAAAATAAGAATATAATAATTCATTTTCTAACAAGTCATTTCATGGATTCTAAGAGCATAAAATTTATTAATTAAAGGTGGGTATTAGAATAAGGGATAACAAAAAAATGACTCAAACATTTTAAAGGTAATTTTGTATCTTCATAGCATCAATATGTTGGAAATAATGTTCAGTAATAAAACATGATATAGTTTCTCAAGAAATTTATTAATAATTAATGGAAAATATCGGCTGAGTAAATGTATTGGGAATAAGAATTATTCTTGGGAAATAAATCAAGGAAATGAATACAAATAATTAAATCTATTAATTAAAACATCATAAACATAAAATGTGTCCAAATATCATGTATAGTTCATAGATAATAATCACATGTACCTCTGAATCATGATTTTTCGAATCCTAATCATCATCCTTATATCTACTAATTATATTGTCTATTCTTTATATTCAAATTTATTGATAATAAAATTTAAATACATGGTATGGTAACTTTCCTAAGTAGTTTCATTTATCCTAGATCATTTGAGTAATAAATGAATCTAGTGTGGGGCATGTAATTGAAAATTAATGCCTTAAATAGAAAAAGTGGGAAATATAATGGAAAACTATTGAATTTAAATGCTTAATCCACTAGAAATGATATTCTTAAAAAATGGGATGTACAGATTATGCACTAACCCTCTCATGAAAATTATGTTCCCATCATGACATATAACTCCTCTGTAGCATCTCTGAATTTATTTCTTGATGGTTCTGTAAAAACAAAAAACACAAGTGAAATCACATTCCATAACACAGAAATTTAAAAACATTTGGGGATGAGTGTTTTTTCATAAAAAAATAATGAAAATAAATAGTAATACTAAATTCTCAGGTTACCTCCTAGGAGTTCTTTTTTTACCATAATTGTCTAGACCATAACTCTTCATCTCATGAAATAAATGGTAGAAAAGAGGTTACCCAACCTGGATCTACAAAATGTCGAATCATTTCTTCCATAGTTTAGATTGGTCCTCTAGCTTTATATGAAACTAACCTCACTCTCCCATTTTTGAAAACATTCTCTATCTCCGTGGGCCTAATCTAGTAGTTCTTGGTCTTTCCTAGGTTTCCAAATAGCACATAACTCATTGAAAAAAACTCTATTTCATTGAATTCATATTGTATGAATGTGCATCCACATTCTTCAACTTCTTATAACACAATATTTTATTTCTTCAGCTTGTTATTACTTCCATATTCAGTCTCCATAGTAGCTACATCCACTCTCCATCAATGGAAAACATTATCTTCTTGATTCTTTAAAAAATCTCTTTAAAAATCATCAAATGGTTCATCTGAATTATACATTGCTAAAAGTACATAGAATATTTATTCTTATCCTCCTACTCTAAAACTCACTTGTCCATTCTTTTCATAAATTAGATTCCTTCATGTATCTAGGAATGGTCTTCCCAAAATTATGGTCACTTTCTCTTCATCCATGTCTATCACTAAAAAATCACCGTGAAAATGGAACTCTTGTCTTTTTATGATGACATCTCCAAGTAGTACTTGAGGATGAATCACTGTTGTATTAGCTAGTTTAAGCATAACTCGAGTTTCTTGAATTTTCCTTTAATCTCAAGCTCTGGAAGGTTGCATATAACATGATATTCACACTAGTACATAAATAACATAAATCTCAACCAAACTCATTAGTACCTAATGTAATTGGAATGGAGAAATATACCTAGATCACATTGATTATTTGGTATAATACTTTAGACAATAGCTGAGCGTTCTCCTTCAAGTGGAAATATTGTTAAATCTTCAAGCGTCATCTAATTCTTCAAAAAATACATAAATAAATTCCCATAAATTGGAATATTTTCAATTTCCTTAACAATTGGGAAGTTGTTGTATATCCTCTTTAACATCTCTAAAAACTTATACCTTTTATCATCAATAATCCCCAACTTTTCCCTATATGGATATGGTAGTGGTGGTTGTTATGGTGGTGGTAATTTGTCATCATCAATATCATCATCTTCTTTTTTCTTCTCGTGACTATCTTCAACTTGTGGCAGTTCCATTTGTTCTTTAAAAACTATAACCCATTTGGGTTGTCCTTTCCACTTCTATGTAGTATGTTATTCACATTTTCACAAGGGTTTTGTTTTCGGCATCCAAGAGGCTCTCCAATTTAACATTCCTTATGTTTTTCAGTAATACGACTGTCATGTACATAACAGATCTTTAATAATTCTGGTTGGTTTTGTGATTCATTCATAAATTCTCCAATGGCAGTATCATATCTCTAGAGTATGTCATCATCTCCTTAAGTGCATCTCCAGTTGTTTTCATAAATGATTCAAGGTTAATCTCTAGAAAATGGACATGACTAGTCAGGGTGGTCCCTTGGGGGTGATAATCTTATTTTCTAAAATGAAATTCTTGACCTTGATTCTAATTTTGATTTTGTTGTGATTATTTTAGCATCCATCCCAATCCCTAATTTTGATGATTATAGTCATGATAATATTAATATTCAAATTACATACCTTGAGGTTTTTGGGGTTCTATAATCGCATCCTTATTCATTTTCATGGTCTCTATTTTTTCATACAACCATATATTGTCCGCCATGTTCACTCCTTGTACTCTTAATTCTTCAAGATACCACTAAAACTATTACTGGGTGTATCAACTAGTAGATCATATATTTCCTTTGGTGAATTTCTAATTATCTAACCTCCTATCGAATTTTCAATGATGGAATTATTTACCTTTGACAATCCATTATGAAATGATTGAAAATGAATCCACATTTTAATGGCATGATGAGGGAATCATCTTTTCATCCTTTTAAATAACTCCCATGAAATATTAATTGATTCTTCATTGAATTGATTGAAATTTAAAATACTTGCCTCCAACTCCATAGACAATGAGGGATAGAATAAACATGTCCAAAATTTCATTACCATATCCACCCAGGTGGTGTTTGAATGTCGAGGAAGACTTTGGATCCATTCTCTTTAATTATCATTTAGTGAGAAGTTGAACAATCACAACCATATAGAGTTTCCCATGACAGTATTTAATTGTAGCATTTCAAAAATATATATGAAACTTTCTATGCGTGAATTTTGGACTTCCTGAGGTAGCTCAACAAATTGCAGTTAGTGTGTGTTCATCTGGATAACTGCTGGTTTGATTTCAAAATGTTGTGAAACCACTGGTGGTATGAGAATGATGATGTTGACTCCCATGTTTGAGGGTCTCCCGTAGTTGATCATTGATTTCTCCCGTATAATTCTTCTTTAAATATGTGTCCAAGATCTTTGGCCCATCTCAAGCCCAAATCCTTTGAATTTTTCACTTCTATCAATGATGTTCTGTTGTTGGTTGGATTCTTCCATCTCCTTTTATTTTAATTGCATAAAGACAGTCTTCTCTAACTATAGCTCAAAAGGGAGATCTTAATTTTTTTCCTGGCCCTGAGTGGTGTATTCATGCACTTGATTACTAGGTGCAACAATAGAATGACAAGAACAAGTGTAAAATAATTAATGAAAATAAAAAGAACAATATAAATTACTAATTAACATAAGCATTATGGAATCCATCCCCAGCAATAGTGAATTTTTTTTGTAGCCCCAAAGGGGGTCGTTAGTTCCCTACAATGATTTAAAAACAAACTTATAAAAAACATAGAATCCTAACACTATGTTTTGTATTATGTAAGCCCGAGTGAGGAACATATAGAGATGATCCGTATTTTCTATATTAACTAGGAAACTGAAATTAAAATTGTTTGATTTGTTTGGAGAAAATGGAAATAAGATTAGTATTTTTTTGGTTTTGAAATCAATACGGATGGAATGCAAGGTTTAGTGATGTTCATAATCATGTTCTACAGGTTTACATAGAAGTGTATTTATTCAGTTTTAGTGACAGAATTGGGTTGTCATGGATCCTTGTTATTTGTATCCTATTCAAGTATTATGATTTCACATTTTAAATGGTCATCAACATAGAGTAATCACAGAAATAGGTATCCCAAACAATTTTTAAAGATAACTATACAATAATGAAAAATGGTCTTGGCAAAACTAACCTAATTAATTGATGAAATAATATATAACACCTCAAATCACACACAATGTTAAAGAAATAGGAAGTGAGAGAGAGAATTATAATTGGAATAATAGTATGCAGCAATCCAAAACAAAAATATAATGTTGAAAATAATCCCTATGTAGAAATTCCTCTACAAATCACATCACCTGGAACATCATGTATTTGTGTTATAAAATGTGTACTGGGATTTCACAATGTGTATGCTCGTCATACCTTGTCCAGAGCATATATATTTCATGTTAAATGGCCCTGATGTATTCCTATGGTGCATGAAATTTTGTAAAAATTTATTCTGTTTCTAGGACATCATTATCTCCTAAAATCAAGTGTATCACCACTTCCAGTCGAGCCACTCTACACCTCGTGTCTCACGGAAACTTCTGTCTGAGCCGCTCCGTGCCTCGTGCCCTCGCAGACTTCTGTGGCCCTCCGCGTTCCCTCGTGGCCTATCGGGTCGGATCCATCAGGCCAGAGTGACCCAATTGGCCGAGCTGCACTACGGACTGGGCCAGAGCCACATGGTCAGCCCAGGCCGGGTCGAACAGGACTCAGGCCCACTATGACCCATTTACTTCTTTTGGCCATAACATTTGCATCAGACATCCGTTTGACGAACCGTCAGCAGTGCTAGAAATATTGGAGTTAGATGGTCCCTTTGAGTGATACCCCCACTGAGATTTGGATTGAGATGGGGGAACTAACAGGTTCGATCAAGCATGAATCCAACTTGGCCCTAGGACTAAAAGTCTAATATCTCATAGACCGGGTGTCCGATTGATGTGTCGTATGTTGCATTGAGACCCCTAGGACGTGGAAAACCTTTTAGATCCATCTTCATGGGATTTCATGGCATTTGGATTATCGACCAGTATCTTGTGGAGCGGATCCTCCTGGATATGAGTGGACAAAGTGAGGAGACCAAGTGGTTGGCTGAGACTTGACAAGTGCTGAACATTTAGACTCGGAGTGACTCGACAGGCCCAGTATGGAGCGCCATGGTGACGTGGAGGACCCTTGGTGGAGAGAGCCTTGGTGACGTGGCATACCCACAATACTCGATAGGAGGAGTACCTCAATAGGTCTCAAGGGGGAGCACCTCTGTGTGACATGACAGACCCACAATACTCGATAGGAGGAGCACCTCATCAATCTATGGTTAGTGGGAGGCGCCTCTATGTGATGTGGCAGTCCCACTATACTTAATATAGGTGGTGTTCTCAAGTATCCAAGGTGTTCGACGTTGTGACTCGAATTGTTACATGTTATTACCTTTAAAATATATCTTGTTTTGAGATGAGTAAATACCTCTGAGTTTATCTCATGATTGTGATGGATTACATGATAACATTATTATATATATGTGTATTTACCTATATAAGTTTGTTTGTTCATTCCGTACTTTGTGGTTTATCCTTGGTGGATTTTTTGAGACCTAGAGGGTCTCAGGGTTCCTACTAAGTATCGTTATACTCACCCTGCACGGGATATGCCCGTACCTTGTTGTGTTGGATGCAGATGACAGACAGCACTGAGTGAGGCTGAGAGTACCCAGACCGGACAGTTCTTGGAGGTGGACTATACGGCGTGTCGATACACAGAGTAGATAGATGTATGTGGTGTACTGAGGAGTTGATCTGTAACTACCCATCAGGTAGAAACCACCGAGGATGATCTAGTAGTAGTTTTTCTCTTTCCTCAGTTGTTTTTCATTTCAGATATACTTATACATTCCCATTGAGATTGTATTTTGGCCCCTTATTATTTATTGTACTCATTTGTTTACTATATATTTGACTTTCATTCGTATGTTGTTGTGTGTTTGGTATCATGGGATTACAATTTATAAAGGCAATGCCTACCTAGTTTTAGAGAATATGCCTTTCGGGCTAGTCTTTAGCCCTAGACCTATAATAGGTGGTCTTGGGGTTAGTCAATGGAACAGGCCCTATGGGACGGGTTGTGAAAAATTTGTATCAGAGGGAGTCATTTCTACTACAGAACTAGGACTCTGATATTTTCTATGAAGCAATAATGTTAAGGTTAATGAGTGCGGATTTCAGTTTAGGGAGTCCAGTGTTGGTGCAGCGGCCAACGTATCCATAAACAAGGACCCTGGCATTTGATTTCATAATTAGTGCACGAAAACACTGATTGTGTGATGGTTTTCTAATGTTTTTATTATGATGTTTTGAGTCAGCTCATCATGTATAACATCTATTTCACTAGGTATAACTATTTAACCGTGGTGCACCTGTTTCTCTTGATGATGCCTCCATGTAGATAGCTGGCTAAGGTTCCAAGAGTTGTATGCACTAATAGCCCACCGAGGGACAAGGCCTCGGTGCAGGTCCCATTTCCAGTAGAGGCACCAGTAGTGGCATCATCGGTACCACTCACTATTGGGCCACCGATGCCACTAGCCCCAGTAACAGATGGTGAATTCCTCTTGAGCGCATTTCATGAGTTCTTGCACTAGATGAAACCCATGTTCATGGTAGAGACAGACCCACATGAGGCAAAGGATTGGATGGAGGCTATGGTGAGAGTCTTCTGACTGATAGGGACAAGAGCCTCTTGCATGGTGATCCTTGCTTCCAACCTTCTATGGGAAGCAATGGTAAGATGGTGGAGCATGATGCTCTCTGTTCATGAAGATGTGATAATTATCTTGTTAGACTTCAAGAGCCTGTTTTAGGCAGTGTTTCTCCCAATGACTCTTAATGCAGTGCGCATGCAAGATCTTCTTTATCTATAGTAGTGTAGCATGATTTTGACTCAATACTCAGTGAGGTTCACTGACCTTTCACGCTACTCATGAGATATGGTGTGGGACCCAGTATTCATGTCCATGACCTTCGATCAAGGACTCAAGATGGAGATAAGGGCTTCAGTGATCTCACTCATCATCCGGACGTGGTCAGGGGTATCACAGAGAGACCTCTTGTTGGAGATATTCCTTGCTGAGAAGTCACCAGCTGACAGAATCACTACTAGTCATCACGTAGCAGAGTCTTCTGCAGTTGGAAGTATAAATATGTTGTAGAGGTCCAAGAGTTCCAGACTTACAAGTGGATGACCGCATGACTAATGATCGGTTGTGTAGGGCACCGGAGAAGAGAGAGTCATGCTAGCGGCGGGTAGTGTTACGCTAGCGGTGGGAAGGGTCACCTGGCTCTTGAATTTCAAACCCATAGTTCAGATGATTTGAATATGGTCGAAGGACTGCCCATGAAGAGACATAGGTTCGACTGAGGAGGTCCGTAGGGAGCAGGCTGACCTGGAAAAAGAGATGGTCGTGTAGCTGGCAGTGGGAGACTATTCAAGATGTTACCACCACCACCACCAGGAGTTCCACCCCTACCACAGGGAGCAGGTGGATAGGGGAGAGCTCGGCACGAGGCAGCTGAGGCTTACGATCATGGCGTTCTGTAAATGATACGATGTATGATATGTGTCTATTCCACCTTATTTGTAGTACTTATAGACACAGCTTCCACTCATTATTTTATTTTAACCACCCTCATTCGGAATTAAGAGATTTAGATGGCGATGTAGGCTCGATCCTTATGGATACAGAATCCTACGTGAGTAGATTTGATGATTATGCACCGGCTTCGGCAGTGCCAGATTACTATAGGAGGCCAGAGCTTCAGTTGGGATCTCCTAGTAGCAGTGTCGTGGCGTTACGACATCAGCATGGGTAAGAACTATTTATCTACAGTCCATACTCAGATTGAATGTATTATGATCATAATGCCATGTTTCTGCATTGATGGGACTACATTTTCCTTCACTAGCGATAAGGATCATTTGCAGCATAGGATAGACATACTCGGAGTAGGGTGCAGCCGATTACTCATCAGTTGGCTAGCCTTACCCTCAAAGAGGTTGGAGTAGAGAGTTTGAGTTATCATATAATGGTGGAAAAATACATGGTTGTTTTCCCTGATGATGTCCCAGGTCTATTTCTTCACAGATAAGTGGACTTTTACATTTAATTTTACACCGGGACGACACCGATATCTAAACCAACTTATCGCATGGCTCCCATGGAGCTTCGCGAGTTATGGGTATAGCTGGAGGACTTGCAGGGGAAGGTATTCATCCATTCCAGTGTTTCATCTTGGGCAGCCCCGATTCTATTCACCATGAAGGAAAATAGGATCATGAGACTTAGTATCGACTATTGGCACCTGATCTAGGTGAATTTGAAGAACAATTACCCACACCCAAGGATTGACGACCATTTTGGTCAGCTAAAGGGAGCACGATCGTTCTCGGTGATAGATATCAGATTTGGCTATCAGCAGCTCAGAGAATGAGATGAGGATGTGTAGAAGACGTCTTTAAGATGTCGGTACAACAATTACAAGTTCTTGGATATTCCATTAGGTGTGTCCAACACTCTAGTAGTGTTCATTGGACTCATGAACATTCTCTTTCAGCCATACCTCGATCGCTTCTTAGTGGTCTTCATCATAGACATTCTAATATACTCGACTACTGAAGAGGAGCATCAATATCATTTGCAGGTAGTACTAGAATCACTCCGAGAGCACCATATTTATGGTTTTCTCATGAAGTGACACTTCTGGATCTGAGAGGTTCACTTCCTGGGACATGTCATATCGTAGGATGGAGTTGCAGTGGATCCAGCGAAGATTGAGGTGGTACTTTCTTGGGATCCACCCAGGTGTGTGATGGAGGTATGATGTTTCATGGGTTTGGTTGGATACTACCGAAGGATTGTACCATATTACTCCAGAGTTGTAGCACCACTATCATGCCTGATGTAGAAGGGGAAACTCTTTGTGTGTTCGGAGAAATGAAAATGGAATTTTCATAAGATGAGGCAGAGGCTGACTATTTCCCCCATCTTGAGGCTTCCAGAGGAGGGCGTAGGTACCTAGTTTACTACGATGCATGACGGACCAGATTCATATGTGTCCTAATGTGGGTGATATAAGTGATAGAATATGGTTCTCGGCATCTAAGACAACAGGAACAGAACTACACTACCCATTACCTGGAGTTATCAGTAGTTTTTTTCGCCTTGATGACAAGGTGCAACCATCTGATGGGAGATCAATTTACCATGTACTCTGATCACAAGAGTCTCAGCTATATCTTCTCTTATAAGAACCTGAACCTGAGACAACAACATTGACTAGAGTTCCTCTAGTACAATGACTTCGAGATATTCTATACTCCTAGGGTGCGTAACTTCATTGCAGATACACTCAGAAGGGGGAATTATATACAACTACTAGGTGAGGTGATGGAGTAGCTCGCTGCTTTACAGATATCCTTCGTGGATAGAGATGAGGAAGGTTTTCTACAGTCTCTTACAGTCACTGCCCCACTTTTTCAGCGAGCCATGTAGGTGCAGCATGGGGATGCTGACTGCAAGGCTCGACATGTTCAGATATCCACCGGGCATGAACCTGATGAATTTTCTAAGGGTGGGTAGCATGTCATCCTCTTCAGAGGATGTACCATGGTACTACGTTCACTTCAGTGGGAAGTGTTGAGGGATTTATACACATCCACTCTATCTGTACATCCTAGAGTGGCGATGAAGTACCATGACACCATTGGGATGTCATCTTTTCAGGTGTTGAACAGCAGACCTTGAAGATCACTTTTGTGATGGACTGACCCAGGGGAGTCAGCACTTATGAGACTAGAGATGGTATGAGAATCCATGGGAAGATGCAGATCATCCAGGAGTGGATGAAGAATGTATAGAGTAGGAATATTTCTTATGCCGATAGTAGATAGAGACCTCTACAGTTCGACGATGGTGACCATGTCCTCCTACTGTTCTCACCCCGATGAGGTCGACAATGATTTGGAAGAGGAATCAAGTTATCTTGGAGATTCATCGAACCATTTCAGGTCCTTATTAGAGTTGGAGATGTGGCTTACCACATAGATCTTATTCCTCAACTACACCAGGTGCATGATGTCTTCCACATGTCTTAATTGAAGAGACAAGTGCACGACCCTTCTCACATCATCGACCATGGAGAGATAGATGTAGATGATGGGTCCACTATTACAGAGGTTTAAGAAGATATTGATAATCGACATGAGCAGGTCTTTCGTGGATGGTCGATACCTCTATTGTGTGTTTGCTAGTAGCACGGGAACCTCCAGGAGAGCCCATGGGAGCAGTAGGATCAAAGGCGTGTGTAGTACCCCCACTTGTTCCCTTAGTTTTAGTTGTGGCTTATAGAGATGTAAATCCCTGAGGTGTGGAGAATGTAATGACCTAGAATTTCCATGTAATTTTTTAAAATATATGGTAATTTTACAAGTTTTAAAAAATTGACGGTGTGTAATTCTGAGGCCTGGAGTGCCCAGAATGAATTTCTGAACTTTTTTTCGGGTACGTTTATTAAACGTACGGTCGAGTTTTTATAACTGTTGAACCGTTGTTTGGAATTGAAACTTGAGGGAACCATGGAACTCGAAGCACCGATATTCTCATAAGGAGGCTTTCACCTCGACGGTAGTTGTTCGAGGGTGAAAGATATTTTTTGGGATTTCCTTAGAAATTATAAAAAAAAATAAACACACATTTTATTTTATTTATTGTATCCACTCCATGAAGATGTTGAAAAGATGGGACCACCAGACCTTAACCTCCAATAGGAGGTTATGGTTGTGGGTACCACCCGAGCCTAACCTTCAATGAGAGTTTATGGGGATGGGGACCACCCGAGGCCTAAACCTCTCAACTCCATAATTAAATGGGGAGAAACCTCCCAACTCCCCAATATTCAACCCCTTTCATTAAATCGAGAGATTAAATTGGTCCAATTAATTGAGATAATTAATTGTGCCAATGCAGTACATTAATTACGCCAACATTGGTGTGCCACCATAATTTATTCATAAGTTAATTATTCTGGAACCTCTTTATTTTTGTTGGGTTTAATTTCTAGAGTAGAGATTCATGGGAGAAATATAGTTCTCCAAAAAATAACGTCACCTACCAACGAAGGACTCTCTGATAATAATGAATTCCGACAAGTAAATTCTTCGACTACGATGAACTGAAGCACAAGCCTGGGATTGGAGGTGTGTGGTGGATGAGATGAACATCGATGACTTCACCTTCCTCCTCACACCAACATCATCATGAGAACGGGGTAGGGTTTTATTGAATATCACTTCCCATGTTCTCCCCTTCTAAATCTTTTGTAGGTTTTGGGAAGAGAGTTATAAAATGGTTGTGGGAAATGTTGTTTTAAAATATCTTCCCTACACGTTCATGTTTCTTTCTTTGTGAACATCTTTCTATCACTTTAAATGTTGGGGGTGTGGGCAAAAAAAACATGTCCCGACCCCTCTTCTATTTTTCTTTGGTGTACTCTTTGAAATTGGGGAATGTGACGAGGGCAACGACGCTGCCACTGACGAACCCCATGATCCATGCCATCCCCACAGCGTTCTGGTCTCCCAGACGAACCGTCCACGTGCTCCAGCTCTGCGCCTCAGATGAGCCACTCACAAAGCTCCGGCCTATTGGATGAACCACCCACGTGCCTCCTCTCTGTGCCCCAACCGAGCACCTCCACGGAGCCCCAACCTCTCAACCGAACTGTCTCCACGCCCATGTGGTGCTCCGACCTCGTCGCTAAACTGGCCATGCGCCCCGGTCGAACCGCCATCCCCAAGGCCCTCTGAGCCACCCCAGCTCGCGCCGCCCACTATCCCTCCGAGACTCTCCACCCGCGCTGCTCGCCAACCCTCTTAGCCGCCTTGGGTGAGACGCCCTGTAGCCTTGTGCCCTCACGTCATGTTCCCATCGAGCCACTCAGCACCTAGCGCCCTCGCAGCCATTCGCGGCCATTTGCTTCCCCTCGCAGATAGTCAGGCTAGACCCAATGGGCAGGACCTACCCAATGGGCTGGTCCGCACTGTCAGTCAGGCCAGACCCACCAGGTCATCCCACGCCGGGTCAGACTAGACTCGGGCCTACTATGAACCATTAACTTCTTTTAGCCATAACATTGGCATCGTACGTCTATTTGACAAACTGTTAGCACTTCTGGAAAAAATTCAGCAAGTCCACCCCATTGATTGATACCCCCACTATGTTTTTGTTTCACATGGGTAATGGTTTGGTTGGATTGAGCATGAATCCAACCGGGCCCCTGGGACTAAGCAGATAATAACTCATAGATTGGGCATCTGATTGATGTGTCGTCTATTGCGTTGACACCCCTATGACGTGGTGGACCATTGAGATACATATTCATGAGACTTTAGGGAATTTGGAGTATCGAACACTAGTATGTTGAGCAGATCATCCCGCAGAAAAGAGAGCATAGTGCGGAGACCTAGTGGCTGGCTGAGACTAGACGACTACTGACTGTTTCAGCTCGGAGTGACTCGACATGCCCAGTGGGGACCACCTTGGTGATGTGGTAGACCCACGGTGGGGGAGCACATTTGTGATGTGGCATACCCGAAGTACTTGATAGGTGGAGTACCTCAGTAGGCCTCAAGGGGGTACACCACTGTGTGACGCGGCAGACCCGGGGTGGGAAGCTCCTCTGTGTGACGCGGCAGACCCACAGTACTAGATAGGAGGAGTACCTCAGTGTTCCAATGTTAGTGGGGAGTGCATCTATGTGATTTGGTAGGCCCACTATACTTGATTGTGGATCATTTCTCTAGTAGATGAGGTGTTCGACATTGTGACTCGAATTGTAACTTGTTACTACCCCTAGATTAAATCATATTTTTAGGTGATTCAATACCTTTGTGTTTTCCTCGTGATTAAGATGGATTACTTGATAACTTTGGTATATGTATGGGAATATACCTATGTAAGGTTGTATGTTGATTTCATTCATTTTGGTTTATCCTTCGTAGATTTTGTAAGACCTAGAGGGTCTCGGGGTCCCGAATTAGTATCGTTATTCTCACCCCTACACGAGCTGTGCTCACACCTTGTTGTGTTGGATGTAGATGACAGACTTCGCTGGCTGAGGCTGAGAGTACCAAGACCAGGCAGTGCTCGAAGGTGGAAAATACGACATGTAGATACGAGGAGGAGACGGATTGATGTGGTGTTCTGAGGAGGAAATATTTACCTACCCTTCAGGTAGGAGCCTCGAAGGATGATCCAATATCTTCTTTTTTAAATCTTTAGTTTTTTTTAATATTAGTCGTACTTGTACTTTCTAGTTGGAATTGTTTTCGGGACTCGTTTTTCTTACTATAATCACTTCATTACTATACATTTCACTTGGGTTTGTATCTTGCTGTGAGTTTGGATGCGTGTGTTTACATGTTTTATGGGAAATTCCTTCCCAGATTTGGGGAATACACCTTTTGTGCTAGTCGCCTGCCCCTAGCCTGTGGAAGGTGGGCTTGGGGTTATTCATGACATGGGCCCTAGGGGACGGGTCATGACACGTATCAACAACGCATTTTCAATGTTAATGTGGGAAAGGGTCGATATAGTCGATGTGGAGTAGGATATGTTACATATATAATTAACCAAATATATTTCCACTAGTTTCATAGGTACTGTATCATTTTTATATAGTGTCTACAACCACCAGTAGAGTTTTGAACCTATAGAAATATCGGTCACATATAGTGGTATTGAACGAACCATGGACATATGGGTAGTGGTAGAGGATCAAAGGTGAATATGATTAATTTAAAGGGGTTATTCTACCCAATATATTTATATATGTTGTATTTCTTTTAGATGTGGTGGTTGAGGAAGTTGATGTGGATATTCAGTTAAATAGATCCCATATCATCATAGTGATGCTGCCAAAGTGACACAAATTACGACAAAAGGAAGAGGGGAATTTAAATTCCATGCAGTTCATCCAAAATATATGGACTTCAAGGATAATCCATTGAAAATCATAGGTTCTATTATTATAATTTTATTCCTTGTAGTACCTTATATTATTAAATTTCGTCTCACTCTATAATATCCACCAAACATTGGAATGTTTTTAATCTGTTTGTGGAGTTTGTGAGTTGGTTGATGATGATTGACACACTATTAGTAGTAAAAACGAGGGGAATTTGTTAATTTAAGGGATGAAATTTCTTGGTTGTATATAATCATTTATCATGGGATATTAATGTACATGACATGTCATTATTTGACTTTATTATTTTTATAGACTATCCAGTATCATACCAAACCCATGTGTATTATTTCAATAAGAGATTGAGCATTTCATTTCCATAGGGTTATACGTATTTCTAACATTGTCTATGTGATTTCTAGAAAGTCCATGCATTTCCATTTCATCTACAACTGGGGGAGGTCACTGCCCAGGTTTCAAGTCTTTTTATTGATGATAATGGTTGGTAACATGATTTCATTCTACCTTTAGTGGTTCATTATAGGGTTGTATTAAATGAGGAATTATCATGGCTTCCGCCAGAGATATATTTTGGTTTTATAAATGATGTCAATCCTAGAGATGAATGAGTTCCCATTCCACCATATATAAGGGAACTAGTATATCTTCATGATATTAATAATATAATGATAGAGTTTATGGAAATTTGACATATACATCTAAGTGCGTCACCTTTAGTTTCTCTATTTTTTTTCTAATATGTTTTTGGGATGTCGTGTTTATTTGATTATTAATAGATGTTTAACAAGATTATATTTTTTAATTTATTTCATAATTCACATATCAATGGTCTCTTTGACTAGTGGAGGGGATATATTAGTTTCCCTAACATTAACATGATATAAGTTTATCATTAGCTGATATTTATCCATTTGATATACCAAGGACTACTTTAAATAGATGGTATGGAAAATATGAGTTTATTTTGATGTCATTTGGGATGAAGAACATGTTAGATATTTTTATGGAAATGATGTACCAAATCATCCAGTTGTATCATAATCAGTATGTTGTTTTATTGGATGATATATTTGTGTACTCCAAGTCACATGATGATCATTACCAAAATCATGACATCATATTTAGTACACTGATTGGGCATTGACTCTATCTCATTGTATCTAAGTGTCACTTTTGGATCAACCATGTACATTTCTTTGTCAACATAATCATTAATGAAAGTGGGTCAGTGGTCTTAGAGAATGTTCAAAATATGATTTTAGTGGATAAACCAAAGAATATTTTCAATATATGATGATTTTTGGGTTTATCAGGTTATTATATAATGTTTATCTAGGGAATCACATGATTGGTAGCATAAATTATTGGATATACAAAGAAATATATCATGTTTTAATGGCCTTTATCTTTTGAGAATTATTTTTCATGGGTGAAAATTGATCTTTTCTTCCACCAATATTTTGATCTTAAATGATCTAGGTGAAGATTATGTCGTGTTTTGTGATGTATCTTGGATTGGTCTCAGAGAAGTTTTGATTAAAAGAGATTGATTTGATACATAACGCTCATAGATGATGGGGTCATTAATATAATTACCCTACGCATGATATCTTTTTAACTATAGTGTTTTATTCCATGAAATGTTGACATCATTATATATCGTGGTGATATTTTACAGTGTATATAAAAAATCATAAAGTATATATTTTCACATAGATTTTTGAGCCACTATAACTGGAAATGGGTTTAGTGTATACAATATTTTGAAATTCATCTAGAATATAATCATAGGAATGGAAATTGTGTTACTGACATGTTGAGTAGGAAGACACATACCCAATCATTTCAAGAGTCCAGTTATGAGTGGAAGAAGAGAACCATAATGGATGAGATGCATATTGAGGTTCCGGAGGCCTTAGTGGAGAGGGCCTCATATCTCTATCAGTAGAGTCCAAACATCTATGTTGGATTAGGGAGATTTTTTATGAAGATACTTAGTGTTCCAGCTGAGGTTAATACATGAAGGATGGGAGTCACCATCTGATTGGAATATATATGAGTATGAGATCATCAATGTTTGGAACCATGTTGGTGTGCCTATGAGAATGTGGGAAGTGAAGTTGTTTGAGTTTTATACATAGAAGTGGGTGGTTCTTCTTAGTTTAATATAAATTTTATGCAATAGAGATTGATATTATTGGTCATTGGGAATGAAAAAAGTGATTATAGGGTTCGTGACACGATACTACACATGTCAGTAGGTGAAGGTTGAGCATTAACGACCTGGTGGGTTACAACAGTTATATCACATTATGAAATAGAAAGTAGAAAACAATAATATGGACATAATAATGTTTCATGTGAGGAATAATTTATATAATGATGCTATTTTGATGATTTTGGACTGAATGATGTATGCATCATGTTTCATTCCAATCTAATTAACTCTCATACTGGATTAGTTGGAAAAATGTATGTTTGGGAGATTTTCCATTTACATGTGGTACCAAGAGGTGTTTTTTCAAATAATTTTTTTTTGTTTAGGACACAATACTATAATGTCTTATAGAAAACAACGGGTACCCATGTATTCTTGAGTGCGGTCTTCCCCCCATAGAGAGATGGAAAGATAGAATGTAATTTTCACATGTTGGAAGAAATGTTATGAACATGTGCCCTAGAATTTGGTGGATCTCTATGAACCAATTATAAATCACTTATTTTTAATATTATAATAGTTATCATTATACTATTCAGAAGGAACCATATATGAGAAATTATGGTATGCCATGTAGATCACCTTTTTTTTGGATGGAGGAATGTGAACATGGGTTCTTTTGAGCGAGTCTCATAGTGGAGACCATGGATAAGGTATAGTTGATTTGATAATGTATTTCTAAGACTCGTATTTGGAAAAATACAACTGTTGATCGACATAGATGATCCCTTTAGTTTACCATGGGTGATCATTTTTTTACTTAAGGTGTATCATAGATTGGTTCACCATAGGATTCAAAGACCAAAAATAGTTAACCCAAACATAATTGGACTTTTAGATATAGTGTATATAATTAGACCATTAGAAAACCGATTGTCACTTATAAAAAGATATAGTTCTATAAATGAGGTATTTTATATTTCCCAACATCAAATGTGTCACCTAGACCCTTCTCCTATCGATCAGGTTGATTATGAGAATGAGGATTTTGAATATTTTTATGATCATCTGATTTGTGTTATGAATCACAATAATGAAGTGTAATGGGGAAACATAGTGTTGATAGTCCAAGGGTTGTGGAATCATTTTCATGTTTAGGAATAAGCATCAGAGACTGTGGAAGATATTAATTCTTAGTGTCCTTACAATTTTAACATGGAATCATATAGATGATTGGGATAAAAGATTGAGGACCATATATTATATGTTGGAGAGACTATAAGATTGAATCGTTTCAGTATATTAATCATCCTCATTTTTAGGTACTCATTTATACTTGAATTTTTTATACGTTAATGAGATTGTATTTTTGGATCAATATAGGAAAATTGAATAAATTTAGAATCATATGGGGTTGGGCATGGATTGAACATGTTTAGGGAGAACAGTGTGGTTTTCCACAAGTAACAATGTACCCAAATTTGGTGGCACATGTGGTGGTGAATTATACGTGTATGGTTTTTCCAAAATGATCATATACTGACCCAAAATTGTACACATTCAAAAAGAGGGGATTTCCATGGTGGGTGCATATTTTTTCGAAACATATTTGATGTAGAAAAATATAATCACCCCTTAATAAATGTGCAGAGTTACAGTCCACATTTTGGAAATACACGATTCTCCTCCCATAAAACAATCCATGCATGTTATAACTTGACGCCCCCAAACAATTTTAATAAAATTATCTAACACCTATTATTAACCACTAATCACCCATTTTAATCCCTAAACATTTTCCATTGATTTTGAAAGATCTTGATATAATTTCTAGCCTCATAAACCGCCCATATTGAACAATCAAATAACTAATTAAAGGATGGTCCCCATTATGGTTTTAAATATATTCCATTTTTATAACATTTCTATGAGTATTAAGATGTATTTTTTACTCCATTTTAGATGTTTTGGTTATAGGTTTCTAAAGATATTGTTCCTTTGCATAACAGTGTTAGGTATATGTATTATATTTTATGCACCGTTGTGATTTTAATAATACAATATCTAATTATTGATTTATGTTTGGAAAACATTAATCAATGTCGTTGAGGTATGATGTCTAATATTCCATTCATGTAGTATTTATTTTATTTTGGTGTATTTAATTTTAATCTTTTGAATCCATAATGTGAAATCCCATTTTGATTTGAATTAATTAGTTAGTAGATTAATGGGATTATGGAATTGAAAAAATAATGGGATTGGAAATTTGATTGAATGATTCGATTATAAAACTAATGGTAACCAATGGGGCTGACTATATGACTAAAATTATTATTTTTAAATTATTCATGGATGAGAAATGAATTTTTGAAATGGGATGGATAATTATTTAATTAAAATTGTTTATAAAACTGTGGATAATGTTTAACCCTTAGATGAAACAGTTATAAATGAGTTGTGGGATATGGTCTACTACTCCATATACACATGGGGTTCCAGAATACCACTCGAGGCCACCAATATATATATATATATATATATATATATTTATTCCATGTGACCATAGAGTATTTGGACAAGGATATATACTCAAAAGATCCATGGTGTTCCAGACTATATCTCTAGGATCCCATTGTATGAATGTGGAATAAGATTTAAATTATTAATGGGAACCCATGATGGGGTGAAATTTAATATCCCTAGGGTGGATGATTGACACTCTAGAAGTTTAATAATATTCCATTGTTCGTTTGTGTTTCAACATGAACATGTGGATGTATTTTTAAAAATAATAATAATTTGATGTGAAAACTATTGACTTTTTTATTTATACTTTTTTTTATATAACTTCATACAGTGTTATAAACTAGATACATTTTTAGAATATATTAGTTATGGACTTATGAGTTATACTCACACCATACATTTGATGATTTATTGATAAAAAATAGATTCATTTTCACTGGGAAATATAAGGGAATGATCCATATGCTAGACTAATTAGACATGATTCGTGATGGAGCATGGATGATAGAACCAAACATGATTTTTGGATCCACTTTTTAGTTTTTATTGTTTCAATATTTTGGGTTTTAATTTGAAACATGACACTCATTATGGAATGAAATACCTACTCCTCTTATTTATAGAAATTATTCCTTTCTTTGTATTACCTTGTGATGTGGTCGTTATTTGTCATGGCATTTTTCTAGTGGTTTTTATTAATTTTCATATATTGATTATTGATTTTTTTCAGGATTCATTGATAAAGAGGGTATTGTATCACAAATTTACACTTTACACCCTCACATCTAGTCAACATCGTTTGGAATACCGGGAGACAAACTTGAGGTCATGTAATTTAGAAGATTAAAAAACAGACTTGTCACACCCAGGTTGGAAAGTTACAATTAAATAGTGAAAATGTTAATTTTCAAACCATATATTGTTGCTTTAATTTTTATCATTATTCACTCCAAGTAAATGAGTATCTAACATATTTTTATATTAACTCTATTGTTGTAATAAACATGAGTTTTATATACTCCCGTCATATTCACCTTGAGATTTGAGCTTACACCATGTTTGTTGGTGAATATATTATTGTCAGACCTCCATTTTATGGTTTAGTTGTTGAGCCCTTGTCGAGTTAATCATTAGAATAAGGGAAAGACTCACAATATAGTTTTTTAATGTCAATTAAAATTTATTTTTGGATATAATTACCTTGTTTTTCAGATGAATGACAAATCATATTTGTATTCCCATAGGGTATTTTTTTATTCATATTAATAAATGATAAAAAAATTGTTACTTTAAAAATGGTATTTATATGTAATTATAACATTTATTTTAATTATAATGTGTTTATTATTGATTTTATTACCTTATATTTTTTTTCAATACCAAATCCCAGTCGGTATATTATCACCAATTGTTTCATAATTTCACTCTTTTGGATATTGTCCTTTGACATATGGGGTGTCGAATATGGGGTATGTGATATTTAGTATTTTCACATCTAAGGTCAGTCATGTTGGAGATATTAAAATGTTTAAAATGAATATGATTTTGGGTTAACCATATTATTTTCTATTTTATAGATGAATAATAGAACAAATATAAAAAGGTTTATATAGTTTCTATTATACATTGAAAACACATTCATATTTATAATTCTACATTAAACAAGGATTATGATTTTTTCATCCATCACTATTATAGTTGATCTACTGTGATTATTCCATTTAATATTTTTAGGAATTATTGATTTATATGGATTTTTCAAAGGACTGAGGTTGAAATAGGACTATATTTTTGCATCACATTGGCATTTAGTATTATAATGACATTCTTGTTCTTTTTTGTGATTTAGAGAGATGATATAAATATCGTTTTTAATTATTTATCTTGACAATATAAAAAATATAATATTTCTCCATTTAAAATGATGAAAGCATTCTACATAATTAGACTCATATTTTAATAGGGTCATTACATTTTATCCTTCATTGTGGTTATGAATTTATGTACATTAAACCTGAAAATTGATTCATTTGGTTAGGATAAATTATAACCATATGGTGTTATAATATAATGTTATAATTTAATTATTGAGTAGTTTGATATAATTATCACTACTATATTTTCCTATTATATAATAATGCTTTGGTATATTCATTTCTATTGTAGTTTCCTCAATGTTCATATAGTTGTGATAGAAATTTCCATTGGTGTAGTTTGATATTTCAGTGATTAGTGGGAAATTTCCACCTATATCTAGGTATATTTTATTTTTCATATATATGTATTCTTTTAATAAATCCCTCTAATCGGGAGATGGGATATGAGTGTTCAATGATATTTATGAACCATTAATTGAAGATGATTTTTATTTTTTCCCACTATTGATAGGGTATATATACTATTTGGGAAGTCTAGTAGTGATATATATGTTTATGGAATATATTTAGTTGAGTATTATATCTTTCTTATGTCCATTTTTGGAATTATACCCATGATGGGTTTTTGTGATTTGAGGATAACATGAGATTTGGGTGAGACCCTAACATATGGATCCCTTCTAAATCATAACCATAGAACAATATATCTAATTATTCTTGTTATCCACAAGGAACAAGAGATTAGATAATGGAATTTGAAAAGTAATTCCTTTATAATATTTGATAATGATTCAAGCATGAAACTCGATTTACTAAAAGTACAAAAACTAATGTTAACAATTTTTTAAAGATAATTATTCAGAAAAAACTAATATTATTAGAAATCCAAAATTAATAAAATTCATTTTGGATATCATTAATATATGACCAGGGCATTCCATAGATACCAAAAAAATAGATACATAACTATTAAATCATTTTAGATGAATATTAAATACACACACACAAACACATATATATATTTCACTACATAATAAAAAAATGTATTATCTTTGTAGACACAAATACATAATAAATTTTTCTCTCAATATTCTAAATCATTTCCTCGCAATTCATTAATAACTAGAAATATCCTTATAATTATCACATTTATAGGTGTTTTTCATAAGCCATAGAATTAAATAAAATTTATGTTGGTCTTTGATGATTATCAAGAACAAATACGTGTTTTAAGAATGATATATTAACTATTACATGATCATAAATTATGAAAACATGATCGTATTATTTTATAACCATGCTCATAAATTCATAGTTTATAATCAAAGTTTTAGGAATCATTGTTAGAAATTTATAGGAAATCATTCATAAAAGATACAAATTATAAATTCTTGAAAAAATAAAATTGACATAAGATCCTATTACAGATAGTGTCGTAATTATAATCATATAAATATTAAGTAATTTTTTTATAAAAGATAATCATGACTTTTTAGGATTCATAATACCACCCTTGTACCAACATTTTGCTAGAGATAACCTCACATGTAACCTATTTTATCAATTGGGTGATCTCTTTTTTACCTACTTCAAGTCATGGGAGAACATCTCGTGTACCTTTTTATCTCATAAAAAAATAACACATATCCAATAGGATTGGAGGGATATAATAGAAATACCCTTCTTAAAATCACAATACATTAATATTTTTATCACAAATCATGAATACAAATATCATTTCATTATAGGTTAACCATTGGAAAATGAAAAAAACATTCATCTAGATTTCATCGTCATAGTAGATAATCATCGATAGAAATTATAAATATTCAATTATTGGATCATACCCAGTAAAAAATTATTATGAAAAAATATACATCATTCTTATAGATGATGAAACAATTTAATGAACCCTGTAACATTAGAAGTGGAAATTACAATTCTCATTTAAAATGAAATATTTAAAATCAAAAAACAAGTACAACATTATGGAAAATATTTTTTAAAAAATCTAACTATGGAAATATGTTAATGTTAACGAATATAATTGATCTTTCATGTTATTGGGAATTTATTTAATGTCATATTTACTAAACAGAAAATTTGGTTCTGAAAATCAATAAAAATTATCTCATTAGGAAAAATGAAATATGTTTCGTTTTAAAATATATTGTAAAAATTAGAACATTGGTAAATATTAATTGAATAAATATTGGGATAATATTGAATATACTTTCTAAAACGATTTAATAAAATGTACAAATCAATGAAAAATATTCCTATAAAAATAATAAAATATCATTTTCCTGAAAATATTTGTTTACTAATTTTCATTATAGAGGGAGATAAAAATGAAAAAATGTGATATGTAAAATAAAAATATACTAATAAAATAAAAAAATTCATTTTTATTTCATATAATTCTATCTTCATAAAATTAAGTATAAAAAATATATATAAAAACAATAATTTTAATATAAAACACATTCAACTTTGTAAAATTTCGATTCTTAAAGAATTTACAAAAAAATATAAATTAAATTACATCAATATAGTGATCTTAGTTGTTCAACAAATCAATGGTGTAGTAGATACACCTCATAAAATGTGACAGTTTTATGATGTATATTATGTACTAAAGATTAAAAATATGATATAATAAACCCTTACTATATTCAAATAAATAATCATGAATAAATATTTTATCTTATAAGATGAGTTTTAATTACATAGAAAAATTATATATTCCACGAATAATTTAGATATATTTCAATTGTAATTATGGAATTGTAAATAACTTGTCAATAAGTGAGTTTTTTTATCACCTGCTATGTTCTTCATAACATGATCAATTCCTAAAGACATCATACATAGTACCATTCATAATAACATGGGTAAGGAAACATAATAATGGGTGAGATGAAATTCTATGTAAGGGTAAAAAATAAATATTTCAATAAATCATTTGGATAATGGTTTTTGAATAAGAGATTAAATTTTTTAAATAATTCTCCACAAATAACTGATCATAATCATGAGTAATTATATAAATCATGACAGTTCATAATACATGAAAATAATGGAATCAAAGAACATGATCGATGAGGCCTATGATTTTAATATTATGTATATTTTTTACAAACACATATGATTTTAACATTTTTGAAATGTATAAATAGGAACTGGTTTACTCATTTGGTTGAAGACATGAAATCAGACCCTTGTAAAATATTTATACATGCAACAAAGTTCATACATATCAATATATACCTAAAATCATGGTCCATATAGAAAATTTTGAACATGAAATTATGTTAATGCACAACATTAAAAAAATTTAATCAGGTTCACACATAAATATTTTAACACATAATTTGGTATATGAATAAAATTTTGAACATGTAATCCGGTTCACATATGACATTATTAATCATGAGGTATCTATATTTAACTAATTCATTAAAGATAGTTATATCTCCCACCCATCATATAATTAATTCATTTGTTTTGAATATGATCCTAAAACATTCATCTTATCATTAAACATCAAAAGGGGGATAGTTTCATAAAAAAAATAATTATATTATAACCCATGGGAATAAACAATTTTGATAAACATATTTTCTTCATATTGATAAAACATATAGAGACATAATAAATTTTCTATCATTTTGTTATATTGTTTATGATGATTTTTACAGGGAGCACATTAGTCTGTCAGGGATGTGGAGTAATTTCCATACTTTCCCGCATTTCATAAGTCGGTGACATCTATCACTCCTTCATGAACAGTTTCTCCCTGATCGAAACTGAATAATTGGATATCATCATCTCCTTCTATGGATTTCTCCTCAAAATTAATTGTCTATACCGGATCCCCATTAAAGATTAATACATTCTTTGGAATCTCGGAACATAATATTCTAATCGTGGGGAATGATCTTCAACATCTCCCATAAAGATATTCCCCTTTTTGATTTCATACCTAAAACCTTTCTTTAAATCCAGGAGAATAGAAAACATATAAAATGGTCAGTTAAAATGATCATTAAGGGATATCATGGAGAAAATAAAACAAATCATATAAATTTGAACTTAAATACATGAACATAATGTTTAAACATCAAGATCTTGAGAAATGACATAAAACAGGTCAGTATGTAAGGCATATATCATAATGGGACATCAATCATGATAAAATATAAAGGTAACACAACATTTAATTGTGTAAAAAATTAAGCAGATGTTATGATTTCCGTAGTAGCCAAGGCATTGCTGCCAAGACCATCTTAGTGGACAAATCCCCTTTTTGAATCGAGTACACTCCTCGTTCTAGTCCAGTATCACTGAACTAGATTAACATACCATTCCCGCCATGTCGATCTCATGAGATATAAATATTTACCCAACTTATTGGAGGGAGATATAGGTCCCACCCATCTCATAATTAAATCAATCTTTCGTATGCCACAAAATCATAAGTCATACATCATAGAATAACCCATGTAATAGAATGGGATTCTTAAAAATCATGCCATCATATTATAATCCATATTAAAAAATGGATATCATTTCATCATTAGAAAAATAAAACCACGTAAATAATGGAGACATTATACTTGAAACATAAACATATTAAATAATGTCATTTTATATGGAAAATATTTTTGATAAAACAGTTGAAATGAAATCTTGAGGAAAATAGCCTTTCTTCTTCAAAATAATGTTCTTTTCAAAAAATGCCATAAATTTTAAAATTAAAGTGTTTTGTTGAAAATAATCATGCAATCTTGTAGATTAAGCTTCATGAAAATGAGGCTTTATGAAACCATAAAAATCCTTTCACGCCGTATAAGTTAAAAATAATATTCTCCTCGTACTTTTGTCGGAGAAGACAAAAAGTTTCTCATGTGGAAAACAAAAGTAATATTCCTTTAATAACATGTGGTGAAATTCAGAAATTAGTAAAAAGTATATTATGAAAACATTTTTAGTAATCATGGATATGGATCATAACAAATACCATAGAAAATACTTACGAATAAACAATCTCGGATAAGAGCGTGATTGGAATAGTAATCCCTTACCTTTGGTCTGAATTGCTTCATACATTTCCGAAAATCCTGTATAATGATTTAAATAATGTCATTGACTTATTACAAAATAATATTTACTGATATTATATCATATATGGTTTACTTATGACTTTATATAACCCGTTCTTTTATAAATTCCATGTTAATGCAGCGTTTTGGGTAAAATTGTTTCATTTATCGTACGTGTTATGACATGTTGTTCTTGATATTATTATTTATAACCAAATTTAATTAACTACAGAATGAAAAAAATTATTTATATATAATATATATTAACTATATATATATATATATGATAGATCGATAAATGGAATGAAATACACCGTTCATAGAGACGGTAGGCCGTCTGTAGGCATGAACGATGTTTTCATTTTCTTAGTGAATAAAATGAAATTAATTAAATGAGATATATATATGTTAATAAATCCAGTATGATTATTATGTAATATATTTCATGATTATTTATTATATATAATTTATAATCATACTTGAATGGTTAATCAGGGAAAATGAATCTCATCGCATTCGTGGAGACGGTAGTCCGTACGTATGCACGAGCGATGATATCATTCCCATGATCATGGTATTATATTGAAGTGTTTCTATAATATTTCAAAATCAATATCACACTACAATAATCATATATAGTTATTTATTTACACCATTATAACCATCCAATTAAGGTGGTGGTGGAAAACAGATTACACCATGGCGTGGAGACGGTATTGCGTATGTATGAAGGTGCAGTGATTTCATTTTTCGTAGGATGGATAGAAGAGGAAATTGGGTTGTTTCATATTTATAATAATACATAAGTGTATTAGTGATACTTATTTTACTAATTTATCATGAAATAAATAAATAATAATAAGTAGAAGAAGAAATAAATTGGAAAGAATCGGTAAAGGATATTACCACTTCTTTGAGGCGCCTCTTCTTAACCTCATTTAAGGCATTAGGGTTGGACTTTTGAGAAGACCAGAAAATCTATAATGTTTCTCGGGAAGATGATAATGGAAATAGGCAGGTTTTGGCCGATCATCATGGCTCAAAAGGGTGTGAAGAGAAGAGGGAAGGGGTGCCATTTTACAAGGAAGGACAGAGGCACCTGAAGAAAAACATAACATATTATTTTATTATAATGTCATGTTCAGTTTTTAATAGATCCAATTTGATTTATTTAGAATCTAATGTGGGTATTGGTATAAATACTCTCAACCAATAGATTTTAGGCAACTTTAGGTTTCTATTGTAACCTTATCATATAGATTTACTCTATGTTAAATAATTTTACTTTTACCGTGTTTTCTTGTTTTCTTACACTATAAGGTTAATAAACATAAAATAACAAGCCAAATGAACCCCATGTTGTTAATTATTAATATATATATATATATATAAACATATATAATTAAATTTTCCGAAACATGGATTCTTATGAATATAATAACAATTAATAATAAAATATTTGTTTTAAAAACTTTATTATGTCAATTTTGACACTATTTGGTAATTGAATTTTGTGAAAATCATAAAAGAATGATTAGTTAGAGAAATGTTAATTAAATCATTACTAAAACATCATATTAACCTATAAAATTATTGTAATTCATAAAAAGTCTCTAATTATTTTTATTTTTGTATTTATAATATCAATTATGTTAATATTTCATTAATAAGGTAATTACTGCATTATCATTGTTTCATAAATAAATTAAATAATTTAATATCTAAAAATTATAAATAAAATACCATTATGTAGGAAATATTTTTATCTTTCTAATGAATATTTATAGATGAATTTATCTTATGTATAACCCTATATTAAAAAATGTATTTACTAAACTTTGTTTTTAACTGTTTTTACTCTTCTTTAAATAAAATAATAATAAGTGTCATAATCTAATCCAAGTGGACCTAAAGGGTAATTTTTTTACTAAGGTTGTTTTTGGTCGAATTACACTTATCCAATAGAATAAGGACTTGTGGTAGGGTAATAATAATATAATTTATACCCTTAATTACCCTATTTACTTTTAAGTATGGTAAATTAAAGGAAAAGGTTACTATTAATCAAAAATTATTTTTATCTTTTTGAACCACATTTTACTCCTTGATATTAACTGTGTCTCTCGGATTTTTGAAATTCCAGTCACATAAGCAGTAAAATTATGTTTTATGTAGATTTTCAAATTTCCTAGTAGGTGGGTAAAAGATGATGAAAAGTTCAATAAGATTTTTATATACATAAAATTATTATAAAATGACTCAAATGAATTAAATTGAACATATATAGGTATTATGTATCAATTTTGACCTAAAATAAATTTAAATAAAATAAATAATTATTTAAATAAAAAGTTGGTTTTTAAATAATAACCTAGTGGTTTCTCTATTTATCATAAATTTAATGTTTTCAGAAAAACACCAAAAATTCACCCTCGGCTAATTTCGATATTCTGATTCAAAAAATGAAGACCATTTTGAATGATAAAATTTATATAATTTCAAATGGTGGGTATTACTATTCATAACGATTACTTAATAATAAGATTATAATAATATATCGTTTAGTGAAACTTGGTATTGAGTACTACACACGCTATTGAAAAAGGTCTTGATTGCGTGTAATGCAAGCCAAGTCAGGGCTTCGTGTAGTGAATGCTTCGTTTGGTGTTGTGTATAACATAATCCAAAGTTATATCATTTATACATTAAAAAATCTATACTTAATATTGTGTAAAATAATTTCCACAAGATGAACATTAAATTGTGTATAACACAAGCCAAGAATAGTGTTGTGTATACTGCAAGCTAATACGGTGTTGCGTATAGTACAAGATAATCTTGGTGTAGTGTATAATAGAATAAATAGAAGAAATTAAATATAATATATCTCATAACATCTCGGGGCGTTACATTCTACCCCTCCTAAAATGACTTTCTCCATCGAAATTCATCAGGGTTATAAATCGTTTACTACATTAATGTTTCATTCATTGAAACCCACATAGTTAAAAGGAATACTAAATAATCTTTTTAAAAAGGAAATTTAGAAACAAAATGGATACCCAAAGTAACAAATCACTTGGCTTCCCACATAGGAGTATATAGGTAAAAATATGGTTATGGAAGGGAAATATAACCGTCACGTTCTGATGGAGAGTGGTAGAGAACATGGTAATGAAAAAGCCAACAATAATAAAGACATAAATTTGTGATGATTTATGGTACCATCTGATTCATCAAATATAAGGACACTAGGACAACATTTTTTTTCAAGATCATTTCCCTAAATTAGATGAAATTTTTAATTTCAATAAAAACATTCATGATTTTCGTACAATCTTACTATTGTTTGTTCCTTGAACAATTTCCCCTTCATCTCTTAAAGAAATGAAGTTGAATTTGTCTTCTATGAAATGTTAGTAGATCATGGTATAAAATGATAGGTCATTCCATCTATGTCAAACAAAAGGGTAACAAAATTTATTAAACATACATAAGTCCATCTATAGTGAGAGTAATCATATATGGTTCCTAAAATGGACTTATACTTTATATATCATACTACCTAATATAATAAAACTAGTTTCTTCTAACCAGGGACTTCCTGTAGACCAGCGGTAGGTGATAAAGGCCTGTCGCACTTAGGTTGTGGGTTCGATTCCCACAGCCTTGCCAAATGCGATGGGTTGTCGCCCGTCCTACATCTTGTCCTTTTTCTAAAACTACATTATTATAACATTCCATAAATATTATCAAAAAAGTTCTCGCCTTAAACACCACTAAATTATGTTCATCATAATCCATTATAATATATAGGCTTATCCAAAATACTTATGTCCAATCTCATATTATAAAGAAAACAATTACTAGAAATGTAATCTTTCAAGCATGTGAATACCATCATTTATCCCCCATATATCACATGATATATCTTGTTGGTGAAATTAAAAACATGTGAATACCTTAATCATGTATTCTCTTGAAAAATGAATACCCATTGAACCTTAGTTAAAGCATGAATGCTGTCAAAATTGAACACATTCCACATACCAAAATCCCAAAAAAATTATATACTCAATCCCTGATATAACATTTTCCATATATCAGTCATGATCTCATTTTATTTTTTAATTATCCCTTTATTTGGCACATATCATCATCTTTCAAAATTATTTCAATCACTTTTCATGGTTACCGGTACCATATAATTATTGAAACCAATACATAGATATTTCAAAATTCCACGATAACATAAATGAGATTCCATGATACTATATTGAAATCCATTTACATAAACACTTAATCATTACACAACATCGTTGTCATACTCAACATCACAAATAGGGATCGCATGTGACATCCCTTTATCCTTTTCCTTCAGAGGTTTCTCACGTTGATCATCATTAACCATTGGATAGGTCATTTATTAGTATAATGCCCTATTTCCTTGAACTTGAATCATTGATGTGTTGGTGGTGCGTTCTCTATAGTCTTTTAAATATTCACATCATTAGCAACCCTTTTTCCATTACTTCGACACTCAACTGCTCGATGAACTTCTTTTCCACATTTAAAACATTTTCTAGTCCCTTTAAGATAATCTCCACCATGCTTCTTTCCACACATAGATCATAAAGAAACAATCATCTTCTTTTCACCATTATTCTATGATTTCTCCTTGAACACCATCTTTTGTTTCATGTCAAAACCATGAGATGGATATGTAACACCAACTTCCATTTCTACCTTGATAGCACAATTCACAATTTCTTCATAGCTACTAAAGTCTCTTATAGCTAATGCCCTTTGAAGACTTGGTTTTAAACCACTGAAGAATTTATCAACTTTACATTCTAGTTGGATGATAAATCCACATGTATAGATTGCAATCCTTGTAAAATTAACTTCTTATATACCAATATATTCATCATCCTTTTTCTTAATCTCAAGGAAATCCTTTTACATCTTTTTTCAATGAATACGAGGGATGTACTTATTGAAAAATAAGTTCTTGAAATCATCCCATTCAATATATTCAATTTCATCTCTGGGCCTCGTATTCTTAATTAGAGTCCATAATTGATCTGCATCACCTTATAAATGCTAAACACCAGAATGAAATTTTCATGTTCCGAACAACGATGTATGGAAAATATCTTTTCAATGGTATGAATCCATTGTTCAGCAACAACTGGATCAAGAGACCCACTGAAAGAAGGTGTACGTTGCCTCATGAAGGACTCAATAGAATATTGTCCCCTTCTTTGTTCATTTGGAAGTCCATAATGATTCATAGCTTGTGTAAGTTTAGCAATAAGATTCTGCACTCCATCTCCCATAACATTTGTTTGTTCAATGGGAAAATCATTGCATTGTCCATTACAATTATCAACATGGTTCATTCGGGTTTCATCCATCGTCTAAAACCCAAAAAGAATAGTGTGAGAGGAAAAAATCATTCTATAGAAAACAATATAATAAATGTGGAGTAATTTCAATATATAACATATTAGGGTTAATTTTAATATTGTTACCATAATTCTTGGACTATAACATATAAATATACTTAAACTTATGGAAATCACTAGACAAACCATATAAATATATCTAGGGAACTCAGTAATGTTTTCGCATCATAGTTTCCTAAGGTTAACTAAACATTACATCTAATACAAACTGTTGAGACCCAAAGCTTGACGTACATAGGCATTACATTAATTTTGCGGAATACATAATACATAATGAGAACCAACAATTAAGGATCGTAATAGTTTAGTGTCTTTGGAAACTAGGAACATAATATTCTAATCATGGAGAATGATCGTAAACATCTCCCACAAAGATCATCCCCTTTTTGTTTTCTTACCTAAAACCTTTCTTTGAATCCTAGGGAAAAGAAAACAAATAAAAGGGTGAGCTCAAATTCTCAGTAAGGGTAATCTTGGAGAAAATAAAACAAATCATATACATTTGAACTTAAAAACATGAACATAATTTTCAAACATCAAGATCTTGAGAAATGACAGAAAACATGTCAGTACATAAGAAAAAGATCATAATGTAAATCAATCATGATAAACTAGCATGGGAATAAAACATGTAACTGTGGAAACCACTAATGACATGTTATGATTTCCATAGTATCCAAGGCATTGCTTCAAAAACCATCATAGTGGACAAAGACCCTTTCTGAATCGAGTTCACTCCCCATTCCAGTCCTGTATCACTGAACCAGATTAACTTACCACTCCAGCCATGTCTATATCATGAGATATATATATCTTTACCCAATTCAATGGAGGGAGATATATTTCCCACCCATCTCATAATAAAATCAATATTTCTATGCCACAAAATCATAAATCATACATCATAGCATAACTGATGTAATAGAATGGGATTCTTAAACATCATGCCATCATAACATAATCCACATAGAAAATGTATATTAGTTCATCATAAGAAAAATAAAACCATGTAAATGATGGATAAATTATACTTAAAACATAAAAATATTAAATATTGTCATTTTATATGGAAAATAGTTTTTATAAAACATTAGAAATGAATTATTGAGGAAAATATCCTTTCTTCTTCAAAAACAATTTTTTTCACAAAATTCCAATAAATTTTAAAAGAAAAGGGTGTTGTTCATAATAAGCCTGTAATATTGTAGAGGAATATTCATGAAAATGTGGATTTATGAAACCGTAAAAATCTGTTCATTCCATATAAGTTAAAAATAACATTCTCCTTGTACTTTTGTCGGAATAGTCAAAAAGGTTCTCGTGTGGTAAAAAAGTAACATTCCTTCCATAACATGTGGTAAAATTAAAAAATGGGTAAAATGGAAATTAAACATACCTGAATTTTTTTTACAAAACATGGACATGGATGATAACAAAATCCCCAGTAAATAAAAACGAATAAACAATCTCGGATAAGAGGGAGATTGGAATAGTTATCCCTTACCGTTGGACTGAATTGATTCATACGTTTCTGAATCTCATTTATAATGATTTAAATAATTTCATTGACTTATTACGGAATCATATTCATTGTTATGATATCATATATGGTTCACTTTGATCTTTATATTACACGTTCTTTTGTAAATTCAATGTCAAAGGAGGGTTTTGGGTAAAATCATTTCATTTATCGTATGTGTTTTGACATGTTGTTCTTGATATTATTACTTATATCATGATTTACATAATTATAGAATGTAAAACAATATATATATATATAATATATTCAGTTTATAAATATATATTATAGATCGATAATTGGAATGAAACTCACCGTTCATGTAGATGATAGGCTGTGTGTACGCATCAACGCTGTTTTCATTTCCTTATTGAATTAAATGGAATTATGTAAATGTAAAAAATATGTACATAAATATAGTATCATTATTTGTAATTTCATTCATTATTATTTATTATATATACTTTATAATCAAACATTAATGGTTAATCATGGAAAATGAATCTCATCACATTCGTGGAGACGGTAGTCCGTACGTACGCACGGGCGATGATATCATTCCCATGATCATGGAATTGTATTGAAGTGTTTTAATAATATTTCAGAATAAATATCACATTACAATAATCATATATAGTTATTTATTTACACCATTATACCCATCCATGTAAGGTGGTGGCGGAAAACAGATTACACCACGGCGTGGAGATGATATTCTGTACGTACGCACGCGTGATGATTTCGTTTTCCCTAGGATGGATAGAAGATGAAATTGGATTGTTTCATATTTATAAAAACAAATAATTATATTATTGATACTTATGTTATTAATTTATAATGAAGGAAATAAAGAAGAATAAGGATAAGATGAAATAAAATGGAAAGAATCAGTAAAGGATATTACCTCTTCTTTGATGCGCCTCTTCTTAACGTCCCCTTAAGGCACTAGGGTTGGACTTTTGAGAAGACCAGAACATATATACTTTTTCTAGGAGAAAATTAGAAGTGAAATGGGAAATTGTTGGCCTAGCTTCTAGGCTCAAAAGTGAGTGAAGAGAAGAGGGAAGGGGTGCCCTTTTATAAGGGAGGAGAGGGGCACCTTAGAAAAAACATAAAATATTATTTTATTATGAAGTCATGTTTGTTTTTTAATAGCTAAAAATTGATTTATTTTGATTATAAGGTGGTTATGAGTCTAAGGCCTCTCAAACAATATATTTTAGGCAATTTTAGGTTAATATTTTAACCTTATCATTTTATTTAACTCTAACTTAAATAATTTTACTTTTACCGTGTCTTCTTGTTTTCTTACTCTATATGGTTTATAAACATACTATAACAAGCCAAAAAAACCCAACGTTTTTCATTATTAATATATATAACCTTATCTAAGTCATATTTCCGAACCTTAGATTTTTAGGAACAAAATAACAGTTAATAATATATTATTTGTTTTAAAAGCTATTTTATGTCAATTTTGACAATATTTGGTAATTTATTTTTTTGAAAATCATAACAGCATGATTAGTTAGAAAAAATTTAATTATATCAATATTAACATGTCATATTAACCTATTAAATTAGTGTAATTCATAAAAATTCTCAAATTATATTTATTTATGTATTTATAATATCAATTATGTTAATATTTCATTAATACGGTAATTAATGCATCATCATTGTGTCATAAATAAATTAAAATATTTAATGTCTAAAAATAATAAATAAAATACCATCATATAGGAAATATTTTTATCTTTATAATGAATATTTATAGTCCAATTTATCTTATGTATAACCCTATATTAAATATTTTTAGTTATTAAACATTGTTTTTAACTCTTTTAACTCTTCTTTAAATAAAATAATAATAAATGTTCTAATCCTAAACAGGTGGACCTAAAGGGAAATATATTATTCCTAATGTTTTTTTGGTCGAATTACACTTATCCAATAGAATTATGACATGCGTTAGTGTAAAAATTATTTAATTTTTACCCTTAATTACCCTATTTACATTTAACTGTGGTAAATAAAAGTAAAAAGATTCTATTCACCAAAAATTATTTTTAACTTATTGAACCACATTTACTCCTTGATATTAATTAAGTCTCTCAGATTTTCTAAATTCCATTCAGAGAATTGGTAAAATTAAATTTTATGTAGATTTTCAAATTCTCCTATGAGGTGGGTAAAAGATGGTGAAAAGTTCAATAAAATTTTTATATATCTAAAATTATTATTAAATTACTCAAATAAATTACATTGAACATATATAGGTATTATGTATCAATTTTTTGTTAAAATAAATTTAAATAAAATAAATTATTATTAAAATAAAATGTTGGTTTTTAAATACTAACCAAGTGTTTTCATTATTCATCAAAAATTGAATGTTTTCAAAAAAATTCCAACAATTCCCCCTAGGCTAATTTTGATATTCCTAATCCAAAAATGAAGTGCATTTTGAATGATAAAATTTATAAAATTTCAAAAATTGGGAATTTCTATTCATAACGGCTAGTTCATAAAAATATTATAATAATATCCCGTTTAGTGAAACATGGTATTGCATACTACACACGCTTTCGAAGAAGGTATTGATTGCGTGTAATACAATTCAAGTTAGGGCTGGGGGTAGTGAAAGATCCATTTGGTGTTGCGTATAAAATAATCAAATGTTATTTCATTTATACATTAAAAAAAATCTATACTTAATGTTGCGTAAAATAATTTCCATCAAATGAACTTGATATTGTGTGTAACAGGAGATAAGAATAGTGTTGTGTATACTGCAAGATAATACGGTGTTGTGTATAGTACTATCTAATCTTGTTGTAGTGTATAATAGAAGACATCAAAGAAAATAAAAATAATTAATCTCATTAAATCTTGTGGTGTTACATATATCTTTGTGGATACATGTTATTTACATTACATCTATCATGGAATTGAATGGGATGAAGACTTGGAGGAAACCTTAGGTTAGGGGAGTAGTGAGGTTAGGCGTCATTGGCATGTCGGGATGCTGGAGTACTGTTACATCTTAATGATCTCTATTAAGAGGTTTTATTAAGGGAGCATAAGCCCAATGTAACCAACATCGAATGTGGGGAATTATATTCCAGATGCATGTACATGGGGCTTTCCTCAACATACACTATTTAACCCTGGGTATACCGAGAGTTTAACATCAAGCGATGATGGACCAGACTAATCGGAACACTGATGCAAGTGGATCTTATGGGTACAATCCAAGAGGGGAGCCCCAAGAGAGTTTTCAGAATAGATGTGTCAGAACTCCCAATAACGACAAACCCTTGATGGTGTGTCCCACAAAGGTGAATATTTCACACCATTAAGGCTGATTTAGATGTCACAAAGGGAATATCAGATAGGGGGATGGTCCCACAAAATGGAGACACCAATTTTTATCAATGGATGGGGTTGAACATCGTGGTGGCTTCCTACAAACTCTATATGGAAGACTGGGATCAAAATCCATGTAGTTCGATAGGGTGAATCATGGGATCAAAGTGTACACAAAGGAAAAACGACCCAAAGACAAGTTTGGGATTATTCATAGTTAGCAGACCAAGTGATATAGAGAGAAATGAGATGAACAATGATTAGAAATGGTTAGCTTCCTAAACGGTTGGAATTATTTCACCATGATGTGACGGCCTAGGTAACCTTATGATTGATATGGATAATGTTACTAAGGGTGGAATGAATAAGGATAGAACTGAAAACTAGTGTGTAGGGGACTCTATTGGTCATGAACCTCGAATATGTTTCTCAGGCATACCAATGGTATGTAATCAAAGTCTAAATAGTTATGGAAATGGGATGATGAGTAACTTGACGAGGAAGTTCATGAGAATGGATGCATGGATGAGGGCCCAAAGGTAATAGAAACAATGGGATCAGTCATGATCATCATGAAACACAAATGATCATGGGTGAGACTAGGATGGGACATGGGTAATGGTCTTGATCAACAAAGAGGCTTCCTATGTGACCCCATGGCAGGGTATCGAAGTCCATAAAGTTCAATATGGGGCTTGGAATCAATGTGTACATAAAGGAAACCATCCCTAAGAAAATATGGGTTTTATGTAGGGTTAGAAACCCATCACCGGAGGGGGACTCTTAGTAGGGGGGGTATGGATTGAGTGTGGGGAATAAGCACTGTGATGGCCCGAGAACTGTTTTGACAGCAATAAGTGATAATGAAGGATGTGGGTCCCAATAATTGTGACACTAAGGTATACCAGTATTTGGAGTTATACCACAGGGAGGCTTCCTACTTACCATGTATAGCAGATAGGTATCAAAACCCTTGTAGTTCAAAAGGATACTGTTTAATGTCATTTAAGATGAACAATACAAATAATATAATTTCGGGTGGGAAAAGGTTGAACTGATGTGAAGTGATTTGTACAGATGGGTAATTGGAATTAACCTTGCTGATTCTTCCAACAGTACATGCTTAGAAAAGGAACGTATCATATTCCACAAAGTTTAGTATGGAGGGGAATATGTCTTACACACAAAGTTGTCTCATACAGGACTTCATGGTCAATGATTACTCTATGCCCAAATGATTTTTCCTCGGAGTGAGAAAAAATATGCAACAAATTCATGAAGATTACATCCCAAAAGGGTCATCCGTGAGTAAGGGAGAATGTCTTAAGCATGGTTAGGGGATCATAGAGGAAACATGTGCTTACTCTGAGAGTTTATAATGAGTAAGAGTTCAAATTTATGTAGAGGATACAGTCACCGTAAATGGATCACCTTGTCATGTTTGGTTAGGGTATTGGTAGAAAATTCGCGATTTATTCATGGTGACAAGGCGTAGAGGAATAGGGGACTGAGAGGGCTCTGGTGACCATATCTTTCATGGTCATCTCATGGTCTGACACTTATAAGGTGATCACAGTATAAAATCATGTATGATGGACACGGGTTCTTGGAATTTTAATGTCTTACAAATTATATGATTATGATTCACTCCTCACCCATAGGTCATACATAACTGGCGCATGTAAATCATTGTTGAAGGTAAGGCACCAACAATGTTTTGTCAGGACGGGGTTGTGGAGAGATCCATTGAAGGGCCTATGTTATCATGGGTACGTGAATAAGAAATATACGTTAGCGTGTGTATGTAATAAAGAATGAGGTAGGGAAACAATACATGAAGAACTGCCCAGGGGTCTTTGAAATCTGTTCAAACCGGCTTGGAGGGATACAATGAAGATAGATTCGAGAAGCTTGAGGCCTCACATAGAGGGTATTTTCATGTATCAGGGGATATCAAAGGATATGGGTTTGTAAATCAAATGGATTCTTATATATTAGGGGATCACAGAGCATTGGTCTTTTCTGAGTAGTTTCGATCACATACTACAGGGCTTCGCAGGGCATAGGACCTCACAGAGCATATGAATTTTCACAGGATAGTACTTTGTGAGGCATTGTGGCCCTTCCTAATCATGGCGTTCACTTGTTCATAGAGGGTGAAACATGAAACCAAGGTTCTTTATGAAGTCCTGTGTACTTGAAGTGGTCTCCTTCCTTTATGATGGCCCATAGTATTTATAAGGGAATCCCTCTTTTAAGATGGGGTAGAGTTGAGAAATGGGATTAGGGTTTCACAATTCTCAAGTACATTTGATGATTCATTTTATTATATGGTATGTAGAGAAATGAATACATTTTGATATGGTAATTTTCAATGATAATGGTCAGCATCTTGATACATTAGAGTGGGGGATCCTTGTATTTATAGGAACCGGGGGGACTCAATGGGAAAAGGATTCAATGTGAATAAATTCAATCTTCTCAACTGGAGGCAGAATTGTCCATGTATCACAAAATCCTAGAGCTGACCGTCACTCCCTCCGAAATGGTTATAGAATATTATCGCTTCCCTAAATTTCCTCAAATTCATAGAGGCAACCATAAATCCCTATATGGTTTTCACATAGGGTTCTATATTCCCTTAATTTAATCACAGTCATGGAGGTTAACGTTATTTTAATCTACTACAGTAGTAGATAACTTGGTTGCTTTGTGCCGAGAATGGTGATGGAGGAATTTCGGGAGTTTATTCATAATGTATCCCCTTTTAATATTATTATTTTTCATATATTATTATTATAATTTTTTTTAGGGAATGTATTTTTGCACCAATAAATGAACCCCCCCCCCCACAGATTGGGAGCCAAGGAGGAAATAATGATAGTGTTCTGTGGGTAGAGTGTCACAATTTAGGCCAGTCACTTAGTGGGATTGAGAAGTTAGATCATGATGCATGTATGTGTATCGCGGGTAGAGAACTCCCCAAAGAACGCCGCATCCAGGATCTCCGTGAAGCTCAGGGGGTCCTCCCTTATAAATAGATGGGGACTAACCTTCTTTTTTCTGTGCATGTCTCTTCACATCTTTGTTGGAGATCTCAAATTGTTTATGCTATACATTGTCCACTAACATTATTTGCGTATTGTATTTCACATACCAATGCATCAACAATGCTAAAAATTGATTTGGTGCACCATGATCAATGGAAATGTTGTGATGCACAGTGATTCCTTAGAATCTACAACCGCACGCCTCGCAAGTCGAGTTTATAAATGAGCTATGCAGCAGGACACTGTGACTGAGCTCTGTCACTGAGTTCTGCAAACGAGCTCTGCAGGAAATGTCTATGAAAAGTATGGAAAATGACAAAAAATATTAGTTTGTAATGTTCATCCAAGGAGTCTCTTGTGAGGTCACCAAAGATGCTACCAGAAGAGAAGAGATATGGAATAATATGGGCATTAGGGAATATGTGTGATGCCACTCCGATCATGAGTCCCTGGGGGAGCTAGTGAAAAAAATCTATAAGTATTATCCACAATGTAAGAGAAATCCATTGTAACAATTTTTTCTAAGGGATGGTGCCTTTTCCCATGAGGCATGTAGGGAAGAGCAAGATTACTAGGTCAGGAGTACACCATGCCAGTGCCAGTTGTTCATGGTGACTGCTGATCATACATGGAAGAATCATGCGAATGTTCATTGTGTCTTCCTAAAAACCATGTTAATTAAATTAATTTGAAATAATTGAATCCTGAGGTATCTCCCTCACTGTACCATACCAATCAGAAGATAACTTTGGGGAACCCAGGAAGATGGTGGATTGACTATTAGGACCTACGCCAATACAGCAATGTCACATGGTACATGGAACTGTATTACTGGGTGTGTGCTTCCTACAAGGAATTTAGTTTGTATGTGAATAGAGTAGGAACCTATGAAGCTATGTGGGACACCATATTCCACATTTTCTAGTCTAAACAGATGAAGTAAGAGTTTTTTGAGAATCTGTGCGTCGAGGACCAACACTTCTCATCTTTACCATGGGAAGGATGGCATCATTCTCTAGGATCTTCATATGATCTTAGGAATTCTAATTATAGGGGAGTTTTATGAAAACATCATCCCTACTGTTAACACATGATAAAATACACTTTAATGTCATTAAAAGAAAAAGTGATTATTGATCTTGTGCTAGGTGAGGAGAAGCAAACAATGATGGACATCCATTTCATGTTTTGGTTTGTGCATTTCATAAACCTGCCTCCAAAGCATTCCACTGGGGGGATGTGAATCCCATGAATCTACCAATCAGGCCTCCCACATATCCAAAGGCATCCCGGCATAGTAAAGTGAATTCCTATTGAGAAATACTAGAGGACATCAAATGGATGGTATGGCGGTTTGGTTTCAACACTGAGCAGTAAACAGTGGTTAGGACCGATGTGTCTATCTCTGCACATATATACGATAGGATGCTGCCAATCTGGAAAACAAATATGGATGTGTGACCAATAATAGTCATTAATTAATCCATGGTTTTGAAGAGGTATCATTTCAACATAGGGATTCGTGTGCCTACCAATCTATACATGGTGTTTTGGCACATCAGAAAGGGAATGAAACCACTAAGGATGATGAGACCACTCCGTTTATTTTATGCATGGATAGTATAACATATGCGCGTCTATTAATATTTTAACACTTTTTCTTTTCCTGAATTAGACATCAAAATATCCATCCAAAATGTAGTGGGTGGGATTTCTATCCGAGATTACTCCACCACTAGTGTTGCACAATGTATGGAAGGAAGATGAATTCAAGTACATCCATTTGTCAATCCAATATGCATATCAACAGAAGACACCCATGGAAATATGGAGCATCAGTCTTATCTCCTAGCCTTTGGGGTGGAGTTTTAGTGGCATTGGTAAACTGTATTCCTTTATATGAGTCATACAACTCAAAATTCATTGTGAGGCAGTTCTGGTGCATGAAATGGTTGAACATAAAATTATACCTAGTAGTATAACATGAGGATATGTGATGTGTGATGAGGAATATTTGGCACGTGTTACCACATGAGGTTAAAAAAATTCTGAATGAATTTCTGGACCCACTACTGCCTATGGGTAGGTTAAGGAATATGCGATGAGTCGGGAAGCATCCTACCCAGGGGAGATAGTGAAGTGAATGAATGAATATTATAGTGAAGGTGTCCCCCCTCAACCTTGGGTTCGGGGTCAGAAAAAGGAAATAACATGCTATGGTGGTGGATCCATTTCACATCTCAGTGGCAGGGATGTGGCAGGTATAGTGATCCTAGGTTTTTCACTAAGTTGAGGGAATGAAGTAGTGATAGAGTAGGATTACCTAGCTGATCAGGGACAAAGGAGAAGAATTTCACCCATATATATCCATAGGTTACCCAACGAGAATCCAGGGAAGTTGTGGTTCCATATATATATATCTGTATGGATCCTATCTTTTAGAAGTCTTTGGATAGTTTGGATGTTAGAAAAAAATTTCCCTATTCGTCCCAGACATGGGATCACATCAATCATCATGGGATTGATCTATCAGAGATTGGACATTCTGAGGCTAACATTCTAGTGTCTTTGGAAGAAGGGGAAAAATACATCTCCATGTTTGAGGACATCGTGCATTCTCAAGGTAATTAATGTCCAATGAAGGACTGGGTGAAAGTACTACTATATCCAACTATTCCACCACAACTGTATAGAACAAATATGTGGGATCACATACCTTTACATGAAGAATATGACGGGTCCTATTAGGGAGAAGATCATGAATTGGTGATCCCTTTGGAGAAATGTGAGGTTGCATCCTCAGAGCTGGATGAGATTTTCGAAACCCATCAGGTTTGTTCTAAACAATTCTACTGTGGAACCTACACAGATTGTACATGTTTTATGAAAAATATTTGTTCTGTGATGGAGAGCATAATTCCTAATATTTCATTTCATATGATGAGGATTTTAGCCTGCGAACATGTTCCTGGGACCATGGTCATTGCAGAATCTATCATGGCTGCGAAAAACAGGGTGGTTCTCTATGAGTCTTTAGAGTTCCTAACCTTATATGGGTGGCCAAATCATGAGATTCCAACAGCATATCTTCAAGATATAGACCCATTGTTTGACCTATGTATGTCATGTACATTGTAGGATTCATAACATGTATCATGTTGAGCTCATCCCACTGACATTGTAGTTATATATGAACAATTTAGAAAATGGTGTGGGCTATACAGGAGTGGATGGTTGGAAACCCTAACACTGCTTTCCCGAGGGGAATCTTGTTGTCGAGGTACAAATCATAGAAGTTGTGTATGTGGGTGTGGTTACCGGTGAGACTAAACCAGACTGAATCGATGTTGAATCTAGTGATAGTGACCTACCACATGATTTGAAACCCAATGTCCCTGACAGGATAATAGATGAAGATCCTACCTCCAAACTTCTAGAGAGCTTCCTAGAATACAAACCTGCCGACTAAAAGAGTGGGATGAGGTAGCTTTTTATGAATAGGATTTCAAGTACATCTACATCTAGTAATGAAATTTATCAATTTCTACATCAATAAAACCCCATTATTAGAGCGGGTTATCTAGTTGGGTATACTTTTCTCAAGGTTACACATATTATGTCCTTATGTAGTATAATCCTTATTCTCTGACATGGTCATTCAGGATTACCTAAATGAGAGGGTTCGGGTGTATGCGTATAGACTATGTGTAGGATATAAGTAGAGGATTGAATTTAATGTCATGAAGAATCTTGATGTTTTATTGGACATCATGCACATATGACTATAGATATATAGTTGATCCTCCTTCATCGATACCCAAACATGGTTCAAATCAAAATTACAGACACAACTGAAAATAGTAGAGCAGAAAAATAGTAAATATTCCAATTAAATGGCTGAAATATGAGTCAAAAGGGATCATGAACTGATCAGTGATAATTAACATCACATCATATCCAATGAGGAAGAGAGGGAGCTTGGAAGATGAGATAAAATTATGGAGTCCACACACCAAGGAGTGGTGGAGTTGGAACACTCTATTCAGGAGGTCAATCCATCAATTGGAGGGTCCAATCCATGGTTGATGTAATTTTCATGTACATAGAAACATATAATAGGGATTGATTGTTTAATTTATATGCATCCATTGAAATATTTTTTTATTTTTAATTTAATTAGATAATCTCAATAAAATCTTCTGAAATAACCTGTGATCAATGCCTAAGATCACATGGGTCTTTTCTTATTTGAGAAACAAGAGATTTATTTATAATGATTAACATTTTGTATGAGAGTGTCAGCCAATTTTTTTGCACTCAGGACTCTAACAGACGTCCGGTATATTTGTGACCAATAGAGGGGTTGAAAATGGAGAATAAGGTTCTCAAAGAACCTAAATAATATTTCCCATCTCACACATAGACATCTGTGTGATAATTACAATTAAATTAGTATTTATATAAACAAAAGTGAATGTGTAGTGTGAATCTGGATACTCACATCTTGAAACATTGTGAGAGGAGGTATGAAGATGAATGATAGATTTTGACTGAATTCAAAACAATGTATCCAAATCTGGTTAGCCAGAAATTGGGACCTTCAAATGAGGGCCTTCCACTGACTGTATTCGAAAAAGCAGGCCCTAACTTGAAATATTTCCAGATTTCATTAGGAAAATTGTCCCTAAATGGTAGGATAGAAAAATGATTGGACATCTATACTGTATGAGGGTTCAATCAGATTTGATAGAGGGTGAGTGTAAGAACACAGATCTTCTTTTCAAGTTTGTTATTTCATTTTTAGGCGTTTTTAGAAAAAGATGAAATTCTAGAAATTGTCTATGTACATTCCTTGTACTTTATGAGTACACGCCCTGTACTTATTTGTCATTAGAGGTTGTGTGTTGGCTGTGTAGTAGCCACACACAAGGCCGTTTTGGAGTGACATGGAGGGTGCTTAATGTGGAGTACGGAAACGACCAGTACACACCCAGTACTTAAAAATTACACACCATACACTTTCTCTCTTTTTCATTAAACCCACATTGGTCGTGTCTAACAAAAAAACACTCTTCTTTTAGGTCTTGTTCAACCGAGAGCTCTGTACGGCCGCAGATCATTGAAAAACCCTCGAGCGTGCGTCTGTCCTCCGAATCAAACATCATCTGTTGCATTGGAACCAAATCAGTTATTTCTCTCTTCTCCTAGATATCCATCTGTTGATTTCTCATTTCTCGTGAGATATCATGGTTGAATTTTTTAGATTTTTTAGTAGATATTTGACGTTCTATGGAGATTTAATCTTCGAGTTATACTTATATAGATCTCTTAACTCCAATGTAGGTGGTTTGTGCCTTTACGTTGAATATCATTGAGTATTATGTTTAATTTTTCTCAATACCCATGAACAGTATATCGCACATTGACTGTTTTACCCCTATTGTTTACCTACCATAAATGTATGCCATGTAGAGGTTGTTGGGATATGAGTAATGTGTTTTCCATTAGTTTGATGTATTTTTCACACACATGTTTTGCTTACGACCATTTGGTCCTGCTTTGCCTTTGGATACCTTACCTGTTTTCCCATGCCTAGTGTTGTCGGGTGGAGAGTTTTTATCCTGACATGATTTATATGTTGTAGACTAGTTATCCAAGTATTTATATAGGTTTACTTTGGCCATATTTATTTTCTATGCTCATTGAACAACACAGGGCCGTGAGAACCTGGTGTAGTAGAATATAAGTGGAATTTACCAAGTGAGCTTCCTTATAGAGTCCTTGAGCACTTTGGGCTATACGGGAAATTGACCGAGTGAGATTCCTTATAGGGTCTTTTATGGCTTTAGATTATAAGGGGAATTGAATAAATGAGCTTCCATAGAGATTCATTGAATTATTTTTAACTACTTTAGAATATATGGGGAATTAACAGTGAGTTCTTTTTCAAAGATTCTATGAATGATAAGGTCTATAAGTGGAATTGACCGAGTCAGATTCCTTCGAGAGTACTTGAACTTGGGGATATAAGGGGAATTGATAGTGAGTGCTTCCTTAGAGTGTTCTTAACATTCTTAGAATAAACGAGGAATTGACTATGTGTGCATCCTCTGAAAGTCTGTATATTATTTTATACTGAACTTGAGGGGTTAGGTCAAGTGTACTACCCAGAGGGTTGCTTGCACTTGTTAAGTAGGACATGAGGGGATGGCTATGAGTACTTCTAGAGGGTTTCATGTTTTTGTTTTGATGTTGATTAGCGATATATTAATGTTTAACTATGGATTGTTTCTTACTGAGGAAAATATCCTTTTTTGTACTACCCTTGGAAAAAAATATAATTAAAAATCGATTTTGAAGTCATTATCTTTATAAAATATCCTTTTAGACATGAGATGTAAGCAATAATGAAATTATGCAGTGTTAATCTATACATGTTAGAAGGGAACGAAGAACATTTCTTTTCACTGTAATATGGTTTGAAAATTCCATGTGGGAAAATCTACTATAAGATTCAACAGAATTTTTTTTTCAAAAGAAACAAAGGGTTAAAATTTATTCATCAAATCATATTAAAAAAAAGTAAAATTATTAATAAAACTGGTTTTTATAAGAAGAATAATTCTCTGAATAAGGGTGAAATAATTTTGGGTTTTCATAAAAACATTTTCTGGATCATTTTTAGTACAAATAATGCAAAAATGGCACGAATAATGGAAAACGTAATTAATAACAAGGGGAGTGTAAAATTAAAGGGTTTATAGAACAATGTGTATATAATTTATTCGAATGGAAATACCGTTGAATGATCATTAAAATTATTATTGAGTTAAATAATCTTTAAACAATCCAATGATTCATATACAACTTTTAAAAATTTTAAATCATAATCCTCATGATGTATTGACATTAAATGAAAATTTAAATTTCCATCAATATGAAATGTGTCAGAACCCCCTGCAAATAATTTTCACCCCATTAATGTTATATATGTGATAAAAATTATAGTAATTACTATATTAGACCTCTTCTAGGCCCCAGGATGGTGACTAGCACACAGGGTATAGTAAACCCACATATGGGAGGCATTACACTCTAAGAGAACACCTGATAAAGAGATTGATATTATAGAAACGAAAAAAATACTTCTCGTACTACTGTATAAAAGGAATCCCATATACACATATTTATATCAATTTAGAACTACTATAACTGAAAGGGAAAAATTCAGGGGCCAAAAAATGTAAAATAACAGCGACCACGAATCCTGAACAACTCCTGCAAAACCAACAGGCTCGTCGTAACCATCCTGATCTCCAAATATATCTATGTAACATAAAAAATTTATATAAAAGAGGGTGAGTATAATAGTATACTAAACAGGATCCTCCCCTGTGCTACTTGTGAAAAGGTAAAAAAATCATGCTAAGTCACGATGAACAACAAGTGAAACAAACTCATCACCTAAATTGGTATAGTTAGTTCCCAACCTCTCCATGGATACTCTAACCAAGTATCAAATACAAGAGTATATAATATAAAAATTAATCCCAAGGGAACCCCAGTACAACATCTCAAATGGTTATCCACTTTTTTCCCAATGTTGCATGTCCTTAGAATAATTCTTCAAAAAGATTGAAATGAAGACACATTGTTGAGAAAAACAATAAGCACCTCATGCAACACAATGGATTTCCCGCAGAAACCTAGGTGAAGTACCACACCATCAAACCAACCAAAATTATCATGGTAGATTCTATGAGCCACCCCAACATGCATAACATGTATCATACATTGAGTATTTTACATCAACGCATTACATCCCATGCACTGAGTAAGGAAACTCAATCCATCACAACCTATAAACAATATACTTATAGTAGAACATTGGAAACTATATCCATAATATATGTATGTGAAGTAACGACAAACAATTACGGCCATCTACACATGTATATGGGGAAAAATAACTTTAATGCATACCTAAACATGTAACTTCCGAGAGAATAGAATGTGACCAAATGGGAACTCATCCATCTTTCCCCCCACCAGAATGTTGGGGAAAACACCCATTAGTCTCAAAATACATGGGGTTTCAGTTTCCCTAACTGATAGGGTGGAGTATCATATCAAAAAAAGTATATGATATAATATTGTTCACAACAACAATGTAGCAAAAACATAGTCTTAGACACCACTTTAGCTATTTTCTATCGGACTGTCGGCTTCCACTACCAAGACTAAATATTATATCATTAATCATTCATTTAATGATCATTATTAAATAATATGACCCCTTTTTACTAGTTTCACATAATGAAAATTAACTCATTCATCAATAATTATCCATTAACAAAAATATCAAATCACACGCCATTACCATTCCAACCAAGATCTATTCCCTCGAGGAATAACCAAATTGAGTCTATGGCTTCTTAGAATCTTAATCATTAGCATTGTATCCTAGTAAGATCAAACCCCATTGGATCAACATCATTTACTCAAAAATTTATTAACTGAATTATAACTTTTCTATAATCCCAATCATTCTAGGAATGCATTCTAATTTACCAAACACAAGGGACTCAAAAAGGTGAGTATGTGAACTACCCATCGATTCATTTCCACAAATAGAAAGACCATAGAGACATCTATCCATGAAAATTTAATCACAGAAACCATGTTGCATACCCCATGAATGTTTTCCTCTTCTAGAAGGTGGTTATGAAAGAACAATTTTCGCAATTATTGCGGAATATAATGTAGAGAAAAAACAATATATTAAAGAACATTTATCATTCATAACTATGGGGAAGACTGACATTAAAATATTCCATCATCCCTAGTGTCCTACCTGATACCCACATGCATAAAACTCTATATCTTTCCACTCTAGAAATCAAACACTACCACAACCTCTTGTCCTACTTACCCCCACATACCACAACAGCAATCCAAGATCAACCATCCTAGTCACACATCACAAAAAAACAGCATGAAACAAATAACATCGCAATTGGGATCTTGGACCTAAACAATGAACTCATCTATCACAAAAAACAATCACTCAAAACTATGGTGAATAAGGTTATTTGACATTACAATTAATAGGGTAACTCAAAACACATCAATGCAATAACATTACCAAAAAATAGGTTATGTATTCCATATTGAATTAACATATTCATTTAAACATGAATAACTACATCCATTTCATTATCATCAAATTACAAAAACAACAAGATTAATTGAAATGCAACATTTTCTTTATCCAGTTGATCTATAATTATTCCCATATTTACATTCTATAACAATTTCCATCAATTATTATATACTAAACAAGAAATCACAAGATATAAAACTATCTAGAAAAAACAATAGGCAATAGAATCGCTAATTAATTCATACAAATTCCATTAATTTGGTTTATATATTTATTCATTAATTTCTATTGTGATCTAGTGGATAAATCAAGACAACACTATATTTTCCTTTTGATAAATAGAAAATACATGAATGCCCTAACTTAATAGGTTATTGAGATTCTTCAGATGACACCAGGCTAAAACAATAGAGCATGACCACCTCTCTCGTAAATATTGTATCCTCCTAAGACAGCAATAACCATTAACACATAAAGCTCCATTAGAACATGGAGATCACATGACATAACATGGAAAGGAGAAAAAAGAGGGAACAAATAAAGGAATCCATAAGAACTATGGAACAAAACACCATATAAAAGGAAGACCGACACTTTCTGGTTGTTCTAGAATAGATGGTGTGCATGTTGAAGGAAGAACTATTGGGAAAAAATATCAGAGGATACATCGCTATGCATAAATCGTACGATAAGGAAGGAAAGATTCGATCATCTTGAACCCGATGCCATGATAGATGGAAAAAATATTTTTCTTTAGAGAGATCAAAATAGAGTAGCATTTTATGATATGCTTGATTTTACATTATGATCAGATCTATCAAATATCCCATTATTTGACAAGGTAAAAACAGTTTAACCCTTAGGAATGTTAATATATGCACTATGGGATATGAATCAAACTTAAATACCTTAAAAAAGAATCAAATTTATTTCACATTAATTAAAATGCTAAATGGGTGATATTGTAGAAATATGGAATCACTTTTCATGATTCTCAACCACTGTGGGATGTGTCGTCATTTGATGGGATACCATAGGGAGATTCAACATTTTGCGAGTCTCTATTCCATTATTTTCCCTTTCATGAGCCTTTATTCTAAATTTTATCATTCTGCGATGTACGATTCGGGGAGTCACAACAGTTTAGTGAGATACCATTTGAAATTTCACCATTTGGTGAGTCACCTTTCGACACGTCACTATTCAGCAATTCGCCATTCAGTGATTCAGCATTCAGTGAGATATCATTCAGCAAGTCATCGTTCAGAGAGCTACCATTCCATGAGTCATCATGCGGCGAGTGAATGTTAGGAGAGTGAATATTTGGAGAGTCGCTATTTAGAGAGTCATCATTTAGTGAGCTACCTTTTGATGAGGTACCATTCTGCCAGTCACTATTCAGTGAGATACCATTTGATTTTTCACTATTTTGTGAGTCAAAATTCACTGACTCGCTGTTGGAAAACTGAAATTTTTTAAATCTATTGAAATGAGTCACCTTAGTCTCCAAGAATTCATCAAACACCATATTTTTACAAAAGAACGTACCAGATTGGTCTATAACATTACATCAAATACCTCTGAAAACAATATCATCATCGAGAATCAAAAACCAACTTGAGAGGAATCATAAAATGGGTTGTCAAAACATTCACCCCATGAGATACCTATCAAGGATCTCACCATCATCGGATCTCTACCACTTCATCCATAATAATGTGAAGCCACACAAAAACTACTTCGAACTGCTAAACACTCCCTCGAGGGAGAAACCTCTCAAAAGAGATAAATACAAAACAACCATCATGATAAAACCATCTCATAAACACAAGGGTATATAACCACAAAAGGAACAACATTACATGAAAAGATATAAAAATAATATAGCTTATGATACTTATATTATATCTATAACCCACCTTCCTAGGTACTCTCCTCTATGCCACCATTCCACCATAAGACAAAATATATAGGAATATAACACTTGAGAAACACCATATCCTTGTGGTCATGTATATCAATATGGAAATCCTTGAAGTCAACATCATTTTACACCTTGATCTCACCTCGATCGATGGCATTAAATTCTACCAAAAGATGAAGAAGGAGCTTAAACACATGGAAAACTTCATGTATTCAGATCATATATGGGGGATGTGCTACCTGATACACCATCACTTTGACATGAGCCAAAAACTCAAAAGGACAAACAAACGAAGGAGAAATAATACCCCCATGATCAAAACATTGCTCCCAATGTAAGGGATTTACCTTTAGAAACATCTGATCAAAAATTACAAAATCCATAGGTCTCCTCCAATGAGTGGTATATGTATTTTTACAATTTTTCATTTCTTTAATCCACTCATGAATAACATGAATCATATTCCTTGTATTTTGTACTAGTTAATGCCGGAGAATTGATGACACTCTAACCCAATTCCAGAACAATGGAGAATATAAATTTCATCCATACAAGGATTTCAATGTAACCATACTAATAGAGATGATGAAAATATTTTTGTATGAAAACTCTAACAGGAAAAAATTATCATCCATGATCTTATAAAATCCCGGATACAAAATAGAAACATGTATTCATGTGTCTGGATAGTCCACTCTATCTGAATATCTATTTTTATATTAAATTCAATGTTATGGAATTTTTGAGATCCGAAATCATTCCAAAAACCACTCCAAATTATTATTGTATAGTGAGGATCTATATTATAAATGATTGTCCTCGGGACATCTGGAGTCTCACTACTTCTTTGAGATACTTCCTCGACAACTCCTCCACTGAGGTCGAATCCATTATCACTAAAATGTGGGATGACTTTTTCAAAAAATATACTAATAACCATATAGTATCATAGACTCATGGATCAAGAGTTAAATTGATAAAGAATTCCCTTGAGATGTCCTCAAACTTCCACAGAGGGAGAACTCGCAGATGCGATTCCAACGCAATCGACAACGGTCGATTCAGAGAACAGACAACGTGTTGGGGGCTCAAAGAAGATCTGAAGCCATATGGATGCTCATGGAAGAGATATGCGAAGATGGAGATGGTTTTCCCCACCATACATGACCTCGGTCCATTTAATGAAAAAATAATGAAAGTACACAGTGTGTATTTTTAATGTACACAGTGTGTACTTTCCTTTTATGGACTATGTGTTTGGATGTCTCTAGGTCACCACACATGGCCATGTGCTCAAATTTCAGATGACTAGTACACTATCACGAATAGATACTAGGTACATGGAATGTACATAAAGTACATGATGTGTACTCCTAACATTTCCAGAAACTCCTCTTTTTCTCAAAAACAACCTGAAAGCAAGATTCATACCTGAAAAAAAAAAGACAACGTTTCTTACAGAACAAGCTCTAGAAGGAGTATGAGAAAGGATCATTCACCATTGTAAAAGCTATATAGATTTCATGAATGAGAGGGTATGGAACCTGCATTTGGGACAAGAATGTTCATGCATAGGAATACTGATCCGAACAACCATGTGAAGGTGGAGAGAGGATTTCATGATGAAGATGCTGTGGAGGAGTAGTTCAAAGTAGTTATTCTATGTTGCATGTAACGTTTGATTCCTATGTTAAATGAATTCCTCAAAGGCCTGTAGGTTATGTAATACTTAAATGTATGTTCCTTTTTAGGGTTTCAACTCACCCCTTAAACGTTGGATTATCAATAATAAATAATAAATGAAGGACTTCAGGCCATTGGAGGTTAATAGTATAACTACCAAAACTTATTTTTATTAGATGCGACATCAAAAATGATTTTTATAATGATTTTAGAATAAATTTTTATTATAATTTTTAGTTGATATTGAGTATTAACAAATATTCCCACGTTTTTATTGACATAGTGGAGGATTCAAGGGTAGAATCTCCTGAGGGGGAGGCCTAATGAATGTATTTAGGGTTCTAGAGGGCATATGATGTAGGTAAGTATATAAAAATGTGGACCTAATAGATTATTTAGTTAAACTATGTACCTGGTTATGTTTCCTATGTCATAGGTGTAGTTCTTAGGGTCACCAGCTGAATTATGTAATTACCTAAATCATTAACATTTAGAAATTCTTTATAGAATATTAACTTTTCATTATTGGTGGTCTTATTTGAGAAATATTAGTCAACTGTGTGTTTAATATGTTTCGATATCTTTTAAACTATTTTCTAGAAGGACTAATGTACTATATTGTGTATAAATTATTCATGAGGATATTAAGGGAGTGTGAAGTTCTTAGTATGTTCAAATTTAATAGTTATTTAAAAATGAAGTCATAATTTTATCATTCAATCAATGAATTGTATTCAAGGGGTGAATATAGGTCATAAATCCAAGGTTTCATGAAAATGTTTTACTACATTGAATGATCAAATTATTAATTCTGGGTTACAATTTGAGTAATGTGATCTTCATGTTTCTAAAATAGAAGATTGTATTTAAAAAATAGAAACCCCTCAAATGGTTTTCACAAGGGAAACAGTGATAAAATGATGAGGCTGAACTCACATATCCTACATCCTCACCCTTCTATAAAAATGTGTTCTTAGATGATTTTAGAACTAATCTACTTTAGAATAATGAAAATTTTCATGTTTTTTATCCATCAATTTCCTTCATTTATATGGGTTCTAATAGTAGGGTTTCCAAGGTGTGAATCCAACCAAACAATTGAAAATCCATGATAATGGTGCAAAATTAGTGAGATTCACCTTGAGGAAATACCAATAGGACTTAAATAGGGAGGGGGTCATCCTTTTATGCCAGATATTTACATCAATTTTTTATACTAGTTTTTTTTGATATTTTATACCATGAAATTCATTAATTAGTCTTTATTTATTTATTTTAGGCTTCCAAGGATAGGGGGTTCATATGGAGTGGATCATACTAAATTTCACATAAATATATAATACTTGGATAGCCTGGGTAATTTAGTATCTAGTATAACCATTGGAGTTTTTGTTTTATAATAAAATAAAAATTGTTTTGGGTGATTACACTTCTTTTATACTTTATAGATGGTACTCCTTGATTGGATTCATTTATCAAATCATCATTTTAGGTAGTTTTCACATAACGATCATGTGTCTATTATTATATTGTTATATATGGTGTTGTATTACTAAATTGTTTTATCTTTTTGTAGGAAATAAGTTTTTTTCTGTGTGTTGGAAAATTTCAGATGAGATATCATCTACCATACAGTCAACGTGGACATATAGTTTACTAATCTCTATAATGATAGAAATATGGTTAAACAAGTTATGATCGAAATGCATATAGTATTATATGGTGATATATATATTATTTTATTTTTAAATTGGTTCCATTTAAAAATTTTCATTTCAAATGGTTTTTTAATTGAAAATTTAGAAGGATAATAGTGTTTTGGGAAAATTTATAAATGGTAAATCAAATTATTATTGGATTTGATATATGATTTATGATAAGATTTTTTCCATAGACCTGGGCATAGTAAATATTTGTGTGATAAATTTTTTATGGTTTTGAGTTAGGTTTTTACAATTTTTTTAATGGATTATATATGATCTTGGTGAATCATTATTTGGTTTGTTTATAAGTGTTAGGGAAATTCCCTAATTTCATAAAATTTTGTTCGTCTTTCCCTTAATTTGTGATGTATTATGATTCATTCTTGTTGATTCATTATGTTTATCATTGTGTTTATAAATCGATGGTAAAAATATTATTTGTGATTATAATAGTCGTATTTGTATACTTGTTAAATAATCTCATGTGGTTTCAATGTGATAGTTTGTACAGATGGCCATGAAAGACCACATAAGGGGATGATAAGGTTCTCAAAAGTGTTCATGGAATGGGACTCTATCCCAAGAGACTACTGCACAATTTATGTCTTGGTTCAATGTGGAATGGGTTGTGTATAATAATTTTTATTGTATATGTGTACTTAATTTTTTCTCACCATAGTCTATGATGATAAGACATTTCCTATAAGAGGAATCCACATTGATTTTGGGGATGAATAGGTGTGTGGGATTTGGTCTATCTATATTATAAGATTATAGAGTGGTTTTCATGATGTGGAACCCATTTATCTTATTGGGATGGGATGATGTTCAGGATTATGTCCTCCCCAGTGTCTTTGGGGATGGGTTAGTGAAATTGATTGCAACCTCCCTAGAACAAAATGTCATCTTTTAGTGTGATTGTTGGCCTCCAAAGAGTCTATGCGGATGGTTTGGTATGGAAATATGGCTCTCCCTAAGTATTATAGTATTTGTTGGGTTCTTTAATTGTTCTTGGAAAGAGTTAAATATGAGGACCATGGTATTTATTCGTTATCTCAATACTAAAAAACATTCCTTTGGAAATACTTAAAATTTAATTTTTTTTCTATTACAGTATATCACATATCTTGACATGGTTTGATATAATGTATTATATGTATAATGGTATTTTTTGTATTCTAACATGGATCCAAGGGATGTATAATTGCATGTTCATATATGATAAGTTTTTGGGTGTTTACATTTAATATTCTTTATCATGTGATATATATTTATTTCATGCAAATTTAACTTATTACAATATAAATATTTATGTTTGAAAAATTTGGTATAAAAAATGTGTTGGACTCAACCACTACTCTTTTATATATCATGTCAATCAATTTACAGGGTTATACTCTCCAATATTCTCCCAATACACATTTATTTCATGGATCATGACATGCAACATAGGTCTATAATGATATGAGGTTATTGAATAAGATATGATGATTAAGTTAGTTTTAACATATTCATACGTATTTATTCGATATTCTATCCATCATGTAATAGAAAAATTTCGATATATATTTTATGATCCATGATATTTCATTATATTAATGTTATTTAAAATTTTTATTTTTTTATTCACCAAATAGACTATTTATTCTGATTTCTAATGTGAAAAACATGTCCCCATTTTCTCACAATTTTATTTCAGTTGGATTTTATAATGATTATTATATATATGATCATGCTTATTTTTTTTGGAATCATCCATTGGTTTTATTTTTTGTCTCTAGTATTTTGATGACTATGTATGACCTTTTCGATATATTTTCAGGTTGTGGTATATGGGGAGGTGTTCCTATAATATGGTAGAATCTTAAATAACGTGTCGTTCTTACATACATGTTTGGGAAATTACCAAATGGTATAAAAGAATGTGTTATATTTACTATTATAGATTGATGTAGTTTTAGGATGTCGGGACATCTCTGAGGTGTTGTAACATCCATCATTTGGAATCATTCATATACACTACTTTGGGGAATTAAATGATTGTATTAGATAATATCTTATAATGACTAGAGTAGTTATAAATATTGGTAGGATTTCAGTAATTTACTACTAGATCAAGGGAATGATGGTACTATAATAAATTTGAATAAAACTAGAGTTTCAAAGGGAAAAAATTTTTTAGGACAATGAACTATATGTTGAGTGTGGTGTTGGGTTAAACTAAAAATACCATATGGGGAGGATGAGACTCAAGATGTAACGTAGTTCATGGTTGGGAGCCAGTGGGATATTTAGATATCATTAATATGACATGCTTATGAGAATGATTCATATTCCTTTTGTCGGTGTTGTATAATATGACGCCAAAATATATTCTATATTAATTGATCAAAAAATATTATATAATTAATCATTTCAAGAATATTTTTTATTGGGTGATATGATTAATGTTATTATGGGTGGAATGTTTTGACATTGATTTTTATGTTATTTTTGGCCTCAAAATGTGAATTGTTTCGTGGATTTTGGAATTTTGATAGAAACCATGTTTTGAAAATTATAATCATGGAGTGGAATGTGGTTTGTATGAGAAACATTTGAATACATTATTATAAAAATTTTACAAGGATAATTAAATTTTGAAATGGTATGTAATTTTATGTAATTTATATATGATTAAAATATTTTTTGAAATTAGAATTTAATTTTTATTTTGGAATTTTTTTTATAATGGAATTCTATAATCGCATTTGGAAATTATGAAAAGAACTGGTTAAGATAATGATAATTCCATCATTATTTTAGTGAAATAAATTTGATATTTATTTGTGTTCTTAAAAACACATGATTTTTCTATTTTGTATAAAATTTTTATTAATTGGGTTTTAAAAATAAAAAACTAGTATCATGGGAAATTGGATTTCTCATAATTGTTTGGATCTACTACGGTACACAGAATTCATTAATTATGTCATCGAAATTTTTGTTTTTTATAAATGGATATGGGATGTTGGATGGTTTATTTGTATTGTTTTGTTATGGGTTAAAGAGACAATACTGTTCCTTAACATATACATATATTTGGTCACCGATGGTGGACCATGAAAGAACTAGTTGCATGATTCTTGATTTTAATGTGGTATGATAAGGATATTTTGAGATAGAATCATGTGGTAGGCTTATGGGTGGATTTATTATGATGATCTCATTTAGCTATATTTGATTTATATGGGTTATTATATTGATGTTATTAATTATTATTTCACTGATTTTCAAATTTTGACCACAAGAAGTTTTATTTCCCAATTCATATAGTGGGATGGACTACTAGTATGAATCGACCCTGACTAGTAAATATAGATTTTTTAGATCAAATTATGATTCGTTGAATTTTAAATATTGGTTTTTTAATATCATTGATGGTGATGTAGCACCATAATCACATTAGTAGTCATTTTCTTGTGTTATTCACTAATATGTATGTTGGCTGTTCTGACTCGTGGAGGAAGGATAGGTCATTATTCAAGATATTGATAGGATCTATCCTAGCTACTAAAATGTTACATGGGAGAAAAATGTCTCATGTCATATATTAGGTTGTGAATCCATATTATATTGAACAATTTAGGTGGTTAATCCTTATTTCATCACGTGAGTCTTTTTTTTAATCATGTGAAGATACGTAATGAATGATTTTTATAGATGAAATTCATAATGTATAATGAGAAATTGGTTACATTACACATATATATTCTTGGGACAAAAATATTGAGTCATTAGTGGGAATGATTATTTGGAGGAAGTGTTGTCTCGTTTGAAGATATTCATAGAAATAGTGTGTTCTATAACAATGAATGAACTATTTTTGAAAGTTGTGCATATTTTTTAAATATTGGGTGTCAATTTATATCATTTAATGATTCTATAGGGAATAAATGAATATTTTCCTTCATATGTGGATATGATTTATCTAGTATTGTGGAGAATACCATATTATTGATTCAGATGTGGTGGTAGATGAATTCCATGTGTGATAAATGTCTTGGGCCTAATAGTTATTGTTGATGATCATTCATCTCGCTTGAGGATGGATTTCACATAATCTAATGGAGGGCTATATTATGAATTAAATGTTTCCATGTGTTATTTACCGTGGTGAATGTGGTCATTTTTGAAAAAAATCAAGAGAGCATAGACTGTGGCGGGGAAGAACATTTGATTTGGTGTTGGATATAATAAAAGTTACCCTTTGATCATTTCATCACATTATTTTGATCTCTATAATCCCAATATAGTACATTCTTCATTGTTTTTATCTAGTGATGCGTTATTATTTCATGTAGATAAAATATTTTGAATGTTATTCAATAGATATCTGAATGTATATTTTATGTGAAAACAGATATAGTAATTGATAAATTTCATCATGATCATCATTAAAAACATTGATAACATAGATATAGGATTAATATAGGGTTTTTATTGACTATTTTATGTACTCTGGATTGATATTTTTAGGATCACAATGCAAGGGTCATTATATTTCATTAATTAAATTAAGATTTTTTTTATTAAGATGTCAACTAATGTTTGTCAAGGATCATGTTTTAAAGATTAAAATAGATTCTAGATGCCAAGATGAGTTATGGATGGGTTTGTAACATCATGACCCATTTGAGGATAATAATTTTTAGTTTAATTTTATATTTCTACTTTTTGTGGGTCATTTTGATAAACAAAACAGAGGTTTGAGTTTTATATATCTGAATATTTTATGAATATAGTTTTGATAGGGTATCAATGATCAGAGGTGTTGGGGGAGTCTAGCGGATTTGGGGGATGATTTTTTTCAATTAGAGAGAGAAATGAATTATTTTTATAATATTCTACCAAAATTGGAATTCAACGTGTGAATGCAATCCACGAATTAGTAGAAAAATGAAAGGGGAATTAATCTAAGTGATTATGATGTGAATTTTCACTCAGAATATTTATCATGTTGTATTAATATCCAAATATTGCGAGATTGGGTTCCAAAAAAAAAATATTTTTTTGTCCCTCATATGTTCATGGAACATTGGTGAGTTCAAACCCCATCTCATTATTCATTATTCATTAATCTGGATGGGTATGAGCAGTTTTTTAAACACATTTAGGTAGTAAATTATTCTTCTTATTCTGGGATTCCCATAAATTATTCATTTATGATTTCAATTAATCATATATATATTTCAATGGAATTATTTTTCTAGATCATGTTGAAATCATATTTTCTGTTAGATATATTATATGCGACATGTAGTGGATTCCCCTTGAGGTAACAAATAAGTCCATATTTTTCCCTTGATGGGGCGTATATTCATTCATTTATTACGTTTTTTGTTTATTTTTTGATAAAAATTTCTATATTTATTTTTTTAAATTTTGGGATTTCGTTTTTCATAGGTTTAGTGGTGCATTATGAGTTAATCTCACTCAGTTTCTCATTATTTTGACAAATTTGGACAACATTGGGAGGTTGATTAATATTATTACACATTGATTCTATTGTTTAATTTAATTTTTTAACAAATTAATTAATTATATAATAAGTTATATGTTCCCTTGGACTATATGTACGTCTTTTCATTCATGGATCGGCTAATCATATCACTTTTAGTGGTAGGGACCTTGAACACACATACATGTCATGGACCATTTGCGATTTTTTGTTATTACAGTTACTATACATTGTATTCATTCATGATTTATGTCTTGTTTGGGTACCCATAATTTTGGAATGGTCTCACATCAATATGAATGTCAAAATTGATATATATACTAATAAATATTCTTTTGGTTTTTCACTTGTTGAACTATATCCATAGTTTCTCATAAAGGTAATTTTTGAAGGTGTACATTGAAGTTTGTGCTCAAAATACATACATTTTTTAATATGTGTTTTAAAAAGGGATTTATCTCCTAAAATGAATTCTATTGTATAAATTTGGTGTTATTGAAAATGGGTTTTGAAATTTTATTTCAAAATAGGAATAGGATTTAAAAATAATGATGGATGGGATTATAAGATAATTTATTATTGGTAGTAATGTGGTGTTTGTCATCATTTTATTTTATTTATTTAAAAAAATTATCATCGTTTTCAATGGTAGACAAATTCTATTATGATGAGCCAGTTTCATCCGATTTTACTGTGTGAATGTTATGATTTTTTTAATATCTCATTTTCATTTTTTCTTTTAATTAAAACTATGTATATATTGGTCATATTAATCAATTCGGATTCAAATTGTGTTTGTAGCCAAATTTATTTGGCACATTGTGAAAAAAATTGATTCAATTTTTTGGTTGTTCTAGTGGAAGGTGATGGACCACCAAGTGTGTTTGGGAGGGTCTTAAATGAGTTCAAGATAGAGGATTGAGTTTTAATGTACTATTTTCCAATAGATGATATTGTGGAATGTCAGACTAGTTATGTTAACCAATTTATGTTGAAATTATGTGTATAATGTGTAATCCTAGTGTCTATAGGGACGGGATTGGGTTATTTATATCACCTAATGAAATTCTATGAGGATGGCCTAGTTTCCATGATATAGAATCTGAAGAGCATAAGGGAATGAGATAGTCATCCTGAATATGCCCCCCATGATTCAATATGGATTGTTTGGAGTGATTGAAATTAAACTATATAAAAATTATAAGTCTGGATCAGAGTGGTTGATGACATATATATAGTCTATGAGGATGGGTTGGGATGACTTGGTGTACCTCACTAGGTATGTAATAATGGGAATGTAAAATTAAATTTTTTTTAAAAATGGTTTAAATGTTTGGGCTACAAGAATTATGTATTACCTAATTATAGAATAAAATTCCTTCCATCATTGTACTGAATAATTATTTGCATATGTTAAGGTATGTCATGTGTCCTAGAATGGTTCTCATGTTGATTTTTTATCAGTTTTGATACAATGTTGATCTCAGCAAGGTGAGAAAGCAGGTATACGTATGTTCGAATGTGTCAAATTTTTCTTGGTGGGTGTATTATAAAGGATGTATTGAAGCATTTATGTATATTTAATTCATATCAATTTGATCAAAAATATAATTTAGTTTTAATGAGGCATTGGGGATAAATTCATGGTCTTTATACTCATCCCTATCAGTGTATATAACATGTGTTTCAATGTATATGGAAGACCCTCCTATATTCTCTCTAGAAGATGGTACATCATATCCCAAGACATGCAGTACATACTAAGAATGTTAATGAAGTTCTGATGCAACATGATGGTTATATGAATTGGACTGAATTCCCTTATATTTGTCCTAGTTATTCATTATTATGTATCATAAATGTTCTTTATATATATATTATTCTTTTTAATCAGTGATTATTTATGGAATCTTAAAATTTATTTTTTTTAATTATAAAATATTTTTATCCCATTTTATTCGATACTATGTATTTGTTAGTGAGAAGTTGGTTTATGTCTATTGGGTTTTTAGATGTTTGTTATACGGATAGGTAATTCCAAATATTCATGTCCCCATCAATTTTTTTGCTGGAATAATCCCCCAATGATAGTATTAGGTACTCAACTTTACTCAGAAACATGTTTCATAAGGGTATGAAAAACTGAGGTGTTATAATATCCACATATGGGAACCATTCAGGAAGCTCATGTGTCAGAATTATATCCATTGTTTGTGAACAAGATACTTGGTGGTGAAAAAATTCTATATTAAAACATGGGGATGTTTTATTTTACTGGTGGTTTTAATTTCTGATAAAATTGATGTTTTCTTATGTATGGTGTTATAAAAAATGTATTTTCACATCCTCTCATACCTCCAACATAAATTTTCCAATAAATGTTAGATCTTGTACAATGTATTTCATCATGATTTATAGGTTTTTTATTACTATATATGTCTTTATATACATACTTCAACCATTATCATTAGATTATAATTTTATGGAGTTCTTTTAAAGTGTTGATTCAGATGAATTATGGTGGAAATGTGTCCAAATGATATGACATTAGAGTTGATTGGCTAGAGGAGGTGTTGATAGAACTGAATTATTTGGGGTATAAGGGTGTCTATTGAAGTAAGAAACTTCCATTTCTATATTATATTATTATATTAAATGTTTATAAATAACCTAATTAATAAATGTCATGTTTTGGCCAATTGGCCTTTGTTAATCTCAGGAATTTTTTGGGAGCATGTCTTGCATCGTTTGACGACTTTAGGACATTATTACACCATCAAATGGGGTTTTCATCAATTTTTTTGATTAATTTAGATTTTAAATTTATATATTAATATGTTAGTTTTATTAAATAATTTTATAAATTTATATAATTTATAATTAAGAAACCATTTGGATTAATGGTGGCCAATGGAATATGATCTCGGTGGGAAAATTATAGTAGATGGTTAAAATGTATTTCATAATGGGTTATGTCTATTTCGATGTTGTTTGTCCCAAAACATTAAAATTGTATTGTGTAATGCTTCATGATACATAAAATATATGATCTCAAATACACATGTGACTAAATGACAAGTAAATTGGAATTAATATACCTCAATACATATTAGGTTGTTATGACATTTATGTTATTTAGGAACCCATAAAATTCTATGTTAGGCAATTCGAGATTAAAATTACCATTATCACTATTTTTTTACAAATATTACATTAAATGAATATAAAATATATGCTCCATATGTAATTATATTATTCGAAATACCATTATAATTTTTTTATCACAGTAGCCATAGTTTATGAGGGTAATAAAGTGATATGGGTGTGGTTCAATAAATTTATTCTATACATTTTCTACACAAGAATTAATGTGAAATAATATGTCTATGTTTGACATTAATTATATTTAAATTTTATTTAATTTATCACTAATACAACTTTGTGAAATTAATGTATTGTGAAATATGGCCTCTATATCCAATAAGAATGTATCTATACATTAACATTATATAGTAAACCATGAAGCTGCATTCATATCCTCTTCCTAGTAAAATATGTGTGATTATTTTATCCCAACATGAGTCATGAAATTAATGTATGAGTAGATATTTCATCCTTAAAAAAATATGGCCAAGAAAAAAAAATATCATGTAGCCAGAATTCACACATTTTTAACATCCCATATAATTCATTTCTTTTGGGTGTTTTTAAAATACTGTTCAAGGGATTTTCCAGATTATTGTATATTTTTGAGTATTCCAAGATATCATCAATAAATACCACTACAAATTCATCATGATATTATTTTAAAACATTATTTATTATATCCATGAAGATAGAGGGTGAATTATTCAAACCAAAATGCATTATTGTAAACTCGTAATACCCATAACTGGTTTGAAAGGATTTTTTCAGATTGTCTTCCCTCTTCACACACAACTGATGATATCCAGATCGATGTCGAATCATTGATAAATATTTATCTCTATGTAGTTGGTCGAATAAATCATCAATGCAGGGTAGGGGATAGTTTTTCTCAATAGTTACTATATTAATCTCCCTATAGTCAATGCACAACCTCATAGATCCATCATTCTTATTAACAAAAAGAACAGGGGCTCCCAAGGGAGAAACACTTGCATGAATAAATACTTTATTACTCAATTCCTCTAGATTTTTCTTTAGTTCCACTAATTCCATACTGTCTATTCTATAATGGGTATTTGATATGGGATTTGAATAAGGAATTAAATCAATGGAAATCACTATTTCTTGTTCTGGAGGATGTCCAAGTAAATCATTTGGAAACACATCAACATATTCTTGTACAATATGTATGTTCTCCCTATGATCATTATTTTACTCAAAGATATTTATTTCATTATACTCTTCCGCAGTAATTGAATATAGTGAGGATAATTGTGGTTGATATAGATAAGAATCAGGTGGTAACGTTTATGCTCTAAAGAAAATGTACTCTTTATCATCATCAAAAACTGTAACCTCCTTCTTTTTACAATAGATTTTTGCATAATTGTGTGAAATACAATCCATTATGAGGATTATATCAAATTCAATCAGAGATATGACGATGATAATAACATATAAAAAACAATTATATAAAATAATGGGAACTGATTCACAAAACATTGTTGGAATGATACATCTGTTAGGAGTTTTGACTGACAACTCCCTTGTTAAATAAAATTGGAAATATCTAATTTTTTTAGATAATTTGGAATATATGAAACAATGTGATGATGTGTAAACAAATAAAGAATTGTCTAATCATGAGGAATCCAAGAAATTACCTTCCACCACATCTTTCGGAGATTCAACCTCAGCACAACTGATCACATATGCTTGGCCTTTATCCCATGGCCTTATTTGAGGTATGATTTCTTATCTATTAGACATTAATTTGCAAAATTTACCATCTCTCTACAATTTTAGCGTTAAACATTTACAACATATTTCTTTACCTTTGAATCCTGAGCCTGGTGTCCTTTTTCACCACACTAGTAACAGACTTACATTCCATTTAGGAAAGTACCGAGGTGTTTCTTCCCACATTTACTGCATGAAATGAAATAAATTTTTTCCTTCTTCACCAGATTTAAATTTCCAGAGAGTTCAATAGATCTCTTTTTCTCTTTTATTCTTTTAAAGTGGTATGACTTATGAAATTCCTTTTCTATCTTGATAGAACAAACGACAATATATTTGTATGGTTAAAATGATTCTGAGAATAATTCTCTATGGATAAATTGTTTTAACCCATGGAATAATTGATCAATATTACTCCTTGGGTTATGTGTATAATCTACTGCGTGCCTTGGTAGCCTTGTAATGTTATCCTCATACTATGCAACACTCTCATCGCCATTTTTCCTCAGACTTAGAAATTTTCATTCCATATCTGCTCGTTGGTCACGAGAAATGTATTTTTCTACAAAACATATAAATTTCTCATCTATAAATGGATTTTTAGTCCAATTAAATGTTGGTGGTTGTTGCCTCAAGAAGTGGTGTAACATTGATCCTCTGTGTTATGGATCAAAGTGCTCTATATAGGTAATGTTATTATTCATAACCTGGGTGAGTTTCCACCATATGGTGATAAGATGATTAGCACGAGTTTCATAACTAGCTCCACAATAATTATCTTCAACATAATTGAAATCCTAACATGGATTATGTGCGTTGATAAAATTTCCATTCCTTCCACTATATTCCATTTCTAAAAAATGGTATATGCTAGATTAGTTTATGAATCACAATACCTAATTCCAATATAGTAAAATACCTAACATAAATTGAAAAATTTATGCATATAATCTTTATTAATAAAAGAAATTTTTTCTCTGAAGAAGAATTTACTCATAAATCTGTCATAATGGATTGTAAAGAATATGTGAATTATCATAGGCACATCCCCTGGGATTTTCGAAACAAATAGTGCAGTAAAGAAAATTGTTGGGTACCATGAATCCTTGTGTCAACCCCAAAACACATTCTCCGAGTTTTAATTCCTTGGTATATCTGGTCCAAAGCCACCTCTACCTATTCATATCCATATAGTGAGGTATTTCTTGTAAAATACATAAAATCATTAATTTTAAAAAAATTCTAGGAAGTTATTAAATAGATTTCCTAAAAGTCTATCTTAGTGTAGTGTTTCATAATTTGATTTTTTAAAATCTAGTTTCCAAGGATTGTACTAAAATTTCTGTAATACCAATAGTATTTACATGACCCTGGTTAACCAGATTTAGTGCATTCTTACAGATCCTTGGCATGAATCAAAGAATCTTGTCACTAATGGCAAAATTTTTTAGTAGCCTTGAAAGTACTAGATACATACATAAGTTTTTCATTACATTATAAAATGATTAAAAAACTAAAACATTGTCTCTATTTACGACATTCCTACCCATTAGACTATCCCTGTAGGTCAGTCATAATATACATATTCTAATACTAAGAAAAAAACCATATAAAGGTGGGAGATCATATGCTCAGTAAAGATGACAATATAGCGGAAACATTTATAAATAAGGAAAAAAATTTAAGGCAATGTATAAGACTAAAAAACATGACTATTAAAAATAAACATCAACATAATATGGAAATGATAAATCTTGTAATTCCATTTACATATTCACATGGATATTCTACAAGTCTAATAATCACAAGTAATATTAATAGCCAATTTCATAATGAAGCAATGCATAATGCAAGACATCATAACCATATATTCAAGGCCTCATGCCAAAAATACAAATAAGATTATTTCAAGGCCCTGTGCCAAGACAAAATATTGTCTCATGATACCTACCGATGCATCAAGCAGCTATTGCAGGCTCCACCCATCACATAATAAGTCTAAAAAATTCCTCATATGAAAAGTTTGAAACATAACATAAACATTCGTATTAAAAATGGCATACGAAATGTATTTATTTGAACCATAAACCATGAATGGTATAAAACTAACACATAAAAAGTCATAAATATCACAATACCTTCAATACAATATGAATGATTGTATTATAAAAAATCAACTTCAATGATGTGTAAAATCCATCAAAGGATGTTGACATAGAAGGAAAAAACGATTTGGGAGAAGTATATGTATCTATTTTGAAATCATTTAAAAGCCACATAATTATAAAAGAAAACATTAATTTTAAAAATATTCTTATACTCCTGTAAGTGATGTTTCAAAGATTTTATAATAGTCGAAAAAATTCACACTCCCGTATAAGTTAAAAAACATTCATTCCTAAATTTTATTGAAATGGTTGTAAATGACCTTATTAGGAAGACTACAGAAATATTCCTTTATAAACATCGTATAAAAAGTCACAGAAGGGTATAAATGACTCTAATCTATAGTCTAGGAAAGAGTAAAAAATATTTGAAAAAACACTTTTCAAATACAATGATGTGTATGATAAATATGTCCCAATAGACATTCACATAAAAACAACCTCAGATAATATAGATATTGTAGAATTAACCCTTACCTTGTAATTTTCTTTGGTCAAGGGTATGTTGACCTCTTTTATTATAGTTAATGAAATTTTATTAAATTATAAGAATCCCAGATACATAATTATGATATCATATATGATCTTTTAATATTTCTTTGTTAATAATATTTTAGTAGTATAATTATTTCGGGTGATAAATAATTCATTTACCTTTATATGCTTTGTTACGTTAGCTGAGATTCTTATGGAAATGATTTTTTTGATTCATATACATTATGGTATTAAAACATTATTTTTAATCATGAAATGAAAATCATTCTTCATTGGTTACGATGAAGAAATAATTTTATCGTGTCCGTGGAGACAGTAATCTGTACGTACTCACGAGAAACAATATCATTATATTGAAAGTTAAATAATTTTTAATTTGATGGTATATCATATATAAATAATCATTAACTTTTTATATTTATTATTTACATTAGTTATACTTATTATTATACCCATCCCAATATTGATGTTTTTGAATAATAAACTACACCGCGGCGTGGAGACGGTAAGTCGTACGTATGAACGTATGGTGAATTGTCAATAATAGGATGGATAGAATAATTAAGATGGTTGTACCATATTTATAATAACACAATATTATGTATAAGGTACTAGAGTTATGATTCTGTTTTGGAAACAACATAGAAAGATGAAATGGAAGAAGAAAAAAACATTGAAGGAGGTGGTGAAATTATTTCCTCTTCTTCTGGTGTTTCTTATTGAGTTTATCCAAATGGCTCCTTATATTGGATTTCTGATCAATGTAAGGCCTCTAGGTTTATGTGAGGGTATTTTTTTAGATATTTTATAGGGGTTTGGCTGTTACAGATTGCATTGAAGGGGATATTTTGAGATAAGGGGGCGTACCATTTTATAAGAGAGATGATGGTCACTTAAGGAAAAGAATGAAATAGTATTTTATCACACAATAATATTCGGTTAATAATGGACATAACATGATTTTTTTAGAGTCTATGGTGGGGATGGTTCGAAAACATATCATCCAATAGGTTTTAGACAGGTTTGAGTTAGTATTTTAACCTTATCTATTGGATTTAACTCTTAGTTAAATAGTTTAACTTTTACCATGAATTCTTGTATTATTATAATAAATGGTTAATAATCATAATATAAAAATAAAATTGAACCCCAAGAGATTCATTACTAATATATCTATCATTATCCTAGTCCTTTTTCACATCCTTATATTTTTAGGGAAATTATATCAATTAGTAATAAAGTGTTTTTTCAAAAACACGTATTTGTCAATTTTGTCACTATTTTGTATTATGTTTTTGTGAAAGTCATAACAGCAAGATTACATTGAAAAAAATAAATTGAATCAACCATAACATGTCTTATTAACTTAAAAATTTTGTGTAATTTATCATAATTCTCATTTTTCATTTATTTTATATTTATAATATCAATTATTTTAATCATTAATTAATTAGGTAATTACTGCATCATTATTGTATCATATAAAAATTTAATTATTTAAGATCAAAAAATTATAAATAAAATACTATTATATAATAAATATTATTATTTTCTAATTAACATTTATAGTCGAATTTATCTTATGTATAAACCTATATTATAAATGGTATAGTTTTTAAACTTTTAATTTAACACATTTAACTCATCTTGAAATAAAATAATAATCAATGTCCTAATCTAATACATGTGCACCAAAAGGATCATATTTTATTATAAGGTGTATTTTTGTGAAACGACATTTTTCCAATAGAATTATGAAATTTTTTATGGTTATAATAATATCATATTTACCTTTAATTACCCTATTTACATTTATCCGTGTTAAATAAAAGTCAAACATTACTATTCAGCAAAAAATATTTTCATCTTATTGAACCACATTTTACATACTAATATAAACCGTGTCTCCCAAAATTTTGAAGTTAAATTCACATAACTGGTAAAATTTCATTTTATGAAAAATTGCAAATGTGCCTAAATGGTGGGTAAAAGATGGTAAAAAGTTTAATAAAATTTTATATATATCATATTATTAAAAAATTACTCCAATGAATTACATTGAAAATATATAGGTATTATGAATCTATTTTAACATAATATAAATTTATATAAAATAACTATTAATTTAAATAAAAGGTCAGTTTTAAACAATAACATGGTGATTTTTCACAGTTCATACAAAATTGATTATTTTCAGATAAATACCAAAAGAATAACCCTAAGATAATTTTGATATTTAGAATCCAAAAATGATGTCCTTTTTTAAAAATAAAATTCATAAAATTTCAAAAAGTGGGTATTACTATTCATAACATCTAGTAAGTTTTGTTGTGGTGGGTTAAAACTCTACGTTGCATACAATGCGAACTATTGAATTATTCAAAGGGAAGTGTATCATGGATATTTGGGTGGTTAAATAAGTATGGTGAATTTAAGTTATCAACATTTATTTATATATTTGAAAATATGGTTCATATTATAGAACATATCCCAACATAATCCAAAAGTAATTTGGAGACAAAACAAAAGTAAGTGCTTGATAAAAATATAATAGTAGAAGATCCATTAGAAATATTGGCACTATAATGTCTTTGGTAAAGGTAAAAATGATAAAGGATGAATTATATGTAAATTATATAAAATAAACATTATTTTATAGTAATTAATATAAATAAATGATAATATATCATATTTTAATTAAGAGGACTAATTTCAAATAATATATTTTAACAGAACGGAGTAGAGGAAGGTTAGGATCCCTTACTTGAGTGTGTGACCCTAATAGCTTGGAAGGGGATTTTGTAATGACACAAAAATTCGTTAATTAAAATTCATCTTAGTATATTAAAATGTATTCTAATGGTTATGCAAATCATATGAAAGTATTTGGTTTTATGCATTTTATTTTAAAATACTATTAAAAATTGTGATCATTTCCAATATAGTTGTTGAGTAGTGATCACTTGATTAGTATAAATATAGGGATTTAACAAATCAAATTTACTCAGAAAAAGGATGTGATGGCCTCATCCAGTATACTTTCCCTATACAAATCCCATTTGTCGAAGCATGGATAAGAGGAGAAATCATTGGGCTTCGATCTTGGCCAATCCCCAGTTGAGTTTGAATAAGTTAAGATTGAGCAAAACCAACTATAGATGAAGTGGAAGTTGATAGAGATTAGCACTCGAGTGATGTTATCTGAGCTATCCCAAGAGTATGTCCCCATCGCTAACCATTTCTTTAGGTCATATGCATGATTTTAAGGGGATTTTTAAAAGACCATATCATTATGATTATGTATATTATTTTTTTATATAATAAATAATATACCTCAATTTTTTTATTGTTACTTCGCAAATTATTTTTAAATCAAAATTAGTATCTGTAGTTAAAATTGAACTAAGAAATCTATTTTTATAAATTAATATATTTTGTAATTAAATATTATTTTATTAAAATATTTTTATTATTTTTAAATTAGTTTTTATTAAATATATATGATCTTATTATTTTATGAAAGCAATTGTAATTTTTATTATGTTTTGAAAGCTGTTTTTTGTCAAACACATGAATTTTACATTGATGTAGGATTTTATTGTAAAAGTAAAAAATTGACATATTTAGAAAATTATTTAGATAAAATAAATATTATTTTTGGAATTTAGATGTCGAAATTATCCTATGGTGATGTTTTTATAATTTTCTGAGACAATGAAATTTTATAGTAAAAATTAAATACCACTGAAATATATAATGTGTTTTATGACATAATATTGACCCAATCGTGATGTAATAAGATATTATAAATGATATGTTTGTCCTATATCTATTTTATATTTAAAATAATGTGATTTATATTTGTTTCAATAATTTTATGATGCCTTAGTGGACCTTCAATGACATATAAAACATTTTATCTTTTTAGATTGTTTTTCATGAGATTGTGACTCAACTACACATAAGAAACCATATTATTTCATGATGTTAGGCCATTGGCCTTATATATTGTTGTTTTACACTCCCCTTTGGGAAAAACCATGTGCTTGTTTTTGGTTTTGATATGATTAATGTGAGATGTATGAAACCTAAATTACAAAGAATTCATTCTCCTTTCCTATATAAACCCACCAAATCTCCAACTTCCTCTCCACTCAAATCCCTTAGAGTTCATTATAACTTTTCCCTCCTCTGTATATAATCCTCCCAATGCACCACAAGCTCCCAATAAGCCTCTATCAAGCCCTTCCCATGCCTTTGGGAGCACACATCCATGTACAGGATTCCTTATTTCCTCTTTTTCTCTATGATTATTAATATTGTTATGCCATTTATTTCAATTATAAATTTTGGGGTATGATTTATCGCCTCCCCATACTGTCCATTTCATGTTTTAATTATAAGGCACTCCATTTCTCTCTCATTTATACCTCCCATTTACACTTGTTACCATGCTGAAATTCTGTAAAGAATTTCTCTCTCCTAATTTACGTTCAAGCGATTATTTTATATTATGAATATAAATTGAATTCGATGTGTTTGTATATTATGTCCCATGATCCCTTTAATGTCCATTTAATGTATAAATGATGAGACACCCCTTACACTTTCATCAACCCATTTTACAAATTTCTATTTGATGTCGTTATGCTTCTTAAATTACACCAAACATTTAATGCTAAGAACATAATATAGTAAATACCGTACCCACACCTCTATCAAGGTTATTCATCATTATGCACATGTACTTGATCATTGAGGACTTAAATTTATGTATTCCACATATATTATTCTTGTAATTAATTATGATGTTAATTAAACCTTGTTGTATGATTTATGTGGCACACATATGCGTGGAATGAAATAATAATGAAGGGTGTGCCAAAAAAGTGCTCCAATGCATTAGGTAAAGTATAGTATAATGACATGTCATGTGCAATGGATTTTGACTCATGATAATTCAAGTAAAATGAGGGTTTAATCCTGATTCATATGCAATGATGCTTTCTCATAATCCATATACAATGAGCCTTGGCTCATTCTAATTCCATGTTAAGTGTTGTTACCACATCTCCATGTCATGATTATCATGCATTATCATGCATTTATTTTAATGTTTCGCTTATGGTCTATGGATAAGCCTATTTTCTAACATGTTTTATATTCCTCATGTTATTCAATGTTTATTCCTTTTCTGGGCATTATAGCTCAGCCTTTTCTTATGCATGTCCTCAGGATATCCCACTCAATGCGATGTACTAGGGAATGTAGTGGTCATGTAAATAATTCTTTCAATAAAGATGTTGTATTTCATGTTTTAAGTTGTTGTGTAATGTTTATAATCCACAATAACTCTATATCTCTCAGTATTATATGTTTTTTCAGGTTATTTTTATGAAAGAAATCATGTTTATGTGATTAATAAAAATTAGGGTTGTCATCGTTGGTATTAGAGGATATTTTTAGTTATATTTAGAATTAGGATTAGAAAACCCTAGTAAAGCATTAGACACTAGACTAATTATAATAAAACAACATCCATATGTTTTATTTAGTATTGAGTAATTGGTTTATCAAATAAATACACCGTTTTATGGATACGATCAAGTAGAGGTGGCACTGGGACATATGTACCTAGGAGTGAAAACTCCGTTATAGAGTTTCAGGCTTGACCTTCGGTCCCCTAGTACACGAAAACAAGCATTGCTACAGTTTTGGTTATGAATCTACTGAGGGAAAATCTTTGGTAAATAAAATATATTTGTAATAACCATTATTAACAGAATTCAAAAAAATTCCCTATGAATACATGTTATATAGTAGGTCATGGATAACATAGATTAAAGATTATAGATTCATAAGTTAAGGAAATAAAATTAATTCATAAGTCATCATATTTTGTAATTAGATTCCCATTTTTGTGTTTAATAGATTAAGATACTCCTTCCTAATTCTATATTGGATATTTTAGAATAAGAAAAATAATTGAAAGGTAGGGTTATCACCCATGGTTCTACACATTGTCTTATAAATTGAAACATTAGTAGAACAATCCCAACCCCACCACAAATCTTGTATGTAATGATATCGGTGACTACGAAAAATGGGGCAATCATTCCATCACATGAGTATAACACCTCCACTTTCATAAATTTTGTATTAAACTTCCTGAATAACCTCATCATACTCCCAATAGTGGAATTTTTTGTAACACTCAGCATATATTGGATTTCATTATATAGAGCCAGCATAATTTTTCATGAGAGGGAAATCACTCTCCATGTAGAGAATCGACCCTAGATTCTTTAAAATTGAAATAAGTAGGGTGAATCTTCCTGAATTCAATCATCGTAATCATGAATATTACTATCCTATGAGTATGTTTATCTAGCGTAGATTATTGAGACGAAGTTGGAAACATCATTGAATATATGCCTATTGTGAGGGTATTCGATAATGTGTTTCCCAAGGAATTGCATAGTCTCCTCCTATAAGAGATATTGATTTCTCAGTTGATATTATACCATGGGAATTTCCAATATCCAATACTCTGTATTGAATGGATGTTGTGGAGCTTGATATGATAATAAAAAAACTACAAGGTAATCTTGATAATGTGTTTATACACCCAAGTGTGTCACCATGGGGTTTGCCTGTCTTCTTCGTTATGAAGAAGGATTGGTCAACACACCTTTTCATTGATTATCACTATCTCAAGAAAATCATGATAAATAATATGTATCATCTTCCATGAATTTATGTATTATTCAATCAACTTCGTGGAGCACAAAACGTTTCCAAGGAGGATTTGCGGTGAGTACATTATCAAGTAAGGGAGAATAAGGAAGATATACCCAAGACTGCTTTTCGTACAAGATATGGGCACTATGAATTCATAGTAATTCTTTAGGACTCACTAATTCCCCAACAATCTTCATAAACATGATTAATAGAGTCTTTAGAGATTAACTCGATATATTTTTGGTATTCTTTATAGATGATATTATATTCTACTCAAAAAACAAGGAGGATCATGAGGAGAATCTAAGACTAGTACTAGAGACCTTGCGAAAGGATAAGCTCTATGAAATGTACAACATGTTTGAGTTCTTGCTAAAAGAGGCCTCATTTTTGGGTAATATCATCACAAGAAAAGGGATATAAGTGGATCCCTCCATGAATTATAAAATTGATTGAAGGATGAGGCCAACATTAGTAACAGATAATCATAGCTTCTTGGGGTTAGATGGATATTATTTCTAATTTGTGATAAATTTCTCACGATTTTACAACCCTCTTACAAAGCTAACATGGAAGGGAGTAATTTTTTCTTTGAGTGATGAAGGCTTAGAGGTATTCAAGGAGTTGAAAATAAGTCTTATCACTGTGGCCATGCTCACATTACAAATGAGTGGAGAACGTTTGTGGTATTTAGTGATGCTTAAATGAAGAGACAGTATTGTGTGTTAATGCATAATGATAAAGTGATTGGCTGCGCCTTAAGGCATCTAAAATTCAATGAGGATAACTATCCCAAGAATGACCATGAGATAGAGGTTGTGACCTTTAATTTCAAAATATAGAGACATTATCTCAATTGGGATAAGTGTGTGAAATATAATGATCACTAGAGCCTCAAATATATATTCACACAAAATGATCTTAATAATATCCAAAAAAGATGGATATAACTCATCAAGAATTATGACTACGAAAACAATTACCACCCTAGGAAAGAGAACAAGGTTTATGATGATCTAAGTCTAAATGACCTACCAATTCCGTGATTGATGATAATTGAGAAGGATCCAATATTCTTAGATTTTTAAAGGATAGATATGGGAATCGTTAATGTTGGAACATCATCAATCATTTTCAAATGACTGATCAACCATCCCTCATAGAGAAAATAAAGAATGCTCAATGAAAGGATGTGGAAATTATAAAAAGTGTTGTTGATATTTGAAATGATAAATCCTCAGAGTCAGGGTAGAAAAGGATAGAATTGTGTGAATTGGGTCACAATTATGTGTACTATATGGTGTAGAGATAAAGAAATTGTTTTTGAATGATGCACATATTCAACCATCTCTATTCATCAGGTGAGATAAAATATGTATTGATATCTCCAGGAAACCATCTAGTTGGACAATATTAAAAGGGAGATTGATGAATATATATCAATGTGCCTGGTATGTCATGAAGTGAAGGCTGAGAGGAAAAAGTCTAAGAGGATGATGCTACCACTACCCATACCAACATGGAAGTGGGAGAAAATTACCATGGACTCAGTCACTATACTTCCAAGGACATCTAGAGGAAACAATGCTATATGGGTCATTGTGGATCATCTTACGAAGACAACTCACATGAAAAGACTTCTAATTGGATCAAATAAAAATGATTTTAATCAAAAAAGTAGTACAGATTCATTGTGTACCACTATCTATTGTATCTAATGATGATTCGAGATTCATATCGATGTTCTAGAAATGTATCCAACATGCTCTAAAAACTGAACTAAACATTAGTACTTACAATAATCCTCAAACTGATGGTTAGTGTGAGAGAACAATTTAGACACTAGAATATATATTATGATATTTTTCTATAGAATTAAAAAAACGGTTGGACCAACATCTTCCATAGGTTGAATTCTCCTAAAATAGCAGCTTCTACTCAAGCATCCAAATGGAACCATATGATGCCCTTTATGGGAAATGGTGCAGAACACTGGAGTGTTTGGATGAAGTCAGTGAGAATATGCTTATAGGACCTGAAATAGTTGAAGAAATAGTGGAGAAAGTGAAAACCATTCAATGTCATATCAAGGTAGCCCAATGTTGACATAGGAGATATGTGGATTACCGTCGATGCGACCTTTATTTCAAAGATTGAGACGAGGTGTTTCTATGCATATCTCAATTGAAGAAGGTCATGAGGTTTGGAAATAAGGGGAATTTATGTCAAAGGTACATTGGCCCCTTTGAGATTATTGGTCGTGTCAGGGTTGTGGCCTATCGACTAGAACATCCACCTATGAAGGCCAAAGTACATGATATCATTCATGTATCTCTCTTATGGAATTACATACCAGACATTTCACATGTACAATCATTAGAGGTAGTTCATCTAGAGGATGATCCTTCTTACAGGTAGCAATGAGTGATGATCTTATATTGTAGAGAAAAAGTTATATTAAATAAAACAATTCCCCTTGCAAAGGTGTTGTGGACAAACCCCAAGTTTGAAAATGCATCGTGGGAATTGGAAGAATTGATGAAGAAGATTTACCGACATCTGTTTTAGTGTTGGAAAATGATATTTTGAGGGAGAATTTTCTTAGGGGAAAGATAGTAATGACCAAAAAATATATTATGGAAAATTTCTCTCAGTCGATTTAAAAGTATTCATATGGTTTTTTAAAACAAATAAATATATTAGGATATATATTTTAGATTTTAAAATAATTTTATGAATTTTTACCATTTCTAATATAGACATTGAACAATAATCACATGATTAGATTAAATATATGGATTTAAAAAATCCAATTTACTCAGACAAACGAAGTGATGACCTCATCCATTTCACATTCCCCTTATGAATTCCATTTGTTGGAGCTCGGAAAGGTGGTGGCTTCATTGGTTTTCGATCATGACCAAACCCAAGCCAAGATTTAATATGTTATCCTTGAGCAGAACTACATATGAGATAAGTAGAAGTTGATCGAGATTACCACTCGAGCAATTTTATCAGAGCCACCCCAAGAGTCTGTGCCCATCGCGCACCATATCCTTAGGTCTTTTATGAACTTTTAAGAGGTAATTTAACAAGAACCTATCATTATGATTATGTGCATAATTTATTTATATAATAATCAATATATATTCATTTCATTATTGTGAATTTGTAAATAGTTTGTAAAGAAGATATAGTATTTTTAGTTACTATTCAAATAAAAAATCTATTTTGATTATTTAATGAATTTTTTAATTAAATAATATATTAATAAAATATTAGTATTTATATAAAATTACTTTTTATTATATATAAATCATCATAAAATTTTATGAATGAAATTTTAATTTCTATTAATGATTTAAAGCAGTTTTAGTCAAAACTAATGAATTTTCGATAAATGTTGGTTTTTATTTTAAACCTATAAATTTATATATTTAAAAAATTATATAGATGAAATGAATATTATTTTTGGAATCAGTATTTCGAAATTATCCAATGGTGAATTTTTCAAATTTTTCCGAGACATTCATATTTTTTAGTAAAAATTAAACTCCGTTTAAATATATAATGTGTTTTATGACATCATAATCAACCAATAGTTATGTAATAAAATTCTATAAATGGTATGTTTGGAAACTTTATGTTTTATCCTTAAAATAATGGGAATATATATTTTTTTGATTAATTTTATGATGCCTTAGTGGACCATCCAGGACATATAAAACATTTTGTCTTTTTAAATTGTTTTTCATGAGTCTATGACTCATCTCCACATAAGAAACCCTATTATATTATGATGTTATAAAATGTGCCTTCTAAAATATTGTTTTCCACTACCCTTTGACAAAAACCGTGGGTTGGCCTGTGGATTTGATTAGTTTAATGTGAGGTATCCCAAACATAAAGAATAAAAAATTCCTTCTCTTTTCCTATATGAACCCACCCAAGCTCCCACATCTTCTTCACTCAAAGTCCTTGGAGTTCATCGAACATCTCCCATACATTATCTATAATAATCCCAAGGCTCCCCAATTTCCCTAGAAGCCTCTCTCAATCCCTTCCCATTCATTTGGAGCACACTTCTATGTATGGTATTCCTTCGTTCCTCTTTTTATCCATGATTATTAATATTGTGATTGAATTTTATTTTCAATTATAAATGTTGGGGGTGTGATATTTAACCTCCCCCACACTGATAATTTCATTTTTGAATGATAATAGTCTCCAATTCTCTCTCATTAATTTGTCTGATGTAAACGTGTTACCATGCCGAAATTCTGTATTGAATTTCTCTCTCCTCGTTTACATTCAATAAATTATTTTATATTATTATTATGTCCCACGATCCCCTATATTTATATTTAATGTATAAATTATGAGAGACCCATTTCAATATTATCATCCAATTTTATGAATTTCTATTTGATGTCGTTATGCTGCCGAAATTACACCAAAATTTTCATGCCAAAAACATTATGTACTGAATATCATACCCACACCTCAATCATGGTTATTCAACTTTATGCACATGTATTTGTTGATTGAGGACATAAATAAATGAATTCCACATCTCTTATTCTTGGAATGAATTATGATGTTAATGAATTCATATTGAATTATGTATGTGGAACACTTAAGCATGAAATAAAATAATTATGAAGGGTGTTCCATAAATGTGCTCCAATTGTAGAGACCCAAAGCATGACTTACATTGAAATTACATTAATTTTGTGGAATACTTAATGCATAACAAAAATAGAAACCAAAGGACTGTAATAGTTTAATATCTTTGGAAACATGGAATATAATCATCTAATCAGGTTGAAAGATCTATAACATCTCCCATAATGATATTCCCCTTTCGGTTTCCTTAAATAAAACCATTATTTATTTCTTGGGGAAAATAAAACATAAAAAGGGTGAGCTCCAATGCTCAGTAAGTGAAAACATAGAAAATATAAAACAATCTATAAACATTTGAAAGCAAAAACATGATCATGAAATATAAACATTAAAACATTGAGAAAACACATAAATCTTGGATGTACGTAAGGAATATATCATAAAGGAACATCAATCATGATAAAATATAATGGGAATAAAACATGTAATTGTGGAATCCATTCAGCGCTTGTAATGATTTCCATAGTAGCCAAGGCATTGCAGCGAAGGCCATTGTAGTGGATAAAGTCCCTTTCTGAATCGAGTTCAATCTACATTCTAGTCCTATATCACTGAACCAGAATAACTTACCGTTACATCCATGTCTATCTAATGAGATATAAATATTTAACCAATGCATTGGAGGGAGATATATGTCCCACCCATCTCATAATGAAATCATTTTTACTTGTTCCACAAAATAAACATACATCATTAATAATAACCCAACGAATAAAATGGGTTTCACAAACATCATCCCATCATCAAATAATCCATATAAAATAAATGGATGTCATTTCATAATAAGAAAAGTGAAACCATGTAAATCATAGAGACATTGTATTTCAAACATACATATATGAAATAATGTCATCTTAGATGGAAAAATGGTTTTGATAAGACACTTGAAATGAATTCTTGAGGAAAATATCCTGTCTTCTTCAAAATCAATTTATTTTCACAAAACTTCATGAAATTTTAATATAAGGAGATTTTTTTAAAATAGTCATGAAATATTTTGGAGGAATTATCTTGAAAATAAGGCTTTATAAAAACATAAAAATCAGTTCAATCCATATAAGTTGAAAATAACATTCTTCTCGTACATTTTTCCGAAAGTCAAAAAGTACCTCGTATGGTAAAAAAGATTCCTTACATAACATGTATTAAAAGTAAAAAATGGTTAAAAATGACATTAAAGATACATGAAAACATGTTTAGAAAACATTGACATGGATGATAACAATAACCCCCGTAAATACTTCCAAAAAACAATCTCAGATAAAAATGATATTGGAAAATTTATCCCTTACCTTATGTTTGATATGATTAACATGTATCTGAACATCATGTATAATGATTTAAATAATGTAATTGAGTTATTAAAGAATCATATCCACTGTTATGATATCATATATGGTTCACTTATGACTTTATATTACCTGTTCTTTTGTAAATTCAATGTTAAAGAGCGTTATGGGTAAAATTGTTTCATTTGTCGTCCATGTTTTGACTTGTAATTATTCATATGATTACTTATATCATGATTACAAAATTCCAGAATATAAAAAATGATTTATATAAAATGTATATTCAGAATATACATATATATAATAGGTTGATAAATGGAATGAAATACACCATTCATGGAGATGGTAGGCCGTACGTGCGCATGAACGCTGTTTTCGTTTCCTTATTGAATTGAATGGAATTAATTATATGAAATACATATATATATACATAAAAAAAGTATCATTATTATGTCATATATTCCATGATTACTTATTATATATACTTTATAATAATTCTTTAATTGTTAACATGGAAAATGAATCTCATCGCGTCGTGGAGACGGTAATCCGTACGTACGCATGAGCGATGATATCGTTCCCATATTTATTGAATCGAATTGGAGTGAATGATCTAATATCATTAAATAAGAATTATGTTATAATAATCATATGTATTTATTCTTTACACCATTATACCCATCCAAGTAAGGTGGTGGTGGAAAAACAGATTACACCAAGGCATGGACATGGTATTCCGTACCTACACACATGTGGTGATTTCATTGTCCATAGGAAGGATAGAAGGTGAAATTGGGTTGCTTCAAATTTATAATAACATATCAGTATATTATTGATACTTATGTTATTACAATATAAGGAAACAACTAAATAATATGAACTTGAATAAGAAAGAAAATTGAATGAATCGGTAATAGATATTACCTCTTCTTTGACACGCCTCTTTGAAACCTCCTCTTAGGGTACAAAAATTGGTCTTAGAAGAAGACCAGGACCTCTAGTATGTTTCTAGGGGAGTTTAGAATGGAAACGGGCAGGGTTTGGCCGTGATTAATGGCTCTAAATTATGTGAGGATAAGAGGGAGGAGGTGCCCTTTTATAAGGGAGGAGAGGGGCACCTTTGGAAATATAAGAAATTTTAGTTTATATTAAATTTCATCCACACATAAAAACTTCCAAAAAGACTCATATCAAAATATAAGATGATATAGGGTTATAATCTCATCAACCAATAAGATTTAGACCTGTTAGGAATCTATTATAAACATTATCAACTTGATTTATCCTTATTTATCAATTTTATTTTATTTGTTGTAATAATATTCTAAATTTTAAATTATTATAAATAATTAAATATGTATTGTGAATTTTCCATAATATGACATTTTATGACATTATTGACCATATAAATTTATATTAATAATTTTTGAATATTTTTGTGATTTTTAAACAATTTTATAATACGTTATTTTTATAAAATAACAATAGTGTCAATTTTGACACTATTCATTTATGTGAACCTAAATAAACAATTTCCTGAAGATATGTCCGAAATATGAGATTTAATAGACTCATAACATGTTATATTTATCTATAAAATTAGTTCAGCACATTAAATAGTTCATATAAAATTTATTTTAATATTTTTAAAACCAGTTATTTGATATTTCTATTAATAAAAAAATTTCCACATCACTATTATGTCATCTTTAATGATAATTATATAATCCCTAAAAATAATAAAAAAATTCATATGGTATAGATAATTTTATTATATTCCTGGAGACTATTTATATCCGATGTTTCATGAATTTTATCAGTAAACTAAAATTATTATACTTATAAGATTTAAGAATGTGACATGTTGTCACTTTCTTTGGTTTTAATAATAATTAAATTATTTTCATGGAAACAATTTCATTAAATGAATCTAATCTGACCCTTAGGTGATATGAGTCTTTTTTAGTCATCCAATAGGATTTTGGCAGGTGATAGAGTAATTTTATAATCTTATATTTACCCTTAATTACCCGATTTAACTTTAACTGTGGTAAATAAAATTTACCGTAGTTACTATTCATAATGCCCAAAAAAAGTATATTATTAACATAATTTGGACCCATTGATTCCAAATATGGAATCAATTTTTCCAAATTCAATACACAAAATTTTCAGAAATTAAATTAAAATTAATCTCGTTGTCGAAAGAAAATGGGTTTTTGTTTAAAACATTGTAAAAGATTGAATTGATTTAACCTACGAATTCAAGGTAAAATAAATTCTAATGACATAAATTATATTGAATGGGAAAAATATATTCTATTTGTCATTTAAAAACATTAAATAATATAATTTATCCATATAAATTATTACGATGTAAAAAATTGTTTTTAATTAAAAAGTACCGTGTTTTTACTATTCATTAAAATATGAACGTTATCAGAAAAATATCAAAACATTATACAATGTAAATTTTTATATCATGATTAAAAATATGTAGATTATTTTTTAAAATTAATCTTATAAACATTTAAAAAACTAGATTTAATGTGGGTGCGACATTAAAATTCAGCAAAACTACATTTTTTTAAAACACTTATTTTACCCGAAAAATTTATTTTGTTCGCATACCATATTCTAGAAAATGTTTAAGATGAAATAATAATTTTATAAGATTAAAAATTTAGATAATACTATTCATAACAGCTATATCAAAATAATATTATAATCATATATCATTTTTTAGTGTAACCTGATATTGTGTACAACACACACTATCGAGAATAGTTGTGATTGCATGTAATGCAAGCCAGGTCAGGGTTGCGTGTTGTGCAAGAATCCTTCTTTGTTTTGTATAACAGAATCCAACCATATTTTATTTATACATTGAATATATATATATATATACACTCAATGTTTCATAGAATGACTATTATAAAACGAACTTGAAATTGTGTGTAACACAATCTAAGAATAGTGTTGCGTATACTTTATAAAATAAAGTTTGGAGTTTAGAACAAGATAATCTTGTTGTAGTATAAAACACATGACATCAAATAAATAAAAAAGAAAAATTTTCAAAAAATATCAGGTTGTAACATTCTACCCCCTTAAAATTAATTTCACTCTCGAAATTCGTCGGGGTTATACATGGTTTTCTACTTGAAAGTTTCTTTATTTGAAAAACACATCGTAAACATAAATACCAAAAAATAACTTCAAAAACTCAAGTATGAAACATAACGGTTACCCAAATTAACTAATCACTGGGTTTCCACATAGGAGAACATATGTGAAAATATGGATATGGAAGAAAAATATAACCATAATGTTCTGATGGAGATTGGTAGAGGACATGGCTATTTAAAAGCCAACAATCAGAAAGCCATAAATTTGTGATGATCTAAGGTACCATCTGATTCATCGTATATAAGAGCACTAGGACAACATTTTTGGTTATCAATATCATTTCCCTATAGGTGAAAATTTTGAATTAGAAGAAATACTTGCTTGATTTTGGTACAATATCACTGTTGTTCATGATTTGAACAATTTCCACTTCATCTCTTAAGGAAATGAAGTTGAATTTGTTATTCATGAAGTGTTAATAGGTCATGTGATAGATTGATGGGTCATTTCATCTATTTCAAACATAAGGTTATCAAAATATATCAGATATACATAAGTCCATCTAGGGTGTAGTTAATCATATACGATTCCAAAAATGAACTTTTACTTCATATATCTTACCACATAATAAAATAAAACTGGTTTCTACTAACCAGGGACATCATGTAGGCTAGTGGTAGGTGATAATGGCCAATCACACTTTGGTTGTTGGTATGATTCCCACAGCCTTGTCCGATGTGACGGGTTTTCGTCCATCCTGCAGGTTATCATTTTTCTAAAACTATAGTATCATAACATTTCAGAAATAAAATGGCATATCCTTAGCCAATACTATATGATGTCAATTCAAACCATTAGGCTTATCAAAAATACTTCTATCTGATTATTATAAATTTCATCTACCGAGTATGTGAATTCCCTCATTTTTCTCCCATATATCATAAGATATATCATTTTTGGTCACATTCCAAACATGTGAATACCTTAATCATGTATTGTTTTGAAACATTAATTACCATAGAACCTTGGTGAAAAGATGAATTATATCAAAAGTTAACCCTTTCCACATACATAAATCCCAAATAAAATCTATATACTCAAATCATGATATCACTTTGTCCTTTTATCATCCATGAGCTCATGAATACTATCATACATATTATTTTCTCTATATCCCTTCATTATGAGCATATCATCTTTTTTTTCCAAAAATATCTGAATAACCTTTCATGGTTACCAGTACCATTCAACATATAATTTCAAATACATTAGGAAAAACAATAGTGTCACAATCCTTAGATGATTCTTTATTCCATATTATCATACATTATTGTTGATAAACATACAATCATTCCACTAACTTTTTAAACCACTAGCTGAGCTTCATCATTTTTTTCATCTCATATTTCATTTGTTGTCTCTTCATCATCATACACATAAATACTACCCATATGACCATGCTGATTCTCTTCATGTGATATTCCCTTAGGTAATTGGTTTGCATAATGCCTATACATTTTACATTTAAAACATCTAATCAATGTTGATGTCGTAGCAATACCATTATCCTTGTCCATGTTATTAACAGAAACTTTTCCTTTGCACTTACTGGATTTGTGTCCTTCTTTTCCACACCCAAAGCATCTTCCATATCCTTTGAAACAATCTCCCTAATACCACTTCCAACATTATTTACATGAGGGAAATTGAACTTTTTTTCCTCTATGATCATCATGAAACTTCATCTTTCTCTTATTATCTGAGTCGAGAAACATGCCAAAGTTGAGATTATTGATCATATTATTATATTGCTGATTAGGCATAACAACGATGTTTGGACTTCAAAATACCTTTTCATTTGGTTTCTCATGAAGAATATCATTCCATTGTCCATCATATCCTCCATTATCGTGAATCTTCCTATTTCCAGCCACTTTCTAATACCCAAAAAGAATATTGTGAGAGGCAAAAATCATACTAGGTAAAACAACATAATAAAGGGGGAGTACCGTCAATATATAAAATCTTACATATAATTCTAAGATCGTTACCGTAGTTGTAGGACTATAACCTATACATATACTAATACTTAGGTACATCCCTAGACATACCTTAGAAACATCTCTAGTGATCTCACTAAAGGTTTTGCATCCTAGTTTTCAAAGCATAACTAATCCTTTCCTCTGATACCAACTATAGAGACTCAAATCATGACGTACATGGACATTACATTACATTTGCGGAATACTTAATACATAACCAAAATAGACACCAAAAGACCATAATAGTTTATTTTCATTGGAAACATGGAATATAAAAATCTAATCATGATGAAAGATCTTCAACATCTCCCATAATAATCATCCCCTTTTTGTTTCCTTACCAAAAACCATTCTTTATTTCTTGGGGAAAATAAAACATAAAAAGTGTGAGATCAAATGCTCAGTATGGGAAATCATAGAGAGCATAAAACAATCCATAAACATTTGAATGCAAAAACATTAAAATGAAATATAATCATTAAAACCTTGATCAAAGTCATAAATCATGGAAGTACGTAAGGAATATATCCTAAAGGAACATCAATAATGATAAAATAGCATGGGAATAAAGCATGTAATTGTGGAAACCATTCATCACTTGTTATGATTTCCATAGTAGCCAAGGCATTGCTGCCAAGATCATCTAAGTGGAAAAAGTCCCTTTCTGAATCGAGTTCACTCCTTGTTCGAGTTATGTATCACTAAACCAGAATAACATACCATTCCAGCCATGTCTATCTCATGATATATAAATCTTTACCCAATGCATTGTAGGGTGATATATGGCCCACCCATCTCATAATGAAATCATTCTTACTTGTGCCACAAAATAAACATACATAATTCATAATAACCCAATGAATAAAATGGGTTTCATAAACATCATCCTGTCATCACATAATCCATATAAAAGAAATGGATATAATTTAGTAATATGAAAATTTAAACCATGTGAATCATATAGACATTATACTTGAAACATAAACATATGAAATAATTTCATCTTAGATGGAAAAATGGTTTTGATCAAACACATGAAATGAATTCTTGAGGAAAATATCTTTTCTTCTTCAAAATCAATTTATTTTCACAAAACATCATGCAATTTTAAAAGAAAGTGATTTTTTTGAAAATATTCATGAAATATTTTGGAGGAAGCTTCATGAAAATAAGGCTTTATAAAATCTTAAAAATCCGTTCAAGCTGTATAAGTTAAAAATAACATTTTTCTCGTACTATTGTCAGAAAAGTCAAAAAGTACCTCGTATGGTAAAAAAATATTACTTACATACCATGTAGTAAAGTCAAAAATGGTTAAAATTGAATTTAAACGTACATGATAATAATTTTAGAAAACATTGACATGGATGATAACAATAACCTCAGCAAATACTTACGAAAAAACAATCTCGGAAAAAAACGAGACTGGAAAAGTTATCCCTTACCTTATGTTCGATATGATTTTCATGTATCTGAAACTCTTGTATAATGATTTAAATAATTTCATTGACTTATTAAAGAATCTTATTATTTGTTATGATATCATATATGGTTCACATATGACTTTATATTACCCAATCTTTTGTAAATTCCATGTTAAAGAGCATTTTGGGTAAAATCGTTTCATTTGTCATCCGTGTTTTGACTTGTAATTATTCATATGATTACTTAGATCATGATTACTTAATTCAAGAATATAAAACATGATTTATATATAATATATATTCAGAATATACATATATAATATATCAATAAATTGAAAGAAATACACAGTTCATAGAGACGGTAGACCGTACGTACGCATGAATGCTGTATTCATTTCCTTATTGAATTGAATGGAATTAAGTATATGAAATCGATATATATATATATAAATAAATCTAGTAGAATTATTATGTCATATATTTCATTATTACTTATTATATATACTTTATAATCATACTTGAATTGTTAACATGGAAAACGAATCCCATCGCATCGTGGAAACGGTAATCCGTACGTACACATGAGTGATGATATCGTTCCCATATTTATTGAATCAAATTAGAGTGAATCATATAATATCTTAGAATCAGTATGATTTTATAATAATCATATGTATTTATTTTTTACACCATTATACCCATCCATGTAAGGTGGTGGTGGAAAAACAGATTACACCATGGCGTTGAGATGGTATTCGGTACGTACGCACACGTGTTGATTTCGTTTTCCATAGGATGGATAGAACGTGAAATGAGGTTGATTAATATTTATAATATAATGAAACAACTAAATAAGATGAATTTGAAGAAAAAAGAAAATTGAAAGAATCGGTAATAGATATTACCTCTTCTTTGACACGCCTCATTGAAACCTACTCTTAGGGTACTAAAATTGGTTTTTGAAGAAGTCCAGGACCTCTAGTATGTTGAGATGGAAGATTATAAGGGAAATGGGAAGGTTTTGGCCGAGATTAAAGGCTCCAAATTGTGTGACGAGAAGAGGGAGTAGGTTCCCATTTATAAGGGAAGAGATGGGAACCTTTGGAAATATAAGAAATATTAGTTATATTAAATCCCATCCCCACCTCAAAACATCCAAAATAACTCATATCAGAAGATTAGATGAGATAGGGTTGTAATCTCATAAACCTATAAAATTTATACATGTTAGGAATCTATTTTAAACATTATCATCTTGATTTATCCTTATTTATCAATTTAATTTTATTTGTGGTAATAATATTATAAATTTTAAATTATTATAAATAATTACATATGTGTTGTAAATTTTACATAATTTGACACTTTATGACATTTTATACCATATAAATTAAAATTTATAATTTTTAAATATTTTTGTGAATTTTAAACAATTTTATAATATGTTATTTTTATAAAATAACAATACTGTCAATTTTGACACTATTCAATCATTTAAATTAAAAAAAACAATATATAGAAGATATGTTCGAAATAAGAGATTTAATATATTCATAACATGTAATATTTATCTATTAAATTATTGGAGAACATTAAATAGTTCATATAATATTTATTTTAATATTTTTAAAACAATTTATTTGTTATTTTTCATCATAAAATATTTTCAACATCACTATTATGTCACCTTTAATGATAAATATATAATCCATAAAAATTTTAAATAAATTCTAATGATGTATATAATTTTATGAGATTTCTGTATACTATTTATATCTAATGTTTCATGATTTTTATCACTAAACTAAAATTATTATACTTATTAGATTTAAGTGACATGTTGTCACTTTCATTGGTTTTAATAAAAATTAAATTATTGTCTTGGAAAAAAGTTCCTTAAATAAATATAATCCAACCATTAGGTGATATGGGTCGACTTTTAGTCATCCAATAGGATTTTGGAAGGTTTTAGGTAATTTTATAATCTTATATTTACCCTTAATTACCTGATTTACCTTTAACTATTGTAAATAAAATTTATCGTAGTTACTATTCATAATTCCAAAAAAAAGTAGCTTATTAAAATAATTTGGACCGACTGATTCCATATATGGATTCCATTTTTTCAAATTCAATACACAAAAGTTGTAAAAATTACATTAAAACTAATTCTGTTGTCGATAGAAAATTGGGTTTTGTTTAAAACATTGCAAATGATTGAATTGATTTAACCTACGAATTCAAGGTAAAATCAATTCTAATGACATACATTATATTGAACGGTAAAAATATATTCTATTTTTAATTTAAAACCATTAAATATTATAATTTAACCATATAAATTATTACAATGTAAAAAGTTGTTTTTTATTAAAATATACCGTGTTTTTAGTATTCATTTAAATATGAAAGTTATCAGAAAAATATCAAAACATTATCCAATGTATATTTTTATATCTTGATTTAAAAGAAGAAGTTTATTTTGTAAAAATGAACTTATAAACATGTAAAAAACTAGATTTAATGTTGGTGTTCCATTAAAAGGCAGCAAAACTGCATTTTTTTAAAAATACTTATTTTACCCGAAAAATTTATTTTGTTCACATACCATGTCCTAGAAAATGTGTAAGATGAAATAATAATTTTATAACATTCAATATTTAGATAATACTATTCATAATTTCTAGTTAATAATAATATTATAACCATATATAATTATTTAGTGAAACCTGATATTGCGTACAACACAGGATATCGAGGAAAGTCGCGATTGCGTGTAATGCAAGTGAAGTCAGGGTTGCGTGTTGTGAAATAATCCTTCATTGTTTCTTATAATAGAATCAAACCATATTTCATTTATACATTGAATATATATATATACATACACTCAATCTTGCATAGAATGACTATTATAAAACGAACGTGAAATTATGTGTAACACAATCTAAGAATAGTGTTGCATATACTTCAAGATAATACAGTGTGGCGTATAACACAAGATAATATTGTTGTAGCATAAAACACATGACATCAAATAGATTAGAAAGAATAATTATCATAAAATATAGGGTTTTTACACCAATGCCTTGGGTAAAGTATAGTATAATGATAGTTCTTGTGCAATGGATGTTGACTCATGATAATTCATGTTAAACGAGGGTTTAATCATGCTTCATGTGCAATGATGGTTTTACATGATCCATGTGCAATGATCCTTGGCTCATGCTATTTCTGTGTTAAGTGTTGTAGCCACATCTCCATGTTATGATTATCAATATTTATTGTGCCTTTATGTTCATGTTTATCTTTTTCTCTATTGATAAGTCTATTTTATAACATGTATAATATTCTTCATGTTATTCCATGTTTATTAATTTCTTGGGCTTTATAGTTCATGTTTTTCTTATGCATGTCCTAAGTTAATCCCCTGCATTGCTATGTAGAAGGGAATGTAGTATTGTGGTCATGTAAATAATGTTTTAAATAATGATGTTTTCATTCAGGTTTTATGTTGCTATTCAATGTTCATATACCCCAAAGACACTATATCTCTCATTAATCTGTGTTTTTTCAAGTGATGTTTATGTAATAAATCATTTTTATGTGTTTAAAAAAAGTAGGGTTGTCATAGTTGGTTTCAAAGGATAGGTTTAGTTATTTTTATAATTAGGATTAGAAAACCCTAGTGATTCCTTAGAGTCTAGTGTTAGAATAATGAACAACATTGATATGTTTTGGTGAGTATTTATTAATACGTTTATGAAAAAAATAAATCTTTGTCTGGATACAAGAAAGTAGAGGTGGCACTGACACATAGGTACCCATGTGTAAAAAATCCACTAAGGATCTCCATACTTAACCCAGGGTACCCTGGTACAAGACAACCAGACTTCCTAAAATCTTTATTATGACACTCCTAGGGGATATGATTTGGTAAATTAAAAAGGATTGTAAGAAACATTATTAACAGAATTAAAAAAATTCCTCTCAGAATACATGTTACATAGTAGATCATGGATAACATAGATCGAAGATTATATGTTCTTATGTTAAATAAATAAAATTAATTTATATGTCATCTGATTTTGTAATTAGATTCCCCTTTATGTGTTTATTATTTTAAGATACTCATTCCAAAGATTATATTGGATAAAGTAGAACCAGAATAAAAAAAGTTAAAGGTAGGGTTATCGCTGATGGTTGTACATAATTTCTTATATCTCAAATGTTAAGTAGAACAATCCCACCACCACCATAAATCATGGAAGTAATGTTGTTGTTGAGTATGACAAATGGGGAAATCATTTCATCCCATGAGTATAACTCTTCCACTTTCATAATCAGTGGAATAAACTTCATAGAGAACCTCGTCATACTCCATGTGGTGGAATTTGATAGAATTCTCAGCATAGATTGGTATTCATTATATATAGCCAAAATAAATTGCAATGAGAGGTAAATCACTCTCCAAGTGAAGAATCGACCCCTGATTATATAAAACTGCAAGAAGGAGGACGAATAATCTTTAGTTCAACCATCATTTAAGACATGCCTATTGTGAGGGAATTAGATGATGTGTTTCGTGAGTAATTTCTCGTTCTTCCTCCTAGAAGAGATGTTGAACTCTCAATTGATCCAATACCTAATGAATTTCCAATATCCAATACTATTTATTGAATGGATATAGTTGATATTGAGTAGATAATGAAAAAACTATAGGATAATTTTGATAAAGGGTTTATACACCCAAGTGCTTCAACATGGTGTTCACTAGTCTTCTTCGTCAAGAAGAAGGATGGGTCAATGCACCTTTTCATTGATTATATTGAGTTCAAAAAAATCACGATAAATAAAAATTATCCACTTCCAGTAATTGATGACGTAATTGATCAGCTTCACGGATCACAATACTTCTCTAAGGAAGATTTGTGGTCTGGATGTTATCATGTAAGGGTGAAGAAGGAAGTTATCCCCAAGACTGCTTTTCATACATGATATGGGAACTATGAATTCATATTAATTCCATTAGGACTCACTAATGCTCCAAAAAAATTTACGAACCTGATTAAAATAGTCTTTAGAGATTTCCTTGACATATTTGTGGTTGTATTTATAGATGATACTATAATATACTACAAAACCAAGGAGGATCATGAGGAGAATCCATGAACTATACTAGAGACCATCTGAAAGGATAAGCTCTATGCAATGTACACCAAGTGTGAGTTCTGGTTGAAAGAGGTATTATTTTTGGGTAATATCATCCCAAGATATGGGATATCAGTTGATCCATAAAAGAATTCTATTATTGGGGGATGGATGAATCCAACATTAGTAATAAATAATAATAGCTGTTGGGGTTAGCTGGATATTATTGACAATTTATGAGAAATTTCTCACAATTGTACAACCCTCATACCAAGCTATCTCTGAAGGGATTAAAGTTTTCATTGAGTGATGAATTAGAAGAGAGCTTCAAGGTGTTGAAAATGAGGCTTATCACTATTCCCATTCTCACATTACCCATGAGTGGAGAACTTTTTGTTGTATTTATTGATGTTTAAAAGAAGAGACTGGTTTGCGTGTTCATGAAGACTGATCAAGTGATAGCCTCCGCCTCAAGGCATATAAAAATCCATGAGAAAAACTACCCCAAGCATGATCTGGAGTTGGACGCTATGAACTTTAAATTGAAAATATGGCGACATAATCTCTATTGAGAGAAGTGTGTGATATATACTGATCACAAAATACTCAAATATATATTCACACAAAAATATCTTAATATGTTCCAATGAAGGTGGATAGAACTCATCAAGGGGCAAGACTACTCAAACCATTACCCCCTGTGAATCAGAAGAAGGTGGAGGATACTCTATGTAGAAATAATCCAACGATTCTGTCATTGATGAGAATTGAGAAGTATAAAATCATTATAGATTTTCAGAGGATAGACATGGGAATCTTTAAGGGAGTAACATCATCAATCCTTTATCAAATGATTGATCAACCATCCCTCATGGAGAAAATAAAGGCTACTCAAAGAAAAGATGTGGAAATTCTACAAAGGGTGGAAGCTACCAAAAATGGGAAATCCTCAGAGTTCATGGTTGAAAAGGATATAATTGTGAGATTTGGGGAATGATTATGTGTACCATCTAATTTAGTGATAAAGAAGGAGTTTCTAAATGATGCACATAACCAACCTTCTATATTCACCAAGGGAGAAAAAAGATGAATCAAGATATCCAAGAAACCCTTTGGTGGAACAATATGAAAGGGGAGATTGCTGAATATACATCAATGTGCCTGGTATGTCAGGATGTGAAGGTTGAGAGGAAAAAGTATAAGAGGACGATGGAACAACTACCCATACCAACATGGATGTGGAAGAACATTACCAAAGGCTTAGTCACAAGACATCCAAGGACATCCATAGGAAACAATGATATATTGGTCATTGTGGATCATCTTACGAAGACAGCTCCCATTATCATGATTTGAGAGGAATTCTCATTGGATTAACTTGGAAGGATTTACAATAAAAAATTGGTAAGTCTGTATGGAGTACCAATATCTATTGTATCCAATCATGATCCAAGATTCATCTCGAAGTTCTGGAAATGTATCCAACATTATATAAGCACTGAACTGGACAATAGTATGACTTATTATCCCCAAACTGATGGCCAATCAAAGCGAACTATTCAGACACTAAAAGATATATTAATATCATGTTTTATATACATCAAAAAATGGTTGGACCAACATCTTCCACTGGATGAATTCTATTAATATTTCAGTTTCCACTCAAGCATATGAATGGCACCATATGAAGCCCTTTATAGGAAATGGTGCAGAACATAGGCGTGTTGGTATGAAGTTAGGGAGCGTAACCAGCTAGGGTCTGAAATGGTTGAAGAAGTGGTGAAGAAGGTTAAATGCATTCAACAGAATATCAAGGTTGCCCAATGTCAACATAAGAGTTATGTGTATTACCATCGAGGAGACCTTGATTTCACATAGGGAGACATGGTGTTTCTATGCCTATCTCTATGGAAAATTTCATGAGGTTTGGAAATAAGGGGAATTATTTCTAAGTTACATCGACCAATTTTAGATTCTTGGTCATGTCGGGGTTGTGGCCAATAGAATAAATATTCCACCATCCATGGCCATAGTACATGATGTCTTTTATTTATCCATCTTATTGAAGTAAATACGAAACTTTTCAAATGTACTCTCTTAAAAGGTAGTACATCTAGAGGATGATCTTTCTTACATGGAGCAACTAGTGAAGATCTTATATTATAGAGGAAGGGTTCTACGAAATAGGACAACGCCCCTCGTCAAGGTGTTGTGGAAAAACCTCAAATTTGAATAAGCTTCCTGGGAATCATAAGAAGTGATGATGAATATTTACCCAAATATGTTTTAGTTTTGGTAAAGGAAATATCTAGGGATACATTTTTTAAGGGGGGAGATAGTAACAACCCAAAATACATTAATGAAAATTCCTCTTAGTCAATTTAAATGACATCTTATGGTTATGTAAAACATATACACTTATTTGGTTTTATGTTTTGGATTTTAAAATATTGTAATGAATTTTCACAGTTTCTAATATATTCGTTGAACAATAATCACATGGTTAGTATAAATATAGGGATTTAACAAATTCTGTTTAGTCAGAAAATGGAAGCGATGACCTCATCCAGTAGACTTACCACATACGAAGCCCATTTTTCGGAGCTCGGAAGGGTGGTGTATTAATTGGGCTTCACTCATGACCAAGCCCAAGCTGAGATTTAATATGTTATGATTATGTGGAACTAACGACTGGATAAGTGGAAGTTGATCTTTATTACCACTCGAGCGATGTTATCTAAGACACCCCTAGATATTGTCTCCATCGCGCACCATACCCTAAGGTCTTATGCGGGTTTTTAAAAGGTTATGTAACAAGAACCAATCATTATGGTTATGTAAATTATTTTTGTATATAATAAAAAAAATACATTCATTTTATTAATGTTAATTTTTAAATATTATTTAAAGTGGAGATAATATTTTTAGTTAATATTAAACAAAGAAAACTATTTTGATGAATTAATTTATTTTTTAATTAAATAATACATTAATAAAATATTATTATTATTAAATTATTTTTTAATAAATAGAAATGATCGTATAATTTTATAAATACAATTGTAATTTTTTTAAGGTTTGAAAGCAGTTTTAGTCATAACCCATGAATTTTAGATAAATGCCGATTTTTATTTTAAACATATAAATTCATATATTTATAAAATTATTTAGATGAAATGAATATTATGTTTTTAATCAGGATGATGAAATTATCCAATGGTGAATTTTTCAAAATTTTCTGAGACAGATAAATTTTTGTGTAAAAAAAATACCATTTAAATATATAATTTGTTTTATGAAATCATAATGACCAAAGAGTGGTTTAATAAAATAATATAAATGAAATTTTCGGGAAACATATGTTTTATCCTTAAAATAATGTAATTTAAATTTTTTTGATTAATTTTATGATGCCTTAGTTGACAATCAATGACTTATAGAACAATGTATCTTTTTAAATTGTTTTCCTTTAGAGTGTGACACAACTCCCCATATGAAAAATGATTATTTTATGAAGATATTACATTGGAATTATAATATATTTTCATCTCTCATATTTGGAAAAAACCACGAGAAGAAACAATGTGTTGGTTTGTGGTTATGATTAGTTTAATGTGATGTGTCTCAAACCTAAATAATAATGAATTCATTCTCCTATCATATATAAACCTACACAACCTACAACATCCTCTTCACTCAATGCCCTTTTAGTTTGTCCAAAATATTCCCTCCTCTTCCAAGAATACTTCCAAGGTTCCCCACACTTCCAAAACCCTCCCTCAAGCCCACATATGCCTCTGGGGTCACACATCCAAGTAAGGGATTCCTTTCTTCCCATTTTAATCCATTTTTCTAATATTGTTATTACCTTTTGTTATCTATAATAAATTTTGGGTTATAATTTACCACCTCCCTCATACATCCCACTTCATGTTTGAATGATGAGAGACCAAATTTATCTCCCATTAATGCCTCCCATGTACACCTGTTACCATGACGATATTTCGTAAGGAATTTCTTTTCTCCTCATTTACATTCAAAAAAATATTTTATATTATGCATCTGAATTGCATTACATATGTTTGTATATTATGTATCATGATCCTTATATTTTCCATATATTTTATAAATTGTTAGAGACACATTTCACTTTCATTAACCAAATTTATGAATTCCTATTTGACATCATTATGCTGCCAAAATTACCCAAAAATTTCAATGCCCAAATCATTGTGTAGTGACTACAATACCCACTCCCTTATCATGGGTATTAAAATTTATGGACATTTATTTATTTATTTCTGGATTAAATTTATGTTTTCTACATTTCTTATTTTTGGAATGAATTATGATGTTAATGAATCCATGTTGTATGATCTATGTGGAACATATATGCATAAAATGAAGTGATTATGAAGGGTGTCCCCTAATAGTGCACCAATGCAATAGGTAAAGTATAGTATAATGATATGTCATTTGAAATGGATGTTGAATCATGTTAATTCAAGTGAAAATATGGTTTAATAGTGATTCTTATGCAATTAGGGTTTACTCATGCTCCGTGTACAATGAGTCTTGGCTCATTTTAATTCCATGTTAAGTGTTGTTCCACATATCCTTTTCATGATTATCTAGAATTATCATGAAATTATGTTCATGTTTCTATTTTTCTCCATTTATAAGCCTATTTTCTACCAGGTATTATATTCCTCATTTTATGCTATGTTTATTCCCATACTGGTCTTTATAGCTCACCCTTTTCTTATGCACATCCTCATGTTATCCCATGAAATGATATGTATGGGGGAATGTAGTGGTCATGTAAAGGATGTTTTCAATAATGATGGTGTCTTTCATGTTTTCTGTTGTCGTCTAATGATCCTGAGATTTAATGCAACTAGACCTCTTTATGTTCTATGTTATATCATGTGATGTTTATGTAATAAATCATGATTAAGTGTGCAAAAAAGCAGGGTAGCTATAGATTCATAATATCATGTGGTGCATTCTTAGTAATCTAGATGGTGGAGGGTAGATTACTTATAATCTCTTAGGATTTTTATTGATGAACGTTGGGACCCTAGGTGGGTCTGTATAGGAAATGGGGGTATTTTTATTATTTAGGTTTTGGACTCTACATAATAAATTATCCAAAACCAAAAACGAATTTTTGATTTTTTCCCATTATTTCTACTAATATTGGGTTGTTTTTATTATTTTTAATTTTTTGGGTGAAATATATTAAAATAATTCCCTTGATTATGTGGAGTTGAGTCATAATCTAAATTAAATGATTTTAAACCTCTAAAATTTAATATAAGTTTAGGAGAATTACTAATGGATTTAAAAAAATAAATCAAATAAACATAATATCACCTTATTTTAATGTTAATAAATTGGTTTGTTGTTGGTTCCCATTTATAGTAATTTTTACATCACATTTGTGTCATTATGATGTCATAAAACAAAAAGTATATTTATACAATATTTAATTTTTAACTGAATGTTTACTATCTTAGAAAATTATTTAATAATAATATTTGGATAATTTCAACAATATAATTTAAAGTTAATTATCATTTTTCTTAAATAAATTTTCAACATATTTTAATTTCCATTTTATAAATAAAATTGACATTTATTAAGAAATTTCAGGTATTTTTCACACTAATAAATTTCGAACACTTATACAAATTACATTTGACTTCATTAAAATTATGAGATCATTTATATTTTGAAGATATTATTTAATAATAATACTGATATATAATTTATCACATAAGTATATTAATTAATAAATTAATTAATTAAATTTCAATGTTAACCACAAATAGAATTTTTTCTCTATTATATAATAATAAAAATCATATATAATGTAACAATAATAAGTATAAAATGTTTTCATTATTATATATAAAATAATGTTCATATTGATTTATCCGTGGTCCTGATAGATAACAATTTAATAACTTGAGAATTCCCAATGAGTAAGGGGTGAGATTGTGTAACTTTTCATTGGTGGATGGTGAACGTGGTTTGGGCGATGACTGTGATGAGCTTGAACGTTGATCGTAAACAGTTTTGATTATACATAAGTTTTTGGATATCAGCTTGGGATTGGTCAAGGGTAAATTAAAAAAATTATATCCTCCAAGGGATCTCTAATAAATGGGCTTTGTAGGGTATAATCCTACTAGTTGAGGCTATCACATCCTTTGAATTTGTTAGTAGGAGTTGTTAAAACACAATATTTATACTAATCCTTTGATAATAGTTCAATAGATATATTATCAATGATAATGATAATTAACGGTATTTTATATCCAATTGGATGTAATAAACAAAATAATTTCATGTTCCTTCTATAACCATATTACATAACAATACAATTAATGAAAATGAAAAAGTGAGGTTTTTATTGTTACAGTTTGAGTCATTAAAATATTCTTTCGATAAAATTTTTTCCCTCAATGTTTTCATTTCCAAAACTAAAAAATATGAGGTTAAATCTTCTTCAACAACTATAATTGTTCAAACACCGCTTAATATAAGTTTTGGTTCCTACACAACAATTATACAAGGTGAATTTTCTTATTTCATAGAACATTATCTCTATGATCACTGATTTTCACAAGATCCCCACATAGGAGAAGACATTATCTAGTGATAATACATGTGGATTGAGTAAATGTGAGGGGTATGGTATGTAATTTCTCTATACGGATACATGAAATACATCATGTAATTGATATATGTTTGATGTTAGTGCTATAGGGTAGGCTACCTCCCTGATGTGATCACGGAACTCAAAAGGGTTGATGAATCTTGTAATAAGTATTCCCTTCAAATATTATATCATTATTGTCTTCCATTGTGATATTATTAGGAACACCCTCTCTCTAAAATTATATTCTTGGTCACTTCAATGATTATCAGCATTTTTTTCAACTCTAAGTACCCTTGATGTTCCCCTGAATGGCTATATCCTTTTCCAGAATTTCCATGACCATTTCAATTCCAAGGGGTATTTGATCCCCAACATCAGCCAAAAATGAAGGTGCTCCACACCTTTTCCCATAAATTGCTTCATAATGTGGCCATTTGTATGCTTCAGTGGAACTTTTTTTTTGTTATATAACTATACCTAACAAATATTTTGGTCTCAATCATCCTTTGAAATCAATATAATATTATTAGACAATTCCTTCTTGTTTTTGAATATTCCACTCATATTGACAATCAATTTGATTATAATTGGTCGTATTGAGTTTTAGATCATTTTTTAGATCTTGTTGGAGACTTTTCCAAGACATATATGTGAAACTCATATCTATATCAAATACAATTGGTTGTGGTACTCTATAAAATTTAAAAAAATCTCTATTGTAAATATGTGCAAGTGGATCTTGTGATATGTCCTCTCAAATTGTTATCATTTAGGTGATATTTGTAATAATTTCCACATAAACCCATATATTATTATTTTCTTTTTATGTCAATGGTAGGAAAATAAAAAATTACATTGTGATTATCTCCCATTTCCGTGATGATGTGGGTAATGGTTCCATCATCCACTTATACTTATTATTTTTATCCATGACTTGCTAGAATATAAAGATATTTGATAAATATATAGTGATGTCATTATTTATAATGTCCCAGTATGTGTTTTCTAAGATATTTTGATACATCTTTGTGCTTCATGGGTCAATGGATAATGTCGAACTATTTTATTCACCAAATAATTATTTAATTAACATATGATTTTATTGAATGCATCATATTGAGTTAAATACCCAAATTATTTATTCATTGATATTGAATCCCAATGATGTCCCTTTTCATATATTTTACACAATCATATGTGTTCACACATCACCCCTTTGAGAATCCTTTAACCACTCTAGAAGGGATGGTTGAGCAATAATTTTTGAAATTATTCAAGGTGTCCCATCCTTTATGACTCCCATTTCAACCATTTCTAAATCTATGAAGATCAAATCACAATAAATTATCATTAGTCATAGATTTTCCATATCCATTTTACTTATATAATATGCATAGTTTTTCTCATTACTAGTATTCTGGTGAATCTATCCATCATAATCCATGATCATCACTTAGAAACTTCATTTGAATATTTTCATCTCATTCTCTTTGAATATATATTTGATAATTTTTATACGTATATATTTCACACTTCTCCCCAAAGAGATAATTTCACCATATTCTTAAAGACAAAATCACTAATGAAAACTATAGATCTTGTATTGGGTATTTCTATTCCTGAAATTATAACATATTTAAATCATACGATATTAATTTTTAATTATACATTAACACAAATCCCAAGACTGTCTTTGATGCATTGCTTAATATCACTAAAAGGTCAACACATTGGGTAGTCTGAGTGTAGGTTTATTAATAAAATTAATTTTTATCTCCTTGATTCTCATTTCATGTTATTCATTCCAAGAAATCTTGAATCCCTTCCATGTTATCATGGTTAGAGGTTTTTAAAATTGAATTAAATTCCTCTCAGTTCAATGATATTACCTAGCTAATCCAAGGATTTTAAGTATATCTATCAGTAATGATGGAATCAACCATGCTTCAATTGATTATATCATTGATGTATCCATAGACATAACACTAATTTTTTTTAATATTAACTATGAATGTTACATCCTTCATCCAGAACTCACATTTTTAATATGTGGCCTAAAGCATCCCCTTTTGAATGGAATTTATCATATATCTCATATTCTCTATATGATCCTAATTGTTTTTAGACTATATAAGAATATCATCTATAAATACTACCTCAAATTTGTTGGTGTAATATCAAAAAAAAAATTTAATCAAGAACAAGATGATTATTGGAGAATTGGAGATCCCCAAATGCATAAATATGAACTCATAGTGCCCTTATTTTTTAGGAAAAGTTGTCTAAGGGATATCATCCTCCTTCACACTAACATGGTGGTATCCTGAAAACAGAACCACATTATAGATGTATTGTTCTCCACATATCTTATCAAATAAGTCATTAATCTATGGTAGATGATACATATTATTTACCAAGAACTAATTGAGCTCACAAAAATCAATAAAAAATCTTATTGACATTTTCATTCTTGTTGATGAAGATGACTTTTATAACCCATGGTGAAGCATTTGAGTGAAGGAACCCTTTATCTAGATTCTATGATAGTAGTTTTTTCATCACCTCATATTCGACAAATTGACATTCTATATGGATACATTGATATTGGAAATTCCACAGGTTTGATCATGATTGAAAATTCAACCTCTCCGTTATGATGAATACCATTAAATTCTTCCATTAGAACAAAATAATATTCCCTCAAAATAGTTATATCATCAAGGATGATTTTATACTTAGAATCAATAATTCGATCCATATATGCTTCGTCATCGGGTAGTAATATCATGTTATAGGTAGCACCCAGCCTCTGAGCGGTGTCTGAGATAAAACCCGAGGCGGCTAGGGTTCTCCTGTTCTCAGTTTCCTCTTCCCCCTCTAGTCGGGATTGGTTTATGGCGGCTTCTACATCGGCACAGTGTGGTGTGTTCATGTGTGGCGTGGAGACCCAGGGATTAGGAGAGATTCATTGCACCTTTGGATTCTGGTCCTGGTGTCGTCGATTTCCGGTGGGTTTTGGCTTCAACAAGGCTTGTATTGCCTCCATCTTCTACAGTCGGTGTCTGTGACTCTCGGTGGTGCTACGTCATCTAGATCTGGAAATTAAGGGGCTCAGCAGCTCTGTTTTCTGTCGATGTGGTGTTTCTCACCTCCTCTTTGGCTTATCCAGTACGTCCCAGAATCATCCAGTAGGTTCCAGTGTGGCTTGCGTACTTTGTTAATTGCTCGGAGGGGGAAGATCTGGGATTCAGAAGCAAGATGTTTCGTGCTGAGCATGGAATAAGAGAAGGTGAAGCGACCACACCCCTTATTCTTCAATGGCCTCGTTTTGTGGAGTCAGGTGAAGGAGGAACGTCTGAGTTGTATACGAAGGAGGGTGTGGCATTAGGGAGGTCTGATATTAATTGTGGTTTTGTAACCTCTTTTTGTGGATGGATTCTTCTTGGAGGTTCATCTCATGTCGCTGGTAGGTTGGGAGAACTCCGGCTAGAGTTTGCGGATGGGAGGATTTGGTCTGGTGTCGATGGTCGTACCGGTGGACATTTGAGGAGGCTGGCTCTTAGGATTGGTTTTCTTGTCTGATGTTTGTGTTTTGGATCATGGTTTCATGGCCTTGATTTTGTTGTTTGTAAGTGGTAAAGTGATGAAATGGTGATGTGGTGATGTGGTCATCTGATTTAGTGTTGTGCCAATGATGTCATGTTTGGTTTCTCACTTTTTCCTCAAAAGTGTTTTCATAATAAAAAATTTAATTTTCAGTCATAAGGAAATAATATCTACTCTAGAAAAGTTGTTTCTGAAGATTAATCATCATCCTCCTTTCACTATATAGAATCTGTGGTAGATTCAAAATATTGAGATTAATTTTCTTCTCCTAGAAATTTATGTTATCTCTTTTTTGGGAAATCCAATAAATACCATTAATTGCATGAAATTCCCCAAAGGGATTATGAGAAGGTTTACTGGAATTTTCTTCAAATAAATTATGATATGTATATAGTTATATATATAGGATTAAATATTTTTCCCATTTACAATTTTCACATATAACTCCACTTCCTATATTTCAGTTGGTGTTTGAGAAGTTCTACTAAACATCAATTATATGATGGAATGTGTAGATTCTAAATCTAAAAGTATGATTTCTATATATGAATAAATAACATGAATACCTTTCACCATTTCATTATCAGGATTCACCTTAGCATTTTAGAGGGTAAAAGCTCCCCCTTTCTGCATTGGTGGTCATTGATTGTCGCCAAAAACACTTTTCTTAGTGCATTATTTTGAAAAGAGACATGGTTCCCTATTGTTATAAAAATGGGAAATGTATTGATGGTTAACTATTGAATTCATTTCCATCTATCACTTTTATATTGTTTCTATTGTTTGAAATTGTTATCTAGGTTCCCTTCCTTCCCACACCTAGGGCATCTCTTTATCCCCGTTAGGTAATTTTCAATCATGCTTCATTCCCCACCATTGATTCGTGAGATGCTAAAGTTTCTGGGACTTACTAGATTTCCCCTTTAAACCTCCAGAATGAAACATCACATTACATTTCTTATCCACCTTCTAAAAATGCGATTCACCGATCTCTATTTAGACATTGAGTCAACATCAGAAAATTTCCTCATATCTACCAATGTCATGGATCTCCAGGGCATTTCTTAAACTACTTTTAGCATACCAAATAAGCATTCAACCATGAATTGGGGGGTAACAAAAATTCCAGATATGTATCAGGAAAGCCTTGTAAATTTTTCATCATCCTCGTAGATATATTCATTGACATTTTCCATAGGGAGAAAAATAACATTTCTATGAAAAGTTTGATAGTTCAAGGAAAATATTTTTCAAAAAAAAATTGTAATCCATTCCACTCCATTTCTTAGATCAATCCATCAATCTGTATATTTTTTTCAGTATACATCATTTATCATGTTCTACCTCCCTACAACAAATAGCTATAAAAACATTTTATTTTTCATAATATTGAAGGATGTAGAATATATTTTCAATGGTGTTGATCTATTGTTTAGTTATAAGTCATTGGATAAATCATTGAAATTAGGTTGTCATTCTCACATGAATATATAGATTTTAGTTTGATATCATTTATAGATTTGGGGTTCTCTTCATGATATATGATTCTATTTCATATCTATGATATCTGATAGGGAATCATCAACAAGTTGATGATTCATTCTCCCACTGGGTTGGTCATCTTATTGGGGATATCATCACAATTCCCATTAATTTAATTGTTTACCTAATTCCTCTAATTTATATCCATTTTCTTGAATTAAATTAAAATTGGGGATGAGAATTTTAAACTATTAAACACATAAAAGAAAATCTGATTTTATTAAGGAAATAACTGATACATTTAATTTATTTCCAAAACATATGAATTTCATGCATTAATCTAAGTTATCCATGATCTATTTCGTAACATATATTATTATGGAATGATTATTCTCATAACAATTTTTAGTAATAGGCTTTTGAATTTACCAAAGAATATACAATGGGACATTCAAACTAGTTACATAGTAAGTCATGTTTTCTTGTTCAAGGTTACCCCATGCCAAGATCGAGAATCCTTGTTAGAGTAATTACCCCTAAAGAATAATATGAGAGAAAAATGACTATTTGTTTTACCCAGATATGAAGGAATTTTCATTATAATCCACTAACTCAATACTTACCAAATTCATTGTATGTTTTCACATACATAGTCTGTCACGACCCGTCTTCTGGGGCCCATATCGTGACTACTTCAAGCCCGCCTTCCATAGACTAGGTGCTGTTGAATAGAACCAAAGGAATAAATCCCTAAACTAGGAAGGCATTGCCTTTATAAACATGAACACACACAATAGAGTACGTGCTGGAAGTAAAACACTAAACAAAGCTGTATAAAAAAGTGTGCTGAAAAGTAAAGGGGACCGGAAATACAAGCCCAATTGGATAGTAAAATACAACTGAAAGAAAGTACAACTGAATAAAATTAAAGAATCTACTGGGCCATCCTCCGAGGTTATTACCTAAAGGGTAAGTACAAATGGACTCCTCAGCACACCACATCTGTCTGTGTCCGCTCTGTACTATCACATCGAGTGGTCCACCTCCGGGTACCATCCAGTCCTGATACTTTCTGCCACAATTTGAAATGTCCATAATCTACAACCACCACAACAAGGTGCGGGCATTACCCATGCAAGGGTGAGTATAATGATACTCATTAGGGACTCCAAGACCCTCAAGGTCTCACTAAACCCAACAAGGATAAACCAAAAAGCATGTACTGAACAGATAACCATTACTTAGGTATATCCCCATACATATACCTATGTTTTCTAGTAACCCATTTCAATCATGAGGAAAACTCAAAATTTATTAACTCATCTCAAATCCAAGATTTTATTCTAGGGGTGGTAACATTTAACACTTCCAGTCAAATTGTCGAAACCTCAAATGTTGGTGTAATCTTCATCTAAAGAGTTCTGTGGGCCTACCGCATTACACATAGGTTCTTCCCACTATCCTGGACTACTCTCGTACTTCTCCTATAGAGTACTATGGGTCTTCTACATCACACAGAGGCGCTCCCCACTATGGGTCTGTCGCGTCACACATAGCTGCTCCGCCTCGTAGCCTACCAATGTATTCCTCCTATCGAGTACCGTGGGACTAATGTGTCACACAATAGCGCTCCCCACTATGGGTCTGCTGGGATACAAAGAGGAGTTTTCCACTGGGCTAGTCAAAACACACGGAGTTGGAAAGGTCAGAAGTCGTCAGGTCTCAGCCAGCTACTAGGTCTCCATACTTTGCTCGCTCGTCTCCGAGAGGATCCGCTCATTGAGATACTGGTCGATACACCAACAGTCACGATTTCCCATGTGGAAGTGTCTCAAAGGTCTTCCTCATCATAGGGGTCTGAACGCAACAGATGGTTCATCCATCAGATTCCTATTCTATGAGTTATTTTCATTTTCAATAGAGGGACCCAGTTGGTTTTTAGTTTCAAACCAACATGACCATAACCCAAATTTTTCAAAACCTCAAGTGGGTTATTCAATAATAACCTTCTCTTTCTAAGCATTCTGTCTCCATAGACGGTTCATCAATCAGTCACATGTAGCCCACGATATGGGTGAAAGCGTGAAATGAGGCCAATGTGAGTCCAGGTCCCGTCCGACCTAGTTGTACTGACCCAGACCGACCCGAGTCCGGTCCAGAGTCTGACCCGGTCTGTGTGTCTTAACCAGTCCAAGGGTGCGGCCCGGCCAGGGGGTGTGGCCCAGCCCGAAGGTAACCCGACGGCTGGCGTCCTGTGTGGCCCGACTGGCTGGCGGCCCGCGTAGCCCTACGGGCTGGCCCGCATGGATCAGAAGGCAGGCCCATGTGGCCCAGCTTGCCATGCATGGGTGGTGGTGGGGTGGGGGGGTGTCGCTCCCTCTGCCTTTCGAGCATAACCTGCGCTAAGTGACGGTTCTCTAACCCGCGGGACCCGAGGTTTCCTTCCTTGTCTGGCCGGCCGAGCGGCTAGCTAGTTCCGCACCACCAGCGTGGTGCAACGACATCGCACCCCGACTCCTATACCATGGACTGCCCTGTCTATGGCTCCCTTACTCCATGTGGCGCGACGTCGCCACACTACTGCGTCCAACCACCACGGCCGGCCTTGACGCAACCCTTCCACCCACATGGCACGACGGTGCCACACCCCTCCAGCGGCCAGACTGGAAGCCTTGATCTATCACAGCATGCACTGGCCGCGACCTGGTTCTTTGTGCTGATCGATGGCGTCATACCCATATGTTGATCCAGTGGCCTTTGAACCACCACTTTCCTTCGCGGTCCGTTCGTCGCCAGATGTCGTTGCTCTCTAGCAGTCCTCTCTTCTAGCATCCCCATTGCACCATCGTCATCATCAACAAGCGAGATAGACCAAAGGGGGAGGGTCAGCATGTGTTCATGTAGTCTGATCCCTACTCTTTAGGGTGATACCTATCAGAAGTTTACAATCCATAATTTGAACAATGATGAATGGAGTGTAAAACTCATACATAGAACAAACCCTACCTCACTTCTTAATCGTTGACGGTGGAAGGAGAAGAATGGCAGATGTCGATTCGTTGATGTCGGGAAGCTACTGGGGTAGGAAACCGAGGAAGAAGCATCATCGGCATTATTCACGGTGTCTCCTTCTCTTATGGATCGGTCAAAGATCGAAGAAAGAGTTCGTCATTCTTTAGTGGACGATGAAGAGGCATTCATCGTGTTCTTCATTGAGAGATATTTCTCCATGAGTTCTCCAAAAACTTTCAACCCCTCTCTGAAGTTCCACCCAAAAGTATTTCTAACCAAAAATAATGGTTTATGTTAACCCATTATTCAATTTGTTGGCCAATGAATTCGAAATAATTCAAATGGGTTTTAAATTAAATAATTGAAAGGGTTGGTAAAATTATTTAGAGGGGTAGGTGGACAGTTTCGTCCCACAGAAATGGGGGTTAAAGCCCATGTGGGCCCCACAAAGGATATCATCCCAAGGGAGTTTATATGTGGGTGGGCCCCACCACCATAACCACTCATGGGAGGTTATGGTGTGGTGTCCCCCACCCTTAACCTCATCTTGGAGGTATTAACCACCACAAAATAAAAATATTTTATCAACTTATTTTTCATTAATTTATATTAAAACCCCAAAAACTAACATCCATTATAGACCAACTAACATCAAGATGAATGTATTCTTAAGTGAATATAAAGGCTGCGAGTTTAACAGTTCCCTCATATTTCAATTCTGACGACCGGTTCAAATGTTAAAAATTCATGCTCACACGTTTACTAAATTTACCTGAAAAAACATTAGAAATTGATTTCGAGCAAACCGGGCCTCAGAATCAAGTGTCAGAAATTCTCACGGACTCATAAAAATCCCATGAATTTAAGAAAAAAATTTCCACAGAATTTCTAGGTATTTAAATTCTCCCAGCATTAGGTCTTTATATCCTCGTAACCTACAACTCGAACTAAGGAAACAAATAGGGGTACTGAGCACACATATGATCCTCCCACTCCCATGTTCCCTACTGAAGGTTTATGTGCTACTAGAAAATGCACACCAGAGGTTTCGGCCTTCCACGTAGGACCTGCTCCTATCGAACCTCAATATCTACTGTAACCTCCGTGAAATTCCCTCCGTTATCAATGTCCAGCTCTCAATGGTTGTTGATTTGGGAAGGGTTGTACACATATCCCCTCAGATGTGATAGGTGGAAGACGACGTGCACCCACTGCAACTACGATGGAAGTGCTATGTGGTAAGCCACCTCGCCTACTCTGCTGAGGACTTGGAAAGGTCCGACGAATCACAATGATAATTGTCCACCTCATCCAAAATATCCTTAGACCTCATCAAGTTGAGACCCATAGAAATATGTGGCCACAATCCTTGAACTATAGAGGCCTCTTCCTACTGTCTTCATACGACTTATGTCTGCTTTGTTCTGTCTTCATCAACTCCTGGATGATCTTCACCTTCTTCGCGGTAGTACGTACCATCTCTAGTCCCACTAGGGTTGACTCCCCTAGGTCTGTCCAGCACAGTGGCTATAATGACTCAGCCTTAAAACATTACATAATATAAAATTAAATGAATAATTCATATTTAGAATCCTTTTAGATTTAGTGTTTTAGAGAGTTAGACCATAACTATTACATTTCAAAAAATTACAAAGTAGACATTTCTACCTAGTATCCATTTTTTTACAAAACGTGAGCTCTTGAAAAAAAGTGTCATGTCTAGTTCCATGTTTAAGACAACATGAATTTTCCAAGATCCCATCCTCAACCCTTTTCCAAATTATGTCATGTGGAAAAAATTTAAAAAATGTGGGATTAGAATAAAAAGTACAATAATGGATACACAAAGAAGTAAAACTATTAGTTTTTTCAAAACAACAATAAACCATGAATACATTAAAATAAGTCATACTATTCACCTTTATGATGTAGTAAATACTCTTCACTAAATAAAAAATCATTACATAACCTTTTGTAACCAAAATATTTCCATAAAACTCAAATAATGAACACATAACATATAGATGTAACTTGGTACATAAACATACATAAATGGAATAACCAAACGGTCAACATACACACATATTACTAAATGGAATAGCCATACAGCCAACTTCCATACCCAATTCATTGGAGGTTATAATGTAACCACCCATCCTGGTATTCACGGCACCACCCGTCATTTGTTTTATCATGTAACCACCAATCAAATGTCCAATTACCATTATAAAATCATAATTCATAAAATAATTATAAAGGAAAGAAAACATTTCCACATTTCAATCACAATATATCACTTATGTATATTGACATAAAAATTACATTATTCAAATTATTTTCAATTCCAAAATACATAAAAGAGTATACGGTATTTATTTTATTTTAAAAACATTACTGCTTTTTGAGGAAGCCAAATATCTAATAATACTCGCGGCGGCGGAAAGGTAATTTTCACTGCATACATTAATAGAAACATTCATTTTTTTCATTTAGTAAAACGCTTCATAGAATAATATTCCCTTTCAAAAGTCAAGGTTGTTTATACAGAATATAAAAGAAAGTCGTGTATTAAAACAAAATATGCCTCAATGAATGGATATTGAAACGAAGTCCCTTACCTTGTGTCATACATGACTTGATCAATCTTTAATATCATGAATAATAAACTAAAGTTAATTTATACTTTCTTAAGAACCTTTTCAAGTTTATTATTCCTTTTATATCTCTAATTACCATGTTATAAACATTATGTAACAATTTATGTTAATAACGTATGTTTTGTCGAAATTTGGTACTTGAGTCAAAAATGGACTTCTTATAATTACATGTTGTTCATGTGGTCAAAGGTTAATTATATATACAATCATATTCATGATTTACATATCATATATATCATATATATCCAGAATATACACATATTTATATTAATAAATAACATAAGGATGTATGAAATGAAATGCATCGTTCAAGGAGACGGTAAGCCGTACGTATGCATGAACGCTCCTTTCATTTCAATGTCTTATTTTAATGGAATTTAAAAATAATTATACAAAGGTATATTATAATTATAGTATAATATCATATATATTATCATTAACTCTATCCTTTATACTTTCCTTATAAGGCATTAATGAGTCACATCACTTTTAGCGGGCGATAGTCCGCACTTCCTCAATTGAGATTATCGTATTTACCCACTATGGAAACCATAAATTCATGTTATAAATAAAAATTACAGAAGCATAAATAAAACATAATCATAATATATATCATATATAGATACAGTGCCTTCATAATGGCCACCATGAGATGCAGTAGGAGAAAATCGAACAATCATATTTTTGTGAGGCCTTAGTTTTCCATCCATAGAAACATTATGTTCGTCACCCATTAGATGGAGGTGTGTGTAAGTGCAGTTAAAATACATTTCATAACAACATCCTACTATATTTAGGATAATGGTGTTGTTACAAAATAATGTAATAAAAATATTTATGGGTTGGACAAGTAAAATAAAAGAAAACAATTTAAGAGAAAAAGTTACCATTAATTTGGGTAACCCCCTTTGGTTTGAAACAAAGGACTTCTTAAAGTACCTTATTCATAATGTAAGGATTCTAGGAGGAGTAGAGGTTTGTAGGGAGATTAATTGGGTAGAGTTTGGACGAGCCATATGTCTTGAGAGGTGTGAGGATTGGATAGAACTGGTCTCATTTTATTAGGGGGAGGAGGGGATCTTTAGGAAAGTGTGAAACTATTATTTTATTATATAATTATATTCGGTTTATAATAGTTGAAAAATACTTAAAGATGATGATAAGATGTCTCATGGAAGAAATAAAATCATCCAATCTGAATTTGATAAGTTTTGGATATTTTTTTAATCATTATTATCATATTTATTTAAATAATTTATTAATGGGGTAAATACTGCATCATTATTATGTCATAAATAATTTAATTTATTTTTTGACTAAAAATTAAATAAAAAATTACATGATTTATGAAAACTTTTTATCTTTACAATTAATATTTATAGTTGAAAATATGACTCAAATAACACTATATAAAAATTAATTACTAAAAGAGGTTTGTTAATGTCAATTTTGTCTTAACGTTAAATTAATTAATCTAAATTGTCATTATCACTCCCAAGTGGCTCAATGGGGTCCCAAAATCGACCCAATGATGCCCATGGTCGTAAATGACTCAAACAATATGTTTTGGACAAGTGTTAAGGTAATTTTGAATTATTATAATATTCTTTTAACCTTAAATTACCCTATTTACCTTTAACAGTGGTAAATAAAAGTCAAAAGATACTATTTGTCAAAAAATATTTTCACCTCAATAAACCACATTGTACTTATTGATAACAACCATGTATGTTGGATTTTAGAAATTAAATTCACTGAAGTGGTAAAATTCCATTTAAATGAAAAAGTCAGTTTTTTAACTACCACTAAGTGGTTTCACTATTCATCAAAAATTGAGGTTTTTCAGAAAAATACAAAAAAAATCAGCCTAAGATATATTTTATATTCATAATTCAATAATTATGACTATTTTTAGAAATGAAAAACATAGAAGTGGCATTAATTAACATTAAAATTAATTCCAATTATAAAAAAGTAGCCTGTTTTTAAGAGATAATTACTATCAAACGATTGATACTTGTTTATGTCCAATTTCAAAATGAAATTATTTACAATGAAAAACATTGGATTAAATGGTATAAATATTTTCTAATTACACTTTAAAACCATTTAAAAAGATAATATTTCCATATAAATAAATTAGATTATTACATAGTTTTGAATTAAAATACCAAATTTTCACTATTCATTAAAAATGAACATTATCGGAAAAATTCCCAAAAATTTTAGAAAGTAAAAATTCATGACCCAATACTAAAGGATGATTTTATTTGGTCAATTATAATGTATTATAGTAACAAAAACTATATTTAAAAATGGTTAGCCATTAAAAGGCGATAAATAGGCTTTTAATTAATATTATGCTTAAAATTAGATTCATTCACATTTTAAGCCTCTAAATTTTTATTGGATAATGTAAATACATTAAACAATCATGTTTAATCATATTGTTGTAATTTTTTTATTCCCACCAAAACAACGTCTAGAAGTTAACTACTATTTAAAATAATAATATTATATTATTAGTGTGCAACGTAAGTTTTAAAAGAAATTTGTTCTTACGTATTGGGTATAGTATATAACAAAAAATCCCTTTAAATAAAAATAATATTTAATTTACAAATATTAATAAATATTAAATATATCTTATTCATCATTTACCTGGGATGTTACATCATTCCCCCCTTTTGGGAATTGTTTCCTCGTAATTTTTATTCACTTATCAAAATATGTGGGGGTATTTATCCCTCAAAGAATTTTCAGATTCCCACAATGCCTCTTCAACGATATGGGTTTCCCACAAAACCATTACCTGGTGAAGGACCTTATTCCGAAACACTTGCCATCTGTGGTCATGAATCTGGACTCGTTGTTCTTTATAAGAGAGATTCTCTTCCAACTGAACTACCTCTGGGGTCAAAACATGAGATGGATCTAGTATATACTTTCTCAACATCGAAACATGAAAAACATTGTGTACGTGGGATAAACATGGAGGTAACGCCACACCGTACACAACTGATTCAACTTTCTTTATAATTTCATGAGATCCCATGAACCTCGAACTCATGTTTCTGTTCTTATAAAAATGCATCACACTTTTCCATGGAGAATCATTGAGAATGAAATGATTACCTACATCAAAAGAAAGATACTTCCTTCGATTATCTACATAACTTTTCTGTCTTCTCTGAGTTGTTCTCATGTGCTTTTGAATCAACTGAACTTTCTCTCCCATCTCTTCTACCAATTCTGGTTCCATCAGCTTGCATTCACCTACTTCATCCCAAAAAAGATGGATTTCAACAACGCTTTCTATATAATGCCTCAAATTGATCCTTCTATATACTAGAATGAAACCTGTTATTATATGTAAATTAAACTAAAGAAATATATAGGTCCCAACTTCTCTGGCAATCCATCGAGAAAGCACATAACATATGCTCCAAGGTCTAAATTGTTTGTTTTGACAACCCATATCATTGAGGGTGAAAAGCTGTACTAAAATTTAATTCAGTACCCAATGTCATTTGAAGGCCTTTCCAAAAGTTATAAATGAACATGAGACCATGATCAGATACAATAGAGAGGGGAACTCCATGCAACCAGACTATCTCTTTAACATAAAACCAAGTATATTGATCTTGAGACAAAGTATCTCGAATAGGAAGTAAATTCGCAGATTTAGTCAATCGATCAACTATAACCTAGATTGCATTATCACCTCGAGATGTCTTTGGTAAGCCCACAATGAAGTCCATGGATATATTTTCCCATTTCCACTATGGCAACAGTAAAGTTTGAAGCATCCCTTTTGGTAACTGCAGCTCTACTTTAACATGCTGAAAAGTAAAACACTTCACAGTAAAATTAGTAATATCTCTTTTCATTCCATCCCACCAGTAATACTCATGGAGATCTCTGTACATCTTAGTACTTCCAGGATGAACTGAAAATGGAGAATGATGAGCTTCACATAACAACTCATTATTCAACTATGAATCACAAGGCACACATAATCTCTTACCAAATATTAATACACAATCACTATCAACATTAAAATCAGAAAAATTACCCTTATGAACCAACAAAACCTTTTCCTACTACTCACTATATTCCTTCTGTGCTTGCTTTATTATTTTTGATAGAGATGATTTCACTGACACCTGAAATAAAAAAGATGAATTTCCTGCAACAATAAGCTCTATACCAAAGTTCATCAAATCAAAAACCAAAGGATCTCGTTCCAAATGTAACATGGTTAATGAAGTATTACTTTTTCGACACAAAGCATCAGCCAATTTATTTGAATTCCCCGGATGATAACGGATCTTGAAATCATAATCATTGATTAATTCCAACCATCTCCTCTGTCTCATTTTCAATTATTTATGTGTGAATATATACTTCACACTTTTGTGATAACTATATATTTCACACTTCACTCCATAAAAATGATGCCTCCAATGTTTTAAAGAAAACAAAAAAAAACAGCTAATTACAAATCATGTGTAGGGTAATTTTACTCAGGTGGATTTAATTGACATGAAGAATAAGCAATTATATAATCATTCTGCATGACACATCAAACTCCTTTCAATGAATCATCACTATATATAACTAACTCACCATTTCTGGAAGGTAGTGCCAAAACTAGATCATTCACCAATATTCTTTTCAATTCCTGAAAACAATCATCACATTCTTTCGTCCAGATGAACATAACACATTTTCGAGTTAAGTTAGTCCGTGGAATAGATAACAGTGCAAAATTTTCAACAAACCTCCAGTAATAACCTTCCTAAACAAGAAATCTAAAATTCTCAGTTATATTTGTGGGTCTTGACAATTCTTCAACAACTTTTGTTTTAGCAGGATCAATAGTTATGCCATTATTTTGAAACAATGTCACCATGGAAGGAAATTTATTAAAACAAAAACTCATAGTTACTGAATTTCTCAAATTGTTTCTTTTAATATAATGTTTTCAATACAAACATTAAATTACATTTATCTTCCTCCTTACTTTTGAAATAAACTGAAATATCATTAATGAACAAATCCATAATCTTATCCTAGAACTCACAAAAAATTCTATTTTAAGATCAATGAATAAAGCAGGTGCATTGGATAACCAAAAATCCTAAACTACAAATTCATAATGGCCATATCTAGTATGAAACACGGTCATCAAAATGTATGCTTCCTTTAATTTAAACTGATGGTACCCCGACCTCTAGTCAATCGTTGAAAATTACTGAGCTCCCTAGAGCTGATAAAACTTTATATGATGGCCAACATCAGCGGAAGTAGTTGCAAAGGATTTCACCACCATTTTCTGCTTGTAGTCTGGCAGCTTTCCCTTAGTTGAGTTCTTATCTGGACACTCATTTCCATAACTAACCATTTCATTACACATAAAACATCTTACTGATGGATTTTGTTTCCCTACTTGATTATATTCCTTACAGTTATGAGCAATATGACCAGACTTACCACACTGGAAGCACTTTCTAAACTTTGATAAACATTCTCCATGATGCTTTTTACCACGCTTATCACAAGTTTGATATTTAATTTCCTTACCTCCAAGCTTCGTTGATGAATTATTCCCCTTTTCCTGCCAATTGGACCTCTTATTCTGTTGTTTTTCAAATCTTACCAGATCATTGGAAAAATCCATTTCCATCTTCTCTTCACATCGAACATGTTTTTCATAACTTTTGAACTAACGAGAGGATAATGGCCTTCGATATCATGGCTTTAGTAATGAGTAAAAAATGGTTGATTTTACTATCAAGATCTCATATAAAGTTTGGAGCATACCTTTCCAGTTGAGTGAATTTTTCTTCAAAAGAAGCCAGTGAGTCTTCTTCTAAATTATGGGGGATGTTGCCTCATGAAATGCTCCATTAATGAAATGTTCCTCTGTGGTTGATCTGGTTTATATCGTGCATGGATACCACCACCATTTATAGCCTGAGTCAACTGTTCCATCACTGCCACAAACTGTTCAGTTCCGATTCCATCCATCTCAGGCTACAGATTTGCAAGGTTGTCTTCCTCCTGATTTCATCCCAACATAGCTGCCATATTTCCTCTGCGGAAAACCATTCTTAACACGGAAATATCTTTGGCGAAGCAACGTGGTAATCTGTAAATGCAATATCATTTTAATATCACCACAAATTTTTATAGGGACATTAATTTAACAATATCATAACTCCTAAAGTTATCTGAACTGACCTCTAATACCAACTATAAGGACCCTGCCTTAAAACATTACATAATCTTGAAATAAATGAATAATTCACATTGAGGATCTTTTCAGTTTTAGAGTTTTAGAGAGATAGACCATAACTATCACATTTCAAAAAATTACAAAGTAAACACTTCAACCCAGTATCTATTTTTTTTACAAAACATGAACCCTTGAAAAAAAGACTCATGTCTAGTTGCATGTTTAAGACAACATGAATTTTCCTTGATCCTATCCTTGACCCTATTCTAAATTATGCCCTATGAAAAACATTTCAAAAACTTGGGATGAGCCCTAAAATCTCAATAAGGGATACACAAAGAAGTAAAATTGTTAGTTTTTTAAAACAACAAGTAAACCATGAATACATTAATATAAGTAATACTTTTCAACTTTATGAAGTAGTAAATACTCTTCACTGAATAAAAAATCATTAATTACTCTTTTGTAACATAAATATTAGAATAAAACTCATATAAAGAACACATAACATATAATGGTAACTTGGGACATAAAATTACATAAATGGAATAACAATATGGTCATCTTCCACACATATCACTGAATGGAATATCCATACGGCCAACTTCCATACCCAATGCATTGGAGATTATAACGTAACCACCAATCCTGGTATTCACAGCACCACCTGTCATTTGGTTTATCATGTTACCACCTGTCAAATGTCCAAGTACCATTATAAAACCATAACACATAAAACAATTATAAAGGAAAGAAAAAATTCCTACATTTCAATCAAAATATATCACTTAAATATTTTAACATAATAAATAAATTATCAAAACCATTTTCAATACCAGAAAACATAAAAGGTTATATGGTATTTATTTTTTTTGAAGACATTACTTCATGTTGAGGAAGCCAAATATCAAATAATACTCACGGTGGGTGAAATATCATTGTCACCGCTTACGTTAATAGAAACATTCATTTTTTTGTACAATACTTTTTATAAAAATATTCCCTTTGAAAGGTCAATGGTGTTTATATAGAGTATAATGAATGTCTCTTATTGAAACAAAATATGCCTCAATGAAAGGAGATTGAGATGAAGTCCCTTACCTTGTGTCCGACTTGACTCGATCATTATTCAATCTCATGAATAATAAACTAAAGTACATGTATACTTTCTTAAGAAATTTTTTCAATTTTATTATTCCTTTTATATCACCAATAACAATTTTATAAACAATATGTTACCATTTATGTTAATAACGTTCGTTTTGTCGATATTTGGTACTTGAGTCAAAAATGGACTTCTTATAATTACATGTTGTTCATGTGGTCAGTGGTTCATTATATCCAGAATCATATTCAAGATTTATATATCATATATATCCTATATATCCAGCATATACACGTATTTATAATACTAAATAACATAAGGAGGTATGAAATGAAATGCGCCGCTCAAGGAGACGGTAAGCCGTACATATGCATGAACGCTACTTTCATATCAATGTCTTATTTTAATGGAATTTAAATATAATTATACATAGATATATTATAATTACAGTATATTATCATATATATTATCATTAACTCTATCATTTATACTTTCCTCATTTGTCATTAACGAGTCACATCACTTTGAGGGGGCGATAGTCCGCACTTCCTCAAATGAGATTATCGTATTTACCCACAATGGAAACCATAAAGGCGTGCTATAAAAAGAAATTAAAGAAGCATAAAGAAAAAATAATCATAATATATATCATATATAGATACAGTTCCCTCATAATGGCTACCATGAGAGGTGGTAGGAGATAATCAAACAATCATTATTTCGTGAGGCGTTAGTTTTCCATCCATAGAAACATTTGGTTTGTCACCCATTAGATGGAGGTGTGTGTAAGTGTAGTTAAAATAATTTTCATAACAACATACTAGTATATTTATGATACTGGTGTTGTTACAAAATAAAGGAATAAAAAGAGTTTATTGGTTGGACAAGTAAAATAAAAGAAAACAATTTAAGAGAAACTGTTACCTTTAATTTGGGTAACCCCCTTTGGTTTCAACCAAAGGACTTCATGAAGTGCCTTATTCCTAAGGTAAGGATTCTAGTAGGAGTATAGGGATATATGGAGTTGAATTAAGAAGAGGTTGGATGAGCCATATGGCTTGAGAGGTGTAAGGAATTGGATAGAACTGGTCTCATTTTATAAGGGGGTGGAGAGTCTCTTTAGGAAAGTGTGAAACTATTATTTTATTATATAATTATATTCACTTTATAATGGTCAAATAATCCATAAAGATGAATATAAGATTACTCATGGTTGAAATAAAATCATAAAATCTGAATTTGACAAGTTATGGATATTATTTTAATCATTATTATCTTATTTATTTAAATGATTTATTAATTAGGTAAATAATGCATCATTATCATGTCATAAATAATTTAATTTATTTTTTGACTAAAAATTAAATAAAAAATTCCATGATGTATGAAATATTTTTATCTTTCCAATGAATATTAATAGTTGCAAATATGACTTACATAACAATATATAAAAATTAATTACTAAAAGATGTCTGTTAAAGTTAATTTTGTCTTAACGTTAAATTAATTAATCTAAATTGTCATCATCACTTCCAAGTGGCTCAATGGGGTCCCAAAATCGACCCAATGATGCCCATCGTCGTAAATTAATCAACCAATTATTTTTGGACAAGTTTTAAAGTAATTTTGAATTATTATAATATTCTTTTAACCTTGAATTACCCTATTTACGTTTAACCGTGGTAAATAAAAGTCAAAAGATACTATTTGTCAAAAAATATTTTCATCTAAATAAACCACATTGTACTTCTTGATAACGAACATGTATTTTGGATTTTTTTAATTCAATTCACCGAAGTGGTAAAATTCCATTTAAATGAAAAAGTCAGTTTTCTTAACTACCAATAAGTGGTTTCACTATTCATCAAAAAATTGAGGTTTTTCTGAAAAATACAAAAAAATCCGCCTAAGATATATTTTATATTACTAATTTAATAATTATGTCTATTTTTTCAAAAATCAAAACATAGAAGTGGAATTAATTAACTTTAAAATTAATTCTCGTTCTAAAAAATAGCGTGTTTTTAAGAAATAATTACTACCAAACGATTGATACTTGTTTATGTGCAATTTCAAAGTGAAATTATTTCCAATGACCAAAATTGGATTAAATGGTAAAAATATATTCTAATTATACATTAAAACAAATTAATAAGATAATATATCCATATAAATAAATTAGATTAAAACATAGTTTCGAATTAAAATACAACATTTTTACCATTCATTAAAAATGATCTTTATTGGAAAATTTCCAAAAATTTACTGAATGTAAAATTTCATGTCCCCATACTAAATCAGTATTTTATTTTTTCAGTATGTATATATTAATGTAAAAAAAACTATATTTAAAAATTTTTAGCCCTTAAAATGCGATAAATAGGCCTTTTAATGTATATTATGCTTAAAATTAGATTCATTCACATTTTAAGCCTCTAAATTTTTATTGGATTATGTAAATACATTTAACAATCTTGTTTAATCATATTGCAGTTATTTTTTTTTTCATTCTCGCCAATACAACATCTAGAAGTTTACTTCCATTTAAAATAATAATATTATATTATTAGTGTACGATGAAAGTTTTAAAAAGAAACATGTTGTTGTGTATCGGGTACGTTATAGAACATAGCAACCCCTTTAAAGAAAAAATAAATTTTAATTTACCAATATTAATAAATATTAAATATGTCTTGTTCATCATTTACCTAGGATGTTACATTCTTCCCCCCTTTTAGGAATTTTATCCTCGTGATTTTTATTCACTTATATAAATAAGTGGGGTTATTTATCCCTCAAAGAATTTTCAGATTCCCACATTTCCTCTTCAACCATATGGTTTTTTCACAAAACCATTACATGGTGAATGACCTTATTACAAAACACTTTCTCTCTATGGTCAAGAATCTGGACTGGTTTTTCTTTATAAGAGATATACTTTTCCAACCGAACTACCTCTAGGTCAAAACAAGAGATGGATCTGGTATATGCATTCTCAACATTGAAACATGAAAAACATTGTGTACCTGGGATAAACATGGAGGTAAAGCCACTCCATACGCAACTGATCCAAATTTATTTAGAATTTCAAAAGATCCAATGAACCTCGAACTCATGTTTCCATTCCTATCAAAATGTATCACACATTTCCATGGAGAATCTTTGAGAATGACCTGATTACCTACCTCAAAAGAAAGATAGTTTTTCTGATTATCTGCATAACTTTTCTGTCTCCTCTGATTTGTTCTCATTTGCTTCTAAATCAACTGAACTTTCTCGGCCATCTCTTCTACCAATTCTGGTTCCATCAGCTTGCTTTCACCTACTTCATCCCAAAAAGCTTGATTTCAACAATGCTTTCCATATGATGCCTCAAATGGAACCATCTATATACTATAATGAAATATGTTATTATATGAAAATTAAACCAAAGAAATATATTGGTCCCAACTTCACTAGTAATCCATCGACCAAGCACATAACATATGCTCCAAGTTCTAAATTGTTTCATTTGACATCCCATCTGATTGTGGATGAAAAGCTATACTAAAATTTGATTCAGTACCCAATGTCTTTTGAAGGCCTTTCCAAAAGATAAAAGTGAACTTGGGATCATGATCAGATACAATAGAGAGGGGAAATCCATGCAACCAGACTATCTATTTAACATAAAACCGAACATGTTGATCTAGAGACAATGTATCTTGAATAAGAAGGAAATGAGCAGATTTACCCAATCGATCAACTATAACCAAGATTGAATTATCACCACGAGATGTCTTTGGTAATCTCACAACAAAGTCCATGGATATATTTTCTGATTTCCACTCTGGCACCGGTAAAGGTTGAAGCATCTCTTTCTGTAACTGCCGCTTTTCTTTAACATGTTGACAAGTCAAAAACTTCATAGTAAAATTAGTAATATCTCTTTTCATTCCATCCCACCAGTAGTACTCATGGAGATCTTGGTACATCTTACTACTTCCAGGATGAACTGAAAATGGAGAACTATGAGATTCACATAACAACTCATTCATCAACAATGAATCACAAGGCAGACATAATCTCTTTCCAAATATCAATACACAATCACTATCAATGTTAAAATCAGGAAAATAACCCTTCTGAACCAACAAAACATTTTTCTACAACTCACTGTCTACCTTCTGTGATTGCTTAATTTTGTTTGATAGAGATGATTTCACTGACACCTGAAACAAAAAAGATGAATTTCTGGCAATAATAACTTCTATACCAAAGTTCATCAAATCAAAAACCAAAGGATCTCGTTCCAATTGTAACAAGGTTAATGAAGTATTACTTTTTCGACTCAAGGCATATGCCACTTTATTTTCATTCCCCGGATGATAATGGATTATGAAATCATAATCATTGATTAATTCCAACCATCTCCTCTGTCTCATGTTCAATTCTTTTTGATTGAATATATACTTCAAACTTTTGTGATATGTATATATTTCACACTTCACTCAATACAAATGATGCCTCCAAATTTTTAATGAAAAAACAAAAACAGATAATTACAAATCATGTGTAGGGTAATTTAACTCATGTGGATTCAACTGACATGAATAATAAGCAATTACCCGATCATTCTGCAGAAGGACACATCCAATTCCATTCAATGAAGCATCACTATAGATTACTAACTCACCATTTATGGAATGTAGTGACATAACTAGATCATTCAGTAATATTCTTTTCAATTCATGAAAACAATCATCACATTATTTCATCTAGATGAACATAACACATTTTTGAGTTAAATTAGTCCTTGGAATAGATAACAGTGCAAAAGTTTCAACACATTTCCTGTAATAACCATCTAAAACAGTAAAAATAAAATTCTAGGTTATATTTGTTGGTCTTGACCATTCGACAATAAACTTTTGTTTTAGCAGGATCAAAAGTTATTCCATTTTTTGAAACAATGTGACCAATGAAAGAAATTTGTTGAATCCAAAACTCACAGTTGCTGAATTTCTCAAATTGATTCTTTTCATTTAAGGATTGAAATACAACCCTTAAATGACATTCATGTTCCTTATTACTTTTGAAGTAAACTGAAATATCATCAATGAACAAATCCACAAACTTATCCAAGATCTCACAGAAAATTCAATTCTTAAGATCAATGAATATAGCAGGCGCATTGGTTTACCAAAAATCCATAACTACAAATTAATAATGGACATATCTAGTATGAAACTAAGTCGTCGAAATGTCTACTTCCTTTACTTTCAACTAATGGTACCCCTACCTGTAGTCAATCATTGAAAAATATGGAGCTCCCTGGAGCTGATAAAACATCATTTGATGGCCCAACATCTGTGGAAGTAGTTGAAAAGTATTTCACCACCCCTTTCTACTTGTATTCTTGCTACTTTCCCTCATTTGAGTTCTTCTCTAGACACTCATTTTCATAATGAACCATTTCATTACACACAAAACATCTTACTGATGGATTTTCATTCCCTACATGATAATCTTCCTAACAGTTACGAGAAATATGACCAGACATACCACACCAGAAGAAATTTCTATACTTTGATAAACATTTTACATGATGCATTTTACCACAATTCTCATAAGTTGGATATTTAATTTCCTTACCTACAGGATTCATTGATGAATTCTTCATGTTTCCCTGCCTACTGGACCTCTTATTATGTTGTTTGTCAAAGATTACCTGATCATCGGCAAACTCCATTTCCATATTCTCTGCACAACGAACATGTTTTTCATAACATTTGAACTAACGATAGGCTAATGCTATTCGATATCATGGCTTTAGTCTTGAGTAAAAACGTTTGATTTTACTATAAAGATCTCGTATTAAATTTGGAGCATCCCTTGCCAGTTGAGTGAATTTTTCGTCATAAGCAGTCATTGAGTCATCTACTAAATTATGGTGGATGTTTCCTCATGAAATGCTCCACTAATGACATGCTCCTCTGCGGTTTATCTGGATGATCTTGGGCATGGATACCACCACCATTTATAGCCTGAGTCAACTATTCCATCACTGCCACAAACTATTCAGTTCTGATTCCGACCATCTCAGGTTACTGATTTGGAAGGTTGTCTTCCTCCTAATGTCATCCCAACATAGCTGCCCTATTTCCTCTGCAGAGAAACATTTTTAACACAGAAATATATTAGGCAAAGAAACATGGCAATCTGAAATTCTATATCATTTCATTATCACCATAAATTTATTTAGGGACATTAATTTAACAATACCCTAACTCCTAAAGTGATCTGAACCGACCTCTGATACCAACTATAAGGACCCTGCCGTAAAACATTACATAATCTTGAAATAAATAAATAATTCACATTGAGGATCTTTTGGGGTTTAGATATTTAGAGAGTTAGACCATAACTGTTATATTCCAAAAAATTACAATGTAAACACTTCTAACTAGTATCCATTTTTTTACAAAACACGATCCCTTGATAAAAAGAGTCATGTCTAGTTCCATGTTTAATATAGCATGAATTTTCATTGATCCCATCCTTGACCCTATTCCAAATTATGTCCTGTGAAAAACATTTCAAAAACTTGGGATGAGCATAAAAAGCTCAGTAACAGATACACAAATAAGTAAAACTGTTTGTTTTTCAAAACAACAAGTAAACCATGATTACATTAACATAAGTAATACTTTTCACCTTTATGAAGTAGTAATTACTCTTCACTAAATAAAAATTCATTACATACCCTTATGTAACAAAAAGATTGCCATAAAACTCATATAAAGTACACATAACATATAAAGGTAACTTGGGACATAAAAAACACAAATGGAATAACAATACGGTCGACGTCCACACATATCACTAAATGGAATAGCCATACGACCGACTTCCATACCCAATGCATTGGAGGTTATAACGTAACCACCCATCATGGTATTTATGACACAACTCGTCATTTGGTTTATCATATAACCACCCGTCAAATGTCCATGTAACATTATAAAACCATAACACATAAAACAAGTATAATGGAAAGAAAAAATTCACACATTTCAATAAAAATATATCACTTAAATATCTTGACATAATAAATAAATTATCAGAACCATTTTCAATACCAAAATATATAAAAGATTTTATGGTATTTATATTCTTTTAAAAACATTACTGCTTGTTGAGGAATCCAAATATCAAATAATACTCGCGGTGGGAGAATGGTCATTATCACCGAATACGTTAATATAAACATTAATTTTTTGTATAACACTTTTTATAAAAAGGTTCCCTTTAAAAGGTCAATGGTGTTTATACAACATATAAAATAAAGTCGTTTATTAAAACAAAATATGCCTCAATGAAAGGAGATTGTGATGATGTCCCTTACCTTGTGTCCGACTTGACTCGATCGTTCTTTAATCTCTTGAATAATAAAGTAAAGTAAATTTATACTTTCTTAAGAACCTTTTTAATTTTTATTATTCCTTTTATATCCACAATTACCCTTTTATAAACATTATGTAACCATTTAAGTTAATAATGTTCATTTTGTCGATATTTAGTAATTGAGTCAAAAATGGACTTCTTATAATTACATGTTGTTCATGTGGTCAATGGTTCATTATATCAAGAATCATATTCATGATTTATATATCATATATATCATATATATCTAGTATATACATGTATTTATAATAGTACATAACATATGGAGGTAAGATATGAAATGAAAGGTTCATAGAGGTAGTAAGTCGTACGTACGCATGAATGATACATTCATTTTTATTTATTATTTTAATGGAATTTATTCATAATTATAAATAGTTATATTATAATTAAGTTGTAATATCATATATAATATCATTAAATATATCCTTTATACATCCCACATAAGTCATTTATGAGTCACATCACCTTGAAGGGGCGGTTTTCCACACTTACTCAAATGAGATTATCGTATTTACCCACTATGGAAACCATAAAGGAGTGATATAAATGGAAGTTAAAGAAACATAAAGAAATAATAAACATAATATATATCATATATAAATATAGTTCCATTATAATCACCACCATGAGAGGTGTTGGGAGATAATCGAACAATCATTGTTTCGTGAGGCGTTAGTTTTCCATCCACAGAAACATTATGTTCTTCCCCCATTAGATGTATTTGTGTGTAATTTTAGTTCAAATACATCTCATAAAAACATTATAATATATTTAGTATATTGGTGTTTGTTACCAAATAAATGAATAAAAAGAGTTTAGGGGTTGGAGAAGTAAAATAAAAGAAAACAATTTAAGAGAAAATGATACCATTAATTTGGGTAACTCCCTTTGGTTTGAACCAAAGGACATTTTAAAGTACCTTGTTCCAATGGTAAGGATTATAGGAGGATGATAGTTATGTAGGTAGATTAATTGGGTAGAGTTTAGATGATCCATATGGCTTGAAAGGTGTAAGGAATTGGTTAAAAACAGTCACCTTTTATAAAGGGGGGGGGCTCTTTAGGAAAGTGTGAAACTATTATTTTATTATATAATTATATTAGATTTATAATGGTAAAAAAATAATTAAAGATGAATATAAGATGACTAATTGACTAAATAAAATCATCAAATCATAATTTGACATGTTTTGTATATTATTTTAGTCATTATAATCTTATTTATTTAAATGATTTATTAATGAGGTAAATACTGCATCATTATTATGTCATAAATAATTTAATTTATTTGTTGTCTAAAAATTATAAAACAAATACCATGATGTAGGAAATATATTTTACCTTTCAAATGAATATTTATTGTCGAATATACGACTTACATAACACCATATAAAAAATAATTACTAAAACATTTTTGTTAATGTCAATTTTGTCTTCACATTAAATTAATTAATATAAATTTTCATTATCACTCCCATGTGGCTCAATGATGTCCCAAAATAGACCCAAATATGACAATGGTCGTAAATGACTCAACCAATATGTTTTGGATAAGTGTTATGGTAATTTTAAATTATTATAATATTCTATTAACATTGAATTACCTGATTTACCTTTAACAACGGTAAATAAAAGTCAACAGTTGATATTCACCAAAAATTATTTTCATCTTAAAGAACCACATTGAAATTATTTATAACACCCATTTATGTGGGATTATAAAAATTCAATTCACAGAAGTGGTAAATTTTCATTTGAATGAAAAAGTCAGTTTTTTAACTACCACTAAGTGGTTTCACTATTCATCAAAAATTGATGTTTTTCAGAAAAATAACCAAAATTCATCCTAAGATATATTTTATATTCCACATTAAATTTTTTTTTCTATTTTTCCAAATTCATAACATAGAAATGGAATTAATTAATTTTAAAATTAATTCCCGTTATCAAAACAAATACCGTGTTTTTAAGAAACAATAACTATCAAATGATTGATACTTGTTTATGTCCAATTTCAAAGTGAAATTAATTCCAATATCCAACATTGGATTAAATGGTAAAAATATATTGTAGTTAATCTTTAAAACCAATTAAAAATTTAATCTAACCATATAAATAAATTTGATTAAAACACATTGTTGAATTAAAATACAATATTTTCACTATTCATTAAACAATGAACATTATCAGAAAAATTCCAAAAAATGACACAAAGTAAAATTTGACGTCCCCATTCTAAAGAAGAATTTTATTTGGTCAATTATAATGTATTAATGTGACCAAACCAATATTTAAAAATGGTTATCAATTAAAAGGCGATAAATCGGCCTTTTAATGCAAATTATGCTTAAAATTAGATAAATTCACAATTTAAGCCTCTAAATTTTTATTGGATAATTTAAATACATTTAAAAATATTGTATAATCATATTGTAGATATTTTTTTTCATTACCACCAATACAACGACTATGGGTTAACTACCAATAAAATAATAATATTATATTATTAGTGTGCCACGTAAGATTTCAAAGAAACTCGTTGTTGTGTATCGGTTAAGCTATCGAACATAGAACCCCATTTAAAGTAAAATTAATATTTAAGTCACAATTATTAATAAATATTAAATATGTCTTATTCTTCATTTACCTAGGATGTTACAGTGGCGATCTGCAAGGTCGACCATACAAGGCCTCAAAAGGTTCCATACCAATGGTGGAGTGATACTTGTTGTTGTAGGAAAACACTACCAATGGTAAGTGATCCTCCCAGATATGACCAAAGTAGAGGACACAAGCACGGAGCATTTCCTCGATGGTCTAGATGATCCTCTCGGTCTGACCATCTGTCTGAGTGTGGAAGGCAGTGCTTAAGCGAAGTTGTGTCACGAAAGCTTCCTACAACCCCTTCCATAGCTAGGAATTAAACCGTGTGTCGTGGTTGGAAAAAATAGAAGACGTTACATCATGTAAATGCACAATATTTTTCACATAGAGTAATCCCAAGCTCTCTATTGATCCCTTCTCTATGATCGGTAGGATGTGGGACGACTTGGTGAGTTGGTCAATGATCACCCATATCGAATCTTGACTCCAAGATGTACGTGGAATACCCATCATGAAGACCACGTATTTCCCATCCCACTACCACTCTGGGACCTCTAAGGGCTGAACCAAGCCTGCTGGTACTTGGTGATCCTCTTTCACTTGCTGACAAGTGAGGCAATGAGAGAGAAACTCTACTACCGCCTTCTTCATACCTGGCCACCAGTGCTGTCGTCGGAGGTCCTAGTACATCTTCACCACTCCGGGATGTACCAATAGAGGGGAGGTGTTTAATTCCGTCAACACATCCTGCTGATGTGAAACTGGTACCAAGGTATGCCCTCTTATGAGGATGACGTGCTCTTCACCTTTTGAAATTCCATCATGTGCCTGCCCTTTGGATATCTGAACACGTCGTGTGTCACATTCCCCGTCTCCACCATGTGCCTCTCTAACTCACTGAAGAAGTGGAGGAGTGACTATAAGAGGCTGAAGGAAAACTGCTCAATCATGGTCCAGATAAAAAATATGTACAGCAGTCAGCTACTATGTCACCTCTCCTAGTAGTTGAATACCATATCACTTGTTGAGAGCATTCGCAACAACATTCCCATTACCATGAGTATAGAATATCTCGAGTTCATAGTATTGGAGGAACTCAAGACAATGTCGTTGTCTCAGGTTCAAGTCTTTCCGAGAGAAGTTATACCTGAGAATCTTGTGATCGTAGTACATGGTAAAACATTCACCCATCAGATAGTGTCACCACATCTTCAGGGTGAATACCATGACTGCTAACTCCAGGTCATGGGTAGCATTATTCTTCTCATTTTGTCTTAGCTGTCGAGAACCATACGCGATCACATCTTGGTCCTGCATCAGGAGACACCTGAGTCCAGTCCCTGATGCATCGCAGTAGACTACGTATCCAATGCTTTCATCTGGAATCCCAAATATGGGGGGACTAGTCAGCCTCCCCCTCATCTTCTGAAAGCTCTACTGTAATCTTTCTAACCAAACGAATGGTTTCCATTTATTCGTCATGGATGATAGTGGTGTTGTAAATCTGGAGAATTCTGGAACGAATCTACGGTAGTATGCAGTCAAACCCAGGAACCTTCGTTCCTCTGTCACACTCCTGGGTGGCTCCCAAGCAAGTACTACCCCAATCATCACTGGATCAACTACAACTCTAGCCTCCAAGATGACATGTCCCAATAAGTGAACCTCTCGAATCCAAAACTGCCACTTCGAGAGCTCACCATAAAGCTTGTGCTCTCAGAGTGTATCTAGTACTACCTACAAATGGTAGGCATGCTCCTCCACAGTAGTCGAGTAGATAAGAATGTCGTCGATGAAGACTACGACAACCTGATTGAGGTATGGTTGGAAATACCTATTCATGAGACACATAAACACCACTGGAGCATTGGTTAAACCAAAGGGAACAACCACGAACTCAGAGTGGCCATACCGACACCTGAAGTCCATCTTCTGCACATCTTCATCTCGAACTCTAAGCTGGTGATAACCTGATCGAAGGTCTATCTTCGGGAACCATTGAGATTTTGTGAACTGATCAAAGAGGTCGCGAATCCTCAGGAGATGGTACTTGAACTTCACGGTCACCTGGTTCAGGCGATGGTAGTCGAAAAAAGCCTCAAGCTCCCATCTTCCATTTTGGAAAACAAAATCAGGGCTTCCCCCGAAAAACATTGGGCCAGATGAATCTCATCACATAAAAGTCCTCCAGCTATACCTGCAGCTCACAATGCTCAGAGAGATCCATCTGATATGCTGGTGTAGATTTCGGTGCCATCCCGGGGTACAGGTCAATGTAGATTTCCATCTCTCTATGAAGAGTTAGTCTTGGAACATTGTTAGTGAAAACATTTGTATACTGGTCTACCACTAGAGGATAAGTCGGACTCTCCACATCAACTGCTCTGAGGGTAAGGCAAGACAACTAGTGTGTGATTGACTGCACCCTCCTATGAGTAAGTCTGTCATGTGCTGCAAAGGTTCCCTTCTCGCTGGTGATGGAGAACCAGGTCTCATCCGTGTAGAAAAACCACACTTATCACCTAATGCAGTCAATCTGAGCATGGACTGTAGATAACTAGTCCATGCCAAAGATAACGTTGTAAGGCCTCGACGCCATTAGGAGGAGATCCCAACCCAATCTCTCACCTCCTAGAGTAATCTCACACTACCGACACTAGTGTGTAATCGTCGAGTCTACTCCCGTAGGAGTCTCTAGTCATAAGGAAAGAGCTAATGGCTTCGTCAAAATATCAATGCTCCGAACGATGTCAGTGGAAATGAACGAATGATTGGAACCTGTGTCTATAAGAACTATAGCTATGGTGGAGTAGACACATATAGTACCTCGAATCATCTCCGGAGCTCCGTGGTCATATGCCTCATCTGCATGAAGCTGAGATCTCCCATATCCACCAACTCCCTGTGTTGTGGTGGACCTCTTGGTGGTGGTTGCAGTTGCATCTCGTAACATTGTCCACTACTAGTTTCTCGACCAACTCCACTGCCATGTCTACCTGCTCCCTGCAGACCACCTCGATCGAATCTCTGCCTCCACCTGGGAGGTCCCTCAAATGCCACCTGATCATCTGAACGGCGGGTCGGATAGTCACGAGCCATGTGACCCTGCCCACTGTATGAGTAGAACTATCGGCTCCTCACATATAAGTCAATTCCCACGTTGCCATGAACCACTGATCCTGATTCATGCGGTATTCCACAAGTGGGTCTGGTCCTTTTGGGCCTCTATGTCATCTGTATACTTCCAGCTGAAAAAGATTCCACTGTATGTTGACTAGTGTTGGGTCTCACTCCTAGTGACTACTCAACAAGGAAACTCTCCACTAGGAGGTCTCTCTCTAACACCCTCTCATGTGTCGGGATGCTGATAGAGATCATAGATTCCCTGATATCTCTCCTGAGACCCTGCTCAAAGGTCAGGCCCCTGAGGAATGGGCCTCACACAATATCTGTTTAGTAGCTCGAGAGGTCGATGAACCTATTTCAGTACTGTGGTACTATCTTTCTACCCTACTGCAAATGAAGTATCACTTGTATCCACACTGCTCAAAGGTTGGCTGAAACAAAATCCACCTAGAAAAGGCTCTCGAAGTCTGTATACAGTAGTGTCACCTCGACATGGACCTGAAGCATCATGCTCCACCATCTTCCTACTTCTTCCTAAAGGAAACACGCAACAAGGATCAACATGAGGTCTTATGGTTTCCCTACCAACCTAAGGACTCTCACCACAACCTCCACCCAATCCTCAGTTGCTATTGGGTCCGTATCTCCCTAGAACATGGGTTTCCTCTGGCCTTGGAACTCATGCAACATGCTCAAGTGGCGTGCAACGTCTGCTACTGAGGTTGGTGGCATCGGTGGCCCAATGGAAAGTTGTAACGCTAGGGCCTCTGCTGGAAAAGGGCCCTTCACCGAGGCCTCATTGCTTGGTGGGATGTTAGATCGTACAACTCTTGAGGCTCTACGGGGAGGCATCCTGAATGAAACAGATGATACACGGTCAAAAGATTATACATGGTGAGCTGACCTGGTTGAGACGACCTAAGATATTTTTTTAAACACACACAGAATCAATGTTTTCGTGATCTAAGTCGGAAATTAGTAGTCAGGGTCCTACTTTATGGATACGTCGGCCTCCCACAACAAAACTAGACTACCTGAACTGAAAACCCCACTTAGTACCCTTAACACTATATCTTCACAGAAAAGAATGATTAGAGTCCTATGTTCTACATTAGAAACGACTCCTCTAATGCCAATTTGCCACGACCCATCCCTCGGGGCCCGTGTCATAATAACCCCAAGCCCACCTTCTATAGGCCAGGGGCTGGATACTAGCACCAAAGGTGTAATTCCCTAAACTCTGGAGGCATTTCAATAATAAACTAGACCACACACACAATAGAGTATGTGCTGGAAGTAAAAAACTAAAAAAAATCTGTATACAAAAGTGTGATAAAAAGTAAAGGGGGCTGGAAATACAAGCCCAACAGGAATGTACAAGTACAACTAAAGAAAAGTAGTATAGCTACTGGGCTATCCTACGGGGTTCCACCTGAAGGGAAGGTAAGATTGCCTCCTCAGTACTCTACCTATGTCCATCACCTCCGTTTACCATTACACCATGTGGTCCACCTCTGGGTACCATCCATTCCTTTTACCCTCTACCTCAATCAACGATGTCTATCATCTACAACCAACCCAACAAGTTGCGGTAATAGCCCGTGCAGGGGTGAGTATAACGATACTCAGTAGGGACAACGAGACCCTCATGGTCTCACTAAATACAACAGGGATAAACCACAAAGCATGGATTCAATAGATAACCATTAAATAGTTATATGCCCATACATATATATATGTTATCTAGAAACCCATCTCAATCATGAGGAAAACTCAAATGTTATTGACTCGGCTCAAAACCATGATTTTATTCTAGGGGTGGTTACATGTTGAACTTCCAGTCAAACTGTCAGAACCTCTACTTAAAGTGAAATCTTCCTCTAAAGAGTTATTTATGCCAACCACTTCACAAAGAGGAACATACCACTATACTGGACTACTTTGGTACCCTTTCTGTTGAGTACCATGGGTCTGATGCATCACACAGAGGCGCTCCCCAGTATGGGTCTGCCGCGTCAAACAGAGCCCCCCCCCCCTCGTAGACTGTTGTGGTACTTCTACTGTCGAGTATCATGGATCTGATTAGTTAGATATAGGCACTCCCTATTGTGGGTCTTCCACATCACATAGAGTCGCTTCCCACTAGGCTAGTCGAAACACTCTGAGTCGATAAGGTTAGTAGTGGTCAGGTCCCAGCCACCTACTAGATCTCTATTCTCTGTTCGCTCATCTCCAAGAGGATCTGACCACAAGCTACTCATCGATACTAAAACTATCTTTATGTCCAATGTGTAAGTATCTCAACGGTCTGCCTCATCATAGGGGACTCAACGTAATTGACAGTGCGTCAATTGGGCGCCTGGTCTGTGAGTTATTGGCATTTTCGTTCCAGGGGCCTGGTGGGTTTTTAGGGTTAGACCAACCCAACCATAACCCAATTGTATCATAACCTCAAGTGTAGTATTCCAAAAGAACTGTCTCGTTCTATGATTTCCATCACCGTAGACAGTTCATTGATCAGACACCCGTAGACCAAGATATTGGCGAAAGGGAAATATCAGGCCAAAGTGAGTCTGGGTCTGGTCCGACCTCGTCAGACTGACCCAGCCTGACCTGGGTCCGGTCTGGAGTCCGACCCAGACTGCATGTATGGCCCAATTTGAGGTGTCCTCCCAGCCCAATGGTGTAGCCCGACCCGAGGGTGGCCCGACGGCTGGTGTCCTGCGTGGCCCGGATGGCTGGTAGCACGCGTGGCTGGGTTGACTGGCCCGTGAGGCCCAGATGGAAGGCCACTTGTGTGGCCTGGCTGGCTGGCCTGCATGGTCTTGCTGGCCACATGTGGTGGGGGGGTGGGGGGTTCCGTTCCCCTACCTTCCTAACAAAACCAGCGCTAAGTGCCAGTTCATTAATTTGAGGGACCCGAGGGGTCCCGCTTTGTCCTACTGTCCAACTGAACTGCCGATTCTACACCATCGGCACGGCGTGATGGCGCCACGCCCCTAATCCTCTGTTTTGGCCCGCCCTAGCCATGGGTCCCTTGGTCTATGTGGCACGAAGACACTGCAATGCTTCGTTTGATCGGTGTGGCCCGCCTGGCCGTGACCCTTCCACCCGCACAGAGAGACGGTGTCACGCCCCTCTGGGGGCTCGGTAGGCCTCCATGCATTGTTGTGGCCTGCGCTGGCCATTGCCCAATTCTTTTCACAAAGAGACGGAACTACACACCTTCGGTGACCCAGCGGCCTTTGCACAACCGGTTTCCTTCAAGGTCGGCCTGTCACCGGCCACCGTTGCTCTACTGCATTCCTTTCTTTTGGTGGTGTTGTTGCACCGCCTTCGTCGACAATAAGATAGATAGAACAAAGGGGGAGGGTTGGTCCATGTTCCTGTGGACTGAGCCCCCTTTGTTATGGTGATATCAATCAGAATTTCACAATCCATAATTTCAACAATGATGACCGAAGGTTAAAACTCATACATAGAACAACCTCTACCTCACTTTTTGATGGTTTATGGTGGAAGGAGAGGAATGTCGAACATCGATTCGTTGACGTCGGGAAGCATCTGGGGTAGGAAATTGAGGAAGAAGCGTCGTCGGGGTTTTTTGTGGATGGATCCTTCCATTTGGGCTCGGTTGAATATCAATGAATGAGTTCTTCGTTCTTCGGTGTATGATGAAAAGTCGTTCTTCGCATTATTCGTTTAGAGATATTTCACCAATGATTCTCCAAAATATTCCAAACCCTCTCTCAAGCTCCACCCAAACGTAACACTAACCAAAAATAATGGGTTATGTTAACCCATTATTTAATTTGTTTTCCAATGTATTTAAAAGAATTAAAATGGGTTTTAAAATAATTAAGTGAATAAATTCAATTAATTAACTAAGAGGGGTGGCAGAATTAATTAGTGGGGTAGGTGGAGAGTTTCATTCTACATAAATGGGGGGTTAATGGTGGTTGAAAGCATGTGTGGGCCCCACCATTGAAATCCACCCAAGGGAGGTTATATGAGGGTGGGCCCCACCACCATAACCTCTCATGGGAGGTTATGGTGTGGTGGACCCCACCTCTAACCTCATTTTAGAGGTTTTAACCACCACAAAATAAAAATAAGTTATCTTCTTATTTTTATATAATTTATTTTAAAACCCCAATAACTAACATCCATTCCCAAACAACTTCCATTGAGGTGAAAGTCTTCTTAAGCCAATATTGGCACTACGAGTTCAACGGTGCCCTTAGATTTCAATTCTATGTACCGATTCAAATGTTATAAAATCCCACCTGCACATTTACTGAATGTACCCGAAATAAAATTCAGAAATTGATCCCGGGCACACCGGGCCACAGAATGAAGCGCCGTAAATTTTCACTGTCTCGTTAAAATCCAATGAATTTTTGAAAAAAAATTCCATGGAATTTCCGAGTCTTTACATAGTCTTATCCTAGGGATTTATCAAGTGTTTTATAATCCTAATCCCAAAATAGCTAATATTTTCCTTTGATACCCACTATAACATCCCTATCTTTTATTTCACAATAAAACATGATTTATTAGAGAAAGGTACACCTACTACAACATGAATGATTGAGGCATATGGTGTATTTGGGAAATAGGTACACATCATAACATCTTGAACAAGGGATACTTCAAAAAATATTTATTCATTTTTAACATTCTTCTAAAATTCCATGGCTTTTAAAACCTCATGGTAAAACATAGTGACAATCATAAAAAAATGGTGATTTATTAATCCCTATAAGGGATCAAACATGGAATAAAAAGAATAAAATAATACATGTTTTATAATAGTCATATCATTGGGGGGAAAAGGAACATTAATTATAAGGCATTATATTGCATCCAAATCCAAACATAGTAAATGTAGAATCAACTTAAAACCCTACATCATAAACATTTTTCAAGGACAATCTTCAATGAAATCATGGTGGAGAAAGTCACATAAATGAATCCAGTTCACTATATACCTCAAAAACATGTATCATGATACTAATCATTACCCAATGCATTAGAGTGCTATAAAATTTAAGGTGCACCTGTCACATTTATTTCATTATCATATTTAAGTGTGCCACATAGATTATACAACACGGATTCATTAATCATAATAATTTATTCCATGATCTAGGATTCTAGAATAAATATAATTAAATCAATATTTAAAAGTTATATTATAATTTATTTGAACATGATTGATATATAGTGGGAGTGGTATTCGCTAAAGAATTGCATTATCATGGAAAATAATGGTGAAATTTCAATGACATAACATAATCACATAAAGAATTAAAAAATCAGTCCATGAGAGTTAAATATGTATGAATTTACTAATAAATAAAATTGTATGTAATAGGATCACAGAAAAATATTTCCAAATATTATAAATTGGGTGTACATAGCATTTTTAAATGAATAAACACAAATAAACAAAATAATGAAAATATATATTTCAGCATGGTAACAAGCACACAAAAAGTATCATGGAATGCTTAATTAATGTGACATAATATATCATCAATTATACATCAAATGGAATGTATGGTGGATATTTATGAACATTTACCATAATAATCAAAAAAAAATTTAGAGACATAACAAAAAAGCTCTTTATAAATAGAGGAGAGTGGGAGATCCCTTACAGAATTTCAGTATAGGAACATCCTAGGTATGGGACACTATGAGAGATGATAAATGATTTCTCATTCATATAAAATAATTGGAAATTATTGGAATGATGAAAAATTAATTAAAATATAACAAATTGAAATTAAGATGTTGAATTTCAATGAATGTTCTTGAATTAAAAGGAGGAGAGGATTGTGTACATGTGTGTGTGAATCCAAAATCATGGTAGGGGATTCATGTGACCTTATTGTTCCTTTTATAGACTCTAAAGAGTGGAGGAATGATTCTATTCTTGTTCAGAGGAGTTTTAGTGAAGATAATTGGGATCTTTGGAGGGTTTATATAGGAAATCGAATAGATTTAATTATTATTTATGTTTTGGAATATACAAAATAAAATATCCAGTCTACAAATCATCCCTTGGGTTTTCCAATTATTTTTACAAAACATAATTTTTTTTAATTCCAAGGGCATAAATAACTAAAATAAGTCACTTTATTAATTTTATGTTAGTGACAATCTAAATAAATTATTTTAATCCCTTAAAACATATTTTAGGTTTCGAAGTATTCATAATATCCTCAAAAAGTAAAAATAAATAAACATAAATAATCATTTTTTTAAATTGTAAGATATTAATATCATTGTTGATCCCATTTATTTTATTTAATATATCACCTTTGGGTAATTATGATGTCAAAAAATACAAAGTATATTTATACGATATTTCTTATTAATCAGAAAATATTATTGTCTCTGAAAATTATGAAATTTTCAACGTTGGATAATTCTGATATTATGGTTAGAAAAATAATTTTATATTTATATTAATAATATTATAAATACATCACTTTTCATGTAAGAAATAAAATTGACATTTATTATGAAATGTCAGGTTTTTTACAAAAAATAATTTTTAGCCCTTATAAAAATTACATTTCACTTCATAAAAATTATTTTATAATGTATAATTTATAATGAATATTTATAACAAAATTAAAGTATTATTTATTTTAAAAATCAATTAACTCTATAATTCATTAATTGAATTTCAATATTGACCAAAAATACAATGTGGGCTCTATTTTATCAAAATACTACATTAGAAAATAAAAATAATAGGATTAAAATATAATCCTTATTATATAAAAAATTATTTTAATGATTAAATTTCTAATATTTTGATACATATAAAATTAATAAACCATAAAATTTCCTATGTTTAATGCGAATTATAGTGGGACCATCATGTCATGGTTTCGAAAACATTTTTTGGTTCGTGATCTGGATGAGCTTGAACTTCTCCCATAATGGATTCAATCATTATTATGTTTATGTATGTTAGCATGGACTTGGTGAAGTTAGAAGCCAAGATATTATATCTACCATGGAAGCCCCATTAAATTAACTTCATTGTATATTATCATATTATTTTAGGATATCACATCCTTTTTTATTCAATTGTGTTTGTTAAAAACCAATATTTATACAAATTATTTTCTCAATGTTCAAAAACTATATTATCCATGGTAATTATTCTAAATAGAGTTATAAATACAATTGGATATTATAAAAAAGGACGTTTTTCTTATAAACATATTAATTTATAAGATATTTAATTAAAATAATAATGTGAATTTTATTTATAAAAGTTCGGGTCATTAAAAAATATATCATAACCCCATAATTATTTACATTACTAGGTTTTAAATTATTTTTTATCCACTGCATCTCTATAATGAAAAGTTATATTTCCTAGTTATTCAAATAAAATTTAGCATATAGTTAATGTCACCTAGTTAGATGAAAATTTAGTACTAATTCTTATAAAATAGTGTGACTACATTTCAGTTGTTAAGAAATAAAAAAAGACAATTGGTGCATGGTTAGTCATGTTTTGTCACCATATTTTTTGATTTTCTATACAATATAGAATAAATATTTCAATTAGGATAACTATTATAATTCTATGAGACCACGCTCCCAGAATCAATGAAAATAAATTTAGTTTTTTATAAATTAATCATAATAAATACATGAAATTTAAATTACATATCTTGATATTTTAGTAGTCTAGTTTTTGATAATTATAAACCAATAATACATTATAACAAAATCATTTAAAAATTTAAAATTTAATAAAAAATGATGCTTCAGTGAACTACTTACACAATGTAATTTCATCAAAACAATATTATTAAACCTATAAAATTGATTAGAATGTGTAGGGTGAGCACCAAATATCCCCAGTAAGGGTGTTTTGAAAATGTTCCAAAAATCATTTAAATAATATTTTGTCGAATAAAAATTTGTTTTGAAAATATGATTAAATACAATATCTTAAAATTTAATTTATTAATCATTTTTAAAAATCAATATGGTTTCTAAAATATATATTTCTTATATAAATATTTTTAAAAATAGTTTCCAATACACCTTTTAGAAAAGTAAATTTCAAGTGGATTGATCTGTGATATTTGGTAGACCATATTTATAAAACCAAAACATAGGATCACTAGGAATGTGGAACAAATTTACTTAAATCATATGGGTTCACTCCTAATATCATTGCAGTCATCATAGAAGTTCCATTTTCTATAAATAAAATTTATGGAACAAGCATTCACAGTTATAACCCAAACTATTTCTAAATCACATACAGATAGTTATTTTCTATTCAAGAAAATAACTTTTCTTAAAACACATCATAAACATTAGATTAAATGTTTTTTCTAAAATTATTTAAAATACCCGAATTATTCTTATAACTATTACTATATGGAAAATATATTCATATAAATTTTGAGTTATTCGTGCATGATCTCATAATGTATGGAATTTCACATATGAGCTAGATGATGGCTATATCAATTCCTACAAGTTATGTGAGGGGTTGAAGATGATGTTGTTAACAAAAATTAAATTATTATCTCAAAATTACATATGATAAGATTATATTTATCAATGGAAACATTTAATTTTTTAAACAATGTGATTATATAAAATAATTACATAATTTTAAAAATTAATTTGATGGTTGAATATTCCATTTAAAACTTCTGAAAATTAATAATGAATATAAGATATACATAAACATGTTTTTATATATGTATATATATAACAACATATATATATATATATGGGTTGAAAAAATGTTAAACATAGATCCCTTACAACCATAGGATTTAGAAATTATGTTTCTTTGAAATACTAATCTCATCTATTCTGAAAAAATAATTGTCAGATATGTGTAGTTGTATGTATATAAATATATATCAATATAAATTCTTAAAAAGAAAATAATATGATTATATATGATAAACTATTTAAAAACATTTCTTTTACATATAATTTTTGAAACAAGAACCCTTTGAATCATGTATATATATACTAATAATATGTTATATAGGGGAATAATTTCACATGTGTAGAAATATATATGTATATGAAACTCGATATAAAACAATAATTATTTGATAATCTAAGATGCACCCCTACTTAAATTTGATCAATATAGGGGCTATGGGATTCTAGATATTCAAGTAGCAATAATTTCAGCTTTATTGTGGAAGAGGGTTGGGTACAATTAGGTTCAAAAAAGGATTTTAAAATATAACACAAGATTCAATTAGAAATGTTTCTAATTTAAACTGAAATGAAAAAAGTATAAATAAAAACACAAATAATAATAGAAACATAAAAGAAGAATCAGATTGACATATATATATATATTCGAAACTTATAAGTGATGTGAGACATGGATATGGTTTTTCCTATTAACTAATACCATTCTAGTAATTCATTTAAGGGGCCAAATGAAAAGTGTCTATGAAGGATGTGGAAAGGTGCTTCATCAGAATGTGAAGGAGAAAGGGGTTCAGTAGTAGTACCACAATCAATCATGACCTATTGTGAGGAATGACTCAATGATGGAGATGGGTATAATCTTGACGGATATCCCATATTAGATGAAGTATGATCAAATAGTTAATCAAACTCAAGATTTTTTTTGGATGGGGTATGATCGGTTAATTTGGAGACATCTTGAATTTTATGTAGGAAATCAATGACTGAGATTATATCAACAATTAAAAAATGCATCCCACAACAAAATCATTCATGTTTTGGGACTTCCTTGTAAGACTCATGGAGGTTTCATTTCTTCAAGTACACTAGCACACACCATGGGGTCCATACACAAGAAACGCTACCATGGGCCTTGGACCCAACCATGTACACATTCAACTAGAACCCTACACATGGTTCTCTGCACAACATAGCCTGGATTATGCATAGTTTTATTCTTGTTCTTCTCGAGTGGACCATTGCAAAGTTACCACCAGAAATTCATGGGCATGACCTATATTTACACTCTTAGTTAGGTTACATAGAATAAAATTTGTATAAATTTATTACACATGGAAAATAGTTAATATACATAAATGGAAAAACATATATACTAATATGTATTAAATTTCCATTCTAATTTAAAATTATAAAATCATTATTGTATAAGTATATATTATTCAATTATTAATTATACCATTAGTTGATATTAATTTAGTGCATAGAAATATAAATTTAAACTCGCTTAGAAAAAACTAAAAAATTAAAATAAAGAACCACCAACGATTATTAAAAATATATAAATTCCTAACTTTTAATTTAAAAATATAAATATTAAAAATTATCTTCAAATAAATCCATATTATAATTTAACTACAAATAATAATTTAATACTATTATAATATTAAACACATAAAATACATAATTGTTATAATGTTATATTAGTGTAAAGAAATCAAAAATCACTAAAATAAAAATCCCAATGGATATTTATATATGATTGAATTAAGGATTCTATAAATACACATGTTTATAGGTGTCAAAGGCACATAAACACCTATGTTCATTCTCTTTCTTTATGGATGGGTTTTTACAATCCTTTTACTCTTAGTGTTATTTCAGTTCTTCTAGAAATTTTACTATTTATGTGGGTGCAGGGGATGAAATATACACACTCGGTATTATTGTGTTGTTTGGAGGACTTCCAGTGCTGATACTTGGTCATATAATAAATTTTCTAGGATGGTTGAGGACTTTAGTCATGTAATAATGTAATACATAATTGTTTTATAAAATAAATGGTTTCTCATTTTCTTCTGTCAATTTTTTTAGTAATAATAATTTTCATATAAATAATAATAATAAGTATCAAAATATAAATAAAATTAATTACACTGTTACAACATAGGTTTGGGGTGTTACTTTTGCCTCTCCCTCATAATAATAATTTCCCATCATAATTTTATTGTACTCACACATTCCCATCAGCATAGACCATCAGACAACTTCCTTAATGTATATATAAAAAAATCATAACTATATTTTCATTAAATATTAAATGAATAAAAATTAATTTATACCTACACCTAGTACACCACCAAGAATATCTCCCTAATTTCCTCAAAATTATTCTTATATAATATTAAGTTTACTAGTTTATATATCCTAATTTCATCTCAAGCATCTTGGATCATACTCATGCATATAGAAATTGGGTCTCTAGAGAAAGGCAAGGTTTTTGTAAAGATCTCAAATATTGGAATGGAGTCAGACTTTGTAGAACAGTCATAATTGTTTTTTCTAATGGATAGATATTATAATTTCACCCATACATTCTAAAGTTCATGACGTAAAAATATAGGATGAACTATTTTCACCCTCCTATATAGCTTGTCAAAAACTTCATAAGGCCAAATAATTTCTAGAAAGAGTAATACATTTGAAGATACCGTAATAGTATAGCCATGTACGCATATAAAATGAAAATTATTCATATGCCATAATAAAAAAAATATTATCCTGATCCTCGTAATAACCATAGGATATTTACATTGTTTGATATCTGGTAAAGGTGTTTGCAGAATAATCGTAGATTTCTGAAAGGTTCACATGCTTCTAAAAATGATTTGACAATTATTGTTTTGTGTAACGTAGTAAGAAGATACAAAATATTAGTTGGGGATATATTGGATTCCATATTAAAATTTTTAGAATGAATATTTATGTGGAATAAATTATTAAATTGTTAAATTATTCATATTTTTCATTACTATCTATATCGTTGCTCTGATAACAACTATCACAGCCCAAGACTGCACTCCTGGTATCAGTGTAAATAAATACTGAATATTATTTTATAAAAAAACATAATAAATACACAACATATAAAATACATTTCATGATATTTATTCATCTTGGTTTTGGAAATTATAATAAAATAATACAATCCAAAATAATTGTACAAAATTTAAAATTTAGTAATCAATTATTCATCATCCCACTCATTTCACAATAAAATTTCATCACATTAAGAATGATAACCAAATAAATGTAATTATAATATGTCGGGTGAGAATTAAATATGCCCATTAAGGGGGTTTTGTAAATGATAAAAAAACCCTTAAAGAATATTTTAATGAATATATCTTCAATATGAAACAATATTTATTTAAAAAATATAAAATTATATTTATAAATCATTGAAAAAAATATGTGAATTTGAAAATATATATTTTATAATAAATTAGTATTTTTAAAATCATTTCAGAATTCTACTTTGAAAATAATAAATTTCTGGATAACAATTCTTAGATACTTGATAAATCTTAATTATAAAACCAAGTTGTATTGATAGTAGCCATGACTCATCTGGAAAAATTTTCACTTAAATATGATGGGTTCAGTCCCCATGTTATTTCATTAATCATAATAGTTCCATTTTCTATAATATATTTACTGTCACTTCCTTTCATAGTTCTATCCAGAAACATTTTTAAATCACTTACATAAAATCATTTCTTTTCCAGAAAATAATTTTCTTTTGAAAAATCATTAAAATAACATTAAAAGATTTATTTAAACCCATTTATGATAACCCCACGATTGTAATAACTATTAATATTTGGAAACTCTATTCATTTGAAAATTGAAATATGTGTGTGCCTGGTCACATAATGCATGAAATGTCATATATTTGCTAGATGATGACCATTACAATTCTGGTACAATATTTCTGTGGATTCAATTGAATTTTTTCACATAAAATAATAGATTGACTCAAAATTGAACATAAAATCATATGATTTAACATGTCCCAAATGTATTTTTAAAAAATATAGTTATAGAAAATAAACATTTACATGAATTTGAACATTAATTTTATGTTTTAAAATACCATTTATAACATCTGGAAATAAAAAATGAATATTATAAATACATAAAAATGTTTATATATATATGTATTCATATATATATGTTTTTATATAAATATATATATGTATATATGGATTGAAAAAATGTAAAACATTGATCCCTTATGACTATAGGTGATATCAATTATATTTTAAAAAACCCTAATATCATCTATTAAAAAAATTGATTGTTTAATATGTGTATGTATATTTGTTTATATTTATATATATAACATTTTAAATTTAAATAATTTGATAATATATGAAAACAGCTATAAAAAAACACTTTTATAAATAATGGTTGAAAAAGTACCCTTATGTCATATATATATTCTGAAAATAATATGTTATATATGTGTTTGTATGCATATATATAAATTTAAATTGTTTTAAATAAATAATAATATGATAAAATAAGATACACAATTAATTTTTTTTCAAAATAGGGGTTGTGGGATTCTTGAAATTTGAGCAGCAAGAATTTTGGAACATAGGATGAAGATTATTGGGTAGTATTGGTTGGTAAGATGGGTTTTATAATATAACCCTGGTTTTAATTATAATAGTAGGTAATTGAAAAAGGAATTGAATAACATGTCATTATAAAACATTAATTATTGATTCAAAATCAAAGATGAATTGGATTTATAAACTAATATAAATATATATTTGAAGCTTGTAATGGAATCCATGATTTAAATAAGGATTTGGATAAAATGTTATACAATCCTCAGAATTATTTGAAGGTGTTGAATCCAATAGGTTCTGGAAGAGGGTGATAATGTGCATAATGGGAAAGTAAATTAGATAGGGGTCTGGTGGTTGACCCATTACTTGGAACGACGTTGTGTGTCGTGTGACTCAACATGGAACATAAGGGTGATTGGGATGGATGACCAATACTAGATGAGGTTCAATCAAATGATTAAAAAAGAACGTTGTATCCTTTGGATAGGTTACAATCAGTTATAATGTGGGACATTATGGATATGGCTGTTGAAAACATATAACTAGGATTAAAAAAAGCTAAAAATAGACCCCACATAAAAACCATTAGTGTTTCGGGACATCCATAACAGGCTCTATGTGGGTGCATATCTTAAAAATCATCAGCACCGACCATGTGGCCCTTACACATAGGATCATTCTGTAGGCCTGGCCCCCAACCATGTACATACTTGACTAGTAACCTACACATGGGTCCGTGCATGACCTAGCCCAATCTACGCAAGATTTCCTTTTTGTGCGTCTGAAGTGGAAATGTTCTAAGTGAACACCAGACCTTGAGGGCTTGGCCTATAGGCGTGCTATCGATTTTGGGTTCTCAGAAAATTATTAGATTTTTTTACATATTATAGTAATCTATTAGATATAAATAAATCAAAACATATATACTTTTGGTATAAATTTTCCATTCTTATTTAAAATTATAAAATCACAATTTTATATGGTTGTATTATTAAATTAATAATTATAACATTACATATAATCAATTTTACTTCTTACAAATTTAAATTTAAATTCATTACAAAAAATAACACTAAATTATATAAACATGAACAGTTACAAAAAATTTATAAATACTGATGTTTTAATTTTAATATCTAAATATTAATAATTATATTCAATTAAAAACATATTATTATTTAATTGAAAATAATACTTTATAAAATCTAAAATATTAACCACCTAAAATACATAATTTTTATAAAATTATAATTCTTATAAAGACAACAATAGTAACATAATGTTAAATCCCAACAACCATTTTTCAATGGTAAAATTAATGGTTCTATAGATACCCATGTTTATGGGTATCAATGAAACAAAAACACTAGTGTCTTTTCTCATGATTCAATGATGGTTTTGTACATTTATTTTACTCGATGTATTATTACTATTCATAAAGATGTTTAATTTTTTATTAGGGTGTATCTAAGGGGTGAAGGATAAAGACCCGGTCTCATTATGTTGATGGGAGGACTTCTAGTTGATCTACATGGGCTTATAATAAGTGTTCTATGTTAGTTGAGGTATATAGTCTTGAAATAATGTGATATATTATAGTTTTATTATAAAAAAATGGTTTCTCATTTTCTTCATTAGATTTCAGCTTTGAAACAAAATCTTCAAAAATAATAAAAATAAAATGTAGAAAAATGTCACTAATATTAATTACACTATCACGACATAGGTTCAGGGTGTTATATTCCCCCAATATTAATAAAATATTTCCCTCATAATTATATTGTACTCACACATTCCCAAGTTAGTTTTATTTTCATCTATTTCCATAGCCCAAATATATATCTAGCAGCTACAATCAAAATCATGAATATTATGATTTGGTCTACAGAGAGAGGTCTAGAATGTATAATGGTTAAGGATATAAGAATAGACTATGTAGTTATTTACCAGTAGGACTATGTCATTTTCTAAATGTGTGATATCATAAAGTCTCTCAAACATACTATAGGTCAGGACATGAAATAGACATGATGCAGGGAGGTCACCGTCCTCTGTATCTTCTTAGAAACATTCAATGGAAAGTTAATTATCTGACAGAGTGAAATATTTGACGAGTCCTTAATAGTAATTCCCTTTCATCATATAAAATAAATGTTATCCATAGTCCATATTCAAATATATTTCATATGATCCTCAAAACAATTAAGGGATACTTGAGGGTTTTTATATCTGGTAAAGGTGTTTGCAGGATAATCACAGTTTTGTGAAATGATCATATGCATCAGAACAAGATTTAACAATTATACTATCAAGTAACTCAGTATGAAGTGAAAAAACATTGGTAGGTGGTACCTCTTCTTCTAGTGGAAAATTGTATAGAATGATTTTTATAAATAAAGCGTTCTTAAAATTTTAATTTATTTTAATTTTCCAAAATTAACTAGACTGTAGCATGGATACCAACTATAATTCTATGAGACCACACCCCCAACATCAATGAAAATTAATGCTGAATATTTTCATTATAAAATAAACATAATAAATAAACAAAATTTAAATTACATATAATTATCTTTTAATGTTCTAGGTTATTGGGAATTAGAAACCAATAATATATTCCAACATAACTACAAAGAATTTAAAATTTTAAAAAATATATATTATTTTGAACCCAACATCCACAATATAAATTCATTGAAAATATATTTAAAAACCTTTAAAAAGTTATTATAACATGTACGTTGAGAATTAAATATGCCCAACAAGGGGGTTTTTAAAATTCTAAAGAAACCCATTATAGATTTTTTTTTGAATCAATATTCAGTGTCAAAATATATTTATATAGAAAAACGGCAAATTAAGTTTTTAAATCATTTTTATAATTTATATGATATTTTAAAATATATATTTTAAAAAATAACTATATTTATAAAATCATTTTTTAATTATAATTTGAAATAAACAAATATCTAGTGGGTTATTCTCTGATACTTGGAAGGTCGTAATTATAAAACCATAACATAGGTCCAATAAAAATTACTCATGTGGAACAATGTTCCCCTAAATTTTATATGTTTACTCCCCATATTATTGCAATATTCATACTAGTTCAATTTTCAAAAGTTTTTTCAATTGGAAAATATTTCTCTATTCTAACCCAAATCATTTCTAAATCATATACATTTAATTGTTTTCTGTTCAAGAAAATAATTTTTCTTATAACACGTCATACACATTACATTCATAAAGATTTCTATAAACATTTAGTATAACCCCATGATCTTAATAACTATTAATATTAGAAAAATTGATTTGAATGAAGAATGAAATGAGTACGTGCATGATCTCATAATGTGTAGAATGTCACATATGAGTTAAATGATGGACATACCTATTCATGCATGATATGTTAGGGGATTTATGTGATATTTTTTCAAAAAACAATACCTCGAATGAATATTTCTAATAAAATGTTATTAATTTTGATGGGACACATATAAATATATCAATAAGGTTTTCAAAGAAAATAACCATTTACTTAATTTTAAAATTCAATTAGATGGCTGAAAATACATCTTTTAACTTCTAAAAATAAATAAGGGAGATAAGATATAATTAAATATGATTATATATATGAATAAATATTATTGACCTAAGCAGTTATGATAATCACAATTATGTTTACATACCTATGATAATCCCAATTTATATTTATCTATATTCTAATTCTCTTAATCTATGATATTCTATTATTAAGATGATAATAACATTAAAATGATCCTTGAGATATGTTAATCAGTGTTTTTCTATGTTTATATAATGTTTGAACTAATTCTAAACCAATCAGATATGTTTTTCATAAAACAGATAAGTGTTAAGTCACTGATCTGCATATAACTACTAATAACAGAGCTGCCGGTACTTAGCCTATCGATAGACATAGTCACCAATAAGCTAAGGTCACCGATATGAAGATCTACCAATGTGAATAGTGCTACCGGTAAGCATATAATAGGATCTACCGATACAAGTTAAAACAACAATCGATGCAAGGAGCTACTGATAACAAGATCTACAGATACAAGTGAAAATAGCTACCGATGCAAGGTGCTACTGAAACAGTCTACCGATACAAATACAGAGTCACCGATAGAATGAATTCAATGACAGAACAAGTATATAGAGCTACCGTTTGAGTAAGTCTACCGAGAGAAGTAGTTACTAATACCAAGACCTACCAACGTAATGAGTTACCGATGCATGTTCAAAGAGATACCGTTGCAAGGATTGCTACACACAATCCACCGTACACATCTACCAACATAAGGATATAAATGATTGACCAACCAGTCATACCCTATACTCTCTATAATATTTATTTATTTATCTAATGGTTATAGTTGATGTTTTGAATGCAGTTAATGTTATTTAATGATCTATGCTACCATGTCAGGAAACCATACCTATTACCCATTAAAAAGGTAATCATTCCCATTTGCTAGACATGAAAGATATAAAAGGGAAGATAATGACCTAGCTAAAAAAATATACAAATTAATAAATAGAAGTATAAAACACTGGGTGTGCAAATAGAATGAATCAAGGAACTATGAAGGCACACAAGTGAAAAAAAATGAAAAGGGATGAACATCATTCAAACTTGGTGCATTCACGAAGGAAAAATCCATACTCCAAAAACACTATACATACACGAAGCTACTCATTTTAGTGGAGAACACAAGATGCATCTTGAGTGAAGAACTACAACAAATACTTCATGCACTCAGGCTGCCAAGCTGAACCTAGAACCAAAGAAGAAAACAACACTCCATTTTCTTAGTAGAAACTAGAGAAGAACTATGAAGCTTTTCTGACAAATCAAACAAATCCAAAGTTGCTCTTCCAATCACTAAAGCTCTTATAAACTCATTCTCACTTAATTTAGTGATTATTTCTTTTACATTTAAAGCAGTCTTTGTACCCTGTTTATTTTACACACACACTGTCTCCTGTGCTAAGCTGGAGGATTATCAAATCCTCAATCAAACTCAATAACTCCTTTTTTCCCACTGTGGATAGTGATAGAGGTCAAGTAAGACCTGGACAGGTGTGAGTTGTTGTTTGTTTTCCCACGAAGAACTGTGGTAGAGGACATTGGACCTTGACTGTATTGTAGTATTGATTACCCAGATCCAGGGTGTGGATCAATTTATATAAATTGTTTGAGAGGACTAAGTCTTAGCTTGAGACTGAACCTCTTGGTTACACCTATTGTTCATTTTAGTTTGAGTCATATTTATTCTAAATATATATTTTATATTCCATTGTTATTACTTGGAAATGTAAAACTATTTTAATGTAACTTTGAAAATTAAATTAGCAAGTGTTTATACTTATTTTAAACCAATAAGTTAGTTTCAAAAGTTAATTTAATCTTCAGATTAAGTTAAATGAGATCTAATCAATCATTAAGAAATTGATTGAACATTTACACTCAGTATAAATTCACTATAGTTTAACATTGTTTTTAAATTGGTCATTTTTAAGAGAAATATTTTTTACAAAAATTTTTATTGGAACTAAATTCACCCCCCTCTGGAGTATCCACTCCGACCAACATTTGGTATCATAGGTTATTGTTTTTCAAAGATTTTAAACCACTCTGTTTTTCAAATGTGATTTTAGTTGCATCTTTAATGGTCTTAAATTTCTGTTAGTTCTGAATTTTATCAAGTATTTTTCTAATATCTAATTATGGACTGTAGACTAGAGGGTGCTGCTACAAATCGGCCACCTTTCTATATTGGTACCAATTATGCCCAGTGGAAACTGAAAATGAAAATTCATTTATAGAGTATGAGTTTTGATATCTGGACTGCTATAGAGTCTCAATATAAAATTCCAAAAACTAACGGAACTACATGGGATGATCCTACAAAGATTTCTTACAATAATAATTGTAAAGATATGAATGCCTTGCATTGTTCTCTAGGATATGAAGAATTTAATATAATTTCTGCATGCAAAACTTCTTATGAAATTTGGGATACTTTGGTTGTTTCTCATGAAGGAACAACCATTGTTAAAGAAATGAGATTGAATACTTATAATATTTAATATTACAATTTCAAAATGAAGACTGATGAACCTATTTCAAAAATGTATCTTAGGTTTAATGAGATTTTCAATGATATGAGCTCACTTGGAAAGGTTGTTCCTGAAAAGGAACAAATCATGAGAATCTTAAGATGACTACCAGAATGATAGAGGGGCACTTCAGTTTCCATTAGAGAATCATGCGACATTAGCACACTCCATGTTAAGGAATTAATAGGTGATCTTATGATGTATGAGGAAGAACTTAAGGTAAACAAGGAATATGATGATGAACCCAAGAGAAAATCTGTGGCTTTCAAGTCTACCGCTTCTAAGAGAAAAGGAAAGGAGAAAATACATGTACCTACTGAATGTTCAACAAGTGATGATTCAGATTCAGACAGTGTTGCTATAATGGCACAAATATCTAAGAGATTCAAGAAGTTTTATTGGAAGAAGAAGATCTTTAGAAAATATAACTACAAATAAATTTATGACAACAAGGGTCATTGGAAGAAGGATTGGAAGAAATTTGATAAGGAGGATGATATAGTCCACTATGAGTGCAAGAGGAATGTACACATCAAGGCTGACTGTCCAAAATTAAAATTCAAAAGAAACTTGATTATAAGGTGAAAAAGTACAAGAAATTTATGAAAGCTAGTTGGAGTGCTTCAGAAGACTGCACAAGGGAATCTTAATTTTCTGATTCTGAAAAGAATCGTTCCAACATGTGTTTCATGACCAACAAATCTAAGGTAAGTTTAGATACTCCTGTTTCAAATTCTTATTATTCTAGAGATGATGCAGAATCTGATTCTTATTCTGAAGATTTGTCTAAGGCTGAAATGTTTTAATATTGTAATATGCTGGAAGAAACAAGCAACGAACTCAAGGAAAAATATAAGTCTCTAAAGAAACAAAATTCTCTTACTTCCAATGTTAAAACTACTCTTGATATAGAAAAGGAAAATAATGCTCACCTATTAAAGGAAAATACTGAACCAAAAATGTCTAATGAGAATCATATAAAGGACTTAGAGAAGTTCACAAAGGGAAAAGATACACTTACTCAAATGTTAGGAAAGCAAGATTCACCAAAATACACTACTATTTTGGGATATCAACCTGGACAGAGACAATTCACTAAAACTCGATTTATTTCTATGTCTGAACATTATTCTGCTTATTCCAGTTCTAGAAATTCATATACTTCAAATATTTATTCATATGGTTATAGATCAAAAAAAAATTATATTTCAAAATATACTGATTATGTAAATTATATGAAACCAATAAGTCAAATATGGATACCTAAAGTTTTTTTTCTAACCATTTTGGACCCATGAAGATCTGGGTACCAAATCCATTTTCTATCTAAATCTGTTTTGTAAGAGACCTGTTTGAAGAGATCTCCCAAGAAAGTATGGTACATGTACATGGGATATTCAAGACATATGTCTGGAGATTATTCATTATTTAGAAGAAAAATAAAAGTTAATGGAGGCCATGTCACCTTTGATGATAATTCTAAAGGAAAAATCATCAGCCTAGGCCAGATTGGTAACACTAATTCAGTTTTGATTTATAAAGTTTTATTTATTGATGGACATACGTATAACATGTTAAGTATTTCCCAATTATGTGATTATGGTTTTAATGTTAAATTTGAAAATTATTCCTGTAATATTTCTAATTCAAAAAATATTTTAGTATTCTCTACATTGAGAAATGAAATTTTTTATGCTATTGAATTAAATACATTAGCTGATGAACTGGTTATTTGATTAATTTCTTTTCATAAATAATATTGTATATGGAACAGAAGATTACAACACTACAACACCTATTCACTTATAAAATTGACTAGGCCGAACCTAGTTATAGACCAACCTAATCATAAATTCCCAGATGACAATGTTTGTAATCCATGTCAAAAGGGAAAACAACATAAAGTTTCTTTTAAATCAAAGAATGAAGTTTCTACTTCTGAACCTCTCGAATTGGATCACATGGATTTGTTTGGACCTTCAAGAGTTTCTAGTTTAAATGGGAGGCATTAGTTCTATGTTCTAGTAGATGACTTTTCTTAATAAACTTGGGTATACTTCTTAGCTCACAAAAGTGAAGCTTTTTCTTACTTTGTTAAATACTCCATGTCTGTAGAAAACCTTAGTGGACGTAAGATTAAAACACTAAGAAGTGACCATGGTTGTGAGTTTGAAAATCATGAGTTTGAATCTAATTGCTCACACAATGGCTATAGTCACAAAATTTATTCTCCTAGGACACCTGAACATAATGGTGTAGAAAAAAGAAGGAATAAATCCTTTCAAGAGAATGCAAGAACCATGCTTAATGAATATGACCTGCCTATTTATTATTTGGATGAATCATTGAATAAAGCCTGTTATATTATTAATAAATTCTTCATTAGATTAGTTCTTAAGAAGACCCCATATGAACTATGAAATACAAGAAAACATAAAGTTAGTAACTTCTGAGTCTTTGGATGTAATGTTTTTATTCTTAATACAAGGGATAATTTTGACAAGTTTGATTCTAAGAGTGATGAAGGATTTTTTCTTTATTATTCATTATCTAGCAAAGCCTATAGAGTCTTTAACAAAAGAACAAAATGTGTGGAAGAATCCATTCACTTAATATTTGATTAAACTGATCCACATGAGCCTAAAACCTCACTTGAAAATCTTGAAGAAGATTTGATTGTTCTAAATCTTAATGATAAATTCAATGAACCTGCTATAAAAATATCTAGTTCTGGACATTTTCCATAATCTTCTTCTATATAACATGTGCTTAGAGATGAACCTGAAATTTCTAGTCCGACCTTTACTAGATCAACTAGGATTCTAAAGAATCATCCTTTAGATACAGTTGTTGGTAATATTGATAGAGGGACATAGACTAGAGCTTATCTAAGACACCAGGTTGAACATCAAGACTTTCTATCACAACTAGAACCTAAAAATTGAAATGGTGCTATCAATGATGAATTTTGGGTAATGGCTATGCAAGAAGAGTTAAATCAATTTGAAAGAATCAAAGTCTGGGAATTAGATGGCAGACCCAAGGACACATTGACAATAGGCACTAAATAGTTTTTTAGAAACAAAGTTGATGAATATAAAAACATAGTTAGAAACAAATCTAGACTAGTTCCATAAGGATATAGTCAAGAGGAAGGTATAGACTATGAGGAATCCTTTTCACATGTATGTAGATTAGAATCCATAAGGATCTTACTTTCCTATTCTACTCATCTAAATTTCATGTTATATCAAATGGATGTCAAAAGTGCTTTTCTAAATGGTTTTATAATTGAAGATGTTTTTGTTGAACAACCACCTGGATTTAATAATCCTCATTTTCCATGTAACGTTTTCATACATTCTAAATATTTATATGGTTTAAAACAAGATCCAAGATCTTGGTATGATTTACTTAGTAATTTTCATATTTCAAATAGTTTTACTAAAAGTATTTCTGATCCAACTTTTTTTATTATAATAATTTCTAAAGATGTTTTAATAGTTCAAATCTATGTTGATGATATTATTTTTGGATCTTCTAAACACTTTTTATGTACTGATTTTTGAAAGAATATGCAAAATGAGTTTGAAATGTGTTTATTGGGAGAACATAAATATTTTCTTGGATTTCAAGTTTTCAAAAATGAAAATGGTATTATTTTGAATCAAATTATATATACAAAGGATCTTTTAAAACGTTTTTGTTTGGATAGTATTAAGTAAAACGAAACTCATATGATTAGTATTGTAAATTCGATGCAGATGAAACTGGGAAACTAGTAGATCAAACCAATTATAGAGGTGTGATTGGAAGCTTACTTTAACTTAATTCTAGTCGACCATATATTATTTTTATTGTGTGTATGTGTGCATGATTTCAAGCTAATCCAAAATAATCTCATTTACTTACTATTAATCGAATTTTCAAATATCTTAAATAGAATGTAAACTTAGGTTTGTTTTACCCAATAGGGAAATCCTTTGAGTAAATGATTTATTCAGATGTTTACTTTATTGGTTGCATGTTCGATAGGAAAATCACATCAGGAACATGTCACTTATTGGGAAAATACATAGTATCTTGGTGTAGTAAAAAGTAGAATTCTGTAGCATTGTGCACTGCCGAAGTAGAGTACATAGCTGCTGGTAGTTGTTGTGCACAAATTCTGTGGATGAAACACACTCTTTTGGACTATGGATATGACTTTAAGATTTTCTCTATCAACTGTGACAACACTAGTGCAATAAACATTTCGAGAACCCTGTGTCTCACTCTAGGACCAAACACATTGATGTAAGGCACCATTTTTGAGAGATCATTACCAAAACGGTGATATTAATCTTGAATTTATTGGTACTGAATATTAATTAGCTGACATTTTCACCCAAACTTTACGTTCGGATAGGTTAAGTAAAATTAGACATGAGTTAGATATTTTTATCCATGATCGGTAGCTACATCACTTATAAATCCTCACTGATAAATCCTCACCGATAAATCCTCACTGACAAATCCTCACCGATGTAAATTTGCACTGATAGAAATTCTCACTGATAGACCCTACCGATGAGTGAACTGTTTTAAACTTATGTCTGCTGCCTAAATCTGAATCGTTTTTACTTTATTTCATTTTATTTATTTATTTTATAATTCATAAATGTTAAAAATGAAGTCATAGCTACTTCTCAATCCACCGAGTCTCAAACCCCTGTCCTCAGATCCTCGCTCCCTAATCATTCAAGAACCCTAAATCCCTCAAACCAAAAATGGAAAAAACCATGCTTCCTACCATCAGAGATGACTCCGATGAGCTGAAAGCAAAGAAGATAAATCAAAACCCGATGAAAGTGGTAATGTTGGAAGAACTAGGTCAGGTAGGTGACCAGTGAATCCTCATCTGCAGAATAGAGTTGTTGTGATTGAAAAGGAACTCTACGTGGAATGTTTGCTAACTAGCAAGTCGTTAGTGCTCGAAGTGCTAAAAGATAAGAAGTGGGTAGATTGTTTTTCAAAAAACAATGGCCCCTACTATCCGAATAGTGTAAAGCAATTTTATGTCTATGTATGTTTTCAGAAATCTGGAACTGAGAATCGAGTGTCTTCTTATGTGAATGGAAAAGATATATCATTTTCATATGTTGAATGGGCTGAATACTTAAAGGTTCCAAATGAAGGTGTATCTTGTATTGTCTCGAAATTTATGCCACGTACTACTGATATCTTTGATTATGAGACTTCTTTGGAAGAGCTCACTAGAGATGGAAATCAAATACACATAGTAGCTATAGAATTGAATGGAGAGTACAGATTTCTATTCAAATTTGTTCATTATGTCTTAAAACTGAGAAGTGGAGACATTGCAATTTTAGGATATCAGGATATCAATCTCTTACATCTTTTGAGACATGGAGTCAAGGTGAATCTATGCAGATTGCTGATGACTCAAATGGAGGATAGGATTAGACCCATGTCAAAAACTAATGCCCTTTTCTTTGTCATTTTGATCTCTATGATGATCAAAGTAAAAGGGGTAGCTAAGTCTCAAGATGAGACAATGGTGGTAAGGAATAATTATTGTTTTACATATACAGTTTGAAAATACATGATGATAAATTGGAACCCTTGGATAAAAGATTGGGTTAATGATGACCAGAAGGTATATGATTTGAGCCTTAGTCTAGAGATTGGAAAATGTTTAGTGCCTACTGAGGATGTAGTAGGAGAAGTGGAAGAAGCTGTACCTAATTCAGAGGACCCTCCTGCTATTGTAGAGAAAGATTTTATAATTGATGATTATCCTAAAAAAGGAAGACATGCTAAGAATGCTGCTAAGGATATTGTTGTTTTACTTAGTGATGCACCGGTTCTGGGGGAACATCAATCCATGTTTGGAAGTGTTATAGTGGCTATTGATATTGAGGACTGGGCAGAAGCCCTAGGTTTTGTGGACTGTGGTTTTGATTATCCCGGTTCTAATAATAAAGCATCTCTCAATAGACCAAAAATCGTTTATGATGTTGAAACTGTGTTTCTACCTAAAGATGTGGTCATATTGTGTGACCTGGATACTTTGAATAAAAGGGTGAAAGAGAGTTTTGTGGAACAGATAAAGAATATGGAATTTTCTCTGGTATTGTCAATCCAATCGACCAGGATTGACTCAATGGTGAGCTTAGAATCTCAAAGAGTATCTGTTGTAGTTGATCCTGCTGATTTGATCACCAGAGTTAATCTGGAATCCTTAAAGGATGAGATGAAAGAGTCTTTCAGTGCCTCAGTAGCTGAGATGAAGCACTATTTTGCTGAAGAGATGAGTTTGTTGGAAAGATCTTTTGAACTTTCTCTATGTTGTAATTTGTCTACCTTTTTGGGGGAAATAGTGGAAGAAGTTAAAGACTTCCAGACTCAAGTGTCTTGATTGGAAGCATATCTTGAATCTCTAAAGAAATTGGTTATCTCTTTGGAATCTTACATGAGTTCAATATTTCATGTTGACAAGGACTTAGCCTATGTCATTAGTGTGGTAAGCCAGATGGTTTTAGTGTTTGATGTTTTTAAAACGTCCATGAAAGATCATGTTAAAACCCTGGATTACCATGTTCAAAATCATATTAATGGGTTAACCAAGAACTTCAAGGAAACAATAACCTTCTATATTGGTTCTGTTGCTTCTAAATCCTTAGTGGATTTGAATCAGTTTTGAGCTGTGATGAAGGGGGATCTTGGTCAAGATTCAACCAGTGGCTCTGTGGACTCATCTGATCTATGAAAAGTTGTTCTTTCTAATATAGATTTATCTAGAAAAATAATCAAGATAGTAAAAAACTATATGAGAGAAGCTTCTGCCTCTCATAAAGAAGTGAAAGATAAGGTGGACTCCTATTTCTCTAAGATATTCACAAAGCATTAACTCAACAACCATTTCAATCTTCTATTGGAAAATCTGATGTTACCTCCTGTCAATCAAGCCTTCAGAGAGTATGTCAGCAAACTAAGGGAATTAACTCCAACGTTGGAAAAATTTATGGATAACAAGGATGGATTCATATAGTCTATGGAGATAGGAGGAGGCATAATTATGGATTTCAAAAATATGTTGCTGCCTTTCCGGCATGTTGATGCTAGTCCAGTGATTGTACCTCCAGCCTTACCTTCCTCTGCATCTACTGCTTGTCCAGTTCAGATGACTCTCACCCAAGCAATTTGAAGCCTCCCAACTCTGATAACTCAATGGACTCCTCAGTACAGGCAAGGCACAGTGTTAGTTTCTCAGCCTCCTATGATCGTTTTCGGAGTTCCTAATCCTTCACTCGTATCAATATAACCTAAATCCTCTTCTGATCCAAAGGACAAATCTCAAATTGAAGATGTGGATTGAACAAGTGGATTGAATGTTTGATAGGAATCCATTACATTTGGTTTTATATCTTTTTACCCTATATACATCACACAATGAAACTGCCAATTATCTCTTTTATCATTTTGTTCCACTTCTTTTTTTCATTTCCCACTTTTTTATTATCACAATGGGGGAGAAATATTTTACCATGATTTTACAAAGTGATAGAATGTTTTAAAGGGAGAATAAATAATGGTGAGAATGTATCAAAGGGGGAGAAATTTTCTCTAAGGAAGAGATATCACTCTTTGACGCTCTGATACCATTACATTTAATTCTCTGATTGCATTTTTTCTCTAACTCTCTGATACTACTAAATTTTACCTCTGATTTCATTGAATTTAATTTTATCTCTGATTCTATCACATTTTATTCCACCTCTAATCCATTATGTTCTATAACATACTGATTCTCTGAGATACTTTCATTTTAGGATATATCCTCTGATACAATTATTCACTATTCTAAAATAATAATATCATAAGTTGTGATTATCAAAAAGGGGGAGATTGTTGAACTCACCTGTTTTGATAATACCAATTATGTTTACATAACTTTGATAATCCCAATTTATGTTTATCTATATACTAATTCGCATAATCTATGATATTATATTATCAAGATGATAAGAATATAAAAATAATCCTTGAGATATGTTAATCAGTGTTTGTCAATGTTTATATAATGTATGATGTAATTCTATCCCAATCGGATATGTTTTGCATAAAATAGATAAGTGCTAAGTCACTGATCTACATATAGCTACTGATAATAGAGCTCCCAGTGCATAGCCTACTGATAGACAAAGTAACCGATAAGCTAAGGTCACCGATACGTAGAGATACCAATATGAACAGAGCTACCGGTAAGCATATAACAAGATCTACCGATACAAGTGAAAATAGTTATCGATGCAAGGAGATATTGATTACAAGATATACTAATACAAGTGAAAATAGCTACCGATGCAAGGAGATACTGACACAGTCTACCGTTACAAGTACAGAGTCACCGATAGAATGAAGTCACCGATAGAACACTTATATAGAGCTACAATTAGAGTATGTCTTCCGATATAAGGACTTATAGATACCAAGATCTACCGACGCAAAGAGCTATCGATGATTGTTCAAAGAGCTACCGATGGAAGGACTGCTACACAAAATCCACTATACACATCTAAAAACATAAGTCTACGAATGATTGACCAACCAATCAAACTCTATACTCTCAATACAATTTTTTTGTTAAGCTAACGGTTACATTTGATGTTTTTAATGTAGTTAATGTAATTTAATGATCTATGTTACCATGACAGGAATTCGTACCTAGTACCCATGCAGAAGGTAATAATTCCCATTTTACGGAGCTGAAAGCTATAAAACAGAAGAAAAATACCTAGCTAAAAAATATATACAGATTAAAAAAGAGAAGTAGAGAACACTGGGTGTGCATACAGCAGCATCAAGGAACTAAGAAGGCCCACGAGTGAAAAAAAGAAAATGTTTGAACATCATTCAAACATGTTGCATTCATCCAATGAAAAATCCATACTCCAAGAACACTGGACATACATTAAGATACTCATTTTAGAGGATAACAAAAGCTGCATCTTGAGTGATGAACTACAACAAATACCTCATTCACTCAGGCTACCAAGCTAAAATTATAACCAAAGAAGAAAAAGACACTTTGTTTTCTGAGCAGAAAACGGAGAAAGACTTAGAAGCTTTTCTGACAAATCAAATGAATCCAGAGCTGTACTGCCAATCACTAAAGCTCTTCTAAACTCATTATCACTTAAATTAGTGTTTTTTCTTTAAAATTTCAAGAAGTGTGTGTTACTTGTTTATTTTACACACACAATGCCTCTTGTACTAAGCTGGAGGATTATCAAATCCTCATTAAAACTTCATAACTCATTTTTCCCACTGTGGATAGTGGTAGAGGTCAAGTATGACCTGGACAGCTGTGACCTGTTGTTTTTTTTCCCACGAAGAACTGTGGATGAGGTCTTTGGACCTGGACATTATTATACAGTTGTTTACCCCGATCCTGGGTGTGGATCAATTTATATAATCGGTTTGAGAGGACTAAGTCTCATCTTGAGACTGAACCTCTTGGTTACACCTGCTATTCATTTTAGTTTAGGTCATAAGTATACTATATATATATATATATTATATTCTGCTGGTATTACTATGAAATACAGAACTATATTAAAGTTACATTGATAGCTAAATTAGAAAGTGTTTATACTTATTGTAAACCTGTAATTTAGTTTCTAAAGTAAATTTAATAATCAAATTATGTTAACTGAGATCTAATCAATCATTGAGAAACTGATTGAACATTAAAACTCTATATAAATTCACCACAGTTTAACTTTGTTTCTAAATTGGGGGATTTTAAGAGAACTATTTTTAACAGAAATTTTTATTGTAACTCAATTCACCCCCCTCTTGAGTATCCACTCCGACCAACATATATGTATATAAATATACATACATATAAATATTTTTATTTAAAACATTAAAACATATATCCCTTACCACTGTTGGGTTTAGAAATTATGATGTTAAAACAAAACCCTAATCTCATCTATTAGGAAAAATTTTTGGTTGTAAATGTGTATAAATATATATATATATATATACATCTATATATAACTATATAACTTTTTAAAATGACAATAATTTAATAATATATGATAATAAATTATAATACATTGGTTTTAGAAATTCAGTTTGATACAAGAACCCTTAATTATTATATATATACTTAAAATGTTAAGTTATATATGGGTATACATTTATATATAGACACACACACACACACATATATATATGTATCCCTTTATAATACAATTAAAATTTGATAAAAAAAGATACAACCTTACTTGATTTAGATAAAAATGTGGGGTTATGGAATTTTGGAAATTCATGCAGCATGAATTTGGGATCTTGGGAGGTAGAGGGTTAGGTAAACATAGATGGAACGAGGGGTTTCATAATATAACATATGCTTCACATGGAAACATTACTCATTGAAAACTGAATTGACTAAATTATAAATAATTAAATTAATAATTTATTCAATATAAAAGATATAAATGATTCATAGACAAATATAAATATATATTTAAATCTTGTTAGGGATGTTGGGAAATGAATAAGGATTTAGATAACAAATAATATCATCCCCAAAATTTTCTGAATGGGCCAAATCAAAAGGGGCCACAAAAGAGGCAGAAATGTGTATACTGGTAAAGTGAAGGAGAACGTTGTCCGGTGGTCACACCATTGTCCAAGGAGACCTGGTTTGAGGAGAGACTCAACGAGGTAGACGGGGATGATATATACGAAGACCCGAATTAGACAAGGATCAATCAGATAGCTAAAAACCCATATCAATTTTTTGGATGGGGATAGATTTTTTTAAAGAAGGTGACTGCCATGATGTGTTCATAGGAAATGAATAACTAAGAATAAATCTTCGTTTTAAAAACCCATCCCACATCAAATTCATTCAGGTTTCGGGACATTTGTATAAGACTCAGTGTTGGTGAATTGCTTCAAAATCATCATCACCCACCTTGGGGTCCTTACACATTGGACCCCACTATAGGCCATGACAGACCCCTGAACATACATGACTTGGACCTTACACATGGATTCATGCACAATTTATACCAAAAATTTAATGGATTTCTTCTTTGTTTTGTTCATGTGGACCTACGCGATGTGCTCATCGAACCATCGGTGCTTGGCCAATGGGGCTGCTCTCAGTTGTGGGTACTGATACATTTTTTGGAAGATATCTATTACTTATGATAAACATTTATTATAAATAAATAGAAAAAACAATATTTAATAAAATTTATTAATATTTCTCTCTTATTTAAATGTATAAAATCATTATTATCTAAGATAATATTATTCAATTAACAATTTTAAAATTACATATAGTTAATTACTGAATGTACAAATATAAATTTAAATTCATTCAATTTTTTTTAAACACTCAACTATTAAAACAAAAATAGTTTCTAAAAATATATGAATACCAATGTTTTAGTTTTAAAATATAAATATTAAAAAATAACTGTAATTAAAAATATATTATTATTTAACTAAAAATATAACATTAAAACATATAAAATTTGAAGAACTGAAAATAATTAATGGTAAAAAAATTATAATGGTTATATAGATATCAACTATGACATAAAATTAAATCACAACATATATTTTTAAATTGTATATGTATGGATTCAAAATATACACATGTTTAATATAATCAATGACACAAAACCACTAGTGTCCTTTCACGAGCTTGATGGTTGGTTTCATACATCCCATTTAGTCTCAACAGTCATTATATTTTTCTAGAGGTGTAATTTTTTATTATGGTTGATCGAAAGGATGAAGGATAGTAACTAAGTCTTATTGTGTTGTTGAGAGGTATTCATGTTTTTGTACTCAGACTTATATTGAATTTTCATGGTATGTTGGGGCCTTTAGTCTTCTAATAATATTATATATCAATTTTTTATTAAATAAAAGGTTTCCCAGTTTCCTTGCTGCAATAAAATTTGATACAATTAATTTTGAAAAATATAATAAGAAGAATTCAAAATATATCAATAATATTAAATTCATTATTACAACATAGGTTCATGGTGTTAAAACTATGATCTTTAAACATGTTCAGTTTCCATTTAAATAAAATAAACATTTTATAACTATAAACCAACTCAAATTTAGCCCTAATTACACCCCTAATTCTCAAAATCAACCCTATGAGATATAGAATACCCCCTTAATTTTCTCATATTCCCTTCCTAAATTTATTATTTTATAGTGAATTTTTTTATACCTCTTCAATTTTGCCATTTGAAACCACTTTTTCCCTCATTGTTCATAAATTTCCACAATTTTCAATTTCCATCCGTTCTCTAAATGATCTAAGTCAATATCTTTCTGAATTATTATTTTTCTATTTTTTATGTTTTGAGGAACTTTTATATTTTATAAATCTTGGTTGTCGTTGTGCAAGTTTATCATTGTAATTTTTTATTGAAACATATTTTATATTAAGTGTCCTCTTACATTTATATATAAACTCACAAATATGTTGACTTGTTTATTTTACTCCTTATAATAGGTATTTTGAATATGTTATTATATATATAAGAGAATTTTTAAACTGCAATTAATTTCCCAATGTTACTCATCAAATGTGAATGGAGTTTTCTTTTTTTGTTTAATATAGTTTTTTGTAAATCTATACTCACAAGGCCTTTATTTAACTACCTAGTTAGACCTTTTATACCAATTCATCGGATAAAATGTGTTTATTGGTATCAATAAATATTATTTGAGATACATTAAAATGAAATGATAGGTCATGGTATTTTGTAATGGGGTGCATATATATTACGTATATAATGTTTACCAAAATATTTATATAATTTATTTTGAAAATCATGATTTTTACTATATTTTATAAGGAAGTTTCATGGTTGATGATTAGAAATTTTGAAATAGATCCATGAAATGAAAATTCCTTGAAATATAAAAACTATGTTTTAGAAAAATATATATCATCTTTTATGTGAGAGAAATAATTCCATGTGAAGGGGATTGCATATTTTATATTATATTGTTAATGGAATAAAATATTATTAAATAATATTTTATTTAGGTATGTGTTTTATTCTTTGGAGTTTCACAGAATAAAATTTTCATTATTATTTTTAAAACTCGCATCATTTTTTTTATTCATGGGTAACCATAGGATTCTAAGAAGGAAGTTTATGTACACCTTTTCCACTTTAATAGAAAATTTTATTCCTAGATTCTATATGATATATATTATTATATATATGGTATATCCCATATGTTATTCTAGTGATTGAAACACTTAGTGTTATTCCAGATCATAATTATCTATCCATTTTTTTGTATTATATTTATATTTCATGGAATTATATTTTCAATGTGGATCATATATTAAAATAATAATTTTTATATTTATGATATATATTTCATTACATTGTAACAAAATATTTAAATGGAAATTTTTTATTCCTTATATTAAAAAAAATATTATTATATCTTTAAAAAAATATATTTAAAGGATACCAAAAAATTATTTACTAATAAAACAAATTGTCTCAATATTGAATGTGAATATAGGTTTCCATAAAATAAAAATTTTCGTTCATTGGGATCATATAGAAAAAAATATACATCATTTCAAATTAGCTTGAAATATTTTAGCTTTTAAAGGGTATGCATTTAGTGCTCAGTGGCTAGAAACTAGATGTCTAAAAGACCCTTATCATTATTATAGGTCAAGATAGTTACGATTCAATATAGTTTTATGGTATTATATTAATATTCCTTTTTCATGTTGTTTACTATTATAAATGTTTTGGATTCTCATGGATATGGATGGTATGTTAAACTTTAATTACATTTATATTTTGTATCAATGTTTTTTCACCCTTTAATAAATTAATCTCTAAATCCTATACCATATTTATATTATGTATTTTTATTCTAATTTATTTTCATTTGTATGTTTTTTCTATGTTATTCTCTTATTTTATTTCATTATACTTATTTATCATTAAATATATTTTTGAAATTCATATTTTTATGTGTGATTCTAAAATGCACAGAAGGGATATTCAGCATTTCATAATGGATATATTTTTCGTTTTTTATTGGTAATTTGGATGAAATTATTCCCTATAAGTTTTATTATTCTTCGTTGACTTGATCTGATAGACCTTTGATATAAGTAATTTTCCTTGGGTATCAATGTTCTTACGAAATTTCTTGTTTCAAGAGTGGAATAAGAGGTTTCAAGGAAGTAGTGATAAAATTTATACAAATATATAAATCTTATTTTCATGTACAATTTTTATCAATAACATTTATACATTATATATCAGTTTTCTATAAATAAAAATCTAATAGTTTTTATTGAAATAATGTAGTTAAATCATGCAATAATTTACATTTGGATAAAACAAAAATATATCGAGTCATAAATTTTATTATCATGATGTAATTTCATTATTATTTCTATGTTAGAAAACATTTTTTACTATCCTGAAATATAATTTTATATTGAGGTATGTATTAAGCAATATATCCAATATTTAATTCATACATAATTAAATTTTACTAATAATGCTGTTTTTTTAAATTACATGTCATACTAGAATTCATGTATAAAAACCTTGTTTCTAATTAGTAATCATTATAATTGAATATCCTTTCTCAACATTCCGGGATTTATTAACAATAAAGTAAAAAATTATAAAATAAGTAAATCAATAACTAATACTGAAGAAAAATATAACTGAACTGATATGTTTCATGTTCATTTTTTTATAAATATTTTTTTTAAATAATTCCAATTTCCTCATGGATTTAATATCTTATAATCTGTGAAACATTTACACAATCATTCCTAAATTACAAAAAACAGTTTTGTTCATTATTTTAGTATTGGAAAATATAATATTTTATAAAATTAATACTTACTAATTTATATGAGTTATTTTTTTTAAAAAATATCTAACTATTATATATAAAATATATTTATCCATCACACATAGAATAAATGTGATTTATTCTAATTAATATTATTAATAAATAATTGGTTATCAATTTACTAGATAATATCATTATTTTATCATTAATACTCTTAGTGAAACAACAATTATTACAAAAAACAATGTCATTTCTACTATAAACCCATTGATAAGAATTAATGGTATTTTTTTCAAACCCCCAAATTGGATAATATCATTAAAAGTAAACCATTTATCAAAAATTTCAATGAATTCAGTTCTAACACCATGATGTTTTGATATAATAACAATATGTATGATTGTGTATATGGGACACAACATTGTGCGTAAACGACCGATGAAATATATGACCATTATAACATAGATGTTTAATTTTTCAGTATCATTGGTATTAAGTCACTGATGAAATATATATAAATTACAACCCTAATATTAATATATTTTCATGTTCATTATGAAGAATCTCTATATTTTTTGTGGACAATATATTCACTGAAAATACATTCTCTTCATAAAAACATTTTTGTTGTTTTTTGTGAGAAGTTAATTTAATTAATATACAAGTCATATCTAAATTATATTTGATAAAATTATAATCATTATTGAATTCATAGTATCAGAGTTAGTTTATAGAGAAAATTTCAAAATTATCATGAAATATTTATTTTTATTGAATGGTGGAAAATAATGATTTCTGTAAAACTGTTATTCTAGAAAAATTATTTTCTATAAAATATATTTTCCAATGTGAATTTTTATTTAATTTAAATAAATATAATAATTTTTTAATATTTAATATAACTATTTACATATCAATAATCTTTACACTGTATTTTATTGTGATGTTATTTATGGACTTGAAATCACATTTTTCTAAAAATAGTAGAGATGTTTATAATTTATCTCCTTTTGAATTCATTTATATAAATACTATGATATAATTATTTATTTAAAATCTAAATGATTACATATCTATCGATACAATTCATGTGATAATTATCAATAATTAAGGAGTTAATTTATGATCGTCCTATGATTGAAATATACATTTCAAAAAAATATTTTCTTTCACATCCACGTGTTTTATTTTAAATAATAAATATTCACTAATTTGAATTGAATTAGGTAAAAAAATTTCCTTATTTAGAGTCAGCATAATATATTTCATATAATTAGTTGAAATTTCCTTTTTTATTAATTAATAGTAAAAAAAATAATTACTATTGTTAATTTGAAAACACGATGATTACGTTTAACTAAAAAAGATATTGCTTAAATAAAATATTAAAATGAGTAAAATATAATTAATATCCATATTTATACCATAAATCATCTAATTATTAGTAATGGTTTATTTAAATACTTTTTGAATTTGTAAAATGTGGCTATAACTTTTACTTTTCAAAAATTTAATATATTTCCTCTCCCTAACATTTAGAATGCCACCCCATCTCTTTTCTAGTACAGACTAACAATATTTTTTTTGTAGAGTAACTAAAACACTACCTTATGTAATTCACTCCAAGATTCTTATATTAATTTTTTTAGAAAACCCACCATGAAATGATTTTGGTGAAATCCTAAACACGTCTCCCAAAGAAGAGGTATTAAACATAACTGGTATTATTATTTTATTTCTTCTTCATAGAGTTTGAAATATTAATCAAAATGTTGTATACTAATATAATTAAGTAGTATATTATATTATTTTATTTTTTTAATGTAATTACCAATATACACCTCCACTCAAATAAAATTGGAAATCAATCCATTGTTCATGTATACCGAGGGCTACCGAATTGCGAACTAAGAGAAATCCATTTTTCATAACAACTATCATTAGTATTATTGATTATTTATTTAATATTTATATATGAAATTAATTAAATATTAATCTATCTAAAAATGTTGTATCTCATATATTTTCGTCCATTTATAACCATTTAATGTCTATAATAACAGTCTTGCATATATGTGGACTTTTACCTCCACAAAGCAATGAAAATAATTTTTCATCACCACATCACATATATGATTAATATAAATGTGTTTCAAAAATAATATTATATTTATAATATTATAAAATTTATATATAAAAAAATTATACTTATCTAATTTTCAAAATGTCTTTTTACAAATAAAAATGTTGTTCATATATAAGTACAACTTACAATATCCATAATTGTAACATTGTTCATTTTTTATAACCATTTTTCATTATTGGTATTAAAATTATAATTTAGATGTAAAAATATTATTTATTTATTTATTCTTATTCTATATATTGTGTAACATTAATCTATTTTACCATCATCAATATAAAAAATCCATTTTTAAACTATTGACCTAATATCCTCAAAATACCTGACGTGGATTTATAAATTATGTACTTAATTAAATTATTAAAATTATTAAAATTAATTAATTAATTATAAATTAATAATTTTGTAAATTTTTTTATGAAATAAATTAAATTATATATTCTTTTTATACATGAGTGAATGGACATACATGGAATGTGTAAACTATGGGTAAGTGTTTCTCGTATAATTTGTATTTCGATGAGATATTTTACATATGCAAAACTATTTTTTGTTTTTGATATCTATACTACCCATTAAATATAATGGATTAATTAATTATTAAATATTACTACAATTTTCATACACATATGATTTCCACTCTTTCTTGAGGTTTTGATTGAGGTATTACATAATTTTAATGAGATTTCACCGTAATTTTATTCATGAAGGCACATTCCAATGTTCATAACATAATATAATTTATATTGTGTTTATATTAAATTTTTTAATATTATAACGTGAAACCATAATATTAAATGGTTTTTATGATGATACATTAATTAATCAATTCATGAAGATTTCATTTGATATTAACAAATTGGTAACAGGTTTCTTAAGGAAATTTACTTTCATTGGTTTATAACACTTCTTCATTTACATCATTATGATGTGATTATGTCTAAATTTTTCTAAAAATTGGTTAATTATATAATTAATATTTTTTATGGGATACTATTATTTACACATACTCCCTCTATTTACTAATTATTTGTTCATTGATAAGATATTTTCAAAGATTAATTTTCTCAACATATATATAATTTAGATTTATATTTAATATATGATCCTACATATTTTTATGATCAGTATATACAACCCATTTTAGATGATATATTATGAATATCCTTATTTTAATTTTATTTATTTTTTCTCTTGAAATTATTTTTCTAGGGGTCTTAATTAAAATGTAAAAAATTGGGAAATGTATTTATATTAAAATCACTATTCCTTTTGAAAATTGTTATGTTCAAGGTTCTTTTGGAAGAAATGATATGATTTTATTTTTCTTAACCAAATATAATTATTTTACACTAGTTATGAATGTGGTTAATATATCTATTTTTAATTTCCTCCATTTATTATCAATTAATCATCCTAAAATTAATTTATAGGCTATACCAATATTATATTTTAATGCACATTGGGTATCTTTCTACTACATATCCATTAAAAAATTTCCATAATATTTCCTCATATTAGAAAATTATTTATCAAAACTATATTTCAAGATCATTACCAATATTTTACTTCTATGTAAAAATTAATGTCATAACATTTTCTAAATGGGTCACATTGGCGTACATTTATAAAATATTTGAAAAGAATATTTATTTTCATAATTACAAGATGAATATATTTTTCCCCCTATAATGACAACAATTTTCCATAGTGAATTCTTTATATGATTCATTTTATTTTAGTAGTAAAATTTACGTTCACAATATTTTCTAATATTATAGTTTCTAAAAGTGGATTATAAAAATTATTATTATAAAAAAATATCTTAATGATATTTGAATATAATTTACATTAATAACTATTAGAAAACCATGATGTTATATACCTTCCACTTGGGATTTGACTTTATGAAAAAATAAATAATTTTTCTCTGGATAGATTATAAGATAAGCAAGGTACCAGTTCATTTTGAAAAGTATAGTCATGTTATTAAAGGAATAATATATGTTTCTACGAGTTATATTATATTTTCATACTCTATGTACATTATGTATATTATGTTTTAAGGAAATTCATTAATAGGGTTGAACCCCATTATAGCTCATGGTTAAAATTGATATATCGTCTATGAGGGGATGAACCCCATTATATCTCATGATTTTATGGGTTATGCATCATTAACTATATAGATATGGTTTTTTGAAAACCATTACAGGTCATGATATGACTCATTTTCCACATTATATTTCTCCAATACATTGCGTAATGATTATATTCCCTATAGATTTATATTTTATATCATTTGTATAGTAAATGATATTTTTAGGTGCTCTATAAGGATTCAATGATAATGATGCTCCATGATACCAAAAACAAATTATTATATTTTCTATAGGTGAAAATTTTATTTTGAACATGAATGGAACAACATTTATCATGACTGTTTAATTATATGAAATATTACATTGTTAAAACATTTTTACATGGTTCATTATTGATGACCTAGGTATTGATGGGTATGATTTATCTTATTTAAATATCATGCACTTTGATTATGACATCATACCCTTATTCTCATAAAATTTCCCATATATGATCCAATTTTTAATAGTTTTGTTAACCCTTACTATTAATTTTAGTATAGCCATATTATTCATCCTTTTCCCGAGGTTATCATGAATTATATTAAATGAATTATTTATATAAGTTTAACATATGTTTGATAATGCTGAATTAACATGAAATATGAAATAATATGTTTCATTTTAGGAATACTCATTTGGATTAATGGGTATTGATTATTTAATATTTTTTCTGTATTCTCTAAAACAGTTAAAATAAATGGTCCTTATGTTTATACATGATCTATTATTTCTTTTGTTTTTATATTATTTTGATTGGATTATATTCGATCGTGTTTATTGTTATTAAGGAAAAAAATTCAATGATAACATTTCTCTCATCATATTTGGTGAAGTTATTGATGGTATTAGATAATAATTTATATATCTTCAGATATTATTATGTTTTTTTTCTTGTCCCATGTGAGATGGATGTGATAATAAATATATGATATTAAGGATTATCATAATTTCAAATACATAGGCATCAGTTTTCTAGGCTTTTGGAGATGAGATCCTCAAGTTATTAATGATATTTTGGGTGATATTTTTTTATTGAAGTATATATACATATTTGTATAATCATGAATTATGACCTTCCTTTTTTGGGAAATTTATTTTATGTTGTTGATAACCATTAAATTATAAATTATATTTCATTAAGAAGATTCATTTGCAAAATATTCATAATTTTTTTTAATTTTTAAATAATTATATAAAAATAGCTTTGATAAAGGAAACAATGTAATATGTGTTATAATCATGGGGCTTGAACCCAAATATAAAGGGAAACAAGGGTACATCATTGACCATTATCCTATGTCCTGCATAGGTAACTATGAAATATTTTTTTATATAAATAGTTTGATATGTAATGATTATTTTAATTCTTCAAGGAATAGTTATTTTTTCATATGGTTACCCATGTAATCAAAATGTCATATTATTATTAGTTGATTAATGTTATTCAGTAATAAATTCACAATTTTGGAACTATATATAATTACTCTTGAATGAATTATATGGGATTTTATTTTTGGAATAAGGGTGATTAATTTTTTAGAAGAATTTATATAGTTATAATGGATTTGTGGTGATTCATGTTATTTACAAAAATAATTATTATATCTCTGAAATTACATTATTATTAATGATTATTTTTTTCCATGAGACTTTAAATTTTGTTAGTGATAGATATGAAAAAATTAAATAAATCTTGTAAGAAAATGTCATAAACCCTTAATTTTTTTGGATCAAATAATAGTGATAAATATTCTGAAAAAATTTAAGGATAATTATTTATGGAATTATTTAGTTTGATTATGGGGTCTTGGTATTAGATTTCACTAATTAATTATGTGTAGATATATTCATTTCAAAAAATATATTACCTTGTGAAAAATATTTTGGTTTTTGTAAATGTGTAAATATTTTATTAATAACATTATATTCATAAAAATAATTGGTTATCTGTTTCATGATAATTCTAGTTCTTCAATAATAAAAAATCAGCTTGATGAAACATCATTTATAGAAAAAGATAAGATTTGGTAGAAATGGATTAAAGGATAAAATTAAACATGTCAGGTAAGTATATTATTCCTATTTCATTAATATAGATGAGAATATATTCATAAAAACTTGTAAAATAATCTCAAAAATGCTAATTGTATCATATTATCTACATTTCCAATGACATGGTGGTCATTTTTCAAGCTTATTTTGGTAATGTATTTTTAGTTGTTAAATTAATCATGATCAATCAATTTATTATGATCAACAATCTCTATCTCCCCCCTTTATGATTTTGTTATTACTCGTTTATTCCAAGTATATATATTTACATCATACTAATTTTATCTAATTTTGAAACCATGTTATGTGTTATTCTAGATGACCTTTGTACTTCCCTCTCTCTCTATTTAAATATAAATGGTTAATTAATGCTTAATATATTGTGGTATTTCAAAAATGTTTTTTAATGTGAAATATTCATTCATTATGATCATGCTGATATTTTAAGTTGGATATTTTTTAAAAGGGTTAGAATGTAAAAACCTAATATTTTAAAATTGTAATATTATATTTGATAGAAAATATTATACACAACACCTAGAATAAATGTCCCTATAATATATTAACATTATAAACTATATTTTTACATAATAACCATGAAGAGTATAAACTAATTTATCAAATATATATATATATCATCTTAAATATAAATTTATTGATTAATTTCTTGGTAAATAATCATTCATTTTCTTGTAAATTCATTTTATTCATCAAAAAATCATTTTCTGTAACATGATTATCTTAAATTTTGTGAAAATTAATTATAAATATTTTTTATAAAATTTATAAAATTTATTTTTTAATGTAAACACAATAGTATAAATTATAATATAAAAATTAATTCATCAATAATTTTTTTGTTTGTAAAATATATTTTTATACTGAATGGTGGAATTTAAAAATATCTATAAAACTGTCATTTAATTAAAAAAAATTGTAAATTAAAAGTACACTATATCATTTGATTTTATTAAATCTAAAATATGTTTAATATGTTTATATATAATACACTTAATTAAATTTTAATCATCGTTAAATTTTATTTTAGTACATGTTTATTACTTGGCATAAAAGATAATTTTTTAATAATATATTAAAAGGTAATAATGATTTTTCCTTTTTAGATAACTAAATAATTCAATAATGTGGATTTATTTAAATTAATTTTTTTTATATGTCTATAAATATTTAATAAATTTCATATGCTAATTTTTATTAGTCATAAATCTAACGTAACATCATTTAATTACATAAAAATATATTTCTTGAAAATATTTTTTATAATCATAGTTTTTGAATTTATTTTAAATTAAAATACACAAATATTTTGTATTGAATTGGATAAAAAGGATTCAATATTTTTAATCTAAAAAATTTATGTTATATAATCAGTTCAACATAATTTTATGACTTAATTAATGGTGAAAAAATAAAAAAAATTACCATAGTTAAGGTGAAAATCATTTTACTGGGCGGTATACAAAAAATATAAAGGATAATTCACATAAAAACAATTTGAAAATATGTTATATTTCCATATTTATAAATTATATCATCTAAGTATCTATAATGGTTTATTTTTAATACTCACAGAATCTATAAAATGTGGGTATAATGTTTTCCTTTGAAAAAATCAATGTTTTCCCTCTCTGACACTTTTAAATGGGAAACAGCTCTCCTATCCTATTCAGAACATCAATAATTGTTAATTTTTACCAAAGTAGAAAAAATATCATCCGAACATACCTCCAAAAATATTTTAATACATTACATGATTATAATTTCTCTATGTAAAATATTATGTTACATCCTTAGAGAGGTTTCATGAAGATGAAGTACCATTCTTAATAGAGTGTTCTATTTTTTTCTACTTACAACACCATTAAATCTTCATCAATCATTCTAATATAATTACATAATTATATTTTAAATAATGTGATTTTGTTATGCTAATTTAGTAACATAAATTATTCTAATGTTCTATCAAATGTAATACATAACCAATGATTGTATGTTTGGAAGACTACCACCTCACAAACCGACGCAATTAAATTTATATAATTTCATATAATAGATGTTAATTTTGATGGATTTAATTTTTATATATGATATTCATATAATTTTAATAATTCTAAAAGTGATACAAATTATATATTTTCAAGCCTTTCAATTACATGGATGATGATAAAATCATTCATACATATGTATGGACTACCACATCTACCAAGAAATGTGATTCTATTTTAAACACCACATAACATGGATAATATATATAAATGTTTTGAAGTAAAATAAATGAAATTTTTTATATTATTATAACTTATTAATTATTAAATTACACTTTACATCTATCCATAAAGTTCGTTGAAAAATGGAAATATGGCTAATGCGTTTGTATGGCCCACCAAATCCATGAAGGTAATATAGTTCATTATTCATAACCACATTTCATGGTTATTTTTAAAATTAAAATTGATATATAAAATTGATTAATATATTTTTATTATTATATATATATTATTTAACAATGGATACTTTTTCCATGTTCATCATACTATTTTTTTAATATATGAACAAATATCTTGAAAACACACGATGTGGAATTAACTGATTATTCATTTAAATATTATATTAAAAATGATATCACATTTTCTATGTACATATTATTAATACTATAAATTATTATTAAGAAAAATACTAACTTTATAATCTTATTATATATTAATTTAAGGACATACAAGGAAGTTTTGAGTTTAAGGAAAATCATTCACATCTCAAATTAATTTTATTGAGACATAAGCCATATTCGCCGCATATTATTATTATGTTATATATATATATAATAAATATATTTTAGGATTTATTTAATCAAAATTATTTTACATTATAAATAAATATTAGGATCAACATTTCATTATTTTTTATCAATAGATTTCCAATATATTATTAGATTTCTCTCAATATTTCATCATCGAGTCATATTTTAATTTTATACACCTCATTTATTTTATATGGTGTATAAAATAAAATTTTAAATAATAAATAATTAATAATTAATATTTCATAGATTTATAAGTTCCTACTTGAATGATTCCATAAAATGGTGTTTTAAATAATTGGTACCATGTGATAATGTGTTTTCAAATCAATTTTAAATCATTGGTTTATTACACTTCTTTAAGGACACTATTATGAAATGATTATATATGAATATATATATATATATATTTGTTTAATAAACATTTAATATTTTTTGGATTTATATTTTTTATACATAAAATTAATATTTATTGATTCTTAATTCAAAAATATGATCATTTTATGTGTAATTGACCTCAAATTTTTTTCATTGGGATCCATGTTTAGTAATTTAATCTATGTACATTTATTAGAGGAATATACATCCATGATTACATTATTATCATTAATATGATTATTTCCATGATATTTAATGATTAATTTGATTTAATTATTTCATGGGTATTATGATTGAAAGTCTAACAATATGAAAAAGTTTTTCTACTAAAATTTCTTTTCATTTGAGTATTATATATTTTAAAGGTTCCATTTGTTGAAATAAAATTTTATTAATATCTCAAACCACATACCATTATTTTTCCTTGCAGAAGAATGGGTTCAACATGTTTAATTTCCATATGTTTTGTTATTTATAGATGGAACATTATTTATCTCATTTTTCTGAGATATTGATCACATTTATCTTTTAGATGGAGTAACATTCTCTTCCATAATGATGTCTTTAAAATAAAAACAAATTATTTTGAAAAATAAATAACTTTGTAAAGATATTTTTGAATATCATTTTTGTTCTGTTAATGGTTTTGAAAAATAAATTTCATAGTGTGTTCAAAAAAAGTCACATTAAAATTCCCTTACAAAATGATTGAAAATAATGGTTATTTTAAAATTAAAATAATGAATTTAAAATTTTCAACATCATGTTCATTATTTTCCTTGAGGTTTCCATTATATTATTCAATGTATATTTTTAATGAAAATTACCTTCAAAATATTTTTTTATGTTTTTATATTTTAATGTTATTTTAAAAATGAAAGGAATACATTCCTCTAAAATTTCATTCATGAAATTCAAATTAAATTTATCTCAATTGGAGTCAACTTCCCATGATTCCATATACACTCACATAGGGATATATGGTGTTGATAAAAATCATATTATTCCACAATATCGATTCTTATTTTGGAATAGAAAACATTCCTTCACACAGTTTAATCTTGTTATGAATAGGATAGTGGATGTTTTAATGAGTTTAATGGTAAGATGAAAGATATATATAATTTATTAATGTAATTTTTCTTATAAAAATTAAATAGTTCGAGCCCATATTTCTCATTGGTGAGCCTGGTATATCTTGCATGATGGATTACATGCCATTATTTATCACGATATGATGGGTGGAGCCCATTATTTCTCATGATGGGAGGGGTTGATCCCATTATATATAATGACATGATATGTGAGCCCCATTATATATATCAAATGATTATGGAAATTTTAAATTATATGAATAATTATATTGGAAATTAGACAAAAGGTTATAATAATTTATAGGGGTTCTATATGGGTTCTTTGAAGATTATGTTCCATGAAACCAACTTTTTTTGGTTAATCATTTTATGGATTATAAATGTTCCATCTAATCAATATTGAAATCACATGGATCACTACTATTGATTCTTGTGAATTATTCCTTTCTAATATATTTCTACCATGTTTCATGATTCATGTTCCAAGTATTGATGGGTATGATTTCTCTTTAAAATTCTCATGCACCTTGATTATGTCAATATACACTTATGCTCATATATTTCACTATGATGAAATTAATATTTTAATTATTATGTTCATCCAAAATAAGAATTTTAGTTTGCCAGTGTTATGTTTTTTCCCCAGTTATCAAGATTTATATTAGATGGATTTATTCTATAAATATTTAATATGCATGATGGTGATTACTTGGTGATAAAAGTGAAAAGATGAGTTTAATAGGAGAACTACTCAGCTGAATACATGTTTATTGTTTATATATGACTATTTCCTAATTATGTAAATATCTAATCATAATACATCCATGGGTAGGTAATTGATACAATATTACAAATTTTTTTTTATATTTTCCATGGAAAACATTTGGTTATGTATATCGGTATCATTCTACGAATGTCATGGTTCTATTTTTAGAAATGGATCTAGGAGTAAATGTCTGAATAAGTTATACTAATTATATTATAATTTTTAAACAATCATTTTTTTACTAAAAAATATATCCATCATTTAGAGAATATGAATAATTAAATTATTTATTTAATCAAATTTTATAAGAATACAATATTAATATATCAATGAATTCTCCCATTTTTTAATTATATAAAACCTCAACCACCATTACATATAAATTATAACCCATAATAATACTAGTTTTGGAGATTATATTTTTTATCACATGATATAGATGTGATATAGTGTTTATAGTTTTCAAAAAACATAATTTATCACACCTATCAAAAGTAATATATACAGTGTCAAATGTATATATCAGCTAAACCATCTTTTTAGGATTGTATCTTGTACTTTCTATTATATATGACATTTTTCACCCAAATGAATCTTGATATATCTTTTATAATGTTGAGGAAATATATTATCATCTTACAAATCCCTTACAACCAAAAACATTACATGACTAACAAATCAATGTTGAAAAAAGATCACTTATCATCAATAATGGAAAAATTCGTAGAAACCATGTTGTTGATTTTTATTTGATTTAATTCATTGTTGAGAGCATCATATTTTATATCAAACTAATTATAATATTTAACCATTTATATAAATTTATACATAAAATATTCATCATCATATCTTTATAAACTATTTTTTAGTGACTTAATTATATATAATTAATATGACTTTAGATATATTATATTTCTTGGTGATGTTTCTAAAGTAAAAAAACTCTTTTTATAACAATTATTTCATTCAATTCCTTATTATTTTTAATTATTATATTAAATACTCTTATATAAGAATAAAAAAAATTATTTACAGGGGTAATAGATTTATTCATAAATTAATAAAATTATCTATCTGATATTTTTGAATTTAACAATCAATATTTATAATTTTTATGGAATTATCATTACAATAACATATTTCATTAGGACTTGTATATGTTATTTCATTTTTTACCAGGTCGTAAATATTGATTAGAATCTACATATCTCTTACCTAATGAAAATAAATTCAAATACCATTTTTATTTAGAAATATTGCCTCATTATTATCATCAACTGTAACATTATCTCTATGAAGACACTCTATAAATGATTCTCTAACCATATTTCATGTTTCTTATTATCCCCACTATTTCTGATTTTCATTCAGTAAAATTGTTTTTTGATTATAATTTGATATATTGTACTGGTTATTAATAATTTATACATATATATATACCTGTAATTCATTTATTAGATTGGTTAATTAGAATTCATGTTTAGAACTCTAAAAGATATAAAATTTGTAGTGACAAGATTAACAATAATTTAACACATTCATTGTCACAACCCAACACATCATGCAATTTTCTAAACGAGTACTCAATAATTAATGAATAATATAATTTCATATTAATAATTCAGTCATAATACAATGATATTGAACATAATTTATCATTAATTGCATTTATAAGTGATGGTGCAATTTTAGCCAACAATTATTTAGTGTAAATCTCCAAATAATGTAAGAAATTTAAATAATCAAAATATTTAAATTATTAATATCCATTTAAGCTATAAAAAATCAATATATACCATTAAATATAAACTATATGACTCATTATATTTCATTGATTCATCATAAATCATTGATTCGTATACATCAAACCCTTTTACAACATTGCCTTTTGAGAATTTAAATGATTTAAATATAGTATTGTTTTAATATATAATTTAATCATTATGTTAAGATAAAATAATTATAAAATATTATATGCATTTTTTTCTTTTTCATAATGATCTATGGATCCAAAAATCAATCATTTTATGTACATATTTTATACATACACATTTCTTATAGGATCTAAATTATATTCTTCTCCAAAAAATAAGATTAAAAAATTTCCATAATTTAATGTTATGATAATAACAATAAGAGGTAAAATAAATAATTCATCTCTAGAATTATCTATTGACATCTATATAAATATAATTCCAATAATTTATTCATCATGTATCTCAAATAATTATTTTACACATGATTATTATAAATTATTATCTATATTTTTTTTGTTAATTTATAATTAAAAACAAATATAAATTCATTTTCAATGTAAATCATTAAAAAATAATTTATTATAAAATATTATTGTTATTATTTTATGCAATGGATAATTATTATTATTATAGATATAAACCATTATATATAATTTTATTACCATAACATCTAAATATGAGAACATATGGATTCATCTACTTATTCAACAATTCAAATCAAATTTTATTGAACAACTAAATGTTATTAGTTGTTATAATATTCATTCACTTATTGAAATTTATTCTATAAGAACAAATTTCCAATTAATAACGTATAATAATCATTAATAACAATATACTCTAACCTTAAATTACATTCCACTAGAAAAAAATGAAATGAGGGTTGGTTAATTATTGTACCCCAAATATTTTATAAAAAACATAAAAATAAACACATTATTATTGGACAATGGTACCTATGAGTAACCAATCACTTAATGTACATGTAATATTTAGTGATTATTAATTTAAATATACATAAGTTATTAAATAAGTACATAATAAATATTTATTTATTTGTACTTATTACATAGTAATTCAATTTACACACTAAATTAATTTTAAATTATTAAAAAATATATTTTTCGGATATAATATTTATGAAAAAAAACTATAATAATATTCAATATAATGTTATAATATGACTAATGGAATTTTCCATAATGTTGGTTGATCATTAATAATCCCCCTCGTGATCCTCAAAAATGATAATGTTTTCTGACCCACTTGTCATAAATACTACCCCTCCCATGATGAAAATGGGGGCTCTCAGATATAAAATTCTCAATTACTTCTTACAATAGTCCATGGATTGGGAACAATAACAGAAAGTACAATTAACATAAAAATGGGACGCATTACACTAAAAGAAAACATGTAAAATATAATTATAGGGAAATCAACACATTAGTATACATCTAAAAAAAGTAAACTAATTTCCCAAGTACATACATTAAATATCCTAGAAGGCTAATAAAATTGGAGTGAAAAACAACAAGATCTGAATTAATTAACATCACATCGACCATGAATCCATAATTGCATTGGAACAACTATGCAGTTGTATACTCTATTATGATCTCCCAACTGATAAAGCGGAGTAAAGAATAGTTGATATATAAATATGGTTATCATAAGAGGTATACCTAGTAGGATACACCCTTGAGAATCATGTGAAAAAGATAATAAATGAATACTAAAAACTTGTGAACAATAATTGATGAAAAATCATCACCAGAATATGTATATTATATTCTCAGATGAAGTATGTATATCTCTCACAAAGAATCATACATAATATATATTATAATATATAATCAAATAATGTGTTCCCACAACCCCTTATCCACTAGTTTTATACTCTACCCAATTCCCAACATTATCAACCATCTCTCTCAAAAAGAATCCATACAGAAAATTCATTGGACGGGGTATCATAACTTTTATCTCATGAATCACATAATTCCATCATCCCGTGCAACATATCCATATAGTAACCAAGTCAATTTTGGGTTCCATTATATTATGTATGTCATGTATCATACATTGGGTATTTTACATTAAGAAATTACAGACCATATGAAAAGAAATGTAACAAGATTGGCCATATCGTATACATAAATAACCTATAACAATCCATATAATAATTTATCTTTAGATACTAATTTTCCTAATAACAACTATCCATAAATTCCCTCTACACACATCAATGGTAAAGATATCCACTATTAATATCAGTATAAAATATTACTATGATATGACAGAGGGTCCATATGAAATTTTTATCCATCCGTATATCACAAACCATACTATTGGGTAAAAACCCACCAAGAGTTCCCCAGGTGTTAGTCATATAACTTACATGGGTGGGTTATAACGTGAAAACAGATGTCATATTTTTGTAACATATCTGTAAATGAAACTATGGGAGTTAACATAGACCTTTTCTCAATAGAATCCATCACCACTCAAAAACATAGCTATAATTATTGGTGACTAAATATCCCATAATCATATAAGTATTTATGATAATATAAATTTGATTTTTTCAATCAATTCGATCATCTTGTTTATATACACAACACCACCATGAACAACACCGTGAATATCACCTTCATGGTTTTAGACTATATCCATATTCATGGGTAACCCATTCATATCTAATGAGTTATCCCTTTCTCACATCACATGAATTTTTGGGCTCTTATCCAAATCACAACAATGGTTTAAAAATAGTATACATGGAAACCAAATAAAAATAACACGGAACCCATCCTTTATATGAATATTGGATCTCAAACCCCCAACAAAAGTCATTTATCAATTATAAAAAATGGGAATCCATGGCCCTATATATATATATATATATATCATTTCCAAATAAAAAATAATTCTTCTGAATTCAATTAACTAATTCAATTATCACTTTTATATGTTATGTGTGAATTCTGAAAATAGCTGTCACATAAGAAAACATATATTCCTTCAAAATATTTAGGTTTAAAACTATGATAAGAATAATTATTATATTAAATTAATTTTATAATTATCCCCAACAATAATTTCAATTTATGTTCTTTTGAAAAACCTATTTTCAAATAGATGAACTATTTTAATTAATCATACATGAAGAATTATTTTAATATACATGAAATTACTTGAATCAATAGGTTTATTAAATAAGAATCATTAATTATTTATCTATTCAAAAAATTACATAATTCATATTCATTACCAATTAAATCAAACCACAAACTGAAATATTCATATCTAAGAGGGTAAATGTATCAACACATAGATAGATCAAAATATAGAATGTGTTGAGTCAAACTGTTTTCATGGTTTGAAAACAAAAAGAATTGTAAAAATAATAACTTATTTATTAGCCTATATTATACCATATAATACTTAATTATAAACCGACAAAAATATAATAAATCATGATCAATTATGGTTTTCATTTAAAATAGTGTAGAACAAAATAATCCCATACCTTAAAGAATCAATATTAATCCCATCATAAATAAGAAAAGAATATAGACCATCGATCTACTCTACAATAAGAAAACTATACACCTTCTAGAATCTCACACCACATAAATTCCAAAAAAACAACAGAAAAACCATTTGAATGATGGATATAATCTACCACAGCATGGAATGAAATATCAGGTGTAAATGAGATCTAACAATGAATAAATTAATATAAAAAATTGATTTACTCACCTATAATAATGGTTGAATGAACATTGGAAATAGGGGATTGAACTTGATAAAAAGGGGGTTCAAATTAATTAAAAATATCTCCCAGATGTCTTGGGTTTGAATGGAATGCATTGAAAAAAATTGGGATGAATGGTGAATTAGGTTTTTATAAACATTAGGGGAAATATAAGGCCATGGAGAAGCCTCTTAGACCATGTCTCAAAAACAAATGAAATTCAAAATAATAAATCAAATAGTAAAATACCATGCCATACTACCCCAATACAATGTCTAACTATGAAACAATAGACCCTATATGTATCCTATACTATAAACATTTAGAGTTAACCATCGTTTTGAGAATCCAAAAATTCAATTGAGAAAGTAGGAAACATTTGATGATACACCATAATATATTCACCATGATGTATCTACACTATATTTGGAGTAATTATTTTTGAATCACTAAACTATTAATAATCTCTCCATGTTTTATGAAGAAAAAAGGATATGATTCATGACCACTCTATTCCAAAAAACCCACTCCAAATATTCCACATCCTACCTCCATGGTGAAACCATGTCAAAAAATTTATTGGACCATAATTTCACCATAGAAACTCATTATGTTGTATCCAGCATTAATACACTTGAGCTAGCCCCCAATGGCCCAACACCTATCTCCACATCATAGATTTATAAGTTAATATGTTATTCCACCATAACCTTTCTATTTTTTTCCAAAATTCCTTAGATCATTCTCCAGGTTCATATAAAAATAATTAATCAAATAGAGAAGGGATACTAGGATCCAGAGACATCCATTCGATACCTCTTAAACCATTCTTTTCTTCGAAAATTCTAAACCAATCCCATAGATAAAATATTTAAATGTTCATTCGATTGAATAAATGATTTGATAAATATCACAAATGTTACCATTAAATGAGCTTTTGTACATCAAAAGAGGAACTAAGAAAAAACACAAAACAACAACAACCATCTCCTAGAACACTCTCCTAGGGCAGATACCTCTCAAACCAGATTAACATAACCTAAAAGCATCCAAGAAGTAGAAAACATCTCATAAACCATAAAAATATAAGTAATAAAATAACATTAATCACATCATGGTATATAAAAATTTGAATTATCTCATGGTATTGAGTGTGTATATGTTTCTCATGTTCTTAGGTTATCTCATCCACCCCACATTTATTCAACAATACATTATCCAAGGAACAATAAAATCTTTGTTACACATTCCATGATGTTCCATGATATCTGAAAGTTCCTCCTCAAAGGTATCATCATAATCAAAATTGATCTCACCAAAATAAATTATATGTTAATATCCATGTTGTTAACTGAGAAGCTATGACACATGGAATATATTATGTATCAATCTCATCTATGGGGGAAATTATTTCAGATATGTGATAGCATTAACATGTGACAAAACATCAAAATGATCAAAAAACTAGGGAGAAATATTACTCCAACAACCAAATAATCCCATCACATGGTGTGTAGTCATCAAAAAGAACACATAATATTAAAAATTGAGCTCTAGATGTACCCTCCTCTGATCGACATAATACTTTTAATGATCTTCCATTACTTTAATACAGTATACTAACATTTCATCTGATGTATCACATTCTAATCTAGATCTATCCATTGATTTCATGTCTCTCTAACCCTTGTCTACTAAATTGGATATTAGAAACATTGGTCACACAGAGATTAAATTTTTACCATTCCATTGGTGGAGTAAACACAATTATTGTTAGAAAACTGTCCCATATATAATTGCATCACCCACAATCCTCTCAAATCATGGACAGATGAACTCAACATGCATTCCATAATTAGTATGGTCTCCTCTCTCTATTCATCAATATATGTATATGAAAAGTATCAATTTAATAATGGAGAGAAAATATAATTATATATACCACTCAAGGGAATAGTGATAAAATTAGTATCATGATTATATATGATCATCCTTAAGACACCATGGTGCTCACCAACTCTTTTAGATACTACATAAAAAAATAATTCACTAGTCTTTACTACATAAATTCTATAGATTGTGTTCAATTCATCATATATTACACTAACAAAAAATTTAGAATCTATCCCTTCCAAATATGGAGAAAAAATGGTAATGATGTTCATCGAGATGTCCTCCCATGTCTGATGTGGAACATCTAACGAATGTAAAAATACATGGAATGTTGTTCTTGAACAATACATTCTGAATAACCAATCATTTTAATACAATCTAGGAAACTATTCTCCAAATCCCAAACCACCAATAAATCTCTATCAATTATTGGTGCATATTTTTCACCCCAGGATGTACCAATGATGGTGATCTATTTAAATCAAAGAAAAACTATACATTAATCCCTGGATGGTTTATATTTCTTCTCTAAAACTACAACTAGTTCAATTCATCCTCTGACCAATAATTTTGGTAATTTCCAAACTAAATATAGTCTTTTTAGACCCCATCCATAGAATCCAAAATATGGGAAACCTCCACCAACTACAAGATGTAAAATGTAACTATAATATAGAAAACAAAAACTCCTTCTAAAACATCTCCCATATAAAGATGCATCAATAAGAACCCCACCTATTCTCTCCCATAATCTCTAGATTCATTAAATTTGTCACTACATGACTTCTTTCTCAAACATTCAGGCATTACATTTCAATTTTTCTGTGTATAAAAAAAATCTATGTACTAATTCTATAGTAATTTCATCAATGACATCTGACACAAGTTCATGTAATGTTGGTAGAATACATTAGGATATTATGATCCCTAAAACCCACTGAATATTCACTAATGGGGTAATGTATCCACATCTCCAAATAGAAATCAACAATTACGAACATCAGATCATTGGTGGAGAATTTTATCTAAAGGTATCATAAATATATAAACATAAATATAATCCCTAATCAATTATACAATAGAGTACAACCCAACTCAAAATGTAAGAGTCATATAAAATATAAAAGTAAATTCCATCTACCAGAAAACAAATTAATGGAGGACTGACCAATTTCTGCTTCCCATTATCAAAATCATCCAAATGTATATCAATTCTCAAGAATGATTAAAACATTTTCTAATGGAAATCCAAGGATCCTCAATAAATGGTACATTAATTACAACACTCATACAATATCAGGTAAGACCACCAAATCTCTGATACCCTGTCATAGTAATAGGGTCTTCATAAGGAAAAATATTTTATATATTCTAATGATCAATAACTACTTTAGCTAGGACAAACAATTCCACATGATATAATAATATTGATCCTACTACCCTATCATGAAAATCATCTCAAATATATTATGATGATGGAGAAATTCAGAAAATTCAAATTATCTTCATGATCCCTAAATGTGGATTACAAAAGGATGGAGTTGATTAATACTACCATGAACCAATTTTGAAAATCTCATAATAATGTGATCCCCAAACCCATGAGTGTAGATTGAAAATTAAACACAAGTAATGACATCAAATTAAATACATAACTCACATGATGACATTAGAATGAAGTCATCAGAATATAATCATCTCTTGCACACATCTAATTATATCATAACTGCAAAATGATCATTAATACTTGAATATATCCTCTTAAAAAATTATAAATTTATCAAACATTCTATGAGTATAGTGGTTCTTCACTATCATGTATTTGAAGGGAGGATAATCAAAACTAAGATTAAAAATTATATCACCCTTTATCAAAAACTAAAATTGTTCACTGGCATGGGACACACATAATCCTAAAAACCCACACTGAAACATATCCTCATGATGATATTTTATCTCCAAAAATAGAAAATGCACCATAATATATGTATTCATAGAGATATGGTTTTTTTTGGAAGTAGCTGTACCAAAATATGATCTCCCATCATGGTGGTAACACGATAACCACCTTAGGATAAGTAATTCAGAAATCTTCTACAATCATGTGAAACCATGAGGTCTGAATAATCGATGAACATTTAATTATCTCAACTATCAAGGAAGAAATAGAAAAAATATATCTCCAAACCATCTATGGGTATCTATCACCAACAAACATGGATGACTTTCTCTCAACATCCTAGAACACAATATTGATCCTAATGAGATAGAAATTATCCTACATTTAAATCAAAAAGTTCATGGAGAGGATAATATTATATGAATTAATTTATAATCATATGATGTATCCATAACTATGATGAATCTCTAAAACTAGATCGCATTCTCTATTTAAATCATTCAAATAAGATATACCTACAACTGCAATAGTCAGTTTCATGAGAATTAGAAGTATCTCCACCTTCAGTCTCTATATAGGGACTATGTTTTTTATATGAAGGATTTTATATCTCAATAAAAATAAATCATTCACCAAATTAGAAAAAAAATAAAAGGGTAACTAATATAATTGATTTCTCACCTGGTGCTATAAATGCTAATTGTTGAAGATATCCATGACCTACTCTATTTCCTCTAGGTTGAGATGGAGATGTCCTCCTGGAATGTTCGGTACTCTATGAGGATAAAGGGATTCTCAGGGATATCATCTCTCTTCCACACATTATCTATTCTGATCATAAGTTGATGAAAAATTATAATTTATCCTTGTATATTAATCTCTCTATAATAGAACCTAAAATCGAAAAATATGAACATGTTACATGATCATAATTTTCGATAAATCTCAACACTGATCCCCTCAACCTCATAATAATAAATATTAGAATAATCCCATATATAAGTACTATGATCCATCACAACAAGATAAATCAAATGATGATGGGTGGAACCTATCCTTATTTATCCATTATCTCGTATGTCCTAGAAATTTGGAACCCTAGACAATAAATCATATTTATAACTAATAAATAATCCTCCTGCCATGAAATCCCTATTTTAGTAAGCATCATTCATAGAACCTTTTCGCTCGCACTCTACTTGAGATTTTTTGACAACATGAACACAATGACTTGGAAATAAATATCTTGAATAAAAAAATCCTATAAATTATATATTTGGTATTTATCATTTGTAATGAGTTCATAATCGTATCTGATAATGTTCCAAAAAATGATATGAGAATCCCACACACTAGAACTCACATATTGAATGGTAACTATTTCTTGGTGACAGGATGAATTTATAGTCAAGGAATTAAGCATTCCATTGAATTATTACCATAAACCTTACATCAATCTCATGAATCCTAATTATCCTTGAGAAAAAATATCCACCATATCCATAAATCTCCACAAATAAACATCACACACAATGAGTCCTAGTGATAATTCTTTGAGAAAAATAAAATTATAAAGTTATCCCCACATCCACCAACAAGTTATCTATATTTAATTTTCAAATTGATCCCTCATATTTATACATACCATGGTAGTAAATCTATTTAAATTTCATCCTCCATGTTTTGTCATTTTTATCATAGTGTTAAAAATCCTATTCATGATAATTATGGGGATATTGATCTAGATCCCTTCCTAAAAATGAAAAAAATGTATATAGAGTCCTAAAAATGAAATGTGGAATTTTTAACAATTATTTATTTATAATATATATATCATTTATCTTAATCCCATGGTTAATTAATTTCATACAAAGAATCAAAGGATAATTATTTATGATAATTTCCTAAGTCTCTACACTTCCACATGAATAAATTAATTTATTATTATTTGTAAACATAATGGTTCATTCATTGAATCATAGTGGAGTTTATATACCTAGGTCCTAACAAGTGTCCCGGTTTGACCTTAGTTACGAAACATATAGGAATGTTTTTTGCCTAAAAATCCATGAAATCCTCACTTACACCTAACATCAAAACCCATCATATCCCACAACCTATTCCTCAAATAACCCTCTTCCAGGACCCCCTTTTTCAATGAGTACTACTCATAGACTTGTAGAATAAGGATGAGAGAATTTGACCACCTGAAAACCATATTCAATAGGAGACAAGATGGATAAACAACATCGGGTAAATTAAATGAAGAATTTGAAGGATTTACCTCTTTGAGAAAATGTGGAAGAGATTGATATTACAGTAAAAATACCACTTAAATATTATATAGATAAAATAAAATCCATTGTATACCTATGTAATTTCATACAAGACTAGAAAAACATTGAGGAAAACTACAAATATAAATAGATAAACTCTGTAGAAACCTCAAACCCCATATAGTTTCTAAACAACCATGATAGAGTAAAATCCATCCAAATTTCCAATATTCCTCTACTAATCTATATAATATTATATACAAACATAGGAAGATTATAAGTGGTTTAATTAATGTGATCCTCTTTGGTTCCTCTCATAAAAAATATAATTAAATCATACTAAATTGTAATGAACAACCTGAGATGCTAACTCATCATCTATAAAGGTAAAAAAAGATCCCAATCTCCCTATAGATATTTATCACTGAGTACCTCATATATTATAACACATAATATAACAAACAATTACGGTACCCAACTAACACTTCCCACTAATTTACCACATTACCTCAATGATGAAGTTCATAATCTGTTTCGCTTTTATAAAATCCACCTCATAAAACATGGACTCATGTATCATAATATGAATCAAATGAATAACATCACATCCTCAAACCCTTCACATGTGCATATTACAACTAGAAAGTTTTCAGGGGCCGCCATGGCACATAGGGTATTTATAATTATTCAGCTATTAAACCTCAACCCAGTACATATTATACAACATGTAATGTACCTTGTTTCATCATATCACATACAATTCATACATATAATAATCTTTAGAATACTATATCTACATTTAATTTCATGAAAATATCAACAAGACATAAAAATCTTCTATACACATTTATGTTATACAATCCACAATGAAGACTAACACATAATACAATAAGGATAAGTGGGTAAGGATATAGGGTATATTCACCCTTTTCTATGACATCGATAGGGATATTTGTGAAAACACCCCCTCAAAGTCCACCAAGTTTCTGTAACCCTACAAACATGGGTGGGGTAAAAAATTAAATAATAAAAGATACATGATATAACATAGCTCAGAACCAAACTATAGAAATAACATTGTCCTACACTCATATCCATCGATCATTTCTCAAATACTCAGCTACGACTGGTATAAGAAATATGTTCTACAGTAACATATGAATTTTGAAAACAAAATTACTTCATTCCCATTTAAATTCAAATTAATAAATTAATTACACATTACATAATGGAAAAATATATACCAAGTTAAATTTGATTAACCAATAATATGATGTAAATTTGATCCCTTGATAATCTATCTGAGTCAACAATTTCATCAAATTAACCTTTTTTATGAATTTCATTGATAACTAACTCCATAGAATAATACAGTAACAATTCTTCTATCATTAACATATTATATTTACTCTGGGAAAATTTCATAATCTACCATACAATAGATGTTAATCCAAAAAAATTCACCTAAATCATGAAGTGGAAATATTAATGGAGATGAAGAAAAACCCCACAATACTAACCCTTACATCAAACAATAACAAACAAGTATCCAAAATTTGAACAAAATATTTAGTAAAATCTTTTTTAACCCATTAAATCATCCTAGTAAAAGTCTTGACACCACCATGATAATCCCCACAAATGACACCTTTAAATGTTTCATTTTCTACCAAACCCACATGACTTCCCACCTATATAACATTTGAAATAATAGGCTCAAATTTCAGAATAGATAATGACACATATATTGAGAAAAAAATATACCCAGTCAATAGGGAAACAATGACCTATAATAATTCTTTTATACTTCACATGAAAAAAATTCTCTCATAACCCCATCACAAGGAATATATCCTTTCAAAAAATTGGGATCCATTTCCAAAACAAACTTATCATTATCAAATAATCAATTATTATTCTAAAATTAATTTATTGATACAATTGTTATAGGTTACAACTATAGTTATCTAATGTGTAATGGTAAATTACCTCTCATCCCATTGCATTACATGTTTTATTATTGTAGAGTACTTGGATGAGGATATTGGATAAATGGAGTTGGATAGTGCAAAAAAATAGGATTCATATGCCACAAAAGTTGATTTTATGGTGTAATCCTTATTGGAAACGTTAGTAGATTGTGTATTATAGATTATACACAAAATATGGGAGGCCATGAAATAGGGTTTTCACTATATGATAAGTATTTACAAGGTATATAAATTAATACATAGGCTCCAATATATATTTGTTTATATAAATTTGTTTAGGTTTTTATGGACTAATTGTTGGATTTATGGTGTATGGTTTTGTTGACTTTGGAAATTATTGTGTAAACTTGTGTTTTACACTAAAAAAGTGAATGATTGTAGTTTTAATAGAAAAACTATTAAAAAACTTTATTAATCATTTATATGTCACTATCTATCTCATTTTGGGATAACCTGAGCCATTTTTCAAATATTTTACATCTCCTTTCCTCCAACATCAATTATTATGTTCAGATGATTGGTTGTTGGTGATCAGTGATGAGTTATTCTTCATTATTCCTTTATATTACATCATTCTTATCTCATAGATTCATTGTGGTGGTATTGATATTATTTTATATATATTGGGATTATTTTTTAAAAACTATATGGTTTTGTTTAGGTTGATATATCGTTTTCTTATTCTGTTCGCATTTGTTTGTAATTTCTTCTTCACCCTATGTCACAGAGTGAGATTATATTATTTATTATTGTAGGGGATCCTTATTATCACATATTTATGATCTAAATTTTGTTACATTAGGTTTTTTAAATTGGGTTTATAGTAAGGTTTTGATTAATATGTAAAATAAATTGTCTTGTATGAAAGTGGTTTATAGAGGTACATATCACATTATTTCCCCCATTTTTAGTGTTATTAATGATATTATTCCATTTTATTTCCGGATTGAAAATAATGGTTTTTGGAATTTTTTTTATTTAGTATATGATATGTTTTGAGACACTTGTTTTGTTGTTCGGTGAACACACAAAACATAAATGGATAAAAATGAATATTTAGCTAATTAATTCATTCCCTGTCAAATACAGTTTTCTAGATAATACACATGTTAAAAAAAAGTAATTACATTTATTCACGTGAATATATTTTCAAGTACTGGATGCATGAGGTCCATTATTCTTGTTCATGATATAATCCCCTGTGTGGTTTGGGATATTGTGTGGGGATGGTGGTGACAAGATTGGATAGGTGATTCATTGGGCTTTGATGAAATATTTTTTTGTCAATGATGTTATGTGGGAAATTATGATTTTTATTCAATAGAGGATGTTAAATGTAGAAGAATTAGTCTGAGGTGGCTTTATTGTGTATTCATGGTGATTTGATGTGGTGGTGTGTGAATTTTTATGTTTTATTATTTTTTTAGGGTGTGTGGTAATGATTTGTAGTGTGTAGGGGATGCTTTGTGGTGGTTGTGGTTTTATGGTATTGATGTTGTGTTCCATATAATCCTTGTTTTTATTGTGGTTAAATGGTTTGGTTGATTTTTCATGACATCAATGATAGATTAATGGTGTTATGGAGATGGTGTTTTATATTCATTAGTTATGGAATGTAATTGATGGGATATGTTTCTAGTTAGACATAGAATAAAGAATTATGTTGAATAAACTATATAAATGGATGTTTTGGTAATAGAAACAATGAATATATGGTTTAATGAGAAATGTAATTCCATAATAAAAAAAAGTGAGTAATTGAATTTGGAAAATGTGGCATAGTTATGTCTTTAAGGACATGCATTTCATATAACAGTTGTCGTATTTGTCATTATTAATGTCTATTATGGAACTTGGGATGTGGTGTATGATTTTTCAGTCCTTGTGAACTCATTGGTTTGTGAATGTGTTATATATGTATATCATGAATGGTAATGATAAGTCTATATGTCCCCCCAACTGAGTTGGATGACACCTTTTATTAGAGGTTTACAGTCCTGTATTTTTCCATAAAATCCAATATATTGGTTGTATTCCCACACATCCATGATCTTCTTTCAGAAGTGTTGGCCTATTTTTCTATATGTGATATGTGTTGTGTTGGTCTAGGGGTTTTCATGTGAGATGTGGTTTTTGAGACTGTGAATAGATGTGATATGTGGCCCATGTGTCCTCCGTAGAGGTGTTATGTTGAATGATGTTATGTTACCTGATGGAAGTACCATATTGTAGGCATTGGGAGGTTGGGGTTGGTAGGGGTTCAGAAAAAAATCAGTGGTAGAGTAGGTGTCTTTTGGAGAGGTGTGATGTGATGTCATGTTTACAGATGGGATAAGAGCATTCCAGATTTGACATCAGGGAGTTAGAGAGAAAAATCTATGGGGAAGTGGTAATAGTTCATATTTAATTTAATGATATCGATGGTATATTATTATATTGGATGTGTGATTTTTTGAGAGAACAATTTTAATGATAGTGATTGATATTTTTAACTAACTTGCTTCTTGTTAGTTATTTTGGTTGTTCATTGGTTCATTAGAATTCTCTTTTCACATTTAAACAGGAGACATTTTTCATGTCCAAATTTAGTATTCTTGTATGCTCATACTATATATAATATATCATTTAATTTTGCTAGGATAAGATTGGGGACCAAGAAATAATTTACACCCATGGTTTTGATTTTTTTGAGTCACTTTATATACATGTATTTCTATATATTTTTATACTAGTTTATATATTAGATTACTTTATTCACGTGTTGTGGGATGTTTGATGCTTTACAATTATTTGATCTATTAATAATTCTTGTTGGTTTGTTTCCCTATCTCCCAATGCAGATTTATATTATATACTGAAATTCCATAATTTTTTATTTTATCATATCCATGGTTCTAGTCTCAATACCTGGACCTGTGGTGGTGGGACTTGTGGGGTTTAATCTCTATCTCATCACTACGATAACTTTTGTAGGAGGGGGCATAACAGAGTGGTATCAAAATCATTGGATGAGATATATGATGCTTTTGTTATTATAAACTATTAGGTTTACTTGTATTGGTAGGTAAGTGGAGTTTGTTGATCTTGTCTTGTTAAATAGGCCAAGGAGACATGCTCGCAAATATGATTTTTGGGTCCCCAAATGATCAAACACACAAAATATGAGATTATTGACCGACCAGGTGAGGTATACATGTTCTTTTGGTAGAGACCTATGATAGTAATAGACAACATGATTGATTGTGATAATTTTTAATGAGTTTTTAATTTGAAAAAAAAGTGAAATGAATAAATGAATTTTAATAAAAATTCTTACTACATGGAATAGTGTGTTCTCCATGAATTTTAGGAATGGGTCATTTTCATTTACATGAGTGGATACAGTAATTGAGTTTTAGTAAATTGATGCAATTGACCACTGTAATATCAACATAACATAGAATGATGAGATTTTGAAGTGTTACTTGCAAGCCTTTCAGTTGAAGAGTCTGGGGAAGTATCATGGGAACATTTCTTATCTATAGACAGAGTACAGGTTAGAGGATCTCGAGATCACTTTTCAACTGTCCTTTATAGTGGATGTGATGGGGGTTCCACAGTAATTTAGTTATATGATCTGATCTATATTCTAGTGGTTGATTTTATTTAATAGTTACAATAAATTGAAAAATGTGATGTGCTCAAATGTTTGGGGGGGGGCTCCGTGAAATATTACATTCATAGACGTAGAGGAAATCCAAAGAGGAAGTATAGTATCCCTATATATTATGTGTTATTGAGCATGTGGGGGTAAATGGTCATTTTTTAGGACCCCTTCACTTTTCTCATGTTTTCACTCTAGATGAGTTTCCATATTTTAGAACTTGGATTATGATTTTACAACATTAATATGGTAAGAATTCACACCATTTGACAACATTCCCAATCAGAAGGTTAAAAAATTTATGAGCTTATATAGAGGATTATTTTATTGGGATTTGATCCTAAGGAGAGACTCTAGTATGTAATATCGACAAGAAATATTTCATGCATAGGGTTATGGGTGTTCAAGAAGTCATAGATCTAGTGAGTGGGGACCCATAAATGTTAGACATCAATCAATTATTCTAGGGATGGTGGCTCCAAGGAACCTCATGAAAGATTTATTTTTCATTTTTTGTTTTTTATGACATTTTAATCCCGAGGAGAAGTGTCGAACATCTCAGGGTGTATAGTTTAATTTATTATGTTCAAAAATGGTTTAATTTTCATATAAAGTAGTTCAATAAATAGAGACGAACATTTCTTGTTCAGAATCATAGAGCTGATAGGGTTGGAAGAGGCTAGCCCTATGTTTGTATTTCCTTGTAGGGGTCTAAGATAGAGAATGGTCATGGTGGTCAATAGTATATAGGAAGAGGAGTAGGGACATGATATATATACATGTCAGAGAAAACAATGACAACAATGACAAAGGTCTTATAAGGCACTCTATCAATATATTTTAACTATATGTGTGATTTTTTTTTCAAGATCCTCACACTCCAATTTAACCCTCTTTTGTATATTCATTTGGAGTAGAAATGAAGAGGCTTTTAGTTGTCCTTGTGTTATTTACCCCAATTTTAGGTTACTCTTATTTGATTGATGTGTGATGAGGATGTAGACTACTGATGGGGATGTACCTGTTAGTTGGTGACTTTTATTAATATATATTCAACCATTAATTATTATTTTTCACACTTATTGATTGTGTATAATGGTTTCATTCATAAACTAATTATAGAGGAGAGTTTAATATGCTGATTTGGATTTCCAATGAGTAGTTTTTATTTGTGATTGAGGATACTATATGGGTGTTAGGAATATGTTTACTCTTTTTCTATCTCATAAGATATGCTAATAGAATCTCATGTAGGGATCTTACAAGATTTGTGGATGACCTCCTTGTTTCGTTCCATAGGTTGTTATTACACAACCCCCTTATTGAAACATTGATTATATGATATAGTTTCCATTGGGAATGCCTTTGATTTTTATGGGTTCTTTTAAAATTCAACCTATGGAGTTATGAGAGTTGATGTTGATGGAGGATGATCACATGTGGCGGGGTTTCATCCAATCAAGTAAGTCATCATGAGGTTCGCTATTATTGCTCACCACGAAAGAGGATGGTAATATTATGATGTGTATAGACTACATGAATTTGAATTAGGTCATGGTCATGAACCAATACCCTATATGGAACATATATGATATTTTCAAATAAAATAGGGGATCTAGCTAGGTATCAATGATCAATTTTTTATATGGATATCACTAGTTTTCGGAGAAGGTTGAGGATGATTCAATGAATACCATTATATCCATATATGGTATCTTTTTTTAGTAATTTATTTTAGTGTTAGGAATACACAATTCATATTAATTATGTTCGTGTACTCTTGGTTTATTGTATCCTTTGAATGGTTTGTCATTTTATTCAGAGATGAAATCCAAATATACTTGAATTAAAAGGAGTACCATGATTAACATGTATCTGTTGTTTTTTGGACATTTCAGAACAACTAGATAATTTTAATTTTGTACATCTGTGAGTTGTGGGTGTAATATATGTGTTTCCTTAAACATGTGGTACCAAATAAGGGCATTAAAGATAAATAATTAAATATTTATGAATTTATTTTCATTGGAATCTCCTAATAATGAGTCGTAGGTTCACTATATCGTCCGTTTTGTATGTTTTCACCGTAGTTATGTGTATCCATTCACTCCTGCTGTATCCCCACTAAATGAAATGACATGGAATTATATTGGTTTTTTGTTGAGTGATTAGTGGCATAAATAGTTTGGCCACATAATTGATATGTAATTCAGTTCATCATTTTCCAATGGAAGGTGTTTTTCATGAGTTTATTTGTGACAAATTTTATATAGCCATGCGATGGGTGTTGAGGTAGTAGCAGGTGGTGATCTCATTTAGGTCATTGAATTGAATTCCCCCAAATATTAACTAGTCCAAATAAAATATGTAGTTGGAGGAGGTTTTGTTTATGGTATGTTTTTGGAAAAAAATCTAGGATCACCATGAACATTACAATTTTTATGGTTTTCACGGTCATCAAATATGATTTCTTTTAAATGTATAAAAATATATTGTTTTGGAGGTTGATGTAGTTTTTAATGGATTGGTATATTGATATCTATTAACTGAATGGAAAGGTGAATTTGTTTCCTGGTACATTGTGTTGAAAGTCTCAAAGAGTTTTGGTTTGAGATTTAATGATATATGGATAGGGGAAAAGGATCTTTTGTATTGAGTATTGAAGTCAGAGAGGGAAGTGGATGGGGTATTCGTTATCTGATCACTATGGAGTCATTCTTGATGTTTAACATGGAAGATTAAAAGTGTGAATGCTCATAGATAGTGATGATGTGTGACTATGCAGGATATATGGATTCTATAAAAGAATGTTTAGGGGACGTTCACAACAAGATGTAGTTTCATGGGAGGATATTCTCTCTATATGGGATTAGTGAGGAAGTGTATCATGATTTTCATGGATCACAGTTATTATTGTTACCAAATGTGAACAGGATGTGTCATTTATTTGGGAGGTAGCCTCAGTTACTATGGATTAAACAACCAACAATAGTATTCAATGAAAGTTGTTATTATTATCAGTATAAAATTTTGAAAATATGAGTTCTGGGATACTTCATCTAGTCTATTTATGTTCCTGAGTATATGTAGGAAGAAATATTTATGGAAATTATCACTAGTATTTTAATGGACTAGGTATGTGTTGGTGTGTTTTGGTTGGTAGTGAATCGATTAACAATGTCAGGTCAATTTCGAGTGACTCATGAGTTCATTATCATCATTGATTTAGTGAAATATTATGCAGATGATGTGTTTAGGGTTCATGGGGTAATGAGATCCATCGTCTTTGACTTGTATTATTTATTACCTTGTGATTCAAGAGTGGTTTTAAACATGAAAATTTCTCCCAGTTTATCCTTATCTGTAAATTAAACACCGATAAATATGTCCAGGAGGATCAGATCATCTAGATGTTGGATGATGTGTTTTTATCTCTCATCATGGAAAATTTTGGGTTATCTGTTAGGAATATTCTATTGATCAACATGAAATGTAGTAAAAACAATTACTCATCTATTAGAATATATCTAATTGAGGCATTATATTGGTAATTGTTTCATTTTCTATAATCTCGGACATATGTTGGGGAGTTAGTAATTCATGGTTTTGATGTCATTCATATAATTATAGATAAAATTAAATTGGAATGATATATGATTAGGATGGTGTAGGAACATTAGTAGTCATATTCAAATAATAGATAGACTCCTTTGTAGTTTAATGATGGATGTCAGGTGCGTTAGAGTCTCTCCCCTTGACATGAAGTGGAATTTTGACTTGTGTAGTAAGCATTTTATTTATATTTTTTCCATTGGATGTGTTGTAGTTTATTTGATAGGTTCAGTATTGGTTGGTGTTTCCATCGTGGATGGAGAGGATCCATAACATCGTTCACATGTCACATCTTTATAAATATCTTCACGATGACTAACACATCATTTACTAGGGAGAGTTCGATATAATAGATGATGTGACGATCAAGGGGAAGCTGGTAGAGATCTATGATCATCATTAGAAGGTGTTTCATTGATGAACCATGCCATTTTTTTCATGTTGATGAGGCATGGTTTAATAGAGGGGTGTACTGAGAGTGAGAGACATAGATATGTTCCAAATTGCTAGAGATATTTTCAGTTTTGTTTTCATTATTTTTTTTCATGGAGGTTGTGATGATTATTCATTAAATTTTATAACATGTGATTCTTTATTCAAGTGATGAATGATGAATTTCTAGGTATATAAAAACTCTAGTAACTATAACCTAATCAATATGTGTTATGCTCTGATGCGATTAAAACCATGTGGGCAAGTTAGTTCCACCTAAAGTGGATAATATCATTATATGAGTGATGTAATTCCCTATTTTTTTGGGTAATTATTCATCTTTAATGGTGTATGTGGTTAATTATTTCTTATATAGGATGATATGGTTGTCTGGTGGTGTGGTGACGTGGATATGAAGAAATGTGATGGTTTTGGTCTGTACTAGATGTGTGTTCATGTTAATGTTGAGATATTATGATGTGTTTGCAGGGTGATTTGGTTATGTGGGATGATTTTTGGGAGTTTCAGTTGGAATATTTTTCTATCGTGTTTGAGGCATAATAATATACATGAGAGGTATATCATGGGGTGGTTTTTCGAATACCATTCCTTTTAGGATTGGTTTTGATTCTGATGGAAGATAATCATTTTTTTTACTAAATGTAATATGTTATTCCCTCACCTCCAATTAACGTTATGGTTTTGTGGACAGAGAGTGCTTTGATGAGGCTATAAGATATTTCCAAGAGGTTGTTAAGGTAGAAGAATTGTAGTAGTTTTTTTATTTTGTATTATCTAATATTTTTTCATAAGATATTTTTCTTGAAGATTATGTGGAATTTAGTTTATAGTGTGTATGTTTCATATAAGTGGCTATGAAAAAAATGGTTTATAGCATAAGAAATTTATTTAATCCATAAATAAATTAAGCCCAGGATTCTAGGTTTTTCTTTTGATGTTTAGTATTTTTGGGTTTTACAATCTAATGGTTGGTTACATGGAGTATGTTTTTCATGCCAGTGTAAATACAACATAATAGTTTTGTTTACACCCTATAGGGGAAGAGTTTCATTTTGATTATATTCATTTTAAAAAAATTTCATTTTCATTTTCTAACATTGTCACCCCTGTTTTCGGTAAGCCCATTGTTGTATTGAATGATCATCCATCCCCTTTATAGCTACATCATTTGTTGGGATCTAATGGTTGGTCATTGGTTATTGGTTATGATTTCATCTCCAATATTCCATTTTCTCCCTATTATTCTCTATAGGATTATCCATTTTGTTTTTTGTTATGATAAAGTCATGTTTGTAAGAATTTTTTAAAATCCATTAGTTTGATTCATAATTATATAGGGATTAATATGTGGTTTTTGTTTTATGGTTATTAATTGGTAATGAATGAAAATTGATCTTCCTTAAAAAAGGATCTCTTTAATCGCCATAAATTTTACAGTATTTTACAATAATAGAACAATGATTATATTTTCTTTTTCTTAGTAACATTTAGAAACATGTGTTTATAGGATCTAGTACAACTGGGAATAGTATAAGGATATTGAATAAACACTAGATACTAAAAAAACTTTATTTTATTGTTTACAAATGTCACATTCAATATAAAAAATAAACAATATCATACAAATCATTATATTGAGGAATTAAATGATTATAAATAATGAAAATTTTCTAAATATTGTGCTATAAAATCTACATGAATCACTTGACACATGAATATAACATTAATAGAACAAAATCGAGTTTTTATTAAATTATTCATTTTGAAAATGTTATATGTCATTGATAGAATCAATGTGAATGATGAATAGTATGAATTATGGTGTTTTTATATGAAAGAACAACATAATAAATTTTATTGATTATAAATCCATGGGATAAAAACTAACTCAATGATTCTCTATTTCTCTCAGAGTGATGGTGACATTATTCATGTCAGTTCCTCCACCCCTCTGTGGGGGAGAGATCTTGGATGTCGATCAAGAGAGTGGGGTCTCATTTCAATCTATTCTCAAATACTAATTGTATACCTCCTTTTCTGAAAGATTTATTATTCCCAAATGTTTTGTATCATATTTATGGATTTCCCAATTACTATTTGTGGACATCAGAGTTCACAAAATATTTAGTTGGTCTATACCGCACCTTGGTTTCTTAGTTTATGCAGAGGCAATCATTATTGGATTTGTTCGACATATTCGTCTTTAGGTCATGGAATTTTTAATGGAGGAAGACTGTGGGTTTTCTTGATATCCACCACATTATGATTCTATTTGCATTAGAGGAGGACCTCAAAACTTCCTAGATGAGTGCCCCCCATAGTTACAATAGATATCCATTTTACGATGTCTGTTGGTATTTGGATTTCCATATGAAATGTGATTCTACTACATCTATGGTCCGGGTGAGCTTCCCTAATAAACCATTACCATTTCATATAATTCCTTAATTAGAATGCATGGAAATATCATTGGTATATTTCTATGTTCTAATAGACTTAATTAATCCATCTTTCATCCTATCAACCTATAGGTTTGTGTGGAAATAGATGTGTCAAGGATACATTTCGTGTATGTTTAGGATAAAATCGACATGGAGTAATGGTGCAAGAAATGGGTGGTTTATGAAACATAGATGGACTTCTTCTCTACCTTCCAGTAGTTGGGTCATGTTATTAATAATTTTTATGGGTAATTTAATTATTTTGAAGTAATATGGGCAGAGATAGTGGAAATCTTCAAGAGGTCCGTGGAGATGATGAAACATCAAAGTTGATGGCTATAGGTATGGATGGTAGAGGTCGGGGTGTAAACACCTGAAACATTAGAAATGTTTTGGGCATTCCCCAGTTGTCTCTTCCTATAGAGGATAACATGCCCATCAGTGCCCCAGTAGACTCCATTGTGTCATTAGTGGCTGGTTCTAGAACTCCTTTGGGAAGAAGTCAATGGTGTCTTCGATAAATCTAAAGGGTTATAATATTTTTAACAGGTTGAGGAATAATTTTACCAGCCATTCAAATTGAAATAAGATTATTCCAATTCAATGAGTGTGGGTGGGTGATGAAATGGTGTAGAATTTCATTATTTGAACTTCAAAGAAGATAGAGGGGGTACAAATTTTATAGAGAAGAGTGTGGTCCGTGAGGTGGATGTCATCGCTGCTTCTTATGATAAAGTTCCAAGTTTAGGTAATGGTGATATAGGTGAGGGGAGGCCATGTCCTACTAGGGATGTGGCCATTCGAACTAGATTTGTTAGGTGATGAGATTGTGATTCAATGAGCTGGACTCTAACTGAGTTGAAAAACTATTTTTATGGCCTTTTAGATGTTGGTTTGAGATCTAATCTAACTATTTCAGTTTATTCAAATGATGTCTACATGAATGAACCCAATGGAAATGATCCTAATAATTAGGTAGGTGAAGATTCAAGCACGGTGTTCAATATGAGTAATAAGAGGATGACAATTAGAATGGATTACTACTATTTACAACAACATTTAGAGACTCAATCCTCTATAAAGTCAAATGATGGAAAATATAATTAGAGATAGTGAGTGACTAGCCCATGTAATTAATGTTAATTTTTGAAGAGTAAGTGGACAATTAGGACATGTTACTAAATAAAACTAATGTGTGGGAATATAAGTTGATGGGGAGGTCGCTAAGGGTGACTCTCAATGATGAGTAATACTCATGGATTGATATTAAAGGACTAATCCTTGTAGGGGTATTCAATAAATGGATGATCATCCTTGAGGAGTACATGTAGTCCTAGGATCAGTAGGATTCTAAATTTGTAAATTTTATGTTGATTTTACCAAGATTCAATGTAACTTTTTTCTCTTGGAATTTGTGTAGGCAATTAGTCTCTAGTAATCATAAATTATTTTCAATGATTCAATATAAATTGATGAAATATGTTGATTTGATTTTAATTTATGCTGGATTGGGTTGTGTATGCTATTGGTCAGCTATTTTTTAGATTTTGATGTCATACATTGGCGATACCCAACCGACACTCTACATGTGTCTGCTTCAGATGGGGTTTGGATCATTAAACCTTCACCAGTGTCTTCCATATAGATTTTGTATTTTGAAAGGGTATGGTTGTGCCATCGGTTCTCTACCAATGAAATGTCACAATAGAAAATTTGTGAGGAAATCATGTAATGTTGATGGTTTTTCATCAGGATGTAGTTTCTTCAAATGGGCAGATCCTGTAGTTTTTTATGGGTTATTCATTGTTAGGGTTTTAAACTGTTGCAATTCAACTTCCTATGGTTTCTATCTTTTTTTATCATATTCTTTTGATAGAAAGAATGTTAATTTTTAGACATTCATGGGGTATTTATAGTGAAATATGATATCATGCAATTATATTTATTACTAATATAGTTGTTCATCATTATAAACATTGGTGGATTAAAATTTTGGCCTTTATTTTTGTTTGTTACATACACATAATTAAGATTCAACCGGGATTATATTATAATATAATAAATATATTACTTCTTGATAAATACATATCTACAGTTGAAAATATATTTTAGTAAATATTTACATGTTAAATAAAATTATTTTAATCAAATTATGTTGTTAATCCCTTTTAAAATGATATTATAAATTAATCAAGTCTTATGAATTTTTTTTAAAATGGCATAATTGTTTTCTATATCAAAAAACCTATTAATTATTGTAAAATAATTATTTTATTTTAAATTAAAAATTATCATATTTACAGTATTATTTTGATAATATTTTTTTTGTTTTTTATTATTTACATCAAATTTATCCTTTGGCTTATTTATGGTTGTTTTTTAAAAAATATATAATTATGGGGTAAATAGTGAAAATAATGTTTGTATGAAATAAAATTACTCTTAAGAAATAATGATAATATGATATTGGATTCAAAATTTTTTTAACAATATTATTTAACATAATTTTTTTAATTTACTAAATAATATACAATTTGTTTCACTAAGACAGAACATCATTGATTTTTGGACTCCATAATTATATCATTAAAAATAATTTATGAGTTATCAATGTATCGCATTAGAATTTATTATTAAAAAATTTAAAAATTAAATAATGTTAAATAGATGTAATATTTGTAATTAAAAGGTCTAAATATGTAAATAAATTTATATTCCTTTTTGGTAAAAAAATGATTCCATGGTAAAAAATAAGTTACCAGGTTATATGTAAAATAATATAAAAGGATAAAATAAAAAGGTATATAAAAAAATAAAACAAAACATAAAATATGAAATGGGATATTGAGGATTTCAAATATTATTATCAAAGCAGTCATTATTAATCCACCACGAAATTATTATAATCTAATTCCACCTAAATGTGCCTTTATTTACACAAATAATAATTATTTATTAATTACTTAAACGGGGCCCTCTTCAAGTATAAATACCACAAATTTCCTGTTAAAATTTAAAAAAACTATTGGAATATTATTTTACTCTCAATTAACAACAAATGATTATATTCATCGTGGTTCCATGGTTCTACGGAGTCCCCCTATAGTTTTATAAAGAATCGTTGCAAGGTAATGGATCCTCTCATTGACTGTTTTTTTCAAGAACCATTATATATTCATTCAATTATTATTGATAGAATATGTTATTTCAATTAAATGTTAATTCCCTAATAATTTATATGTAACGGGAGGACCCATTCACTCTCACTATGTCCCCCCATGATTCATTATGTACCCCAATTATTCAACTCAATTTTTCCTCTGATTTTTTCCTTGACAATATTTTACTAACGAATCTATTTTTTATTATAAAATAAATTATAATTATTTTATTCTTATTGATGTATATATATATATATATTATATTCCTAAATATTTCCTATTGATGAGTGTCCCCATTCACACTCATTATTACCTCCAATCATCCTCTGTGTACCCTCATTATGCGGCCAAATTTTTCCTTGCAATTTTTAGGTCATATAATCAGGTTGTGAATAATCATATCCATTTACACTAATTTTTATTCATCTATATTTACATAAAAATTTTCAATTGACGAGATAAATGTTTTTATTAACAATCCTCAATCATATATTATATATTTATGAATGGAATTATAATATTATCTATGTGGCGCACTTGTGCATGCACATTAAATGATTATGAAGGGTGCATAAAAAACACTATAATGCATTGGTAGAGTTTCAATCTCATTAGAATAATTATACGGGGAATAAGAGGTCATATTGAACATATTATACAATGGTCTCTTGGTTGTTACAACTAAATTATTCTTTTTATGTCAAGTTTACTTTTTTCCCATGTTCCAACGGTTTCTTTTTGTTATTGTGGTATATCATATTTCATTGATCAAAATTACGATTCTAAAACACATTTATGTCTCATTGATATGCATATTACCTATCATATTATACTTATATCATATAATTTTTTCTATTCTGATAAACTTATTTATAGATCTCCCATTTGTTATGTATGTCTCCACGTAATCTCGGGTTGTTTTAAATGAGGAGTGGAATATTTGAATCATGTTTAGAATGTTTTAAATAGTTTTGTTTTATCAATAGAACTAGTTGATAGGATATGTACCTATTTCAAAAATAAAATATGATTCAATATCTTCTAGGTTGTACTGATTATTATTTTATATAATAAATCTTGATTTATTGGGCAATTAACACATCGTATTTCATAGTTGACATAAAATTAATGTGTAGTTATTTATATGATTAGGATTTAAAAACTCTAGTTGAAGGCATAGGAATAAAAACATATAGTGTAATATATCCCTAAGATTTACTAGTGTATATAGTAATTGTCTTCCAATTAGATAACTCTGAATTAGGATAATATATGTGGATGTGACTCGGTAATAGATATATAAAGGGGTAATAAACATGGAAAACCCTGGTTTAGCTAGACTCAATTGAGGACTTATACGCTGTAATGGGCCTTTATTCACACCAAGTTTGACACTCTTATGGGATACCCATTGGAAAATTCAAATACTAATTGCACACAATAATTTGGAAAAACTAATTACAGTAATATTTTATTACTAAATAGATCATTAATAACATATATTAAAAATTTAATATTCTTAATACAATGAATATATAAAATAATATATTTTTTATAGATAAATGATATGATAAAATTTATGATCAATGCGATAAATTATTTTTATGAAATTTAACGAAAATTTTGGGATTGATGATTTATGAATTTGGTTATGATTATCATAAATCACTACCTAAATAATGCTACACATATCCATGAATGATATATGTTTTTGTGAAAGTAGACTCGTATAAAATTTTGGAACCTTATAAAATCATAAGATGGATCATTTTAAATTTATATACATTATTTTATTAATATTTTTTTATAATTATTTATTAACCATATTGGTTGTATTTGAAGGAAAATAATAAAATTTAGATGATATAATTACAATTAGTTGGTTGGTAATTAATATAATGTGTTATTTATATTATTTCAAAAAAATTAATTTTTTTCCCAAAATGGAATGAAGAAGACCAGAAAAAATTGTTCTCTATCTTACAAAATATCTAAAAGTAATGATTTTACAAAATTCATTTTCATATGAATTCGATACATTATCTAATATCCATGATATCTGAAATCAACTATATGGGGAATCTTATACCTCTAAAATCCTCTTATTACTTATAGGAACACATATTGTCTTTTGGATAATATTATAGTTGAAATATTCTCAAAAGAGTGTGTTTGGGTAATTTCATCTTGGACATTTATATTTTATTTCATTATATCAAACATGTTAAGAAACTAATGATTTCCTATATGAAATAGAAGTGGGTGGCCTCTTAGTACCCTATGAAACATAATGCATCACCCTATTTAATTTATTCTTCTTGTGTTTCATTTGTATAATATATGTAAATGATTTTAAAAATAGCTCGAGGTACCATTATGAAACATAATTCATCACCCCTTTTAGGAAACCAAAATAGTAAAAAAATTGACCTCATTTAACAAATAAATAACCTAAATAATGAATCCTGAAAAGTGATATTTATGGTATACTATGTTAAAAAAATAACAAATAATTTCAAGGATGAAATTTCAATATGGGATGAATAACTTAGAGACCCCAAAATGTTCTTATATAAATAATAGATTTATTGTTCCTATTTAAATTTTATAATGTTTTACAATAATAGTTATTAAAAGGATGGTTATATTTCATAATAACATTGAATATCATCTGTTGATATGAACTAGTAATGCTATAAACCATAAATTTATAGAAAACAAATACTAGGAACAAACTAATCATTTTATCATTATTAAATAATGATATATTTACTCAGAAACAATACCCAATATCACAGTAAGTTTAAAAATGTATAGTGAAATTGTGGATATGTAATGTGGAATATAATAATATGGACCACTACGATCCCCTATAATAATTTTGTAGGATCTAAATAGTTATGTAGATGCTCAATATACAAGAGGGGGGGTGAAACCTAAGAAAATTCACAATACCTCTAATCACCAATTGTAGACATGGAACCAAATATTACAATATGAGATTCAGCCTAAAAGTGTATAGAATCTAAACTAATCAGAGTACCAGTATAAGGAAATATAAGATAATTTTACTATCCTTACAAAACAAAATTTCATTGAAAAAAACAATTAGTAAAAACTACAAGTAAAAAGGTATATGTATTTTATACCAAAGAGAGGGGTATCCAACAACCTTGGATAATGGTCCCTTGATTTATACTTTCATGCAAATATGTCTTAACCACAATAGGGTAAGCCCTCGATATGAAGATCATATTTTCTGTCTTTCTATCCCCGCAAGCCGTCAAATTAAAGGTAGTTGGAACTTCTTTCTTCCTCAGTAAGGAAGGCCTCAAACTTCAAGGTAGTCGGCACCTCTGACTTCCTATTCCCGGAAGCCTTCGAATGGTATCACCAACATTCAGAGTCACACAAAGAAATATGAACGAGCGGTTCAGTACGCGCAAATCAGGAAAATATTCTCTCTCTATAAATAACCATAACAGTGTGTGGTCTCTAGAGTGATCAACTTCTTGTAGATCTCTTTCCAATGAGCTCCTATTTATAGGAAAATTTCAAACGGTCAACTCCCTCCTCCAATAGTCATATTTTCCTTTAATATCAGAGGGACCTGTACATGTGTCACTAAACTAACGGTTAATTAGAAACAGAATGGATGACATCGTTTTATAACAAAACAATTGTAACTGAAAGAACGACATCGTTATAAAATTAAACAAGTGTAAGCATAAGTAATACTAGAATTCCGAATGTAAGTAAATAAAATTTTGGAATCTAATCAACATGAAATTCAGAGTCTAATAAAAAGATGTTGGAATTTTGTTTCATAGGAATTTGGAAGCTGATGTCTGTAGAAGTCCGGAGTCTGAATTTATGAGGAAATTTGGAGACTGTTTTCATCAGAGTTCAGAATCTGATCTTGCAGAGTTTGAAGTCGAACTAGTAAAAGATCGGAGTCGAACATCATAAGAGATTGGAGTCAAACACTTGAAATTTCGGAGTCGAAATTCCTAAGAGTTTGGAGTAGAACATCGTAAATTTTTTGAGACGAACATCATAAGAGTTCGGAGTCGAACTCATTAATGTTCGTAGTCGAAATTCATATGATTTCTGAGTCTAACTCATGAATGTTCGGAGTCGAACTTCATAAGAGTTCAGAGTCGAACTCATGAATGTTCGGAGTTGAACTTCATTAGAGTTCAGAGTCGAACTCATGAATGTTCGGAGTCAAACATCATAATAGTTCGGAGTTAGACTCATGAATGTTTGGAGTTGAACTTCATAATATTTTGGAGTCGAACTCATGAATGTTTGGAGTCAAACTTCATAAGAGTTTGGAGTCAAACTCCTGAAAGTTCGTATCTAGAATTCAGAGTGGAACTTCATTACAGTTCTCATCCAGAATTCTGAGTGGAACTTTATTACTGTTCACATCCAGAATTCAGATCCTACTAACAGAATACTCCACATCTTGAAATTATATGATTCAGGGGTTTTGGGTATGAATCTGGTTTTTGTACTTAATAGAAATATTGATATGTATAAGAAAATCTGTGTTAGGGTAAATTTCCTTAAAGATGAAAATTTTCCTTATCGAGGTAAAATATTGATTTTCTTAAGTACAAGGTGTTTGTGATTTTCAAAACAAGAAATAATGGAAAAATCATAAGTAAAACCTTATTGACTCAAAAATCTTCCCCTTTTTGGAAAGCACAAAAATCCTTCCAAAAAAGAATATAAGAACTTTGAAAAATTTCATTAGACATTGAAATTAAAAATTATCTCCCTTTGTTTAGGGATGATTGTGAATACAACAAAATCCCCCTTAGGCATTGAAACTCTAAGGATTGTATTATGAATTTATAGAGTGGAGTTTTCATTATCATGGAAATTAAAAACTTCGTAGTGGAAAACTCTCCCTTACTTTAAGGATATTTCACATAGAATTTTTTCCCTCTTCATTTTAAGTCTTTCTCCTTTTTAAGTAGTTCTTTTTCCTTCTCCCCCTTTGTCATTTTCAGAAGGAATGTATGGGAATGGAAAATATGGTACCCGAAAGATTAGTAATAACACCACAATATTCAACCAACCAAACAACATTTCATTAGAGTTGTCAAAAATTTTACAAGGAATGACAAATACAGCAAAAGATTGGAGTGGATTTATTTGCCATCCTTTTCCAATGGGATCAGCTTCCTTAACAACATATTGAGCTTCTTCAGGTCTCTTTGGTCTTCCTCGACTTGCCTCTCTATGGATTTTGACTTTTCTTCTTGGACATTTAAAGCTTCTGCCTGAGCCTCCATGGCTTCTTTATGCATATTTATTAATTTATCTTGCTTTACATGTCTTTTCTCAATCTCAATCAAGATATTTCTATCATTTATAAGATTTTGAGCCGGAGAATTTTCCTTGTCATTTAGTTCCATCACTTGTTGAAACCGAGAACTCTACTTAATAATCAACTCATCTTGAAGATTCTTAATCTTTTTTATCCTCTATGTCAAAAGAATCATTCACTTCATTTTGAAAATTATCAAAGATGACCAAGTCGTCATCAACTCTATTAGACCATATAGTTATTTTGCTACAAGACGTTCTAAGAACATCATAATTGATAAGAGAACTTTTATGGTCAGCCTCAATCTATATACAGTTATCCATGACCATTGGTAAAGAATCTGATTTCTGATTCATACTTTGTTTCATCATTTGTCATCTTGAATCTATAGTTTGAAAAATAAGAATGGTGTCCACCAACTTCTTTAGAGATTCAACCACAAAATAATGACCATGAGATGATGACTATGAATCAGATAATTCTCTTGGAGATTTCTCTACCTCAACTTGCACTAGTTTCCTCTTAGAAGAACCACCAACCTCCTTCTTCCTGAAGACTTATTTTGTTGGTGTATCCATCAGGACATTCATTACCTTAACAGATTTCGGAATTGGTTCCTCATCAGGAGATACTTCCTCGGATTTAGGAAAATGAATAATTTGGTCTTTATCAATTTTATCCTTTTCTTTTCCTTACTCAAGAATTTTTTTATCATAGAATTCTTCCTCATCAAACAAAATATTTTCTTGTTGCTCTTCCACAACCTCATCTTTATCAGCTTCTTCTCCCTTTCTAAGAGGGTTGATTTTTTCGGATTCTGCATTCTCTTTATAATATTCAAATTTCTTGATCAAGGCATCCAAATCTTCACTTCCCTTTTCTTCTTCTTCTTCTTCTTCTTCATCCTCTTTCTCTACTTTTTCAACAACTTCTTTTTCAACTTCTTCAACTACCTCTTTACCCATGGATTTTTCTGCAGTGACATAGTTATTAGTTGTAGTTTCTGGTAAAGAAGGTTCTATAAGGAGAGTTTATGGAATGGAAAGCATTTTAGAAGCTATGTCAGTATCTCTTAAAAGATATTTCACCAATTCAGATTCAGAAAACTTCTTTTTCATTTTATATTATTTTTATTGCTTTTCTAACACATCTGCAGCTTTCTCTTTTAAGGCCTTAACCGTTGTAGGGTCCAATCCGAACTGTGGATCCCCTTCTTTCCTCTTTTCCTTGTCTTCCCTCCACTTGGATGCCACATCATCTTTATATGTTTTCTACTTCCTCGGCTTGGGTGGAGCTGAATGAGTTTCCTTAGACTTGGGAATTTCTTTATCAGCAACAACATCCTTAATCTTTCTCTTCTTCCATGCCTTCTTGGATGGTTCCAGAGTCTATGCATCTTTTTGAGCTGCCTCAACTTCATCCACAGATAGAGTGTAAAATTCTCCAGATTCACTAGAAAAACCCATCTTCATTCTCTTCAAGGTATCATCACTAAACAACATAACCTTAAAATTATGGAATTTTGACTTGCATACAACCTTGAAGGATTCTAAGCACCGAACTCTCAACTTAGATAGTAAGGTAGTGTACATAATTATTTGAGCTCTTATGTTCACTTATTTGATGTTCTTAATCGTAATCAAGAAATTCCCCATGAATTTTATCTTTCTTATATTTACCAAGAAATATAAGACATAGATATCACTTTGCTTCAAATTATCCTTGTCGCCTCTTCTTGGTATGAGAAAACCTTGTACCCAGAGCGGTAGATTCTTATTGTTCGGAGTGAGATGAGAAATCTTAGTAGTTTTAGCATCCTTTTGTCCAAGGCATTTCAAAGACTTCAACTTGTTGAAACTTCATTTCTCATTTGGAAACTTGTGAGAGAAAAACTCAGCTTCTCCTTCATAGGAAAAACCAACCAAGCTCCTGGCCATGGTGTAAGAAAACTTGTAGGTCTTCCCATAAGACTTAAATGAAATCTAGTCTCTGCCATCTTCCATCTGAAAGGAAACAGACTCATAGAACTCGATCATCAAATCTGTGTAAACCGGATCCTGTTTCTCTGACTTATACAAGAATACATATTTCCACCCTTTCAATCTGATATTTTTCATTATAAGATAATTGAAATTTTAGAAATCTGGATGCACTAACCTTTCCCTGAAGATTAACCACATAGATATTGGTTTTGAATATGTCAAATCTTGAGATGAAGCTTCAATAGACATTCAGAGTGAGGAGTTCTGAAGGATTCAGAATGGCTTTCAAAGATCGGAATCAGTCTTAAGAAGAGCAACAGGACATCGAGACACGAATGATTTGAAAAACCGATGTGGGACGAGTCTTGGGTTCCCCTTAATATAGGAAATGGATGGGACCTTTGGTCTTCGAAAAGCCATCTCACGGTTGAGAAAACATTCGATCTAATTTGAAAGTTGAGAAAAATATCGCAAGGAAAAACATGACTCCGATCTTTTGAGTTTTTAAGAAAAACATTCGGATTTAATGAAAATTAGAATCTGAATTATTTTAAAAAAAATAGGAAAATACCTGAAAGAAAAATATGATTACGAAAAAATATGTAAGAAAATCATAACTTCGGATTGGCTTGAAAGATTGTTCGTAATTGGTAATATTATTCTTGAAGAAACACATTATTAAAAAAAACTTCATTACAAAAGTTCATCATGAAAATTTCATTACAAAAGTTCCAGTACAGAAATATCATTATGAATGTTCATTACGAAAATTTTATTACGAAAGATCCAGTATAAAAATCTCATTACGAACGTTCCAGTATGAAAATCTCATAAAAAAGTTCCAGTATGAAAATCTCATTACGAAAGTTCCAGTGCGAAAATATCATTACGAAAGTTCCAGTACGAAAATCTCATTTTGAAAGTTCCAGTACGAAAATATCACTATGAAAGTTCCAGTTTCCAGAAATATCCATTCTGATAATTTCTATTCTGGAAATTTCATTCCAGAAATTTCCAAATCTAGTTACGTAAATTTTTAGTTGAAAAAGAAAAAAACAGATAACAAAAATTTTGGTTAAACTAACTCAAAAATGTACCCCCCCAACGAAAACGAGTTTATTACTGTAAGGATAGTTGTTCAAAGGGAATTTAATGAAAATTATTACCTTACGGTTATCATTCATAACTTATATTTATTGTATTAAAATATATCGTAGGGTAATGCTTTTGTGAAAATATCAGCAATATTATCTTGCGTTCTGATAAACTAAAGAATGATATGTCTTTTAAATGTGTGATCCCTATGTAAGTGATGCCTAATATCTTTGTGCTTTGAATGTGAGTGATGTGTAGGGTTCTTACTGAGGGAAATGGAACTTGTGTTATCACACAAAATTTGAGTCTTAGACACACTCAAACCATAATCTGTGAGTGTGTGTTGCATCCACAACACTTGAGCACAACAACATCCAGCTACTACATATTCAGCTTCAGCAGTGCAAAGTGCTACAGAATGTTGTATAGGATCGAAATAGTGATGTAGATGCTCAATATACAAGAGGGGCGTGAATTGTATACTTTAAAAATTCCTTTGGAACCTTTAATGTTAGTTAAGAATAACTATGTTTTCCATAAGCAAAGGAAAAGGCTTTGTTTAACAAAGTTAAACAAAACAAATTCACAACACCTCTAACACCGAATGCAAACTAGGAAAGAGATTCCGAATGAGGGTTCCGGAAATATGGTTCTGGAAATTGAAACTTAACAAAATGTTACAATATGAGATTCTACCTTAAAGAGTATAGAATCTAAATAAAACAGAGTACAAGTAAGGAAGTATAAGAATGGTATACTTTCCTTATATTACAAAATGCAGCGGAATATAAACTAGTAGTAAAACTACAAGTAACAAGATATAAGTCTTTTAACCCAAAGAGAAGGGTATCCAACAACCTTGGATAAAGGTCCCTTGATTTATACATTCAAGAAAGTTTGTCTTACCCACACCAGGGTAAGCCCTCGATACGAAGATCGGAGTCTCTATCTTGCTATCCCCACAAGCCCTCAACTTCAAGGTAGTTGGCAACCTCTGTCTTCCTCAGCAAGGAATCCCTCGAACTTCAAGGTAGTCGGCACCTCTGTCTTCCTATCCCTGGAAGCCATCGAATGTAATCACCAACATTCGGTATCGCACAAAGCATTGAGATTTAATAAGAGCCTCTCTCTCTCTAGAAATCACTTCAATAAAATTAGTCAGCCTTTCATCACTTTCATCAGCTATCAGCTTCGAGATCTTTGAAATGAGCTCCTATTTATAGGTAAGGTCGGCTCCTACTCCAACGGTTATATTTTCCTTAATGATCGGAGGGTCCTGTACACGTGTCACTTAGACAACGGTTAGTTTATAACAAAACAGAAGACATCGTTTTATAACAAAACAAGTGTAATAGAATGTACGACATAATTTTAAAATCTAACATAAAAGTTTGGAATGAAAACATCGGAGTGAAGGTTCGGAGTGTAAGGAAAAATAATAAAGAGTAGACAAATCTTAGATGTGTAAGAAATATAAAAGTTCGGAGTCTAAGAAAGATATTTTTCGGAGTCTGAATTAATTCAAAGTGTATAAAACAAAGATACTCAAATTCTGTTTAATAGGTGAATTCGGAATGAGAATTCGGAATAGGAATTCGTCATCAGAAATCGTAATGAGAATTCATCAATAGGATTCGTAATGAGAATTCGTCATCAGAATTCGTAATGATAATTCGTCATCAGAATTTGTAATGAGAATTCGTCATCAGGATTCGAAATGAGAATTCGTCATCAGAATTCGTAATAAGAATTCGTCATCAGAATTCGTAATGAGAATTGTTTATCAGAATTCGTAATGGGAATTCGGAATGAGATTTCATCATTAGAATTCGTAATGAGAAATCTTCATTGGAATTCGTATCCTGAATCTGGAATAGAACATAGTCAGAGTTCATATCTGGAATTCGGAATGAAACTTCCTTATAGTTCTTATCCAGAATCCGAATCCTAAAACAGAATGCATTATATCAACGTTTCAACGATTCTGAGAAAATTAATGAATCCGAATCTCATTCTTAAGAAAAATATGGATGAATATATGATAAGGATAATTTTTCTCATAAAAGTGATTTTCCTTAAGAAATCAATATTCCTTATAAAAGTAATTTTCCTTAAGAAAGAAATTTTTCTTATAAAAGAAATTTTCCTTAAGAATGAAATTTTTCTAAAGATAAGGTGTTTGTGATTTTCAAAACATGAAGGAATGGAAAAGTCATAAGGAAAACCTTATTGACTCAACAATCTCCCCCTTTTTGGAAAGCACAAACATCCATACGAAAAAGAAACTCTAATAAGAAAGAAAAACATTAAGGCTTATATCCCATTGCTTTAAGGATATTGATGAATACGACTAACTCCCCCTTAGGATTTGAAACTCTAAGGATCGTATTCAGATTTCCGGAGTGATAGATAAGAATGTCTACTTTAATGAAAAAGCTCCCCCTTAAACAAACTCTTATTAGAGTTTTTCTTTTTCTTAAGGATCTTTTTCTTCTCCCCCTTTGATAAACTCTTATTAGAGTTCTTCTTTTTCTTAAGGATCTTTTCCTTATCCCCCTTTGTGATTTTCAAAAAGAATTGGAGGGAATGGAAAAAAAATAACAAAGTACCTGAAATATTAGTAATGACAACAAAAGAAATGAGAGGCACAAATTTCATTAGGTTTGAAATCACGACAACAATGAAAAAAAATTACAACAAAAAGATCGGATTTGGTTATTTCGGATCTTTTTCCTTTGGCATGAGCCCATTTAAAATAGTCTTGATCTTCTTGAGGTCTTTATGATCTTCATCAGCTTGCTTCTCTAAGACAACTATTCTTTCAGATTGAGCTTCAATTTTTTCTTCCTGGGCTTTCAGCTTTTCTTCCTGAGCTTTGATCTTTTCTTCCTGAGCCTTCATCCTTTCTTCAAAATCAATCCGATGATCCCTTTCAAACTTCTAGTTTTGAGAAACGGAATTCACCTTCCCATTCAGATCTCTCGCTTCTTGAATCCGGAAGTTCTTTTCTGCGGTGAACTTCTGTTCAAAAGATGCAGTTAACTCATTTATCTTCTTGTCCTCGGTTTCAAAAGAATCTTTAACATTATCGTGAAAGTCGTCGAACAACCTCATCTCTTCCACAGTCTTCTTCGACCAGTTTGTCATCCTCTTTCAAGATTTTCTATGAGCTTCGTAGCCAACGAAAAACGTTTTGAACTGAGCCTCTATTTCAACACACTTATCCATAACCATAGATATAGAGTCAGTTTTCTGATTTAAAGCATGTTGGAGCATCTGGCATCTTGAATCAATACTAGAGAAGGTCGGAATGGTTCCCACCAACTTCTTCAAAGACTGAACAAAAATGTCATGCCCCACTGAAGATGACTCAGAATCTGAAACTTTTCTTGGAGAAATTTCTTCTTCAACAAGTTCAAGATTTATCTTTGAAGAGATACCAACTTCATTCCTCTTCTTCACTTCTGAGCTCGGAGTATCAACAAGAATTTGCTTTCCCTTGCCTTTTTCTGGAATTGAATCCTGTTCTAGAGTTCTCTTCTCACTATCAGAAACTTGAACAACATTATCTTCTTCATCAGCGACTTCTTGAACATGAACCCATGCGATTTCCTTTTGAGAAACATCTAGTAAAAGATGTTCTTCTTCTCTATGATAAGAAACTTCTTCTTCCCCTTTCTCTTCTTCTATTGCTGGAGTAACTAGCTTCGAAGATTCTGCTTCAGAAGTTCGGAGTGATAAGTGTTCCGAAGGTGTCCCCTTGAAATTATCTACTTGTTTCAGCACATATCTGGTTTCACCACATCCTTCAGCACCCTCTTCTACTTGTTCCACTTGCTCAACATGTTATACTTCCTCAGTATTCTTAGCAACAGCTTCTTTCGGAGCAACAAAATTTCTTCCGGGAGTCTCAGGTAGAGATTTCAAGGAGAAAGATCTCGGAACTGGAATAGTTGCTGAAACCATTTCATTGAATTTCAACAAGGCCTGAGCTACCTTAGCCTCAGACATCTTCTTCATGAGCTTCTTTTTCTTTGCTTGTTTTTCAAGATCATGAGCAGTTTTCTACTTCAAGGCCTTAGCCTCCGCAGGGTCCAATCCGAACTGCGGATCCCCTTATTTCCTTTTCTCTTTATCAACTCTCCACTTTGTAACAACTTCATCAGGATAGGTTTTCTTCTTCTTAGGCTTTGGAGGTGTGGAATGGACTTCCTTAGACTTAGGATTCTCTGCTTGTACTTCCACTTATTTCAGCTTTCTCTTCCTTAATGTCTTAGACGATTCCGATTCAGCAGCCTTCGGAGCCGCTTCTTCTTGATTTGGAAAATCGAAGAACTCACTAGTTTCCTTGTTGAAAGCCACATCCATCCTCTTAAGAGAACCATCGCTGACCAGCATGATCTTGCAAACTCTTGGCTTAGATTTGCAAGCCTCCATGAAAGACTCAAGGCACCAAACAATTAACTTGGAGAGGATTGCTGGATACATAATAATCTGATCTCTCAGATTTCCTTTCTTCAAATTTTCAATAGTAAGAAGAATGTGCTTCATCAAGTTAAACTTCCTTAGATTTATCAGGAAATCTAATATATAGATCTCACTTTTCTTCAAGCTATATTTTTCACCATTCCTCGGTACGATAAGTCCTTGCACCCATAACTCCAGAATCCAGAAATATGTAGATAAACATGCAATCTTTGGAGCCTTATCATCAGCCAGTCCGAGAGTTTCTAAGGCTTTTTCCTTGTCAAATCTACCATTAGAGTCCGGAAACACATGCGAAATAAATTCGGCTTCTCCTTCATAAGACAGTCCTACCAAGCTTGCAGCCTTGGTGTGAGAAAGCTATAAGTCTTGCCATAAGACTTAAAAGAGAACTTCTCCCTATTATCTTCCTTAAAGAAAGAAACTGATTCATAGAACTCGACAAGTAAGTCTGAATATACTTCATCTTGGTTCCCGGTTTTTGACACCGCAACATCTTCCCAGCCATTCAACTTAATGTTCTCTGAAATAAGGGAATCATAGTTGTTGAAGAAATCAGGATGGACTAACCTTTCTCTGTAAACTAACCATTTCGAAATAGGCTTAGTGGATGACATTTCTTGAGATGCTAACTCCGCAGACATTCGGATCTGTAATCCTCTGAGAAGTTCGGAACATAGAAAACTGAAGTTTGGTACGGCCTTAAATCAGAGAGGCAGAGATTCGAGATGCGAGAGCTTGAGATCGATGTAGGACGTGTAATTGGGTCCCCTTTATATAGGAAACGAGATGACGATTCACCTTCCACAGTTGATCTAACGGTTGGAATAAGCTGAGATCAGATCTGACGGTTGAAAACTTGAATCCGATCATTTTTAGGTTTTTATTTAAACAATGAATTAGGAAAACTATAATCCGAAAACATAGTACAAGAAAATTCCAGCAAGTAAAATATGACTACGAAAACTTGAGTAAGGAAATAATGCCTTTCAGATTGGATTAGGAGGATTATTCTTAATGGATAATATAAAAAGATTATTACAAAAAAAAATTATTATGAAAAGACAAAGTTCTCAAAAGTTTACTACGAAAAACAATCTCACTACAAAAAAATCAGTACGAAAAAGTCAATATGAAAAACACATTACGGGTAAAAAATTGGTACAAAAATCTGATTATGAAACTGCCAGTACGTAAATTATCATTCCAGAAATTTTTAATACGAATACATCCATTCCAGAAGTATTTTGTACGAGAATGTCCAATATGAAAATTTGTAGTTCCGTAAATTCCATTCCGGAAATATTATTTCCGAAATGTTTGAAAACAAACTATAAAAAAATTTGTTAAACCGACAAGCAAATGTACTCCCCCTATGAAAAGGAGTTTATTACTATAAGGAGACTTTTTCAACAGAAATTTAATTAAGAAGGATTACCTTACGGTTATCATTCCTAACTTCTGTTTAATTTATTCAAATCTATCAGAAGGCAAATCTTGGCAAGGTAAATCTTGGCTTCTAAGATCATCTATGTTTAAGGTGTAAACATTCTCTTGCATGTTGGCTGAGAGAATAAATTCTTCCTTGGAATTGTGTACTAAACACTTATCATTCCTAAAATTCACAAGGTAACCTTCATCACATAACTGACTTATGCTAATGAGGTTGTGCTTAAGACCCTTAACAAAAAGAACATTTGAAATCAAGGTTTTACCAAGAAAAACAGTATTACCAATACCAACAATCTCTCCCTTATCATTGTCTCCGAAAGTTACCTTTCCTCCTTTCGTTTCGATAATCTTTTCAAAAAAGCTTTTGTTACCGGTCATGTGCCAGGAACATCCACTATCCATGTACCATGTATTGTTGCTGGTAATTTCTTTATTATCCTGAAATCAAGAAGAAAATTAGACTTTCAGAATCCAAACTTGTTTGGATCTGAGATTTCCAGACAATAAAATTTTAGGTATCCACATCTTCTTAGAAAAGTAAGCATTGTGAAATCCTAGAGATTGGATTTTGTTTAAGGAACAATTATTTGCCCAGTGACCACCACATTGACACTTGGTACAAAATGGGGCACTTTGAGGAACAAAATAATTGTTACTGAAAATAGTTTTTGCTTAGGTATAACTAAATCCGGATTTATTTCTTAAAGGTCATATTTGGGAATACATCTTATAAAAATTTTCCTTATCATGGGTAATGTTTGATAAACACATCTTTATGGAAAAAAATTCGGACTTGAGTTTTACAACTAAGTTTTTATCCTCAAAATCATTATTTTTAGAACTAGAGTTAGGCTCGAAAACATTTTTCTTAGAAATTAATTTTTCTAACTCTTTAGAAAGTTTTTTCTTCTCAGAACTTACTTCCTCAAGATTTTTTGAAATATTTTCAAAATCACTATTTTTCCTATCAAGATATTTAGAAAGATCTGATATCTCTTTTGTAAGAATAGAATTCCTAGAGTTTGCCTTATCAAGTTTCATATTGAGTTTGGAATTCTCAATCTCAAGAAGTTTAGCAAACCTAGAGACTTCTTCATTAGTAGGTAAAGTATTTTCCTCATCAGAAGACGATTCTTCATTAGAAGAGTTATAATACTTACTATCATTAGAATTTGAAGAAACATTGGTCAAAGATTCAGCATTTCGTACCTTAGCCATAAGATAATAATTATCAATAGGTAATCTGGCTATAAGGCCAAGGTTCTTCTGTCCTGAAGATTCATAATCAGAAGATTCCTCTGAAGAGTCACCACCACTGGCACTCCAGGTGTCATTAGCTTTCAGAACATTCCTAGAATTAGCTTTATAATAATTATTTATGTTCCTGTCTGAATTCCTTTCCTTCCTTTCTTTCTTTTTGAGCATAGGGCAATCTGGTCTTATATGTCCAGCTCTTTTACATTCATAACAAGTAACTTCTCCATCTTTCTTATCTTTCGTTTCCTTTTTCTTATACGTAGATTGAAAATTTCTCTGTCCAGCTATCTTGTTCATCATTCAAGCAAGATTTGCTAATTCATTTTCTGAGACTTCACTCTCACTAGATTCGGATTGGAAAATAACTTTCTTAGACTTGGATCTGGTTACTCTCTTAGGAGTCTTAGATTCCATCTGATTTGAAGTTGTAGTAAAAGCAACAGTACCATTTCCATTCTTCTTCTTGATGTTGTCTGCATCTCTCTTCATTCTAGTTTCATGTTGTAGAAGAGTTCCAAATAATTCATCTAGAGAAATCTGAGTGACCTTTCTGTTATCATCTATAGCTTTTCTCTTGGATTCCCACTCGTTGGGCATAATGTCAATTATCTTGTCCACAAGAGCTTCATCATCTAAATCTTTTTCTCCCATAGATTGTAGACTGTTGACAATAGTCATAAATCTTTTTTGAACTTTACAGATAGGTTCTCTATAAGTAAAATTGAAACCATGATATTCAGCTCTAAGCATATCTCTTATAGTCTCAATCACCTTAGAAGTTCCAAAGTGTGTAACTTCTAACTTCTTCCATATACAGTTAGCTGCTTCACAAGATGAAATTTGGCTATATATATTTCTGGTCATTGAAAATAGTAAAGTATTGCGTACCTTATAGTTGATTTGATATTCTTGCTTTTCCTGGTTAGTAAAAGTTCTGACTTCCTTGTTAGGAATTTTATAATCACCAGTAAGCATAACAAAGTTTTCTACTCCAGTATTGATAACAAAAGTCTTCATACGATCTCTCCAGTATTCATAGTCATTACCATCAAAGATAGGTGGTCTTCTAGGATTTAGATTATCAATTGATCCAACATTAATTCCCTCCATACTTATAATAACTTTGCACACAAACTTGTTAGTAGCAAAAGTTCGTAATAACAAAGATCGGAATGAGAAATGTTCGGAATGGGAAAATTCGTAATAAGATAGTTCGGAATAATAAAATGAGAAAGAAAAACTTGTATGCGGGTACAAGTATTTCAGAGACCTGCTCTAATACCAAATGTAATATTGGTATTGAGATAGAGGTTTCCATCCTCTAATACCAATTGTAGGATCGAAATAGTGTTGAAGATGCTCAATATACAAGAGGGGGGGGGGGGTTAATTGTATACTTAAAAAATTCCTTTGGAACCTTTAAAGTTAGTTAAGAATAACTATGTTTTCCTTAAGAAAAGGAAACGGATAAGTTTAACAAAGTTAAACTAAACAAATTGACAACACCTCTAACACCGAATGCAAACTAGGAAAGAGATTCCGATTGAGGGTTTCGGAAATATGGTTCCGAAAATTGAAACTTAACAAAAGGTTACAATATGAGATTCTACCTTAAAGCGTACAGAATCTAAATAAAACAGAGTACAAGTAAGGAAGTATAAGAAAGTTATACTTTCCTTATATTACAAAATGTAGCGGAATATAAACAAGTAGTAAAACTACAAGTAACAAGATATAAGTCTTTTAACCCAAAGAGAAGGGTATCCAACAACCTTGGATAAAGGACACTTGATTTATAATTTCAAGCAAGTCTGTCTTACCCACACCATGGTAAGCCCTTGATACGAAGATCAGAGTCTATGTCTTGCTATCCCCACAACCCCTCAACTTTAAGGTAGTTGGCAACCTCTGTCTTCCTCAGCAAGGTAGCCCTCGAACTTCAAGGTAGTCAGCACCTATGACTTCTTATCCCTGGAAGCCCCCGAATGTAATCACCAACATTCGGAGTCGCACGACGATTTGAGAGTTAATAATAGACTCTCTCTCTAGAAATCACTTCAAGCAAATTAGTCAGCCTTTCAGCACTTTCTTCAGCTATCAGCCTCGAACTCTTTCAAATAGGCTCCTATTTATAGGTAAGGTCGGCTCCTACCCCAACGGTAATATTTTCCTTAAAGATCGGATGGACCTTTACATGTGTCACTTAGACAACGGTTAGTTTATATCAAAACAGACGACATCGTTTTATAATGAAACAAGTGTAACAGAATGTACGACATTGTTTTGAAATCTAACATAAAAGTTCGGAATGAAAACTTTGGAGTGATGGTTCGGAGTGTAAGGAACAATAATAAAGAGTAGACAAATCTTAGAAGTGTAAGCAATATAAAAGTTTGGAGTCTAACAAAGATATTTTTCGGAGTCTGAATTAATTCAGAGTGTATAAAACAAAGATACTCAAATTCTGTTTAATAGGTGAATTAGGAATGAGAATTCGGAATAGGAATTCGTCATCAGAAATCGTAATGAGAATTCATCATTAGGATTCGTAATGAGAATTCTTCATCAGAAGTCGTAATGAGAATTCATCATCAGAATTCGTAATGAGAATTCATCATCAGGATTTGTAATGAGAATTCGTCATCAGAATTCGTAATAAGAATTCATCATCAGAATTCGTAATGAGATTTCTTCATCAGAATTCGTAATGGGAAATCAGAATGAGATTTATTCATTATAATTCGTAATGAGAATTCTTCATTGGAATTCGTATCCTGAATCTAGAATAGAACTTAGTCAGAGTTCATATCTGGAATTCGGAATGAAACTTCCTTGTAGTTCTTATCCAGAATCCGAATCCTAAAACAAAATGCTTTATATCAAAGTTTCAACGATTCCGAGAAAATGAATGAATCTGAATCTCATACTTAAGAAAAATATGGATAAAAATATGATAAGGATAATTTTTCTTATAAAAGCGATGTTCCTTAAGAAAGCAATTTTCCTTATAAAAGCAATTTTCCTTAAGAAAGCAATTTTTCTTATAAAAGCAATTTTCTTTAAGAAAGCAATTTTTCTAAAGATAAGGTGTTTGTGATTTTCAAAACAAGAAGTAATGGAAAAGTCATAAGGAAAACCTTATTGACTCAACATGTTGCTTCATGCAGGACCAAGAGACTAATTAATCACTGAAGAAATGACGAGTTCTAGATGTACTCTTTCTCTCCATTCTACATCCACCAAATTCAGCATCCAAAATTGTTTTTAAAACAAAATCATTTCCAGAAGTATACAATAATACTAGATCCATGGTTCCCTTTATGTAGCAAAAAATTATTTTTACCACCTTTATGTGAGATTCCTTAGGATTGGATTGATATATCGCATATAAACGTACTGAAAACATCAAGTATGGTCGACTAGATATCATGTATATTAGGTTTCCTATCATACCTCTAAAAGAGGATTGATCTACTTTTTTTCTAGCTTCTTCAACCTCTAATGATTTTGAGGTACCTATGGGAGTACTTATACACTTACTATTTCCATATCCATACTTTTTAAGAAGATATTTACTATAATTATGTTGAGATATACAGGTTCCATCTGGTTTTTGTGAAATTCGAAAACCAAGGAAAAATGTTAACTCACCCATCATACTCATTTCAAACTTAGATTTCATTAGACTTGTAAAAGAATCAGATAATGATTGCTGAGTTGAACCAAATATGATGTCATCAACATAAATTTGAATAATAAAAACATTTTTCTTGTCTTTCATTATAGAAATTGTTGGATTTTCATTTCCCATAACATAGTTATTTTGAAGCAAAAATCATGTAAGTCTATCATAGAAGGTTCGTGGGGCTTGTTTATCTCCATACAAAACTTTGTTAAGTCTAAAAACATGATCATGATGTTTTGTGTCTTCAAATCCAAGTGGTTGTTCAACAAATACTTCCTCTTGAAGATAAAAATTAAGGAAAGAACAATTCACATCCATTTGAAAATGTTTAAAATTGAAGAATGCTGCAAAGGAATGTAAGATACTAATAGATTCAAGTCTAGCTACAGGAGCATAGGTTTCTTCATAGTCTATTCCCTCATGTTGATTATAACCTTTATCAACTAGTCTAGCTTTATTTCATACAATGACTCAATTTTCATCACATTTTTTTTCTGAAGACCCATTTTACTCCAATAATAGAAGTTTCCTTAGGTATTCCAACAAAGGCCTAGACTTTATTCCATTCAAATTCATTTAGTTCATCTTGCATGGCATTGATCCAATCATCATCACCTTCAGCTTCATCAGTTCTCTTTGGTTCTAATTGGGAATGGAATGCCAGATGATATTCTTCATTTCTCAAGGAACTTCTAGTCCTTATAGGTTGATTTACATCACCAATGATACTATCACTGGGATTATTCTTAAGAAACACCTGATTTGGGTTTTTTAAAACCTATTCATCAACATAGGGTAGAAAGTCTTCTCGGGTAAATGATTCAAAAATATCTTCTTGTTCATTTTACTTATCAGAAGGATCTTCTATCAAAGGTTAATAATCCGTTTTTGAAAACAAATATGAGGATATAGGTTGGGATGGTTTAAAAACAGAAGGATAATATTCATCAAATTTTACATGCATTGTTTCCTCAACAATACAAGTGTTTTTATTGAAATCTCTATAAGCCTTATAAGTTGTGGAGTAGCCTAAGAAAATTCCTTCATTAGATTTTGGTGCAAATTTGTGTAGATTGACTATAGTATTTGTGATGAATACCTTTCATCCAAAAACCTTTAAATAGGAAAGTATAGGTTTTCTACCATTCCATAACTCATAAGGAGTTTTATTAAGAAATTGTCTAATCAAAACTCAATTTATAATATAACAAGGATTACTTACAACTTCATCCCAGAAATGTCTAGCAATAGAATATTCATTCAACATGGTTCTAGTTATCTCTTGAAGAATTTTATTTCCTCTTTCAATTAAACCTTATTTTTGACGAGTTCTAGGTACTGAAAAGTTGTGAGTAATACCCTTTCTACTAAAAAAAGTATCAAAATCAGAATTTTGAAATTCTCCTCTATGATCACAATGAATAGTTTTCAGTGGAACATTTTTCTCATTTTTATCATGGGCTGTAAAAATTTTGAAATAATAAAAAGCTTCAGAATTCTTTTCTAGAAAATATACCCATGTAAATATAGTGTAATAATCAACTAAAACGAACACATAGTATTTGCCTCTAATGCTTCCAGTTTGTGTTGAACCAAAAAGTTCCATGTGCACTAAATATAATGCATCAGTTGTTGAGACTTCACCAATTGATTTAAAAATATATTTATGTTTTTTTCCATATTGATAAGGATAAAAAACTCTAGAAGAATCAATTCTAACCTCCGATAGATCCTTAACTAGTTTCTTCATAGGCAGATTACATAAGTTCCTAAGGTTACAGCGACCAAATCATCTATTCCATAACCATGAATTACCTTCCACTACACTAAGGAAAGGTACGTCTTGGCTCCTAAGGTCTTATAAGTTTAATGTGTAAACATTCTCATTCCTATTGGCAGAGAGAATAAAATCTTCCTTGGAATTGTGAACTAGGCATTTATCATTCCTAAAATTCACAAGGTAACCTTCATAACATAATTGAATTATACTAATGAGGTTGTGCTTAAGACCCTTCAAAAATAAAGCATTTGAAATCAATGTTTTACCAAGAAGAACAATATTACCTGTACCAACAATTTTCCCTGAGCATTATCTCAAAACGTTACCATTCCTCCTTTCGTCTTGATAATCTATTCAAAATAGATTTTCTTACCAGTCATGTTCCAGGAACATCCACTATCCATGTACTATGTATTGTTGTTGGCACTTCCTTTATCTTCCTGAAATCAAGAAATTAATTAATCTTTCAGAATCCAAACTTATTTGGATCCGAGATTTCTAGATAACAAAATTTTGGGCACCCATATCTTCTTAGAAAAGTAAGATTTATAAAAACAGAGAGATTGGGTTTTGTTTAAAGAGCAATTCGTTTCCCAGTGACCACCACATTGACACTTGGTAAAAAATTGAGTGATTTGTGGAACAAAGAAGTTGTTACTAAAAGTTGGCTTTTCATGGGTATAACCAAATACAGATTTGTTTTTTAAAGGTAGTATCAGTGAATAAATTTTATCAAAGTTTTCATTAGCATGGGTAAACATTGATAAATACTTCATTAAGGAATAAATTTAGGACATGGGCTTTATAATCATGTTTTTATCTTCAAAATAATTATATTTAGAACTAGAGCTAGGTTCTAAAACACTTTTCTTATAAATTACTTTTTCTAACACTTTAAAAAAAATTCTTCTCAGAACTTACTTCCTCAAGACTTTTTGAAATAATTATAAAATCACATTTTCCCAATTTAGATCTTTAGAAAGATCTGATATTTCTTTTATAAGTACAGTATTCCTAGAGTTTTTCTTATCATGTTTTTTATGGAGTTTGGAATTCTCAATCTCAAATAGTTCAGAAAACCTAGAATCTTCTCCATAGGTAGATGAAGTATTTTCGTCATCAGAAGAGGATTTTTCATCTGAAGAGTTATAATATTTTTTTATTATTAGAATTTAATGAAACATTGGTCAATGATTCAACATTGTTTACCTTAGCCATGAAGCAATGATTTTTAATAGGTAATCTAGCTATAAGACCAAGATTATTATGTCCGGAAGATTCATAATCAAAAGATTCATCTGAAGAGTCACCACCATTGGCACTCCATGTGTCATTAGCTTTTAGAACATTCTTAGTATTGGCTTTATAATACTTCTTTCTATTCCTTTCAGAATTCCTTTCTTTTCTTTCCTTCTTTTTGAGCAAAGGGTAATCCGGTCTAATATGTCTAGCTATCTTCCATTCATAACAAGTAACTTTTACATATTTCCTATCTTTATTTTCCTTTTTCTTATACATAGATTAGAAATTTCACTGTCCAGCTATCTTGTTCATTCTTCGAGCATGATTTTCTAACTCATTTTGTGAGACTTCAATTTCACTAGAATCAGATTGGATAATATCATTCTTATACATGGATCTGGTTACTCTCTCATGAGTCTTATATTTCAAATGATTTTATTTTGTTGTATAGGAAACAGTACCATTTCCATTCTTCTATTGGATGTTGTCAGCATCTCTCTTCATTCTTGTTTCATGTTGGATAAGAGTTCCAAAAATTTCATCTAACGAAATTTGAGTAACCTTCATGTTATCATAAATAGATGTTCTTTTTTATTCCCACTCATTTTTCATAATATCAATTATCTTATCCACAAGGGATTCATCATCTAACCCTTTCTCTCCCATATACTAAAGACTATTCACTATAGACATAAATCTCGGTTGAACTTTACATGTTTGTTCTCCATATGGAAAATTGAATCCATGATATTCAACTCTAAGCATTTTTCTCCTAGTTTCAATCACTTTGGATGTACCAAAATGTGTAATCTCTAACTTCTTACAGATACAATTAGCTACTTCAAAAGAAGATATTTGCCAATATATATTTCTAGTCATTTAACATAGTAAAGTATTGTGTACCTTATAATTGAGTTGATATTATTCCTTTTCCTAGTTATTGAAAGTTCTTACTTCCTTATCAGTTATTTATTAATCACTCGTTTGCATAATGAAATTTTCCACTCTAGTATTGATAAAGAAAGTCTTCATACGACCACTATAGTACTCATAATCATTACCATAAAAAATTGGTGGTCATGTAGGGTTTAGATAGTCAATAGATCCAACGTTGACTCCTTCCATCTCTAAGAAAAGATTTGGAAACCAAACTTGTTTGTAGGAAAAGTTCATAACCACAAAGTTCGGAATGAACAATTTGGAATGAAAAAGTTTGGAATGAAACTGTCATTCTAAGTAAGGATGAAGAACAGTGGAAAAATGAGAATGAAAAACATATATGTGAGTATAAGTATTTCAGAGACCTCCTTTAATACCAATTGTAGGATCGAAATAGTGATGTAGATTCTCGATATAAAAGAGGGGTGGTGAAAACTAAGAAAATTCACAATACCTATAATCAAAAATTGTATTCTTGGAACCAAATATTACAATATGAGATTCTACCTTAAAGAGTATAGAATATAAACTGATCAGAGTACAAGTGTAAGAAAATATAAGAGAAGTGTACTATCATTACAAAACAAAATTACAGCGGAAAACACAACTAGTAAAAACTATAAGTAACAAGGTATAAGCCTTTTAACCCAAATAGAAGGGTATCCAACAACCTTGGATAATGGTCCCTTGATTTATACTTTCAAGCAACTATGTCTTACCCACAAAAGGGTAATCCCTTGATAGAAAGATCGGAGTTTCTGTCTTGCTATCCCCACAATCCCTCAACTTCAAGGTAGTTGGAACCTTTGTCTTCCTCAGCAAGGAAGACCTTGAACTTCAAGGTAGTCAGCACCTCTTTCATCCTATTCTCGGAAACCCTCGAATGTAATCACCAAAATTCGGAGTCGCACGATGAAATCTGAACGAGCGGTTCAGTACACACAAAGCATGAAAATCTTCTCTCTCTAGAAATTACCTTAACAACGTGTGGTCTCGAGAGTGATCAACTTCTTTTCGAGATCTGTCAAAAGAGCTCCTATTTATAGGAAAATTTCCAATGGTCAGCTCCCTCCTCCAACAGTCATATTTTCCTGGAATATCGGAGGGACATGTACATGTGTCACTAAACCAATGGTTATTTAGAAACATAATGGATGACATCATTTTATAACAAAACATGTGTAACTGAAATCAAGAAAGCGTTTTAAAATGAAACAAGTGTAAGCATAAGTAAAACTAGAATCCAAAATGTATGTAAATAAAAGTTTGGAGTCTAATCAAAATGGAATTTAGAGTCTAATAAAAAGATGTTCAGATTCTGTTTTATAGGAATTCAAAACCTGATGTCTGTAGAAGTCTGGAGTCTGAATTTATAAGGAAATTTGGAGTCTGGATTCATCAGAGTTCAGAATCTGAACATGCAGAGTTCGATGTCAAACTAGTAAAAGTTTGGAGTCGATCTTCATAATCGTTCGGAGTTGAACTCCTGAATGTTCGGAGTTGAACTTCATGAGAGTTCGGAGTCAAAATTCGTAAAATTTTGGCGTCGAACTTCATAAGAGTTTGGAGTTGAACTCATGAATGTTCAGAGTCTAATTTCATAAGAGTTTGGAGTCGAACTCATGAAATTTTGGAGTCAAACTTCATAAGAGTTCGGAGTCGAACTCATGAAATTTTAGAGTCAAACTTCATAAAATTTCAGAGTCAAACTCATGAATGTTCGGTGTCGAACTTCATAAGAGTTCGGAGTCGAACTAATGAAAGTTTGGAGTCAATATTCATAATACTTCGGAGTCAAACTCAGCAATGTTCATAGTCAAACTTCATAAGAGTTAGGAGTCTAACTCATAAAAGTTCATATCCAGAATTTGGAGTGGAACATCATTACAGTTCTCATCCAGAATTCGGAGTGGAACTTTTTTACAATTCACATCCAGAATTCGGATCCTAAAAATACAATACTCCACTTCTTGACATTATATGATTCCATGATTTTGAGTATGAATCTCGTTTTTGTACTTAATAAAAATATTGATATGTATAAGGAAATCTAGGTTAGGGTAAATTTACTTAAAGAAGAAAATTTTCCTTATGGTGGTAAAATATTGATTTTCTTATGTATAAGGTGTTTCTATTTTTCAAAACAAGAAGGAATGGAAAAGTCATAAGGAAAACCTTATTGACTCAACATATTTACTCATGAATATCCCTGTAATTGAGGAATAGAGAGTTAGTAATACAATATTAAATTTGGTGAAAATACCAAAACCCTATAGAAGAGATGCGAATGATGAAGAGTATGAATGATGGTGTATTTATAGAGAAATATTATTATCCAACTATATTATTATCAACTATTATGGTTGGATATTATTATAATCGTACATTAATTAAATAATTCATAACTATTTGTTGTAGTTACATAGAAGGAATTAAGTGACCATAGAAAATAATTTATAAATTGTAAATAACTTTTTTTTTCATTTAAATTCATTATAATAGTATTTTTAATTGGAAACACAAATCAATGAAGTATTATGTAATTTTTTAAATTGTTGAAAATTTTAATTTTCTATAAACATTATTAATTTGCATTAAGAAATAAGTTTATTTTAAGGATAATTTTCTAATATTTTGTATTTTTTTAATAAAATAAAATTTAGTTTTTGATTCATTATATATAAATTATATATGAGTAAAATTATAGAAAAATTTTAAATACATTATTTGTGTGTTAAAATTTGAAAATACAGTTTTTAAAAAATAGTAAAACTCATAGAAAAATAATCTTAATATTATCATGCTTTAAATTTTATTTACACTTAATCATGATTTATTTTTATTTATGTATAAAAGAAATAAATAATTTTTTACACTTAGAAAAATATTTCATTCATTTAATAGAAATGTGATTTTACCTTTTCTAAAAATTACTATTTTTAAGACTTATACATGTATCAAATTAGAAATTATTTTTAATATTTTTATAAATTGAATATTTTAATATTTATTTAATAATTTTATTTATATGGTCTAATTAATGAAATTGGTAATTTTTTTCCTTAGTCGCAAAAAAGATACCATGGTAAAAAAACCCACATCAGTATTTTCAGAAGCTAAAAATAAAAGGTAAAAACATACTCCAACAAAAAATGACGGCAATAAATGGGTTTTTAAGGTTTTTGATGTCCATAATCATTAGTTCCAACATTATTTATCAAAAAAATTCATTATCATTCCTAAAACAGAAGTGGTAATATTTTAATAGAAAATAACCATTATTTAGTAACATAATCCCATCCTTCCTCAAGAATAAATACCCCCATTTCATCCTCATAAACAACATAAAATCATTTCAGCATTATTTCATTCTAATTTTACCTCTATTGAATCACTCTATAGTGGTATCAACCTCATATGGAGTCATTCCCTATCATTAATGTGCTACCTCTAAAGGTTAGGGATAATCTCCCTCTTCTTTTTTTGAAATAACCATCATTATATAATTCCATTAATATTAAAAATACTATAGATGAAATTTAATTCTCCACATACCTCATATAGCCCTTATGATATCTGTGTCAATAGATACCCCAATAAATCTCATTTATCCAACCCATTATTCATTATGTTGGCCTATAGTGCTGTTGGAAATATGTTTTGATTTCTTTAAGTCTTATATATTATTTATGGAGAATCATTATCTTATTCCTTTTAATTAAAAAATTTTCATCAAGGATTATGTTCTTATATATCGCTAATACTTCTGTAGTTATGTTCTAGTGATGTTATATCACTTTTAATATCATTTAAAAACCCATGATCCTCTATTTACTCTTGATATGTTGTCAAAAATATCTAACGAGTTTCCAGGGAAACAATTATGAAGTGATTATTTGTACCCTTGTCTACTCAAGGCTGTTCACTAATATCTATCATTACATATATGATTTTTTATAACCTTTTATCTAACCTTTTCCCTCAATCGTGGGGTTAAAAGTGATGAAATATATTCTTACGTTATCAATGTGGAAGACTTATGCATGCACATTATATGATTATTAAGGGTGCACCCATATAATGCTCCAATGCATTGGGTATTATTTTCATGTCATGATATCTCTTGTATGGTTCCTGGGAAGTTATTTATATGAAATTATATTATTATCTAATTTTTTACATTGAAAAATTACTATGATGTCATGTTTAATTTTTTTCCCACATTCCCCTATTGACTTTATATAATCATGTTATACCATGAATCATTGTTGAAGATTATGATTCTCATATTATTTTATGTATATTTGATAAGTCCATTTACTAAAATGCTACACATATAGATTTTTATATTTTAATCCCTTACTAGGCATTTTATCTCACCCCTTTTTTTATATATAGCACTAGGCTATCCAATGTTTCTTTAAAAGAGTAGTGGAATATTAGAAGCATTATAAGGGTGTTTTTTTTTTAAATTATTATGTGATGTAAATATTGATATTCTATTTAATTTTTTTCCATGGACACTGGGATTATCGATCATCCAGGTTTTATTATGTGGTAATTTTTGTAATTAATCATGAATTAATGTTTAATAAATACATGGGTAGTCATCTTATTCCTCACCCTATGGTTGGATGTGAAATATGAAAGCATCATTAAGGTAAAGTAACCTTATTCTCACAAATTTATAAGTTATTTTTTGGTATTTAATTATTTATAAATCAGTTGGAAAAATAATAATTGTTTACATAGTAATTTAGATAAATTATAAATTATATAATTTATATCTATGGTTCGATATATCATAATTTAACATCATCATTATTGTTGATGGGGATATTATTCCATGTGGTGGAATGGATATGGGAAATATATATTGGGATCCTTGTTTTTGTTTTTGATGATACATTTTGAGACCCTCACTACAACATATTTCACTTTTTCTAGCTGGGGAACATATATTTGTAAAATCACATTTTCTATTGGAAAAATGTTTTACCGACAAGTATGTCTCTATCACTAAATATTTTGTAAAAACACTATCACTAAATGTTATTATAACATATAAAATGGTTCTGTTCCAATTATACTAATAAAAACGGATAATATATATATATGGTAAAATTTGTTAAAAAATAGATTAACACAACTAGTATATCTTTTGGTAATATTAGTAACATTTATAAACAATGTCAACAATTAATATCTCATTTTAAATTATATTTTAAATGTTGGTATTCAAAAGTTTTGTTAAAAATATATATGGAATTTATTAATATAATTATATATCATATATTATCATATTTATTAAATATAATCTATAGTAGCATTTATTATATAATAATTATAAAATTTAATTATACTAAACACTAAAATGATGAAATTTTATTTAATAATCAAATATAATTTAAATACTTGTTCAAACATCATGAATATGAAAGATGTTATAAGAAACATAGTGTTATTATTCTTAAACATGATCAATCACTTGTATAATTTATATGGAACTTGATCAAACATAATGAATTTACATGGAACATGATGAAAGTTTATCTACAATCTATTTCTTTGAAATGATAGACATCACTATCAAGGAATTCCAATCATATAACATGATCTATTATCTACTATATTTGATTTTCACATGCACAACTTCACTATCATAACATTGATTTCAATGAACCATCCATCCCTTTTTGAAGATTTATATGTCACATCTCAAATTTGTTAAACACAATATTTTATTGAAGTGTTGAATTATCATCTGAACATGTACATCTTCTTTGTTTGGTAGAAGTGGAACACCTTCATTCCATCTATTCTTGTCCCAATAACTATGCCAACATCACAATTATCCCTATGAAGTAACACCTAACCAAACACCTATCAAACTTCTAAATTGGAAAATACGATTTGAAGATTATTTTATCCAAAGATTTATATATAGAATAATGTTAAACCACATTTTTTTAACTTCTTATAGATCAGTAAATTTAGAAAGTATATTGTTTCTAAAAAAAAATTTTAGTACAAATGTAATCCACTTAAATGAATAGAATAATCCTTGATCCCACTAAATTGTAATAAAATTCATCATATTCATCAAAATACATGATTTTGGACATCAGTATCAGTATTATATTTAAATCATAAGACATTATCAATTTAATATAAGGTATCAATACGTGGAATTTACTTCCAAATAATGAAATAACCCCGAAAATAATTCATTCTTATAGTCTTTTGGGGGTGAAATATTCCCAAAACCATTAAAATATTACCGTTGATATTTATGAAAAAATATTGTATTTTATACCAATAGAAAGTCAATAATGATCCATGATACCATAAAATATCTTCTCTAAATAACACTGCATGAAATAATACATCGATGGGTAAACAAAGTGCACCATTGGTTTTCTAGTCTAGTTATAATCAGGGATAAGTGAGATCTTTTATAGGAGTGATAATGATCACCTTTCACGTGCTAAGAGTAATCTTTGATATTATATAATGAAGTATTATTCAGTATAATAACATACAAGGGATTATCTACAAGTGGTTTATTAGTGGTGAATTTATGACTTTTTCAGGTTGTAGAAATAAACAAATAACAAGTAGTTATATATATACAATATTTTTATTAACACATTTTTAAGACATGTAGAATGTTTATGTATTGAAAAAATATAAGTTGAATCTCCATATAATGATATAATTTTGTTGTTCCAAAATATTATAGGGTAACATGTTGTTAGGACTCTTCTAGGAACTTCAATATGTTAATAGAAAAGGAATCATGCATATAGTTTTTAGAGAACATTATATTATGTTTAAATCATAAATTTTCAATGAAATTATGAGATAATGGTCCTTCATGTGTGGTTTGATCAACTTAATAAGGAATCAATGGACCCTGTATTTTTTCATATCATGCAAATAACAATTAAGTGAATCAATATAACCTTATAAAATTTTTCATTATGAAAAAATGAATAAATTAATAACATCCTAAAAATAAACACTAAACGAGGAAATTTCCATAGATTACCACTCATAGTTTTTCAAAATTTCCTATGTAAAATACAACTTTCACATTTCATCTATATCAAGCAAAAAATATGACCACACATAGATGTATAAAATACGGTAAACAGATAAAATGGATGCAATACACTTGATGAATGTAATCAAGATGTAATGGTATTAAGTATGGTAAGTGGTCAAATTTTTCCTCAATAAAATAATTCTTAATTGAATTTAATACACGTTTTGTATCATCAATCCCTATGAAAATAATCCAACTACAATATATATACTGAATTACCTAATACAAGAAAAAAATAATGTTATATTAAATAATAGGTGGTTTTTTAGGAACGGAGACAGTGATAAACAAGAAATGTTAAAAATTTTACGGAAGCGTCACAAAATTTGAAAATGAAGACAATTAAATTCAATGAAGAAATGAATATTAGGATAGTGGGAAAATTTATTATTTCCAAACCAGATTATTCCAAGCATAAAACCCCCTCCCCAATATGATTTAAAGATTAAATGGTACCAAAAATAAATTCATGACCCATCCAAGGCGCATCAAAATGAATAATAAACAAACTCCCCTTTTAGAGTCCAAGAATCAAACTAAAATAATTATGGGCAATAAAATTCATCCCAAAACAATAAAGGAATGATAAAAACCCAATTAGTCAAGAATCTGGAAGATGTATTATGAGCTTCAGTAAGAACTAGAGGTTTCAAATTCTTATGAATTGTTCATTTGTATTTGATTCACAATATATTGTGAAATCCATATTAGTCTAGGAGGACCAACATCATTTGATCTGGATGAAAATACTTCCCTTCATTGCATTGCGTAAATTGTAATTTATCTAGAAAAAAAACAACTCATGTAGATAATAAAACCTTATTGAATTCCATACCCAAGCTCATTAGAAGACCTCATGGTTAGAAGACCCAAATTGCGACTGATAAACTTTTGTATTAACAGAGATCTTCCTTCCCTAAAAATTACTTCAACACTTAGGGAATATTGACCATTCAGGCTACACATTGAATTGGAGAAATGCTCTTCCTAGATCCATCATGGGAGGGAAATATTTGTGTGTGTTAATTGGTGGAATTTTGTTGTAGCTTTCACTATAGATCATGTAGGATCCCATTATAGTTCATTGTGTAGATCATTGATCTTTTGTTGAATGTCCTTCAAGTACTCAATGGAATATAAAATGATTAAAATATTATCCATCTAACTGATCATTGGTATGATTGATCATAGTATATAAATACTATCAATAAGATTCTCCCAAAAATTCCTCTCCTCCATCAGATTCATGGCCAGGAGCCACTTATTATTCCCCTTCTCACCTCCTTTCATAAATGTAAAGATCACAATCATGCAGGTTCCACCTTTTTTCCCACCCTCCTCCATCTTATAGATCCTGATCATGTCACCAGAATCAAAATTAATCCCTAAACCACCAATTATTTGATCAAACACATTTTCCACATTAATATTCACCTTTCTCACCACAATTTTATCTTGTTATCTACCTTTTTTTAGAACCCAAACCCCCAAAATTGTCCTCATATTTATTATCCAAATTCTTAAAAAATGTTTCCCACATTTGGATGAATGTGGGTTCTTTTCCGAATAGAGGGAACATTTCTAGTGGTATCAAAAAGATAGATCAATTTATCAATATATAAACTCCCACACAAACAGAATATGACTTCTCAAGTCACTAAACATTACTATTTGAAGAAAAATTTTGTGTGTTAAGGTGAGAAGATGATTCTTTCTCAAGAAAAAACAACATGAGTTGAATTATTTGATACAAATTTGGTTTTTTGAGCTCATATCTGCAAAAAAATTCAGGATCAAACTCCCCTAGTTCATCAGAATTATTTGGTGGGCATCCAAGAACTCTGATTCATAAACCATATAAAAGATGACTTCTACTAAAGAGGTTTTAGAGGTGACATTGAGGAGCGATGAGTAGTGGATATGGAAGTAAAGTGAAGAGAACCGTAGGATGAATACCGATGTGGTTATATGGGAACCAGGGGATCTGGTGGAGAGGAGGTAGACATAGTGACAGAGTGGGGGAATCCATACAGTCTTCTAGTAAAATATATAATAACATAAATATGTAATATTTCTAAAGAATATAATAATTTACATAAATTAATAATATATTCTGGAAAATAATTTACAAAATTAAAATTACAAATTACACTTAATAATAATAATTAAAAATATAATAATTATATATGAAAATATAAAATATATTAATTTTATTTAATTAAATAGATATAATATATATATAATATAAAATATATATATCAATATTTGTCATAAAAAATATAACAAACAAATAATATTTTAATATGTAAATACTCATTTGTAACATCCTAATTAATTATGATATAATAAATACTAAATTTTATAAAATCAATATTTTTGTTTTATAAAATAAAAATAATCCAATATGTTAATATCAATTATTGATTACTTATATTTCAATTATATTAACTAATTTCTTATTTATTATAATAATTTAATTATTTATTTTTATTAAATAGAAATATCTTAATGATTTAATTTTTTTTATTAAATGTATTGAAATGTTTATTAAATTAAAAGTATTATAAATTATCAAAAATATTAAAAATTAGAGAAAATTGAAAATTAAAATCACTATATGAGAAATTTTTAATAAAAACAAAAAAACTAAATATTGTCTTTTTTCATAAATATAATAATATATATAAATAATTTTTACATATTGATTGTTTATAGTTATTCCATGGTGTAATGTGATCGATTTCATTGATGTAAAAACAATTGATGGAAATAACTATTATTTATAATAGATTTAACTATTAGTAAAAAAATTGTATTAGTATAATTAAGTAATAGATTTATATGTCGGTAAAAATTCTGGTTTATGAAAAATGATCAATTACAATATATATATATTTTTATAAAAACAAGTATTGTTACTTATAATCAATAGTAATAAAAGATAATATTTATTGGAATTGAAAATTTTTACCAATTTTTATATTATTTATCAATAAATTTCTATTTCTATAATAAATTTTTATGTAGATCCTTGTTCATTTATTGTGTGATCACACACAAAATATAAGACCAATAACATATATTTGAATAATGAATTAGTTTCTCATAGTATCTAGTCTTTTTGATAATACTCATGATAAATAATGATGTTATGAATTTAATTCCCTTATAAAAATTTTTTGATATAGGGATATGTGTTGGTGTGGGTTATTTTTATTGTTGGGTTTTTTATACTATATGAAATTTTACTCATTTATGGAGGTGAGTATCTAAGATGTGTGATGTGTGTGGTTTTGGATAGGTTGTTGGTTTTCATACATATGACCTTGGTTGTTGTGTGATCTGGTGCAAAGATGATGTGATGTTTAGTTGTTTTGTTGTATAGTGGCTATTATTGGAGGGATTTTTGTCATAAGTGCTTCTGGTGCATGGTTTTTTTGGGATGTTTAGTGATCTTTTTTGGTGTGGAGTGAATGTTTTATGGTGGTCGTGGTTATATGATAGGGATTTTGTGCAGTGGGTGTGACATGTGTATTTTTTTAGTGATATTTTTTGGTTGATCTAGTGTTCTAATGATGATAGGTGTGTTTTTATGTCAATACTGTTTGAGTTAGGCCAGTTTTGGGGTGGTTTTTTGTGGTATTTTTTACTTTTTTCCTTGGAATAAATGACTATCAAGAATGAAATGAATAAATAAATGTTTATCTAATGAATTAATAAGATGTGTTGTGTGATTATAATTGTAATGATATAAGAAATAAAATAAGTGGATTGGGTTTTTGAAATTAAAATATTTTTGGGATTATTTGTGGCGTTTTTTTCTGTTGCATATAGTTGTGGAAGTAGTTGTGATGATTAATGTGTGGTATGGTAGTGGTTATGTGTTTAATTATAGTTTATGTTTCTGGATCCCATAGGTTGGGTAATGTGTGTTATCTATATATTAGGTAATATTCTGTTATTTATATTACACCTCTCCTAAGTTGGATTACATTACTATTGCCCAGTGTTTCTGGATACCATGTGTAATTTGAATATCCCAGATAGTGTTGATAATGATGGTTAGATACCACCTCTTCCCAAATTCATATGTAATAGTTATATCCATGATGTATTGGGAAGATATTTGTATTTTTTTAACATGTTCTATTCACTTGTATGTTTTTTTTGATATGATGTAATGTTGTGGTACCTGATGCAATCACTAGATAATATAATGTTCATGGGAGGTACGTGTTGGTATGGATCTATAACCATATTAGATATGTCCTTGATATCACTAGATAGTAGGCCATCTTTAATCCTTGTTAGATCATAGGTATCATCACTACCCCGTTGAGACCACCACTACGTCACATCACCATGATCTTCAATGTAGAATACCATGTTAATGCGATATTTAAATGAAAATCATATTTTAACCATTTAAAACAACATGGAACCTCCTCCAATATACTAAAACACACAGATCTCACATTGGAACGAAATATTAGTATTTGAATCCCTATTTTAATTATATTCCATTTTTATTAATCAAACTAGCACAAAAATGTGGTAAAATCTCTATTAATTATTTTTATATATCTCAATGTCTTATGATAATACACAATGAAAAAATATATATTAAAAAAATTATTATCAAAACATGAAATTTTTATATATACAGAGGTATAATATTTCTTACTAAAAGTATAATTATAAAACCATAGAATATATAAAAATATATATCCTTAATTTTCATGTTAATATTCATCTATGAGATTTTTCTTTTACCATGTTCCCTAGTTGGTTGGGATTGTACTACAATATTGTACAAAAGTTCAATATTAATGATCAATATTCTATTTTTATCTATTATTTTTACCATGTTTATATTTTATAATCCACATATGTTTTCATCTCATTATGTAGATAATAGTTTTAGTAATATTTCACTTTATCCCATGAATATAAGAATGCATGTTTTTCTTATCCATGTTGTGGTGTTGAAAACAATGTCATTTTTTATCCCTATGTTAGATAAATAAATTCATCATTAAATATCTAGACATAATGAATTCATTAACCTTGAATTCAATAACCATGAATATATTCCTCTTAGAACATGATATTCCCATCATTCTAGAAAATTTTTCTTCTTCTAAAAAAATCTCAAGATACCATTAAGAAAATATACAATCATACATAGGAACAAAATTCGTTATTTTCCCCCAATCACTGTCTAATTGATTATTTATGTAGAATAATTTTATTATTTTATATAATCCTATGAATCAATTTTGATTATATAGAATTTATTCATTCCATTACTTTGTCATCATCATTAATTAATATTTATTTAATTCATGACCGTATGATGATTAAATTTAATGTAATATATATATATATAATATAATACAAAGAAAAAATACATAGAAATATATCAAAATAAGTGTCATCTAAAAACTGTGTTACCTAAGAGATTAATGATTTTAGTTCACATATTTGATTAATGTATATAAAAATACAACCTTGAACATGTGAAAATAAGTGGATTCTAAGGACATCTCTAATAAAATTAAATCAATAATCAATAAATTCAAACAAAATTTTCATGAAAATTAATAAATAGTATCAATATTTTATGTTAATAAAATGAGTTACGACATAAAATAACAAAACTAGTGAATGTGATGATTCATATTTTTTTTAAATATTATAAATTATATAATAATAATGTTATAAATGGTATTTTTATATAGTTTATCATGAATATTTGTTTGACTGAAATATCTATTATTATATATATATATAGTTTTGTCAGGACATTAAAAAACATATTAATAAAAAAAAATTAAAAATTAAATAAAACATATGTAAATAAAGAATGTTGATGGATGATTAGGGGAATTAATTTTAATAACCTCATGAATCCAACCATTTACAAAAATATTCAATGGGGAAACAGTACAAAAATGTTCAAATGTGGACTCAATGATATTATAAACACTGTAATAACGTTTAATTTTTTTTAATATATAAATTAATATTTTGATCAACAATTTACAATAATAAATATATAAAACATAATGAAATATAAATAATTTGATACTATAAAATTATTTTTCAAATTAACATGGATGTTTAATGTTTTATTAGATGAAATAATTGAAATTATATATGATATATTTAATGCCTAGTAATTTGAGTAAAATATTTTAAATGAATGATACAGTCTATACATAATTGATATAATTATAGAGGTTTTATATTTTATATTCTCCTCATTCTACAATGTAATTAAGAATTATTTTCAATGACTTTAATGAAATAGAATATGAGATTTTCTAATAAAAATTAATTGATGTTATTACAATATAATATATTTTAATTGAATTATTTAAAATAAAAAATAAAGGCATTGTGGATAATGATTACTCAAAATATGGTTCTTTTTATAAAAAGTGGTTTAATATTTAATCATAATAAATTATTATAATAATTTATCTCAACATTAAATCTTATAAAACACTTATCCAACATATTTACCATGTAAAAAATACAAGAAAATTATGATCTTATATTTTCCAATGTCCCCTCCCCCACATGAAATCGATCTATATTTTTTCATCTATATAATATTTTAATACTAAAAAATATTCTAAAATTTATTTTTCACAAATATAATGGAAAATGGAATGAAATGTAAAGGTATGAAATTTTCTTGTTCCCTTGTTTATATTACATATACCTTAGTTGTAATCATATAAACATAAAAACTCCCATTAATATTATGTAATTTGTTCTATGTTTTTATTTGTACATCCTTTTTCCCATATATAAAAACATATTCAATGTATGAAATTTATAATAATAGTTATTATGTGTATTCTATTTTTATATTATTTGAGGTATTCATTTTTATATAATAATAATTTTTTGAAAGGATACATATTAATTTTATCATTATGTATTGAAAATATTTTTTGATCATATTAGAGTATCTTTATATATTGATACTAATAATAATTGAAATAATGTACTAATGTTAGTTTTTATATCTAGATATTTATGCAACAAGAAGGATTTAAAATTATATACCCTCTAAATTCATTTACATATCCCATTAAATATTATGTATACGTAATTTTCCAATCTATACCAAATCATTTACCTTTCATTGTGTATTAACATGAAATTGAAATTGTGTTATTTATATTATCATATATCATCATAATTTTCCATTCGTTTATTAAATATATAAAATTATTTTAATTATTTATAAGTATCCTTGTTTTTATGGAACTATAATGTTATTTATTTTCTGAATCCTTATTATTGTTGTTTCCATATATGTGTTAATTTTGATCACTAACTTATTTATGTTTATTTACTCCCCATGGGATCCGAATGAATGATTGTATGAAAAAAATAAATTTATGTCATTTTGATAATCAATATATTAACATTAAATTTATATAGAATAGTTATATTAAATTATTTAATGTTTTCAATAAAATATTTTTATCTATGTATATAATTCCTTATATTTTCTTCAAGACTCTAACCAATTTTTCCTTTTGAATGTCCCATAATATTCATGACATAATTACATTAGTATAACCACCATCTTATTTCATAGATAAATGTAATGCACTAATATTGAACTTTTAAAATTTAAATGTTTAATTATTTTATTAATTTAATATATTAATATAAGAAATAAGATTCTTAGACAATTTTAATTATAAAATATTAAAAATCTAAAGTGATGAAATAAAATAAATTGAATTTTAAATTAATTATTTTTATTGGTTGATTCATTAATTAAAAATTTTAAAATATGGTAACACAAGTTTTCCAACTAATAGAATTGGAATTGAGAAAATATCAAATCATTTAAAACAATAATATTTACATGTATTATATTTTTTAATCACTATAATATAATTATGATATAGGAAAAAAATTTCAAAATACAAATGAACAATCATTTATATATATATAATGTATTTTTTTAAGAACCAATTGTTTTTTATAATTTTATGTTATGATAGATTACATAAATTATGTGTGTATAATTTTTTACATGAGTTTATTTAAATTAAAGAGAAATAAATATATTATACTTTTTATGTGTTTTTTATAATGTTAAATTTTTAACATCATAGTGATATTATAATTTATAACTATTATAATTCCATGTATACTAAATTTTAGAATTCCATTACATTTATTTTATCTTGGTGTAATTATCTACATATATCATGTCACTAATCATGATTTGGTGTTGCTAAGAAAAATATTAAAACAATGGAGTGGGTGTTGTTATGATATTTATCTTATAGTCAGAAATAATTTATTATATACATATAATATTATAGGGGTTATAAATTTTTTTGAGCTGGGTGGTCACATGATTTAGTGAAATTAAAAAACGTAAATAACAAATTATTTATTATCATGTGGGGAAATACTTGTGAGTTTCTATTGTAAATAATATTTTGTGTTACATTGATTACCACAGAGAATGATTAAACCAAAAAAAGGATTAATAAATTTACATATTATTTTTTATATTTATATAATCCATATTTACATATAATATAGATTTAATTATTTAAAATTATTCATTATTATATGAAATGAATATTTATTTATAAATTTATTTTTGAATGTTCATATTAATATGAATTTATAGTTCATACAATAACATTATGTTAGATACAAAATCAATTTCCTTATACAAATATTTTATATAAAATTATTTTTTATTTAATAGTTATTTGTTATCATTATTCAGATATAAGGATTATATTTTGGTTAAAACATATGAATTGTGTTCTACAGTACAAAAAAATGTTTTGGAAATTCAGCCATATTTGGTTTTTTCCTAAATATCATTCAAAATGGTATGATTATATATACATTATCAATTGTGATGGGTTTATATAGTGACTATTATAAGTATATATATATTTCACATGAAATAATCATGCTGGTTTAATTAATTCACTATTTTATATGGATCTCATTACATAAACATTTTGTGTAGACTGAATAATGCATATCAATGTATAATGTTTAAACACAATTTGATAATTATTTGGTGTACAATTAATAGAAACACAAACACAATCATGTTGAATGGATACGTCAGGCCCACCAAGGTAAACCCATTCAAATGTCCATTTTACAACATTGATTGTCTTGATGGCCAATTGGGAATAGATCCCATAAAATTGTATGGAGTCCATATTACTATACTAAAGACCATGTGTCATGAATTCAACATTTTCATGTGTCACCATGCATTTTCAATTCCTGAATTTCTACATACATATGCCACACTTCATTCCTACATCCCAATATACATTCATCATCGTTTACATCAATTACTTCTTGTACTTTAAATGTACATGTTCCCATTAGTTGTTGATCATAAAACCTCCAATATATCAAGAACATCAAATGAGTACCTCTAAATTTTTTGTATATACACATAAATATTGTCTAATAAATTATATAACATGGAATAAAAACAAATTTTTATTATACATGTATTTTTATGCCCATTTCTTGATATGTTGAATTTTTTTAACTTGTTCATGTTAAAATGAAGTCACATGGTGATAATAAATATTTATTGATAAATTTAGTAAAATGTATTGTATAAATACTCTAAATTTTTTAATTTATATAAATTTATTGTTTTTAATAGGATTTATAGATGATTTGGTATTAAAACAATAGATGTAATAGTATTGAATGGTTTTTATTCTGGTTTTGTAGTGCACAATTGTTCCATGATGGAGTTTGGTATAGTTCCTGTTGCTAGAAGAGGATGTCCGTCTATTTTGTGGTCACTGCACCCAATTGGTGCACATGGTGGAGAACATTCAGTCTAGGATCTCACCATCATAAAATTGAAATAAATGGAACATCGAACATATGGTATCATCCTAGGAATTGTTACTATGGGGACCTCTATTCCAAAACATGGAATAAGAGCAAACAACATAACATTCTTGAGTGTGTTAAGGATATAAATACTAGGTAATGAGCGCTAAAATATGGTGTTCTTCCAAAATAGATGAGGGAAGAACTACCACAAAATAAAAAACAATATATTCTAGGAAATGGTGGTTTTCAAGACTGGTTTTCAAAATAGGTGTAATAAGGGAAGCATCCATGAGAGATTCAGATTTTCCATTGACTAGAATGGTCATATGAATTTTTTATCTTGACTATAATGTGGTGGATTCGAGTGGGAATCACATTTAAATAGAATGTTTAATTTCTGTAATTGAATTAATATTCCTACAGTATTCCTCCAAGAATATTATATAAGTCCATATCCCTTATTAATCATTCCTAAATAATATTAACCTCTTAGAAAATTAGAACATATATTTTTGAACAAGGAAAAATCTAAAATTTTATTTGTTTTTTCTATTACTTTATTCTTTTTATTGGGAGGAACATAGCAATTAGATTCCCAATTAAAAGTTTTTTTAATTTACTTTGATTATGTATTCCCATGGGTATGTTTTTGAGTAATCCCCATTAATCATGATAAATAAATATCTACTGTTTATTCTTTATGAGCAGTGGGTTTTTTTAAAGTTCAATTATAGAAAGGGATTCCCAGTCTTTCCCTTGTTAATTGTAAATTGGTAAAATCATATTTTTACATAAATTTATTATATGGAATGTATCACTATGAAAATTATAATCAATTTCATTAATAAATTTTTAATTGGAGTGGAGAAAGGACATGAGATTTTAATTTTTTCCATGTTTTCCCACATTTATTGTTCATATATTTTTTCCCAAAAATTAAATATTTTAGTGTTTCTAATGGTCTTTTAAATTATATAAAATAATTATATTTTTTTTATTATGAACACACAAAATAGAGAATGTTATAAATTTATATAAAAATAATAAAATTGACACCAAATTAATATCAAATTTCGGTTAGAATACAAATGGAAATGAAGAATCAAAGGTGATAAAAATTACTTTTTTAAAACTAATATCTTATGTGATGGTTAAGATGTGTGGTGGTCTAGATATTTTGTAATTATAAGATGGGGTGGTTTTGATGTGACTTATTTGGCATCAGGTGGATGGGTTTTAATCTAATGTGTTGTGTTTGTTTCTGATTAGATATGGAAATTAATTCAGATGATGATATAAAAATAAAAAAGGAAGAATATTAATATATGTTATATGAAATAATTTATTGAAATGACACTGAAATTGAAAGGGTTGGAATAAAAATTTACTAATAATACTGATGTTATAAGTTTTGTAAAAGTACTGGTCCTTAAATGTAACATAAATAGATTTTTAAATATTGATGGGTAATAATTTTAATATCAAGAAATGTGATGAAATTTAATTAATTAATGAATTTGTTGTATGTTTATTTATTTTATGGTTTTGGGAATATATTTTTCTAAAAAAAATAATTTCATTGGTTATGAGACCATGTATTTATTTGGAGAGATATGTTGGTTCTCTAATTATCATTTTCTATGTTGGGATTTTATTTTAACATTCAAAAATTTAAAAATATGTTATTTATATACAAACCCCACCAGAAATTTGTATTTACACTCATTATCAATTATTATGGGACTTGTATATTTTCCCAAACATCCATGATTGTAAGGATGTTTTTATTCCTCTCCCCTCTACCCCTCTAATTATTTAAGGAAGTATGGATCTGAATCAGTTTCAATGTATATAAGAAAATAGAGTTTGGATGGTGGTGATCAGTGAGAGGAATAAGTGGGTTATATATGGTACATTAATATTAGGAGGATGGAATTACATTATTTTCCTTTCTATTAACAATTTACTTATAATTTAGTTATGGGAGTTATTTAAGGAGGATGTTGATATGATGCCCTTTTTAATCAGGTCCATGGTATGTTGTGGTAATCTAGGATTCATCTGGTGGGATATGAAGAGGTTTACTATGTTTATACATATGAAATGAGCTATTGTTCCCCATTTTCCTTTTGGAATGATTATTATAGATAGCATTGTAGCACTAGGATTTAAAAATTGGGGTTTGAGAATGGAAAATCTATTGAATTGTTGATTATGTCACCCATTTATTGAAATTGTCACTATTATATTACTTCAAATAGATGCATTTTTCATGAGTGTTTATTTATGAGTACGGGAATGTTTAGCCTACATGTTTAGGTGCATTTTGGTTAGATTTTTTATCACATATTCATTAGCATTTTTTTTTGAAATAGTGGTTGCTCTATCCCTAATTATTCAATGCTATAGATTACAATATTTTGTATACAGTATCCTATAAATGAATTTATCTTTCCATAATAGTGCATGCTATTCTGCATCCTCTATTTAAATGGTAATGTCCAAAAATAAATTATCCTATCCAACAGTTATAGCAGTTACCATGCTATAATGAGAACCTCTAGAAACTATGACATCAATTAAAAATATATGTTCTATGGTGTAGGTACATTTTTTTGATTGGACACAGTGGATGTGTGACCATCAGGTGATGGGGGCTCATAAGCATTGAGACTTCTTTTGATGATGTTCGCACATGGTGAACTATAGTAGTGAGATCATGAGGACTGACCCACCAATTGGAACTCCACATGATTTGGGTGTCATTAGATGTTATTATCTGTGATCATGTGTAATGGTCTCTATACATGATATATTTTACAATGAATGTAATTTTATTTGGTACTTTGATAAAAGTCGAAAACCATGGCGATGAAGTCATCTTGAGGTAGTTTGTGTTGGGTGCGTCATTGGTGGCATGGCATTGGTTAAATGGTCAAGAAAGGATTTTTCGCTACCATGTTATGGAAGTAATATATCTCTTTCCATGTTGATATGGATAGATGTACCTTTATAAGACCATGACCATTGAATTCAATGGTAAATTCATATAGTTACATTAATAAACAATAAATCAATAAAATGGTGACGACACGATAGTGCATCCTACTATATGAGATATTACAAACAAAGAGAATATATTAAACAGTGCACGTTCATAGGTAGGTTGTCAGTGTTGTGAAAATCCTTATCTCTTCATGGACCATGATGGGTTGCTTGATCCCACTCTTTGTTTGTGAATATTATCCACTACTTCTAAGATGTGGGACTATAGGGTCACACAAAATAGAGTATTCCATAATCTTCCATATTCTGTTGAATTGAGTTTTGGACATTGTAGGCCCCACAATAGGGGTCCATGATTTTTGCAAAGTCAAACGATCACCAATTCAATAAATGAATTCATAGTATTTGAGTTTAGAATAATGATTATTCAATTTATTTATTAAATGTATTTACGAGTATTAGAAAATACATCAAAAAAATTAATTGATGATTATGAAATTATTTGAGGATTACTTAATATTTATGGGAGAGAAGTGTCGAGTTAATGACTTAATTATTATCATGTAATATATTTTAATATACTACATGTAAGGGATAATAATATTTTTGACTCAGTTTAGTAGTCAAAAAATGTATTTAATAGCGAGTTAAGTATTTGGGGGCTGGGTTGGAATTTTTGGGTAATTAATTAACCACTATAAATGTTAGTGGTGAGGATATATCTCCCTCTTCTCTCACGTAATCTAGAGAAAAATGCTCTGGATCCATGGAGCATGTATCAAGAAATCTCTCGGGAATTACTAGTGAACTAGTGTGGTGATCGTCAGAGCGTTGAAGGTGACGTCAAAATTCCACACTAGCGCCCAGAATACGTTGAACGGTGCTCCCACAGATTCTTTGAAGCATGTGTCGACGATCTAGAAGAATTTAACTTTGGATTCATCGAGCAGAGATCACCAACAATGAGAAAACATCGTGCGTGGATTCATAATTAAACCAATATTATTATTATTTATTTTTGAGCTTAAAACCCTTCACGTGAGACCCTTAAATTTAATCGGGCTACATTTCACCGATGTCGATGAGTTTACGTCGATCATCAGCGGAAAATTTATAAAACCCACCTATTTAGGGCATTCACTGCATGCCCAGTTCCAACAGTTTTCACATGTGAATGAGAGACAGTGGGTATGAACCAACATCGTATAAATATCATGATCTCCCAATAAATTTAAAATATATTTATAGGAATCTTGGAGTACTTTAGGTAATCATCAATATCTTACTGTACCACAAATTATGTTTTTATAGAATCATTGCCTATGGATTTTTTTAATATTTATTTTTACAACTTTTTATTTTTTATTTACTATATACATTGATCATTTGACTATTTATTAAATGATTCCATTATAATATGGAGTTTCATAGTGATATTCATTCTATATATTAAACATACCATAATATATGTTGGTAATTCATTTCATATTCTAAACTATTCTACCGATAATTTCATTTTCCATCATAGGGACTACTAGAGGAGGGACTGGTTGGTCTCAACATCTCTTCCTTAATGTTTATCATAATTCACTTATCTATTGAAGGATGTGGTTATGATAGATATGTGTAAAATGATTTTGGTTGAGATATAAGAAAGATAAGGATGTTATTAAATTTATGGTTTCATTAAATTATAGGTGAACAAAGTTTGTTTATCCACGATTGATACATGGGCTAGAGAGACCGGTAATGATTTGTGATTTCAGGGAAGCCTATGATTTGATGTAAGGACACCGAGTCTATAGAATGACCAAGTGAGGTTCTTACACATCAAGTATATTGAAATAATATATTTTCATGAAATATTATGGATCATGTTAGTGATTTAATTTGGTATACATTTTAAAATTTAAAATAATTAATTAAATAATCCCTAATAAAATTACATCTTACCTAGATTAAGATTTGTCATTGTTTTCCTACAATGGATTTTGTTCTCATCCTTGTGTATCTTTAGAAGAATTGGTTTAGTATTTTGATCTATATAATATGTATAGGATTCATCTGATAATGGAGGATGAGGCATGGAAGTGAGAATTACATGATTTAAAATAAAAAATCATTGTGATGTATTGGAGGAGTCTCTATGAAATAGACAAATATCATATGGCAGAGGAGATTGAGTTTATTTTGTAAAATTTATTTAGGGTATATTTTTTTATTTTAATTATATGTTATATAGTTTTTGGTATCTTTCTTTTAGTGGTGGTCATTGTATCTTTGTTATTGTTAGGAGGTGGATATATATTGTCAATTTTTATAAAAGGAGTTCTTTGAGGATTTGTTTACATTGACTATGATAATGGCGAAGAGGTGGGAGATATATTATCTTCAGTAGTATAGAATGATTTAATAAGTTTATGCAGTCATGATTAAGTATATTTATAATTTCATAATAGATATTTTGATATATGATGTTCCCCATACATTGAATCTTGAGGTGGACTCCCAGCAATCAATCTATTTTATAGATACTCCATTTACATTTCTAATGTATTTGGAGTTACAGAATAATGATAAAGATATTTAGAATATGAACTCATGAGAAGGGATATCATAAGAGGTTACTTAATGGTGTTCATTGAGGATAGGAGTACTTATTAATAGGTCTAAATGATAGGGGCTTTGAATCTCTGAATAGTTGAGAGTTAGTCATAGGCATCAGATATTTCTTTATTGGTCTAATAGTTCTCATAATCTTCATAGATTTTTTATTTTGGTCTATACAAGGACATGTTATATTCACTATTAGTCTCAATTAATAAATGATTAGGGAGGGAAAATTTACATGGTTGGTTAGGTATAGTCATGTAAATAATAGAATATATAACTATTTGGTCAATAATAGAGAGGATAAGAAGCTAGTATGTGTCAAAAACCTTTATTGAACTCATCACCATTGACCAAGACCATTGTGTAGATTTGTTGGGGTAAACTATATTGAGGTAGAAAATAGTGCTATTATTAGTTCTATTAGTTTTAGGTTTTAATTACTAGGATCCAAGATATATTTATTTTTACAATTTTATTATTAACTACAGTTGATTATGTCATGATTAATTCATGAGCCCTTATCTCTTTCATTGGACTAATCTCTTTTAATGCATAGGAATTATATTTGGATGTAATTCTCATCCCCTTGTAATTAAAATAAATATTCAGAGGAAAAACCTACAAATATAATTTGTTTTGGTGTGTTGTTTGACAATGTTAAAACATCAATAATATGGGGATCTCTTCCAGCTGCAGTTAAAATCATATAATTTAATCCCCAACAATCAATGATTTAAAATAATATATTCGAATATTGATTGAATCTATATGGATGTATTGTTATAATATTTGGATAATTATCATGTAGTTATAACTCTAATATGATATCTTCATATGTTTAGTAGGCATGTGGAGACCATTATTTCCTTATTGAAAGAATATTTTGTAATTTCAGTAGGTGATAGGATATTGGTGACAACAAATGTTGTTGTTTTTTTATATCTATCTCAAGGAGGTTATGACACATCCTCGTTGATGTAATGGTGAGTTCAATATAGTTTTAAAACCATATTCTTCTCTAATATCAATAGATACTTATCATATAACACCATATGAGAAGAGTGGGATTTTTGGATTAAGATAATCAAATTTGTACAATATGGTTTTACAATCCTTTCTTGACTCCATGGTATGATCCAATGTTATTTTATGAAAATGGTTGGTTTTATTTTTATGTTTTATTTTTATAATGAAAGGATTAATTAGGTGATGATCAATAATCACTACTATATTAGACGTATTATTGAACTTTTAAATGTCTAAATTATAGGTAGTTTGATTTTTATTATTGAACTAATTTCATCATACTATCTGATTAGTTTGAAATAGAAATATATCTTGAAAATTTAATTTTGTTATTGGTATGGTAGGTTCATGGTCTTGGTATTTTATTTAGTATTTATACACATTATAGATGTGTTTGTCAGGATTATAAATGTAATGTTTTGTGATTTCATGGATGAGTTTTTAGTCATGATAATCTCTTATATATAAATCTACTAGATGTCCATGGAGCTGCATACCAATCATAAAAAATTTATATTAAAGGTCATTAGCACCATTAGATATATTTTATGTTTTCCATGTATGTGATTTAGATTTTTGATATGTATCTCATTAGGTATCATGTGTCACAGTATGTTGTGGTTATAAAACATACATGATTAAATTACTCTTTTCTTGGGAAATAAAAAAGAAAGTGTAAAAGGTTCATAGTTTCCTTGGCCACATGGTTTATTTTATAATATTAGACTTTAATTTCCCATGTATTGTGGAATTTTCAAAATATTTGACATTTATTGAATATGATTTCACCTTTATTAATCAATTTTAGAGAGTGCATCACTACCTGACGGGGATATAGAGGTTTTCCTCTGGGATTCAAAATCTAGTTCATGGTGTGATTTTTTAGGGTTTTTGTGACCATTCCCATTTGGGATGGGGGTTTTGATTTATTCAATGGATGAAATTGATCTTTTCTGGGTTTAATAATTTATGTAACCATGATAATGACTATAAATCTTAGTTTATAGAACTTGTGGTGGTTTTGTTTATGCTGAACTTGAGAAAATATTACTTCAATAGAGAACATTTTAAATCATTACAGATCATAATATCATAATATTTATATTGTAACGATGCAATGTTTTATCAATGAATATTCGTTCTGATAATTACGTATTATATTATAATCCTATAATATTACATATAGATCAAAATAAAAACCATATAAATAAAGAAGTTGTTAAATAAATGGTATCTCTAGATGTTAAGGAATGTACACCAATGAAATAGCCACTTTATCATTGTAATAGTAATGTGACCCTTAGGAATAATAAACAAAAAAAATTGATTTGTGACCTCATTATTGAACGTAAAAATAAAATTTATACATATTATAGGTCAAATTATGATATAATTATATCACAGTATATGGAACTAAATATTTTAAAAAATATTAATTATGAGTTGGTATTTTTGAAAGGCATGTATATTTAATTACAATTTTTTGATTAATATAATAAAATAAAAGAAAATTTATTTTCATAAAATGTATTCGTGAAAAAATAATTTGATAAATTATTACTATATGATAATTTTAAGAGCCCTTAATTATTTTTTCAATTTGTTAGAAGAAGAGTTTTAGTTTTAAAATATTTATTTTTCATGTAAATTATCATTTTAATTAAAAATTAAATTTCACATATCAAGAAAGTTATTTGGATGAAATAGAGTTCATTTTAAAATTTTAATCCTTTGAAAATTTATGGGGTGAATGTTTTGGAATTTTCTAAAATGTATGAATTTTTTGTTAATGTAAAATATCATAATTAATGATAAATGCTAAAAAATGAATTTCAGCATCATGTGTGAGTACTATATGATTTAAATGGACATGGTTTGGAACTAACATGATCTATTTATTATTTTTTTCATTATAATAAATTCAATTTATAATCATGAGAAAAAATATTAATCTAATGATTAAAATAATATGAAACCCCTCCTCTCAACCACTATAAATAGTACCCATCTTTAACTCCTTTCATTACACCACTAAAGCCTTGTTCTTAATCCAATTCAACTAAAATATCTCCCTAATCCGCTCTACCATTTCTATGAGCTCTTGGTCTCATCAAAATTATAAATCTTATCCCCTAAAGATGCTCTCAAATGATATATTCAATAGGTAAATTCATCTTTTGTTTTCCTTTAGTTTCTATTCATATTCCTATGTTTTCATTTTTTTCCACAATTATCCTCATATAAATGGTGTTGAAACACCAGTACCATAAATGTAATTGATTTTCTTTAATTCTAATAAATTAATTAATCTGTATCTCTCCATTATATTCTATTTATACTGGAAATTAAAACATCATTCGAGATGTGTTAATTCATCACATTCAATGATGACAGGTTTTCAATTTCTTTTATCATCTTCTACAATGGTCCTGAAACCAATTTTATGGTTCAATCAGAAAATAATATATTTATTATGTATTATTTGAGGTTATGAATTCTTTTTTATGCATCCTATTAATTTATAAATTAAAATGTTTTCATTGTGTAAAAAACAGTTAATAACACAAAACAGTTCTCATTAATAACTCATCATAACATAAAATAAACAAATTAATTTTACAACCATGTAAATTTTGTGATTAAATAAATAACATATAAATCCAATTCTATATATCTGTTCTCGTCTTACATGTTTATCCTTATATTTATTTAATTAATCCAATCATGAAAACCAAGGAAACAATTGCTCCCAAAATAATGAAATTGAACAACTTAAACCACTAAAATGTTCATGAATGAAAATAATAAGGTTATAATAATTAAATTAAATTAACAATAATGTAAGGAAATATTAATTATTTATTGGAATTTGGTTATCCACGATATGATCGTGTGAAGGACACCTTCAGTCATATGGTAGGAGATTCTACCTGAACATATATTATTATTTCAGACTGTTCTATCATTATTTTTTTCCAAAATGAAGTTATCTATTATTTTTATGAAAATATTATAAATTAATTTTATATTTTCCATATTCATGTATCAGTATCTATTAAGAATTTAATTTTTGGGATATACATGTTTTAAATGATCTCATCCTCAATTTTTCCCAATATGACAACCAATTTTATAGGAACATCCAAAATTATTACCCGTATTCATGTAGAATATAAAATCTTTTTTAAGAAAATCTTATTTTTATTAAACCTAATTTTTTTAATAAAACATTTTTGGTTTACTTCTCATTTTATATAAATTATTATGCCTTTTTATGTATTAAATAAGAATTGATATTTTCCGTTAACCATACTAAAATGCTTTATATCAAATGTTTTTAGTAATATTTTTACATGTTATTAATATAATATTAAATATGTTCTCATAATATAAGTCTGTTATACCTTATTATTTTTCAGTAATTATCTATTTAATTTCATTCGTTTAATGTTATATGACACTCCCAATTTTCATACATTATGACATGATTATGATACCCAATTATTACCACGGGTAACCCTTATGTTAATGTATTATTGATTATGTATGATTCTATGTGTGGAAAGAATATTCTTGAACATGTTATTATGGGTTAACCTAGATATAACTCTTTTTAATTGGGAAATGTTGAGTCTCTAGTAGCTTTATGAGTAGTGGTCATGATAGTTAGCATGATCTACTATGTGTAATGGTCTTGATGGTTAACCATGACATGTGATAATCTATGTGCAATGAACCTTGAATTGAGCTAAAATTTCATTATTTGTTTCTTCCACATTACAATGACTCTATTTTTATACTATCTCATGGTTATATGTTATGATTATTTATGTTTAATGCCTTTTTATATCAGTATGTCATTCCTTCTAACCCATTTGTTGAAACATTATTCATAAGTTTATTCCCTTACTGGATTTTTTATCTCATAAATTTTTTCATGTTGTCCTCATGTTATCCTATGAATATGTATGAGAAAATTGAAAATATGATCTATTTATGATTATTAAAAAAATGTTTTATTTAGTGCCATGTTTTATGATTTATGCCCCTTGTCTTCCAAGAAACTATAAATTACGATCCTTGTCTTGTAATATTTTTCATTATTATTCATAAAATCTTATAATGATATGTGTAAAAGGATTGGGGATCTATAGTTGGTATAATAGTATGGTCATATAATTTTTGGAGATTATGAATAAGGAACTTTTTTTATAAACTTATGGATGGGGATAAGTATAATAAAACATCCATAAAATATGTTAAGTATAGATTAAGTGGTTTATCATCCAAATACATCCATGTATGGATTCATATAATTGGATATGGCTCTATATAAAATGTATCTATGGGTAATACATAAAAACAACACATTGATTTAGATATAAATGGTAACAATTTAATGACAATAAGCCTTGTTGTACTCGTAGTTTGACACTACAATGGGATATTCATTGATAAATTTAGAATCTCATTACAGCCCATTGTTAGTGAATGAAAAATGATCACATTAGAATATATTTTAAGAAACATATCAAGGATAACCTAGATTTAACCCTCCAGAAATACAATTTAGGGTATACTTTTCCTTTATAATATTGTCCAATTATGTTAAAATTTTCCTTTTACTATTATAAGATATGTCTTCAAAACTACTATATTCACATTCATTTATTAGTTACCTATAGGAAGGTGAATAATTCCTACAAACAATGAATGTGATAAGGAATGTGATGATTTCTCGAATGATATGCCAAATATGTCAGGAAATGGTGTTGAAAACATCATGACACTACATGGTCAGTTTTCTCATGTTATTAATAATAACATGAATAATGAGGAAGACCCTCCTAATAAAATTTAATCTCATGTTGTCTCTGATTCTTCCTATGGAAATGGCCTCCCTTTTTAGGGTATCTTTTGATACCCACCTCGAGGAATAGTGGATTAACTCCATGGAAATGATATTATCTGAACTCTAGTGCTCAAAAGAAGAGAATGTCACACTGTCATTTTGTCCTTTTATGAGTAATATGATCAATGGGGGACACTAATCAAGAATTTTATGTCCTGAAGGTATGTGAATCCATATATTTGAAGGAATTTATGAATATGTTTTTCAATAAATATTTTACATGAACCATCCATCTCAATATTGACTATTCTCATTTCTTATGCATAAGGACGATGATTCTATAAAGGCTTATGAAGAAAACATCACAAGGAATGCATGATATGATACTGTCTTTGTCATGAACACATAAAAGAAGGTGGATCACTTCTTTAGATGACTATATCAATCCTTATGAAATGTTTTTTCGATTCAAGACATTCAATGTTATGAGGATATTTTCTATTGTTCCATCAATGTTGTAATGGAGATCAGAGACTCTCAATGGTCTTATGGGATTGGTATCAGAATGTTGAAAATTGTATCTTATATGGGTGGTTTGACAAATAAATCTAATGATGTAAATAATGTTGAATATCCCATTTTCAAAAAAAAATTGAAGATGAAACCTGAGAATTGTAAAAAGTGAACTAGGAATTGCATCAAATGTGGGAGAATTAGACATATGGATATGAAATTAAAGATGTATATGAAGAATACCACTAATGTGGAAGAATAAAGGAAGGTTTATATCAACTCTCAGAATACAGTACAGTGTAACATCTACAAAGAACATGGGCATTATGCAAACAATTTCCCAAAGCCAAGGGCTGTCAAAGGATATCAATAACCACCTAAAATAAAATTAGGAAGAGATTATTATATCACTAATTATATAGTGGATCCAATAAATGATTATGTGATAGGTATTAATGTTATTAATTCAGGACTAGAATATTTACTATTTTATTAGTGTTCTATACATTCATTCATATCATTGAACATTATTTTAACATTTTAAACAACAACTCAAAATTTATAGGTTTAGTTATATGTGAGAACAACTAATGGGGTAATTATCATTTCTAGTGTTTATAACTCATCCCCAGTACATGTTTATGCACTGGAGCTCCTATAAAATATTTTCATACATCCTCAGGTTGTGTTAGAGGTAATTTTGGGAATGGATTGTGTATCATTATTGAAATTCAACATTAACCGTCAAGAATGGAAGATCATTCTTTATATCCTAGAGTATCCTACAATCTTGAACAACTGTGATGAGGAAGATGAAACTAATTCAAAATTATTGTCTCAAGTGTGGATATTGGTTCATTTTGATAAATAATAACTTATTTAAATGATTGAGACAATATATATGATTCTCATTAAAGATATGACCTTAGTGAGGGATTACAAAGATTACCCCCTTGAATAATTTTCTAGTCTTCCTCCAGATAGTGAATTTGAGTTCTCAAATAATCTTATTCTCGGATCCCTACCTCTATCAAAGGAACCTAATATAATATCCACTCTTGTTCTAGAAAATATGAAGAGGTAGTTATAAGAGAATCTTGAGAAGGGTTTTATCTTCTTGAGTGCTTCACCATGGGGTGCACCAGTACTTTTTTTGAATAAGGACTATTCTATGATCTTATGAATTGATTATCATGAGGTAAATAAAATCATGACAATGAACATGTATCCCATTCATTGGATGGATTAATTGATTGATAAGCTATGTAGGGACAATTATTAATCTATGGTGGACCTTTGTTCAGGATATCTCCAATTAAACGTAAGGAAGGAAGATATTCACAAATCCACCTTTACAATGAGGTAAAACACTATTAGTTGATATTGATGCCCTTAAAACTCACTAATGCTAAATAAATATTCAAGAATATCAGGAATAGAGTCATTAGAGATTACCTCAACAGATTTGTGGTAGTCTTTATAGATGTTATTCTAATATACTCCATGATAAAAGAAGAACCTGAGGAATATTTTAGTAATGTTATGATTACATTTTGTGGGGAGAAACAGTATAGAAATTACAATAAATGTGAGTTATAGATATATGAAGTATCATTATTGGGTAATTTTATCACTAGGAAAAGAATATATATAGACCCATTTAAGGAAATGGTCATTGAAGAGTGGAAAAATTCAACATCTGTAACAGAGATCTGTAGCTTTCTAGGTCTAGCCGGCTATTATTAATGATCTGTGAAAAATATATAATGATTTGAAATCCCAATAAACAAGCTATCATGGAAGGGAGTGATTTTTTTATTGACTCAATAATGTGATTAAAGCTTGAAGGATCTCAAAAAATGGTATATCCCTACACCAGTACTCACACTCTCGATATATGGAAAACTCTTTGTGCTTTTTAGTGATTCCTAACATAATGAATTTGGATTTTTGTGATGAAAAATGATAAAGTGAAATCCTATGACATCATGAATTAGATAATCTATAATGAAAACTATCCACCACATGATTTGGAGTTGGCATATATGATCACTCCATGGAAAATATAACTGCCTTATCTATATGGGGATAACTGTGAGATATATACTGATCACAAGAGTTAAAAATATATATTCACATAGAATGAGAATAATATATGCTAGGGAATATGGTTAGATCTCATTATGGATTATGACTTCTCAATCATCTACTATCTTGATAAGGAATATAAGGTGGAGGATACTCTTTATAGAATGTATCCTGCTTTATTTTCAATGATGATAATTGAAAAGGACCCTATATTATTAGATTTGATGAGGATGTAAATGGGAATAATTAAGGGAGAAACATCATAAATCAGTTTCTAAATTATTTCTCAACCATCCCTCATGGATAAAATGAAATATGTAAAAAAGAAATGATGAGGAAATTCATAAATTGATAAAATCTATTAAAAATAAAAAATTCCATTGAACTCATTGTTGATAAGGATAAATTCAAAATATTTGGGACATGATTATGTGTAACTTCCCATCCAAAAATAAATAAGGAGTTTATGAATGATGTGAAGAGATAAACCTTCTCTATTAACCAAGGGAGCTCAAATATTTTTCCACATCTCTGAGAGAATTATGTTGTTGGACAATATGAAAAAGGATTTTGTTGAGTATACATCAATGATTCAAGTATATCATCAAGTGAAGGATGAAAAGAAAAATTCAAAGGGGACGATGAAACAACTACCCATACTAATGTGGATGTATGAAAATATCATGATGGACATTGTTAATGTAATTCCAAGGACATAAATAGAAATAGTCCTGTATGTGTGATTATTGATCATCATACAAAGATATCTCATTTTATCACAATTTGAGGGCACTTATAATTAAATCAACATGAAAAGATATATATAAAATTTGTTGTAAGGTTGTATGGAGTTGAACTATATGTTGTATCTGATAGGGATATGATATTCACTTCATAATTCTACAAAAGTCTCCAACATGATCTATGTACTAAACTGAACTTCAGTTTTACCTATCATTCTCAAACTGATGATCAATATGAATAAATTTGTAGACGCTAGATGACATGTTGATATAATGTTATATGGTTGTCAAAAATGGTTGGTACCAACATCATACAGATGTTTAATTCTCATAGAAAACCCATTTACACACCATCATTTGAATGAAACCATATGAAAAACATTATAGAAAAATATCCAGAACATCGGCGTGCTGGGATGATGTCCCTGAACAAAAGAATTTAGGACATGACATGGTCAATGAAATGTTGGAAAAGGTTAAACCCATTCAGTAGAACATCAAGGTAGGCCAAAGTTTAAAAACTATATGCTGATAATCATTGACATGAGCTTGAATTTAAATTGGGAGACATGGTATTCTTATGCACATCTCCAAGGAATAATGTCGTGATATTTGAGAATAAAGGAAAGCGAAGTCCCAGGGACATTGGCCACGTCGAGATTGTTGATCATGTCAGAGATGTGGAATATCAACTAAAACTTCCACCTACCATGGATAAAGTACATGATGTCTTCAATGTACCCCTTTTTAGAAAGTATATACCATATCCTTTAATTTTATTGTCTTTAATGGTGATAGTTGGAGAATGATCATTCATTCAAGGAGATACTAGTGAAGATCTTGGAATGTAGAGATAAATTTCTATGTAACAAGACTAATCAAATAGTAAAATTACTATATAAAAACCATAAATATGAATAGGAAACATGGTAACTAGAGTAATTAATTAAGTAAAAGCACAAACAATTGTTTTCAACCTATAAGGTAAAACAAAATTTCGAGGGTGACATTTCATAATGGGGTAAGAATGAAACAACCCAATATTTTATCAAATAAATTCCATTATAATTATTTTCCATTATATAATAATAATAAAACACTACATTTAAACACAACTCAAACCTTATAAATGATGTATGAGTGAAATAAAAGGTATCTATATATGTTAATGAACATATACAGATGAAATAGTAACATTATCATTTGAATAGTAATGCGACCCTTATGAGTAGTAAACTGGACAATTATATAGTAACCTCAATAATGAAAGTATAATTAATATCTATCAATCAAATATTTGAAAATATTATATAATTATATCATAGAATAATAAAGTATATACATAAAAATTATTAATTAAGTGTTGGTATTTTTTAAAGTCATGTATATTTAATTACAATTATTTTAATTTAATAATATTAAATAAAATTTATTTTTAAAACATTTATTCCTAAATAATTATTTTGATGAATTATGATTGTAATATAACTTTAAGAGACCTAAATTTGTTTTTAAAATATTTTTAATTGTAGGTTTAATTTAGAAATAAATATTTTAAAATTAAATTATGATATTAATTAAAAATTAAATTTCCCATTATTAGATAATTAAATTCATAAAATGGAGCTCGTTTTTTAATTCCAAATGTAGAAATATGTTATGGGGAACTCAATGGATTTTTTTAAAATAAATGAATATTTTTTGAATAGTAAAATATGATAATTTATAATAAATGAAAAATAAATGAATTTCCAATTCATTCTTGAGTCATGGATGATGTAAATGGTCATTAGTTCAAACTAACATGCTATTAGTACTATGTATTGTCACATAAATCCTGACTATTATTAGTCCTGAGGAAAATATTAATCTTATTATTTATATAATGGAAAACCCCTCCTCTCCTACACTATAAATACCACCCCTTTTTATCTCCTCTCCTCACACCTCTCAAGCATTGTGCCTAGTCTAAATTATCCTCAAATATCTCCCAAATCTCCTATCCCATGTCCATGTTCTCTTGGTATTATAAAAAGTAAATAAAATACCACCTATATAGGTTCCCCAGAAATATTTATATTAAAAATGTTAATTTCCTTTTTCTTTTATTTTATTTTCTGTTTCTATTCTATTTTTTTCATTTATATCCTCACCTCTCCTCATTAAAATAGTGTGATTACTAAATTAACATAAATATACTATAATTTTTTTATTCTAATTGAATAGTTCATCATTATATCTCCATTACCCTTCATTTATAATAGAAATTAAAATACCATCTAAGGTGTGTTAATTCATCACATTAAAAGATGAATATTTTTTAATTTCGTTTACCATCATCAATTCTAGTCACAAAATTATTTTTATGGTTGAACCAGACTATAATATTTTTATTGTGTATTATTTAAGGTTAAGGATTCCTTTTTACTCATGATATTAATTTATAAATAAAAATGTGTATTTTGTGATCAAAAACCACCAATTAACCATAACATTTATAATTAAGGATTTATCGTCGCAGGAAATAACCAAGTAAATTTTATAACCATGTAATCTCCATTAATTTCAATAATAACATTTAAATACAATTATTGTAAACCATTATCATCATACAAGTTTATCCTTACATTTATATTAGTAAAAATCAATAAATTAGGGGAAACAAACGCTCCCCAATCCTTGAAGTTGAACCTCTTAACTGACAAAAAAAGACATGAATGAACTTATTAAGGTTATAAAAAATCAATAAAATGTATAATATGATATGAAAATATTTATTATTGATTTTAATTTGGTTATCTGGGACATTAAGATCATGTTAATAAAACCATTGTACTTAAGATAAGTGATTCTAATAGAACCTCTATTATTCTTTCAGGTTGTTCTATATTTCTTTTTTACCCAAATAATGTTAACTTTTATTTTTTTTAACATATAATAAATTTTTTTATATTCTCCAAAATCATGTATCAAGATCCAATAATTATTTTATTGGTATATGAATTCTTTTAAATTATTCCATCCAAAATCATTCTTAATAAGAAATCATGTTTTAAGGGATCTTCCCAAATTCTTACCCATTATCATGTATAATATATAATATATTTTAAACCACCACTATTTAAATAAAACCAAAAATTTTATTATGAAAAAAAAAATTTGTTTCACTTTTGGTATTATATAAAAGTTTAATCCAATTTATGTTTTAAATGACCTATGAAATTTTCGTTTGACCACAATAAATTGTAATAATTCTAAAGATTCATAAGTAATATTTTTAAAAGTAATTACAGAATGTTTGTATCACATTTCATAATATATGCATATTCTACCATATGATTGTCCATGAGTGAAATAATTTCTTCCCTTTGTGGACATTTTTATGATACTACCATTTTTTATCCTTTATAAATTTATTAGGACATCATATTATTACCAAAGGTAACACAAACGTTTTTTTATGATTGATTATGTATGTTTCTTTATGAGGAAGGGAGATTCATGAACATATTTTGACGGGAGTTATAAGATATAACTCCAATTCATTGGTAAAATGAGAGTCCCATGAGATGTTATGGTTTACAATCTTGGCGGTAAGACTTGAATCATACTACCATGTGTAATACTCTTGTTGGATAACATTGAATTGTGATACTCTATATGAAATAGACCTTGACTCATAAAAAATTAGTTTTTTATGTTTCTTACACATTATAATGAATCAATGTTTATATAATCCAATGTTTATATGTCATCATTTTACTTATTCCATGACATTTTATGTCATTATTTCATGCGTTCTATCACATGTTCTAAATATTTATTAATATTTTCCCCCTATATGGATTTTTACCTCATTCGTTTGTGTATGTTATCCTAAAATTATGTATGAGAACAATTGATGTTTGGATGTCTTTAATAGTATTAAATAAATACAAGATTTACATAGTCCCATGTTTTCAGTATTATATACCTAGTTTTCCATGAAACTGGACATTATGATCCCTAGCCTGTAATATACTGATTTATTATGATTAATTCATGTAATGAAATGTGTAAAAGGATAGGTTCTCAAAATATTTTCTCTTTGCGTGACTCATTTATATAACTACATAAGAGGATGATGTTCCTTCAAAAAAATATTTTAGATATCATACACCTCGAGAGAGGTGAATATTTTAGCTATCACAATGAACAAATATTCACAATGGTATTTGTCTCACGAGTGATGGGATACAAGGAATGTAATGGAGGAGCAGATAACCATGGACCAAAATACAAGGATGGATATTGGTATAGGTAACTTATTTTTGTTTAATGTGAAATCGTTACTAAATTATTTTGTAGAGGAGTCTCATCTGGGGGGACTCAAATGAGGTATTCATGAAAGACCATGTTGGCCGTGGTTATTACCCAAAGTGATGGTCAGATGATATTCAGAAATAGTTTTTGTTTCAAAAGATATTTTTCATTATAACAATGATTCAGAAGAGAATAAAATTTTAGACTGAAATATCATCATTAAGAGTTCACCCATGATTATATATGATTTACCGTGGTTTGAGGATAGAGTTTTAGTAGACCATGATGAAATGGGATGTAATATTTTATGTGGGTTAATGTTTTGTTGTATAGTAGATAAATGTATAATATATTATTCCTGGTAGTTTATAGTTTCATATAGATTCCCCTTAGTGAAATTTGGATGAATCTTAAAAAATTTATTACATAGAAATACAGTAATCATAGTTAAAATATATTTCTATAGGGGTAATCATGTATTTGATGATAAAGATGAATCACATGATTTTAATAATTGAGCCGAGAACATTGAATATTTTTCCAATAAGGTTTGCTGATGACGATGTCTTACTGGATGTAGTTCTGAGGACTATTGGACCATATCTAGTTACACTTTTAACCCACATGTCCCAAAATGTCAGAAACCACTTTTTCGAGTATTATAATTACTATTTTTTCATTATATCATCATAGATATGAACCAAAAACATATACCATCGAGAAATTGAATGATATGATGAAGGAATGCATCTTACATTACGATGGAAACTTGGTAACATACAATCCATTAGATGGGTTCTCATTTAACATTATTTTCCTCCCAAACATTTTTATGTCTCAATTTTAGGTTCTTTATGGGGTCTATTTCAATCCATGATATAATGTAGTAGGGTTGGAAAGTCAATTTTTATTGATATTGACTTCATTTAGATCATGATTGGCCATTTTAAAATAGTTCATGAGAGGATGATAATATATTTCTAACAACATAAATCTTATGATGATCATATGAGGATACAATAAGATTCAATTGTTTGGGACAATGTAATAATAATGTATCCCCCTAATTGACACTAATTATTTTTTATAAAGGGGAGTACTATTCTCTCATTTTGTAGACTCTTCGAGGTTTTGGAGTTTATCTGCATGGTGGTATATCAGATAGTACATCCAGAGAAAATAGATATGATCAATGAATCCTTCTATTTAACCCATATATGTATGTTTCATCATGATGAATCTCATTGTAGTTTGGGTGAGAACATGATATTGAGGATGAAACATTGTTTTTAGAGAGACCATTACATATTAAAGATCAAATAGTTATTGTTTTTTACAGATTAACCATTTATTTGGATTATATATTTTATAAGGAAAATTGATTGAAGAAGATAACTTTGGATTGTTATAAATTGATTAATTGTTATTACACATAGTTTTTATGAGTTTTGTTTTTTTTTAATTTTGGTTTTGATGGGTTATTTTTTATGTATTATGATATTTCTTTTATCATGCTAGTGGAGTTTGTTCATAAATTAACAATATGATGAAGGAAAAAACCCGCACTAATTCATATAGTTTAAACTATGACACATTTTGGAACTGTGCGAGGGTGTTATACATTATAAAAATATTGAATATATTAACCTAATTTTTGAGGTCCTTGATTTTTTTTCAAGATAGGGATGTGTGAAGGATGATTACTCATGATATGTTGATTTTAGAATAGTTTTGTATAAAATTGTGTGGAGAATATTATGATTCAATATAATTTGAGAATTTGGAATTGGTAAATTTATAATAATATCCCAAAGATATATATAATTTTATTTTTTCTTGGAAGACTTATATTTTATGTATTAAACTTTTTTATATATTTTCAATGATTGGATTTTTTTTTGAAAAGGAATTTATATGACATCCAAAACATCCCTAGACATTCTTTTATAGTATTATCAGGATTATTGGGTTTATGTAAGTCTTACTGTGTGCGGTAGAGGCTAAAATAAGACCTAGTCCAATTCTATATGTCACTATAGCTTAGTGGAGGGGATAATAGAGTCCATGTTTGGATGGGATCTCACCCTTTTTGAAACAAGGAATTTCCAAAACACCCAATGATGGGTGTGGTATTGGGATTACATCCATGGGGGACCTCTTCTCCAACATGGGGTTTAAAATATAACTATTTCAGATCCATGGGTGTGGTGTGGTTAAAACAACTATTTAATGGGAATAATACTGTAATTCATGGATTTTGATGATTATGAAAGAACCATAATGGATTAGACCACTATCTGGTTAAGGACAGGGTTGTGTCCAAATATAGTTTTAAAAATGGGTAGTAAAATGGGAAAACATCATTATATATTTATATCTCTTTTTGATTGTAACAACCATGAATATTTTGGCTATTCTCCCTAGAGTTGAGAAATGTTGTTTGATTTTTTACATATATAATTGTCTTATTATAATTGTTTCATCTTACAAGTTGTTCCATTGATCTCGCTGAGACATCTAAACCTCACTAGACCTCTATTATCCATAGAGTGAAGGAATGTAGTTTGATTTTTTACATACATAATGGTCTTATAATAATTTTTTCATCTTACAAGTTATTCCATAGATCTCGATGAGACTTCTAAACCTCACTAGCCCTCTCTAGACAATAACTTGTGATTATTAGTCCCACATATATTTGGATTAGGTCTTGTAGATAGAGGAATAGTGTATAATATTCACTCATAACATTTTATTATAATCATATATTATTGGTATGATCAGATAAATCACATCTTTATGGGAGTTATTTATCGAATTTGTTTTGATGATTGGTTTTTTAATTGTTTTAGAGTACTCCATAAATATTTATGATATATGATCTCTCATTTAATTATTATTATTTTTAGTTCTCTTTGATTTTTAATTTAATTTAAAAAATAAAATTTATAACCCTTTACATATTTACATATTTGAATATCATTATTTTTTCTTCCTCTGGGTAGGTTGAATGTATCATAATAATAATGATAATTAATTGGTTTAGATGAAATATCAAGGGATTAAATAAATAATAATTATTGACATGTGTTCCCCTATTTCCATCCACTAACAAATAAAAATATAGTATAATTGCTAGGATTGTTATTCCTATCTAATAAGAATATAATATTTATACTATGAACATTAATGGACAAACTTGTAAATGAAAACTATAACCTAACATGTGATTCTCTAGGTTTCAATCAAAGTTTAGATGGTGATATAGTATTACTTATGGTAAACACTAATATATTACCATCATAATATCAAAAAAAACAAGACCATTATTTGATACACACTATATCTACACTATTCATGTATACATATTATTACCTAATTTTAATCGAAAATAACTATCTAATAAAAACCAATTATTCTAAAGTCTTGTGAAATTGGATGATGAGTTAAATTATTATAAAACGTGAAACCAAAATTTAAATAATTAATTTAATCTACATAATTATCTACTAAATTCATTTGATCTCTTATATCTGTATATGATAACTAACTGAATACATGAGCCATGCAATGTGAAAAATAATAATATTAAGTGAATAATCTTTGGGGAAAATAATAACACATGTTCTAGAAAAAAAATTATATAACTGGAGGAATTGAACCTCAATAATTATATGGAAGGATAATAAATAAAACATTGAATAATTTGATCATTGAAATATAGTTATGAGGATGGAAAATTAAATATGACCTAATCAAGATTCAAGGCTAACATCCAAGACCATATCACATGGTGGACAAAGTCCTGTAGGGTTTAGGTTTACCCTATAATAACATACATGTTGTATCATGAGAATAAATATTACTCTATTAATTATAGTTCTATTTTTGTGTTACTTTCATAACATATTCATTCCAATGTTTTCCATGTGATGAAAAAATCATAAGGGATAAACATTAGTGTTACCCATGGAATTAAATGGGTATCACAATCTTGTGATAAGTCATAGAAATTGGAATATCATAAATGTGACCATGAAATAATGGATTTAAATAACAAATGGAAACTATTAAGGAATAATATGCCTAGATCATGATGTTAGAATGATGTGAAAACATGAAAAATTTATTTACAAATCTATAGAAATTAGCCACATTCGCGTTGTCTACGAGAAAATATTAATGCGTATTTAGAGAGGAAAAAAGAATATTTTTTTTTATAAAATTATAAATTAAATAAGATGGGTTTTCATGATGAAATGATTTATTTATGAAAATTAATGGTGTAATAAAACAATATTTATTCTATAAATGATAATGGGTAAGAATTAGTGATGTTCCCTTAAATTGGTCAGGCTTACCATAACGAATTAAGAATGGAAAATTTATAAAAATCTATTTCCCCATAAAATAAGGATGAATGGATGTTGATAATTATGTTAGAGACATATACAAATAATATTTAAGAATAATATAAAGAATATTTAATAATTATGTTGGTGTAAATAGTGATAAATCATATTCTAATGGTAATTGGGATGTTCAGATATATCAATTACCGTAGGTCTGAAGGTGTTATTCACAGGAACTTAATGTCATGGATATTCATATAAGTTAAATAAATAATATAATTCAGAACTTATTAACATATATTTCATTAATTTAAATTTGGTTTCATTCATTTATGACAATTTTTATGGGTCATCATGTTTAATTGTGTTTTTTAGGTGTGTTCATTTCATGATTTTATAAATGGCTCGTATGAGTTCAATTATTGCTATCCATTTCAAATAGAATCAAAGCTAAAAGAGTTATATTATATTATATTGATAATAAACATTATTTTAAATAGCCCCATTTATTTAATTTTTTCATTCTGATTTGGGGATGATACATTAGATTGATGGTTATTGGGGAATTTTTAGTTTGTGTGGGAGGTTTTTTGATCCTCAAAAACTAGTTTTTATATAAATATTACTATTATGAAAATATATTAGTTCTCAAACAAAAATCATGTGATAATATGAAATTTAAATTAGTATTTAAAAATTTCAATGGATTTATTACCTCCATGAAGATGGTAATGGAAAATGAAAACATTAACCCATGAAAAAGGTGAATGGACACAGCACCTATGATGTTGGATTTTTTAGAATATAAAGAAAGTCATGATACAAGATGATGGGTATTAAATTAACAAAAAAAATTTATAGTATAAAAATTATACTAGAGTTATTAATATATTTTACATTTATTTTTGAGTGGAGGGTAGTAACTAAAAAGAAATTATATATAAACTTGGATGATTTTACTTAATCAATGTCATCTCCTTGAGAAACTACAGAAGGCACATTGGATTGGTCATTTGGAGAGACCAGAAAGAAGAGTACATGTGGAAGATTTTTGGGAGATTAAATTTTATTAATATTAGAAATATAGATGTCTTAGTTTGGGTGAGGAGAATTGGAGGTCAGGGTTTGTATTTATGATGGGAAGAGAGGGTCATTTTTTATTATTTTATTCATTTTTTAATTGTTATGACTCAAAACTCCCAATACTGTTGATAATATGATTTTTTTAGGAACCATCTCATTTGAGTAAAAAACAATTTTTTCTTAGGTCATCTATGTCTAAAAAAATTATGTTTTTTGATTAAAAGTTAAAACACCATAAATTAATATATTTCATTATTCACCAAAAAATCAACTATTTTAGAAAAATACCAAAAAATTAAAACATAAATTTTTAGATTTTTATATCTCAAAAAAGGTATTTACATTGGGTAAATTATTTTTTTAATATGTAAAATTTAGTTTTTAGTTAAAATCATTTTTTATTTGAGAAATACAAATTTTAATAACATAACTAACTTTACCTAATTTTGAAATATTTATTAAGGTCCCATGAAGTTATCATATAATCATAAGAAAACAGAATATTAATAAATTAATTCATTATTATATATGTAATTCTTTTAAAACATTATATTTATTAAAAAAATTTATATAGACATGTACGTTTCACAAAAATACCAAAACTAAATTTCTCATTTCTAAAATTTTAATTTACTCATTGTAATGTATTAAAATATCATATTTCCCTTAAAATATTATAATTTTTTTATTATACATTCTTATGTGAGGTTACTATTTTTTCTCTTCATGTTACTCTTCTTAACAGAATATTACAATTCCAATAGTAATGTAACTATTCTACAGTTAAATATTCATTAATTTCTACAAATACTACATATTTCGATATTTATTTATGGTAATAATGTTTTTATTTGGATATCTATTGTATTTATGTGTTTCAAACAATATAAAATAAAAAAAGAATAAGACATTACATTGATAAAATTTTGGGCAGTTAAAATTGATTTTAATATAATATAATTTTGGAATTAGTATATGGATGTATGATATGGTCAGATCATTGGATAAACTATAATTATGGTCATAAATATCCTAGAAAATTATATTTTCTTTTAAATAGATATATGATAATTATTTATACAATTTATTTGTCACTATTTTTTATTTTTATTAAATATAGTTGGTGATTTAATGTTTATTATTTCACATTATTCTTATGGTTTATAGAGAGTGTATTTATAAATGATATTCATCACATAAGAATCACATGAAATTCATATGACTCTTTGTCATTGATGAAATGAATTTAAAGGGGTGTGAATTAATTTTATGTTACAAATCATTTATATTTCATATTCCTGATGATTTTATTTGTTGAATTATACTTGAAATGATTTAATTTATATTCTTCTGTTATTGTTATTTTATGATTCGTTAAATGAATCTTAAGTTTATATTGTAGTGACACATGAGTGTGGGGATGTCAAGGATAGATAAAACATAAATTTTAGGAACTAATTGAATCATATGGTGTGTATAAAGTTGTGGGAGTTAATTTATGTTACAATTTATCCGAAACAATGAAACATGAAATCTTAATAGAATGGTTCTTAGTCATTAGAATTATATTATATTGTGATGATTAATAGTCGGGATTTGGGAGGATTTGGATAGGAATGTCCCCAATATTAGTGGTTATAGTGCCCCATATTGTGCCAGAATTCGGTATTGACCTAAAATGTTTATATGGTATACATTATGTTATTATATTCATGGAAAATGATTGTCGTTGACTTTATCATAATGTTTAATATAATACAATGGTGTTCCATCAATAGTATCAACCTCACATTTTTAGTTAATAAATACCATAAGATATTGAGTATTTCATCACATCATAATATAAAATATCTTATTATACTCAAAAACTATGGATAAGAGGACGGATAATTCATTTTATATACTATTTTGTATAAGTGAACTACTAGTGGGGGTGATATTATAGTATTAAAAACATGAGTTACTATCATGGAATGTTTTCAAATTATTATTTTATGTAAAATATCAATCCCAATAGACTCTGTTCTAATAAGGTTTGGGAGTTTACTTAACATATATAAGAGGAAATTTTGTGAAAAAATTTATTATTTTAATTGTATATTTATTTTATTATCTATAATTTTTTATATGTGGCAAGATTTCTAGTTTTATCATTTTTAGGATGTATATAATCTGATAAGAGTTCAATTAAATTTTATGACTAATGTCATTATGGTATTAATTTTACATCAAATATTATATATAAAAAGTGTGTTGATTGTTATACCATGGTTTTTTGGTTATGAATGGTGATTATTGAGTTGTTCATTAAGTTATATGATGCGTAGATCCATTTTTTCATGAAATGGTAGTAATATTAAGGTATGATAGTGTAATTACTCATCACATGTACAATATTATAGTAATCTATTTATATGTTGACTATATTTTAGGATGTATAATTCCCCATACTGTAATATAGGAATCTATTTATATGTTGACAATATTTTAGGATGTATAATTCCCCACCATAGTGACACTAACAACTAATGGTGTATTATTTTTGTTTACAGGTTATGTATTTTTTTAAATTTTTTTTGTTTCCTAAATGATTGATATTTGATGTGGGAGTGTACTATATTTTTTGTTGAAATAAAATTATAAAAATTATATACAATATACTATTTGAGACCATTTTATATAATAGGAAATGTAAGGAAAAATTATAACTAATTTAAAACGAGGCATATGGGGTTTTCTTCTTCACATAGTCATGTTTTATAAGTTATGTTATAGATTAGACTCTTGATCAACATTTTTACATTCAAGAAGACCAATTCTTATCATTTTCAGTGGCCATTGATCATTTTATCAATTATCTTAGTGTTATAAATCATAAAATATATTTTATTTTATAACGGTATGTTATAATAATTCATATATTTGGAGTTTTTTTATTATTATAAATAACTCTTTGAAAAAAAATTCTAGGTAATGGTAATCTATTAACCCAATAATAAAATTATAATTGGTTATTTAATGTTGTATAATAATTTACATTGTGATTAGTGTTTTATGAAAATATATATGAATCATATTAATGAAATATTTATTTTTGATATGATCCATTTATTGGATTGGTTTACTTATTATTGGGCAGTCATCAACTACTATAATAGGTGAATGCCATTCATTTCCATAGTGGTTGAATGGAATATATTGAACAAGGATTGTATTTAAGAGTAATACCATAGGGGAAAATATTTGAAAAGATGGATATAATCAAAACTAACTATGTATATATATATATTTTATATGGAGAAATTATTGATTTTACTCATTATTAGTGTTAACCATATTCAATAACTTTCTCCGAACAACCTCATTCGGTTTCCATGAAATATAGAGGTTTTTTTCCTTATATATATGATTCTAGGTCAGGATCCCATAAAATATCAATTTTTATGATCACTCCGATATATATTGTAGAAACTGTGTTCTTACTGGTGGACATGAAGGTAAATATTATCATCCCTCACATCATGTGATGGTATAAACATAAATTGAAAACCATGAAGTATGATTCAATTATGCATTTATGTGTGGATTATATGATGGTGAAACCTATGAAATTTAGTAACCTGGATATTTATTCAAATTTTAGAGGTTAATTAATAACAAAATAGGTGACCCATGTGGTTCTATTTTATTAAAATTACCTTATTAATTAAGTATTAATCACTGAGGCAATGAGAAGTTTAGAAGAGAATATTTAGAGGCAGATATAGAAATTCTGAGATTTATCAAATGTTTTTTAATTTAAAGAACATAATTAATGTGTTTATAACGTTGAATAATTTTTTCTCATATATATATATATATATATATATTATCATCATTATATTTTTATCAATATTTCAAATTACATTGATATAGAATAATAAATTTCATGAAATTAAGTGACTGTTTCAATAATAGTATAAGGCATCACCATTATAGTAACTATTAGAGGTACCATTACTATAAAATAGTGTTATGAATCTATTTGGAATGTGATATAAGGGTATCATAAACATTTTTACCTTGATTAGGTTTTTTATGTTGTTTAATTAAATAAAACCTTGAAAAAAATTGATATTGATAGGAATTATTTTATTTTATGAGTCAATAGAATATTTATTTATAAACTCAACTCATTAGTAAAACTAATATATACCATTTCCTAAATTAGTAGGAAATATTTTTATTTTTATCCCCAGGAGTGGTGTATCTATAAGAATAAATGATGGTTCATAGTAGTTCATATAAAAAACATTATCAATATAGTTGTATTTTATATATTGTGTAGTGATTCATTTAATGTTATTAGTGATCTTTCAATAATTTTAATGTAAATTTATTTATATATGGGTCAAAGCAAGTGAGTACCAATATAAAAATTAATTGAGTAATAATACTTGCATAGTAAATGATGTGTATACATTATAATGAATTTTTAATTAGATATTATGTTATGTTAAATGTTTATTGTATCCACTAATGATATAATTGTTTATTCTAATTGAATGTCCTATAACATTGATAAAGTTAGTTGGTTAGGTAATTTTCGTCCATTAAAATTGATATGATATACATCCCTAGGAAGGGAAATACTGAGGGTAATTCCATTAATATGAATTCAAAAGTCAAGGTGCATTAATACTTTATTAGTAAATAAAAAATTTAAAACTAAATAGAAGACTTGCCTAAATGTTTGGAGTATTATGGTAAATCTACAAGAATTTTTCTTTGAAAATCCTCTAAACTGATTGATTTATTGAATTAGATTCAAAATTATGTTTCGTAATTTTGGTTTTCATGTGATAGTAACCATAGTGGTGTGATGAAACTATATTATAACTAAAATGATGTAATAATATACTAAAAGTGTTGTTTTTTAGAAAAAAAATTAATCTTAAAGGCATTATATAATATTCATAAGATAAATGATAGTTATTCACTTAGTAAATTATATGTTGTATTGTGGCATCTTATCATTTTATTTAAAACATTGAATCAATAAAGGCTTTCTATAGTTCCCATCTTGACACATCACCTATACATAGGTGATGAAAAAAATTAGAGAACAACACTTGTTCTTGAACATTTACACAATCCATAGTTAAAAAGAGAAGATGTTAAAATAGATTTAAAAACATAGTTTATCAAAACACCTCAAGTTAGTGTTGATGTATATGTTGTAGATAATTGTATATCCATAATGGATCACATTAAATTTTTAATGGTGACATAGTTATTTTCTGAGATCTGCATAATTTATTTGAGTGTAATTGTGTTGTATCATGTTGTGAATATAATAATTGTTTCAGATTGGCCTTCATGATTTATATATATCTTCTAGAAGGGTTTATATAAGGACCTATATATCCCTGTAAATTTTTAAATGTTCACTATATTTATATAGATTAATGGTCCATATACCCTCCCTAACAAAAGAAGTGCTATTAATATTGGAGTTATTCCCTACTACCAAACTGTATATGTATTTCTGAATGTTATTATATTTAGGTATTTAATAATAAAATTATTAATATCACATTCAAATTGTTCTTCATTGGGAAAAATATTCTCTTAATGACCTAGGATCTAATTCATATATAATGTACATAGTATTACCCTACTATGATAGGATTCTTTTAACGATATGATATTATACATTAAACCTATATTATATTATTGGATAAGATCATATCAAATTACAATTTTGAAGTAGTATATCTGATGTAAGAGGATTATAAGACATCGAAACAACAACATTTGGTGTTCTCATGTGGAAATCTCAATAAATGTATGTTTTCATAAAGGTACAATAACATTTAATTCTCTATATTTCATAAGACATTTGATACTAAAATATTTAATTTCATGTAATAATCCTTTAAAAATATTATTTTTATTAATTTTATTCATGAATCATGTACATGGATGTACTCCATTAAAAAATATGGTGATCATCATTGAATAGACGTATATGGTGTGGTTTTCATGTTGGGAATTTTATTATTTAATAATATGATAGAGGATTTTACCCCTTTTTTTGAATTGAATATCTTTGGATTTTTAATGGAAACAAAACAACCTTATAATTTCATGGTCATTGATGTACATATCTCAAGGATTTTTTATAGAATTTTAAAGAATATATATTTTATCATAGAGGGGAATAGTACAATCCATTAATCCTTAATGACATGAGATATTAGGATATTATGATTATATTTCATGGTATGAATTAATATTTTTTTAGCATTTTTGTGACAATAAATATATTATATATGGTTTCATTGTGGAGTATTTAGATGTTATCCTTCAGAATTTGGTGTATTAACCCAATTACCCTATGAATTGATCCTAGAGTGTAAAAAAATTATATACTTGGACATCAGTTACATTATATAAGTGTTTAAGAAGTATATTAGAATATTATTCATAGATCGAGTGAATAATATTTAATTAGGAATATTGTTTTATAACTTGTATATATATATATATATATCAATTCATAGCATTATTACTATTATGTATTGAAATTAATAATAATTAAACATGGTCTAGTAAATAACGATGGGTAAAGAAGGCCATGTTTTTAACTAGTTATAATTAAGTATTACCTGCATAAATTTGAAATTAATTATTGAGGATATATAAAATTTATATATTCTAGTATCCTAATTTTACAAATATATTTTGGTAAATTTTCTTGCGCATTTTCATTCAATGTTGATGGAGAAACTAGGAATGATTAGATAATTTTATTATTTTAGATATTCTTATGGGAGATCTAATATAACAATGAATTCATGAATAATATGGGGGAAATTTTATTATGGGTATATTCAGTCACATTTCACAATGACATAATGTGGTGCATTAAAAAACTAGATACTGTTGAATAATCCAATATAGAGTCTTTATTCTAAAGATGTTCCCATCCATGAAAAAATTTATACCCCACAAATGAGGAAAATAATAATTTAATTGAATCATTAAACTCAACACTTAGGTCATGCACCATGATATGGGATAAAAATGAAGTGAAATGATGTAAAATATAAAATATTAAGAATTACACAAATGAAAAAAAGGAATGATGTGAATGATCGGGCCATGAGAAAAAATACATTTTCAAGAACCAAAAAATTAAAAATGTGACATGTCCATTGTAACCATGAAATAATAGATATGGGAGTAAACTAATTTTTTTAACTAATTGATGTTTTCATATGGGATTGACATTAACACCCTAGGGGGAATGAAAGAACATTAGGTACCGGACCATACCACTCAAATAAATAATGATCATCCACTAGTAGTGGAAAACTACTATTGTTTGACCAGATAATCATTCATGGTAAAAATACATTACCTTGTAATTGTTTTTTAAAAAAATTGATGTTTATTTCTATTTTTTATATATTATTTATATCATGTAACTATTATTATTTAGTTTCATTACTATATATTTCTAAATAGTTTTTTGAAAATTCAATTTTTGAATATATATTTCAATTTTTCTATTATAGTGATTTTTCATTATCTTTCTATATGCATCACCTAATAATGAGTATGTAATCTGTTGGAGATAATTTCTCTTTTTAAATGGGGTATTTAAGATGTAATTTTATTTTCGCTTAGATCATTTAATAATACTATTTTCTTAGTGTTGATATAAATTTTAAAAATAATAATTATTTATCCTTAAGTCATTGAAAAAAACCTTAATAATGGATAAAAGCTAGTATAGTATGGATGAATGATTCATGAAAAGAGTAATGGATTTTATTTTAACATTTTAATAAACCAACAACAGTCTAGTTATTATGGATATTCATAACACGATTTTCAATAAATTAGGGTACTTTCAAAAATAATTAACCAAATTAATATAGAATAAAAATAATAATTTCATATCTATTTTAATTTATTATTTAGGTATTTCATTGAAATTAATAATTTTGGAACACCCACCAATGGAATGTAGTTCCCCTCTCTTATATGTTTACATTATATTTTTTTATTTTTATTTTTTGTAGTTTCTTGAAAATGTGAAAACCTATATTTTTCCAAAATATGTTTTTGTGCTTCCAAGTTAACTTTTTGTTTGACCCCTTACATCCACTATTCTACACAGTTAGAGAAAATGTTGTATAGACAATATAAATTTATAAATTACAATCAACCTAAAATAAGTGACAATGAATTTTGGGTGTACCCTAGTTTCCATTTCATGAATATTTCATGTAGTTAATATTATTTTAATTATTTAGAAATATTATTTTATAAGTGTTTAGGGAATATAAATGGGCCTTTAAATAAGTTATTTTCTAAAATTATATCTATTAATACATGAATATATATTTCATTAAAATGAGAATTATATGTTGGGAAAAAAATAATTTAAAAAGGATTTTATCATCATTGAATTCCATCACCCATGATATATTATTATGAAATATATAAGTTCAGTTAGAAATGGACATCCTCATCCACTATTTCCAAATCCAAGAGAACCAAGGTAATATGATGGGCCTAATTAGTAACAAAGATGTGATAAAAAATTTGTGAATGATGTATGAATATTTACAATAAAATTTATAGAACCTAATGATGAAGTTAAAAGAGTCTTGAAACATTTTTTGCACACCACTAGATGAAACATTCCATTGATTCCCCAATCCAAATTAATTTTGAGCAATATGGGTCAACATTTTTGATCAATGAAGAAATAATTCAATTTTAACTAATTTTAGAACTATATAAATTTATCATAATTTACATGTTAAATTATATCTTCTTAGATTTTGGGAAAAAATTTTGATGTGTATGTGAGGACAAGTTATAACATACATTTTTTAGGTATTCCATAACCCCTATAATTGAATATTAATTCTATGGGTTTCGTTTGGGGTTGAATCAATTGAAATTATAAATTTATAGATATTTATATTTTAGTTCATAGTTGGGTAATAGATTTTGCATGGTTTTCTAAACTATACACACTGATAAATATATTGGAAAACATAGATATTGGGATTCGCATGTTTAGAAAACAATTTTCCAAATCACTACCCATATAAGTAAAAACTATGTAGCCTATTTATAACAAGCTCACAACATGCACATTGTTTTTTAAATCCATGTTCATGTTTCTAGGAAACTATGTGGATTGGTTTTTTCATAATCCAAATATTAATTAATAAATATCAAACCCTCTTATTATTTCCCCAATTTATTTCCTTCAACCCAAAATTGTTTCTACATTCCTCATACCTCATAAAGAGGGTTCTTATCCCATCAGACCCCTCCTGGTTGCAATATAAAACAAGGAAAAAGGAGTTCAATACTATTCAAGTTTGATCCTTGTTTCTGTTGATTCTATTGTTATCCAAAAAAATACTAATTATGGATTGACACTTCTATAACTTGATACATAGAGGTAGGTGGATAAATAATGATTCCCATTTCACATAACCTATAAATCGCTATTCTAAATTAAATTGATGATTTAAAATCAATTTCATGATTATTAATAAATTTATTTCAATGAATTTATTAAAAACCCATTTACATTGAACTGGGGATTAAAAAAACTATTTTTGTTGCATGAAATTGGAGGACACCCAACTCCATTTAATTTGGGTGTTTTTATAAAATTATTCTCATTTAGTTTTTTAATTTATATTCTCTTATCGATGTATATTTATTCAATTAAATTGTATTATTTGATAATGAAAATTTGATTTTATTAAATGTTGAGAAAAAACACTAATTCCATTGAATTTGGGGCTGGAAAAAAAATTAATGGAATGTGTGGGAAAAACTAAATTGTTGAATTTAATTTGTAAAAGTGTATTCTAAAATTGTTTTTTGGGGTTTAAAATCATTATTTCTAAAAAATTTATTAAAAATGGTTTTATATAAACCATGGAGTTTTATAATTATTAAAGGGATTATTTCTTTAATAACCATTTATGGTTTATAAAACTAAAATTTGATGGTTTGAAATGGTGAGTAATAATTAATTTTATTTTAATAAGTCGTAAAATAAATTTCTAATTTTTATTTTGTACTTGATGAAATTGAATCCTATGGTAGTTTGTGAGTTATTTTGGGAAGCACTTTATAACATAAATCATTCTAAAAACTGATATTATTATATCACATACCTTATGTGATGGTGATGAGTCTTCTTTGGCCTGAGTTAAATGGGACATTTGTATACATATATACCCATTTCAACTTTTTTAGGTCCCTAACGACTTGACTACCAGACTTATATGTAATATGACCATGTTTCCCACTTCCTGGTATTTTAAATGAATTAATGTCATTGTTGTTAATTCTGTTACATTAATTGTTAATTTATATAAACTATTTTATATAAAAGTTCTTATTTGATCCATTTCTGTGAAGAAATATTGGATCAAATGTATATTCTATCATTTTAAATCTATTTCCATCATTTGAAATTTTAATAGTTAATTGATAAATGTATTTCAATATTCTAAAATTTTATGTATGATTTTATTAACTATGATTTTGACATTCCAAAACCTTTCATTTTGAATTGAACACACTTTACTTGGTTTATTTGATATTAAAATATATTATGGAATATTTTTTGAAATCAAAATGATATTTTAATTATATAGTTCTTGTGAAAATAGGTGTTTTTGGATTATTTATTCTATTATTGAGAAAGTGAAATTAATCCAATTGAGTTGGGTCTAGTTATTGATCTTTGTACTTGGTAACATATGTCTGAGTTGGGACATGGGTAGTTTTTCTATTTTATATTACATAGTTGAAGTGCTTTGGATTTTTATGCCTATTTGAATTTTCATAGGTTAATCTGAGTGGAGTATATTATGATATTAAAATTTTCATGTATCATTTACTTCCTCATTTTTAGTGAAAAAATCATTCCCACGTTTATTTTTATGTTGTCAGGTTATAGTCGCTAACCCAAGGGGATCAAGAATTCCCTTCGAGATATATCAAATAATTATCTATTATTATGTTACTAGGTAGCAAAGTATCGTTAATGAAAAAAGGGGATAAGATCCCCAGGTTGATCATTTTTATTGAATTCAGTATGCATTTTAAGTTCATCTTGGGAATAGAAGGTAGTTTTGATTGTGTTCTTGAATAGCTCTGACTACAATGAATATTTTTTTCACTAGTAGTGGTAAGTGAAAGAAGTTTTTTGAATTAGTTATGGTTATTTACCTATTTTTATTTTGGATATATTGAAATCCAAATCATTGATTTTTTACCTTTTTGGATTAATTTCCCTTATTGTTCAATTTTTGTGTAACCTAATTTGTTCTAGCTTATCTGATGTTATTGTGTAGCATAATACCTTTATGAGGATGTTCATATAAGATCAAGGATGAATATATTTCTGAAACTGAGAAATCAATTCATATTGTGGACCAAATTCATGGAGAGAAGATCGTGCACTCTGTCCATGATATATAATTGGCACCACCTCCTATTCCAGTTTATGATCCATCTATCGATCCTCTTAGAGAAACTCTCAAGACTTTTTCCCATGAGTTAATTCAATGAAAACCAAAATCTTTAAAAGGATAAAATGATCCTAAATTGGATGTGGATTGGTTGGGAAGAATTTAGTGCTTATTTCAGGTTTTGGACACACCATAATTGATCAATGTGATGTGTTCCACCATCGAGCTATAAGGAATGAGGAAGAGATGGTGGGGGAAAAAGGTAATAACAAAGAAACATGAGATCTTAGAGTGTAAATATATCAAGGATATTTTCTCTAAAAAGGCATATCTATAATAAATGTTGTTATTAATTCCCATTATGTTTTTTATAACTTATCAGGTTGATAGAACTCTGAAAGAGTATGTATGCCATATCGATGAGGTCAAGCACATCACACATAAGGTAGTATCAAATGAGAGGATCGGGGATCACCTGTTCTAGATGGTATATTATTATAATGTTCATTCTCGCGTTTTATTGATGTTTATTCCTTCATCTGATGAGGTAATATATAAGGAATGATTTTTTGGATGAACATTGCTAGCAAATCATGGTTTTTAAGAGTTTATTTCTCTTCCATTGGCAGTGCACATTCATCTAATTGAAGGATTATGTGTGATGATAAATTATATTTCTATTTTTTATACATATTTTGATGTTTTTTATAAGTTATTTAATTCAATATTAGTTCATATAATATAATATTAATTCATGATAAATTTTTTTTAATTTATAATATAGGATTTTGATTTTGATTAATAAAAATGAAAACATGGAAATTGAGGATAAAAAATGAACATCACAGTGTGTGAAAAGAGAAGTGTGATGACAGTAGATTTTTTAAGAAACAGGGTGCTGGAAGGATAGTGTGGAATTTTTATATTCCATGTAATTCAATTACATATCTTGAAATCATCCAAATATGTAGTGTTGTCTAAATAAGTTGTGAAGGGAAACAAATACATGTCCTGAATTTTAATTACACGATGTGAATTCATCAAAGGCATATTTTTGATGAAATTCATAGAATCCATCGAAACTAGAAAATTCAATATATTAAAAAAAATTAATCTATTTTCACACCATGAAATTATCCTAGCATAGAAAAAGTAAGGAAACGTGACCATGTGTTATGATGGGATTTTGAATTGTTGACCTCTCTGAATGCCCATTGCCCAAAGGTTTTGACCAATTAAGCCTGTGGTACATCCTCTATGACAATATATATGGGATTTTTCTATGAGAAAGAGGAATCCATCAATGTTTTATAGGATCAGATATGAGGATGCTACCATAGTGTTCTTTTCTACATTTCTTCATAAACAACTTTTTGTTTATTTTTTTTGTTTCATTATTTTATTTAATTGTTGGATGATTCTTTAATTAAAATCAATAAATTTTTTTTCTTCATCTATTCTTCATTTATTCATTTATAATCTATATGTTTTGGGTATTGGTTTTTTAATTTTTAGTGAACACACAATAATTATTGGATAAACCCTATAGGGGAGAGGAGAATCATTGATAGTGGTTTTCTGCCATCATTTCTTGATTGTACATTACTTGTAAAGATAATTTTATTAGATAATATCATTTTGGTTATTTAATTTATATTCTATTTTTCACTGTACCATTAACCATATGTTTTCAAAAATGAACAAACCCTACTAATATTTAGATAACTTTTTCATGGCCATTGAATGCAACTATTCCCCATCATTTAGAAATATGAATATATCACATCTAAGTATTTTAATCCATCCTACCATGTAAGATATTCATTATTTGGTATATTAATTGAGAATTAACATTTCTTTTACTAAAAAATCTATTTACTTGCATAGAACATTTCTATAATAATTTTTATTATGAATCTTAATTCATATATGTAGTAAGACCAACCATAGAATCAAATTCACATATCTTATGATTTTATATTTAAATTGATTTATTTATGTTTAATAATTATTTTAAAAAAATTAAATTGAAATTGGATCTAACTAAACATTACTTTAGAGTAGTCATTGATGTGTCCCCCCCACTCTCTAGGGGGTTGACCCTACACTTCTTTAATATAATACCTCTATAGTTAGTATAGATTCAATTTAATAAAAAAAATTATTAGATCATTAAACATTGAAGTTAATTATTTCTTCAGAAACATCAATTCTCTTAGTGGTTCTTAGAGGAATGGTTTTTATAATCCTCTTGCGGTGATTAGGATATGTCCATTTTTTTTTCAATTGGCGAATTCTGGTACAATAAAATATGGTTTTCACTAAGGAACTCATGAATTGTGGCACATAAAAAAGCTCAGGCCACATTTTTAGGTTCATCCATGTTTATTCCACTCCTCATAGTGACACAATATCATCATCACCTTATGGAAATTTGATGCAATTAGATGATTCATGTGAAAACGGTTCCACCCACAATAATCTATAACAAAACATCATGACAGAGTTGACGAGTTTCCAAAGGAAGCCAATATGGTTCAAGGAATTGTGATAGGTACCATTATAATATCATTATAACTAATGACATCTTAATTTAATATTGTCTCATCTAATTCATTTATTTCAACATTTATTGTTAATCTTATTAACCTTTATATAGATATTTTATCTTATGAAATCAATATTATTATACCCCTTGGTAATACGAGAAAGTAGGTTTTCTATAGTCCCACTTCATTTATCACACTATTTGATGTCGACCATGAGTAGATCATTGAGTTTTTTATCATGAAACATATTGTCTTCTTTTTCAAGATGGGATGTTCATTCTTAATAATGACTATATTGATTATTATCTTCAACATGTTTAATTTACTATTCCCAATGGTCTTTTTGATGTATTCATTGGAGAATGGGACCAAAGGTCATGAATATCCTAACATGTAATCATGATTTGGGGAATGTGAAATCTATTTTTTTCATTTATTTTTGGTTGGAATCATTATGTGGTGATCTCCCTCGAGTGGTAGTTGACATTCCCAACATGTTTCCATCTTATTTTTATGGTTTTCCACTAATATGGGTGGTTGGGTCATCCATTGACTTGATACATAGTTATCAACCCGTTTATATTCCCTATTATCATATGACACTACCTAAAATAAAATAGATGAAGTCCATGTTGAATGATTTATTTTAGAAAGGATTTATATGATTGACCATGTCACATTAATCTCTGTTGGGTATCCATGCTAATAAATATGGTGCTTCACCATGATTATGTGTTCACTACTAAATGTTAAATCATGTGATAGTAAAGAAAATGTACCCATTTCTATGATTTTATGACCTTCATGATCTATTAGAAAGGGGAAAAGTTGTTCTTTAATATTGATATTTCCTCTAGTTTCCTTAATTTGAGGATAAAAAAATCAAACATTCAGTAAAATGTCTTTGGAGTTTATACGGCCTCTATGAGTACATTTTTATGTCTTTTTCTCTCATCAATGCCCCTAAAGTAATTATGGATTTGATGAATAGATTTTTCTTGAGTACCTTGATACTTTCATTGTATTCTTCATGGATGACTTAATTGTTTACTCTATGCCTATCAAGTAGGATGTTTATCATGTGAGAAAGATCCAAATTTTTTTGATAAATCACTAAACATTTAATAAGATTTAGGAATGTAATTTATATATTTTGGATGTGAAATTATGGGATAAATTTTGATGGAACAAGGAATATTAGTCAATCCTAGTAAGGTGAGGGACATAATGACATGGGAGGAATTGTGAAATGTATTTGTGATTCGAAGCTTCCTGACCTTAGCCAGATATTATCATTTTATTGTTAAGTATTTCAAAAAAATTTATAATATGAGGATTCTCCTTACTCAAAATGGATTAAATTGTTTTTGTGATGAAAAATATCAGAAATATATTATGGACCTAAATCTCTTTTTGAGTACTATATCAGTGTTGACTCTTTCTAAGGATGGGCAGGTCTATGTGGTCATTTTTATGTATCGTGATTAGGCATCAGATGCTTTCGTATAAAAAGAGATCATGTCATTGAATAAGTCTCTCATCATTATTGGACAAATGATAAGAATTATCTTACCCATGAACATGAAAGTGTTGTTTCGATGAATGATCATATGTGTTGGAAAAATTACATTTATCTAAAGTGGTTTACCATGAATTCTTAAAATAATAGATTGAGTAATATATTCTCTCCAAAATATTTGAACCATTTTCATCGGTTTTTCATGGAATACCTTTAATATATTGACATGAACATTACCTATAATCCAGGTAAAGGTAATGTCATTTCAGTTTCTTTGAGAAGGAATCTTCCTGCCCATCTAGTGAAATAATCTTCATAAGAGTGGTATTTTATGACTCTCTATGTAATTTTGTATTCGAGTTTAGTAGTAAGGGGTTAGGGTATCCTTATCTAGAGTATTGTTCACATCCACTCTACTAGAATGTATTATTCAATATCAAATTCTTAAGGGTAATATTTATACCTTTAGACCCTCTCTTTTTTAGTGGGGAGAGAATTTCCTAGTAGTAATTCTTCAAAGGGCGAATTCTATGCAACTGGAATTGTTTTGTGGAAATATATTTTGTGAGGAAATTTATAATGTGGTATTTTCATAGTTTCTAGCTGAACTTGAACCCAGGATCCATAATGATGATTTAATACATGTGGTGGGAGTTATGGGGGCCATCTATGAGATGGGTAATTATTGGATTTTTTACTCATTGATATACATGCCATCAGGTGAAGGCTGAGATATATAATCCTTTATGTTTCCTTTTGTCACATCTATTTCATACATAAAAGTGGGATGAGATCACTATAGAGTTTTTGTATGGGTTTCCACAGTCCTATAAGAAGTGGAATACATTATGGGTAATGACTGATAGGCTAATGAAATCACCTCACTTCTAACACATTGAAGAATTTTCAAAAGCTAAGTAGTTGGGAAATATCTATGTGTAATATATTGTTCTACTTTATGGTGTTCCATGTACTAGAGTTTTTTATAGAGATCCTTGGTTCAAATATCATTTTTTTAGAGTCCTTCGGAGGCACATGGATGTGTGGTCCATTTGAGCATGACATAAAATTCATAGTTGGATGGATAAATAGAAATTTCTATACAGAATCTTGAGGATACACTTTACATTTCTGTTCATTATACTGGATAATAATGGGATGATAACTTGGGGATGGATGACTTTTATTATAATTATAGTAACCTGACTGTGATCAGGACGGATCATTTTGAGTCCCTTTATGGAAATTCGTGTATATATCTATTGAGTTATTTTAATGTTTGTGAAATACCATTTGTTGGACCATGTCTAGTGAAAGATATGACAATACATATTCAATTGATTTGTTAGATAATGTTAAGAAAATGGAGCTAATATAAGACATATAATGATCATCACTATAGAACATTGAGGTCCTTTATTGGTGACCCGGTTTTGATGAATGTTTTAGCTCGGTTGGGTCATCATTGACATTATAGGAAATGTATGTTTGGTCCTCATTTTTTGGGATATTTTGAAGTTTTTGAGAAGGTGGAAAATTTTCATATTGTTTATCAATTCCACCATAATATACGTCAATATATAACATGTTTTATATTTATCAACTATGAATGTATCAATTTGTTCCATCTCATGATATTACATGTAGTGATCTTGTGTTTGAACTTGATTTATCTATGACTGAATGGTCTATCAGGATAGTTAATTATGAAACCAAAGAACATAATTGGATGATTATACCTTTGATTTGTGTGATACGGTAGCCTGGTACTGATTCTCATGAGATGTTGTAAATGGAGGATTTTATAAGAGAGAAATGGCCTCATCGTTTTGGCAAGGAAGCTGCATCATAGGATTTCTAAGGATTTAATGATTCTTTGGTTGGGATTTTGTAACATCACATGATTTTTTTCAGGTATTCGTTAACCCCTATTTTAAAATTTTCACTATATGGGTTTCGTTTGTGGTTGAGTTGGGTGACATTAAAATATTATACATGGTTTTGGGATGGTACATTTATGGCACACACCTTGTGAATTTATTTTCAATCCATGCACCCCAATATAGAAAAATTAAAAAAATTATAATGTGCTTGGTATGGCTTGCTCACAGTTTTCCAAACCATGCAATCTCTCTAGAAAAATTATTCAGATAATTTATAACATGTGTATAACTTGCGTATGGTTTTTCCAAACTGTTTTTCAAATCCTAGGAAATGATGTGGATAATTTTTTTCTAAATCAATATATTAATTAAAAATTTCTGAACACTCTTTTTTAGGACCCTAACTGACATTCTTCCACCCCAAATCATTACTCCCATAATGAGATATCCAAAGGAGGATTCTTGGACACTTTTACCCCTCCTAAATGAAATTCTAAACTAGTAAAAAGGTTGATTATCCTCTTCATGTTTGATCCTCATTAGCCTATATTTCATGGATTTCATTTTTCGTCAATATATCCTGATTATGGATTGATTATTTTAGATCTAGAAACTCCAAGGTAGGTGGTTCCATTATGATTCCCTATTCATAAAACCAATTAATTTCATATTTAAGTCCAATATTTTATATATATACCGTTAATTTATTAGTATTAAATTGGTTTTAATTGAATTATTAACAAACCAATTCCATTGAATCAGTGTTTCAATAAAAAGAGGATTTTAGAATGAAATAGGACAGACCCCAATTCCATTGTATTGTTATGTGTGTATAAAATTTTGGTAAATACAATTTTTAATTTGAATTTGGGTATTAATGGAAAATTTATCAATTAAATTTTAGAAATTATTTATAGAAAAATTGATTTGATGGAATGTGGGGAAAATTTCCAATTCCATTAAACTGGAGTTTTTTCTAAAAGTTTATCGAATTTGTTTGAAAAATCAAATTGTTGAATTTAATTTTTAAAAGTGGATTGAGAAATTCCATGATATGTACTCAAATTATTATTTGTTAAAAATGTCTTAATATGGTTTTATGGATGCCTTAGGGTTTTATGTTTGTGAAATAGAATGTTTTTTTATCAAAAACCTATCCTGGTTTTTAAAGGGGATATCACTATGTTCAAAATAGAAAATAGAATTTTATTTAATTTTAAGCAGTCTAATAATAAATTTCTCATTGTTGTTTTTACATGTGAACATGTAAGCCTTAGGTTGTTAGTGATCCATTTTAGGAAGCATATTATGACTTTCAATAGTCAATAACATCATTTATCCCATATCATCCCTTAGGTGATGGAGATGATTCCTATTTGGACTAATTTTAGTTTTCTGTGGGTATAAACATATTTTAATTTCAATGTATTAGGTACCTATAGTCTGAAACTATCATAACTATCTTAATATAAACATGCAGCTCGGTTATTTATAATATAAAGGAATAAATTTCATTTTTGTAAAGTATTTTACATTCATTGTTAATTTCTGAAAATTAATTTATATAAATGTTTTTATTTGATCCATTTTTGAAATGTTTCTTTTTTGTGTAGCATATTTTTGTTGAAGGTAAGTTCTGTCATATTAAATGTATTTCCCTTATTTTAAATGGAAGGTATTAATTTCTAAATGTAAATCTGTATTTTGAAATGTAAAAAAAATTTGTTTACATATAATTTTGAAATTCCTAACTGGTTTGTTTTAAATTTAAATCAAATGAGAGGGTTATTTTGATATTGGAATATTGTATGGAATCATTGGTGATGTCGTACAGGGACATGGCTCACACCATATATTTTCCATTTTTTATTTATATATTATCTCCACTCTTATTGGATAAAGTGAAAATGATCTCTTAATGTAGGATATAACTATTGGACATTAGTCTTGGTGAGTTTCTTCTAAGTTGTGACATGAGTAGTTTAATTATTTTTTGATAGCTAGATGTATAACTTGGCCTTGTTTATTATTTTTTTACTTATATTAAATGTATCATAGTTGATTTTATTTTTATATGAATACTTTATTGTTTGTCTTACTTCTGCATTATTTTTGGAAAAAGTGTTCCCACATCTATTTTATATGACACCAGGGAAAAGTCACTGACCCATGGTGAATTTTAATGCCCTTCAGGATATGTCTAGGTTGGCATTATTATCAGGAAGTTATAGAACAGATTCTAGTTTATGACAAAAATACAATCAAAATGATTAATAAATTGTGCACTATATGAAATGATTTTGAAATTTTTCTAGAATCATCATGTGATATCATAGTAGTGATGGGTCCAATTTATAATTATTTATTTTCATTAATTATTTAATTCATTTTAATCACAACAATTTAAAGTTTATTCATTATTTAATATTACTATCAATTATTATAGTCATTGACCTTCATAAAAAAAGATCTATTTGAACATTCATGAATGATTAATTTGAGGAATTTTGTTTGGAGGATCTAGTGTTTCAATAAATTGACATTGATAACACAAAATATGATAATGTTAACTAAATCGGTATAGTATATGGAGTACATATTTCATTATAAAGAGAAAAAATTTACTATTTTTATTACATGGTATGTTACATGTGTATTTAATATGTAGTCTATCAGTTATCACCTTATAAATCATGGAATCCACCTATCAATGTTCCGTCTTCCATATAGTAGACAGTACAAGTGATTAATATCCATGAAACACATAAATTAATACATCCACAGTGTATTGTATACTTACGATGAAATTATCATGTAATTAATATACATATGGATTACTTAATATAAAATACAAGATATCTATTTTGTAAGTTGATATACTGTGTAACACACTCTGTTTTCAATTACAAAACATGTGATTTTGATTTTAATTAAACATTTGTGTATTTAATTTACATAATTATAATTAATTAATTCTTATATTTTTTAATGAATTTTAATTTTGTATAATTAATTAACAAGTGGTTTATTTATGTCACACATGTTTTCATTAATTAAATATCCCATTGCGCAATTAATTTACATGATGTAAAATTTACTCACACATGGTTTTTTATTAATACACTAACATGGTATATATCAAATTAAATTTACTTATATACGTTAGGGTAAAACTAATAAAATAAATCATTATAATTTTTTATAGACAATGTGGAACTGATATGATGTAGATTATATTTCCAATTATTTATATATTAATTTAAGAAATAATTGTTTTGTATCCTCTAAGATCACTGCATATACTTATTAAAATCATATAATCATCCTTGATTGTTAAGATGGATCATTAAAATAAATAAAAAATAAACTAATTATAATAATTATATAAATTTGTTGATGATATATCTTAATAGAAGTGTGAATTTAATTAAATTAAAATTACCATGTAAACATATGTTAATTGTATTTTTGGATGATCATGAGTATAGACCTAACAATATATCGATGGTTGCTTTTAATATAATTTATTTCAAAGTTATTTTATTATTTATTATTAAATTAAAATAATAGCATGTGTATCAACACTTTATCTATCAATTAAGGGTATATGATTCTATAGTTTCTTCTATGTAATCCCATGACCAATACATGGGTTCCCCACACCAACATTTGAATAATAGAACTAGTAATAGATTGATCTACATTATGAGTTATGGTTTTCATGATCATGAATAATTGAAACCATATATGGATATGAATAGGTGTACAGTCAAAATTCTACAACATGATGTTGTTTTAATTCAAGTAATTTTCCCCATTTGTCAAAGATGGGTTATCATAAACTAGATAAATAAATATTTGATTAATATCATGATCATTGATCATTATTTAATTATATTTCTATTTATTTTTGGGTTGTAATTTATTTATTTTTAATATATGGTGAACAAATTATATATAAAAATTAAAAAAATTAATATATGTAAATTAAGAAAATTAATTATGAATTAATGTTTTGATAAATGTGGTTAAACACATAAGAAAAATACACTTAATATTAATCAAAATGTTGTTTAATAGAATATGTAATAATTTAAGCATATGATAATAAAATCCATCAATTAAAATATTTTTTTATAGGCTTCCATTACATAACTTAGAATATATCAAATAATTTCAATGTGATTTACCAACCATTTGGGGTTATATAATGTAATGGGTAGTTCATAGTAATGTTTCAGTAGACATAAGTACATCATTCATAGGTCATCTAGACAATTATAGGATTTGAATAAATCTATAAGAATATGTTGAGAAAATCCAAGTCCAATATTTTGATATTGTAGAGTCCACTCAATTGATTATGAAATTTTATGTTAGTAAATAATAGTGACCCGCTAACCTAGTTAACATCATGAATCTTCATAATCTATCAATGGTATAATGAAAAGAGAAATATGTATCATTTCCACAAAAATATAAATTTGATATGTTAATTCGAGTTTGCTGGTGTGTAGTATCAAAAGATTAAAAAATTACCAGATATTAATAAATTGGTTTATTTTCACAATTTTTATTCATGTAAAAAACTAAATATAATTTTTTTTCATTGTTAAAAAATTGTAACCATTTTGTTTTTAATGCTATAAATCTGTCCCTTAATAAATGAGTTTAACCTTCTCAGTATCCTTAATTTTAATAATGGTATATGTTCTTGTGAATTATATTATTCTAATAGTAGAAAAAATATTAAGTATATTCATAGTTTCATATGGTCTTTCCGATAAAGATATATATGAAATAATATTTTCATTATAAAAAACACTTGGATGATTCACTATATATCCAATAATTAATTAAATGTATAGTTAGATCCAATAGTGAGTTATGGAAATTGATGCATATATCATGTAACCTCACCGCCATCGGTGGACTGATATAATTTAAGGATATCCTATTTATATGAATTTATTCACATGTATTCTATTAGAGACGGTGAAAATTGGGCCTCCTGTGTTTAAGATGATTAGAAACATGGAGTGATTATACAAATAATGACTTAATCTATAATATGAGTTGTTCATAGATACTATATTATCCTTAATACCTATGTGATTACCATTTTTTTTGAAAATTATAATATTGAAAGTAATGAGAATTCACTCCTTGAACTGTTGATTATAATTAAAAAAGTTGATGAGCATATTTTAAATGAAAATTCTACATTCCATAGGGAAATAAAAGTATCCCTTGGAAAAAGGGTATAAGACTCAACCCATTTTTAAAGATTATGAGTATCACTCTTTGATGGTAGGATTATATTAATAGAAATCTATGAATGAAATTTTATTTGTTTTCCAGGTGGAGTAGAGGCTATTATAATTAGAAATGTGAAAAACTGAATAAGATAAAAAAAATTTATCTACTCATGGTATGTTCAATTTTATATATGATTATAGTATATGGTATTAAATATAATAAGCTGCTAACATATAAATATTAGCAATAGGAACAAAGGAAAAACAATAAGAGGCATGAGTAATTTTCCAATATTTTGATTAATGTTTTTTATTATATCAAAAGAGACAACTTCAAAACATCAAACATTAATGAATGAATTGTTTTGTATTTTTTTAGGATTAGAAATAATTTATCATAATGTTTATTAAAGTAGAATAATTTATAATTTCACTATGGAAATGAACATTTTTTGGTTCTTCATATTAAATATTTTTTTTAATCTCATAAATATTTTATATACATGTTTGTGACTAAAGAAAATAAAATAAATTAATCATAACTAGATTTAAAAAGAAAAAATTATTTCTTTATCTATTTGACTAATAAACCTTGATAAATTATTAATTTATATAGATTCAACATGATTATAAAGCATTCAAACATACATAATAGTAAATGAAACTATAAAAAAATAATGGTTTCCCACAAAACCGTCTATAATGATGTCATAAATAAATGGATCTATTCTATATAGGTGTTTGAGGTGTATTCATTTATTTTCTAGTGTTATTTTTTCGCATGGCCAATTTAAATTAATAATAGAACACCATTATTATTTTACATTGATATGACATATTATAATATTACTATTCATTACAATACACAAACAGACGCATGAAGACTATTATGGTTTCGTGTTATTAGAAACATGAGATACAATACTGTAATATTTTTAACGATCATCAATATTTCCCATAAATTTCTTCCCATTCAGTAATCCTCATATACATACCCAATATAAAACCACTCAACCCAGGGTAATGGAAATAAATGAAAAGGTTATGTCTGATTCTCTGTAAGGGTGGAAGTTCGAGATACCAATCTATGATCCAATGAAACCCTAATTTAATCATAAGGGTGTGTTATCTTAAACTTAAAATATAAATATCATGACCAACATAACATGTATCATGAAATATAATCATGGACTGAAAACTAATCATATAACAAAACATGGTCCATATTATTTGGATATCAACATAAATCAATCATAAACCATAAGATCATGTCCTAAAAGTGTGGAACCATCATACATATTGAAATAAATTTCATATGCTAGGGTTAAAAACCATAAAAATATATATAGTAGATCATGAAATATCACATTCTTCTCATTCTGGATCGGGATGAACTTGTTTCCTAGTGTGGACTAGGACACAACTTTTTTCCATAGTATATCTGGACACACCACTTCTCTTTAGTAGACTATGACCAACCTGTTTCCCATAGTGGATCTTGACACACCAAATTCCCATTGTCGGCCTTGTAAATATAATTGTTTCCTATCACAATCTCTTGAGAGAAAAATTATTACCCAATTCATTAAATTTTTATATGGTCCCACCCATCTAATATGGAAAACAATAATTATGCGTGACAAAATATCATAAGGAAAAAAACATATCATTACATAATAAAAATTGTAATGAAAAAAAATCAAAAAAAAATCATCAATTTTCTATTGTATAACAAATGAAAAATATACAAGATTTTTAATTATTTCATTATCCTAAAAATTACCATATTAATAAGTAAAATGGAAAGTATCATTCAATATTATCCCTTGTAAATCAGAAGTAACATCATAAGACTTCATCCCAGTTGGGAAATAATTCTTGAAATAAAATAATTAAACACCCATAATAACATCATTAATATCATATATGAACAATAAATAAATCTTTATTTCCGAATTTCTGTTGTGTTAATGAAAAAGTAAAAAACATCAATTTAAGAGGATGTTTTCCATCACACAAACAATTGATGATTTACTAACCCATTTGAGGGAAGCGGAGATGTTTGTACCTAAATACCATAACATGATAAAAAAAATAAAATGTAAGATAATGATGTTATTATTTAATCGTGATATAATAATAATTTAAGGATGTTGTTGAAGATATAAAATCAAAGTTCCCATTGATGAATGTTCCCACTTTTTCAAATATCCTCATTTGGTTTTAACTAAATGTCTTCTTTCAATGGATTTATATCCAAAATGATGATTCTGTTAATAGGGTATGGATTATTATAATTAATAGTGTATTTTATTTTCTAAACCAAAAGTGATTAAATGTGTGAATAAGTTGTGAGAGGAGGTGGCCTTTTATAACTATGGGAGAGAAAACACATGGTAATTTTTAAAATAATTGAGTGTTCCCTCATTTTTCATATGTAGAATAATATAAAATGATTTATTATAGAACATTATATTAATAATCAAAAAAATATTGATATATTTTTTATTTTTTAAATGTTTTTATGTAATTTATACAATTATATTTTTAGTTTAACAGAATGGTAAACCCAGTTTTACCTTAACTGCGGTAATTAATCTTTACTACATTCACTATTCACATCATAAAAAATAAATTTTAACTTATTAGATAAAAAAAATTATTATTATTAAAAATATTAATTTATTTTTTCAATATTTAAAAAACATAACTATCCAAATTTGATTAAAAATTCATTTGAGTTACATGATGGTAAAGCTGGTATTTAGAGAAAAAAATTTCAAACAATTCAATTTTCTCACATAAAAATATAGATTTAAATTAAAAAAATCTCTATATTTTATAAACTGATATATAATAGATTTTTTTCATCTTTAATAATAAATTATTATAGAATTTATCTTTATAAATATATTCAATGAAAAGATAATTTTCAATTAAATTTCACTATTTTTCAGTATTCATAAAAAAATTAAATAATTCAGAAATAAACCATGAATATTACATAGAATAATTTAAAAATTAGTTTATAAATTTTTTACTTATTTTATTAAATTATTTATGTAATATTTAAAAATATATATTTAAAAACACATAGATGTAATGGAAAAGGTGGGTTTTAAGAAGTGTATTTTTAATGAATTAGAATATTTTATACCAACTCAATGTATAATAATAATAATTTTCTGTATCTAAATAATATTTTATTCATATATAATCTATAATTTCATTCTTAATATTCTTCCATATTTTTTATTTTAATTAATTAAAATAAATAATCTTTTACACATTAAATGTTTTTTTAAGAAAAATGTTTTTGTAAACCCAAAAATAAAAATTTCCTATAATATAAAATATAATTTCAATTAAAATTTAATTAAGTGTATTAAATATAAACAATTATTAATCATGTTAAATAAATAAATAATTTGGTGTTTATATTAATTAATTAATTTCAAATAAATGATATTTCTAAAAAAATATATATTTTCAATATTTTCTTAAAAATTACTATTTTTTAAAAAAATATCAAAATATCAAAAAAATTTAATTTTTATATAATGATTTAATAAATTCATTTTACATCATTAAATAAATTTTATTAAAAATCTAGAAATTATTCAAAATATTATCTCATAAGGATAAATGAAAACAATTTTTATGTAACCATGTTTTTGAAAAATATAATTATAGTTCAAAAAATGAATTGATTATTTTACAAAACATTTAAAATAAATATATATTGATTAAAAAATTTATATATAAATTTTGATAATTAATTTATACTATACATTCCCACCAATTTAACAAAATGATTATAATGGTCATATTTAAAATAATATGATTTCATAGTTCAATAAATTTTGGTGTCTTTTGTCATGCACATTATCGTCATTATATACAAAAAAACTACACTCAGTGATGTGTATAATTATATATATACTAAATATGAAATGTAACAAAAAATAAAATCCATTTTTTTGTAATAAAAAATAATGAAAATATTAAATTTTTTTATAAAAATATTCACAAAATATAATGGTTATACATTCTATTCCCATTAAAATATATTGCCCCAAAAAAATTAACCTCCATCAAAAAATATTTAACATTTGAAATGTAATTAATTGAAATACACAGCATAAAATGAATAATAAAACTCCCCATAAAAAAAGATTGACTAATACATAATTGTTACCTAATGTATATTGAAACTAGTCTTCCACATCAGAGAACATACGTGGGATGTGACGTTTTTGACATGGAAGGACATCATTAATAATTATAGAGGGTGATATATATCATTTGTCACATTAATTTATGTGATATAGATAATATAAATTACTAATAAACCATTATTAGGTGATGATTTAAGAAATAATTTGATTAATCGAAAACGGAGGTACTAGGATAACTTTTTTTATATGATCATTTTCCTAAATATGGGGTATTACATTACCATACAGACTAAGAACATGTAAGAATGCGATTACGGGAAATAATAATATTCAACATGAACCATTTTACACTTTTATCTTTCATGGACCAAATTACTCTTTATCACATACTCTACTATATGAATTGTTCAGGTTTGATGCACTAAATAAGATCCATAAAAAATGATAAGTCATTATTTTGCCTATAGTTGTGATAAAGAATTGATAGCATAGTTTTACTATTAATATTCATATGGTTAATTAATACATTATTAATTTTAAAATCATCTAATGTAAACTTCATTTGTTTCATAAATAGATAAACTTATGACACTTATAAAAGATAAATCCTAAATTTTATTATAAAGGTCAATATATTTCTTGTATGAACATATAATTAGTCCTCAAATAACATGATGTAATGTCTAATTATCACATACAATACATTTGAATACACCCATCATGTATTCTCATGTATCTTTCTAATAACCCAAATTACCATAAAACATTCATTAATTATTTCATGAACCCTTATTACGTAAATAAAAAATATAATTTTAAAGGTATTCCTTACATCCAAATATGTTTTAAACTCTACTAATGATAGAACAAACCATTTTTTTGTACACATCATTAATCACTTACAATGTCATTGATACTACCAAATTTTCTTTATTCAAATCAATAATATCCTTATCCCAACATATTTATATACATATTAATAATTTATTATTGGTTATCTTTCCCTTCATAAAAAAAATCATCATGTCACTTATATAGGTAATAATCATATTTTAAAATATTATTTCAAATAATTGACACAGAAATTATACTAATGAATCATTATATATTTCACAATACATAATAATTTAATCTAAATGCATAAATAATTATATCACACTAAAAAATTTATTTTTATAGAATAGGTCATTCTTTCTTCTAGAGTTTAAAAGGTGGATTGGGGCATTAAGTTGAGAAAATCCCATTTTCGAAAAAGATAAGACATTAAACCACTCAAAAAAAATCAATTTTTTACATTATTTTCCTGAAAGATAACATATTTCATTATATTTGATTTAATACATCATGTTTTTATTCCAAAATTATTTTTAGGAAAGAATGTGAAACATTTTCCCTCAATGTTCATTAGAAAATAGACAATCATAAAAGTCCATATTGATTTTATTTGATGTCTTATGAATCAATCTGATGTTCATGTCCATAATCATATATTGAAATAGATGATTTTTTATATTCAAAATATGTTTCTTTCCCATCATAATATTGTTTGGTTGCTCATTGTCACTTAATTTTCAATCAGATTAAATTTTAACATGATTTATTCTTGTTCTAACCATTTAATAAGACTAAAAGGCATAGTTTAAGAAATGTTAATTATAATGGGAAACAAAATAATAATGAAAATAAAATATTGTCATTATAAATCATGAAACATTCTTCATTCATACATGAATCATATTTTTTATCCTAGGTTATTCATAGTCATCATCTGTTTAAATCATTCATGATGGTTAACATACATTTTTCAATTTCCAATTAATATCCCCTCGGAGTGTCAAACAAGGTGTTCATTAAGGCCAGTTGAAATGTACCAATTCTTAATTGATTCTTCTATAATGTAGTGATTTCATATATGTTACCCAAAGATTATTCGATTCCATAGATACATCCCCTTGTATTATCTAGCAGGGATGTATCTCTTGTAAAACACTCCCTCTCTCTTTTACCAAAATAATTGAAAATTATCATACATATTGAACATAAGTATCCAACTATGGATTTATTATATTATCTTAAAAAGGATAAGTAAAATTGTTTTATGATACCAACTATATAGACTCAGGCTTCTCATATATGTATATTACAAACATTAATAATAATACTAATTATGTTACATAAACACACACTTGGAGACATAAATATATTAATGACTAAAGAATCAAGGAACACAATACTATAATCTATTGAAATATTTTCAATGATTACCATAATTATATTTATATTTAATACTCTTCATATTACATTCTATATATAAATCATTATTCATACACTTGGGAAAGGAAACATATCAAAGGGTGAGATGGGATTCTGAGTAAGGAAAAACACAATAAATATCAATATGTGATAATACTAATGCATATGATCGGTATAATGGTATGTGATCATTTACATTAATTAAAATTCTCATAACCAACCTATCATGGATAATAAACAAAATTCTTTATAAATAAAATTAACATTTCAGGAAAAAATAGTCTATACATGTGAAAAGTCAACCTTAATCAACCATTAACTATAATATCATATAATATAAGAGTTTTTCCATAAGAAATATATAAAAACATTTATTATTTCTTGGTAAACACCCAAATCCATCAATATTTTGGATCAATAATTATCTGATATTTTAGATTGTGTATCTGAACACACCTGTTTTCCATTTAGGTCATGAAAAACCTAGTTCACATAGTGGTTATGGATGCTCATATTTACTACAATAGATTAGGACAAACCTATTCCCATAGTGGATATGGAAAAATATGTTTCCTATAGTGGATCATTTTCAATAACATGTTTCCTATAATTATCTCATGAAATATATTGATCTACCCAATAAATTGTAGAGATATATAGCTCCAAAACATATCATAATAAATACCATACTTGTGTGTGCATAAATATCATAAAAAAATTGAAAATATAATTACATAATAACCCATGTAATGAAAATAGTTTTCACAAACATTTCATCAATTCCCTAAATCAGAACCCATTAAAAATAAATGGGTTTCATAGACAATTAATCAACACAAACATTAAGCATCAAAATAAATAACAACGATGGTATCATTAAACATTATCCTCCAAAAATCATAAGTGTAATCTGAGGTTGTTCTTTTATATAGAAAATAATTTTTAAATGGAACCCAACCCATTTCAAAAAGAAACTAAACATTTTATAAAAATAAATTTTTTAAATAAAAAATTAATAAAATATTTTGGAAATAATTTTTATTTAAAATAACCATAAAATTTTTTGAGGGATTCATTGAAATTTATAGAATGTTTATTTAGAAAAAATACTTTCTACAATGAATAATATTTTATAACATAAAAATTTTTATATACATTTTTAGAAAACATGATTTTGGATGAAAAAATGTTTTCACCCAAAAACATAATATTTATTAAAAACAGTCTTTTTGAAATATAAATTAAAAAATTTAATATAGTGAATTTATAACACTTAATCTCATGAAATAACCATATGAGATGAAAATTTATGAGTTTCATGGGTGGTATATTAAATGATTTCATTATTGGATGCATAATTGTAATCAATATCGATAAATAATGAGACTGTGACATTGAACACTCACAACATTGGGACATTGAATCATAATCCCCAGGAAGTAATTAAATTAAATTGATGATTCAATAACTTTATGATAAATCAATTCATGATATATCCTATAAAAACATTTGTATTTGGTCCTTAAAAATGAACACAATTGTATAACATGACATATGTATCAAAGAAAGAATATTATGAATCAAATATATTGCAGTTTTGTTAAAATTTTCACCATAAACACCAATTAAGGGAGATACTAAAATGAATAAATAAGTCATAAAAATTTAAGGTATAATGATCATAAAATACATTCTTGGGAAGTGTATATAGAACATAAATTAAATTACTGGTAAAACGACATGTGTATCACTGAAGTAAAAGGTGAAACATAAATCCCATAGTGTATGTCTCTACATCCATCATACACATTAGAACATAATTTATAATAAATATGAGTTTATTATAAATATATTATATGTTAATATTCATATATATAATAGCATATAATAATCATTATGGATATTAATTAACTGTTAATTAACAATTTCACATTAATTTTACTATTGGGGTATTGATTATTTTATTTTTCATATATATATTGATTAGATATATTTTTTGTCATGTTAACTACGTCATGTTTTCAAAATATTTTCATTATATATCATGATATAAATATGAAATATATTCCACATATATTTATTTATAGTAATCTATAAAATTCAACGATATGAAATGAAATAAATCCTTAATGGAGAAGGGAGGCCATATGTACACAATAACAATGCTTTCCTTTTCATGTCAGATTAAAAAAAATTAATATGTATATATATGTTATATTTATATAATAATTCTTATGTAATATATGTCCTATATATTTTATAATCCCATCACTAATACCATCCATTTAAACTGTTAATGAATTACATTGCTTTGTTGGGTGTTTGTCCGTCGTACACAAGAGTGATGATATTATATTCCTCAAAATTTGATTTTTCTATGTTATGTATGATATAATAATTTCATAATAATAATTAAATAAAAAGTTTCATATATAAAAAATAAATCTATCCCTCATTCTAATAGTATGTGATCGTAATAGAAAAATATATGACATTGATTCATGAGGTGGTAGTTTGTTGTATACACAAATGACGATTTTGTTACCCATTTCATGGATGTAGAGACGTTTTTAAGTAATTACTATGACATAAAAACATCTAATTAAATGGAAGATAATTAGGTTATTATATATTCATAATATAATATAAATTAAATGATGATGAGGAAGAGATAAAATTAAATTTCTCAATGATGATTGTTACCACTTCTTTTGGTATTCCCTTATGGTTTTCTATAATATCCTTCATAATATAGATTTTTGAATAATGTAAGGGTTCAATTAAGAGGGTATGGATGATGGAATGAAATTAGGAATGTTATTGGTATAATTTAATGTTGTTTAATTTTTTACTAAGAGAGTAGAGGGTGTCTTTTTATAAGTGGGGGAGAGGACACACTTCATATTTTTAATAAGAATGAGTTCCACCATGTTATTCATTTTTCACAAGGTTAAAAATAGATCATTATTGATCATGAGAGGTATAATTGAAAAACTATTTCAGAAAAATAATTTTTACATGGTTTAGGTTATTTTTTCCCTTATCGTTTGTGTTTAACCACCTTGTAAACCTATTTTTACCTTAAACATAGTAATTACCTTATACTGCTTTTGCAATTCATTTTTGTTAGAAAGTATGTTGAAATATTTAGATAATATAAGTTATTCCAATTAAAAATATTTAATATATTTTTCCAACTTCCACAAACATAAGAGAAAAAATTTAGTTTAAAACTAACACTCAAAACGAGATGATAATATATATTTTTTATGAGAAATTGCTATAATTTTTTTAATGATTTCATATCAAAATAATGTATGAAATTGATTCCAATTAGTTAAAATGATTTAATGTAAATATAAGAAAACTATTTTATCTTTAATATATATTTCAAAAAGAAAGTTTATCTTGATAAATATATTAAATGAAAATGATGGTTTCAATTAAAATGGGTTATTTTTCATTATTCATCAAAAAATGTATATTTTTAGAAAAAAATACAAATAATCCTAAATTAATTTTTATATGAGTATTGAAAAAGAAATTTTCATTAATAATTTTAATTTTTTATATTTTTTATATATTAAATTTAAAACAAAACACAACGTTGCGATGAAAAAGTTATTTTTTGAGACGTGTATTTTTCAATCTGAAGACAATTTTATACTTACTCAATGAAAAATATTAATCATTGTATGAATATTTATTATATTTTACTGATATTTAGTATATATATTTAATATAAAATTTTTTTCATTATGGATTTTTTTATAATTTAATATTTCGAAACAATTTTCACTTTAGAGATAATTTTAGAAAAACCTAGTTTTAAACCCCAAAACATACATATGATTAAATCTAATATAATGTTAATTAAAATGTAATAAGGTGTATTGAATATATATAAATAAAAAATATGTTACATAATTTAGTAATTTTTATTTTAAATAACATAATTTATTTAAATTAATTTATTGTTTTAGAAAAGTAAATATATTATATTTTTCACTCAAAATTGATTATTTTCGAAGAAACCCCAAATTATCACCGTAATATAATTTTGATTTAATTATATAAAAAATATTTGTATTTGTTAAATAGTTTTCATAAAATACTTATTAATTAATTATAATATATTTTTATAAAAATTAATAAAATCATTTTTGATTAAAAATTATGTTTGTTCGATTTAATTTCTTTACTAAAAATTAATTTATTATTCACTATGAATTTATAGATAAATTTATATTGTGAAGTAAATTTAAATGTATATTTCATTAATTATATTAAACAATTCATACCCACCTATTTAATGTATATGATATATTGTTCATATTAATAACAATATTATTTCATTATTTGCTAAAGCTTGGTGGCATGTGTCAAGCAATAAATTGTTGTTGAGTGTACAAAAAAATACTCTGTGTAGCCTATAATGCAATTTTTTTTTATTTGTAAAAAAATCCAAAAATCAGTGTTGATTGTAATTAAAATTTCATAATGTTAAATATAATTAGGAAAATCCTAAAATTCATTGGTGTTACATGACTATTTTGGTATGAGTTTCGAGACATATGGTTTCTCTCATTTATGGGAGAAGAGAAATCCAGTACTATTATCACTCAAGAGCATAAATATCATCAATATTTTTAATTTATATTTAAAATTTTTATACTAATCACAAATCAAAAAACCTTTGACTATATAGTTTCATATGGTGGATCAATGATGATTAATATATTATACATATCTGTTATAATTAATTCAATATACAAGTGTTAAAATATTAGAAATTGACATGTGATCCATTTTTAATTAACGATATTATATAAAAAATCCTTATGATTTAAATATATTAACATCATTTTCTAATAGAGTTTTATTTTAATCATATTTTGTGATAGTCATTGTTTCACATATAAATCAATTGATAAATAATGACCTTATCAGTTATTTTTCAAGTAATTACATAAGATATTAAAATACACCAAAATAAAAGTTATGGTTATACAAACTATACTTCAATGAGAGGGGAATGTTATTTTTGCTGTATATAGAAAAATTCACATTTATGAGATGATTATGATCTTAATGAATATTCGTTGGTATATGAACAATTATCTAAATAATATTTATTTAGAGGAATCATTCATGTCATGCATATTACATAAAAAATAAAAAAAACTATTATTATGGATTAATATTCTCTATGGTTGGTAATATATCATTCTATGAGTATAATTATACCTAAAATAAGAAATATGTTTCAACAAGATATGATTGAAATGATATACTGATTTTTCACATGGATTCCATAAACCAAATAACACTTCTATATTCAGTGGTCGATTTAAATATATTTATTTTATTAAACATTAAAAAATAACATATAAAGATAATGTTAGTACAAATAAGGTTCAATAATCTGAACAAATTTGACAGACATAAATTCCTTTTAAATTAATCATCTAAAAACATTATGTTAACTTTTTAATAATTTTTTGTTAATTTGATATTTATTGTGAGAAAATCAATTGGTTGATGACTATAAGGCTTGATTGAAGGGATATGTCGTTTCAAAGGATTTCAATAAGGAATTAATGATTCAATGATATATTTATAGTTTTTAAAATGTATATTATTAATCGTATATATATATTGAATGAATGGTTTATGTGTGTTATAATATGAGTTAGATAAATATTATTTTCATGATATATATGTTTGAAAACAAATAAAAAATCAATTATTAGTCTGAAGGATAATTAAATTTGTAGATAATTTCCCTAAAAATGGAATAACTAGAAACCTGTTTTTTTAAACATTCTATACTTGAATATATCAGATCTGCTGTGAAATCCTATCCATATACACATGTTTACATTGTATTGTGAATTCATATTGGAAAATTTACTAAAATAGTTTCTTGTTTCACATGTGATGTTTTATGTATAGGCTTCTAATGCCAAATTTAATATTAAAAATCTATTTCACATACCCTATAGTTTACATAACATTTATATTTGTTATACGTAAATAAATTAAAGGTATATGAAATAATATTAGGTGAAAAAATTTGTTGTCCGTCAATACTGTCTAAAATTTCATTAGAATTTAAAATGAAATTTTATACCAGTAATTAGAAAATGGGAATATTTGTTTTTGGGGGATAAAAATGTATAATTATTTTATGTCATTTTTGATCAAGTATCTTCCTATAGTTAAGGAATTATGAATGTAAAAAATATTATCTCTTGAACTTGGTGTATCTATATAATATAAATACATTTTGTATTTAATGAAGATTATAAAGTAATGTAACAATTAAAAATTTAAATCATTTTTATACCATTATTATAGTTATTCAATAATATTTAATCATTTAATGTGTTAATCAATGAGAGTTAATGATTACACATTTAATCATAGATTTGGATTCTTGGAGATATAATCTATTGAGGGATTTTCCCATAGACATATTGCTGTGGAAAGTAGACCATCTATATGTATTTGTGTTAGTATCAATAGTTACCATATATGATTGGGTGAGATCCTCACTAGGTGGATTTACATTTAAAATAATGTATATCATATTATGAATATAGGAGGATTAGTAGTTGGATCAAATTTATGTCAGAGAATTTTCGAAATGGATCCCAAGAAAAAACATATTTCTTATGTGGATTACAATAATATCAATGACATAAATTCTAAATATGATATTTTAAAATTAATCCAATATTATTTGAATATGTGTATAATATAATTTCCATAGATATATATTTCACCAAAATTATACCATACTTTCCAGCAATGATGATTTATATATGATGCTATTTTCGTTTACTTTAAACTTATGTTCAATGGATAGATTACATCTTTAGGTTGGATAGAGATAATTCATGATATATTTTTATGGAGGCTTATAATATATGGATACCCTATCTCATTATTTTCACCCTTAAAAATATCCATTCTGGAAGGTTATATTAATAGACGGACCCATATAATTTCATAATGATTAATGTGTTTTTTGTTATTCAAATTTTCGTATGTGTGAAACAATCCTTTTTAACTCCGATATTTTTCATCATAATTCATAAAGTTCGTAGATATATATATTTTTAAACCATGCTGATTATTATTCATATCAAAGATATATATTTTTGTGTGTTTCATGGGAGGAATTACATTAATGAATAATGTACTATTGAATTTTCAGATACATTGGAAGTGATAATATCTAACATGTTGATGGTTTATAAAATGTATAATATTTTAATGAAAATACAATTACATAATTTTTGTTTCAATACCAAGAATTAATTAGAACATATTTAAATGTATTGTAATATTTACAGTTCTTTGAAAACCACTTTACATGAGAAATAATGATTGTGGAAATATATTCCATAGTTGGCATTTATAGGAGGCCGAATGTCATTATGATGTTACGTATTTTCCCGATTGTTTTCTTAGCTTATTTCAAAATATTAACCTTATAAATTTTATGTATTATCTTATATCCTTTGTAAGAGGAACTAATAAAGTCACACATTAATTTTATCAATAAACAATAGTTAAATTCTATGTTATCTTAAAAATTATATTTGAATATTATGCTTCGATATGAGGAATAATATTTCTTCAACTTTTTCTGGTGATACCAAGTATTTTATTATCATATTAAAATTAAATGATGATAATTTTTTTATTAAATATTCATTATAATATTTATATTCAAAAAATATCTTTATGGGAAGATAGTGTAATATTTCGGTGAGAATTCAGATATTATATGGAATATTATTATTTTATTAATTCTGAAGAAATAATATATTTTTATAATTTTCTTATGTTCATGTAAAATATAAAACAATAATTTTATTATAATTATTTATAAATGGGATATAATTTTGATCAATAGAATATTAAAGGTCTATAATGAAAATAATATTCCGAACAAATCTCTATAAATACATGGCTATATAATTCACTATAGTGTTAATCTTTATTTCAAAATATAATAATCATGCACAAAATTTTTCCCACACAAAATTATCTCACCCTATTGGTATTCATAATAATTATTTCTGATATATTATATTTTTTGATCATCATCATCCCCATCCAGCTTTGGGATAACCATGTGAATCTAAAATTACCCATTATGATTTTATGGTACAACCAACAATAAATGACATGAGGCATAGGGACATCTACAAAGAATTGGTTCTACCATGTGGATATTCTTGAGTTTCTTGATATACATATGGATCACGACAAGAAAAAAATCTATATTTATTCCCCAATTTAATTGATGGTTAGACAATAAGCATCAACAACATTCGATAATGAGGAAAAAAATTCACGATGGGGAAATTCCAAATCTACCTAAAGTTATTATAACTTACTAGTGTGGTCCTGTCTTCATATAATCTGGGACCACATCTATCCCTAAATTAAAGTGTATATATAAATAATAATGAAGAATAATTTTTTTTGGGAAACACCTAAAACTCATCGGGATCACCCTCAAACATTCAATAAACACATAAAAATTTATATATCATGAAATTTGTTACATTCAAATTGATATTAAAGATTCCATTTTTTGTAGGTAAACTCAATTATAATACATAAAAAATTATATGTCAACATTTTTATTAAAAATATTTAGGATATTACATTAAAACATTTATCTATCTAACATTTATAGTGCACTTATTTTTATATGTATTTAGGTGACATGAATAAAGGATAGTGAAAAAATTATCATAAAATGTAATAATATATATGGTAGTATGAAAAAGATGACTCTAATGAGGAAAGGGTATAATCATAACACATTATACTGGTATTGAAACATATATAAATCATCATAAATATTAGTTTAAAAAAAAAGAGAATAAAGAATTGTGTTCCAAATTATGTAACTAATATGCTTATCCTGGTGATGGAATTATAGTGTAATTTATGGTTAATTTACTGTTAATCCCAAGATGATATAATTCATACTATAGAAAGGCTACAATAAAACACTTTGATATCTTAAAGTCGATCATAGAATATTTACCCAAAAAAACAATATTCTAATGACAGAAAATTGAATAGAATGACTAGAATACAATAAAATATTATTAGAAATGATGAAATGTATTGGGTCCAATATTGTGATATCATAATATATGCAATGGTACTTATACCCCGATGTAAAATTATATTCCAATTACTATGATTACAAGACATCCAAAAAATACCATAAATTCATATTCTGGTGAGATACTTTTTTAAGAGATTAAACACTACCCTAATGCATTGTAATTAAAAATAAGATGTTGAAAATTCTTATTGTGTGTAAAATATTTTATACATCACTTGAAAATAAATACATTAATGGGTCCATAATAAAAAAATTAATTTTTTATCAAAATGTAACATCTGACCTGGAGATTGAAACATTCTTTTTAGTATTTCAATTTCATATTCAAATTATTTTATTTCTGTCATGGTGACTTACAAATAAAAAAAGAATAAATTTGTAAAATACTCATCGTATTTATAAATTTCTATTTTCAACATTTATTAAATGATGTAAAAATTTCATACGAATTTATTTTCTATATAACAATGATATATATTTCCACAATATTGAATTAGGTGTGTGATTAAATTAGTTATCTAGTGATAAATTCATTGGAAATTTTAACTAAATATTATATGACACATAATATTAATGACCCCCTCAATTACAAAGAATTATACATTCATCCTATGTCTACTGATCCAATTTTCATCATTATACATGGAAATTGTGTTGAGAAATGTGATTCTTATCATGGACGTAGATGGAATTGTTTTATTAGATATATTTATATAATGAATTTTTACATAATACTCATTAAAAAGGAAGTAATGGAACAATGCTTATATTTTTTTATCTCAATTTCATCACACATTTATTGGACATTAGATAATAATTCATAGATGAAAAACCCATTTAAGAATAGTATTGATTAATGAGAAAGTAATAATTTGAAATAAATTTATTTTTACTTTCATAATAAAATACAGGGGATGATGTTAGACAATATTTAATAATATATATACATTGAAAATACAAGATAAAATTTATATTTAAAAATAGATCAAAATTTTAAATTAATAGAAATAATTTAAATTAACTTGTTTGGGAATTTTAAACAATGTATTGTGAGATGTATTTGATGATTTGTCATTGAAAAAAGGCGAAATATTGGAATATATAATAGTTTAATAAAATTGGAAATATAATAAGAAAGATAATAAATGTCTTTAGAATATGAATATTTAATAAATAAATTAATTGAATATGATTACTAATTCATTATTATAGAATAAAAATGACTTGTAAAATGTGAATAATATGTCTAAATAAAAAACATCTATAGGAAAATAAATCATTGAGATAACTACATAAAGAAACTAAGAAAATAATATTATTAATTTAAAATAAAATGCATATAACTGTTAAATAATCACATTTTAATTTCAATATTTTGATAATTAATACCATTAATTAAATATATTAATAGTTGAAGATACAAGAAATAATGAGAGTTATTTATTAATTTGTCATATTAAATATATTAAATTATGATAATAAAGTATAATTATAAGTATCTTATCCATTAAAATTAAATTTAAAATAGAATATGGAAATAAAAAAAATATGGTATAAAGGGGGAAGGAGTGGGTTTCCATACAATACATAAATATTTTGACAAAGAATATAAACTTTTAAAAAAAATAATCATGAATCAATAGTTATATTTCATGAATACATCCTTCAGATGTTTCCCCTCATGATAAGGAATTGATGAATATAGATATTTCAACCTTAATACATCCCCTAATAGGTCATGTTTTGGTGACTACCACATGTGTTTTATCAGTCTCCCACGTCATAGGAATTTCCTTCTATAAGATTAATTAATATAAAATAAAATGATAACATCCTAAATACTTCCACATAAATAAATAAAATACTAAATACTGTTACATAAAATTTCATACATTTCTGAAAAAATCCTTACTATAGAAAATGTAAAATTGGTAGTAACCACGAACACCTACTACTATTGATAGGTTCTCAATAACACTTCATATATGGTAACAAAAATAATTCTCAATATCCACATCCTCTTAGACAAAGTATCTGTTATTTATATATATTATGATCATATTAGTTATGCTCAATAGGATCCCCTTTGAAAAAACTCATGTAAAATATAAATTAAGAATAAAAAATTTCACTAATTAATTAAAATGAAAAATTTCATTACCTAAACATGTAAAGATAATTTCTCATCCTCAAAAGTGGATCAATCTAAAAATAATTAATAAAAATAAAATAATTCCTTACAAAAAAATAAATTAAAATGAATTTAGGCCTTAAACTACTCCAATCTATTTTTAGTTTCACACTCCACACTCTACCTCATATGCTCATCCCTATAACAAATCAACCAACACCTAGAGGCATAGTATCACCACCATTATTGTATCCTATACATTCCAACATCTCATAAACATCATATCAATGAAGTAAACCAAATTATTATCAAATGTGACTATAAAAAAAATAAATTCACTATACCTCATGATATTTTTCATTATATATGTTCAATTATGGGATGCTAAAACCACTACGTTTAGATATAATTATATAAAATACCAAAGTCCATCACTTCCCAAATAAAAATTTGTTATAAAATGTGATCCATCATAGCCTAGGTATGAAAGAACCCAACACTATAAGAAATTATAATATATGATATGACAATATATATATATATATATACTGGGGGATTGGGGGATTGTGATATGTCATCGAACCATTCCCTTAGCATTTGAAATATTGTAAAAAAACACCCCCTCCAATATTGGATTGATTGTTTCCCAACCTTTGTGGGTGGGGTACTATATGGAATCCAAAAATGTGAAAAAATATAATTAACAACCATGCTGAAGGAAACTAATTGGACTTAGAATCCTCTATTAAAATCATCCCACATGACCCCGACTACCACATTTATATTCAATATATCAAAAAAATAAAAGAATCAGTTTCAAATTAATTTAATAAAGCTTACATCAATTAATTATATAATGTTTTATTTCCATTATTAACATCTTATTCAGTAATGATATGTGTGTATGTTACCAATAATCCATTAAATACCTTCTTAATTATATAATTATAATTTATGAAAAACATGATCCAAAAGTGGTAATATATTATTTCAAATAACATTTCATATTCATCCAGGTTTTTCAGGACACTGCATAATCTCCAACATCCAAAAACAACCGGATGTGGATAAAATCAAACTATATCAATAATATGAAAATTGATTATATAAAAAAATAATCCAAATCAATTTATCAAAAATGACATAATATGTATTAAATATATCAATGATAAATATCCTCCCTTAATAGGTATTAACCATACCTATTCCCCAAAACATTATGCATATTGTCATGTTATACCACCATCATCAGAATTAACTATCAATGTATCCAAACATTCATTCTCCTATCCCATCATCTAAATATCAATTAATATAATCCCAATCCTCAATACCACATATTAATAATGTTAGCTACCAAATCAATTCTTTCAAAAATATCAGAAAGAGTTTCACATCATTATTGAAATCAATCAATTCCAAAATATTTTTTTCAATTACATAAAGCAAATAAGACCATTCCATTGATTAATTTATCTATCATTTATCAAGGAATGATAGTTTTCTAACAGAATTATTTAATCGTTAATAAATATACATTTTATGTCCATCATAAATTGACTAATTCATTTTTCACATGATGTTTTCAAATGATGACTTAATGGTAATAAGATACAATATATGAGTAAAAATAATTACTCTCCTTATAATTACATCAAATAAATAAGATAAAGATGAATCGTAAACACACCTCACATGAATCATAAGTTCATTGTCATCATTTGGAATTAAATTATATGTCTCTTTAAATAATTCACCATGGTATATCAAAAACAGCAAAATATTATCCCAATATAGATGAGACACTAAATAATTAGATGATAGGAATATTATGAAATCACATACACTCCTACTAAACTCATATAAATATCTAAAACTATTCAAAAACAATTATCATTAACCTTTGAAAATTTTCACATTTTGAGGATTCTTATTTAAAAATTATATTAATAACATTTTTTACCTAAAAATTAATATAACATCTACAATAAGAATTAACTAATCACATTACTTTACTATATATAATAATAAATCTAAAATTTATAGGGAAGGTCATGTAATTTAATTTCTAATTCAATTATCAGATTAATGACAACAACAACATCATTTTGAATGAAATTATATCCAATGAAATAGTTAAACGATTGCGGGGAAAAAATATTCTCTATATCAAATTCCTGAATTATCTATTAATAGTTCTACATGGGAAACATTATCTATGTTTTTATCATATAGTTTAAAATAATATCAATTCATATAAGGATTAAAATAATTATTTATTTAAAATTCCTATTAATGATTGTTAATGTAACAAATCCCATACCTAAATTATGTTTTAAACATCCTTTGTGAAATAGTGTACAATGCATGACTAACCACCATTGATGGAAAAATCAGAAAAAATAATGGAAGAACCACCAAAACCATTCCACGAAACCCACCATCTATACTTAATATATTTCCAAACCAAAAACATAGGGAACTCTTACAAAATGTACTTATTAGTGGAAGGATAAAAATTTTAGATAATATAAGATAATAAAAGTTTTTAAATTGATCCCAAAATAATAAAACTAGAATATTTATGTTTTCTCGACTCTGAATCACATAGTTGGTAGGTGACTACAAGTGTAATGATTGAATATGGTTTAGGTGATGGATGAATTATACAAACTTAGGGATCGTGTCCCCTATACTTATAATGGAGGTCTGAAAGCCTTCACCATGGTTTGGTGAAATCCCAAAATAATAATGTTGTCTATAGTAACATATTCATATTGTTTTAAATAAATTTTAAATAATATGATAACATACCATTAAATTAGTAATTGTGGAGTTGTGATTCACACCATCGAATAACAACAAAGAATATATAATTTTACCAAAACAAGTCTTAGCAAAACAGTATGGAATTAATCATTCTATAAATTTATGATATTGGGAATCAATAATCACCATGAAATGGAATCCTTAATCAAAAATTGGTCAGTCATAATTTTTTTTATTTAATTACCATAGGATAATATTGATGGAAAACATCCTTTTAAATGGGCTATGGATGTCATTTCACTCATTATAGTGTGCTCTCCGAATAAATAAAGAACCACATTGAATAAATATTGTAATCTATCATGACCCGTCCCCTGGGGCCTGGGCTGTGACTACCTCAAGCCCACCTTCCACATGCTAGTGGCTGGCGACTAGCACTGAAAGCATATTCTCTAAAACTGGGAATGCATTTCTTTTATAACCTGTAATCACACACAACCAAACACACATCAAGAAACAAACTCTAGTTAACTGAATAGAAAATAGGGTGAGTGTAGTATGTAAAAAGGGGCTAGAATACAATCCCAACTGGAAACTACAAGGAATAAAAGAAAGTACAAGATAGTTGATAGGTGAAATACAGCTCCAGGATCATCCACAACTAATCCTATATGAGGGGTAGGTCAATATCAGGAATGGTTGTCTCTGCATTTTTCCTCATCTAACACCCACATCTGAGTGACCTCCAATCATAGTACTCTCGTCCTCAGTCAGTATTATCCATCCTCTGCACCAAACAGAACATGGTGTCGTCATATCCCGTGTAGGTGTGAGTATAACGACAGTCAGTAGGGACCCCGAGATATCAAGGTCTCACAAAATCCACAAAGGATAATCCACAAAGAATTTATTCAACATTCAACCCTATATAGGTATATGCCCATACATATAAAGAATTTATAAAGTATACCCATCTCAATCATTAGGAAACACAAGGTCCAAGCCAAATGCTCAAAGTTAAATAGTTCCACAAAGGAAGAAATACCACAAAGGTAAGTACCACACATGTACGTCACATAGAAGAATACCACCAAGGTATTACAAGGAAGGAATTTACCACAAGGTATAGACTCATCCCACACCAGCTATATCTTAGGTATAGTAGTAGAGATGATTATATATAACAACTGAATCTTCTTAATTTGATAAGAGGCTCGGCTACTGACCCACATAGGATTTGTTGGTGCTAACCCACACAGGATCGCTCGGTGCAGACCCACACATGATCACTATTCATTCTTCATGACACAACCACCCACAGGGTTCCCACAATATTCTCCCTTGAATCCAGGAGGGTTTGGTCCACAATCCACTTGTTGATACTCTAACTACCACACATTCTAATGAGTATGTATCGCAAAAGACCGCCATGTCATAGGGCTCTCAACGCAACAGATGGTGCGTCAATCGGATGCTCGACCTGTGAGTTATTAGCCTTTTGGTCTCAAGGGCCCAGATGCATTCGTGGTCCATCCAACCCCACTATATTCCATATTTATCCATAACATCATTGGGGTATACTCAATGAAACTATCTCGCTCAATGTTTACTAGTGCACATGACGGTTCATCAAACGGACATCCAGTGCCAAGGTTATGGCCAGAATAGCGTAAAGTTCGATGATGGTCGGGCTCTTATTTGACCCGATTGGAACGACCCAACATGAGCTAACCTGAACCAATTTAGGTCGACCCGGGATGCTCCAGGTGGAATGGAGGTCGCAAGGGCAGTGATGCCACGTGGGCCGCGAAGCTGCGGGACAACGGGAGGTGTCGCGGGGCGGTGTGGGGCGTTGCGGGGGACGAAGGCTGTGGGGTGGTGATGTTGCGGGGAAGCACAATGGGGTTGTGGGTGGTGTGGCGGGGGTCGCGGGGCAGTGGTGGAAATAGGGCAGCCCTGTTGTCTTCATCACGGCCAGCGGTGTCGCCGACCGCTGATATTGTGTTCCACCGGTGCGAATTCCGGCATCAGTTTCCATCACCATAGAGAAGAACACACAAAAGAAGAATGGAGGAGGGCTCGGGTCATGATAGTTTGGCCCACACCCTCTGTGTTTGGGTGGTATCAAGTGGTTCAACTAAATCATGAATCAAGAAAATTCAAACTCTACAATTTCATATGAATCGTGGATCAAATCGTTTAGGATGATTCACATTCTCCATGTATTCCATGAACGAGGAATTTCAGATTCTATAACAACCCATACCTTGAAGGTTCATTAATGGAGACCTCAAGGAAGAAGACGATGTCATTGGGAATAGTCGGATGTCGTTGACGTCAGTGTTTCCTCGACCGTCGATTCATTTTTCATTTGAGATTTTCATCGTTGAAGTTTTTCGTTAGAGAGATTTCTCCCAATAGTTCATTTCTCCCCAATTCCACCAAAATGAATGGTATCCCACATAATAGAACAAGTTTTCTGCTGTGTTTATAGGAATAATTTCAAAATAACATACTTAATTAATATATGGGTTTGATTAATTAATTAAATGGAAGATTTGGCCAAATTATGTGGGGGATCTCAAGAGGTTTCTCACCATCAAGATGGAGTTCAAAGGGGTTAAAGGGTTTTTAAATCTCGGGTGTTCCCCACCACCATAACCCACATGGGTTGTTAGGATCGGGTGGTCCCCACCACCAAATCCAATATTGCTAGGTTTTAGTATAGGTGGTCCCCACCATTAAAACATCGACATGGATGGTTTCAGCAAAAGAAAATAAAAATGATAGAAATTTTATTCTATTTTATTCTTTCACAAAAAAAACAAATACTACCATTCACTCTAGACCCACTGTAGTCGAGGTGAAATTATCCTTAAGAGAATACCAGTGCTGTGAGTTTTATAGTGTCCTAGGATTTCATTTCCGAGCATCAGTTCAATGGTTACTAAAACCCACTTGTACATTAACTGAAAATACCTCAAAACAATGTTCCAAAATTAATTCCAGGCACACAGGGCCTCATAATCACGCGCCGTCTGTTTTCACAGAATCATAAAATTCCCATATATTTAAAAAAAATTACATTGAATTAACGGGTCATTACATTCTCCACACCTCAGAAATTTGCATCCTTGTAATTTAAAAATCAATACTAGGAAAACAAGTGGGGGTACTTAGAATGAATCTGAGCCTCCTGCTCCAATGTGCCCTCAATGAGGTTATCGTGCTTCCAAAAAATGTGCACCAAAGTTATAGAACTTCCATGAAGGACCTGCTCTGGTTGTTCCTCAATCTCTACTAGCACCTTTGTAAAAATCACCCCATAGTCGGCGTCCAGCTCACCGTGGTCGATGATCTGAGAAAGGTCATTCACATATCTCCTCAGCAGGGATACGTGGAAGACTTCATGGATCTGGTGAAACGGAGGTGGAAGAGATAAGAGGTAAACCACATCGCCAACTCTTCTAAGGACCTGAATGGATCCGATGAACCTCAATGATAACTTGCTGCCTCAGCCAGATCTCTGCAAACCTAGTTGAGTTGATACCTATAAAAAGAAGTGGTCGCTATCCTCAAACTCCAAAGGCATTCATCATCTGTTTTCATATGAATTCTTCCAACTCTATATAATCTTCATCTACTAATGGATGATCTACACATTCTCTATGGTAGCTCATACCATCTCTGGTCCCTCTAGTGCTGACTCCCCTAGGTCATTCCATCACAACTGTGAACTGCAAGGTCGTCCGTACAATGCCTCAAAAGGTTCCATCCCAATGGTGGAGTGATAGTTGTTGTTTTATGAAAACTCCACATAAGGTAAGTAATCCTCTCAGTTGTGACTGATGTCGAGGAAAAAATCATGCATCATGTCCTCGATGGTCTAAATGGTCCACTCAATATGGCCATCTTTCTGAGGATGGAAGGCGGTGTCCAAACGAAGCTGCATCCCAAAAGCCTCCTAAAACTCCTTCCTTAGTCAGGATGTAAAGCATGTATCACAATTGGATACAATCACCACGTCTACTCCATGTTTCCACACAATTTCATGCACACAGAGGAATCCCAATCTCTCTAATGAACCATGCTCTCTAATCGGTAGGAAGTGGGCTGACATGGTGATTCGGTCGATGATAACTGAATTCGAATCATGACTCCTGGATTTATGTGAAATTCTTGTCATAAATTCAATGGATATCCTATCCTAATTCCACTCTAGAACCTTTATATGCTGAACTAATCCTGTAGGTACCTGATGCTCCACCTCCACTTGCTGACAAGTGAGGCACCGAGTGACAAACACTGCTACTACTTTCATCATTCCTGGTAGTGAGTGTTGTCATCGGAGATCCTGGTACATCTTCACCACTCCTAGATTTACCGCTTAAGGGGATGTGTGAAACACCCTCATCACATCCTCCAGAAGTGACACTGGTACCATGGTACGTCCTCTAAAGAGGATGACATGCTCCCCACCTTCAAAAAATCCTACAGGTGCCTATTCGGTGGATATCTGAGCACGTTGTGTCTCGCAGTCAGTATCCCCATGTTGCCCCTCCCTGACTCTCTAATGAAGTGGGGGAGTGACTATAATAGAAATAAAAAAAATGTTCCATCCCGATCCACAATGGATATCTGCCCAGCGGCTAGCTGCTCCGTCTCCTCACCTAGCAGTTGTATACAAGATCTCCAACTGAGTTCGTTTTCTACAACATTCCCCTTCCATTGAGTATAGACTATTTTGAAGCCATAGTTATATAGGAACTCGAGACAACATCATTGTCTCAGGTTCAGGTCCTTCTGAGAGAAGATATTCCTGAGAATATTGTGATCAGAGTACACTATAAAACTTTCTCCCATCAGATAGTGTTTCCACATCTTCATGTCGAAGAACACTACTACTAACTAAAGGTAATGGGTAGGATAGTTTTCCAACCGTTGTCTCAACTGTTGCGAACCATATGTTATCACTGCTCGATCTAACATCAAGACACATCCGAGTCTAGTCCCTAATGTGTCGCAGTATACAACGTACCCTACTCCCTCCTCTAGAAGCCTCAATATGGGTTCACTAGTCATCCTATGCCTCAGCTCTTGAAAATTCTGCTGGCATCTCGCTGACCACACAATGGGTTGCCCCTTCATCATCAATACTAAAAGTGTTGCTGAAACTTTTGTGAAATCTGGCTCAAATATCTTGTAGTATCCAGCCAAACCCATGAAAACTATGTATGTCTGTCACACTCTTGGTTGTATCCCAAGAAATTATTACCTCAATCATCGCTGGATATACTGCAAATCCTGCCTCAGATATGACATGTCCTAGAAATTGAATCTCTCAGATCCAAAAACTATCATATCCAGAGACTACCATAAAGATGGATCTCCTTGAGTTTTTCCGGTACTACGTAAAAATGATAGGAATGATTCCCCTCAGTAGGCAAGTAGATCATAACGTTGTTGATGAAGACTACTACAGTGGGATCAAGGTATGGTTGACTGATCATGTTCATAATTCCCATGAACATTTTTATTTCATTTTTATGCCGAATGGCATAACCAAGAACTCATAATGGTCATACCGACATCTAAAAGTCGTCTTCTAGACATCCTCATCACGTACTCTAAGCCGGTGATAGACGGATCTGACATCTATCTTCAAAAACCATCCAGCTCCATTCAGATGATCAAAGAGGTCATGAATTCTCAGGAGTGGGTATTTTTTCCTCACGGTCACTTGATTCAGGCACCGATAGTCAACACAAAGTCCCATGCATCGATCTTCCTTCTTGTCGAACAAAATTGGGGCTGCCCAAGGGGAATCACTAGGCCGAATGAATCCCTTACCCTGCAAGCCATCTAGATGTACCTGCAAATCACGAAGCTCCACGAGATCCATTCGATATGATGATATAGATATCGGTGTCATCCCAGGGTACAAGTCAATGTAACATTCCACAACTCTATATATAGGTAGACCTAGAACATCATCTGGGAGGACATCCTAATACTGGTCCACCACTACAGGATAACTCAGTCTCTCCACATAATCTACTCTAAGGGTAGTGATGTCCAACTGATAAGTGATCGGTTGCAATCTCATCTAGGTAAGTTTATCCTATGCTGCATAGGCTCCCATCTCGCCTGTGATGGTAATATTGGTCTCATCCATGCGGACCCACAACACATTATGCCTAATAGAGTCAATCTGATCATGGATTGTAGTTAACCAGTCAATACCCAATATGACATCGTAAGGACTCAACGCTTTTACTAGGAGATCCCAATCAAAGCTCTCACCTCCTAGAGTAATCTCATGCTACAAGAACTAGTGAGTAATCATCAAATCCACTCTTGTAGAAGTCTCTAGCCATATGGCTTGAGCCAACGACTCCATAAAAATCTTTTAGATATAAACGAGGGCAGTGGCAACGAAATATTGACTAGAACATGTGTCTATAAGTACTGAAACTATGGTAGACTTAACAAATATCGCACCTAAAATCATCTCCGGAGTGCTGTGATAATAGGACTCAGCTCTCTGGAGCTATGCTTTCCCATTTCCTCCAGCTCCCTGTGGTCAGGTTGGACCACCTAGTGGTTGTGGCAGTAACATCTCTAATCGTTTCCCACTGTCAGCAACATGACCAGGTCCTCTACCATGTCCTCCTACTCCATGTGGACCACCTTGAGCAGACCTATGTCTCTACCTGGGCAGTCCTTAGACTATCTACTGATCATCCATATGGTAGGGTAAATATTCACGAGCCATGTGATAGTACCCACCTCATGTGTAACACTTCCCGCTCCTAGAATGACTGAATATGCCTCGGGTGCCCCGCACAACCGACCCTGAATCCTGCGGTCGTCCACTTGTAGGTATAGTCCTCTTAGACCTCTATGAATCCTGTATACTTCCAGCTGTATAAGACTCCACTACATGATGACTGGTGGTGGGTCTCTATGTTTGTAACTACTCAGCAAGGAAACTCTCCACTAAGAGGGCTCTCTCTAACACCCCCACCTGCGTCGGGATGCCAAGAGAATTCATTGAAGCCCTTCTCTCCCATATGAGACCCTGATCAAAGGTCTGGGACCTGAAGAATGGGTCTCACACCATATCAGTGTAGTACAATGAGAGGTCAGTGAACCTTGTTGAGTGCTGAGCTACAGTCATGATGCCCAGCTGAAGATGTTGTAGCTCTTGAATACGCACTGCGCGATGAGTCACTAGAAAAAACTCTGCCTAAAACAGGCTCTCGAAGTCTACCCAGAGAAACATCACCTCGTTTGAACTTGGATCCTCAAGCTCCACCATCAGGCTACTACTTACTATAGAAGACTGGTGGAAATGATCACCATGTGATCACATGGTATCCCTACCAGTTGGAAAACTATCACCGTAGACTCCGGCCAATTCTCCACCGCATATAAGTCCATCTCTCCCCGGAACCTGGGTGGCCTCTATAATTAAAACATGTGCAACATGCTCAAGAAGTGTGTACCCTCAGCTGATGGGGTAGGTGGCATAGGATTCCCAATTGGAAACGGTACCGCTAGTGCCTTGGGTGGTTCCTCTACAGGAAAAGGGCCCTATACATAGGCTTCATTGCTTGGTGGGCTGTCAATGCATACTATATTCGGAACACTAGCTGGATATCTACATGGAGGCATCCTAAAAAGAAATAAGTGTTCCATTGTAATTATGTTATACCTGGTGAGTTGACTCAAAGATTTCACAATGAAGACACTTGAAAACACACACGCAATCAGTGTTTTCGTGAAGAAAGATAGAAATTAGAAGTCATGGTCCTGGTGTATGTATATGTCGACTGCTGCACCAACATTGGATTCCCTAAACTGATAACCACACTCACAAAACTTGACACTATTTCCAATAAAAAAAAAGATCACAGTCCTATGTTCTATGGTAGAACTAACTCCTCTAATAACAATTTGTCATGACCCATCTCCCAAGGCCCGTGTCATGACTACCCAAAGCTTGCCTTCCATTGGTTAGGGGCTAGCGACTAGCACCGAAGGAGTGTTCCCTAAAACTGGGAAGGAATTTCTTTATAACCTGTAAGAACATGCATCCATGCACACATCAAAATACAAACACAAGTTAACTGAATAGTAAACAGACTGAGTGCAGTAAGAAAAAAGGGTCAAGTATACAAGCCCAACTAGAAAGTACAAGGATAAATGGAAAGTACAATACATGTAATAGGGGAAAATATGTTCATGTATTGTCCACCACGAATCCTACCTGAAGGGTATGTACAGCTCATGAACATCCATCTATGCGGTACTCCTTGTCTATTATCCACCTCAGAGCGACCTCGTGTCTGGGGTACTCTCGTACTCAATCAGCATTGTCCGTCGTCCGGACCAAACACAACAGGGGGTGGGCATAGCCCCTATAGGGGTGACTATAACAATACTCAGTAGGGACCCTGAGACCCTCAAGGTCTCACAAAATCCACAAAGGATAAACCAAAAAGCATGAAGTCAATTGTCTAACCTACATAGGTATATTCCCATACATATACCTATGTAATCAAGTACACTCATCTCAATCATGAGGAAACATGGGGTCCATCCCAAAATCCCAATGTTCAACCATTCCAGAAGGGAAATAATACCACAATCGTATGTACCACACATGTATGCCACATAGAAGTATACCACCTAGGTGTTACCATGAAGGAAATTACCACAAGGTACAGACTCAACTCACACATGGTAAATCTTAGTTACAGTAATATAGATTAATATATGTAACTACTAAATAATAATACTCTCTTTAGAGGCTCTGCTGCTAACCCGCACAGGATCACTTGATGCTGACCCTGACAGGATCGCTCCGTGCTAACCAACACATAATAGCTCATTCCTAACCCACACAAGATCTCTATTCATTCATCATGTCACAGCCAGCTACAGGGTACTCGCACAATGCTCGCATGTCTTCAGGTGGGTCCGCTCCACAATCCACTGGACGATACTCCAAATTCAACAAATTCTCACAAAGAAGTAACTCAAAGGACCACCATGTTATAGGGGTCTCATTACAACATACGTTGCATCAATCAGATTCCTGGTTTTTGAGTTATTAGCCTTTTAGTCCCAGGGGACTCGTTGGATTCGTGCTCGATCCAAAATAAACATTCTTCAACCATATCTAAAACTCATGTGGGGTATACTCAATTAGACAACATCACAAGATGGTTTCTTTTTCCATTGAAAGTTTGTCAAACGGATGTCTGGTGCCAACATTATGGAAAAAAGTGTGTAATGTTCAAAGTTGTCCCGGGCTGGGTCTGACCCACTCAGACCCGCCCCACTGGATCTAGTCCGGACCACTAGGTTAGGCCCAACCCGCTGGGTCCGGCCTGGCCCACAGGGTCCTGCCCGGCCCGCTGGGTGGCATGGAATCCATAGTGTGGCATGAGGCCACAAGGGTGGCTTGGAGGCCCTGAGAGGGGCGATACCATAGGGGTTGCGAGGAAGTGGGTCATGGCGTGGTGGCGCGGGGAGGCGCGGTGCACCGCATGCGGCAATGACCACAGGGCGGCACAGTGGGGCCCTGAGGGGCACGGTGCGGCGGTGTGACAGTGCGTCGTGCGGTGGGGCAGTCGTTGCCGCGGGGAGGCGGTGTTTGTGAGACGGCGGGGGCGACTAGTCAATGGTGGCCGTGGGGCGGCTGGGCCACCGGACAATGGAGGCTGGTGACAGAGACGTGGTAGGTACGTGGGCTGCGGGTTGGCACCATTGTCTTCGTTGCATCTGGCGGTGGTGTGAGTCATCGTTCTCGTGTTCCACCATTTCCATACTCCTACACATATCACCATCACCATCACAAAGAACACACAAAAGAATAACAGCGTAGGGGTTGGGCCATGTTTGATTGGACCGCACCCTTCACGTTGGGGCTGTAGAAACCGGATCAACAATACAATGAATCCAGAATCGTCAAACACTAAAATTTCATACGAATGAAGGACCGAATCATTTAGGTTGATCTGCGTTCTCCAGGATTTCCAAGAACAAGAAATATCATGAATTCAATAACCACCTATACCTTAAAGGATCATTAACAGAGGCTGCGAGGAAGGAGACAATGTCATTGGGGATAGTCAGACATTGGTGTTGTCAGCATTTCCTCAATGGTCGTTGGAGATGTTCCTCATTGGCATTCTTCATTGGAGAGCTTTCTAACAATAGTTCCTCTCTCATCAATTCCACCAAAATGAAAGGTGGCCCACATAAGAGAACATGTTATCTATTATGTTTTTTGGCATAATTTTAAAATAGAATATTTAATTAATTGATGGGTTGGCGTAATTAATTAAAGGGAGGAGTTGTTATAAAAAGGTGGGGGAGCTCAAGAGGTTTCTCTCCATTAAGAAGGAGTTCAATGGGGTTTAATGGGATTTAAATCTCGAGTGTTCCCCACCACAATAACCCACATGTGAGGCTAATATTGTGTGGTCCCCATCACCATATCTTATTTTTTGAGGTTTTATTACTGGTGGTCCCCGGCATGAAAATATACACATGGAAGGTTTCAAAAAAAGAAAATAAAAATGTTACACATTTTTATTCTTTGTTATTCTTTCAAGAAGACAACAAAAACTATCATTCACTCTCGACACACTACGGTCGAGATGAAGGTATCCTCAAGCCAATACCGGTGCAATGCGTTCAACGATGTCCTCAAATTTCAATTCCGAGCACCGGTTCAAATGTTACAAGACCCCGATCAAATGTCAATGGAACGTACACGAAAGAAATGTTCTGAAATTATTTCTAGCACACGAGGCCTCAGAATTATGCATTGTCAGTTTTCACGGACTCATAAATGTCTCATATATTTAAAAATCATTTTACATGAAATTTTCAGGTCGTTACAATAACCAGGAAAGGAATTGTATTTCCCAATTTCCAGTCACCCAAATAGAATTAAAAAATGGTTATTTACATTTGAACAACCATTCTATCATATAAATTAATACAAAAAAACTATTTTGTAACATCTGGAAAACCTATGAATTTATTTTTCACATGTATGAGCCCTAGGAAAATATAAAGGTAACTGATTTAGGAACATGAAATGTTATAATAAATAACAATAATTCTATTTTTATCCTAAATAATTTAATAATAAATCTATAATATTTGAAAGGTGGTCTGAACATCCATTACCTGTGGTTCCTCACAAGGTTTGATCTATAATATGATCATAATCCTCAGAACACGGTGTAAGAGAGCATGATCATTTAATATCAACAAAAAATGAAGAGTGAAAAAGAAATAACATTAAATAATATATTATTTTAGAAAATATTTATTTTTAAATAAATTTAGTATCATTCATAGATGATAATATTAACAAAATTGATTATAAATTAATAATGACATTCAATTGAATTATTATTTTTATAATTTTTCCATTATAACATATCTATTAAATAAGTGTTATTAATGGAAAAAATAACACCATGGAAAATATATATAAATGTGTTAAATAATTTAAATATACTAATTAATACATATTATATATGTATTCACTTTTCTATAAATTTCGTTTTATGAATTATAAAAAAAATTATCCATAATTTTTCTATAAAAAACTCTATACACAACCATTACAACTATTTTTAATAAAAAAATTATCAGTGGAGATGAATATTATTTTTGAGATTGAAATTTCAATATTTTGAATTAGTGATTTATTGGTATTTTATTGATTAAAACTATTTTTGGTGAATAGTATGAAATAATTTTTTTATATGAAAAATATATTTTTTAAAATATCATTAATAATTATAATTTTCGTTTTCATTTTTTAGAAAATATTTTTATATAAATTTTATTACAAGTATTATTATCAATGTGTTTAATATAAAATAATATTGGTTAAAATGGCTTAAAACATATCAAAATTAGTTTTATTATCATAGTTAAACCATATTTAATATCCAATTCTATGAGGAGTAATGTATCATCCACATGGATTTGAAAAGACATTAATATATTTTAATATTTTTTAAAAACATTTATGAGTTATCTTTATTAATTTTTATAGGATGAAACCTATCTTTTTTATTTCACAATATAATAGAATACTAACATTGGAAAAACCTTCACAAATACATTCATAACATCTCTCCCCACATTTAAAAGGCCACGTATGGATCGATATAAAATTCTTATAAGGATTTAGATATAATCTAAGGATAATTTCCGAATGATTTGTTCTTGTACTAAAATAAAATATTTCAAATTTATTTCATTTTACACATTATAAAAACCTATTTTATCTAAAACCAATATAATAAATATACCAAGTCATTATTGTGATGATGTGAAAAAAATCTACCAATTTTCCACTAAATGATAAATGAAAGCATCACATGGTCGTATGGGTAGACAAACACCTCCACATAGAGATATTATTCATTTTTCCACTACCTTAAATGGATGTTAATAATAATCAACATAATTAATATATTAAATTAATTATATAATTATGATAATTTAATTTACAAAAATTATTTATCATAATTTCCATCTTTTAAACATAGGATCTGAGAAGCAGTTATGTGTTTTTACCACCAACTATCTCTCGGAATGGTGTAATTTATTTTTCCATATTTAAGAATTATATATCATTAAATATATATATATATATAATGAATATATAAAATATATATATCATCATTAATAATATTGATATTAGGTTACCGTAGTGATCATATAATGATTGGAATTTTTCAAACCAAAGCATACATGAAAAAAGTAGTTAAAACAAAAAAAATGATGAATTTGATAAGCGATTTTAAAAAATACGTTTTAAAATTTTATAAGTTGATTATACTTGATATTATAAGTGTATATACATATTCTATTTATTATAGTAAATTTAAATTTATTATAAATGTTTCTATAATTTATATATAGTAATTAATATTTCTGGTAAGGGTTTATGATTCAATCTCAATTTTTTAGGATTATGTATAATAAATTATAATTGAGGTAAATTATCAGAACCTTAAAAATTAAAAAACAAAAAAAAATTCATTTCATTTATTTATTCCTATAACATTTATTTATTAGTACCACATTCCCCTATTTTATACTTAAAATGGATTAGAAAATGTTTTTAATGAAAATTAGACATTATTTCTTCATTGAAAGACGAATTTTTACTCTATTCTCAAGAAGACTATTTTTTTGTATCCATTATATTACCTATAATTGAAATGTTTTAATGTATTCATTTTTATAACTATTTAATTCATTAATAAATAATTAAAATTAAATCTTTCTATTAATATTTATAAAAAATAGTTTTTAAATTTTTACAAATGTATGAATGAAATGTTTTCTTTTAACAAAAACAACAATAAGTGACGTTTCCAAATTAATGAACGTAGTTTTTTTTGAATCTTCCCTTTTAGGAATGATATTTTTTTCAACAAATATATTATCAAATAATTAATTAAATTTTTATTTTAAATTTTATCAGAGGTAAATCAATTTTTCTCGTGATTTCAATGAATTTTTAAAATGATATTCTTAATGTATATTTCTTTTATTCCCTCATCTATTATGAATTATTATGATTTATAGGGGATATAATCCAATAATAAAATCATTATTCAATCTCATGATGGTTTTTTATTTTTGTAAGTAGATATTTATGACACCCATTTTATTTCAAGGCGTTATGTTATGATGATATTATTGATGTTTCATGATTATTAGGATAAAAAGTAAAAGGTTATTTCAATGACATGTTGTTTGAATTTTCAATGTTTATATTTTTTTAGAAGTTTGTTTGTGAATATATATTGTTTAATGGGAAAATAATTTTCATATTATCTGAAAAAGTTTTAGTTACTTCTCATCTTCTTTTAGATGATGCTTTTTTGATCCTTATTGTCATTAAAATCATGTTTACTAAAATGATCTCATTATTTTAGTTCATAATGATTTATAAATATACAGTTTTTAGAAATTTTATTTGATAAAATTTTGATGTTGATGACTATAAATGTGTTCAAGTTGTGAATATATGATATTACTATTTTACAAAATATAATCTCCAAAGATCTGATCAAATAAAGAATAATCAGAATGATAATTTTTTACTCATGTGAATGAAAAATTACATAATGTTTTCTAGATAAAAATTAATTATAATATACAAGATAATTAATAATGAATGTTACAAGATGGAATTTTTTTTGATTTACCATATTTAATGAATTATAATGTTTATCAGATGAAAAATGTGAAATATTATTAGATGGGTAGGAAGTCCCCAAACTATGTGTTGAATACCAATATCCAATATTAGTTTAATTATAAATAGGATAATTAAAGGAAGAGGTTTCAACTCATTGGACATATCATACTAAATGAAATTAATTGAGTGCAATGGATTGAGACAATATACAATGTGTGCCAATCGTATGATGACTGTGGTAACCATGTTATGTTGATCAAATGGATAAAATCATTTAAAAGGTATTCTGGAGGTCCTAGATTGTGTGAATACTATAAATACTACTAGATATAAATCTTATTAGGGAATTAGATATAGGGTTACAGAAATATGGGTTCTAAAAAAATATTCACCAGACATGGTGCTACAAAATTAAAAAGTTATTATGATGTAATTACAAAGGAATGTTCCTGTTAGATTTCTTACAAATCATCATCTTTTATTTACATGCTAAAATTTTTATGATGATGGGATATACATTCATTATTAATAAATAAATCCATGATTTGAGGATGACCATTTATGTTATGATTAGAAGATAATATTTTATGTATGTTAACTATGATGTTTTATATAATTTAATTTGATCAAGGGAAATTCCATTTGAGAACAAAATTTAGATTGATTACATGACATATTTTTATATTTTGAAAGGATTTTTGTTTTTATAAATTGGTGAATTATCATTGAGAGTTTTTTTGAAAAAACACAATAATTTTTAACATTTTCATGAGAGATAATCATGAGTTATTAAAAAATATGTATTCTTATATAATATAATTGGTACCAAATATAGAAAATTTAAAATATATAATTAGAAAGTTCACACTAGAAATAGGTTAATTAAATATTTAAATGTTATATAGATTCATTGAAAAAGGTACCTTAAAATTTATAATATACTACGGTGCATTAGATAGAGGTGTACCAATAATAGTGTTACTAGATAAATATGTGACTGATAGAAAACTTCTAGAAAAATGATTTAGTTAGGTACATTATTGTACTAATACATCAATGGATCTCAGGGATATGAATATAATTTAATTTAGAGAATCCAATATAATTTCATTATTTGAGAAAAAACTATATACTGATGAGATTTGATTAATTTTTATTCACCCCATTATATATTGTATATCCATGAATCATTTGTAGGTTAAATGAAAAAGACCAATTACCCATGTTGCGACATAACCTTTTAAAAACTATCATCCCTTAAATTATTTATTTATCCGCCCTAATGAGTGTGGTTGATATTTAATTTTTACATGATTGAAACATTAAAAATAATAATTTGTAATTTCAGTAGATATAAGACAGAAAATATTATGAAATTTTTAATCCACCATATCATGTATTTTTGTGTTCTTAGGAAATTATTAATATAACATATCTCGGTTCCCACTATAAAATCCATATATTTTATTCATGTAAATTTTAAAATTATTAAATAATAGAGGTATTGTGACCTTCCATGGAAATTATATACGTGATTAAAAAATTAATAAAAACGTCTCTTCAATCTCTTATCGTAGTCATTATTGGTTTAGATGTTTTAGTTCTTATAACCATAAGGAAATATGTTAAAATTAAAAAAAAAATAGAAAATAAATATAGTGTTTTATAGAAAATCTGGAAATGATATTCTTATTTCTATGTTATAAAATTCTTACATTATGTTTATGTTTTCGAAAATATTAAATGAATCTTCAGATAAACATGAAATCATCATTGATAGAAATATAAAAATAAATAATGGAAATAATAAAATATAGAGAAGAGTGATCCATGATATCAAAATAGAAGATAAAGGAACTATTGAAAATTATAATACAAATTTAATAAAATAATTTGTAATATCATTGGATTCATGGACATCAATGAATATAAAGATATTGTTAAAATATCCATGAGTAAATTTCCAAAAATATTTTATTATAAAATATTTTCTTTATAATGGATAGATGATATGACCCTCGAAGAACATTATTACATTTATATTGCATATGAAATAAGAAATACTCCTATAATAAAAAATAAAATTAAGAATGATATTTTTTTATGTATTGAGAATGCTAAAAATATAATAACCCCCTTGTAAGGTGATGGGACTTAGTGAATTTAATGATAACTGAAATTTTGCTGATGTGGATGATAGAATTATATCCCTTATCTTTGTAATGTACATCAATATTATAAGTATATAAATGGAAAAACATACATATTATTTTTTTAGTTGTGAGGAATCATAACTTTTTTACAATGAAATATCCAAATATGAATAATGAAGAATATGGTTATGATGATTTTGGAGGAACCACACTATGGAAGAACTATGTATTAATATTATAAAGATGTTTAATAACTCACCAAGAAAAAGAATAATTTCTCTAGAAGAAAAAAATGTTTATTATTTAGTGAAAGGGAATAGTTTAACTCTACTAGTTTTAGTTCATAAAATATATATATATATATATATATGGAAAATTTAAAATATTGAATGGATCATGTTGAAGGAAAAGAAGATACATAAAAACATGATTATGAACAAGGTTATGAAACAAAAAAGTGATATCATGTGAGATATGATAAATTAGTATGTTTTGAGGAAAACATAAAACTAAAATAATTATCCAGGTTATTCATAAATTAATATCAGATTATTAATAATTGGAAAATAATATTTTATTAATATTCAATATATGTATATTTTATAAATTACAAACATAAATATGGATTTTGGGGATCAAGGGAAAATGTAGAATGATCAGGAGGAAATATACTCTCTTAAATTAGAAAATATATATAATTCTCAATCACAATGTCTCTAGATTAAAAAATTAGACATGAAAATGAATTATAATTTAAGACATTATTCAATGGTTGAGGCAAAAATAGATGATGTAGTTAGAAGTACTAATCATATTAATTATGTCAAATTTAATCCCACTACACCTAAATGTTCATTACGTTGAGTTAAACATGAATTTTGAATAATTGAAGATAGAGGAGTTTTTGTTGAGAATGGTTTTTTGAAATACATCTCATCAATGGATGTTAAATTTTATTATATAATAATTGATTCCCCAAGCCCTGTGATATAATATTATAATAAATATGTTTAATATCAATAATGATTTTCTAGGGAAAACCAAAAATATGTTGAATGTATAATCTCAAAAGAAAATTATTAATATTGTGGGATATATTGGAAAAATTGATATAATTTGTATTAATATTTTTCTCCTTCTAATATTACCATTTAACTAGAGGTAAATAAAAATGGAAGAAAATGAGTATACTCACTGAAGTCAAAATTAAAAATAAAAATAAAAAATCATCATAACTTACAAATCTCTAAAGAAAAAAAAATATTTGAATATTTGGGAAAAATTTACAAATACTGTGACTAATAAGGTCTATGGGGTGATGATTGCATACTAATACGTTATGGGAATTTTACTTATAACAGAAAACATGTGAATTTTGGGAAAATAAAAATATTAGACATTGATTTTAATTATTAGGATAGTCCAAAAGATGAAAAAATGAATGAACTATTGAATTTTTACATTTTATATACAACACATATGATAGGTGACATGAAAATGTTAAAAATAAGATTCTAGAATAAGATGTAGCTTCAAACATTTTTTTAAATGGTATTACCACAAAAAAATAGGGATATAAATGATATATATTAAATCATAGAAGCTATTATAAGAGGATGTTTGATTTGATTAAGTCCTTTGAAAAACATAATTATTAATAGAAAACAATGTAACTCTATTAAAAAATTTGAAACCAAAAATATTGTTATATAATATAATGACTAAAAATTGTAATTATTTTCACTATGGGAGAAATAAATACATTCAATTTATACATAAATATGGAAATTGTAAGTGTTATTATTTAATTATAGTGGAACAAAAAAATATTTCAAATCAAATATATGGCCATATTTACTTGATGAGTATGACTAAATTCCCATAAAAGTTGTTTGAATAGGTTTACCCCAACTAAATAGGAATACTGATTCCATGTTTTTAAAATACGGATACTCATGGATGGTTAGTGGAAGTCGTAAAAATAGTGAAACCAATTATACAAGAATAATTTTCATCATACCACATTATCTATATGGGATGATGAACCACCAATAAAAATTCTTGATTATTTACATTATTTCAATCAATTATGACATCGCTTGGATTAGAATAATAATTATCATAATACATAAATAAATTGGTGTATAGTTGATTGGATTTTTCAATATGAGATATGAGAAGGATAATAGTGTATATATATTGATGATGAGAAAAATGTGTAAAAGAGTTTTTATGTATCTATTTTGTGTCCTAAAATTTGAAAACATGAATTAAATACCAATTTCTTCTTCGTACTATCATAAAAAATATTGATTAAATTAGTGTAAAAAATATTGTTATTAAAAATTTTAAAAGAATCTGGCACATCGAATATAAATATTTAAAATTATTTATGAGATATATTATAAGTAAATTTAAAAATATTAAAAACATATGTATACTTTAATCAGAATAAAAAATGACTTAATATAATACATTATATAATTACAATATCATAGTTAGATATTATATGCTTTTTCCAATTTTTTTATTTTTAATAAAAATAATAAATTCATTTATAAATATTTTATTGTAAATAAGAAATTTTTTTCATCAAATAATTTATGTAATATGGACTAATATACATGTAAAGAATAAATGACTTTATAAGATAGTTGATTATATAAAATTATAATACAATAATGTATAGTCCACCTTGAAATTATTATGGAAGAAGGAGATGATGATAAAAAATATAATGACGAATTATAGAAATGTTAATTAGATGATTGAGGGTTGTGACCCGAATCCAATAGATGTGGAATCCATAAATTCCAATTATCGGTAATGTATGAAAGAAAGAAAACATGAGAATTCAATACAATAGAAAAAATATGGAATCAGATAATATCATTTGATATTTGGATGATCTATTTAATTCTATATAGGAATTGGGTTTTTTCAAAACATATGTCAGTTGTCTCAAAGGTGGAAACAAAATAAATATAGAATGTGTTGAACATTATGAATGATTAAATGTAATGTATAATGAGGTGGACAAAATGGAGATGAATTACACCTTGGCTCTCATCCCTAAAATGAAATTATATAATTTTATTATAATATTATTATATTATAAGTAATTTCCATGTATATGAATAAATTTGGAGGAATAAATTGTTTTTTGAATAATTTTATTTAGAACAGACCAGTATTATGGAATTTTTAATGCACTGAAAGTATAATGTAAGAACATTTTATTTGATAGCGTGTATGACTGGCAACATCAAGCACAGACATGGATATAAAATCATGAGAAAAACAAATATATTAACTAATTTAATAGAATTCAATATATACCATTAAATACATATAATTATGAGTTATCATGAATTACATGAAAAAAATAATTTCTTTGTTATCTTTTGTGGCACTCAAGACAGAGTTTTTTCAGGAAACAGTATATTTTTGAAAACATTATAATTTAATAAAATAATAAATAAAAATTTTCATATATAATAGGTTATTAAAATTATTAATTACATTATTATAAACTAGTATGTACTCAAATATAAAATTATTTCATTTTTTACACATTAATTAGAAATAAATATAAGAACCAATTGAACATAAAGGGGATGTTTTTAAAGTGAACTATATTTATGCACAAATATATTTTTTTTCAATAAAAGTAATTGAATTACAATTAATGAAAGATATTAATGTATCATATATATATATATTAAATATTTAATATAATATTTTGATATTCATCCAATATATTTGATACGCTTTTGATAACAAAGAACTCAATAAATAAAAACAAATATTTTATAAAGGTAGTTTTATCACGTTTTAAATTCAATCCTATTTTAAATATAAATTTTGGGAATTTTATTCATATTAGATGTTTAAAATAACAATATATTTTATATATTGACATAAAAATTTGGATATATTTATTTTTTTATATTTTTTCTACAATGTTTCATTTTTTATAAATAGTGAAAAAATGTGTTGTTTAACTCCAAACATCATTTGCAACTAATTTATTTATATTTTATAATATATTTGTTATAGGGTTTACAGAATAATTAAATAAATTTTATATTATTTAATCCAATATAGGCCATTTTATAAAATTTCCCTTTTAAATTGATTATAAAAACATAACCATTTATGATAATTTTTACTTTATAAATCCACATTGGTGTCCTGTCTATGGGATTAAATGTAAATTAATTTCACCCACATATATGATTGGAATTTTGAAAAATGGATTACTTATTTGGAATAAAAATAATATATAATTTATAATAATTTCAACAATGTTTTTGACCAAAATTCCTAGTCGAGGTGACCAAAATTAATTTCATTGAGTAAGGGAAAATTTAGCTTAACAAGGGACTAAACCATAAAAATAAGAGCAGAAATCGAATTAAAACTTGTTAAAATGCTAATGGATACCCATATATAGACCATATAATCCCTTGGAATTTTTTTTTCATTGTATCTAGGTTTCATTGGAAAAAATGTGTGTTGGTTTCCCTTTTAGAAAATTTATAAGAGGGTAACACCTCATCCACTCTAAAAAGTCACTCAAACCTACCATTCCTCAGCCATCTCAATTCAAATTAGATAGATTAATATCATATCATATAAATCAAAAATATTTGTCCCATAAAACTAGAAGTATCTCCTGGGGCATAAATCCTTCAATTTAATCCTTTTGGTGAAATCCAAAAGGTGTTGCGTGAATTAGAAGTAACTTCCTCCCTCACGTTCATTAGTTTTATTTCCATCATCCACCACTAAAAATATTATTATGACATTATTGTTTAATAAAAATTTATCCAAAATATACTAAGATTCTATTATTTTAATTTTTTTACATTAAATTTCGCAAACATACATCTAACGGGTAATGATTTTCCCATTTTTTTGAACTAAGAATTACATCTTTCCCAAACATAGTCATTAGATTTTTTATTACCACCACTCTGGGATGTGAATTATAATGGAAAATCTATTTATATATGAAATATATTTTATTTATAATTTTTTTATTCATCTTTAATTTTTATACAACACATTCCTTTATGCATTATGTTTTTTGTAAATATGATTACATTGTTTTTAGAAGTGCGGACTACCTCTCCCTCAAAGCCATGTGACTCATTCAAAAAATGTATGCAATGTATAATATATTTTTTTATATAACAATATAAAATATATGACATATATATTTTAATATAATTATAATATACATATTTTATTTTATTTTTTTAATTTATTATAAAATATAAATTAAATTATCATTCATATGTACATATGGATTACAGAATCCATGAACAATATAAACAATTTATTTTCTCAAATAAATTTGGATTATTATAAATACAGATGCAATGAATATATATTATTTTTACATATTGTTTTAAATTTGGGATATGATGAAACCATGATCATTGTATGAAGAACAATATATAAAACATCAAAACATACTCTAAAAACTAGTAAATTAACACCTGAAGTAGTGAACATAATGACAGATTGTTAACAAATGAGTAAAATGATATTATAATAACACAATATATAACATAACAAGTATGAATATGGTAATATAATATGTTATTTTCATGTTTGAAAACATTATACATAATTTTATTGCACGTTCAACAAAAAGGAAATGTTTGTTAAGGGATTTCATCAAAATTTTCATTCCATTTGACTCATTAGTTATTCTGCACCTAGTTTCATTTATATGGTATGTATAAATCCCATTGATTTGTTATATACTGAATCTATTTATTATAAGGATATTATAAGATTCATTTTATGTTATTCCTTCATTTATATTATTATTAAGTTGTTTCAATGTTGTATAAGAAACTCTATAATGTTTAATTATTATTCCCCAAAATAATTTTTTTAGAGATTTTTGTTGAAATGTCACTTATTTTTATTATTATTATCTTTCATTTAAGGAATAAGTTTTTTTTGTTCTCTACTTTTATTATATATGGTTTACATACATCCACTTTTTCATATAATATCATGATTTAACCATTATTCATTATATTTTGAGTTTTATTTTTATTTTTTCATCTATGGGCAATTGAGTTATGTGGTACAAAGTAGAACCGAATTTCATAAACCAATTACTTCTCATTAGGTTATATTACAACCTCCTGGTCATTAATATTATATTATTATGTTTGTTCTAACTTTTCACTACCTATTGTTTTCCATTGATTTATATGGATTCAAATTTCACACAAATAATATATTTATTGATTGATTCTCACCTCAACATTATGTATTTTCATTATTTTACAATATAGTATCATTTTTCTAGAATTTTTATACTTGAATTTATATCAGAAATATTATTCAATAATTTTTTATTAAAACATTTTATTTTACCTTTATATATTGATTAATAATCATTTTCATGTAATTGTACCATTTTTTAACCGTTCGGTACTTAGAATTTTTTCGAAAATTCTTTTAAGAAAGCACTACGGAATTCTATCTTTAGTCATAGAATATGTTTTCTCCTAAAATAATTCTTATCTATTATGTATTTTTTAAATTCAACTTTCCAATATTATTTGTTAAATGTATTTGAAACAATTTTTCATTTACCAATGATTTCAGTTGATTCATCTTGTTTCTTTCCCAAAGAGTTATTTTTCTAAATATTTTACCTTGTAAAATAAATTTTTTTACCTCATGTGACATGTGAAGATTTACCCGTCATCATTTATTTGAAGATTAATTTTCATATTCCAATTGTTAAATTTTAAGTAAAATTTTTTCAAAAGTTATTTTCAACAAAAATTTTCATCAAAATTTTTTTTCAATAGGGTTTTCTAAATATATGGATACATTCCTAACAAATTTTTTGAATAGATCCTTTTATAATATTGTTATTCATCAAAGTCATCAACAAATTACATTTAAACCACTTCCAATATGTTGTATTTATTTCATTGTTATTCCTCCTTGGGATGGTTTATGATTTGTTTAGATAAGTATAGTATTGAAAATAACTTCCATGAATACTTTTATTCCCCATTAAATATTCTTTTTCCTATGATCATTTGAGAGTGAATTTCCCCAAAATATCCATATGTTTTTGAATGGATATGATTATTTCTTGAACCATATACTATTTTTCATTTATTTTTTAATAGGAATATTATTTTAGTATTTGTGGAAATATTTCTAAATACATATATTTTATTAAATTTGGATATTTCATAAGGAATATTGTCTATAGATTAAACTGATTAGTTTATATGTGGAATTCATTGGATATGAAATCACATGTGGGGTCCGGACATTATATAGCCACTTAAACCATAGACAAGTTCTCATGAATAAAAAAAGTTTTAAAGTTAAAAACAATTTCTTACTATTTTTTAAACTATATAATGTATAGATCTTGAAAGTATTGTTTTTAGGTGATAGAGACATAACATCCAATAATTAACATTGCCTTTATTTTTTTCTGTATTTATTATCCATTATATTTTCACTAGGAAAATGTTTTTGGATGCATTTTATACTCCTATTGGTGATAAAATGGTGTGTGTTTCATTTTCAAACATTTCCATATTAATTTTCCCTTATAAAGTTATTATCATTGTATTTGTTTTCAGTTATTTACCATGACAAAAATATTATTCTCATTGACTCTTTACTATATCCATTATACATTACCCATATTTATCATCTGAGATAAACCATATTTTTTCCTTTCTCCATGAATCAAATATGTATACTATGAAATATATGCTTGGATATACTTAATTGAATAAATATATTGTTGAAATAAAAAAATGGTTTAATTATTTTATTCATTTATAATAAAAACACTTGTATCTATCAAGTTCCCCAAAACAACTAAACTATTTGGTCCAATGGGAATTGATTCTATGTAATCATGAATATTTAATTGGAGTAGACACTATATATGGTATTTCCATGGATGCTTCACTACTGTTAGTATCAAAGGATGTTTAAATGAATTTTTGGGAACTATATTTACAAATAAATAATGTATAGAACATAGTCATAAGGTATAATTTTTTCATAAGTGTAGAAACAAATTCACAATTTTTGGTAAGTTGGATATTATGTGGCTATTCCTTGAAATACATCCATGTCTAGATAATACATGTGTATTTGTTTCTGACCCAGATGTACTTACGGTTAACAACTACAACAAGGTGTTTCTGGCCTAACCCGACGTAACCTATTACATAACAATGATCTTTACTATGCACCTGGTGAGACTCTCTCTAGGGATACACTAAAGATAATTAATATTATCTTTACAAACCATTATTTAGGGATTTAAAATTATGATGAAAATTTATAACCTAGGTTAAATTTGAGTGTCATAGAATAAAATTAATTTGCCAATATGTTGGAATCCTAAAAATAATTATATCACTTTCTAATAGGTTATTTTAATCTCAAACTATGATTTGTGGTTTTAAAAAATTCACTCATCTAATGGATAAACTATAAACTAATGAAGAACCTCTATGGAAAAAAGTGGGTGTAGTATTTAGGTATTTAGGATTTATTTAAAACCATAGATAAATTGAAATTTTGTGATTAGCCTTATTTCAAGGATTTTCATTATTTTTATTTAAGATATTATATTAGTATGTTTTTTTAAAAATGTCAACATGTTTGTCAAGTGAAAACCAATAATTTATGGAAGGGTTGCAGGACTTGATCCCATGACCCAGTGATGATATTTGTTTCATGAAAAACACAGATCTAAACAATTTATTATTTTTATATTTTATAGTTTTTAGTTGAAATTATTGTATAATAAATAATAATTATAATAAGTTAGTGTTAATTTATAGGTTTAGGGACAAATATCTTTAAAATACTCTCTATGGAGAAAATATAGTTACAAATGTAAATACATTTAACTCTTATATCAGAATTATGATCTGGTAATTTTTATTTTAACGATTTATGTATCAAAGTTAATTTTTAGATACCCATTTCAAAAAGTGAAGGATAAATTTGTATTTAATCAAAGAAATCCCAACATATTTAAATGTTCCTGGGAAGTTAAAAAATATTTTCTAAATAAGTAAAATATTTAACCAACATTATGGAAAATTATTTTGAAATAATATATTGTCTTAATTTCTTAATTTCTGGTGAACTAGTCATCTTTAGATCATCATGATTTTTTTTGTTTTGGGGCCTCCAACATTCCGCACATGAGCCTCATCCTAGTTGTTGAGGTCCCTCTAAGTACATATAGGAGTCCTAGGATTGGTACCGAGAAGAGGCATAATTCAGTGTTAGTGTAGCAGTATTGTAGCTATTACTGGAGTAGGTTCTTTTCAATACTGTAGGATCCGGTACTATTCACCTTAGGCCACTGATTTGGGATTGAAGTCTTTAAGGCCTTAGTTCCACTAATTAATTTGGGTATGTAAGGATTTTAGGCCACCATTAATGCTTTTGGGCCACCTCAATTCCTTTGGACCACCTCAAGGCCTTCAGGGCCACCCGATATGCAGATGCCTAAATAGATTCTACAGGGAACCAGCTCCCGAGGACGATTCAATGGAAGGACACATTCACAATAACATTACTAATGGATTTATAAGAATGATATTGTATGGTATTGTAATCATTACTAGGCATGTGAATTTCTGAACCGGACAACTAGCTGAATATCCATGGAAAGGTGGAGAGCTAATCACGATACAGATGATGGGAACGGGTGGTTTCAAGTAGTCATAGTCTTTATGGTTTCTTTAAGACCTATAGGGCCACTAATGTATCCAATCCAATGAGTAATTTAATATCTAATCCTAAGGCCCTTTTAAGGGTTCCCCCTTATCACATGAATGGGTGATTTCAAAAAATCAATAAAATAGAAGCAGTACAGGCCATTCAAGGAAAAAACATTAACTGGACTTCCACATTCCATTGATCATTCATATTCCTGTGATTGATGAAATATATCATTCCCCATAAATATTTACTATTTTACTCTATTTATGAATATTAACATTCCACTTATGTTCTCCAAAATAGGGACCTATTTATATTCTTGTCAATCAAACTTTTTTACATATCATGAAATCTATTGTACATGATGTTTTATGAACCCTTCTCACAATTTCATATTTAATAATAGGAAATATGTTACAATATATTAAAATGAATGAGTTTAAATTGATAGGATTATATTTATTTAATGTGGGGATAATGTGATAGACCAAAATTATAAAATAATAACATCATATTTGGTAGTGTGTATGATACCTAACATCAATTGTGTAAGGAAATATAATATCACGGTAAATTAAAATATATTTGTTTTTTAAAATAAATTAAGGAAATACCTTTCAACGAAATGAATGCTGAGTTATATTTTGTTACACATAACAAATACATTCTTCAATATCTTTAAATACATGCACGACTGAGTTTTATGAAGCAATAAGATATTATTAAAAATATTTTTATTTAATATAATAAGACTTAAACTTGCTGAAAAATTAGTTGTTATGAATAGTATTAATCAGCTTATGAAAAAATATGGTTTGAAAAATATAATATTAATTAATTGGATATTTATTAATTATAAAAGATTATATAACCAATTATATATAAAGAAAATATTTATATAGAAATCTATTTTTTTGATCGCAAATCTATTATGTCGTAATGAATCATGTTAATTAGAATTAGTAAGGAAAATTAATGTTATTTAAATATAAATATATATTTTATTCAATCAAATATTTATATAATCATCTAATATATTTTATAGGAATAATATAAGAACAACCCCAATTTTACAAATAAACCACTATATTTTTTAATGACACTTTTTCCACATTTTAATGGGTAACCTATTTTAAGTCCAATTTTCGGATAATTTATTAATTTTATATGTAAAAATATAATAATAATTGAGAATAATAATAACAAAATTACATTATAATGAATTTTTTGTATTTTTCTATTATGTTTTGTTTTTTGATAAATAGTGAAGTATAATGAATTTTTAATCAAAACACCTTTTTCATAAAATATATTTATAAGGCTAAAAAATAATATTTATTGGATTTAATGATTAATTATTTCAAATGTACATAATTTAATCGAATTTATTTCATTTGAATATATTTCTCTTTGAAATTTTATATTAAAACAAAACAATATATTAGCTGTTTTTTACTTTAATTATATGAATTGACATATCATATATAGGATTAAATTTAAAATAATTTATCGCAATTATGTGATTTGAGTTTTGAAACATGGATTATATATTTTTAATTGAAATAATTTATAATTTATAAAAATGTAATATTTTTTGGACTAAAAAATTTAGTTAATGTGATTATAATTAATTACAATTATTAGGAGAAAAAATTTCAAAAAAAGAGACTAAACCTTAAAAATAAGAACCTAAATAACCTATTCACATGTCCAAATTATTTTTAATGGACATATTTATACCCTATAATCTCTTTTCTTCTATTATTTCCATTATTTTATAAACTTTTTCATAGTAAAACTATGTTTGTAATTCCATTTTACACAATATACAGTAGTGTCACTCCTCGTCACCTATAAAAAGGTATCCAAACCTCACACTTTCTCACACCTATCAAGAAAAATTTTATCTGCAAATATAATAAAAAATTGTTCCAAAACATCCCTACCATAAACCTAGATCCCTAAAATTGGGAATATTTTGCATACATGGAATCCCATTAGTGAAAACCAAAAGGTGTTACCCGAATAAGAGGCATCCTTCTCTCTTATGATCTTTAGTTTTGTTTTAATTCTCATCCCAATAAAATATTTTTATTCCACACTTATATTACAAAAATAGTATCCTAAATATAATGATATTTTTTTTCTTTTAATGGTTCAACCTTCTCTAATACACACTATCATCCAATGGGTAATTAACATTCCATTTATGTGTACAGTGAACCATCACATCACAAAATGATGTCATTCGTTTTTCCATTCCATCGATAAGGGTTGGGAATTATGGTGAAAATAATGTTTATTTATGAAATATATTATAATTATAATTTATTTATTATTCATTAATATTTATATAACACATAACCTTATGATATTCATTTTGTGTGAATATGATATCATCATTTGGGGAAGTGCAGACTACCTCACCCTTAGGGTAATGTGGCTCATTCACACTATACATTGAATATATATATGATGGTACTATTAATACTATGCATAATTTATGAAATAGATTTTGTAATAGTATTTTAATATACATTTTCAATTTTTATTCAATATTTTAATACGATAGGGAAAAGGTAGTATTATTCACACGTACATACGACATACCATGTACATGAACAATGTATTTCGTTTCATAAGTCAAAACATTATGGATTATTCTAAATACATATTTATTAAATATAAATATATTATAATTATATTTTTTTTTATATTCTGGATATTATTAATCCAAGATTTATTTAATAATAACAACAAGAAACATGTCAAAATATACGGAAAATATTGGAAATTAACACACAAATTTGTGAAAATAATGAATGATTTTTAACAAATACGAAATAAGATATTATAATAAGATAATATATGATATAATATATTTTAGTACGGTTCTTTTATATTTTAATTACATGATTAAAACCATTTCAAATTATTCTAAATGATGTTCATTGGAAAGAGAACGAAAGGTAATTGATTTTGTCTCAATTATCATTCCATTGGGACATATTTATTGTTATACACCAAATTTATTTTATATTGTATATATAATTCCTTGTAAAATTTTATATCATGTATATAATTATTATCATGATATTATATGTTTCATTTAACATTATTCCATCATGGATCTTATGATTTGAATTTTTCAATGTAGTATGTGACAATTTGAATAATTAACCATTATTCTCCTCAAACTCATTTCTAATGATAATCTTTATAATATAAATTCCATTTATGATTGATAACATTATATTAAAACAATCAAATTACTTTTGGGAGCCGAGTATATTACCTATAGTGTACATACTTCAAATTTTCCATATAATATCATTATTCATCCATTATTCACGTTATTTTGAGTACTGATTGGAATAATTTCATCTAAGGGGATTTTATTGAAAAGATATCAAGTGGAAAAGAATTTTATAACCCAATTTCTTTTGTTTCAGATATATTAATTCCTCCTTATTTATAATATTCTATGATTATGTGTTTAATCAATTATTAGTATCTATTTTTTTATTTCCACTCGTTTGTGTGAATTTACAATTGAAACACATAATTTAATTATTTATGGATTCACATAACAAAATTATAGTATTTTCAATGATTTACATCATAACCTCATTTTTTGAGATTATTTATACTTTTCTATCCATAAATGAAAATTATTGGATCATTCTTTAATAAATCATTTTATTTCCCCTTTTATGGTTATTCATTGCCTTTTTTCATGTAATAGTACCATTTCCCCACTCTATAGTAATCGAAGGGATTTAGAAAATGTTTTTAATAAAAATAAAACATCATTATCACTTTAGAGGTAGAAAATTTTTTCTTCTAAAAACCATATTATTAAAAATAAATCAAAATTTTTTTTTTCAACCATTCCAAAATGATTTATTTAATACATTTATACACTTTTTTACTATTTCGTTATTTACAAAGGAACCTACTTATTTTTTTCTTAAAATTGATTTTTTCTATTATTTTTACCAAGAAAAAGGAATGATATAATAAAATCAAATGGTATGTATGGATTTATCCATCTTCATTTCTTGAATCATCCATAGATTGTTTAAAAGTTACATTTTAAAGAAAATGTTCTGAAAAGTGAATTTCACCAAAAAAGATTCCAATAGTTGTTTTTAACACAAAATGATACTTTCCTCAAAAATATTTCTAAAATAAATTTTTTTTAGTATTTATATTCATCAATGAAAACAACCCTTAAATTTTTATCCACATGGGATATGTTTTACTGATACCATCATTATTAATCCTATCAATTGATTATGACTTGTTTGGCCAATGATAGTGTTGAAATTCACTTCCTTGATTTCTTTTGGACCCCATGAAATATTCAATTTTCTAGCATCAATTGACATTTAATAACCCTTAAATATATGTATCATTTTTCTGGGAAATTATTTGTTCCTGGACATTATATAATTTTTCATTCAGTTTTTACATTGAATGTTATTTCATTATTTGGAGGAATATTGATTAATATATATACTCTATTCAATACATATATTCAATAATTCATATTATCTATTGATTAAACTTATTATTAAAAATGAAGAATGCATTGGCTGAGCAATGATAGATGGGGAACAGACAATATATTGTATATCAATGCATTAACAGGTTATCTTGAGACAAATAAGTTTTCCAAATTAAATGAGTTCCATCGTATAGTTTTAATACTGTTTGGAAGATGGATCTTGACAGTAAATGTTTTTATGTTCCTAAGAAATGAAAAAAAAAATTAATTCATTCATTCATATTGATTTATTATTTTTTATCCAAGTGATTTTCTTTATGAAAAATTCTATAGAGTCATTTCAATAATTTTTAATTGATTGAATGGAATGTGTTTTTATTTCTTATATTTACATATAAATTTTTTCTTATCAATAAATATCATGGTACGATTGTATAGGTATTCAAAATTCCATAATTATTATCTTTATTGCTTCATTATTTCTTCCACAATACTTTATCATTCCAAGGTATTTCAGCTCACCCTTATTTATTTCAGTTCCTTATGAATCTAACAATCATTCTATGAATGGTTTTTTGGTATATACTAGATATAATAAATTAACCCTAGAATGAAAAAAATGTTGAAATTTTATTATTCACATATAATACAAGAGTCTTTTATGTATCTTGTTTTCCAAGACATCTATAATGTTCAGTATTTCTGTATTTTATTACATGTCTTTATGACAATGTACTGGTAGAAGACACTGACTCCAGTCCATCTAGTTTTGGGTCGCAATATAATTTATTTTAATAATATATTTAATAATTTATTTATTTTTATTAAAAAAAATAATGATTTTATCTTTTATGATGCACAAAATAGAGTTTAGCTTTCATTACAAGCAATAGTTAGCTTTTACAAAATGTGATTTATTATAAAAATATTTTCATTTACGATGATAGTTATAACCTATTTGTTTCAATGATTGATATAAAGAGTATTAATAAAATTATAAAAATAAATGGTTCACGACTGTATATATAATTAATTCTTTAGTGAACAATTAATTAAAAATATAAATAAAACCCAGATGTAAATATATGGAATATTTTTTCTGAAATACAATTTTTTTTAAAAAAATATGTTTTCAAAAAATAAATTAAACCAAGAAAATTCATATAATAAATTTACTGAGATTAAAATATTATAAATAAAATAAACAAACTAAAATTCATATTTTTTGTTTTCTAGTAAATATATAAGAATAAATCCTATTTTACCCTTAAAATTTCTATTTTTCTAAAAAGTAGTTTTCTCTCCCTTTTATGCTATTTTATTAAAAATTATTTTCGTAGTTTTAAAAAAATTATTGTTTGACCTAAATTATTTTATTTTAAATCAATATTTCAATATTATCTTATGTGGAATTCATGATAATTTTATTTAATCATTAATTTTATATTTAATAGTAAATGAAATTAAATTAAAACTAGATTTTTGTATAAATTTCATAAAATGTCAAATAATATTATAAAATTTCTAAAGTAATATATTTTAAATTATATTACAATTAATTAAATTTATATCATTGGAATAATATTTTTATAGATGTAGAATATTAAAAAATTATAATCCATTCAACATTTTTTCTAGGAAAAAATGCTTTATCATGTCGTAATGAGATTGATTTTAAATCAAATATTCCATTTATCATAATGTAAATTATATAAATTGATTAAATATTTGGAATCAGTATTATATCAAATTTATAAAATATTACACTTTAATTATGACCAAAATTAAGAGTGAAAAGATTAAAAATTAATTTCCATGGTGAGGGAAAAATGGGTTTACAAGGGGGTAAACTGAAATGTTAATTGTTAAAATGTACTAAAAACATGTCAATTTTCAAGGAATAATTAGATTCGATGAGATATAATTATTTATAATATTTCAATTTGAATATTTTATAATGATGAAAACATGGTTACATATTTTAATTTTCAAAAATTACAAGTGTGCCACTCTGGTCACTTATAAAAGGACACCCCCAATCCTCTCAACATCCCAACATGGAATCTATTATAATCGCCCAATATTTTTGTTCATTACATCCAAAAATCTGTTATATCTTCATATAATCTTTTTTAAATGAAATATATCTTAGTAAGGAATTATTTCTAAACCATAAGAGGTTACACATAGATGAGACGACATTATTCAACAAGTATTTTTATTTTATTTCTACACCAAAAACACCAATTCATATTAAAACATGATGATGTAGTGATATACGTATATTAAATTTATTTATTTATTTTTAATGAAACATTCAACAACCATCTCTACTTCCATAAAATTATTTATGAATTCATTACTCTTGTTTACAACAGACTACCTTCTCATGAATTGATTTCATTCATTTTTCCATTACCACCAGTCATGGTTGGGTAAGATAGTTGATCTAATGTATATATATATGATACTAATTACATTATTATACCTCTATATTCATTATATCATTAATAACATTTTAACCTCCCATTCCATATGGGAATCTATAATGTCACTCATGTGTATGGCAGACTACACCCCCACAAAGTGATTTGATTCATTTTCACTAATGCTTGACAAAGAAGACAATAATTATAATGTAAATAAATATATCTAATATAAGTGTCATTATTATGATAATAATGAATTATTTATCATTCAATAATGATAATATATTATTTTTATTCATACATTTTCACTCACTGAAAGACAATATCATTTTTCGTGTACATGTGGATTATTTTCATCACAAAACAATGTGACTCTTTTAATTGCAACACACATGAATTGTGACTTATTGTCCCTAAACCATTTGATTGTAAAGAGGCAGTGGGAAATTACTATAAATTGTCTTAAATATAAAATATATGATAGTCTATAAATAATTCCAAGGGCCACATGGCCATTTTGGGGATGATTTTACCTTTTAAAGGTAAGCTTCCAATAATAAGATAATAACAAAATAACCTAAATATAATGTATGAGTAAAAAATGTAACTAAAAAATACCTAACAAAAAACATTATCACACTAAAAAAGTAAAAATCAACTGATATAACTATAGGGGTCAAATGATGTCAAAACAGAAAGAACCCAAAAACATATAACTGACAACTCCCAACCTACTCTAAGCTTCAACATGGAAAGCCACACCTATGGTATCAATAAAAATCCCTAAAAATATGAGATAGAATTCTGTTACTAATGTCAATGTGAATTTATCTGAAAATGAAAAATAGTTCCCAATAATGTCTGGAGTCCAAACTCAGTAGGGTTTCCCCCAATGGCATCCGCTCTCACTCAATATGGGGAAACATTATTATACCATTTATATAAAACAGATAAAAAATAAATAAAATAGTTTATATCAAGGGAAAATATGTTTTCAATAAAAAAATATTTTTCCAAGGACATAATAAAATGAAATCCTTAAAAATAATTCTCAATACATTTTTCATATCCATATAATGATTTCACACATCAACACAACTAAGAAAGCATGCCCATGTGTAATTTCCATATTCATTAGTGATCTATAATCAATTTACCAAGTCATCACAAGGAAACCAAGACCAAATATACCAATAGAATATTCCAATTTTAAACAATTATGTGTAATTCTAATGAACCCACACCAACCATTTATGATAAATGTAATGCAATACAATTTAATAAAAATATTTAATTTAAGGAAAATTTTCACTAGCCAATTTCAATGTATCAAAATTAAAAAATTTATAAATTTAACCACTCCCTAGAACAATTGATATAAATTTTTCATCAATGAGGATTCTCCATATAACCATATATTTCTTAAAATTTTAGAGAACCATCAATAACTATGGTTTTAATAAGGATAAAATAAGAATATAATGTATTTTAAAAAAACATTAATCTTAATCTATGAATTCATGTTTTAATCATGTGGAGTCATGAAGGAAGCCACATACCTTACATACAGTTCACAAAAATGAAGAACGGTAAAATTATTCATCAAATAGGATCCAAAACCCCATTTTCCCCTAAATATAATAATGATTTATCAAGATATCATCAAAATCTATAAAAGTAAATGGATCTTCCAATAGGGATTTAAACATAAGTTTTTGGGAAAGAGAAGGATAAGATATCAAATAAAAAAGGCCATGAACGAATAGTTACCTATGAATTCTAGACCCAAATACACATTTATTAACCAAAACACAACTCTCATACTAAATATAATTATATCTACTACATTTTTAGAATAATTATTTCAGGTTATGGGTTAATTAAAAAATATTGAAGCTTAAATGAATAAAATTGAATTTGATCCACTAATTTTTTGGTGGAAAAGATAAAATTCATTGATGAGACATATGATTTGGTAATCCATGGTCCAACCAAGTGGGAGAAACTACCTTATTCCACACCAGGAATGTTTGGAAGAAATAGTTAGAAAATCCATTCTCTAAACAAGATTTTCCCTATCCTCATAAATTTGCCTATTTCCTTATGTATCAGTATTGTCTGACCAAACTATGTGCTACCCATGTTGAACCATTGTCCCGCCTTTAGCACAAGTCATATGGTTTCCCAGTTAGGATATATGGCTTTTACTAACCTTTCTCTAACAATGTACCTCCACAAAGGATATCAAAAAATAAACTCATCCATACCTACCAAAAAATAATCCTAAAAAAAAATATATATAAATATATATATATATAACTAAATGTTCATGTACCTGAAACCAGGATTTCATAATTATACCCAAAATTGGTCATTCCATCCCTAAGAATTATAGAAGTAGAATATTATAGGAAGTGTTCTGTCTATTTCATTATTATTTATTTTTCATGGTCCCTTGTATCATACTGAATTAGAACACGTTTCCATAATAACCAAAAGAGTGTTATTTTTTCTTTGGAAAACACTCTTGTGTCTATTCATATTGAATACTAGTACATTAAACAAGGTATCTTTTTTCTCTAGTTTCGCATGATCTAATTGAATCACATTGTCATGATCGGGTCCTTACATATTCAATTGAGATACTTGGACCTCATTTTTCACTAAAGTAAATTTTTTTGTTAGAGAAACTGATATTCATCCTCACAAAAAAGTTCATGTATCTGAAATAAACATATGTATCAAGGATATTACATGGCCTACCTACCATAACAATGATGCTTAAGCCTTGGAGATTTTTTCATGAGCATATAATCACTGACCTCAATTTATAATAGTCATAAAAAATAATCCACAATTTATTTTTTATGACTCTAATCCATCCTCATTATTTTTATATTCAATTGAATAAATATATTGTCTCCTTAAAAATGATTGGACCAAATAGTTAAGTGTCACCTATTTCCACACACACAAAAATTGATAACAAAAACAACTTCCAAATAATGATTCAAAAGGATCCATATAAATCATGTCTTGATATATATTTCATTTTATGAAATCCACTAACATTATGTGCTACGCTGATGAGCCAAAAAACATCCATTACACCATCTTTAATCATGTATCCCAATTTTGGGATCATCCTTCCAAATGTAACATCTATTTTAGTTTAGTATTATATTCTCAAGGCCAATTGTGTCACATGACCTTGTTTATATATTCCAAGAAATGTTTTTTCACCCTAGGATCTCCGTCAGATACAATCAAGACAAGAATTACTTTTTCTTTTAAAATGGATTGGATAAAGTCTTTCAAAATGTCATGCACCCTATGGGATTTATGAATATGATTAAATGAGTTTATGTCCAATGTCTATCACCAATTATCCCTATGGAGTTGTGTTTCCAATCTATCATTTATAATGTTGTCACAAAATCCATGGATATCTTCTCCTATATACACATAGTAATTGTTAAAGGCTATAACATTCACATTGGTTGTTTCTTCAATATTTTCATTCTCCCATTTATGGAATATTGAAATAAACTCTTCCACTTCTTGTTTCATGATAACACACAAAAACAATTCCCTGATTTATTTGAACATATTTTTATTTCCTAATTGATCCACCCATTTTAAAAAATGTTATGAATTAATAATTCATTCATAAGAAACCAAAGGTACCAGGATCCAATCTGTATAACTCAAAAAAGAAAACCCTTTCAATTTTCATACCTTAATATTCTCCCCAACATTGAATTCTCACCTCGTGTTAACACATTTCAGATCAAATATCTAAGACTTTTTCAAAATACAAACCCAACTAGTATCAAATGAAACTTGAAAGAATTCTACAACATCACCCTAGTTGGTACAGTCGAGGTGTATGTGTGCATTAAGACACAACAAATTCCACTAATTCAAATCATCATTTGACAAAAACTTATATTAATTCCTATTCACTATATCCATCATGGAATTTCCATTACCTGGTTCATACGTGTTGTTTAAGTGGAATATCAAAATTTATTATATCCATCTTCTTTTCCATTGATTAAACTATCATTGTGAGAATATTCGTTTAAAACTATTATGAAATATAAAAACTATAAATCGCTCAACAAAAAGATACTGATTCCATGATTACTATAAATGTTCTACAAAACCCAATTTTAAATATTTTGGTGAGTAATTCATCTCATACAACTCTAACATCCTTGGGCCCTATAAAAAACATGATCTCTATTATTAATAACACATCACAAACCAGATCCTAATGCATTAAAATAGACTAAATAACCCTACACAAACTATAGAAATGTGAGAATGGGAGTCAATGAAGGTATAACCATAAAAAAAATTATTATATTTTATATATTCTTTATTCCACTAGAAAGGAATTCCTTTCCTCGTCAAAGTAATCATTGATGATTCATATAATGTAATGTATTCAAATAAATCTATGTAGTACCCTAATATACATTTAAATTTATGTATCTCATTTATCATATTTAGTGGTTTCTAAAAGAAATTTTCATATATTTATTTTAAGGATCTATATAAATTACTTTTTGAAAAATAACATTTGTAAGGGAATATAGCTATTATATCTTGAAATCATACTTTTTCAACTTGGTACAATCACAATTCTCCCACAAGATACACAAAAATATATACAAGTGTTTCTTATGATCATTATTTTTCCTAGAATTAAATATTATACCATCAGAGAAATAAAAACACAATAGAATCTATTTACATTTTTATTATTTTGATTCACTAGTTCCATAAATATGTTTTTTTGATTTGTGATACTAAAAAACATAATAAAAAACTCAAAATGGATTTATCTTATTAGAAATCTATGTTCAGAATATCTTTCTTTCGAACCGATAGTCAGTGATATGTAAAACATAATTCAAATTTAGAGAATCACTAGACTCACCTAAATTGATCAAATAGATCATAAATGTTTGGATTAGGATAATGGATATTAATCTTAATTTTATATGCCTAAAATAATATATAAAAATTTAAAATGTTCCATATGCCTTATTCATAAAAAGAACATATTTTTCCCACATAGACATGATTGGTCGGATGAGACCTTTACATTCTAAGAATTAAAACTATTATTTAAAATAAATCAATTCTATTGGTTCTATATAATAATATATAATGTAAATAAGTCATTTGGGGTAAGATATTAATTAGAAACTATAATTTCCATTTGGTCATCAACCTAGGGAAAGTTATGGTAAACATATCAACAAACTAGTCCAATATGGTTTAAAAATCCCTATTTTTATCCCATCTACCACTGCCCAATGCACTACTATCAACTTGTAAGAGGAAATGTCATCCAAGAATACCAAGGGTCCTTCACAACGTTCACCCAATTCCCAATGTCCTTTATATATATTCATAACACCATTCAAATATGTGAAACTCACCTATCGGGCATAATAATACATATAGTAGACGAATATCATAATCCAATCCATTCTCAAATTCCAGTAATATACATCCATCACTATCAATGATAAATCTCATACCAAATCAATCCTATCATTTTTTAACTAAAAAATTAACCCTTTTACGGATCAAAACACTCATTGAACTAAAGTTGTTTAGAGTTTCAAAACAGAAGGAATCATCGAAACATGTAAACCCATTATATAAATGACACGAGATGAAATAAATGAATTTGATGCACCTTTTTTTTAAAAACATGAGGGTAGAATTAAAAAAAATCATTCCACTCACTATTTAAGGCCTCAATTTATCATGCATTATCACATGCTAATATCCATATAATTACATAATTGGTGACATTATCTCTTTCTTACCCAATTGAAATTGGATAGATTTAGGATTCATGGTGAACCTAGAATCACCATGGACTTATCAAAAATGCGTCAATGATATACTCTTTTTCACTCATCTCATCAAAGAATATGATTATTTATAAAAATTCCAATATAGAACCTAGAATTAGAGAAATAAGAAAATATCTTTGATGGTGGAACATATGGTTTCAATTTTGACAATTTCTAGGTGGTGTCGTAAAACATCCCATAATATTCTCAAAACAACCAACCAAAAAAAATAATAGATTACTTATCATTTTTTGAAGACATTTTTTACTGATACCACAATGAAATTTTTAGATATTCCATGACCGTAATAATAGGTAATCTCCTCTACTTTTGTACTATAATTTAGTTTCCACTTGTTCTTGTTGGAATAATCATTTTTCCTATTACTATATTTCTTGACATATTTATTTCTATCCCTATCACTCTACTAAAAACTACTATATAATCCAAAAAATTGTAATGAAAAACATTGATCGAATGTATAGTTTCACCCATAACTAAAAAGTCATTTCCTTCAAAGAACCACATGTTGAAAAACCTATTTAAATGTAGTCTACATTCAAAAATTTATCATTTTAATTTGATTTAGAGAGATTATCTATGATAAAATTTAATGTGTATATTGTTATATAAATTTTGAATGTGTGTGGGAATATTTTTTTGTTAAAAAATTCATAATAATACTCTAATTCCATTCCTTGGTACAATTTTTCCATAACTTATGAATCCCACAACTGGAATGATTGGTCCTCCACTATATATGTTGTTATATTCACATTCATCTCAGAAGGCGTTAAATGAAAATTTATGATCTAATTCATCCAATTCAATTAGAATCCTTCTTTTTTGGTTCAAAATCCATTCCAATGGTTAGCAGGTTTAGATTTTGGAACTTAACTAAATGATCCACTTGTCTTGGTTCATTGTTTATTTTCCCTCTATCCACATCGTAAAAATACTGTAAAATACTCTTCACTATATGTTTCTTTCCATATAGTATAATTATAACTACATTCTCAATAGCATCTTATAGTAGATTCCTATAGAACCTACCTCGTTTCAATCTCTATAAAAAACTCCATTTAGCCCGACTCTCTTGAAAATGAAGAGATAGATATTTCTAATTACCATTTCAATATGGTCCACAATTTATTTTATCCATAATAAAATACTTTATCCATTTTTGAAATACCATCTTCAATAATTTTAAATATATATAAATCTGAAAATATTTCTAACATTATTTTAAAAACATTAATTCTTAAGAATTCAATTAATCCTTATATCAAGAATAAAAAATGCAGTCCTATTTGGATTTCTTACTATAAATTAATGTCATGAAACTCACGTCACCTAAACCTATAAAGATGAGGTTATAATTGACCTATAACATCCTACAAGTGCATAAAAACACTCATCTATATAAAAACCCTTGTAACATGATGTTTGGTATAAATTGGAAAGCTATTCCTTTTTATGATATTCATTTATTATTCGTAATATTGTGACCCAATCTTAACCTACATAGATATTACATCTTTTTTATGAATATTCAGTAACATACTAAATTACATGCCAGAGGATAGTGATTGTTTAGTGTCATTGAAAACATGAAAAAAATCTAAAATCCTAGTGAAAGACCATTAATCTATCCCATAAATATCTCTAAATTTAGTACTTATACCTAAAAACATTCTATAAAACCTTGATATATGAAACATGAAAATGCGTGAGCATAAATGCTCAGTATGGATAAACAGGAGAGACATGTAAGAAGAAACATGAGTATAATGGTATGAGGATATGAGGACATGATCAAGTAAATAGAAGATAATGCTCTGCATATCAATGATTATAAAAGTAAACAAAACACCACATAGTACAAGCGGATGGAAAACACTAAGTACAAAAGAAAGTGCTGAAAAGTAAATGGGCCAGAATAAAAACCCAACTGAAAGTGCACCTACAACTGAACGAAAGTACAATAGAAAAATACAAACAGCTGGAAGAAGGAAGCAGCTCCTGGGTCGTCCTCCACAGATCCTACCTGTAGGGTAGGTACAGATAGCGCATCTCCTGGATCATCCGCCACGGATCCTACTTGAAGGGTAGGTACAGATAGCGTCCTCAACGCTCTCTCCCTTCAACCTCCTCTGTGTGTCGTCTCGTCGTGTAGTCCACCTCCAGGTACTGACTTGTCGTGTAGTCCACATCCGGGTACGGTCCAGTCCTCGAACACTCGGCCTCCGTCAGCACTGTTCGTCGTCTGCAACCAAAAAAATGAGGTGCAGGCATAGCCCGTGCAGGGGTGAGTATAACGATACTCAGTAGGGACCCCGAGACCCTCAAGGTCTCAATAAAACCAACAAGGATAACCATATAGAAGATCTCAACAGATAACCTATACTTAGGTATATGCCCATACATATACCTATGTTATCAAGTAACTCATCTCAATCATGAGGAAACACAAGGATCATGAAATAAACGAATAACCACTACCCAAGTATATGCCTATACATATACCTATGTTAACAAGTGACCCATCTCAATCATGAGGTAAACACAAAGGTCAAAAGTCTCAGCTCAAACCAGTATTTTCATTATCGAAACCGTAACTGCTGAAGAGCTCCATCTCTGGAGTGTACAGTGGTCCTATCACGACTCCGAGGTACTGCTCACTAACCTAAGACTGCTAAGGTACTCCTCCTGTCGAGTACCGTGGGTCTGCGACCAACTATCGGGCGCTCCGTCCGCTGAGGGTCTGTCGCCAAATACCGGGCACTCTTCCTAATAGCATACAGAGGTACTCCTACGGTCGAGTACCGCGGGTCTGCTTCCAACTACCAGGCGCTCCGTCCGTCGTGGGTCTGCCGCCAAATACCGGGAGCTCCGTCCACTAGGCTAGTCGACTCACTCCAAGTCGAGTCGGTCAAGAAGTCCTCAGGTCTTAGCCGTCTACACGGTCTCCATACTCTGCACGCTCGTCTCCGGGAGGGTCTGCTCCACGAGCTACTGGTAGATACTCCAAGTATCACAAATTCCCACGAAGAAGTATCTCAAAGGACCGCCTCATCATAGGGGTCTCAACGCAATAGACGGCACGTCAATCGGACGCCTGGTCAGTGAGTTACTAGCCTTTTCGTCCCAGGGGCCCAGTTGGTTTCGTGAGCGAACCAAATCTGGACGTATCTCAATTGTACCCCGAACTCTCATAGGGTATACTCATAGGGACCGTTTCTCAACGTGATCAACAATGCTACTGACTATTCCTCAAACGGACGTTCGGTCAGAAAGATATCAGCTTTTCCGTTCCAGGGGCTCGGTTGGATTTCGGGTACAATCCAACCCGACCGCACTCCGTCGGAATCCAAACCTCGAGCGGAGTAAGAAAAAAGATCTGTCTCACTTAGAGGAAACCATAAAATTCAACTGCACATCAATCGGACGTCCTGAACTCAAGTTACGAGCGTTTCCACTCCGAGGGCCCGGTTGGTTTCGTGTACGAACCAACCCGGCCGAACCCAAAGTAATCCGAAACCTTGAGTGCGATATACCGAAATGACCGTCTCGATCCAAGGATCGCGTTGCCGCTTACGGCGAGTCGTTTGGAGGCACTTAGCTCATGTTATGTGAATTTGACCGAAAGTGGCCCGAAAACGGGGGGTTTGGGACCGGGGCGACCCGGCCCGACCCCCCCTAGGTCGGCCGATCCTGGTCGACCAAACTCGGGTCCGAACCGGCTGGGCCCGGCCCGGCCCGGCCCGGCTCGGTCCTGCCGCCGGCCGCGGCTCAGCCAGCGTGGCCGAGATGAATCGCGGAGCGGCGTGGTGCGTGACTCCCCCGCCCTTCGCTGCTGATTGAGGTCGATGGCGAACCGCCAGCCGCCTCCTTTCTGGCAGCGCGTCGTCACCGCGCCGTCGTGGCGCGCCGCTGACGCCTTCCATGGACCATTGGACACGGTTCGGTGGTTTGTTCCTCCTGTCGTCTTCGCCTATGGTCCCCCCGGGACCCCACCTTCACTGCGAAGGAATTCAAATGCCCAAACGGCCTGCTTCGTCGTCGCCCGTCAAACCGCATGTCAAAAATGAAATGCACTATCTCCGTGGTTCTCCGGCGCAACGAATTGGCGCCGCGCCCATTCGTTGTGGCCCGACTCCGTCCATGGATGTCTTCAGGTTTCTCCGCCGTGACGCGGCGGCGTCGTGCCTTTGTTTGTTTTTCACGACGCGGCACGACGACACCACACATTACTTGTCGCATGTTTCCGCTCGGTGCGATGGCACTGCCCCATTCCCATTTCAATCAACAAAAGAATCCAACATGAAATAAGGAGGAGGGTAGGCCGTGTTTGTGCATTACATCCCCCATCACGTTATTCGATAATAAAAGGACATATTTCACGAAGTTCGTCAAGCCAATAAACATGAGCAATTTAAATAATAACCCTCAACATCAAACTGCATGATCGAACGATCCGCGGATCAACCCGGTATTGGTTAGTCTGCGCTCGTCGTTCTTTTATCAAAAGATAAGAGAATTCCAAAAAAAATAAATTCCCCTACCTCGTGTCGTCCTTCGTTTGTTGACAAAGTCGCGGGATGGTAGTGTCGCAGTAGAACGGTATCAATTCCGTCGTCGTCGGAGTGAGCATTGTCGTCGATGGCGACGTTCCCCGTGGTGATGCCTCCTCCCTTGATGTGGAGAAATAAGAAGAGAAGGCACGTCGTTGGTGCATTCACGTTCTCCGTTGGAGGGTCGGTGTTCATCACATTCTCCATCGAAGTCTCGACGTTCTTCAACGATGATGATGGAGTTCTTCAAAACTAAGAGCTTCCACTCTCAAAATACTCACTTAACCAAGCAACATAATAAAATAAGGTCTCCCATTATTTTAGTAACACATGCCAAGCTTTTCAAATTCCAAAATTCAAACAAAGTAATTAATTTAAGATGTTGAACTCATTAATTAGAAAGTGTTGGCATTCACTTAAGAGGGGGAGTGGAATGAGAAGAGTTTTCATTAATAAGGGGTATATGTTCAAGAGTAAAAGAAAGGGAGATTAAATGGGTGGTTAAAGGAGAGTTATAGGAATGTGAAAGGTAGGGGCTCGTGTGGGACCCACCTTTCAAGTATCCACTCATGGGAAGTTGGTTGGTCATGGGCTCCACCAACAACTTCCCATAGGAGAGAATAACTCCCAAATACATAAAATAAAATTGTTCAAACAATTTTATTTATTTTAAACTAAAACCCCAAAATCAAAATCTCAACCCGCTTAAAACGCTACTGTGGTAAAGGTCCCCTTAAGCAATTACCGGCATTGTGAGTTCATAGGTGCCATCAGATTTCAATTCCGAGCAACGATTCAAAAGATTGAAATTCCCGCTCGCTCGTTCACTGAATGTACCCGAGCCAAACTTCGGAAGTTGATTCCAGGCACTCTGGGCCTTGGAATCAAGTGCCGTCAGAAACCACGTTCTTGTAAAATTCATAAGAAAACTAAGAAAAAAATTTCCTTGAAATTTCCGGGTTTTTACATTACTCCCACCTCAGGGATTTACATCCCCATAAAGCTTGAACACAAACTAGGGTTACAAAAGCTGTACAGAGCATGCATCTGAGCCTTCCACTCCCATGTGCTTACCTAGAGGTTCCCGTACTGCCAGAGAAAGTGCACCCGAGGAATCAATCGTCCTCATAGGATCTGCTCCTGTCGATCCTCGATCCCCAATGGAACCTCCGTGAAAAACACATCATCGTGATCGTCCGGCTTTTAATGGTTGATGATATGTGAAGGGTCGAGCACGTATCTCCTCAGTTGAGATACGTGGAAGTCTTCCTGCACCTGGTGCAACTGTGGTGAATGGGTCAAGCGGTAAACCACCCCTCCTACCCAGCTGAGTACCTAAGATGATCCGCTGAACCTAGGAGATAACTTGCCGCCTTGGCCACATCTCCGTAAACCTCGTCGAGGTGAGACCCGTATAAGGACATGATCGTCATCCTCGAACTCCAGAGGACTCCATTTTCTGTTAGAACTGGAACTCGAAACGACTTTCGCTACGAGGGTAAGTTTGACCGACTCAAGAGTGATCGGTCGCACCCTCCTGTGAAAGAGTTTATCCCGTGCTTCCTGGGGTTTCCTTTTCGCCGACCAAGGAAAACCCATCCCGATGTTTGCCTAAAACTGTCAATTAGAGTATGAACAGTTATTCCCCATTCCATAGTCAAACTAAAGTCGTAAGGCCTCGACGCTACCCCTAAGAGATTCCAACCGGAACTCTCACCTCGAGGGTCTGACCACACTGTCAGTGTAAGTGTGATTATCGAGTCTCCTCCCAAGGCATCTCCAGACATGAAGGTCAAGTCCACGTCTTACGGGAAACTCTAGGTCTGGAACAAGATTTTTCAAAGCAAGGAATGATTCATTTCGACATCCGTTACTACAGAAGCTAGTAGTGGAAACAAACTGTCCCTTGAATCATTTCTAGAGCTATTGGGTCACACTCCTTGACTGCATGCAGTCGCACTCTTCCTCCGCCCTCCAGCTCCCTGAGCCTGGCGGGAATAACAATGGCGGGTGGTTGTACCATGTTAGGATGTACACCACCTCGTGCTGCTCTCCTAGCTCGGCCTCCGCGTCTGTTGCTTCGTAGACTTATCTCTCCTTTAATCTTCCACTTCTTTAACATTTAACATGCCCGAGTCTCTAAGACTGGCACCGGTTTCCTGTTTCTTACTGCACTGTGTAGTCTTTATCCGCTCTTGGATGACCTGGACATTCTTTAGCCTTACAAGAGCTGCTATGATTTCTCCCTTGCTGATAAGAGAAATCCGGTCTCATCCCCTGGATGAACCACATTCGTTGCCTAATACAGTCAATCCCAACATGAATGATGCATTCATGCCATGGATGACGTCACAAGGACTCGACGTAACTACCAAGAGATCCAATTGTCACTCTCGCCTCCAAGGGTCGAGTCACACTGTCGGCATCGGTGTGAGGTCACTGGGTCTCCTCCAGTAGAAATCTCGAAGGTGAGGGTCAAGTCAACAGTCTTATACAGGACCACTCAGTATCAACCAAACAAAAGGATAGGAAAGAAAACATCTCAAAGATAAGTGTCTTTTTATTATTGTAGCTCATAGTACAAGACACGAATACAATAGAAAAATGGAACTAGAAGTACAAGGGACGTATCCACTAGTTCCTCTCTTGTCCACCTGCTTCCAGAGCTCTACTTCCTTGTCCACTGCTCGGATGTTTCTCAAGCACCAGCCGCTGCTTCTGGCACGCCTAGCTCTGTCCCCACCTCGGGTGCCCCGTACCACCGGTCCTAAAATCTGAGATCGTCCAACTTCTAGTCTGGTCCTCCTGGACCTCTGCATCATTTTTCTACTGGCCACAGATGACTCGGCGACTGATCGAAAAACACGCAGCAAAGGCAGAAGCTCCTGTACACGCTCAGGGTGTAGAGATACTGGCACAAGCACCATCCTGTAGAAGGTCTCGAAGTCTTCCCATGCGAAGGTCATCCCATCACAAAACTGAAACAAGTGGCTCCACCACATGCCTGCTGCTTCCTGAAGGAGGCTGGCAGCAAAGATCACCATGATGTCTGCCGGCGTCCCAACTAGCCTGAAGACTCCCACCACAGCCTCCAACCAATCCTCAGCTGCCTGCGGGTCAGTCCATCCCTGGAACCTGGGTGGCCTCTGGCGCTGGAACTCGTGAAGTGCGCTCAAGCGACGTGCACCTTCTGCTTCTGGGGTTGTTGGCATCGGTGGCCCAACGGGTCGTAGTACCGTTGGTGCCTCCGCTGGCGCCTCAAATGAAAAAGGGCACTATACTGAGGCCACGTCGCTCGGCGGGCTGTCAGTACGAACCACTCTCGGGGCTCTAGCTGGTTATCCGAGAAAAGAAATCCGGATAGAAACAACTTAACACGGTCAAACGATTATACCTGGTGAGTTGACCTGGTTTGAGCTGTTTTAAGGGAAAACCTTTCAAAACAAACACGCAATCTGTGTTTTCGTGCACAAAGTTGGAAATCAGTTGTCAGGGTCCAAGTGTATGGATACGTCGGACGCCCGCACCAACACTGGACTCCCTAAACTGAACACCACACTTGGTAACCTTAACACTATTGCCTCACAGATTGAAAATATCAGAGTTATATGTTCTGTTTTATAACCGACTCCTTTGATACCAATTTGTCATGACCCGTCCTTGGGGCCCGTTCCGTGACTACCCCAAGCCCGCCTTCCATAGGCCAGGGGCTGGAAACTAGCACTAAAGGCGTAAATCCCAGTAACTGGGAAGGCATTGCCTTTATAAAAGTAAAAAAACACCACATAGTACAAGCGGAAGCAAAACACTAAGTACAAAAGAAAATGCTGAAAAGTAAATGGGCCAGAATACAAACCAAACTGAAAGTGCAGCTACAACTGAACGAAAGTACAATAGAAAAAGACAAACAACATGAAGAAAGAAGCAGCTTCTGGGTCGTCCTCCACAGATCCTACCTGAAGGGTAGGTACTGATATCACAGCTCATGGATCGTCCGCCACGGATCCTACCTAAAGGGTAGGTACAGATAGCCTCCTCAATGCTCTCGCCCGTGAACCTCCTCCGTATGTCATCTCGCCGTGTAGTCCACCTCCAGGTACTGACTCGTCGTGTAGTCCACCTCCGGGTACCGTCCAGTCCTCGAACACTCAGCCTCCGTCAGCACTGCCCATCGTCTACAACGAACACAATGAGGTGCATGCATAGCCCGTGCAGGGGTCAGTATAACGATACTCAGTACGGACCCCGAGACCCTCAAGGTCTCACTAAAAGAAACACGGATAACCACATAGAAGATCTCAACAGATAACCTCTACTTAGGTATATGCCCATACATATACCTAAGTTATCAAGTAACTCATCTCAATCATGAGTAAACACAAGGATCATGAAATCAACGAATAACCACTAACCAGGTATATGCCCATACATATTCCTAAGTTAACAAGTCACACATCTCAATCATAAGGTAAACACAAAGGTCAAAAGTATCATCTCAAACCAGGATTTTCATTATCGAAACTGTAACTGCTGAAGAGATTTGTCTCTGGAGTGTACAATGGTCCTGTCACGACACCAAGGTACTGCTCTCGAACCTAAGACTACGGAGGTACTCCTCCTGTCGAGTACCGCGGGTCTACGGCCAACTACCGGGCGCTCCGTCCGCTGAGGGTCTGTCGCCAAATACTGGGCGCTCTCCCCAATAGCCTACAGAGGTACTCCTCCGGTCGAGTACCGCGGGTCTGCTGCCAACTACCAGGCGCTCTGTCCACCATGGGTCTGCCGCCAAATACTAGGCACTCCATCCACTGGGCTAGTTGACTCAAACCATGTAGAGTCTGTCAAGTAGTCTTCAGGTCTCAGTCGTCTACAATGTCTCCGTACTCTGCATGCTCATCTCCGGGAGGGTCCGCCCACGAGCTACTGGTCGATACACCATGTATCACAAAGTCCCTTGAAGATGTATCTCAAAGGACTGCCACGTCATAAGGGTCTCAACGCAACAGATGGCGCGTCAATCAGATGCTCGGCCTGTGAGTTACTAGCCTTTTCGTCCCAGGGGCCTGGTTGGTTTCGTGAGCGAACCAAATCCCGCCGTATCTCAACTGTACCCCGAACTCTCATAGGGTATACTAATAGGGACTGTTTCTCAATGTGATCAACAACGCCGCTCACTATTCTCCAAACGGACGTTCGGTCAGAAAGATATCCGCCTTTCCGTTCCAGGCGCCCGGTTGGATTTCGGGTACAATCCAACCTGACCACACACATTCGGCATCCAAACCTCGAGTGGAGTAATCCAAATGATCCATCTCACTTAGAGGAATCCATCAATGTTGACGACACGTCAATCGGATGTCCGGAACTCAAGTTACGAGCATTTCCGCTCCGAGGGCCCGGTTGGTTTTGTGTACGAACCAACCCGGACGAACCCAATGTAATCCTAAACCTTGAGTGCAATATACCGAAACGACTGTCTCGGTCCAAGAATCGTGTTGCCGCTGACGGCGAGTTGTTTGGAGGCTCATAGCTCATGTTACAGGCATTTGACCGAAAGTGGCCCGAAAACGGGGGTCTGGGCCCAGGGCGACCCGGCTCGGCTCGGTCCCGCTCGGTCCGGCCCGACCGGCCGGCCGCGGCACGGCCAGCGTGGCCGAGCGAAATCGCGGAGCGGCGGGGTGCGCGGCTCCCCCGCCCTTCGCCGCTGATTTGGGCCGGCGGCGAACCACCGGCTGCCTCCTTTCAGGCAGTGCGCCGCCGCCGCCTTCCACGGACCACCGGACGCGCTCTGGTGGTCCGTTCCTCATGCCGTCTTCACCTATGGTCCCCCCCGGGACCCCACCTTCACTGCGAAGGAATTCAAACACCCAAATGGCCTGCTTCGTCATCACCCGTCAAACCGCACATGAAAAACGAAATGCTCCATCTTCATAGTTCTCCGGCATGACGCATTGGCACCACACCCCTTCGCCGTGGCCCGACTCCATCCGTGGATGTCTTCGGGTTTCTCCGCCGTGACGCGACGGCGTCGCGCCTTTGTTTGTTTTTCACGACGTGGCGCGACGACACCATGCATTACTTGTCGCAGGTTTCTGCGTGGTGCGATGGCACCGCACCATTCCCGTTTCAATCCAAAAAATAATCCAACGTGAAATAAGGAGGAGGGTCGGCCGTGTTTGTGCGGCCCGGCCCCCCTCACGTTATTCGATAATAAAATGTCATATTTCACGAAGTTCGTCAAGGCAAAAAACATGATCAATATAAATAATAACCCTTAACATTAAACCGCATGATCGAACGATCCGCGGATCAACCCGGTATTGGTTGGTCCGCGCTCGTCGTTCTTTTCTCAAAAGATAAGAGAATTGCAAAAAAATAAATTCTCCTACCTCGTGTCGTCCTTCGTTTGTTGACAAAGTCGCGGGATGGTAGTGTCGTTGTAGAATGGTATCAATTCCGTCGTCGTCGGAGTGAGCACCGTCATTGGTGGAGACGTTCCCCGTGGTGATGCCTCCTCCCTTGACGCGGAGAAAGAAGAAGAGAAGGCACGTCATCGGCACCTTCGCGTTCTCCATCGGAGGGTCGGTGTTCATCACATTCTTAGTCGTAATATCGACCTTCTTCAACGATGGTGATGGAGTTCTTCAAAACTAATATCTTCCTCTCTCAAAATCCTTACTTAACCAAGAAACCTAATAAAATAAGGTCTCCCATTATTTTATTAACCCATGCCAAGCTTTTCAAATTCCAAAATTCAAACAACTTAATTAATTTAAGAAGTTGAACTCATTAATTAAAATGTGTTGGCATGCACATAAGAGGGGGAGTGGAATGAAAAGAGATTTCATTATTAAGGGGGAGAAGTTCAAGAGTTAAAGAAAGGGATATTAAATGGGGGGTTAAAGGAGAGTTATAGGAATGTGAAAGGTTGGGGCTCGTGTGGGACCCACCTTTCAAGTATCCACTCATGGGAAGTTGGTTGGTCATGGGCTCCACCAGCAACTTCCCATGGGAGAGAATAATTCCCAAAGACATAAAATAAAACTGTTCACACAATTTTATTTATTTTAAACTAAAACCCCAAAAAAAAATCTTAACCCGCTTAAAACGCAACTGTGGTAAAGGTCCCCTTAAGCAATTATCGGCGTTGTGAGTTCATCGGAGCCATCATATTTCAATTCCACGCACCAGTTCAAAAGATATGAATTCCTGCTCGCTCGTTCACTAAACGTACCCGAGCCAAACTTCGGAAGTTGATTTCGGGCACTCCGGGCCACAGTATCAAGTGCTGTCAGAGACCGCGTTCTTGTAAAATTCCAAAGAAAAATAAGAAAAAAACTTCCTTGAAATTTCCAGTTCTTTACAATATTGAGGTAGTTGTATCCTCATATTTTAGTACAAATGTGATGAATATGGAGGGAGAAATTTAATTCAATGTTGCTAGATTGTAGCACCCTTAGAATTTGTGAATTTTTTCAAATAATGTTAATTATTTCTACATTTTTTATTACACGAGATACTGATTTTAAATTTCATGACACAGAAAATGATGTTTACCTTATGTTACATGCAACTCTGAGTTTCTATAAAATGTGACTTATTGTTACAATATTATTATTGTATTTGACAGTTTTCACGTAGCCATTAGAATGGCATTTATAAATAATATTAACTATATTAGGAAATTATATATTTTAAATATTAATGATTAATTAATTATTAATCAGAAAAATAATTAAAAAGTTAAATCAAAACCATTTGAATATAATGAAAATATTTTTTTAAATATCATTTTTTATGAAAACAAACAAGTGTTAATTAAATTAATCAAAAATTCTATTTTTGATTTATTTTAATAAAATTTATGTGTTTTATATTAAATAAATTTTTTAATGTTAAACATATTTGTTTTTTATAAAATAGAAAATAATAAATACAAATTTACACTTAAAAACTATATTTTTTCGAAAATGATTTTGGTCACCTTTTGAACGATTATTTTAAAGATAACATTTTTCAACATTATAAAACTTATTTGATAAAATGAAAATAATTTTCACAAAAATTATATAAAAATTATTTTAGGATGATTTTTTTATAAAATTTTTAAAAGATTAATTCTTGTGATCAATAGTGAAAAATATTAATTTCAAATTGAAAATTTTCAATTCATTTAAACTATTTATGACCATAAATTATATTTTAAATTTATTTTCCAATGAAAATTATTTGAACATATATATATATCCAATTTGGTTCTTTATAACAAATTTAATATTTCAATTGAATATAAAAACATTGTAATCTTTATATCATATTAAAATTGAAAATTTGTTTTCTATCACGTATTTGTTATTAATATTAAATAAAAAATTTCCATTTATGTTAATTTTATTTGTTAAAATGACATAATTATTATAATCATAATAATAAATATATTCTATTATAGTCAGTAAAATATTATAAAAAATTCAATAGTGGGATCATTAAAAAATTATTACCATGGTTACGGTAAAAATGAAATTACAAGAAGGTTAAATTATAAATAAAATCTTCAAAATGACCTAATGACCTATATAAATTAAATATTATTTCAATATATCTACCTTATAATTTTTATATCCCAATAATAATAAATTTTACATCTTTGTTAATGATAAAAACATTGGTAACCCTTTTTATTTTCAAAAATTACTTGCATGCCACTCAAATCAATTATAATTGGCCACCACCTCCCCACTCTTCTCCACATCGTCAAACCTTTATTGTTCAACCAAGCCAAGAAAAAACACTTATATAAATCACTAATTGAATACTACAATCCTTAGTATTTGATAAAATAATACCTAGGAAGGCTTTTGGTGAATACCTAAGAATGTTACCAGATGAATAGGTAATGTTCTTCAAAAAACATTTTAATTTTATTTATTCCCCCAAATTATACAATTTTTATTAAACAGCAATGATATTATATCCTCATTATATTACATATAATTATATTATTTTATTTTAATGGAAATACTTAAAACCATATCTACTTCAATGATATGTGTTAAGAAATCATTGTTTAGGTGTAAAACGGACTATCATCTCGTGAACTAAGGTTGTAAGTTTTTTCCATTACCACCTCTAATATTTTGGAATGATGGTGTATATAATGTATATATTTGATATTTATAATATAATTATAAATAAAGATTAATTATTTCATATATACCATTTTCCTTCCATTTTCTAGGGGATAAAATAATGTCGCATTAGTGAAATATGGAGTACCGCCTCACAATGTGATGTAATCCATTCTCACAACGCATGAAATAGAAGATAGTAAGGATACCTATAATGAATATATATTATATAAATACAATAATTATGATATAAATTATATCATTTTCATTCTTACCTTTTCCCTCACTAGATGATCATAGCATCGTTCATGTACATGTGGACTTCTGCCTTCATGATGCGATGTAACTCTGTGTTTATCACAATACAACATAGATAATATGTATAAGTATATTTAATTAAATTATATTTGTTATTATAATGTTATAATTATTTTTATATTTTATATTACTACCCTCCTTTACATATTGATTATTGAATAATGGAAACGTTACTCATGTATACGTATGACCTTCTATCTCCATGTTCAATACCATATGTCATTTCTCAAAGACATAATTAATGTTTTGTCATAAAAGAATAATTTATTTATAAATATAATAATAAATTAATTATTATTATTTTATATATAATTGAACCATTATCAATTTAGTAAGACTAAAAATAAAAACAAAAATCATACATGAAAAATAAAGTGGTTATTACATGAGATGTGACCTTAACATGAAATTATTAATAAAAGGTTAATGAAATGACATATGTAACCCATATATGGTATGATATATTAATTTATGGTTTACAATAAAATTTATAAAAATATTATATTTAATATAGAAAAGATTCAAATAAGTACGATAGAATTTTCGAATTATAATAATAGATTTCTAGTCCCTCTTTTATTTGTGAGAGGCATATGAAAATTCACTAGTTATTTCTATTATGTGGTGTATCTACTAACCATTATAGATTTTATGTCTTTAATATCATTGTTTTAATGATATTAAATGTTTCATTTTTTTTATTTACTATTTGAGTGTATTATTCAAATGACTTTTAAATAGGTAAGGTATTATGACTCACCTTTTATTGTGAAAAACATGGCATATTCCCCACTTATATGGTTTATATACCTAACATTTCATTATTTGTTGGTTATTATACAAAAAATTATTGAAATTTTTATATCCATTTTAGGATCTCTTTTTCATTGTTTTTACGATATACTGATTACCATAATGGAATGTGTTTTTTGTCTCAATTTTCATTTTTTGAGACATATGATTATGCAATGAACATATCTTCTTATATAAGGTGTATATACATACAATTTGATATGTAATATGACGAATTAATTTATATTCATTATATTTTATGTTTAATATAATTATATTTCATTATGGGGATTATGTTTTAATGTAACCAAAGTTATAAAAATCTATCTCACAATCTCATCATTTTTTGATATTTTTTAAGAGAATGTCTCCAATGTTGACATTATATGATCTACCGTTAATAAAATCTCTTGAATTTTCATATCCTTTTAATATTAATGATATTTTTATCTAATATTTATAATTTTTTAATATTTTTTTAAATAAAATTATCGATTTATATATTTTAATAGTAAACATTTCAACAATTGAAATCCCATTTTAATCTAAACTAATATTTTCAAAAAATGTTCTCAAAAAATATTTTAAGAAATTTTTTAAATTATTTTTAGAGAAATTTTTATCCATGTTTTATTTTTAGAAGAAAATAAATTTATTCATCATGTCATTTCAATGAATAATTATCTTTTTTTTAATTGATATTTGAAAATAATCATATTGTTGTGAATGAATAGACTGTCACAGCATCATGTTTTTTAATAATAGATTGTTATTTAAAAGAAAATTATTTTCAACATGATGTATTTTTTAAAAATTCCGTTCAATGTTTAAGTGAAATATTAAATAATAATATTTTTAATGGGTTTTTAAAAAAGACATTATAATTATTCATGTTTATTTTTTAAAAATGGATATCAAAAAATTTCTATGTTTAAAAAACTGATTTAAAAATAATATCAGTCCACCTATAGAAAAAAACCTAGTGATTTACCTTAAAAATCATTTTTAATTTAATATGACATCTTTTTATATAACTTATTATTTACAACGGATATGAACCAATGATATATTTTATATTATTTCATTAAATGGTATTGATGAAAATATAATTATGAAAATTCTATATCTTATGTGTGTAATATCATGAAAAACTAATTATGAAACCAATTTCTTTTTCCACAGGTTTAACATAGATTATATAATGAACTCATTATGGAAAATATATCTTTTATATATGCTTTGATATTATTAATTGTTTATGAAACTGATATCATTTTTATGTGGTATTTTATGATAATATTATAAATTATTATGAAAAACCTTTCTTTTCCACAACATAATGTAATGATGAAATCTTTTATTAAACTGATTCATTTTCATTGGTATGGATATGATAAATTTTATATGATATTAACGGATATAAATTAGGGATGATGTAATGGGTTTGACCTATTTTACCCTACCATTAATAGCATAATGATTAATGATACATGAGAACAATGGTAACATTTGAGGATATCCAAAGTCCAAAAAAGGTACATGAGTGGTTATCCAAAGACCAGTAGGGATTAAATGGGAGTTTATGTAATAACTGATGAAGGGGAATGAGTTTTTACACAAATACTATCTTGTTAGTAATTTGATTATGGGTAGCCCGGAAATAATATTTTCTAAAAAAATTATTTACACCATATATATATAATTTATTCTATTGTTATTATCTCACGGATCATGTTCATTGTTTTCCTTTTGGTTCGATTCTTTTGAACTATCAGTCATTATTCCATGACTCAAGATTTTGATCTTCAATATTTATGGTATGTTTTTCAAATGATATTCACATGTTATTATACCCTTATTCTTATGTAATATTTATGTATTCCCCTTATTTACCCTTACGAAGCATTTGATCTCAAATTTTCTTATGATTCCATTCCAAATATTATGAATAAAGGATTTAAGAAGATTATTTTGGGGAATATTACTAAAGAGGTAAAATAAATGGGTAATGTTGGATATAATTCACCAAATTAGAATACTATGTACCTAATATACATAGACACTAAACTACAATCATCTTCAAGAGTGAGATGTGTAATTAGTTTAACATTTAAATAAAAATTATAATATCTATGTATAAAATCTCTTGGTTTATATATTATTCATAGGTATAAGTTGTTGAAATTGATGAAAATTTTTTTCTTTTGAATGAAAAAAGCCAATGAGGCTATTTTTTATGTAACATCTGATCTAAATTTCATCATCTACTAAATGTTTATAATTTCAATAATCATTAATAGAGATATTAATGAATATTTTTATTACTATTAACAAAATGGTTTCATAAATGATAATAATTAAAAGATGGTGTAAAAACTAATGAAATATACTTGTGGATAGATCATATCTCCTCATGACAAGTATTCTAGATATTATATTTTCATAATGTAGTTGAAAATTTATAATGGTAGTGTTAATAGAAACCTGAATTACTAATTGAGAAGTATGTGTACCATAATTTTTATTAATTTAATAAATGATATAATTTTTTTTAATGTTTGAGATAAATCATGAGAATAAATTCAAATAAATTGTGATAAAAATTTAGATGTAAATTCATAGGGATTTTAACTTATTTCTGGTATTATAAGTTTAATATAATTTGTTATATTTTATCCTCCCACATGAATTTTATGTCATTTAATTTTTATAAATTTCCGGAAATTAATATTAAAAGGATGTTTATAAACAAAAATATAATGTAATTAATATGTCTAAGGATAAATCTATCCAAAAAATAAATCAAAATAATTTATTGTATTTTTTAAAAGATTATAATATGTTACATCTTTAAACTCAAAATTAATATGTTTTATCTCTTTGTGCAATAAATTCTAGTGATTAAATGTAATAATACATTATTGGAACTAATAGAATCATTTATTATTTTACTGTAACATCAAATATCATGATTATGAATAGATGGATTAATTAGTTAACCATTAATGGTTTTACTTATAATAATTTTTCCATATACTATAGTGATCTAAAATCATTATTAAGTGTGACATTATTTTTGGGAGTCAGTTGTTTGAGATAGGAAATTTGAATAAATATTTATATTTTATTCATGATAGATGATTTTTAATATGTTACAATCACAAAGGTATGTATACATAATATGTAGATAAAATTTCATTTGGTATATATGTTGGTGAATTATGAAAACCCATTGAATATTATTATTGATAATTAGATTTTCATAAATCAATCTTGAAATCCTATATGACATTTTAGATCAAATAACATTCATATTAATTATCATTTCTTTATGAAGAATGTTTCAAATGTAGAAGCAATGTTGGATTCTATTTCAATGATATATAAAATTTATAAAATTTTAACTATTTACATAAGAATAGAATGATATGAGTAATTTAGGATGAAACTATAGGATTTACTACTACCACTGATTGTAGAATTTTCTTTGGTAACCTTTATATATCATTGGATTATAAAAACATAAGGTGAAAAAATATAACTATTCAATCTATAATTTCTAAATATGAAAATGATGTCATCCACGATTGGGGAGTAAACAGTTCATAAGTGAAAATACATAAAATTGAAATTATTTTGTAGGAGTTTATAAATATAATGGCTAAAATAAATATTCTTAAACCAAGGGATCAAAATACACTAAAAACATTTCATAATGCCGAATTGTTGTTTGGGGACACTCTAAAAGTGAATGAATGTAATTTAATGTAAATTTATTTATGAATAATTGGTAATATTTTATATAAATCCAAAGGGGGATATTTGAGATCCATTATTTTTAATTATTAAATAAAATGGTATTTGTGTTAAAAAAATTAATGTTTTTGTTTTTTTTAAGTAAATGAGTTTCTACATATCACTAAAATTTTGTGAAAATTATTTTTTCAGTTTGATGAATCATTGATAATACAAAAAAGGTTATAGTATCATGTTTACAATTATTTTATATTTCATTAGGACAATATTGTTTCCAAAATTTTTTTTTAATTAATATGATATTATAAAATGTTAGGGTTAAATAATATAATGTTTTATAATCTATAATGGCATAGATTTATAGTTTCATGTTTTTTGATAAATAATTATATGATCCGAAAAATAATGGTTAAATAGAGACATATTAAAATTAGTGGATAATGAAATCCTATAATTCACAAGATATGAATTTATGAAGTTATATTGAATGACCTATTATAAAAATTACAAGTCAATATTTTACAGTTTTTTTAAAAAGGGGGGATACTACGATATTTACTATATAAAGAGATAAAAATATTATTATATATAAATATATTACAAGGCATTACTTTGTATACTATACTATGTACGATGTTTAATCAGGTGTAGGATGACATTGTGATGATATGTGACCATGTCAAAAATATCATGGCTTAAAAATATACTTGATTCAATTAGATGTATGATTCATATCACAAAAAAATTAAATGTTTCATCCTACATTTATTAAATTTTGAAAACAATAAGAAGAAGATCATATGGAGATGTTTTTTCATGTACTCAGGGTTGATGTTTTATTAAAATTATCCGTTAGGTAAATTTTGAGATCATAATATAGAGGGTTTTGGAATGTTGGGAATTGGAAAAAGATACAGTGGATAGAGTTCTACCAGATTGTGGAATTCATATAGAGGAATCCTAAAGATAAGTAACTAAATTGTATCAGATATAACTAGGTATATATTTTTAAACTATAAAATTGTGAAAATTAAAATTTTTACATTATTTAATTTTGAATGTATCAAATATTTTAGGAAGATTTTTGACAACACTATTTTAAGAAAAATTAATGAATTTTGTTGGCTATGATACCTAATTATCAGTAAATGTGTTAAAATGAAATTTATTTTGATTATAAAATAAATATTGGTATATTTTCATCCCTCGTGTATTATAGAATATTATCCTTATATAAATGGTTAAATACACTTTAAGAAGTGATAATTAAAAATAAGTAGACTTTATAACATTTTCTTGGGTGAGTAGCGTGAGTTACCAACCAATAATTCTATTACATGAATAATATGTACATGATATGTCATATCTGATAGTTTATATCAATAATTTCTTATGAATCTATGTTTCAAAAATTAGGTGCATTTGATAGAGCATCATATGATATATGCACCAAAAATCCAAAGATTAGACTAAGGCACACCAAATCGTTGCATAAAAATAGACTATTTTTGAATGGAGAGGAACTAGGTAGAGAAGTTTTAGAAATATATTTTTTGATTCATTTTCAAATTTTAAATATGAATTTTCTCTAAAAAATAGTCATTCATTATATCATTTGGAATATAATAAAAATTACTACCATGAGATATATAGGATTGAGGTGACATGGATCATTTAAATATAATGGAAGATGAAAAGTATCACAACATATTCAACCTCCCCCTCTAATAAATATATATATATTCCTTAGAACATCACTTGGTGAATAATTGTATTTCATATTATAGTTATGGAAAGGAGTTTATGTCCTCGTTCCACTAGGGAAAATTGTTTGGGATTCAAGATCCACTTGAATGATGCATGATCTGCTTTGATATAGTCATCATAGTAGTTAATTGTTACATACAATACTGATTCTATGTATTTTTTGTATACCTAATATAATTAAATATTTATTCGCTTGTGATTTTTTTATCCAAGATAAGGATTTTTTTACCATTCGAAATTTTTGTGACATGCTAATGTTTTATTCCATGACTCGTTATTATTGCCTATGAATTTGTTGTATAATTATTTTATAATAACATGATAACATATCCTTTTTCTCATGATCATATTACATATGAAATTTTATTATTATATCTCATTATTACCTTTACTTTGTATTTTTTATCACCCCTTCATATATTTTATGTTCTCCTTTCTTAAGAAGAAGCATACTAATTATTATGTGTTTAGAAGTGTCTGTTTATAAAACAATATATGATATTAATAATATTTAACCAAAATATAATTTTTATATATATATATTACAAGAATATTAATCCAATAATATTCTCATGAATGATTTTCTGGGAGATATATATATATTTAATTGGAATGTTTTACTATCTGTGTATCTTCTTATTGGACTCCCTCAATTATTATCGAAGTTGAATTTCATCATTTTTTATGATTACGATTAATGAATTTTTTGATTTCCCTTGAATAATATTTATGTAAATTAAAAAATCATGAATCATTCGTAGATTCGGTATTGTGGATTATTTTTATAAAATATATAACTTCTATTAAAAATATTGAGGATTCTGGTAATACAATGAAGCACCATGTGGTAACAAATCAGAAAGTGGTAGATTGGCTATTAACTATGAAACACTAGTGCATGATGAGTGGTTCTAATATTTCTCATCTATCAATTCAGTGTCTTGTGATTAGTTTTGGATAATTATATCTTCCATTATGAACCATTATGACCGATTTGAATCAATGATGACCATAAAGGACGTATGATTATCTTATTGCTGGGTTGATTGAAAATAATGTGTCATTGTGTTGAAATACTATAAATGGGGTTTTAGGAATATATTATTACTAACTATGGAGATTGCTTCTCATAAGAAAAAATATTTTCAATCACAAGACACGGTATGATTCTTGTTAATGAAAAATTTTATAAATGATAATAATATTTTCTCATGGTAATCTAAATTACTTGGGAATTAGAAAGAAAATCATTCTAATTATTCATGATCAGATATCATAATATTTTATTAACAAAAACCACATTGATGATTTTTCTATAACGTGTATTAATATAAAAATGATGTATCATTGGAGATTAGTTGATTTAAACCATATATATGTGATTATTAAACATCATACATGTAGAAAATGTATGAAGAAGAACATGATAAAATTTTTCAATAAAATAAGGGTATTTTTCCAAGGTGGAAAATTATTTCATAAGGAAATTCATAATAATTAAAAATGATTAGTTTAAAAGAGGGATATAAAATAAATCCAAATGTGAAATGTATAGTTCATTGCTATATATTTTTTTTATCCTAATCATTATCAATGTCAATTCCCAAATGTCAGTTATTACTATTAAAATATGGAAGGGAATATCTTATGTCAACCATTATGGTGGATTATGATGTCCAGAGACCATTTATTTAATATTTTAGAGTTATCTAGTTCATTGAATCATTTTTACGAATATTCCCTATATAAATCATATGTCTTCTATTTGTAGAATATGATGTATTTTTTGAAAATTAATTAGATCTATCTATATAAATTATATATAAATTTATAGAAAAAGGATATCACATTGTATATTCATAGTAAACATATTATCACTTTTTATTGAATGATGGATTATGAACATAAAATGATTGTATCATACATTATATGGGTTTTATATCTTATTCACGAGGAATATTTTTCTCAAATCAATGGGTAGAAACTCAACATAGTTGGTATTACTATTATTCATGATTATTTAAAAGAATTTCCTCATTAAATTATTAGACATCCCCAAAATCTATAAGTTTATTTTTCAAAAGAACACATATCTTGTGCTACAAATAATTCAAACACACCATATAATATTATACCTATTGATATTCATGAATTTAATATAAAACTATAATTCAATCTTCATAAGAGATTAATATTACATAATGTGACACTTTGGTGTTCAAATTTTATTTTTCTTAATATAATGATGTGAGAATGAATATATTCATTTATTTTAGAAAACATAACAATATCATATTCAAGAAGTATTTGGTAGTGCAAATTCATGACATGGTTGATCAATATAAATAAGATTAATACATAAATAATATTTATGTCCATTAAACATATCATCTATTTTGGCTTTAAAATTAAAACATACCTGATAATGACTTTTGTATGAGTAATGGGAATTATAAATTAATTGAGATTATATTTGTTCTTAATAATGAATTATTATTCTTATGTATTAAATTAATTGAGACATTACATATTAACATGATCAAATTTTTTATAAATTATTGATGATATTTTAATATATTCAAAGAGTAAGGACAATTGTGAATATCATTTGAGAAATATTATGATGAATAAGATGAAGGAAAAATTATATTAAAAATATAGAAATATTGAATTCAGTTTGTTATTAGTTTTATTCTTAGGAGGTATTATCTCATGTGAGGTTATATTATAGGACCCTTTACCAATGGAAGATATCAAGATCTAACCCAAAAAAACCATAGTAATTTATATTCTCTAATTTCATGGATTGATTGTTACTTCCCATGTTTTGATAGATATTTCTCATGACCATCTAAAAAACCATCCCTATTTACTAGGAAGTGAGTTATGGTAATTTTTGTAGATTAATTTGATGTAAAATTGAATAAGTTTAAATGAAAATTTGTCACTGCGACAAAAGTTTCAGTACCCTATAGTTTGGAATGTTTTTTATATATATTTATTCCTCAATGAAAATATTAGTATGTAACCCTATTTATAATTATAAAGTGATATTATATGCCTGTTGACTATTAAAAATACTTGAGAAAAAAACATGACTAACGATTTGGTGCAAGAAATAATAATTTAATTTTTGAAAATATGGAGTAATTACCTTTTTGTTGAATGGTGTGACATATATATGGATCATAAAATCATAAAATATAAGTTAACATTTAATTATTTATATTTTTACTATTTAATAAGGGTATTGTCATTTATATATTTTTAAAAATCTATATATTAATAATATCGTAAAGCTAACAAGGTGGGAAATTATCATAGTCTAAATGACCACATATGTTTTTCCATGCTAAGTATTGAAAGAGATCTAGTATTTATTTATTTATTGAAGATTAATCATGAAATAAATTGATATGGGGGAAAGTTATATATTACCTATTTGAATGTTCAATAATCCATCCATGTGAGGATTTAAGTGGTTTGGAAGGGGAAGTGTAACTTTCAAAGATAGTGACAAATGTTCCAGAAATCCACAATGGTTTTGGTTGATATATGTAGGCCAGCAGCCTTAAACATTAGATAATCTTGAATTAAGTTAATAATTCAAATTGAGATAATTTTCAAGTTTACATTTTTAGAGAATTAGGCTGCAACAATTACATTGCATCTCAAATATTACAAAGTAGACACTCTTACTCAGTATCCATTCTTTTCATAAAATAAAAAATCTTAAAAGAAAACCAGAATTATTTTATTGATATAAATCGTCTTGAATTCTTCCGTTCTCTTATCATTCCTTATACCCTATGAAAAAAATTTCAAAAAATTGGGATGAACATAAAAATCTCAGCAAGGGTTATAAAATTAGGAAAAAAAATATTATTCCATCAATACATAAAAAACATAAGCTCTTTAACATACCTCATGAAATCATTATATTGATAAATAGCACATAGAAATCATAAATTATTAAGGTAACTTGTGGCATCCATATCATACATAGATTGTTTCTCTCAAAGCTATGTATGGATTTAAATTTGGAATACCCATCATAGTATATTCTCTAAATATCTTTGAAGAAACATTATAGATTACATCTGTGATGTTACCCAATGAATTGGAGAGAAATCTCAGGATCACCATCCCAAGGTTTATCCTGAAACCACCCATATACATAAACAATTCCCAATAACCACAACATAATCATGACATATAGAACAAGAATAAAATAATGATAATATTTCAACATTGAAATCACTATATATCATTTCAATATATTGACATAATCAATCCATTATCAAAAAAATTTTAAATAAAAAATACATACAAGTGTTTATTGTAATTATTTTCATTTTAGAAAACATTATGGAATGTTAAGGAGGTGAAATATCAAATAATACTTGTGGTGGAATAAAAAGTCAATGTCACCATGTACATTAAAAATAAACATTTCTTTTTTGTCATTTAGTAAAAAACATCATTGAAAAAGAATCAATTCTAATGAAATTAAAATTAAAATTTTTTTATACACCTTATAAATGAATGTTGTGAATAAATAAATATAAGCCTCAATGATAAGAGATTGAGATGAAGTCCCTTACCTCGTGTCTGTCTTGACTTTTATGTTCTTTAAATTCTTGAATAATAAACTAAAGTTAATTTTTAATTGCTTCAAAACTTTTTTCAATATTATTAGTTTTTTTATATCGCATATTACCACATTGTAAACATTATATAATCATTTAATTTCATAATGGTCATTTTGTCGTTATTTGGTACTTGAGTAAAAAATGAAATTATCATAATTACAAGGGGTACATATGGTCAAAATCCCATTATATCTAGAATTATCTTCTTGATTTAGATAAAACATATATCATATATATCTAATCTATATATATTTGTATTTATAATATTACATAACATTGGAGATACGAAATGAAATACATTGCTCATGGAGACGGTAGGCTGTATGTAGGCATGAAAGTTAATTTTATTTAAATTTAATATTTAATGAAATTAAAACATAATGATAAATAGTTATATTATCAATCCAGTATAATATCATATTTAATTTCACTAAATCCATCCTTTATGTCTTCCATGTAGGGCATGAACGAGTCACATAACTTTTAGGGGGAGATAGTCCGCACTTCCTCATACGAAATTATTGTGTTTACCCATTATGAAACCATAAAGGTATACTATAAATGAAAAATAATAAAGTATATAAACTATATAAACTATATAAATATTATATATATCCCATATATATACATTTCCATTATAATGGACTCCATAAGAGGTGGTAAGAGATAATTTAATAATCATCATTCCGTGAGGTTGTAGTTAACTGTCCACAATAACATTATGATAGTATCAATTGGATGGAGGGGAGATGATGTGTAATTATAACTCTTAAAAAATACTTCTAAATATAGGATAATGTTGTTATAATATAAACATGGAATAATATGAGAATTGGAATACAAGAATTTAATAATAGAAAATAACATGAGAGAATATGTTACCTTTAAATCGGGAAACTCCCTTTGTTTTGAACCAAAAGGCTTTCTTTAAGTTCCTTATTCCAATGTTAAGGATTCCAGGATTAACATATTATTTCTAGGAGATTATTTGTTCATGTATTAGATGATCAAAGGGGCATGAGTGGTGTGAGTAATGGGTTAGTGGTGATGGAATTTTATAAGCGGGAGGGGCTCTTTAGGAAAGATTGAAAATAGTATTATATTATTAACTAAATTACGATTTAAAAAGGTTTCCATCTCATTTAATTCAAAGAAAAGGTGATTATTTTTCAATATCCCTTAATAATCTAGTTTTAGACACTTTTAGTGCATAAAATTAACCATATCATTTAGCTTCAACCTTTAGTTATCTAATTTAACTTTGACAATGTATCATTCTATATTCATATAATATGGTAAATATAGTTACAATAAAATTCCAAGAGACCCAAAATGGATCAATAATGACCTTTTAGACATCATATATTCCATTTTTCATAATATTATATTTTTTTGATTATTTTATCATATAATATAATTGTATACATTTTAAAAAACCCTTTATGTAAATTTATAAATTATTCATATCATGACTTTTAAAAAATCTATAAAAACATGATTATTTAAAAAATTAGTCATTAATTCAATGAAAACATGTCATACTAATCCATAAAATTCGTTCATGGAATAAAAAGTTTAAAAATAATTTTATTTTAATATTTAAGTTATTATTTATTTAATTATTTCATTAATAAGGTAAATAATTCATCACTATTGTGTTATAATTTTTTATTATGATGTATAATATTAATAAATAAAATACCATGATGTTGGAAGTATTTTATCTTTTATAATGAAAATTTATATTTGAAAATATAACTTATGTAACCCATTATACAAAAATATACTAAGAAATATATGTTTATGTTACATTTTCCTTAACTTTATATTAATTTTTATAAAGTGTCATTTTCACATAAAAGTGGCTCCATAGGTTCCCATAATTGACGTAAGGATTAACATGGTCGTACATGTATCATTAAATAGGGTTAGGACATTTGTTAATGTAATTTAATATTATTATAATTTTATTAGTTACCCATATTTACCAGATTTACCCTTTAACCATGGTAAATAAAATATTTACTCAAGTTACTATTCCAAATGTGTAAAAATAAAAGTTACCTTTTTAAATAATTTTTACCGCTTGAATCCAAATTGGGATTCAATTTTACCAAATTCAACCCATAGAAGATGCAGAAATTAAATGAAAATTAATTACCATTGTCAAAACCAAAAAATGTATTTTTATAAAATAATAACTATTAAAATATTTACATTTATTTATGTCCAATTTCAATGTAATATTACATCCAATGACCAAAATTCGATTAAAAGGTAAAAATATAATTCTATTAAAATATTAAAAAATTAAAATAATAATATAAATATATAAATAAATCACATGAAAGAACAATTTTGACTTAAAATGCAGAATTTTTCACTTTTCATTAAAAAGTGTACATTATCAGAAAAATACTAAAAAAATATAAAAATTAAATTCTGATGCCCAACATCTAATGAATAAGTTTATTTTGTTAAAAGTAACATATAGAACTGAAAAAAACTATATTTAAAAGGTGGTCACCATCAAAACGCAGTAAATCGACCATTTAAAGAAAATTAGAGTATTTATGGCTAAAATTGAATTCATTAAAATTTTATGCATCTAAATTTTATTTGATAAAGGTAAAGACCTTTAAAAAACTTGTATAATAATATTTTATTTTGTTCTACTCAATCCAGCCAATATAATAGCTAGGTATTATCTAGCGTAAAAAAAATATATTATAATTTTTTTCAGTACGGCTCGGCATACGATTTCGGAGAAACCTATTGTTGCATGTGGGGTACACCAATGAGCATAGTATCCCCTATAAAGTAAAATTAATATTTAATTTAGATATATTAATAAATATGAAAATTTTTTATTCTTTATTTAACTAGGATGATACATCCTTCCCCTTACTGGAAATTGCATCTTCGCAATTTTGTTGACATATCAAATAAGTGGGGGTATTTATCCCTCATAGCATTCTCATATTCCAAAGTTTCCTCTTCAATGGTATGGTTTTTCTAGAAAAACCATTACATTATTAATTACATTCTTCCGCAACACATTTTCTCTTCGGTTAAGAATATGTAATAGTTGTTCCACAAAAGTGAGATTCTCTTCCAATTGAACTACCTCTGGACTCAAAACATTATATGAATCTGCCATGTACTTTCTCAACATTGAAACATGAAAACAATTGTATACATGGCATAAAATTGGAGATAATTACACTCTGAATGAAAATAATCCCTCTTTATCCAACATATCATAAGGACTAATAAACCTCAGACTCATCATTCCCTTCATACCAAAACCCATCAATCTTTTTCATGGAGAAACTTTGAGAATGACATGATCACCTACCTCGAAAAAGAGACTTCCTCCGGTCATCTACATAACTTTTCTGCCTACTATGTGCTATTCTCATGTGCTTTTGAATCAACTGAGCTTTTTCACCCATCTCTTCTACAAATTGTGTTCCCATTAGCTTATTCTCACCTACTTCATCCCAAAAATATGCAGTTCAACACCACATTCCATATAATGCCTCAAATGGAGCCATCTGTATACTGGAATGAAAACTGTTATTAAAGAAAAACTCAACCAAAAATATATGTTGGTCCCAACATCCCTATTAATACATTGTAGAAAAAAATATCATATCATCCAATGTTATAATTTTTCATTTTTACTAGACATATGATTGAGGATGAAATGTTGTAATATAATTTAATTTAGTACCCAATGACGTCTTAAGCCCATTCCAAAAGATATAAGTAATCCTAGTTTTATGATGAGATAAAATAGATAGATGAAATGTATGCAACCTGACTATCCCATTAATATATAATTGAGAATGTTTATCTAGAGAGAATGTACCTAAAATGGGAATGAAATGATATAATTTAGTGAATCGATCAACAATAACCCATTTTGCATTATTACCTCGAAATGTATTTGGTAATCCCACATCGAAGTCCATGGATATATTTTACCATTTCCTCTCTCACACTGGTAAATGAAAAGGAATCCATTTTAGTAAATTTTTCTCATCTTTAACCAGCTGACAAGTCAAAAACATCATAGTAATGTCAGAAATATCTCATTTCATTCCATCACACCAGTAATACTCCTGAAAAAATATGCACATCATAGTACATTCGGGATGAACTAAAAATGTAGAATTATAAGCTTCACATAACAACTCATTATTAAACTGTGAATCACAAATCACACATAATATCATCCCAAATCTCAAAATTAAATCATTATCAATGTTAAAATCTGGCAACATACCCTTTTGAACCAACTCTAAATTTGTCTGCAAATCATTGACTTCCATCTGCCCTTGCATAATTTGGTCTGATAGAGAAGATCTTACAGACATCTGAAACAATAAAGAAGAATATCCAACACCAAAAACTTCTATTCCAAATTTCATCAAATGTTTAATCAAAGGAACTTTTTCAAAACATAACATGGTTAATGTAGCCTTACTTTTTGACTCAAAGCATCATCCTCTTTATTTTCCTTTCTCGGATGGCAATGAATTGTGAAATCATAATCCTTTATTAATTCTAGCCATCCCCTCTGTCTCATGTTCAATTATTTTGGAGTGAATATATACATCAAACATTTTTGGTCCAAATATATTTAAAATTTTACTCCATGAAGATGAGAACTCAAAATTTTTTATGAAAAAAAACCGCAACTAATTCCAAATCATGTATAGGGCAATTTAACTAATAAGTTTTCAATTGATGTGAAGCATATGAAATTACCTTATCATTCTTTATTTGGACCCAACCAATTCCTTTCAATGAAGAATCATTGTAGATAAAAAAATCACCATATCTAAAAGGTAATTATAATACTACAGAATTAAATAATGTTTTTTCAATTACTAAAAAAATCATCACATTAATTTTTGCAGATGATCTTAACAAATTTTCGAGTTAACCTTGTCAGCGTACTAAATAACCGTGCAATATTTTAATCAAACCTCTTGAAATAACCCACAAATCCAAGAAAAATACAAATCTCTATTATATTGGTAGGTCTTTTCCATTCTATAACAATATTAGTTTTAATGGTATTGATATTTATGCAATCCTTAGAAACAATGTTTTCAATGAATGAAAATTGTTTTATCCAAAACTCACACTTGCTGAATTTCCCATAAAATTTCTTTTCTTTTAAGGTGTTCATGAAAACCCTTAAATGACATTGATGTTCTTATTTACTTTTGGAAATTACCAAAATGTCATCAATAAACACAACCACAAACATATCCATGAAATCAAGGAAAATTATATTTATAAGATCCATTAATGCATCTGGAGAATTGGTTAACCCAAAAAGCCTAACTACAAATTCATAATCGCAATATCTTGTATAAAACACAATCTTCAGAATGTATGCTTCATTTACTTACTACAGATGATACCCTGACCTCAAGTCAATATTTGAAGAGATTATAAAAAATCAGCGATATGAGGGAAAAGATACTTTTTCATAACAGTTATATTATCCAAGGATCTATAATCAATTCCATGTCTTATTGTATCATATTTATTTTAAATAAAAAATATAATAGAGCACCCTATGGTGATGTGCTAGGTCGAATGATCATTTTTTCTAAAAACTCCTATATTTTTTTAACTCTAATTGTTTAATATCATCCATTAAATAAGGTGTTATTGAAATTGTATTAGCATCTGGAACTCTATCAACAGTAAATTTCACATCCTGATCTAGTATAATTATAGGAAACTCATCAAGGAAAACATCAATGTACTCATTTAGTACTGGTCCATCATTAATCTGAATAGTTTCTTTTTTAACAATATGTTCTAGCTAACTTTCATTTCCATTTTTAATTAGTTTCTAAGCTTCCTCATATGTTAAAAAAATTAATTGTTCATTCTTGTGAACAAATTGAAATTCTTTCTAAAAAAACCTTGTTAGATCTGCATTCAATATTATCATGATAAATGGATAGCTAATCCATACCGAATAAAACATCAAACTCTACTAGAGGGAAAAAATAACGTTTTCTAGATGATCCTTTCCGCTCACAAGGTCAAGATGGTTCTTATTCCGACAATCAAATGTTGCTGATTTGGAAGGTTATTTTCCTCTTGCTGCAATCCAATCATAGGGACAATGTTTCCTCTATATAAAACCAGTCTGAACACAAAAAGATTTTAAGCAAAGGAACATGGTAATATTTAAATGCTATATCATTTCAATCTTATCATAAATTAATTTAACAATATCTTAACTCCAAAATTTTCCTAAACCAAAATATGATACCAACTATATGGCCCCAAACATTATAATTATATAATCTATTATTGAGTTAATAATTCATATTGATTACCTTTTCATGATTATAGTTTTAGAGAATAATGTTGTAACTATTAAATTACATATGAAATATTACAATGAAGACAGTCTTACTTATTATCCCTTTTTTCCAAAACTAAAAAACCCTTCCTAGAAAACAAGAATTCTTTTCAAGACATAAATCTTATTTAATAATTCCTTTCTCTTACCCTTCCTTATACCCTGCGAAATTCTTTTCAAAAACATCTAATTAGCATAACAAGCTCAGTAAGGGTTATAAAATAAAGACAAAAAATAATTGGTCCATCAATACATTCCATAAATATGATCTTTAACATAACTCATGAATAACACAAATAATTAAAAAATCATATAGGTAACATGTGGAATCCATATCATACATACGTTGTAGCTTTCACAATTATGTAGAGAGTTACGTTTGGAATACCCATCCCTTTATATTCCCTAAATCGCATTAGAGAAACATTAATATTTACCTCTATCATGTAACCCAATGTATTGGAGAGCTATCTATGGCTCACTTGCCCTAGCTTTATCATGTAACATCTCATATACATAATCAATTCCCATGAACCATAACATAATCATACCATATAACAAAAGCATAAATGAAAGATTACATTTACACATTACAGTCAAATATATATCATTTTAATATATTGACATAATCAATCCATTATAAAAACCATTTTAAATAACAAAATACATAAATGAGTGTAAGGTTTTTATTTTCCTTAAAAAACTATGTCTTGTTAATGAATCCAAAGATCAAATAATACTCAAAACGGATGAAAAGGACATTGTCTGTGCATTTGTTAAAAAGAAACATTCATTTTCTGGGTTTTCTAAAACTCTTCATAGAAAAATATTTCCTTTTAACGATATTAAAATGAAAAGGTGTTTATACACATTATAAAAGAAATATGGGTATAAATAAAAATATCCCTCAATGAATGGAGATTGAGACAATTCCCCTTACATCGTGTCTAACATGACAAATTCATTCATTAATCTCATGAATAATTTACTAATATTAATTTATAATTGATTCAGAACCTTTTTAATATTTATTTTTCATTTAATATAACTTATTACCAGGTTATAGTCATTATTAAATCAAATAAGTTAATAATGGTCATTTTTTAGATATTTGGTAATTGAGTAAAAATTGAACTTCTTATACTTAGAAGTTGTCAATGTGGTCAAAATTCTATTGTCTATAGAATTATATTCATGATTTAGATATCATATTTATCATATATATACACTATATATAAATATATTAATAATAGTACATAACATTTGGAGATTATAATTGAAGTACACCATTCATAGAGACGGTAGAACATATGTATTCATGAACACTTATTTCATTTCTATTACATATTTAGTGAAATGAAAAAATAATTATATATAGGTATATAATAATTATAGTCTAATATGTTATATAATTTTATATACTCCATCCTTTATAATTTACACAGACGGCATGAATGAGTTGTATCACTTTGAGGGGGCGGTACTCTGCACTTTCTCAAGTGAAATTTTTGTGTTTACACATTATTTAAACCATTAAGGTATTCCATAAATGAAAAATCTAATAGTATAGAGACAATATATATATATATATATATATATATATATATTAGATAAAAATATATTACCATCATAATGGACAACTTAAGCGGTGGTAGAAGATAATTTAACAATCATTGTTTCATGAGGCAGTAGTATGCCATCCAGAGAAACAATATGTTCATATGAATTGGATGGATGTGTGTGGATGTGTAGTTAGAATAATTCTCATAACAACATAGTAGTATATTGAGTATAATGGTTTTGTTATTGAAACAAGTAATACAAATATAATAGGAAGTGGAGAAGGAAAATAAATGAAAATAACATGACAGATGGCATTACCTTCAAATCGGGTACCTCCCTTTGGTTAGAACCAAAAGTCTCTATAGAAGAGGATTTTGTCTAATGTAAGGCTTATATGAAAAAGAGAGGGAAATTTGGAGATTATTTGGTTAGAGGATGAATGATCCCAGGGTTTTTAGAGGTGTGAGTAATGCATTGGAGGTAATTTCCTTTTATAAAGGGGTGAGAGGCACTTTAGAAATATTGGAAAATATTATTTTATTAAAAACAGAATTTCGATTTGAAAAGGTCCCTAACTTATTAAATTAAAAAATAAGGTGATTATTTTTATAAATAATCACAAAAAATGGGATTTACAATAGTTTAAGGTATAAAATTTACATTATCTTTTAGCATTAACCTTTAGTTAAATAATTTTCATTTTACCATGTCTTCTTGTATATTCATACTAAATGGTTAATTTAGTTACTATAAAATTCAAAGATATCCAAAATGGATCATTAATGACATTTGAAACATCATATATGATATTTTTATTAATATTAGATTCTTAGTATTATTATATCATTTAATAAAATATTATTCATTTTAGTAACTCATTTAGGTCAATTTATAAATTATTCATATCAAGACATTTAAAAAATCTATAAAAACATGAATCATTCAAAAAACATATATTAATTCTAATATAACAAGATATAATCATCCATAAAAATAGTTTATGGCATGAAATGTTTCAAAATAATTTTTTTTTAATATTTATAATCTTATTTATTTAAGTCATTCATTAATAAGGTAAACACTACATCCCCATTGGGTCATAAATAAATTTATTTATATTATATATATAAAATTATAAATAAAATACCCTAATGTAGAAATAATTTTATCTTTATAGTGACTATTTATATTTTAAACATAACTTATATAATACATTATAAAAAAATTTCATATGAGATTTATGTTTATGTTAAATTTTCCTTAAGAGTAAATTAATATTTGTAAAATGGAATTTTCAAATAAAAGTGGCACCATGGGGTCCCAAAAACAAGGCAAGGATTCCCACAGTTGGACATGTATCATCCAATAGGGTTAACACACATGTTAGGATAATTTAATATTATTATAATATTAATTTTAATCTTATTTACCAGATTTAACAATTAACCTTGATAAATAAAATATTTACTAAAGTTACTATACATAATTTCTGAAAACAAAAGATTCTTATTTACACAATTCAAAATTCCAAATTCCAAAAATGGAATCCATTTTTCCAATTTCAAAACACAGAAGTTGAAAAAATTAACTTAAAATTAATTCTCGTTGTCAAGACCAAAAAGCATGTTTTTGAAAAATAATAACTATCAATATATTTACATTTTTTATTTCCAATATCCAGGTGAAATTATGTACAATGAATAAAATTGGATTATATATTAAAAATATAATCCAATTACCCTTTAGAACTAATTAAAAGGAAAATATAACTGTATAAATAAATCATATGAAAAGAGAGTTTTGACTTTAAATGCAGTTTTTTCACTATTCATTAAAAAAATTAAATTGATAAAAAAAATACAAAAAAATTTTAAACAAATTAATTTTTTATGTCCCAATTACAAATAGAAATTTTATTTTGTCAAATGGTACATATTAAAGTCATAAAAACTACATTTGAAATCGTTCCTCCCTCAAAATGAGGTAAATCAACCTTCAAAAAAATATTACAGTATTTTTGCATAAAATTGGAATTATTTACATTTTAAGACTCTATATTTTATTGGATAAAGATACAGTCATTTAACAAACATGTATTATAATATTTTAGTTAGTTATATTCATTCCTACCGATATGATAGCTAGGATTTATCTACTATTTAAAATAATAATATATTATTATTATTATTATTATTTTCAGTATCACTAAACATTATACCTCGGAGAATCCCATTATTGCGTGTTAGGTTAGCCATTAAATATATAATCCCCTAAAATTTAAATTTAATATTTAATATAAAATATTAATTAATATGAAGATTTCATATTCATTATTTACCTCGGATTCTACAACATATATGCCTCAGGAAATGTGTATGTCTCATGACCATTCATTACATTATGGAGAAACTATTGGAACAATCCTACATAAAATCATTCATTGTTAATCATAGAAAATATTAGATGTATAGAGATATGAAATAGTATTTATATTTTGATAAAATTCAAAGAAATATTTCATAATATGAATCTCAGTTCATTTAATGTTTGAATATTGATACTAAGAGACATATTTTTATGGAGATTTTACAACTATTACATATACTATAATATAAATTAGAAAACATCATAATGTAAATGATAATTATACTACACAACTCTTAAAAGGACATTAATCAATTTGTGTTGTTTTCTATATCCCTATAGAATTAGCACATTTAATAAATATTTTATAAAATTTATCTATTTATCATTATTCTACGATATTCCTTATGTATGTGCTAAGGATTCATATCGATTAAATTTTATATTATCATATATAGATCAAAAGTTTACCTCTATGGTATGGTGAATTATTTAATAAGATCTAGATATAGGGATATGTTTTAGTAGATATAACATTATCATATAGAGAAAAGAATCATATGGCTATTCAAACTCCAGAATAAATGTGGGGTGATATTTCTATAAAATTAAATTGTAATTGTGATTGAAACATTAATTTCATGGAATATTATTACAAATATTTCGTTCACTAAAGAATTATGGTGGTTCCTTAAAAATCCTTCTTTGTAGTTATTGATGAATTGTGGTGTTATGGGATGATTTTGGAGATTCAAAGATATATGTAACTAATATAGTAGATTAAATTTAAGATAAGGTAATATACAATCCATAACACATTAGTTTAATTTATATTTGATTTTCATTCTCTTATGATATTTTCTAGAGATATTTATAGTTAAATATTGGTAACATGGAATTTATAAGAACATATCCTATGAATAAAGATATATGATTATGTAATTAGGGAAATTTGAGCCATATATATATTTTTTACTTAAAAGTTTTATATTACATTCGAATAATTACTTATTAATTTCTATTTCCATCAAATCGCTACCAATATGACTATTTTTTTTATATTTCCCCCATAAGGAAGAATATATCTGATTTTGACCTATAAAAAACATATATATCGCACTACTAGAGAATGATATTCCTTATGAAGAATAATTGGGTTCATTATAGATTTGTGTGAAAGTATTTTGTGAAACACGACAACTCATATAGAAAATGTTTTCATGATAACCCACTAATTGGAGAAAGGAAGATGGGATCCCTTTGAAATGATGAGGTAGAATAATCATCCTTTATTTACATATATGTTAAATTTTTTAGGAAATTGTTTTTGGGAATAATGTGACACTCTATTATTTTATTATATTTGCTCCCTAACAAATTTAATTTCCCTAGTACAATTGTTTACACACAACACCTTGTGTGAACAAGATGTAATATACTATTGAATTATTAATAATTAAATTTTATCATTGTAATCTAGTTATTAAATTTGAATTGTGTATTTAAATGACAACATGATAAAAAATAAGATTAAAAATTTTTATTATTAAAACCTATTTTTTAATAAATAATATATATGTACAGATATTTTATATCTTTTTTATGCATCTAAAATAAATATTCACCAAAAATTATTTTTATTAAATAGACTGTATGTTAATTATAATTAATTTTTAAATATTATAAAAATTTTATTTTTGTAAATGAATATTATTTTTAGTAATCTTGTTATTTTTAAATTAAGGTTAATTTTTTGTATCTACTTCAAATTATATTTGGTACAGTAGAAGAAAATAAATAATTAATATGAAAAGTAAATTTCATATTCATTTCATTAAAAAAATATATTCATTTTTTGGTTTTATAATTTCATTACATCCTGTAGATGAAACATAATCCAATAAAAGGAATTTTAATCTTAATTACATGTGATTGTCTTATAAACATTTTTATTATACTTAAACTGTGAATATATTTTGAACACTTATTTTTATTTCATTTACCATGTTAGATTTTAAATTAAATTTTACCACATATATAAATTTAATTTATTATAACAAAATTAAAATTTGGAATAATATTTTGTAAAAAATTTATTGATCCATCTTTCATTTATGGTTATTTTGAATAGTATCATTAGTTAAATGTATGTCACCATAGTAATTGCTAAAACTATATATATCTAAAATGAAAATAGTCAAAATGAAATAAAAATGTACACATCCAATTGTAAGGTAATATTTATAATTTCCATTTTCTCATATTCAAAGATGATTCATTTACGATCTATTTGGATCATATAACACAATAATATATATAATTTATTGTAAAATTCCAAAATATTCGACTCCCTAAAATAAAAAATAACACCCCACTCATCTCTTCTAAAATCATAAAAACCAAATTATTTTTTACAGAGCTACCTAAAATCCATTCTTAAAATAACTCCAAAGACATAGAAGTCCTTTTCTATAAAAATTACATTATAATATGTCTTTTGGTATTAAATGAAAGAGTTTATCTGGAGAGGATGTTTTGTATTTAACTAATATCTTTCAATTTTATTTCATCCTAATCCAACAATATAATTGTTTTATCATCCCTAACATGAGGATCATATAATCATAAATATGATGATATTTTATTATGTTGGTGTCAAAATAATATTCCAACTATATTACACATAATGGGAGATGAATGTATCCCACATACTTCTGGAAAACAACCGTCATGTAATGATATGATTTATTTTCAATCAACAACTAAGCTAGTTATTTATAAGTATGGATTTGATTAACATTAATGATATTTATGATATTATTATTATTAATTAGTGATAAAATATTTTTATCTTTTTTTGACCTTTCAATGGACGATTCATACCATGTTCATGCGTAAGTACAGATAGTTGTCTCTAATAATACCTTAATACTTTTTTTCTAGGACAAAATTTTAAAAAATAATAAAAAATTTTATATTTTGAATATATACTATATTAAATCCATGACTAAATGAATTTATATTATCTATGAATTATCAAGAATTATGTATCGGAACAGCAGAGCCAAAGCATACACAAATATACATTTAACACCATTAAATATTGATTTTTAAAAAATATTTTTTATTATTAAGGGGTCATAATTTTATTATCTCAACATGTGGTGAATTTTAATTAATTAATGTTTTCAAAAAATAATTATTATAAATTCAAATATATTACATCATAAGATAGAGTTCATACGAGGAAAGTTGGTCCTGAGTTAAGTGTTTATGATACATTCCCATATCTTTCTAGGATTCTCACTGATAAATTTAGATTGAGGGAAATTATATGAAATGTATAATATATGAAAAATATAGTTTCTTTTAAAAAAAAATTTGTTATAATTTTTATGTATTCATAAAATTTTCCTTTAATTGGTAATTTAATTAATCAAGATTGTGTTTTTATAAAATAGATGAACTTATTTACACTTTATTATATAAAATTTCCTTCTATATATACTCATAAAAACATTATTGTAAAGGATTTGACAAAATGGAATTAGTTTTTAAGAAATTTCATTATTATTACATATTAATGAATGTAAAAGTTTTGGAAATTAATTTTTTCAAAAAAATTGTAAACCCCTCAATTTAGATATTTTGAAAATGTGTCAAAAGAATATTTTATTTCAACTAATATAGAATGAATATATTTTTTCATCACTTGAAACATTATTCAAAATAAATAAAAAGATACATGTTTCCTTGTAATTATCCCAAAAAATATTCTCTATATATTCATAGGTAATTTTAGATAAAATTTTATCCATGAAAAATAATATTTTCTCATTTGTTTTAAGAAATTATTGAATTATCTTTTAAAGTTACATTTCAAAAATGTCATGATCCTATAATGATTTTTATTCTATAACTTGGTTTTTATAAAATTATTTTATTTTTATTATTTATATATAATTATTATGATTATAATGAAAAGAATTTTATGATACCCTTTTTATAGGTATTTCCAAGATGAATTAATGAATATTTTTTGATCTTGTGGAACACACATATATTGTTTTTATAAGATATGTGGGTAAATAGTTATATAGAATTTATATGTATTGTATCAATCATCATATATCATGGTATACTTTAATAACATGTGTTTATGAGATCTATACACTCTGGGAAATTAGTATATATTCATGATCTACTTAAATAAGTGAAAATCATGGTGATGCATGATAAGATATGATACGATTGTCTCGATATTTGTCATTGGCTTGTGAAATTGTCTTTATGATTATGATGGGGACACAATCTTATGAAAATTTAATATTCACTTGATTTTAAGTCATTGATCCTATTTGATTTTGTGAAATTTATTTAATATTTTGAGGTATTAATGTTTTATACCATGACTCGTGATTATGATATATTAATTGAAGGATGCATAATTAAATTGATAGTCACATTTTCTCAAACTATTATACTAATGACATTTCTATATATGATCATCGATTAATATATACCTTGTTTAACCTTATAGATAATTTAATCCCACTTATTATAATGATTAAATATTTATATTGGTTATCAATAAGTGTATTAAGCATGAAATTAATATAAATGTTACTTATGTAAACAATGATTTTTAAAATGATCAATATTGTAATGAAATAAGAAAATTATGTATCTATATCCCATTTAAAATAAAGTATTATAGTTACAATGAATGTTTATTTGGTAGATATAATGAATATTAATTGAAATTAATTAATATATATGTATGTAATTTTTGGGTCTCTATATATCTCAATATAAGATCAAAATCATCATCCAAACAAAATTAAATAAAAATAATTAAAATTAGAAATTGAAATCATATAAAACATGAACTATTGATTATTAATATATTTCTCCCACTCCCTTGTGATTTCGAAAATGAAATTATTACACCCCATGACACAATCAAATGGAATTAATGCCTAAATATAACCTTCTTATAGAAGTCTTGAATCATGATAGATGACCCCTCAATGGTCACATCATCTTTAACATCTTATTAATCTTAATAAATGATTTGGGGATCTTTTTAATGATACCAATAGATCTATAATTTATGCAATAAACAATAAATACCAAACTTTTTTGGATGTAGTTATAAATAATATTCCATAACTCTAACCAGATCCAACACCTAAAAAGGCTTTAAAATCATAGGATAATTGAACTCTCAGGAAGTACATATTTTATTCCATGATGTGGACACACAATAAATAACACATAAAATCTAATGTAAAACTATAATGGCCTCTTCCTATGATTAACATTTGACTTCTAACAGTCCTATTCAAAATTCATTCACTCATATATGATCTATATATTATTGATCGCACCCTGTGACAATTATTTTCTATTTAGAGACAACTCTCCACCTATGGTCCAACACAATGACGGTCAGATAGGTCAACCATATAAATATTCAAACTGAACCATACCAATAATAGGAGGATAACTATTATTATATCCCAATTCCACCATATGTGGGTTCCTCATACACATGTCTTTAATACCTAGAATTCACATGTGATATATTTCGAATAATATATCGTGAGTACATTCTGCCAGGTTGTCCATCTATGGATGAAAAGTAGAGAAATGGATTATCTGAGAGCCAAAATTATATTGGATACATTTCCACACCTAAAAGATAAATTGGGGGTCACAATCACATAAAATTGTAATCATATCCTCATGAATCCTCAATTTATCCTTTTAATACTACCTCTAAAACTCCTCTACTGATCCCAACTCATTAATTATAATGAATTTTTCTGAAATTTTCATAATGTAAATAATATCCCGTATATATTAAAAAGTAATCTATTATTGGGATAACTAGTGATGAGGTTCATTGAAATATCTCACAACATCCACTGGGGAACATGGAATGTATGGATTAAACCGTAAGGAATGTGGTGTTAAACCATCCCTTTTTGATAGAGCATGGTACCCAATAATAACATGATGATATAAAATTAATGGTGAATAATGGTACTCAAAAAAACATCATCATTAATAATTAATGTAATAAAATACATTACTTGGAATAATTCCCAAATTTTTGAATGACCATGCTATCCAATGGTAGAATTAACACAAGAAAAAAAATCACACCAACCCCTTACCGCAAAATCACTGATCTTGGAATCCTCCTATTAGTGCACTAATAATGACTTCATTATCATTTTGTAATGGATTGTTTTTTTATCCACATATACTATATCATGGTGCATCACAACAAACACATAAACCAGTCCTAAAGAGTTTCCTATACCATTCATAGCCCTACAATGAAATGTTTTGCTGAAGGAACCGAGCAGAACATTATCAATTCCATGTGTCGTTAAAATATCAAGGTTTAATTACCTTAATAACATTACAAAAAACCCCATAAAATATATTATCCCATTAGAAGATGAAATTATATAATTTCTTTTGATCAATTAAGAAAAAAATGACTTAATCAACAAGATAGTGTAACTAATACTTCTAGGGAAACAAAAATAATTAATTCTCAATATTACGGATATAATAATCATATTAATAAGGATTTAGTTGAAATGAAAATTATATTATATTGTCACTATATGGAATAAATACCAAATGGAATTCAAGAGTTGAACCATTGTTGTATCATTTGAGAACAACTCCCTCTTTCATTTGATGCAAAACCAGCGAACTGACACACTTCTACTTCATGTCCTAAAAAGTTTCTTAGGACTGGATAGTCTAACAGAATGCATAAAAATTCAATTTCAAGGATATCACAATTTTCATAATATGAGGTATATGGGTAATTAATCTCCAATATTAATGAATAAGACCAAGAAATCCCAAACCATGGAAAGGTTCTTGCAGGATACCCCAGAATCCTTTAACAAACCCATTAAGGAATTCATGGATACACCATGATGAGACATGACATGCCCAATTAAATTGACCTAATGAGACTAGAAACAATATTCTATATGTTCCCATATAGATGATGAAACTATTAAAATACAATCATGGTTAAGAGATGCTTGGGGTGATGGTCTAGTGATTCTAAAAACCTATAGATTTCATAGATATTTAACTCTATAAAACGGTCCAAAGAACATATGAAATTACATATTCATAGAAAATAATCATATTATGTGGATTAAAAACACCAAATTCCATCACACCAATCATGTAATTCTAATAAAGAAATCATAAATATAGCCTCATGATTTCTGTATTTTTCAATTGCATCTGCTGATGTCCAAAATATATGTTTATATTTTAAAGAACCCACTATATACCTTCAACTAATCTATTAAATAATTAATTCACATGAGGTTATAATCATTAAACAATAAAATCTACTTCAAATAATGGTATTTGGAATGAAACTACATACTTACATATTCTTTTTTTAGAAATCAAATTTGAGGTCCAAAACATGGCATGATATGCCTAATGAATCCTCAATACAAGGAATCATCAAAATATATTTGAAGATCATGCAACTTATAATCATATATATTATATGGATACAATAATATCATAGAATATCCCTTAATCATCTCTATACCAAATATGATCTCTCATCGAGGGTGTAGTATTCTAACCACTTCGAGGAAGATATCATAGTACATATCAGAAAATATGGGAAACAATATCATCTCACTTTCAATAGAACATATCATTATCACTATATATAAAAAAGATAGGGAGTCTTCAATTATGAAAAACATTTATAGGTCTCATTAACCATGTAACACCACATGACAACCATCATTTTAGCTAAATGTTACATACCTACTAATCAAATCCTCAGTAAACATCACTAAATAGATAATATCACTTTTGATGATGATATCATGTTGTTTTATCTTTAAAAATATGAATTATCACCAATATTAATACTTATATAGAACCAATTCTAGTCTATATAAATATTAGAAAATATAGAAACACCTCTAAATGTAATAGTAAAAAAATGTAGTTGGAATCCTCTCCACCTCATGTACTAATGAATAGAACATAATAGGTGAAATAAGGTGTGTGTATGTCCCAAATTAATTGGAGAAATTTTTATATATATATATAAAATATTACCTCAAACGTCATAGGGATTTCATGGAATGAGAATCATCATTTCTTGAATATTGGAATGTCCTTATCCACAAAATATCTAGACCTGAAGGTGACCAAATCCATAGAGACACCATGAATTTTTTTTTTGTAAATGATATATCTTGGTATTATCTGATGTATAACACATCCACTATCTTCATATCATATTTTTGTATGGACAATTTATTTCACTACTTCAAATGAGTCGTATCAAATGGACTGGATGATATCATACCACAAGTTGGATGATGAAATTTGTGGAATGTTATAAACAATCATTGTTATAAACATAACTTCCAAATGAGGAAAAAACCATGACAGAACTATTGGATGGGTCATATAAACTAATAGCTCCAGTGATTCAATTTTAAGAGGATTTAACGTACTCTCTAATATCATTAAAATATTCAAGTAGTCAAGAAATAGGCCACTACCCATCGCATATCTACCCAATGGAATGTATTTGTGACCCCCTCTCATCATTATCCCATCATTACCAATGTTATATAGATGACCAATCAATTAAACAATACCTCATCATTTTACATTAAAATTAAATGGGTGTCCTAGATTTGTATCATTGAGAAAAAAGCCTCATTAGAATTTCTCTTCTTTCATCATCATCTGGAATAATGACAGAGGCATAATATAGAAGCTTCTCATTACAGATAAAACGATAAATACTTGAAATCCATTACAGAAGTTTGTAGATATTCTATAAAAAATCCAAAATTGTGATGAATCATAAAAAATTTTCTAAAATTGATCGAAGAACATGTAACATAAAAAAGATAACTTCTCACCATCTTCATTGGAGAAACCCTCGTATTTTAATATTACACAGACATCATCATCATTGTTAATGAAATAAATTAAACTATAAGTTCATTTATTTAAATAAATGATATAAATAACTAATAATGAAAATATTATATACCCAAATTTAACATGAATCCCTTGTACATATGTAGGCACTAGTGCTACAACTCTCAAAGTTACTTAATTCCATATATACAGAACAAAATACATTAGTACTCCTAAATACTGTAAAAATACATTTTAAAAACAACCAATCATTTCACTGATTAATATCAACCAATTTCATAAATTTTATCCAAATTAGGATAAACATAAAAAGAATTCATGATTCATGATCATGTCCTAGGAATTCAATCAACATGTATAATTTCATCACAATGCATGTCCATTAAATTTAAATTTCATTTCATCAGAATAAATGTGTATATATAATATTATTTCTTCACTAGTATCCCATATTTTTATATAGTACTACGCCCATATAATGTTGTTCCACTAATAAACCTCACATCATCACTAGTTCCAAACTACAAACACTATATTATCATTCAAACATCACATTTATCAACACTCTTTTATGACCATATCCCACAAAAGGTACCCCAAATGAGGAAATAATAATGAATGAAATATAATGGTTCTTGAATTCTTCTAAAAAAGGTTTTAGGATGGATATTATAAAAGAGGTTATACCGGTCACACTAATGGAAGACATTATATGCTAAATATTTAATAAATACACAATAAGTTGAAAAAATACCTCTGAACTTCAATAATAATTGAAATTAATTATGTTGAAACATTTAATGTCAATTATGAAAAATATGAAACTATAATATACTAGAAGAAAAAGTAGGTAGAGACCTTGAAATCCATCAATTATATATAATTTCTCAAAAAAAACTCGAACCTAGTAACATCTAGCCAAATCACAAAAATATTAATGATGAACAAAACAAATATTTGTATACAAATAATGCTGTTATAACATGTTTATATGAAACGATCCTCCCAAATACCACACTTAAAAAGTTAATAATATGTATACTATATAATAGTTAATAAAAACAAATCTAACTCCTCTCCCATTTATGGAATATTAGTTTCCAAACCATAATATGTCTCAGAAAATAGAAAATTCATTAAAAAATAACTTTCAAATCAACGGAATATATTTAATTGAATGTATTATTCTTACACTAGTCACCATGTTTGACACATTAATTCCCCAACAACAATATCATTTTATCGTCCAATATATTAATCCTCCTTCAACCCATGAAATATTTCCATTATTATTACTTTATTCAATAATGTGAAACATCTCATCCATATTATATACATGTTAATAAAATTTATATTCCATGATGCCTATACATCCCTTAAAATTCGTTTTACCTCAGACCATATTGCCTAAGAATGTAAACAAACATGGGAAGTAAAAACCTGAATGTCCTGAAACATCTATGTGTTTTACATCTTGTATTATTATCTAACATTTAAATATAAGATAATCATTATCCATCACAAATATTGATGGGATTCATCTTGCATAATAATCAATTAAATTGTCTAATGTTCTAATATATATTTCTGGAGACATGGATGAGACTAGGATAATAATTCCATCTATTCCCTCTACATAAAATATTCTTTTGAATACACCCATAAAAAAAGTGTATCAATTTCCCAACAAACAACGTTGGGGTATATTATGGAATCAAATAATAATGAATAAAATCGCAGAAATCCACATTAAGAGAAACTTACTAGATATCGATTCATTTACCTATTTCATTTTATAGGACCTCCAAACCCAATTTGTATGGTCTACGTATAAAATGTAACAACACTAAATCAAGTGACTCCTAGATGGTATGTAATTTATCACATTGTCACTAGATACAATGTATCACATTTACAAGTAAAATATCATTTAGTTTTCTTGGTAAACTATTTATATAATTTAATTCAACATAGATTTGAAAAAATAAAATAAATAATGTTTTTTTGTTTATTAAACAAGTATTACTCAAAGTATATCCATACATATAATCACAAAACACAACATAGTATCCAAAGAATAGTCAATCATATAAAAGGGGTGGTATTAGATTCTGCTTAAGGGTATGAGTGAACTAGATGCTATTATGAATACATAAGATAAATATATATATTAAGGTATATAACTAGAGAAAATTAAATTTATTCAATAATATGATAATAATAAGGTAGAAATAAATGATGTACTAACAATTCCATATAAAAAATAACAAAATATTAAAAATTATATATGGTTATTTTATCGAATTAAATTTTAAAACCGAAATACTCTATCTAATAATGATATAATTAGAAATTTATAACATCTAAAATAATTAAAACCATTAAAAAGATAGTATTAAACATTGGGTAGAACCCCAATATAATTTATATAACTAATTTGGATAAAGAGATATGTCAATACATCAATTGGACATCTATAACTTGGATTCACCCATGACATATTATAGTTAAATCATTCCTAAAATGAATGGGGAGAAACAAATAAAAATAAACCTCCATATTCAAATACTAACCACAAAAAATATTTAAACTTATTCCAATAAAATATATATAATTGTAAACTATCAAAATAAATATGGTGATTGGTAATAAAATTATACATCCTCTGTAAAACTGATCATAATAAATAAAAATAATGAATAAAAATTATAAAAATAAAACATATCCCTGATGTATTATATGTACAATATATTATTAATTTCATTAATAAATATAAACAAAATAAAAATTTCACTAAGAACATTTGTAAAGAAAATAATTATTTTAAATTGAAACTATTTAAAAAAAAATTCATGAAGTATTTCAAAAATAATTTCCATTGTAAATTACTTCTTGAATCATTTAAAAGATTACATAAAAAATTGGTGGTAATAATAGAGGAAAAGTTGTTTAATGCCATACACGTTAAAATGATGATTCCTTTCACATTTCTAGAAATATCACAATGTGCGTCATTTTGAGGATATCATTATTATTATTTTCAAAAAAATAAAGAAGTAAAATTGGTTAAAAAACTACAAAATAAATTATTTTTAAAAGTATGAAATCTTTTTTGAAATCTTTTTTTAAGATATATATGTTTTATGAAAAGTATTTTTCCACTGAAAAAATAAGTAATCGTTGAATTTTTAAAACAATTTCTCAATAATATTATGTACTAAAGAGTTGGAAAATTATTACATTACTTGAATATTTTAATTCACAATCATGTGATAATAAAATATATTAACATTATGATATAAATATAGAATTATTACTATATGGGATACATTTAAAAAAGATCCCCAAATAATAATGAGATTGCAAAATAAACCATTACCACTTGGGAAACACCTTATTTGTAATCCACATTAAACAAAAAAACATAAAATGAAACTTTATTTATATTAAATATAAGTATATTCATAATATAAATTATATTTGTGGTAATATATACATGATGAAATGGAAAAAGTTGTAAATATTTCATAAGTCTCATAGAATAAAAAGCAAGATGAGAAAACCATACATTAGGTTCAACTTCCTTCATATGTGTCCAAACCTCCAATTTAATAAATATAGGTTAATTATAAACATATTAAATAAATATATTCATGTATATAATACCATATATGAATTACTTATAGTCCTTTACCTCCCATTTATTATCATTTATTTGATATAATCTCTATTTTGGGAGACAATTGCATTTTTTTATGTATGTTTTAGTTCAATAATTTTGGAAATTTTATTTTTATCAGGGATATATATGATAAATATATTAAACTATTATATAAATATCTTATATTTTCATTATATAAGTATTTATATTAATTTATAAAATATATATATATAATATTGATTAAATTATTCAAGGATACAATAAGTTGTACATAATCAAGAATGGTGTTTCCAATTATTCTAGAGGAATGGGATAAAAGGAAATAATGTTAATTAACCATAACATAATAATTTTTATGAAATATAAAGATTTTATATTAATAAAATCCATTTTATTATTATCAACGAAAAAATAAAATAAAAAACATTTCACATCATTGTGTGGGAGTTTTAATCAACATGTATGCATGAGTGACATCATTTTTTACATTGGATTTATAGGTTATAATTATGATGTGTTATTTATTTCCATTGATATTAATTTGTAAAATTTATTACATATATTAATTATCATTATCTTTACTACACTCCATGTAAATCTAGAGTGAAAAACTGAATCACATCACTTTTTGAGGAGGTAGTCTGCCACACAAACATGAAAAGTTATCATAACCCCAAATAAAATGATAAGTAAAAGGTTTAATGTAATATAATAATTAAAAAATTATAATAATTTAAATATAATCATGTAAATATTTTAAATATCTCAATATTTCCACACCTGAATTGTTGTTATAGAAAACTAAGTGCATCATTTCATGAAGTGATAGTTAACCGTACACACAGTCTATATTTTTCCCATTAGATGGAAGTGGATATGGATATATAAAATTAAATTAACCTAATAATATATATAAATAGGATAAAAATGATCATATTTTTTTTATTTTTTTATTATAATGATTTATTAAAAAATTAAAAATGCAAACTCTTTGTTAAAAACAATAACACTTTTTCAGGATCCCTCTATATGATAAACACAAACCCTTTCTATAATGGATTTATAGTCCAAAAAATACCACTTAGATGTGGGGAGTTAATTAGGGATTTTATGTGTCCTATGATTGGCTGATCCAACATTATTTTATTTTTTAAAAATGGAGGAAATGTGGTGTCTTTTTATGAGTAGGGGAGAGAACCTGTATGATTTTATTTAAAGGATAGTTTGATATTTACATTTTTATCTTTATAATAGTCTAAAAAATGTTTATTTTTCATACATAACAGATTATAAGCTCTAAAATGGTTAGAAATTGGGTTTTAGAATACATTAATTTTATTCTTAACCATTATCAAATTTTGTTTACCCCTGGTAAAACTATTTTTACCTTAACTATTGTAGTTAATTTTCACAACATTCATAATTAATTGTAGTAAAAACATTTAATATTACATATTATGTTATATAAATTATGAATAATAAAAATACATAATCAGTTTCAGAAAATTTAATTTTAATAAGTGGAATAAATAAATTTAAAAACATGGAATCAGGGATCTTAGTATCTTCAATGGTGGTCTTATTAAAACTTCTCTAGGAATCTCCTCGCTTCAAATAATACTTTCATTTATTTTTTATCAAAGTTATTTAAAATGAGGTTTTTGAATTTTAACATACATTACCATGTATCATCATTCTATACATCTATCAAGCAGTATTTCCATGATGTCACATATAATTTAAAATTCATATTGAGTATGGTGTCCAACTTCAATTTTTAAGACACCATCTAATCGGGTAATCATTATAAGACACCATGAATGTAACCCCCAAATTATTTTAGATGAAAATTAATTATCTACTACTTCCTAAAAACATACACTACTATGAAAATCATTTATTAGTGCTTAAAATGGATTTATTATTGATAAAAAATCAATAATAATCAGACTGAGGATAAATGTCTCAATCTTTTATTAGTTACAAAAAAGAACTGTTAAAGGATCCCATTAAAATATCTACAAATTTTAGTTTAAAAGGATCCTTTAATATCCCTTTTTTAGTTTTGTTAATGGGTTCCATTAAAAGTGATTATTTAGTGCTGATAAAGGAATCAAAATTAAAGGGGGTAAAATTTTCTTTATTCATACACCTCTGTAGATGACCCCGTAATCAGTGCTTCCATGACTCCATTTATAGATCTCTACAACCAATTTTCTCAGCGCATCTCACCCCCCCCCCTTATTAGTGATTTTCAAATTCCAATCCTCATGCATGCCCTCCTTGATTCAAACCCTACACCTCTCCTTCCATGATAGAACACCTTTACCACTACACCATGTTGTCTTTCTATCTGTTTAAGGAATTATATATATATATATATAAGAATATATTTAAAAATTGATATAAATATATATATATAATTACATTTCAATACATTTATACAATATATGTTCGTGTCGGATATATATTAAATTTATTTAAATATATTATATATTATATTCATTTATATGTATAAAATTATAATATATAAAATGTTTATAAATACACATATATATATATATAAGCATCATAAATAAATTTTTATAATTTAATAAATGGTTAGATATTTTTCTAAAAGAATCTTTAGGATATTTATTTTTTTAGATATATTAGAATATACATTTTAAAAAATATATACTTATATATGTATTTATATGATATATTTATTATAAATAAATATATGAAAACATGCAAATATTTAATTATAAATAAAATAATGTTTTGAAAAATGATAAAATTTAAAAATATTAAAATAAATATGAATGTAATACCCAGGAATAAATTCACTCTTCATTGAAAATGGGTAAAAATCCCTTTAAATGGGGATTAAATAAATTAAATGCTAAAAAACAGGTTTCCTAGACTAAAAACTCTGTTCTGGAGGCATTTGGGCATTTGTTTATCCATGAATAATGTAATAGAGGTTTATCTATCTCACTAAGGGCATAGATATCATCATAAGCCTTGATTGTTTATGTGGTAGTGCCCAAACAGACACCCAGATCAAAAGTTATGTCCATATGTAGTTTGAGTTATGTTTCGAAATTATTTTACATTGTTTTTTATTTATTTTTTATATTTTTTGTCTTCATATTGATACTAAATTAATATTACATCGTAATAATAACATATTTTTTAATTAAAAAATAATTAATTATTTTATATTCTATTTTCAGTAAATAACTTTTATAGTAAGTGTTAATGACTATTTAACTTATCTAATAATAATATCAAAAAATATAGGCATATATAGAATTTTCTTTTTAACCAAAATTAATGTTTTAATGTAAACTTTTATCAACTCTTATCAAAAAGTGATGATAAAAGACCCCACTTATCCGTTCTTTTTAGAATCATTGATATAGGGAGGGACTTTATCAACACATATAAAGAATCACTAATAATGGTGGTTCGTTAAATGTCAGTTCATTAACGATGCTAAAAATGGCTATTAAAGACTCCCATTAATAGAACTATTTTTTAGCACTGTCCATGGGTGTCTTTAACATCATTTTTACCGGTTGTTGTCAAACCCCTATAACATGACAAATCCAGTTTTGTAGTAGTGATCCTTGATATCCTTCCTCCCTTCCAATCTAGCCTAGAAATTAAAAAATGAGCCTTTATGGATGATGATACACGTATTTGGAGGCCAAATAAAAATGGCTAGTTTGATGCCAAAGATAAAAATGTGATGCAATTTGAGAGATCCAATATTAAAATTAAATTATTATTAAACATAATGATACATTTAATACAACATTCATGATTTATTAGTCTTTGGATGGACTATAAAAATATATTACCCACAGATAATCAACTAGAGAAGACTATGAAACACCTAGTACCCTTATGGCACATAATAATTAATGTTTTCGATACAATACAACACATATTTATGGGTAGTGGATTATCATAGGGGCTAGGGGGTATACATCTCACATTGTAAACATTAATATCTATATTGGAGGCCAATTAGAAGACCTAATGGTGTCCATAATAAAACTAGATAGATTGAATAGGTGAAAAATATTATATTGGTAGTAGTAGCATCTATCATTCTATCAATCAATAATGAAAAAAATCATTGACATTTAAATTACCAACCACCCTTTATTCATGTAGTAATCCTTTCCATGAAATGATAGGTTCATGTAACTTTAACGGTGTATATAAGACCTGTGTATAATAGTACCAACAAACACAACATAGTAATAAGGATGGGAGTTCTATGGTGGCCTAAGAAACCTCTTGTTCTTACATATATCCATTGGATACCTCAGATCTACTCATGGGTGAGGTTTAATATTGATGGCATAGAAACCGGAATGCATGAACCCTCTGGTTGTGGAGGTGACATTTTCACTCACTCTAACTTTTTAAAAGGTTCATTTTACCACTATATCCAATTTGGAATTACTTATGAATCTGGTTTATGGGCCATGATATATTTCACCAAACATGTTTTCATCCATAATTGGAATTCCATATATATTGAATCAAACTTTGAACTCACTATTAAAACTCTTATAGAAAGAAATTGAAATGTACCTTGGAGAATCCTACCTCATTATATTGAACAAATTGATCATTATAATAATATCAAAAAAATTGTTTCACATAACTATACATATGTGAATCATGTTTTTATTTCCTTATCGATGACATGAATCATGGAACTGTGTACATTTTTTTTCTTATAGGCTCCTAGTATTTTTTTTCCAATGTTGTATACAGATTTGTGGGGAGTGTTCCACTCCCTTATTTGTAGAACCCCTTGGGATTATTGATATTTCTTTTTAATATATTTTTAATAAATTTAATGTTCTTGTACACCCATATCCAAGATATTCTATGTAATTAAATTTAAAATTAAACAACATTTCTGATAGAATAGTTTTCTTCGAAAGAGAAAATTATCATAAGTAAAGAATTATTAAATATAATAATTATATATGATATTTATTCTAGTGACCTCAATTATTAAAAATGTAACATTACATAACTAAATTTACTTTAAAACTAATTTTTAAATTTTTTATAATTTTAAATAATTTAAATGAAAAGTTTTTTTCTATAAAATAATTAATTTTCCCTATTCATCAAACACATATTCTATACTCAAAATTCATTAAAAAATCACCCACATGTGATTTTTACATGTATATTTCTAAAATAATCATCATTTTATCATATAAATTTTCTTAAATTGGTAAATATTGTTTTAAAATTATATGCAAAAATGTTGGATAATCCTCCTTCTAGGAAAATAATGTTTTTCAGAACACATTTCATAACCTTTAAAATGGTTATTATTTTGTTTCTAATAAATAGAAAACCATTGAAATTGTTTCAATCAATTGTAAGTCATGTAATTTTAATAATTTATTTTTCATTATTCATAACCTCAATTTTAATATTTAGGTTATTATGGTCATGTATAAATAATAATATTTTTATTAAGTATTGAGTTTTTCTGAAACTTGTAGTTGTGTGAATTAAAGGATATCAAATAGAATAATTTTTAAAAAAATAAATATTTCATAAAGTCGCTTGGCATTGCATTCTATTATATTCTTGGTTTTTTATGTAATATACACTATTGAATATCATTTTCCACTTTTAGAATATTGGGTTATTACATTCTATAACCTTAAATAAATTTCATCATCACAATTTAATATTTTTTTCATAATCAATGGATTCAAATTCATAAATATTGTTCATGAAATCCCACTTCATTAGAATCGTTAATAAAAATTATATTGATATGCCATAATGGTATGTATGATGTCTCTTTGGAATAAAAACATATTTAGACTTTTATGTAGTGGAACATAGTTTGGATGTGATGATATGGAGATTTAAAAAATTCCTAAATAATTTTAGATATTGATAGAGTCCATTGATCACATAAAAGTGGGTAATTTATATTATGTTATTAAAAACACTTTTAATCTATAATTGGTGAAATCGTTATATTTTTTTAGAAATTAAGTTATTAGGATAACATATTCAAATAACATTTTCCTATAATTCGGTAATTTTTTTACATTATATAAATATAATGGAATACACATATTTAATGTAATTCAATTTCAGAATGAAAATTAACTCATTTTGTTATGCACCAATACATTTCCACTTCACCTTTTATTCCATGAAATTAATACCCTAAAATTATTATTTTATAAATAAAATATAAACCTACCTTTTAACAGATCATAAGATCCATAAAAGTGTTACATGTTCTTCCTCTTTCAATTAATAATAAATGTTTAGTAAATTTTTTCAAATAACACAAAAAATTCAACATAATACATTTTATGAGAAATCATCGTAAAGAAATTACCTTCTACTGATTGGATTTATCCCATAAAATAAATGGTCATCTTTACTCATTGTATTACATACATTTATGTGGTTTCAAGTCATTCTTTTTGGTGCCTTTAAAAAACATTTCAATACAATAGACTAAATTTCAATATTTTTGTTCCATAATGTGTATTAAAAAAATTTAGTAAAACGCATAACCTATATTGTAGTATTTATGTGTGGGTAACATCATAATCATCAGCATGGTTTCATTGGTAAAGGATCCAAATAATTAAAAAATTTGAACCCATAATTTTTTTCTATAAAATAAATTTTGAATTTTCATATGATTATACTAATGGAGGATTAGACCAGGTGACTGGTAAGCTACCATTTCATGTACCAGAAAATTACTAATTCTTGTCCTAAGAAATTCAATGTTATTATCCCTTGGTTTATATCTTCTATAACCACGTCTACTATAGTATCCGGTGAGGTGTATATTGATAGAAAAAACCACAAAATCATTATTTTACCATTTAATTTTTATTTTATTATATAATTATATAACAATATATATGTAATGGTTATGTAATCTCATAATTGTGTTCCGAAATATAGTAACTTTGTTTTGATTAAACTTTCTCTAATACAAACAATAATGACCCTTACTCCAGTGACTCAGGGTTGGTTTTTATATTATCATATTGGAAGTATAATCCAGGTTTCACCACCAAAAGGAATAATTAGATTAATAGAATTAGTAAAATTATATATACATGAATTTCAAATGGATTTAAGAAAATTAAATATATAAGGTTGTTTCTTTGAGAACACCATTATTCCTCATAGTGTATCTCTTCATATCATTAACAAACCACTTCCTCATATCCTGGGGAATATAAAACAAAATAAAGAAGTGAGAACATATTATTAATAAGGTAATTGAATAGTTTAATCTCTAATGAATAAAAATAATAATCAATATGTAATGGTAAATAACTAAATCATGTTCCATTTCATCAAAAAACTGAGCATAATAAGGTTAAAATAATTTATGATCAAACAAATCTATATAAATAATCACATAATATTGAAACATGTACATGTAAGTTATAAATAATTGAATAATCAGATTAAAACAAATATTATATTAATTAGGAATGAACAATTTCAAACAATTTAATTTATAAAGAGATTTCAAATGATAGTTTAAACTTGTTATTTAAATATTTTCAAATTCAGGCAAATAAATTTCCACATGAGTCTTATCAGTGAATTTATTGGATGTATATAATAAGAAACTCTGTTGACATACTATATTCAATTTATTCCCCATAACAATGTTGTGAAATATAATTAACATAAATATTCCTAGAGAGTAACTAACATACTAATTGTTACTAATTACCCCAATCGAATAAAAATAATCATATACCATCTGTTGTAATCTGGTGACCGATTAAAAAAATATCACCCTCACTAAAAATGATAATAAACCATCCAGATATATAATATATATTTCATAAATACAACTTAAACCCCTTCAATCCTTATTATAGTAGATGAATTATTCTATTGATTAATAGAAATAACGTAAAATATCATAAATTTATTTAGTAAAATACTCCTTTCACATTGAAAGTATTTTTACAACAAAATTTTATCACAAAATTTTTTTAAAACATAGAAATGAGTAAAAATATAATTAATAAATAATTTGTAACATTAGAATAAAATTTTTTATAACATTTTTATATAATATTCATTTCAATAAAACAATTATTTTCGATCGAAGAGATAAATAATGTGTGGTTTTCTTAAAAAAAATCATTAATTTTCAGTACCAAAGAGTTGAAAAAATGTGTTATTAATCAAAAATTATTAGTAATAACCAAATAAAAAGTATATTATGTTTATTATATAAATATATAATTATTCACTTGTAAGATAAATAATCAAAAGCAATCATGAATAATGATTAGATATGAAATAAACACGTAATAATCTTGAATATTCTGAATTGTAATCCCCATAACAGATACAATGATAAATTGAAATTTTTACTACCATGATGATAAATATATTAATGTTATAAAAGAAAAATTGGTACAATATACACCATGAAATAGAATATGTGTTAAATATGGATTATGACTTAATTAATAAAAAGTGAGATGAGAAAATGATACCTCGGGTTTGAAAATATTTTTATTAGTTTTAACACCCTATATAATAAATTTTACTTATTATACATCATTTAAAAAACCTTATAAATATATATTATATTATTCATTATTTAATTATAGTATATTATCCCCAATTACATTACCAATTTTTTGTTAAAATCACTGTTTTGAGTTATAATTGATTTCTTTTTCTGGTATCCATTAGATTGATAATGATATTCTTCTAATTTGATCATTGTTGATTTATATATATATAAATTTTAACAATATTTATGTTTAATATATATTTATTATATATTTATTAGGTTACTCTATATAATTTAATTATATAAAATTAATTATATCTTTCCTTGAGATGGTATGTCATATCTACACATCAAAATTGTTTCCATTTTTCCTAATAGATATATTGAAAGGAAAATAAATAATAAGTCACATTTAAAAAAATTCATTATGATATATATATAATTTTGTTTAATCAACTATTTCATTATTACTGTCTAGGAAATCATAATATTAATAATATTTCACATTACTACATCGATGTCACAGTCCACCCATATGCATGAGATACAATAGTGTTTTCCAACAGATTGGATAGTCAGATGTTATTTTTGATATTATTTTTATATAACTTTTTAGGTTATAAATATCAGATATATTCATTAAAATTATATTTACTACCTTCTACTTAAATAATATTGAAAATTTTAATTATGTCACATCGCGATGCGGCACGCCACTGTACACATGGGTGACATTATCATATCCCACCATGTAATGGAATGTATGACGGTATCTATGATATCATAATTATAAAAGTATATATATTTCATATATATCATATAAAAATGATAAATACATCATTTTTACTAACTGTAAAATGTACTTATGGAATATGAATTACATCGGTACGTGAGGCGCTAGTCCAACGTACACACAATCGATGGTTTTGTTTCCCATTTGATAAGTGTTGAAATTTATATAAGTTATTTTTTAACATAATAACATATTATTTTATATAAGATACTGGTTTTATTCTTTGTTCATATTTTGAATCAATTATATGTTGTGTAATAAACAATAAATATTGAAATTCATAGTTAAACACATTGCTACTTCTATAAGAAACCTATTATGGTTTAACCTAAATTATTCAAAAAATGTATTTTAGATCGGTAAACAAAATATAGGTTAAGGGTCAGAAAGTATGGATAGAATTTTTTTAGTTATTTTACCATCCAAATGGTTTAATTAGTGTGAATAATGACGAATAGGGGTGGTCTTTTATAAGTTAGGAAGGGGACACACATAGATTTTTTTAAATGTTAAATTGATACCCAATTTTAAAACTCAAAAAATAATGGAATATTTTTCATTATGAATAATTAGAGATTATAACATCAATAAATTTATATATAATGGGTTTTGAAATTTTTTAGTTCCTTTTTGATAGATACCCTCTTATATTACGACAAGAGTAAACCCAATTTTATACTACAGTATTAAATTTTTTATTATTTACACTAGTCATCATAGTGAAAACCCAACATTACCTTATTAAATAATATATATTATTATGATTCAACATATGTAATAATGCTTTCCAAATTTAGTAAAAATAAGTACTAGAATTCAATATAAAAATAAATTACAGACATAACAGAAGAGGGGATTTCGAATGGGAAAATTATCTTACGTATATACGGTTTTAATATAAATACAAGATAGAAAATTAATTAAAATGATATAAATTAGGTAAATTTTCATATATTTTAACTAATTTTAATTTTAAACAATTTAAAAATAATTTTTATATTTGTTAATAATTTATAATAAAATACTATTTTCTATAGAAATCATTATTTTTCACTGTTAAGAAAAATATTAATATTTTCATAAAATTATGAAAACATCACCCAAAGATAATTTCGACAAATATATTGTAATAATGATGAATATTTTTTCATTTATATTTTATAAAAATTTTAAAAATTAATTTATACAATGTGTGAAAAACATGACTAATCATTCTTTCAGAAAAATAATTTTTTCATAAAACGTTTATTTCTCTTTCAAATAGTTATTTTTTTATAATTAATAGATAGCCATTGAATTTATTGTATACCATATAATTTTCATAAAAAAATTTCAATTCATACCAATAATACTAACTACTAGTTTATAATAGTCATGTTCAAATATTAGTATAGAGTATTGTGCTTCATTAAAACCCCATGTTTCATACATCATATTTTATTGAGTATATTGACTTTATTAAAAAATTAATATAAATTAAATCATCATGGTGTTACAATATCTTAAATGATTAGTGTTGTGTTTCATATATTCTATAAAATATGATATTCATATTTTAATATATAAAGATGCCACATAAAAACCATAAAAGTGTCATGTTCATTATAAAATAATTAATTAAATGTTCATTAAAAGTCAATATTTTAGGTTCTATAAAAATTATATTTGTATCTAAATCCATTTGATAATGGGTTTAAAATATTGTTAATATTTTATATTATATGTTGTCATTATTTATGAAAATAATGAATCAAACTTTTTAATTATTAGTTCAATTATCATATTATAATCATCATGATACATATGGTCTCATCTTTAGCTACCACATAAATAATGTAATGGTTGTGGATTACTTTGAACTAAATAATATGTTATAATATGATCATATAAGTGAAATGAAGACATTAAACACTATAAATGGTATCCATAATGGTTATTCATATCTACCAACAATCCCAACATTGTATTCATCCATATACCTTGTATTGAAACATAATTTCCTTTTTTAATCAATCACAATATAATATATATCAACCATCACCACATTTACTGCCCCCAACCAATCAGTAAATTAATATCACTAGTTTTTAAAATAATAATATGTTTGACAACATATAGGAAACGCAAAACTAGGTTTAAATAAACCATGTAAGCATATTATATTAAGTATCAGATTATAACGTAGTTTTTTAATAATAATTCAAGCCTAGAAACTTCTATATTATGAAATATATGTGATGTTAATGTAAATTAATTATTTAGTATTTATAAATAAATATATAATTTTTAGTAATGTTATTTTATTCATCAAAACTATGTTTTCTTAATAAATAATTTTCTATTTCATAACATGAGAAAAATAATATAAATAATATTTTAATATTTGAAGATTTTTATTTAGGAAAATTATTCTCTTCTTTAAAATAAAAATAGAAAAATTATATTACGGTGATTTTGTTTCTAAAAAGATTAATTTTCTAGTTAATAGTTGAAAATATAGTTTTTAAAAACTAAACATTTATTTCAACTATTTGAAAAGTTATAATTTATTTTTTAATGGTTTAAAATAAAAATTAGTTATATAATATTATCTATAGTCTAATAAATTTCATGGTTGGATGTAGTGTAAAAATATTTTATCCCATTAAAATGATTTTTATAAAGAACTATTTTTCAGTTAATTTTGTTGGTTTAGTATTAAATTAAATTATTCCACATCAATTTTTTCAAATATGAAAAATTGATTATATATTTTTATTTTTTAGGTAAAACTATAGTACATTTTCCTATTTTATTGTTTTTCAAAATGAATATTAACTTTGGAAATTTTTTTGCCATTATAATGGCTAAATTATTTATGTAAACTCAATAAATAAAATTATAAGGAATATAAAATGACATAAAAATAAAAAAATATTATTTTTTGTGAAGAATACATCCATAATCATCTATTATTTTGTTATTTGGGGTTTTATGTCCATTTTATGATATTATAAGTTTTATTGAATTTCATTTCAAGAAAATATATACATGTCACACTATTGTTTATTAAAACTGTAAAATTTTTAATTTGGGGTTATCTAGTGGTAATTTTTTATAATAATGTATTCTTCAATATAGCAATTTTTATATTAATCATAGAATTTTATTTTAAGTATTTTTTGAAAAAATAGTTACATTAAATGTTTACGTAATGCTGAGGAAACAATTATTTTATTAATAGAAAATTCAAATAATGATATATAAAATATTAAAAATATTCTAATATGAGATAAAATATTTTATCAACAAGAATTTTAAATAACCATGAAATTTTTGGGATTTAATTAAAATATTTGGATAAAAAAACATGTGTTTTTTTATTTTACTAATGTCATCATAATGAATAGTTCAAAAAATTGACATTACTGATATTTTATAAATAAATAATATTATATTAAATGATTAAATAAAAAAATTACATTCTGAGAAATTAATGCTATATGGTTAATGAAATTTAACATGGTCTATTTAAGGGACTTTTTCATTTTATAGTTAAATTATTGACACATAGAAAGTAAAAAAATTTAATAGTAAGATAATTTTCAAAATTGAAAAGGAAAGGTTAAAAAATAGAAAATTGTTAAACCATCTAACAAACCTCTAAAAATTTTATTTTATAGGAGGACTTATAAAACAAAAAATAAGATATTCGAAATACATTAGTTTGGATCTATTTTTAATCAAATTAGATTTATATTAATTTAATATGTTTTAAAAATCCAAAGATTCCCCTCACCTCAATTTGAATTTGTAAGCTCTTTCCTCTCATTTTTACTTATCACTTAGCTATTTATCTTAAAAAAACAATGAATATATTATTCTATAAATCCATATCCATGTTTTAGTGGTTGCAGTCTTCCAAAAGTGTAACCCTAAATCTCTTAAGATGACATCTTGACAAAGTCCACTAAAAAAGTGGTAATTATAATTTCAAGGTGATCTATGTATATGAATTCCTCAAATTCAACTGTATATTTTGTTTCAGTAAAAAAATAAAAACATAAATCTAATTTATATTATATTTTGTTATTATGTTTATAATAAAACCACATTTTACCATTTATACATCCTAATAAAATGAATGTACGACGCATGTGTACGTAATACTAACTATCTCCCTACAACGGTGTAATTTTTTTTTCAATTCCAATTTACATAGATTGTTATAATGATAGATATAATATATATATATATTAATTATACCATGATATTTATTTTTATAAATTATTTTATCTCCCCCTTATTTTCCCTTTCAATTATTTTAAAATGATATCCCTGCTCGAGCATACGTGAGGCTTATTGTCTCCACAAAGCAGTGTGACTCATTTTCTATGTCCAACATTAATGAAATTTTTCAATATATATATATATAATGACTATTTATATATATATATACTTAATATCATTATGATTATTATATAATTAAATATTATAAAAATCAATCAGAAATACATGACAAAAGAAATCCCTATAAATGATATAGTTAACACCTGTATCAAAGTTAATAATCATTTTTTTAATGAAATGGCTAATAAGTTGGCCTAATAAGATCATATTAGAAATTATAAATATTATTATAGTTGTTTTATTCATTAATAACATGTTTAAAACCAATATATTGTATGTTAAAATACATTCATCTATAGGGAAACATGTAATAATGGATTTCATCTCAATTTCCTCTTCATTGATATATATTTGGTATTTTCACCTTTTTATTATTATATGTTTAATATACTGACAATTTGAGTTCATTACTATGAATATTTAATTTTTCGTGATGATAAATTTTCATTTTAGGTTTTCTCACTTCAAGATATTCCATATTTTCTTCCAACTAATCATCTCCATGGAACATGAAATAAAAAGATATGTTTTTAAATAAAAAATAGATATTATTCCCTTTTGATTTGATATTTTTTACTTACATATAAATATATTATATATTATTGTTTCTAAAAACGTTTTTTCACTTCATTAATGATTTATAAAAAGTCATTTTTACCCAGGTTGATATTTTTATTAACCATTTTAGAAGGAATATTTTTATTCATTTTCTAAATGAGTAAATTTTTATTTTTCTAATAAAATTACCAAAGGAATGGTTTCTAAAAAATATATAATACGAGGTTTTTACAACCATTATGAATAATAATTTCATTGAATGTCTATTTTAATGATTAAAATTATCTTTTAAAAGAAAATATTTTACAATTTATATTATCCTGTTTTATATAAATATCTTCAAAATTAAAATATTTTTTTAGGAATGTTTTATTGATATTTTAATTTCATATAAATTTAATATTGAAAACTACCCATTATTTTACATATTCATCACTGTAGATATTTTTTATTGATACGGTCCTTTGGAAAATTCATAGTGTTGTGATGAGTAGATATAAAATTTTTCTTCAAAATCTGTATTCATTGTATCATGCATATTTTAATGGCCTAAAACATATAAAATTTGACATATAGTGATTTTATTGAAATTATTTGATAGAATATGAGTAATATTGATAAATCATTATCATTTATTCAACACATATTCTTTATATAATGAATTTTTCTTAGAAATGAAATTGACCTTTCTATATAGGTGTAATTCCTTGGAAAGGTAGTAATGTTTGGGGATAAATCATAAATAACCCATTAATGCATCAAAAATTATCATGAGACATGTCATTTATCCAAATTAAATATGTATTTCCTGGTAAAATTAAACTATATTGTGAATGCTATTAACTTTCAAAGTATCATTATATTTGGGATCATTGAATATAATATTGATCGTTTCATTATTTTAGAATCTAATTATCATTATTATCCATAATATTTTCATATTGATTTTGCATAAGGAAGTATTTAATATTAATGTTATTTATTTAATGGAATGTGTTTATAGTTATTTATATTTCCATATTAAGTATTCACTATTTATTCAAAATATTTTGTATTGTACATAAACTCTATAATGATTTTGAGCTAACCATTTTTTTCTTTTCATTCCCTGTGATATAAAGATGAAATAATTCAATGAATTTGATGATATAGATTACATTATTTTGTTATATTTTATGTTTTATTACCATTTAATTAGGTATCCATGTATGTATCTAGTTATTCAAGACTACTAAACTAATTAATCTTTAGTGATGTGATCTATTTTATATTGTGAAAATATTAAAAAATAAATTCTAATTATAGGAATCTAGATTTGGGGTATCTAAAATTGTTATTATATGAGGTTTAGTATAAATATAGGGGAAAGGATTATATATAAAAATTATAACAGGGGAATAAATATAATTCCTTATATTATTAAATAATATATAATTATATGGTTTTTTTTATTTTGTTTATTATTCATAATGATTATGAACTAACTCATTTTTTATCATTTTTTATTGTTGGATCCTAATTGATGAAATGGAATAAATAATAGTGATAAATATAGAGATTTACATATTGTGAAATCCAATATGATTAGTGTTTGATCTAATATGATCATGAACATAACAGGTAAACATACTAATTTTATGATGAATAATCATTCCCAAATATAGAAATATTATTATCCATTTCATGATCCACCAATATTGATAATTTCATGCAGCAGAATCCCAAGTCATTTAGCATGACTACTAAGACACTTGTAGGTGAGCAACGGATCACATCATTTGATGAGATATTTTCGGAATTGGGGATTGTTGAGAGAGAAATGGTTGTTCTGGTTCTATATTGTTTCATGTTTTATTATGATCAACGGTGGTCCTTGATCTCAAATATTACTAGGTATGATGATAAAATCAAACACAAGGAATAGGGAAAATGTATAAGAAATCATTAAAAAGTATTTCCTTCATAATAAATGAATATAAATAAAGTGAATGTTCATTAGAATAATTTAAAAGTAAGAAGAGAGAGTTACAGTTCTTGTGTCTCCCTTTATTATATTATCCTTATATTCTACATGCTATATATATACCTCCAAAATAATGATTAATCATTTCACTAAAGGTCTCAATTTGAGTCTCCTATGGTCATTGGCTTCCCATGATTTTTAATAATATGATAAAATAGTATTATGTTCTCTAAAAATAGAGAAGTATTTTTCTATATCCTATATATTCATCTAATATAAAGAAAATAATAGGTCCAATAAACACCAAATAAAATTTATCACATATATGAAGAAGAATTGAATGAATAAATCTCTGTTATATGAAAAATGTTGATAGTATAATCGTGAAAAATGATTTAAGGAGTGGGATATTATTATATGTGTAGAGATAAAGTTAAAAGGAATAATGAGTTCACAGTAAAGAATAAAAAACAAATATATAGTTATTTAATTTTAATGAAATGGGTACTTATTTTGAACCAATGTCCAAAAAATCATGGATTCTCATCACATAACAGGTTATGTGTAGAGAGAAAAACATATGAAATCAACACTAAAAAAGTTGGTGTTTCTAACAATGATATTGCTGATACATTAATCATATCATAAATTTTTTAAATTTATTATTTCATTTTATATCCTAAGACATTTTTATATCTTCAATGTTATTCAAGAAATTTTCATATTTACCTAAAACCATACGAAGAGAGTTTTCAATCAAAACAGATTGTATAAATATCATTAAGATAAGGGTGTGTCAGGAAGATCTCAATAAGAAACCAAAAAATCACAAATTTTTTAAAATTATTAACATTCATATAGTCTAAATTGGTATAATAAATGGTATACACTATCATACAAAATGTTGTACAGCATATTTTTAAAAATAGAGGAATATTTTGCTTTAAGATGAACGTGTGGGATTCCATGTATTTTGACAGGAAACGTCATCACTTGGATAATTCCAAGAGCCACCACCAGTAGGTTTTCTAAATGATATTATAGTTAAAGAATATAAAACACAATTTCTTGATTAAAATATTTATATCTAAATTGAAGATGTACCAATTTTATAGGAATACATATATGTATTTCTTGTGGAATTAAAAATTCAAAAACAATAAGTTGACGTGTAGTTTTATATTTATTTAATTGTGAATTAAATACCCAAAAACATGACTATACATAGAATAAACAATTTATAATTAGTGGAATTTATTAAACAATTAAAAGAACAACGTCATAAGGGATTTATACTCCATAGTGTCTATCTATGGGGAGCCCCTGTTCTTTTTATCAAAAAATAAATTTGGATATATGATGATCTATATTTATTATATGGACATCAAATCTATTATGAAAAATAAGATGTTTCATCTACCTTAGATTGACGACATATTTAATCTACTTCATGGAGAAAATATATTATAAATTTTACTATAGTTACAGATATCATCATTTGAAAATAAACAATGAAGATATTTTGAATAAATAATTCTTTATGATGTATAATAGTTTAAATTTTATAGTAATTCCATTTGGATTGAATAATTAACCCTATGTTCTTATGGATCTAACAAAAAGAGTATTCATAGAATATGTTTTTTATTTTGTTTTGATGTTTATTAATGATATCCTGGTATAATAAAAAATAAAAGGGGATCATGAAAATCACTTTCATATTTGTATTATGACCCTTATAAGAAATACATTATAGTGTAAATTTATCATGTGTAAATTATGGCTATAGAAATTTTAATTTTTTGATCATATTGTCTTAATGGATGGAATATCAATTAAACATATGAATGAAAACGTTATCAAATAATTTATTACCTAGAGGAAAATAACTACGTTGTGTAATTTCATTGGTTTAGAAGGTTACTCTCAGTGATTTTTTTAAAAAAAAATTCTTGAATTTCATGCGTGTTAACAAAATGTACAGAAAAAGGGTTTTTTTAAAATGAGAAAAGGAATGGGTAGAGTGCATTCATGAATTAGAGGGGATATTGGTCAATGAACTATCAAGACTATAAAATCCAAAATAATGGATTTGTGATATATAAATATTCATTTATGAAGGGAATTTATTCTTTCCTTGTATAAAAAGATAATTTTTTTTCACATAAATCATGGTAGTTAAATATTCAGGAATACAACTATCAAACCCATGATCTTGTGTTGGTTGTATTAATGTATTATTTGATGATATGGATACATTTCATCTTTTATTAAAGTTGTGAGATATTCTGTGATAATGAGAGTCCAAAATATTTCATTTAATTGATAGATCATAATATGAGGCAATAGAGATGGTTTTATCTACACAAGGATTATGATTTATCAATACACTATAAGTCATGGGAAGAAAATAAGTTAGTGGATGTAATGAGTATAAAATTACAGAGTCCTAAACAATTAATGTTTGATACATATCCAATTTTCTTGGATTTATTGAAGATGGATATGGAAATTTTTAAGGATTTGGAAGCATCACCCCTTTTTCAAAAAATTTCCATAATATATATTTAATGGAAAATATAAAAAATACCAATCAGGATATCAGAATTTTCAATGGAATATTAAAGAAATGATTCATGGAAACTTGATAGAATTCATATACAAATATAGTGTTTCAAAATATGGAAATATTCTAGGTTTTCATTCATTACCTGAGTAGAAAATAGAATTGTTGTGTGATTATCAGAGATGGAATTTCCCTATACACCATAGAATATATATGATATATATTTAATTAAAGGAAAATTTATAATATTATAACATGTAGTGGGAAATTGAAAGTTATGTATCTATATTTTTTTCAACAATAAATGGTTGAAAGATAACATCTTAGAGAGGTCATCAAACCTATTATTATGACTCAACCCAGCTGGTCCTATCTAGTCGATGGAAGACAAGGTCATAATAACCACAAGACCACCACTTTAGGAATGTGGGTGGTGAAAATATCTATGAGGGAATTAGAAAAATGGGAGGTATGTTTCTAAAGTACATGTACACTCTCACCAAACCATCTACAAGAAGTTGTTAATACAAATAAAACAAAATTATAGTAACATGTACAGTAAAGCCTATTCATTTAATATTCTATAGGTAATTCAAATGAGTGTGACATTATAAAATAAAAAATGAAAAACACATTACAACCGAAAGAATAATTCTCAACCTAAAAATCATGAAATAGAAAATAGTTGATTGATCATTGTCCTTAATCTCTATACACAACAACAATACTTGTTTTATGAACCTATATATCCCTATGCTCCCATAAAATAACCACCAATTTTTATGTCATCCACATGATACATAAAACATGTTGGAAAAACCTTGGTGGGGTGAGTGTATACATACCTAGTAGGATGCCCCAAAAAAGGAAGGGGAAAAATAGAAGACACAATAGAAGCATTAAAATCAAAAAAAATTAATATGTAAGTGCACAAAAATATATATATATCCTCATATAATTAATCCAATTGGATGTTAATGGGGATATCCATCTCATAACCTTTCCAAGATCAATGAGTTTTTACATTACTCTATTCTGTTTTCCTCTAATTCCAAGCACCTCATGTGTCTGAAAATGTAATTCTGTTATGGTACCCCACCATAACAAAATTATGCATGGTCTATGTGGAATTATATCTAAGTAGAGGATATGAGGATAATTATTATTAGTAGTTTCACATAGTAGATATACAGAGGCCCCACACACTAGTGCATCAAGGGGTTACACTTAGATGATATAGGACTCACGCCTCATTAAGATATGTGTGCACAAATTAAAAGGTAGGTAACCCACACATAAGTAAGATATTGGGGTAACATATTTTAGTTAAAGGAACCACACCCTGGTACAATATGTTGGATTCCACTCATTAGATATAGGACTACCACCGTCTTTAGGATCACCATCTCTATATGATTTCTTATTTTAGGGGACCTTCCCCATTGTGGGATATGGGGTACCTTCCCCATATATAGAGTATTGACACTCAATACAGGGTAGTACTATATCTACATGTGAATAAAATATTTACATCATATTCCCAAGTCAAAAAGTTGAGTATCATCCCCATAAATAGAGGACACATCCCATGAATGAATGAGTACACTCACTATATGTGTACAGAATATGGGGTAATTGAACCATAGTTTTTTTGGGATCACCATCCCAATGGATATTGGACTCACTCAGTGAAAATGGGAGTATAGACTCTACCTAGAATAATGAGTATGTGGGAATCACATCCTACTATGACTGGGGGTGTCATCTCCATGGTTAGAGGACGTTTACTATGATAAAGGGGATATGATATCAATATAAAAATATTAGTATGGGGGCCCAGTTCCATTTTTATTTAGTGGAGTATCATCCCCATATCTGGATGAGGAACACTCTGAATATGGTCGTACCATCTCTACCTGAAAGCACTCCTTTGATCCTAATAGATCATTTTCATCCTTGAGTCTCACCTAAAAAATAATTACTCTTAGAAAATATCACATAATATATACATGTACAAAACAAATTAAATTATAATATTCTATACGGAAGAAACATAGGATATTCTACTCAATGAAAAAAAACAATCAAAATAATATAGGTACAAGAGGTAATGTTCATCAAAAAGGGGGTACACTATATTGACTAGGTCAACATGGAATGTGGTCCTACTCTTCTCTCTTCCAGTTTCTTCAATGGACATAGATAATATTCCATGTCAATATACATCACATGTATGAGATTTACATGCCATTTCTTAGCTACTCAAGTCAATCTCGGGTGAATTTAGCCATCCCTGTTTCCATCAGGTTTTGTTGAATACTTACCCATGCACATTTTTGTTCTTGGGTGCCATCTCATTATCATATTCACCCAGAGAAGATATTGTGGACTCCATCATATGTCCATGTCTGTGTATAACTCCAAAATGGGATATTCCCCTAGTTAGGGTTAGATATAAATTTTCCCCACCACATGTTGTGTGATCGTTATCTTCCTAGAATCACTAGTTATTCATCATATAGGTACTAAATGACGTGGGATGAGAATATTACATTCCAAGTAGTGATGTTTTCAATGAAAATTTAAATATACTCAAGTGCATCCTTCAAATATAACTATATCCTTTATTCTCACCCATAGGCCACTTAGAACGGGAGTGATTTTCCTCAGGATGTAGATTCCATCCCTTTAGTGACTAGAAATTGAATATCAATCATCCATGGCCATCTTTCACATGTCCCAAAAATATCCAATCACCCATAGGTCTTCCAATATGCCATAACTACATAGTTATCACATATATCCCTTAATCATCATTCTCACAACCACTATGAATATGGGGGGTCCAATGGCACACAAACCGTTCCCAGAAATGTCGAACAGAAACACCATAGTGTATCGGTGAATAACATGGAGAACTACTGGGGAAAAGAACCAAAAAAAGGTAATAAGAATAAATAAATAATAATTATCCTCTAAAGATTTAATATTTTGGAATACATGGAGAGATCACGTAAAAATAAATAATAAATTTATTAAACAATTTAATTCATTAATTAGTTCATGTGAAAGGTGGGAATATGAAGAATCCAAAGAAGACAATCAAATATCAATTCTGAAAAGTTTAATCATGGGAAAAAATAAAATTTAAATAACCTACCTTGAATATGGATTTATATATAATAAATAATAATTTTTCAATTATTATTATAATATTTTGGATCTCTTCTCTATCTATTAATTTAAATCCAAACCCTCTTCATTATTAAATACCGATTAGCTATTGAAGTTCATATTATCCCCTATCAATTTTGATAGGGTTAATGTGACTAAATCTATAAACTATTATAATAGATTTCTTCCATATTATTTAATTTTTTCTTATTATATAACAGATAAAAAAATAATTTATTTTATGTAAATGCACCTACCAACTGCTTCCTCAACTGGATTCTAGATGCCAACATTCACTACATCATGACTAGGGTAAACATCGCACTATGATTTCAACCATGGTCTTAGATTCGGGTGTCAAATCTCAATTAAAAATTTATTATATTCCTTCTAAAAACATAAATGAATATTAAATAAAAATTGAAATATTATTTATAAAAGTAATTTGATGCTCACTAGGCCTTTGAGTCTCATGTTGTCTTTGGATATAGATTAAATAATATTTCATAATATATTTTAGATTCATCTAGTGTAAAAAAACAAATTCATGACATTATTATGTCAGTAAAATATTTTCATATTTTAAAAGAAAAAACAAAAGAAATGTTTGAGGTTATTGACCATGTGTTTCTCACTCCCAATCCGACCAATGACCGAAACAAAAAACCTTAATATATCCTCCAACACATGGTTGATGATATAATTTAAACAATCTGTATGGGGATGAAATATGGACCTCATCCTCCACTAGTCCCAAAATTCCTCTATACATTCTTTCTATACTGATGATGTGATCAATTAATCATGGTCAGATACAATCATTGAAGGTACCCATTTTAGTAATACATTATATTGCATGCATAAATTCCCTAAACTCTCTACCCAAATGTTCTCTCTAATAACAAAGAATTTTTCCAACAATTTATATTGTTCATCTATCACCTAGATGAATTATATATTCTCAAATTCTATGGTAGCCCTATGAAAAATTCCATCATTATGCCTTCCAATTTAGACTCTAGTTTCTTAAGTGGCCACAAAAAACCTATTAAAAACTATTTCTCATCCATAACCTAATGCTATATGAGAAAAAGGGATATGAACACCAAATTATTTTCATTATACCATCAAAACTATTCTAATGAGTACGGTCTCTTTAAATCTTTTATAATATGGGTTGTATATAGAAATTATAAATTTTAAACTCCCTCATCATGTCCTCTCACAACGTGACCAGAACCAACATCTATACCTAGAAAAGGATGACATGAATATGTCCTTCATATAATCCATCTGGAGAAACTTATGAGGATATGTGGCCATTTAGTACCACATATTTTATAAATACTATTTTATAATCCCTCAAACACTAGATAAGATGATGAGTCAACACTGTCGACTATATATAATCTGAATCCCTTCATTAACTAGGGTTAGCTACATTTAGGTCTATTACTCAAATGTAACCCACTAAATATGAGAACATGGCATCCAACTATGGTAAAATGACACCACATTTTCCTTCCAAAGAAGTATAGTCTATATTAAAGATATTATCCTAGAATAACTCTAAATAGTGACTCAGTCCTAGTTTCAAATCCCTATGCATGATGTCATACCTAGTACTATGATATATTTAATAAATAATAAAGCTCCCTCATAGAAGAAAATAAATCCACTTCCTCGAATCAAATAAAATGGCTTCCCACTATGGGATGTGAGTTGGGTAATTATTCTCATGGGGTCATAACATCCTTAAACCATATGTGATCACTACATTCCTCAACATCATCATGCAGTCAATCCCATATCCATAAGAATCACAATTAACTACAGACCCCGTGACCTCCATAGGTAGTCTCAACAGAGGGGCGTATGACATACATAACATCAACATCTCAAAGGCTCTCTAACACTACTCAAACTAGTAAAATGACTGACCTTTCCACATCATAGTGGTTAAAGGTAATGTAATCAAGCATATTCCACTGAAAACCCTACTAAATGATTAATTATCTATAGGATAGTTCCCCATGACACTTCTACTCTCATTTCATATCTAGAATCAGTCATCAAGTGTATTTTCATCACCTAATTATATGTTGTGTATACAAGGGTTCCAATGAAAAATAATTTTTTCAACTGATCCCTAACGGGAAGAAGCAAAATGTTCACAAGTGTCTCAAAACTACAGGGGTGTCATACTCACAAAAGGTTATCACCATTTATGTAAAGTGATATAATTCTCTATATAAATTTAATAATTATATATTCTCCTATCAAAATAATGTTTGGTGATAACCCATCCTAATACCATACTGTAATAACTCAATTTCCCTAATCCAGTGGTCAAAATATTAATTTATTAGTAGGGTAGGACACTCTACCGTGAAAGTCACCTAGTTTGGAAAACATCAATCAACACTTTTCCTCATTATTTTATCCACCTCACAAGAAAATAACGCAGATATTCTCATGTGAACACAATAGTTTTTAAGAATCCCTAATTCTAAAAAACCTCTAACCAAACCACTATCTCCCATTTCCCCTTGGGGTAATATGACATGATATCGCATATATCGGGTTATCCACACTGAATGTATATATAGAGCTACATCTCACATTGGGGAGGTATACAAATCACATCTTTAGGGAATATAGTGTCATACCCCACTATAATTGTTTGAATATGACTATAATAACATCCACTGCAACATGGGTAATACTATTCAACTGATAGCAAATTGTAACCACCAATGATTATTCTCTTCCTACTATGACTGAGGATCACTCTTTGTCAATTGGAGGGAAAACTATATCCCATAAAATGATGCACCGCCACAATAATTTCTATAAATCTTATATGAATGGATGAATGATATCATGTTTATATAGAGAAAACATTATACCATACCCCTTAGACTATAGATATTTTTTTTCCAAGATCTCTCTCTATCCCCATAGAGTAAGGTCACCACGTCAGCCAAATGTTTTCATCATCGATCCTCTATATAGGATCCTCTAACATAATGGTTGAAAATAATTCCTTCATTGGTATCATAAGGTCATGAATAGGGTCTAAATATAAATAAATGTTGTGTATGAATATGTTTTCAAACTGTATTTGGAGTAGTGGAGATGTAGGTTGGACCGCGAATCACACTTGAACCTATAGTTTAAAAGCATGTTTTACTAGTTTTTCATCCATTCTAATGCCTACATGCCCCCTTCAACCAAGTACAACTCCAAAAACTCATCACACCAACCATCCCAGAACATATAATTTAATGGAAGTTATCCTCTACAATAATATAGTATCCGTACTAGATGGAACTAAATCACCCTCATGAGTTTAAATCATTTCAAATGAATGATTCTATGTTTTATAGGGTGTACCTATTCCTTTCATGTATAATTCCTAATATCTTCCTAGAGTGGTTTTAGTGTGAGTAAAATCATCAATAAGGGTTCTATATTATTAGGGTATCTAAACAATATGGTTGGTCTGAACCACTACAACAAGAGAAGGGAGTCCATCCCAACAAAAAATCTATGAGATCTATGTCTTCATAACCGTAAAATTTCAATCATGATAAATGTATAAACATATAGTAACAATATAACCAACTAATTCTCTAAATATATATTTTATTTTGATTGAAACCATCTAGTTATTCATTATTTGCATATGTTTGAAAACTCGGATCAATAACTCAGGCCAATACGTCGCTACCTGGGGATATGAATCCCCATGATACCCTAGAAACCTCTAGAACTAGACCACAAATAGGTCAAAATTCCTTTATTCATCCTAATATTTCTCTACCGGTATAATCTAATTCTAAACAGGTGTTGGTGCTACTACATTCCTACATATTGGAACTGTAACATTAGATGTCCCCTGAACCGATGCCTAATCACTCATTGGATCATCATCATGATACAAAATCAATATCCTTGAATTTTATCTTCACTGATGAATCACTAATGTGATCATGACATACCATGGACTAATGAGAATATTAATATGTGGATCTGACTCCAAAATAATTTTCAGAAGACTCAATCTTATATGATGCACAGAACAATGTTCCCCAAAACCAATGACTCGGTATACCAAATTGATAATTAGGTAGTCTGATTACTGGTTCATGGATATGTTGGCCACATAATAATACATATTTCTATATCATGAATGATACACATGATACACTATGACATTTTTTCTCTAAATTCCACGTGAAACCTCATAATGGGAAAAATTCCACCAATGTCCCGAGGTCAAATAACATATAATACCACTCTATAACGATCTGAACCACTTGTCCCCACCTGAAGAGTAGAATAATGGGAAAAAAACTCTAATACCACATATATAGGATAGTGGAATGTGATATGGTATATGGCTGAGTAACTACTATTGGATCCCATTGGCTAATGTAACTACACACATTCACCAAACTAGCTACATATAGGGAATTAAAAAAATAGAAGAAATGACATATATAGTAAAAAAATCATTAATCTAATAATATATAGGGAATGTAATAAAGTGTGATAACATTTTATATACCTATAATGATAAAATACATTCCCACCTAGAAAATTTTTCCCAACATAAAACTACAAAAATTTAAAATAACTAAGTGTTTCTCACTCTTTATCGCCAAGTATGACAACTATTTCTGTCCATTGAACCAGATTATACCTATTCACCTTTGAAATCATTATCAATATATATTTAATCATAAAAATACATGAATTGTTTGAGAAAATACCATACAATGGTGATTAAATACAAACCTAGTATGACTCACCGAAAACTGAATAGGGAGAAATAGAAGAAATGATATAAATAGTCATCTCATACCAATATAACAGGGAAATGAAACCCAATAACATATATATTGTCATATAAAAAACAAATGTGAGATATAGGGGGTCTCCATCTCAGATCCATTTCCATATTAGCGATTCTTTCAAAATATCCCTGATGTTCATCCCTGATGCCTAGAATCTCAAGTGTTTGATGAAGTAATCATGTGGTTTTTCCACACTTCACCAATGTGACACACAGTTGATGGGGAAGATTCTACATATATAAGTCTCATGTGTTAGTGTGTTAAGGTTATTCCACATAGTCCACAAATATTTTACCCACACCCAATTCCATTAGGGGGTTACATTTATGAGTTAAGGCATACATGCCTTATTTTGATTATGGGGTACCGCTCAGTAGGTAGAAGACTGAAACCATAAAAAAATATGGGGTACTACATTGTATGTAAAAGAAACAAATAATTGAAAAAAATTGGTATTTAACTCAATAGAAAGTATTCCCACACCCATGTAGGGGTGTACCACCACTAGCTATGTAGAGATTATGGGGGTCATGGGCCCCTATGAACATGGTCATACCTTCTAAATATATAGGGCACTCACACACTAATTTGGAGAGTACCAAATATTTCTCTGTGAAAAATATATGGGACCCATTCTCTGGTGAGACAAGGGAGTACCGTAGTGGAGTTTCAACCCCATAGAAAAAGGATAAACAACCTTAATAGTGAAGTACCATCTCTACCATGTATTTATTTAATGATCCTAGTCAGTCATTATAATATTTGAGCCCCACATAAAGACATTTTTACTTTGAAAAATCATACATAGTATCTTAAAATATTATATTAAGGCCCAAATCAAGTTCAATGTATAAAAATCCCTATAATAGGCTATTTAAAGTATAAAATATGAGTCAAAATGATGTATATAAAAGAGGATTAAGTTTCTAAAAAAAAGATATGCATCTTGTATAGTGTCCGCAGAGATTGTGGTTCTATATTTCTTCCTTTATAAGCTTTCATCTTGGAACAGACCAGTGTCTATGTCACCATGATCATTTGGTAAGGGACTCAAAATATGTTTATCATCCACCAAGGGAATGCTCATGAGATTATGATTATTCATGTGTCATTGTTTCTGTGTCGTGTACCAGGTCATGCACCTGACTATGCCATGGTACTAGATAATGATACTGCACTCCCAAAGTAAATTACAACTCTAACTAGGCATATTTCTATCTATTTACATCTAGAACATGTATAATCCACCTATATTGGTGATATGTCATGTGGAATAGCAACACATTGTGTGATCCTTATCTTCCATGAAACCCTATCTCTATAACATGGGGTACTATAGGATGTGTGATGATTAGACTCTATGTCATGTAGTCAGGTTATCTTTATAAATTCATAGTATACCTGAGTATTCCAAATTTATATCCACCACCAAAATTCAATCTATTTTACCACCCTAAACTAGTGTGTATTTCGTCGGTCCATCGATTCTGGAACTCTGGTGGCATGAAATCAGATGTCAATCACCCATTGTGAATTACCGCATGTCTTGAACTTCCTGAATTGCCTTGGCATCATCCATGATCAAATATAAATGTAAATATTCGCATAAATCTAGAAACAAATCATGATTCATCCAAAAAATATCCATCATATTAATCTTAAAAAACACACCATGAATCATGCAGTTAAATCATGCTAGAACCCACCCTAAAAATGATGAACCACATTGTTGTATGAAAATTATGAAGAAGATGAAGAAAAATTTGGGAAAAATTATAAAAAGGGTGGGAAAAAGCAGTGGACAAGTGTTCTTATCCAACAATTTTTAATACTAATGACTATGTTGATATTATATAATATGAAATAATAAATTTAATAAACAATTTTATTTCCAAATGGAATCATGTGAATTGTGGAAATTTGTATTATCAAAATAATACCATCAAATTTCGATGAAAATAAAATTATTCATTTGGGGAACTATAGTTGAAAATACATACATCATTTATTGATAAAAAATGGTTAGTATTTTATTTTATAGATATTAGAACGATCCACTACATCCAATATCAATTGATCCACCATGATCTAATATCTGATCATTGTTCGATGTCGACATTCCAAGGAAGTTGTCTTGAGATCCTCTCAATTATATTATAGTTAATGGAACTAAAATGGAATAGTAATTATAATTAAGTATTTATATAGTATTTAATGTTGAAATTTATTAAAAAACTCTTTAATTTTTTTTTAAAAAATGTACCTTCCAATAACTGCCTCAAACAGACATCTGTTGTTGACCAACATTTGGTTGCACCTAGTGTAAACCGAACACTCTAGCTTAAAATGTGGTATCAGATTTCTCATTCAAGAATTTGTTAAATTTATATTCCATTATTTCATAAATAATTTTAATGTTTTATATATGTATATATATTTAATTTTTTATAATAACAATTCTTAGATCATCATACCTTTGAATTATTCTTCGTCTCAACACCTAGAAATGATAATAGATCTAAATATATTTTGATATCTTCCTAAAAAGAATATAGTCTTACCTCCATTACCTATTCTTATGTGTTTTCTAGAAAAAAATTACTATGGATTTCTATAACACACTAATATTTTGTGAAATGTTTTTTCATATTAATTTAATCATCAAAATAATTTTAATTTCACAGAACATTGAATATTGATTCTTTTATATAAAATAACTAGGTTTGGATAACATGATATGCCACACCAATTTAATCATTCACTAAATGCGATAGTTAGTTTAGATTTTGGTACATGATGGAATATTTTTTTCATTTATTATACACACTACTGAGCCCATTCTATTACATGAATTATTGAAAAGGATGAGTTTTTTTGAATTATAATATACTGTTAATATTTTTAAAAAATATTTTTTTAGCTAAAACATGTTCCTTATAATGGAATATAGGATTATGATTAAGTAAATTTTATGTGATATAATCATTTATATAAAAAAAATAATTGGGTATGGCCTCTCTGGTCTATTACTTTGGGATAATTAGGTTGTTGAAGTATTCTGGGAGGTCGAGGGGACTTGTTTCAACACTTTCTAGAATTTAATTTATTTCAGGTTCTCTAATGCTTGGTAATGATGTTGATGTGTAGTGGTGACTTGCACTAGTAGTTCATAGTGGTGACTCACATTGGTCGCTCATAATGATGAGTCAGAATGCCGAGTCGGGACTGGTGAGTCAGAATTGTGAGTTGGAAAGGTAGCTCGCAAGGAGGACTCACACAGGTAGCTCGCAAATAGTGATCCACATCGGTGACTCATGCCTGAAGCTCAATGAACAGTGACTCCCACTTGGGACATGAACCATTGAATCACACCAATGACTCTCACCAGTGAATCATATTTATTACTCAAACTCGTAACTCTCTAAATTGTAACATGCACCGACGACACATCCAATTGTTAGTCATTTCCAACAGTTTTTCTGTTTTTCTAGTATTTTTAGTTCCCTACAGGGTTTCCAATTTGATGTTTTATATGACATAAAATGGTTTCTATTCCATATTTATGGTTTTTTTATATTTTGAATTATATGAGTTATATCGTTAAATCCATAAGAGTCTAGGGGATTTTATTTGTTCTAACCACTTAGTTTTGTAGAGATACACCTTTATTGGAAAATTAAAAGAATTTCATATTCTGTGAGTCTTAAATCTTATCATTCTAATCTAGGGTCCTTCTGTTATTTCATTTCCTTTACATTCATTAGATATTGGGTTCCAATAACATTTCTTCATCTATTTTTCATTCATTTTTGATGCACTAGCTGGTTTTTGTTTTTCTTGTATTTCATGCTGCATGCGCAACCCCTAATTTGGAATAATAAGGATAGGATGATTTCTTCTTCCTCTATGTAGGTTCTCCTTCTCCTCTATTTTATTTGTGTTTAGTGTGGGGTGGATGTATCAATGTTTCTTTAGAACACAATTGAATTCAAATTAATGGAGATAATTAAGGTATATATGATCAATTTGCAGGGGCTAGGGAATGTGATTTATGATCACACTATTTTATTGATATTTTGATCAATTTTTGTGAATTTTATTTTATAAATGAATATTTGATATCATGGTCCAAGTGGGTCCTTGATTTTTTAATGAATATATTTTGGGTTTTGTCATCTGATTTCTTATTGAATAGAAGTTATAATAAATCTATTAATCATGTACATTCATCTAATATAAATTGATTCCCCATGAACAAAAATTATACGTGAGACCGCCAAAAGATAACCAGTAGAATTAAAGAGTATATGGCATGAAAAATATGTATATATATATTTTGGTTTGTGTGGTGATATGGTTGTGAGCTCCATTATGTATTGTGGCATGGTCGAGAAGCTGTAATGACTTCTAGAGTTGATAGATTGATAGATTTTGAAATTGATGGGTGTGGTGTAGTAATATAGTAGGGATTACAAAAATAGTTGGTATGGGTGTGATGTAGTTGTATTGAAAAGTTATTTTTTGTGTGGCTATGAGTTTGTGTTTTTTTCATTCAGAATATGGATTGGGAAGAATGTCATTAAATAATAATGATGATAGTGGTTCTCTATTAATAAAATATAGACACATTTACCATATCTCAATATTGGTATGGTAATTCATGCATGGGTTTTAAATGGAATGGAATGTCATGTGGGTTAATTTACCATGGTTCTTTTTCCTCTATGTGACTTTTTCTATGTGGTTTTTAGTTTGTTGTGTCTAGTAGTTTCACATGTAGTAATGGGATGAATACAATAATTTCATAAATAAATTATAGAATCTTTTTGGATGGTTTGTCCAACATAATGAAAGAAATAAAAATGAAAACATGTATGGATATTAAATATGGAATAATAATGAACCCACATTAGTTATCATGGTATTAACCTTCAGAAACATGTTATTGTGTGGTGTTATGCTTTTTAGGGGCAGCAAAAAGGGTTTTAGTATTTTATGTTTGTTGGCTATTGTGTACCCATTGGTTGGGATTGAGTGTTTGGTATTATATTTTTACATGTATTTCCTTTTTGATTTCTATTTTTACCCCCTAGTAAAGAAATATATGTAAAAAACTCCCCTCGTCATGAGGGAGAGTGTGTTTCCAAAACATCCCAATGTGAGTATAGATGGATGGACACCTAATCATATGCGGTCCCTCTTCAAGGTAATGGTAGCCCATGATTCTCTGTGTAGGTACTAGTCTGTGAGGCCAAGGTGTGTGTAGGTGAGTTATGCTTTCCCCAGTGTCTTCGAGATGATATGTGTTTTTATTTCCAATGTATTTTTAGGATGTGATGTGATATGAGGTCTAGGTGTCTTTATGCTGGTTGTGATGAGGTTATTTTTCCCAAATGATGGGATAATCTATGAATCTCATGTGTGTGTGGGAGGGATGTTATGATCTTCATTTCCCCTAGTGATGAGACTAGATGTGAGGCCTAGGTTAGTGCAGGTAGGTTATGAGCTGGTAATTTTATAAGTGGTGGGAGAGAGTGGATGTTTATATTAGGATATAACATTTTAACATGTTAGAAGTGGTGTGGGGGAACCAAGTCATAGATTTTCTTACTATACTACTTCACATGAGTTTCATTACTTAGTGACAATTACATGGTGTGGTTTGGATCACCATTATACCATTTTAGGTATGTTTGACTTCTTCTATTTTCACACAGGATCATTTGTTTTCATCTCTCTCTTTTCAACAATACACATCATTTTTTACTAATAAGTCCCTTTATATTCTCCCAAAATGTATATAAATATATTTTTATGTTTCCATATGGATTATGTGAACCCCACTAAACATTAATAGATCAAACATTGGGATATTTGTAGTATTGATTCTTCAAATTGTTTTGGTATTTACTTCGGATTTTAATTGTATTTGTTTCAGTTTTAATTTTAAACACACATGGGGGATAGATTTTGGATTTCATAAATATATATAGTACTTGTAGTTTTTTGCGATGGACCATCTTATCTCCTAATATTTTTTCATTAATAATTGAAATGAATCCCATTTTTTCAGATTGGATACCATTGGTGTTGGTCCCCAGCCCAGGGCCTTCTAGGGGAAGGACTCAGGGAGTCATTATCTCCCTTTCTTCATTTCTATCACAAGAGCGGTATCATTGGAGGGAGTGAGTCCTGATATTATGGTATCAAATATGGTTGTTTAGAGATAAGATCGATTTTAACATTTGGAATCATAAGGATTAGATGTGTTTGTAGGGAAATGATGTTAGGTGATCTTGGTGTGTGACAGAGTCCAAGGAAGACCGACATGGACATGATATTTTCGGGACTCCGATGATCTGATGGAAGGACTCTGGGTTTACAAATGACCATGTGTGGAAACACTATTTTCATGGTCGATATCCTATAAAAGTTACATGCATCATAATGATAGGTGTTCTTACCTGAATTTGGTTGTGTTGGGAAATTTGAAATATATAATGAATTGAGTTAAAAAAAGATAAAAATTCATTAAAAAAAATTCTATAATAATCAGGATTCGTAATACCTTGTTTACCATTTTAATCAGTGGAACTTGGTCTTCATCCATGTGTAAATCAAGTAGTTGTGGCTTAGCAAGAATATAAAATTCATCGGTGGAGGGTTTAACTAGTTTAGGAGGATAACCAATGACAGAAAACGTTTTGATTACTCTAATGGTTGGACTTGAAAAATTATAAGGGATGTGATTTAGGATAGTTGACATAAATATGGATATAGGTTATTGATATAACAATCAGTTTGATCCAGTATATAACATAGTACCTTATTCTATTAGTATTGATCTATTTGTGGGGAGCTATGTGTTTATGGTTGACATTGTACCTGGGGGAGATGATGGATGATGTTATTCTGTGGGTAGATTTCGTGAAGGTGTTACATGAAGAATTCATTTCATCGACCATGTTGGATAAGAAAATCCATAAGTTTTACACTCTCCATCATGAGAGTATGATTGTATTATAGATGGGGATTATGTTCAAGGATATCCACCATTTTTTCCAAATCAAATTTTATATGAGGATTCTAGTGTAATATGCCCAGAGGTGGCACATCATATGTTTATCCAGTATGTGGTTACTCCCATTACATTTAAAATATACTTGGAGGTCTATAAAAAGATAAATGTGATTTAGTGGACGCACTCCTAATGAGTTCTACCATGATAGGGGTGTCAGCAAATGTTCTTCAAGAATAATGGTCACCAGTAGTAGGTCTCATATGCCCACATCATGGAGGTTTCAAACAATGGGATGTCGACCTCAGTAGTTTCCATTTCAACCATCTAGTCAGCATGCCATTTCTATGAACATTAAACTGAGGTGATTCAACTATAGAGCCCATGTCCATCTTCATAGATGGTTTCTAGTGTTTTCTAGAGCTCATTATGATGGAGGTGGAAAGGTTTTACACTAGCCTCAACAACAGTTTCCAGTTAATCTTTTTTAGTAGTAGAGAAAATGCTCATTGTCCAGTAATATGAATTGGATTAGGTAGAGGTTATCCTCATGTTATTCTTTAGGGACTTCGACCCATGTGTGGTCGTGGAGGCAGGCATCATTAGAGGGGCCGAATACTTGGGTATGGTCATTTTCACATAGCAGAGGTAGCAGTTCTAGTGAGACCAGAGATTTTTATAGGTATGATCAACTTTATTAGTTACAGTTCTTGTGTATTATTTGATTAAAGATAATCACACTTCTTTGTTCCACCCAATCATGTCATGCCCTATCCCATGGGGCCCAGAAATGACTACCCAAAGGCCACCATCCTTAGGGAAGGGGTTGTTGACATGCACATGAAGGATTTCCCAGAATAGAGAAGGAATTTCCTTAGTGATATGTACACACTCAAAAAAATGAAACTGAAGTAAACAACAAACAAAATTATTGGACAACCACGGGAGTATAGTCCAAAAACATGTAAATAATTAAATATAAAACAATGTGGCAAAATAGAAGCCCTAGAAAATAGAATTAAAGTAAAAAACTATCTCATCTACCCTAGGGCACATCCTGGAGGGTTCTAGCTATACGCCAGATGTCGAAGAATAAGATATTGACTTCTCCCATAGCACCAAGCTCCACCAAGTCCCGGACCTCCATATTTTGTCTTGAAGAGTCAGTAGTTTGAACTAGACACACATGTGTGGGTAGATCCCATGTAGGTGTGAGTATAACAACATTTTGGGGGACCCAAAACCCCTGAATGTGTCATAGTAATCCACAAAAGAAAAAATCAAAAGCAATACCATAAAGGATATATAAAAAGCATGATCTAAATCGGGAACCACAAAGAAAAAAGAAATCTCACTCTAATGGTATAAATTCTATGTTACTGGTATTGGGATGACTATTCCTAAATCTATATCATCATATCGGTAGTAACTGTACTGCTAACCAGTAAAGGTCATTTTATGTTGACGTGTATTGGATGCTAGATGCCGACCTATATTGAACACTGTTGTTGACCTGTATTGGTCACTGGTGTTGTCCCATATTGGTCATTGGTGTTGACCCATATTGGTCTCTAGTACAGAGGGAAGGATGAATAGTTATACAACTAGATCATCCCAGTCTATAGTTTTTGATGATAACCCATATTTATTGCTCTTCTTCTTCATGTCCCAGCCAGTCACTAGATTCATGCACGAAGCACGCCCGATCTCCAAGAGACTCTTCTCCTCAAGCCTTCGGTAATATTTCAACCAGTGCGAAGTCCCAATAAAATCATACCAAAGGGACAACCTCAACATAGGGGTCCCAACACGCCAAACAGCTCATCGATTGGACACCTAGTCTATAACATATGGAAATAGTCATAAAATGGGCCCGGTTGGATTAAATCCTAATCCTCCCCAGTTTTCAAGTCAAACTCTGTAAAAAATCACATAGTGTATATCTAAAGGACCGCCTTCTCACAAGGGTTATCATACCACAGACAACATGTCGATCAGATGCCTGGTCTGTTAGTTAAACCTGGTTCCATGAAATGGGAATGATCGCACCTCAGTCCGGTCTAGCTTTGTTCAGCCAACTGGAATATTCCAAAGGGACCGCATCCGAAAATGGGTCCCAAAGCCACTGATGGAATGTCAAAAAGATATGAGGTTCATTAGTTACGTGTGTTTCTTTATTCGTGGGTCGTTTGGGAATGGTCCCGACCCGACGTAGTAGGTACAGGGGTCTACCTGAACCCGCCAGTGTCTGGCCCTTTAAGGGTAAGACTGGTTCACTGGGTCTGGCCCATCAGGGTTAGCCCGGCTGGATTGCTGGACTAGGCCATGGCTGGCCTAGCCCGCCACGAGGGACTCAACACACCTACGATGGCCCACTGGGCTGCGGGTCCGACCTGTTTGGTCGTCCCATGTTCCGTCTAGTTTTCATAATGAGGGAATGTTTCTCCAGCTGGACTAGCAGATGTCGATCTGTTTAGTTTGGCCAGTGGGGTGCTTCCCCAACGCGTGCAACGGTTGACAAAGTGGTCGACCAGTCTCCAACCAATGTAGCACGTCGCGGGGTAGCGTCTCCCCTCCGGTAGTGGCCCACTATCCAAGGTTTCTTCCACAAACAACGCCAGCAGGAACCACCCTTCCCACACATGACTAACTAAGGATGGCCACCGCCATCCCCCACAGCGTTCGAAGACACACCATGTCCCCACTGCACGTTTCTGGTTCCCGCAAGCCTCCTCCGGCCACTGCCAGCATGGTACACCAGCGGTTCCATCCACAGGCCACTTGACATTCTCCAGTGGTCCATTCCTGGTGTCATAGGCACCAATGAGCCTCTCGTACTGCCGTCATCACATCATGACCCTCTATCTCATGTTACCGTCAAAATTGAGTAATTTTTTTCATGGAGAATGCAATATGAATGAAGTGGTGGAGGATTTCGTCCTTGTTCATTCAGCCCACGCCCTCCGCGTGAACATTATAACAAGCAGGATAATATTTATCTACAAATTAATATTAAATAAACACATTTCAATAATGTTAAACTAAAACCAAACATAAAACACATATATTGAGTTTTTTGGAGGTGTCGTAGTTGCGGCGGAAGAATCGTACGTGTTGGATGGATTCATTGGTGTTCATCTATCATGTGTCATTGTTACCGAAACTTTATTCATACATTGGTAGATGTTTCCACAGAACACTACAAGAGATTCCTCACTTGAAGATGCTATTCCAAAACCCCACCCCTAACTCCATTTAAATTTGACGGGTAATGGTGAGAAATGCATTGAAAAATTAATGAGGTTCATTAAATGAATTAATGATCCTATTTTAATTCACAATGACGGAGTTACATAGTTGATGAGTCAAGCCATTAATTTTTTTGACATGTCACCGGTCCCACCACCACTACGCATCTTGTTGGAGAAAAATAAAATAAAATAGAAATTACATGTCATTTTATTATTCATTAAAAAGTCCAAAAACTATTTTTTTTCTCCCTACCAACTACGGTCAAAGTGAAGCTTCCCTTAAGTGAATTATGGAATTGTGGATTCAAAAGTGCCCTCAGATTTTTAATACAAGTACCAGTTCAAAAAATACAAAATGTCACACATTTGTTTACTGAACGTTCATTAACAAATGTTCAAAAAATCATTCCAAACACACTGGGCCTCGAATCATGCGCCGTAAATTTTAACAGACATGTAAAAATCTAAAATATTTTTCTAAAATATTACAAGGAATTATAGGGACTTTAGATTCTCCCCACCATGGGTAATTACTTCCTCAAAATCCAAACAAGGATACACAAATAAAGAGGGGTATTGTGCACACATATGAAAATAATTCTCTATTTTGCATTCTTGGAGATTTCGATACTGCCACAGAACATGCACCAATGGTATCAAACTTCAATGAAGGATATGCTCCAGTCAATCATCAATCTCCATTTTGTACTCCATAAAAGTATCCTCATCATCAATTTAGACCTCTCCATGGTCTATGAAGTTAGTTTGGTCATACATGTATCTCCTCAACAAAGATACGTGGAAGACGTCATGCACTTTCTCCAACTACGGTGGTAGTGCCATGAAATATTACATATTTCCAATACAATGAAAAATATAGAATGTCCTGATAAACCATGGTAATAGATTTCTACCACATTCAAACCTTTGTATTCTCTGTTGAGGGGAGACTCTCATAAATTTGTGGTCCCCCTCATGGAACTCCAGTGGTCTTTATTGCCTATAAGCATAGGAATTCTATCTTCTTTGTGCAGTCTTCTTCCTCTTTCAGATGACCTGAACCTTCTCAGTGGTACCCAATACCATCTCTTGGACCACGAGTGCTCTCTCTCCTAGATCCATCTAGAACAAGGTTGATCTATACATTTTATCGTGAAACACCTCAAAAGGGTATATAAAATGCGTTAGTGATAGTTTTTTTTGTACGCAAAATCCACCAATGGTATGTGGTCGAACAAACTACGACCAAAATCAAGGACATATGCATGAATATTTTCCTCTAGCGTCAAGATGGTCTGCTCATTCTGACCAATTTTCTCTGGGTGAAAATATGTGAACAAGAGAAGCAGAGTCCCAAAAGCTGCATGGAATCCTTTCCACCAATGGGATGTGAATCTTGTGTCACAGTCTATGACTATCGTCAAAGGCACCCAGTGAATTCACACAATCTCTTGAACGTAGAGATGTCCCAATATCTCTTTCAAACCCTTCTCTTGAATAGAAATGGAGGGGGCTGGCCTGGTGAGGTAGTCAATGGTCAACCATATGGAATCATTCCCTTTGGAAGTATGGGGTAACCCCATCACGAAGTCAATAGATATCCCTTCCCACTTCCATTCTGGTATCTCTATGGGTTGGATCTAGCCTTCTTGCACCTAATTCTCGACCATCAATTTCTAGAAAATGAGGAATCAGGAAACAGACTCTGCTATAGCTTTCTTTATCCCTAGACTCCAGTATTGACGCCAGAGGTCATCATATATCTTCATCACGCCTAGATGTACTTCAAAGGGGGATGTATATAACTCCCTCAACAAATCCTCTCATATCACCACCGGTACAACTGTACGTCCTTGGAAAAGGATAGAATGCTCCCAGCCTTCATAATATCTGTCAGGTGCATGGCCTAAGGATATCTATGCACATGCAGTCTTGCTGTTGTTTTCTCTGAACTGTACCTCCCTAACTCGCAGAAGGAGTGGAAGAGAAACTACCATTGACTGGAGGTAGAATTTCTCAACCTCATCCAAGTAGGGTTTCTGAAGTGAGGATAACTGCTCTGAATCCTCATTCAGTAGCTGTATAATCAATCCCCGGCTAAGTACATCTACCACTGTGTTCCCCTTCCCTTGAGTATAGGCTATCTCAAAGTCATAGTCCTGGAGGAACCCTATCTAACTTCTTTTTCTCAAATTCAAATATTTCTATGTGAAGATATAACATAGAATCTAGTGGTCTGAGTAAACAATGAAACACTTTACCATCAAGTAGTGTCACCGCATATCTAGTGCGAAGACTACTACTGTGAACTCCATGTTGTGAGTCACGTAATTCTTTTCATGAGGCCACTGCTGTCGTCAGTCATAAGATATCACTAAATCATCCTGTAATATGACACAACTAATTCTTTTCCATGATGCCGTATAGTTAACCATGTATCCAGTGCCCTCCTCTAGCTACCGTGGGATGGGAGCAATGGTCAAGCTCTAACTCATCTTTTGAAATCTCTGATGGCATGCCTTTGACCACAGGAAGGGTTTCCCCATCTTTTTCAAGGATTTCATAGGTGTTGCTACTCTGGAGAAATCAGTTACAAGACCTCGATAGAAGCATGCTAATCCATTGAATCTTTGCCCTTAGTAACACTATTGGATGGATCCCAAACAAGTATTGCATCAATATTCATGGGATCCAGGGAAACTCTGGCCTTTGAAATGATGTGTCCTAAGAAGTTAAAATTCCATATCTAGAACTCAGACATTGATAGCATTCCATATAAACAGTGCTCCTAATGTGTGTCCCAAACAATCCGCAAGTGTACATCATACTCTTCCTTGGACGCTAAACACACCAAGATGTCATTGGTGAAGACAACCACAAAGCGATCAAGGTATGTTTGGAAAATCATATTAATGATCCCCATGAACACTGATGGTGTATTGGTCATGCCTGAAGGCATCATTAAGAATTCATAACGGTTGTACCAATATCTTAATGCAGTCTTCGTTACTCCCTTGTCCCATACCCTGAGCTGATGATATCCTGATTTGGGGTTTATCTTCAAGAACCACTTTTCTCAATTCAATTGATCAAACAAATCATCAATACTAAATAGAGGATACATATTCATCATGTTCACCTGGTTTAGGTGTCGTAAGTCCATGAATATCCTCAAACATACATCTTCATTCTTGGAAAACAACACCAAGGATGCCCATAGAGAAAAATTGGGCCTTACGAATCCCATCCTCTATATGTACTCCAACTGTACCCTTAGCTCCCAGAGCTCTAAAAGGGATATCTGATATGATGGTGTAGATATCAGTGTTGTTGCTCGGTATAATTCAATGCAGATGTCTACCCCTCTATGAGGAGGTTGTTTTGGGTCATCTTCTAGAAATATGTCCTCATAATTGTCCACCACCACTGGGAACTTCGGACTCGCCTCATCAACCATGTCGAAGATCATGCAAGATGGTTGACATGTAATAGACTATATCCTCCTTAGTTTAGGTCCATATTATGATTCTCTATTATCCTGCACACCAACAAAGGAAATCTAGCCTACATACTTATGCATACATCGCAGTGTACGTATCATGAATTCAATCTGTGCATGAAATTCTGATAGCAAGTCCATACATAGATTGATGGCATTGGGCATCAACAACTCTAATATAAGATACAATCTGAAACACTCTCCACCGAGATTAATATAAAACTATCGGCACTAGTGTGTGACTGATGAATATCATCTTGTAGGAGTATCTAAACACAAAGGTCATGCTAAAAGATCAGTCAAAATCTCAATGTCCTGAACTAAGTCCTCAACATGTAATGAATGGATAGCACCAGTGTCGATAAGCACTGTTGCTAAAGTAGAAAAGATACAGATCACACCACGATTCATCTTAGGGAAATCATGATCATGAGACTCTACTGCCTATAGTTGGGCATGTCCCAATCCACCTTCTTATTGTTCTCGTGGTGGACCTCCTGGGGTGGTGGAGGTAGTGCTTGGTGTCCCCGACTAGCTCCCATTGTGTGTCATGCTCCCGGATTTATCCTTCACCTGGATGACACTCATGCTCCTACTGTTGTGATTGCCTTAGTGGACCCTCCATCATATATAGATCATTCACATGGGGATTTAGGCAGTCATGATCAAAGTGACCCTATCCCCCATATGAAAAATTGAGGATGCCTCTCTGCTGGCTCCCTAAACCACTCAAGCCTCGCACCTCTGACCATGCATCCCTGGGTCTCCCTATTGACGGTATATCCCACATGGGATTATACATTGTTTTTCTCAATCTAGATGCAGATTTCTATGCTAAATGATATCAGGTATGGGCTCTTGCTGTCTATGCCTACTTAGAATGGAAGCTCTCTATCAATAATGATCGCTCTAGCACCCCATCCTACATCAGGATGCTGACAGAAACTATCATGGCACTGATCTCTCATCACGGACCCTGCTCAAAGATATGGGTATTGAATTAATGGTATTGTAAAATGTCGTTGGATTATTAGGAGAGGTCAATAAATCTCTCTGAGTACTAAGCCACAATCTTGCTGCCCTCCTACAGATGCATCAGCTCCAAAATATGCACAGTGCTTATATCACTTACATGAACACAGCCCTAAAAATTTTCTCAAATCCAAGCCTGGTGATGGTCATCACTTCATTCACTTGTATCATCGATCTCCACCATCATTCTATAGAGCCTTGAAAAAAGATAGCGGCCCATATCGCCATCTTCTTGGTGGGTGTCTCTACTAATCGAAAGAAACGCGACACCACCTCCATCTTGTCCTATGTTTTCTGGGGTCCGGTCTCACCTCGAAACCTCAGTGGCCTCTATCACTGGAATTATATCATTGCACTTATCTAGTGTACATGTTCCATTGATAGCATCTACTACTCAATGGGTGGTTTGTCTATTGGTTCACCACCCAAAAGTTCTATCACTATGACTGGTCACTATTCTGATGCATCGTTGCTCTGTGGGCCACTATCACAATATCTAACCAGAATTCTGGCTGGCTATATTCATGGATTCATCTTATAAGAAATAAATATTCCTCGGTCAATAATTTATACATGGTGATATTACTAAACAAAGATCATGAAAACTTATCTAAACAGTAGCAACCCATGTTTTCAAATACTGATTCAGAAAATAGAATGCAGGGACATTGTGTTTGGTCACATCGGCTGACACACCAACACTAGACACCATGTACGGAAAGGAAAACTCAAGGCAGTATATACCATTTCCTAAATAATGGTAGACTTTTAGTTCTTTTGGTAGAGTCGACTACCCTCTAATTCCACTTTGTAATGACATGTCCCATAGGGCTCAGACGTGACTATCCCAAGCTTGCCTTCCATTGGTCAGGGGTTGGTGACTAGCACTAGAATTCTTTTCCCAAACATGGAAGGAATTTCCTTACAGGTCTATACATGCACAAAAAAAGGAAACTAAAATAACGAACCAAAAAAAGTGAAGTATAACCATGAGAGTAAAGTAAAACCACAAGTAAAAATGTAAAAGAAAAATAGTGGGCCAAAATACAAGCCCTAGAAACTGAGAAGAAAGAAAATAGATGTTGTATCTGCCTTAGATATCAACCTCGAGGGTAGTACCTCTATGTCTAATCTTGAAGAAAATGATACTGACTGCTTCTATCATAGCTAGCTCCAACATGTCCCGAACCTCCGAAGTCTCCCTCACAGCTTCATTAGTCTACACTAGACACACATGTGTGGGTGGAGCATGCGAAGAAGTGAGTATAACAACTCAGTATGGGGCACTGAGACCCCTAATGGTCTCTCAGTAATCAGAAAAGGAAAACATCACAAGAAATACCACAAATATAACATCATAAGCATGATCTAAATCATGAAGCACAAAACAAAAGAAAAATCTCAATCTAATGGTATAACTTCACAGTTACTGGGATAGGGATGACTCATCATAACGCAGTATCATCCTATATGTAATTACTCTACTTGTGACCTATATAGGTCACTATAGGATAACCTGTATTGGTCTCCATATGCTGACCCATATTGGTCACTGGTTCAAACCCGTATTGGTTGATGGTTCTTACCCGTATTGGTCAATGGATTTTGACCCGTATTGGTCGCTGGTGTTAACGCTTGTTGGTCACTATTGCTAACTTGTATTGCTCACTAGTACCGATGTAGGGATTATTAGTCATACAACTAGATCATCACACTATGGAGTTTTAGATGTTGACCTGTATTGGTCTCTCATCTTCTTCATGTCACAACCAACCACTATATTCCCACACGAAGAATGCTTGATCTCCCGAAGACTCTACTCCACAATCCATCGGTTATATTTAAACTAGTATGATCTACCACAATATTTATACTGAAGGTACTACCCCGTAATAGTGGTCCCAAGGCGACAGACGACGTTTCTATCCGACACCCGGTCTATGTGATATGGGAACTTTTTTAAAAAGGGATTTGATGGATTCAAGTACGATCTAACTTAGTTAGCATATAAAACTCAATATAAACACACATAGAGTTTCTACAAAGGACTTCCTTGTCACAAGGGTCTTAATGTCATAGAAGATATGCTGATCAGATGCCCAATCAGTTAGTTACACCCCATTCCATGAAACTGGGGTGATCGCACCTCGGTCTAGCCCGGATCAGTCATTCTATGAAGAATATGCCAAAGGTACTCATTCCTAAAATATGTCCCAACACCACTGATGGATTTTCATACTGACATTCGGTTTGTCAGTTATGAGTGTTTTTTTATTTGGGGGCGGCTTGGGTCTGGGCCCGGACCAACTCCCTCGAGCTAGCCTAATGCAACAGATATTGTGGTCTACCTGACCCTTCCCTAGTCTGTCCCATTAATGGTTGGCCCAGTTCAATAGGTCTGACCCATCATGGTCAGTCTAGCTTGTTTGCGGTCCCTGGTTGTGGTTGTCTTGGCCCGCCAGCTAGGGACCGGCCCGCCAGCTGCGGATCGGGTTCGTGGGTTTGTCCCTGCCCGCTGGACTGGTCCGGCCCGTGTCCGGCCACGTCCACCAAATGGTGGAATTTTTATCAAGCTATCCTTGTGGATTCAAGGCCATTTAGTTCCTCCAGTGGGGTGATGTCGCGTAGGGTAAAAAGATCGGCCTTGCGGCTGACTTGTCTACAACCAACATAGTAGTACGCAGGGCCGGGCCACCCCCTCATGACGTGGTAGCTGCCACCGACGGTGCTTTCAAGAGTCGCCCCTATCCCATGTGTCTTGATTGGGCCAGCTTCCATTGGCCACAATTCCATGCGATGACACTCTACCTCCCCACCGCCCGTAGTCGGTTTTCGCGGGCCTCCTCAGGCCAGGGCTGGATTCCGTAGGCACGGCACGCCATCGGTTCTTTTCATGGGCCACCAGACATGCTCCAGTTGTTAATTCATTTTTTTTTCTACACATACAGGACTACTAGATTGTCGACGTCATAATATGACACTCGGTCTAACATTTCCATCAAAATTAAAGAAGTTCTTCCTTGAAAAATGAAATATGAGTGAAGCGATGAAGGGTATGGTCCTTGATCATTCGGCCCACACATTTCACATAATATGATAACAAGAAGGAGAATATTTATTTAATATTAAAGATTAAATAAACTCATTTCCATAATCTCAAACGAATACCAAACATAGAACCCATTCCTCTTGATATGTTGGAGGTGTCATTGTTGCGATGGGAGGATCATCCACGTTGGATTGATTTGTCGGCTTTCGTCGATACCATATCGTTGTCGTCAAAGAATTCTTCTTCCATTGGTGGATATTTCCGTAGAACTCTGCCATAGTTTCCCCACTTGAAGAACTCATGCCAAAACCCCACACTGAGTTTTATTTAAATTGCAGGGGGGAATGGTGAGTAACTCATTGATGAATTAATGAGGTTTATTAAATGAATTAATGAACTTAGTTTAATTTACTATGGCCGAGTTATGAAGTTGACAAGTCAAGAAATTAAATAGCTTGACAAGTCACCGATATTTCCACCTCCGCTCTTCCTTTGGAGAAAAAGAATATAAAATAACAATTACATGCCATTTTATTATTCTTTATAATGTCCAAAAACATTCTTTTTATCCCGAACAACTGTTCTTATAGTGAAGATTCCCTTAAGAAAATCCCTATGTTATGGATTCAATAGTTCCTTTAGATTATTAATCCATGTACCAGTTCAAAGGATAGAAAATTCCACCATCGCATTTACTATATGTACCATAAATAATTTCAGAAATTCATTCCATGAACACTAGGCCTTGGAATCATGGACTGTAAATTTTCACTGACTCATAAAAATTCCAAATAATTTTAAAAAAATATTACAAGGAATTTTCATGGCATTATAATTCTATATCATGCTATGGGAAAAGACATAGAGAGGCTTCCTCTGCCTCTAGAGTTGAGTATGGTCATCAGAGTTTAGACAATTTTGTTTGATGTTTGTCAGGGATGCAGACGAAAGATGATATTGCATCAATCCCCTGGGGATCTCGTATTGCTAAAGTTTCAACCATATGATTCCATTCCCAACATTGAATTATTAGTTTTCATAAGAAAAATTATCAGCAACTTTCAGCTATAATTATTTTTTCATGTAGATAGTTGGTCTGTGGAGTTTGTTAGTGATAGAAGCTGTAAGGTGGAAACTTTTCATGCAGAGACTCTTATCTACTTACTGTATGAGAGGCCGGGGTAATCAGTAGATGTTAAAATGGTGGATGATCCCATAGTTTTTTGGGAGTTTTAGGATGTTTTTCTAGAGGATTTTGTGACAGTAACCCCTCGACGTTCCATTGAGTTTAGGATAAAATTGTATCCCAACACTTCTCTAATTTCAATGAATCCTTATCCAATATAAACTTCTGAGTTGATATAGTTGAGAATGAAAATATACGATCTGATGTATAAGGGTTTTATTGAGCCCATTGTGTTGTTGTTGGGTACTTCGGTGTTGTTTGTAATGAATTCAGGTGGTGGTCTGAGTTTGTGCATACACAATAAGAAGATTAATAAAGTTCCAATGATGAATGGTTATCCCCTTCTAAGGATAAATAGTCTTTTCGAACAACTAAGAGGGTAGATCTAGTTTCCTAAGATCAGTCAGTGGTTAGTATATCACCAGTTGAGCATGATGGAGAGTGATATCCTCAATACAACTATAAAAGGATGGTATAGGCGCATCAAGTTCGTAGTGATGTCATTCATTGTTATTAACTCACCATTTATGTTTATGGAGATTAAAAACATTATATTTCATGAGTTTCTGGAAAAAAAATTCATCATATTAATCAATGAAATATTTGCCTACACAATGTTTAGAGGAGGAGAAAGTTGAGCATCTCAGAATTTTTTTATGGATTCTTCGATGCCACTGAATCTAACAAAAGTTGTCCAAGTAAAATTTTTGGACATGCGAGTTGAATGTACAAGGGAATTTTATTTCTAAGTAGGGTCTGGAAGATGACTTGTTGATGGTTGATGCAATTTTTTCATGGAACCCATTAATGAATGTGGTAGTGGATTGTTGTTTTATGGGTCTTGTGAGCTATTATTGGCTGCTTGTACCCAATTTATATCGAGTTATTGCTTCATTGAAATATCTGACTAAAAAATACAAGCCTTTTTTATGGAGTGAATAGTTCTAGGTGGCATTCAGTTTTCTGATGGTGAAATTGTTTAGTGCTCTAGTGGTCTACTTTCCTGATGAATGGGTAATGTTTGATGTATTTTGTGACACATCCCTTCTAGGATTGGGATGTATGCTGATTCAATATTAGTGAGTGACCTCTTATATGATTAGGAATCTACATACCCATGATTGTATTTATTCCACCCATGATCTAGAGTTATTGGTAGTTGTTTTTGTGATGAATTTGTGGTGTAATTACTTCATTAAAAGCAGTTTTTAGTCATCTCAAATCACAAGAGTTTGAGATATACATGTTACCAGTGAGATACGAATATGAAACAATATAGGTAGACAATGTTTCATCAAGAATATGATTTCAATATCTCATAGACCTTTGGAAAATGGAATTTCATGGATGATGCTTTGACAAGGATCTCATGTAATTTTGTTGTTCGTGAATATATGGATTCTTGGAAGGCAGTAGAGGAGTTGGCAGCCTTGAAATTATATGTATAGGTGGAAAGTGGGAGATGTAGTTTGATATAGATGATTTTGAATTTTTTTATAATGCATTAGGTGGAGGTGTTTTGGAGGGGAGACTCAAATGTATAGGTGAGGCACGATCACGTTGACCATGGTAATGATGAGTATGGGTGGTCGGACGATGGACAAAATAAGATGTGGTTATGTGGAAGGTAGTTTTTTCTAGTGTTGAGCCATGTGGGAGTCCTATATTAGTTTCATAGATCACCCTTAGAGGTTCACATAAGAGTTTCCATGAATTAAAATTTCATCAGTATTCTTTTTTGGAGGCCCAGGATGAAATTTTCAATGGTAGATTTTTTAGTAAAATACTTAGTCTGCCAATAAGTGAACCCTATGATACATGTTTATAGTGGTTTGTTTTAGCTGTTATATGTCCTCGAGTGGAAGTGGAATGGAATATAAATGGATTTAGTCACTAGGTTTCTGAGAGATCATTGGGGGTATGATGATATTTGGGAAGTAGTGGATTAGCTGATGGAATTTGCTCACTTTATAAAGATTAAGGATTTGGGCATAGTGGATGCCTTGTAAAAGAGGTATGTACATAATTTTGTGAGAATATATGTAATCCACATATATATTTTCATAGATTTTGTTACATTTTTTACCACAAAATTATATAGTGGATTGAAACATGTGTTTGGCACTCAGTTTCATCTTATCACTATCCTCCACCCTCATAAAGATTGGAATATAGAGTAGACTATCCAGAATCTATAAGATAGGGTTCTTGAATGAATCACAAACATTGGATGATCTCGGGTATGGCAATTAACCTTGGTGGAGTTTTCATATATTAACAACTATAACTCTTTCATTAGGATGGATCCATTTGAATCTTTGTATGGAATATGTCATTGTTCTAGTTTTGGTTGGACAGATGTTAGGGAGACAACTATTATTGGACCTGATGTGGTGGAGAGCATGATATAAAAGGTTTATCTTGTTCATTAGAGGATTAATGAAGTGTAGGAACATAATATGTATTATTCCAATCATAGGAATACTACCTTATAAATAGTGGTTGGGGAACATGTGTTCTTGAGGGTATCCCCTCAATGTTGGATGAAGAGGATTGGTAGGGGAAAGGCTTTCTCCCATGTTTTTCAGACCCTAGGAGGTGTTGGGTTGAGTAGCAGAGTTGGAATAATAGTTTATTTTGTCACCACAATTGGAGATGATCCACGATGACTTTCACATCTCTCAAATACACTAGTATCTTCATGATGACACCAATATCATTGACTAGGGAGAGTTGGATATCGAAGATGACATGACCTATGTGGGGCTTCCATTAGATACACATGATCATCAAGAGATTGAATTACATGGGTGGAAAATTCTTCTTTTTCATCTATTGTGGATGCTTGGTGGCCTGAGGAAGGGTAAAGAGAAGAGATAAGTGAATATGTGTGTCCAGTACAATGAGTTGTTTGGAGTTTTTCTAAGTTATTTTTTCCGTGCGATGTAATGTTAAAAACATGTGGTTATGATATGAGTTGTTTCCCTATTCTATAATGTGTGATAAGGTCCTGGAACATGAAGAGGGTAGGATATAATTCCTAATCATTAAAATTTCATTGTGATGTGTTTTAACCCATGAGGTCGAGTTTCTGTAACTCAAATAGTATCGTATCTTGATATGGATGATGGAATTCCCTAGTTCACATGCCTAGAAAGTGCAGTAGTTGTGTTTCTATGATGAGCCTATTGTTGATTAGGTTTTCTTATGTTAGAGGAGGTGTTCTTGGATAAAGAAGTTTCCTATCTATATTTTGAACAATATAGGATGGTTTATTATTTAAATTTTAGGTTTTTGGTTGTTTTTGGGGTTTCATGTGTAGCGTTATCCTCATGACATATCTTGCATGGTGGTTGTTCAGACCCCACATTTGTCTAGGGATTTTTTTGCATTATTGATGGAAGAAATAGTTTGATAGGTATCTAATATAATGCACCAGAATAGTACGGTCCATTACGTTGTTAAATTATAGTTGATGAAGATTTATGGGAGGTCAAGGTGACTTATTTCAAAAAAATCAAATATTTTTTTTGAGGTTCCCTAAAGGCAGGTCACAAAGGTGTCATGCACTGGGGGCTCAAGATGGTGAGTAAGAATGGTGGGTCAGGACTAGTGATTTAGAATCGTGATTCACAATGGTAGCACGTAATGGTGACTTTCACCAGTTTCTTATCCAACAATGTTTTATTTCCAATTATTTTCTATTTTTCTATTTTTTTTCTTGTTTCCTATAGCTTCACACCATTGACACTTTATTTGATGTAAAATAAGTTTAATACAACATTTATGTGGTTTTGAACAGTTTTCATTGGAAATAACTCATATCATTAAATCCATATGAGTCTTGGGGTATTTATTTTCTCAAAATGCATTGTTTTATTGAGTTCCAACTTTAATTGAAATTCAAAAAAAAATTCTATTCCGTGCTTCTCAAATCTAATCCATATAAGATGGAGGCCTTACCTTTTTTTGTTCCTCCGATAATTTGGTACGAGTTACCTGGAATCTTTCTTCCCTGAGTAGTCATTCATTTTCATTGCACCAGATGGTCTGGATTTTCCTACAATCACAACCCCTACATTGGCAAAATAAAGAATGGATAATTGCTTTATCTTTGATTAGGTTTTCCTTTGTATCAATTTTATTTGTGCATCGGGTTGGGTGAGTGTATCAATGTTTCTTGAGAACATAGTTGAATTCAAATTAACAATAATAATTAAAATAGCTTTGATCAATATACCGAGCTTGGTAAAATTTTAATATGATCATATTGTTTAATTCATAATTTGATCAATGATGTGAATTTTATTGGATATATTACTATAGAGAATCATGGTCATTTGGGGGATTTTTTTTGAGTAGTAAATTGTTTCAAGTTTCATGTTTTACATTTCATGTTGAACCACTCTTATGAAAAATATATTAACCACGTAAATTAGACTAAAATAAATGGATTCACTAGGATAAAATTATTTATGTGGTAACACCATATGTTTAAAATTAGAATTAAAGAAAAGATAAATTATTATATATGAATATTTGTTTTATGGTTTATGTGCTGGTATAGTTTATATCACTGTTATATGTTCTGGGGTACTTCAGAAGGCATAATGAAATGGATCATTGAGTGATTGATTGATTGTGGAATAGATGGGTGTGGTTACGTAGCAGAGATGCCAAATGTTTTTGTGATGGGTGTATGGTAGTTTCGATGATATGTGTTGATTGGTGTGGTTGTGATTTTGGGGTTTTTAGTCTGGAGAAGATTGATTGGGCCGAATGACATTGAAGAATGATTATGATATTGGTTCATTATTGATAATTTGTGGAATGTTTTCCCATATCTTAGGACCAGTATGTTATTCTATGAATGGGTTTTAAGAAGAGAGGAATGTGATGTGTAATAATTTACCATGGTTCTTCTTACATTATGTGACATTGTGTGTATGTCTTATTATGTGTTGGGACTAGTAGATTCTTATGTTGTAATGGGTTGAACAAATTAATTTAATAATAATGTATGGAAGAGTTTGGGATAGTCTGGACAATGAAATAGAAGAAATATATATATAATAGAATGAATAGGTCTTATGCATGGCATAAGTGGGAACCCACATTAGTTATTAGTCTCCTCACCTTCTAAAACTTGTTTTTGTGTGTTGTTGTGATATTGAGTTGTAGCACTGAGGGTGGTAGTGTTATAAGTTGGATGGAATTTGTAATCCATTAATATGGGCATGAGTGTTTGGAATAATATATACATATAAATGTATTTCATTTTTTATTTATATATGCACCCACCATTGTTGAGAACTTTATGCCAAACAGCTGCATCATCATGAGGGAGGATGTCTTTCCCAAATAGCCTAGTGGGAGGATAGATGACCGACTGCCTACTACTCATTGCTCCATATTCTAGGCAGCAGTACCACAAGATTCATTGGAAAGGTTGTGGTTTGTGAGGCCCATGTGAGTGTTGGTGAATTGTTATTTCCCTGGTGTCATCAGTATGAGATGTGATGTGCTTTCAAAGGTGTTTCTAGGATATGATGTGGTATGAAGGCAAGCTGTGAGTGGGTGGGATATGATGAGCTTCGTTTTCATAGGTGAAAGGACTAGCTGTGAGGCCTTGGTGTGAGTCAGAAGGATGTGATGATCTTGGTTTACTGAGATGACAATATTATATATGAGGCACATGTGTGTATGGGCAGGTTGTGATGTGGTACATTCTGAAGATATGGGATCATGATGATGTTTACCATTAGGAAAAAGTGGAAAAACTAGTGGGAAGTGGTGTGGGGTACCCAAATCATCAATGTTATTTCTATTCTACATTAGTTGACATGCGTTAATTAGTGAGTTTTCATTAGTGAGGGTGGGATGACTAGTATACCTTGTTAGGTGGTTTTCTGTTCTTTTTTTCATACAGTGTATTAGTATGCTTCTTCAACTTGTGGATGAGAGACTTTTGGTTTTTATACTATTTATACTTGTATTATCACCCTATGTTTGTAAATATGTTTTTATGTTTCCAGGAGGATTACGTGGACTGTGTTGGTCTTTCTTATCTCAGACATTGGGACATTTTTTCAGGTTGATTCGTATCCTCATTTTGGTATTTACATTGGAGTTTCATTATGTTAGCATCACTTGTAATGTTAAACAAACTTATGGGATGGATTTTTGATTTCTTGTATATATATAACATGGATTACTTTTTTACTGACCATATTATCTCACTATCATGTTTCTTCAAAAGGTAAATTCCTCAATTTTTTGTGACATTGTATACGCTTGGTGTTGTTCGCCACCCCTAGGTCTACTAAATGTAGGGAATTGGGGTAATTATCTCCCATTATTAAATTTATTTCCTATAAGGGGAATATTTGGAGGGATGGATTCATAAAAAATCATTTTTTATCAATTTTATAGAAAAACATTAAGAACTAGTTGAAAATAATGTAGTTAATTTTCTAAGAAAACTATTTTTCTATATACATATACAATTTTATCACAATAAATTAAACAAAAAACTTTTAATGAATATTATAAATAAAACTGATATATAATATATTTCATAAATATTTTTGATACCCATCCAATATATTGATATGTATAAATATATCTAAATCTATTTTTGGGAGTAAAAAGAATTATTTTTCTAAAAGGTAATTTTAGTACATTTTAATAGTAAACATATTTTCTATATAATTAAGGATAGTTTTATAAATTTTTTAAAAGAATAAGTTTAATTATTGAATGTTGGACTAAAAAATTAACATTGGGTGAATTAATGGTACTTTTCATAGATTTTTAATATGTTGACGAATAGTTAAAAAACACTGAATTTCAATTGGAAATTGATTCTTCAAATAATTTATTTAAATAGTTGAATTATATTTTATTTTGGCTTAAATGAAAAATTATTTTCAATGTAAAATCATAAATCTAATATAGGTCTTTGGAATCAATTTTACACTGAAATTAAATAAAAAAACATTAATCTTTCTAAAAATTTCTCTTTAAAATTCCAATGTCTCGTCCCGTCTGTGGGATAAATTTTCATTAATTTTTTCCCAAATCTATGATAATAATTTAAAAAAATGAATTCCATATGTGCATTAAATATAACTTTTAATTTTTTATAATTTTGACCTATTTGTTTACCAAAAATATTAATCATTAGAATTAAAATAAATAACGGTCATTGATTTAAAAACCAGTTTACCATCTAGTTAAACATTATGATAAAGTGGAAATTACCCTATAAATATGTCAAACATCCATTTTATGGGAATATTTAGACCATATAATACATTTTCTCAAAAATCTCCAATTTACATAAAAAATACACCCTTTTTATAATATATTACTCACATTGCTAATAAATCAATCCTAGGAAGCCATTTGGTATAAACCAAAAAGAAAAAAATTAATGTAGAGGTAACATCCTTAAATACGAAATTTGTTTTTATTTCTATATCCAGCCCTAAAATTCTTCATATTACAAGATTATATAATAACATAGGTATACTAAATATACATATATGTGTTTATTTTAATTTTTTTTTACCTAAACTCACACACACTTCCATTAAATGGGATACACAATCACCATTCATGTGTATGGAAGACTACCGCATTGTGATCTGATGTCTCTCATTCTTTCGTTTCCACATTCAATGTCTAGAAATAGTTACATAATTTATTTTTTATATTATATATATTTTTTTATGTTTTTATTTTCATTTTGTTGTTAAATTAATCATAAATTCTTTTATTCAATATTTTGTAAATATGATAACTCTGTTTGTGGATGTGTGCACTACCACCTCCTCCCAATGAGGTTATTCTGTCACACGTTAAATAGATTGTATTAAGTAAGTATTATGTGATTTTATATGATATTTGTGACATATTAATGATACTATAATTTATATATATTTTTGTGTGTGTGTGTTTGTGTAATTTACTTTCGTTCTTTGAATACGATAAGAAAAGTGAAACAACATTAATGTATTCATACACCCTAACATCTCCCTGAACAGTGTCTTCCATTTCATAATTATTTCTTTTTTAGAAAATAAAAAATACATATATTATAAATTTATATTTCATTTATACAATTTTTACATTCCTTTAATATGTAAATCATGATCTGATTAAGAGGATCAATAATAAAAATTCAAAACATATATGAAAAATAAATCAGATATGACCTAAACATAACATTACCATGGAGTTTCTAATAAATAGAAAATATTAACTAATAAATAATTAATATATGTTATTAGATATAAAAATATTTTTATTTTTATAATTTTAAATAAACATTTATTTATAAAACATGTTTATTTAATATTTACAAATAAATTTGAGACTTAAGGTAAGGGATTTCTCATCTCACTATTATTTATATATTACATATGCCTTATTCACCACTCATTATATTATATGTCGTACAAACTATACATGAGTTTTTTTATAACGATTAGACATAAATTTATCTTTATTGACATATACATTTTATGATACTTCATTCATGGGGTATATTGTTATAAATTTACCTACTTGGTAAGGTAATTTTGTTTCAATTTTCTTTCTTTGAGATACATACCAGGTTACACTCATATATTTTTAAATGGGGTGTATATCCTATACATTGAAATGTTATATCATTAATAGAATTTCTTTAATGATATTTAAATTTACATGTAATCTTATTATTTCATGGGATTTTGATTTAATGTTAACAATGTTGTAAGATTTTATCAATAAAATATCATTGTTTGTTGATATTGTTTTTGATTATGATCCCACTAGTGAAATATCATAATCCAAATCTTAAAAATCATATTAATTTTCCATTCATATATTAATTCATATTATTTCAATGTTATCGTAACATTTTTTCACCCTTTTTACATATGATATCTAAGAAACTATCTTTATGAAATTATGTCTTTATGTCCATTTTTGGTAAGAAAGTTGTGTTCATTTATATTTTTTTTAAAATTCAAATTTATTTTAATATAAACCTATGATTTTCAAATGGTAATATTTTTCATGTTTTAGCTTTAAAGATATTCTTTTTAAAGGAATATACTTTTTTATTTATAAAAAAAATAACATTTCATAACTTTTTAAGGTGGAAATGAAATTTAGAAATGTATGGAATTAATCTCCATAATGAAATTAATTTCCTTGAATGTTGCTTTGAATTATTTCATGATTATTTCTAAACAAAACGTTTTTTGAATGTTTTGAAAATTTTCTTGCTCTAATGTTGTTCTCAAAGAAAATGTTTTTAAAAAAAATCATGTTTAAAAAAGTGTTTTAATTTTTTTCAATGCTTTAATTAATGGTTTTAAAAAGTATGTTTTAAAAGAAAATGATTAAATAATATCAATATTTCATTATATGTTTTGAAATTCATTTTCTAGAACAAGGTTTTCTAAATGGAATTTTTCTTTAATTTTATGTTTTCAAATGAATGTAAAATAAATAAAATTTCAAAAAAAATTCATTCTTCAGTTATAAGTTTTGAAATCCTTTTTTGAAGAAATAGAATTTCAAAATTTTAATTTTTTTGAAAATAATTTTTCAAAGTGTAAAAGTTATATTCTAGAAGATTTTTTTGAAAGAAATTGTAAATATTCAATTACAAGAATCATTTTTTGAAATATTTTTACGAACTGTATTTTAAAATAAGAGTATATTTCCTTATGAAATTTTTCATATGATATTTCAAATTTTTTTATCATATAAGATGATATGCCCTGTTATAGTATATGATTTATTGGGGATATGATCCAATAATACCATTTATATTCTTTCTTGAATGGTTTTTGTTTTTATTGAATGTTTTTTATGAAAACCAATTTTCTTCATCATGTTATATGATATAAAAATATTTTTCCTTTCATGGGTTATGGAATGATGAAATGATTATGAGATATATATATATTCCATAGGTAATGATATGAATTAATTTTACTGATTAAAATTAATTTCAAGGGTTATGATAATATATTTATGAAACCCATTGATTTTTATGGGTTATGATGTGATGAAATTTTTATTATCTTGATGCAATTGTATGTATGATTTTATTAGGTGTTGGGTGGTACCTATATCTCCCTTAATTGAATTTTTTAAAGATTTATATCTCATGATATAATGATGGGAATCATGTCTACAAGTGTGATCCACTATGAATATGGGGAATCCTGATCCACTATGGGAATATAGGGAAACATGATTCACTATGGGAAAATAGCGAAACCTGATCCACTATGGAAATATAAAGAGACTAGAAAAACTATTAGAAAATGGGGAAACCCTGTTATCTATGATAATATGGGGTAACCTGAATGTAAGAACCTAGTTCATCGTTTTCAGGTATGTCTTTCCTTTTCCTGGAGTTTTTTGAGAAAAGAAGAGCTTCTGTAAATTTTTTAAGTACACATTGTGTACTTTATGAGTACACGGTGTGTACTCCTATGTCACTTGAGGACGTGTGCAGGCCGGGTGATGGCCGTGTCTGGGCCACACACATGGTGTGAAGGGGTGATGTGGAGGATACTTAATGTAGAGTGTAGAAAGGTCGAGTACACGCCGTGTACCCCAGACGTACATGCTGTTTTTTTTTTTCATTAAACAAACAAGGGTCGTGTCTAATCGACAAAACTGTATTATTATCCAGCTCTTTCGACCAAGAGGGACACGTATGACCGTGGATCTTATCTGAGCCCCCGATCCTCCATCCACTCTCCTAATCAACCTTCGTCTATTGCGTTGGAACCACATCGGTGGGTTCTTCCTTCTCATAGAGCACTGTTTTCCAATTCCACCTCTTTTTCATGTTATTGTGGGTTGAACATTTTGTGCAATTTTATAGATATATTTCATTATAAGGAGAATAGAAACTCATAGTCACATTATATTGATATCCTTGCATCGATTTAGGTAGATTGTGAATTACTGTTTGATGTCTTTCAGTTTTATGTGCAAATTCCTCCAATATCCATGAACAAGGTATTGTGTGTTTACCAATTTTCCCCAGTTGTTTTTCCTACATTTCTTGAATTATTTTTTAGAATAAATTGATCATTATTAAGTATAATTGTTGTGCTTGGATGTTTTCCCATGCCGTGTCCTATTTACGACCTTTTGGTCTTGATAGCATTGGGCCGCTATTCCTGTTTCAATGCCTTGTGGCCATAGGATGGAACGCTTTTTTGACATGCTTGTTATGCTCTAGACTTTGGTTATTCAAGTAGCTCTATAGGTGTACTTTGGCCTTATATAATTACTCTAAACTGACTGGAATGGGACCGTGAGAGCCCGGTGCTATGGACTATATGGGATAGACCGAGTGAGCTTCCCCGATAGTCTTGGACATTATAGACTATAAGAGGGTAGACCGAGTGAGCTTCCACAGAGAGTCTTGGACATTATAGGCTATCTTGGATAGATCGAGTGAGCTACCTAGAGAGCTTTTTGATATTATATACTACAGGAGGGTATACCGAGTGAGATTCCTCAGAGTGTCTTTACTTTTTTGAGTTTTTTAAAACCTTCCCAGGCTAGAGGAATTGACCGAGTGAGCTTCCTTAGAGAGTATGTGGTATTCCTGAAACTATAGGAGGATTGAACGAGTGAGCTACCTCAGAGAGTCTCTAGACCTTGGTGCCAAGAGGGTTAGACCTCGTGATCTTCCATAGAAAGTCCTTGAAAACCCTAGACTATAAGGGGAATTGACCAAGTGATCTTTCCCAAAAAGTATTATAAATTCATATGACCAAACTAGAGGAGTTTGGGTGAGTGTACTACATATAGGGTTGTGGTAATTCTTGGATAAGACCAGAGGGGATGGATTCAAGTACTTCCTATAGGGTTCCATATTTTTGTTAGTCGTTTTCTTCACCGTTTCCTATTGTTCTGGGGATTGATTACTATTGTATATCACCCTGCTTTAATGCTTACTAGTTACTGCCTGTTGTTTACTATCTACTATTACTGTTTACTGCACTATTACCTTCCATATACTCACTGACTGTTAGGAACAACTCTTTGGGTGGTTGCATACTGGGATTTAGTCTCACACCATGTTTGGGTCTTTCTTTTGGGCCCAAACAGACTATGTTGTTGCAGGTATAAACAAGGTAAAGATCCCTTCGACTTCTGGTACTTGACTGCATGGACAAGAGAGCATGGGACCAAGCCTAGGCTTGAGATTCTGAGGAGCTGTTTACTTTTTCTTTTGTACTTGTTTTGTAACTACTTGTATTCAAGAATTGTGACCTATTTTCCTATTTTCCTAGATATGTATCTTGCATCATTTCTTATACACATATTTGCTCCGGTTGTTTGTTGATTTAGTCTTCAACTATTTATTATTATTGGTTATTTAAAGCTTCCATTATTTCATGTTTATTTATTTCCATTGTTTACTCATCCAATGAGGGCATGGTTCCCCCAATATCACACCCAAGGCCCTCGCTACTGGTCAGTAGAATCTGGAGTTTGGGGAAACGAGCTTGAGGTCATGTGACCAACCGGGCACGAGGCGCCTCTGGGTGGCTTCTGGAACCATGATATTACAAAGGGGTATTAGAGGATATATATTATCATGACTTACTGTTTTGAGCCTTTAGATAGGTATTGGAAGGATTTGGTACTTGGTAATAAGTTGTTCCCATGAGTAGCTAACCAGTGTACAGGGAAAAGCCATACTACCTCGTTTATTGCAGTTTTTCTAGTTTGGAGATTTTACGGTTGATATGATTTCACCAAGAGTGATTCACATTCCTTGTGTTGTTATTGTTTTTGCTATTGTGGTTCTATTTCTGTCACAACCTAATGAGATGATGGTATTCCATCTCAGGAATTATATAGGAACTTGTTAGAAACCACATTCCTTGCGTTCTTGCCATGCCATCAAGGGTGCATTAGTGATTGGATGTTGATGTGATAAATGTTGTGTATATTGTTCATGTTGTTGTGAAAGAAGCCTGATAGAATCCCTACTATTTGGTATATAAATTTTTTGTGTTGTACCTTTCTAAAATGAACACCAAAAATTGGTTCTTGAGGTGTTATGGGCCATCTTTAGTAGGAAGTTGGTGGATCGTTGACCTTTTTTTCCTTAATAATGGCTATATTGGAATCCAAGCATTGAATCGTGGGGAGTATGGGCCATCACGTATTAGAATTTGGCACCTTCATGATATGTTTCCTACGTTTTCTAGGCTTTGGTGCAGTTTCTGAGCTACTGCCCAGAAAAAACCAGAATACACGGCGTGTACATTGTGACTACATGCCGTGTAGTTTCAGACCGTTTCACTGACTGTGTGAGCAGGAACACAGTTTTGTGAAAATGTATTTTGGAACCCACCGTGTACGTTAGGTACATGCCATGTAGTATATAGACTTGTACCCGGCCATGTCACTAACAACACGAGTTGAGGAAGCTCGAGTAGAACACAATGTGTTGGTAATGAACATGTTGTGTAGTCTTGTTCCAGGTGCCCGGTCATGTCACAAACAACATGGGTCAGTGTAATCATCTCCTATATATGCCGTGATTGTTCGGAACACGCCGTGTAAGAGTCAGCCGTGTAGTCGGCCATGTAACTAACAACACAAGTCACCGAAACCTCGTATAGTACACGTCGTGTCCTTAGTGAACACGCCATTTTGTCCAGGGTTATGAGGACAGTTAGGGTTAGCCATGTAAAGAGACTCGGGAAGGGGAATATAGTTCATGTACACTTCGTGTGTGGGGACAACACGCTGTTTAGTTTGGGGTGTTACAAGAACAGAGGTGGTGGGAGTACATGCCCATGTGTATGGTTTAAGTGAACAAACCGTGTTGTTTTTATACACGCTTTGTAGTTGTGTTTTGTAAACGTGATTTTTTCTTTCTCCTGTTCAATTTTTTTACTCTTGTGTTCTCTGTAATTGATAATACTGATCTAAGGTGTTCTTTTGATCTTTCAGAGCAATGCCTCTGAGCCAACCTTCGGTTGTACTTCAGTTTCTAGATGGTGATCATACATCGGATATGGCCGACCAGGGACCTTCTTTAGATCCTCCTCCTGTGCCAGCCTTGGCACCAGTTGTTATACCCATCGCAGGAGTCGATGCGTAGTTCAGGGAGGACTTCATGAGGATGATGTAAACTTTTCAGGGAGTGCCACCTTCTGCACTGTTGATGGCCGAATTGACATGGGTATTTCAGCAGTAGCATCCTCCTACTTTCTCAGGGGATGGAGGACCCCAGGTAGAAGATTTGTGGATAGAGGCCACACTAATGATATTTGAGCATCTATAGAAACCCCTAGAGAATAGGGTAAAGCTGGCCACCTATATGCTCTAAGACACCACCAAGAGGTGGTGGGAGGTGATCGCACAGTCAGGAATCCAGCAGAGTATGACTTGGGATGAGTTTCGGAAAACCTTCTATGATTACTTTTACCCAGAGACCATGAGGGCCGACCGATCCCAGGATTTTATTAGTCTACAACAGGGTACTCTTTCTGTTATAGAGTACTCATCCTGCATTACCGAGCTGTATCATTTCACGCCGATTCCATCAAGAGATGAGTTGTTCCTTTCTAGGGAGTTTGAGGATGGTCTCATGAAGGATATCCATTCTAAGATGAATATCATCAGGTTGACTTCGATATACTCTATCGTCAACTAGGAGCTGATCATCGAGAACAATATGAGAGATTATGGAGCAGTGAGTCAGGGTGGCTCGACATCCAGAGCTGGTGTTCCTCCAACGGATTGTAGGAAGCATCGTATAGAGTCTTCTTCGGTAGATCAGAGTAGGCGGGATGTATATTATGGCAGCCAGGTGGTATGCTACCAGTGCGGTAGGGGTGGGCATAATAGGCCCCATAGATAGAGTGACTCGATGGAGTGCTGATTGTGCGGCAAGATGGGCCAGCTTCAGCTCTTTTTTCAGATCTTCTCACCTTCAACTGGTGGTAGGGGTTCTACTATGACCCCGCGTTCAGAAGATGTTTCACCAGTTCCACACCAGTCTCAGAATTGGAGTTCTTCCGGCCATTCAGGCCGATTTGGAGGTCCCGGACATGGTGGTCAGTCACCAGGTTATCAGTGGTAGCAAAGTGGATCTGCACAGAGTTTTCATCTAGGGGTGTAGGGCTGTGGTGCAGGCCAGACATTCGCTGTGGATCAGACCTACCAGAAGCAGGATCTCGGCCCTCCTATAGTTTGAGGTACGGTCTTAGTAGACTCATTTTTATCTTCAACTCTTTTCAATAATAGTGTTTCACATAGCTTTATCTCTTTTGATGTTGTGGAGAGCCTTGTTCACTGTATCTTTCCATATGCTAACATGTTAACACTTGAAACATCATTGGGAATGAGAACATCTAGCGTACATCAGTGCAAGGAGTCCCCTATTGAGGTCGTAGAGTTTCATTTACTATGGTACCTCTATGTCCTAGAGATGACGGGCTATGACATCATTCTTGGAATGGACTTGGTAGTTCCCTTCCAGTCAGTCGTCGATTACTATCACCTCAGGGTTTGTTTTGTATTACCATAGGGAGGGTCTTTTCCCCATAGTGGTGAGTGGGATGTCAAGGTGGGTTGAGTTGGACCAGAGCATCATGGGATAAGAGAAGTTACAACCCAGATTTCTAGTCTTTATCTGGATGACCTAGGGACTTCATGGTTAGACTTTCCTCCAGTTGTGGATCGTTTCAGGGATTTCTTTCCAGATGACATTTCAGGTTTGCCTCCAGAGCGTGAGGTAGAATTCCCGATTGATCTCATACTATTGGCAGAACATTTGTCCATTCCTCCTTGTAGGATGGCTAAAACTGAGTTGCAAGAACTTAGGAAGTAGTTGGAGGAGTTGCAGGAAAAGGGATTCATCCGACCCAGTACTTCCCCTTGGGGTTTTCCTAACCTGTTTGCATAGAATGAAGACGACACCCTTCGACTTTGGGTGTATTATCAGAAGTTGAACCAGTTGACGGTCAAGAACCGATATCCCTTGCCAAGGATCGATGACAGTTTTCATCAGGTATTAGGGGACCAGGTGTTATTGATGATCTATTTGAGGTATGGTAATCATCAGTTGCACGTTAGACCATCATATATACCTCTTACAACCATTAGGAGCAAGTATGGTCTATACGAGTATACAGTCATGTCGTTCGGTCTCACGAACTCGCCAGGAGTTTTTATGGCACTGATGAGCCGAGTGTTCCCTCCATACATATATTCCTTTGTGGTGGTTTTCATGGATGACAACTTGGTGTAATCTCACACTCGACACGACCATGCCACACATTTTGAGATCATTCTGAGTACACTGAGAGAGCATCAGTTATATGCTATGATCTCGAAATTCCCCTTTGGGTTGGATGAAATTTACTTCTTGGGTCATTTCATCTTAGAGATATGAGTATCAGTGGACCTAGAGAATGTGAGAGCACTAGTTCCTTAGAGAAGCCTATGAATTTCATTGAGGTGCAGAGTTTTCTAGGGCTGGCTTGATAGTACAGGCATTTCACACAGGACTTTTCACGCCAAGAATCATCACCGACTGGTCTAACCAAGAAGGGGGAGAATTTTTTATGGTTATATTCTTGTGAGTCGGCCTTTTAAATGATGAAGGGGTGGTTGACGTCATCACCAATACTGGTCATGTCAGAGCTGGGCAAGGGCTACACTATTTACTATGATGATTCAAGTATTGGTCTGGGAGCTCTGATTATGCAGGGAGATGGGGTCGTTGCTTACGGGTCTTGACAGTTGAGGCCAAACGACAGGAACTACCCGACGCATGATCTGGAGTTAGCAGCTGTTGTTCATGCCTTATGCTATTGGAGACACTACCTTCTGGGAGAGCACATTGTGGTTTTCACCGACCATAAGAGTCTCAAGTATATCATCACTTAGCATGATCTAAATCTGAGACAGTGTATGTGGGTCGATTATCTCTAGTATTTTGACTTCGAGCTCGCCTATACGTTGAGAAATGGAAATGTAGTGGCTGATGCTTTGAGCAAGAGAATTGAGATTCAGGCTGTTCAGGAGGCCAGTAGTGAGTGGCAGCTTATGGCTCTATTATCTGAGATTCACGACATACAGGGACAAACTTTTCTTTATACTGTGGATGTTACCTCTAATTTTCTTGATCGGGTGCGGAAGAGTAAACTATCAGATTCAGAGGGCTTAGTCCTGGGGGAGAGTGTGTCAGGAGAGGAACCTCTTCCTGGATAGATAGTGGGAGAGAATGAGATCTTTAATTTCCAGGGATGCGTATTGGATCTAGTAGACATACGCGAGGAGATGATACGGGATTTTCATTCCTTATTTTGGTCAGTTCATCCTAGTGTCACCATGATGTATCGTGATCTTCACCACCGGTACTAGTTAAAAGGTATGAAGAGAGATGTTGCTAGTTTTTTCATGAGATGTTCTACTTTTCAGCATGTGAAAGAAAATTATCAACGACTAGTAGGGATTTTACAGCAGTTACCCATTCCCGAGTGGAAGTGGAACGATGTCACGATGGTCTTCGTGACCTGGTTGTCCAGGTCACCTCGAGGGAGTGATGTTGTTTCAGTTGTTGTCGATAGGCTTACGAAGGTTCCTCACTTATTACCGATCAAGGAGACCTTAAGTGATGAGGAGTTGGGATGGTTGTGAATCCAATAGATTGTACGTCTACATGGAGTTCCACACTCCATTGTTTTATATAGGGATGCATGATTTACTTCTCGGTTCTAGAAAGGACATCAAAAGGATTTGGGTACAATGGTACTTTTGAGTACAAAATTACATCCCAAGACTGATGGACAGTCCGAGCATAGGATCCAGGTGCTTGAGGATATGATCCGAGCATTCATTCTATGCATTGGTTGTTCTTGAGATAATCATATAATTCATGTGGAGCTTACCTATAAAAACAGTTTTCAGTAGACTATTCAGATGGCACATTATGAGGCTTCATACAGTAGGCCATGCCGATCACCTTTATGCTGGCTGGAGGTAGGAGAGGCAGCTTTGCTGGGACCTCGTCTTGTTCAGGTCACCTCTGAGCAGATAGAGTTGTTTCGGAAGAGGATAGCGATATCACAGTCTCGACAATAGGCTTATACAGATCAGCGGAGATGACCTCTGCAGTTCAAGGTCGGGGATCAGGTCTTCCTTCGTGTCACACTGAGGCTGGGACACAAGAGGATTCAGAGACATGGTAAGATTTCACCACGATACGTCGGGATGCTTGAGGTGTTGGAGAGAGTTAGACCAGTTTCCTATCAGTTGCAGTTACATTGGAGGTATTGGGCCATGTACGACGTCTTCCACGTTTCTCAGCTGCGACGTTACTTTTCAGATCTGTCTCATGTCTTTCAACCTGAGGAGGTTGATCTCGAAGCGGATACATCATTTGAGTAGCATCCTATCTGGATTATGGATCACCATATGAAGGTTCTCCGAGGCATGTATGTTCCTCTAGTACGTGTGCTATGGCAGCACGAGTGAGTGCAGGACGAGACTTGGGAGAGGGAGTTCGATGTACGATCGTAGTGGCCGAAGCTATTCGGGGTTTCTTCTTCTATGCCTCGCTAGTTAAATTCAGGGACAAATTTCATTAAGGGGGGTGTTTGTTAGAACCCTGATCTTAATTTTCAGGAATGACTTTCCTTTTCCTATATTTTTTCAGAAAAAAGTAGTTTATGGGAATTTTTTAAGTACACACTGTGTACATCATGAGTACACGGTGTGTAATCCTATGCTGCTCAAGGCCAGGAGTTGGTCGTGTCTGGGCCACACACACAGTGTATAGGAGTGATGTGGCGGCCACATAAACTAGAGTATGGAAAGGCCGAGTATAGTCCGTATACCCCAAAAGTACACGGTGTGTATTTGTTTCATTAAACAGACCGAGGTTGTGACTAATCGACAGAACTGTCTTTTTCTTTAGCACCTTCAACCGAGAGGGACCCACACGGCCGTAGATCTTCTTCAAGCCCCCGAGCCTCTGTCTGCTCTCCGAATCAACCACAATCTATTGCGTTGGAACCTTAGCAGTGAGTTCTTCCATATCCTAGATCTTTGTTTTCCAATTCCTCCTCATTATCATGTAATAGTGAGTTGAACATTTTGTGTGTTTTCCTAGATCTATGCCATTCTAAGGAGAAAAAAGCCTCGTAGTCAAATTATATTGATCTCCTAGCATCGAGGTAGGTGGTTTGTGCCTTACCATTTTATGTCCTTGAGTTTTATGTACAAAATCCACCAAAACCTATGAACGGGGTATTGCGTGTTTACCATTTTCCCATGTTGTTTTTCCTTAATTTATTGAATGCTTATGTAGAGGAAATTGATCATGTTTAGTATAATTGTTGTGATTGGATGGTTTCCCATGACTTGTTCTGTTTACAATAGTTGTGTCTTGATAGCCTTTGGCCGCTATGCTTGTTTCCATGCCTTGTGACCATAGGATGGAACATTTTATTGGAAATTCTTGTTATGATGTAGACTTTGGTTATACAGGTAGCTCTATAGGTGTACTTTGGCCTTATCGCATTACTATGCACTAACTGGCATGGGACCGTGAGAGCCTGGTGCTATGGACTATACGGGACTGACTGGGTGAGCTTCCCATAGAGTCTTGGACATTATAGACTATACGAGGGTAGACCGAGTGAGCTTCCTCATAGTGTTTTTATCATTATAGGCTACTGGGGATAGACCGAGTGAGCTTGCCAGAGATATTTTGAATATTATAGACTACAGGAGGGTAGACTGAGTGAGCTTCCTCATAGAGTCTTTACTTGTTTGAATTTCTATAAAACATTCACAGGCTAGAGGAGGAATAGACCGAGTGAGCTTCCTCAGAGAGTATGTGGTATACCTGAGACTATAGGAGGATTGACCGAGTGAGATTCTTCATAGAGTCTCTAGACCTTGTGTCTAAGAGGGTTAGACAGCGTGATCCTCCTTAGAGTGTCCCTAACTTACCTAGACTATAAGGGTAATTTACCGAGTGAGCATTCTCAGAAAGTCTTATAAATTCGTATGAACAAACTAGAGGGTTTAGGCTGAGTGTACTACCCAGAGGATTATGGTACTTTATGGATAGGACATGAGGGGATGGCTGCGAGTATATCCCAGAGGGTTCCTTGTTGGGGTTAACAGTTTGCTTCATCGTTTATTGTTGTTTTGTGGATTGATTACTATTGTATATCATCCTACATTACTACTTACTACTTATTTCCTATTGTTTACTGTCTACTTTTACTTCTTATTGCACTATTACTAGCCATATACTCACTCACTGTTAGGCACATATCTTTGGTTGGTTGCCTACTGGGATTTAGTCTCACACCCGGTTTCGGTCATGATTTTGGGCCCAAAAAGGCTATGTTGTTGCAGGTATAGAAAAGGGAAAGTTCCCTTCGACTTCTGGTACTTGATTGCAAGTAGCTGGGGAGCATGGGACCAAGCATAGGCTTGTAATGCTGAAGAGATGTTTACTTTCTCTTTTTTAATTGTTTTGGGATTTCTTGTATTCCAGCATTGTGACCTGTTTTTATATTTTCCTAGATATGTATCATGCATCATTTATTATATACATATCTGCTCTAGTTGATTGTTGATTTCGTCTTTCACTGTTTATTATTGTCGGTTATTTACTGCTTCTACTATTTCATGTTTATTCACATCAACTGTGTACTCTTCCAATGAGGTCATAGTTTCCCCATTATCACACCCAAGGCCCTCACTGATAGTCAGCAGCCTCTGCCATTTGGGGAAATGTGCTTGATGTCATGTGACCAACCGGGTATGGGGCGCCTCTAGGTGGCTTTTGTAACCGGGACGTTACACTGAATGCTTCTATGGAATGGACTACAACTAGGGATAGTGGTGTTTCCTATTAATTAGGTGTGGTCCCCATGAATTTCCCTAATATTTCATTTAAATGATAATTGTATTAGGGTATTTGATTACATGTTTAAACTTATTCCAAAAATTCCATGTCTTACTCCTATGTTATGATTTCATGGCTTATGATCCAAATTCCATTTTTATTGATGACTTACAAACAACCATTATTTATTCCATGACTATTCATTGAGATATCTGATATGGAGGGTATTATATTCATATTTTATGATCATATTTTCATACCATTATGATACTGCTATGCTTATATATCTAACTTGTTTACCATTATTGGGAATTTTAGGTCTCCTTTTTCTTATATTTCCTTTCCGTAGGTTAGAAACAAAGGTTTTAAATATGATGAATAATGATAAATATATTTTTGGGATATGTAGAATATTTTTCAACAAAATTAATATTATGTTTCCATTTTTCCAAACTCACTAAATTATTATAGTTCTCATGCGTTTATTTTTATAATGTGGTGAATATTTATCTCAAATTATGTAATAATCAAGTATATCAATCTACGGTTTCTATAGTTGGTAAAAAAAAATGGATGGTTTAGTTAACCATTCAAAACAATGATATGAAAACATTAGTGATATCCATAGGAATATTACTAGGAATACATTTACAGATGTCTCCAAGTATATTCTGAAGGTGTCATAGATTTAATTCAGTGTATCATTATTTATATATCCAATAAGTTATTCTTCATGATTATGAAAATTTCCTCAATGATAAGTATTTATTACACTCTTATTTCTTATATTTTTGAATGGTGGGAACTTTAAGGAAATCGGTAAATGATGAATGCAGAAGGCAATTTGATGATTAGTAGTCTAATGGGATGATCACCCGAGTGAATGTTTTTTAATCTATCCAAAATAGTTTTCATGGAAAAGGTTAAAATTTTTAATTTAATCAACTATCTTATTCACCAAATAATATAATGAATGGGACTAGTGAGTATTAGAGTAATGTATATCATAGAGAAACAAGTATTCAGTATCATTCTATTGAGAATGTGGAAAAAAGAAGCTATGTGAATTATATAGAGGAAGAAGAATTTGTTTCGACTAACAAAATGAAGGACAAAAAACATGTAACTACAAAGACAAAATGAAAAGTTTAGTTAACACTATAGATGGGAATGTTTTCTACTTTATGGTATTATCAAGATATGAATTCTATAAATATGGAATTTATGGGTATTATGAATATTGATGTCCCATGTGGAAGGATCATGAAGAGATTAAGTGGTGTGGTATAGGTAATGGATTTTCTGGAGTTGATAAATAGACCTTGAATGATATATGAAATGTATGTGTTGTTATAGTGGTATTGTTAATAAGAATGTTAAAAATTGGTTTGATAACTTTTAATAAAATAATAAAATTTTATATCTAAGGAAATAGGTATTAGGGAATATGATGGGGAATATTAGTTAATTCATTGAGAAAGAAGTGTGATGAATGATGTATTTATGTTCTATAATTCAAATATTCTATTATACAAATCCTGAAATATATAATTAATATCGTTATAAGTTTTCCAATAATTAATTGAGAGGATTTGTTGAATGGTGATTATGATTTAGAAATGGGATTTCATGGGAAGGTGATATTTGGATTTAGGGATGGTATCCCTTAGTGTGTTCATGATTCTGAGAAGATCCTATTTGGCCTAGATAAAGTGATTATTGAATTGGTTACTATAAATTTGATAGTATTTATGGACTTATAAATAAAAATTTAATTGAATAAAATGGGGGATATGTTATCATGGATGAAGTTTTCCCCATTATTTTGATATAAGAAATGTAAATAAAAACCATTTGAATAAGTAAGAATGAATTTTTTCAATAAGTTTTTATGATAATTCAGGTTATTACATTGTTTCAAGAGAAAAATGTAATGAATTTTTTGTCATGATTGGTATTGGATGAAAAAATTATAATTTATGATATATGGGTGACCAATGTTAATCAGTGTTTGAAAAATTTATTGACCTTACTTATAATTTTTTATACATTAATATTTTAGATGGGTTATAAGGCTAACTATTTATATAAAGTTTTATATCAAACTTTAGATGAGGTCTTAATGATTATAGTATTATCTATCCATATGATTGTTCTTTCATATAGGATTACCTGTTATAGAAAATTAGTGTTGATGAAAAATTATGATATATGGGATGACTTATCACAGATCTCATGATATAAAAATTCGTTAGGAATTGAAAAATTTACCTTCCTTTTTTTAGAGTAAGAGTTGATGTGAAAATTGGTCAAGACCAGAACAATGGGTGATATATTTCTTTTGAATGTGAATAAAACCACGTGTGTATATATTCTTGTGATACAAATTATTCAAATTTAGTAAAAGGGTATTAAAATAAAAAATTACATCTTCATCATTTTTTATGTTATTAATGGAATCATTTATACTTATTCAATTTATTGATTTTTACTAACATTCTCTAGATCACCAACTTTCCTCTGATCGGTGATCATTATTAATATCTATGATTACTTTCGATTTTATTATATTCAAATGTCTTAATGTCCCACCTCTGTTATGATATGTGGAAACCTCGTTGTTTGTTACTTTAAGTAGTTGTTATGTTTACAAATTTACCTTTCCAAAGGATGTTTTAGGGTTCACATATACAATGTGGGTTCCTAGGAATAGAAGATTATAATATTAAACAATTCATATCCAATAAAAATTTATATGGTGAAATTCATCTTATGTGGGTTAGAATTTGACACCCTAAGATTTTTTGAAATATTTTTTTCAAATTCATATAATATTTTCAATATTTTTCATTTCATATATGACTAAATATAGATTTTTTATACAAAGGAACTAAGTTGGGATTACATAATTCACAAAATCAAGTTAAAAATTCACTACATTCCACAATTAGATTAAAATTTTCTACATGAAAAATATTTTTGAATTGTATTACACAAAATTTAGAGTCCCCTCGGTATCTCGTATTTCCTGAGAGGCTGAATTTTATGGAATTACTACATAATAGTAATATTATTAATAAAATATTAGTATAGCTACAACATAGATATTTAAATGAATTTTATTAATGATATTAACTAAATAGTTAAAATATTATTTATATAAGTATATAATATTAATCATTTAATTATAAATTAGATATAAATAAATATTAGAACTCGTTGTGATGAATGGAATTAATTTTCTATTGTAAATATTAATGTATGTACAAACAAAATTTTACCCTAATAAATTAATCAATCCAATATTAATGAATGATTTAAATAAATTTTATATATTATATATTAATTAAATATTTTTTCAACTAATTCAATTGATTTGATTGGAATATGAAAAAAAATTAAATCTTATTTTATGAATTAAAAGATGAATTGTTATAAGATGAATTTTTAACAAATTTAATAGTGAACCTATTTTAATTATAAATTTTGAAAATTTTATATGTTTTGGAATAAATAAATTCATTTTGGATATTTTGATATCAAAATTTACTATGGGTGAATTTTTGTTATTTCTCGGAAAAGTTTCATATTTTGATGAATAGTGAAAAACACTTAATTTTAATTCAAATATTATTTTTCACCTAATTTATTTATATAAAAATTATATTTTAAATTGGCTTCATAATATAATTTATCATATTTTATGATAATTAATTAAATATTGTACTTTAGACACAATTTCACATAGAAATTGGATATAAAAACACATCATGGTTTTGAACATTTTCGCATTAAAAAACAATTTCTTGTCTCGTCTATGATATTATTTTAAAATTAATTCCAAAAAACAATTTATTATAATTTTTAAAATGGATTCCACATTTGTAACCAACATAATTTATAATTTTTAATATGTTTGACGATGTTTTTGAGAAAAAATGTTTGGTAAATTATTTAAAAGTAATTATATTGATTAAGTTAAAAATGAGTTTAATTAGTGGTTAAAAATTATTGTAAGGTGAAAAATACCATTAAGACATGTAAAAATTATGTTTTATGGAAATATTTATAAAATATCCTCCCTTTTATATAAAATTAATTATTATTGGAGGTAGATGAAGTAATAGAGTCTTTTAAATGGTGTTTACCATTTTTATATTTATATGAATGACACCACTCCTACAATTTAAATAAAAACTCACCCCCTCATTTACTCACTCCCCTAAAGACTATTTGGATCATATAAAAACATCTAAAATTAGATCTACAATTTATTACATTCATTCTATAATCAAACCTTTTGGTATAAATTCAAAAAAGGAATCCCTTTGGTGAAAACCGTAATGAATTACTAAAAAAAGAGGTAACATCCTTCAACAAGAACAATGTTTTTAATTTTTTCTCCATAATATCAATTCTTAATGTTAAAATATTATATAATAATATGATTATACATAATATACAGAGAATTTTTTTCTTAACATTTCAACAATCTTTCAAACAAATTTCCGTAGAATGGGATTCATTATCACCATTCTTGTGTCTGGTTGACTACTTCATTATAAACCGATGTGACTTGTTCATAGGTTTCAACCATTAATGGTATGAAATAATTTTATAATTTATGTTTTTATATGATATATATGATATATATAATGTTTACTTTATTCTATAATTATTAAATAAAACATACCATCATGATTTATATTTTTTGTATAAATACATTAACTTTGTTTGTGGATGTGTGGACTACCATCCTCTCATTGCGATATGATTCATTCACACATTACAGAGAATTTATTAAGGATGGGTTTAGTAAAGTATTATGATATGTTTGACATAATAATTCTATTATAATTTTAATATATATATATATATCATTTAATTGATTTACTCCAATATGATAAGAAAACGGAATCAGCGTTCATGTTTATATACATCCAACCATCTCCTAAAACAATGTATTTAATTTGAAACTTATATATTTTATTGATGATTATAAAATAACATTTAATTCTTATATATGGTATTTATATCATGTTTTTCCATTCTTAAAATACTAAAATGGACTTCAAAGTAAAATTTGATGTCCCAAACCTATATTCCACTAGATGGCTGCCCTAGCCCGGGGGGGGGGGGCACATGGCCTCAAGTGAATCTCCCAAAATGCTAGAGGCTATCGTCTAGCTATGAGGGCCAAGGGTGTGTCTGTGTGTAGACTATTCCCTCATAACCAAAGTTTAGCACAGTGGGTGTGATTAAACATAGGTAAATAGTGGAAGCAATATAATTAAACAAAAAAAATTGAATAATATAGACCATAATAATATTAATTGAAATAACTGGAATAGAATTCCACAACTATTGATATGTCATGTAACATGAAATATATAATACATGGATACAAACTACATGCATACCATGTTCCACAAATCATAAATGAAATCAAAGACTATAACAATCATCTTGAGTTCTAAATCAGTACTCTACTATGAATATCCATAATAAACAATAAGCAATAAAGTGTGTATTCAGGCATATATAATGTAAAGTAGTGTAATTTAACTATGTACCCGTATATCTTCTTAAGAACTCAGCATGAATTTGAACATGTAACCAATTCATTAATCAATCAATTACTCGCATGCATTAATGGGTCAAATTAGGCATGGCCAGTACTAGCGTAGTCTCGTGATGTTTACATAGTGAAGGATACAAGGTATCAAGAAAGTAATGTTAGACAACAAGGGTCACCAAATGAGTAGTAATTTTATCCTGGCTAAGTCTAAGAGTGTAATCCAAGAAGAATGTACAAGGAATTCTATAAATAGTTTCCAACCGAATACAAGGATATAGTCCATGTTAACAAAGGGCTATATAGAGACAAGCCTTATGGAATGTAAACAATAAAAAAACGTGTCAATACTAGATCCAAGGAGTGTATCTAAGTAATCGTGTAATAATATAAAGGGTTAATATGGTGTCATATAGGGCATCCAAGAAGAGACAAATATTGGGGCTTTGGTGTTTCTCAACCTACAAAATCCATAACCATGAATTAGAGTGGGGTTCCCAAGTACACACAGAATCCCCCGATCGGAAACTATTGTGAGCTCGATTTAAGACAATCTTATTTGATTATGAAGTCACTAAATATTTCATTGGAACAAGACATCAATTGCATTGGTGTGATATGGTCAAGTATTATGCAACCTTTTGTTCAATCCTTTCCTTTCATAGGTGTGATAATGTCTTGTAGCATGAAACATTTTAATCTAGTCAAAATTTGTCTACAAGTCTAATTGGTTGAATCATTTTCATTCATTTGTATGAGAATGTAAAATAGCAAGAATCATTTTAATCCATTTAAGTATTATTCCATATTCAAGTTTCATTCCAGTACCTTCCATTAATGTGGTAAGGGTTGCTATAGATATGCATCCAATTAATCATTCACATTCAATACAGTCAAGTTATATACTCAATATACTTTTCAAATTCAATTTCAAATTTATTTATAAATTTGAGGAACTTGAATTTGGTGGGTTAAGTGTTACACATACATGTTACTTACCATTATCTAATTAAAAATATAAATCAATGAATTTAATATTGATAATATTTCCCTTAGAGTGGTCAATCCAGGGTACACCGAAATGGTGGTGCAATCATGTAGAAACATTGTACCACAATAATGGCATAACCATTGACATGGAAATGATGGATTTTTATTCATAACCACCAAAAATTAATCACATATATGAAAATTGGATGACCAAATACTTATAATGATTTTAAACATTTCATATAAATTCTATAAATGGAACACGATGAAATCAGTGGGTACCACATCAGAAATCCAAAATCAATGCACATTATAGATGTGTTATAGACAACCAACCATAGGGTTGTATGACTGTACTCCAAATTAATTTTCCATTGATTTTGATCAGATCATAGTAGATCTATGAAAAAGATAAATATTATCATACCGTAATATCGTGGTTGAGAGAAAACGTGAAGTATAATGTCTCGAGAGGAATTGAGTACATATCATTGTGCAAACAATGTAATGAAAGAAATATTGATCGATTTCTAGATGAAGAAGATATCTTGATTCCAAGTATAGCTCTTCAAAAAGGCCCAAATTGAGATAGAAATAGGAGAATCACATATAATCTACAATTAGGGAATATGGAGGTCACTTAATTAGGACATTAAGGTAAAAAATGAATATTTACCCTTAAAATAGAATGTGCACAGTTTGCCTTCACTATTTGAAAAACCATGCACAAACTATGTATAGGTACCCATGAAAATAGGCTCTCGCATCATTATGTCGTGAAACCATGTTTCATCCATGTGAGGTGGATCTATCTGGAAAAACATAGTTCTCCTGGTTTTCCAAACCATGTAGAATTCATTCAAATTTTACTCTAAACTATGCACCAATCCTATTTTTTCCAAAAGAAGGGTTTGGGGCTCTGAACATGCCCAGACACCGCTGAGACCTTTTTAACCCATTTGGCATCCATACTTGGTCCAACGTAATGATTTATACTCATATTTAAGGGATCCATACCTGAGTGAAACACAATGTTCGTAAAATCTTCCCCATATAAAATAACTCATCCCTAAGTTTACCTTCCCAAGGTAGATAAACATTTCCTGAGAAAAACTCTGGCCATTGGTCACATACATTGGCTTCCCTATACCATGTCTTGTCTTGTACTTAGTTTTGATTTCATAGCACTCATACCAAAGGGAAAGACTGGCCTTGGAGAGGCATCGTTCACCAGTCAATGATGTGTGCTAGATACTCCACAATGGTTAACCAGTATCTAACTCAATTTCGTCCGGATCAAAGTTATTTGAGGGGTTAAAATGATATTTTTGAAGTTCTGAGACATGAAAGACATCGTTCATGTCACAATACATATGAGATAGTAACAACTGATAATCTTCTGTCCTGACACTCTCTATAATTTCATGTAGCCCGATGATAGAAGGAAATAGCTTTCCCTACATTCATAACCATCTATGACACAACATGGGAAATACCATAAGAAAATTATGATCCCGGACATTGATCTCAAGGGTATGTTGATGGAGATCAACAAGAGATTTTTGTCTAGACATAGCAGTAGTCAAACATTTTCTGATAAAAAAACATGCTCTGATGTATCTGTAATGATATGTGGACATACTAGGGATACCACACTAGCCTCTAATTTACACAAGTGGAAACAACATGGACTACCATATAAAGCCTCAAAAGGATCCATCTGGGTTGTATCCTGAAACCTATTATTATAGGGAATCTTGATAAGATAGATATGCTTCCCCCAAGAACCATAAAAAATAAAGCACACATGCTCTGAGCATATCCTCAAGAACTTGTATTGTCTGTTAGGATTTATCATTGGTATGAGGGGTGAAAATTTTATTATATAATCAACTATATTCCTATAGCCTTTTGTAATCCCTTCCGAAAATGTGATGTGAAACGAGAATCCCTATCAAAAGAGATAGTTCATGGAACCCAGTGTAGTCATATAAACTCATGGACATATGGACTTCCAAACTCATCAACTTCAAATAACTCATTAATAGTAATGAACTGTGTAGATTTTGTTAGTCAGTCAATGACCACCCAAATATCATCAAAACCCCACAACTACCTAGGTAAGGTGACTAAAAAATACGTAGAAACATTGTTCCATTTCTATAATGGGGCATGAAGTAGATATAATAGGCCATCAAGTCTTTGTTGATCCTCCTTCACATGATGACATGTGGAACACCAAGTGATAATTCCTAATATCTAATGTTTTATCCCAGGCCACCAATACTGGCATTACAAATATCGATATATCATTTTGATGTCGGGATGAATGTCTCCCTTAAAAGTGTGGGAATCCTTTATCAACTCCTCTCACATATAAATATAAACCCAAATACTTCCAAATATACACTTGACATTTCATCTATCAATAGAAATATCTAGAGGGGGGTGTTCTACAAATATACTCGGACGGAGAACCAACACTTTAGTATCTAAAAACTGCATACTCTTCACATTATCGAAGGGGGAAGAGTTATCTATCATGGATGAGAGGTAACACTTATCGTGACTATGGTGAAACTGTTGATTAATCCTAGAAAAAGGGCCATTAAATATCATTCATAACTGGCTTCCCATATAGCTTGTTCTTCAGTTTTCTGACATAGTGCATCTACAACCACATTTCCCTTCCAAACCATATAGGACAGCTAAAAATCAAATTACTGTAGATATTTTACCCATCTACACTGTATGAGATTCATGTAACATTGAGAAATGTTATATTTTAGGATCTTGTGCTCCATGTACACCACAAATCATTCATCAAATAGATAGTGACCTAAAAAATGTAACGCATGGACAACTTATGCTCACTCAAGGTCATGAATTGGGTAAATTATCTCATGAGGCCTCAATTATTGAGTTCCAAATGCAATTCCTTTGTCTTCCAAAATCAAAACAACTCCGAGTATGATGCATGATTCATTATATAATATAGTATAACCAATACCTAACTTGGGAGGAATGAGATTAGGTGAAGATACAAGCCTCTATTTTAGAACTTAAAAGGATTTCTCACATGCTTCTGACTATTTTAACTTGACACCATTCATTTAAATAAAAGTAATAGCTGAAGTAAGACATGATAAGTCTTGTATAAAATATCTGTAATATTTTTCCAATCCTTAGAAACACTATATATCATACATTATCTTTGGTTTCACAAAGGAAAATACATCAATTATCTTTTCAAGGTCAACATAAACACTTAATTATGAGATAATAAATTCGCAGAAGTGTATGTTGTCGATCCAGTAGTGGCACTTAGAAAACTAAGAAAAAATTTAATGCCCTCTCTCATTGTACATAGAAAGATCTCAAGAATATTTTCATGGTCAATTCAATTGTGAGAGTATACCAATATTTCACCAACAGAGACAATGAAAAATTAATCCAAATAGATGTGGAACACCCTATTCCCCTGATACATGAAAACGATATGCGTGTTAGTAAGACCGAATGACATAATAAGGTACTCATATAGACTATAACAACTACAGAGCATTGTACGAGGTATGTATAATTGTTGGAATCACACCTGATGGTAACCCAACATCAGGTTGATCATAGAGATAATCTTTTCTCCATAGATCTGGTCCAAGGTGTCTTATATTCATGGAAGTATATATAAATTATTTTCTATAATCTAGTTAAACCATATATATTTCATTAATATATGTATAGTTTTTCCTACCTTCTTGGGAAAAAGCGTATGAAAATCCCTAGATGTTTTATAGAGACGTATAAAGCCTTTGGTGTTAATATCCTTATCTATCGCTTGAGATCGTGAACCTCAGTTGGTCCCATCCAATAAGGGGCAATGGAAATTGGATGCACTCTTGGAAAAATCTTGATAGTAAACTCTACCTCTCCCTCATGAGGTAAACCCGAAAACTCATTGGGAAATTCATCTTTTAAACGACTCACTAATAGAGGGATATCATCTAAAAGAAAACCTTGATCTTACATGAAGAGGTTGGAAATATTAGAGGACAGTCCACCTTTCCCATGATGTACTGGTCTATCTAAACTAGCATTCACATTCTATCATACCTTATGTAGACAAATACGCCCTCTGGTGATGTAAAAGATACCATGTGGTGATAACAGTCTAAAAAGACATAAAATTGGACAAACTAAGCCATCATGAGTATGAAATCGAAGCCTTTCATCTCAAGAATAAAAAGGTTCTATAATAAAGGGTAACCACCTTCCTCTATGGGACTTTCCGTACGCAATATTGTTCCCTCTGTTTGTACCCCTAATGAAGTATCCTGGGTCATTACACCATAGTGATGTTGTATCACTAGTCTGAGACTCTCCACAATTGATACTGAGATAAATGTGTATTAAGAACCTATTTACAATAATGATGATACTATTTTAGGGGAAACTATAATAGTACCTCATACTGTAGATAGTTCTAAAACACGATCCTTAGTTATTGGTTTTAGTGTATGCAAATGAACCGATCCATGACCATGTGCAATAGATGGACATCCATGATCATAATTGATCTGTTGGCACTGCTGGTAATTAGGGGTCTAGCTAAAATGAACCTAAACACCTTCTTTTCTAGACCTACCTATGCTAGTATAAATCCCCACCTGGAATGACATAAAATAAATTCATTGGAAGGAGGAACTGGTGCAAATACTTTCCGACTCGAAGCTAGTGGAAAGGTCCTAATGAAACGCTGATTATGACCCATATAGCCACAAGACAAGAACTCTAGTGGGTATCTATAAAACTAAGTCATTGAATTCCCCCTTAGTCCACACTTATGAAACACTAATGATCTATCCAACTGAATACTACTATTTTTACTACCCTGACGATAAACCTAGTGGGAATGTTTCCAGGCACCAAAAGAACTTCTGGCCTGATGCTACACAAATACTCTATCCTCCTTACTATTTTTGTCCCTCAGGATATTCTCAAGGATAACATACTAATTTTCTATTGGTGAAAATTTAGGCAAGCGAAGGGCATTGATATACATACATATGTCATACTTGATCCCATCCTCCAAACGTCTTGCACGCAAAATCTCATCCCAGATAGAAGCAGTGAAAAGTGCTAAGACTTCATGAAATGTTATGAATATTCCATAACTGACATAGAATCCTTCTTGAGATGCATGAAAAATATTCCTATGTAAGATATCAGTATCTATGGAATGAAATGATCATAGAAGGTAGTCTGATAATCAACCCATAACATGCCCTGATAACGACCAACCTGGTTAATAACTTCCCACAAATTTTGGGCCAAATCACGAAGAATGTAATTATGAATATTAACTCTCTGCTATGGTGGAATTTCTAAATTCTCAATGATAAATATGGTGGCTTCATGAAAAGACGTAAAATACTACATACCATTATCCCCTAATAATGTATATAGATGTTGCAGCTGGAACATATGATTCAGATCATCTGTCATGGGTTAATGTTTTAGAGTACCATGGATAGATTGAATCAGTCATAAAAAATATCACAAACAAGGGAATTAGTTCCCAAATCAATTACAGTAGGTGATGCCTCATGTGTCACTCTTGGAGGTAAGAATATAGCTCAAGTACCACCACGTCTAAAGCATGGTCGTCTCCACCTTCCTCGTGTATGACCCGATGACTTCGTGGTGGCATTGTTAAATAATTTCAAAACACACACCTAATAAGAAACATAGAAGCAAGGACATAACATCGCTAGCAGAAGTTGAATTTAATAAAACTCACTACCCAAGGCATACTACCCCAACATCCATCTTAAATGTCTAGGTATCAGTATGTGGTCAAGTATTTGTTTCATTTAAATTTCCATTTTATTTCCAGGTTCAATCCTTTAATATTCATAAATATGAAATGGTATGATAAGGATGTGAAACCATTTCATTTTAGAATTTATGATTCACATTATATTGTACATTCATTTTTTATGAATCAGCTCCCATACACATATCATAAGAAATGACACCCACTTATTTATAGCATTACAACTTGACTCGATAAATTACTCATCCCAGTCCATGAGGGCCAATACACCTCATGAATTGAGACAAAAAATCTCTCAATCAAAACAATGAGTAATAAATATACAAGAAACTATCACGATATCACTCAACATTTAAAAGAATATCAAGAAATCAAAAGAAGTGAAATGCACTTATATAGAATGGCAATATACAAAACATGTGATATCTAGTTTCACATAATGATGCATGTAACAACTACCCTTACTATCATATAATTGGTCTAAGGATGAATGAAAATCCTCAAACAAACTAATAATAAACAACACCATATAGAATGTTCATCACCAAATGGTTAAATAATATCAACTATAATTGGAAGAATGAGGAAAACCATTATAATTTGGGAAACATGGTTTTTACCATGAGAATATGTTTGTGACTCCCATAAACAACTTATCAACAAGTGACAAGCATTCCTAATATCTAATCTATTATATACAATTACTCTGGATATAAAATATACGACCTTTGTACCAATTTTTTATTCCCTAGAATGAAAATTTACATGATTGGTTCCCTGAGCCCAAGGGGCCACATGGCCTCAAGAGAATATCCCTGAATGCCAGAGGGTGTTGACTAGTAGAGAGGACCTAGAATGATTCCTTGGGGATACTATTCCATTATTACCAAAGTGTAGAATAGTGGGTGAGATTAAAAATATGTAAATAGAAGAAGTAATGTACCTAAATTGAAGTCATGATAGAGAATTAAGACACCAGAAATAATAACTAGAAAACATGATTACCATTCAACAACGTGTGATATGTTATGTCACTCGAAATCTAGAAAATAAAGATATAAACCATAGGAATAACATCTTTAACAAAAAATAATGTTAATCAAATACTATCCCAAGAATCTTGAGTTCCCACTCATTCCTCTGCTATCAAGATCCATTGAAAATATAAAGTAATGAAGTGTTTGAAGCTGTTTGCTTCCCTTTGTTAACAAGTGTAATAATTTAATCATTACCAGCTACCAAACAGTATCTAAAGAGGGTGTGGGATAAATAATAATGGGACAAAACCAATGATTCCTCTTATATTAGGTTAGTTTAATGGAAATGTAACACTGTGTAGGAATGTGTATATAAAGTGAAGTAATAAAATGTAACTAAATAACCAAGTACCTATTTCATCCATCTGGTGGCATCTGAAAAGGTAACCACGTCAATAATAAATCAATTACAGGTTTATAGTAATAGATCATGTGAGTCATTTTTATTTCCAATGTAGTCTCATGATGTGTAGATAATGAATGTTTTGAGGTATCCTCGAAGGCAATGTAGACCTCAAGGGACACCAACTCAATTGTAATTGTAGCCTATATAAGGATAAGAGTGTAATCCAATGCGCATATCCAAGTAAATACATAATATGGTTCCAAATGAATATATGATTATCATCCATTGTATAATGGGGTACGCAGAGATAGGGCCCTACGAGTAGTAACCAGGGAGCATACTTCTCATTGTTGTATCCAAGGAGTGTATCTAATGAGTCATGTAATAATATGGAGGGATCGTATAGTGTCATTCCAGACACCAATGAATATACAAGTATTAGGATATAGGTGGTTCTCAACATAAGAAATCTATATCCTTGAATTAGTGTGTGGTTCTTGAATGCTCATAGAATTCCTCGATTCGAGTCCAAGGCGAGCTCTTGTCAAGATATTACTATTTGATTATTAAGTCAAAAAATATTTCATTGATTATATTTTCTCCATTAATTAGCTTGATAATGTTATGTGGAATGGAACTTTTTTATCAGTCCTTTCCATTCGTTAGTGTGATTAGGCTATGAATGATGAAAAATTTTAATCAAGTCATAATTTATCAATAAGTCCATTTGGTTCAATCCAAGCCCTTTATTTGTGTGAGAATTCCAGATATCGTGCAACAATTTATTCCATTTTTGGAATATTCCATATTCAAGGTTCATTCTGAAACCTTCTACTAATTTTTAATGGGGTTCTATGTATATGAAACAAATTAAATAATCATTCACATTCAAAATGTTCAAGTCATATACTCAATATTCATTCCAAATTCCATTTCACATTTAATTATCAATTTGAAGCACTGACCTTAAGATGGTCAACTGGTAAACATACATAGTACCTTTTATTATGTAATTCATAATATAAATAAAACCATTTAATATTGAAAAGCATACCCTTAGAGTGGTCAACCCACAAAACACCTGAACGGTGGTGCAACTGTGTCTGTACACTAAACCACAATTATGTCATAATCTTTGACATCTAAATGATGGAGTTATTATCATAAAAACAAATACTAAATAAATTATATGAAAATAGGATGACCATATAGTTATAATAATTATAAACATGGAATAAAAATTCTATAAATGGAACCCAATAAAATAAGTGGTCCCCACACGACAAATCCAAAATTGGTGCACTTTTGGGATTAGTTATAGACCACCCCCATTAAGTTTGTATGCCTCTCCTCCTCTAGTATTATATATTTATTTGGCTTTGATTAGAGTAGATCTATGAAAAAGAGAAAAACATTGATACCTCAATTTCACATATTATAGAAACGGAGAAGTAGAAGTCATCAATAGGACTTGAGTACTTATCGTTGTGCATCCAACGTAACAAACAGAAGCTCGATATGTTTCCTAATAATGGTGATCCATTGATTGCAAGGATATATCGTCAAATTTAACAAATTTAATGATAAATTGGTTAAGGATACATAATCTCTGATTGGAGATGATGGAGGTGGATCAGCTAGTGCATTAAGGGAAAAACAACAATTTACACCTAAAACAACATGGTCATGGTTTGTCCGCACGATTTGAAAAACTGTGTGCAAACCATGCACGAGTACATAAGAAAAAATAGTTCTCACATGGTTAGGCCACACAGCGATGCACCAATAGTTCAAGGTGGCTCTTTCTAGAAAAAAATTCCACATGGGGTTTTCAAACCATATGGGAATCCTATATGATTTTCTCTAAACCATGTACCAAGCCTATTTTTTCCAAAAAGATGGTTCTGGGTTCTGATCATGCCCTAGACACACCTGAGACTATTTCTGACACCTTAGGAATCCAAATTAGGTCCAATGTAGGGATATAAAATTAAATTTAAAGGTTATATACCTGAGTGAAAAACTGGTTTCTTAGGTAAAATAATTAAGAACAATAATTCATAATATGTACAAAAAAAGAAGATAATACCCAAAAGATAATAATAACATGTTAATAAATGGGTAATATAAAGTTTTAAAAACCATATATTTTATTAGAAATAAAATTATTTTAATTTTTATTATTAATAATAATATTATATTTATTAAACATGGGTTTTAATCTATGACAATGAAATAAAAAACTTAAGGTATAAGTTTTCTCATCTCACATTTAATTTTGTGCGACTTATTTCATATTAACTACTAATTTTTTGTTGTTGTATATACTACCCATGAATGTTTCAATGATTATTATACATAAATTTATTTTTATTTACTTATATATTTAATTATATTTATTTCATGGTGTTTTTGGTTGAAAATTTACCAAACCGGGAATGTTATTTTGTCTAAATTTTTATTCATTGAGATACGTACCCTATTATGAAGCTATATTTATCTACTTGAAGTATATACATCCAATGGACTTGTTTTATCATTAATATCTACACATTAATGATATTTTTTACTTCATTTAATGTTTTTATTTTCAGTGTATTATGATTTAATGATTCCAAAGGAGGTAGAATTTGTTGCTACTGTCTCATCCTTTATTAGGATTTTTTTTTCTATTAATGAAATATCATAATACAAATCTTCAAAAATATCATGAATCTTCCTATTCCATTTTCATTAATGTTATTTTTATGTAATAGTACCATTTTTCAACCGTTTGGTACTTATAGTAATTAATAAAATGATTTTTTAAAAAATCAGACATTATTTATCTTTTAAGCAAGAAATATATGTTCTTTCAAAACAATGATTTCTAAATTTTTATTAAATATAGTTTAGTATGAACCTATAATTTTAGAAGGAAATATTGACACACATTTTTTAATTTTACAAAAATATTATAAAAGGAATCTTATTTTCATTTTCTGATTATGAAACATTTGTAAATTTTTTAATGTGAAAATGGAATGTTCGGAACGTAAGGATTTAGAAGAAATTAAAACTAAAATTTCAAAAAAAAAATTAATTTATATGTTCCTATGATTATTTTAAAGGAAATTGTATTCATAAATGTTTAGGAATATTTCGCTTCAACTATTTCTTCCAATGAAAATTTATTTAAAAATATGTTATTTGATTATATAGTTATTTAATTTTTTTGAAATATTAAATTATATGTTTTAAAAATGTTATTTTAAAAGAAATATATTTCAATAATTTTGATGTGTATTTATAATTTTTCAATGACATTTTATTGAAAATAATTTCAAAACTAATTAAATACTTTTTTATGTTTTTAAAGTATCTTCAACGAAATGTATTTAAAAAACATTTCAAAATTCCATTGTAATTTTTCAATGATATTTATAAAAATTTAAAATCCATTCTTGTTTACAAAAAAAATAAATAGTAAAATATATTTTCATCATGAAATGTACAAAATGATGTTTTGATGCTACCTTTATAAGTAAAATATTTTATATTTTTTTATGAAATTGATTATCAAATAATGGCTATTTTCTTTAAGATACATTCAACATGATCATTAAAAATACATCCCCATATATCATGTCATACCATGTAATATTTTGGATTTTATATAGATATTATAATATAATACCCTTCAAATTATTTCATTAATGGTTTATTTTTTGAGGGAATGATGTTTATGACACATGATTCCCTTCCACAGTTCATATGCTTCTAAAAATCACCTTCTTCATGGGTTATGGTTTGATAAAATTATTTTGAGATTTATATATTTTCCATATGTAATGATAAGATGAAATTTTTTGATACACATTTCATTTAAGAGATTATGATATGATGTTTGTGGAACTTGTATCTTTTTATGGGTCATGAAATGATTAATGTATTATTATCTTGTAGAACATGTATGTATGATTTTATTATGTGATGGGTAGACCTATATATATCGACAATGAATTGGGAAAAATAAATATATCATTAGGTAATGATGGGAATAATGTTGAAATTTATGGTTCACCATGGAAGATGGGGAAACACAATCCCCCATGGTATGATGTGGGTACCCGATCCAAAATGGGAATATGGGAAACCTAGATCCACTATATAAGGTTGGGGAAACCATATCTACTATATGAATATGTGGAATCCCAATCCACTATGGAATGATGGGGAAACCAGATCCCATATAAAGAATGTAATGTGACTTGGGATTGTGGTGTGTCCATTCGAGTAGGTGTAGTCCCCAAGATGTTCCCAAATATGTTTTTGAAATGTTCCTTGTATTAGGTAATGTTTTTTCATGTATATTATTCTTCCAAAAATTCCATATATTACTCCATTTTTATGATTTCACAACTTATTATCTTAATTCCATTATGATTTATTTCATATTATCTTCCAATATTTATTTCTTGGATTATGACTATGATATTTGATATGAAGATTATAATGTTCTATTTTTTAGATCATATTCTCGTATTCATATGATAATGTTATGCTTACATATATCCCTTGTTTACCCTTAATTAGCATATGATCTCACTACATTTTTATGTTTCCTTTCACCGCGTTATAAAGAATTGTTTTACTTATTATTACTAAAGGTAATGATCTTTAAGGGAAATTTATATGTGTTTACACCATGTTAGATGATTATGATTCCTTATTTCCAAAGATAGATCACTATTATCGTCCTCATGCATCTATTTTTTAATGTGGTTAATATTTATCTAAAATGATGTAATATCTATTTATGTTAATGTTGTTTCCCTAAAATTTCATCACTAGATTACAAAATAATCCTATAATGAATGATACAATATGGATTGTTTTTATGACCATTCCAAATTTGTGTTCTATGTTAATCAAAGGAAATATTTAACTATAGGGAACCTTACAAATATCCATATTAAAGATGTTTTTAGTGTTCATGAAGCACGACATTAAATTTTTTCAACTCATGATCCACTATTTACATTGAATTTTTTGAAAATTCATCTAGAGTATTTTGCTATTGAGCTTCATTTATGTACTACAAATATGCCTCAAATTGATGGATATTGTAAAAGAACAATTCATGAAATTGATGAATTTTTGAGATCACTCTTAATTAACATTCATTGAATGTTGGATCTTTATATACCTTTGGTATTTTTCTCTTATAACAATATCTTTGATTCAAGTATACAATTGTCTCCATAAGATTAATTATAAAAAAATGAGGTGTCTTCCTCCAAACATGGTAGGACAATGATGGTCATAGAAATTTTGTATGCCCAGAAATTATTGTGGGGACAATCAAAATGGAATAAAATAGTTTGAATCATATAAAAAATCTCAATGGAGGAAAAAGTGGTATACAATTAACTAGTGGAATGTTTTTTAGTTTCTAGTGGGTTATCATGTATTCATGAATGTATATCCATGTATAGTTTTTGTTAGATTTGTTATAAATGGGAAACTAAGCCCTATGTACATTTCACTTTTTTAAATCCTAGAATAAAATGTGGATGAGGATCGTTGTTTATCAATGATTCACATCCCCCCAAAATTACACAATGTGTCTTATATAAAATTATTAAGGAAGTATATGACAGAACCCACACATGTTCTCATAAATGAAGAAGTATAATTGGAAATTTATCTATCTTATGTTTGGGAGCCTATATAGATTCATTGAAATCTATGGTAAATGTTCATGAACAATATTATATAACTGGTAAAGGTAAATTGGGGAAATCATAAAATAGATGAAAAAATATGGGAACTAGATGATGAAAAGATTAGGAAAACACCTTTTCTATTTAAAAGGTAATATTCATGATAATTTTTTGTAATTTAATTTAGTGGGAAAAATATAAATAACCTATGTTTTTAAAATAATACTATCTCTCATAGGGTATAGAATATACAATGTTTAGTATAAAAAAATAAAAAAATATTATTATTTAAATATGACCTTTAAAAATATACTATTTAATTAGTGGATAAGAATCAAAATAATCAGAATATGTAATATATTTTATGTTTATTTTAAATAAAAATTTATTCTTATGAAATAAATACTCAATGATAAGTAAAGTCATTTAATTCTTTAAAAACATGTTATCTTGAAAAATAATTTTTTACTCCACACCATGAACAAATAAATATAAATTATTTTTACATTTTTATATAATGTTTTTTGAAAATAAATCTCATTATTGAAATAATCATAAAAGAATTATCTTATGCTGGTTTTTTTTATATTTTGGTGATATGTTTGATTTTCCATAGAATAGTAAAAAATAATTGTTTTTTATTGAAATCTGTAATTTTGATTCATCAATTTGAAATAAGAAATTTTAATTTAAAACGAATTGAATGAAAATATTATTATATTATATTATGTTCCTTGTAAATAATTATGTGGTTTAATTGGTTATTAATTCATTTTCAGACATTAAAATGTATTTTTATGAAAAAAGTTTCTCGTTCAATTTTTCAGTTCTAATAATAAAATAAATACCTCCACTTATATGTTTAGAATTTTGAAAATTTTAATCAATATTTATAATTAGGAGGAATAATTTTATGAAATATTTCCCATATATTTTTGGCCAATATGAATTTATCATTAGTAATTTTTATTACCTAGATAAAGGTTATATCATGCAATTAATGTTAAAAATGGTAAGGTATATAAAATGAACCTATCTATTACATTAATATTATTAAATTATTAATTATTATCCGTAATCAACAAATATTCTGATATAAGGTATTATATGGAAATTTGTTTGAGATTGATACCATTATATTATTTTATATCAGGAAAATTCAAACATTTCACAATTTTGTTTTTACTGTGATTAATAATTTTAATATTGGGATATCAAGAGGATATGTTTGAATATAAGGATATAGAAAACACATGCACTTTTTTTATTATTTTTAGGTTTAAATAAATGTTATGTATCATTAAAATTGATAATATATCTTTTTAATAGTGATCACCAGACTCATATAAATATATGGTTTTTTAAAAAAATCCTTTAGACAAAGAAAAAGGAGATGATGGCCTCATCCAGTAGACTATGGTCATACGAAGCTCATTTATCAGAGATCAGAAAGAAGGTAGCATCACTAGGCATCAACCATGACCATTCCCAAGCCATGATTCAACATTATCTGGTTTAAGGGAATCTCATATGGGAGAATTTCAAGATATTATCGATTACCACCCGAGCTATGTTATCTTATCCTTCCCATGAGTCTTTCACCATCACACACCTTACCCTTATGTCTAATACGAATGTTGTAAGGGGATAGGTAATAAGGAGTTATTCACTTATTGTTTAATCCCATTTTACAAATTCAATTCTTATTCCATCAATTATATTATAAGAATAGACTTTCTGGAAAATGGATGAATTTGAGAAATTGATTTTTCAGAACAAAATTGTAAATTTGGAAAATATATAAATTATTATATTAAAATATTATTTTTATTAATAATATTATAAAAACATTATTATAAATGATGATTATATCAGTTACTTATGAGTAAATGATTAGGTAATTAGATTGATAATATATAAAAAATTTATGTGATGAAATAGGTACAGTATTTTTATAGAATTTATTTTAAGGAATTAATGAAATTTTGATTTAATTAATATATTAATAATATATTAATATAAAATAACTTTAATTAATAATATATTAGTATATAATTTTTATGATGTCAAATGTAATTTTTATAAAATTCTATATATACCCTCAACGTAATAATAAAAGGAAACCTTTATCCTCTCTTATTTAAGTCACATTGATTCTTATATCAAGAACAATAAAACCATTCATATTAAAACAATCATTATACAAGTTATATAGGCTATTTTAATTCCAAAATATCATTTCAATATCCCTTAAGAAGATATGTAATTGAAGTATTCTGAGGAATAGGTAATCGTCTTTACCAACACACCCATGATTAATTCCTTCTTTAAAATCCTCTTCAAGTGTTTTTCAAATCATAAATTAATAACCGTTGTATAATATATATAATAAGTTATTATTATGATTATTCAAAAACCATATTCAAAATTTTCACTATCCTATGAAAAATGAAAGTAGTAAGTGTTCATTTATACGGGTTTCTATCTCTATACAACAGTGATTTTTTTCATCACCACAATACATGTATGGTTATAATGATTGAATAATGGATATATTAGATAATTATAATAGGTTATTGATTCTGTAAAATTAATATATCTTTAAATTACTTACCATTTAAATAATTTAAAAATTATATCATCTCTCATCCATACTTATGTCATACCGACTTAATGAAGAGATGTGTCTCATTTTCTAATTCCACTATTCAAGATTGATTAAAAAAATTATATAATGAATAATTATGATACCAATAAACATACATAATTCATGGTATTAGGGAAAAATACAATGACTGTTAACCAAAACATACATTAAAAAATAGGCATGGTAATATGAAGTAGTTAACACCCAAAGCATTGGTAATAATGAGATATAATTATCATAAAGGTGAGTAGATGTTATGAAATGATTATCTAAGATATTATAAATATAAATATGGTTCTAGAAATCTTAATAACATGTTTACAATCATTATACAAGATTTTAAACAATGTTCAACAAATGTGAAGCATAATTTAAGGGTTTTCGTCTCATTTTCCACTCAACTAAGACATATTTTGTATTATGAACCTCTTAAAATTTTATTGGGGTATATATTTTCAATTTGAAAAAATTAACATGAATATAGATTTATTCATTATTGTTAATGTCCATTTAAAATTTATTCTCTTAAATAGTTTCCATATTTTATTGCAACATTTACTCTAATTGGAAAATGAATAATGCAAAGAAATGTCTAATATAAAAACAAATAATATTCTATTTTAATAAGATATATTTTTATTCCAATTACATCTTTTCAATACTTTTTTAAAATAATTCTATTAAAATTTTGCAATGATTTATTAAAATTCATTTTTTCACATTTTTATAATTTTGAAAAATGGTTTGAATGGAATCCTTTTTTCGTTTTCCGAATGGGACACATTGTGACCTCACGGACAAAAGAAAAAAATATTTAGAAAAAAATTATGGCATCATCATATTTGAATAATGTTTTGACTTATAGTTTTTTTTAAGAATCATTTATATGTTTAAAATGGATTTTCAATTAAAATGAAGTACATAAAATTTTAATAGTTTTATTATGTATGTGTTATAAAAAATGGAATGTTTATTTTCCTAGAGAATTTCAAAATGATATTTTATGTGAATCTCTATTCATATATGAGAGAAAACATTTTTTTATTATTCACTACTGGGATATTTTGTAAATATGTTGACATGTTATCTTAATTAGAAAAAATGGATATTTACATTCTCTTAAATAATCATATTATTTTTTTCATGGATATTATTAATTCTAATACCATATAAAATTTGGCATACGCTTTTTTACAATTGAAATTATTTTATTGAATTCAGAAAATAATGAAAAATAGTTTTCCTTTATTTCTAAAAAATAGTTTCTGATAGAGAATATTGTTATGAAATTGAATTGGTCATTAATTATATTCGGAATTACATATATATGAACTTACAGTTATGTCCCATATATAGATAGGTCCCTAATGAAATAACAGGATTCATGATAAAAAGTGGTCAGCCAAATTAAATTATTCTATAACCATTGTTTTAAACTATCTTATTAAAGGCCTTGATAGTAGAGGTATCATAATGGAGGTGATCATGATATCCAATATTAATCATTTCATTCATTGTGATTTTAGTTATTATTATTACCCATGATATTATAACATTAACATTATCTATAGATTCATTTCATTCAAAATTTATTTATTTAATGGAATTTGTTTTCAATTCACTGTATTAGAAAATAGATTATTAGTTATTTATTGATAATAGTTATTATTGTACATAACATTAATTGAATATTTGAGATCACCCTTATTTTTTATTCCTTCCCCCATACATAATTATTAAATCATTTAATAAATTCATGGATGTAGATTACATTTCATTTTTATCTTATATTTTTTATTACAAGTTTTATAATGTAACCATGAATGTATCTAGTATTTTAATACAACTAAATAGATCAATTATTGGCCCTGTGATTCCTAGTATCTTATCCTAATGTAATAAAATTAACTATAGTATATGGTTTTATATATTTTTGGTTTTAATTATTAACAAACCAAAATTCAATCAATACATCATCAGGCCTCCAACCCATTTCACATCAGGATTCCCAAACATAATAATGTTAAAAAAAGGCTCAAAATTCCTATATCATACATTAATTAAAAAAATATATTATCAACAAAATATAAGGAACTATGGCTATGGATTCAAGAAATTTAATCAATTCATATTTATGAACATTCCTTTAGCAATGAAAATTTATTAATCCTTGAAAAAATTATCAATTTCATAATTTGTATAATAGTTCACCATGAATAGGATATAAACATTGGAAAAGATAATGAAAATTTTAAAAAATATTTATGAATGAAATTCAATAATCTCCCAATACATAACTCCTATTGAAAGATAAAACAATGTAGACTAGTAAAAACTTTACATGTTCCTCTTCTGTTTTTTATAATCATTAGTATATATATTATTTTTACCTTTATTGAAATAAAAATTTCATATAAAATATATATAAAATGACTCCATACCCGAGATAACACAATACTCTTTAAAACAAGAGTAATATCATGTAATAAATTATCACCATATAAAAAACCAATACTCTTAAGATCCTTTAAAAAATATATTTATATTAAAAAATAAAAAATTCTTATATTTCAAACATTTTATATTTAGAAATTGTACAATAATTACTCTTATAACACTAAAAGATGATGTCATTAAAATTTGAAATTATTAACCTCATTATTTTAAATTCTATGTTTACTAAGATTGAATATTTTTTATAAAACATATTATTCAATTTTAATTCTGTTCATGAATATATAAAAATAAAATTTTTAAAGTGATTTCGATTAATTCAGTTAAATAAATTATAAAAAGTCATGTATAAATTATTTTTACCCAAGAATTTATATTTTATCTAATAATAATTAAATTTAAAATTTATTTTCATGATTATTATATTATCTTGGACAATCACAATGATTTTGATAAAGAAGTAATGAATGATTACTTAATACTAACATGGAATATAATGAGATGTAATGGATTCAATACCTTGATTAAAAAATCATAATTATATGAGATATAAATGAAATTTGTGGAATCGCATGCTTATAGAAATGCCACCAAATAAAAAGGAAAATCCACTAGAATGGAATATAATTAACCACTACCAACCCGAAATAACCTTCCAACCCATACTAGAAGTAAATACAAAAACAATATTAAAAATGTATATGAAAAATGTAATGAATATGAGAGAAGGATAAATAATACAATGATCCATGAAAATTAAATGTAGATGAACAATGGTATTTAGATTCATTAGGTCATGGATAGAGGGTTATATGTTTTCTAAGGATCAATTATGTTTTTAGAGAGGATTTGGAAATATGGACAGAGGGATATAGGCATAAATATTTATAATGGATACCTAAAACCATTTACTAGGGAGAGGTAATATACAAAAAGAACTATGATTCCTCTTCTTAATGACAAATTTAGATAACGATTCATTTGGATACAATGCATCACACAACTTTAAACTAACTATTAAATCTTTTGGACTCCCACCATGTCCTCATCCATAGAGTATTTATAATACACATTCAATTTTAACATATCCATTCCTTGTAATTTCAGTCTATGAGTTACACAGTAACCATTTCCAATAGTGGCCCCACTAATAACATTTCCTGACTTTACTTCCTTTATATGATCTCTCATGTTCTCTTCCACATACCAATTTAATATAAAAATAAATTTCAAGGATAATTATCATGTAAGAATGCAACATAATCCATTTTAATCAATTTCATGCACTCAATCATCAAATATTAAATTCTATAGCCCGATTCAAAATAGTAATTTCTAAAATTGCTCTCAATGTTCCCACACCTCATAGAAGGCATAAAAAATGACCACCATCACCACAATCATAGTGTGGTGACATGCGAAAGTCCAAAAATCATCTCAATATTTTTTTTAAATCCTCAGAATTTCTTCCCAACACCATTTAGAAACATGTAATCTCAGTTCAAAGGGATTTATGAATCCATTAACATAATGATCTAAGAGTTAGTCTCTTTGAAATAATAATAAATCAAGAAAATGATTTTTTTCTGATGAAATGAGTAGTGGGGTGGGTAATTAGTGGTTTGGTGATTCAATTCCAGAAAAAAAAATTTAATATTATAAAATTCCATTTCCATATGTTCTCAAAATCACTAATAGTGTCTAGTAATACGCCTCACATCATGAAAACTACTCTTACTACCATTCTTTGTAAAATTGGAAAATTGGAATTTTTACATTCTGTCATATATTTAATATAAAATTTATTATCTGATAACTCATTAAAAAAACTATATTTTATTATTATTAGGAAAAAATTAACATTAACCCCTTAAATAAAATAAAAATAATAATTCCAAAAATAAAATCAATTAATTCAGTTCTTCTTAAAAACAATTGAAAATTATTTTCTAAATATAAAAATTTTAAAACAAATTATCTGTGAAATATATTAAAAAAGAAATTTATTCTTGAATTACAAGAGACGCATTACTTTTTTAATGAATACCCTATCAATGTGTTATTCAAAATGAATTATACAAATCCTTAATATATAAATAATTATTTTTGAAATAAAAATTATAATTACTATATAATAAATTATTTAAATGAAATAAATTATACATGACCATTAAATCAAATAATTTATATAATCCTGATATATTAAAAGATTTTTTATTAGTTTATAAATAGAAATAAAGATCATTTTACTATATTACTCAAAATATATACAATTTGTTTAAATTTATTAAGAAACTCTTTGTTTTATAATATGTTTCAATTAAAATATTATTTAATAATAAATAATAAAATGAAAAAATATATTTAACATTGGTAATGTATTAAATTTTATTTCACAATTAAAATATGTTTTATGTTACATTATAAACTCTAATCAAAGGGATAAATTACGATGAGAATGAATTATTTAAAATTTTAAATATAAATATTTTGAATTAAGTTGTAAATGAATTGTGAATTAAAAAAAAGATATTTTACATTACTATTTCACGAAATAATTTATATTTTTAAAATACATATGATTACTCTTTATTCTACCTCGATTAACAAACAATATTAATTACTAATAAATAAATACTATTAAATGGAAACATAAGTATATAGTCATTTTATAAGTATTATAGAGACACGTTTAATAAATACTGCAATAAAAAGTTATTATTTTATGTAAAAATATGTTCCCCTACAAATAATGGAATTTCGTATATTTATTCATATAAAATGAATTATTTAAAATGATATATATATATATATTCAAAAAAATAAGGAAAAAATTATAATTTTAATTATATATTTAATGTTATGTTATTTTTTGACAAAATTGAACCTCTGTAGAATCTATATTCCATTATATACTAATAATGTAATGATATATATATATATCAATTATTTATTTATTTAACTTATGAACCATTATTCATATGTTCCATATTTTTTATAAAAAATATGTTTTAGGTTATATATCATATTTAATCATATTCAATTTCATATCAATAAAAAAATCAGTTTTTATATTTTAAAACTATAATTTAAATAAAATTACACTTTATTCATATAAATGATAGATGAAAAAATATGTTAATATATTTAAATAAAAAATTGGATGTTAAATTTTACATTAATAAATTAAATTCTTCTTGGATATTTTCTTTTATAAATGAATTACATATAAGGATATTATTAATATAATATGACTAGGTGTATATAATAAAATTAGGATTTGTTGTATTACATTAAACCTAATTGTTACACCCCCAATAGGCTTACCATTTGATTTACTGTAACTTATTTATTCTAAATATTTATCAATAATATTAATTATGTTTTATATTGTGCATTTGGTTCTCATTGGACATAAATACTCCTATGTCCATCAATTTTGAAATTTAGAATGACACAAGATTATAATAGGAATTTGTATATATAAGAAATTAATTATCTATACATTTTTTGGAGAATAAACTCCAAATATTACATTAAAATATTCCAAATGATGAACATGTTAATAATAATGATTTATATTTCCAAATATATAATTTTTTAAAGATGTAAATATATAATATACAATAACTAAATCATCAGGTCTATTACACATATGATATGTTTCAATTATTTTGGTTGGATTCACAAGCTAGAAAAAACATATATGTTATTTGGTAATACATTTAAGAATAGAAAATAATAATTTATAGCCTTTGAATAGATAATAATCTCTCCCATATAAATTTTACAATTTCTCTTAATTAGTATAAACCAAATTGATTACGTTAAAACTATATTCCTCTCTAGGATTTATTGGATTCTTGAATCATTATTCTTCATTAACATGATAGTTTATGAAATGTATAATTCTTTTTATTTATTTTTATTGTAAAATTTTTTTATGGCTCTTCCCTATTTTTGTGTGGAATGGCTTCCTTAACAACAATTAAACCAAAATCTAGTTCCTATAAGAAACCCATTGAGGTTATTATTACTACATGTAGGAAATGTATTCATCATTATTATTATATATTTATCATTAAATATTTTCTGAAATCATTTTATCTCACATATACAATTAAATTTAGGTTTTTTAACATTCATAAGTAATTAATCATAGCATGAGATTGTTCGGTAAGAAAAATAATGATTCTTTCATCCCCAATTGATTTTTCATTTTTTATTCTTGAGGGTATTTATTTTATTTCCTCTCATATTCATTCATTATTAGGTCTCGACTTATTGTATTTAATCCAATATGGGTTTAGTGTTTAGATATATGGGTAATCAACCAAAAAAATATAAACAAAGATGTATCTTTGGGTGTAGTAGAGAATAAAAAATTGAAATTGAAATTTACTTGTTCATATTCATGTAAAAAACAATGAATCCAAATGAAAAACTGTCAAGATTATTCAAAATAACTTATTCAATTCAATATATTTATTAGTAATGAAATAGAGCGAAATTATAAATGGTAACTTTTTCATTGGATATTTTAAATTTTGTGCAGTCAATATTACTGTGTTATAGCTCCAAGGAACCATGCATAGTTTCTTATAGATCTTCTAAACATGAACCACATATCATAGATAGTTGAGGAATTATAATAGATATATTGTATGATAAATTCAATGAAAATATGATGTTAAATATATATCTTGAAGAGCATGAACCCTTTTGAGAATGTTGGATCAATCCAACCATATTAATCATTCATTTTATCACTTTATACTTGCTAGTGGGTAGGGGATAGATAAAAAATTTCGAAACTATTTTTGTAAATTATATATGAGTCTAAACTTATATTTTATATTTAATTTATAACATACAAAATTACAGTTAGGTCACATAAATGTAATAAACACCTTTTAATTCCTTTATTTAAAATTTTGACGTAATTAATCTTATAATAAATTAAATGAATATTTTATCCAAACATGTATCAATTTCCAATGTAATTTAATAAAATATGACCCATTTTCATTCCACAAAATATCCATAGTTAATTTTATTAATCATCAATGTGTAATATTCATATGAAAAATTTATATTTTCCCATATTATATTTAATAATGAAACAAATTTTGAATACATTGAGAATGAAAATTAATTGTTATTTTTCAAAATAATTAAAATATAATTGAATTATTTAACATGAAATTTATCACACTCATACATTCATGGCCCCAGTATATGATTTGACGTCGCCCTAAACTCATATTCATATGAAATTGTGGACTTTTTTTGATACAATTATTGTGAGGACCTATAGATCATTATCTATAAAATATTGAGTCTAACCTAAAGACTGGTAGCTGAGTTAGGAAACACAACTTGATGTTCATGTTATAGCTAGGAACTCCTATAAAATTTTGATATGACACATAATCTAATGAAATTTACATTAAAATAGTATAACAATTATTATTATTTCTATTATGTTATGAATAAACACATTTATATATAAAACAATATAAATGTAAAGGAATTAAAGTTAGATAAAGTATATGGGTCAAGGATACCCACTCAAAACACTCCCACATTAAAAATATCCAAATACTAACAATATTTAACTTCCAATCTCACTCATGGGTAATAATATTATTATAATATATGGTCTTAAGTGGGGGAATAAAAAATTATCCTCTTTTGAAATTCTAAAAACTATGATTTCTCATCTATGAGTATAATACCTCCTTAGATGAAACATATGAAGAATATTATTTTTCCTTTGTTCTGGCCTATAATATGTGGGATGCAACACCACTATAGTATTATCATAGTATACTTTAATTTGTTAAATACTTACATAAATAATTAAAAAATAAAAAAAATATTTATTTATCAAAACATATTCATTATTTGTATTTTAAGAGTTTATATAATCATAATCAATTTTCAAATCATCATCTACATGCTACATTGATATCATCGAGCTCCCTGTACAACCATTCATGAAACTAAAATAGATTTACTATAACTTCATAACAAACTGATATATTTGGAAGAAAGTATCATTGTATCTCCTTAAAACAATCTCCACATTTCCTCAATATAAATGGAACCAATCCTTTCGATGTCTCATGTACTTTTGGATATTTCATAAAAATGATCAATGGAGTACTCTTTGATTTTCATTAAATATTCATATAATAATTAATTAAAAGGAAACACTTAAACTATATCATAAAATTCCATACATGATGGATCCCATATCTAATTAATAGGATATTCTACTCATTTAATTTTGCGAACCATCCCCTGGGTCCCGTGTAGTGACTAACCAAAGCTCGCCTCCCATAAGTTAGAGGATAGTGACTATAACCAGAAAAGAGAAACCCCAAAAGGGAAGGAATTTATTTTAAATCAATACACATAAGAAATATGTATTCAATGAAAGAAAACCTCAAAATGAACTGATGATATTAAATGTATGTACTGAAGGTAACCTAGGGGAAATAATTCAAGCCCAACTATATAATAAATAATGAAAAAATGGAAAAACCCTTGCTAAGGTGGTCTTCCAAGGATCCTACTGGAATGTAAGGTACAAATCGTCCCTGCGGCTCTCTTCCTTAACATGTCACCTCATTACACCATCTAGTCCTTGATTCCAAATCACAGTCAAGGTTGCTCATCGTATGTACAAGACACAATATGGTTCAAGTGATTCCTATGAAGGGGTGAGTATATAAATACCTAGTAAGGACCCTGAGACCCATGAAGGAATCCCAGAATTTTACAAATGAAAACCACAAATCCTGATATCAATCACAAAAGAATATATAAAAGACAAATCACAATGGGTATACATTTTAATTAACATGAATAAATATGATTTGTCTTAAATCTTGATCATCTTGTTAAGTTGACAGGATTTTTCATCTAGACTGCAAAAGGTCCCTAGGTGCTAACCCACAGAGGGTCTCTAAATGTTGTCCCACAGAGGATCTCTAAGTGCTTACCCACAAAGGATCACATGATTCAAACCCACAAAGGATCCCTGAGTGCTAACCCACAGAGGCTCTATATGTTCTATCACACAGAGGATCACTAACATTTTACCAAAAGAGGACCTCTATGTTCTGATCTGAAAATGTTCTATAACTTCTGACCCATAGAGGATCATAATTTTCTTCATCAAGTCCCAGCCAGCCACTGGATTTTCACACATAGTATGCTTGATTTTGGAAGGATCTGCTACTCAAGAAATTTGTTGTACCTCAACCTACATGAAGTCCCACAATGAAGTAACATGATGAACATCAATGTAATATGGGTTCCAAAGCAACAAATTGGGCAAAAATCTGACCCTCGGTCTGTATGTTATATGAATTTTAGTACCAAGGGCCCGGTTGGTTTCAGGTTAATTCCAACCCGGTCGTAGACAAAAATTATCAAAAAACCAAGTGGAGTATCTCAAAAGAACCGCCTCATATTGAGGATTCCAGCACTGAAGATGGTTTCTCAAACAGACATCCAATTTAGAAGATATGACCCTTTAATTGAAACTGGATCGAAAAGGGTCTGGGTCTGTCCCAACACGGTCAGGACGACCTGACCCGACCCTGCCTGTTGTGGCCTGCCCAAATAGGATGGTCGCGGACTTGTTTTTCTGGGTCTGATTCAACTAGGCTTGGTCTGGGACACTAGGCTGCTGGCTTGGCCCGTTGGTCCACAGAACCGACCAGTCCAACCCGTCTGGTAGCAAAACCAGCCCAACCCATTGGCTGGGGCTGGCCCGCCTACTAGGTGTTGTATGCCTCCCCGAATGGATGAGTCTATTCAGGATCCTCAGTCAGTAGTGCTATATTGTCTCCCTACTACCTAACATGTCTACGTGGATCCATAAACAAGTGGGACTCGTAGGCACATATCCACCCACCACAGTGGCTCGGAACTGTGACCCCTCCTCCATGGAGTGCTGCTGGGGCGCGCTACCTTCCATCCTCTCATGTCCGACAAAGGCCATCCATGTCGGTGGAGCTTCTACGAGCCACGGGTGAGGTTCAGGTGGTCCACTTTTATTCTATCTATGCCTATGGGCCTCTCGGGACATCGCCTACACTGTGAGGCACTAGGTTTCACCTTCCTACAAAAATTTTTGGTCGCCCACAAAGAAAACATCAAAACAAGATCAGTAGATAGTCAAGGTCTTGTTCGGTTCAGCTTGTGCCCTCTGTTCTAGTGTTATGAAATGGGAAGGAATTCAATAACCAAAAAAATCTTAGTTTACTGAAAAACCCCTACCTTGAACTCGTTGGAAGATGGTTTGGATGTGGAAGAAGGGTCCGCGTTCGAAGGTGTTCGTCAGCGTTCTTCGATCTCTGGATCGAATCCTCAACAGCATCGTAGAATCTCTATTCTTCATTGGAGGAAGACATCTCTATCATTTCATCAAGAGTATTCCCATGGGTTCCCAATACCCACACAAACACTTTTATTAAACAAAAGGACAGAATCCCCCCCATATTGGTTCATTATTATGAATCATTAATTAATCATAATTTATGAAGCTATTAAACTTCATGCATTATTGTTACACAATGAGGGGTTAAAGTTATTTAAAAGAACTACATTTAAAGTTGATGTTACACTGTGGTCCCCCCAACCGCTTCTCAACAGTTCCAGAAAAAATAAAATAACTTATTTCCTTTTTTTATTATATTTTTTATAATACCAAAAATTTGATTTTTTGTCCAACCCTTTCCAGTCGAAGTTAAGTTTCACATTACCGAATCACAGAGCAGAGAATTCAAAAGTGCCCTTGAATTTTTTATCTAATCCATAGTTCAAAATATAGAAATATCGACTCAATAATTTACTAAATGTACCTTAAAAATGTTCAAAATTCATTTTCGGGCTCTCCGGTCCTCAAAATCATGTTCCTTAAAATATCAATAACACGTAATAATTCCATATTGTCAAAAAAATTATGAAATTTATGGCCCTTTACATTATCCCAACCTCAAGGATTTACATCACCGAAATCCGCAAAAACAATTAAGAAAACTATTGGCGGTACTGTACACAAATCTGAGCCTCTCGCTCCAATGTGCTCTCCTGGAGGTTCACGTGCGACAAAGGACCCACTCATCTTGATGCTCTATCTTCATTGGGAACTTTGCGAACTTCACCCCATATTCAATGTCCTACTCACCCTAGTTGATAAAATGTGATAGATCATGCACAAAATTCCTCAACAATGACTAATGGAAATCATTATGCACCCGATGCATCTGTATGGAATGACTTAGTCGGAATGACACCTCTCCAACTCTGATGGGAATATGGAATGTTCTGATGATCCTTGGAGATAACATTTCACCCTGGCCAAATCTCTCCAATCATCACCAAGGTGAGATCCATAAAAATAAAAGTTCTCCATCCGCTTACTCTAAGGGTCTTTGTCTCCTATACACATATGGATTATGCCTTTTCTATGTAGTCTTTATATTCTATTCGATGATATGCACCTTCTTAGTGGTAGATTGTACCAACTCTAGACCCATAAGTGCTGACACCACTAGGTATGTCTAGTATATAGGTGATCTTCATGGTCAGCCATACAAGGCCCTGAACAGTAACAAGATGATGGTGTAGTTATAAGTATTGTTTTATGTGAAATCTACCGGTGGAAGGATGTCCTCCCAACTGTGGCCAAATTCATGGACTCAACCACGAAGTATGTACTAATGTGTCTCTTATGTCATCTCTATTTGACTATCTGTCTAAGGGTGAATGTCGGTGCTCAAACATAGCTGAGTCCCAAATTCCTCCTGTAATCCCTTCCACATTCTAGAAGTAAAAAAAAGCATCACAATCTAAAATAATCAACAATGTAACCCCATGAAGTTTTACAATATCTCATACATAGAGGTTTCCCATGACCTCTACTGATCCCTCATCTAATATGGGTAGGATGTGGGATGGCTTGGTGAGTTAGTTATCAATCACCAAGATGAAGTCGTGCCCCCTGGATGTACATGGTATTCCTATCACGAAGTCCAAGAAGAAAAAATCCCACATCCATTTTGGTACCTCTACTTGATGTGCAAAGCCTGATAGAACCTGATGCTTGGAATTCACTTGCTAAAAAGTGAGGCATTGTGAAACAAACACCATCACTTATTATATCATACCTCGCCACCAGTACCGACACCATATATCATGGAACATCATCACCACATGAGGATGTACTACTATTGGGAATTTGTGGAACTCCCTCAACACCTCCTCTAATTGTGACATGGGTACCATGGTAATTCTATAAAATAGATTACATGCTAGAAACCTTCATAAAATCATTCTAGAGCATTTTATGAGGATATCGGATAACGATAGGTCTCGCAATCAGTGCCCCTCATGTTGAGCCTCCTTGACTCGCTAATAGGGTGGGGAAGTGATAGTCATAGACTGGAGGTAGGAAGCTCTATCACTATCCTATAAGGATATCTGCAACGTGACAGGCTGCTTTATCACCTTAATCAGTTTCTGTGAACCATAACTTCTCCTAAGTGTTCCTCCTACTACATTGCCTTTCCCAAGAGAGTAATCTATCTCAAACTCATAGTCCTTGAGGAACTCCTAGGATTGTAGTTGTCTCAGGTTCAAGTCTTCATGTGGGAAGATATACCTAAAACTATTATTATTGTAGTTGACAGTAAACTATTCGCCCATAATTTAGTACCCCGACATCTTCAAGGAAAAGACCACTACAAATAATTCCATATCTTGGGTAGTATATTTTTTCTTGTGTTTCCTTAGCTGTCATGAGCCTTAAGAAATCACTGCAGGCTCCAACATCATGACAAACCCTAGTCTAGTCCCTAATGCATCACAGTATACTACATACCCGACGCCCTCTTCTGGTGGCCTCATGTTAGGGGAACACATTAGTCTCTACCTCATCTTGTGGAATCCCTAGTGGAATCTCTCTTTCCGAAAGAAAGTTCATCCCCTAATTGATTAATCAATTAAAGGTTATGCTACTCTAGAAAACATAAATATGAATATCTAGTGGTACCCGACAAACCCCTGGAATCTCTCCACATCTTTCACACTCTTAGGTGGATCCCAAGCATAAACTGCCTCTATCATTGCAAGATACATTGAAAATATGGCCTCCAAAATAACATGTCCCAAAAATTGCACCTCCCATATCTAGAATAGGCACATCAAGAGATTTCCTAAAATTTTATGCTCTCATAGTGTAACTAGAACTATTTTAAGAGGCATAGAATGCTCCTCCTATGACACAGAGTATATCATGATTTATTCAATTAATACCACTACGAATCGATCATGGTAATGCAAGAATATCAAGTTATTGAGCCCCATTAACCCTACCAGATCATTGGTCACACCAAAAGTCATCACCAAAAAAACATAATGGCCATACCGAAATCTTAAGGTTGTCTTCGGCACATCCTTAGTAGATTATACTCATTCTTCATGACCATATGATTCAGGCACCGATAGTCCACGCAAAACCACAAACATCTATCTTCCTTCTTGGCAAAGAAAATTGGTGCTACCCTTAGAGAGACACTAGGTCTTACGTACCCCATTCTCTGTAAGTCCTCCAACTATACCCTCAACACACACATCTTTATATGATCCATTTGATATGATGAGGTACATATCATTGTTGTCCCACGGTACATGTCGATGTAAATTTCTACCTCTATATGAGGATATATTCCTAAAACATCATCATGAAAGACATCAGCATACTGGTCCACCACAACAGTATAGCTCAGAATCCTTTCTTCCACTACAGCAAGGGTGAGGTTATCCAACATATGAGTTATTCTCTGCACCCTAGACCAAGAATGTAAATCATGTGCTATAATGTTTTCCCTCTCACATTTGATAGAAAACATGGTCTCATATAAATGGACACACCACACTTTTATCTTAAAATAGTAGATCTAAGCTAGGACTGTGGATAGCCAGTACATACCCAAGATTACATCGAAAGTCCTTAACACTACTATAAGGAGATACCAGCAGAAGCTCTCGCCTCCTTGAGTGATCTCATACTACATTCACTAGTGCGTAATAGTCGAATCCCCTCAAATTGGAGTCCATAATCGAAAGGATCTAGCCAACGACTTCATCAAAATATTTGAGTTCCGAACGAGAGCTATTGCAATGAAAGTGTTTCTGGAACCTATGTCTTTAGGAATAGTATCTAGGGTGGAAGAGTCATAGATCATATATGAAATCATCTTTGGAGCGTAATGTTTATAGGCCTCATCAACTTGTGGCTTAGCTGGTCCCTATCCACCAACTCCCTATAGTCAGGGTGGACCACCTTTGGGTGGTGGCGATAGAAACCCAAATCATCACCCACCACATGCTACATGGACTACTACTATTCCATGTCCACCACCCTACAGACCACCTCACTCGACCCTATATAACGGAATCAGTGGTCCCTCGGCCATCTGATGATCATCCACGAGGAGATTCAAACAGTCGCGACCCATGTGCCCATATCCACCACAAGAGTAAGAGGCTTTAGTCCTCAAATAACGTCATCTACCTCATCATCTTCACACCTCTAACCTTGCATCCTAGTGTGTACCTATGGAAGTTTGAGAACATTTGGGATCCTGCATCATCTACCCACTACTTACTCCAGATGACTCGGCTGCATGTCTTATAGTGGTAACTCTCGTACTCATTTCCTACTTGGTGGTGAAGCTATACACCAATATTTCTCTCTCTATAACTCCATCCAGTGTCGGTATTTTGAGTGATTTCATCGATGCTATGATCTCCCATCCAATACTATTCTAAAAGTTCTGTCCAAAGAGAAATGGTCTTGTACCATGTCGGTGGAGTAGCGATAGAGGTCAGTGAATTTTGAAGAGTATTGGTCCACTATCAGGATTCCCTACATTAAGTGCAGACACTCTGTAATACACACTGAGCATAATGTGACTGGTACAAACTCCACCCTGAAGAGGCTCTTAATGTCTAACATGGAGAGTGTCATCTCCCTGTGTGTCTGGAGTATCTGGATCCACCATCTCCATGTTGTGCCTTGGAAGAGGCTAGTAACTAGGATCACTATCTTGTCTGTTGGTATCTCAACCCGAGCGGAAAACCTGTTCCACAGCCTCAAAACAATCCTCACCTTCCTGGGGATCTATATGGCCATAAAACCATAGAGGCCTCTATCTATTGAACTCATTTAATGTGCTCATTTGGCATGAACGGTCTGCTAGTGGGGCTGGTGGCATCCCCTTCCCTATGGGTAGTGGTGCTACTGGTACATCACACAAAGGTACCATTGTCGTATGAGAACCCTACACAGAATCCACATCCCTCGGTGGGCGGTCATCATGATCTCTCACCATAATCTTGGCTGGATGTCCACGTAGTAGAATCTTTTGAAGAAACAAATGTTCTATGATCATTAATCTATACCTAGAGAGATGACTCGAAAAGATCACAAGTAAATAAATTTTTTTAAAATATATGTAAACCATGTTTTCATGTATCGAGTCAGATATCAAAATTCTGGGTCTTAGTGTATGGATATGTTGGCCACCACAGCAACACTAGACTCCCAAAAATGAAACCCAAACTGAAGACACATAACACTATTGCTCCACTGAAAACATAGACTCTTAGTTCTTCTGGTTGAATTTACTGCACTCTAATACCACTTTATCATGACATTCCCCCAGGGCTCATGCCATGTCTACCCCAATCCCTCCATCCATAAGCCATGGGCTGGTGACTAGCATCAAAAAGGTGAGACCCAAAATGTAAGTCATTTTCATTCAATATGTACACAGACAGACTGTGTAAAAAATGAAAGAAAACCTAACAAAGAACTACTAATATTAAATGTAAGTACTATTGGAAAAGGGGAAAAAATACAGTTCCAACTGAAAAGTAAATACAGAAAAAAGGGAAAAATCTCTTGTGGCCGTCCACTAAGGATCGTACCTAGTTTTTAGGTACAACTCTTCATTGCAGCTCTCCGCGCCAACACGCCACAACTGTACACCATCTAGTCCTGGCTCCCAAATCTAGGTAAAGTATTCCCCTTTTCATCACAAGAAGCAACAACGTGCAGGTGATGTGCATGTAGGGTTGCTTATAACAATACCCATTTGGTACCCTAAGACCCCCAAATGTCTCCTAGAATTCGACAATGGAAAAACCAGAAATCTTAATATCAATCCAAATGAAAAAATTAAAAGATAGCTCACACCATGTATACAAATTACAGAACATGAATAATGGTTATTATTCACAAACTAGATCATTTTATTCAGTTGGGAGGATTTTTCATTCTAGACTGTACAAGTTCAGTAGGTACTACCTCAGAGAAGATCGCTAGAGGTTGTCCCATAGAGGATCGGTAGGTGCTGACCCAGGGAGATTCGCTACGTGCTGACCCACAGAAGATCTCGACGTACTGACTCACATAAGGCCACTAGGTGCTGACCCACATGGGGTCACTAACTGATGAAGCACAATGTACCTCTAAGTGTTGACCCAAAGAGGATCACTAACTTCTGACCCGTATTGGATTGCAAGGTGTTTCATCACATCACAGCCAACCACTGGATTGCCAAACATAGGAAGCATGATTCTAGGAGGATCTTATCATCAAGACATTGGTCATACCTCAACTATCACAAAGTCCCATGAAGAGGAAACCTAAATAACCTCCATGTCCTAAGGGTTCAAACACAATAGATGGTGCGTCCATCAGACTCCTAGTCTGTAGGTTATAGGCATTTTAGTACTGAGGGCCCCCTTGTATTCTGGTTTGATCCAACCCAAACGTGCTCCAACCTTATCCAAAACCCAATGTGAAGTATTTCAAAAAGACCATCTCTTCTGAAGGATTCCCCCTCCACTGATGGTCTATCAAATGAACATACGGTCTAGAAGATATGTCCCATTAAGAGAAATTGGGTCAAAAGGGCCGGGGTTCAGCCTGCCCAGTCAATAAAACTCAACCCGACCCGACCCGTTGGGCCCTACATGAACTAGTTGGGGCCAGACCAGTCTGGATTGCCTGATATTGGCCACTAGGCTATGGGATCGACCCACCGAGCTACAGAACCCGATTGACCTACTGGATAGGTATGGTGTGCCTCCCTGATTGGACGAGTCCATTCAGGCTCCTCAATCAGCGACAACATGTTGGTTCCACACCACCTGACCTATCCACATGGGGTGGTTAACAAGCATGACATGCGGGTGCAGGTCTGGCCTATGTCACATCGTGAAGACACGACTCCTCCTCCATGATTCACTACCCACCATCAACGTGACTAGAAAAGGCATGCATCCCCAATCATTCATGGTGCCATCTGGTGCCACCATCCTCTCACAGCCGATAGGAGCTGGCTGCTGGGACCGGTCACCTCTCGCAGTCATTGGCACTGCCCTACGGATGGTGCTTCGACGGGCCTCCGATGAACCTCCGGTGGATCGATTTTCTTCCCCTATGCACCTATAGGCCTCCCGGGATGGTGCCTACATTGCGAGTCCCACTGTTTCACCTTGCCGCCATATTTTTCGGCCACCCATGAAGAATACATCAATACAAGATTGGCAGAGGGTCTGATTCTTGTTCGGTTGGGCCTGTGCCCTTGGCATTAGTATTATAACATGGATTAGATTTCAATAACAAATAAACTCATAGTTTGACAATAAAACCTCTACTTTGAACTCAATGGAAGATGTTACAGATGAGGAAAAACGGTCTGTGTTCGAAGGAGTTTGTCAGCATTGGTCGATCTCCTATTCGAATCCTTAATGGAATCATCGAATCTCTATTCTTCGTTAGAGGAACATGTCACCATCCATTCCCTAGGAGTACTAATATGGGTTCACAAAACCCAAAAAAATGATTTTATTAAATAAAAGGAAACATAACCCCCATGTTGGTTCATCAATATGATTCATTAATGAATCATAATTAATGAACCTATTAAACCACAATCATTGTAGTTATACAACGAGAGGTTCGGTTTATAAAAAAGACCCTCATTTAAAGCCTGAATTTACATTGGGTTCATGCCATCTGCCTATAAACTATTGTAGAAAGAGTAAAAAAACTTATTTCTTAATTTTATTATTTTTCTAGAAAAGTCCAAAAATTAACTTTTCCGTTCGACCCTTGTCAGTCGACGTTATGCTTCGGCTAAGAGGATCCTAGTGCTATGAATTCAACAGTGCACTCCGATTTTTAATCCATGCAGCAGTTCAAAATATATAAATCCCCACTCACACTTTTATTGAATGTACCTTAAAAAAGTTCTAAATTCTTTTTTGAGTACACCGGGCCTTGTAATCACGTGATATAAATTTTCACAGACTCGTAATAATTCCATATCATTAAAAATAATAATAAAAAATTTCCAGGTTATTACATTCTATTAATAAAATAAATTATTTATAGAATAAATTTCATGGAGAGATTAATTCTATGTGATAATGGTGAAAACTCTCACTTGAATTATTCGATATGATACATTTTGAGTTACTTTTCAATTTATGAATAACGATATATACCAAGAACCCTATAATAGATATCATGATATTGACTGAAATGTATAATATATGCTACATTTCTGAATTATTTCATAAAGAAATATTAATTTATCCATGTATTTATAGACTACAAGTCTTGAACTTTATTTACTATTCTTAATACATGGTCATCATATAATACTAGAAAAATGATGGACATCCCACAAGAATTGTTAATGACACATGGATAGATTTCATTCTAAATGAAATCGAATTCACTTATGGGCTCATAAAAAATATTCCATTATTTTGTATGCCATTATGAATCCATTAATGTATCTATATTTCTTTCATTCATTATTTTCAATCTTTTAATTAATTGACCCTTTAAGATTTTTTGTAACAGCCCGAGATTTTATGAAAAATATTCTTTTTAATTTCTTTAATGTCTTGTGTTGTACGCTACAACAAAAGGAGCTTCCACAACACACATCCTTGACTTGACTTGCATTACATGCAATCACGACCTTCCTCGATAGCGTGTGTAGTACGCAATAACGACTTTCACTAAACAACAATATGCTATTAAAATATTATTAAAACTAGCCGTTATGAATAGTAATAACCACTTTTTGAAATTTTGTAAATTTAATTTTTTTCAAAATGGAATTCATTTTTGGATTCATAATATCGAAATTAGCTTAGGGTGAAATTTTGGTACTTTTCAGATAACTTTCATTTTCTGATGAATAGTGAAAATTACTAAATTTTAAACAACCTTTTAAATTGAAATAATTAATAGTGATAAATTATTAATTTGAGTGGTTTTAAAGTATATTTAGAATATATTTTTACAATTTAATACAATTTTGGTCATTGGATGTAATTTCACATTTAAACCAGTTATAAACAAGTGTCAATCTTTTGATAGTTATTATCTCTTAAAAACATGCAATTTGTTTTGACGACGGGTACTAATTTTTAAATTAATTAATGCAACTGATTTGTTCTGAATTTGGTAAAATAGAAATCATTTTTGAATTCTTAATATCAAATATATATTAGGCCTAATTTTTGGTATTTTTCTGGAAACTTTCATTTTTTGATAAATAGTGAAACCACTAAGTGGTAGTTAAAAAACTGAATTTTTCATAAAACATAATTTTACCGTTTCTGTGAGTGGAATTTCGAAAATACGAGAGACACGGTTAATATCAAGGACTAAAATTTGGTTCAATGAGATGAAAATATTTTGTGGTGAATAGTAACTTCTTACTTTTTTTAACCACGGTTAAAAGTAAATAGGGTAATTAAGGGTTAAAATGATATTATTATTACCCTAACAGATGTCCTAATTCTATTGGATAAGTGTAATTCGACCATAAACAACCTTATTAATAAATTATGACCATTTTGGACCACTTGGATTAGATTAGGACATTTATTATTAATTTATTTAAAGAAGGGTTAAAATAGTTAAAATCAATGTTTAATAAGAAAATAATTTTTTATATGGGGTTATACATACGATAAATTATATTATAAATATTAATCAGAAAGATAAAAAGATTTACTACATAATGGTATTTTATTAGTAATTTTTAGACATTAAATAAATTAATTTATTTATGACCCAATGATGATGCAGTAATTATCTTATTAATGAAATATTGACATAATTGATGTTATAAATACCCAAATAAATGTAATTTCAGACTTTATATGAAATCATCTAATTTTATGGGTTAATATGACATGTTATTACTGATTTAATTAACTTTTTTCGGACTAATCATTCTGTTATGATTTTCACAAAAATCAATTACAAAATAGTTTCAAATTTGACATAAAATAGTTTTTAAAGAGAATATTATATTATTAATTGTTATTTTATGCGTAAAAATATATGGTTCGTACAAATGACTTATATATGGTCATATATATTAATAATAAACAACTTGGGGTTCTTTTGGATTCCTATAATATGTTTATTAACCTTATATTATAAGAATACAAGAAGACACGGTAAAAGTAAAATTATTTTACATAATGTTAAAACTAAATGATAAGGTTAAAATAAGAACCTTAACTTGTCTAAATTCTATTGGATGAGAGGATTTCGACCCATCCCCACCTTATCTTAGAAATGAATCAATTTGGATCTATTTGATACCGAATTTGACTTTATAATAAAATAATAGTTTTAGTTATTCAAAAGGGGCCCCTCTCCTCCCATATAAAAGGGCACCTCCTCCCTCTCTTCCTCACACCACTTTGAGCCTTCATGCTCGGCCAACCCCTGCCAAATTCCCTTCTCCACTTGCATAGAAACATCCTAGAGGTTCTGGTCTTCTTCAAAGACAAATTTTAGTGCCCTAAAAGGAGATCTCAAAGAGGCGCTTCAAAGAAGAGGTAATGTCCGTTACAGATCCTTTCATCATTATTTCTTCTTCCACTTATTCTTCTTAGGTTGTTTCATTATGAAGTAATAACATAAGTATCACTTATATACTGATATGTTATTATAATTATGAAACAAACTTATTTCACCATCTATCCATCCTACGAAAAACGAAATCACCACGCGTGCATACGTACGGAATGCCGTCTCCACGCCATGGTGTAATCTATTTTCCACCACCACCTTACTTGGATGGGTATAATGGTGTACATAATAACTATATATGATTATTTTAAAGTGATATCAGTTCTTAAATAATATACATACACTCCAATACAATTCCACGATCATGAGAACGATATCATCGCTCGTGCGTACGTACGGACTACCGTCTCCACAACGCGATGAGATTCATTTTCCACGTTACCCATTAATGAATGATTATAAAGTATATATAATAATTAATAATTAAATATATGACATAATAATGATACTGGATTTATGTGTATATATATCTATGTCATCTACTAAATTCCATTCAACTCAATAAGGAAACGAAAACAGCATAATGCGTATGTACGACCTACCGTCCCCATGAATGGTGTATTTCTTTCCATTTACTGATTTATTATATATATGTATATTCTGAATATATATTATATTTTAATCATTTTTTATATTCTAGTATTAAGTATTCATGAAATAAGTAATCATATGATTAATTACAAGTCAAAACACGGACGAGAAATGAAACAATTTTACCCAAAATGCTCTTTAACATGGAATTTACAAAAGAACGGGTAATAAGTAAACCATATATGATATCATAACAATGAGTATGATTCTGGAATAAGTCAATAACATTATTTAAATCATTATATAGGAGTTTCGGACACTTACGAAGCAAATCGGACCTAAGGTAAGGGAAATATCACAATCTCATTTTTATCCGAGATTGTTTATACTTTGGAATTTACTAGGGTGTATTTTATCATCCACATCCATATTTCCTCAATATGTAACATTATTCCCATCCACCTAAAATTTTTTAAATACAATTTTACCCTTCACTGAGTTTTTAGTAAATTATATGAAAGGAATCTTTTTTCGTTTTTCGTACGATGTACTTTTTGACTTTTCTGACAAAAGTACAAGAAGAATGTTTTTTTAACTTATATGGCATGAATGGATTTTTAAAACATTATTTCCAAGAAGCTTCCTTTAAAAGTTTTCATGTTTATTTTTATTCAACTTCTTTTGGTTTAAAATTCTATGACATGTTATGAAAGGAAAAATGTTTTTTGAAGTAGAAAGGATATTTTCCTCAAGAATTGAGTTCAAGAGTTTTATCAAAATTATTTTCCATATAAGAAAATATAGGGTTCTGTTTCTATCCCTATTATTACCTTGATTTTATTATGTTGTGATGGAATTATTTTTATCTTATATGAATTGTTTTATGATGTCATGATGTTTAAGAATCCCATTTTTTTACATGGGTTATGCTATGATGTATGGTATATGATTTTGTGGCACACATAAGAATGGTATCATTATGAGATGGGTGGGACCAATATCTCCCTCAAATGCATTGGGTAATGATTTTATATCTCATGAGATAGACATGGCTGGAACGGTAGGTTATACTGGTTCAGTGAAACAGGACTGAAACGAGGGGTGAACTCGGTTCAGAAAGGGACTTTGTCCACTAAGATAGTCTTGGCAATGAGTCTTGACTAATAAGAAATGATTCTCAATGATTATGTGTGTATGCCAAAAAGTATCAAGTTTTATGTTATGATTATTGCGATTACATTTCACTACAATGATTTATCCCATGTTATGAAATTATGAAATCTTTTGCAGGTTAAGATTTCCAAAAGATATGTTCTTATGAATATGACATGATTGATATTTCTTTTGTTTACCCTTACTGAGCATTTGAGCTCACCCTTTTATGTTTTCTTTTCCCTAGGACATAAAGAAAGGATTTAGGTTTTAAAAAATAAGATCTTTATGGGAGATGTTGAAGATCATTCACCACGATTAGAAGATTATATTCTAAGTTTCCAAATACATTATACTATTACGGTCTTTGTGTGTGTGTTTTTGTTATATACTACATATTCCGAAAAAGTAATGTAATGTCCATGTACGTCAGGCTTCGGGTCTCTAGAGTTGGTATCAGAGGAATGGTTTACTCAACATTTGGAAACTAGGATGCGAAAACGTTAGTGACATCCCAAGTGATATTTCTAGGGTATGTCTAGGGATGTCCCTAAGGTTAAGTATACGTATAGGTTATAGTCCTAGAATTACACTAACGATCATATAATTAAACCTAAGATGTTAGATATTGAAGGTACTCCCACTTTATTATGTTGTTTTCCCTATCATGATTTTTGGCTCTCACACTATTCTTTTTGGGTTTTAGACGATGGTTGGAACTCAAAGGAACCATGTTGATCAATGCAATGGACAATGCAATGATTGTCCTCCTGAACAAACAAATGTTATGGGACATGGAGTGAAAAATATTATTGCTATACTTACACAAGCTATGAATCATTATGGACATCCAAATGAGCAGAGAAGGGAACAATATTCTATTGAGTCTTACATGAGGCAACGTCCACCTTCTTTCAGTGGGTCTTCTGATCCACTAGTAGCTGAACAATGGATCAGTACTACTGAAAAGATATTTTCAGTTCATCAATGTTCTGAACATGATAAAGTCATCTTAGCAGTATATCGTTTGGAAGGTGAAGATGATCAATGGTGGAATCTTATCAAGAATACGAGGCAAAGAGATGAAATTGAGTCCATTGAATGGGACGAGTTCAAGAACTTATTATTCAATAAGTACCACCCTCGTATTTGTCGAACAATGATGTATAAGGAGTTTCTTGAACTAATGAAAAAGGATGATGAATCTGTTAGTATATACGAAGTGAATTTTAAAAGTCTTGCAAGGTATGCATCTGGATTTATCATCCAACCAGAAAGTAAAGTTGATCGATTCTTCAGTGGCTTAAAACCAAATCTTCCAAAGGCATTAGCTATAAGAGACTTCAGTAGCTATGAAGAAATTGTGAGTTGTGATATCAAGGTAGAAATGGAAGATGGTGTTACTTATCCATCTCATAGTTTTGACAATAAATGAAAGATGGAGTTCAAGGAGAAATCTCAGAATAACGATGAAAAGAAGATGAATGTTTACTTATGCTCAGAGTGTGGAAAGAAGAATGGTGGAGATTTTCTTAAAGGGACTAGAAAATGTTTTAAGTGTTGAAAAGAAGGTCATCGAGCAGCTGAGTTTCGATGTAATGGAAAAAGGGGTTCTAATGATGTGAATGAAGAAAAGACTGCAGAGAACGCACCAACAACACTTCAATGCATCATGTGCAAGGAAATGGGGAATTATGCTAATAAATGCCCTAATCCAAGGGTTAGTGATGATCGACCTGAGCAACCACTTAAGGCAATGGACAAATGGATGTCACAAGCGATCACCATTGGTGATGTTGAATATGATAACGATGTGGTGGAATGATTAAGTGTATATGTAATGGGATTCCAAAATAATGTTGTATATAGTACTGTGGAATATTGGAATATTTATGTATTGGTCTATTGTGGTTTTCAATAATTTAATGGTACCGATAACCATGGAAAGTGACTGATATATTTTTGGAAAAAAGTTGATATGTGCATAATGAAGGTAAAACAAGAAAATGAAATATTTGACAGTATTCATGAGCTCATGATTGATATAAGGACTAAGTGATATCATGGTTTGAGTATATAGAATTTTGAGGATTTTGGTATATGGAAAGTTTTAACTTTTAATTGCATTCATGTTTTCAATAAGGTTTAATGGATATTCATTCATCAAGAGAATACATGGTTTAGGTATTCAAATATTTTTAATTTGACCAAAAAGATATATCTTATGATATATGGGGGATAAATGATGGCATTCACGTGATCATTTTCTTTCTACTATGAGCTTGGATCGAAGTATTTTAGATAAGTCAAAAGATTGGAACAGATTATGTTGGACATAAGTTAGTATTGTTTAAGGATAAAACTTTTTTTGATATTGTTGATGGGATGTTATAGTAATATAGCTTTAGAAAAAGGAAAACTTGCAGGACGGGCGACATCCCATCGAGTCGGACAAGGTTGTTGGAATCAAACCCACAACAGAAGTGCGACTGGCCTTTATCGCCTACCACTGACCTACAGGAAGTCCCTATTTAGTAGAAACTAGTTTTATTATATTAATAATTATGATATATGATGTATAAGTCCATTTTAGGAACCATATATGATTAATCTCAATATAGATGGACTTATGTATTTTTTGATAACTTTTCTAACCTTTTGTTTGAGACAGATGGAATGACCCATCATTCTATCACATGATCTGCTAACACATCACGAATGAAAAATTCAACTTCATTTCTTTAAGTGATGAAGTTGAAGTTGTCCAAATAATGACAAACGGTGAGACTATACCAAAATCACGAAAGTATTTCTTCCAATTCCAATTTCATCAACTTTAGGGAAATGATCTTGAAAACCAAAAATGTTGTCCTAGTGCTCTTATATCTGATGAAACAGATGGTACCTTAGATCGTCACAAATTTATGGCTTTGTGAATCCTGGATTTTTCATAGCCATGTTCTCTACCACTCTCCATCAGAACATGATGGTTAGATTTTGCTTCCATATCCATATTTTCACCTATGTGGAAACCCAGTGATTAGTTTATTTGGGTAACCGTTTTTTCATACTTTTGTTTTTAAAGATTGATTTTGGTATTCCTTTTTACGATGTGTGTTTCTATTAATGAAACCTTCGAATAGTAAACCACTTATAACCCCGACGAATTTCAAGGGCGAAATTCATTTTAAGGGGGGTAGAATGTAACAGCCCGATATTTTATGAAAAATATTCTTTTTAATTTTATTAATGTCTTGTGTTGTACGCTAAATCAAAAGGAGCTTGCACAACATGCATCCTTGACATGCCTTGCATTACACGCAATCGTGACCTTCCTCGATAGCGTGTGTAGTACGCAATAACGAGTTTCACTAAACAACAATATGTTATTAAAACATTATTAAAACTAGCCGTTATGAATAGTAATAACCACTTTTTGAAATTTTGTAAATTTTATTTTTTCAAAATGGAATACATTTTTGGATTCGTAATATCGAAATTATCTTAGGGTGATATTTTGGTACTTTTCGGATAACTTTCATTTTCTGATGAATAGTAAAAATTACTAAATTTTAAAGAACCTTTTTAATCGAAATAATTAATAGTGATAAATTATTAATTTGAGTGGTTTAAAGTATATTTAGAATATATTTTTACAATTTAATACAATGTTGGTCATTGGATGTAATTTCACATTTAAACCAGATATAAACAAGTGTCAATCTTTTGATAGTTATTATCTCTTAAAAACATGCTATTTGTTTTGACGACGAGAACTAATTTTTAAATTAATTAATGCAACTGATATGTTCGGAATTTGAAAAAATAGACATCATTTTTTAATTCTTAATATCAAATATAGATTAGGCCAAATTGTAGGTATTTTTCTGGAAACTTTCATTTTTTGATGAATAGTGAAACCACTAAGTGGTAGTTAAAAAACTGAATTTTTCATAAAACATAATTTTACCACTTCTGTGAGTGGAATTTCAAAAATCCGAGAGACACGGTTAATATCAAGAACTAAAATGTGGTTCAATGAGATGAAAATATTTTTTGGTGAATAGTAACTTTTTACTTGTTTTTTACCATGGTTAAAAGTAAATAGGGTAATTAAGGGTAAAAATGATATTATTATTACCCTAACACATGTCCTAATTCTATTGGATAAGTTTAATTCGACCAAAAACAATCTTAGGAATAAATTATGACCATTTAGGCCCACTTGGATTAGATTAGGACATTTATTATTAATTTATTTAAAGAAGGGTTAACATAGTTAAAATCAATGTTTAATAAGTAAATCATTTTTAATATGGGGATATACATACGATAAATTCGAATATAAATATTCATTAGAAATCTAAAAATATTTCCTACATAATGGTATTTTATTCGTAATTTGTAGACATTAAATAATTTAATTTATTTATGACAAAAAATTATGCAGTAATTATCTTATTAATGAAATATTGACATAATTGATGTTATAAATACACAAATAAATGTAATTTCAGACTTTTTATGAAATCAACTAATTTTATAGGTTAATATGACATGTTATTATTTATTTAATTAACTTTTTTCGGACTAATCATTCTGTTATGATTTTCACAAAAATCAATTACAAAATAGTGTCAAAATTGACATAAAATTGTTTTTAAAACAAATATTATATTATTAATTGTTATTTTATACCTAAAAATCTGAGGTTCGTCCAAATGACTTATATAAGGTTATATATATTAATAATAAACAACTTGGGGTTCGTTTGTCTTCTTATAGTATGTTTATTGACATTATAGTATAAGAACACAAGAAGACACGGTAAAAGTAAAATTATTTTACTTAATGTTAAATCTAAATGATAAGGTTAAAATAGGAACCTAAACTTGTATAAATTATATTGGATGAGAGGATTTCGACCCATACCCACCTTACCTTCGAAGTTAATCAATTTTGAGCTATTTAAAACCGAATTTTACTTTATAATAAAATAATAGTTTTAGTTATTCCAAAGGTGCCCCTCTCCTCCCTTATAAAAGGGCACCTCCTCCCTCTCTTCCTCACACCACTTTGAGCCTTCATGATCGGCCAAAACCTGCCAAATTATCTTCTCCACATCCCTAGAAAAATCCTAGAGGTTCTGGTCTTCCTCCAAGACCAATTTTAGTGCCCTAAAAGGAGATCTCAAAGAGGCGCTTCAAAGAAGAGGTAATGTACGTTACCGATTCTTTCATCTTTATTTCTTCTTCGACTTCTTCTTCTTAGGTTGTTTCATTATGAAGTAATAACATCAGTATCACTTATATACTGATATTTTATTATAATTATGAAACAACCTTATTTCACCATCTATCCATCCTATGGAAAACGAAATCTCCGCGCGTGCGTACGTACGGAATACCGTCTCCACGCCGTGGTGTAATCTATTTTCCACCACCACCTTACTTGGATGGGTATAATGGTGTAAATAATAACTAGATATTATTACTGTAATGTGATATTGATTCTGAAATAGTATACATAGACTCCAATACAATTCCACGATCACGAGAACGATATAATCGCTCGTGCGTACGTACAGACTACCGTCTCCACGACGTGATGAGATTCATTCTCCATGTTATCCATTCATGAATGATTATAAAGTATATATAATAATTAATCATGAAATATTTGACATAATAATTATTCTTGATTTATGTGTATATATATCTATGTCATCTACTTAATTCCATTCAACTCAATAAGGAAACGAAAACAGCTTTCATGCGTACGTACGACCTACTGTCTCCATGAACGGTGTATTTATTTCCATTTACTGATTTATTATATATATGTATATTATGAATATATATTATATATAAATCATGGTTTATATTCTGGAATTAAGTATTCATGATCTATGTAATCATATGAATAATTACAAGTCAAATTACGGACGACAAATGAAACAATTTTACCCAAAACACTCTTTAACATGGAATTTACAAATGAACGGGTAATAAGTGAACCATATATGATATCATAACAACGAGTATGATTCCGGAATAAGTCAATTACATTATTTAAATCATTATACAGGAGGTTCGGTCACTTACAAAGCAAATCGGACCTAAGGTAATGGAAATATCACAATCTCATTTTTATCCAAGATTGTTTATACTTTGGAATTTACTGGGGTGTATTTTATCATCCACATTCATATTTCCTCAATTTGTAACATTATTTTCATCCACATAAAATTTTTTAAATACAATTTTACCCTTCGGTGAGATTTTAGTAAATGATATGAAAGGAATCTTTTGTCATTTTTCGTACGATGTACTTTTTGACTTTTCCGACAAAAGTACAAGAAGAATGTTTTTTTAACTTATACGGCATGAATGGATTTTTAAAACATTATTTCCAATAAGCTTCCTTTAAAAGTTTTCAAGTTTATTTTTAATCAACTTCTTTTAGTTTAAAATTGTATGAAATCTTAAGAAAGGAAAAATGTTTTTTGAAGTTGAAAGGATATTTTCCTCAAGAATGGATTTCAATAGTTTTATCCAAATTATTTTCCATCTAAGATAATATAGGGTTCTGTTTCTATCCCTATTATTACATTTATTTTATTATGTTGTGATGTAATTATATTTATCTTATATGAATTGTTTTATGATGTCACGATGTTTAGGAATCCCATTTTTTTACATGGGTTATGCTATGTTTTATCGTATATGATTTTGCGGCACACATAAGAGTGGTGTCATTATGAGATAGGTGGGACCTATATCTCCCTCCAATGCATTGGGTAAAGATTTTATATCTCAAGAGATAGACATGGCTGGAATGGTAGGTTATACCGGTTCAGTGAAACAGGACTGAAACGAGGGGCGAACTCGGTTCAGAAAGGGACTTTGTCCACTAAGATAGTCTTGGCAATGAGTCTTGACTAATAAGAAAATATTCTCTATGATTATGTGTGTATTCCACAAAGTTTCATGTTTTAAGTTGTGATTATTGCAATTACATTTCACTACTATGATTTATCCCATGTTATGAAATTATGATCTCTTTTGCAGGTTATGATTTCCAAAAGATGTGTTATTATGAATATGACATGATTGATATTTCTGTTGTTTACCCTTACTAAGCATTTGAGCTCACCCTTTTATGTTTTCTTTTCCCCTGGACATAAAGAAAGGATTTAGGATTAAAAAAAAGAAGATATTTATGGGAGATGTTGAAGATCATTCACCATGAATATAAGATTATATTCCGAGTTTCCAAAGACACTAAACTACTACGGTCCTTGTGTGTGTTTTTGTTATGTACTAAGTATTCCGCAAAAGTAATGTAATGTCCATGTACGTTAGGCTTTGGGTCTCTACATTTTTCATGTATACGTATTCATCCATTTTCCAATTTAGAGAATCATTTTTGAAATCTATTTTAAAATTTTATTATCATAGATGTATAATAATACATGTGACATAATTTATGATATTACCATTAGAAATATAAATATGAATACATCAAAGTTGATTCTTTTATGTTTATTGAAACATTACACAAAATTTGTTTCTTTATAGGCCCTCACATGACCATATATATCATGTATTTCCTTGAATAACCATTTAAACATAATATATATTACATTATTAGGTTGGTTTACTATGATCCAAAAATGATATTGATATAGGAACTCCATTTTAGCGTGCATGGATTCATTCCCTTTAAAAACTTCATTGTAATATACTAGTTACTTATAGGTTATAGCTTCATAATTTTATAAGAGTAATATGTCCCCTAATTCAGTGATTAAAAAATAAAATCTCTCTCATTATTTAACATATCTTTTATACCTATACTATACATGTAACTTGTAAACATCATCCTCTCCCACTATCACATGTGGATACTTTTCTCGTATTAATTCATTTGAATCAGGAGTACCAAAATCATTAAAATAAATATTTACCTAAATGTTTTGATTGGAAATGTGTACCAATTATATAAATTTATCATGTAATACTGCAGTCTCCATTCTATATAAAGTTTCATATACGTATTATCCTTTTTTATCCTTAGATCAATGTGTAAGGATTAATATTATGCTTTGAGATGTTAATTTTTTAGATTTTATAATATTGAAAAAAAATTATCCCCCCATTAATATGTGTTATAGATTGTTTTCATCCATACAATAGATCATATAGATTCCAATTTTCATCTCTATTTGGTACTCCGTTTAGTTTTTATATCTCAGTCAGCATCACATGTCCCAAAATGGAAAATGGTAGAGTATCATGAATCATTATTCATTTGACCTTATTCCAATTGGTCATTTTCCTCCATTAAATAACACAATTCCCCTAAATTTACTATGATAGTGTGAGATTAGAAAATACCTGACACTAATTTTGATGATATATGATAACATGGTAAACATATCCTCCACTATTTTTTGATTTTACTTTTTTAATCATTGTACCAAGTTGATTGTATAATTTATTATTTTATTTACTAATCATGATAATGGAATCAAATGTATTCATTATTATGTATATATATACATATATAATATATTCCCGATTAAAAATAATTATGTTTGAAATAACACTCCTTAACTATAGTGGAAATGGATCACATATATCTACATTAACAAATTGGAATGGTACATTAGTTCTATATACATTCCCATAAGAATGTTCTTTGGTCATATTATCTTGTAGAAAACTAGGAAATTAATCAAAAATCTTAAATCAAATAACTCTAAATACCTAGATTCAGGTAGTTTTCTAAAAACACTTATCATTTATATGATCCATAATGAAGATCCAAATGAGGGTAGGATGTGAGACATTATCAATATAATTACGAATTATTATCAAAATAGAATATTATAATTCCTGTATATATAATCCATTGTTATGTTGTTCTATAACATAACATATGTTATACAAATACATTAAAATCATTTATTTCGAAACCTAAAATAAAATAAAATAGTAAATAAACATGATAATGAGATTACGTATAGTGTCTCTAACCCGAGTATCTCAAAGATATTGTTTTTCCTTTGTTAATTGGATTAAAATATAAGTAATAACCTCCTAAAGGACATGATAGTTTATTGGTAATAACAAAATAGATACATACTTTAAATTATCATCACCTAATAAATAATTTTAAAATTCACCTTCCCCCTTACTATATCCCATCATATCAATCACAAAACACCGAATCATGTATTAAGAAAAATAAAATATACAAAAGAGGTGAGGTTAGATGCTCGGTAATGGTATTGGTATAATGGATTTTAGGAATATATAAGGATTAAAACATATTTAATGGAAAAAAACTAAAACACATTCCATTAATCCACAATTTAATCGTTATATAGTTGATATTATTTATGAGCAAAAAAAATATAAATCACCACATGAGAATGATACCCAATGATATATATTTTTTATAATTTAATAATCACATAGAATATAAATAAATAAATTAATAATGATTGAACGCATAATGATATACATATAAAAAATCATTGAGACCTTGTTTAAGGATATCTATTACCATGGTGGCAGTGTTCAAAGACATCTACTATCATTGATCTCTTATGCCAAGACATCTATATAATTGGGTAAGGACTTTCCCAAAACCAAATCTAGATTGTATCATGAGACCAACGAAGGCATCAAGGGGATATAGTAGGAACCATAGTCACATAATAATTCCACTTAATTCATCATATATACAGGGTAATATATAATCAACAGAAAAATTCATATTAAAAAAATAACATGAAAAATGATAATAAATTCTTCAATCAATAAATATAATCCTAAACCAATAGAGTAAAATGGATATTAATAATAAAGGTGTTCATCCACAATAACTGTAATCATTATTCACACATTAAATGAATAATGTTGATTTAAATACAACATATCCCTAGTGGATCACATATAAAAAATAGTTTTATGTCCATGATGAATATAAATATAAAATAAATGTCATTATTAACATTTTTTAATTAAAAAACCATTTCTCATTGAAAATATAAGATAATATATTATTATCTAATTTTAAATGGGGATGATTTTATGTATTTAGATGATTAAATAAAAGAAAAATTCATAGTTATCAATTTTTCCTCTTCTCTAGCCACCTTTCAATGATTGTACATCCAAAATTATAAGATTTGAGCTCTGACCAAAAAAAGGAATTTTTGAATAAGGGTATGGATGTTTGGATGTCATTTTGGTATATATTTTTAATATTGAAAATGGTTTTATAGTTTTAATTACAGGGGTGAGTAATTGAATTTTAATGATGAGTGGAGTGTCACATTTCTTATTTTTGAAAAGAAATTTATTACCCATGTTTTTCACATCCAATAAGGGTAAAATTAGGTTATTATAATGATTTGTACGTGATAATCTCGAAATATATACATAAAACATATCAAATATAAGATAATAAATCATTTTAACATGTATAATTTTAGTTTAACACCCTCGTTAAATCTATTTTTACCTTAAACGGTGTAAATAATTTTTAATATGATTAATATTCATTATACTAAAAAATAAAGAAGAAAATATTAGATAATATAAATTATGATGATTCAAAATACTTAATCCATTTTGTCATGATTTATTTCATATAATGTGAAATTTTTAATTTAAATATAATACAACAAATGAGAAAAGAAATTGTGATTTCAAAGTGAAAATGTTTAAAAGATTATAATGTCTTTATATCTAAAATAATTTTGACAAAAATTTTAAATAAAATAAATTAATTAATAAATGTAAAATTTTTCTATTTTTACATTAATTTTTTTTAAATATAACATAACATTATAAATAATTTAACTATGAAACTACTTTTCAAATAAAATGCAGTATTTTTCTCTGTTCATTAAAAAACTGAAACATTATAGAAAATTATAAAAAACCTCCAAAGATAATTTAAACATGTAGATTTAAGAAATAAAAATTATTTTTGAATGTAATACAATTATTAGTGTAATAACAGAATTATAAACTACAATAATAGCTAGTGACTTTTCCACCCTTTATAAAAATACAATTTATAATAAAAAATTTATTATTCATTAAACATGTTCAAATATTACCACTAATCAATGGATAGAGATTTTATTTATTTTATACATGTGTGAAATTTTTAATTTTTCATATTCTATTTTTTAAAATTCATACCCACAAATTTATATTATAAGTGAGAATAATAACTATTAAATAATAATATTTTAAGCGAGTTTGACATTTCATTCAAACCCGGTATTGCAAGCATTGCAAGTTTTCCCTGTGATTGAATTTATTAAAAATATAAATATATCATAATTTATTATGATTTTATACTCACTTATATTGTTATTTTTTTGTCACACAGTTCAACAAATATGATGGTCATTTATCAGGTGTTCTGGGTGTTTTATTCTACCCCCAAAAATAAATTTCTTCCAGGAAATTTTTTCTTGATCTTGGTTATTAAGGGATTGTCATTTGAAAATACCCTTCATGAAATCACTAATATTGAGAAGGGTTATAAAAATATCATCTTAATAATAAATAAATGGAATAACAATGTAACGATTAATTAAACCTAACTAGGATTCTATATTGAAGAACATTGGTGGAATGAAAAGATATGGACATTGAAGAAAAGCATAAATGATTATGGATATTAATAGAGTTCATTGATCATTGCAATTTGAATGATCAATTGAACATTAAGGAACTATAGACATTAATTATATTATAATTGTAAAGGCAATTTGACTGATTGGATATGATGGTAATAAAAAAAATTCAAGACCCTTTTTTCTAATTTGTGGACTTTTTTAAATATATATGAAAATAATTAAATCTACATACATGATATATTTTTGTTTTATAAGAACAATTACATTCTATTTTTGTGTTTCAATCAGTTTCCAATTCATCACCAACTATATGAACTGAATATCAAATACAATTTTCTTATACATGAACCACAAAAAATCAGTTTTAAGGGATAATAAGATCCATAACAAATGATATGACATTAATTTGATCTCTATTTATTATTAAAAAAATTATTATTATGGGTGATGTAATATTCAAAAATATTCATATGCTGAAGTAATACAATTATATCCAAAACCTCTTAAAAATATAAAATTAAAACATTTTATAAATGGATATTCATTTAAAAAATCCAAAATATTATGAACCAATAAATTATAAATAATGACAATAAATTTCCAAAATGAAATTATTATTAATCCCCCAATAAAATTAAGTGTCTCTTAATTATCACATACCAAACAAGTAAATACCTTCATCAGGTATTCAATTAATATAAGGTAATAATTTGAATTACGATAAAATATTATTTATAACATGAATTAATAGATATTCCATAAATAAAACGTATATTATCTTATATATTCCCTATATAAAAAAACATTTAACACCATAAATGAGAAAATAAACCACAATGTCATCAAATTATAAATTAGGTCCATAGTGATCAGTATTAATTAAATTTGATTCCTCTAAATAAATGAAATCACTATCCCATATTCCTTATCTCATCGTCAAAATTAAATTAAATGGTATATTTCCTTCAATGTTGTTTTTACCATGAATCAGAAATTGTCAATAAATCATTTTCATTATCATTATTATTATTCAACATATGATTTCATATCCTTAATGAAAAAGGAAAACTATAAAATCATTATATGTTTCATAATTAATATAACCACGATACAATTTAATCAATTCTCAAAATACATTATTATTTAATCTAAACATAGTAACATTAATAATTTCACTTCATAGAGGGTAATATAATAATCATCGCTATGATCCATTGGACACTTCTGATGTGTATTCTTTTGATGCTTCGGGAATTCATATGTGCAGTTCCTTCTTTCCTTATAGATGAATAATTGAAAATTTAAACCAATTTCATTCCCTTGAAATGATAAACATTGAGGCATTTCCCCACACTTGATGAAAATATTTTTTCCCTTAATGAATATACCTAGTTGTCTATTTCCATAATTATCCCAAGTGGGAAATAATTTATTTCCCAACATCACATTCTCTATCTTCTCAATATAGTCCTCTTATTCTAACACTTCCCTTTGAATCCATAATAAATAGATAATTTATACTCTATCATGTTAGAACATGATACTACACCCTCATATGATGATAATATCTTAAATACTAGTTCACTTTGAAATAGTTTCATAATCTGATCATATAAATTATCATTCATACTCTTTGTATTGACATCATTAATGTGGTTCCCATTCTATATTATTGGAACCATTTTCAAATAGATTCATAAACTATATTAGATCATATCATTATGAAACATAATTTATAATACGAAAACTATTGAAATATTCAACATAAATTGAAATAGTTATTCCTATATAATCTCTTAATAATAAATAGGTTTTCTTTAAGGATGTCATTATTTTTAACTCCGTCACAATGGTTTTTTAATAAGTGTGATTTATCCTCAAAGTATCCCCTTGGTGTGTCAAAATAGGTTCATAGTTTGGCCTGTTGTCATACTACATCATATGTTTGGTTGAAAACCAATATTACCTTTTAGAAGTTATTACTACTAGTATCATTTGTTCAGGAACCACTTCCATATAATGTATCCATAGTAGGATTAATTATATATGAGGACCCACATAATCACTTTCTCTAAAAAAATATGGATGTTATTATATAGATATCCTCAAATTGATTCATTTGGTTATGTTCCCTAATATATGTTTTCCGAAATCTAATTCCCATAGTTTTTATTACACATTCTCTCATTCTCACTGTAGAAACCCATACACTAGTAGCCTAGAGATGATCACTGCATTTTTAAAATGGCTTAAGATACCAGGAATAACATATTTAAAGACAAAATCATTTAGTAGTCTTAATAAACTAGAGAATTATATAAAATTTAAATTAATTAATAAAACATAAAATTGTGAAAAAAATATATATTTTATAATACAATTATTCCCCCCTGTGTTTTCTGGTATATCAATCTCGAAACACATAATCCTATCATAGAGAAAATAAATCATTATTAATCTATGAGATCCTATTATTAGTAAGGGTAAGAATTTCTTAATTGTTATGAATATAAAATAAATAATCCATATTGAATGATATATTACTAAAGAACATTTCTTTTCATCAATAATGATATCATAATATGGAAGGAATAAATTTTGATTAAATAATTCCAAATAAATAATCAAATACCCATGAAACATAGAAATTTCGATTCAATATAATATAATAATCACATTTATCAACACTTGAATTCAAAATATTTTAATGAAAAAATTTAATCACATAAAAGAAAATATTGATCCCCTGTTCCAAGACATTTGATACCATTGAGGCCTCGTGATAAGACATCTAATACCATTGAGGACTTGGGCCAATATATATATATAAATAGAAAATTTATCGATGAAAACTTAATCATGTTTTTCTCAAGAGATCTAATAAGGCATAGAGGGGATACAGGGGGACCATCCTATGACATACTAATACCAATTAATTCCTTGTATAAAAGGGGTGAAAAATAATCAACATAAACACTTGTATTGAAAAAAAACATACGAAACATAAAAACATACCACACTCAATAAGTTTAAGCATAAATTATCAAATGTTTAACTATTAATGATAATAAAATTTTACATTCATAATAAAAATGATTATAAACCATCCACATATTGAATTTGGATTTTTCAATACACTGAAAATCTAATGGATCACATTTTTAATATTTTTTCATTTAATTGATGAATATAAATACTGTAAATATGTCATTAAGACATTTTCTAGGAAAATAACATTTTTACATATAAAAATAACCTTTTAAAAACATAATTTCCAAACAAATTAAATAATATGACATCAAATAGACTTTAAAAATTATAAAATAACCTTCAAAACATCGTGTTTCCATTGAGGTGGAATTTTTAATTTATTTTCTATACATTAAAAAAATATTCATTTCACTATTTTGGGAAATGAAAAATATGAAATTCATTGAAAATGATATGAATATACCATTTAAAACATTTTTAAAATGATATCATGGGTATTAATGTCCTTAATAATAAAAAATTAATGGTAAATGTAACACACTAAGATTTTGTGGACACTTATTAATTTAATAAATTAAATTTTCATTTATATGTTGCAATAAACTAATTAAATCATTCATTTCAAACGACATCAACTCATCGTACGTTACACAGAACATCGACTCGCCATACGCTACAAGTACTAATGACTTGGCATGCGTTACATGCAGGACAAATGATTCAATGAAATATCATTTTAGTGTTTTCATTAATTAAATGTGATAATTATAACATTTCTATTAAAATTAGTTGTACGAATAGTAATTACTACTTTTAAAAAATTATAAATTTCATATATGAATTAAAAAATTTGAAAATTATTTATATCTAATTTTTGAAGCCCTTATATGTTTAAAAATAATATTTTCTCAAATATACTGCTTTTCATGTCCTTTGCTGAAAAATAATAAAATTAATTTTATAAATATTTTAAAATTTAATTTGATGGTAGAAAATTAATTTTTGAATATATAAATTTGAAATTATATTAGGTCTAATTTTTTGTAATTTGCTATGAAAATTTTGTTTTTCATTAATAATTAAAAATTCCAGATTTGAATTGAAAGTTTATTTTTTATGTAATTTATTTTCAATAATAATTTAAATTTTAAATACTTTTCAATGATTAATTAGATAATATTTGTATCAATTAATACAATTTAGTTCATTGATATCAGTTTTACAGGGAACTTTTCTATAAAAACATATAAAACATTTGAATGTTTTTACATTAAAAACATTCATTATAGACCCCACTGTGGGATTAATATTAAATTAAAATATAAAACATCTGTAATTATAAATTTTAAAAATTTATTCTATATTTATAATTATAATAATTTATAATTTATAATATGTTCAACGTAATATTCTAACAAATATATTAGTGAAAGTATATAAAATTAATTTCACTGGTAAGGTTAAATTAAACATGATATGAGACTAAACATTAAATTTAAAATAAAAAAACATATTAACTTTTCCAAAAGCCATTGGATGGAAATTATTCATATTTTAACAGTAAATTATTTATTTTTTCAGGGTTTTATGACTTTGTTTTTGTAATAACGCGGGTGCCCCTAACTTGTTTTCAAAAATGACAAGGGTTTCCTTTCCCTTCCTTATAAAATTCCATTAACTCTCCACATTCTTCACACCTCTCAAAACACATTAGTTTGGAAAAAATATTCACAATACACATCAAATCATCCCTTCATTCCTCCTTGAATTATCCCTTTCTGATATAAGTAACCCAAATATTCCATTTCTCACAAACTAAAAGCACTTACCCAATTAATAGGTAGCATCTTCTCTCAAGAACCTTAATTTTATTTTCATTATCCACCCACAATTATCACATTATTACATGATTGTATAAAAAACCTATATTCTATATATAATATTATTTTCTAGGAGATTGTTTCTAAGAACACTTACACAAACCTTAATCGAATGGGTAACAAACATAATGTTTACTTATACGGTAAACTACCACCTCACTAAATGATGATTTGTCATTTTTACTTTCAATCATCTCCGGGTTAACATTATGATGGAAAGTATATTTATATATTTCATGGGTATTATTTATTATTAATTTAATAATATTTATTCTTTTTTCAACACATATCTTTTTTACATTCCATTTGGTGTTAATAAGATAATTTCATTTGAGGATATGTGGACTACCCCCACCCTCAAAGAGATGTGATTCATTCATACCTTACATTACATTTATTAATGATTTATTTAGTGAATATATATGATATATATGATACAATAAAGTTAATTTAATAATTATATATATTCACATACTTACATATATTTATTTTACTTTATTTCTTTAAACACGACAATTAAGAAAAAATAGTGTTCATATATACATACCACTTACCATCAGCATGAATAGTGCATTTCGTTTCATAATTATATATTATATAAATTATTATAAATAAATATATGGAATAAAAATTATATTTAAATCGTTTTTTATATTATAGAAATAATTATATAAATATACGGACCATAGATATAATAAATTAATAGGCATGTAGAAAACAAAGAGAATATTACCTGAACTGAAACCTTAAGATGGGATTGTAAACAAGAGGGTAAGAAAATTTCACAATAAAACCATATGTGGAATTAAATATAACAATATTTTTATTTAAACAATATATTATTAACTTATATTTATTATACAGGTGGTTTGAACATGTATGATTAGATTCAAGACAAAGGGTAAGGGGAATTCATCTCACATATTATTTCAATGAGATGTATGGCTTAATCTCTACTCACTTATATTCTGTGGGGTATATAGTTACAGGGAATGTATTCTAGTTATATTATAATTACATTAATTTTTATTCACATATTCATTTTATGAAATTTCCTTCATGGGATTTATGTTTCAAATAATACCAAAATTGGATAAAATATTTGTTACAATTTGCCTTCGTTCAGACTCATGTATTATTATACACCTAAATTCATCTCAAGGAGAAAATACTTCCATTTTGCATAATATATGATGAATATCCATGTTTTCATGATATATTAATATTCATTTAATTTCCTTTTCTTACATTGAGGGTATAAGCTCATGTTACCGAGTGATACGAGTTTATTAAATCAATCTACTCATTTTATGAAATTATTAATGATTATGCTTCAATTAATGAAATATCATGATATATATCACAAGAAAAATTACTAAATTTATTATCCTATGTTTATTTTAGATATTTTCATATATTATTACCATTTTCAACTCTTTTGTTCTTAAGATAATGTTTTTAAGTATTTTCTTAATGTCTTTCACTTCAGTCAAAAATCTATTGTATTCAAAAACCATGTTTCATAAATGTATTCAAAAGATATTTCAAGAGAATTTTCATGAAAAAGGATTTTATAATCTTTTTATTGTTTTCAATAGATTATATCTTTTCAAATATAATTTCAATTAAAATTTTTTACAAAATTTTTTACGTTTTAAAAATATTTATTCAATGCAGAAAAGATATTTTCCTCAAGAAATGACATTAAATGTTCATTAATAATTATTTCCCACATAATATAACATAAATTTGTGCAAATCATTCTTTTATGGGGAAATTATTCATTTTCTACATTCTTATTAATTCTCTGAATGGATTATTTTTAGATGGAATGATGTTTATGAAACTCATTTTTCCTTCACAGGTTATATGTTATTAAATCCCGCATCATTTCGTAGGATATTTTTATAATTGAATGATTAAGAAACCATTCTTATTAAATTTGTTATGATATGAATACATTTATATAATTATCATTTAATTTCATGGGTTATGATATTATTATTTATGATCATGCGGCACATGTATTTATGATTTCAATATTAGTTGGGTGGGACCTATATCTCTCACCAATATTTTGTGTAATGATTTATATCTCATGAGATATACTATGTTATTCTTTGGAAATAACCTTGAAAAATAAGATTGACCTAGAAGGGAACCATGACAACCATGATGATACGATGAGTGAACTCATTCTACTAATATATCCATGGAAGTTAACCATGACTACTATGAAGGTATGGGGAGTAAACATAAACAAAAAATAGGGTCTTGTAATTGATTCCATGGATAATATGTAAAAAATATTATATTCATAGATATTTTCCACAATTCTTTGTTTTATTCCAATTTTAATCAATCATGGATTATTTTATTTATTCCCATGTAAGTCATCCTAATTGAATATCCATGATTTATTCTATGATTCATGTTTATAAACATTGATATGCTGAGTATGATATTCTATTTTCATGATCATTTTCCATACCCATATAGTCTTGATTATGCTTACATATCTTCCTTGTTTACCATTACTGAGCAACTGTGATCACCCCCTTTTATGTTTACTCCCCCAAAGATACGATGATATGTATTATTTTTTTAGACTATGAAGGATACTAGTAAAGAAGAACCTACGGGGAGATGATGTTTCTTATTTATGTGCGAGTGTTTATGTTTCCGTGTTTCCAATTGAACTAGACTATTACTATTATTGGTTGTTTTGTTCAAATCTTCTATGTATTATTGAATTTTTATGTAATTTTAATATATTAAATGATAGGGTCTCTTTTTTTTTGTTTCAAATAAAAGGTTTTATTGTCCTTTGGAAGCTAGGATGAGAAAACCTTAGTGAGAACCCTAAGGACATATAATAACCCTACTCTTTATTACACATTTAAACATGATTTATTACATAAAAATTCACTTACGAAAACATAGAGGGTCGAGATGTCTAATGTCTTGGGAAATTAGGAACAATACATAACACCTTAGAACATAAAACACTACATCTCTATTGTAAATTTCTTTTAGATGACCCTGATATTCTTTTGTACCTAGCATTGGATGGGCTAACCTGATGAAATGCATATGAAAAGGGTGAGCTATATAGCCTAGTAAGGGAGTAGTCAAGGAATAACAAGAAGAATATATAAATTTTAGGAAATAGGAATATCAATGGATAAAAATAGAAACATGAACACATAGTCATGATATAGCATTATTATCATAACATGGAAATAATTAAACATCATTTGACAAGATAATAGCATGATCCAAGGATCATTGCACTTGAAGAATGTATAAAAATTCATTGAACAAGGATTAGAATTATTAAACCCCATTTAATTTAATGTATCATGATACTAATATTTACCTAATTTATGGGAGAGCTATCAGGGCTCACCCTTCTTAATCATTTCATTTCATGCCTAAGTGTGCCACAAAAATCATAAAAATGGATTCATTAAATGGAATTGGTTGATGAGAGAGAGTGTGGTGTCCCATAATATGTACATTAAATGGAATGTATGGGTGTAAAATATATACATTTTCCTACATATGTAATTTAATTAAGATACATCATAAAAAAGAATTTCTTGAGTGTAAATGAGAAGATAGAAATTTATTACGAAATTCGGGAGTGGTAACTGGTGTAAATTGGAAGAATTAATGACAGATAAATAAGTCTTTAGCCATTAAATCATAAGGAGGGAGGTGTGGGTGAGTTTTTAAATCATTCCCCAACATTTTTAATTGACAATAAAAGGGAATACCATCATAATGTAATTTATACAAAAAAGAGAAAGGATGAATTCCCTTACTTGGAAGTGTGATCCCAATAGCTTGGGAGGGGCTTGTGAGTGGCTTATTGAGAGCTTGGGGATCCGTGGGAGGATTTTATAGAGAGGAGGTCATGTTTATAACGTGATTCATGGTTTCTATGTTAATATTCATGGGGGGGTTGAGTGGCTTTATATAGGAAAGGAGATGAAATTCTTAATTATTTTGGTTTTCGACACCACACTTTAAAACAACAAAAACCACAAACCATCCCAAGGTTTTTTCCCATGGTTTCTAAAAAAGTGTATTGGAGAACATTATTTTATAATTCCAATGGCTGAACATATTAAATTATTAGGCTTGATTTTGTAGAGGTGAGTCACTCTCCCAAGGAAATAATTTTAAAATGTAAAAATGTTTTATAAGTTGTGGAGGGTCCACCAAGGCTTTCTAAAATAAATCTAAAAAAATATAAAATCACATTAATTTAATTTTAAAATATATATTGGCTGAAAATCCAATTTATATTATTTTATTTCATCACTATTGGGTCATTATGATTTCATAAAACACATTATATATTTAATCATTATTTAATTTTTACCGTAAAATTATGTTATCTTAGAAAATTATGAAAAATTCACCATTAGATAATTTAAAAGTCCTAAATCTAAAAATGATATTAATTTTATCTAAATAATGTTATAAATATGTGAATTTCGATTTTTAAAAATAAAAACATCATTTGTGGAATATTTCACGAGTTTGAAATAAAAAAGTTTTCAAAATGTATTAAAAATTTCAATTATGTTCATAAAAATTATGATATCATTTATATTTAATTAAAATTAATTCAGTAACAATATTTGTTTTAAATATTATTTTATTAAAAATTCCATTAATTCATTAAAATAAATTTCTAAATTTAATATTAATTAAAAACCATATTTTTTTATTTTTTTACATTTTACAAAGTAACAATAATAAAATGAAAGTATATTATTTACCCTATAAAAAATAATGCACATAATCATGATGCTACGATCATGTTACATAATGCCTTATAACACCTACATAATACCTAAGGGTAAGTTGTGTTAATGTGACCAAATTATATAGAGGCTCAAATAACATTGCTCAATTGGTAATCTCTATCAACATCCACTTTTCTAGAAGGTGGTTCTGTTCAAGAATTATGTGTTGAAGCTCAGCTTGGGTTTAGTCATGAGTGAAGCCTAGTGATGATACCCTCTTTCTGAGATATTAAAATGGGCTTTTTATGGATAAATTCTAATAGATGAGGCCATCAATTTATATTTTCTGAGTAAATTGGATTTGTTAAAGCTTTATATATATACTGATCAAGTGATCACTATTCAACAACTATATTAGATATGGTAACAATTATTAATGATATTTTAAAATCCAAAAACATAAAACTATAGAATTTAATATTTTATAGAAATATTTAATGTAATAAAAAATTTAATTAGATTAAGAGAATGTTTTATTAATAAAATTGTGGGTCATTACAATCTACCACATTTTGAAATTTCACCTTCAAAATATTATTTTTCTAACAATAAGATAGATGAGGGTAACTTTGCTTCATTACATCCTCTGATTCCCATGTTTCCTCTTCAAACATGTCATTTAACCACAACATATTGATGTGGGGCATTGCCTTACTTTGTAGAACTTTTTCCCTGCAATCTAATAACTTTACTGACTTCTCTTAATAAGAGAGGTCAATAAAAAATGGTACCACCTCTGGATTGAGTATATATGATGGGTCAGGTATGTACTTCCTCAAGATAGATACACGAAATACATCATTTACTATAGATAGGTTCGGTGGGAGTTCTATTAGATATTTTAGTTCTTAAATGCTATCAAGGATCTCAAAAGTGCTGATTTACCTTGGACTATGACTTCCCTTGTTCCAAAATATCAAAACTATCTTCCACAATGATATAAAAAAGAATACCATATCTCCAACATCAAACAATAGGTATCATCGATTATTGCTATGATAGCACTTTTTTAAACTCTTAGTAGAATTAATATTTTGTTGGATGGTCTTAACCTTTTCCACCATTTCATCATCCATTTCTGGACCTAGGAGCATTCTCTCCCCAACATTATCCCAACATGCAGGTGTTATGTACCTCATCCCATAAAGGGCTTCATAAAGAGAAATTTGGATGCATGAGTAGAAACTTTTATTTTAAGAGAACTCAACCAAATGAATATCATGATCCCATATTCGTTTTAATTACATTGAGAATTCTCTGATCATCTCTTCTAGGGTTTGGATAGTCCGCTGAGATTGGACATCATTTTGAGGATGATAAGCTGTAATTTTGTTCAGCTCAGTATTTAGAGCATTTTGAATACTTTTATAGAACATAGAGGTGAATCTTGAATCTCAATCATATATAAATGATAGATTTACTCCATGCATCCTTAACACTTATCTTATTTAAATAAGTTCTAGTTGATTCAATGATAAATCATCTTTAATTGCAATGAAGTGTGCAGTATTGGTAAGATGATCCACTACAACCCGTATAGCATTGTTTCCTTTGGATGTCTTCAGAATCCCAATGAAAAATACCGTGGTGATGTATTCCCATTTCCATTTAGGTATGGGTAATGGTTTCATCATCCCATTAGACTTCTACCTCTCACCCTTCAATTGCTGACATGCCAGGCACTTTTATGTATACTTAGCGATCTTCTTTTTCATGTTATCCCATGAATAATTCTCTCAGAGATCTCGATGCAAATTTTTGTTTCCTGGATGAATGGCGAAATTCAAACTATGTGTGTCATCCAAAATTTCTTTCTTTAAATCCAAATATTATTTAACACATAGTCTTGTCCCAAATATCACAATTCCGTCTTAATTTACATTGAACTTGGAGGATTTACCTTTTTTATAGTTTCCATTTTTTTAGAATTCCCACATCATCCATTAGAGAATCCATCAACCTTTACAAAAGAGACTATTGAACAATAATTTTTGCAATTATTGATGATGTTACTTTCTTTATGATTCCCATGTACATATTCCTCAAATATATGATGATTGGATCCTTCTAAATTTTCATCAATGATATAATCATTGAGTCATTTCTAATTAGAGCTTTTTCCACCTTGTTCGCATTCCCAGTGTGGTAATGGATTGAGTTTTCATTGTCTTTGATCAGCTCTAACCATATTCATTGGCACATGTTAAAATATTTCTATGTGAATACATATATGAGGATTTTGTGATCCGTGTATATTTTACACTTCTCCCCAAAGATTTAATGTCCTCAAATTTACAAAACGACGATTATTGCAGCCAACTCCAATACATGTTTTGGATAGATTGGATCATGAACATTCAACTGACATGAATCATAGGAAATTACTTTTTCATTTCTTATCCACACAAAGGCCATTATTTTCATTGAAGCATCATTAAATACCAATAGAATTTCACCACATGAGGATAGATTGAGCACCAATGCAGTGCTACGCCTCCTTCTCGTCCCCATGAAGCTATATTTGTATTCATCACTTAAAGAAAATGAACCCCTACCAAATTAACTTTGTAAGTGGGTATGAAAATCATGAGAAATTTTTCCCAAAAAGGAGATAATATCCAACTAACCCTAGGAATCTATGAATATCTTTTAGTGATGTTGGCCTCAACCATCCCTCCATTAAAACTATCTTGGAGGGATCAACAAATGTCATATTACATGTGATGATATGAACCTTTAATGTCACTTCCAACAACCAGAACTCACAGTTGTTATACATTGCATGGAGATTATCATTTCACAAGGTCTCGTGTATAGTTCTTAGATGCTCCTCATGCACCTCCTTGGTTTTAGTGAATATTAAAATATAGTCTATAAATACAACAACAAATTTTTTGAGGTAATATATAAAGATGATATTCATCATGTACTTGAATATTACTAGATCATTAGTGAGCCTGAAAGGCATTACTATGAATTCATAGTGTTAGTACCCTATAAAAAATAGTTGTCTTTGGGATATCCTCAATCTTCACGCTTACTTGATAATAACCCGACTGCAAATCCACTTTGGAGAACTATTTTTCTCAATGATGATGATCGAACATTTCATCAGTTCGTGGAAGAAGATAATTAAACATTAGCAAGATTTTGTTGACCTAATAATAATCAATTAAAAGGAATTGTATGAACCCGGTTTTTATATTTGAGGTACGGGTTTCTTCCATTCACTTTTCCTTAAGTGTTTTTGAGAATTTAAGTAAAATGGGGAAAATCCAAAATTTTGGAAGTACACGTCGTGTACTTTTTCCACACGTCATGTACTTTTGGCCGTGTAGGGATGAGTACATGGGGCATGTATCCATGTCAAAGACAAAGGGTGTAGGAACCGACTACACACTGTGTAATGGTACTTTACATGTCGTGTAGTCAGTCGACAGGCCAAAACAGTAAGGAAGTGGAGCAATCTCCAGCTAGGCGAGAGTACACGCCGTGTACTCAAGAGTACATACCATGTACTCATGTCGATGGATGAACAGTGTGGAGGTGCTGCCAGGGGAACAGTTAAATGAAGGGATTACACGCCGTGTACTTGGAAGTACATGCCGTGTTCTTTGTTTTTTTCTCATAAAATGGGCAGTAGCCTCCCCTATTCACAGGGAAGGATTAGAATAGGAGGAAGGAGCGTGATGGGACATCCGAACCTTTGATGATCTACCGGGTGTTTGTTTGGAATCCGTTTCCACCTCGGATGATCTCGTTGGAACCGCACAGTTAAGCCCTCTCTTCTACTAGAGTGTTTCTTACCAATTATTTCCCTAGCGGGAGTTATATGAGGATGAATGAAATTTTTCTTACCTCAGATCTACGTCGTTCATGGACATTTCTGGTACTGATGTTTTTGTATAGTGCTCGTTGGCGTATAAGGTAGGTGGCTTGGTGTTAATTTTTCCAACTGTTGTGTGTTTTGTGAATTTATGTACCACAAACCCATGTTGGGGTGTCTTTTGGATGAGTTCATGGTTATTTTGAATACCTAGAATTGAATAGGTGAATAATTGTGATATTAAAATGCTGGTTGGGATCGTTGCTTGGATCCGGAACCACCCTAGGGGTGGATTACACTATTTAACTGTTTGTCCAGGATACCCAAGGTTAAGCCTTTAAAATAGTAATTATAGAATTTAATCGAGAGGAATTGCTTGATTACTGTATAATGACATGTTGGGCATGGACCGGTTACCTGTTTAGCCTGATGCCGTTGTTGTGATTAGCATGTGGGCACTGCACTATCTGGCCGGAGGGCTGTAGTTATTTCTCCTGAGGGAAACCTTTTGTGCCTGAGGGCTTGACTTCTGTGCCTGAGGGTGACACTTTCTACTCCTAAGGGAAAATTTTATTACTCATAAGATCTATACCTGGAGGTTGGATTCTTCTTACTTGTGGGTAAGGTTTTGTTTGTCTGAGGACGTGGACTGTTTACCTAAAAATGCACTCTGGTGATTTCTAATATTTAATGGATTAAATGAACAGTAAAATGGAAATTTAATTGTTATGTTAGTTACATTCAGTACTGCTTACATTATTTCATTTTACTATTGCACATGGTTGTTTCATGCTTACACACAGTTGCGTACGAGCCTTTGGTGGGTGCCTACTGAGATATATTTCTCACTCCCTTTTTGGGTAACGTTTTTCAGCCCAAATAGATTACATTGTTGCAGGTGTCGATAGGGGAAATAGTCCCTATACATGTACATGATTGCTGCTGAGGAGTAGGAGGGCATGGGACCAAGCCTAGGCTAGCGATGCTACTACCAGCAGTTTTGCTTTTTTTCTTTGTACTCAATTTTTGGTTGTACTGTATTGATGTATAACATGTTCTAGCTATTTTCTTAGAACATTAGACATGTAGAATCATTATTTATATACTTTTGGTTATAGCCACTACTATTCCTTCTTTCAGTTGTGTATGTTGTACTACATCTGTATTTCGTTCTATGTTTTATTTCATTATGCTATGATACACTTTGAAAAATGAGGGCATAGTATCCCCACTCTTAGATCTGGGCCCTCGCTACTAGTCAGCAGCCTCTGGAATTTGGGGAAATGCACTTGAGGTCACAGGGTGAACCGGGTTCGGGGAACCCGTTGATTGGCACCTGGAACCGGGACGTTACAATGTGGTATCAGAGGGAGGTTCTTTTCTATGACTTACTATTTGGAACCATATTCAGGGATAATATTGGTATGGTAGTTGGTAATAAGTTGTGCCCCGGCGTAGCTAACCCGCGTACAGGGAAAATCTAGTCTACCTCGTATTTTGAAATTTTCTGATTTTGAAAATTTTACAGTTGATATGTTTTCACCGTTGGGGGATGCACCTGAGATTGTGCTGTTATAATTTATTAGTGGGTTCTATTTATTTTCAACCCGATGAGATGAGGGTATGCCATCTCAAGAAACATTTAGGCACATGCTAGAAATCACATGCCATGCATAGTTCCATTCCATGTAGGTGCATTAGAAATAGAATGCTATTGTGATATTAGTTGTGCTAGAAAAGCATGCTGTTGTGATAGCTACATGATAAATACCTTCTTTTTGATCAGTTATTTTTTGTGGACCTGTTTATAGAATAGACACCAAACTTTGGTTTTTTGGGGAGTATGGGCACCCATTTACCAGAATTTGGTGGATCATTGACAGTTTATTTTTTTATAACACAGATAAGCTGTCAAACATTGACTCGTGGGGAGTATGGGCCCTCACGGGTCATAATTTGACACTTAGGTGTTTTTTATCGGTATTTTCTGGGTTTCAGGGAAGTTTCATAGGTGTTCTGTCTGGAAACCCAGTATACATGCCATGTAGTATCTTTACACATGTTGTGTATGGCCTTCTGTTCGAGAAGAAAAATGACCTTTTTGAGTAAATATCGTGTACCCAGAGTACACGCCGTGTAGTCTCTTTCAATGTCACAAACCATGTTGGTGGTGACACGGGGAAGGGATGAGCTTGGGGAAAACATGTTGTGTGGCGAATGTACACGCCGTGTGGTGTTGAACCAGAGTCCGGTCGTGTAACTAACAACACAGGTCGGTGAAACTCCTTTACAGAACACACTGCGTCAATGCTGAACATGTCGTACAGTGTGACCTAGGGACTCGACATGTATTAAACAACACAGGTCAGTGTCACCTCTCCTTGAACACACCGTGTACCTATGGGACACACCGTGTAGTGATGTCTGAGGACAGACTGTGTGGAGTAAGCCGTGTGGCTGGGAAATGGTGTAGTGTACACGCCGTGTGTGGGTGTAACATGTCTTGTAGTGAATAGCCGAGTAGTCGGCCGTGTCATAAGGGACACGGGCTGTTGGAAAATTTCAGCATAAACACCGTGTAGTTTTTATACATGCCCTTTAGTTTTGTACCATGGAAGTCGTGCGACTTAGCCGTGTAGAGGGACCTGGGCTCGGGAAGAGAAGTCAAGTACACTTTGTGTAGTCGGTATACACACAGTGTAGTCTTGTTGTAAAAATTTTGAATGCCTTTTTCCTCATGTTCCCTTTTGGGTTTCATTATTTTCCGTCTTGTTAATCTTGTTCTAAAGTCGTGTTTTTGACCTTATAGTGTCATTCCTCCTAGATGACCGCGCGTTGTTCTCCAGGAGAACGTCAAGAAGAATAATCCAGAGATGGTGGGCCATGGGCTACCATTTGATCCTCTAGCAGAGCCAGATGCAGCACCAGCTGCTATACCGAACACAGGCACGGAGGCACATTTCTGTGAAGGCTTTATGCGGTTGATGCAGACCTTTCAAGGATCACCGCAGGCTGCCACATCTATGGCTGAGCTGACTCATATCTTTCAGTAGCTGCATCCGCCAACTTTTTAAGGGGATGGCAGACCACTGGCTACAGAGTCTTGGTTGGGGTCGATGTAGACTATTTTCGAGCATCTTCAGACACCTCTAGGGTGGAGGTTCAAACTCGTGATATACATGCTATGTGATTCCTCCAATAGGTGGTGGGATGTCACCACCTAGTCAGAGAATCACAAAGACATGGTGTGGGAAGATTTTCAGGCAGTCTTCTATGACTTCTTCTTTCTCGAGATGCTGCGGGTAGACAGCTCTTGAGAGTTAATGAATCTGTAGCAAGGCACTATGTCGGTGATGGACTATTCTTCTCGCTTTACTGAGCTGTTGCGCTTTGTACCCATGCTGGTGGGTGATGAGACGTTGAAGGCCAGACGTTTTGTGGATGGTCTTCGTTATGACATCCGAGCGCTGGTAAATGTTTTTAGGTTGCCTATTGTACATGCTATTGTGAACAAGGAGCTGATTACAGAGAGGAACCTGCAGAAATCTAGTGGTGTGGGCCATGGAGGTTCAGCAATAGTTACTGGTACTATTTCTACTGGCATAAGGAAGAGGCCGATAGATTTCTCTCAGGGTGGAAGTACCAGCCAGACAGTTTCTTCAGGTGGACCGGTCAGGTTCTACCAGTGCTGTAGAGAGGGGAACAACACACATCAGTGTCCATGAGACCCAGTCTAGTGCCGAGCTTGCGGCAAGATGGGTCATCTGTAGTGCTTTTGCATGGAGTTTCAACTAGTGGGTAGTGAGGGTGTTTCTGTGCAGACTCTACGTGCGGGAGTAGGACTAGTAGCTTCTTACCAGTTTGGGAACTCGAATACGTCAGGTCGTGCAGGCACAGATGGTATTCGTGACCATAGAAGCCAGACTCTAGGATCTCAGAGGCAGTAGGGCGGGACAGCTCAGGGTAGTCCGGCTGCGTTGTAGGGCCGTGGCAATGGGCAGACGTATGTAGTGCAATAGACCCAACAGGAGTAGGATCTCAGACCTTCTACAGTCAAAGGTACTATTCTAGGTGGTTCTATTCTATTTTCAGTACTTTTTGATATGGGTGTTACACATAGTTTCATATATGTACCTGTAGTGGAGAGCCTTGGGCACTGTGTTTATACTTCTTTGGATTCCATGACACTAGACACACCGTTGGAGAATAGAACGGCTGGTGTGCGTCGGTGCAATGAGTACCCCCTTGAGGTTTGTGGATGTCACATTCTTAGGGACCTTTATGTCTTAGATATAAAGATTTATGACGTCATTCTCGGGATGGACTGGTTGGTTCCATTTCATACTGTTGTATACTGTTATTGTCGCAGGGTGATTTTCACATCACTAGAGGATGGAGAGTTTCTATACAATGGTGAGTGGGATGTTCAGGAGAGTCGAGCTCGACCAGAGAATCATGGGTGAGGTGGAGTCACAACCCAGATTGCGAGTTTATATATGGATTAATAGGGGACTTTTTAGAATTATTTCCCTCCAGTGGTTGATCGTTTTAGGGATGTCTTCCCGGACGACTTCTCAGGTCTTCCTCTAGAGTGAGAGGTGGATTTCTCTATCGAGTTTGTGCTAGGAGAAGCACTAGTTTCCATTCCTCCTTATTGGATGACTACACCTGAGCTGCAGGAGCTCAAGAGGCAGTTAGAGGAGTTACAGGAAAAGGGTTTAATCTGACCTAGTACTTCTCTGTGGGGTTCACCAGTCCTTTTTGTGATGAAGGTGTATGGTAACCAGCTGATGGTCAAGAACCAATATCCCTTGTCGAGGATTGATGATCTTTTTGATCAACTTCGTGGAGGACAGGTGTTCTCAAAGATTGATTTTAGATCATGATAACATCAGTTGTGCGTTAGACCATCCGATATACCTCTCAGAGCTTTTAGGAGCAGATAAAGTCTATATGAGTATACGGTTATGCCGTTCGAACTCAGGAATGCACCAGCAGTTTTCATGGATCTGATGAATCATGTGTTCCATCCTTATCTGGACTCTTTTGTGGTAGTATTTGTGGACGACATCTTGGTGTACTCTCACACTCAACACAACCATGCCACCCATCTTGAGATCGTATTGAGTATATTGAGAGAGCATCGACTATATGCTAAGCTCTCAAAGTGACACTTTTGGATAGACTAGATTCACTTCCTGGGTCACATCATCTTAGAGGTAAGAGTTTCGGTAGACCCAGAAAAGGTGAGAGCAGTAGTTTCCTGGGAGCATCCAAATAACGTCTTTGAGATACGAAGTTTCTTAGGGCTGGTTGCTTACTACAGACATTTCATATAGGACTTCTCCTTCTTAGCAGTTCCATTGATGGGTTTGACTAAGAAGGGTGTGATGTTCGTATGGTCGAAAGCTTGCGAGACAACCTTTCAGGACCGGAAAGGAAGGTTGACATCAGCACCAATCCTCATATTCCAAGACTAGGGTAAGAGATATACAGTTTAATATGATGCATCAGGTATTGGTATGTGAGAAGTGTTAATGTAGGGTGATCGAGTAGTTGTGTACGGGTCTCATTAGTTGAGGCCACATGAGAGGAATTACCTGACGCAAGATCTTGAGTTGGCCATAGTTGTTCATGCGTTGCGCTGTTGGAGACATTATATGTTGGGAGAAAATTTTTTGTTCTTCACCAACCACAAAAGTCTCAAGTATATCTTTACTCTGCGTGACTTGATTCTAAGACAGTGAAGGTGGGTTGAATAACATCAGTCTTTAGATTTTGAGCTTACCTTTACACCTGGTAAAGGTAATGCAGTAGCTAAGGCACTAAGCAGGAAGACTCAGATACAAGCAGTGTAGGAGGCCAGTGGTGAGTGGCAGCTCATGGCATTGTTCTCTGAGATGCATCCAGAGGTGCCCGACAGTCAGGAGCAGACATAACTTTCCTCTTTAGCTGTGACTTCTACCATCCTGGATAGAGTGAGGATGAGACAGCTATCTGAATCAGAAGGCCTAGTTCTACGGGAGTCGGTGGCAAGTGAGTACCCTCCTCCTGGTGGGACGATAGGCGATGATGAGGTTTTTCATTTCCATGGACGAGTGTGGGTTCCGGGGGATATACACGAGGGGATGATGCGATAGTTTCATTCTTCAGGTTAGGCAGTTCATCCCAAGGTTACCAAGATGTACTGAGACAAGATATGTCAGTACTGGTGGCCTAGAATGAAGAGAGATATATCTTGTTAGGTTACGATATGTTCCACCTATTAGCAGGTAAAGGCAGAGTATTAGAGACCAGCTGGACTGTTACAGGAGTTACCCATTCCAGAGTAGAAATGGGATGATGTCACGATGGATTTTGTGATAGGGTTTCTGAGGTCACTTAGGGGCAATGATGTCATGTCGGTTGTTGTTGACAGACTCACGAAGGTTTCTCACTTCTTTCCAATCAAGGAGTCCTTTGGTGTTGATGGGATCAGAAGGCTGTATATACGAGAGATCATTCGTCTTCATGGGGTCCTTAGTTCTATCATTTTAGATAGGGACACCCTCATTAAGTCGCATTTCTAGAAGAGTTTTCAGAGTGCACTGGGTACACGAGTACTTATGAGCACAACAAACCACCCTTAGACAGATGTCCAGTCAGATCGTACTATATAGGTTCTTGAGGACATGATGCGAGCATGCGTCCTACACTTTGGGGGCACATGGCAGAAGCATATACCCTTAGTCGAGTTTGCCTATAACAATAGATTCCAGGAAATTATTAAGATGACACCATACAAGGCTCTATATGGTATGCCATGCCAATCACCTTTGTGATGGTTAAAGGCATGTGAGGTAGCTTTGTTGGTGCCACTACTCTTATAAGAGACATCTAAGCAGGTCAAGTTGATTCAGAAGCAGATGGATACCGCACAGTCTCATCAGAAATCTTATGTTGATCGCCACAGATGACCTTCGGAGTTTGTGGTCGGGGATCAGATTTTCTAGCTTGTTTCGCCGAGGCTGGGACACAAGCGGATCAGGAGACATGGTAAACTTTCACCAGGGTATGTGGGGTCATTCGAGATTCTGGAGAGAGTCGGGCTGGTTGTGTATCGGTTGCGGTTACCACATCGGTACCAAGCCATGCACGATATCTTCCACATATCTTAGTTGCATCGATATCATTCAGACTCGTCTCACATCTTCTAGCCCGAGGAGGTTGAGATGGAGGAATATGTGTCCTTTGAGGAGCATCTGATCTGTATCGCTGACAAGGGCACAGAGGTTCTCTGAGGCCGTTCAGTTCCCCTCATACGGGTGCTATGGCAGCATGGCCGGGTCTAGGACGAGGCCTGGGAGCGGGAGGCCGATGTACATGCTCAGTGGCCAGAGTTGTTCACGATTATATCTTCACCAGCCTTGGAAGGGAAATTCGGGGACAAATTGCTATAATGGGGGAAGTTTGTAAGAACCCGGTTCTTATATTTGAGGTACGAGTTTCTTCCTTTCTCTTTTCCTTAAGTGTATTTGAGAATTTAAAGAAAATGGGGGAAATCCTAAATTTAGGAAGTACACGCAGTGTCCTTTTCCACACACCATGTACTTTTGGCCATGTAGGAATGAGTACACGGGGCTTGTATCCATGTCGGCGACAATGGGTGTAGGAACCGACTACACACCGTGAAGTGGTACATGACACGCCATGTAGTGAGTCCGCAAGACAAAACAGTAAGGCAGTGGAGCAACCGCCAGCTGGGAAACAGTACACGTTGTGTACTCAGCAGTACATGTTGTGTACTCATGTCGACGGATGAACAGTGTGGTGGTGCCACTAGGGGAATGGTTAAATGAAGGGAGTACGTGTCGTGTACTTGTATGTACATGTCGTGTGATTTTTTTAGTTTAAAATGGGAAGTAGCCTACCCTGTTCACAGTGAAGTCTTAGAACCGGAGGTAATAGAGGGAGGGGATAGCCAAAATTTTAAAAATCCACCGGGTGTTCGTCTGGAATCTGTTTCTGCCTCAGATGATCCCGTTGGAACCGTATAGTTATGCCCTCTCTTCTCTTGGATTGTTTATTACCAATTAATTCTCTAGTGGTGGTTATAGGATGCTGAATAAGAGTTTCCTTACCTCATATCTCTATCATTCTTTGACATTTCTAGAACTGACGTTCGTGTATAGAGCTCGATGGCGTATAAGGTAAGTGTCTTGGTGTTAATTTTTTCAACTATTGTGTGTTTTGTGGATTTTTTTACCACGAATCCAATTTAGGGTGTTGTGTGGATGAGGCCGTGGTTATTTTGAAAATCTATAATTGAATATGTCATTAATTATGATATTAATATGTTGGATGGAATCATTTCTTGGATCCGAAACCACCCCAGGGGTGGATTCCACTATTTAGTCGTTTGGCCAGGATACCCAAGGGTATGACTTTAAAGTTATAATTGTAGAATTTCCTCAAGATGAATTGCTTGTTTACTGGATAATGACATTTTGGGCATGGCACGTTTACCTGTTTAGCCTGAGGGCGTTGTTGTGATTAACCTGTGGGCACTGCACCATTTGGCCTGAGGGCAACCTTTCGTGTCTAAATGCTTGACTTTTGTGCCTGAGGGCGACACTTTCTACGCTTGAGGGAAAATTCTATTATGCATAAGGGCTATACCTAGGGGTTGGATTCTGCATACCTGAGGGTAATGTATTGTTTGTCTGAGGACGTGGACTGTTTACCTAGAAATGCACGGTACTGATTTCTAATATTTTATGGATTAAATGAATAATAAAATGTAAATTTAATTGTTATGTTAGTTACTTCCAGTACTTCTTACTTTATTGCATTTTACTATTGCACGCTATTGTTGCATGCTTACACACAATTGGGCATGGGCCTTTGGTGGGTACTTACTGAGATATATTTCTCACACCATATTTGGGTCATGTTTTTTGGCCCAAACAGATTACGTTGCTGCAGGTGTGGATTGGGGAAGTAGTCCCTATAAATGTACATGATTTTTGCTGAGGAGTAGGAGGGAATATGACCGACCAAATGCTCACGATGCCTTTGCCAGCTGTTTTTCTTTGTTTCGCTATACTCTGTTTTGGTTGTACTTTATTGATGTATAACATGTTCTGGATGTTTTCATAGAAATGGAGATATGTAGAATCATTATTTATATACTTTTGGTTATATCAATTGTTTTTGTTTATTTCAGTTGTGTATGTTGTACTGCTTCCACTAATCGTTGTATGTTTTATTTCAATCCGATTTGCTACACATTGACAAATGAGGGCATAGTTTCCGCACTATCAGACATGGGCACTCGTTGCTAGTTGGCAGCCACTAGCATTTGGGGAAATGTTCATAGAGTCACATGGCGAACCGGGTTTGGGGAACCCGTTGAGTGGCACCCGGAACCAGGATGTTAAAGGCACATTGTCCCATCCTTTTTCTTGAAGAAGATGACTAGTGGACCCCATGGTGAAACACATGGGCATATAAACCCTATGTCTAGATTATTCTATATTATTTTCTTCTTCTCCACACACTCCACAACCTAAATTCAATTTATAGTCTTAGATATTTCCAATTAAAATGGTATAAATAAATTGATTATTCAACATCCATTCGAAAATGATGAGTAGGAAATTTCTCTGGATACACTTTAGTGAATTCCCTCATAATAGGAATGTCTTCAAGGATGGTTTCATTCTTAGACTCAATCATCTAAGCATGATAGTTGTTCTCATAGTGTAGTAATATCCATGCTTTAGATGATGTTTCAAAATGAGACTCATCCCACTCTTTGAACTTGTACAGAATATGGGTTTGGTTCCTCACATGGAGAGTGATTTCCCTCTCATGGGAATTTATGTTGGCTCTATATACAGAATGTTAGTCCATGACAAGAAATTCTAAAATTTCTTCCAAAGGGAGTATGATGAGGTTCCCTGGGATGTTATAACCACATATTATGATAGGGGAGGAGTCATATTCATTGGATTCAATGATTTCGACGTTTTATGTTCTCACATACATCATCACTTCCATGATTTTTGGTGGTGTTGAAATGGTTCTACTAAACTTTGGGGATATAAAAAAATGCGTAGAACTATACTAAAAAATTATTTTCACTAATTTTGAAGGAACTACTGGCATATCTATCACTACTTCATTGTTAGGGTTCACTTTGGCGGTAGTGATGGAAAAATATTTCCCATAGTGGCATAGAGGTTTTTGGTTGCCTATGAAAACCTGGGCATAGGAAACAGCTTTGAAAAGTTCCCTAGTTCTTTATTGTTGATGAAATGAATAAAGCGGTGACGGTTGAATTAAGCATTCCACTCGTCTATTTCAAAAGTATGTTTTTCTTTTGGAAATTAATATCCATGTTCCCTTTTCATCCACACCCAATGAATTTCCTTGTCCCCTTCAAGAAATATTTGGGGTGCGTCTTTCTGCAACATTGGCAAGCAGGGTGTTGAAATTTCATATCATTGTTCAATTTATCCATCAACCTTCAGATCTAAATTCCACCTTAAGATTATTATCCCGATGATACCCCTAAGATATCCTGATCTCCATTTCTAATTTGAGGGTAAATTGGACTATTTCCTCATAGCACTTGAAATAATTGATCACTAGATCATTCCAGAGTCTAGGTTTTAGCCAACCAAAGAAGTGGTCAAACTTGAATTAGAGGGTAACAACAAAGTAAGAGGTGTATCGTTCGCGACTTGTGATGTTTTCCTCATATGCTCTCATGGATCCATCCTCTGTTTTTAAGAGGTCAATAAAGTCCCTTTATATCTTTAGGTGAAGGGTACGAAGAAAATATTTATCAATAAAATTTCCTGGAGAACCATCCATAAAAAAATCTCAATATCTTCCACATTATTTTTATTCATTATTAATTTCCTCCATTGAACAGCTTCCCCCTCTATATGATAAGAAACCAGAAGAACCATTTATTATTTTATCATTGAAGGATGTATAATATCTTTTCAATGGGGATGATCCATTGTTCCGAAATTGAGGGATATGATGATCCATTAAAAGTAGGATGTCTTTGTCACATTAAACTCTAAATTGAAAATTGTTCATTAATGGGGGGTGGGGTTGAACATTCCTCTTGAACCATGTTTCTACACAAATATAGTGAATACTAGGAGAGTGTCGGGAAAATGTATGTGATTCTTACTCCCATCGGATTGGGAATCTAATTAGAATAGTAATCACATTGATCATCACATTGGTTATTAGAAATATTCTTCTTATTAATGTCCATTTGATGGAAAAAAATGAGTGTAAGGGGTAACACATAAAGGGGAATCAAATGAAAAAAATGGATAACTTATAAATTACGTTTCTTTCCATAACTTATCTATGTTATCCATGATCTACATCCGAACATATATTCATAGGGGAATTTTTTTATTCCCTTAATAATGGTTCATACTATGCTTGTGAATTTACAAAAACATATCCCCCATGTGTTTCGTAAACAAGAGTGTACCAAGGCCCATTTTCATGCACTAGTTTTCATTCAAGTCTAGATCAATGTGGTTTTTTATGGTGTTATCCCCTGTATACATCAATTCCATAGCCACCTCTACCATCTCATATCCAGATAGGGATATATTTTCATAAAAACCACTTACTCAATACTCAAAAAAAATTAGTGCTATTTTTATTGTACATAATATTTTACCTAAGCCTTTCACTAGGGTTTTGTAATCCTAATCCCAAAAATAACTAAACATACCCTTCAATAGCAAATATAATGTCTGTGCTTTTTATTACACACTTAAAAATGATTTATTGAATAAATATTCACTTATGAAAGCTCTGAGGATCGATAGGTCTAGTGACTTGGGAAATTAGGAACATTACAAAATAACATAGATCATAAAACAAAACATATTTATTGGAAACTTCTTTTACCTGGCCATAGTATTCCTTCGTACTATGCATTGCATGGGATAACCTGAGGACATCCATAAGAAAAGGGTGATCTATAAATCCCAGTATGTTACTAAACAAGTCATAAAATTAATTATATTGTACATGTAAGGTAATATTAATATCAATGGAGGATAAGACAAACATTAACATAAAGGCATGATATAGCATGGTTATCATAACATGGAAATGTGCTAACAACATTTAACATGGTATTAACCTGATACAAGGCTCATTGCACATGGAGAATGAGTAAAACATAATTTTAAAAGAATTAGAATGAGTAAACCCTCATTTCAATTTGTGTATCATGATATTAATTAGTACCCAATGCATTGGAGCACTATCATAACACATCCTTCATTATTATTTTATTTCATGCATAACTGTGCCATATAGATAATACAACATGGATTCAATAACTAATTTATTTTATTCCACAATAAATGAATTTTGAATTCATACATGAAACTCCATAATCAAAAAGTAAATGTTAAAAAAGTATAATATCCTTGATATATAAATGGGGATGGTTTTCACTACATAATGACTTTGGTTTGGAAAATCGCGGTGCAATTTCATCAAAATAATAACTTTACATAATAATTATTAAAAATGGATGATGAGATAGAAATTAGTGTCTCATAATATGTAAATAAAATGGACTGTATGGGGGTCATATATATACATTTCTCAACATATTTAATAGTATTTATATTCATAATACAAAATAATTGTTTGAGTGTAAATGATGACTGTGAAATTCCTTACTGAATTTCGAAATGGTAACGGGTGTACATGGGAGGTATTAATGAGAGATAAAAAGGTATACCATCCTTAAAACATAAATAGGAAATTATTTCTGAGGTTCTCAATCAAAACCCAACATTTTTAACTGAAAATAAATTAGAATAACAACATAATGAAATTAGGAAAAAAACAGAGAAAGGGAGAAATCCCTTACTTGGAAGTGAGATCCTAAAGGATTGAGAGTGGCTTGAGAGAGGATTATTTGGAGCTTGGGGATCTTTGGGAGGATTTTATACAGAGGAAATAAGGGTAGGGACGTTATCCAAGGGTTTTTAGTGAAGATTATAGGGAGGTTTAGTGGGTTTATATGTGGAAAGAGATGGAATTATTTATTATTTATGCTTTGGACACCACAGATTAAACTAATCGAACCCAAAATCCATCCATTGGTTCTTACTAATGGATATTTACAAAGTGGATTGAAAAAAATTATATTGTAATTCAAATTTCCGAAATTATTTTAATATTTGGCCTTCTAAAATGGAGGTGAATCACTCCCTAAAAGAAATCATTTTAAAATGTAAAAATGTGTTCTAAGTCTTAGAGGGTCCACTAAGGCTTTGGAAGATAAATAAAAAAACTTAAAATAAAATTATTTTAATATTAAAACATATATTTCTCCATAAATCCCATTTATAGTATTTTATTACATAAATTCATGGGTTTAGACGAAAATGTATTTCAATCCTTAATAAATATTACAATTGTGTTCCTAAAAATTATAAGATAAATTATATTTAATAAAAAGTAATTTAGTAATAATATTATATTAAAATATAATTTTATTAATAAAAATAAATTAATCCATAAAAATATATTTCTTAATTGTATATTAACTAAAATCGATATTTGTGTTTTAAAAAAATCAACAAAGTAAAAATAATAAAATAAAAGTATTTTATTTGTTATATAAAAAATAATGCACGTAGTCATGGTGCTAGGGTCTTGTTACATAACCCATTACAACACATGAATAATACCTAAGGGTATGGTGTACGATGGTGATAGATTCTTGGGGAGGTTTTGATAATATTGCTTTGTTGGTAATATCTATCAACTTCAACTTCTCTTATAGTCGATTCTATTCAAGAATAACATGTTGAATCTCAGCTTGGGATTAGTCAATAGAAAAACTCAGTGGCGCTACCTCCCTTCTGATCATTGCAAAATGGTCTTCATATGGATCAATTCTACTAGATCAGGCCATCAATTCCTTTTTCAATGTAAATTGGTTTTTAAATCCCAATATTTATATTAATCATGTGATCACTTTTCATGTACTATATTAGAAATGGTAACTATTTGTAAAAGTATTTTTAAATCCAAAAATATAAAACCAGGTAAGTTCATATGTTATATGACCATTTTAAATGATAATACATTTAATTAGATCAAGAGGAATTTTCATTAATAAATTTTTTGGTCATTACAGGACATGTATATGGATAAGTCATAGGATATGGAAACATATAGGAAACGTTCCTAGAATATTTTTAAAGGATAGTGTGAGTGGTTTCCTAGAAATGCATCCATTTTTAGATAATACAAGTGGATGTGTCTTTAGCACATATTTACCTTGGAGTAACAACACCAATAATATGTTTCGAACTTGACTCGGGGTAATCTAGTACACAACAATGGGCCTACATTCATACATAGATTGACAAACTCAGGGGATATTAAAAAGAAAATCCCAAACTCTTCATGAACCATCTTGAAGAATTTAAATATATATTGTCTATGAATAACCTAGTATAAACAAAAGGTTTCATAGATTAAGGAAGGTTTCATAATTTATACATATTATAACATGATTTTTAGGATTATATAGTTCATATATATGAAAAATGTATCCCACTCTATACATATATTTTATTCAATGGATGGAACCCTAAAAACTATGTTAATAGTGATTTTTATAGATAATGCAACAATTTTTCTACTGATAAACTAAATTCTATTAGGGCTAGAATGAAAAAACTAATTCTAATGCTCTAAAATATCACTCAATATATGAATCATGATGGAAATATAGAGGATAAATGTTGGGAAGAACATTTTATTGAGACATTCATGATGAAACATCCACCATATTTTAAAGGGTCTTCTATTCTAATTTTTTATAATAAATGGACTAGTACTACTGGAAATATATTGTCCATTATCCAATGTTCCGAGTATGAGAAATTCTTTTTGTATTTATATTAGTTGGAAGGAGAATTATAATAATTTTTTACTCTAATAAATAATATGAGAAATAAATATTACATTGAATCAAAGGATTGAGATGAGTTCGAGAACTTATTTTTCAATAATTACTTTTCTCTGATTATTCATTCCAAAATAAAAAAATAGTTCCTTGAGTTCAAGACAAGGGATGATGAGTATGTTGGTACATACAAGGAAAATTTGACAAGAATTTATAGATATGATTCATTAATTATTACCAAATTTCAATGTATATTTGTTAGGTTCATTAGTTTCTTAAATGCAATCCTCAAAAGTGTGTTGGACATAAGAGACTATATTATCTATGAATAGATTGTTTGTTGTGTAATAAAGGTTTTAATGGACATTGGAGTCACATATTAATATAATGGTTTGGAAAATAAAAGTAATATGATGTCTAATGGAAAATCTAAAAACCATTAAGAAAGAGGATGATCATTAATTTATGATCTAAATGTGGGATGAAGCATGTATGAAATTGTTATAAGGGGTCAAAAAAAATTTATCTTTGATGGGAAGGACATCGGGAAATTGATTATTGAAGTGATGGGAATAAGTTATATAACATTGATAATGGAGAGAAATATTCATTGAATAAACCATCAATAAATTGATTATATTAGTGTAAGTATAATGATAATTATGTTAACCAGTGCCCAATGTTAAGGGTCAGTGATGACGATCAACATTGGAAAACTATTAAGACTAGAGAAAATGGGGAATCTCATAAAATCCCTATTTATGATTAGGGGTGTGATAATGACATGATGATTGGTAGAAATAATATTTTATCTAGAACTTATAATGTTATATTTGATTATGGGTCTACCCACTCCTTCGTATCTAATGAATTTTATAAGGGTTTTACGATTCCACAAAAATAATTTTATATGGAATTAGCAGTAAAAACCCCTAATGGTGTAATGATTTAATCTCAAGTTAGTGATTCATATCTTGTTGATATTTCTGGAAATGTGATTCCTATAAATAATTTCATTACTTCACTGGTTTAATTTGATGTCATCATAAGCATGGATAGGTTTTCTCTATATAAACCCCACATCAATTTTCAAGGATGAGTAGTTACATTTGATATTTAAAACACTAATTTTTTCATCTATCAATGTGACAATAATAATGACCTTATTCTTGTGATTCCATCCAGTGTATGATTCTTAATTCCAAATATAAATGATTTTTTATCTCAAAAGATTGGGGATAAAATCGAAACCAATGATATGCTTATTGTTTGAGAGTTTTTAGATTTTATTTCTAGATGTGTTTCTAATCCATCCACCATAATTTAAATCTTAGTACTCAATATAACTCATACATGGTTCCATATAAATTTCCAAGGATCATAATATAATTGACCTGATTGAGTTGTAGGATTGAAAAACCACTCAATCAAAACATAGACAACAGATTCATTTTTCCATGTGTGTCACCTTGCAGTTCACCTGTTATTTTTTTAAAATAGAATGTTGGATCAATGCAGATCATCCTTGATTATCAATATTTGAATTAAAATACATTCAATAAAAAGTATCCCCTTCCCCATAATGATGACCTTTTTGATCAACTATGCAGAGATCAATACTTTTCGAGTATTCACCTTCATTATGGATATCATCAATTTAGGTTCAAGAGGGAGGATATACCCAATACGACATTCTGAAAAAGTTATGGAAACTATGAATATGTGGAGATTCCTTTTTGTCTTTATAAATACACATTTATCTTCATGTATATAATGAATAGAGTCTTTGGAAATTACCTCAATCAGTTTTTCATTGTTTTTATCAATCATAAAGGAAGAGTATGAAGATCACTTGATAATTGCACTAAACACCCAGAGGAAGGAGAATATATATGAACAATTACAGTGTTAATTATGGCTGAAAACTGATTCATATTGGAGATATACAATCTCAATATATTGTATAGTAGTAGATCCATCATAGATGGTGTCCATTGAATGTTGTCCTAGATCAACCACGATGACTGAGATCCATAAAATTATTGGTTTGGTGGGATATTATTGACAATATGTGAATAATTTATCATTATTATATTATCTTCATACTATGTCATTTGAAAAGGGTGTCATGTTCTTCTAGGAAGATGAATATTGAGGAACATATTGTGGAACTAAAGAGATGGTTAGCCAGTACACATGTACTTACATTCCCTATAGTAGAGAAGTGTTTTTAATCAAATGTGAAGCATCTATTAAAGGATAGAGATGTGTTCTTATGATGATTAACATAGTTATAGCCTATGACTCACAACCGTTTGTAATTCATGATAAAAATTACCCAACTCATGATTTGGATTTTTCAACAGTAATTCTTTCCTTAATGATATGAATGAATTATCTTAATTGAGAATAATTTGATATTTATACCGATCATGAATGTTTGAAAAATATATTTTTGGAGAAGTATATGAACATGGTCTAGTGAATATGGTTAGAGTTGATAAAGTGTTATGACTACCAATTAAATTACCACACTGGGAAAGAGAAAAAGGTGGTCGATGCTTTGAGTCTAAAGGATCATGATAGCTTATCTATGATAAAGATCACAAAAGATCCAATAATTTTGGATTTTCAAAGGATGGATCTTGAAATACTGAAGGAAGGGGAACATGTTATATTTTTCACCTGAATGTTCAACTCTCTATCCAAGTTAATATTGAAGAGGAATTGATGGAATATGTAGAGCTGTAAAATATTTTTTGAAATATTTTGGAGTTGAAAATTTATTATTATGTATTAATGAGGTTCAATAAATATGAATTTGTTACCTACATAACATATTTATAGAAGTTATTAGAGGAAGAAAATAGATCTCCATTTTCCATTTGTCCTGCATGTATGAAGATGTAAAGGTATTTTAAGGAATAATTCTAGGGGCATGACACACATATAGATATCACATAGTTCGTATTTCATTGAATGGTATTTTAATAGGATAAGGATTAAATAAAAAAGTCAAAGCTGATGTTGAATCCATTAACCATACTAGAATTGAAATGGGAGAAAATAACTATGGATTTTTTCATTAGACTACCGAAAACCTATAAAAGGTTTAATTTTATATGAGTAATAGTAAATCACCAAACTATGTCATGAAGCATCAACGATATCAGATAATACTCCTATCTAGGCCATAATTAAATTATATATATTAAGGAAGCGGTAACGTTTCCTGCAGTACCAAATTTTATTTTATTATATCGGGATACAAGGTTCACCTAAAGGTTTTTTTATAATTATTAAGGAATAATAAGATAAGTAATTGAGTTTTTTTACTACTTATCATCCTTATATATAAGGTTAGTCTAAAAGAAAAAATCAAACACTATAGGATATGTTGAAATATTTTTCTCTATATATCATAGGATGTTAGGATCAACTCCATCTTATTGATGAGTTTTCTTAAAATAATATATTTGAATCAATAATTCATATGTTACCGTATGAATCCCTCTATGGGAATAAATTTAGAGCTCTAAAATGGTGGGATGATTCTGGAGATAGAAAGATATTGTAACCTGAGATTTCAGATGAAATGGATGGAAAGGTTAGAAAAATCTAGTAGCATATCATGTTAAGTAAATGTTCATAGAATATTTTTGCCCCTAACCAATTCTGTGATTAAGAATTTAAATTCGGTGAACAAATGTTTCTATAAATTTGACCTTGGATGAATATGATGACATTTATGAAAAAATGAAAACCAATCCCTATGAATATCCATCCCTTTGAGATTTTGGATCATATGGGGATGTTATGTTATCACATATAACTTTTGTAAAATATTCATCATATACACGATTTGTTCCATTTATCTCTATTGAGGAAGTACATACCTAACCCTTCACTAGTACAGATCTATGAGGTTATACTACTGGAGAAAGATCATTCTTTCTAAGAACAACTTGTTTAAATTCATGATGGGTGAGAGAAAATTCTATGAAACAAGACCACTCACCTGGTCAATGTGTTGTTGAGAAATAACAAGTTATAGGATGCTATGTGAGAACTTAATGATGTGTTTAATTATATGTGTTATCAGTTATTTACCCACATGAGGAATTTAGGGGGGGGATTTTTTTAGGGGTTATCATGTAACACCCAAAGTTCATATGGACCATTTTTCTCTGGAATAAATTAATTTTTCATTTATTTTATGTAATAAAAAAAGTTATTATTTCCATTAACATGGAATTGAATTTATGTATATGACGTTGATCATTGACTCAACATATGTTACATATGACACTGACTTGGATTACGTTACCCGTAACACTGATGTTTCTATAATACATCATTTTACTGTTATGATTATTAAAATGAGATAATTATAACCTATCCATTTTCCATAGGAATATGAAAAATAATAATTAATTTTAATATATTTTTTATAATGTTTTATATAAATATTTCATGTTCATCATGAATGATTCAATTTTTTTTAGGCCTTCTATGTAATAAAATACTATTTTATTAAAAAAACTACTTTTGCTTTTTTTTCTTTGAAAAATTATAAAATTAATATAATATATATTTAGAAGTATAATTTGGTAAAATAAAAATCATGTTTTAATTTATAATTTCAAAATTATATTAGGTATACATTTTTGAATTTTTACAAGAAAACCCATTTCTTGGATTAATAGTGAAAACTAAAGGATTTTAATTCAAAATTTCATGATCATATAATTAATTTATAAATAGAAATTTTATTTCAAATTTGTTTCGTAATTTAATTTGATAATATTTTTAACTTTTAATATAATATCATTCATTGATATCATTCAAAATTTTATATTGGGTATGAAGGCATAGCAAAATTATGAATATTCTTACATTAAAAACCTAAATAGTCTGCTAGACTATGTGATTAATTTTAAACTAACATCTAAAACATATATGAATGGAATTTTTTAAAATGGATTCAATATTTTTAATCATCATAATTTATAATGTATAAAATAGTTCTCTTAGTTTTTTTAACAAAACTATTAGTGAAAGTGATTAAAATTATATACAATAATTAATGTAAAATTATGTTTAATGAGAGATTAAAAATTAAATTGAAGAACAAATATGACTTATAAATTTATAAAAACCCATTTTGTGGTCATTTTATAGATATTAATGTTCTATTCCAGAGTTTAGTTGATTTTTAATGACTTTTTGTAGGTAAAAATGTTGCTACACCTAACCTGATTTTAGAAATACCATGTATTTACTTTCCATTCCTTGTAAAAGACCAAAATCTCTCCATCTTATTCACACCAAATAAACCCATTCTGTTTTGAAAATATCTACCCAATACACTTACACACATCTCTAACATCATCATTGATTCCTCACTTTTGGTATAAATAAATCCAAGGAATTCTTTATCCACAATCCAAAATGAGTTACCTGATTGAGAAGTAATGTATTTCTCAGGCTCCATTTATATATTTATATTTTCCACACCATCCACTATATTAAATAAATTATATTTTTAATAAATTAATAAAAATATACTATTATGTTGTTATTATATGTTTCCAACCTACAGTTACATAGAATTCTATATAATGTTTATCAAACATATTGTTTACATGTACAATGAACTACCACATCACTAAATGATTATTGTTGATTTTTCCATTACCACCACTCATGGTGGAAATTATTATGGAAAATATATTTATATATGTAATATTTTTTTATCTAATATGTCTGTCATCTTTTCCATTCACTTTATAAAACATATCGCTTTACATTCCACATGGTGTTAATATGATAATTTCGTTTGAGGAAGTGTGAACTATCACCTCCTCAAAGTGATGTGAGTTGTTCATACACAACATGGAATGTATTAACGATGTATTTAGAGAATATATTTGATATAGTTTATATAATATATATAATATTATAATGATATATATATATTTATTTTAAATTCCTTATTTTAATATGATAATTAAACGAAGGTAACATTCATGCCTACAAATAGCTAACCGTCTACATGAATGACATATTCTATTTGGTACATCTATATTATATGGATTTTTATAATACATATATAGTGAATATAAATTATATTTAAATAATTTTATACATTCAGGAAATCATTTTTTATATATAAGGACCAAATATATAAAAAATTATAACACAAGTGAAAAACCAAGAGGATATCACCCGAAGTGAAACCTTTACATAAGATTGTTAACAAGAGGGTAATATAAAGTTATAATAAAATAATATATGGTATTTTATATAATAATGTTGTTCTTTAAATTATTTATAATATATTTATATTTATTATATAGTAGGGTTGAATGATTATGATTAGAGTCAATACACAAGGTATGGAGATTTCGTGTAACATTTTATTTCATTGAGATACATGCCTTAATCACCACTCACATAATTTGTGTGGTGTATGAACAAATCATGAAATTTTTATATTTATATTATAAATAAATTTACAAAAAATCATATATATTATTTATGATCTTCGTTTCATGGGGTTTTTATTTTCAGGACTTATAAAATGAGTAGAATAGTTTTGTCTAAATTTTTCATCTTTTAGACTCATATTTTTTTATACACCAAACCTTTTTGAGGATCATATACTTCAATTTTACATGTTATATCATTAATACAAATATTTTCATGATATTTTATGTTTCATTTAATTTTTTTTCTTACATAGAGAGTATGACCTCATGTTACCATGTGAAAAGATTTTATTAAAACAATCTCTTCATTTTTTGACATTGTTTACAATTTTGTTTTAATTAATGGAGTATCGTGATCCATATCTCAAGAAAACTCATGAAATATACTATCCTATGTTTATGAAAGATAATGTTATCTATTAGTTCCATTTTCCCACTCTTGGGTACTTAAGATAATTTTTTAAGTAAATTAAAATTGTATTTCTCCTTGATTGGAAATATATTATACTCAGAAACCTGATTTTGATTTTTTTTTTCAAATGATACTTGATACATATTTTCAAGGATAAATAATTTTATAAATTATTTATGGTATTAAGTATTTAATTTATATGTTTTCAAATCCTTTTTAAAGAATTTTTTCTACAAATGTTTTGATGTTTTATAATGTTTTTTTCAATGTAGGAGGAATATTTTCCTTATGAAATGTTTTTAAAAAATATTTCAAAATTATTTTCTATCTATGCTAACATCTATTTGTGTTAATAAATCCCATATTCGGAAATTATTAAATGTTTACAATGATATTAATTTCCTGAATGGATTAGGTTTTCATGGAATGATGTTTATGAAACCCATTTCTCTTTCATGGGTTATATTATTTTGAATCCTTCTTCTTTTCACAATTATTTATATAGAGAATGGATTGTGAAACATGTATTTTTATAAATGTTTTTATACGATTACATTTTAATAATTTCAATTTCATTTAATGGGATGTGATATTATTATTTATGATATTTTGGAACATGTATGATTAATTTCAATGTGAGATATTTGGTACTTATATCTCCCTCTAATTTATTTGGGTAATGATGTATACCTCACAATATAGACTGAGATAGTCTTGGAAATTAACCTTGACTATTAATATTTCAATGGGAGAGAACTATGATTACCATGATGGTATGAGGAGTAAACTCATTCTACTAAGATGACCATTAGAGTGAACCATGACAACCAAGATGCTATAGGGATTTATCAAATACTTCTAATATGGTATTTTCTATAATTACTTAGAAGCAATGGAAATCATATTATATGATTATGTGTCTTCCTCAATTCAATTTTTTATTCCAATGTTATGATTTCATGACTTATGTTCTTCATTTCCATATGTTTCATGTCCAAATAACTTCCAAATTTTATTCCATGTTTCATGATTATATACTATGATATAAATGGTATGATTTCCTATTTTCATGATGATGATCTCACAATCTTATTCTCATGATTATTCTTACATATCTCCCATATTAACCCTTAATATATATATTATGTCACCCATTTTTAGGTTTCCTTCCCACATGTTATAAAGATATGTTTTATGTTTTATGATTCGAAGAAGGGTTCTAGTCAAAAAATACCTAGTAGGAGACGATTGAGCTCATTTATTTACAAGTGTTTTTGTTTCCATGTTTCAAAAGGCACAATACTAGTACTATCTTTAGGCGTCTATTTTTTAATGTTTTATGTATTCTTAAAAACATAGGTAATGTTAATATAAGAAAAGTGAGGGTCATAGTATTAATAAAATATGATTTTTATTGAAGAAAGCATGTGTTTTGTTGAATTTAATTTTCCAACAAAATAGAGAAATAAGTTTTAATTTTCCTAAAAATGGGTTCTCAATCATTTGAAGTACTATACACATTAATAATGGTTATATTACATTAATAGGTTAGTAATAAAAAGAGGTTATGAAAATGCATTTATTTGAAAGTATAAATATTAAAAATATTTTCCATGGGAGATGTAATCATAAACAATAAATAATAATTACGATATTTTGAAATAAACCCTTACCACATTGTTATATTTTGAATCATAATCCGTGTGAATGAAATAAAATTAAATTAATCATTAAAACCCATATAGATAACATAATAAAAAATATAAACTATGAAAAAGGAAATATATACACCACACAAAATTAAAAAGTGGTTATTTGGGAGTATGTCATATGGAAATAAATGTGAGATAATAAATCCATTTCATTGTGCATGAATCATCACATATATTTACTATCATCATAAATAATAAACTTATGTTATTTATTTACTTTTTTACAAATATTTTTCATGTTTGCAATTTAATTTACTTCACTAATTACAATGTTATATGTGATTAATTAGAATAATAATTTTATATTGGATGATTCAATGATATTTTCTTTATGTGTCAAAAATGTATTTGGATGATTTATTATGGTCAAAGAAGTAGTTTTTTAACATAAATAAAATAATAATCAGGACATAAGTATAATATTTATACATAAAATATACATTTAAAAAGATTAATAAAATGTGGTTATGATAAATAAACTATGTTATAATCATTGATATGTTAGGTCATACATTCACATGATTAATAGTTCAATTATTCAATGGTCGATATGACAAGTAGTTATGCCACATAATTTCATTAATGAATAAATATAATATCTTAAATAAATGATTAATTCCTAAAAAATAATTATATATATCATCTTTGTATTATGTTTATGGAAATAGGTTCACATCGCATTGTGACGCAGGTAGTCCACACATACCCAAATGATGTTATCATTATTAAGTGAGTGAAAAGTTTTACACCCTATGATATTATGGTATTTCTATATTTAAATTTATCATATTTTATGGGTTTTGAGCTTAATATAAAATTAAATATTATTATTAATTAAATGACATGTCCCCATGTGCCACTACCATGACTACCCCAAGACCACCTCCAATTATCCATGGATGGAAACTAACACCGAGTAAGCTTATCCCACAAATGGGAGGTATTTTTACAAGTACATGTACACATGAACCCATGTGTTAGCCAAAAATTTCTGAACTAAAAACACTAATTAAATAAGAATGCATACCACTAAGATACTAACCATAGAGTAAGATAGTAGAGAAAAAAAAATTAAATGGGGAGAGAATAAAATCCCAACTAAAAGGGAAAGTGCAAGATCCAGAACATCATCCATAGAAAACCATACCTGAAGGGTAGGTACTGAAACCTCTGTCCGACGTAACTGAATCACAAAATGTCTATCGGGCCTCTCTCAATGAACAAACTAGTCTCGGTCCACCTATGACTCCATCAAAGTGTTTATTATCTGCAGAAGAAATGACACGTGCGGGCATAGCTTTTGAATGGGTGATTAAAACAATTCTTAGTAGGGACACATAAATAACAAACGTAAACCATTATGAAATACAATAAGTAAACCAAAATTGAAAAACAATGAGGTACACTATAATAGAAACACAAGAAGTAAACCAGAATTGAAACACTCTATGTACACAATAGAGGAAACACACGAAGTACAATCAATATTGGCACACATAGGTACAATTTTTATGTTCGAAGAGAAGGATTTCTAGATTTAGATCACATATATATGAGTCTATATAACACAAAAAAATGTTGATGGTGCACGGAGCATTGATGGAACATGAAGCATCAATGGAACATTATGTGTCAATGGTGGAGAAAGCTGTGATGGTGCATGGAGAATCAATGGAACATGGAGCATTAATGGTGCAAAGAGTTTTTCTATTTTTTGGAGGGTCGGTGGTGCCCAAATCATTGGTGTTATCTTGATAAATAATAGTGTCTGGGATGTCGATTAATCATAGAGTGTCGATGGTGCAGGAAGCAACAATCATTCATATAGTGTCGATGGCACATGGAGAATCAATGTTTCATGGAGAATTTATGGCACATAGATCATCAATGGGTCAAGATGACCCCATTTCAAGCCATCACCATGATTACAGACTCACGTCCAGCCATAATATTTTGTTCATAGATTTCTTGTTTTTGGGGAACCTAATCCTCAAACAACTAGGTTGTATGACAACTTCCACAAAAAACTAACCTATGAGTATCTCAAAATTATTTTCTCATCATTAGGGTCTCAGAGACACTAATGTATGATCCTACAGACATATGGTTTGAAGGATATAACCAATTTAATAAAAAGGTTATGGTATTATCTATGTCCAACCCGACCCAGTCCGAATTTCCCGACCTGACTCGGATTGGCTAACCTAACCCAACCCCACATGGTTGGTCTAGTTCAGTCTATACTTGCCCCTCTAATGGGTCTGCCCTATTTAGCCACATGGTCAAGCCGACTGGGCCACCAGAGTGGTCTTTCTCACCAATCTAGGCCCACCGTATACAATCCATCTTTTTCAATGCACGACTCGGTTGTGCACTCTGGGTCAATGAAGTTGCCACATTCAATGTGGGTGACACAACATCCTATACCCCTAGTCCCAATTCCCTATTGTTGTAGGGTCCTCCTTAGACATGTCCTCTGAGCCTTGTCCTTCCACAACCTAATATGTTTGTGCATGTCCCCTATAAGAAGTATTCACTTGTGTGGGCGCCTTTTCTTTTGTGGTCTAGCATTACCATGAGCAAGCTCCCCAACCGAAACCAAGCCTCCCACAGCACCATGAACTTCCCTCACCATCGGGAACCATGTCAGAAGCTCTTCATTTGTTGTGTACCCTTCTATTAGCCTATGTTTCCTTTCTTCGCTCTCCTATCACCTTTTTAATTCCATCATTGATCATAACCTTCGGTCTTATATCGTTGATCCCAGGACTGTGGGCACAACGATAGATCGTTTCTATTGGGTTTCAAAGAGAAATGAACACTCGAAGAATACAATATATTTTGGGGTAGTGATTAAGAACATAGACACCCAAAGAAAGGATCTTTTCATTGTTCATTCAATATTGATCTTTTCATGTCAGTGGGAGAACCAAGAAAACTACAATAGAATAATTACTGAGTTTTAAGCTCTTCAATCACGCAATAATTATCCACCCAACAAGAATGACTGAACCATGGATCGACATGTTCATGGGTTAGTGCACTTTCATTGTCTGATTCTAAGAAGGGGAGAAGAAATAACAAAGTGATTTATTTCCTAGAGTGTTTATTGGATTGTTCGTTGACAAAAATGGAGATCCATATCATCCTTGATCCTCGATATGTCGACATTTATCATCATGAGAGAGCTTCATTCTCGTTGCCTCAAGTGAGTTCCAGGGTTATAGAGATAACCAAGAATTCCTCTGACATGGATTATTAAAAAGAAAATTCACCTCTAATTCTACACATAACATTCAATAATATATTTTCATTATATATTTTAATAACTTCTTCTTCCAAAAATAAATTTTTTTAGTCAACCCGCTCCAGTCGATGTCAAGACATGCATAAAGAAAACACCCCCTTAGGAACTCAACAGTGGTATCTGATTACCAATCTGAGTTACCATTTAGGAGTGATTACTATTTCATTACAAAATCAATTTTATTTAAGTTTTTTATTAACAGTTATTTCCTTAGTGGTGTTTTTATAATGATGAACAACATTGACCTATGATAGGCCACACCTAGGGAAATGCCACTACTCTAAGCACAATGGTTCCATTGGATTTCTGATCTAGGAATCCATTTAAGAGTTATATCTCTTTTTTCTGGAAAATTACTAAATTCATTATATTAAAAACATATCATTTTTAAAAAAAATCATTACGGGCACCCGGTGCCTCCAAAACACAGGCCATCTTAGTGGTTGGTCTTGTAATTCTTTGATATTAATTCTAAAAATAATATAATAAATATCAGTCATTGCATTCTACACACCTTAGAGGTTTACATCCTCAAAATACAAAACAATGTCAACTCAACCAAAATTGAGGGTTTTGAGCATGAATATGGGCCTCTTGATCCCATGTGCACTATTGGACATTTTTGTGCTACCACTAAATGTGCACTAGAGGAATCAACCGCCCACAGATAATCTGCACCTGTCAATCAAAGATCTCCACTGAGTATTTCCTAAATGTCACCCCATAATTAATTTCCATATCTTCATAGTCGATGATTTGTGATGATTCATGCATGTACTTCCTCTACTGTGATATGTGGAAGACATAATTCACCCAGTGTAACTTCAACAGTAGAGCTATATGGTACACCACCTTTCCACCTCTACTCAAAAAATTGAAAAGGGTTGATGTATCTTAGAGATAACATGCCTCCCCATCAAAATGGTAGCAATCCCCATCAATGTGAGACCCTAAGGACCACATGGAATCCCTCCAAAAACTCTAGAGGAATCTACCTCATGTCAGCGTATGACTTTCATAGGCTATATAGAGTCCTCATCTTCCCCTAGGTGACATTCACCTTCTTAGTTGTATCCTTTACCAATTGTAGACCCATGAGTCCTAACTCTCATAGTTCTATATAGAATGTTGGTGACCTACATGGTCACCCATAAAAGACCTCGAGCAATGTCATACCAATGGTGGAGTGGTTGTTGTTGTAATACTCCAACTCCACCATAGGTAAGTGGTCCTCATAATTTCTGCTAATGTCTAGGATTCAAGAATATAGCATGTCCTCTAGATCCTGGATGGTCATATTTATCTAGATATCTATCTCGGGATGAGATTTCATGACCAAGAACAACTGAGTCCCAAATTGATTTTATAATCCCTTCCATAGTTTGAATGTAATGTGAGCATCAGGATTTGAGAAGATCATTTATTTCACTCTATGAATCAAAACAATCTTCTCTAGATTGATGTTTCCAAATATCTTTATTGAGCTCCACATAAGGATTGGTAGGGTGTGGTATGACATGGTGAGTTGGTAAATGATCAACCATATGGTATTGTGTCCCTTAGAAGTGTGTGGTAATCCCGTAACAAAATCTATCTATATCATTTCCCACATCTACTCTAGAACCTCATGGGGTTGCGTCAAACCTGCTGGAACCTGGTTCTCAACCATAATTTTCTAATGTGTGAGGCATCATAAAATGAACTCATCCACTACCTTATTTATCACCAGCCACCAGAACTGTTGTTGGAGGTCTTGATACATCGTTTAAACTCCGGGATGTACCACCAAAGAGAAATTATGGAACTCCATCAACATCTCCTCCCAAAATATCACTGGTACTACTGTGTTTCCACTAAAAAATGATTTTCTACCCTAAATTATCCATCTAGGGCACGAATCGAGGATACATGAGCATGTTTAGTCTTGATGTTCATATCTCTGAGCTCTTCCACCAAGACTTGCTATCAGAGTAGAGGGTTAACCACCATCAACTGGAGATAAGATGGTTCATCTCTATACACAAAGGATATATGAAACAAGTATAACTACACTGATTTCTCATTAAATAGTTGTGAACTTGATATATGGATCAAAACATCTACAATAGTGTTCCCCATTCCATGAGAATAGACTATGTTGAAGTCTTTGTCTTGGAGGAACTCTTTCAAATTCCTCTTCCAAGATTAAATCCTTTTAATAGATGATATACTTGAGACTCTTTTGTTCATAGTATATGGAAATCCACTCCCATGTCTGGTAGTGTCACCAAATCATCAATGCAATGATTATTACTACCAACTACATATCATGAGTTGTGTAGTTCTTCTCATGTTTCCTAAGTTGGTGGAAATCTTATGCAATCACTACTTTTCTCTGCATTAGGACACAACTAATAATGGTCCCTAATGAATCACAAAACACCATACTCTAGTAATCTCAATATGGGAGAGATCTCTGACCTATGACTCTACTAATGAAAGAACTAATGGAACATATTTTTCCATATAAATGGATTCCCCTTACTTGTCATGGCCATCAAGGGTTCTTCTACCAAGTAATTGTTAGGTACAGGACTCTGATAGTATCCATCCAAACCAAGGTAACTCTAAACCTTGATTATACCCTAGGGTTTCTCCAAAAAAATCACCACATAAATCATATCCAGATCAACTTCAACTCTATCCTATGAAATGATGTTTCCCATAAAGTGTAATTCTTTTTTCTTGAACTAACACATAGAGAGATTCCTATAAATTTAGTGCTCTCAGAGTGTATCCAAGACAATCCTCATGTTTGTCGTGTGCTCTCTCTCAGACACCAAGTACACTATGTTGTCAACAATCAAGACCACAGTGAAATGGTCTATTTATGTCTAGAATATCATGTTCATGAGTTAGATGAATACTTCTAGGGAATTTTTCATCCCAAACGACATCACTAAGTAATCATTGGGGATGTACTGATATCTCAAGGTAGTCATTAGAAGTCCTCATCCCATACTCAATGTTGGTGATCCCCATATCTAAGGTCTATCTTTGAGAACCACATTGCTCCATTCAACTCATCGAAGATGTCATAAATCCTTAGTAGTGGATAATTATTCTTCATGGTATACTGGTTCCGATGCATGAAGTCCACAAATAATCTCAATCTCTTGTCTACCTTCATGGAAAACAAAACTGGGGACTCTCATGGAGAAACATTGGGTCTATGAGTCCCTTAATCTACAAATATTCATGATTTACCCTTAACCCATTATGATATCATGGATCTATCCAAATAGTAGGTGTCAATATCTATGTTGTCCCAAGGTATAGATCAATTCGGAAATTCACCTACCCATGGATGGTAATCCTTGAACATCTTGTAAAAATATGTCCTCATACTTATCCACCACAACAAGAAATCGAGGACTCTTCTCATCCACTACATTGAGGCTCATTCTAGCCGAATTTTGTGTGATCGGATGCACCCTTTTTTGGGGGTCCATCCTATTCTACTTTGGGTTCCTTTTTTACATCAAAGGAAAACTAGGTCCCATCTCTACAATCACACCACACTATGCAGCTAAAACAATCAATCTGGGAATATAATGTGGATAAACAGTCCCTACCAAGAATGTCATCATAAGCCCTCAGTACTGCCACCAGTAGAACCCAACTGATTCTGTCTTCTCAAATAATAAGGGTACACTATCATTACTAGTATTTGACCATAGCATATTTCCCCATAAGAGTCTCTAAAAATAGGGAGAGGGTCAACGGTTCCACTGGAATCACAGTGTCTCGAACATGGTTCATATTGAGAAAAGTGTGACGAGAACCTGTTTCTATCGAAACTAAATCTAGGTTGAAATATAAAAATATCGTACCTATATTAATCTCTAGAGAAAAGGGGTACTATTCCTTTTTCACCTATAGCTGGCCTCGTCCCTATCCATATGCTTCTGAAGCCCGTGTTGGACCACCTGGGTGTGGTTGTGATAATACATCGAACCTCTTCCCTCCTCCTACTACCCAGTCATCTCCTCTTCCACATCAACCACCTAGAATAACTCTTTATACCTACCTTTTTCTCTACCTTAGTGGTCCCTCTTCTGTCTTCTAATCATATGTATGGAGACTTGGGAAATTTCAAGGCACGTGTCCCCAATAACCACATGAGTATCACAACATATACCTTGTCTTAATCACTCTAACTTGGGATCTTGGAACCACTGACTCTATGTATTTAGGTCATCCCCTGAACTCTCTGATCGTCTTCAATCCCTGCGTCAATAGTTGGGTACCTTTTGTTGATGATTTATCTACCTGGAACTCTGTGGTAGCTCCGACTATCAATGTCATCTCCACCAAAAATCTCTCTACTAGAAGATCACTCTCTAGTGGCCCCGCATATATTGGAATGATAAGAGATATAATTTATTCCTTGATCACCAAACATAGTTCCTAATAAAGTGTATGGGGCATAATAAAAGGGTCATGACCCATATTCGTGGAGTATTGAGAAATTTCTGTAATCATGAATGAGTACTCCAGTATAGTCTGGCTTCCCAACTGCAGGTATAGTAGCTCTGGTATATGCACAGAGCGTAACAATACTAGAAGGAACTCATACATGAAGAGATGATCAATGTTTGTCCTAGTGAGGGTCATTTCCTCATGTATCTGGGTCACTAATACCCACAACTTATTCCCGAGAAATGTATATGACTTGTGACTAGGATCTCTATCTTATCCAGAGGAATCCTCACTAATTTGATGACATGCATAACCACCTCAATGAAATCCCTGGAAAACTGGGATCCTAGCACACCCCTGAAATTAGGAGGGCACTGCCTCTGGAAATCATGTATCATACTCAACCAGTGTGAATCCCCAATAGGAAATGCTGGTAGTAACTGCTAGGCTCTGGGTGGTGGAATCACTGCTACAACACCTAGAGGTGATATCTCTTATACATGCCCATGTACCAATGCATTATATTTAAGAGGATCATCAATAAGATCAAACATCAAAATCCTAATTGGTTTTTTTGTGTGGATGCATCTGGAAATAGATCAAGACATACCATAATCAACATTGTATACCTAGTGAGATGACACTAACTCGAGAAGGAAATGTTGGCACACTCAGTCCTATATTATGCCTGTACCATTTATTTTTTCCTTGAAACTAGTTTTTTTAATCAAGTTGAAATGAAAAATACAGAGTCCACATGTATGGATACGTCATATTTTGCACAAACATTGTAATCCCAAGTGTAAAAGATGATCTAAAAACACTTAATACTGTTTCCCTAAATGAATCCCATAGACTCTCTGTTCATTAGGTAGAACCAACCTACATCTGATAGCAATCTATCATTATTTTTCCCCTGGGGATCATACCATAACTCCCCCATGACCACCTCCAATAGGCCATGGGTTGGAAATGAGCACTAAGTAGACATATCCCCCAAATGGAAGGAATTTTCTTATGTTCCTATACACACACACACCTGCTCCAAGACCAAAACTGGTAAACTAAAAAAACTAAGTAAACTAGAATGTTTACCACTAATATACGAACAATATAGTATGATAGTAAAAAAAATTAAAAATTAAATAGGTCCAGAATACCAACCCAGCCAAAAGGGAAAGTACATGTTCCGGAATCTCAACCTTATAAAACCCATCCTTATAGGTTAGTACAAAAACCTCTATATAATGTTATTTAAGCACACCTCGTCTAACATGCCACTCTCTATGCACAACCTAGTCCCAGTCCACCAAGGAATTGATAAAAGAATCTATCATTGGATCAAGACATGACACGTGCATGCATGGCCCATGTAAGGGTGAGTAAAACAATACATAGTAGGTACCTCAAAACCACAACGGTACACCACAAATAAATACATGTTGTAAACCAAAAAAATCTCATGAAGTACAATACCATGGAAAAACAAAAAGTACACCAAAAATGAAACACACAATTTAAACCACATAGGAAAAATATAAAGTATAGTCAATATGGTCATCTCACACAAGTTCAAGTATAATGTATGAAGAGAAGAATTTCCAATTGTATTCCATAGATCTCTAAGCCACTATGACACTACAAGTTTCGGAAGCACACAGACCATTGATGGCACATAGAGAATCAGTGGCACGTAGAGCTTCGATTGAACATGGATCATCAGTGGTGGACAATGAATTATTGGAACCCATAGTAGTAATGGTGTCCATGACATCTATCGTTCATGGAGTGTCGATGGTGTACGTACCATTGAATGAGCATAATGCATCAATGGTTCATGGAGAATCAGTGGTGAATAGAAAATCATTGCTTGAAGAAACCCACAAGTGACTTCTTCATCAAGATTGCATAGTCACAATCGACAATACGATTTCACTTGTAGAATAATTGTTTTGAGAGAAACTAATTTTCAATCCATTAGGATGTATACCAACATCCACAAAAAACTCACATAGATTACCTCAAAAGAAACGTGTCATTGTGAGGGTCCCAAAAAATATATGGATAATAAAATGGACATATGGTTTGAACGATATGACCAATTTATTATGAAGGGTCTTGTTTAGTTTGGATTTAACCCAACCCCAGCCCGGCTGATGCGACCCAACTCAGTTCTGCAGAACTGACTTGATGTGATCAATCAGGCCAGACCCATTTGGACCATCCCATTTGGCCACCAGTGCAGCCTGGTTCACCAAACCCGGCACACCACATGAGGGCAGACTCTTTTAGTATGTTACTTGATTATACTCTATTGGGCAGCATGGCTACCAATATCAATGTGGATGACACTGTGTTCTTAACCCATGGTCATGTTTCCCCTCTACCGCAAGGTCCTCCTTTAATGAGGCCTCCAAGACACATCCCACGGTAGCAACCACATCATCCTCCTACCGTAGAGCATGTATATCTTATACGACATAAGCTATTATAGGCTCCGACTTAGGAGAGGTCCCACTGGACCGCAACAATGCGACCCACTGGAACATGGCCACTCGTTGGGCTGCATGTTGACCTCAGCACCTTCCCCACTTTTGGATCCCCCCTATTCTTCACTCGCTCCACCATGATCTGTGATCAGCCTGATGTGATCCTATCGCACCGCCGCAATGACATTGAGGATCACAACCATCAGTTTCATATTAATATGACATGTATCCATAGTGCAACGGTTGACCATTTTCCTAGGGTTTCAATGAGGGAATAATGATAAAAAAACATGATATATTTCGGGGTAGTGATTAAGCACATGAACATCCAAAAAATGGATCACGCCCTTGTTCATTCTTCCTTGATCCATTCATGTTAGTGGGAAAAAGGATAAACCATCATCAGAATAATCACCAAGATCTATTCCCTTTAATCCCACAATAATTAAACATACAAGAATGAATGAAACTTTGATCATCCTATTCATATGTTGTCCCACATTTATTATTTGATTATAATAATGGGAAATGAAATCACAATGATATTGGAAGCCTGCATATATGATTGGAACTGTCAAGGATGATGAACGGAGGTATGTGTCATCATCGATCCTTGATCTACCAGCATTCGTCAACAAGAGAGAGGTTATTTCACCTTACCTTAGGGGAGTTCTAGGCTTATGGTGGAAACTGTAAATTCTTCTGGCATGTATTATTAAAAAGGAAAAATTCCACTACACTAACACATAACATTGAATAAAAAAATTTATTAGATATTTCAATGACGTTTACACCCAAAAAGTTGATTTTTAGTCGAACCATGCTAATTGGTGTTAGATCTCTCCTAAGGACACCCACCCATAAAAACTCAATGGAGGTCTCATATATCCAATACAAGTGACCATTTATTAGTTATTAGGATTTAAAAATAAATTATAATTTATTTAATTATTTTATTTCTGGTTAATCCCATGGTGACTTTTTCAACAGATGACATCCATCAACCAATGTTAGGTCACTCCTAAGGAAATGACACAACTCTAAGCTCAACAGTGCCCTTTTATTTCTAATATGGAAAACCATTGAAGAGTTATTTCAATTGTTCATAAATGCCTAACTGACATGCTATTAAAAAAATAAAAAATTGTGAAACAATAATTCAAAGAATGTTGGGCATCAGAATCGCATGTTGTCCCGATACATAGTCTTGGTATTTTCTCAAATAATTTCTAAAAATAATATCTAGAAAATATGAGTCATTAAAACATAATTGTGATAGTTATCACCATTCCATTGAAATGGATGTAATGAAAGAGATTATATAATGCATGAAAATATAGTTCACACAATTAATTACATGGGTTCCAATTAATTATAAATAAAAAATAAAAACCATATTTTGAAAAATGATTTTTTATAAAAACAATTTGTTTACCATAATTTAATTTAATTTTAATTTATTAAATTAATCACTAATTGTAAAAGAAACTTTAAAATTTTAATATATTAAATTTTAATCCATTATTTTTTAAAATTCAAACAATATGTTTTATATCCTTAAGATAACAATAAATAAAATTTGAAGCAAAAGATGATATATTTTATAAAATCTATATTTAATAAATTTTAATGGTATATTTTTTTTAAATTTAAATTTTTAAACATTATTGAAACGTCCCGACCCACGTGCCACAAGATGGTGCCCTGAGTCGGTTCACCACATGACCTCATGTAAGATTCAGCATATGCTAGTGGCTATCAACTAGTAGCAAGGGTCTGTTAAGTCATTTATTGGGAGACTATAACCACATTTCTCAGTGTCAAATACTAGGAGGAATAAATAAAAAAAACTGGAAGTATATTTTTCCAAGATAATACTCAGGATACAAGATAACAAAATAGGATATAAAATACTCTACAAAAAGGGGGAACATGATTTCCATATATTTGTAAAAGGTATATATTGAAATTTAATGTAAAGATACTACAAATACCCAAACGAGTTTTGATACATGTCAGGTCCCCTCATCTAAGGCCCATCACAATTCTACCCTCCATAACATGGCCTTTCCCCATATCTAGTCCTACAACAATATAATCTATTTGTGTACTGATCTGGAACTCGAATTGTGTGCGATTGAAACTAAGTAGGCCACCACCAATAGTGTATAAAACAATTCCAATCAATAGATATTTTACGTAGTTCTATATGAAATAAGTAAAATGCATAAAAACTTGTAATTACATTATAATTTATTCTTATCTGACAATATTATCTCTAGGGTTACCAAGGATATCCGTAAATCAATAATAAATTCATCTCATACTGGAGCCCAAATGGAACCTTAGGTATTTTCATATCGTAATACATGATTCTTTCCAAATCATGAATTATTTAATGGTGATATGAAATCTCAGTACCGGATTCCACAAATGTCGGAGTTTGAATATTCTCATGTGATTCCATAACTTGATGTTCCTTTATTCCCTTACATTAATTACACATTTATAAACCACATTTAAAAATTTACCAATATCACAATCATATTTAAGATTCCCTTGTTATTTTAACTACTCCTCAACAAAATGACCATGATCCCATTCTCTTTGCTCATAAGTATAATTACCATGTTACTATGTATACATCACAATTTAGATTGACCACATTCCAATTCTCTTTACACTTAATTTTGATGACCATTCTACCATATGTACATATTAATATAAAATGATGATTTTCCAATTCATTAAAAAATAATTAATTTTGCAATTAATTGTCCACCAAACTCTAATTTCTATTTCAATAATCGGTTAAACATATCCATTCCATTTGTTAACTCATCAATTAGATAAGTGCATCAAAAAAATAATTATCTCATCAATTAATTAATAAATATCAGAAATTATACACCAAACATTACATCCAACATTAATTTACTCATTCTAATATCAAATTTCCATAACTAATTGAACAATTAATTATTTAGAAAATACTATCAAAGGCACATAGGTAATCCACAGTTAATTATCTCAATATATCCATTTCAATATCTCATAATTAATACCCCGATTAATTATCTCAATTACAACCCGAACCTATTATTTTAAATTTCAACAAATTAATTATCTATTAGAGAATCCCCTTAGTCTCATGATTAATTCCCAAATTAATCACTTATTTCAATAATGGTTTGATAAATGAATTTTTCAAACCAATTAATCCAATTCAAGAAAAACAGTTGCTAAAGGTTTCTAGTAATTGTATAACTTTTTAGATATAAATCATCTAGAAAACAATGGTAATTAGATTTAGGCCATCTACCTTGATTTGTGGACATACGTTTTCTCAATGAGAATTCCCAAAATTTGAGTAGTACATGGACGTTGATATGAGTTTCGGATCTAAATCCCTAAATCAAGATCAAGATATCAAGATATAACAAAATAAGATCTAGATATACAACAATAGATCAAGATATCACCACATGGGTTTAGATCTATTAATAAGAGGATATTTCCCACCAATGGATGAAGGAGAGACCAGAGAATGAACTGAAAAAGTATTGGGATTATATCCACTTATTGAGTAGAGAGAATTTCTTCAATTTAGGATTTCAATATTTAATAATGGAGTTCATATAGCCTTGAAATCCCTATCTATCGATGGGAAAAATTTACCTTACCCTTTAGAATGAAAAATCCTGATATAGGGTGATAAATGAGGTTAAATAGGTCATTAAAACTTTAAAATAAGTGAGACCCACATTTTTAAAATTTCAATATTGGCTCGCATACAATTTAGTCATACAGCTAGACAAAACATGAACTAACCATGTTTTATCCCCTACATCATGGAATAATTTCATGGTCTTCTAGTACAACCTCTCAAATGAGGATTTAATCCTGTTAATTCTACTACCATAAATGACAGAAGGATGCATAATTTCTTCAAGACGACCGCATCGATTGTTCAAACCATGTGTAAATCATGCAAAAAATCTTTTCTTAAAAATTATCTAATAAATTTCTAAAACACATCCTATGACACGAGTACAATCAATTGTACTTATGTAAAAACCAAAATTTCCATAAATCTCACCTGATATGTCTCTAGAAAAGTTCGTGTTCTTATAATCTCCTTACCTTAAAATATCTTGTCCTCAAGCTGTACATATAAGACATTATATGATTCATAGCAAGAATTACCTGGCCATTGAGCCATCATATATTTGTATCTTTCCCATGATTCCTCATTCTCAATTCCATGTTTCCATGTGGCTATAAATCCCCATATCATATCCTCATGCACCTGTATAGTCTGTTCTAACTTCCATTCTGTCTGTAGGTGGAATTTCTATCTCAATAATACATGTGTGCAAGGATAATTATACAAGAACATCCTAATGAATTATTTAAATCATGGATCAATATCTATAACAATATTTTGATTCCCTCCATGCAGACAGAATCTCTCAAATGTATTATTCTTACAAAAATTCTTCTATGAGGTTTCTATTATAGAAACCAAATGTGCTACATTTACCAGTTGTTCCACAATTTCCCAAATATATTCATTCATCCTATTAATCATTAGGAGACCCCCCACAAAATACATGTTCATGTCAACCCACTTCAATTCCAGAATAGAAGATGACTATAGTAAACCATTAGGTTGTTGATGCTCTTCCTTCACCTGTTGATTGGTGAAACATCTTGTCCCAAACCTTACTATTTTTATTTTCATTCTTGGACACCAAAACTGTCACCGTACGTCACAATAAATATTGGTTACACCTAGATTCTGCACCCATTTTAAGGAATGAAATTCACACATGACCTCCTCTAGTATGCTTTTAGGTACCAAAACTTGATTCTTCACATAGATGATCTCATATTTAACTATCTACCATCTAGAATAACCCTCACCACCATCAATTACTTCCCTCAAGGCTAATCACTATGTATTGTCATTATCTCTATACATAATCCATCTAAAAATTGTATAATCCACTGTAATTGAAACAAGATCCATCTGTTCATGACTCCCCTGAACCACCATGTTAATTTTACCTAGAAAGGTCATCATCTTCATCTCTAACTAGACTGTTGAACCATTTGAGACTGTGTTTTACTACTCAAGGAAAAAAACCACACTATTTCCCTTTCCATATGTATATTATAATTCAATATTGAAAGGATATATATAATCAACCCATATATGATGCTGAAGATTCAACTCACACTATTAAAATATATACTTCAAGCTCTTGTGATCTATATAAAATATAAAATTTTCTCCAAAATGATAGTATCGCCAACACATAAGATAATAGACCACTAAAAACAACATGAGTTCATGTGTAGGGTAATTCGAATCATAAGGCCTCATCTAATAAGACCCAAACTCGACAAATTAATCTCCATGCATCCTTACAGCTCCATGTTTGAACCAAATATTTTCAATAGAAACTCTATACATCTCACCTTAGTCAGATGTGATCAAAATTGGTTCTAATGTCATTTTCTTCTTCAAATCTAGAAAATATCTCTCACAGTCCTCTTACCATTCAAACTTTTATAACTTTTTTGTCAACCCTGAAAGCAGCACTAAAAAAAGGAAATGTCTTGGATAATTCTATTGTAATATCAAGCTAATCTGAGGAAGCATCAAATATAAAAAATTTCTCACGATGGTCCCAATAAACCACTACCTGAACATTTTTTGGGTCTACTAAAACACCTTCCTTTGAGATGATTTTTCCTACAAAGTGTACCTGGTCAATCCAAAACTGACACTAATGTTTCTTTGAATATAAGTGATGCTCTCTCAGTGTACTAATGACTATGTTTTGATGTTGGGAATGATCAGTATGAGTCTTTTTTTACACCATGATTTCATCCACAATCACCACCGAAAACCAATCTAGATATATATGAAATATCATGTTCATCAAATCCATAAACACTGTTGATTAATTTTTCAATGCAAATAGAATTATGACCAACTCATAATGGATATACCTACTTCTCGAAGTAGTCCGCGATATATTAGAAGTCTGTACTCTCAACTAATGATAACATAATCTCAAATCGATTTTCAAGAACACACGAGATGCCTTTAATTGTTCAAACATATCATTAACACATTGAAGTGGATATCGGTTATTCAAAGTCTATTTTTTAGACAAACGATAATAAAAATATATGTATAAACTCCCACCACCCTTATTTGTGAAAAAAGGTGATCCTCAAGGCGACATACTTGGAATGATAAATCTATTATCCTCCAACTACTCCAACTAAGTATTAGGAGCCTAAGGATCTATTATTTCTATTCTATATGATGAGATGGATATTTTCTCATCCCCAGCATGTTCTCAATAGTGAATTCTATATCTCACTCAGGTGGTGTCCCTGAGTAGTCTTCTAGAAATAAATCCTGAAACAGTTCCACTACTGGTGGAAGGAAATCTTACCTAACACCATCGTTATCCATCAATATACTAGAAACATGGCTTGTGAGATATCCCAATTGTTATGTAATTTTCCCTGAATGACCTTCTTTGATATACCACTCTACACGATGAATATAATTGTTACCCTTAGGATACATAAAGGTCACTACCCTATGGTAATTGTAAATGTGATCTTGGTAGGTGATTATCTAGTCCATACCAATGATCAATTTGAATCCCATAATATCAAGAACATATAGATATTATAAGGAATTCTATTACAAAATATCTATTGGACATCCCGTGAAAGACAAATATCTCTAGAAGACACTTCAAACAATGTATCTATAGTCATTTCCCCCACACACAAACTCCACTATGAGGCTCAAACCATAAAAAAATATTATAGATATAAATGAATGAGTGGCACAATTATCAAACAAGGAACTATCTAAAGTAGAAGCTATTAGAATAGTACCTCTCACTATCGATGGTACATCATTAGTATCCACAATAGTAGGTTTTACTACATGAATCTATTTTGACCCTCTTCCCAATGAATCTTTCTGACTCCCTTTAGTAGCACCACCATACTAATGTAGGAACTCTATCCCAGAATCACCACATAAACTACCTCTACCACCTCAGATAGTATAACTCAAAACGACATCCCAATATGGTGTAGATGATACTATTACTATACTGTGACTTTGCCCACATGATCCTTTAGTTCCTGTCTATCGCTGTGACTTGCATAATTTCTATAGATTTCACATATTGCTGAAAGATTGAAACTCTAATGGTGGTTACGAATAGTTTCAAAGATAGTATCTTGGCCTACCATAGTAAGGAAAAATCACCATAGTATGGTTACGTCCAACTGACCCTCTTTTCTGGGAACTCTACTTCCCACTGCGTTGGTTAAATTTGTAATAATGGAGTTTCCTTCTCTCAGAAGATTCACCTCCTGATTGTCCACTAACAACTACAAGTCTAGCCCTAGAAGCCTCCATTAGGTTCCCTTAAACTATGATATCCTGATATACGAAATATATAAAATCATTTAGCCTAAAAATATTCACTTAGGACATAATCTCACAATTAAGACCATCATAAACACATTTTCCCATGGCTTTATCATTTCCTCGTAACATTAGAGAAAATCATTCCATATTTTGTAGCGTCCAACATAGTCCACAACCATGATACAATATTATGTTATATGCCTGAACTCAATAGATTTCACTTGTATCAGGGTCTCTAGATAAAAGTGATCCATGATCCACTCAGATAATTCTTTCAATAACATAACATTAGTCTGTCTAGTTCTTCCTTGAATGTCCCACCAATGCTTCACTGATCGATGTAGAATATAAGTGGCTAACAATACCCTCCCCTTGTCCAAATTCACCAAATGTTCATGTATTGTATATATGGAATAAACCCAAAATTAATATCCCTCAGGTACACCCTCTATAGTAAAAATTAAAGGATGTTGCAACAAAAACTCCCTTGTTAATGTAGAAATACTTTTCAAAACTATCAATTTTCCCCATTCAATGAATTTCCTAAAATAACCAAATTTCTATCGAAGCTCATCCCCTTAATCGTTAGATGGAATGATAAGTGACTCAAGTTCCATAACTAGAGAACATTCCAAGGAACACCTCTCTCTCATCCCCTGAAGAAGAGTTGTGCTTTCATACTCTCTACAATTCAAAGCACACTTCATTGGTCTCCTAACACATCCTTATATAATTATGTAAGAGGAATGAAAAAAACAATTCTTTTCCCCCACCACACAAGAAGGTCAAAACTGGGGAGTTATCACTACCCTTAACCTTCTTACTCATTTCTTTTAACAAGGGTATACACTCTGTCTTAATAATGATTCCCATTTACACACCCAATTATTCTCATTTCGTATCATTTCTACAACATTTTTCAATTCATGTGAGGGAAATTTTTTTATTTTAATCTCACAAAAATGAAATGAAATCAATTTATAACAACTTACCCATAACTCTTTTTCTTAAGCATTCCTAAAATGATGATTGTCACAAAAACCATGAGTGCATAAAATTATAAATGTAGACTCAAATTTCGTTTTATTCTAGTCCAAGAATGAAAAATAAAAAATCATTGAAACAATAATCACATAACACAAAAAATGTGTCACAAAAGGTAAAATAACATTAAACTATAATAGAATCCCACAATAATTATAGTACAACAATATGTACATGGGATTTACACCATATATGGGTTTGCTACTACCATGACCATGTTTATTACCATGCCCTGAATTGTCCTAGACTTTTTTCTACCATTCCCAAAATATTATGACAAAAGATGAAGGATGAAAATTAGACCTCCGATACTACTTTGTAACATCCCGACCTAGGTTCCATGAGATGGTGACCAGATCCAATTCACTACAGGAACTCAGGAACACCTCCCCATATTGTATAGGCTATCGATAAGCAGATAGTATCTAGGAAGTCATTCATAGGGAGCGTATAATAGCATTTATATGAGGAAAATACCTATGGAAATAAATAATCCAGTTTTTAATCATATATAACCATAAAAATACTCATTCACAAGATTAATAGACAGGAAATATAATAATCAACTGATAATGAAAAAATTATATCCCAATATTAGTGCCCAGTGTCTATAATGCAATTGAATTTAATGACACTATGACACCACAAAGGGGTTCCTAACCCCAGGATATTGGCCATTTCCAATCCTCCAACAATATAATCTATTTGGGAACTGATCCGGAAGCACGAATATGGTGTGAGAATAACATAGTCGGCAACCACAAACTGTGTCTAAAACAGTTCCAGTGAATATATAGTGTATCCTATTATATAATAAATAATAAAATATATAAAAATGTCTTACTGAATTATCAATTATTATTATCTTACTAAATTAATGATTTGGTAACTAAGGATACACGTTCCTAAACACTAACTTCATCTCATACCAAATCCAGAAGTGTTCCTTAGGAAATATCATATATTAATGACTGTTTCATGCTGATTCTCTAAGTATAAAAAGGTACTACAATATCTTAGTACCTAATTCAACTCTTTCCGATGTTAGAATATTTTTATGTTAGGCCATAACATTGAGGTCCATTATTTCCATTCATTAATTTCACATTTATAAGGAAAATTTCCTAACATACCAACATCAGAAACATATGTAAGGTGTCCATGTTACAATGATCAATCCTCAATAGAATAACCATGTTCTCATTCACTGTTCTCATAAGTATAATGACCATGTTACCATGTATAGTTCTCAATTTAGAATGACCATGTTCCCCTTATCTTTACTCATAATTATGATGATCGTGTTACTATTTGTACTTCTCAATTTATAATGTTCATGTCCCCATTATTTAATACTTAATTAATTTATCAATTAATTATCCACCTAAATCTCATTAATAATTCAAAAAATAGTTAAACACATCGATTCCATTAGTTAGCTGAAAAATTAACTAACTGAATCAAACCAGTAATTACATAATCAATTAATTAATCTATATCACCATTTATACACCATAATTAATTTTCCAGAATCAAGTATATCAATTTAAAATCAACATTCCATAATTAATCCCACAATTATTTATCGATAAAATATTTTCAAAGGATCCTAATTAATCCACAATTAATTATCTCCACTTATTCACTTAAAAATCTCATAATTAATCCCCAGATTGTTTATCTTGATTGAAACCCCTTCCCCTTGTAATAAAATTACCAAAATTTATTATCTAATAGAAAAACTTCATAGTATCATGAGAAATTCCCTAATTAATCACTTATTTCGTCAAACCATTGATAAAACAATATGTTAATATAATAAACCCATTCAAGAAAATAAATTTCTTATGGATGCTAACAATTATATTTTTTCATATACATATCAAATACATGGCTATGGGAATTTGATTTAGAAAACATACCTAGATTCGGAAAAGGTTTTTTTCCCATTATAAATTCCCAGAATTTGAGCCACATAATGACAGATATATGATTTCCAAATCTGAATTACTAAATCAAGATCATGATATCAAGATATAATCAAACTATATCTATACCTACATTCCTAAATTTATATTTAACCACATTGGGTTTGAACTAACAGAACAGAGGATATCATCCACCAATGGAAGAAGATAGAGAGGAGAATAAATAGAAAAATCATTGGGATGATATCCAAATTCTAGGAGGAGAGAAGATCTTCGATTCAAACATAAAATCTCAATTAATTGTCCTTTTATGGCCTTGGAATCCCTTTGAAATGGTTGGAGAATTTTCCCTTATCCATTGAAATGGAAAATCATTAGTTAGGGTCGCATAAGAGGTAAAACAGGTCATTAAAAGTTGAAAATGACTGAGATTCACACCTATAAGATCTCACTATATGCCTGCATATGGTTTAGTTTCACGATTAGACAAACTATGTGATAACCATGTATTAGCCACTTCGTTAAGGGGGCCTCGCATAGTATCCCTGCATGGCCTCCCAAACTGTGTTTTAACGATACTGAAGCTAAGTCCTTAAATGACCAGATGACTCAAAATTTCTCTAAGACAGCTGCACAATTTTTCCATACCACGTGCCAACTATGGACAATACCTTTTCCACAAAATTTTCCTAGACTTCACCCAAACACCTTGTGTAACTAAACCAATCAAAGGTACTTATGTAAAAAATGTACCAGAAATCACACTTGAGAGAACTCTTAAAAAATTCAGGATCATAAACATATATATATATATATTCAATTTGAAAAAATAGGTTTATTTTTTAAAAAGTGGATTTTTGAAATTATATTTTTGTAAATTTTGAGTCTTTTTCGGAAAATATATATTCCCTATTGAATAGTGAAAATTAAAAAATATTAATAAATTATCTGTTTCATTATACTAAAGCCCCTTTATAATTTTAATTTGATATAAATGGATTATAAGAAATATTTAAATTTAAATAATATATTCCATTTCATTTTAACCAACCTAATATCTTATTTTTTTATAAGTATAATTTTTAGCTTAAAAATTCAATTTTCAATAAAAGTATTTTTTATTGTGTTTTATGATAAATTTATATAGTAAATTCTGAAACTTTTATATTTTAAATACATAAAAATATATTTAAAATTTTTATTAATAATTTCAATATTAATTAATTATTTCTATTTTATTTTTGACCGATATAAAGAGTAACATTAGAATTTTTGTTACCGCGATAAAGGATAAATTTGGTAATTTATGTTAAAAATAAAATGATAGAGATTAAGAAATTTCCCTAATACATTACCAAATTTTATTTGATGATTTATATTCGATCCCTAACACCTAAGGATTTAATTTTTTTAATTTAATGGAAAATTTACCATGATAATTACATTAATATTATTTAAATTAGATAATATCACAAATGTCGATTTCCTTCTCTTAAACATATCTTATGATTCCATATTGGGAAATATGTTAGTTTTGAACAAAAATAAGGTCCCATTTTGGAAATAATAAACATATTTTCATGACAATTTTTTGGGTAAATATTATGGTGAGTTTATTGTATTTATAATATTTTAATTAATAAAATAAAAAATTATTCCACATTCATATTTTAATTACTATATTATTTTTAATGTGTTATTTTTAAATAGAAAATTTTTCCTATAGTTATTCCCTTGAACTATAAAATATTTATATAGAAAATGGTATTTTAATTATATTTTTTTAGGAATAAATAATTACATTAAACAGTAATACATTGATGATGAAGTAATTATTTAATTAAAGAAACATTAAGATAAATGATATTAAAAATATTAAATAAATATATTTTAAATTAATTATGGTAGTTCATAAATTTTAAGGATGATTATGGTATATTAGGGGTGTATAAAATGTTTTGAATAGAAGTTATCTTTGCTTTTAGGTTTCCTTATGTTTAGTCTAATTAAGAGTGTCAAAATTGACACTATTGATATTTTCTCATAATAATATGTCATTAAATTATTTAAAAATCGTAAATAAAACAATAAAATAAAATGGGATTATTATTTTGCCTAATATGTCATTAAATATTCATTTATGGCCCAATTTCAGTTTTATATGTAATAATTAACACCTTGTAATATTAAATAAATTATTTACACAATTAAAATTATATTTTCTTAACTATATTAAATCCAAATGATAGGGTTTAAAGTAAAACCAAAACATTTCAACATTTTATTGGATGATTAGATTATAGATATTTATAATATTATATTCAAATAACAGTCCATTATATTATTTTGATATAATATGTATTCATTATAATTTAATATTTCGAGGATTTCCAAGGGTGAACTTCACCTCAATTTTAAAAGGAAGCGCCTTCATTAATTTTATTTCACATTCCTAATCACTCATTATTGAAATAAAATCTATCTTATTCCCCTCATAGAATCCATATACAAGTTATAGTGGTTCTGGGACTCCAAAAAGTCAAAATCTATTACCCATGAGAAGAGATATATAGGATTTCTGTAGAAGAACAGGTAATTGGTTTTATCAGCTCATTCAAACTCATTTCTTCTAAAACTACCTATTTATGTGTTTTTCAATTGTAAAATAATAAATCCAGTATCATATATATAATTATATTTTATTATGATTGATAAAAATCCATTTTCTGCCTTTTATAATTCATAAATATGAAATCACTGTACTTTTGAATGTATTCCTTACGATCTCTATATAGAAGGGTAATTAATTTAATATGATCAACATTAAAATATGGTTATATAATTTTATATAATTTTTAAATATGATATTTTGGAAATTAATTTCATTCTGTAAATGTTTTATCCATAACCTATGCAATATAACTAGTACTTTTATGAAAAAAATAATCAAGAGAAATAATAAAATTAACACAAGAAATAGGGAAAAAAATAATTATTATCCAGTCACATTTCATTTTGAGATATAAATGGACTTTTAAATGATAAAAAAATTCGGGTTTTGGGATGGTTTACTATCTAATGTCCATGTTCTCTAATAATATCCATCCAAAATTGATAATTATATTTATCTTCCATGTTATGTTTTTCACTTCCCACTAATGTTCTATTATTAGAAATACTAGTTTGGTGGTGACTGTTGCATTTCCCTTTTTCATTTATTAAGAGGATGTTTAATTATCCATATTTTGGATGTGGGTTTCAAATAAAGGAATTTTAATGTATCAGCCTTTGACTTCTGAAATACAATTTATAATTTTTAGGATGAAATTAATTTAAGTAGGGAAAAATGTAACAACCCAAGATTTTATGGTGTGTATATTTTTAAATTTAACTTCATCAATAACTTATGATCTTAAAAAGGATTAAATATTATTATTTAATTGTCATAGTTTTCACCAAAAAATTTTAATATAGGTAATGAATTATATTATGTAAATTATGAAAATTTAGTTTACACAATGAATTCATTGGTTAAAAATAAATTAAAAATATAAATATAAATAAATTGAACATTATGGATATGTTTTAATTAATTTTATTTTTATAACCATAATGGTATTTTACATTAAAAAATTAAATTAGTCACTATTAGTGATATATATTAATAAAATTTATATTTTAAACATTTAATCAAGTGTTTTTAAAATTCAACCCAAAATATATTAGGCTTATCACAATATTAAATTCCATTTTAACCAAAAAAACATATATTTTCTAAAAGGTTATTTTACCACTATTTATATAACATTCCTAAAATATAAAGTAAGGACTCTATATTCAATAGTGTGTACGACATGCAATGCCAAATGCATAAATGTAAAATAATATCCTAAGACATTATAAAATATTTAATTTTTTAAATAAATTAAATATAGTATATACCTTAAAACTCATGAAACATTTATTTATCTTTTGTCCCATGCAACGACGATTTTCATCAATGGATTGAGTTACACACAAGGCCATGTTTTTTCAAACAACATTATATTATTAACATATTATTTTTTAATATAATAAGACATAACCAAGACATTAAAATATTGGATATAAATAGTATTATCTATATTATGAAAATATATTGTTTATTTAAATGTAATATTATTTCATTGGTCACTATTTAATTATATATTTATATATAAACAACATTAATAAAAGGGAATGTTTTTAAAGAAAACTAATGTTTTATCACATAAATGTTTTATCCTAATAAATTAAACTAATTAATATAAGTTGTTGATATTAATTTAATAAATATATATATATATATATTTAATCAAATATTTTTTTAATACAATATATTTGATAGGCATGAGATAATAACAAACAAAATATTGTACATAAAAACCTATATTTTTATTTAATGAAATTCTCCGCCTTGTAATGGAAAAACTATTATGAATAAAAAATTTGGAACATTAATTAATATAATATATAAAAATAAAATTATTATTTTGAATAAAAATATAACAACTAGGTTATTATTAATTATTGGTATTTTTCTGTGAAGTTTCATGTTTTGATTAATAGTGAAAATTAGTATTTTTTTATTCCAAACTACATTTTTCAAATTTATTTATAAAGATAAATTATACATTGATTTTTATTTCATTTTATAATGTAATTTTTTTTATTAATTATTCCAATTTATGTTGTTTTAATCAATATCACTTTGAAATTAGATAAAAAATATAACAATCTTTTTGACGTTTTACTTTAAATACCTACATTGTCATCATGTCTGTAGGATTTAATATAAATTAATTATAATTCATAAACATATATTAAATATTTTTAGTAATAATAATTTATAACATATAAATTGGTAAACCTATATTTTGACAACAATTATTAGTTAAAGTGATTAATATTAATTATAATGATTAAAAAACAATTAGATTAACAAAGAACTAAACCACAAACAGAAGGGAAAACTGACCTATTCACATGTCCAAAAGACAATTTCTGGCCATATTTAGAAACTATAATCTATTTTTTTATCATTTTTATTATTTTTGGTTCTACATGACTTGGTAAAATCATGGGTGACATTCCCTTTCCATACATTTACTACACTGGTACTCCAGCTCCATTATAAAAAGGCCTCTTCTCCTCCCACATCCTCTAAACTCTCACTCTACATTGGATAGACCATGGTCTGACAAAATTCCTCCTAAAATTTCCATACCATAACTTATAAACCTCTATTTTTTATAAATCCATCTAGATAATCCCCTTAGTTTACACAAAAATCAGGTACCCAATGAAGAGGAAACATCTTTCCTCAAACTCTTCAGTTTTATTTCCATTATCCACCCCCATAAACTCTTCTTATTCAATGATTATATAGTAAAACTAGCATCCTAAATATAAATATATTTGTTTATATTAATTATTCTACCAAAACATACACACCATTTCATCTAATGGGTAATGAAATTATTTTTTATGTGTACGGTGAACTACCACCTCACAAAAGGACGTCGTTTAATTTTCTTTTACAATGTATTTTGTTTGGGAATTATGATGTAATATATGTTTATAAAAGATATTTATTGTATTTATAATTTCTTTATACTTCATTAATTATATTATACAACATACACTTATTCTTTTCATTTCTTAGAACATGGTAACATTGTTTGTGGAAATGTGGTTTACCTCCCCCTCAAAGCAATGTGACTCGTTCACACTATACACTGAACAAAAAATTTATTGTTTTAATAACAATATGTAATGTATATGACATATATATGATACTGTAATTATATTATAGATACATATATATTTATATATATTTTGTCACGACCCGTCCTAGGGGCCCATGTCATGACTACCCCAAGCACGCCATCCATAGGCTAGGGGCTGGTGACTAGCACCAAATGGATAAATCCCTAAACTGGGAAGGCATTGCATTTATATAAGTAAACACACACAATCAATGTACAAAACAGGAAGAAAAATAGTAAGAAATATTGTATACATAAGTAGTGCGGGAATGTAAAATGGGCCGAAAATACAATCCCAACAGTAAAGTACAGGTACAACTGAAATGACGTACAACTAAAAGCAACTACAGCAGCTACTGGTTCATCCTCCGGGATTCCTACCTAAAGGGTAGGTACAGATGGCCTCCTCAGCAATCCACATCTGTCTGTCTGCTCCGTGCACCATCACTCTGAGTGGTCCACCTACGGGTACCGTCCAGTCCTACTACTCTCTACCTCAGTCAGCGTTGTCCATCGTCTGTAATCAACACAATGTGGTGCGGGAATATATCGTGCATGGGTGGGTATAACTATACTCTGTAGGGACCCCAAGACCCTCAATGTCTCATAAAATAAAACAAGGATAAACCAAAAATTATTGAAATCAACAGATAACCATTACTTAGGTATATGCCAATACATATACTTATGTTATCTAGTGTCCCAACTCAATCATGATGAAATCACTAATGTCGTTGACTTAGCTCAAAACCAAGATTTTATTCTAGGGGTGGTACCTTGTAAAACTTCCAGTCAAACCGTAAAAACCTCGGCTACTAGTGTACTCTTCCTTTAAAAAGTTATGTAGGCCTGTCATGTCACATAGAGGCACTTCCCACTATCCTGGACTTTTGTGGTACTAATATTTCGAGTACCGTGGGTCTACTGCATCACACATAGGCACTCCTCACTATGGGTCTGCCGCGTCACACAGAGGCTCTCCCCCTCGTAGTCATCTAAGGTACTCCCCCTTTCGAGTAACGTGGGTCTACAGCATCACATAGAGGCACTACCCACTGTTGGTATGCCTCGTCACACAGAGGCACTTCCCACTGGGCTAGTGGAAACACTCCGAGTTGAAAAGGTTAGGAGTCTTCAGGTCTCAGCTAGCTAAAAGGTCTCTGTACTCCTCTCGCTTGTCTCTGAAATTATCGGCTCCATGAGTTATTGGTCGATACTCCAATTTTCATGATGTCCCATGTGGAAGTATCTCAAAGGTTCACCTCATCATAGGGGTTTCAACGCAACAGATGGTGCGTAAATCGGATTCTGGGTATGTGAGTTATTAGCATTTCTATTCTAGGGTCCTGGTTGGTTTTTTGGTTCAAACCAACCCGATTTTAACCCAACTGTGTAAAAACCTCAAGTGGGGTATGTGAAAAAAACTATCTCATTCTAATTTTTTGGTCGTCGTAGACGGTTCGTCGATCCGACACCCATAGCCCAAGATAAGGGCGAAAGGGTGAAATCAGGCCAAAGTGAGTATGGGTCCGGTCCGAAGTCTGACCCAGTCCGAGGGTTCGGCATAGCCTGAGGATGTGGCCTAACCCGAGGGCAGCTCTATAGCTGGCGGCCCATGTGGACCGGCTGGCAGGCAGCCCTCATGGCCCGGCTGGCTGGCCCGCATGGCCCAGCTGGCTGGCCCGCTTGGCCTAGCTGGCGAGCCCGCGTGTCCCGGCTGGCTGGCAGCCAGCGTGGCCCTGCTGGCCACGCGTGGGGGGGGGTGCCACGCCCTTGCCATCCGAAAATAATCGTCTCTATGTGCCGGTTCAGTAACCTGCGGGAACCGAGTGGTCCCACCTTGTCCGGCTAGCCGAGCGGCCAGCCGGTTCCGCACCACCACTGTAACAACCCGAGATTTTATGAGAATTATTCATTTTAATTTCATTGATATCTTGTGTTGTATGCTACACCAAAATTATCTTGTGCAATAAAAAACACTGTATTAGCTTGCAGGATACACAACACTATTCTTGGCTCGTGTTACACAAAATTTCATGTTCGTTTTTTCGAAATTCTTCTATGCAGCCTTAAGTATAAATTTTGTTTAATGTATAAATGAAATAAGTTTTGATTATGTTATACACCACACCAAACGAAGCATTCACTTCATGCAGCCCTGATTTGGCTTTCATTACATGCAATCAAGATTTTCTTCGATAGCGTGTGTATTACACAATATCATGTTTCACTAAACGAGATATTGTTATAATATTATTATGAACTAGCCAATATGAATAGTAATACACACTTTTTGAAATTTTATAATTTTTATCTTTCAAAATTGACTACATTTTCGGATTCTGAATAAAAAAATTAACCTAGGATTAATTTTTGGTATTTTTCTGAAAACTTTGATTTTTTAATGAATAGTGAAAACACTAGGTTACAATTTAAATACAGACTTTTTATTCAAATAATAATTTTTTTTATTTATATATATATTAGGAAAAAATTGATACATAATACCTATATATGTTCAATGTAATTAATTAGAGTCATTTTAAAATAATTTTAGATATATAAAAATTTTATTGAACATTTCACCATCTTTTACCCACCTCCGAGGAGAATTTAACAATATACATAAAACATAATTTTACCGCTTTGTGAGTGTAATTTCAAAAATTTGAGAGACACAGTTAACATAAATAAGTAAAATTTTGTTCAATAAGATAAAAATATTTTTTTGGTGAATAATAACTTTTTACTTTTATTTACCATTGTTAAAAGAAAATAGGGTAATTAAGGGTAAATATGATATTATTATTACTCTAACACATTTCCTAATTCTATTGGATAACTGTAATTCGAAAAAAACAACCATATGAATAAAATATTATCCTTTATGTCCACTTGAATTAGATTAGGTCTCTTATTATTATTTTATTTTAAGAAGAGTTAAAAGAGTTAAAATCAAAGTTCAGTAACTAATCAATTTTAAAATAGGGTTATAAATTAGATAAATTCTACTATAAATATTCATTAAAAAGAAAAAATTATTTCCTACATAATTATATTTTATTTATACATTAAATAATGTATGTTATTTATGACACAATGATGATGCAGTAATTACCTTATTAATGAAATATTAACTTAATTGATATAATAAATACTCAAATAAATGTAATTAGAGAGTTTTTATGAATTAAACTAATTTTATAGGATAAAATGACATGTTAATATTGATTTAACTAAATTTTTTATAACTAATCATGCTGTTATAATTTTCACAAAAATCAATTACCAAATAGTGTCAAAATTTTCATAAAATATTTTTTAAAACAAATATTATATAAATAATTGTTATTCTGTTCCTAAAAATATAAGGATTTGCCAAATGACTTAGATAAGGTTATATATATTAATAATGAACCACTTGGGGTTCTTTTGTCTTGTTATAGTAAATTTATTAACCATTTAGTTTAGAAAACAATAAGACATTATAAAAGTTAAATTATTTAACTTAGAGTTAAAACTAAATGATAATGGTAAAATAGTGACCTAAACATTTCTAAATCCTATTGGATGAGTGTATTTAGATGCATCTCCACATTAGCTTCTAAATAAATCAATTTGGAGCTATTATAAACTGAATATGAATTTATTATAAAATAATATTTTATGTTTTTCATAAGGTTCCTTTCTCCTCCCTTATAAAAGGGCACCACCTCCCTCTTCTCTTTACACAATTGTGAGCATTAATGCTTGGCCAACCCCTTCCCATTTCCCTTATTAACTTCCATAGATTATAGAGGTTCTGGTCTCCTCAAAATACCAACTCTAGTACCTTAAAAGGAAACTTAAAAGAGGGGCGTCGAAGAAGAGGTAATCTCCTCTACCGATTCTTTCAAGATTTCCTTATTCTTAAACTTATTCTTACTTAGTTTTTTAATTATAATGTAATAACATATGTATCCCTAATATACATATATGTTATTATAAATATGAAACAACCCCATTTCAACTTATATCCATCCTCCAGAAAACGAAATCACCGCACGTGTGTACGTACGGAATACCATCTCCACGCCGTGGTGAAATCTGTTTTTCCACCACCACCATAATTGGATTGGTATAATGGTGTAAATAATAACTATATATTGTTATTGTAACATCATATTTATTCTGAGATATTATATCATCCACTAAAATTCCATTAAATAAATATTGGAATGATATCATCGCTCGTGCGTACGTACAAATTACCGTCTCCACGACGCGATGAGATTCATTCTCCATGTTAACCATTAAAGAATTATTATAAAGTATATATAATGAATAATAACTAAATATATGACATAATGAAGATAATTTTTTTATGTATATATATATATATTTTCATTTACTTCTATTTAAGTCAATAAGGACAGGAAAACAACGTTCATGCGTACGTACGACCTACCGTCTCCTTGAGCGGTGTAATTCATTTCATTCATATATCTACTATATATATACTGAATATATATGATATATAAATCATGATTTAAATTCATGAAGTTATTAAATCATTATATAATTAATAATAATATCAAGAACAACAAGTCCAAACATGTTCGATAAATAAAACAATTTTACCCAAAACGTTGCATTAACATGGAATTCAAAAACGAACTGGTAATATAAAGTCATATGTGAACCATATATAACATCATAACAATGAATATGATTCTATAATAAGTAAATGACATCAATAAAATCATTATACAGGAGGTTCATATGCGTAAGAAGCATATGAGACCTAAGGTAAGGGATAATTATTCCAGTCCCGTTCTTATCTGAGATTGTTTATTCCTAAGTATTTACTGGGGTTATTGTTTTCATCCATTGCCATTTTTTCTAGAAGTTTTTTTATGTATGTTTAAAGTCATTTTTATCCATTTTTTATTTTATCACATGTTATGAAAGGAATCTTACTTTTTTTTACCACACGATGAACGTTTTTACTTTTTCGAAAAAAAGTATGAGGATAATGTTTATTTTAATTTATACGGCATGAATGGATTTTCACAGTTTCATAACGCCATATTTTCATTAAGCATAATCTACAAGATTTCATTACTATTTTCAACAAAATCCATTTCATTTAAAATTTCATTGAATTTTGTTAAAATAAAATGATTTTGAAGAAGAAAATATATTTTCTTTAGGAATTCATTTCAAGTGTTTTATCAAAATTATTTTCCGTCTAAGATAATATAGGGTTCTGTTTCTATCCCTATTTTTACATTCATTTTATTATGTTATGATGAAATTATTTTAATGATATCCATTTATCTTATATAGATTATCTTATGATGGCATGATGTTTAAGAATCCCGTCATTATTACATGGGTTATGCTATGATTTATGATTTTTTGGAACACATAAGAATGGTTTCATTATGAGATGGGTGGGACTGATATATCCCTCCAATTCATTGTGTAATGATTTATATCTCATGAAATAGACATGGCTAGAATGGTAAGTTAATCCAGTTTAGTGATACAGGACTGGAATGAGAAGTGAACTCGATTTTGAAAGGGACTTTGTCCACTATTATGGTCATGGCAGCAATGCCATGGCTACTATGGAAGTCATATAATGGGGTTAATGGTTTTCCGTAATTATATATTTTATTCCCATGATATTCTATCATGATTAATTTTATTTTATGATCTATTCCTTATGAACTACCATGTTTTATGTCATTTCTCAATATTTTTATGTTTAAACATTATTTTCATGTTTTTATGTTCAAATTTATATGGTTTGGTTTATTTTCTCCACGCATACCCTTAATGAGCATTTGAGAGAACAATTTTATACGTTTTATTTTCCCCATGATATAAGGAATGTTTTTAGGTAAGAAAAAATAAAGGGAATATCTTTATGGGAGATGTTGACGATCATTCACCATGATTAGAAGATTATGTTCCGAGTTTCCAAAGACACTAAACTATTACGATCCTTGAGTGTTGGTTTTTTTTGTATTAAGTATTCTGAAAAACTATTGTAATTTCCATGTATTTCATGATTTGGGAATCTACAGTTGATATCATAGGAAATTTTTAGTTAACCATTGGAAACTAATATGTGAAATATTTAGTGAAATCCCTGGAGATATTTCTATGGTATGTCAAGGGATGACCCAATGGTTCAGTATAACTATATGTTACCTGTACTGGAATTATTTGGATGATCATGAATAACCTAGGGTGAACCTATGGTTTCATGGATTAAAGAATTTGTCATAACTTATACATCCCACATGTGACTTTTTATTATTATGTGGTTCCTTTTTATTTTAACGGTTTCTTACACCATGGTTTTTGGTCTTAGTCAATAGAGGTAACCAGAAGGAATTGGATCAACATTGAATCCGATAGAAAAATTGGTGAGTGTGTGCAAATAAATTTCATAATTCCTAGAAAGAAAGATTATGTGATTATGCAGAATCCGTCATCGCGATATATGATTAACAAGGTGATCTTTAATGGTATTCTAAATTCATAAAATAAGTGGTAGATGGAATTTTACTCATATTCGCATGGTGTGGAGCATAGAGAAAGGAAGATTGAGATTTCTAAAGTAGGGAAGACAAAACTTGATGAATACATAAAATTGAGGGGAAGATGTTATCTATGTGGAGAAAAGGTTTATAGAGTGATAAACTGTTATGTAGTTCAATGTCTTATCTGTGGAGAACAAGGGCATTACCCAACTCATCGCCCTGACGTAAGAGGATTCTTCAAAATCAAGGAATGACTTATTCCATGACAATAATTGAAGATGATGGATTGAAGTGAATATGTATTTGTATTCAAGAATAATTTTGTTGAGTTACTTTTATGGTATATTGGAATATCTATGTATTGGTCCATTGTGGTTTTCAATTATTTTATTGTTCCAGTAACCATGAAAAGTGATTGAAATATTTTTAGAAAGAAGTTGAAATTCCTATAATGATAGGATTAGGATAGAATAATATGTATGATATTATTCATGAGATCATGAATGATATAAAGAAAAATGATATCATGGTTTGAGTATATCCAAATTTTGTGATTTTGGTATGTGTAAAGAGTTAACTTTTGAAAACATTCATGTTTTCACTAAGGTTCAATGGGTACTCATTTTTCAAGATAATACATGATTAAGGCATTCAAATGTTTGGAATGTGACTAAAAAGATATATTATATGATATATGGGGGATAAATGATGGCATTCACATGCTCGGTAGATAACATTTCTAGTAATTGTTTTCATTATACTATAAGATTAGACAGAAGTATTTTTAATAAGCCTAATGGTTGGAATGGATTACGTTGGACATCAGATAGAATTGTTTAAGGCTAGAACTTTTTTTATAGTATTCATGGAATGTTATAATATTGTAGTTTTAGAAAAATGACAACCCATAGGATTGGAGATTACCCATCGCGTCAGAAAAGGTTGCGAGAATTGAACCCACAACCAAATTGCGACGGGTCTTTATCGACTACCACTGACATATAAGATGTCCCTGGGTTGTCGAAACTAGTTTTATTTTATTTTGTGGTATGATAGATGAAGTATAAGTCTATTTTTGGAATCACATATGATTAACCTTACCATAGATGGACTTATGTATATTTGATAACTTTTTCTAACCTTCTGTTTGTGACAGATGGAAATCCCATCATTTTATCACATGATCTGCTAACACTTCAAGAATGAAAAATTCAACTTCATCTCTTTAAGAGATGAAGTGTAAATTGTTCAAGGCATGAAAAACGGTTGGATAGTACTGAAATAAATTAAGTATTTCTTCTAATTCAAATTGCTCCACATTTGGGAGAAGATCTGGAAAAACAAAAATTTTGTCCTAGTTCTCTCATATCTGATGAATCATATGGTACCTTAGATCATTACAAATTTATGGCTTTGTGATTGTTGGATTTTTCATATCCATGTCTTCTACCACTCTCTGTCAGAACGTGATGGATAGATTTCTCTTCCATATCCATATTTTAACCTATGTTCTCCTATGTGGAAACCCAGTGATTAGTTAATTTGGGTAACCGTTATGTTTCATACTTCACTTTAAAAAATTATGATTTATTATTTCTTTTTAAGAGGTGGGTTTCTATGAAAAAACTTTCATGTAGTAAACGATTTATAACCCCGATGAATTTCGAGGGCGAAATTCATTTTAAGGGGGTAGAGTGTAACAACCCGAGATTTTATGAGAATTATTCTTTTTAATTTAATTTATTTCTTCGGTTGTATGCTACACCAAAATTTTCTTGTGCTATATGCAACACTGTATTATCATGCAGTATACACAACACTATTCGTGGCTTGTGTTACACACAATTTGAAGTTCGTTTTGTAGAAATTATTCTATGCATCATTAAGTGTAGATTTTGATTAATATATAAATGAAATATGTTTTGATTATGTTATATAAAACACCAAATGAATCTTTCACTACAGGCATCATTGACATGGCATGCATTAAATGCAATCATTACTTTCTTCGAAAGCGTGTGTAGTACACAATACCGAGTTTCACAAAATGTTATATTATTATAATATTATTATGAACTAGCTGTTATGAATAGTAATACCCATTTTTTGAAATTTTATAAATTTTATCATCCAAAAGGGACATTATTTTTGTATTCGGAATATCGAAATTAGCCTAGGGTGAATTTTTGGTATTTTTTTGAAAACATTCAATTTTTGATGAATAGTGAAAACACTGGGTTACTATTTAAAAACCAACATTTTCATTAAATAATTATTTAATTTATTTAAATTTATTTTAGGTGAAATTTGATACATAACACCTATATAAGTTCAATGTAATTAATTGGAGTCATTTTATAATAATTTTAGATATATAAAAATTTTATTGAATTTCCACCGTTTTTTACCCACCTCCTAGGAGAATTTGAAAATTTACATAAAACCTGATTTTACCGCTTCTGTGAGTGGAATTTTGAAAATCCGAGAGACACGGTTAATATCAATGGGTAAAATTTGGGTCAATAAGATAAAAATAATTTTTAGTGAATAATAACCTTTTACTTTTATTTACAATGGTTAAAAGTAAATAGGGTAATTAAGGGTAAAAATGATATTATTATTACCCAAACACATGTCCTAATTCTAATGGAAATGTGAAATTTGACTAAAAACAATCTCACGAATCAAATATTACCCTTTAGATCAACTCGGATTGGATTAGGACACTTATTATTATTTTATTTAAAGAATAGTAAAAATAGTTAAAATCAAAGTTTAATGACTAATTTTTTTTTAATATATGTTTATACATAATATAAATTAGACTATAAATATTCAATAGAAATTTAAAAAGATTTCCTACATAATGATATTTTATTTAGATATTAAATAATGTAAGTTATTTATGACACTATAATGATGCAGTAATTACCATATTAATGAAATATTACCTTAAATGATATTATAAACACCCAAATAAATGTAATTTTAGACTTTTTATGAATGGAACTAGTTTTATTGGATAATATGACATCTTAATATTGATTTTACTAACTTTATTCGAACTAATAATGTAGTTATGATTTTCACAAAAATCAATTAGCAAATAGTGTAAAATTAACATAAAATGGTTTAAAAAAATTATATTATTAATTGTTATTATATTCCTCAAAATATAATGTTCAGCCAAATGACTTATATAAGGATATATATATTAATAATGAACCACATGGGGTTTTTTGGCTTGTTATAGTATGTTTATTAACCATATTGTGTAAGAAAACAAGAAGACACAGTAAAAGTTAAATTATTTAACATAGAGTTATATCTAAATGATGAAGTTAAAATAGTAACCTAAACTTGTCTAAAACCTATTGGATGAGAGGATTTCGACTCATACCCACATTATATTTGAAATAAATTATTTTGGAGCTATTATAAACCGAATATGACTTTATTATAAAATAATATTTTAGGTTTTTCCTAAGGTGTCCTTCTCCTCCCTTATTAAAGGGCACCTACCCCCTCTTCTCTTTACACAATTTTGAGTGTTCAAGCTTAGCCAACCCCTGAAAATTTCCTTTCAAATCTTCCATAGAAACATTATAGAGGTTCTGGTCTCCTCAAAATACCCACTCTAGTGCCTTAAGAGGAAACTTAAAAGAGATTTGTCGAAGAAGAGGTAATATCTTCTATGATTCATTCATGTTTTCTTTCTTCTTCAACTTCTTCTTCTTTAGTTTTTTCATTATAATTTAATAACATCAGTATCACTAATATACAGATATGTTATTATAAATATGAAACAACCTCATTTCACCTTCTATCCATCCTATGGAAAACAAAATCATCGCGCATGCATACGTACGGAATACCGTCTCCACGCCATGGTGTAATATGTTTTTCCACCACCACCTTATTTGGATGGGTATAATGGTGTAAAGAATAAATATATATGGTTATTAATACATCATACTAATTCTTAGATATTTTATTTTCCACTCCAATTCCATTAAATAAATATTGGAACGATATCATCGCTTGTGCATACGTATGGATTACCGTCTCCACGACGCGATGAGATTAATTCTCCATGTTAACCATTCAAGAATGATTGTCATGTACATATAATGAATAATAAAGAAATATATGAAATAATGAAGCTACTGTATTTATGTGTATATATATATATATATTTCATATACTTAATTCCATTCAAGTCAATAAGAAAAGTAAAAACAATGTTCATGCGTAAGTACGACGTACCATCTCCATGAATGGTGTATTTCATTTCATTCATCTATATATTATATATATATATATACAGAATATATATGATATATAAATCATTATTTAGATTCTTGAAGTAATTATATCATGATATATGTAATAATAATATCAAGAACAGCACATCCAAACACGTTCGATAAATAAAACCATTTTACCCAAAACACTGCTTTAACATGGAATTTACAAAAGAAAGGGTAATATAAAGTCATAAGTGAACCATATATGATATCATAACAATGAATATGATTCTGTAATTTGTAAATGACATTATTTAAATCATTATACAGGAGGTTCGGATACGTACGAAGAATATCAGACCAAAGGTAATGGATAATTATTCCAATATCATTCTCATCCAAGATTGTTTATTCGTAAGTATTTAGAGGGGTTATTGTTATCATCCATGTCCATGTTTTCTAAAAGTATTTTTATGTATGTATAATGTCATTTTTACCCATTTTTTTATTTTACAACATTTTAAGAAAGGAATCATACTATTTTTTACCACACGAGGAACGTTTTTTACTTTTCTGAAAAAAGTATGAGGAGAATGTTTTTTTAACTTATATGGAATGAATATATTTTTGAGGTTTAATAATGCCTTATTATCATGATGATTACCCTAAAATATATCATGAATATTTATAATAAAATTATTTTCTTTTAAAAATTCATGGCATTTTGTGAAAAGAAAATGATTTTGAAGAACAAAGGATATTTTCCGCAAGAATTAGTTTCAAGTGTTTTATCAAAATTATTTTCCATATCAGATATTATAGGGTTCTATTTCTATCCCTATATTTAAATTTCTTTGATTATGTTATGATGGAATTATTTTTATGATGTATTTTTATCTTATATGTATTACGTTATGATGGAATGATGTTTAAGAATCCTATTATTATTACATGGGTTATGCTATGTTTTTTGATTTTGTGGAACACATAAGAACAGTTTCATTATGAGATGGGTGGGACCAATATCTCCCTCAAATGCACTGGGTAAATATTTATATCTCATGAGATAGACATGGATGGAAAAATAAGTTAATCCGATTTAATGATACACGATAGGAACGAGAAGTGAACACTATTTAGAAAGGGACATTGTCCACTGATATGGTCTTGGCAGCAATGGATTGGATAATATTGTAGTCATATCATGTTCTTAATGTTTTTCCACAATTACTTGTTTTATTCCCATTCTATTTTATCATGATTCATGTTCTTTTATGATCTATACCTTATTTACTTCCATGTTTTATGTCATTTCTCAAGGTTTTGATGTTTAAACATTATATTCTTGTTTTTTAGTTCAAATGTATATGGTTTGTTTTATTTTCTCCATGATTACCCTTACTAAGAATTTGAGCTCACCCTTTTATATTTATTCTTTTACCCTGGATATAAAAATGGATTAAGGTAGGAAAACAAAAGGGGATGATCTTTATGGGAGATGTTGAAAATCATTCACCATGATTAGAAAATTATGTTCTGAGTTTCCAAATACATTAAACTATTACGATCCCAGAGTGTTGGTTTTTGTTATGTATTAAGTATTATGCAAAAGTAATGTAATTTCCATGTACATCGAGATTTTGGTCTCTACAACTAGCATGGTGCGACGACGCCACACCCTTGCTTCTCCACTATGGCGCACCCTGGTTGTGGCTCCCTTGCTCCGCGCATCGTGACAGTGCCGCACTGCTTCGTCTGACCACCAGGTCCCACCTGGAGGCGGTCCTTCCACCGGTGCTCTGTGATGGTGTTGTGCCCCTCCCATGGCATGGAAGGACACCTTGTTCTTCCGCGGCATGTGCTAGATATGGCCTAGTTCATAACGTGGCGTGACGGCACCACGCCCCTCTGGCGACCCGGCGGCCTTTTCGTCACCGGTTTCCTTCGTAGTCAGCCCATTTTCGTCCGCCATTACTCTATTCTGATCCGGTCTTCCGGCGGCGCCATTGCACCGTCGTCGTCTTCAACAACTGAGATAACACAAAGGTGGAGGGTCTTACTATGTTCGTTCGGTCTGAGACCTCCTCGTTATAGTAATATCAATCGGATGTTCACAATCCATAATTTGAATGACGATGAAAGAAGGGTAAAACTCATACAAAGAAAAAAACCCTACCTCGCTTGACGATAGTTGATGGTGGAAGGATAGGAATGGAGGAAATCATTTCATTGACATCGGGAAGCATCAAGGGTATGTAACTGAGGAAGAAGCATCATTGTCATTCTTCGCGGTCCGCCCTTTCTCTTTTGGCTTGGTTGAAGAAAAAAGAAATCGTTTGTCGTTCTTCATTGGATGATGAAGATGCATTCTTCACATTCTTCATTGAGAGATATTTCTCTAAGGGTTCTCTAAAATCATCCAATCCCACTCTTGAGATCCACCCAAAAGTATTTCCAAACAAAAATATGGGTTATGTTAACCCATTACTTAATTTATTGGCCAAAGAATTCAAAAGAATTCAAATGGGTTTTTAATTAATTAAGTGAATAAATCAATTAATTAATTGAGATGGTTGGAAAAATTAATTAGTGGGGTAGGTGGAGAGTTTTATTCCACATAAATGGGGGGTTAAAGGGGGTTTGAAGCCAATGTGGGCCCCACTAAGGATATCCTCCCAAGGGAGGTAATGGGAGGGTGGGTCCTACCACCATAACCTCTCATTGGAGGTAATGGTGTGGTGGACCTCACCTATAACCTTCTCTTGGAGGTTTTAACAACCACAAAATAAAAATAAGTTATCACCTTATTTTTATTAAATTTATTTGAAAACCCCAAAAACTAACTTCCATTCCCAAACAACTGTCGTCGAGGTGAAAGTCTTCTTAAGAAAAAATCAGCACTACGAGTTCAATGGTGCCCTCAGATTTCAATTCCAAGCACCGGTTCAAATTTTATAAAATCTTGCTTGCACATTTTCTGAACATACCAGAAAAAACTTCAGAAATTGATTCTGGGCACACCTGGCCTCAAAATCAAGTGCTGTAAATTTTTGCAGACATGAAAAAATCACATTAATTTAAGAAAAAAATTTCCATGGAATTTCCGGGACTTTACATTCTCCCCACCTCAGGGATTTATGTCCACGTAAGCTATATCTCAATCTAAGGAAAAAATGGGGGTACATAGAACGCATATGTGCCTCACGCTCCCATGTTCTCTCCTGGAGGTTCCCGTGATGCCAGCGAACGCACACTATAGGTATTGACAGTTCATGTAGGACCCGATCCTATCGATCCTCAATCTCTACTGGAACCTTTGTGAATGTCTCCCCATCATCGATGTCCAACTCTCCATGGTTGATGATGTGGGAAGGGTCATGCACGTATCTCCTCTGCTGAGATTCGTAGAAGACGTCATGCACCTGGTGCAACTGAGGTAGAAGATCTAAGTGGTATTCCACCTCACCTACTATGATGAGGACCTAAAAGGTCCAATGAACCATAGAGATAACTTTTCTCCTTGGCCAAATCCCTATAGACCTCATCGAGGTAAGACATGTAGATAGGCGTGGTCACCATCCTGAAACTCCAGAGGTCTCAGTCTCTTATTAGCATATGACTTCTGCCTACGCTGTGCAGCCTTGATCCGCTCTTGAAAGATCTTTATCTTCTCCATGGTAACCCGTACCATCTCTGGTCCCACTAGTACTGACTCCCCTAGGTCAGTCCAACACGGTGGCGATCTGCAAGGTCAACCATACATGGCCTCCAAAGGTTCCATACCGATGGTGGAGTGATAACTGTTGTTGTAGCCAAACTCCACCAAATTTAAGTGATCCTTCCATCTACAACCAAAGTCTAGAAAACATGTGTGGATCATGTCCTCATGGGTATGGATGGTCTGCTCGGTCTGACTATCTATCTGAGGATGGAATACAATGCTCAGATGTACCTGTATCCCGAAATCCCCCAACAACCACTTCCATAGTCTGTTAGTATACCATGCATCATGGTCGGATATAATAGAAGAAGGTACCTCATGTAAAAACACAATTTCCTACATGTAGAGGAGTTTCAAGCTCTCTAATAATCCATGCTCCATGATCAGTAGGAAGTGGGCTGACATGGTGAGTCGTTTAGTGATAACCAATATCGAATCGTGACTTCTGCATGTACATAGAAGACCCATCACAAACTCCATGGATATCCCATCCCACTTCCACTCTAGGACCTCTCAGGGTTGAACCAAGTCTGCTGGTACCTGGTTGTCCGCCTTCACTTGCTGACAAGTGAGGAATCGTGTGACAAACTCCACTACCACCTTCTTCATACCTGGCCACCAGTGTTGTCGTCGAAGGTCCTGATACATAGTTTCCACTCCGAGATGTAGTGCTATAGGGAAACTGTGGAAATCCCTCAACACTTCCTCCTGAACTACAAATAGAACCATGGTACGTCCTCTGAAGTTGATGATGTGATCCCTACCTTTAGAAAATATATCAGGTGCCTTCCATGAGGATATTTGAGCACGTCGTGTCTCGCAGTCAGCGTCCCCATGTTGCGCCTCCCTGACTCGCTGAAGAAGTGGAGGAGTGACTGTAAGATACTGTAGATAGGCTGCTCCATCCCTATCCACAAAGGATATCTTTAAGGTTGCTAGCTGCTTTGTTGCCTCTCCTAGTAGCTGAATACCAGATCTCCTCCTGAGAGAATCTGCAACAATGTTCCCCTTCCTATGAGTATAGACTATCTCAATTTCATAGTCCTGGAGGAACTCAAGACAATGCCATTGTCTCAGTACTAGGTCCTTCTGAGAGAATATATACCTGAGACTCTTGTGATCATAGTAGATGGTAAAATGTTCACCCATCAGATAGTGTTGCCACATATTCAAGGCGAAGACAACTGCTACTAACTCCATGTCATGGGAAGCATAGTTCTTCTCATGTTGTATCAGTTTCCATGAACCATATGTGATAATAGCTCACTCCTACATCAGGATACACCCGAGTCCGGTCCCTGATGCATTGCAGTAGACTACGTACCCTACGCCTTTTCAGGAATCCTCAATATGGGGTCACTAGTCAGCCTCCCCCTCAGCTCTTGAAAGCTCTGCTAGTATCTCTCCAACCACACAAATAGATTAACATTCCTTGTCAAGGTAGACAGTGGCGCTTTAACTCTGGAGAAGTATGGAACAAATCTTCGATAGTATCCCGCCAAACCAAGGAAACTTTGTAACTCCTTCACACTCTTAGGTGGATCCCAAGAAAGTACCACCTCAATCTTCGCTGGATCTATTGTAAATCCAACCTATGATATGACATATCCAAATAAGTGAACCTCTCGAATCCAAAACTGGCACTTCGAGAGCATTCCATAAAGCTGGTTCTCTTGGAGTGTATCAAGTACTAGCTGAAAATGGTAGGCATGCTCCGCCTCAGTAGTTGAGTAGATCCGAATGTCGTCGATGAAGACTATGAAAAAGCGATTGAGGTATGGATATAAGATCCTGTTCATGAGACACATGAAAATTTATCGAGTGTTGGCTATGCCGAAGGGAATAACCAAGAACTCGTAGTGGTCGTACCGTCACCTGAAGGTCGTCTTCTACAAATCCTCATCTCTAACTCTAAGCTGGTGATAGCCTAATCTGAGGTATATGTTCGAGCACCATTGAGATCCTTCGATATGATCAAAGAGGTCGTCAATCCTCGGGAGAGAGTACTTATTATTCACGAACACTATCTTAGGCCATGGTAGTTGACAGAAATCCTAAAAATCCCATCTGACTTCTTGGCAAATAGAATCAGGGCAACCCAGGGAGAAATAGTGGGATGGATAAATCACTTACCCTGTAAGTCCTCTAGCTGTACCCGCAGCTTACGATTCTTAGTGGGAGCCATCTGATATGCTGGTGCAGATTTCAGTGTCATCCTAGGGTATAGGTCAATGTATAATTCCACATCTCTATGAGGAGGTAGTCCTATAACATCATCAGGCAAGACATTCGGGTACTAGTCCACCACTACAGGATAAGTTAGACTCTCCATATCAACTTCTTTGTGGGAATGTCAAGCCATCTGGTGAGTGATCGGCCGCACCCTCCTGTGAGTAAGTCTATCCTATGATGCAAAGTTTCCCTTCTCACCGGTGAAGGTGAACCTGGTCCCATCCATGCGAACACACTACACTTTTCACCTAATATAGTCAATTTGATCATGCACTGTAGATAACTAGTCCATACCCAAGACGACGTCGTATGTCCTCGACACCACTATGAGGAGATCCCAGTCGAAACTATCAACTCCTAGAGTAAGCTCACACGGTCGGCACCAGTGTGTAATCATCAAGTCTACTCCCGTAGGAGTCTCTACCCATAAGGATCGAGCCAATGGCTCCATCGGAATCTCCGAGCTCTAAACAAGGATAGTGGAAATGAAATAATGAAAGAGACCTGTGTCTATAAAGATTGTAGCTAAGGTGGAGTAGACACAGATAGTACCTGAAATCATCTCCAGAGCATTGTGGTAATTTTCCTCAGCTACCTGAAGTTGAGCTCTCCCCAGTCTAACCACTCCCTACGGTCGGGGTGGACCTCTTGGTGGTGGTGGTGGTAACACCTCATTATGTCGTCCACCACCAGCTGCTCGACCATCTCCCCTGACACATCTACCTACTTCTGGCGGACCGCCTCAATCGAACCTCTGCCTCTACTTGAGAGGTCCCTCAACTATCTATTGATCATCTGGATGGTCGGTCGGACAGTCACGAGCCATGTGACCATTCCCAACGCATGAGTATCACTATATTATCATTGGAATATAAGTCAATTCCATGTGTTCCCTGATCAACTTATCCTGAGTCATGCGGTTGTCCACCCGTGGGTCTGGTCCTCTTGGACCTCTGTGTCATCTGTCAACTGCCAGTTGTAGATGAATCTGCTGCAAGTCGACTAGTGGAGGGTATCGCTACTGGTGACTGCTCAGCAAGGAAACTCTCCACAAGGAGGGCTCTCTCTAACTCCCCACCTATGTCGGGATGATGAGGGAGAACATCGATTCCCTGATCTCTCACCTGAGCCCCAACATAATGATCTGGGCCCTGAAGAATGGGTCTCACACCATATCTGTGGTGTAGCGCAAGAGGTCGGTGAACCTCATTGAGTACTGTGCTATTTTCATGATGTCTTGCTATAGATTATGTAGCTCGTGTATCCACACTGCTCAAAGGGTGGCTGGAACAATCTCCGCCTGGAACAGGCACTCGATGTCAGTCGAGAGTAGTGTTGCCTTGTTGTGGACTTGAAGCATCATGCTCCACCATCTGCCTATTGTTTCAGGTTGGTGAATCGCAACAAGAATCCCCATGAGGTCTACTAGTGTCCCTACTAGACTAAAGACTCTCACGACAGCCTCCAGCCAATCCTTAGTCGCATGTGGGTCCGTCTCTGCCTGGAACCTGGGTGGCCTCTGGCACTGGAACTCATGCAATGCGCTCAAGTTTCGTGCACCATCTGCTGCTGGGGAAGGTGTCATCAGTGGCCTAACTAAATGTGATAACGTTGGTGCCTCTGTCGGTAAAGGGCCCTGCATAGAGGCCTCATTTCTCGGTGGGTTGTAAGAGCGTACAACTATCGGGGCTCTGCGGGGAGGCATCCTAAAAGAAACAGATGTGCCACGATCAAAAGATTATACCTGGTTAGCTAACCCGGTTGAACTGACTTAAGAAAACTTTTGAAAACACACATACAATTAGTTTTTTCAAGCACTAAGATAGAAATCAGTAGTCAGGGTCCTTGTGTATGGATACGTCGGCCGCCCGCACCACCACTAGACTCCATGAACTAAAAACCACACTTAGTAACCTTAACATTATTACTTCACAAAAAAGAATGATCAGAGTCCTATATTCTGCGGTAAAACCTCCCTTTGAAACCAATTTTTCATGACCCATCCTCGGGGCCCATTTCGTGACTACCCTAAGCGCGCCTTCCATAGTCTAGGGGCTGGGGACTAGCACCAGATGTGTAAATCCTTAAGCTGGGAAGTCATTGCCTTTATAAAAGTAAACATACACAATAAGAGTACAAAACTGGAAGAAAACACTAAGAAATACTGTATACAGAAGTAGTTCTGGAAAGTAAAAGGGGCCAGAAATACCATTACATCAGTAAAGTACATGTACAACTGAATGCAATTACAACTGAATGCATGTAAAGCAGTTACTTGGTCATCCTCCGGGGTTCCTACCTGAAGGGTTGGTACAGATGGCCTCGTCAGCACTCCACGTCCGTCCGTCCGCTCCGTGGACCATCACTCCAAGTGGTCCTCCACTGGTTACCGTCTAGTCTTGATACTCTCTGCCTCATTCAGCGCTATCTTTCTTCTTTATTCAACACAGCATGGTACGGGCGTAGCCTGTGCAGAGGTGAGTATAATGATACTCAGTAGGGACCACGAGACCCCCAAGGTATCACAAAATCCAATAATGATAAACCACAAAGTATGAAATCAATAGATAAACATTACTTAGTTATATGAACATACATATACCTATGTTATCTAGTAAACCATATCAATCATGACGAAATAACTATTGTCATTGACTCAACTCAAAACCAGTATTTTATTCTAGGGGTGGTAACATGTAACCCTTCCAGTCCAAATGTCAAAACCTCGGATGATGGTGTGATCTTACTATAAATAGTTATATGGTCGTGCCACATCACAGAGAGGTGCTTCCCTCTATCATGGACTATGGTAGAACTCCTCTGGTTGAGTACCGTGGGTCTTCTGCATCACACAGAGGTGCTCCCCACTGTGGGTCTACCGAGTCACACAGAGGCGCTCCCCCTCATAGCCTGCTGACATAATTCTACTGTCGAGTACCGTGGATTTGCTACATCACACAAAGGTGCTCCCCAATGTGGGTATACCATATCACACAGAGGAACATCCCACTGGGCAAGTCGAAACACTCTGTGTCTAAAAGGTCAGTAGTAATCTGGTCTCAACCAGATAATAGGTCTCCGTACTCCCCTCGCTCGTATCTGAGAGGATCCGCTCCACGAGCTATTAGTTGAAACTCCAATGATCAAGAATTCTCATTTGGATGTATCTCAAAGTTTTTCATCACATAGGGGTTTCATCACAACAGACGGTGCGTCAATCGGACGCCCAGTCTGTGAGTTATTGTCATTTCAGTTCCAGGGGCCCAGTTAGTTTTTAGGTTCAAACCAACCCGACCATAAGCCAACTATGTCCAAACCTCATGTGGGGTATTCCAAAAGATCTGTCTCGTTCTATGTTTTCATTTTCCATAAACGGTTCGATGATCAGATACATGTAGCCCAAGATATGGGGGAAAGGGTAAAATCAGGCAAAAGTGAGTCTGGGTTCGGTCCGGAGTCTGACCTTGTACTCGGGTCAGACCCAGTCTGAGGGGGCAACCCAGCCGGATGGCCCACGTGGCCGGCCAGGCAGGCCCATGTGGCTCTGTTGGATGGCCTGCATGGCCCGGCTGTCCAGCCCACATGGCCCGGCTGCACATGCGTGGTGGTGGGGGGGGGGGGGGTCGCACCCCCTGCATTCCGAACAGAACCTAGAGAAGCACCGGTTCAGTAACCCTCAGGACCCAAGGGGTCCTGCTATGTCTGGATGGATGAGTAACTAGCCGGTTCTGCATCCCCGACATGGCGGGATGGCACTGTGCCCCTGCTTCTCCACAGCGGCCAGCCCTGGTCTTGGCTCCCTTGCTCTACGCGGTGTGACGGCGTAGCGCTGCTTCATCCAACCGCTATGGCCCGCCTAGAGGCAGCCCTTCCACCCACACATAATGATGTCCATGTGCCCCTCTGGTGGCCTGGTAGGCTTCTTTGCTCTGCCGCAACCAGATTCTCCACGCGGCACGACAGTGCCGCGGCCCTCTGGAGAACCAGCGGCTTTTGCGCTGCCCGTTTCAATTGCGGTCGGCCCATCTCCGGTTGACGATGCTCTGCTATAGTCCTCTCTTCCAGTGGAGTCATTGCGCTACCACCATCGTCAACAGACAAGATAGTACAAAGGGGTAGGTTCGTGCAATCTGAACCCTCCCCATTATGCTGATATCAATCAAAAGTTAACAATTCATAATTTGAACGATGATGTACGGAGGGTAAAAATCATATATAGAACAAACACTACCTCTCTTGTCGATCGCTGAACGTGGAAGGAGAGGAATGGTGGACATCGATTCGTTGACGTCGGGAATCGTCCATGGTAAGAAACCGAGGAAGAAGCGTCGTCAGCATTCTTCACTGTCAGCTCAATCTCATTTGGCTCGGTCGAAGATCGAAGAAAGAGTTTTTCATTCTTCGGTGGAAGATTAAGAGGTATTCTTCGTGTTCTTAGTTGAGAGATATTTCTCCAAGGGTTCTCCAAAATCGTCCAACCCCTCTCTCAAACTCCACCAAAAAGTATTTCCACCCAAAAATATGGGTTATGTTAACCCATTATTTAATTTTTTGGCCAAAGAATTTAAAATAATTAAAATGGGTTTTAAATTAATTAAGTGAATAAATTCAATTAATTAATTGAGATGTTTGGAAAAATTAATTAGTGGGGTAGGTGGATAGTTTCATCCCACATAAATGGTGGGTTAAAGGGTGTTTAAAGCCCGTGTTGCACCCACTAAATATATCTTCCCAAGGTAGGATATGTGTGGGTGGGACCCACCACCATAACCTCTCTTAGAAGGTTATAGTGTGGTGACCCCCACCTCTATCCACCTCTTGGAGGTTTTAACCACCACAAAATAAAAATAAGTTATCACCTTATTTTTATTTAATTTATTTTAAATCCCCAAAAACTGACTACCATTCCCGAACAACTGTTGTCGAGGTGAAAGTCTTATTAAGCGAATATCGGTGCTGCGAGTTCAATAGTGGATTTGGATTTCAATTCCGAGCACCGGTTAAAATTTAATAATATCCCGCTCTCACATTTACTAAATGTACCCAAACAATAATTCAAAAATTGATTCCTGGCACACCGAGCCTCGGAAGCAAGTGCCGTAAATTTTCACAAACTCATAAAATTCCTATGAATTTATGAGAAAAATTCCGTGGAATTTCTGGGTCATTATATATATATTTATTTTCATTATTCTTGTATTAAAAATAAATGAAAATATCTTCATGCATACATCTGACCAACTATCTCCATGAACGGTGCATTTCATTTATTATCTCCAAAAATTATAGATTATTATAAATAAATATATATTGAATATATATGACATTAAAATAATGGTTTATAATATTTAGATTATGTAATGATTATCTAATTAATAGTAAAAACAAATATAAATTACACACCAAACCAACATGTTAATTTACACCCAAAACAGTTAAAATAATGAATTGTTATTAAAAAATAGGCAATGATATATTATAAGAAGTTAATATATGATATTATAAATATTATTATGTTTCTCGTCTAAGTTGGTAACTTGTTTAAAGACTTTATACATGAGCTTAATTTATTTTCAATGGAAACTAAATTCATTGTAAGGTATTTCTTCTCAATTTATATTCCATTAAGAATTATTGGTTGTTATACACCTACATTATTTTTTATGGTGTATATACTAACCATTGACATGTTACATAATGAATATCTTAATTCTAATTATTTTTAAAGTTTCATATTGTGTTATTCATTCATGGATATTATTACTCAAAAGATTTATAATGTTAGGGGACACCTTGGAATGTTTAATGATTATTCTACTCGAGATTATTTTTACTGGCTATCTTTGTAATATCACATAATTGTGTGTTTTTTAACATTATCATGAATCCATTGCTTTATAATTTTGCACCATATTTCTTAAATATGGGTTATATACAAACACTTTATCATTTCATATATTAATTAATTATTTCATTATTATTATTTTAGTTTCAATTTGAATTATTTCATCTAAGGGGATTTCAGATAAATGTTAACAGGTGTAAAATAAAATGATAAAACAATTTCTTCTTATTAGATTATATTACATACTCTTTGTCATTAATATTCGGTTATTATGTGTATAATGAAATTTACTATTTTTTTATGTATTTTCACTAAAATGTTTAGATACATTTTAAAAACATAATCTAATCATTGATTGATTCTCACACTAACATTATAAACTTTTCAAGCACTTACATTACAACAAAATTTTGTTTGTTATTGTTTACAATTGAATTTTAATCATAGAAATTTACTTTATCATTTTCTAGTAAAAGGTTTCATTTTATTATCCTATATTTAATGATGGACTATTTAAAGTATTGTTTCCATTTTCCACTATTTAGTACCCATAATTATTTAGAAACTTTTTTATGAAAACCATTCTTCATTTTTCTCTTTAGTCAGAGAACTTATTTTTTTAATAATAACAGTCTTTTGTTAAAATGATTTTTAAAACTTTTTTAAACTTTTAAATTGATTTGATAAATTAACTTTTACCATTTTTTACACAGGTTTTCAAAAGAATATTCTTATCAATTTCTTATTAAATCATTTTTATCCTTTTACCATGAAATAATAATTTTTTCTTTACCACATTCAACATGAACATATTTACTCACCCCTCGTTTCATCCATATTTACATTTCATGTTTAATAGGTTAATGTTTTTTAAATTTTTTTAAAAAGTGGATAGCAAAAAGAATTATTTAAAAAAATTACTATTATTCTCAAAAAAAAATTTAAGATGTCTTTTATAATATTTTTAATCGACAATGAAAACAACAATTTATTTCTAATCCACTTCAGATATGTTGTATTAATACCATCCTAATTCTTCCACGGATTGGTGTGTGGTTGATTTTTTTCAAGGATAATGTTCACATTGTAACGTCCCAATGTTTTATCAATTGAAATTCCATTCTTATAAAAAATCCATATAATCACATGAGATAACTACACAATGAACTACTAAGTACTATGAGACCTTAAATAAAAATTTGGACACATATGTGTTTTTAATTTAAAAAATATAACATATGTGGTTTCGATCAGTGTGATATTTGGAGTCTAATGGAAAAATCTAATTTTTTTTAGAATAACAACCTACCATTATGAATAGTAATCTACCTTTATTAATAGTAACATTACCTTATTGTAAATAACCATATTTACCCTATAGCTTTTTTAATTATATGGAATTGTTACAAGTCTGTGAAAATTGACGGCACATGATTCTGTGGCCTGTTGTGCCTGGAATAAATTTCTAAATTTTTTTAAGGTATGATCAAAAAATGCGCGAGAGGCATTTTCTATCTTTTGAACCTAGGATTGAATTAATAATATGAGGGAACCGTTGAATCCATAGTGTCAGGATTTTTTTAAGGGAGGCCTCATTATGACCGAAGTGGGTCGGGTAAAGAAGTTAATTTTTTAGACTATTGAATAATTAAAAAAAATAAGTTGTTATTTTATTTTATTTCTCTTTTTTTCCAGTGGATTAGCAGCAGTGGTGGACCAACGACACGTCAATCCATTAAATGGATTGACTCCCCATTATTCTTTTTACCGCACTATTGGAATTTAAAAGGTACATTAATTAAATTAACCCCATTAATTCCACTTGTGTAACTCACCCATCCCCTCTCGTATTTATAGGGATGTTGGGGTGGAGTGTTGGGACCATTTCCCCATGAAACGAAATAATGAAAATGTACCACTTCTCTATCCACTTGGATGAAGAGAACAGTTTCAGAGAGAAGTGATGAGCGCTGCTGAATCATGAACTAATGACAACAGTGATGGATATACATCCATCGTTGGAAGCGAACATATCTTCTAGGTATGTGGATTTTGTAAATGTTGTCTATGAGGATTTACCTTGTTTCTACTATTAATCACATTAACACTGAGTTCATGGGACAAATGTACATGGCCCAGACCCTCCACCGCTTCACTCATGCTCCATTATTTGGGGTAAATTTCCTCAAATTGATGGAAATGTGAAATAGCATGTCATGCTATAACGACAGTAGTTGGGGAGAGCTGTAGGAAAAAATGACACCAAAAACGGACACCAGAACACGTCTGGTGCCCCAGAGAAGAAACTGTCAATGCGCAATGTGGGCGGAAGCTAGTGGTAGCAAGAGGAGACCTTCAGAAACTGGTAGTAGGAGGTGGAAGGGGGCATGCGATAGTATGCCACAGAGGATGAATGTGGTTGGCCCGAGATGGCTACGTAGGACAAAGGTGTTACGACGCATCCATGGTCAGGTGGGTTTGGCAGGAAGGAGTGGTGTGACCCCACACAGCAATGGTGAAACCCGGTTGGCCAAATAACTAATAGTTCATGTAGTGGGGCAGCACCGCACTAGCTGGAGAAATGGCCCTACAACCGCGGGGCCTGTGGGACATAATGGTCCCCATTTGGGAGGACCGAGTAGGATGAGCGCAGGCCAAGAGAGCCGGACTCGCGGCCTAGTGGTCCAGTTCCGGTGGGCTGAGCCCCCCCCCCCCCAACCAGGTGGGCCAACCGCGGCCTGGGCTCACAAACTAAACCTGGCTGACCCCATTGGGATAGACACTGGTGGGGTCAGGTAGACCCTGGGACCGATTGCGTCAGGGTGGTCGACCGAGTCGGACCAGGCCAAGACACATCCTATCCACAAATAAATAATTGCTCGTAACTGAAGAACTGAGTGTCTATTCGACCTGCCTTCAGTGACACTAGGATCCCTTTTGGGAAGCGGTGCCTTTGGCATTTTGTGAGAGGCCCAATCGATCTAGGCTAAACCGAGGTGCGATAAATTCCTTTTCATGAAAAAGGGTTTAACTAATAGAATGTGGGTCTGATCAATGTGCCATATGTGGAATAAGGACCCTTGTGACAAAGAGGTCCTTTGAAGATACTTTAAGTGAGTTTTAATAGTGTTTGACATGTGGCTTATGTTGGATCATACATGAATCAAACATGGCCCTTTTTTAAAAAGTTCACATATCTCATATGCTAGGTGTACGATCAATGTGTCGTTTGTCATGTTGGGACCCCTATGACCGGGCGGTACCTTGGGTATTCCTTTTTCCAGACTTCTTACAAGTTGAAATATGAATTATGGATTCAGGATCAGTTCTCCTAGAATCAATAATTCTATGAGCAGGAATCTTGTGATCAGTTTTCTTGGAAGTAGCGACCATGTGTGGATCAACATCATAGAGACCATGTGTGGATCAACATCATATATACCCAATATGGACTGGTTTTAGAGCGACTTGTCTAGGATCAAAAACTATTGACTCAGTGTGGATTAGCATCAAGCAACCATGTGTGGATCAGCCAACCAGTGACCATTTGTGGAACATCATTCCCACGACCCTATGTCGATTAGCATTCTGGAAACCCTTTGGGGATCAGAAATGTGCATCCCGATAAGGACCATCTTTATAGAAGCCCATTGTGGACTAGCGACATAAGACCCTTAGTTGATTGAAAATGGGACAACTCCTTCATGGTTCAGTTGTGGAAACTTCTTAACAGAATAAAATGATATAGCGTAAGGTTAATCTTCTTTATTTGTGAAATCTGGGTTGAATACATGGTGTGGGCTGACTATTGCTTCGTTCTTTGAGATTGACGTCTGTCTTTGTTCTTTTTCCATTTTGGAACTCTAGGAGACCCTTAGGTGTCTTAGTGTTCTCTTCCATGTATTTCTATACTCACCCCAATATGGGATTCATCTGAACCTTTTTGTGTCTTGTATAGATGATGAGAAACTGGGTTGAGAGTTGTGGGAGCCATGACCAGGTGGTACACGGAGGATATGGGCTTAAATGGAGTGTGGTTGAGACAATATGTACCTACCCTTTAGATATGATCCTAAATTTTTGAAATAGGAGTTGTTTTAACTTTTTATTTGTAATTGTACTTTTTACTTGGTTTGGTATTCCAACCCCTTTACTTTCAGTACATTTTTCAATAAAAAAGTTTACATTATAGTTTCTTCTTTTTGTGTTCTTGGATTGTGTGTTTGTACAGGATTAAAGGAAATACCTTCCCGTTATAGGGATATGCCTTTTTGGTGCATGTATCCAACCCCTAACCTATGCATGTTGGGCATGGGGTAGTCATGGAAAGGTCCTCGGGGGATAGTTCATGACAAAGAGGTATCAGAGTAGTCAGTTCTACCAAAAGAATAGGACTCTAATATTTTAATATAGTAATAGTGTTATGTTTTTTGAATGTGCTTTTCAGTTTTGGGAGCCATGTGTTGCTTCGGTGGCCGATGTATCTATATACCAGGACCATGAATTCTAACTTCCAACTCAGTACACGAAAACAAGGATTGTGTATGTTTTTGAAATGTTTTACTTGACCTCCTTTGATTCAGCTCACCAGGTAAAACATAATAACTATGGAACACCTATTTCTTTTCAGAAATCCACCATATAGACTGTCGTCCATGAATATTGAAAATGTACACAATGATGGACCATCGAGTGATGAGGCTTCTGTGCAGATTCTTCTTAAAGTGATAGTACCATCAGGTGGTGTACCAGAAACACCACTACCTATTGGGAAGCCATTTACATCATCCCTACAAGTAGATGGTACACGCCAACAGAGTTATTTTCATGATTTCTAGCAGAATAGGCCCCCAAGTCTTCTATGTGAGAAGGATCCGCAGGTGGTTGAGGACTGGATTGAGTTTGAGGCAAAAGTGTTTCACCTTATTAGGACACCAGCTGACTGGACGGAGATCCTAGCTTCTAATATATTCCATGGAGCAGCAGGGAGATGGTGGAGACTGAAACTCAGGATACACGATGAGGTGACCATCAACTAGGTAGATTTTGAGGGCCTTTTCAGGGTAGAGTTCGTTCCAGTGGCTCTATGATCTGTGCGTATACAGGAGCTTCTACTCTTACAGCAATGCATCCTGACTATGGCCTAGTACTCTGCGAGGTACATTGAACTCTCACAAAACTCCACCGACATGGTGTAGGACCCTTTCAATCGGGCCCAAAACATTGAGTAGGCACTCTGAATCGAGATAAGAGATTTTATCGTATCTCTCAGAATCGTGACACATGATGGAGTGATAGAGAGAGCACTATTGGTGGAGAGAATCCTTGCTTGGCAGACACAGACGACGATAACAACCACCGAGAGACACGTAGCAGAGTCATCTGCGGCTGGAAGTAGGCAGATGACACAGAGACCCAAGCATACCAGACCTTCTGGTGGATGACCCCAAGATGTAGTGTCAGGGGTGTGAGTCACACAAGGTAGAGCAGGCCAGCAGAGGAGAAAAATTTTCTTTACATGCAGCATTCAGGGTCACATGGATCGCGATTTCCAGAACAGATGCACTGATGAACAACAGATGGTCAAGGGACTGCGAAGGATGATGTATCAATTTGAGTGAGGAGGGATATAGGGTGGCGGACCTAGAAGAGTAGCAGGTAGTGCATCAGGTGGTGTGTGACAGTTCCAGGGTCTACCACCACCACCTCCAGGTGGTCCACCCCGACCATAGAGCGCATGTGTACAAGGATGATCTCATCTCCAGGTAGGTGAGGCCTATGGCCACAAAGATCCATAGATGATTGAAGGTACGATCTATGTCTACTCCACCTTACCTAATGTACCTATAGACATGGGTTCTAGTCAGTCATTCATTTCCATGACTCTCGTTCCGAGATCATAGATTCCAGTGGATTCTTTGTCTCGTTTCATACGATTGGAGACACTTACTAGGGACGAATAGATGATTACACACTAGTTATTCCTGAGTGAGATTACTCTAGAAGGTGAGAGCATTAGCTGGGATCTTCTAGTAGTAGCATCGAGTCCTTATGAGATCATTTGGGGTATGGACGGGGTATCCACTCTCCATTCTCAAATTGACTACACTTGGCACAAAGTGTGATGTGTTCCCAATGATGGGAGTAGGTTATCCTTAACCGGTGAGAAGGTGACCTTTTTAGTATTGGATATAAATCCCAGGAGGAGGGTGCAGTTGATCACATATCAGTTGGCTAGTATTACCCTCAGAGCAGTCAATGTTGAGAGTTAGATTTATCCTATAGTGGTGGACGAGTATGTTGATGTCTCCCCTAATGATGTTCTGAGACTAAAACCTCACAGATAGGTGGACTTCTATATCCAATAGTCACCTGATAAGGCACCAATATATAAACTAGAATATTGTATGGCTCTCACAGAGCTTCATGAGTTATCGGTATTACTGTAGGACATGGAAGAGAAGGGGTTCATAAGGACCAATGTTTCTCTAGTGGTAGCCCCAATTTTTTCTCCATGATGGAAGATGGGAGTTTGAGTCTCTTTATAGATTATCAGTGCCTGAACCAGGTGACCACGATGAACAAATATACACTTTTGTGGATTGACGATCTTTTCGATTATCTTAATGGATCTCATTGTTTTTCAAAGATAGTCCTCATATCAGGCTATCATTATCTCGTGGTACTATATGAGGATGTGGAGAAGATGACCATCAGATGTTGGTATGGCCTTTGTCAGTTGTTGTGTATTCCATTTAGCGTGACTAATGTCCCTGTAGTGTTCATGGGACACATGAACATAATATTCTAGCCATACCTCAATCGCTATTTGGTGGTCTTCATCGATGACATATTGGTGTACTCAGCAACAGAGGAGGAACATGTCTATCATCTGCAGATAGTACTGGATACTCATTGAGAGAACCAGCTTTATGGTAAACTCTCTAATTTCTAGTTTAGGATACATGAGGTCCACTTTATAAGACACCTTTTCTTGGAGGTTGGAATTTTAGTGGATCCGATGAAGATAGAGGTTGTGCTTGCTTCGAAGCCACCCAATAGTGTGACTGAGGGGTGGAGTTTCGTAGGGTTGGCTGGGCACTACTTTAGATTTGTACTTGACTTTTCTTGAGTGGTAACACCCATGTCAGCATTGATGAAGAATGAAAATCACATTGTATGGACAGAGAGATGATAATGGATTAATTAGGAGGTGAGGCATAGACTGATGAGTGCCCCCATCTTGAGGCTACTAGAAGGGGGGGTTGGGTATGTAGTAAACTGTGACGTGTCAGGAACCAAACATGGATGTGTCCTAATACAGGAGTGAGAAGTGATCGCTTATGGTTCACGATAGCTGAGACATCATGGGAAGAACAACACTACCCATGATATGGAGTTTGTAGTAGTGGTCCTCACCTTGAATATGTGGAAAGACTACTTGATGCGAGAATGTTTTATAGTCTACTATGATCACAAGAGTCTCAGGTATATCTTCTCACAGAATGACCTAAAATTGATACAATGATGATGGATAGAGTTCCTCCAGGACTAGAAAATTGAGATAATCTATAATCATCGGAAGGGGAATGTAGTGGTAGACTCACTCCATAGGAGGTATAATATACAGTTGCTGATTGAGGCGATAGATCAGCTAGCTGCGTTACAGATATCGATTATGGACAGATATGGAGTAGCTTACATTTAGTCTATGATTTTCACTCCCCCACTTCATCAACGAGTTCGGGAGGCACAACTTGTGGACAATGAATGTGCGACTCGATGGAAACAGATATCCTGAAAACAAAATCATGAATAATTTTTTGAAGGTGGGGAGCACGTCATCCTTTTCATAGGATGCACCATGTTCCCTATGGAACTACGGGAGGAGGTGTTGAGGGATTTACATATGTGCCCTCTGGTGGAACATACTGGTGTAAAAAAGATATACCAAGACCTCCGACATTAGCACTCGTGGCCAGGGATGAAGAAGATAGTGGAAAAGTTTGTTTCTTGATGCCTCACTTGTCAGGATGTGAAGGTCGAGCATCAGGTCCCTGCAAGCATAGCTCAACCACTAGCGGTACCAGAGTGGAAGTGGGATGGTATCTCCATGTACTTTGTGACAGGGCTACGAAGAACATACATGGTACATTATTCCATCTAGATGATTGTTGACTGACTCACCATGTTGGCCCACATCCCACCCATCAGAGAGAAGGGATCATTAGAGTGATTTGGATGCCTTTGCATACAAGATATTTTATGACATAATGGGGTGACATTGAAAATTGTATCTGATCGTGACACAAATTTTACATCCATATTATGGTAGGGATTACAGGATGCATTCAAGAATTAGCTACGTTTGAGCACCACCTATCATCCACATACAGATGTTCAGACAGAGTGGACCATTCAGACACTAGAGGACATGCTTCGTGCTTGTGTCCTAGATTTGGTCTTCAGTTGGAGGATCACTTGCCCTTGGTGGAGTTCTCATACAACAACAGTTATCACTCCATTTTTATGGCACCTTTTGAGGCCTTCTATGGTCGACCATGCATATCACCTCTATGCTCGACAGACCCAGGGGTGTCAACACTTATGGGTCTAATGTTGGTACATGATACAACTGAGAAGGTGAAAATCATCCAAGAGTGGATGAAGACTTTACAGAGAATAAAAAAGTCTTATGATGACAAGAGACGAATACCATTAGAGTTTTTGGAGGGAGACCATGTCTTCTTATGGGTATCAGAATGACGGGACTATGGAGATTTGTCTAGGGCCTCTAGGTATATCTGTGGATAACCATAACATTTCTGGTTCCCAACTGTGTTGTCAGGGTGGAGTGTCACCTAAATCTTCCCCAAAAAATGCATCGGATGGATGAGGTTTTCTACGTGTAATATTTGAGGAAGTACTTACATGATCCATCAAACATTATTGACTAAGGCGTGATTGAAATTGATGGTGGGGTGACTTTTACTAAGGTTCATGTGGAGTTTGAGGATCATCAAGAGAATGTCACTTGTGGACGACTTATACCTCTGGTGCGCATTCTCTAGAAACATCAGGACCTCTAGGAGACCACATGGGAGTAGAGGGCTCAAATTCATGCTCAGTACCCCCATTTGTTTTCTTAGTCTATGTTGTGTCTTTGGGGGATAAAAATATATATATTTTGGACAATGTAATGACCCGTATTTTCCATGTAATTTTTTTATTATATGGAATTCTTAAAAGTCTTAAAAAATTGATAGTTTGTGATTCTAAGGCCCGGTGTTCCCAAAATAAATTTCAATATATTTTTTATGTTACATTTAATAAACGTGCTGGCAGAATTTTCTATCTTTTGAAACGGTGTTCAAATTTAAAATCAGAGGGCACCGTTGAATCTATAGTGCTGGTATTCACTTAAAGGATGATTAACATTGACAACAGTAGGTCTGGTGAAAAAGTGAATTTTTTGGTCTTTTGAAGGATTAATAAAATAAAATGTTATTTATTTTATTTCTTTTTTTTCAAGAGATGAGCGGTGGTGGCTGGACCAATGACACGTCAACAAATTAAATGGATTTACTCCCCCTTATTATTGTTACCACACTATTGGAATTTGGAAGGATTATTAATTAAATGAACCCCATTTATTACACGTATGTTATTCACCCTTTCCCTCTCTAATTTACATGGATCGTAGGGTGGAGTGTTGGCACGACTTCACCAACTGAAAAAGAACTGGAATAGTGTTAGGGCATAAACCACATAGAATATGAGACCAATTTCACTGACCAGTGACGAGAACCACCATATAACGAACATATGAAAATGTCGTAGGAGTTCTATCGATCCCCGACAGTGATCATCTATTACAGGTGGGGGATTGTATAAAAGATAACTTAAATGTTTTACATTGATTCCACTTGCTATCACATTAAAGAGGGGGGATAGGGACAAATGAACAACGCCCAGACCCTCCACCGCTTAGCTCAGGCTCGGTTCTTTGGCGATAGTTCCCATAGATTGATGGAATAACAAAATTGTAGGTCATGCTATGAAAACGGAAGTGTGGGAGAGCCGTAGGAGAATATGGCACCAAGAAGGGACACTGAGCACGTCCGGTGACATGCTGAATAAACCCCCAGTGCACCATGTCAGTGGTGGCCAACGGTGGACGACAGTGGTCGAAGGAGACTTGAGGAAACCAATTGTGGGTGGTGGAAATCGGTGTGTGATGGCACGCCGTGGTTGTCGAAGTTTTCCAAACCGATCAGGAAGCCCAAGATAAGGGTGGCGCGCACATCTGCCACCTGTGGCATGAAGTTCTCGCGGCAGGAAAGAGTGGTGCAGCCCCGCGAAGCACCGCGTTGGAAAAAACTGGTCGGCCAAATGGTTGACTATTCAAGTCATGGGGAAGCGCCCCACCGACTAGCAGAACATCCCTACAACCATGGGGCCAGTGAAACACAATGGTCCACCTTCGGGCGGACTGAGCCGACACAGGCTGGACCAGCAGGCCAGAACCACCGGCGGGCCTAACCCGCATAGCCGGGCGGGCCGGGCCAATCATGGACCACACCGGCAAACCAAACCGGTCTTCCTAGATTGGACAGAATCTGTAAACTTGGCTGACCCTCAATGGGCTGGACCCGGTGGGGTCAGGTTTTCATCGGGATCCATTGCGTCAGGACGTTCTAAATGAGTCATACTGGGACCAAACACAACTGGTCAACGAATAAAGAAATGCATGTAACTGATGAACCAGGTTTTAATTCGACGCGTTGTCAGTTGAATTGGGATCCCTATTGTGAAGAAGTCCCTTTGGCATTTTCTGACTGGCCTGAACGAGCTGGGCAGGACCGAGGTTTGTTCACCCCCGTTTCATGAAAAGGCATGTAACTAACAGAACGAGTGTCAGATCGACGCACCAACTATGACATTGGGATCCTTGGGAAACGGCAGTCATTTAGAGATACTCTATGTGAGTTTTGATGGAATATTATGTGTGACTTGGGATGGATAAAACATGAATCCAACCAGGCCCATTTTACAAAAGTGCCAATATCTTACAGATTGGGCATCTGGTAAATGCGATGTCTGCCATGTTGGGACCCCTAAGATATAGAAATCCCTTGGGTATGATTTTTTAAGGAAACCATGCCAGTTGAAATATAACTGATTGCTTGAGGAGCGGTTCTCCCAGAATCAAGCATCCTATGAGCGGGAAACATGTGACCAGTTGTCTTAGAAGTAGCTACCCTGTGTGGATAAAAAACACATCGACCATGTGTGGATCAACATTATAGCTACCTGACGAGGACTAGTTTTAGAGAAGCCTTTAAAGGATCAACAAATAGCAACCCTATGTGGATCAATATGGTGTGACCCATTGTGGATCAGCCTTCAAGAGACCCTTTGTGGAATAAAATCCAAGAGACCCTGTGTAGATCAGCATTCTAGCAACCTTGTGTGGATAAACGGTGCATGAACTGATGAAGACCATCCTTAGAGCGGCCCGTTGTGGGCCAGCGACATTCGAACTTGTGTGGATAGAAAATGGAAAAACACCATCATTGTTCAGTTGTGAAAACATATTAACCAAATAAAATGATATAGATTATGATTAATCAACATTACTTTAGAACTCCGTGTTGAATTCCAGGTGTGTTATGACTATTGCATCATGCATTGAGATTGAGGTATGGCTTGGTGGGATTTCCTTTGTAGATCTCTGGGAGTCCCTCAGGGGGCCTATGGTCCCTATTGAGTATTGTTATTTTGACCTCGGCATAGGCTTCACCCACATCTTGTTGTGTCTTATGTAGATGATGAGTAGCTTGGTTGAGACATGAGGGAGCTAGGACCAGACATTACACTGAGGGGACAGGGTGATGTGGAATGCTATGGAGATTATCTATACCTACCTTTATGGTAAGATCCTCGGTGGATGATCTAGTAGATGTTTTCTCATATTTGTTGTACTTGTTCTTTTCAATTGGGCTTGTATTCCAGCCCCATTACTTTTAGGACACTTTTTACCACATCAGTTTACATCGTAGCTTCTTCTTGTTGTGTTCTTGGATTGTGTGTTTGTATATGATTAATGGAAATTCATTCCCATTATAAGGATATACTTTTTGGGGCTAGTCACCAACCCCTGGACAATGGACGGTGGGATTGGGGTAGTCATGACACAGGCCCTGAGAGATGGTTCATGACACATATGAATAATAAAATGACTCGTACGAATAATACATCATTCCAAATAATTATAACCTCACCCTAGATTTTATAAAAAAAATTAGGCTTCTTATAATTGATAATATGACCCTAGTAAAAGTAATGGTATTTTGGAAAGTCATAAATTATTAATTAAAATTAATTACTTAATTTAAAAGAAAATATATTTTCCTAAAAGGTTCTCATAAATTGACAATTATATGCCTTTTGGTTTTTTTATAATTTTATAAGACCTTATGTAATTTTTGAAAGCATTATAAAATCTTTTATAGTAGTAAAATCTTTATTTTTCTTGTAAATTATAATTTTAATAAAAAAATATATTAATCATATTTGGAAAATAATATTTGGAAAACATATTTCAATATTTTGTTTCTACATTTCAAAAAATGGTTGGTTTGAATTTTTTGGATTTTTCTAGAAAACTAGAATTTTTTATGAATAATATAATACAATAATTACCAGTAAATGTAAAAACAGAATTTCTAGATCATTCTTGAGAAATGGTTGATGTAAATGGACATTGGTTCGAATTCAAATGAAAATATTTCTATTTTACTTCACATAAATCATTAATATTTCTTTTCTTATGAAAAAAAATAAAAAACTAATGATTAAAATATTATGAAATTTCTCCCCCCCACTATATAAACCACCCACACTCCCCTCTTATCTTCACACTACTCAAGCCTTTTGAATTCCATAAATTCACCCCAGATCTCTCCCCAAGATCCTTTCCCACGACTAGAAGCCATTTTTATCCTCAAAAGACAAAATCATCGCACCTTAAGATTCTCTCAAAGGAGATAACCTTAAGAAGTAAATTCCTCCTTCCGATTCTTTTATTTTCATTCATGTTCTATTATATTATTTTTTATTTCCGAAACTCAATTCACCAAAATGGTATGATAACCCCAATAACATAAATGTACTAGAATTTTTTTATTCTAATATGATTATTAATTTTAATCTCTATTTTCACCTTCTTTTATACGAAATAAATGTAAACACTGTCTGAGATGTGTTAATTTATAACATTCAAGGAAGACAATTTATCAATTTCATTTACCACATTCTATTATGGTAATGAAAACATTTTTTGGTTGAACCAGACTATTATGTATTTATTTTATATTATATGTTATTATTGAGTCCTTTGGAACACATTATTTAAAATAATAGTACAAAACATGTTAATTATTAGTAAAATCAGCAAGTTAATCCAAGTGTTTATCAAAAACCTTTTATATAATGATTGACCTTCACTCCAAATAAACAAATGATTATTATAACAATGTAATATTATTGATGTTAATTTATTTCATATAACAACAATTTGGGAGGAACAACTTCATCATACATGTGTTTCGAGACATGAATATATGTGAACCGATCCTTAAAACCTAGGAAACAAACAAACCCGAATAATGGAATTGAACCTCATAACCAATCAAATAGGGTTTGAATAAACTAAAAAAAGTTCTACAAATTCATTTATATGTTAAATAGGTTCTTTAATTATTCATTACTAGTCCTAATTTAATTATTTACGTCATAAATATCATGTTTAGAAGACCATCGGACTTAAAGAAATAGATCCTCTCTATTTCACATTTATTCAAGAATCACTTCTATGTTATGGCCTTTTATGTGTAATTCCTAATGATGGAGTATAATTTATCACCTCCCCCATACTGCACTCATGATTTATAAAATATTATAAACCCCTTTATATCATATTAATCCATTCTAAGTACAATCAACACCTTGTAGATATTCCATAAGGTATTTTACCAAACCACTTATATTCCATAGGGTTGCTCTATCATTCTTTTTATCCAAATGAACATGTATTTTCCTTTTCTGTACAACTTATCCACAATGTGTAGATTATGAAAACTCATGTTTCAAGATCTACCACTCATTATCTTTTGGGGTTATATATGTTTTTATGTTATTCCCTCCTCAATACTTCTGGATAAGCAGACATGTTTTAAAACCACACAGAACTATTTAAATGATAAAATTTCATAAATACTTGTCTTACATGTTGTCACTTCTAAGTGACATCATGTGACAGGATACATTCCTTTTTTACCACAAGAATTTCCATTTCTATTTTAGTTCATTTCTTTCATGGTCAGTTTTATGATACACCCCTCTGTTAGGATTTATGACAAGAATGAGGTACCCAATTATTTCCGTAGGTAACTCTTATGTTTATGTAAGATTTATTATGAATGATTCTTCATGTGGAAAACATATTATAGATAATTTATGATGGTTGTGCCAAGATAGTTCTCCAATTAATTGGTTTAAGGGTTGTCATATGAGATATTATGTGTAACGATCTTGGTTGTAAGCCTTGGCTTATGCTACCATATGTGATGGTTTTGGAAGACTACCAAGACTCATTCTTAATTCATGATTTATGTTTCTTCCTCATTATTATGACTCTCTATTTATATGATTCCATGTTTATAAGTTATGATTCCATATGTACATTCCTTTTTATATCATCATGCCATGCCTTCTATCCCATGTTCCAATGCTTTGTTCTTATGGTTATTCGCTTATTAGGTTATTTATCTCATCCATTTTTTCATTAGTTACCTAGGGTACCCTGTGGAGATGATTGAGGAAAATGGATGTTAGGAGCTCAATTTGAAGATTAAATTATTAAATGATTTATTTAGTTCCATCTTATCAATTTTAGGTATTAGGACCTCTAGAACACTAAAATCTACGATCCCTTGTGTGTACTCTGATGTATAATTATGCTTAAAAGCATGTAATGTTATATGTTAAAGGATAAGATCTCTCTAGTTGGTATTAGGGTATGAACTTGTTATTTTTAGATATTATGAATAGAGAATATTAGTATGAACCTTAAGGATGATACTATGTTTATAAAAATAACCCAAAATTTTTGTAAGTATATATTAAGTGGTTTATTAATAAAATACATCCATGTATGGATAAAAACAAGTAAAGGTGGATATAGCATAGATGTATCTTGGGGTATACCCCCAAAACACCATTTTCAACTGGACTCGAATGGAAATTGGAGCATGAAATATGGTCGTACTACACTCTTGGTTTGACACTCACTAGGGATATGCTTTGGTAGATTCATAAACATGGTTCAAAACATTATTAATAGAATGACAAAAATCCCATAAGAATATAATTCGAGAAACATATAAAGGATAAACAAGAATAAAATACAAGGAATCAAATTTTTTTGATATATGTCTCCATTACATGTTTATCCTCTTCTGTTCAATTTTTCCTTTTTATTCTAAATATCTATGTATTGAAGCCCTATAATTGTAAATTTAATTCATAGTTAATGGTGGAAAATAGAAGGACACATTCCAACCATCAATGTGATAGAGAATGTGAATTTTTCCAAAATTATATGACTGATATGATGGGAATGGGTACATAAAACATCCTGATAGTACCTGACCAGTTGGATAATGTTATGAATAATAACTTTAATTATGGGGAACACCCTACGTCTCCAATAAAAGAGAAAGTTTCTATTTAATCCTACCTTCTAAAAGGCCTCCCATGTATTGTGGATATTCTGATCTCCTCCTCATGGAATAGTAGATCAACCCCACTGAGAGGATATTCACGGTATTCCATTTAACAGATGAAGAGAAAGTTGTGCTAGAGTTCCATGGATTAAGGGGAATTCAAGAGAATGTTTTCAATAAATATTTTCCCGGAACTCGCCATCTCAAGATGGAAAGATAGTTCCTCAGACTCAAGAAGATGGGTGATGAGTCAATCATGGATTATGTAGAAAACATTACAAGGAATGAAAGATTGCCTCTGGATTTCTCATCAAAATGGATTTCAAGTTGGATCGCTTCATTAGCAGACAAAACATGAATCTATGAAATGTTTTAGTGATTCTAGAATACAAAAGCTATGATGAGATTGTTTATTCTTACCTAAAAGTTGAAATAGAGACTGAAGACTCTCATTGTTATTGTGGTCCCATCAAAAAAGGAGGAAAATGTAATTTAATGTGGGTAGTTCCCTAAATAAATTCTATAAGGGAAGTAATATTGACCTTCCCATTTGAAGAAATTGTTGGAAAAAGAATCGTGGGAACTATCTTATGGGAAATAGGAATTTCATTAAATTTAAAATTTTGGGACATATGGCTAAAAATTTCAAACGAGAAATGAAGTATCCTACTAATGTGGAACAAGAAAGGAAATTTCAGATCAACACATAGCCTATATTGTACTATAATAACTATAAGAATCATGTGCATTATGCGAACAATTGTCCTTTGTCGAGGTTTGTCGAAGGTAATCAATAACATCCTCTATGGAAAAAAGGAATGGATTATGCTATCAATACTGCTAAGGTCAATCTGAAAAATGATGTGGGGATAGGTACACTTATTATTCATTCAATATTAGAGAAAATACTTTTTGATTATGGTTTAAAAAATTCCTTCATATCATGCTTGTTTAGTAAAACTATTCAATCACCACCTCAAAATTTGGAGGATATGTTATCTAAGAGAATATAAAATGGGTTAATTATTGTGTTGATAGATTATAAATCCTCCATATTAAATGTTTTTGGATTGAACCACCCATTAAATCTTTCCATTATTACTTTAGTAGAGTTCAGTGCTATCTTCGGAAATGGAGATCACTCTTCACATCCCAAAGCATCCTCCAATTCCTTACAAGTATAAGTAGGAAGATGAATCTTTTTTAGAATAATTGTATCACGCGTGGATAATAATTATATTGAGCATTAATTTCTAGCTAAAATTATTGAGACAAAGTATAGAATCATTCTTGAATACATTCCCATCATGAGGGATTACACTGATGTATTCCCTGAAGAGTTTCCTGGAGTTCCTCCTATTCGAGAGGTTGTGTTCTCAATTGAATATATTATTGGATCTCTACCTATATCAAAGAAACTCTATAGAATGGACATCACAGAGATGGAAGGTATGGAAAAGAAACAATAGGATAATTTTGTGAAGGGTTTTATATGGCCGAGTGCTTCAGCGTGGGGTACACCAGTCCTCTTTTTCAAGAAGAAGGTTGCAAAAATGGTACCCTAATTGATTGTTGTGTGCTAAATAATGTAATAAAAAACATAAAGTATCCCTCTACATGGATAGATGATTTTTTAGATCAGATTCACATGGCCAGTTATTTCCATAAGGTGGACCTTCAATTGGGATAACACAAATTAAAGTTGAGGAAGAAAAATATTCGCTTGACTGACTTTTGAAAAATGTGTGGACACTATGAATTCATAGTTATGGCATTAAAATTCAATAATAAACCATTAAATTTCATGGATTTAATGAATTGAGTCTTTAGATATTATCTTGAAAAATTGTGGTAGTGTTTTTCAATGAAATTATAATATAATCCAATACGAATGAGGAGCATGAGGAGAATATGAATACTATGATAAAAGACTTGGAAATGGGAGAAGCTGTATGAAAAGTTCATTAAATTTGAGTTCTTAATATAGGATGTATTATTCTTCAGTAATGTTATCACCAAAATGGGATATCATTAGACCCTTCAAATATAATGATAATTGAAGAGTGGACCTGGACAACATCTATAATGTAGATCAACAGCTTTCTAGGTCACGCTTTGTATTATCAGTTATTTTTAATAACATTTAATGATTTTCATACACAATGATCAAGATTAAAGAGAAGGGAGTGAAGTTTTTTTGGATTTGGGAATGTGAAAATTGTTTTATGGAGTTGAAAGCAAGGCTAATCACTACACCAATAATCGCACTCCCAAAAAGTGGAGAACTCATTATGGTGTATAGTGATTTTTAAAAGAAGGGATTCAGATGTATGGAAATGAAAAATGGTAATGTGATAAAGTAAACCTATATGTACCTAAAAATCCATGAAATAAATATTTAAAAAATGATCTGATGTTTTCAGATGTGATCTTTTTATTAAAAAACTAGAGACATTATATCTATGGGAAGAAGTGTGAGATATATACTGATTAAAAAAGCCTAAAATATATATTCACACAAAAATATATTAATATGTTCCATTGAATATGGATGGGGCTCATCAAGGATTACGACTTCTCAATCCAATACTATCCCAGTATGGAAAACAAGGTGGAAAATTCTACAAGTAGAAACGATCATGCATCTTTATCAATGATGTGAATTAAAAAGGATACGATATTCTTATATTTGTAGGAGATGGAAATGGGGATCATTATGGGAGGAAATCATCAATCCATACTCAAATGATCACTTATCCATCCCTCATGAAGAAAATAAAGATGCCCAAATAAAATATGTGGATATTCAGAAAGGGGTGGAAGCCAATAAAAATGGGAAATCCTCATAGTTCATTATTTATGAAGATGGAGTTGTAATATTTGGGTCACTATTATTTGTACAATATATTCCAGAGATAAAGAAGGATCTTATTAATGAAACACATAGATCAACCTTCTCTTTACACCTAGGGATCACAAAGATGTATCAAGATCTCTGAGGGAACTTTTGGTCGGACAATTCGAAGAAGCATATTGTTGAATATATATATATCAATGTGAATTATCGTTCATCAAGTGAACGCTGCAAGATATAAGTCTAAAGGGGTTATGAAACCAATACCTTTACCAACATGGAAGTGGGAAAAAATTACCATGGACATTCCCACTAGCCTTCAATGAAAATCCATAGGAAAAAATGCTATATCGGTCATTATAGGTCATCTTAGAAAGACAGATCACATTATTTCTATTTGAGAGGACTTCTCATTGGATCAAATTTCACATATATATATGAATGAGATGGTAAGACTGCATGGAGTACTACTATCTATATTACCTGATCAGGATCCAGGATTCACCTCATTTTTCTGGAAAAGTCTCTAACATGCTCTAAGAACAGAAATAAACTTTAGTATAGACTCTCATCCTCAAACTAATGGCCAATATGAGTGGACAATCCTAACACTATAATATATGTTGAGATTGTGATCTATGGAATTCACAGGAGGATTAGATAGACATTTTCCATTGGTTTAATTCTCCTACAACAACAGATTCCACTTGAGCTTCTGAATGGAACCATATGATGTCCTTTATGAGAAAAGATATAGAACACCGGCGTGTTGGGGTGAAGTTGGGGAGATAAGATGCTATGAATTTAAATGTTCACTGAAGTAATGGTGAAGTTGAAAAACATTTATCAGAACATCATGGCCTCCCAATGTCGAAAAAGGAGTTATGTGGACAATCGTCGATGATTCCTTGATATTAATGTTGGAGACATAGAATTTTCTACACATATCTCCATGAAATAAGGTCATGATATTTGGGAAGAAAGGATTTATATGTCCCAGGAGGATCAGAACCTTCGATATTCTTTATCATGTCGGGGGTGTGGCCTATTGACTGTAACTTCCACTTACCATGTGCAAAGTACATTATGTCGTTCATGTACCCTATTAAGAAACTACATACCAGAACCTTCAAATTTACTTTCTTTAGAGGTGGTATAATTATAGAATGATCTATATTATGAGGAGCAGTAAGTGATGATCTTGGATCGTAGAGATAATGTTCTACATAAAAAAGACTACTCACCTGGTCCATGTACTATAATAGAACCATAAGTACGAAAAGGAAACCAAGGAACTAAAGGTGACAAATAAGGAAAATCACTCTCACATATTTGTGGATTAGAATGGAAAACAATATTTTGAGGGGGAAATTTCATAAGGGGGAATACAGTAATGAACCAATGATTTATCAATAGAAATTCCTATATTATAAATATATAATATAATCACATGAAATCAGAGCATAATGAACTACTATTTACTATGTGACCTTTATAATTAATTTTGACACTTCTGTGTACGAATATCGAAAATATAACATACAAGGTTGTGATTAGTAAAATGTTTGGAGTCTATTGGAAAAAAATAATTTTTTTGAATATGAAACTACCCTTATGAATAGTAACACATCCTTTATGAAAAGTAATATGAAACTTATTAATATTAAATCTTATAAAATATTATTAACCTCACACTTGATTTTATAAATAACATTTATGCATCTTATAACTGATAATATAACCACAGTAAAATTATTGGTATTTTTTTAAGTTATAAATAATTAATTACAATTTATTACTTAATTTGAAATAAAATATATTTTCATAAAAGGTTCTCATAAATTATAAATTTTATGTATTATAGTTATATATTTAATTTATAATTCCTTATTTTTTTTAAAGGATTATAAAATCTGTTATAAAATTGAAATATGTATTTTTCATGTAAATTATGATTTTATTTAAAAATTAAATTAATCATAATTTGAAAATTATTTTCTAAAAATGGATTTCATTTTTTGTTTCAAAACATTGAATAATTTTTAGAGTGAATTTTTTGGATTTTTTGAAAATACATGACTTTTTTATAAATTGTAAAATATGATAATTCAAAATAAATACTAAAACATGAGTTTTTGCATCATCCTTGAGTCATGGATGATGTAAATTTCCATTAGTTCGAACTCACATTCACATATTACTATTTTAGGTCTCCAGAATTATTACTATTTCATATCTTATGAAAAAAATAATAATGAAATGATTAAAATATTAAGGAACCCCCTTGCCCCCCACTATAAAAACAACCCACACTCTCCTCTTATCTTCACTCTTCTAAAGCATCTTTCATTCCTTAAAGTCCACCCAAATATCTCACAGGATCCTCCAACACATATAGCAGTTGTTGGTCTCTTAAAAACACCAAATCCTCTCCCCTTAAGTGCCTCTCCAAGGAGATAAACTCCATAGGTAAATCCATCTTTGTGATTCATTTATTTTCTTCCACGTTATTTTATTCATATTTCCTTTCAATCCTCACTTCACCAAAAGGGATGACATCTCTAGTAACATACATTTATAGGAATGTTTTTATGTTAATTGGATGCTTCATTATCATCTCACCTTTCCCCTTCTTTTATAATAATGAAATGAAAACCTTGTTCGTGATGTAGTAATTTATCATATTTAATGATGATGGTTTACCTATTTCTTTTACATATTCTATTTTGGTCATCAATTTTTTTGGTTGAACGAGACTTTTAAATTTGTATTTTAAATTTTGTGTTGTTATGGAATCCTTTTTCATGCATGATGTAAAATAATTAAACAAAACAAGTTAATTAATAGAAAATTCACCATGTTAATCCAAGAATTTATCATTAATGTTTTATATAATGATTCACCATTACTCCAAATAACAGAAGGAATATTATAAATATTTAATATTATGTATATACACAAATTTAATATTAATTCCATTCCATACAACCACCTTAATCATACAAGTGTTACTGAACATGAATATATGTGGACTGATAATTAAAACCATGGAAACAAATGAACCCGAACAATGAAATTAAACCTCATAACCATTCAAAAAGTTTATGAATGAACTAAAAAAGGTTATAATAAATTATTTAAATATAAAATTGGTTTTGTAATTATTAACTAATGAACCTAATTAGATTATTCAATCCATTAATATCAAGTGGATAACACCATCAATTAAATGATAAGGGATCCTCTCTATTTAACTTATGTGTAATTTTTAATGATTGGGTATTATTTATAAACTACCATAATTTGAAATTATTATTTATAAAATATGATAAAACCATTTATAGCAAATTAATCATACATAAGAACAACTATTATCATGCCGATATTCCATAATGGATTTTACCTAAACCTCTAATTGTGAGAACTCGGTTCTTGTTTTTGAGGTACATGATTCTTCTATTCCTTTTTCCTTAAGTTTTTTTTAGAAAATAAGGAAAATTGGGAAAAATGACAAATTTTATGGGTACACGCCATGTACTTTGGCAGTGTGGGATGTGTATACAAGGCATGTAGCCCTGTCGGTGATTAAAGGTGTAAAAAATTACTACATGCCGTGTAATGGGTATATACACGCCTTGTAGTCAGTCGGAAGGTGAATAGTAAAGTGGTGAAGGCAGCCACCAGCTGAGCGACAGTACAGACAGTGTAATCATGTAAACACGTCATGTACACATGTAGAAAGATGAATAGTTCGACGGTGAAAAGTAGCTGCCAGAGGAATATTTAATTGATGAAAAGTGAACACCTTATACTTAAGAGTACTGGTCGTGTAGTTTGTTTGTTTTTTTGCATAAAAAGGGCAGTAGACTCCTCTGTTCACAAATATTTCTTAGAACGCAGGAGGACAGTGGGAGAGACGGCTGGATCTTGGAGGATCTCTCGACCGTACGCTGAGAGCCCCATCCTGTATATGTTGATCACGTTGGGACTGCACGGGTATGAACTCACTTCTCTTTGAGTCGTTCATACTAATTATTGTATGAGGGGAAGTTATTTGGGGTTGATCTTGTAGTTTTTTATCTCATATCTATGAACTTATCATGCATTTCGGGAGGCAATTTTCACGTATACCGATCAAGGGTGATCAACATAGGTGGTCTGATGTTTTTTCCCAACTGTAGAGTTGAAGTTGTCTACCATTAAGCTATGAAACCATGTTTGGGGTGTCTCATGGCTGAGGCCATTGATGAAAAGATACATAGAATTGTATAGATAATATAATGACAACTTTAAACCACTTTTTGGGATCACTGCTAGGATCCAGGACCACCCTAGGGGTTCATTCATCTTTTTAGCCATTTTTCCAGGTTACCCGAGGGTATACCGTAAAATTTAAGATGTTTTAAATTGCTTTGAGAGAAATTTTATATATTTTCTTTCTTATCTGTTGGGCTTGGCCCAGTTACATGGCATGAGGGTAGTTTTCTATTTATCCTGAGTGTAGTGGTATGTTTAGCTTGAGAGAAACTCCTTTCATGTAGGTGGGTAGTAGATTCTGTTCCTGAGGGAGACACTTCATATTTGTGAGCGCAATATCTGTTATGCCTAAGGGAATTACCTACGGGTTTCGACTCTTCTTACCTGAGGGTAAGGATTGTATGTATGAGGAAAGTGTTATCATGAATATCCAACATGGTGATTTTTATATGTTGTAGCTGTCAAGTTAAAGAACAAGCTTGACATGTTTAAATGAATATTAAAATGGAAATATAACTGGTAAAGTTAGATACTTTTGTGTACTGCTTAGTTTATTGCATTTATTACAGAACACTATTGTTGTACATTTTCACTAACAGTTGGGCACGTGCCTTTGGTGGATGCCTACAGAGATTTATTTCTCACCCCTTATTTGGGTCATGTATTTGGCCCAAAAAAATGATATTGTTGCATGTGTCGATATGGGAAATGGTCCCTACACAGGTACATGGTTATTGCAGAGGAGTATGAGAGCATGAGACCGAGATTAGGCTCGTGATGCTGCTAAGTTCCTGTTGAACTATTTTGTTTCATTTTTTCTATACCTTGTACTTGATTTGTATTTTATTGTATTGCAGCATATCCTATTCTGGATGTTTTCATAGAATTAGTGACATGATGCATCTGTATTTATATGACTGTCAGTTCCCTTTTACTCGATTTTCAATTTCATTTGTTTGTTGTTTACTACTTCTGTTGTTGCATGTTTATGTTATTTATCTCTTCTCCTACATTAAACTTCGAAAAAAGCGGGCATAGTTTCCCCATTATTAGATCTGAGCCCTCGCTGGTAGTCGGCAGCCTCTAGAGTTTTTGGAAATGCGCTTGAGGTCATGTGACCAACTGGGTTCGGGGGACCCGTGGTGTGGCACCCAGATCCGGGACATTACAATGTGGTATAAAAGGGGTTCTTTTCTATGACTAACTATTTAGATCCTTTGTCATAAATAGAATGGAAATTGTAGTTGGTAATAAGCTATGCCCGAGAGTAGCTAACTCGTGTACAGGGAAAATCATGTCTACCTCATTTAGTGCAATTTTCCGATTTTGCAAATTTGACGGTTGATTTGATTTTCATTGTTGGGTGATGCAATGATGATTGTACTATTTATATATTATACATGGGATCTATTTAGTTGGAACCTGATGATATGGGGGTATGTCGTTTCATGCATCATTTAGGCACATGCTAGAATCACATGTCATACATTCTTTCCATGCCATTTAGGTGCATTAGAAATTTCATGTTGTTGTGGTATTTGATGTGATAGAAAAGCATGATGTAGTGATAGATGTTTGATAAATACCTGATATTTGATAGGGTATTGTTATATGAGGTTGATGATAGAATGAATGCCAAACATTGGTTTTTGGGGATTATGGGCCCTTACTGACTGGAATTTGGTAGATCATTAACGTTTTTTTATAACATGTATAAGATGCGAAGATTTGATTCACGGGGAGTATGGGCCATCACGGATCAGAATTAGGCACATAGGTGTTTGTTTCTATGTTTTTTTGGGTTCCGGAGGTGTTATGAGCCATACTATCTGGAAATCCCAGTAGACACACTGTGTAGTTCTATGGACACATTCCATGTGTTCTTCTATTCTGGATGAAATGAAACCTTTTTAAGTACACGCCCGGTACCCTCAGTACATTCTGTGTAGTCTCTTCTCGTGTCATAGACCATCTGGGCGGGGACAAGGGGAAGGGAATGGCATGGGGGAAACAGGTCATGTACCAGTTGTACATGCCGTGTAGTTTTGACTCGATGTCCGCCCGTGAAACTAACAACATAGACAGAAGAAACCATAAGACATACATGTCGTGTCTACTTGGGACACGCTATGTGATATGACCCAGGTACCCGGTCGTGTCACAAACAACACAGGTTGGTGTTATCTTTCTTTGTAAATGATGTGTCTTCCTGAAACACACCGTGTAGTGGTAGCCGTGTAGCCGGTCGTGTAGTGATCTAAACGGGTCGGTCTGGGTCTTCATTGAACACGATGTGTTCCTGTGGGACATAGTGTGTAGTCCTGTTTTAGGGGTGTCATGTGGCCTATAAGTGTATAAGGACTCGAGCAGGTAAGAAGTATTCAAGTATATGTCATGTAGTTAGAGGACACGTTGTGTGTTTGGGGTGTTACATGACCAGTTTTACCTGGAGTACACACCCAAGTGAATGGATTGTGATAACACGCCGTGTAGTATTTATACACGCCGTGTAGTTAGGTTTTGTAAAACTTTAATGGTTTATTTCTCATGTTTCCTTCTTGGTCTTATTTTTTCCGTCTTTGATAATCATGATCTAAGACGTGTGTTTGTCCTTGTTGAGTCATTCCACCGAGACGACCACCAGTTGTCCTCCAAGAGAGCGGCGATGATTATACTCATGAGATGGTGGGGCATGGGCTACCAGTTGATCCTCCAGCAGTGCCAGATGCGACACCAACCGTTATACCGAACATAGGCGTGAAGGCTCAGTTCCGTGAAGGTTTCATGTGGTTTATGCAAACCCTCCAAGTAGCACCACAGGACCCCACATCTATGGAAGATCTGACACGTATATTCCAACAGCAGCATCCACCTACGTTTTCATTCGATGGCAGACCACAAGCTATGGAGTCATTGATGGATTCAATGTAGACTATTTTCGAGCATCTTGAGATGCCTCCTATGTGGATGGTCATTCTTGCGACTTATATGTTGCGTGATTCCTCCAAGTGGTGGTGGGATGGTACCACCCAGTCGGAGCATCACCACAACATGAAGTGGGAATATTTTCAGGAAGCTTTCTGTGAATTCTTCTTCCTAGAGATGATGATGGAAGACCAAGCTCGAGAGTTCATGAATCTGAAGCAAGGTGCCATGTCATTGATGGACTATTCTGCTCGCTTTACCGAGCTTTTTCCTTTTTCACCTGTTCGGGTGAAAAATGAGACGATGAGGGCAAGACGCTTTGAGGATGGTCTAAGATATGACATCCGAGCACTGGTGAATGTTTTCAGGTATCCAATAGAGAATAATATTCTGAATCATGCAATGATTACTGAACAAAACCTCCAGGAAGCTGGTAGTGTAGGCCAAGGCGGTTCGACACCTGTTTTTGGTACTATTTCTACCTGTAAGAGGAAGAGGCAGATGGATTTCTCTCAATATGGATGTACTATATAGAATAATACTTCAGGTGGGCAGCTCATGTGCTACCAGTGTGGTAGGGAGGGGCACAACCGACCTCAGTGTCCCTGAGACCCGGTGGAGTACCGAGATTTCTGCAAAATGGGTCATCTACAACGCTATTACAGGGAGTTTCTACCAGTGGCTAGTGAGAGAGGTTCAGTGCAGACTCTATATGAAGGAGTAGGACCAACAAATTCTTACTAGTTGGGAAATTGGAATACGCTAGGATGTGAAGGCAGAGATGGTGGTCATGGCCGTGGTAGCCAGACACTAGGATCTAAGAGGCAGTACAGCGGGATAGCTCAGGGTAGCCAGGCTATGTCATAGTTCCGCAGCACTGGGCTGGCTTATGCAGTGCAACAAGCCCAACATGATTAGGATTCCCGACCATCTACTATCAAAGGTACTACTCCAGTAGATTCTGTTTTATCTTCATTACATTTTGATATGGGTGCTACACATAGTATTATAATTGTGCCTGTCGTGGAGAGACTTGGGCTTTGTGTTTCTTCTTTTTCTGGTGTTATAGTGCTAGACACTTCGTTGGGGACTAGAAAAACTAGTGTGCGTTAGAGCAAGGAGTTCCCTTTTGAGGTTGGTGGGTGTCACTTTCTATGGGACCTCTATATCTTAGAGATGATGAGCTATGATGCCATTCTTGGGATGTACTGTTTGGTACCTTTTCGAGCCTTTGTATACTACTATCGTCGTAGGGTGATTTTCACATCACCAGAGGGGGGAGAGTTTCTATACAAGGGTGAATGAGAGGTCTAGGCGAGTCGAGCTGGACCCAAGCATCATGGGAAAGGTGGAGTGACATCCCAGATTGAGAGCATATATCTAGATGATCATGGTAATTATTAGAAGTATATCCCTCTAGTAGTTGATTGTTTTAGGGTTGTCTTCCCGAATGACGTTTCTGGTCTACCTCTGGAGCGAGAGGTAGATTTCTCTATCAATATTGTGCCAGGAGAGGAACTGGTGTCCATTCCTACCTATAGGATGACCACACATGAGTTAAAAGATCTCAAGAGTTAGTTAGAGTAGTTTCAGAAAAAGGGTTTCATCTGACCCAGTACTTCTCATTAGGGTTTTCCAGTCCTTTTTATGAAGAAGGCGGACAGTTCCCTTATACTCTGTGTGGATTATTGGAAGCTGAACCATCTTATGGTCAAGAACTGATATCCCTTACCATGGATTGATGGTCTATTTGATCAAATTTGGGGATCACAAGTGTTTTCTACGATTGACGTGAGATTTAGATATCATCAGTTCTGTGTTAAACCATCTGATATACCTCTCACAGCCTTCAAGAGAAGGTATGGTCTATAATAGTACTTAGAGATTCCATTCGGACTCACGAACGTGCTATAAATTTTCATGGATCTAAGGAATCGTGTTTTCCACCCTTATCTAGACTCTTTTGGGGTAGTTTTCATGGACAACATCTTGGTTTACTCTCACACTTGACACAACCATGATACAAATCTTGAGATCATATTGATTACATGGAGAGAGCACCAATTATATGTTAATCACTCAATGTGACACTTTTTTAAGGACCAGATATAGTTCTTTGGTCTTATTATCTCAGTGGTAGGAGTTGCAGTGGACCCAAAGAAATTGAGAATAGTAGTGTCCTGAGAGCAGCCTAAAAACGTGTTTGAGATACAGAGTTTCTTGGGGATGGTTAGTTATTACATACGCTTTATACAGGACTTCTCCCACTTATCAGTGTCATTGATGGGTTTGAATAAGCAGGGATGAAGTTCGTTTGGATAGAAGCTAGTAAGACAGCCTTTTAGGAGATGAAGGGTCGGTTGACATCAGCACCAATCCTGATATTTCCAGAGCAAGGGAAGAGTTATACAGTCTACTATGATTCATCTGGTATTGGTCTGGGAGTAGTGTTGATGGAGGGCGATCAAGTAGTTGCGTACGGGTCTAGGAAGTTAAGGCCACATGAGAGGAATTAACCGACACATGATCTCGAGTTTCCTGAATTTGATAATGCGTTACATTGTTCGATAAATTATTTCTTAGGAGAACATTTTGTGGTGTTTACGGACCAAAAAATACTTAAATAAATCTTTACCCAGCGTGACTTGAACATGAGATAGTGATGAAGGGTTGAATAACTTCAGTCCTTCGACGTTGAGCTCACCTATGCACATGGTAAGGGTAATGAAGTTGTTGATACAATGAGCAGGAAGACTCAGACACAGGCAGTTCATGAGGCCAGTGGTGAGTGGCAGCTTATGGATTTTTTCTCTGAGATGCACTTGGAGGGGCACGATAGTCGGGGGAAAACCTATCTTTATTCCTTAGTTTTGACTTCTACCATCATGGATAGAGTGAGTATGAGACATCTATTTGATTTAAAAGGAATAGTTCTATGGGAGGTGGTGGAAAGTGAGGACCATTCTCTTGGTTGGGCGATAGGCGATGATGAGGTACTGTGTTTCCATGGACAAGTATTGGATCCAGGGGCCATACATGAGGTGCTGATGTGGGAGTTTCAATATTCTGCTTGGGAAATGCATCCCGGAGTTACCAATATGTATTGTGACATAAGACGTTAGTACTGGTGGTCGGGTATAAAGAAATAAGTACCTGGTTTTGTTACGAGATGTTCCACATGTCAGTAGGTGAAGGTGGAGCATCCGAGGCCAAATGGACTGTTACAGTAGTTACCCATTCCGGATTGGAAATGGGATGATGTCGTAATGGATTTCATGACTGGGTTACTGAGGTCACCCCGAGGCAATGATGCCATGTGGGTCTTTGTGTACAAACTTACGAAGGTAGACCACTTTTTTCTGATCATGGAGACCTTCAGTGTTGAGGAACTCGGAAATATGTATATCCAAGAGATCTTACATCATCATGGGGTCCCTAGTTTGATCGTTTCAGATAGGGACACCCATTTTATGTCTCTTTTCTGGTAGATTTTTCAGAGGGCACTGGGTACATAGGTGCTTCTGAGCACATCTTACCACCCTCAGACTGATGAATAGTTAGAGCGTACGATACAGGTGCTTGAGGACACGTTGTGTGCATGTGCCCTAGAAATTTGGGTCTCTTTGCAGAAGTATATTCCCCTGGGTGAGTTTTCCTATAATAATAGTATTCAGGAAACTATTGATATGGAACCTTATGAGGATTTATATGGTATGTCATGCCGTTCACCGTTGTGCAGGTTGGAGGTAGGTGGGGCAGCTTTACTTGGACCACGTCTCGTGTAGGAAACTATAGATTAGGACCACTTAGTACAAAAGCAGATGGAAACTACGCAGTCTCATCAAAAATCTTATGTTGATCGTCACAGATGAGCCATAGAGTTCGTGTTTGGGGATCAGGTTTTCTTGTGTGTGTCACTGAGGTTGGGACAAAGGCATATCAGGAGACAGGGTAAAATTTCACAGAGGTATGTGGGGCTGTTTGAGATTCTGGAGAGAGTCAGGCTAGTTGCCTATCAGTTGCAGTTACCACAGAGGTATCGGGCCATGCGGGGCATCTTCCATGTATCTCAGCTGTGCAGTTACCACATAGACTTGTCTAACATCTTTCAGCCTGAGGAGGTTGAGTTTCATTTTGTTGCATCCTTTATGAAGCATAGGATTCATATTGTTGATAGGAGCACAATGGTTTTATGAGTCCGGTATGTTCCTCTCGTACGGGTGCTATGGCAGCATGACCGAGTGTAGGACGAAACCTAGGAGCATGAGACGGACCTACATGCCTAGTGGCTAGAGTTCTTAAGATATTTATCTTCGCCACACTTGGAGGGAAATTCAGGGACAAATTGCTTTAATGGGGGATGTTTGTAAGAACCTGATTCTTGTTATTGAGTTAAAAGTTTTTTATTTTTCTTTTGCCTTAATTTTTTTTAGAAAACCAGTAAAATGGGGGAAATCCCAAATTTTGTGGGTACACGATGTGTACTTTTCCACACGCCATGTACTTTGGCCATGTGGGATGAGTACACAGGGCGGGTAGCCCTGTCCATGATGAATGGTGTAAAAACTGAATACATGTCATGTAGTGGGTATTTACACGTCATGTAGTCAGTTGGAAGGATAATAGTAAGGCGGTAAAGGTAGATGCCGGCTGAGCGATAGTACATGCCGTGTAATCATGAAAACACGTCATGTACTCATGTCGATGGATGAAGAGTTTGGTGGTGAAAAGTAGATGTGATAGGAAAAGATAAATGATGAAAATTATATGCCATGTACTTGACAGTAAACACCATGTAGTTTGTTTTTTCATTTGCATAAAATGGGAAGAAGCCTCCTCTGTTTATAGAGGAAGCATAGAATGCTAGAGGAGAACAGGAGTGCTGGACGGACCATGGAGGATCTCCAGACCGTACGGCGGAATCCCTATTCTGTATTTGTTGGTAAATTTGTCCCTACTCCTTGAGTTTTTCTTACCAATTATTTCCATAGGGTATGTTATGTGAGGTTTATCATGTAGTTGTTTATCTCAGATCTTCATCCTTCTCATGCGTTTCAAGAGGTGACATTCAAGTATTCTGATGAGAGGCTATCAAGGTAGGTGGTTTGGTGTTTTTTTCCAACTATAGTGTTAAAAATGAGTATTGTTGTGCTACAAAATCATGTTTGGGGTGTCGTATGGCTAATTCATTTCTGGAAAAGATATCTATAATTGTATATATAATCTAATGAAAAGTTTAAACTACTTATTAGGATCACTTCTTAGATCCAGGACCACCCCAGGGGTGCATTCCTCCGTTTAACCATTTGGCCATGTTACCTGAGGGTATACCATAAAATTTAGCATGTTTTAAGTTGCCTTGAGATGAATTGTATATAATTGATTGCTTATCTTTTGGGCTCGACCCTGTAACATGCGCCTGAGGGCAGTGTTCTATTTAGCCAGAGTGCAGTGTTCTATTTAGCCAGAGGGAACCTCCTTTCCTACTTGTGGGAAATTGATTCTGTTCCTAAGGGTGACGCATCATATGCCTAAGGGAAATATCGGTTATTCATGTGGCCAATTACCTGTGGGTTTCGAGTGTGCTTACCTGAGGGTAAGGTTTGTATGTCTGAGAACAGTGTTATCATGAATATTCACTGTGGTGATTTTTATATGTTATAACTATCAAGTAAAAGCACAGGCTTGACATGGTTAAATTAATATTTTAATTGAAATATAACAGGTAAATTTAGTTAAATTTGAGTACTGATTAGTTTATTACATTTATTACTGCACACTGTTGTTGCACATTTTCCCTGACAGTTGGGCACATGCCTTTGGCGGTTGCCTACTGGGATTTATTTCTCACACCTAGTTTGGGTCATGTCTTCTTCCCAAAAAGACTATAAGGTTGTTTGTGTCGATAGGGGAAAGGTCCCCTACACAGGTACATGATTGTTTCAAAGGAGTAGGAGAGCATGGAACCGAGCATAGGCTCGTGATGCTGTAGAGTTCCTGTTGCAATATTTTGTATCATTTTGTTGTTCCATGTACTAGAGTTGTATTGTATTTTATTGCATTGTATCATGTTCTTTCTATTTTCATAGAATTAGTGACATGTTGCATCATTATATATATGACTTCATGTTCCCTTTTACTCAGTTTTCCATTTCAGTTGTATATTGTTTACTGCTTCCGTTGTTTCATGTTTATGATATTCATCTTTTCTGCTATGTTACACATTGAAAAATGAGGGTATAGTTTCCCCACTATCAGACCTGGACCCTCACTTATAGTAGGCAGCCTTTGGAATTTGGGGAAATGTGCAAGAGGTTATGTGACCAACCCATTTCAGGGCATCCGTGGTGTGGCACCCGGATCCAGGACGCTACACGTATATTCCTTCAACATTCTCTATCATTATTTTTTATCCATTTGAAGATATATTTTTCCCTTGTTTACAACTTATACATATTGTTTTTAAGCTCTATACTCCTGTTTCCTGATCCATACCTCATTATCATTCAGTGGTATACATGTTTTTAGTTGATTCCCTCCTCAATAATTCTCGATAACCAAACTCGTTTTTAGGGAACATTACGAATTCATTCAAGATTTCAAGTGCATTATATCCAATTTTGTAAGCCTCAATTGTCTTTATAAAATAAGTATTTTTTATAATAATCATCTTGGATATCTTATGGTTTTATTTAAATGTTTTCCCCCTTTCTATTTTGATGGCTCTATTGTATTTTCCTTAAAAGCGCACAAAAATGATTTAATACTATAATTCTTAAAAAAAATTTACATGATGAAAATTTTACATGACATCACATACCATGATAAATTAATATATTCCCTTATCAATTTCCATGTATATTTTAGTTCCTTTATTTCATGGAAAGTTTTATAATACACCCATTTGTTATGCTTTATAACATGATTATGGTACCCAATTATTTCCATGGGTAACCCTTATTTTAATGTATGATTGATTATTTATGATTCATTATGTAGAAAACTTATTCATGTAATGTTAATACAGGTGAACTAGGATTGTGCTCCAATGCATTGGATATTGGTGAGTCTCATGATACATTATGTGAAATGGCCTTGGTAGTTTGCCTTGTCTTGTGTTACCAAGTGCGACGATCTGGGTTTTAAGCACGACTTGTGATACCATGTGAAATGGTATTGTATGTTACCCTTGACACATGCTAAGGTCATGTTTTATATTTCTTCAACATTATTATGACTACATTTTTATTTGAATCTATGTTTATATGTTTGATTCCATATGTAAATGCTTTTTATATCATCATGTCATGACTTATATCCCTTGTGCTAATGCTTTGTTCTTATGATTATTCTCTTATTGCGATATTTATCTCATCCATTTGTTCATATGTTCCCATGGGTAACCTATGTAGATGATTGATCACAATATAAGTTAGATGTTTAATTTTAAAATTAAGAAATGAAATTATTTATTTAGTTCCTTGTTTTCAGTTTTATATACCTAGTCATCCATGACACAAGAACTTACAATCTTTGGTCTGTACTCTGATGAATAATTATTCATAAAATCATGTAATGTTACATGTAAAATGCTAGTGGCTCTATATACATTCACTTCCTTTATTCCTGTTAGTACCCTAGAAATAATAAATTTATTATGATCCTTTGACATTGGATTTCCCCAATGTATACATATCATTTTTTATATATAAGAATGTTTCCATACCCATATAATTTTTTTTATATGGATTCTAAATAGAATTTAATTTTATTATTCAGGGAAATATTTAAAAATATGTATCCTTTATTAAAGACGGATATTTGATAGGGAATAATTTTTATTTAAAATGGGAAATTTATGGTACCGTATATGGAAATCCCTAGGGGTTGGGAACTAGTTAAGGAAACCCCCTTGATGTATTATTAGTCTCATGAGATGATTTTGTTGCAAAAATTTGATGGGATTCTACACAATATGATCAAATTCCTTGTAAAATAACTTTCTATTAATGATTTTATATACCTAGGTAACATGGGGTCTAATAATAAAAAATTTCTTTTATTGAGTCTCAAATATTATTCATCCATGAGATTTTTCATTGACATATCTCTGGATACATTTCAATTTAGTTACTGAATTAAAAAAATTTCATGTTCATACCATACAATATTGAATATTCCATATCTATTTATTTTAATGGAATGTGTTTCTAGTTATTAAATTTCCATATATTTTATAAACTACCTTTTATGTTTGCTGATAACATATTATGTTTTTTCAATTATTTACCAGGCTATAATAATTATCCTCATTTATTGATTACTGATTCAACTATAATTAATCCTTAATAAAAATTCGATCTAAACCTCATTATTTTATCCCCAAGAATCCAAAAATCATACCATGAATGAAATGAAGCGATATATTAGATAGAATAAATTTATTATTCTTGAATGAAAAAAATATTATTTTGTAATTTGTGTATTTTATTGTAAAAAAATATTCTGTATGTGTCTGGTTTAACAAGAAAACTAAACCCTTCGGACTTTTGGGATTTGAGTCTTTTTAATAGTTCCAATTTCAAGCTAGTACACATCATATCTGGGTTTTCTAGGGTCAGGTCTCTACAGTTTTTATTTGAGGAGGATTATTAGTAACCATGGGAAATTGATTTAGAAAATAATAGAATATAGAACATATCCTTAAGGTATACTTTGAGGATAATTATAGAAGAAAATCATAGAATTTTTGTAAGGTGGATATTTTGAAGATATTACTAGATACACATCCATGTTTGGAAACTACCAGAAGATATGGGGCTGAAATAGATTTACCTAGGGGTAACAACTTTGACAAGGTGTGTTGGGCTTGACTCAGTGTAACCATATACATGAAAAAACCCTTATTTTGCACTATATATGACAGTCCCCGGGGATACACCTAAGCTAAATCACAATTTATTTAACAACCATTATGAGGGATTTGAATAGAAAATGGAAATTTATTACCGGTGATAAACTTGAGTTGTCATAGATTGAAAATAATATATCAAAAATTTAAACATCCTAAAAATGATTGTATGGATTTTTCTAATATGATAGTAAATGCTCACACTAGGGTTCTTGGTTTTATAAAATTCCATTTTCTATAGGTTGAAATAGAGTCCAAGGAAGGGAATATATTCAAATAAAATGAATAGAGTATTTATGTATTTTGATTTAATTTAAAACCTTAGTGAAAAGGCTATTTAGTGATTAACCTTATTTTAAGGATTTCAATCATATTTATTTTTTGAAATTATATATATATGGTTATAGAAAAGGAAAAAAAGCATCAAGAGTGAAAAATAATCATGTATAGGAAGGCCAGAAGACACAGACCCATGACTAAAGGACAATAAGGGTTTCATTCCAACCACATACATATATAATGTCTTGGTTAATATTTCATTTTTTTTAGTTGATCAATTGGATGAATAAATATTAAAGATGAACCATAATAGTAAATTTTTACAAGGCTTGAAAGTTTGCCTCTGGATTTCTCATCAAAATGGATTTCAAGTTGGATCGCTTCATTAGCAGACAAAACATGATTCTATGAAATGTTTTAGTGATTCTAGAATACGAAAGCTATGATGAGATTGTTTATTCTTCACTAAAAGATGAAATGGAGACTGAAGACTCTAAGTGTTATTCTAGTCCCATCATCAAAAGGAGGAAAATAGAATTTAATTTGGGTGGTTCCATAAATAAATTCCACAAGGGAAATAATCTCTACCTTCCCATTTGTAAAAATTTTGGGAAAAAGAATCATGGGAACTGTCTTATGGGAAATAGGAATTTCCTTAAATATTGAATGTTGGGACATATGGCTAAAAATTTCAAACGACATATGAAGTATCCTACTAATGTGGAACAAGAAAGGAAATTTTAGATGAACACATAGCCTATAGTGTACTGTAGTAACTATAAGAGTCATGTGCATTATGCGAATAATTGACCTTTATCGAGGTTTGTCGAAGGTAATCAATAACAACCTATAAGGAAAAAAGCAATGGATTATGCTATCAATACTGCTAAGGTATATCCGAAAAATGATGGGGGGATAGGTATACATATTATTCATTCAATATTAGAGAAAATACTTTTTTGATTATGGTTTAAAACATTCAGTCACATCATGCATGTTTAGTAAAACTATTCAATCACCACCTCAAAATTTAGAGGATATGTTATCTAAGAGAATATAACATGGGTTAATTATTGTGTTGATAGATTATAAATCCTCTATAGTAAATATTTTAGGATTGAACCACCCATTAAATCATGTCATTATTACTTTAGTTGAGTTCGGCGTTATCTTGGGAAATGGAGATCACTCTTCACATCCCAAATCATCCTCAAATTCCTTAAAAGTATAATTACGAAGATGAATCTTCTTTAGAGTCATTGTCTCACGTGTGGATAATAATTATTTTGAGCGTTAATTTCTAACTAAAATTATTGAGACAATGTATAGAATCATTCTTGAATATATTCCCATCATGAGGGATTACACTGATGTATTCTCTAAAGAGTTTCCTGGAGTTCCTCCTATTTGAGAGGTTTTGTTCTCAATTGAATATATTCTTGGATCTCTACCTATATCAAAGACACTCTATAGAATGGAAATCACATAGATGGAAGATATGGAAAAGAAAATATAGGATAATTTTGTGAAGGGTTTTATATGGCCGAGTGCTTCAGCATGGGGTACACCAGTCCTCTTTTTCAAGAAGAAGGTTGGAAAAATGTTACTCTAGTTGATTGTTGTGTGCTAAATAATGTAATAACAAAACATAAAGTTTCCCTCTCCATGGATAGAATATGTTTTAGATCAGATTTACAGGGCCATTTATTTCCCTAAGGCGGACCTTCAATTGGGATAACACAAATTAAAGGTGAGGAAGAAAAATATTCGCTTGACTGACTTTTGAAAAAAGTGTGGACACTATGTATTCATAATTATGGCCTTCAAATTCAATAATAAACCATCAAATTTCATGGATTTAATGAATTGATTCTTTATATATTATCTTGAAAAATTGTGGTAGTCTTTTTCAATGAAATTATAATATACTCCAATACGAAGGAGGAGCATGAGGAGCATATGAATACTATGTTAAAAGACATGGGAATGGGAGAAGCTGTATGAAAAGTAAAATAAATTTGAGTTCATAATAGAGGATGTATCATTCTTGGGGAATTTTATCACCAAAATGGGATATCTTTATACCCTTAAAATATAACGATAATTGAAGAGTGGCCCAAGACAACATCTATAACGTAGATCAACAGCTTTCTAGGTCATGCTTTATATTATTAGTTATTTTTTTAATAACTTTAAATGATTTCCATACACAATTATCAAGATGAAAGAGAAGGGAGTGAAGTTTTTCTGGATTGGGGAATTTGAAACATTTTTTAAGTAGTTGAAAGCAAGGCTAATCACCACATCAGTAATCACACTCCCAAAAAGTGGAGAACTCATTATGGTGTATAGTGATTCTTAAAAGAAGGTATTAAGATGTATGCCAATGAAAATTGGTAATGTGGTAATGTAAACCTCTAGGTACCTAAAAATCCCTGAAATAACTATTTAAAACAATATCTAAAGATTGTGGATGTGATCTTTTTATTAAAAAACATGTGAAATTATATATATGGGAAGAAGTGTGAGATATATAATGATAACAAAAGTCAAAAATATATATTTACACAAAAAATGTATTAATATTTTCCATTGAATATGGATGGAGCTCATCCAGGATTACGACTTCTCAATCCAATACTATCCCAGTATGGAAAACAAGGTGGAAAATGCTATAAGTAGAAACGATCGTGCATCTTTATCAATGATGAGAATTAAAAAGGATACGATATTCTCAGATTTGTAGAATATGGAAATGGGGATTATAATGGGAGGAAATCATCAATCCCTTCTCAAATGATCACTTAACCATCCCTCATGTAGAAAATAAAGATTCCCAAATAAAAGATATGGATATTCAAGTAGGGGTGGAAGCCAATAGAAATGGGAAATCCTCATAGTTCATTATTTATGAAGATGGAGTTGTAATATTTGGGTCACTATTATTTGTACAATCTATTCCAGAGATAAAGAAGGAGCTTATTAATGAAACACATAGATCAACATTCTCTTTCCACCTAGGGATCACAAAGATGTATCGAGATCTCTGAGGGAACTTTTGGTCAGACAATTCAAAGAATCATATTGCTGAATATATATATATCAATGTGAATTATAGTTCATCAAGTTAACGCTGCAAGATATAAGTCTGAAGGGGTTATGAAACCAATAACTTTACCAACAAGGAAGTGGGAGAATATAACCATGGACTTTTCCACTAGACTTCAATAGACATCCATAAGAAACAATGCTATATGGGTCATTATAGATCATCTTAGAAAGACAAGTCACATTATTTCTATTTGAGAGGACTTCTCATTAGATCAAATTTAACATATATATATATGAATGAGATGGTAAGAATGCATGGAGTACTATTATCTATATTATCTGATCAGGATCCATGATTCACCTCATTTTTCTGGAAAAGTCTCTAATATACTCTATGAACTAGAATAAACTTTATTACAGACTATCATTCTCAAACTAATGTCCAGTATGAGTGCACTATCCTAGCACTATAATATATGTTGAGATTGGGAAATATGGAATTCACGGGAGGATTAGACTAACATCTTCCATTGGTTGAATTCTCCTACAATAATAGATTCCACTTGAGCATCTTAATAGCACCATATAATGTACTTTATGATAAAAGATATAGAACACCGACGTGTTGGGATGAAGTCGATGAGAATAAGCTGCTAGGAATTTAAATGGTCACTGAAATAATGGTGAAGTTGAAAAACATTCAGCATAACATCATGGCCGCCCAATGTTGAAAAAGGAGTTATGTGGACAATCAACGATGATTCCTTGTGATCAATGTTGGAGACATAGAATTTTCTACACATATATCCATGAAAGAAGGTCCTGATATTTTGGAAGAAAGGATTTATATAACCCAGGAAGATCAGAACCTTCAATATTCTTTATCATGTCGGGGGTGTGGCCTATTAACTGTAACTTCCACTTACCATGTGCAAAGTACATTATGTCGTTCATGTACCCCACTAAGAAAGTACATACCAGACCCTTCACATTTACTCTCTTTAAAGGTGGTATAATAATAGAATGATCTATATAATGAGGAGCAGTAAGTGAAGATCTTGGATCATAGAGATAATGTTCTACATAAAAATACTACTCACCTGGTAAAAGTACTATGGTAGAACCGTAAGTACGAAAATGAAACCTAGGAACTAAAGGTGACAAATAAGGAAAATCACTCTCACATATTTGTGGATTAGAATGAAAATCAAAATTTTGATGGGGAAATTTCATAAGGGGGAATAATGTAACGAACCAATGATTTATCAATAGAAATTCCTATCGTATAAATATATAATATAATCACATGAAATCAGAGCATAATGAACTACTATTTACTATGTGACCATTATAAATAATTTTGACACTTCTGTGTATAAATTTCCAAAATATAACAAACAAGGTTGTGATTAGTAAGATGTTTCGAGTCTATTGGAAAAAAATATGTTTTTTGAATAGGAACCTACCCTTATAAATAGTAACATACCATTTATGAAAAGTAATATGACACTTATGAATATTAAATCTTCTAAAATATTAGTAACCTCACACTTGATTTTATAAATAACATTTATGTCTCTTATAATGGATAATATAACCATAGTAAAAATATTGGTACTTTTTTAAGTAATAAATAATTAATTACAATTAATTACTTAATTTTAAATAAAATATATTTTCCTAAAAGGTTCTCATAAATTATAAATTTTATGTATTATAGTTTTATATTTAATTTATAATTCCTTTTTTATTTTTTTATAGGAATATAAAATCTGTTATACTATTGAAATATGTATTTTTCAAGTAAATTATGATATTCTTTAAAAATTATATTAATCATAATTTGAAAATTATATTCTAAAAATGGATTTCATTTTTTGTTTCTAAACATTGAATAATGGTTAGGGTGAATTTTTTGGATTTTTCGAAAATACAGGACTTTTTTATAAATTGTAAAATACAATAATTCAAAATAAATAATAAAACATGAGTTTTTGCATCATCCTTGAGTCATGGATGATGTAAATTTACATTAGTTTGAACTCACATTCACATATTACTATTTTAGGTCTCCATAATTATTACTATTTCATATCTTATGAAAAAATAACAATGACATGATTAAAATATTAAGGAACCCCCCCCCCATCACTATAAAAACCACCCATACTCCCCTCTTATCTTCACTATTCTAAAGCATCTTTCATTATTTAATGTTTCCCCAAATATCTCCCAGGATCCTCCAACACATCTAGCAGTTGTTGGTCTCATTAAAACACCAAATCCACTCCCCTTAAGAGACTCTCCAAGGAGATACACTCCAGAGGTAAATCCATCTTTCAGATTCATTTATTTTCTTCCACGTTTTTTTTTCATATTTCCTTCCAAACATCCCTTCACCAAAAGGTATGACATCTCGAGTAACATACATTTATAGGAATGTTTTTATGTTAATTGGATGATTCATTATCATCTCACCTTTCCCCATCATTTATATGAATGAAATGAAAACCTTGTTCGTGATGTAGTAATTTATCATATTTAATGACAATGGTTTACCTATATCTATTAACATATTCTATTTTGGTCATCAATTTTTTTGGTTAAACGAGACATTTAAATATTTATTTAAAATTTTGTGTTGTTCTAGAATCCTGTTGCATGCATGATGTAAAATAATTAAACAAAACAAGTTTATTAATAGAAAAATCACCATGTTAATCAAAGCATTTATCATTAATGTTTTATATAATGATTCACCATTACTCCAAATAAGAGAAGGAATATTATAAATATTTAATATCATGTATATTAAATAATTTAATATTAATTCCATTCCATACAACCAACTTAATCATACATGTGTTACTGAACATGAATATACATGGACTGATAATTAAAATCATGGAAACCAATGAACCCAAACAATGAAATTAAACCTCATAACCATTCAAAAAGTTTATGAATGAGCTAAACAAGGTTATAATAAAGTATTTATATATAAAATTGGTTTTTTAATTATTAACTAATGAACATAATTAGATTATTCAAGCCATTAATATCATGTGGAGAACACCATCAATTTAATGATAAGGGATCCTCCCTATTTAACTTTTCATCAATAACCTCTTCCATGTTAATCCCTTATATGTGTAAATTTTAATGATTGGGTATTATTTATAACCTACCCTAATTTGAAAATATTATTTATAAAATATGATAAATCCATTTATCTCAAATTAATCATACATGAGAACAACTGTTACCATGCCGATATTCCATAATGGATTCTACCTGAACCTCTTATTTCGAGAACTCGGTTCTTGTTTATGAGGTACATGATTCTTCTATTCCTTTTTCCTTAAGTGTTTTTTAGAAAATAATGAAAATGGGGAAAATCAATAATTTTGTTGGTACACACCATGTACTTTGGAAGTGTGGGATGAGTACACAGGGCATGTATCCCTGTTGGTGATGAAAGGTGTCAAAACTGACTACATGCCGTGTAATAGGTGTTTACACGCCTTGTAGTCAGTCAGCAGGTGAATAGTAAAGTGGTGAAGGCAGCTGCCAGCTGAGCGATATTACACACAGCATAATTATGAAAACACGTCGTGTACACATGTAGATAGATGAATAGTTTGACGGTGAAAAGTAGCTGCCAGAGAAATATTTAATTGATGAAAAGTGCACACCTTGTACTTAAGAGTTCAGGTCGTGTAGTTTTTTTGTTTTTTGGTTAAAAAGGGCAGTAGACTCCTCTGTTCATAGATGATTCATTGAACGTTGGAGGAGAGTGGGAGAGACGGCCGGAGCTTGGAGGATCTCTCGACCGTATGCTGAGAACCCCATCCGGTATCTGTTGATCACGTTGGGACTGCACGGGTAGGACCTCCCTTCTCTTTAAGCCATTCATACTAATTCATTCTTGATGGGAAGTTATTTTGGGTTCAGCTTGTAGTTTTTTATCTCATATCTACGCCCTTCTCATGCATTTCGGGAGGCGACGTTCACGTATACTGATGAAGGGTGATCAACGTAGGTGATCTGATGTTTATTCCCAACTGTAGAGTTGAAGTTTTCCACCATTAAGCTACAAACCCATGTTTGGGGTGTCGTATGGATGAGTCCATTGATGACAAGATATCTAGAACTGTATAGATAATATAATGACAAATTCAAAATATTTTTTGGGATCACTGCTTGGATCTAGGACCACCCCAGGGGTGTGTTCCTCTTTTTAGCCATTTGTCCATGTTACCCGAGTGTATACCGTAAAATTTAGCATGTTTTAAATTGCTTTGAGATATATTTTATATAATTTCTTGCTTATCTGTTGGGCTTGGCCCGGTTACTTGGCATGAGGGTAGTGTTCTATTTAGCCTGAGGGTAGTGGTATGTTTAGCTTGAGGGAAACTCCTTTCATGCTTATGGGTAGTAGATTCTGTTCCTGAGGGAGACACTTCAAATTCCTGAGCACAATATCTTTTATGCCTATGGGAATTACCTGTGGGTTTCGAATCTTCTTACCTGAGGGTAAGGTTTCTATGTATGAGGACAGTGTTATCATGAATATCCAACATAGTGATTTTTTATGCTGTAACTGTCAAGTTAATGAACATGATTGACATATTTAAATGAATATTAAAAAGGCAATATAACTGGTAAAGTTAGATACTTTTGTGTACTGCTTAGTTTATTGCATTTATTATGGAACACTATTATTGTACATTTTCACTAACAGATGGGCACGGGCCTTTGGTTGTTTCCTAGAGAGATTTATTTCCCACACCCTATTTGGGTCATTTCTTCGGCCCAAACAGATGATATTGTTGCATGTGTCGATAGGGGAAATGGTCCCTACACAGGTACATGGTTGTTGTAGAGGAGTAGGAGAGCATGGGACCGAGCTTATGCTCATGATGCTGTTGAGTTCCTGTTGCACTATTCTGTTTCATTTTTTCTATACCTTGTACTTGATTTGTATTGTATTGTATTGTAGGATATCCTATTCTGGATGTTTTAATATAATTATTGACATGATGCATCTCTATTTATATGACTGTCAGTTCCCTTTTACTCAATTTTCAATTTCATTTGTTTGTTGTTTACTACTTCCGTTGTTACATGTTTATGTTATTTATCTCTTCTCCTGCATTAGTCTTCGAAAAATGCAGGCATAGTTTCCCCATTATTGGACCTGAGTGCTCGCTGGTAATTGGCAGCCTCTAGCGTTTTTGGAAATGCCCTTGAGATCATGTGACCAACTGGGTTCGGGGGACCCATGGTGTGGCACCTAGATCCGGGACGTTACAATGTGGTATAAAAGGGGTTATATTCTTTGACTGACTATTTACAGCCTTAGTCATGGATAGAATGGAAATTGTAGTCGGTAAAAAGTTGTGCCCAGGAGTAGCTAACCCGTGTACAGGGAAAAGCATGTCTACCTCATTTAGTGCAATTTTCTGATTTTGAAAATTTGACAGTTGATTTTATTTTCATTGTTTGGTGATTCACTGATGATTTTACTATTTATATATTATAAATGGGATCTATTTAGTTGGAACCTGACGAAACGGGGATATGTCGTGCCATGAATCATTTAGGCACATGCTAGAATCACATGTCATACATTCCTTCCCTGCTATTTAGGTGCATTAGAAATATCATGTTATTGTGGTATTTGATGTGATAGAAAAGCATGATGTAGAGATAGATTTTTAATAAATACCTGCTATTTGATAGGGTATTTTTATGTGAGGTTGATGATAGAATGTACGCCAAACATTGGTTTTTGGGGATTATGGGCCCTTACTGACTGGAGTTTGGTAGATCATTAATGTTTTATTCTTTGTTATAACAAGTATATGATGCCAAGATTTGATTCGCGAGGAGTATGGGCCCTCACAGATCATTATTTAGCACTTAGGTGTTTGTTTCTGTGTTTTTATGGGTTCTGGAGGTGTTCTGATCCATACTGTCCAGAAATCCCAGTAGACACGCCGTGTAGTTCTATGGACACACCCTGTGTGTTCTTCTGTTCTAGAAGAAATGAAACCTTTTTAAGTACATGCCTGGTACCCTCAGTACATTATGTGTAGTCTCTTCCCGTGTTATAGGCCGTGTGGGCGGGGACATGGGGAAGTGAACGGCATGGGGGAAACACGTCATGCACCCGTTGTACACGCCGAGTATTTTTGACTCAGTGTCCGCCCGTGAAACTAACAACACGGACAGAAGAAACCATAAGACATAAATGCCATGTCTACCTTGGACACGCTATGTGATATGACCCAGGTACGCGGTCGTGTCACGAACAACACAGTTTGGTGTTATATTTCTTTGTACATGTCGTGTCTTCCTAAAACACACCGTGTAGAGGCAGCCATGTAGCTGGCCGTGTATCGAGCTACACAGGTCAGTCTGGGGCTTCTTTGAACACATTGTGTGCCTATGGGACAAAGTGTGTAGTCTTGTTTTAGGGTTGTCATGTGGCCTAGATGTGTATATGGGCACGATCAGGGAATAAGGATTCAAGTACACGCCGTGTAGTCAGAGGACACGCTATGTGTTTGTGGTGTTACACGACCAATTTTACCTAGAGTACACACCCATGTGAATGGATTGTGAGAACACGCCGTGTAGTATTTATACATGCTGTGTAGTCAAGTTTTGTAAAATTTTAATTATTTCTTTCTCATGTTTCTTTCTTGGTCTTCTTTTTTTCAGTCTTTGATAATCATGATCTGAGACGTGTGTTTGGCCTTGTTGAGTCATGTCGTTGAGACGACCACCAGTTGTCCTCCACGAGAGCGGTGAAGATTATACTCCTGAGATGTTGGGACATGGGCTACCAGTTGATCCTCCAGTAGTGCCAAATGTGACGCCAACCGTTATACTGAACATAGGCGCGAAGGATTAGTTTCGTGAGGGGTTCATGCGGTTTATGCAGACCCTCCAGGTAGCACCACAGACCGCCACATCTATGGCAGAGCTGACACGTATATTCCAGCAGCAGCATCCGCCTACGTTTTCATTGGATGGAAGACCACAGGCTATGGAGTTATTGATGGATTCAGTGTAGAATATTTTCGAGCATTTTGAGATGCCTCCTAGGTGGAGGGTCATGCTTGCGACTGATATGTTGCGTGATTCCTCCAAGAGGTAGTGGGATGGTACCACCCAGTCAGAGCATCACCATGACATGAAGTGGGAATATTTTCATGAAGCTTTCTGTGACTTCTTCTTCCATGAGATGATGATGGCAGACCAAGCTCGAGAGTTCATGAATTTGAAGCAAGGTGCCATGTCATTGATGGATTATTCTGCTCGCTTTACCGAGCATTAGCCTTTTTCACCTGTTCGGGTGAAAAATGAGACGATGAGGGACAGACACATTGAAGATGGTCTTTGATATGACATCCGAGCACTGGTGAATGTTTTCAGGTAGCCTACAGAGCATAATATTTTGCATCAGGCACTTATTACTAAACAAAACCTCCGGGAAGCTAGTAGTGTAGGCCAAGGCGGTTCGACACCAGTTTTTTGGTACTATTTCTACCGGTAAGAGGAAGAGGCGGATGGATTTCTCTCACGTTGGATGTACTATCTAGAAGAATACTTCTGGTGGGCAGGTCATGTGCTACCAGTGTGGTAGAGAGGGGCACAACCCACCTCAGTGTCCCCGAGACCTGGTGGAGTACTGAGATTGTGGCAAAATGTTTCATCTAAAGCGCTATTCTAGGGTGTCTCTACCAGTGGCTAGTGAGATAGGTTCAGTGAAGACTCTGTATGCAAGGGTAGGACCAACATCTTCTTACCAGGTGGGAAATTGAAATACTCTACGGTGTGAAGGAAGAGATGGTGGTCATGGCCGTGGTAGCCAGACACCCGGATCTAAGAGGCAGTAGGGCGGGATAGCTCAGGGTAGCCAGGCTGTGTCATAGGGCCGCGACACTAGGTAGGCTTATGCAGTGCAACAGGCCCAACAGGAGTAGGATCCCGGACCTTCTACTATCAGAGGTACTATTCCAGTAGCTTCTGTTTTATCTTCATTACATTTAGATATGGGTTCTACACATAGTTTTATATATGTGACTGTTGTGGAGAGACTTGGGCTCTGTGATTCTTCTTTTTCTGGTGTTATGGTGCTAGACACTTCGTTGTGGAGTAGAACTGTTGGTGTGCATTAGAGAAAGGAGTTCCCCTTTGAGGTTGGTGGGTGTCACTTTCTATGGGACCTCTATATCATAGAGATGACGAGCTATGATTTCATTCTTGGGATGGACTGATTGGTACCTTTTCGAGCCTTTGTATACTACTATCATCGTAGGGTGAGTTTCACATCACCAGAGGGCGGAGAGTTTCAATACAAGGGTGAATGAGATGTCCAGGCGAGCCGAGCTGGACCCAAGCATCGTGGGAAAGGTGGAGTGACATCCTAGATTGAGAGCATATATCTAGAATATCATGGGATCTATTATAAGGATATCTCTCTAGTTTTTGATTGTTTCAGGGTTGTCTTCTTGGATGACGTTTCATGTCTACCTCCGGAGCGAGAGGTAGATTTCTCTATTGATCTTGTGCCAGGAGATGCACCGGTGTCCATTCCTACTTATAGGATGGCCACACATGAGTTAAAATATCTCAAGAGTCAGTTAGAGGAGTTTCAGAAAAAGGGTTACATTTGACCCAGTACTTCTCCTTAGGGTTTTCCAGTCCTTTTTATGAAGAAGGCGGACAGTTCCCTTATACTCTGTGTGGAATATTGGAAGCTGAACTATCTGGAGGTCAAGAACATATATCCCTTACCAAGGATTGATGATCTATTTGATCAAATTTGGGTAGCACGAGTGTTCTCTACAATTGACATGAGATTTAGATATCATGAGTTCTGTGTTAGACCATCTGATATACCTCTCACAGCCTTCAGGAGTAGGTATGGTCTATAAGAGTACTTGGAGATTCCATTTGGACTCACGAACTTGCTAGAAATTTTCATGGATCTAAGGAATCGTGTGTTCCACCCTTATCTAGACTCTTTTGTGGTAGTTTTGATGGACAACATATTGGTTTACTGTCACACTAGACACAACCATGATACAAATCTTGAGATCATATTGATTACAAAGAGAGAGCACCAATTATATGCTAATCACTCAATGTGACACTTTTGTAAGGACCTGATATAGTTCCTAGGTCTTATTATCTCATAGGTAGGAGTTGTGGTGGACCCAGAGAAATTGAGAGTAGTAGTGTCCTGAGAGTAGCCTAAAAACATGTTTGTGATACAGAGTTTCTTGGGGATGGCTGCTTATTACATATGCTTTATACAGGACTTCACCCACTTAGCAGCGCCGTTGATGGGTTTGAATAAGTAGGGATGAAGTTTTTTTGCATAGAAGCTTATGAGACAGCCTTTCAGGAGGTGAAGGGTAGGTTGACATCATTACCAATCTTGATACTTCAAGAGCAAGGGAAGAGATATACACTCTACTATGATGCATCAGGTATTGGGCTGGGAGTAGTGTTGATGGAGGGCGATCAAGTAGTTGTGTACGGGTCTTAGAAGTTGAGGCCACATTAGAGGAATTACCTGACACATGATCTCGAGTTTCCTGTAGTTGTTAATGCGTTACATTGTTGGAGAAATTATCTCTTAGGAGAACATTTTCTAGTGTTTATGGACTAAAAAAATACTTTAATAAATCGTTACCCAGCGTGACTTGAACATGAGATAGTGATGGAGGGTTGAATACCTTCATTCCTTCGAATTTGAGCTCACCTATGCACATGGTAATGGTAATGCAGTTGTTGATACACTGAGTAGAAAGACTCAGACACATGCAGTTCATGAGGCCAGTGGTGAGTGGCAGCTTATGGCTTTTTTCTCTGAGATGCATTTGGTGGTGCACAATAGTCGGGGGAAGATGTAACACCCTAGGTAAATAAAAAATATGAAATTCTCATATTTATCCATATTTGTGAATAAAATATTAATATGACTTTAAAGGGGATGCTATGCTCAATGGCGTACCCAACACGCAACAACGAGTTTCTTGAAAATCTTACGATGCACTCTAATAATAAAATAATATTATTTTAAATGGTAGTTAACACGTAGTCGTTGTATTGGTGGGAATGGAAAGAAATAACTAAAATATGATTATATATGTTTTTTATTGTTTTCACATTTATCCAATAAAAGATAAAGGCATAAAATACGGAAATAATTCGATTTTAGGCGTATATGCCCATGTTTTCACTAAAGGTTCACTTATCGCCTTTTGATGGAGAATCGTCATTAAATAGAGTTTTCTTCACTCTTATACATCCATTTGGACCAAATAAAACTCTTCTTAAGAATTGGGACATCAAAATTTACTTTGTGTAAATTCTTGGTATCTTTCCGATAAAGTTCATTTTTTTAATGAATAGCGTAAAATGTTGTATTTTAATTCAAAATCTATTTTTAATCTAATTTATTTATATGATTAGATTATCTTTTGAATTGGTTTTAAAGTGAAATTAGAATATATTTTTACCATTAAATCCAATAGTGGTCATTGGATTTAATTTCACTTTGAAATCAGACTTAAAATAGTGGCAATCGTTTGATACTTATTGTTTCATAAAAACACGTTATTTTCTCTGACAGCGGGAATTAATTATTAAATTAATTAATGTGACTTATATGTTTTGAATTTTGTAAAATAGACTTCATTTTTGAATTCGGAATATCATGTATAGCTTAGGGTGAATTTTTGGGATTTTTCTGAAAAACATCAATTTTTGATGAATAGTGAAAACACTAAGTGATACTTATAAAAACTGATTTTTCCATTTAAATGAAGTTTTGCCATCTTTGTGATTTAAATTTCAAAAATCCGACATACATGGTTTTCATTAAGAAGTAAAATGTGGTTCAATGGGATAAAAATAATTTTTTTGGTGAATAGTAACTTATTAAGTTTTTAATCGCGATTAGAGGTAATTAGTGTAGTTTAAGGTAAAAATAATGTTTTAATAATATTAAATGAACTTGACACATGTCCTAACCTCATTGGATGTGTCATGGCCAACCAAGACAACCCATGGGTCAACTTGAGGACCCCATGAAGCCACTTTGGTTGGAAAATGATATTAATATCTTTTTATTTAAAGTAAAAGTAAAAATGAGACAAACATGAAATGTTTTACTAAAACAATTTTTACATGGGGTTATACAAATAATATTTTTGACTATAAATATTCATTGTAAATATAAAAATATTTCCTACATCATAGTATTTTTTTATATTTTTATACATTAAATAAATTGAATTATTTATGACATCATAATGATGAAGCGATGACCTCATTATTAAACGATTTAAATAAAATGGAAAGATAATGTAATATCTAAGACCTACACATGTCCAATTGGATGAGTGGATTTAGAACCCTTATCATCTTATCCTCTAAACACATCAATGTGGGACCTCTTAAATCCGAATACCATTTTAAAATAAAGTGACTTTTCATTACCTTCCAAGAGTGCCCCTCCTCTCCTATTTTAAAAGGCCCCCACCTCTACCTCCTTAGCCACACTCCCAAAGCCCTTGGCTCGGCCAAACTCTTCCCATTTTGTCTCTCCACTTCCCTCTATTACTCCTTGAAGCCTCACTTTGGGCAGAAGTCTTCCCAAGGAATCCATTGAGCTCAAACCAAAGGGAGTTACCCGATTTTAAGGTAATTTCTCCATTTGAGTCCTTTTGTTTTTATTTGCTTCTCCAATCCCCTAAACTCTTATTATTCATTTCTTTTGTAACAACTCCAGTATCATCAATATACTAGAATGTTGTTATAAGAAGGATTCGAGCTACACTTTCACACAACTACATCTAATGGTTAATGAACATATTGTTTACGTGGAGGGAGAATTTCTGCCTCCAGAAACGATGATTGTTCAACATTCTTATAACACATTAAAAGCTGGCCATTAAGATGACACTATATTTATATATGATATCTAATATGTTTATGTTTTACTTAAGCTTCTGTATTTTTCATTTATGGCATACCTTTATGGTTTCCATTATGGGTAAACGCGATATCTTCATTTAAGGAAGTGCGGACTACCTCCCCCTCAAAGTGATTTGATTCGTTAATACCATATGTGGTACGTATAAATGATATTTTTAATGATATTATATATGATACCATACTGGAATTAAAATACTATTTTGTATCATTATGTTTTAATTCCATTAAATATGAAATCGAAATGGAAGTAGCGTTCATGCGTACGTACGGCTTACCGTCTCCATGAACAGTACATTTCATTTCTTATCTCAAAATGATATGTAATATTATAAGTACATATATATAATGGATATATATGTAATATATTAAATCTAAATTATGGATATAAATCTGGAATTATAACATATATATATCTCTCTCATTTTGTTTTAATTCCATTAATATGACAAAAAATGAAAGTAGCGTTCATGCGTACGTACGGCCTACCGTCTCCATGAACGGTGCTTTTCGTTTCTTATCTCAAAATGATATGGAATAGTATGAAATGAATATTTACCGGATATATATGACATTTTAATCATTAATACTATTCTGGTAATTAGTTACTTATAACTACATGGGCAACCTTTTTTCAAACAGGTTCATTTTTGACTCATGTACCAAACATCGGCAAGAACGTATTATATGAACTAACATTATTAAACAATTATTATAACATTATAATATGTGATATGAACTGAATAATAATATCTAAAGTAGGTACTTAGGCAATTATTAATTGACCAAAGTTTATTATTCAGGAATATAAAGAAACGAACAAGACAAGTTGGACTTGAGGTAAGGGATCATACTCCTCTCTTTCTTTTTAAGTACACTCTTTTATGTCATTCCTTCTAAGCTCATATTTATTGTTATTGGGATGTTATTTTATATTACTCTTACTGTAATTTTTATGTTCATATGATAGGAGACCCTATTCTCTCTCATCAATCCATTTTGGAAGTTTTGAGTGGCGCTGTTAGGCTGCCGAATTTTCGTAAGAGATCCAACCTATCTCTTTCTCTTTAAGTACACTCCTTTATGTCACTTCTTTTAAGCTCCTCTTTGTTATGATGGGGGATGTTCTTTTATATTTATCTTGCTGTACATTTTATTATAATGTGATGATATACCCTATTTGATCTCATCAATCCATTTTTGGATGTTTTATGTGGTGGTGTTAGGCTGCTGAGTTTTCATAAGGGATTTTTCATCTCACCTTTATTCTCATGAGATTTATGCTACATTTGCCAAAATTTCCATTGAGTGGTGTATTTACTGCCAATTATTCTACTCTTTGTGTAATATAATTTCGTTTATGAGTATTTACATAAATGATTTATTGTCCATCTTTCATGGGGTGTATGTTTTGAAAGATACCCAAGTCGGTAAGGGAACCTTTCACCCTCCTTTTTTTTAAAAGACTTCTTTTGTTGGGTCTTTTTATTTACATATTGTTATGTTGGGATATGTTCTCATATATCCTTATTGATGTAAATTTTATGTCCATGTGATGATATACACTTTTTATCTCTCATCAACTCATTTTGATGTGACGCCATTAGGCTGTCAAGGGAACTTCTTAACCCAATTTCGATTTCTTTGGGTTCAACATGTAGTTATTGAATATGTCATCCTTTGAATATGTGTGAATTACCTTTTATTATTTTACACTTAACATCCACTTATATTTTGTTTATTAGTTTTTCACACATAATTATGTAATTGATTTATCCTTAAAATAAGGATACCGTCTTTGTATGGGACTTCGTCTCAATCTCCTTTCATTGAGGCATATTTTATTTTATACACAACTTTCTTTTATACAGTGTATAAACCCCTTTGACTTTTACGTTTATTCAAAAGGAATATTTTTTATACGAAGTGTTTACTAAATGACAAAAGGGAATGTTTTTGTCATACGTATGCGGTGACAACGACTTCTCCGTCATCGTGACCGTTATTTGAGTTTCAGCTTCCTCTACAAGCCATAACTTCTTTTTAAAAGAAAAATAAATACCATGTTTTACTTTTCTTTTATTTTGGTATCGAAAATGGTTTTCATAATGTTTTTATATCAATGGGTTATATTGATATCTTATGATTGAAAGGTGGAAATGTTATGTTTCCTTTATACATGTTTTATGTGATACGATTATATTGAGGTTCTTGGGCATTATTATGAAGACGGGTGGTTCCTTGATAAACTAAGGGCGGGTGAGCCCGATATAGCTCTCCAATGAATTGGGTAATGTGAAGGAGTGAAATGTTAAGGTTTCTCCGAAGAGATTTAGGGAATATACTATGATGGGTATTCCAAACGTAACCAAGAGGGTTACTCCCTACGTAAGAATGTTATGAATGCCTCAAGTTACTTTTATGTCTTATGACTTATATGATTTATTCATGATTTTATGAGGTATGTTAAAGTGCCTATGTTTTAGGGGTAAAGTATGATTTCATTCTTATATATATATGAAATCATGTTTCCTTTCCATATTTTTATAACCCTTACTGAGCTTTTTATTCTCATTCCATGTTTTTGAAATGTTTTTCACAGGTCAAGGGAAAGGTACATGATGGGATGATAGTGTCAAGGATGTGTCATGAAAGAATCCATATTTTATTTTTAACATGTTTTCATTGATGGGAAGAATGAATACTGTCTTTTATGTAACCACTTTTTTTAAATGTGGAATGTAATGCATGTTTCATGATCTAATTCTCTAAAACACTAAACCTGAAAATATCCTCAATGTGTAATCTTGTAATAACTCAAGAGTAAGTAAGGTTTAGGGCTGGGGCCTTATAGTTGGTATCAAAGGTCGGTTTAGATAACATTAGAGGTTAGGGTATTCTTTTAGCATAATTGACATTACCATAATGGTTAGGATTTCAGAAAGAGTCCTAGTTTTAGATAAAGTGAATGAGTAAGTGTATCTTAGTGTTTACCTTACTCATTAGTACATGATGGTTTTGTTGATATACTCACTCTGACATTTCTGTTTTTAGTGAATGGATGGATCTAGCAGGTACCAAAGAGACAACAGGTTTGATGGAAACTGTGGTGGTTCTCTGATTAAGATATTAGATAAAATGGAGGATTCAATGAGGAGACTCGTGGTTATTCTAAACCAACTATCAATGAGTCATGATCTACCACTTGAACCTTGGTGTGATCTTTAATGCATCATGTACGAGATGACCAATCCATGTGGAAGTTCAGGTAATAATTATAAAGGTAACCATTAGAGTTTATATGATGCTTACTTTTGAGGTAATTATGGGTTATTATATGATATGATGGAAAATGAAAGGCATGAGATAAACTTGTGGTTAAAATAGGTTATGATCATTTTTGATGATTTTATCTCTTTTTGGGGAATGATTTAAGAATTATATAGTTTTGGAAAAAGGACAACACGCAGACCGTGTGACTACCCATCGCATCGGACAAAGCTGCAGGAATCGAACCCACAACCAAAGTGCGACTGGAATTTATCGCCTACCACTAGACTACGTGAAGTCCCTGTTTAGTTTGACCGATTATTTTTAGTTATATGATTTTATGAATTAAGATTAAGTTTATTTTTGGTTATTTATGAAAATGATTATCCTGTCATGGAGGATATATGATTAGGTTAATTACTTTTCAATACGAGACTTTAGGAGCAACTGATATTGTTTGGAGATAAATGTTACGATTTAACATGGAAGACTATGTGACTAAATCCTTAAAATACTTGGGTTTCAATCTTATATTGGTTTACTTTGAAGAATTTTATGGACAAATTGTTTATTGGATGGTCCTCGTTGAACATTGGGTTTTGTTGGACAAATTTTGAGATTAAGAATAGATTTTATTTTTATAAAGTGTTATCCTTTTTTGGATTATCTGACCTTGTACTAACCTTTCTAGTTTTGGTTTTGGTTAAAGCCTAAAGACATGGGATGTATATAGTTCTCTTTTGGTGGATTAGGTGATTCTCTAGAATATGATTATAGTACTCTTAATGCGAACAAGTCTCCCTAAATACTCGTCTTTTGGGAAAAAATATGAGTTTGATTAAGGAATCTTGTAAAAGTTGAAAGTCAACATGATAAGTGATTATGTTTTCCTTATGAATAAATTCCACAATAAAAAGTAAATTAAAACAAAAATGTTGTCTATTAACTTTTCCTACTGGGGAAACCAACACCATTTAACCCATCACATGTTTGTGATTTTCTTATTGTTAACTTTCTCCTAAACATGTTTTTTATCACTCTCCATCAGAACATGACCCTATGTTTTCTCCTCCATGTCCATGTTTTTCTAAATGGACTCCTAGTATGGTTTAACTCGGGTGACCTATGTACTTATCATTCTTTATTTTAATGTGATTGTTTTACTGACTCTTGTTCCGATGTGGGACTTTCAAGGATGTTTCCAAGCGCAATTCTAAAATTGTGAGAATGAAATTCCCAAAAGGGGGGAAAGATGTAACACCCCAGGTAAATAAAGAATATGAAATTTTCATATTTATCCATATTTTTGAATAAAATATTAATATGACTTTAAAGGGGATGCTATGCTCGATGGCGTACCCAACACGCAACAACGAGTTTCTTTGGAATCTTACGTTGCACTCTAATAATAAAATAATATTATTTTAAATGGTAGTTAACATGTAGTCGTTGTATTGGAGGGAATGGATAGAAATAACTAAAATATGATTATATATTTTTTTTAATGTTTTTACATTTATCCAATAAAAGATAAAGGCATAAAATATGAAAATAATTCGATTTTAGGCGTATATGCCATAGTTTTCACTAAAGGTTCATTTATCGCCTTTTGATGGAGAACCGTCATTAGATATAGTTTTTTCCACTCTTATACATCCATTTGGACCAAATTAAACTCTTCTTTATAATTGGGACATCAAAATTTACTTTGTGTAAATTTTTGGTATCTTTCCGATAAAGTTCATTTTTTTTAATGAATAGTGTAAAATGTTGTATTTTAATTCAAAACCTCTTTTTAATCTAATCTATTTATATTATTAGATTATATTTTGAATTGGTTTTAATGTGAAATTAGAATATATTTTTACCATTAAATCCAATAGTGGTCGTTGGAATTAATTTCACTTTGAAATCAGACTTAAACTAGTGTCAATCTTTTGATACTTATTATTTCATAAAAACACGCTATTTGTTCTGACAGCGGGAATTAATTATTAAATTAATTAATGTGACTTATATTTTTTTAATTTTATAAAATAGACTTCATTTTTTAATTCTGAATTTCATGTATAGCTTAGGGTTAATTTTTGGGATTTTTCTGAAAAACTTCAATTTTTTATGAATAGTGAAACCACTAAGTGATACTTATAAAAACTGATTTTTCCGTTTAAATGAAGTTTTTCCATATTTGTGTTTTGAATTTCAAAAATATAACATACATGGTTTTCATTAAGAAGTAAAATTTGGTTCAATGGGATAAAAATAATTTTTTGGTGAATAGTAACTTATTAAGTTTTTAATCGCGATTAGAGGTAAATAGTGTAGTTTAAGTTAAAAATAATGATTTAATAATATGAAATTAACTTGAAACATGTCCTAACCTCATTGGATGTGTCATGGCTGACCAAGACAACCCATGGGTCAACATGAGGTCCCCATGAAGCCACTTTGGTTTGAAAATGACATTAATATCTTTTTATTTAAAGTTAAAGTAAAAATGAGACAAACATGAAATGTTTTACTAAAACAATTTTTACATGGGGTTATACAAATCAGATTTTTGACTATAAATATTCATTGGAAATATAAAAATATTTCCTACATCATAGTATTTTTTTTATAATTTTTAGACATTAAATAAATTAAATTATTTATGACATCATAATGATGCAGCGAAGACCTCATCATTTAACGATTTAAATAAAATGGAAAGATAATGTAATATATAAGACCTACACATGTCCAAAACCTATTGGATGAGTGTATTTAGAACCCTTATAATCTTATCTTCGAAACACATCAATTTGGGACCTCTTAAATCCGAATACCATTTTAAAATAAAGTGACTTTTTTACCTTCCAAGAGTTCCCCTCCTCTCCTCTTATAAAAGGCCCCCACCTCTACCTCCTTACCCACACTCCCTAAGCCTTTGGCTCAGACAACCTCTTCCCATTTTGTCTGTCCGCTTCCCTCTATTACTCCTTGAAGCCTCACTTTGGGCATAAGTCTTTCCAAGGAATCCTTTGAGCTCAAACCAAAGGGAGTTACCTGATTTTAAGGTAATGTCTTCACTTGAGTCCTTTTGTTTTATTTTGCTTCTCCAACCCCCTAAACTCTTTTTATTCATTTCTTTTGTAACAACTACAGTATCATAAAATTACTAGAATGTTTTTATAAGATTTATTAGAGCTACACTTTCACACACCTACATCTAATGGTTAAAGAACATACTGTTTCCGTGGATGCCGAATATTTGCCTCCCGAAACGATGATTGTTCAACATTCTTCTAACACCTTAAAAGGTGGCCATTAAGATGACACTATATTTATATATGATATATAATATGTTTATGTTTTACTTAAGCTTCTGTATTTTTCATTTATGTCATACCATTATGGTTTCCATTATGGGTAAACATGATATCTGCATTTAAGGAAGTGCGGACTACCGCCCCCTCAAAGTGATTTGATTCGTTAATACCATATGTGGTACGTATAAATGATATTTTTAATGATATTTTATATTATACCATACTGGAATTAAAATACTATTATGTATCATTATGTTTTAATTCCATTAAATATGAAATAGAAATGGAAGTAGCGTTCATGCGTACGTACGGCTTACCGTCTCCATGAACGGTACATTTCATTTCTTATCTCAAAATGATATGTAATATTATAAGTACATATATATAATGGATATATATGTAATATATTAAATCTAAATTATGGATATAAATCTGGAATTATAACATATATATCTCTCTCATTTTGTTTTAATTCCATTAATATGACAAAAAATGAAAGTAGCGTTCATGCGTACGTATGGCCTACCATCTCCATGAACGGTGCTTTTCATTTTTTATCTCCAAATGATATGGAATAATATGAAATGATTATTTAATGGATATATATGTTATTTTAATCATTAATACTATTCTGGTAATTAGTTACTTATAACTACATGGGCAACCTTTTTTCAAACAGGTTCATTTTTGACTCATGTACCAAACATCGGCAAAAACGTCTGATATGAACTAAAATTATTAAACAATTGTTATAACATTATAATATGTGATATGAAATGAATAATAATATCTAAAGGAGGTACTTAGGCAATTATTAATTGACCAAATTTTATTATTCAGGAATATAAAGAAACGAACAAGACAAGTTGGACTTGAGGTAAGGGATCATACTCTTCTCTTTCTTTTTAAGTACACTCTTTTATGTCATTCCTTCTAATCTCATATTTATTTTTATTGGGATGTTCTTTTATATTACTATTACTGTAATTTTTATGTTAATATGATGAGAGACCCTATTCTCTCTCATCAATCCATTTTGGAAGTTTTGAGTGGCGCTGTTAGGCTGCCGAATTTTCGTAAGAGATCCAACCTCTCTCTTTCTCTTTAAGTACTCTCCTTTATGTCACTTCTTTTAAGCTCCACTTTGTTATGATGGGGGATGTTATTTTATATTCCACTTTCTGTAAATTTTATTATAATGTGATGAGATACCCTATTTGATCTCATCAATCCATTTTTGGAAGTTTTATGTGGCGCTGTTAGGCTACCGAGTTTTCGTAAGAGATTTTTCATCTCACTTTTATTCCCGTGAGATTTATGCAACATTTGCCACAATTTACATTGAGTGGTGTATTCTCTGCTCATTATTCTACACTTTGTGTAATATACTTTCGTTTATGAGTATTTACATCAATGATTTATTGTCCTTCTTTCATGGGGTGTATGTTTTGAAAGATACCCATGTCGTTAAGGGAACCTTTCTCCCTCCTTTTTTTTAAAAGACTTATTTTGTTGGGTATTTTAATTTACATATTGTTATGTTGGGATATGTTCTCATATATCCTTATTGATGTAAAGTTTTTGTCCAAGTGATGAGATACACTTTTTATCCCTCATCAACTCATTTTGATGTGACGTCGTTAGGCTGTCAAGGGAACTTCTTAACCCAATTTCGATTTCATTGGGTTCAACATGTAGTTATTGAATATGTCATCCTATGAATATGTGTGAATTACCTTTGATTATTTTACACTTAATATCCACTTATATTTTTTGTATTCGTTTGTCACACATAATTATGTAATTGATTTATCCTTAAAACAAGGATACCGTCTTTGTATGGGACTTCGTCTCAATCTCCTTTCATTGAGGCATATTTTATTTTATACACAACTTTCTTTTATATAGTGTTTAAACCCCTTTGACTTTTACATTTATTCAAAAGGAATCCATTTTATACGAAGCGTTTACTAAACGACAAAAGGGAATGTTTTTGTCGTACATATGCGGCGACAACGACTTTTCCGCCGTCATGACCGTTATTTGAGTTTCGTCTTCCTCTACAAGCCATACCTTATTTTTAAAAGAAAAATAAATACCATGTTTTACTTTAATTTTATTTTGGTGTCGAAAATGGTTTTCATAATGTTTTTATATCAATGTTTTGTATTGATATCTTGTGATTGAAAGTTGAAAATGTTATGTTTCCTTTATACATGTTTAATGTGATACAATTATGTTGAGGTTCTTAGGAATTATTATGAAGACGGGTGGTTCTGTGATAAACTAAGGGCAGGTGAGCTCGATATAGCTCTCCAATGCATTGGGTAACGCGAAGGAGTGAAACGTTAAGGTTTCTCCGAAGAGATTTAGGGAATATACTGTGATGGGTATTCCAAACGTAACCAAGAGGGTTACACCCTATGTAAGAATGTTATGAATTCCCCCAAGTTACTTTTATGTCTTATGACTTATATGATTTATTCATGATTTGATGAGGTATGTTAAAGTGCCTATGTTTTATGGGTAAAGTATGATTTCATTCTTATGTATATATGAACTCATGGTTCCTTTCCATATTTTTATAACCCTTACTGAGATTTTTATGCTCATTCCAAGTTTTTTAAATGTTTTTCACGGGTCAAGGGAAAGGTACATGATGGGATGATAGTGTCAAGGATGTGTCAAGAAATAATCCATGTTTTATTTTTAACATGTTTCCACTAATGGGATGAATGAATATTGTCTTTTATGTATCCACTTTGTTTAAATCTGGAATGTAATGCAAGTTTCATGATCTAATTCTCCAAAACTCTAAACTTGAAAAGATCCTCAATGTGTAATCTTGTAATAACTCAAGATTAAGTAAGGTTTAAGGCTGGGGCCTTATAGAAAACCTTTCTTTATTCCTTAGTTTTGACTTCTACCCTCCTGGATAGAGTGCTTATGAGACATATATCGGATTTACAAGGCCTAGTTCATTGGGAGGCAGTGGAAAGTGAGGACCATTCTCTTGGTTGGGTGATAGGAGATGATGAGGTACTATGTTTCCATGGACAAGTATTGGTTCCAGGGGCTATACATGAGGTGCTGATGTGTGAGTTTAAATATTCCACTTGGGAAATGCATCCCGGAGTTACCAATATGTACTATGACTTGAGACGTCAGTACTGGTGGATGGGTATAAAGAAATAAGTACCTGGTTTTGTTACGAGATGTTCCACATGTCAGCAGGTGAAGGTGGAGCATCAGAGTCCAACTGGACTATTACAGAAGTTACCCATTCCGGAATGGAAATGGGATGATTTCATGATGGTTTTCATGACAGGGTTACTGAGGTCACCCCGAGGCAATGATGCCATGTGGGTCGTTGTGTACAGACTTACGAAGGTACATCACTTTTGGCCGATCATGGAGACCTTCGGTGTTGAGGATCTTGTAAATATGTATATCCAAGAGATCATACATCATCATGGGGTCCCTCTTTCGATCGTTTCAAATAGGGACACCCCTTTTAAATCTCTTTTCTGGTAGAATTTTCAGAGGGCACTGGATACATAGGTGCTTCTGAGCACAACTTACCACCCTTAGACCGATGAACAATCAAAGTGTACGATACAGGTGCTTGAGGACACGTTGTGTGCATGAACCCATGAAATTTGGGTCTCTTAGCAGAAGCATATACCCCTGGGTGAGTTTTCCTATAATAATAGTATTCAGGAAACTATTGATATGGAACCTTACGAGGATTTATATGGTTTCCATGCCGTTCACCTTTGTTCTGGTTGGAGGCAGGTGGGGCAGCTTTACTGGGACCACATCTCGTGCAATAGACTATAGAGCAGGTCCATTTGGTACAAAATCAGATAGCTACTATGCAGTCTCATCAGAAATCTTATGGTGATCACCATAGATGAGCCATAGAGTTCGTGGTCGGGGATCAGGTTCTATGGTGTGTTTCACCAAGATTGGGACACAGGCAGATCAGGAGACAGGGTAAAATTTCACAGATGTATGTGGGGCTGTTTGAGATTCTGGAGAGCGTCGGGCCGGTTTCCTATCGGTTGCGTTTACCACAGAGGTATCGGGCCATGAAGTGAATCTTCCATGTATCTCAGCTGCGTAGTTAGCACTCAGACTCGTCTCAAATCTTTCAGCCTGAGGAGTTTGAGTTTTAGTTTGATGCATCCTTTGTGCAGCATATCATTCATATTGTTGATAGGAGCACAAAGGTTTTATGAGGCCAGTATGTTCTTCTCGTACGGGTGCTATAGAATCATGACCGAGTGTAAGACGAAACCTAGGAGCATGAGACAGACCTACGTGCCCAGTGGCCAGAGTTGTTCAGATATTTATCTTCCCCACCCTTAGAGGGAAATTCAGGGACGAATTGCTTTAATGGGGGATGTTTGTAAGAACCTGATTCTTGTTATTGTGTTAAAGGTTTCTTATTTTTCTTTTTTCCTTAAATATTATTTTGAAAAAAATTAAAATGGGGGAAAATCCAAAATTTTGTGGGTACACGCTGTGTACTTTTCCACACGCCATGTACTTTGGCCATGTAGGATGAGTACACAGGGCGTGTAGCCCTGTCGGTGATGAATGGTGTAAAAACTAAATACATGTCGTGTAGTGGGTATTTACACGTCATGTAGTCAGTCGGAAGGTTAATAGTAAGGAGGTAAAGGCAACTGTCAGCTGAGCGACAGTACATGCTGTGTAATCATGAAAACACGTCATGTACTCATATCAACGGATGAAGAGTTTGGAGGTGAAAAGTAGACTTGATAGGAAAAGATAAATGATGAAAATTATACGCCATATACTTGAGAGTACACACCGTGTAGTTTGTTTTTTCATTTTCATAAAATGGGTAGAAGCCTGCTCTGTTTATAGAGGAAGCATAGAATTCTAGAGGAGAACAGTAGTGACAGCCGGACCATGGAGGATCTTCAGACCATATGGAGGAATCCCAATTCGGTATCCATCGATCACGTTGGGACCGCATGGTAAATCCCTCCCTTCTCCTTGAGTTGTTCTTACTAATTCCTTACTGAGGGTACGTTATTTTAGGTTTATCATGTAGTTTTATATCTCAGATCTTCATCCTTCTCATGCGGTTCAGGAGGCGTCTTTCATGTATTGCGATCAGGGTCTATCGAGGTAGGTGGTTTGATGTTTTTTTCCAACTGTGGTGTTAAAATTGTGTATCGTTGTGCTACAAACTCATTTTTGGGGGTGTCATATGTCTAATTCCTTTCCTGAAAATATATCTATAATTGTATAGATAATCTAATGACAAGTTTAAACTACTTATTGGGATCACTTCCTGGATCCAAGACTACCCCGGGGGGGCGTTCCTCTATTTATCCATTTGGCCAGGTTACCTGAGGGTATACCATAAAATTTAGCATGTTTCAAATTGCCTTGAGATGAATTTTATATAATTGATTGCTTATCTGTTGGGCTTGACCCTATAACAAGCGCCTGAGGGCAGTGTTCTATTTAGCCTGAGGGCAGTGTTCTATTTAGCCTGAGGGCACCTCCTTTCCTGCCTGTGGGCAATTGATTCTATGCCTAAGGGTGAGACATCATATGCCTAAGGGAAATTTCGGTTATGCCTGTGGGCAATTACCTGTGGGTTTTGACTGTGCTTACCTGAGGGTAAGGTTTGTATGTCTGAGAACAGTGTTATCATGAATATTCACTGTGGTGATTTTTATATGTTATAACTGTCAAGTAAAAGCACATTCTTGACATGGTTAAATTAATATTTAAATGTAAATATAACAGGTAAATTTAGTTAAATTTGAGTACTGCTTAGTTTATTACATTTATTACTGCACACTGTTGTTGCACATTTTCCCTGACAGTTGGGCACAAGCCTTTGGTGGTTGCCTACTGGGATTTATTTCTCACACCCAGTTTGGGTCATGTCTTCTTCCCAAAAAGACTATATGGTTGTTTGTGTTGATAGGGGAAAGATCCCCTACACAGGTACATGATTGTTTCATAGGAGTAAGAGAGCATGGAACCAAGCATAGGCTCGCGATGCTGTAGAGTTCCTGTTGCAATATTTTGTATCGTTTTGTTGTGCCATGTACTAGAGTTGTATTGTATTGTATTGTAGTGTATCCTGTTCTTTCTATTTTCGTAGAGTTAGTGACATGTTGCATCATTATATATATGACTTCTTGTTCCCTTTTACTCAGTTTTACTTTTCAGTTGTACATTGTTTACTGCATCTGTTGTTGCATGTTTATGATATTTATCTTTTCTGATGTGTTACACATTGAAAAATGAGGGTATAGTTTCCCCACTATCAGACCTGGTCCCTCACTTCTAGTAGGCAGCCTCTGGAATTTCGGGAAATGTGCTTGAGGTTATGGGACCAACCCGGTTCGGGGTATCCGTGGTGTGGAACCCGGATTTAGATGGCTACACCTATATTCCTTCGGCATTCTCTATCATTATTTTTTATCCATTTGAAGATATATTTTTCTCTTGTTTACAACTTATACATGCAGTTTTTAAGATCTATACCCATGTTTCCTGATCCATACCTCATTATCATTCTATGGTACACATGTTTTTAGGTGATTCCCTCCTCAATAATTCTCGATAACCAAACTCGTTTTTAGGGAACTTTACGAATTCATACAAGATTTCAAGTGATTATATCCAATTTTTTAGGCCACCATTGTCTTTATAAAAAAAGTATTTTTTATAATAATCATCCTAGATATCTTATGGTTTTATTTAAATGTTTCCCCCTTTCTATTTTGATGGCTCTATTGTATTTTCCTTAAAATCGCACAAAAATGTTTTAATGATATAATTCATAAAAACATTTTTACATGATGAAAATTTTACATGACATAATATACCATGATAAATTAATATATTCCCTTATCAATATCCATGTATATTTTAGTTCCTTTCTTTCATGGTAAATTTTATAATACACCCATTTGTTATGATTTATGACATGATTATGGTACCCAATTATTTCCCTGGGTAACCCTTATGTTAATGTATGATTGATTATTTATGATTCATTATGTAGAAAACTTATTCATGAAATGTTAATATAGGTTCACTAGGATTGTGCTCCAATGAATTGGATATTGGTGAGTCTCATGATACATTATGTGAAATGGCCTTGGTAGTTTGCCTTGTCTTGGGTTACCATGTGTGACGGTCTAGTTTTTTAGGCACGACTTGTGATACCATGTGAAATGGTATGGGCAATTACCCTTGACAGGTACTAATGTCATGTTTTATATTTCTTCAACTTTAATATGACTACATTTTTATATGAATCCATGTTTATATGTTTGAATCCATATGTACATGCTTTTTTATATCATCATGACATGCCTTCTATCCCTTGTGTTAATGCTTTGTTCTTATGGTTATTATATTATTGCGATATTTATCTCATCTATTTGTTCATATGTTACCTTGGGTAACCAATGTAGATGATTGAGCACAATATAAGTTAGCATTTTATTTTGAAAATTAAGTAAAGAAATGTTTTATTTAGTTACTTGTTTTCAGTTTTATATACCTAGTCATCCAAGACACATAAACTTAAGATCTTTGGTGTGTACTCTGATCAATAATAATTATTAAAATCATGTAATGTTACAAGTAAAATTCTAGTGGCTCTATACACATTCACTTCCTTTATTACATTTAGTAGCCTATAAATATTCAATTTCTTGTGATCCTTTGACATTGGATTTCCCCAATGTTTACATATCATTTTTTATATGTAAGAATATTTCCATACCCATATAAAATTTTTTTATATGGATTCTAAATTTATTTTAATTTTATTATTCAGTGAAATATTGAAAAATATGTATCCTTTATAAAATACAGATATTTGATAGGGAATAATATTTATTTGAAATGGGAAATTTATGGTACCGTATATGGAAATATCTAGGGGTTGGGAACTAGTTAAGGAAATCCCCTTGATGTATTATTAGTCGCATGAGATGATTTTGTTTCAAAAATTTGATGGGATTCTAGACAATATGATCAAATTCCTTGTAAAATAACTTTCCATTAATTATTTTATATACCTAGGTAACATGGGGTATAATAATAAAAAATTTCCCTTATTTAGTCTCAAATATTATTCATCCGTTAGATTTTTCATTGACATATCTCTGGATACATTTCATTTTAGATAATGAATTAAAAAAATTTCATGTTCATACAATACCATATTGATTATTCCATGTATATTTATTTTAATGGAATGTGTTTCTAGTTATTAAATTTACATATATTTTATGAACTGCCTTTTATGTATCTTGATTATATATTATGTGTTTTAAATTATTTACCAAACCATAATAATTATTCTCATTTATTGATTACTGATTATACTACAATTAATACTTAATAAAAATTTGATCTAAACCTCATTTTTTTATCCCCAAGAATCCATAAAGCATACCATGAATGAAATGAAGGGATATATAAGATAGAATAAGTTTATTATTCTTGAATGAAAAAAATATTATTTTGTAATTTGTATATTTTATTGTAAAAATATATGTTGTATGTGTCTAGTTTAACAAGAAAACTAAACCCTTTGGTCTTTTGGGATTTGAGTCTTTTTAATAGTTCCAATTTCAAGCTAGTACACAACATATCTGGGTTTTCTAGGGTCAGGTCTCTATAGTTTTTATTTGAGGAGGATTATTAGCAACCATGGGAAATTGATTTAGAAAATAATACACTATAGAACATATCATTAAGGTATACTTTGAGGATAATTATAGAATAAAATCATAGAATTTTTGTAAGGTGGATATTTTGAGGATATTCCTAGATACACATCCATGTTTGGAATCTACCAGAAGACATAGGGCTGAAATAGACTTACCTAGGGGTAACAACTTTGACAAGGTGTGTTGGGCTTGACTTAGTGTAACCATGTACATGAAAAAAACCTTATTGTTCACTATATATGACACTCCTTGGGGATACACCTAAGCTAAATCACAATTTATTTACCAACCATTATGAGGGATTTGATTAGAAAATGGAAATTTATTACCGGTGATAAACCTGAGGTGTCATAGATTGAAAATAATATATCAAAAATGTAAACATGCTAGAAATGATTATATGGATTTTTCTAATATGATAGTTAATGCTCACACTAGGGTTATTGGTTTTATAAAATTCCATTCTCTATAGGATTAAATAGAGTCCAGAGAAGGGAATATATTCAAATAAAATGAATAGAGTATTTATGTATTTTGTTTTAATTTAAAACCTTAGTGAAAAGGCTATTTAGTGATTAACCTTATTTTAAGGATTTCAATCATATTTAGTTTTTGAAATTATATATATATGGTAATAGAAAAGGAAAAAAAGCATCAAGAGTGTCAAATAATCAGGTATAGGAAGGCCAGAAGACACATACACATGACTAAAGGACAATAAGGGTTTCATTCAAACCACATACATATATAATATCTTGGTTAATATTTCATTGTTTTTAGTTGATCAATTGGATGAATAAATATTAAAGATGAACCATAATAGTAAATTTTTTCATTTATAGATTTTTTAAATCAACCATATTAGATTTATGTAATAGTTAGAGACAATTTTATATAATTTTAAATCTTTTTTAGGAATTACGATTCATTAAATGTGTATTTCTGTGCTTCAGGGGTCAAAGATAATTTTTTATACCCATTTCTTGAAGTAAGGGATTAATTAGAATTTTATCTAAGGAAAAAAAATATGAAAATGTTCATATGAAATTAAAATGTTTAATTTAATTAAATTACTTTATTGTAGTAGTAAAAAAATTATTTTCTCAACCTGAGGAAAAAGAGATAATTTTTTTACTAATACCATAATTTTTTTGAACTGTTGATTTCTAAATCATTGTAAATTTATGGCATTGAGTCCCACAACATTAAATTGGTCATTATATTGTTTGTGACAGAAATCCCCCAATCACTCTAAATAAATATATATTCTTTCCCTCTATATAAATATCATTACATACCACTAATGTTATCCTACAAAGAGGCCTAGCTATATGTTATTCCATATGACCTTGGTAATTACAATTATCTCTTTTCTAGAAGATTTCTTAAAAACCCCACTCATGGTGTGGGATTTAAAGCATAATAAATATCAAATAATCTATCTCCAAGATCCAAATTTAATTGTGATGGAATAATTTCATTAAATAGGGAGAATGTAACAAATTGAAAATCTAATATAAGAACATTGTATTCAATAACACGTACAACACAAAACCCCAAAAACATTAGGGAATATAATATCACATGACATAATAATATATTTACAATTTTAAATAAATTTAAGATATTTTATAGAATAAAATTCCCAAAACATTGAGTTTGCATGAGTCACTTGCAACGACCTGTTTCTTCAATGGATTTCATTACACACAAGACCAAGTTTTACAAAAAAATATTATATTATTAAAATAATATTATTTAATATAATATAACATTTATTAGAATATAAAATAGTAGTTTCAAATAGTATTAAATAAATTTTAGAAATATATGGTACATAAAATAATAAAATGAATTCATTTGATACAAATTAATTATAAATTAATATAAGATTTAATTGATAATAAAGGGATTTATTTTATAGAAAACTATTTTTATACTCACAAAGAAGTTTTATTTGAATATATAAAATTATTTACTATTTTTTTATTGGTATTAATGTAATATATATATATATATTCAATATTAAATAAAATATTTTTTATATTCATATAATATATTTGATAGACCTGATATAAAAACAAAACCAACATTATATATAAAAATCTTTAATTTTATTAAGGAACTTTTAACATCTTTTAATAGAGAACCAATCTATAAAACACTTTTGGAACACTAAAAGATATTATATGTAAAAATAAATATAATATTTTAAATATTGACATACTAATTATGTAAGTTTTCTTTTTTGGTATTTTTCTATGATGTTTCATTTTTTGATGAATAGTTAAAAATACTGAATTTAAATTCAAAACTTCTTTTTCAACAAATTTATTTATAAGGTGAAATTATAATTTGAATTGGTTTAAATGTTAATTTATATTTTTTTATTAATTATTACTATATAGCTCATTGGTTTCTATTTCAAATTGAAATTTGATATAAAAACATACCAAACATTCGGATGTTTTTACACTAAAACCCCTTATTGTCATACTGTCTGTGAGATTAAATATAAAATAATTTATACCAATAATATGATTGGAATTGGAAATTTTTTTTCCATATCTAGAATCTGAATGATTTAATATGTATAATTTGGTCAACATGGTTTTGTACCAAATAGATTAGCTAATGTCATTAGAATTAATTATAATAATTACGAGAAATATTCATTTCAAAAAGTACTCAACCATAAATATAAGGGCCAAAATGACATAAAAATTTGTAAAAAAGACATATTGTAGCCATATATCAACCATATAATACATTTAATAAAATTTGGACCATTATTGGATCTACTTATAAGTGAAAACATTGTTGGAATTCCCTTCTACCAATTTAAAAAAGTGTCACTCCTCCCCTACTATAAAATTTCATCCTCTATTCCCACTTCGTCACATCATAAAATCCACTATTGTTCTAAAAAAATCAAACTAAATATCTATTAAAAATCCCTAAACTCAACTTATATGTCTCACATCCCCATAAATCCATCCAAATAATCCCTTTGGTTCAAACTAAATGGAGTTAACAAAAGAAAAGGTAACACCATTCCTCAAGCTCTTTAGTTTTATTTTCCTTATCCACCCCTCCACACTAGTAATTAAATTATTATATTAAACAAAAAGTATCCTATATATTTTTATTTGATTTTATATTATTTTTTTACCCATTGGATCGATATAATGATGTAGATGCTCAATATAGAAGACGGGGGGGTGAATAGTATACATTAAAATTTATATTAGAACATTTAATGATGGTATAAAACTTTATAATGTTTAACAGTGTTAATTAATGATAATTCATAAAACCTATTACTTCTAAAAACTTGCTAAATTCTGGATATATGGTTCCAGAAATGAAACTTAAGAGATGTTTACAAGGACAAAGATTCTACCTTAAAGCATATAGAATCTTACTAATCAGGGTATACAAGTATGAGAAAGTATAGGATAGTTATAAATTATTTAATAATAATATATAGTGGAAAAAAACTAGAAACAATACATATAATAAGAATATAATCTTTTAGCCCAAATAGTAGGATATCCAAAAACAGTGGATAAAGTTCCATTGATTTATACATTCATGAAAGTCTATCTTACCCAAACCTGGGTAAGCCCTCGATAGGAATATCAGAGTCTATCCTGTTATCCCTACAAGCCCTAGAACATCAAGCTAGTCAGCACCTCTGTCTTCTTTATCAAGGAAGTCCTCAATCTATAAGGTAGTTTCCACCTCTGTCTTCCTATCCCTAGAATCCCTCAATCGTACACATAAACAATTAGAGTCGCACGAAGAAAACTAAACAAGATGTTATATATGCACAAAGCATTATATTTTCTCTCTCTAGAAATCACTTAGTAGCATGTAATCTATAGAGTTGTAGAACAGCCATCAAAAGTTATGTTGTGAGATCGTTCAAATGAGATCTTATTTATAGTAATTTTCCCAAAAATCTCCCCCTTTATAGAAAGCAGAAACATCATTACTAAAAAGAATCTCAGGACAAATAAATTTTATGCACATGAAAATAAAAACATATCTTTCTTTACATGTGGATCATAGTGAATACGACTAACTCCCCATAGGATTTGGAATCACTAAGGATTGTATTCTTGATTTCATGAATGATATTTTTCATTCTCTTGTATTCAAAAATAATCATTGATAAGAACCAACCTCTAGATGAACCCCACCATACATAGATAATTATCTTCTATACATTGAATTATTTTTAGCATTCCTGTCGGTCCTGTTGTGATTTTCAAAAGGCAATAGAGGGAATTGGAAAATAATTGGTAGCTAAACCATTAGTACTAAACAACAAAAAATATGGAGAACAGTAGAACAATTTATTATGTTTGGAAGTATTTTTACAATGAGGAAAATACAACAAAAGATCAGATTGAAATCAAATTATCACTCTTTATCAATTGTAATCATCTTATTCAAAATAGTTTTTAGCTTCTTGAGCTCTTTGTGATCTTCTTCCTCTTACATAATCAACTAATCCTGGTCTTCACATTTCTTCTATAAGGCCTGAATTTTCTCTTCCTAAGGCATAAGAATTTCTGCCTGAGCTTTCAAGAGTTTTTATTTCTTAACAAGTTTTTCATCAATCTATATTCAATGATCTCTTTCCCTTTTCCATTTCATGGCTACAGAGTTAAGCTTTCCATTTAAATCTTTGACATTCTACATCCGATTAGTCTCTTCAAGATTTAACTTTTCCTCAAAACTATTTGAAAGATTATTAATCTTCCCATCTTCATTATCAAAAACGTCCTTAAAATTATCATATAATTCATAAAAAATTCTCATTTCTTCAAAAACATTGTTTGACTAACATTTCATATTTGTGCATGATCTTTTATAAGCCTCGTAACCAATGAGGAATGACATGAAATATGACTCTAGTGCAACAAATTTATCCATCACCATGGAAAATGATTTTTACTTATATTTTATGGTATGATGAAGCATCTTACATCTTGAATCTATGCATGGAAATAACAGAATAGTATCAACCAGATTCTTCAATGACTAGAAAACAAAATCATGTCTAAGTGAAGTTGATTCTGAATTCAAAAGTTTTGATGGTGAGAACTATTTTTTTATATTCTCAGATTTCCTCTTTGATGAGGCACATACATCTTTATTTTTCACTACGGTTTAATTGGTGTGGATATGACCACCTACCTTCCCCTATTTGATCTCGGGATGATATCTTGTTCATTAGGATAATCATGATCACTATTAGATAGTTGAATAATCTGTTCTTCCTCAATGTCTTCTTTCTCTGCATCAGCAATAGATCTTTCAGATGAAAAAAATCATGATAACTACTTTCATAATCTTTTGTCTTATTCACTTATTCTTCACCCTTATCACCTGTCACGACCCATCCCAGTGGGGCCTGAGCCGCAACTCCCAAAGCCCGCCTCTAATAGGCCAGGGGCTGGTAACTAGCATCGAGTAGGCTTGCTACTAACATGGGAGGCATTGCCTATAAACCTGTACACACACACACACATCTCCAAGCCCAAAAATATGAAAAGTAAAGTTTACTAAAAGGAAAAGATGCATACATACTCTAAAACCCAACCATAGAGTACGATAGGAATGTAAAGTACAATAAAGTAAGCCCTAGGCCAAAAGTACAAGCCCACCAAAAAGAGAGTCTATAACAAAGTCCAACCAGAAAGGAAAGGTACTGGGACTGCAATCTTTAGCTGTAGGAACACACTTCTGCCCGCCTGATATCACTGAGCTCTGTCCAGTCATGGTCCACCTAGAATCATGTCAAAGGCTCGCTCGTCTGCACAAGACATGACACGTGCGGGCAAAGCCCGTGCAGGGGTGAGTATAACAATACCCAGTAGGACACCCTGAAACTACAAAGGAAATAAAACAAGGGAAAATATCACAAAGGAATGATACAGTCATCTCCACACAGTATATGTCTACAGAAAATATAACAATAATATACAGATATACTCATACACAAACTACCATCACAATACCGCCACTAGGATCTAGCTTGAAGATTCCACTAAGCACATAACAAGGAAAGGACACTCCTAGGTATGAAGAGAGAGATATGAATTACTCATTCAGAGAGAAAACACTCCAAATGTACTTGGGAACATGATGCTCAGATGAGGATCAAATGAAAAAAGCCATGGGGTGATTCTGACAACTCAGTCTGTGCTAATCCGCTAAGAAGAGGATCAATGGCCAGGTAAAGTTGGTCACGTTGATACCAAGAACGCTACCTAGGGTTCTAGAAATGAATAGATGATCCATATATATATCTTACAAAGGGGATTCCAACAACTCTATTAAGGAAGACTAAGTGAAGGTATCATACTCCCGTATATAGGAAATGATACCAAAACCTTCAGGGGAAAACCATGGGTACGAACCCTAAGATGCTAGTCCAAGTCACATAGGACAAGTGGCTGAAGCCACGAAGAAAAAGGTTACACAACATGTAATATGGTTACACGCCCTATTCCTCGACCTCAGGTACTGCCCATGTAAATGGTCCATGTCATTTGTTCAAGCCGTATAAAAACAAACTACACGAGGTGTAGAAAAAGTACAAGCCGTGTTTCTTGACCCTAGGTACTGTCCATGTAAACGGCCTATGTCATTTGGCTTGTGTGTAACACCCCGAGATTTTATGAAAAATATTCTTTTTAATTTCATTAATGTCTTGTGTTGTACGCTACACCAAAAGGAGCTTTCACAACATGTATCCTTGGCTTGCCTTTCATTACACACAATCACGGCCTTCCTTGATAGCGTGTGTAGTACGCAATACCGAGTTTCACTAAACAACGATATGCTATTAAAATATTATTAAAATTATCCGTTATGAATAGTAATAACCACTTTTTCAAATTTTGTAAATTTATTTTTCAAAATGGACTTCATTTTTGGATTCGGAATATCGAAATTAGATTAGGGTGAAATTTTGGTGATTTTCAGATAACTTTCATATTTTGATGAATAGTGAAAATTACTAAATTTTAATTAAAAAAACATTTTTAATCGAAATAATTAATAGTGATAAATTATTAATTTGAGTGTTTTAAAAGTATATTTAGAATATATTTTTACAATTTAATACAATGAAGTTCATTGGATGTAATTTCACATTTGAAACAGTTATAAACAAGTGTCAATCTTTTGATAGTTATTATCTCTTAAAAACACGCTATTTGTTTTGACGATGGGAATTAATTTTTAAATTAGTTAATGTAACTGATATTTTTTGAATTTGGTAAAATAGACATAATTTTTGAGTTCATAATATCAAATATATCTTAGGCCTAATTTTTGGTATTTTTCTGAAAGCATTCAATTTTCATGAATAGTGAAACCACTAAGTGGTAGTTAAAAAAAACTGAATTTTTCATAAAACATAATTTTACCGCTTCTGTGAGTGGAATTTCAAAAATCTGAGAGACACGATTGATGTCAGTAAATAAAATGTGGTTCAATGAGATGAAAATAATTTTTTGGTGAAAAGTAACTTTTTACATTTTTTACCACAGTTAAAAGTAAATAGGGTAATTAAGGGTAAAAATGATATTATTATTACCCTAACACATGTCCTAATTCTATTGGACAAAAGTAATTCGACCAAAACAACCTTAGGAATAAAATATGACCATTTAGGCCCACATGGATTAGATTAGGACATTTATTATTAATTTATTTAAAGAAGGGTTAAAATAGTAAAAATCAATGTTTAATAAGTAAATCATTTTTAATATAGGGTTATACATATGATAAATTCGACTATAAATATTCATTAGAAAGTTAAAAAGATTTATTATATAATGGTAATTTATTTGTAATTTTTAGACATTAAATAATTTAATTTATTTATGACACAATGATGATGTAGTAATTATCCTATTAATGAAATATAGACATAATTAATGTTATAAACACCAAAATAAATGTAATTTGAGACTATTTATGAATTCCACTAATTTTGTAGGTTAATATGACATGTTAGTATTGATTTAATTAACTTTGTTTGAACTTATCATTCTGTTATGATTTTCACAAAAATCAATTACTAAATTGTGTCAAAATTGACATAAAATAGTTTTTTAAAACAAATATTATATTATTAATTGTTATTTTATTCCTAAAAATCTAAGGTTCGGCCAAATGACTTAGATAGGATTATAAATATTAATAATTAACAACTTGGGGTTCTTTTGTCTTGTTATAGTATGTTTATTAACCTTATAGTGTAAGAACACAAGAAGACACAGTAAAAGTAAAATTATTTAACTTAATGTTAAATCTAAATGATATGGTTAAAATAGGAACCTAAGCATGTCCAAATTATATTGAATGAGAGGATTTCGACCCATCCCCACTTTATCTTAGAAATAAATCAATTTGGAGATATTTAAAACCGAATTTTACTTTATAATAAAATAATAGTTTTTGTTATTTCAAAGGTACCCCTCTCCTCCCTTATAAAAGCGCACCTCCTCCCTCTATTCCTCACACAACATTGAGCCTTCACGCTCGGAAAACCTCTGCCAAATTATCTTCTCCACTTCCCTAGAAACATACTTGAGGTTCTGGACTTCCTCAAAGACCAATTTTAGTGCCCTAAGAGGAGGTATCAAAGAGGCGCTTCAAAGAAGAGGTAATTTCCGTTACCGATTCTTTCACCTTTATTTCTTCTTCCACTTCTTCTTCTTAAGTTGTTTAATTATGAAGTAATAACATCAGTATCACTCATATACGGATATGTTATTATAAATATGAAACAACCCTATTTCACCATCTATCCATCCTATGAAAAACAAAATCACCGCGCGTGCGTACGTATGGAATACCGTCTCCACGCCGTAGTGAAATCTATTTTCCACCACCACCTTACTTGGATGGGTATAATGGTGTAAATAATAACTATATACTATTATTTTAAAGTGATATTGATAGTGAAATATTATACATACACTTCAACACAATTCCACGACCATGGGAACGATATCATCCCTCGTGCGTACGTACGCACTACCGTCTCCACGACCCAATGAGACTCATTCTCCACATTAACCATTCATGAATGATTATAAAGTATATATAATGAATAATAGTGAAATATATGACATGTTAAATCTACTGGATTTATTTATATATATATATATGTATGTCGTCTACTTACTTCCATTCAAGACAATAAGGAATGGAAAACATCGTTCATGCGTACGTACGGACTACCGTCTCCATGAACGGTGTGTTTCATTTCATTTATCTATCTATTATATATATATGTATATTGAATATATATGATATATAAATAATTTTTTATATTCTGGAAGTAAGTAAATCATGATATAAGTAATAATAATTTCAAGAACAACATGTCCAAACACCTTCGATAAATGAAACGATTTTACCCAAAACGCTTCTTTAACATGGAATTTACAAAAGAACGGGTAATATAAAGTCATAAGTAAACCATATATGATATATTAACAATAAGTATGATTCTGTAATAAAGTCAATATCATTATTTAAATCATTATACAGGAGGTTAGGACACTTACGAAGCAAATCGGACTTAAGGTAAGGAAAATATCACAATCTCATTTTTATCCGAGGTTGTTTATACTATGGTATTTACTGGGGTGTATTTTATCATCCACATCCATGTTTACTCAATATGTAATATTATTTCCATTCAACTAAAATTGTTTAAATCCTATTTTACCCTTAGGTGAGTTTTTAGTAAATGATATAAAAGGAATCTTTTGTCATTTTTCGTACGAGGTACTTTTTGACTTTTCCGACAAAAGTACGGGAAGAATGGTTTTTTTAACTTATACAGCATGAATGGATTTTTAAAACATTATTTCCAAGAAACTTCCTTTACAAGTTTTCAAGTTTATTTTTAATCAACTTCTTTTAGTTATAATTTTATGACATGTTAAGAAATGAAAAGTGTTTTTGAAGTAGAAAGGATATTTTCCTCAAGAATGGAGTTCAAGTGTTTTATCAAAATTATTTTCCATCTAAGATAATAAAGGGTTCTGTTTATATCCCTATTATTACATGGATTTTATTATGTTGTGATGGAAATATTTTGTATGAATTCCTTTATCTTATATGAATTTTTTTATAATGTCACGATGTTTAAGATTCCCATTTTTATTACATGGGTTATGCAATGATGTATGTTTTAAGATTTTGTGGCACACATATGAAAGGTATCATTATGAGATGGGTGGGACCTATATCTCCCTCCAATGCATTGGATAATGATTTTTTATCTCATGAGATAGACATGGCTGGAATGGTAGGTTATACCGGTTCAGTGAAACATGACAGAAACGAGGGTGACTCGGTTCAGAACGGGACTTTTTCCACTAAGATAGTCTTGGCAATGAGTCTTGACTAATAAGATATGATTCTCTATGATTATGTGTGTATGACACAATGTTTCATGTTTTATGTTATGATTATTGGGATTTCATTTCACTACTATGATTTATCCCATGTTATAAAATTATGCTCTCTTTTGCAGGTTATGATTTCCAAAATGTTATGTTCGTATGAATATTATGTGATTGATATTTATTTATTTTACCCTTAATGAGCATTTGAGCTCACCCTTTTATGTTTTCTTTTCCTCAGGATATAAAGAAAGGTTTTAGGTAAAAAAGGGAAGATCTATACAGGAGATGTTGAAGATCTTTCACCCCGATTAGAAGATTATATTCCGAGTTTCCAAAGACACAAGACTATTACGATCCTTGTGTGTGTGTTTGTTATGTACTAAGTATTCCGCAAAAGTAATGTAATGTCCATGTACGTCAGGATACAGGTCTCTACAGTTGGTATCAGAGGAAAGGTTTAGTCAACCTTTGAAAACTAGGATGCGAAAACGTTAGTGAGATTGCTAGAGACATTTCTAAGGTATGTCTAGGGATGTCCCTAAGGATAAGTATACGTATAAGATATAGTCCTAGAACTATGGTAACGATATTAGATTAAACCAAAGATGTTAGATATTGAAGTTACTCCCCCTTTATTATGATTTTTCCCTCTCACACTATTCTTTTTGGGTTTTAGAAAATGGCTGGAAACAAGATGATTCGTGATAATGGAGGATATGGTGGACAATGGAATGATATTCTTCATGAGCAACCAAATGAAATGGGATTTGGAAGTCTAAACATCATTATTATGCCGAATCAACAATCTCATAATATGATCAATAAATTAAAATTTGGTAAGTGTCCTGACTCGGCTAATAAGAGAAGGATGGAGTTTCATGATGATCATAGATGAAAGAAAGTTCAATTTCCCCTATGTAAATCATATGGGAAGAGGCATCAAGGAGAATGTTTCAAAAGAAATGGAAGATTCCTTGGGTGTGGAAAAGAAGGACACAAATCCAGTAAGTGCAAAGGAAAAGGTTCAGTTAACACCAGGGATGAGGATAATGGTATTGCTATGACATCAGCAATGTTTAAATGTTTTAAATGTGGAATGTACGGGCATTATGCAAACCAATGCCCTAAGGGAAAGTCTCATGAAGAGAATAAGTATGGTCGTATGGGTAGTATTTATGTGGATGATGATGAAGAGACTACAAATGATATGTGAGATGAAAGAATTGTTGAAGCTCGGTCAATGGTTTAAGAATGTAGTGGAATGATTACATGTTTATCATGTGTAATGATGTATAAGTAATCTAATGCTACTATGGAATAAAGAGACATCTATGGATTGTTACACTTTTGTCTTTCCTTGAGTTTTGAAAGTGTATGATTAATGTTACCAGTATCCATGAAAGGTTATTCAGATATTTTTGGAATGTAGATGATATGCACATAATGAAGGGATAAGGAGAAAATTAAATGTTTGATAGTATTCATGATCTCATGACTGATATAAGGAGAAGGTTATATCGTGGTTTGAGTATATAGAATTTTTGGATTTTGGTATGTGGATAGTGTTAACTTTTGACAGCATTCATGTTTTCACTAAGGTTTAATGAGTATTCATTTTTCAAGAGAATACATGATTACGGTATTCACATGATTGGAATGTGACCAACAAGATAATGGGAGATAAATGATGGTTGGTTGATGAAATTTCATGCAATAATTTTCTTTATACTATGAGATTGGACCGAAGTATTTTAGATAAGCCTAATGATTAGAATGGATTATGTTGGACATAATTTAGGATAAAACGTTTTTCAATATTATTGATGGGATGTTATAGTAATATAGCTTTAGAAAAAGGACAACCTGCAGGACGGGCGACAGCCCATCGCGTCGGACAAGGCTGTGGGAATCGAACCCACAACCGAAGTGTGACTGGCCTTTATCTCCTACCACTGGCCTACATGAAGTCCTTGTTTAGTAGAAACTAGTTTTATTATATTAAGCAGTATGATATATGAAGTATAAGTTCATTTTTGGAACCATATATGATTAACCATAAGAAGGACTTATAACTTTTGTTAACCTTTAGTTTGAAAGAGATGGAATGACCCATCATTCTATCACATGATCTGCTAAACACATCACGAATGACAAATTCAACATCATTTCTTTAAGAGATGAAGTGGAAATTGTCCAAAGAACGACAAACGGTGAGACTATACCAAAATCACGAAAGTATTTTTTCTAATTCCAATTTCATCAACTTTAGGGAAATGATCTTGAAAACAAAAAATGTTGTCTTAGTGCTCTTATATCCGATGAATCAGATGGTACCCTAGATTGTCACAAATTTATGACTATGTGATTGTTGGTTTTTCCATAGCCATGTTCTCTACCACTCTCCATCAGAACATGATGGTTATATTTTTCTTCCATATCCATATTTTCACCTATGTGGAAACCCAGTGATTAGTTTAGTTGGGTAACCGTTACTTTTCATAATTTTGTTTTTAACGATTGGTTTTGGTATTCCTTTTTACGATGTGGGTTTAGATTAAAGAATCTTTCGAATAGTAAACCATTTATAACCCCGACGAATTTCGAGGGCGAAATTCATTTTAAGGGGGGTAGAATGTAACACCGCGAGATTTTATGAAAAATATTCTTTTTAATTTCATTAATGTCTTGTATTGTACGCTACACCAAAAGGAGCTTGCACAACACGTATCCTTGGCTTGCCTTTCATTACACGCAATCGTGACCTTCCTTGATAGCGTGTGTAGTACGAAATACCGAGTTTTACTAAACAATGATATGCAAATAAAATATTATTAAAACTAGCCGTTATGAATAGTAATAACCACTTTTTCAAATTTTGTAAATTTTATTTTTCAAAATAAACTTCATTTTTGGATTCGGAATATCGAAATTATCTTAGGGTGAAATTTTGGTGATTTTCGGATAACTTTCATATTTTGATGAATAGTGAAAATTAATAAATTTTAATTAAAAACAACTTTTTTAATCGAAATAATTAATAGTGATAAATTATTAATTTGAGTGGTTTAAAAGTATATTTAGAATATATTTTTACAATTTAATACAATGTTGGTCATTGGATGTAATTTCACATTTGAAACAGTTATAAACAAGTGTCAATCTTTTGATAGTTATTATCTCTTAAAAACACGCTATTTGTTTTGACAACGGGAATTAATTTTTAAATTAGTTAATGTAACTGATATGTTTTGAATTTGGTAAAATAGACATAATTTTTGAGTTCATAATATCAAATATATCTTAGGCCTAATTTTTGGTATTTTTCTGAAAACTTCCAATTTTTAATGAATAGTGAAACCACTAAGTGGTAGTTAAAAAACTGAATTTTTCATAAAACATAATTTTACCGCTTCTGTGAGTGGAATTTCGAAAATCCGAGAGACACAGTTGATGTCAGTAAGTAAAATGTGGTTCAATGAGATGAAAATAATTTTTTTGGTGAATAGTAACTTTTTTCTTTTTTTTTCCACGGTTAAAAAAAATAGGGTAATTAAGGGTAAAAATGATATTATTATTACCCTAACACAAGTCCTAATTCTATTGGAGAAGTGTAATTCGTCCAAAAACAACCTTAGGAATAAAATATGACCATTTAGACCCACTTGGATTAGATTAGGTCATTTATTATTAATTTATTTAAAGAAGGGTTAAAATAGTTAAAATCAAAGTTTAATAAGTAAATCATTTTTAATATAGGGTTATACATAAGATAAATTCGACTATAAATATTCATTAGAAAGATAAAAAGATTTCTTACATAGTGGTATCTTATTTGTATTTTTTAGACAATAAATAATTTAATTTATTTATGACACAAAGATGATGCAGTAATTATCTTATTAATGAAATATAGACATAATTAATGTTATAAATACCAAAATAAATTTAATTTGAGACTTTTTATGAATTCCACTAATTTTCTAGGTTAATATGACATGTTAGTATTGAATTAATTAACTTTTTTCGAACTTATCATTCTGTTATGATTTTTACAAAAATTAATTACTAAATAGTGTCAAAATTGACAGAAAATATTTTTTTAAAAAACATATTTTATTATTAATTGTTATTTTATTCCTAAAAATCAAAGGTTCGGCCAAATGACTTAGATAATATTATATATATTAATAATTAACAACTTGGGGTTCGTTTGGCTTGTTATAGTAAGTTTATTAACCTTATAGTGTAAGAACACAAGAAGACACGGTAAAAGTAAAATTATTTAACTTAATGTTAAATCTAAATGATAAGGTTACAATAGGTACCTAAACTTGTCTAAATTCTATTTGGGTGAGTGGATTTCAAACCATCCCCACTTTAGCTTCGATATAAATCAATTTGGATCTATTTAAAACCGAATTTGACTTTATAATAAAATAATAGTTTTAGTTATTCCAAAGGTACCCCTCTCCTCCCTTATAAAAGGGCACCTCCTCCCTCTCTTCCTCACACAACATTGAGCCATCAAGCTCGGACAACCTCTGCCAAATTCTCTTCTCCACTTCCCTAGAAACATCCTAGAGGTTCTGGTCTTCCTCAAAGACCAATTTTAGTGCCCTAAGAGGAGGTCTCAAAGAGGCGCTTCAAAGAAGAGGTAATTTTTGTTACCGATTCTTTCACCTTTATTTCTTCTTCCACTTCTTCTTCTTAGGTTTTTTCATTATGAAGTAATAACATCAGTATCACTAATATACATATATGTTATTATATATATGAAACAACCCTGTTTCACCATCTATCCATCCTACGGAAAAAAAATCACGGCGCGTGCGAACGTACGGAATATCGTCTCCACGCCGTGGTGAAATCTATTTTCCACCACCACCTTACTTGGATGGGTATAATGGTGTAAATAATAAATATATATTATTATTTTAAAGTGATATTGATACTGAAATAGTATACATTCACTTCAACACAATTCCACGACCATGGGAACGATATCATTGCTCGTGCGTACGTACGGACTACCGTGTCCACGATACGATGAGACTCATTCTCCACATTAACCATTCATGAATGATTATAAACTATATATAATGAATAATAATGAAATATATGACATGTTAAATCTAGTGGATTTATGTATATATATATATATGTATGTCATCTACTTACATCCATTCAAGAGAATAAGGAAAGGAAAACAGCGTTCATGCGTACGTACGGACTACCGTCTCCATGAAAGGTGTGTTTCATTTCATTTATATATCTATTATATATATATATACTGTATATATTGTTGTACCTATCGTACCCCTCGTGGTTTATTTTTTATGATCACAATCACTCTCTTATTTATCTAATATTTTTTAAGTGTTTTTGGATGATAGGAATGATTTCAGGTTGCCAAGTAATTGGGCCAAGAAAGCAAGAAGCCAAAAGTGGACTGAATTTCAGTCCACAGGCCAACCGATGGAAGAGCACCGGCCAGCCGATGGAGGCCCGGACAGAAGGCATCCCTCTGTCCAGACCACCGGCCAACCGGTGTCCCACCACCGGCCAGCCGGTGGCACCCAGCAGAATAGTGTCAGCTACTGTCTCAGCACCGGCCAACTGGTGGCCTCCTCACCGGTCAGCCGGTGGTGCCTGAGCCCGAACCCTCTCCCATTTTCAAAGCACCGGCCAACCGGTGGCCTAGCACCGGTCAGCCGGTGGAGCCAGTCAAACTAGCCGTTGGGCATTGACCAGGCTTGTCCACTTGACTCCCAACGGCTCCGAAGACCTCTCCAACGGCTCCGAAGACCCCCAAAGGCCATTTGAGGGTTCCCCCTCTATAAATAAAGGACTAGGAAGCCTCGGAACACTAACCAAGCCATAAGGAATCCCACAGACACATTTTTTATCATTTGGCGAACCTTCGACGCATTCCTTCCAAGGAACCCCACTTGCTCCAACTCACTTCCACATCCAAGGAGAACCACCATAGAAGCTTGGGAGCACTCTTCATCAACTCCATCAATACTTTGGCGCCTAAGACTTCTCTACATTACGGTTTTTCATTATTTATCATTTTGAGCTTTATTTTGGCTTTGTGCCTACAAACCCCATCTCCTTCTCTCACTCTCTCTTTTGGGTTTTCACACCACCTTCAAGGTGTGAAGAGGTTAGTCAAGCCTTCCCTTTTAAAAGGCTTGAATCAAAGGTGAGCTAGCCTTCACCTATAAGAAGGCTAGTGGGTTCTTGCTCAACCATTGAAAGCAAGTGTGTTCTTGCATAACCATTAAAAGAAAGCTGTAATAGGTTCTAGACTAACCTTAAAGTCTAGTGGGTTTCTTGCTAAAACCATTAAAAATGAAGAGGTAGTAAATCTCTCAACGGTTGAGTTGGTAGCGGAGACGTAGGCTTGGGTTTAAGCCGAACTTCGTTATAAATTTTGTGTCTTGCCTATTTTTCCGCTGCACTTTTAACTTTGATTTTAAATTGTTAATTATTTTTTAAAAGGCAATTGACCCCCCCTCTTTCCATCACGTCTTCTCTTCTTCCACCCAACAATTGGTATCAGAGGAAAATTTGAGTAATACCCTAACCAGTTTAAAATTCAAGATCCATTGTGATGGCTTCAACCTCTTTCGCCCCCGAAGGATATTCTTTGGGTCGTGCTCCATTCTTTGATGGAACCGACTATAATTATTGGAAAACCCGCATGACCACTTTTCTTAGAAGTATAGGTTATCCCATTTATAAAATTGTCATGCATGGTTATTCCCTTACCTCTCCCGACGAATCCAAATGGACTCAAGCCGATATTAAAAATTTCGAGCTTGATGGCAAAGCCATGAACACTCTTCATTGCGGCCTTGATCGTAATGAATTCAATCGAGTTTCCACATGCACCTCCTCACATGAAATATGGAAACTTTTGGAGGTTACCCATGAGGGGACCAACAAAGTTAAGGATACTCGATTGGACATGTACCGTCATGATTTTGAGCCTTTTACCATGCATCCATCCGAATCTATTTCTGAAATGTTTACACGCTTTACTGACGTTTGCAATGGTAGAAAGTCTCTTGGTGCTGATGTGTCTACAGAAACGATGGTCAAGAAGATCCTTTGGATCCTACCAAGCACATGGGCACCGAATGTCACGGCAATTCAAGAAGCAAAGGACATCAAAAACATGCCGGTCGAATAGCTCATCGGATCCCTCATGACCTACGAGATCACCATGAGGAGGCAAGCTGAAAAAGAAGGCAAACCGATCAAAGTTCCAAAGAACATCACCTTCAAAGTTCAAAAAGAAGAAAGCTACTCCTCCTCATCATCTTCCTCTTCAAGCGGCGATTCAGAAATGGAGAATATTGCCCGCAAGATGCACAAATTCATGAAGAAGCACAAGAAGAAGAAATCCCGCAAGGCTCGAAAGGAAAAACACGGCGAAAAATCTGAGCCCAAGGTAACATGTTACGGGTGCGGCAAGAAAGGCCATTACAAGCCCGATTGTCCACTCAACAAGAAAAAGGCCAAGCAAAAGGAAAATAAGAAGGCATTCAAGGCCACATGGAGTGATAGCTCCTCATCCTCCTCCTCCTCCTCCTCAAGTGACAACGGTAACAAATGCCTAATGGCATTTCATGAGGTAACATCTTCCGACTCCTCATCCTCTAGTTCTTCTAATTCATTTAATCATTTGTCTTATGAGGATCTCCAATATGCGAGAGATCAATTGGAGGAAGGTTTTCACGAACTTTCTTCCAAATTTGTTGCTTTAAAAAAGAATTTCAAAAAACTCTCTTCCGAAAAGGAACAACTTCTCAAAGAAAAGGAGGAGTTGTCCCTCAAAATCCAAAACCTTCCCGATGTTGAGTTTATGGAATCAATAATCAATGATTTATTGGAATCCTTTTCCAAGTTCACCCAAGGTGAACAAAATTTAACCAAATTGCTAGGTTCCCAAAGCATATCTAGAACCACCGAAGGGCTTGGCCATTCCAAGAAAACTTCCTCTTCCCATGCTCCAACTATTTTTGTAAGGGGGAGCTCCCAATTTAAATTTTGTAACTATTGAAAAAAACCAGGGCACTTAATTTATGAGTGCGATTGCAAAAATGCCCGGTATGGAAGGCCCAAAACTATTTTCTTTAATGATTAATTTCATAGGAGAAGACCCGCCACTAGGGAAGTGTGGATTGAAAAATCCCTTTTAGTGAGTCTCACCAGACTAAAACTTGTCTCGGTTTCAAAATCCTCTCCCCGGTGATTTATTGTTTTTATTTAGGGGGAGTTAAGATCATTTAAGCCTTTTTGATTTCAATTTCAAAATTTTCAATTCAAAACTTTATTTTCAAAACATTCAATTCAAAATTCTTAATTCAAAATTTTCAATTCTTTCAATTCAAAACATTCAATTCAATTTCAAAAATTTCAATTGATTTAAAATCTCTATCTCGTTTTTCAACGTTTCCCTCAATCATGTTTTCTGCCCCGTGCTATTTTGATAATCACAAAGGGGGAGAAATTCTTGGTTGATTGGGGGAGAAATATTTCTCTCATGCTTTAAAAGATAAATTGAAAAGTAAACACTTTAAAGCATGTCTTTAATTTCATTTTTACATTGTTTGTTTTGGTGATTGTGATCATCAAAATTGGGGGAGATTGCTGTACCTCTCGTACCCCTCGTGGTTTAATTTTCATGATCACAATCACTCTCTTATTTATCTAATATTGTTTTAAGTGTTTTTGGATGATAGGCATGATTTCAGGTTGCCAAGGAATTGGGCCAAGAAAGCAAGAACCCAAAAGTGGACTGAATTTCAGTCCACCGGCCTACCGAAGGAAGAGCACCGGCCAGCCGATGGAGGCCTAGAGAGAAGGCATACCTCTGTCCAGACCACCGACCAACCGGTGTCCCACCACCGGCCAGCCGGTGGCACCCAGCAGAATAGTGTCAGCTACTGTCTCAGCACCGGACAACCGGTGGCCTCCTCACCGGTCAGCCGGTGGTGCCTGAGCCTGAGCCCTCTCCAATTTTCAAAGCATCGGCCAACCGGTGGCCTAGCACCGGTCAGCCGGTGGAGCCAGTCAAACTAGTCGTTGGGCTTTGACCAGGCTTGTCCACTTGACTCCCAACGGCTACGAAGACCTCTCCAACGGCTCCGAAGACCCCCAATGGACATTTGAGGGTTACCCCTCTATAAATACAGGACTAGGAAGCCCCGGAACACTAACCAACCCATAAGAAAGCCCACGTACACATTTTTGATCATTTGGCGAACCTCCGGCGCATTCCTTCCAAGGAACCCCACTTGCTCCAACTCACTTCCACATCCAAGGAGCACCACCATAGAAGCTTGGGAGCGCTCTTCATCAACTCCATCAATCCTTTGGCGCCCAAGACTTCTCTACATTACAGTTTTTCCTTATTTATCATTTTGAGCTTTATTTTGGGTTTGTGCCTACAAAACCCATCTCCTTCTCTCATTCTCTCTTTTGGGTTTTCACACCACCTTCAAGGTGTGAAGAGGTTAGTCAAGCCTTCCCTTTTAAAAGGCTTGAATCAAAGGTGAGCTAGCCTTCACCTGTAAGAAGGATAGTGGGTTCTTGCTCAACCATTTAAAGCAAGTGGGTTTTTGCATAACCATTAAAAGCAAGTTGTAATAGGTTCTAGACTAACCTTAAAGTCTAGTGGGTTTCTTGCTAAAACCATTAAAAAGCATGCGGTAGTAAATATCTCAATGGTTGAGTTGGGAGCGGAGACGTAGGCTTGGGTTTAAGCTGAACTCCGTTATCAATTTTGTGTCTTGCCTATTTTTCCGCTGCACTTTTAACTTTGATTTTAAATTGTTAATTATTTTTTAAAAGGCAATTCACCCCCCCCCCTCTTGCCATCACGTCTTCTCTTCTTCCACCCAACATATATATGATATATAAATCATGTTTTATATTCTGGAAGTAAGTAAATCATGATATAATTAATAATAATTTCAAGAACAACAAGTCCAAACACCTACGATAAATGAAACGATTTTAGCCAAAACGTTTCTTTAACATGGAATTTACAAAAGAACGGGTAATATAAAGTCATAAATGAACCATATATGATATCACATCAATAATTATGATTCTGTAATAAGTCAATAACATTATTTAAATCATTATACAGGAGGTTCGGACACTTTCGAAGCAAATCGGACCTAAGGTAAGGGAAATATTACAATCTCATTTTTATCCGAGGTTGTTTATACTTTAGTATTTATTGGGGTGTATTTTATCATCCACATCCATGTTTCCTCAATATGTAATATTCTTTCCATTCACCTACAATTGTTTAAATCCTATTTTACCCTTAGGTGAGTTTTTAGTAAAAGATATAAAAGCAATCTTTTGTCGTTTTTCGTATGAGGTACTTTTTTTACTTTTCCGACAAAAGTACGAGAAGAATGGTTTTTTTAACTTATAGGACATGAATGGATTTTTAAAACATTATTTCCAAGAATCTTCCTTTACAAGTTTTCAAGTTTATTTTTAATCAACTTCTTTTAGTTATAATTTTATGACATGTTAAGAAATGAAAAGTGTTTTTGACGTAGAAAGGATATTTTCCTCAAGAATGGAGTTCAAGTGTTTTATCAAAATTATTTTCCATCTAAGATAATAAAGGGTTCTGTTTCTATCCCTATTATTACATGTATTTGATTATGTTGTGATGGAAATTTTTTTTATGAATTCCTTTATCTTATATGAATTGTTTCAGGATGTCACGATGTTTAGGATTCCCATTTTTATTACATGGGTTATGCAATGATGTATGTTTTAAGATTTTGTGTCACACATATGAATTCTATCATTATGAGATGGGTGGGACCTATATCTCCCTCCAATGAATTGGGTAAAGATTTTATATCTAATGAGATAGACATGGATGGAATGGTAGGTTATACCGGTTCAGTGAAACAGGACTGAAACGAGGGTGACTCGGTTCAGAAAGGGACTTTGTCCACTTAGATAGTCTTGGAAATGAGTCTTGACTAATAAGATATGATTCTCAATGATTATGTGTGTATTCCACAATGTTTCATGTTTTATGTTATGATTATTGGGATTTCATTTCACTACTATGATTTAGCCCATGTTATGAAATTATTCTCTCTTTTGCAGTTTAATATTTCCAAAATGTTATGTTCTTATGAATATGATGTGATTGATATTTATTTTGTTTACCCTTACTGAGCATTTGAGCTCACCCTTTTATGTTTTCTTTTCCCCAGGATATAAAGAAAGGTTTTAGGTTTAAAAAGCGGAAGATCCTTATGGGAGATGTTGAAGATCTTTCACCACGATTAGAAGATTATATTCCGAGTTTCCAAAGACACTAAATTATTACGATCCTTGTGTGTGTGTTTGTTATGTACTAAGTATTCCGCAAAAGTAATGTAATGTCCATGTACGTCAGGATACGGGTCTCTACATTATGGGTTCAAAGCAACTACATGGCATGTAGAATAGGTACACGCCGTGTCCGTGCACTTGGGCTCACTCTGTGTATGCTGGCCATGTGCTCGTACAGGGTCTCTACACGTGTCTGTGTCGCCTGCCCGTGTACCAGTACATGGGGTATCCTTGTATCTAGCCGGGTCTGGCTAGGAAGGGGCATACATGGCGTGTCCTTGTCCGTGTACCATGCCCATGTCCGTGTACTCCCAGAGTACACATTATGTAATCGTGCCGATGAACACACGCCATGTAGCCTATACTACACAGCATGTAGTCATGAAATTTCAAGAATCATCATCTTCCTCCACGTGCCTCGGCTAATCCTTCGGATCATGATCCTCCCACCCGATCAACATGAAAATCCAGATTTGGGGACATACCGCCACTACGAAACCAATTCCATCGGTTTCGAGCTTTCGATCAACCCTGAAAATGCATCCCGATCAATCCGCACGAAAACGCTCGAAGAACGGGAACATCTGAACCATGTCGATTGGTCCGTCTCCATCACTGTCGCACCTTTGTTAGGTCGCACCGATGTTGAATCTTTGATTTCAGATCATTGTGCCAACAAACGAACATGCGACGGTCGATTTTCCCCAAGAACGCGAAGAACCCTCATCAAGAATGCGTTGGAATCAGGAGGGAAAAACACAACAATCAAGAGGGATGAAGCTCGATCGATGTTCGTGTCGATCTTGGTTCGTCCCTTTAGAAAGGTTGAATGAAAGCCAAAAAAACTCAAGAATCAAAATCCCACGATTTCTTCAAATATCCCATCCTCCAAGAACGATCGATCAGTAGGATAATTTGTTCGTGCATTAGTCCTCGTTCATTGTGGAAATCAAAAATGGGGAAGGAAAATCACAATCAACATCCTACCTAGATCAGCGGTGTTCGTTGGCGATGATCTGATCACTGCGTTGTCGTCACAACATTGGGAGGTTTTCTCCAGAGCCTCTAGAACCTCCAAGGGTTTTAGGGTTATGAGTTTTGTAACCCTGGACCCGGTGCAGGAATTTACTTAAAAGGAAGATATCCGTTGCAGAAATAAAATATTTTTGATAAATATTTTATTACTCTTATGTCCAAAAACTTGATTTCACCACTGACCTAGGCCGGCCAATGTTAGGCCTCGAATAAGGTAAAAACATTATTCTCAATGCAATTGTGACCTCAGAATTATTATCCGAGAACCCGTTCATGAGTTATCCCGCTTTTTTAGGAAAACTGTATGTGCATGTTATTCAATTATTAAATAAAATTCAAACATTTATTCTAGGCTCACCGGGCCACGAGAACTGCACGCCACCTTAGATCCAGGTCTCGAATTTAATTCCCATATAATATTAAGATAATACATGGGAAAAAATCCGGAACATTACATCACACCCATCTTAGAGCTTTTACCGCCCTAGAAAGCCAAAATAAATGCTACAAAAAAAGATGTGGGAACTATTCGCGAATCTGAGCCTCTCGCTCCCACGTGCTCTCCTAAAGAATCTCGTACTACCACCAAATATGTACCAAGGGAATAGCTTACCCTTGAAGGATCTTCTCCTGTTGATCCTCGATCTCCACTGGGTACTCAGCAATTTTCACTCCATCATCAATGTCCAAATCGCCCCAATCGATGACGTGTGATGGATCATTCATGTACCTCTGCAGCTGCGACACATGGATAACGTTGTGTACCTGGTCCATCTGAGGAGGTAGAGCCAAGCGATACGACACCTATAAAACTTTTCTCAGAATATTAAAAGGGCCAAAGAACCTCAAAGATAGCTTTTCGCCTCGGCCAAATCTCTGCAATCCCTGTCGAGGTGAGACCCTAAGGAACACATGGTCTCCCTCTTCGAACTCCAAGGGACTTCGTCTCCTATCGGCATATGAAATCTACCGAATATGTGAAGTCTTCATCCTCTCCTGGATGACTTTCACCTTCTCTTTAGTAGCTCTCACCATCTATGGGCCCATTAGTGATGACTCTCTTAGGTCAGTCCAGCAATGTGGCAACCTGCAGGGTCACCTGTACAGTGCCTCGAATGGTTCCATACCAATAGTGGAATGATAACTGTTGTTATAATCAAATTCCACTAGTGGTAGGTCATCCTACCAGCTACAACCGAATTCAAGTATGCATGCTCGAAGCTTATATTCCAGAACCTTGATGGTCTGCTCTGTCTATCCATCAGTATGAGGATGAAACGTTGTGCTCAAGTGTAACTGAGTCCCAAAATCTTCCTACAATACCTTCCACAATCGGGATGTGAAACAAGCATCATGATCTGAAACAATAGTGGAAGGAACTCCATGAATTTGAACTCTCTCCTGCATGTAGAGGCTTCCTAATCTCTCTACTGAACTCCGCTCCCATATAGCTAGGAAGAGGGCTGACTTGGTGTGTCGATCAACGATCACACAGATTTCATTGTGTCCCTTGGACGTACGTGGAAGAACCATCATGAAGTCCATTGATATCCCATACCACTTCCACTCTGGCACCTTAAGGGGATGATTCAAACCTGCTGGCACCTGGTTCTCAGCCTTTACTTGCTGACTTGTAAGGCACCGGAAGATGAACTCTGCCACACCCTTCTTCTTTCAAGGCCACCATAACTGACGTTGGAGGTCCTGAAACATCTTTACTATGTCTGGATGCACTTCCAATGGGGATGTATGAAACTCTCTCAAAACCTCCTCCTGCAACGTCACTGGTACTACTGTGCACCCTCTAAAAATAACAACGTGATCCCCACCTTCTAAATATCCATCAACTGCATTACCTGTGGATATCTGAGCACGTAGAGTCTCATAGCTAGCATCCTTGCGTTGTGCGTCCCTGACTCTCTGCAAGAGTGGAGGGGTAACATGTAGAGACCCGAAGCTTAACGTACATAGACATTACATAACTTTTTCGGAATAGTAAGTACATAACAAAAACACACACACAAGGACCGTAATCGTTTAGTTTCTTTGGAAACTCGGAATATAATCTTCTAATCATTGTAAATGATCTTAAACATCTCCCATAAAGATCTTCTTATTTTAAACCTAAATACTTTCTTTATATCATGGGGAAAAGAAAACATAAAAGGGTGAGCTCAAATGCTCAGTAAGGGTAACCAAAAGAAATATCAATCATGTCATATTCATGACAACATATCATTTGGAAATATTAACCTGCAAAAGAGATCATAACATCATAACAAGGGATAAATCGTAGTAGTGAAATGTAATCCCAATAATCATAACATAAAACATGAGACTTTTTGGAATACACACATAATAATAGAGAATCATATCTTATTATTCAAGACTCATTTCCAAGACTATCTTAGTGGACAAAGTACATTTCTGAACTGAGTTCACTCCTCGTTTCAGTCCCGTTTCACTGATCCGCTATAACCTACCGTTCAAGTCATGTCTATCTCATGAGATATAAAATCATTACCCAATGTATTAGAGAGAGATTTAGGTCCCACACATCTCATAATGATACCATTATTATGTGTGCCACAAAATCATAAACCATACATCATAGCATAACCCATATAAAAAAATGGGAATCTTAAACATCATGACATCATAAAACAATTCATATAAGATAAAGGAATTCATAAAAATAGTTCCATCACAAAATAATCAAATAAATTTAATAATAGGGATAAAAAAATAACCCTTTATTATCTTAGATAGAAAATAATTTTGATAAAACACTTGAACTCCATTCTTGAGGAAAATATCCTTTCTACTTCAAAAACACTTTTCCTTTTTTAATATTTCATAAAATTCTAAACTAAAAGAAGTTGATTAAAAATAAACTTGAAAACTTGTAAAGGAATATTCTTGGTAATATTGTTTTAAAAATTCATTCATGCCATATAAGTTAAAAAAACATTCTTCTCGTACATTTTTCGGAAAAGTCAAAAAGTACCTCGTACGAAAAAATGACAAAAGTATCCTTTCATATCTTTTACTAAAAACTCACCAAAGGGTAAAATTGAATATAAACTATTGTATAAGGATATTAATATTACATATTGGGGAAACATGTATGTGGATGATAAAATACACCCTAGAAAATTCCAAAGTATAAACAATCTCGGATAAAAATGAGATTGCTATATTTCCCTTACCTTAGGTCCAATTTTCTTCGTAAGTGTCCAAACCTCCTGTATAATGATTTAAATAATGTTATTTAATTATTACAGAATCTTAATTATTGTTATGATATCATATATGGTCATATTCTTAACTTATTATTAGTAATATTTCATTACAACTTGTTATTCGGGTGTTTATTACTTTTTTGTTCTTATGCGTTTTTGTTCAATAAATTCTTATTCTTATATTTAGGTTATAGATACCTCATTTAAAGAATGGTATTATTGTAATATATATCATATTAATTCATTCAATTCATTCAATTCATTTATATAATCATTATGTAATGAAGATCATTTAGAACGAATCACATCACATCGTGGGGATGGTATTCTGTGCGTACGCACGAGCGATGATATCGTTCCCATGATCGTGGAATTGTATTGGAATGTATGTATACTATTTCAGAATCAATATCACTTTATAATAGTCATATATAGTCATTATTTACACCATTATACCCATCCAAGTAAGGTGGTGGTGGAAAATAGATTACACCACGGCGTGGAGATGGTATTCCGTACGTACGCACGCGCGGTGATTTCTTTTTCTGTAGGATGGATAGATGGTGAAATAGGGTTGTTTAATACTTATAATAACATATCAGTATATTATTGATACTTATGTTATTACTTCATAATGAAACAACTAAATAAGAAGAAATGGAAGAAGAAATAAAGATGAAAGAATCGGTAACAGACATTACCTCTTGTTTGAATTGCTTCTTTGAGACCTCCTTTTAGGGCACTAAAATAGGTCTTTAAGAAGACCAAAACCTCTAGGATGTTTCTGGGGAAGTTGAGAGGAGAAATTGTCAGGGGTTTCCTGAGATTGAAGGCTCAAAGTGGTGAGAGGAAGAGAGGGAAGAGGTGCCCTTTTTATAAGGGAGGAGAGGGGCACCTTTGGAACAACTAAAAATATTATTTTATTATAAAGTCAAATTCGGTTTTTAATAGCTCGAAATTGATATATTTCAAAGATAAGTTGGGTAGAGGTCGAAATCATCTCATCCAATAGAATTTAGACAAGTTTAGGTATCAATTATAACCTTATCATTTAGATTTAACTTTAAGTTAGATAATTTATCTTTTACCGTGTCTTCTTGTTTTCTTACACTATAATGTTAATAAACATACTATATCAAGCCAAACGAACCACAAGTTGTTTATTATTAATATATATAACATTATCTAAGTCATTTGTCTGATCCTGAGATTTTTATGAATAAAATATTATTTAATAATATAATATTTGTTTTAAAAACTATTTTATGTCAACTTTGACACAATTTAGCAATTGATTTTTGTGAAAATCATAACAGAATGATTAGTTCTAACCAAGTTACTTAAATCAATAATATCATGTCATATTAACCTAGAAAATTATTATAATTCATTAAAAGTCTCAAATTACATTTATTTCGGTGTTTATAACATCAATTATGTCAATATTTCATTAATAAGATAATCACTGCATCATCATTGTGTCATAATAAATGATAATTATTTAATCCTTAAAAATTCTAAATAAATTCCTATGATGTAGATAATTGTATTAGATTTCTGGAGACTTTTCATGTTCGAAGTTTCATGAAGTTTATCACTAAATTAAAATTATTATACTTATAAGATTTAAGAAAGTGACATGTTGTCACATTCTTTGGTTTAATAATAATTAAATTATTTTCATGGAAAAAAGTCCATTAAATGAATCTAATCCAACCATTAGGTGATATTGGTCGACTTTTAGTCATCCAATAATATTTTGACATGTGTTACGGTAATTTTATAATATTATATTTACCCTTAATTACCCTATTTACCTTTAACTATGGTAAATAAAATTTACCGTAGTTACTATTCATAATTCCCAAAAATAAAAAGTATCTTATTAACATAATTTGGATCCACTTATTCTAAATATGGAATCCATTTTTCCAAATTAAGTACAAAAAAGTTTCAGAAATTAAATTAAAATTAATCCCATTGTCGAAAGAAAACGAGTTTTTCTTTAAAACATTGCAAAAGATTGAATTGATTTATCCTACGAATTCAAGGTAGAATCAATGATAATGACATAAATTATATTAAATGGTAAAAATATATTCTATTTATACTTTAAAACCATTCAATATTATAATTTAACCATATAAATTATTGCGATGAAAAAAGTTGTTTTTAATTAAAATATAGCGTGTTTTTACTATTCATCAAAATATGAAAGTTATCAAAATGATATGAAAATTTATCCAAAGTAAATTTTAATTTCATGATTCCAAAGAAGAATTTTATTTTGTCAAATTGAACTTATAAACATGTCAAAAACTAGATTTTAAGTGGGTGCGCCATCAAAAGGCGGGAAAACTACATTTTTTTTAAAATACTTATTTTACCCGAAAAATTTATTTTGTTCTTATACAATGTTTTAGAAAATGTGCAAGAGAAATAATAATGTTATAAGATTCAAAATTTAGTTAATAATATTCATAATGGCTATTTCATAATAATATTATAACAATATATCATTGTTTAGTAAAACTCGGTATTGCGTACAACACACGGTGTCGAGGAAGGTCGCGATTGCGTGTAATGCAAGCCAAGTCTGGGATGCGTGCTGTGAAATAATCATTCGTTGTTTCATATAACATAATCCAACCATATTTCATTTATACATATAATATATATATATATATATATATACTCAATGTTTCGTAGAATAAATATTATCAAAATTGTGTGTAACACGATCCAAGAAAGTGTTGCGTATACTGCAAGCTAATACGGTGTTGCGTATAGCGCAAGGTAATCATGGTGTATCATACAACACAAGACATTAATGAAATTAAAAGAATATTTTTCAAAAAATCTCATGGTGTAACATTCTACCCCCCTTAAAATGAATTTCGACCTCGAAATTCGTCTAGGTTATAAATGGTTTACTATTAGAAAGTTTCTTTAATAGAAACCCACATCATAAAAAGGAATACCAAAACCAATATTCAAAAAAAAATTATGAAACGTAATGGTTACCCAAATAAACTTATCACTGGGTTTCCACATTGGTGAAAATGTGGATATGGAAGAGAAATATAACCATCATGTTCTGATGGAGAGTGGTAGAGAACATCGCTATGGAAAAGCCAACAATCACAATGCCATAAATTTGTGACAATCTAAGGTACCATATGATTCATTAGATATAAGAGCACTAGGACAACATTTTTGGTTTTCAAGATCATTTCCCTAAAGTTGATGAAATTGGAATTAGAAGAAATACTTTCATGATTTTGGTATAGTCTCACCTTTGGTCGTTCTGTGGACAATTTACACATCATCTCTTAAAGAAATGAAGTTGAATTTGTCATTTGTGATGTGTTAGCAGATCATGTGATAGAATGATGAGTCCTTGCATCTATCTCAAACAAAAGGTTAGAAAAGTTATCGAAAAATACATAAGTCCATCTATAGTGAGATTAATCATATATGGTTCCAAAAATGGACTTATAATTCATATATCATACTGCTTAATATAATAAAACTAGTATATACTAAACAGGGACTTCCTGCAGGCCAGTGGAAGGAGATAAAGGCCAGTCGCACATCAGTTGTGGGTTCGATTCCCACACCCTTGTCCAACGTGATGGGCTGTCGCCCGTCCTGTAGGTTGTCCCTTTTCTAAAGCTATATTACTATAACATCCCATCAACAATATCAAAAAAAAGTTTTATCCTTAAACAATACTAACTTATGTCCAACATAATCCATTCCAATCTTTAGGTTTATCCATAATATTGCAGTCCACTCTTATAATATAGTGAAAACGATTACAAGAGATTTAATACCATCATTGGTCCCCATATATCATAAAACATGTCTTGTTGGTCACATTCCAAACATTCCAAGGCCTTAATAATATATTCTCTTGAAAAATGAATACCCATTGAACCATAGTGAAAACATGAATGCAGTTAAAAGTTAACACCTTCCACATACCAAAATCCTGAAAATTCTATATACTCAAACCATGATATCACTTAGTCCTTATATCAATCATGAGCTCATGAATACTATCAAACATATTAGATTTTCTTTATCCCTTCATTATGTGCATATCATCTGCTTTCCAAAAATATTTCAATCACTTTTCATGGTTACCAATGCCATAAAATTATTGAAAACCACAATACACCAAAACATAAATATTCCAATATTCCACGATACTATATACAACATTATTCTGGAATCCCATTACATAAACACTTAATCATTCCACCACATCATTGTCATATTCAACATCGCCAATGGTGATCGCATGTGACTTCCCTTTTTCCTTTGTCTTAAGTGGTTTCTCATGTCGATCATCACTAACCCTTGGATTAGGGCATTTATTAGCATAATGCCCCATTTCCTTGCACTTGAAGCATTGATGTGTAGGTGGTGCGTTCTCAGCAGTCTTTTCTTTATTCACATCATTAGAAACACTTTTTCCATTACTTCGACACTCAGCTGCTCGATGACCTTCTTTTCCACACTTAAAACATTTTCTAGTCCCTTTAAGACAATCTCCACCATGCATCTTTCCACACTTTAAGCATAAGGAAACATTCATCTTCTTTTCACCATTATTCTGAGATTTCTCCTTGAACTCCATCTTTCGTTTCTTGTCAAAACTATGAGATGGATAAGTAACACCAACTTCCATTTCTACCTTGATAGCACAACACATAATTTCATCATAGCTACTAAAGTCTCTTATAGATAATGCCCTTCGAAGATTTGGTTTTAAGCCACTGAAGAATCGATCAACTTTACTTTCAGGTTGGATGATAAATCCAGATTCATACCTCGCAAGCCTTGTAAAATTCGCTTCGTATATACCAACAGATTCATCATCCTTTTTCTTTAGTTCAAGAAACTCCTTCTCCATATTTGTTCGAAGAATACGAGGGAAGTACTTATTAAAAAATAAGTTTTTGAACTCGTCCTATTCCTTGGACTCAATTTTATCTCTTTGCCTCGTATTCTTGATAAGATTCCACCATTGATCAGCTTCACCTTTCAAATGATATACTACTATGATGAATTTATCATGTTCAGAACATTGAAGAACTTAAAATATCTTTTCAGTGGTACTGATCCATTGTTCAGCAACAAGTGGATCAGAAGACCCACTAAAAGAAGGTGGACGTTTCCTCATGAAGGACTCAATAGAATGTTGTTCCCTTCTCTGCTCATTTGGAAATCCAGAATGATTCATAGCTTGTGTAAGTATAGAAATAAGATTTTTCACTCCATCTCCCATAACATTTGTTTGTTCCGGAGGACAATCATTGCATTTTCCATTACATTGATCAACACGGTTCCTTCGGGTTCCATCCATCGTCTAAAACCCAAAAAGAATAGTGTGAGAGGAAAAAATCATGCTAGGGAAAACAACATAATAAAGGGGGAGTATACTCAATATCTAACATCTTAGGTTAAATTATATGATTGTTAATGTAGTTCTAGGACTGTATCCTATTCGTATACCTATCCTTAGGGATATACCTTGACATACCTTAGATATATCTCTAGGGATCTCACTAACGTTTTCGCATCCTAGTTTCCAAAGGTCGACTAAACCTTTCCTCTGATACCAACTGTAGAGAACCAAAGCTTAACGTAAATAGACATTACATTACTTTTGCAGAATACTAAGTACATAACAAAAACACAAACACAAGGACTGTAACAGTTTAGTGTCTTTGGAAACTCGGAATATAATATTCTAATCGTGGTGAAATATCTTCAACATCTCCTATAAAGATCTTCTTATTTTAAACCTAAATCCTTTCTTTATATCCTGGGGAAAAGAAAACATAAAAGGGTGAGCTCAAATGCGCAGTAAGGGTAAACAAAATAAATATCAATCACGTCATATTCATAAGAACATATCTTTTGTAAATCTTAACCTGCAAAAGAGATCATAACTTCATAACATGGGATAAATCATAGTAGTGAAATGTAATCCCAATAATCATAACATGAAACATGAAACTTTGTGTCATACACACATAATCATAGAGAATCATTTCTTATTAGTCAAGACTCATTGCCAAGATTATCTTAGTGGACAAAGTACCTTTCTGAACCATGTTCACTCCTCGTTTCAGTCATGTTTCTCTGAACCGGTATAACCTACCGTTCTAGCCATTTCTATCTCATGAGATATAAAATCATTACCCAATGCATTGGAGGGAGATTTAGGTCCCACCCATCTCATAATGATACCATTGTTATGTGTGCCACAAAATCATAAACTATACATCATAGCATAACCCATGTAATAAAAATCGGAATCTTAAACATAATGACATCATAAAACAATTCATATAAGATAATGGAATTCATAAAAATAATTCCATCACAACATAATCAAATAAATGTAATAATAGGGATAAAAACAGAACCCTTTATTATCTTAGATGGAAAATAATTTTGATAAAACACTTGAACTCCATTCTTGAGGAAAATATCCTTTCTACTTCAAAAACACTTTTCCTTTCTTAATATTTCAAACAATTCTAAACTAAAACAAGTTGATTAAAAATAAATTTGAAAAATTTTAAAGGAATATTCTTGGTAATATTGTTTTAAAAATCCATTCATGCCGTATAAGTAAAAAAACATTCTTCTCGTACTTTTTTCGGAAAAGTCAAAAAGTACCTCGTACGAAAAAACGACAAAAGATTCCATTCATATCTTTTACTAAAAACTCACCGAAGTGTAAAATTGAATATAAACTATTGTAGAAGGATATAAATATTACATATTGGGGAAAAATGGATGTGGATGATAAAATACACCCCAGTAAATTCCAAAGTATAAACAATCTCGGATAAAAATGAGATTGCGATATATCCCTTACCTTAGGTCCGATTTGCTTCGTAAGTGTCCAAACCTCCTGTATAATGATTTATATAATGTTATTGAATTATTCCAGATTCATAATTATTATTATGATATCATATATGGTCATATTCTAGGCTTATTATTAGTAATATTTCATTACTACATGTTATTCGGGTGTTTATTACTTTTTTATTCTTATGCGTGTTTGTCGAATAAATTATTATTCTTCTCTTTAGGTTATATATACATCATTCAAATAATGGTGTTATTGTAATATATATCATATTCATTCATTCAATTCATTTATATATTCATTATGCAAAGAATATCACGTAGAACGAATCGCATCACATCGTGGAGACGGTATTCCGTACGTACGCACGAGCGATGATATCGTTCCCATGATCGTGGAATTGTATTGGAGAGTATTTATACTATTTCAGAACCAATATAACTTTATAATAGTCATATATAGTCATTATTTACACCATTATACCCTGCCAAGTAAGGTGGTGGTGGAAAATAGATTACACTACGGCGTGGAGATGGTATTCCGTACGTACGCACACGCGGTGATTTGTTTTTCTGTAGGATGGATAGATGGTGTAATAGGGTTGTTTAATAATTATAAAAACATATCAGTATATTAGTGATACCTATGTTATTACTTCATAATGAGACAACTAATGAAGAAGAAGTGAAAGAAGAAATAAAGATTAAAGAATCGGTAACGGACATTACCTCTTCTTTGAAGTGCTTCTTTGAGACCTCCTTTTAGGGCACTAAAATAGGTCTTTTAAGAATAACAGAACCTATAGGATGTTTCTAGGGAAGTTTAGAGGAGAAATTTTCATGGTTTGGCCGAGCATGAAGGCTCAAAGTGGTGTGAGGAAGAGGGCGAGGAGGTTCCCTTTTTATAAGAGAGGAGAGGGGCACCTTTGGAACAACTAAAAATGTTATTTCATTATAAAGCCAAATTCGGTTTTTAATAGCTCCAAATTGATATATTTCGAAGATAAGGTGGGTAGGGGTCGAAATACTCTCATCCAGTAGAATTTAGACAAGTTTAGGTTTCAATTTTAACCATATCATATATATTTAACTTTAAGTTAGATAATTTAACTTTTACCATGTCTTCATGTTTTCTTACACTATAAGGTTAATAAACATACTATATCAAGACAAATGAACCACAAGTTGTTTATTATTAATATATATAACCTTATATATGTCATTTTGACGAACTTTAGATTTTTATGAATAAAATATCAATTAATAATATAATATTTGTTTTAAACACTATTTTATGTCAATTTTGACACTATTTAGTAATTGATTTTTGTGAAACTCATAACAGAATTATTAGTTCTAAAAAAGTTACTTAAATCAATAATAACATGTCATATTAACCTTGAAAATTATTGTAATTCATAAAAAGTCTCAAATTACATTTATTTGGGTATTTATAACATCAATTATGTCAATATTTCATTAATAAGATAATTACTGCATCATCATTGTGTCATACTAAATGATAATTATTTAATCCATAAAAATTATAAAAAAATTCCTATGATGTAGATAATTGTATTAGAGTTCTGTAGAGTAATCATTTTCGAAGTTTCATGAAGTGTATCACTATATTAAAATTATTATACTTATAAGATTTAAGAAAGTGACATGTTGTCCCATTCTTTGGTTTTAATAATTATTAAATTCTTTTCATGGAAAAAAGTCCATTAAATTAATCTAATACAACTCTTAGGTGATATGGGTCTACCTTTAGTCATCCAATATGATTTTTACTTGTGTTAGGATAATTTTATAATATTATATTTACCCTTAATTACCTGATTTACCTTTAACTATGGTAAATAAAATTTACCGTAGTTACTATTCATAATTCCCAAAATAAAAAGTAGCTTATTAACATAATTTGGATCCATTGATTCAAAATATGGAATCCATTTTTTCATATTCAAAACACAAAAGTTTCAGAAATTAAATTAAAATTAATCCCGTTGTCGAAAGAAAACGATTTTTTCTTTAAAACATTGCAAAAGATTGAATTTATTTATCCTACGAATTCAAGGTAGAATCAATGATAATGACATAAATTATATTAAATGGTAAAAATATATTATATTTATACTTTAAAACTATTCAATATTATAATTTAACCATATAAATTATTGCGATGAAAAAAGTTGTTTTTATTTAAAATATAGCGTGTTTTTACTATTCATCAAAATATGAAAGTTACCAAAATGATATAAAAATTTATCCAAAGTAAATTTTTATTTCATGATTCCAAAGAAGAATTTTATTTTGACATATTTAACTTATAAACATGTCAAAAACTATATTTAAAGTGGGTGCGCCATCAAAAGGCGGCAAAACTGCATTTTTTGAAAAATACTTATTTTACACGAAAAATTTATTTTGTTCTTATACCATGTTTTAGAAAATAAGAAAGACAAATAATAATGTTATAAGATTCAAAATTTAGTTAATACTATTCATAACGGCTAGTTCATAATAATATTATAATAATATATCATTGTTTAGTAAAACCCGGTATTGCGTACAACACACGCTATCGAGGAAGGTCGCGATTGCGTGTAATGCAAGCCAAGTCTGGGTTGCATGCTGTGCAAGAATACTTCATTGTTTCGAATAACATAATCCAACCATATTTCATTTATACATTGAATATATATATATATATACTCAATGTTGCGTAGAATAACTATTATCAAAATTATGTGTAACACGATCCAAGAATAGTGTTGTGTATACTACAAGCTAATACGATGTTGCGTAAAGCGCATGGTAATCTTGGTGTAGCATACAACACAAGACATTAATGAAATAAAAAGAATATTTTTCATAAAGTCTCAGGGTGTTACATAACAACCATCGACTGAAGGTAAGATCCCTCATCTCTGTCCATGAAGGATATCTATAAGGAGGCCAACTGCCTTATCGCCTCATCCAGCAACAACGAACTAGATTTCCTACTGATAGAATCTGCCACCACGTTCCCCTTACCAAGAGTATAAATGATCTCAAGGTCATAATCCTGGAAGAACTCAAGCCATCACCTCTGTCTCAGATCAGATCCTTCTATGAAAAGATATATATGAGACTCTTGTGATCTAATTAGATGGTAAAACACTCTCCCATCAGGTAGTGTCGCCTCATCTTCAATGTGAAGACCACCGCTGCCAACTCAAGATCATGGGTTGCGTAGTTCTGCTCGTGTGGCCTCAACTGACGTGAGCCATAGGAAATCACTTCTTGCCTCTTCATCAGGACACAACCAAACCCAGTTCCTGATGCATCGCAGAATACTACGTACTCGACACCCTCCTCCTGTAATCTCAAGATCAGTACGCTCGTCAAACTCTGTATCAACAGCTAGAATGCCTGCTGGAATCTCTCGTTCCACACGAAAGGCTGCAGCTTTCACATCAAAGCTATCATTGGTGATGCAATCCTAGAGAAATCAAGGATGAATCTACGATAGTAGCCTACCAACCCACGGAAAATCCGCACCTCCGTCATGCTCCGGGGTGGCTCCCATGCTAGCACTGCCACCACCTTGGCGGGGTCCACAGATACACAATTTGCTAAGATAACGTGTCCCATAATGTGGACCTCTTATATCCATAACTGACACTTCATGAGTTTCCCATACATATGGTTCTCTCAGAGTGTGTCTATAACCATCCTTGGGTGTCTTGCATGCTCCTCCTCGGGCGCAGAGTACACAAGGATATCATCAATGAAGACCACTACAAACCGGTCTAGGTAGGGCTAAAGGATCCAGTTCATGAGTCCCATGAACACTGTCGGGGCATTCGTCACACCGAAGGGCATCACCAAGTACTCATAGTGACCATAGCGACATCAGAAAGCCATATTTGGTATATCCTCATCCCGTACTCACAACTGGTGATAGCCTGATCGTAGATCAACCCTCTGATACCACTCTGTCACAACCCGTCCCAGTGGTGCCCGATCCGCAACTCCCCAAGCCTGCCTCTAATAGGCCAAGGTCAGGTGACTAGAATAGAGTAGGAATGCTACTAACATGGGAGGAATTTCCTATAAACCGTTACAGATGCACACACATCTCTAAGCCTGCAAAGATGAAAAGTAATAACTACTAAAAGGAAAAGATGCATGCATACACTAAAACCCAACCATAGAGTACGAAAGGAAAGTAAAGTACAAGATAGTAAGCACTAGGCCAAAAGTAGAAGCCCACCAAAAAGAGAGTTTGTAACAAAGTCCAAAAAGTAAGGAAAGGTATTGGTACTGCAATCTGTAGCCGTGAGAACACACCTCGGCATGCCTGATCTCACTATGTTCCGTTTGGTCTTGCTCCACCTATAATCCTATCAAAGGCTCGCTCGTCTGCACAAGACACGACACGTGCGGGCAAAGCCCAAGAAGGGGTGATTATAACAACACCCAGTAGGACACCCCGAAACAACAATGAAAATACCACAAGGTAAAATACCACAAAGGAAACATACAATCAGCTCCACACAATATATGGCTATAGAACATATAACAAAAATATCTAGATATACTCATACACAAATGACCATCGCAACACTACCACTAGGATCCAGCTCGAAGATTCCACTAAGCACATAACAGGGAGAGCACACTCCTAGGTCTGAAGAGAATGATACGAAGTACTCATTCTGAGAGAACACACTCCCCATGTACTTGGGTACATGACGCTCAGATGAGGATCACAACCAAAAATCCATGGGGTGATTCTGACAACTCAGTCTGAGCTAATCCACTAAGCAGATGATTGACGCCCAAGTAAAGATGGTCATGTTGATAAGAAGAATTCTACCTAGGGTTCTAGGAATGAATAGAGGATCCATCTCTACATATTATATGTGGGATTCCAACAACTCTATTTAGGAAGTCCTACTGAAGGTATCATACTCCCGTATATAAGAAATGATACCAAAACGTTCAGGGGAAAAACCATGGGTATGAACCCTAAGAAGATAGTCCAAGTCAGAGAGTAAAAGTGGCTCAAGCCACGGAGAAAAGGTTACACGGTGTGTAATATGTTTACAGGTCATGCTCCTAGACACCGGGTACTACCCATGTCATTCGTTCAAGATGTATAAAACCAAACTACATGTCGTGTAGAAAAGGTACACATCATGTTCCTTGACCCCGGGTACTGCCTGTGTAAATGGCCTGTGTCATTTGACTTGTTGGGTAGAAAGAAACTACACAGCTTGTAGAAGAGTTACACACCATGTCTGAGTACCTAGTCCGCTCCCTGTACACTGGACATGTTCCAGTACACGGTCTCGGCCCGTATCAGTGTTGCCTGCTCGTGTACCAGTACACGGGGTATCCCGGGTATCTGGCCGGGTATGGCCGGGTAGGGGCATACATGGTGTGTCCTTGGCCGTGTACCCTTCCAGTGTCCATGTAATCTTGGAGTCCACGTTATGTATTCCTTCAAACGAACACACGCCGTGTATCACATACTACACGACGTGTAGTCAGGAAATATCCAGAATCTTCATCTTCCTCCGCACGCCTCTGCTAATCTTCTGGATCATGATCCAACCACCCGATCATCACGAAACTCTGGATTTGGGTTCTTCCTGTCCCTATGAAACCCATTCCATCGGTTTCAAGCTTCCATTATACCCTGAAAACACATCCCGATAAATCCACATTAAAACAATCATAGAACGGGAACTTCTGAACCACGTCGATTTGTCTGTCGCCATTGCTTTCGCACCTTTGTTAGGTCGCCCTGATGTTGAATCTTCTTTTTCAGTTCATTGCGCCAATGAAAAAATGAGAAACGATTGATTTTCTTGAAGAATGAGAAGAACACGCACGAAGAACGTGTTGGAATCGGGAGAGAAAAACACAAAAATCGAGAGGGACGAACCTCAATAGATGTTCGTGTCGATCTTGGTTCGTCACAGTCAGAAAGTTTGAATGAAAGCCAAAACAACTCAAGAATCAAAATCCCATGATTTTCACAAATATCCCATCCCACAAGAACGATCAATCAGCGGGCTAATATTTTCGTGGATTAGACCGCGTTCGTCATGGAAATCAAAAACAGGGATGGAAAACCACAAACAACATCCTACCTAGATCTGCAGCGTTCGTAGGCGATGATCCTGTTGTCGCGTCGTCGTCACCGCATCGAGAGGTTTTCTCCAGAGCCTCTAGAGATGACATGGGTTTTAGGGTTATGAGGTTTGTAACCCTGGACACCGCGCAAGACTTTACTTAAAAGGAATATATACGCTGCAGAAATAAAATATTTTTGTTAAATATGTTATTACTCTTATATCCAAAAACTATATTTCCCCACCGACCTGGGCCGGCTAATGTTAGGCCTCGCTTAAGGTAAAAACGTTGTTCTAAATGAAATGGTGCCATAAAATTTCTGATCCGACCACCCGTTCAGGAGTTTTCACACTTTTTCATGAATACCGCATACAGGCGTTATTCAATTATTAAATTAAATTCAAACATTTGCTCCGGGATCACCTGGCTTCAGAACTGCGTGCTGCCTCTGAACCTGGTCTGGAATTTAATTCCCATATAATATTAATATAATACATGGAAAAAAATCTTGGACACTACATCACCTTTTCCCTATGTGGATATTTTTGAGGATTCACCTTTCAAAGACAATATTGATAATTTCATAGATGTACTTTACTTCTGAAGATACTCTTCAACTTTTTTTATAAGATCATCAGATTCATTCCCTTCTTATTCCACCTCTTCTTTTTCTTCTATTTCCTCTTCCACTTCCTGAGAAATTTCTTCTTCTTGGAGTGATTCTGGAACCATGAGTTTCTTCCCCATAGATTCAGGTAATGGTTCTGTCAAAAAAGATGTTAGTACCATAATTTATTCAGAGGCTCTTTCAGTAGCCTTGAGAAAGGATTGAATGACTTCTGCTTCTGAATTTTTTTTTCCTTTGCTTCTTTTTATTTTGTCCCTTTTCAATATTCTCAGTAGCCTTTTCTTCACTGCTTTTGCATCATCAAGGTCCAAACCAAACTGAGGGCCCCTTCCTTCTAGTTCATCTTATCTTATCTCCACTACTACACATCTTCCTCATGATATGATTTTTTCTTCATTGGATTTGGAGGTGCTGACTGAGATTGATTGGCCATAGGGGTTTTCGATTTCTCTTCTGGATCCTTAGGATTTCACATCCTTCTACCTTCCTTATAGGACTCATCCACTTCTTTCTTCTTTGAGAAATCTTCCAACTCGTCCTTAGAAATTTCATAGAAGTTTCTGGATTCATTGGAAAACCGAATCTTCATTCTCCTTAAGGTGTCATCAATCAGCAACATGAATTTTTAATTTATCGTATTGGAAATACATGTGATTTTTAATGACTGAAGGAAAATAATAATGAACATTCATTGAATGGACAGATATACAATAATTTGTGACCTTAGATTTCCATTATTGATATTTTCAATGGTTAACAAGATATATCTAACCATGTTTATCTTCCTTAGACTAACCAAGAAATCCAAAATATAAATGTCACTCTTATTCAAGGTATCTTTATCCCCTTTCCTCAGAATTATAAATCCTTGAACCCATAATTTGTGAATATGGAAATTTGTTGAAAGATGAATGATCTTTGGTGTTACATCCTAGATCTGGGTTCCAATCCACGGGTGCCCCAAAACCGGTTGGTCACATGACCTCAAGCACATTTTCCCAAATTCCAAAGGCTTTCAACTAGCAGCGAGGGCCCAGGTCTGATAGTGGGGAAACTATGACCTCATTTTTCAAAGTCTACCGAAGAGGAATACATGAATAATGTACAACAACCGTGGAAGAGGTAAAACATACATAACTGAAGTGAAAAAAAACAGTAAAAGAGAACCAGTAGTTATATAGATTATGATGCACCATGTCTCTAGATCTACAAATATATCAAGAACATTTTATACAAAAATAAAATATACTGGAAAGTACTGGTTCAGCAAACAAAGAAAACAGTGCAACAGAAACTCAACAGCATCGCAATCCTAAGCTCGTTCCCATGCTCTCCTACTCCTCTGAAACAATCAGGTACCTGTATAAGGACCCTTGCCCTTATCCACACCTACAAAAATATAGTATGTTTGGGCTGAATATATAACCCGAACAGGGTGTGAGAAATGAATCTCAGCAGGCACCCACCAAAGGCACGTGCCCAACTGTCAGTGTAAATGTGCAACAACAGTGTTTAGTAGTAAATGCAATAACTCAATCAGTTCTCAAAATTAACTAATTGTACCAGTTATATTACCATTTTTAATATTCATTTAATCATTAAATATCAGGAAATCATCATAGTAAATATTCTAAGTAAAAAGTTTGTATCCTCAGGAACATAAACCCTTACCCTCAGGTAAAGAAAATCCAAACCCACAGGAATCTTCCAACCGGAATATCAAATAATACCCATAGTAGTATGAGGTGTCTCCCACATGCACAGAATATTCTGCCCACAGGCACGAAATAAGTTTCCCTTAGGCTGAATAGAGCACTACCCATAGGCTAATCACAACACTGACTTCAGGCTAAAAAATTAACTAGGCCATCGCCAACATATAAAAAAACAATTTATATACAATTCATATCAAGGTAATTTAATACATTCTAAAATCACAGTATACCCTTGGGTAACCTGGCCAAACGGCTAAACAGAGGAACACACCCAAGTGGTGGTCCAGGATCCAAGCAGTGATCCCAAACAGATGTTTTACAATTTCATTAAATTACCTATGCAATTATAGTTATTTAAAATAGACAAGTCCTCATCCAGAGGACACCCCAACATGGGTTCGATGCACATTGGGACAAAAAATGCACAGTAGTTAGAATTTAAACACAAGACCACCTACATCGATCACCCCTGATCAGTATATGTGAACGATGCTCCTCGAATCATCCAAGAACTATGTAGATATTAGATAAAATAATTCCTATTCAAACATAAATAACAACCCCTTGGGAAATAATTGGTATGAATGACTCAAGGGGAGGGGAGGTCTTGCCCATACTGTTCCAAGAAGATCGACGAAGGTGGAATCAGATTCTCGATGCTCGATCAGGTGATCTCCAAATATCTGGCCATCTCTTTCAATCCCTCCTCTGGTTCTAAGCCTTCCCTGTGAACAAGGGAGGCTACTGCACATTTTAAGTGAAAAAAAGACTACATGGCGAGTACTATTGGGTACACGATGTGTACTTTTCATTTTTTTTACTGTTCCTTCAGCAGCTTCTCACCAGCGTGGCACTATTCATCTGTCAACATGAGTACACAAAATTTATTCATGATTACACGGCATGTAATATCGGTCAGCTTCCATCGTCTTACTGTTTTCCTGCCGACTGACTACACGGCGTGTAAATACCCACTACACGGCATGTAGTCGGTTTTTACACCCATCATCATCGACCAGCCTACATGCCCTGTGTACTCCTTCCACAAAGACAAAGTACAGGTCGTCGTGAAAATTACACGGGGTGTAGTCACATATTATAGGATTTACTCTCATTTTCATTATTTTCTCAAAAACACCTAAGGAAAAGAGAAAAGTAGAAAATCGTACCTCAAGAATATGAACCCGGTTCTTAAAAACTTCCCCCCTTAATGAAATTAGTCCCCAAATTTCCCTTCCAAGTGTTGTGAAGATAAAGCTCAGAACAACTCTGGCCACTGAGCAGGTACGTCGGTCTCCCTATCCCAAGTTTGGTCCTGCACTCGGCCATGCTGCCATAACACCCATACGAGAGGAACTGACCGGCCTCATAAAACCTTCGCGATTCTATCCATGATAAGAATCAGATGCTCTTAAAAGGTTACATCTATTCGAAGATCAAACATCCTCTAGCTGAAAGATGTGAGACTGTTCTGAATGATAGTTGCGCAACTGAGAATCATGGAAGATGTCGTGAAGGGCCTGATACCTCTGTTGTAACTGCAACTGATAGGTAACCGGCTCGACTCTCTCCAAAATAGGAAATGGACCCACATACCTCAGTGAAAGTTTACCCTGTCTCTTAATCTGCTTGTGTCCCAAACTGGGTGAGACACACAAGAAAACATGATCCCCGACCATGAACTCTAAGGGTCATCTGCAGCGATCAGCATAAGATTTTTGATGAGACTGTGAAGTTTCCATCTACTTCTGAATCAACTAGACCTACTCAGAAGTCTTCTACACAAGACATGGTCCCAGTAAAGTTGCCTCACCTTCCTCTATCCAACACAAAGGTGATCAGCATAGCCTACCATATAAAGCCTTGTAAGGTTCCATCTCAATAGTTTCCTGAAAAATATTATTATATCCAAACTCTACTAGGGGTATATGCTTCTACCAGGATCCCCCAAAGTCTAGGACGCATGCATGCAGCATTTCCTCAAGCACATGTATCGTACGCTCGGACTGACCATCGGTCTATGGGTGGTAAGATGTGCTCAGAAGCACCTATGTACCCAGTTCCCTCTGAAAAATCTTCTAGAAAAGAGATGTAAAATGGGTGTTTCTTTCCGAAATGATAGAACGAGGAACCCATGAAGACGTACAACCTCTTGGATATACAGCATTCTGATATCTTCAACAGTAAAAACCTCCTTGATCGGAAAAAAGTGATCTACCTTCGTGAGTCTGTGCACAAAAACCCACACGTCATCATTGCCTCGAGGTGACCTCGACAACCCCATCACGAAGTCCATCATGACATCATCCCATTTCCACTCTGGAATGGGTAATTTTGTAACAGTCTGACTTGCCTCTAATGCTCTGCCTTCAACTGCTGACTGGTGGAACATCTCGTAACCAAACCAGCTACTTCTCTCTTCATACCCGGCCACCACTACGGACATCTCAAGTCACGTTACATCTTGGTAAATTTTGGATGAAGTCCAAGCTGATGCATGAATCTCCCACATAAACTCCTCACATATATCCCCTGAAACCCACACTCGTCCATTGAAACGCAGTACCTCATCATCACATACAGTCCACCCAGGAGGAGGGTCCTCACATGCCACGGACACTCATAGAACTAGGCCTTCTAAATCAGATAGCTCTCTTGTCCTCACACTATCTAGGAGGGTAGAATTCACATCTAAAGATGAAAGATATGTTTGCCCCAGACTGTCGTGCACCTCCAAATGCATCTCAGAGAACAAATCCATAAGCTACCACTCATCACTGGCCTCATGAACCTCCTGTGTCTGATTCTTCCTGCTCAATGCATCATCAACATTATTACCCTTACTAGGTGTATATGTAAGCTCAAAATCACTGCAATGAAGGTATTCAACCCACCTTCACTAACACAGATTCAAGTCACACAAAGTAAAGATATACTTGAGTATTTTGTGTTCGGTGAAAACCATGAAATTCTCTCCCAATAGATAATGTCTCCAACAATTAAATGCATGAACAACTGCAACTAACTCAAGATCATGCGTCGGGTAATTACTCCCATGTGGCCTTAACTGCTGAGACCCATATGCAACAGCTTGATTACCCAGTATCAACACAGCTCCCAGCCCAAAACCTAATGCATCACAGTAAACTGTATAACTCTTTCCCTGCTCTGGAAGTATCAAGATTGGTGCTGATGTCAACATTCCCTTCAGCTCATGGAAGGCTATCTCGCAAGCTTCTGACCAAACAAACTTCACACCCTTCTTAGTCAAACCCATCAACGGCGCTGCTATGCAGGAGAAGTCTTGTATAAAACGCATGTAGTAACCACCCATCCCCAAGAAACTCTATATCGTAAACATGTTCTTTGGTTGTTCCCAGGAGACTACTGCACTCACCTTCCCTGGGTCTGCTGCATCTCCTACCTCTGAGATGATATGGACTAGGAAGTGAACCTGGTCCATCCTAAAGTGTCACTTTGAGAGCCTAACATTTAGATTATGCTCTCTCAGTGTACGTAGCCTGATCTCAAGATGGGTGGTATGGTCGTGTAGAGTGTGAGAGTACACCAAGATATCATCCACAAATACTAAAACAAAAGAATTCAGATAAGGATGGAACAAAAGATTCATCAGATCCATGAAAACTGCTGGTGCCTTCGTGAGTCCGGACGACATAACCAAATACTCATTTAGACCATACCTACTCCTGAAGGCTGTGAGAGGTATATTAGATGGTCTAACACGCAACTGATGATATCCAGATCTTAATTCAATCTTCGAGAACACTCATGCACCTCGAAGTTGATCAAAAAGATCATAAATCCTTGGTAAGGGATATCGGTTATTGACCTTCAACTGGTTAAACGTCCGATAATCCAGACATAGTCTGAGGGTACCATCTTCCTTCTTCACAAAAGGACCATAGAACCCCAAGGAGAAGTACTGGGTCAGATTAAACCCTTTGACTATAACTCTTATAATTGTCTCTGGAGCTCCTGTAACTCAGGTGTACCCATACTATAAAGAGGAATGGATACCGATGCCACTCCAGGCCCAATATCTATAGATAAATCCACCTCACACTCTGGAGTTATACCTAAAAAGTTATCTAGGAAGACATCCCTGAAATGATCAACTACTGGAGGGAAGACCTTCTGAGAAGTCCCCTGATCATCCAGATATAAACTCACAATCTGGGATGTGAGTCCACCCCACCCATGATGCTCTGGTCTAGCTCGACTCGCCTGAACATACACACAACTTTTTATAGAAGCACTACGCCCTCTGGTGACATGAAATGCACCCTGCAACGATAGCAGTCTACAACGGATCGAAAGGGAACCAACCAATCCATCATGAGAATGACATCATAGCTCATCATGTCCAAGAAATAGAGGTGCCAAATTAAGTGAAACCCACCAAACTCAAGGGGGCACTCCCTGCACTGACTCACACCAGCCGTTCTTGTCCCCGACGGAGTGTGTAGCGTCATAACATCAGAATAAGAAGAAACAAAAATCCCAAGGCTCTCCACAACAGGAACATATACAAATATATGTGTAGAACCCATATATAAAAGTACTAAAGATAAGACAGAAGATACTATAATAGTACCTATCACAGTAGAAGGTCTAGGATCCTACTCTTGGTGCATCCGTTGCACTGCATATGCCTGCCCAGTTTTGTGGCCCTGCGACACATCCTGGCTACCCTGAGCTGTCCCGCCCTACTGCCTCTGAGATCCTGGTGTCTAACTACAATGACCACGACCACCATCTCTTCCTACACGCCCTGACGTATTCGAGTTTCCTGACTGGTAAGAAGATACTGGTCCTACTCCCGCACACAGAGTCTGCACAGAACCCCTCTCACTAGCCACTAGTGGAAACTGCCTTCAAAAGCGTTGCAGATGACCCATCCCGCCACAAGCTCGACATTCCTCTGGGTCACGTGGATAGTGTGGTCTCTTGTGTCCCTCCATACCACAATAATAACACATGAACTGACCAACTAAAACATTCTTCTGGCTGGTACTTCTATCGTGAGAGAAGGCCATCTATCTCTTCCTCTTGCCAGTAGAAATAGTACTAGAAACTGGTGCTGAACCGCCCTAGCCCACACCACTAGATTCCCACAGACTACGCTCGGTAATCAGTGCCTAGTTCACAATTGCATGTACAGTAGGAAACCTGAAGACATTTACTAGTGCACAGATGTCATATTGATGATCATCATCAAAGCGTCTACCCTTCAACGACTCATCACCCACTAAAATGGGTGAAAAACACTAAAGCTCGGTGAAACGAGAAGAATAATCCATCACTGAAATAGCACTCTGCTGCAGATTCATGAACTCTCACACTCTATCTGACCTCAACGTCTCTGGGAAGAAGAAGTCATAGAAAGCTGTCTGAAAATCATCCCACGCCATGTCTTTGTATTTATCAGACTTGGTGGTAACATCCCACCACCCCTTGGTAGAATCACACAGCATATAAGACATGAGCATGACCCTCCGCCCTGGAGGCGTTTTAAAATTTTCAAAAATAGTCTGTAATGAATCACGCCAAGACTCCACAACCTATGGTTAGACATCCCTTAAAAACGTAGGCAGATGTTGCTGCTATAAGATATGAGTCAGCTCAGCAATAGATTTGGTAGCTAGCGGTGCTCCCTGATAGGTCTGCAGGAACTACATGAAACCTTCACGAAACTTTGCATCTGCACCTACGTCCTGTATAACGGATGGCCCTGCATCTGGCTCTGCTGGAGGATCCACTGGTAGCCCATGGCCTCCCATCTCTGTAGTATAATCTTTTCCACTCTCTTGGTGAAAAACGAGTGGTCGTCTTGGTGTCATGACTATACAAGGTCAAACACACACCTTAGATCAAGATTATCAATGACCGGAAACATGGAAACAGAGAAGGAATGTTTTCAAAATTTACAAAACATGACTACACGGTGTGTATAAAACTACACGGCATGTTATTGCAAGCCATGCACATGGGCATGAACCCCAACATAAACTGGCCGTGTAATTCCCCAAACACATGTCGTTCCTTCTAAAAAGATGGCATGTAATTGAATCCTCCTACTGTGCTCGTGTCCTACTACATGGCTAGGCCACATGGCGTACATTGAAAAATACATCGACAGCGTGTATAGAATCTACCTGGCGTGTATGGTTTAATTTTCAACAGATCGTGTCGTTCGCAACACGGTCGACAACTCGGCCAACACCACATAGTGTTACCCACACACACGACCTGTACACCACCCCGTTTCCCCAGCCACATGGCTAAGTCCACACGGTCCCCCACTGGTAAGGACTACATGGTGTGTCCCTCAGGTACACGGCTTGTTCAAGAAGAGGTAACACTAGCCCATGTTTGTTAGCTAAATGGTCGGGTCCCCAGGTCAGAATACACGGTGTGTTCCATGGTGGAAACGACATGTATGTCTCAAGCTCTCCCCCATCAATGTTGTTAGTTACACAGGCGGACTCCGAGTCAACACTACACTGTGTGTACAGATGGTACACGTCGTGTTTTTTCCAAGCCTTTTCCTACCCCGTGTCCCCTCCCACACGGTCTATGACACATGATGAGACTACACGGAGTGTACTCAGTGTACACGAGTTGTACTCAATTTTTTTTCATTTCATCCCAAACCAAAGAACACACGGCGTGTGTCCGAGGAACTACACACCATGTATCCTCGGTTTTCCAGATAGTAAGTTTCAGATACTTATCCGGATCCCAGAAAATACAAAAAAAACACCTAAGTTCCAAATTCCAATCCATGAGGGCCCATACTCCCCACGAATAAATGTTTGGCATCTTATACATGATATACACAAGTTGTCATGTCAATGATCCACCAAAATCTGGTCATTGATGGCCCATACTCCCCAAAAACCAAATTTTGGCATCCATCCTATGAACAAGTTCACACACAAAAATACCCTATCACATATAAGGTATTTATCAACGAATCTATCACAACGACATGATTTACTAGAACAACAACTATCACAACAAAATGAAATTTCTTATGCACCTACATGGCATGGAACAATGCATGGAATATGATTTCTAGCATGTTCCTAAATGATGCATGAGATGGAATACTATCATCTCATCAGGTTACAACTAAATAGAACCCGTGGATAACATATAAACAACACAATTAAAAGTCCGTCACCCAACGGTGAAAATCAGATCAATTATAAATTGTAAAATCAATAAAATTGCAACACGAGGTAAATTGGCTTTTCCCTAATCACATGTTATCTACTCCCGGGCACATCTTATTACCAAATAACATTTACATCCTATACCTGACTACGGCACCGAATAGAAAGTCAAAGAAAAAACCCCTCTTATACTACTTTGTAACGTCTCGGATCCGGGTGCCACTCCACAGGTGCCCCGAACCTAGTTGGTCACATGAACTCAAGCGCATTTCCCCAAATGCCAGAGGCTTCTAATTAGCATCGAGAGCCTAGGTCTGATAGTGGGGGAACTATGACATCATTTTTTTAATGTGTAGCGCATTGGAATACAGGAATAACAATAAACAACAGTAGAAGAAGTAAAACATACATAACTAAATTGGAAAACTACCGTAAAAGAGAACCAATAGTTATATAGATAATGATAAAACATGTATCTAGTTCTATGAAAACATCTAGAACATGTAATACAACAATAAAATACACCAGAAGGTAAAAGTACAGCAAACAAAGCAAACAGTGCAATAGATACTCAGAAGCATTTCAAGATTAAACTCGGTCCCATGCTCTCCTACTCCTCTACAACAATAAGGTACCTGTATAGGGACCCTTTCCCTTATCCACACCCGCAGAAATGTAGTCTGTTTGGGCTGAACACATGACACAGACAGGGTGTGAGAAATGAATCCTAGTAGGCACCAACCAAAGGCCCATTCCCAACTATCATTGTAAATGTGCAACAGCAGTGTCCAGTAGTAAATGCAATAACCCAAGATGCACTCAAAAGTAACTAACTGTACCATTTATATTGCCATTTTTAATATTCATTTCGTCATTCAATATCATGAAATCACCAAGTGAAGATTCAAATTAAATAGTCAGTGTCCTCACGCACATAACCCCTTACCCTTAGATAAATATAATCCCAACCCACAAGAATCTTCCCACTGGCATATCGAATAATTCCCATAAGCCTATGAGGTGTCGTCCACATGCATAGAATCTACTGCCCACATGCATGAAAGAAGTTTCCCTCAGGCTGAACAGAGTACTGCCCACAGGCTAATCACAACACATACCTCCGGATAAATAGGTAACCGAGCCATGAACAACATTTAAACAAGAAATTTATATACAATTCCTCTCAAGGTAATTTAAGGCATGTTAAAATCATGGTATACCCTCGGGTAACCTGGCCAAATGGCTAAACAGAGGAACACGCCATAGGGGTGGTCCCAGATCCATGCTGCGATCCCAAAAAGCAGTTTTACAATTCCATTAAATTATTTATACAATTATAGGTATTTAAAATAACCAAATCATCTACCACACGACACCCCAACATGGGTTCGTTGCACATTGGTACAAAATAATTCACAACAGTTTGAATTTAAACACCAGACCACCTACCTTGATCGCCCCTAATCGGTATCTGTTGTAACGACCCAATGTTTTTCAATAGAAAATTCTCTTCTTATATTTATGTCATAAAAACACAAAATAATGAACTACTAACTGATAAGTGACCTTTAAACATAATTTTTTCACCCCTATGTTTTGAATTTTAAAAATCCAACATACACGGTTGTGTTCAAGATGTTTTTTGGAGTCTAATTAAACAAAAATAATTTTTGGTGAATAGTAACCTACCCTTATGAATAGTAACATGAGACTTATGAATTGTAAATAAGAGGAACATTACCTATGAAATATAAAATAAAATTTAGACATCTTAGAATGTGACAATTTGACATTAGTAAACATTTTTGGTATTTTATAAGTAATAAATAAATAATTATAATTAATTAATTAATTTAAAAGAATATTTATTTCCCTGTAATGTATTCATAAATTAATGAATCAATTTCAAATACTTTTTTTATAATTTTATAAGACCCTACGTAATTTTTGAAAGAACTACAAATTCAGTTTTAATCTTAAAAACTGTTTTTCAGTAAATTATGATTTTAATTAAATATTAAATTAATAATATTTAGAAAATTATTTTTGAAAAATGGACATCATTTTTAGATTCTACACGTTGAAAAATGGTTGGGGTAAATTTTTGACATATTTCTGAGATAATTGAATTTTTTATTAATAGTGGAATCTGATAATTCCCAATAAATGCTAAATAATCTATTAATTGAGTCATCGATGATGTCCTGCTGATGTAAGCCCACTTGGATCGGGATTACATTATAAAATTACTATTATTGGTCATCCAAGACTCAATATTCCTTGTCTTAGGTGGAATTAATAAACTAATCAATTTTAAATTAAGGAAACCCCTCTCACCTCCACTATAAAAGCCACCCTTCACTCCCTCTTTTCCTCACACCACTCAAGCTCCAAGTATTCACTAAACATTTCCCAAAAATCATCCCTAGCACCTAAGCCACGTCCAAAAACTTCTTGTCTCATCAAAAGACCAAACCTATCTTCCTTAAGGAGGATCTCAAGAGGAAGATTCTAGAGGTGATTTCTCTCTCTCTTCTCCTTTAATTTCCTTTCAAGTTCTAGTTCCTTTCTTGATCTCTCCCCACATTTACTCATACAAATTGTTTTGTAACTCCATTATTATAAATATAATTTATTTTTATGATTATAATGGGATATTATATCACCCCAACCCCTTTCCCTCTTCCTTTTATTTTATTTAAGATAACGTTGTTCACGAGGTGTTAATTTATCACCCTCAAAAATGACATGCTCTCTTTTTCCATTTCTACCTTCAGATCTGGTCATGAAACCATTTTTATGGTTGAACCAGAATATTTTAAATGTATTATGTTATATTTTATGTTATGTAAATAACCTATGTCCATATTACTAAGTGAAAAGTTAAAACAAGTTCGTTGTGCTCCAAAAACCGTTCAAATTAACCCAAATAATCTTCATTTAATTCTTATCAGATTATTCATCCACATGGATCTAATATAACTTATTATAAAATCATTCAAGATTATTTAATATCATTAATAACATGTAATATCAGTTCTGGATGTTTACCCATTATCTACCCAAACATCAATTTAAGAATACAAGTGGACCGCTCAAGAAAACAATAAAAACGAACATCCTCGATCAATGTTTTTAAACTCTATAAGTCATCCAAAGGAACATAATATGAAATAATGAAACCAGAATGAACCCAATTAATGTATAAAAGGTTCTGAAATTTCTAATTAATTAATATAAATTCATTATATAGGACATTAAAGATATGGAGTCATTCGAGTACAAGGAAGGGAAAATCTCGAACCCAATTTTTCTTCCTTCGGGTTCTCCCACTTTCACTCCATTTTTGATATGGTTACTCCTAAAAGATTTATTGTTAATCATTTAATTACTTTTCTGGGATATACATTTTTTTCACTAGTTATTATGTCCATCAAAATGTTTTCCAAAATAACTCTTCTTTCAAGATCTCACCTTTTACCTCTCATTCAAGGTTGATGGTTCTTGTATCAAGTATGTTGTTCCATCTTTCTTTTGGGAACCCAAAGCATATGAATGTGTTATTATGAGATGAAACCCATTCCTTTCCATGGGTTATTTATCTACATGTTTTATATGTGTTCTATGTGGAAATAATGATAATGATAATGTTATTATGTGATGGGTGTGCCCAGAATTATATATCCCAATATGAATGTTTAAATGTGACAGGTGCGCTCGGATTTATATAGCGCTCCAATGAACTGGGTAAAGTGATTCATCTCATGAGTAAATGTGAAATTATGTGTGAACAAGATTCTATATTTGTTCACAAGTATGTGTGGTAGTTAACCACTAATACATGATGTTTTATTTTTATGCATTGCCAGATTTCAAGTTTATTGTTTATGCTCCTCTCATGTTCATGATATTTTGCCTACGTCATGATTATGCTCACCCCAAGCAATATTGAACTTATCTATCCTATTACTAGGATTCTATCTCACCCCTTTTGATGAAAATCCTCAGGTGGATACACGTACTAAGGAGAGGACAAGCGCCGCTAAGAAGCTAGTGAAGAAGAAATTAAATAAATGTTTATGGTTGATGTTGTATTTGTTAGGCATGGTCCTAGTTTTCCCAAGACACTAAACCTTTGGATCCTCTATGTGTAATACTATTATGTTGTTTATCTTTGAAATGATGTAATAGTAATGTAAGAGAAGGACGGGTTTCTATAGTTCGTATCAGAGTAAAGGTTTTGTTAATTTGGGAATTAGGATTAGTAAACCCTAGAGAAAACCTCTAGCATAAGAATAAGTACAAACACATACACAAGAATATATACCAAGGGATCCCATATGTTATGTTTTTTGTATAATTTTTTAGATGAATAAGTTATTCATGAATTTTTTACTTATGTTTTGTTCTAACCTTTTCTATTTTAGAAAATGGTGGGAACCAGGAGAAATCGGGCCAAGAACTCTGGCGAGGGCCAATGCAACGATTGCCTGAACAACATCCCCAATGATTTGGGAGGTGGAGTTAAAAACATCATGGACATGCTTACCTAATTATCTCAGGTTATAAATAATAACCAAAATAATGGGGAACGTCCTCCTTTACCAAAGCGGGAGCAACAAGCAATCGAATGTTTTATGCGGCAACGACCACCGACTTTTTGTGGCTCCTTCGATCCACTAGTTGCAAAACAGTGGGTCAACTCCATGGAGAAGATATTTTATGTTCTTCACTATTCCTAGATGGAGAAGGTGACTCTAGTCGTTTATCGTCTAGATGGAGAAGCTGATCAATGGCGGGCTTTGATTAAGAACACCAAGCCAAGGGAGGAAATTGAAGAGATGGAATGGGATGACTTTAAGATAATGTTTCTTAATAAGTAGTTCCCAAGAACTCTTCGCACAAAGATGGATAGAGAATTCATAGATCTCAAGCAAAAAGAAGGAGAATCTATCACAACCTATGAAGAAAATTTCACAAGGCTCGCAAGGTATGCTTCGGGTTTTGTTATCAATAATGATAACAAAATTGATAGATTCTTTAGTGGATGAAAACCACATCTTCGAAAGGCTCTTGAAATTTGGGACATTTGGAGTTATGAAGAAGTTTTTCGGTGTGCTATCAAAGTAGAGATGGAGTTTGGAGAATGGTACCATTGCTATGGTGATTAGAAAATAAATATGGAGTTTCAATCCGGTGGATCTAATGACAAAGGTGGGAAGAAAACACAATGACCCACATGCCAAAAATTTGGGAAGTTGCACCATGGGAACTGCCTCAAAGGGATGGGGAAATGCTTCATGAGTGGGAAAGAAGGACACCTTGATCATGAGTGTCGAAAAGACATGAAAAGTAAGGATAATGTAGCCGATGAAAGGAGAGAACCACTCGTGGTTCAATGCTACACCTGTAGGGAGCTAGGGCACTATTCAAACCAGGGCACTAAACCTTGAGCTCTCGAGGGTAATTAGCGCCAGAAACCACCAAACTCAAAGGAACAAGGGAAGGGTTATGCCATCACTATTGCATAGGTGGATCATGATAATGAAGTCGTACAAGGTACACTTCATATTCACTCAAGAATGGAAAAAGTCTTGTTTGATTCTGGTTCTACGCATTCCTTTATATCTTGCAAGTTTCCTAGAACTATAGAATCGAAGCCCTAAATCCTTGAAGTAGATATATCTGTAAAAACACCAAGTAGTGAAATCATTTCATCCCAAGTGTTTCACTCTTCTCCTATTTATGTATGTGGGAAGATTCTTCCGGCAAATCTCGTTATACTTCCCTTGGTGGAATTTGACACTATAATGGGAATGGTTTGTCTCTAGTTATATAGAGCACATATCAACTGTCGGGAAAAGGAAATATATTTTCATATTCTGAACCATCCCATGATCCTCTACAAATTCCAAGAAGATCATGAATTTTATTTTATAAATCCTTCAATGGATTGGGTGTTGATTCCCTATGAAGAATCATACCTCGCCCAAATGTTTGAGTCGAAGGAATGTTCCAACCTTGAGGAAATTCCCATCGTAAGGGAATACATCGATGTATTTCCCAAAGAGTTACCTGGAATTCCCTTAGATCGTGAGGTAGAGTTCTCAATTGAACTCATACCCGGAGCAACTACTATCTCGAAGTGCCCCTATAGGATGGATCCTATCGAACTGGAAGAGTTAAAGAAGCAGCTGCAAGATCATCTGGACAAAGGGTTCATACGCCCTAGTGCATCACCTTGGGGTGCGCCAGTGCTCTTTGTGAAGAAGAAGGATGGAACCATGCGACTGTGTATCGATTATCGGGAACTCAACAAGATCACCACAAAGAACAAGTATCCTCTCCCAAGGATTGATGACTTATTCAATCAGTTAAGAGGATCTCAATACTTCTCAAAGGTGGATATTCGTTCTAGATATCATCTGGTAAAGGTGAATAAGGAAGATATTCAGAAGGCTGCCTTCCGTACAATGTATGGGCACTATGGGTTTTTGGTGATGCCCTTTGGACTTACTAATTCCCCTAAAACATTCATGGATTTGATGAATGGAGTCTTTAGACATTACCTCGACCAATTTGTGGTAGTTTTTATTGATGATATTCTCATCTAATCCAAGAGAAAGGAGGAACATGAAGAACTTCTAAGACTTGTGTTGGCGACATTGAGAAAGGAGAAGTTGTACGCCAAGTTCAGCAAGTGTGACTTTTGGATGAATCAAGTCACGTTCTTAGGACATGTGATCACAAGTGAGGGAATTTCTGTGGACCCTTCAAAGGCAAAGGCTATTGAGGAATGGCCCAGGCCCTCTAGTTTCATAGAAATCCGTAGTTTTCTTGGATTAGCTGGGTAATATCAACGTTTTGTGAGAAAATTCTCATGATTGTCAATCCCGCTAAATAAGTTAACAAGGAAAGGGGTAAAGTATGTATGGATGGAAGAATGTGAGGGAAGATTCAAGGAGCTAAAGAGAAGGCTCATCACTGCACTTGTACTCACACTACCGAAAAGTGGCGAAAGTTTTGTGATATACAGTGATGCTTAAAATAAAGGCTTGGGTTGTGTACACATGCAAAATGATAATGTGATAGCCTACGCCTCATGACAGTTGAAGATCCATGAGAAGAACTACCCGACGAATGATCTAGAGCTAGCAGCCGTGATTTTTGCCTTGAAAATTTGGTAGCACTACCTTTATGGCGATAAGTGTGACATATACACCGACCACAAGAGCCTAAAGTATATATTCACACAAAAGGATCTCAACATGCGTCAAAAAATATGGTTAGAACTAATCAAGGATTACGATTGCTTTATTCACTATCATCTTGTAATGGATAACAAGGTAGCTGATGCTCTAAGCAGGAAAGAACCTGCTACTCTATCCATGTTGAGGATTGAGAAATACCCTATCTTCTTGGATATGTAAAGGATGGATTTGTGAATCTTAAGGGCAGGGGATACATCCTACCTTGCCAAAATTATTGCGCAACCATCCATCCAACATAATATTAAGGAAGCACAAAGGGATGATGTGGAGATACAAAAGAGGGTGAATGCAGTAATGGAAGGGAAGCTGTAAGAGTACCATATCGATGATGATTGCGTGATTCGGTTTGGAACTCGGGTTTGTGTGCCTTCATCACCCAAGATAAAGAAGGAGCTATTGTATAATTCACATAGCTCAACATTCTCTATCCATCCTGGAAGTACCAAGATGTATCGTGATCTCTGAGAGAACTTCTGGTGGGATAACATGAAGAAGGAGATTGCAGAATATATATCAAGGTTCTTGGTATGGCAGCAAGTTAATGCTGAGTGAAAAAAGTCCATAGGTATGATGTAGAAATTGCCTATACCCATGTGGAAATGGGAAAATGTTACTATGAACTTTGTCACGGGTCTCCCAAAGACGTCATAGGGGAATAATACGATATGGGTTGTGGCTGATCGACTCACCAAGACAGCCCATTTTATCACTATTCGGGAAGACCTCTCACTTGAACAACTTACAACAATATATGTGAAGGAATTAGTGAGATTTCATGGTGTTCCACTCTCGATTGTCTCTGACCATGATCCAAGGTTCACATCTAAATTTTGGAGGAGCCTTCAACATGCTTTAAGTACTGAATTAAATTTCACCACGGCCTATCACCCCCAAACTAATGGCTAGTCTAAAAGGACTATTCAGACACTTGAAGATATGCTAAGAGCCTACTCTCTTGAATTCAAAGGTGGTTGGGATCAGCATTTCCCATTGGTTGAGTTCTCATACAAAAAATAGCATCCACTCGAGTATTCAGATGGCTCCGTTTGAAGCTCTTTATGGGAAGCGATGTAGAACTCCAACCTGTTGGGATGAAGTTGGAGAACGAAAGTTACTTGGACCTGATCTTGTGCAGGAGATGACCGAGAAGGTTCAAGTCATCCAAAAACACATCAAAGATGCTCAAAGTCGGAGAAAGAGCTATGCTGACAATCGTCGAAGGGACTTCGAGTTCGACGTTGGAGATAATGTCTTCCATCGAATATCTCCATGGAAGAGATTCATGCGATTCAGAAATAAAGGGAAGCTATGCCCAAGGTATATTGGCCCCTTTGAGATCCTTGACCGCATAGGAGACATGGCATATCGTCTGGCACTTCCACTGAATATGGCTCAAGTTCATGATGTGTTTCATGTATCACTACTGAGGAAGTACATACCAGACCCCTCACATGTACTAAACTCAGAGGTGGTGCTGCTGGAAGATGATATCTCCTATGAGAAGTAGCTGGTAAAAATTTTGGACCGAAGTGACAAGGTTCTACGCAACAAGTCAACCTGCCTTGTCAAAGTGTTGTGGAGGAACCATAAGTTTGAGGAAGCAACTTGGGAACCAGAAGAGGCAATGAAGGAGAAGTACCCTCACCTGTTTGTGTATAGTGAAATTCCGGGGGAGAAATTTCTTAAGGGGGGAAGAATGTAACGACCCAATGTTTTTCAATGGAAAATTACCTTCTTATATTTATGTCATAAAAACAAAAAATAATGAACTACTAAGTGATAAGTGACCTTTAAACATAATTTTGTCACCCCTATGTTTGGAATTTTGAAAATCCAACATACACAGTTGTGTTCAAGATGTTTTTTGGAGTCTAATGAAACAAAAATAGATTTTGGTGAATAGTATCCTACCCTTATGAATAGTAACATACCCTTATGAATAGTAACATGAGACTTATGAATAGTAAATAAGAGGAACATTACCTATGAATAATAAAATAAAATTTAGACATCTTAGAAAGTGACCATTTGACCTTAGTAAACGTTTTTGGTATTTTATAAGTCATAAATAAATAATTATAATTAATTAATTAATTTAAAATAATATATATTTTCCTATAATGTATTCATAAATTAATGAATCAATTTCTAATAGTTTTTCGAGAATTTTATATGACCCTACGTAATTTTTGAAGGAACTATAAATTCAGTTTTAATCTTAAAAACTGTTTTTTATATAAATTATGATTTTAATTAAATATTAAATTAATAATATTTAGAATATTATTTTTGAAAAATGGACTTCGTTTTTGGATTCTACATGTCGAAAAATGGTTTGGGTAAATTTTTGAGATTTTTCGGAGCTACATGAATTTTTGATGAATAGTGGAATCCGATAATTCACAATAAATGCTAAATAATGTATTAATTGAGTAATCGATGATGTTCTGCTGATGTAAGCACACATTTTTCGGGATTACATTATAAAATTACTATTATTGGTCATCCAAGACTCACTATTCGTTGCCTTAGGTGAAATTAATAAACTAATCAATTTTATATTAAGGAAACCCCTCTCCCCTCCACTATAAAAGTCACCCTTCACTCCTTCATTTCCTCACACCTCTAAAGCTCCAAGCCTTCTCTAAACTCTTCCCAAACATCTTCTGTAGAACCTCCCCCACGTCCAAAATATTCTGGTCTCATCAAAAGACCAAGCCTATCTTCCTTACGGAGGATCTCAAGAGGAAGATTCTAAAGGTAATTTTTCTCTCTCTTCTCCTTTAATTTCCTTTCAAGTTCAAGTTCCTTTCTTGATCTCTCCAAACCTATACTCATCCAAATTGTTTTGTAAGTCCAGTATTATACATATACTGTATTTTTATGATTATAATAGGATATTATATCACCCCACCCCCTTTCCCTCTTCCTTTTATTTTATTTAAGAGAACGTTGTTCATGAGGTGTTAATTTAACACCTTCAAAAACGACATGCTCTATTTTCCATTTCTACCTTCAGATCTGGTCATGAAACCATTATTATGGTTGAACCAGAATATTTTATATGTATTATGTTCTATTTTATGTTCTGGAAATATCCTATTTCCATATTACTATGTGAAAAGTTAAAACAAGTTCGTTGTGATCCAAAAACTGCTCAAATTAACCCAAATAATCTTCATTTAATTCTTATCTAATGATTCATCCACATGGATCTAATATGACTCATCATAAAATCAATCAATATTATGTAATATCATTAATAACATTTAATATCAGTTCTGTATGATTACCCATGATCTACCCAAATATCAATTTAAGAATACAAGTGGACCGCTCCAGAAAACCATAAAAACGAACATCCCTGATCAATGTTATTAAACTCTATAAGTCATCCAAAGGAACATAATATGAAACAATGAAACCATAATGAACACTATTAATGTATAAAAGGTTCTATAATTTCTAATTAATGAATATAATTTCATTATATATGACATTAAAGAGAAGGAGGCATTTGAGTACAAGGTAAGGGGAAATCTCGAACCCAATTTTTCTTCCTTCGGGTTCTCCCTCTTTCACTCCATTTTTGATATGGTTACTCCTCAAAGATCATTTTTTCATCATTTAATTACTTTCCTGGGATATACATGTTTGTAACTGGTTTTTATGTCCATCAAAATGTTTTCCAAAAGAACTCTTCTTTCAAGATCTCACCTTTTACCTCTCATTCAAGGTTGATGGTTCTTGTATCAAGTATGTTGTTCCCTCTTTATATTGGGAACCCAAAACTTATGAATATGTTATTATGAGATGAAACCTATTCCTTCCCATGGGTTATTTTTGTACATGTTTGATACGTGTTCTATTTGGCAAGAATGATAATGATAATTTTATGATGTGATAGGTGCGCCCGGAATTATATAGCGCTCCAATGCATTGGGTAAAGTGATGAATCTCATGAGTAAATGTGAAATGATGTGTGAAAAAGATGCTAGATTTTTTCACAAGTATGTGTTCTAGTTAACCACTAATACATGATGTTTCATTTTTCTGCATTTCCACATTTCATGTTTATTGTTTATGCTCCTCTCATGTTCATGATCTTTTTCCTATGTCATGATTATGCTCACCACATGCAATATTATTCTTATCTATCCTATTACTGGGCTTCTAGCTCACCCCTTTTGATGTATATCATCATGTGGATACAGGTAATAAGGAGAGGAAAAGTGCCACTAAGAATCTAGTGAAGAAGAAATTAAATAATTGTTTATGGTTGATGTTGTATTTGTTATGTATGGTCATAGTTTTCCCAAGACACTAAACCTTTGGATCCTCTATGTGTAATACTATTATGTTTTTTATCATTGAAATGATGTAATAGTAATGTAAGAGAAGGCCGGGTTTCTATATCTATGAACGACGCTACTCGAATCGTCCATGAATAACATATATCTGAGGTAAAAGAATTCCTGTTCAAACATAAATAACTTCTCCTTGGTAAAGAATTGGTATGAACAACTCATGGAGAGGGGGGGCTTACCCGTACAATTCCAACGAGATCTATGCAGGCGAAATCAGATTCCTGGTAGTCAATCGGGAGATCTCAAAAGTTATAACTATCTCTCCCAAGCTCTACCCTGGTTCTTAGCCTTCCCTTCTGAATATGGGAGGCTACTACCCATTTTAAGAGAAAACATAGACTACACGGCGTGTACTATTGGGTACACGGCGTGTACTTTTCATTTTTTAAATGTTCCTTTGGAAACTTCACGCCAGCAAGGCACTATTCATTTATCTACATGAGTACATGGCATGTATTCATGATTACATGATGTGTAATGTTGCTCAGCTTCCACCACCATCCTATTTGCCTGTCTACTAACTACACAGCGTGTAAATACAGACAACAAGGCGTGTAGTCTGTTTTTACACCCATCATCATCAATTGACCTACACACTCTGAGTACTCAATCCACACTACCGAAGTACATGTATTTTGGAAAAGTACACGTCATGTAGTCACAATATATAGGATTTTCTAGAATTTTCCTTATTTTATCAAAAACACATAAGGAAAAGAAAAAAGTTGAAACTTGTACCTCAAGAATAAGAACTAGGTTCTTACATTCAGAGTCTTAACTCTTTTCAAACCAAGGAATTCTATTTCCTTCTCCTTGTTAAAGGTTCCTAATTCATCCCTAATTTTTGGGTACAAAACACAGATTACCCTTCATAAAGGATACCAATCAGACTCAAAACATTGTTGAATGAAACGGAATAGGTTTTTTTATAACACTTCCAAGAAGATTTATCTTTCCCTCCTTCATTAAAAAAATAGCTGATTCAGAAAACTCCACCACAAACTATGGAAATACAAGATCATATGCCTTGGGATTTGAAATATACAGGATCTCCTATCCATTCAACTTATTGTTTTTGGAAACAGTAGAATCATATTTGTCGAGGAATTTATGATCCACTAGCCTCTCTCGTTATATCAGCAATTCAAAGTGTTCATTAACAGTTAAAATTTCTTTCTAAGGAGAATCTTCACCAAGCATCCTTAGCTGAGGGAACTTTTAAAGATTCGAAATGTCCTTGAAATACAGAGACAGAGCTTCAACATGAAAAGGATTGAGAAACGATGTGGTAGAATAATTGATGGGGCTTTATATAGGCGATTGGGGCAAAGATTCATCTTCCAAACATAATCTAATGGTTAAAACCCATCTGATCATATCTGATAGTTGATATGATAACCAAAGAAGGATTTTGATAGGTTCTGATCTTTTGATAATTTTCATGAAATACCATCATATTTAAGAAAAATTGAACTTGAAAATGTTTCATAATGATAAAAACAACAACAAGGAAAAAGATGATTATGAAAACATAGAAAATAAAATATACCTTCTAGAATTCTAGGAATATTATTCTTAATAAGGAAAAAAATCCATGAATAACATTTGATTTCAAGAACTATTATAGAAAAAATTGATTTGGACTATGTTAAAAAAAATTATTACGAAAAATGTTGACTCTGTAAAAATTTGATTATGAAAAAAAGTGACTATGGAAAGAATTTGATTACGAAAAAAAATTACTATGAAAAAAATTTGATTTTGAAAAATTTTATTGATAAGAAAATTTACTCCCTCTATGAAAAAGAGTTTCTTATTATAAGGAGATAGGTTTCAAAAAGAATTTAATATTGAAGATTACCTTAAGGTTATCATTCCTAAATTCTATATAATGTATTTAAATCCATCAGAGGGTAATGATTTTGTGAAGATATCAAAAAGTTGATCTTTTGTTCCAATACATTGATGTATGATATGTCATTTTTGTGTGTGATCCCTATGAAATGGATGCCTAATATCTATTTGTTTTTCATGAGAGTTATGTGCATGGTTTTTACTGAAGGAAATGGGACGAGAATTATCAAACAATATTTTTGTTTTGTTTAAACACATAACATTGTCGGTGAGTGTGCATTGAATCCATAATACGTGAGAAAAAAAATCCATATACTACATATCCAGCTGCAGTACTGGAAAGAACAAATAAAACATTTTAAATCAAGGTTTTTCAAAGAAACAAAATATTACCTAAACTAATAATTCCCCCCTGAGCATTATCTCAAAATGTTACTTTTCTCCCTTTATCTTGATAATATTTTCCATGAAGTTTTTGTTACCAATCATTTTTTGGGAACATACACTATCCATGTACCATGTATTATTGTTTGTAATATCATTACATTCATGAAAATAATAGTGTTAGACTTTCAGGACCCAAAATTTCTTGGATGCAGAAACATAATAATGTAAAATTTTAGGAATTGACCTTTTCAATGACAAATATGATTTATGAAAACCTAAAGACTGGGTTTTGTTTAAGGAACAATTTTTTTTTCTAATTCCCACCACCATAACACTTAGTGAATAATGGATCATTTTGGGGTACAAAATAATTATTACCAAAAATCTGTTTTGAATGTGTATAACCAAACCCATGATTATTCCTTAGAGGTCGAATTTCAGAATACATCTTATAAAAACGTTCCTTACCAAAGGTAATGTTTATAAAACACTTCCTCAAGGAATATATTTCATACTTCATTCTAATAACTATGTTCTTACCCTAAAAAACATTATTTTTTGCACTAGAGTTAGGCTCTAAAATATTTTTCATAGAAATTACTTTTTATAGATCCTTATAAAGTTTATCCTTCAACGAATTAACATCCTCAATGTTTTCTGAAATACATTAAAAATAATAGTTTTTCTTATAAAGATCAATAGAATGATATGATACATCTTTAGTAAGAAAAAAAATTCTAGAATTTTCTTTATCAAGCTTTTTCTTGACTTTAGAATTATCATTCTCAAGGAGCGTAGCATACCTAGATACTTCTTCATAATTAGGTAAAGTATTATCATCATCATCAGAAGATTATTCATCCAAGTATTCATAATATTTACTATCACAATAATTATTTTCAAGGATGTATTTGTTATGGATTCAACATTGTGTACCTTGGCCATTAAAAAATGATTTTCAATAGGTTACTTAGCAAGTAAACCAAGATTCTTCTAACCAAAAGAATAAATCTATAAGGATTCATCATAAGTATCTCCACCAATGGAACTCCTAGTGTCATTATCTTTCAAAAAATCCTTGTATTTATCTTTGTAGTATTTCATTATATTTATCTCAGAATGCTTTTACTTTCTATCCTTTCTCTTAAGCATAGGACATTCTATCCTTATATGCCCTGGTCTTTCTCACTCACAATAAGTGAATTCTGTGACTTTCTTGTCCTTTAATTGTTTCATCTTATATATAAACTTACTGTCTTTCTTCCCAACTATCATGTTCATACTTTGAGAAATACTATCTAGTTCATTCTCAGAAAAATAACATTCACATGATTCTGATAAAACATTGACCTTCTTCAACCTGTATCTAGTAACCCTTTCCAGCGTCAGAGAATTCATATTATTTAAAGTAGTTTTAAAATCAACACTTCATTTTCCATTCATCTTCTAAATTATATCATCATCTAGCCTCATTCTTGTCTAATTTTTATGATGGGTTCCAAAAAACTCAACAAGAGTAATCTGTGAGACTTTCCTATTCTCACCAATAGACTTTCTCTTCGATTCCCACTAATTATACATGATATTTATAATCTTGTCTACAAGTTCCTCATCATCTAAACAATTTTTCACCCATGGATTGTAAACTATTAACAATATTCATAATCCTCTATTTTACCTTGCATACTGGTTCCTTATAAGGAAATATAAATCCCAGATATTTTGCGATAAGCATTTCTCTTCTACTTTAGATAAATTTGGAAGTTACAAAATGATTAACCTCCATTTCTTCCAAATAAAATTTGTAGCTTCACAAGAAGAAATATGGCTATATATATTACCATTCAAGGAAAATAAAAAATTATTGTGTACCACGTAGTTTAGTTGATATTCTAACTTTTCATGATTAGTAAAAATTATGACTTCTTTATAAGCAATCTTGTAATCTTGAGTTAGCATAAAAAAGTTTTCCACTCTAGTGTTAATGAAAAATATCTGTATACGATCTCTCCAATATTCATAATCATTCCCATCAAATATTGGTGGTATAGTAGGATTAATATTTTCAATTGAACCAACATTCATTCCATCCATCAAAAAGAAAATATCATTCCACAAAATCATGTTCGATAAAAATTTTGTAAACAAAGATAAAAATCATATGTATGGAAAATATAGAACAAATGAAACATGACCATTAAAACTTATATGTGAATATAAGTATTTCATAGACAACCATTGATACCAATTGTAGGATCTAAATAATGATCTAGATGCCCAATATACAAGTGGGGGGGGGGTTAATAGTATATTTTAAAAAATTATTTTGGAATGTTTAATGATGGTATAAAACTCTATACTGTTTAAAATTGTTAAACAAGGTAAAGTCAAAAGACCTCTTACTTATACAAACTTGATAGATTTTAGAAATATGGTTTTGGAAATAAAACATAAGAGAAGTTTACATTGACAATGATTCTACCTTAAAGAATATAGAATCTTACTAATTAGAGTATACAAGTATGAGAAAGTATAATATAGTTATACTTTCCTTCATAAAAAATGTAGAGAAAAAAAACATGAAATAATACATGTAACATGATGGTAATATTTTAACCCAAGGAGTAGGGTATCCAGAAACATTGGAAAAAGGTCCCTTGATCTATACTTTCAAAAAGTATGTCTTAACCACACCAGGGTAAGCCCTCTATAAAAATATTGGAGTCTGTCTTGTTATCCATGTAAGCCCTCGATCTTTAAGGTAGTCAAAACCTCTGTCTTCCTTATCAAGGAAGTCCTTGGAATTTAAGGTAGTCGAAACCTCTTTATTTATATCCCTATAAGCCCTCTATTGTACACAGAAACAATCAGAGTTGCATGATGCAAGCGAAATAATATGTTCAGTATGCACAAAGAATGAGAGTCTCTCTCTCTAGAAATCACTTTAGCAACAATTAATCTTTATAGTTTTAGAACAGATATAAAATGTGAGGGTTTGATTTCGTTCAACTGTGCTATTATTTATAGGTATTTTACCAACGGATGAATCCCTCCTCCAAGGTTCATATTTATCCTTGAAACTTGGAGGGACTTATACACGTGTCACTAAAACAATAATTTGTTAGAAACAGAATGTACGATATAGTTTCATAACTATAATAAGAGTGAGTAAAATAAATTTTCTCTATCATATATATTTTTTATAGTATAAGGGAAAAATTTTAGAGTCTAAGAGGAAAACATTCAGAGTTTGTATTGCATGGATATTATGATTTTGTTTTTCAAGGAATTTGGAATCAAAATTCTATAGACTTCGAAGTCTGAATTCTGAGGAATTCGGAACCTAGATTCTGATGAATTTGGGACCTGAATTATGAAGAATTGGAAATAGGAATTATGAGGAATTAAGAACCTGAATTCTAAGGAATTTGGAGTCTGAATTCTAAGTAAATTGGAATCTGAATTTTAGAAAATTTAGAGTCTGAATTTCATAGAAATCAGAATCTGAATTTCCGAGAATTCAGAGGTTGAATTTCAGAGATTTCAGAGTCTGAATTTTAGATAATTCAATGACTAAATTTCAGTGAATTCAGAGTCTCAATTTTAGAGAATGTAGAGTCTACGTTTCAGAGAATTCGATGTCTGAATTTTAGAGAATTTGAAGTCTGAATTTCCATGAATTCAGTGTCTGAATTTCATAGAATTATAAGTTTGAATTTTCAAACCAAAAAATAGAAAACTCCATATCTATGAATTTATATAAATCTAAGGGTTTTGATATGAAACTTAATTTTACACTTTATAAATATAATGACTTAGAAACTAAGTCATAAACAATGAAATTAAAGAATAGGAAGAAGTTTCCTTGGGGAAGGAAAAAATATCCTTATTAAGAAAAATCATCATGGAAATAAAGTTTTCCTTGAGATAGAGTGTTTGTGATTTTCAAAACACAAAAGAATGGAAATATCATAAGGAAACCTTATTGAATCATCATTACCAACACATACATACACTACCATCTAGTGGGAAACTAATTTATCATTTATGTGTATGGAGAACTACTACCTAAATAAAAGATGATATTCATGTTTCATCTAACACCTTTCACGGTTTAGAATTATTATGGAAACACTATTTATATATGTTATATGTGGTATTTATAATTTATTTATACTATCTTAATTATTTTATGATGCATACCCTTATGCATTCCTTTTTATAATTATGATATCATTGTTTGAGGATGTTTGGAATACCACCCCATCAAAGCGTTGTGACTTGTTCAAACTATATATAGAACATTTAAAGATTTATTTAATTAACCTATGTAAAATATATGTCATAGATTATATTTTTTAATTATGATATACATATAAAAAATTTCTTCTCATTATTTTAATATGAAAATTATATGAATGTTGCATTAATGTGTACGTATATCCTACCGTCTCTATGAACAATGTATTTAATTTCTTATATCCAAATATTATATAAATTTATAAATACATATATACTAGATATATATGATTTTTTAATCATTGGTTTAACTATGTAGATGGTTAAAACATGATCTAATTTATTGGAACAATAAATAACAAGTGTAAGAATATTCGGTCGACTAGGCAATTCACACCAGAAATAGTGAAAATAATGAAATATTATTGACAAAACATGTAAAAACGATATTATAAAATTTCAATATATGATATTATAAATATTATTATGGTAATTTTATAAGTTATTAACATGTTTAAAAACATTATTTAATGGGTTAAATAATGTTCACCATAAAGTAAATGCAATGTAAATTTGTTTTTCTCAAATTTAATTCCACCAATACATATTTATTTTTATGAACTTTGTTTCTTTTATATGGATTATATACATCCCTTTGAAGTTTTATATCATGAATCACATTATTCTCCTAAAAATGTGACTTTTATTTATTTTTATTCTATCATGGAGACTATGATTCATATATTTCAATGTGGTATGGGACACTTTGGGATGTTTAAATATTATTCCTCTTGAGAACATTTTTATGAATTATCTTTACAATATAACTTCCTTTTTTGATTTTTAATATTATATTGTAACAAATAACTATATTTTTGTGCACAAAATATATTATATATGGTTTACATTCTACCAATTTTCTATATAATATCATGATCCAATCATTCTTAATAACATAATTAGTTACAAATTGAGTTATTTAATATAAGGGGATTCGATTTAAAAGTTACCAAGTGTAAAATAAATTCATAATACAATTTTTTTCATTGGATTATATTACTTCCTCATTGTCCTTAATATTATAGGATTTTGTGTATAACTACTTTTATAGTATATTGATTTATTTCATCTTCTATATTTGGATTTATAATTTTTACACATTATATATTCATTGATTGATTCTCACACCAACATTATAATCTTTTTAAGGGTTTACATTGCAATCAGAATTTTTTGGATTTTTTACACATTAATTTCAATTAGAGAAGATTATTTTTTCATTTTATAATAAATCATTCAAATTTCTTCTTTTCTTGTTATTCATGGCCTTATCCTTATATTAGTAAAAAATTTATACTAGTTGGCACTCATAATTTTTATGAATTGTTTTTAATAAAACCAAAATATATTTATTGTTTTAGTTAAAAAACATGTTTTCTTCAAAAAATAATGAAAAAATAGAGGTTTTAAACATTTTCAAAATGATATAGTAAATAAATTTATACTCCTTTTTTGTATTTTATATATGCTTTAAAAGGAATTTTCTTATCTATTTATGAATAAGTAATTTTTCTAAACTTTTTCCCATGATAATTGAATATTATTTTTACTTTATATATTATGTATGGTTTTACCCACTTCCATTTATTCTAAGAGTCCTTTGTATGTTGAATAGGTTAATATTTAATGAAATATTTTCAAATGTAATTTACAATGAAAAATATTTTAAAAATGTTTTTCAATATTTTTTTTGTTTTCGCCCAAAACATATTTATGATATCATTTATAGTATTTCTAATCATCAATGAAAACAAACCATTTTTACTCCACTTTGGACATGTTGTGTTGATTCTAACCTTATTCATTCACTCGATGGTCTATGATTGATTTGGACAAGGATATTATTAAAATTTACTTGTGGTATTCCTTTTAGACCCCTTAAAAATTAAAATTCCCTATGATAATTTGACAATGAATTTATCCTATGTAATAATATCATTTTTCATGCATATTATAATTTCCTAAAATATATAACATTTTTATAAGGTGTTTACTTTGAATGTTATTTGAATGTCTATGGAAATATTGATAAATATCTATACTTTATTCAATATAGATTTTTTATAAATCATATATTGTATTCAATATGAATAATTTTTTGGAAATAAAATATATGGGATATGGACTATTTAAGGAAATACCTATGGGTTGTCGACCATTTAAGGCAAGCCCCTTGATACATCAGTAGTCTAATGAGACAAATTAGTTTCACAAATTTAATGGGTTTCTAATTAATTTTTTAAACACTCTTGTGAATCGTCATGATGGTAATTATCCCATATACCTACGAAACATGTTTTCCAATAACTAAGCTCTACCATAATTTAGTTTCAGTTATTATTCATCCTTTAGAATTTTCATAGACATAAATATGGATACATTTCAATTTAAGTTCATTGATTAAATAGAATGTGATTCGTTTTCTTACATTTCCTTATTCAATTTTCCGTATCAATTTATAATGACCAGACCACTCTTGTCCATTCCTTTTAGATAATATGGTGTTTGAGGTGTTTTCAAGAATCAAGGTGACATATTTCTTCGTTTTTCAAACTCGTATTCCTATGTTTTCCATATTTTCCAATAGTGCATCTCTCCAACAGTGTCACCCTGGGAGTGTCACCCTAGAAGCATCACCTTAGTAGTGTCACCCTGGTATTGTCATGCTGGAGTTTCCACCCTATAATTTCTACCCTGGAAGTGTTAGCCTATTAGTGTCACCCTAGTCGAATCACCAGGATAGTGTCACCCTAGAAGTCACTCACGGGTGGTAGATCACCCTTGTGGTGCCTAGAAGATCGTGTCTCACACTAATGGTCGATAACTTACTTTAGATCACCCTGGAGTTGGATAGCTAGTGGAGTCTCAGCCCAGTGGTTGGTCACTATTGGTAGCTTACCCTGGCGGTGGCTAGATGGCGGTGTCTCAGCTCTGTAGTTGCTCATCTAGTGGTTCCTCACCAAATGGGGCCTCACTCCTCAGTGTCTCAAGAACAGTGTTCCCATATCTGGTATTCTTTTTATTTTTACATTCCCATTGAGTGGAAATGAGTTAATAACTTATTTATTGGATTTTGGAGCCGTTACGAATCATATCTATCGTCTAAAAACCTTAATCTTCCCTTGACATTCCAGACCACAAGGTCTTGGTTGAGATCCGCCTATAATGGAAATTAAAAACTGTTTCTCTATTGATTTATTATTTTTTATTTCTAATGAAAATATCATATCCTCATGTGTACGTCCCATTATCTGGGTACGAGATCCACTGAACCTTTCATCCCAGAGGAGTCATTTCACTTTGTTGTAGCCTTTGGACCATGTTTTCCCTGGATTTTTTTTGCTGCTTTAAAACCATGATTTGGTGCAACCCTATTGTGTTTTCTGCCTCTTCATCCAAGTAGGGATCCTTTTTCTATATTAATTGATTATCATATAAGGTAGGTGCAAATATTTTCTCTTTGTGATGATGGTTGAATTATGATTTCTGTATATAATTAAAATACATTAATTCTATAAACAACAGGATGGGAAAAAATGATGCATGTTTTTGTTTTGTTGGTATCACAGTTTTTGAGATCTTATTTGGATAACTACCCACTAAATATAATGGTCATTCAGGGTCCTTCTTTGTGCACATGATGGTCTATTCAATGAATGATGCTTGTTTTTCAATGAACGATTAAATCTGATAGACTATTAATCATAAATATTTATCTTATATGTATTCCCCTAGATGATATTATTTCTCCAATAAAACATAAGTTAACAAGTTGAATTAATGAACAGATGACTTGTTAAACATGAATATGTCATTTTTTGGTTCACAGGGTAATGTGGTGATGGAAAATGCAGTGCATACGGGGTTGGTTTGGTGGATGTGGTGTGGAATTCTTGTTAGCAAGGATGAAGATATTTTTTATGGTGTCTCTTATTATCATTGATATGATAGATTGGGTGGGATGACATTTAATAATAATGATGGTTCTGGTTGGTAAGGGTGATTCCACATTAATAATATACAGAAACGTTTACCTTGTAGCTAGAGGTTGTGGACTGTTGTGTCTTCACTATGAAGTGGATTAATTTAATGTGGATATTCATATCTTATTTGGATATTACTATGTTACCTTCTATTTTTTTCCTGTTATTTTCCTAGGTAGTTATGCAATGAAAAAAATAACTTTTTAACATTTAATGGTAATTGGTAAATTAATTAGATGGAAGTATGAATTTTGTTTTTAGCTTGTTGTGTTGTATTTTTCATTAGAGGTAGAAACAAAGGTGATGGTTATGTATTGTTTGTGTTTTTTGATATCCCATAGGTGGGGAAGGAGTTCTTGGTATCAAATTTATATATACTCTATTTTTTCCTAGTGATTTTTGTACTCACCCAACCATAGATAAGAATTATGTTCCAAATACCACCATCGTCATTAGGTAGGGAGTCTTTTTCAAACATCATAGTGTATGGATGGATGGATGGCCACCTACTCATCCCTACTCCCTATTCTAGGTAGTGAACACCCAATATTTATCGAGTAGGTTATGGTTGTGAGGAACAAGTGTGTGTGGTTGAGTTGTTTTATCTGAGGTGTCTTCATGATGAGATGGGTTGTTCCTTTCATGGTGTTTTCAGGATGTGTCTGGGTATTTGGCCTATGTGTCTACTAGTGATGTGACATGTGATTTGTGGCCCATGTGTCAACAGTTCAGACGTTAAGTTGTAGGTGGACCAATTGTCTATGGGGGGGTGTTGAGTCCCATGTGTGTGCGATTGGGTTATGATGTGATATGTTCGAAATAGGTTGGATCACCATGATACTTTCAATTAGGTTGTGAGAGAGGCCATTTAGTGGAAAAGTGGTGTGGGGTACCCTATTATCATGGTTCATTATATTAAATTAGTTGAATTGAGTTATTAGGTGGGCATGCCCTGGTTAGGTCTGAATGGTTAGTTTACCTACTTAAGAGCTATTTGGTTCTGTTTTTTTCTTATGGTGTGTTTGTACTATCCTCTCACCTCTGTACAAGAGTATTTGGTTTTCCTATAGAGTGTTCTTGTATGATCACCTTATATATATAAATATATTTTTAGGTATCTATGATGACAACATGGACTGCGATGGACCAAATTTTCTCTGAATTTGAGAGAGTTGGTGTGTCACTTCTTATCCTTAAATTTGGTACTTTAGAGTTTTTATGGTAACTATAATAGTTTTATTTTCTACATTCATGTGGGATGGATTTGGATTATATATATATAGGTCTTTTTTTGGATGAAACATCTAATCTCTTGAATACGTTTATTTAAAATGAGAAATTTCTCCCATTTTTTGAGACTTGTATACCCTTGGTGATGGTTGACACCCTAGGTCCTACTACAAGTAGGACTCTCTAGTAATTATCTCCCATTCATCATTTCCAGTCATGCAGGGGAATCATTGGAGGGATGGGTCAGGAAATAATTGTATCAGATGTTGTGGTTGAGAGATAAGACGAATTTGAGAGTTAGGAACAATGAGTATTGTGTGGGTTGGTAGGGAAATAAAGTTAGGTGATCATGGTTTGTAACATAGTCCAGTGAAATCTAGAGAGGACATGGGATTTTAAGGACCCCCATTCTCTGATGTAAGGACCCTACGAATACCAAATTATCACATATGGATACACCATTTATAGGGTAGAGACATAGGAATGGTACATGCATCATAATGACATCTTTTCTTATTTTAATTGGTTTGTTTTGGGAAGGTTAAAATGGATAGGATCAAAAAATGAATTAAAATGATTCTTAAATAAATATACACACAAATTGGGATTAAAAAATCATTATTTAATTTTTTACTATAGAACCTGGCAATCGTCCATGTGTCCCTCAGGTGACTGAGGCTTAGCAGGATGATCTGGTTGATCAGGAGATGGTTGATCCATTAGTGGAAAATGAGTAGGGGTATAGAACGGTATGTGATTCCTTGAGGTAGTCATTAATAAAGTAAAAGGGAAGTGTTTTGAACATGGATACAGAGAGATGGTTCGAGGAACTTGATATCACCTTCTATTTGATCTAGGCTCTGATAGATTACTGGGTTTATTTGGATATGAGTTAGATGTAGGGAGTTGCACATCTGTGGTGGATGCTATTTCTATGGGAGTTGGAGGTGGTATATTTTTTTGTGGGTTTACATATTGAAATGATTCTTGGTGGATTTATTTTCATCAACTATGAATAATGAGAAGAAGTAGGATTTACACTCCATTCATTGGAGAAGTATGAAAGTGCCGGAACCTAGGATTATGTTCAAGGATATTCTTAAATACACCCTATATCTCTATGTAGATGGGTAGTGTCATGCGAGCTGACTTGAGGTGGCCCTCCACCCATCTATCATGTATATTGTTACTCGTTTAACATTTAATACATATCTAGATGTTCAGAATAAGGTGGAAATTATTGGGTGGATGCACTCACGAGGAGGTCTACCATGATATTGGATCCGCCATAGTTATTTGTGTGGTAAAGACATCGTTGCAGATCTCAAGTGCCCAGACATTTGAGGTTTTTACCAAAAGAGAGGAAAATATAAAAAATTTCTTTTTGGGCTTCTGGTTCTATAAATCTCTGTGCCATTACTATAGGCTTGGGGATGATGTGATTGTTTTGTGGAGTCTATGACCATCATAACAATCAATGTCCAGTGGGCATTCATGATCAATATGGTGGAGGAGACATATTATGTGCAATCCCTATATTAGTTTCTAGATAGGTTGTTTCTTTAGCAAGGACAATATGCCCATGCTTCACATATTGGAGATGGAATAGGTAGAGGTCAACCTCATGGTGTTCCTCAGGGACCTCAACCCAATAGTGGTTGTGGAGGCTATCAATAGCAGTAGGGCAGAGGAGCTGGGTATTGTCAGTTGTAAACTGCAGAGTTAGAAATCTGGACAAAACAAGAAATTGTTAAAGGTACGATAAACTTATTTAGTACCCTTCCTTGTGATTTGTTTGATTAAATAGATTTGAACACCTTTTTCAACCAGTCTTTCCAATTCTTTGGGACTAGACATAGAGAAGATTCTAGTTCCCAAGTTGTTGAGTATATTTGTCAGAGGTCAGGATGACTTGTTTGATGTGTGTTGTGGATGTAGACTGATGATGGGACTGCGTCAGTCTGTTTGGGACCACTTCATTCAATATATTCAACCATATGAAATTATTATCAACATTGATTAGTTTTCATTTTTATGATCGACTATAGACTACTTATGTTGGATATTTTTTCTCTAATGTGGATGGACCGCATGTACTTTTAATTAGTGAGTTGGGTTGTCATTGGGGAAATCAACATGAGTAGCCCCATCATTTTTTGTTGTTTCAGCTATCTGTAATGTCTATTGATGCTGAGATAGTTAATATTCTCAAGGTCAATGGAGGTATACTTTTATTTCTTCTTCATTTGGTTGTGACTATACCCTATTTATGTGATGTTGAGTTCGATATTTACGTACAACAAGTTACTTCTAGAGATTCTATGGATCCTTATTAGATTTTACATTATGAGTTGCAGGAGTCGAGGATTCATATAGATGATCTCATGAAGAATGGTTTTATCCATCCTAGAGTGCCATCATGGGGTGATCTAATATTGTTTGAAAATATGGAATATTGTACTGTGAGGATATTATTAGGCTACCTATGGTTTAAATAGTTGATAGATAAGAATTTTTACTCCCTTCATATGATTAAAGGTTATTTAGACCAGGTGAGTAGGGAGACATGGATTTCTAATATTGATCTATGGTTTTGATATAACCAATTTAGGGTGAAGGAGGGGGATATCCCGAAGACTCCATCCAGATGAAGGTATGTGAACATCGAGTGCATAGTTTTTTCATTTGGTGTTGTGACAAACTAACCATTTTCATGGGAAAAATGAATTATGTGTTCTAGAAGTTCTCGGATCAGTTCTCCATCATGTTTGTCGATGAAATCTTGGTCCACTCAAAGTGAAATGAGGAGCACTTAAAGAATCTCATAAATGTATTTCATGTTTTTAAATGCAACCATATCTAGGTAATGTCAACCATGTTAAGGTTTTCAACATGGGGGTGTATTTGAATGGGTATATATTGTATCATCATGGAACAGTAGTGGACTTTTCAATGATGTACCTTGTTTTTTCTTCTACAGTACCAATGAATGGGGAAAAAGATCAGATTTATCATGGAATTTTAGGCCATTATGAGATGTTTGAATCTTATTTTTATAAATTTGTAGCACTATTGATAAATATAACTAGAAAATACCATGATTTTGTGCAGAGTGAGTAGAGTTAGGAAAAATTCAGCTATTTGAATGGGATGTTGGTCACTACTCCAGTGCTCCATTTTCTAGAGGAAGGGTTTATGCTTGAAGTGTGTTGTGATGCTTCCCGTCTAAGCTTGGGATGCATCTTTATGAACCAATTAGAAGTTATATATTATGGGTCTATGTATTTAGGTACCCATGAACCTTACTATGTCACTTATGATCTTGTGAAAGCATTGACTGTGTTGGAACCGAAGTTTTGTTCGAATTACCTCATTTGGGAGTGACTTGTGGTCTTCATAAATTATAAGAGTTTGAGGTATATCTATTACCAGTAGGATCTAAACATGAGCTAATAAAGGTTGGTGGAATTTTTTAAGTATTATGACATTTAAATCTATTATAACTTAGGAATGAGGAATTTCATGGATAATTCTTTGAGTAGGAAGTCATAGAAGGATGTTGTTTAGAAATCATGGGATGAGTGGAAAGTGATGGGGGAGTCAGCAACCTTGCACATAGATGTAGGAATGGATGGTGGTAGAGGACATTTTTTTCAGATGACAATGTATTTTCCTCTAACAAAATAACTGGATGAGTCTCTATGGGAAGACTCAGTGGCAGAGGTGATGCATAATTTTGTTGGCCATGGTGGTGCTCCAGTGGGATGGTCAGAGTATGTTCAAAATCAGTTGTTGTTTCCTGTAAGGTTGGTGATTCTGATAGAAATGTTCAACAGATTTCTTTAAAAGTTTCATAACATGACTTTAGTGGTATATAGATGAATTTATAATATGTATCGTGGCTTTAAGATGTGGTTTTGGTGGCCTATAATAGAACATGTAGTAGAACAGTTTGTGGAACGATTTTTGATCTTACAATAGGTAAAGAATGAGAACCATGTTCCTAGTGGATTGTTCCAACCCTTGAACATCCCTTAATGGATGTGGGATGACATATCCATGGATTTATTCATAGTTTTAACCATGAATTAGGTAATATATAGTGTTATTTTGGAATTAGTGGATCAGCTTATGAAATCAACTCACTTATTAGAAGTCAAGGAGTCGATCCCAATGGATGCCTTAGCATAAAGATATGTGGACGAGGTCATACAGTTTCTAGAGGTTCCAATATCCATTGTATCGGATCAGGATACAATGTTTTACCTCACAAGTCTAGAGGGGATTGCATAATTATTTTTAATCTATTTTATGCCCGAGAACTACTTTCCACCATCATATAGATAGGCAGAGAGAGTGGACTATCCAGATGTTAGAGGATATTTTGTGGACGTTTGTCTTGGACTTTGGTGAATATTTTTTATGAAAATTTCTCTTGGTGGAGTATTTTGATAATAATATATATCAATATTCAATTATAACGGTTCTATTTGATGAATTGTATGGGAGACCATGTTGTTTATTTTTGTGATGGACCGATGCTGGAGGGACAACTTTTCTTTCCCTTGATGTTCTAATGTGAAAGACTGATAATGTTCATCTAGTTTGAGAGAGTATGAAAGCAGGCCTAGACCGGTAGAAGTTTTATATCGATCACTAAAGGAGGCACATGGAGTCATGGATGGGTACCATGTTTTCTTGAAGGAATCCCATCGGCATCGATAGAGGAGGTTTGGTAGAGGGACTAAGATTTCTCCCAGATTCATCCTACCATTTTAGATGATAGAGTGAGTTGGTGTGGTGACATACCTATTGATGTTTCACCACTATTTAGAAGGATCCAAGGTGTCTTTCAAATCACTTAGATTCATCAAAATATTCACATTGACTTTGTTGTAATTGATTGGGAAGAGTTAGACATTGTGGATGAAACAAAGGTGGTTGATAAACTAGTGGAGATCCAGGATCGTTGGGAGAAGGTATTGGTTGGGTAGACAATTTTTCATGTTTCTGTGTTGTGGAGGAATGGTTTCCATGGTGAGAGTACTTTGGGGTGAGAAAGGAAGATGCATTCTCAGAACCCAGAATGATAATAATCCTTGTTTGATCAGTTTTTCTTATAATTTGAAGTTTAAACCTTGTTATTTTAATAAGATGGTCTATTTTTCCCCATTGGGGTGCTATCTGTGACACACTCTATGAAAATGTCCTGAAATATGGAAAGTGGAGGTCTAGATTACTAATCTTAAAATATTAATTATGATGAAATTAAAACCATTATGATGAGTCAGTGCTTCCCAGAGTGGATTGTATGTTGACATGGATCAAGGAATTATTTTAAAAGTGTGTTTAGATATTGTAGATATTGAACATGGTTATTTTTCTTCTCGTTGGTTTTGTTAGAATATGTCACAGTAGGTGTTCCTGGATGCTTAGGTTTCACTTCAACATTTGACCAAAATGGGGTGGTTTATCATTGATCATTGATGTGATTATTTTGTAGCGGTGTTTCTTGTGCAGTTAGATCCATGATAGGTATCTCACAGAGCAACTGTTCTTACCACTCATTCTTCAGGGGTTGGTTTTGAATTCATAAGGATTCCAATATTTATAGAGGTATTTGATGTAATTTCCTAGACCTCTATAGTCCATTCCTCTACAAGAATATGGTGTTTGAGGGGTTCTACAGAATAATGAAGACTTATTTCATCACATTGAAAATTCCTTTTCCACGTTTTCCAATGTTTTAGAATGGTTCTCATGCCACTGTAGTCAACCTTGTAGTGTCATCCTACTGTTGTCACCCTAGAGGCCTCACCCTAGAGTTTTCCCTGCATTGGTGTCACCCTGAAGGTGTCACCCCGGAGGCGTCACCCTGGTGGTGTCACCCGTATGGTTACACCATTGTAGTGTCAACCAAATAATGTCACACTATCGGTAGCCCATTGGTCGTAGCTCACCCTAGCGGTGAATAGTTGGTGGTGTATCTCCCCTGAGGTCACTCATTCATAGTAACTCACCCTGGTAGTGGCTAGCTAGTAGTGTCCAACCCTGGTGGTCACTCGGTGGATGTATCTCACCCTGGCAGTTTCTGGATGGCTGTGTCTCACACCGATGGTTTCTCATCTAGTCAGGCCTCATCCAACGGTGGCTCACTCGGCTGTGTCTCATGAACAGTGTTCCCACATCTTAATGTTTTTCCCTTTTGATGTTCCAATTTATGGTAAAAAAGCTATTACCATATTTAATGGTTTTTTGGAGTAGTTCCGAATTTTATCTATCTTCTAAAAACACATATCATCCCTTGAAATTCCATATAGCATGGTCTTGGTCCAGATATTCCATTAATAGACTGTAAAACATTTTTCTCCCGTTGATTTAGGATCTGGATTTATAAATCATAGATCCTCTCTTAAATGTATAAATCTTTTTTCTGATTAATATGTAACATTTGGATTATGTATACCATATAGGATTCTCGGCAGCATGCATGCCCTTTTATGGTGCAATGAGAAAGCACAATTTTCCTCTTCTTCCATGTAGGTATTCATTTGTATCAATTTATTGTGAATCATGTGGGGTTTTTACATGAATTTTACCTTTTTATGAAGTTTGAATTCAGATTTATAAGGATAATTTAATTAGGTTCAGATCAATAAAAATGCGGCTGGTAAAATGTGATGCATGTTTCAATTATATTGGTTTAACTATTTTTGGGATCGTAATGCGCTAACTGCCCACTAAAAATCATTTTTGTTGGGGGTCTTTGTTTTCACACATGATGGTTAATGGAATGAATGATGATTGTTTTTCATTAAATGACTGAATCTGAAAAACTGTTAATCACGTATATTCTCCTTATAATGGATGAACCTATATCATATTGTTTTTGTAATAACCCCTGAATTAAAATGTTTAATTACAAAAAAATAAATTTTTAAAAATGAATATATCTTTCATTGGTCTATTGTGTAATTTGTTGATGGAAAAGGCAGTGCACATGGGGTAGGTTTTGTGGATGTGTTGTGGAATGTTTATGTAGTGGGGATGTAGATATAGTTGTGGTTTTTTGTGCTTCCTATTTTAGTTTAGATGATGGATTGGGTGTGATTACATTGAAGAATGATTATGGTAGTTGTTGGTATGGTTTCTTCCCCATTAATAAAATTTAGAATGTTTCACCTCATATCTAGAGGATGTGGAAAGATTTGTCTTCACCGTGAAGTGGCTAAAATTAACAAGGATATTTATCTTCCGTTTTTATGTTATTGTGTTTCAAGATAATGTTATTCCTGATAGTTTCCTAGGTAATATGGGAATGAATTAATGAATTATTTAATAATTAATTTCAATTGGTAAATGAATTTGATGGGGGAACATATTGGGTTTGGGTCCTATTATTTGGTTTTGTGCATTAGAGGTAGCAAAAAAAGGTGATATTGTGGTCTCTGTTATTTGTATTGATAACCCAAAGGTGGGGAATGAGTGCATGGATTAATATGTATATATACTATGTATTTTACTTTTCATTTCTATACTCATCCCACCATAGTTGATCACAATTTTCATAAAAACCACATCATCATTGAGGATGGTGTATTTCTCAAACATGTAGGTGGGTGGATGGATAGCTGGCCACCCACTCTTCCCTACTCCATTATCTAGGTGGAGATAGACTAGGATTCATCTAGAAATGTTTTGTTTTGAGGCCTATGTGTGTTCAAGAATGTTGTGTTTTCCAAGGTGTCATCTAGATGAGAGGTGTTGTGGATTTCTAGGTATTTTCATGATGTGTCATGGTATGTTGCCCATGTTTCTGCTGATGGGATGAGGTGTGATATGTGGTCCTGGTGTTTGAGGGATGGACGCGTTGTGTTATGTAGCACATGATCCTATGGGAGGGATATGGTTTTGAGTCTTAGGTGTGTTTGGGTGGCTTGTGATGTGGTATGTTCAAAAGAGGTGGGAGTGTGAGGATGTCTTCTCTTAGGCTATCAGAGGTTCTAGACAATAGGAATGTGGTGCGAGGTAACCTATAATTGATGTTCATAATATTACATTAGTTTACTTTCTTTATTTGGTGAGGATGACATGGTTTTTATATCTTCTTAGTAGTTGATTGGTTCTTCTGGATTCTCTAGGGGGGATTAGTATTCTTCTCGCACTTGTGCATGAGAGACTTTTTTTCTATTTGAGTTTACTTTTATGATGACCCTATGTATATAAAATGGTTTTTGGGTTTCGAGGACGACTACATGGACCATTCTGTATCTTACTAGCTCGAACTTTGAGGTAGTTTTTTTGTCGCTGCATACCCTTACATTGGTACTAACTTTTGATATTTTATTGTAATTGTAATATTTCTATTTAAAACATGATTTTGGAATGGTTTTGGATTTGTTATATATATATATATATCTTGGAGTTATTTTGGGATGAAACATCTTATCTCCTAATCATGTTTCTTTAAAAAGACAAATGCCTCCAATTTTATTAGACTTGTATACCCATATGGATGGTCTCCATCACAGGGCCTACAATATGGATGACCCGGATTTCATTTAATAACTTTTTTCATTGCCAGTCTAGGAGGGTAATCTTTGGAGGGACGGGTCATGTCACTCCTTTCAATGGAATGTGTTTCGACTTATTTCCTTGGCATATTGTTTATGAACTCACTTCTTAGTTTTTTGATTACATGGTATGTGTGTTCAGTTCTTACCATGACATATTTATTGTTCTCATTGAATATTTTATTTCTTTCTATATACTTTACCCTTACTAAAAATTTGAGCTTACCATTTTTTAAATTTCCACATGAATCCTTGAATCATAATACAAATTTTATGCATAGATATATTTGATGGAAAAAAGTTATTATCCTCAAAATAAAAAATATATATTTTAATTAATTTATTCATTTTTAATAAAATACTTATGTATTTATGTGGTTAACCAAGACTACTAAGATCTTCAGTCCATTTAGATTTCATTCCTTGTGATCATGCTAATGTAATGCTAGTAGACACTGGCTCTGGACATTCTTGGGTCAGTTCGATACATTTTAATGGGGCCCTTATTATAAATATAATTTTTGACACTTTTATAAAATATTTTTGACAAAATAAACTTCAGTTTTTAAAATAGGAATTCCAAAAGTATCTAACGGTGAATTTTAGAAATTATTTAGAAAATATTTTTTTCTAGTGAATACTAAAAAATACCGAATTTTATAAAATTATAAATGTCAATTTATTAAATCCTCAATATTTTTTGAATTCGATATCAATGTAACTTTAGAAATATGTATTCATAAATAATATAATACATTTCATTTTAAAAATACTGAAATATTATTTTTTTATAACTACATTTTTAGGGTTAAAAATAATTTTTTCAATAAAACCAAGTTTCATTTCATTTTGTTGGATTTATATTACATTAGTTTATTTAAATTATATGATATTAATATTGGAAAATGTATATCATATTTCATTTGATAATTCTCAATTTTATTAAATCGTCATCTTTTATTTTTTACCAATATTAATATTAAAATTGGTAACTTTTGATACTATGATAAAAGCTAAATCAGGTAATTTTAGATACATTTAAATTAGTAAGGATTAATAAATTACCCTAAAACATTAAAAAATATAATTGGATGTCTTATATTTAACCATTAACACATAAATTTAAAATTTGTGGTATTTAATGAAAACATTCACATGAGAATGACTTTTACATTATTTAAATTAATGAAAATCAAAAATTTCAATTTCATAATCTTAAACATATCATATGTGTCCACATTGGGACTCAGGTAGGTTGTGATCGAATTAAAGTTTCATTTTAAAAATTTTAACATATTTTCATGGTATAAATTTATTTATAATTTTTTGGATCCATTTGTATGAGATTATAATATTTAAAATATTTTATTTATTAAAAAGGAAAAGAGATCACATTCATATTTTAATTACAATATTATTTTAAATATGATTTTATTAACATTATATCGAAAAAATATATATTATATTGAAATATAATATATTTTTCAACAACATTGTATTTTATTTATAATTTTGATGTAATAAATAATTTCCATAAATAATTATACAATTATGATGGTGTAATTATTTCATTAAAGAAAGAATCAAATAAATGACATTAAAAGGCATTAAATTTAATATAATTTAAATTAATTAAGGTTATCCATAATTTTTATGGATTGTTTTGACATTTTTGGGCTATATTATATTTTTTATAAGTTATATTTCTGTATTTGTTTCCTTAAGTCCAAAATAATGAATAATGTCAAAACTGGCAGTAACGATATTTTATCAAAATAATATTTTTAAGAATTATTTAAAAATCATTAAAAAACGGTTTAAATAAAAAATATGAATTTTAGTTGGTGTAAAATGACATAATTTATAAATTTATTATCTAATTTAAATTTTACCTCTAAAAATTAACACCTTTAAATATTAAATAAATTGATGCCATAATTAAAATTAATTTTTTTTCACTGAAGTCAATCAAAATTTAATGTTTCCAAGTAAAAAAACAAGTAACAATTTATTGTATAGTGAGAAAAAAACCTTATCTCATGTTATATTCTAATATTTTTCCATTTCATTGTATATATATATAAATTAAATTTATTATAATTTAATAGTTTTTGGATTTCCAAGTGTTCTTTCACCTAAATTTTAAAAGGTCACTCATTACTTCATTTAATATCACCACATTAAGAATTATAGATCAACCCAAATCTATAAATTTATTCTCTTAACATCCTTATACATGTTATTTAGGTGTTGGTTCTCCAAAAATAATTTTTTTAGATCCCATGAGTAGAGATCTAATGGAAGTCTAGAAAATCCGAGGTAATTGTTTTTACTAACTCATTAAAATTAATTTTTTCTCTTAATCCCTTTTCACGTGTTTTTACATTATAAAATATTAAATATTTTACATTGTATATAATTATATTCTACTATTATTATTTTACTATCGTATTGTACTGATTGTCAATCTAATGAAATTAAAAAGCACCGCACAAGTGTGCGTACGACTGACAATCTCTATATAACGGTGTGATTAATTTTCGATGACAATCAATGTAAAATGTTTCTAAAAATGTATTTAATGATTAAATATTACAATTATGACATTAATTATATTATTTAAATGTTTTTTTTATACCATATAAAATATAAATGGGATTATATGTCAAAACAAGCTTGAGAAACAATGAAATTAGCAAATGAAATAGTGAAATGAATAAATATAATTAATAAACATGTTGTAAAACATTACTAGCAGATAATACATGTTATCTGTAATATTAATATTTTCATATTATATGTAAATAATATGTCTAAAATTATTATACATTGAGTCTCAAATATGTTTAAAGGAATTAGAACCTCAGGTAATGTTTTCTAATCTCACAATTATTTTTGTGGAATATTTTTTATACACTACTTATTTCGGGTATGTGGTGTATGTATACATCCCATTTATATATCGTATCATTAATCCATTTATATTTGTGCAATTAAATTTTTTCATTTGATAATTATTAATTTTATGGTTCATATGATGCTCACTCATTGTTTTAAAATTACAATTTTAAATATTTCTTTTTTCAAATGTTTAATGGAATTATTTAGTATATATGAAATGAGAGGAGTTTATTAATTTCTAGAAGCCTTAATGTATTTAGGAATAATCCACAAGTTTTCAATTTTTTTGTAAAATAAATTTTTTTATTTAATAAATGTGTATATTTTAAATAATATATTCTAAAGAAAACATGTACTTCTATAAAAAAAATTCTCAATTATTTTATTAGAGTATTTTAATTTATAAAAACACCCTTTGTTGAGTAATATTCATCATTGAGGTTGATCAGTTATAATCCTAACTGACATATTTTATTGAATGTTTTATGATCCTTTTGACAAGGGATGTACTATCCTTATACCATTCTCTATAAAACCTTAAATGGTTTACGATTATGTATACTGATTGGGGAAACTATTTAAATTATATATGATAGATTATTTATAAATTTATATATTGATTATGGTTCAAACTATTAATATGACTAATTTATTGGATATAATAAATTCCATTAGGGTCCATCTATATCCCTTCAATACAATGGTTGGTCACATGATACAATCTAGTTTGTGTTTCAGATGATGCCTTACCCTATTCTGTATTGTGTCCGAGACACAACATTGACCCTATGTTTATGATATACCTTATTATGATTTCCCTAATTATAATATTAGATATTTTTAATACATGTGATTTTTAAACTAGTAGAATATTCAAAGTTTACTTCCATTCTCATGTGATTATTTATGTAGAAGTACTCGATCAGCTGTTATTTTTATCTTTTTATACTAATGATTATGTTTCAATGGAATGTTCTTTTATTTGTTAACCTTTTATTATTATATATGTTTATTTATTAAATCTCATATTTTATTATTACCCTTTCATAGAATCATATCTCACCCCATTGTTATGTATTAATTTTCCCCAGGATGCCTGGTGGTTTATTTTGACTTATATGTAAGGATAAGGTAGAAGAATAATGGTGTTATCAATGTATTCTCTATGTTGTATTTTATATTGAAATGTGTAATAAAATATTTATGTATGTAATATGATCTAAAATCTAATAAAATTATCTATCCATATGGATTAAAATCTTGTATCTTTTCAAATGTAATCAATTAAGGTACTATCTCCTGGCTACAGTGGTTGTGGTCTTTAAAAAAAAGTTATTAAGTAAAATGATATATTATTTTATAATGAAAAATATGTCATTAATGTCATAATTATATAATTTATATCACATATATTTATTAAATTTCTCATTATTACCTTCCATGTATATTGTTCTAGAAAACCATATCACATCACTTGTTGAGTTTGTAGTCTATTGTATACGTGAGCATCATTATCATAACCTCAATGAAATAGAAATTAGAAAAGATATTTTTGATATAATAACTATATATGTATAATTATGTTATAATGAACACACACTCACATGTACAAACATATATATATATATATATAATTTATATCTATATCGACACCCAACTGTGATATTTCATAAAAGAAAACTGATTGAAATATGTTTGTGAAGAGGTAGTACTCCATACAGATGAATGATGATTTCATAATAAATTAGCTGTAAGTACAAATAGTTGAAATTCATTACTTTAATATAAAAACATCATAATATATGTTATATATTGGTGTCATTATATAATAATAAATTAAGAATATTTTAAGGAGGTGGAAAAATAAAAAATATACAAATGAACACTTAGGACTTTTACCTCTTCTCAGGCCACCACTTTATGATTGTTGAAAAATAATTATAAAAATTTATTAATGAACCCCAAAAGATTTATATAAATATGGTATGGAAGATGGTAATTTATTTGGTTAGGTATTGGATAATTTAAAATGGTTTAAATGTGTGAAAAAGAGGGAGTGATTGTGTGGAATTATCTATGTGAGGTGTATGGAAAATGTGTAATTGTTTAAAAGAAAAATCTGTAACAACATTTTTTAAAATAAAAAATAATCAAAATCGATGATTATAAAGAATTCAAAATGTTAAGGTGTAAATATTTCCATAAAATAGATTTTTGACTGTTTTTCTAGACATTTTAACTCATAAAATTTTTATTTAATAAAAATTTATAAATTCCATTTCGATATTTGTCAATATTTAATTTAAAACAATTCTTTCCTACATGATGAAAAAGTATGGTTTCAAAGTGAAAATGTCCAAAACAATACAAAATATTATACCATTGTTCAATATGAATATGATTCAAACCACATAAATGGTATTAACAGATTTAAAATTTCATTTTTTTATCTTTAAATCCAATTCAAAATATAATTTTACATTATATCAAATTTCCAAAAAATAAAATTTCAATTCAAAATCAATATTTTCACTATTCATAAAAAATGAAAATCTTTATAAAAATCATGTAATTTAACCCCAAGATAAATATGGAATATAAATTTCCCAAATGATGTTTATTTTTTCAAATATTTTTTCTAAAATTAGTAAAAATATGTTATAAATTATTTTTGAATATCATGACTGAACCACCTTTTGAAAAATATATATTTTCTAAAATACATTTATTTTTTCATAAAATGATATTAATTTTAACTACAATAAATAAATATAAATATTCACTTATTTATAAATTTTTAAATTATAGAATTTTCAATATTTTTTTAGTACTAACATTCCCTCAAATTTAATGTCTAGGTTATAATAGAATGTTTAAATAATAATATTTTAAAATAGTATCACACTCTATTCATACCATGTGTTGTGTGATTTGAATGCTATAAAATATATTGTATATATTCAAAACTAAATATATCATAATGTCTCATGATGTTAAATTCACATTTATGTTTTATTTTTAGAACATATATTATAAAAAATATGATATAAATATATTAGAATCTAAAGGTGATACATTAGGTCTCAAATTTCAAATCATACATACTATTATTTTTCTAGTACAAGAACCATTTCACTATGCAATGCTTGATACTGATCTCCCCTACCAATGCTACTAGTCTCACAATATTTTATTTTCATATAGAGAAGTCACCTTTTTCAATTGTATATAACCAATTTTTTCAATGTATTTGAACAAAATGTTTTAAATAACACATATTATACAGTACACACACTACAAAAAAATGGATATATAACAATGAACTTATACAAAGGGTTTTGAATACCATTGGTCTTGTTTCCCTATACTATTGATTTGGAAGGAATTATTTGTATTGATACCTTATAGATACCATATAATAGAGGTTTTGGAAACTAATTGGTTATAAGTATAATGGATAGAACCTATACCAATTGTTTTGGCCAAAACCATCAGTAAAGGTTCCTTGAAGAGTCATATACCCACCATTTCAGAAAAAACCATTATTAGTGTTCCCTTTTATTGACCATTCACCAACAGTTTTACCAAAATGGTTTATATAGTGGAACCATATACACATATTTTATCCAAAATCATTGGTATAAATCACCAAGAAGGGGTTCTTATACCAACAGGTCTCAAAACCATTGGTACATGTATTTATTTTTTTAAGGATTCTTTTATTAAATTAAATTAAATTCATTAATGTTTAATTTAATTTTAAATAAATATATATGTATATATATATCAAATTACCTTCAAAAAAGTCATCTTATCTTTGTGGTTAGGTCATTGGAATATAAATGTGGAGTATCAGGATCAATTCCAATATGGATAATATTTTTACCTTACTAATAAAAATAGTTTTTCAAAATAGTTACTATAGGTTTTCTATAAGAAATATACCAATTGTTTTCCTAAACCATTGGTATAGGTCATTAAAGACACCAAAATGGACAAATCCCCACCAAAATTATTGGTATAGGCTATATCAACGATTTGGATACATATACCAATGCTTCTAAACCATTGGTATATGATTTTTTTTCATTATTGGGATCATATAAAAATATATCTATTTCATTTAATAAAAAATATATCTAATGTATTTGAAATAATTTGTATCCTCTTCCCATATATGTAATTATTCATCCAGCAGCCATCTCTACACCTAAAAAGTATACCGCCACCTACTCCTTTCACCCATATTATATCATTGGAATCTTGATATGATAGTTCATCAATTTATTTTATTGGGACATTACCACTGATACATTGTCCTTGCATTCATTCTTATTTTTTACTACAGTTACTAAAGAGTTTAAATTAATCATATTCCTATCAACATTGAAATATAATGTGAATAAAATAATGTAGTGAATTGTTAATTTTATTCCTATTATAATTAATAATGAAATTCCTGAAGATATGTGGAAATGTGGCATACATTAGATCAGTTTCTTCTTCATGGTTATATTTTAAGCTAAGGGTCTCTAGTATGTCATTATACCTAATCATATTTATCATATAAGACCCTTATTGGTTCCTTTTTCTCTGTAAACATTTAAATAATGATCATGATTACTAATATCATTCATTTCAAGCTCTCTCATGCTATAACTCTTAATGATAAGCATCATTTGGAAGACATAATTTTCCTCATGCATTTTTTTATAACTCACTTGATGTTGACAACAACATAATCCACTGAACATTTTTCAAATCATTGATATAATTATTTAATTCATATTTATCCTCAATTATCAATCCATTAGGATGCTTAGAATAAATTTGGGACTTTAGAACATAAATATTCCTCTCTTTACACAATATTTTTCTTAAGATCCTATACCACTTTTGGATGATTTCTATGGTCATAATATTCCCTTTATCTAATATTGATCACAATGTAATTGAATTTGTGTTGGTTTCTATTTGATCTAAAAAAAGGTAAATTTTTCATGTTTTTACATCATCTTGAAAACTAAAACATATTTTCAAATTATTAATGATTAATTTCTTAAATTATTTTATAAAATAATTGTATCATTGAGCTATTAGATTTGGAATACATGATAACTTTTCTATTCTAGTGTATAGGATTCATAAAACTATCTTCATAACTAGAGTTATGACATTGTCACTAATACATTAGTATAATTTATTGTTTTGAAAAGATAACCATGTTACCTCATTCCTCCATGATATATTGAGTGGTTTATAGTCTCATATAATGAATTACATTATAATACACAAGGCATTGATTGTAAATATTGAAAAAGAATTATATTGATATTACTTTTCCTCAAACATTATTTAATTCCACCCAACACTATATTAAGAACACCATGATAGTAAGATTTTTCCTCAGCTAGGGCAAATGAACACCATAGACAATCTATTCTTTCTATATTCATGAAATAGAATCCATCAAATGAGTAAATATTTGTTTTAAGGGATTTTGTAATATAGTCTTGGGGACTGAAATCCTTTCCTATTTAACACTCTTGTAAAATGTTATCACCTTCATAAAAAACCATTCTTGAAATCAAAAACATTCTTCACACATATTCATTTAATCTAGGAATTCTTATCTAATGTAATACTATGTGGTCACATGTAATAAATGAAATTCACAAAATAATAAACCATGAATATGGTAAAATAAAAAAATATTTATGTGATCATTAATAGTTAAATATTTCTTACTAAATCAAGTGAATAATTTATTAACTGAGACAATATGTGATTTATGAAATTTGATTCATTACAAAAATTACACCACCTACAAAAAATTTCCTATAACAAATTTCTTTTATGTAGGATATAGAATTTAACATCTATAAAATGATCCATTTTTATCAATAATGTGGATACTCACACACAAGTGGGGAAAATCTAGGGAACTGAAATACATTTCACAAACAAATTGTGGACATGTAATCCATTTTACAAATTAACAAAGAGGGGAGATATAAAGATCCCCAAAATAATATTTAATTTTTTTGAATTTAATTTTATATTTTAATTTAAAATGTAAAATGTAAAATATTAATAGGTTGGTCTCCATTGATGATTAATCGACATGAAATATTTTTCAAAACAAAAATTTAAATTTAAAAAAAACAACCCAAAGTTATTTTTTATAATTCAGTGGGAAATATATTAATTGTAATTAAATAATGTTACATCCTACCACAAATGAAATAATTTTGTTAAATTCTATATCATTAATATCAATATTATAAAAATTTCAAAAAATTTCATTTAAATTTCAAACTAAAGAAGATCTTCATTTATCAATTTAGGACTTGTCCAGGAGTTGATGAGTGGGAGTAGTTGGATCCTGACTATAGCGATTCAGCATAAGTCTAATTGGGAATCCATTTGAGGTCATTTATAAATTACTCTTATTACAATATTATATATATATATATTCATACATTCTCCCTCCCCATTAATGAGGAGTTGAATAATTTTTTGTTTTTTAAAATTATCTTTATACATGAATTTGGAAGGATATTAAAATAAGTATATTATCTTATGAATAAATATTGCATTAGAATATTATATTTCCAATGAAATACCCACACAACATCTAGTATATCAATAATATAATAAACACAATCCCACTACACTTCATATTATTTATCATAGTATGGATTCCCATTAAAATTAATATAAAAATGAACCTATATATCCATTCACATATTATGAAAAAATATCATCAGTCATTGATTAGCCTTCTCATGGAGAAAAGAACTTGAATCGACAATCCATCAATTCTATTGGTATAATATAATAATCATATTATCGAATCATATAATATATAAAAGAAATTCAATATTTTTCAACCTAAAAAATAATATGTTCTGCTCTAATAATAATAGAATGAACATGGTCTATACTAAAAGACATAAATATAGAAAATAAAAATTATTACGGTCAGATTCATTTGAAATAAAAATATCCATAGAACCATTAAACAATATTCTAAAATGATTCATTTCTAATTATTTTTAAGAATAAAAAATTAAGTCAATTGAAACCATATACAATAATTTTTATATTTTTAATTTTCAATTTTATTCAACCATATTTGATCAATTTGGGATCAATGATTCAAATATAAGAGTTGTCTAGATATTCTACACATTACCCATAGATCTTGGATCCTCAAAATATTATACTTGGGTGCATCAATGGTAATCCAAAGAGATTTAGGCTTTCACTTAAATCACTTGGAGAACGTATATTCATGTGAGAATGTAGAATCGATGAAGCCCTTTTCATCCATTGGAGGCTCACTAAATTTTTTTGATAGAGGATGGGAGATCCCTCAAATTATTTCTAATAGATGAAATTACTATTCCAATGTAAAAATTATAATATTATATAATGGTTATACATTTTAAAATTCCACTTATGTCCCTTTAAAGTAATTACTTTAATTTTAGACCCTAGGGAGGAATTATGATTTAATTAAAAATGTCATAAATTTGATGATTATTTTGACACTCACAAGTGACACATTAACATGTTATGTTATAAATTAAAAATAATTATCTCAGTCAGTAATTCCCATGTTTTTTAAGGATCATTGGGCGTATAAAATTCATTTGAAAACATATATATTCTAACATTATGTTTAATGATAAAAAACATGTAAATATCATGATAAATACTATAAATAATCATTACACTAATCATTAAAAATATAATTGAATTCTTTTTTAAATTAAATCAATTTGGATGTCCAATATCCCCTGAAAGTAATGTTTATTTAGTTTTAAACACATATTAATCCAAATATTTATAAAATTTTGATACCCATACAATGTTAATACCTTGGCCCTTTCCTAATAGTAGTAAGTATAACCCAATTACCAATAGTGGAGTATTTCAACCCATATTGGCCCATAAATTGATAAGGAATATCATAACTATTCCTTCCCCTTATGGACATGTTTTATGTTGTATTATCATTTATGTCACAATATCTCGTAAAGCAGGTTGCTTAATTATTTCATCAATCAATTGATTGTTAAATATTTTGTGACCACATTGAACTAAGATAAATTATTTCACAAAACTATAGATTTAATGATGGTACTACCATCTCAGAAAATATATAAAAAGAGATATCCATTCCATAACTTGTAAATAAAAAATTCAATTTGGATTTTTCAAAAAAAATCATTTGACCAAATATGAACCAAAAAACAGTCTTCCTCTCCATGACATCAATTTCATTTTTGTTTCCCTGCACTATAATACATAATAAAATAGTGAAAATTTATAATGATACAATTTCAGGAACAAAATATATATGATTATAGATATGATCGATCAATAACACATAATAAATGTTGTGTTAAAATTAAAAGTTAGCTTTTACTATAGATAAGTAAGTGAAAACTTATAGAGATGAATTCTCAATGATTATAAACACCTGAAATATAATATTCAAATTTAATCTCTTTCCCAACAATGTGATTATTCTAGATCATAGAATATATATTTATGATTATTATCATAGTATCTTGAGCAACACATTATTGCTATGATATACTATATATTTTCCATAATACACATAAAACAAAGAAATTAACATTTAAAAATTAGATGTACAAGTATTAACACTATTATAGTAATAATAAGAACATTTATAAATAAAATTTTTTGTAATTAATTATAATAAAATTATTTAGAAATTTCTCTCTAGGGAAAACACTAAAAAAATTAAAACTAATAATGGATTGTTCTATGAAAAATGTATTGTATGCAGTATGAAAAATGTTTATATCATTTAAACCTTATAATTATTAGTAATGAATATAATATCAACCATTATATATAGAACAAATAAGATGATTTTAATAAGTGAAGTAATGATTTTGATTCATCAATAGAGCCATGATCCGTTATTTTTTTAATAGATTGATATGTTGTTATAGGTTTTCATGAATTAATTCATTTGAATTAAAATACCCTTAATATTTAAATTTGGTATCCAATTCATTGGAACTATTCATCAGATTCATGAAAAAATATAAATCATAAGTATCTCATTGTGGATTTCATTAATTGTTCATTAATTGTTAGTCTCCTTAGTCATTATTTTTAAAAAAAATTTATTAATCCTAAAATATAATTTTATTTTTATATATATTAACAAAATTAAGTCACATATAATTTTTGACCAAGTATGATACACTTCCTATTGACATGAATGAAATTATTTATAATGTGACAACATGTATATCAGGATTTATACCACGATCATTCATAATAATAAAATCCTTAAGTTATTATTAGATTATTCAATATAAAATAGTATAAGTTCTTACTTGAATACCATAACTAAAATAATGATATCAAAACTACAACTTGAATATTATCCTCTCTCCAATGAAATTAACAATATTTGTCCCAAGAATAATAATATATCGGGGATACATGTCCTTAATCATCTATATTAACAAGAGTCATTATAATAAAGACTCACATGCCTAAATCTCTTCAGTATTAAAGGATAACATATAAGGTTTTCTCATTTTTTATCTCTCCTTAGTATTGATTGTTTTTTATATTTTAGAGTTTCTACATCAAGAATTATCAAATATGAAAAACATTTTCTTTTTTAATTTAAATTATTATCTTCCCATAGAAACAATAATAATAATATTTACTTTTTTATGAAAAATCCTATGTTTTTTTGTAATTAAATACAATTAAGAATTGTATATATAGGATGGGAATGTTTTTTAATATTCATCATGAATTTATAATAATCAAATTCGACATAAGAATAAATATTTTCACAGAATATAAACAGAAGACCTTCTCTGTCATTCTAAAAACGTATATTGGAATGAGAAGTCTTGCACCCCTTAATTTTAGCAATTCATTGATATTTTAAAAGAATTAATGTGACGCAGCGAAACATTTTAATTAATAACAATTATTCAGTTTTTTTGAGTATTTCAATTATTACTCCACATACATTTATCTATGATATATCCATATAATGTGTTTCACATATTATATAAATTAATTGTATATAAAATCACATGACAAATATATATTATTAAATTATCATTAACATAGGTCCATATGGACCCTAAATCGGGCCAAATGACTTGTATATAGGTTTCAAATCATTCATATGTAATAACAGTCTTATGTATATTTCACATGAAACATTAAATTAATCCTATATAATAAGAAAATATATCACACAATATAGAATATTACTCATATGAATATTCTTAATAATATAAAAACTTTGTCTGTGTGGAATAGTACTCTAATTATATTCTCTTTACATGACTCATATTCTAGATCAAAATAAAACATACATAACACTAAAAAAATAGTTCCATTTATCAAAATGACATGTAAATATATTATCATCACTAAAATATAACTCATATTATGATATAATGAAGAATACAATTATTTTAGAACTCATATAAAAATTATTTTTCTAGTGATTTTTTTAATTTAATGTTTTCTATAATTTCAAAAAATTTGAGTATACATTGAAACTCGTCTCCGACCACATAAATCCACTAAAATACTATAAATTATTATTATCCAATAGTTATCTCATTAGTAAAAAGATTTTTAATAATGAAAACAAACCCTTTAAATGTTTCATATGTTAGAAACATCTCCACCATTTGGATTTATTTCCAACTTTTATTTAACTCTTTCAAATAACAAATAGTCATGAGGAATCCAATCAATCTATATATCTTATGTTATATTTCATAAAACAAATATTTATATTAATTAATTTTATATATGAGAACATTATTTTAATTTTACATTTATATTTTATTCATGTAGTTGAAATGTTCCATTAAAATAAAGAACTAAATTCGAGATTTTTCATTTTATTTACATTCAATAAACAAATAATTGATTCAACCCAAATATAGAGAATATTTATATTACCCAAGGAAAATTTCTAAAATTAAATAACTTTTTTATAATTAATTCTAAATATATATTTGGTACCTTAAAAATTAGTCCGATGAGAGAATAAATTGTTTAACATAAATGTTTAACTAGAGTGTCGTAATTCTATGTGTAGATAATTCTATACTAAAAATACAATAAATACGATATATATTAAGAATAAATTATGATATTATATAACTATTTTAAACATTTTACATGATTTTATAAAAACTAATAACATTATCATATCGTAATTGTATCAAAGGTTTTTAATAATGATCAGTGAGACATTTAATATTACATGTAATGTTTAATTTTCTTTCAATCATTAACCAAAAATCACCATGTATCACTTTTATCTATTTCATCTAATTATATATCTTCATAATAGCCACAAATTTTAGTTTTTGGAGATAATGATAAATTAGTTTGGATTCTTGTAGTATTATCCCAGGAATCATCTACTCAAAAAAATAATCATACTGATGTGGAATTTATAAGATGAAAATAATATTCCGAATATTTTTTTCCTTATTCTATATATATTACAGTGCTCTTAGACAAATAATTTTATTTTATTTTTATGATTTACTTTTTGGTTAATTCGGAAGCTTTCAAGAACATTGAATGGAATGTAAAAACAACAAAAACAAAATCCAATATTAAAAAATTATCTTTCATAATTCTATTTTAAAATTTCAATTTTTCCATCTCCTCATGATATATCTCACCTCTTAATGTGACCCTAAAAAATAAACAATCATATTGAAAAACCATACTTCATGAAATGAAACCACCTGAATCCATCATCAACATCATTGGTCAACACCATCATCATAAAAAAGCACACAACATGAAGAGAATCACTTGGATAAACTCATCCTTTCCACATTGACAATAGCATTGAAATCTGAACTGAGAGAGAGAAACACAAAATCAGAAACTAACCATTATAAAGGGATAAGTAACTCCTCCTCTAGGTGTGTTTCATTACACCATCAATGGGAACGTCACGTAGAAATCTATTATAAAAGAACCCAACCCATAGAGAATCTTGGAATTTTATTGGAAACTCGATCAACACATCCCATATCATTCTTCATAAACATCAAAGAATATCAACTCTGATGATAGTGTTGAACCCTAAATCTAGGTAAAAGTTTTTCTATTCAAAAACCAACATCAATCCTCACATTAAAAAAACATACATATCAAATAGAAACTGAGAAATCCAATTACAATATGCAATGAGGAAATACAGCCATCAATACATTGTTGTTGGGTATAAAAAGAAACAAACCACCATACCAAAACCCAAATAGACTAGAGGAAAAGAGGAAGAGAGAAAAATTGGCTTCGTATTGTTCTATGACAATAATCCACCAGCACAACACAAACTACAACAAAGAATAAATAATATGACTACAAATGGGGTTTCACATGGCAGATTAGGTCAATAGAGAATCTATGGTTTATAGTTAAAAGGCTAAAAACATGACGTACAAACCTAAAAAAACACAATCTTATGAAGAAACTGTAGGAGAAGAACTGAGGGATGAGAATTCACGAGGCCCTGAGAAGAACCACTCACTAACAAATAAGTGCAACAGAAACCTTGTATGTTGAATGAGATAGATATTTCTAAAATAGAGATCCCAAGAAGGATCCAAAAATTAAATTATTCCCTTTTTATATATTATAATATAAATATCATAGTAAAATCGATGTATTTTGAGACTCTATTATCATATATTAGGTACTATTCCATTATATAAAATTGATACCTTCTACATAAACATAAAAAATCTTTGGTTTTGAAGCTATAATAATGATCATGATTCCAATAATTATTGGAAGCGATTTTGATTAAAACAATCAAACCTATAGGAAATATCTTTCTGTATTTTATCACTAATTTTTTTTATTTATCTTCCAAACTTTTGATTTGTAATACATAATTTCTATATTATTACTTAATATTAGTCCCCATACGTATCTCATTTTTTCAATCATGGAAATCATAAAATATCTCACAATCTATTTTTTAATATCATCCAAAGAACTTTACTGGCCTCTAACAAAAAAGATATCGTGGCTATAAAATATAAAAGGAGAGAAACATATTTTTTTCAGTTAAATATATATTGTATTACACAATACAGTTTAATAAAAAGTTTATATTTATCCAAAACATGATCATAATTTAATACTAAACTATCGTTTCCTTCATTAAACTATATAAGACCATAAATTTTTTGAACATAGAGCCTAAACATTAAAAAAATCAATCTTTTGGATGCAATATATATATATATATATATATAAATATTCCTATAAATATTCATTTATAATGTAATTTTTATGGAAATATACTGAATTTTTTTATTATATTTATAAATAACTAAATTGAACTTTACGATACTGGAAATCCCATGTACTAGAGAAAAGATAATTTTAAAATTGATACCATAAACATGAGTGTATCCCTCAAAAACATGCTTGGTCGTGTTTTATATGAAATCTCCTTTATAATTTTTTTTAACACCACATGGATTCATTATCATTCATGTTTCATAGTCTTTAATGAATGTAACCAATTTAATTATATACAATTTGATCATGATATTAATTCATTTATCTAATAAATTTCGAATTACAAATTGAAACAACCACTTATTGTGGTTTTATTTTAGATAATGGACTTATTTGATTACCATATGTTTCTTGTATTATAGATTAGACTTGTGAATATTTACATCAAATGATATTTTCTATATCAATATATTTTATATTTCTTAATCACTTATATATTACATTCTCAATATTTTTAATAAAGTCCTTTAAATGTTTTCATTATCATTTATCATAGAATAGTTCAATTCAAGGATATTTAATGTATTGTTATATATTTTTGAACACGTATTTCAATACTTAAATATTTCTATTTTGATAAATTTCAATATATTCCCAATTACGTTTTCACATCATGTTTAAAATGTTATCTTTTCATATTTTTAATTATTTATTGTTAAATTACGTAACATAATTTATATAGATTATATAAGTAAAAGTGTTAATAATTGAAAAAAATCATCTTATATTAAAAATATTATGTTAATATTCATATGTTACTAAAATATATTTCCAATATTTATTTTTTGTAATAGTTTTAAAATATTTTTTTATCTTGTATATATTTCAATTTTAAAACAATTTTACATTTTAAATAGGTCCATTATTTAATATATATATATATATATTTGAAAGTTGATGAATAAAAGTAATAAATTGTTATTTATGGGTATTCAAGAATAATAAGGCCAATATAAATCATATTTTCATAGCACAAATGAATAATGGGATTTACATATCAATTTTATATAATTTATTCAAACTATAAATAGTTTTACCATTTGGAGTTTGTTGTTACATAATAATTTTTTAGATGAGTTCCGCATATTAATTATTTGAATAACACCATGTAATTTATTTCAAAATTAGTTATTTTCACAAAATATCAATCATTGAGGAATAGATATTCAATCATCTTATGATGCTTGATTCGACTACATTTCCTGGTTCTCATTACCTAAAAGGTATTTTGAGTTTAATTACGTTGATGTATATGAAACTGATAATGAACTAGTGAAACACACCGCCTGTTTTATTTTATATTATAATTTTGTTTTATTTTATAAATACGACATGGTTTTTTTAAATATAAAATTAAACCCCCCCCCACAATTGTTGTTGATTTCAAATAAAAATGATTTCTATAAAGGTTATTCCCTAACTGATAGTCAGATTCTCTATTTTTGTAACCTGATTACAAAATCATTGTATCAAGACTTTGTTGTTAGATATATTTATGACATAGTTAGTATCATAGTTTATTATAAACATTTATATATAGTTCTATTGTGTATTTTTAACAAGTTTGTAACCTGATCATCCAAGACATTATAGTTTAAGGAATAAAATTTTAGTTCATTAAGATAGTAAGTGATAATTCTAATAATGAATAGATTGAATGAAAAACCACCATTCATTGATGGATGTTACAATAGATACTCGTAGGATAAAATGGAATCCTACTTGAAATAGTTAACATTGTATTATTTAACTATCCTTAATAAGAAATAGGAGCATCCTAATTTTTGGTCAAGAGACACTTATAGGTAATAGAATGGTAAAATATATTATGAATCATAATGTTAAAAAAATTATGTTGTGATGTAAGTCAATGTGTCTACCTTTGTGTATTATCTTGTAATATAGCACACTATATATGTATAATACATCAGATGGTTGACTATGGGGCCAAAAAACTCAAAATAACCATCATATTAATGTTATAAGAAGAATAAATATAGATCAAAAAGTGAGATGAAGATTAATTTAATGAGGTTTAAAATAATATTAATAGTATCACAAATTATATGAGTTATATTGGGGAGGTACTGAAAAAAAAATCATATTGAAAGACTACTGAGAGATCTTCTAAAAGAATCCATGAAAATATTGTGGTCATTGATGAGAGTAATAATTTTAATGAGTATACCATAGATCAAATAATATGATCAATATTGCAGAATGAGTCAGAATTAAAAAATATTGTTTATGAAGAGACAAAAATGTTAAAATTTATAACATTTAACACTAATTTTAAGAAAATATATATACCCTACTATATATGGGTTATGTGACACGAATAAATGGATCAAATTAGCAAGATCTTATTATGGGTAATGAAAAGGTATTTAACATATAGTTTATAAGAATGTAAAAATGAATGAGGAAAAAAAATCTATTGATAATAATAACTTTTTAGAACTAATATATTTTTAGTGTAGGATGAATTTTCACATTTGAACAGACCACCTCAATAAAAAAACAACCAAATAATGAAAATTTGAAAGGGAGAAAATAAAATGAATCCTTGTTTGGAGGTTGGGATTTCTCATGTAGTTAACATTATATCATTGATTCTATAAGTGAACATAAGATGGATTTCCTTTTTGATGGGTATAAAATGTGAGTTAAATTATTATAATTTCACCCAATTAATTAATCATGCTAATTTAGATTATAATACTATTTCTAAAAATAAAAATTAAATGGATTCTAAATAGATTTCTAATTATAATTCTATTAATTACCTTTTTCAAAAAATTATTACTTAAAATAAAGAGGTACAGAATGATCATGATATGATAATTGAAATGTATAATTATAATAAAACTTATATTAAATAATTGGTAAATGAAAATGAGAAAATTAAAAAGGAATGAGATAATATGAAAACATTTCCCTCCTATAATAAAGAATGTTATGGTACATTTGATTATGATATGTTTGAAATAAAATAATAAAATAAAATACATAAAAAATTGTCTACTTCTGAATGATAATGATAAAAAAAGATGAATTTATTTAGTTCTAGATGATTTAACTAAATTTCATAATTAATGTAAGATCCTTAATAATGAAAATGAAATATAATTAATCACATCATATAGATATAATATAAATTTTTTTTTAAAAAATTAGATTCTATTGAAAATTTCAACATGAATATGAAAAAACATAAATATAATTTATCTTATTTTGTTCATGGTAATGAACAATATCAAGAAATGATACAATTGAAGAAATTGAACACTCATAATAATGTTTTTGGTTATAATTGTTTATCTCCAATGATAAATAAAGGTAAATTCAATAAAATCCCAAAATTTAGTATTTCAAGTACAACCTATTATAAATTTATAATGATAGGGAATTATGATAATTATTGTTCACTATGGTTTAACGAATCATTTGTCTATACAACTCATTCTTTGCTAATGATTTTTTTTCTAATCATATTTTAATAAATTCTTAAATGTACATGGGTTCAAAAAAAATTCTTCTAATCCAATTAGACTAATAATAGCATGGGTACCAAAAATATCAATATGATTGTTTAATTTCATTAAAACATTCAATGATATATCAAGACTATGGGTCTTTAGGGAGTGTCTACTCAAGGAATGTAATATTTGATATTTTAAAATTTATATCATTCAATTCGTGTGAATTTTTCCTTTTCACACTTGGAGACAACCGAAAAGATTATAGTAACTGTATTGGTTATGTTAATTTATCAAAAATAATATTAATATATAAAAAATTATTATATTTAGAGGGTTTAAAACAAAATAAAATAATTATATCATTTATTTTTCAATATGGAATAAATTTTATATCTAAAAATTATAAATGCAATTTTCAGAAAGAGAAATCATTTTTATTTATACCAAATAGAAAATATTATGATTATAATATTTCTTTATTTGATCTACCAAAAAATATTATGTGTTTTAATTTTGTAGATGTAGTGGAATTTAAATGGAATAATTGTATTGGGTATGGAAGCTTCAAATAGTTTCACAAATTTTCAAATCCTTCACTAGTTCTGTAATTTCGAAAATTTCATACATGTAACTATATTTTGATAGATTCCTATATAAAGGTATATATCATCAAAATTTATTTAAATCAATATGTGTTTTAATTATTCATGATTCTTAGAAATATTACATCTTGACCTATTTGGACACACACAAACTATTAATTTTGGTTTATATAAATATGTCTCTTTATTTGTTGATGATTACAGTAGTTTCATTTGGATTTATTTCTTATCTCATAAAAATATATATTTAAAAAAAATTGATTTCAATAAACTTATTAAAATCCTCATAATTATTTCAATCATATTATACATATTTGATAGAGGTTCTAAATTTATTAATTTATAATTTGAGAAATATTTTAATAAAATGTATATACACATTATTTCTAATATTCTGGGATACCACAACAAAATTATGTAGTTGAAAGAAAGAAAAAATCTATATAATAATGATATAGATTAATAATTATGGAAAATAATGTTCCTATATATATTTTTTTCAAATAATATATAAATATATTTTATCATGTTTTAAATAGAGTATCAATTACTACTTTTACAAATAAGACACCTAATAATCATTTTAAATGGTTTAAACCTAAATTCTGATATTTTCAGTTATTTGGTTGCCAATTTTTTCTTAACTAAAATGTCAATATAGAATAATTTGATCCTAAAAGTAATGAAGGAATGTTTTTTTATATTATAATTTTGGAAAATAATATTTATATTTAAATAAAATAATATTAGTTATTTAATATTATTTATAAGATAAGATTAATTAAAATGAAAATGATAAATAATATTCATTTAACAAAAGATTATGATTAATTTTGGGAATTTATTTATAGTGAAGACAATGACCAAGAAAATAAGAATGCATAAATTGAGTGGGGTATATATATTCTCAAATTGATCCAAAAAATGGATGATACATAAAGGTAATATAATAGAATATTTAATTGGATATATGTATTCTGGTGTACATCCTAGAAAATATACATATCATTACTATGGAAAACATTACTTTAGTTATTGATATGGTTCCTTCTAAAATTTATAATTCATTAATTGATTTAAATTGGATTAATTGTTTTAATTATTAAGTAATAAAATTTGAATGAAATAATGTGTAGAATTTGGTCGAATTTCCAAAATAAAAACAGATAATAGAAACTATGTGAATTTATCATTAAAATACTTATAATATGAAATTATAGTTACAAATAATACATGACAAGTAGTTGAAGGTTATTCCTATGAAAATATAATTTACATTGGAGATTATTTTTCTCTTATTTGATGAATTTATTAAATTATAATTATATTATACTATTATTTATTAAAATATAAAATTATTTATAATGGACTCAAAATGTGCCTTTTTAAATTGAATAATTTTTAAGGATGTTTATGTAAAAAATCGAGATATATTTCAGATTGTAATATTTTTAAATGTTGTTTTATATATAATAACTATTTATATTTTCTTCATAAATCTCTTCTATATTGTCATGAATTACTAACTCGACTTATAATTAAAAATTATTTTTTAATAGGATGGTTCATCCAACCTTGTTTATAAATAGAATTTCAAGCTATGTATTATCAACCTAGATTAATGTTTATTATATATTATTTTTTTCAAAAAATGATTCATTGAATAATTATTTCATAATATTTTGACATGTAAATTCAACATGATCATAATGAGAGAATTAAATTTCATCATTCTAAACAGATTAATCCAAGAAAAGTGGTTATTTTATAAAATAAATCTATGTATGTTAATGAAATTTTATAATTTTTTTTCTAGATTATTTAAAGACGATAAAAAATCTAATGAGAACCAATTCCAAATTAAAAATTACTGAATGTAGAAAAATAATAGATATTAAACTATATATATTCGTGGGAGGAATTTTATTGTATCACCCGATATCTATACCACTTATAATGTTCTCCGGATGTTTACGTTGTAGATTATAGTCCAACCATAAGGAAATACATCATAAATAAGTTATGTTTATAAGTAAATATATTTAGGGAACTGTAAAAACTGGAATATTTTATTCAAATTTGAAATTTTATGATTTAATATTTACACTGATTATGATTTTGATATTTCAGGATTTTCATGAAAATCACAGTGCCTATGTGTTATTATATAGTTAAATGTTTAATTTCTTGGGGTTAAAAAATCAATAGTATTGTATACAACTAAATATCATTATTTTGCTTCAATTACCTATTGTTCAAAAATTATGTGGATGAAAAACACATTATGTGATTATAATATTAATTCTGTTAAATTCTAATATTATATGATAAATTTAGTACAATTTAAATTTCTAAAAAACCCCAAAAAAACACTATAAAAAACCGATATATTATAGATTTAATTTTATGAATAAACATATAAATAAAGTAATTTTATCTTATAATTTATCTGAATAAAAAATAGGTCATATATTTAATAAGACTATATATATTGTAAAATTTTAGAAAATGAAGTTGATAATTGGTCTGTTAAAATATTGATATTTCAATTTAGTATAATTAATGCTCTTTTATTAATACTCTCCACATTTAATCAAGTTTTCAATTATATTATAACTCAATTATGTTGTTTTTTCTGATTATTCTAACTAGTTAAAATATTTATTTATTAGAACACATTTTATATTTAATTTTAATATATATTACTAAATATCCAAGGGGGGTATATTTTCCGAATTATCAATAAGTATTTTATTTTTAATTTACAAAAAGTGGGAGTTTGTATGTGTTGGAACATTTATATTAATACTATAATATATTTGTTGATTTATTATAATTTACTTATATTAAAATAAATTCAAAATTTTTCATCATATATATATATTCATAATTCCAATTTTTATGTTTTAAATTTCATAAAATGTTTTATACCAATATTTTAATTTCATGGGTTAGTAATTGATATTAATTTTGTTATATTATTTAAAAAAAATTCAATTAATATTCATATATTTCTCAAAAATTATTTATTTTGTTATTTTTTATAGTTTTTTAGAATATATTTTTTATATGGTAAATTTGATAAATATAAAAAAATAATCATTATAAATATGGTTCTTTTATTTATTTAAAATACCTATAAATATTGGAGAGGATGAAAAAATGGAGGAAATTTGGTTCGTTGGTGTTCATAAACAATAAGGTCACTATATATGATATTTCATAGCCTAAATGATAAATGAGATTCACATAGTAATTTTCTATTTTCCTGTTTGAAATTAGATGACTGATGTAGCCTTTTTTATATTTTTTATACTTAGCTGTTTAGAGACAAGTACTATATATTTTGATTAGTAGAAAAGCACATAACTGATATCTATATAATGGTTTTTGTAAAAATGTCTTGTATCTGTGGAAACAATATGGCATCGCCTTGGATTCCGGCTTGAAATTCATATACTGATTCTCCATACATACTATTTATTATGATTATACCAAACTCTAGGTATAAGTAAATGACCTAGAGTCACAAAAAAAATACTCCATTAATTATTTTACAGTGGCCACATGTATTATTTTTTATTGAAGACATTTTAATTTGTAAAAAGATAATGTATTATTATAAAGTGGACACATGGTGTCTATAATTATCTCACACAATCACATTTTTAGTCTACCGAATGTAAGGTTTATAGTTACTTAGAACATTGCATATTATTGTGAATAAATTACATTTTGTAGGTGCTCTTTATTAAGTATCATTTTTATTAAAATAAATCACTATAACATTATTAAAAAAATTTAAAATTTTTATTATTTTAAATACAACCATATCTTAAAATTAATATATAATAATTTATTAATGTAAAATTATCTTATAAATTCATATGAATATAATAATTTTAATTGTATTTCATTGATCCGCAATGTTTTTATAATTTTTATGATATTCAATTACTATAAATCAATGAGAGTAATTATTTTTATCCTAAATACATGGAATTTTATTATTTATTCATAAAGAAATTAGAAATTATTTTAAATATTTTGTTCCTGAAAGTGAACATTGTGATAACTCTTTGATAATTTGATTCTTAAATCAGATTACAGGTATTGATAATATTAAAATTCTTTTGTCCCCTATGAAGTGGTATGTAGTGATTGGTTATCCTGATGCTCCAATTAGATATTTTATTTTATGAAAATGTATTAATTCAATAGATATGTGATTAATGGATACAAAACAACTACATAAATAACATCCAAGATAAATGGTAATATTATTTGTATGAAACAATTTGTTGTTTCTTATTCAATCAAGAATATCTATGACTTTTGTTTCTATTCTTATATCACGAATTGAATTCTGTAGTTCTATCCACTAATAATGTAGTGATTAGGATCATTGACCGTCATTAGTTTTATAATCATGTGTTTATTCATGTTTTCCATTGTTTTTTTTCTTTATATTATTCATTCATCATCTATTTGATATTTTTCTTGTGTACATTACTCATTTACACATCAAAATAAGGTCATGATATTTTTGGTTATTCCACCTCATAAACTAAACTATAGATTGTCACTCTTAATCAAAAGACAATTATTACACTAGGTAAAGACTCGTATAAAAATACTGTGTTCTACAACTAGTTTTTTATGAATAAAATATTCTATAATATGTTCGCATAGCATTAAAAGTGGGTTTAATAGTGGATACCAATCATATAAAATATTATAGATTGTTGATGATTATACTACAATATTTATTATCTGACCCACTTTAAATTTTTATGTTTTCCATATTTGTATATCCAATATATATAATTATTTGATCATAACACACACTATAGAATCATTGTCACAACCTGTCCCCCAGGTCCCGCATCGTGACTACCCCATGCCCGCCTTCCTTAGGCCAGGGACTGGGGACTAGCACCAATGGTGTAATTCCCTAAATATTGGAAGGTGTTGCCTTTATAAATCGTAAACACACATAACCAGAGTAAAAGCGTAAGCAAACACTACGTAAAAACTGGGTAACAATCATGATGAAAGTAAATGGTCCAGAAATACAAGCCCAACAGAAAAGTACAAGGAAAGGAAAAATGGGTACAACTAAAAGACAAACAGTTGGAAGGTGTCTAGCAGCACCAAGATCATCCACCATGGATCCTACTGGAATGGTAGGTAGAGATAGATTCCTCGGTGCTCCACGTCCATCCATCTCCTACGGGTGCTGACTTGTCGTGTGGTCCACCATCGGGTATTGTCCAGTCCTGGCGCTCTCGGCCTCCGTCAGCGTTTTCTGTCATCTGCATCCAACACAATGAGGTGCGGGCATAGCCTGTGCAGGGGTGAGTATAACAATACTCAGTATGGACCCCGAGACCCTCAAGGTCTCACAATATCCAACATGGATCAACCACAAAGAAATATCTCAACATATAACCTTTACATAGGTAAATTCTTATATATATAGTTATGTAATTAAGTAACCCATCTTAGTCTTGAGGAAAACACAAAGGACATTGACTTAGATAAAACTAGGATTTTCATTATCGAAACCACAACTGCTAGAGAACTCCTCCACAATCGAGTATAGTGGCCAGGTCACGACACTGTGGCGCCACTCACAAACCTTAGAATGCTGAGGTACTTCTCCTGTCAAGTACTGCGGGTCTGCTGCCAAACCGGGCGCTATGTCCGCTATGGGTCTACAGCCAAACTGGGCGTTCCCCATAATAACCGTCAGAGGTACTCCTCCGGTCGAGTACCACGGGTCTACTTCCAAACCAGGCGCTCCATCTTCCGTGGGTCTTCCACCAAACTGGGTGCTCCGTCTAATGGGCTAGTCGAATCCCTCCGAGTCGAATCGGTCAAGCAGTCGTTAGGTCTACAGCTACTAGGTCTCTGCACTCTATCTGCTTGTCTTTGGGATTATCTGCTCCACGAGCTACTGGTTGATACACCAAGTGTAATGAAATTTCAGGTGGAAGTATCTCAATAGACCGCCTCATTATAGGGGTCTCAACGCAACATACATCATGTCAATTGGATGCCCGGTCTGTGAGTTATTAGCCTTTTTGTCACGTTGCCCCAGTTGGTTTCGTGTACAATCCAACCTGACCATATCTCAAATGTACCTCGAACTCCCATGGGGTTTACTCAATGAACCATTTATCAACGAGATTCCCAGCGCCGCTGATGGCTCGTCAAAAGGACGTCTGGTCTGAGAGTTATTGGCTTTTCCATTTCATGGGCATGGTTGGTTTTTTAGTTAAAACCAACCCGCATGTACTACAACATAATCCAAACCTCAAATTGAGTATTCAAAAAGAACCGCCTCAAGAAATGGTATCCAACGTAGTTGATGGAATGCCAATCAGACGTCTGGTCCTTAAGTTATAAGTTTTTCTGCTCCGAGGGCCCTGTTGGTTTCGGGTTCGAACTAACCAACCATACCCAAACATTTCTAAAACCTTGTGTGAAATATACCGAAACGACCAAATCGATCTGAGGAACACTATGCAACTGAAGGTACATCGATCAGTGGTTCGTAGCTCATGTTATGAGAAAATAACCAAAAATGGTATGAAAAGGGGGACTTGGCCCGGTCCAACCCGACCCAACCCACCCTGGGTCGGCCAGAACCGGGTCTGGGTTCGGCCTAGTAGTGCGCGGCCCAGCCCGACTAGTGCGGACTGGCTGGGTAGGCCCCAGCCTGTGCTGCGGCTCGGCCAGGCTGGCCTAGCGGAGGTGGGGTGGATGAGGCCCCCCAGTTCTGCGTAACGGTGGTGCCAGTCCGGTGATGCCTGGCCTCCATGGATCCCACGCAGCGCGAGTTCCTTTAATCTTCCACTACGGCCAGTTCCGCGACAGACTCCCACTGGCGGCGCGCTAAGCACCGCTATCTCCAGGCGGCCGGCCGGTGCCGGCCGTCGGCGACCCGCGCCGACGCTACTTTCTGAGGGCCACTGGAGTCATTCCGACAGTCCATTTTAGCTACCGTTTGCGCCTACGTCCTTCTCGGGTCCCTCTCTTCACTGCGACAGCCTCAAAACGACGTTTCCCTTCCATTCAACCGTTACCAAGCAATACGCGCTTCAAGAGAGATATTGTGGGGGGTTCGAACTTGTTCGTTAGCCGGTACCGACCACGTTAGAGGCTCAAACAATTATTCAAAAAATAATCACCAAAGTTCGTGGGTATAAATAACTTATATGAAAATATACAGAATATCCATACCTGTAAAAGACATTGCATGTCGTCGAGCTACAAAAGATGAACGTCGCTGTAGTCACTCATCGTGGAAGAAGAACATTGATTCTGTCGATGTTGGAGTGCGCCCAAAGAAGAAGTGTCGTTGTGACTTCGCATTCTTACCCAGAGATATTCTTCATCGAGAGAATAATAGTTTTTTCCTATTTCTTTAGAGGTTTCCCCCAAAAAATATTTAATAAGGAAAATATTAAAATACATCTCTCCTAACTTTAAAGAAGTTCCATGAAAATGCAATTAATTCAAACACACAGAAATAATTAATTAAGTGAATCACCTAATTAATTTACCATGGGTTAGAAAAAATAATCAGAGAGATAAGAATGTGAAGGGTTATTTTAAAATTTAATAGTGAGGGGTTGTTCAATTAAATGAAGAGGAGTTAATAGGGAGGTTTAAGGGGAGGTGAAGGGATTAGGATCGTGTGGGCCCTACCTCACAAATATCCTCTCATGGAAGGTTATGTGGGTGTGGGCCCCACTGATCAATTCTCCTTTGTATGATATAACTACCATAGAAAAATAAAATTTGTGCTCTAAAATTTTATTTAACTGATTCCAATTTCCCCAAATATGAACTCTCAACCCTCATAAAACACAACTATGGTAAAGGACCCTTTAAGAGAATACCGGCAATGTGAGTTCATCGGTGTCCTTAGATTTCAATTCCGACCCTCGGTTCAAAATATTGAAAAACCCACACATACATTTACTGAACGTACCCGAACACAACTTCATAAATTGATTCCGGGAAAACCGGGCCTCAGAATCAGGTGCCGCTAGAAACCACAGACTTTTAAAATTCCATATAATTAACAAAAAAAATTTCCTTCAAATTTTCATGTCTTTAAATTACTCCCACATCAGGGATTTACATCCCTGTAAAGCTACAACACACACTAGGGAAACAAAAAAGGGTTACTGAGCACATATCAAAGCCTCCCGCTCCCATGTTCTCTCTTGAAGGTTCCCGTGCTGCCATCAAATGTGCAGAAGAGGAATTGACCATCCACACAGGACCCACTCCTATCGATCCTCAATCTCTTCTGGACCCCCCATGGAATTTTCCCCATCATCGATGTCCATCTTCCCATGGTTTAGGATGTGGAAAAGGACATGCACACATATCTTCAGCTGAAATACGTGGATGACATCATGCACCTGGTGAAACTGAGGTGGAAGGTCCAGGAAGTGTACCACCTCGCCAACTCAACTGAAGAAAAAGTTGGAATTACTGTAGATAGGCTACACCATCTCTATCCACATGGGATATAAGTAAGGTAGCCATCTTCTCTATTGCCTCTCCTAGCAGCTGAATACCAGTCCTCCTGCTGAGCGCATCCGCAACAACGTTGCCCTTCCCAAGAGTATTGACTATCTCGAAGTCATAGTCCTGGAGGATCTGAAACCTAAAAACTCTTACTGCCACGAGGGTAAGGCTGGCCGACTCAAGAGTGATCGGCTGCAACCTCCTAAAAATGAGTTCATCCTATGCTTTCTGGGTTTCCCTTTTTTCCAACCAAGGAAAACCCACATTCCAACGTTGTAGATAAGTCACAACCTTTTTTCCTAATACAGTCAATCTGTCTATGAACATTGGTTGCCCAGTCTATACCCAAAATAACATCATAATGCATCGATGCTGCTACCAAGAAGTTCCAAAAAAACTCTCCCCTCAAGGGTCAGACCACACCATTAGTGTAAGTGTGATTATCGATTCTTCTCACAAAGGTATCTCTAGACGTGAGGGTTAAGTCAACCGTTTTAACAGAAAACACTAGTTCAGGGACATGATTTGTGGAAAGAATGAATGATTGGTACCTATTTCTATTGATAAAAAATCTCACAGTAGAAACAGACTATACCTCAAATCATTCCTAGAGCCCCTAGGTTACACTTCTTGACTATATGAAACTATTCTCTTCTCCTACCCTCCAGCACCATGAGCATGGCGGTGAAAACATAGGCGGGTAGTTGTAACATGTCGACAAGTACACCACCTCATGCTACTCTTTTGGCTCTGCTTCCACATCTGGTGCTCTGCAGATTCATCTATCCTTAACACGTCATCTTCTTGAAACATTTCACATTCCCATGTCTATGAGACTAGTGCCAATTAATTGCTTTCCCACAACTAACATTCTCTAGCTGTATCTATTCATCCAAAGAACATTCAACAACAAAGGTTATCTCTATCACCCTACCATAAGTAGGAATTCATAGAGAAAAAGTGTTAGCATAGACATCTTTTAAAAACACCTCGCTCTGAGGTTCGAGCCCTAAAGCACAGGTCGTATCATTTTCATCAATTACCAAGAACGATCAGTACGCCTTGATGAATACTCAGCAACCGACATTTCATCCTGTCGAAGGTGTGTAAGCTCTAGAAAACTCTCACACACCTCCTCAAGCTAGTCCTCATCCTTCTATGAGTTGGGCTCACCTCAGAACCTGAGGGGTATCTGATGTTGAAACACATATATTGAACGAATCCTACTTGTGTCAACTACCGGTACTACCGGTTTTAACTACTGACCAATATGTAGTGATATAGCTGGAACACTACCCGAAGGTACTATCTCAGACATCGATCCATGTACAGAAGACTCATCACTATGTGGAACAGCCTCAAAGCCACTCACTGGGAAACACTAGTAGCTAGGATCGCCATCTGATCTACTAGTGTATAAACTTGGTTTAGAACTATAGAAATCGCCTCCAGCCTATCCACTGCTACCTGGGAATCTACCTCGCCTCATAACCTCAGAGGCCTCTACTACTGGAACTCGTGCAACGCGCTCTCTCAGCGTGCACCATCCGCTTGTATGGCTGGTGGCATCTGCTGCCCAATGGGTGGTGGTGTTGCTGGTACACCACCTGAATGTGCTATCATAGCAAGAGGGCCCTGCACTGGAGCCTCATCACTCAGTGGGCCGTCATCAATTACTCAATTAGAACTCCAACTGACTGTCTATGTGGAGGCATCCTGAATAGATGTAACACGGTCAAACAATTTAAACCTGGTGAGATTACCTGGATGAGCTAAATTAAATAAAAAAAATTTAAAATAGACATGTGATTAGTGTTTTCGTGCACTAAGTCAGAAATCAGAAGTCAGAGTCCTGTTATATGGATACGTTAGCCGCCACAACGACACTGGACTCCCTGAACCGAAAACCACACTCAGTACCCTTAACAATATTGCTCCGAAGAAGAGAAATATCAAAGAGCTAAGTTCCACAGTAGAACTGAATGCTCTGTTACTAATTTGTCACAACCTATCTCCCAGGTTCCGCATTGTGTCTACTCCAAGCCCTTCTTCCATAGGCAAGGGGCTGGCGACTAGCACCATAGGTGTAATTCCCTAAATCATGGATGATGTTGGCTCTATAAATCGTAAACAAACATAACCAGAGAACAAGAAGAAGAAAACACTAAGTAAAAACTATGAAACAATCTTGCTGAACGTAAAGGGGCTGGAAATACAAGCCCAACAGTATCATACAATGAAATGAAAAACAGATATAACTAAATGACAAATAGCTAGAAGGTGTCTAGTAGTATCAGGATCGTCCACCACAGATCCTACCTGAATGGTAGTTAAAGATAGCCTCCTCGGTGCTCCAAATAAGTCCGTCTCCTTTGGGTACCGACTCATAGTGTGGTCCACCCCTGGGTACCATCCAGTCATGGCACTCTCGGCCTCCATCAGCGCTGTTCATAATCTGCATCCAACACAACGAGGTTCGGGCATAACCCATGCAGATATGAGTATAATGATACTCAGTAGGGACTCCGAGACCCTCAAGGTCTCACAATATCCAACAAGGTTAAACTACAAAGAAATTTCTCAACATTTATCCTTTACATAGGTATATTCACTTACATAAACCTATGTTATCAAGGGACCCATCTCAATCATGAGGAAAACAAAATGGTCATTGACTCTGCTAAAACCAGGATTTTCATTATCGAAACCACAACTGCTAGAGAACTCCTCCACTATCGTGTAAAGTGGCCCTGTTGCAACACCAAGGGACTACTCACTAACCATAGACTGCTGAGATACTCCTCCTATCGAGTACTGCAGGTATGCTACCAAACCGGGCGCTCCATCCATTGTGGGTCTGCCGCCAAACCGGGCACTCACCCTAATAACCATCAGAGGTACTCCTCCTGTCGAGTACCATGGGTCTGCAGCCAAACTAGGCGCTCCGTCAGCCGTGGGTCTGCCGCCAAACTGGGCGGTCCATCCACTGGGCTAGTCGAATCACTCTGAGTCGAATCGGTCAAGCAGTCGTCAGGTTTACAACTACTAGGTCTCCGCACTCTATCTGTTCATCTCCGGAAGGATCCAATCCGTGAGATACTGAACGATACTCCCCATGTCATGAAATCTTATGTGGATTTATCTCAAAGGATCACCTCTTAATGGGGGTCTCACTGCAATAGACGGTATGTCCATTGGACGCCCAATCTGTGAGTTATTAGCCTTTCTGTCTTGGAGGACCGGTTGGTTTCATGTACGAACCAACCCAACCGTATCTAAACTATACCCTAAACTCCCATTGGGTATAATCAATGTAACCATTTCTCAATGAGATTATCATCGTCACTGATGGTTTGTCAAATGGACATCCGGTCTAAGAGTTATTGGATTTTCTGTTCCAGGGGCCTGGTTGGTTTTAAATCTACAACAAACCTGAAAATACTCCAACGGCGTCCAAACCTCAAATGGAGTATTCCAAAAGAACCATCTCAAAAAAATGAATCTAATGTAGTTGACGACACGTCAATCGGACGTCCGGTCCTTAAGATATAAGCATTTATGCTCCAAGGGCCCGGTTGGTTTCATGTTCGAACCATCTATTCCTTACCAAAACATCGAGAAAACCTTTAGTGTAATATACCAAAATGAATGACATGATCCGAAGAATCCTACGCAACTAACGGTGCATCGATAGGAGGTTTGTATCTCAGGTTATGATCAAATAACCAAAAAACTGTCTGAAATTGGGGGTCTGGGCACAATCCAACCCGGCCCAACCCACCCTAGGTCGGCCCGAACCGGGTCAACCCAACCCGGGTCCAGGTATGGCCTGGTAGGGTGTGGCCCGGCCTGCGGCCGGCTATGTCTCGGCCAGGCCAGCGAAGCGGGGGGGGGGGGGGGGGGGGGAACGCGACACCCTAGTTCCACATAATGGCGGCGTTAGGCTGGCGCCCCCTTGCCTCCATGGATCCCACGCGGCGCGAGATCCTTTCCTCCACCACCCCCGCCGGTGCTATAGTGGACTCCCACGACGACATGCTAAGCGACGCTGTCTCCAGACCGCCAATTGGTGCCAGCCACCGCCTCCCGTCACCGGCACCGCCGAGCCAGCGACCCGCATCGACGCGTCTTTCTGCGGGCTTCCAGAGTCATTCCACTAGTTTGTTTTATCTCTCGTCTGTGCCTACGGCCTTCCCGGGTCCCACTCTTCACTACGACGACCTCAAAACATCATTTCCCTTCCGTTCACCCATAACCAAGCAATATGTGCATCAAGAACGATATGCTGATGGGTCCGAATGTTTTCATTTTCTAGTACCCACCACATTCGAGGCTCAAACAGTTATTGAACAAATAATCACCTAAGTTCGTGGGTATAAATCACATAAATGAAAATATATAAAATCTCCCTACCTAGAAAATATGTCGCACGTCATCGAGCCACGGAAGACAAACGTCGCGACAGTCGGGCATCGCGGAAGAAGAACGTCGATTCTGTGAACGTTGGAGTGCGGCCGAAGAAGAAGGGTCGTGGTGACTTCACATTCTTCACCGGAGATATTCTTCGTTGAGAGAAGAATAGTTTTCTTCTATTTATCCAGAGGTTTCCCCCAAAAAATATTTTCTAAGGAAAATATTAAAATAGATCTCTCCCAACTTTAAAGAAGTTCTATGCATATCAAATTTATTCAAACACACAGAATTAATTAATTAAGTGAATCACCTAATTAATTTACCCTGGGTTGGAAAAATTAATTAGAGAGAGAAGAATGTGAAGGGTTATTTTAAAATTAAAAAGTGATGGGTAGTTCAACTAAATGAAGAGGAGTTAATAGGGAGGTTTAATGGGAGGTGAAGGGATTAGGCTCGTGTTGGCACCACCTCACAAATATCCTCTCATGGGAGGTTACGTGGGTGTGGGAACCACCAATAACTTCTCCTTTGTAGGATATGACTAGAATAGATAAATAAAATTTGTGTTCTACAATTTTATTTAACTACTTCCAATTTCCCCAAAATTCATCTCTCAACCCGCATAAAACGAAACTGCGATAAAGGTCCCCTTAAGAGGATATCGGTGATGCGAGTTCATCAGTGTCCTCAGATTTCAATTCTGAGCTCCGGTACAAAAGATAGAAAAACCCACAAGTACGTTTACTGAACTTACTCGAAAAAAATTTCATAAATTGATTCCGGGGACACCGTGCATCAAAATTAGGTGTCGTCAAAAACTAGGGACTCATAAAATTCCAATGAATTAAAAAACAAAATCATTGAAATTTCTGGGTCTTTACAATCATCATTTTATAAAAAGTGGGTTCTACATGCATTGAATATTAAAATAAAATATTCCCCACCCTCTTGTATTTATTTCCATAGATTTGGATCCAATACGTTTTTTGTCACCAATATAAATGCATTATTTATTAGAAAACTCAAAATATACAACATCTATAAAAATATTTGGATCATTATTCTCAATAATTATGTTAATATAATATTCCACCACATTTTTAGGAATATTATTCCATCATTTTTACATTTTCCATTTATTGGGTATCCATAATAAATACCCAATAAATCTGTCACATAATATATTTTATGATTTAATTAATTAATTTTATTGATGTGAATGCCTCTAAATTCACACAATTATGTCAATGTTAGAAGAATTATATACAACATTTCAATTGAGGTAAAAATTTATTTTTTTCCTAGGAAACATTGATACATAATTTGAATTTATATATACATACTTTCATATTAGAATAATATTTTCCTTACAAACATAGCTATGATTGTTATTCTAATTTCCCTAATTCTCATCATCAACTAATAAAAAAATTAGTATGTTGCTAGGTGTAGGGTGTAATATATAGGTTCTTAATTCTACATTTTGGTAGAGAATTTTATGATTCACTTCAATTAAACTCTTTCCCATTATAAATCTCATTAAAAATGTACGGTATTTTATAGCTGGGTTTTTAGAACAGGTTATGCACAACCCCCTCTAATCATCGAATTTAGAGGTGGTTTACAACCACCCTCTAATTTTTTTATCATTTTGATTTGTAATGTTTGGATGCATTTATGATGTTTTGCTATCAAAACAAATTCTAATTTAATAATTAGTGTTATTATATGTTTGGTTGGATTTTGAGGCACTATATGTGTGTGTATATATATATATTTTATTTTTTAGGAATTTTGAGGCTATATTTATGTCACAGAAATTCTTTTTTAATGGAAATATCAGGGTTCCACAGTCACCTCTAATCTCTTAAATTAGAGGGGGTTCATGAACTGTTGTTTATCCCTTATATTATAAGGGGTTTTAACCCCTTCTATTATCCAAAATTAGATGGGGTGGGGGGGGGGGGGGGTTAACCATTTATAATTTAGGAATATTGAGGGGTTTGTGAACAACTTATAATTTATGAAATTAGAGGGGGTTGTGAACCCCCCCTCATTTATAAGAAATTATATGGTGTTTTGACAACCCTATAATTTATGAAATTAGGGGGGTTTGTGTACCCCCTCTACTAGATAACATTACAGGGGTTCATCGACCACCAGTAATACATATTGTTAGAGTGTTTTTTAACCCCCTCTAATTTTTAAAAAAAATCATAGATAAATTCAAATTGTATAGTATATATGTTTGCATTTGACTGCGTTTGTATTACATAAACACATTATATAAATGCATTTAAAGGCATTATAAAAATATATATAAATACATTAAATAAATACTTTAAATAAATACGTAAACATATAAACTAAAATATATACATATATAAATATTGGTATACATAATATAAATGTAATTATAAATATATTTATTCAAATATATTATATATATATATATGGTTTTATAAATTCTATCCATTTATATTTTGATTTAAATTATACATATATTATATTAAATACATATTTATCATATATTTATTTATAAATACATTTATATTATATTATGTATACATATAAATATCATATAGATGGAATTAAGTAAATATAAATATATATATATATTATTTAATGTATATATATAATATTAGAAATACTATATTATATATAAATTTAGATATATTATATAATTAATTTATATATTTTTATATATACCAAATTAATTTTAAATTAATTTAGAATATATATATATATAATTATATTATATTATTTATTTCCAATTATATAAATTAATTTAATTTTATTTATATTTATACATAAATATAATTTTATATATTTATCTATATTTATTTGTGTAAATTGGTTTTCATATAATTTTGAATATATTTAATACAAAATCATAAACATATAATATAAATATATACATAAATATAATTTATTTAAAAAATATATCCTATAAAAACTCAAGATTGTAGTTTTTATAATTTATATTATTATAAAAAAAATTATTTTTTTAAATAACATGTTTATTCTTTTATATAAGATATAATATATATTTGATAATAAAAAATTTATTAATATATATATATATATTAATGTACACAATAATATATTATTATATTTATTGAAATACATATATATTATTGTACATAATATTATACAAATATATTTATTGAAATAAGTATATATTAATGTGCATAATATTAAATATATGCATTGAACTACATTATATAAATATTTGTATAAATTTTATTTCACATAATAATAATTATATATTATATAAATAATAATTATATATAACATAAAATGGAATTTTATATTATTTTATATAAATATTTGAATAAATATTATTTCATAAATAATAGAAAATTTCTTGTATTTATTATATTATTAACTATATATAATATAAATATTTGTATAAATCGTATTTCATATACATTTATTTCATATAATTTTAACTATATATAAATTATACAAAATATTAGTAAAATTATAAAAATAAATTTATATTAATTATTATAATAATAAATATTTGTTTTGAAGGAAATTAGATATATATATATATATATATTAAAGAGATTATATGAATAAATTTAATAAATTGTTATAAATATATGTATATTATAAAAAAGAATGTAAACAATATGTAAATATGTATTTAAGTATATAAATATTTTACATAAACATTTTTATAAATATATAAATATATGTGTATATACATAACACAAATAGAATTATAAAATACATTAACTTAAATGTATGTACACACACAAATAAAACATATATTTTATATAAATGTATTAATTGAATATAAAATAAATTCATTATAATATAAATGCCTAAAAAAATATAAATTTTTTAATATTAAACTATAAAAATACCTATATATGATAAATATTTATATGTTTTTAAATTTTTATTCAATTTTTAATTATTTAAATAAGTTTTATAATAAATATATAATTATTTTTATTTAAATTAACAAAAATGTGATTGGCTTAGTAGTGGAGGCGTTGGGCTCTTATGATGCAGGTTCGAGGATTGAAACTGACAAGTCGTTAATTTTACAAGGGGGTTCCAAGTTGCTATGATGGAACTAGTTTTTTGGGAGGCGACTATCTATTGGGAGGCGAGAGGCAGCTATAGGGGGGGAATCAAATGTGAGGCTAATGGGGATTGTGAGTGAATTAGATGCACAATACATGGGGGATGGAGGTAATTAGGATGCGTTCACTACAAGGTAATTGTAACGAATTGTATATGAGGTAGCTATAACTGGATGGGTATGAGAGGTATTAAAAGCATTGGGAATTTTAATATTAATAATATTTAAAAAAATATAAATTAGCAGCGGGTTGTGAAAATTACCCTGATAAGGATCTTATGATTCAATTAAATGCAGTTATATACCACCACTAAAATGTGTTCGAGATTATATGGAGTTAAAAATCACAATAATATGTAATATTCTTGTGATATTAGAGGTGGTAAACCCCCCTCTAATCTAATTGTTTCTTGTTACGATCTTGTTTACTAGTGCTTAACGAAAACTACAACTAACATAAATATGTGGGCACATTAGAGGCGGTTATGGGTAACCAGTACTAATTTGTTTATAAGGGGTTAAAACCCCTTATAATCTGAAAAATAACCCATTCTAATCTTGTTTTTTTATAGTGTATGTATATTCATGAAATGAATATTCATATCTATTTTGAATTCTATTATAAATATTTTATTCATTTCCAATGATTTTGACTTGTGTATTCAGATTAAAATAATTTTTATTCTTATATAGTGACATATAAATGAAAATAAATTTATATCACCTCAATTATACTAGTTTCTCATTATCTTATAGAGGTATGATAGAATAAAATCATATTTTATACGTGATTGTGTATTTAATTTTTAGGATTTCCTTTCATTTGAAATGTTTTACTAGTAATACCTAAATCACTACTCAATTGGTGTAGGTCTCTCTAGATATTTTTTTAACACATTTAATAGATTCATTTGGAAGAGATAACCGATTATTCAGTAAAAATATATTATTTTCATTATTTCAGTTGGGATAAATTGGATTACACCAATCCCTAATCTAAGAAATATCCCACAAGTTCATTCCTTTGTAGATAAATACTCCATTATTTACTCTTTTAATGGGTAATTTTATCCAAAAATAATTTCCTTTTTACCTCCATCATTTAATTGAGTAAAATAAAACAAATTATGTTTATTTACATTATCAGATTACACATTTGGTGAATTCAAAATATCTCAATCAATTCTAGATATCCTAATCAACATAATATGTTTTGACCACTAACTAAAAATGGTTAGGGAACCTCCATATTTCCCACCATTATTTTCAGAGATATTATTATCCCATGTAATAGGTGATAAGTGAAAACTATCTTGGATCTATGGGTTTATCTTTTTTATCTTTAAAGTCTATGTAAAAACCAATTATATTCATTTATTATTTATATTTTGTTATATCTTTCCTTTTAATCTCAATTATGGGGACTGGTAATCCTGATAGTACACTATAATCTAGTAACCATAATAGTTACTCAATCAAAATATCTCCTTTAGGAATTCAATCTGTTTTTTTATATGCATCTCAAAAGGGTTTACATCCATATCTTTTCATTTCACATGTTAGTTACTTTTATTTTCATAAAAACTCCACCTATATTTTTATCATTTTTGACTCCATAAAATATAAATATTATACCAAAATATTTATTCATTGTTCCAATACACTCCACAAATAAAACAATTTCATTTGGAGTGATATCATACATGAAACTGTTTATTCATTTTTCTGAAATGTTTCTTATTATCACTAAACATTTATAAACATCTTCTACAATGGTATGGAATAATTTCTATTATTATTACTATTATAAAAATACATAGATATAGATTTTATATTTTTAGGGGTCTCGTTAACGTTGTTTTTCAAAGAATTAATTTCATATGATGCACTATTAAATGAATTAGAATTTAAATTTTTCAATATAAAACACTATAAATTTTAATGAATATAAATAAATTTTTTTATTATTTAGATGACTCATTCTTAACATCAAAAACCTTTTCAAAATCATCACTCATTTTCTCATATCTATCGTTATCCTTAAATAACCTTGATTAATTATGATTATTGTGTTCTTTAATCAAAATCACTTTCTCAAACAACATTTTTATCTATTCCTACTTAGTTATATTCACATAAAAACCATAGTCTACCGAATATGATTATGTTAAATACTATTAATTTCATACCATTCAAGATCAATATTATTGGATTCCAATTTATTTTATTTAAAATATATTTTATGTTAAATTCCCCATACATTACATATATATTAATCATTTATTAAAATACATATCATATACTATTATACTCATTATTTATCTTCATTTCAAAATATTTCAGTAATATACTCTTCATATTCATTGATATTTGTATCTTTTCTAGCACAACATCCCTTTTAATCATTTATTGAGGATAAAAGGTATCATTTATCTTTTCTCAATGTGCTTATGTCAATTCTTCTTTGTATTATTTTTTTCTTTAGGACTCTTAAGATAATCACCCAATGATTTGATTTTGTATCTTATATGATGATTCTCTTAAAATTATTTATAGTCATACACTATACTATTCTTTTGGTTTTGGTGGTCAACTAGATTGAGTCTAATAGTACCAAACACAATACAATTGATTAATTATTTTCAATTTTATTTATGATTACTTTTTTGGTGATTTTATAGAGATAAATTCTAAAACACTATTATGATTTTAATCACTCATAATATTTTAAATGGAATCACCTATGGGATGAAAATCATCCATATGTTTCATCATGTTTTTTATATTATTTAATTAAATTTTTCCATTGAATCCACCTAAGAAAAATAATTTTTTAATATCTTAATTGAGAAACATATTGTAAAACTGATATTGGGAGAGAACATCCCAATAATAAAAAAACGAAAAATATTGATCAAATATATCTGAAAAGGTTATAATTAATTTTTTATAATGTATAGAATCTACATGATATTCATCAATCCCAGTAATATGAATTTCTATTGAATTCACCATAGTGAAATAGTACTAAACATGTTCATTTTGATCCTTAAAAATATCATTAAAATTGGACCAACAACTCTTTACATTCTCTTCTATGATATAAGAATATTCTTCATATATTTTTACATTTTTTTCAAACATATATTTGCTTAATGTGAGCCTGCAAAATTCTATGTAAACATTCTTTTTCAATGATTATTTAATTATATTTCTCGGCTTCTATGCTACCTTTGTGTTTAACTTTTATGCTAATTTCATTAGTAAACCTACTTAATGTTGTGTAAATTCCGCCACAACAGAATCACAATCATATAATCCCTGTGATAAATGATAAACATTCATTATGATCATTAATATATTATGGTATTTTATATATAAGAGGGGAATATTCTAATTTTAAATGATCTAAAGTTACCTATGATTAACTTTTTTAAGATTAATTTTCTTTTGGGAGGCCTGTTTTCTATGATTCTAATTGTAAGGGAAGGATTATTTATGGTCCCACTAAGAGTTTTGTTAAATTATATTTTAATGTTTTTAACAATAATTTATATTAATTATACCCATATGACATGTTAAATTCTTTATTATATAGTTTTGAAATATTTATCACATATATCCATATATAATAATCATAAGTAGAACATATTATATTTCTATAAGGTTCTTCTTATCTATGAGAGACAACACCTTGACTTGTTAAATTAAATAATTTCAATAGTTTTTATTATCACTTTTATAAAGTGTTACCACAATTATTTTTTCATTTTTCAAATAATATTTTAGTATGTATCATCCACTTCTCATATGGAATGCTATCATCCCCAAATAATATTAAATAACTGTTTTACTTGTACTTGAACTTATTATAAATTATAGATATTCCCATGTTACTAGTTATAGATTCAATCTTCAGTTCATCACTAGATTCCTTAGCCTAAAAAAATATATCTTCAATGAAGATATCAAATTTTAGAATTTTAATTGTCTTGTAACATGGACATCAACTTATCTCCTCATTTCATAAGAATAATGTGGTCAATCACGAGACAAAAACTACTTTTGATGACCTTATACATCCTTGGTGTTAATTGATTAGTTGTTAAATAGTTGACATATATGGACCCAATACCCTTATAATTCACCACCATATAATTAGAGATTATCAATAAACTCTTCTACCTCATCGACATAGATTGTTCATTATGGTAGAATATTATTAACTACCTTGGATATTATTTATCAAAAACAATATTTTTTTCATTTATCCACCTATATATCCTATATAAAATAAAAAATTTATAATTCCATTATTGTTTCCCATTTTAATTAGAAACACTAATATTATATGATAATCAATGATATATTTGGTAAAAATAGTATTAATATTCCTAGAAAATTGGGAAAAATTAAAATTTTTATTCCCAAACATCATTGTATATCTCTATGTAAAATTATTCTTATATCACCCATTGATCATCTATGATTAAGGTAGTGAATCACTATATTTTAATAAGCAATTGATATTTATAATTTCATAATGTATAGAAATGTATGAATTTTTTTTTCATCATTAATCATAATATTTATACATATTTATTCTAAAATTTCATATAAAATTAATCTAAATGTGATTTCTGTATAATTATTAATACTAACACTATAGAAGAAATTAATGAAAATTCCATCATCTCATACATATTTATCAAATTTCATTTGTGAATGTCAAACTAGAACATTTTTTGTCTAAATGACTAATATATTGGTCAATATGAAATTATATGCATTTGTGGTCTTAGTTCCATTTAATACATCATTGCCAATGACATTTATGTGGTATAAAATGTCTTATACATGAATCCAGATTAATCATATAGTAAATTGAAGTGACACAAACACTTTTTGGAATGACTCATTTTCAAATTAGGCTCACTTTTAATGACATGTACATAAGAACAAAATAACACATAGAAAATTACAAAATCATATATAGTTTCAATAAAATAACAATAATGAAGACCAATTTCCCTAAAAAAGTATACCCCATAATAATTTAATGACTCTAACATAGATTTAATTATTTATACATATATTTAATAATCAACATCCTTTATCATATTCTAAATTTCTATATAATTGTTTAAAAATAAAGAACATTTTGAATTTAATATTCACCAAAATATATTAAACATAAGGACACTCCAATCAAATCTTTCAGTAATCTTATCAGAGTAATAAAAATTGTTTAAAAAATAGAACACCATTAACAATTCCCAATGGAACCTCACGATTAGTAATGTAGTTCTCACTTAGGTCATAGTCTCCATATTAATTTTTTTCCTTAATGCATTTTAATTCCCCTTATATATTATAAATTAAAAAATAAAGTATAATATTTTTCATTAATAATATATATAATTTAAAATATATTTTTTAGGAATTTTTACAATATAAATTGACGCATTTAATATGCTCATAATATTACCCACTGAGGTATATTTGTCTGACGCAAATATATTTGTGACACCCCAATCCAACCACTAATCAGCCAGAGGCTAGTGACAATCAATGAGTATGCATACCACACAAAATGTGGAATTATCCTACGTAATCAACACACACTCAAATTTCCCTGGCCATGATATTTTTAAAGTAAAGTAAAACTGAAACTGATGAATTCATATATCTATATATCATAATCAAAGTATGAAAAAGTACTCAAAGAACATAAGGGGACAAACAACATCCCACCTATAAGTTAAATAGTCTTAAACATATATTGTAGTATGGTAATTCTATTAAATAAAATTCTTGATATTATCGTCAGTCTATCTAACATAATCTATGATTAGCCTTATCATGTTCCTCTAAGGACTCATTTAAATGGCTTCTAGAATGAATAAGATAAGACATGTTTGGGAAAACCCATGTACGTGTGAGTTTAACAATACCAAATAAGAGAGCATTAAATAACCAATGAATGAATCAAGGGTGGTCCTCTCAAAACTACCCATGAATATCAATCAAGATAAAAAAAATAACAAAAATGAAAGAATGGAATACCCATAGAATAATCAATCACTCTAAGAAGATAAAACCACACATTACACCACAAGATTCTTCTTTAGGATTCAATGTAATTATCAACAAAAAAAATCCAATCCACATTCCATACTATCACTAATGACATTCATCAGAGTGTTAATTCTCCATAACTGTTGTGAAATATTTACTCAAAATATCTCCATGATCTCATAACACAGATAGGGAACCTCACCTAGTAACACTAGGGGTACCACAAACCATACTAGATCAACTTTTTATATTGGTTATTGATGCCTTCTAAATGTTAGTCAAGATGATTCCATGAACCCTACATAGGATGAAGAATGAATGATAGAGGATCCCACCCTAGACATATATAGGAATGAACTGAGTATGATCTGATATAAATCACATAAAGAGGATAATAATTCATTTTTCATAACATAAATCACATTGTATGCTCATAAGGATTTCCTCTGGAGTGACACTCAGCGAAACTGGGTCTTTTATAATGAAAAAAAGGGTACTAAACTTCCTCATAAGAATTATAGGCCTTTTATATATGGTATATAACATATACAAATAATCTTGGATCTTCTTGTGTTTGTTCTTATGTTCCACTTACCATTCCCAAATACAGTTGTTGTGTCCATGTAGCAGGCCGTGTTTGTGTACCATGATGTATCCATTTACTAAGTCATGCCCATGTACAATAGTATTGTACCTATATATGATTGTTTCTATACATATATACCATCTATGTTATATGTCAACCCACAAATACATGGTCACACATAATGATGTATGTGAAACACATTGTGTGATAGTTTATATCATGTCTAAAACCAAGAATCACATTTAAGGAATGAACATGATGTGTGTTTGTTAGGGTAAAAATCATGTAATGTATTATTTTCTAGAGACCCAGGGTTCCTTCACGTGTCTTTTTATTTTTCCTCCACTTTAACCAATCTTAAAATCAATCACACCTATTTAAAATGAATTACACCTTGAATAAGCCTCAATATCATTAGCGGATATAATCCAACCACCATAACGATCTTGGAAACCACCTCTTTTGTGACACATTATCCTCATAAGAAAAATAATTAAATTGGAAACATTATTCTAATCACATATCCACTATCATTATCCTGAACAACTACCATGTTTTTTATCCAAAATATTATGAATGTGTAATGAATGAGGAAGAAAATATTAATACAAAAAAATATGAATAAGCCTCATCCATTTTCCATGTTGGGAGTGATTCATTTATATTTGATCTACAAATAATGATTAATCAAAATAAAATATCAATGACCAAAAATCTAGAAAGATAACACCATCACCCATATAAAACGGTCGACATGTGAATAAAAATATGGGAAGAATTTATTCTTGTGTGGAATGGGAGAATCAAAAGATGATAAATAGATATTAAAAGCATCAAACATTTGGGTTGGATTGATTGTTGATGAATAAAAAATAATTTTTGTCAATATTGAAGTCTTTTTAGAATTATGTTGGAAAAATGATCCTTGATCTACTGTTTTTTTCTAGTCTTTCCTTTAAAGACTCATATCAGAATAATTGGGTAATGAGGCTAACTTTAGTGATTTCTAAAATCAAAATATATAAAGTATATTATTTTTCATCATTATAACATTACAAAATATATAAATTTATTTCTTTTTTTATTCTCTGGATATAACATCATCAAAATACCATAACATCGACAATGGTTATGTCATAATTATGTTAAAACCTACATTCTATAGAAAAATGAGATCTCAAATTTTCCATCAATGTCCCGGTTCTAGGGTTATTCCATAATTTTAGGTAAAATATTTGTGTCATATTATATAATTAATATTTATATAAAATCAATAAAAAGAAACTTTTGGCCTCAAAATACAAGCTGTATCTGTTTTGGGATATAAAAATATTATTATATATATTACCAAGAATTACATAGAATAAACATATCCATTAAATTCTCACCATAAATGTATTTTTATCAAAATATGAAAATGAATACGCATGAAAGTGTTGTTATAGAGCTTATATTTGCATCTCTCATCCCATGGTAATCTTCTGAACATTATCATATTGACACAAGTAATGAAACAACAGAGTATCATTCCAACAAATGATAATCTTCTTCTAATACTTAGTCATTATAAAGTATTCTATATAGTTATATTCATCCTATATATCCATTTTCTCTTAGTTAATATCGTTTAATGGGTTATAATATTCCTTCTATGTTGAGACACAAGGATGAAATCATGTACTGATTCTAACTACTGTGGTTGTGCTCTATGGTACACCACCTCACTAACAAAACAAAATTTTTAGAATTTTCCAAGACATTGATGATAACATAATTCATAATCTATGTATATGTAATCCACATAGAGGGGAAAAAATTAGTAACACAATTTCCCCATCATCAAACTCTAAAATCCTATATTTTCAGACCATATAAGACCTAGGATTCCTCTATGTTGCCCATTGTGATACTTGTATGATATTAAATTTCTATTTCATAGATCACAAAAATTATAGGATCAATAGTGTATACGAAACTATATCATTCCAACATAGTGAAAAAAAAATGATCTCCCATGAAAGGCCTATAATAGTTCCATACAGTTGGCAGAGGGGTTTCTATTATTTAATACAACATTTACCATGGGTAGGTCGTCCTCCCAATTATGGCCACATCCCAATAGAAAATCTTGAATCATTCCCTCCAAAAACTCAATATTACACTCATTCATGATAGTATTCTAGGACTCCATGATCAAATAAAATTTATTCTGAGAAGACTCGAATAATTTTCACCAAAATCATGATGTGAAGTAAGAATAATGGTTTAAAATGAATTTTTAGGTTTCTATATAATGATTAAAGTTCACATATATTTAATGGATTCCTATGAAAACTATTATAATCTTCTCTAAGATATCTATTTATTTAGATGTCTTGGTGATGAATTCTATAACAAACCATATGAAATTGTTTCCACTAGAAATTAATGGATTCCCTATCCAGAAGTCTATATATTTCAAATCCCACATTCGTTATAGGACCTCAAAAGGGTGAGAAAAACTTGAATGAACATGATCGTAATCATTCACCTATAAAAATGTGAGCCATCAAGAGATAAAATATTTTATACACTTATTCATGTTTCAAAAATGAAATTGACATCATACATATTGGTACATCTTTTCCACACATAAATGTACCACTTAGTGTTGTGTGTGAAGCTCCATTAACACCTCCACATGCATCATCCTTATCACTATCATCCATCATCTGAAAAGAATGATGTTTTCCCAACATTTAGAAATTACATCAAGATAACATCTCGTTGATATGTTAGTATGCATTTTCTTGAACTCATTGTCTTCATTTTTACCCACATAAAAATGTGGTTTAATATAAACATAAATAACCATTAACCATATGTATGGTGAAAAATCATCATCCATGAGGGGCAAAACCATGAAAATAAGTGATCTGAAGCCACATTCAGTAACTATGAACATGAATTCTTTCTATGATAATCCTCCACTTGCTCCACTTCCAGGGAGTGTTGAATATATTTAATTCAAAATCATAGAGGAACATCATCGATCAATTATTTATAATTTTATGTTCATTTTGATAGGTTTTTTATATGATTATATTATGGTATGAATTAATTATATACTTCGGACACATAAGTTAGTGTAACCACATCAGTAAGATAAAATATAGCTTTGAAATATAGTTCATGTGTCTCATTGTTTAATCTAGCGATCTCTACTATTGGTACCCATTAGCATCCACTACCATCCTATGAATTAGAAAAAAACATTGTTATTTACTGAGGCATTTTATAAAAATATTTACATAACACCCTACACTCAAAATTTCAATATGAGAGAACTCGTCAACCTCTTCTACAACACCTGCAAAGCCTACATTCACCGCTCTTCCTAAATGAAAGGCATCCTCATATATGTCAATATAGTCAAAGGTGTTGATATCTTGATGTAAGTGGGGATACATATTTTACAGAATCGTACAAATCAATGGAATATCCACACGTCCCTCTCACTCTTTGGGGGATCCTAATAAAGTTCTACCTTATCCTTGAATGGGTATATATATACACCCTCTAATAAGATGATATTTACCAGAAAGTGATCCACTAGAATCAATTACTAAAACATTAAGATCTTCCAATAAATCTAGTTTTATTAGAGTAAATTAGAGAATATCATCATGTGTCTTACGTAATCCCCCATAGATGTTGCATACACTAGAATTTAATAACTGAACACCACCACAAACCAGTTTATGAAAGGAATAATGATCTAATTCATGAGACCAATGAAAATTTATTAATCATTATTCAGGATAAAAATTCATCACCATGTACTCATTTAGACCATATATACATCTAAATTATATCTTCTGTATATCCTTCTCCCATAGTGAAAGTTAGTGATAATGTGATATGAGGTCAATCTTCAAGAACCATCTCATCTATCTAAACTAATTGAAGATGTTGTATTTCATTGGTAGTGGGTATATATTTTTATAATTTAACAATTTAGAACACTAATAATCCAAACACAACCTCTATAATTTCCCTACCCTCATAATGAATGACACTACGGATACCAAAGGGGAAACAATGGGTTTGGAAAATTACTTAATCTTTATATCCTCCAACAGTACCATCAGTTCATGAAACACTATTTGAGAAATCCAATGTGATGGAAAAATAATAGTTTACATACCATGCTGCATGTATATGAAGATTACAATCATGTAGAGGGTAGGTGTGCCCAAAAAATACTTATAAAAGTTCCCTCGTAGTTTACTGCCACATTATGATTATGAAATAACATAGAATCCACTACACTAAGAGAAGTACTTATGAACTTATGAGTAATCAGTTATATCATTCTATATATGAGACTTCCATACTACTCATGGTTTTATTTCTATCATATAATGGAAACACTCATCCTATCCCCATTGAATCACAACAACCCTTGTTTCAAATAGTATATCTAGGAACCCACTATGGATATCTAGGTTATAATTAAAATAGATTCATAACAACATCTCACAGCTAGAAATAGATCCAATAAGAAGTTGTCAAATCCAAGGTTCATTTCACACTATCAATAGTATTATGTGCCCACTGATTCACATATGTTATGAGTCTTCAATAATAGGGGTCAAGTGAAGGGATCAATCATAATATCCATGTATCAAACAAGAGATGTGGAAACAAATTAGTTACTCAAACCTATGCATATAATATCTATAGTCAATGAATTTAAAATACATATTGTACATACAATAATCCATTGAATATATAATACATAGTCCACATCATCCACCATCTTCCCTTTTCCCTAACAACCATCTCCCTACACTTTTCATGGAAAACTTAGGAGGGGTGGCAGAAGAATTTCAAACTATCTTCCACCTCCAACTATTATACATAGGACTCCTCCACATCTTCCACCCAACATACCTCTTTTTCCTCATTGTATATATGTCTGGGTGGTCCATCTACCATCTACTTATCAACTATATGATAGTTCAAACAAACCATAGTAATATATCATCTACCATTACAAGATAAACATTTCTTCTATATAGATGAAATAAAACCATACTAAGATACTTGGAATGAAGAACCTATATCCGGGTATTGCCTATTGAAGCATTCCACACATTTGGATCACTATTTCTATCATATAATATGATCTAGTAAGGTATCAACTTCTTGTGTTTTCATTAACAGCACAATTTGTTGGATGTCTACTCCCCCAAAACTATATCCACCACTAAAGAAGACACGAGTTTTCCAAAATTGTTTGAAATGAAAATATATATCACTAAAGACCTTATATATGATCATAATATGTTCATGAAGGAATATTAAAAAATAATGGATCTCAAAATAGATCTATAGAGTATTGTGAGATGTCAATGAACCAATTTGAATAAATTCCATGGTTATGTTCCCTTTTTATTACTATAGTATATCTATGAAACACATAGATCAAAACATTTTCTAGATAGAAATACCATCACAAGTGATGCTAGAAATGTAACTCTGATAGATCAATCTCATTGTGTGTCTTATGTTCTAGACTCTAACCATGTCAATGCTTGTGTATCTATATCTATACCTAGGTACACTATTCATTCCTCTATAACATGCCATGTCTGAGTATTGGGTTTTCCTATATACACTACGTCTGTCCATTTTCATGGAAATATCCCTGACTGTGCACCCTCTAAGGTACAGAATGAGGTTATAGTACCAAGTCACACATCATTTGAAACATTTTACATGGATTGTGATTTTTTATTTCATTCATAAATCCTAGACCCACACCCAATAACCCCACATGACATGTGTTCTTTGCTTATACATTTTATAATGCATGATTTTATTGATTCGTAGGGTTTCATCATGTTTCTGTTGATTTCACATCCCTTCCCACCAATCCCTCAATCAATTAGGCCTATAAAGTTTCTATCAGTCCACTACTGAGTTTCTATATTTCTAGAATACCAGTTAAACAAATAAAATTTGAATGAGAAGATACACCTATCACAACATATCATCATCTTAAGAAAACAGTTTACATTGTAACTTCTATATGATCTTATATGCAAACTATTATTGTGAACTGATGTTGGCCAAGGGGATTAGGTCATCAAAAATCCCACAAAATATTAAATATTTATAAAACCTAATTAATACTAGTGTTGTGAGGTGTAGGGATAGTCCAATGGGAAGGAATTCAATATAAGGTGTGTTGTGTGAGACCATGTAAAAGAGAAATTAAAAAAAATAAAAAGATTTAATAAAGGATAAGTGATGGGTGAAAATTTATTGATGAGGTTGATAAAATGAATAAGGGGGGGCACGATACAACAAATGGATGATGAATTTTGGAAGGAAGAGAGAGAAAATTGAGTTATAGAAATATGAATAATTTAAGAGAATTAACATGGGGTGTTTTCTAGACATATAACTTATATTGGATGGAATTATTAAATTTTTTTATTTAATTAAAGGTGAGTTACAACTGGACCAATAATATCAAATTTTCTAGTTATCTTGAATTTTCAGCAGGTAGGTGAAAGGGGACATTATCTTCTCAAATAAATCCCCATTACCAATTCCCTAATGTAACTAGGTAGAACACACCTTTATGGTTGGCCCTACACTTTGATGGGCTTCTAGAAGGTATGGTAATAATAGATTCAATAGTGTAAACCATATCATATTAAGTTTTATTAGAAAAAGAATATAGATTACTCACCTTGTAACAAAAATAGGTGAATCGAGTACTTCTTAAAACCTATGTGACATAATGCACCTAACAGTTCATCATAATACCCCAATTCAATTTTATCTAACCATCATAATAGAAATGATTCATATATATGAATTTTTTTAGAACCAATTATATAAAAATAAAATAGAGAAAAACAAGGTTCCCATGGGATAAGATTAAAAAATATATTTTTAAACCATATATTTATCCAAAACAACTCCAATAATGTTATTCTCAATTGGTTATTTCATCACTTTTGATTCCCCCAACTATTTTTTATTCTAATTATACAACTCTTCTACATGATTACTAATAGAACATAGACCTTGGTGTAATTATTCCAATTCTAACCTTCCTCATTGAATATTCTATTAGATGCCATATTTTTTTATGAAGAACAGGTGTTTCCCCTAGATAGCATACATAGCCAACGTCTATGTAAATGAGATACCTAAAGCATCACATATAGCCAATTGGATTGAAATACGTGATTTCCCATAGTAGATTATATTCATATAAGAAACAAGTATACATAAGGTATAATAAATGTAGCCAAATACATTACACAATGTCAAATTCATAATGTATCCAGTTTATACCATGTAATTGTTTTGTCTCTCATATATGATCTAGCCTCATGGAAAAAATTAACATAGTCATTTATCCACCAAACCATATCTTTTTACATAGTAAAATATCTTCAAACAACCTTTTGGTCTTACATAGTCAAATATTCACATTTCTATTTCATCATATCATATTTACTTCATTTATGTGATTATCAATGAATATTTTCTAATCAACAGAAGAAGTTTCCCACATAGGCGATTCACACATAATTTATTGGGCTCTATTTAGTTATTTCTTACATAGGAAATATTACTTGTAGACACAAATCCCAATTAAGTCGATTCAAATGGTGTATCTAATTCCATTTATGTTGCTGGAATGAACATTCTCTACAATTTTTAACAAATGATTCCATCAAATTCGAAGCACCATGTAACAGGGTAATGTTAGTATACTCAGGATATCTTCCTCAACCTATTTTGTTGTCTCAAATATGAAACATTTTCCTCCTCATTAATCAAATTAAATAGGGATGTTCATCCATAAATATAATATTCCAGAATCCATGTGAGGATTGGTATTAACTATAAACATGTGGCATGGATTTGAATTCCACATAAATATTTCATTTTGTGTTTCAACGTGATTTTGTTTAGAATTTGGTCAATCTCAGTTCATGTCCATATTCAAAACAAGAATCTAACATCATTGATGGTGGAAATGGATTCACCTTATTTATAATTGATGGATCTATTTTTGTTGGTTACGATTACAACCATAAAAAATCTGTAATTCTATGTGGTGGAAGCAGTAGAGTCCTTAAAATTTAAACATAACAGTTGGAAATGTTTCTTTTAAGTGTTTCTAGGAATGTACCAACATGTGAGATATCCAAATGTTGGGCATTGAAAAATATTTGAATGGTTTTTATTCATTCATTTTTCATTATATTTATCGACTTTTTCCAAAAATAAACTAACTTATTTTACACTATAATAATGAATAATCATTAAATGAAATATTTTATACCAATACATCACCGTAAATAATCTTTTTTATTATAAAATTAAATGAATAAAAATTTCTGATATATTTATTTTAAATTTTAAATATTTTCATTATATGATTTATATAAAATTATAAAAACATTTAATTCATCAACAATATATTATGGAATGTTTGATAAAATTTTGAAATATCAAATTCCACCACACATAATCAATTGAACTCCTAGTAAATTCCTTCATTTAAATGGACTAATTATAAAAGCTTCAGGTTCAATGGATATCATCCTGTCTAGGTTCAAAAAATACAATAGTGTCCAAGTTGTTCATTAAATCATCTTTTATAAGAAATATTATCTACTCCTTTTTAGTTTATCCCAAAACCCCATACTTCAGAACCAACTCAAATTCCATTTCAAGGAGGAAAGACCCAAGAGACACAAGTTGAATTGGTTCTATATCAAAAAGGAAAAAAATATAACTCTCCCCTCTATTCATGAGACCTGAAATTAACATCCATTTTTATTGATACAATTCAATTGTTGTTCTTATAAATAAATTAATGAAATTTTCATTTGGGATCAACATTCAAATCATTGTAAAGAGATCATTTTTGTCAAGGTATTTTTTTAATTATTCCATTCCAGGAATTTTTTCAAAGAACTTTGTATAGAACAACTTTATTTTACATTATTTATATAAGATAACCCTTTACCATTTCCTCGGATTATCATCATGGTATCCCAATTAACTATGTTACTCTAAAATAGAAGGGGTTATAATAACCTTAATTTGGTTGGAACCCTATGATGTTACATGATACAATGGATAAGTATCTATCTTCAAGTCGATGTTCTTGAATCATAAATATATAATTCAAATTTCACATGAATTTTACCTAAATAACATCATTTTACGAACATTAACTCAATGTTTATATAAATAATATGGATAGAAACACCCAAAAACAACTCAACTCTCCTAACATTAGACTCAAAAAAAATACCTCAAACAATTCAAGGGATTTTAGAATGATGGACACGTTGAGTTTTTATTTTTCAATGTAAGTGGTACAATGAATATCTATTTCCACAAACTGAAAAATGTTATAATTTCTTGAAAATATAATAATTTTATAAAAATGGTCTGTTTTGATATAGAAGAAAAGAAACATAGGTAAAACATTGGGAAATTTACCTCTTCCCCAAGAATAGTTTTTAATACTAAGTTATATAACCCTTAAATTTTTAATGGAATATGGAGTTTAGTAGTTCATAATGTTTTACAGTGGTTACATGATGGTTTATATAATCAAAATTTCCACACATTCTATAAATTAAGAAAATATTTTTTAAATGTTCATGATATTCATTGTTATAATTATTGAAATGAAATTCTAAACGAGGAGAAAAATTTTCATAATAAACAATAAATAAGATTAATTTTTTTTTAGAAAATATAATTGGATACCCCCACACTATGTCTCTAGTAGTGAGAATAAAATGTCTAGATATAAAAACACTCCTTGTATAGGCGCATGATGAATATTACATGATCAAAGAGTGATTATATCATCATAAAAATGGAATCCTCTGGTTGATATGTAATCCAATATGAAAATGGTATATAAGAGATACAAAAATTCATAACGCATAATGAGGATATGCAATGGAAAAACAATTAAAATGAGAACTAGGGAACTATGGGTCGACATTGACGAGGCACTGAGTTTACAGCCTATAGTTATACATGAAAAAAAGGTTTTTTATTTTTTAAGGTGAGTAAGGGAATGAAAACCCATTGAATATCCATTAATATAATGCTTGAATTTCTCACCATGAATCATAAATGGGTTGGGATCCTGTCCAAAAAATACAATTTTACCATTTTCCAACACTCCCAAAATTTCAATTGCTCTAGACCAATAACATCTATGCCTTCCAAGGAAAAACATCATTTTATAATTAAATTTGTGGAAATTCTTCCCATATGAATGATCTAATTTTGAATTAAAAAATCCTAGAAATCATTTGTCATTTCTATATATATCACAAAATTATTATCATATTGTCTCTTAATCTCATATATCTTACATAATTCTATTATTTTTATTTCCCTAATAGAATTAAATATGAAATTCAAGGCTTTAGTTACCCAAAAATATTTATGTTGTAGCTCAACATTAATGTCACAAGCCTCACCAAATATAATCTAATGTGAATTCATAGAGATTATCATTTTTAAGGATGTATGATAATCTCATAGTGAATCATCAATCATTAAGGAACAATCCTTAAATATTCTATTGATAGTATTCTCCCAAAACATTACTCTATATTAGATTCTTCAGTTTCGAAACGTGATTTTGGATGATATTGTTTAATATATTTCTATTTACAACCATAATTTTATTTCAATGATATGAACATTTAGTTCTTAGAATGAGTTTTGATATTAGTAATGAATGAATTTGGTAAAACAAACATGGGGAAGATATTATTTTTAATAGTCTTTCTCACACTAAAAGATATATTTTTTTGAAGAGAAAGTATTTTATCCCACATTAAAACATAATCTACCATAACTAAAATATTTTAATTTCTATAGGATGTACAAAAAGAACTCATTAATTTCAGTACAAGAACATCAATGATTTAAAATTCCAAATATCCTTTTTGGGGATGCTCATTCATCCTTTCCATGTTACCAAATCATGGAAATTTATCGCATATTATAGTTTGTATAAAATAATATTTAAATATTTTTGAAAAATATAAACTATATTTTAGATAATTTTGAATATTTTTCTTACAACTGTAGTTATGGACATGAAGATGAATGAAAAATCTGTAGTGTGGGAATCATTTCTTCTTGAATAACACATCTTTTCAAAATTATAGTAATATTATTTTATAATAATAGTGGATAATCCAATGAAATGTACTTAAGATATAAGATAAAAATTTTCCATGGGTTATTAAAAAAGTTTTTAGGTCTAATTTATGTACTATGAAAGTAAAAAAAATCAGCAAACCATTGAGTTATCTTTTGAGAATATTTGAATTCATTATCATCTAGAAATGAATATTTTTTCCAACTCATGAAATGAATTTGTTATTAGGGAGTATTGAAAAAAGATCAACAATATCATTTTCATAACCATTTTTATAAGGACCTACCCTAAAACAATACATAATCTTGAATTAAATGAATAATTAACATTTTCGATATTTTCTTGTTTAGAGTTTTATAGAGTTCAGACATAACTTTTAAATTATATAAAAAAAATTACAAGGTAGAAACTTCTACTATATTTCTATTTTCTTCATAATATAGAAACTATTAAAAAAGGAGTCATTTCTAGTAAAATGTTTTATACAACATGACTTTTCCTAGATCCCATCCTTGACCCTATTCATCTTTGTATCCTGTGAAAAAAATTTCAAAACATGGGATGAGCATGAAAAACTTAGTAAGGGTTATAAAAAAAGAATAAAAATATTAGTTCATCAATACATACATAACATAAACTCTTTATCAATCCTCATGAAATCAGAAAATTTACATAGTAAACACAAATCATAAAGGTAACTTGTGGCATCCATTACATACTTAAGTTTTAGCTTTCACAGCTATGTAGGGAGTTAAATTTGGAATACCCATCACTGTATATTCCCTAAATATATTAGGAGAAAAATTCATGTTTACCTCCATTATGTTACCCAATGCAGTAGAGATCTATATTGGTCTCACCCAACCTAGGTTTGTCACGGAACCACCCATATATGTAACAGTTCCCAAGAACAATAACGTATTCATAACACAAAAAAACAAAGACAAAGGAAAGATAAAATTTCCATATTTAAATCACAATATATCATTTCAATATATTGAAATAGAAAATAAATTATAAAAACCAGTTTCAATACAAAAATATGTAATACAGTATATTGTATTTATTTTCTTTTTAAAACATTGCAACTTGTTATGGAATCCAAAAGATTAAACAATACTCACGGTGGCGAAAAAGGTCATTATCACCAATTACGTTAAAAAAACATTATTTTTGTTCTCTAGTAAAACAAATCATAGAAATTTATTTCGTTTGAATTAAATTAAATGTCAATGCTTTTTATATAGAGTATAAAAAAATTGTGTATAAAACAAAATATGCCTCAATGAATGTAGATTTAGACGAAGTCCCTTACCACGTGTCTGACATGACCCATTTGTTCTTTAATCGCCATAACAATAAACTAAAGTTAATTTATACTTGATTAGGATCCTTTTTTCTTATTATCATGTTTTTTAAATCACCTAATACCATTTTATAAAAATTATGTAATCATTTCAGTTAATAATGGTTGTTTAGTCGATATTTGGTACATGAGTCAACAATGGACTTCTTATAATTAAATGTTGTTCATGTGGTCAAAATTTCATTATATTCAGAATTATATTAATGATTTAGAGATCATATATATCATATATATCAAGTATATACATGTATTTATAATAGTACATAACATTTGGAGGTAAGAAATGAAATGCACCGTTTATGGAGACAGTAAGCTTTACATATGCAAGATGGCTAATTTCATTTCAATTTCATATTTAATGGAATGAAAACATAATGTTACCTTGGTAAATTATAATTCCAATATAATATATTATATATATTCTCAGTAACACCATCCTTTATGTGTTATAATTTTGGCATGAACGAGTAATTTAATATTGAAGGGGCGATACTCCGCACTTCCTCAAATAAGATCATCGTATTTAACTAATATGGAATCCACAAAGGTATTATATAAATGAAAAATATAAAGGAATATAATACATATATATATATATCATATATTAATATATTTCCATCATAATTTCCCTCATAAGAGGTGGTTATAGAATATTGAACAATCATCGTTTCGTGAGGCGTTAGTTTGACATGCACAAAAACAATATGTTCCTTACCCATTAGATGGAGGTGTGTGTAAGTTTAGTTTGAATAATTATCTTAATAACAACATATTATTTTTAGGATACTATTATTGTTATAAAATAAAGGAATAAAAAGAGTTTATGGGGTTGGAGATGTAAAATAAAACCAAAGAACTTAAGAGAAGACATTACCTTTAAATCAGGTAACTCCCTTTGGTTTGAACCAGACAAGTTTTTTGATGTGACTTATGCCTAATGGAAATATTCTAGGAGGAAGAGAGGGATCTTGAGAGATTATTTGGGAAGAGTTTGGATGATCCAGGTCGATTGAGAGGTGTGAGTAATGGGTTAGAGGTGAGAGATTTTTATAATGGGGAGGAGGGTCTCTTTAATAAGATGTGAAAATATTATTTTATTTTATAATGATTTTGGGTTTCAAAATGTCCAAATCTTATTAATGTTTAAGATAATATTACTCATGGTAGAAATAAAATCATCCATTAAGAATTAGACAAGTTTTGGATATTATTTTAATCATTATAACCTTATTTATTTAAATCATGTAATAATTATGTAAACACTACATCATTATTGTGTCATAAATAATTTAATATATTTCATTTCTAAAAATTATAAAAAATACCATAATTTAAGAAATCATTATTGATTTTTAATTAATATTTATTGTTAATTATATCAATTATATATCCCCATGTTAATTTTTTTTTATCAAAACAATACATGTTTATGATATTTTTATTTTTACTTTAAATAAAAAGTTATTAATATGATTATCATTCCCAAGGGGCTTTAAAAGGAAAAAATTCTCACAAAAGTTTTTTATGGGTCTGCCATTACTTATCCAATAAGGTTAACACAAGTTTTAAGGTAATATTATATGATTATAATAGGGGTTTTACCTTGAATTACCCTATATACCTTTAACCACGGTAAATAAAACTCTGAAGTTACTATTCATCAAAATATATTTTCATTTTATTGATCCAAATTTTACATTATAAAAACAACCATGTATGTCATATTTTTAAAATTAAATTCATAGAAGTGGTAAAATTTTATTCAAATGAAAAATTCACCTTTTTAACTACTACTCAGTGTTTTCACTATTCGTCAATAATTGATGTTTTTCAGATAAATACAAAAAATTCATCTGAAGATATATTTGATATTCCAATTTCAAAAATGATGTCTATTTTACCAAATTAAATTCATAGAATTGGCATTAGTTAATTTAAAATTAATTTCCATTATCAAAACAGAAAGTTTGTTAAAAAAGAAATATTTATTGTTAAAAGATTGACACATGTTTATGTCTAATTTCAAAGTGAAATTACATACAATGACCAAAATTGGATAAAATTTTAAAAATATAATCAACATACACTTAAAAACCGATTAAATAGATAATATATCTATATAAATAAATTATATTCAAAAGAAATTTTGAATTAAAATACATTATTATTCACTATTCATTAAAAATTTAATTTTATTAGGAAAACACAAAAACATACCCAAATTAAATTTTGATGTCCCGATTTTAAAAGAAGAATTTTGTTTTTTTAAATAGAACATAAATAATTAAACAATACTAGATTTAAAGAGGGTTCTCCATTAAAAGGTATTAAATCTACCTTTGTAAGAATATTAGAGTATTTATGCTTAAAATTAGATTAATTCACATTTTATTCCATTAAATTTTATTGGATAAATTTAAAAATATTTAACTAACATGTATAATCATATTTTTTTAGTTCTGTCCATTCCGACCATTACAACGACAAGGCATTAACTACCATTTAAAATAATAATATTTAATGACTATTTTTTCTACTATGACTCAGGCTTGTGTACAATGTAAGATTTCAAATGAACTCATTGTTGCATATGTGGTATGTCATAAAACATAGAAACCCCATTAAAGTAAAATTAACATCTAACTCACAAATATTAATAATTATTAAAATGTATTATTCTTTATTTACTTGGGATGTTACATCCTTCACTATTTTGGAAATTCCATCTTCACAGTTTTTATTTACTTATCAAACAAGTGGGGGTCATTATCCCTCATATAATTTCCAAATTCCCTGGTTTCCTCTTCAACCATATGGTTTTTCCTCAATACCATTACCTGGTGAATTACTTTATTCCAAAAGATATGCTCCCTTCAGTCAAGAATCTAGACTAGTTGTTCCTCTAAAGAGAGATTCTCTTCCAACTGAACTATCTTTTGGATCAAAACATGAGATAGATCTGGTAGAAAATTTGTCACCATTAAAACATGAAAAACATTGTGTACCAGCGATAAACATGGAGGTAAATCCACAATATACGCAGCTGATCCATCTTTCTCCAGGATTTCATAAGGTCCAATGAACCTTGGACTCAACTTTTCTTTCTTACCAAAATGCATCACACACTTACATGGAGAAACATTGAAAAAATACATGATCACCTACCTCACAGGAACGATCCTTCCTCCCATTATCCACATAATTATTCTGATTCTTCTGAGATGTTATCATGTTATTTTGAATCAACGGACATTTTCTACCATCTCTTCTACCAATTCTGGTCCCATACACTTCCTTTCACCTACTTCATCCCAAAAAGATGGAGTTATACATTGCTCCCCAAATAATTCATTAAATGAATACATCTATATACAAGAATAAAAACTGTTATTATATAAAATTTATCAAATGAATAATGTCATCCCCAAATTCCTTGGTAATCAAGTGAACAATCACGTACCATATCCTCCAAGGTCAGAATTGTTCATTCTGACGACCCATCTGATTGAGGATGAAAAGATGTAAAAAAATTTAATTTAGTAGCCAATGACTTTTGAAAGCCTTTCCAAAATTTATAAGTAAACCTTGGATCATGATCAGATACAATGGATATGGTAACTTCATGCCACCTGAATATCGCTTTAACATGCAACTGATTAAGTTGATCTAGAGACAATGTATCTCGAATAGGAATGAAATGAGTAGATTTAGTTAACTGATAAATAATAAAATGGATTTCATTAACCCCTTTTCCTTTCCATCATATTATAAAATTTTCATGTTAAAATGGCATATCATAACCACTATGATTTTATATATAGGAAAAATTATATTCAAATACATTTATAAAAGGATCCTTCTTACAATCTTCCTTAACCACATCAATTAAACCATTTCCATGTTAATTATTAAAGATATATTAATTCCCTTATCCCCGTAATACCATTATTATTTTTACAGTCCAATAAAGGAGGAATAAAACGTTCATTTGATTGATGTTCTTACGAAAAAGTGATATTCCCTTAAATTAATTCCATATTTATTATCAATATTTTTTATTTAAATTATCATTAAATATATATCTAAATATCATTAATCACTCAAATTATGATTTATTAACCACATTACGAGCCTATAAATATATTTTTATAATGGTAAAACTATATACTATTTAAAAATATATATATATCTCGTTCCAGTTGGGGTATCATCAATGACATACATGAGCTATTATAAAATATATTCACAACATTCATCATTAATTCGTATTAATTAATGAATTATATAAATATATTATATTTATTTTTTATTAATTCAATTTGTATAGTTCATAAAGTGTGAAAATAATTTTAGATGAATACATAGTATCTTATATTATTGAATAATAAAAGTTTATGCCTTATAAATTAAACTATTGAAATCCATATATATATCATCCATTAAATGATCGCTTAAATCAAAAAATCTATAAAATTATATCATTCCCCTAATATAGTTTAAATGAATATTTTTAACTAATTTTAAATGAATAAGGGTTAATATTGAAATAAAAAAACTATCATGAAACAATATAGATAACTAGATCTGCTGATGAAAATAAAAAATTACTAAATAATATCTATGTTATATGAAATTATAGTTTATCTGACCTTTACCCTCACTCCATCATATGATTCTAAAAAAATAATATTTAAAAATAGTATTTATCAAAATAAAGATAATGTGACACCCCAAGTATCAGATATGTTTTTCTTTTATTAAGTATTTTATATTACAATATTCAATGGATATTATTATGGAGTTTCTATATGGTTATGGAGTGTCATGGAATTGTTTATGTAGGTTCATAGTTTAAAGAAGGTGGGTATAAACACCTCTCTATCTCCAATAATCTACGCATGGGAGGATAATAATCACTAGGTGGGAACACAACCCAAAAAATGTTTAGAAAAACAATACTTATGACCAATAGAAATCGAGAAAGGTGAATTTATGGGAAAAATAATTGTCACACAATTTTTTCTAACAATTTTATCTAACCATGTTTAGGGTTTCACTTATTAAATTAGTAGCACATTTTTGGTACATGGTTATACTAAACATGTGGAAAACTGTGTAAGTCTTTTTTTGGGGGATAGTAGCATGTGAATATTTGGTGCATGCTTTTTTTAAATATGTGGTAAAACCACATTATGTGAAATTAATGATCCTAAAATTATATTTTTACCTTGTTTAAGTCCCTAAAACCATAATATCATCATTAATTCCAATAGTATATCGTAATCTTATCCCTCCATATTATCCCATGATAATTAACTTTGAACTGAGGTATATTTTGTTGAAAAACGTTTTTTGAAGATCTAGATTCATTAGTAAGTCATCATTTCAACAATATATATCACATTAGAAACATACATTTTATTTATCCCTGGTTTTCATATATTTTGTTCCATTTATATGTATCTTATAATTATAAAATATCATTATGTGATCATGTTGTAACCTTGGAATTAAAGAAGATCCAAGTAAGGATCTAGAAGTTCATTGGGTAGTTATTTATTTATCCTATCAATTATGTCTTAGGTATTTTCCCTATTATCTAAAATTATATAAAATAATAACAAATATTTTTTTCGAATTGTTTTTTCCTATGTTAACAATTATATATTTCGTGAATGATTCTTATTTTTCCTTTTTTCGAAAATAGAGAAAATTTAATGAATTTTGAAAAAAATCTATTTGTTTAAAAATTTATAATTTTGATTCTAGAGTTGTGAAATGGTTTTTATGAAACTAAATATATTATTTAAATGATTTAAATGGTTTTATATTTATATGTGAAATGTTTTATTGTGTTTTTTTCTATAATGGGGTTGATGTGTTTTTAAATTTGATGGGTTATGGTCAAAAGATCCACCATCATAGTATGAAATATTATGGTCGTTGTTTACGACCACTTATGAAAACTCAAATCATGTGTGTATGGATGTATGTGTGTTAACATGGAAATATTTATTAAAAATATTAATGATGAGAACAAATATTGATTATAGTTTTCATGCATTAATTTCAAATAGTTCATTGTATAAAATATATAAATTTTTTCAACTATATTACATAAAATATGTGAATAGTTTCTCTTCCTAGTTCTACGTGTTGGTATGTTTCTTGGGAAATTCTACAAAATTTATAATCACCCCCTTATTTGGAACATTAGCTCATTTTGTGGTCAAATAATAAGAAAATAGAACTGTAAATGTGTTAGATTTATCATGAAAACAATGTTGGTAAATGGGTGTGGCTAGTGGTTTTGGAACCTGGAGAGAGTTAATGAGGTGTTTGATATCACATCACTTAGATTTACTAGATTCATGTTTCCATTTTTCTGGTAGTTGGTTTTTTATGTGGTGTTTTCACCCTAATATTTTTAGTCTCTAGATTTAATACGAATAGTTATATTTTTTATAATCATGGATCATATTTTATAAGTAATCATCTATAAAAATAACATAATCATGAGTTTTATTCAAGAGTTTAATTTATTTGAGTTATAAGGTCCTTTCAAGTCTAGATTTATAGATAATTTGAAAATAATTCATACATATCATTCAATATTAATACAAAATTAATACTATTAAAATAGTATTCATTTCCCCCGTAGTATAAACCTATAAAATTAAAATTTATTTTATTTTTCTTGATAGATATTCATAAATATAAACATCACTTCTTCCTCTCTCTTACACATCCTTATAAACAATGAAAACTATTTTAAAACATGGGATGAGAACAAAATATTTAGTAAGGGACATACAAATAAAGTGAGAAATCATTAGTCCATGAATACTTATAAACATGTGAATACATTTTTTCAATGTTATACTTTTCACCCATAAAATATAATCTCTTTTACTTTCTTCAAGAAATCATAAGTTCCCTATAAAAACTCCATAATAAACATAAGTCTTAAATTAAAATTATCAAATCAATTGTATTACTATATTAAATTTACTGTATCTCTTGCGCCAAGATAGGGAGTAACATTAAAGGATACATTTGGAATACCAAATTTAGAATATTCAAAAAATTAGTTAGGAGAAACCCTACCGGTTATCTCCATCTCATTAACTAATGAATTTGAGAGTTTGAATGCAAAAAACCTCCCTATTCCTATAATGGAAGCACTCATACTTATAATAAAATACAAAGAACCATAACAGAAGCATAACACATAAACCTAGCATAAAATAAGAATAACTTTTTTCAATTTGAAATAACATTTCATTTTTAAAATTTTGTGCACTCATAAATAAATATAATTTATTTGAAAATAAAATTTAAACATATAAGGGAAGTATAAAAATATTAAACAGAAATGAAATTTCAAGAATTTTTTCATACCATAAATGTGATAGAAATATTCTATTTGAAAAACAAACATTAAAAGGAGATTTTTATTCAAATAATTTCCATTGTATATATAAAATTAAAGAATTGAGAGTCGGTAAAATGAATCGATTATGTTTATTCACTATAAATAAATATAAAACAATTTTAAATACACATAATATAGTAAAAAGTAATTTAATACATCATATTAGTGATACATTGTCAAGAAGTAGATGTTTCAACCAAATAATGGAAATTTGGTTATAAATTTACACACCTCACCTTCAAATTGTGTAAAAAAAATTCAAAACTATTTTATAATAGTTTAAATAATGTTATTAACTCATTATAAAATATTTTATACTTTTCTTATTCATTATGAGGTTATTTATAACATCATCTGATCTATTCATTAATAATATTTCATTATTTTTATAGTTTTGGGTCCGTTTGTTTCATGTTTTCATGATCGGTTCATTTGTGTATAATTATGGATGTTCTTGTAAAATGGATTTCCAACTACATAAGTGAAATGGAATATAATTATTAAACCTCCATAAGTATTAATGGTCCCATGTATAATTCTTATTTCTCATATGAGGATGATTCATTAGAAATAATGTTAATTGTAAATTGTTAGTTTATTTGGGTTGTTTTTTCTAAACATCACGAACTTAAATCATATTATTTAATATTTTCTATTTATATAAGGACTTGAAAATTAAATAAGTTACTATATAAATATTTAAATATAATTTAACCATAATGACTCTTTAATGGGAATCCATGTTGCTATTATTTGAAAATGAACATTTATTATTCACATAGGGGGTAACCCAAAATAAATGGTACTATAGTTGTATTTAATTGAATAGAAATAAATGATAAATGAATTTGATATGAGATACTTTATTAGAAAAATAAGACTGAATTATATACATTAATATGGAGTTAAAAACATTTTAATGGTGAAATAAGTGAGGGGAATGTAGGAAAAAATGAAATTAAGAGAAGTACTTTGAGAAAATTATCTATTGGAAATCACCTCCTCGAGAGACCCTAGATTTGGTATTATGGTGGTAAATATAGAAACAGGACGTGGGGTGAGTGAGTATGATAGTTTTTTGTATATAATTTATGATATTAATTTCTCCTGAGTCGAAATTGGGTGAAAAAGATTGGTATGTTTACTTGAGCAGAGGTGTGTTTGAATATAAATAATGATTATATTCTATTTAAAGATAACCAAATTATGGTGGAATTAATTTAAATTAATATTATTGTTAATTAATGTTTTTAATTATGTTTAGTTTTTTAAAATATGCCATCCAAATAATAATGTTTTAATTTTAAGTGTTTTAAGCTATTACCTATTAATTTTCTCACATATATATATTTTAATTATACTACAGATGATAAATTTTTTACAAAGGAAAATACATATACATAAAAGGAAATTTAAAATATAACAAAATTTGATATTATGAATCCAAATATGGATTCTATTTTATGAAATTTAATTTATTGAATTGGAAAAATTATATTTAAAATAAATCTCACAAACACAATGAAAAGGTTATTTTTTAATGTGAAAATTTAAAAAGTTCAATAAGTATTCATATCCACTATCTTTTTCAAATTGATTCCAACAAACAAAATTATATTTATTTAATTATAACTAAAATAATAATACATTAAAACCTACTTATAATATAATTTAACTATATAAACTAATTAGATAGAAACTTATTTTTGAATTAAAATGAAGTCTTTTCACTACTCAACAAAAAATGAAACTAGTCATAAAAATAGAAAAAAATAACCCTAATATAATTTTTATATCCAAATTTGAAAAATGAAATTTTTTGTAACATATAATTGTTATTAATGTATAAATAATTTAGTTTTAAAATATGTTTTTCATTAAAAGGTGGAAAACTGCGTTTAAAATAATAATGTTTTTATGCATTAAAATTTAATGTTTTATTTTCTTAATCCTATAAAACTCAGAAAATTTAAAATCATATACTTGAATATAATATATAAATTTTATTATAATCTTTAACAAAAATTAATTAATTTAATTTATGAATACAAATTAATATAAAAACTAATCTTTCTATAAGTACCATGGTTGTCACATCCCCCCAAAAAAAATTTGGTGCTAAAAATTTTATTAATGTAAAAAACAAGTGGGGATGTTTTTATGACACATTATTTTATGATTTCAATGTCTCCTATTCAACCATATCATGTTTCCATAAATCCATAACAATGTAAAAAACCTTATTTCACAATACTTGATATGTGTGGTCAAGAACAAGAATTGGATGCTCTTTATGATAAATATTCTCTTCCAAAGAAACTAATTAAAGGCTAAAACATTAGATAAATATGTAATCAAATTTATAAATGTTGATATATTAGAAAACTATAGTTGGGATAAATTCAGAGGAAAATCCGCTTAGTATGAAACTGTTAACACATTCTCTTGGATTTATTTGGGTCTAATGAACCATGGACTCGGCTTTCATATTGTACAAAAATGCATGAAACATTATCATGGTGAAGAAATGATAATGATATTATCACCAAACTTTCATGAATAATCATAAATTTTTTTACATGGATAAAAATTCATCTTTATTAGAGTTTAATTCAAATGTTGTTGAATTATCTTCACCTTATCCACTAATTCCTATTCCGGTTCTATTCCCAAAAACACTCTTTCACTTACCTCATCACAAAATGTAGGAGTTCGACACCTCCTTCCATAAAATGCCTCAAAATGTGCCATCTAAATACAAGAATGATATATTATATTATATGGGAACTCTACCAAGGAATGATTTTGATCCCAAAATCCCTATAATTCTATCAAAAAAACTTGATGTGTATACTCCAATGAATGAATTTTCTGCTTAGACAATCTCTCTTAGTGATGATAGAAAAAGTGATGAAATTTAATTTAGATCACAAATAATTTTGTAGTCATTAAAATTAGAGGTGAATCTAGGATCACGATTAAAGACAATAAGTATAGGAACATCATGCATCCGAATATCCTCCTTGACATATATTCAAGAATGTTGATATAAATACATATTATCTCATAAAGGAATGATATGTGTATATTTATTTAAATGATCGACAATTAACTAAATCACATTGTCACCTCACTGTGTTTATGGAAATACCACTATGAAATACATGGATATATTATCCACTTTCCACCCTAGTACTGGAAATGGCTGAAGAATTCCCTTCCATAACTGTCATTATTTATTAACGTGATGGGAAATATAAGACATAAAAGTGAATTAAACAATTTTTTTTTATTCCATCCCAAAATTATTACTCATTATTGTATATATAAATCTTATTTCATTTAGTATGTACTAAAAATAGAGAAATATGAGATTATATTTAAAAACAATTATTCAATTTTGATCCACTAGGAACCGATATTCTTTTAAAAAATCTAAAAACATTTTCATTATCCATTTTAAAGTAAATAAACATTCAATATTTATGAAATTTTCTTTTTCTGTAACTCATGGTAATCCTTTTGATCTTTCATAATTCCATTTGATAGATAATATTGTAATGAAACATGAATCAAAAAATATTTACTTCTTGAATATATAACTTCTAAACCGAAATTCATAAAATAATTAACCCAAGGAAAATATTACAATCATAACATAGTTAATGTAGAATTACATTTTGAGCTCAAAGAATCGAACACCTTGCTTCATTTTCAGGGATGATAACGAATCATGAAATCATAATCCCAGGTCAGTTCTATTCATCTTCTCTATCTTATTTTAAATACCTATTAGATGAATATATATTTCAATCATTTTTTATTAGTATATATTTAGCAATTTATTCCATAAAAAAATTTCCTTAGAATTTTTATTTTAAAAACAACAATAGTTAATCCCAAATCTTGTTTAAGGTAATTTAACTCATTTTAGTTAAACTGATGTGAAGCATAAGTAATTACCAGATAATTATTCCTCAGAACACAACCATGTCCCTTCAAAAAATATCACTATAGATTAAAAATTCACCATTTCTTGAGGGTAGGGTCAAAACACAATTAGTTACATATCTTCTTTTGAATTCCAAAAAACAAAAAACACATTGTTTTGTCTAAACAAATATAACTCATTTTTTATTTTAATATATTTAGTGTAATATATAACAATGAATAATATTCAAAAAAACATTGGTAATATCCTTCTAACCCATGAAACATATACACCGAGGAATCATTTTTTGTTATTGTCCATTCATTAACAACTTTTTCTATTGTATTAACTTTAATTTTATCATTAATTATAATGTTCTCTTGAAAATAAACCTTTTGTAAAAAAAATTTGATTTTATAAATAGTCCATAAAATGTATTTTCATTTAAGGTTTTTAGAAAAATCATAAGATATTTTTCATGATCCTTAAAAAAAATTTAATATACCCAATTATCATCAAAAAACACAATAAAAAACAGATCCAAAATTATGGGGAAGAAACAAATCATAAAATTAATAAATATATTAGCTTTATTATTTAACACAAAGGGAAAAAGTATAAAATCATAATTCCCATGTCTCTTTAGAAATGATATATTCAAGATGTCATCCCCTTTGACCATTATTTGATGGTACATGGTCCACTAGTAAACCTTCAAAAAATAACAAACTGTCTAGAGTTTATCAAACAATCCATCGACAGGAGGAGATGTATACATTTCTATAATTATAATGTAATTCAATTATCAATAATCAATAAAAATATTCATAGAGATTTCATATTTGTTTTACAAAAAATAGGTTCTCCTCATGGTGAAGTGATGGGTTGAATAAGGCCTTTCTATTGAAACTCTTACAATTGTATTTTAAAATATAGAGGTTATACTTGAACAATTTGATAAGGCTGTTTTGACATTTTCATAGTATCATGATCAATTTAAATAGTAATTTCAACTTCTTGATTAGCTATAATACCCAGAAAATGAAAAATATGAACATCCATGTATTTATTTACCATTGGAACATGATTAATCTGAATAATCCCTTTATTTTAAATTATATGTTGTAGATAAATTTAATTTCCATATTTTAACAATTTATTAGGATTATTATATGTTATCAATGGTATATGTTCATTCTTGTATACAAAATTAATCTATTTATAAAATACAAATTCATTATTTATAAAATAAATATTTACATGGTTATCAGAAAACAAATTCAAAACCAAAATAACATCATACTCTACTGTAGGAAAAAACTAGTCTTCAAGGTAAATTATATCTATATAAAATAAATGGAAGATAGTAATAATTTAATTTTCATAAAATATTTCCCCCACATTTTTCACTAAAACTCTATCCATCATCTCTTTAGGTGGAATTCCCAATTTAAAAGAAAATTCATCATAAATTAAAGAGTGTTTCCACCGCATATCAAATAAAACATTACCATAATTTTAATAAGGAAATAATTTACATGATACCACTTATTTTGATGGAAAATTATTTTCTGATGTAGTTGAAAAGGATTTCATAACACCTTTCTTTTTATAGTTTATCTATTTCCCATCCTTTTTGTTCCACATGAGACGCCTACCTACATAATAACCCATATTAATGCATTTAAAACACTTTAGTAACTAAATATAATAATTTTTCATTCCACTTTCATGATATTTTTTACTTCACTTACAAAATTTATTTACAAGATGTACAAATCAAAATCACTTACAATAAGTACATTGGATCTCAAATGTTTCTTTACTGCAAATCTCACAAACTGAAAAAATAGTTTTTTAATCAGAAATAATCATAGATGTGTTTCTATGTTTTTTCTTCCACCTTGAATTATTTTTCTACAATTCAAAACTGACACATGATCATTTAAAAATAACATCTAATCCTTATCCACACATCAAAAATGTTTTTTTTAACATTTTAATTCATCAAAATTTATATCCCGTTGATATTTTTTGTTAAATCATTAGTAAAAATAACTTATTTTTCTAACATGATCCCACAAAAAAAATTGTATTGAACAATACCAAATGTTATAATATTTATTCATATACGGACACTAAATCCTCATTATATCTTAATTATAAGAATTATTTTACCATTCCAATTCAAACAACCTTAGTAAAATATTTCTCCAAAAATAAATTTGAATTCTTCCCATTCTAAATCTTAAATTTCTTCTATATCCCTAATATTCATGACCATAGACCACCACTAGTTGGATTTACCATAGAAATTTTATATAGAAAGTATATCCATTTGATTTTCTTAACATCCCATTACATTGAAATTGTTTTCTAGAGCTTTAATCCACCCTTGAGCTACTACTAGGTCAAAATATCTAACAAAATATTGATGACGTTGTCTTATAAAATACTCTAATACTAACATATTCCTCTATGGTTGATCTATATGATCTCATACATGGATTCAATTTCCATTTATTGCATGTCTCAACTGATCCATCACTTAAAAAAACTATTCATTTCAAATTCCAACCATATCATGGAGTTAATTTAGAAGGATGTTTTCCTCTTGACATATTCCCACCATAATTGCCATGTTTTCTTTTGAGGAAAACAATTATGGATATAAATATCCAATATAATCAATATAGATATCTTTAAATTCTAAATCATTTCAATGTAACCAAAATTTATAAACCATTTCTTTTTATTTTATTATACAATCCCTAAAAATTTATCTATACCGTCCTCGGATACAAACTATAAGGAATTAACATCAAATATTACATAATCATGAGTTTTAGTGTAGATTATTCATTATATCACATTGAGGATATTTTCAGGTCTGGAGTTTTAGGGAATTGGGTCACAATTCATACATAATCTCTCATATTAATACATTTTGGATACTACTAATGTAGTATAAATTTCTTCCATAACATATCACTTTTAAAATAAAACATTATTTATTTACATGATATATCTTCAAAACATTAAACATGTCTTCCTATTTTCCCATTCCCATATTTATACCATATAAAAAACATTTTAAAACATAGTATGAGAAAAATAAGATCATAATGGGTTATAAAAACCATTATTTAACTGGTCTTCCCTGAATACTTATAAACCCATGAAAACATCTTCATAAAGAAATATTTTTCAACCATAAAACATTATCTATTTAAAATTCCTCAAGAAATCATAAATTTATTATAAAACTAAAAATTAAACATTAAACATAAATTAATCTTTTGTAATATATTCCATATCACTCTTAATGTTACATTAACTATCATGGATAAGTAGTTTGTAACATTCTTGGTTAAACATGAAATACCAACTGTAGTATATTCCCTAAATTTCTTATGAGAAACCCTAATGGTTCACCACATATCATTACAAATGAACTAGAGATATATAACAGGCTCAACTGAACTATTTTTATCATGGAACCACCCAAACTCATAATCCATGACCAATAACCCTAACATAACAATAACACAAAAAATATTTCATATGATTACAGTAAACTTTCAAAAATGAAATCACATTTCATTTAAAAAAAGTTGGAAAATAATAAATGGAATCAAATTAACTATAAATGATATTTTAAAAATATAAAATATGTAAATAATTATTAAGGTGACATGAAATATACAAATTATATTAATTACATAAATGTAAAAAATTTTCTTTTTTGAAAACAAAACATGAAATGTGGATTTTCTAAAAGAAAGTCCCTTATAGATACCATATCAATGAAGTGATTGTTAATAATGTGTTTTTTTTTGTATTCCCTTTAAATAAAAATAAAAAAAAATTAAATAAAAATAAGATATACAAAAGTATTTTATGAAAAATTATTAAATTTAAATAATCATGACGTAGACGTTTAGCCCAACAAATTGAATTTTGGATAATAATTCCATTACTATGTATATTGCATTCTTAAAAAGTGTTCAAAACTCCTATATAATGGTTTAATGAATTTTATTAACTCATTATATAACAATTTAAATTTTTTATAATATCCTATTATATGATTTATGAAATATTATGATCCATTATTTATTAATATTACATTGATTTCATGGTTTTTGGTGTGTTTGTTTCATGTTTTCATGATAAGTTCATTTGTCTGTAATTATTGATGTTCTTTAAAATGCAATTAAAACTCCATAACTGGAATGGAATTGTATCAGTAAACATATATAAATATTAATGGACTCAAATATCATTTTTATTCCCGATATTATGGTGATTCATTAGATAAAACATCATTGATAAATGTTTAGTTTATTCTGGAGATTTTTATGGACATCCCCAACTTGTTTTCTCTCACTTAGTATTATTTGTGTTTTTTAGTTCCATAACATGAAATATGTTCTAATACACCTGTTTCATCATTATTTATTCATACTGACAGTGTTATTACTATCCCTGAAGGGGGAAATAGAAAAAAATCATTATTCACAGAGATGGTAAACCAACATATAATTGGACCAAAGTTTCATTTCATTGAAAAAAAGAGAATAAGAAATGAACTGTATATGAGATAATCCATTAGAAAAAAATAAATCCAGTATATACATAATAATGGAGTTAAAATTAATTTATGAATTAAATAATTGGGTAACATTTAAAAAAACATAAGAAATTGAGAGTGGTACAATGAGAAAATTTCTTCTTCAATAACACCTCCTTGAGAAACCCCCTTACGATATAGGATTTGGTATTTTGGTGATTCCATCAGTACTAGGATGTGGATAAAGAGTGTATGAGAGGCCTTGGAAGATATTTTATGACATAAGATTCATTTTGTTGAAATGGGGTTGTGGTGAGTTTTATTTATACATGAGGAGAGGTGTGTTTATGTGATTATGATAATGATTATTTTTTATTAAAATCTAATGAAATTGAGGTGGAATTAATTTCAATAAATAATATTGTTAAATAATGTATTTAAGGATGGTTAGGGATTATAAATACCTAAAAACCCATTGCATGTTGTAATTTTTAGGTATGTAAATCTTTTACCATTTAACTCTTTCCATTGTAACTATTTTACTTATACTCCGGAAAATATTTTTTTTCACAGTAAAATTTTATACCAAAACATGATATGAACCTTAAAAACTAATTTTTAAAATATTATTACAAAGAAGTAATAGTTTTTTAGCAATTAAATTTATATAATTACAGAAAATATATTTAAAATTAATCCTATTGAAACATCAAAAAAGAGGATTTTTAAAGTGAAATATTCAAAAGGTCAAAATCATTTCATATCAAATATAAAGGAAAAATGATTCTAATGACCAAAATTAGATTTATTGATTTATTATAGAACTAATTTTAATTCTAAAAAAATTTAAAGAATAATTTAATATACAAATAAATTTTAAGAATCTTGTTTTCTCATTTAAAAAAAATATTTTTCGCATTTTTCAAAAAAATGAAACTTGTCAGAAAAATATTAAAATAATCACTATAAGATAATTTTTATATCCCACAATCAATAATGACAATTTTTTCGATATAAAATTTATATAAGTGTTAAAATTTTGTTTTAATAGGGGTGTGAAGTTAATAGTTGGAAAATTTTCATTTTAAAAAATATAGCTTTTATGCTTAAAAATTTAAATTTATTATTATCTTAATCCAAAAAAATCGGCATATTTCAAATAATTTTCATGAATTCATACCATAAAAATTTCATTATTTCCATTAACTAAAATTAATTAATTAATTTTGAAAATGAAAATAAATTTGAAAACAAATCATTCTATAGAGACATGGGTTGTCAAATATAGTACTATTAAATGTTTATATTATACTTTATATGGTAGTTTTTTTCTGTAAAATAACTCCCAAGAATTATTATAATGAATTTGGAGGTTATTTATAGTCTTTTTTTGTTTGTGATGATGCCTATGTTTAGTGTAACTATGTATGCTCTAATGAAGTGTTTTTAAATGAATTATATAAATCTATTAATTTAATTCATGGTTATATCATCCATATTGACAGTTAGGTTTGGAAATTATACTATATAATATTAAAAATAAATTTATAGATTTATATGTTATTATATTGTAATTAAATGTAATTTTTTGAATTATTTTGATTAATTTTTAAACAAAAAATTATACCCTCACATGTTCTAGATCATAAGAACATCTGGTTTCTTTATCTAGAGTTAAGTGAACCTATTTTTGATAGATTATACATCTATGTCTATTAATTTGTCTATATTTTCTAATTAGTTTCTACAAGTACATCATAGAAGCCAAACATATTTGATTCAAAACTATAACTATATATTCTATATAAGATATATTTTTTTCTATTATGGACTATACAGTGATCATAAATAGAAAAATTGTAGAGGAAAGAGATATGTTAATTAATAATTTTGGAGGGATTATTTTCAGTACAATGAGAATAGGTGGGAACTATAAAATATAAAATAGAGGAAGAATAAAACATACTTCCAAGGTATTGATTTGTATTCGAATTAGTGTCTATGATCATTTAATTTCTCACTACTACCCAATATTAATTTCGTTTTCATTCAATGTGGTTCTACATCCTATAAGAAGATAACTTATAAAAACCATCTTGTAACATCCCAAACCATGTCAACCATTTTGAACTAGAATTCCACATAATCATATGTGTTACCTTCCATTTTCTAGATATTACACAATTGTAATTACCATAATATTTGTAAATGAAATTCCCACATTAAATGAATATGTTCTTTATTATGATATGATATTATATGAAACACATGCACTTATATAGTTATTTTACACCATTAAAAGTTATATGATATCAAATTTGAAAGATATTTCTAAATCTTAAATGTTGTTTATATATACATTTAATGTGACTGTAATGATTAGTATATATTGAGATTTATGATATAGTCTAATTGGAATTGAATAAATATGGGGTGGTCTGGACTACATGGATTATTCTCTAGGAATCCCATTTATTAGTGGATCATAGATAAATCTATTCTATAGGTTTTTTTCTTTACCTATCCTAATAAAATATTAATAAACTAAAGCATGAGAAAATCCATTTTTGGGAGAAAATCAGTATTATCAAGATTAGAAACCAAATTATGTTCACTGAATCATCAAAATGATGTTTCAACATCACACAACTTACCCCTTCAGAAAATTATTACTTAATAAGTGGTTATGTATCAAGAATATAATAGTGTGAATTTATATTTTTATGTTTTATTATTGTAATTATTATATGGAACTCTTTTTATGATTTCTATATAAATTAATATATAATAAGTTCTATAAAAATTATATTTTTATATTGTTAAACTGAAAATATTTTTTTCGAAACAAATAGTTTGAATAATGTCTCACTTTTTTAAGAATTAAATCATATTTAAAATATGTTTTATTTCAATAAAATATAGTTTTTAAATAAATTTATTTTAATTTTATTTATGAAATAATTTTACGATGTTGAATGTCATTTTTATAGGGGTATAAAAATTATTGTCACAAAAAAGTCTATATTTTTCAATAAATGAAGAATTTGATTTAAAAGAGAAAATTACTAAATTTAGATAACTAATTTGATAAAAAAATATTTTTGGAATTAGAAAGTTGAAATTATCCAATGGATAATTTTTTATAATTTTCTAAAACAATCGATGTTTTGGGTAAAATACTAATATGTTATAATTTTACGGTATTTATGATGAGATCATAAAACCACAAATGTATTTATTAAATAATATTTATTGTATACATAAATTAATATTGTCCCATTTAAAATGAAATATTTTATATGTTATTTGATTAATGTTATAAGTCCTTAGTGAATCCTCAAAAACTGATATTTTGTTTAAATAGTTTGAAATTAGTTCTTTTTTATTGTGAATCACATTCACATTTTTATGTGTTTTATAATAATGTTTTTTGTTTTTGTCATAATAATATTTTTAAAAAAACACCCCTTTGGTAGAAATCATGGTAAAAAAACCATGTGATGGATAGTTATTAGGATTATTTTACCACATAGAGTCTAAAAACCTATGATTAGAAATTAATAAAGAATTCAAATCACTTTTCCAATAAAACCCATCCAAACCATCAAATATTCATCAAAAAACCCCTTTTGATAATTATTTAATTTTACCATTCACTCTCTAAAACCATTATAATGTGTTATAAAAACATAAGAAGCTCCCTAGATCTTTTAGATGCTCCCTCTCATTGTAAGGTATCATCACCTTCTCTTATCTGTTGGGGCACCTTCTTTATATTTAAAATTAATATTTCTAATTGTTCTTGTTATGTCTTTTTACATCTATATGGGTGTTCAAATGATGTACAGGATAAGAAATACCTCTTTCTCTCTCATTAATATCATCCTTCAATCATTATATGCTCATGAATTTCTGATATAATATCCTATGATTTTTTGACCAAAATGTATATATGGAATAACGACCCCCATATCCCCTCAATTATATTAACATTGATATACATATTAATTATTGACTGTGGAATGATATGTACGAAAACAACACGTCATTAATATGGAATTGGAATAGGTGAAATGTATACTTATGTTATAGAGACCAAATGCTTGATGTACATAGACATTACACTACTTTTGCGGAATACTTATTACATGACAAAAACAGACACCAAAGGCCCGTAATATTTTTGTGTCTTTGGAAACATGGAACATAATTTTCTAATCTTGGTGAAAGATCTTCAACATCTCCTAAAAAAATCTTCGACATTTTTTTTCTTACCTAAAACCTTTCTTTATATGCTGGGTAAAAGGAAACATAAAAAGGGTGATCTCAAATTCTTAGTAATGGTAAACATAGAGAATAAAAAACAAACCAAATACATTTGAACTTCAAAACATGAACATAAACATTAATCATAAAAATGATGAGTTGTGAAATAAATCATGGAAGTACATAAGGCTTAGATCATAAAGGAACATAAATCATGATAAAATAGCATGAGTGTAAAAAATTTAATTGTTGAAAACCATTAACCACATGATATTATTTGCATAGTAGCCAAGGCATTGCTGTCAAGACCATCTTAGTGGAAAAAGTCACTTTCTGAATCGAGTTCACTCCTCGTTCCAGTCCTGTATCACAGAACCAAATTAACATACTCTTATAGCCATGTCTATCTGATGAGATAGGAATCTTTACCCAATTCATTGGAGGGAGATATATGTCCAAACCATCTCATAATGAAATCATTCTTACGTGTGCCACAACATAAACATAAATCATTCATCATAGCCCAAAGAATAAAATGGGTTTCATAAACATCATCCCCTCATAACATAATCTGTATAAATCAAATGGATATCATTTCATCATAAGAATTAAGAAACCATGAAAATCATAGAGTAATTATACTTGAAACATAAAAATATTAAATAATGTCATCTTATATTGAAAATAGTTTTGATAAAACACAGGAAAATAATTCTTGAGGAAAATATCCTTTCTTCTTCAAAATCATTTCATATTCCCAAAATGCCATTCAATTTAAAAAAAATTATTTTGTTGAAAATAATCATGATATATTGTAGAGTATGCTTCCTAAAAATTATGTGTCATGAAATAGTAAAAATATGTTCATTCTGTATAAGTTAAAAAAATCATTTTTCTCCTACTTTTGCCGGAAAAGTCAAAAAGTACCACTTATAGTAAAAAAAATCGAATGATTCCTTCCATAAAACAAAGTAAAAGTAAATGAGGGGTAAAAATGAATTTAAAAATACATGTAATAATATTAAAAACTTTATGAAAAACATTTTATGGACATGGATGAAAAATATAACCCCAGTAAATGCGTACGTATAAGAAATCTCTAATAAAAATGAGATTGCAAAATTATCCCTTACCTTAGGTCCGATATGCTTCATACGTATCCGATCATCCATTATAATTTTTTAAATAATTTCATTGAATTATTAAATAATCATTTTAATTTTTATGATATAATATATGGTTCACTTATGACTTTATATTACCTGTTCTTTTGTAAATTCCATGTTAAAGCAGTGTTTTTGGTGAAATCATTTTATTTATCGTATGTGATTGGACATGTTTTTCTTGATATTATTATTACTTATATCGTGATTTACTTACTTCCATAATTTATATCATGATTTATATATCTTATATATTCCATATATATATATATACAATAGATAGATTAACAAAATGAAATACACCGTTCATGGAGACAGTAGGCCGTACGTATGCATGAATAGTGTTTTCCTTTCTTTATTGACTTGAATGGAAGTAAGTAGATGATATATATATACATAAATCCAGTAGAATTATCATGTCATATATTTCACTATTATTCATTATATATAATTTATAATCATTCATTAATGGTTAACATGGAGAATGAATCTCATCGCGTCATGGAGACGGTAATCCTTATATACGCACGAGCGATGATATCATTCCCATAATTATTTAATTGAATTAGAGTGGATGATATAATATCTCAGAATCAGTTTTATGGTATAATAACTATATATATTTATTCTTTACACCATTATAACCATCCAAGTAATGTGGTGGTGGAAAATTATCTTACTCTACGGCGTGGAGACGGTATTCTGTACGTACACACGCACGGTGATTTTATTTTCTATAGGATAGATAGAAGGTGAAATTTGGTTTTTTCATATTTATAATAAAATATCAGTATATTATTGATACTGATGTTATTACTTTATAATGAGTCAACTAAATAAGAAGATGTCGAAGAAGAAAGAAACTTGAAGAATCGGTAGAAGAGATTACCTTTTCTTCGGCGGACCTCTTTTACGATTCCTCTTAAGGAACTAGAGTTGGTATTTTGAGGAGAAAATAACCTCTATAATGTTTCAAGGGAAGTTGAGAAGGAAATTTGACAGGGTTTTTATGAGCTTGAAGGCTCAAAATTGTGTAATGATAAGAGGGAGGAGGTTCCCTTTTATAAGGAAGAAGTGGTACACTTTAAGAAAAACATAAAATATTATTTTATAATAAAGTCATATTCGGTTTATAATATCTCCAAATTGATTTATATCGAAGCTAAAGTGAGGGAGGTGTAACAAACCGTTCAACCAATAGGTTTTAGACAAGTTTATGTTACTATTTTATCCTTATCATTTAGATTTAACTCTAAGTTAAATAATTTAACTGTTATCATGTCTTCTTGTTTTCTTACACTATATGGTTAATAAACATACTATGACAAGACAAAAGACCCCAAGTGGTTCATTATTAATATATAGAACCATATCTATGTCATTTCTCATATCCTTATATTTTTATGAATTGAATAACAATTAATAATATAATATTAGTTTTAAAAACTATTTTTTGTCAATTTTGATAGTATTTGGTAATTGATGTTTTTGAAAATCAAAACAGCATTATTAGTTCAAAAATGGTTCATTGAATTAATAATAACATATCGTATTAACCTAAATATTATTTTAATTTATAAAAAGTCTCAAATTACATTTATTTGGTTATTTATAACATCAATTATGTTAATATTTCATTAATAAGGTAATTACATCATCATCATTGTGTCATAAATTAAATTAAATTATTTAACGTCTAAAAATTATAAATAAAATAACATTATGTAGGAAATAGTTTTATCTTTATAATTAATATTTAAAGTCGAATTTATCTTATGTATAAACCTATATTAAAAATGTTTTAGTTATTAAACATGGATTTTAACTATTTTAACTATTCTTTAAATAAAAAAATAATAAATGTCCTAATCTAATACATGTGGACCTAAAGGGTAATATTTTATTCCTAAGGTTGTTTTCGGTTGAATTAAACTGATCTAATATAATTAGGACATGTGTTAGGGTAATAATAATATCATTTTTACCCTTAATTACCCTATTTACTTTTAACCGTTGTAAATAAATGTAAAAAGTTACCATTAACCATAAAATATTTTTATCTTCTTGAACCACATTTTACTCCTTGATATTAACCATGTCGCTCGGATTTTCAAAATTCCACTCACAAAAGTGGTAATATTAAGTTTTATATAAATTTTTAAATTTCTATCAGGAGGTGGGTAAAAGACGGTGAAAAGTTCAATAAAAATTTTATATATCTAAAATTATTTTAAACTGACTTTAGTGAATTAAATTAAAATTATATAGGTATTATGTATCAATTTTGACATAAAATAAATTTAAATAAATTAAATTATTATTTAAATAAAAAGTCGGTTTTTAAATAGTAACCAAATGGTTTTACTATTTATCAAAAATTGAAAATTATCAGAAAAATACCAAAAATTCAGCCTAAGCTAATTTCGATATTCCAAATCCAAAAATGAAGTCCATTTTGAATGATAAAATTTATAAAATTTTAAAAAGTGGTTATTACTATTCATGACGGCCAGTTCATAATAATATTATAATAATATCTCGTTTAGTGAAACTTGGTATTGCGTACAACACACGTTATCAAAGAAGGTCTTGATTGCGGGTAATTCAAGCCAAGACAGGATTCCGTGTAGTGAAAGCTATGTTCTCTGTTGTGTATAACATAATAAAAACTTATTTCATATATACATTAAACAAAATATATACTTAATGTTGCGTAGAATAATTTCCACAAAACAAAATTGAAATTGTGTGTAACACGAGCCAAGAATAGTGTTGCATATACTGCAAACTAATGCGGTGTTGCCTATAATATAAGCTAATCTTGGTGTTGTGTATCAAAGAAATTAAAAATAATATATCTCATAAAATCTCGGGGTGTAACATTTTACCCCCATTAAAATGAATTTTTCCCTCAAAATTTTTTGGGGTTATAAATCATTTACTACATGAAAGTTTCATTCATAGAAACCCACGACATAAAAAGGAATATAATATCATCATTTTAAAAAGGTGCATTAAAAACTAATGGTTACCCAAAGTAACTCATCCCTGTGTTTCCACATAGGAGAATATATGTGAAAATATGGATATGGAAGAGAAATATAACCATCATGTTTAGATGAACATTGGTAGAGAACATGGCTATGAAAAATCCAACAATCATAATGCCATAAATTTGTGATGATCCAAGGTACAATATGATTCATCAGATATAATGGAACTTGGACAACATTTTTGGTTTTCATGATCATTCCACTAATGTTGAATAATTTTTGAATAAAAAAAAATACTTACTTGATTTAGGTACAATCTTAATGTTGTTTGTGCCACGATTAATTTCCAATTCTTATCTTAATGAAATGAAGAAGAATTTGTCAATCACGAAGCATTAGTAGATCATGCGATAGAATGATAAGTCATTCCATCTATCTCAATCATAAGGTTAGAAAAATTTATAAGTCCATCTTATGGTGAGATTTATTTTATATGGTTCCAAAAATAGAGTTATACTTCATCTATCATAGCAGTTAATAAAATAAAAATAGTTTCTATCAACCAAGGACTTCCTGTAGGCCAATGGTAGGCGATAAAGGCTTGTCGCACTTCAGTTGTGGGTTCGATTCCCGCATCCTTGTCCGAAGCGACGGGTTATCGCCCATCCTACCAGTTGTCCTTTTCCTAAAACTATACTATTATAACATAACAAAAAGATCTTTCCTTAATCCACTGATTGAGCTTCATAATTTCATTCATCTCATAGATAATTTTTTGTCTCTCCATTATCACCCACAAAAATATTACCCATATGACCATGCTGATTCACTTCATGGGATTTTCCCTTAGGGAATTGGTTAGCATAATGCCCATACATTCCACATTTTAAATATTCAACCATTGTTGATGTCTTAAAAATACCATTATCCTTGTCCATGGTGTTAAATGAACCTTTTACATCACAATTACTGGCTTTGTGTCGTTTTCCACACCCAAAGCATCTTCCAGTTCTACTGAAACATTCTACCTAATGCCTCTTCCCACATGATTTACATGAGGGAAATTGATCCTTTTTTCCTCTATGATCATCATGAATCTCTATCTTTCTCTCATTAGATGAGTCAGGAAACATACCAAAGATGAGATTATTGATCATATTATGAGAGTGATGATTAGGTATAATAATGATATGTGGACTTCCAGATCCAATTTCATTTGGTTGCTCATGAGGAATATCATTCCGTTTTCCATCATATCCTCCATTATTGTGAATCTTCCCATTTCCAGACAACTTCTAAAACCCAAAAAGAATAATGTGAGAGGAAAAAATCATAATCAAGGGGGATTATATTTAATATCTAACAACTTAGGTTTAATTTTAATATCGTTTCCATAATTCTTGGAATATAACCTATACTTATACTTAACCTTAGGGATATCCCTAGACATAACTTAGAAATATCTCTAGGGATCTCACTAAAGTTTTCGCATCCTATTTTCCGAAGGTTAACTAAACCATTCCTCTGATACCAATTGTTGAGACCCAAATATTGACGTACATAGACATTACATTATATTTGTGGAATAGTTAATACATAACAAAAACTGACACCAAATGACCTTAATAGTTTTGTGACTTTGGAAACATGGAATGAAATCATCTAATATTGGTGAATGATCTTCAACATCTCCCATAATGATCTTACCCTTTTGATTTCTTACCTAAAACCATTCTTTAAATCTTGGGGAAAATGAAATATAAAAAGGGTGAGCTCAAATTCTTAGTATGGGTAAACATAGAGAAAATAAAACAAACCATATACATTTTAACTTCAAAACATGAACATAAAGTTTAAACATCAAATTATTTAGTGGTGAAATAAATATTGGTATTATGTAAGGAATAGATCATAATGGAACATCAATCATGATTATATAGTATGGGAATAAAACATTTAATTATGGAAGAAAATTAATCACATGATATGATTTCCATATTAGCCATGGCATTGCTTCCAAGACCATCGTAGTGGACATAGACCCTTTCTGAATCGAGTTCACTCCTCATTCCAGTCGTGTATCACTGAACCAAATTAAACAACCATTTCATCAATTTCTATCTCACGAGATATAAATCTTTACCCAATGCATTGGCGGTAGATATAGGTCCCACCCATCTCATAATAAAATCATTCTTACTTGTTCCACAACATAAACATAAATCATTTATCATAACCCAAATAATAAAATAGGTTTCATTAACATCATCCCATCATAACATAAACTGTACAAAACAAATGGATATCATTTGATCATAAGAAAAGTACAACCATGTAAATCATAGAGACATTATACTTGAAACATAAACATACTAAATAATGTCATATAAGATGGATTTTTTTAACAAAACATTTGAAAATAATTCTTGAGGAAAATATACATTCTTCTTCATAATCATTATATATTCACAAAATTCCATTCAATTTTTTAAAAAAAATATTGTTGAAAATAATCATGAAATATTGTAGACGATGCTTCAGGAAAATTAGGTGTTATGAAACTGTAAAAATAAGTTCATGCCGTATTAGTGAAAAAAACATTCTTCTCGTACTTTTTCAGGAAATGTCAAAAAGTACCACATATGGTAAACAATAGAATGATTCCTTCCATAACTCAAAGTAATATTCAATAATGGGTAAAAAAGACTTTAAAAATACGAGGAAGAATATTAAAAACTTCATGAATAACATTTTATGGACATGGATGAAAAATATAACCCCAGTAAATGCTTATGTATAAGAAAACTCAGATAAAAATGTGTAAAGACCCGTAAAATTCAAGGGAAATTTTTTCTTAATTTTCTTTGGAATTTTACAAGAGCGCGGTTTCCGACGGCACCTGATTCCGAGGCCCGGTGTGCTCGGAATCAATTTCCGAAGTTTGGCTCGGGTACATTTAGTGAACGAATGAGCGGGTTTTTCTAACTTTTGAACCGGTTCCCTTAATTGAATTCTGAGGGCACCGATGAACTCGCAACGCCGATATTCCCTTAAGGAGACCTATTTTGAGGTTGCGTTTTATGCGGGTTGAAAGTTAGTTTTGGGGGAGATAAAATGAAGTTAAATAAATTGTGGAAACACAATTTATTTTTATCCATGTTGGTTTTATCCTCCCAAAGGGAGTTAGAGGTGGGACCCACATCCACTTAACCTCCCTTGAGAGGAATAAGTGTGGTGGGGCCCACACGAACCCTAACTCTTCAACTCCCCTTAAAACTCCCAATAACTCCTCTCTTTTTAATTTTGACAACCTGAGTTATTAATTGAGTTGGGTTCTTAATTTTCAAACTTTTGAAATTCAAAGTTGTATAGTTGTGTAAATAAAATAAGCCTTATACTTATTTTATTTTGGTTAGTTCATTTTCACACCTTGAGAATTTGGGAAGCTTTCTTCTTCTTCTTCAACCACGACGAAGAACTTGATGAACTCTTAGGCTCCGACGAAGAACGTCGTCACCATAAGAAGAGAAAGATGTGTCGTCTCTTCTCTTCTTCACAGTCGGTGTGTTTCCAAAGATCGGCGGCGCCGCTTCTTTCGATCTTCTTCCCGTTTAAACGAAAGGAGACTCCGCTTCTTCCTCGGGCTTTCTCCGTCAGCTTACGAAGCTTCTCCAACGACGTACCTCTTCAGACGCACCTCGATGTCAACAGAATCGACGTATGATTACCACAATGCCTAACCTCTGCGACGCTTGTCTTCCACGACTTGATGACGTGCTCCGCTCTTGAAACTGATGTAGGGGTTTATTGTTATTTTATTAATTATTTTCGTTCTTGATTTCTGGCATGTCGAATTTAGTGGTTTTCGACTAATTGTTATCGAATAATGCGAGGGGGCCGGTCCGCACAACCAAGGCTGACCATCCTCCTTATTTCATAAATGTTTTCTTTTTGGTTGGTACGAGGGAGCGTGGTGCCGTCGCACCATGAGGTTTCATGCGGAACGTTTGTGTGGCGCCGTCGCGCCGTGCCGTAGAAAGAAATTCAAGAACGCGACGCCGTCGCGCCGCGTCGAAGGAAGTCGAAGGTGCTGCGGCCAGAGCGGGGCCTCTACGGAGGGACACGGTTCCGTCGCACCGCGCCGGATGGCATAGGCCGCGGCCGGTTCCGGGCCGCGGTGGAACAAGGTGACCAGCGGCCAGCCGGGCCACCGGTGTCGGTCGCCAGAAGGGGACCGGCCCTTGTCGGTCCCGTTGAGGAGGAGCTGGTCGGCCAGGTCGGGCCGGCAGGAAATGGGGAAGCAGGGGGAATTAAATTCCCCCAGCCATCACAAAACGGCCACCCATAATGAGGGGGGGAACGGTTACAAAGGGGGGGGGGGGCAGGCGCCCCCCGTTTTTTTCAATCAGCTCGGCCGAAGCCGAGCTGGCAGCGCGCCCAGCACGCTGCGCTGAGCCAGACCGGCGCCTGGCCGGTCTGCCAGGCCGGGCTGGGCCGCGCCGGTCCGGGTCACGGCCAGCCGGGCCGGGCCATGCCGGGCCGGGACGACCCTGTCCGGGGCGGGTCGACCCAGTTCGGGCCAGCCGGGGGGGTCTCGGGCCAGGTCCGCCAGGGCCCGAAACCCCCGATATCGAACTGTTTAGGTTCAAATGCCCATAACTCGTGCTACGGACCTCCAAACGACGCGCCGTCAGCGGCGAGGGGATCCTTGGATTGGGACGATCGTTTTGGAATATCGCACTCAAGGTTTCGGCTTACTTTGCATTCGGCCGGGTTGGTTCGTACACGAAAGCAACCAGGCCCTCAGAGCAGAAACGGTCATATCTTGAACTACGGACGTCCGATTGACCTGTCGTCAGCTTTGTTGTGTTCCTCTTAGTGAGACAGATCTTTTGGCATACTCCACCCGAGGTTTGGACATAGGTGGAGTACGGTCGGGTTGGTTTTGCCTTAAAAACCAACCGGGCCCCTGGGACGAAAAAGCCAATAACTCTCAGACCGAGCGTCCGATTGACGCGCCGTCTATTGCGTTGAGTTCCTATTGACGATACGGAAATTTTGGATAGATAAACTCTGGACTTTGTGAAAGTTGATGTATCAGCCTCTCGGCTCGTGGAGCGGACCCTCCTAAACGAGCTTGCTGTGTGCGGGAACCCTAGAGCTTGCTACAAATGCTACTGTGACTGCGGCGACGACTGTGCATAGATCCTCAGTGGATTCGACGAAGACAACTACAACACTCAGCGATCCTATGTGGATCAGTGCTACCGATCCTGTGTGGGTCTGATCCTGTGTGGGTCAGCGCTCAGCGGTCCTGTGTGAACAAGCACCTACAGATCCTCTGTGGGTCCGATCCTATGTGGGTCTTTGCGGGGGTTAGTACCTATCGATCCATTGTGGGTCCGACGACTTAGATGGATCGGTGATCATCTCTATCGTCTTTCGAAGAAGTATACCTGTGTGAGCTGAATCCTGTTGCTTTTCTGTGTGGATTGTGTTGTGCTATCCTGTGTGGATTTTGTTTTGCTTTCTTGTGTAGAATACGTATACTTTCCTGTGTGGACTGAGTTGTACTTCGGCTCGGAGGTTGGAGCGTATTGGGATTGATGACTTAGGTATATGTATGGGCATATACCTAAGTAGTGTCGGTAGTTACTTCGTGTTTGTATCTTCCTTTTTAGTTTATCCTTTGTGGATTTTGGGAGACCTTCAGGGGTCTCGGGGTCCCTAGTGAGTAGCTTATACTCACCCCTGCACGGGCTATGCCTGCACTACGTTGTGTTGGTTGCAGACGACAGACAGCATTGATCGTGGTTGAGGCGTGCCGAGAAGGACGATACCTGGAGGTGGACCACTGGGCGGGACGTACTCGGAGCGGACGGCGGGACCCGAGGAGCTGTGGAGCTATCTGTACCCACCCTTCAGGTGGGATTTCCAATGGATAGCTCGGTGTAGCGGCTTATACTTTACAGTTGATGTTTTCCCTTTCGAGTTGTACTTTACTTTCAGTTTGGGTTTGTATACTGGCTCATTTACTTTTCCGCACTTTCAGTTGTACTCTGTTTTTACTTAGTGTTTAATTTTCTTCTTGCTTACTCTGTGGTTCTTGTTTACTTTACAAAGGCAATGCCTTCCCTTTTTACTGGGATTTACACCTTGGTGCTAGTCACCAGCCCCTGGCCTATGGAAGGCGGGTTTGGGGTAGTCACGGCATGGGCCCCGAGGACGAGTCGTGACAAATTGGTATCAGAGAAGTTCGGTTCTACCGCGAACACTGATATTTTCTATGTGAAGAAATAGTGTTTAGCGTATTGGGTGTGGTTATCAGTCCAGGGAGTCCAGTGTTGGTGCAGCGACCGACGTATCCGTACACAAGGACCCTGACTTCTGATTTCTGACTTAATGCACAAAAACATTGATTGTGTGTGTGTTTCAAGTTTTCTTTGTGATTACTTTGTATCAGCTCACCAGGTATACTGTTCTGACCGTGGCTCACCTGTTTCCTTTTCAGGATGGCCCCACGACGGCAGCCAGCTAGGGTTCCGAGATTCGAGCGTGACGACAGCCCACCGAGTGAAGAGGCCTTAGTGCAGGGCCCTTTGTCAACAGTGGCACCGACGGTAGCTCTACCTGCCAAGCCACCGATACTTCCAGCACTAGCCGCTGACGATGCACGTCGCCTCAGCGCACTGCCTGAGTTTCAGCACCAGCGACCACCCAGGTTTCGTGGGGAGACGGACCCCCAGGCAGCCGAGGACTGGCTGGAGGTAGTGGTACGAGTTTTTAGGCTAGTGAGGACACCAGCAGACCTCATGGTGATCCTCGTGGAGAGCCTACTTCACGCAGAAGCATGACGATGGTGGAGCTTGATTCTCCAGGTGCACGATGAGGCATCTCTACTTTGGATGGACTTTTAGAGCCTCTTCCGCTCGGAGTTCATCCCAGCCACCCTCCGTGCAGTGCGCATTCAAAAGCTTCTTCAGCTGTGGCAGGGCAGCATGACAGTCGCTCAGTACTCGGCGAGATTTACAGATCTCTCACGTTACTCGACCGACATGGTACGGGACCCATTTTTCCAAGACAGGACCTTCGAGCAGAGATTGAGACATGAGATCAGGGCATCGCTGATCTCCCTCATCATTCTGACTCAGATGGGAGTACTGGAGCGGGCCATTTTGATCGAGAGTTTTCTTGCTGAGTCTACACCAGCTCCGAGACCCACCGCAGGGCGGCACGTAGCAGAGTCTTCAGCAGCAGGCAGTCGACAGATGACTCAGGGGTCCAGGCAGACTAGACCCTCAGGCAGACGACCTCAGGACACTGGCTCAGCAGTGCGGGGCACACAGCGCGGAGCCAGTCTTTCGAGAGGCAGACAGTGCTACTCGTGCGGCGGGCAGGGCCACATGGCTCGTGACTGCCCGACCCGCCGTGCCGAGGAGTAGCAGACGGTTGAGGGACCACTGAGGCAGAGGCATAGGGTCAACCGTGGCGGTCCGCAGGGAGGAGGCGGATGAGGCAGAGGAGTTGGCCGAGCAGCAGGTGGTGGGCGACACTTTGAGGCTCTACCACCACCACCACCAGGAGGTCCACCCCGACCACAGGGAGCTGGCGGGCAGAGACAGGCACAGCTCCAGGCAGTAGAGGCCTACGACCACGGCGCACCCGAGATGATTCGAGGTACAATCTGTGTCTATTCCACCCTTGCTGCAGTACTTATAGACACAGGAGCGAGTCACTCTTTCATAGCAACTGCCCTTGTTCGGATCTCGGAGATTCTGACAGAGTCGCTGGCTCGATCCTTACGGCTAGTGACTCCTACGGGAGAAGAATCGACGACTATGCACTGGTGCCGGCATTGTGAGCTTACTCTAGGAGCTGAGAGCTTCGGCTGGGATCTTCTTGTAGCAGCGTCGAGGCCTTACGATGTCATATTGGGCATGGATTGGTTATCTACTGTCCATGCACAGATTGACTGTTTTAGGCGCAAGGTGTGATGTGTATGCACCGAAGGGAGCAGGTTCACCTTCACCGGCGAGAAGGGAGCCTTTGCAGCACAGGATAGACTTCCGCAGAGGAGAGGACAGCCCATCACTTATCAGTTGGCTAGCCTCATCCTAGGAGCAGTTGACGTGCAGAGTCCTGGTTTTCCTGCAGTGGTGGATCAGTTTGCGGACGTTTTCCCAATGATGTTCCAAGGTTACCTCCTCGTAGAGAGGTAGACTTTTATATTGACCTGTACCCCGGGACAACCCCGATATCGACTCCAGAATATCGGATGTCCCCCGCCGAGCTTCGAGAGCTACGGGTATAGATGGAGTAATTGCAGGGCAAGGGGTTCATCCGACCCAGTGTTTCACCCTGGGCTTCCCCGATATTGTTCGCCAAGAAGGCGGACGGGAGTTTGCGACTTTGTGTTGACTATCGTCGCCTGAACCAAGTGACATTGAGGAACAAGTACCCGCTACCGAGGATTGATGACCTCTTTGATCAGCTCAAGGGAGAACAATGGTTCTTGATGATAGACCTCAGGTCAGACTATCACCAGGTCATAGTTCGAGATGAGGACGTGCAGAAGACGACCTTCAGATGTCAGTATGGAAACTATGAGTTCGTGGTTATGCCCTTCGGCATAACTAATGCTCCATCAGTGTTCATGGCCCTCATGAACAGGATCTTTCAGCCATACCTCAATCGATTTGTCATAGTCTTCATCGACAACATTTTGATTTACTCGACGACTGAGGAGGAGCACGCCTACCACTTGCGGGTTGTACTAGACAAACTCCGAGAGCACCAACTTTATGGTAAGCTCTCGAAGTTCCAGTTCTGGATACGTGAGGTCCACTTCTTGGGGCACGTCATATCTAAGGAGGGAGTTGTAGTGGTTCCTGCGAAGATCGAGGCATGTTAACTTGGGAGCCACCCAGGAGCATGACGGAGGTGCATAGATTCTTGGGACTAGCTAGATACTTCCGTAGATTCATTCCAGAATTTTCTAGGGTTGCAACACCACTCTCAGCTCTGAAAAAGAAGGGGAATCCTTTTGTGTGGTTAGACAGATGTCAGCAGAGCTTCCAAGAGATGAGAAAGAGATTGAACAGCGCACCTATCTTGAGGTTGCCTGAGGAGGGAGTAAGGTACATAGTCTGCCGTGATGCATCAGGTACCGGACTCGGTTGTGTCCTGATGCAGGTGTAGGCAGTGATCGCCTATGTATCACGTCAGTTGAGGCCACATGAGAAGAAGTACGCTACCCATGAGATAGAGTTAGCAGCAGTGGTCTTTTCTCTGAAGACATGGCGACACTATCTTATGGGCGAGCACTTTACATACTTTTCTGACCATCAGAGTCTCAGGTACATCTTCTCGCAGAAGGACCTGAACCTGAGACAGCGGCGATGGCTCGAGTTCCTCCAGGACTATGACATTGAGATAGTCTACACTCCAGGGAAGGGGAACGTAGTAGCTGATTCCCTCAGCAGGAGGACGGGCATCCAGCTACTTGAGGAGGCGACAGAGCAGCTAGCCGCTTTGCAGATATCCTTCGTGGATAGAGATGGAGCATCCTTCCTTCAGTCTTTCACCGTCTCTCCTCCACTACTGTAGCGGGTTAGAGAGGCACAGCGTGGGGACGCTGACTGTGAGACACGGCATGCACAAATATCCTCAGGAAAGGCACCTAATGGTTTCTCCCTTAGAGCAGAGTACGACGTCCTTTTAAGAGGACGTACCATGGTACCAGTCGCTTTATGGGAGGAGATTCTGAGAGTTTCACACTTCTCCTTTGGCGGTACATCCCGGAGTTGCGAAGATGTACCGGGACCTCAGACGACAGCACTGGTGGCCGGGCATGAAGAAGGCTGTGGCAGAGTTCATTTCTCGATGCCTAACCTGCTAGCAGGTGAAGGCCGAGCACCAGGTACCAGCAGGCTTGGTAGAGCCCTTGGAGGTTCCAGAGTGGAAGTGGGACGGCATATATATGGACTTCGTGACTGGACTTCCATGCACTTCCAGAGGTCACGACTCCATCTGGGTGATTGTCGACTGACTCACCAAGTCGGCTCACTTCTTACACATCTGAGAGCAGGGCTCAGTGGAGAGCTTGGGACGTCTTTACGTTCATGAGATTGTATGTCTTCACGGTGTTCCATCATCTATCGTCTCTGATCGAGATGCTCGCTTTACTTCCCTTCTATGGATGGGATTGCAGGAGGCGTTTGAGATGTAGCTACGTTTGAGCACCGCCTATCATCCTCAAACGGATGGTCAGATGGATAGAACCATTCAGACTCTCGAGGACATGCTCCACGCATGTGTCCTCGACTTTGGTCGTATCTGGGAGGACCACCTACCCTTGGTGGAGTTTGAGTACAACAACAGCTACCACTCCACCGTCGGGATGGCACCGTACGAGGCGTTGTACGTCCGACCTTACAGTTCTCCTTTGTGCTGGACAGACCCTGGGGAGTCAGCAGTTGTGGGACAGGAGATGGTTCAGGCCATGACAGAGAAGGTCCAGGTCATCCAAGAGAGGATGAGGACAGCTCAGAGCCAGCAGAAGTCTTATGCTGACAGGAGGCGGAGGCCACTGGAGTTTGAGGATGTCGACCACGTCTTCTTGCGGGTCTCACCTCGACGTGGTATACGTAGATTTAGCCGTGGCGGAAAGTTATCTTCGTGCTTCATCAGACCATTCCAGGTTCTCAGCAGGATTGGCGAGGTGGCTTATCGCCTGGCTCTACCACCTCAGTTGCATCGGGTGCACGACGTCTTCCACATATCTCTGTTGAGGAGATACGTGCACGACACGACGCACATCATTGACTATGGGGAGTATGACGTTGACGATGGGGTGACTTTTATGGAGGTCCCGGTAGAGATCGAGGATCGACATGAGCGGGTCCTACATGGATGGTCGATTCCTCTAGTGCGCATCAGATGGCAGCACGAGAATCTCCAGGAGAGCACTTGGGAGCAGGAGGCTCAGATGCGTGATCAGTACCCTCATTTGATTACCTAGTTTTGATTTATCTTTACGGGGACGTAAAGCCCTGAGGTGGGAGTAATGTAAAGACCCGTACAATTCACGGGAAATTTTTTCTTAATTTTCATTGGAATTTTACAAGAGCACGGTTTCTGACGGCACCTGATTCCGATGCCCGGTGTGCCCGGAATAAATTTCTGAAGTTTGGATCGAGTACGTTCAGTGAACGAACGAGCGGGGTTTTCTATCTTTTGAACCGGTGCCTGGAATCGAATTCTAAGGGCACCGATGAACTCGCAGTGCCGATATTCTCTTAAGGAGACCTATTCTGCGGTTGCGTTTTATGCGGGTTGAAAGTTAGTTTTGGGGGAGATAAAATGAAGTTAAATAAATTGTGGAAACAAAATTTATTTTTATCCATGTTGGTTTTATCCTCCCAAAGGGAGTTAGAGGTGGGACCCACATCCACTTAACCTCCCTTGAGAGGAATAAGTGTGGTGGGGCCCACATGAACCCTAACTCTTTAACTCCCCTTAAAACTCCCAATAACTCCACTCTTTTTAATTTTGACAACTTGAGTTATTAATTGAGTTGGGTTCTTAATTTTCAAACTTTTGAAATTCAAAGTGGTATAGTTGTGTAAATAAAATAAGCCTTAGACTTATTTTATTTTTTTAGTTCCTTTTGTGCACTTTGAGAATTTGGGAAGCATTCTTCATCTTCTTCAACCACGACGATGAACTCGAAGAACTCTTAGGCTCCGATGAAGAACGTCGTCACCATAAGAATAGAAAGATGTGTCGTCTCTTCTCTTCTTCGCAGCCGGTGTGTTTCTGAAGATCGACGACGCCGCTTATTTCGATCTTATTCCTGTGTCAATGAAAGGAGACGCCGCTTTCTCATCGGGCTTTCTCCGTCAGCTTACGAAGCTTCTCCAGCGATGTACCTCTTCGGACGCACCTCAACGTCAACGGAATCAACGTACGATTATCGTGACGCCCGACCTCCGCGACGCTTTTCTTCCACGACTTGTTGACGTTCTCTTCTCTTGAAACCGAGGTAGGGGATTATTGTTATTTTATTAATTATTTCCGTTCTTGATTTCTGGAAAGTCGAATTTAGTGGTTTTCGACTAATTGTTATCGAATAATGCGAGGGGGCCGGTCCACACAAACACGGCCGACCATCCTCCTTATTTCATAAATGTTTTCATTGTGGTTGGTACGAGGGAGCGTGGTGCCGTCTCACCACGTGTTTTCATGCGGAACATTTGTGCGGCGCCATCGCGCCGCGCCGTAGAAAAAATTCAAGAACGCGACGTCGTCGCGCCGCGTCGAAGGAAGTCGAAGGCGCCTAGGCCGGAGCGGGTCTGCGGCGGAGGGCCGCGGTGCCATCACGCCACGCCGGACGGCATAGGCCATGGTGGAACAAGGTGACCGGCCGCCAGCCGGGCCACCGGTGTCAGAAGCCGGAAGGGGACCGACCCTTGCCGGTCCCATTGAGGAGGAGCTGGACGGCTAGGTCGGGACGGCCGGAAATGGGGAATCCGGGGGAATTAAATTCCCCCAGCCATCACAAAACGGTCCCCCATAATGAGGGGGGGTTACAAAGGGGGGGCATGCGCCCCCCGTTTTTTTCAATCAGCTCGGCCGAAGCCGAGCTGGCAGCGCGCCCAGCGCGCTGCGCTGAGCTGGACCGGCGCCTGGCCGGTCTGCCAGGCCGGGCCAGGCCGTTCCGGGCCGGGCCGACACTGTCCGGGGCGGGTCGACCCGGTTCGGGCCAGCAGGGGGGTCTCGGGCCAGGTCCGCCCGAGCCTGAAACCCCCGATACCGAACTGTTTAGGTTCAAATGTCCATAACTCGGGCTATAGACCTCCAAACGACGGGCCATCAGTGGCGATGCGATCTTTGGATTGAGAAGGTCGTTTCGGTATATCGCACTCAAGGTTTCGGATTACTTTGAGTTCGGCTGGGTTGGTTCGTACACGAAACCAACCAGGCCCTCGGAGCATAAACGCTCATATCTTGAACTACGGACGTCTGATTGACGTGCCGTCTGCTTTGTTGAGTTCCTCTTAGTGAGACGGATGTTTTGGCATACTCCGCCCGAGGTTTGGACGCAGGTGGAGTAAGGTCGGGTTGGTTTTTCCTTAAAAACCAACCGGGCCCCTAGGACGAAAAGGCCAATAACTCTCAGACCGGGCGTCCGATTGACGCGCCGTCTGTTGCATTGAGTTCCTGTTGACGATACAGAACTTTTGGATACATCAACTCTGGACTTTGTGATAGTTGATTTATCAGCCTCTCAGCTCGTGGAGCAGACCCTCCTGAACGAGCTTGCTGTGTTCGTGAACCCTAGAGCTGGCTGCAACTGCTACTGTGACTGCGACAACGACTGTGCAGAGATCCTCAGTGGATTCGACGACGACGACTACAACACTCAGCGATCCTGTGTGGATTAGTTCTACCGATCCTGTGTGGGTCCGATCCTGTGTGGGTCAGTGCTCAGCGGTCCTGTGTGAACCAGTGCCGACAGATCCTATCTGGGTGTCTTAGCGGGGGTTAGTAGCTATCAATCCTTTGTGGGTCCGACGACTTAGATGGATAAGTGATCATCTCTATCATCTTTTGAAGAAGTATACCTGTGTGAGCTGAATCATGTTTCTTTCCTGTGTGGATTGTGTTATGCTATACTGTGTGGATTTCGTTTTGCTTTCCCGTGTGGAATACGTATACTTTCCAGTGTGGACTAAGTTGTACTTGGGCTCGGAGGTTGGAGCGTATTGGGATTGATGACTTAGGTATATGTATGGGCATATACCTAAGCAGTGTCGGTTGTTACTTTGTGTTTGTATCTTCCTTTTTAGTTTATCCTTTGTGGATTTTGGGAGACCTTCGGGGGTCTCGGGGTCCCTACTGAGTAGCTTATACTCACCCCTACACGGGCTATGCCCGCACTACGTTGTGTAGGTTGCAGACGATAGACATTTTTGATTGTGGTTGAGGCTTGCAGAGCAGGACGGTACCTGGAGGTAGACCACTGGGCGGGACGTACTCGGAGTGGACGGCGCGACCCAAGGAGCTGTGGAGCTATCTATACCCACCCTTCAGGTGGGATTTCCAGTGGACAGCTCGGTGTAGAGGCTTTTACTTTACAGTTGTTGTTTTCCCTTTCGAGTTGTACTTTACTTTCAGTTTGGGTTTTTATACTGGCCCATTTACTTTTCCGCACATTCAGTTGTACTCTATTTTTACTTAGTGTTTACTTTTCTGCTTGCTTACTCTGTGGTTCTTGTTTACTTTACAAAGGCAATGCCTTACCTTTTTACTGGGATTTACGCCTTGGTGCTAGTCGTCAGCCCCTGGCCTATGGAAGGCGGGCTAGGGGTAGTCACAACACGGGCCCCGAGGACAGGTCGTGACAAAATGAGATTGAAAAATTATCCCATACCTTAGGTATGTTATGCTTCGTACGTATCCAAACCTCCTGTATAATTATTTAAATATTGTCATTGACTTATTAGAGAGTCATATTCATTGTTATAATATCATATATTGTTAATTGATGACTTTATATTACCCGTTCTTTTGTAAATTCCTTGTTAAAGAAGCGTTTTGGGTAAAACAGTTTTATTTATCGTACATGTTTGGACATATTGTTCTTGATATTATTATTACTTATATCATGATTTACTTACTTAAAAGAATTTAAATCATGATTTTTATATCATATATATTCTGTATATATATATATATATTATAGATAGATGAATGAAATGAAATACACCGCTCATGGAGACGGTAGGCCGTACGTACACATGAACGCATTTTTCCTTCCTTTATTGACTTGAATGGAAGTAATTAGATGATATATATATATACATAAATCCAATAGATTTATATTGTCATATATTTCATTATTATTCATTATATATACTTTATAATCATTCTTGAATGGTTAACATGGAGAATGAATCTCATCGCGTCGTGGAAATGATAATCCATACGTACGCACGAGCGATGATATTGTTCCCATAATTATTGAATTGATTTGGAGTGGAAGATATAAAATATCAGAATTAGTATGATGTTATAATAAAAATATATCGTTATTCTTTCCACCATTATAACCATCCAATTAAGGTCGTGGTGGAAAAACTGATTACACCACGGCGTGGAGACAGTATTCCTTACATACGCACACGCGGTGATTTCGTTCTCCGTAGGATAGATATAAAATTAAATGGGATTTTTTCTTATTTATAATAATATATAAGTATATTAGTGATACTAATTTTATTACTTTATAATGAATCAACTAAATAAGAAGAAGTTGATGATGAAAGAAACATGAAAGAATTGGTAGAAGAGATTACCTCTTCTTCGACGAACCTCTTTTAAGCTTCCACCTAAGGCAATAGAGTTTGTCTTTTGAGGAGACCAAAACCTCTATAATGTTCTAGTAAAGTTGAAAAGGTAAAATATCAGGGTTTGGCCAAGCTTGATGGCTCCAAATTGTGTAAAGCGAAGAGGGATGAGGTTCCCTTTTATAAGGGAGAAGAGGGGTACTTTAGAAAAAACTTAAAATATTATTTTATAATAAAGTCATATTCAGTTTATAATTGCGCAAAATTGATTTATTTTGAAGCTAATTTGTGTATGGGTAAAAATAATATCAACCAATAGGTTTTATAAAAATTTAGGATACTATTTTAACCTTATCATTTAGATTTAACTCTATGTTACATAATTTAACATTACCATGTCTTCTTGTTTTCTCACACTATATAGTTAATAAACGTACTATGACAAGACAAACTAACCCCACGTGGTTAATTATTAATATATATAACCTTATCTAGGTCATTTTTCATATCCTTATTTTTTTAGAAATTGAATAACAATTAATAATATAATATTTATTTTGAAACCTATTTTATGTCAATTTTCACACTATTTGGTAATTGATTTTCTTGAAAATCATAATAGCATGATTAGTTCGAACAAAGTTCATTTAATCAATACTAACATGTCTTATTACCCTAAAAAATTATTAGAATTTATAAAAAGTCTCAAATTATATTTATTTGGTTATTTATAACATTAGTTATGTTAATATTTCATTAATAAGGTAATTAATACATCATCATTGTGTCATAAATAAATTAAATTATTTAATGTCTAAAAATTATAAATAAAATACCATTATGTAGGAAATAGTTTTATCTTTCTAATTAATATTTATAGTCGAATTTATCTTATTTATAATCCTATATTAAAAATGATTTAGTTATTAAACATTGATTTTAACTATTTTAACTCATCTTTAAATAAAATAATAATAAATGTCTTAATCTAATCCAAGTGGACCTAAAGGGTAATATATTATTACTATGGTTGTTTTTGGTATAATTACTTAATCCAATATAGTTTTGAAATCTTTTAGGGTAATAATAATATCATTTTTACCCTTAATTACATTATTTACTTTTAACCATGGTAAATAAAAGTAAAAAGTTACTCTTCACCAAAAATTATTTTTATCTTATTGAACCACATTTTACTCCCTGATATTAACCATGTCTCTCGGATTTTCACAATTCCACTCACAGAAGTGGTAATATTTTGTTTTATGTAAATTATTTAATTCTCATAGGAGGTGGGTAAAAGGCGGTGAAAAGTTCAATAAAATTTTTGTATATCTAAAATTATTATAAAATGATTCCAAAGAATTACATTGAACATATATAGGTATTATGTATCAATTTTGACCGAAAATATATTTAAATAAAATAAATAATTATTTGAATAAAAATTATGTTTTTAAATAGTAACCTAGTGTTTTCATTATTCATCAATAATTGAATGTTTTCAGAAAAATAACAAAAATTCACTCTAGGCTAATTTCGCTATTCCGAATCCAAAAAATGAAGTCCAATTTGAAAGATAAAATTTATTAAATTTCAATAAGTGGATATTACAATTCATGATGACTAGTTCATAATAATATTATAATAATATCTTGTTTAGTGAAACTCAGTATTACATACTACACATCCTATCGAAAAATGTCGTGATTGCGTGTAATCCAGCCAAGTTACGGCTGCATATAGTGAAAGATCCGTTTGGTGTTTCGTATAACATAATAAAAATGTATTTCATTTATACATTAAAAAAAATCTATACTTAATGTTGCATAGAATAATTCTTACAAAACGAACTTGAAATTGTGTGTAACACGAGCCAAGAAGAGTGTTGTGTATACTGCAAGCTAATACGGTGCTGCATATAGTACATGATAATCATGGTGTAGTGTATCACTGAAATTAAAAATAATATATTTCTTAAAATCTCGGGGTGTTACATATGATGTATGATAAATTTGGAACACTTATGTAAGTACATAATATGAGAGTAATAGGTGGGTTTGAAATTTTATGTCCCTCAAATGAATTTGGTGATGTTTATTATCTCCTGAGATTCCATTTAAGGTGAATGGGTGGTTATCCTAATAACACTATGGTATGATATATCTATGTTTATCCTTATCTTATGTTTATGATGTTTTGTTTTATGTTTTTTCCACATTCCCATTTAGTCTCTATTTTACAATAATATATCATGCTAAGATGTTCAGTATTATGATTTTCACCTATAATATGATAGCTTGATAAGACTTTGGAATCACATTTATTTTATTGCCTTATGTTATGGTAAATATTCCCTTACTGGATTTTAAAGCTCCATATTTTCATGTATACTTCCTCAGGATATATTAGGGTGTATTAGAAGGTCCATGTAATATAATGGAATTTTCAGAGTTTTAAAATAATATTTTTATACTCGCGTTTCATTTAAATTTTCTATATAAATAAATTCACAAAAAACATCAGGCATCACGGACTCTTGGGATTGTGTTGTGTGTACCACAATATAACAATACTTGAATTAAGGTATATTTACATATGTGTTTCATAGTTGGTATAAGAGTATAGTCTTGTTATTTTTGGGTATTGGGACTAGAAACCTTTCTGAGATACATAGGGGTTATAATAAATATTGGAAAACATCCGAAAATATAGTTAATCTATATTTTTATATGTATTATATAAAAATAAATCCATGTTTTAATTATATAAGTGGATTTGAATCAATAATTATTCTATCTTGGGTTAACAACCTATTAACAATCACGTTAGGCATGATTCTATCAACACATAGTGAATAACAATGAGGACCTACTGCACACCTCGTCCGACACTCCAAGTGGATATCCATGTAAATATTCACAATATTCATATGACCCATTATAAAGTGAACAAAATATATGTATTATTATATGTTTCTAAATTGATCATTGATAAAATATATTAAAACATCGAAATTCATTGGTTATAGAATACATGTCATATATGTGTTATCACAGTAGTTTTCATGGGTTTTAATATGTATTTTTAATATTTTTTTAAAATACTCATACATAATTTTCCCTTTATTTCATTAAATGGTTGGAAATATGAGGAACAGAATAAAAAACAAATTTAATGGGAAATTTGATGATTTCCAAAATGAGATTCCCAACCTAATTATCGAAGGATTTAAGAACATCATAACAAAACATTCTTAGTTAACTCAATTATTTAATAGAAACATAAATTTGGAGGAACACCCACACCACCCTAATAATGATACTCTTTCTATTGATAACTTTAAGAGAAGAAGGTATCTAAATTTTAGTGGTTCTTCTAATCCATTACTAGTTAAATAATAGATCACTAAAATTTGTGAGATATTCTTTATTTATCCACTCTATAAAAATGAGTAGGTCATTTTGTCTATTTATGATAAAACAATATAGTTGATAAATTGTGAAATTAGATCAAAAATATGAATCATGGGTAGGATATTGAAGTAATGGAGTATAATGAAGTCTGTAATATGATTTTTGGTAATGATTTTCCATGAAAACACTAAATTAAATTAATCATATATTTTCATGGCCTCAATAAATAGGAAGATGAATCCATTTGTCAATATAAATAAAACATTATATGAAATTAATGATACACATCCATATTTTTCATTTAGATTGAATGTAATGCTGACAACTTATTTAGAGGGATTAATCCAATAATGTGATATTCCATTTTGAGTTGAGACATTTATTGCTAAGAAAAAATTGTATGGTTTACCCTCAATATTAAAATAGAGATCATAGAATCTCAAGGTTCTCATAGGTCTTGATATAGGAAGTGGTGGATGGATTTTAATTCTTGTGGTATAAGCGAAAAATATCACAATATAATGAAATTCAAACAACCCACTTTTCAAAACTGTGAGAGGTAGAATCCTTTAAATTTCATGATGTAGAAAAAAAAATTAATACATTGTATGAAGGAAGGTACCCTAGATTGTGATTGTTTAAAGGAGAAACAATACAATGTTATAGAATAATGGTATAATCCCTTAAAACCCCATCCTATATTCCAATACATAAACTACAATGATTTTGTACACAATATAAATAAATAAAGTAACCCAGGGGCTATCAATATACTCCAATCACAACAACCTTTTTGGACAAGAGAGAAATGGAGTGTTGTCTATTGGAGTTGGTTACCTTGAAACCATCTTCTTTTTATATTATGATAAGACATTATTCAGTGGATGAATATTAAATAAACTACTTATCACATCATGATTGTTCACTTTTGTGATGTAATATGTTATAATGTCTTAAGAATAGATTTCACAGAAAAAGGGCATAGAAAATCTCTAATATGATGACATCCTGGAAGTGCAATGAAACTATTATTGAATATATGTTATATATCCTAATAATATCATTTGAAGGGACACAAATGATACAGGATATCAGGGTTGGGGACCCATGAAACTTTGAGTCACCTTCTTATGGTGTTTACCCTTGGTAATATCCAAGAGGATATCATGAGAACATAACCCACCAGAAGGAAATCCACATGAATAAGTTTCATTGGATATTTCTATCTATGGACATGTGTATTGGTCCTTAGAATTATATATTATTAATAAATGACATGATTACTCGCACACTTAGATTTATTGATAAAAACCATTGAAACAGATGTTCTCGTTGAGGTAGGATATGATGGATTCATTATGAGTAATACTTCATTAATGAATAATGCAAGAAAGGTTTTTTCACTTTTACAAAAGTAGATATCTCAGGACCTTTAAATAAAATGATATATCCTAATTAAATCCCTAATCATGGTGTTCTCTAGGTGAGTTCAGTTTTTGGATGTAAAATAATGAGAAATTGATCACATGGGTTGATGGAACATGCATGCGACCCCTTTTATTATAGATATCAGGAAAAAAGGATTAAATTACATGGTAAGAATTTTCATTATGTTTCATGTCATTATGACATCGAATTATTTCTCCTGTGTTCCTTGACCTGTGCTAGACATAATTTTTATCTTTAGGAAAACCAACCCAATGCCAACATCAATGAAGCCGAGAGGGTCACACGCTAATTATAGCCAATATATCTGTTAAATAATCTCTTTATTTAACATGTTGAATAAATATTATTCCTGGTGGTAGTTTAATTATTATTCATGTATGTATGATCACATTTATTTCATTTCTAGTTATTTGAGAGAATATATTTTAGATGTAATATTTATTTATTGGGGAATAATGGAGTTAAATTTAATTAACTAAGAAATAATCATTATTCAATGATAAATACATATTCAAGAGTATCGAAGGACCATGTTATGGGTCTAGTGAGAAATAATATTAAATATTATTTTGCTAAAAAACATTTAAATACAACATGTAAGTTAAGCACATTTCATTGAAATAATAACTTTACAATTATTATTTTACATGTGGTTTTCCCATAAAATATTATATTATTTAATGACACATGTACTAATTATTTATTATTACATGGTGAATTAAATTATTTATGTACATTTTAGGGATATAATAGAATTTCTATTATATTTTAGCATGCAGTTTCACATGGTATAATAAATTATGTAATAATGAATTCTTTAATTATTTTGTACTACCTGGTGATTTTATTTCCCCATTATGTTATTATTTTATATATAAGACATGGGGTCATTCAATCAGCTAACCAATCATTGTGTGAAGAAAATCCATGGAGACAATTATCTCCAACCAAGGAAACTATTACCTCTCTAAGAATTATCTCTTGAACGAAAGTGATCCTCCTCCACCAGATTAAGTAGAACGCTATGGAAGTTATTCTGAAGGAGATGAAGGTGAATATTACAAACAAAAGGACCATTTTTTCAAGCACCCACAGACTCCTTCAGCGATGTATGGAGATACGTAGAGCATAAATGGATAACATCTAAAGGATTCATGCCCTTGGATTTAACATCACAAAAAATTCGTACCTCTGACCCGTTGTCGGATGCATCAAAAAATAAATAATCACCTCAGAGGTATGTCTATAATTGAACTAAATTAATTATAAATTTCTTATTTTGATACTCTTTTCTCGGTTCCAATCTCTCTCTTTTGTCTTTTATCTTTGATTCAATTCCATCGATACTGGTCTTAATTTCTGTATCGATCCAAGATTAATAGTTGATTATTGTAATTTTCAATGTTTGGTACACACACATACTATTCTTGGAACCTACAAGTTGTTTTGGAGAAGTCATATTGTGATTTATAGTTATTTTAATAATTCGTTAATGATTTACATTTTAATAATTTTGTTTTTTAAGTAATCATTTATTATAATTTTTATCCTTATTTTGAGATCACTTCCTCCATTTCATTTCTTGTAGATCTAACGGATACAAATAATTTAATTATTAAAATTAAATCGACGATCCTATCAAGAGGTGACAATAGTATTTTCTATATTATAGAAGAATACCCACCGTGTATTCTGATATACACACTGTGTTTTTTTGTTCAATGAATCAATAGTAATTTGGTAATTACACATGATATGTGCATTAATGACACGTGGTGTAGTTAATGATTACACTACATGTTGACCAGGATATAATGGAACACGGTTAGCTGTACTACTTGTTGTGTGGACCACCAGACACATCGTGTAGTCCCTTTGGGTCATGGTTAGGTCGTGTATACCATACATGTCTTGCTCAACTAATAACTGTGTATTGCAGAGTCTACATGGTGTTCAGACCACTATATATGTCGTGTACTCTGATGATTTCCAATGTACACCCCAGATTCCATTTCCCTAGCCGTGTACATCAAATGTATTGTGAGGAGAGTACACACTGTGTATTCTGATCTATAATCCATGTACTATTTTTATATTACATTGATTTAAAATTTTATTATTATATTATGTAACCCTTGTGACACTTAACTTCGTGTGGGTGTTAATCTAGGAAATATTGTTATAGGTGTATGATATATAAATTTATATATAAATGTTTAACTAATAGATGTGTAATGTTCAAAGATCTTCACATCATGTATGAGTTTTATTACAATTATAATTATGCGTGCATTTTACACCTCAAAAAGAATAAATTGAATATAAGAACAAATACTTACTGGGTAGTTTTGGATGGGTATTCACTGGGTTTCTTCTAGGGTACAAGTAATGTGCAATGTAATGGATGAGAATCTCAAGGAAATTATGAAAAGGATTAAGATAAAATTATTGATTAATTAAATATAACGATTAATCTATTCAAACATTATTTATCACAATAAGAACGATTAAATAATTGAATTCTAGTTTTATTGAAGGCGTAATTCATTGCATATATGTGACATATCATGATCTAGACCATACCTTTCTAGGTGATTAGTTCCCTTTCAATTTATTAACTAAATTAAAATTGATGGCATATGTGCCTTCTCATCATTAATATGTAGGGCATGTGTGCCCATGGGTTCTTTTATGTATACCCCATTTTACCACACACCTATGTGTGAGTTAAATGAATATGTAATGGATGGATCCTACTGAACTAGTATAAGTGGTTCTAGTTATGAGATGAGGTGAAACCAATCCAATGAGATATAAAGGTAGACATGTTGAAACTAGTAAACATGAACCTTGAACACTACAAGGTGATTCTCCCCTAGGTCAGTGTTAGTTTATTAACTGCTAAATTAACTAACCAATAGAAAATAACATGGCCATACCCTTTATTTTATTTTTGACATCTGAATGGTTATTCATGATTTATGTTTCATGCAATCAAATAATTAATTAACAAAAAACATACATAATGGAACTAAAATAAATAAATCTATAATGCATAATTATTATCTATACATGGTTAATCACTTATGTAAAACCCACTTATGATTAACAATCATGTGAAAAAGATAATACGTGTAAATTTACACATAAATGATAAAATACCTCAATTAAATATTAAGTTGGTATATCCTTCCATTACATCGATTAGAATCAAACCATTGTTCATTGTTCTTGACCTACCCTAGTTGGGGTGCTTTAATTTGTCATGGAATTAAAATTTGATGTTTTAGGTTGGTATAACTCATTTTACATAAAGGGTTGGTTTCCCTATCATGAAAAGGTGTAACTGAGAGTCAATGGTTGAGGAAATACAAAATTATCAAATTCAGGATTGGGGAGTCCACTCAAATGATCGAGGAGATGTGATTTAATGTTATTGGAATTGAGAACTCCTAAATAAAACCTATCAGGTTTCCTGACTGACCCTAGTTGGGGTAATGCGATTGTAAATATGGATCCTTGTTCCTAGAATGTCCATACATCATGATATTCCAAATCTAATGGTGTTGGATATTGGGAGTTGACAAAATAGTAGGAGATAAATAGATATTAATTTATTTAAATGTCTATATTTATTAATATAAAGTAATAAAATACTTTTCATATTATTTTTTATAAAAATTAAAAAAATTAAATCAAACATATAATTGTGATCGATACACAAGAATAAACTTTTTCTCACTAGAACAAGTTTCCAAGTGTGGAAAAGGCACCTTCGAATTTTCCCACTCCTTGAGAAAAAACATTATGTGTTGAAATAGCCTTTACCATTTATTCTTGGAAATGAGCTCAGTAATGAAGAATTTTTTGTGAATGAGAAACAACTGAATGAATCTACATATGTTCAATTCCTCATTATATATTCCATGAACAAATAGATCATGAAGCAACATGAGAAAATGGATTCTTATAGCATGATATATTACATTCAGGATCCCTATCAAGACGAGACAAGACTAGAAAGGTATTAAATCTCCAATGGTTTGTCCACTACTATTTATGGAGATTCTGAGTGGGCTGGGCTACAATTAGCCGAGCTTATTAGACACATTGAGCATTTCTACATTTTAGGGAATAAATTCCCTAATGATTTTCATACAAATATCATACTATCATAACTCCAAAAGTAATTCTCTAGTTTTATTGTGAATTATAATATGAGCTATAATGAGAAGAGTCTATCATACCTTCTTACATTGATTCGCAAAGTTGATAAATACATGTGGAATGAAAACACCACAATCATTATGGTGAATAATAATGGGAAGGAAATGGAAAATCTGATATGATTTAAAAATAATCTAAATCCTCCGAGCACCATCCGACAAAGAAGAATAAGATCCAGAGGTAGGGAAAGGAAAAGGAAGAATTACACTTTGAAAGTGACATGTTAGGACACAGGAAGATGAATTGCACCAAAATTCAAGGGGAGGAAATATTTCAATTATTATTGATTTAAATTCTGCCATTTCTATATATTGGGTATTATATTGAGCTTGTGGTTCTCACATATATCCTCATATGTAGAAGCGAATTAGATTTTGGGAAATTTCTAGAGGAGAGGTGGATCTACGAGATTCCAATGGTACATGGATAGCTACACTTTCCATTAGTGGAAACCACCTCACATTGCTAACGAGAATGATTTTGGTTTTACGTGGTTTTTATTATGTACCTACTGTTATCCAGAACATAATTTTTGTATCGAGTATAGATAATAATGGATTTATTTTCATGTTTATAAATAAATGTTGTTAATTTTATAAGGTCAACATATGTTATGGTATGGAGTATTTAAATAACATTATGTGTTTATTAAATGACAATATCCATGTGTTGACAATTGATAAGGAACCATGTTGACATGACTCACACAACACCTAGTTATGGAATCACCACCATGGTCATATAAATGAAAAGTTCCAAACAATTCTCTATCAAGATGGTTATTTAGACACTTCCAATCTAAAACACCCGATATTTGTCATTCTTGTTTACTAGGGAAAATGACCATACCACCATTTTTTGGATAGGGTGAAAGTGCCCCTGAGATTTTAGGTTTGGTACCTAGTAATGTGTGTAGACCATTTCAAGTAAAAGTTAGAAGTGGATACTCATGCATCATTACTTTTACTGAGGACATGAGTAGATATGGTTATATATACTTTTTGAGGTATAAGTCTATGACCTTTGAGGAATTTAAGGATTTCATGAATAAAGTAGAGAATTATAAAGGTTTGAAGATTATGAATCTTTGATCTTATTGAGGTAGAGAATATCTTCACCAATAGTTCATCAAAATTTTCAGGATTTTGGGATTCTATCTCAAGTAACTCTTTCTTATAAACCATAGTGGGATGGGGTTAATGAAATGAAAGGATGTACCTTGTTAGAAATGGTATGGTCGATGATGATTCATGGAGATCTTTCGTTATCTTTTTGTGGATATTCATTGCAAACATCGTCATACACATTAAACGACGTACTAAATAAGGTGAAAAATAAAATTCCCTTCGAGCTATGGAGTAGAAAGAAACCCACTTTGTCACATACATGTGTGTAGGGATGCGAGTTGTTTGTTAATAATTTATCAGGAAACATACTATCACCTGGGGGAACAAAGTGTATCTTTATCAGGTACCCAAAATAAATATAATGGATACATCCTCTACAACCTCTTATATAATAATGTGACTATTTATAGACATTGAATATTTATTGAGAGGTAGAACATCCTAAAAAATTATAGTGGTTAAAATATTGGCTTCGATGATGTTGATGCTCAATATACAGAGGAGATGGTGAAACATCAAGTTAAACATGTTCCAATGGAAGAGGTAGTTCCTAAAACACAAGTACTACATAGGATAATAAGAGAGGTATGGGTACCATAGAGATATGTTTTTTCCACCAACTATGGTGACCCATAATTGTTGGACAATGACGAACTTCTCTCCTACAATGATGTAGTAGAGAGCATAGAAGCATCATGTTGGCTAGAAGCTATGAATTCTGAGATGTAATCCATGTATCAAAACAACGTTTGGGTTCTAGGTGATGCACTAGTTGATGTAAAGCCTTTTGGGTGTAAATGGGTATTCAAAAACAAACTATAAATGAATGTTTAAGTTAGTACCTATAATGAAAGGATAGTTGACAAAGGTTTTAATCATTGTAAAGGAATTGAATATTATGACACCTTTTCACCACTTTCCTTGTATAAATACATATCAATCATACAAGCGATAACATATTTACTTGACTATGAGATTTGGAAGATGGATGTCAAAATGGCATTCTGTAAAATGAATCTTTAGGAAGATGTATATATGACACAACCAGAAGGTTTTGTGACCCCAGGTGATGCTAAAAGTGTATGAATGTTTCATAGAACCACTTATATATTAAAGAAAGCATTCATGTCCTTGATCATTTCATTCGATGAAGAAATTTGTGGAATTGGTTTCATTAAAAATGAATGTGTGAAATGTTTTTACTAGTTTTTTAATGGGAATATAGTCGTAATTCTAGTAGTGTATATTGATGACATACTGCTTATTTGAAATGACATACCAGTATTGAAGTCATTCATGGATTTCTTGAGCATGTTCTTCTCCATTAAGGCCATTGGCGATGCAGGATACATTATACAAATCAAGATCATTCGTGATAGATCCAAGAGGTTTCTTGGACCATGTGAATGTACATACATTGAAAAGTTTCTAAAAAAATTTAATATGGAACAATCCCTGAGAAGATTTGCTTTAGTGTCACATGGTATAAATACTTCGAGGAAAATGTTTCCCCAAGAACTACATGAGAAGGATAGGATGAGTAAAATTCTACACTCTTCAGTGATGGGATCTATCATGTATGTCATGTTATGCACTAGACATGATGTTGCCTATGCACTTAGCATTATAAGCAGATATCAAGAAGATCTATGAGAACTGCATTGGACTGATATCAAGACTATCCTTAAGTATCTGATAAGAACTATGAATATGTTCCTTGTATATGGAGGAGATTAGGATCTTGTTATCAGCGGGTATGCTGATTCTGGGTTTTAGACAGATCAAAATGATCTAATGTAACCATCATGATATGTTTTTATCTCAATATAGGATCTATGAGCTAGAAGTGTAAAAATTAGCCAGTTATTTCTAATTTTACAGTGGAATCTGAATATATAGCAGCTTCTAATGAAACCAATGAAGCCATCTAGATTTAGAACATTTTCTAGGATATTGATGTGTTTCCTAGAAGAAAATATCCAATTAGATTGTATTGTGACAATACATCAATAGAATCTCTTTCAAAAGAGCCAGGCTCATATCAAGAGACAAAGGAAATACTCTAAATGTATCACCTAGTGAGGGATTTATATCAATGGAAGGATGTTGTAGTGAGTAGAGTCCAAAAATATGGGAACATGGAGGACCTATTGAGAAACTGAATATCACAATAGAATAATGAATATCATGTGAGAGATAGCAGACTGAAGGTTGTTAGCAGTTGGATATAGTGCATGTGGGAGTCTATTGGACTTGGTTCCATAAAAAATTCACTAAACTTTATGATAAAACATTATTATATAGAGTAATATTAAATAAAACACATATCACATCATTAATGTTCTTATATATGATATAGTATGTGATATTGACCTAAGAATAGATGTCACAATAAAAGTTCATAACGGATCATTAATATGATAAAAACACAAAGGTTCCCTAATAGTATTCTTGAATATATGTTCTCTGGCCGGATGATATGATTTGAAAGGAAAAAAATTTTATAGACTATTAAGGGATGGGAATCATGAAACATTGAGGATCCTTCTCATGATGTGGGCCCTTGGTAATATCTAAGATGATATTATGATAACAATACCCTCCATTACAAAATAAACTATCATAAATTTCATTGGATGTTCCTATCTTTAGACACGGTTATTGGTTCTTAGACTATAATATTATTTTTAATGGGTATTATGAATTGAATATTTATATTTATTGATTAAAAAAGAGACCACATATTTTCACAATAAGGTATGATTTTTTAGTTGCATCACTAGTGATTTCGCATTAATGAATAACGTGAGAAAGGATTTAGAGACAATGTTATGGGTCCAGTGAGAACTATTTTTAAATTTTATTTTGTTAAAAAATAATTATGTATTAAATAAATTTTGAGAGCATATAATGGAAATAATAACATTTCTATTATTATTTGACATGGGGTTTTCACATGGAATAACAAATTATGTAACGAAACCTCTGCTAATTATTTATTATATCTTGTTGAATTTAATATTTGAGAAAATGTCATGGAAATAATATAACTGTTATTATTATTTTACATGGGGTTTTCACATGGAATAATAAATTAAGGAGCAAAACTTGTGCAAATTATTTATTATTATCTAAAAAATTAAATTCTATATTATGTTATTATAATCTATATAATCCAAGAAATCATTCAACCATCTAAACAATAGTTTCATGCACAACATCTATGTAGAAAATTTCTTGATCCTGGAGAACTCTTCCCTCTCCAAAACACTCCCCCAAATGAGAGATACCCTCCTCCGCCAGATCAAGGAGAATGCATATGAAGTGATTCTAAAGGAGATCGAAAATGTAAATCCTAAACATAAGGATCTTCCTTTCTATCACCTGAAGACTCTTTCTTGATTTCTAGAGAAATGTAGAGCATGTGTGGATCACTATTAGAGGATTCATATCCTTGGATTCTTCATCACAAAAAAGTCCTCATCTTAGACCCATCATTGGGCACATCAACAAAGAAAGAATCACCTTGGAGGTAATTCTATAATTTAAATAAATAATTTATAAAAATATATGACAATCCTTTATTCTTGGATATATGTTCTCTCCTTTGGATTTTTTCTTTGATTTAATTCTATGGATACAAGAATATGGCATCATATTGATCAAAGATTAATCATCTATTATGAAAATTTACATATTTGGGTATACTCTTATATTGGGATTCCACTATGCCTGAAACATACATTTTTTCCATCTAATCTTCTAAGGTATATCCCATAAATGATGTAGTGATTGTTATTCTAGTTATTCATTCATGAATTATGAATGAACTTTTTGATTTTGGTTTTCACATTCTTTCTGACATAAATTCTTATTTTAGCTATTCAAACACCACATCGAATTATGGTAATTGATTCATCAGTGAAGAAGAAAAATGGATCAATTGTTGTGTCCTATGAATAAAACACATACATTATTAAAATTCATGGTTTATATTTCCAAGCTTTTCTTAACAGTTTCAGTGGAATTATATTTTATTTTAGGCATTTATCAACATTCCATGTATAGATCCAACATAAATGTATGAAATAATGAAATCAACCGCAATATCAAAAATATCTCTATGACATTATAAAATTTCAAATAGATTGGGGAATATATATTAGTATAATCATTTAAAAGATAAATATTATTTACTTATGTGAAATCATATGTATATAATATTTTAGAGTCTATGTAGATGATCATTCATGATGAAACTCCCTTAGTAAAAGAATTCACTAGTCTATTTTCGAGAGAATTGTCTTGTTTTCCTCATATCTAAGAGCATGTGATCTTAGTGAAATACATACCTATGGGTTTTCCCATATCCAATAATCTGTATAGAAAGGAAATATTTTAACATAATGACAAGATGAATAAACAAAATGATAATCTAGATAACCAATTTATATACCCATGTGCTCAACATTAGGGTAAATAAATCATCTTCGGTAAGAACAAGGATGAGTCAATGTGCCTCCTCATTTATTATCAGGAGCGTAACATGATCAAAACCTAGAAAAGATTAATATCCATTTGATTTTTTACTTTTTTATTATCTATATAGATCCCAATACTCCATAAATGTGAATCTGTAGTCATGATATTATGAAGTGGTGGTACAAAATGATGATTTTCCAACACATATTTTCATAAATGGTACAGGTAGTACGAGTTCATTGAAATTTCATTTGGACTGATTATTATTATATATTTTTATGGATATAATAAAATAAACTTTTTTGATTTCCATGAAAATTTTTGCAGTCTTTAATGATGTTCAATTTTTCTACTCCAAATGCAAGGAATAACAGGAGGAGAATTTGAATGTTATCTTTATGACAATGTTGAAATAAAATATGAATGTGATTTGTAATTAATTTTATTTATTTTTTGTTCAAGTTACCATCATAGGGAATTCTATCACAATCAATGGGATATGAATATATCATTTTAATCATTGGAAATTAAAGGATTTCAAATATCAATATCTATGATGAAAAATCCTTATTTTCCATTTATTAGAATACTGCTGTTATCAGATTGTGAGAAACTTCTCAAGATTTACAATCCAACTAACCAATCAGACAACAAATGGATCCATTATTTTCATGAATAATCAATGTTTGGACATCATTAAATAGTTAAAGGATATGATAATAATAGAACTTATGGCCACATTATTTATAGTTGTAGAAGGATTTTTTATCTACAATGATCATTATAAAAAGCGATTTGGTTGTGTAATCATTCATGATGATAAATTGAAATCCTATTCCATCCACCAATGTAATATCCATGAGCTGATCTACCCAATCAGTGATTTATAATTTCATGTAGTGATATTTTCTTTTAAATATTAGTTACATTATCCATATGATGGGATGTGTGTAAAATATATGAATTTTAAAATACTCAAGTTTAAATTCACTTTAAAGATAATAAATAGGTTCCATCTATAGTGGTTAAAATTGATTAACATTAGGGATTGTTCAATTCATTACCATCCTGAGAATATGAACTAATAAGTATTTCTATGAGTAGGATATATTCTACAATTCTATAAATAATAAAGATTGTAATGGATAAAATACTCATGGAAATGGAAAGGATTGTAATGGGAATAATAAAAGTTTATTAAAATTACAATTTTCATATAAATTACCAATCATCCATTCATTATAGGATCATCGGGGCCTATAAATGATGACGCAGTGATATAAAATAATAAAGTGAATATTATGGAGTTCAACTTTTATAATGATGGAGTTATACGGTTTGAAATATAGATATATGTCCCATATAATTCAAAAAATAAGAGGGATATTATAGAATATTTTTATAGCTCATCCAAATCTATTCATCTATGGAGAACATGGATGTATAGATTTCTAATCTAAATCTTCTTATATGGTAAAACGAAAAGGGAAATTGAAGAATTTGTATCTCAATTATTGGAATTAAAAAATTTCAAGTTCATGATAACTATTTCCAAGGGTATGATGTAAGCATTTATATTACCAGTATGAAAAGGGGAAAATATAAACAATTATTTAATCATAAAACTCCCACAATATCTAATAGAAATAATGTAATCTTGGAGTTAATCGATCACCTTACCAAGATAGTGAATTTTATTGATACCAAGGAAGATTTATCCTGTAAAAAATGTAACATAAAATATATAAATAATTTGTAACATAACATGGAGTTCCACATGCTATTTTTTTTATCAAGATAGTAGGTTTCAATTTAAATTATCCAGAATAATTCATCAAGAATTTGATACAAATATGAGTTTCAGTTGTACTTATCACCAGTTGATGGATGATTTCTCTAAGAGAATGATTAATCCTCAATAATTTATGTTGTTATCATGTTCATGTATTTCAATGGATATTGGGTTCAACATCCTCCCATATTAAAGTTATCATATGAAAAAATTATATTCTAGAATTAAAATAGATTCTTTTTGAGGATTTGTATGGGAAGAGGTGTCAACCTCAAACATGCATGTATAAACATGGAGATTTCAAGATAATTGGACCATTTCTTATAAAAGTAATGATATAAAATGTTCAAACCATTCGGTATCATATTAAATCCATGAACGATTAATAGAAAATATATACATAAAATCATTGATGAGAACTGGAGTTTGACATTAGTGATATTGGGTTCCTTCATATATTAATATGGAATAAATTGATGATGTTTATGGAGAACTAAACATTTTATTCCATGATATATAATCCCCTTCCAGATGATTTATCATAATGATGTTCTGTCCTATCAAATGGAACTACCTCTAAAACATCTCTAGTTCATGATGGGTTTTACATATATCACTTGAGGATGTATATACTAGAACAATCACATATATTAAATATAGATTTGGTATCATGGGAGAATGATATTTCATATGGTGTGTAGATATGGATTATTATATATCTTAGAATAAAAATACTTAAAAAACATAGAATGCCACCTAGTTAATATAATATGATGGAACTACATGTTGGAGGATGAATAATCGGAACTAGAATATGGGATGAATCAGATGCACCCTCAACTGTTATATTTTATGAAATAAATTTTTTTGGAAGAAATTTATGAAGGGGGTAGAATGTCATTTAATGATGTTCTATAAATTAAATTCTCCTTTCAAATTAATAAGAAGCTAATTATTTTTGGATTTTATATAAAACATGTGAATTAATTTTGTTAGTTTTGAGCCATTAAGAATTATGTCCACTTAAATTTAAAAGACCACTAAGAATTGTAACCTTCGAAAAAATACCCATTATATAGTAACTATTAACATAATTATTATGTAAAGTATTAGGATAATGTCTAAATGAAATTTATGGAAGAAATGATGGCCTTGACCATTATGATTGTACCATATGAATAATATTTATCAAATATTTTAAGGGATATGGAATCAATATGATTTTTCCATGAATAATAAAAAACTAAAATTAAACTACTAATTAACAAGGGAAACTATTTATTGTATATCTTAAATCTTATCGATATCATAAAGAAAAACATGTTCATCCAACCACCTAGAGAATCATCTTCGATCACAACCATACCCTTAGAGAATAACCTAATGTAATATTACTTTATATAACTATAACCTAATTGTGTGAATTCATATATTTTTATTTCATAATTAATTATATACTATATTAATAACATTTTGTTATTTCATTTAAAATTATTAAATTATGGGTTTGATAAAAAATAGTTTCTTATATGATGAAAGTACAATTATATTTTGGGAAATGAGTACTTTCGGTCAGGGCGCACATTATATGTAAATTATTAATTTTTGAAATGGATTTTACTGTATTGATTTATTATTATTATACAATATTTATTTAAATATAAATGATAATAAAATATTATGATTTAATATGTTGTTTTCATAATGCACAGAAATGTATTATCTCCCAAAAATAGTATTTCTAAATAAATGTCTATCTTTTTTAATGTGTAACATAATAAATTTATAGAATATTCTTTTATAAAATATTTATTTTATATAAACATGTCAAAATTCCTTAATAGTTCATTTTTCATAATATTAAGACACAATCATAATTTTTTGGTAAAAATTAAATACGATATAAATATATAGTGTGTATTATAAAAAAATATCATTAAATTGATGAATTAAATACAATAAAGATTTTCCTTGTAAAAAATTATATTTCCACTTTATAAGAATGTTTTTTGAAGTTATTTGATTACATTAAAAATTACTTATTTAATCCTAAAACACCTATAATATGTTTTAACATTAAACAATTAATATTTATGAACATGACTTACATCCACAACACCAAGGGTATTATTTTAATGAGTTTGTTTTATATCCTTATTAAATATTTAAAACCACCTATATTTGGAATAAACCTTGGGGAATCAAATTGTAATTTTATTGATTTTTCATTATTTTAACATTTAGAACCCAAAAACCTATGTTTAGATACTAATAATTATTTCCCCTCTCATTTTCATTAATATAACACACACCCTCCCACACTTATTCACTAAAAACCAAATGAAAATGAATTTAATTTTCCATTCACACTTTATATCCCTCTCATGTTGTTCCCATGATATTTAGAATATCTGTCCAACAATTTAAAATCTCACTCTAATGTTAAGTTATTCTTTAGTACTCTTATTTATTCACCCACTTTCATTATTTTATTAAATTTTATTTCTAATTGATCAATTTAGGATATTTTTTTCCAAATCCAATTTACCCTACAGGCGATTTAAATTATAATAAATACCCCTATCAATTTACTAAACCCTTTAACTAATATTTATTTATCCCTATTTCAATATTAAAATTATTTATAAATCGTCAATGTTAAACAATTTATTAGTGAATGACCATTCACATTTAAACTAAAGTGTATTTAACTAGATATAATAATCATTCATTTATTGGGAAATTATTTTCATATTACCAACTATCATTAAATGTTATATTAGAATTGATGAAAAAATCATTATGTTATATGATCCACATGGCACACTTATGAATCTATGTTATATGAATGTGGCTGGAGGGACTAGAAATATATATCCCTATAATGAAAGGGATAATATTTTTTATGACATGAAATGCCATGTGTGGTCCATGGATTCATATCCAATGAACACTATGTTATTATTTCTTATCACTTATCTTCAAATTATATTTTTTTCATCTTTTCTGATGTTTCCTTAACCCCATATTGTTATTATTTAAATATATTATATAATGATTTAGTGTTGAATTTTTTTCATACATTTTATGATACCTTCATTTTTTATTAACACACATATACTTATTTAACATAATTTTTCATTATTATTTCTTATACTTTTATATATATCTCACCACATTCTTATGTATTATTTGAGGTTATTTCATGAATATGTATAAGATCATTAAAATATAATGAAATGTTTGGGGTTTTTTGTTGATTATGATAGACCCATGACTCAATTACTTTTCTATGTACCTAAATTCCCAGTGTCACTAGGCCTCATGATGTTATGACAATTTCTATATATGTATTTATATAATAAAACATGAATTAATTCATATGAAAATCTGTTATGTTTTATGAATTGTAGTGTGGGTCACAATAAAAACCATCGAAAAACAATAGCCTCAATCAAAAAATTTAATAAAAATTAAAAAACCAATGTGTGAATATAATATAATAATATAAATAAGAAAAAAATAATATATTAACAATAAAAATATATGTTAAATCAATGGATACATGTCATGAAATGATGTAGTAGACGATCTCCCCTGAGTATGAAACAATGTGAAAAAAATTAAAAGTACAAGGGTGATTTTCAACACCAATCCTCACGTCATCCCTGTCTACAACTAGTAGTGATATTTCCTACATGATGTTTAATATGTGCCTCATCCCAACCAATACCTACTTCATGTGATGGATTCAATGGTACCCAAGTTCCATGGATACCTGAGCAGTGTGTGAGTATAACTCAGTAGGACACTACTAATATAGTCAAGTACCCGACTAAAAATATATCGTGTATTTGTATGTAATAATCATATAATAATGTAATGAATAAATATATAACTACAGAACATACCATATTATAACCAATCACACAACATTTATAAAAACCTTATACCATGTGGTCATGCGCTTACCAAGCATCCAAAAACCCAAAAACACAATCATTAGCCCCATTATGTATTGATATGAATAACTAGATTTAGAGTGATCATATAATAGAACCAATTATTGTTTTATAATTATCTGTATCCTCATGTAATGTACTATTTGTCAATAAACAAGCTTGACTAGTTAAAATGTACTTATAAATCAGGATGCATCTTGTATTGGAAACATACTTGAATACCACAATCCATCATGTACCAATAACCTACTCAGAATAGAAAATACATAGAGTATTAGAAACCTTCATTGAATCCACAAGTCATTGTGTACTACTTGAAATCAATAAGGAATATTGCATCATTAATTTACATTTAATCCAAAAGGAATCCAATATAGGCTATATCACTATGATATCTTGAAACACCCCTTTAACAATGTCTGATATCTTCAACCCCATGATCAATGCATACATCCCCACAAGGGAAAACATTATAATGATTGTTCAACTATTATAGATACATGAGAAATACCTCCATATGTATATAAAACACACCTACCATGTTATAGAAAAAAAAATCTATAATATATCATGTCATATTGATGATGCCTAAATAGTAAACACATAATGTGATTATCAATCAAACATTTAAAAGGAGGCAACATAATCACCCACATGGAAAAAGAAACAAAAAGTACCTCAAAATATGCATGCACCCACATGCTATGAAAAAATAACATTGCCAAAAATCTATTCCAAAATATGTATCATATCAATGATAAAATATTTCATATATACACATAGAATAAAATATCATCAACATTCTTAACTGCTTCAAATGTGTTCAAACATCAAACATGCTCTCTTAGGATCTTCGTGTCATCAATAACACTAACATGCCTTATGGATTCCATTTAGTCTAAGGCCTTCGTATATGATCAAGAATCATCCATCAATTGATGGTACAACGCTAGTTCACAATAGTCCATTAGGGCCCATGGAAATTTTTCAAATAACATTTTTCAAGGTTCCACTACTTTATTAACAACAAAGAATTATTCATCAATGAACATTTATTATTAAGCATTACTCATTATTGAAAACTATGTTAATTTGATAATGTTATTGAACATAATAATAAATTCCAATTAAAAGGAATTAAAACCAATTGGATGAGTAAATGGGATAACCTAGCTTAATAAAATCCAACTCCATGACAATGAAAAATCCTAAGGAATTAATCCATGTATCCTAGGTCCATTCACCCATCATCAAATGCCACAGGTCCCTATCTCCTTCCATATAATTAATAAAAATTAAAAAAGAAATTGTAATTAATAAATTAATTACATGTTAAGTCATATATAAAGTGAAAGGCTTATATAAAAACCAACATACAAAAAATCAACACCAATTCAAAACAATTATCAATCATGCATGGAAGGATTGTAATGTTTTTTGATACAAAACTGGAAACGATCCCCTTCACAGGGTACCATAATATGAACTAATTTAACAAAATTAAATTTTATAAACTATTAGGAATGAACCTGGAATAATACCACCACTAAAATTCCCATCAATTGTCGTTGTTCACCACCACACGACATTCACTTTCCATTTAAATTAATAGTTTTATAATAATCAGATGACTTAAAGATGATCTAATATAATTTCTATCCAATATCTCTAATAAAAAACAAATCATGATCCAAATTAGATAAGAGTGATTGATATAACAATTGATTGAATGGGAAATTTCACAAAAATATGGATCCATTGCAATATGTAGTTCATCAATAGATCGAGGAATGTGATCAGAGGAGCACTCGAAAGGTGTTACCCTTTTTCTCATCCAAATACTTGTAGGGAAATAGAGGGAGTGTTTTTTTAATTTTTCTGGAAATGATCATGGATTTTAAATGCCGATAAATCATACCCATTTGTACTCTAATGTTAAATCTCTATTTATTTCTTAAAAAAATTATCCAAAATATTTTATTTGTTCATGCCAACAAGTGTCATGGCATGACACATTTTGTAACATTGTGCCTATTCATGATATCCACCCAAACTCTATTTTCAAATCCTAAGCAACATTGATTCATCTTATGGAACATCCTCATGTCATAAATACCATATTCATGACAATAATAATCCAATAAAACACTTTTTTATCCATCTCAAGCCAGTTATCTACCCTCTTGTGGGATCCTAGACAATTGTGTCATCACCTATGCATTGAATACCATTTACAAACGCAATTCTTGAATGATCAAATCAACATAAACTCATTCCAATTGCCATTTTTTAAAACAAACCATTCAACAAAATAATGGTTAAAGAATCCCATGGAAAATACAATACATATCTACCTATGCTTTTATTATCTCCCCACCATAATACTTCTTGTCCATTAGATTTTGTGGTATTACATGAAACATGCCTACAAATCTGTCTTTATTTTCATCCTAATGGACTTTTCCCAATGTTCCAACATTTAATTTCAAATTCTACCTCAATGTTTTTCTTACTTATATAATACCAATATTCTAACATCACATTACTTTGAGGAAGAATACCAAAATACAACCCAAAATATCTCTATAATTCGACATCGAGAAGATGGTTACCATATCAGTTAAACCTAAAACACTACGGTGTCATCAATATATTCAATATGAATCATAAATATTCTCCATAGTCAATGAATTTGAATAAGTTCATTGTTTCAACTATCCAATGACCCACATAGTGTGGTTCAGTCCCATTGTGCTTGATCAATGCAAGACATGGGATTAGTGTCAAAACTGACACATTGTTCTTGATTGACAATAAAGCCATCATGTTTCTGGAATCTAAAAATAACCAAAATAATCTTACAAGTCATTAAAGGATTCAACTAATTTTAATGACCTTAGTCATACCTGATATGATTATCTTGATGTTATTCCAACCCATTGCATTCAATTTCACATAGATAAACTAGCCAGTTTCTTTCTATACATATACCTACAATGTATCTTGATCTAAGACACTAACACTCCAAAAAGCCACTAATAATGAAACCCCATGTTGTAGAGGAAACAATTAGTAATTCCAATATCATTATAAAGAAAAAAATGACTCTGAAATAATTTCTCTGGATGACTCATCTACTATGTACACCAGCTATAATGATCTCAACATGACTCACTACACCATTGATCTAAATCCTTCTCATATTCCACAGATTCAACTCCAGAGTTAAGAATAGAAATGCAGTCTCCAACCTCTAATACATTTGAATAAGAAAAAATAACATAAATACAAAACCAAATTCCTTAATATCGACCATAATTGTGAATCTAATGTCCCATAATTTTTAATTGGGTTTCTTACACAAGACCATGACCCTTCCCAAAATATCAGTCATTTATCATGTAAGAATATATGCGATCTCCATCGTAAGACTATCCTTAATTTCAAATAAAAAATATCACATTCTTCTACCAATCCCATAAATTGTCAGTCACAAAAAAAAAATAATGACTAAACATGAAGGGATAATCATATGTATTTTCATGAAAACAACATGTACTACATATACCCATATTTCTTAGCATGTATTTTATTGCATCTAAAGATCAATTTTGGTGTTCATAAAATATTTCATCAGCTTGGGAATAGGTTATGAATCTTAACCCAAATGATTCTCATTCCCTTATACAAGATATTATTTTTGACAATAGAATATCTATTTAAAAAACTTTAGTAGACCTCACAATGGTACTAAAATCCATTGTTGATGATCTCATCCTTGATTGAAACAACTCTATAAACATTAACCTCTAGAAAATAAAACCACATGCGCTTCCTCAAAAATCACAGTAGTCAGAAGAAGCACTGATTCCCCAGAAAAAATATTCATTAGTTACCCACCATCACTATTATACATGGTTAATCCATAGAACTATTTATATCCAAAATATTCAATTAACCACCCTACATTAAAAAATTCAACAGAATTTTTGTATAACCATTGGATTCATTCTCACACATTATGGGAATCCATCAAGGAACACCAAAATCACTTATTACTCTTAATAGTGACATTCCCATGATTAAAAATATACTAGGTTAGACTAAGACACCTTTAGTAATCTATAACATATGGTCCCTTTCCACATTAAAAATTACACTTGGTGATCCAAATTAGAATGATCATATCCTCACTACCGAGAGTCATAATATTCCACTACATACAAGGGTGTTACTTCAGGATACTAAGTATCCACCCATTCTATAACCCTATTAGAGTTTACCTACTAGGATATATCTATCATCCACCCAAATATAGATTCATTATAAACTATCAATCCAAAAAATAATTGGTCTATTCGGAAGGAGACAAGAATCTTAAGAAAATATAACATAACTTTGTATCACAAGTACTATCACCCAATTTTCTCTATAAAACCGGGTTATAATATAATTTTCAAGATCCTCAACTACACCTTTAAACACATTAATTGAATGATCATATCATTTTCATTGATGGAAAATCCCATTTTCATTAAACATAACTATTACATCACAATGAATATCCTAAATCAACATTCTCTAAAGAAGTACACAAATAAAACTCTCCACTGACCAATGTTATATTCAAGGCCATAATGTAATATAAAAAAACCTTAATTGTTTTAGAGAATTTTAAATGTAAAAAAATAATATAGAAACATATCCATGGACATTCCATTTTGGATTTTCTTTTAGAATAACCATATCAAGTGATGTATCTAATTATATTAGTTGAAAAACATTCCACAATTTTTTTAATGGATAACTCCACCAAGTCTATAGTATGAATATTAATTAATTGGACCTATCATAGGGATACTCACACAAGTTTCACAAAAAGGAATTTAATTTAATATAATGTTCACCAGGTATTCTTCACTATCTATGGACATAGGGGATTCCTCATCTTATATATCATTGTTTCATTCATCATCGTTATCATAATCTCCATGGTGTACCACATCGTAGTTAAACACAACCATCTATCTGATGTGCACATGTATACAGGTCATAAAAATAATAGATAAGTTAGATATATTTCATGAAAATCCTATGTTATAAATACATGAGTCATGATATACCACATTTCAATGGGGAAAAGTGTCAAATAATTGGGAAATAATAACATAAAATCAATTTGGATCACATGAATTGAAAAATTATCATTACATAACAAATCAAAAACATCAATCCCATGCATTAGTAACATGAAATTCCCTCTAAAAAACGAGTTCACAGTGCACCGAATTGATTTTCATCACAAGATATGACACATAGCTAAGTCAAATTTGAAACAAACCCCAAAATTGGAAAAATAATTCATTTTATCTTCATGTTCCATTTTGTAACATTCCATCCTGAACTAACAGGTCTAATCCTAAATTCCATTTGACATCATGTGTGCCTCCCTATATTCCAAAGTCTGCCGACAAGAATTAAGGACCTCGAGATCATACATGGGAAGACTATACCCTCAATTAGGCTGTAAAAGAACAGAAAATACCACAATGTGTAAATTTTATAAAATCAAATTAATCAAAATGAAATAATATATAGACTATATAAATGAATGTTGAAAGAATTGAATCATTTCAAAATATTATAAAGATGAAGATTGACCCCATGACAGACCACATGTACAAATTAATAAATGTAATAAAGTATAATGAGGATACATAACACCAAGTCGAACCTCATCATTGACTTCAACACATAGAGATATATTATAATATATTATGTACCTAGGAATTTGACCAAAATAAACCTTCAAATACTGAGGGATTCTTAGTTACCCAACAATTATGGCTAACCAAGTAGGGTGTCATTACGACTCAGTAATACACCACCAATGAGGTATAGCACCTGACCAGTAATATGGTGTATATGTTATGGTGATAAGATCAATATAAAGTAAACATACATCATATAAATATGAAACATACCATATTTTTTCCAATAAAACATAAGAAATAACAACCATTTACACATCATCATGTTCTTACCAAGACACAATGAACTCTTTTCATATATAATTTGTCTCCATGATGGATGGATAAACATAACTGAAGTTAGATTTATCATGGAATAACCCAATGTATTGTGTCATACATCACACTTTCCTTAGGGAATTGAGTCTATTTTGGGACACAAGGATGACTTGTTAACATGTTCTAGAAATCCATAGGACATCATTTACCATAAAACCACTCAAAATCTAGAAGTCATCAAGTATCAGTAATCTACTATAAATCCAAAGTCCTTGATTATCAGTAACCTACTAAAAATCCACAAGGCATCAAGAACTAATTAGAATCCATATGTTATCAATAATCTGACACCACTAGGTATTGAATATATAATAGGTCATAAGGAAATAAATATCATATCATATTCACAAGTCCATTGTAGTTAGAATGGTGATCGGAATGTACTTCCACACATGGAAAAACTACCCCATGAAATTCCTCCTTTTATAAATATAGAATAAATAGATTAAAATGAAATTCACAAACCATGGTGTATCATCATGTACCTCATAATTGTATTGAAAATGCGGTAAGACGTTCCTTGAGCTTAAGAGACATCATCAACGCTCCAAAGGCTAGAAATAAATTCTAATGGATTAAATAAGATATGGGGGTTGATTTTCCCATTGAAATTAAAAAAACAAACCAAACAGTCCATAAAAAAATAACTAACTACAATATTAATTGTACAAATGAAATAAAACCCAAATAAATTCTATTTATATAAAAAACTAAAATGTGTACCATAGAGGAAGACAAATAATATAAAATTATACTTATAGAGACATTACCAAGAAAACCCAAAGGCTCAAAAAAAACTCCAAGATACAACATTTATCCATTCTCTGACTCCATAATACATCACAAGCTTAATTATTCACCACTTTAGAAAGGTTATTCATTACAATTTTCTGTATCTCAAAAAACAATATCTGCAAAAGTACCAACGCTATAAAGTAAGGGTGAGTAGTGAAACTCAATAGGAATTATCCAAATGACTTCCCTACTCACTCCACTACAATACAAAAATATATCATCTTTATAAAAAATAATTTATATAAAAACTAATCTAAATAGTTCAACAATTCAACTAAAATACAAACCATTCCATAACAAAAATTCTCTATCAGATGAAATAATTTATAAAGAATCAAAACCAAAAATTTCATTCCAAAAATTTCATGAGATCAATTGGAATTACTCATTCCATATCACACAACCACACATACCCACACACACAACCACAAAACCACAGAGAAGATTGGTGTTTCCATTTGATGGCGGAACATTCAAAACCAAACCTATGATGGCATAACATTCACAAAATAACTAGTTGTTTTTATCAATTAAAATTCACATCTGTATTCATATTATTCGATCCATAATTATCCAATTAATCCATGTACATTTTATTCAATCATTCCAAACCAAATCAACCATTTCAATAAAACAACATTTTTATTGAAAAACAAAAAAATTAACCATCTCAATAAAATAAAACCATTATTAAAAACCAAATAAAAAAATACATTAATAAAACTATCCTTTTATTGGAAACACATTTATGTGTTTCCTAATCAAAAAACCATTGGAAATAGTGTTATCAAATTTATTTAGTGCTAAATTACCCAATTTGAACAATTCCATAAACTGTCACAAAAAAAGATTCCAAACAACATTTTAAAAAAATTTCACAATCAATTTCACAAAAATATTCAACTGAATATCAATCCTTTATGTTATAAATAAATGAGTTGAATGTGGTTCTATCTCCCATGAATTTATGGAACAAAAGAATAACTAAACTTCAATTTCGATGAAAATGCGTTAAAAATCCAAAAAATAGTCTTAGATCTCATCTTCTTTCACCATAAGGTCCCAATATAATCATACATGGCATTAAAAAGATTAAATCTATCCACAAGGGATGTAGATATAATAATTTTAGGGAGATGCAGAATTCCATCTATGGAAGGCAAGGAAAATCAACCATAATAGATGACCTACCATGATATTTGGGATTCAACACATCAATAAACACTTCTGGATCACATCCAAATTGGGTGAGAAGGGTTATCTAGAATTAGAGATAGAAAAATCGTGATTTTGTTTTGGTTTGGAGAGAAGAAAAGATAGATAACACAATCCCAACCCAGATCCACTATTTTTGGATCTTTCTTTTAAACTGTGCATGGTTAATCACACGGTTAGGAAAACTGTGTACAAACTATTCTCTAGAATCTACCTCAAATTGGGAACTCACGTGGTTGGAATTCATTATTGACAAACCGTCCAACAACCTTGAAATTACCAATTATCCTATATTTCATGGTTTCTCTAAGGTGGATGCATGGTTTGTAAATATTGTGCGCCTACTTATGTGATAACCCCCTAGATTTAATCTGATTGTGTATGGTTTCTTGTATGAGTTTACTTATTTCCACTAATCATAATCCAATTGTGAGTCTTTATAAAATCCCAATAAACATTCTATAATCTTTTCAAAACCTACCAAACATCACCAAAACAATTTATATACATAAAAATATTAAATATATGGTTACTTACATAATACCAGAGGTGAATCACATCATATGGAACAAAATTTAGGTATAACATAACATATCATCATTATTAAACTATAAATACAAACATAACATGTGACCATAAATTAGAAATGGAAAAAAATATTGATAATAAAAATTATTGAAATATGAATAAATAATTTTCTCATCACTATGCATAAACCCACTAATTGTAACAATCAAACATGGAAAATGAGAAGTGAAAGAAATTGTCAAATCAAAGTTATAACAATTCACATATACACATGGAATAATATATCATCATGATTCATTGCATCTACACATGTGATCATGAATTAGACTTGGAGTTTTTTGATATAAGTCTCTTGAATCAGAAGAACATTGCTCAATGTGTATATGTATTCTAATGAACTCATTTGTGGTAAATCATGGGCCTTCATTGTCCAGTATCAGGAAAGTGCAATAGAGTATGTATTGGCTGATGTCACTTTTTCCTATAACATTATGAATGGATCCTATAGTGAATTAAGACTACAGTATCACTAATAAATTATGAAATATTTTTCTTCATACCTCATTGTGAATAAACAAGGTAATTCTCCTAAGTTGTGAAAAATCATCACACATGATAAAAAATGTGATTAAATACCAAAGGGTAGAGTATAAATAACCACCTATGTCAAATTGGATCAACTCTAGGATATGAAAATATGAATGGATTTCGTAGTCATTTCGAAGACAATTAATCCTTTCTCAAAAAACAATAGTTCTTATATCATGCTTAATAATTCAAATAAATTTATTATAAATATATTACAATTGATTGATTTATTGAAAAAAAATATCATTTTTGAAATAAAAAATACATACATGCTGAATGGATAATCAGAAAATGTATCCTTGTGAGAATAATGAACAATCATCAATGGACAACCTATAACATTTTTCCAAAAAAATTGCAGAAATTTTCATTTTTTTAACATACAAAAATTAATATTATTCAATTAAAAAAATAATAATAATTCAATTCAATGACATACCATACCATACCAAAAATTAAATTCATCAGTACATGAACATCACCACCTTATATCCTCTTTCGATATAAGTAAATAGTGTCCTTATCCATGAAAAAATCATTAATAATATGGTGAAAATTCATTAAAATATATAAAATTGTAGACAAACAAGATGAAATTTAAATCAAATTGAATGAGACATGAAGAATTAAAATGGAATGTACATACAAATATGTTCCATCAATATTGAAATTCTTCCATTGGTGGACGAATGATATATCAGGATGTCCTATAAGGTGTAACCCTTAGTTTTCCATATAAATTATCATAAGAATGTTGAATAAATTATTTATGTGGGTTTTTTTTTAAATTCACGTGGAATTAAAAGTTATGTATATTGACTCAGGATTTATTCAAAATGTAAATTCTCAACTCACAAAATAAAAAGTCAATCTAAAATCCTTTATTATTTCATTCAATATCTTTCCTGGCATGATTTGTTGTGTCACACTACAACTTTCCATGCCGATCTATACACCCCAATTTTCACATACTAAACTGCCTTTTGGAACACCACGAATCATTCTCACATCATGATTATAATATTTGATAAATAAATAATCCATTGATTCACTTTTCAAAAGTCTTGGGACTATGTTATGTCCTCCAATGGGATCTCTATCACGACCCGACCTCGGGGCCCGTGCCGTGACTACCCCAAGCCCGCCTTCCATAGGCCAGGGGCTGGCGACTAGCACCAAGGCGTAAAATCCCGGTAAACAGGGAAGGCATTTCCTTTATAAGTAACAATCACCACAGAGTCAGCAAGCGGAAAGTAACTACAAGTGCAGAAAAGTAAAGGGGGCTGGAATACAAGCCAAACTGAAAGTACAACTGAAAAAGTAAAGAACAGCAACTGAAGAGAAGACGGCGGCCTCGTGTCGTCCACCGGCAATCCCACCTGAAGGGTGGGTACAGATAGCCTCCAGGCTCCTCGGGTCCCACGTCCGCTCCGAGCACGTCCCGCCCAGTGTTCCACCTCCAGGTACCATCCTGCTCCTCGCCCCAACCGAGATCAGCGCTGTCTGTCGTCTGCATCCAACACAACAAGGTGCGGGCATAGCCCGTGCAGGGGTGAGTATAAGCTACTCAGTAAGGACCCCGAGACCCCCGAAGGTCCCCCGAAATCCACAAAGGATATAGCACAATAGAAAGATGCAATCACGAAGTAACATATGACTCGACTTAGGTATATGCCCATACATATACCTAAGTCCCCAATTCTAGCTCTGCTCACGAGCTCAAGAACAACTCAATCCACGCAGGAAAGCAAGACTCAAATCCACAAGGAGAGTAAACAGTAAATCCACAAAGGATAGTTCAACACAAACCACAAAGGAGAGTAACATAAGATTCAGCTCAACCAGGTATACTTTTTCAGATGACGTCAAAGATGATCACTGATCCATCTAAGTCGTCGGACCCACGAAGGATCGATAGGTACTAACCCCTGCAAAAGACCCACACAGGATCGGGCTCACACAGAACCTGTAGGCAGTGGCTCACACAGAACCGGTAGTAAGGACCCACATAGGATCGGGCTCACACAGAACCTGTAGCACTGATCCACGTAGGATCGCTGAGTGCAGTAGTCGACGCAGTCCACTGAGGATCTCTGCACAGTCGTCGCCGCAGTCCACGAAGGATCTCTGCTCTGTCGTCGAAGTCACAACCAGCGCTAGGGTTCCCGCACACAGCGAGCTCGTTTAGGAGGGTCTGCTCCACGAGCCGAGAGGCTGATACATCAACTGACACGTAGTCCGAAGTTGATGTATCCAAAAGTTCCGTATCGACAACAGGATCTCAACGCAACAGACGGCGCGTCAATCGGACGCCCGGTCTGGGAGTTATTGGCATTTTCGTCCCAGGGGCCTGGTTGGTTTTTAGGGAAAAACCAACCCGACCGTACTCCGCCTGTATCCGATCCTTGGGCAGAGTATGCCAAAAGTCCCGTCTCACTTAGAGGAAACTACCACAGCTGACGGCACGTCGATCGGACGTCCGTAGCTCAAGTTATGAGCGTTTCCGCTCTGAGGGCCCGGTTGGTTTCGTGTAAGAACCAACCCGGACGAACCCAAAGTCTTCCGAAACCTTGAGTATAATATACCGAAACGACCGAATCGATCCAAGGATCGCGTAGCCGCTGACGGTTCGTCAATCAGAGGTCTCAGCCCCAAGATATGGGCAAAAGACCGAAGAAGGCCCGAAAATGGGGGTTCTGGGCCCGGGGCGACCCAGCCCGAACCACCCCTGGGTCGGCCGAACCGGGTCGACCCGAACCGGGTCGGTCCGACCCGGCTAGGCCGGGTCCGGTCCGGCATGGGCGCGGCCCGGCCGACCGGACCGGCCGGCTCGGCTTCGGCCGAGCGGCCGAAGAAACCGCAGTGGGTCTGACCCGCGGCTTGGAGGAACACGGCACGCGCGGGCCGCGTGCTGGGTGGCCGGACCGCGGGCGCGGTCCGGCGGTTCGCCGCCGCCGCGGCTCGGCCGCGGCGGAGTTTCTGGCGGCGTGCCGGGGGCCGCCCCCTCCGGTCGCCGGCGCCGCTGCGGCGGCGACCCGCGCCGCCGCCGCCTTCCGCGGGCCGCCGGAGTTGCTCCGGTGGCCCGTTTTGCCTCCCGTCTGCGCCATTGCTCCTCCCGGGGGCCGATCTTCACTGCGGGATCAACGGATCGCCCTTGCCGCACGGTTCGTCGCCGTCCGCAAAATCCGCACAACAAAAGATCGGCGGAGGGTTGCCGGGTCTTGTTCGTTAGATCCGCACCCTCCGCGTTAGTCATAAACAACGGGAGGAAAAGAAAATAATCAACAACAATTTTAATTAAATTAAAATTGTTCGGAGATCAGGTTCTTTATTTTAAAAGAATAAACACGGGGAAATAAAATATTCCAACATCCCTTACCTTGTCTTCGTCGGACGTGAGGTCGTCGCGGAAGGAGGGGATCGTCGCGTCGTTGCGGAGGAGACGTTCGTCGCACCGCGGGAAAAACGTCGCGCCGACGATCTCCAGATCAAGATCAAATGGATTTAATTAATTTAAATCCGTTGATATCGAATTATAAAAAGGGGAGAATTAGAAGATTCGATTCTCACCTTTAACCGCTGATCGAAAGTCCGCCGCGGAAGAAGAGGCGCCGTAGAAGAAGAAGGAGAAGGTCGCAGAAAAGTTTGTTGACGTCGCGGATCGTGCGTCGTCGAATTCCGGTTCCGGCGTTCTTCGCGTTCTTCGCGTTCTTCGCGGGGAGGGTGGATGTTTAGAGGATCTTGCACAACAGGAGGATCCTCCAAAATAGACAAGTTTGTCTATTGTATTATTTTGTCAACAAACGCAAAACGCGTAAGTAACGACCCATTAAATTCGTTGAATTAATTCAACGAATGAAACAGCCCATTTAATTCACGAAATAAACCGCCCAATTAAATGGTATGTTAAGAAATAAAGAAAACGCGTCGGTTGACTTTTCAGTTACTTTGACTGGTTTTCGCGGGTGCGTTACTTAGCGAAAGAAACGGCGGGGCTCGTGCGGGCCCTGCCTCACAAATATCCTACCAAGAGGGTAGGATATTTCCGGATAGCACCCTATCCGATTTAACTCAGTTCAAGTGGCTTCCAAGTGACTTCCATGCAGCTTAAGTGAAATAAAATAAAGTTGTCGCACAAATTTTATTTTATTTCTGTCTTAAAGCCCCAAAATTTAAAAACCACGTCTGAGCAAATGCAACTCCGGAAGAGGCGTTTCTATGCAAATACCGGCGCTGCGATTTCATCGGTGCCCTCAGAATTCGATTCCGGGCACCGGTTCAAAAGATAGAAAAACCCGCTCGTCCGTTCACTGAACGTACCCGAGCCAAACTTCAGAAATTGATTCCGGGCACACCGGGCCTCGGAATCAGGTGCCGTCTGAAGCTGCGCTCTTGTAAAATTCCAAAGAAAATTAAGAAAAAAATTTCCTTGAAATTTGCGGGTCTTTACATTACTCCCACCTCGGGGCTTTACGTCCCCGTAAAGATACATCAAAAACTAGGGGAACAAATGGGGGTACTGAGCACGCATCTGAGCCCCCCGCTCCCAAGTGCTCTCCTGGAGGTTCCCGTTCTGCCATCTGATGCGCACAAGAGGAATCGACCGCCCACGTAGGGGCCGCTCCTGTCGATCCTCGATCTCCACAGGGACCTCCGCAAAAGTCGCCCCATCGTCCACGTCCAGCTCCCCAAAGTCGATGATGTGCGTCGGGTCGTGCACGTATCTCCTCAGCTGAGACACGTGGAAGACGTCGTGCACCCGGTGCAACTGAGGTGGTAGAGCCAGGCGATAAGCCACCTCTTCTATCCTGCTGAGGACCTGGAAAGGCCCGATGAAGCGTGGAGACAACCTGCCGCCTCGGCCAAATCTCCGTAAACCACGTCGAGGTGAGACACGCAAAAAGACGTGGTCGCCATCCTCGAACTCTAGTGGCCTCCGCCTCCTGTCGGCATACGACTTCTGCCGGCTCTGAGCTGTCCTCATCCTCTCCTGGATGATCTGGACCTTCTCTGTCGTGGCTCGGACCATCTCTGGTCCCACGATTGCTGACTCCCCAGGGTCTGTCCAGCACAACGGTGATCTGCAGGGTCTGCCATACAACGCCTCGTATGGTGCCATCCCGATGGTGGAGTGGTAGCTGTTGTTGTACGCGAACTCCACCAAGGGAAGGTGGTCCTCCCAGCTGCGACCAAAGTCGAGAACACATGCACGGAGCATGTCCTCGAGTGTCTGTATGGTCCTCTCCGTCTGACCATCCGTCTGAGGGTGGAAGGCTATGCTCAGATGGAGCCGCGTCCCGAACGCCTCCTGCAACCCCTTCCAAAGCCGGGAAGTGAAACGAGCATCTCGATCGGAGACGATAGACGATGGCACACCGTGAAGCCGTACGATCTCCTGGATGTAAAGACGTCCCAATCTCTCCACTGAGCCCTGCTCTCTGATGGGTAAGAAGTGTGCCGACTTGGTGAGTCGGTCGACAATCACCCAAATGGAGTCGTGACCACTGGAAGTGCATGGAAGTCCAGTCACGAAGTCCATAGATATGCCATCCCACTTCCACTCCGGGACCTCCAAGGGCTGTACCAAGCCTGCTGGTACCTGATGCTCTGCCTTCACCTGCTGGCAGGTGAGGCATCGTGAAACGAACTCTGCCACAACTTTTTTCATGCCCGGCCACCAGTGCTGTCGTCTGAGATCCTGGTACATCTTCGCCACTCCGGGATGCACCGCCATGGGAGAAGTGTGAAACTCTCCCAGCACCTCCTCTCGTAAAGCGACTGGTACGAAGGTACGTCCTCTGAAAAGGATGTCGTGCTCTGCTCCAAGGGAGAAACCATCAGGCGCCTGACCTGAGGATATCAGTGCACGCCGGGTCTCACAGTCAGCGTCCCCACGCTGAGCCTCTCTGACCCGCTGTAGAAGTGGAGGAGAGACTGTGAGAGACTGAAGAAAGGCTGCTCCGTCTCTATCCACGAAGGATATCTGTAAGGAGGCTAGCTGCTCCGTCGCCTCCTCAAGTAGCTGAATGCCCGTCCTCCTGCTGAGGGCATCGGCTACCACGTTCCCCTTCCCAGGAGTATAGACTATCTCAAAGTCATAGTCCTGGAGGAAGTCAAGCCATCTCCGCTGTCTCAGGTTCAGGTCCTTCTGAGAGAAGATATACCTGAGACTTTGGTGGTCAGAAAAGACTGTGAAGCGCTCCCCCATCAGATAGTGCCACCAAGTCTTCAGAGCGAAGACCACTGCTGCTAACTCCAGGTCATGAGTGGCATAGTTCTGCTCATGCGGCCTCAACTGACGTGATCCGTAGGCGATCACGGCCCGCTCCTGCATCAGGACGCACCCGAGTCCAGTCCCTGACGCATCGCAGTAAACTACGTATCCAACTCCCTCCTCAGGCAACCTCAAGATAGGTGCGCTGGTCAACCTCTGCCTCAGCTCCTGGAAGCTCTGCTGACATCTGTCTGACCACACGAAGGGTTTCCCCTTCTTCGTCAACGCTGAGAGTGGTGCCACAACTCTGGAGAAGTCTGGCACGAATCTCCGATAGTATCCGGCTAGGCCCAAGAATCTCCGCACCTCCGTCACGCTCCGGGGTGGCTCCCAAGCTAGCACTGCCTCGATCTTCGCGGGATCCACTGCAACTCCCGCCTCAGAGATGACGTGCCCCAAGAAGTGGACCTCACGTAACCAGAACTGGCACTTTGAGAGCTTGCCATAAAGCTGGTGCTCTCGGTGTGTGTCTAGCACAACTCGCAGGTGGTAGGCATGCTCCTCCTCAGTCGTCGAGTATACCAAAATGTCGTCAATGAAGACCACGACAAATCGGTCGAGGTATGGCTGGAAGATCCTGTTCATGAGGCTCATGAACACTGCTGGAGCATTGGTTACGCCGAACAGCATAACCAAGAACTCATAATGGCCATACCGACACCTGAAGGTCGTCTTCTTCACATCCTCGTCTCGAACTCTGAGCTGATGATAGCCTGACCGGAGGTCTATCTTCGAGAACCACCGCGCTCCCTTGAGCTGATCGAAGAGGTCATCAATCCGTGGCAGCGGATACTTGTTCCTCACTGTCACCTGGTTCAGGCGACGATAGTCGACACACAGTCGCAAGCTCCCGTCCGCCTTCTTGGCGAACAAAATCGGGGAAGCCCAGGGTGAAACACTGGGTCGGATAAACCCCTTGCTCTGCAAGTCCTCCAACTGTACCCGCAGCTCCCGAAGCTCGGCGGGGGCCATCCGATATGCTGGAGTAGATATCGGGGCTGTCCCGGGGTACAAGTCGATTTAAAAGTCTACCTCTCTACGAGGAGGTAGCCCTGGAACGTCGTCGGGAATGACGTCCACGTACTGGTCCACCACTGCAGGAAAAGCTGGACTCCGCACGTCCACTGCTCCTAGGATGAGGCTAGCCAACTGATGAGAGATGGGCTGCACTCTCCTCCGCGGAAGTCCATCCTGTGCTGCAAAGGTTCCCTTCTCGCCGGTGAAGGTAAACCTGCTCCCGTCGGTGCGAACACATCGCACCTTGCGCCTAAAACAGTCGATCTGGGCATGAACCGTGGATAGCCAATCCATGCCCAAGATGACGTCGTAAGGCCTCGACGCCGCTACAAGGAGATCCCAGCCGAAGCTCTCGCCTCCTAGAGTATGCTCACACTGCCGGCACCAGTGCGTAATCGTCGAGTCTGCTCCCGTAGGAGTCTCTAGCCGTAAGGATCGAGCCAACGGCTCAATCGGAATCTCCGAGCTCCGAACAAGGGAAGAGGCTATGAAAGAGTGACTCGCTCCTGTGTCTATAAGTACTGCAGCAAGGGTGGAATAGACACAGATCGTACCTCGAATCATCTCGGGAATGTCGGGGTCGTAGGCCTCCACTGCCTGGAGCTGGGCCTGCCCCTGCCTGCCAGCTCCCTGTGGTCGAGGTGGCCCTCCTGGTGGTGGTGGGGGTAGAGCCTGGAAGCGTCGCCCACCACCCGCTGCTCGGCCAGCTCCTTTTCCTCGTCCGCCTCCTCCCTGCGGACTGCCACGGTCGACCCTCTGCCTCTGCCTGGGTGGCCCCTCCACCGACTGCTGCTCCTCTGATCGGCGAGTCGGGCAGTCACGAGCCATGTGACTCTGCCCGATGCAGGAGTAGCACAGTCTGCCTCTCGGAAGGCTGGCACTCCGCTGTGTGCCCCGCACTGCTGAGCCGGTGTCCTGAGGCCGTCTGCGTGGGGGTCTAGTCTGCCTGGACCCGAGAGTCATCCGTCGGCTACCTACTGCCGAAGACTCAGCTACCTGCCGCCCTGCGCTAGGTCTCGCCGCTGATGAAGGCTCTGCAAGGAAGCTCTCGATCAGGAGGGCTCGCTCCAGCACTCCCGCCTGGGTCGGAATGCTGAGGGAGATCAGCGACGCCCGAATCTCCTGTCGCAAGCCCTGCTTGAAGGTCCGGGCCCGGAAGAAGGGGTCCCGTACCATGTCGGTCGAGTAGCGAGATAGGTCAGTGAACCTCGCCGCGTACTGAGCGACCGTTATGCTGCCCTGGCGCAGCTGGAGAAGCTCCTGGATGCGCACCGCTCGGAGGGTGGCCGGGACGAACTCAGAGCGGAAGAGGCTCTCGAAGTCCGTCCAGAGCAAGGATGCCTCATCGTGAACCTGGAGCATCAAGCTCCACCATCGTCCTGCCGCCGCCTGCAGGAGGCTCGCCGCGAGAATCACCATGAGATCCGCTGGTGTCCTCACTAGCCAAAAGATCCGTACCACCGCCTCTAGCCAGTCCTCGGCGGCCTGGGGGTCCGCCTCACCGCGAAACCTGGGCGGTCACTGGCTCTGAAACTCATGCAGTGCCCTGAGGCGACGTGCATCGTCGGCGTCTGGTACTAGCAGCATCGGTGGCTCGGCGGGTAAAGCTACCGCCAGTGCCACTACTGGCAAAGGGCCCTGCACTGAGGCCTCGTCGCTCGGTGGGCTGCCGTCGCGCCCTACACTCGGAACCCTAGCTGGCTGTCGTCGCGGGGCCATCCTGAAAAGGAGAACAAGAGCACCACAGTCAGAACAGTATACCTGGTGAGCTGGCACAAGTAATCACAAGGAAAACCTGAGACTTTCATAAAGCAGATCAGTATACCCGGTGAGCTGACACAAGTAATCCCGAAGAAGACTTGAAACACACACGCAATCAATGTTTTCATGCATTAAGTCGGAAATCAATAGTCAGGGTCCTGGTGTACGGATACATCGGCCGCCGCACCAACACTGGGCTCCCTGAACTGATAACCACACTCAATACACTAAACACTATTGCTTCATATAGAAAGAAAAGACGATCAGAGTCTGCGGTAGAACCGACCACCTCTGATACCAATTTGTCACGACCCGACCTCGGGGCCCGTGTCGTGACTACCACAAGCCCGCCTTCCATAGGCCAGGGGCTGGCGACTAGCACCAAGGCGTAAAATCCCGGTAAACAGGGAAGGCATTGCCTTTATAAGTAACAACCACCACAGAGTCAGCAAGCGGAAAGTAACTACAAGTGCAGAAAAGTAAAGGGGGCCGGAATACAAGCCCAACTGAAAGTACAACTGAAAAAGTAAAGAACCGCAACTGAAGAGAAGACGGCGGCCTCGTGTTGTCCACTGGCAATCCCACCTGAAGGGTGGGTACAGATAGCCTCCAGGCTCCTCGGGTCCCACGTCCGCTCCGAGCACGTCCCACCCAGTGGTCCACCTCCAGGTACCGTCCTGCTCCTCACCCCAACCGAGATCAGCGTTGTCCGTCGTCTGCATCCAACACAACAAGGTGCAGGCATAGCCCGTGCAGGGGTGAGTATAAGCTACTCAGTAAGGACCCCGAGACCCCCGAAGGTCCCCCGAAATCCACAAAGGATATAGCACAAAAGAAAGATGCAATCACGAAGTAACATCTGACTCGACTTAGGTATATGCCCATACATATACCTAAGTCCCCAATTCTAGCTCTGCTCACGAGCTCAAGAATAACTCAATCCACGCAGGAAAGCAAGACTCAAATCCACAAGGAGAGTAAACAGTAAATCCACAAAGGATAGTTCAACACAAACCACAAAGGAGAGTAACATAAGATTCAGCTCAACAAGGTATACTTTTTCAGATGACGTCAAAGATGATCACTGATCCATCTAAGTTGTCGGACCCACGAAGGATCGATAGGTACTAACCCTCGCAAAAGACCCACACAGGATCGGGCTCACACAGAACCTGTAGGCAGTGGCTCACACAGAACCGGTAGTAAGGACCCACATAGGATCGGGCTCACACAGAACCTGTAGCACTGATCCACGTAGGATCGCTGAGTGCAGTAGTCGACGCAGTCCACTAAGGATCTCTGCACAGTCGTCGCCGCAGTCCACGAAGGATCTCTGCTCTGTCGTCGAAGTCACAGCCAGCGCTAGGGTTCCCGCACACAGCGAGCTCGTTTAGGAGGGTCCGCTCCACGAGCCGAGAGGCTGATACATAAACTGACACGTAGTCCGAAGTTGATGTATCCAAAAGTTCCGTATCGACAACAGGATCTCAACGCAACAGAAGGCGCGTCAATCGGACGCCCGGTCTGAGAGTTATTGGCATTTTCGTCCCAGGGGCCCGGTTGGTTTTTAGGGAAAAACCAACCCGACCGTACTCTGCCTATATCCGATCCTCGGGCGGAGTATGCCAAAAGTCCCGTCTCACTTAGAGGAAACTACCACAGCTGACGGTACGTCGATCGGACGTCCGTAGCTCAAGTTATGAGCGTTTCCGCTCCGAGGGCCCGGTTGGTTTCGTGTACGAACCAACCCGGCCGAACCCAAAGTCATCTGAAACCTTGAGTATAATATACCGAAATGACCGAATCGATCCAAAGATCGTGTAGCCGCTGACGGTTCGTCAATCGTAGGTCTCAGGCCCAAGATATGGGCAAAAGACCGAAGAAGGCCCGAAAACGGGGGTTCTGGGCCGGGGGCGACCCGGCCCGAACCACCCCTGGGTCGGCCGAACCGGGTCGACCAGAACCGGGTCGGTCCGACCCGGCCCGACCCGGCGAGGCCGGGTCCGGTCCGGCCTGGGCGCGGCCTGGCCGAAGAAACCGCCGCGGGTTTGACCCGCGGCTTGGAGGAACGCGGCCCGCGCGGGCCGCGTGCTGGGTGGCCGGACCGCGGACGCGGTCCGGCGGTTCGCCGCCGCCGCGGCTCGGCCGCGGCGGAGTTTCCGGCGGCGCGCCGGGCGCCGCCGGCGACACGCGCCGCCGCCGCCTTCCGCGGGCCGCCGGAGTTGCTCCGGTGGCCCGTTTTGCCTCCCGTCTGCGCCATTGCTCCTCCCGGGGGCCGATCTTCACTGCGGGATCAACGGATCTCCCTTTCCGCACGGTTCGTCGTCGTCCGCCAAATCCGCACAACAAAAGATCGGCGGAGGGTTGCCAGGTCTTGTTCGTTAGATCCGCACCCTCCGCGTTAGTCATAAACAACGGGAGGAAAAGAAAATAATCAACAACAATTTTAATTAAATTAAAATTGTTCGGAGATCAGGTTCTATATTTTAAAAGAATAAACACGGGGAAATAAAATATTCCAACATCCCTTACCTTGACGTCGTCGGACGTGAGGTCGTCGCGGAAGGAGGGGATCGTCGCGTCGTTGCGGAGGAGACGTTCGTCGCACCGCGGGAAAAACGTCGCGCCGACGATCTCCGGATCAAGATCAAATGGATTTAATTAATTTAAATCCGTTGATATCGAATTATAAAAAGGGGAGAATTAGAAGATTCGATTCTCACCTTTAACCGCTGATCGAAAGTCCGCCGCGGAAGAAGAGGCACCGTAGAAGAAGAAGGAGAAGGTCACGGAAAAGTTTGTTGACGTCGCGGATCGTGCGTCGTCGAATTCCGGTTCCGGCGTTCTTCGCGTTCTTCGCGTTCTTCGTGGGGACGGTGGAGGTTTAGAGGATCTCGCACAACAGGAGGATCCTCCAAAATAGACAAGTTTGTCTATTTTATTATTTTTCCAACAAACGCAAAACGCGTAAGTAACGACCCATTAAATTCGTTGAATTAATTCAACGAATGAAACAGCCCATTTAATTCACGAAATAAACCGCCCAATTAAATGGTCAGTTAAGAAATAAAGAAAACACGTCGGTTGAATTTTCAGTTACTTTGACGGGTTTTCGCGGGTGCGTTACTTAGCGAAAGAAACGGCGGGGCTCGTGCGGGCCCTGCCTCACAAATATCCTACCAAGAGGGTAGGATATTTCCGGATAGCACCCTATCCGCTTTAACTCAGTTCAAGTGGCTTCCAAGTGACTTCCAAGCAGCTTAAGTGAAATAAAATAAAGTTGTCGCACAAATTTTATTTTATTTCTGTCTTAAAGCCCCAAAATTTAAAAACCACGTCTGAGCAAACGCAACTCTGGAAGAGGCGTTTCTAAGCAAATACCGGCACTGCGATTTATCGGTGCCCTCAGAATTCGATTCCGGGCACCGGTTCAAAAGATAGAAAAACCCGCTCGTCCGTTCACTGAACGTACCCGAGCCAAACTTCGGAAATTGATTCCGGGCACACCGGGCCTCGGAATCAGGTGCCGTCTGAAGCTGCGCTCTTGTAAAATTCCAAAGAAAATTAATAAAAAAATTTCCTTGAAATTTGCGGGTCTTTACAATCTCATACCCCATGTTCATCACCATATCATTGAAATACATTTCAAAAAACTATTTTAGAATAATTAAACACCCAGATCCAAATATGTATTCCCCATTCTCAAAATTAATCAATAAAGAAATCATAATTTAGGTTTCCATAAAAAATTCTGACACAAAATTTCTTAGGCTGTTACACCACCTAAAAAAAGTCATAACGGTTATCAAATGGGATTTCTATAGTTTTTCAATGTCAGTGCTCAATATTCCTGTCCTAGAGGTGCATCAAATTATCAAAAGAAATCCTATTAACTAATTTTGTGATCTCATCTATTTTATCATCTATATCACATCCTAGAAACCAAAACTACTTTTAAGGACACTATAAATCCACTAGTTATATAATCTTAGTATGGATGAAATGATTAAAGTGGATACACAATAATGTTTTTTAATTTTATTTATATGATCATGGAAGATCAATTAGTACCTTTTATCATATGTGGTATAATTATTTTTTATTCTAACCTTATGAAATCATTTTTTGATACATGTGAATCCCAATATTTTATTTCTTCTACTACTATGGATCATATGGGTGTTAATTATTAAACGATTAGTTCAATTTTTAAACATCAAACAAATTTTTTAAAATTAAATTACCAATAGTTTTGGTGTACATCAATATTAAAAAAATCAATGGGGCTCTATCAGTTATAGACTTCATTTTTATTTAGAGGGATATCTATGACTATATTTTTCGAATGGATTGGTTAGCAACATTCATTTCCAGTGTTGATTTCGATTATATAAGGGTACGTTTAAATATTTTAATTGTTTTTACTATCTCTTTAGAGGGTATTTTGATGTGAATTTATGCAGAAAGGCACATTCATACCAATGGATAGGGATATCCCTTATATGTTTGTTCCAGTGACATTGGAATTTATTGATAGGATTAGACATAAGTGTTTTCGAACTATTTTATTCCAATTTGTAAATGTATTTACTTAATGTTTATCTAAAATTAAACTAAAATAATAATAGAAATTTATGAATTTTCAAATACCAGTGCCTATTATTATTTCACTTCCATAATATAGAATGGATCCAATATATTTGAGTGGATTGAATTTCAAGATGTCAGAATTTCAAACAATGGGTTCATATCATGAATCACATCCTAGTGGGAATGACATATTCATTTTTTAGTGTAACTAGATAGAACTCCAAGGAATTTTTTAGATTCTCATATGCTCAACCAATTTATGGTAATGAATGAATACCCTCTTTTATAATTAGATGATCTATTTTATCTAATTAATAGAGAATTGTGGTTTTCTTAAAATTACATAAAATCAGGTTATCAAAAATTATGAATTTTTAATGAGGATATTGTGAATATATATTTATATATATATTAAGGACACTATGAATATTTCATTATTAACATCGGTCATTTGAATTAACTTTTGTTGTTTGTGGAATTGATGAATTATATTATTGAGAAATAGTTGGATTTCTTTTTTGAGGTTATTGTTTATTATTTTATGCAATATTCTAAGACTAAGTATGATAATGAATCAAAATTTTATATAATTGTTTTATCTTGTGGGAATAATTCATTTATTATAAGCCTTAAATGTGTGACTTATATATCCTTGAGCTACATTTCATAGAGAATTCCATATCCAACATTAGAGATTCTATAGATCATAATAGATAGAGGCTTTTATATCTTAGAAACCAAAAGATAATGTTTTTGAGATAAAAATTTTCATTATCAAAAATTAATATTGAATATTATTTGTTTATGATCTTTCATAACATTCCTCATTCATTAACACTTTTAAAATGAGTTTTATTCAATTCTAATAATTTGATGAGTGGAAGAAATAAATTTAAGAGATTAATTTTTAGATAACATGGGAAATTACCATAATATTCCTATATTTAGGATAAGGTTTTATTTTCTATTTGGATGCATCGTGAACTAATTTGTGTTTAGTTATCATATTGGTTTATAATATTGTAGCATAAAGCTCAAAAAATTTACAAGGTCATGACAAAAAATAAGCAATAAATTATTTATAGTTGGATGATGTAGTTCATTACATAAATATGTGGAATAAATAAACATTTTGAGGGAAATTTTTGGAATTTAAAATCATAAAATCCTGGAATACGTGTTCTAATTGAGTGATTTGAATCTCAAGAAACATATATTGGTGGAATATGTATAGATTTTGGAATTTTACTTAATGTATTCAACATGTAATGAAAATTTAGTGGAAGATACATTGTGTAGGAATCTATATATATAATTGGATAATGAGGATTTATATTAGTGTTAGTTAACATCAATTATATCCAATATGATTCTATAATATACAGATAAAAGAGATATTGTACTTTTCATACCGCTTTCTCTTATCCCAAATTTTACTGAGAATGTTATAAATTCTTTGAAATAAAATCCTTTGTGATTAACCATCGGGTTAATACTCAATGGTGGGGATACTATTAAGGGATTCAGATAGATTCATGTTCAATTTTTCATTTTAGAGAGCATATATTGGTTTCTCATGGCTATCAGGAACATCTTATTTTGGCTTACCACAATTTCAGATATGATGTTCATCCATGAATCCAAAATATGTATAAGGAATAAAGATAATAGTTTTGTGTCTTTGAATTAAAAATAATTTTGAGTAGTTTTTATCAAGATGCCTCACCTATTATCAAATCAAGGAAGATCGCCAATGGCTACCAGGTATACATCTATATTTATCGATTCCCATATGGAACTAGGATGATAAATATGTGGATATTTCTACATGTATATACTAATGATTTTATATGTTTGATTATGTATAATCCCATAAATTCATTTTAGATAATCTATATTCATGAATATAGTATTGTGCAATACATGAAAAATCACTACATTTGAGAAATTGTAATGATTCCCAATATTTTAGTTTCGATATTATTGGTCTAGGACCCCTTGTTTACATCCCAATTTTGGAAATCCATGAAAAAATACCTTGTAAATAAATTTACTATTACCAAATTTTATCATTCTCAAATTGATATAAAATACCAAATGAGTATCCATATATTGAATGATATCCATTGAGATTTTTCTATTGAATTTGAAGGATAATGGGGTTAGTATATAGTGTTGGTAGTTTTATCATATAGTAACATTTATCCAGGCATGCAACATCAAGTTACAATAAATACATTGTATGCCAGTCATTTTCATTCCACACTTTTACAGTGGAAACGGGTGAGACATTACTAATAATTGAAAACATATTACTGTAAATAATGAAGAAATTTTAGATAATCTGGACTAGGATAGAGATGACTCCGAGTTTTCAGAAACTGTACGTGTCTGAACATTGGAAAATATTATAATTTGATGTTTCCCGTCCTGTTTTCTTGACAAACCATATGATGTAGTAAAATAATTATTTTATTAAGTAACATTGTCTACATGGTATTTTCGTCCTTTAAGACAGTTGAAATAGTTCGTGATGTGGCCTATCAATTATATTTATTATCTTGGATTATTTTTTTTAAAATGTTTTCCATGTATCGTAATTTAATAATTACCAACCTAATCCTAACCAAGTTATTCATTGTTATAATGGAAACAATTATATGTATTATATGTTGATTCATGCGTGGATATTTGGTGGGGATTCGAAATGGAATCTATTGTGTGGGAATAGAATCAATTAAGTATATGTTTCATGCATCATGATTAGATTTAGGATGATATGCGGGAGCATGAAAAAATGCATGAATTTTGGGTGGAATACATTAAAATAAACTCTATTCAACATTTTTTATTAGAATTGAATAACCTAAATTGGGTATAATTTAACTCCACTAGTATGTAGTATATTTCCTTCATTGTTATGAATTTTAAGAATATGTAATATTCGCGTTATGTTTTAGGACATTCTAGAATGTTTTTTTAGTGTTTAGAGATGGTTTTGGAGGTTCATGGAATCAACATATTTAGTAGAAACTATACCCAATAACCTGGAAACCATGCATGTGAGGATGGGAGTCAATTTGAAATATTATATATAGTGAAAAGATTGGATAAAAAATATATTTTTTAAGGTAAACCATGGTAGGTGATACATTAATAATAGCATAGTTGGCATATATTTCATCTAATTATGTGAGTTAATCATGTGAGGAGTTTTACATCAGATAATAGTAGTGAACGGTTGGTGAAATATTTAAAAAAAATGGTTTAAAATATAATGTTAACTATCAAAGGGATAGTAGAATGTGCATTGTCAGGACATGGATTGTTAAACCATGTGGCCTATCTGTAAAAAGTCTAACTATAGATCCTAATAATTTATTTTTTTCATATTTTAAACTCCGAAACTCCATTTATCCATTATTATTTTAGGGTCTCTAACTCTTATTTTTCTCCAAGAAATAAATGGTAATCCCCTTTGATATAGATTAATATTTTAGAAAATAAATGTGTGTTATGCATTTAGATTCATTGTTATGTCATCTCCTCTTATCTATATATGGATCATCTTATTTTATACCATCCACTTCATTATATGTAATCATACAAGGATTTATCTATGTTCGTTTTTATAGGATGTGATGAGATCTTATTGAATAATTTTAGAAGAAGATTATCCAAGTTCAGATATAGAAGTTATATGTATTATTTTAGTTTTCCAAACCATTAAAAGGTATTTTGTTTCATTCTCATCTCAACTATCTTGATCCCGAAGGCATATATTTAATTATTGGATTCCATTGGCTTTTATAACAAAACATAGTTTGATGTCATCAAGAAAAACTCTTCCTCTTATATTGTATGGTGTTTATGAATGTTTAATTCTTTTATGGTGTGTATAATAACTCACTTGCCTAATATACCTATTTAACTTTTTTTTTTGAAATTTGATGCCTTTTTTAAAAACCAACCATGTGAGAAATTATTAAAGAATGATTACAAAATTATTTAAATTTTTTGATTCAGGTAAAATATAACTAAAATTATTTCAATGGAATAGTTTTTATATGAAATTAACTAGTTGAAATTGGAATATTAAGGATGGAATGTGTTAAATTTTGTTATGTTATAGTCCTATGTACCCTGGTCAACATATGATAGATTACCGTTATGGAGAACCAGAATCAATGGTACCACCAAGGATGATAGTATTCATGTATTTTGGGGAACATGAGAATGGTTTTATCAAATATCAATGAAGGGAAATAATAATTATTAATTTTTCCAATATGTATTTCACATATATACTTTGTAAACTATTTAAATATTTACCATTTGTTTTATATAAATCATTTTTACTCATTATTGTCATAGTTTCTTGGGTCAGCAAGTCTCTGGAAAAACCCACTTGAGATTATACCCACACTTGGATTGGAAATGTTGTCAAATAGTTATATTTCATATACATAGATATATTAACGGTACATTTATATTATTTATCTAGTGGGGAATCCTGAAAACATGGGCATGGAATCAGGTGTTACAGTATGGATCTATTTTGGGTGGTTTCAGGATCATGTCACATTAATATCATGGAATCATGTTGTCCTTTTGTTTTGTGAGTTATTTATCCTTATACTATTGTCACTTTGATATTATTATTCAATTGGTTTACAACCTGGGGATTTATTATTTATACTCAATCATTATACAACATTATTATATGTAAATGTCTTATGTCTCCTAGTTTATTTAACATCAAATGGAAAATCATCCCAAAAATTTCATCTTTTGTTCATGGAATTTATTACATTAATTATTTTCATGGAAATGTCACTAGTGGTTTGTGTCACTCCACCACTTATCAAGATAATTATTTAGGATGGGATATCATAGATGACCTAAGATTAACATACTTAAATTTCACATTATTTCAAAAATAAAATAAACTACTCATATCATTATTAATTTAATAATCTATAAATAAAAAGGAATAGATCATTTGGATACTTACTACATAGGAAACATATTATACATTATTACTTCAAAATAATCCACAAATAATCTCCACATAAGACATATATATATATATATAAACATATAATTCCCATAGAAAAGGAATACAAAATAAAGGGTGGGATTAAATGCTCAATAATGGAAACATATCAATGAGACATAATGGGTTAGATCATAAACATGTGAGAAATTCTAAATATTGGTTAAATACCTAATTAAAATGATAATTAAATTATAAGTGTTATCTCTGAGGCATTTTGTAAGGGAATATGAAATAAAATTATCAAATATATACTATATAATAACTGTGGTAGGAAAAAGGACAATACTGATGATTAATTTTTCAAAACATAATAATATGGAAAAGTAATTTCATGTACAAATGAAATTTAATGTCAATTAAAATAATACAATATAATAGGAATGTGGATAACATAGAAAAAACACTACATGATTAAAAAACATAGCGGTGGAGACATCAATACCTCATTCCAACAACATAGTGGTGTGGGAACCAATATGTGATTCCCTTTACATATTGTAACATATTTCACTACCTGAGGCACATAATTGAATGAAAATCAGAACACATTTACAATTATTTTCTATTAGATATATATTCATAACAAATTAAATAAAGGTAAATATGGTACCCCCACATTATTTAATTATAGATCATAAATATGTGTGATTCATTAAATAAATTATATCCCTCTTGGAATGATATTGAATGAGGGTAAATAATGATTTTGACGCTTGCCTCCATTTGGCCGTTAGTTGGAGAAAACCATTGTGTGTCTATCATACACTTTAATGTTTTACATTTATAAATGAAACATAATATAAATACACCCATCAACCCTATCTTACAAAAGTGTAAAAATATTTCCTAATACATTTTGGTAATGTCATACAAAATAAAAAACTGGAAAATAATTACAAGTACTCATGGAAAATTGCTTGACAATGACATATTGGTCATAATGGCACCAACAAAACACAATGAACTTGTTCTATACAACCTAATCACACACTATATCCTACTTTATTGAAAAATAGATATATATACATCTGGTGAAACTAAAATTTACACTCAATGGGGTCCTCCCTAATTCCAATTTTTTATTTAGATAAAGCAGTTAGAATAAATTATTGTAAATAAAAAGTGATTATAAATCATCAATTAAAATGATATGATATGTTCCAAACCACACTAAGGCTCTGTCAATTATTAAAAAAATAAAATAATTATATAATTATAATAATATATAATGAAAGTTACACAAAAACTACTTTCCAACTATTTTTACATTCTTCCAAAACACCTCGTGATCCATATCTCTCTGAAAGCATGCAAACTAAATTCCCTCTGACTATTGTATCAATTAATAGAAAATGTTCATAAAATAATCTCATAGACATGTAACATGGAAAAAATTCATCATATCATCACATAATCCTATATCATATCTCCAAACAGTAACACTATAGTTTTGAAGAGACACCACAAACCGTATTTCTTATATTATACCTCAAGACAATATAGAACATACACAACATACCAATAATCATAATTAGGATACTATATCTAGAGATAATTGAGTTTTAAATTATCAAATTCAATTATAATCCTCTAAAAACATTTATGGGAATGGTAGACACTATTAATACTAGTACAGAATACTACTAGTAGAAGATAGCATGGAAAAAGGGGGTATCCGACAATTTGTTCATTACTGAATATGATATATAGGAAAACACCGTTACAGATTTCACTACGTGTTAGTCACCCTACCAATAAAGATGGGGTAGAATATGAAATAAATATATATATATACAAAAATATCATCGAAAAACTATACTAGTTAACCTTGGGTTTTTCTCAACTAAAGATATTGTCTCTCAAACACCCAACAACCACCGCTATATAGAGGGTATCATATAAGCACACTAGAATTGAAGATATATTTAATTTATATCTTTCTATATAACATTTATAATTCAATTAATTATTTATATTAAAATTTATAATTTCTATATAATTATTTTAATCTAATAAACAATTGATTCCAATTCCATGGGATATAATCTAACCAATCATGTTGTTTCTCAAAATTTTATACATTTAAATTCCCAAAAGTAATCAACCCCGTGGTTGAAAATGTTACTATTAATTATGAATATATAATTATAGCCACTCTTTGAATCACCAAAATCAACCAAATAATATAGGAATAAACCATGGATAACCATGTACATCATGTGATATGGAAATGAATACATATATAAGACAATAGGCTATGAAGAGATTAAAGTATACTTATTGTCAATAATGTATGTTAAATTTTAGTATAAAAATGTTGAAGAACAACATCAATATATGAAAATATAAAATTTTATAATAAATTATTTTCAAGAAGCATAAATATTAATTAATTATATTTTATAGATAAATATTCATTATAGGTGTATTATTTAATTTTGAGTTTAAAAAAGTAAATAGTTTTACATATACTAAATCTGCTAACATATATTACATTATTTTGTTAAAAATATTATTTTCCAAGTCAATGGATTTTAATTTTAATAAATCATGTTATTTATTTAAATAAAAATATTATAATTTCATAACGATGAAATTTTATAATTTTTATGAAAATTTTGAGCTTCCAGTGAATAGGGAAAATTAATTTTTTTTAAATACCTCTATATCAATTCAACATAAAAATTAATTTCAAATTATCATTTTCTTTTATGGAAAAATATTCATCATTTGATTATAAATAAGGTAAATAATTACATTGTGATCATAATTATACCTAATTTTGGTTTATGTTCATTTTTTTCTTTAAATATGACTTTCTCTAAAAAATATGTTTCCTTGCTTTTTGAATTTTATTCAAAAAATAATATCTTAATATTATTGAAATTTAATAATTATTATTTTTTTATATATTTGGAACGTAGAGTTCTATAATTTTTATAGAGGATCCATTAACATTTTTCATATTGAATAGTGACTATATTTAATAGTTTTCACATCACTATGTGTAAATCTTGTAATTATGGTTTTCAAATAATATGATAAGGACTAAAAATAGCCCTATATAATGAAATTATAGTATTTTGGATTAGTGGGTCTTGTAACGCCCTGACCCCAGTTACCCAGAGTTGGTATTTATTTTAATACATTAGCATGATTACAAGGAATAAAGTCTTGATAGACCGATCAGTTTAGCAGTTTTGAAAAGTAGATTGGATACATGAACTTTACATTGCAAATTATAAAATAAAACAAAATATAAATTATCCTATAAGAAAGTCTTTAATCCCCCACTTTAACCCTTCTTATCAGTAATAATACATTTTTTGCAATCCTGGGAAAATAATACAAAATAATGGGGTGAGCTTAATTGCTCAATAAGGATAACAATATAGCAGAAACAATAATAAATAAGCATAAACATTTAAGGCAATGTATAAGTCTAAAAAATAATATTCTTAAACATAAACTTCTACATAATATGTCCAATATATATCAAATAATTCCATTTAATTATTCACATGGATATTCTACAAATTTAATAATCATATGAAATATCAATATTGAATTTCATAATGATGGAATGCATAATGCCAGACTTTATAACCACATAGACAGGGCCGTGTGCCAAGACTACAAATTAGATTTCGTTTAGAACTTCTTCCATGACACTAGTTTGTCTCATGGGACATACCGATGCATCGAGGAGCTATAGCGAGCTCCACCTGTCAAATAATAATTTCTATTCATTCCTCATATGAAAATATATAAACATAACATGAACATTCTTTTTAAAACAAGATTATTAAATGTCATTAGTTTATTCATAAACCATTAATGGTAAAAAATAACACAACTATAGTAAAAAATATTACGAAAACCTTCAATACAATATGAAATATTTGTATCATAATTAATCAACTTCAAACAATTTTAAAATCCATCAAAGGATGTTGACATAAATTAAAATGATTTGTAAATCTCATTGAGAGAAATATTTGGTTTTTCAGAAAACATTTAAAACTCACACAATTTAGAAAGGAATATATTTAAATAAATTTTTTAATCAAAGTGTCCCATACCACATTGATTATTTTTAAATAATTTAACATTTTAAAAACATTAATGTCCATATAAATAAATACTCAAAAACCATTTTGAAAACATGGACATTAATGAGAATGATTTAGAAGAATAAATATCTAAACCATATAAAATAATGATCTAGTTAAATAATATCTTCCATAAAACATTAAAATATTCCATTTAAAAATATTTTTATGAAACACGTATGTGGATGGTAAATAGGTCCATATAGATACTTATGTATTATCAACATCAGATAAGTAATGAGATTGTAGAATTATCGCTTACCTTGCACTTTCCTTTGGTCGAGGGTACGATTAACCACCTGTATAATGACCATAGTATGTTATTAAATTATACCAGAACCATATTTATATTTATTATAACATACATGATTCTTTTATGACTTTATAATTCCCATTTAATAATGGTTTCCATGTTAAATTAACATTTTAGGTAATAATCGCTTTCTTTATTAAACGTGTTTTAACTTGTATCATTCTGATCATGATTTAAATATTTCCAGAATATAATCCTGATTTATATATCATATATATTTATAATAAAAATATTTATAATATATATATATATATATCAAATGCAAGGCACCGTTTATGGATATGGTAGGCCGTACGTATTCATAAACGTTGTTTCTATTTTCCTATCATATTGAGCATAAGTAAGTGAATAAATATATTAAAGTACATACATACATACATACACACATATATATATATATATCTACAGTTGAATTATTATGTCATATATTACATACTTATTAAAAATATATATTTTTATAATCATCATTAAATGGTGATCGTGGGAATGAACCTCATCGCATTGTGGAGACAATAATCTGTACGTACACACGAGTGACAATATCGTTATATTGATAGTGAGATCATATGTAATTATATGGTATATCATATATACAGAATCATTAAAATGTTATATTTATTATTTATATCATTTATAATCATTATTATAACCATCAAAATAACGAAGTGTTTGAATAACCAACTATACCACGGCGTAGAGATGGTAAGTCGTACGTATGCACTTATGGAGACTTTTTCATTTATATGATGGATAGAATAAAAAATATGGTTTTACCATATTTATAATAACATCACAGTATGTAGGAGGTACTGGAGTTATTGTTATGGTATAGAAACAACAAATAAAGAGGAATTGGAAGAAGAAAATAACTTCAAAGATGTTATGAAAAATTTAACTCTTTTTCGGGTTTTCTATTTGATTTGATCGAATGGGCTCCATAAGTTGACTTTATGAACAAATTAAGTCCTCTAGGATAAAGGGGGAATATTTGGGAGGATATTTAGGCAAGGTTTTCCCGAACCATATGGCTTTGGAGGTGTAAAATAAAGAGAAGGTAAAGTGCCCTTTTATAAAATAGGCGAGGGTCGCTTTATGGAAAGCCTGAAATAGTATTTTATAATAATATCATTTTCGGATTATAATGTCTCCAAAATGAATTATTTAGAGGATAATGTGGGAAAGGGTCTAAAACCTCTCATCCAATAGTTTTTAAACTGGTTTATGTCATCATACTAACCATATCCTTTTTATTAAACTATTAGTTAAATAGTTCGACATTTACCATGTCTCTTAGTATTCTTATATTATATGGTTAAAAACATACTTTGAAAATCCAAGATAACCCTATGTGGTTAATTGTAAAAATATGTAACCTAATCTATGTCTTTTTTCCGATCCTTATATTTTTATGAATATTATTTCAATTAATAATATAGTATTTTTCTAAAAAACTCAATTATGTCAAATTTGAAACTATTTAGTATTTGATTTTTTTTGAAAGACATTAAAACATTATCACTTCATATAAAATTTATTTAACCAACTATAACATGTCATATTAATCTTTATAATTAGTGGAATTCATCAGAAGACTCAATTTACATTGATTTGGATATTTATAATATCAATTATTTTAATATTTCATTAATAAGGTAATTACTGAATAATCATTGTGTCACTAATAAATTATATTATCAAATGTCTAAAAATAATATATAAAATACCATTATGTAGGAAATATTTTTTATCTTTATAATTAATATTTATAGTCGAATTAATATTTTGTGTAACCCTATATTAAAAATGGTTTAGTTATTAAACGTTGAATTTAACTTTTTAACTCTTCTTTAAATAAAACAATATTAAATATCTTAATCTAATCCATTTGGACCTAAGAGAATTTTATTTTATTCCTAAAGTTGTTTTTCTTCAAATTATACTTATCCATTAGAGTTATTAAATATGTTAATGTAATTATTATATCATTTTTACCCTTAATTGCCCTATTTACTTTTAACTATAGGAAATAAAAGCCTACAATTACTATTCACCAATCAATTATTTTAATCTTATTGAACCAAATTTCACATACTAATACTAACCTTTTCTCTCTAATTTTTGAATTTAAACTCACGAAAGTGGTGAAATTATGATTTATGCAAATTTGCAAACCCTCCTAGGAGGTTGGTAAAAGAGGATAAAAAGATAAATAAAATATAATACATTTAATTTTTTTATAAAATGACTCCAATGAATTACATTGAAAAAATATAGGTATTATATATCTATTTTGACTTAAAATAATTTTAAATATAATAAATATTTATTTTATTTTAAGGCCGATTTTAAATAAGTAAGCACTGTTTTTCAGTATTCATCAAAAATTGAATGTTTTTTGAAAAATACCAACAATTTACCGAAATATAATTTTAATATTCCAAATTCAAAAAATATGACAATTTTCCCAAATTAATAACCTAAATGTTTCATTTATTAATTTTAAATTAATTCCCGTTGTCAAAACCAAAAAGCGTGTTTTAAATAGTAAAAACTATCAAAAGATTGATATGTGTTTACATCAAATTTAAATGTGAAATTATATATAATGACCTACATTGTATTGAAAAATAAAAATATAATCTAATTATAGATGATAACCATCCAAATTCACAATTTAACACTATAAATAATTTCAATTAAAAAAATATTAAATTAAAACATTGTATTTTTAACTATTCATCAAAATATGAAAGTTATCAGAAAATTATCAAAAATTTATCCATACTAAATTTTATATCCCGATTTTAAAGTAGAATTCAAAATCATTAAATTGAATATATAAAAGTGTAAAAATATTTTTTTTAAAGGGTTCTCCATTAAAATGCGGTAAAATAGAATTTTTTTAAAAATATTTCTTTTATCTGAAAAATGAATCTGTTCTTATATTATGTCTATGAAACACATAATAGTGATTTTAAAATTATATAGAGTATATAAGATTCAAAATGATGTTAATAATATTCATAATCGCTTTTTAAACGGCTAGTTTTCTATGTTGTGGGGCACTTGAACTCGGTTTTGCATGTAGCACAAGCTATTGAATTACTTTAAGGATATATAATACTATGAAATCATGGGGTGTTATATTCTCACATACATCAATAAATTGCATCCTCACAATTTGAAATTGTTTTTCAAAATTAAAACGTTAAAAATGGTAAAATACCTTTTTGGAAAACCCATATCAGAATCTGGGTAAATAAAATTTAGTGTTACTAAGATGGAAGGGAAATGAAAATTTATCCACCAAATTATGATCTAGATTTGGAGAAAATTGGTTTAAATTAGACACACATAATTGTAGGAAAAAATATAAATATTTATAGGTAGTGATTGTGGTCATCAATCATAGACAAGTGTAAAATTGAGGTCCTCAAAGCCATCAATCTAAGATGATATAAAATATCATCGGTCCAAAAAAACATAAGGTATTATGATAAAAAAATTAGGATTTAACATCCCTTACCTAAAGATTATCAATTATTTTATTCCTATAATAATAGGAAAAAATATATACCAGACAATAATTGTTTCATCCTTCAACTAATTCCTTCCACAAACTCATCATTCACATCAAAAGACAATAGAATTAAAAAAATATTATATTTATCCTAATCTTATAGGGTTCAAAAAAATAATCAATTTATAATTCATTTGTAAGACTATATAAAAAATCTACATTATACAAACCAAGACATCACGTATGACAGTGGTAGGTGATCCATCCTTGTCACCCTTCAGTTGCGTATTCAAGTCTCACGGAATTTCTGGACGCGAGTAGTTGTTTCGCACCCTCTAGGTTATCCTTTTTAAGAAAATTCAAAAATAATCCCAAGAAATGATTTAACCATAAAAATAGTATCCAAAGTCAATCTTAATTGATTCCAACCTTTAGAATTATCTAAAATACTTCTGTTCAAATTCACAGTCGAAAATATATAAGGAAGGTAAACATAATGAACATCTTTTTCTCCACATAATAACATGTGATAACCTTCAATATGTATTCTTTTAAACCATTGTAACACCCTAAATTACCATAGAACCCTATTGATTACATTCATTCTCCCTTATTTCTTTTATAATACTGGATATAATCCTTCTGTCAAAAAATTCTTTTAAACTACAAAAATGATGGAATATAAAAATCATTAATCAGTTTAAAGGTAGTCAATAATATCCAATTTTATTTATCCAAATCATCCATCTCTTATTCAAAAATCACTACCTCAGTATCAGGACCATTTAAAGGATTCTTCAACCATTTATTTTCAAAAAAAAATTACCTGCAATTGTGTCACCATACAATCTCAAATCCTTAATGAAATAGTATTACAGTAAAATCCTTATTTATATCCATATTTCATATAACCATTACATCATTGATAAAACACTCAAATGAAATAATTCATTAATAACAACATATAAACAATACAAATTCCTCTTCATTTGTGGTAGTATCATAAATTGATTATTATCTAATAGCATCATTGGGGGCATTCTATGATGATTTGATCATATATTCATGTAGTGTCCCAACTCATTGCAGATGAAGTATTGTACCTTTGACACATTTTTCTGATATTTTCATTCATGTAATTGGTGTCCTTTTTCTCCCCCCTTACAATAAACTCTCATTCCCTTAAAAAATTTATCATGGTGATTTTTCCACAATTATCACATATGGGAAAATCCTTCTTTCACATCTCCCCTTTTATTCATCTTTATCTCTTCCATCTTTTTCTTATTTTTCTTCCCTTCAATGCAATAGGAATAAAAAAATTACTTATCTTATTAACACATGATACTATTTATTCATATGATGAGAATACATGGGAGACTATTTCCCTTTTAAATGTTAGTTTAATACCATGAATGATATGACCCTTCTTAATCTTTCGATCAAGCGTATTGTTGGGGTTCTCATTCCTTCTACTAGGCACCATTTCTAAATAATGGAATACACTAGGATAGTTTATGAATTGCAATACATAATTTCAAACTTGTAAAACAGTTAACAATAATTGAACTATTTATGGATATAATCCATAATAATAAAAATGTTTTCTTTGAGGTGGTATATACTCATAAATCCTTCATAATATTTTGAAATGAAAAATTGTGATTTATCCTAAGCATATCCCCCAAGAGTGTCTTATCCAAGAGGTCATAAATGCTGGTTGTCGTGTACCATGATACCTCAGGTCAAACCCAAAACTACTTTTCATAGTTTCTTCTCCTAGGTACATATTGGCCAGATCTTCCTTAACTAACTTGTTTCCAGGTGGGTATTTATTTCTTGAAAAGTACACAATGTATCTAAATTACCAAAATTCTAGGAAGTTCTCCTATATTAACCATCAAAGACTATCATAGGGTAATATTCTCTTATATGATTTTATCTAAATCTATTTCCAAGGTTGTTTCTAAACATACTCTGATACAAACTGTCACACCGCGACCCCAGTTACCCTAATTCTGTGCATTATTTTAAAAAGTTGTCATGATTAAATGAATCAAGTCTTGAAAGACTGTTCAATTTAGAAGTTTTAGAAAATAGATTACATACATTAACATTAAATTTCACATTTGAATATAAAACACAAGATAAATTATCCTATGATAACACCGTTAATACCCTTACATAACCCTTATTATCTATCATAATACACTTCCTGGAATCCTAGGAAAATAAAACATATGAAATGGGTGAGCTCAGATGCTCAATAGGGATAACAATATTGTAGAAACTTTCGTAAATAAGTATAAACATTTAATGAAATGTATGGGACTAAAAATTAAGCCTTTCAAACAAAAAAATCTACATAAATGGCCAATGTAACTCAACAAATACCATTTACATATTCACATGGATATTCTACTAGTCATATAATCACATGCAATATCAATATCCATTTTCATAATGATTGAATTCATAATGCCAGACTTCATAACCACATAGTCAAGGCCTTTTTCCAATAATACCAATAATATTTTATCTAGCACATGTTCCAAGACACTAGTTTGTCTCATTAGATCTACTGATGCATCAAGGATATATAGTGGGCTACACCCATCACTTACTAATTCCAGTTCATTCCTCATATGAAAACGTATAAACATTACATAAACATTCGTATTAAAACTAGTATAAAAAATTTCATTACATTATCCATAAACCATGAATGGTATAAAAATATCACATCTATAGTCAATCATAACACAAAAGATTCAATACAATATTGGTTATTTATATCATAATAAACCAACTTCAAACAAGTTTAAAATACATCAAAGGATGTTGACATAGATCAAAATTATTTGTAAAACTCTTTGAGAGAAATATCCCATTTTACTGAAATCATTTAAAAGTAATAATATTTATAAAAAAATAATTTAAATAATTTTTCGAATAAAAGTGTCCAAAACCACATAGACCCTTTTGAAAGGAATTAACATTTTAAAATCATTCATGTCCATATAAATAATTATATAAAAACCATTTTGAAAACCTGTACATTAATGAGAATGATTTAGAATAATAAATATTTAAACCATTTTAAATTATTATCTAGTTAAGGAGTATCTTCCATAAAATTGTAAAATATTTCTTTTTGAAAATATTTTTATGAAACATGTATGTGGACGACAAAGAGGACCCAATAGATACTTAAAAATTAACAACCTAAAGTAAGTATAGAGATTAAAGAATTAACCCCTCCCTTGAACTTTCCTTCAGTCTAGGGTACAATTAACCTCTTTTATAATGACCATAGTGTGTTATTTAATTATACTAAAACCATTTTAATATTTATTATATCATACATGATTCATTTATGACTTCATAATTCCCATATAATAATTATTTCCATGTTAAATTAACATATTCATAAATAATCTCTTTTTTTATCGTATGTGTTTTAAATTGTATAATTTAGATCATGGTTTATATAATTCCAGAATATAATCTTTGATTTATTTATCATATATATTTAGAATATAAATACTTATTATAGATTGATATATGAAATTTATGGCACCGTTTATGGAGACGGTTGGCTGTACGTACGCGTAAATGATGTTTCCGTTTTGATATCGTCTTGAACAGATGTAAGTGAATAAGATATATGTATGTAAAGACACACACACACACATATATATATATATATCAACAATATAATTATTTTGTTTTATATTACATACTTATTAATAATATATTTTTTTTATAATCATCGTTGAATGGTGAATGAGGGAGTGAATCTCATCATGTTGTGGAGATGGTAATCCAAACATACGCACGAGCGAAAATATCATTATATTGATGGTGAATTCATATGTAATTGGATGGTATATAATATATAAAGAATAATTAACATGTAATATTTATTATTTACCTTATTTATACTCATTATTATACCCATCCAAAAAATTAAGTGTTTTAATAACAAACTACATCACAGCGTGGAGACGGTAATCTGTACGTACACACATGTGGTGACTTTGTCATTTATAGGATGGATAGAATAACGAATATGGTATTAAAATATTTATAATAACATAACAGTATGTAGGAGTTACTGGAGTTATTACTTTTGTATGGAAACAACCAATAAAGAGAAAGTGGAAGAAGAAAAGAACATAAAAGTTGTGATGAAATATTTACCTTTTCTTCGGGTTCTTCCATTTGATATGATTGAAAGGGAACTATATATTGTAATTCTGACAAAATGAAGTCCTCTATTATGAATTAATAAATTTTTATAGGATATTTGGGCTGGGATTGGCCGATCCAAAAAGTATTGGAGGTGTGAAATTAAGAGAAGGTGAAGTTCCCTTTTATAAGAGAGGTGAGGGTCACTTTAGGAAAATCTTAAAATATTATTTTATAATAAAATCATTTTCGGTTTATAATGGATCAAAAACAATTATATAGAGGATAGGGTTGGTATGGTTTGAAAAACTCTCATACAATAGATTTTAGACAGGTTTCAGTCATCATACAAACCTTATCATTTTTATCAAACTTTTAGTTAAATCCTTTGACATTTACCACGTGTCTTTGAATTTGTATAATATATGGTAAATATAAAAACTATACAAATCCAAGAAAACACCATGTGGTTAATTATTAATATATATATGACATTATATATGTCTTTTGGCTGATCCATTGATTTTTAGTAATATTATATCAATTAATAATATAGTATTTTTTTTAATAACTCAATTATGTCAATTTTGACACTATTTAGTATTTGATTTTTTTGAAAGTAATAAAAACATTATCACATCGTATAAAATTTATTTATAAAACCCTAAAATATCATATTAACCTATAAAATTAGTGTAATTAATCAGAAGTCTCAATTTCCATTTATTTGGATATTTAGATTATAAATTATTTTAATATTTCATTAATAAGGTAATTACTTCATCATCATTGTGTCATAAATAAATTCAATTATTAAATGTCTTAAAATTATAAATAAAATATCATTATCTAGTAATTTTTTTATCTTTCTAATGAATATTTATTTTCGAATTTATATTGTGTTTAAACGTATATTAATAATTTTTGAGTTATTAAACATTGAATTTAACTCTTTTAACTCTTCGTTAAATAAAATAATAATAAATGTCCTAATCTAATACATGTGGACCAAAGTGGACCATATTTTATTCCTATGGTTTTTTGGTATAATTATACACATCCAATAGAATTAGGACATGTATTAGGGTAATTATAATATCATTTTTACCCTTAATTACCCTATTTACTTTTTACCATTGTAAATAAAAGTCAAGAGCTACTATTCAAGAAAAAATTATTTTCATCTTATTGAACCAATTTTTACATACTGATATTTATCGTGCCTCTCTAAATTTTGATATTAAACTCAATATGTGGTAAAATTTAGTTTTATGAAAATTTGCAAATGCTCCTAGGAGGTGGGTAAAAGAGGTTAAAAAGCTCAATAAAATTTAATAAATCTAATTATTTTATAAAATGACTCCAATGAATTTAAATGCCCTTATATAGGTATTATGTATATATTTTTCCTTAATATAAATTTAAATAAAATAAATATTTTTTTAAATAAAATTCCTGTTTTAAATAATAATGTAGTGTTTTTCACTATTCATGGAAAATTGATTATTTCCAGAAAAATACCAAAAATTCACCCAAATATAAATTTGATATTACAGATTGAAAAAATAAGTCTATATTACCAAATTCAAAACATATAATTTTCATTTATAAATTTAAAATTAATTCTCATTGTCAAAACCAAAAAGCAGGTTTTTGAAAAGTAAAATCAATAAAAAGATTGACATGTGTTCATGAAAAATTTAAATGTGAAATTACTTATAATTACCTAAATTATATTTAATGATAAAAATATAGTATAATTATACTTAAAAACCTTTAAAATGATAAATTTAATACTATAAATAATTTTTATTAATAAATATGTTTTCAATTAAAACATAGTACTTTTCACTATTCATCAAACTATAAAAGTTATTAGAAAAGTACCAAAAATTAATCCAAACTAAATATTTATGTCATTATTTTAAAGATGAATTTAATTTCATTAAATTGGATATATAAAAGTGTCATATATTGGTTTTAAAAATGGTTCTCCATTAAAAAGTGGTAAAATTGATTTTTTTTGAAAAATAGTTCTTTTATCTAAAAAAATGAATTTGTTTTTAGATTATGTCAACGAGACAAATAATATTAATGTTATAATTATATATAGTATATAAGATTTGAAATTCAGTTAATAATATTTATAATAAGTTTTTCAACAGCTAATTTTCAAAGTTGTGGGGCACTTGAACTCGATGTTGCGTACAACACAAGATATTGAATTACTTTATTACGATAAATTACTATGAAAATTTGGGTGTTAAATTATCCCATCCTTCAAATAACTTTAATCCTCTCAATTTGAAAATGGTCTTCGATAATAAAAGTTTAAAAATAGAAAAATACCTTTGTGGAAAACCCACATTGGAAACAAGGTAAAAAACTAGTCTTAATAAGAGGGAAAGGGAATGAATATGCCACCACCAAAATATGATCTCTATTCAGAGAAAATTGGTGGCAATTACAAACACATAATTTTAATAAAATTGAAAATATTTATAGGGATTGGTTGATGATATCAATCACAGACAAGTGTAAAATTGAGGGCCTCAAGGCCTTCAATCTAAGATGATGTAAAATATAATCAGTTCAACAAAACCTAATGAATTATGATAAAAAAAATTTGGTTTTAAGATCCCTTTAATAATGTTTTAGAATTAATTTATTCATATAATTAGAGGAAAAAAATACATGATGTGTAAGGTTACATCCTTCAACTAATTCCTACCATAAACTCATCTTTCACTCCAAAAGATAATAGAATTAAAACATATTCTATCTATCCTAATAATATAGGGTTCAACAAAAATAATGAATTTATAATTCATTTTTCAGACAATATAAAAAACCACATTATTCAAACTAGGACATCACATATGTCAGTGGTAGGTCATCTACCCTTGTCGCCCTTCGGTTGTGGGTACAAGTCTCACGACCTTTCTGGATGCGCCGGGTTGTTGCCCGCCCTCTAGGTTGTCCATTTTATGAAAATCCAAAAAAATATCAAGAAATGATATAACCTTAACAATAATATCAAACTTCAGACATAATCGATTACAACCATTAAAATTATCCAAAATACTTCTGTTCAATCTCACAGAACAAAATATATAAGGATTTTAAACACAATGACAATCCTTTTTTCGACGTAATAACACGTGAAAACCATCATCATGTATTCATTTAAAACATTGTAACACCCTAAATTACCATAAAACTCTATTGATTACATTCAAGCTCCCTTATTCCTTATATAGTAATGGATATACTCTTTCTATCCAAAAATTTTGCAAACTCCAAAAAATGATGGGATATAAAAATCATTAATCTGTTTCACGGTAGTCAAGAATATCCAATATAAATGTTCAAAATCAACCATCTCTTTTTACAAAATCACTACATCAGTATCAGGAGAAAATTATGGTTTACCTTTCCTTCCTCCAAATATTTTCCAAAATGTTTAACCTAAAAGTATGTCACCCTACATTCTAAAATCCTTAAAGAATTATTATTACAGTAAAATCCATATTTATTTCCATAATTCATATATCCTGTAAATCAGTGATACAAAAATAAAATGAAAAAATTAATTAATAACAACATAATAACAATAGTCATTCCTCATCATCTTTGGTAGTATCATAATGCGATTATTATCCAATAGCATCATTTGTGGCATACTCTGATGATTTGGACGGTGATTCCTACAGTGTGCCAACTCCTTACAAATGAAGTATTGTACCTTTGACACCTTTTTCTTAAATTTTCAATCACGTAATTGGTTTCCTTTTTCTATACACATATAACTAACTCTCATTAAATTCATGAATTTAACAAGGTTATTCTTTCCACAATTATCACATATGGGAAAATCCTTCTTTACCCTCTTTCCTTTATCCATCTTTCTCCCTTGCATCCATTTCTTATTTTTCTTCCCCTTAAAGCCATAAGACTCAAAAAAAATTTACTTATCTTATTAAAACATGATACTACTTCATCATATGATGAGAATACACGGGAGACTATTTCCTTTTTAAATGTTGGTTTGTTACCATGAATGATATGATTCTTATTAATCATTCGATCAAGCATATTGTTGTTGTTATCATTCCATCTACTAGGAACCATTTATAAATACCGGGAAACACTAGGTTAGTTTAGGAATCACAATACATAATTCCAAACATGTATTACACTTAACAAAAATTGAACAGTTTATGGATATAATCCATAATAATAATAAAAATTCATTGAGGAGGTATATACTCATAAATCCTTTATAATGGATTGTAATGAAAATGTGAATTATACGAATAATATCCCCCAAGAGTGTCATAACTAAGAGTGCATCAAGGCTCATTGTCATATACCATGATACCCCGGGTCAAGCCTAAAAATCCATTTCAGAGTTTCCACTCTTGGTACATCTGTTCTAGAGCCGAATCTACCTACATGTATCCAAGTAGAGATGTATTTCGTAGAAAATAAAAAAAAATATCTAAAATACTAAAATTCTAGGATATTCTTCTATACTAATCCTCAAAATCTATCTTAGGGTAATGTTTTCTAATCATAGTTTATCTAAATCTATTTCCAAGGATATTTCTAAACTTCCTCTAATACCAAAAATAATTCCCCAACCCCAGTTACCCAAATTTAGTGCATTATTTTAATACATTGGCATGGATAAATTTAATCATGTCCCAAAAGTCCGTTAAATATTGTAGTCTTGGTAAATAGATTAAACACATGAACATTACATTACACATTAGACAAAAACCCCAATATAAATTATCCTATGATATTGCTGTTAGTACCCTACATTAACCTTTCTTATCAATCATAATACATTTCATATAATCTTGGGAAAATAAAAACATAAGAATGGGGTAAGCTCAGGCGCTCAGTAAGGATAACAATATAGTAGAAAAAATCATAAATATTCATAAATATTTAAGTAAATGTATAAGACTAATAAAAAATCATTTCAAACATAATCTTATGCTTAATATGGCCAATGTAAATCAAATAATTCCATTTACTTGTTCACATGGATATTATATTAGTCGAATAATCACATGCAATATCAATAGCCAATTTCAGAATGATTGAATGCATAATTCCAGACTTTATAACCACACACTCAAGGCCTTGTGCCGAGAAAACAAATAAGATTTTATTAAGGCCTTGTTCCAAGAGACTATTTTGTCTCATTAGACCTACTAATGCATCGAGGAGCTATATCGGGCTCCACCTGTCACTTACTATGTCCAATCCATTGCACATATGAGAAGCTATAAACATAACATAAACAATCGTATTAAAAATAGAATAAAAAATGTCAATACAATTTCCATAAACTATGAAAGGTATAAAAATTACACATACATTGTCAAACAAATCACAAAACCTTCAATACAGTATGGATTATTTGTATCATAATAAATCTACTTCAAACAAGATTAAAATCCATCAAAGGATGTTGAAAAAGATGAAAATAATTTGTAAAACACTTTGTGAGAAATATGCCTTTTTTTGAAAACATTTAAATGTTAGAGACTTTAAAAATAAAGACATTTAAAGACATTTTTGAATCAAAGATTCACATACCTATTTGAAACTTTTGAAAGGAATTAAAATTTTAAAAACATTCATGTCCATATAAACAAATACATTGAAACCATTATGATAACATTGACATTAATGGGAATGATTAAGAAAAATAAATATTTAAACCATTTAAAATTATGATCTAGTTAAAGAGACTCTTCCTTAAAACCGTAAAATTATAATTTCTTAAAATATTTTTTCGAAACATGGATGTGGACAATAAAGAGGTCACAATAGATACTTACGTATTAACAACCTCATATAAGTAAAGGGATTATAGAATTAACACCGACCTTGAACTATCCTTTGGACTAGGGTCTAATTAAACTCATGAATAATGAACATAGTGTGTTATTAAATTATAAAAGAACCATGTTCATATTTATTATATCATACATTATTCATTTATGACCTTGTAATGCCCATTTAATAATGATTTCCATGTTAATTATCATTTTGGGTCATAATCGTCTTCATTATCATACGTGTTTTAACTTGTATCTTTTAGATCATGATTTAAATACTTAGGGAATATAATCCTTGATTTAGTTATCATATATATTTAAAATATAAATATTTATTATAAATAGATATATGAAATGGAAGGCACCGTTTATGGAGACGGTAGGTCGTACATATGCATAAACATTGTTTCAGTTTTCATATCATATTGAACAGAAGTGAATACGATATATGTAAGTACAAACATATATATATATATATATATCCCCAATATAATTATTATTTCATATATTACATAGTTATTAATAATATATATTTTTATAATCATTGTTGAATGGTGAACGTGGGTGTGAATCTCATCGCATCGTGGAGAAGGTAATCAGAACATACACATGAGCGACAATATCATTATATTGATGGTTAAATCGTATGTAAATAGATAGTTTATCATATATATAGAATAACTAACATGTTATAATTTTTATTTATATCAGTTATACTCATTATTATATCCATCCTAATAATTATGTGTTTGAATAACAAACTACACCACGATGTGGAGACGGTAATTCGTACTTAAGCATGTATGGTGACTTTGATTTTTATAGGATTCATAGAATAATGAATATGGTTGTAACATATTTATAATAACATCACTTTATGTAGGAGGTACTGGTGTTATTAATCTGTATGGAAACAAGAATGAAACACAATGTGGAAGATGAAATGAACTTGAATGTGGTGATGAAATATTTACCTCTTCTTCGGGTTCTTCCTTTTGATTTGATCGAAAGGGATTCGTAGATTTGCTTTATGACAAACCAAAGGAATCTAGGATAAATTGAGGAAATGTTGGAGGATATTTGGTCAGATTTTGGCCAGGCCAAAATGATTTGGAGGTGTGATATTAAGAGAGTTGGAAGTGCACTTTTATAATAGAGGTGAGGGTAACTTTAGGAAAAGCATGAAATATTATTTTATAATAAAAACATTTTAGGTTTCTAATCCACCAAAAATGAATTATTTAGAAGATAAGGTGAGTATGGGTCAAAAAAATCTCATCCAATTTATTTCAGACATGTTTAGGTTGTCATACTAACCTTATCTTTTAGATTAAACTCTTAGATAAATAGTTTGAAATTTACCCTGTCTCTTTGTATTTTTATATTATATGATTAAATTCATACTATAACAAGTCAATAGAAACCCATGTGGTAAATTATTAGTATATATATATGACCTTATATACTTCCTTTGGATGATACTTATATTTTTAGGAATATTATATCAATTAATAAAATAGTATTTGTTGTAAAAACTCAATTTTGGAAATTTTGACACTATTTAGTATTTGATTTTTTTGAAAGTCATCAAAATTTTATCACTTCGTAAAATATTTATTTAATAAACACTATCATATCATATTATCCTATAAAATTAGTGTAATTAATCATAAGGCTCTATTTATATTTTTTTAGATATTTATAATATCAATTATTTTAATATTTCATGAATAATGTAATTACTTCATCATCATAGTGTCATTAATAATTTAAATTATTCAATGTCAAAAAATTACAAATAAATTAAAATTATGTAGGAAATATTTTTAGATTTCTTGTTAATATTTATAGACATATTTTTATTGTATGTAACCCTATATTAAAAATGTTTTAGTTATTAAATTTTGAATTTAACTATTTTAACTGTTCTTTAATGAAAATATTAATAAATGTCCTAATATTATCCATGTGTACCAAATAGTATAATATTTTATTCCTAAGGTTTTTTTGGTCAAATTATACTTATACAACAGAATTAGGATATGTTTTAGGATAATTATGATATCATTTTTACCCTTAATGACCCTATTTATTTTAAACCGTGGTAAATAAAAGTCAAAATATACTCTTCAACAAAATATATTTTCATCTTATTGAACAAAATTTTACATACTGATATTACCCATTTGTCTCAGAATTTATAAATCCAACTCAAAAAAGTAGTAAAATTATGTTTTATGAAAATTTGCAAATGCTCATTTGAGGTGGGTAAAAAAGGTTAGAAAGTTCAATAAAATTTAATATCTCTAATTTTATTATAAAATGACTCCAATGAATTAAAATGAACATATATAGGTATTATATATATATATTTCGACTAAAAATAAATTTAAATAAAATATATAATTATTTAAATAAAAAGATAGTTTTACAAAATAATGCAGTGTTTTCACTATTAATGAAAAATTGAATGTTTTCAGAAAAATACCAAAAATTCACCCAAATATAATTTTGATATTAAAAAATTAAAAAAGAAGACTATTTTACCAAATAAATAACATTGATGTTTCATTTATTGATTTAAAACTAATTTCCGTTGTCAGAACCAAAAAGCGGGTTTTTAAAAAGTAGAAACCATCAAAAGAATGACATGTGTTTATGTGAAATTTAAATGTGAAATTACATAATATGACATAAACTATATTAAATGATAAAAATATAATCTAATTATACTTTAAAAACTTTCAAATTTATAGTTTTACACTATAAATTATTTTGACTAAAATTTTTTATTTCAATTGAAACATAGTATTTTTTTCACTATTCGTCAAAATATGAAATTTATCAGAAATGTAAAAAACATTTATCCAAACATAATTTTTATGTCCCACCTATAAAGATGAATTTAATTTTTTTCAATTTAATATATAAAATTGTCAAATATTTTATTAAAAATGGTTCTCCATTAAAATATGGTAAAATTGAAATTTTGGAAAAATACTTCTTTTATCTGAAAAATGAATTTGTTCTTATATTATGTATAATAAAAACCTAATATTGATGTTAAAATTTTATATTGTATATAAGATTCTAAAGGAAATCAATACTGTTCAAAATCTCTTTTTGAACAGCTAGTTTGCTAAGTAGTTGGGCGCTCAAACATAGTGTTGTGTGTAGTGGAAGCTATTGAATTACATTAATGAGATAACGTACAATGAAATCCGGGGGTGTTTCATTCTACCCTCCTTCATAAAATTTCATCCCCGTAATTTGAAACTATTTTTCAAAATAAATTTTTAAAAATAGAAATATACCATTGAGGAAAACCCACATCGGAAACTGGGTAAATAAAATTTATTCTTAATAAGAGGGAAAGGGAATGAAAATGTCACCACCAAATTATTATCAATATTTTCAGAAAATTGGTTTCAATTAGGGACACATAATTTTAGAAAAAATGTAAATATTTATAGGGAGTGACTGAGGTCATCAATCACAGAGAAGTGTAAAATTGAGTGCCTCAAAGCCATCAATCTATGATGATGTAAAATATCACAGGTTCAACAAAACATAAGGTTTTATGATAACCCATTTTTTGTTTTAAGATACCTTCTCTAATGTTTAAGAATTAATTTTTTCATATAATAAGAGGAAAAAATGTACTTGACAAGTAGATTTTCATCAATCAACTAATTCATACCACAAAATCAACATTCACTCAAAAAGTTAATATAATTCAAAAATATTCAATTTATCATAATCATATAAGGTTCAAATAAAATAATTAATTTATAATGGATTTGTTAGACTATATAAAAAACTACATTTTTCAAATAAGGACATCACGTATGCTCGTTGTAGGTGATCCTCCATTGTCTCCCTTCGGTTGCGGGTTCATGTCTTGCGGCATTTCTGGATGTGACAGGTTGTGGCTCACCCTCTTAGTTGTCATTTTTATGAAAGTACAAATATAATCTCATGAAATTATTTAACCTTAAAAATAGTATCCAATTTAAAACTTAATAGATTACAACCATTATAATTATCTAAAATAGTTCTATCTAAACTCACTTTCCAATATTTATAAGGATGGTAAACACAATGAAAATTCTTTTTCCACATAATAACATGTGAAAACCTTCATCATGTATTATTTTAAAACACCGTAACACCATAAATTACCATAAAAACCTATTGATTACATTCATTATCCCTTAATCCTTATAGAATATTGGATATACTCCTTCTATCCAAAAAATTATTTAAACACTAACAGAGATAGAATATACAAATCATTAATCAGTTTCAAGGAAACGATGAATATCTAATATATTTAATCCAAATCAACCATCTCATATTCCAAAATCACTACCTCATTATTAGGTCCATGTTATGGTTTTCCTTTCATTCTTCCATTTATTTTCCAAAACGTTTAACTTGAAACTATGTCCCTGTACAGTCTCAAATCTTTAATGAAATAGTATTGCGGTAAAATCCATATTTATTTCCATAATTCATCTAACCAGTACATCATTGATATAACACTAAAATTAAATAATTCATTAATAAAAACATAATAACACTAGTCGTTCCTCTTCATATGTGGTAGTAACAAATATTTATTATTACCCAATAGCATCATTTGAGGAATACACTGATTATTTGGACATTGATTTGTGTAGTGTCCCAACTCTTTGTCGATGAAACAGTGTACCATTGACACCTTTTTCTTACATATTCAATCATGTAATAGGTGTTTATTTTCTCCACACTTATAAAAAACTCTCATCCCCATTAGGAATTTATGAAGGAGATTCTATACACAATTATCGCATATGGGAAAATACTTCTTTACCCTCTTCTCATTATCCCTCTTTCTCTCTTCCTTCCTTTTCTTATTTTTCTTCTTTTCAAAGCCATAGGACTCAAAAAAATTACTTATCTCATTATCACATGATGTTATTTCTTCATATGATGAGAATATGTGGGAGACAATTTCCCTTTTAAATGTTGGTTTTATATCATGAATGATATGATCATTTTTAATCATTCGATCCAGCATACTCATGGATTTCTCATTCCTTCTGCTCGGAACCACATCTAAACAATGGAATACACTAGGTTAGTTTATAAATCACAACACATAATCTCAAAAATGTGAAACACCTAACAAAAATTCAACAGTTTATATATATAATCCATAATAAAAAATGTTTTCCTTGAGGATGTATATACTCATAAATCCATCATAATGGGTTGTAAGGAAAATGTGAATTTTCATATGCATATCCCCAGGAGAGTCATAACCAAGAGTGCTTCAACCCCGTTGTCGTTTACCATGATACCCGTGGTCAAGCCCAAAACTCCTTGTCATAATTTCCACTCCTAGTTACATTTGTGCCAGAGCCACCTCTACCTTCTAGTATCCATATAGTGATGTATTTCATGGAAAATACACAAAATATCTACATTACCAGAATTATAAGATGTTCATCTATACTAATCCTAAAAGTCTATCTTAGGGTAATGTTCTCTAATTAGAGTTTATCTAAATCAATTTCCAAGGTTGTTGCTAAACTTCATCTGATACCAACTATAATGCCCGAACCCCAGTTACCCAAATTCGGTGCATTATTTTAATACATTGTCATGATTAAAAGGAATCATGTTTAAAAAGACTGAGTAGCTTTATAGTATTGGGAAATAGATTACAGACATAAACATTATCAATCATATTAACCCTTCTTATCAATTATATTACACTTCATCAAATATTGGAAAATAAAACATAAGAATGGGGTGAGCTCAGATGTTTAGTAAGGATAACAATATAGTAGAAACTATCATAAATAAGCATAAACATTTAAGTCAATGTATATGACTAAATTATAATCCTTTTAAACATAATCTTCTGCATAATAATGCCTATTTAAATTAAATAATTCCATTTACTAATTCACATGGATATTCTAATAGTCAAATAATCATATGTAATATCAATAAAAAATTTCATAATGATTGAATGCATAATTCCAGACTTCATAACCACATAGTCAAGTCCTTGTTCCAAGAATAAAAATAAGATTTTATCAAGGCCTTGTGACAAGAAAATATTTTGTCTCATGAGACCTACCGATGCATCGAGGAGCTATAGAGGGATCCACCAGTCACATTCTAATTCCAATGCATTCCTCTTATGAAATGGTGTAAACATAACATAAACATTCATATTAAAACTAGAATACCAAATGTCATTACATTATCTATAAACCATGAATGGAATAAAAATAACATATCCACAGTCAAACATATCACAAAATCTTCAATACAATATTGATGATTTCAATCAAAATAAATCATCTTCTAACAAGTTTAAAATCCATCAATGGATGTTGATATAGAAGAAAATGATTTGTAAAACGCTTCGAGAGAAATATAAATTTTTCTTGAAAACATTTAAAAGTCACACAATTTTGAATGGATGACTTTAAAAACATTTTTTATTCAATGTGTCCCATACCACGTTGAAACTTTTGAAATGAATTATCATTTTAAAAACATTAATTGTCCATATAAATGAATACATAAAATCCATTTTGGTAACATGGGCATTAATGGGAATGATTTAGAAGAATAAATATCTAAACCATTTATAATAATGATCATGTTAAAGAGTCTTCTCCATAAAACCTTGTAATATTCCTTTTGAAAATATTCTTCTGAAACACGGATGTGGATGATAAAGAGGTCCTAGTAGATACATACATATTAACAACCTCAGATAAGTAAATAGATTATAGAATTAACCCCTACCATGCACTTTACTTTGGTCTAGGGTACATTTATCCTCATGTATAATGACCATATTATGTTATTAAATTATAACAGAACCATGTTAATATTTATTATATCATACATGATTAATTTATGACTTTATAATTACCATTTAATAATGATATCCATGTTAAATTAACATTTTGATTAATAATCGCATTCTTTATCATACGTGTTTTAACATTTATTATTTAGATCATGATTTAAATACTTCCAGAATATAATACTTGATTTATTTATCATATATATTTAGAATATAAATAATTATTATATATAGATATATGAAATGGAAGGCAACGTTTATACAGATGGAAGGACGTATGTACGCATAAACGATGTTCCTATTTTAATATCATATTGAACGGAATTAAGTGAATAAGATATATGTAAGTACATGTATACATATATATACATATATATCACCAATATCATTATGATTTCATATATTAAAAACTTATTAATAATGTATATTTTTATACTCATCACTAAATGGTGAACATGGGTGTGAATCTCATCATGTCGTGGAGACGGTAGTCCGAACGTACGCATGAGTGACAATATCATTATATTGATGGTGAAATCGTATGTAATTGGATTTTATATCATATATAAAGAATAATTAACATGATATATTTATTATTTAAATCAGTTATACTCATTGTTATATCCATCCAAAAAATGATGTTTTTGAATAACAAACTACACCATGACGTGGAGACAGTAAGCCGTACATACGCACGTATGATGACCTTTTCATTTATAGGATGGATAAAATAACTAATATGGTTGTACCATATTATTAATAACATCATAGTATGTAGGAGGTACTGGATTTATTAATTTGTTATGGAAGCAACAACGAAAGAGAAAGTGGAAGGAGAAAAGAACTTGAAAGTGGTTATTAAATATTTTCCTCTTCTTTATGTTCTTCCATTTGATTTGATTGAAAGGGATCCATAGAATGGATTTATGACTAAAGTAAGGCCTATAAGATTAATGGAGTAATGTTTGGGGGATATTTTGGAAGGGTTTTTCCAATAGAAAATTCTTTGGAGGTTTGAAATTAAGAGAAAGGGAATTGTCTTTTTATAAGAGAGGTGAGGGTCACTTTTGGAAAAGTTTAAAATAATATTTTATAATAAAATCATTTTCAATTTATAATCGCAACCAAATTAATTATTTATTGGATAATGTGAGTATGGGTTAAAAAACTCGCATATGATAGATTTTATACAGTTTTAGGTCATCATACTAACCTTATCTTTTAGATTAAACACTTTGTTAAATAGTATGACATTTACCAAGTCTGTTTGTATTTTTATATTATATGGTTAACAAACATACTATAAAAATTCAATAGAACCCCATTTTGTTAATTATTAATATATATGACCTTATATAGGTCCTTTCTCTGGTCCAATGATTTTTAAGAAAAATATATCAATTAATAATATAGTATTTGTTTTAAAAACTCAATTTTGTCAATTTTGACACTATTTAATTATTGATTTTTTTTGAAGTCATAAATAATTTATCACTTAGTATAAAATTTATTTAACCAACCCTAACATTTCATATTATTAACCTCTAAAATTAGTGGAATTCATCAGCAGTCTCAATTTATATTTAATTAGATATTTATAATATCAATTATCTTAATATTTCATTAATATAGTAATTACTGCATCATTATTTTGCCATAAATAATTTAAATTATACAATGTATATAAATTATAAATAAAATACCATTATGTAGGAACTATTTTTAAATTTCTAATTTGTATTTATAGTTGAATTTATATACTTTGTAACCTTATCCTAAAAATGGCTTAGTTATTAAACATTGAATTTAACTCTTTTAAATCTTCTTTAAATAAAATAATAATAAATTCCCTAATCAAATTAAAATGAACCATATAGGTCCATATATTATTCCTAAGGTTTTTTTGGGTCTATTTATACTTACCCAACAGAATTAGGACATGTTTTAGGGTAATTATAAAATCATTTTTACCCTTAATTACCCTATTTACTTTAAACTATGGTAAATAAAATTCAAAAGTTACAATTCAAAAAAATTATATTTATCTTATTTAAACACATTATACATACTGATATTAACTGCTTCTCTCTATTTTTTGAAATTCAACTCACGGAATGGGTAAAACGTATGTTTTATGAAACTTTGCAAATGCTCCTAGGAGGTGGGTAAAAGAGGTTAGAAAGTTAAATAAAATTTAATACATCTAATTTTATAATAAATAGACTCAAATTAATTAAATTAGTCTTATATATGTATTATATATTTATTTTAACTTAAAATAAATTTTAATAAAATAAATAATTATTTAAATAAAAAGAAATTTTTAAATAATAACTCAGTGTTTTTCACTATTCATGAAACATTGAATGTTTTCACAAAAATACAAAAACTTCACCCAAATATAATTTTGATATTCCAAATTAATGAAAAGATTTCTATTTTCCGAAAATAAAAACAAAGAAGTTTCATTAATTAATTTAAAATTAATTCTCGTTGTCAAAACCACAAAGCGGGTTTTAAAAAAGTAAAAACTATCAAAATATTGACATGTGTTTATGTCAAATTTAAATGTGAAATTACTTATATTGACCTAAATATTATTAAATGAAAAAAATATAGTCTAATTATAGTTCAAAACCTTTTAAATGCATAATTTGACAAAAAGAAAATTTTCGATTAAAAAATTTGTCTTCCATTAAAACATAATATTTTTCATTAATCGCCAAAATATGGAAGTTATCAAAAAAGTACCAAAAATTTATCCAAATTACTTTTTCATGTCCCTCTTATAATGAAAAATTTAATTTCTTTAAACTCAATATATTTAATGGTCAAATTTTGGTTTTAAAAAGGGTTCTCGATTAAAATGTGGTAGAATTGAGTTTTTTTTAAAAATACTTCTTTTATCTAAAAAATGAATTAGTTCTTATATTATGTATACGAAACACCAAATAATTAATTTAAAATTATATAGAGTATATAAGATTCAAAATGCGGTTAATACTTTTCATAATCGCTTTTTAAACGACTAGTTTACTAAGTTGTGGGGGGCTCGAACTCAGTGTTGCATGTAACACAAGCCATTGAATTACTTTAATGAGAAAATGTTCTATAATAACTTGGGGTGTTACAGGTCATGATCATCTTCTTCCATTATTATAATTTAGGGAAATTATATAATATTATTAATTAAAAATTAATTATTTTTAAGGCAATGTAAATATAAATGTATAAATGTGGCTCTCTTTATTTTAATATCTATAATATTGTGTGGAAGAGTGAAAAAACATATTTATAAATCTATGTCATTATATTAAATTTTATTTATTTATTTGTCTTGGTAATTCATATTTAATTTTTCTGATGAAATAATTTTCATATTTACTTACGTAACAATAAGACAATTCATGTGAATTTCCTTGAAAAATAAAGTAAATGATTTTGAAAAATTTAAGAAATAATATTGATTGGGGGACTTATAATATAATATAAATTTAATATAGAGATAATGGTGAAAATGTAGCATCAACAATTTAAAATTTTATTTGATGATATAATTTAGGCTCGTCCTTTTAATATCAGAAAAATATTTCCAATTAAATATATTTTTAAAAGAAAATTAATTTATAATAGTTTAATAAATTAAAAATCCAAATAGTTACCCTAAACTCAAATATAAATTAGAACTGCCCCTCTCACATTTCAAAAACATATCGATCACTCTATATTAGATAATCACTAACCATATGAATTTATTATCTCTATACCCACATCCTTGTTTCCTTATATTTGTCAAAAAAACTATGTAATAAGTCTTTAAAAATAAACCTAAGGATGATTTCTGCAAAATATGTAATGTTCATAATTGATCAATTTCATATTATTTCATCTTATATCTAAAAAAAATATTATTAAACCATTATTTATTAATAAAAATATATTATTCCATATAATTATTCATTATTTGTCTACTTTCATGACCTATATCCATATAATCTTTAATAAAATGGGAAATGAACCACTTATTTGTGAGTACGGTTGACTATCCCATCCCCAACTGATATAATTTGGTTTCCATTACCTCCTATCATGGCTGGTTATAATTATTTATTTAATATAAATATATATATATATATATTAGTAATTACATATTTTTCATTATGTGAATACAATATGTCCTATATTCCTTACCATACCCTTCGTTGAAAGAATATTACATTATTAATCCATACATGCGGTCTACCATCTCTACAAAGTGATGTTGTTTATTTTTCATCATCACATCACATTTATAAAATATATAATGCTATTTAAATATATAATATTTAATTTATGTCACAATAATCATTTTTATCGGTTATAGAATACATAAATTCTTCCAAAAATGAACATAGTAAAATTAAAACTTTGCTCATGCGCACGTATGGAAAGATGATCTCAGGATCGTAACATAATTCATTAATCATAACCATAATTCATTAATGGTTTTATAATTATTATTTAAATATTAAAATTGTGATAATTTAATAATTATTTTTCTAGATATGATGGAATAAATGGATCTTTGAAAATTATTAATATAGAAAAGCCATTTTGGACTTATGAGCCCAATAAATTCAAATCATCAGACGTGAACTTATTCTATTATGTAATTATATATAAAATAGTAATAAATAAAATAAAATGAATAATAAACATGAAAAAATATTAATAAAAACTAGAATAATTAAAATATATTTATTATTAAGTAATTTAAGGAATTTCTATGAAGATTCGGACAGTAGGTACGGAAAACTATATTTTAAAAAACCCATTTTAAATGGTTTTATGATTTATTTAAATTTTTTAATCCATTTCCATATTGTTAAAATTATTTTATTAATTTATATATATATAGGAATATTTTAATTTTAGAGAAATATTATATCTCTTTTGATATAAATTCAATGGTTTTTAGAAGTACCCAATTTATATATTTTAGATATAATTTTTAGAAGAAAAAAAAGAAAAAATGGAATGTTATATTTTAACAGATAAGGATTAAATAATTATTCTTTCATCAAAATAAATATTTTAGGTTTTCATTACATTAATTAAATTCATTTATTCATCAAATAAAAATAATCCTTCCTTTTGATCTAGTTATTTAAAAAATGAATGGATATTTCATATTTGTAAAAGGTTTTTTATATCTGTAAAAAAAATGTTTTACAGTAGCATTCATGGGGTACAATTTGATTATAGTTTAGGGGAATTACTTATGATGAAGGGTGGTCCAATTATAAACTACAAACATGTAGTTAAAATATAAAATAATGATGGGTGGTTCAATTATAAACCACCAATGGGTGGTTCCAATATACACTAAAGATAGGTGGTTCCATTATAGACGTTGTTTGGGTGATCCCAAGATCATATTATAATTAATTAGGTAATGGGATAGAGTTATCCGTTTAGGATTCTCCAATTAATTCTTTTATAATTTTATATTTTGGTTGTCTAAATTTTAAGAGATATTTTAAGAGTTATATGGAAAAAGATTACCATAAAACCTATAATATTTATCTATTATTTATACGATTCTATTTGGTAGTTTTGGAATTTCACATGGTATGATAAAGAGAATATGGTTGAATTGATTTATATTTTTTTTAATTGGAAAAATTTGAAACTTTTTCAGAAAAGTTATCATGATATTTCTTTGATTTCGAGTATTCTTTTAGAATTTTCATTTTAACTTTACGATTTATTATGAAATGTATTATGATAATATTTGGGAAGATTAGTTTATTTCATACGTATGAATATTTTTATTATGAGATAAAATGTAATTTTTAAAAAGTGAATGTTCTAATATGTTTTAACTAAATAGTAGGATTCTATCATTATATATATATATATTTATAGATATTTTTTCTCATAAATTGACTGAAAATTTGTTCACATGGTTAAATGGATGTGTTGGAACATGGATGAGGTCAAGCTGTATGTTTTTAAGATATGTAATTTCAAGAGTACAATATATAACATAAATGTTTAATACTATGGAAAAATGATTTCAAATTGGAATTATACACTTTTTTGTATAATAATTAATTATATATGTGTGATAGAGTATCATTCTAAAACTATAAACCTATATGATCTTATATAATTGATGAATATTAATTCATACCTAATGGTATGATTTATTAATTGATTAAGTTCAATTACTTATATTTAGTATCAGAATAATGGTTTAGATAACATTATAGGTTAGGATAATGTTAAAAAAATACCCTTATGAAATTGTAATTTATGGTTATTCAGATATACCAATTTAAGATTCAAATGTTCCATGGTTTAAATAAATTTTTCTCAAAATTGTTTAATTTGGAGGAAATATGGAAGCTGAAGTAGAATGGAGAATAGAGGTCAATGTCATTGAAAATCAGAAAACTAGAGTTTTCGGGATTATAACATATAAGCCTCATATTTTGATGGATCTATTGACATGGATAATAAATTATGTCGGTATCCCTTCAAGAGATAAACAAAATCTACCACTAATGAACTTATTGATAGTGTATTATTTTATCATATAAAACTATACTTAATTTACAATATAATATAATGAATTGGTATTTGAGGAATTTATAATATAACTTGAATGTAATTCCAAACTCATGGTTTGTTCAGATCATAAAAATTAAACTCATGGTATTTATATTTTTGATGGTGAAGCTATTAAATTTTGGTTAATAGTTACTAATATCATTGAAAAAGTAGAGATTAATGACATTGAATAGGGTGGATTTTATAATATGTTCCTTTATAAATATTTTACTAAGGGTGCATGAATTTGGATAGAAATTAAGATCATGTATTTGAGGAAAAAGGAGGAATATAGTGTTTAATAATATAATGTAATATTTACCCGATAACAGATGTACATACACATAAATTATTCATGATAAGAAAATAAAAATAATATATTTCAATATGTATTGAAGAAAAAATGACTAGGGTAATCGGCCACCCAAAAATTTCATTAATAACAGTTATATCTTCAATTATAGGACAATGTGAATAATTTTTTTTTGAGGATAATGTGTTTTAATATAATAAGTAGAAAATGTTTTCCATGTGGTTGGAAAATGGGATTAATACTTCAATAAAATATGAGGTAATAAAATCAAATTTTTAGATGTGGTTAAATGTACCATGATAATGTATTATGATATATAATATGTTATAATGTGATTTGTTTGGTCATATAAATCTTAATTACATAGAAAGAGAAAATGGTAGTGTAAGAATAATATTAATAAAATATATAATTTTTTTTATATGTATTGAGATGTTTCAATATGAAAGTTCATCTAAAAATAAGAAAAGAATTGATAAAAATTGAAATTAATATAATATATGTGATGTGTTGAAAATATTTTCAATTACTTCATCAGATATTGGGAAATTAAAAATGTGGTAATAGGTACATTACCAGTTTATTCAAATTATTCTAATGTATTGTTTGATTCATAGCATATAATTTCATTAATTTGTTAGAAATTTATTAATAATATAAATATATAAAATTATGATATTAAATCAATACGTTTTCTAAAAACACCTTTGGTGTAAATAATGAAATAAGACATTTCAGTGGCCTGCATTTTATAATCTGTTTTATATTTTTCCATGTAACCCATTTTATCATATCCATTGTAAAATTTTATGTAATTGAAGTTGTTTATTGGATTTGAATTTATCCTTCTATGATAGATTTAATATCTAATGAATTTATTTTAAAAAATGGTTTTTATTTTATATATAAAAATCAGTTCATAACATTGATAATATATAAAGAAGTTGAGAAGCTGTTATGAGATCAAAATGAATTTTACCATCGAAATATTGAATAATATTGGAACTGATCATATTATTGAATTAAAATTTTTATAGAATACCTTCATGAAATTAATGAAGAGTACCAAGGGGATACAACTAATTATTAATTTTTTTATACTATTGATTTAGTTCTATATTAAAATACCATTACAAAACCCCCTTATCTATTGGCATAATTCAAAAACATTAGAATTGGAAAATCAGTTGTAATAATTTCATAATAAAGCTTCCACTCATCATATAACATAACCATGGGGTGCTATTATTAAGTTTTATTAAATAATAATATGGTTTTATGAGGTACTGTATTGATTTTATAGATTTTAAGGACATTACTGTTAAAAATAAGCATCATTTTCCTCATATAGATAACATGTTTCACTAGAACCAACATGCTTTGTAATTTTAAAATCATATCCTATGGTTCAAGGATAATTATTGGAAGGTGATGGAAAATCAACCTCTTAAAATAGTGTTGGTTCTAGTAATGTTAATTATGGTTACACAGTTATTCCATTTTTGTTAACAAATACTCCAACTACATTCATTGATATTATTAATAGATATTTCCAAAAAAATTTGATAAATTTATTGTTTTGTGTACTAATGAGATTTTAAATTATTCAAAACATTATGAAGATCAAGAAAAACAAAAACGTATTGTTCTAAAAACCATAAAAACGAATATATACGGGTTACTTTTTATTTTTTTGATTTTTTTTTGTTTTAAAAGAATTAATTCCTTGGAAAAATCTTGTATAATGATGGATTAATTATTGATCCAACTAAAAATAATGTGGTTGATGAGTGGAAAATAATTAAAAATATTATTGATATTCAAATACTTATTTTATTCTATGTCTATATACAATAGTTTTTTGAAATCATATCTTGGTTTTCATGTAAAACAATGTGATATTGTAAAACAAAACGTTTTCTAAAATCATATTTGAAATGTAATACCGAGATTAAATACACCATGATATAAATAAACAATATAAACAAGAATTTAAAATTGATGGTAAAAATACTATTATCTATTTTATGATATATATATATATATATTTGACAATCAATATACATTTTTGATGAATGTTTATATAATAATCAATAATTTTTTAGTAAAGGAATTATCTTCATCAAAATGGGTATTATTGATTTTCATGAAAATATTTTATAATTAAATTTTAGATCAATTAGAAAATTTATTTGATAGAATAATAACAATATTCAATATAATCATATCAAAATTTACTTTATGTATATTTAATTGATTTTTCATAATGTATTTAATTTTCATTAAATAGTGAAAAATATGAATTTTTATAGAAATTTAATTTCATCATAATAAATTATGATATTTAAAATCACCTTTTTTTATAAAAATGATTTAAAGTATAATAATATTGATATAGTAACATATAATAAATTTTTTTCCTTCTAATCGTCTACATACTTTTTTACTATACGTTTGTCTTTTGGTTTATAAATAAAATTTTGATAAAAATAGTTTCAAATTGCATAATGTTTCTCCTTTTTAATAGAATAAAAAAAATATAAAATTTAAAAAGGATTAAAGTGAATTTATATATTATATATAATAAATATTAATTTATTTTAATATAGGTATTTTTATATGTCTTCTAGTTAATAAAAAATAAACATTTTATTCAAAAAAATATTTCTTGATAATGTTTTTTTATCATGTTTATGAGGATATTTTTAAATTATACATCCTAAATTTTTTAATTCCAATTTCATAAAATGGTTTCATTTTTTTGAATAATTATATATATTATCTAATAACTTCATCATAAATTTTTACAATATCTAATAGTGAAAACAATATAAATAAATAAACTTATTAAGGTGAACGCTCGTTTATCATGTGGGTGTCAAACATAAAATATATTTTTCAAAATAAACTAAAAAATTATCTAAATGATATAGTATTGACATATATTGTTGAATATCATATTTTTGAACCATATTGAAATTTGATGGTTTTTGAATTTTTTTTATGGATTGGTCAGTTTTAAAACTGAATCTCGAAACGAGATTCAGAGTGTCAGAACACGTAAACGTCTTTTTTTTAATTGGGTGAAGGACTAATAAGTCACATTAGGGGCTTGAAAATTTTAAAGAGAACCGTACTAAAAACCCATGTTTTAAAATACAATAGTTGGGGAATAGTTTGTCCATATACTTTTAAACAGTGTGGCCCACTTCAGTCAACTGTGATGCCCTAAATAAAAAGTGGTCATGGAATTGCTACCATGTGGCACATAGTTTTTTAAACCATGATCCTATCATATGTGGTGTGCGTCTCTTGAGGAAGTAGACACCACATGATTTTCCCATGGTTTGAAAAACTGTGTGGTTCAAAAAACGAGGTAATGTTATTTTAATGAAATTAATTAATTATAAATAAAATAAAAAAACTAAAAAAACACTCACCTATCCTATATACCTCCTTAGATCACACTACATTCCAAAGGGGGGTTACACTTAGACACATAGATTAACTCCCTATTTCTTTTCTCCCTCTTTCGATTTGAGAGAAATTTTTCCATTGCATCGTATGATTCTCCATGGTAGAGTATCTCCTCCCTTATCCTCCTTTTTTATGCATTTCATAGACCTCATCAATGCCCAGTGAGTTGTGGACAAACCTAGGGTTTAGGTATAACGTAGAATTTGTTTCCTCTCGGGTTCTATGTTGGTGAAAATGGTCTCTTAGGAACTGTGGGTGCATGTTCCTACAACCACCGCCGACGGTGAGGCGGTTCGGTTGATTTATGTGTTCCAGTCTAGTTCTAAGGTGATTTAGTGTGGTTTCTACTAGATTTGAACTTCTTGTATTATGACCTTTAGTTTTATTTAACTCCAAATTAATTAATTAGTAGGGAGTTGACCTATTCCAGGTGGGATTTATTAGATTTGGATCATCTTCACCACATGAGGTATTGGTTTTCCATTGTTTCTTGGTCCAACACCATTTAAATTGAATTAATTAACTATTTTGAGGTTTTTAAAGTTATATGTGTAGTGTGTTGGTCACTTCTTATTAGTTTTGAGTGGCCAAGTCACGGGTGACTTGCCTGTGGGTGCTTTGGTGTGTAAATATATATGTGTTTTCCACCGTTATGTGTTCAATAAACCATGTAAATGATTGAAAATATATAAGGCTAGGTGCCCCAAGTATATATATATATATAAATGCATATGCAGGTGATTGAAGATAGTAATAGGCATATAATAATATATGTGAGGATCCCCTTACACATCCACATGTCTATGAAGATGTGTTCATATGATCAATGTGTCATAACATATATGTGAATGAGTGTATACTCAGTGGGGGAGTAGCTTCTTTTAGTTAGAAATCACCAAGAACTGAAGTGGACGGCATTGTTCCACCCTAAGGTAGGGTCCCATTCCATGTCCTCAATTTTATAAAAGCATTAATAAATTTCATACTTCACTTTTACAAGAAATTAAATCTATGTAGTGATTTAGTTATAATAAAATCTTCTTAAATATGAATTTATCATGTTTCATTTTAAATGGTAAATGTAATAAATGTTTTGATTTATAAAAAATATCAGAATTTTGTAATAAAACAACTCAATCGAGGTTCACTGCCTTCAAGTTATAAATTACTCGTTAGTCCTTGCTTTCTTGACTTGTCACATATTTATATTAATTATTCCTTGACTTTATATTGAGAAACAACATATTTAGGACAAGTCCCTAAAGGAATTGGAAATAATGAGTTTCTTTTTTTAATGATTAAAGGTCCAAGGAACCATTTATGTGTTTAGACCTATTTTTAGATTTGAATTACCCATTTACATTTTTTTATTTTTCCATAGACACATGGAGACTTATAGATGAAATTGAAATCTCTTGGAAGATGGAATGAGTTGAGTTAAATGAATAGTTACTTCGTAATGATTGAAACCCAAAAAATGTGCTAAATTGTTTTCAAATATTTCGAATGATAATATCACCTTGGGTGACACATGGGTTCCCAAATTATAATTTCATGGGAGGAATAAATAGGTTTTTTAACTCATACCTTAAGAGATGCATGGATACCCATGTAGGAATTCCATGGATTCACCTAGGTTCATGAGAGATTAATTTGTTCAAGATCTGTGGTAACCCTTCCCGTGATAGAAGAAATAAGGGGTTTGGACTTTGAATTTTGAAAACAACTTATTGGATTTCACTATATTTTTTCAATGGTACTCTACATTTATATAGTATTTGAAGGCATGTATTTAACAAATAAATAAATGGTTTCAATTCTACTTGACCTCTCCACACTAGTGGATTCCATGGCTTGTACCAAAATGAATTATTATATTACTTCTTTATTAGGAAGGAATGTTTAAACTCGATCTTATCTTGGATTGTTATTGGAGAATACATTGAGCACTCATGTCCCCCATTCCAAATTATAGTAAAACTTGCTATGGTTAAGACTCAACAAAATCGCATTCCATGTCTTATCATTGGATGCCCAGTATACTATTGTTGGGTCCCCCATCTAGTAATAAAGAATTCCCTTGATACACTACATGGATCTAACATTGAAATGTATGTGCCTTGGATACAATCCATGGAACTATTCCTTGATTATCCTCATTTTACCTTGGATTCAGTCTTTGGAATCATTGGACATCTAATTGTGGCATGCCTTGGATTACGATCCTCAAATTACACCCTTAACCCTCACCTAGACCCAGATACAACTAGGTTATCGGCCCTCAAAGATTGTGTTTCCTTTGATGTTACCTTGAGAAATTATTGCTAAATATCATCATAGGATGTCGCGAATACACTCCATGGTTCCATCATTGACATTTTGGTTCCATTTTTAAGGATAAATCAGGTCCAGTCATCGTTTAGATCTATTTTACCTTGGAGGAAACTCCTATGACTCGATAGGCATCTTACTCACATGTGACTTATGAATAAAATGGTATTACTCAATTAACGTACTAATTACATTTCTAGACACCAACCATGGGATTATTTATGTAAATAGGTATTTAGTTTCATTGTACTGCTTACATTATTTATGCATACATGCACCCAGTTCATTTTATATTACACTAACAAGATTAGGATAGACACCGGTGGTGCCGGCCTATTGAGATTTATATCTCACACCATAATCGATATTCCATTGCACTTGGGTACCTAAGAATAATTTCTTATTTGTAGGGCCTTGGACCTTTGTTTTTTCTATGTGCATGTACCCAGAAGTTAGGATTAATGGACTGAGCTGTAACTCAAGATTCCTGTGGATATCGCTTTTTGGAATTTAGTTTTTTTTATTTTTTGAGTCCAATATTGTATTGTATTGAAAATGATCTTGTACTCTTTACTGATTTCCATAATGTATAAATACCAATCCATGCATTCAACTATTGTATAAACTGGAATTGGACACTTTTGTTCAGTTATATGGAATATCGCTTTCGTTGCTTTGTCAATTATATAATTGATGCTTCTGTTTTTGATTATTATTTAGTTTGTTATAGTAATTTGAAACTCTAATATAAGGTTATAGTCTCCCCGCTAACTCTCTGTACACCCTCACTTCAAGTTAGCAACCACCTGTCTGTGGGAGGCACGCTTGAGGTCATGTGGAAACAAGTCCAACTGTCTTATTGGTGATCTGGGTATGGAAATTACAAGTGGTATAAGAAGAGGTTTTTCCTTTTGTATAATGTTTTGGTTTGGTATACAGGAGACTATGAAAGTGTCGGTGCTTATTTAATAGTCATGCTTGGCACTGATCACCCCATGTATGGGGAATGACCAAGTGTCTAGGGCTAGGATAGTTGTTTATGTTTTTCACTATTATAATCAGCATGATTTCACCTAGTGTTATTGGTGTACATTCCACTTCTTATGTTTTATTTAATTATAAATATTACCCTTGGCCTATTTTGGATAGGATGAAACATACTTACGTCATATTAGGAAATTATAAATTCGTGTTCCCTGCATATATGATGTGCCATGTAGTTTCATTACAGGGTTTCCTGCTAATTATTATTCAATTATTTATTGATATGACATGATTATATTTATTCTTATTTAGGTAATAAATTAGCATTCCTTATATTCCTACTTCCAATTATAAAACAATTCGCTGATTAAAATTCTATTTTTCTATGACTTCATCTTGTTTCTCTGTGTTAGCTTCATGTAGTGAAATTCTAGATTACATAGATATATGTAAATTGTTTCGTGGTCTATGATATAGGTTACAATTATAACAAGAGAAAATTTCTAATTGTATTGTGTATAGGCACCTTATAGCTGAGTAAAAGTAACTATGTAATTGAACCATTTTAAAAAAGCAGTTGAATTCATTTTCTAAAGTAAGTTGTTTTGGACTAAAGGGATCCAAGTGCAAATATTTAATGTGTATGGTCACATTTTAGGTTGGTAGATGACCACCCATATAATTTGGAAAATCATGTTTGATAATGATAAAATATGAATTGACATTTTTACTGATTAATGGGAGACAATGATCGATCCATGGAGTGTATGGGCACTTCATGAATCGGGACCTAATAACCCATATAAAATGTGATGGCATGAGGCCTTGTGAAATTTTATATCTATGATTGTGGTATGAATTTTATCTAAAATAAATTGGTTAGATTTTAAAAATTCTATCGGATCCATGTAATTATGTTGTGGAGTGTTTTTATGATATTAACCAATTGGGTAGTTTATTTTAAATGATTTTTGGAAACTGATATTGGGTTCCATGATAATGAATCCAGTTTGGATTTGTGGGACCCTTCTAGGTCATTCAAATTTGTAGATTTAATTTAGATGAAAAATTTAAAATTTATAATATACTTTTAATAAATGTAAATGTTTAAAATTATGTCTTATTAAACATGGATGGTTTTCCATTGGGGCGATGGTCGAAATCATGTACCTTTTGATTTCTTTTGAAAAATGGTACTTTGAGGTTTAAATTAAATTCATTGAAGAAAATAGATTAAATGTGATTAAATATAAGAGTCATGAAAATGGAATATGTAGTGGTGTACAATAATTAAAACCTTCTTATAAGTGTAGTTTGGAATTTTGTATTTTATTCCATGGAATGGAAGCATGAGTACATTTTTAGTTATTCTTTTCTTTAGCAATGGCTTTATAATCTTCATTTAATCCTATTTATTTTTTTAGACATAACCCAATTTTATGGTTGAAACTTATCCTTCGTAAGTGGATAACACGTGGTAGGTAGTTCCCTCAGAACATAATTTTCTAGCTAGTGATATAAATTTTCTCACTCATGGTGTTGTTTGGGTGTCGTTGTCCCATGTAGGACATTCAGTTTCCAATAAAACCCTTCTACATATGGTTGGTCGTCTGTTCTGGACCATGATATGATTTTTAGAATCGAGTAATTCTCATTTTCAGGAGGTTCTATGTGCCTCGAGAATGGTTGTCCACTTTGTATCTCATTTGAATCTCTCTTCTCCTTAGTGATGGATGGCTTGGAATAGCGTCATCCTGCAAAATTGTCATATGAGGCCATAAAACTCAGAAAAAAGAAATCTTATTTTATTATTGCATATTGATTCAGGTCATCACCATGTAGAGTGAATTTTTCATCAAATAATCATTTACATCCCAATTTTTAGGATGGAACACATATGGCTCAGGTGTTTTGACAAGCAGGTCTCATTTTTATGATCTTGTACACTTTTGAGCGGCTGGTTTTCTCCCATTTCATCTAGGACACTCTTAAAGTGGGTAGTTTCATTTTGAGTCAGTTAAATATTCCCTTAAAAATATAAGGAGAACCTGATAGGACCATTGTTAAAAGGTTTCTATTGTTTGAATTCCCTTATATCTTTCATGTCTCAAATTGTGTCAGTCCTTGGTATGTCCTGAGTGATTCTTGGGTATTCAAGTAGGAATGCCATGTTTAGACTCACTAACTCAATCCATTTCATCAGAATTGCACCGGTCGCCTAATCCGATCTTCTTCAAGTAACATCAGATAAGTGGCTTGATTCCTTCTCTCTTCCATTATTTTAATGTTAACGGTAGTAAGGAACTGTTTTAAAGAATGTTTCTAGGTGAAGGATAATGGTGTTTTAATGTTGGTAGTGTCTACTGATAAATCTTGTGATACAGGTTTCTCTTAGGTCGATTGGGATTCAAAAATTTCTATTTTAATAAATCATTCCATGGGTGTTATAATGACATTCAGATTTCATTCTTAAACAACAATTATACTGGTGGAGGTACTATTGCTTGATATTACCCCTTCCTTATGTTAAGAACTTTTGTGGGAAGATCCATCAGTCATGTGTTATCAAGACTTCAACATGATCGTTTATCTATCAAAATGGGATCATGTATACTCTGTTTCAGAGTTCTATTTGAAAAATGGTCATTGGATTAGGTTTTAAATTATTATGTGTGGTGTTCTTATCAAATACTTAAAAGTGCATCATGCGTTACAAATGAAATAAAACCACATAAAAAATCACAACCCTTGTATGGTTGGGGATGTTTATGTTATTATTGAAGGCTCTTTGGGGATGATAAGTGTTTATGAATGTTAAATTATATAATCTCTTGTATTTTATTCAGACTAAAATACAAAGGTTTTTGAACCTTTTAATTTTCTGAATTGGTCATTTTTAAAACCAGAAATCAGAACAAGATTCTGAGGGACAGAACACTTAAAAATGTGTTGTTTTTGAACTTGGGTGAAGGCTCGATATGTTACTTGAGTGGCTCGATAATTTTCAAGAGTACCATACCCAAAGAAAATCTTGTTTTAAAATAAATTAGAGGGCCTATAGATTTCCCAACTTTCACAAATCCATGTGGCCCACTGCCGGTAACTGTGTGGCCATATTTAAAAAGGGTAAGTGGAATTACGTATGTGTAACACATGATTTCCAAAACCATTCACCTAGACAATGCATGGTGTGTCTTGGATGTAGTAGAGTCTGCACAGTTTGTGCATGATTTTGAAATCCATGTAGGTCAAATCATTCCCACAAGTTCTTTTAATGAAATTAATTTATTTAAAAGAAAATAAAATTTAAAACTAAAAACTAATCACTTCCATATCCTCTTTCTCTCTCTCTCTCTCCATATCATGTGACACCTTAGAGGGGGGTTCCCCTTCGATGTATGTATCTCCTCCCTTATCCTCCTCTCCCTACTTTGATTCTGGAAAAATTCATCCATTTCTTCACATGATTCTCCAAGGTAGAGTCCCTCCTCCCTTCCCCTCATTGTTTTTGACTTCATTTTGAACTAATCAGAGCATGGTGAGGTGCATCTGAACCTATTGTCTATGGATTTCATAGATTTTTTGTTCTATCTCTCTTTAGGTTGGTGAAAATGGTCTTCTTTGGCCCCATGGGTGTGTGTTCTGGCAACCACCAATAATGTTAATGTGGATCAGGTGATTTCTATATACCTGTTTCGATCCAAAGTGACTATTATGGATTATACTTGTTTCTCACATCCTCTATTAAGACCATTATATGTGTTTTACTCAATATTAATTATTTTGTAGGGCATTGAGCTATTATATGTGGCTTTACATTGATTTGGTTCTTTTTCGACAGTAGATGGTAGGGTTTTACTTTTTTTCTTGGTCCCACAAAATTTAAATTGTGTTCATTAATTATATTAAGGTTTGTAGGGAAAATGTGTTGTGTGGTTGTCCCTTCATATCGGTATCGAGTCTCCATGTCATGGGTTACTTGCTTGCGGGTTCATTGGAAAATAAATATCTATATATGTGGGATCCCCCGTTACATGATCAATGATCCATGGAAATTATTAAACAACTATGGGTCTAGGTGTGACCATGTATATATATATATATATATACAATAATATGTTAGTTGAGACGTGCATATTGAATATAACCATATATGTGAGGATCCTCTTGCACATTCCCATAGCCATGCAGATGGGTGAATAAGGGATAGTTGTACTGGAATGTATTTGAATGTGTGTATTCTAAGTGGGGGAGAAACTACTTTTAGTTAGAAATCACCAAGTGCCGAAGTGGATGGCCTGGTTCAACCCTAAGGTATGGTCCCTCTTAAAGTCCTCAATTTTATAAAAACATTATTAAATTACATACATTACTTTTATTTGAAATTAAATGAAAGAATTTAAGTATTTATATTAAATTACTCTAAAATTTGAATTTAGAATGTTTTGGTTTAAATGTTAAATATTTTTAATGTTTCAGTGATATGAAATATTAGGTTTCTTTTAACAAAAACATTCAATTGAGGTGTGTTATATTCATTCTAAAAATTAGTGGTTTGAACATTGATGCTTGACTTGTCGTGTAATTATAGTTCTTATTCCTTGATGTTATATTGAGATACTACATGTTTATTACATGGCCCAAATGGAATTAGAAACACCGAGTTTCCTTTTAAATGATTAAAGGACCAAAAACCCTATATGTTTTATTTTTAGTTTTTAGATTAGAATAACCCATGAAAGTAATTTTCCATTTCCATTTATACTTAGATCCTTTTAAATGAGATTGAATTGTATATCTCAATGAAATGAGTTCAGTTAAATGAATGGTTAATGCGTAATGATTGACACCCAAAAAAAATTACTAATTTTTTTCAAATTCTTTGAATTATAATAAAAATGTGGGTGAAATGTGGGCTCCCTTTTAGGAATATCATTGATAGACTCAATTGGTTTTCATACTCATTCCTTATGAGATACATGGATTCCCATTTGGAATTCAAAGAATGGGCAGAGATTAATTAGAGAATAATGGGTTCCACATCCGTGGAAACCCTTACCATGATAAGGGAAGGTAGCAGAGTAGACCTTGACTTTCGAAAATTCCTTAATAGATTTTACTATTTGATTAAAAGGCTACATTACCATTCCACAATAATGGAAGGAAATTCATTAACCAATATATGAATGGTTGAAATTATAATTCAGAATTCCACACTAATGGATAGAAAGGCATGGACCAATGTGAATTTTTATATGAATTGTTCATTAAATAGCAATGGTTAGAATCAAGCATGCTATAGATTATGACAAGAGAATACCTTGATCACTCGCTTACCCCATTCCAAATTCGCGTATGTCTTGCTAAGGTCCATTCATTCTTAAATCTAGTTCATTGTCTTATATATAAGATCCCTATATACTATTTTTGGGTACCCCATGTGGTACTAAATGATTCTATGGATACACTCCATGGATCCATCAATGAAATGTAGGTTCCTTGGATACCCTCCATAGACCCAGTCCTGGCCTAGCCATGTTTTACCAAGGATGGACTCTTCAGACTTGGTAGGCATCTCATTGTGGATTGCCTTGGAGTGCCCTACTTAGATTACACATATACCACTAATGAAGACCCAGATTCTACTGGGTCAGCGAACCTAAAGGATTGTGTTTACATGGTTATTTTAGTGGAACTTTATGACTATATATCATCATGGGATTCCTTGTATACTCTCCATGGGTCCAACATTGAAAATTTTGTGCCTTCATTAAAGCTCATTCGGGCTCGGTCCATGCATAACTCCATTTTACCTGGGAGGAAACTCCATGGACTTGGTAGGTGCCATACCCACATGTGACTTATGAATAAATTTCTAATACTAAATTAATTAACTGATTATATTTACAAACACTAGTTTAGGGATGACACATGTAGTTGGGTATTTAGTTACATTATACTATAGTATTTATTTATTAATACATCCTCCCTATATAATTTATATTACACAATCAGTATTGGGATAGACAATTATTGTTTTGGCATTATATGATTTATATATCACATCCTACTAGGGCCAACATTTCATTGGGGAACATGAGAGTAATTTCTTATTCACAGGGCCTTGGACCTTACATTTTTTGGTTTTCTTATATCTGGGAGTTAAGAGCAAGGGACAGAGATGGAGCTCAAGTTTTTAATGGAGATTGAATTTGGGCTTTTAGTTCTGTTTTGTATATGATTCCTACATTCTATTGTATAAAAAAACTTGTTTTACTATTTATGGATTTGTATCATTTGTCAACATCATGTAATGAATTCATCTACTATATAAACATTCATTGGCCAGTTTAGTTTAGTTATATGAAATCTCTTTTCCACTCTAATGTCAATTATATATTACTTACTCCATTTTTTATTATTATTTACTATGTTATTACTCTATTAAACTCTTATAAGAGGGTATAGTCTTCCCAATGACTATCCTTACACCCTCGCGGAAGGTCAGCAGCTACTGTTATATGAGAAGGTGTTCTTTAAGTCATGAGGTGATTGGTCCTACCACTGTCTTATTGGTGAGATGGGTCCCGATAATACATATATAGATGATATAATATCAAATTGTTGATAATTATCCATTTTACCCCGGTTTCATATAAAAGAGGTGGGTATACATTTTTATTTTGAAAATTTTCTAGTGCAACACTCTCCTCAGTTATAAAAGGACACCCACTATCCAATCTAATTTGATCCTTCAATGAATATTTAATTATAAAAAAACATTAAAAGACACTCATAAAATTCAGAAAAATCATATTTTAACAATTTTTTCTTGTAAATATATTCTAGGAATACCTTAGGAATAATTCAAAAGAGGTGGGCCGAGAAGAGGTAAAATTCTTATCTATGTGTATTGGTTTTATTTAATCTTCCACCTCCTTCAAATATTATTCATCTATTCTCACATGATAACACCATTATCTCATATATAATTTGATATAATTATATTAATTTAATATGACAAATAAATATTCTCTTCCATCAAATGGTATATGAAATCTTCAATTGTGTGTATAGAAGACTGTCGCCTTGCAAACCAATGTCATTTGTGTTTCATCATCACTTTCCATAGATTTTTTAATGATGTATTTAATGTAAATATATAATATTTGAAACATATTTATACTCATTTAGTTATGGTAACTCATGTAAACTTTTAATTTCTATTTTATGGGGGATACGATAATGTCACTTGTGTTTACGGTGGACCACCCATTGCAATGTTATGTGATTCGGGTTTCAATAACCATTTAAAAGGAATGAAATATGGATAATGTTAATAAATATATGTTAGATACATGATAACATAATAATATTAATAATTTATTTATCATTTTGAAAATATTATATATCATTTCCATTCTTACACTAATAAATGATAACGTCATTCGTATAAGTTGGGAATACCTCCTCTACAAATTGATGTGATTTTTTTATCATCACCACATCATGAATAATGATATATATAAGTATATTTAATTATTTAATATGCAATTAATGATATAATGATCATTATAGAAAGATAAAATAATACACACCTTCATTCCATGATGATCAATGAAAAATGTAAACATTAATCATGTGTACGCATTGCCTTTCATCTCCTTTATCATTTCATAGATCATTTTTCCTAAAAAATTATCATTATTGTTTTTAAAATTATAATTGATGATAAAAATTAATAATTATTTAATTATAATTATTTTATTTAATTCCAAATTATATACTCTTTCACCATTTTCCTCAAACCAAAGCATTTTTGAAACAATAAAATGAATGTCCTAAAAACACCCGATACAGACACAATAGATTAAGTGTTCAACAATATAATTATAAAAAATAAAAAAATAATTTAATTATAAGTAGATAAACACAGAAAAGTTATTTATTAAATAAAATAATTGATAAAATATTATTATTCATATTTTGAAGGACATGCATGGAATCACTAGACTCAAGGTAATGGTCTTCTCATTTCTGTTTTTATTTCAGGGAGACATATGTAATATTCACCACCAATTTTTATTATGTTGTGTTTAAACTAAAAAATTTACTTTAATATCATTATACATCGATACATAATTTTTTTTGTTTCATGATTTTTTACATCATCCATGGGGATTCTAATTGAAAATTTTCAAGTGTTAATAAATTTAATTACACACTGTATTATCACTAGGTTAAATAAAATCCTCATTACAATTAATATTATATGATTATGCGATCAATTAATTTTTAATATCATATGTAGTATTTCCAGGATAAATTTTTTATTTATATTTTATACAAATAATAAAATCAATGATCATTTCTCACCTCACTATTATGATCGTTTTATGGGACCACATCTCAATTTCCATTCATTGTGGAATATCCTAATGATATTATACTATATTATTTTACGAGGTGTGTATATATACCATTTTAATATTTATTTCATTAATATTACTATGATAATGATATTTGACATTTTATTATTTTTATTCATTCATAGTGATTATTATTCCAATGTTTCACAATTTTTAAATGATTTTCATTTAAAATACAATTTTAATGTACCTTTTTTAACTCATTCAAAAAGAAATGAATTTTTAATAAATAAAGAATGAATATAATTTCCCAATATCATGACATATAAATTATTTTATGTTTGTTTTATATTTTTATAAATTTATATACAAGGGAAATAGTCCCTTTTTATGTGCACAGTTTTATGATTCTAAAAATCATTTTTAATAGAAAATATTTTTTATAATTTTACATCTTCATATATATATTTATTTAACAATAAATGTTCATTAATAATTCATGTTTTCTAACAGTGATTTAATTTTTTAAAATATTATTATTTAAATCAGTTTTTGATCAATAATTGTATTTTTTACATAATGTTTTTAATGAATTATTCAAGTCATTTACAAAGAAATCCCAGTTGGTTTTTACTAAAATTGGGAATGGAATATTTATTTTACATGTAGGTCATGAATTTATTTTCCATATTTCATGACAATTATTTTAAGTGAATCTTTATATTCATGTATACATGTTTATTTTCGACAAATTGGTTTTTTTCAAATATTGTTATATATTTATTCTAAAAAGTAATATTCAAAGTGAAAAAGTTATTTTCATTGTGAAAGTGTTATTTTACTCAATAATGTCTCTAAAAATATTTTAATAGTCCTTCAAATTCATCAACTATAAGGCCTCAGCCTTAAACCTTACTTAATCTTGAGTTATTACAAGATTAAACATTGAGGATCTTTTTAGGTTTAGAGTTTTAGAGAATTAGATCATGAAACTTGCATTACATTCCACATTTAAACAAATTGGTTACATAAAAGACAATATTCATTCTTCCCATCAACGGAAACATATTTAAAATAAAACACGGATTCTTTCTTGACACATCCTTGACACTATCATCACATCATGTACCTTTCCCTTGTCCTGTGAAAAACATTTCAAAAACTTGGGATGAGCATAAAAAGATCAGTAAGGGTTATAAAAATATGGAAAGGAAACATGAGTTCATATATACATAAGAATGAAATCATACATTACCCATAAAACTTAGGCATTTTAACATACCTCATCAAACCATGAATAAATCCTAGAAATCATAATACATAAAGGTAACTTGAGGCATTCATAACATTCTTACGTAGGGAGTAACCCTCTTGGTTACGTTTTGGAATACCAATCACAGTATATTCCCTAAATCTCTTCAGAGAAACCTTAATGTTTCACTCCTTCGTGTTACCCATTGCATTGGAGATCTATATCGGGCTCACCCGCCCTTAGTTTATCATGGAACCACCCGTCTTCATAATAATGCCCAAGAACCTCAACATAATCAAATCACATAAAACATGCATAAAGGAAACATAACATTTCCACCTTTCAATCACAAGATATCAATACAACATATTTATATAACAACATTATGAAAACCATTTTCAATACAAAAATAAAAGAAAAGTAAAACATGATATTTATTTTTCTTTTAAAAATATGGTATGGCTTGTAGAGGAAGCCGAAACCCAAATAATGGTCACGACGGTGGAGAAGTCATTGTCGCCTCATACGTACGACAAAAACATTCCCTTTTTTCGTTTAGTAAATGCTTCGTATAAAAAAGATTCATTTTGAATAAACGTAAAAGTAAAAGGGTTTTATACACCGTATAAAAGAAGTTTGTGTATAAAACAAAATATGCCTCAATGAAAGGAGATTAAGACGAAGTCCCATACAAAGACGGTATCCTTGGTTTAATAATAAATCAATTACATAATTATGTTTAACAAATGAATACACCAAATATAAGTGGATATTAAGTGTAAAATAATCAAAGGTCATTCACACATATTCAAAGAATGACATATTCAATAACTACATGTTGAACCCAAAGAAATCGAAATTGGGTTAAGAAGTTCCCTTGACAGCAAAACGACATCACATCAAAATGAGTTGATGAGAGATAAAAAGTGTATCTGATCACTTGGACATAAAATTTACATCAATAAGGATATATTAGAACATATCCCAACATAACAATATGTAAATTAAAAGACCCATCAAAAGAAGTCTTCTAAAAAAGAGGAGGGTGAAAGAATCCCTTACCAACTTGGGTATCTTTCAAAACATACACCCCTTGAAATAAGGACAAAAAATCATTGATGTAAATACTCATAAACGAAATTATATTACACAAAGAGTAGAATAATGGGCAATAAATACACCACTCAAAGGAAATTGTGGAAAATGTAGCATAAGTCTCACGGGAATAAAAGAGAGATGAAAATCCCTTACGAAAACTCGGCAGCCTAACAGTGCCACATAAAACTTACAAAAATGGATTGATGAGATCAAATAGGGTATCTAATCATAGTAACTTAATGTTTATAGAAAGACGAATATAAAAGAACATCCCCCAACATAACAAATAGGATCTTAAAAGAAGTGACATAAAGGAGAGTACTTAAAAAGAAAGAGAGAGGTTAGATCTCTTACGATAATCCGGCAGCCTAACGACGCCACTCAAAACTTCCAAAATGGATTGATGAGAGAGAATAGGGTCTCTCATCACATGAACATAAAACTTACAGTAAGTGTAATATAAAATAACATCCCAATATCATGAAGTAAGAGCTTTATAGGGAATGACATAAAAGAGTGTACTTAAAAAGAAAGAGAGGAGTAAGATCCCTTACCTCGGGTCTGACATGACTCGATCGTTCTTTAACGTCCTGAATAATAAACTTGAGTTAATTTATATTTTCTTATAAACCCTTTTCAAGTTCAGTATTCCTTTTATATCACTTATTTACATGTTATAAACATTATTTAATCATTTAATTTAATAATTTTTGTTTTGTTGATATTTGGTTCTTAAGTAGAAAGTGGACTTCTTACAATTACATGTTGTTCGTGTGGTCAATGTTTCTTTATATCCAGAATGAAATTCCTGATTTGGATATCATATATAACATATATATCTAGAATATACATGTATTTATAATATCACATAATCATTTAGAGGTAAGAAATGAAATGCACCGTTCGTGTAGACGGTAAGCCGTACGTACGCATGAACACTACTTTCATTTCTTTGTCATAGTAATGGAATTAAAAATAAATTATAGGTATGTATATTTTAATTCCAGAATTATATTCATCATTTAGATGTATCTCTCATCATATATATCCATTATATACATGTACTTATAATAGTACATTACATTTTGGGATAAGAAATGAAATGCACCGTTCATGGAGACGGTAAGCCGTACGTACGAATGAACGCTACTTTCATTTCTATATCATATTTTAATGGAAAGAAATAATAATTATATATAGGTATATAATAATTCCAGTATAAAATCATATATAATAACATTAAATCCATCCTTTATACATCCCACGTATGGAATTAACGAATCACATCACTTTGAGGTGGCGGTAGTCCACACTTCCCAAAATGAAGATATCGCTTATACCCATAATGGAAGCCATAAAAGTAAGCCACAAATGAAAAATACAGAAGATTAAGTAAAACATAAACATATTATATATCATATATAAAAATAGTGACATCATAATGGCCACCTTTGAAGGTGTTAAATGAGTATTGAACAATCATTGTTTCGGGAGGCAGAATTTCGCCATCCACGGAAACCGTATGTTCTTTAACCATTTGATGTAGTTGTGTGAGAGTTAAGCTAGAATAAATCTTATAACAACATCCTAGTCTATTTAAGATACTGGTGTTGTTACAAAATAAGTAAATAAAAAGAGTTTAGGGGGGTGGAGAAGCCAAATAAAACAAATGAACATGAGAGAACGAATTACCTTTAAAAGTGTAACTCCTTTTGATTTGAGCCTAAAGGCTTCCTTTGATAAGTTTATGCACAAAATAAATCCTATAGGATGAGGATAGGGATGTGGAGAGAGTAAATGGGCAGGTTATGGCCGATCCAAAGGCTTGAGGAGAGTGTGAAATGAGGTAGAGGTGGGGGCCTTTTTTAAGAGGAGAGGAGGGGCACTCTTGGAATGTAAAGAAAAGTCACTTTATTTTAAAATGGTATTCGAACATAAGAGGTCCCAAATTGATTTATTTCGAGTATAAGGTGATAAGGGTTCGAAATACACTCATAAAATAGGATTTGGACATGTGTAGGTCTTATATATTACATTATCTTTCCATTTTATTTAAATCATTAAATAATGAGGTCATCGCTACATCATCATGATGTCATAAATAATTTAATTTATTTAATGTCTAAAAATTATAAAAAAATACTATGATGTAGGAAATCTCTTTATATTTCCAATTAATATTTGTAGTCAAAAATCTGATTTTTATAACCCCATGTAAAAATTGTTTTAATAAAACATTTTATGTTTATCTCATTTTTACTTTAACTTTAAATAAAAAGATATTAATGTCATTTTCCAACCAAAGTGGCTTCATGGGGTCCCCAAGTTGACTCATGGGTAGTATTGGTCTGAAATAACACATCCAATGATTTTAGGACATGTTTCAAGTTCATTTCATATTATTAAAACATTATTTTTACCTTAAACTACACTAATTACCTCTAATCGCGATTAAAAACTTAATAAGTTACTATTCACCAAAAAATTATTTTTATCCCATTGAACCACATTTTACTTATTAATGACAACCATGTATGTCAGATTTTTGAAATTCAAAACACAAAGATGGAAAAATATCATTTAAACGGAAAAATCAGTTTTTATAAGTACCACTTAGTGGATTCACTATTCATCAAAAATTGAAGTTTTTATGAAAAATCCCAAAAACCCACCCTAAGATATATTTGATATTCCGAATTCAAAAATGAAGTCTATTTTACAAAATTCAAAACATATAAGTCACATTAATTAATTTAATAATTAATTCCCGCTGTCAGATCAAATAACGTGTTTTTATGAAACAATAAGTATCAAAAGATTGACAGTAGTTTAAGTCTGATTTCAAAGTGAAATTAATTCCAATGACCACTATTGGATTTAATGGTAAAAATATATTCTGATTTCACTTTAAAACAAATTCAAAAGATAATCTAATCATATAAATAAATTAGATTAAAAAGAGGTTTTGAATTAAAAAACAACATTTTACACTATTCATTAAAAAAATGAACTTTATCGGAAAGATACCAAAAATTTACACAAAGTAAATTTTGATGTCCAAATTCTTAAGAAGAGTTTAATTTGGTCCAAAAGGATTTATAAGAGTGAACAAAACTATATTTAATGATGGTCCTCCATCAAAAGGCGATAAGTTAACCTTTAGTGAAAACTAGGGCATATACGCCTAAAATTGAATTCTTTCCGTATTTTATGCCTTTATCTTTTATTGGATAAATGTAAAAACATTTAAAAACATGTATAATCATATTTTAGTTATTTATATCCATTCCCGCCAATACAATGGCTACATGTTAACTACCCTTTAAAATAATATTATTTTATTATTAGAGTGCAACGTAAGATTTCCAAGAAACTCGTTGTTGCGTGTTGGGTACGCCATCGATCATAGCATCCACCTTAAAGTCATATTAATATTTTATTCACAAATATGGATAAATATGAAAATGTAATATTCTTTATTTACCTGCGGTGTTACATCCTTCCCCCCTTTTGGGAATTGTGTCCTCGCAATTTTTAAAATTAAGCTTGGAAACATCCTTGAAAGTCCCACATCGGAACAAGAGTCGGTAAAACAATCACTTTAAAATAAAGAAAGATAAGTACAAAGGTCACCCGAGTTAACCCATACTAGGATTCCATATAGAAAAATATGGACATGGAGGAGAAAACATAGGGTCATGTTCGGATGGAGAGTGATAGAAAACATGTTTAGGAGAAAGTTAACAATAAGAAAATCGCAAACTTGTGATGGGATAAACGGTGTTGGGTTCCCCAGTAGGAAAAGTTAATAGAAAACATTTTTGCTTTAAGTAACTTTTTATTGAGGAATTTATTTTTGAGCTTAAATAAAACATAAGGAAACATACTTACTTGTCATGTTGACTTTCAACTTTTACTAGATTCCTTAATCAAAATCATATTTTTTTTTCAAAAGACGAGTATTTAGGGAGTCTGGTTCGCATTAAGAGTACTATAATCATCTTCTAGAGAATCACCTAATCCACCAAAGAGAACTTTATACATCCCATGTCTTTAGACATTAACCAAAACCAAAACCCAAAAGGTTAGTACATGATCAGATAACCAAGAAAAGGATAACACTTTATAAAAAGAAAATCTATTCTTAATCTTCAAAATTTGTCCAACAAAACCCAAATTTCAATGAGTACCATTCGATAAACAATTTGTCCATAAAATTATTCAAAGTAAACCAAACTAAGATTGAAACCCAAATATTTGAAGGATTTAGTCACATTGACTTCCAAGTTAAATCGTAACATTTATCTCCAAAGAATATCAGTTGCTCCTAAATTCTCGTATTGAAAAGTAATTAACCTAATCACATGTCCTCCGTTATAGGTTAATCATTTTCTAAATAACCAAAAATCAACTTACTCTTAATTAATAAAATCATCTAACTAAAAAGAATCGGTCAATCTAAACAGGGACTTCACGTAGTCCAGTGGTAGGCGATAAATACCAGTCGCACTTTGGTTGTGGGTTCGATTCTCGCAGCTTTGTCCGACGCGACGGGTTGTCACACGGTCTGCGGGTTGTCCTTTTTCCAAAACTATATATTTCTTAAATAAATCCCCAAAAATTGATAAAATCATCAAAAATGATCATAACATATTTTAACCTCAAGTTTATCTCATGCCTTTCATTTTCCAGCATATCAAATAATACCCCATAATTACCTCAAAAGTAAGCATCATATAAACTCTAATGGTTACCTTTATAATTATAACCTGAACTTCCACATGGATTGGTCATCTCGTACATGATGCATTAAAGATCATACCAAGGTTGAAGTGGTTGATCATGACTCCTTGATAGTTGGTTTAGAACAACCATGAGTTTCCTCCTTGAATACCCCATTTCATCTAGTCTCTTAATCAAAGAACCACCACAGTTTCCTGCAAACCGATTGTCACTTTGGTGCCTGCTAGATCCATCCATTCACTAAAAACAAGAATGTCAGTGTGAGTATATCAACAAAACCATCATGTACTAATGAGGAAGGTATACACTAAGATATACTTACTCATTCACTTTATCTAAAACTAGGACTCTTTCTGAAATACTAACCATTATGGTAATGTCACTTATGCTTAAAGAATACCCTAACCTCTAAAGTTATCTAAACTGACCTCTAATACCAACTATAAGGCCTCATCCTTATACCTTACTTAATCATGAGTTATTACAAGATTACACATTGAAGATCTTTTCAGGTTTAGAGTTTTATAGAATTAGATCAGGAAACTTGCATTACATTCCACATTTAAACAAAGTGGTTACATAAAAGACAATATTCATTCTTCCCATCAACGGAAACATATTTAAAATAAAACACGGATTCTTTCTTGACACATCCTTGACACTATCATCACATCATGTACCTTTCCCTTGACCTGTGAAAAACATTTCAAAAACTTGGGATGAGCATAAAAAGCTCAGTAAGGGTTATAAAAATATGGAAAGGAAACATGAGTTCATAAATACATAAGAATGAAATCATACTTTACCCATAAAACATAGTCACTTTAACATAGCTCATCAAACCATGAATAAATCATAGAAATCATAAGACATAGAGGTAACTTGAGGCATTCATAACATTCTTACGTAGGGAGTAACCATCTCGGTGACGTTTTGGAATACCCATCATAGTATATTTCCTAAATCTCTTCGGAGAAACCTTAACGTTTCACTCCTTCATGTTACCCAATGCATTGGAGAGATATATCAGGCTCACCCGACCTTAGTTTATCACGGAACCACCCGTCTTCATAATAAGGCCCAAGAACCTCAACATAATCGTATCAAATAAAACATGCATAAAGGAAACATAACATTTCCACCTTTCAATCACAAGATATCAATACAACATATTGATATAACAACATTATGAAAACCATTTTCGATACCAAAATAAAATAAAAGTAAAACTTGATATTTATTTTTCTTTTAAAAAGAATGTATGGCTTGTAGAGGAAGCCGAAACCCAAATAATGGTCACGACGGCGGAGAAGTCATTATTGTCGCATACGTACGACAAAAACATTCCCTTTTGTCATTTAGTAAATTCTTCGTATAAAAAAGATTCATTTTGAATAAACGTAAAAGTCAAAGGGGTTTATACATCGTATAAAAGAAGTTTGTGTATAAAACAAAATATTCCTCAATAAAAGGAGATTGAGACGAAGTCCCATACAAAGACGATATCCTTGGTTTAAGGATAAATCAATTACATAATTATGTGTAACAAACGAATACACCAAATATAAGTGGATATTAAGTGTAAAATAATCAAAGGTCATTCACACATATTCAAAGGATGACATATTCAATAACTACATGTTGAACCCAAAAAATCGAAATTGGGTTAAGAAGTTCCCTTGACAGCCTAACGGCGTCACATCAAAATGAGTTGATGAGAGATAAAAAGTGTATCTCATCACTTGGACATAAAATTTACATCAATAAGGATATATGATAACATATCCCAACATAATAATATGTAAATTAAAAGACCCAACATAATAAGTCTTTTAAAAAAGAGGAGGGTGAAAGGTTCCCTTACCAACTTGGGTATCTTTCAAAACATACACCCCATGAAAGAAGGACAATAAATCTTTGATGTAAATACTCATAAATGAAAGTTTATTACACAAAGAGTAGAATAATGGGCAGTACATACACCACTCAAAGGAAATTGTGGCAAATGTAGCATAAGTCTCACGGGAATAAAAGAGAGATGAAAAATCCCTTATGAAAACTCTGCAGCCTAACGGCGCCACATAAAACTTAAAAAAATGGATTGATGAGATCAAATAGGGTATCTCATCATATTAACTTAAATTTTATAGAAATATGAATATAAAAGAAAATCCCCCAACATAAAAAAGTGGAGCTTAAAAGAAGTGACATAAAGGAGAGTACTTAAAAAGAAAGAGAGAGGTTAGATCTCTTACGAAAATCCGGCAGCCTAACGGCGCCACTCAAAACATCCAAATTGGATTTATGAGATAGAATAGGGTCTCTCATCACATGAACATAAGAATTACAGTAAGTGTAATATAAAATAACATCCCCATAACAAGAAATATTAGCTTTAGAGGGAATGACATAAAAGAGTGTATTTAAAAAGAAAGATAGGAGTAAGATCCCTTACCTCAGGTGCGACTTGACTCGATCGTTCTTTAACGTCCTGAATAATAAACTTGAGTTAATTTTTATTTGCTTATGAACCTTTCTAAAGTTTATTATTCCTTTTATACCACTTATTTACATGTTATAAACATTATGTAATCATTTAATTTAATAATGATTGTTTTGTCGATATTTGGTTCTTATGTCGAAAGTGGACTTCTTACAATTACATGTTGTTCGTGTGGTCAATGGTTCTTTATATCCAGAATGAAATTCCTGATTTGGATATCATATATATCATATATATCTAGAATATACATGTATTTATAATATCACATAATCATTTAGAGGTAATAAATGAAATGCACCGTTCATGGAGATGGTAAGCCGTACGTACGCATGAACGCTACTTTCATTTCTTTGTCATATTAATGTAATTAAAACTAAATTAGAGGTATGTATATTTTAATTCCAGAATTATATTCATCATTTAGATGTACCATTCATCTTATTTATCCATTATATACATGTACTTATAATAGTACAATACATTTGGGGATAAGAAATGAAATGCACTGTTCATGGAGACGGTAAGCTGTACGTACGCATGAACGCTACTTTCATTTCTATCTCATACTTTAATGGAACGAAATAATAATGATATAGAGGTATATAATAATTACAGTATAACATCATACATAATAACATGAAATCCATCCTTTATACGTCCCATGTATGGCATTAACGAATCACATCACTTTGAGGGGGCGGTAGTCCGCACTTTCTAAAATGAAGATATCGCTTATACCCATAATGGAAGCCATAAAAGTAAGCCAAAAATGAAAAATACAGAAGATTAAGTAAAATATAAACATATTATATATCATATATAAAAATAATGACATCATAATGGCCACCTTTGAAGGTGTTAAATGAGTATTGAACAATTATCGTTTCGGGAGGCATAATTTCTCCATCCACGGAAACCGTATGTTCTTTAACCATTTGATGTAGTTGTGGGAGAGTGTATCTCGAATAAATCTTATAAAAACATCCTAGTTTATTTAAGATACTGTTTTTGTTACAAAATAAGTAAATAAAAAGAGTTTAGGGGGTTGGAGAAGCAAAATAAAACAAATGAACATGAGAGAATGAATTACCTTTAAAAGTTTAACTCCTTTTGATTTGAGACTAAAGGCTTCCTTTGAAAAGATTCTGCCCAAAGGGAATCCTATAGGATGAGAAGAGGGATGTGGAGAGAGTAAATGGGCAGGGGATGGCAGAGCCAAAGGCTTGAGGAGTGTGTGAAATGATGTTGAGCTGGGGGCCTTTTATAAGAGGAGAGGAGGGGCACTCTTGGAAAGTAAAGAAAAGTCACATTATTTTAAAATGGTATTCGAACTTAAGAGGTGCCACATTGATTTATTTCGAGTATAAGGTGATAAGGGTTAGAAATATACTAATAAAATAGGTTTTGGACATGTTTAGGTCATAGATATTACATTATCATTCCATTTTATTTAAATCGTTAAATAATGAGGTCATCGCTGCATCATTATGATGTCATAAATAATTTAATTTATTTAATGTCTAAAAATTATAAAAAAAATTACTATGATGTAGGAAATCCTTTTATCTTTCCAATGAATATTTATAGTCAAAAATATGATTTGTATAACCCCAAGTAAAAATTGTTTTAGTAAAACATTTTATGTTTGTCTCATTTTTACTTTAACTTTAAATAAAAAGATATTAATGTAATTTTCCAACCAAAGTAGCTTCATGGGGTCCCCAAGTTGACTAATGGGTTTTCTTGGTCGGCCATGACACATCAAATGAGGTTAGGACATGTTTCAGGTTCATTTCATATTATTAAAACATTATTTTTACCATAAACTACACTAATTACCTCTAATCGCGATTAAAAACTTAATAAGTTACTATTCACCAAAAAATTATTTTTATCCCATTGAACCATATTTTACTTCTTAATGACAACCATGTATGTCGGATTTTTTAAATTCAAAACACAAAGATAACAAAATTTTATTTAAACGGAAAAATCAGTTTTTATAAGTACCACTTAGTGGTTTCACTATTCATCAAAAATTGAAGTTTTTTAAAAAAATCCCAAAAATTCACCCTAAGATATATTTGATATTCCTAATTCAAAAATGAATTATATTTTACAAAATTAAAAACATATAAGTCACATTAATTAATTTAATAATTAATTCCCACTGTCATATCAAATAACGTGTTTCTATGAAACAATAAGTTTCAAAAGATTGACCCTAGTTTAAGTCTGATTTCAAAGTGAAATTAATTCCAATGACCACTATTGGATTTAATGGTAAAAATATATTCTAATTTTACTTTAAAACAATTTCAAAATATAATCTAATCATATAAATAAATTAGATTAAAAAGAGGTTTTGAATTAAAATACAACATTTTCCACTATTTATTAAAAAAATGAACTTTATCGGAAAGATACCAAAAATTTACACAAAGTAAATTTTGATGTCCCAATTCTTAAGAGTTTTATTTGGTACAAAAGGATGTATAAGGGTGAACAAAACTATATTTAATGATGGTTCTCCATCAAAAGGAGATAAGTGAACCTTTAGTGAAAACTAGGGCATATACGCCTAAAATTGAATTCTTTCTGTATTTTATGCCTTTATCTTTTATTGGATAAATGTAAAAACATTAAAAACATGTATAATCATATTTTAGTTATTTATTTCCATTCCCGCCAATACAACAGCTACATGTTAACTACCATTTAAAATAATATTATTTTATTATTAGAGTGCAACGTAAGATTCCCAAGAAACTCGTTGTTGTGTGTTGGGTACGCCATCGAGCATAGCATCCCCCTTAAAGTAATATTAATATTTTATTCAAAAATATGGATAAATATGAAAATGTAATATTCTTTATTTATCTGGGGTGTTACATCAACATCAGAAACCCTTGTTTTTTACTTATCAACCACTAGGGATATTTTTGGTTGATTATATTCACATTTTTTTATGGATTGAATAATATTTTTCATAATAGATTTTTTGGAACCTGTTTAATTTCTACAAGTTAATAATGTTTCAAAGATATTTACATGGAACCCTATTATATTACATGGTTTAATCATGTTTCAAACATATTTTTAGAGTTCTCATTTCATTTCTATGTGATAATAAAGTTTTATTTATATTTTTGGTGTAAACCATTACATTTCCATTGGTTAATCATGTTTCAACCAAATTATTATGGATCCCAATTATTTTCAATGAGTTAATCATGTTTCAACGAGATTTTTATGGAATCCATTTATTTTATTTGGTTATATAACACTCTAGAAATAATATATTTTATTTCAATTAGTTTATTTATGAATTAATTCCCTATATTTGTTTTCGTTATGTGGTTCTTCAAAATAAATTATAATGAAATTTGGTTCTGTTATAAACCAATGATGGGTGGTTTGGTTATAAACCAATGATGGGATTCTATATTATTGACCATGAAAGGGTTTTTTCTTGATAAACCAAGGATATTTGGGTAAATTATATCACTCTAATTCATTGGGTTCATCAGAGATTGATTTTGGGAATATTGGGAATTTAATTTCTAAAAGTGATATGGTGATAATGTTTCCTAGATACCAATATGTTTTATCTAAGCTTGATGTTGTATTGTAATGTTTCATATGATCACGTATGATATAAGATGGCCTATGGTTATTGATTATTATTTATCTTATATTTATTCGGGAATTATGTGATATTTTCAATCTTAATGGTCCTATTATTGATGTGTATGAATATTCTTATATTCCATTTAGGCACTTTAAATATACCATCAAAAAATTATTCACGTCATATTTTTATTGATGATATTGAATTGGTATGTATTATGTATTCCATTATTGATCATTATATTTATCCCTTTTTATGATTTATTTTTCTCTGTTTATCAGGTATTAGGTGAAATTTATTATGTCACTAATTATTCATATTGATGATTCTGATGACCTAATATGTATTATGAAAATATGGGTATAGTGGGAAATATGAACGATTTAATTTTTGTGTATTTTATGTAGGATTTTTTCCTAAGTATATAAAACAATAAATCTAAAATGTTATTAATAATGTATGTGATCAAATATTTAATTTTCATATTTTATTATTTGGATGGTGAAAAATGTGTCACCTTCATTGGGATTAAATATGATAATATAATTTTTAGGATTTTAGCCCCATATCTCAGATTGTGGGTTCAGGAATATTAAATTTTGTATCAGGGGAAAGTGTTATATGACAGTATATATTATAATATTATCACATAACATTTGATTTTGATATATGGATACCATCATGGTTCTATACAACCAAGGAGGATGATAATTCCAAATTCAAAAACACCGCTTTTTTGGATTTAATAAATGATATATTAAAGGGATTAATGACAGATTATGAGACATTTGATTGGGATGAGTAATATTTAATGCTTCATTTTAATGTGAATTATTTCTTTAAATATTTTATGCATAAGATTATAGTATTTATAACAATCGTGTTTTATATTATCTTCAATATTAATATTATATTTTCTTAACCCTGTAGATAATCATTAGATTGAAATGTAAATATCAGACTAAGTGATTAATGTTATTTCAAAAGGAGGTCACAATTTTTTTGGGAATTTTGGATAAATTGTAACATCCTAGGTAAATAATGAATAAAACATTTTCATATTATTAATATTTAGGAATTAAATATTAATTATACTTTAAAGGGGTTGCTATGTTCGAGAGCGTACTCGATACACAACAAAGAGTTTCTTTGAAATCTTACGTTGCACTCTAGTAATAAAATAATATTATTTTAATTGCTAGTTAACACGTAGCTGTTGTATTGGAGGGAATGAATAGAAATAAATAATTAAAATGATTATATTTGTTTTTTAAATGATTTACATTTATCCAATAAAGGATAAAGGCTTAAAATAGGAAAAGAATTCAATTTTAGGAATATATACTCTAATTTTCACTAAAGGTCGACTTATCACCTTTTCATGGAGAACCTTCTTTAAATATATTTGTGGTCACTCTTATACTTTCTATTGGACTAAATAAAACTCTCTTTTAGAATCGGGACATCAAAATTTATTTTTTATATATTTTTGGTATTTTTTTGATAAAGTTCATTTTTTAAATGAATAGTGAAAAATGTTGTATTTTAATTCAAAACCTCTTTTTAATATAATCTATTTATATGTTTAGATTATCTTTTAAATTGGTTTTAAAGAGAAATTAGAATATATTTATACCATTTAATCCAATAGTGGTCGCTGGAATTAATTTCACTTTGGAATCGGACTTAAACTAGTGTCAATCTTTTGAAACTTTTTGTTTCATAAAAACACGCTATTTGTTTTGATAGTGGGAATTAATTATTAAATTAATTAATTAAAATTATATGTTTTTAATTTTGTAAAATATGAATCATTTTTGAATTCATAACATCAAATATATCTTAGGGTGATTTTTTGGTATTTATCTGAAAAACTTCAATTTTTGATGAATAGTGAATCCACTAAGTGGTACTTAAAAAACTGATTTTTCGTTTAAATGAAATTTTACCACCTTTGTGTTTTTAATTTCAAAAATACAACATACATGGTTGTCATTAAGAATTATAATGTTGTTCAATGGGACTAAAATAATTATTTGGTGAATAGTAACTTTTATGTTTATTAATCGCAATTAGAGGTAATTAGTGTAGTTTTAGGAAAAAACAATGTTTTAATAATATGAAATGACCTAGAAACCTATCATACCCTTAATGGATGAGTCATGGTCGACCAATACAATCCACGGGTCAACTTGGGGATCCCATGTAGCCACTTTGGTAGGAAAATGACATTAAAAACGTTTTGTTTAATGTTAAAATAAAAATGTCACAAACATGAGTTGTTTTACAAAAACAATTTTTAAATGGGGTTATACAAGTCATATTTTTGACTATAAATATTCATTATAATTCTAAAATTATTTCCTACATCATGATAGTTGTTTTATAATTTTCAGAAATTAAATAAATTAAATTATTTATGACACCATGATGATGCAGCGATTACCTCATTATTTAAGGATTTAAATAAAATGAGAAGATAATGTAAAATCTAAGACCTTGACATGTAAAAAACCTATTGGATGGGTGGATTTATAACTCTTATCACCTTACCCTCTTAATAAATAATTTTGGGACCCTTTTTATCTGAAAATCATTTTATAATAAAGTATCTTTTCTTAACTTTCCAAGAGTGCCACTCCTCTCCTCTTATAAAAGGACCCCACCTCTACCTACTTACACACACCTCTCAAGCCTTTGGTTTGGCCAAGCTCAGCTATGTTTGTCACTCCACATCACTCTATTACTCCTAGAAGCCTCACTTTTGGGATATGTCTTCCCAAGGATGCCTTTGAGCTCAAATCAAAAAGAGTTACTCGTTTTAAAGGTAGTGTTTTCTCTTGTGTTCTTTTGTTTTATTTTGCTTCTACAACCCCCTAAAATATTTTTATTCATTTATTTTCTAACAAAATAAGTATCTTTAATATACTATGATGTTGTTATAAAAATTATTCACACTACACTTACACACACTTACATCTAATGGTTAAAGAACATACTGTCTCTGTGGAAGGCGAATTTCTACCACACGAAACGATGATTGTTCAATATTCTTCTAACACCTTAAAAGGTGGACATTAATATGAAAATATATTTATATATTATATAAAATATATTTATGTTTTCCTTATGCTTCGGTATTTTTCATTTACAGAATACCTTTATGGCTTCCGTTATGGGTATCCGCGATATCTTCATTTTAGGAAGTGCAGACTACTGCCCCTCAAAGTGATTTGATTTGTTAATACCATATGTGGGATGTATAAAGGATGTATTTAAAGTTATTATATATGATGTTATAATGGAATTATAATATACCTTTATATAATTATTATTTCATTCCATTAAACTATGAGATATAAATGAAAGTAGCGTTCATGCGTACGTACGGCTTACCGTCTCCATGAACGGTGCATTTCATTTCTTATCCCCAAATCTAATGTACTATTATAAGTACATATATATAACGGATATATATGATTTATGTTACATATAAATTATTAATATAATTCTGGAATTAAAATATACATTTCTCTAATTTAGTTTTAATGCCATTAATATGACCTTGAAATGAAAGTAGCGTTCATGCGTACGTACGGCTTATCATCTCCATGAACAGTGCATTTCATTTCATACCGATAAATGATTAAGTAATATTATAAATACATGTATATGCTGGATATATATGATATATATGATATCCAAATCATGAATATCATTCTGGATATAATGATCCTTTTACCACACGAACAACATGTAATTGTAAGAAGTCCACTTTCGACTTAAGGACCAAATATAGACAAAACAAGCATTATTAACTTAAATAATTACATAATGTTTATAACATGGAAATTAGTTATATAAAAGGAATAATGAACTTTAAAAATGTTCTTAATCAAGTAGAAATTAACTCATGTTTATTATTCAGGACGTTAAATAACGATCGAGTCAAGTCGGACCCGAGGTAATGGACTTCGTCTCAATCTCCTTTCATTGAGGAATATTTTTTTATACACCACTTTCATTAATACAGTGTATAAACCCTCTTGAATTTTATATTTATTCAAAAGTAATTTTTTTATATGAAGTGTTTTACTAAATGACAAAAGGGAATGTTTTTGTCATACGTATGTAGCGACACCGACTTCTCTGCTGTCGTGACCATTATTTGAGCTTCGGCTTTCTCTACAAGCCATAACTTTTTTAATGAAAAATAAATACCATGTTTTTATTTTCTTTTATTTTGGTATTAGAATTGGTTTTTATAATGGATTTTTTATGTGAATATATTTGACTGATATATTGTGATCAAAGTGTGGAAATGTTTTCATTCCATTATATTGGTTTTATGTCTTATGATTTTATAATAATACTTGGAAATTTGACGGGTGGTGCCATGAATACTAGGATGGGTGGTTATGTTATAACCTCCAATACATTGGGTATGGAAGTCAGACGTATGGCTATTCCATTATGTGATATGTGTGGAAGTCGACCGTATGGTTATTCCTTTTAAGTATGTTTATGTTCCAAGTTACCTTTATATGTTATGTTATCTTTATGTGGGTTTTATGGTAATATTTTGGTTAAAAAAGGTAATGTAATGAACTTTTATTCAGTGAAGAGTTTTTACTACTTCATAAAGGTGAAAAGTATTAATTTGTTAAAGTATACATGGTTTACTTGTTATTTTGAAAAACTAATAGTTTTCATTCATTGTGTATCACTTAATGAGCTTTTTATGCTGACCCCAAGTTTTTTTAAATGTTTTTCACAGGACTTAATGTGTAATAGGGTCATGGATGGGATCAAGGGAAAGTTATGCTATATAAAACCTAGAACCAGTCATGTTTCTTTTTAAGTGTTTTTACTCTATGAAAATTTAGTAGAAGTGCCTACTTTGTAATCTATTGAGATGTAATAGTTATTTCCTAATTATCTAAAACACTAAACCTGAAAAGATCCACAATGCGAATTATTCATTTACATCAATATTAAGTAAGATTTAAGGCCGGGGCCTTATAGTTGGTATCAAAGGACGGTTTAGACAACTTTAGGAGTTAGAAAATTGTTAAATTATAAATTAATTTATGGTATGATGGAAATGATATATCATTTGAAGGTTACCATGTTGCTTCTCCTAAGATATTTCTGTGTTAAGAATGGTTTTTCATAGAGGAAACAGAACACATTTTTTGGGAAGCCATACAGAGGGAAATGACCTTTCAAATCAGTATCCTGAGATGGTCAGAATTAGAACTAAATAGTTTGTTGTAGTGAGGGCTCAGTTGACTCAGGTGAAAAATGTTGGTTGTTTTTATTGATGACATTTTTGTGTTTTCTAAAGGTAAAGAGGAGCACGAACGACATTTAAGGGTTATTTTGCAAACCTTAAAAGAAAATAAATTGTATGGGAAATTTAGTAAGTGTGAGTTTTGGTTGCAACAAATTATTTCATTGGTCACATTGTTTCTAAAGATAGGATAACTATTGATCCTGCAAAAACAAAGGTTGTTGAAGAATGGCCAAGACCCACAAATGTAACAAATATTTGTAGTTTCCTTGGTTTGGCAGGCTATTACCGAAGGTTTGTTAGAAATTTTTCATGGTTATGTATTCCAATGACTAAGCTAACTCTGAAGGGTGTTAAGTTTATTTGGACAAAATAATGTGATGATTGTTTTCAGGAATTGAAAAAATATTATTGAATGATCCAGTTTTGGCACTACCTTCCAGGAATGGTGAGTTTGTTATCTACAATGATGCATCATTGAATGGACTTGGTGGTGTCCTAATGCAGAATGATCAGGTAATTTATTATTCTTCACGCCAGTTGAAAATTCATGAGGTTAATTACCCTACACATGATTTGGAATTAGATGCTGTTGTTTTCGCCTTAAAAATTTGGAGGCATCATTTGTATGGAGTAAATTGTGAAATATATACTCATCACAAATGTTTAAAGTATATATTCACTCGGAAAGAGTTGAACATGAGACAAAGGAGACGGCTGGAATTATTCAAAGATTATGATTGTACAATTCATTACTATCCGGGAAAATCAAATAAAGTGGATGATGCTTTGAGTAGAAAAATTAATGCTTCATTAACCATTCTACGTTTGGAATGAGATACTATGGTTTTTGATTTGATGAACTTTGTCATGGAAGTTGTTTTTGAAGGAAGTCCTTCTGGTTTGTTTTAGGTATCGGTGAAATCTTCTCTATCAAACTGAATCAAGCAAGCACAGAAGCAAGACAGTGAGTTACAGAAAAAGGTAGAGCTGGTTCAGAAGGGTAAGTTGCCTGAATTTAACAATGATAATGATTGTGTTTTGAGGTTTGGGAAGAGATTATGTGTGCCTTGTGATTCACAGTGGAAGAATGAGTTGTTATGTGAGGCTCATAGTTCCCCATTTTCAGTTCATCCTTGTAGTACTTAGATGTAAAGAGATTTGTGGGAGTATTATTGGTGGGATGGAATGAAAAGAGATATTTCTATTTTTACTGTGAAGTGTGTGACTTGTCAGCATGTTAAAGTAGAGAGGCAGTTACCAAAAGGGATGATGTAGCCTTTACCAGTACCAGAGTGGAATTGGGAAAAATATATCCATGGACTTTTTTGTGGGATTACCAAAGACATCTAGAGGTAATAATGCAATCTGGGTTATTGTTGATCGATTGACTAAATCTGCTCATTTCCTTCCTATTCGAGATACTTTGTCTCTAGATCAGCTAGCTCGGTTGTATCTTAAAGAGATAGTCAAGTTGCATTGAGTTCCCCTCTCCATTGTATCTGATCGTGATCCTAGGTTTACTTCTAACTTTTGGAAAGTCCTTCAGAAGTCATTGGGTACTGAATTAAATTTTAGTACAGCTTTTCATCCGCAATCAGATGGGCAGTCAGAACGAACAATTCAGACCTTGGAGGATATGCTATGAGCATGCCCTATGGATTATCAGGGAAGTTGGCCTCAACATCTTTCTTTGGTTGAGTTTTCATATAATAACAGTTTTCATTCCAGTATACAGATGGCTCTGTTTGAAGCATTATATGGTAAACGGTGTCAAACTCCAGCTTTTTGGGATGTAGTAGGTGAAAGGAAGCTAATTGGACAAGAATTTGTAGAAGAGATGGAAGAAAAATTTCAGTTGATTCAGAAACACATGATAACAGCTCAGAGAAGACAGAAACGTTATGCGGATAATCGGAGGAAGGATCTATCTTTCGAGGTAGGTGATCATGTTTTTCCCAAGGTTTCTCCATGGAAAAGTGTGATGCGATTTGGTAAGAAACGAAAGTTTACTCCAAGGTTCATTAGACCATATGAAATTCTGGAGAGAGTTCAATCAATTGCATACAGACTGGCATTACCTCATATTTTATCTCAGGTACACTATGTTTTTCATGTTTTGATGTTAGGAAAGTATATGCCAGATCTATCTCATGTTTTGATCCTAGAGGTAGTTCAGTTGGAAGAGAATCTCTCTTATGAAGAACAACCAGTCCAGATTCTTGACCGAAGAGAGAAAGTGTTTCGAAATAAGGTAATTCACCAGGTAAAGGTTTTGTGGAAAACCATATGGTTGAAGAGGCAACGTGGGAATCTGAAAAAGCTCTGAGGGATAAATACCCCATCTTATTTTGATAAGTGAATAAAATTGCGAGGACGCAATTCCCAAAAGGGGTGATGGATGTAACATCCTAGTTAATAATGAATAAATTTTTTTCATATTTTTTAATATTTACTAATTGAATATTAATTTTACTTCAAAGGAGTTTCTATGTTCGATAGCGTACCCGATAAGCAACAAAGAGTTTTTTTGAAATCTTATGTTGCACACTAGTAATAAAATAATATTTTTTTAAATGGTAGTTAACACGTAGCCATTTTATTGGTGGGAGTGAATAGAAATATCTAAAAAATTATTATATATGTTTGTTAAATGTTTTACATTTATCCAATAAAGGATAAAGGCTTAAAATATGAAAAGAATTCAATTTTAGGCATATATACTCTAATTTTCACTAAAGGTCAACTTATCGCCTTTTCATGGTGAACCTTCATTAAATATAGTGTTGGTTACTCTTATAATTTCTATTGTACCAAATAAAACTCTTTTTTAGAATCGGGACATCAAAATTTACTTTGTATAGTTTTTTGGTATTTTTCCGATAAAGTTCATTTTTTTAATGAATAGTGAAAAATGTTGTATTTTAATTCAAAACCACTTTTTAATAAAATGTATTTATATGATTAGATTATCTTTTAAATTTTTTTTAAAGTGAAATTAGAATATATTTTTACAATTTAATTCAATAGTGGTCTCTAGAATTAATATCACTTTGAAATCAGACTTAAACTAGTGTCAATCTTTTGATACTTTTTGTTTCATAAAAACACGCTATTTGTTCTGACAGTGGAAATTAATTAATAAATTAATTAATGAAAGTTATATGTTTTGAATTTTGTAAAATAGACATCATTTTTGAATTCGGAATATCAAATATATCTTAGGGTGCATTTTTGGTATTTTTCTGAAAAACTTCAATTTTTGTTGAATAGTGAAACAACTATGTGGTACTTAAAAAACTGATTTTTCGTTTAAATGAAATTTTACCACCTTTGTTTTTTGAATTTCAAAAACCCGACATACATGGTTGTCATTAGGAAGTAAAATGTGGTTAAATGGGATTAAAATAATTTTTTTGGTGAATAGTAACTTTTATGTTTATTAATCGCAATTAGAGGTAATTAGTGTAGTTTAAGGTAAAAATAGTGTTTTAATAATATGAAATGACTTAGACACATGTTGTACCCTTATTTTATGTGTCATGTCCGACCAAGACAATCCATGGGTCAACTTGGGGATCCAATGGATCCACTTTGGTAGGAGAATGACATTAAAAACTTTTTATTTGAATAAAAAATAAAAACGTCACAAACATGAGTTGTTTTACTAAAACAATTTTTAAATGGGGTTATACAAGTAATATATTTGACTATAAATATTCATTAGAAATATAGAAAGATTTCCTACAACATGATATTTGTTTTATAATTTTTATACATTATATCAATTAAATTATTTATGACACCATGATGATGCAGCGATTACCACATTATTTAACGATTTAAATAAAATGAAAAGATAATGTAAAATATAAGACCTACACATATAAAAAACCTATTTTATGGGTGTATTTCGAACTATTATCACCTTATCCTCGAAATATATAATTATTGGACCCTTTTTATCCGAAAATAATTTTAAAATAAAGTATCTTTTCTTAACTTTCCAAGAGTGCCCCTCCTCTCCTCTTATAAAAGGCCCCCACCTCTACCTCCTTACACACACCTCTAATGCCTTTGGTTCGGCCACTGTCTAATATTTATGTCTCTCCAGATCCCTATATTACTCCTAGAAGCATCACTTTGGTCATAATTCTTCCCAAGGATGCCTTTGTGCTCAAATAAAAAAAAGTTACCCGTTTTAAAGGTAGTGTTTTCTCTTGTGTTCTTTTGTTTTATTTTGATTCTCCTACCCCCTAAACTCTTTTTATTAATTTATTTTTTAACACTACAGTATATTAAATATACTAGGATGTTTTTATAAGAATCATTCAAGCTACACTTGCACACACCTACATCTAATGGTTAAAGAACATACTATTTCTGTGGATGGTGAATTTTTGCCTCATGAAACGATGATTGTTCAATATTCTTATAACACCTTAAAGGTGTCCATTAAGATGTCACTATATTTATATATGATAAATAATAGGATTATGTTTTCCTTAATCTTCTGAATTTTTCATTTATGGCATACCTATATGGCTTCCATTATGGTTATACGCGATATCTTCATTTTAGGAAGTGCGGACTACCACCCCCTCAAAGTGATATGATTCGTTAATTCCATATGTGGGACGTATAAAGGATGGATTTAAAGTTATTATATATGAGGTTATACTGGAATTATAATATACCTTTATGTCATTATTATTTCATTACATTAAAGTATGAGATCGAAATGAAAGTAGTGTTCATGCGTACGTACGACTTACCGTCTCCATGAACAATGCATTTCATTTCTTATCCCCAAATGTAATGTTCTATTATAAGTACATATATATAATGGATATATATTATTTATGTTACATATAAATTATTAATATAATTATGGAATGAAAATATACGTATCTCTCATTTAGTTTTAATTCCTTTAATATGACATATAAATGAAAGTAGCGTTCATGCGTACGTACGACTTACCGTCTCCATGAACGGTGCATTTCATTTCATACCTCTAAAGGATTATGTAATATTATAAATACATGTATATTTTGGATATATATGATATATATGATAACCAAATCATGAATATCATTCTGGATATAATGAACCTTTGACCACACGAATAACCTGTAATTGTAAGAAGTCCACTTTCGACTTAAAGACCAAATATTGAAAAAATAAACATTATTAACTTAAATGATTAAATAATGTTTATAAAATGGAAATAAGTGATATAAAAGGAATAATGAACATGAAAAAGGTTCTTAATCAAGTATAAATTAACTCAAGTTTATTATTCAAGATGTTAAAGATCGATCGAGTCAAGTCAGACCCAAGGTAAGGGACTTCGTCTCAATCTCCTTTCATTGAGGCATATTTTTTTTATACACCATTTTATTTTATACGGTGTATAAACCCCTTTGACTTTTACATTTATTCAAATGGAATAATTTTATATGAAGTGTTTTATAAAACAAAAGAGGGAATGTTTTTGTCGAACGTATGTGGCGACCACGACTTCTCCGCTGCCATGACCATTATTTGAGCTTCCGCTTTCTCTACAAGCCATACCTTTTTAATAAAAATAAATTCCATGTTTTTCTTCTCATTTATTTTGGGATTAAAAGTTCATTTTTATAATGTATTTGTTATATCAATATATTTGAATGATATATTGTGATCAAAGTGTGGAAATGTTTTCATTCCATTATATTTGTTTTATGTCATATGATTTTATATTGGTACTTGGACATTTGACGGGTGGTTTTGTGATAAACCATATGACGGGTGGTTCCATGAATAATATAACGGGTGGTTACGTTATAACCTCCAATTCATTGGGTATGGAAGTTGGCCGTATGGCTATTCCATTAAGTGATATATGTGGAAGTTGGCCGTATGGCTATTCCATTAAGTGATATGTGTCGAAGTCGACTATATGGTTATTCCATTTAAGTATGTTTATGTCCCAAGTTACCTTTATATGTTATGTGATCTTTATGTGGGTTTTATGGTAATCTTTTCTTTAGAAATGGGTAAGTAATGAACTCTTATTCAGTGAAGATTTTTTACTACTTCATAAAGGTGAAAAGTATTACTTTGATAAAGTATACATAGTTTACTTGTTGTTTTGAAAAACTAACAGATTTCATTCATTGTGTATCCCTTACTGAGCTTTTTATTCTCACCCCAAGTTTTATTGAAATGTTTTTCATAGGACATAATGTGGAATAAGGTCAAAGATGGGATCAAGGGAAATTAATTCTATATAAATCATGGAACTAGACATGTTTCTTTGTAATAGTTTTTATTCTATGGAAATTTAGTAGAAGTGTGTACTTTGTAATCTTTTGAGATGTAATAGTTGTGTCCAAATTCTCTAAAACACTAAACCTGAAAATATCCTCAATGTGAATTATTCATTTAATTCAGTATTAAGTAAGGTTTAAGGCTGGGGCCTTATATAAATGGTCTAAGATAACCTTTGATGTTAAAAAAATATTTAATTTTGATGTTATTTGGGATATATTGATATGGACTGATATAGTATCATCTTTGCGAATTACAATGGAATTTTGATGATTAACATAACATATGATGGTTTATTCATTTTTGAAATTAACTTACCAAGTGATAACTATATTTTTATGGTTCATATCTAAATTATTTGGAACATATTATTATCCCTTTTACAGATCTATATAAATGTATACCTCGACTCTTGGAAAATGATATTGAAATTATTTTTTCTATATTACAATTATTTCAAATGAAATCAATGTCCTTTTTGAAAACTATTTATTTTATACTGTTGTGATTGTTAAATTTCTCATGGTCATTCTCTTTTTGGGATTCTATTACATCAATCACTATATAACATTTTTTCTGAATTTTAATTTTCATAATTGTAAAACCCATGAATTTAAACCAGTTCTTTCCAATTTAGAAATTAAGTTTGTTTTATTTCAGATAGCATTATTATGTCATTTTCTATGAAATCGAGAAGATGTTTTATTAAATCATTTTATGAAGTTGGTCTCCAAAAAAATTGTTTTTTCAAATCTGTAAACATTCATTAATGATATTATATTAAAATTAATGACACAATTTATTAGTGTTTGTGGGTTGATGTAACAATTTTTTATTTTAGAAAAGAATACTATGTTTGACAATGTGTTTGACATGAAACAACAAGCATAAATGACCCATGATAAATATAAAAGAAATAAAAAAGTCATTAAATTAGAAGGTAAAAATAGTATTAAATAATTTAAGAAATATATATATATATTTATTTAATACTAAAAATAAATTATTGAAATTTTTTGTTTTAGAGAACTAATAAATTTCTAGTGCTGAAATTAAATTAATTAAAAATATTTATTATTGAAAATTGTTTTTAATTAATTTCATGAAAAACATTATATATATTTTATTCAAAATTTAAAAAATTTATTTGATAAATTTAGCATCATTTATGATATAAAAATATAAAATATTAATTTTTAATATTTTTGGTATTTTGTAGAAAATATCAAATTTTCAGTGAATGATGAAAAATAGTATTTTTTGTAAAGTTAGAATATATTATCAATAATTTAACAAATTTAAAAGTAAAATTATGTTACTAATATTAATTAAAGTAAAATAAGTAATATATAATTATATATTTTTTTCAATCTATTCATTTTTAATCAACTATATATTTTACTTTATTATATGTTTTTCTTTGTGATTAAAAATATAGGATTTCCAAAAACTATTTTCAAGTGAATAATGATTATACTTTTTTTATTGGAAAAAAAATAATTTATAATGATATAGATTAAATTTATATATTATATACCAAAAAAATATTGATTTGGAATCATATAACTTTTATTATTAATTGTATAGTTTTTATAAAATTATATTTTTCTTGAAAAAAACTATTCTGGAAAACCCTCTTCTTTGTCACATCTATGGGTTTAATATTGAAATAAATATTTCCATATCTAGGAATTTAATTTGGTAATATGGATTCAATTTTTCGAATTAGTATATTTTATATTATTTAATGTGTTCAAATTAATTTTTTAAAAAATGAATAGTGAAAAAGGTAAAAATAATTTATTGTGGTCAAGGTAAAAATTATTTTAAGAGGGGGGGGGGTTAAACTAAATACTATGTGCCAAAATGGCCAAACACAGGTCTAAAACATATTTCATAATAATTATTATGCATTGATATGTATAAATATTTATATTTATTAATTTTTTATACTTTTTTCAAGAGGAGATCTGGGTGCACCTTTTTTTCCAATATTACATGTTTGTCACTCACATAACTTATAAATATCTACCGACTCTCATATCTTATTAACATATTAAAACCCATTTAGTTCAGTCAATACCTTCTAAAATAAATTCCTAAAATTCATCCTCTCATCCTATGTGCCTATTTTGGTTGTAGAGCCTTTCATTGTATACCTTAGGCATAATCGTAAAGCGGTGGTCAGAGAATATGTACAATTCCTAACTATGAATTTTGGTTTTATTTATTCTTCCACATCGATAAAATCATCGTAAAAAATGATCATATAATGAAAATAGTATCTAATATATACTAATATATTATTATATTAAATTAATAACCAAAATCTATATCATCTTTAATAAAAAAGAATAATGAATCGGCATTTGGGTGAACGGAGGACTACGACCTCACAAAAAGATGTCATTCTTCTTGAATAATAACCTCTCATGACTTGTTTTAATTATGGATTTAAATTATATATATAATTGTTTTCATCTTTGTACTTATTTATTAATTATATAATATATACCTTTTTAACATTCCATTTTGTCGGTGATATGATAAATTCTCATATGTGTATAGTGGACTAATACCTTGAAGTTCGATGTGATTTTATTTTCACTAATGCTTTACATGGAATGAAATAAGGATAATATTAATATATATATGTTATATAAATGACATAATATTTATATTAATAAATTTTTTATCCTTATTAAATTATAATATATTATTTTTTTTCTTGAATTGAAAAATGATAACGTTGTTCGTGTACATGTGGACAACCGCCAACATGAAGGGAAGTGATTATTATTTCAATGTCACATAAAAAGAATAATATATATTTTAATTTATAAACAAATAATATGTTATTTAAGATATAACGATAATTATAAAAAAATAAAAAAAATTAATAACCTATTTCCATGATGATCATTGAAAAATGGTAATGTCACTCATCGGTACGTATGGAATACCATCTCTATGATCATTAAATTGTTAAGTTTTCACAAAAAAAAATCATGACAGGTTTTACAATTATAATTTATTAATAAATATGATAATTATTTAATTATCATTATTCTATTTATTTTTCAATAATTACCTATTTGATCATTTTCAAAACACGAAATTCATTTTGATATAATGAATTGAACATCATAAAAACACATTATGTATACTAAACTAATAATGTATTAAAATATATCATTATAAAGAAACAAAATAAGTTATATATGTATAATGTTTTAAACATATAAAATTTTCTGATAAAATCGAATAATTTTTATAAGCTTATTATACATGAGATAAATGACATTCATAGAATGTGTGGACACGAGCTAAGGGCTTCCATGTATCTCATTTTATTTCTATGAGGCATATTCTATAATCACCACTAGATTTATTTAAACACTGTATAAACTAAACGTTTTTATACAATATAATCACTTCATCATTCTTAATTTTATGTTATGTTTCAATTTAAATTATTTAATCCAATGGGATTTGAATGCAATGTTACCAAGTTGTAAAGAATATATTAAATCAATTCATTATCATTGGTTTATATTAATTATTTTCTACCTAAGATATTCTAAGATTATGTGATTAGTTATTTTTTAATTGAATTTTTTTATTTAAAATTTTTATATTTTATTTATATTTTATGCACATAATTGACTCATTTATTACTTCTATCAAAAATATTATGATCATCCTAAGTTTTTTCATATCAAATTATTTTTTTGGAGGAAAATTTTGATGTTTATCAGAAATAATATTTAATGGGGTTTATATATAGTCCCTTTGAAATGTTATATAATTAAATTATCAATTATTATTACATTTAATTTTATTTTATTGTAATATTTTTACTTCGAAATACAAATCAAATGATTCCAATGCGGTAAAGGAATATTTTTTAGAAATCCTCGTTTAATGTTCCCTTCCCAACTCCTATCGAAAGAAATGATTTTTTTAATGAAATATTGAATGAACAAAACTCACTAAAATCAGGTATCCTCAATTATTAAATGTTTTAATTACATGTTTCAAAGGTTATTTTTAAGGAATATTGTTCCTTTTTAAAGTGATCAATTTTTAGATATTAAAAAATATCTTTTAAATAGATTTTTTTTAAAAAACCAACATATTTTATCTCTTTAATTGAAAATATGGTTTCTTTAAAAATAAAAGTTTAATAAAAAAATAAAAAATATTTTTCTATGATTTTTAAAGTCACTTTTCCAAATTGTTTTCATTTAAAATTGGTTTTATTGGGAGTATTCATGCCTTCTTCATACTAATCCCCATATTTATTTTAAATAAAATTTGAATGGAAACAATGTTTTAACATGTAAGAACTAAATATATTTGAAATCCATTTGAATATTATTTTTTGATTCATCCATTAAAAGTTTCCAAATTTATTTTCAATGAGGTTCTTTTCCAAAATATTTTCTTAATTTACTCATTTTAGATGATATTTTCAATTGGAACACATTTTTATCCTCAAGAATGTTTTTGATGATATTTTAAAATAATTTCCCATTCATCAATGTCAAAAAACAATAATTTGTAATAATCCTTCTATGTGGATTTTTATTAATACCATCATCATTTTTATCTTGATAGAATAATATTTTTCAAAGAGATTGTTATGATACCCATTTCGTTTTTACTTGTTAATAATATTATAATGATGTTATTATGGATCCTTTTTCTTTTCCAAGGGTTACTATTGATTCAAATTTATTATTATGATCTAATTTTTTTCCATGGTTAAATCAAGATCTAGATACCTTTTTATGGAACCTATCTCTTTCCCAAGAGTTAATCATATTTCCTTGTGATTGTTATAGATCATGTTTCTTTCAAATTGTTTAATCATTGTTTCAAATAGATTCTTATGGAACAAGTTTCATTTCCATTTAATAATCATATTTATAAAATAATAAATGTTATTTCAATGATTTTATGAAAAAATGAAGCCTCTATGTATATTATTCATGATACATTCTTGGTACATTGTATATATTGATCAGTGGTTGTATTATAAACCAAGGATGTGTGGTTTAGTTACATAAAAAGGATGGGTCATTTTATTATTAAAAAAGGATTCATGGATCTATTATAAACCCAGAAATGTTTTGTCTTTTATATCTCTCTAATTCATTGGTTTCTCTTGAGATGGAATTCAGATATATAGTATTTTCCATTTGTAAGAGTTTTATGATGAGAAAGATTCCAAGATAAAAATAAATATAATATACACTCTTTAAGAGTTTATAATGTTTCTTAGCAGAAAAATGATATCACGTAGCTCGTGAACATTGATTCTGATGTCTCAATCATTTTTTAAGTCCTTATTCAATGTTTTTGTGATTTATTATCCACGTATTGATGGGTACATTTATTTTTATTTTTTAATAGTAAACATTTTTTTTAAAATCATATACTAGTTCACATCATACACTCATTTATCTAATAAAATTATAAATTCTTAGGTATAAAATTATTGTAAATTTTTTAACCAACATTTTATCTTTCATTCTACCTAGTTTATCATGTTTTATTTCGATTAAAATATATGAATAAGTATTTTATAAAGATGATTTCTATGACCTGATATAGAATATGAAGATAATAGTAGTGGGAAAGATACAGTTCTAAATTATGGGATATTGTTTATGTAATACGTTGTCCAAATTACCTAAAACTATAAACCTAAAATCTCAATGAGAATAAAACTGATAAAGTATTTATTATTGAAATTTTATTTCCCATATGGTGAAAAATTGGTAAACTTCATTTTCTTTCAACAAAAAAATGTAATTATAATGATTTTAGCATAAAATATACAAGTGTGGGTTCAGGTCTATTATAGTTAGTAATATAGGAGAGGTTTAGATAAAATTATAGATTATGATCATTTCATGTTAGGTTATCTTAATAGTTAGGAATACCATCATAGGTATATATGATTAAGGATGCTCATATTTCAATAACATAGACACACCATTCAGGTTATAAGTGATGACATCAAAAAGTGATTAATGATACATTATGAGACATTTTATAAAGTTGAAATATATGTAATTTTTTTAGTTTAATGTAATGTATTCCTTTAAATATTGATGACCTAATTTTTATGCAATTTACATCCATTTTGATTTATTTGATCTAGGATATTAGTGTAGTATTTATTTTATCATGTAATTATAATGGGATTGAAATGTGATTGGTGAAATTGTTATTAATGTTATTTGAAAGAGAAATCACCATATTTTTATGCTTATAAGATGAATGGAATGATATAAAAATTTATGCGAAAAAATTATTAATTTTTATTTTTTTAATTTTATTTGGGATATTGGGCTATGTAATTATTTAGTTTTCCATTTGGGTATTATAGTATAATTTTGAAGATCAATGCATAATATGATGGTTTATTATTATTTTTGATAATTATCATACCATGTGTGAACCGTTTTTTGTTGATTAACATATAGTAATAGAATAATAATATTGTTATAAATTTTATGATTTTTTTTATTAAAATTTTAGTTTAGTTATTATAGCTAAAATAATTCACCATAAACTTCATTGTTTGGAGGAAATGATAAGATTATAGTGGAATATAAAAAATTAATGAAATTAGACTCATAATGTTATTAAATTAAATTATTCTATAAATATAATTGTAAAATAATTCTTCCAACTAGGAAAAATTATATTCAAAAGAATCACTTTCCATATAAACCTAATTTCTATTGAAATCAAATACATTTTCCAAAACTCTTTAGTTTATGTTCTTATGATTTATAACATTTTCATAACTATTGACTTTATTGTGATCAATGATCATCTTTACTCTATATCATTATATGTGAATTAGGATTTTATTCTAGGTCCAAATATTCCATTCCACCCTATATTACTCAATTTTAAAACCCAATATGCATTGTATTATATTTCTTTTAATTTATTTTCACTATTATCAAGTGTTTTTTTATAACAACATAAATATTCTATGATAATAACCCTTTCTTAGGAAGTGTGTATGGAATGTAACACTAATCATATAAAGGAATATAACATCAAGATTAATTATAATATATATATATATTTACATAACTAAAATACATTATATATATTTTTATTCATGTCATATTGATTAATATTGTGTTACACACAACAACGACTTTCATTCATCGCTTATGTCACATGTAAGACTGAGTTTTAATAAATATGATTAATATTTAAATATAAAATGACACTTCTCTCCTATAATTTAAATTTTGGGGTTATGAACAAGATTAAATAATTTTTTAAAATATATTTTTTTACTCATTTAATACAAATTAATTAGAAATTATTATAAAATCCATTAAAATATATAAAAATTATTTAATTAAAAACTGTTACTGGGAATGAAAAGTGTTTTATTTTATTAAATTAAATTAATTACTATTAGAGGATTATATAAATTATTTTTATATATTAAAAATTCCTTATTTTTTTAGATTATTCCAATATAATTTATAGGCAGAAGATAAAAACAAATTTAATTTCATGCCTAAAAAGATGTATTTTTCTGAAGAATGTTTTTATCATTTTAATGGAATACTTGTTTTAAAACAAAATTTTGGCACTTTTATAAATTTTGTGTGAAAATATATATATAATTTTTTAAATAATAATTTCCAAAATATATTTGGGCAATTTTTTTATTTGCATTAAAATTTTCATTTTATGATGAATATTTAATAGTGGTGATTTTTAATTGAAAACATGATTTTCCTCTAAAAAATTATAATGTTAAATTATAATTTTATTTAATTTTCGAGTAAATTTTGATCATTCATACAAATATTAATGATATTAAAATAATTTTATTCTTTTTTATATTTAATTTAGACAAAAAAACATAGTAAAATTTTGAACATTTTGACATTGAAAAATTGTTTTTTCATTCATTGTACGGTATTAATTTTAAAATAATTTTTTAGCTTCTGTAAATTTATTTTTGAAAAATGTATTCTATATTTGGAATCAGAATAATTTATAATTTCCAATGAGTTCCAAATAATTTTTGGCCAAAATTATTAGTGAAAATATTTAAAATTAATTTCTATGAATAATTGGAAAATGAGTTTACATAGTGATTAAATTTAGAATATAATGTCTATGAACTTTATTAAACATATAAAACACACATTTATTTGATATTTATAGACTATTATGACTCTATTATTTAAATTTATTATTTTTTGGAACACTTTTCCATTAAAGTGGCCCATATAATAAGTTATTTAATGAAAAAGTCAAAAAGATTTATTTCTTAGTCTTAATTTTTATAATGATTCTGGGAAGGGAGAAAAAAACATAAGTTTGATTATAAAAATTATTTTAAATTATAATTAATATTTTTCAATCATAATAATTTTTCTATAATTTTTAATGTTGAACTAGTAACTTAAAATTAATAATAAACACAAATTAATTATTTATTTAATCAAAAAATAACTAAAATAAATGATGTTAAAAAAGTAAAGTGAGTTAAATTGAATGAATTATTCTGTTTTGTAAATTTTTTAGATATATATGTAATGAAAACTAGATGTGAAATAACACTAATTAAATTACATCAAATTATTCATATTTTAAAATTCATATTTAATTAATAATGTCAAAATTTACATTAATATTATTTTATAAAATATTACTATTAATTAATTGATTTAAATTTACAAATGATATTATATTCATAAATTGGTATTTAAATGTTAATAAAAATAATATATTGTCCATTTATGGACCATTTTTTCCAATATAACAATAATATTGATAGAAAAATAGTAAAAACATGGTTATCTTGGTTGTGATTTATGTAGTGTTCCGACACGATACCTGTTCTTATGTTAAATTAAATTTCCAAAAAAATATATCTTTATTCTATAAACAGATATCATATTTATATTAAATTTTTTAAAATAGTATATATTATAATTTTATATTAGACATAATGGAGAAAATAAATGGGCTAGAAAACTAGTTACCATAATAAAAAAAATGATAAAATGATGAAACATAGAAGTAAATGAAAAAATAATTAATTTTTTTTTATATTGTATGTATATGATTTTTTGAGACTAAATAATCCTACATACCTATAAATTGGAAGTGGAAGTTTCACATTGGGTAATATTGACCTCCCAATAATGAATACCTTTGAGTTTTTACGAGAATGTCACAATTTTACTATAAAAAGACACTCACTACACCACTTCATCAAACATGTAATGAAATTTTCCTATATTATTATATGCCAAAAATTATCTCTAAAATCTATAAAATATTTATAGAATCTATATATTTTAAATTAATAAATACTTTTATTATTTTATTGTAAACATAAGGAGGATTCCTGAAGAAGAGGTAATCTTCTTCTAAAAGCATTTTTATTTTCATTCATTCTAAAAATTCATAAATTACTAATAAACCATGATTATATAATAACATATCTATATTTTATCTATTTATTTATTCTAATATTAAATTTTTGACATAAAACATAATACATATCCACAAACAGTTTATGAAACCATCATTCATGATTACAGAGGACTACCGCCTCGCGAACCAATGTAATTTGTTTTTCCATTACCACCTTCCAAAGAGGATAATAATGATTGTTTAAAAAGTTTTATATAATATATATATGATATTTATTAAGTAATTATTCTTCTTTAATTATTACATCATACATACAAGAATGTTATCTTATTTGTGGGAATACGATATCGTCCATCGTGTGTACGACAGACTACCACCATTATAAGAGATGCGATTCATTCAAACTTTATATGGAATATATTATAGATGTTTTTAATAAAAATATCAGATATATATTTCATAAAAACAATTCTATAATGTTTATATATATATGTTACATTTCTTTCATTTATGTCGATAAGAAAATGGAATCAACATCTATGTGTACGTACATCCTACCATCACCATGAAAGGTGTATTTCATTTCAAATAAAAGTTTTTTTATAGATTACAGTAAAAAAATAATATATATATATATTTATTTATTTACCTAACAATTTAAATTATAGAGATTATTTAATCATGATCTATGTAAGAGGAATAAATAATAAGTCAAAATATTTAGGAATAACAAAGTTGTTATATCTCGAAACGCAAAAAATAATTATGTATTATTAAATAATGTATAATATTAGTTTATAAAAAGATGATATATTATATAATAAATATAAATATAGTTATTTTATAAGTAGATATAATTTTTATAACCACTATACAATAGGTAAAATTATGCAAGACAAAATAGAAAGCGTGAGAAAAGAGATTTCATCTCTATTTACATTCAATAAATATTTATTTATTAATATGAACCAATTCAAACATATGTAATGTATATACATCCTATTTGACATAAAATATCAGGAATAATTAATTTTTAAATGTTTTTTATATTTCAATTTAAATAATCTCATCTAAATGGATTTGACTAGAAAATTACCTACTGTGAAAAGTTAATGTGAAATATCACGTTTTTTTGTGATTGTTAACTTTCACCGAAAAAACACATTATTGTAATTATGTTTAAATGTGACATAAATTTATAATAAATATCCATATTATTATGTGGTTTTTATGGAAATTGAATAAACATTATTCTACTTTACATGATTTGTTCATTTTAAAATTTATTTTATTATATAAGGAAATATTGATATATACATATTCATTACTGAATATGTATATTTGATAAAGAAGTTTGTTTATGAGATACATTCATAATTATATATATGGTGAAATCTTTGGATAGATATTATATGATATGGGGACTACTATATATAATACCCTCAATTCATCTGTAGTCTCATGGGAGAAATCAGTTGGACAAACCATATGTTTTTGTAACCATTATTCTTTAAACTATTTTGTGTAACCTCTTCACATTAGTTTTTTTCTAAACCATTTTTTCAATGATCTTTATAGTAAAGGTATCATGTTCTAGGGAAAGGTTAAATATGATATTAAACCATTTCCTCAATTAATATTTAGTAATTATTATATATTACATTTTCACTATAAAAAATTAAATAGATTCATTTAATTCTCAGTTTATGGATTATATTTCAAGAGTTTTCTGCAATTTTTCCCACCATGTTGATATTTTATAATATAGTTATTTAAATAAAATGTTTTCATAGTTAATTACCGTTCCATGTTTATTATTCTCATTGATTCATGGTTTCATCCACTGTAATAAAACCTTGTTGAGCATTTGAGCTCACATTATATTGTTTCCACTACCAAGGTTATAAAGAAAAATCCATTCAATGAATTTTAAATGTTGCTATCTATTTTATTTTTTTATTTATTATATTTAATATAATATTCCTAATATAAAATTGGTATCATTCATGTAATATGGTTTCCAAAACAGTTAAACTAATCAGTCCTTTCGGATATGAACCTTGTACCTATGCCAATGTAATAAAGTAAGGCACCATCTCACTACTATTTCGGTCAGAGTAACAATAGATGGTATCATAGAAATTTTTTTAGAAACCTTTTATAAAAGATTTTTTAAAACAAAAATTAATGAACTAAATCATGTGATATAATATTTCGATAATAATAGATTAACTTCCGAATGAAACCATACATATTATTTTGAGATAATATGGGTATATCTTTTTCAATTTAAGTTATATGTATCCTTGTTTTGGGATTTAACATTATTATTCATAATATATGATCTAATATATAGTATTTATTCAATTAGATATGGGATAAAATAAATAGAATTTGATCCTAACTAATTCTTGTGATCCAATGAGTAAGAATGACTATGTCTTTTATGGGCTTAAGCCAATCATTTGAAGTGTACAAGTTCCATGACTGTTTTCATTATATGTGAACATAACATCATGTGATAATGAGAAAATGAAAGAGTAATATAACTACTAATTATTTATATGTACTAATTTATGAGAATATGATAACAAAGAATAATATAGATAAAGGTTAGAAGGTAAATAACTATTTTTCAACATTTGTTAATTGTGGAAGAAGACACCACAATACATGCATGAAGGGAATTTTATTTTTCAATAAGCATGGATAAATGGTAAACAAGATTGTGATTACAAGAGAAATATATAAAATTACAATTTGTAATTATTTCACTCAAAGGATAGGGTAGAAAAATAAAATGAATTCCCTAAGTGTCAATGGGAAAATACATCAGACAAATCTATGGAATAAAATTCATTCTCTTGCTATTTATATAATTGAAGTGGAATGATTACTATTTATTGTAATTGGATCCATGAAATATTTATGAAATGATTTTTATTGATGATATTATCATTATACAAATTATGAAATATATAATTATTGTACTTCAATACTGTTTCGTTTAAGTATTTGAGAGGATATATTGAATGGTACCAATGACCAAGAAAATTGATTAAGAGTAAACTTGATATTCATAGAAAACACATGAGTACTAGAAATATAACCCACAATTTGCTTCTTATGTTTATTTAATTATTTTGGAACTAGTAGATTATTGATATGGATAATGTAATTTGGATAGTAAAAACTACCTTGTAACAGATTAATTACTTGTTGAAAAAATTGTTTATGTAATAATTAATGGAATTGAAAACATTTATGATCTAACTAATATATCTAATAATCGATGTTTTAATTAATCAATATGTAATAATTCATGTTTTCAATAATGGTTTATGATAACTCACGTTATTCCAATGTATTAATAGATTAGATTGTTAAGGCAATAACATGAATCATATGTGATGATTTAGAGTTACTTCATATAGACTATATTAATGATATTATAATTTTTTATATTCAGATACCTACTATCTATGAATCTAGATCTCGATCCTTGGGGAGGTTCAAAAATGAATCCAATTAAAAAATAGTTTATGTTGAACTTTGGATGAGTTTTAGAGACTAACATATTAAATAACCATATAATTCAACATAATCATAGAGATAAAAGATGAAATAATACATAGAACAACCAAAGGAAGATATTTTGTTAATGAAATGGGTTTAATTCAATTATGTATATCCTTTATGTAATTTTCATCAAATATATCAATAAATGATCTTGTAACAAAAAATTCATCACATTACATTCAAATCTGATTGACCGATGGACTTTTAGATCATCCCATATTTATGGATTTAAGAACCTTAAATTTCAATTGATCACTCAAATTCATGAAATTAGTGATCTCAAACACTCTTTATCAGTATTTTTATTCTTTTTTGGTCTTTTATGTCTACATATTCATTTTCCACCTTTGTTTTTTAAAATAGAAACATATTAATCTGATTATTCCATATGTCATATGTACTTCCATTTCAATTTTATTTAGAAGATTTTTAATTAAACCTTTTATAGTATTAGATTTTTAATAATTTAATATTCTAAAATAAAACCCAATACTACCTAGAACAAATTTTAATTGTAATAGAGTAATTTATTTAAGCTGGGGTGAATGTAACACCGAGAAAATTATAAGAGAATATCCTTGTATTTAATAGACTTTATGTCAGGTAACACCAAGTGTATAAAGGAATATAAAATCTTGAGAAATTACAATATATTTAATATTTTAAATAAATTTAATACATAATATAACTTTCATTTCATGTGATACTTATTTATCTTTTTGGTACATGCAACAATTAATTTCTTCAGTAGTTTTCATTTCACATAAGACTGAGTTATACTAAATACTAATAATATTATTATTAAAATAGAAAATAACCTACTAGATGTTAAATTAGGTGTTATTAATTGCTTAAATATTTTATAAATATATATTGTTTAAATCATTGGTTAAAAATTATTTAGAAATGAATATAAAAACCAAATGAATATATAGGGATGGTATTAATAAAAAACTATTATTACAAGAAATTTTTTTTATCATAAAAAATTAAATTAATTACTATTATGGTATGATATTATGGAAATTTATAAATTAAATCTTCAATAATATTTTTTAAATTCATCTAATAGAAGGGAAATGGATAAAATAACAAATCCAATTTTATGCCTCAAGAGCAATATTTTTCTAAAGGGAGTTGTCCCACCTTTTAATGGTGCACATGTTTTCAAACTAAAATTTTAAAATTAAATAAATAATATTGGAAAAATAAAAAACAACTATGAAATATTAATTTCAAATTTATGTTAGGGTGATGTTTTGGAATTTTTCATAGATGTTTTATTTTTTGATCAATCGTGAACAATACATAATTTTAATTTCATAATGAATTTTTCTATAAATAATTTATAATGATAATTTATATTTTGAATTTGTTTTAGTGATAAATGAGATCAAATATATTTACATTAATCCAATTAATTTCATTAAAATAATTATAATATAAAATTTAGATATTAAAAATAGTAAACTATAGAACATTTTCAAATTAAAACCATACGATCTCATTTGATCTACATAAATTATTTTAAAAATTTTCCCCTATTTTTCTGAACTAAATATCAAAAAATGGATTCCAAATTTTTATTCATAATAATCTATAATTTATAATGTGTTAAATATAAACTATCCCCAAAAATAATTGTAAAAATATTTAAAAATAATTTTAGTTATTAAGGATAAAACAATTTTAGTTAGTGATTAATCATTGAATATATGGTCTTCAAATGAACAAAAAATAGAAAAAAACGCCCATTTTATGGATATATGTATATTATTATTACATTACGATCAAAATATATGAGTTTTTTTGGATACTCTTCTAAGAATGTGACTCATATAATAAATTAACTTAATTAAAGTCAAAAAATATTTTGTTATTCTTTTAATTTATATAAACATTGTGTCAAGGGAGAAAACTAAATTGGAAGATTATACATATTATTTTTAAATATAGATAATATTTTCCCATAATAATAAATTATATTTTGTATTTACTGAATATTTATGTATGTAAAATTATTAATAAATGACAACATAATAATTATTTAATCATTAATTATATAAAATAAATAATGCTAAAAATATTTAAAGCGTTGTTAATTGAAATAATTATTATCTAAAATTAATTTTTTAGATGAATATATCAGTATAAAAATTCTAGAACTTAATATTATCAATATACATAATTTTCATGTTATTTTTAAATTCAAATTAAATTATTAATATAAAAATTTAAAATAATGTTATTTTATAATATATGATATTTTATTAATTGAATTAAATTTTAAAAAACCCAATATTCTATCATTATATTTTGAAATATTAATAAATATAAAATATAATCCATTACTGGACAAATTTTTCTATATAATAATTATACTAGTAGTTAAATAGTAAAAAAACTCATTTAACACAGTTATGGTTTAAGCGATATTTTTTCTCGTTACATGGGATTGTTTTAAAATTAATTTCCAAAATATATATGATTTATTTTATAAAAATTATATATTTTATTTATAATATGTGGGTAAAAATTACATGTCAAGGATAAGTTTATTTTATTATTAAATAGAAAAATTCATAGGTGAGAAAACTAATTACCATATTGAAAACCTAAAATGATAAAATGATAAAATATTTACGTTAATGAAGTAATATTTAAAATATGTGATATATTATCTTCTTGATGTTTCTATCATCTAGATAACCTCAAAACCCCATTAATTATTAGTATTCGAACCACTTAAGTTATTGTTGACCTCCCATTAATTAATAATTTTGTGTATTTATAAGAATGCCACTCATCATCATCTATAGAATGAAACTCAATCCCCCAACTACATCACACCAATAATGATAGATTTATAATTTTTTTTTGGAAAAATAAGACCCCAAAATCCCTCCCCTCATCATAGAAGCCTTTTTTAGGAATAAATAAAACTATTGATGGCTTTAGTGAAAACCTAAAGAGGATACATGAGAAAAGGCCGAAGTTCATCAAAAAAAGATTTATTATATCTTCTTTCCACCTCATTCAATTACTTTTATTCCATGATAAAATAATAAAAATTTTATCATCTATATTATTTTATTTTTTTATGTTATGTTTATGCCCTATAACTTCACGCACGTTGATCAAATGTGTTGTGAAACCCTTGTTCATCTCTTCAAAGGACTACCACCTCACGGACCGATATTGTTTAGTTTTCCATTATCGCTATTCACCATTGGGTATAACAGTGGATTAATAGTTTATATATAATATATATGATATTTAAGATGTTATTATGTCTTTATAATTACTTTATCTCTTATAACATCATTCTTTATATTTATTGGGAATATGATAACGTCGGTCATGTGTATGGAAGATGATCACTTCCCAAAGCAATGTGTTTAGTTCATGCATTAAATGGACTCTATTAATGATGGGTTTAATATAAATATGTGAAATAGATGAAATAAAAAGTATATTTCGACCATAATATATATATATATATATCTTGTCATGACCCGTCCCCCAGGGTCCATGTTGTGACAACCCCAAACCCACCTTCCATAGGCCAGAGGCTGGTGACTAGCACCAAAGGCGTAAATCCCTAAGCTAGGAAGGCATTCCCTTTATAAATTGTAAACACACAAAACCAGAGTACAACATGAAGCAAAAACTATGTTAAACTATAATAAAAAAGGAGTACTGAGAAGAAAAAGCACCTAAAATACAAGCCCAACAGGAAAGTACAAGAACAAATAAAAACCAGGTACAAATAAAGAAAAGTAAAGCAGCTACTGGGTCGTCTTCTGGGGTTCCTACCTGAAGGGTGGGTACTTATTGCCTCCTAATGACTCCATGTATGTCAGTTTCCTCCGTGTAATGACTCATCGTAAGGACCACCTCGGGGTACCAACCAGTCCTGCTACTATGTTCCTCAGTCAGCACTGTCTGTCGTCTGCAACCAACACAACAAGGTGCGGGAATAGCCCATGCAGGGGTGAGTATGAAGATGCATAGTAGGGACCCTAAGACCCTCATGGTCTCACAAATCCAACAAGGATAAATCACAAAGTATGAAATCAAAAGATTACACCACATAGTTATAGGCCCATACATATACATAAGTTATCTAGTAATCCATATCAATCATGAGGAAAACACAATGTTACTGACTCAGATCACCCATGATTTTTATTATTGAAACCATGGCTACTAGAGAACTCCTCCTCTGTCGAGTATAGTGGGCCTGCCTCCATAACCAGGCGCTTCCCAATAACTATGTACTGCTGAGGTACTCCTCCTGTCGAGTACCATGGTTTTATCGCGCTCACATAGAGGTGCTCCCCATTGTGGGTATGCCGCCAACTACCAGGCGCTCCCCCTAATATCCTACAGAGGCAATCCTGCTATTGAGTACCATTCGTCTGCCGGCAACTACTAGTAACTCCTCTTCCATAGGTCTACCGCCAACTACCAGGCGCTCCCCGCTAGGCTAGTCAAATCACTCGGAGTCGAATCGGTGAAGAAGTCGTCAAGTCTCAGCCAGCTACAATGTCTCGGTAATCTACTCCCTCATCTCCGAGAGGGTCTTCCCCATGATCTACATGTCAATACTTCAACTATCATGAAGTCCTATGTTGAAATATCTCAAAGGTCTTCCTCATCATTGGGGTCTCAACAGAATATAAGGCGCGTCAATCAGATGTGCAGTCTATGAGTTATATGTTTTTTAGTCCCGGGGCCCTGTTGGATTCGTGTATTATCCAACCTGATTATATGTCAACATTAACCCAAACTCCAGTGGGATATACTCAAAGGAATCGTCGTGCTCCATGAAAACCAGCGCTGCTGACTGTTCATCAAATGGTCATCTGGTGCAAATGATATGGCCAAAGGAAGTAACAGTCAGTAGTGGGCCCGGGTCCAGTCCAGTCCGACCCGGTCGAACTGACTCGACCCAACCTTGTCAGGGTCGACCTGGTATGGGTCGACAAGTTTTGACCTTTTGGGTTTGGCCCAACCCATTGGGAGGGCAAGCCTGATCGGTTTGTCCTGGTTTGTTGGGCCTACACCAGCGGACTACGAGGGATGTTTGACATGGAGGTAACCACATAGTCGGCTCGGTACGGAGACCAGCGTCGGTTTGGATGGCACCACGCGGGGCACAACTTGACAGTCTCATCCGGGAAGGCCAAGCTGGTTCGGGCTGCGACGCTGCAAGAGACGTTGCGGGCAAGCGGGCTAGCGGCCTGGTGGCGGCCGACCTGGGGGCCTGGTAGGCTTGTAGGTCGGCTGGTAGGCTAGATGGCAGCCTGGGTAGGCCGGCGTTGCACCGGGTAGGATGAAAGGGCTCTAGGTAGGCTGTGAGAAAGACGGTAGGGTACCAGGTAGGTCACGGGCTAGCAGCGTGGGGCGCGGTCAGGACGCGCGGGGCGCGAGCCGGCGTCAGGTAGGTGTGGCGGTGGCCAGAGGTGACTGGGCATGCCTGTTCAGTGCGGATCGGGCTGACGTCGGCCGTCGGTGTTCGTACGAGAACACCAGTGAGCATCGGGGGTGGCACAGTTTGTAGAGGATGCGTGAAGTGCGGCATTTGTCATTTCCACATCCGTCGCCTCGTTTTTTCTTTGATGAAAACCACAATATTGAAAAAGCAATGGAGGATTTTGGGCCATGTTATGTTGTCTTGTATCATCCGTGTTTAAGGTGGTATCAATTGGTTCATCATGAAAAGAATATGAACAACAATTAATTACATCACTTTGCATCGAATCATTTTATTTTATGATGAGAAGAAGGAAATTAAAGTATCAACATGCAATAACCCCTACCTAGATTGTCGAGCATTGAAAGTGAAGTCACATAAAGAAGACGTAGTCATCATTCGTTGCATCCTACACACACTTCCACTTCTGAGTTCGCACGATGGGTGTGGATGTGGCTACACGTCAATAGGTTTCTGGGGTAGAAGTCAAATAAGGATCGTCTCCAGATTTCTTCATTGGAAGAAGGTGTTCTTCGTTGGAAGAACACGTTCTTCGTTCTCCATTGGGTAGATTCTCTCTTCTCCCAGTAATACTCCTTCCCAACTTCCACCCAAATACCAAATGAAAATAACATAAGAAATAGTTTGTCTATTATTTTTTTGTCACAACAATTCAAGTAGGACAATTAATTTAAAAGGATCCCCCTAATTAATTCACATGAGTTGGAATGAATTAATTAGGGGAGATTGGTACAAATTAAATTTTAGTGGAGTTGGCTCCATTAAGGAGGGGTGGTCAAGGAGTTTCTCCCCATTTTATTAGGTGTTGATGAATCAAGAAGCTCTCCCCCATTAATGAGGGCGGGTTGTGAGATTTTCTTTTCCCATTAATAGGGGGTTAAGTCTCGTGTGGTACCCAACACATTAATCCTCCCATGGGAGGTTTATTTCGGGTGGGACCCATGACAATAACATCTCATGGGAGGTTATTGTGTGCTGGCCCCACCTCTAACTTCCATGAGGAGGTTTTAAACAACACACACAAAATAGTGGCTCAAATTGTATTAAGTGTAGCTTCACTTTAATTTTTTTAAGAAAACCCAAAAATTATCTTATATCCTTGACTCACTGTCATTGAAGTGAAAGTATTCTTATGTGAATACCATTACTGTGAGTTTAACGTTGATATTATATTTTAATTCTGAGCACTTATTCAAAAGATATAAAATCCCACTTGTACTTTTACTAAACTTACCCAAACAAAACTTCAAAAAATGATTCTAGGCACACCGGGAATCAGAATAATGCGCAAAAAATTTTCATGGACTCGTAAAATTCCCATGTATTTATGAAAAAAAATTCCATGGGAATATTGGGTCATTACATTCTCCCCACCTTAGTTCTTTATGTCCCCGTAAGATATAACTCGAATTAAGGGAACAAATGGGGGTTCTGATCATGCATCTGAGCCTCCCACTACAATGTTCTCTCCTGGAGGTTCCCGTGCTACCAAAAAATTCGCACTAGAGGTATCGACCATCCACGTATAACCCTCTCTTATCGATCCTCAATCTCCACTGGAACCTCCGTAAAAGTTGCCACATCGTTGACATCCAACTCTCCATTATTGATGATGTGAGAAGGGTCATGGACGTATCTCCTCATCTAAGATATGTGGAAGACGTCGTGCACCCGATGTAATCGAGGTGGAATAGCTAAGCGATAATCCACCATGAAAACTCTATTGAGGACCTGAAAAGGTCCAATGAATCTCGGAGATAACTTTCCACCTCGTCAAAATCTCCATAGGCCCCATCGATGTGAGTCCTGTAGAAAGAATTGGTCGCCATCCTTGAACTCTAGAGGCCTTTTTCTCCTCTCCTCATATGACTTATGTCTGCTCTGTGCAGTCTTTATCCTCTATGGGATGATTTGCATTGTCTTTGTGGTATCCCATACCATCTCTGGTCCAACCAATGTTGACTCTCCTTGGTCTGTCCAGCACAAGGGTGATATGAAAGGTCGCCCATACAACACCTCAAAAGGGGCCATCCCTATGGTTGAGTGATAGCTGTTGTTGTTGGAAAACTCCACCAAAGGTTAGTGAACCTCCCACTTGAAACCAAATTCAAGGACACAAGCACACGACATGTCCTCGAGGGTCTGAATGGTCCTCTTAGTCTGGTCATCTATCTGGGGATGGAAGGTGGTTCTCAGACAAAGCTATGTCTCGAACGCTTCATGCAACCCCTTCAATAAACAAGAAGTAAAGTGCGCATCATGATCAAAGACAATATATTAATGTACTCCACGTATCTTCACAATCTCCTGCACATAGAGGCGTTCAAATCTCTCTACTGAACCCTTCTCTCTAATCGGTAGGATGTGGGCCGACTTGGTGAGTTAGTCGATAATCACCCAAATCGAGTCATGACCCCTAGATGTATGAGGAAGACCCATCATGATGTCCATGGATATCACATCCCACTTCTACTCTGGGTCTTCTGAGTGATGAACCATGCCTGCTGATACCTTGTGCTCCGCCTTCACTTGCTGACAAGTGAGGCATCATGAGAAAATATCATCTACTGCCTTCTTCATTCATGTCCACCAGTGCTTTCGTTGAAGGTCCTGGCACATCTTTGCCACTTCTGGATGATCCTTTTATAGGGGATGTGTGGAACTCCCTTAGCACTTCCACATAAAGTGAAAATGGTACCCTGGTAGGTCCTATGAAGAGGATGACATTCTCCCCACCTTTAGAAAATCCATAAGGTGCCCACCCTGTGGATATCTGGGCACGTTGTGTCTCGCATTCAGCATCTCCACGTTGCGCCTCTCTAATACACTACAGAATTGGGGGATTAAATATAAGAGTTTGAAGAAAGGTTTCTCCATCTCTATCCAAAAATGATTTCTGTAATACAGCCTGCTGCTCTTTCTCCTCTCCTAGCAGCTGTATACCAGACCTCTTGCTAAGTGAATCTGCAACAATGTTCCCCTTCCCATGAGTATATAATATCTCGAAGTAATAGCCCTGGAGGAACTTATGCAATCGTCGCTATCTCAAGTTCAGGTCCTTCTGAGAGAAGATATATATGAGACTATTGTGATCAGAGTGCATGGTAAAACATTCACCTGTTAGATAGTTTCACCACATCTACAAGGTGAAGACCACTATTGATAACTCCAGGTCATGGGTAGTGTAGTTCTGCTCGTGATGCCTTAGCTGCCAAGAACCATATGTGATCACTGCTTGCTCATACAACTGGACACACCCGAGTCTGGTCCCTGATATGTCGCAGTAGACCACGTACCCAACGATTTTTTCTATAATCCTTAAGATGGGGGAACTAGTTAGCCTCTACCTCAGCTCTTGAAAGCTCTACTGGCATTTTTTCAACACAAAAAAGGGTTTCGCCTTCTTCATCAAGGATGATATTGGTGTTGCAACTCTGGAGAAGTTTGGAATGGACCTCCAGTAGTAACCATCCAATCCCAGTAAACATCATACCTCCACGACACTCCTTGGTGGCTACCAAGGAATTACCACCTCAATATTCTCTATATCCACTGCAACTCCAGCCTCCAAGATGACATGTCCCAAAATGTGAACCTCACAGATCCAGAACTGGCACTTCTAGAGCATACCATAAATCGGGTGCTCTTGGAGTGTGTCCAGTACTACCCACAAATGGTAACCATGCTCCTCCTTAGTAATAGAGTATATCAGAATGTCATTGATAAAGAATAAGATAATCCAATCGAAGTATGTCTAGAATATCCTATTCATTAGTCCCATTAACACTGCTGGATCGTTTTTTATGCTGAAAGGCATAATAATGAACTAGTAATGGTCATACTCACATCTGAAGGATCTCTTCTGCACATCCCTGTCTTCAAATATGAGATGGTGATAGCATGATCTGAGGTCTATCTTCGAGAACCAAGGATCTACGTTCAGCTAAACAAATAGGTCTTCATTCCTTGGGAGTGGATACTTGTTCTTCACGGTCACCTAGATTAGGTGACGGCAGTCGACACAAATCCTCAAGCTCGCATCTGTTTTCTTGGAGAACAGAATCAGGGATGCCCAGGGAGAAACACTGGGCTTGATGAATCACTTCCCCTACAAGCCCTCTTGTTATACCCGCAGCTCCCGAAGCTCAGTGGGAGCCATCCGATATTTTTGAGTAGATATCAGTGTCATCCCGGGGTACATGTCAAGGTAGAACTCCACCTCTCTGTGAGGAGGTAGATCTGGAAAATCAATCCGGAAAACATACACATATTGGTCAACCACTATATGATAGCTCGGAGTCTCCACATCAACGTCTATGAGGGTAAGGAAATCCAACTGATGATTGATTGGCTGCGCCCTCCTCCGAGTAAGTTTGTCATGTGATGCAAAGGGACCCTTCTTGCCAGTGAAGGTGATCCTTGTCCCGTCCATGCAGACACACAACACTTTTCTCCTAATATAGTCGATCTGTGCATGGACTTTAGATAGCCATTCCATACCCAAGACGATGGCGTAAGGCCCCGATGCCTCTACGAGGAGATCCCAGCCGAAGCTCTCGCCTCCTAGAGAAAGCTCACACTGCCAGAACTGATGCGTAATCATCGAGTCTACTCCTGTATGAGTCTCTAGCAGTATGTATTGAGGCAATGGCTCTGTCAGATTCTATGAGCTCTGAACGAGGTCAAAGGCAATGAAAGAATGAATATCACATGTCTCTATAACAACTGTAGCTATGGGGGAGAAGACACAGATCGTACCAAAAATCATCCCCGGAGTTCCATTATTGTAAGACTCAAGTGACTGGAACTGATCTCTCGCAAATACACATGCTCCCAGTATTCGGGGTTGACCTCCTGGTAGTGGTGGCGCTAACACCTCTTAATGTCACCAACTGCCAACTGCTTGACCAGCTCCTCTACCACGTCCACCTACTCCCTGCGGACCACCACGATAGAATCATTGTCTCCACCTAGGCAGTCCTTCGACCGCTTTCTGATCCTCTGAATGGAGGGTCGGATAGTCACGAGCCATTTGACCATGCCCGCCGCTTGAGTAACATTGTCCACTCCTAGAATGTGAGGCTTTGTCTCCACTCTGGATGCTCCTCACAAACGATTTTGAGTTGTGCGGTCGTCAAACTATTGGTCTGATCCTCTTAGACCACATCGACATCTGTCTATATCCACCTACAGAAGACTTTGTTTCATGTTGACTAGTGTTGGGTATCGCTACTGGAGAAAACTCAACAAGGAAACTCTCTACTCAGAGGGATCACTTCCACAACCCAGCCTGCGTCGGGATGCTGAGGGAGATCATCGAAGCACTGATCTCTTGCCTGAGTCCATGCTCGATGGTCTGGGCCCTGAAGAATGGGTCATGTACCATATCATTGTAGTAGCTCGAGAGGCCTGTGAACCTCACGGAGTACTGAGCTATAGTGTTGCATCCCTGATGTATATGAAGTATCTCCTATATCTACACTGCTCTTAGGGTGGCTGGGACAAACTCTTCCAGAAACTGGCCATCGAAGTCTGCTTATAGTAGTGTTGCTTCGTCATTCACATCGAGCATCAGGCTCCACCATCTTCCTATTGTTGTCTGAAGGAGAGTCGCGGAAGGGTTCACCATGAAGTCTGATGGTGTCCCTACTTGTCTGAAGACTCTCACCAGAGCCTCCAGACAATCCTCAGCTGTATGGGGGTCCATATTTCCACCGAACCTGGGTGGCCTCTGGCATTATAACTCGTGCAGTGCGCTCAAGCGATGTGCATTGTCTTCTACTGGGGCTGGTGGCTTCAGTGGCCCAACGGGTATTGGTACTGGTGGTGCCTCTGATAGAACATGGCCCTACACCGAGGCCTCATCGCTCGGGGGGATATCTGTGCGTATGACTCTCAGGGCTCTAACTAGTCATTCGCGGAGAGGCTTCCTAAATTAAATTGTTGCAACACGGTCAAAATATTATTCCAAGTGAGATGACCCAGTTGAGATAAATTAAAGAAAACTTTTGAAAACCCACACGCAATCAGTGTTTTCGTGCACTGAGTCATACATTAGTAGTCAAGGTCGTAGTTTATAGATACGTCTGTCGTCATACAATGACTGAACTCCCTAAACTGAAAACCACACTCAGTACTCATAACACAATTTTTCCATTGAAAAGATCATAGTTCTATATTCTGTGGTAGAATCGACATCCTCTGATACCAATTTGTCAGGACCCGTCCCCTGGGGCCTGTTCTGTGACTACCCCAAGCCCGCCTTCCATAGGACTAGGGCTGGCGACTAGAAGAAAAAGTGTAAATCTCTATTCTGGGAAGGAATTTCCTTTATAAATTCAAAACACACACAATCAGAGTACAACAAGAAGCAAAAAATAAGTTAAAAATGTATAAAAAGGATAACTAAAAAGAAAAAGGATCGAAAATACAAGCCCAACAGGAAAGTACAAGTACAACTAAAAAGAAAGTACAAATGAAGAAAAGTAAAGAAGCTACTGGGGTTTCCTCCGGGGTTCCTACCTAAAGGGTATGTATAAATGGCCTCCTCAGCACTCCATGTCTGTCAGTCTATTCTATGTTCCGACTCGTCGTATGGACAACCTCCTGGTACCATCCAGTCCTAGTACTCTGATCCTCAGTCTGTGATGTCCGTCATCTACAACCAATACAATGAGCTGTGGGCATATCCTATGCAGGGGTGAGTATAAATATAATCAGTAGGGACCTCGATAACCTCAAGGTCACAAAAATCCAACAAGTATAATTCAGAAAGTATGAAATCAACAGATTACCCCACTTAGTTATATTCCCATACATATACAAAAGTTATCCAGTAATCAATATAAATCATGATGAAATCACAGAGTTGCTGACTCAGCTAAAACAAGATTTTTATAATCGAAACCACAACTGCTGGAGAACTCCTCCTCTATCGAGTAAAGTGGGCCTGCCGCCACAACCAGGCACTTCCCACTAACCTTAGACTGCTAAGGTATTCCTCTGGTCGAGTACCGTTGGTATGTCATGCTCAAAAAAGGGCGCTCCCCATGGTGGGTCTATCGCTAACTACCAGGCGCTCCCCACTGGGTTAGTCGAATCACTCCGAGTCGAATCTGTTAAGGATTCGTCAGGTCTTAGCCAGCTACTAGGTCTCAATAGTCCCCTCGCTCATCTCTTGGAGGGTCCTCTCCATGAGCTACATTTCGATACTCCTACTGTCACAAAGTCCAATGTAGAAATCTATCAAAGGTATGCTTGGTCAAAGGGATCTCAATGCAACAGACAACGCGTCAATCCGATGATCGGTCTATGAGTTATATGTTTTTTAGTCCTAGAGGCCCAGTTGGATTCAGGTACGATCCAACCTGATTGTATCTCCACATTACCATGAACTCTAGTGGGGTATACTCAAAGAGACCATAATGCTCCAAGAAATCTAGGGCCGTTGATTTCTCATCAAATGGTCGTCTGGTGCCAAAGATATGGCCAACGGAAGCAACAGTTAGTAGTGGGCCTTGGTCCGGTCCGACCCGTTTGGACTGACTCAGGCCGACCCATTCTGGGTTGACCCTATTTAACAAGTTGGATCTGTCCCAGCCCATTGGGTGGGCCATCCTATAAGGTTTGGCCAGGTCCGCTCGGCCCAGCTCAGTGGACTGTGAGGCCGGTTCGACCCAGAGGTCGCCACATTGGTCGCTCGGTCCGAAGGTCAGGGTCAGTTCGGCCGACACCAAGTGGGGCACGACTTGGGTGGCTTAGCCTAGAAGGCTGAGCTAGTTCAGCCAGAGACGCTGAGATAGATGCCACACGCAGGAGGGCTGGCGGCCAGGCAGGGTGCCGGGTAGGCCAGTAGGTCAGCCAGGAGGCCGGATGGTGACCTGGGTAGGCCAAAGGGGAACCGGGTAAGACAGAAGGGCGCCGTGTAGGCTGGCAGGGTGCATGGTAGGTGGCGCAGGTAGCACATGGTGTAGGCAGGCTGAGGTCAGGCCATTAGGGGTGCTGTAAGGCATTTGGTAGGTGGCGCGGTGGCCGGTGGTGTTCGGCCAAGAACACCACTGTACCACTAGGCGGCGTGGTTCGTGAAGACCATGGGTAGGGCCGCCTTTTTCATTACCGTCTTCCTCGCCTCGTTGCCTCTTCAAAGAACACCAAAAGAACGAAATGTCGATGGGGGATATCAGGCCATTTTTGGATGCCCCACATCCTCTGCATTTAAGGTGGTATCATTTGATTGATCAAGAAAATAAGATGAACAAAAATTAATTAAATCACCTTGCATCGATTCATTTCATTCGATGATAATAAGAAGAAAATAAATGCATCAACATGCAATAACCCCCTACGTGGATTATCGGGCGTCGATGGTGAAGTCACGGGAAGAAGACCTAGTCATCATTCGTCATTTCTGCCACTCACTCCCACTTCATATTTTGCACGATGGTTGTGGAACTGGATCCACGTTGATAGGTGTCCAGGGAAGAAGTTGAGGAAGGATCGTCGCAGACGTTCTTTGATGGAAGAACACATTCTTCGTTCTTCATTTGGAGGATTGTCTCTTCTCCCAATAATCCTTCTTCCCAACATCCACCCAAATACAGAAATAAAATAATAGAAGAAATAGTTTTTCAATTATTTTATGAGCTCTAAAGTTCAAATTGGGGAATTTTTTTAAGAGGCTCCCCTTAATTAATTCATCAGGGTGGCATGAATTTATTAGCTGAGATTGGAAAAAATTAATTGTTTGGGGGTGGGATCCATAAAGGTGGGATGGTGGTCATGGAGTTTCACCCCATTTAATGGGGTGTCAAGGAATCAAGAGGATCTCCCTCATTAATGAGGGAGAGTTGAGAGTTTTTCCTCTCCTCCCATTGATAGGGTGTTAAGACCCGTGAGGTCCCCACAACATTAATCCTCTCGTTGGAGGTTTAGTTCAGGTGGTCCACATCACCATAACCTCTCATGAGTGGTTAAGGTATGATGGTCCCACCTCCAACGTCCATGAAGAGGTTTTAACCACCACACAAAAATGGTGGCTCAAATAAATTAAATTGTATACACTTTATTTTATTATTATTTTAATGAAAACCCAAAAATTAACTTCTATCCTCGACTCACTGTCGTCAAAGTGAAAATCATAATAAGTGAATACCATCGTGGTGAGTCCAATAGTGAACACATATTTCATTTTCGAGAACCGCTTCAAAATTTATAAAATGTCGCTCGTACGTTTACTGAACGTAGCCGAATAAAACTTCATAAATTTATTCCGGGCACACCGGGCCTCAAAATCATGCACCGTAAATTTTCACAGACTCGTATAATTCCCAAGTATTTACGAAAAAAATACCATGAGAATTTCAAGTCATTACATGTCATTTAATTTTCATTCTTCCAATATGAATTGAAACTGAAAACAATGTTCCTGATTACCTATGGCCTATTGTCTCCATGATTGTGGTATTTCATTTCATATCACAAAATTTTATAGTTTCATATAAATTAAAATATATTAAATAAAACTAGTATTTACATAATGCTTTAAATTCTTGTTATTATGAAACCACGGTCGAACATAGATTATAAAAAAAATCCAAATTTCAAAATTAATCAAAATACAATGTTGTTATTACCCAAATTGCTGAAAATATTAAAAGAATATCTAATAAAAACTAATCATATTTTATAAAATGTTCATATGCGATAATAAAAATTTCAATATGGTTGTTTTATACATTATTAACGTTTTGAAAACCCCTGTAATGGGGATTAAATAATTTATTTCAAAAATAAATGTGTGAGGAACAAATTTCGCCACAATTTACATTGAATTGAAAGTTATTGGTTATTAGATACCAATTAACTCTTAGGTGGTGTATAAACTTCCCATTTTTAATTTAATATCACGGATAAATCATTATAAATAGTATTTTCAATTTCAATTATAATTATTTCATCTAATGTGATTTGACATGAAAATTTATAAGTGGTAAATGTTATTGTGAAATATCACTTTCTTTGTTATTATAAACATTATCTTGAAACAATAAATTTATGGTAATCGTGCTTAATTAATCATTAAATTTATTTTAAATATCCATATTTTCATGTTATTGGTAAGATTATCTCCAAAAATGAATACCATTTTTACAAATAGGGTTCATTTGGAATGTCATTTTACTATCTGTTGAAATATTGATAAATATATTTTCTTTAATAAATAGAAATATTGGATAAGGAACATCGTTTATGGGGTAAATTTATTATTTGATATATGGGGAATTCATATTATATATAAGACATGGGTTTTGGACAATTAAAAATAATCCACTATGACGAATTGGTAGTCTCATGATATGAAATAATTTTTTCAAACCCTATGAATTTGTAACAAGTAAACATTAAACTATCATGTGAAAGGTGTTAATAGTAGTATGTTTTAATCAATCATTTGAAATGTCTTAATAGAAAAGGTATCATGTTACTGGGAAACATGACATATTATATTTAATTATTTAATTATTTTGTATTATGTTATTATTATCTGTGATATTTTCACTATGTCAAAATCTAGGGAGGCATTTCATTTTCTTTTTATTGATTAAATGTCTTTATTTTTCTATCATTAACCTCACCATATTGAAATTTACATACCAAGTTATTTAAATGGATGTCTTCTTAGTTATTTATCCTTTCAAGTTGATTATTATTATTATTTATTCATGATAGCTTCAACTATATGAAAAATGTATTCAGAATTTTAGTTAACCCTTATTTTGTTCTAATTCCCTAGGTTTTGAAGAGGAACCCTTCGAATGAATTTTCAAGGATGTTAGGAGTTTTATTTTTTATGTGTTATGATTTAATTTATAATCCTAATGTATAATGAGTAAAATTTATGTAATATGGTTTATATGAATACAAAATTGGTTAGTATTTGGTATTTTAATATTTTATCTATTCTAACGTAAGAAATTAAGGCAAAACTCTAGTCTATTGGAAACAAAGTCACTAGATTTTTTATTTACCCATTTTATGATGTAGGATACCAAAAATAGAATTTTAAAATATCAAACCATTTATTAAAATGAAAATATTAAAATATTTATTATGATATTTATTAAATAGTGATGATATAAAACTATTATATTTTACAAAATAAAATATTGTTTGATTGAGTATTCTAAAAGAAACTCATATTTTAAATAGAATGCAATAAGTATAACCATTTTAACATAGTCATTATATTCTATGGTACCAATATTATTAATTAATTATATATATATATATATATATTCCCTACACAATTTAAATTATTGATATATTTTTAGTAAATAATCACTAAATTTTTAGTAATGTAATTTTATTCGTAAAAATATGTTTTCTTTAAAAATTATTATTGTTTCTCTTCCTAAATAAATAATATAACTAATTTTCATAAATTTTAGAACATTTATTTGTTAAAAAAACTTTATTTTTTAATCATAATATAAAATTTTATGTTGGGTGAAATTATGGGATTTTATTGAAATTATTAATTTTTAATGAATATTGAAAATAATAAATTTTGTAAAAAATAAAATTTTTTCTCAATATGTTAATATATTTAAAATTACCTCTATGTTTTGAATATTATTCAAATTAAAATAGGTATTATTTATTTACTTTTAATAGAAAAAATGTATTTTTATTCAATATCTTATTATATTTTAGTATATATATATTTTGGGTTTAATTTTTTTTTTTCAAAAACCGGTTTTAATATAAATAATGTTTGTTCATTATAATAAACTAAAAAACCATAATTAGAAATTATTTACATTAATTTTATATATTATATATCAATAAATATTAATTTATCTCCATACAATGATAATTATTAGTCATAGTGTAAATTCAAAATCATTTTTTTCATGAAAAATACCTTTCTTGAAAATCCTCCTTTTCATCACTTTTACATGTTTAATTTTATATTTAATATTTCCACTTATATGAATTTAATTCAGTAAAATTGATTAATTTTCTAGTAATAATATTTAATATTATCTAATATGGATAGATAATTATTGACCATAATTAATAGTGAAAATAATAAAAATCAATTACTGAGGTTAATGTTATGATGGGTTTACCAAGGGTGAAACTAAAAAGATACAGATAGAAATTACATAAAAACTTGTCAAAAACATATTTCATTCCCATATATATAAATATTATTATATAATGATCAATAATTATCCATTTTTGATCCTTTGGATTGTAAAATGTGTTGGGTGCCCTTTTTGTTTTAAAAAATTTCAAATGTGCCACTCACCTCACTTATAAATGTCCACCCACTCTCCCCAATTCTTCACACACAAAAAACTAGATTTATAATTTACCATCACAAATAGAATTCCCACATCTATATCCTTATCCTTGAAGCCATATTTTTTTATAAATCTGTTCTATGAATACTATATGAATATTCCTAAAGTGCTGGTTAGAGAAGAGGTAAAATTCCAAATTATGAGTTTTTGTTTTATTTATTATTCCACCTCCTTCAAATATTATTCCACTATGATTATATGATAACACTATCACACAAAATGTTATTAAATATTATTATATTAATGGGTTAACATTACCTTATCATATTCTATAAAATGGTACAAAAATTATCTTTCATGTGTATAGTAGACTATTGCCTCATGAAATGGTGTAATTTGTTTCCATCATCACCTCACATAAGTTGTTTTAATAATGTAATTAAAGTATTTATATATATATATGATATTTGTAAGATATTTATATTTATTTATATATTATATCACATATACCTTTTAAATTTATATTATTAGTGTATAAGATATTATTGCTCGTGTGTATGGTGGACTACCGCCTCATGAAACGATATGATTCATTTTTCACAAACGCTTTACATGGAATGAAATAAGGAATATGATAATGAATATTTGTGATATATAAGAAAAAATGATATTATTGACATATTTATCATTCATAAAAGATCTTATAGAATTTTATTTCATATATTGATAAATTATAACATCATTTTTGTACATGTGGACTACCACCATCACAATTCAATGTGATTAATTTTACATCACCACATAACATGAAATATATATATATATATATATATATTTTTAAATAAATAATATCATATTAAATATATTTCTATAATTATTTAAATATTACATAATAAATATCTTCTTTATAAGATGATCATTAAAAAATGGAAATGTTACCCATGTATGCGTATGACCTACCATCTCTATGATCATGACATAGTTCATTTTTCATCGATGTTTTTCATGATTATATTAAAATTATAAGTTTTGAATAAATATGATAGTTATTTCATGACTATTATTATTATTATTTATATATTGACATAACAACCTCTTTACGCATGTTTAACACACCGAATCTGTTTTAGAAGAATGACTTGAATGATTTCTTAACACCCAATGTGGGCATACCCGATTTTGTATTCAAATATTAAATAATAATGAAATAAGAAAAATAAATTAGTTATAACGTGTTAAACCCACGAAATTTTATTCTTAAATCAAATAATGATTAATATAATATCATATAGTAATTAATTTACATGAATGGAAGGTCTATAATTATGATTGGGTTTTCATAATGTCATTTTTATGTGAAATATTCCATTTTTACATCTTTATTTTATTGTATGGTGTATAAAAATTGAATGTTCATTTAATGTCATTAATCCAAAATAACTCATTTTATTTTATGTTTAAATTTCAATTCATTCATCCATGGGTATTTAAACGAATTTTACAATGTTTTAGTGAATTTCATAACTCAATTTCTTATCATTGGACTATATTACTTCTTTATTACATTTCATATTATATGATTATTTGTGAAATTAATTAGGAATATATTATTATTTTTTGAAATATTTAACATATTTATTTATAATTTATCTACAAAATCTAGTCATTGAGTAATTCTAATTTCAAAGGTATTATTATTACAAGGTACTTTGTCTCAATTAAGATTTGTTGAGTCCCATTTTCATGTTATTCACTTATATTAATTAATATGGATTTTATCATGAATCCTCGCCTTTTATATCATGAATTTATCTATTATCATGATATTTCATGTTTTTTTATTGTTAATATTCCTTTATATTTTTTATTCAAATGTTTCCATGTTGTTAAGGGGGTTTCTTTTAAATATCCTCTTTAAAATATTCTTTTTCAAATATTTTCAATCGGAATATATTTTTTCTAAATAAATTTGGAATGAATAGAATTACATTAAATCATGAAAAATAATTTATTTTATGTCTCCATTATATTTTTCAAATTTTATTATTCTTTTTTATAATTTTAGTTTTAGTTGTTATAAAATGACTTTTAAATGATTTTTTCAAGAAAATATAACATAATTTCTCAGTTCATTTGAAAATCCTTCTTTCTAAATCCAAGATTCAAGAAACTATTTTTAAAATTTCTTAATACGATATTTTGAATTTATTTTCACCCATAATTGTATTTTTTAAAAATGTTGTAAAATAAATATTACATTAATTTTACAAAAAAATAGATATAATTTTACTGAAAATGTTTAAGGAATTATTAATTTAAAATGTATAAGATGGATGTCATTTCCCTCAATTTTATTGAATATTCTAAATGTATCTTAAATTATAAGTATCAATGGTTTTTTTAATGTAACTTTTATTCATGAATTTTTATTATTTTTTTGTTTTAAATCATATTTTTAATTTGAAATAGTTATTTTCCTCATGATTTGTTTAATGGAATTTTTATGGAATTTTCCATTAATTAATTTTAGTAACCCTTGTTTTTACATATCCAATATAGGGTATATTTTTTATTTATACATTCAAAATTATTTCACTTGGTTGGATAATATTGTTTCCAAGAGATTTTTATGGAACCTATTTCTTTTATATTAGTTAATCTTTTTTAAAATATAATTTTATAGAACCTATTTCTTTTTAACACATTAATAATGTTTAGTGATGTTTTTTATAGAACTTTTCTATTTTCTATATGTTAAACATGTTTCATAGAGATTGGTATGGAACATTATTTATTCCCACTAGTTACTTACGTTTCAAATTGATTGTTATGAAACAAATTTTTTCCATGTATTATTCATGTTTCAAATAGATTATTTTGGATCCCATTACTTTTCCATGGGTTAATCATTTTTTTAAAATGATAAATATTGTTACCATGAATTTGTGATGAAATAAATTATATATATACTTTATTCCTGATACAGTTCATGGAAATGTTGTATAATGAAAGGGTTATTACATTATAAACATAGGATGGGTTGTTCCATTTAGAACCTAGGATGGTCTGTTATGTTATTAACCAAATACGGGAAGATCCATGAAAACCCAATGATGGGTTTGTATGTTATATCCCACTTATTGGTCATTTAGAGATATAATTCCATATATTGTCTATTCCATTGGTATGGGTTATATGATAAAAACATTTTAATGATACCAATATGTTTTATCTATTATTTATATGGGTTTTTATGATTTTTCATGACAAAAAATTATATCAAATAGATGATGAATATTCATGTTGATGGGTCATTATATTTATAAGACCGTTTTCCATGATTTCATGATTAATTATTTCTGTATAAATGGGTATAAATTTTCTTATTTTTTATATTTCACATTTATTATGTCACTACAGACTTGTGCACTTTTTGTAATGACAAATGAAATTTATTTTAAATATTATTTTTACACATACTAAGAATTTGAATTTACTCTTATCATTATTTTTTTACCCATGTTATAATGTGTGATTTTGAATGAAATATTTCTATAATGATTTCATATGGATTATATTAATGAACTAAAATTGAATATGAATATTTGGACACTGTGGGAAAGATACACTCTTGAATTCTTTGGTATATTTTTGTAATAGATTCTCCTAATTATCTAAAACTCTATACCTAAAAGGTTATTTAGAATGTTAGTGATATAATATTTACTTTTGATATTTTATTTTTTGGATAATTAAAATTGGGTCAACTTTATTGGTATCGTTGCTAATAATGGAATAATTTTCATTTCATCACAGGATATCAGAGTTCATATTCAATGCTATAATATACAATTCCCACTTATTATGTTAACACTAAATGTAGTTATTTTCATCTAGGTAGAGGAATTATAAGAAAATTTCTAGAAAATGAAAATAAAATTAAAGAATAATCAAGTCTTTTCTATTCTATTTTTAAATGTGGACTTTCTTATATATAGTGACTCTTCCATAATGGGACTTGGAATTGTCTTAATGCATAATGATTTGGTAATTACACATTAATCTTGTAAATTAAAATAACTTTTGTAAAATTTCATGAAAATTAACATGAACTGGAGGTTTTAGGGGTTTCTATAAAAATTTCAAGACACCATTTTTTTTATTGTGTGAAATATATTCAAATCATAAAATTTTTAAGTATATATTCACTAAAAAATATTTAACATGATATATAAGATATTTTTTAAATTTATAATGGATTACAATTATACAATTCATTACTAACTAGGAAATGAAATCATTTTTGGTGATTCTATGATTTGGCATTAAAAACATCATTATCATTAATACTTCTGAAACCTAAACATTTTATAATTGAATTAATGAATTTTGGATTACAAATTATGCATAATATAAAAAATTATATTTTATTAAGGCCTTAGTAAATTTTTCTATGCCAAATAGAAGTAAAAATTCCTAAAAGGAAAGTTATAATTTTTAGGGAATGGAAGAATACGTTAAGGTAATTTGAGTACATTTCTTATTGAAAATGAAAACAACACATGATATATAAAAATATTATGTGTCTCAGGATAACCTGAATTTATGATGGAATTGTTGATTTGTAATCATATTTATTCTATTTATTTTCATCGTATAATAAAATAATTGTTTAGAGTCCTTCAGGAAATATTTTTTATGGGATGGAATGAAGAAATACAATATGGATTTTATTATGATATGGTTTAATTTTCAATATGATAATGTTGACTGAAATTTTTTTAAGGGGATTGTTAAACCATGTACATTACCTAAATAGAAATGGGAAAATATATCCATCGATAACATTTTAGAATTACAAAAATACTTATTTAGTTAAAAATCTGATATGCGAAATTAATGATCAATTTTATGAATCTACTTATTTAATTCTAATTCATGATTATATGTCATTGGAAAAATGTTCTAAACATTATGCATAATAGGTAATTAGATTACTCTTATTCCCACTCTCTATTTTATCTGATCATTATCTGATATTTACATCTAATTTTATGAAATGCAGACAGATGTATTAGGGCATTGAATTGAATTTTAATAAAACTTTTCATTATAAATATTACTGATATTATGATATTATTATGCATATATTATAAGATATACATTTATTTTTTTCAATGTAATATCAGTTATATTAGTATAGAAATCTATATTTTAGTGATTCTTCTTATAATAACTATTTTCAGTCTAATATACAGATGTATCCTTTTTAATAATTATATGTAATGTGGTGTATGAATCCAACATTTTTGGATTATATAAGTAAAAAATTTTCATTGTAATTTAATTTTTAGAATAATTGGAGATGTAAGTAAATATTATTTAATAGAAAATGAGGATGAATGAGATAATGAAATAAAGTTATACCGATAATTGGGGAGGGATCTGTCATTGAAGATAGGTGATCATGTATTTCTCAGTACATCTAAATGGGAAACGTTCTTTGTGTTTTGTTAAAATTGGAATGATAAGATCATGTTTCAATAGTATCTATGAAATCCTAGATATTTTTTTATTAGTTTCCTTTTGAGTGTCATTTCATTCTGGTTTATATTAGGTACATTACTTATTTCATTATTTTTTTGAAGAATTTTTTTTCTAGATTCCCAGCATGTTTTAAACGCATTAATACTTTAGTTTGATGAAAAAAATTAATATGTGGAACAAAATATCCATATTAATTACCACATATATTATGTGTTTTGTAAAAAAAAATCATTAGGTTGAGGTTTTTTTGAAAAAAACATATGATTTAAAAATCAACATGGGAATCTAAAAAGTTACAAAAAATGAAAATTATACCTAATTGTTTATGGAATGAATAAAAATTTTAATGTGATTTTAATAAATGTGAAAAATAATATAATAATCAATGTAATGATAGAATAAAACTTTTTTTCATTATTTTTTTTATTAATTAATTAACATTTATATACTTATGATCACTATAAAAATATAATGTAAATTTCAGGTCCAAAATGATAATGTTTTATTCGTACTATATTTTTTACATATATTAAATTATATTATTTAAAATCATGATTTATAAATTTTAGTTTTTTAATTTTAAAAATTTGACTACATTTTTTGAAATCATCATATTGAATCTATTTTGTGTAATTTTTTTTTCATTTTTCTAAAAATATTTTTATTTAAGTGAATATTGATAAATATAAATTTTTTGTAAAGAAATAATGTATTTTCTTAAAGTATAGTACTTTAAGTATACACTTTTATCATGAAGTAACATGATTTTAATTTAATTTTATATAATACAAAGAATTTCATATGAATATTACTTATATATGATTTTAGTATTCATTTAGTTAATTTATTAAACATATTATCTATTAAATGAATTATCTCTGTGTTAGGAATTTCATTATTAAATTAATTTCTCCCAAATTAAGAAATTACAGTAAGAAATATGTAATTAATATTGGAAATTATGAGCTGTAAGTTTGTTAAATATTTCACTATTGTTTTTTGTAACTATGAATTGTTTCCATAGTAAATACTTTTTCACCTAGACAAGGGATAATCTAGTGTGTTAAATAAAATTTTATATGGAATAAAAATATACTTAATAGTTTCCTTGAATTTGTGGGATGAGTTTAGTTAGACTATCCAAACCCATTAATCTAATTTATTTAACTTTTATCTATTTTAATTTGAAAATATATTATATATTAATTTATGTAAACATAAATTAATGAATGTTGGTCTCATTCGTTTAATATATATAATATTTTCTCATATATAAAAAACATTTATGCCATATTTTGAATGGTTATTTTAAAGAAGCATGAATATTTTTTATCATGCTACTCTATATTTAATTTTTAATTCTAAAATAATTACCATATATCAATACACAACAATAAAATAGTTCATATGTATGCTATATAATTATCATGTAAGTTATTTAAAATGACTAAAAGTAACCATGTTATGTGGAGTTATAATATCCCCCAAATATTATATATAAATATAAAATATACAGATTTAGTGAATATATTATATTAGAGAAACATATTGGTATTCTATATTTCAATGTAAAAAAATGAATTGTTTTAAAAATTACAAAATTTTGGATTTATAAAAAATTATTTTTTTACTAAATGATTTAAAACACAAATGTTTTGACACATAATGTGTAAAACATTTTGTTATCATGGTAATTTTAAAAATGGTTATCATCGGTTAAAATAAATAAATATGGATGAAAATATCACCTAATTTTTTTTTAAATTTAATTATATGAGAATAATTAAACTAATAAAAAATATATATATGAAATATTTATTTTTTTACCAATTAATAAATGAAAAAAAATTAATATTTACTTCATACATTATGAAATTCAATGAGTTCCACTCCCTTCTCGAAAAAATGGTATCCATATATCCTATCATCCATAGGACATTGAAGCACACTATCTTAACCAATTCCTCCCAAAATACCATCTATTAATTAATTATTATATCATAGAGGTAGTGGTTTAATCATAAAACCAATCTATGATGGAATTAGTTATATACCAGATGTTTTTTTTCTGGATAAGCGTTATTGATCGTAACCAAGCATTTATATTCATATATTCATATATATCAATCAAATCATATTGATAGATATTGAAAGAATAACACAATTCTATTCCATATACTAATATGTTATTATGTATGTATAAAAACCTATATCAATATTCCCTTCCATAAAATGTGAAATGAAACTATAATATGTGTATTCGGTGGAATACTACATCACAATCCTTTTAAATATATTTCTAATATTTCCCTCTCATTGATGGTTATATTGATCAATTTAATTTAAATAAGTGATATTAATTAAATATTTATCATTCAATTAATATAATATACCATATATTTTTAGTGTTTTAAATTTATTAAAAAAATGATAATGTGAATTGTTTATTTGTGTGGACTACCACCTCTACGATGGGATATGATATTATATCCATCAACATATCATATTGATGATATATATAATTTTATTTAAATAGTTAATATTAAATTTATTAATTAATTTTTTTATGATTAAATAATACTTATGATTTTACAATTATGATCATTAGTAAATAGAAACATTAATCAGATGTATGTATGGCCTACTATCTCATTGATCATAACATAAATCATTTTACATAATAATAATTCATGATTTGATTTAAAAGTATATTTTATGTATATAAATGATACATATTAAATGATTATTATATTATATATGATTTAGTAAAGACCACATTGACCATAGTAAATATTCCATTATCATTTTGAATGTATTAGCCAGATATTGTCAAAACATTGGACATGGACATAAATGATTAATTATTTGTATATTACATGGTTATAAATAAATTATAAGGAATAATGATCATTAATATTTTAGTGAATAATTTAAATTATTAGGATTTTTTTAATTATTAAATTAGTTTTTTAAATCAAATAATGATTCGTACTCGAGGTAGTGATCAATTTAAATTAAAAAACCCAATTTAAATAGGCCAATTTTTTTTCTATTTATTATCATTACAAATAAATAGTTAAAAAATAAAATTTTCAATTATTCATATGGGTAGAAAATAATTTTTATTTTAGTTTTATGGTAAATTTTCTTTATCATGAAATGGTTCTTAGAATGAATCATTGAATTTATTTTATTCAAAAATATTTGATTTAAAATATAATGGAATGTTATATTTTAATATAAATATATATTTATAAAAATAGATTCAAACATTTTTATACTACTTTAACAATTATACGCTGTTGTGATTATGATACAATATTTCAAATTTTTCTAATATAAAATCCATCCTTCTCAATTTTATGGGTATTTTCAAACTGGTATTAAATGAACTGGATATTTTTATATGTGAAAAATGTTTTCCTTAATAGAGTAATTAAAATTATATGTGATATTTCATGTATAATGATTATCTTTTGGTTTTCAGAATTATTTATTATGACAGGTGATTCCATTTTAATGTACATATTGGTGGTAATGTTATTTAGCATGGATAGGTGGGTCTAATATACTTACCCAATTAATTATGTAATGGTATGGTGTTGATAGGTTAGGTTTCTCCTAAGATATTAATGAAATTTACTAGAGAGGTTATTCAATTTGAAATAGTGATTGTAATAGTGATATAGAAATGATATACCATATTACCTATTATATATGTATATATATTATTGATATGTGTTTTTATTGAAATATTATTCTTTCGCATAGAAATATAATGATAGTATAGTTAAGGAAATTTAAATTGTACTTCTTACAGATTAATTCTATAAATTTCTAAAAACATTTTCAAGAGCTTTAAATTAAGGAATTTAAAACTGAATGATATTTAATTTTCATTATGATTTAATATGATTTTTTAAATCATTTGGAATAATTGTTGGTATCATTGGTAAGAGAATTTTTATTTTGAGCATAAATTTTATTTTGGAAAGGTAAATCTTATTAAGTGTATTCTTTAAAAAAAGGGATTGTTTCATTATTGTTGTATGCCCCATACTATGTATTTTTGTAGTCGACTCTCATTTTTAAAAAAAATTACAAGTACTTATATAATCGTATAAATAATGAAATTTTTTAGAAAGAATTGTCTGATATTTCATGAATATAAAACATTTTATAATATAAAATATTTTCATTATAGAAAATGAATTTTTTAGAATGATAGGAAATGAATTTTTTACTGAATATATAATTTTTGGTTTTTTAGGACGGTTTCTTAAAATATACTATTCCGTTCAATCCTAGTTCCATCCTCAACACCATCATACATATCAGCATCAATATATCTAATAATATTTCAATGCATCTCACCATGAAAACCTCTATATTGTGATTAAATATTACCACCATCCTAAGTATCCCACCCCATGTATCCTCAACCATATTTTTCCCTCACACAACAACATGTCAAATAACAAGGCTCACATCTAGAGAAATCTCACAATGAATCAAGGAATGAACTAACAATCTATTTGAAATTTATCCTGTAAGAGAAATTTTATCAAGCCTTCGTAATAATATTGGTCTGATAAACCCTAAAAATTTAGTATTATCATGAATTTTATTCATTTAAATATTTTATTATTGTATTAATTTTTCATAGGATGAAACAACAAGTATACCATTTCATTTAACATTAAAAAATAATTATCAATTAATATTCATTAAGGGTAACATATGGTTATTTATAACTATAAATAATGAATGACAGAATATTAAATTTTTTATTTGTCAAATAATTTTACGGAAAAGGTGATAATCCTAGGTTCATCCACAAAATGAAACGATATAATCATTGGAGGACAATTTAAGACTACCACAGTTAAACTCTAAAATAATTTCCAAGAGATATTATCTATCTATGTTTTTGGATATTCCATTATAAGATCATTAAAACGAAATTCGATTATGTCAGAGTATTTGATGTACTCCTCAAGGATGATCTTCCCATTATTGAATCCCCCAACCATGATCAGGTCATTCTTGTAGATCCAAGTATATTTATCCATAATGAGTGTTATCAATATGATTTCCCCATAATTTTAGTGGATTCTTCTTTTTTAGCATTGGGAGTTAAACCTCTTCAATAACTTCATATTTCATGATCATAATAAATTTCAAGGATCTCTTATGTTCATCATCTGTCTTACATTGGTTTTATATATTCTTGGATTTATTCTCTGATCGAGTCTCCATTAGAATAGCTAATGAGGTGAAATCCTTTCTCTCGTATATTCCCTTGCATCCATCCATAGAGGCCCTGACCTTGTCGCTTCCAAATTCTTGAACTATAACATCAATATCATTATGATATATAAAATACTGAACATATGAGTTTTGGACACACTATTGTTGAGAATCCCTCAGATGCAGGCGTCTTTCCAAAAGTGTCCCAACCATCAACAACATGAATCTCATATAGATTATTTTTTTAAAGGCCATAAAGGTGTTCGTCAGAGGTTAGTTGTGAAGATAAACCACATGAATCGACATACCAAATAGTAGGAATACCTCCCTTTGAATTCCGTCATGAGTCATCATCCCCAAGAAAGTTGAAATAGTTGAAAACTGTGACTTTTTGAGGGGTTCTTCTCTGTCTCCCCCACCTTTTTCCGTCCCTCAGCCCACACTATATTCCCTATAAGCATGTGCAATTTTCATTTTTGTTACCTATATCATTACTCATCTGATTATCCTCCTATTAATATTCCAATCCCATATCATCCTCCTTATGTGCTAATATAGTATAACTCCATGGTCTCCCAGACTCAAAAAAACCACTCCCTCCATGATCAATCTTAATATTTTGAATAATTTCAGAATCATTCTTTTTAAGTGGTACACATTGTGCCTTCAAATCATAATGATCATACTTAAAATTCATTCTAACAGAAGTATTATCAGATAATATAGTTCCCTCTAACCCCAAACCTCTAGTAGATCCAAAATAGTGATCACTGATTGACTATTGTTCCTGGGGATGACAACACCATGAAAAAAGTTCCTTCAAGCATGCATCTGGAAAAGGCACATCTCTACTCTCATGCCCATTACCATTGTTTCCCAAATCCACACCCATATTTTAGGGAATAACTGATGCCATCCTATGGTTTACCATGATCTTATTTATGACATGTACACATCCCCTTCGATATACAATGTTGTCTAGACCTAGCTATATAGTTCTCCAATGGGTGTCCCAATCTCTTGCAGTTAGAACCACAAATCAACCCATGATTCATACTAAACCTCCTTCCTACATCAACATATATGTGTAACTATATTCCAAATGAATTAAAATGAATTTCTTGAAACATTGATTTTGATACACTCCAGGTTTAATAGGGTGGCACACAATAGTTGTTCTACTATTGGAACATAAAAACATACCTACACGATTCCCAAGGATCCTAAAAATGGAAGATGTCGACATGAGAAAACAATACACCAAGACATTGTTTATGCATAAAATCTAGAAATAACCTAATAAATCTAGTGTGGGAGTGTGTATAGGTCATTATTTGGGATGATTAAACATAAAATAATTTTTAAGAATCATATCAAATCCTCATATATTACTACATTCAAATAATTCAGTATCTAGGATGATATGATTCCATTTTTTTAATTTCATAAAAATATTGAATACCACTGTGAATTTCACCATGAACTACCAATAGTCATGGTGGTTCTTCATCATTCTAGGTGAAATACATTCTAGTAGGGTGTTTATCCCATATCTAGGTCATTTTTCCTTACAAAAATTATTTCCATAAGAATTGAATTCCACCCATCCATTTTTTGGAAAAGAGGCCCTTTGTAGAATCATGATCTATGCCACACAATCACCCCCGAATATACTATATACCATTTTAGATAATTTATCTCCCTACCAAAAAAAACTAAAACTGAAATTACTTGATATTTTGTGGGTTTGCGTGAACCAAAACCTCAATATCAACCGAAACCACAAGCCACTGAGGGAAATTGATCTCTTAAATGGAATTGACCTCTTCCATGTCTCTAGAACTCATCCATAATCTATCATGGATCTAATGGGCCTGGTGAAAACATGAAGTAATGGTTATAAAATTTTATACCATTACACTAGTTACCACACAAAAAACAATTCTCAACATTACAATTAAAATGAAACCCAAAATGATTGAAAATAAATGTTTTTATCCCAACCCCCATGGATATTCCTCTAAAAAAATTCATCATTGGTGAACAAAAATATTACTTATATTTACACGTTTCATAATAATTAATCATAAAAAACATGCCACCAATCACTCTCATTGGGGATAAAAATATTAGATAATTGAATAACCACAAATATGGTTTCACAGAATAGAAAATCATCACTTATTTCATATAATGGTCAGAAAATAAAAAACATTAATATTAGATAATAGTATAGAATAAAATAATAGAGAATATTGGGTGAGTATTTTAATTGACATTACCATATACTCAGATATAGTCCACAATTTCATCAGTAGAGACAATCCAATTGAATTTAATGCCTTTTGAGACCCTCTCTTGATGGTCCTTGATCTTCATAATCCAATCCTAAGGTTCACATAATCATAAATATTGATCACTCACAAATAACTGATGCTAGAGTCTTCTGAAACATAACTATGAATTTTTAACACATAAAATATATTATTAATCCAATTCAACTATAAATGATGTGATATCTAATACACAATCTATCCAATAATATCCAACTACTCATAAATTCATAAAACTGGGGAGAATTGTTAATACCTCGACCAAAACTTGACAACCCATAACAAGGATTCCCCATTCAGAATAATAGATCCCCAATATCATATTAAATATGTCTCCTCATATAGTCATAATTGTACATATGATTCTCTTAGGCTACCTCGTCCTATTCTCAGTCAAAATAACCATCTATATCATGGTGCATACTTGTTATAACATATTAATTTTTAATACCCTAATCGTTATCCAATACAATAGAGAATGGAAATTTCATCCACTACAAGTGTAAAATGGTCCCATAAAAATGATAGAGTTAATATTTTAATTTATGTAAACTCAATAGAATATATGTTCCATATTAGTGAACCTATAAAATCCCTGAAAAAAGTTTGAAACATGTCCTCCAATTTTTGGAAAATTCACTTAATCTAATGGTCTTTCTATAGATGAATGATAGTGATATGAAACAAATAATAAAATAATGCATGAAAACTACATCATTACACCTTGAAGGTAAAAATGATCTTAATTATATATTATCAACTAATGGACTCCAAGAGTCTCACCATGGCCTCTAGGTAATGAATCTATAAAATCTATAATGAGAATGAATCATTAATTTATATGAAGATAGATCACGTTATCAAATGGTCCACTATCTCCCATATAGAATCATTGAATGTAAAAATTTAAGGAAATGGTAAAAAAGTAAATCAAATTTTAATTTCTATTACACTGCGAATCACCTAATGGGTATAGTGAACCACTTGGAACATGATTTTCAACCAAGAAATTTTGGAATAAAGGACGTTGAGACACAAATTTTGGAACTGAATGCAATAACCCATTACACCAAAACTGACCTCATAGAGCATGACACATATTCATCACATTATGATATACTAATGTGGGAGAGTGGCAGAACTCAAATAGGAAAGCCATTAACATCATAGACTAAATTAATAGAATCTCCAAGAAATAAACCAAGTTGTTTTCACCCACATTCCATCCATTAAGGGAATTAAAATTATAAATTATGTCAATAGAGATCTCTACCACGGAATCTCACAATTCTGACTCACCTATATTCAACAACAATGGTTACTACACCATCATCTATAGTAGTAATAATCTCCCACCAAAATTTAACATAATAATATGCATGAGATAAATATATTCAAACACTCTCTTGGATAATTCAGACTTATGAATGAAATCCTTCACTCTATTCTTTTTTAGCAGATAAGAAAATACATTAACCTTTACCAATGTATCTAAAATATAAATGTTATAGTCCTATAATAATTACATTCTCCTTATATGTCAGATGTTCAGTTCATTCGTGGATAATAAATAACTCAAACAATTATAGTCAATGAAATTAACTAATTTATCACTAATGTGATATTGAAGCCAAAACATCTAAGAAGAAAATATAACTATTAACTGAGGATCATGGATGGAATTATTATTTTCATTAGTATATAAATTATGAAACCCATCAGAAAAAATTTATATCTACTCCATTAATTCACCATCAAAGGTATTAAATGATGTACTTTCTAAAACCTCAAACTAAAATACATGTTATGGAAAATGAATTACTAGAGAACTGGAAAACTTATACTTCAGAAGCTAAAAACTTTTCTAAAAATTTTCAATACATAATAATTCATAATTTTTTCCACTTTTTGTTATTAGTGGAGCCACAATATAACGGATCTCTAGTATGACTATCCTATAATATCATATTACTAATTAAACTTCTCACCAGTTATATTATATTTTTGGATCCCCATTAAATGAATCCTTTAATCATTATATGATCTATAGATAATATATGATAGGACACGAAACAGAAATGAAATGAACAACCCAATCCTAATAATCACACTTCAAAAACATTATGAATATCTTTTGATGATGAAGTGCTCCCAAAAATCCCATTTATTCTATACATGATATTATTTAGTCTTGGAATACACAAGAATGTCATCGATGAAAACCACTATGAAATTATCTTGAAACTATCATAACATTTTCTTCATCATCCCCAATATCAAAGATGGATCATTCCTCGCACTAAAAAACTTCACAAAAAGATCATAATACCCATAACAATATTATAATGTTTTTTTGTATATCTTCATCCTTCACTAGTATATGATGGTATGTCAATAAAAGTCTTATCATTGAGAAACAACATCTTAATTTCATCTCATTTAATAAATCATCACTATATAGAAGTGGATTAATGTTATTTAATTTCAACTAATTGAATATATGAAAATAGATTCAGATATAGAGACTGATATTATCTTTATTCATGAATAATACTAGATCACCCTATAGTGACATTCTCAATTGAATGGATCCTCCCAGTAAAATATCATCAATATATACCCACTACTATTACAATATAATATCTTCCATCTGATATAATGATATTGAGATTGAGAAATCCTTTTAAAATTTATCTATCCCAAAAAAAATTTCCCATTGAAGTGGTAACGTCACAACCTCCAAAGGATATTCATCAAGTTACTCTTCCACAACCCAAATAAATATAATTGACTGAATTTCATATGAACTCTACATTAACATAACTAGTATGGAAGATAAAGACAGAACATGGATCATCACCTTAAAAGGGTATAAACCACCAAAAAACATAGTGGAATCAATATAAGTATCTTTTAAAATGACAATATTTATGAAAAATCCTTGATAGACTGTACAATATACAAACATTCCTTGAATGGGATTATTTATTTTGGACATAGCTATAAACATTGGAAAAATCCCTATGATCAATAATACACCACCAAAATATCACATCTTTATATAATTAATATTGATAAAATCGATAAACAAATAGTTTTTTCAATTCCATGGAAACAATAATTGTCTCCAACTCATGTAAAAAATCTAAAATTCGGTCAGCTGATATGAAGGATCCTATGGCTATTAATTCCGAAAAATCATGTATCTAGTTATAAGAAAGAAATTAGTGCCACAAATGACATATAGTCACCAAATAATGGAAACACTAGAGTATATATCTAACTATAACTACATTTTGGATTATATGACCCCAATAAAGTCCACATACATGACTCCACTCATCTCCATGAGGATGAGAAGAATCATTGGGATATCATGTTGCTACCACATCTTCTCTATTATGACCCAAATAGGGAGAAATATGTTTCTATTACCTATGTTGAAGCATCCAGAATAGTAGAATAATAAGCATAACACCTTTTTTATACTTATTACTCATAAATAATGAGCACACTCACTACTAATGATCTTGTCATATATTGGAAGAACAATAATGAAATCCTATTGTAAAGGAGGTAGAGATAAAACCATTAGTGAAATGAGATTATATGTCCTAGGAACAACAACCAACTATATTGATGCTCTTCAATCTAGCCAACTCGTAACCCTAAAACACATCTATGCTCTCTGGTTAATTCTGATGGCTACATTCTCATGATTATCTAGTTTTTCCAACATCCACTCAATGACATATTCTCTTGAAAATAACTCATCATATGTTGATTGTGTTAAAAAATCATTCCAAACACTTTATATTTGGATGAAAATCCTACTCATAGATGTTTCTCTCCCTAGGCTCAAAATCTAGTAATATTTCTGAATCATAATTGATAAGGCTTATAAAATATATTCCCTGATATCATTTGTTTAAATGATCCTATCATATCAAAAATTTATATTGGGGACATCCCACCTTCATAGTGGTAAAAACAACTCTTCTTGAAATTGATCTTGGATCTTCTCCCATGAGAGAGATAACTCCTCAAATACATCAAGGACTAAGAACCACCACATCTTAACCACCCACCCACATCATTAACAAATCCAATTAAACCCCATGTTTCTTTAGATAATTCATTGATGTGATGTCTATCTCAGAATCGTACTATTATTCCATTCTCACTGAGTTCAAAATGAATCCATCATAATTTTTAAAGACTATGGTGCCGAAATTATTAGAGGGTACTGCTTTAAGTGTTGTTATCATCAACCAAACCCCTATAGAAGTCTTTTAGACCAAAATGGTGAATATCATAATTAGAAACCTGATAGGAACCTCGACCTATCGCATTTCTCAGTACATAACAAACTATTATGGACTTCATTAAATGGAATAGATAATATTTGATATTCATTATTTTATTTATTTAATGTTCTACATAATCCCATGAATAACTCATATAAAAAAGGGTCAAGGAATAATGATTCATGATCCTTTCCAAGGTATCAACAATTTGTCTATATTCAATTCTATTTGAGGATCAGTAAACTAAAATTACCTCACTTCAATTTACATGGGACCTTATATACATATTTCCTAGTTTTTAACACTTGTTTACAATTAAAACAAAACTCTTCTTACATCATTGGACTCTCAACCTATGTTTCCTTCACCAATTTATATTTCCAATATCTATATTATCTCCTAACCAGATCCATTGGTATCACTCTATCAAACCCCCATCCCCTTAATGATTTTTTTCTAGGTTAGTAATCAGATAAGGAAAAATATTCTTCATAATGAATTCCACCAAGAATACATCTATTGGATAAAATAACCAGAGATTTATCAAATATAAAAATGGGAGGCATTACTATATATGATTGAGAAATGAGATAAAAGATATAAACTTCCAAAAAAATCATTCTCATAAAAAATTTAATAATAGATACCAATATATGAATATAATATTATAAAATCTAAGAAGCTAAAAAATAACTAAATTTACCAAATGAAATTTAATTGGAAATTAAAAAAAATCCCAAATTCATCCATAAAAAATCAATAAGAACATTATTTCCATAAAAATAACTAAAAATATCATGCTCTCATGAGTATATATTATTATAAATAATGGTTTATTATATCATGTATACATAGTAATATCCTCTCCAGAGACAATAATATAAAATATAATAAAATTATACTAAATATTGATAAACCAAAATGATGAAAAATAATCACCTAATAGTGTATGCTAAGTTCCAAGGCTCACCAATGAACTGAAACCTTTACCACATTAATTAATAATATAATATGTAACATATATTAATGATTTCGCCCCACTAACACTTCCTAATGGGTTTTCTAATCTTCCCCAATTTCACAAAACCTGAGCAATCTCCCTTGAAATTTAATGAATTCTGATCACACCTAGGATAATATATAATACCCTATACCTCATGAATCAAATCACATCATCATCACATATTAGGAACATCAAGAAACTCTTTGTATGTCATCCTATACCACATGTAAAAACTGTAATCATGTTCTTTGTTGATATACCAGATCCCATAAGTCATGTATTATACCACAACCTAACATATCCCCAAGAATATATACCTATACAAACCCATTAAAATCTATATACAAAGTTACATTTGGTAAAATAATAAAAATAAATTATATCACTCTACATATTTATATGGTAATGTTATTAACCTTCCATAAAAATACATAAAACTACCATTAAAGGAGTATGGGGAGTGATGTTGTAGTTATCCATACATTCCTAGTCAATCATTACATTGGGTGAAGCACCCTTCTAGTTTCAGTATGATTTCAATAAAAATACCGAAAAAATGTGTGGTAGCATATGAGATCCCATTAAATAAAAGATGTATATATTTCTCACAACCACACAATTCACATTAACCTAGGCATAGGCTAAACATCACTTAATCTCTCATGGACATATGATTTCAATTAAAATGATCATCGTATCCAACATGAAAATCGGAAATAAATAAGGCCTCCATTTATTTTTCTCAAAAAAATCCCACTTTATGTTATTATCTATAATTAACCACACATATGTAACTAAAAATACATTAACATAATTTCCTACTAAATACCATACCCTCCAACAATAATCTAACTGATCTCTTAGTTTATCAGGACTATCATCAATTTTATTCCAATAATTTGTCAACCTTAGTATTGAAAAATTATTGTTCAGAAATGTTCCATAATTCATGGTATAGTAATAAATGTCATATATTTCCATAAAGGTGATGTATTATCCGAGAAAAACTCGTTAGCTAATGTAATAAGGAATGGAATAGTGAAATAAGCTACCCATCCATCCTGCATTTAATAAATATTCATTATCATGCATGTATACCTACATTCATCCAAATAATAGGAAATCCTAGCTTCATCCCAATCATTTCATCCGGGTTACATTCCGAACAAAATCATGAATATCATCATGAATATCAACATTACTAAATACAACCATCTCACAAATGATCTTCAACCATAAACTCAGGCCTTCCTGTCCTTGTTTTTATAGCCCTTAATTATCACAAACTCTTGTGATGTTGTATATGAAGGCTTTTATATAGAGAAATCACACAAGGAATTAATGAAACAATAAATAGTCAATATGAAATCATCCCCCCAAAAAATAATAGAATCTGGCCTTCAAAATGAAATGACCTTTCACTTATATAAACATTTTTCTTCATAAAATGATATATTATAAAATAAACGTATTTATTAACCTATTAAAATATATTGGTCAATTAATCATACATTAAACATATCAACCAGTTTCCTCTATCTATAAGGAAGAAAATTTCCATTCAAAAATGCATTTTCATTAACTTTTCTACATGAGTTACTTTTTTCTCAGTTTTTAACAATCCCATTAATATATGATAGAATTACTCCAATTAATATGGAATCAATCTTCACATTGAATTAAAATAATGATTTAATAATGGATGTATTTATTCAAATGATCCTATTTAATTAATTATCTAGCAATTTTTTACTTCTATAATTTTTCAATCATATTTATTCATAATAGGCATGATAATATGATGAATAATAATAATCATAACAAAGTCATTAATATAGATTTCAAATTGTTATGAAATATAATATTCAAGATGTTGTCATGGTGGAAGCACATCTGAGCACTGCATCCAAAAATCAATGATCATTCTTTAATATGATTTAAACATCTTTAAGGTTAATTCCCTTTTAATCAAATGTGATGAAGCATGATAAACTTATAATTAGACATAAAATAATAGGTGATGAAATGAATCTCTTCCCAAAAATTTTGATATTAAGGTTTTTTACACAAGAACACACAAACAAGGTTTAACCAATACTATAAGAAACAACAAATAATGATGTATATATAGAGTATAGTATAAAAACCCACTATAAATCAATGCTCAACAACACAAAAAAATATATTACTTGGAAACAAAAAATATACGATCAATATTAAGAGTGAAAACCATAATTTATTTTAATGGTTCCTTGAAAAGAGGCATTAAATTATTTATTATCAATGTTATAATCCATAAAAATATGACCAAAGGTATTCAAAGGATAATAAAATGAAAACTATCATGTAAAAAACTTCTGGGAATGTAGCCTCTATGGGAAAAGGTGATCAATGAAGCCCTAGATTTACCAAAACGTATCCAATAATGAAGGAATCTATGAGGAGGACTGGATACCAGTTGTTAGAGAGGATCAATCATCATAAAAACAGATTTATACCCCTCTTAAATAATTACATATTTCATCTTCCAAACTAGTCATAATCCTTGAATATATATAGTCATTTTTATCATTTAAAAACTATCTTTAATGCTATCATGGACTCAACCACAAAAAATTTCTGAATGTGGTGGTCATTTAGTAAAATATTTGAAAAAAATTACACAATAGTGTATAGTCCATATCCATGGTGGTTTCACCCAACCACACCCATGACCAAGGACATGGTGTGACACTATAACACATTTTGGGAAGACTATCCTCTATAGTGATAGAACCAACTCCAATCTCTTGTGTGAGTGTTTCATATATCTCATTCCATAAAGGAACATATATGTACCAAAAACCATTAACTTGGTTCAAAAACAATTTTTTCTGGCCTTAGGTAATAGCAGACTCATTACTATCCAAAAATACCTACCTTCACTCCCACCACTAATGTGTGGTTACCACCAAAATTCTAAAACCACTCTTTAGCCTATAAAATTCCACAAAAATATTTATTTTCACCAACTACCAATTTGAAAACATAGAGTACATTAAAATAATTATTATACCATTATATTTGTATATAAATGTACATAAATAAAAATAATTAATGAATATGTACATAGTATAGAATTATTACCCATCAAAGGTTGGTATAAGGATGATTTTATATAAATATGCACATTCAATTATATTGTGATAAAAATGATGATGAACTGGTAATAAAAATTACATGATATAAAAAAAAGATGAGAATAAAATATGTAAGTATTAATATATAAATAATAACTTTTCCACATATATGAGTTTATATGTCTATAGTATCCATTAAATAATTAGATCAAAAGGAAACAGCCACATGTTTACTAATTTTTTAATAAAAATAACATCAATGATAAAAATTAGGATGAGTTTTTAAATAAATTTTATTTCACAATTATTACTATAAAATACATAAATTATCTTCATATACATATCAAAAATTAAAATTTGTTGTGATCATGAAACATATCTCAATGTAATGAAAATTAATGTGATAGAACCATTAAGACAATAGTAAGGAATAAACCAAAATAATTTATAATATATAACATTTAATGGATCCTTTAATACCATTAATAATTTATCTAACAATTATAAATGATTCTAAATTATATATATTTTAATTATATAATAAAATAGAAGTTAATAATAAGAAAAATGTCTAAATAGATGAAAATTTTAAAATTAAAAACACAATATAGAATCTTAAATAGTGGGAAGGACTCTAAACATCATAATAATAAAATTATATTAATTAAATATGATCTTTATATACATTTTAAATTATATATCCATTTCTATTTATGATTTATTTTCATGTGATATTCATTTTATCTTTGGTTTTTTCAGTTATCAGTTACAAGTGTTTGGAATATCAATTACTATAAAAACATTTGGTATATTTACCATTGGGAAATAGATTATTAAATAGCTTATAATTTTTTTGGTATATTTTTATCATTAGAGTGTAAAAAAAATTATATAGTTCAATAGGTTTAAAAAAATGTAAATAAAATAATCAAATTTCATAGAATTCTCATTTTATGGTGGGTTAAATTTCCAAAAACTATTTATTAAATATGTTTTCAATAAAAATAATTATTATTTATTCAATGACCTAAATATTTTAGAATTATTATATTTACTTAAAAAATATATATTTTTATATATAACCATGTATCACGGTCTTGAAAAATGAAGCCATTGTCCATGAAGATGTTAATTCACACAAAACATGGGTGATGATTTCATTTTATGAAGAATTGGTTGAAGATAAATGATATCGATTATATAAAATTTATCATATTTTAGTATATAAATGATATATATATAATTTTATTCGGATGTTTACATTAGGAATTTTTGATGAAATGTAATACATAAACGAATGGAAATGAAATGGATAGATTCTTGTAATTTTATATTTCATCCTAGAAAAAATCCATTATAATTTGAATATATATATTTACCGGTGTAATTTTTATGATTTAAAGACTCTAATATAATTCTAGGTTTTTTTAGTGTCATTTTTGAATATTTTGGTTTACCTATGTGGATTATGGTGTGAAGATGTGTTTCGGGGTGAAAGGATTATTTAATAGGGAGTGGTGGGGAATTTTAATAAAAAATATAAATTGATTTTAATAATTCATGAATAGTGTATAAAAAGTTGTTAATTATATTTTAAAAGGTAATATATGGTTGATTAATCCCTCACACACCAATTTTTCGAGTGGGATTTTGGATATTTTGTTTTTTAATTACTTTTAACCTTTTACATTGTATTACTTGTACCATGTTATTGAATTTCACCCTGAGTAAATTATTTTTTAATAAGAATGTAATTTAAATAATTAACTTATTTAATCATTATTATCATAAAATTTTAATTAGTTTCATAAAATTATATTCCAAACATATGAATGTTTTCTTTCATATGATATCATTAATTAAATATAAAAAATAATTTGTTAAAAATGTTATCCTTAAAAACATTGTTTGTTCTTATTAATATTTTTTATAAACTATTAATAACTATTTTTCTATAAATGTATTAGATTATTCTAACAAAAATTTGGTTTTAAAAAATCATTAAATGGTTAATTTTTAATTTTTTAAATTAAAATCCTCCAATGATAAAAAACTATTTATTAAGAAAATAAAATTTTAAAACTAATTTATTATTATTATTAATTAGAAAAAATTATAATGTATATTCTTGTTATTTCTTTAATATATCATATAAAATTATTTTTAAATTAATTATATAGTATTTATTAGCTTTATTCATTACGTTAAAATCATATTTCACTTAAAAACAATTTTTTTAAAAAAAAATCATTTTAATTATAAAATATATAATCATAATCAATAAAAAATTTAAAAAATTAATTTGTTTTTAGTTATATTATATTTATATCATATAAATTATGTAAAATTATTTACTCCAATATTTGAAATTTAATATTTAAACTAAATTTCATATAATAAAAATAAACCGTTTAATGTAAAAATATTTTATTCAAAATAAATTTAAAAACTCATTTTATAATTTTTTTTATTTAATATATATCATTTTATTTGTTTACCAATAATTAAAAAAATTATTAAATACAGTTTATTAAAATTAATCATAATTAATAATTGAAATAATAAATATAGTGATTACAAAATTATTTTGATAATTTAATATTCTAATTAGATATTCTAATTCTGTTTTATTATTTTTCATATATGAATAATATTATTAAAAATTATATTCTCTCAATACACAACATTAGTACTCATATTGAATGCTTACATATCGATCAACATCATTTTTAATGACCATAATGGTCATATTTTACTCTTACGTATGACAATACATACATGATTTAAATCCTTAGTCCTATCTTTTAGATATATATAAACATTCCTATAATAGTTATATTTTTTATCATACATTCTGTAGTTATAAGAAAGGTTATTTTCATCATTTTAAACTATAGGGATTGAAATATTATGTGCATTATTTTTTATATACAACTTGATTTATTGAACTTGTAGTTTTCTAAATGAAATATCTTATTAAAGTTTTATAATTTATTCATGTTTTTCATAAATTGTAGAATTTTAAAAATTTAGCATCATTTATTTTAGTTCATTATTTTTTAATGTATATAAACATAAAGGGATGTTTTTAATAAAATCATGAGGTGTTAAAATGAAGTGAAAATGTATAATTTTATAGATATTTATTATGTTAGTAAATGATTGATTAATATCATCATGTTTCTTATTCTAGGGTTTAATTTCAATTTAAAAAATTCAGTCTTATAAGAATCATTTTCCAAAAAAATTCCACCACCATTGGGAAATTTTTCATTACATACAGATATTATAATTTTATTGTGTATTTACATCATAATTTAAAGAATTCTATAATAATTTAATTTTTATTTATGGGATATATATATCACATTTATGATTTTAATTAATGAGCACTTTATTTTTATTTCAAAAAAGTCATTAGGGTTATTTTCATATAATTAATGTTACATTAGATTTTTATTACCTAATCATCCATTATGAGAATAATTATTCTCTTTACATTTAATGTCTCATTCATATTATTCTCATATAGTTATTTTGTTAATTTTTATTTTTTATTTCCATTACACCTCAAATTCATTTTACTTCACTGAAAATTATGATTATAAATAAAATTTTCTTGTTCAGATCATTAAGAATAGGAATATGTGTCCTCTATATTAGTAATTCATATATTGTTTCAAATATTTGATTCTCAGAATTCATATAATTCTATATCGTCTCCTTAAAATGGTTTATAGTTTCTTAAAAATATGTGATGATAAGTTTTTATCTCAACTGTATTATTTTTTTTACCTAGTCTTTTACTCTCACAATTCTGTTCATTTTTTCAATTATTACATTTCTTATTATAATAATTCCTAAATTTAAATATTAGTCACATTAAAAAAAATTAATTTTTTTTATTTATTTCATAATAAATTTTTAAAAATATACAATGGATGTTTTGTTTTGACGTAAAAATAAATTTATGTGTTCATGTAATGTTATTATTCTATATCAATATCTATAAGAAATACATAATTCTCAATTAGTATATATTTATGAATAATTATCCTCATTCATTATATAGATGATTGATTTTAAATTAATATGATATTTTATGTGAAATGATTTTATATCACATGTGTTTATAATTATATGATATATTGGTGTACTAATTTTTGTTTATGTGATTAAAATAGTGTTTATCATTTGGTGACTTTTGGTCCCAGAATTATATAACCCCCTAATTTATTTTGTAAAGAATTATGCCTCATTAGAATAATATGTTTTGTGATTTATATTTTAATCCCAATCCTCTATATATCTTCAAATATATATTTATCTAAGTCTAATATGCTTTGAATTTCTAGTTTTTTTATGCTTACAAATGTAATGATTTTCTCTTCTACTTTTTGGGCCACATTCTAATGATATGTTTTCAGGCATAATGTAAAAAAATACCTCTTAATGTGTTCCCATTTCATATTCTATTTCCCTAGAATATTAGTGGAATCATATTTCTTGTTTAGTAGATTTTGGGAGATGAAATTGGAAAGTAGGAATAATTCATTGGGTGAGTTATTATTCATGATGTGATAAAGTAGCTCATGACCTCAAAGGTTATTTTAAAATATTTTAATGGTGGGTTGTTGGGTGAAATAAACAATTTTAACCATATATTCCTTATATTAATTGAATATGGGTCTTATATGTTGAATCTACCTCCAAGAATTGGTTTCATTAACATGAAGTTCTTAATTTGAATTACTCAACTGCTATAGGATTTCGAGGATGCATTTTTTAGTTACTCATAAAGTCTATCAATTCAATATGTGAATTACCCATTCATTTCTTGATTCATAATATGTATTACTGTATGTATATTTTATATCACCCATTATATCTCATAAAACAATTTTACTTCAATGAAACTCTAGGCATTTATATGTTTCAAATGACCATTTTCAATACCATTTAGATTGTGGTAGATCCTTGTATTTTAGAGTTTCATCCATGGAGATAATAGGTTATTTCTCATAATTTCTCTTATGTTTTCTTCTTCATTCTATCTCATTTCCTCTTACTTTACCATTTTATAATGTAGTGGATTTTCTCATTTATTCTCAAGGGAATATTTTGTAGTTTTTTGGTGTATGTATGTTGTAGCTCCCATAATGACCATCAGTTCCTTAATAGAGAGGGTATTAGATTCATGCACATTTTCATACATATAATTTTATGATTACTCAAGGCCTTGATTTATGTGATTTTATATCTCATTATTATTTTTTAAAACTGTTAAGTTATCATTATTTAACTCTCTGTGAAATGGTTCATTTAACCCTAATGAATATAAAATATGATATAAATAAGGAATTTTTTATGGGGGTTTTAGGGATCAGATTGGTATGTTTTATTTTGATGGTTACCCTCATGAAAATTATAAATTTATTATAAATATAATAATGATTTTCACCTAAATGAAATAATCAGATTGCTAATTATATTATTTCTCTATTATATATTGATGGAAATTGAGTTAACGCTTCAAATAGGTTTAGGAAATATCTTTTCTCATTGATAGATTATTCTTTATGTTTCATTGGGTTTTCAAAATGTGGTAAATAAATCATTTGTTTCAAGAATTAAATAAATTTATTAAACAATAAATAAAATTTCTCAGGGACAAGAGATATTTTATTTTTTGGAAGGATGTATGCCATGGTTCTACAGCCCAGATTCAATGTTAACTATTTTTTGGTTTTCATTATTCCATCTATGATGACTATAGATGATGATCATTTATATGTTACATGATTTGAGAATTTTATGATTACTGATTTTTGGAGATTGGGAATGGATCCTAGGTTGTTCCACTATTTGATTCATGTTACGAAAGGATGGATAGTTACAATATTAGTAGTGTTGGGGATGCAATAATGTCAAATAAAGTTACTTCATTATGGAATTAAATTTTTTGTCCATAAATATGGGAAACATGATTTATAATGATCATATTCAAATTCATGATGTCTAATATCCTTTTTTAATTATTTTATGTCTTCACTATTTAATATAGTTAGACAATCATGGTTGATTCATAAATTATATTAAAATTATACGAGTCATTATGTTCTTGGATATTTAAAATTGTAATATTTAATCTATTAACCCATTCAGTTGGTGGATTGGTAGAATTTTATGATAATTATTATTCATGAGGAACTGCATAAGTTAATTTATTATTCATTAATAAATTTAAATTGTATTAAATTTATTTATCTTTGAAAAGATAAAAATTTTAATTTATTTTATTTTATTTTATACTTCATCTCTCTATATTGGATACCTAGTTCTTATTGATGGAAATTGGGTTTCCAAAAAGTGATAATTGCAGTTCGGATTAAGGCAATTTTATTTCCCTTAGTGTTTGTTTTGAGATATATATATTATTTATGTTATTAGTTTTCATATGACACACCAACTATTTTCTGTAAGGATTCTAAAACTTATTGGAATCTATGATGGCTTCCCCCGCCCCCCGATATCTATGTTGGTGAGGATAGATGGTTAACTACCCCCTCTCTCTCCCTCCATCTTCCTGGTAGGATTAAGTACTTGACTTTAATATGGTTGCATTTCCCATATATGTGTGAATATGGATGTGATGTAATCTTATTATTTTACACTTATGTTTCTCCAGATATAGTATGTCGTATCTTACTATAGGTATATCTTTTATGGGTTTTAACAGCATGAGGTATGATATGTAATATGAAGGATATTGTAGCTCCAAAAAACTACTTGATTTCCATATGTTGGTGGTGATTATGATTATGATATGATGTGTCACACATGGTTTATGAAACATTTTAGTTTATCTGGTTTTGTTTGGTTGGATTTAGTAAAGATATATGGATTGAGATTTATGATTATGGGGAAAGTGAAAGACTATTTGGGTTGTGTTTTAGGGGTACCTTCAAATTTATATTATTTTAGTTGATGTAAAAGTACATGTGTGTGATACATTACGAGAGATCCATGGTGAGGCCAAGAATATAGAATACCTTATTAAGAGATTCATTAGCTTCACTTTTTTATTCACTGATCATTAGTATTTATTAATTATATTTTTCACATGAGACTATTTGGAGTATCCTACAGTGTATACCTGTTATTCCTAAACCACATCCACATAAACTATTTTTCTAGACCATAGGAGCAAGTTGGTGATCAATATCGACATTACTAACTCGTGGAGTTATTTATGACCTATTTGGACTTGAAGGACACATTTCAAGATTTACATTTATTATAAGTAGTTTCCTTTTGTTGTTTTTAGGGGTATGAAATTACATTTATGTTTTTTGATTTTTTATTTATTTTATTATGGGTTTTATTAGGTTGTGGGCTTTATTTTATCTACCATTAATCATCTACATTAGAGGGAAAAAAATTATATTGTGTGTATAATATACCATCATTACTATATTTCATCACATAGCCAATTGGAGGTAGTCTTAAGAAATAATTTTCTCTCTTCTATAATTGTTGTCCTCAAAGGGGTATCATTGGTGGAGAATGTCATGGAAGACAAGTATCAATGTTCATGTTGATGGATATGATGGATTTTTGATGTTATCACGAGTAAGGACTAAAATGGATAGTATGAAAATAGTATTAAGTGAGACTAGTATATGATTTTAACAAGGAAGACCATGTATAAAATAGGAATTTAGGGGCCCAAATTTTTAAAATCATGGTTTTTATAGATTTTTAAGATAACAAATCATAGATATTTAGGATTTAAGATAAATACATAATATTTTATGATGTATCATTATAGTTTATGACTATATTTAAAAAGGGTAGAAATTGGTTAAATGTTAAACATAAATTAAATAAACAATTCATTCCCTATTATGGGATTATGGGTCCATAGATGTTCATTTTATTGTCGGAATGGCTCTAAGTAAACATCCCTTTTAGGATCGTAATGATGATATAGAGAGGGATGTCTTATAATATTCCAATATATTCAATGTTGATGACGAAAAATGTTAGAGGAAGAAACTCTAAGAGTCAGATCACTAGATTCTATAGATGCTTGAGGGATCAATTAAGGATTTAGAGAAAGTTGACTAGTTAAAAGGGGTTGGGAATTTTTTTTTGAGATCTAAAGGATCATTCATTATAATGGTACTAACATTGTTGTTTTCAGTAGTTAGGATGGGTTATTTTTATCAATCATTGATCATAAATATACAAATGTCACATAAGATATGTATTGATACTTGTTGTTAGATCGATTTTATACTTTAATCATAATGGCATTCACTTAGAAATAATTTCTTAACAGATTATATGGGAGATATAGAATGAAGGAGTTGAAAATAAATTTTGTAAAAATGTTATGATATTATTCATAGTAGTTTCATTGATGAAGTGTCGAGGGGGAATCATTTTGATGATGCTTTACATCTAGAGATCCAGTACCATGTCAATTAATTAATGGTCACCACATATCTCTAGGTACATGAAGGAAAAATGTTGATTGAGAGGATACATTCTAGGAATATATCATCCTGAGTGCCTGTTTTTCAATATTATACATGTTTTAGAGATAAGGAATGTGGTAAATTGTTACATATATATTAGGTTTTTCGAATATCCCATGTAATCTTTCATTCCACTTCATCTATATTGATTAGGGTTAGTGGCTCTTATGTCATGTATAAGGGATAAAACATTTTTTCCAATATAAGAACTTTTCATTAGTGAAGTTAGTTCATGAAAATTAAAATAATGTAGTGTATGGAGAGTGATTTTCATTAGGTTAGATCATTATAGTAGAATAAATTGAGAAATTAGTTTTTGGGTTATTCAGATTATTATTATAAGTGGAAAGATTGAGAAAAAATAGTATTTTCATGTGATACTACTCATCCTCCGTAAGTAGAGTAAATCCATATAGGTGTTCATCAACATGATTATAGGGTCCATTTATAATGAAAGGATCATATTCAATATCTCTATTTTTTAGCACCATGAAATATGGATTCCATTATAGTTACCATTTTCTTATTTTCAACTTGGGTACATTCTTTTTTGGATTCAGGATCTATGAAATCCTCCAACACACTAGCCTCGGTCCTTTGTTAGTCACTTTATTGGGAGATACATTTTGTTCCCTATCCATATATGATTTTAATTAGATTTCCTATTAATTTATGTGATTTCTTTAGAGACTTTGACATTGTGCAGGGGTAGCACAGGTCATGGGGGGAAATGTTACGTTGTTTGATACAACCATATGACATCATCCAAGACATATAGTACTTTTATTTGGTTAATGGTACCATACAGAGCATCATGAAGATAATTTTTTTCTAGATTAATGATAAATTTTCATTGATGTTCGTCTCAAAGGAATACCCTGATATGGTTCATAGGTGTGTTCATCACTTATCTTAAAAGATGGTTGATTCAATCTTGGGCTCTAATAGAATCATCCAACAATGTATCATAGGGTCATTTTAGAGTACAAAAATTTATTCCTTAAATAATATATAACATAACCCTCTTATTAATAGATTTATTTTGTAATAGATCTCGAGTATGGTGGTTATCTAAACTCAATGAATCAATATAGGATGAATCTGTTCGAGTTGTGTAACATTCAATATAGATCGATGATCTCTTGTAGTGATCTTTTCTCCAGCCAATCATGTCTCATGGGGGTATTCAATTTTTTCATGAAAAGGAAGATTTTGGAAATCAATATCAATTTTCATTTATAATAACAAGAATTAGTTTCTAAGGAATAAATTCTACCATACTGTATGGATTTATGAGTTATTCAATCATCCAAAGAGATATAGTTGGTTTTCCCTGATTGAATAATAGTATTTATATCACAATATATATGTACAAGATGGACATATACTGAATAATAATTCCAAATAACATTATAGAAAAAATTCATTCACTGTGAGGTCATTTATTTTGGTGGCCAATCTATCTATATTTATATTACTAATGATTTTAGATTTCTTAAAGTTTCTTTATTGAATCATAGTGGTCCACAACGATAAAATCCATGTGTTATCTATATTTTTGTAAGATAACATATCTAATCCTTGGGTTTTTATGGTATTAATCATATTTAGACTATATTTGGATTAAATTTTAATTTTTTATTCTTGGATAAGGATTTTTTATCACGAGGATGGTGATTTCCTAGTTTATAGGGGATGTGGGTACATCAACGACAGAGTTTTTTTCATCTTTTTTGTCCATTAAAAAATATTTTAGATATAAGTATTTTCCTATTAATTGAATAATATTATATGATATTAATACTTTCTTTCTCTCGATTATGGTCTCCTCTGATATCCGTGTAAATAATTATTAACCACTTTTATTTACTAAATAGTTCCTTGTTTATTTTGATTATCAGAAATAGATTTTTTTTTCATCACTATAGTTTCTATTTTTCCCTTAAGAGTTATTTATTATTTAGTATTTCTATAATACAAATCATATTTCCGTGGGAATTGACCCAATTATCAAGATGGGTTATTTGTTATTTGTCATGAAATTTAAGACATCATGAATGTAAATATTCTACTAATGATCTCATGTTCGTAGAGATTTTTTTTCATAAAGTTATTGTGAAAATTCCTTATTTGTGATTTTTTTTATTTTCATATATCTCAATATCCTATTTTATATTGTCTCATAACATGACTAGAATATAGGACAATGATGGTGGGTGTAATTCTTTCTTGAGTATGGTGTTGATAATTTTTATACATCCAGTCTGTGTAATGATTTTTCAAAAACACTGAGTTAGAAGTCATTTAGTGGTGATTTACATTACCCAAGAGATTATTTGAGATACATGAGAAAGAAATCCATGATGAATCCTGATATTGGGGTGGTTGGTTAGAGACGATGTAGGTAAGTGATAATAGTGCATGTATCTTTATTGCAGTAGGTGGAGGAGTAACATGTGGTGGATTTTGAGGTGGACATTATTTATGATCACATAATCTAGAGTGATGACCATTATGGTTTTCCTTGGGAAGATCAATACTAGTTATAGTTTTAAGAGATTATTTTTATTCTGTTGATGTTGTACGAGGTGGCTCTCTTGGAATTCCATACCACTACCTCAGTGGTACATTATCTCATAATAAAGATCTACCATACTATTATAGGTATAATTGGGGGGAATTGTATTAATTTTCTAATCACATTGTTTTTTTGGATTCTTATTATTCCATATGATGTAGTAAAACACTATTTTATAATTTGTTTTCTCTCACCATTATTTTTTCCTCAATGCATGTATGTGTAAATGTTTATTTAATTCATAACCAGTCTACATTGAACCAAAGGGGGATATGATTCTATATGCCCGATTGTATACCATTTCATTAAATCATCCAAATTCATAGTGATCATGGGAATTGGTAGAGTGGGGGGGGGGGGTTTACAAGGTAGTATATGGATAAGGTAGTGAAGTTTCATGGATTTCCATATATTTTCATCTTTGATTTTGTTCCTTGTATTGCAATATGGTTATGGGGAAGTATTCATTTAGAAACTGGTTCTCAATTTTACATTATATGTACATTTTATAAATAGATGTGTAATATGAAATTGTAACCTATCCAAATTATTGAAGATATATATCACACTTCTGTCATATATTACAGATATTTGAGGGTGAGTAATCAATATTTGGTCTAGTTTTATTATAATATTAATATTTTATCTGCAATAATTATTCCATTGTTTAATGACTTTTACGGATGACCTTGTTTAATCAATTATATAGGACCATTTTTGGTGAGTTAGAAATTCCTAGGCTAGAACATTTTCAAAGCACAATAGAGACGGTTCAGTTAGTTTTTAAAACTATGAAGGAAATGAATAATAATGCTAATTTTTATATAGACCATAGGATAAGACCAATTAAGTTTAATGTTAGAGATTATATGTTCATAATGGTGAAACATCATCATAGGTATTGATTTTTTAGTTGTGAGTGTGATATTAAAATCTATTTTGTTGTGTATCTCAAGGTGTAAGTATTTGTCATAGTTATTTTTGTTTAGATAATACTTCCCTTATAGATGATCCAAATTCACTATTTCATTCATGTCTCACATATTGTGATTTATCATCAGGATGATTATAACATCGTGAATCAAGGAAATATCAATATATATTATATTGAATCCCCCCACTCATGTGACTAGAGGAAATATAGGACCTAAAGAAGATGGTGTTGTTTGGGAATTTTATTCACTTTTTTACCTTCTTTTGATATGGTGACATGTAAGAGAGAACATATGAACCTGATCCACAAAAAATTTGTTAATATCATAGGTGTTTTTTTTACTATTTCATATCTTGAAAAGATGCTATGTGGAATTTTACCTATATCTGTATAACGCTAGTGTTTCTATGTTACTTCATGCCTTATTTATAGCATTTATCTTATTTTATAGTTTTCTCTAATAGGATACTTCTTCGGAGCTAGTTGAGATGTCTTCATGGTAGAATAAATTTTTATTCTAAATGGAATAATATTACACTTATTACGACATGACTAATAAGTGGTGTATCATGGTGTGGTTGTTCATGGGGCCTTTTTTCCCATTCACTCTAGATTTTTTATTAATTCTTGAATATTATATTTATTTTAGGGGTTTCTAATATAAATTCCAATAACTTTATATTTAATTCGTGTTTCATGATTATACTATCCAAGGTAATTTTAGGAATAATTGGGGATGTTCGGTGTAGTTTTGGATATTCAAAATCAAATCTTGAAACATTCATGGTTTTAATTATTATTCATGATAGGAGAGAGTATTTTATGGCCTCAATTGTGGTTTAGTGTATCTATATGTGTGAATCATAGGGTGATATTCAAAATTCAAGCCATATGTTCATGATTTCAATTTATGATGTTTCTAATTTAATTAATATTACTTAGAAAACTTATTCCATTCACATGATGTTCACAATTTAAATTAATCCATAGTTATATGACATTTTCAATTAATTATCTTGTGGGACTTAATCAAGGTCCATTATAGACATGATATAACCATTCACAACATTATCCAATGTCATATAGAGTGAATATAATTTATATCACATCCCCAATTTCTATCAAAATATTTTAATTTCTCCCAAATATAGGGCAATGATAGGATGTAATTTTAGTTGTTTAGAATACCTTTATAATGGAATTTGTACCTATATTCTATTGTTTTATCTTAAATGATTCAACGTGTGTTTTAGAATTTTCTATTTATATATTTAATATTTTTTCTTATTTAATCTTATGATAAATTTCCATGAAATCTAAATTTTACATTATCATTCATTTAATTTTTTTATATTTTTTATTGTGTTCTTACTATGGAACCAAAAGGGACCTTCAGTATTTTGTAAGAGAGGAAATAAAATATATTAACTTGTTATTCTATTATAACTTATATCATTGAATTCCACGAGGTATGGGATTCATTAATTTTCCATTTCCTTAATATAAATTGTTTTTTTCTATTTTTATATATATAAATATTTTTAGGGTTAATACAAATAAAAAAATCTTATAACAATGAAATAATTTGTTTTGGGATGCAGAGAAGGTTTTTCTTTAAAATTTGTCAATATGATACCTCTTCATTTTATATATTTTATGATATCATAGTTTATTCTGTGGTTTTTAATTATTATTGTATATGGAAATTCAATAATGAACATAAAGATAGTAATTCTTGTTGAAAAAATAACATAAGATAGGTCCAATTTAATCATTATCCAATTTATTTAAATTTAAATGTATGTATTTCTTAAAGAATGATTTAGAATAATCATTTATATATTTATATATTATGATATAGATTGTTTATGGTTATTACCCAATACAAATGAATTGGTTATATTAAGATTGGAAATAAATTTTTGTTTGATAACAGACTTTTTTTTGGGTTGAGTGATCCTATTTTCTTATGATGGCTGGATGACTTCGTTCAATGGACTAGAATCTCTATTGACTATTTTTTCTTTCATAATTCACTATGTAATTTCTCTACATAAGGAACATTACTTTGTGGAATGATTTTATCATAGGATATAATATGGTCTGTTAGGACATGGAGTCAATTTCTGAGTTTATGGAAACAATTGTCACTTTTAATGGCTGGATGTAGAGAGATATTGTAAGTTGTATCATCGATGGAAACTATACTGATAGGGAATTTTAAATCATGTAATTCTAACTATTTTTTAGTACAAAATCATGGATAATTTAATGATAATAAATAATATTTATGGGATAGATGGGTGGTATTATTTTTTATGATTTATCTTATAAACTGTAAAAGGTAGATAATTTTTTATTTTTTATTCATATATTATGGTGTCTTAGGATTATTCTAATACAGTATTGAATTCTAGAATGATAATATTAAATATTTTACACATATTTTTGAAAGATTCATGATATATAATGAGAATAATTATTCATCATGACTCATATAATTTTTTGTATTATTCCTTGTGGTAAATCTAACATTTTTATGATTAATGTAATTATTAAATTTAAAAAGAAATAATTAATTATATTTTTCTTGAAATGTTTATATCCTAATATGATATTGTTCCATTACCATTTTTAGTCTGGTTATCAAGGTGCAATTTTTGTAGTTGATAATAAAGACATGTTTCTTAACATGATTTTGGATATGTTCCACATTGATACTTTATATTATGCATTTTCATAATGTTACCCACTTCTCATGGTAGGGATACCCATAGAAAGTGGACATTAGGATAATGTTTTCACGAAAAATGGGGTTATAAAGGATATATAGCTAACAAGACCTCATCCCTTACTCTCACCTTTTAGTATTATTATGTGATTGAATTCACGAGTGTTTAATTTCACATATATTTTTATAGGTATTTTATTGCTTGTTGATATTTGTCACACATGTATAAATAGATATAGTAATCGAAGGATTATTAAATTTTTGTCATAAATGGTTTATTGTGGCTTGAGATATAATTCATACGTATGGGTTATTATAGATCTTTGAAACTTGCTCATTTATATTTGGAGAAGGGGATATTGATAAGAATATGATGTCTTTCATGGGGTTCTTGATATGGTAGATTTTATAAAATGTTTTCAAGAAGGATTGTTTAAGAGAGTGTGTTGTATAAAGATGTGTAATGAAAGGATGAGAGAGGAAAACGAATTGTGAAGTTATAGTTGGGTACATTCAATTATATATTATATTTAATATTTTATTATTAAATGTATGAAATTGTTAGTAAGAGATCAATTGAGAGGTTGTAAAGATAGCATAAATGATTATGCAATGAGTGATCTTCACTTTTCTATTAATTGGAAATTATAAGGCATTAATTATCTTTTTCATGTAATGATATGAGGAGGATATAACTGAATGTAAAAGTTATGACTTACCAATTCCCATATAAACTATTTTTTATGATCATATGAGACAGTTTTCCCTCGATATAAAAATTACGAACTAGTGTATTTGTTCAGCACTCGTTTCAAATTTAAGGTCTCTATAGAGGATTTAATTTTTGTTATTGAAGTTTCATTTTATATGTTGAAAACATGTGTCATTGTTATATATATATATATATATGTTTTGAGACCATTAAATTATTTTATTATTAGATAGATTTTATTGGTGGTGTTATCATACTTATCATTCATCATGTTATTTGGTGGTCAATGACTCTCATTGTGGGTATGATATAGCATTATTAAAACTCTCCACTCAGGGCATGTTGGAGGAATTATTTATATTTAAATACCTCCGATAAGTCATTTATAGCAAAACCAGTCGATCATTATAGGGAGGCAGTGATGACAGATCATGAATTTTGTCTCATTTTTTATGTTAAACATAAAATTGATTATGGTTATATGAAAAAATCATGATTTAATAACTCCATTTTATATTATCTGATAAATGTTCTTTTAGATATTATTTTATTATGTTAGGGTCACATACCATGATTATGTTTGTATACCTACAAGTTTATCACATTCACACCTATGATAATCACTTTGGTACATAAGTTATCCATTAGGAATATACTATGTTTCTTCCTTACAGATCATCTGAGTACACCAATTTCAAATGTCTCTATAATTCACGTGAGTGGGTTTTGTCATACTGATACAAGTATTGAATCATTGTATTTAAATATTGTATCGATTTAATTTATGTTATACTTTTAAAATATATTCACATAAAACAAATCCCACTAGTTATTATGTATGCATATAGTTCCTTCATAGACATATTCTTTCAACATATATGGTAAAAATTAAATTAACCCCACACTAGAATATTTTTATAATGTTCACACCCAATGTAGAAAACTATATCCATGATGGGTTCAGTACAAGTCTATGAAAAATATTATCCACTAGAATCCAAATAATATTACATTTAGGAATGTAATTTTTAATCATATAACTATTGGTAGAATTCGTCAACATTGAAAATAATTACTAATAAAATTTATAGAGATAAAGCAATATTCTTCCTGCTGAAATTCTTCATCCTACTAACAAGTTCATATATAATTACACTAGTTTGTTGCAATATAATGTGGTTCTTTTTTTAAATTAAAATGTGTTAACAACATCCTTATACTCCTGGATAAAATTTAATCAAATTATATAATTGTTTCCAAAAAATTATATGTTTTTCCACCACTCAATAAAAAATTTCAATAAAATTTTCATCATCCCTATATTGTTTTATATATTAATAATGATCAACTTAAAATTTGGTTGGTGTCATCATGTATTCTTTTTCATGGGTATTGTGAAAAAATGGATGATGTAAAAACTAATTTTTTTCATTGTAAAATAAACAAGTGTACCATCCAATTATTCCCACATTATATGAAAATGATTACAATATAAATAAAACATAGGAGATGGTGTGATTTATTATCATATATTGGTTAATTAACTACAATTGTACTCAAATTATTACATATAGTTATACATTTAGTACATTATTTAATTCACATAATACAGTTTTTTTACTCACAAATTAAATAACATGATCATAAAACTATTATTTATTGATGAAGAATTTTTTTACCTAATATACCAATATTTTTAACTAATATATATAATATTATTTTTCTATTTCATTTTACAACATCTCCTTAATATTTCACACATCTTCCCTAAAATATTGAGTCTTAAAAAATTCCTTATTTAGGATTTATATGGTGTGATAATTTTTTTATGATAACATAAATAATTTAACGTACATTGAAAAACACATGATTCATTATAATACCATCATTTATATTGATATATTTGTGTACCTCAAAAAATTCAACATTTATGGAATTGTCTTCATGCAATCATGATAATATAAAAGAGAATTACATAATAAATTGTGGAATAATTTCCATCACACAACCATATTGTTATAATATTTAATATCATATTAGGAATCATATTAGGTAAGACATACTTGATTACATAGAGGTTATATATACTGAAAATAATAATAAATCAATCACAATACTAAAAAATTAATCATTGGATATTTATAGGAAACACTAACCCTTAATTAAATCCATCAGATTTATAGATTTCAAAAAACCTATTCTAAACAAATGTCTCTAATTCCTGAAGCAAATAATTATGATGCTTAAAATCCACAATTCTAATCTTCAATAGAACATAAAATCAATTTTGACACTCTTTACATCCATGGATATCCACCCTTATTCATATATATTGGTTTCCTTATTTTAAAAAGAAAAATAACCATGAAATTCATATTAAAACATTATAATATTATGAACATATATATGAATTAAACTCTTTTAGTTCTTACTTATTCTGGTCTAACAACCTCCATTTAATGTCATGAATCCTAATAAACATCCAACCATCATTATATGATTATATGAAATAATAAAAATATCATCATATTATTATATTTAGTGATTATTAGTTGATAATTCTCATTGAAAATTGGTTTGATATTTTCATCAAATAAATATATCATCCATAAAAATTTCCATTAAGGTGTAAAATCTATAATTCAATGTGAGATCACCTTCATATATACTGATAGTGACATAAAGCTTTTAAATATCAGAAAATAGGGTTCACATGGTTGTTACTTATGTATTTTGAAAACTAGATCATGTTGTAAACACCAAACATGAAAATCATACAGAAAGGATTAAACATTTTAGGGATGGTACTATTTCATTTAAATCTACCTGATATTATTTATGTCTAATTAGGAACATACAGATATATAACCACATAGACCATTTAATTTGGTTTTTGATTCGACACTACTCAAGGATGGTGACATACTACCATTTAATAATATGGTGTATCATTACATCATAAATAATTATACAAACTTCCTAGAACCACCCAAACCAATTCGTAATATTCCCTCAATGGAATTGATATGTCATGAACATCTTCTCTATCATGAAAATTTAATCTAGTTATAATAGATCATTATTACTGTATCATAGTGGAAATTCATTCCAATTTTTTCTAACATTGGTTGTAATACAGTTTTTAATACATTGATCAAAATAATACCTTTCTAATTTTTATCTTCAATTTTGAACACAAGATATGTGAACACAAATAATAGAAAGAGCTAAAATAAACACTTTAATCAATTGAATTAATTTTTAATAAAAAACATGAATCATCCATATAATATTATCCATCTAATAAAACAATATTAATGATTAGTTATACAAGAATTATTTATTCTCAGTACCATCCTTCTTTAATAATTTCAAATTATAGTCGTCATGTTCATTCCACAATTATATTATTGCTAAATAACATTAAAACCTTTTCATTATTTCATTCTTCTTAATTGAGAACTATATATAAATTCTTTTCATTAATGGTCAACAATCATATGATAAATACAACTTTCACAATAAATAATTAGTTCAACAACTTCAAAAATTATTTCAAATTATTTATTAATCCTAATGATACTTTATATGATGCAAATATAGTAATCATTCTCCCACTTTCTATGATACTATTTATAAAACATGGGGAACAACATTTCGATTTATCATATTACCCATAAAAAAATTACTGTTTTCAATTCTTTTTCCAGGGCACGCGAGTCTTTCTGTTCGATGATGGTGACGATGTTTTTTGCCATGCATTTCCGTATTCGAAAGGAGGGCGGCATCTGTTCCTTGTTCAAGGATTTTTTGCTCCTGGATCGAAATGGGATGATGGGATGTTGGTTCTTCCTTCTTTTCATTCCCCCACAGAACTCGTCACCAAGTTCGGGTATCACTTATAGACTAAAGATGTTCTTCTTGAAGCACTTCCCAATTCTATATCGTATTGGACACTAGTTAATTGCACTAATTCTATTGGGACACTCCTTAGGGTTTGCTCAGGGCAGCATCATTCAGTCGTGGGAGTAGTCACATTGTACATCACTGGGGTTTGTGGCTTACACTCTATGGAGGCCTAGAGAGGATGTCATGGTCAATTATTTCTCTAAGCCCATGTGAGTCATGCTCGGTGTGAGAAACTAGAGGAAGAAAATTTGTGACGACCATGTTGCATAAGGTGCGTCTGTGGAAAATGGAATGGGGGGCTTACACATGGTTAGAACCCAATTAGGAAACAGGGGCGTACACATGGTTAGAAAACTGAGGTGATGGGAATTGGGACTTACTCATGGACAGAGGCCTGGGCAGAGACAAAGCCCAGTGTGAGAGGTATTTTTCACCCATGAAGAGAGGAATAGCATTGATACTACCACATGTAAAAAAAGATAGGGGCTTACACTAGTGTGGATACCCATTCCCCACAAACAATTTTTGTTCAAATAAAGAGGATTTCATTTCATGTGATTAATGATCTCACTTCCTTGGAGAGAAATGGTCGTGTATAATCTCCATGGTGTGGGGACACCGTGCTCGATGCATGGGGCATGGTCACAATATATCATCATGTGATGAGGACGATGGTGAATGGTATTTTAATGTCATGCAACTTAGACAAGGTGGGTTTTCTCCACACCCCTAGGACATGCATAACTGATACCCACCCACCATTTAGAGAAAGAAGGCATCGACAATGCCATGTTTGGGGGGTGTTATGGAGCGATCCACATGGGGTCCACGTTAGCATGGCTATGTGAAGAAGAAATATTCATTAGCATGACTATTAAAAGAAGCAGGAGATGAAGAAACGCAATTAGAAGCATCGCCCAATGGACCTTGAAATTTCTTCATTCAAACCTTATGGGCCACATTGGAAAAAGAATAGCAGAGAAAATGGGTTCATAAGTAGAATCCTTGTGATGCTCTGGTGCTCCATGAAGTAGAGGGTCTTCGCAAAGGGATGTGCTTCACAATGTAACGTTACCTATCTTAGGTATAGGGAATAGGTGCATATTGAAGGTGCTTCATAAAGTGGAATGGAATTCTCCAAGAAATTCCTTGTGAAGCAAGGGTTCCTTGTGATACGTAACATTGTGAAGCAATGTGCTTTGCGAAGCATAATGACCAGGCCTTAGAAAGAGTGTCACATGTGTATGAACGATGTTTCACAAATCATAAATGATTTTCGATGTCCTGAGTCCCCTTGGATATCTCCTTCATTCGTAGAGGCTTGTTGGCTCCACAAAGGGCATTCCTCTTTAAAGAGGGGTAGAATTTATGCCAAGGGGAAGGAACGTGGCGATGAAAAAGTACCTTTAAAATCTCATAGTTCACAGGGAATTAATTGCATCGTGATTTGGGATCTCAGAAGGAGAAAGTTAAGAGGATCCATCCTTTCGGCTCAAGGGGAGCCTGTTATTTATAGGCAAGAGGAACCACAATGCCGAGCTTACTTGGAACAAAGACGAAGCTTGCTCTATGGTAGTTTGAAAACATCAAATAAGTTCGTAGAGTATCCTTCCTCCTTGCTCCGTGGCAGGTTCACTAAGGTCTAATTGGTCCATGGATAATCCCACCTCCTTCCTCCTTAGTGGGTTCACAAATGTCAATGGGGTTTGCAGAGAATACTACCTCCTTGCACCATGCCAAGTTAGAAAAAGTCAAAGGGGTTTGCAAGGAATCTTTTCTCCTTTCTTTGTGGTGGGTTCACGAATGGAGAGCTCTACGCCAGCCGCAGGCCTACATGGTCTCCACTAGTGGTCCTCATGAGGAATCCCCTAATGATTTCCATTTTTTCTTTCTATTCCATAATTTTTCCATCAAAAAATTCCCCCCATATACTTTTATCCAAGAATAAAATTAGGCTCGATGTTAGAGGGTCAACCGCCAAAATTCCTTGGAAAATAGCGAAGGTGTCTCATAAAGGGGGCTTGCGATGGTAAGAGGCGCACACGGGATGGCGCACTATTAAACACACCACAGATTGGATGCACTGCGAAGAACATGGGTCCTTTCATAAATATAGGGGAGTGACCTCTCTTTTTTCCATTCCCTTTTCTATGATTTTTTTTTGGATTGTAGCACTCTAGATTCACGATTCTCCACATACTCTACGATTACTCTTCGTGGACCAGTCCTTCTACTTCTTGGCGCATAGTGAGTCTTTGACTTCTTGTCGATGTGCTCTGGGAAGTGTGTCAGAAGGCTGGGGTAGGCATGCACAAACATCCTTCATGACCGATCTCTGTAAACTAGGTCCATAAAGGAGCTTCAGAATCCAAAACCAAAGAATTACCAAACATCAAAATTGAATGGCTCACCATGAGGATACCAGGGTATCCTTGTGAACACTGTAGGAAGAGATGATATAGTGATTGTCTTGGGTCTAGGGGAGTTGATAAAAAGAATCTCTGAACACTATTCATTGGTGGAGCTATTGTATAAAATCTAGGGGAAATTTCTGACATCTATGAGGATGAAACTATATAGCATTGGGATAAGGGATGATATCTTCATCCCAGAAGAATTTAGGGACGAAACAGATTAATGGTTTAGGAGCATGTCATTCCCGCACTAGTGGTTCAATGTCGATAATGGCCATGCATGGGAGGACTTCACACCTGTTATTGTTGATTTCCTCCAGAACCTTCTGATAAATGTTAACTGGAAGGAATTGCAGCTGGAGACATCCCCCTGTGTACTAGATGATCTTAAAGGCATCCCTAGGGATCTCATGGAATGGATGGTCTGATCAGTGGGATCTATTCCTGGGTGGCAACTTTACAGATGATTGGGCCTGTGCCTATTGGATAGTTTCCTCGTGTGAAGAGTTCATGCGGAGCTGAGGAGAGTGGGCCTGTACAAGGTGGATTGGGCCTCCCAATATCATATCTACCAACGGAATCTTGTGATTCCAAAGTTGTTGAGAAGGTGGTCATTGAAGACCCACACCATCCATTTTCACCATGGGGAGGTTGGAATCCGTTCATGGGACTTGCACTAGATCTCAGGGGTCCGGATACTGGGGGTGATGTTTGATGAATTCCTCGTGGTTATGGGTGCATGGAAGGATCCAAAGAAAATGTTGTCAATAGTTATGGAACTAATGGAGCTGGTTCCTTGAGAGGACAAGGAAGGAGTGGGAGACGTCCACTTTAGAAGGTGGTTCAAACTGTTTCTGAACATCCTAGAAAAAAGACAGTTCTCGGTGATGCCTTATACATTCCATATGGGGGCTCAAAGGGGAAAGGAGAACACAAACTTGTTTCTCTAAGAGATAGCCAGTAGAAAATTGGTGGTTCAGTGTCTAGACTAAGAAGTAACAGGTTGTCAGGATGGCAGCATTCATAACTACTCTCATATTTGGTTGGACCCTGTCGGTGAGGGCTACAGACATGGACATGCGACCATGAATATTTATCATGGTCTCCGTGTTGGTGATAGGAGGGTAGATGAACCTTATAATCCTAATGCTCATCAATCTGTACAAGATTCTATGGCATATAACTAGGGGAAGAGGCCACAGAGGATATGAGGTCCATTCCACCTCCTGTATGGGTGGATATTGGTGATCATCTGGGGATTCTATGAATATTTGAACCACATCTCCCTTCTAAGATCAAACTTCCATCCATCTATTTTGAATGTAGTGCGGATATTTCTAGCCAAACTGACTATACATGCGGTACTAAACTATGTGGGGAATATAGTGGAATTTAACTTCCATCTATTCATGCTTCCAATGAGTGCATTTATAGAAGATGTCCAATGAACGGAAGAGAACTAGTCCAATATTCTATCCTTTCATGGTGGAGTTCTGGTGAAAAGAATAGACTGTGAGCCTCTCTGTGAGCTGTACACCCCACACTGATTCGCCAGGCAGTTATGGTGTATGCATTGACTTACCCCATAGGTCTACTTAGGTGTGTACCACTAGAAACTTTCATGTGTTATGAGGAGGATGTGAATCATTTTCAAAGGTGAAGATTGAAAGATGCAGAATGAATTGAATTCACCCAAAATCATCTTTGTGATGGTGAAGGTGTATGCCAAAATTTGGGAGGTGGCCTACTAGGGGAGATACTGAAACAACCAACTGTTCGGGCCTGTGATGGTGTTCCTCTCTAATGTTGAGGTCTGGGTCGAAAGATGGCAAGGACATCCCGCGGTGGTGGGGATTACATGGTGGTGAGGCCCATACCAGCTGAGGGGGAGGTGGTGGAAGCATCTTATTCAATAAAAGTAGACCTAGTGGTCCTAGAAGAATAGAGTTATCCAGAGGGGAGGCCACTGAGAGAATTTAGTAGAATATTCACCCAGGCTCTGGGCAAGCAACTTCGCCATATAGATATTTCAGATAATGATTTATTCCTAGAGGCCTGGGACATTTGAGATGTCAATAGGTACTTCCTAGGAAAGGCTGAGATGTGGCAACACTTGAACCGTCTTGGGATGGACATTCCAAGAATTGGCCCTGTGAGGGCCGACATTGCAGCACCCTAGGAGGTGGCGGAGCAACACCAGACCGATTTGGAGGATTTTGTCCACTCCCATGGTGCCCCACATCCAATGAGAGACCAGGTGAAGGTGTTGTTGGATTAAATGACCCCGACATAGTTATCATCTTACGAACTGATAGAGAGATTTCCTCTAATAAAATAATCAAACAACTCCTCCTAGGGGGAGGAATCCTATAGAGGGATCCCATTGAAGGAGGGTGAAGTCAGTGATCAAGGCTCTGGTCTTAAGGAATTCATAGAGGCCCCTGAGGTATCCACTTAATCCTTTTATTCAGGGTCCATTTCCATGTCTTTGTGAATTCCATACCAATATTTGAACTATGTAGGAGAACCTCATACACCAACCCCGCTCCTGCCCAACAACATGATGTAGATGCAGGGGTTTTGGGATCTATGCATGCTGGTGAACATGGTCGGGCCAGCACACCAGAGATGCCCCATGGTTTTTTCTGACATCCCTATAATATACGGAGGGCCACGTCTCGGGGTCCCTATTGCAACAGACTAGGAACAAGACCGAGAGTTTGACCTATGTATGTTTCCTTTACACAATTCATGACTACCATTCATTAACTAGGCTAGAGACATCTATGCCACTCTTGGTAAAAAAAAGTTCTTTAGATGGCGTGGGAAACAATGGAAAGGTTAGTCATGACTTTCGGCAACTCCTTTCCTAGGGGAATGTTGGTGATCGTGTTGGTGTAGATCCAAACTGACAAAGAAGCGGTGCTACCTATCACTGGCGGGACCCTTAGTAGGGCTGAATCCAAGTCATTGAGGTGGGATACAATTATGAGGATTGATCATATAGCCCAGGCCCTGCCTTACCTGCTCAATAATAGATGTGGACACTACTGATGAGTTCCTGGGGGCGTTCCTTGCATAGGATCCTCCCAACCACACTAATTGGGGTGAGATGACCTCTAATAAAGAGGATAGAAAAATTGTATGTTGCTGATCATGGAATATGATCAAGTTCTTCCTTGATGACACCCCCCCATCCCAATTGAAATTGTTGTATCAGTTGGATAGACTTCGTTCGTGGATGTGTGAACTATGTGTTGGGTTAGTGGATGCCGAGCATCCCCACATGCTCATACGAGATCTTATTTCAGAGAATATTTAGAAGTATGATAGTGGCCTCGGTGTGGGATGGAAATGAAGGAAATCAGTGAACATATAGAGGCTCTGGGAAGCTGAAAACGAGGTTCAACGGTTGCAGTTTTGGGAGAATGAGCACTCACCTTCCCTCATTGTCCAATCCGAGCTAATATTATGATTGAAGGCCCAGATGGAAGAGGCTGAAGAGCGTGTCAAGAAACCATTTATAGAAATTACCATTATCAGGACCGACCTATAGCGGGCCTAAATTGTGGTTGAAGAATTGCACCCTATCACTTTAGAGGAGGAGCGTGATCTTAATAGGTGACAACAAATCCTTCATGCCACAAGCCAGAGGGTGGTGGAGCTACAACACTCTTTTTACGGGGTTAACCCATCCATGGGGGGAATCGACCCTCTAGTTTTGTAATGATTACAAACTCTCCAACTTACTTTCATGCTCTGATTGTTCAATACCATATGGTGTAGGAGTTTTAATATTTTTATTGGTCTATTTCATTCCTTTTATATTAGTGGAATTTCCAATGATCAATCACTAACCTCATGTGGGTCGGGCCCGGTGTGAGAAACAAGGGATGAACACCTTATTATTCCACCCAAATGTAAGAGTGAAAACCATGATTTGGGAATTCGGGGTTTTTGAACAACCAATCCAAATTTTTGTGAAGAAAGGGTGAGTCCCAGCTGGAGGATGAGGGCCTCAAAACTGTCAAATCATTGCTTTCCCAAAGAGCAGTAGTGCATGAGCTGGGTAACACCAGGGGTGTTGGAATTAATTTGAACACATGGGAGTTGAATGTGTGAATTATTATACCCAAAAATTCAGAACACCATTGGATGGTGTGACAATGAAGAATAATTGTTTACCGTGTTTGAATTATAGTATCCCGATTGTGTTAGCCTAAAATGGAGATTACAAATGAGGGTCGACTGCTGACCATGTTCGAAAAACAACACCTAACTCCAAATGTAATAAATTTATCTTATAGAACATTGGCCCAAGATAGTAGGTGAGCAATTAGTTAGGCATCAATACTATTAGGGGGTTCCCATGGATGTGAAATAGGATGAGGGTCCGAATGAAGGGCATGTAAAGCATGGAGTGGTAGTGATGTGTTGTTCTAATGGAGTCTAAAACTCTTGAAACCACTCCACTGTGATGAAGGTCATTATGTGGTCATATCCATCTGATCTTGGATCAAACATACCTCTGAGTAGAACCCCTTTAGAAGGGGATCCGGTGCATCCCATGAATAACAAGGGGCATCCTAAACATGTTCCAGGTAGAATCACATTTTTGTGACATGCACTAAGGACATATGGACTTGTGTAGTCTAACATCATACAATTAGACGGATAGTGAAAGGAAATATCTAGGAAAGGTAGTATGTGCCATAATATCTATAAACCCGATGAAAATGAGGACATAAGGAGTCGACACCACGCCACATATCCCTGAATAATGTTTTTAGGTCAAGGGACCATAAGTGAATGTCAGTTTGGGTCTTGAGAAAAGTGGTTGGGCATTCCAACGTACACCATTAAAATGGGAATCAATCGGCACATAGTTTTGTGGGTGCAGTTTAACGTCATGCGGGACAAAGGAAGGAATGCATGACATGGCTACGCTTGTACATGTCCTACCAGAACTACTAATCTCACATGACTCGTGCTTGATGTGGGAAACAAGAAGTAGTGATGGAAAATTCTTTAAATAGGGAGGAACAAGGGAGAGATGTGACACGAGGTGAATGACATCCCAATGAAAATGACCAGCCTATATAACTCACCTAGATGTGCAGATAAGTAAAGACGAGTAATGTTGGAATTCCACTTGAACAAAAGAACGTGAAAATATGTGAATCATGATGCTCGATATCTAGAAAACAATGATGGTGGGGTGATGATAGGGGATAAATGATGGATCTGATCAAGACATAACATCCATATCATGTTATCCTAGAATGGGGAATGGAATATGAGGGCCGAAATCTCACCAAGTTCGAAACACTCGACCTATCGCAAATGAATTCTAGGGTCCTTAGGGACGTTGGACCTTGTTTGTAGGTAAGCCAATGTGGCATGAGACTATGAATTAAAGGGGGTCCCTTCAGACATAAAATAGGATGAGTATCCAAATAATGGGCTCATGAATCTTGGACATGGAACATGGGGAATGTCCCTGTGAAAATTCCATACATCGGGCTCTTTGTCAAAACTCATCTGAATATGACTATAAGACATATCAGATGGAGGGATTCTTGTACCTTCCCAAGAATGAGGGCCCTGGGGTCACCCAGTTCCAGCTTAATGGCCGTAGTATGAGCCATTAATGGGGAATGATTTAATGAACTCGACATAGGGTGGAGAATTAGCCAATCATGATGCATAGTTCTCATAGGAAGATCTTAGTTTAGTGTCATAGAACTCGGACCGGATTGGGAAAAGCAATGGGAGGCACATGGTGTAGCTTTTTCAATACTCAACGTGAATGGGGACCCATGAGTTACTCGCTACACCACATGTTCCAAAGAGAGATCAGGTCGCATGGTCAAAAGAGAGTACATGGTTTTCTATTCTTGGGGATGGACCTGGAGACTAGATATTTCGGCGTTCCTATGTATCCCATGAGGATGGGAATCAAGCTGTACATAGTTCTATAAGATTTCAGGCAGTTTAATGTTTTGTGGTATGGTCGTGGAGTGATCTTTGTTTATGGTCATAGAGCCCAGACCCGAGTTGTTTTGGAACATGAGAGACACATGGTGAGGTAATTATGAAACATGAAATGAATGAGGACCTAGAGTCTAGATCACCATGTGTTCTATAAGGAGGTTTTAGGTTGAGGGACAGAAAATTAGTGTTAGGCTAGGCCCGAGACCAAATGCTCGAGTGTTCCTACGTATCCCACGAGAATGAGAGTCATTCCTCACAAAGATTTAGGGGCACGGTAGGATACTAGTGCAAGAGATTATATGGTTTTATGGGTCTATCCCTTGCACCAAAAAAAGCAGCTTTTGAAAGATCATTTTTGTCCCCTACGATGAATGAGTGTAGTTTTCTGTTGTGAAGTGATGGACTAAGGATAGAAACTCCAGGAATTTCCAAAAGAATCGAGCCTTATATAAGAATTGACAAATGGTATGGTGTGTGACTGATACCGAACATGATGCCTCATAATGTGAGGATATCACAGTGGAGTACCATTTTTTGTTCGTGCAGCCCGGATGATAATCTCACAGTTTAAGGTCATGTGAGGGGACCAACCATGCATTTTAACGTCGTTCCATATAGACATAACAGTTTCAAGTCATGTGTGACTAGGCGTCATAGTTTAATGTCACATGGGTCAGATATATACAAGAAAGATGAGGTTCCTGAGGGAGTGTGCATGATGTGATAAATCATACTCGATGTGAATGAGGATGAGGTCCACATCATACCATACGTGATTCCGAGTAGGAAACCTCAGGACGAGGGGCTAGAAAAGGATAGAGGATATGGGATAGGAGAGGCAATCCCCCAGTTGAGCTATACCCAATGAAGTGAAGATTGGGGGTTCCTACGTATCTCATGAGGATGGGAATTAAGACATACATAGTTCTTGAGGGTTCTCTTTAACTTCGTGCATGACAACATACTGTTTAATGTCATGTGGGACAAAAAGTACCGGGGGGATAACTCCTAGAATTGTGCATACGTAGGGAGGCTATTGAAAACTGGATGTGAATGAGGGAATAAGCCAACATGTTCCATGCCACGCAGTCCTATAAGAGATAGATACCATGAGGCAGAAAAGAATAGATAAATTAGTGGAACTAGATCTCGACCCAAAGACAAGACATCTGTGCAATCCCATGTATCCCATGGGAATGGAAATCAAGCCATATGTACTACTAAATAATGATCTTAGTTTATGGTCTTAGAGATAAGACCCGTGAGAGGTGGAATTCTTCTATGTTGGAATTGACCTCAATAAAATTCCTAAGCCCATGTGTTTCAAACATGGTGTAGGAAAAAATTGAAGAAGAGGTTTTTTCAATTCCTGGAATTCACTCCAAAGGGAGGTCAGTGTGGAGCCCCGAATGATTCCTTACAGCAGCTTGGTCCCCCTAAAGTGAAAATGAGAACTGAGGGATAATTCCAAGAGTGTTTAAATTTAATTTGGACATGATTGGGTGGAAAATATTTTGAATCATGTAACCAACATTCATGGCTTGAAGGGGTTGGCATGACGATGGAGGATAACTGTTGATTGTGTTCAAAACACAACATCCATATCGTGTGGCCTGGAATGGGAACAACAAATGAGCATCAACTTCTGATCATATTCGAAATGCAGGACTTTTATAAATTTTTTGTCTAAAAAACTAGAGGATGTAGGCCCATATTGGTAGGAGTTCCATTTGGCCTATCTTCCATGCCATTTGTGTTTCCCTTTGGGGGTGAAAGATAATGGAATACTAAATGAAGAGGAACATGATGCCTGTAAATTGGGTGAATGCATGTCCACATAGAATATAACACTCCATGTTCTAGAATAGAGTACTCATTGTTCAGTTGGTGAATCACCAAAGAGGGCCGAGAGACTCGACTTAAGGGCAGCCGACCTAAAGAGATTAAAGCAGGGAAAGGGAGCGATAGCCATTCAGGAGAGAGAGGTATGTGGCAGGGTTGTTATAAACCCTAGGTGAATGATGACATAATCCCACACCACACGGTATACCCCTCTTCTGTACGAACACAGGTTGAGGGGCCAAAATTTTCAGGAGGTTTTTATGAAATGGAGCTAGACCCGAAGACCGGACGTTCGGGTAGTCCTATGTATCTCATGAGGATGGTAATAAAGCTATATGTTGTTCTAAAAGATGGGATGATGCATATAAGGGAAAGATACCACAACAAGGGGTGTGTATGGCATGACGAGAAACCCGAAGTGCAAGAGGAAATAATCCTACAGCACACCGTACATCACTAAGTCGGAGTTTGGGATTGGGGCCTGAAAAGGAAGAGGGGCCTGAGGGTGGGACATTGAAAAAATGTCATGGCCAGCCTACAGTTTAACATCCTGCATTGAGGATGAAGGTAGGGGAACAATGTCACATCCCGGGATTTTTACGAAATGGTGAGTAACCCGATGTGAATTTGGACATAATACCGCCCCACACAATAAAACCCTTAGTGAGAACATAGGATAAGGGTCTGGAAAGGATAAGGGGCATGCGGTTGGGCCATGGAAATAATGTCATGTCCAGCATACAGTTTAATGTCTTGTAGTGAGGACGAATGTGATCTTTATTTAGGGTCATAGAACTCGGACCGTATATGCCTAGTGTAATGTCATATGCATGGGACAGAGAGGTTGAATCATCACACTTATGGAAGACCAAAATGCGGCAATAATGATAGAAGACAACTGTTGAACAGGTTTACATCACAGTATCCACCCCTGTGTGACCATAAGTGGGGCAAACAATTGAGCATCACCAATGGAACATATTCGCAACACAGGTAATGTATCAACTTTTCTCTCACAAATCATGAGGGCATTAACCCATAACATTATCAGAGACCTTGGGCCAAGTATCCATGATATTCGGCAGCCATTTTGGATATATAAGGTGATGGAAGCCCAAATGATGGTACTGGAAAAGCATGGCAGGGCCTGTGCTCGTGGGACATATGATAAATGAAGGGAGGGATTTCTTGAAAGGGATATGTGTGGAGTGGAAAAATTTCCTGACATGATTGAGTACGTGAGTCCATACGGCACAACATAATCCTAAATAAGAACTTGGGATAGGGGCCCGATGGGGTTGCAGGACCCGAGTTTGAGTGTCCTGACCAACTTTAGCCAGATGACCTATCATGCGGGAATTTCCTTCACAACTCCTAGGCTCATTTAGGCAGTGTTCAGTATGGGAATAAAGGAGTAGGATTATGCTCTCCCCATCACATAAGGGTCTGACAGCTAGAATCACACTCTCTCTCAAAGAAAACCAAGATTTATAGAGATTGTGGGGAATAAATAACCACCAAAATCTATGTTTGGTACATATAGGGGTGGTGAAAATGACAATGGATAGTTGTTGAATAGATTTGAAACACAACATCTATATCATGTGACCATAAATGGGAATAACAAATGATCGTTGATTGCTGACCATATTCACAATGCGAGACTCGTGTCAATTTGTTTTCTAATACTCTTGAGGGTGTTGGCCCAACATGATATGAGATCCCTTAGGCTATGTATACCTATCGTTTGGGGGGCCTTCGGATGTGAAAGATAGTGGGAACTCAAATGATGGGGTGTGTGGAGCATAAATGGGCCCATGCAATTTCAAATCCTGTTAGACAACAAAAGAGAGAGAGATCCTCATGGGAGAGGGATACATGGTACTATCATGATCGACTTGATGTGAATGATGGAAAAATCTCACACCACACCATGTGTTTCAACCCAATTGGATGTCTCAATGATTGGGGCTGGGCCTATGGATGAAATGTTTGGGAGGACGTACGTATCCCTTTAGGATGAGAATCAAGCCACACATAGTTCATATAAGGCCATGCATTTTAGCATCATGTGGTAAGGATGTGATAATATTAGTAGAACGAAGGAGGGAACATGGTGTAATCATTGTGACCCTAACATGTGTGGGGAAAAAGAAGCCCACACAACGCCATGTGAGATCCTCCAGAAGAAATATGCCCAGTAGGGGGTAGTCAAATAGGAAACAAGGGATGGACACAAGATGATGCATCTGAGCATTCTTACGTATCCCATGAAGCTAAGAAATAAATCCTTACATAGTTTTGGAGATGTTTTTTAATGTCTTGCAGGACATTGCATAGTTTTAGGTCATGTAGGACCATACTGTTTAAGGTCTTGTAGGACTCTCCTGCTGTTTAAGGTTGTGCGGGACCATACAGCTTAAGGTCGTGCAAGACCATATAGTTTATGGTTATGTGGGACTCTATGTCTTAATCCAAGTATTTCTTGAGGATCTTGGCATTGGTGGGAGGAGTTACATGCTCACCATCAATTGTTACTAGTGAGTACACACCATTGGGGTAAACCTTGTGAATGATTTAAGGTCCTTCCCACTTGGGTTCTAACTTGGGTGGTTTCTTCCTGGTATCATTGGCACCCTCAGGGCTAATAAAATGTTTCCTTACTAGAAGGATCACAGGAAGACTTTCTTGTTGAATGATCTAGATATCTTACTATGATTCCTTTCAAGATTGTGCAGGGCACTGTACATGTTCTCTTCAAGTGCTTCCAACTCAGCTAGACAGATTTCTTCTAATTTATCTGGATATTTCTGATCATTGATGGCTATGAACAATGAGTGAAATTAAATCTCAATGGGTAGGTCGACCTGTTCCCTATATACTGGAGAATATGGGGTCACATGGGTGTAATTAGGATTTGTCATCTGGTATTCCCACATGGTGTTGGGAAGCTTGTAAGACCCACTTTTCGTATACTAACCAACCATTTTCTATAGAATGATAGAAAGGGTTTTGTTTAACGCCTCTATCTGTCCATTTTATTGTGCATGATTGCGAGAGGTGTGGTTAGAAAGGTTATTCAACTTAACCTACAAATTTTTTCATCTCAGCTCCTCAGAAGTTCTTGTCATTATTAGTGAGAATCACATGAGGGACTCCAAATCGGGTGATGATGTTACATCTCACAATATCAATGGTGGAATGGGCCTTGGCCTCTTTGAGTGGAACTTCCTCTACCCACTTGCAGTAAAAATATGTGGCAGTTAGGATGAATCTTAACCGACGAGCTGTCGCTAGTTCATATGGTCCCACAACAACGAGCCCTCATACCAAAAATGTACAAGAGTACATAGTGGAGTGGGGAGGCTCTGGTTTCTGATGCATAAAGTTAGCATGAATTTGGAATGCATGGAATATCATGGAAAAAATGATGTAGTCATGGATCATGGATGGAAAAAAGTACCCTAGATTCTAGATCTGATGGGATAGTTTCTTCCCAATCTGATCAGCCCCGAAAAAACATGCATGAACCTCATTCATGACCTGATAAATATTGACACCTTGAATGAAATGGAAGAGAAAAACATCCAACCCATGCTTGTAGAGGATTTTCTAATGGCCAGGGCCATCTTGGATGGAGAACCGCAACATGCGGCATCATATTCACTCATGCTCGACCTGATCAGTTGAGAGGTAACCATTTTTAAGATACTCGACAAAGGGGGCTATCCAGTTCGGAGTCACTTCAATCACTTCATCCATGGGACCCAAGGGTCCGGGCGTAGAGGATACAATGGTAAGTGGACCACTTGTAGGTTATCATTTTCATCTGGGTTGATAAGAGCAATGAATCTCCGATGTCCCACGTTGATTATCATATCATCCTTCGTGGACTCCGTGAGTGATGCAGCCATGACGACCTCGGTGTCAGATCAACCACTCTGAGATCGAGGGACAAGAGTAACATCCATCTGATATGGGTATGGGGCCATCAGTTGAAGACCGTGTTCCAAAAATGGTACAAGATCTAGCTTTCTGATGACAAAGACATCATTGATCTGTTTGATGACTAATTCAGAATCCACATTCGCATGAAAATGGGGAACATCAATCTCAAGGGACAGCTCGAGACCAGTGATGAGAGCCTGATACTCTGCTTCATTGTTGGTGCAGCCTTCTAACAACATGAATGAGTACTCCAGAATGCCATGTTCAATAGTCATTCAAATGATATATAAGCCTACTCTTTTGAGTCTCGGACCATTTAGCCTTCTACTGGTGGGGCTTTGGGAAACACCATCGTAGTGTATCTGCTGGAACATTGTGTCTTGGTCTACCGAGAGGATCGCCTAATCGGGGAAATTGAGATCATGGGACAGGTCCATATGAGTAGGATGGGAAGAGAGTGTGTCTTCCAATGCATTCCCTTTAATATAATTCATACGGAGAAACCTGATATAGAACTACATGAGGATTACTGCCCACCGAGCTAGTTATCCAGTCTACATGGGGAGGTTCATAATGTACATCAGTGGGACTATATGGGACACTAGTTGTACCTCGTGGTGCTACATGTAATGTCTCAATTTCTATACAGTGAATACCAGTTCAGGGAATCTCTTTTCAATGGGGGGGGGGGGGGTATCTATTTCCGTATCAAGGACCACGTAGTTGATGTAGTAAAGGCTATTCTCTATCCCCTCATTGTTCTTCTGGGCAATAAGGGCAATGAGAAATCGTTCTAGGGTAGTCACATAACGAAAGAAAACATTCCAGAGATTTGTGGCATTAATACCGGATGCTGGAGTAGATACTGCTTGATCTCCTCAAAAGCATTCTGACACTCTTCGTCACAGTCATAGAGTGTTCCTTTCTTCATGAGATGATATAAGGGATTACACATAGCAACCAAATTCATGATGAATCAAAGTATGTTGGCTAAGTTTCCTTGGATTCTTTAAATCTCTTGAATGTTTCTTGGAGGAGACATCTGTCGAATGACATTGATCTTATCTGGGTCGATCTCAATGCACATGTATCTGACAACAAAGCCGAGAAACATTTAAATGGTGACCCCGAAGGCACACTTTAATGAGATCATTTTTAGCTGACGAGAACATAGGAAGCCTAAAACTTTCTCATTGTTTTTGGATGGCCTTGACACTGGGGATATTTGACCAATAGATCGTCCACATTTCATTCCACCAATGTTCCGAGGATCGGTTTAAATATGTGATGCATAGCCCACTGGAAGGTGGCACCTGCATTTTTTAAACCGAAGGGAATGAATTGGTAACACAAAGAACCATGTGGTTCCCTGGAAGTAGTGAACTCCTATTCTTTGGGGGAAATTCAGATTTGGTTATTCCAGGAGTACCAATCAATGATAGAGAGGGATTGGAATCCAGCTGTAGCATCAGTCAACAATTCTACCTTCGGATAGTGATAGTTGAGATCCTAGAAGTTGATGTTGACCCTGGTCTCTCCATTATTTTTCATTTGAGGAAAAATAATAGTCATCCATTAGGGTTAATGGACATACTTAACAAAATTTTCTCTGATTATATTTTCAACTTCTGCATCAACCATGGCACGATGAGAAGGGTGCATCATTCTAGGTGACTGCTTGAACCTGTGATGATTTTCTAGGAGACCGAGGTGGTAGAGAGCTACTTGAGTATCTAGTCAATGAATCTTTTAATAAATCCAAAAGAATACATCATGGCTTAGTTTTAGTAAGTCTATGTATTGTTGTCTCTCCTCGAGGGGTACGACGACATTGATCAATGTGGGTTTCTGGTCTACCATGCTAATGAGGTTCACCTGTTCTAACTCATTAATTGTTGCAGAGATTCCCTCTTCAAAGGTGAAAGGATAATACACTAAATACTCTTCTCTTCGTATAGAAGTGGAATCCTCGGTAGAAGGAGTTGTTTCTGAGTTTTCTGCTCCTGATTGGAGGCTAGTACCAACTTCAGCGTTAATGAACATTGCATCAGGGAACCCCTGTGTTTCCGCGACCATAGCGGTGAAGGCTGTTGATCCAATCCCATCAGGTTGTCGGCCCATGGGGCTACGCTTGATGATATTGATGAAACAGTGGTGCATCGTCTTGATCCAATTAATCTCGTCTCAATGGAAAAATCAATTATGACGTATTTCCATCAACATGGGATGGGCATCTTGATACCTTATGGGAGTAGGAGGCACCGGGATCACCAGAGCCTATTTTGAAAAGGAGTAAGAGGTGATCTTCAGACATCGATTAGGCCTGGGAATGTGTTCCCCCCACGTTATAGAAAAAAATAAGCATTTTCCCTTGTATGGGGTCATAGACTCCAATCAGTGGATTAGAAATATGTAGGCATCATCTAGATCTATCCACGGGTCAGTCTTAGTAGTGGCATATTCAACCTCGTTAGCTTGAATCTTCTTGTCTTCACTCTTGTAGTATTCAACATCTAGATAGAGGGATTCACAAGAGTCCATGGTGATACGATGATGGAACTACCGCATGCAGATGGAGCTATGGACTTGACATCAATGCATTGTAGGTGGTGTCTTGGGAGACTGCCAGAAATTCGGTGCTTGAAACTAAGCCACCATAATGCGTCCCCAAGTAGATCTTGTTGTTTGGTGTGTATTTAATCCTGTCATAACCATGGATTATTAGGTTAGAGGGACTCATATTATCTTTAGTCAATCCCAATTTTCACAGTGTTTGAGTCGGGATTAGGAAAATTCCAGATCCCATGTTGACAAGACAGTGAGAAACTTCCACACCATTGAACTGGACAGTGATGTACAGTGGGTGAATGTTCCCTTTTATGGGAGATCCTTCATGTTCTCTATAGATCGAGATAACTGATTTGAATTCATCATTCTCGACTACCTCAACATGAAAGTCTTTTATGGCTGTTACTTCCATCTCAAGCTGGATGGGGCTTCTTAAAGCCTCAGGGAGGGCCTCACGCGTATCTGATGACATGAGAAGGGCCTCAAGGATAGAGACCCCTATAGGAATACTGGAAAGATTCATAAGAACATTGTACTTATGTTCCAGGCGTGATCTTTGGCTTAAAAGTGGTTTCTCTATGACATCAGGTATGGTGGGTTCTGCTAACTGGACTGGTGGCAGAGAGATGTTGGGAATATCCCGCTGCTCACTAGTCAATGCCTATAGAGTGACTACTAGATGAGGGCCAGATGATTGAGATTAGCCTGTAGCAGGGTGTGGTTGGTCACGATGTGGTCGGGGTGGCTCTGCATGATCCAGCAATAATAACAACGACGAGGGTGGTTCTGATGCCACTAGAAGAAAAGGTGGTGCTTGCTAAACACTGCATTGAGCCTATTTCATGGTTTTAATAGCATGCACAGCTTGGATGTATGTAATGAACACATCACTCCGATGGACCATATATCCATGGCTCCTTATATGCTGACAACAGCTGGAGACATTTGGAGGATCCTCCTGGCACTCCTCATCATCATGAATCATAAAGGGGTTTACCAACTCTATGATACTAACCAAGTCATATCCTGGTCCATCATTCTAAGAGTCATCCACTAGGGTATGGAGTATAGGAGGGACCACCATCTTCGGGGGCATGAAGTTGCCAAGAGTATAGAATGTCGATGGAATCGTCAGGGGGACTTTTCATTCACTTATGATGTCGGTGTTTGCTCTTCTGAGAAAAGGCTGGATGAGACGACGATTCAGAAGTGGTGGCTATATATTCTAAAGGCTCTTATCGATTGAGCCATGCCCACATTACACTATGGGCACATGCAAATGTTTTTCAAGCCAACAAGTCATCATACTTTATGACCTGTGATTGGAAACCAGATGCCACTCACCCTCGCTGTCACTACGGTTGTCTACCCTCACAACGATAAATTCCTCCTACGCCAGAGATGGTCCTAGATGGACTATGTTGTTATCTACATGGTATTGAATCCATTCATTGAACATATATCACTTTATGATATTGTTTCCCATGATCTGGTGTTAGGGGCAGTAATTAGGGCGATCAGTGAGGTTTGTCTCTTCCGGCATTCTACACTCAATAAACCTTAGAATCTCCTGCTCCAAGGGACTGTAGAAGTAACTGGGGACCTGTGCCTCATTGAATGAGTAGGAATGGATTCACCTATCATGAAAGGGGGCTTATGGAGCCTTACCCTGATGGGGAGATGGAGGTGCCTATCGAGGAGGTGGAACTTGGTTATTTCACATGGGCGGTGGTTGCGCATTGTGTGAGGGAACTTGTTGATTATGAGGTGGGCGCTACTAGGCCGGTGGATGCGCTTATGGTTGTGGGCCTCTATGAGGATGTGGAGGCATCTCCACTAGAAACAAATCTGACCACCGTGCGGCCACAATTTCGGCCACTATAGAGGCCTCATCCCTAGTGGCCCTTCTCGTAGGGATTGCTGGAGGAAATAGATATGCCTACATAGCTTGCTCTAAGGCTTACTCTAGGTGCTGGGACGTATTAGAAAAGAATCATAATACCCAGGAAATGTTATTGGTGATCAGAGATGGGACTAGATCCATCTTGACATTCCCTATACACATTGTCAACTATTTCTCATAAGTCAGCGGTTTTTCAGGGGAATACATGAGTCCATTCCACCGGGCAACAAAGTAGGCAATATGCTCATCATTCCTCTACATTCAATTGAAGTGGCCCGAAATACTAATATTCTTCATGATGGAACTGAAATGGTAGATAAATTTCCTATTGTAGACTTCCTAGCAAGCTACTGATCTGATGGAGAGCTGGTTTTACCAGATAAAGGGAGGCCCTTACAATGTCTGCACAAAACATAGGGGTTTGGCAGCCTCCTCCAGTGCTGGAGTTACCAACATAGGGCCACACCTTGATATAAAGTGGGAAAGGTGATGTGGTGTGTCCCCTATCCCATTGAAGGGGGGAAAGTGGGATTTCTGAAACCCGAGGGTGTTGGAATATCATTCACCCATGCTAGATAAGGCTTGCCATCAGGAAGGAGTGAACATGTCACGACTCTAATGCCTCAAGAAGTTCAATGAGTGCCGCTATTGGATCATCTGGGTGGGGATTATTGTCTTCACTAGGATCCCTAACTACTAGTATGTTGGTGGGTTCTTCAACATGATAAGGTGGCCTAAAGGCCCGTAGAAAAGCTAGTGAAATGACATGCGGGGAAGATGGTGGAATCCGAGCTGGGTCTTGAGGATTTTCACACCATTCAGGAGGATTGGGCGAGACATATTGTGCCCTCTTTCCGTAGGATCCTACCTCAACCCTGTCTGCGTGGGCAGGATGGTCAGTGTCAGGTGAAGGCAATTCACCGAGGGGAAGTTGTGCCTGCCCCAACAGCCCCATCCTAGGATCACAGTAGTCCAGAAGGTGCTCTATAACACATTTATAAAGGAGGTCTTCAACCTCCTTCTTCTATTCTATGAGTTTTTTACACAACGCAAGCTTTTTTTGGGGTCATCTTCCTCCTTTTACACTAAGCCAGATGGGTTGGAGGGTTTGATTGCTCGAATGAGTTCGATGCCCGTGTTGGGATTCTGGATGAGGACTAGTGAATCAGTGGGCACAGGATGACCCAGTATATTTCTCTATTGACGAGTAATACTTCCCAACTAATCAAATAATTGTAAATCTCCCTCATGGGGGAGGTCCTCTCCATGAGGCTCTATCTCGTTCTCACCCTCTAGAAGGTTCGTCCTGTTAACCGTGACTCTCCCTAGAAGAATATCCACTATTTCACTGAGAAAATCAAGTTGTTGCCCAATAGGACTGAAGAAGAGGGAATCATATTTCCTTAAATCAGTGATTTGTAACTAGGGAGAAGCCTCTTTGATAATTATGCAGAGTACCCTGAAGCTTTAAAAGCAACATTGCTGGAGGGCCCTATGGTGACCTGGTGATTCAGGGTGATCCGCCCCAAGGAGTGCGACCAAATCAACTAGACGGAATTGTTCTCCAATGTCCTCGAAATGCTCTTGGATATTATTGTAATCCACTGAGTGACGACGAAGACATAAATGAGTCACCGACAGTGTTGTTATAAACACTTGACCTCCACATAGGTGTGGAATTCTTACACATAAATATTTGGCGCTAAAACTGGCCAAAACATCTCAGTGATGTGGTATTCTATGAGGATATCACATATTATCATGGGATCATATTTAGTGTATCGCCTTTCATTTCCCCACTGATCAACTAGAGGCGTTTGGGGAACGTGTAGCGATTTTGAAGCAAACCTATGGGACGATATGCTGGTTGGTGGAGAATACATTGAGAGAGGTAAAAAGCTAATACATCTTGAACTATCATTTGAAGAGTGCAGTGACTTAGCCACACCATCGTGGTAAGATGGTCTCACTACTATTGTTTCCCGCATGCGGGTTATGACTGATGGAAATAGACCATGATGTTGTTCGTCCACCATTGTTTCCCAAAATAGCACTTTGATCTCTAGTCTAGGTAGAGAGTTCTTCTAATGCTGATGGTGGAAATTTCACAGCCGTAACCTATGGAGTTTCCAAATTTTCATCCTCCTGGATATACCTATAGAGGGAGGAAGGAATCTGATGGACCTCGCATTCTAGGAGTACTAGGTTGATGTGCCTTGTAACTGCCTTGTCCCACGACACTGAGAATCTAGGCAAGGGTTCCATCACTATGTCATATTCCACATCACAATATGAGAAGAAAAAAAGTTTGATCTCAATATGAATCCTCTCAGCGATCTTTTTATGGTTGCGACAACCCGCCCTCTTGACCTAAGATGGTTCTTCAGGACAAGGTTGATTTCTGGAATGAGGAGGACCATCGACTTTACAGGTAATTTGGTGGAGAGGATTCCATCATGAGTAAGCAGGGGTGGGTGGTGCAGTAGGGAACATATCAAATTGGACATTCGGAGGACCTCCATGGGATGTGATAGAGTGGGTAGAACCTTCGCTGGAGCTGATTGGAGCACAGATAGGACCTCTGTGATTGTTTCCCCTAGCGACATCAGTGTGAGTAGGGCCCTCGTACTGGTCGAGCCAAACATGGGTATGACCTCCATGCTAGGTGCTGGTGAAGAAATTATTGCCTTCACCCCTCTGGTTTCTTAGGATATGTGGACATTTTCTATATGTGGTGAGGACATGTGGAGGCCCCCCCATGATGAAGACCAATCAAACGTTCTAAATCCCCACATCGGAAATCATTGGTAGGAGGAACAACTCCATACCCAATATAATTAGCATGGGAGAGCCCTCGGTGTTGAGTTTTACCCTCATGGGGAGGTACCTCATTCGGACTGAGGGTATCTTGAGGCAGATCCCCATGCCAAGCTTATAAGAAGGGAAGAACCGCGTTATCCATGGTGGAAGTATGGGGAGGGCCTTCGTACATGCGGAGGCCACTACCTACACCACTGGCCAAGAGAGTCGACCCATCCAGCACATGGGGTGGTTGGGGCCTCAATCCGGGTTGGGTATAATTGTTTCTCTGCTTAGCATACGCAAGGGGTTGATGATATACATCGGCGGTGGCCCGAGCCACAATAGTTTTTGATGTTGATGCCATGTGGCAGGTGTCCTCCTCAGCTTGTGCCCAATGTTGAAATCGGGTCAACCATAATGTGGAAAATGGTTCAGAAATATAGCTTACTTACTCCTCAACTAGTGAGACTGGGTGGCGGCGCTAGCGCGACCTAGTGGGAGCCCGCCTTGGGGGCTCTGAAAATAGGTTCCCAACCAAGTAGGTGCAAACATCACATACCACATCAGTGTAGTGGAGAGAGTCATTGAGGCATTCCGGAGGGAGGCTCCCAAAACAATTATAAGATGGAGTGGGGAGAAGTGTCTCCCTACGCGGCCAATGGGGGAAGCGTTGGTTATGAGGCATAAAAACCTCTAGATCCTGGAAGGCCATATCCTAAGTTGGGATAATCCCCTCCTCCACGTACTAGGAAATGAGGTCATTGATCACTCTATGCTGAATTAATTTATACGAGGAGATGGGGCTTGGGTGCGCAGCGTTTTTTCGCATGGAGATTGTCGTTGAAGTGGTGGAGCCGCGTGGGACTGCCACGTTGGAATTTCCCCTTCTCCTACATTGGTGGGCAGGTAGTGATAGAATTCTTGCCGAATCTTGGTTCCTTAAAAGCAGGGAGATTAACCCATTAGTGCTGAAAGGAAAGGAATCAACGGTCAGTGCCCCAACACCATTCCCTCTTCCATGGCTGGTAAGATGGATACACGCTGACAATATCATAGACTAGTATGTATAACCTTTTTACAGCCCCCAACATCTGGCAAGTTTCAGTCTAGACCCTCTATTTTTTTAGTGGGACCTGATGTCTGATAGCTAGATCTTGTGATATGCTAATCCATTGATGTCTCTAATTCTACTAATATCCAATTTGAGGAGAAGAATTTCACATCAAGTTCACCATTTCTGTTTCCGATGCTTTCGTTGGCTTGTACACATCCATCAGTTTGAGGATGATGACGCTGTTTGTGTCCCCACATTCCCACATTCCAATGGAGGGTGGTATTCATTCATTATTCAGGAACATTTTCTCCTTGATTGAAATAGGATGATGGGATTTCGGTTCTTCATTCGGTGGATTCCACCACGAAAATTGTCACCAAGTCTAGGTCTCCCTTATAGACATAAGACATTGTTCATGAAACTCTTCCCAGTGGCATATCATCATGGACACTAGATAATTACACTGCTTCTATCAGGACACTCTATGGTGTCTGACCAGGGTAACAACCTTCGGTCGGGCGAGTAGTCACGTTGGACATCATTGGTGTGTCTAGATGATGGAACACTAGCGCACCTGGGATTTTTTCTCTCATTATAGGGATTATTAAGGGTGAAAAATACCGAGGTATCCCATGTCGAATGTGGGAAATTATATTCCATAGGAATGGATATGAGGTTTTACTTTACTACCCATGTTTAACAGATGGTATGGAATGAGTTTCACGTCTAGAAGAGATGGATCAGTCTAATCAGAACACTGACTAGAGTGGATCGGGTAGGTGCCAACCCTAGAGGGAACATTGATGTTGGGTATGATGGTGATGTTTGGATTCAGTCTCAAAGATACCTCTTACATATTCATGTTGTAGGGAATCAATTTCCTCATAGTTCATCTAATGATGGTTTATCATCCAATAGGGACTTCAATCTCTTATTTCCAAATGGGGTCGACAACTGCTTATCACTGGATGAGGATGATAATGGCTTACCACAGGATGGGGTCACAACAGGTTATCATAGGATGGGGTCACAACGGCTTACCACTGGATGGGGTCACAATGGCTTACCACTAGATGGGGTCAAAACGGCATACCCCTTGATGTGGTCACAACAGCATACCACTGAATTGGGTCACAATGGCTTACCGCTAGATGGGGTCACAATGGATTACCATTGGATGGGGTCTCAATGACTTACCATTGGATGGGGTCACAATAGTTTACCACTGGATGGGGTCACAACGGCATACCACTAGATGGATTTGATCCCGTGGGAGGATTCTTATGTACCTTATCGAGAAGACAAGGGTCAAATCCCACATTGTCCTAGGTGATGGATGTAGTTTAACGTCCTGCACGATGAGAAAGAGGGCCATGAAATTTAATTTCATGCGAGACATAGGTGGTCCAACGTGATGGGGTTTGGAACCAATATAGTGTTGGTCTTGAACCTTTGTGAAGCTTCCTACGCACCTTGCCTTGGCAAAGATCAAAGACCACGTAGTCCAGGTTAGGTTTTCTGAACCGACATAAAGATGGGCAGAACTAATGGGTGTTGGGCATAAACCTCAGGGATGCCTCCTATGTACCTTTCCTTAACATGTAACAAAGTCCACATAGATCATTTAGGGGGTTTGGGGCTTACACTATAATACGGCCTAGATAGTATGTCATGTTCAGTGCTGGATCTATGCCCACCTGAGTCCTTCTAGGTGTGAGAAAGAATATGCAACAATGACCTAAAGATCACGTCTTGGAAGGTGCATCTGTGTGAAGTGGAATGGGATTCTTACGCATGGTCAGCATCCCATAGTGGAAATAGGTGCTTACACTTGTTTAGTAGCCCGAGGGGATGGGATTGGGATGTACTCCAGGATGGAGGCCTGGGTAGTGTCAAAGCCCATCAAGAGAGGGATTTGGAACCCAAGAAGAGAGGGGGAGGAGGGATGAAATCTCCTACAAGAAAATATAGGGTCATACACCATGGTGGTTACCCTTTCCCGACAGACGAATGTCCTTCCAATAATAATGATTCCATTCCATTTGAGGAATGATCTCTCTCTCGTGGAGACTAGTGGTCCTGCAAAATGTCCAATGGGGGGAACCCCGCCTTCGATGCAAGGGGTGTTATCACAGTAAAACATCATGTGATGAGGACAATTGTGCTTGGTAGTTTAATGTCCTACAGCTCTGATGAGGTGGGTTTTATTTTCACCCCTAGGACTTACATAACTGATACCTGCCCACCCATAAGGGAAAGAAGGAATTAGAAATGCTGTGGTTGTGGGTGTTATGGAGAAATCCATTGGGGGTCCATGTCATCATGGCTATACAAAGAAATACTAGCTGTTAGCATGCTTATGCGAAGAAGAATGAGGTGAAGCAATGCAATGGGAAGCATTTCCCATGGAACCTTGAAATTTCATTATGCAAACCTGAAGGGCTACATAAAAAAATGCTTTGCAAAGCAAAGGAGTTCATAAGAAGAATCCTTGTGAAGATATGGTTCTCCAGGAAGTGAAGGGGATTCGTTAAGGGTTGTGCTTCGCGATGTGAAGTTGCATAGCCTTGGTATAGGGAAATGGTGCATAGAGATGGTGATTCATGATGTGGAAAGAAATTCGTATAAAAATGCCTCATGAAGAAAGGGTTCCCTGAAAAATGTAACATTGTGAAGCAATGTGCTTCACGAAGCATAGTGACCACACCTTAGCATGCTGGTCACATGTGTATGAAGGTTGTTTCGTGAAGTATAAACACTTTGCGATGACTCGAGTCCGCTTGGGGATATCCTTTCTTCACAGAGGCCCATGGGTTCTATGAAGGGATCCCTTTTTGAAGAGTGGTAGAATTCATGCAATGGGGTAGGCACTTTGTGATGCAAAAGTACCTTTAAAACACATGGTTTTTAGTGTAGGAATTTCATCACGATGTGGGAGCTCAAAATGCAATAGGTCGGAGGATCCATCCTTTGGGATCAAGGGGAGCCGGGTATTTATAGGCAAGAGGCACCCTGAAGCAGAGCTCACACAGCATGAATACATAACTTATTTCTCAGCGGTTCACGAATGTCAAAGGGGTTCACAGATCATCTCCCCCCCTTTCTCTACGGCAGGTTCACAAACATCAAATTGGTTCATAGATCATCCTGCCACTTTGCTCTGCGACAGGTTCGAAAATGTCAAAGGGGTTCAAGGAGAATCGTGCCTCCCTACTCCGAGGATGGTTCATGAATTTTAATGGTGTTCTTGGAGCATGCTTCCTCCTTGCTTTAGGGTGGGTTCACGAAGGGAGAGCTCTTAGCTGAACATAGGGAAATGAGGGATCTACGAGCAGTCTTCATCCGCATCCCTCAATGCTTTCCCTATCTTCATGGTTTTCCATTATTTTGGAGTCAACACATACATATACTTTTCTTAATGTAAGTATATAAAAATAACACCCACCGTCGATACTCTTCCTATAGTAGAAATGAAGTGATAAATAATGATCCCAAATTCCCTCCTATAATAACCCTCAAATGGAGAATAAAACTGAGTTATATAAAAAAATGAGATGAATTACCCTCATTATTTTTGATAAATGAATAACATATTATATTGGATACCATCAAATAACAAAATAATTAGGTATATAGTCTATCTTAATACATAAATTTTATTTCATATGATATAAAAAATGTTAAAATACAAAATCAATTCCATTAATGAAACTATAATCTAAACTGATCCTAATCAACCACTCAGACATAATATCTCACATATCGGCCACAAACCAGCCCATGTGGACCTAAAAACCATTTTAGTTCCATATGGATCCTTTAATCTCTAGGTAATCATAAGGGGGATAATCAATAAATATTTTCCCTTACATTAGTGGAAACATAAACAATTATAATTTGAATGATTATAAAAAAATTGAGAAAAAAGGTAAATGTTTTCATAACCACCTCTATGTTAGATAACAGTAAAATAAATTTCATTATCAAAAACACAAGTAACAAATCAATATGAAAAATATCATATACATGAAAAATAATCCACAATAACATAAAATAATAAAGGTTGTTTAAAAAAAATCAATACAGATGGGACTATGTATGCAAACAACATTAAAACATAAAAAATATATGTTACTGAGCAGACATTTGTGTCTCTCTATCCCATGATCTCTCCTATAATACATCTTTATACCACATGACATTATTTTAGGGAATAATAGTCTTTTACTACACTTTATCCTAATGGACATGTATCATGAATGTCTTTTCATCGATGATCGTATCATACTAAACACCTATCATTCTTAGAAAAATGATGTTGGAATCCACATGGAAATAATAACTGATACGAGAAACCTAAAAAACATCATGTATTTGACTCATATATAGGTGTATTTCTTCCCAATATGAATTATCAAAATATTTTTACTAACTACATGAAAGGTATAACCAATCAAAGAGACTGATTTGTCCAATAAACATGCTGTCACATCTTATGATAGATATAAACCATAAAAGACCATTTAAACAACATAAAAGGACTCCCATAGGCTCCAATTGTGATCATTATAGGACTTATGGTGATCCTGAATCATCTTTATCCAATAACATATATATTATACCATATTTTTCATAATCAACTCTAATGGAAGTCCGTAAACTATTGGAAAATTATGTTCTATCCAAAAGAACAAAGATCAATAATCCTAGACATATAATTCCTCTAATGGCGATATAAAAATATGTGAGTGCTTATATTATTACTAATAAAGCATCAAAAATAGTAGTTTTCTCCCCTACAAACTAGAAAAAATTAGAATACATGTCAAAATTATTTTCTATAGAGCATGGGTAGTCATATTTTCCTGAATATCCATTTGTAGATAAAAAATAATAATGATAGATAATTAAGATCCAAATAAATTATTAACACCTCTGTAAAATCATGAGGATTATGAGGGATTATGAAAAATGATGAAAATTATTGAAACCCCAATATTACTCAGTACCTCATCCTGATATATAAGGATAAACCTAAACTATTCATTATTCTATAATTTATATGAAGTGGTGTTAACTTAAAATGTGGACCATAATAACCAATATAGAAAACTATACAACAAATGATCATGAAATACTGGTGAATAATGCTTCGTGATATCCACCACAAACTACAAGGGAACATAAAATAGTATAGGAAACTCACTAAGAACACAGTTATCAGTTTTCACCATCTATCACATCATAAAATGAGAGAAAAATCTATGAATGATCTACTCATTATTGATGAAAATATACATAAAACGGAGAGATGCAGATATTATATAATATTATTTACATTAAATGATAAACTATGGAATTCATAGGGAATCACATTACACATCACTAATTGAACAAAAATATCTCTTAAACAATACATTGATTCTAATATTCTCAAAAAATCACTCAGTGGAAATCCCAAAAACAACTCAGTCTCTCCATACATCCCACATAGCATCACCATACTATGATTTATAATCATAATATACTAAATATGGTTTAAAAATCATCTTATCTAGGAATATTTTAGCATAAGATTCTCACAATACAACATTAATCATATAAATAACCTTTATTACACTTTCATAATCTCTGTAAATACACATTACATCACTAAATGATATTTTTCTCCGAAAATAAGATAAAATATTTTTATTTACTAATGCGTTAGTAATTTTTATTTCATAATCCAAAAAAATTCAAACCATATTTATTACAAAAAATTAATTTAATATTTGGAATTATTATACATTTGAATATTTTGATCCATGATGCCCACATAGTTTCAACCAATAAGGAAATGAAAAATAAGCATTAGATTAAAATCATACATATAATGATTTAAAATATCTTTTATTAGTTTCAATCAGGATGATAAAAATATATATGCCCACAAGAGAAAACACCTCACTACTATATCAGAATAAAACCAAAACAAAAATATATAGAGTCAAAAAAATATTGATCACATTGACATCATAAAAATTTTAATGATATAGATAATTTACTAACATCACATATAAATAAATTCATTAAGACCAACACTAGTTATTACTAATTAATTACATCTACATCAACATCATATTTTTCATATAAGTTTTAATCTATGATATATAGGGAAAACCAATAAAAATTACTAGAAAACCCCACGGATACTCCCCTCCAATATACTGTTCAAGGGGGATTATAAATAATCAACCAAATAAATCATAGAAGTATTAAAAAATACACCATAGTGAGATAAAAAATTCTTATGAATATAAACACATGGTCCAAAAATAATCAAATAGATATTTTCATTAATTGATGTTGATGATGACGAACTCCTAGAACAAACCCCATGGGATCGTTGTGATCCTAATATAACTCAAATAACATATTTATTTTTGGTTAGTAAACCCCCAAACACCCATTTTTAATCTAAATGAACACTATGATCATATTTCTATGGGATGTTATTGGATATTTTTATACCCTCAATGACTTCATGATGAACTCATCATACCCATATAGAGATCATAAAGGAATCATTCGGATATCTTTATCCTCAAACTAATTTTATGATTCCATATACATAAATTTAAATTTAAAATCCCACTAGCTCCCATAATATTATTAATATGGTTATGAATTTATCAAAAGTATTGATTATTATTTGATTCACTTTTTTCTGGTTAAAGTAGTCAATTCACAAACATAGGTTTCCAATAAATTTATCCCACATACAAATTATGAACCATAAAAGGAAACACAAGGATGAATAAATCATCTCTATATATGATAATCAATGTAAATTTATATCTCCTTGATCTCATAGGGTGCAATATTAAATGGAAAAACTAGTAAAGGATAACTGGCCAACTATAGATGTATCATGATCTTTATCTCTAATTGAGGGGTATGAACTCAACCTATTATAGAAAATAATTAGTGAACATTTATACATACTTGGTAAAAAAAATTATTGAACCTCTATATAACCAAACAATTTAATCTAATAAGGAATATAATGACATAATACACCATCGACCCATGTGAGGATCTATCTCCCAAACAAACACTACCCGACCTCAATTAATGTTATTTAATATGATTCAACTAATAAAGAAAATAATTGTAGATTTTACATAATAAATATTATTAATGTTAATGATTTTTTTAATTGATATATAAAAAAATGGGATGTATCCAAAAAAAATTTGTTTCTCTAACATCAACTAAGAGTCTTTGTACACATCGTATAGGCATCCTCATTGTCAAAAATGTGTAATTATGTCTATGGAAATTGTTAGAATATTCACCTCATGATTCAGAGTATAATCATGTGTAGGTGAAATAAAATAATATTTAGTTCCCAAATCAAACATAGTATATACATTTTAAGAAAACTAGAATAAAATACATTACAATATGTATAGAACACATTGTGATTGAAAATATAAATAAGCGTCATACCATCACTAGCCTATTGACACTCTGGCCCAAATTTTGAACACATACATGGTTGTGATCTACTAGATTTTTTTGGTATATAATTTGGATTCTCGAAGATTGCCTCATTCCCTCTCTACTGATCAAAAATGGTATTATTCCACTAGTACTTCTTCATCATAGGATACCCCTAAAATGACTATATGTGAATTGGGAATCCATATCTACGTATATAGGAAAGTGTGGTTTACCACTGCAAATACGTAAGGCTTTTATATCAAAATGCATTTAAAACAACACCCAATCCATTTAATGGGTAATGATAACTACTAACTCCTATGATATGTTGGGATGATGTTTATAATCAATATAGTGATTTCAAAATATTCATCTAATTAGGAAATTGATATTAAATTTCCATAACTAGATTCCTTATTGAATCGATATGAGTAACCAACATAGATGATCTGGTCTTTTCCAGCATCATATCGTTGAACATTTTCCTTACCAACACCTCAAGTAATTCCCTTATTAGAAATTGAATGACCTGGCATAGAATATATTGATTCATATATTCCTTGAAAATATTTTAATAGACTCTGCATCTAGAAAATTCAATGATGTAAATCATAATAGGTACTTAAAAATGACAAAAAAAAACACGTGTTTTAATATCTTGAATCAATATCCACTTAACTTGTTCTCCAAGTCGGCGGGTCACATGTCCTCAAGAAGTCCCCCACACTAATATGCTAGAGGATTCTGACTAGAATTGATGGTCTAACGTAGTATACCATGGAAACAATATGAACATGTTAGAGTGAACTGGTAGATAAGATAACTAACATAATATAGTGGAAGAATATGAACAATTAAAATCATTGTGTAAATATACACAACATTAATAGGACCAGAAAACCCCCATAGTAGAATTTTAATAAAAATAGATGGAATTATTGAATAAAAATGGATAAATTGAAAAAAATTAGTAACTATTAAACTTTATTAATGTTAAGATCCTATAGGCTGAGTCATGTACAATAATGATTTCATGGAATTCTGATATACAAAAATTGGGAACATGAGAAATCAATAAACAAAATTCTAAAAAAATACAAAAATGAAAAAATTATACTCCACTAGAATCAACAAAAAATGATCAGTTCTCTAATCCAATGATCCAAAATATAATAAAAATGAATCAAGCATCTATATAAGGTTTCTTTCAATTGTACATACTAATAGAAAAGTAATCTACTCAAGTACCAAAGATATATCAAGTAGGGTGTGAGATAAAATAATAATAGTTCACCACCAACGATGTATAGAAATAATAAGTTATGTGTATATAGTATAAATAGTTTATATTTATAATAATACTAAAAAAAGTTGAAGAAATAAATACTAGATGGCTCAGGTTCTTACAGGACACATTGTTAGATATACATGCTTCGACATATGCTAGTAGAAGTTTGATAAATAACCATACATATATATGATAATACTATATATATTATAGTTATATACATTATCCATATATATGAAATATATGTGAGGATTTAAATAGTTATATAACATGATACTAAGTGATAGCCAGACCTGGTACGTTAATCATGTGTCCACCACCAGTCTAATGAGCTATAATCTCATGTATTGGGTAAATGACAAGAATCTTATAACGAATGTGTGATTTCATGATCAACACTTGAGATAGGTTTCATGAGATATAATGGCTAAAACCGGATATAAATAATGGTTAATGTCTTTCCCATCACCCATATACATGTATAATATTGAGAGATATCACGATCAAAAAAGAATATAAGGGGGGAGTGAATATTTATTCTCAACATGTCCCTTCACCATCATTCAACATCCAATATAAATTTAATAATGATACTAATAATAAAAATTTAATGAAATTACTCTAAAGAATCATAATAATCAATACCAATATAACCATGGTCATTACACACCACTAAATTCAAATTTTATATAAATATATAAAAAGGAATGTCCATTCTAAACATTTATATTTAATTTAAAAAATAAATTTTTAAATTATGGTATATAAATTAATAATCAATGTCAACCCAAGTACATAGAAGCTGATTTAATCCAATGGAAAAAACAAATCAAATTTAAAGATAGACATTTGGGAGGTGTTAGTTCCATCAAACAATTTTTATGTGAGTAAAATAAATTCATCACAACCAAAGGGATGTCTATAGTTGAGGAAAAAACCCTCTAACTATATGAAAAGGTCCTATAGGAGTATAACATCATTATAAATTTTATATAAATAGGAAGAAATAATTTTAAGAAATAAAACAGAAATAGCCATTGTGGGGAGTAATGGTGAGGCTATAAATCAAAAAAAATGGGAATAAAATCTAGAAAACATACCATAGGTCAGTAGATGACTCCTTATCCAATATCGTCATCATACTTGATGTATATCTGAATTAAAATGATGAATAGAATGATTCCTTGAAATAAGTTGAATGATCTATCATAAAAAATAGTGAAATAGATAAGAAAAAAACTGTGAAAGGTAGAAAAAGGATTCTAGATCATATTGATGTTGATCCAATGCTTCCAATGGTGATTGATTTGGATTTCATATGGAGAAGTAATTGAATAACGTAGTTTAGGGATTTGGATAACTCCTGGAAGGAGAAGGATGTTTTATCTCCAGGAAATGAGAAGGAAAAATTTTGGGGAATATATTTAAATTCAATAAGGAATAAATATAAATATCACCCTCAAATAATGGGATGCATAGTTTGACCGCATTCTTTTCCCAAACTGTTCGCAAACTGTGCTTCCTCCATATCTACAAAAGTACCCCACATGTGCTAGGTTCATGGTTTTCCAAACCATTTCAAATACATTTGCATGTAACTATCACAGAATAATATCAACCCTAAACAGGCATTAGTATAGACTCATATGTTTGTAGGATAATACTGAGGCTTCCAAAATTCCACTGATTTCCCCATCATAATTTTGCCACATTGTTAGTACTAACCATGTGGTAAATGTGAGGCCCACTATGTTTTCCTATTTCTTGAAGATAAGGGATCTGAAGAAGAAATGGACTCTTTTTGAACCCTCCATAGGATGTAAGGAACGTTTATGAAGGTTAAACACATTATTTAAACCAAAGAAATATCTATATCATTTAGAAAATGTAGGGACATTATAACCTCCTCTACCTAAGGAAACTATTACCCATGTTCTCCTTCTGAGGATAATGAGGTATTGACTGAGAAAAGACCTTTCTACTAGGATTGTATATAATAATCCCACTCCCAAGTCTTACACAATACTTAGTTGTTCTTTTAGAGTACTCATACCAAAAGAATTGACCTACCCCTGAGTGTCTTCACACTCTGATCCACAATAAACACTAGATACTAATTGAAGGAATAAATATCCTCTAACTCATCTGGTTTCAATACATGAGATTGGTCTAGATAATAGTTGAAGATCTAAGATACTTGAAATGAATCATCCATAGACTAGTATCTATGAGAAAGTGTGGTACGGTAATCCACTAATATAATTTGTTTCAAAACAAGAAAGGGTCCAATAAATCGAGGGGAAGGCTTTCCATGCCTTTGAATACATTTTGGCCCATCCTAAGAGAGACTCGCAAGAAACATTTATGTCCAACCTCAAAATCAAGAGGTCATTATTGTTGGATTGAATATGACTAATTTCTATATTAATCTATCAATATAGGATTTCTTATCCACTAGGCCATCTTTGAGGTCTCCTGGATGATATGAGGTATGGGTAATGTCTCTCCACTACCTCCAACCAACACATAAGTGATTAGAAAGGCATACCATACAATCCATTATATTGATCCATCTTGATGGTATCCTAAAATATATTAATGAAAAAAATATCAACAAGGGGTACGTATTTCTCCCAAGAACAACAAAAATCAATGATAATTTCATAGAACATGTCCTATAACAGTAGAATTGTATACACTATTAGTCCATCTATATGTTGGTGATTTTCCTTACACTAAAGCACCTATGTACTCAAGGACTTCTATAAACCCTTCCATAAATAATATGTGAAGTGATTATCCCTTTATAATATGATAAATCAAATATATCAATGAATATGAATGACCCCCCATGAATGGTATCCTCCAGAGATCATCTTGTAATAAGGTATCTCGAATATGTAAAAATTGTATGGCCTTCATCAAATGATCAATGAATACCTAAAATAAATTTTTTAGGAGGTTATCTTATTAAACAAGTCATGAAATCCATCAAAACATTATCTCATTATCTCTCAAGAATTGTAAATAGTTGTAAATGTCCTTATTGATATTGGGGTTCCACATTTACCTTCAAAAGGTGGAACACTGAGTGATAAAAGTAGTATCTACAATTTCATAATAGTCCACCAATATTAAATATGTATATATTGATATGTCTTGTTGATACCGAGATGTATTTCCCTTGTTGAGTCATGAAATTCCTACATTATCTTGTCCCTAATGTATCTTGGAACACAAATGTTCAATGAAGGAAAATGTATCGTCATAATTCATGGTCTAAACTGAAGATTAATATTCATATTATAATAAATTCTTTAGGAATAGGCCCTAAGTATCAGAGTGTTACCTCATTCTCATATATTCCAGATGAGTATATGTCACTTCTAAAGATGAGATGATAGTCCATCCATGACCATGAAAAACCTCAACTTGCATTTCTGAAAATCAGACCATGATCTGCAACTCTCCTCTGGCATCCTGAACTGACTATATTTGAGTCTTCTATCTTAGAGAATCATCTATAGAACTAACATTGTTAGTCACATAATAAAACAGAAAATCAATGTACTACAATAATTCAACCCACATATGATACATGAGATTCATATCATGTTATGTAAAGATGTACTTGAGTATTTTGGGATTAAAGAATACCAAAAACACTCTCCATGTAAATTGTTTCTCCAACATCGTAGAGCCTGAACTACAAAAGTTAGCTCAAAGGCATGTGTCATGTAAATCTTTACATTATTCCCCAATAGATGAGACCCATATTCAATGACTTTGTCATTATACTAAAAAACTCCTCCCAGTATAATGGAACAATACCCATACTTCAAGATCCTATTCTGAAAACATGAACATAAAATTTTAGGCTAGGATGCTGATATTTTTGAAAAAAAAATTTTCATCTTAAACATTCAATATCAAATGGAAAAATTGGATAAACTATACTTTAAATGACAAATAACGTTTATAGTTTCATAGAATTTTGGACACAATTCTACAAAAACAATTCAGAAGTAATAAAATGAGCATTTCTGTAATTTAACCTTAATTTTCTTATTTCACTTTATGTCATCGACATCATCATTGTCAAATCCTTTTTAGAAATAAATGATTTTTTTATCATTCCTAAAGTTCTGGGTAAATGGATACATAGGAAGGTTGAGTTAAAATGACCATTAAGTGTAAAAAAAATTATTATTAATTAAATTTTGAGAATGTGAATAAGATGTGAATAATTATATGATGACATAATCATAGTGTATGAGTATAACATATTAATATTTATAGCATCATTACTTATAAAAAATAATGTAAAAACATGGAATAAGGAATTACAAATAGAAAACTCATAAGAATCAATAACCATGTTCCATGTGTTTCCAATATTGATCAAATGAAACATCTTAATCCCATATAAACAATTGAAAAATCATTTTGGAATCATTTAAAATTCTCTCTCATAATTATTAAAAACCCCTTACATAATCCATTAAATTTGGAATAACCATACGAATGATTTCTAATTTAATTTTTTTGTGAACCAAATCATTACCCAATTCATTAGAGTGCTATTTGGGAACACAAAAAGATATATAGGTATCTATAGTATGATATAAAGGGTCTCAAAAATTCATAAATAATTTCAATTAACCGAATAATTAATATATATATATATATATATATATATATAATTCATCTCAATGTAACTCATTTAGAGAAAAATTTTTCTTTTCATAACATGATTATCCCATGGAAAGGAAACCGATTCCATAAAAATCTATTTGAAATAGTATTTATCCATCAAATGAATGAATTATGATAGAACAATTAAAAATTATCCCAATTGGTGCACATGTAACAACATGTCTTTTTAATAATGATGAATTTAAATTCAATTAAAATATCCGTAAATAAATTTTGAGGCAAATAGACATTTCATTTTTATAATATCAAATATTTAAAATCATTATTATATAAAATAGTATTTATATAAATTAATTTAATATTTTAAAAAAAATTATAAAATTTCATTTGTAATATATTCTTTTTTATTTAGTAAACATTTTAAAATTGTTTTAGATAACATTTTATGAAATCATGTCTTTTTGAGAAAAGAGTTTTGGAATAAAAAGAGGATTTTTCATAGAAGAACAATTTTGGGAAGTTGGTTACAAATAAGTTGAAAAATGAAGGTAATAATGTATTCCTATGAAATAAAAATATAATAATAATATTAATAAAAATAATTTATATGTTGATCATAATATTTTAACATTGGAGACTCAATCTTAATCAATCTCGATAATTTATGAGATTATAATATCTAACTCTTAACAATTTGCAAACATTGAATCTTAAAACCCTTGAATTAATTTCAAAGAAAAATAAAATATAATTATAATAATTAAATTCATTATATTAATTTGTAAATTTGATTAATTTACACCTCATAGGGGATGATAGATGTATAAAAAAGCATTAGTATCAAAGAAAGAAAAGTGTGACAAAAATCCATTAGCGGTTTGATATATTTTAATATGTAAGCCCCTCTCCCCAAAGAGATATAGTAAAATGGATATTTATATCCACTAAATATAATTATAATAATAATTAAATATATCCATTGGTAATAAATACACCACTCAACAAAAAGATGTGGTGAATATGAGATGTATCTCAAAGAGATAACATATAGATCAGAGAAATCCTTACCTAGAATCTAAACTACCACATACAATATATATCATTAATTTCAGAAAAATTATGTTAATTTTTTAATTTATTTATAACCCTTTTCAATTTTATTATTCCTTTTATGAAACTTCTTATCATTTTATAATCATTACATAATTATTTATGTTCATTTCGGACTTTTTGTCGATATTCAGTACTTGAGTCGAGAATAAATTTCATATGATTTTAATAGTAAATAAAGTCATAACTAAATCATCTCCATAATAATATTAATTATACAATTAAAATTATTATACATCAATTATACTTTTAAAACCATCTAATTATTTTTTATAGGAAAAATGAACTATGTTATAATCATGCAGACAGTAAGCCATACGTATGGATGAGTAATGATTCTACTTTTAAATGATTTTTATTGAAAGAAGGTGAGTATAATTTTATCATTGAATAATTATCAAAATATAATTAATATTATATTTATAATTTAAATATACTTATAAATATCTACAATGTGATTTGGTGGTGATAAACGATCCACATCGCTTCGTGTATGGGATAATTCACATGTACGCTAGAAAGATGTTATCATTTCTTTATTCATGGAAATGTGAGAATGAAATTTAAATGTTAAATTTTTATAATGATAATTATTTCATTAACATAACATATATACATTAATTACTGAATTATAAATATTATTTAAATACACTGATTAAAAATAAATTTCATTGGTGTGTGAGGCGGTAGTCTTCTATAGACATGAACGATAAATTATTTTTCCATTTGATAGAAGTGGAGATGGATTTAGGTGATGATATTCACATAATAACATATAGATATTTTTAGGATATTTTATTTTTTAGTTAATAACCATTTAATAGGATTTTAATGAGTTTTATGAAGAAAAAAATCGAATCACTTAATTAAAATAGATAATTTTTCTTCAGAAAATATTATTTTTTTAATGCCTTAATACGACTAAGGGAGGTTTATACCTAGAATAAGAAATTCAGAATTTTGGGAGGGATTCTTGTAAGACTATTGGGTAGATATTGGTAGAACAAATTAGATTTTGATTTGTGAAGAAAAGAGACAAAGCAGTGACCTTTTATAAGAGAGGGGTGGGGGACTCAAGGAATTTTTCAAAATTTTAAATTATTTTATATTCATTTTATCATACATAAGTATCCAAAATGATTTAATTCGAATATATTATGTTTTGAGTTGATATAAATTCATTCAATTCAATTAGACATGTTTTGACTATTTTTCAATCCTTGAAGTTTTGTTTTTACCCTTATTTTACCTCTTTAGCTCATACCATGAAAATATATAATTTTACTCACTGATAATTAATATAGTTACTATAAAATTAGAAAATTGAAAAAAATGATCATTCATGAGATTTTTAGAATTATACTAATCATTTTTCTAAATTTTATGTTTTATGAATATTATTTTACTTATTAAAATATTAATTATTTTAAAATATCATTATAGTCAATTTTGACTGTAATCATTAAATGATTTTTAAATAATATCATAAAAAGGATAAATTATAAAAAAAATTATAATACAGGTGTAACATATCTAATTAATATAATAAATTTATTGATAATACTAAATACCTATAATTAAATTTAATTTATTATTTTTAATTTCATTTATATGATATTTCATTTAATTGAACAATTAATGCATCATCATTGTGTCAGCATTTAACGTAATTATATTATCACATATAAATTTTAGGTAAATTAAAATTCAGTAGATAAATTTTTTATAATTCAAATTAATATTTATAGTCTAATATTTATTCTAAATAACCCAATATCAACAATGCAATAATTATTAAAACATAATTATGACATCATTTAATTTTCTTTAAAATAAAATTTTATAACAGGAATAGAGTAATATTAGTGGATAAAAGGGGTCATAAATTTAAACCAAGGTTTGTTTTGGTCTAAAATATATAATAAAATAAAATAATTACACCTCTGATGTTAAATGTATAAATTTTATAATATTACATTTATCTATGATTACCGTATTGACACTAAATCGTGTTAATAAAAATTAACAAAAGAAACTGTTAATATTTTCCAAAAATAAATGGAATTTTTCTTGAAATTGTTACCTTTTAATTAAAAATATGGAATCTATTTTTCAAACTCAAAACACATAAATTTCAGAAATTAATTTAAAATTAATCTTGTTGACATTGTGGGAAAACATGTTATTAAAGTGAAAACATTCAAAAGATTGTAATTTCTTGTATCCAAATTCAATGTGAATTTTATTCTAATAACCTAACTTGGATAATATGATATTAAATTTATCTAATTATACATTAAAACAATTCAAAATTATAAATTAAAAATAAAAAAGGATTTAGACTAAAAATCTATTTTCGATTAAAATTTACCATTTCTCCCTATTCACAAAAACATGATTTTTTTTAGAAAAATAAAAAAAATTCAACCAATGTAAATTTATATAATCTTATTTCAATGAAGAATTTTATTTTTTCAAAAATAATTAATAAAAATTAATATATATAAATAGTGTTGTATTAAAATGCGGATAAATTATCTTTTAGAAAAATTCCTATTTTATGTATAAAATTGTACTTTTCCTTATATCATGTCTATAAAAACTTTGGAAAAATGATAAATATTTTATTGAATATATTATATATTAATTTAGTCAATTTAATATAAAAAATAGTGATTTTATTGTCCTATAAACACAATTTTTCATATTAAGATAGTTTTCCATAAAAACATTTCTATTAACATAAAAATGTTTTTTTATAATTAGTTGACCATGAAAGAACTAATTATATATATATGTGTAAACCATATTTTCATAGTTTAGTTTATACTTTTAATATTATCCATTCTAACAAATATTTGAAAACTACCATATTAAATAAAAATATTTAGTTATTCTATTAAGCTTGATGTGGCGTATCTTGTATTCTATCGAACTTGGCATAACCTTTTAGAAACTAAAGATGTTATATTATCTCCCTATAATAAATTATATCCCCACAATATGAACATGGGATTGAAAACATGGTGTTTGGCTTTTCAAATTAACTATGTTGAGATCCTACATCAGAGAAAGGAATAATGAAACGTCCTCTTTAAAATAAATAAAGGGAAGTACGAAGGTCACCTTAGATAGCACATACTAGGGTTTCATGTAGGAAATCATAGACATTTAAGAAAAACATAACTATAATTTTATTATATATATTTATGGATAACATGGTCATCATAATTTTAACAAAAAAACCATAAGTCTGTAATGGGTTAAAAGGTCCTTGATTTTTCTATAGGAAAATTAAACAGATCATGAATTTTTCTAAATATTAATTTAAAATAGATGAGGAATTATTTTATAACCATGATTCATAACACAAGTAAACACACTTATAGGACATGTAAATATTCGTCCTTTAATAAATTTCCCCAACAAATTCATATTTTTCATGAGACGATGAGTATTTAGATGTATTTTTATGCTTAAATCTCTATAATCTACTTCTAGAAAACGAAAAAATCCAAAAAATATTAACTATCAATTTCTATTAATTTGATAAATTAACGAAAACCAAAATGGTTATGATAATATAATTGAATTCCATAGAAAATAATAAACCAATATAGAAAAAAAACTACATCAATCTCTAGAATTCAATAGTGGCACCAAAAGTTCAACATAGATCATTCAAAAAAATTCTATCATTACAATTATAATAAAATATAGTAAAGTAATATTTAATCATTAAGTTCCGATGGATTTGATCACATAGTATTCCTTGATAAATTTTATCATTTATCTCCAAATAACATCAATCAGCCTTATTTCATCAAACCAAAAATAAATTTTCCTAAATCATTTAATCTAAAAGATATTCTATCCATTTCCATAAATGACGCAAGTTTACCTAAATACAAAATAAAATCATTTATTTTTCCAAATTATATTTCATTCATTATTCCTCATATATAATTCCCTAGTATTTTGGTTAACTTTTTCATATAGGGTTCTCAAAATATGGAATTTATTCTAAAATAAAATTTATAACTTAACCACCAAATCATTTTCCAATAACAATGTTATTTATTTGATTAAAAATATGTTATATAAATAAATATAACATTTTTACAACATATGTTTTAAACAATGAAAACCATTATACTAAGTATTTCATCATGTTGGCCAGTGGTATGTGATGCACCCTTATCATTTAATGTATATTGGTTCATCTCCCATGTCTATGTCAGATGTGGCGAGTTGTCACCAATCATATGGGTTTTCTATTTTTCAAAAACTATATTATTAGAATACTTATAAAATTATAAAAAAGTGAGAAATTTTTTCAAAAATATCCTTAATATTTTTTAACCACAAAGGTTATCTCATACCTTTCATTTTGCATCCCAAAATGTAATAAACCATAATTACTTCAAACATAAACATCTCTAAAAATACCACTAGTAACCTTATAATTTCATTACATAAAGCCTCAAAATGGGTTTCATTGACATTAATCTTATGATAAAAGTGAAAATTATAAAACAATGAAAATTTCAATAACTCTTAACAGTAAATCCTAATCTCTAATTTTTTCTAAAACATTACATGGATACTAAATATAACATCACGAGACCCGGATGCCTAGATCATGTGCTCAAATAATGAATATTACATTTTTTTTTGGATTTCACTATTTGTGACCCAAAGTTTTTCATTTAAACATTACATCATCAAATGGGAAACATGAATCACTTATATTCTCAAGGACATTTTAAATTTAAAGTTTTAGATAATTATGAAAAACACCTATAAAAACAATTAATAAGCCATCGAATGGTCATTTCTCAAATTTAACCTAACTTGGATTAAATATCAATTGGTTATTGAGATTATCCTTTTTAAATTATTTATTGACATAAATTTTTCATTATAGTTCTTTAAAAACTGAGGAAAAGAAATAATAATAATGGTGGGATAAAATGCCTAGAATGGGTAAATAGAAGCTCTAGGAATTGAAGGTCATCAATGAGAATAATAAATGAATAATGGTATGATGATAAAATAAATGTCCATGATTATGACATATGATATTCATACACAACAATTCCTAGATCATAGAAAATGAAAACATGTCATAACACATTAAAAAAGAAAATGTCATAAGAATCAATAAATATGTTCCATGTGTTTTCAATGTCGATCAAATAAAATATCATAATACCATATAATTAATAGATAAAAAATATTGGATCTTGGAACATCATCTCATATATTCCCGAAATAACCCTTATAGAACCCTTGAATATTACAATGTTAATATGGTCAACTACTAAAATAATTATATGGAGAATAAAATCATTACTCAATGAATTGGAGCACTATTAGGGTATACACAAAAATATAATAGTATCAACCATGGACAATAACTAGGCTTAAACTATAGTAAATAATTTCCTAAATATGAATAATGGAAAATTAAAATAGAGAATTAAATTTATCATAAACCATTTTAAAATTATTTAATCTTTTTATAACATGATTAGCTCGTGGAAAGGTAATATGTACCATAACAATCTCTTTGAAACAATATTATTAAATTCAATGAAAAAATCAGTATTTTATCATTTTTAAATATTTTTTTTGTTTCATAATTTACAATAAGGGATATTGAAGATGATTAATGTAAATACAATTAAAATATACTTAATTAAATTTTAATGTAAATACCCTCTTCATTTTGAAAATCACTATTTATAATTAAAAAAATTTAAAAATCCTTTTTATTTCAAAATAATTTTCAATGCTAATAAATTAACCAATAAAAAATAATTCAAAAAATATATTGAGAAAGATATCCTGTGGTCTTTGAAAACAATTATGACATTTTTTAGTACATTTTTAGAAAATAAGGATTTTTTAGAAAATATTTTTTGAATAAAAATAGGATTGTTAATAGATATATGATTTTGAGCACATTATTACAAAAAGAGAGAAAGTCAAGATAAAAAATGTTTTATTTTGAAATAGACATATAATAAAAAAAATTATGATAATTCTTTAAAGGGATAAAATAATATTTTAATATTGGAGACACTATCTCAATAAACTGATAATCGGAGAGATTGTAATATAGAACTCATTAATATTTAGTAACACTGAATCATAAACCCCAATACGGATTATCAATGAAAATTTTAATATCAAAATAATAATTAAATTTATGATATTGAATGGAAAATGGTATTAATATACCCCACATAATGAAATATAGGTGCCTAATATAACATATGTCTCAAATAATGAAAATTAGGAAAAAAAATCCATTACCACTTTGGTATCATGGAATCTATAACCCCCCAAAGAGAGATACTAAAAAATATTTAAATAAAAAAAATTTCATATGATAATAATAAAATAATTTTATGGGATGTACCAAAACCACAAAATGAAAATAATTGTTTAATATTACATGTATCTCACAGAAAAAAAAGCGAGGTGAGAAAACCCTTAACTTAAGATAAAATCAACATGTTCAATTGTTATCTTCCTAATTAAAAAATTTAGGTTAATTATTTAGATTATTGAGAAATTGTTTGAAGTTCATTATTCATATTATACCACAAATTATCATGAATTAAATAATTGTTTATTTTTATATCGGATGTTTTGTTGATATTCTATACTTTAGTCCAGAATTAATATGGTATGATGTCAATTGTCAAAGATTTCACAATTAAACCATGTTCAGAATAATATTCAAGAAATAATAAAATTATTATATATAAATTAAACTTTTAAATCCATCCTTTAAATATTAATATGAAAATTTAACTATCATACAATCATAGAGATGATAAGTCGTACGTACGCATGAGTAAAGTATCCCTTTTTTAATGATCATTATGGAAATAAGGTAATCATAATTTTATCATTATTGAATTATCGTAATATAATTAATATCATAGATATAATATAAATATAATTATATATGTCATAAATGTGAGGTGGTGATTAAAAATGAACTACATCACCTCGTGGATGTGATATTTCACAAGTTCGTGTAAATGATGTTTTCATTTTAATGTTATTGGAAAGGTATGAATAAATGATATATTATATCTTTTTAATTACAAATATTTCATTAATATTGTATATAATCTTTAATTACATAATTATATCCATTCTTGAGGGACAGTAATGAAAAATTAATTTCATCAGTTCGTGATGCGGTAGTGTGTTGTACACACAAATGATAAATTATAATTCATTTTGATGGTAGTGGAAGAGGATTTAGGTTATGATATTAATATAATAAAATCTCATTATATCTATGATATTTTATATATTATTTATTCATTATTGACATATATTTCAAGAAGTTGGATATGAAACAAAATAAAAACACATAATTAAAAACAATACATTTTATTCGAACAACTTCTTTATCTTTACTCCATAAGATAAGTAAAGTTAGAGTTATGCAAAGAATAAGAGATGTATAATATTTTAAGGTATAATTTTTATGAAACTTTAGAATTATTGGATGATCCAATTAGGTTTTAATTTGTGTTTAAAAAATAAGAATATGTATACTTTTTAAATGAGGGAGAAGGCTCTCTTAAAATTTTCCAATTTATTAAATTATTTTAATACATTTTCTATTCAAAATGGAAGAAAACAAATTTATTTACAATATAATCAGATAATGGGTTGAAATAATTTAATAAAGATAAATTTATAAAAGATTTTACTATTTTTAATCCTTATCATTTTGTGCTAACCCTTATATAACATCGTTAACTCTTACGAGGACAACATGTATTTTGACACTTTCAAGGTTAATATAGTTACTAAAAAATGTTAAATGAGCCATATATTTATGATTGATGAAATTTAAAACCATATAAAAATATGTTGGCCTAATTTTATATTATTATTTATTTTAAATCTTTTTAAAAAATATTATTTATTTTAAAATATCAAAATTGACAATATTGACACTATTCAATAATTGACATTCTAAAAATATCATAAAATATTATAAATTTGATCCAATTTTTCTATCATAGAAATAACACATAAAATTAATCTATAAAATTCATGTGTAAAATTAATTATCTAAATTTATATTTATTTTAATAATTTTAATATCATATATTTTATATATCTTTTCATTAAATAATTATTACATCATCAATGTGTCTGTATTTAAGTAATTTCTTTATCAATAAAATTTTCAATAATTTAAAATGAGTTAGATAAATATTTTATCTTTATATTTTATATTTTTAGTCAATTATATCTTTAAAATAACCCTCTATTAAAAAACATCTAGTTATTATAACATAATTATGACATTAATGAATTTTCATTAAAATAAAATACTATAAAAGGATTAAAGTAATCCAAGTGGTTATAGGAGTTGTTAAAATTATCTCAATTATGATTTTGGTCGAAAATAAGTCATCCATTAGTGTTAGGGAAATTTTATAATATTTATAATATTTTTTTTAAACATAAATACATTATTTCAACTTAACCATGGTCATAAATTAAATTCATAAATTGGTATTCATATTGTTCAACAAAAATAAAATACATAATAAATATTGAAATTATTATTAAAAATAATGAATCCATTTTTTAAAATAAATTACATATAATTTTCTAAAATCAATTTATAATTAATCACTTTGACGGGATGAGAAGATAAGTTATGAGAGTGAAAATGTTCAAATGGTTGAAATATTTTTTATATCTAAAATTAATTTAAAATTAATTAAAATTATGTAAATTGTATTAAATGATATAAAAAATATCTAATTATACTTTTACATTGTTAAAAAATATAATTCATCTTTTTAAAATATTTAAGTGACAAAACTGTTTCCAAGTGAAATTTAGTATTTTCTCACTATCCATAAAAACATGAATCATAAGAGAAAAATACTAAAAAGAAAACGATAGTAAAATGTTTATATAATTATTTAAAAGAAGATATTTATATTTTTGAAAAATAATTTAGAAATGTTTCTAAAACTACATTTATAATCATGCTGCTATCAGAAGTATGAAAAAATTTCTTCTTAGAAAAATACTTCTTTTATGCATAAAATTGTTTTTTTCTTATATCATGTATATAATACACATAGGTTATAAGCTAACCATTATATTGAATATATTATATAGGATTTTGTTTAATATAATCGTACAAGATTGATTTTATTATTTTATAAACATAATTTTATTAATTTAATTAATATTTCAAAAAACATTTCCTTTTATTTTAATTAAAATATTACTTTAATTTATAATTAATTTGTCACCAATTAGTTATTTATTTATAATTGGATAAACATTATTTTTATAATTTAGTTAACCTTTTTCATACACACCATTCTAACAGCTATGCGATAACTACCATATTATATAATAATATTTAGTTGTCTATTTAATCGCTATGTATTGTATCATGGTTTCTATCAATCATAATGTTTACTTTTATAAAATAATATATTAAACCTAGAATGACAATTGATGTGACATAAAAAATATAATATCTCATTCCAAGATCCAAAATAATCAAGATTAGTGTTGAATTCAATCTGTCATTCTACTCCAGAAAGGATTCTTCAAAAGCTTTAGATTATATTAATTTCACACCATTTTAAGTTATACCGGTCAGAGGAGATGCCTGGAATGAGAAACCATGGATAAAGAATCTATAATATACGATTTTCTATAATAATATTTATATGTAAAATAATTTCTTTTGCTACTCCTAGGAAAATACAACTCTCAATTTCTTTGGGACTATTGATACTCCTTCGTCCAAGATATCATGAACCGAGAAAAGGATTTTATTATCGAAAAGTAGAATTTACTAAGTATATAATAAATTTGATTCCCACTTAGAGTATTCAGTATGTTCTCAATATGGCTGGAATAATAATATTGAGAGTGTTATTACACTATGATTTCTTTCAAAAATACATCCATTAATGAATCTATATATGGGTGGAAAATATGAGTCATCTAGTAATAAAAATAATAGGTGCACTCACGATACTGAACAACATTACAATGTAATCAAATAGTATATACCGACTCTTGAATTTTTTATATGGTATTTGTAAAGACATGAAATGTAACTGATGATATTATAACCTTAGATAAATTATTAAAACCATTTTCTCTAGTTAGAACTGATCAAAGTGGTCGTTTATTCAAGGATGTGGATATCAATTCTTAACATCATGCTATTTCAAACTGTAAGTAATCCATGATAATCCTTAGGGTGTCATTCAACTTCTTGGAGAAAAGATATCGTGAACCCAAAGGTAATGTGTTGGTGTTTATATATCCATTATCTTATAAATCCCCCAATAGATTCATGAGCTCTATAAGAATTATGGATTCCATTCTGTAAGGAGAAATAGACATCGTTATTGTTCTTTACAACAGATCAGCCGCAAATTCATCCTCTCTCAATGGATGTAATCTGTCAAATTATTCAAGGAAAATGTCCCTAAAATGACCCAACTCAATCGGGTAAATCGTTTTTTATAACCAATGATCATCCATGAAGATATTGGTATTCTGTGTTTTCACTTTTCCCAGCCTCTGTTGCTCGGGTCCCACTTGAGTTAAAAGAATATCACATTCTTCCATTTATTAGTATCACAAAAACCCTATAGTGATGTAAACATCACCCTAAAATAATAAAAGTCATTATTTTCATGGAAGATAAATAAAAAGTCTATCCCAATAATTATATCCAATCATGTATTGTTAAGGATGATTGGATTCCACCTGAAAAGATATCCTGCTATCATGAGGGGAAAATATGTAGCGACCCGACCCGAGAAGTCCCAAGAGCTAATGTATACTACTATAAAATCGGAATTATTATATGGAATCAAAGTGTAAATTACTGAAGTAATTAGTATTATTTGTAAACAAAATACATAAATGAGTCTTGAATTACAAAAAAAACATCAATTACAATAAATTTTACTTTTTTCTAAATAAATTAATTTTAATAAAAATTTATTTCATATAGTAAATCCCTTCATATAATTTGTATTAACTTCATAGATTCCTTAGAAAAGTAAAATATTAAGTGTGAGTTTAAATTACTCTAAATGTAAAAATATAGAGGAATCCATAAAAAATAATTGGGGATAGTTATTATGACATGGTAAATAATTGAACAGACATTCTATATAATCAACAAACTAAGAGGGAGATGCAAAATAAATATGGAATTTCATTAACTAGAAGCACCTGGAATTAAAATAACTAGATAAGAAAAAAAACTATGGAAATTTAATAAACAATAACACATTCCATATAATTGATGAAATAAAAATGAAACATATCCATAGATATTTCAATTCAAAATCTAATGGATGAAACAAAACTGAAACTGAATGACGAAAATTATTTTTTAATGGATAAAATTTCAAGTCAAATGAAAACCTATACCATGAAGACCATTAGAAATATCGTTTTAAACTATGGAAGAAACATGTTTTTTTGTGAAACAAATATGTATCATGAGAACATATCGATACATTGAGAGGATATATAAAGTATGGTCCCCACTATCCACTACCAGTATAAAACATTCCCCATCTTAATAAATTATATTCCTTAACAAATATTTATATTCAATAAAGAATACCTAATTATCAATATTACCATAAATAATAATATACTTTCAAATTATATACCATATATCATGATTTTTATGGTTTATTTAATAAAAATACACATGGTAAATGAAATGGATAATTTGAGGTAAATTCAATGTCCAATGACCATAAGAGATTGAATATTTCAATGAGATTAAAAAATGAATCAGGGAAGTAAATATGAATATTATCGTTATGCAAAAAAAATTATTAAAAATCTATAAGAAGAAATCGGATGGTATCCATTAAACAGATCCCATGTTGGTAAAAAATTAGGTGTCTTTTCATTGAAAAATATAAATACTCTAAAATGATCTTTTTAAAACATTCATGAATAAACATCTATTTATTATGAAATATCTATTTAAAACATTTTCATTGAAAATAAAATTAGAAAATATTATCTTTAAAAGTTATCCATTTACAAATGAAAATTATTCTTCTATGAAATGATCGTGTACAAATTTGTATAGGTTATATGAGGTAAAAAGAATATTCTATTTTCATGGTTAATAGTTAGAAAATTTTTTTCTTTCAAATGTGATAAGGACATTTCTTTGAAAAAATTAGTAACAGAAAATAATTGTAAATATGTATTTGAAATCTCATTTAAAAAACATGTTTTAAAACATTCTAATAATTCATGTGTTTTATAAGAGAACATGTTCTCTGACTAAAGAGATAATTAATGTCTGGTTTACATATGAAAAAGGATCTTCTAAAAAAATTTGAGTAATGAAGAGTGTAAAAATGGTAAAAATACTCTAAAATGGTAAATAATAAATACAGATGAATTAATGGGTTTTTTTAAAAAAATTGAGATATAATTTCCTCAAAGGAAATTTCATTGATAGTTTATTTGTATTAGTCATGAGTAAAACAATCATTAATCATCCCAATGTGTCTCATATAACTCTGAAACATTTTAAATAATAATACTCATGATAGAATAATATTAAAATAAAATAATAATATCACTAGAATAAAGGTATTCATGATAAATAATGGCGATGGTATTGTGTACACCATATAAAAGAATCAAGGTGCATAACTAAAATTAAGTCTCATTGGAAGGTAAATTGAGACAAAAAATCACATACCTTAAGATTCCATTCAAGTGAAATTACATTACAATACCATATAATGAACATAAGATAATTATTTAATTTCGTATGTTCATTTTTTATTTTTTATCATTACTTTTATTTTAATATTTACTTTGTTTTATACAACTACATAAAGAATAGTTTTTTACATTGGTTGCTTGGAATAAATTTTTTTTATGTGTCAAAAAAACATTGGTAGTTCAACTGTGGTCCATAGGGTATATTTATAAAATCTACCAAGTAGTAATCATTAAATAATTATCATATTTTTAGATAAAATATATATAAAAAAATTAATTTGATATATTTATTAAAAATGAATCAATGTTACAATCATGGAGATAGTATGTCATACGTATGCGTGAGTTAGATCTGTATTTATCAATGATCATTATGGAAAGAAGGTAAGGTTCAGAATATCTTTAAAAATTTACCATTATTTCTTAAATATCATATTATTTTATAATATAAACTTATATATATAATTATAGTGAAGAAAAAATAATCACATCAAGGTGAGGAGGTAGTAGTCCACATGTCCATGAATAACATTATAACTTTTTAAGTGTGTGAAAGGGTAATAATGAAAAGGATTATATATATATATATAAATAGATAATTATTTAACTAATATAATATATATGTTATTTATTTCTCATTTGTTTAATTATATTAATCATTTATACAATATATATATATATTGTGAATGAATCACATCGCTTTGAGGGGTGGTAGTCCACAATTCCTCCAAAGATGACTTCATATTAACATTAAATGGAATGTATTAAATCTATGAGATATAAAAGGATTAAAAAATTATAAATATATAATAAATATCATTTATATATCTTATATAAATATATTTCCATTATAATGGCCATTATGAGAGGGGATAAAGGAAAAATGTAAAAATCAATATTTCATGGGGTAGTAGATCACTATAGATAGAAACAATATGTTCATTACCCAATAAATGGGTGTGTGTGTGTTAGTGTAGGTATATCCCTTAAAAAATCAAATTATTTTTAATATACTGGTTTCTTCATGCAAACACTATTTAAAAATAATTGAATCTGTAGAGAAATAAATGAAAGAAAAGAGATCGTTTGAAAATGATGCCATAAATATGTGTAAATATTATTGGTTTATAAAAAAGGGAATCCTTTAAAGGATTTATACATAAACTTTATGCTTCAAGGTTGAGGGTGGGGATATTGGGAAGCTATTTTTGAATATTATGTCCAATCCTATGTGTTATGAGTCGTGTGAGTAATGGGGGAAAGTGGTGGCCTTTTATAGTGGAGGAAAAGGACTCACTTGGTTTTTTTTAAAATAAGTTATGTGTACCCATGTTTTTACATAATAAATGTCATTAAAAACAAATAAACATTATAAGGTAAGGTTCATTGACGAATTATGTCATGAAAAACGGATTTTAACATATTTTTAGGGTATTTGGGCCCCAAAATTAATGGTTTAGTCCTTTACTGAGAATAAATATTCCTTAATAATTGTAATTAATTTTAAATACATTCACTAATCTGTTTGGACAAACCCAAAGATGGTATAATTATAAATTATAAATTATGATTCCAAATATTGAATCCATTTTCTAAATTGCAATCAAATAAGTTCTATAATGGGATTTAAATTCAATCTTTTACGTGGAATGACAATATGAGTTTTTAAAACAAAAATGTCTGAATCTTTTCTATGTTTTTATAACCAAATTTAATTTGAAAATTATGCAAATTAAATAAATTGTATTAATGGAAAAATATGATATAATTTACCATTAAAAAAATATTATTTAACATTATTAATAAATTACATGAAAATTCAATTTTGATCTAAAATTTATAAATTTTAACTATTCAGTAAACAATGATAGGTTTCTGAAAAATAAATAAATGTTACCTCAAACCTAATTTCTATTTTAATAATTAAAATTTATTTTTATTTTGAAATATTAAATAATGATTCCAAAATTCATATTTATAATGGATTTTCCATAAAATATAGTAAAAGTAACATTATAAAATATTGGATCTTATGTGTAAAATAGATAGTTTTCCGAAATTATGCCAATCAATCAAAATGGATGAATACAAAAAAAATATTTTTTTTATCTAAAGAAATATACATTTCATTAAAATAATTTCCTAATTTTGTTTAATTATTTTTACTGTGAGAATACACATTTAGAAGCATAAATATAATAATATTTCTTTTTATTTTTAATTGGTCCTTATTTTTGTTTATCAATAATTGGTAACCAATGAATCCATTTTTTGTATTTTTTAAAATATATATTTTCATATTTTAGTTAATCATATTCATAACTACTAACATAATGGTTATGTTATATCATATTATATTGAATAATAATATTTTAATAATACATTTTTATTTGGTGAAACTATGTCTTGTATGTAACTCATGTTATCGTAGAAGGTCACTCTTACATGTAACACATGGTATTGAGGAACATTGCTCTTATGTGTGACACAAGAAATCAAGGGAGATCTCTCTTGCGTGTAATGAATGATGACTCAGTAATGTGTTTATTATTAGGTATAGAATGTATTATATCTATTTTAGAGAGTAAATTTATTATAATATATCTTTTTAATGTATTCCCTTTTAACACATGGTTTTGTGGGCCATACATGGTATTGAATACATAGTTGTACTTTATAATTCATTGGTTCTACATTCTTCTAACCCGAATTAAACTGTGTCCCAATAATTTAAAATAAATATTCGTAAAAAAAATTTATATTCCATACATTGGATTCCCAATTCATTATAAAGGTATATAAAACATCAACTAGAAATGATATAATGATAAGTACAATGTTCACATAAACAACCTTATAACTAGGTATCTTAGTAATAGAAAAGTAGTTTCATGTGAAAATACATACATAGATTTAAATCATAAATATTTATAAGGAGTGAGTGAGATTATCAATGAAAATGAAAGTGAATTATCATTATAAAGTACTGGGCCTCAAATCCATAAATCTGAGATGATTTAGAATACAATATGATCTGAAAAAATTAAGTTATTAGAAAATATTTTTAATAAGTTTCCTATTGTTGAGTAATTATTTTAATGCCTAAATATATAATGAAATATAATACATTAACATTTTTATATAACAATGTTTCATCCATTGTTTGTTCATTAATAAATTTCAAATCCATCCAAATAATATTTTTTTGAAGCACAAAAATTGATTTTCAAAGGTTTTTAAAACACATAAATGAGTAAAATGTAAAACTTTTTTATTTAACTACTATCCAAAACCAATATTTTTAATATAATATTCTACATTCACAAAAAATATACTACTGATTTGTCATTAAAATTTATTCATAAAATTATTAAACTAAAACAGTGAAAAAATAACAAGGGCATTCCCTAGATCAATAGTTAGTGTGAATCCTTTATCATCCTTCAGTCATTGGTTCAAGACATTTGGAATTAATGGATTTTATATGTTTTCACCTAGAATATAGGTTTCCCATTTCTAAAACTACATTAATCTATTTTTCGAAAATAAATATTATAGAAATACATTAAATTTATTCATTATATAGACTCTTAACTACGTATTTCAATATATCCTCAACACATAAATACTTCAACCATTTTAATTTATCATTGGGCCTTCCATGGTCTAATGATTATCTATAAAATCATTTCTCAGATTTAGAAATCATGAAATTTTATTTCCAATCTAAAACACCTTAGGTTTAATCTAGGACTTTCAATTTCACTATATATTCAAATTATTTACAATATATTGTAATGAAAACATGGATTATCCCAAGAATATCCATTGTGAGTTTCAATCTTGGTGAATAGTAAGGCCAATTTTCATGTATGATGTTACCCTAATTAAATCCTAGAACACCTTTTCGGAGTTATTACTCATATATATGTCTATCGTAGGATTATGTCCACATGTATTATCCATACATGTATGTATTTCTATGATGACCCACAAAATATCTACAGAAAAATAATAATAGGATGTTCTTCTCTAGTTATCCTCATATTATACCTTATTATTATGTTCTATAACCTATTCATTCATAAATATAGTTCTCATGGTTACTTAAAATCATCCATTAATACTAACTATAGTCACCCAGCTCCAGATTTCCTAGATATTTTGTTTACTACAATTAAATTTTCATGATTAAAAGGAATCACATCTCGATGGACCAATGAGTTCAGTATTCTATGTAAACGAAATCCATAAATGAGTCTTTTATTCAAATGAATACACAATTTAAAAGAAAAAATAATAATTTTTATAAATAAACGAATTTATGAATAACTTTATTCCATCATGTCAATCAATTCATATCTTTCATATTACACATTTTGGATTCTAGGGGAAAATAACATAATAATGGTTAACTCAAATTCTTATTAAGGAAAAAAATATATCATAATCAATGAAGAATAAATGATGATAATAATTCTGAAATTTTAAATAGCTGAACACACATTCCCTAACATTAATCAATTGAGAGGAATGTTAATAAACAATATAGAAAGGTAATATCTAGAAACCAATAAAATTAAAATAAAAAGATATGTAAAAATAAACATTGAATGTTAAGAAAATGAAACACATTTCATATAATCAATTAACTAGAAATGAAACGTATCAATATATTTGTTGAAACAAAATATACTTGAATAATTCTAACTAACCCATACTGGAGGAAATCCTTTTTAATTTATGTCATTTTTAAAGTACATAAAAAATATACTATCCAAACTATTAAAATTTTTATTTAGAACTATGGATAGAATCATATTTAACTCTTTCAACATATATGACTCATGAGAACCAATTGATTCATCATGGGGCTATACAAATTTGGTTCCACACATCAATACTAGTCCAAATCATTCCTTATATCAATAAATAATATGCCTTATTAAATATTAGTATTGAATAAAGAATATATTATTATCAGTAATCTAAAAAATGAAAAAAAAAATTTATGTTGACAGCATATGTAAATAGTTACACAATTTAGTAAATAGTAATATTCATGATAAAATAAATGGATACTTTAGAGTAAATTCAATGTCCAATGATCATATGAGATCGAATATTTCATGGGGATTAAAAAATAATCATGGATGTGAATTTTGAAAAATCATTGGCCAAATATATTTAAAACCTTATAGAGGAAGAAATATAATTATATTAATAAAACAATTTCCATGTGGAGTAAAAGTATGGTTTTTTTGTCATTGATTCCTTGAAATAGTATAAAATGATCATTTAAAGACATTCTGGAGGAAAATATCATTTTAATCAGATAATTTTTTTTGAAAACACTTTTCCTTTAGAACACCTTTTAAAATATTTTCTTTAAAATGTAACATTTTTAACATGAACATTAATATACAAGGAAATGATGGAGGGTAAATCTTTACAAGCCACAAAAGGTAAAAAAATTCATTTTTTATGATTAAAGGATAGAAAAATTCCTTATTCAGAAAGAGGCAAGATGAGTTTTTTGAAAACATTGGTAAATAAAGAAAATGGTAAAAAACAAATTTTCAAATTTGTTTTAATAAAAAATCATAATTTTTTTAAACATGGTTTTTAGAATTAAAAAGGATCCCCGACATAAAAAATAAATAAATTCAATTTTTCTGAAAAATATACTCAAAAACAATAGAATACCAAGAAGAGAAAAAATGTAACTAATACTCAAAAAAGATCATGAATAACCAGATAATAAAGAAATTTTTATTTAAAAAGGTTATATAATCTCCTCAAATAGAAATTCCATTTAATGGCCATTAGTATTAGTCTTAAGGAAAATAGCCTCTATACATCCCAATGTTTCTTATAACACTTGGAATCATTTTAAATCATAAGAATAATGAAAGAATAATATTAATAAAAAAATATAATATCATTAGAATAATGTGACTACTTACATAACATTTAATTTTAAATATATAAAAAATATAAAGGAAAATAGGTGTATAACAACAATTCAGTATCAATTTAATGCAAATTGAGACATAAATACCATACATTGTGTCTCATTTTGGATTAAATTACATTAAATTCATGTATAATAAACAATTGTTAATTATTTACTATATTGTAATAAATTTTAATATTTAACATTACTTTTATTTTAGTTTTTACTACGTTGTATAAAACTAAATAAAATAATTTTTTATGTTGGGTGTTTAGACAAAATTCAGTTTATTTGTCGAAAACAACATTGGTAGTTCAACTATAGTCTAAGGGGTAATTATATAACATCAATAGAATAATAATCCTGAAATAATTATCATATTTATGCATCAATTATACTATTGAAAATAGTAATTACGTAAGGCTATGAAAAATTATTCAGTGATACAATCATAGAAGTGGTAGGTCATACGTACATGTGAGTAATGTTCTTATTTTTCAATGATTGTTATGGAAAGAAGGAAAGTTACACCACATATTTATATAATTTTCATTATATCATAAATAATATATTATATAACAATATATTCTTATATATATTATTCTTAATGTGAAAAAGGAATCAGATCATATCGAGGATGCAGAAATCCACACGTCCACAATTAACATTATAACTTATTAAGTTTGTGAATGGGTAATAAAGAAAATGATATATATATTTCAAGAAGGGTAATTAATTTATTAATATCATATATATGTTTTTTATGCCTCATATTTTAAATTTATATTTTATTTTATATAATCCATGTATCGTGTGAATGAATAAAATCTGTTTGAGGGGGTGGTAGTCCAAACTTCCTCAAACGACGTTATCGTATTAATGAAAAATGGAAAGTATTTATTTTATGTGTTATAAATATATTTTAGAAGTATAGATACATAATAAATATCATATATATCATATATAATCATATTTTCAATCAAAATTTCCCCCTTAATAGGTGGGAAAGGAAAAATTAAAAATGATCATTTTGTGAGGCAGTATTTCGATGTACACCAAAATAATTTATTCATTAACCATTACATGGATGTGTCTTTATTATAAGTCAAAACTCTGAACAAAAAAATTAATATTATATTTAATCTATATATGTAATCATATAAGTATGAATTAAATATAACTTAATTTTTGTACGAGTAAATTAAAGAAAAGAGAACATTGGAAAACATTACCTCAAAAATCAGGTAACTCCTTTTGTTTTATAATAAAGAGCTTCCATTGAAGGATTTTGTCACATTGGGGGTATTAGAGGACATGGAGAGAGAAATTTTAAAGATACTATTGCAGATATTTTCTAAAACTATGTAGTTTGAGTTGTGTGAGTAATTGGGACTAGTGGTGGCCTTTTATAGTGGGGGAAAAGAACTCCCTTGGTTTTTTTGAAAACACATGAGGTGAACCAACTTTTTACCTAAGAAATATCATAAAAAATAACAACTCAATAATTGAATGTTTATTGCGAAATTAATTCATTAAAATCGGTGTTGGATAAGTGGATAGTTCATTTGAGCCCCAAAGATCAAGGTTTAGTCTTTTATAAAGTTTATCTTTCCATAATAATTGTAATTAATTTTTATTACATTCACTATTATTTTTGGTAAAAAACATTGTGGGTATTATTATACATTATAGAATATTATTATTCCAAATATTGAATCCATTTTTACAAAATCTAATCATATAGGTGGCATAAATTGATTTTAGTATAATCTTGCTGGCAGGACGACAATACATGTTTTTTAAAAATTGTCTTAATGTTTTTTGTGTTTTTAGAATCAATTTCAAATTAAAATTTATTAATGTGACATAATTTGTATTAATATTTTATAATATAATAATAATATAATTTAATATTTATTTGAAGTAATATTTATCCTTTCCAATTTATTATATAATAAATTATTTTTGAAATAAAATTTTGTTTTTTAAGTATTAATGAAAAATTGATATTTTTCTAAAAATTATCAAAATTTAAACCAAACATACTTTTTATGTTTATATTGGATGTATGATGTTTATATTAACATATTAAATCAAATAAAGTTTCAAAATTAGTATTCAAAATGTTTTCTCTATTAAAAGTAGTAAAATTACCTTTATAAAAATATAGGATTTTATGTGTAAGATAGAGTTTGATCTTTTCTTAGGCCTATCAATATTAATGGATGATAATTAGCAATATTTTATCGAATATATAACATATATAATTCATTAGAATCATTATGTAAGATTAATCAAATAATTTTATTAAGTATAATCTCCCCTGGAAGCGTAAATATAATTATTTTTTTATATCCAATTGGTTCTTATTTCTATTTCTCATTAAATTGGAACCAATGAATCCATTTTATATTTTTATAAATAACATGTTTTCATAGTATAGTTTATATTATACGTAAACACTAACATAATGACTAGGTTATATAATATTATATTATATAATAAATCTTTAATAATACATTGTCATTGGGTGAACTCAGTCTTGCGTGTAACAAAATCTATTGTGGAAGGTACATCTTCTATGTAATGAAATATATTGAGGAATGTTTCTCTTGCATGTAATATATGATACATAGTATGGTCTCTCTTAAATTTAATATATGATAACTCAGTGTTGAGTTTATTAAATTTCATTGAATATGTTATATTTATTTAATATAGTAAATATATTATAATGTATCAGGTTAATATATTCTATTTATACATATAGTGTTGCATGATATACAATATATTGAATAAAAAATTACTTTAGGATTTCACGGTGCTATAAAATATATGCAATGTTGAATTTTCTTTGATGAGATACCTAATGGGGTATTGATCACCATCATGTGACATAAATGTTCTATATCACGACCCATACTCTCTATATTTTCCTCAGATTCAATGGAATGTAATTAATCTATGTACAATAAATAATAAATTAATATTGAGGCTACTAGAATAGAACCTCAAATAATTTATGGTATGGTTTTATATACCTCTAGAATAGGATGCAATGTATATAATTGGTATGTACTACAACCACGAGTCATAGCCTGACTGCCTTGTGTAGGCCCACTCTACTGAGGATGTGAAATCAGTGTTTGATTATAACATCTTTAACCATCTCTAGAGCCTGAGTGGTCATTGGTGTCCATGTTTCCTACTTGGCAAGATACTACTGCTGCTACTTCAAAACATGTGGTTGGTTTATATCTCATCTCACTTGGGACTAATGGAAAATTCATGTAAAAGTGGAAGATATTTATCATCCAATCATAGTCTCTTCATTCCACTGGATTCTCCAAACACTAAGGTTTTATATTCCCTTATTTTGGATACTGTTGAGATATCATGAAATTATCAGTATGAGGTGTGTGACAACTACTACCTCCATGAGGATCATTGATGTGATGCATTCATCTACTAGAAGAAACACTCCTAGATCTAGGTTTTGAACCCCATGGTTCCCACTATCAAATAACATGAGATTCCTCTTAGTAATGATGTCTTAGTTGACTATCTCAAAAATAATAGTCATACTAAGAACATTGACCATGATTGGATGGAGTACACCATTCCATCCTTTAATCTCCTCTCGGTCATAAGATCATCACCAGATATAGTTATCACAAACTAATACAACTCAGTTATGTAATATGAATACTCATTGAAAGACATGAAACCTTATTGTCAGTTTATAAACACTCTAGCATGATCATCTCTTAGAGTATGTGGAATGAATAATTCGAAAAATATAATATATAAATCCACCCATTTAATGTCTCAATTTCGATCTCCCTGGTTAATAACATCCCACCATATAATGAAATTATTATGTATTCTAAAATACATAAGATTGACCCTCTACTCTATAGGGGGAATTATTGGTATCTTAGGGCCTCCCAAAATAAGGTAATATTCATCACCCCCTTCATGGAAGATGAATTGAGTATTTCATGGTGCCAAGACTATGAAATTCCAAACACACACCTCATAAGATAATTTAAATGTTTTAAATATCACATATTGATAATTTTGATATCTACTTATCCTACCTATGAATAGACCACACCTCCATTCATTCTCAGTATCTATGTTTATGTGAAATATAAAAGACAATCATGGGCCATAATAATGCATGAGCCTCCCAATTAAACACCACTAAGCCCAATTATGGGTCTAGGTATTATATCACATGTATAAGATTTCCATTTCATTATAAAAGTTATATTAATTTAAAATTTGTACTTATTTATGTAATTAATTCTCTATAATGGTTAGAATTTTATATATCACCATTTTCAATTTTTAAGGGCACATAACCATTATAAATTTCAATGTGGAATTTACTTAATCATAGCCATAAAACATTCCAACCCATGGGACCAATGGTCCATGGATCTACGTTTCATAACTAACATCTCAAGATATTTGCATTAATCTATATAAGAAAAAATATTAGGATCATACATACATTATAAATTTCAATTATTATTTTTCTTCCCTATAAGGTATTTCAACACATTTCCATGTATAATAATCAAGGAACTAATAATATGCTATAGAAAAATTCATGTAGAATGTTGATGTGGAATAGAAAAATACATTGCATATTAGACCTATGGAGCCTGTAATGATGCATGAGGTGCCTAAAACTCTTCTCATTCGGCCCAAGTAAAATAAATCCCATTTAAATAACTCCAATAATAATGGAATAATAATACATGTGTTTCACCCAACGGTGAAATCGTATCAACTGTAATAAGAATAGTCAATAATAGTAATAACCCATCACCTGAAATTTGGTTTTCCCTTAAGCATGGGTTAGATAATTAGAGAAAAATCATCGTTACAAAATTCAGTAATTTCCAATTTTAATGTCTAATACCCAAACATTCAGACAAATGAAAATAAAAATCTTCTAATACCAATTTGGAATGTCCCGACCTAGGATCCACATAACTCGGGCCTCGAGCTAGTGTGGCACATGGCATTAAACACACTCCCTCATATGCTAGTGGATTTCATCAATATGAGAGGATCTAAAGTGGTATTGTCGTGAAACTACACCCTCATATTAGAGTAAAACAATCGATAAAATTGTTAATAGAAAATAGTGGAAAATAATTAATATTAAATAGCACAGTGGAAGTAGGCACTACAATTAGAGGATCAGGAACCCTTTATAGAATAATTCTAATATAAACAGATGTGATAGAGGAAAAAAATAAGATAAAATAAGGAAAAATTACTACCAATACAATATAATAATATAAAAATATAAATTTCTGATTCATGTAAAATGATTATTTCATCGAATGAAAATATACAAAAAGGTGAAACAGGGGACATGAATATACAACATGCTAAACAATAATAAAATAATGTGAATATACTGATCTACTTGAATCATGTTTTTTATATTGGTACTCTCCTCACATTCTCTATAATATAAGACAAATGAATCAAGAATTTTTAGCATGGTTTATCTCATTATCCATACATAGAGAAAATTAATACACTTGGGTACTCAAGGTAGCATGAGTAAGGTGTGAGAAAAAATCACAATAGGCCATCATCAAATGTGTCTTGTGAGAATACATCATATTTACATATAAATAAAATTCACAAGGTTTATGAATAATAAAAAACTGAATAAATGAATTTTAGCAGGTTGAGGTTACTATAGGAAACCTGGCTGGTACAACCTTCTTTGGCATAAGCCGAATGGTGTTTGATCAGTGACCACACACACACACACACATATATATATATATATATTAATAATAATATATATATTACTATTATATATTGTATCCACCTATATTCACTAATCATGTAAAGGAATAAGTATCCATATATATGGATATTTGGTGTTGACTTAATCTGAGGAGTTAGTCATGTATCTATGACCATTCTAATGATAAATAGGATCAAGTAGTGGGTAGCTTCCTTGAATCTCATAATGAATTTGAGATGTCATACTTATCACTCAAGATATGATGGGTGAGATTTTATTATCAAACCCTAATATAAGGAAGGTATAACATCTTTACCATCTACCAGATACATGTACAATAGTGAGAGACATTATACCCAACACAAGATGTAAGGGAGATTGAATCGGCATGAAAAAAAGTCCCTCAACCAATGTTAACTAGCCAATAGAAATGGAATAATCATACTAATAATATTAACTTGAGTTAATAACACTAATTAATCAGAATAATCTATCCCAATATATCCAAGGTTATCACTTGCCAGAAAATAAACATTTTATAATGATATGGCAAGAGGACTGTCCTTGCCACCAATTTCCATTTCATTTGAACAATACATTAAATTAAGTAAAGCATAAAAGTCCATAATCAATGTAAAAAGAAGATCATAGAAAGTTCTTTAATAAATTGTTCAAAACCATTCACAATCAAATATGAACTCTTTGGTGGTGTATACTCAACTTAAAAAAATTATTTAAGAGAGTAAAATACATTCATCAAATCCAAAGGGGTGGTTATGGTTAAGGTCGATGTACTATATCTACATGGGAAGGGTCCATTGGAGTATAACATCGTGCATTAATTAATTTAAAATGTAAGAACACATTATAATTAATCATTTAGGAATAGACAACATGTGGAATAATGAATAAGATACGGAAACATTAAAACATTTGGTAATAAAATTTTACCATATACCTTAGTTCTATAGATGAATTCTTGTCTAATATCACCTTGAGATTATATGTTGGTTGGATGCAAAATTATGAATGGACCAACACCATAAAAATAGGTAAAATAATATCACACCAAAATAGTGGAAGTTATTGTAATTGTATCTATTAAATGATTCAAGAGTATTAAATTGATTACCTATGTGTATAAAACACTTTTGACTGTGTTTAATTTAGAGTTTGAATGGAGGATTAATCAAATTTACATGGTTGGGATTTAGAGTAACTCATAAGAGGAGGAGGGATCATTTTCTGGACATGAAGAACAATGTGGGAAGAGGTATTAAAATTAATTAATATAAAATGTTTAATTCCATCCACAATAAAGGTGGTGCATGGTTTGGAATCCCAATTTTCAAAATTTAGGTAATATCCTGATGCCTCCACAATTTAATATCAGACCCTCTATGGGTGAAGAAAACTATTTTCCTAACTGTTCCTAATAAACTCACAAGGAAAAATTTCAAAACCATCTATATCCCATACGAGAATGTTTAGAGTCTTTCATGGTTGCAAGAAAATATTTGTGACCTCTTGATGACCATTGAGTGCCTCACATGATTAGTATTAATAGTGTAGTAACAGTGCATTCCACTCTCTTTTCCCAATTCATATATATCCTTGAACTGAAAGATCCATGGATACTCCAAAAACCCTCCTTAGGTCATTGTCTATGTTTACAATGTTTAAACAAAGTATTCAAACTAAAAAACTAAATGATGCATGTCTTTGATAAGAAGTCTAATTGTGACGCATGTTCAGTGTAATTAGCATGTGGAAGGGTACGAATCACATGAATTCAATCCACCTTCTTAATGAAAAAATATCTCTTATCCTAAAACTATTCCAGGATTTTCACTCAGGAAAAATATTGCTCATGGGCATGATAAATAACTACAACTACTACTAAACTAACCCGTGAATCATCATAAAAGGCATGAAAACCTAGAGTTCCTTTTGATAAAAAAATTATTTGACTGAAAAATAAACCATTATCATCAAATCCGAGATAAAATATTATTAAATGTAACCCTCATACATCCTTATACCCACATAATAATGATCTTATAGTTTCCTCCTCCACAATCATTAGCATTAAATTCTAATAAACAAATATCTTCTAGCACATCATCTTAATCATTTTTAGCATGAACATTATAATTACATCAACCCTAACAATACTTGGAAAATATAAATTTATATTTAGTACCTTAACCTATAATATGTAATAATAAATAATAATTAAAAATTTAAATTTTATCCTAGTTTTCTACATAACAAAAATTCAAACATAGTATTAGAAATCATGATTCATCATCCTAACACTCGTATCTACACCAAAAGTGGCATCAAATTGGTATGTCTAGTAAAAAAATATGTCCTTAAATTGAATATCATGGATGATTAAAAACATATTTAATATTTGGTATCCCTTTTTTATATCTGAAAATATTTCTAACATATATTTTTACAATACCAATACATTTTTTGTAAGTACTCTCTATCTCCAAACTCCTTCGTATTTCTATAACATTAGCACTGATTCCACTTTTTCCTAAACCACACTCTAATAGTACCCCTAATAGGTTCAAAATGTAGATTTAAATAATGAACCATTAGTATTAAATGCAATATCCTATTGGTTTTAATCTATCATTGAGGTTTCTATTATCAAATGGGTGGAATTTGGATTTTTTTAAAAGATTATGGAATATGAGATAATATTACACACCAACAGTCAACTCCATCAAAAAATATGAATGAAATTAAAATATATAAAAATATATTTATAAAAATAAATAACTAAAATAAAACAAATAAATCATAGGTAGATATCATGATTGATGTAACTCCTGAGATATCACTTCAATGTGGTAATAGAATGACAAATAATTAAAAATAACATATAGACTTGAAACAAATTATATACAAGTACTGTTATCATATATTAACACAAAGTATGATCCACGCTAGAACCTCTCAAGAAAATTATAATTTTTTCTTATTAAATTCCATAGAATAAAAAATTGATACAAACACATTATGAATGTTGGTAAACTATATTACATTAGCACTCTAGCTTTCTCACTATGTGATAGTCCCAATTTATAATTTATAAAAAAAAATAATATATAAATTAAGGTTCCATACATTATGTTCCCCATAATTGTGCCTCTCATATACCTTATATAATCATGTCCTTCGGTCGTCACTCCTACATATCATCTTTCCCTAACCTATTCAATCATACCATAACAACATTTTATTCCATAGACTCAATCATAACCTCACTCTCTCAATCCCACCTGTAACCATATTGATATCTAGAAGCCATTGTATCCCTTTAAACATGCATTGTAACTAATTATATCACATCCCAAGCATGTAAAAAAGTTGGAATATACATTCACTACAGCTGAATAAAATTATTTGTTATAAAAAAGTTAGTGGTCACACATAAATGTTTATTGAACTAGGTTTCATAAAAAATAACGTGATACCTTACCCTATACCATTAGTACTCACAACCTATTCGTGGATAATATATAATATAACTAATGGGAGATTACTAGATAGGAATCATCCAAACAAATATTCCCTTGCAAGAAAGGACGTTATGGAAGACACTATCCAAAAAAAATTGGTGTATATTTCTCTATTGAATCAAGAGTTCAATGATATTAAATCAATAAAATATTTGATATTATCATGCACAACTAGACATAGGAAAAACACCAATCCATATTCTCAAAGTATATTTATCATTTCCTAATACACCCATCCACCACCTCTAAATCTTATGAGACATGATCTCAAATATTCACATAGGAATCATGACCAACAACTTTAAACATATCATCATATAAATTAAAATATTATTATATATTGATTTGTTAATACAAAAGTTTGGTCGCTATTTAATCACATATCATCAACTCCAGTACAAACATTTTTTCTTTATAACCTGTTAAAATATTCAATCTAGCTAATTCAACATAATATAAAATCAAATAGGATTCAAATTAATTAATTATTTCTAGATTCATCACTCATGGTCATTGAGAATTCAATTTTACCATCATATTGTTTTTATTATGATAAAAACCTGTTATCATTACATTGTTCATTAACACCCCACCTCATGGGGTCATTACTAGCGAAATTTTTCAATTTATTTATTTCTTGGTATTCTAGGAAATGACCCAACATACAATAAAGACAATGTATTTGTAGTGAAGAAAACCATCTACAATAAAAACTTATGAATCAAAAAAAAACAAAAATATAGTCAAAAAAACCAATTGTATAACCAATGAAAAATAAATTATCTAATCATGTTTTAGAAACACATATCACATTCTTAATACCATTGCTGATAACCAATTCCCTCCTACCATCATCATCATTGACCCTTAATAAATCCTCAAGAAAACTATACCATTATCCATTAAAAATTTCAACCATACCATGTTAAGAAAATCATATAAAATCACTAAAATTATATAGAATATATATGTTTAAAAAATTATTTTCATAACACAAATTCTTAGTGAATGTATGGTCATTATTACATTTTATATTAGACTTTTCCAAATACGGATGATCTAATTCAATCCAAATCATTTACATCTCAATACATATTATTTCCCATTAAAATCATGAATTATTATACTTATTACACATCAATTGTTAATAAAATTTCTTTATATAAATAGTAGTAAATTTATAGGTAAGTAAATATAGAAACATAATTAAAGAGACAGTTTTAGTTATATTAGTTTTAAAAAATAACATAAAATAAATTATAATACATCATCCATTATTCAATTCAATATTCAAGAAATTTATTTTTAATTAATATAAAGATATTTCATCTATATTTTAAACTAACAAAAATATAAAATGGTAGAATCACAAAATAAGTTAAATATAATGAAAAATAACACAACTATATCCATTGATAAATGTTTAATTTCATTTAAATAATTTCAAAAATATAAAGGAAAAAGTGTCTATTATAGGTTATAATACCATCAAGATTCCTATATTTATTACACACATAATATTTTATTCATTATTGTTGTCTCCAAAATTATTGGAGTAGTTTATGGATGATACATTTATGAGTTAATGTAAATAAAAATTTATGGTATCATATCCCATAACTAGGAGGTATCTTTATAACATGTTGTACACATCTAAGGAAGCATGATAGATGAAAATTTCATAAGAAAATATGGAATTGATATTGAAGTAAATATAGGGGATCTAGTGATGAAAATAGTGATGGTGTATTTTACATTCATTAGTAAATAAATTAAACATAAAAGGTGATATAACTATCATATTTACAATTGGTAGATAGTGTATTACCAAAGAAATCACCAAAATTTGTCCTTATCTCAAATTTTAATTGAGATTAAAATTTATTTTGATTTATATTCTTTATTTTATTCCCCCAAATAACCCATATAAACATACTAAAATTTATAATAATTAATGATTATACCAATATAATTGGAATGTGATATTAAATCCATTATTTTTTAGGTTTTACCTATTTTTTTTGTATACAAAAGTTGTAGAATTAAATGATGATAAAAATATAGTTTCGATATTAATTGTGTTACCATTAAAAAAATGGATTTGATATAAGAATTTATTTCAACATATCGTTACACATCTTATATGACCATTTCATTGGTCATTATCAACCATTATGTGAACTATAAACCGTTGTGGCATGTTATATAGAAAATATTGTATTCCCATAATAGGATGATATATTCACATTAATTCCTAGAGGTTACCCATTTTTAATGTCAACATATCTAGTATGTGATCTAAATAAATTTTTTTACCATTGGATGTGTTTTATGATACAATTAAATAAATAGGAGTATACGCTGATGTGATGAAAAAAAACCATTATGTGAGATTCTTTTTAACACAATAAGAGAAATGAAATACCCTTTTCAGAAAACATGGCTTGAGGATTTATAATTACATGATGTAGTAATCTACCATCATTAATTCCAATTGAAAATGATGCATCCAATGTTAATACCTTATGTGTAAAACAAAATATTGGCCTTATCATTATGAAAGGATGAAAAATAATTATAACCTATATGTAATGGATTTTACCATTGCACGGGGTGGGGATAAAATTAAAGGTAAATAATAATTAATAAGAAAAAAACAACTATAAATTATCTTATTTTTCTTCTGAACCATAATTTACATCCGTCTATGAATATTTAATACCCAAAAAAATCTTTGAAGGGGGGTCTATATATCTTGGTCCTTACATATTGGAAAAAAAATTCAATCTTAAAATCATAATTCTAGTTACATTCTTCAATCAACCCAATTAGATTTATTTTAAATATATTATTCAATTCAATGTTAAATATTATTCTTCTCCCACATTTTTCAAATAGTCACATGTTATTAAATATATGGTAATCTTATACTCATACCATTTATTAATTGATGAAACATACATCGTCTACCCATTGTACTCTCTCATTTAAAAGAGATATCAATTTATAGAAATTGAAATTTATATTCTATTTATAAGGATGGTATGACATTTCACTTAGTGATGATCCATAAATTAGTCAATTCTATTATTATTCTAGTAAATATTGTAGAAAAAATAAGATTCTCTAATCCAAAAAAATATCTTTGTTATCATTTATGTTTTTGACACCAAAAATGAAATATAAAACACAAAACAAAATTTTATGTAATATTGAAATATATATATTTGGTGGTTTTCATCTCTTTTTCATTTATATAATTATAATTTATCCATATTCATCACTAAGGAATACGTAAAATTTATGTGTTTTTATAGAAAACATGATGATTATTGATCTAATGTACATTCTAAAAGATATATTTTTGAATATTATAAAACATTATAAACAAACATTTTTTATTCTCTCTCCATTAATATGTATATATAATATTAATTTTAATTTAAATAATTAATATGAAAATGTATATATTGTTTTAGGGTGGTTTCTAAATTTTATCCTAGATAGATATATTTGGACTAATTAATTTTTTAATCTTATGAACTCCTATAATAGTTTCAATAGGATTAGGCTGACACTTCATGCTATAATATCATTGATTTTCTATATATGAACACCATTGGGTATCATGGATTTGTTTTCTTTTGACGGATTATTCTTTATTGTAACATATATTATTACTTCTAGACAAAAATAATATTCATTAACTTATTTATACACCAACCATCTATTCATTTACATATATTCTAGTTATATAGATAGGAACCTTTTATATACATTCTTATCCTTTGTCTTATGTAATGACATCATTTTAGTTACAATGGTCACAATATCTGGAGTCACTAGTTCTTTCATTTTTTCATAAATATTTTATCTTGTATAAAAAACAATTCAATTAAATTTTTTCTTGTATGTATTAATAATATTCAACATTCATACATAATTTTATCAGCCTTTTGGATATCCTTTTTAGGAAAACGACATTTGTATTTATGTTTATTGTATTGAATTTCATAAACCAAACAAATAATTATATTTAATTAATGTATTATTTATTTATTCATATCAATCTCATTACATTCTATATAGAAAATTTGGCCCCATTATCAACGCACCATGCAGTTCTTTTCTAAATAGAGTGTATGAATGTATTCATTTTTTTATGAGATATCATTTTTGTGTATCTTCATGTCGATTATTGATAAAACACTATTCTTTCATTTCAAATAAAAAATAATGATATCGTCCTTTGTTAATAAAATATTAAAAAATTATTTCAATATATTTTAATCCTAATATTATTTTTACTTTATTTTTACATGTTATAACACAAAATTACTATTTTTACTATTTTTATTATAATTAATGATGTTCTAAACAAACTATAATTAAATATTGGAAAATGGATTCATCTTATTCATTGAATTAGATATGTGAATTATTTAATTATCCATTATTTACATTATAAAAATATTTAATTTAATCCGTATGTAATATTTATACATTGACATATTATAACAACAAGCAATGGGATAATGTAAAATAAATCAATCCTCACAAAAGAAGGACTTATATTCCATCATCATTTAATTTTAATATTTATATTACCAAAATCATAAGCATTGATTTTTTTAACCATGAACCTCGTTATTTAATGATCCCTTAATGATCCATACTTCTTGAACTAACTCATATATACCATTGATAAGGTGGTGGTTTTATCATCATTTTATTTATATATGTTTACCCTGAAATTGATTTTTATCATTTACCAATAATTAATATAATATTATTACAAATAATTATTAGATCAAAAGGGTATCCTTATTCTATGAAAATGTAGTATAATTCATAGTAGACATCTTTAATCTCATTATTCCTATAATGAGAAAAAAATTATGTAATTAATCTTATCAGCAGAATTTTTTGAAACATTCATTCTTAAAGAAAATTCAAATAGTATAATTTGGTACATTATATATATCTCATATTAATATCAACAACATGATTTTTCAAATAAATAGTATTATTATCATCAAACTTTTTTTATTATAACTTCAAAGTATCTTCTCAATTTTCATATTATATCATTTCCAACAGTATTTTCATCTTCTAAAAAATTCCCATAATCTATTATTTTCATTTTATTAATTAATCATTTAGGATATTTGGTATTCATAAATTTCAATATTGATTTTAAAATTCATTGATAACATCAATATGAACATTGAAAATCAAAAACATTTTGTAAATATTTCATTAAAATTATTCTTAATAAAGGGAAATTATTTCAATATATGGTCATATCGAATTTCCTTCTTCATTAACAAATATATTTAGCATGTTGAAGTTGTTATTTATTTTACCCAATGTCTCTTCTGTTGCAACAAATTCAAAATTTAGATATGAATTTTACTTTTGTATATTGATGATATTTGTAATAATATAATTGAAAAAATATATATAGACTATTTTTTTAATAGTACTTAACAGTATGATAAAAATTAGTACATGATTTATATTGCGGAGAAAAATTATTTTAATAAAATATGGTACCTAATACATTTGGATGATCATTAATAGTATATTTTCATTAAAAAAAATATTTTATTTAATTTAATTAGTGTTTTACCATTAATAATTTTTATTATTAAATTTTTATTTCTTTTATTTATATCTTTATTTAAAAATCATGTCCAAAACCACCGTCTCATATTGAACTATCCTGTGAACTTAATTTTCTATTACATAATATTTGAAAGTCACATAAAAAATTATATTTATATATGTATATGAAAAATTAAAGGGAACAAGAAATATAACAACTTATTAGGAAAAATAATTGGTGTAGTCACAATGTTGGGAGGGGTGTAATAGCATATACTAGTTTTATATATTTATTTAATGTTATGAATTTATTATTTTTATCAAAAAAAATTTACCATTTAACATTAATGGATATTATAAACTCCCAAGAACATTTTCACCACATGAAATACATAATGTATAATGATCAATAAAGGTGGTATTCTTTGCTGGTTCTCCCCAAAATATGGATTTCATCGTCCTTAGTACATTAAATATAATTTAGTACATATATTTAATGAAATGTTCCGAAATAAATTACAATTTGGTTATCCAAGAATTATAAAATATACGAGGAATGGTATGATATAAATTATAAATCATAACTACATGATTCTTCTAAATTGTACTTTATAAAAACCCTTTACTAGATTCATCCAACTGACTAGTTGAGTTTAGATTATATGGTAGCCTTTAATCATAAATGTTTGGCCTTCATAAGAACTGCAAAATATGATCATCCAACTTCTCTTCAATTATTCTTCGTTAACATTAAATTCATCTTCTTAAATATGAGGTCATCAAAATACAACTATAAAAATTATTTACATTGTATCTTCAACTTGTATATATTACTCCAAATAATCAGAATAATTAAAATTCGAATTTCTAGGTTCGGTAATGTTTAATTCTTCCATGACCCGCCAAATAAATAGAACATTAAAATTAGGATTTATCTCAATGTGTAATAAAAAACAATAACATAAAATTCCTCCAACATCATGTAACATAAAATAAATAGTTTTATTGGATATGGTATTTTGGCCTTATTCATTAAATTAATGAATAATATTGTATCATTATTATACAATTTGAAAGTTATTTTGATCAATATCACATCTCCTTATAGGACAAATATATTTTTAATATTATTCATCCATATAAATTAATATTATATCATTACTTATTTGGTGTGATGTGAGGTCATATTCAACATTTTTTGTATTGTAATTTATATTATCTTGATTTATCATAGTGGGTCAATATGTTATTTCTTATTTTACATGAATCCTATAGAAAAACATGACACCCCACATAAAAACACATGCACATGGATGATGATGGAGAATGGTGGACTTTCTTAATATAAATATCTACACATTTTCTATCTAGAATTGTTCCTAGGATATAGAATTCCTACATAGGATATTATTTTGGGATATTGATTTATTATTCGTATAGATTTAGGATATATCACAGTTGATGACCAATGGTGTCACAAGGCACTATATCCACACATATTCACTTCCATGCACCGCTATGTGCATGGATTACTATTCCCATTCTATATCATAACATCATTACCCCTTTAATCCTTCATATACTCTAAATAATTGTAAAATCAGTCAGGAAACAATTCTCAATGTGATTTATAATTTATGTAGTGGTTGTTTATCATATAAATGTTTTTTAAAAAACATTGAACATAAATTTAATTTTTTCAATTTTTTTCTAGCACTATAAAAAAATATTTCCCATGAGTTGCAAAAAAATGATCAAATAATCTACAAAATTACTCTAAACATATAATGAAATTTTTAGTCACATAAAAATAAAATTTTGTTATTTTTATTATCTCGATACACAAATATTTATTCTTAGTTAATCGCATAAAATCTCTTCCATAAACAAGCTTGATCATATTATTTTCATTTACAACTCTTAAGCTCTTGGAAAAAAATCTTATTCAAAACCTACAAGGAAATAATTTTAATTTATTCATTAAACATCAATCATTAATATACATTAATCCATTTGAAACAATCTTATCAATCATTATATATTTATCTTCTTATAAAATATCATCAACACATTAACTTTGAAGTAATTGTTCATCTATTGTATTAATCTCAATAGTCTTACTAGGGAAGAAAATAATTTCATGAATATATTTCATACTATGATTCTATACGTCCTTAATAGGTAACTTAGTTTTTATGGTTCACATTACCCAACAAAATTATATATTGATATTCCATCACATTATCACATTAACAAAAAAAATACATCAACCTCATCATGAAATTTAGTTTCATCAATTTATATTGGAAATGTTCTAATGATAATTATAAAAACAATTATGCCTTAATGGGAATACCCATGAGTAAATAATTGATAGAAATGAAAATTTTGTTATGTTAATTGTATATATATCCATTCTCAAGTGTAATTACTTCTATATATTCTATATTAAGGATACATTATAGATTTTAACATAAATTATTTCCTTATTTCATAATATATGGGTTTTTAATAGTCTTCTCACACAAATATACCATTTATATTGAGAATTAGTCTTAGTATGATATTTAATTTTTAAGCTCAAACTTAAATCTTTTTTTACATGTCCTCTAGAGTGCCGTGGTAATTCTTGGTTCTTGATTATTTTAAATTGATAGTGGAACTCCATGTAACCTTACATTAGTATTTATGTATATCATGGAATGTTAATTACGATATAAATACTCTTGAATGGTAATGAAAAGAATTAACATCATATGGCGTCCAACCACAATCCAATGGTGTTATAGACATTATGTGTATTTGGAAAACATATGATATAATGCATTTTTATATACTCAATTTTCGATATGGGTATGGGTAATGGTTTCATCATACATTTATAATTATGTTGTTCAATCAAAACATGACAGAAAGCTAATCAATATGATATATATTACACATTATTCCTTATAAAATTATCCCATTAAACATTCCCCTTAATGTCAATATATATCATTTCACTTCCCTAATTGATAGTGAATGATGTGATTTATGCATCATCAGAAATATCCTTTTATAATTATTCTTTTAAAATGATATATATTTTTTAAAATTTACATAATTCTATCAATTTTAATGAAGAAATCACAAATATTTCAAGATATTTTCTATTACTACATGTCCCTATTGTTCCCCAACATGGTCATCCTTGTGATAATTGTTGCGCAGCAATATGGCTAAGATGGTATTTCCCCCATAAGTTGTTTATTTTTTGGTCCATAATTTGTAGATCTACAAGAATTTTCTATCATTAAATCCCTATTATGGTAAGGTTTTTATTATCCATAATTATATTATTATTATCCACCTTTCTCACCTTCTTAATGTGGCATGGTATTGACTAGTCATAGCCTTTCATTAAAACCAACCATCTCCCTTGGAGAATGCTCAACTCTATCTATATTAATATAAAATTTATGATCATTTGATCATTATATATCATGCATTTTACCAAATATATAATGATTCAAATGATCTATGATAATATTACCACCACATGCTCTAAATCGTGTACTATTCATATTTTATCCTTGGATTTAATTAAAAAATTCATAAGCTATCATCTTTCCAAATTACATAAAAGGATGACCCATTACATTATATTGTGGATATTTATATTAACATACCGATATCCACTACCATGAAATACGATTATATTATCATTATTTAACATTATCATAAGCTCAATTAATCCATTATCACATTTATTCGTCTATGGTAACATCACACCAAATATATTTATCTTTATTTGATGATTTGAAATTCATCCTAATCCAAAAATGTTATCTAGTTAATCAAATAAATAAATGGGTTTTTTTAGTAGTTGGTCTGATACATCACTAAATCATCAATATATATATATCCGCATTGGAAATTAAATATACCTTCAATGATACAATATGAAACAAGTATTTCCACATGTTTAATTTTGAATAAATATCTCTTTATGTACGGTCAAAAATAGAATCTACAAAATAATTTAATAAACTAAATTTTTGTTGGAATGTATGATTTTTTCAACTACAAATACAACTTAAAATTTATTTAGGTAATCTCTAGAGATTATAATAGTCAAATCCATAATAATAACATGGAATATTATGTTTAATAGAAATATATAAAAATTCACATTTTTTATGTCTTGTTAAAATTGGTGTCATTGTTATACCCCCTCATATCACTATTAATTGGTTATAAATATTTTGGAATTATATATTTTATATGCTTTAAACCCGTAATGGTTTATCAAAAATGTATTCAATACAATTTAGTGGAAACATATTCCACATTTTGATTACGTAACAATTAGTATAATCACTAAAGAAACTCATTTTTGTATCCTTATTCTTATCAAAAAGGACTGATGCGCTCCATAGTGAAGCACATTGGCATAATAATTTATATTACATATTCGATTATAGTTTTTACTATAATTCTTCTAATAATAAATTTCTTATACAAAAATTAGTGTTCTATATATTTATATAATTAATTATGACTCAAATTTTAAAATTAAATTCATTCATTGTTGGAATAAAGGAAACTCATAATAAAATACACATTTCTATTCAACATAATTGTAATATCATAAATATTGTGTACCCCACATCTATTTTTGTAAAAAAACACTTGATATTTCATATTAAGAACTGTATAATGGAATTAATTTTAATATGGACATAAAAGATTGTATTACCATTAAAACAATAATTATTATTATTTTATTTGAATCATGATTACAATATATCAAAAATTTATATGAGGTCTACAGTGAATGAGGATCTCTATTACCAAATTCAATTGAAAATCATTTAAAAATAGGATAATAATATTTTTTGGAAACAAATTCTCATTGACGTCAATCAAATGAGTGTTATAAACAAGATATTCAATCATAAATAAACTATATAATTTTATAGATAAATATATATATATATATAAATTGGTGGTGATTTAATCTATAATTTTATTGTGTGAGGATATTTTATACTACCATGGGTTGAAGTGTTGTATGACCATATGTAAGTGTTTCTATACAATTATGGTTTCTGACTAGAAACAAGATACAAATAATTGAAATGGTAACACAGTACACTAGAAATAGATTGAGAAAATAGTGTAAAATAAAAAAACCTATATCAAACATCAGATAACAAATGAACAAATAAATACCATTATATAAACAATTTACCATATAAATTCAGATAATCATACATCACACTGACATCCTAATATATTAACCATTTATAAACAAAAAAAATAAAAAATTCATAATAGGCCCCACTAACATCATGGTGCCAGGAGAAACATGTCATTAATACCCCTAATTATTATCCATTTGAATCCACTAGATAATATGTATTCTAAAATATTGTAAATTCATAATATTATCATGTTAAAATGGGTTTTAGTTCTAGCAATTAAAAATATGTTTTATAAGGGTATAAATATATTACACTAGTATAATCTATCAAATATTTTTATGGAGGTGGAAGATAAATATTTTATGAAATATAGATTTACATTTTTCTACTAACCCTATACCCACGACGCTATGAAAATTTGGTCAGCTTCTGCTGAAAAGGACACAAAATGTGGAACGATACCTAATTTAAAACCATGTTGGATTCTGGTCATCTATTAATTCTAAAAAACCTCTATCAAGGTGTATAATTTATGTTTCATGGTATTTAATCTACTAAATTCAGACCACTTCATGATGGAATATGGTAAGGTCACACATCCACCTCTAAGACACTGTATATCATTCAAGGGAGTAATGCCAATAAATATTCACTCATGGTGATCCCATTCATATCAGGAACACTATATTATCTCCAAATTTATGATCCACCATCCATGTCTCATGTTTAATAAAATCATTTTTTTCTTTTGACTCAGGGAGGTTTCACAACATATTTACCACCCACTAAACCAGGTTTCCATAATAACCTCACCACTCCACTTAACTAAGGTAGATTTATATAGCACTAGTTGATATAACTCTCTAAATTATGATGGTCCCTCTCAATATCCTCTCAGATAGTGATTTTAAAATTACTCTATGTCTATATATTATACCTCACGTAAGGTATGTAATACATAAAAAATTAAGATGACATTTTAGTCAGGGTGATTTTGTGAGAGCCTTATAACCCATTTTGGGTCTAGTCCACAAGACCATTCATCAGCCAAGATGTGTATTTATACTACTAAAATAAATGTATATATGTTATAGAACCTATATCATATGTTCATATCCCTCCACACATACCATAAACATATCCCCATACATTAAACATGACTCATCATAAAAGAAAAACTTGTCGATCATTAGAGCTTTATCGTCTCACTCATCATGAAATTCAGTAAGGTCCCCCAAACATATCATTGTTTCTAATTATTATCATGTAACAATATCATAAACCAGTTGCGGTTTTCTAAACCATTAATCTCTATCTAAATAAAACCAGAGTAGGATGTCCCACATCATCATCCAATTTATAGATAGTTTCCGTCACTCGTGTCAAATCTCACACATCACTCAACAGATATCTAAAACCATAAATAAGTGGAAATGAATGGCAATAATTAAACATAAAATCTTCATGTAATCACCCCACTGAATGTTCTCACACGAACTCAATCCACCCTTAGGATTCATTATTCACTAGGTGTGACATGTATGGTCATCCAACTATATACCACTAAGAATAATCACCTCATGCCTTCTATGTAGCACTATAAAACAATGAAATGCTACTAAAAACTCATATAATTTCCCCAATCCATTCTGAAATTTCTCACTAACTCAATAAACACCTCCTCTCCATGGAAACATATTCCTTGGGATAACACTAAAGACTCAAGGTGCTTTATATCACATATTCAAAATCAATAAGGATTAATGATATCCATTCTCTATACATAAGAAGCTATAGATCCCTATCTATCATTTATGATATCCTATAATATGAATTTGTGAATAAAATGATTAATAAATGGAACAACATTTGGTATTATTAGGACCACATATATATATGTTGGAGTCATCCATGTTGCAATTATACACAACACCTCAACTTAGATAAGCCATACATCATCTAAGAATAGATCTTAAGACAAACTCATATCTGCAGAAATAATTCATTTGTAATCAAGTATTGGATCAAATAATTAATTGATAAAACAAAGACAATGATACATAAGAACCAAAATACTAATCATGGTTCGCTACCACTTAGAATTAGTAACCAACAATGCATGCTAAGACTTACATAATTTCCACTCACAAAAGCATATGAAATATCTAGAATCCATTCCTGAATCAACCATGTTCTAATATAATTGTAATATAAATTATATCCCAAATCACCTAAATCTATGTATCCTGAAATAAAACAAAAATAGAAAAAATAATAGAGATATTCTTATGTATAATTTAAATGTAATTCTAGAAATAACCACACATCAAATTGAAATCACAATAGATAGGGGTGGAGGGGATATGATAGCCAAATATCCCTCCCAAAATCATATACAATAAATATATAAGGAGTTACTACACAAAAATGATTGGAAAACATATATTTTAAAAAAATTCTCATCGTCAATTGTGAAATGATCATAATGTCCTTGTTCCATAATCTCTATTACCTAGTAATTTCATCGTGGATCCCTACAAGTCATTATGTGGATACAATGAAGGGGGATTGGTTGTTTTCTTTTCTCAATTATGGAATATTCAACCTATGTCATAGTGTTAAGGGAACATGTATATATCCACTCCCAAACCTCTCACCATTCTCGTGTAACCTTTACAGACCATGAGTCGATGTACTTTTGTGAATATCCACTACGGATGCCCCTTCAATTAATAGTGGTGTGTCATCTACCTCTAGCCACTATGCCCATCGAAATATCAATCCATAAATGTGCGACATGTGGGTTATGACATGACCTAATATAGCTATTTAAATTCAGTAGTCGGTTCTCACAAACCCAACATGGTTTCTTTCCCAACACTTGAAACAAATACTATGAATCAATTCATATCCCATGAAAATCCATATAATGTACCAAAAAATGGATTCCATATCTAAATCCCAAATAATTTTATAAAAAATTTTCTCTCTAGGAAAATGAAATATATTTCCAAATATTATAACCTAGAGATCCATGTTTCATTACAAACTCCCAACTATTATGCTTCTCATTCCAATGAATCATTAACAGGCCACTAACCATAACTCCAAAAACATATAAGAAATCAATTCACTTATATATCACCAATTTATATCATTTTATGCTAAAAATAATTCTATTATGTAACTCCTCACACTAAATCATAATATTTAGAATTTTTTGATCCAATATCTAAATCATTTCAAACACCAACATTATTCTCCAACAAACAAAGTTATCCATAAACACCAGGATGTATCAAAATAATTCATCCCCCGAGAATATGTTGTTCCAGCTATAACAGTATTCTCAAAATAGTATTTTATATTCCATGGTTCTCCTAAATAGAGTATTATCTAATAAAAAAATCCTATAGTATAATGAAACAGTCGTTGTAGTTTTCAAAACATTGCATCTAACTCGTTAAGAAAAAACATGTTATCTTTCTTACTCGATCATACCCATTGGCAAAGAACCACACTCACTCATAATTTCTTAACATTCAAATGTATATTTTAATTAATAATAAACAAATACTAATGTAAAAAAGATGAAATTTTTTCTTATTCAATCGATAAATAACTAACCATTTTCCCCAGACATCATGATCACTCAATGTCCACTCTTAGATCATATTTCCCTAATTTTATTGTTTTAAAATAAACCTAAATATTCATGGAAAATAATTCATAAATTCCAAAAATATAAAAACTCTAAATGAATTAATAAACATAACGAATATCCTTTTTAAGAACTTAATCCTTTAATATTGCTTGAAATTTAAATTTCTCTTATGATACTAAATGAATCCCATCCATAAATAGTTGTTACCCTCTAACATCCAATTCTGAAATCCCCATAATATTGCATCCTATACACTGCTCCTCATGCACCCAACCAAAGTGGTCTAAACACCACACTTATTCCACTTCACTCAATCCATGATCACCCATCCTGTGAATCCATATCCATCGTATCATTGAATCCTAATCCAATTAAAATTTCACATTTTTTATAGAGGGATAACACTTATCTAATAAAATATCACAAGTAACTATGCACCTGAGTGTCTCTACATTTTACATTCACCTTATAACATCTCATATTAACTTAGATATATTTAAACACTTAACTCGCATGTAAAATTCCCTTTAATAACTATATAAACCAAATGATTACCATGTAAACAAATCTCATATTATCTATCATACACCATGAAAATTTATAAAATCCATACCAATTGTCATTTTCATATCCCTTGGAATTGTGGACCTTTAATGAACTCTCGAATAACTTCTACCCCATGATTTACCTTGATTAAAAACCAACCCAATGGGTTTGTTATCCTAAAAAACTCAATAGTAATACCAATCCAATGCTCCAATAAGTTTCATTACATTAAAAATGGTTCTCAAACACAATAAATATTGTATTCCCATATTACATGGAAGTATAATCTAAATTACAAGATGAATATCACTCATTCGATGATTATCAGAAATTTTGTTGAACATATGATCATTATTCTGAAACTCAATGAATATAACGCCACCCCCACCAATCCATCAAAGAACATCATGAAATAATAGGAATCAACACAAAAATAATTCATCCCTTTAGTCTAAACACAATCCCAGGACCATTGTGAGGGATTCACATATCAAATACCAAAGAATATCGAAATCAATTAATTTTATCCCCATAGTGTATCCATGGAAGAAACCAATATATATATATATATAAAGTTACACAATGAAACAAAATTGAAAAACTCTATATTGGTCATTGTGGAAAATAGAGGTTACCATGCTCATATCCTAAATGAAACATAAGTTCATCCTCTGATCACCAAATAAGAATATAATATATACACTAAACCTCTAAGGATCCATACAAATGTATGGTATGATGAGACTATATTGCAGTCAATGATGAAAATATATCACTAGAATCTACAGGATATATTATTAAAAATAAAATAAATTATTATTTCTATGTGTAATAAAAAAACATGTTATATGTAAACCATTCACATATGATATTATTGTAACATTAAATATCATATCCCCTCATTATAAAACAATCACATGAATAAATTTTATTATATTGACAATCTTACTTTCCAAATATGATTTAATAGAGCATGGATATGGATAATGGTAAAGGATATAAAAAATAAACCAAATCCACAAGGAATGAATCCTATTCAATAATCATCTTAATATCAAACTATCATAACCATCAATCATTTAACGGAGGTACCAATGAACTCATATTGTGAAATTTCTTTATGATGAAATAGTTCATGATTCATTAAAAACCCAAATACGCTACAATACAACTTGATTACAATCCCCCAAAATATTTGAATAGAATCAACACTCTAATTTCACCTTGTTACATCACAATATAGATGATACTTGATATCTCTCAAAATTATAGAGCTAGAGTACCTCAAAAGAGCCTTATTAGACAATGGAAACACCAAACAGTCAATGAGGGATTACTTCTTTCAATGGGGAGTTTTTTCCCCAAAATCAGTAAAAGAATATATAATAGAAAATAAAAAAATGATATCATAAGCATCAAATAATACATAATAAAATAAAACCGACAATATAAAAAAGGGTTCATAAATAATATTATATTGATTCAAAACACATTTCTCTCCCCGAATCGATCACGTATAGAAAATAATCCAATGATATATATAATAATAATTTCCTATAACCATCCCTGGTCATTAACAACCACATCTACAATACTATTTTAGCTACCCATCCTAGTCTAATGAACATCATGTGATATGACCATTAATATAGAAATAACCTCTACATGTTAACATGTATTCCGATGTAGTTTTTGGGAAATATAACTCTTTAGTATTTCACTAATTTCCACTCCTATAATCCATAATATATTTGTTTATATAAAGAAACTAATCATGTTAAAAATTTATAATGGATTTCATGTTTTAATTAGGCTATTATAACTCTATAATGTTTTGGTTAATATGTAAAAACTTGTATGACCTAATTCCCACCCATACTTATTTGAAATAATAATATATTCCATCATTTCCCTAAGGTAGAAAACCTATATTATATTCTATAACCAATGACTCGGTATAAAACATCTACAAAATTTTTATTACTACCACAAGGTTCTAGGTATCTTCCCACAACTTCAATATACACTAATCCTCACACTCACGGAGTTAATTATTCTAAATTCTCACTCATATTGATATTTTACATATCTATAATATTAACATATATTGTAATATAGGATCCACCACCAATGTATCTTATCATATCACAACATGACCAATCTCTGTCAATCAAGGAGGTCGCGAATCACATCCACAACACATTGACATTGAATGAGGCCATTACATAAAAAATCTCCTCAACTTGGGTGGATTTCACATTAACATATAAAAATAACCTTCTAAATAATATTAGTCACTACAAATACACACTTATTTACATATATGGAAAACTAGTTCAACCATCACCCTACCACTCAGTATATGCATGAACACTATACATAACCTATATCACATATAGTTTATGGAGTTTCTTGACCTAAGGACTAATCATCACCCATGATTCATCTATCACCTATCACAACCCATGTATTGAAAGGAAATAATAGAATATCACAAGCCGACACATTAACACATGGAAATAGTAAGTCAATCTCATCCCAACACCATGAAAGAAAAACTACAAATCAAAACATGATATGTCGATATTCTCAGCATTCTCATCTTTCATGTTAGTTAATATACAAGTGTTCTGATGACGCATACTTGTATCCATTCATTGGATATTGAACTTATCCAAAACCCTATTTTTTCACAACCCTTGGAATCCACATAACCCAACCCTTAGGAGGCCAGTCAACATATTTTAAAAATTTTAATATAGTGACATTCACTCATTTCCTATATTAAAATACTCTAATAAGTACGTAGAAAACCACCACCCAAGGATTCCCCTTCCCAACAGTCCTCATATAGTGCAATTTTGTTCCCTCTCATGGCACTGGCCAATCCCCAATCCACACTTAGGATGATGTCACTCAATAGTCAAGAGGTATATAGCCATATCGCACACCACCATAAGAAATAATACCCACTTTAAATCAAAGAAATATATAGGAAACTAATATAGACGTCCCAAAAATCAACATATATCTTGATACATACTCGGTGTCTCTTGGAATTAAATTTGATCCTTTACCCCTTATGGATATATTCCTTAAGAGTTCCAAAAATGGTTAAGTTTTTTAAAATGAATTTTTAAGAAAATGATTATTTAAAAAATACTTTGTTTATATATTTTAAAACTAATTCATAAAGGTGGTTTCATCCTTTCCACCTTTGGGTTTTTCTCCAATGATGAAAAAATGATTCCACCTTTTCCAAATGATTTTAAAAAATCAATTAAAAATTTATCAATATCTATATATATATATGTTGTGTTTATTTTATTTCCTATAAAATGATATCCATTAATATTTTGAAATTGAATATGTATTTTTAAGAAATAATTTTTGTGATAATTAAATTATTTTTTACTCATTATATTTATGATTTTTATATTTTTAATTATGTTTTATATGATGAGTCATTTTGAAAATTAACATTTATAATATATTTAAATATTATAATTTATTTTATTTCAAAGGAACCTAAATGAAAAATATTATTGTTTCAAGTTGGAGGATCTGAATGTCTATATATAAAAATGTAGAAATAAAATCTAAATTAAATTTTTCACATTTACTAAATATATAAAAAATAATTAAAAATAAAAAACATTTCATAAAATATAATTAATGAAATGTAATTTTATTGGAACTGTATATTGTTTTCTAAACCATTATAATTTTAATAATAATTATTTTTATATGCATTTATTTTTCAATTCTTTATTATATGTTTAGTTTTGTCAATATTTTAAATATAGTTTTGATTTTAATTATAATATACTTTTTATGCCTTTATTTTTTATTGTGTGTAAATTATGTCTGTAATGACTAATAATTGTGTTATGTAAATTGAATTTTTTGTATTATAATTAGGAAATTATTTTTATTTTCAAAAAATTATTACATTTTTAGGATTTTACTTGTGTTTTATTATGATTGTTTTTATACTTTATTTATTATAATATATTAATGTTACCTAATTCGTATATAAATATTTTTCATTTGTTTCCTATAATTGGATTTGAACAAATATAAAATATAGAATGTAAATAAAATTTAAAATAAAAATTTAAAATGTGGATAAACATGTAAGGAATGATTGTGAGTGAAAATAATTACATAATGTTAATACACATACAATAATATAGAGGATATAGAATACATTATTGTTTCAAATCTTTTTTGGAAATATCACGCATATAAATAAATGAGTATAATCATTATGTATGATAATGTCTCATCACAAAATTTAGTGTGTGAATGGGATACCCCTATCAAGATTATCGTCCTCTATGCTATAGATGAATATGATCAGCTAGAGAAGGATCATTCATAGTAACTACAACCATTAATATCAGATTCTCTGGCTATGACCCTTTCAGAGGAGGAGTTAGCTGGATGCCATCATGTGAACATAATACTTCTCTGACTATGAATTTTGATAGACCTAGAATCATCTTCTTGTGGAACTATATAACTTGTGAGGGACCATGAACAAAAGGTGGAGGCATTGGAAACTATCCCTGATAGAATCTTAGATCTGTTGTACCCATAGAAAACTATTAAAATCCAAAAAACAGAAGTGGATCTCATGCCTCATAGTTCACATCCCCAATAGTATAAAGTTATATTGATAGTGTACTGACATCTTTCTATGAAATAGGTGGGTACTCACATGAAACATGACATATTGTACATAATTATCTCCAGTGCTCCTAAAAATTAGCAGATACTGATGAAGGTTCCTAACTAAGAAGCTCTACTACCTAATCGAGAAAATTGCCTCTCTAGGGTGGATGACCAAAGAATTTATCATGTCAGATATAATAAACAAGAACCATCTCTTATACAGCATCATGGTATGCTACCTAAAAAAATCCTCCTCATGATTGAATGTGAGTATAATATGTTGGAAATTGATTAAAAATAAATTAAAAAAGTGTACAACAAACAAAATAATAAAGCATTATTATCTTACCAGATCATGTATCCCACTACCATTTAGATTAAGACACATTATATACTTTAGTCTATACATTAGATTATACTCTAGCTTCTATTCTAGAGGTAATATCATAGTAATCATACCCATAATATGAAATGATGATTTTTTATACTAGAAGTCCAGATACTCTGCATGTCATCAGCTTCAGTCAGCATCGTGCCTCCCAATTAGCTACCCATAATGAAGAATTAATTACTGGATTGGTGGAAATGGAATGATATAAACAAATAAAAATAGTTGAATGACCCCATCAAGATGGTTCTACTAAAAAATATGAAAGTGGATTATAGACACTGCATACATATCATCATGAATACCTACAACACTATCTATGGGAATCTAGTCTAATAGAGCCCAATATGGAAACCAGGCAATATGAAAAGAAATGTGACATTTGATAAAAAAATTAATAAATTATGAAAAAAGTACTATGCTATTGATTAGTCAATGAAATATTGCACATTATAAGGTACCATCCTAGGTGCCACATACTAGAGATCAGATCTAGTTGGTTACGTAACCTATGTTTTGAAAATCTATATTTTATAGGCTAACAACTACTAGTGAGAGTCAATTGGATATAACTTGGGGAGACAATGACGAATTTTTCAAAAGAACATAGTCAAAATAAATAAGAATAAAAAATGATACAACCAACAACCATACAAAACTGGTTTCACATGGGGAACACAAAATGAGTTTAAAATCAAAACCAAATTTGTAGCTATGTCATACCATGTATATATCATGTATCAAGTTGGAAAACCCAAATTAAAATACACTAACACTCCCAAGTGGGTCCTGAAACAAATTTTGGTTCGCTTATCCGTGATCAATCCCAAATCATCCATCCATTAAACTGCTCTTTACCTTATCCTGCCATATATAATTGAGGTATATTCTAGTACTGGTTAGGAAGCCATAGTAGGGTGCGTGTGGAACTTAGTAGTCTAACACCAATAGAATCTAAAACAATATCGAATAAATAGAAAATAATGCAGTTTTATTAAGGCTAAACTACAATACATAAAGTAAATAGCAATAAAATTTCATTATTCATTAATTAACCACATAATTTTGTGGATTCTTGAAGAAACCTAACCCATCAATACATTATTTGAACCATGTTGGAGTCTGAACTATCCTCATGTGTTGTCACATATCATCTAGATAATCAAAATTCATTTCCACATGGTATTTTTTTTATAAATTTAACTTCAACTCATATAATGAATACTTTGAACCATATTCCAATGATAATCTCAGGGGATAAGAATTTCATGTCTAGCACCCGATGGATATTTAAAATATTATTCTCTATCCCAAACCTCCTTGATATTTGGATCATCATTCCCTATCCCGTATAATAATATTTCCATTCTTGTATTTGGGTCCAAAATGTCATGACTGGAACCTCATAGGTATTTGGAGAATCAATAAATGTCACATAACCCAGTTATCAATAAATCGCATTTATCATATATATCACTTTTAAAAAGAATAATCAAAATTAAATATCTAAAAAAAATTTCACATCATGCTATACAATTTCTATTATCAAATAAATAATTATTATTTACCTACATCACATGGAATAGTATGAAAAAATCACCATTAACATTTAATAAAAATTTACTGAAAACTATATAATTCATCATGGATATGCCAAAACTCACATAATTCATATTTATCAATAAATTCAAAATTCAATTAATCAATAAATTCAGAAATCAATGTAATTTTCCAATTACATAACCAAATTATTCCATCCATTTAATAATCATAAATCTTCCAATTTCAATTTCCCACAATTCATCATAATTCACTAACACATTAAAAATTATATTTAATCAATTTGAATTCGTATGAAATTTTCCATTTATTTAAATTGAAATTTCAAAATTGCATACATGTAATTAAATTAATACTAAGGTAATTTAGGTTTATACAACCTCTCTCAATATTATTTATGGATGCCCTTAAATTTAAATCCTCAAATTGATTTGGAACGTTATATTTCACAATGAAGAATGATATCCAGATCTAAAACCTAGATCCAATATATAAAGGAATATATCTATCAGAACCTCGATCTAGATCCATTACCCATGGATAAAATATATGTTCATAAAATTAGTGAATGATGTGAGATAATTATAAATCCAATTGGGATAAAATCTATGGCAAGGATAGGTGCATGTCATTCAAACATATCTTCAATTCACCAAGAATAGTTTCTAAAAGCCCTTGGAAACCATCTATGAGCATAAAAATGAGATAAAACCTACATGGATGAGTTGGGATGAATTATTTTGAAGGTTAGGGGTCCATAAATTTTTAAACTAAATTACATAGGATTAAATCATGCACCCATGATTTCATGGGTAGAGGCGCACAGATTGTCAAATCATGTTTCTGTATTATAGGGGATCACAGTTACTCTTAAGATGCAACAAATTTTCAAATATCATGTTCCAGCCATTGAATACCTCTCATTATATGGTTCCACATATTGCTGGGATACGGGACATGATTTGGGGAAACCATGTGCCAACCATACACTTCCCAAAACCCCTCCAAAAAGCAACAAAATTTAACCCAATGAACATGACACATGACTCATAAAAAGTATAACAAAAACATGGAATTAGAGTACCCATAATATATTTCAATACATCACCATATAAGGATAGGATCATATATATATATATACACATTGGTGGGTAGTAGACTTCCCATCATGCAATGATATCCAACCAAGATATTCCTTAACATCCAAAAAAGTGGTGTTTCTGACTCCACGTATAATGTACAACATCTAAAATGATAAAAAATTTATATTTAATATGCCCTAGTTGGATCAAAAAACAATAAATATGAGTGATTATACCATTATCCAAGTGAATCATCAAGCATCACATCTTTATAATTCTCCTCACTAGAAAAAGTAGCGGAGAGGTGAGGGATGCTCTCCTACACCCACATATGAATAAAGATGAAATTCCCTTGAGATCTTTGTGATCTGATCTTCCTTCCATGGATAATACTATCTAATTGTATTAAAAGTACACATATCCCCTATTAAATCTCCTTTCTAGGTAAAAATCATCTAGTATACCCTGATAAATCATCTTTACATAAATAATTGAGTAATAATTTCATTGTTTCCCTCCAATGAATTACATGAAATATGCACGATCGTAATGCATGATATCCTCTTCATCATTGTCCACGGGTAAACATGAAAAGTGAATCCCTTATTAGCTCAAAGTTATCGACCCAAAATCTATAGAATCACCATATTCCCTAACGTAGAGTCCTATAAATCATTTTATAATAGTAGGCTAGTCTCTATGGGTGGCCCGTATAACAACACCCCTTAGAGAGGTAGACCATGCAGAACTAACACAACCTCAAGGGTGATGGCCAAATATCTCTATCTCAAGAACGTAGAATTTTATGTCTTGGGACACCATATCATTTTGATAGTAGTAAAGAGGAGATTAATAATGAATTTAAAATAAGATACATCAATTCCATACAATAAAACACGTCATAGGTATGATATAATGTCATCAAGAGGTGGAATGTAATGATAATTTTGTTCTATATGCATCGTGATATGTCAAAGCGCATGGCCTGAAAGAAAATCATGTCACATATAACTATACTACACAGTGAGTAGCATAGTATCCTCTATATATATGTCTAGAAATGAAATATTCTTATGTGTAAAATGAAAATATAATGTTATGGTTAGAAGAATGCTATGTCTAATAGAATATATGGAATGTCATGTCTATTATAACTGTTTTATGATGTTTTTCTTACCAAAAGAATAGGGAATGACTTTAGGTTTCTGAAATAATATTTATAATGTCATTTTAGATAAGATTTTTCCTTTAAAAGGGTTTTTTATAATATATTATTTTACATATGTATATGTATAAACTTTTTCCTTCATCATTAAAATTTTATTAGAATGTATATTATACAATGTTTGGTAAAGTGAGGTAAAAATAAGATAAAAAATCAAATAAATTTTTTTATCCCTCATAAAATAACAATTGTGATTTTATAATGTCAAATTTATAATAACTAACCCATTAAATAACATATGTATTATATACAAATAAAATAAATAACTTGAAATATTTCAATAGAATAATGATTAGATGAGATGAGTATGTCTCAAGAAGTAATTTAAAATCTACCTTATTTTTAATTTGTATATTAACAATGTATTCTATTGGGAGTTACATAACTTTTTAATTTTTGAAATCATTAGATCTTCTAATGGAATATTCATCATAAGGGGAGGCATTTCATCAGAATGCAAAAATCATCTGAAAAATCAATATTTATGTACATCCCTTAAGAAGAAGTTATTAAACTACAACTTGAAAATAAAATGGATTTTACATATATTATTAAGTCATACTTATAACATCTAATCTCTGGTCCTTTGAAAAAAATAAACTTATTTATTGTCTGTTGTAAGAATTCATGTTTTATTTAATGGGTTTCTTCTAGTCTATTTTACAATATAGGATAATAATTTTCATTTTCTCGTGGAGAAATAAATTGATTTTATGTTTTCATTTATTTATACCTTACTTTTCAAAGTATTTAGAAACATATTTTATACTTAACATTTAAATTAATTTTTTTAATTGAAATAATGTAAAATTTTTAATGTTTAAATTGTGTGTGATTTATATAAATGGTTGTATAATTTATAAATTATTAATTAATTTATAGTAAAAGTATTCATTAATTTCACAAAATTATTAACAATGAAGTATTTTATATTCAAACCATGTAATTTATAATATGAAAAGTTCATGTTGGAGTAAATAAATCATTGTGGCTCAGAGCATGAACTTGATCCAGCATTGATATTGAATTATTTTATTTTTTGACTTTCTCGATGACATATGATATATCTCTAATGATTTCATTTTTCTTGGGTCTACTCTATCTCAATATAAATCTTATTGAACATATTTATCCCTTATTATTGTATCCTTTTGATATCAGGTATCAACAACAATTTGTCTTATAGATTTGGGAGACGTTGATACTCCCCAATAATCATCCATGCAGTAGTATAGCATTTAGAAATATTGTCCATTTGTTAAATTGGATCAACATATGATTACCATTATGTGTTCAAAGAGACAGTTGATGTTATGGGATGTGAGAATGAAAATCATAATGCCTATAAGTTTCCATATTGAAATTTCCTCAATTCTATTAATATCACCAAGACACAATTGTGATTACATGTGATTGTTTCTAGACACTGTTTCACTTTAAATAAACAGTATTTTCAGTGGTAAAGGAACATTTGATAGGAAAAATATTCTATAATTTTTTATTCAATTTCACATAGAAATTTTCATCCATACCTTTAACCTTGTGGAATCACATCCATATTATATTTTTCTATATCAATGAAGTTCTGGACACAATGAAAAAATATCTCATAAACATGGCCCTTTATAGGCAAACTTTTAGGCCCCTTGAAATTCCATTTATGAACACCAATATTTTTGTGGTAATGTATATATACCTTTTCACGACATCATATTTTAATGTCCATTTTTATTTTAGAATCCAAATCATATAATCATAAAATCCATTATTATCCTTCTCGATTTCATTGAAATATTGTTCAAACATTCATTAAAACAGATTATATACTACATTGAAGTTTTCATATAGAGGTCAAAGACTATTACACATAATATTATAATATTTAAAGAAAAAAATGCAATCAAATAAAAACCAAGGATCATAAAGTCCAGTTTCATTAGAATATTAGATAAATAAAACTGAAAACATAGAAATAGAAGAAAACATATTTATATTAATCATCAATAATTATCTCCAAACCTATTTTGAGATATTACATATTTTTTGTATAACATATGGAAAATATAGACAAAAGAAATGAGCTATAATGCCTATTAAGGGAATAAACAATGAAATAAAGTATATCATATTGGATATAAGGCATAACATGATGACATAAAAAGTCATGGAACATAAATAAACATATGGAATCATAACATATATAACACGAGATCATGTAATCATTGTATAATTGGATTTTGGTAGAAACATATGAAATGAAATAATCATGAGTCAAGGCTAACTTCCAAGACTACATGAAATGAGGAAGAAAGTCCCAAAAAGAAATCATTTTTACTCCATATCCCAACATGACATCTGATGAGAAAAAAGATAACCCAATGAAATGAAGAACTATCTGGGTTCCCCCATCAAAACATGTTCATGAATATGTGTGCCTCATGATGAATCATACATAAGTGATAAACATAAGGGTTACCCTAGGAATTAAATGGGTATCGTAGTCATGTCATAAGGCATAAACAATGAGAATATCATAATTATGTCCACAAAAGAATGGATTATAAAAAATTACATTGCCATTAAGAAAAGAAATTAGGAATAGATCATGTTAAATGATTTCTAATTATATTTAAAACATGTAAAAATATTGTTTAGTGTACATTATAAATTTTCTCCCTTAGTGCCGTTAAAGGAAAAACATAAAAGAGTCATTAACACAGACTAAAGAATACGTTTTTTATAAAACTATAAATGAAATAATGATGTTTTCATGATAAATAGTGTTATTTTCTAATAATACATAATCTTAAATTATATTATGGAGTGTACTTGATAATGGGTAAGAAATTGGGATTCTCCTTTTAATCAGGCATTCTTATTCAGAAGAACAGATATGTGATCCTTATAAAACATGTATTTCCACATCAAATTAAGAAAAAATGAGAAATTTTCATATTTTTGGAATAAAAACACTGAAAATAGTATGAGTAAATAAAAATAATTAAGAATTTAATTGGTTTAAAGAGATATAATATGTAACCTAAAGTAAAAAAATTGATCTTCGGAAAGATTCTCTTACCTTATATATGAATGTTTTTTGCAGTTGTACTTAATGTCCTAGATTTACAAATTAAGTAAAATAAATAATCAATTTGGAAACTATAATACATTTATTTGATTTATTATAATATTTATGTTAATTTATGGCAATTATATAGAGGTATAGATTTTAATTTTTTCATTACTGAAGTGTTTATTTTCTTGTTTTTCATTATTGATTCGGTAGTATATAAGTATGGAAGTTCAAGTAATATGATAATAATTATATAGAATGAAAATTATATATTATTAATGTATTGAAATATGTTTTAATGGTCTTCTATATATCATATTTTATATTTTATGAGGTTGATTCATGAGGTAAAATTATAATGAAAATAATTTAATTTAGGTTTGGCGGTTTTTACGATCATCACGATCTTATATCATTTTAGTTAATATCATTTGTATATACTGGTTTAAGTTCATTATATGACTTATAATTGGTATAATTAAATCTTATTTTACAAAAATTATGGTTTCATGACCATCATTGATGATAATTAAGGAAAATGAAAACGCATCATTCATGATGATGGTAAATCGACACATCAGAGATGCTGATTTCATTTTTAGAATAAATGTGAGGTTAGAAGATATTTGATGAAGGATATTATATTAGAAAAATAAAAGTACATTATATATAATATATTTTAGTTATTAATTTCCTTTGATAATGGGATATTAATAGTGTATAAGAAAAAAATAAATTGAAATTAAATTAAAAAAAATTGAAGAGTATTTTACCTCATGAATTTCTTCCCCTTGAGAACCTCAATGAGGCACTTGGGATAGCTATTTTAATACGACCATAAGATCCTAGACATGTGGAAGAGGCTTGGGAAGTGGATAGTGTATAATTTATATAGGCCACCTGATTTGTATGGTGTGTGGAAAAGAGGTTGTGGGAGTGATATTTATTGTGGGATGAGGGGGTATTTTTTATTATTATATTCATTATTTTATTATTTTGGATCAATAATAAAAATATTTTCAATTTAAATGACTAAATATATTAAATAATTAATTATATTTCTATATTATAATTATATCATCTGGCATACATCATCCATAACTTATAAATACATGTATTTTTCTTATATCGTAAATTATTATATTAACTATTCACAAAAAATGTCAACAATTTTTGAAAAATACAAAAATTCACCCTAACCATTTATTGATATTTTTAATTCAAAAATGGATTCCATTTTATGAAAATAATTTTATAAAAAGTAATAATTTAATTTTAATTTAAATAATATTTTCTTTGAAATGTACCGAATATAATATTAAAATTGATTTTATGAAACTATTAAAATTTAATTAAAGTATCACAAAATTATCTAATGATCATAAGAAAATAAAATATTAATTAATGAAACTATTTTATGAAAATAAATTTTATTCTAAAATATTAAATTAATTAATATGATTTCAAATAACATTTTCATTTCACAAAAATACCAATAATTAATTTTTTTAAAATCATTTATTTACTTATTACTTTATATAAATATATTTTTTCATTAATAAGAAACCTAAATTTTGTTTATACTTTCACGGGTTAGGTTACAATTTTTTTGGCCAAATTACTAATCCTAAAGGGAATAATACTATTCCAACAATCAAGTTACTATTTCATTTGTAATAGATCTATAGTTTCTTAAAATACCTCTTATTTGATTCATTCATCATTTATAATGTTTTTGTTGTGTTATCTAGATGATTTTATGTTATTTATACAATATAAAATAATTATAAGATGGGAATATCAATTGATAAAATTAAGGGCCATTACATTCTTATTATCCTATAAAATTTCATCCTCAAAATTTTATCTAACTTACCATGGTCGAAAGATGTGATGGTTATTTTATTTCAATTCTTCCTTAGGTTCCCAGGTCACCTCTTCGTACTTATTCTCATACCATAGTACCTTGACCCGAGGAGTAGTATTATTTTGTTTAACTTTATCTCTATGGTTCAAGATCATCACAGGCTTCTCCTTATGTGAGATTTTATTCTTTAGTTGTACCATCTCTAGATTTTGTACAAGTGAGGGATCTGGTATGTTCTTCCTCAATAGGGAAACATAGAATACATTTTGTAAATTATACTAGGTTGGTGAATGTTTTAATAGATAGGTCATATATCTTACAGAATCAATAATCATAAAGGGGCCAGTGTACCTCATACTCACCTTTACATTCTTACGAAATAACATTATCCTATTCCATTGAGATAGGAAGATCAATACCATGTCTCTAACATAGAACTCTAGATCCCATGGAAGAATTTTTTTCATAGAACATTTGTAAAAATTGTAACTCCTTGATATGATGATGAATGGTTTTCACATTTTCTACCATTTTATCAACCATTGTAGGTGGTAGAAGCTTATATTCATAGGCTTCATACCATCATGTCAATGCCCTACATTTGTTTCCATACGGGGATTCATATGGATCTATTCTGATTCTCGATTGGAAACTGTTGTTGTAATAGAATTTGACCAGAGGTAGATACTAATCCCATCCTCCATTAAGGTATATAGAACATTCTGTCAAGATGTCTTATATTGTTTGAATATTCTGCTCTTATTGGCTATTACTTTGAGGATGATTATTCATATTGAGGTTCATCTCAATGCTTATAGAATTTTAGAGACCTTTCAAGAATAAGGAGGTAAATCTCAGATTGTTATTGGATATAGTCAGTAGTTTTACTCCATGTAGCCTCACCATTTCATTGGTTTATATCTCTGAATGTTGGTTGAGTGAGAAGTCCTCTCGAATTATAGTAATTTATGTTTTCTTTGAATTATGTTCTATTAAAACACATATTGAATTTTTTCCTATGTATTTATTTTGATGTCCTGTAAAAAATCCCACATTCATTATTTCCATTTCCAGTATGGTATGGGTAATGGTTCCATCATTCCCTTATAATTTTTACTTTTAGTCTGGACATTGTGTATAAGGCCCCGGCCTTAAGCCTTACTTAATATTTAATTAAATGAAGAATTCACATTGAGGATCTTTTCAGGTTTAGAGTTTTAGAGAATTAGGACATAACTTTTACATCTCAAAAGATTACAGAGTAGACACTTCTACTAAGTTTCCATAAAATAAAAACTCTTAAAAATAATCATTCCTGGTTCCATGTTTTAGATATCCTGACTTTTCCTTGATCTCATCCTAGAACCTACTCCACATTAAGTCCTCTGAAAAACATTTCAAAAAACATGGGGTGAGCATAAAAAGCTCAGTAAGGGATACACAAAGAATAAAAACTATTAGTTTTTCAAAACAACAAGTAAACAATGAATAATTTATCAAAGTAATGATTTTCACCTTTATGGAGTAGTAAATACTCTTCAATGATTAAAATATCATTACTTACCCTTTTCTAACCAAAATATTACCATAAAACCCATATAATGAACACATAACATATAAGGTAACTTGGGACATAAACATACTTAATTGGAATAACCATACAGTCGACTTCCACACATATCACTTAATGGAATACCCATACGGCCGACTTCCATACCCAATTAATTGGAGGTTATAACGTAACCACCCGTCCTGGTATTCATGGCCCCACCCATCATATGGTTCATCACGTAACCACCCGTCGAATGTCCAAGTACCATTATAAAATTATAATACATAAAACAAAAATAATGGAAAGAAATCATTTCCACATTTCAAACACAATATATCACATAAATATATTAACATAAAAAATACATTATAAAAACCATTTTCAATACCAAAATACATAATAGAGTATATGGTATTTATTTCATTTTAAAAAACATCACGACATGTTGAGGAAGCCAAGGACCAAATAATACTCGTGGAGGCGGAAAAGGTCATTGTCACCGCGTACGTTAAAAGAAACATTCATTTTTGTCAATTTGTAAAATGATTCGTAGAAAAAGATTCCTTTTATAGAAAATTAAAATTAAAAGGGGTTTATACAATGTATAAATGAAGGCCTTGTATTAGAACAAAATATGCCTCAATGAAAGGGGATTGAGACGAAGTCCCTTACCTCGTGTCTAACGTGACTCGATTGCTCTTTAATCTCTTGAATAATATAGTTGAGTTAATTTATACATGGTTAAAAACCCATTTAACGTTTATTATTCCTTTTATATAACTTATTTCCATGTTATAAACGTTATGTAATAATTTAATTTAACAATGTTCATTTTGTCGATATTTGGTACTTAAGTCATGGACATCTTACAATTACATGTTGTTTGTGTGGTCAAAGGTTCATTATATCCAGAATTATATTCATGATTTGGATATCATATATATCATATATATCCAGCATATACAAGTATTTATAATAGTACATAACATTTAGAGATTAGAAATGAAATGCACCTTTCATAGAGATGGTAAGCCGTACGTACTCATGAACACTAATTTCATTTCAATTTCTTATTTAATGGAGTGAAATCATAATGATATAATGGTATGTTATAATTCCAGTATTACATAATATATAATAACATTAACTCCATCCTTTATACATCCCACATATGGCATTAATGAGTCAAATCACATTGAGGGGGCGGTAGTCCGCACTTCCTAAAATGAAATTATCGTGTTTACCCACAATGGAAACCATAAAGGTATTCCATAAATTAAAAATAAATAAGAACAAGGAAAATATAAACATAATATATATCATATATAAATAGAGTTACATCTTAATGTCCACCATGAAAGGTGTTGAAAGAATATTGAACAATCATCGTTTTGTGAGGAACAAATTCACCATCCACAGTAACATTATGTTCTTTAACAATTAGATGAAGGATTGTGTAAGTGTAGCTACAATCCTTAATATAACAATATCCTAGTATATTTAATATAATGGTTTTGTTACAAAATAAAATAATAAAAAGAGTTTAGGGGGTTGGAGAAGCAAAATAAAACATAAGAACAAAAGACAAGACACTACCTTTAAATCAGGTAACTCTTTTTGATTTGAGCTCAAAGGATTCCATGGAAAGACTTATACACACAGTGAGGATTCTAGGAGTAATAGAGGGATGAGTAGAGAAAAAATGGTTAGGGTTTGGCCGAGACAAATTCTTGAGAGGTGTGGGAAAGGTGGTAGAGGTGGGGGCCTCTTATAAGAGGAGAGGATGGGCACTCTTGGAAAGTTATAAAAGGTTACTTTATTATAAAATGAAATTCGGTTTTAAAGGTCTCAAAATTATATATTTCGAGTATAAGGTGATAAGAGTTATAAATCCACCCATATAATAGGTTTTTGACAAGTTTATGTCTAAGATTTTACATTATCTTTTCATTTTATTTAAATCATTAAATAATGAGGTAATCACTGCATCATCATGGTGTCATAAATAATTTACTTTATTTGATGTCTAAAAATTATAAAAAAATATCCTGATGTAGGAAATCTTCTTATTTTTCTAATGAATATTTATAGTAAAAAATATGACTTGTATAACTCCATTTAAATTTTTTTAGTAAAACAACACATGTTTGTGGAATTTTTATTTTAACATTACATAAAAAGTTTTTAATGTCATTTTCCTTCCAAAGTGCATCCATTGGGTCCCCAAATTGACCCATGGATTTTCATGGTCGGCCATAACCCATCCAATAAGGGTAGGACATGTTTCAAGGTCATTTTATATTATTAAAACATTATTTTTACCTTAAATTACACTAATTACCTTTAATCGCGATTAAAAACATAAAAGATACTATTCACCAAAAAATTATTTTAATCCCATTGAACAACATTTTTCTTCCTAATGATAACCATGTATGTTGGATTTTTGAAATTCAAAACACAGAGGTGGTAAAATTTCATTTAAACGAAAAATCAGTTTTTTTAAGTACCACTTAGTGGTTTCACTATTCATTAAAATTGATGTTTTTCAAGAAAATACCAAAACATCACCCTAAGCTATATTTGATATTCCAAATTCAAAATTTATTTCTATTTAAAAAAATTCAAACATATAATTTAAATTAGATAATTTAATAATTAAATCTCGTTGCCATGACAAATAGCATGTTTTTATGAAACAATATATATCAAAAGATTGACACTAGTTTGAGTCCAATTTCAAAGTGAAATTAATTCAAACGACCATTATTGGATTAAATGGTAAAAATATCTTCTAATTTAACTATAAAACCAATTCAAAAGTTAATATAATAATATAAATAAATTAGATTAAAAATAGTTTTTTAAATATAATACGACATTTTTCACTATTCATTAAAAAATTGAACTTTATCAGAAAAATACCGAAAATTTAGTCAAAGTAAATTTTGATGTCCCGATTATAAAGAAGAATTTTATTTGGTCCAATAGAATTTATAAGAGTGACCAAAACTATATTTAAGGACGGTTCACCATCAAAAGGCGATAATTGGACCTTTAGTGAATATTAGAGTATATATGCCCAAAATTTAATTCTTTTCGTATTTTAAGCTTTTATCCTTTAGTGGATAAGTGTAAAAACATTTAACAAACATATATAATCATATTTTATTTATTTCTATTCATTCTCGCCAATACAACGGCTACGTGTTAAATACCATTTAAGATAATATTGTTTTATTACTAGTGTGCAACATAAGATTTCAAAGAATATCTTTCTTGCATATCGGGTATGCTATCAAACATAGAAACCACTTTAATGTAACATTAATATTTAATTCTCAAATATTAATAAGTATGAAAATGTATTATTGTTTATTTACCTGGATGTTACATCCTTCCCTCCTTTTGGGAATTGCGTCCTCGCAATTTTATTCACTTATCAATATAAGTGGGGGTATTTATCCCTCATAGAATTTTCAGATTACCACGTTGCCTCTTCAACCATATTGTTTTTCCACAAAACCTTTACCTGGTGAATTACCTTATTTCGCAACACTTTCTCTCTTCGGTCAAGAATCTGGACTAGTTGTTCTTCATAATAGAGATTCTCTTCCAACTGAACTACCTCTGGTCTCAAAACATGAGTTGGATCTGGCATATACCTTCTCAACATCGAAACATGAAAAACATTGTGTACCTGAGATAAACTCGTATGTAAATCCACTCGGTAAGAAACTGATCCAAATCTCTCAAGATTTTCATATTGTCCAATGAACCTTGGACTCATCTCTACTTTCTTACCGAATCGCATCACACTTTTCCATGGTGAATATTTGAGAAAAACATGATCACCTGCCTCAAAAGATAGATCCTTCCTCCGGTTATCCGCATAACTCTTCTTCCTGCTCTGAGTTGTTCTCATGTGTTTCTGAATCAACTAAAATTTTTCATCCATCTCTTCTAGAAATTCTGGTCCCATCAGCTTCCTTTCACCCACTTCTTCCCAAAAAGCTAGAGTTCGACAACGTTTACCATATAATGCCTCAAATAGAGCCATATGTATACTAGAATAAAAACTGTTATTATAAGAAAACTCAACCAAAGAAAGATGTTGGTCCCAACTTCCCTAATAATCCATCGAAGAAGCACGTAGCATATCCTCCAATGTCTGAATTGTTCGTTCTGACTGCCCAATTGATTGAGGATGAAAAGCTGTACTAAAATTTAATTTAGTACCCAACGACTTCTAAAGGCCTTTCCAAAAGTAATAAGTAAACCTAGGATCATGATCAGATAAAATGGATAGGGGAACTCCATGCAACTTGACTATCACATTAAGATACAATCGAGAAAGTTGATCCAGAGAGAAAGTATCTCGAATATGAAGGAAATGAGGAGATATAGTCAATCGATCAACAATAACCCAGATTGTATTATTAACTCAAGATGTCTTCGGTAATCCCCCAACAAAGTCCATGGATATATTTTCCCATTTCCACTATGGCACTAGTAAAGGCTGAAGTATCCCTTTAAGTAACTGCCGCTCTACTATAACCTGCTGACATGTCTAACACTTCACAGTAAAATCATCAATATCTCTTTTCATTCTATCCCACCAGTAATACTCCAGCAGATCTCTATACATCTTAGTACTGCCAGGATGAACTGAAAACGGGGAACTATGAGGCTCACATAACAACTCATTCTTCAACTGTGAATCACCAGGCACAAACAATCTCTTCTCAAACCTCAAAACACAATCATTATCAATATTGAATTCAAGCAACATACCCTTCTGAACCAGCTCTACCTTTTTCTACAACCCACTGTCCTTCTTCTGCACTTGCTTAATTCTGTCTGATAGAGATGATCTCACTGACACCTGAAACAAAACAGAAGAACTTCCTGCACCAACAACTTCTATACCAAAGTTCATCAAGTCAAAAAACTAAAGGATCTTGTTCCAAACGTATTATGGTTAATGAAGCATTACTTTTTCGACTCAATGCATATGCCACTTTATTTGCATTTACCGGATGGTAATGAATTGTGAAATCATAATCCTTGATTATTTATAGACATATCCTTTCTCTCATGATCAATTATTTTTATGTGAGTATATACATTAAACTTTTGGGATCATTATATGTTTCACACTTTACTCTATACAAATTATGCCTCCAAATATTTAGAGAAAAAATTACAGCAGCTAATTCCAAGTCATTTGTAGGGTAATTTACCTCATGATTTTTCAACTGATGTGAAGCATATGCAATTACCTGATCATTCTGTATAAGGAAACATCCAAGCCCCTTCAACGAAGCATCACTGTATATAATAAACTTACCATTCCTGGAAGGAAGTTCCAAAAGTAGAGCATTCACCAATCTTCTTTTCTCCTCTAGAAAACAATCATCACATTCTATTGTCTAGATAAACATAAAACCCTTCCGAGTTATCATAGTCATTGGACTAGATAACTGTGAAAAAATTTCAACAAACATTCGGTAGTATCCTTCCAAACCATGAGAACTGATTCAACTGAGCCATCACTGCAGTAAACTACTCAATTCTGATTCTGACCATATCAGTATACTGATTTGGAAGGTCATTTCCCTCAGTATGCCTTCCCAAAAAATATTCTCTATTTCCTATATGAAAAACCATTTTTAACACGGAAATACATTAGGTGAAGCAACATGGTAATATTTAAATGCTATATCATTCCAATCATACCATAAATTAATTTATAATTTAACAATTTTCTAACTCCTAAAGATGTCTAAACCGACCTCTGATGACAACTATAAGGCCCCGTCCTTAAACCATGCATAATATTGAATTAAATGAATACTTCACATTGAGGAACTTTTCAGGTTTAGAGTTTTAGAGAATTAGGAAATAACTATTACATCTCAAAAGATTACAATGTATACACTTATACTATGTTTCCATAAAATAAAAACTCTTAAAAAGAAACATGTTTACTTCCATGTTTTAGATAGCATGAGGTTTCCTTGATCCCATCATAGACCCTACTCCACATTAAATCCTGTGAAAAACATTTCAAAAAATGTAGGTTGAGCATAAAAATCACAGTTATGGATACACAGAGAAAAAAAACTTTTAGTTTTTCAAAACAACAAGTAAACCTTGAATACTTTATCAAAGTAATGCTTTTTACCTTTATGGAGTAGTAAATACTCTTCACTAAATAAAATATCATTACTTACCCTTTTGTAACCAAAATATTACCAAACAACCCCTATAAAGAACACATAACATATAAGGTATCTTTGGACAAAAACATACTTAAATGGAATAACTATACAGTTGACTTCCACACATATCACTTAATGGAATATCCATACGGCCGACTTCCATACCCAATTCATTTTAGGTTATATCGTATCCACCCATCCTGGTATTCATGGCACCACCCATCATATGGTTTATCATGTAGCCACCCATCAAATGTCCAAGTACCATTATAAAATCATAAGACATAAAACAAAAATAATGGAAATAAAACATTTCCACATTTCAAACACAATATATCAATTAAATATATTGAAATAAAAAATACATTATAAAAACCAATTTCAATACAAAAATACATAAAATTTTATATGTTATTTATTTCATTTTAAAAAACACCATGGCTTGTTGAGGAAGCCAAAGACCAAAAAATACTCGTGGCGGTAGAAAATGTCGTTGTCACCGCGTATGTTAAAAGAAACATTCCTTTTTGTCGTTTTGTAAAACGATTCATAGAAAAAGATAGCTTTTTTATAAAATTAAAAGTCAAAGGGGTTTATATGACGTATAAAAGAAATCCTTGTTTTAGTACAAAATATACCTCAATGATAGGAGATTGAGACGAAGTCCCTTACCTCATGTCCGACGTGACTCGATTTCTCTTTAATCTCTTGAATAATATACTAGAGTTAATTTCTAATTTCATAAAAATCTATTTCAAGTTTATTATTAATTTTATATAACTTATGTCCATGTCATAAATTTTATGTAATCATTTAATTTAATAATGTTCATTTTGTCGCTATTTGGTACTAAAGTCAAAAATGGGCTTCTTACAATTACATGTTGTTTATGTGGTCAAATTTTCATTATATCCAGAATGATATTCATGATTTGGATATTATATATATCATATATATCCAGCATATACATGTATTTGTAATAGTGAATAACATTTAGTGGTAAGAAATGAAATGCACTGTTCATTGAGATAGTAAGTCGTACGTATGCATGAACGCTACTTTCCTTTTTATTTCGTATTTAATGTAGTGAAATCATAAATACATAAGGGTATATTATAATTCCTGTATAATATCATATATAATAACATTATCTCCATCCTTTATATGTCCCACATATGGCATTAACGAATAAAATCACTTTGTGGGGGCGGTAGTCCGCACTACCGAAAATGAAATTATCGTGTTTATCCACAATGGAATGAAAAAAGGTATCCCAAAAATTAAAAATAAAGAATAATAAGGAAAAAAAACATAATATATATCATATATAAATATAGTGACATCTTAATGGCCTCCATGAAAGGTGTTAAAAGAATATTGAACAATAATTGTTTCGTGAGACAGAAATTCACCATCCACAAAAACATTATGTTCTTTAACCATTAGATGAAGGTGTGTGTATGTGAAGCTAGAATACTTCACATAAAAACATCATAGTATATTTAAGATACTGGTTTTGTTACAAAATAAAATAATAAAAAGATTTTATGGGGTCGGATAAGAAAAATAAAACATAAGAACACAAGAGAAGACACTACCATTAAATCGGGTACCTCTTTTTGATTTGAGCTCAAAGGCTTCCTTCGAAGGACTTCTTCCCAAAGTGTGGCTTATATGAATAATAGAGGGATGTGTAGAGACAAAATGGGCAGTGTTTGGCCGATCCAAATGCTTTAGAGTTGTGGGTAAGGTGGTAGAGGTGGGGGCCTTTTATAAGAGGAGAGGAGGGGCACTCTTGGAATGTTATAAAAGGTTACATTATTATAAAATGATTATCGAATTTAAAAGTCTAAAAATTATATATTTATAGGATAAGGTGATAAGAGTTCGAAATCCACCCATCCAATAGGTTTTTACATGTTTATGTCTTATATTTTACATTATCCTTACATTTTATTTAAATCTTTAAATAATGAGGTAATCGCTGCATCATCATGGTGTCATAAATAATTTAAATTATTTAATGTCTAAATTTTTTTTAAAAAATATCATGATATAGGAAATAATTTTATCTTTATAATGAATATTTATAGTCAAAAATATGACTTGTATAACCTCATTTAAGAATTGTTTTAGTAAAACAACACATGTTTGTGACATTTTTACTTTAACATTAAATAAAAAGTTATTAATGTCATTTCCTTACCAAAGTGGCTCCATGGGGTCCCCAAGTTGACCCATAGATTTAATTGGTCGTCCATGACACATAAAATATGATTAGGACATGTTTTAAGGCCATTTCATATTATTTAAACATTATTTTTACCTTAAATTACACTAATTACCTCCAATCGTGATTAAAAACTTAAAAGATACTATTCACAAAAAAAATTATTTTAATCCCATTGAACTGAATTTTTCTTCCTAATGACAACCATGTATGCAGGATTTTTTAAATTCAAAACACAGAGGTGGTAAAATTTCAGTTAAATGAAAATCATTTTTTTAAGTTCCACTTAGTGGTTTCACTATTCATCAAAAATTGATGTTTTTCAGAAAAATACCAAAACTTCACCCTAAGCTATATTTGATATTCCGAATTCAAAAATGATTTTTATTTTAAAAAATTCAAAAAATATAAGTTAAATTAATTAATTTAATAATTAATTCCCGATGTCAAGACAAATAGCGTGTTTTTATGAAACATTATATATCAAAAGATTAACACTAGTTTAAGTCCAATTTCAATGTGAAATTAATTCCAACAACCAATATTGGATTAAATGGTAAAAATATATTCTAATTTAACTTTAAAACCAATTAAAAATATAATCTAATAATATAAATAAATTATATTAAAATGTGGTTTTTTATGAAAATACAACATTTTTCATTATTCATTAAAAAAATTGAACTTTATCGGAAATATACCAAATATTAACACATAGTAAATTTTGATGTCCTGATTCTAAAGAAGAATTTTATTTGGTCCAATAAAATGTATAAGAGTGACCAAAACTATATTTAATGATGGTTCTCCATCAAAAGGTGATAAGTGGACCTTTAGTGAATATTAGAGTATATATGCCTAAAATTGAATTCTTTTCGTATTTTAAGCCTTTATACTTTATTGGATAAATATATAAAAAATTAACAAACATATATAATCATATTTTAGTTATTTCTAATCATTACTGCCAATACAACGGCTATGTGTTAACTACCATTTAAAATAATATTATTTTATTACTAGTGTGCAACGTAAGAATTCAAGGAATATCTTTGTTGCATATCGGGTGAGCTATCGAACATAGCAACCCCTTTAAAGTAAAATTAATATTTAATTCAAAAATATTAATAAGTATGAAAATGTATTATTCTTTATTTACCTGGGATGTTACATTATGACATACTGGGAACATTGATGTATATTCAGGGATCTCTTTATTCATATTCTGACACCAATACTATTCTCTAAGATCTTGATACATCTTTGTGATTCCTAGGTGAATATATAATGGTCAGCTAGGTGATTCATTAAAAAAATATTTCATTATCTATATATTGGATGGTACACATAATCTTGAACAAAATATTATAATTCATTCCTCATCGATTTAAAAATATTAGGATTCCACATTTTTGAGAGCTTCCAACTTTTTCAAAATTCTGACATCATTTCTTTGAACATTCATTGTTTTCCCTATGAGGTATGGTTGAGAAGTAAATTTAGAAATCATTGATGTTGTTACTCTCTTAATTATTCCATTTCCATTATTTTAATATCAAATTACATTAGATCCTTCACAATTCTAATCATTGATAATTTTGTATGATACTTTCTATATAGATCATATTACACATTATTTACATATCGGGATAGTAGTGGATTGAGTAGTCATAATCCTAGATGATATATAACAATATTCATAGGAAAAATTAACATCATTCTATATAAATATATATTTTTCGTACCTATGATCATTATATAGCTCACATTTATCAAAATATAAATAATTTTCCCAAATTTCTAATGTGAAGATCATAGACCCCAAGTCATAATCATGTGTGGGAATGTTTTTATCATTAATATTAAACTTCCTTGAGTAATATGATATCACATTATCATTTTTCATCAATAAAAAGCTTATTAAATTTTTTAAAGCATCATTAAATAAGAAAAATACTACCCCACTAGTCGGAAGTGTGAGTATTGGTGCAATGATAAGCCACATTCTCAATAATTAAAAGATTTATTCACATCCATTGGTCCATAATATAATTACTACCTACTGAATTATCTTGGTTAGTGGGTTTTAAAATCATCATAATTTCTTCAAATATCACTGCAAATACCCTATTAGAGCAAGGAAACATAGGATATTAATTACATATGTTGTCCCAGAACACCCATCATTTTTTTTTCTTAAAAGTGTCTAAAAATATTCTTTATTTAGTGACAAAATTCCCCAATAATGATAATTAATCCATATAGAACTCACATTTTCTATAAATATAATAAATTTTATACATTTTAAATGTCTATATCATAGTATTAAAATGATTCTCATTATCCTCCATTATTTTTGAGTATATAAAAATATCATAAATAAATACTACCACAAATTTATTGAGGTAATTTTTTAAGTCTCTATTTGTTAAGTCCCTGAAAAAAACTCGTTCTTTTGGGAGTTTTATGGGAATCACTAACATGTCATAGTTTCCAAAAAAAATTAATGTAATCCTTGGAAATATCTACCTTCTCCACCTTTAATCTATGATATCCAAACTAAATTCCCACCTAATAGAAAAACATAACCCCATGTAGTTGATCGAACTAGTTGTTAATTTGTCATAGGGGTTACTTTTTCATTGTCGTGATTTTGTTGAGATCATGATAATCTATTTAGTGTAACATCGATAAACCATTCTTCTAAGAAAAGTTGATCGGTTCACCCCTTATCCATATTATATTTTTTATTTTATTAAATAGAGATTTCATGAAATCATAAAAAGTTACACATAAGGAGGTATCAAAAAATGGAGCCCAAGGGAATCATCCAGAACACAGATGATAGCCAATGGGGGAAAGGATCCAAGACTATAAAATATTAGATGATACTCATCATGGGTGTCTCTAGAGGTGAGGAAATTGACCACAATGTATCCCTCATTCCATTTATCATGGATGGTTATGTTGTTGATCAAAAATTTATTTCTCCTTCTAATAGAGTATTCAATGGATCATGTAATTGGAACCTTACTTGTAATCATATTATATATTTCATGTGAATCCGTCTCAATCTCCCAGATTGGAATATACCATTTATTACATAGAAGCATGCCGGTGAGAATAGTATGGTCCTCCACTTGAATAGATTATCCATTCCCATGGAAAGAAGAGAAACCCTCCACAATAAATCCTTTCAGGTCTCTCATAGAAAATCCACCCCTTTTAGATCCCATAATGCATGATCTATTAGTGTTCAGTTTATTCCCTAAGAGATGAGGATCCCTCTTGACCCGTTTCTCTTGTGTAAGGGTGAGGAGGTGAACCGAGGGGATGGGAGGTCACATGACTAAGAGGTAAGTGTCACACACCAATTATTTACCCAACCTATATATACTATAAAAAGATATCATTTATTAGAAATAATACATATGATGGTCCTCGTTGAAGACTGATGCCTCATTTCATTTCAAGTAGACCATGGAAACCAGTTTTTAATGGTAAAAATATAGACTCTAGAATTTCTCTCAGGACTATGACTGTCTACTCCATAGAACCAATGACAAAGCAATATCTCTAATGTTGGATCCTGTTTGAGAACACCAAAAAATAACTAAGGGATTCCCAGAATATCTTCACCCACTCTCCTCAAAACAATAGGTGTTAAATGGACTCAACACCTAGAAACATAAAATTGGTACATTTAGATTCCAAATGGATACCCTTTCACTGAATGATATCACATATAGGTATGAAGTTATTTTAAACATGGCACAGTAGAACAATAAACTTCAGTGGAAGATCCTTTCTCCACAAGTGACCTCCCCAAAGGACATGACAATTAGACATGTGATGCATAATAATAAAGTCTATGCATTTGATAATACATGAAGAAGAACCAGAAAAAATACAATGACCAATATCATTATTTAGAACAATTATATAGAAAATTATCCAAAAACTGATACTATTTCACCCCTTAGTGAACCACTCATGCATATAAAACCCTTTTCTGGATTCCATTGTATCTTCTTAATTGGTTCTTCCAAATAAATGGGGGACATTCTACAATGTTTCTTATATATTGATAGATATTAAGAAATATGTTTAATCGATAACTAAACCTCTCATTCAGGATGAAGAGTAGGAAATTCTTCCTAGATTATATTAGAGAAGACCCTCAAAATGGGCATGTCATTGAGCATGATTCACTCATTTATATCAACCATTTCATCAAGATATAATTTCTCATAATGATATAACATAAAAAATTGAGATGTTAATTCTAATGTATATTCATCATACTCATTACAATTATATATAATGGAATTAATCCCCAGAATGTGAAGATTGGTATCCCATTCCCGACATTTGATGCTTACATTATATACAGATAACAAATCCCTTCCTAATGTATCATCATACTACAAAATAGTAAGAAAATATTTTGTGTGGTTTAGTCCACAAAAATTAACTGAATACAAGTTGTATACATTGAATTAAATAACATCCCCATTAGGTTTTTTCAAAGATAAATCAACCTCCATGTTTTGAGGTTGTGTTGAAATTTATATTCTAAACTTTTAAATTATAAATTAATGTGTAAAACTAGAATAAAATAGTATGTTTACTATTATTTAATGAATAATCAGCATACCTATCCACACATAATTTTATAGTTCCATATGAGTACATGTGATTTAATATTCTTTTATTTGTTTCCTTGGAGGTTTTTGTTGTTGATTCCCCCCAATAACCCTTAGATATGGACAAGGGTAACATAGTGCCCATGTTCCATGAAATTGAAACACTACATTAATTCTTAGTGTTGATTTTAACCTTCCATTATTCTTCCACATTTTTTTCATTATTCATATCCCTATGCCATTCATAATCAATATTCCCTCTCTTCCAAATTTGAAGCAACTCCCAGTTACCTTAAGATAGTTCCCAGGATACTTCTTCCCACACATTTGACATGTGGGGTGTTGTATTTTCATTCCATCATGGGGTTCATTTTTTTATAATCCCAAATTAAAATCGATTTAATAGTATTTATCTCTTGGACCATGGGACCACTACGAGTTTATGACCTCCATTTCAACCATAAAGGAATTACATACAATATCTTTTAACTATAAAATTCGTGGATCTCCATGGATATTCATTGAATCAGTAATAGTACACTAAAGAATTTATCCACCTTAATTTATTTTTTCATGAAAAAGATGAATGTGTATCATTAAATTCTTGTAAAAATTTCCTCGTACATCCCGATATACTTGTCATCTATTTTCTTTATCCAAAGGAAATCTCTTTCCATCATAAAACAAAGAGTTCAAGGAAAATATTTATTTAAAAAAATCATGAAATCATCCCATTCCATGAAATCAATTTCCTCCATATAATTGGTGTTTTTGATAAATTTAAACAAATAGTAAACATCACCATATAAACTATATACCAACCTTAAAAAATATTCTTCTATCTATAATTGATGGATGGAAAATATCTTATCTATGGTGTTAATACATTTTTCCAAGATGATGGCATTATAATATCCACTATATAAGGGAGGCCTTTTACATAATAGATTCAAAAGATAAATTCTCCTTCTTAGGATAAATAGGTTCTTACACATGATTAATGTTATTTTTCATAACTTGTGATAGTTGAAAAAAATACTTTCATGATGTTTTGAGAACTCGTTACCATCATATTTTTCATTTCATTAGGGAACATTTCACATTTACTATCACATTTTTTGTTGGCATGGGTTATACTATTTAAATCCATTAACTATGAAAAAGGGATCTTAATTAGGGGTTCTCAAATAATTCACTAATAAAAATTTAAAATGGACTCATTTTACATAGAATTATAAAATTATAAATGAAAATTATATCATAAAATGTGATTCCATATGTTTTAATAGAGGTTATCCATATTTATGGAATGATCCCTTAGATTATTACTAATCTTTTATAATTTTAATACCAAAAAATAAAATGAACATGCTATTATACCAACTATAATGTCCTTATCCTTTTACACATTTTATTTCAATATTTTAATCATTATTAAATTGTATATATAAACCAAGGATTCTAAAGTTTTGTGTCTTTTAACGATTAGTTATTAAAAATTAAAAACCTGGAAATAAAATTAAATAAACAAATATATATATATATATATATATATATATATTATCCATCCATAATAACCTCCAAACATAATTTAATCTCATTAATCTTCAAAGGATAACTTAGGAAATACATATACAAAATGGATGAGCTGAGATTCCCAATAGGGGAATAAACATAGAAATAAAGCATAACTCATGTGTTAGAAGGCATAACATGATGCCATAAAAAAGAAAGGAACATGAATAAACATTTATAATAATAAAGTTTAGAAAATGGTATCATGTAATCATGGAGTCATAAGAATGTGTAATAAATATACAACATAAAAAACATGATTCAATAGTAACAACCTAGACTATATGACATGGTGGACAAAGTCTTATAATGGGATCAGGTTTAATCCATGTCCCATCATGGTGTCTCATGAGACTAAAACATTAGAAATTGAATTTATGAACTATCTGGTAACACCCATATTAAAACTTTCATGAAAATATATAACACATTAAGAATCAATCATAATGGATAAACATAAGGGTTACCTAAGTAATGAAATGGGTATTATAATCATGTCATAAAGAATAAAAAATGGGTGTATCATAACGACCTCCATGAAAAAATGAATTTAAAAAATTAAATGGACATTAATAATGGAAATTAGGCATATATAATGATAAATAATATTTATATTTAGTAAAAAATATAAAAACAGTGTTTAATATACTTTAGAAATGATCCATTTTTGTGTGGTAAAATGGATAATATAATTGAGTCTTTAATGAAGAAAATGGAATAATTTTTTTATAAGAAAACAAACGAACCATGGTATTATTTCATGATAAAAAATTTTATATCATAATAATAATGAGTCAGTATACCATACTAATAATTATACTTAAAATTGGGTAAGAAATTGGAAATTTGCTGTCAATTGGGCTTTCTTGTCAGGAGAAATTGAGATGGGAACCTTATAGAACATGTATTTCTCCATTTAATCAAACATAATTGATCTAGGTTAATATGATGTGAAATAAAGAAATAATTTAAGGGGATTAAATAGTAATAATTAATAATTAATTTGGGTTAATGATATAGAAAGCATATCCTAATGGAAAAAATGGAGGTCCATAAACATTCTCTTACCTTATGCCTGAAAGTGTTGTGAACTAGTACCTAATTTCCTAGATATGAAAATTAAATCCAATAATAAATTAATAATGTACCTATTATACATGTAATTTATTTATTATAATTTTTTATATCTTATATGGCCATTTTTATAGGTTTTAGAATTCAATTTCTTCTTTTGAATAGTGTATGTTTCCTTGGTTTTCATGATCAGTTGGCTTGTATACAAATATGAATGTTCAAGTAAAATGAGTATAATTACCCATAATTGAAATTATATATTGTTTAAGAACATTTATAAGTTTAAATTATTTTAAATATCACTTGGTAATATGGTATGAAAATTATTTATTAGAAGAAATATGAATGAAAACGATTTAATTTTTTTGGTGGTTTTTATGATCATCACGAACCTATATCATTTGATTAAATATCATGTTTATATATTGTTTCCAAAAAATATATGACTTATAATATGTATCATAAAATATTATTTAACCATAATTATGTTTTAATTATGTTACTTGACAGAGATAATGGAAAATTAAAACACATCATCCATGATGATGGTAAATAAACACATCACGGATGATGTTTTCATTTTTAGAGTAAAAGGAAGATGACAAAATTTTGATGAAATGTATTACATTTACAAAATATAATTACCATATATATCAAACAAATTATTTATCATATACAATGGATAATTCTAGATAATTATAGGATGATAAATGAAATCAAATAGACAATAAATTAAAATAAAATGAAAGGGGATTTTACCTCTTGAATTAATTCTCCTTGATAACTTCCTTGAGGAACATGGGGATAGACTTTTATTGATACCAGAAGCTTAGGAAAATTGTTAAAAGTATTGGTAAGATTATTGGGTAGAATTTTGTAATGATTCAGGTCATGGAATGTGTAAGGAGAAAAGGTGGTGATGGTGGTATTTATAGTTGGAGGAGAGGGGTCTTTTTTATTACTAAATTCATTATTATATTATTTGGAATCAAGACTAAAAAATGTTTATTAGAATCACAAAATATGTTAAATAATAAAGAATATATTGAGATTATGGTGCTTTATTTATCCATACATCATCCATGACTCAAAAATTCATTTATTTAAGTTATATAGTATATTATCGTTTTTCCCAAATCCCACAATATTAATCTATTTTAGAAAAATAAAAAAATGAACCTAATAATTTTTTATATTTAGAATTAATAATTGGAATCCATTTTATGAAATTTATTTTATAAATATTCGAATTTTATATTTTAACTAAAAATATCATTTATTCAAAAAATATTGAATTTATTATTATAACCAAATTTATGACACTTTGGAAAATTAATTAATATCTCATACAATTATCTTATAATAATAATACAATAAAATATTAATTTATGAATATATTTTTTAAAATTATATATCATATTAAATCATTATATTAATTATAAAATTGGAAATAAATGTTTACGTCTCACAAAAATACCAATACATAATTTATCATTTTTAGAAATTTTTTTACTTATTCCATGATATAAATGTATGGTATTTGAATTCATAAGGTATTTGAATTTTTTTATTCATTAATATGTGAGGTTAATATTGTATTGGCCAAATTACTATTCCTAATGATCACATTAATATTCCAATGGTCATGTAATTATTCCATTAGAAAAGGATCCTTAGTTTCTAAAAAATGCTCCTATTTTATTTATTCGTCATTTATAAATTTTATATTGTAATATCTGTGAAATTTTATTTTATTAATAAAATATGACTTAATTATAAGATGAAAGTTTCCATTGATAAAATTTTGGGTCGTTATATATCATATTTCATATAAATTAATTTTATCATTATGTAGAAGAGTTAAAAAATTAAAGAGACTGCTCACAAACACTCATTATTTTTTTCTTCATAGGTTCATCAAGGATGGTTTTTCATTTTTAAAGAAATATACCTGATATAGTGCTGATTATATGTGTTTGGGGTCTCCGTGTATCAAGATATTCATTGATTTCCTCAATGAATGCTTCATGATGACCAGATATGAAAAAGACACCTTGAATGTGATTACAATGGTTGTTAATACAAGAAAAAAATAATTCAATGATTCAAAATATTCCTTCTCTACAATAGAAAATAAAATTCATGGAGGTTACTGGTTTCCATCTTGGGTTTCCATAATAAAAAATAATCCCGTGTAATTTTATTATAGAAACATTCTGTCAATCGGTATGAACTATTGGTACAAATGAAATGATGAAAGACATAGAGAATGCCCAAAACTGATAAAATTTAACATAAGATGTATCAGGTATGTTGTCTTGAGATGGATTTTATTTTGTATCAAGATTGAAAAAAAAAACACGGTCATTGGGTCTTATTATGGCTAGAAATTACAATAACACCAGATATGAGTCATCCCAATCACCATAGACATTGAACGTTGCCTTCTATTTCACCATAAAAGCCTTATTATATGTAATATTATGACACAATTATTGTTGTATCCTCTAATAAAAAGGGATACCAAAATATATTTTATGTTCTTCATAATATTGATGATAATAGGTTACCTAAATTCACCATCCAATTGTGTATGATCTTTTTTTAGATGGAAAAACAAAAGTATGAGCTACCTTAATCTTCGATATTATACAACCTCGAAATTAATGTTTAAAAATTTACCTCAAGTATAATATACAATCATCCCCATATTTATCACATCTTATGATATATTTTGAATGCCTTGAATACTAAATTAATATCTATAACACATCTCAATATAAAATATTTTTTTTTATATTTTCAATGTAACTTTACATTGAAAATACCTTCCAAAATATAATGTCTTTTCATCTCTGTAAATCTATCCTCTATAACTTTTGGAAAATCCATTGTAGGTGTGATAAAATTGAATAAAAATTAAATAAAATGTGTGATTTCTTTCAACCAATTTGAAGAGTGGTGCATGATTTATTTTTATCTGAGGAAATTGTACAAAAAATCATTTCTATAAACATCCTTCCTAGCTTATATTTCTTCCTCCTCATCATTGATGATGTACTTATTTATTCCATCATTAGAAAATTCTTCACAAGACATCGTATTTCGATTTATATCCACTATATCAGCTAGTATTAACTCCTCCACAACATTGGTAATGGGCACATTTTCTTGGGATAAACCTTCTTCAACCACTATTGTTTGTAAAGGTATTTATATAATTATTCATTTTTGTTGAATAGAAAAAACCTAATCATATAACTCCACCACAGAACCGTCTGACCATTTGGAAAATATTGATATTTCTTAGAACCATTCCCCATCATGAGCCAATGGACTAGATAGATTAAATAGTGAATCAAAGAAAATAATTTTATAGAACTAATAGACTAGATCACTTGACCAGGTCTATGATTTAAGGAACCATGAATTATTTCTTGATGTTCTATTAGGGTTAAACAATCATATGTCGTAATAATTTTCTAGGGATGTGTACTATAATAAGATCATTTCTCTATTTGAATATCCTGCCCAAATAATCATACAAAATAAAAAATGATTCAATACATGATAAATGTTTTTTATCAATATTTTGATAATGTTAATAATATTGGTAATGATTAGTTATAATAAAACAATGACCATACAATCATTTTTATACTAAAATTTTAGAATGTCTTCTAATATCTTAAATGAGGCCACTATAGTTTCATAGTAATATTTTTAATCATACTAATGGTTTGTATAGTAGTTTATAAATATAATATTTATCATTTAAAGCATATCCACCACAAGTTTCTAATCTTGTATGCAATAAGGCATGTTGTTGTGCACCAGTTCCTGATTGAGTCAAGCTCCACATAGTTTTTTTTGTTTTTAAACAATGGCATATGTGTGAAATATCCACATTCACTAGTAGTATCCATATATGGATTTCATTTATTAGATAACCACATAATATTTATTATATCAAAACTGTATAATTTCTTCTTATATCCTAAGATATTCCACTAATGTTATGTAGTATAATTTTAAATCTTTTTAATGGTATGAGACATTTTTTATAAATAAAATATTAATCATCTAAATCACATCTCCTATGAGTGTCAAATATGGTGTGTTTCAAGGCCTGTTATAGTGCAAAAGTTCCTGATCGAGCCTAGATAAATACAATTATTTTGGGTTTTACACCTTGGTAAATATGTTCTAGTGCCATGAAAACTTGTAAAATATAGATATAGAGTTCATTTCATAGATAACCAAACAATCATTATTACACCAAACATTTAGAATGTCTTCTTATCTCCTAAAATATTACACTATTGTTTCTAAGTACAAATTTAAATACTCATAAATGTATGTTTATTGGTTTATAAATGTAATGTGATTTATATAAAACATATCCATCAAGATTAAAAAATAGGAATGTAATAAGGTTGATTCATCTAAATCATGATTCTAAAAATAAATGTTTTTAGTTAAGCCTCCTTTTTATCCAGTTTCCGTCTTTCATCTTACGTTAATTCTATGTTAATCAAATGATAATAATTAATTAATTGTATGTTAATTGATCTATAATCATTCATTAATCACTGATTAGTCATTATATAAGTAATAGTTTTCAAATTGTTACATTATATATAATTTTTAATTATTTAATATTTAATAATTATGTAAGTATTAGTTATTCATTTAGTAGTACTTCGTTAAACATATTTTATTCATTATTTAATTATTATATAATAATAAGTTCAACATTGGTTAATCATGTGTTAATTATTCCTTAATCCTTTATTATCCACCATTTAATCATATATATTTAATGAATAATAAGTAGTTCTTTTATAGTTAATTATTTTTTAATGACTATTAGATCATTAATTAATTAGTAGTCAATAATTATTTAATCATTACTTAATATTTTTTATTAATTGGTTATTTATTAGCTACTAAATTGTTAAACACTAGATAATCCTAAATTAATTATACCTTAATCAATAATTATTCCCTTAGTAATCATTACTTAATTAATAAATATTAAGTACTTACTATATTGTTACTTACTATTTGATCATTAATTAACTGTTAGATAATCATTTATTAACCATTAGTTAATACATCATTAATCATTAGTAAGCCATTTTTTCAATCATTATTTTATCATTATAAAATCAATATCCAGTCATTACTTAATTATGTAGTTAATAATTCTTTAATGATGAGCTATTCATTATTTAATCGAAAGTCAATCATTTTCTAATTATTAATTGAACATTCATTAATCTGTTTTTCATCAATAATTAATAATTAATTAATCATTCATTAATAATTAGTTAATCATTATTTAGAGGTTAAATAATCATTGTTTAATCATTATTTATTAATTCATTAATCGTTTATTAATTATTATTTAATCTGTCTTTAATCCCTAGTGAATCATTCTTCAATCATTAGTTTATCATTATTTAATTATTAGTTAATTATTAGTTAATAATTATTTTATAAGTAGTTAATAATTTGTTAATAATTATTTAATCATTAGTTATTCATTATTTAATAATTATTCAATCATTAGTTAGACATTAGTTGATAATTCATTAATCATTGCTTAATAAATTGTTAATTATTAGAAAATCATCAGTTAATCATTAGTTAATCATTAATTAATCATTTTTAATCATTAGTTAATCATTCAGTGAAAATTGGTCTATAATTATTTAATTTTTCATTAATCCTTATACATTCATTGTTCAATAATTAGTTTATCATTCTTTAATAATTAGTTAATAATTCTTTATTCATTAATTAATCATTAGTTAATCATTAGTTAATCATTCTTTAGTTTTTAGTGAATCGTTATTTCCTCATTAGTTTATCATTCATTAATCATTAGTCAATCAATATTTAATTATTAGTTAGTCATTAATTAAGCATTAGTTAATCATTAGTTAATCAATATTTAATCATTTGTTAATTAGTAGTTAACAATTCTTAAATTTTTCATAATTCATTACTTAATTTCATTAATCATTAGTTAAATATTTTTCATTAAGTAGTTAATTATTAGTTAACCATTAGTTAATCATTTCTTAATCCATAATTAATTATACCTTACTCATTAGATTATGATATAGTATTCATTATTTTCGTATTAGATAGTCATTATCTAATCATCCTTTAATCATAACTTATTAACTAGTTAATCTATACTTAATCATTACAGTATTAGTGGATAATTTTTAATTATTTAATAGTTAATTAATATTAAACAAGTATTTCGCTAATAATTATTCGTAATCTAGTTAATATTAATTTATAATTATGTGAATAATTTTTATAAACTAATATGTCATAATAAATATTATTTTTTAATAATAAATTAATTACTAATAGTAATTTTAATATTTTTTAGACAAAGTAAATTAATAAATAATAACAATTTCTTTTGTAATAATAAATATTATTTCTAAACAATATATAACTACTTAAATTACTATATAAATAAATTTTTTAGAAATTACTAAAAATGAATCACTTAAATAAATATATAACTTTTAAATAAATAACATATATTACTTCTAAAGTATGATTCACATAATTTTAAACCCTTTTATGGTTGTTGAAACCAGTGCGTATAAAGAAAAAAATCAGTAGGCTAATTGTTGAGATATATGGAGTGGAATTAGAGAGAGATGATGTGAAATGGGTGAGGTGAAGTAGTAGGGGAGGGTTCTCGATTTATAGGGGGTCGGAGAAAGGGAGAATCATTTATGGTACCTTTTGTATTTTTTTTATAAAGGTATATTGTTAGATTCTACATTTTAGCTTAACATCGGTGAAAGGCCGCATCACTGATTTTTCATTTTCCACATCATTACTAAAGGTTGATGAATGGAAAACTAAGCATCAGACATTCTCCGTTTTCCAAATATCCAAAAATATGCATCACCAATGTAACATTTTTGTATTAATTTTCAAAAAATAATATCATAGTGTTATTTTTAAAAATATTTTTGGGAAAATTGTATTAAAAATGTCACTCATGGTTCAAATGAGCACTTATTCATCCTTTAATCGGGTTATTATCATTCAACATCATTCCATCTTATATTCTATTTCTTGAATCATTATTCCTAGTCCCAATAAACTGTAATTAAGGCTTGAAATAATTCATAACATGTATATGGTTTTATATTATATGTACAACTGAAATTTATACAGGAGTTGAACCATCATGAATCCTATAAACCTCCATGACCAAGTCCATCCATGCGTGATCTAAGTTGTATCCACAAAACTATAACTTATATTATTCCATATTATATTATTAATAAATTATAATAATTAAAATTTATTATTCATTTTATTCTAATTAGGTATGACAATAAAAACACTATGAATCACAATCACAACGAAATATTGCATAATGTAAAGTGAAAAACCTTTAAGGATATATACATACCTTGACAACTGAACTCCTATTCATCTTCACCCAATTACACTATGAATATATGGAAAATTTATGTATTCCCATTCCCAAGATAAAAAAATCTTCTCTTAGTGAAACAAAACCAATATAGAAGAAAATAAAGTCTATTTCATGCCTATAATCACATAATAATCCAACAAATAAACCCCCATAATGGATGAATAACATGGAAGGATAAATTTTGTAAAGGTTCATCCAAATGGACATCCCCTATATATTCGTGGTCTAATATATAAGGTGAAAACAATAAATGACGAGCCTTATGTAGTTTTTAAAAATTTGGCTTCACGACAGTTTCAACAATTCCATGTGATAATTGTGAGACACAACTCATCACCGAACATTTTTAGGGTGTGTCCCCCTAGGTCTTGGTAAATCCATTTAGGAATAGATATTATATTTTTTCTTCCTCTTTTATGTTTTTCACTACCTTTCTCATTGTATAAAAGCCACTAGGTAGGGGGTTACTACAAATTCATGAACATTGTGTGTTAACCATTTCGGTTATGGTGTGATGAACTCATATACAGAACCACTACCCAGAGCCAATCATTTTTGGGAATAACCTTATACACCTCACATTACTTTACATAGAGAGGATGTAGTAAATCATAATATGCACTTGGTTTCATGTTCTATACTACATCAACTGAAGTAATTTAGTATATATGTCACTGAAAAACAATCACGAATGATTACTAGAGAATATGAACTAGAAATCATTCCATGATATATGTCAAAAAACTAAAAGAGTTTTCCCCATATTCATATTCTAAATTAAAATAATTATTTATAAACAAATCACACTTTGAGAAAATATTCAAAATTCATTTAAAATGTTATGATATAGAAATCCACAAAGGATTACTAAATTACTTCAAAGAGAATTCCATATATGAAGAACTATGTATATGGATAATAAAAAAATCATTTCGTTACCTGGATTTGAAAATAATTAAATTGGACTCTATTTAATTTTCATTAATAATTTTTAAAAACAACAATTGTTAGTGAATTTTTTAAATTAAAATATCCTAATGAATTTTTTGTTAGAAAAAAATGTTTCCTTATTTTAGATAGACATATGAAAAAAATTATTTAATATTGTGTAAAATCATGTTAATTATATATAAAACTCTACTCAACACATGACACTACCTAGGATAAAAATATGATTACATTTTTTTCAGGTTCTATCCATAACTATATCAATATTGTTTGTTAAAATCCATTATGATACCAATAGTGTTGACCCAATAATAAAATGAAAATATAACACATCATTAAAAATACATATTCATTAAATCCCAAAATAAATCAAACCCATAGGACCAATTGGTTTTATGTCACTGGATATTAGATATATATATGACTAACTCCAAAACCCTATGAACGTTTCTCTATATTTTCACCATACATGTCTACCAATTTAGAAATATCATATATACGTGACTAAATCTTAACCATGATTATAGAAAAATAAGAATGTGGAATGGTGGGATGATCAATAATGTTAATAATAATAGATATCAATCAAATAAACATCTATTATAACAAATATTGTCTTTAGTTTACATAATATTAATATATTGGTATAAGTAAGCAAATTTATATATAATAATATCATAAAAAAATCATACCAAATAAAACATCGATCCTAAATTGTGGATCATGTTAAATTGATTCTAAAAAATATTTTTGGTGAAGAAATAAAATTTGCAATTATGATATAATTAACCTAAAACATAAAAATGTAGAAGAAATTTCACCAAAAATAAATCTAGAAATAATTCCAAATGATAATTCTATATTACTATACCATCTTCACATGGTGGATGAAAATATTCTACAAAACGTAGTAAATTAAGGACCACTAATTCCACATTGTATTAATTATTACAAGATAAAATATATACAAAATTTTTATAGTGAAATCAAATATCAGTCTCACTAATAATATTGTGAAAAATTATATTGTATATAAACATAACCATATTTATAAATATATCATATTAATGTTAACCCATCAGAAAAAATGGATTTAATGAAAATCAACAACAAATTATTTGTCATCAATTAAAAGAATATAGATGAAAAATTAAAACATATCTGTTTTGAGTCATTAATAATTTTAAACTATTATAATATAATATTTATTAACAAAATTACATGATTATAATAAAAAATAATAACTAAAAAAATGTGTTCCATCAATTTTTTACATTTTCTATTAAAACTGATGATTTTGATGATATTATTTAAAAATAATATAGACATAATAATTTTCATAAAATTATTGACTAAATAAAGAATTTAATTTGGGAATCATAAAGAGTATAACACAATTTATTTGGTTAATGTAACCATGTAGAAAATATTATAGAATACAATTAAATGGTTTATTGCACGCTATTATAAAATAAATTTAATTTATTGAGGGAATTAGTGTATATAATAATAAATTTGGTGATATTGATAGATAATATTTATATCACATAAAATAGAAATCATAACCATTTAGGTAAAATATAAAAATTTAATTAATGAGAGAAAAACTATTAATCTTATAAACATCATTTATAGTAAATTTTAATTAATTAGTAGTACTATTGTTTAAAAGTAATGAAATCCAAAAAATGTAACTGTATGAAATAATTTCTAATGGTGTTTTATAGATAATGGTTATAAAAAATCCCCCACTATAAATTTTTTACAATATAATCTCAAATATAATGTGATATTCGAAATAAATTCAATTACCAAACTCAAGACTCTCATTAATGTCCATTAAAAACATTTTAAAAAAATTACTCACCTTAGTCATTATTTTTAAAAACATATTCATTTATATGAAATTTAATGATAATAAAATATTATTAATTATTACCAGAATAATATTCATTTTCATTTTATTTTGATCAATATATGCTAGAAATTTTGAATAATTCATAAATTCTTTTCAATGGAGATGGTGTTCTAAATTTAGTAATTAAAAGATCAAAATAACCAGAATAACTATTTAAGTGGAATAATTTATTTTAAATGATTTATTTTAAAAAATTCTTATTTTAAAAATAATCTAAGACAACTCTACTAAAATTTAATTCATGAGTAGTATTTTTTAGGTAATTTAATCATAAATACTATTTCAATTATAACAATATTTAATTTCATTTTCAACCATACAGAAATAATAAATATAAAAAATTTACCATTTTTGAAAATATATTAACACTTTTAATTTCATTATGATAATTATTTTTGAATAAATGTTGATATTATATAATTTTCTTCGTAAGGTGTATAAATATCCAAATTTAAGCATGTTTTTCTACTGATAAAATAAAATTATAATGTTATATTATATTATTTTCATTTTTCAATAAAACACATTTTTTAAAAATTAAATCATTAAATTAGTGAATTGGATTTATATTTAGTAGTGTATAATTATTAATTCATAATTGAAGGGAAGAAAGATATCTATAAAATGATGAAACTACTCCTTGAAATAGGTTCCCACAAAATAAAACTTTGTTTCTTCCCCCATGGGACACGATGCTACGAAACATGTAATCTATAATTAGGATACGTAATAGGGGTAGGGATTTATGAAAATAATGAAGGATTATTATGTTATGATGTAAGTTGATGATATGTAATTTTATTAGTCATTGTGTGTTAATTGTTTTGAAATACTAATATCTCAATGTTGATGGATTACAAGTAAAGTTTATACAAATTAGATAAATAATGGGGATACTTATTGAAACCCATCATTAATTAAATATAAATATAATGAAAGAGATTTTTAATGAAATTTTTCATTAATTTTCACCTTTTATCTCATTTTATATTTTTTGTGGTAACTCAATTTTCATCCTCAGTAACAAAAAATTAATTTCCAAATAATAATTTGGACCATGTTATATAATATAGAAAACATAATTATAAATATGAGTCCCATTTTATTATTGAAAATTTCATCATTTTATAATATATTTAATTAATAAAATAATTCATAAATCATTTAAAAAATAACTTTTTAGAAATATAAAATTTATAATATTAAATAATATTTATTTTATTGAAAATAAATTATTAATTACATCATTATTGAAAATCCATTTTAAATTTCAATAAAAATCCGATGTATTTAATTTTCTATGTATAATTATGAAATATATAATAAAAATAAATTTATTAATTAAAAAATATTTCTTAGAGCATGAATCATTCATATTTTATTACTATCTATTATTTCTTTTTTAAAATACTACATACTTTTTTTAAAATTTAGAATATTAATTTTATCACAATATATTTTTTAAAAAAAATATTCATTACTGTATATTTAATTAAAACAACATTATGAAGAAATCAATATATTCTCCAACATAATATAAATTTTTATAAAGTAATTAAGTCCATTTGTGTTACTTAGATGTTAAATATTAATAACCCATTATTTTCTATAACAAACCTAGATCACGTATTCAAGATCTAGTGATTAAAGTATCTAATTTTCATAAAATACAAGTGATCACATCCCAAATAATTATGTAGATTCATGAATAATTACCAAATTACAATGGATAAAATATATAAAACATAGTCATAGTAATTAATTTACTTCCTTGAACTCATTTAAAGGTTCATTCTTCATATCCTGGAAATAGGAACTAAAATAAGGGTCAACTTATAAGTGTAATAATGATTATATATAGTTGAGCCTCTCCAGATTAAATTATGAATAATCAATTTGGAAAATTAAATAATTTAAAACACATTCCATTTTGTAAATTAATGGAGAATGAATAATAATATGCTAGGAAAAAATAATAAATAATAATAATTCGATATAAATAATCATGTGATCTTGTTACATATACATGGATATCATAACTATTAAAATAATCACATGGACATTATTAAATAATTTAATAACTATGAAATTCATTAAGGCAGGATTCTTAATCATTCCATCAGGGCCTTTTCCTTGGACAACTTATATAAATGGGTTGTAACTTGGAGAAATTACATGACTGCATTTTCTTTTGAGACCTACCGATTCATCGATGGGATTTAATTCGCCCAACTAATCACTTACTACTTCCAATAATGTCTTAATATGAATGGGATGAATACTATGTCAATTATAAATCAAAATAAACATTTTTATTAAAAAAATTATAAAAATGTTAATATTTCTCTTAATCGAACTGATCAAATACCATCCAATGAATGAATAAGAATGGAATCGATACAACATAATCTTAGCATTGTATTTTAATAAAAAACTCATTGAGGAATTTAAATGCATTACAAAGATCAATAAAAACATTCTTGAGGAAAATAACATTTTCAAATTGAAATTCATTTTTTAAAAACCAAAAAAACATAAATTTTAGAAAATAAATATTTATTTCAGAGAATCATGGATAATTATTAAAGAATATTTCCTATAATATGAGGTTAATGATTACATTAAATTTAGATCAAGAAAAAAATGTAAAAAATTAATTCCATATTTTTAGTTAAAAATCAAAATTATCTCATTCAGAAAAAGACAAGACGGATTGTTGTAAGAAAAATTAAATTTAAAAAATGATTAAAAATGAAATTATAAATTTATTATAAAATATTAAATCCATTAATTTTATCATTTTAAGAAAAATATTTATATGGAAGAAAATGATTCCCAATTGAGTAGAAAAACAAAAATGATCTTCCATAAAAACAATCTTTTAGTGTGTTGAGTACACAATAAGAGGAAAATGAATGAAAAAAATGTAATTTATAGAAATATATAGGGAAGAATAAAATACAGTGGGGTTAATTTGTAATTATTAAATAATTCCCTAAATGGATAATTAATCATAATCAATTAATATTTGATGGGAGCGGAATTATTGTAAATTCTAAAAGTGTTAAGTTAATGAAAATTATTTTTGATGCCAAAATGGATCCAAATTTTGATAACTATATTGTTCGAAGTGGTTTAATTTAAAAACTCTTATTTTCATATATGTTTTGATATATTTTCACCCTTATCTTTTTGTTTTAACCCCCCCCCCCCAAATTAACTTTTTTTACAATTACTGTAATGTAAAAGTTTTATACATTTTATTGTTAATGAATAATACAATGAAAGGGAATTTGGACATTAAATTTTGAAGTGAATACCACATAGACCATATCTTATCTCCCTTGTACTGGTGATTTTTTATTACATAATATAATAAAATATTATTTTAATAAAATATTCTTAGAAATATTTTTGAAAAAATCATTTAATTAGAATTGAAATACAACAAAAAATTTATGGAATTAGAATCTATTCATTTAACTGATCATTAATATGTTATATAAATATATATGTTCATGGGAAACTGTCATTCATCCAAAAATGTATTAATTTTAATAAATTTTTTATTTTTTATTTTAATTTTATAATTATTGTATAAATATTGTGTCGGGATTCATTGTGCATTTAAAAATTATTTAATCATATATATTAAAAATAACATACCATGATAAAAAATCATTATATTTAAAAAAATATTTCATATTTGATGATAATAATTTATTATCATTATGTGAACTTATAAAATAAATTCATACTAAGAGAGAGTCATTTTTGGAATTCTCATTACTTGAAATAATATAACAATCATTACCAAGGTCAAATGGAACCAAAATTGTATATAATTGAATTTTTAATTGATATTTAAAATTAAATTCAACCTATTGAAATAAATTCATATTTTGGGATGATTTTTAATGACTTGTCACATTATTTTTAATATAAATAATCAAATATACCCTCTATAAGTGTGATAAATTTTAACACATAACTATTCATGAAGCCTAATTTCACCACCCCCTCCAATAAAATATTCTCCTCCTAGACTGGTAATGATGGAAGAGAGATAATGACCCCTATGTACCACCTCTAGTAGGTTTCTAAGTGGCGACCAACACCACAAGTATACAAATATCAAAAAATGGGAGGCATTAGACTTTTTATAGTAACCATGATCAGGAGATAAGATGTAAAAACCACAAATATACTCCACGATATATATATAAAATAAATCAAAAATCCATCGAACATGTATTTCTTAATTACAATTGATAAAAAGAAGAGTTTCAAAAGTAATATACTAAAATAAAAGATAATAATCGACACAACAATTGTCCCAAAGACCAAACTAGTAATGCACAACATGGTCCACATAGTCCCCGAAGAAACCTGAAATAAGTTTTGTATACGTATGGTGAGCATAAAATTACACTCAGTAAGAATGAACCAAAGTATCTCGTGCTCAAGAAGGAGAAGAATACTATTGCCCCTTTGAAAAAAATAGTAGAACCCAGCTGCACCTAACATGGAATACTAGCCTTCATAACCTTTCAAAAGAACACATACCTGAAAACACAAGTTAATTATAGTAATATAATAATGAAATCCATATTTGGGTACCCCACACCACTTCCCACTGGTTAACTGATCATGCCCTAATGGAAAGCATACATGAACATCTACACTATTCCACAATCCCCATGTCACTACACACCCGCACACACCAAGGCCATAAAAAATGTCCTTCAATCTAGAAAAATTAATCTCACCACATCCTAACCATAGAAACTAGGGCCACATTTATTCCACATCCCTCCTTTAAACAATCGGTCCACAACCATACCTCATCCCAATGAAACATGATAAAGCACACCATATCTCATCACATAGACACAAGGGAATGAAAACCTCGTTCGTAGAAACCTTGGACTTATAATTCCACCACACACTACCCAAAGAGTCTTGGGATACCTATGAATGGAAGAGGGAGCTAGGAATATCCAAAAACAAGCCATTCATCCTCCCATCGGGATGTTGGGAAAAGATATCCCCCCCATGATAATTGGGGTGATCAGTACATAGTGATCAACTAGGGTGGGAAGCATATAAAAATCACTAGGAAGTTAAACTATATATATGTATCAAACACTCAACCCAACCTATTGGTGTTTTCAAACACACACCAAGACCCAAAAATAGCCCTTGCTGCTACCTCTAAATGAAAATCGACATTATAACCCAAAATTAAACTCATATCCCTAGCCAACTCATTTAACAAATTATTATTATTATTTAATAAATACATTTATTCATCATATCCATTCCCAAGAAACTACTCACCACACCATGAACTGAGCAACATAGCATAAACCACTTGGAGGAAAAGAACCACAGTAACGAAACATACATTATATTTCTGCTCTGTTTAACAAAATTACCAACCACTTCCATCGTCATTCATCAAAATAATTCTTCCAAATCTACCATATCAATCAAAATAAAATTACATCCTACTCAAAGACACTCCCAGCAACACAAACAAAACACAACCCGATTGTAGTCCCACTGCACAACACTACTCATACATTCCATAATCAATCATGCTCTCAACCTGAGATTCCATTACACCACCCTAACCACCCCACAAATATTCATACCCTCAATAGTATCTCTACGAAACCATACAATTAACAAATTCAATATTTAACACGGATCTCAGTCATTAATTCTACTTTTTATGTTTAGGGGTGATCACAGAACATATTGTTCATAGAGAATCCATTTATTTATCCAAATATACTTTGGTTATCAGTTGAAAATAATGAACTGTTCAACACATGATCAATAAAAATCATCAAAAACTATCATAGGTGCTCACACAGATACCTCCAGCATCTATGATATTTAGTAAGCATATAGTCCATAGAGATCATAATGTTAAAATATAATAATGCATAACACAAGTCACTTTCCCCTAACATCGAAAGTTAATCCTCAAACCAATTAAATTACCTTTACAAAATTGGAATTCTTCTATCTTGAAAATAGTATATTCATACACCCACCCCCCATGATACAAAATTATAATAGTGATGAAGGGATCCCTACCTCAAGGAACAGATGATCAACACCTCCTCCTGGCACCAAACAGGGGGTACGCAATGCTCCAGGGAAACATGATCCAAGGTTGAAACACACAACATGATCTATTGGGTAAGAAATGTTATTTGGAGTCTCAGTAGAAAGGGTAAATGGAAATGTACAAGTAAGAATAAAATCATCTTTAGAACTTCGTGATCCTATATTAATATAAGAAACAATTTCAAAAGCCATTAATTCCAAATCATGATCATGACCACACGTTTTGATTATCTAAAAGCCTCATGAGCATTAGGAATTTAAATTTATGTTTTATATCCTTTGAAACATCTTTAATAACTCTTTATTAAGGTTTTAAATTCATTTTATGTAAATGAAATTGTTAAATGGGTGAAGTTCGATAAACTGGGAATAACCTGAATAAATGAAAAACTATCGAAATAGAATCACTGTTAGGTGAGTCACCAATTCGATCTACCAATGGAGAGTCACCATTTAGGGAGTCACAATTAGGTGTGCCACTTTTCAGTGAACTATCATTCAGTGTGTCACCGCTCGATGAGCTACCGCTAGATAACTCACAATTGGATGACCCACTAGTGCGACCAACCATTGTGAGTCACCATTCCAGACTCACTATCACCCAACTACCATTCCTGACATGAAATTGGAAAGATGGAATGTCTGAAGACACTTGATATGAGTAAATTTTTCCTTCCCAAACTACCCAATGTTCTGATTTTCACAATGTAGTGGACTAGGGATGCCCGAGCCATTATATCATATATGTCTCAAACTGTTATCATCCTCGAGAATACAAAACATAACCAAGAAGTAAAAGAGGGGTATGAAAAGACACCCTTAAGATACCTCTTAACGATCATCCTACAGTTGAAACATTTTTATCAGCATCAAATTTCAATGAAAAACCACCCTATATTGTTCGAAAGATGGAGTAAACCTCAAAATCTAAGAAAAGCTACTCTAATATATGCTAACCCAACTGAACCTAAGACACACCACACAAGAACAACAACCACACTCTGCAAACACATGAAATAGATAATTTCGTCCCCCATGACCAGATATTATACACTCTGTGTGGCTCTGACTATCACACACGGGTTTAATAGAATCTAAATTAATAAATATCAATTAGGAATCATGTCCTACCTTTTCCACTTGTCAGGAAATCATCCTAAATTATTAATTAAAGAAACAAAATCACTCAGAGAATACAAGGTTCAAACATATCATTATAAGGAATAACATAACATGGAAGAACTCAAACAACTCCGGGTAATGGGAATTAATTTGTACTTCTCCATCCCATGTACTATCCTCCAGGCCAACATGCCTGCTCAACAAATGAACCAAAGGAATTATCCACCCATGTATCAGCTTCTCATGATGATCTTGGATCTCTACTTTATGCTCCACAAATGATTCATCATCTTCGATGTCCAGCTATCCCCTTAAATGAAATGGGTGTTACCATGAAGATACCATTGAAGATGATTGACATGAAAGATGTCGTGGATCCTTTTTTTCCACGGTGGTAGTTCCAACTTGTAAACCACTTTTCCAATTCATCCCAACACATATAAGGGTCTGTTGAAGCTAACTGATCACTTACTCTAATTCCAAACCACAACAACCCACACCGAGAGGAATCATTCAAGAACACATGGTACCCAACATCGAACTCCAACAGCCTCTTCCATTGTTCAAAATACGAATTATACTATTCCTATGAAGCTTTTATCCTCTCAAAGACAAGATAAACCTACTCTGTCATGCTCTAGAAGAACATGGTCCCAAGAACAATAGTTTTCCCATCCTCTGTCTAACATAACGTTGAACATCAATGTCTTCCATAAAATCCTTCATACCGAACCATTCCAATGGTAGATTGATAGAAATTTTGGTAAGAGAACTCTACAAAGGGAATGTGTCACACCCAAGAATAAACAAATTCCAAGACACATGCTCACATCATGTAATCTAATTCTTATATATTCTATTCTGTCATCCCATCATTATGAGGGGGGAAGACAGTGTTGAGGCATAACTTGATGCAAAAAGAATCTTGTAATCCCCTCCAGAATTTTTACGTAACACGTTTATCCCAATCCAAATAAACGGATATAGGAACTCCATGAAGCCACACCACATCATCCACAAACCACCTTACTAAGGCATCCACTACGCCTAACTCTTTAATTTCTATGAAGTGATCCGATTTCTTAAACTGATCCACTACTATCCACGTATAATGATATACTCTTTGATCTCTATGTAACCAATGATGAAATCCATTTTTATCTCATCCCATGCACACATTGGGAAGTATAGGGTCTATAACAAACCACTGGGAACACATTACTCAATCATCACCTACTAGCATAAAAAATAATTCACCACAAACTCAACCACAACCCACTTCATCCCGGGTCACATAAACAACTCTCTCAAACCAAGATATATATTGGAAACTCTATAGTGTACTGATAATAATGATCTTTGAAACTCATTCAGAACTCCCTCACAAATTCAAGTAGAAAAAATAGCCTCCCATCAAAAATCATCTGATTCTGACCATCCTTCAACCATCTCCCCATAACATCACCATTGTCAATGCGGTCGCACATCAACTCTACCTCAGAGTCTCCACACATAGACTTCTCCCAATTCTTCACAAGATAGGACTGAACTATAGTCTGAAAAAGATAGTCTATGACACCATGCATACATAAATCTATGCTCAAAATGGAAAAATCCTCCATCTCCTTTAAGGCATCTATTTATTCCCAAAAAAACCTCCTTATGTGACTTCATTCTCAATGCATCAGCAATAACATTCCCCTTTCCAGTGGTGTAAGTGATCGTGAGGTCATAGATTGGGAGAAACTATATCCACCTCTTTTGTGACATGTACAAATCCCATAAGGAAATGATATACCTCAAACTCTTGTGATCTGTGAATAGCACAAAATGCTCCCCAATGTGGTAACATTTCCACAACTATAGCGTAAAGGTGACTGATGGCAGCTCCAAATCAAGGGTAGTATACAAACATTGGTTGTGACATATCTTTCTAGACCCACAAGAGATAAATACCCACTATTTCCTCAACACTCATCCCAAACCAGAAATGAAGCATCACAAAAAACCTTGAACATCACTCCTTCCCCTAGAAACTGATGAACTGTAGCATTGACCAACTTCCCCATTAGATTGTTGAACACAACAAGGAACTTCTCAATCCCCCCAAAATACATGTACTTTTATATCAGAGACATCAATTGATATAAATCTCAAGATAAATCAATTAGAACCTTTGATAATAGCCTACAATACTAAGAATACTATAAACCTTTTACAGGATATTTATTTTCTCCCAAGAAACAACTACCTCGACCAATAATGGGTCCATTGCTACACCCTAATGTGACACCACATGCCCATGTAATTGAGCCTCTCCTTCCCAGAATATTAACTTGGACAAATTTCTGTAGAGAAGGTGGCATCGAAGGACTTGCATGATAGACCTATGATTCATGGTATGCCCCTCCAATGACTTATAGTACATTCAGATGCCATTGTTAAATAGTAAAATGAATAATTCCATGAACTCACAAAAAATGGAATTAATAATCCCCATGAAAATGGTTGGTGTGTTGGTAACATTGAATGGCATAACCACAAACATGAAGTACCCATTACTGCACGTCAAAGAAGTGTTCAGGATATCGGCTTCCTTTACTCCCAACTATTGACATCTATAGCACATATTGATCTCAAGAAAATACCATTCCCCTCTCTAATGTTAAAAATATTGTCCATCCTTGGGAGAGGGCAATGTTTCTTTACCGTCACCTGATTCAAACCCTAGTAGTCTATGCATATACTTAGACCAATATCTATCTTCGACACAAAAAAGACTAAGGTACACCATAGGACACACTGGATTTGATAAAACCCCTATGCATTGGATCATTTATCTGAATCCTCGTCTCCCATAACTCAGAAGGTGACATCTGATACGAATCCATTGAAATCAGAAAAGCATCGAGATGTAAGTATATCCCATTCTCAACATCACATCGAGGGGGTAGAGTCGCAAACTCCATGGGGAATACATCCATGAAATCCCATAAAATTTCATGACCCTCCTCCATCACAATATCCGTTGATTCCACTTACATCTCAACCAATAATGAATGAAGAGGCTCTACACTCCTAATACCCATCTTACAATAGCACTCACCAAAAAATTTCACATGTTGGTCATCCATGTCTGAAAACATGACTCTCCTAAAAAAGTTGTTGATAAAACCATGAAAATAATAAAACAATTTTATGCAATGTATTATACTGTATGGTTGAATCTATTGATATTTTCTTTTCAAATGACCGATTTGGTCTCATCATTAGTCTATATTCTTGAAACACATCAGACATGATACTCTGACTTCCGACTAATGTACTCAATAACCGGGGAATGATAAACCACTATACATCTATTACTAGAGCATGGGAGATACTAGGTGCAATCAAAATGAAAAATTATCTTGAATCAAACAATGCAAAAGAAATAGTACTGAAAAAATACCTCATCTCCCTACCCCTAGTGGTGTAGGGGCCTGTTGTCCCTATTGCTGAAATGGCCTAGCTTGAAACTGATTGTGAGGAGGGTGCTGAACCTACCCATATCAACCATATTGTAGTGGAACAGACACTAAGACCTAAATATGAATATAGTCATGGGATGTACAAGTCAAAAACCTTGGTTACATGATCACAGGAAAATCACAATGACCAAAAGGATGAAACAAGTACTATTGAGGTCCACTCCCCACTGACAAAAACACGAATGTAACTGATGTTTGAGACCTGTTTCAATTAGAATATCCCTTAAGAGAACAATTTAGTCTCCCCTAACATGGTATACATCATCAAAAGGGTATTATGGTAACTAATTCCACATTCTTCTGGACATCCATGAACATTGGAAAGGTGAACGGAGAAACCGTGTACTGGAGAGATGGACGATGTGCCTCCTCTAGAAATCTCACACAAGAATCCTCTTCCAGAAAGTTATCTAGAGACAGAAAAAGGATATCTTTGAACTTTATGCCCACCTAATGTAACAACATACTCACTAGATGGAGGGATAGTAAATCCTTTCGCTTCTTAGCCTTCATGGTTGATGAAAAGAATTCATCTTACAAATCATTCTTGAAATCGACCCATAGACTATCAGTCTCCTTCATCTATCCTAGGTACAATTTCCACCACTAACGCACAAATCCCCTCATATATCTAACTAATAAAAGAAACTAGCATTGTGTTGGAGCCTAGATCAAGCTAAGGGTGATCACAATCTCTTCAAGATAGCACTCCATCTCCATGTCTGAAACGCAGACCTCATATTTTCCCAGAGTAATCTGATGGAAATCCCATAACATCTTCTTCCACTGATCTTCCTACTATACTCGATAAACCCTATGTTGATCAAACAGTTTAGCATACAAAGCCTACATTTCCTTTACTAAACATAGACGATGTCCAAGTGCCATACCTGAAAATGGTAGATAAAGAACACCTAGGCCTGAGTAGTGTGGAATATTATTTAAGATTAATTTTAACTCAGTTTATCTTATTAATCATTTAAAATTTCCTCTGAAATCCAAATCATATAAGAACAAAATTAATTAATCTAAATTTACTGTTCCTAGGGTCTCTACCCTGCAAAATTTGTAGCCTCACTTGGTCATTATGAAGGTTCAGATTCATTTAATCAGATCATAGGGGGGCCTAAAATCCCATGTCCAATTGATCTTCACTATCCTCTGTCTCACACAAAGTGCACCCGACATTGTATTCCTACAAATCCATACAATCCTCACCATTCCTAACACCAAACTCCATCCTATCTATCATAATTTATCCTCTAATACCATTCATTCATAACCCCTCACTCAAAAAAATTCCCCTCCTGGGATTCCATTGAATAAATACATATAAAGACTCCGGAGTCCTTTCTCTAGTAGGCCCCAGAGTGGTGACCAGACCCAAAATTATACAAATTTCCCAAAATGGGAGGCATTTACCTTTTTATTTTAACCAATATCAGGATATAAGATTTATCAACAATAAAATAATTCGAATTAATATTTAAAATAAATACAAAATCTATTCCACAAGCATGATTAAAATAAATATAATACAAAAACAAAGTCTCAAACGAAAAATACCAAAACAACAGGTAAGTAGCAACAAAAAAACTTTCTTAAAGTCCGAGGATGTATTTCCTAGAATGTTCCACATAGTCCTATTGTAAACATGAATGTATTTTTGTATATGTATGGTTAGAATACAAATATAATTTTTAGGGAGGAACCAATGTCACTCATGGACAATTGGGATAATCATACTAATTCCCCTATGAGAAAATAGTAGAAACCAACAACACTTAATCGATAATACATTTCGTCCCATCATTTCCAAGGAATTCTCACCAAATAATGCAAGGCATGTAAAGTAATATAACAATCTCATTTATGTTTGGGTACCAAAAACCACTTCCCTTAGGTTAACTGCAGACACCCTAATGGCAAATGTCTGTGCCCTTCCAAACAGTTCTAGAAGCCCCATGTTACAACCCTCCCACCCTAACCTAGACATCCACGCTACTCCAACAACATAGGAATACTAAACTCACCATGTCCCTTCTATAGTCAACTTTTCCACTACCATACAAAATCCCACCTACAGACATGTGGGCCACAACCGAACCTCATCTCGAAGACACCTCAAAAATCACACCACATCTCATCTCGTAGAAACCTGGGAATGAACACCTTGCATGTAGACACCTGGGCCTCACAACCACACCACATCCAACCTGATGATTCATGGTATACCAATTCCTAGAAGAGGGATAAGGGAAGATCCAATAACCAACCATCCATCCTCCCATTGGGATGTTGGGAACATAACACCCTCCTCAATGAAAATGGGGGTGTTTGTTAAATAGTGATCGACTATGGTTGGGGGAATTTATAAATCACAAGTACAAATATATATATATATATATAGGTATCAAGAACTAATCCCAACCTATGGGTTTTTTTCAATGATACAAAAACCCACAATGTTTTTTTGCTGCTACATCTAAATGCATAACTACACAACCAGACATAATTGAACTCAAAAACCAAGCAAACTAATTTACCTAATTATATTTCTTTTTTAGGAAATCCATTTATTAATTTCGTCCCTACTAGGGAAACTATCACCAAAACCATGAATCTTTCCACAAAACATAAAACAGACAGTGGAAAAATAACTACGGTGAAAAATCTCAGATCATATTTTCACTCTGTTTAACACACATACAAAACACTTCCACCATAATTATGCAGTGTAATTCTTCCAAACCCACCATCCCAACCATAAAAAAATGAAATCCAACTCACATCCACTCCCAGAAACACAAACAAGTCACAATCCAGTTCCATTCCCACTACAAAACATTGTTCATCAATTCTACAATCAATCAATCTTTCAACCTGAGATTCCATTACACCACAAAAACCACCCCACACACATTTATACCCTAATAAGTATCACCACACAACCATACAACACACAAAATACATATTTAACAAGGTTCATGTTCATTAAAACCACATTTTATGTTCAGGGGTTATCACATAAAATAATCAATAATGGGGAATCAATTTTTTTAACTGAATAGGCATGGTTAGTCAATTTCATATTTACAGTCATTTGACACATGATAAATTACAATCCATCACAAGACATAAAAGTTTATCACAAAAATTCTACCATTGACCATTACATTCAATCGGTATATAGCCCATACAAATCAAAATATCAATAGAGAACAAATCATAACACACGTTGCATTTCCCCATCCCTGCATGTTAATTTTTAAGCCCATTAAATTACCTTTACATAATTGGATTTATACTATCTTCAGAAGTTTAAATTCATATATCTACCTCCCATGATACACTATTAAAAGAGAGATGAAGGGATTACTACCTCGAGGAATATGTGATCAACACCTCCTCCTTGCTCAAAACAGGGGGTGCACAAGGCTTTAGGGAAACACAATCCAAGGTGGAATCAAAAAGCATTATCTCATGGGGATGAATTGTTCTGGGGATGGACAGTAGCATGTTTAAAGTGAAACTTAAATAGAATAAGGGTCATGAATTTATAAATTCCTGATCCTATATCACCCAAAGAAATGGTTTCAAGTTCCATTATAGTCAGATCATTATCATGACCACTTGTTTTTACTATCAAAAAGAAACCAGAGATTTATAAATATAATAATTTATATTATATCCATTGAAACATATTCAAAAAAATTCAGCAAGGTTTTAAATTCATTTTATGTCAAATGAAATGTTAAAGGGGTGATACAAGAAAAATAGTGAAAACTAGAAAAAATAACAAACTATCATTATTGACCCACCATTAGGATAGACGCCAGGGCGAGCTCCCGATTGTGAGTCGGCATTCAATAACAAACAATTTGGTGCGTCATTGTTTGGAAAGTCACCATTAGGTGAGTCACCATTTGGTGAGAAACCATTCTATGATTCACCGGTCAGTGAGCTACATCTGAATGACTCACCAATGGATAACTCACCGGTTATACCCACCATTGTGAGTCACCAGTCTTAGCTCACCGTCAGGGACCCACCATTCCTCACTGACCATTGGAAAACTATAAAAATAAGTAAAAATATTTAAATGGGTCAAAATTTCCACCTATAACAACTCAATCATCATATTTTCACATAATAATTGACCGGGGAAGTCTAGGCCATTAAATCTAAAAATAAAAGGGACATATTTACCATATTTGAATCTATTAATTTGAAATATGAAATAAAAATTTTTGGTTCAATTTCTAAAATTGGAGGTGATTAATTTAATAGAACAATTAATGATGCAATGTAATATAAAATTTAGAAATTTTCTTTCAATATATAAAAATGTTTCCTTTACAAAATTAAAAAATAAAATATATCCCAATAAACACAATTTCAATATTATTATTGCAATATAACTAATGTAATAGTGAAACTCTTTTAAAACATTTCTTTTTAGAAATTATTGAAAAAAAAAATTTTTAATAAAGAAAATTAATTATAACTACTCAGTAGATAATCAATATTTTCATAAATAATGAAAAAATAATTCTATAATAATTATGATGTGATGATTAAAATATTTAATCATTTTTATCCAATAAAATTTATAAATTTTCTAATACTTAATTATAATATTTACTAAAAAAATAAATAAACACCATATTTTATGAAAATGGATTTTGAAAAAAAAATGTCTATTAAAAAATGATTAATTATTTTATAATAATTAATAAATTACTTTTTCTTGAGTATATTATTTATATGTATATATTAATTTTTATTTTCCAATTTATATCACATAATTCAGTGGCTAGGTTACAATTTTCATATTTAAATAATAATATTTCATGGTTCATTTAAGAACAAGGTTTTTTTTCAAATAAGTTATGCAATAAAATTTTCTTTTGTTAGATGATTTGGGTTATCCATTATCCCCCATCAATAAATTTAGTCCTTGAATATTTTACATGTGCTTAGTAATCTTGGGTTTTACATTTAAAAATGAATTCTTAGAAAATCAACATCATAATAATAGATAATAAAAAATCCTTTTGAAAATAGGGAAATGGAAGAATCAAGGTCATAATAAATAATAAATAATTAGGATTCCAAATAAGAGGAAATTAAGTTGAAATAAAAATAAGGAAATGGTTGAAAAATTAATTTCCAAATAGTGACAGATAGTGATATAGATCATTGACCGCTAAAATGTTAAAGATCGTGTGAAAGATAATGACACCAAAACCTGAAATAAAAATGGTGTGGAGATGAAAATAAATTTTCCATGAATAATTTTCCTAGGAAAATATTATTATTTAAATAACCATTTTTTTGTTTGTTGAATTCATTCACCATCAGAATTGAAAAAATAAGGAAATATTCATACTTATGAAGTATAATTTCATCCATCAATAAATTTCTACAATAATATAATCAGTTTATCCAAAATGATGAGTATAGAAGATGATTTATTCATGATTAAGAACAAAATAAATTTAGAATGGAACACAATATACATAAAAGGATAAAAATAGATTCCTCTTGAGTTAAAAATTAATTATAACCGAAATAGTTTCCATAAGTTTTGATAATGTGTGTACCAAAATATGAAAAAAACTACATTTTACATCGCCATTTCTATAAGAACACCAAATGATCAACATATATTATTCTATAAATAAATAATACTACATCCTAATTGGCCTCATTAATGTAAATATTAAATAAATTTACATCGAAGGTGATTTCATAGATATTAAATTACATCCCTAAAAGTATCATTAATCTTCATGCTTATTCACAATATAATCATGTAGTCTAGTGACCATCACATGTAAATATCATGAATAAAATTTACACACTAACTACAAGGGTAATCCATATATTTACTGTAAATATCCTTTAAAATATCACCTTGTTAATGAATCAATTTTAACCCTCAATATTATTTATATCCCACTATCCAATATACAATTATTAATATAACGTAAAATAATTTAACATCCCAAAGGGTAATTCAAAACATAATTGAATGTTCTACCAAAAACCTAATAAATGTTTCAAATCTCTTAAAATTACATCACATAAAACAAAAAATGTAGTATATATGATTTTTATCATATAATCAACTACAAACATATAAAACCATTATGTAATCCATAAATTTTGTGTTTTCCTTATTTGAAAAAATATATTATTCCAAAATCTAACACATTCTTTATTCCTCTATTTTTTTATATTTACATATATAAAAAAATCAATTAACGTCCTCAAAGTTGTCACCAATTACTTTTTATCAAATCACTAACAAATTTCATGGTCATAAATAATATCATATATACTTAATCAATACCAATAATATATTTCTCAGAACTAAAAATGATCACATTACCACTAAATAAATATTCATTATTATCATTACCATTAATTATATGTTATATAATTTTCAAATAAATATTCCATTGAATAATCATTAGAGGTCTCATGATTATTATCTCCAAAATATCAATAACATAAAACTTTTATAACCTAATTCTCAAATCATTATTCATAAACACTTCAATACTTACACTTCAATGATTGGTAATGCACATTTCTAACCTTTTCAAATGATATAACCCTTATATTAGTGAATTCAATTAGATAGTGAACATATCATCCATGTATAAAATTGAAATAAAAATGGTTCCATAATATTTACTTGGTATCCCTGCATCAAACTCGTCATTTTCCTTGAAAATTTGTTGATCTGTTCACTTATTTTCCACCCATAAACCATTTTCCCATTATTTTGAGACATTATATTGGGTGTATATTTCAATATGTATGACATGATGTAAATTGATATTTTAATTCTATAAGGGCTCCCTGACTTTTTCTCTGAGTAAATAATATATTTCTCTTCACTGATGAGTCTATGAGTTGATTAATATATCTTCTTTTAGTCATATATCATTATAAATGATTAGTAATTACCACAATGTCATTCACTCCATTGATATTAAAATTTCATTCCATATAATCACATCATATTCCATCACATTTACTGTTAATTAGATTCCTCTTGGATTCATTAATTGAATAAAACCAAAACATATAATATAAGGAACAATAATCATTGTGGGAAACCATATACTATCGAAAATATATTATATGATGTAAATATCATGAAACAATATTTTCAATATAATGTACCCTTGGTTTAACATACGTCATTCCTTATTAACATCTATTAAAAACCATCATAATGGTTTTAATAGAATATGGAAATTAATCAAGGTATATCCCATTGAATTATAAAAAATGGTTTACAAAAATAGAACACAATTCACGAATCGTAATGATGCTCAGGAAGTACATGATCAATAATTTTCAGGGTTATTACTGTTAGATTCATCTATTCAACAATAATATCTATGTGTAGAATCCTTACATGAATGAATTTTGATTAAAAACACATAATCTAAACCATAACAAAACAACATGATGTTATCTTATCATAAACATATCCTCAAATACAATGAATGTGTTGTGTTCACTAATTGTTGTTTTCCTAAATCTAGTTCAACGATTTATACTACACTTCTTTGGAAACTCGCTATAAAAGCCCAAAATATTCCAACCAAGATCCATTTTTTACATTATACATTGAAATATGATACAAGTGATGACATCCCGAATGATCAAATAGTTTAATAGAATTTTTAAATTAGATATATACATTATCTATATATTACATTGGAAATAAATTATAAAACCTATAAAATGTAAATATTCTACTTAATTATACTCAATAAATGTTTATTTATTCATATCATGGGGAATATAAAAACATAAGTGTGGTCCCAAGTGACAATTAAAGGTTAGTACAATGGAAAATATCATTATTTAATAAGGAATAATTAATATTAATGGAAAATAACATATGACACATATCATTTAACAAATAAATTGAGCATGATAAATAATATTTCAGGAATAAATAATGATAAAAATTGCATATAATTAATCACTGAAGAATGAAACCTATACAAGGATATGATAACTACTCAAATAATAACATATATATACATAACAAATTTTATATTGATGGAATTTATAAAACCGCCCAATAGAAAACTTTTTTTTACCTCATTCTACGATATCATAAATATGGGTATGAGATTAATAAATTATGAAAACTAGTAGGTCTTATGCAACCAATCGATGAATAGAGGGTCTATAATGGGGCTCAAATTTCTCATACTTAGTCAATCACATTCATCATATGAATGGCGTGTCAAATGATTCAATTCAAAATTAAGAGAAACATTTGTGTTGAAAAAAACAAATGAAATGTTAATATTTCACATAATAACACTTAGCATATACCATCTAGATAATGAATAATAATGGTATCAATACAACACATCCTTAGTAGGTTATAACTACATTATAAATTTTTCACTAATGAATAGAAATAGAATATAAATACCATTAAAACATTATTCTGTTTAATACCCTTTTCAAATAGAAAATCACATTAAAAACTAAATTTTTTAGAATATTATGAAATAAATTTTCTTTGAAATTTATCATGGATAATTTTAAAGGAATCATAAAATAATTGGGTGGTCATAATTGTGGGGTATTATTATTTTTTTGTGTATGTTAAAACCAAGACTATTTTAACATTTTCATTAAAAATACAACGTACCTCATTTGGAAGAAATCAATAAGATTTCTTTTATAGAATGTTTAAAAATCTAAATCATGGGTAAAAATTATTTTAATAAATCATTGTCTAATAGTAAAAACATTCTAGAAATAATTATAAAGAATATATGGACATGTGCGTAAACTATTCTCATCCAAGTAGAGAATATATCTATCAAACTAAAAAATATTATTTCATAGTCTTTATTACATAATTTGTATAAAATGGAAGGAAAAAAATTTGAGAAATAACTAGAAGAGATGAAAATATATTAGGTATTCTATAGAAATATCAAATAATTCACACAATGGAGACATGAACACAAAAAATCTGAATATTATTGAGATTGAGAAATAAACCCATAAATCCTTTGATCCACATAAATTAAAATCACTATAAAATTAATAACATCAAATGATTCATTACATATAATGAGTATAAATATAATCATTATACATCATATAATATTATTGGTATATTCACTATAATAAATAAATATGTTGTGAATATGGAATATGTCTCAATGAAACATACAATGATCTTACCATTGAAGTGAGAATTAATCATTGAATTGAATATGTCTGAAAAATTAAAATAAGTGAAAAACAAGTGTAAAAAGGATATAATAATATTATAAGTAATTTCACACATAATCATTGGAAAACATTTTTAGAGGATTTAAATTATATCTTTATAAATGGAATGTACGTTAATAAACCACATACCACTAAACAAATTCAAAAAATATATTCATCATTTCCTTAAATAATAATAATAAGTAAATTATATACTTACCTAATTTTCATCATCATGTTTATTATTCCTTTTTAATTTATATTTAACCATGTAAAATTAAATTACAAAATCTACTATGTTCACATGATTAGTTATTATGATATTATGTTCATAAGCCCAAAATGACTTTTGTATGTTTTGTATAGTAAAAGAAGTTATTATAAAATTATCAATAAAATTTTAATCATGATGTAAATATTATATATTTTAATTATATATGTTGTTATAATCATCCATTAATGGGATATATTGAAAAATTAATTACACCATTCATGGAGATGGGAGGTCATACAAATCCTTGAATGTTATTATCATTATTCAATGAATATAGAAAAATATTGTAAAATAAAATTTCACAAATCCAAATTCATTATTATAAAATATATATCATAAATTTTCATTAAAACTATCCCTATTTTCATCCATTTAAAATGTAATTGAAAAATTTATCACATCACTTTGTTGAGGTGGTTTCCCACCCATATGGATGAGTGTTGGTGTTGTTTCCATATGATAAGAAGGTAATAAGGTTGAAAAGATATTATAATTCGAAAAAATATTTTTTTTCATAAATATCACATTTATTCATTACTTCCATATTTATTACCATCCATGTAAAGTGGTGATGATAGAAAAAATACCCTGTGACATGGAGAGGTTAAGTTGTTCCCGTGTAGAAGCATGGCTTTTTTATTTTCATAGGATTTAAATGATACAGATAATGGTTTTAAATTTATCATAATAATAACATAGTTTATTTTTTATACTAGAATAATTAAATTTTTAATAGTATTGTGGTGTCCCTGGCCATAATCACTCATTAGTAACTAAACTCAGTTGGCTATATCACCTCAAGTGAACCTCCCCCTATGCGAGGGGCTGCTAACTAGATGTGAGGGTCTATAGAGGTATGGTGGGGAGATTATACCCTATTTTATCATAGTGTCACGATGATGAATATGAATTAGTAGAAATAATAATATGAAAATTTTATAATAATATATGTAATATTAAATAAACATCCAGATATTACATTACATGAATGATTATAGTCATTGACATATAAAGATGATGTTTTATATATACAAACGGAAATAGGTAGACTAGAATACAGAACATATAAAATAATTATATAATAAATGTGGAAAATACCAAAAACAATCTGCATGAAAATCTATATCATTGTCTCAGTCATCTTCTATAAACATCCCAATATAAGAGAAAATCAAGCATTATTGTCTAGAAACATCCATTTATCTCTTCTTATATCCAATAATTCTGTCAATGTGTGAAATGATAGCTTGAAAATGTTGTAATTAATGCTCAATATGACACTTTTAATGGTGTCTAATACAATTATATCATATTATAATAAAATAAAACAATATTTAGGTAAAACATAAAAACTGGGAATCAATAGTAATTGTGTAGAGTTTATAGTCTGCTAGGGCACATGGTAAAAAAACCTACTTCTGACTATACGAGTTGTCAAATAAAATAACACTCTATTTTTTCTCAAGATAAAAGGAACCTAATCACTATCTTAATATTATATAATCTTATATTATCTATAAAGAAATAAATTTATCCTTGATCTTAGATGGTGGAACAAACTCATGATAACATCCTTTCATCTCAGCTACACGTGCTTGTGTGTAATCAATGGGGTAAACCCATAGAATCCATATAGATGAATTTCAACAAAGAACATGGAAAATATCCATGGTATTCATGGAGTATACTTGATATATATCCCAAATAGATAATCCAAAACATCATGTGTACTAGGACATCAAGCCAAATCCAGGATGAAAATACAAGAATTCTATTTTATAGTGACAAAGGGAAGAATAGGAAATGGATGTAAGAGGACTGAAAAAATACAAATAGGGATCTAATTCCACTAAAATCTATTGAATTGGGTCTTGGAAGAGTGAGATCATTCAAATACAATTATAGGGAATAATGAGTTCTTATAATAGATGTCTTTCTATTCATTTGAATGTGGAGATGAATAAATTTATATTTATGGGATAGGAAGAATTTTTTTTTAATTTGAAGCCTTTTAAAGGGTTATATAGTTTGAACTCAAGTTTTTTTGAAATATTCTTTCATCCATTCACAACTATTATCCTTGTGAACACCCTTTAAATGATTCCATCAAATTGTTATATAATCCTTAAGAGAAATTTGTATTAAGAATTATACTAAGTCCCACACCCGAAATGGTCTTGGAACAAGGTCAGATGAACCATTCCCAAATAGTGTGTGGTTACAATGAAAAATATTAAATATTTTCACAATCATGTGGACCATGATTCACTATTTAGATATCCACGATCCTCCCTTATAGGAAAAGATGATTGAGGTGAATGGTCAGTACTAATAATGTGTTAACTATGTGCCTCATCCTATTCCTATAAAAAAATATCTATAGGACTAGAAAAAAGCATGAAGGCTCCCAATACCAGAAAAAACACATTATACATTGTCTAAAATGTAAAAAATAATTATTGAGACATAAAATAAATGTATACATTCCTCTATGGAAGAGATATATGATTAGTTATTGGGATGACACCTCAACGATCACAAAAGACCCATAATATCATGGTGCATGTTTCCATTTACATTGAATATTTCAATGAACCAATATTTCATAGACTATAAAGATGATCAAATCCGTCACATAGAACACTAGTTGTAAGGAACAATGATCAGTATATTACTTCTTCCTAGAGTATAATATATTTGTATGTTTCTTGATAAACTATACCTACTCAGTTGTATCATGAATGAGATTAGATCCAATAACATAGCCTCCTCTGACTCCAACTATCATTGTTTTGAATTTTAATAGTCTCATTTGGTTCCTCTTATGGTCACATTTGGATATTTTCATGAATGAAATTATTATATGACACCACTATAAGTGGAATGTAATTTTATTTATGATTCTCTAAAATTGAGGACCCTTTCCAAAATAATGTCCTCCAAAACCACAAAAATATGCTTATACATATTTTTTGTCATAAGGTGGTACAATTCACATAGACAAAAATGTGTACCAAGATACTTCTTCAACTTCTATGAGAACAGATAATTAAACTGTGCACCCCTATTTGACAAAATTGTTCATGGACCACCATAAAAAATAAATTCCTATGATGTAAATTTATAATGTTTAACCAAATAGATTAATTCCATTATATTAAATTTGAGGGATACCTTTTTTTTGATATCCATGATTACCCCAATATATCATTGTCTCCATGTTATTTAGGTATTCCCACAAAAAATTCCATAGGGACGTCATAACATCATCACTCTAGAGTGGGTAATATTAATAAAAGACCAGTTGTCCACTAGTGTTCCTCTTTCCCTAGATGACATATGGAACACCATATAATACAACCTATTATCTTATTCTTCATTCTACCCCCAAATATTTTTTTTCACAATTCATTATACATATTACTGATTCCAAGATCTATTTCCCATTTGGGTGATTTAGATTTCTGAATAAACTCCTCTCACATTTTAGAATGTACTTTGACCCATCGATGCATATAGTGGATGTTTTCCATATCAATGGTCCAACTAGAAATTGGGTCCTCACCTAATCAACATTCCATTAATATTAATCCACCTGGATCAAAAATTTTCTTCCTCATAATATTATACATAATTTTTGTGGTCACCCTTAAATATTTAAGGAAATTGTTCCCGTGAAAACCAATAAATTATAGATTTATTTTAGAATTAATTTAGATCAATTTCAATTCACTACTGACATCTTGAACAACATTAGAATATTTATTTCTGCTTAGAGAATCATTCACTACACTTCCCATACCTTTCATTAAATACACCTCATTGTCATAGGATAGTTAGATATTCAACCCATCATTACTGGTAGAAATTCATTTTCCATTGAGTAAAAATTTATTTTGAAATCTTCTGATACGCGTATAAAATAATCTATTCCCAAAATAAGTAATATATCCACTTGTGTAGTGTATGAACAATATCATTTAACAAAATTTCATGTGTCGAGAAATTATTCTCCTGTGACCTCAACTAATGAGACCGTATACTTTAACTCATTCGCTTATGTCAAAATAGCTCTCTTCTTAATGCCTAATTTGTCACAATAATATATATATATATATAGCCAACTCTAGGATCTGTTAGAATCAGAATCAGGGATGAGGTTAACCTTCATTTCACCTCTTGAAATTATTTTTCTCAAACTTCCAACCATGTGAACCTTTCCCCTTTCATGATCAAATGATGTATGTTGTTCTTCAATGTATAATATGTTTTCAATAAAACAACAATATTAACTTTCTATCCTCATGAAACGCAATAAATAAGTTGTTCATGGGATGATCCTATGAATCAATATATCTCACATTCTCTTGGTCTACATATACCTAATCCTCTGATAAAATATGACCCATGAAGTGATATTTTTAAATCAAAATGTGGAACATGGTGATCTTGGAATGTTTTTTTTAAAAGTTCAGAGCATAATATATAAAATAAAAATGTTACAAGAGATGAAAAGATGAGATTTTTTGACAATCTTTGTCAAAAAGATAAGATAAATCAGCTGGAAGAGTGTCAAACCAAGTCATGTTTTGATGGACTCCTTTGTTAGCAAGAGAATCAGCAACAACATTTGCTTCACGGTAGGCATGAGTAGCAATGTATCAATCCCATGGAGAGTCTTCAAGAAATTCATCCAGTGTGTAGTGAGAGGACAGTCCAAATGAATGATTCCATTCCAGATGGCATGAACGATGGTGGTAGAATCACTTTCAATCCAAAGCTTTCTTCATCCTTTTTGAAGCGCAAACTCAACAGCATGAATGACTCCAATCATTTCTACCTCCAGAGATGAAGAGTGACCACATACAACATAGAAGCAACCCTGACATTGGTCAGCTGAGTCTCTGAAGATAGCACCACAGCTGGAAGGTCCTGGATTACCTTTAGAAGCTCCATCAATGTTCACTTTGATCCATCCCGGTATCGGTGATTGACAGAAATCATCAAAGAAGCGTTTGGGTGCATGGTATATTTCAGGAACACGAAGATGAAAATGTATCTCAAAGTCACCAACCGAGTTTTTGGAACAGTCTTTTTTAATTGAGGCGGCTTCATGGATAGTAATAAGAATCCGAGATTTTCCTGTATTGAGACTAAATGAGCGATTATTATGAATGAGATCATTTCTAGCGTACCAGATCTCATACAGGAGTTCCGCCATAGCCGCAAGAAAAATATTTTTAACCTGTGAAGAATATTCATGTCTAATGAAATTTTTGAAAAACGAAGAAATAGAGTCAGTTAAGATCCATATGCAATTGAATAAATCAAAAACATAATTCCATAAAGTAGAGGAAGTGGCACACGAAAGGAAGAGATGATCGTCATCCTCCCTGTTTTGATTACACAAGCGACATTTAGAACAAAGATGAATGCCAAACTTTTGTAGAATAGTTTCAGTGGGAAATCTATTATGAGAAATATGCCAAATAAGGGTGAGCCTAGAAGGTTTAATCCATGTTTTATTGAAATGACTCGCCGAAAGATAATTAGAATCCTCATTAGAAAATTTATGCTTATAAAAGACTACAAAAATTGAATGTATGATGGGAACATTATGTTAATATAATCTATGAAAAAAATCAACGTGTTCAATAAACTGAATGAAAATAACAGATATTCATAAAACTATAACATTTTCTAAGAGATATATGTAGTATATCTAAAATAATACACTTTTCAGGAAGATTTTCTAGCCATAGAAAAATCATCAAGAAGACACTAGATCATGAGAGATGGTTGAATAGGTAACAAATTTGATGAAGTGGGAACTGATTCAATGTAGAAAGCTGATTAAACAAATTATTATCAACAATTATCATTAAGTATCTATTTTTATTTTATTTTAATGGGTATGAAAACCCTAAGGAGAATTATAGGGTAATATTAACAATTTAGTTTCCAAGCCATCTAAATGTCTTCTTATTTCTTGATTTGTTTTATGATCAATCATATTTTAATGAATATACACTGGTTCTAATTCTAAAACATGTTCAGTTATGATCTCCACCGCTCTCTCAGGAGGTACCTTGCAAAATTCACCAGGGAAAAAATCCCTTGATCGGTCCACCACTAGAGTAATTATAGTATTTTATACTCCTTTATATTTAATAAAAATAATATAAATATATACCTACACTATTCTTAGCACATGATTCTTATGTCTTGCTAGAATGTCATAGACATCTCATTCTCCCTTTCAAACATATCTACCTCCATCAGGATATAAAAGTGACGCTAACTAGTGATGAAAATTAACAAAGGTGTGATATGTTATTATCCAATACATTTCAATATTTCCATCAATTATAATCATTTTAGAACCAAAAGGGTACATATGAAATAGTTACAACAGATCTCAAGGGGACACTCCATGATTCAATGAATGCATCATATAGTACTCCCAATAGAGTATTATGAGTAATTTCCCAAAAAAAGTAACAATTCATGATTACAAGGATCTCAATTATAGAAATATATATTGGTTAATGTGAATTTGAAATTTTAAATAGAGAAGATACTAATGTTAATTATACTAATACCTTGCCTCAAACTATATATGAGGTAGAACACTTCTCCCCAAGGGTAGGGTATACATCATGTAACAATCAAAATAAAAACTCTTGAGATAAATCATAACATCACTTTGTAGTTCCAAAATGTTAATGATTAACAACATATGTTGGGAATAATTAACCTAATTCACCTCCACATCCTATTTGGATGGTTGTACTATTTCTCTCAAACTAGTGTAGATCTACTGGTCCTTATAAGGATTGTGGGGATGGTACTGATCCTCTCACAGAAGGGACCATTAGAAAGGTATGTAAAAACCATTAAATATTTCACATTATTCCACATGATCTACACTCAAATTGTATTCTATCAAACTTAGGTATAATTTTCCAATTCCTATAATATTGATGTAATACAATATATATTTTAGTGTGTATACAATTAATACCACTTCTATCATGATAATCATCGAAATCAACACTTCATGCTGCTGGATGATGTACTTACCACCCAAAGGGTTAAACAACTATTCTCAATACCCTCATATTCACTAGAATGGGTCTCACTGATTATAACATAATTTACCATTTTTAAAATTGTCGACAATTAGATTAAACTCAGATATGATCTGAGGGAATACATGCTACCATCCTTAAAATGTATCATTCTAGAAATATAATCATGTGTAAGAGTTGGTGATAAGAACTGAAGTTCTGTGATGTGAGTTAAATAGTCCATTAAAGACATTATACGATGATCTAGGTGCATATATTACCTACCTGAATCACCTCTCATCCATTCTATAATAACATAATTGTGAAATGTTTTCTGGAGACCCTCCAGGACATTCCCCTATGATGATATACCTAATTTGGAAAATAACACCATCACAATGAGGATCCAAACAACATTTATATCCTGAGAATGGTAAACCTCATTAGTGGAATATCAATATTAACAATGATTAACAAAATAGAATCAATCCATGAATTATCTGCAAAGGGGCACCCATCCCCCAAAAAAGTTGGTTAGTGAGAGTACATGAATTCCATTTTAAGCTCTAAAAAATTCATTGAAGGTCTCAGAGCTCTTACTATAGGCATGACAAACAAGAAGAAATATTATCAATGATGAGATTAATTTCTGAGTTTGGGAATATAAGGGATGCTACTGGAGGTGATTCTCTTGATACTACTAATGGGTTAGGTCCCACAACCTCAGGAGCATGGTTATCTCCACTTTCCCAGTGCTTGAGCCAAGGTCACCAAGGGGGAAAATATCCATAATTCCTTCCAAATGACTCCAAACGCATTAAATGGATAGAGATTACTCTTCACAAGACAAAAGAACATGAAAAAAGGTTAAATACCCAAAAACTACTAACCGAACAACCCAAAGATAGGGTTTTAGTATTTGTATGATACCATGTTTCAAATATAGGGTTTCTATTATATGTAATTTACATTGAATGATATATAAGAAAAAAAAATTCATATGTCATTAGAGTCAAAATTTTGTAGTGTTTTTTTAAAGAATTTATTAATTATGTTTATACATAATAATTCTGGTACTAGTGTTCCCGTTACAATTTAAAAAAAGAACAATATTTATAAACTATAATTGGAATTCCATGTAACTGCAATAAGGGTTTTACAACTGGTCAAAGGATGTATTATTCCAAATATGGTGTTCAATTATACGGATTTCTATTTTTAATATATTGTGTCACAAATTATATATTTTTTTTTGGAAACCATTTAATAACAATCGACTATTGTTTTTTTCAATTTAACTAAATTTTAATGTCATAAGTATATAAACTAATTCTATTTATTTACTTCAATCATGATATATGAAAAATCAAATTTTAGGTTTATCCAATTACATTATGTAATCTATTATTTTTCTCATTTTTCCTACATGAAAATTTATTCAAAATAAAATTGCATCCATTAATGAACATGTAATATGTTTTAGGAACAAAAATAAACATGGAATGAAATATGCATCTAATTTATTAACTGACATACCAAAAATGCTAAACAAAAAAATTACCCCTTATCTTATTGTCCCAAGGATAGAGATCCATAATAATAACATATATCATATTTCAAGTACATCACCCAATGGATCAAATAGCACAATGGAAGAAAGAAAAACCCATAACAACAAATATCATCCCCAGTAACATTTACCTTCCACAGAACATGGGTTATCCACTCCCAAGAATGATTAAATACCATGTCCCTAAAAGACATTGTCTATAGTTTACCATCCCAAATAGGAATACCAATAAAAAGGTACCCTCTAATATCTTGTCGTGACGTCTTAATCTTGGTTTACTAATATGTAATCAATCATTTTTAACCACATGGAATCAATCCCAAAACCTTATGTTCCATATTATTCCAAATTACAGTGGGGCTTGATAGTTGTAAGGTGGGGAATCTATAATCTATTTTATCAGAGCGGTGTGGTGGTGAATAATAATAATGGTGATGTAGTATAAATATTAATAAGGACAAAGTGGAGTAAAATAGGGAAGTAGAAATCTATATCTATTTAATCTATAACAGACATAATCCTAAGCATGGGAATATACAGATGATGATGTTTTTTTTAATTTAAATTGGTACACTATATGTAGGAATATATATACTATATGCATTAAAAATGTATTAAAATTTCAAAAAATATTACCATGATCCTCCTGATCACTGGCTCAGTTGTCTTCTACCACCCTCTAATCCTGTGATAATGTCATGTTTCCATAGAAGGGTGTTTACCTTTATCACTACCTTTATCCATCTTGTATGTATGGGTACCAAACGACTGTCTGAATTGGGTTTCAGTACAAATTAGTGGTCCACCACCAATGGTGTATAATGAAATACCATTATGAGAAAATATAATGTAATTGTGTGAATTTTGTATATAAAATTTGTCAATCAATAGTAAGCATGTTGGGCACTAGGTCCTCATGGGAACCTAAATGACCACAACTGCTTCAACCTAAGATGGATGTCTCAAAACGTAATACGATTTAGTTTGGTCATAGAACCAAGAATCATATTCAATAAGTCAATATAATTTAATCATGTATGAACCATGAATTAAAATAAGAATCCTTGATCATCGAATGTTGTGAAAACTCATACGAACCATGGTAAAGTTTGGCATATGGGATTGAGTGTAATCTAAGGTGTAAACCCTCTACATTCCACCTTCAATGTTTCTAATCAAGTCCAATGAATACGTCCAATATGAGAATGGGATAGAAACAATTTGGATTATATGGAGATATTCTAGGGAATCATTTGTCTAAGGAAATCATGATTAATCCAATGAGATAATTTAGAAATCTATTTTTGAAATATTAAGGTGAATCAATAGTGATACACTAAGGTATTTACTAATATAACTCATTTACTTCACCATAGTGTTATACCTGACAATGTGGGTATATCAGTGAATAATACAACATCATAGGTGTTCTCCAATGTCATTCCATTTTAGAAATAAATGTCATTCTAGAGAAATGAAAGGAAATTAATGTGATCAATTTTCATGAAATTTTGGCACCATTTATTTAGTAATTAACATATTCTGTGATAAATAACCACAAAAATTTACTATTAATCAATATTATTTCAAAATTTAATTCCAATACAGGTGAAAAAATTGGCCATTTGAGTATACATGTGATACTATAATTTTGTTAAATAATTTTTATCTATTCATTAATAATTTACTACCTAAAAACAGTTCTTAGGTGTTTTAGTTACATGAATAAATGGAAATCAATGTATTTTAATCGAACCAGCATTATAGTGTAGATAGGATTGAGGTAGTCAACCACAAAACAAGTGAAAGTGTCAATATAAAATCATGTTCATGATATAAATAATGGATTTATGTTATTACTCATTTAAGGAACAACACATTGAATGTTTGGTATATGGAATAATGAAGACAAGTAAAAAACATAAATTTTAAAAAAAATATCAGAACAAATACCTTAACATGTTTTTATACTTATCATTGAGTATATATTCAAATTTTTTATGGAATGAGAGGAAATGAATAAACCATCAAAATTCACTGAAAATACGATATATTAGCTCTCATTGAATAAGAACTCGGTTAGATGAGATATATTTACTACTAAAATAGGGAAGAAAATTAAAATAAATAGAGGAGATTGTGTGAATTTGAGAGAGGATAAATAAAAAAATTATATATAAGGTATATTGGGGAAAAAACTAATTTATATACTTTTAAAGTGGTATACAATTTAAGTGCGTGGTTTTCTAAATTATATGCCAATCATGTGAAACCATTATCTTAGAGAACGCCTTTTAGTGGTTCACGCACACAGTTAGAATAACTATGTGAAAACTGTTTGTTTGGAACTATCATATGGCCCACACCATGTATGTTCTATGTGCATAGTTAGAGAATTCATGCACAAACTATGTGGGGTACCTCGAAAATAAGATGTAAGTTTTTCATGGTCGTGCATATCATGGCACACTATATGGGTAACCATGTGTATCCCTTGTGAGGTTACATGGTTAAGGTATATGGTTAGTACTAACTATGCACAAACCATGTGACTTAACCTATTTCTCCAATAAGCAGAACTCTAGGAACTGAACCATTCCTAAACACTTTTGATACCCCCATAACTGCTTTATAAACTTCTTATAGATTAAAAGGAATGGTTGAGACTATAAACTAATGAATCAAATAAATAATTGAAATACCAGATAATTTAGGTACAACAAACTAAGAGGATGTATAAGAACAAAGAAATTTGAATGAGCAGATAAATATGACTAGTACTTCTTCGGTAGACCAATTTTGGATTCGTTCTTAATGACCCATTGATTTTTTTTAGTAAAACATGAAATCTAAATATTGTCTAGGTATATTGAGAAGATAAATGTGAAGGGTTTCGTTGGTCCATATGGCTCAATGTTCTATAATGATAAGAGATATGGGGTTTTCATTTTATATGTGATTAGAGGGACATTCATTTAATATTTTAAAGTATAAAATTAATATAATTTATTATTCGGGTAAAAATTTTAACAAATTTCAATAATTAAATGATTAGAGGAACAAGAATTGAAATAAACTAATCAAATAAAAATTTTACATTCTGTGGTTATAAGTTTCACCTTATAATTTATATTTAACCTATGTAAACACTTTTGAAAAATTATGCTATGTAAATTTTTTTAACACATTAATGGTGAATAATGCTAACTAAAAAGATAAATAGGCCCCTAAATGGAAAATGTATGACATTTTAAACCATTTATAATCCAAATTTCCTTAGTTCTTGATTTTTATGATTTTTAAAATATTTAATTAAATATTATTTTCAAAAAAATATCACTAATGTCATTTTGAATCAATTTTTTTAATTTGAAATTAAAAATATTCTAAAATTGAAGAATTTAATATAATACATTAACACATCATTGATATGTTTTATTTATCTATAAAATATTTGGAAAAAATCATTCATCTAAATATTAATAATTTTTTATATTTAAAAATAAATTTATTATATTTATATTTTTGAAGAATAATACATTGTCATCATTTTGTAGGAAATTAATATAATTATTTAATCATTAAAAATGAAAAATAAAATACCAATATTAAAATTAACTATTTAATAATCATTTTTTTCGATTTTGTCATAAAATATTTATATCCATATGAATATATATAAATGAAATTTAAACTAAGATAGAGACATTTTTTAATGATCTTTTCAGAAAATAATATAAATAAAATTACCAAAGTCAATTAGAATCAAAATCCCATATAAAAATATATTATATCAATATGGATGAAATAACACCCTAAAATAAAAATAAATACTTCATGGGTGTATTTTTAATTCCATATAAAATTATTTTTGGCCTTATTTTTATATTTTTTGAAAGGATATAATTTTCCACAGATATTATTCATAATGGTTAAAAATAAAATTGACCTTATTTAAAAATTTGAACCTTAATATTAAAATTATGGAATCCATTTTTCATGATTAAATTTTTATAATATTGATAATTTACTTTAATATTAAAATGCAAAATCGAATGAATAATAGGTTTTTTTTTGGAAAAATTCCTTTTAAGTATAAAATTGTTTTTATACAATGTTAGGACATAAAATTTCATTCAATGATCTCAATTTAACTATTCATAATAAAAGAGAACTATTTTTTACTTTGAAACCATTTTTAAAAAAATAGAACATTATATATACTGAAAATAAATAAAAATCAATTAAGTACAATATTTTTCAATATTCCATAGTAAATCAACATTTTAAGAAAATTCCTAAAATATCTATCTAATCTTATTTTGAGATATTGATTTTGAAAATTTTATATTTTACAGAAAATAATATTCCATAAAGTTCTATAAATTAATTAAAACATACTCTCATAGAAAGGAATAAAACCCATTTAAAAAGAAAAATTATTTTGTAGTATAAAATGTCATAAAAATAATTAAGTGGTTTTATAATAATTAATAGATACAATTGTATTGATTAATAAATTAATTTGTATTTCCTAATTTTTTTATTATTTCCTATACTCTTCAATTAAATAGTTAGGTTATAATGGTCATATTTAAAAAAAATATTTTTTATTTGTTTATCCTTAGTGTTGTGTGTCATATATGTTATTGAACACTATGTTCGTCTTTAAAATTAATGGGTGTTACCATTAGTATGTAATATAAAATATTCAAAATAAATATTTTATATTTTTATTACCAATGAATATATATCTGAATGACATTAATTCAACAACCATATATTTAATAGCAATATAATGGTTATATTATATTTTTTCAAACCCATATATAAACATCTACTCTTCTCAAATACTAATTCCTCATATTATTCATTATAAAAATATAAATTACATTTATAATGTATTAACTTATTTCAATTTTTTTAATTGGTAGTATTATCATTAAATAATATCATTAAGATAAATATTTCACATTCATATAATTTTTTAAATAATTTTTTTATTGTAATTTTCTTTTGGTTGATTAATATTTTTTGATAAAAGTGTGTTTTTTACATTGTATGATATTATTTTTTTATAATAAAATAAATTTTTATTTTTTTATCAAATGGTTTATGTGACACAAGTTATTCAATATGTTAATTGAAAAAATAAAGGGTTCTTTAAAAATTAAAAATCATATTGATCCAATATAATTTCCTATATATAGTACATTACATGAATATGAATACCTTAATGGGTCTAAAAATATAAAATATCAAAATTATTTACCATAATAATAGTAAATGATTAGTATTAAATGTTAATTATTTTACATTTAAATCTCATTCCAAGGGATGATAATGAATTGTAATATAATTAAAATCGATTAGAACATGTCAAAACCATATTTACACAATGTATTATATAAAATAAATGTATTGTATTCATGAATTATTACTAAGTATCATATGAATGGATTATTTATATCAATTTAAATGAATCACTTAAAATTTATAATCCAAGGATACAATTCAGTTGAGGGTGTGTTGTAGAATTCAAATATAATTTGTTATGTCCTTTGAATTCCACTGAATCATAGTGACCCCTTTACAATCCTGGAATTATCCATTCAATATGTATACACTCGTGAAAGGTACACATAACGAATTTTATGATAATTTTTTCACTTCATATAAAATTCATTTTTTAGTTAGAGAACAACATATTTATTAGATTCTTATTAATGAAAGGGAAATTTTAAATAGATCATTCACTAGAATGGAATTTTATTGAAACAATATTTGAGATTTATATGAATGTGTGTAATGAAATATGGATCTTTAGACCATTTTGCAATAATATAATTTTATTAGTATAAAATAATTGGAATAAATGATTCAAATAATATAGAAAATAAAACCAAGGAATTGTATTATACTTTATAGATGTTTAAAAATATATTGTAAATCAATGCGTAATTTCTTTTAAAACAAAACAATCACAATATTAAATTAATAGATATATTTTACTGGTACATGATATTACATTTAAAAATATGTATAATATGAGAGATGGACTTATATGTAATCGATAATAAGATAAATAGATGGAAATACAATACAATAGTATATATTATTGATGATTCCAATATTTCATTATTTTCAACCATTCAAGGGATCTACCATCAGTTCTTCTCTCTACTACGGCCCTAAATTGCTACCACCAAACACCATTTTATCATAGACTCCTATCATCATGAGGCTCCCCACTACCCCAACTATCAAATGAACTACCACAAAGATCACCTGAGCTGTAGACCACAAGCCATCATGAGCCTCCATGAACCATTGAAAATCTGATGAACCTATTTTTCTAAGAGAGTTGAAGAGTCACAATTGAATCCATGAATAAGAGATCCTTCCACGACCGCCTAGCTATACAATAAACCACTCATATTTCAAATACACCCACAGAGGAAACGGGGCCACTACTATCACCAGAGGTGATCCACCACAATGCCATGGATAACTACTAAACTAGATCTAATGAACCACATCAACTATTGAAATCATTCTCACCTTGTTGAAGATGACTACCCTAGATGTTTGCACTAAATATCGAGTAGATATAGAGCCACACATGTCGATGTTCAGAGAAAACCAGTGGTAGATGAGGATGGTATCACTAAAGACCCACTAACTGCCACTCTACAAATTGGAATCCCCTTGCATTTCCCTTTTGGAGATGACTATTTCCACACCTTGAAATAGAAAATGAACCCACAAAAGGGAAGAAAATAATAATAATAATAATAATAATAATTAATACAATTATTAATATAATAAATATAATATTAAATGTATATATATATATATATTTATGTATATGGTGTTATTAGAATAATAATGAAGATAACACACATGTGCACGAAAACACACAAATATATATAATAATACAAATAATAAGTATATATATGTGTCTGTGTATAAATATATTAAAAATAATAATAATATTTATATTTAAATACATATAATTATATTATTTATAATAATAATTTTTTATATGTAATGTTTTTTACATTTTTTAGAATATGATTGAAATCATAAAAAATGGGAGCTCTGATGGATGATAAAGGAACATTCAAGAAATTGAGAAAATATTTTAGGAGGCATTATCACATAAAATGGTTCATTTTTTGTTAGATAGGGTTCAACTCAGAAAACCTATGGAACAAGTTGTATAGTGATAGCCGCACCACATGGAGGTCATCCAGGAATTTAGATGTTGTTCTATCTGAAAATTATAGTGATTCTTGAGCAAAGAAATAAATAAAAGATAATGATTCGAGAGGCTAAGGACGACCCAGTACCCTTTGACATTCTCAGTCTGGGGAAGCATGTATGAAGCGATCTAGAACACCATTCAGACATCCATTCGACATCTAATCACCATTCCATCGATCACCCAATAGAGTGATGGGAGCAAATCCAATTGTTAGAGAGCACTCAGGGCAGGAATATAGTGCATCTTTAGCGGGAGTAGGAGGGTAATCACAACAAATGAGTTTCTTCTCTATTTTCATAGATCTTACATCAATATACTAATATTTTTTTTATCAAATTGTAATTTCTTTGATGAACCTATTATTAATAGAGAAGAATCTTAAATAGTTGCATCTGATGGATTGAATTTCAATTATATTATTATGTTCAAGTAATTTTATTGATCATTTAGGTTTGCTGTGTAGTATCTATGGAGGTCATTTTCTCTCCCATGTGATCATATTTTCACACTACCTCAAGTATCAAGAGGTGAAATATATTTTATATTTTTCAATGGTTTCAAAAACCAAAGTAATAATCTAGAAAAGGTTGTGGTAAGATCTTTTCCAAGAGGAATCAACAAAATTTAGTGATATTTTTTAGAAAATATTTCACAATATAGATCACTGGTGAGAGTGAATTATTAAAATATTTTTGATAATTTCATTCCTCTACACACAATATAATTACCTATGTGATTGATTTCATTCAAGATCATTTACATTTTAATAAATATCATCTGGTCCAATTTCCTTAATTAATATTCTATTTTGGGTTCCCTCTATATTCCAACTATTGTCCATATGTTTCAAAACATTCATTCCCTAATATATCTTTCACTACATTTTTAATTCATCCTTTCATTTACAGTTCTCATTGCATCCTCATAATCACACATTAATTTAATCCCACTTTTATATTTCCATAGTTGTTTTGTCTTTATAAGTCTTTAATTTTGTTTCGGTCTATATAAAATCACATTCTCTATGGTTGAACCTTAATGTAACAATACATGTGTATACAGGCTTATAAATAATAATTTTTTCCCAATGGATGTTGAAAAAAAAACTATGGGTCATTAATTTTTAATGATGTTTCTATGGGGGGAACATGAGACCATGTTAAAACACTGAAAATAAATGAATATAAAAAAATAAAAATAAAAATAATATCAATGAAAAAATATAAAAAATATAAAAATAACTTTTTCAAAAAATATGTACAAAAATTTAACATTCAAAAATAGAGAATTTACTAATTCTAGGAGATTTAAATTAAAATCAACATCTAAATCGACCACCACATCTAAATCTTGTTCCTGAGATGCCTAGATATAGGATGTTTCTATTACATTTAGTTTGTATCAATCCTACCTCCACAAGGCTCACACATAGTTCTAACATCCATTAATATTAATAATCACAAATTTCTTTCCTTCACGTAATCACTTATCATCCTTGTGTGGATATACATGAGTTCATTAGGGAGTTATAAGCTTTTTTGTAAAAATTATCTCTCTATTGGATGAGTGAGGAGGATATATTTTGGGTTCTACCATTATTTTTTATAGGAAATTCTGGGATTTGGTTCTATAATTTGAATGAGGAGATTTTTGATACTTGGGATTAGCATTTTAATTATTCTTTATCTATATTTTTTTTAAGAACACCACCACATATTATTGACATAAGATCACAGGTTTCTTCAAAGATGATGGAGATATATTTCATTAGATATCATATCGGTTTATAGGGATTCATAGGAAATGTTCCAACACCAATTGGATCTCCATCATTTTAAGGAAATATTTTACAATAGTCCCACATCTTATAGTCCTAATATTGAGTATCAATTTTATGTATGTGACTTTTTTGATAATTCATTATAAGAACATAATATAATTTCTAAAAACATGATATAGTATATCAGTAAAAGTTTAATTGGTATGGGGTGATTCATAGGGATAAAAACTGTAATGATGATATATTTTACACATAGACCACACTTTGGGAGAAATGTTATCATTTTAGAATATATGGTAACACTAAAAGTTGATTCCTCAATTTTGATATTCCTACCTATAATGAGGAGAGTTCTCAATTTATAGATTTTAGTGATATAGAATATAAAAATAATGGCCCATTTTTAAATCATTTTAAAATTTTATACTCAAATAAACTAAAACATTCCCTTAAAAACCCAAGGATTCACCGATCCAACTTCTTCTTCCTTTTGATACCCAAATTTACCATGGAATCATGCTCATAATTGGGATTTTTCTTTAAATTCAGTGTCAGATTTAGTGTATCTTATTCAAAAGATGATTTAAAAATTTTATTCCCAACAACATAACATTGAAAATATTAAAATGGGACAAATGTATAGTAATCCAAATATTAAGGATGATGGTATGTTTCCAAGTAAAATAGTTTTTAATCCCAAAGAGAATGTGATTTTTGTCACCACTTAAAGTGTCCTGAAAACTAAATCACCCATTATCGTGAAGCACGGTGCAAGATAAAGTGAAAATTTGATAGAACCTAAGAACACATACATGGAAAATGAAAGTCGAGAAATCTAGATGGTATGGCCCAACTTGAACATGGTGGATAACCCACTGTTAAAAAAATATAACTAACTAATGAGAATAAAGTGGTAATTGATCAAATATTGAATGATTGATGTAGAATTTCAAGATTAGGGGAGAAATTAGTCAATTTTAAAACATTATTCCCCTACCATCCCTTTTTACGAATGTTTCAAAAAGTTTTATGAACATAAATATATAATATTCCTAAAAATTATTATATATTTTTTACAAAAATGAAATTTTTGAGGAATGGGGTAAAATTACATCATATTTCAAATTCACTAGTTGGTTTTTTCTAACAAAAATTGTTGGATTAAATTTTATACTAATCATAATTATTAAAATTGTTTTGATGTTTAATTAAGAATGATTCCTCAAAATTTGATGTACCTTGGTAGATTTTTTATTCCATATTGAGTAGTATGATGTTGGAAACTGATCAATTTATGTAATTTAGGGGTAATTAATAATTTTATTCCATACTCTTTGTTAATAAATTTGGGTCTTATAGATTTTACAAAAACATCTTTTTTCCTTCTACTAGTTGACAGGTCACTCACTCATACCAATGGTAGGGTTGAGGACATATTAGTTTTTGTATGGAATCTTATATATCCCATTAAATTTCTTATTCATGAAATGAAGTTTGATGAAAAGTTCCCAATCATCTTATGAATATGTTTCATTGTTACTGATGTTGTAGTCATTGATGTATCCAATAGAAAATATACACATCTAGTTCCATATGATGTTGAGTAAATATCATTCATCGAAAAACTTAATCCTGAGGTAGGATTTGACTTTATATATTTAACTAAAAATCAATAGCAAAACATAGAGGCCAGATTTTATTATAGTCATTCCCCTATGAAGATACATATATTTTGATTCCATAACATACAGATATTTTCTCATAATATCCTATGGATAAGGGTATTTGTTTCGAGGAACCAAATCAGGGTCTTGAATAAAAACGTTTGCCAAAAATTTTGAACATGTTTATGAGAGTTTTCTATATGAGATAATGATATTAAAAGTCATTGAATCAAGGGAATAATTTGGATTGAATCATGTTAAAAACATGATGATTATCAATTAGAAGATGTTTATTTCACATAGATTCACTCACATGCTGTAAAAAGATTATTATTCTTACTGGTACCATACTAGTTTTTGAAAATATAATCTATTTTTAATCAATAATGGAGTAAAAAAGATACATATTAAAATATGGATTTGATTAATTTAGAAGGGTGTCTTCTAATTTGTCTGGTGTATAATTTGTTTTGTAATTTTCTTATAAATACTCAGGATATTATAACTACTTGAATTTATTATTTGAGTTTCTTCAACCATATAATATGGGGGAATTTGTGAGAATGTTTTTTATTATTTGGTAGAGTTTCATTGATCCTGTTAATATCTTTGAGAGATGAGAGGTTAGTATTTATTGGTCATGTTAATATGAACATCATGTTAGCTACTACATCGTTAGAATTTTTTTCCACACTATTCTTAATGCCCAATTTGAAAACTTTTTGATGGATTCTACTAATTATTTATTTTAAAATATTGAATTCAAAACCATAAACAGTACATTCTCATTGAATGAAAATGGATAGATATTTTTTAGGTTCTTTATTTTTCCTGAAGTCATTAATGTCATTGTTGCATGAGAGGCTACCCATGATTTTTAATTTTTTCATTTTATTTCCTTTTTAAAATAAATGACTCATAGTCTATTGAATTATATATTTTTCTATATTATTCATGTATAATTTTGGTTGAATGAAATTTAAACTCTCCACACAGACAATATGATTTACTAGAATGTAACTACATGGAAAAACCCACTAGAACTCAGTCATCGAACGCTAATTACTCAACCAGTAGTATTTATTAGTGGAAAAAAGTGGGGGATACATTAACTTGAATTCAAATATATAAATCTCTTACATACCAAGTGATTAATATTTAAATTAAATTTTTAATTTTAGTGTTTCAATTCTCTAAACATTAATATTTTTTTCTAATAATGATTAATTTTAGGGATACCCTTTTTTGTTTTATGTTAACTAGTGAAAACATCCTTTTTCCTATTTTCAAGCCTTTTTGTTATCTAATTTGTTGATAAAAAATTCAACCGATTTTTAAGATTTGGTTATCAACATGAAAAGAAATTTTGTTGATGAATCATTATTCATCATGATACTATTTTTACAAAATTGTAATAAGAAATATGTGTGTATAAAAATCAAATTTATGAAGTTAAATTTTTTATTTGATTCATTGTTTTTCAAAAAACAAATTGGAGTTTCTTAAACCCCCCAATAAATTTTCCATAATGGTTCTTTTATTATTCTATTTGATTCAAAATTATTAATTATGTCTCTCCCATATTTAGTTTTAGTGTTAGGGATAATGATATGAGTTGTGTGTGTGAGAGGGGTCTTAATATGAATCTTAATCGAGTTGATCTGTATATCAATATTAGCCCATAAAAACCCTCTATTAAATAAAAAAATTCATCCTTGAAAATAATCATTATAGGAAGTCATTATAATAAAATCACAAAGAAAATATCAAAAAAATTAAAAATATTAACAGAAAAACATCATTGTGTCCATTGTTGTTTAAAATACGTTTAGAATTTTTAGTGTTTTACCAATTATTAAATTTCTTGAATGGTGTGATTGTTGACTATTATTGTCAACAATTATTATAATAATTCATTTTTTAAATAGTGAAGGGACTATGATGGGAGATATTTTGTGTGTATGAGATTATAACATTAGGAAACATTAATTTAGAACATGAACCTGTGTGAAAATCATTTTAAAAAATGATCTCATTGAGCCTGCACAGAATTGGGGGTTATAAGTACGTCGAATTATGAGTGAAATGTGAAAATTGGATCTCCCGGTGAGTCTCATAAATAAGGGAACTGGTTGAGTTTATTTAAATAAATAAAAACTATATTCAATATGTCCCCTGAAATGTCTTATGAAAAATCCATTTGGATAGGAAAAATTAAAATAAAATCTCCTCCTAAATATGATCTTATTATGGTGAAGGGTATTTTTAACATAAATGAAGAAAGGGGAAATTGAATTTTATGACAATAATTTTAGTTTTACCAATGAAGTGAAAATGTATTTCTTGATTTTTGGTACATAAGGTAGAGTTATAATTGAATGTTTATTCAGTTTATGTTTTAATTCTATTTAATAATACATATTTCTATCCTATAATTGGGACAAAAAACTAAATTTAAATGTCCTTATTCTGGGATTTTACATAGGAGGTATGATTACATTAAGTGTTAGAGGTGTTTTTTTCTTTTATTTGGGGTAATTTTGAACTTGGACACGATGTAATTTCTTATTAACGGTCTTTTTAAATAAATAAAATTCATTTAATTTTCCTATATTGAAATTATTTTGTGTGTGATTATGTTGGGGCATTTATTTCTTTATTTTTTTCACATCAATTATTATAGATATATTTTTTATGGTCAAATTATTAATTTTAATTGAATCAAATTTTATTACTGATAAATTTTTTGTTAATTATAAAATTTATGAATTTATGGTTTTAATATATTTTTCATTAATTGTTTTTTTTATTTTGTTAATTTAAGGATAAATAAATAATTTTTTTGACTATAATTTTTTATCAATTTTTAAATATCACTTTTTATTATATTATTTCTCTTAGTTAAATTATTTAATTTTTATTTTTTCAGAATAATACTATAACATTATTATTGAAATTAATTAAATGGATTCATTTTTTAAAATTAAAAAAAAATTATTAATTTATGAATTACTTTCATATTATTGTTTTATTTCAATTGTGTTTTAAAATAATAAATTTTTAATTTGTTATTCATTATTTATGTGATTAAATAAATAAATTTATTAATTTTTTATTTCATTGGTAGTTTCGTAATTTGTTACTATCATTTTATATATGTTTATATAATATTTTTAATTTAAATTTTTAAATTTTATTAGGTACATGAACCCATATTTATGGTACCACTCTGTTACACATCAATTGCAAGGAGCACACATATACCACAATCGCCACGTAACAACCCGATGTTTTGAATAATATTTGTTTCCAATTTTTTTTTTGTTATTTCATTTTATACTCCAAAAAACTATATAATTTAATTAATGAAGTGATACCATTGGGTTTAGACTGTTATGTGACTGTTTCAAAATATGTCCATTTGAAAAAAAAACATTTATGCTTACAATTATTTTTTAATAATACAAGAACTTCTAAGAAATAGGCAAGAGAAGCACCACCTTTTATTAGCACCTCGAAAAAAGTGCTGATAAGTTAAATCTTTGTCATCGCTATTTAAAAGCACTGATAAAGGATATATTTATCATCTCTATTATTTCATGGATATAGAGGACCATTATTTGTGATAAAAATGTGATGATAATGGAACCCTTTATCAGCACTAAAAAAGTGCGGATAAAGGATCCATTGATTTGTGCTAGAAAAGTGCTGATAAAGAAGACCTTTATCAGTGATTTGTAGCACTGATAAAACCATAGTCCCATATCTTTTAAAATTAGGTGCACAATATCCTCTATTTATTTCACCCTCAGGCTCTCACGCTACTGTACCCCTGCGACAAATCTCATCCCCCGATCTTCTATTTTTCAGAGCTCCGCCGCTAGCCCTACTCTACAGCTGGCTCTACTCCTTATCCTCCCCCTCGATTTCCTTCCCCGGATCCTCCTCCCCATGAAACCAACTTCTCTTCCTCCCTGCTGGACCCTACTCCCCCATGAACCCTACTCTCCATTTCTCAATGGTTGGAGGTTCCGCCCATGCACCTCCCCCTCTGGCGGTTGCGCCTTCCCCTCCCGATGTAGCACAGAAGGCTCCCTGACCACTCAATGATTCTTCTCTCCATCAATCTTGGGTGAGATCTACTCAATGTAAGTCTCCCAAATTTCTTATTAGGTTTATTTTAGGAAATTTTGATCCCTTATCTAATTGTTTTCATCTTTTTAATTCACATTTGTCCAATGATTCATTGAAAAACGGGTGAACGGTCATTGCACATCCCATAGTTGTAATCACGGATAACTCCATGTGAAAATGAGACATGGGCAATGCTATTATTTTTTAGACACAAATTATTCCCCTAGTGACACATCAAGTCCTCTTTTGAGGATATGTTTTATCTCTATTTCCTTTTATTTCAGTTTTTTTGTGAGATTTTTGAGCTTCCGTGGACTAGTATTGGTTTATTGTGTTCCATTGGTCCATTCCTATGAGGAATTGATGCAGCTTCATGACATCATCCAGGGATGATGGCATATCAATATCTTCTTAGGGATCATGGTAGGGTTGTTGAGTTCCATTATTCTTGATTTAGTTGTCTTAGTTCACTTATATGAGGGTTATTATGAAATTATGACTCGTTCATTGGAACTCTTACCCCTAAGTGACTTGGAAAATGTATCAATTCAAGGGACCCAAAGTGATCCTCATTTCATTCTTGTTGTCCCTATATTTGGTTTGTATAATTTGAATCACAAAATTTACATGGGGATTGATCCCCTATATTAGAGGATGTTTCAATTAGGTTATATTGTCCCCTAGTAAGCCATATGAATTAACCCTCTCTCTTTGTATAGAGATCCAATATTTCAAATGGTGTATTAGTCTGATGGAGGGTGTATCATGGATGAATCCTCTCAATTATTAATATAATTATTCTATAGTGAGTGGTGTCATTTCACTTTTATTGGGGTTAGTATGGAATATGATCTTGAGCAATGGACCACATGTCACTTAGGAACCTGGAGCTTGTATCTCTCTGAGAGGCCTAAAGCAAACCTTATTTCTAAAGTGTTTTCATTATGTCGGGATTGTTGAATTTGAATTACCAACACTTACACAAATTTCTATCCCCTATCTTGGAGGATTATTGTAGTATACTCTCGTATCCCCCCATCATTCCTTGGGCATTGACCCCCTATTTTTATATCTTGAGCTGATATTTCTAATGGGGTCTTAGTTTGATGGAGTGTATATCTCGAGTGAACACTCTCAGTTTCCTATGTGATTATTCTTGGATAGATCGTATGAGTGTGACCTCTATAATGAGTGTCATCATTGGAATTATAGCTTGGGTAGAATTTTCTCTCGGAGGAGTGTTACCTAGAAACCCTGAGTGGATCAATAACAAGAAGTGGTTGGGGTATTTTTTTAACTCAGAGGCTTTTATGTGAATATTTGTGATATCCTTCAATATCATTATGTCTCATATCTTGTTTGGAATACCTGTGTTTAGTGACATGAATACTATTGATTCATTATGTATGGGGTTTTTGGGGTGTGCTCTTGGGTATTGTAATACTCATCCATATAAGGGACATTCCCATACATGTCATGACTTATACACACGATGGAAAATGTCTAGAGTTTTCGGTGGACTTGGATAAGGTGGATATTGGTTTGCAATAAATAGACTGAGGTGTATACCAATGGTGAATTAACATGTGTTCCCTCCTTCTATGTAGGTCCTCCAGAATTTTCCATTTTTTTGTTGGATTGTATTTCAGCGATTTTTATTAAATCCATTAATTTATATTGTTCAATTTATAGACCGAACAATAGTGGTTTGGAGGAATTAAACAATTAATACTATTATTTGGATGGATATATCAGTGTTCTATGATTATTCATAAGTTTAGAGTTCATATCACAATCATTTATAGTAGTGATCTTCCAGGATGTATGGTTAGCATCACCCACCCATAGTAGGTGTCTAATGTTAGTCTCATCTCATGAGGCACTTTCATTCAAAGGTACCTCGAGGATAGAATATTAATCTAAGGAATTTTATATGATTGTGATGGGTATAGACATATCAAATTGAATATTCTTAACATTCATGCTAAAATCAGATAGGCAGTTGATGAATAGCATAGATAGGGGAATGAACTGGAGAAAGGATGTTTATACAACCCTAAAGTGATGGAGGAGATCGGGGAGCATCATGAGGTGGATGGATGTTTGGTTTGATTTTACTAACACTACCCCTAAGTAGAACATTATTATATTGGGTAGTTAGTGGTTAGAGTCTTGGATAGTTGTAGTCACTAGATTCATTAAACCAGGAGGCTCCAGGAGTGTTTGGAGGTACGATCTATGTTTGTTATACTATTCGTGCAGTACTATTAGAAATATTTACAACAAAATATTTTTCTTTATTTTTTCAATTATTTTATATGTATATTGTAGGAATTTGAATACCCCCATGTTATTGATGTTTGGAATGAATTTTTACATGCAAGGAAGAATAAAAATTACCCCATAGAGATGTGTTCTTGAGAGGTGATCCAAAAACATTTGGGCAAGTCAGTGACTCCTAATGTGGTTACTGTATAGGGGTGGTAGATGGGGTCCATTTAATTGTATGTATGAGGCCTTTTTGTGCTAAGGGGTCATAGAAATCATTGTTTTTATGAACTAGTGTGAAATGAAAAGGGTGTGTTCAAAGAAATATGATCTCATATAGGCTTCGAGAGCGGTTCTAGGTACTAGTTTGGGGAAGTGGATTGAGATTATTGCATATCCATTAGATGTTCATGAGATAATTTATGTTCACTAACTAGAATTTTCTATTTCATATGTTAATATGGGTCCCAAAACCTATGATAATCCATAGTAATTTTGGATAAACCTAGGTTATGTAATCTAAATTAATTGTTCAACCAAATTTAATGATAATGAATTATGCACGTTCTAGTGCTCCTAACCTTGAGGATGAACAAGTATCTCAAGAAGTTGATGTTGCTGCTCCTCACAGCGTAGAGAAACAACAAGTTTCTGAACATGCCGCTTCTCTTAGTGTTGAGGTTCAATAACCATCATAAAATGTCGTTTATACGAATTCAAATGAACATATTGATGATGTTGATATCGATAAAATGGCATGTGATGAAGGACCGACATCGCAGAAAACACTGGTGCGTTGTAGTTTGACAGTGTTGTCCAATGTTCTTAAAGCGAAAAGTAGAGGCATTAAATTTGATGTCGGATGGAATGATTAAGTCCAACATGTGAATCCTAACAAGGGTATGTTTAGTAGTGACATTGGAATTGTCAATGCAAATGTGTGCCAATGGACATAGATTCAGGGAACCATGTTGTGTTTGGGCTAAATATTATGATCTGAGAAGAAATTAGGGTAACATTATGATATTATTTATTTAATTTACTAGAGAATGAAATAATGAAACAATCTCTTACTATTCTCAATCACTTACATAGTATATTAATATAAGATGATTCAAAAAACAATTTTGTACTAAGTCTTATAAGAAGGATTAATAATGATTTTCACACAACTCAAACAAATGTAACCTGCAAGATTCCAATGGAAAACTAAACTCGCACCCACCACATATCTACGCTCACCTGATATCCCATAGAGCATGGGATGCATTTGTTGGCCACTGTGGGGATGATAAGTTTAATGTACATTATGGCTAATAATGCATTGTTTGAGGATATGTTTATTCATCACCTTGATTATCAATATTTAATTTATGAAGCAGCAAATTATTACTAAAAATAATGAACGAGCATCAAAACCAACATACCAATGTCATAAAAAAAATAAGGGGTACACTTCACTAGAAAAGAAACCGGTCCATATTTTAAATTTACAATTGTATTGATAGGTTCTAAGAATAAAATCATAATTATCATTTTATATTTATATGTATATTTATGAGTCTAAAGCCAAAGACACTTCCATACCATGTCATTTCTATGAAAGGGGGGATGTGTGAATAAGGAAGGGAAACTTGTAGATGAAAACACACAAAAAGTGTGGGAAATATGTGAATGTAAGAGACGATAAATTTTTTTTATTAAATTTATATTTCATAATAATAATTACTTATTTTCCTATATCTAATATTCATAGGAATCAGCTACTCCTGTAGCAGATGCATGCCATTTATCGACAGCTTTGAAGCAGCTAGAACAAAATGTTCATGTTAGAGTTATGGGGTTTGGGGTGACTCCCCAAGTATATTTTGAGAAAAAAACAAAAAGATGATTGAGATGAAGAAATGAAACAAATGAGAGAAAGACTATAAAAAATTTATGAATGATTTCAATGGTAGGGAGTGTTTATAGAAACATTAATGGGAGGGAAGCAAGGAGAAGACACAACACAAGAACAACCAGCATGTGAAGATCTCGTCCCACCCCCACCAGCTTTGAGGTGAGACATTCCCTTAAAAGAGATGTCTTGGCCATGGTAATCAATATTCTAATAATTGTTTCCATGAAATGTGAATCAGAAAAACACTGATACTTTTCCTATACTGGTCTTCTATGTGGTGATAATGACATTGATTTATATCTGTCAACACCCACCTATCAACTTATAGAAAGGCCTACGGTGTTCAACATCCTAGAGGACAAGCTGCATAATAGACAACATCCAAAATATAATCTGAAAGTGACAATTACTATAGCTCATGAGACAAATTTAGAGCATCCTATTCCACTTGATGACGATGATATTCATATGATTGAAAAGGCTATTCGGACATTCATTGCATGGTCGTCACATCTTATAATAGTACATGTGGAAAAAGAGGTATTTATTTCCATTTATTCAAGCTAAACCGTTATCAATTAATGAAAAAAATGATTGAACCAATGAATGATTTTTTAGATGGAGAAAGGGAATGGGTGACAAGAAACGTGGTCTATAATGAATCTAAAGGATCGAATAAAAAATCCCAAAGAGCTACTGAAAGCACAACAACACAACCTATTCTCTATCCAAATTTACTAGCTTTGAAGTCTAATGTTAATACGAAGATAAAAATTGTAGTAGTCATATAGTTGTTTTTGAAAAGAATATATATGGAGATGAAATTTAATATTTCGTTGTAGATGAAAATGTTAATGAGATCCTTGAATACGGTTGGATAGGCATCACAATTGTAAATTTATATATGAGGTATGTTTTTATGAATTTATTTTCAAAAGGATATATAATGTGATAATTGTGACTAAATGAATTTTATATTACTGGCATGCATATATATGAGAAATAGTTGAAGGGAGTTTCCCATGATCCAAAATTTTGACATATTAGTCCTCATAACACATCAACACAACTAACGAAATTAAAGCCACCAAAAGACAATGAAATAGTGAAAGGCTTGCTGAAAACTTTTGGATGAAAGAATACAGATGATAGACTCTTCCTAATACCAACCATGTAGGGTTAAAACTCTATTATTAAAGCATATCAAATATATTTTCACCTTTTTATTATCATTCCACTTTTTTTAGGCATCATTGGATGCTAATTGCGGTGAACATGGATATTCCAAAGATTTATTTTTTGGATTCAATGCAAGGATATCCAACAAACCTACCACACATGATAGATTTTGTGAATCTATAAGACACTACATCCTATATTTTAGTTATAATAATCATGTTATATAATATATATTATATTTTATTGAGTATTCTGTTATGGTAAAGTGGTGTATCAATATCATCTAAAATAAGGAATGAGGATATGGTCTAAATTTAAGGCGGCGAGAAAATACTATGTCTGGAGTGGTATTATGGTATATATAATATTATTTTACCATCCAACCAACTATAAAAAGAAGTTACATACTCTCCTAATGACCAATGTTTTCTTAGAGTCCAAAAAAATCAAACGATAATGATTGTGGTTATTATGTTCATATATTTAAGAGATAGATCATTTTCCATCAATAAACTAGCATCCCTAAAGAGGTATTTTTAAAAACCACTATTATTTCATTTAAATTATTTATTAATTAATTTTATATATATTTACCAGAACTTATATGACTTTATAAAAGTGTCATATTCAAAAGAAAATATAGATTTGGTGAAAATTGAGTGGGAAGCATACCTGATGGAAGATTGTACACAAATAATATGAAGATCTGACTTGGTGACGTGTATAATTGGCGACCATTTTTTATAGAGGTTAAAGTGATAAAAAGTTGAAACATTTTTGTATGTAAATGTTCATTGGAAAATATTAATTGTTCTTTAATAAAACAACCTTTCTCCAATGAGTCATTTTTCCATTTTAACAGATGAAATGCACCAGCAATATGCAAGAATGATGAATAACTTTTCATTGGTCTTTCAATGATAAAAAACTACAAAATCAATAAAATACATTCATACCCAACCAAATTAATTTATATTGTGTTGATACATTAGGAGAATGATCCATGTGTCATTTTTGACATGTACGAGTCAACTCATCCTCAATCTGAAGCATGGTGTGGTCGGTATCACTCAAAGTGTATCTCTTTTGTTTAAAATGGACAGAATTTTAAGTGAAAACAACAACTGACGTACGGAAAACTAACCAAAATCATTCGGATTGTGTTGTTACATTTGGAGAACAATTCATGCATCATTTTTGATGTGTAAAAGTCAACCCTGCCTCAATATGAGCCACGGTGTGGTCGGTATTACAAAATGTGTCTCTCTTTATTTTTAAAACGGACAAGTTTTTATGTGAAAACAATAACTGACGTATGAAAAATCGACCAAACGCATTAAGATTGGGTTTATACATTAGTAAAACGATCCATGGTTCATGTTTGATTTTTATGAGTCAACCCTGCCTCAATTCGAGGCACAGTGTGGCCAGTGTCACTCAAAGTGTCCCACTTTTGTTTAAAATGGACAAACAATAACGAGAAAACAACAACTAACATACGGAAAACTGAACAAACACAATCGGAATGTGCTGATATTTTATGAGAACTATCCATGGAAAATTTGTGATGTTTTAGAGTAAAACCACGTTCAACATGAGTCATGGTGTGGCTGGTATCACTGAAGGTGTCTCTCTTTTGTTTAAAATGGAAAAAATTTTATTTAAAAACAACAACTTACGTACGTTAAACTGACAAAATTCATTCTGATTGTGTTGATACCATAGAAGAACAATACAATGGTCATTTTTATGTTAAAGATTCAAACCCGCCTCAATTTGAGGCACGGTGTGACCCGTATCATTCAAAGTGTCTCTCTTTTGTTTAAAATGGACATATTTTTAATTGAAAACAACAACTAAGGTACAGAAAACCAATAAAAAAGCATTTAGATTGTGTTGATACTTTAGCAGAACAATATATGGGTCATTTGTGATGTATAAGTGTAATTCTTGCGGCAATATGTGTCACGGTTTGGCCGGTATCACTCAAAGTGTCTCCCTTTTGTTTAAAATGGACAAAATTTAAAGTGAAAACAACAACTGACGTACACAATACCAAACAAATGATTTTTTTTATTGTGATGATATTTTAGAAGAACTATCCATGGGTCATTTGAGACATGTAAAAGTAAAATCTGCCTCAATCCAAATTCTAGTGTTACCAGTATCACTAAAATTGTCACTCTTTTGTTTAAAACAGACACAATTTTAATTGAAAACAACAACTTACGTATGAAAAAAAATGTATTTGTATTGTTTTGATACTTAAGGAGAATGATCCATGGGTCATGTTTGATGTGTATGAGTCAAACCTGACTCAATCCCAGTATGGTGTAGTTGTTATACCTCAAAGTGTCTCTCTTTTGTTTAAAATAGACATAATTTTAACTGAAAACAAAAACTGACGTATGGAAAACAGACTAAACACATTCATATAGTGTCTATACTTTAAGAGAATGACCATGGGTAATTTTTGACTAGTAAGAGTAAACCCCGCCTCAATATGAGGCATGGTGTGGCCGGTATCACTCAATCTATCTCACTTTTGTTTAAAATGGAAAAAAAATTAGTGAAAACAACAACTGACGTACGAAAATACCCCTTCCTACCATACACACCAAAACCATTCATTTTTTCCTAATGAAACACATTCTATTGAAATAAAAACTATTTCAAAAACATTTTTAAATACCAATGATCTTAAAATCCATGAAATTCATTCCATTAAAACCATTGAAGCCCCCCCACCCCATGGAGACCACCCAACCCCCTGGACACAACCCACCCCCTGGACACCCCCATGGACCCCACCCCCCCCCCCCCCCCTCCCTAGATTTCCCCCCACCCCCTTGACACCCACAACCCCTTTGACAACCCCCACGCCCAGGATGACCCAACCCCTCGTAGAAACCACCCCACAACCTGGATACCCCACCCCCTAGACAACCCTAGCCCCATGGAAAGCAACCCCCACAACCTCAACACCACCTCACCCCTTTGAACACCCCCAACCCCCTGGACCACCCCACAACCCCTGGACACCACCCCACCACCTGGACACCCCTACACCCTGTACACCCCCACCCCCTGGAAAGCCCCCAATTACCCTTGACATAACCCCACCACTGGCACACCCCCATAGAAATCCCCCCTGGACACCCCCAACCTTATAGACGGACCCCACCCAATGTATGCCCCCCACCCCTCCTAGACACCACCCCATCGCCTAGACACCCCCACCCCCTGGACACCCCCACCCCTGGACACCCCCACCCCCATGGACAGCCACACCCACCCCCTGGACACCACCCAACCCCTTGGATATCACCTAACCGACTGGACCGCCCACACCCACTAGACACCCCCACCCCCTAAACACCCCACCCCCCTGAAACCCCCTGGTCACCCCACCCCTAGAAATCCCCCCAACCACCTGGACTCCCCCACCCCCTGGACGGCTACCCCACATTTCCTAGACAGCACCCCACCACTTGGACACCCCCACCCCCTGATCACCCCCACCCCCATGGATTTCCACCCCCACCCCCATGTACACCACCCCACCCCATGGACCCCCACCCCTGAGAAAGGCCCCGAACCCCCTAGAAACCACACTTCCCCCCCTGGAAACCACCTTGGACAGCCCCACCACCCACCACCCTGGATAGCCCCCCTGGAAACCCCCATCCCCTAGAGACACCCACACCCACCGAACACCCCCTACCCCCCTTGGAAATCCACCCAAACCCCTGAACACCCTACCCCATGAATAATGAATTGTATTCTTTATATAATTAATTAACATATGAATTATGTGGTAATTGTATATGGGTACACTTTATTATTGTTATACTTGTTTTATGTTTATTATTGTAGCTATTAAATTATGAATTATTAGTTAATTTTGTATGGGTATACTTGTTGATATGATGATCTTTTATAGGTCTATTTGGGTGTGATGCTGTAGAATTTTATGTCACAATAGGCAGGGCATTTACCAGCTTTAAAAAAGTGCTGATAAAATTTCCCTTTACCAGCACATTTTAGTGCTGATAAATAAGATCATCCATTTTTCATTTTTATTGCTGATAAAGGCTCCCTTTATCAGTGTATTTTTAGCACTGATAAAGGATCACTTTAGATGAATTTTTTTAACACTGATAAATTATACCTTTATCAGTGATTTTTGAGCACTGATAAAGGGGATCCCCCCTTATCATCACTAAGCATTAAACCAATTTTATTTCCCTATTAAATCTCATTTTGAGTGCTAATAAAGCCCATTTTTTAGTATTAAAATGATTTGGGTTAATGCAGAAAGAAGAGTCAACAGCTTCATCCACTAAACTCAGGTCGTATGAAGCCCATCTATCAAAGCATGCGAAGGAGGTAGCATATATGGTCTTTTCTCTAGACTAAGCCCAATATGAGCTTCAATATGTGAATCTTCAACGAAATATCCTAAGGGAGAAGTTCAAACCGATAGAAATCACCACTCTGGCTATGTTGTCTGAGCCGCCCCAAGATTCTATCAACAAAGCACACCTTACACTTAGGTCATATGCAGGTGTTATAAGGGTCTATGTAATGAGACCATCGATACTTTTTGAAATCCATAGGCATAAATAAAATCATTATTTATTATAATGGTAAAATTTGTGATTTTCAAATGTCCAGATAATCATAGGATGAATTTTATTGATGAATTTTTTAAAAAGTGTATTTTAAAATATTCATATGAACTTCAAATAATTAATAATATGAAATTATTTTCAAAAATGGTCTTCTACAGTTTTGACCATTGATAAATTTAGAGTCCAATAATATCCACATAATTTTTAGTGAACAGTGAAGTATGATTTGTAATATAACATTATGAATAGTAATTAATAGTAATAAATTGTAAATCAGCCAAAAAAATATAAAATTCACCCATGAGTGTATAAATACAATTTAGACAACTTCAAAGTGAAAAAACGATCATAGTATATTTTTTGGTATTTTTGTATGTCATTAATTTTTTATTTTCAATTTTGTAATTAATTTAATAACTTAAATTTGAAATTTATTTTAATAAAATGTAATAATAAACTTTTCCTTTATTTTCTTATGGTTATACGATAATTTTATGGGACCTTAATTACTTTTTCAAGGTGTTACAAAACGAGTTAAATATTTAAAGTTGTATATTTGGAATAAATAAGTATTTTATATAAAAATTAAATTAAAATTATTTCAAAAATTATTTTCATTAAATAGAGTTTATTTTTTTAGATCATTGATATTAGGTTAGGGTAAATTTTTGGGATATTTCTGAAATAATTGAATTTTTGGTGAATAGTAAAAATACAATTTTGAGTTTCAGTGTGATTAATGACACCATTAATGATATAATAATGATGTAATCATTCTAGAATACTTGCGAATAGTAATATATGCTATCACTTGTCCCATTTGGCCAATACCGTGGGGAAAAACCGTGGTCAGGCCCATGCTTTGGCAAATACCACCGATGAGGTGTGGCTTGGAAGTTAATTAAATATTCACTAATTTTTCCTATAAATACCAAGAAATTCCCTCATTAATTTTATTCAAAAATCCCTCTAAAAGAATTTCTAGACTTTTTATCTCCCATGGAGTCCTCCTAAGGTTCCCCCAAGCCCCCAAGGTACCAACGATTAAGATTTCGAAGTTACTTATCTAGGTAAGGAAACCTTTCACTATCCTCTTTCACGTCATAACTTCCTTTGTGTATTGTATTCATGTTTCCACTTCATTATGTGGGTGTATGTTCTTCTATATATTTATTACTGTCAATTTCATTTCAAATTGATGATAGACCCTTTCCGCTCAAATCATCTTATTTTTTTGAATTGTAAGCGACGCTGTAAGTTTGCCAAATCTTCGTAAAAGAAATCTCATTTTCTCTTTTCTTTCACGTTTTGTTTTCATGTGGTGTGTCATTCCACACCATGATATTTTTTCTATTGATTCATTGCCTATACTATAAATGATTCATTTATTAATGAGAGACCCTTTCCCCTCTATTTTTATTATATTTTAAACACATGTTATATAGCCTTTATGCTACAAAATTTATGTCTCAAGATATCTCTCTCTTTTTATCAATAAAATACCATTGATTTATTTATCCAAATACGCAAATAAATTTTCATTTATATATTTTTTAATAGAGATAAATTTTATTTGGGAAACGACATAAATTAAACTCTCTTTCATTTTATAATGGTTATAACAGACCTAACAATAATGTTTCTAAGCACTTTTAAAATGTCACGATTTTGACATGAAACCCATTACTTTTACTCTATATGGGCTATTTATGAAATGTTTGATTAGGAACTATGTGAATCAATTGAAAATAAATACATATTAAGTTTTCACTCTAATATCACCCCAATGCATTGGGTAAATAATTTAATCTCTAGAGGTGTCAAGTTTTACGATAACTTTGTGAATAACCATGGTAATTTTTATGAAAACTTGGGGATGAACATTGGTGATATGTTCATTAATGTCTAAATTAAATTTTGAGGACACATATTGATTTTATTATTCATTTTATTTTTATTATGATATGACTCTACATCCATTTCACATGCCATTTTGTTTTTTTATCATGTTCTTATTGATTTCATAGGTAAACTGATTCCCTTGTTTTCGTTACTGGGCATTGCGCTCACCCTTTCCTTTGATGTATGTCCCCATGTTGTGAGATTAAATAATTCTGCTTAATAAAAACATATGATGAATCCCTACAAGTGGATTAAAATAATGCTTTAGGTTTTCATGTTTTATTTTTTTCGATTTCCTAGACATAAGTCTTTAAAGATCCTCAATTCTGAAAATGTAATGACAAGTTGTGTAATAAAAATGTAGGATGATATAGTTGGTATGAATGTATAGTTTAGATATTTATATAAATTAATCTATGAAAAAATTTAGGAAGAATCCTATATAAGATTTTAAATATTGGAATATTTCCTATTATTATTTTCATTATTGAGTAAGTGCTTTATCAGAAAAATACATCCATGTCTGGATATGAGCAGGTAAGGGCTACTCTGGAATAGATGTACCTAGGAGTGAAAACTCCGATAAGTAGTTTTGAGCTTTACCCGGGGTATCCTGGTACAAGACAATGGACTATGATGCACTCTCGGTTACGACACTCCTAGGGGATATGTTTGGTTAATCATAAACTATTTATGAATCATTATGAAATATTTATAGAGAAATTTAAATGTTTAAATAATGATGTTTTATAAAATAAAATCCTTTATAGTAAAATGATTCGTAAGTCAAATAAGATTCTAACAATGGTTTTATTCTTTTAGAAAATGGCGGCCAATATGAGGAACTATGCAAATGGTGACCGCAATGGACCATGAACTGACAACCCTTTGATGGATGCCTAAATGGAAACATTCATAGGAATGATGAACCAACTGAATCAATTTATGGGAAATTACATGAATCAATATGAAAGACAGATCTCACCGCAAAGGGAATAACATTCTGTTGAATCCTCTATGCGTTAATGACAACCAATCTTCCATGGATCTACTGACCAATTGATTGCTGAAATGTGGATAAGCTCTATCAAGTAGATCTTTTCGGTTCTCCACTGTTCTAAATAAGGTAAGGTTACCTTGGATATTTATCGCTTAGAGGGAGAAGTTGATTAGTGGGGGGGGTGAATAAAAAAACAAGGCCATGAGTGGAAGATGAATCTATGGATTGGGAAGAGTTCAGAGGTATATTCTTCAACATGTATTTCCCTAGATTGAAGAGAGCAAGAATGGAGAAGGATTATCTCAAGCTAAATAAGAAGGAGAAATAATATGTGGGATGCTACAAGATGGACTTCAAAAGGCTTTCTCATTAAACCTCCAACACTGTAAGGGATCGAAAGGGTACGGTTGATCGATTCATCAGTGGAACGAAACCTCATCTTGGGAAGAATCTATCCAACCGAGATTATGATAGCTATGAATAGATAATGTTAAGTTCAATGAAAGTGGAAATGTAGTTTCGTGAGATGCAATGGTTTCATAAATCTAGTGACAAGAAAAGATCGATGGAGCCAATATTGGGATGAGCTTCGATATGGGAACATGGGGCATGAATGTAAAAATTCCCACAATTAATAAATGTGGGAAAAAGCATTTGGGGAACTGCCTACTCGGGAGCGGGAAATGATACAAGTTTGGAAGAGATGGCCATATGGCACAGAATTTTCATAATGAGGTGAAACCAAAACATCCCAACACTAACGATAAAGGGAAGATGGTGCAGGACCTACCAGATGTCCAATGCTATAATTGTGGAAAACATGGGAAATTTTCCAATCACTATCCAAATCCAAGTGCAGTGAAGGGGAATCACCATCCGCTATAGCAACGGCCAAGGGAAAAAATTTGTACATATTCAGTCACTACGGTTGAAGATGAAGCACCAAATGATGTGGTGGAAGGTACTCTTATTGTTATCTCAAAGCTAGAAAGTACTTTTTTTATTCTGGTTCAATATATTCCTTTATTTTCTCTATGATTTCAAAAAATTTAGAATCAACCCCTGATATTCTAAAAGTATAGTCATCATTCAAGATGCCTTGTAGGATTATCCATGAATCGTAAATTTTTATAAACTCTAGTATTTACTTTAGTGAGCACAATATTATTTCCAATCTAGTAGTCATTCACATCCCGGAATTCGAAATTATACCCGGGATAGACTGGCTCTCAAATTATACTGATAAGATCAAAAGTAGAAGCTAGGAAATCGTGCTACTATTGAATTGAAATCCTACAATTATAATCCAAGGAGAGATATCTAAACCTTTTATTTGTCTAAAATAACCTCCTATATCATTCTTCTTGGAGTTTATTGGTGTAGAAACAGAAGAAAATGTGAGTTTGAAGATAGAAAATTCCACTATAGTCTATTAATACGTTGACGTATTTCCTAAGGAGTTTCCCGGACCATCCCTAGAAAGTGAGGTAGAGTTATCCATTGAACGCATACCTAGATCCCATCCGATATCAAAAACCCCGTATAGTATCTCAAATGTGGATATGGAGGAGTTAAATAAACAACTCCATGATCTCTTGAAGAATGTTTTTATCTGACTGAGTTTGTCTCCTTTGGGAGCACCAGTTCTCTATATGAAGAAGAAGTATGGATTGATGTGGTTATGCATTGATTATAGAGAACTGAATGGGATCACAGTGAAAAAAATACCCTCTTCAATGAATTGATGACATAGTTGACTAACATTGTGGGGATCAATTCTTCTCAAAGATTCATCTTCGATCTGGTTATCATCAATTGAGTGTTATGAAAGTTGGTATTCCAAAAACTTCCTTTCGATCAAGATATGGGCATTATGAGTTTGCTATTATGACCTTTGGACTAACTAATGCACCTACTGTTTTTATGGATTTTGTGAATAATGTATTTAAAAACTACCTTGATAACTAGGTTGAAGTTTTTATTGATGATATTCTAATATATTAAAAAAGTTGCAAGGAGAATGAGGATCATCTAAGGGGTATTTTGAAAACTCTATGGAAGGAAATGCTTTTTGAAATGTTCAGAAAATGTTTATTCTAGTTGCAAACAGTTTCTTTCTTTGGACACATTGTTACCAACATTGGAATCAATGTTGACCCTGCAAAGACAAAAGCTGTAGAGGAGTGGCCTCATCCTATAACAATAACTGATATTTGTAGTTTCCTTGGTTTATTAGGATATTATTATAGGTTTCTGAAGAACTTTTCATGACATTCTAATGAATTAACCAAGTTAACTAAAAAATGAGACAATTTCATTTGGACAAAGTGTGAGGAATGTTTCAAAAAGATGAACAAGTTATTGGTTTCTACACCAATGTTAACTCTGCACTCATGTATAGAAGGATTTGTTATTTTTAGTGTTGTATCTCTGAAAGGGAATGGAAGCATAGTCATGCAAAATTACCGAGTCATTGCTTATGAATCTCTACAGTTGATGAATCATGAGCAGAACTATCCTACACATGATCTGGAGCTAGATGCAGTCGTTTTGGCTCTGAAGATATGGAGGCACTATCATTATGGGGAGAAATGTGATATATACATAGACCATAAATGTTTGAAGTATATTTTCACCCAAAAGGAATTGTACATGATATAGAGGAGATGGTTGGAACTTGTCAAAGAATATGATTATTCAATTCATTATCATCCTGGAAGAGAAAAAAAAGTCGCTGATGCATTAAGTAGAAATTACCCTATAGTTCATTCCAAGATGAGGATTCAATGAGTTTCTCTGATCAATGACCTAGTAATGATGGACATTGGAATTATAAGGGAGGGGACATCATCAACCCTTACCCGAATGATTTTTTAGCTGTCATTACTAAAGAAGATTAATAATGCATAGAAAGAATGTTCTTTGTTATTTAAGAAGTTTGAGGCTATAAATGATGGGAAGTTTCATGAGTTCAATATTGATCAAGAATGTGTAGTAATATTTTGTAGAAGACTATGTGTTCCATATATCATGGAAATAAATAAGGAGATGATGAATGAAGCTCATATCTCTTCTTTCTCTATACATCATGGAGAACAAAAATTTATAGGGACCTTCATGATCATTATTAGTGGGATAATATGAAATAGAGATTATTGACTACACTTGAAGGTGCCTTTTATGTCATCAAGGGAAGGAAGAGTGACAAATTCCTAAAGGGGGTATTAAAATCACTACCCATACCAGCATGGAAGTGGGACTATTGAACTACGGACTTCGTCACTGGTCTCCCAATAACTTCACAAGGTAACAATGTGATATGGGTTATTGTCGACCGTCTCACCAAGGCTTCCCATTTTATCTCCATTTGGGAGGATTTCCCTCTTGATTAACTATCTAGTATTTATGAGAATAAGTGTTAAGGCTATATAATGTTCCACTTTCTATCGTATCTGATTGTGATCCATGGTTCACCTCCAAAGTCTAGAGAAGTCTACAAAATGCTCTAAGAACTGAATTGACTATCTGTATGGAATATCTGTAACACCCCAGGTAAATAAGGAATATGACATTTTCATATTTATCCATATTTGTGAATAAAATATTAATATTAATTTAAAGGGGACGCTATGCTCGATGGCGTACCCAACACGCAAGAACGAGTTTCTTGGGAATCTTACGTTGCACTCTAATAATTAAATAATATTATTTTAAATGGTAGTTAACATGTATCTATTGTAATGGTGGGAATGGATAGAAATAACTAAAATATGATTATATATGTTCTTAAATATTTTTACATTTATACAATAAAAGATAAAGGCTTAAAATACGGAAAGAGTTAAATTTTAGGCGTATATGCCCTAGTTTTCACTAAAGGTTCACTTATCACCTTTTGATGGAGAAGCGTCATTAAATATAGTTTTGTTCACTCTTAAACATTCTTTTGGACAAAATAAAACTCTTATTAAGAATCGGGACATCAAAATTTACTTTGTGTAATTTTTTGGTATCTTTCCGATAAAGTTCATTTTTTTAATGAATAGTGTAAAATGTTGTATTTTAATTCAAAACCACTTTTTAATATAATTTATTTATATGATTAGATTATATTTTGAATTGGTTTTAAAGTGAAATTAGAAAATATTTTTACCATTAAATCCAATAGTGGTCGTTGGAATCAATTTCACTTTGAAATTAGACTTAAACTAGTGTCAGTCTTTTGATACTTATTGTTTCATAAAACACGCTATTTGTCATGACAGCGGGAATTAATTATTAAATTAATGTGACATATATGTTTTGAATTTTGTAAAACGGACTTCATTTTTGAATTCAGAATATCAAATATAGCTTAGGGTGAATTTTTGGGATTTTTCTGAAAAACATCAATTTTTGATGAATAGTGAAACCACTAAGTGGAACTTATAAAAACTGATTTTTCCGTTTAAATGAAATTTTGCCATCATTGTGTTTTGATTTTCAAAAATTCGACATACATGGTTGTCATTAAGAAGTAAAATGTGGTTCAATGAGATTAAAATAATTTTTTGGTGAATAGTAACTTATTAAGTTTTTAATCGCGATTAGTGGTAATTAGTGTAGTTTAAGGTAAAAATAATGCTTTAATAAAATGAGATGAGCTTGACACATTTCTTACCCTCATTGGTTGTATCATGGCCGACCAAGACAAGCCATGGGTCAACTTGGGGACCCCATGGATCCACTTTGGTTGGGAAATGACATAAATAACATTTTATTTAATGTAAAAGTAAAATTGACACAAACATGATATGTTTTACTAAAACAATTTTTAAGTGGGGTTATACAAGTCATCTTTTTGATTATAAAGATTCATTGGAAAGCTAAAAATATTTCCTACATCATAGTATTTTTTTTATAATTTTTATACATTATATAAATTAAATTATTTATGACATAATAATGATGCAGCGATGACATCATTATTTGACGATTTAAATAAAATGGAAAGATAATGTAAAATATATGAACTAAACATATCCAAAACATATTGTATGAGTGTATTTCGAAGCCTTATCACCTTATCCACGAATTATATCAATGTGGGACCTTTTGAAACCGAAACACATTTTCAAATAAAGTAATATTTCTTTACTTTCCAAAAGTGCCCCTCCTCTCCTCTTATAAAAGGCCCCCACCTCTACCTCATATAACACACTCCTCAAGCCTTTGGCTCGGCCAACCCCTGGACATTTACTCTCTTCACATCCCTATCCTCATCCTAGAGTATTCCCTTTGGGAAGAATCCTTTCAAAGGAAGCCTTTAGGCTCAAATCAAAAGGAGTTACACTTTTAAAGGTAATTCATTCTCTCATGTTCATTTGTTTTATTTTGCCTCTCCAACCCCCTAAACTCTTTTTATTTACTTATTTTTTAACAAAAAAAGTATATTCAATATACTAGGATGTTTTTATAAGATTTATTGGAGCTACACTCTCACAAAACTACATCAAATGGTTAAAGAACATAGGGTTTCCGTGGATGGTGAAATTCTGCCTCCCGAAACGATGATTGTTCAATACTCATTTAACACCTTCAAAGGTGGCCATTATGATGTCACTATTTTTATATATGATATATAATATGTTTATGTTTTATTTATGCTTCTGTATTTTTCATTTTTGTCTTACCTTTATGGCTTCCATTATGGGTATACGCAATATCTTCATTTAAGGAAGTGCGGACTACCACCCCCTCAAAGTGATTTGATTTGTTAAATACCATATGTGGGATGTATAAAGGATGTAAATATGATACTATATATGATATTATACTGGAATAATAATATACCATTATATCATTATTATTCCATTCTATAAAATATGAAATAGAAATGAATGTAGCGTTCATGCGTACGTACGGCTTACCGTCTCCATGAACGGTGCATTTCATTTCTTACCTCTAAATGATTATGTAATGTTATAAATGCATGCATGTACTGGATATTTATGAAATATATGATATCTACATAATGAATACAATTCTGGATATAATAAACATTTGGCCACACGAACAACATGTAATTGTAAGAAGTCCACTTTCGACTTAAGAACCAAATATCGGCAAAACAAATATTATTAACTTAAATGATTACATAATGTTTATGACATGGTAATAAGTGGTATAAAAGTAATTATGAACTTGAAAAAGGTTCTTAAGGAATTATATATTAACTCAAGCTTATTATTTAGGAGATTAAAGAACGATCAAGTCAAGTCGGACCCGAGGTAAGGGATCCTACAACTCTCTTTCTTTATAAGTACACTCTTTTATGTCATTTATTTTAAGCTCATATTTCTTATGATTGGGATGTTCTTTTATATTACTCCTACTGTAATTTTTATGTTCATGTGATGAGAGACCCTATTCTCTCTCATCAATCCATTTTGGATGTTTTGAGTGGCGCCGTTAGGCTGCCGAACTTTCGTAAGAGATCTAACCTCTCTCTTTCTTTTTAAGTACTCTCATTTATGTCACTTATTTTAAACTCCTCCTTACAATGTTGGGGGATTTTCTTTTATATTCCACTTGCTGTAAATTCTATTGTAATATGATGGGATACTCTATTTGATCTCATCAATCCATATTCGTAATTTTTATGTGGCGCCGTTAGGCTGCTGAGTTTTCGTAAGGGATTTTTCATCTCACTTTTATTCCCGTGAGATTTATGCTACATTTGCCACAAATTCCATTGAGTGGTGTATGTACTGCCCATTATTCTACTATTTGTGTAATATACTTTCGTTTATGAGTATTTACATCAATGACCTATTGTCTTTCTTTCATGGGGTGTATGTTTTGAAAGATACCCAAGTCAGTAAGGGAACCTTTCACCCTCCTATTTTTTAAAAGACTTATTTTATTGGGTCTTTTAATTTACATATTTTTATGTTGGGATATGTTCTCATACATCCTTATTGATGTAAATTTTATGTCCAAGTGATGAGATACACTTTTTATCTCTCATCAACTCATTTTGATGTGATGCCATTAGGCTAACAGGGGAACTTTTTAACCCAATTTCGATTTCTTTGGGTTCAACATGTAGTCATTGAATATGTCATCCATTGAATATGTGTGAATGACCTTTTATAGTTTTACACATAATATCCACTTATATTTGGTGTACTTATATTTGTCACACATATTTTTGAGATTGATTTGTCTTTAATTTAAGGATACCTTCTTTATAAAGGATTTCATCACATTTGACATTTCTATTGAGGGTTCATTATTGTTATGCACCAATTCACTCTTATATGGTGTATATACTGTCCTTTGGAGTATTATATCATGAATCCATTTATTCTCATGATATTATAAAGTTCTGATTAAATGTTATTCCTCGATTATTGTATTCATGTGTCTCTAATTTTGGTAAAACCCCTTTAACCAAAATATCGTTTTAAATGTTTTAATTATTTGTTCTTATTAATATCCATGTTTTCAAAATGGTTTAAGGATTTATTTATATGGATATTAATGGTTTAAAATGTTAAAAGCTTCAAGGTGGTATGAGACACTTTGATTCAAAAATCTCTTTATTAAATGTTTTAAATGGTTTTGGAAATGGTTTCTTTTTGAATGGATTCATTATTTCAATATCCTAAAATGTTATATTGTGATTGAAATGTGGAAATGTTATGTTTCCTTTATTCATGTTTATGTGATACGATTATGTTATGGTTCTTGGGCATTGTTATGAAGAACGGGTGGTTTCGTGATAAACTAAGGGCGGGTGAGCCCGATATAGCTCTCCAATGCATTGGGTAACGCGAAGGAGTGAAAAGTTAAGGTTTCTCCGAAGAGATTTAGGGAATATACTGTGATGGGTATTCCAAACGTAACCAAGAGGGTTACTCCCTACGTAAGAATGTTATGAATGCCTCAAGTTACCTTTATGTCTTATGTTTTCTATGATTTATTCATGATTTGATATGCCTATGTTTTATGGGTAAAGTATGATTTCATTCTTATGTATATATGAACTCATGTTTCATTTCCATATTTTTATAACCCTTACTGAGCTTTTTATGCTCATCCCAAGTTTTTGAAATGCTTTTCACAGGTCAAGGGAAAGGTACATGATGTGACGATAGTGTCAAGGATGTGTCAAGAAAGAATCCGTGTTTTATTTTAAATATGTTTCCATTGATGGGAAGAATGAATTTTGTCTTTTATGTAACCACCTTGTTTAAATATGGAATGTAATGCAAGTTTCATGATCTAATTCTCTAAAACTCTAAACCTGAAAAGATCCTCAATGTGTAATCTTGTAATAACTTAATTTTAAGTAAGGTTTAAGGCTGGGGCCTTATAGTTGGTAACAAAGGTCGGTTTAGATAACATTAGAGGTTAGGGTATTCTTTAAGCATAATTGACAATTACCATAATGGTTAGGATTTCAGAAAGAGTCTCAGTTTTAGATAAAGTGAATGAGTAAGTATATCTTATTGTCTATCTTACTCATTAGTACATGATGGTTTTGTTGATTTACTCACACTGACCATTTTGGTTTTAGTAAATAGCTGGATCTAGCAGGCACCAAAGTAACAGTGGATGTGAAGGAAACTGTGACAGTTTTTTGAGAAAACAACTGAATGATATGGGAGCTGCAATGATAACTCTTTTGATTATCCTCAACCAACTATCTGGAGTCATGATTGACCACCTAAACCTTGGAGATTTGTCTAAGGCATCATATATGCAAGAAACAAATCCCTACGGAAGTACAGGTAATAATCATAAAGGTAAGTGTGTTCAAAAACCTATGTGTCAAAGATGTGGAAAGAAACACCTGGGAAAATGTTTCAAAGGGACAGAAATATTCTATAGATGTGGAAATGAAGGTCATAAAGCAGGAACCTGCCATGGAAAAAGGAAGCATCCAGTTGACTCGAGGAAAGGGAAAGAATTTCTTTTTGAGGGATCAATTGAATGTTTTAAATGTGGTGTGCATGGTCATTATGCAAACACATGTCCTATGAAGAAGTTTCGTGAATGGGGTCACCAAGAGCGTACCGATATTCGTTTACCAAAACCTAATTCCTTTCCGATTGAGGATGAAGAAACTGACAATGACCAATCAAAGGTATGTACTATTTCATGACTATTGTTTTCTTATTTTGGAATCTTAGAATATGATTCATGATTTTGTTTGTAGGAAAGAGGTATTTCGGAATAGGTTGGAAAGGAATGGATAATGGATCATGAAGAATGTTGAATGAGTAAGATGTCAACATATAAGGGCTTCAAGAGTTAGGGTGAAATTATTAAGAGTATTAAGTCTCTTTTGATGATGGGGTTACATTAGAAGACTTTTTATATTATGTGTAACCTTGATGTTTAATATAGGCAAATTTTATTCAAGTAATAGTTATCTTTTCTTTTGTGGACATAGTTATAAAGAACCATTTGGGTTTATATGATCCTTACTTTTGAGGTAATTATGGGTTACCATATGTTATGATTGAAGTGAAGTGCATGAGATAAAATTGAGGTTAAATTATGTTATGGTTATTTTTGATGATATTATCCCTTTTTGGGTAATGATTTGAGAATTATATAGTTTTGGAAAAAGGACAACACGCAGACCGTGTGACAACCCGTCTTGTCGGACAATGCTGCGGGAATCGAACCCACAACCAAAGTGCGACTGGTATTTATCGCCTACCACTGGACTACGTGAAGTCCCTGGTTAGTTTGACTGATTCTTTTTAGTTATATGATTTTATGAATTAAGAGTAAGTTGATTTTGGAGGATATGTGATTAGGATAATTACTTTTCAATGTGAGACTTTAGGAGCAACTGATATTGTTTAGAGATAAATGTTACAATTTAACTTGGAAGACTATGTGACTAAATCCTTCAAATATTTGGGTTTCAATCATATATTGGTTTACTTTGAAGAATTTTATGGACAAATTGTTTATCGGATGGTCCTCGTTGAACTTTGGGTTTTGTTGGACAAATTTTGGAGATTAAGAATAGATTTTCTTTTAATAAGGGGTTATCCTTTTCTGGATTATCTGATCTTGTACTGACCTTTTTGGTTTTGGTTTTGGTTAAAGCCTAAATACGTGGGATGTATATAGTTCTCTTTTGGGGATTAGTTGATTCTCTATAAGTTGATTATAGTACTCTTAATGCGAACAAGTCTCCCTAAATACTCGTCTTTTGAAAAAAATATGAGTTTGACTAAGGAATCTAGTAAAAGTTGAAAGTCAACATGATAAGTCATTATGCTTCCTTATGAATAAATTCCTCAATAAAAAGTAACTTAAAACAAAAATGTTGTCTATTAACTTTTCCTACTGGGGAACCCAACACCGTTTAACCCATCGCAAGTTTGCGATTTTCTTATTGTTAACTTTCTCCTAAACATGTTTTCTATCACTCTCCATCGGAACATGAACCTATGTTTTCTCCTCCATGTCCATATTTTCATACTTAGAATCCTAGTATGGGTTAACTCGGGTGACCTCTGTGCTTATCTTTCTTTATTTTAAAGTGATTGTTTTACCGACTCTTGTTCCGATGTGGGACGTTCAAGGATGTTTCCAAGCGCAATTTTAAAATTGCGAGGACGCAATTCCCAAAAGGGGGCATGGATGTAACACCCCAGGTAAATAAGGAATATGACATTTTCATATTTATCCATATTTGTGAATAAAATATTAATATGAATTTAAAGGGGATGCTATGCTCGATGGCGTACCCAACACGCAAGAACGAGTTTCTTGGGAATCTTATGTTGCACTCTAATAATAAAATAATATTATTTTAAATGGTAGTTAACATGTATCCATTGTAATGGCGGGAATGGATAGAAATAACTAAAATATGATTATATATGTTCTTAAATATTTTTACATTTATACAATAAAAGATAAAGGCTTAAAATACGGAAAGAATTCAATTTTAGGCGTATATGCCCTAGTTTTCACTAAAGGTTCACTTATCACCTTTTGATGGAGAAGCGTCATTAAATATAGTTTTGTTCACTCTTAAACATTCTTTTGGACTAAATAAAACTCTTATTAAGAATCGGGACATCAAAATTTACTTTGTGTAAATTTTTGGTATCTTTCCGATAAAGTTCATTTTTTTAATGAATAGTGTAAAATGTTGTATTTTAATTCAAAACCAATTTTTAATCTAATTTATTTATATGATTAGATTATATTTTGAATTGTTTTGAAAGTGAAATTAGAAAATATTTTTACCATTAAATCCAATAGTGGTCGTTGGAATCAATTTCACTTTGAAATCAGACTTAAACTAATGTCAATCTTTTGATACTTATTGTTTCATAAAACACGCTATTTGTCATGACAGCGGGAATTAATTATTAAATTAATTAATGTGACTTATATGTTTTGAATTTTGTAAAACGGACTTCATTTTTGAATTCAGAATATCAAATATAGCTTAGGGTGAATTTTTGGGATTTTTCTGAAAAACTTCAATTTTTGATGAATAGTGAAACCATTAAGTGGTACTTATAAAAACTGATTTTTCCGTTTAAATGAAATTTTGCCATCATTGTGTTTTGATTTTCAAAAATACGACATACATGGTTGTCATTAAGAAGTAAAATGTGGTTCAATGAGATTAAAATAATTTTTTGGTGAATAGTAACTTATTAAGTTTTTAATCGCGATTAGTGGTAATTAGTGTAGTTTAAGGTAAAAATAATGCTTTAATAAAATGAGATGAGCTTGACACATGTTTTACCCTCATTTGTTGTATCATGGCCGACCAAGACAAGCCATGGGTCAACTTGGGGACCCCATGGATCCACTTTGGTTTGGAAATGACATAAATAACATTTTATTTAATGTAAAAGTAAAATTGACACAAACATGATATGTTTTACTAAAACAATTTTTATGTGGGGTTATACAAGTCATAAATTTGATTATAAATATTAATTGGAAATCTAAAAAGATTTCCTACATCATAGTATTTTTTTTATAATTTTTAGACATTAAATATATTAAATTATTTATGACATAATAATGATGCAGCGATGACATCATTATTTGACGATTTAAATAAAATGGAAAGATAATGTAAAATATATGAACTAAACATGTCCAAAACTTATTGGATGAGTGTATTTCGAAGCCTTATCACCTTATCCACGAATTATATCAATGTGGGACCTTTTGAAACCGAAACACATTTTCAAATAAAGTAATATTTCTTTACGTTCCAAAAGTGCCCCTCCTCTCCTCTTATAAAAGACCCCCACCTCTACCTCATATAACACACTCCTCAAGCCTTTGGCTCGGCCAACCCCTGCACATTTACTCTCTCCACATCCCTCTCCTCATCCTAGAGGATTCCCTTTGGGCAGAATCCTTTCAAAGGAAGCCTTTAGGCTCAAATCAAAAGGAGTTACACTTTTAAAGGTAATTCATTCTCTCATGTTCATTTGTTTTATTTTGCCTTTCCAACCCCTTAACTCTTTTTATTTACTTCTTTTGAAACAAAACCAGTATCTTCAATATACTAGGATGTTGTTATAAGATTTATTGGAGCTAAACTCTCACACAACTACATCAAATGGTTAAAGAACATACAGTTTCTGTGGATGGTGAAATTCTCCCTCCCGAAACGATGATTGTTCAATACTCATTTAACACCTTCAAAGGTGGCCATAATGATGTCACTATTTTTATATATGATATATAATATGTTTATGTTTTATTTATGCTTCTGTATTTTTCATTTTTGTCTTACCTTTATGGCTTCCATTATGGGTATACGCAATATCTTCATTTAAGGAAGTGCGGACTACCGCCCCCTCAAAGTGATTTGATTCGTTAAATACAATATGTGGGATGTATAAATGATTTAAATATGATATTATATATGATATTATACTGGAATTATAATATACCTTTATATCATTATTATTCCATTCTATAAAATATGAAATAGAAATGAAAGTAGCGTTCATGCGTACGTACGGCTTACCGTCTCCATGAACGGTGCATTTCATTTCTTACCTCTAAATGATTATGTAATGTTATAAATGCATGAATGTACTGGATATATATGAAATATATGATATCTACATAATGAATACAATTCTGGATATAATAAACATTTGTCCACACGAACAACATCTAATTGTAAGAAGTCCACTTTCGACTTAAGAACCAAATATCAGCAAAACAAATATTATTAACTTAAATGATTACATAATGTTTATGACATGGTAATATGTGGTATAAAAATAATAATTAACTTGAAAAAGGTTCCTAAGGAATTAGAAATTAACTCAAGTTTATTATTCAGGAGATTAAAGAACGATCGAGTCAAGTCGGACCCGAGGTAAAGGATCCTACAACTCTCTTTCTTTATAAGTACACTCTTTTATGTCATTTATTTTAAGCTCATATTTCTTATGATTGGGATGTTCTTTTATATTACTCCTACTGTAATTTTTATGTTCATGTGAGGAGAGACCCTATTATCTCTCATCAATCCATTTTGGAAGTTTTGAGTGGTGCTGTTAGGCTGCCGAACTTTCGTAAGAGATCTAACCTCTCTCTTTCTTTTTAAGTACTCTCCTTTATGTCACTTCTTTTAAACTCTTCCTTGAAATGTTGGGGGATTTTATTTTATATTCCACATGCTGTAAATTCTATTGTAATATTATGGGATACTCTATTTTATCTCATCAATCCATATTCGGAAGTTTTATGTGGCGCCGTTAGGCTGCCGAGTTTTCGTAAGGGATTTTTCATCTCACTTTTATTCCTGTGAGATTTATGCTACATTTGCCACAAATTCCATTGAGTGGTGTATGTACTGCCAATTATTCTACTATTTGTGTAATATACTTTCATTTATGAGTATTTACATCAATGACCTATTGTATTTCTTTCATGGGGTGTATGTTTTGAAAGATACCCAAGTCGGTAAGGGAACCTTTCACCCTCCTCTTTTTTAAAAGACTTCTTTTATTGGGTCTTTTAATTTACATATTTTTATGTTGGGATATGTTCTCATACATCCTTATTGATGTAAATTTTATATCCAAGTGATGAGATACACTTTTTATCTCTCATCAACTCATTTTGATGTGATGCCGTTAGGCTGACAGGGGAACTTGTTAACCTAATTTCGATTTATTTGGGTTCAACATGTAGTCATTGAATATGTCATCCATTGAATATGTGTGAATGACCTTTTATTGTTTTACACTTAATATCCACTTATATTGGGTGTACTTATATTTGTCACACATATTTTTGAGATTTATTTGTCCTTAATTTAAGGATACCTTCTTTATAAGGGATTTCATCACATTTGACATTTCTATTGAGGGTTCATTATTGTTATGCACCAATTCACTCTTATATGGTGTATATACTGTCCTTTGGAGTATTATATCATGAATCCATTTATTCTCATGATATTATAAAGTTCTGATTAAATGTTATTCCTCGATTATTGTATTCAAGTGTCTCTAATTTTGGTAAAACCCCTTTAACCAAAATATCGTTTTAAATGTTTTAATTATTTGTTCTTATTAATATCCATGTTTTCAAAATGGTATAAGGATTTATTTATATGGATATTAATGGTTTAAAATGTTAAAAGCTTCAAGGTGGTATGAGACACTTTGATTCAAAAATCTCTTTATTAAATGTTTTAAATGGTTTTGGAAATGGTTTCTTTTTGAATGGATTCATTATTTCAATATCCTAAAATGTTATATTGTGATTGAAATGTGGAAATGTTATGTTTCCTTTATTCATGTTTATGTGATACGATTATGTGATGGTTCTTGGGCATTGTTATGAAGAACGGGTGGTTCCGTGATAAACTAAGGGCGGGTGAGCCCGATATAGCTCTCCAATGCATTGGGTAACGCGAAGGAGTGAAACGTTAAGGTTTCTCCAAAGAGATTTAGGGAATATACTGTGATGGGTATTCCAAACGTAACCAAGAGGGTTACTCCCTACGTAATAATGTTATGAATGCCTCAAGTTACCTTTATGTATTATGTTTTCTATGATTTATTCATGATTTGATATGCCTATGTTTTATGGGTAAAGTATGATTTCATTCTTATGTATATATGAACTCATGTTTCCTTTCCATATTTTTATAACCCTTACTGAGATTTTTATGCTCATCCCAAGTTTTTGAAATGCTTTTCACAAGTCAAGGGAAAGGTACATGATGTGACGATAGTGTCAAGGATGTGTCAAGAAAGAATCCGTGTTTTATTTTAAATAGGTTTCCATTGATGGGAAGAATGAATTTTGTCTTTTATATAACCACCTTGTTTAAATGTGGAATGTAATGCAAGTTTCATGATCTAATTCTCTAAAACTCTAAACCCGAAAAGATCCTCAATGTGTAATCTTGTAATAACTCAAGTTTAAGTAAGGTTTAAGGTTGGGGCCTTATAATATCACCCCCAAACCGATGTCCAATTTGAATAGACTATTAAAAATATTGGGGATATGATGAGAATAAGATCAATAAAATTTAAAGGTGGATGGGATCAACATCTTCCATTGGTTGAGTTCTCTTACAACATCAGCTTCCACTCGAGCATTCAAATGGAACCCTATGAAGATCTATATGGTAAGCTATGTAGAACTCTTACTTGTTGGCATGAATCTGGGGAGATAAACCATCTGGGGCATGATCTTTTTCAAGAGATGACATAAAAATTTCAGGTCATCCAACAACACATTAAGGCTGCTAAGAGTCAGAAAAAGAGAAATGTAGACAACCATCGAAGGGACGTGGAGTTTGATGTTTGTGAACAAGTCTTTCTTCGAATATTACCTTGGAAGAGAGTCATTAGGTTTGGGAAAAAACGGAATCTCAGCACTAGGTGCATTGGACCCTACTAAATCCTTGATCTCATTGGAGAAGTGTCATATAGGCTTTAAATTCCTCCAAATCTAGCACATGATAATGATATCTTCCATGTATCCCTCTTGAAAAAGTACATACCCGAGCCTTCACATGTACTAAATCTAAAGGTGGTACAATTGGAATATGAACTCTCTTTTGGGGAGCAGCCAGTTTAGATCATGGATCGTAGAGTCAATGTTCTACGTAGCAAGACTACCCTCGTTGTTAAGTTGTTGTGGAGGAGCCACAAATTCGAAGAATTCAAATGGGAACCAGAGGATTTTATGAGGCATAAGTACCCACATGTTTTATTTTCATAGGTTATGAGTTAAAATATCGGGGAAGAAATTTCTTAAGGGAGGAAGAATGTAATGACTCAAACTTTTGAATAATATTTGTTTCCTAAATTTGGGTGTTATTTCATTTTAGACTCCACAAAACTATATCCTTTAATTAATGAAGTGATACCATTGGGTTTTAACTATTATATGATCGTTGGTCAATATGACCATTGGAAACTAAACTCTTAATGTTTCAATTATTGTTTATAAATTCATGTGATCATGGTTAATGTAGAATGAAGTGCTGATGGCATCATCAAGTTGACTATGGTTGTATGAAGCCCATATATCAGAGCTTGGGAAGGAGGAAGCATCTCTAGGCCTTGCTCTGGAACAAGCCCAAGTTGAGCTACAACAAGTGAAGCTTGAATGAAATCTCCTAAGGGAGAAGTTTAAGCTGATAGAAATCACCACTCAGCCAAATTTGTCCGAGCCTCCCCATGATTATATCACCAAGATCACCTTACACTGAGGTCCTATACTAGTGTTATAATGGGCTATATGACGAGGCCATAGATACATTTTTTAGTCCCTCTTTATAAATAAAATTGTTATTTCTTATTATGGAAAAATTTGTGATTTTTAAATGTCCTTATAAATATCGGATGAATATTATTGATGAAATTTGTAAAAAGGGTATTTTAAAATATTCATGTAAATATTAAATAATTAATAATGTGAAATGATTTTCAAAAAATGGTATTCAATAGTTGTGACCAGTAACTAATTTAGAGTATAATAAAATCAACATAATTTTTAGTGAATAGTAATGTATGAATAGTAATATACACTTATGAATAGTAATGAATTGTAATGAATAATAAATCTGCCAAAAAAATAGAAACATCACCCATGAGTGTATAAATACAATTTGGATATCTTAAAAGTGAAAAAACTGATCATTGTATATGTTTTGGTATTTTTTTAAGTCATAAATTTTTTATTTAGAATTTTGTAATTAATTTAAAAATTAAAAATTGAAATTTATTTTAATAAAATGTATTAATAAATTGTTACTTTATTGTCTTATTGTTACATTATAATTTTATGGGACATTGACTACTTTTTCAAGGTGTTAAAAAATGAGTTATAGATTTAACTTTCATTATTTGGAATAAAAAATGATTTCTTTTAAAATTAAATTAAAAATATTTAGAATATTATTTTCATAAAATGGATTTAATTTTTGAATTCATTGCATCGATATTATGTTAGTGTATATTTTTTGGATTTTACTAAAATAGGGGAATTTTCGAAGAATCGTAAAAATAATGTTTTGTGTTTCTATGTGATTAATGGCATCACTAATGATGTAATAATGATCTAATAATTATAGTCGACTGGTGAATAGAAATATATGATATGTAGTGTCCCAATTTGCTAATACCATGTTAAAATACCATGGGAAAGCCCATTTTTTGCAAATACCACTGATGAGGTGTCCCTTGGAAATTAATTAAATATTCCCTCACTTTTCCAATAAATACCAAGCCATTCCCTCGATCATTTCATTCCAAAATCCCTTTAAAATAAATTATAGTCTTTTTACCTCCCAACTAGGCCTCCCAAGGTTCCCTCATGCTCCAAATAGTTCTAAACTTCATGCTTTATTTGTTACTCTTTAAGGTAAAGGAACATTTCATCCTCCTCTTTCAACTCACGACTTCCTTTATGTTATATCTTCTAGTTTCCATTTCATTATGTGGGTTTTTTTTATATATTTTTTTACTTTCCATTTCATTTCCAATTTTTTAGAGTCCCTTTCCTCTCTCATCATCTTTTTTTTTTTGAATTATAACCGACGCCGTTAGGCTATATAAATTTCCTAAAAGATATCACAGTTTCTCTTTTCTTTCATGTTTCCTTTTCATGAGGTGTGTCATTCCAAACCATGATATTATTTCTTTTTATTATTTAACTATACAGTAAATGTTTCATTTATTAATGGGAGAACCTTTTCCCCTCTCTTTTTATTGTTTTCTAAAAATATGTTATATAGTCATTATGCTGTAGAAATTCTGTCTCAATATATATCTCAATTTTTCTTAAGTAATTATCCTGTTTTATTTATCTGATTACCCAAACTATATTTTCATTTATAGAGGTATTAATCAATACATTAAATTTATCTATTTTTTCTAGAATCGACACACATGAAACTCGCTTTCCTTTTCCATGGGTTATAAAAGACTTAACCATCATGTTTCTAAGCACTTTTAAAACGTCATGATTTTGAAGCAAAACCCATTACTTTTATTTTATATGGTTTATATATTAAATTATTGATTATGATCTATGTGGATAAAAAGAAAATAAAGAAATATTAATGTTGATCCCATATAGAACTCTAATTCATTGGGTAAAGAATTTAATCTCTAGAGTTGACAAGTTTCACGATACCTTGGTGAATAACATTGGTAATTTTTATGACACCTTGGGGAAGAACCATTGTGATATGTCAATTAATGTATAAATTAAATGTTGTAGCCACATATTCAAGTTATGATTCAAGATATTTTTATTATGATATGACTCTTCTTCTATTGCACATGTCTTTATGTTTTTTATCAAGTTCTTATTGATTTCACAGGTAAACAAATTCCCTTATTTTCCTTACTGGGCCTTCTGCTCACCCATTCCTTTGATGTATGTCTCTAGGTTATGAGATGAAATAATTGTTCTTAGGAAGAACTTATGATAAATCCCTATAAGTTTATTCAAATAATTTTTTATGTTTTTATGGTATATGTTCCTCATTTCCAAGACACTAGACTTTAAAAATCCTCTGTTTTTGAAATGTAATGACTTGTTATGTAATAAAAGGTGGGATTCTATACACCAATGCCCTTATTCCCCCACTCACATTATGTTACCATAATATATAACATTATTTCATCTACATTATTTATCCAGATAAGTTGATTCTACATCCACAATCAGCACGCCCTATAACTACCTATCATTCAACACCTACAATCATCCACACATACATATTCATTGTCATGGATCATTATCTACTACCTCCAACTTCTATGATTATAGATATTAACCCTCAGACCAACCCTATACTATGTCCCTAACACACTAACACCACCAATGGATGCATCATAAAACCCTACCATTGAATCTCATTGGTGTGCCTTCTATAAAACCAATAACCACCAAACTCAATTGAGTCGTATACATAGATCCATTTCTAGCCCCCATGCATCGTTGAAGATATGGTTGCGCCTATTAATTTGAGTTTTCCAAAGCATCCTAATTGAAAACCCAATTAGGGTTTCTATCTACTCTCATCAAGATATAAAATGAATCCCTCATCTTTTAATGAATCCCACCAAGGAATCATGTAACTAACCCAACTATTTCAAATGTATTTTTTCCTAAATAAATGTGTGTTATATTATATTATATAATTATGAAACACATAGAGTACATAGAGTAACAAAATAAAAATTTATTATATCAATGAAAATTTTTACATTATTCATTGAATAGACCCATTAAAATTCAAAATATTAAATGGATAAAAAGTATAAAATATGAAAACTACAATGGGAAATTTTGGATCACCCGGATCGCTCCCACTAAGAAAAAGATAAAAAACAATCATAATATTAGTAAACCAATAAAAATTATACAAAATTGTAATTTATAACCATATGAGTATTTTATTTTATTAATTAATGATGAAATAAATAATTATTCATAAGAGAAAATGTGCTAATTGGAAGAGTATTATAACCGCTAAAATAATAACAAGTATGTTAGGAATAGAAACCTGCCTATTGGAAAAATAATTTGACCTAAAAATAAAAAAAATCAAAAATATTAATATATTTTTTATTAGTAAAGAATGTAAATATAATTATTATTCTTCTATAAAATAAATTTCATGCTTAAAAAGTCAATAAAAATACAAAATAGTTTTAATTAAATGTTTTTATTGTATTTCACGATAATTAAAACATCTCCATTAAAAATTAAAATAAACTATTTTTGAAATGTACATTGACAAAATTATTTTAATTTTTGATATCTTCATGATGATATTTTCCTAGTATCATTTTTTTTTAAATACATCTATTTTTAAGTAAATATTAAAAATATAGTATTTTATATAACCAACATATTTTAAATTATATCATTTATGATGTAATAATGAACAATAATTTATATAACATGAGTCTTTTTGAAATAATTTTTTATATCATAAATTATTCACTAAAAATACATTAAAAATAATTTCTAAATCAAAAAATAATTTTCCATAGCGTAAAGTCAAATTTGTTCCCATAAGATAACATTTTTTCCACAATATTTTTTAACAAGAAAATTGAGTTAAAATTATAAAGGGGATTAAAGTTATAAACCCATTCAATTAAATATATATATTATTTATATTGTCAAAAAATTAATAATAAAAATTTTTACTTTTAATATAGTATTTCATTTAGTATTTTATATTAAAAATACCCCTCTCCTCAAGTATTAATAACCCCTCTCCTTCCCTTTGGAATACCACGCCACCCTTAGTTTCAAAATACATATACATTACAAAATAATATCTCTTAATCCTTTTACAATACCTAGGGTTGTTATCGACCCATATTACTCCATGAATAAATGGATTTTAGATCCGCAGATAAGAAGAAACAACAAGAAGTGAATATGATCACATCAGTTCGTACTCTAATTCTCCCCTCCTCGTACTCTTTTCTTCCACCACTGTCAACCCCAAATCATTTTTGGACAATTACTTAATATGTTAGAATTATATTAATTATATTAACATACTATATGTATTATATTTATGACATATTAAATTTTTATAGTTCCCATTCCTTATATTTTGACAATGTCTCGTCAATGGTCGTTTAACTGCAAATGAGGTCATTACCAATTAGTTTCATATCACTTACCACATAGATGTTTATAATAAATTAGTTATGTTATATAAGTTCATACATCTATTTATTTTAATATTTATTAATTAATTCTACTAATTTAGAAATGACCTTGAACCAAATAGTAAAATCAATGAAAAATGGGAAATTTTAAAGGAAAAAATGATATCAAAACAAATCAACAAAAAAAATGTAAATTATAAAATATAATACAATTTTCATAATTAATAAATAATTCCATAAATGAAAAAATTAAATTATGATTTAATGTTTTAATAAACTTATGTTTGTTATTCAGGTGGTGAAAATTGTTTAAATACATCCTGATTTATGGTTTGGGGATTTGAAACCCATCTCCATTTAATTAGATTACTCATATTCGACATTATATTAATTATGGATATTACTCTAGTGTTTCTTAAATACTCATTCAATATTATTTTCTTCATGTTCAAGGAAATAAATGTTTCCACATTTATTTATAAGCCATATATATTGATTTTCCAAAATGAGTTTTCTTTCCAAAACAAAAACTTTACTCCACTGTAGTTTATTCTTATTCTATCAATAGTGATGATTTCCAATAAAAATGTATTTTAACTTATTAGTTTGGGAAACCCAATATTATTCATGAAATAATTCATTATGAAATCGTTGAAAGTACCAATTTTTAAAAGGATTATATCATGAATATGATTGTTATATATTCTATGTAGCATATGCAATTTTGTAAATATTATAATGTGAGGGTTGGTTCTAGTATTATATATATACAAAATAATGACCCTCCTCATTATCTTGAAAAAGAGTTAGGATATTACATGGCCTTAAACTAAATCTTCATGATTCCAAATGTTGGAGATATTTTCCAAGGGCTTCATATATAATTGGTGGATGATTTTTCTCATCATAAATAAAAAACTAACCAATCATGCAGTATAAAAATAAAATTATACATGAATCTTGATCAAAATCAATAAACACTAAATATTTCATTTATATCAAAACCAAGTAAAAAAGTACCATACCAGAAGACAACAATATAACTTTGCACACCATATGATATTCACATATGGGTATGAAATGAGCCTACTCTTTGAGTTGATCCACTATTACCCATATTGATTTATGTTTCTGAACCATTCTTTTACGGCCTGTAAAAAAATCCATGGTCGTCTGGTCTTATTTGAAAAATAGAATAGTTAAATACTACAACATACCTGATGTTCGTTGATTATCTTCCTTATCAAGCTAACAAGTTAAGCATATCTATACAAACTCAGATACCTTCGTTTTCATGTGAACCCACTAAAACTTTTCTTTCAATTCCTCATACATATTGTGTACCCGATGATGACCAACCCATCTCTAATGGTGGTAATCATGAAGAAGTTATTTTGAAAAATCTATAGGAATGATCATCTCATATTTGATCCACAACAATGATCTCTCATCCATTTTCCATCCTTCAATGATCTCACTACTATTTAGTTTTGACCTTAACGACACACATTCTTCATCAAATTGTCATACCTATTTATCCATATTTATTAGATGAGAAAAAATTTCACTATAATGAAATCAATAGATTTTCCTCACTATTCACATTATATGTACATGTTGGATTGAATCGACATCAATTACAACTCCTTTGAAAAAAAATCTCTCTATGAAAATGAATTTAAGCTTAATTCATTAGATGCTGAATTTAAATTCCTAAATGTATACATCAAGTCAATGTCAAACATTTGGGGATACTCCATCCATTATATTTGACTATGATTCAAATAACTTTTTGACAAAATATGTTTTAATCTCTTATGATTTATAAACAATGTAAATTTCCCACTAAATAGGTAATGATGAAAAGTCTTCAATGCATGGACTACGAAAGATAACTCCAAATCGCATGTGGGGTGGTTCCTTTTAGTAACACATAACTACCTTGTTCTATAAGAAACAACCTTATCTCTGGGCATGAGAAAACATTCCAAACTGAATCCCGAGGCATAAAAATACACCACACATCATTTTCTTTAATTAAGAAAAATCAAGAATGGTGCTGATGAAAGCTGAGTTTTAATCTTTCGAAAAGAATTTTTTTCATTACATGTTCCATTAAGATGGTATTTTATTCTTTTTCAGAGCTATAATAAGAAAGGCTAGTAGTGAAAAGTCTCAAAAAAACATCAGTAATAATCAACGAGAACAAGAAAACTCTATATATTGAATAAATTATATGGAATTTTTAAATATCTAATATCCTCTATATTTTATATATCCAAAAAACACCTCATTTAATTATTACATGTCCATGAAAACTAACCTCTTATATCCAAAAGGAACACATTTATAATTTTCCCTTCAACAGATGATCCCTCATTATTCCAAACATTGTCGCTATGTGTTCTTCATCCTCTAACCATTTCCATGAATACAAAAATATGTTATCAATAAACATAACCAAAAAAGAATCCAAATATCAATGAAATATTCAATTCGTCAATTCCATAAAGATCAATTGTGATTTCATAATACTAAAATGATATACCACATATTCATAATGGCCATATCTACTCATGAAAGTTGACTTCGGAATATCCTCCACCCAAACAAAAAATTCAGTATATCCTAATCGAAATTCAATCATTGAGAACCACTAATCTCCCTTAAATTGATCTACAAAATTATCAACGTGTGGATGTGGATACGAAATATTTATCAGATATTCATTAAGATTATGACAATCTAGAAAAAACCAAATAGTTTCATCCACCTTATTATCTTTAAAAACTGGGGATGCCCATACAGATGTTCATAGCCAAATGAACCCTTTGATTTCAAACACCTCCCCCTGTACTTTAAATTCCATTAATTCTATTTGTTCCATTCAATATGACATAAGGGAAGTAGGACTAGTCCCCAAAAAGATATTAATCATAAACTATATTTATCTCATAGGTGGAAACCCTGAAATTTTATTAGGAATCACATCTGGAAATTGATCAACCATTTTTAGAAAAAAATTATTATTGATATCTTCTATCAATTCCCATGTCAACACAACCAAATGATATGAGATATTTATATGTTTTAGTGAGAACATGTTTGTTTCACATTCCTTTAAACCATAGTCTCCTCGAAAGAGTTGAATGATACCATATTCAGTTGTAAAACACTCTTTTCTAGTGTACAAATTGATGTGAGTGTTGAACATAGTCATCCAATATACAACCAATATTATATCATCGAAATAAATATAAAGTATAGAAAATCCCAATTAATCATGTCTCCTTCAGAATTTATCGAACATGATCCAGGCATGGATGCTCATCATTATCTCTATTCCAGAGGAGTTTCATGTTTTAACACAGAAGTAATCATCTCAACGTTTAAACCCATAAAATCAACAACATGAGAAGAAATAAATGAATGGGATGGACCCATATCAAAAATATCATGATTAATTTTAAAAATAAAAATTATAATACTCATAATGTAGATAGTCTAGACTGAACTTGCACAATAGTCTTCTCAGCTCCATAAAATTTCATGCTCGCCACACATTGTTAGTTAATTTCATGTTGACATTGCAATTCATAATGATATATTGTATTCCAAGAATTATCGTGGATATCTCAATTCTTCTAACCAGAGGTAATATACTACCCTCATCAGGTTGAAGCATACGATTCTTGCAACAACTGAGAGGTGTCCCTGAAGCTTGAAGATGGAGCACTATGACAATAGTGATAAAGATTCCCCATTGAGGTTTTGGAATTAGGTAGGTTTTTTGTAAATACTACTTTAATGTGGTCAAGAAACCCACATTGGAATTATCCAACATTTCTCTTGGTTTTTGGATGAAGATTCACTGATGCAGCCATCGGATATAAATTCATGCTCCCACCATGATTATATTTGTCCCTCTTTTACTTTTTCTAAGCATTGGTGTTCCCACCATTTCTATGGGTATCAACATTATTAATCCTCTACATATCTATTAATATGTCTTCTAAGCTATGAATTCTCTATTGACCATGTCTATATAATCCCTAATACAGATCCCAAAAATATTCAAGTGAATATACTACCTTAACAAGGATTCAAATAAACATGCCTTCTAGGATGCACTATCAAAAACATCAGGTGAAAAGTTCACTTAACTCATTAGTTTAGTCGTGCACTCTATGACAGAAATATTTGCCTACATCATGATAATTAATTATCTTTTCCTTTAAATTATTAATGTATGAGGATTGAATTTTTTAATGAAAAATTCTTCCAAATCATCCCATGCATGTCGTTGGTGAAATATAGCTTGAACAACTAAAGACCACCTTTGGAATGCAAGATCCCCAATCATATACATCACCAACATAACATTATGCTCTTCTAGTGTGATAATGAAATAAAATAATTGATTCATATGATTCAGCCACACCTCTATCGTCTCTAGTCCCAAATCCCCCAAAAAATATGGGTTGGTAATGATCTTGGAACTAAAAATAATGTTCCACTTTCCATGGATCATCCAAAAATATTCCATGAATACACAACTATAAAATTTTGGATGATAGTATCAACCGAATGTTGGTTCACCTATGGCTTATGTGAGACCACATTCTCACCTTCTTCTTCCGGTTGGTTCCAAAGACTCCTACCGGGTTCCATTTTCTAAATATAAAAAAACACCATAAGTCTCACTACCTATAAATAGAAGTCTCGTCAAATTCAAATAATATCACTATATAACAACACAAAATTTCATTCCAAATTCATCCTTTACCATGTTCAAATTTTTTTAAAAAAAATAAAACAGTGTTATTTTGAATGTCAAACCATTATCAAAATACCACAATCATTCCCTTTTTCAAAAAAATAATTCAAAAACCACTCTAACAATTTTGAAAAATAAACAAATTTACACCAAATATTAAATCATTACCCAAAATGAAATATTAAATCCTAATGGGAAGCCCTTTTCTAATGTATTTCATGCTTGTCTCGTTGGATAATCCCATTAAAATGAGATTTAAATTACTATAAGTGTATCCATAACACTTATTTACGGAACTCTATGGAAAAATGATGTTCAGAATAAAAATTATAGATACTTATTTTAATGTTATAAATTTCATGTCCTGATGATCCTACTATTTTCTAAAAACATAATATAAGGAATAGACTAGAAAGAATATCCACTCCATCCCCGATAGAACTGATGATCACATGTTTGTCACGGAACAAAACATATGATACCACTTGTTCCACATAGGTAATTGGAAGGACCAAGACTGATACCACTTGTAACGTAGAACCCCTCCATAGTGGCTTGATAAATTTTATGAATATTACGTGGCCTTAAGTGATAACCCCATTATTCTAAATTCTACAAATAAATTTCCATGGATTCATTTAACATTGGGGGTTGATATTCCATTTGAGAAATAAAAAACTTATAAAACATGGAATAACAAAATAAATTAATACATGATGCATGATAAAAATGAAATACAACTACAAATATAATTCATACTGAAACCAACTTCAAATGTACCATATCTGAAGAGTAAAAAATTACCATGTACGTTTTGGAAGACTACATAACCAACAAAACTCGAAGATAACCATAATTCCAACGATCCAAACACCTCAATGCACCACATCAAAAAACAACCCATGTATCATTATGAACCACTAGAAAATTGTCATACGTTACCTTTTCCTATTTCCCAATAACTGGAATCTGCAAAATAAATAGAGTTCCAAAGAATGAGTGAGTAATGAAACCCATTAGGCTTTCCTCAAATTACATCCCCACTCATGAAACTAGAATAGAACAAGTTATCATATTTATATAAAATATTTTATATAAAAAATTGATATAAAATTGATATAATAATATACACATGTTTCAAAATAAATCTATTTTAAAATGATAATGTCAAGTTCCAAGGAAATCAAAAGAACGGTGCTCTAAAATAATTTTAAAAATTCCATTTTGTAATAATCCATTCCATTCAACATATCCACACATAAAACCATGTATGAAACCAATATCTCCCAATACTCATGGGTTTTGAGTAAAAATTGCATTAATATTTCACTTAGTGAACCTTTTTTATGGGGCTATATTATGTCCATATACTTCCTAACCTTTTTTATGGAGATACATCACTCCTTTATCCATCCCATTGCATATGAACGCACACCATTCTTTCCAACCCCATCAAAAAAACATGTTTTCCAAAATAATTTCAATAAAACAAACTTTTATTGAAAATAATTCGATAAATCATATTTCATGAATCAAGGAAAAAAACCTATTTTAGAATCATCATTTTCAAATCAAACCACCAGAATTTTTTCACTACAATTTCCCAATTTTCACAAAAAATAAAAACCATCACAAAAGAGGGTTTCAAAAATTATTATCTCACAAAATTTTAAAACATTTTATAGTAAATAATAATAATTAAAATCAATAATTTATATTATAAATAGATTATTTGAGAGTGAAGCCACAAAACATAGAAAACATGGTTATAATTGAAAGTGACATGAACACATCTTGCAAATCGGGTGAAAACTCCCAAACCCCGCCTAAGATATCATCACTTATAATTAAAAAACAGAATAGAAACACATTTTTATTTAACTACATTCAATATGTCTTCAAAAAAATTTGATCTAAATAATATATTAATAGTGAGATTTATATCTATGAAAACCGAGGAAAACTACTAAGAACAATGATTTAAAGCATGAATTCAATTTAAATGCACCATGTGATGTCTATGGATTGACATGGTATTGATTTGTGAATACTCTAATGCCTTGTAGAGGATAAAATCTCAAGTTAGGTCCATTTTAGGGAAAAATGATGGGATATTTCTTAATAATTACCCATGTCCACAATTTTTGGATCTTGTTTTTAAACCATGGACGGTTTGGAAAATGGTGTGCTAACTATGTGCCAGCAACTATGACAAAAAGGAACATCACATGGTTGTTTTTCATAGTTATAAAATCATTTTCAATCAATGAAAAATTACTTTTACTGAAGATACACAATTTATACTTGGTGTCCACATAGTTTAGAAAAACTTCATACCTAAACATGTGCCTTCCCCTTAGACCTTGTCTAATTGTTCATGGTTACCAATATGTGTTACACGGATTTCGCAAAACACTATACAACTATATACCTTTATAAAATCCTAATAAACACTCCAAATATCATCCTAACTCTCCTAAACATCACCCAAAGAATTTATGTATTTAAATCCCATAATGAAAGGGTTACTTACAAGAACCATGGGGTGCTAATATCTTCCTTAAATGAATTGGGTAATGTGGTTTATATGATGATAGTATGTCTATTATGTGGGAACATGATGCTATATTTTTTTCCCACAATTATGATGTTATGATTTATGCACCAATGTTATGTGTGAACATGATTCGAAAATTTTATAAAACATTGTGTATTATTTTAACATTGTAGAATTATGTTTCAGAAATATGAATAGCCACATTCAATGTATTATTCAAATGTATGCCTCATTATTATGATGATGATCCCATACCTATAAATTTTTTATGATGATATTTCTCACTGATGTACTATTGGTTCATGTATCTTTTTTATTCTATTTTATCCATACCCTTATTAGGATTTTATATCACCCCTTCATTGATTTATATTCTCAAGTTACTATATGTACTATGGATAAAGTTAGAGCATTTTTTTGGTAAAGTGGTACTATTTTTATATTTTTTTATTATATAATAGAGTTATCTAGTCCTAATTTTTTGATGATACTACAAAATTATATCATTTAATGTATAACATGAAAGTTATTTATCATAAAAATGGGTAAATAGTAATGTAAGAAAAATTAGGGTTCCTATAATTTATATCAAAGGATGGTATACTTAATTTGGAATATTAGTATTTGATATTTTTAATGATAAACCATAGGATAATCCAATGTGTTGGTAAACATAAAATAAGGTCTAATTTAGATGAACTATAAATAAATGTATCCCATAAGATAATATTTAAGAAATTATTTTCACTTAAAAATAAATTATTAATTCACAATTTTTGAAAAAAAGATTAATTAATACATTTCCTATTTTAGAAAATGGTGCGAACAATGAGAAGACCAACCAACAACTTATGTAAATGACTATGTAGTGATTTCGGAATAACACCTCAAATGATAGTGGGGTTGGATTTTAGAATAATATGTTAATTCATACCTAGTTGCCATAGGCTATACAAAATAACATAACCCATATAGAATATCTTCCTCTAATAAATAAGGATAAATTGCCCATTGAGTCCATTATGTGGAAAAACCCACCAATGTTTATTGGATTATATGATCCACGTGTCATGAAATACAATGTTAACACCATGGATAAGATATTGTTTTTGATCCACCTTCTCTAAAAAGAGAAGGTCTATATGGGTGTATATCATTTTGATATAGAAGCTCATAAAAGATGGTAATTTATAAAGAACACTGAACCAATGGATAAAATTAATGATATGGATTTTTAAGACGTTATGAAAATATTTCATAATATGTACTTCCTTGTAAGAATTCAAAAAAATGAATAGATATAATTTATAGAGTTGAATAAATATGAAGGTAAATATTTCAAAAAATATGAATAAAACGTCGTAGGATTGAAAATTTAAACTCAATATTTGTTTACAGTAATGATTGAAAAATACATATATTCTTTATTTTTTTAATCCACACACTCGAATGGATCTAGATATTAATGAATTTGGGATTTATAAAGAAGTGGACTGATGTGATATCAATGAAGACATGGATTTCATTGATTTTTCATTTGTACATGGTCATATGAATAGATTAATGAGGTTTCATGCTAGTGGGTCAAATGATAATGGAGGAATGAGAATCCAACCAACCAAATGTCAAACATGATTAAATAATTATCATAGGTATTACCTCAACGGGATGGGTAAATTCTTCAATTGTGGGATAGAATTCCACCAAGACCATGAATGATGAAGAGAAATTAAGAATATATCCAATATGATACTGTAAAGGAAGGATCCTCCAAATAAACCACTCAAGGTTCAACTGTTCAATTTTATAGAGAAAGGTTATTAAGCAAGATAGTTCCCTAAACTGTGGGTCTTTAAGGGTAATCAACATCAACAACCATCAAATAAAATTGTGTAATGTTATTCTTTTTCAATTATTATTGATGATGTGGAGTGTGAAAACTGAGTCATATAATGTACAAGATAGTCTCACAAGTCTCATTAATTTCCACAGGGTTACTAGATTTAAAAATTGAAAACAAAAAACAAAAACCAGTAATCTTCATGGTAGTATTGGATATGATAGTTCAAGGTCAAACCCATAGATATAGGATTACTGAAAAATTTAATTAAAAATAGTAAATCTAAACTAATTTTAATTTGAATAAATAAAATCTAAACTATTAAGAATGTGATTTGGTGAAAATGATTTTAGAAGAAAATATAAAAATCACATCGGGAAATAATGAATCTTGGTTCATGGGATAACAAGGTATAAGATATTTAATTAACTATTATGCAGTCATCAAAATCAGGTCCTATAGTGTAAAATGGTCCTACAAAACAATCTTCATCCTAATCTGTCGTTTTCTTATAGTCAGTTACATCAGATTACAAAGAATTGATATTTTGGAAGCTTATTTAATCATATGGAAGAAACAAACCCATTGGCGATAATGGAAGTAAAAACACAAGATCACATATTAAATAAATTAATTCAATCAATATAGGAAATGGCCATGAAAAATGAAATACATAAATGACACCCAATCCCTAACCATACTCAGAATGGTCATGAACGAAGAAATTGGGGAAGAGATAGAAATTAATAATGAATATGAAATCCCAACATGAATTCCAACAAAATATAAAATTACTCATATATCACTTCCCCATTCAACACGAATTCCTTAGCACAAATAAATCATCCAATCATGCTATCTATGAGAGGTGAAAAAATGAAAAAATTAAAATACTACATGAAATTGGTGAAGCAGCAGGTGGGCACATCTCCATAGGTGTCCCAGGTCAAGGAACCACCAAAATGCCTCAAAATGTGATTCTAAAGGTGTATTCATTGGAGTTTTGGTTCGAAACCACCAACTGCATCACATATCTCGAGTATATATTATTTTGTTTCTAAAAAGGTAGATGACATGTTACAACATTTCACAACTTATAATTAGATCTGAATTTTCCGCCATGTATTTTGAATCTGTGAAAATATCATGAAAATCACTTTCATAGATTTGGAACTTCGACTTCCTTCACAAAGTGTAATTGGGACTCACGATTTTTAACAAGTGTTTATAGTGTGTAACCTCCTCAAAACTTTTCTTGGTGGTAGCGGTTTCCTTTGATAAAGTCACAACATGTAATTGAATTAAATAGTGTGTAATCATTTTTTCCTAGTTTTATAGCTTTCTCCATCTTCAAAAATCTTGTGTCACATAGCTTCACCTTTCTCACCACATAGAGTGTCTTTTAGCTCATACTTCCTCGTTTTTTGTTCCTTTTCCATAAATCTGTTGTTCCTACCATAAAAACACAAAACATGTCAACTCGATCAAATGTTTTGAATATTTATCTTTTAAATAACTCATCAGTATATTATATCAATCTAAAATGTGTGTATTAAATAAAATTATAGTTACAAGTTCTATTCAATCAATAATGTGAAATGTTTTATTTTATTATAGTTCTTTGAAATCCTTTATATCTTATGTGATTTTGAACAATTTAATTGGTTTCCCAAGACCATGCTGTACAATTAAATGCAAAAAATACTGGTTCAATCCTTGAAATCAGTGAATTAAAATCTTCTCAAGTTAGTTCACATATGTAGATTCACCTATTGATCTCATAATACTTCCCTTGGTGGAATTAGACATTATTATGGGAATGGATTGACTCTCATTATATAGGGAACACAATAACTATCAGGAAAAAGAAATGTATTTTTATATCCAAAACCATCACAAGCTCATATAAAAATTCATGATTTCTCATGAATATCCTTTAGAAAAACCATCAATTGTGTTGGTGTTGATACAATATGAATAAAAAATACTTTCCAAAATAGATTATTCGATGGAAGGTTCCATCATTTAGGAAATTACAAATATGATGGAATAAACTGATGTATTTCCCAAAGAGTTACCTAAAATTCCTCCAAATGATGAGGTAGTGTTCTCAATTGATCTTATACCCAGATCCAATCTAATCTCGAAATGGCCATATAGGATGGTCCTAATCTAACTATAGTATTGAAATATTTATCTAAAAGAGTATAGGAAAAAATAGTTTACACACATTAGTGAATAACCAATGGGTGATCTAGTTCTATTTGTAATGAAAATGGATTCATGAATGTGGTTATGTATTGATTACCGAGAGATTAACAAGATCAATATAATGAAAAAGTATCTCATACCATGGATTGATGACCTGTTAGATTAACTATGAGGAGATCAATACTTCTCAATGATGGATCTATAATTTGGATATCATCAAGTAAAGGTAAATAAGGAGGATATTCACAAGATAGTCTTAAATACAAGGTATGGGCACTATGCATTCATATGATGAAATTAAGACATACAAATTCCCATTAAATCCTCATGGATTTGATGTATAGAGACTTTAGAGAATACATTGATAAATTTGTCGTAGTATTCTACAATAATAATCTCATTTAATCTAATATAAAGTGGTAATATGAAAATCATCTATGGATTATACTGGATATATTAAGGAAGAAGAAAATGTATTCTAATTTTAGAAAGGGTGAATTTTGGATGTACAATGTCAATAAATACCCTACCCTTATAGACATATTATTATATTATTTTAATAATAATTAACCATCACATACAAACCAAGGATCATAAAATTATAGAAACATTTTAGGAATATGTAAATTATTATAAAACAAAACAATATATTTAATGTCAATAATGAGCTCATAAATTCCCTTGAGCTCTTACATCTGTATATGATAACCTCATAAATACAGGTACCAAGTGATGATAAAAAATTCCTTGAAAAAGAATAGACATGGGAATAAACCATAACACATGAGTTAGAAGGCATAAAATGATAAAATAAAAGGAACGTAACATAAATAATCTTATGGAAGCATTGAAAATAGAACATGAAAACATATAATCATGAAAACATGCAAAATGTTGAAGCAACATAAAACATAAAATAAACATGAGTGGAGAATAATAGCCATGACTATATAACATCGTATACAATGTCCCATAATGGATTAAGATCACTCCCTGATCCATACATGACATATCCAGAGACTAAAAACTACCCAATAAATTTTGGTGCTATATGGTAACATCCATCATAAAATTTTCATTCTTATTTGTTCGACAAAAATAATCAAATTCTAATAATACATATATTGGTTACACATGGAAATAAATGGGAATCGTAATCATATCATAAGGAATAACCAAATCTCTTATCATAATTGTGTTTGAGAAATAATGGATTTAAATAATACTTGGAAACTAATAAGATAAAGTAGGCATATATCATGATAAATTATGTACAACATATGTGAATACATGTTAAAAGAGTGTTTAAGAGATATTCGAAATGATCCTCTTTAGTGGAGTTTAATGAAAATATTAAAGAGGCTTTAAAGATAATGAAGACATAACATTTTTTTTATAAAACCATAAATTAACATGAAATTTTTTTTAGTATAAAATCAATTATTTTGGAAAAATAAGCGTTGATTTATATTTATTATGGAGTTTTCTTGAGTAGGTGTAAGAAATTGGGATGTTCCCTTTAACTGAACGTGCTTATTAGAAGTAATTGATAAGGGAATGTTTATAAACATGTATTTCACTAAAAATAATTATGAATGGATCAGGATAAAATATTTAGGAACATATAAAAACAATATAGAATAATTATATAATAATTAATAATTACAATATAATTAATAGAGAGAAATCCTTACCCAATTTTAATTAGGAAAATTGAAGTGAATCCCTTAATTTATGTATGAATGATTTCTGAACTTTCACATAATATCATATATAATGAAATTAGATAGATTAATTAATTTATTAGAAAATATTTATACATATATATGATTGATTATAATTTTATTAAGATAATTTATGGTCATTTAAATAAGTTATAATTATGAATTGTTTCATTCTAGTAGCGTTCATTTCATGATGTTATGATTCGTTCCATTTAGTTTAATAATGAAAGTTCATCCAAAATCAAAGAAAAACAACATAAGAAGAGTTATATGATATTTTTACCCCTAAAATAGTTTTTATAGTCTCATATATCAATTTTCATTCTTGTATAAGTATAATTCAAAAGATAAAACATTAATGGAAAACATTTAGTTTATTTTTTCTGCTTTTCGACCATCGTAAACTTGTTTGATTTGTTAATTAATATTATATATATATATATAAAAAATAATTAAAAATATTTTAATATATATATATATATATATTGATATTATTTAATCATAATAATGGTTTTATGACCATCAATAAAGGCATTAATGGAAAACAAAAAGTCATGGTCTATAAATGCAGTGAATCGACACCTCACAAATGTTGTTTTCATTAAGATGGATGTATATGGATTTTTCGTGAGACCAAAAGCACCTAGACATGGGTAATAGGTTTTGTATATGAATCAGGTATAATATATTCATTATCCAAATAATATAAGGAATAAGGATAATATGTAATGAGGGAAGTATTCATATTGGTAGGATAGGGTTTTTTTGATTATTGTGTTCATTTGTTTACTAATTTTTCTCAATAATATAAATATAGTAGATTATTATAACAAAGTACACTAAATAGAAAATTTTAGGACAAAATAACGGGTTTTTACAGCATAAATGAATCAAATAATCTTGTATTTGACTTCAAATGCTAAACATTGTAAATTATTGTATTTTACTTATCCGAAAAATTAAACTATTTTAAAAAAATCCAAAAAAATAAAACAAAACATTTCAAAAGGAGTATATTTTAAAAATTGAGACAATTTTATGAAAATATTTTTCTAAATATGTGATTTTTAAATTTTAATTAAAATTATCATTTATTCGAAAAATACAGATTATAATATTAGAACTCATTTTATGAAAATTTAAAAAATTAATTATTGTCTCCTAAAATTATTTTATAATAAAATAAAATAAAATATTAATTTAAGTATTAATTTATGGAAAAAAAATCTTTTAAATAATTATATTAATTATAGAATTGTAAATAAATATTTACATTTGAAAAAAATAACAAAAATTTATTTGTGATTTTTAAAACATTTATTTACTTATACTAATATAAAAATATAACATATTTTAATTTACAAGATCCCAAGAATTTTATTTTTAATTATATAGGTGAGGTTATTTTTCTATTGGCCGGGTTACTATTATTAATGGTCATATTACTATTCCAATTTCCAGGTTACTATTCCATTATTATAGGTTTCCTAATATCTATAAATACCACTTATTTCATTCTTCATTTATGATAATAATGTATTTATTACATTATATATGCGATGTATATGATTTATACTATATAACATAATATAATAAGGTAAAATACATTGATAATATTTTGGGTTATTACATTTTACTCCATTTTGAAAATTCTCCCACGAAATGTTGATTTACATACTAAGGTAGAAAAATGTGAGGTTATTTCTAATTAATTGCATACTCCATTTACCATGTCACGTATTAATACTTTTGATTCCTCTAAAAAAATATTTACAATATGAATTATCTTGTTATGTTGGGAATTTTTCTATGTTCTAAGATGTTAACTAGATTCTCTTCATAAGAGGGGCCATTCTAGAATTGTATGTCCATTACATTCATTACATGTTAGGGGTTGGTTATGTACTTCTTCATGAGAGTTACATGTAACACTTCATGAGCTTGAGTCATATTTTCTGGTAGTGAAAGCTAATAGGCCACTATTATTTTTTAATCAATGATGTCAAAGGGGCCAATGTACCTTTGTGTAAGCTTCCCTTTCATACCAAACCACATGAATCAATTCAATTGTTATATTCAATGGATGATTGTGACTCATTCTTCAAACTCCAAGTCACATCGATGGTTGTTTGTAAGGATTTTTTTATCTTCTCTGAGCATATTTTGTATGGTGTGGGAGGACTTTAACCTTTCCTAATTTCTATTTCATAAAATCATGTTCAAATAGATTTCATTCACTAACTTCATCCAAACAACTTGGAGTTCTACATAACTTCCCATGCAAAGCATCATAAGGAACCATTTTAATACTATAGCGGAAGCAGTTTTTATATGAGAACTCAAACATTGAGATATGATGATCCCATTTTATTTTTAATTACATTGAGTAGTTTCTTAATATTTCTTTGAGTGTCTGAAATGTCTTTTTATATTGGCCATCTGTTTGGGGGTGTTATTCCATTATGAAATTCTTTTCAGTACTCAAAGCATGTTGAAGTCCTCTCTAGAATTTTTATGTGATCCTTGGATCATGATCACAGGTGATTGAAAATGGAACCTCGTGCAGCCTCACCACTTCTTTCACATATATCATGGAATGTTGGTCAAGGGATAGATCTTCTGAAATAGTGGTAAGGAGGAAAATCATGGTGAGTATATCCACTACAACCCATACCACACTCTTTCCATTGGATGTTTTTGGAAAACCAATGACATTTTACAAATTCCATGTTTGTATAATAGATGGTTTCATCATGCCTTAGGACATTTTCTACTCTTCTATAACGTTCTAACATACTAAAGATCTTAGGATATACTCTGTAATCACCTTCATCATATTTTCCAACCAGAAGTTTTTTCGAAGATCACAATACATCATACTACTTCCTGAATGGTATGAGAAAGATTTTCTATATTAATTATCCAATATATCATTATTTATCTATTGTGGTGAAGGAAAACTAGGCCTAGTTCCAAACTAAATCCCATCATCATCATCGATATGTAACACTTGTAGATTCCCTTCCTTTACTACTTTTTAATTTTTTGTAGCTCTATATAATCCCATTATTCATCATTGATATTATATTAGATGAATTTTAGATAAATAATTTGAGAATGATATGATATAACCTAGAATATTATTATTTCAAAATCCATGATTTTTATATCCTTGATGATGGGGTCTTTCTCAGTCTGCATCATGGATAATGTAGCAAGTACCTTTCTATTAATAGCATATGATTCCTAATTTTGTTTTCTCAAATGGTAGTGAATAAATAAGTCTTAGTAATTTATTAGATCTAAACATATTCTATTATTAATTTTTAGCTCAAAAAATTTTAATATATACTTTATACTATTGTGAACAATATATCTGTCACACTTATCAACATAGAGGTAGTTCTACTAGATTTTCTAGGAAATAGTGACAACCACTAGTTCTAGATCATGTTTCAAGTAGTTATGATCATGGATATTGAACTACCATGATACATAAGGTAGAAAAATATAATTTTACTTGATTAAAAATCCAAATCCATTATTATAGGCATCATTTTTTATCACAAAATTTTATCCACTTGTTGGTAGTGTGAGTACATGTTCAAAATTTAGTTTTTCTATAGCTCCTTGAAGCATTACTCGCTTTATTACATCTAGACATACATTACCCCTTTCCATGTTAAATTAATTATAAGGTTAGATAATCATGAAACAACCCTAAAAAACATCATTAGTACCCAAAAATCCCAATAAAACTCTGGATCTCTATTACAAATATTGACCTATGACACTCTTTGAACTCATTTATCAGGGAAGTGTCCACAAATATTCTTTTGCTGGTTATATCATTCCCCAAGAATTATAATTCGTTCATATTGAAATAAATTATACTATATTCTCATATAGATTCTCCCATTTCAAAGTATTTAGAATATGACTTAGATACCCCTCATGTTCTTCATGGATCAGGGAGTATATCATAATATCATCGATAATGACTGCCACAAATATGTCAAGGTAATCTATATGGAATCTATTCATTATTTCCATGAAAATTTCTATATAATTATAGAGTCAAAAGGGAATCAATATGTCCTTATAGTGTCCCTACCTCATCCAAGATGCATTATTGGTAATATATTTCTTCCCTGCCATAAATAAGTCATATATTGACCTAAATTACACTTTAGAGGTATAATTGGACCCACATAGTTGATCAGGAAAGTCACATATCCATGGTAGGGTATACTTGTTCTTTATCATGATTATTTGAAATCATTATAATCAATGTAGAGGTGCATTGATCCATATTTCTTCATGATTAAGAGGACTGAAATTACCCACAACGAGGCACTCGACATTTGAATCCCTTGTCTAGATTCCCATGTAACTACTTATTTAGTTCTTCCTACTCAATAGTGGAAATTCTATATGGAATCTTTGATATAGGTATAGATCTATGAGTTAGTTAAATTGATAATTCAGCCTATTAATCAATAGGAAAACCTGAAATTTCTTCATTTCACACATTATTGTGGTCCTTCACAATGGGCATGTCATCAAGCGTGTTTCAATACAATTTCATAATCATTCGAGCTAGATATTTTTTATTATAAGGAAATAATATCCATATTTTATACAGTTATTTTGAATGGGATTAATTCTAATCCATACACATATATTAATTAAAGGATTCCTCATGATATGATGAGTGATTTCCCTTTCCCAACAGTGGTAGTTGGATTTTTATAAATACAGCCAATCTATTCCAAATATATCATCATACTGTAACAAAGGAAGTAAGATAACATTTCAGGGGAGGTTTAGTTTAATATCATTAACCCGAGGTGTGTTATATAATTTGGTTGAAATTATTTCCCCATTCAATATTATCATATCTAAATCAACCATCATATTTTGAGGCGGTGTTTGAATATCCCTGTTTAATATGAAATATATGAAAGAATGTGTAGAAGAAAAATTAAATAATAAATTCACTATTATTGAATGAATAGATTTTATACTTTTCACAACATTATTTTTAGGCTCCACATCAGTAGTAATGATAGCATATTATATTTCCTTTTTTTCTTGGAGTTTTTTTGTTTATTTCATCTGATGGGTTAGTGAAATGAATTATATAATTGACATGTTATTTTCATTTAAAATACTACACTACAAGATGATTATTGACCTGAAACATCCTTTATTCATTCATATTTGGGGGATTATATATACAACTTTAGCAATAATTATCTTGATTCCCCTCTCTTCCACATTTATATCATATCTTAATTACCTTAAAAAATTTCCAAATCTTCTTCTTACAATAACTTTGACACGTGGGAAGTTGAGTTTTCTTTCCATCGTGGGATTTATATATTAATACTACCACAATAAACTACATTTACACATTTTATATTTGATTCCATGAGTCTAATGAGACTCTCCAATATCTATCTCAGCCACAAAGGAACAAAAAAAATCTCCTCATTGTTATCAAAGCCTCATATAAATAATTATTTTCATATATATTTATATAGTATGCTAAATAATTTATCTACCATTATTTCCATGTTCATGGAGACTCGAGAGGTGTATCATGAAAGCTTTGTATAGTTTTATTTATACACCCTAAATAATTATTCTCCCTTTTTCATTATTCATGGAAACACTAATTCCACCTTAAGACGGTGATTTATGGGAAAATATTTATTGAAAAATATTTTCATGAATTCTTCCCAATCAATGGAATAAATTTCCTCCGTATATGTTGGGTATTTTATGAGTTTCAAACACTAATTTGAATCTTCATCAAAATTATTGACAACCATCATAAATTTCACTTCTTATAATCATTTATGGACAAGTAATATATTCTAAATAGAGTTAAACCATTTTTCTATTATAAAGGGTTATAAATATCAAAAAAACTAAGACACCATTTTTTCATAAATATTTCGAGAAAATATTTTTCCTTCATATGAGAAAGTGGGAATTATACACTATTCAAGATAAAATTCATAACATGAGATATTTTTTTCTAGTAATGTCAATAATATCATATATCCAATTCCCATTATATTTTTAACTTCATTATTGAAATAATCACATTTCCTATATCATTGAGATATGGAATTTGTTATCCTATTTAAAACCATTAACTAAAAGAATTAAAATCATGGTTGATTCAATATATATATAAAATAAGAATATAAAAAGGTAACTTTTGAAAATTATATACCAAGTTATGAATCCCTATGTTTCATTCATTAATATCCATGGTGATAGAATTATCCCTAGATTTATTATTAATGATTTCTAGTCCTAATACCCAAAGATAAGTAAATTGTGCTCTAATAACAATGAAAGAGATTCTATCCATTAACACATATTATTGAATTATTTTAATCATAATTAACAATAAAATACCAAAAAAAAAATAAAAATAAATTTAATTTAATCTCTATAATAATCTATTAACATTCCAAGATATCTTACATATTGATAGGATAACCTAGGGATAACATGAACAAATGGTTGATCTAAATATCCTAGTATGGGAATAAACATGATAATAATGAATAAAAAATGATTTTAACGACATAAATGATAACATGAAAGGAATGGAACAATAATAATTTTATTGAAGACTAGTACAGTGAAAATGGAATTATATGATCATGGAAGCTGAGGAATTTGGTTTTAATATATAACATGACATAACATGATTCGAGACTAACATCCAAGACTATATCACATGGGGGAAAAATCCATAAAGGATTCAATTTACTCCCTTATCCCACAAATGGCATATCATGAGACTAAACATTACCCATATAATTGGATTGATATCTAGGATCACCCATCATAACATGTTCTTGAATATTTTTTCCACATAAATAATCAAACATGAAAAATACATGTAAGGGTTACCCATGGAAATTAATGGGTATCGTAATCACATAATAAGGAATAACCACATGGCTTATCGAAATGGTGTACAAGAAATATTGTATTTAAACCATAAACCAATATTAATAAGGAAACATATGAATATATCAGGGTAAATGATTTACTACTATTGTGAAATCATGTAAAAATATTGTTCAACTGACTTTTGAAATGACCAAAAATAGTGTGGTTTAAGGGAAAATAATATAGAGTTTTTAAAGAGGAAAAAAGAGTAATTTTTTTGTATAAAATCAAAATTGAACTAAGACTGTTCATCATGATTAAATGAGTGATTTTAGAAAAATAATTTTGGATTTAAAAAGAGTATGTATTGTACTTGAAAATGGGTAATAAATTTGGAAGTTAACTTTAATCATGATTTCATATCAGAAGGAATTGAGAAAGGAACCATATTAAACATTAATGTACCCCTAAAATTAATACGGATTGATTTGGATAAATATTTTTGTAAAATATAAATAGAATTTGTAAGATGTATATAAAATAAATTAAGAATTACGTTGGTGTGAATAGAGAGAAAGAATTATCGAAATATAATTGGGAGGTTTGAAGAGAATCCCATAACTTTTGTCTGAATGTCTTCTGCACTTGCACTTGATATCACCGATAATAAAAATATATATAATATTAATTAATTATATACATATTATACATATATTTTATTTATTATAATTTTAATATGTTCATTTATGGTTTTTTTATGGGATATAATGTTCAGTATTTTCAGTATAAGAGCATTCATTTCTTGATTTCATGATCTATTCCCTTGAGTATAATAATGAGTATTATTTTAAAATAGAATAAATACTATAGAAGATAAATTATATGATATTGATGAACCTAAAAGGTTTTAATGGCCCAATATATGTTTTTTCATTCTTTTATGAGGATGATTCTTTAGATATTACATTAATAATACAAGATTAGTGTATTTTTTCTATTTTTCGATAATCATGAACTAGTTTGTTTAATTATTTAATATTATGCACATTTACATAAGTTATAAAACCTGAAAAAAATATAATATACATATTTATATATTATTTAACCATAATAATGGTTTTATTTATTGCCTTTATGGTGGTATTAGAAACCGGTAGCACATCGTACATGAAGGCGGTGAATTGATAACGCGTTGATCATGTTTTCGATTTTAGAATAAAAGGAGAAGAGATAACTTTTATGATGGATAACACAAAAAAAATCTATTATAAATATTATATATGATTAGTCATGTTATGTTTAACTATGGAGGAATGAAATAGGTAGAAGAATGAAATAATTTAAAAGAGAAAGGTGGAGGATTTCACAACCTTAATATTGTCTCCTTGAGAACCTTCCTACAGTACTTTGGTTTGGTATTTTTTTCCATTATATAATTTACATAATTAAGAGTTTCTTATAGTAATACATATGAATATAAAAAACAACCAATAGTAATAAGGTTTGAGAAAAATAGGTGGTGAGGTGTGGTATTTATAGTGTGAAGAGATGAGTGTTTTGTATTATTTTAGTCATTTGTTTATTTTTTGGCTCGTGATTATAAATATTGTTTATTCTTGTGACTAATTATAGTAAAAAGTTCATGTGAGTTCAAAATAATAAAAGGTTACATCATCCATGACTCAACTATTCATTTATTTTTCATAAAAGTTTAAATATCATAAATCACCATATTTTACGATTAACAAAAGATTCAACTTTATGATAATAATCCCAAAAAATAACCCAACCATCATTCAATGATTATATTTCAAAAATTGAAATATATTTTTTTAAATAACTTTCTTACTATGATAAAATTAATATTTAATTAAAAATATCATTTACTCAAAAAATACACATATAAATATTATAACTGAATTTATTACAGTTGGATAAATTAATTAAGGACTCATAAACTTATATTATATCCATGTACAAAAAATATTAATTTATTAATCTATTTATTATTATAAATTGTCTTTATAATCATTATATTAATTAAAATATTGTAAATACACATTTTCATTTCACAAATATAACAACACATAAACCAGTTTTAAAACATTTATTTACTTATGAAAAGTTAAAAATATATCATGTTTTCATTTATAATTAACATAAATTTTATTTATAAATTCATTGCTGAGGCAACTATTCTATTTTTTAGGATATTATTCAATATGGTCATATTACTATTTCAGCATTCAGGTTACTATTCTGTTAGTATATATTCCTTACTTACTATAAATACCACTTATTTCATTCTTCATTTATAAGAATAATGTTTTTGTTGGGTTCAATATGTGATGTATATCTTTTTTACTATATAACATATTTAAAATATTTAAAATTCTATTGATAAAATTTTAGGGCGTTAACAAGTCACATTATTGCCACATGTGATCACAAGTGATGAATTTCTATATACTCTTTAAAGAAAATATAAATTGAGGAAGTTTATATACTAACTCCTGTGATTAAAATATATAGTTTTCTTGGTTTTATAATGCACTACCAATGGTTTTTTTATAAATTTATTATTATTTTCTTTCTATATAACAAGATTAACCCATAAGGTGTTAATTTATTCATAAAAAGGATATTGCATGGAAAATTTTATATCGCCTAAGAAGAGGATAATCACAATTCTTGTACACATAAAAGGAAAACATGGAGAAGTTTAATCATTATATATAAATGATTCAATTAAAGGTTTGGGATTTGTGATCATATAGAAAGAAAATTTGATATCATACACCTTACAAAAGTTGATGATTCATGATAATTACTTTTTAATGCAAGATCTGAAGCTAGGAGATTTGATCATCGATCTAAATATTTTGAGGAAATACCTATAAAGTTAAAATTATGACATATATATATATCAAAATATTTTAATATATATATATTTATTCACTTAAAAGGAGATTAAAATGAATCAAAGGAGAATTTTAAAGCTAATCAAGGACTATGATTTCTTTATTAACTATCATCCTAGAAAGTGAAATAAATATGTTAATGAACATAACATAAAATAACATGTTTCTATATAATAGATACATATTCATAAATACTATATCATTGTAATATCAATGTCCATTTGATGAAACATATATGAAAAATAGAGTTAAAATTATTTGTAGTTTGAGGTTAGGTACAATGTTTTCTTTTTAATATCAGTATAGAAGAGAGTCATGAATATTGTAAATAAAGGTAAAATTAGATTTTGGTACATTGACCCCATTAACATCCTAGATTTAATATTATAAGTGGCATATCAGTTGTAAATTCCTCTAAATATGGCTCCCGATCACGATGTGTTCCACATATCTCTCCTGAATATGTATACACTTGATCCCTTATATTCACTGAATCCAAAAGTGGTACAATTGGAGAATTAACACTCATATGAGGAGAATCCGATGAAAATATTGGACCATGAAGAAAATATTCAATCTAACAAAACGTTTATCCTTATTAATGTGTCAGGGAAGAACTATATGTATGGGGATGATATATGGGAACTAAAGTAAAAAAATAAAATAAAAGTACCCTCATCAATTCTCAACCAATAATATGTGTTGAAATTATGAGGATGAAATTTATAAATAGGGATGAATATGAACATAAAATGTTTTTAATTGATAATTTTATCTTAAATAAATGTGTTTTATGTTATATTATATAATTTTTTGAAACATATATCACATATATTAATAAAACATATATAATTTGACAAATGAAAATTTGTTACACTATTCAATGACTAAACCCATTAAAATGAAAAATATTACAAGGGGACAAATAATATAAAATAGAAAAACTATAATGGGAATATTTGACCCATCCTTTTCAGATATAATCATACCCCCATGAACAATAATATTGAAAATAAATAGAATAATATTAAACCAATCAACATAATAGAAAATTTAGATAATGAATCATGAGTAAAATTTAGTTAAATGATTATTTATTGAACGAAGTAGTAGTCATTGAATGTATTGTGATTGTTCAAATAGTAATGTGGCAATTTGAATAGTAAGATGAAAATTGGGAATATACACCTGAAGGTATGAAATATATTTTTTCTTTAAAATAATAAAATTTAATACAATTAATATTAATCTCGAGTAATTTTTGTAACTATATATATTATAATTTCATAAAATAAATATTCAGACTAAAAAATCAAAGAAAATATACGCATAATTTTAATAAAATATATTTTAATATAGTTTATAATAATAATAATTTTTTTATTGAAAATTAAATTTACATATGGTAAAATTTTACTTTAATAAAAACAATTTAACTTTTGAATTTATAAAATCAAAATTTTTCAACGTTTATTTATGGAAAATTTTCAGAAATAGTTCAATATTCAGGTGAGTTGAAGAAATACATTTTTTCCATAACCATTATAACTTAAATTAATTATTTCATTATATTACAAAAACCTAAAAATTTATAGAACATGGGAATCAGAAAAAAAAATAATTCATTTCATAAATTATTTATCAATATTCAATAAAAATACTTTAAAAACCTAAAATTCATTTTCCAATGCCAAAAGTAAACAATGTTCACCTAGAACTACAATATTTCATTTCTCATATTTCCTTATTAATAAACTAAGTGAATTTGAATGAAAAATAGTTTTAAATTCCATAAACCATTCTATAATATTTATATATGACTTATATTAAAAAATTGTATTAAATTTTTTACATATTATTTATTATTTTATTTAATATTTTATTCTAAAATTACCCCCTCCTGAAGTAAAAAATAACCTCTATTCATCCCATGAGAAATAAAATCCTACATAATGAAAAAAATCTAAAATAATAACCACTCGTAAACCATTTAGAATACCTAGGGTCGTTCTATAACCATAAAACTCTACAAATCATTGATTTTGGAGTCATAGAGATGAAGCGACATTGTTGAGAGGGTAACCTCTCACCAATTATTCTTTTATTCTCCTATCATATTTTTATTTTCCTCAAACCCATTCAATAAAAATTATTATAAGGATAAATATTTATATGATAGAATAAAATTTATTATTCTAACTTAATAGAAGAATTACATTTATGACATATTAAATTCTGATACATCACATTCCTGCTCTTTTGACAATATTTTGTAAACGGTCAGTTAAATACCAAATAGGATGTTTAGAATTCATTTACCATCACAAACCATAGGGAAGGTTATAATAAATTAATTATGGTATATAAATTTAAAAACAAATATTTTTTTATATTTTGGAGTTAATTCTAATTATGTATAAATAACCATGTACAAAATAGTTAAATCAATGAAAAAAGGGAAATTTTTAATGAAATATTGAAATCCAATAGCATTAGCATCATCAATGGAAACTAACTAATATATTATAGTTATTATAATTAATAAATAGTCACATATATAAACATAATTAATTTTTTATTCAATGTTTTAATAAAACTAATTTTATAATTCATGAGGTTGAAAAGTGATGAAATATAGAGGGATTTAAGGTAAGGGTATTCACCAACACAAATTCATTTTTTAGGGTTATCCATATTTAATGGCATTATATATATATATATATGTATTCCTCTAATTTCCCAAAAAAGTCATTTCAATATACTCCCATTCTCTAATTTGGTATTTACATGTTTCCACCATGATTTATAATCCAAATACAATGATTTTTAAAAAAATATTCTCTTTCGAAAGAAAATAATTAAATTCACTTTAGTTGCTTATCCTTATCTCATGAATGATGATTTTTATGCCAAATATCACTTCCATTATTCATTTTTGAACCAAATGTTTATTCCTGAAATTAGGATTTATGAAATATTTATGAAACCCATTCTGTTACATGGGTTATTTATTTACTATTATTTTCGTACATTCTATGTGTCATGAATGATTATGTGAAAATTACGACGTAACTTGTGGCCTCAAAATTATATATCCCTTCAATTCCTATGGATATGTTATATATATCATGATATTATGTGTATTATGTGTGAACATGATTCTATATTTTTCACATATACTAAGTTATGATTTATGTACATTTTTTATGTGTGAACTTCATGCTAGATTTGTTCACAACATTTTGTGATATCTGACCATTATAACATGATGTTTAATTTTTTTCATCGAAAAATTACATGGATTTTAAAAATTCCTTCCTCATACTTAGGATGATTATCCCATTATTATGATATTATTATTATAATTATTATTACTCATTTTTGTTGATTCAAGTAACATTTTACTACTTTGTTATCCTATGCCTTATTGGTGTTTTATATCACCACTTTCATTGAAGTCCATCCTTAGGAGACCAGATTTACTAAGGATAAATTGAATGATTTTAGGTGGAAAATAGAATTATTTTAATAATGTTAATGTTTTATAATGTAAAATTGATATATGTTCCTATTTGTTTCGAGATTCTAAACCATTTGATCATTGAATGTATAACTATTATGTTTTTTATCTTTACAATGTTATAATATTCATGTAATAAATATTAGCGCTATAATAAAGAAGCACTGCTATTGTTACCAGAGTCATTCCACCACCATGACATGGATTCCCATTGATCAACATCTAACAACTACATCACCAATAAAAATTTATCTCACCCCACCAAATCCAATTGCTATGGATTTCACCCCTAATGATTGAGAAAATGAAGAAAGACATTATAAGATGTTTGAAGAGAACTGGAGCTGGAGTAAGATGTTGGTACTGAATATCCATAAACCACCACATTAAATTATTGAATCCCTAGAGACACCACATTGTATTTAATTATTTCTACACATGGATATGGAAGATTATGTCCAGGAAGAGATGAAAATTTTAAAAAATAAAATGACTAATAATTTTAAAAAATTGTATTTTAATAATTTATTTTAATAATAATAATTTTGATACAATAGTAACAATAGTAACAATAAAAATAATAATAATAATAATGAATATATATATAATAATATAAATAATAAAAAATACATTTTTATATATATTTTTCATATATATATTCATATATTTATAAAAATAATAATAATATTTAAATTGGTATATTTATATTTAAATTAATAATAATAATATTTTAAAAAAAATTAATGAATATAATAGAAATTTTATTAAATTGAATCTTTGAGTTGGAAGATGCAAGATCATTTTATAAATTCCTAAATTAATGGGATGCATGCCCACATGGAGAGGGGAATATTCAGTTAGATAGGGTTCGAGTCTAGTAACCCAATGAAGAAGAGGTACTCAGATAGCCTTTCACATGGACGCCAATCAGGAATTTTGATGTTGTTGTATATGTACTACCCGATATAAGATAAGAATGAAATGAATAAATCAAGAGGATTTGAGAGGAAAAGAAGGATCCAAAACCCATTGGAATTATACTTCTAGAGATGAAATATTGTAGTTACCCGTAACACATTCCACACTTCTATTCCAAATCCAATAACAAAATCTATATTTCCCAGTAATCAATCACCCATCCACCACCTGACAGCGAGTATAGAGTAGAAATATATGCCAAAGCACACTTAGAGAATGAGTAAAGTGGATTATGAGCTATAGTAAGAGGTCGGTCATATAATAGAATATTATTCTATCTTTTCATATCTTATACTTCACAATACTGAGAGGTTTTTAATGAATTGTATTTTTGTTGTTACTACATTTATTAATGGTTTAGTTGTTTTGTGGGTTGGATCATATGGGTTTAATTGTGTTTTATTTCATTTATTCTTGAAAAAATATTTATCAAAAATTGATGATCTTATCTATCTATGTATATAACTTTATATTACTCATGAAAATATTATAAATCAACCTCATTTATCGATAGGTGAAAGATAGTGTATCTTTTTCCATTGTGATATGAACATAAAAAAAATATGGAACATTTTGTGGTATTCAATTCTACATGTGGAATCATCGACATCTTGAGATCTGTTAGAGATAATAGTTCTCATGATTGATCTCTGGTGAAGGTGATTTATCCAAGGATGATTATTCATTTCATTCCATTGTACACAACATTAATACCTCAATGATTTATTTCATTCATGGGGAGCGACACTTATATCGATCTCATCTGGTCCCATTCCCTTACTAAATTTTCAATCTAGTTTCTAACTCTATTACTTCTATTGTCCCTCTATTTACAATATTTCCTTATAGTGATCCTAACCTTTATCATAAATTATTACTTGATTTTATGCATAATTATCCATCAATACAAACCAAGGATCATAAGTTCTTGTTTATTTATAAGATCATGTATATAAAATTAATTACATGGAAGAATAATAAATAATCTCCTTATGTATATTCCATAACAGGGTTCTAACATCCATTTATATATTATATCTTCTAATGTATAACTTGGGGAATTCGTAGGAAAATGCGACGACCTAAAAATCCTTCTAAGAGAATAAGCATCGGGAAAAAGAATTGAATACATTTTTGGATACATAACATGATGACATAAAAAGGAATTATACATGATTAAACAAGAATGATAATAACATATAGAACATTTAATCAAGTGACCATGGAAAACATAGGAATGTTTCAGTGACATATAACATGACATAAATTAGAATCAAGGCTAACTGGTATGACTGTATGACATAGTGGAAAAAGTCCCAAAGTGGATAAGGTTTACTCCCTAATATCATACTTGAAATATCATGAGACTCGGAATTACCCAATTCACTAGAGAGATAAATGGATACACCCATCATAAAATATTCCTGCATATGTTTTCCACATAAATAATCTCACATGAATAATACACATAAGGGTCTCCCATGGAAAGACATGTTTATCATAATCCTATCATAAATAGAAACCAAATCATGTATTAAAATAGAGTACCAAAAATAATTTATTTAAATCATAATTCTAAATCCAAAAAATGATATAAGAATATATCATGATAAATAAAGTCCAAATTACTTGAGAAAAACTAAAAATATTGTTTGAGAGACATTATAAATGGTCCACTTTAGTGTGGTTTAAGGGAAAATGTAAAATAATAATTAAATAATAAAACAAATAATTTGTCTGTATAAACCCAAAAAATGAACTATGATGCATTTTAATTCTTAAAATATTGATCATATAAAATTATTGGGGGCTTAAAATAGTTTATGGAGTGTACTTGAAAATGGTTGAGATACGAGGAAGTTCCCTTTAATCAGGCTTTCTTATCAAAAGGAATTCAAAAGGGATCTTTTGAATGTATATTTAACCATAAAAGATGGATAAATTGATCTGGATAAATAATTTTGGAATACATTCACATTATATATAATATTTATAAATGAATAATGAAACAAATTCTACAAATAATGATAATTGGAAACCTAGCAATAAATTTCGAGGTTCAATGAGATCACATACCTTTTTTATTAATGTGTTATGAAATTACAATTAAAGTAATATATAATCAAATTAGATCCATTAATTACTTAATTCATAACCATATAAACATATATTTTATTTATTATAATTTAATTATGGTAATATATGGCCATTTTTTTGTGTTATAATGTTTAATTTCAATGTTTTGGGAGCATTCGTTTCATGGTTTTATGGTTGGTTCTATTGATTGTAATTATTGGATTTCTTGTAAAATTGATGAAAAAAAAATAATTGGACTAAAATTATAGTACTAATATTATATAATTTTAAGTTGTCTCATATATCATTTTGTCTTCAGTTATGAGATTGATTCATTAAATAATTTTTTAACAATAAACGTTTTGTTTATTTTGATGGTCTTTCAATTGGAACGAACATGTTTTGTTTAATTATTTAACATTATATATATATTATATAGATAAATATAAAAAATGATATAATATAAATTTTAAAATCCCTCCTATCCAATATAATTGGTTATTTAAAATTCATGAAGGTCGAAATAGAAAATGAAAACACATCATTCATGAAGGTGGTGAATTGACACATCATGAACTATGTTTTCATTTTTAGAATAAATATTAAATGAAATATAATTTATGATGGATATTAAATTACCAAAATAATATTACAGTATATATATTATAATGAATTTATCATTTATATTTGGATAGGGGGGAAGGATAAAGTCAAGGAAGAATGAATTTAAAAGAGAAAGAATATGGATTTTACATCTTGAATATCCTCTCATATAGAACCTCCTAATGGAACTTAGGTTTGGAATCATGTTGATATCAATAGATATTATACATGAAGAATTTTCTTGGGAAGGTAATTTGGAAAAATTTACACATTCTATAGTTATTTGGAGGTGTGATGATAATGAGGGATGAGGGGCGGTAGTTATGGGGTAGTAGAGGGTTGTTTATTATTATTTAATATTATTTAATTTTTTCTCACAAGAATATCAATATTATTATTTAATATTAATAAATAATTTAAATTATTCAGGGATGTTTGAAATAATGTGTGATTAACTAATCCATACAACTTCTATGACTCAATAATTTATGTATATATTAAATATCATAAATTAATGCATTTTAGTATTCGCAAAAAAATAAACTATTTTAGATGAATTAAAAAAACCTTATCAATTTTTCAATGATTAGATTTCAAAAATGGAATCCATTTTATGAAAATAATTTTCTATGTCTGAGAAATTTAATTTTTCATTAAAATTATCATTTATTCAAGAAATTCAAATTTGGATATTATAACTAATTTTATAACACATTGAAAATTATTTATCATCTCATAAAATTAGATTATAATTATAAATCCAAAAAATTATTAATTTATGAATCTATTTTAAGAAAATAGATTTCCTTATAAATAATTATATTAATAATAATATTTTATATAAAAATATACATTTCATAGAAAAAACCAACACTTAATTTATAATTTTTAGAACATATATCTACTAATTCCATAACATAAACATATAATGTTTTCCTTTTTAAGATACCTAAATTTTATTTATACTTTCCAAGGTGAGGTTGTTATTCTAATGAATAGATTATTATTTTTAATGGTCACATTATTGTTCCAAAGGCCAGATTATTATTATAATGGGTATATTTCTAATAGTTATAAGGTTTTCTACTTCCTATAAATACATCAAATTCCATTCATCACTCACTTCTATTATCCCATGGTTATATGTTATTTCATATTTTAAATGAATATTTTACTATTATAATTATGTTTCATTTATATAACATTATTCGTGAGGATGGCCATTCTAGTGGATCAACCAAGTCCAAAGCTTCCTATTCAATTTATTATATTTTATAAGTATTATCCCAATTTTTAAATTGGAATTGTTATTTGTTTTTTCACTAATGCTTCTGTATTCATTTATAATAATTATGTTTTTATTGGGGTTTCTATGTGATTTATGTGCTTTATACCACATGAAATAATAATTAAAAGTTAAAATTCCATTGAAAAAATTATGGGTCATTATATTCTTCTCCCCTTATGAAATTTTATCCCCAATTTTTTTACATAATATTGTGAAAAAAGTTGAGGTTACTTATCTTTCACTTCTACATCTGATTCCCAGGTCAACTCATTATCATTATGGTCACTCCCTAGTACTTTGACTGGGTGGGTAATTTTATTGTGTAGAAATTTATCACTACGATCCAAGATCTTCATTAGATCATCCTCATAAGAGGGAACATTTTCTAGATGTATCGTGACTGAATTACTACATGTGAGGGATATTGTATTTATATCCTCAAGAGAGATACATGGAACAAATCATCTAATTAAGATATGGTCAGTTAAATTGGTAGTTAATATACAATATCTCTGATGAGATCTAGAATCCCAAAGGGTGTGATATAACTGGTTATTAGATTTCCTTTATTTATAAATCTCATGGCCCTCTTCCATTGATATATTCATAGGAATACATTGTCACCAACCTGAAACTGTATGTCCCATTGAAGATTACATGCATAGATCTTCTATGGACTTTGTGCTACCTTGATGGGATACCAAATGGATTTCACATTTTCTATATTTTTATTGACCATTTATGGTCCCAATACCTTACACTCGCCCACTTCATCCTTGAATTCTAACCTTCTACAAATTTTATTGTAAGGGCTTTATTTGGGTCCAATTTGATGCTTGAGTGGAAAATATATTTTTAAGAGATCTTAACCAGGGAAATATGTTGATCCCATCATCCCTTTATGTCCATAGAACATGCTCTTTATATGTATTCAATATTCTGAATAGTCTACTCTGAATGGACATCAGTTTGAGGATGATAATTCATACTGAATTTTCAACCCTCTATTTGGAGCATGTTGGATACTTTTCCAAAATATTTTGGTAAATACTGGATCACAGTTTTATATAACTATAATGGTAGTCCATAATTCCTCCCCACTTCTGAAATTTATATACATAAAAGTTGGTAGAGTCAAAAATAATATCAAATTGAAATAAAGTTAGCTAACAATTAATGATGATCCATAAAAACTCATATAGATTTATTTCCCCTAGATGTATTGGGATGTATGGTGAAATAGTACATGGTGATGTTTTCCCATTGGAAAGTAGGTACGAGTAATGATTTCTTCATCCCCATGGACATTTTTCTTTCACCCTTCACTTGCTGACATATATGTAACATTGATGTATATTCAACAATCTCCTTCTTCATATTTTTCCAAAAAAAGTACTCTCATAGATGTCAATACATCTGGGTGCTCTCTGGGTGGATAAAGAATGCCATGATATGTAAATCATTCAAAACCTATTTCATAATCTTAGTATACAATAATACATATAGTCGTGACCCAAATCCTACTACTCCTTCATCATCAAAATTGAACTCTAAGGATTTATATTTTCATATATCATCCACCATATTCGGAATTTCCCCATTATATCCTTGAGAATCCTTTATATTCTATAAACGGGATATTTAAAAATTATTTGAGAAAGGATTGATGATTTAATTTCATTAATGATTCCAATGTCTATTTTTTGTAGGTCATATAAGACTAGATCATTCCCAATTCTCATCATTGATAAAGTTGTAGGATCCTTTCTATGTAGAGAATTTTCCACTTTATTCACCATATCAGGATGGTAGTATATTGAGAATGCATAATCCTTAATGAGATATAACCACCTTCTCTAGACCATATTGATCACTTTCACTGTGAATATATATTTTAGGCTCTTATGATTAGTATATATCTCACACTTCTCCCCATAGAAATAATTCCTCCTTATTTTAAATGAGAAGATAACAACCACCAACTCCATATCATTCATGGTATTGTTTTTCCCATGAACTATCACCATCTTTGAGGAATATCACATTATGATTTTTAATTAGTGCACATCATAATCCCTTATTATAACAATTGTTGTATGCCAAAAAGTGTTCCCCACATATTTTTAGAGTAAATATTGATGTATTGAGAATCCTATTTTTAAACTTTTTAATGTTTTCACCACATTCAATACTCTAGAAAAACATTACTCACTTCATTGTCATCTTAGTTAGTGAGATTGAAAATAATTATATGTTCCTCAAAAATCGCTGGTAATACCATTCATGATCAATGAAACTAGGGATCTCTGTTATAGTTTCTTTCCTAGTCCACTCATCAATTTCATTTTTCATGGAAGGGTCAAAAAATATTCCTTTTCAGGTAGAAACATTCCCTAGGAATGATACGTCTTCCATCCAAAACTCACATTTACTACAATTTTCATATAGTTTCTCACACCATAATTTATTTAGTACCATAATCAAATGATATTCGTTATCCTAAATTCTTTTGGATTATATCAGAATATCATCAATAATTACAACCACATATTTTTAGAGGTAATATAAGGCCCAGCCTTACACCTTACTTAATATTGAGTTATTAAAAGATTACATGTCGAGGATCTTTTTAGGTTTAGAGTTTTAGAGAATTAGATCATAAAACTTGTATTACATTCCAAATATAAACAAAGTGGTTACATAAATATAGTATTCTTCATTCCCATCAATGGAAACATATTTAAATTAAAACCTGGATTCTTTATTGACACTTCCTTGACACTATCATCATATCATGTACCTTTCCCTTGACCTGTGAAAAATATTTCAGAAAAAAACATGGGATGAGCATAAAAAGCTCAGTAAGGGATATAAAAATATGGAAAGGAAACATGGGTACATATATACATAAGGATGAGATCATACATTACCCATAAAACATAAGCACTTTAACATACCTCATCAAATCATGAATAAATCATAGAAATCATAAGACATAAAGGTAACTTGAGGCATTCATAACATTCTTACATAGGGAGTAACCCTCTTGGTTACGTTTGGAATACCCATCACAATATATTTCCTAATTCTCTTCAGAGAAACCTTAACTTTTCACTCCATCACGTTACCCAATGCATTGGAGAGCTATATCGGGCTCACCCGCACTTAGTTTATCACGGAACCACCCGTTTTAATAATAATTCCCAAGAACCTCAACATAATCATATCACATAAAATATGCATAAAGGAAACATAACATTCCCACCTTTCAATCACAAGATATCAATACAACACATTGATATAAAAACATTATGAAAACCATTTTCGATACCAAAATAAAAGAAAAGTAAAACATGGTATTTATTTTTCTTTTAAAAAGAAGGTATGGCTTGTAGAGGAAGTCGAAACTCAAATAACGGTCACGACGTCGGAGAAGTCGTTGTTACCGCATACGTACGACAAAAACATTCCCTTTTGTCATTTAGTAAACACTTCGTATAAAAAAGATTCCTTTTGGATAAATGTAAAACTCAAAGGGGTTTATACACCCTATAAAAGAAGGTTGTGTATAAAACCAAATATGCCTCAATGAAAGGAGATTGAGATGAAGTCCCATACAAAGATGGTATCCTTCGTTTAAGGATAAATCAATTACATAATTATGTGTGATAGAAGAATACACCAAATATAAGTGGATATTAAGTGTAAAATAATCAAAGTCCATTCACACATATTCAAAAGATGACATATTCAATAACTACATGTTGAACCCAAAGAAATCGAAATTGGGTTAAGAAGTTCCCTTGACAGCCTACGACGTCACATTAAAATGAGTTGATGAGAGATAAAAAGTGTATCTCATCACTTGGACATAAAATTTACATCAAAAAGGATATATGAGAACATATCCCAACATAAAAATATGTATATTAAAAGACCCATCAAAATAAGTCTTTTAAAAAAGAGGAGGGTGAAAGGTTCCCTTACCAACTAGGGTATCTTTCAAAACATACACCTCATGAAAGAAGGACAATAAATCATTGATTTAAATACTCATAAACGAAAGTATATTACAAAAAGAGTAGAATAATATGCATTACATACACCACTCAGAGGAAATTGTGGCAAATGTTGCATAAATCTCACGGGAATAAAAGTGAGATGAAAAATCCCTTACGAAAACTCGGCAGCCTAACGGCGCCACATAAAACATAAAAAAATGGATTGATGAGAGAGAATAGGGTCTCTCATCACATGAACATAAAAATTAAAGTAAGTGTAATATAAAATAACATCCCAATAACAAGAAAGATTAGCTTTAGAGATAATGCCATAAAAGAATTTACATAAAAATAAAGAGAGGAGTAAGATCCCTTACCTCAAGTCCAAATTGACTCGATCCTTCTTTAACGTCCTGAATAATAAACTTAAGTTAATTTCCACTTTATTAAGAACCTTCTTTATAGTTCATTATTCCTTTTATACCATGTTATAAACATCATGTAATCATTTAAGTTAATAATGTTCATTTTTCGGTATTTGGTTCTTAAGTCAAAAATAGACTTCTTACACATACATGTTGTTAATTTGGTCAATGGTTCGTTATATACAGAATTATATTAATGATTTGGATAACATATATATCATATATATTCATCATATACATGTATTTATAATATTACATCACATTTAGAGGTAATAAATGAAATGCACCGTTCACGGAGACGGTAAGCCGTATGTACGCATGAACGCTACTTCCATTTCTATTTCGTATTTTCTGGAATGGAATCATAATGATATAAGAGTATATTATAATTCCAGTATAATAAAATATATAATATCACTAACTTTATCCTTTACACATCCCACATATGGTATTAACTAATCAAATCACTTTCAGGGGCGGTAGTCCGCACTTCCTAAAATGAAGATATCGTGTTTACACTTAATGAAAACAATAATGGTATGCCATAAATGAAAAATACAGAAGCTTAAGGAAATAATAAACATATTATATATCATATATAAAAATAGTGACATCATAATGGCCACCTTTGAAGGTGTTAAATGAGTATTGAACAATCATCGTTTCGGGAGGCAGAATTTCGCCATCCACGTAAATCGTATGTTCTTTAACCATTTTATGTAGTTGTGTGAGAGTTTAGCTTGAATAAATCTTATAACAACATCATAGTATATTGAAGATACTGGGTTTTTTACAAAAGTAGTAAATAAATAGTGTTTAGGGTGTTGGAGAAGAAAAATAAAACAAATGAACATGAGAGAATGAATTACCTTTAAAAATGTAACTCCTTTTGATTTGAGCCTAAAGGCTTCCTTTGAAAGGATTCTTCCCAAAGGGAATCCTCTAAGATGATTATAGGGATTTGGAGAGAGTAAATGGGCAGGGGATGGCCTAGCCAAAGGCTTGAGGAGTGTGTGAAATGAGGTAGAGGTGGGGGCCTTTTATAAGAGGAGAGGAGGGGCACTTTTGGAAATCATGAAACTATTATTTTATTTTCAAAAGTGTATCGAATTTATAAGGTCCCAAATTGATATATTTCGAAGATAAGATGATAAGGCTTCGAAATATTCCCATCCAATAGTTTTTGGACAAGTGTAGGTCTTATGTTTTATATTATCGTTTCATTTTATTTAAACTGTTCATTAATGAGGTCATCATTGCATCATCATGATGTCATAATTAAATTAATTTATTTAATGTCTAAAAATTATAAAACAAATATCCTGATGTAGGAGATCTTTTTATCTTTCCAAAGAGTATTTATAGAAAAAATTATGATTAGTATAACCCCTTCTAAAAATTGTTTTAGTAAAACAATTTTTGTTAGTGTCATTTTCGCCTTTATTTTAAAAAAAGGCATTAAAGTCATTATCTCACCCAAGAGGCTCCATAGAGTCCCCTAAATCTACCCATGGGTTGTATTGGTCGGCCAGGACTCATCCAATAGGGGTAGGACAAGTTTCATGTTGTTTTCACATTTTTATATTATCATTTTTACTTTAAATTACACTAATTACCTCTAATCACGATTAATGAAAAAAAGTTACTATTCACCAAAAAATTATTTTCATCCCATTGAACCACATTTTACATACTAATGAAAACCATGTAGGTCGGATTTTCAAAATTCAATACACATTAGTGGTAAACATTCATTTAAGTGAAAAATCAGTTTGCATGATTACCACTTTGTGGTTTCACTATTCATTAAAAATTGGAGTTTTTCAGAAAATTACCAAAAATTCACCCTAAGCTATATTTGATATTCTGAATTCAAAAATTAAGTCTATTTTACAAAATTCAAAACATATAAGTCACATTAATTATTTTAATAATTAATTCCCGTTGTCATGACAAATAGCATGTTTTTATTAAACAATAAGTATCAAAAGATTGACACTAGTTTAAGTCCAATTTCAACGTGAAATTGATTCAAATTACCACCATTGGATTAAATGATAAAAATATATTCATATTACACATTAAGACCAATTCAAAAGATAATCAAATAATTTAAATAAATTAGATTAAAAAGAGGTTTTGAATTTAAAATACAACATTTTACACTATTCATTAAGAAAATGAACTTTATCAGAAAGATACTAAAAATTTACACAAAGTAAATTTTGATGTCCCAATTCTTAAGAAGAGTTTTATTTGGTCCAATAGAATGTATAAGAGTGAACAAAACTATATTTAATGATGGTTCTCCATCAAAAGGCGATAAGTGAACCTTTAGTGAGAACTAGGGCATATACGCCTAAAATTGAATTCTTTCTGTATTTTATGCCTTTAGCTTTTATTGGATAAATGTAAAAATGTTTAAAAACATATATAATCATATTTTAGTTATTTCTATCCATTCCCGCCAATACAATGGCAACATGTTAACTACCATTTAAAATAATATTATTTTATTATTAGAGTGCAACATAAGATTCCTAAGAAACTCGTTGTTGCGTGTTGGGTACGCCATCGAGCATAGCGTCCCCTTTAAAGGCATATTAATATTTTATGGAAAAATATGAAAATTTCATATTATTTATTTACCTGGGGTGTTACATCCTTCCCCCCTTTTGGGAATTGCGTCCTCAAAATTTTTAAAATTGAGCTTGGAAACATCCTTGAAAGTCCCACATCGGAACAAGAGTCAGTAAAACAACCACTTTAAAATAAAGAACGATAAGTACAAAGGTCACCCGAGTTAACCCATACTAGGATTCCATGTAGAAAAATATGGAAACAGATGAGAAAAGATAGGGTCATGTTCTGATGGAGAGTGATAGAAAACATGTTTAGGAGAAAGTTAACCACAAGAAAATTACAAACTTGTGATGGGTTAAACGGTATTTGAATCCCCATTAGGAAAAGTTATTAGACAACCTTTTGGTTTTAAGTTACTTTTTATTGAGTAATTCATTCATAGGGAAACAAAATCACTTATCATGTTGACTTTCAACTTTTACACAAACTCATATTTTATCCAAAAGACGAGTATTTAGGAAGACTTGTTCACATTAAGAGTACTATAATCAACTTCTAGAGAATCACCTAATCCACCAAAGAGAACTATATACATACCGTATCTTTATACCTCAACCAAAACCAAAAATGATAGTATAAGGTCAGATAATCCATAAAAGGATAACCCGTTAAAAAGAAAATCTATGCTTAATCTCCAAAATTTGTCCAACAAAACCCAAAGTTCAACAAGGACCATCCGATAAAAAATTTGTCCATAAAATTCTTCAAAGTAAACCAATATAATATTGAAACCCAAATATTTGAATGATTTAGTCACATAGTCTTCCAAGTTAAATCGTAACATTTATCTCCAAACAACATTAGTTTCTCCTAATTTCTCATATTGAAAAGTAATTAACCTAATCACATATCCTCCATGATAGGTTAATCATTTTCATAAATAACCCAAAATCAACTTACACTTAATTCATAAAATCATATAACTAAAAAGAATCAGTCAAACTTACCAGGGACATCACGTAGTCCAGTGGTAGGCGATAGATACCATTCGCACTTTGGTTGTGGGTTTGATTCTCGCAGCTTTGTCTGACGCGATAGGTTGCCACACGGTCTGCGTGTTGTCCTTTTTATAAAACTCCAAAAATAACCCTAATATGTTTTAACCTCAATCGTTTCCTTATACCTTTAATTTTCATCTGAATTCGTTACGATCTCAACATCTTTATTCTTGAAGTCTTATTTCACCACCATAAGATAAAATAAAACGATTCCCAAAATGAAAATCATCATACCTTGATCATGGCGTCCACTCAGTTTCATCATCATCTTTCTCACGTAGGTAGAAGTCACATGCATTAGAACAATGATTTAGAGATCCTTCAAAATAATTTTCTTCCTCCATCCAAATACACCTCGTACAACATGGGTCATATGGGTGTTCACAGAAAAACAGTTTTCGAAAATAATCATGTATGACATATAATTCCAAAACATCTGATAAAACCTGATTTCTATAAAATAGTCGAACCGAAATTGAGTTGAAACTTTCTATTATTGGTCCTTTTTAAATACCATAAGTATGTGATGTGAGACTATATTTTAAAAGCAAATATAAATAGGCTGCACAAGGGTATCATTCCTCAGCACCATTTCTAAAATCATAATATGATTCAAATTCTTGTGATAAGGTAAAATTTTTGAAAATACCTTGATAATATTTACCTTTATTGAAAATATGAGAATATTGTGAAAATAGTATTTGTCTAAAAACAACCCATGATCTAGGATGATAACGAGGTATAGTGGAGGTGTTTGATATCTCAAAAAACTGCTTGCAAGTGAGTTGTACGCTAGAAAAAGTTTCACAATCATCTGAAGCTGACTTTGCAAAAATTATTGCAAGCATGTCATGAGGAAGGGATAAGAATGTCGTTTGAGATCCTTCTCCTTCCATTCGTAATCGACTATACTTGACCTGAAAAAATATTCATAAAACAAGGATTTAACTGAAATAATAGATATAGGGACTAATCATGTGTCTCACAAAAACTCCTAATCCCTAAAGTTGTCTAAACCGACCTTTGATACCAACTATAAGGCCCCAGCCTTAAACCTTACTTAATCTTGAGTTATTAGAAGATTACACGTTGAGGATCTTTTCAGGTTTAGAGTTTTAGAGAATTAGATTATAAAACTTTCATTACATTCCAAATTTAAACAAAGTGGTTACATAAAGATAGTATTCTTCTTTCTCATCAATGGAAACATATTTAAAATAAAACATGGATTCTTTCTTGACACTTCCTTGACACTATCATCATATCATGTACCTTTCCCTTGACCTGTGAAAAACATTTCAAAAAAAACTTGGGATGAGCATAAAAAGCTCAGTAAGGGATATAAAAATGTGGAAAGGAAACATGGGTACATATATACATAAGGATGGGATCATACATTACCCATAAAACATAAGAACTTTAACATACCTCATCAAATCATGAATAAATCATAGATATCATAAGACATAAAGGTAACTTGGGGCATTCATAACATTTTTACGTAGGGAGTAACCCTCTTGGTTACGTTTGGAATACCCATCACAATATATTTCCTAATTCTCTTCAGAGAAACCTTAACGTTTCACTCCTTCGCGTTACCCAATGCATTGGAGAGCTATATCGGGCTCACCCGCACATAGTTTATCACGGAACCACCCGTTTTCATAATAATTCCCAAGAACCTCAACATAATCATATCACATAAAATATGCATAAAGGAAACATAACATTCCCACCTTTCAATCACAAGATATCAATACAACACATTGATATAAAAACATTATGAAAACCATTTTCGATACCAAAATAAAATAAAAGTAAAACATGGTATTTATTTTTCTTTTAAAAAGAAGGTATGGCATGTAGAGGAAGTCGAAACTCAAATAACGGTCACGACGTCGGAGAAGTCGTTGTCACCACATACGTACGACAAAAACATTCCCTTTTGTCATTTAGTAAACGCTTCATATAAAAAATATTCCTTTTGGATGAACGTAAAAGTCAAAGGGGTTTATACACCGTATAAAAGAAGGTTCTGTATAAAACAATATATGCCTCAATGAATGGAGATTGAGACGAAGTCCCATACAAAGATGGTATCCTTCGTTTAAGGATAAATCAATTACATAATTATGTGTGACAGATGAATACACAAAATATAAGTGGATATTATGTGTAAAATAATCAAAGGTCATTCACACATATTCAAAGGATGACATATTCAATAACTACATGTTGAACCCAAAGAAATCGAAATTGGGTTAAGAAGTTCCCTTGACAGCCTACGGCGTCACATCAAAATGAGTTGATGAGAGATAAAAAGTGTATCTCATCACTTGGACATAAAATTTACATAAATAAGGATATATGAGAACATATCCCAACATAACAATATGTAAATTAAAAGATCCAACAAAATAAGTCTTTTAAAAAAGAAGAGGGTGAAAGGTTCCCTTACCGACTTGGGTATCTTTCAAAACATACACCCCATGAATGAAGTACAATAAATCATTGATGTAAATACTCATAGTCGAAATTATATTACACAAAGAGTATAATAATGGGTAGTACATACACCATTCAAAGGAAATTGTGGAAAATGTATCATAAATCTCACGGGAATAAAAGTGAGATGAAAAATCCCTTACGAAAACTCGGCAGCCTAACGGCGCCACATAAAACATACAAAAATGGATTGATGAGAGAGAATAGGGTCTCTCATAACATGAACATAAAAATTACAGTAAGTGTAATATAAAATAACATCCCAATAACAAGAAATATGATCTTTAGAGGGAATGACATAAAAGAGTGTACTTAAAAAGAAAGAGATGAGTAAGATCCCTTACCTCAAGTCCAAATTGACTCGATCGTTCTTTAACTTTATGAATAATAAACATGAGATAATTTCCACTTTATTAAGAACCTTTTTTTATATTTCATTATTCCTTTTATACCATGTTATAAACATCATGTAATCATTTAAGTTAATAATGTTCATTTTGTCGGTATTTGGTTCTTAAGTCAAAAATAGTCTTCTTACACTTACATGTTGTTAATTTGGTCAAAGTTTTGTTATATACAGAATGATATTAATTATTTGGATAACATATATATCATATATATTCATCATTTACATGTATTTATAATATTACATCACATTTATAGGTAGGAAATGAAATGCACCATTCATGGATACGGTAAGTCGTACGTACGCATGAATGCTACTTCCATTTCTATTTTGTATTTTCTAGAATGGAAAAATAATTATATAAGAATATATTATAATTCCAGTATAATAACATATATAATATCATTAACTTTATCCTTTACACATCCCACATATGGTATTAACGAATCGAATCACTTTCAGGGGGCGGTAGTCCACACTTCCTAAAATGAAGATATCGTGTTTACCCATAATGGAAACAATAATGGTATGCCATAAATGAAAAATACAGAAGATTAAGGAAAGAATAAACATATTATATATCATATATAAAAATAGTTACATCATAATGGCCACCTTTGATGGTGTTAAATGAGTATTGAACAATCATCGTGTCGGGAGGCAGAATTTCGCCATCCAAGGAAACCGTATGTTCATTAACCATTTGATGTAGTTGTGTGATAGTGTAGCTAGAATAAATCTTATAAAAACATCCTAGTATATTGGAGATACTGGTTTTATTACAAAATAAGTAAATAAAAAGAGTTTATGGGGTTGGAGAAGCAAAATAAAACAAATGAACATGAGAGAATCAATTACCTTTAAAAGTGTAACTCCTTTTGATTTGAGCCTAAAGGCTTCCTTTGAAAGGATTCTGCCAAAAGGGAATCCTCTAAGATGAGGAGAGGGATGTGGATAGAGTTAATGGGCAGGGGATGGCCGAGACAAAAGCTTGAGGAGTGTGTGAAATGAGGTAGAAGTGGGGGCCTTTTATAAGAGGAGAGGAGGGGCACTTTTGGAAATCATGAAACTATTATTTTATTTTCAAAAGTGTTTCAAATTTCTAAGGACCCAAATAGATATATTTCAAATATAAGATGATAAGGCTTCGAAATATTCCCATACAATAGATTTTGGACAAGTGTAGGTCTAAGATTTTATATTATCGTTTCATTTTATTTAAACTGTTCATTAATGAGGTCATCGTTGCATCATCATGATGTCATAATTCAATTAATTTATTTAATGTCTAAAAATTATAAAAAAATATCCTGATGTAGGAAATCTTTTTATATTTCCAAAGAGTATTTATAGACAAAATTATGATTAGTATAACCCCTTCTAAATTTTTTTTTAGTAAAACAATTTATGTTAGTGTCATTTTCACCTTTATTTAAAAAAAAGGCATTAAAGTCATTATCTCACCCAATAGGCTCCATAGGGTCCCCTAAATCGACCCATGGGTTGTCTTGGTCGGCCATGACTCATCCAATAGGGGTACTACAAGTGTCAATGGTGTTTTCACTTTTTTATAATATCATTTTTACTTTAAATTACACTAATTACATCTAATCGCGATTAATGAAAAAAAGTTAGTATTCACCAAAAAATTATTTTCATCCCATTGAACCACATTTTACATACTAATGACAACCATGTATGCCAGATTTTCAAAATTCAATACACATTAGTGGTAAACTTTCATTAAACTGAAAAATCAGTTTGCTTGATTACCACTTAGTGGTTTCACTATTCATTAAAAATTGGAGTTTTTCAGAAAATTACCAAAAATTCACCCTAATCAATATTTGATATTCCTAATTGAAAAATGAATCCTATTTTAAAAAATTAAAAACGTATAAGTCACATTAATTAATTTAATAATTAATTCCCGATGTAATGACAAACAACGTGTTTTTATGAAACAATAAGTATCAAACGATTGACACTAGTTTAAGTCCAATTTAAAAGTGAAATTGATACCAATGACCTCCATTGGATTAAATAGTAAAAATATATTCAGATTACACATTAAGACCAATTCAAAAGATAATCTAATCATATAAATAAATTAGATTAAAAAGAGGTTTTGAATTTAAAATACAACATTTTACACTATTCATTAAAAAAATGAACTTTATCAGAAAGATACCAAAAATTTACACAAAGTAAATTTTGATGTCCCAATTCTTAAGAAGAGTTTTATTTGGTCCAATAGAATGTATAAGAGTGAAAAAAAACTATATTTAATGATGGTTCGCCATCAAAAGGCGATAAGTGAACCTTTAGTGAGAACTAGGGCATATACGCCTAAAATTGAATTCTTTCTGTATTTTATGCCTTAATATTTTATTGGATAAATGTAAAAATATTTAAAAAAATATATAATCATATTTTAGTTATTTCTATCCATTCTCTCCAATACAACGGCTACATGTTAACTAACATTTAAAATAATATTATTTTATTATTAGAGTGCAACGTAAGATTCCCAAGAAACTCGTTGTTCCGTGTTGGGTACGCCCTCGAGCATAGCGTCCCCTTTAAAGACATATTAATATTTTTTGGATAAATATGAAAATGTCATATTCTTTATTTACCCGGGGTGTTACAAGTAATATCTAAAGACTCTATTCATTAAGTCTATGAAAATTTATGGAGAATAAGTGAGTATATGGGGAATCATTATGAGCTCATAGAGTACACACCAAATTAGAAATATAGTCCTAGGAACATCTTCCTCACAATTTATTACAAATATCCAGACAGAAGGTCCACCTTATATAAATACTTGGACCCATGTAGGTGATCACAAAATTAATCTATTTTTTACAGAGGATACTTGTTAAATATGAACATTTTTTTGAGCTTCTGATAATCAATGTAGAGGCACATTGAACCATCCTTCATATTGATAATGAGGACTGGTGAAACCCATGGGAAGAACTCGGGTGAATAAATCCCATGTCCATACTATCTTTAAATTTCATCATCATTTCCTCCATTTTTATGGTGTAAATTATGTAAGTCTTAGTTGATATAGGAATATATCCATGAATAAGTTCGATTGAGAACACAAACTCTTGATCTGAAGGAAGTCTAAATATTTCATTGAGGAACACATAAATGAAGTCCCTCACAACTCGAATTTCTACAAGTATGATATACTTCACTATCTTAATCATGGGACCTATATATGCTTGCTCATAATGAAATTATATCCACAATAGAGATGATGATTCTAATGAAGATTGATCCTCCTCTTTACAATTTAATAGAATAAGGGGATTCCTCGAGAAGTGAAGAGTGATCTCCCTTTACAAACAATTGATGTTGGATTTATATAAAGATAGCCAATCCATGCTCAATATATAACCAAACATCACTAAAGGTTGTAAGATGAGTTTTACTGGGAGGATCAATCCAGAATCATTTACAATGTAGGAGTTATATACATTGGATTCAATAATTTCCCCATTTAAATTTATTATAAGATAACTCAGCTGTCATATTTTTATGTGGAGTTTGATCAGTTTTTCTAAACATGAATGACATGAATGAATGAGTAGAACTAGAATCAAATAGTATACCCACAATTATTGAATGAATAAAAATAATACCTATCACTAAAACAATGATGGAATCCACATAGGTAATAGTGATATAATATTACTTTCCTTTCTTCCTTGGAGGTTGTTTTTGTTGATTTCATCTGATAACCCATGGATTAGGGAAATGGAAGACTAAATTTCCATGTTTCTTATAGTTTAAACATTGAACTATATGCTGAGTATTTATATGAACATTCTTTAATTCTTACACATTAGTGGTTTTATTTGAATTATCTCAACCAAACATAGCATGGTCCCCCTCTATTCAACTTTTAAGAATATATTGATTATTTTTAAGTTGTTCCTTTATAGTTTTTTCAAGAACTTTTGACAATTTTGATGTTGTGTTTTCATTAATTCAAGGTATTTTTCTTTTGATCCTATCATATTAAACTCCATTTACCACTTTTTATCTCTGATCCCATGATACCAAATTGAGTCTTAGATCCCTATTTTCAGGCATTAGGGAACAACAGACAGTCTCATCATAGTGGTCAAAGTCTCAAATAATAATGTAATTTTATAGACTTGAATTTATTAAATTAAATATGTGATAAAATATTTTTTCATTGTTCATGAAAAATCATTAAGTTTATTGTGATGGTATTGTGATTATTTTATAGGCCCCAATAGACTCTTTTTTAATTTCTATCTAGTTTTAGAACCCCCTCACCATTATAAAATGGTTATTTTGGGGAAATTATTTATCGAAAAATATATTTTGGAATTATTTCCAATCCATGGAATAAATTTTCTCCTTAGACTTTATGTTTTTTGACTATTATCCACCACATATAATCTTTCCCATAAAAAACCAAAACCAATAACTTGAATTTATCTTTATATGTCCATTAAAGGACATAAAATAACTACTCAATGGTGTTAATTCATTGTTCTGCAATACGGGGATCAGAGGATCCAATAAATAATGGAGGCCTTTATTGTATAAAGTATTCAACCACAACATTCAATTTCTTTGGAGAAGTATGGAGTTACACATGATTAGTTTTATTATTCTTAACTTGATCGAGCTGATATAGTATTATCAGGGAGTTATGAGCTCCAATTATCATAAGAGTTTCTATTTAATTAGCGAAATCATCACATTGCTTATAACCTTGACTGTTAGAATAAGTTATTCTATTTCAAACCATTAACTAAAAAATGTAGAAAAATGGATCTTAAATACTTATCTAATTAGCATGAAAAAATAAATATTTCAAAATATAAGGATATACATGTAAATGAAATGTATATCATAACATTTGATTGCATATGTTTAAATCAGGTTATCCATGGGGATAAAATTATCCCTAGGGTTATTAATAATTTTTTCAATCCATCAACTCCAAAATAACTAGACCATCCTATGTTACTATCTATATAATTCATAAACATTTATAAAAATTAATACATGATTTTAAACATGATTATCCTTCACTAAAAACCAACAATCGTAAAGTCTAGTTTATTTGTAAGATTAGGTACATAAAACTGAAAAAATTGAACTTGAATAAAAATTATATTTATTAATATTATATTATGAACCAATATAATCCTTTGAGATCTAATGTATTCATAAGATAATGTGGCAAATACATCAAAAAATGAGCTGAAAATCCACGTATGAGAATACACAATGGAAAAAATGTATCACACTTGAGTTAAGGGGATAACATGAGGACATAAAAATAAATTGAACTGGAATTCAAAAAAATATTTAGAACATATTGAAAATGGAATCTTGTGATCCTATTAATATAATTATGTGTCAACAACATATAAAATTACATAAGAATGGGTCAATTATAACTACCAACACTATATCACATGGTTTAAAAAGTCCAATAATGGATTAGATTTACTCCAGAATCTCATACATGATGTCTCATGAGACTAAATATTACCCAATTCATTGTAGTGTTAACTTTTAGAACTCATAATTACATTTTTCATGAATATGTGTTCCATAAAAATAATCAAACATGAAGAATACACATAAGGGTTATCCATGGGAAAAAATGAGTATCGTAATCATATAAATAGGCATGACCAAAGGATGTATAATAATGTTGTACAAGAATGAATGAATTTAAATAATGCATGTAAATTAATAAGGTATTATAGTCTTATATCATGATAAATGATGTCTAAATTATGTGAAAATATTTAAACAATGTGTTTATGAAACTATAGAAATGAGGCACCTTAGTGCAGTTTGAGGGATAATATGGAAGAAGCATTAATGATGAAAAAGGAGTATTTATTTGTATAAAACCAAAAATTAACAATGATAGTTTTTCATGTAAGATCTAATTATTTTATAAAAATACTAGTTTTTGAAACTATTTTATGGAGTGTACTTGAAAATGGGTAAGAAATGAAGATGTTCCTTTTCTCGGTCTATCTTATAGGGTGTAATTGGGAACAGATCCTTTTTAAACATATATTTCCCCAAAAAAGAAAGGTGAGTTTATATGGATAATTTTTTTGGAACATATACACTCAATTGATAATAATTATTATGGAGTAATGAAGTAGAAAAATTTTATGATGAATGAGAAATCATAACCCATTCATATATTTGGAGGTACAGAGAGATCCATTAACTTATGTCTGAATGTGTTATAAAGTTGAACATAATATTATAGATATTCAAATTTGATCAATTAATTACATAATTAATATCCATGTTAACATATATTTTATTTATTATGATTTTATAAAGTTTATTTATGGAAATTTCTATGAGTTATAATGTTTAATTTCAGTGATTTTGGAGTGTTCATTTCATGGTTTTATAGTCCGATACCTTGAGTATAGATATGGGTGTTTTTTTAACATGGAATAAAAACTCATAAAATTGAATAAAATGATATTTAAATACTATTAAAATTTTAAATGGTTTCATATATTATTTTTCATCAGTTATGAGAATTCTTCATTAGTTTAAACGTCAATGATAAACATTTAATTTATTTTGATAGTCTTTCGATCATCATGAAGTGGTTTTGTTTTACTGTTTTATATCTTGTGTATATATTTGTTCCATAACAAGAAAAAAGTGTTAATATAAATTTTCAAATATTTTTTATCCATTATAATGGTTTTATAACCTTCCTTGTAGGAGATAATGGAAAAAAGAAAACTCGTCGTCCACAAAGGCGAGCATTGCTTTAATTTTTAGAATAAAAGAGTAATAGAATATATTTTATGATGGGTATTCTGTTAAAGAAATAAAATTACATTATATATATGATTTTGGAGTTGTCGTGTCCCGTGGGATAGGTGGGTGAGGATAAATTAGAGGAATGAATGAATTTAAAAGCGAACAAAGGAGGATTTTACCTCTTGAATATACTCTCCTTGAGAACATCCTAAAGGATCTTAGGGATTGGTATTTCATTGAGAATAGAGGAACTATGAATTTTTCAAAAGTATTTATAAGGTAATTTTGTATAATTTATACCATACAAAAAGTATTTTGAGGATTTACGAGAAAGGGTGGTGTTGGGAGGTATTTGTAGTTGGAGGAAATGGGTGTTTATGATTATTTTATTCATTTGTTTATTATTTTGGATGAATAATATCAATAATGTATGACTAAATAAATAATTTTTTTGTTATTTTGAACATACAGGTTATTACGTCATAGATACATCATACATGACTCAATATTTCATGTATTTTTTAAATATCGTAAATTACGGTATATAACTATTCCCCAAAAAATCAACTACATTGGAAGAAACCAAAAAATTCACCCTACCCATTTTTTGATGACTACATATTAAAATAATACGACAATTTATGAAAATAATTTTCTAAAAATGGAAATTTTATTTTTTACTAAAATCACTATTCATTCAAAAAATACATATTTTAATATTATAACAGAATTTATGACACATTGAAAAAGTAATTATGGTATCATAAAACTATATTATAATTTTAATTAAAAATAATAATTTATGTATATATTTTATGAAAATAACTTTTTTTTAAATCAATATATTAGTTATAAAATTTTAAATAATCATTAACGTTTCAGAAAAATAAGAACTCTTAATTTATCATTTTTAAAACAATTAGTTACTTAGTTTATGGTATAAATAAATAACGTTATAATTTATAAGATCCCTAATTTTTATTTATACTTTCATAAGTGAGGTTACTATCTTAAAAAGCTATATTACCCTTCCCAATGGTCACATTTCTACTCCAACGACTATGTTACTCTTCCAACAATGAGATTTCTAATTGTTATAAGGGTTCACATCATCATATAAAAACATATTATTCTATTAATCAATCAATTATATTATCCCAATGTTATTTATAACCTCATCTTATGAATTATTATTTTATTATTAAAATTATGTTATATTTTAATATCATTATTCATGAGTTTGATCATTCTAGATGACCGAGAAGATAAAATAATTTCTAATCTTATTATCATATTTTCTATTTAATTTCTCACTGTATTTTTAGAAATTATTATTTTTTTATTTATTGACTAATATATCATTATTCATTTGTGAGAATTTGTTTTTATTTGGTTCCCTATGTGATTTATGTGATTTATACTACATGAAATAATTATAACAGTGGAAAATTTCATTGGTAATATTCAAGATTGTAAAATTCTTTCACCAATGTCCCTTTAACTTAATTTTCATTTCATCATTCCACCTAAAATCCCCTCACTGCATCCTCACATTCAAACATTCATCTCACATCACACTATTCATTCATTTTTTTTATATGATTGAATTTTTTTAGTCATCACAACATCACTTTATCTTTAAATTGATCCTTTTTGTCATAGTACTAGTGTATGTAGGTTCATAAATAATTAATTTTCTCTTCTAGATGTTGATAAAACTATCACATGGCGTCAATTAAAATATGTGATGATGAATTTAACATAATTTTTATTTAATTAATAAATAAAAATAAGAGTGTCATGAATTATTTACATTGGCATAACACAATTGGTTGAAAAGGTGATGATGAATAATAATGAATTAGGTATCATAAAAAATATTGGAATGTGATGAAAATTTAATGTCAATTTATGTTTATTATTTTGGGAATTTAAATTTAATAATAAATTACATCTAATGAATTGGAATTGGAAATATGGGGAGAGAAATAAGAACAGTTAAATTGACATAATAATTACTTAGCTAATTTGAATTATTAGAAAAAATGAGTAATCACTCATACAAAAATCATAAAAATGGATTATTTCATAATTGAAATAGATATATGTCATCAATAAAAATGGATATTAATTTATGTTGTAAAAATTAATTCCACTAGAAACTAGAGGAGAGTTAGTGTGACTCATAACCACACATGAATTTCATGGAATAATCTTAGACCTTGCAGCAACAGAAACACTTCATGATGGAATATAATTTTATAATATAGTCTAAATTATATAACTATAAGAAGATAATTGAAATCTTTTGTGTTTAAAGGAGAGTAGTTTTTGACTTTATACTGGTGTGTTCAGTGGAAAGTCATGGTAAATGTTGTTAATTAATTTAAAATTCTATTATATCAAATACTCCAATACACACAAAGTGCCTTAGTATCTACATTATTTTTCCACTACATTGAATATATAAAATATAATTCTAATATAAAAAAATATGTGAATTTATTTATACATACATTTTCTGATGTCATACTTATCTTATATCATGATATGTCAATAATATTTTTTGGTATTTTACATTTGTTACAAAAAGTTACCACATTTAAAGGTAAATACAATTTAATCTTAATGATTCAAAATATTTATTTCATTTTACCAAAAAAAATTCTATATACTATTTAATTGTCCTTTGAAAAATATATTTTATAATTATTTCCAAGTGAGACTCTTTATTCATAACAACTAATTTATTATTTTATTTAGAAAATAATTTTAGAATAAATAAATTATTCAAATGTAATTTTAATTTTATTATTCTAATATAAAAAATATGAGAAGGTAGTTTCTCCCTAAAATTAATAATCACTTTATAATTTTTTATTTTTTTAAATATGGCAATTAACTAACAAATGAAATATTTTTTGTGTATAAAAACAAAATCATTTAATTTTTTATTAGTATATAAAATAAGTGCTTATATAATTTTATAAATCCAAATATTGAAACAAATTTTATTACATTACTATTTTATTATTTTAATGATAACAATATAATAGTTATAAATTGATGGATCAAATGGATTAATATCATTGGAGCTTTAGGATCCTAAATCACATTTGAAAAATAGAATATAAAAACTAATAAAATAATTATTATATTTCAACATTAATTCTCTCATGAATTCTTTAGTATATATTTTAATCTAATGATATTAATCAATGAAATGAGTGAAATAAAATCCCAACAATGGAAGTATATCATTGACGAAAAAATATTCATGATTAATCAAAACATTGGTGAGCATAATCATCATAATCATGTAATAAACAATTGAAAATCATCATAATATTGCGGAAGAAATTTGAAATAGTAAATGAATTTCGTGATTCCTAAAAATAGAACAACATGTTATTATTTTAAAATATTTCTCATACATGAAAACAATGATAGCATCATGTTCAAGAAAAAAATATAATAAATTATAAAATCACCATTATGAACAATGCTAGAATAATTTTGATTAATAATAAAAAAATATCATGAGATAATTAACATTATCTAATCTATTAGAGGTATATATATTTATGTTCCAACTAGTAAAATAACAATACTCATATAATCATACATTCCAAATAATACATATAATAATTTTATTCTTGATATAACCCATTGAATGGAATGAGATTCATAAGAATTTCATAAACCATGATTTCAGGAATAAAATTTGGAGTTTCCAAATATATTTGGGAATGATATTTGGGTAAAAAATCCCTATTATTAAGTGTAGAAGAAAAAATGTAATATGTGTTAAGGATGTGTTATAAAAATAAATGTGTTTTTGAATATTATTTTCATTTTCATAAAAATTAATTTTGGAACAAGTAGAAAAATGAATGTCCCATAAAAATTTAAATAATTAAGGTGTATTTAAAAAATCAAGGGAAATATGAGTACTAAAAAAATATAACAATATATATTACTTAAATAAATAGAGTTTGGGTCAATAATTCCCTAACATTAATCCCTAATTTAATTTTTATTTTTTCCTCCCCCAGAATAATAAAAATACGTTTATTAAAAAATTGATCCAAATGTGAATTATGTTAATTTTTGTGACTATTAAAAAACTAAAATTATTAAATTATGTTATTTAATATTATTTTTTGATGTTGTAGTATTTTTATATCATTTTTTCATTAAATATTTCTCCTTTTGAGTAGATTTCACTATATTATTCATGGCCAGTTATACACCAGTATAATAAATTATTAAAGATTAAAGTAAATTTATTTATACATATATATATGATTAATATTTTATTATAATTATAAATAGGTTTGGTGATAAGAAATTAATTAGATATTTCCTCAATTGGGGTTTACCGACCATTAAAGAGATATTGTTAGCAGAGCAGGAATGAGATGAATGGAAATTTAACATGTTGTAAGTATATTACTTTCAATAGGCTAAAATTAATAATATAATCATTAAAAACTACATAATTATCCATATATTATTTTTTAATTAAGGGGGTGTAGAAATATAGAAATTGGAGAGGGGAATGAAATGAAGAATTTTCAAGTGCATACCCTCTTTTATGTGTTGCGTCTTCTCAATGGATCTAAAATACATTTATTCCTGGTGTTGAAATGCTCCAAAAAAATCCTATGGTATTATAATAGGATTTATATATAGAATTTTGGATTATGTTTTTTATCTGAATATCTTGCAGGAGTGGTTTTCCAAGGCCAGTAGAGGGGTTATTTATACTTTAGGAGACATGTATTTTAATGCTAAAATATTAAATAAAATAAAATATCAATGGTAATACAAGTAATAATAAATTTCAGAGAATATAATAAATAAATAAAAATAATATAATGATTTTAAGTCTTTAAATACCTTCATAACATTAAATAACTGAGTTTATTAAATATAATGTGGAAAAATGAAAATATTTATTTTAGAGTAAAAATTTTTTCTTTTGTTTTGGAATATGATTTTTATGATTAAAAATTACTTTAATTATATATTTAAAAATAATTTATGAAATTAAATATTTTTTGGTCAAGAAAAATTTTCTATATATTGGTCAAAAATTATTACACTAATAATTATTTAATATAAGGTACACAGGTTTCAAAACATCTATAATTTTACTATTGACCTGAAAATTGATGTATATCAAAAACAAAAACAAAACCCTTGGAAAATTTTGATGTTATAATTTCTCAAATTAAATTAATTTTATATAAATTAATATATTACATAGTTTGTTTTTAATTTTTTTATAAAAATTATGATTTTTATGAAATAACTTAAATAATAGTTTATTAAAAAATGATATTATTTTCATTGAGTTTTTAGTCATGATATTTATTTTATAGAAATATAATATGTATATTTACATAAATTAATCATGATAAATATTGTTTTCAATAATTTTTTTGAGGTCAACATGCAATTCCATCATCAAGTTACAATTCTAATGGTCAGATTACTATTCCAACAGTCACATCACTTGATAGAAATAGAGCTTTATTTCATAATTTATTAGTACCCAAAATTCATATTAGGTTTGGACATTAATAATATCTATAATATAAATTAGTTTCTTAATATTCTATTTATGGGATGGGTGATTCTAGCTGAACAGGGGGATTGATTTTTTTCTATTATACATTTTTTCAATTTTAATCATTACCTATGAATACAATATTTCGTTTTAATGGGATTTGGAATTGAATAATGTACATATATTCATTAATGAATTAAATAATTTCTTTATTCTATGTAGTCTATTTGGATAAAACTTATATTATATAATATAACACCAATTCAATTATGAAAAATTATCATTTTAAAATTTAGGGTCATTATATTCATCCAAAATATAGAAATTTCTTTCCAAACATTGGATCAAAAATAATATGTTGTGATATTATGAGGGTGAATCTCTTTAATTTTTTCCAATGATTCAAATTTTATCACTTTATACTTATGGTTCCAACACCAACAATCTTATAAGCCGACTTCTCTTATTCTGTCAAATATTTTCTTGATGTTCAAAAATATTAATTGGATTAACCATATACAAGAGGTTATTCTATAGTTTTACCACATTCAAATTTAGTACATGTAAGGGGTTGGGTGTGTACTTCCCTAGGAAGGATACATGGACGACATCATGAACATGATCCATATTTGGATGATGTGAATGCTAATAATAAAATGTCATATGATGTCAAGGATCACAGAGGGTCCAATGTAGCTTGGGTTATTATTTACATTGTTTCCAAAATTAATGAATCTCTTCCCTAGTTATATTTAGAGGAAAACACTAGGTTCAAATTCAAACAAAATGTCCATTCAACTATTATCATCATATCTCTTTCTCTAACATTGAGAAGATTTTATATATTGTTGTATTGATTGACCCATATCTAAATTTGTTTTCACATTATTGGGTCCAAGTATATTTCATAATCTAAATTCATTCCAACAAGTATGATTTCTACATATTTTCCCATAGATATGTTCATATAGAGAAATATGGTTACTTGAGTGGATGTTTTTATAATATAATAACTCATCAAAATTTATTTATTTATCTAATCTCTTTCATTTGAATTTTTCTAGATGACAATATATTTTTAAGAGACTAAATAGTCCTTCTATATTAACCTTTAGTTTTTAGGCGATATTACATAATGAAATTCAATGAAGAACTCAAATAATATTGAAAAATTATCTAGAATATATATGTGATCATTTTGTCATGATCAACGAATATAAAATGTGGCACCCAATGAAACCTCACCAACACTGTTACAGATATCTTGGAATGTTATTACATTGGGAAATCATAAATTATAGTGATGAATTTTGAAATCAAGGTGATTCGATCTACCACAACTCATATCACGTTTTTTCATTTGGATGTCTATGAAGACTAGTGAAAAAGTCTATAGTGATGTTCTCCAATATCTATATAGTTACAAGCAGTGGTTTCATCATCACTTGGTAATTCTGTCTCTCTATAATATCTTTCTGAAATTCCATGAATCTTAAGATAAACTATTTAATTGTCAACTTCTTGTTGTCCCACAAGATGTGTTCTCAAAGATCGTAGTACATTTCAGTACTCCAAAGATGGATGGAGAAAGGAATGATATGTCAGTAATCCAGTAGCTCCTTCATTATCAATTGGGATAAAGGTACACAAATCCTTGTTCGCAAAAAAATTAAACCATCTTCATATATTTGATCTCATGAATAATTCCTTCATTTACTAATTTAACCATTTAATGAATATGTACATCATTTTGTTATCACATCTTGATCTACTCTTGGATATATGGTTGTAAAATAATTAGACAATGTTTAAATGGACTCTAATGCATTATTATTTCCAGATTCATCATCTATATGTCCTTTAATATATTGTATTTCTCAATCCTCATCATAGATAAATAATTAGCTTATTTTCTTCTGAGAGAAGTAACTACCATGATACCCTTTTATAGATGATAGTGAATAGGGGAATAAATGTCCATGATTACTTCAAAAAATCACCATTTATGTATGATGAGTTCCATTAGTGTCAAGATATACTTTAGAATCTTGTAATTAGTATATATGTCACACTTCTCTCTATATAGTTAGTGACACCAAATCATCATAGTGAAGATCACATCTGCATGCTCCAGATCATGTGCAGATAGTTTTTCTCATGAATCATAAGTTAGCATGAGGTTATGGACATAAAAATATCAATATTCAAGAGTAAAATTCCCAATACATTCTTCAATAAATCATTATTTTTTCACAAAACCTCCCCTACTTGTTGGTAGTGTTTGTGAAATTATATTGAGTATAATCTTCTTGATTTTCTTAAATCTCTCATCACATTAGAAATATCCATACATATATTACACATTTACATGTTTACTTATTTAGAATGTAAGAAAATTAGGAGAAATATTTCACAAAATTCCCTTAGTAACTAGTTAAACCATGAAATCTATAGATTTACATGTTACTAGAGGGTCTAGGTAATTCTACTATTACCTTTTTCATTTAAGGGTCTAAAACAATTCAATCACTTATGATCATGTGCCCAAATAATGTGACATGATGCGTCAAAAATTCACACATTCTGAACATAGAATACATTTTCTCCTTCAAAAATGTTTATAGTAAAATTCATATATTATCTCCATGTTCCTTTTTATGTTGGAGTTAATGTGAATATCATTGATGAAGAATAAAACATATCGATTGAGGTAGTATCTAAATAAACAAATCATAAATTCCATGATGATTTTCAAGGAATTAGTATTTCCAAAGTGAATCACTAGGAACTCATAGTTCTCATACAATGTATGGAATGTTTTATTCCAAAAATCAATATTCTTCACCTTTATCTAATGATATCTAGAATGTAGATCCACCATTGATATGTACTAATATACCCATAGTTTATCAAACATGTCATCAATCCTTCTCCAGGGATACTTTTCAATTTTGGTTCAGTTATTGAGATCAAGGTAATCGATGCACATCTACATTTATATATTCTTATTCATTAATAGAAAACTCTTACACCTCAAGATGATTCACTTGGTTGTATTATAAATTATAATAAAATCACACCCAACAGATTGTTCTGATCCTACAATTTTGTTGGGGCTATACTATTTTGTTTTGTTGGAGATACATGTGTCTCTATGTAAAATATCTATTGATAAATATATCTCCCAATATAGAGTAATTATATGTAACTCTGGGAAAAATAAATTATTGTATTCCAAAATAGGAAAATTTCCTCAATGTGGATACTTTCTTTAGACTCATCCTTTTAGGAATGGTATTATTCTCCACATGTTATCAAAGCCCAGAACATTGATGGATTTTACAAAGGATATTCATAACCTTTCATGAAATTGTAAAGGATCATGGTATGGGTCTGAATAAGAAAAGTGATTACCTTTTCAAAAAAATCGACATGTTCCCTTTATAATAAGAGGAAATTAAATCCCAATATATATTCAAATTACAAAAAGGGATGTATTATGTGATTTTCTTAAAGAATCTTCCCCAATACACTAATAGGAGAATAATCTAATAAGTGGATGTAATGACCTCACTACCATGTGTTTTTATAGATTTCACTACATCAAGGTTTTGGGGATTCAATTCAATAGTTCTAGAAAATATGTAGGATGCAAAAGAATGTGTTGAACAATAATAAAATAAAAAAATTCGATTCTTTTTTGAATAGTAATAGTACTATTTAAAACCAAATTCTCACAACCTAATTTAGCAACAGTGCTAGCATAAACATTACCTTCCTCCTTAGGCATTGATGGTGGCTAATACAAATTACCCTGAAGGACACATGGTTTGGTTCATTGTCATTCATTGTTCCTTTAATCCATATATATTAAGTTTCGAACTATATATGGTGGATTAGGAGGTTCTTATAGGGACCCATTTTATTCTTATAAGACACAAAAATATTTCTATATATATTTTTGGTACTAATAACTCATAAGGCATGTGATTTTTCAGCTTGGTGTCCAAAAAATAACTTCATAAAAATATTAAGTATAATTTAAATTTTTGAAGAAAATTTTCTTAATGAAAAATGTATAAAAAATAACTTTAACTTGATGTCATAAATCTGATAGCATGGTTTAGTCCGGAACATGATGTTCACCCTATGTGTAACCTGAAATATGTTAGTGTGGGGTGTTCAGAAATAGAGAATATTGGTGGGTCTATGTAGTTAAATAAAAATAAAGCAACCTTATCCTATTTTCAATAAATCCACCACTATGGTTAATCTTATAGGTTTAGCTGCATAAGCCCATGGGAAATTCTAGAGCATTCTCCCTTCATCTATTGTAAAATAGAATCCTACGACAGTGAGACACCAGATTATGGATTATTGGGATGTAATGAATTAAAAACATTCCTTAAACTATTTAAGATCACATTATATGATTAAAAATGATATTGTATTTAGGTTGGACTCGTCAATTCATGGTTAATTCCATTGTTGATATAATCGATTAAATATTATTATCCCTTATCATATCTTCACCAATTGTTAATGCTTTCATTCAACCATGTATTGAATCAAATTGATTATTCGTTCATTTCTAATCATGAATATCCATTTTCATTGATTTTGGAAAATTATTCTCGTAATCTATCGTTAATCCTTTATTTTTTGGACTTTTCCCATCAATTTCTTTGTGTTCTTCCCCGTTGGACCCCAAGGCTACGATTTGACATTGTTGGGTGGGACCAATCCTGAACGGACCCCCTGATTCGCAAATGTTTCAAAATAGATGAAGGGATCATAAGTAACGGAAGGATTTGAGGTTAAATCAATGATAATGAGACATTTTCCTCATGGATTTGATATCCAAGATTGATGAGAGGAATGATCGACAATGAAGGTTCATTCGGCTTTCAAATGATTCAACAGAGTTGGAACTACAACCACGGGATGGATGGAAACGATGAATAAAGTCTTAAACTATGGATTTCTGGATGTCTAGAGGTTAGAACGATGAAGGAGTGAACAGATTTGGAGCACCAAATTCATTTCTAATATTTTTGAAAATCACGACTACACGTCATGTATCATGATGAACACACGATGTGTTTCCCCTATAGTCGGGACAGATATGATTTGAAAAATGATTTTTATGGAAATGAGTATATCCCTCTAATAATCATGTCCATCTCCACTTGGTGGATGAGCTCTGTAGTGTAGTAGAAATGTAATACCCCTTGTGAAATGTCATGGGCAGGTTCAAGCCGTGTACCGAAGTACACAAACATGACCAAAGGGAAAGAGGGGTGAGGGGGGACCTTGAGTGGCTTGGAATCACCGTCTAGATATCATACATGCATTTTAGTGCTATAAGGTTTGTGATTCAGGTGTCTATAGGGAAACATACTTGTGGTGTAGTGGGACCACATGCCATGTCGACCCCCTCACACTCCATGTACCCCATGGTTCATTTTAAGGAAACATCACACACTCTTATCTCCTTAGATTGCACTCTTTTTTGGCATGTGAGTATCCAATGGTAAGTGTTTTTCAATTTATAATGTGATGGTCGAATCTGTAGTGGTTTTTAGGATATTATTTCAGATATTTTGGGTCAAAATCATATTTAGGTAGTTCTCGACAATGGCATAGATCAGAAAAATAAATCACCAGTGAATTATAAATTGGAATCCTCCATCATATTGGGTGTGGCTAATCTATCATTTTAGTGCAACACACTATTAGATAGGTTGTGGGTCCTCATGAAACCATATTGGAATGCCCTACCCCGCTAGGGATTTGACATCGAGCTATTGATTGGAACCCACCATCATCTTGGATGTGGGTCCAATATCTAACGAGTGGAACCCCTATCAGATAGGGCGCAGGTCCTCGTTCCACCAAAGAGGACCTTCCGATACTCCAGTGAAAGGTTCCATGACTCCTAGATTAGGACCCTGAATTAGCTTATATGATATTCATCTATCTATCATTTAAAAACCCTCTATTGGATAGGTTACGAGTCCTCGAACTACAATGTGGAACCCCCCTGATGCATCCGGGCATATGTACTATATGGATAATTATTTTGTGGAAACCGCTAAGAAACTAGGGCATGAGTCTTCAATATGGAGATCGTCCCCCTCATCTATGTGACATATTGGTATGTTTTGGGCCTCTACATGGTTACTTCTAGGCATACTTATAAGATGTTGGGAATCAATGATTTACTTCTGAAACTACTATAGATTCTTTTTTTATGATTTTCTGTGATATGGAGATCTTATTTCTCTCAAAAATGGTTTTATTTTATGTAGAATACAAACACACAGACACACACACACACACACACACACACACACATATATATATATATATATTTTGTTGGGTTTATTCACTCTCATTTCATGGGTTGCGGTGATACGAGGGGTAGTCCACCTACTCATTGTGTTGAGTTCCTTATGGTTGAATGATGTTAATCCTCTAAAATGGGAGGAAATGACTACACAAGTATTCCACCTACACATTGTGTTGAGACTTGTGTGTTTGGATTAACTTACACTATTGGTTTTGGTTGAGATTATCACTATTTACTATCTACTATATTTCCATTCCTATTGTGTCGCTTACTGCTCCCCCATCCAACTTTCGGGGTGTCAGACTCTTTATGTATATACTCACCCCTAAACTATCTTTTCCGGAACATTTAAGGTCTTAATAAGATTATAGATATGTCGATTTTGACATTATAGGATATTATGGACACTAGGTGTTTTGTAATGCATACAGTTGTTGGAGCCCAGTGATCTTGAACTAGTCTCTCAGAGTGTTTTACATTCTAGTTTTTTCACCTTTGGACATCATTCTTGTTTTGTGTGTATTTTCCCCCTTTATTTTTCATTTTTTAAAATCACAGTCATGTACACCCTGTGTTTTTTCATATTGGGTATATATTCTAGTTGTTTCATCTTTTTATCATTATTCATCTACACTTCTACCTCGCGATTGACTGGTGTGCGTATGTGTATAGGTACTATAGGAAAAGGGCTCCCATTTAATATTTTCCTTTAGTTACTTATCTCCAACCTTAGAAAAATGGAGTAATTCTTAGGGTATTTGTTGATCTAGACATGATTAGGGTAGTTTCATGGGATGGAGCTTTCACTACGTCAAAGGCAATCACTAGGAAGTCATAGTGTCTATAGAGACATCAAAATGCATGCTTCAGAATATCAGCAATGAGAACCCTCATTTGGTGGTAGGTCAACCTATGATCGATCATTGAGAACCATATCGCACAACATAATTGGTCAAAAAGGACATCAATACATGTATCAACATACTAGTTCGTTATTATGCCCTAGTTCATGCTATGATAATCAATGGAAATATATAAGCTCCCATCTACCTTTTTCATGAACAACAATATGGTTTCCAAGGGGAAAAACTAGAATTGATAAAACACTTCTCTCTAAATTCCTCCAACTACAAATACATCCTCTAGATCTCGTTAAGGGCCATCCAATATGTCACAGAAGATATTAGAGAGGTCCCTAGATGCATGTCGATACAAAAATACATCTATTGCCGAAGAGGTAGTCATAGAATGTATTTATGAATATGTTATTAATCCTTGACAACTAATGGAATATAGATTTATGATGAGCTTGCTGAACCCTGAGATACACATGAAAAATGAAGGATGATAGGTTGTAGGATCCTACTTGTAGAACAAGATCATCCATCCATGAGATCTCTATCACCCATAATGTAGATCCTCAACCCATCAGTTCAATGGAATTTGAATTGTATGTAATGAATTTAAATCTACGGGATGACCTTGAAAAACTAATCCGTACCCAATATGACATCATATATTTCCACTATTACTTATATAGTTCTCACTTGAATCTCTACCCACCAAGAGATAGATCCCACTTCAATCTGATAAAAATAAATAATAAAGTGTTTCCTATAGGACCCTCCAAATGAATCTGTTGGAAAAAACATCATTTGGGAACTCCAACTCTCACATCAAGAGTATTGAGATGAAGGAATGAATTGAACTGATGTCTATTAACATTGAAGAATTAGTATAAGATATATAGATCATACCTCTAATATTCTCGTGCGTTGTGAGGTCATAGCCACCATATCATGAAACTGTCCACAACCCCAACTATTATCTTTATAATATCAATGTTTCCTTCTTGATGGTGGTGGTGGAAAACTTCCATAGCATTATCCCCCACCCATATCTCATCCTGCTACTCTACCAGTTATGCCTTCCTAGGGACCACTGTTACATATCGTGGGAGATCCTTAATCATGGTGTAGTCTCTTTCATGGTGGTCTATCTTTTATTTCTATTTTCTACTCATCACATTTGGTAATGTAGTCAAATACCATGTGACCTCACCCATCATAAGTATTAAATCTTCCCTATCTTAGTTGTCCATGTCCTCTACACTACCCCTGACCACATGCCTATGTCTTGTCATGAGGAGGTCTCATGTGACAAAATCCTATCAACTGGCTCTTGTTAGTTGTTGTAGATCACTGAGCCTTTAAATTACCATTTCCATTTCTAGATACATAGAATCCATTTGATATAAATCTATTTTCCACTAATTCTCACTCCAACACACTAACATAGGTGTGGATATAAAGGGGAAACACACTGTAGCAGAATAATAATCATTTTACCAAGGCTGAGAACTTCCATAGTTACATTGAGTAGTTGAGGATAATGAAAATGAGTTCTCATCTATTGATACTACCATAAGATTCAGTGTAGTATGTAGTGTTTTGTGATGCCTCAAGAGCTGAGCTGAGTTGTGTGTTGATGTAATAGTAGGTTGTCATCACCTTTGGGTTGAGGAAGTAGATACCCCATGAGAATTAATACATGACTCATGTCATAGAGTTAGAAGTTATAGTATTCCCCCGAATGGTTTTGTAGGAACTACCATATTGGAGATTGATTTTTGGTTTACTCTAACCATCAGAGTCTCAAGTACATTTTCATGAAGATAGATGGAAACATGAGACATTGATGCTAGTTGGAGTTATAAAATGAATAAGACTTCAAGATAGTCTACACTCCAATGAAGGGAAACATGGTATCATAACGCCTTAGTATTAAGTCCCAATAAAAATTGGACCAGGAGGCTTCTAAGTAGTTGTCTTCCTTAAAACTGACCGTAGTGGAGTCGAAGGGGGCTATATGTCATCCATCGATGGTGTGGACACCTCTTCTTCTGGAGAATTTATCGGTGTCCCGGCTCAGAGACATCATCTGTGAGGTATTTAATGACTATATACCAACAAAGGAATCACTAGAGGGATATTATGAATGGGGAAATCAAACCATACTTTTCTTGGAATAGATGCAGTCTCAGTCATGACGTTGGACGAGGTGATTCAATAATTCCACACATCACCCCTAGATATAAATCTTGGTTTGGGGAAGATGTGAAGATAACATCACATATAGTTTTCATATTAATATATGAGACATAGTGTTGTAGAGTTAGTATCCTAATTCCTAACTTCTAAGTATGTGACTGGTGAGAAATAGGTTACAATAGATTTTTTGTAGTTTTAATAACCCATAATTTTTTAATCATAATTATTTTCAGGAAAATGGGCGTTATATTACATAACACACAATAAAAATATATCCCTTCAAAAATTATGTAAATATAAAAAGATATGATAACATATGAATTAAGATGTTATATGAACGTTGGTCAATTTTCACCTCTATCAAATATAACAATCGTTTTCCATGCTCTTGATAATAATTTTGACATTATAATAAGTGTTTACTAGAAGAATTTGACAAATGATAATTGATACTGACAGAAGATTTAGCGACCTCAACCCATATATTTGTGCAATTTTAATACCATCTATACGAACTTGGGAAGGAGGTATCATCACTTGGGTTCTCCTCTTACCAATCCCAAACCGAACATCCAAAAGTGTATATTGAATGAAATCCCCTAAGAGAGAATCCATGTTAGTCGATATTTCCACTCTGTCAATGTTAGCCAAAGCACCAACAATAATACCATCATCGTACTCCATACTACTAAGTAATAAATGAGTGTCATAATGGGTTACATTTCAAGGAACTATTTAATTAATGTGTGTTACTTTTTATAAATAAAATTTTTATTCCATCAATTATTTTTTAATTGTGGTTCTTATAAATTGATTTTTCAGACAAAAATTATACTTTTTTGAAAAGGATGAAAATAATTCATATAAACATAGGTATTATAATTATTATTATTTTATTTAAATAGTATGATAAAAAATATTATTTAAATATAAATGATAAGATATTTTTATTTTGACATTTAATATTTTTAAGTGCCATAAATTTTACAATTTTTATTTTTCCCGCTAATATTTTTAATAAATAAAGATATTTTAATATAAAATTTTAAAAAACTAATATTGGGAAAATCATTCTGATAAAATAAACATAATTTTTTAAATCATCATGTTGAAATTGTGTTTGGTAGAATTTATGATAATTTTATAAAATATTTTATTTCATGAATAGTAAAAATATAGTTTTGAGTTTTCAGTATGTTTAATGACTTCATAATTTTTACCTAATGATGTAATTATTACATTAAAAGAATAAAATATTCAAAATATTTTTTTATTAATATAATATATTTTAATATATTTTATTCAATTTTGAAACCTATAATTTACTTTCCAAAGTCTAAAATATAAAATTAAAAATTAAAAACATTATTTAGGTGGAAACATTAATTTCTCATGAAAAAAGAAGTAATATAAAATTCTAATAGACTATTTTGGATTAATATAAAATTAAATATGTCCTAAATTTCAAAAACCCATGATTAAGCCCATGGTTTTACATTTTCCAAAAACATGATTTTCGAGGACTAAATTTGGGAATTATTAAATAATTCATCTACATTTGGTATAAATACACACCCATTTCTCCATTTCCATTAAATAAATATCCATCCAACATTAAGCTATGGTATTTTTACCTCCCATGAAGGCCTCATAAATTTACATTAAACCCCCAAGGTCCCAATCCTCACATTTGAGGAGTTACATTTCATGGTAAGGGAATTATCCTTTGTTTATCTTATCTTCGAGAAACCCTTTTCATATATATATTATAATTTTTTGGGTTACTCTCTTATATTAAAATTTTTATCATAAAATAACTAAAAAATGATTATTTATCAATAGGATACCATTTTCCCATCACATTTTTTCATTTTTCAAAACCATGTTTTATACCCGTTAAGCTACCGAATTTAATTATCAAACTTTTCCACCTATCCACAAGATAATATCTTTTATTTTAATTTTATGAATACACAATACTTTTTTATTTCCAATGGTTTTAAAATAGATGTAAAAATTATTTATTTGTTTCTTTTACTGACAACCATGATACCCATATTTCCTTTCAATTGGCTAAAAATGACATAATGATCATGTTTTTTAAGAACATTTAAAATGCCATAATTTTGATATGAATCTCATTTTTTATTCTTCATGGTATATTTTAGAAATTTGTTATTATAATGTATATTTATAACATTAAATAATACATCTAAAGTGTCAGACATAATTATGATCCAATGCATTGGGTAAACAATTTAATCTCTAGTGATGACATGTTTTACGATACGTTGGTGAATAACTTTAGTAATTTACATTTACAAAACCTTGGTTATTGTCCTTTGTGTTAAGATTATTACTGTATAAGATAAATTCTTTAGCAACATTTCCACTATATTATTCATGTTTTTTATATTATGATATTAATCATGTTCTCTTTCTCATTCCATAATTATATTCCTTATGTCCTTATAGATATTCTTTAGGATCACTTATAAATCGTTTCCCTTTCTTATTCCCATCCAGGGCCTTATTCTCACCCTTTCCATTAATGTATTTACATATGTTATGATATACATAAGATGTACTTAGGATGATCCACTGATGAATCCTTTCATGTGGATTAGAATAAAGGTATAGTTTTCATGTATTATATACCATATTTACATGAAACTAAAATTTAAAAGATCCTCTATTAGTACAATGTAAGGAAAAGGTATGTAATAAAAATTTGTGATGTCATAGTTGGTATCAAAGGACCGTTTATTTATTTATGGGAATTAGGATTTGATAACATTATGAAGAAACCTATGGACATGTTTAAATAAAGGAAATTATATTTTTACTTTGTCGATGTTTTAATTAAGTGGTTTTTAAGAAAAGGAATCCATGTCTGGATTTGAACAAGTGGATGTGGCTATCAAATAAATATTTCTAGGGCTTACACCAGAAATCACCACTTCGAGATAGACTCAAAAATGAACTGGTGAACGAAAGAAAGCCTTACTGCACTCTTATTTTGAAACTCTTTGGGGATATGGTTGGTTAATCAAAATATTTATATGAACCATTGCGAGGGAAATATAGAATAAATGTAAATTTTCTTATAAAATATTACATATTTAAGAATTTTTCTTTTGATAAAAAATAAATTTAAATTATAATATTCATAAAAGAAACAAGTTTCTCACTATGGTTTTCTACTTTTAGAAAATAATTGGAAATGTGAGGAACTATGTAAATAGTGAGTGGATCAGACCATGCATTAAATATTCTTCTATAGAAGATGAAATGGAAACCTTTATGAGAATGATGAATCAACTAACTCAAGTAATGAATAATAACACGAATCAAGATGAGAGATTGGATTCTCCTATATTTAAAAAACATTCCATTGATTCCTTGATAAGTCAATGAAAACCTTATTTTAGTGGGTCTACCGACCCATAGAATGTTGAAAAATTGATAATATTTATAAAAAATATCGTTCCAGTACTCTATTTTTTAGAATATGAGAATTTAACCCTGACTGTGTACCGCTTAAAGGGAGATGCTGATCAGTGGTGGAGTCAAATTAAAAACATGAACCCAAGAAGAGATATTAATGATATGGAGGGGGAAGAGTTAGATAGATCCTATTTCAATAAATATTTTACCCATTGGTTGACAACATAAAAGAATAATGAATTCATAGATTTGAAGAAGAAGGAAAATATATTTTTTGGAAGCTACGAGATAAAAAATACAAGTATTTCTTGTTACACCTCTAGATTTGTTATAAATCCTATTGGATAGGTTGAAATATATTGTTTTACTAAAACCCCCTATGTTATGTAATCTAGACAATAAATACTACAACAGATATGATAATATAGCGCAGAGTTATTTGATGGTTGAATTGGAGTTTGGAGAGTTATAGTGTTAAAAAATTCAATGAAAAGAAGTGATATATGTAGCCAAACATTAGAAGGAACAATGATCATGGAATAGGATAAATTTTTGTGAATATTCCCACATGAACAAAATTTGGAATAAGCCTTCAAAGATGTTATTTCTTTCAGTGGACAAAGTTATAAGTTTGTAAGACATGAATATATAGATTGAAACTATAATGGTGAGTGAACCGTCAACTACTCATCATAAACGACAAAGGGAATATGGTGTAGAATCAGCCTAACATCCAATGATTCAAAATTGGATCACTTGGGATAATTTAAAATCACAATACAAATAATAATATAATATATGGACATCACCATCAACCTCATTATAGGGAATGAGAGGAAGTTTTTGATTATTCATTAACAATGGTTGAAGTAGAGGCTCCAAATGTTGTGGGGGTTGGTACTCTTGTTGTTTTCTCAATTCTAGTAATTAATTTGTTTTATTTTCATTTTATGATTTCATTTATTTTCTCTAATGTTGAAAAGAATATATAATCAATTCCTAGACTTCTAAATGTATAGTTATTAGTCAATATTCTTAGAAGGGTTATCTATGAATCAATAATGTATAGAAACTCTAGTATCTAGTTCAGTGAGAAAAACCTCATACCAAATCTAGCAGTAATTCTCATGCTAGAATACGGGATTATAATATGGATGGACTGAATATCAATTTTTATTTATATGGTCAACTACAGAAGTAAGTAATTATTAGTAGACCGGAATTGGAAACCTACAATTATTTTCAAAGAATAGATATCCAAAATCGAGCATTATCTTGAAGACCTCCCATATCCTTCTTTATGGGGTTGATCGATGAGGATAAAAGAGGAAATGAAATTATAAGACTATAAAATGTAAACATTATTCAGGAATACATTGACATATTTCATGAGGAGTTACTAGGACCTCCCCTAGAATGTTAGGTGGAGTACTCCATTGATCTCATACCTAGATCCAGGATGATATCAAAGACCCCATATAGAAGAGATGATGTGGAGATGGATGAATTAAATAGAATTTTATGTTTTTTTGAATAAGGTGTTTATCTGACATAGTATTTCTTAATGGGGATCATTTTTTATCTTTTTGATGAATAAGGACAGATCAATATAACTGGGAATTTATTATAGATAACATAATCAGATCAAAGTAATGAAAAATAATCTACTTTCAAGGAATGATGATTTATTTGAATATAATCATTGGGGATCAATTCTTTTCTAATATTGATCTTTGATAAGGTGATCATTAACTGAAGGTGAGGAAATAAAATATTCTAAATATCTTATTTTGATCAATATTTGATAATTATGATCCATTTTTTATTCCCTTCAGATTGAATAATGTTCATTCCATATTTATGGATTTAATTATTAGACTCATTAATGACTACCTTGATAAATTTTTAGTAGTTTTTATTAATTATATCTGGATATATTCCATAATTTTTGAGGAGAATGAGGATAATATAAGGATTATATTGACAACTCTGATGAAGTAAAGGCTATGTTGAATGTTTAGAAAATATGAATTTTTAGTCGAATAAGTTTGTTTCTTGTGAATCATTGTATCCTATGAAAGAATCTAATTTGACACTACCATGATAAATTTTGTGTAAGTGTAGAATCGTCCTATAATAGTGACCAAGATTCATAGTTTCTTGGCTTTAAAATGAATTTATAGAAATTTTGTTAAAATTGTTTCATTACATTCTAATACACTTGCCATGTTAACAAGAAAAGGGGATAAGTTAATATAGAGAAAAAATATTGGACAGTGTTTCAAAGTGCTAATGAATACATTACTTACATCACCCATGTTTACTTTACAGTTTATTAGATAGGGTTTTGTTATTTTTTTGTGATGCATTTCAGAAAGGGCATGGGTATATCCTCATGAAAAATGACAAGGTGATTACATACAGATCTTAATAGTTAAATACTGATTATAATAATTACCTGACAAAAGGCTCAGATCGAGATTGTATTATTTTTTCTTTGATGATATAGTGGTACTATCATTATTCGATTAAATGTGATATATTAATAGGCCACCGATTTTTAATGTATATTTTCATGCAAATGGATTTGAACAGGATACAAAGAATATGGTGGAAAATTATTAAAAACTATGACTACTAAATTAATTATCACCCTTTAAGAGAAAATAAACTAACTGATGCATTAATTAGGAATGATCCTCTTGTCCTGGAAATGACGAGAATTCAAGGAGCTCCTTTGATAAATGTCATAGAAAAAGAGGATTTGTAAATCATAATGGAAGAGACATAATCCAACATGTCCAAAAAAATTTCTCAAATATCATTAATAGATAATAACAATAATTCTGAAATAGAAGATCATTTTTCTCAAAATAAGATAGGGGATGTGAAGAATGGGATGTTTCTTGAGTTAACTATTGATAAAAAACGTATACCAAAATTTCATACAAGGATATGGGTCTCATCTTTTCTAGAAATAATAAAGGAGATGATGGATGATGCTCTTATCTCTATATTGTCTACACATCAAACTATTAGGTTGTACACAACATTAATAAGGGGTAATTATTCATAGACTGAGTTACTTAAACTAAATTTACTTTTTAAAAGAAAAATATTTATTTTATCAACATTGTTTTGCGAATAGTTTTTATAAAGTTATTTTCATAAAAAATTACTTTATAGGAAGGATGTAAATATTATATAATAAACTAAGGTATCAGGAATTATATTTAAATAAATTAATTTTTCTAATAAAAACACTATTATTTAAATATAAATGATTTGGTAATTTTATTATGACACCGAAAAATTGTAAGTGTCCGATAATTACTATGCATTTTCAACATCCTATTATTTATAATGAATAATGATATTCTATTTAAAATTTAAAATTATTATATTTAAAGAATTATTGTGAAAAATTAAATATTATTTTTAAAATAAGAATATCAAAAAAAAAATTGGATTAATTTATGATAATTTTATAAAATATTTTTTTGAATAGTAAAAATATAGTTTTGAGTTTTCGGTATGTTCAATGAATTCATAATTATGTAATAATGAATAAGTAATTATATAACCACAATAAGAGACATAATTTTTTTTATTAATATCATATATTTTAATTTAATTCTATTATTTTTGAAACCTATAATTTACATTCAAATTTTTTAAATAGAAGCTTTAACATTAAAAACATAATTTTTGTGGAAATTTTACTTTTCCATGTTAAAATATTTAATATAAAATTTGATCGAATATTATGGATTAAAATATGAAACAAAACTTCCCATATTTCAAAATCTAAGGGAAATACTATGGTTTTCCATTTTCCACAATCTAGGTTTCCAAGGCCTATATTTGAAAATTATAAAAGAATCCTACACTTTTTTAATAAATACCCACTCATTTATACTTTTAAATTCACTTATGATCAATAATAAATGAATCAATTCTAGTTTTACTTCTTTAGGATTCCTCCAATTGTGACTTTAAACCCCCATGGTCCCAATCCTTGAGTTTTAGGAGTTACATTTCATGGTAATGGAATTATCCTTCATTTCACATCAATTCATGAAACTATTTTCATATATATCTTATAAATGTTATGGATAATATATTATATTACCCTTTTAATCATAAACATAATTAAAATTTACTTTTTTTAATACGTGACCCTATTTTCCCTCTCATAATACTATTTCCCAAAAACTCATTTTAAACATGTTATATTGTAGAATTCACATCTCAATATTTCCAAATTATCCTTAAACAGTTATCATTTAAATTATTTTTATGAATACCCAGTCATATTAAATTTACAAGTTTATTCAATGAGATTTAAAAAATATTCATTTTATTTAGGAATAAACATACATGAAACCCAATTTTCCTTTCCATGGGATGAAAATGGCATAATGATCATGTTATTATGAACTTTTGAAATGACATCATTTTGATATGAAACACATTTTTATATTTCTTCATAGGTTATTTCTGAATTATTTTTTATGATCTATGTATATCCCATTAAATATAAAATATTAAGTATGATCCCTTATAACACAACATATCATTTTTTAAATAATTTAATATAAAGAGATGACATGTTTTAGGATACCTTGGTGAATAACCTTGATAATTATTAATTATGACCCCATAGTGATTAACCATATTGATATTATTATGAATGTATAAGTTAATTTTTGTAAAAAAATTCAATGTTTTTATTTAATTTATTTTTATTATGATATTATTCAGGTTCTTATTGATCTTCCTAGAGATCACATGTAAAAATTTTCCTATACTGACCCCTTACCAGGCCTTATGATCACCATATCCATTGACATATGTCCTAGGGTTATGAGATGTGGTAAATGTTATTAGGATAAATGAATGAAGAATTATTTCACGTGGATTAGAATTTTTTTCTGAATTTTATATGTTTTAATTAACATATTTCAAAGAAACTAAAAATTTAAAAATTCTCTGTTTGTGCATTGTAATGAAATGTTATTTAATAAAAAGAAGGGATTCCGTAACTATCCCCAGACATACCATATTGGATGTGGGATAACATATCCATGGGATATGTGATTGGGATTACATGGAATGTTAAGGGCCATGAGGCAATATGGTTGATAGTTTTCCAACGCTTGAAGTTGTCAGAATTCCTTATTATCGGAGAGCAGAGTTTGGTAGGGAGTTTTTAGTAGTTGTAAATTTGAGAGATTTTTCTCCTTCATGGGTTTCTCTTGACCATTTTCTCTTATCATGATTCACTTTTCACATCATAATTTTGGAAAGGCCTTTATAAGGAATTCAGGACCCAAATGCGGATGAGTGCAATCTTTCCCACCCATATAGATGGGAGGACCAAAAACTATATCCTGGTGTTTGGAGGATATTATGATGACCTTCATGTTAGACATTTTTTAAAGATGGGAGGATCGAATTCCCTTTTTAGAGTTTTCTTACAATAGCTGCTACAACTCCACTATCAACAAGGTAGATTTTGAGGCCATGTACATGAGACACTACATGTTTACCTATTGTTGGATAAAGAATATAGAGATGTCTCTTGTGGGTCCAAATTTGGTGCAAGAAATGATGAAGATGATCCAGGTCATCCAAAATGGATGATAATAGCACATAACAATGTATAAATATTATATAGTCCACTATCAATGGCCCTTATATTTCACACAGGGAGGCGATGTTTTCCTAAGAGTCTCCCCATGATGAGAATTATGGGGGTTTTGACATGGTATTATGTTATACCCAATGTTCATGTATCTATTTGGGATATTTCAGAGTGTTTTGAGGTTGCATAACATCTCTCCCCACCCCCATAGTATGAGCAGGTGCATGAAATTTTCCAAGTGTTGTAGTTGAAAAGATGTGTGTGTTACACTATGAACGTCATTGACTATGGAAAACTACACATCGAGGATGGAATAAAATTTTCAAGGAACATGGTGGGAATCAAGGATTTCAAATAGATGAACCTACGTGGATGGACCATCCCTTTGGAATATGTGTTCTTTCAGTACGAGAGAGTGCATGAGTTCTCTAGGGAGAACGAGATCTAGATGCGAGATCAGTATCTAAATTTGTATGTTTTTTTTTCTGGGATGAAAATATTTAAGGATTTGATGATGTATAGACATATTTTTTCCATTTTAAGAGGTTTATATATTAATACGTATTTTATTATATCTAGGTGTTGAGAAGCGTATTATTTAGAGTACTGATATGAGTATAATTATTTTTACAAAAATATTAAATTTATTTTATATTATTATTTCAAAAATTCTTACTGAAAATGAAATAAATATTAAATAGAGGAAGGCATCATAAATATTATATATCAATTGAGTATAGAATTCAATGTTTACCCTAGGCGTGACCTAAAATGCTCCGACATAGAGAATTAAAAAATAGAAACCATTTGTGAGTTCATTTAGATATAATAATTATATAAATTTATTTTCTTTAAATAAAATATCATAATAATGTTTTCTATAAATTCACCTCTATGGACAATCCTCTTGGTAATATACAAAAACCCTGGAAGGATTCCCAAGCATTTTCCCTCATTACATCTGAAAATTGCATCAGACAACGATGAAACTCTAGATTGGGGATGATCGGGATATAGTGGACACATCAAATTCCTTAAAACATTGGAGAGAACATTTTTCTATGAAAAATTATCCAATTTATCTATTGGACTAATAAATTCATGTTATACAGCCTTTTTGATAAAATAGATTGATCATGATCTTCCCTTCTTTGATCAATTACAATTCCTAAACCATTCAATAACCCATGTATTGAAATGAATTTATTATTATTTCATATATAAAATTAGATATAGTCATTTAGGACCATTTCCCATTATTTATTGTAAATGGATGATAAAAAAAATTATATTCCTTTTCAAACTCAATTTCATTGATTTCATCATTTTTTTAGCTTGAGGTTGTGATTCGAAATTGATGGGTAGGACCGAGCTGTATTGGACCCTTGAATGCACCAAAGGATTGAAAGTGATAGAGGGATAAAACATATATGATATATTCTGTGGTGAATCATGGATAACAAATTTTGATTCTCAAATATTTGAAATTTGATACTTGTAAAAGGCATGTTGGATTAAAGATGGTTGTACAAACTTTGAGATATTTAATAGAATCAGTTTCTAATTCTCTGGATGTCCAAAAAATGAAGCGGGTATGGATCATCTGATTTTGGGTTATTTGGAGGTGATATTTATTGTGTAGTGATATAATTTAGAGTGTAGAGTTTAGATCAAATGTTATCCAGAAAACATGACTACATGATGTGTATCACAGTGAACACAAGATGTGTATCCCCTCTGGCCCAAATGGCCAGGGTTTATGAAAATACGAAGATAAAATGTTATATAACACTCCAACATGTCATGTACCTATACCATGGGTGGAATAATAATTTGGTAGAGCACACTATCAGGACCCCTTGTGCAAAGACATGGTCAAGGGAACTCCATGTACTGATCTACAAGTAAATGGCCAACGTGTAGAGGCATGGACCGCGCATTGCATGGACATGTCGTGTAGACTCTATAAATTCCTTGTAGTGCTACAAGGTTGGTGAGACATTAACCCCTAGGTACACTTCCTTTTGGTGGATCGAGACAACACTTTTATGGGTCCCCTCATATTCCATGTACCCCTTGGATAATTGTTAAGAAACATAAAAATCTCTCATCTATAATTTCACTAGAGTTTTGGCCCGTGAGTAGCCTATCCTGAGTATTTTTTCACATATGACATGACTGTGTCTTTCATAGTGTCTTATGGGATATTATGTGTGATGTTTTGGGCATGATTCGTTTTTTAGTGGCACTCAACAACTGTATTGGTCAGCCATATAATTACCAATGAATTATAGAGTTGATCCCCAATCCACATGGGTGTGACTCCTCTATCTACTAAGTAAAACACCAATCAGATAAGGAATATGTACTCACGACACCGGACTGAAACCTACCTACCACGCGAGTGTACAGATGCTTTGCCTATAGAGTGGAACACCCCATCGATTTGGTGAAATTCCTTTATCAAGTGGGTGGAACCCCATATCAAATAAGGTGTGGGTCCTCAGGACAGCAAAGTAGAACCCCCTTGATGTAGCATAGCTTATGTCTATGACCAATAGAGTGGAATTCCACCTAAACATGGGCATGGGTCCACCATCTACTGATTGAAACCCATATTGGATAGGAAATAGGTCCATAACATACTGAATGGAACCCCCTGATGCATAATGGTTTTTTCTTCTATAAATATTAATTGAGTAGAACTTCCTAACACAAAAGGGAACTTCTCTTATACATGGATATCATGCCCCTAGGTTGTTCGGCATAGTGGTGAGGTTTGGGACTCCAAAAATGTACTTCTTGGTAGGTATGCGAGATATTGTGAAATGTCAATGGACTTATGCAATTATTAGATAATTGTTTCCTTAGTTGGGCTATGAGATGGATATAACTTGTCTCCCATGTTTTAGATTCATTTACTAAGCATATATATATGTTTGTATGTATGTATCCATGTCATTGGATTTGGTTAAACTCTTTCCAGGGGCTGTAGAGACACATGTGTTAGTCTACCTAACCACATTTTTATCTCCTTTTTGGTGGATGTGGTTACTATCATGATATGGGTGGAGAAGTATCGACATGTAGTCCACTAACGCACCATGTTGATATCCTTTCTTTGGATGAATATAATCTATTGGTTTGGGTTGAGTTGTTCACTATTTACCTTATACAATCTTTCCTTTCCTATTATGTCTCTCATTTCTCCCCTTTTCAAATTTCAGGGAGTCATACTGTGTATGTATATACACACCAATAAGTGGAATTTTACTATGCATAAAATTTCTTATGAAGGTGATATAATGGTTAGTAGTGACTTCAAAGGATATTAGGTATAGTGGGTGATTTGGAAATTGTATGGTGGTCATAGATGGGAGAACCAGAGCTTGGTTATCTCGGCATTTTACATTCATGTTTTTTCTAGATGGTACATCCCTCTTGCTGGGTATGTACTTTTCCTTTTTTACTTTTCAGTTTTCACTATCGTACTATTGTACATCCTAGAGGGTTTTCAGGATTGGAATATTTTCTAGCTATTTTATGTTTATATTAATATTAATCAAAACTTTTTCATTGGGTTTTTCGGTTGTGTGTAATGTTATTTTAGACAATGGCCTCCCATTTATTATATGCATTTTGGCATTTTTCTCCCCTTATCCAATGTAGGCGAGCTTGGTGTAGTTTTCGCCCAAGCCTCAGTTAGGGTCAGGTCATTATAGTTCTTTCCTTTAATCCATCTTGTTTTTTGGATTCTTTGTGTCCATTTTACATTCATGAGTTTTTTGGCCTTGTGTTCTATACAAGAAGTATTTCCCCATCCATTTGAGAAAATTAACATGATTCATATATTCACATTTTTAAAATGTTGGTGGTTAGATCCTATTTCCTCCTTTACCATTTAACGCATATGCTTGGAACCCCCATTATCATCTTATAATGCATATGTCCAAAAGACCAATATCTGAGCCCCATATAAACATTGAGAGAACATCAAACTAATTATTTATATATATCAATTTCTAATATAGATATTGGATTTCATAGGTGTGGTTTTAAACCACTAAAGAATCAATCAATTTTTATATCATTTTTGTTAAAAAAATCCTATGGTTTGTCATGAAATCCTTGTGATGTTTTCCTTATATATCATAATAGATAAATATTCCTTTTTATTAAGATCTAACAATTATCTCCCTATTTTTAGTTATATATTTAAAAGGAATTAATTCTTGATAATTAGTGTCGTATGGTGCTCCCACTCCAAATCTCCCATTTTAGGCTTTCGATTGGTGTTATTTACCAATAACCATTATTGGTCTGCTTTTCCACACAAATGATAGATGACCTGAGTCACCATATCCTTATTATAACATTATATCATAGAAAATATATTCTCTATTGAGTTATCCCAATTTTCTATGAAACGTGGATTAGAAGATACATGATACATCAATGGTCGTGGTTGAATAATGGAAATAGTGTCTAGTAACCATTATTTGGTGTAGGATGATTTCTCACATGGTATAGGATATTTTTCATAGCCAGATAAAACTGGCTAAGAATCACTCTATGTTTTTTCACTACACTACCTCTGGAATTGGGGATATCATTTGGATAATCATTTCAATTTTCTTCACATAGGGGTTAGTCCTAGTTTCTAATGGTTCCAACCATTTTTAAAAATAGAACATGTTTCAACAAAACCTAAGTCAACAAATTATGAATAAATATATTATTTTTATGATAAAATCACGTTTGAAATCATATCTTATGAGATCACTTTGTATATAATTCTTCTAAATGAATGCATTCAGGATGATTACCTATACATAGTCTTATTCTATGGGGTTTCACTAACCATCTCTAATCATAATTCTTAAATTTACAAATCCATTATTAGATAGAAACTATATGGAATCTAGGATTTCATATATCACAATTAATTCATTCAAAATAGAAACCACATAATAGTTATACATTTAAGGATTAAAAAATTTATTATCATGGAAATATTTGAATCATAATTCACTTTTACCTAAGAAAAAAATAGAATTACTAAAAAACATCTTCATGGTCCACTTCAATGCTTTCACATTATCCTTATTATGTGAATCCGCTAGATGATATAAATAAAATAAAGGTATGATCTAAAATTATAGTTCGGGGAATGTGAGAAAAACAAAAATAAAGTAAATGAATCAATAATACATGGGTGATAATAATCATCATAATCATATCATAATAAAAAGATAATCATTGAAATAATGATGATGAAATATAAAAAATTTATTCAATATAGAAATGTATAAATATTAATCATCATTCCATAGGGGTCAAATACCATATATTGTTATGAACAATGCTAGCATCATGTTTTGGCATAACTTATGTGCATAATTAATATAATTGTTATTGTGAAAAAATATGTCACCATGTTAACACATAACACACAAAATCGATTACATGAATCACATTAACCAATGAATTAGAGGGATATAAAAATTTGTATACAACCATCACATCCTAATATTCACATAATCATGAATTCAACATAGAATGTATAATAATCCTAGTCATGAGGTAACCCATGAAAATGAATGATATTATAAAGGATTTTACAATACATGAATTCATGAATAAAAATTGGTGTTCCCAAATTCATAAGGGAAAACATATATTACATAAACATAATAATTCATAAAAAAGAATAAATAACTCAATATAAACCGAGGATGTGTTTTGAGGATAAAATTCTTTTTGAAGAAACATTGTATTTGGCTAAAAATTTAATTTTGGAAAGTAAAAAAATGTACCTATCGTTTTTTTTTGAATAATTAATTTATATTTATGTAATATTAGTTGAAAATTTTTACTTAAATTTTTTAGAATAATTGATAACCCAATAAAATGAGTTGGGTTTGAGAATCTCATTTCCTTAAATTCTACATTATTTCATTGCATTTATGCCTCCTGAATAGTAAATATAGGTTTATTAAATGATTTAATTAGATGTTAATTATATTAATTTATGTGAATTATTATTAATTATACCAATTAAAATATAATTATGAATTTTCATAGTTGATTTTGATGCATTTTTATATAATGTTTTTTTTTCAAAATATCCTATTTCCTCCAATTTCACTATTTTATTCACGGAGATTTATAAATAATTAGAATTAATTGAATAAGAATAAAATAAATCTATTAATACATATATATAAAATAAATAATTTATCTTATCCATCCATATGGTTAGTTATAATAATAATATTGGCAACGTCATCACTGGAGTTTAAGCAAACAGTAATAATACATTGTCAAAAGAGATGGAATGTGAAGCATTGAAATTTCATATTGTAAAAATATAATACATATAGTATGTTTAAATAATTAATTTAATTTAAAAATATGAGTTAATCACCTTTTAATATTTTAGTTTCATAGGGGTGGTGTAAAAGATAAAGTGTATAGGAAAATGAGAGGATGAATTAGTCAGATCTTACCCTCTTCTATGTGTTGCTTCTTCTCAAGAACTCTAAAATCCATTGATGCGTCAATTAAGAAGTATTCACAAATCCCATAGTTATTCCAATAGAATTAAAATATAGTATTTTAGAAGATACTTTTCTTTTTTAAGTGATTTATGATTTTTTTCTAAGGGGAAGGTGATGAATTATTTATTCCCTAGGAGGGGGAATTTTTAGAATAAAACATTAATTAAAATACTATATTATAGGTAAGACGTGTAATAATGAATTTATCTGAAAATAAAATATATATAAGTACAATATAATGTATTTAGGAAATTATAACCCTTTATAATTATAATTATCTTATTTTATTAGAAAGGAATGTGGAAAACTGAAAAATTGTTATTTTATGGGAAACCATTTGACTTTTGGATTTGAAAAATTATTTATAGGTTTGAAAATTATGTTAATTTTATATTAATTAATGATTTATGACATTAAATATTTTTTTCAAACAATATTTTATAAAAAAATTATCTCATTTATATATCATGAATTTTATAATTTATGGTTAATTGGTTACGAAAAAACTATATATTTACTTTTCAACTAAAAATTGATGTATTTTAAAAAAGTTTCCAAAAAATAACCCTTAGAAAATTTAGATACACTAATTTCAAAAATTATATTCAATTTATTAAAATAATTTTCTATAATAGGCTAATATAATTTTCTAATAATTATTTTTGAAATAACTTAAATTATATTTTATTAAAATTATTCTTATATTTTCTTTGAGTTTTTTATCATGATATTTATTTTATGGAATTATAATATTTATATTGAAATAAATTTGTGGTCATAAATATATTTTAGATTACATTTTATTATTTTGAGGTTGAATTACTATTCCAAATGTAAGGATACTATTCCTAATGACCAAATTCTTATTATTAGAGTAACATTATTATTTAAAGGGTAACATTACCTCTTATAAATACTAATGCATTCCATCATTCATTGTTCACCTAATTTTATCTCACTGTTCTAAATTTCCATTTTATATAATTTTTATTTATTTAATAATATTTTTTTCTTTTATATAGTGTGTTTCATGGGAAAAATTATTCTTGCTGATAGAGGACATCCACATTTCCCATTATAGTTTTTAATTATCTATTTTTTCCCATTTAAATAATTTAAATTTTATTTGGTTTTTCATTGATTGTTGAAAAAATTTCCATTAATGAATTAAATCATTTTTTCACTCTATCATCTATATGTGTATATTACATATATAATAATATAAAATAAATAATTTTTTTTAAAACTAATTTCATTTATAATGTTTATGTCATTAAATTCCCTCAATAATATTTTTCATTTATCATAAAAATTTTATTTACTGATTAATTTAACACAAATTTCACATAAATGTCTTAAAAGGTATACATTAATATAAATAAAATTCATACATTTCATTATCTCTATAATTTATATAACAAAAAAAATGTTTAATAATATGTTAAATATTTATTTCAGGGACTATTTTTTTTAAAAGGAATTATATGAAATTGAATCATTCAATTTATGTATTAATTTTTTATTCCACCACCAAATATAAATTTTTATTAAGACAATTTAAGGAAAAGTATAAAACCATTGATAACAAAACATAGATGCCACTACACTCTGAATGAGATCAAAAATTGATTAAACATATAAATAAGTTTATTTTAATTATACACTCTATATATTCCTAGTGTAGAGTACTATCCTATGTATCAGGATCCTCCCGGATAAGATCTTCAAGGTGGTTATCCATTATGTTCATTTTCTATATGAATTCCACCAATTTTATTTTGTATTGGTTGAAGCCTCGAGCCCAGATTCGGTCCTGTTTATCAAACCATACCTCTTTCTCGTTATTTTCGTCAACATGAAACCTTCTTTAATATATTCTTTTGATCTCTTATTTTGAGTCATTCACCAAGACTAATTTTTCTATAATTTCATTCTTATAATAGAGGATGAGCTTCAAACCTACCCCTTTCTCTTCTACAACCATTACTAGATTCCCACATTAGTCTCCACATTCCCCATTTTGAAATGCTTTTTCTTCAATATTTCCACCCTTATTAGCTAACTTAGATCCCATAGGCTTAGGAAAGTATGAATAATCCTTGAATCCCTTTTTCCCCATTTGACCATAATACATTACCCTGAGTATTTATTTCATTTTTTCATTTATTCCTTCTAGGTATGTGATGAATTTTACCTTTAACTCTCTGAAAAAATATCAATTAAGAATTCGGTATATCTATCTTGACTTTAATCGTCCTCTTCTTGAGTCAATTTTGATTCCTTAACATCCAAACCTTCAAAGCAGTTTCCCTGCTTAACCATTGGGCCTTCTATTAGGGGGGATTTTCATGCTCAAAGATATCACCTTTCCTACTTTAGCCTCCAAGGTAGTTATCTTCCCCTCACTCAGAACCTTTAAATGGGATGGGGATTTTGTAATCAGAGTCTTTGGGTCCAAAGTGCCAAAAATACTCACCTCGTCAAGCCTCACTTTTCCTAGATTTGATTATATAGTAGCCAAAAAAGACTCCCCTTGTAATGAATTTCTATATGACTCGACTTCCAAAATGTCACCATGTATAAAGATATAGGATGCTTCCACCTTTCCATTACTTAATTATCATATAAATTTATTATATAATCATTTTTCATTTAAAAAATATAAAACCCATATACCTTATATTTTTGTCTATTTAACTCTAAATTATTGTTATATATATATAATGTTTCATTACATCCTCTATTTTCATATGTTCTATGATTCTTATAGGTATAATTTAAGCTATGTATAATGTGATATGTTATATTTATTTATTTTTATATAATTTTTATATGTCAAATAAAATGCTCATAAATACTTTTAAATAAATTAATAATAACAATTAAATAACAATTATCATAAGTAATATATATTTTAATGTTAAAATATTGAAAAAGAAATTTTTTGTACTACCTCACATAATTATATATCACTATAAATATTTTTTCTCTATAGTGAAAAATAATGTAATTATATTATTAAATTAACATGAATTTAGTTGGGAAAACATCCATTGTATTTTTTTTATGATCAATAAACAGCTTATTTCATTAATAATATGTATATGTTCCGATTTAACATAAACATTTAATGTCAGTCATCACTCGCTATTGACTATTATGACCCATATTGTTGAAGTAATTGTAATTTAAATTTTGTTATCCTCCTTGCATGAGTAAGGTATCATTAAATTGATGTCACCTATTTTTTACACCATTAAAAATCTTCCCATAGATGTGTTTTCTATCTAGAGACCTTTAAAAAATAACATTAGTAAATTTACACATATAGATAATGATTTAAAATAACCATGAATAATTGTTTAACCATATGATTTGTTTTTAAAAACGGGGAAATATTTTTTGGATTCCTAAGGCAGTTTTTAATTTTACCAAATGACATTGGAATCATTTAAGAGTATTAAAATGAATATATATGTCACATTATAATAGATGATATTCTCATTTATCTAAATTAAATTATAATTATTTAATGAAATTTCATTCAATTAATGTAAATGACCATGAAATTTCATTCGAAATAAGGAAAAAATGATATGAACTTACCTATGATCATCCTCTAATAAATAAATTATTCTTTACCACCAGTCAAAGAGGTCTCATAGATCTTTTCCATACCCATCCATAATAAAATTCAAAAATAAACCATCATCTTTCTATTCTTAACCAAACTAAAATAAAAATGATATACGACATCAATGATGTCCTAGAAGTATGATTTATGTTTATTTATAACAGTTTTTAGCCCAAATGAACTATATGGATGTGTTTCATACTATTTTAATGGACCAACATGATCATTTATATAAATTGAATATAATTTCCTGAAAATCTCAAACCATACATTCTATTCAAATGATGTTTTATATATCTATATATATAGTTGAATCCTTTTAAATATATTTCAAATGTGAGGGTATTCACTCATAATCAATATCATTGAGCCATGGGTGATCAATAGTAGTATGATTTTCTTATGAACGAATCATTAGTATAATCACCACTACAATATTTGACTCCCAATCCATATCTCTTACACATTCAACTAAAATGATCGATGTTTGATCCCCACTAGTATGAGTTTTTAGACAAATCGGATAGTCCTGAAGCCCCAAAATAATCATCATATACAAATAATAAAATAAAAGATGAAAGATACGTCTCCTAAAAATCATGATTAGTAATAGTATTTCAGATGTAGTAAAAAAACAAAACATTGAATCTTTTTAATACATTTTGAAAGATTCCATCTATTAAATAAGTTCATTTTTATACTAATAATCAATGGACTATTACTATTGATGATTAAATAATGATGGTAATGGATATTTTCAATTGAATATCCCATCTCTTAAAAGGTATTCACCAATAACTGTATAATTGGAATATCCTTTTATAATTATAAAATTTCATAATTTTGAACATTCATGGTCATAAAATTTTTATTATTATATGAATACTTTAATTGGACAATGTTTTACAAAATAGGATCTCTATAATATGTCTTATTCTAGAATGGACTTTTATCTCTCAACATCAAATTCTCACTACTTGTATCTAACAAAGTTTTTGATATGGAGAATAAAAAAACCAACAAGAATTTTCACTACACTGACCATATAAAAATTTAAAACATTTAATAAATCCATCATTTATTATGAAAATGATTTAAATAATAAAAAATCTTCAACTTGTGGAATTTCATTGAAATGTTAATCATAATATGGATTAAAATATTTTTCTATCAAAATACCATAAATATGAATCAGATAGATTTTCTAGATCATATTTTTTGAAAATAAACAAAATATAGTATAACAATATATGTTTTAGGTTATCACACATTGATGGAAAACCTGAGTCATTGAATTTAAAAATACACAATATCCTAATTATTAATAATTGATTATAATCCTACGAAAACTCAAACAATGAAAAAATATATCATATTTAGTGAACTAGTATTCTGGACTATATTTTTATTAAGAAGTAAATAATATATATAGAATTCTAAATTGGTCATAAAATTGGGGTATCTTCCTTCATATCACAAATCATAGTTACAACTATATAAAAATCTACATCGATGAATGAATGCTAAAAATATCATTTGGGAGAGGATCTAGGACTTACGATCTCATCATAACCCTAATATTGATCCAAATTTTGTTTCCAAACGGTAATATATTATATGACTTAACATAGTAATATAGATAATAGAATATATATTGGAGATATGTTGTCTACTAGACATGAAATGACAAAAACTAATAATTTAACGATATGTATAACAAAAAACTACACAAATATTATTCCACAGATTTTTAGATTGAAAAAATAATTACAAGTGTCATTGAATAAGGATATATCATCCAAGAAAAAATTTCATTTTACCTATGAATTATTAACCTAACAAAACATCCATTAACATCAACATTTGAAACAACTAAATCGTAATTGTAGGATAACTAATTCCATAATTTGTTCTAATAATTAAAATATTTTCAAAAAACATCTATCTCAACCCAAAAGATTAATTTCCTACACATTCTAACATTTAGTAAGTTGTTCATCCCCAATCCCAACATAAATTGTCTATAGTAAATGAATATAACTAGAAAAAAATAATATTCATCAAAATTATTATCCTTCAAGATCCTATAATTAAATTGAATTTCTAATAATAAATTATAAATAGAAAATATAAATAAAACTATACTTAAAATTTATAATTTGTGCATGAAACATCATATGTTAAGTTAAAATTAATAGAAGAAAAATTCACATAGGGTATAAAAATTCAATAAATATTTATTAGTGAAATTAAAATTATAAACGGTAATACACGAACTTAAAACCCGGTGATTGAGAAGGAATGTTGCCGATAACCATAAAATTAACTAAACCATTTTAATTTTAATAGTTCATTAAAATATCCATGAATTAAATTTACATAATGGAAAATTCCATTCCATTCATATAGTGTTAATTCTATAACTAATTGTGAAGTTGAATTATATTCAATTTAATAAATTCTTTTTCACATAATTATTTTTTATACTAAAATTATATTTCATGTAACACCCCACCCTTACCTCATTGGATTGAGGAGGCAGTGAGGGTTACTTTTCCTTAGGAGATGTTCCTAAGGCCCCAATGGCTGGAAATAAAGGCCGAGTGTGTCGGGAAATGATTGGGGAACAATTTTCCCATGAGAAAAAACCAACCAACCAAACGCTCCACTATCAAAAAAAATAAATGACGCATGTTAACAAAACAACCAACTCATACATTACAAAAAAGGGAACAACACTATTCCACAATACAACCCACAAATCAATACAACCATCACAATATATGAGTACTATGTTGATGACTAAAAAAAAGAAGAAAAATAATCCAAGACACACTCCACAAATCCACACCAAGCTCCATGCTCCAAGAACCAGCACATATCCCAAGCATCACTATGAACCAGTAGCAATGAGATCTTTTACATTTACCTATATCCTGGAATATGACATCTGAAAAATCACCAAAGTGCCAATGAAGGGGGTGAGTAATCTTACTCTGTATGTTTTCCCCCAAATGACTTCCCTACACATGCAACTAGGATAAAACTACTATAACATTTATATAAAGTAGATTATATAAAATAATCACAAGTGAAACCAATACCACGATCCAAACATATTCTTACCATGCCACATCACTCAAACCAAGAACCCAAGGGAAATCCAAACAGTCACTCCATAAGCCATATCATCATTTAACATTAGCACAACAATTTCTATATTGAATAGAAATGAACAACAAGACAACAAAAACAGTGGCACTTCCACCCATCCAGTTCACCCCATTCTCAACTAGCAGCACATCCCGACCACTACCCATAATGGTGGTTCTTCTGACCACGATCCATCAACTTTTATAGTGAGACTTCTCACCAACTTTCACACAATATTTCAAAGTCATAAAAAAACATAACACACCAAGGCCACAACAATATGCAATTACCCATTTCCATCACATGTCAATCCACTTCAATAAATCACCCATTTATTGAAATCACTCATTTATCATTTTCCATGACAAATACATTATTCAAAAAAACAAACTATTCATTGAAAACCATTTTCATAAACCCTTTACTAAACCCAGGCCAAGAAAAAAAATTTGAAATCTACATTTTGAAATTTAACAACAAGAGAATTCAACCGTAAAAACATTTTTTTCCAAAAAGAATCCACAAAACATCCCCAAGGGATTTCCAACCAATTTTTCACCTCAAAAATACAATTAATTACAAGAAAAAAAAATTAATTGTAACAAATATTCAATTACTAACAATGTGTAGTTGAGAGAGAAGCCACCTACCATTAGGGTTCCAGTGAAATTGTCCCACAAGAAACTATCCCCCAATCGGGGAAAACGCTTCATGAAAATCACTCTATATTTCTTTACCTATCATCGACAAGCCTTAAAATTAATACCCAAGGCAACCCCCAACACTATATCTACATGTAGTAGATGTAGATCTAGAAAACAGGGCGATAGAGAGGGAGATAATGATCTAGAGGAAACCACAATGAAACCAATTGGAGAGACTTACCCAGGATAAACCACCTTCAAAACACAAAAAAACACATTTGAATCACTTCCAAAACAAGTGGTAGAGAACATTTATCCAATTAGAACCCAAAATATCAAGTGAGTTTCGAGTGGGAGAATATTGGGAGTGAAATAGGTCAATCTTGAAGGAGCCCAAATTTAAAAACCCTTCCTTTATGTTGTTTCATGGTTACACTACATGGTTTGAAAAACCATGCCCTAACCTTGGGCACACCACTATCTCAAATGGAGGGGTCTGCATGGTTTCCTCGCATGTTTTGGAAACCCGTGCACAGGTCATGTGAGGCCTACTGCCTCTCCATGCACCGTTTCCTAGATAACCCGTATAGTTTCACCTAACCATGCTCAAACCGTGATACCTAAGAAATGCCTCCAAACATATTCAAAACCATTCCAAACACTCCCAACCTCATTTCAACTAATCTCGTGCACTTTAAACACATAAAAATCATAAAAAAGGCTACATACCTCAATCTTTGGGTGCTACATTCTCGCCACCATTAGACTTTACATCCTTTGAAAGTAGTGAACCCACCCTTTACTGAAAGAGCTCGGCCCATTATTCAAACATCTCTTTACCCCTCCCTAAAGCCTCCCCTTGGATATGGAAATGCTACCATAAAACTCGAAACAGACTGATGCTTTTACCCTACAAGACTCTCTCATTCATATCCACAACGTGCATTGTCATGATGTCCAACTAAGCATCCAGCTCTAGCTCAATATGATCCCCTTGAATAACATGGCCCAGATCTGCAAGATACTTTTTCAACTACGACACTTGAATCATATTGTGCACAACATTGAACCTAGGTGGAAAATCCAAATGATAATCCACCTGACCAACCAGCACAAGAATCTCAAAAGGTCCATCATACCTCAGAGATAACATTCCTTACTTCCCAAACTGACATTGTCCCATCCAATGAGAGATCCTTATGAAAACATGATCACTCACCTCGAATGACAATGGTCGGTGATGATGATCTTCATATTATTTCGGACGACTCTATGTCATCTCCATTCTTTTCTTGATTAACTCAATCTTCTCTATAGTATCCTAGACAAGGCTCGGTCCAACCATCGGGGACTCAACCATTTCAACCCAGCATAGTGGAGAACGACACGGACGCCCCTACAACAATTCAAACAGTGCCATATGTATAGATTACTGAAAATAGTTATTGTATGAGAACGAAACCAATGAAAAGTGCTCCTCCCACGAGCCAACAAAATTGGTGACACATGCCCGAAACATATCCTCCAAAGTTTGTATCGTCCTCTTGGATTGACCATCCGTTTGTGGGTGATATGTCGTGATCATAGTCAATTGTGTCCCAAGGAATTGCTGCAAGGATTATCAAAAATGAAATGTGGACCTCATATCTCAATATGATACAATAAAAACTAGAACATCATTCCTCTTTACCATCTTTGGGATATAGATTTTGGACTGATCTTTCACCGTATGATATTCACGAATTAGAATGAAATGGGCCGACTTTGTTAGCCGATACACTATCACCCAAATGGCATCGTGCTTTCTGAATGTTCTTGGGTGACATTTGGAAAAATACATTTCTATTTTCTACCACTTCTGAATAGGGATTGGTAAATACTGTAACATTTCTATTGGCCTCTGATGCTCTTCCTCGACTAGCTGGAAAGTCAAGCATATCAAAAAAACTCATCCACTCTTCTTTTTCATACAAGCCCACCATAACTGCGCTTTCAACACTTTATACATTTTTTGAATTCCAGGATGAACATCCCACCTAGAATGATAACACGCACTGAGAAGATCCTCCTGATAAGAAAATGGTTCAACTATCTGATTTCGAGAACACAAAACCGAATCTCTATTCAGTTGCCAACCCTCAATGGTCTCCCCACAATTGAGTCTCTACCTCATGGTCACACACTCATGATCAGATATTTGTGCCTCTGTAACCAGGCCAACCAAGTCAGGAATCAACAAAACTGAAAAGAAGACCGCTCTATCACCCTGGTCCTCACATTCCAACCACATGTCAGCTATAACTGACATCAACTTCGACTGTTCTAATGCATGTTTCACCACCTGAGCATATGATTTTCTACATTATGCATCTACCACTAAATTTCCTTTACTCGGTGTGTACATCAAGTCAAAATCAAACATCTAGAGATATTTCATCTATCTTCTATGCCTCAAGTTGAAATTCCATTGTTATAAAATCTGCTTCAAGCTCTTATGATCTGTATAAACGTGAATTTCTCACAGAAGAGATGATGAAACCACACTTTCGAAGCATGGACCACTGATGCCATTTCCAAATCATGAGTTGGGTATTTATTTTCATGAATGCTCAACTACCGTGAACCATATGAAACCACATGATTTTATTTCATGAGAACGCACCCCAACCCTGATCCCTATGCATCACAATACACCAGGTACCCTTTTACTCATTCTAGAAAAACCAATATTGGTGTTGACGTAAGGGGACACTTTATCTCTTAGAAACTCTACTGACACTATTCATTTAAATAAAATGGAACATTCTTTCTTGTCAAAGCAATCTTCGGTGAATCCAAACGTGAAAATCATGAATAAAATGCCGATAATACCCATCTAGAATGAGGAATCTACGTACCTCAAACACATTCTTTGGTGGTTGCACAAGATAACAACCTCAATATTTTTTAGATCTACTAAAACACACCTTTTAGAAATCACATGGCCAAGAAAATGGTCTTTCTGTATCCAAAAGTCACACTTTGAAAATTTGGAATGCAACAGACGATCCCTCAAGATCCCCATCAGTGTCACAAAGTGCTGCTCATTCTTTACTCTAATCTTTGAATACAACAGAATATAATTTACAAACAACACCACAAGTGAATCTAGATATCTCAGAAATATTTGGTTCATCAATTCCATGAACACCGCTGGCTTATTCGTTAGATCAACTGGCATAAACTCATATTCATAATGGTCATATCAACTTTTATAAGCCATTTTACGAATATCGTCCTTCCTCACCCTCAATTGATGATATCCCGACCTCATGTCGATCTTGGAGAACCACTGGTCTCCCCTCAACTAGTCAAAAAAATCCTCAATTCATGGAGGTGGACATTTTTTCTTTTTTATAACTTGGTTAAGCTTATGATAATCAACACAAAGACTCAAAGTTCCATCCACCTTTTTCACAAACAACATTGGTGCTGCCCAGGGAGACGTGTTAGGTAAGATAAACCCTATGTTTTGCAACTCTTGCAACTAGACATTAAATTCCCACAATTCAGTAAGATTCATTCGGAAAGACCGAAGTGTGATAGGAATTTTCCCTGGAATGATATCAATCATAAACTCCACTTCTCTTACGGGAGGTAACCTAAACAATTCTTTCGGAAAATAATCCATGAACCGATCCACCACTACCGGAAGAACACTTTTCTCAACACCTTATAACGATTCCAATGAAAACACCACCAACTGATACGATAATGTGCCCACTGTTGGTTCCAAAAAACCCATTGCACCCTGCCTTTCATGCCTCTCTCCTCTAAAGAGATTTCTAACGCCATTGTGTGTTGTAGAAGCCACTATTAAGGCATTACAATCGATGTGGGACATAAATTCCACCAACCAATCCATTCCTTGGATTACATCATATCCATATCTCAAGAACTGAAAAATTCCACATTATCTCGTGCTTGCCCAAAATGATACAGCAAGCCCTACGTAAGAAACATTGACAGACTCTTCGACCCAGAGGAGTTTGATGTTTCAAAATTGTAGGCATCATTTCTACCCTTAAACCCATCCACTCAACCACACATGTAACAATAAAAGAGTGTGAATCACATGTGTCAAACAACACTTGCATCAATGTAGAATTTAAAAAGACTGTTACATCACACTGTAGACAGTCCCAACTTATCATCCACCACAACCTGCTCAGCTCTGAACAATGACATGGTTGCCTCACTCCGCTCTTTATTTCCCTGCTGAGGAGTTGTGGTGTTCTGAGAATCACCAGGACTGACTTTTCTCTACTGATGAGTGGTATGATGTTTCCCTCATCAAGTCAAAGTATACGATGTCTGTGATCCCCAAAGAGTGTCATGTGCACATGACCTCATAGCATTCCTACTATAGTTCTGAAGATTCCCCATCTGCTTTAAATTGTTCCATGATCTATGTTGTGTCGTATAGTCCCAATTTATGTATGACGTAGAGCCACACTGAAAACATCTTGGTTATCTCTGGGGCTTGAGAGGAGGATTTACTGATCCCATTATTGGATTATGTGCCATACTCCTGCCATGTGTATACGTGTCCCTCCTTTGCTTGAACCCAATGTTAGAGTTCCCATTATTCCCCATGGGTACCACCATGCTTCCTCCTCCTGGAGCTCCCAACAGATCCTGCTCAGCCACCAATTCTTGATTCAGCATCTCTGTGTAATCACTGATACACAACACTAACTTTTTAAACAGATATCTTACATTTACCCCTCTATGAAGATCCTTGACTTCAACGACATGCTACCCACCACCTCAGGTGCAAACCACACAAAGCCCCTAAACATATCTGCATACTCCGTCATAGAAATATTCCCTTGATTTAGAATGATGAAATCAGTAGTGCTCTGAATTCTGAATGTATGTGGGTAGAATTTTTTATTAAACAATTCCTCAAATCCTTCCCACGTCACACACTAGTCCGCCCCTACTTTGACTACCAACTCCCACCATTGAAGAGAAATATCCTTTAGATTATATGTTGCTAAATTTACTTTAAACATCACCGGCGTCCCCTAGAATTTGAAAATTCTGTTCATTTTGGACAGCCACACCTCAGTCCATTCCTTGTCTGAATCACCCCTAATGACGGGTGAATCCTACATTTGAAACTCAACCACATAATCAACATGATTTGTCTCTTCGGCTCTATTCACACTTCCCCCAAAATGGAATTTTTGGACTATGCTTGGGACTAACTTCTGGTTCACCTGGGGCTCATGTGCAACCATGTTCTCAACGGCCATGTCTGGTTGGTCTTTAGGACCCCTACCCGGTGCCATTTCTATAATGCCCCAGCCTTAATCCTTACTTAATATTGAGTTATTACAATATTACACATTAAGGATCTTTTCAGGTTTAGAGTTTTAGAGAATTAGATCATAAAACTTGCATTACATTCCACATTTAAACAAAGTGGTTACATAAAAGATAGTATTCATTTTCCCATCAACGGAAAAATATATAAAATAAAACATGGATTCTTTCTTTACACTTCCTTAAAACTATCATCATATAATGTACCAATCCCTTGACCTGTGAAAACATTTAAAAAACTTGGGATGAGCATAAAATGCTCAGTAAGGGTTACAAAAAGTATGGAAAGGAAACATGAGTACATATATACATAAGAATGAAATCATACTTTACCCATAAAGAATAAGCACTTTAACATACCTCATAAAATCATGAATAAATCATAGAAATCATAAGACATAAATGTAACTTGAGGCATTCATAAAATTCTTACGTAGGGAGTAACCCTCTTGGTTACGTTTGGAATACACATCATAGTATATTCCTTAAATCTCTTTGGAGAAACCATAACGTTTAACCCCTTCGCGTTACCCAATGCATTGGAGAGCTATATCGGGCTCACCCGCCCATAGTTTATCACGGAACCACTCATCTTCATAAAAAATGCCCAAGACCCGTAACATAATCATAGAACATAACTTAAGCATAATGGAAATATAACATTCCCATATTGAAATTACAATATAACACTTTAAGATATTGAAATAATAAATCCATTCTAAAAACCATTTTCGAAACCATTTAAAACATTTAATAAAGAGATCTTTGAATCAAAGTGTCCCATACCACTTTGAAGGTTTTAACATTTTAAACCATTAATATCCATATAAATAAATCCTTAAAAACATTTTGAAAACATGGATATTAATGAGAAATATTTATAAGAATAAATCATTAAAACATTTAAAACCATATTTTAGTTAAAGGGTTTTTAACAAAATGAGAGGCACTTGAATACAATAATTGAGGAATAACATTTAATCAGTACTTTATAATATCATGAGAATAAAGTACTTCATGATATAACATTCCAAAGGACAGTATATACACCATATAAGAGTGAATTGGTGCACAACAACAATAAAGTTTCAATAGAAATGTAAACTGAGATGAAATCCCCTGAAAAGAAGGTATCCTTAAATGAAGGATAAATAAATCTCATAATTATGTGTGAAAAATATAAATACACCCAATATAAGAGTATATTAAGTGTAAAACAATCAAAGGTCATTCACACATATTCAAAGGATGACATATTCAATAACTACATGCTGAACCCAAAGAAATCGCAATTGGGTTAAGAAGTTCCCTTGACAGCCTAATGACGTCACATCAAATTTTAGAAAAAGAGTTGATGAGAGGGATAAAGGGTATCTCATCACTTGGACATAAAACCTACGGCATTAAGGATATTTAATAACATATCCCCACATAATAAGATGATAATTAAAAGACATAACAAAATAAGTCTTTTAAAAAGTGGAGGGTGAAAGGTTCCCTTACCGATTTGGGTAACTTTCGAAACGTACACCCCAATAAAGAAGGAATATACAACGTTGATATAAATACTCATAATCGAAGGTATATTACAGAAAGAGTAGAATAATGGAGAGTACATAAACCACTCAAAATGAAATATTGGAAAATGTAGCATGAATCTCACGGGAATAAAAGTGAGATGAAAAATCCCTTACGAAAACTCGATAGCCTAACGGTGCCACTTAAAACATTCAAAAATGGATTGATGAGATCAAATAGTGTGTCTCACCATATTAACATAAAATGTACAGCAAGATGAATATAAAAAAACATCTCCCAATATAACAAATAGGAACTTAAAAAAAGATACACAAAGGAGAGTACTTAAAAAGAAAGAGAGAGGTTGGATCTCTTACGAAAATTCGGCAGCCAAAAGGCGCCAATCAAATCTTCCAAAATGGATTGATGAGGAAAAATAGGGTCTCTAATCATATTAAAATAAAACATACAGTAAGATTAATATAAAATAACATATGAATCATAAGAAATATGAGCTTAGAAGGAATAACATAAAAGAGTGCACTTTAAAAGAAAGAGAGGGGTCAGATCCCTTACCTCGTGTCCGACATGACTCGATCGTCTATTAATCTCCTGAATAATAAATTTGGGTCAATTTATAACTACTTAATGACATCCTTTAAATATTATTATTCCGTTCATATCACATATTATAATGTTATAATAATTGGTTAATAAAGTTAGTGCATATCAGACGTTTTTGCCGATGTTCAGTACATGAGTAAAAATTGAACTTGTTGGAAAATAATATTCCATGTAGTTATAGGTACATCATCTCCAGAATAGTATTTATGTTTTAAATATCATATATATCCAGTATATATTCATTTTATACTATTCCATATCATTTGGAGATAAAAAATTACAAGCACCATTCATGGAGATGGTAGGTCGTACGTAGGCATGAACGCTACTTTCATTTTTTGTCATAATAATGGAATTAAAAAAATGAGAGATATATATATTATAATTACAGAATGATATCAATCATTTAGATGTAATATACTACATATATATCCATTATATATATGTACTTATAATAGTTCATAACATTCGGAGATAAGAAATGAAATGTACTGTTTATGGAGACTATAAGTCGTACGTACGCATGAACGTTACATTCATTTCTTTTTTTTATTTAATGGAATAAAATAATAATGAAATAATGTTATATTATAATTCCAGTAGGATAACATATGTAATACCATTAATTTCATCCTTTATACGTTCCACATAAGGCATTAATGAATCAAATCACTTTGAGGGGGTGGTAGTCTGCACTTCCTAAAATGAAAATATCGTGTTTACCCATAATGGAAACCATAAAGGTATGCCATAAATTAAAAATACAGAAGTTTAATAAAAAAATAAACACATTATATATCATACATAAATATAGTGACATCTTAATTTCCACCATAGAATGTGTTAAAAGAATATTGAACAATCATCGTTTCGTGAGGCAGTAATTCGCCATCCACAGAAACAGTATGTTCTTTAACCATTAGACGAAGTTGTGTGTAAGTGTAGCTCTAATACTTCACATAAAAACATCCTAGTATATTTAATATACTGGTTTTGTTACAAAAACAAATAATAAAAAAATTTAGGGGGTTGTAGAAGCAAAATAAAACAAAAGAACACAAGGAGAGACATTACCTTTAAATCGGGTAACTTCCTTTGATTTGAGCTCAAAAGCCTTCTTGGAAAGGATTATTCCCAAAGTGAGGCTTCAATGATGAAGAGATGGATGTGGAGAGATGAAATGGGCAGGGTTATTCCGAGCCAAAGTCTTGAGAGGTGTGTGTATGGTGGTAGAGGTGGGGGCCTTTTATAAGAGGAGAGGAGGGGCACTCTTGGAAAGTTACTAAATGTTACTTTATTTTCAAATGAGTTTCGGATTTTGAAGGTCCCACATTGATATATTTCTAGGATAAAGTGGTAAGGGTTAGAAATCCACCCATCCAATATCATTGTGACAAGTGTAAGTTATATTTTTATCATTATCTTTTCATTTTATTTAAATCCCTTATTATTTAGGTAATTGTTGCATCATCAAGATGTCATAAATAATTTAATTTATATAATGTCTAAAAATTATAGAAAAAATATCATGATGTAGGGAATATTTTTAGATTTCTAATGAATAAATATAGTCAAAAATATGACTTGTATAACCCCATTTAAAAATTTTCTTAGTAAAACATCTCATGTTTGTGACATTTTAATTTTAACTTTAAATAAAAAGGTATTTATGTCATTTTCCAAAACAAGTGGCTCCATGGTGTCCCCAAGTTGACCCTTGGATTTTCTTGGTCGGACATGACACATTCAATGAGGGTAGGACATGTTTCAAGTTCATTTCATATTATTAAAACATTATTTTTACCTTAAACTACACTAATTACCTCTAATCGCGATTAAAAACTTAAAAGTTACTATTCACCAAAAAATATTTTAACCCCATTGAACCACATTTTACTTCTTAATGACAACCATGTATGTCAGATTTTTGAAATTCAACACACAAAAGTGTTAAAATTTCATTTAAAGGGAAAATCAGTTTTTATTAATACCACTTAGTGGTTTCACTATTCATCAAAAATTGATGTTTTTCAGAAAAATACAAAAAATTCCCCCAGAGCTATATTTGTTATTCCGAACTAAAAAATGGTTTCTATTATAAAAAATTAAAAATATATACATTGGATTAATTGATTTAATAATTAATTCCCGCTGTCAAAGAAAATAGCGTGTTTTTAAGAAACAATATCTATTAAAAGATTGACACTAGTTTAAGTCCAATTTCAAAGTGAAATTAATTCAAACGACCACTATTGGATTAAATGGTAAAAATATATTCTAATTAAACTTTAAATCAAATTCAAAAGATAATCTAATCATATAAATAAATTAGATAAAAAAGTGGTTTTCAATTAAAATACAACATTTTTCACTATTCATTAAAAAAATGAACTTTATCGGAAAAATACCAAAAATTTACACAAAGTATATTTTGATGTCCCGATTCCAAAGAAGATTTTTATTTTGTCAAATATAACACATATAATTTTCCAAAAGTGGATTTAAAAGAGGTTCTCCATAAAAAGGTGGTTAATCGACCTTTTAATGAATATTATAATGTTTACGCTTAAAATTGGATTCATTCGCTTTTTTATTCCTCTATCATTTATTGTAAACAGTAAAAATATTTGACAAACATATATAATAATTTTGTAGTTAGTTCTGTTCATTCCTGTCATTACAATGGCTAAGCGTTAACTACCATTTAAAGTAGTATTATTTTATTATTAGAGTGCAACGTAAGATTCCCAAAAACTCGTTGTTGCGTATTGGGTACGCCATCGCGCATAGCGTCCCCTTTAAAGTAATATTAATATTTTATTCAAAAAAATGGATAAATGTGAAAATTTCATATTCTTTATTTACCTGGGTTGTTACATCCTTCCCCCTTTTGGGAATTGCATCGTCTTAATTTTAAAATTGGGCTTGGAATCTTCATTGAAAATTACATATCCGAACAATAGTCAGTAAAACAATCACCTTAAAATAAAGAAAGAGAAGTACAAAGGTCACCTGAGTTAACCAATACTAGGATTCCATGTATGAAAATATGGATATGGAGGAGAAAACAAACGGTCATTTTCTGATGGAGAGTGATAGTAAACATGTCTAGGAGAAAGTTAACAATAAGAAAATCACAAACTTTTGATGGGTTTAACGGTATTCGTTTCCCCAGTAGGAAAAGTTAACAGAAAACATTTTTGTTTTAAGTTACTCTTAATTGAGGAATTTATTTTTGAGCTTAACTAAATCTTAATGAAACATACTTACTTGTCAAGTAGACTTTCAACTTTTACTATATTCCTTAATCAAACTCATATTTTCTCCAAAAGACGAGTATTTATGAAGAGTTTTTCGCATTAAGAGTACTATAATCAACTTCTTGAGAATGAAATAATCCACAAAAAAGAACTATATATTTCCCATGTCTTTAGACAAAATCCAAAACCAATATTTTTAGTATGAGGTTAGAGAATCCACAAAAGTATAATCCTTTATAAAAATAAAATCTATTCTTAATCACCAAAATTTGTCCAAAAAAACCCAAAGTTCAACAAAGAACATTTGATAAACAATTGTCCATAAAATTATTCAAAGTAAACCAAACAAATATTGAAACACAAATATTTGAAGGATTTAATCACATAGTCTTCCAAGGTACAAATTAACTTTTATCTCCAAATAACATCAGTTGCTCTTAGATTATCATATTGAAAAGTAATTAACCTAATCACATATCTTCCAAGATAGGTTTATCATTTCTATAGATAACCCAAAATAAAATTCCTCTTGATTCCTAAAATCATCTAACTAAAAATAATTAGTCAAACTAAATAGGGACTTCATGTAGTCCAGTGGTAGGCGATAAATACCACTCGCACTTTGGTTGTGGGTTCGATTCCTGCAGCTTTGTCCGACGCGACGAGTTTTCACACGGTCTGTGTGTTGTCCTTTTTACGAACTATATAATTCAAAAACATTCCCCAAAATGAGATAAAATCTTCAAAACTAATCATAACATATTTTAACCTAAAGTTTATCGCATGCCTTTCATTTTCCATCATAACATATAATAACCCATAATTACCTCAAAAGTAAGGATCATATAAACCCTAATGGTTATCTTCATAATTATTACCTGAACTTCCGCATCAATTGGTTATCTCATACATGATGCAATACAGAACATACCAAGGTTCAAGTGGTTGATCCTGACGCCTTGATAGTTGGTTTAGAACAACCATGAGTTTCCTCATTGAATCCCCCATTTCATCCAGTCTCTTAATCAGAGAACCACCATAGTTTCCTTCAAACCTATTGTCACATTGGTGCCTGCTAGATCCATCCATTCACTAAAAACAGAAATGTTAGTGTGATTATATCAACAAAACCATCATGTACTAATGAGGAAGATATACTTACTCATTCACTTTATCTAAAACTATGACTCTTTCTGAAATCCTAACCATTATGGTAATGTCACTAATGCTTAAAGAATACCCTAACCTCTAAAGTTATCTAAACCAACCTCTGATACCAACTATAAGGCCCCAGCCTTAAACCTTAATTAATCTTGAGTTATAACAAGATTATACGTTGAGGAGCTTTTCAGGTTTATAGTTTTAGAAAATTAGATCATAAAACATGCATTACTTTCCACATTTAAACAAAGGGGTTACATAAAATATAGTATTCATTTTCCCATCAACGGAAACATATTTAAAATAAAACATGGATTCTTTTTAACACTTCCTTGACACTATCATCATATCATGTACCAATCCCTTGACCTGTGAAAACATTTCAAAAACTTGGGATGAGCATAAAAAGCTCAGTATGGGTTATAAAAATATTTTAAAGGAAACATGAGTACATATATACATAATAATGAAATCATACTTTACCCATATAGCATAACAACTTTAACATACCTCATAAAATCATGAATAAATCATAGAAATCATAAGACATAAAGGTAACTTGAGGAATTCATAACATTCTTACATAGGGAGTAACCCTCTTGGTTACGTTTGGAATACTCATCACGGTATATTACCTAAATCTCTTCGGAGAAACCTTAACGTTTAACCCCTTCACGTTACCCAATGCATTGGAGAGCTATATCGCGCTCACCCACACTTAGTTTATCACAAAACCACCCGTCTTCATAAAAATTCCCATGAACCATAACATAATCATAGCACATAACTTAAGCATAAAGGAAATATAACATTCCCATATTTCAATAACAATATAACAGTTTAAGATATTGAAATAATAAATCCATTCTAAAAACCATTTTCGAAACCATTTAAAACATTTAATAAATAGACCTTTGAATCAAAGTGTCTCATACCACTTTGAAGGTTTAAAAATTTTACACCATTAAAATCTATATAAATAAATCCTTAAAACCATTTTGAAATCATGGATATTAATGAGGAATATTTATAAGAATAAATCATTAAAACATTTAAAACCATATTTTCGTTAAAGGGTTTTTAACAAAATGAGAGACACTTGAATACAATAATTTAGGAATAACATTTAATCAGAACTTTATAATATCATGAGAATAAAGGAATTCATGATATAATATTCCAATGGATAGTATACACACTATATAAGAGTGAATTGGTGCATAACAACAATGAATCCCCAATAGAAATGTAAATGAGATGAAATCCCCTATAAAGAAGGTATTCTTAAATTAAGGATAAATCAATCTCATAATTACGTGTGACAAATATAAATACACCCAATATAAAAGGATATTAAGTGTAAAACAATCAAAGTTAATTCACACATATTAAAAGGATGACATATTCAATAACTACATGTTGAACCCAAAGAAATCAAAATTGGGTTAAGAAGTTCCCTTGACTGCCTAACAGCGTCACATCAAATTTTAGAAAAAACGTTTATGAGAGAGAAAAAGGGTATCTCGTCACTTGGACATAAAATTTACGGCAATAAGGATATATAATAACATATCCCTACATAATAAGATGAAAATTAAAATACATAACAAAAGAAGTCTTTTAAAAAGAGGAGGGTGAAAGGTTCCCTTACCGATTTGGGTAACTTTCGAAACGTACACCCCATGAAAGAAGGACTGTACAACATTGATTTAAAAACACATAAACAAAATTATGTTAAACAAAGAGTAGAATAATGGAGAGTACATACACCACTCAAAAGGAAATATTGGCAAATGTAGCATGAATCTCACGAGAATAAAAGTGAGATGAAAAAGCCCTTACGAAAACTCGGCAGCCTAACGGCACCACATAAAACATTCAAAAATGGATTTATGAGATCAAATAGGGTCTATCACCATGTTAAAATAAAATTTACGGCAATATTAGTATGAAAAAACATCTCCCCACATAACAAATATGATCATAAAATAAGTGACATAAAGGATAGTACTTAAAAAGAAAGAGAGAGGTTGGATCTCTTACGAAAATTCGGCAGCCTAACGGTGCCAATCAAAACATCCAAAATGGATTGATGAGAGAAAATAATGTCTCTCATCATATTAACATAAAAATTACAGTACGATTAATATAAAATAACATCCCAATCATAATTAATATGAGCTTAAAAGGAATGACAAAAAAGAGTGTACTTTAATGGAAAGAGAGGGGTCGGATCCCTTACCTCGTGTCTGACATGACTCGATCATCTTTTAATATCCTAAATAATACAATTTGTTCAATTTATAATTTTTTAAGGACCTCCTTTAAATATTATTATTCAGTTCATATAACATATTATAATGTTATAATAATTTGTTAATAAAGTGAGTTCATATCAGACGTTTTTGTCGATGTTCAGTACATGAGTAAAAATTGAACTTGTTGGAAAAGAATTTTCCATGTAGTTATAGGTACATCATCTCCAGAATAGTATTTATGTTTTAAATACCATATATATCGAGTATATATTCATTTTATACTATTCCATAGAATTTTGAGATAAAAAAATTAAAATCACCGTTCATGGAGACTGTAGGTCGTACGTACGCATGAACGCTACTTTCATTTTTTGTCATATTAATGGAATTAAAAAATGAGAGATATATATATTATAATTTCAGAATAATATCCATCATTTAGATTTAATATATTACATATATATCCATTATATATATGTACTTATAATAGTTCCTAACATTCGGAGATAAGAAATGAAGTGTACCATTCATTGAGACGGTAAGCCGTACGTACGCATGAACACTACTTTCATTTCTTATTTTTTTGTATTTAATGGAACGAAATAATAATGATATTAAGGTATATTATAATTCCATTATGATAAAATATTTAATACCATTAATTCCATCCTTTATACATCCCACATATGGGATTAACGAATCAAATCACATTGAGGGGGCGGTAGTCCGCACTTCCTAAAATGAAGATATCGCATTTACCCATAATGGAAACCATAAAGGTATGCCATAAATGAATAAAATAGAAGCTTAAAAAAACATAAACATATTATATATCATATATAAATATAGTGACATCTTAATGGAAACCTTTGAAGGTGTTAAAAGAATATTGAACAGTCATCGTTTCGTGAGGCTGTAATTCACCATCCACAGAAACAGTATTTTCTTTAACCATTAGACGAAGGTGTGTTTAAGTGTAGCTCTAATACTTCACATAACGGCATCCTAGTATATTTAAGATACTTTTTTTGTTACAAAAGAAAATAATAAAAAGAGTTTAGGGTGTTGGAGAATCAAAATAAAACAAAATAACACAAGGGAAGACATTACCATTAAATCGGGTAACTTCCTTTGATTTGAGCTCAAAGGCATCCTTGGAAAGGATTATGCCCAAATTGAGGCTTCAATGATGAATATATGGATGTGGAGAGATGAAATGGTCATGTTTTGGCCGAGACAATGGCTTGAGATGTTTGTGTAAGGTGGTAGAGGTGGAGGCCTTTTATAAGAGGAGAGGAGGGGCACTCTTGGAAAGTTACAAAAAGTTCCTTTATTTTCAAATGAGTTTTGGATTTTAAAGGTCCCACATTGATGTATTTCGAGGATAAGGTGGTAAGGGTTCGAAATACACTTATCCAATAGGTTTGTGACAAGTGTAAGTTATATGTTTAACATTATCCTTTCATTTTATTTAAATCCCTTTTTAATGAGGTAATTGATGCATCATCAAGATGTCATAAATAATTTAATTTATTTAATGTCTAAAAATTATTAAAAAAATATAATGATGTAGGAAGTATTTTTATATTTCTAATGAATATTTATATTCAAAAATATGACTTGTATAACACCATTTATAAATGGTTTTAGTAAAACATCTGATGTTTGTGACATTTTAATTTTATCTTTAAATAAAAAGGAATTTATGTCATTTTCAAACCAAAGGGGCTCCATGTGGTCCCCAAGTTGACCCATGGATTTTAGTGGTCGTCCATGACACATCCAATGAGGGTAGGACATGTTTCAAGTTCATTTCATATTATTAAAACATTATTCTTATCTTAAACTACACTAATTACCTCTAATCGCGATTAAAAAATTAAAAGTTACTATTCACAAAAAAATATTTTAATCCCATTGAACCACATTTTACCGCTTTATGACAACCATGTTTGTGGGTTTTCTGAAATTCAAAACACAGAAGTGGTAAAATTTCATTTAAATGGAAAATCAGTTTTTATAAGTACCACTTAGTGGTTTCACTATTTATCAAAAATTGATGTTTTTCAGCAAAATACCAAAAATTCACCCTAATCTATATTTGTTATTCCGAACTAAAAAATGGTGTCTATTTTAAAAAATTCAAAACATATAAGTTGAATTAATTAATTTAATAATTAATTCCCACTGTCAAAGCAAATAGCGTGTTTTTAAGAAAATGTATCTATTAAAAGTTAGACACTAGTTTAAGTCCAATATCAAAGTGAAATTAATTCCAATGACCACTATTGGATTAAATAGTAAAAATATATTCTAATTAAACATTAAAACCAATTCAAAGGATAATATAATAATATAAATAAATTAGATTAAAAAGTTGTTTTGAATTAAAATACAACATTTTTCACTATTCATTAAAAATGATCTTTATCGAAAAAATACCAAAAAATTACAAAAACTAAATTTTGATGTCCTAATTCCAAAGAAAAATTTTATTATGTCAAATATAACACATAAAATGGTCAAAAAGTGGATTTAAAAGTGGTTCTCCATAAAAAGGCGGTTAATCGACCTTTTAAAGAATATTAGAATTTTTACACTTAAAATTGGTTTAATTCACATTTTTAATCCTCTAACATTTATTGTAAAGAGTAAAAATATTTGACAAACATATATAATAATTTTGTAGTTAGTTTTGTTCATTCCTTCCATTACAACGACTAGGCATTAACTACCATTTAAAGTAATATTATTTTATTATTAGAGTGCAATGTAAGATTCTCAAGAAACTCGTTGTTGCGTATTGGGTACGCCGTCGCGCATAGAGTCCCATTTAAAGTAATATTAATATTTTATTCAAAAAAATGGATAAATGTTAAAATTTCATAATCTTTATTTACCTGGGATGTTACAATTTCTATTAACAAAAAACAAGCAACCATGAGTATCACTTATGTTGACATCAAGAATTCCTATTTCAAATCCCATTACACAACACCATCACAATGAGTCTTTCCACATTTCCACATTTTCCATGTTTCACTATTTTTTAAAACCAATCCATTTTCAAAATAACAAATTTATTCACATTACAATTTCACACATCTGAAAAAAAAATTCAATTCATCCCATAAATCATTATTCCCAATGAAATATGCATCATAGAGGGAAGTCATTTCTACCATATATTCCATGCACATCTTATTGGATAGACCACCGAGAATGAGATTTCCAATGACTGAAAGTTTATCCAAAACAATTAGGTACCCAACTACTTGGTTACTTGATGATCAGAATAAAAGGGTTAGATAGGTTATTCTATTCTATAGATTCCATGTTCCTATATTCCTATGTCTTTCTACCATCCCAACTCAAGGAATATACCATAAAAAATGTCATCTCCAAATTTGAGAATCAACTCCAAAGGACAAAACAAGATGATACCACTTGTAGCACATCGCCACTACCTCATTGTCTTGAGGAGGCGGTGAGGGTTACTTGGCCTTAAATGATGTTCCAAAGGCACCAAAGGATGGAAATAATGCCAAGGGCTTTGAGAAATGATTGGGGAACAATTTTCCCTTGAGAAAAAACCAACCAAAAAAATGATCAACTATCAACAAACAACATGATTCATGTCTACAAAACAACCAACTCATACATTACCAAAGAGGGAGCTACACTATTCCACAATATATCCCACAACCCAATACAACCAACACAATATCAGAGTACTATGTGGAAGACCAAACAAAAGATCCAAAATAATCCAAGACACACTCCATGGATCCACACCAAGGTCCTTGCTCCAAGCACCAACACATTTCCAAAGAATAACAATAAACCACTAGCAATGAGATATTTTAGCTTTACCTGTATCCCGAAATATGACATCTACAAAAGCTCCAAAGACCCAAAGCTAGGGGTCAGTACTATTACATAGTAGGTTTTCCCCAAATGACTTCCCTACACACACCACTAGGATAAAACAGTTAGCACATTTATATAAAGAAGTTTATATAAAATAATCACAAGTGAAACCAATACCATGACCCAAACATACTCTTACCAAGCCACCTCACTCAAACCAAGAACCCAAGGGAAAGCTAAAAAATCATTTCATAAGCCATATCACCATTTAAAATTAGCAAAAAAAATCAATCTTGAAATGCAATGTACAATAAGACAAGAAAAATGGTGGGACATACTCCCATCTTGATCACCCCATTCTCAAATAGCGGTACTTCCCGACCACTACCCATAATGGTGATTCTTCCGACCACTATCCAGTACCTTTTATAGTGAGACTTATCACCCACTTTATCACAACATTTCAATGGAATAACCAAACATAACACACAGAGGCCACAACAATATACAATTACCCATTTCCATCACATTTCAATCCACTTTAATAAATCACCCATTTATTGAAGTCCCTCATTTATCATTTTCCATACCAAATCCCCGATTCAATAAAACAACCTCTTTAGTAAATCCCATTTTCATAAATCATTTCCTTAACCAAATCCAGGAAAAAAATTTAAAATCAACATTTTAATATTTAACAACAAGGCCATTGAACCGAAAAACCCCTTTTTCGAAAAAGAATCCACAAATCATCCCCAAATGGATTTTCAACCAATACTACACCTCAAAATCAAAATTAATTTCAAAAAAATAAATTAATTGTATCCGATAATCATGTTCTAACAATTTGGAGTTGATAGAGAATCCACCAACCATTAGGGTTCCAGCAAAATCAGCCCACAAGCAATCACACCCCAATCCGGGAAAACGCTTCATGAAAACCAATCTAGATCTCTTTCTTTATCATCCACAAGCCTTAAAATCGAACCCCAAGTAAACTCCAACACTAGATCTACATGAAACAGATGTAGATCTAGAGGAAACCACAATGAAACCAAGACGAGAGACTTACCCAGGAGAAACCACTTTCAAAACACCAAGAAACCCCTTTGAATTGCTTCCAAAATGAGTGGGAGAGCACCTTCAACCTCTTAGAACCCAAAATATCAAGTGAGGCTCGTGTGGGAAAATATTGGAGTGAAATATGTCAAGACTGAAGGAGCCCAAATTTAAAAACCCTTCCTTTAAGTGGTCACACGGTTAGTCTACTCAGTTTGAAAAATTGTGCGCTAACTGTGTGCACGCCACTGTCTCGAGAGGAGGAGTCTTCACGGTTTCCTCACATGGTATGGAAACCCCTGAATAGGAATTGCGAAGCCTATTTCCTCCCCCTATAGGGTTTCCTGGAGAACCCACATGGTTCCCCCAAACTGTGCTCAAATCGTGCTCCCTAAGAAAAGCCTCCAAACTTATTCAAAACCATTGAAAACTCTCTCAACCAATTCTAAACTCATCCCATCTACATTAAACATATAAAAACATAAAAAAATGAAACATACATCAATCCGGGGGTGCAACATTTCCCATCTAAAATTTGACTCCACAACATTTTTTCCCATTTTCTCTCTCATGAAAACATTTTAGGTCATATAGATTATTGTAAAATGTTACTATTTTGTTGGTAAATAATGGTAAATTGAGATGAATTTTTAGAACATGTTGTTATGGTCTATAACCAACCATGATTATTATGGCTTCTTGGTATTAGTCTATATCCCATAGAATATTGGACGTGGGCCTCGAGTGGCACTGTTGGGTAACTAATATCCTCAGCAGGTTAGGAAATATCATAAATGATATGGGATTTGAATTGAAATTTCCCTTTCTCGGAAATTTATTTTAGGTCTTTTAAATGAGGAAAAATAATAGTTCAGTATATTATAGTAAAATTTAATTTCTGAAATAAATAAATTTACATGATGTATGTCTTAAAAAATATCATTTTTTGAAGAGTTATTTATTTATTTATTATTAATTTTATCTGCACTTGATTTTGTCAAAATATATGTGATAAATAACTATATGGTGGGTCCATTCCATTAAAAAATATATTACTTATAATAAAATTAAAATAACATGAGCCAAACATAGTTTTTATAGTATTAAAATGAATAGTAATATTTTTTATAAATATAAAATTCTATTTCTGAGCCACATCAGTTGTTTCTATTTAATAAAGATTACCATTATATAATATATTCATAGGGATATAACATCATTATTCACTATTAAATATGATTTTAGTGTATTATATAAATGTTTATTTTATTTTTCTTGTTAGAAAGGATTCTTATGACTATGTAGATGTTTTACGTTAAATAAACTACTGTAATTCGATTAAGATATCATCTAAATCATTTGAAATAATTATACCATAGCAAATATACCTATGATAAATGATGAATACTCTTTCCATAATGAGGGTAATCATATAATCATTAATAATTTTTTTCTCTTATATGTTAAACATACAAGTTTGAAAGTGTTCAATTTATTAATCATAATCTTAGACTACAGGGTTTGAATAGTTTCATAATTTCTCAAATTCTATTTTTCGGATTTAATTGATCCTTATGACACATATGATGAATCGGTGTGAATTTATTGTTTATTAGATACCCTGACAGAGAAATAACACCATAGTATAATAACTTAATAAAAACAAGATTAATAATTCACAATAATTATAAAAAGTAGTTATTAAAATTCGTTAACCTATAAAAAAATCAATTTAACTAATGTTAGTTTATTTTTTATCCATTACTCATTCTTATCATAATTTCAAATCATAGCCAAATCAATTATTGATTTCATTGATATTATTATTTCAACAAGGTAACCCATTGAAATTTTATGATAATTAATTAAAATCAGGGATTATGTATTCCATCAAAATTGGGTACTCCAATTATAAAAATTCCATCCACCATTCATCATATAAAATTAAAGGAATTTATAATGAAGAACTCATTATCGAATGTAATAACTAATTATGAAATTATGATTATATTATATTTTATCATACATAAATGTGTTACTAATTATGAATAATACTCACAAAATATATTAGTTTTCTAAACTGTTTTCATTCCAATTTTCGAAATATAACACCCTAATTCAGAAAAATATCTATATTTTACTATCATATTATATATGGATACCAAGACCAACACATGAAAAACATTTTTGTATACATAGATATACATATATTTTATGAATAAAGTTATTAAAATAAAAATTAAATCAATAATCATAAATATTAAGGGTAATTTGGAACCAAGACATAATATATTACTATTATCGATCATTATTTATATTAAGTATATGTTGAATATAACCTAGAATATATATCATGTAAATCCTTTTAAATATATTAGTTATTAATATAATATATAAAATAATAATAATTAACTAAATAAAATGATTAGAAAGGATTAAAATAATAAATTTATCACATCAAGGAAGAAAACAATGAAATCCTGGAATATTTTTAATTAATGATAAACTGAAAATATAAATAGAATCTAAATATATAAGAAATTATTACAAACCAATATAACATTAAAATTCAGTAAAAAACCAAAAAATATACAGCTACCAACCCATGGGTTAATATAAAAAACCATCTAATATAATTACTACTCAATAATTAAATGATATCATTATGAGTCTGATGGCTAGAAACATACCAATAAAATGATATTAAAATTGATTGGATGGAAAGTATAATAATTAATACCGTCACACCATATTGAAACTAATGGAAAGGATTATATATAATAAAAATATATCTATATATATCTTGTATGTAGGTTAATATAGAACACAACAATATCACTACCCATTTAATGGTAATGATACTGATTAATTACAAGATATTATAACACCTCTAATATGAAGGCTACCAGCTAATATAATGATATCAAAATCATCCCATAAACTTACTATCCATATAGAATGAACATAAACCAAAGTTTTAAACATCTACATATATCATCCTACCCAAGTAAAAATATAAGGACTCAGCCTTAAACATTTACAAAATATTGAATTAAACGAATAATTCACATTGAGGATCTTTTCAAGTCTAGAGTTTTAGAGAATTGGGACATAACTAATACATCTCAAAATATTACAAGCTAGACACTTCTAAACAGTTTCCATTTTTTTAGAAAATATAAACTCTTGAATAAAAGAGTCATGTCTAGTTCCATGTTTAAGATAGCATGACTTCCTTGATCCCATTCGTGACCCTATTCATCTTTATGTCATGTGAAAACATTTCAAAACTTGGGATGAGCATAAAAGGCTCAGTAAGGGTTATAAAATAGAGAATGAAAATAGTTTTTCATAAATACAAAAAAACATGAACTTTTCTACTTACCTCATGAAATCATAAGATTTATGAAAGACGCATATAAATCATAAATCATAAAGGTAACATGTGGCATCCATATCATACTTACATTGTAGTTATCACAGATACATAGGGAGTTACATTGGAATACCCATCACAGCATATTCCCTAAAATCTCATTGGAGAAACATTAACGTTTACCTCTGTCACGTCACCCAATGAATTATAGAGCTATCTCGGTCTCAAAAGCCTTAGGTTTATCACGGAACCACCCATATATATAAATAATTCCCAAGAACCATGACATGATCATAACACATAACATAATCATAAAGTAGGATAACATTTCCAAATTGCAATAATAAAATAACATTTCAAGATATTGAAATAATAAATCAATTTTAAATATCATTTTCAATACCAAAATACAAAAAAAGATTATATGGTATTTTTCCCTCTTAAACACATTCCGGATTATTAAGGAATCCAATGATAAAATAATACTCACGGTGGCGGAGAGGTCATTGTCACCGCTTAAGTAAAAAAAGAAACATTCCTTTTTTTCGTTTTGTAAAACGCTTCGTATAAAAATATTACCTTTGAATAAAATGAAAATTAAATGGGGTTTATACACCGTATAAAATAAAGTAGTGTATAAAACAAAAACTGCCGTAATGAAAGGATATTTAGATGAAGTCCCTTACCTCGTGTCCGACTTTACTCGATCGTTCTTTAATTTCCTTTAATTTGGGTAACTCTCCTTGGTTTGATCCAAAGGACTTCTTGAAGTTCCTTCTACATAAGGTAAGCCTTCTAGGAAGAGAGGATTGATGTAGGGATCTTAATTGGTTGGATTTTGGATGATCCAAATGGCTTGAGAGGTGTGAGTAATTGTTAAGAATTGGACTCCTTTTATAAGGGAGAGGAGGGGCTCTTTAGGAAAGTCTGAAAATATTATTTTATTATGTAATGATATTTGGTTTCTAATGGACCAAAAATCTTTATAGTCAAAGATATTATGACTCGTATTCGAAATAAAATCATCCAATCATAATTGGACATAGTTTGGATAATATTTTAATCATTATAATCTTATTTTTTAGATCATTTATTAATGAGGTAAATATTGCATCATTATTGTGTCAGAAATAATTAAATTTATTTTATATCTAAAAATTATAAAACAAATACCATGATATTGGAAATCATTTTATCTTTCCAATGAATATTTATAGTTGAAAAGATAATTTATAAAACACCATATAAAAATTAACTATTAAAATATTTTTGTAAATTTCAATTTTTTCTTTACATTAAATTAATTAATCTATATTGTCATTATCATTCATAATTGGATATGTGTGGTACCAAAATCGACCCATGGATGCCCATTGTCATTAACTACTAATCCAATAAGTTTTGGACATGTTTTATGGTAATTTTGATTTATTATAATATTCTTTTAAATTTGAACTACATTATTTACCTTTAACCGCGGTAAATAAAAGTCAAACATTACAATTCACCAAAAATTATTTTTATCTTAATGAGCCAAATTTTACTTCTTGATAACAACCATGTATGTCGAATTTTTGAAATTCATTTCAAAGAAGTGGTAAAATTTCATTTAAATGAAAAGGTCGGTTTTTTTAACTGCCACTAAGTGGTTTCACTATTCATCAAAAATTGAAGTTTTTAAGAAAAATACCAAAATTTCAGCCTAAGATATATTTGATATTCCAAATTCAAAAATGATCATTATTTTTCCAAATTCAAAACATATCAGTTTAATTAATTAATTTTAAAATAAATTCTCGTTTTTAAAACAAATAGCGTGTTTTTATGATACAATAACTATCAAAAGATTGACACTTGTTTATATCCAATTTCAAAATAAAATTAATTCCAATGACCCACGTTGGATTAAATGGTAAAAATATATTCTAATTAAAATTTAAAAACAAATTAATAAGATAATATAACCATATAAATAAATTAGATTAAAACACAGTTTTGAATTAAAATACAATATATTCACTATTCATAAAAAAATGAAATTTATCAGAAAAATTACAAAAAGTTACACAGATTAAATTTTGACTTCCACAATATAAATAAGTATTTTATTTGGTCGTACAGAATGTATTAAAGTAAACAAAAATATATTTAAGGACGGTTCGCCATTAAAAGGCGATTAATCGGCCTTTTAATGTAAATTTTGCTTAAAATCAAGTTCATTCACATTTTAAGCCTCTAAAATTTATTGGATAAATGTAAATAAATTTAACAAACATGAATAATCATATTATAGTTTGTTTTTTTCATTCCCTCCAATAAAACGACTATGAGTTAACTACCATTTAAAATAATAATTTTCTATTATTCGTGTGCATTGTAAGATTTCAAAGAAACTCGTTGTTGTGTATCGGGTACGCTATCGAACATAGTAACCCATTTAAATTAAAATTAATATTTAATTCAAAAATATTAATAAATATGAAAATATCTTAATCTTTATTTAGCTAGGATGTTACATCCTTCCCCCCTTTTTGAAATTGTGTCCTCACAATTTTTATTCACTTATCAAAATTACTGGGGGTATTTATCCCTCGTAGCATTTTCAGTTTCCCACATTGCATCTTCAACTATATGTTTCCCACAAAAACATTACCTGGTGAATTACCTTATTCCACAACACTTTCTCTCTATGGTCAATAATTTGGACTGGTTGTTGTTAATAAGAGTGATTCTCTTCCAACTGAACTACCACTGGGCTCAAAACATGAGATGGATCTTGTATATACTTTCTCAACATTGAAACATGAAAAACATTGTGTACCTGGGATAAACTTGAAGGTAAAGACACTCTATATGAAACTGATCCAACTTTCTCCAAAATATCATATGTTCCAATGAACCTCATATTCATCTTTCCCTTCTTACCAAAACACATCACACTTTTCCATGAAATAACATTTAGAAAGACATGATTACCAACCTCAAAAGAAGTATCCTTCCTCCGATTATGGGATTAACTTTTCTGTCTGCTCTGTGCTGTTCTCATGTGCTTCTGAATCAATTGACCTTTCTCTGCTATCTCTTCTACCAATTCTGGTCCCATCAGCTTCCTATTATTTACATCCTCCCTAAAAGATGGAGTTCGGAAACACTTTCAATATAATTCCTCAAATGGACCCTTTTGTATACTAGAATGAAAACTATTATTATATGAAAATTCAACCAATTAAAGATGTTGGTCCAAACATCCCTGATAATCCATTGATAAAGTACATAGAATATCCCCCAATGTCTAAATTGTTCGTTCTGATTGCCCATTTGATTGAGAGTGAAACGCTGTACTAAAATTTAATTCATTACCCAACCACTTCTGATGGCCTTTCCAAAAGTTAGAAGTAATCCTGGGATCACGATCAGATATAATGGAGAGGGGAACTCCATGCAACCTAACTACCTCTTTAACGTACGACCACAAAATTTTATATAGAGACAATATATCTCGAATAGGATGGAAATGAGCATATTTTGTCAATCGATCAACTACAACCCATATTGCATTATTACCTTGAGATGTCTTTGGTAATCCCATAATGAAGTCCATGGATATATTTTCCTATTCCACTCTAGCACCATTAAAGGTTGAAGCATCCCTTTGAGTAACTGCTGCTCTTCATTAACCTGCTGACAAGTCAAACTCATCAAAGTAAAATCATCAATATCTCTTTTTATTCCATCCCACTAGTAATGCTCAAGGAGATCTTTGTACATCATAGTTCTGCCAGGATGATCTGAAAACAGAGAACTATGAGCTTCAGATAAAAACTCATTCTTCAACTGTGAATCACAAGGTACACATAATATCTTCCCAAACCTCAATACACAATCATTATCAAGATTAAAATCAGGCAACTTAACCTTATGAACCAACATTTCCTTTTTCTGCAACTCATTGTCTTTATTCTGTGCTTTCATTATTCTATCTGATTGAGATGATCTCACTGATACCTGATACAAAATAAAATAAGATCGTGCACCAACAACTTCGATGACAAATTTCATTAAATCAAAACCCAAAGGACCTCGTTCCAAACTTATCATGTCTAATGAAGCATTAATTTTTTGACTCGAAGCATCATCCACATTATTTTCTTTTCCTGGATGGTAATGGATCCTGTAATCATAATCCTTGATTAATTCCAGCCATATCCTCTATCTCATGTTCAATTCTTTCAGAGTGAATATATACTTTAAACTTTTGTGGACAGTGTATATTTTATATTTTACACCATACAAATTATGCCTCTAAATTTTTAAAGAAAAAAAACAACAGAAGCTAATTCCAAATCATGTGTAGGGTAATCTAACTCATGAGGTTTCAACTGAATTGATGCATAAGCAATTACCTGATCATTATGAATTAGGACACAACCGAGTCCTTTCAATAAAGCATCACTATAGATAACAAACTCACCATTTCTAGATGGATGTGCCAAAACTGGATCATTCACCAATCATCTTTTCAATTCATGAAAACAATCATCACATTCTTTGGTCCAGATGAACTTAACACCTTTTCAAGTTAACTTAGTCATTGGACTATATAACCATGAAAACTTTTCAACAAACCTCCGGTAATAACATGAAAAACCAAGAAAACTAAAAATAATAGTTATATTTTTGGGTCATGTCAATTCTTAAACAACTTTGGTTTTACCAGGATAAACAGTTATTCTAATTTTTGAAACAATGTGACCAAGGAATGAAATTTTTGGTAACTAAAACTCACACTTTCTGAATTCCCAAATAGTTTCTTTTCTTTATGGTTAGAAAGAAGACCCTTAAATGACTTTCATGTTTCTCCTTAATTTTTCAATAAACCAAAATATCATCAATTAACACGACCACAAACTTATCCAAGAACTCATGGAAAATTTTATTCATAGGATCCATGAATATAGTAGGTGCATTGGTTAATCCAAAAGGCATAACTACAAATTCATAATGGAAATATCTAGTATGAAACACAGTCTTTGGAATGTCTGCTTCCTTTTCATTCAACTGATGGTACCCTGACCTCAAATCAATCTTCAAAAAAAACTGAGCTCCCTGGAGATGATAAAAAAAATCATTGATATGAGGAAAAGGATATCTATTCTCAACAGTGGTGTTATTAAATGGTGTATAATCAATCGAATGTCTCATTGAACCATCATTATTTTTAAAAAACAAAAATGGATCACCCCATGGTGATGTTCTTGGTCTAATGAAACCTTTATCTAATAACTCCTTCAGTTTCTTCTTTAACTCTAAAATTTCAATTTCAGCCATTCGATAAGGGGGTTTTGAAATTGGATTAGCATCAAGATCTAAGTCAAAAGTAAATTGAACTTCTCGATCAGGTATAATACCAGGAAACTCATCAAGAAAAACATCAACTTACTCATTTACCACTAGAACATCATTAATGTGAATAGTACTTCTGTTTTCAATAATATGTGCAAGGTAACATTTGTTTCCATTTTTTACTAGTTTCTCAGCTTCCAGATATGTTATCAAAATCAAGGGTTCATTTTTGTATACAAACTGAAAATATTTCTAAAAATAAACCTCTTTAAATCTGTAGTCAATCTTATCATGATAAATAGAAATCCAATCCATGCCAAAAATAACATAAAACACTACTAAAGGCAAAACAATATGGTTTTCAGGTAGATTCTTTCTGCACATAAGGAAATGAATGTTCTTAAGTTTTCTTTTTTTTTCACTACATTTCCTCCAGGTGTTTTTACCATAAGTTTGGTATTCATATCTTGATATGGAATTCCTAATTTACTTGAAAACCTCTCAGAAATGAACGAGTGTGTAGACCCTGATTCAAAAAACACATTAGAATAATCTTAACAAACAAACAGTATACCTGATTCAACATAATTTGATGGCCGAACATCTGGAGAAGTATTTGAAAAGGATTTCACCACCCCTTTCTGCTTATAGTTTGGTTGATTTCTTTCGGTTGAGTATTTTGTTGGACACTCATTTTCATAATGACCAATTTCATTTCACTTAAAACATTTTACTGACTCTAAATCAGATTTTTTCTTACCATCACCCTGATATTTTCTAGTGCAATTACACGCCTTATTTCCCATTTTACCAAAATGGTGTCACTTACCCGAATTTAAAAGTCATTCCCCAGCATGATTTCACCATAATTTTCACAAACTGTAAACTTAAGTTTCTTACCATAAGACTTTCTTGAAGTGTTCTTCCCTTTCTCCTACCACCTCGACCTCTTATTCTGTTGTTTGTCAAAGAATAAATGATCATCAGCAAACTCCATATCCTCATTCTCCGAACAACGAAGACGTTTCTCAAAAAATTTGAAATCACAAGAAGCTAAATCCATTAGATACATTGGATTTAATCCTGAGTAAAAACAGTTGATTTTACTATCATGATCTCATATGAAATTTGGAGCACACCTTGCCAGTTGAGTGAATTTTTCCTCAAAAGAAGCAACTGAGTCATCCTCCTACCTCAATTCCAGGATCTTTTTTTCCATCCTAAGATGAACCACTGTAGGAAAATATTTCTCAAGAAACATACCTTTGAATTCATTCCAATAAAGAGCATCAATATCCTAACTATCCCTGATATTTTTCACAATGGACAACCACTGATTAGCTTCACCTTCAAAATGGTAAATAGTGAGACTAAACTTTTGTTGTTCTGAACAACCCATGACATCAATAATATTATCCAGTGCTTTATTCCACCCATCAGCAAGAACATGGTTAGATGGTCCTCTGAATGATGGGGGATGTTGCCTCATGAAATGCTCCTCTACTATCATGTTCATATGTGGTTGATATGGATGATCTCGTGCATGGATACCACCACCATTTATATCCTGAGTCAACTGTGCCATCACTGCGACAAACAGTTCAGTTTCAATTCCGACCATCTCAGGTTGCTGATTTGGAAGTTTGTCTTCCACATGATGTCATCCCAACATAGCTACCATGTTTCCTCTACGGAAAACCATTCTAAAAATAGAAATATCTTAGGCGAAGCAACATGGTAATCAGTAAATGCTATATGATTTCATTATTAACATAAATTACTTTATTTATATTAATTTAACAATACCCTAACTCCAAAAGCTGTCTAAACCAACTTCTGATACAAACTATAAGGACCCAGCCATTTACATTTACATAATATTGAATTAAACGAATAATTTACATTGAGTATCTTTTAAGGTTTAGAGTTTTAGAGAATTAGGACATAACTATTACATCTCAAACTATTATAAGCTAGAACTTCTATAGAGTTTCCATTTTTTTAGAAAATATAATCTTTTAAAAAAAGGGTCATGTATAGTTTAATGTTTTAGATATCATGACATCTCCTTGATCCCATCCTTGACCTTATTCAACTTTAAGTCTTGTGAAAACATTTCAAAACTTGGGATGAGTAGAAAAGGCTCTGTAAGGGTTTTAAAAAAATGAATGAAAATATTTGTTCATAAATACATACAAAACATGAACTCTTTTACACACATCATTAAATCCTATTATTTTTGAAACAAACATAGAAATAATAAATCATAAAGGTAACTTGTTGCATCCATATCATACTTACATTATAGCTATCATAGCTACATTGGGAGTTACTTTGGAATACCCATCACAGTATATTCCCTAAAATCTCTTAGGAGAAACATTCACATTTACCTCCGTCATGTTACCCAATGCATTGGAGAGCTATCTCGGGCTCTCCTGCCCTAGGTTTATTATGGAAAAACTTGTATACGTAAATAATTCCCAAGAACCATAACATGATCATAACACATAATATAAGCATAAAAGAAAAAATAACATTTCCACTTCATAATAATAAAATATCATTTCATGATATTGAAATAATAAATCCATTCTCAAAATCATTTTCAATAAAAAAATTTGTAAAAAGATTATGTGGTATTTATTTTTCCTTTTAGAAACATTCCAGCTAGTTATGGAAGCCAGAGATCAAATAATACTCATGGCGGTAGAATGGTCATTGTCACTGCTTACGTAAAAAAAGAAACATTCCTTTTTGTCGTTTAGTAAAACACTTCATATAAAAATATTCACATTCAAAAAAATGAAAATTCAATGGGGTTTATACACCGTATAATATAATGTCATGTATAAAACTAAAAATGCCTCAATGAAAGGTTATTGAGACGAAGTCTCTTACCCTGTGTCTGACTTGACTCGATCGTTCTTTAATCTCCATTAATTTGGGTGACTCCCTTTGGTTTGAATGAAAGGACTTATTGAAGTGCCTTCTGCCTAAGGTGATGCTTCTAGGTGGAAGAGAGGGATGTAGGGAGCTTAATTGGGTAGATTTTGGATGAGCGAAATGGCTTGAGTGGTGTCAGTAATTGGTTAGAAGTGGACTCCTTTTATAAGGGAGAGGAGGGGCTCTTTAGGAATGTGTAAAAATATTATTTTATTATATAATGATATTTTCTTTTGGATGGTCCAAAAATCATTATAGTAGAATATACGATGACTCATATTTGAAATAAAATCATCCAATTAGAATTGGACATGTTTTGGATAATATTTTAATCATTATAATCTTATTTATTTAAACCATTTATTAATGAGGTAAATACAGCATCATTAATGTGTCATAAAATAATTTATTTTATTTTATGTTTAACAATTAAAAAAAATACCATGATATAGGAAATAACTTTAGCTTTATAATGAATATTTATTGTCAAAAATAAAATTTATATAACACTATATAAAAATTAATTACTAAAATATATTTGTTAATTTCAATTTTGTCTTTACATTAAATTAATTAATCTAAAGTGTCATTATCTTTTATATGTGGATCAATGGGGTCCCAATATATAACCAAGGATTCCAATTGTTGGCCACTACTCATACAATAATGTTTGCACATGTGTTATGGTAATTTTTAATTATTATAATATTATTTTAACCTTGAAATACCTTATTTATCTTTAACCGTGGTAAATAAAAGTCATAATTTACTATTCAAAAACAATTATTTTCATCCTAATGAACCAAATTTAACTTCATGATAACAACCATGTATGTCAGATTTTTTAAATTCAAATCAAATAAGTGGTAAAATTTCATTTAAATGAAAATGTCAGTTTTGTTAACTACCACTAAGTGATTTCACAATTCATCAAAAATTGAAGTTTTTCAGAAACAATAACAAAAATTCAGCATAAGCTATATTTGACATTCCAAATTCAAAAATGATGTTTATTTTTCCAAATTAAAAACATAAATGTGTCATTAATTACTTTTAAAATTAATTCCCTTTATTAAAATAAATAGCATGTTTTTAAGAAACAATAACTATCAAAATATTGACACTTGTTTATGTCCAATTTCAATGTGAAATTAATTCCAAAGACCAAAATTGGATTAAATGGTAAAAATATAGTCTAATTACACTTTAAAACCAATTAAAAAGATAATCTAACCATATAAATAAATTAGATTAAAAAACGGTTTTGAATTAAAATACAATATTTTAACTATTCATTAAAAAATGAGCTTTATCTGAAAATTTCAAAAAAATTACACAAATTAAATTTTGATGTCCCAATTATAAAGAAGGATTTTATTTGGTAATATATATTGAATTAAAGTAACCAAAACTATATATTATGAGGGTTCCCCATTAAAAGGTGATAAATCGGCTTTTTAATGTATATTATGCTTGAAATTAGATTCATTCACTTTTTAAGCCTCTAACATTTATTGGATAAATGTAAATACATTTAACAAACATAGGTAATTATATTATAGTTAGTTTTATTCATTCCTTCCAATACAATGACTATGAGTAAACTACCATTTAAAATAATAATATTATATTATTATTGTGCATCGTAAGATTTCAAATAAACTCGTTGTTCCGTATCGGGTATGTTATCGAACATAGAAACCCTTTTAATGTAAAATTAGTATTTAATTCACAATGATTAATAAATATGAAAATATATTTTTCTTCATTTACCTGGGATGATACAAAAAACATATACATACTAATTTATAAAACATTAAAATTCAGTCATTTTAGAGTGAAACAACATAAGACATTAATATATATTATACATGAATAACATTATAACATGGGTAAGAAATATGAAATTAAAAAATTTATATCCCTCATTAAATTTTTATAATATTTATAATAAAAGTTATCATTTTATAGGGAATTGATGTTCATGATATTCATGATTATGGTATCTGTTAATGTTGAACTCTACACTTATATTTCAGAAGTAGCATATGTGTGGATTTTTTAATCCTTATTTGAAATATAAGAAAAACAAATGGGAATACAAGGACATGGTTATATATGGGATATATTATAGAATTCAAAATAAATTTCCTCATTTCATGGAATTCTTTATAGACTATGGGACCCGCTATATACCTATAAATACCCATTGGAAAAACACGACAACAATAGTCATTCATAGAGAGATAACAAGATTCCGATGATAATTTTTTTTATTATGATTAATGTACATGAAAATTTTAGGTTATAAAAAATAATTATAATAATATGATAAAAATTGATTGATAGTAGTAGTAATATATCGTGTCATTAAAAGTGATTTTCTCTCTATGGAGTTACATATATATAATAACATGGATAATAAAGATTTGTTTATTAGAAATTTTCTTCTTATTATCCACTTTTTTAATGTAAGTAACGTGGTGAAATGACAAATATAACATTGATAATAAGTCAAAATTATGAAATTATAATATATATAAGTGCATTAAAGACATGGGGAAGTATTTTTTAAATGGTTAATAATAGAATAATAACAAAATTAAATAAATTTTTAATGAATTGAATTTTAAAATTTAATATGGTAATGATTTAACAAATAGTATATGTTGAGAGATTAAATGGTTTATCATTAATAAATGAAATAATATTTTAAAATTCATCAAATTGATTCTAATATACTACTGAATGATGTATTCTATAATATTAAATCTATTTTTTGAAGAAATTCAATCAAAATAATAACAATTTTAAATGAAGTGTGAAGAAAATAACAACCCTTACATTGATGAAAAACTATTCTAGTAAAAATATGAATAATGGGTGTGGATGATTTATATCCCATATAAAATACATAAAATAGATAATAATTTAAATTTAATTTATGTATATCATCATTTAATGGTAATGTGGAAAATATAATGAAAAAAATGAGTTAGTATTGGGAATAGATTGGAAAATAATCTAAATGCTTACCATATATGAACAAGTTAGTTCAAAATAGAGTGAATACTCATCAATTTTGAAGAATAATATTTTTAAAATTCTCGATTACAAAATTATAATGTCAAAATCAAGGTTTTTTAATAACCAAATTTGAATAATGGATTGGTAATCATTGTTTTCTTAATATGATACACAAGTAATAAATTATTTAATATATTATAATTCCCATACATTAATTATCCCACCAATAATAAAGTTTCTTAAAATCATCCTTAATGGTCCACAAAAATTTTTAGTTCAATTATAAAGTCTTCATTGCAGTATTAAATGAATTTATTTCACTATTATAAATGAATAGTTACATATTTAATACATGTTACTAAATTCCACTATATTAATATAATATTATTTAATATTTAAAAAAATATTAAAAAATATTATCACTTTCTAAATTTTGAAACATTATTTTAAAATAATGATACTACATTAAAACATTAATATTCCCATAATATGGAAATTTCCATTACAGAAACATACTTTAGAATACAGTTTTCATAAAATGAACATTGTTTAAAATTATAACAATTTAATTTCAATAAACACAATATTTTAATAATTAATACATTATAAAAATATGATATCCCTTTTATGATTCAGATTCTAAAAATAGGTGAAATTTATTTCAAATTTAAAATAAAAATTTCTTTATAAAATAGTATTTTAGTGAAAAATATATTCCATAAGATTTAATATAAATGTTTCTGAGTATCATAATGTCTATAAAAGCATATTGTTAGTTTATTCAATGAACAATAATATAATGATATGGGGGACACATATAAAATTATTTTACAATAAAATTTTTACTTGATTTTATATTTTGCAATATGTTTCACAAGCAATGTTACAAAAATTAAATTTTATTAAAATAACCTAAAAAAGATATGTTGGTATCAAGTTTCAATTATTTTACTATTAAATCATATAAAATACATTTCAATGAATTATAATATATTGAATAAATTAACAATAATATTTTATATAATAAAAGAAAAATATATATATATAAGAAAAATATCAAAAATAAAAATGGATTGGTTAACATTAATTTTATATAACCGTTTCTTGAATTATTATTTTTTGGATTAATATATATTTTAAATTAAATTATGACTCCAATATTAATAATAATATGTTATTTGTAAAGTTTAAAATATTACAAATGAATATTTATTTATTAAATATTTTTTTGAAACACAAATGAATATGTAAAATAATTGTTAACAAAAATCATTATTTTATGATGAAGGATATTTTCATACAATTATTATAATTTCATATATTAATGTTTAAGTAAATAATAATTTATAATAATTTATATCTATATAATATTATTTCGCATAAACAAATTTAATCATCATTTAAATTTACTATATATCCACAATTCATGTAACAAACATAAAATCCATAGATCATATATTTTATTTTTTTTAATGATATGTTTGTGTTTTATATACATTACATTTCATAATATTTTTTTCTTATATAGAATTATTTATAAATTTACTATTTATTTATTGTTCTATATTCTTGGATATATAATTTATCATGTTATAATATATTATGTACCTCTCAAATTCATCAAAAATATCAATTACCAAATCAATAATATCATACAAATCAAATTTATTATAATATACAGATTTTTTAATGGAGGAAAAATGAGAAATTACAAATATAATAATTAGGATGGTATTTTTACCATATTATTAGTGTACCATTCAGATTCATTATAAAATGAGATGGAAATGAAACATATATTTTACATGACCATGGAGGAGTTACATTTCATTAGTGGAGTTTCCTATTTCAATATTTATTATAAAAAATTTTGATTATAAACATTGAGACCACATGTATTGTTCTATATTAATTCACTATATACTATTTTTAGGTTGTAGGATCCACTATTTTTTTCATGTCATGTTTTTATTAAGTAAAATTATATGATAATGATTTGGACTCTATTACTGACAAGCCATATTAGGCAGTGATCATACACAAACCGCCGACCTCATCCACCAAATTATCATGTTTGAGGATCAAAGTTATTGAGATCGTCTTAACGAATGTGAAATAGTAAGGTTCAGAGGTAGGGGACCATAATGGAAAGAATTTGAGGATGTTTGAGGTTTTTCATAGGATTTATATATATTTCAAACTAATTAAAATATCAATAGATATAATTTTTTATGATGTTCTCATAATATCTAATCTTATTATATAACATCTCGATCATGTTCGTATCATGATGTCAATTGGAAGCTGATGTCGTGGTTGGGAAATAACATGTTCTTATATTGTATTGGAACAATAATATATTTCAAAGGAAGTCTTTACCTATTATGTTCATGTTTGGACAACAAGGTTGTATAATTGAGGACACCATGGAGATAGGGGTGAATGTTTATGTTTATAGACCATTGTAATTTTGTGGTGATTCCCAATGATTCATCTCAAGGAGGTGAGAACATATATTTTGATATATTAGACCCCAAAATATATCATGTTATAGTTTTCATTATGAAATTTTATTTTTGTTATTTTTTAGTATTTACCTACTACAGATATCATTAGAGGTTCGGTGTAGAAAATTAATGATTTTGGATCAGCAAAGTTAATATTAAACGTGTTATTTTTTTGAATTTGATGAATTTTAGTTATATATTAGTTACAAAATATAACCTGTAGAGGGCATACAAACCCAATAGGGGCCCATAGAAAAGTAAATTGTTGGTTATTGGGTAACCTATTGTAGGGGACTAGATACCATGTAGCCCCTGATATTTTTTTGGAAAATTAATTAAAAAATTTAATGAATAATATTCTACTAAACACATTTTCCCCTCATTTGGATAGATGTAACCACAAACATAACCCCCCTCTTTCATGGTTTTCAACTCATAGATGAATGGATTCTATCTTATATGATCTTTAATCAATGTTTCATTTACATTTTAGGATCACTTTATGTAACTTAACAAATACTAATATATCAAATATCGGTTATCATATTAGTACATAAAATATGAAAATAATTCCATACATTTCGGGTTTAGGTGAAATTATATGTATTTTTGTTTATGTTATTTAGTCCAGTGATCTATGATAGTTATAGTCCTTAAAAAATTACTCTTGGTGTCCCTAGGATTTGCCACCAATTTTTACGATCTTCATGTGTATTATGATTTATTGGTCTTGAAATCAATATTCCAATATCATAATTTTAAAATTATTTTAAATAATTTAATTATAATTACTAGAATTGTATTAAAAAGAACATTGAGGGGTCAACCAAATGATGTTTTCTGATTCCATGGTAAACATTTAATATATGATTAATAAAAATTATTTTAGATCACATATATAGAATACTAGTGTTATGTATTTTAATATTTGATTGTCATAATTTACAATGATATGTTCCATTAAGTGTCCCATGATGATATGAACATTTTTTATTAGATCCTTTAGAATGTGATGCACCATTTACGGAAATTTATAGATAACATTTAACCACTATAATTGTACAAACATATGGATGTTTTGTGGTTATTATGATATTTATTTTTAATAATTTGAGTTATTGTTCCTCAGATGTGACATATAAAAAGGGGTTAGTTGTATGCGAATTTTTTAAATATTATTCATTTAAGGATATTGGGTAATATTGTAATTTATTTGATTTTGAATTATAAAAGGGTGATATACTAATTTATTTTTAAATTATAAACAACTGGAATATGATACTTATAATTGTATTTAATATGTAAGATATATATCATGAGCTCTCATATTTTTTTCTTTTAAATGTATATATAATTGATAATGGTTAAAGGGTGAGATATTATTCCATTTATTATGTTTTTTTTGGATTGAATAATTAATTCAATCTTCCATTTCCATTGGTTCCAATTCTTATGTAATACCCACATTTCCTATATATTAGTTATATACTAGATGGATAAAACATTAATATTTGTAATTGAGTATGTAGTTTATGTACATTAAAAAAAATATTGTCAATTGAATGTAATGATATATCCATTAATTATTATATTTGATTTTGTTATATAAATACATTCCTTTTATTATGGTAATCTATTTTGTAGTTAAATGAGATATAAATTATTTCTTATCACGGTATTTTGAGAAGGATTTTATAATCATTTTTTAAGAATTTTATATTATTTTATAATCATAGTGGTTATAATTTTTGATTTATTATTGCCAAAAAAATTATAGGTAGAATGAAAATTTATTGTATATTACTATCCTAATCTGTTGAGATACATGTGATATATTTAATTTGATATTAGAAATGAAGAATGATTTAATAGTGACTTGACATGAAATTTTGTTATCCAAGGATGTGATTACTATTTTTCAAAAAAGGTATATAATAATTAGATATTAATATTTCAAATGAATTTATATAATCTACTCTTTTTTATAACTCCTTTTATGAAATCCAACCATGTTATACTCACTGTCTACATGATAAAATTTATACTTTAGGAACCTTCATTTTTAATTTATGTATATGATGATCATTTTTAGGTTTTATATTATCTATTTTGAATATATATTTATATAGATTATTATATTGTTAGTGGTTGTTAAATATAAATCAGAGAATATTATCCCGAAGATTGGGCATGTAGGGGTCATACTGATACTAGTTGGATAATGGAGGAGAAATAGGTGTCTAAAAATTTAATTGGGTACCTTATAGATATATTACCTGTACCAAGTGTCATTGTAGTTAAATTTTATAGCCAAATGCAGATATTATCCTCTCTCCATGATCCACATCCCCTTACCTCATTCTATCCTCACCCATCCATCCATGGTTGTTTGCATCCCATTGAAATTCCAAGGCACAAACAAGCCTGCAGTCTCATGAATTTAATGTGTTTATTGCTGGATTTGTTTTTTCGACCTATCATGGTATATACCATTGATGATACCTTATCTCACTATGTATTTTCATCCTAACTCAAATCACTAATTATATGGGTTTGTGGATATGGGGGTGATTTTGGGATTATCGATTGAATATAGTTATGAAAAATAATGAGTATCCACTCATAATAATAAATTTTCTATTGCATATCATGTTATGAAACAGGATTTTGGATGTATTGGTTTCCAAGAAAATAGGTCCATATGTTTACCTAAAAATTATTCTCCATTGGTACCAATGTAAATGTTGTCATAATTATTGTAGATGGCCACAAAGAGGGTATATATGGGTAATGTGGATTATGTTTAGTGGAATAATAACTTGTAGAATAGTATCTATCATACAAAAGGTTGGGATTCCATCCTACCAAAATCATGAATGGGCTTCAGATATGCCCATAATAGAATTCTCGATCCTCTCATGCTAGAAAATATTTCTGAGCATCAATGTGAATATAATGGGAATGATTTCTTCCCAAAAAACATGGATCAAATATATAAAATGAATAATAATAAGAACAAAAAATTTGCAAACATCATTGAATATAAAATAATTTCTGGACACTACAACTGAAAACCAAAATAGACAATGAATAAAAAACTGATACTGAACCACACCACATGATCTCCACATGACAGCTTGGTCACCACCAACCTCAAGCCGATCCTTCTCTAAATGTGATCAACCAAAACATAAACTTTCACCTAAAAAAGGGCTGGGTTCTACTGAGTGTGAATAATACAAGTAGGGTGTGAGAATATTATAGATTAGTAGGAAACCACTATAGAATATATATTACCTTTCCTAAGATAGTGTAGAAACACTAGTTTTCATTACATATATAAAAAATATGATTTTATCATTTCAAAATAAATAAACACAGATTACATTTTTGAAAATAGTATAGACCCCATTTCTATATTCAAAACATATTACCGTTTTAAAAAAACATAGAATAAATCATTTCGACTCCAAAAACCTATTTTCATTTCAAAATATCTCATACACAAATGGATTCAAAAATAGAACAAAACCCATGCCAAACTACCAAAATGAGGAACTACTGTTCATACCTAAATCAGTGGCATTGTAAGTGGGTAATGCCCCCAATAGTCACAAACAACAATAAAGACCCTAAAAATGCACCAGACTCCACATGGGTCACTACTCAGGGTGAGATCACGACACGACACTAGATCACAAAATTTTTCATTCCTCATCCAAAACAACTCAAAAACAAAAATAGATATGACTCCAAAAAAAGAATATAATAAGGAGAACGGGTTCACTATGTTGTTCTCGTGCCACCAACTCGAGTCCCAATAGTCGTATAATCCAATATATTTGATAACACAAAAAACTCATAACTGTGATATGAGACCATTTTTTTCAAAAATCGAAATGGGATTCCATCCAACTAGACACCTGACCATGTATGAGAAAAGGTTCGAAGGTAGTTCTCCATTCCCATGATCTTGAAACTAATGAAAGGCATCAATCTGAATATGATGCGAACGATTTATTTATCAAAAAAATCGGATGAAATAAATAACTTAAACAAGTAGAAGACCCATAATTGACAAAAGATAAATGAATATACAATCTAATATAGATATAAAAACTAAAAAATAGAAAATGAATACAAAAATATGACCAAAACACACTTAAATATCTATATGTGACTACTTGGTCACCACCGACCTAGAGACTGACATGCTTCAAAGGTGGTCAACAATACAAGAAACTGGCAAGTGAAAAATATCTTAGGACTTCAAACATTGAGTGATACATGTGGGGTGTGATCATATAAAATCATAGTAGGAAACCACAACAGAATATATACATTTCAATTCTAGAGATAGTCCACCAACACTATATTGGGATACATATATAAAAATAGTATTTTCTCATTTAAAAACAAATAAACACAACTTTCTCATTTTCAAAAAACTGCACACCAAATCTCTATTTTCAATAACTATTTCTATTTTAAAACCAAATCCCAACCCAAAATCCATACAAAGGAAAGTGAATATATGTTGATCCTAATAGATCTATACAAATAGGAATCCAAATGAAGTTCAATATAATCAATAAAATACATATTTTAAAATGAGAAATTTCCTAAAAATCCTTAGAGTGATCCCTGGACGTGCTGAGTACGAAATAAACATCCGACATATAGTGAAAATAAATAGTCAATACCAACTTCCTTATCTAATATAACTAATCCATTTCCACGTACTGCCAAGCCCTATTAAGGGAAGTGGGTATTATCCTATCTAATTGGGCTGATTAGAATCTGTCACTCGACCTACTAAAAAAATCCATGAAGACCCCTGGTAATTATATATGGTGGATGGAGGAGGCCTTCACATGAATTTCTCCCCTTACCTGCCACCACCACCCATGCATACCCCAAACACCAACACAACCCACGTGATAACCCACCTCAGGAGATCTGGCCTAGGGGTTCCAATCTTCTAACCAGACATTTACAAGTGCAAATCTGACCATCAAATTAAATTATCATTTAGCAAATTTCTCAAAAAATGCTAAGATTCCAACATGAAAATATTACTATAAAAACATGCTTCATTTTAAAAAAAATTATAATGTTCCAAACATAAATTTTTGTTGCAAAAACAATACCACTTCAAAAATATTATGAATACAGAAATATAAAAAAAATATGAAAAATGATATATCATTCAATTTAGAAACCAAAAATAATTTAAAATTAAAATTTGGCCTTACCTTAAAATATAATTTGAAACAACATTTAATTCATTTGAAGTACAAGGAGATCATTAGTAAAACATCATGAGTTTGAAGAAGGAATAAATGGGGAAGGATAAGTGTTTCGAAATCGAGGTTTTATATTGAAAATGTTTATCCTATACCATGATCATTTGAGTTCCCACACACATGTTCATACTATAACAAATGGATGTGCCCATATCTAATAGTTAACTACATGTTTCCCTGAAGTTACACATTTTTTTAATGAAATAAAACAATCTTTCCAAACAACACAAGAATCCATACATTAATTCCAAACCATAAAAGTCATCTCAATCTACACATAAGCCTCAAATCACAATAAATCGGTGTCATCTAAACATATGTAAGACAAAATCATGATAAGAATGCCTAATTTTATCTAAAAGGGATACTTGGTATTTTATCAAACACATTTGGTGAACATATACTTAGTCATATTTAAAGAATCTATTAAAAACTATTTTTACCATCTACTAATTAAAAAAACACCACAACTAACCATAAAAACACATCACAAGCAAGGAAAAAAATGTTCAAATAATTTGGAAAACCCCATGAAACAAATGGAATGCATTATCAGAAAGGAAACATATGGAAACACATAACTCAGCGATGTGTATATTTAATGTAACATCATAGGAAGGAAGAAAATATCTCAATAGACAATCCACAGACACTTGATCCAAAGAAAAACAATCCATCACATCAAACCTATCCACTAATGTTCAGTCAAGAAAAAAACTCCAAAAATAGAGGCCAACATATCAAATAATAAAGGAGATGGAAAGAATAAGATGATAAAATTGGGAAACCCCTAAATGAAAATTAATTGGAATCTTGGAGGAGAATAAATGGAGGGAGTAGAACCAAAGGGTGAGGTCATAGAAGTCCCCTTCAAGTAAAAAAATGACCAAGGGGGAATAAATATTTAAAGGGTTTAATAAAAGAGAGGAAAAACATGGAATATCAATGTTTTATGAAACTGGGTTGCCCAAATCATTTGGATACATAACATGGAGAACAAGGCCCCAACTGTGTTCCCTCTACTAGAGAGAAGGGTAACCATGATAATATGGAATCATTATTCCAAAACCAAGTGCCAACAATTCTTGATGCCTCTATCTAGTTAAAGAACCTAAAAATGATTATCACACCATTTCCCAAAATTTGTGCAACCCATGGACCTCACCACTGGCCACCCAATACATGACACACACATACCTGTTCTAAGATGCATAGTTTCCCTTAACAATGATCAATCCATGTTCCCCCTGATTATAAGGCCAAATCAAAAATTACTTAACCAAAAACCCAAAATATTATGTCGGGACACAACCCGAATAATGATAAGTATATACATATACATGAAAGGCTAGTAAAATATTTCAATGGTCCGGCTGTAACAATTTATAATGATATTTTTTATTTGTTGATTGGGAATAATGTTATAAATATAGGCCCCAATAAGGATTGGGTGGGATATAATCTTGGTATTCATGTATGGGTGAATATTACAATTAATTTTAATGGGTTTTTATTGTAAACCTTGATTCTATAGACGACCTTAAGGGTTTATGTTAAGAAGAGCCACAGGTTTTTCTATCTGTCTTTTTATGTCAATGATGTACTCTTGAGATTGATCATTATTTTTTTGGAATATCCAGAATGATTTATGTCTCTTTTAATAAATTTTCAATTTTGATGGATAAAATTAATCAAATAGCATAGGTTAGTGGATAGTAATAAGTAATAATGATTTAATATATACCATTTGAGTGAGAGGTGGCCTATGATTAAATTGTTTTTTCACATCATGAGTGAGAGAGTGTTGATTTATAATGTGTAATCCACAGTTTTCATTGGCTAAGACACCCCAATGTGAGAGTTTTAAAAAAAAATATTAACAGTTATAACCTCTTTTGACTGACCATTTTTTGTCAAGGACCCAATGTGTTACTCTATGTGGGGATCCTGGTGGGATTGTTCCATGACTTAAGATCAAACATTAATGTTCCATGTTATGTAAAAGGTATGATATAACTCTTAAATTTAATATATAGCCCTAAAATATGATCATTGTCTGTGGAAGCTATGTTATTATTAAATGACATCACATAAATGTATAAATTATTGTTTTTTATTGTATACAGTTTAATATATTTTCATCACATATGTTATGTATCATATAGTGTTTTCTTATTGGTTTAATTATTCACACCCTATACAGTGAAATGGACTCAAATATAAACATTGTTTTTAAGAATACATAAATGGGAAATGTCCAAATAGTCGTTGATGAGTTAATGGAGATTGTTGTGGATAATGGTGATGACAGTATTATATAGAAAATTGTTATTACATATTAATTTATATTCTTATTTCACATATCATATATACTAATAAAATTACACTGGGTATATTTTTTTATATTTACAAATAAAATGGTATTTTTTGACATCATAGAATACATATATAAGGTACTACAACTACAAAACATAAATGTTTTTAATAAATATTTATTTTTTGGATATAAAATACATTATGAATCGCTGATATCAAAAAAATAGTCCACATAATTTGATCCCTAGGATACACATACTATTTAAAAACCTATTGTATATAGATAGGCATATATATTGTATTGTTTAACATATTCTCAATCTTAAATACTTGGGGTGAGGGGTTAATAAATTTTTTCAAAGACAATACTCATTTTTATTGCTTCTTGTTATATTAGAGATAGTACGGTTAGAACTAAGGTAAGAATCTCTTCATGTATCAATCTCAATCCTATCTAGTTGATGGCTATGTTTCCAAAATATTAGGACATATTTTACTGATTATAAATTTATTATACCATATAATTATTATTTTGATATTGCAAAATTATCATTTTTTTTTATCCTTACTAGGGTGGCTAGATCATAACATTTTCGGCATCATGATTTTTAAAGTAGGATTACATTTCATTTAGATAATTGTGTGTAATTTTTAGAGAGTGAAATTAATAAAATGGTGATAACAATATATTTTATGTCTTACCAAATTAATGGTTGGCCATATATATTAATTTAACCCCAGTATATTCATTATTATTATTTATTAATATGACAAACATGTTCTATAAAATTTTAGTTGTTAAAAATTTGTTTAAAAGTTAATTAGGTAATGTTAGTTTCCTTTATATTGTACCCCTATAATTAATATAATGGTGTAGGTTTTCAATTCATTACAATATCGAATTATTATACATTTTTATGGTTTGATCTGTTAAAGGGGATTTCTATGTGTTTATAATGGATTTTTAAAGAAAATTACACATGTATATCAAAACATTTTTTCACATATGTATGAGTATGAGACTGTAATAGAGGTCCAATATGATATAGTTGTAAGTATATATGTATAATATAGGGATCAAAGCATCATATTATGGTTTCTATTGTAGTTTTGGAAATATATTTCATTATACATGTCTATTTTATATAGTTCCCAATCTTTTTGGAGGTATATATAACGATTCACATAACTTGATAACCATCATTAATGACTTATATAAATTTAAACCTCTAATAATATAGTGTATGTGCGGTTCTTGATACTAATTATACTGGATAAATATTATAGAGGGTTTCCTTCCAATGGTAGATATACAACAAAATAAATGATTTTGGATGCAATCCATTTTGAATCTGGGAATTTCTAGGTGATTTTTAGGAGTTTCATTTCATCCATTAAGATATTAAGGATTAATATTGGAATTCATTGAGAGCATCTTTATTATGATGTTTTTCTACATTTCAATTATGTCTTAATAATTTTACATGATTGATGATCTTATGTATTAGATATGGCCTTTAACTAACTATATTTTACATTTTATCATGATTCATTTTATCATTCATATTATCATGGTATACAAACTATAAAGACAATAGAATTTATATTGAACTTCAATTAGAAGTAAAAATTTTGGAAAAATATAATAATGCTTAAAAATTTTAAATGTATTAAAAGAATGTTATAGTTTGTTAGGTCTAGGTTGAGAAGACATCATTTGGACCCATTCTTTTCTTTTATAAGCTAATTTGTGTCCCTCTTAATGGATATGATGTTGACTCTTCTGAATGTTGTATATGTTGATCTAATGAGATTTAATAAGTTGGTGTGATGTGGTCAAATAATGTTAGTGGATAGTCACATGATCTAATAAGTGGAGTTTCCTTTAAATGGTATCAACATTGGTGAATATTCTAAATATAGAGTTTTTATCCACATTTCCTACAGAATTTCTAATTATGTGGTATGTTAGGATACATGAATTTACATAATTCAATGATAACCCAGTTGGGGATATGTATAGAATTATGTCAAAAAAACACTACATATGTTTTATTTTGATAACCTTAAACAGATATTATGACGTTATCTATACACTCAGACTGAGGAGTTGGTCAAGGAAATCAGTGGTATCCACTACTGCCAGGGCCATAATGGTTAGTTAGATAAATGATTTTGGTATTATTTTGTCATGAAAATATGTAAAATTCAGTAAAGATATATTCAAAAGCTTACCTTCTGGTTGATAGACCATATTGTTCTCTATTTATGATATAAAGATATATATATTACTTGAATCATTATTTTTTGACAAATGTTATTCTTAGTATTTTGTATATCATCTCATGTTTTATGGATTGTATTTTTATGATATATTCTTTTTCTGTACTTTTTATCTGGATAAAAAATTTATAATGATGTTAGAATATATTTCTTAGTTCCCAACATGTGTCGTACTTATTTTTGGATATGAAAATGTGTGATATTTCATCATTCATGAAATTGGGCAGCTCAATGTTATTTTCTATATCGATTTCCTTATGATCACATGACATCTAATATATTGTTATTGGGGACATGTGTCATCTTCATCCATAATGATATTGGATTATATTCTCATGGGTATATATTATATGGAATATTTTAGACATGGAACATACCTCAGTTATATTTTATCCATTATTGTGCATGTGTAAGGTATCATTCATGCAACAAATTTGGTGATTATTCATGTCACATTTCTTTTAGTAGTGGTCCATAATTAAAAATAATTTCCAATTTTATTCATATTATTTCCTCATCATAGGGATATAAATTTCAAAACATACACAAATGTTGGTTTAGAGCACATATAGATACAATTTCTTAAAATTGGACCAGTAGAATGGGAAAAAATTAATGCACAAGTCAACAACATTGAGATATAGTGTTTTATTAGCTAGAGAACCTCAATATTGTATTCTTCTATTTTATTCTTAATAAAGTATTATGTTCCCATAATATTTCTCTTTGAGGAATGAATATTAAATAATTTAAATATGAATAAAATGTATCTATTTCTTAGAATATGATTTCTATTTTAACAATTGAAAAACTTGTTATGGTTCACCAAAATTGATAATTGATAATGAAACAATAAATTTTATGTCATGTGAAATGACTTAACATATAAAATTATTTTTTGGAATTTATGGGTTGTATGTGTAAATTTATATTTCATTCATTATTATTTAATTATGGATGATATTCACTATTCTCATGTACTATAATGATTACCTTTTTTAGAATCATTTCATAGTATTTTATATTAAAATTTTATTTTATGAAGTACTAGGAAATTTATTTAAATAAATATATCTATTATATTTAGTATTTATTGTAAAAATCTTCATTAATTATTTTAATGTAACAATCACTTTTTTATTTCCATGGTGTATTATGTCCACAAGTGACATCATAGTCCATGCACTACATATATTTAGAGAATATAGTGATAGTGATTCCATGGGGGGATACCTTAGAGTCTATTTATGAATAATATTTTTCTTGGAGTGGGTTTTTATTTCCAATTATTCATTCATAATTTCCCTCAAATTGTTTAATTTATTACAAAAGTGACCATGGTGGGGGTGAAATCTTATTGGTTTGATCACCATGAAGAATACATAAATTTATTTATATTCATTCTTATAGTTTTTTAGATTTGTTTTTTAGTGGTCCTTAAATTATGTTTTGTACCATGTATGATGATTCCTCTAGTGTTTTTCTAGGATAATTATTAAGAATGTTGATTGATTTGTCTCTTATGGATCACCCAATAGAAAATACCCTGAGATAAACTATCCTAGACCTGATATAATGATATTATATATTTTTTACATAATAATTTATTGGCATTAATATATGTTCATTGGAGAATTATTTTCTATGAAAAACAAAATAGAAAGATATAAATATTAATATCTAAGAGTGTGTGTGTGGTGTAGAAATGAAAAATATATTTTGTGGGAAATTGTGTGCTTTTAATGTGGAATTATGTCACAGATTATCATAGGAGGTTGGCTTTGGATCTGTGTGTCTAGGTGTTTTGTGATGATTAAGTGATTATGATTTAACATATTGAAATTAAAATTGTAATATTAGAGGGATGAGAGGCTGTGAGTTTTCTCATGTTGTCGTTAATTTTTCATTACTGAACTAGAAAAATTATCTTCCAGTGAAATATTCTAATTATGCTATATAATAAAATTCACAAATATGTGATGTTCAGTTCTTATAATGAAATCCTAATGAGGAAAATGTGATTAATTTTCATTTCATAGATGTGAATTATCTTACAACTATTTGGTATTTCATGAGGGACACACATAGATCATGTTTTGAAGTGTACCCTTATGATTTCATGATGTACCAATATATAAAGCATCTTTTGTTCTGTTTAGGTATAAGAGAAGATATCATAGGGTTTGTTTCTATCATTTATAAATTTTATGGATAATATTAGAAAAAATGTAACCATGTGTATCAAACCAACCATATCGAGGGCTAGTGTGTCTATCAGTCATGCAGGCTAATGAATAGATCCCTAGGTATTCATGTATTTGAAAGGATTGGGAATCAATGTTATTAGTAGTGGAATGGATAATGATGGCTGTGTAATACATTCTTATCTACAATTAAACGTTTATACATGACCTCACAAAGATATATATTTATGAAATAATTAATTTCAAAGGGTACCCATGAGCATAATATTAGATCAGTATTTATATTTCACAATGTGATTGGAATATAGCCTAAAATAGTTCATATAGTCTAACATGATGTGAAATATGATATATCACCGATTGGTGATTGATATTTTTTATAGGATGATCTAGACACATATGTTTATTATTTAGGTGTATGTGCTCTAATTTATTATGATAAGGGTTAACTATTTTAAATTACTAGAGTTTTCAAATAACAACACCCTCTAGGAATAAATCCTTACATCCCCCTTTGAGGATATATATTGTAGACATTTCCAATAACCCATCTCATTTATATAAGAGGGATAATTATTGGTGATATAATTTAGCATGGTGTATGATAATTTATATAAGATAAAGTTGAGTTGGATATGGATGATTACATCTTGAAGAATTCAGTGCATGAATACTAATCCGAGGTGATTAACATTATAGTATTATGTGGGTAAAAGATATTTATTTAATGGATTTACCATTTATAGAATAATTTTTTTTATAATTAATGGAATACCACTCAATGATTTATTAATCCATTTACAATTGAATAATTTATAATGCCTATGATATTATAGTAACTTCTGTCACTATTAATTAGGGTACACTTGTTTTATATCGCATTTCATAGCACTAAAATAATGATATTGTTATTATGAACATGAATTATAGTGTTTATATCATGCAGAAGATTGATACATTGGTTTAGGATCAAATTTTCAATATTATAGAACTAAGGGATAATATTCTCTTATGGATGAAATTATTCTTGCCTAGCGACTTATGATGTAATTAAAAATCCATTTTGAGATTGAGTAGATTTAGTTGGATATAGTATCCTTATGGAAGATTTGGTTTTGTAAGGATCAATATGTATTATTCTCAAGGATGAGAATATCATAGCGGAATACAGTGTAATCACCCACAATTATCACGAATAAATTCAAATCATAATTATTATATTCAGAATATCTATTCATGGATTATCTAATATTTTATCCCTGGATAACATGTCAGGTAGATTTTTGAAAGAATTATATCAGTTTATTCCATTTTAATATATATTTATTGGTGTACATGGTTCCAATTTTCATCGCAAGGAATTTCTGGTGTCTTAGGGGAAATAACTTTTGGGATTCGACAATATGAGGTGAAAGGTGGGGTGGAATTGCTTCCTTGTCGGGACATCAAGAACATGGAAGGAGTTTCTAGGTAATATGTGGCTCAGATGGGTTTTTAATGGAATTTATAGTAATTTTATTCCTCCACTTAATCTTACTCCATCACCACCCACCTTGAACCACACACTACTAACAATTATTTTTCATACAACCTTAAGAAGTCAATCCACATCCAATCCACTGATCTCCATAAATGAATATTTTTATTATTTAAATGGATTTTCAATCATATGTTGAACCATATATTTTTCATATATCCCCTAGTAACTCAATTAAAATTTTTTCATCAAAAAATAGATAAATATATTGGGTTATTTATAATTACTAGAATTTGGTGGTTTGGGAATGAATCTGGTGGTGTGGATTTATAAGTGATCTTTCTAAAGCTAATTTTTAAATTCCTTAACATCATACAATATAAGTATTCTATTTTATGGATCTTTCTGAATAATGAAACATTATATATAATAATGTTGTTCTTTATGTATCAAAATTACAATGTGAGTTTGAATTTATATAATTGAAAACATTAATGGTGTATATCAATAAATGATATTAAATTATATTTAATCTCTTTTTATGAAATAGGTAAATGCATTATAGTTCTCATTCTTATTATCTCTTATTTTCATCTTTCCAGGCTCAGTTATGGGATGTGTTAAATATTGTATTTGTATATATAAATGTGTGATGAGTTATATAAATTATTAATGTGTTATTGATTAAATAAGGATTATGTGGCTAAACTAAAATAGTAAATCATATATTTCTAATTGATAACTCATTATTGTTCCCTTTTGTATATGGTATCTTGAAAATATTGGTGATTTGTTTTTGGAAATTTCATCACATAATTTTATTTTATATACTAGAATAATATTTTTGTGATAGATTTTATTTTAACCACATCCCAATAGAGAGTATGGTAGCTAATGATATTGTTTGGAATATATACTGAGTTAGATGATGGAAGCTCACAATGAGATTGTATTACCACATAATGACTTTTTCTATGGTCTTATGTAATGTGGTGAATGAAATTGTTAGTTTTTTTACTCTTTGTAAAAAAAAATCAACAAGGATGTGGCTCTAAAAAGAAAGGGGGTATGATATGGGGATGGATTGGGGTTGTAATGTGATCATATTTATTGAGTCAGAAGGAATCAATGCTGTTTTTATTTATAATGATGTAATGACAAGATTATTTCATTTTGAATAGACAAAATGATGGTATGTTTAAAATTAAGAGATGACTCATTATTGTATGATGACTCTACATGGAGGTCTGATTAAATATATATTGGTCTTCAATTGTGAACACACATATATGTAATATGGACATATGCTAAGGAAGTGTTGATGGTTTCCAACATGGATTATTTTAAACAAACTACATAGGAACTGTAGTACATATGAGAACATGGTTATCGATAATCCAAACATGGGAAATGGAATAAATTCATGTTACTATTATAGTTTATCATGATTGGGATTATAAAAATTCTAGTCTATAAATTGATCCTATTTTTTTGTGGCTCAATAGTCTATTAGTTTTTTTAAATCCTAGATAATAATTCATGGTATATGGGGGTCCATTTGAATATATGTATTTATTTCAATGAGATTTTTTATATAACATGCAAGGATAAAAATATATCTTAATATCACTATAATAATAAGTGTTGATAAATTTAATATCCTTTCAATTTTTATTTAAATAGTAAATCAGTACTAATATTATAAGTATAATCTGTACAATTTCTGGCTTAATCCCTCACCAGCAATCGACAACCACCTTCATATGGGCTGGTAAATATGGTGTCATTAATTTTAGTATGTAAAAAAATTTGATTTGGAATGGGTTAAAATAAGATCACATGTATGTATAATTCTTTGGGATCCATCTATGTGAATATGTCATGGGGATAAAAGATTGCCTTGAAAGATAGATGGAGTTAGAGTTATATTGAGTAGGGTTTAGGATATTGTGTTTATGTATTTATCTCGAACCCTGTGTTCTATTAGACACCATTATATATTATCTTATAATCATTCATCCTAATATATTTTGTATATATTGTACGAAAATATAGTTGACATAAAATTTGTTATAACATGTGATAAGTTTCATTATTATGTGAGGAGATATGTTGTTTAAAAATTATTATTTCTATTTTTTTCATTTCTTATTATTATCAATTCTCATATTTTTATGGTTATCTTATATTGAGGGTTCAATATCCTAAAATTAACTTTATGTTATTACCTCAAGTCAGTTATATTTAGAATTACATGTTCTAGAATTGAGGTGATATATAACCCCAAATTAATAAATGTTAATAAATGGGTTGGGTAGATGATAAAAAAATTATCACCATCAATATATTTTTTAACTTATACACTTCGTCACATGTCATTAATTGTTTTATTATTTACCATTGATGGTTTTCAAGTTGTTCGTATACTTTTTAATATATATATATATATATATATGAAATGAATAACTATGTTTTTATTTGGGTATGATGTGGTTGTTTAATATAGAATTAAAATTATACAATGTGATAATATTCTTCTTATTTATGTTAAAAATTTATTATCATTAAAAATTAAAAAAACATTTTTCTCTAAACTCACTAAATTAAAGTACTAATTGATAGATTAAAGAATAAATTTCATCATTTATTAAACGTTAGTGAATTATTAAATTAAATCAATATATATATATTTTTAGTGTTATAAACCCTAATATGATATGTAATAATATTGACTATAATGGTTATAACTAATATATATATATATTTTTTATTTTGTAATTATTTAAATAATTGATTATTTGGATTAATTTTTACCAACATTAATTGGGATAAATTTTGTGATACAACTCATTAATGAGATACATGTTAGTCAAAATTAAATCAATATTACCCTACAATGAGACAAACTCATTGATTATCACTTGGGACACTAATTTTCTTCCATTCGATAGAGTTTTTTTTGAAATTCCATATATATGAATTTTAAAACTAGATAAGTAAAATCTTTTTATAAACTATAAAAATTTGAAAAAATTTCTTGCAGAAAAAGGATCTATTCATGTATTAGGAAACATATAAATTTATTATTTTAAACTAAAATAAATTAATAAATATAAATGAAAATACTAAATGAAAAAAACTATTCTCTTTATATAAATTATTCTTATAGAATAAAATCAACAAATATATTATATTATCAATAAATTTATATAACTGTAAATATTCCATATGTGTATATATTTTTACTGAAAATAATAAAATGTTAATATAGAAAAATTAGTGATTTGATTTATGAAAATATTTTTATATATTTTATAGTTCTTGATAAAATTCATCACCATAGGTAACAAAACTGGAATTATATAAGATTCATTAAAGGTGTATTCTTAATTTATGGTTAAATCATTCAATGAATATTAACTTATTTATGTTACTAGTTGAAATAAATATTTTTCTAGATATTAATTTTTTAGAATTTAAATAAAAATATATATTCAAATTTGTAAATAAATGTTAAAAATTATATAAATAATCTATTGTTATTAAGATGCAAAAAATTTCATTATCCAAAATAGAATTATATTATAATTAGATAAAAATGTTACTAAAAAACATTGTTATTTTTATAATATGTAACATTATATATATATAATAACTTAATATATTTCATTAAAATATTCTATAATATTTTTCATTAATATATAGAAATATTATTGAGTAAAAAATAAATATATTCTATCATATTCCAAATTATGATAATAAAACATTATAAAATAACAATACTCAATGAAATAATCTAGTACATTATATATATTTGGAAATTTAATAACCAATACTATATAATATCAAATATTGAATTGTGTTTGTGAAATAATATTTTATGTATATATTATATTATTACTCACTCACTAAATCAAAGGTAGAAGTGTTGTAATGAATTTATATGATGTGTTTTTTATATTATATTATTATATTGTAATTCACTCATTATAATAAATTTGATGGTGAGTTGGTATATATTTAAATTACATAGAGTTTTAGTAGAAAATATATGTTTTATTACATAATAGTGATTGAATTCATATAAATGGACAGGTTTTAAAGATAACCAGTAAACATTTTAATTGGAATATAATATCACATAGGATCATCCTTATTATTTATTAGTCTGTCAAAAATTCCAATGTAACCATTAAGTGTATAATAAAATATTATAAATTGATATAATATTATTTTTTAACAAAAATAGAACATTTAGAAAATATATATGGGGGTATTTTTTCATACCACTATATATTCATAATTACATCGAATTCTATCTATGGTACAAAATAAAATTTTTAAAACTAACTGTTGAATTTCTAAATAAAATATTCAAAAATAATTAAGGATAATTATTTTAATATATATTCATTTTTAAATTATAGTGATATGATTTATTGAAACCATTATAACGATTTGATTCAATGGAGGATATTTGATATCATAATATAATAAATAGATTATATTTTTTATTGTAACACCCGAGACTTTTAGGTTATATAAATCATCAAAGGAATCTTTTTCTACACACAACACTTGCTTGTCTTGCTTTACACGAAATCACGAGCTTCCTCGATAGCTTGCGTCGTACGCAATACCGAGTTTCACTAAACAACGATATACTATTAAAATATTATTAAAACTAGCCATTATGAATAGTAATAACCACATTTTGAAATTTTATAAATTTTATTTTTCAAAATGGACTTCATTTTTGGATTCGTAATATCGAAATTATCCTAGGGTGAAATTTTGGTATTTTCTGAAAACATTCAATTTTTGATGAATAGTGAAACCAATAAGTGGTAGTTAAAAAAACTGAATTTTTCATAAAACATAATTTTAAAGCTTTTATTAGTGGAATTTCAAAAATCCGAAAGACACGGTTAATATCAAGGACTAAAATTTGGTTCAATGAGATGAAAATAATTTTTGGTGAATAGTAACTTTTTACTTTTTTTCCACAGTTAAAAGTAAATAGGGTGATTAAGGGTAGAAATGATATTATTATTACCATAACACATGTACTAATTCTATTGGAAAAGTTTAATTCGAACAAAAACAAACTTAGGAATAACATATGACCATTTAGGCCCACATGGATTAGATTAGGACATTTATTATTAATTTATATAAAGAAGGGTTAAAATAGTTAAAATCAATGTTTAATAACAAAATCATTTTTAATATGGGTATATACATAAGACAAATTCGACTATAAATGTTCATTATAAAGCTAAAAAGATTTCCAACATAATGGAATTGTATTTGTAATTTTTAGACATTATATAATTTAATTTATTTATTACACAACGATGATGTAGTAATTATATTATTAATGAAATATTGACATAATTGATGTTATAAATACCCAAATAAATATAATTTTACACTTTTTATGAATTCCACTAATTTTATAGGTTAATATGACATGTTATTATTGATTTAATTAACGTTTTTAGAACTTATCATTCTGTTATAAGTTTTACAAAAATCAATTACTAAATAGTGTCAAAATTGACATAAAATAGTTTTTAAAACAAATATTAAATTATTAATTGTTATTTTATTCCTAAAAATCTATGGATCAGACAAATGACTTAGATAAGGTTATATATATTAATAATAAACAACATGGGGTTCTTTTGGCTTGATATTGTATGTTTATTAACCTTATAGTATAAGAACACAAGAAGACACGGTAAAAGTAAAATTATTTAACTTAATGTTAAATCTACATGATAAGGTTAAAATAGGAACCTAAACTTTTCTAGATTCTATTGGATGAGAAGATTTCGACCTTTCCCCACCTTAGACTCTAAATAAATCAATTTGGAGCTACTTAAAACCTAACTTGACTTTATAATAAAATAATATTTTTAGTTAATCCAAAGGTGCCCCTCTTCTCCCTTATAAAAGGGCACCTCCTCCCTCTCTTCCTCACACCACTTTGAGCCTTCAAGCTCGGCCAAAACCTGCCAAATTATCCTCTCCACTTCCCTAGAGACATATTAGAGGTCCTGGTATTCTTAAAATACCAATGTTAGTGCACTAAAAGAAGGTCTCAAAGAAGCACTTCAAAGAAGATGTAATGTCCGTTACCGATTCTTTCATCTTTATTTCTTCTTCCACTTCTTCTTCTTTAGTTGTTTCATTATGAAGTAATAACATAATTATCACTCATATACTGATATGTTATTATAAGTATGAAACAACCCTATTTCACCATCTATCCATCCTACGGAAAAAGAAATCACCGTGCGTGCGTGCGTACGGAACACCGTCTCCACGCCGTGGTGTAATCTATTTTCCACCACCACCATACTTGGATGGGTATAATTGTGTAAATAATGACTATATATGACTATTATAAAGTAATATTTATTCTTAAATAGTATACATACACTCCAATACAATTCCACGATCATGGGAACGATATCATCGCTCGTGCGTACGTACAGAATACCGTCTCCACAATGTGATGCGATTCGTTCAACATGATCTTCATTGAATAATGATTATATAAATGAATTTAATGAATTAATATGATATATATTACATTAATACCATTCTGGAAATGATGTATCTATAATCTAAATATAATAATAAGAATTTATTCGACGAAACACGCATAAGAACAAAAAGTTATAAACACCCGAATAAAAAGTAGCAATGAAATATTACTACCAGGAAACTAAGAATATGACCATATATGATATCATAACAATAATTATGATTATTTAATAAGTCAATAACACTATTTAAATCATTATATAGGAGGTTCGGACACTTACGAGGCAAATTGGACCTAAGGTAAGGGAAATATCACAATCTCATTTTTATCCGAGATTGTTTGTACATTGGTATTTACTGGGGTGTATTTTATCATCCACATCCATGTTTCCTCAATATGTGTTACTAATATACTTCTAAAATAGTTTATATCCAATTTTACCCTTTGGTGAGTTTTTAGTAAAAGATATGAAAGGAATCTTTTGTCGTTTTTTGTACGAATTACTTTTTGACTTTTCCGACAAACATACAAGAAGAATCTTTTTTTAACTTATACGGCATGAATGGATTTTTAAAACAGTATTTCCAAGAATCTTCCTTTACAGGTTTTCAAGTTTATTTTTAATCAACTTCTTTTAGTTTAAAATTGTATTACATGTTAAGAAAGGGAAAAACAATTTGAAGTAGAAAGGATACTTTCCTCATGAATGCAGTTCAAGTGTTTTATCAAAATTATTTTCCATCTAAGATAATAAAGGGTTATGTTTCTATCCCTATTATCAAATGGATTTGATTAGGTTGTGATGGAATTATTTTTATTAATTCCTTTATCTTATATGAATTGTTTTATGATGTCACGATGTTTAAGATTCCCATTTTTATTAAATGGGTTATGCTATGGTGTATGGTTTATGATTTTGTGGCACACATAAGAATGGTATCATTATGAGATGGGTGGGACCTATATCTCCCTCCAATGAATTGGGTAAATATTTTATATCTCATGAGATATACATGGCTGTAATTGTATTTATACCGGTTCAGTGAAACAGGACTGAAACGGGGAGTGAACTCGGTTCAGAAATGGACATTGTCCACTAAGATTGTCTTGGAAATGAGTCTTGACTAATAAGAAATGATTCCCTATGATTATGTGTGTATGCCACAAAGTTTCATGTTTTATGTCAAGATTATTGGGATTACTTTTCACTACTATGATTTATCCCATGTTATGAAATCATGCTCTCCTTTACAGATTACTATTTCCAAAAGTTATGTTCTTATGAAAATGAAGTGATTGATATTTCTTTTGTTTACCCTTACTAAGCATTTGAGCTCACCCCTTTGTATGTTTTCTTTCCCCAGGTCAGGATGAAGGTTATCAAGTAAGATATGCCAAAAGGGACTATAGATATGACGAAATAAATGGGAGACAGTGTAAACACTTTATGAACCAGTTGTTTATGTTTCCCAGTTTTGTAAAGACACTATACCTATACGGTCATTTTGTGGTTTTGTTATATGTTGTAATAAGTATGCTTCAATTTAGAAGTAATAAAAATGTATGTAAAGTATGGGTCGTTATAATTGGTATCATAGGAAAGGTATAGTCAACCTTTGGAAACTAGGATGTGAAATCCTTAGTAAGAACCCTAAGGATAAGTCTGAGCATAGAACACAATCTTAGTGTTTTGGAAATGGCCATGAATAACCTAGGATAAGATATTAAGTGTGAAATTTTATTCTTGATTATGTGGTTTTCCTATTATTATTAGTGTTTCTCACACTATTCTTCTTGGTTTTAGTCAATGGCTAGAACCCGAAGGAACCGTGTTAATGCCGATTGCGATGGGCAATGGAATGACTGTCCCCCGGAGCAACCAAAAGTTATGGGAGCTGGAATGAAAAATCTTGTAGCCATACTCACACAACTTTCTCAAGCTATTAATCATGCAAGACTTCCAAACGAGCAAAGTAAGGAGCAACATTCTGTTGAATCCTTCCTGAGGCCGCGTCCACCTTCATTCAGCGGGTCTACTGATCCATTAGTTGCTGAACAATGGATTAGTAATACTGAAAAGATATTTTCAGTTCTTCAATGTTCTGAACATGATAAAGTCATCCTATCAGTGTATCGTTTGGAAGGTGATGCTGATCAATGGTGGAATCTTATTAAGAATACGAGGCAAAGGGATGAAATTGAGTCCATGGAATGGGATGAGTTCAAGAACTTATTTTTTAATAAGTACTTCCCTCGTATTCTCCTAACAAAGATGGAGAAAGAGTTTCTTGAACTGAAACAAAAGGATGATGAATCTGTTGGTACCTATGAAGAAAATTTTACAAGACTTGTGAGGTACACTTCTGGTATTATTATCCAGCCTTAGAGTAAGATCGATCGATTATTTAGTGGCTTAAAACCAAGTCTTCGAAGGGCCTTAGCCATAAGGGACTTCAATAGCAACGAGGAAATCGTTCGATGTGCTATCAAAGATGATATGGATATTAGAGTAACCCATCAGTCATATGGGTTTGATAAGAAGAGGAAAATGGAATTCAAAGAAAAATCTAAAGATCACACTGAAAAGAAGATGAGCTTTCCCTTATGCTCAAAGTGGTGAAATAAACATGGAGGGAGTTGTCTTAAAGGGACAAGTAAATGTTTCAAATGTGGAAAGGAAGGTCATCAGGCATTTTAATGTCGTAATGATGGGAAGAAGATGTCTAATGATGCAAACAAAGGAAGGGATGCACAGAATGAACCTACTACACTTCAATGTTTCAAGTGTAAGGAGATGGGGCAGTATGCCAATCAATGCCCAGATCCAAGGGTTGATGATGATGGTCGAAGTCAACAAACTCTTAAGGCTATAGACAAAGGAAAGTCACATGCAATTTCTATCAGCGATGTAGAGTATGATAAAGATGTGGTGAAAGGTACACTTACCATCCACTCTAAAGTAGAAAATGTTTTATTTGATTCTGGATCCACCCAATCCTTTATTTCTGAAGAATTTTCTAAGGATATCACCGTATTACCTCAACAGTTAGATGTTGAGTTAGCTGTGACAACACCTAATGGCACAACAGTCGCATCAAAAGTTTATAATTCTTCTCCAATTGATGTTTGTGGGAAAGTTCTTCCTGCGAATCTTGTGATCCTTCCTATAGTGGAATTTGATGTGATTCTTGGCATGGATTGGCTTTCTCTACATGGAGCTCATATCAATTTCCAAAGAAGGGAAGTCACATTTCATATTCCAGATCAATCTATGATCGTCTATCGATGGAAGGATGAACATAACCATCCAGTGGAAATTCCTTCCACCTTATGGGTCTTGATTCCACTAAATGAGGGTTATTTGTCTCAAATGGTTGGTGAGAAAATCACAATTAAGAATATTCCCATTGTACGGGAGTTTGATGATGTCTTTCCGGATGAATTACCGGGTCTTCCACCGAATCGTGAAGTTGAGTTTTCAATATAACTCGTACCGAGTGCTTTGCCTATTTCATAAAAACCTTATAGAATGTCCCCAATTGAGTTGCAGGAATTGAAGAATAAACTCTAAGAGAATCTTGATAAGGTGTTCATATGCCCTAGTGCGTCACCTTGGGGAGCACCTGTTCTGTTTGTTAAGAAGAAAGATGGATCAATGAGACTCTGAATTGATTATCAAGAACATAACAAGATCACTATCTAGAACAAATATCGTCTCTCGCGCATTGATGACCTTTTTGACCAACTACACGGAGCTCAATAGTTTTCCAAGATTGATCTTCGTTCAGGGTATCATCAATTAAGTGTCAAAAGGGAGGATATACCAAGGACGACTTTCCGTACAAGGTATGGGAACTATGAATTTATAGTGATTCCCTTTGGTCTTACTAATTCCCCTGCTATCTTCATGGATCTAATGAATAGAGTCTTTAGATACTATCTTGATCAGTTTGTGGTAGTCTTTATAGACGATATTCTTGTATATTCAAAGAGCAACGAAGAACATGAAGATCACTTGAGAATTATATTGAAGACCCTGAGAAAGGATAAGCTTTATACCAAATTTATCAAGTGTGAATTTTGGATTAAAAAAGTTGCATTTTTGGGTCACATAATCTCAAAAGAGGGGATATCTGTGGATCCAGCAAAAACAGAGGTTATCGAAAGATGGTCGAGACCAACAACAGTGACTGAGATCCAATGTTTTCTTGGTTTGGCTGGATATTATCGACGTTTTGTGAAACATTTTTCATGATTATCTAATCCACTCACCAAGTTGACTCAGAAAGGAGTTAAGTTTGTTTGGACGGAGGAATGTGAAGAGAATTTCAAGGAGTTGAAAAGAAGGTTATCCAGTGCACCTCTGATCACACTGCCTTATAGTGGAGAAAGGTTTGTGATCTACAGTGATTCATCCAAGAAGAGATTGGGGTGTGTTCATATGCAAAATGATATGGTGATAGCTTATGCCTCATGACAGTTGAAAATACATGAGAAGAACTACCCAACTCATGATTTGGAGTTAGCTGCAGTAATCTTTGCATTAAAGATTTGGAGGCATTATCTTTATGGAGAATGGTGTGACATTTATACTGGTCATAAAAGATTAAAGTATATTTTCACACAAAAGGAGCTGAATATACGCCAAAGAACATGGTTGGAGCTGATTAAGGATTACGACTGCTCAATCCATTACCACCCTGGGAAAGCGAACAAGGTGGCAGATGCATTAAGTCGACAAGACCATGCCAGTTTATCCATGATGAGGTTCACAAAAGATCCAATATTTATGGATTTACAAAGGATGGATCTTGGAATTATAATGGAAGGGAGGAAATCATATCTTTCTCAAATGAATGTTCAACCATCTATACATGTGAAGATTAATGAGGCACAGAAAGAAGATATCGAGTTACAAAAGAAGGTGAGAAATGTTCCTAAATTCAACCTTGATTGTGATGGGATAATAAAGTTCAGGAATCGGGTTTGTGTTCCTCCCATCCCCGAATTAAAGAAGGAGCTATTGGATGAGACTCATAGTTCTTCATTCTATATTCATCCTGGAAGCACGAAGATGTATAGGGACCTGAATGAGTACTTTTGGTGGGATGGCATTAAAAGAGATGTTGCTGAATATGTCTCTCGATTCATGGATTTTCAACAAGTTAAAGCGGAGATACAGAAGTCTAACGGGATGTTACAACCATTACCCATACCCGAATGGAAATGGGAAAACATCAATATGGACTTTGTCACAGGACTTCCTAAAACATCCAAAGGCAATAATGCTATCTGGGTTATAGTTGATCGTATTACAAAATTTGCACAATTCATTGCTATTATAGAGGATTTCTCTCTGGATCAGCTTGCCAGGATATATGTAAATGAAGTGGTAAGATTGCATGGAGTACCACTTTCTAATATATTTGATCGGTATCCGAGGTTTACCTCAATGTTCTGGCGAAGTCTTCAGCATACTCTGGATACAGAGTTATGTTTCAGCACTGCTTATCATCCTCAGACAGACGTTCAGTCTGAGAGAACAATTCAAACTCTAGAAGATATGTTGAGAGCTTTCTCTATGGATTTCAAAGGTGGTTGGGATCAACACCTACTTTTGGTGTAATTTTCTTATAATAATAGCTTTCACTCCAGTATTCAGATGGCTCCTTATGAAGCTCTCTATGGAAAGAAATGCAGGACTCCAACTTTCTGGGATGAAGTTGGGGAAAGAAAACTATTAGGACCTGATCTCATTGATGATATGGCAGAAGAGGTCAGGTCTATTCAACAACACATAAGAGCAGCTCAGATTCGATAGAAAATTTATGCCGACAACCGAAGAAAAGACCTAGAGTTTTAAGTGGGTGATAAAGTGTTCTTACGAATATCTCCTTGGAAGAGGGTCATGAGATTTGGAAATAAGTGGAAGTTGAGCCCTAGATATATCGGTCCTTTCGAAATACTAGATCGTGTAGGGAAGGTAGCTTACCGATTGGCGCTTCCACTGAATCTCTCTCAAGTTCACGATGTGTTCCATGTATCTCTCCTGAGAAAGTACATACCTGATCCTTCACATGTACTCAGCTCAGAAGTTGTACCGCTAGAGCAAGATCCTTCTTATGAAGAACAACCAATAGATATTCTGGATCGTAGTGAAAAAGTGCTACGAAACAAGACCACTCAATTGGTGAAAGTTTTATGGAGAAACCACCAATTAGAAGAAGCTACATGGGGTCTTGAGGATATGATGAGGGAGAGGTATCCTCATCTGTTTGTTACAAAGTGACGAATTTCGAGGGCGAAATTCATTTTAAGGGGGGTAGAATGTAACACTCGGGACTTTTATTTTATATAAATCATTAAAGAAATCTTTTTTTACACCCAACACTTTCTTGTCTTGCTTTACACGAAATCGCAATCTTCCTCGATAGCTTGCGTCGTACGCAATACTGAGTTTCACTAAACAACGATATACTATTAAAATATTATTAAAACTAGCCGTTATGAATAGTAATAACCACTTTTTGAAATTTTATAAATTTTATTTTTCAAAATGTACTTCATTTTTGGATTCATAATATCCAAAGTATCCTAGGGTGAAATTTTGGGATTTTTCTAAAAACTTTCAATTTTTGATGAATAGTGAAACCACTAAGTGGTAGTTAAAAAAACAGAATTTTACATAAAACTGAATTTTACCGCTTCAGTGAGTGGAATTTGAAAAATCGGAGAGATACAGTTAATATCAAGGACTAAAATGTGGTTCAATGAGATGAACATAATTTTTGGTGAATAGTATCTTTTTACTTTTTTTTACCACGGTTAAAAGTAAATAGGGTAATTAAGGGTAAAAAAGATATTATTATTACACTAACACATGCCCTAATTCTATTGGACAAGAGAATTTCGACCAAAAACAAACTTAGGAATAAAATATGACCATTTAGGCCCATTTGGATTAGATTAGGACATTTATTATTAATTTATTTAAAGAAGGGTTAAAATAGTTAAAATCAATGTTCAATAACTAAATCATTATTAATATGGGGATATACATAAGATAAATTAGACTATAAATATTAATTAGAAAGCTAAAAAAAATTCCTACATAATGGTATTTTATTTGTAATTTTTAGACATTAAATAATTTAATTTATTTATGACACAACGATGATGCAGTAATTATCTTTTTAATGAAATAAAGACATAATTGATGTTATAAATACCCAAATAAATATAATTTGAGACTTTTTATGAATTCCACTAATTTTCTAGGTTAATATGACATGTTATTATTTATTTAATTAACTTTGTTCGAACTTATCATTCTGTTATGATTTTCACAAAAATCAATTTCTAAATAGTGTCAAAATTGACATAAAATAGTTTTTAAAACAAATATTATATTATTAATTGTTATTTTATTCCTAAAAATCAAAGGATCGGCCAAATGACTTAGATAAGGTTATATATATTAATAATAAACAACTTTTGGTTCGTTTGTCTTGATATATTATGTTTATTAATCTTAATGTATAAGAACACAAGAAGACACGGTAAAAGTAAAATTATTTAACTTAATGTTAAATCTACATGATAAGGTTAAAATAGAAACCTAAACGTGTCTAAATTCTATTGGATGAGAGGATTTCGACCCATCCCCACCTTATCCTTGAAATAAATCAATTTGGATCTATTGAAAACCTAACATGACTTTATAATAAAATAATATTTTTAGTTATTCCAAAGGTGCCCCTCTCCTCCCTTATAAAAGGGCACCTCCTCACTCTCTTCCTCAAACCACATTGAGCCTTCAAGCTCGGCCAAACCCTGCCAATTTCTCCTATACACTTCCCTAGAGACATCCTAGAGGTCCTGGTATTCTTTTAATACAAATTTTAGTTCCCTAAAAGATGGTCTCAAAGAAACACTTCAAAGAAGAGGTAATGTCTGTTACCGATTCTTTCATCTTTATTTCTTCATCCACATATTCTTCATTAGTTTTTTAATTATGAAGTAATAACATCAGTATCACTAATATACTGATACGTTATTATAAGTATTAAATAACCTTATTTCACCATCTATCCATCCTACAGAAAAAGAAATCACCGTGCGTGCGTACGTACAGAATACCGTCTCCACGCAGTGGTGTAATCAATTTTCCACCACCACCTTACTTGGATGGGTATAATGGTGTAAATAATGACTATATATGACTATTATTAATTGATATTGATTCTAAAATAGTATACATACACTCCAATACAATTCCACGATCATGGGAACGATATCATCGCTCGTGCGTACGTACGGAATACCATCTCCACGATGTGATGTGATTCGTTCTACATGATCTTCATTGCATAAGGATTATATAAATGTATTGAGTGAATAAATATGATATATAGTACATTAATACCATTATTGAAATGATGTATCTATAACCTAAAGTTAAGAATAAGAATTTATTTGACAAAACACGCATTAGAACAAAAAGTTATAAACACCCGAATAACAAGTAGAAATGAAATATTACTACCAAGAAACTAATAATATGACCATATATGATATCATAACGATAATTATGATTCTGTAATAAGTCAATAACATTATTTAAATCGTTATACAGGAGGTTCGGACACTTACGAGGCAAATTGGACCTAAGGTACGGGAAATATCACAATCTCATTTTTATCCGAGATTGTTTGTACTTGGTATTTACTGGGGTTTATTTTATCATCAACATCCATGTTTCCTCAATATGTGATATTAATATACTTATAAAATAGTTAATATCCAATTTTACCCTTCGGTGAGTTTTTATTAAAAGATATGAAAGGAATCTTTTGTCGTTTTTCGTACGAAGTACTTTTTGACTTTTCCGACAAAAGTACGAGAAGAATGTTTTTTTAACTTATATGGCGTGAATGGATTTTTAAATCATTATTTCCAAGAAGCTTCCTTTACAAGTTTTCATGTTTAGTTTTAATCAACTTATTTTAGTTTAAAATTGTATGACATGTTAAGAAAGGAAAAATGTTTTTGAAGTAGAAAGGATATTTTTCTCAAGAATGGAGTTCAAGTGTTTTATCAAAATTATTTTCCATATAAGATAATAAAAGGTTCTATGTCTATCACTATTATTACATGTATTTGATTAGGTTGTGATGTAATTATTTTTATTAATTCCTTTATCTTATATGAATTGTTTTATGATGTCACGATGTTTAAGATTCACATTTTTATTACATGGGTTATGCTATGATGTATGGTTTATGATTTTGTGGCACACATAAGAATGGTATCATTATGAGATGGGTGGGACCTATATCTCCCTACAATGCATTGGGTAAATATTTTATATCTCATGAGATAGACATGGCTGGTATGGTAGGTTATACCGGTTCAGTGAAACATGACTGAAACGGGGAGTGAACTCGGTTCAGAAGTGGACTTTGTCCACTAAGATGGTCTTGGAAATGAGTCTTGACTAATAAGAAATGATTCCCTATGATTATGTTTGTATGCCACAAAGTTTCATTTTTTAAGTCATGATTATTGGGATTACTTTTCACTACTATGATTTATCCCATTTTTTGAAATTATTATCTCCTTTGCTGGTTACTATTTCCAAAAGTTATGTTCTTAGGAATATGATGTGATTGATATTTCTTTTGTTTACCCTTAATGAGCATTTGAGATCACCCTTTTGTATGTTTTCTTTCCCCAGGTCAGGAAGAAGGTTATTAGGTAAGATATTCCAAAACAGACTATAGATATGATGAAATAAATGGGAGACAGTGTAGATGCTTTATGAACCAGTTGTTTATGTTTCCCAGTTTTCTAAAGACACTATACCTATACGGTCCTTTCTTGGTTTTGTTATATGTTTTAATAAGTATGATTCAATTTAGAAGTAATAACAATGTATGTAAAGTATGTGTCGTTATATTTATAATATAATATATTGAGGAATAAAAATCATAATTACATGAATTGAAATTTTTTAAATATAATTCATAATAAAATCACAAATATTGTTGCCTATAGAAGAGGAAAACCAAAAAAATTATTCATTATTGAATGTTGTTAGAGAAGTATTTTATATGAAAATGGTTGAAATGAGTATATCATATTTGAATCCTATAGAATCTATCAACCGATAATTTTTACATAATTTATAAATTCCATAATTTTATAAAATATTTTAGCAATGGTTTATAATTACTAGTTTTTGGAAATTTTACGCCCCTTCAATCATATTAATATATTAATACGTTTTTTGGATTTTATATATGTTTTTTGTAAATAAATAAATTTTCATACTTCATTAAATCAATTCAAGTGTTTTAATGAATTATAATCATTAAATAACTCATGTAGATATATTATTCTCTCATGAATTAATATACTGATATACAAGATCCAAAAATATATTTTTCAACCTGAATTAATAATATAAATTAGAATAATATAGTTTTTGTTATGAATATAAAAAATATGTCCAAAAATTAATATATTAATGATAAAAATTATTATTAATCAATTATTTTATAGTATTTCATGAAATTAATATTAATTATGAGATGGAAGTACATACTGATCTATTAAACTCTTATATATTTATGTCATTTCTACATTCTTTTATTTTATTATTCCAATGAAATTCATTTTATTTTGTTCAAAAGTATTACTTTATAGAATCCCCAATGTAGACCATATATCTAGTGCTAAAGGGCTCTCATTCCAAGCATAAGAGGTTGAACACTACCCAATATCTCCATCCCAAGGCACTCTCATCCCCAGTCTGTCTTCACAGTCCCATAAAATCCATACATTCAGGCACACACATTCATAAATAATTTTATGAATTTATATTAATGTGAATTATTACATATAAAATTTAGTTTACATTTGAGCCAGGCTCCATTGAAATTCATCTAAGACCATCCATGCCTCTTCAAAGATCATACAGCCACTGAAGATCTCATATCACACCAAAAAAATAGAGATATAAAATTAAATTAATTTGAAGTTAAATATTTCAAATAAATATTTTAAATCAAACCAAAGAGGAATAATTTATGAAAACCCATGGATAATCATTTATTTACTAAAACCACATTAAACATCATGCATTCATCCTTTTAGGTCCTTCACAATCCATTTAGGTTATAAAATACATTATCATCACATAATTTCACTATTACTATTGGAATATAAAATTAAATGATTAGAAATAATGGACAAATAAAGGGAGGATATTGTCACAAATTTCCACTAGAACACACCAAAAAAACGATCACCTCTCAAGGAGGATCTTTGGGAAGATATGATGTAAAAGAATAATATAAAAATAGCTCTCTCCGAATACACAAGTCCACTAAATCACAAGGAATGAGAAATCATAAAATATGCAACTATAATCATATAAAAATAATCACCCATTTCTCATTAATGGATTGAAAATGGGGATTTTATAATGAAGATATTCATTTAGAAAGAAATTGAGGGTGAGAACAAGGGTTCGGAGTGAAAATCATTCATCTGTAAAAGAGGTTCTCCAAATCCCTCAATTGTTGCATGAATACTCTCACCAAACACCCTTTATGTTGCGAATTCCAATTTATACATTCTATACCCCCCCCGGACAACTTCCTTTGTGGTGTGACTTACTCTGGTCATGGCAGAAAAATAGATGGCCACTGAAATTGTGTTGTTGGCTATCCTATCCCTACTCTGATTCTTACATGAGCACCCAAACACCTATATAGACAACATTACACATCCAAAACCAACGTAATACATATGTATTAATTATCTAATTTTGAAAATCTATTTGTACCATTTTATAATTTTAAATTTATTGATAAATATTTTTAAAGCCATGCAATGAGACTGCGTGAGATTCTAGGCATTATTGAGCTCAGAATTGATATTATAAAAATGTGGAATATTTTAAAACCATTAATGCATTGACAACTATAAAAAGTTTAATAAAATGAAAATATATTCTCATATATAAAATTATAGTCGATGGATGATTCCATAACATGGTTTTTACCATAATCATGAACTATGGTTGGTCGGCGCAGGATGTCTGATAAAGGCAGTCATTGGCTATTGTGTTTATTAAAATTTAATGATTAATTTATTTATATTAATTTAAAGTGAGTAAATAAAATCTTATATATATATATATATATATTATCAAATTTTTCCAAGGTTATGCACATAACCCTAGGTGTTTTTTATAAGAAAGTTTTTATTCTTCATTGGTGAATCTGATTGAACGAAAAAACAATGATCGGATCGAGGTGGGTTGATAGGTGGGTAATTAAAATGATCTTCCTTATCAGTAGAGTATAGAATCTTCAAAAATTATCAATCCTAAATTGTTGAAGGGGTCATAAATTATGCATCCATCCCCTTTTTACTAGAATATTATGAACCTATTTTTTCTTTTTTTGATGTATGATAATTATTGCACACATTAGACCTGTAATTTATTGAATATATTGATCCTGAATTATTCTAACATTGTTGAACCATTAATCACCCTTATGGATCATCAATTTATGATCATTGGACAAGAATATTTTACAAATTTATGATTCACATTATTTATGTGCTTCATCCCCTTATGTTCCTCTTTTTTTCACTGTTAGACTATACGGTCATAGTTCATCTTGGTCGGGGTGAGATCAAGCATTATTGAAGCCCTATAATCATTGTAGATGGATTTTCAATAGATTTATTGGAAGATAAGATATCAATTAGGATTGATCATAGGTTTGGGTTGATGTTACTTTGATCTGGGATCGATTTTGGGGGTGACATTTGGCCCCATATAATGGGTGGAATATTGGTTAGCATGAGGTCTTCGTGCGAATAACCAGTTTCAAATTTCCAACCACTGTTGGGATGAAATCAATGGCCAAAATAAAATTCCACTAGTTTTGAGAGCTCAAATGGTGAGATTCATTGAAGAGAGTGTGGATCTGGAGAACCGCATTATGAAATAGGTTTTCTACAAAACAAAACTTTATTACACAATGTATAGTAAAATGAATACATGCTTTGTATTACCCAAAACTATTCTAATAGAATTTTTTGCAATATACAGATCACACATCATGTGGTCGATCCCAAATGCTTTGTGACCGTCCCTGGGTGGATGAGTTGTGTTCCCGTTGTACATGGATATGTTCATGTTTGGGAGGATAGGTTGTATGATTTGGGAGTACATGGGCATGAGAAGATACCCAGGAATAGCCAATGAAGATGAGCATAGTAAGGAGCCCACATGTTGGCACATAGTGGATGATACATGTCATGTGGACACATTACACATTTTGTATGGTGAAATAAAATATTATTTGTGTCTAAAGGAGAACACATAGAGGTAGTGGAGAAATATTAAACACCATGTGGACCCCATAATTATCATGTCCCACTTTGATAAACTTACACCATGCATATCTCATTCAACAAGGCTAGTATTTTCTCTAGTTAATATCTTATCCTAAGATGTTTTTCATGTATAGTTAAACTGTTTCCTTTATAGTGACTTTCAATGTACTATTTGGATTTCTCAGAGCATTAATATTCTTAAGGTGATACTTGATGATGATAGTGATCAAGAGGGATACTCAGGGATATACTCATTTTGGAAACCCCCTATTTATTATGGAATAGGTCCCTGATTCACTTATCACTTGTTTTAGTGGCACCCCTTGGGGAATTAGGGAATGGTTCCATTAACTACAAAGTGTAACCCCCATGATGTACTAGGATATGGTCTATTTACCTACTTAGTTGAACCCACTAATGTACTTGTGTGTCGGTTGTCTTCCTACCAATTGGGACCCCCATGATGTACTATTGAGTGGTTCCTATCCCTATTGACTAGAACCACCTATCATGCTTGGGAATGGATCTTCTCCCTAAGAGTGGAATCCCTAATGATCTAGATCAGGGGTCCTCAGCCTTTGGAGTGGGACCCCCTAATGTGCTAGGTCATGGATCTTCTACTTATAGAGTGGCACCCCAAATAAAATATGGTGTGTGATCTCTATCTATGGATTGGTTCCCCCGTGATGCACTTGGACGGGGGTCCTCCATACCTTGAGTGTCATCCCCATGATACTCTATACAATTTTTTCTCAATTAACATCTTCCCTCAAAGGGGAACACCCCAAACGTACAAGGGTGTGAGACCCCTTCCCATATAGTGGAACCCCCTATCACACCAGAGCATTGGTCCATAATACATTGAGGGGACCCAATTGATAGAAAGAGGTATGGGTTCTCTATAAGATATTTTCCCCCATGAAATTGGAGTTCACTAGTAAGTAGTGGTCCATATACCCTATCCCTTTTATAGACATTCATAATGTTAGGTATCAATGATGGATCTTTGGATATATAGGTAGGCTCATAATTATTAGTTGATTTCTGGAGATAGAGATCCCATTTCTCTCTCTTTGGGATTCTTGTTGAGAATATCTCTATTTTTATGGTTATTTTCCTAATTTCTAATTGACATGCCTCCAATGTGTTATGCTAACCATTTTTATACCTTTTTATTTCTCCCCTTCTGGTTTTGGCGATGTCCTACAGGATATAAATATATATATACATTCCCCTATAATATCTTATTTGAATACCTGTCATTTTTTCCATATGACGGACTATTTGGTGGTGATTTCTGTGGGGAATTGTTATAATTGGACGTATAGACTATGTACAGTAAGATCTATTGACACACTCCCATGGTCCTACTATTCGAATAGAGATATCGCCCCATGTTCCCTAGAATACGAATAGTTTAAGGGGTTGGAAAGGGTATAAAATTCTCCAATGATCTTACCCAAACTTCCATTTTTTATGAATCTTATTCCATATGAAAACCATAGGTACATTTAATGATAATAAATCTTGAACCATCACAGGTTTGAGGAGAACTTGACCGTTTTAGAATAATGTAATCTTGAGATAAAAATCAAATGATGATATGTTTGGAGTCCATTAATTCAACTGTTTCCCATTCTTACAAAACCCATTTTTTAAAAATAGAATGATCAAAAAATCGGTCAACAGAAAGTGATGATAAAATATTGTGATCAAGTTGAAATGGAGATGAAAGGATGCCACATTAAATTATGAATTTTAGGACAAAAATTATGGGAGACCCATCGAAGCGTTCGATGACTTTTAGGCTCAGACAAAACCGGGGGAAAGAATAAAATAATTAACGATTCAACATGGGGTCAAAGGTCGTTGGATGAGCTCTAGTGAGCTGTTGTAGAGGATCCTCACCCTTCAGTGGGGGGGCAGCTATTGCCACCTAGGGTTTCACCATGTCTGATCTTAAAATAATATAAATAAAACATAATGTTATAACATTAATCCATAAAACAAAAGATCTTATCTTACCTTAAGAAATCATATTTTTTTTAAACCAGAGAAATCATATATAATTCATAATAGTAAATTTTGGTATCATTTTTATATCACTATAACATATAATGTAACTCTCCCATTTATGTAGGGGGTAAAAATCATGGTTATTATTTGAATAACAATAATAATATATTCATATAATCTCTAAGGAGAATCCTCATCAGTCAATTGCATCTCTATACCCAAGGAAATGAAGAGCTATAACAGTATCAACTTCCCTTGGATTATCATGGAACATATCATTATCTTAAAATTACCCAAGAACCATAACATGAACATAACACAGAAATAATTTTTAAAAAGAGACATTCTTGGGGAAAATAATGTTCCATTTTACAATCAATTTTCATTGTTACAAAGTCAAGCAGTCATAAATGAAAACATTTTATTTGAAAATTAAATTGAATTTTTTTAAGTAATATTCATAACATTATAGTTTCATGAATGTGTGAATTTTAATTCATATATTATATGTTAAAAACACTTTTCTTTAATATAAATATTTGTTACCTGAAATGAAGATTTTGGAAAATAAAATCCCTTACTTCATGTATGACTGCATTCTGCACTTGCAGCTAACATCATAGGTAATAAAATTAAATTCAATAATTTCTTAATTCAGAATAACTTCCTAATATGTTTCATTTATAATGTTCATTTATAGTAATTTTGATGAGTTATAAATATAAATTTCACCATTCTTAGAGTGTTCATCTGTTTGTTGGTTATATTTTTCATATTTATTGATGTTCTTTCTAAATGGGAATAATACTTAAAAAGTGAGATTATATAGTATTTAAGAACCTCCAAAAGTTTAAATAGTTGCATTTTTCATTTTAATTTTTGACATTAGGATGATTCATTTGATAAAGCTTTAATGATAATTGTTTAATTTATTATGGTGTTCTTTCAGACTATAACTAATTAGTTTCATTTTATTTTATAGCACCTCTATATATTAGTTTCAAAACATGGAATAAGTTATAATATAATTATTATAATATTATTAAACCAACATTATAGTTTTATGACTATCCTTGAATGTAGTAATAGAAAAATAAAACTCACTATCCATAATGATGATTGATCCCCATAATTTTTATAATAGTTATGTTTCTTTGAATTAGTGGGGATGAGAAAGGGAATTGAAGGAATATATTACAAATATTAACACAAAATTATTGTATATACATGATAAATGGGTTATTATGCTTTGAATTATGAAGTAGGTGAGGTGATATAAAAATAATAAATTAATGTAAATGATCTTGTTTGAGAAAGTTACATCTTGATAATCACCTATTGATCAATCCCTTAAGGAACATAGTATTGGTATTTTGGTGAGACCAGTCCATCTAGAATTATCCAATGGAAGTTTAAAAGAGAATTTTATAGTTTACTTATGACATATATGATTCATGGTGACTAAAATAAGTCAATGAAGGGGATCCCATTTATAATTAAGGTTAGGGAAACTTTTAGAATTTTATAAAATAATAAAATATAACACGACTATTATAGATCTAAAGACATACAAACGGTCTATAAAGAATATGGGATGAAATTGTAGACCTTATTTTATCCAATTTTTCCATATTCAAAAAAATTATGATATTTAAATAATTTATTAAAATATTATATTCATTAAATATCATTATTGTGAAATATCATATCATTCATTACTATGACATTAAAAACACAAAATAAAGAGTCACGTTTGATCCAAATATTTCATTATATCCTATAAATTTCATAGGTATTCATATAATTATTTTATTACATTGAAAATATCAAATTATATTTACTTTAATATATTTAGTATCATTTATTTTGTATTTTATATTAATTTAATAATTATTGCATTGTTGTTTTGTAAGAATTTGTGGTATTTATTACTTTCCATGAATTAAAAAAACACGAATAATATGAAAAATTTTATCGTTACAATGACTATTTATGGTCAAATATATATTCTATGAAACTATATATTAAAAATGATATATTTATTGAACACTATAGTGTGAACGGTTTGACTTTCTTTTAAATAAAACACCATAAGAGAATTAATGTCATCTAAGTGGATCCAAAGGGTCATATATTCAAACCACAGATGATTTTGTTAAAATATTACTCGTATAATAAAATCCGGACCAGATTTAGGGTAATTGGTCAATATTTATAATGATATTTTTACTCTCAATTAACCAATTTACCGTTATCATTTGTAATAATTATGTACTATATTTACTATTCATATTGTTAAAAAATAAAATTGTAACATCCCAAGTAAATAAAGAATAAATAATTTTCATATTTATTAATATTTACGAATTAAATATTAATTTTACATTAAAGGGGTTTCTATGTTCGATAGCGTACCCGATACGCAACAGAGTTTCATTGAAATCTTACGTTGCACACTAGTAATATAATAATATTATTTTAAATGGTAGTTAACATGTAGCCGTTTTATTGGTGGGAATGGATATAAATAACTAAAATATGATTATATATGTTTTTTAAATGTTTTTACATTTATCCAATAAAAGATAAAGGCTTAAAATAAAAAAATAATTCAATTTTTGGCATTTATACCCTAATTTTCACTAAAGGTTCGCTTATCACCTTTTGATGGTGAACCGTCATTAAATATAGTTTTTATCACACTTATACATTCTATTGGACCAAATATAACTCTTTTTTAGAATCGGGACATCAAAATTTACTTTGTGTAAATTTTCGGTATTTTTCTGATAAAGTTCATTTTTTTAATGAATAGTGTAAAATGTTGTATTTTAATTCAAAACTTATTTTTAATATAATTTATTAATGTGGTTAGATAATCTTTTGAATTGGGTTTAAAGTGAAATTATAATATATTTTTACCATTTAATCCAATGGTGGTCATTGGAATCAATTTCACATTGAAATTGGACATAAACTAGTGTCAATCTTTTGATATTTATTGTTTCATAAAAACACGCTATTTGTCATGACTGTGGGAATTAATTATTAAATTAATTAATGTGACTTATATGTTTTTAATTTCGTAAAATAGACTTCATTTTTGAATTCTGAATATCAAATATAGCTTAGGGTGATTTTTTGGAATTTTTCTGAAAAACTTCAATTTTTGATGAATAGTGAAACCACTATATGGTACTTATAAAAACTGATTTTTCGTTTAAATGAAGTTTTACCACTTCTATTTTTTGAATTTCAAAAATCTGACATACATGGTTTTCATTAAGAAGTAAAATTTGGTTCAATGGGATTAAAATAATTTTTTGGGGAATAGTAACTTATTAAGTTTTTAATCGCGATTAGAGGTAATTAGTGTAGTTTAAGTTAAAATAATGTCTTAATAATATGATATGAGCTTGACACATGTCCTACCCTCATTGGATGTGTCATGGACCACCAAGAAAATCAATGAGTCAACTTGGGGACCCCATGGAGCCACTTAGGTTGGGAAATGACATAAATAACTTTTTATTTAATGTTAAATTAAAAATAACACAAACATGATATATTTTACTAAAACAATTTTTACATGGGGTTATACAAGTCATATTTTTGATTATAAAGAGTAATTGGAAATATAAAAAGATTTTCTACATCATTATAGTTTTTTTATAATTTTTATACATTAAATAAATTAAATTATTTATGACATCATGATGATGCAGCGATTACCTCATTAATAAAGGATTTAAATAAAATGGAAAGATAATGTAAAATATATGACATACACATTTCCAAAACCTATTGTATGGGTGGATTTATAACCCTTATCACCTTAACCTCGAATTATATCAATGTGGGACCTTTTTAATCTGAAACGCTTTTTAAAATAAAGTAACTTATCTTTACTTTCCAAGAGTACCCCTCCTCTCCTCTTATAAAAGGCCCCAACATCTACCTCCTTACCCACACTCCCAAAGACCTTGGCTCAGCTAACCCCTGCCCATTTTGTCTCTCCACTTCCCTCTCTTACTCCTTGAAGCCTCAATTTTGGCAGAAGTCTTCCCAAGGAAGCCTTTGATCTCAAACCAAACAGAGTTAGCCGATTTTAAGGTAATGTCTTCACTTGAGACCTTTTGTTTTATTTTGCTTCTCCAACCCCCTAAACTCTTTTTATTCATTTCGTTTGTAACAAATTCAGTATCATCTATATACTAGCATTTTTTTTATAAGATTTATTCGATCTACACTTACACACACCAACATCTAATGGTTAAAGAACATACTGTTTCCGTGGATGGTGAATTTCGGCCTCCCAAAACGATGATTGTTCAACATTCTTTTAACACCTTCAAAGGAGTCCATTAAGATGAAACTATTTTTATATAAGATATATAATATGTTTACGGTTTCCTTAAGCTTCTGTATTTTTCATTTTGTGCATACCATTATGGTTTCCATTATTGGTAAACGTGATATCTTCATTTAAGGATGTGCGGACTACTTCCCCCTCAAAGTGATTTGATTCGTTAATACCATATGTGGGACATATAGAGGATGAAGTTATGATATTATATATAATATTACACAGTAATTATAATATACCTTTATATCATTATGATTTCATTCTATAAAATACCAAATAGAAATGAAAGTAGCGTTCATGCGTGCGTACGGCTTACCGTCTCCATGAACGGTGGATTTCATTTTTACTTCTACATGATTATGTAATATTATAAATGCATGTATATACTGGATATATCTGATATATATGATATATAAATCATGATTTTAATTCTGGATATAATGGATACATGGACAACTTGTAATTATAAAGGGTTTATTTTTTACTCAAGTACTAATGACCGTTATTAACTTAAATAATTAAATAGTGTTCATGACATGGCAATAAGTGATATAAAAGGAATAATGAACTTTAAAAAGGTTCTTAAACAAGTAGAAATTAACTCATGTTTATTATTCAGGAGATTAAAGAACGACCGAGTCAAGTCGGACCTGAGGTATGGGACTTCGTCTCAATCTCCTTTCATTGAGGCATATTTCGTTTTATACACAACATTCTTTTATAAGGTGTATAAAACCCTTTGACTTTTACTTTTATTCAAAAGGAATCTTTTTATACGAAGCATTTTACTAATCGACAAAAGGTAATGTTTTTGTAGTACGTATGCGGTGACAACGACTTCTCCACCGCCGTGAGTATTATTTGGTCTTTGGCTTCCTCAACAAGCGGTAATGTTTTTAAAATAAAATTAATACCATATACTCTTTTACATATTTTGGTATTGAAAATGGTTTTGATAAAGGATTCTATTATGTAAATATATTTAAATGATATATTGTGATTGAAATGTGGAAATGTCATCATTCCTTTATATAGGTATTATGTTTTATGATTTTATATTGGTACTTGGACATTTGACGGATGGTTACATGATAAACCATATGACGGGTGGTGCCGTTAATACCAGGACAGGTGGTTACGTTATAACCTCCAATGCATTGGGTATGGAAGTCGACCGTATGGCTATTCCATTAAGTATGTATGGAACTTGTCTGTATGGCTATTCCATTAAGTGATATGTGTGGAAGTCGACTGTATGGTTATTCCACTTAAGTATGATTATGTCCCAAGTTACCTTTATATGTTATGTGTTCTTTATATTGGTTTTATGGTAATCCTTTGGTTACAAAAAGGTAAGTAATGATATTTTATTCAGTGAAGATTTTTTACTACTTCATGAAGGTGAAGGTTTTACTTTGATAAAGTATACATGGTTTACTTGATGTTTGAAAAACTAACAGTTTTCATTCTTTGTGTATCCCTTACTGAGCTTTTTATGCTCACCCCAAGTTTTTTTGAAATGTTTTTCACAGAACTTAATGTGGAATAGGGTCAAGGACAGGATCAATGGAAATTCATGCTATATAAAAAATGTAACTATAAATGTCTCCTTTTAAGAGTTTTTTTTTATTTTATGGAAACATAGTAGAAGTGTCTAATTTGTAATCTTTTGAGATGTAATAGTTATCTCTTAATTCTATAAAACTCTAAACCTGAAAAGATCCTCAATGTGAATTATTCATTTAATTCAATATTAAGAGATGTTTAAGGACATGTCCTTATAGTTGGTATCAGAGGTCGGTTTAGACAACTTTAGGAGTTAGGAAAGTGTTAAATTATAATATGATTGAAATGATATAGCATTTACGGATTACCATGTTGCTTCGCCTAAGATATTTCTATGTTCAGAATGGTTTTCCGCAGAGGAAACAAAGCAGCTATGTTGGGACGACATCAGGAGGAAGACAAACTTCCAAATAAGCAACCTGAGATGGTCGGAATTGGGACTGAACAGTTTGTTGCAGTGATGGCACAATTATCTCAGGCTATAAATGGTGGTGGTATCCATGCACGAGATCAGCCAGATCAACTGCAGAGGAACAAGTTAGTGGTGGAACATTTCATGAGGCAACATCCCCCATCATTTAGAGGATCATCTGACCCCGTACAAGCAGAAGGGTGGATTAAAGCACTGGAGATGATTTTTGATGTCATGGGGTGCTCAGAACATCAAAAGGTTAGCCTTGTTGTTTACCGTTTTTAAGGTGAAGCTGATCACTGGTGGTCGATGGTAAAAAATATCTGGGATAGTGATGAGATTGATGATTTTCACTAGGAAGAATTCAAAGGTATGTTTCTTGAGAAATATTTTCCTAAGGTGGTTCGTCTTAGGATGGAAAAATAGTTCTTAGAATTGAGGCAGGAGGATGACTCCGTGGCTACTTATGAAGCGAAGTTCACTCGATTGGAAAGGTGTGCTCCAAACATCATACGAGATCATGATAGTAAAATAATCCGTTTTTACTCATGGTTAAAGCCAAAGTATTGAAGGGATTTAGCTTCCCGTGAGTTCAAAAGTTATGAAAAAACTTGTTTGATGTATGGAGAAGGTGGAAATGGAGTTTGCTGATGATCATGTTTTCTATGAAAAACAACAGAATAAGAGGTCTAGTTGGCAGGAAAAGGGTAAGAATTCATCAAAGAAGTAAAGACGTAAGAAAATCAAATATCCATCTGGTGAGAAGTGTGGTAAAATTCATCCTATAGAATGTTTATCCACGTCTAGTAAGTGCTTTCGGTGTGGTAAGTCTGGTCATATTGCTCATAACTGTAAGGAAGATGATCAAGAAGGAAATTAAAAGCCAATGGTAAGATGTTTTAAGTGTAATGAAATGGGTCATTATGAAAATGAGTTTCCAATGAAGAACTCAACTGGGGGAAAGCAGCCAGACTACAAGCAGAAAGGGGTGGTGAAATCCTTTGCAACAACTTCAGCAGATGTTGGGCCATCGAATGAAGTAGTATCAGGTACACTGTTTGTTTGTTCAGATTATGCCAATGTGTTGTTTGATTCATGGTCTACACACTCTTTCATTTATGAGAAGTTTTCTAGTAAATTGGGAGTTCCATCTCAAGATATGATCCCTGAACTTATGGTAAAAACACCCGGAGGGAACGTTGAGACAAAAAGGAATTATAAGAACCTTCCTATCCTTGTGTGTGGAAAGAATCTACCAGGAAACCTTATTGTTTTTACTCGAGTAGAGTTTGATGTTATTTTAGGCATGGATTGGCTTTCTGTTTATCATGCTAAGATTTACTTCAGAGCTAAAATTGTTTCTTTTCAGAAATATTTTCAGTTTCTGTACAAGAATGAACCCTTGCTTTTGATAACATATCAGGAAGTTGAGAAACTAGTAAAAGATGGAAATGAATTTTTACCTTGCACATATTGTAGAAAATAATGGAACTGTTCAGATTAATGATGTGCCAGTGGTAAATGAGTATCTTGATGTTTTTTCTAATGAGTATCCTGGTATTATTCATGATCGGGAAGTTGAATTTACTATTGACTTAGTTCCTGATTCTAAGCCAATTTCAAAACCCCCTTATCGAATGGCTCAAGTTGAACTTTTAGAGTTAAAGAAACAATTGCAGGAGTTATTAAATAAAGGTTTCATTCGACCTAGCACATCACCATGGGGTGCTGCTGTCTAGTTTGTTAAAAAGAAATACGGATCAATGAGACTTTGCATTGATTATAGAGCCTTGAATAATATTATTGTTAAGAACAACTATCCTTTGCCTCATATCGATGATTTGTTTGATCAGCTTCAGAGAGCTCAGTAATTTTCGAAGATTGAATTGAGTTCGGGGTACCATCAATTGAAATTAACAGAAGCAGACGTTCCAAAGAATGCGTTCCATACTAGATATGGCCATTATGAATTTGTAGTTATGACTTTTGGGTTAACCAATGCACCTGCTGTATTCATGGACCTTATGAATAGAATTTTCCATGAGTTCTTGGATAAGTTTGTGGTTGTTTTCATCGATGATATTTTGGTGTTTTATAAAAGTAAATAGGAGCATGAAATTCATTTAAGGGTTATCTTGCAAACCTTAAAAGAAAAGAAACTATATGGAAAATTCAGAAAGTGTGCGTTTTGGTTACAACAAATTTCTTTCCTGGGTCACATTGTTTCAAAAGATGGCATAACTGTTGATCCTGCTAAAACAAAAGTTGTTGAAGAATGGCCAAGACCCACAAATGTAACTGAGATCCGTAGTTTTCTTGGTTTGACAGGTTACTACCGAAGGTTTGTTGAAATTTTTTAACTTCTATCTAGCCCAATGACTAAGCTAACTTGGAAGGGTGTTGAGTTCATCTGGACAAAAGAATGTGATGATTGTTTTCAGGAGTTGAAAAGATGATTGGTGAATGCTCCAGTTTTGGCACTTCCTTTCAGGAATGGTGAGTTTGTTATCTACAGTGATGCTTCATTGAAAGGACATGGTTGTGTCCTAACGTAGAATGATCAGGTAATTGCTTATGCTTCACGTCAGTTGAAAACTCATGAGGTAAATTACCCTACACATGATTTGGAATTAGCTGTTGTTGTCTTTTCTTTAAAAATTTGGAGGCCTCATTTGAATGGAGTAAAGTGTGAAATATATACTGATCACAAAAGTTTAAATTATATATTCACTCAGAAAGAATTGAACATGAGACAGAGGAGATGGCTGGAATTAATCAAGGATTATGATTTTACAATTCACTACCATCCGGGAAAAGAAAATAAAGTGTCTGATGATTTGAGTCGAAAAAGTAATGCTTCATTAACCATGCTACGTTTGGAACGAGATCCTTTGGTTTTTGATTTGATGAAATTTGGAATAGAAGTTGTTGGTACAGGAAGTTCTTCTGTTTTGTTTCAGGTATCAGTGAAATCCTCTCTATCAGACAGAATCAAGCAAGCACAGAAGAAAGATAGTGAGTTCAGAGAAAGGTAGAGTTGGTACAGAAGGGTAAGTTGCCTGAATTCAACATTGATAATGATTGTGTTTTAAGATTTGGTAAGAAAGGAAAGCTGAGTCCAAGGTTCATTGGACCATATGAAATTATGGAGAGAGTTGGATCAGTTGCATACAGAGTGGAATTACCTCCAAGTTTTTCTCAGGTACACAATGTCTTTCATGTTTCGATGTTGAGGAAGTATATGCCAGATTCATCTCATGTTTTGAGTGCCGAGGTAGTTCAGTTGGAAGAGAATCTCTCTTATGAAGAACAACCAGTCCAGATTCTTGACCGAAGAGAGCAAGTGTTGCAAAATTAGGTAATCCACCAGTTAAAGGTTTTATGGAAAAACCATATGGTTGAAGAGGCAATGTGGGAATCTGAAAATGATATGAGGGATAAATACCCCCACTTATTTTGATAAGTGAATAAAATTGCGAGGACGCAATTCCCAAAAGCGGGGAAGGATGTAACATCCCAGGTAAATAAAGAATAAAGAATTTTCATATTTATTAATATTTACAAATTAAATATTAATTTTACTTTTAAGGGGTTGCTATGTTCGATAGAGTACCTGATACGCAACAAATAGTTTCATTGAAATCTTACGTTGCACACTAGTAATATAATAATATTATTTTAAATGGTAGTTAACATGTAGCCGTTGTATTGGAGGGAATGTATAGAAATAACTAAAATATGATTATATATGTTTTTTAAATGTTTATACATTTATCCAATAAAAGACAAAGGCTTAAAATATGGAAAGAATTCAATTTTTGGCATTTATACCCTAATTTTCACTAAAGGTTCACTTATCACCTTTTGATGGAGAACTATCATTAAATATAGTTTTGATCACTCTTATACATTCATTTGGACCAAATATAACTCTTTTTTAGAATCGGGACATCAAAATTTACTTTGTGTAAATTTTTGGTATTTTTCTGATAAAGTTCATTTTTTAATGAATAGTGTAAAATGTTGTATTTTAATTCGAAACCTCTTTTTATTCTAATTTATTAAGATGGTTAGATAATCTTTTGAATTGGGTTTAATGTGAAATTAGAATATATATTTACCATTTAATCCAATGTTGGTCATTGGAATAAATTTCACATTGAAATTGGACTTAAACTAGTGTCAATCTTTTGATACTTATTGTTTCACAAAAACACGCTATTTGTCATGACAGCGTGAATTAATTATTAAATTAATTAATGTGACTTATATGTTTTGAATTTTGTAAAATAGAATTCATTTTTGAATTCGGAATATCAAATATAGCTTAGGGTGAATTTTTGGTATTTTTCTAAAAAACATCAATTTTTGATGAATAGTGAAACCACTAAGTACTACTTATAAAAACTGATTTTTCGTTTAAATGAAGTTTTACCACTTCTGTGTTTTGAATTTTAAATATCCTACATACATGGTTGTCATTAAGAAGTAAAATGTGGTTCAATGGGATTAAAATAATTTTTTGGTGAATAGTAACTTATAAAGTTTTTAATCGCGATTAGAGGTAATTAGTGTAGTTTAAGGTAAAAATAATGTTTTAATAATATGAGATGAGCTTGAAACATGACCTAATCTCATTGGATCTGTCATGGCCGACCAATACAATCCATGAGTCAACTTGGGGACCCCATGGATCCACTTTGGTTGGGAAATGACATAAATAACTTTTTATTTAATGTTAAAGTAAAAATAACACAAACATGAGATGTTTTACTAAAACAATTTTTTCATGGGGTTATACAAGTCAGATTTGTGATTAAAAATATTAATTGGAAAGATAAAAATATTTCCTAAATCATGATAGTTTTTTTATAATTTTTAGAAATTAAATAAATTAAATTATTTATGACATCATGATGATGCAGTGATTACCTCATTAATAAAGGATTTAAATAAAATGGAAAGTTAATGTAAAATCTATGACCTACGCATGTCCAAAACCTATTGTATGGGTGTATTTAGAACCATTATCACCTTACCCTTGAATTATATCAATGTGGGACCTTTTTAATCCGAAACTCTTTTTAAAATAATGTAACTTATCTTTACTTTCCAAGAGTGCCCCTCCTCTCCTCTTATAGAAGGCCCCCACCTCTACCTCCATACCCACACTCCCATAGCCTTTGGCTCAGCAAACCCCTGCCCATTTTGTCTCTCCACTTCCCTCTATTACTCCTGGAAGCCTCACTTTTGGAAGAAGTCTTCCCAAGGAAGCCTTTGAGCTCAAACCAAATGGAGTTACCCGATTTTAAGGTAATGTCTTCACTTGAGTCCTTTTGTTTTATTTTTCTTCTCCAACCCCCTAAACTATTTTTATTCATTTATTTTGTAACAACTCCAGTATCACCAATATACTAGGATGTTGTTATAATAAGGATTCTATCTACACATACACACACCTACAGCTAATGGTTAATGAACATACTGTTTCCGTGGATGGAGAATTTCAGCCTCCCGAAGCGATGATTGTTCAATATTCTTTTAACACCTTCAAAGGTGGCCATTAAGATGAAAATATATTTATATATGATATATAATATGTTTATTCTTTCCTTAAGCTTCTGTATTTTTCATTTTGGGCATACCTTTATGGTTTCCATTACGGGTAAACACGATATCTTCATTTAAGGAAGTGCGGACTACCGCCCCCTCAATGTGATTTGATTAGTTAATACCATATGTGGGACATATAGAGGATGAAGTTATGATATTATATATGATATTACACTAGAATTATAATATACCTTTATATAATTATGATTCCATTCTATAAAATATGAAATGGAAATGAAAGTAGCATTCATGCGTCCGTACGACTTACCGTCTCCATGAACGGTACATTTCATTTCTTACCTCTAAATGATTATGTAATATTATAAATGCATGTATATACTGGATATATATGATATATATGATATATACATCATGATTATAATTCTTGATATAATGGATACATGGAAAACTTGTAATTATAAAGGGTTTATTTTTTACTCAAGTACCAATGACCGTTATTAAGTTAAATAATTACATAGTGTTCATGACATGGCAATAAGTGATATAAAAGGAATAATGAACTTTAAAAATGTTCTTAAACAAGTAAAAATTAACTCAAGTTTATTATTCAGGAGATTAAAGAACGACCGAGTCATGTCGGACTTGAGGTAAGGGACTTCATCTCAATCTCCTTTCATTGATGCATATTTCGTTTTATACACAACTTTCTTTTATACGGTGTATAAAACCCTTTGACTTTTACTTTTATTCAAAAGGAATATTTTTATACGAAGCGTTTTACTAAACGACAAAAGGGAAAGTTTTTTTCTTACGTATGCGGCGACAATGCCTTCTCCACCACCGCGAGTATTATTTGGTCTTTGTCTTCCTCAACAAGCGGTAATGTTTTTAAAATAAAATTAATACCTTATACTCTTTTACGTATTTTGGTATTGAAAATGGTTTTGATAAAGGATTCTATTATGTAAATATATTTAAATGATATATTGTGATTGAATTGTGGAAATGTCATCATTCCATTATATAGGTATTATGTTTTATGATTTTATATTGGTACTTGGACATTTGACGGATGGTTACATGATAAACCATATGACGGGTGGTGCCGTTAATACCAGGACAGGTGGTTACGTTATAACCTCCAATGCATTGGGTATGGAAGTCGACCGTATGGCTATTCCATTAAGTATGTATGGAACTTGTCCGTATGGCTATTCCATTAAGTGATATGTGTGGAAGTCGACTGTATGGTTATTCCACTTAAGTATGATTATGTCCCAAGTTACCTTTATATGTTATGTGTTCTTTATATGGGTTTTATGGTAATCCTTTGGTTACAAAAAGGTAAGTAATGATATTTTATTCAGTGAATATTTTTTACTACTTCATGAAGGTGAAGGTTTTACTTTGATAAAGTATACATGGTTTACTTGATGTTTGAAAAACTAACAGTTTTCATTCTTTGTGTATCCCTTACTGAGCTTTTTATGCTCACCCCAAGTTTTTTTGAAATGTTTTTCACAGAACTTAATGTGGAATAGGGTCAAGGACAGGATCAATGGAAATTCATGCTATATAAAAAATGGAACTATAAATGTCTCCTTTTAAGAGTTTTTTTATTTTATGGAAACATAGTAGAAGTGTCTAATTTGTAATCTTTTGAGATGTAATAGTTATCTCTTAATTCTATAAAACTCTAAACCTGAAAAGATCCTCAATGTGAATTATTCATTTAATTCAATATTAAGAGATGTTTAAGGACATGTCCTTATAGTTGGTATCAGAGGTCGGTTTAGACAACTTTAGGAGTTAGGAAAGTGTTAAATTATAATATGATTGAAATGATATAGCATTTACGGATTACCATGTTGCTTCGCCTAAGATATTTCTATGTTCAGAATGGTTTTCCGCAGAGGAAACAAAGCAGCTATGTTGGGACGACATCAGGAGGAAGACAACCTTCCAAATAAGCAACCTGAGATGGTCGGAATTGGGACTGAACAGTTTGTTGCAGTGATGGCACAATTATCTCAGGCTATAAATGGTGGTGGTATCCATGCACGAGATCAGCCAGATCAACTGCAGAGGAACATGTTAGTGGTGGAACATTTCATGAGGCAACATCCCCCATCATTCAGAGGATCATCTGACCCCGTACAAGCAGAAGGGTGGAATAAAGCACTGGAGATGATTTTTGATGTCATGGGGTGCTCAGAACATCAAAAGGTTAGCCTTGCTGTTAACCGTTTTTAAGGTGAAGCTGATCACTGGTGGTCGATGGTAAAAAATATCTGGGATAGTGATGAGATTGATGATTTTCACTAGGAATAATTCAAAGGTATGTTTCTTGAGAAATATTTTCCTAAGGTGGTTCGTCTTAGGATGGAAAAATAGTTCTTAGAATTAAGGCAGGAGGATGACTCAGTGGCTACTTATGAAGCGAAGTTCACTCGATTGGAAAGGTGTGCTCCAAACATCATACGAGATCATGATAGTAAAATAATCCGTTTTTACTCATGGTTAAAGACAACGTATTGAAGGGATTTAGCTTCCTGTGAGTTCAAAAGTTATGAAAAACTTGTTTGATGTATGGAGAAGGTGGAAATGGAGTTTGCTGATGATCAGGTTTTCTATGAAAAACAACAGAATAAGAGGTCTAGTTGGCAGGAAAAGGGGAAGAATTCATCAAAGAAGCAAAGACGTAAGAAAACCAAATATCCATCTGGTGAGAAGTGTGGTAAAATGCATCCTATAGAATGTTTATCCATGTCTAGTAAGTGCTTTCGGTGTGGAAAGTCTGGTCATAATGCTCATAACTGTAAGGAAGATGATCAAGAAGGAAATTAAAAGCTAATGGTAAGATGTTTTAAGTGTAATGAAATGGGTCATTACGAAAATGAGTTTCCAATGAAGAACTCAACTGGGGGAAAGCAGCCAGACTACAAGCGGAAAGGGGTGGTGAAATCCTTTGCAACAACTTCAGCAGATGTTGGGCCATCGAATGAAGTAGTATCAGGTACACTGTTTGTTTGTTCAGATTATGCCAATGTGTTGTTTGATTCATGGTCTACACACTCTTTCATTTCTGAGAAGTTTTCTAGTAAATTGGGAGTTCCATCTCAAGATATGATCCCTGAACTTATGGTAAAAACAACCGGAGGGAACGTTGAGAAAAAAAGGAATTATAAGAACCTTCCTCTCCTTGTGTGTGGAAAGAATCTACTAGGAAACCTTATTGTTTTTACTCGAGTAGAGTTTGATGTTATTTTAGGCATGGATTGGCATTCTGTTTATCATGCTAAGATTTACTGCAGAGCTAAAATTGTTTCTTTTCAGAAATATTTTCATTTTGTGTACAAGAATGAACCCTTGCTTTTGATAACATATCTGGAAGTTGAGAAACTAGTAAAAGATGGAAATGAATTTTTACCTTGCACATATTGTAGAAAATAAAGGAACTGTTCAGATTAATGATGTTCCAGTGGTAAATGAGTATCAAGATGTTTTTTCTAATGAGTTTCCTGGTATTATTCATGATCGGGAAGTTGAATTTACTATTGACTTAGTTCCTGATTCTAAGCCAATTTCAAAACCCCCTTATCGAATGGCTCAAGTTGAACTTTTAGAGTTAAAGAAACAATTGCAGGAGTTATTAGATAAAGGTTTCATTCGACCTAGCACATCACCATGGGGTGCTGCTGTCTAGTTTGTTAAAAATAAATATGGATCAATGAGAATTTGCATTGATTATAGAGCCTTGAATAATATTACTGTTAAGAACAACTATCCTTTGCCTCATATCGATGATTTGTTTGATCAGCTTCAGAGAGCTCAGTAATTTTCGAAGATTGAATTGAGTTCGGGGTACCATCAGTTGAAATTAAAAGAAGCAGACGTTCCAAAGAATGTGTTCCATACTAGATATGGCCATTATGAATTTTTAGTTATGCCTTTTGGGTTAACCAATGCACCTGCTGTATTCATGGACCTTATGAATAGAATTTTCCATGAGTTCTTGGATAAGTTTGTGGTTGTTTTCATCGATGATATTTTGGTGTTTTATAAAAGTAAAGAGGAGCATGAAATTCATTTAAGGGTTATCTTGCAAACCTTAAAAGAAAAGAAACTATATGGAAAATTCAGAAAGTGTGAGTTTTGGTTACAAAAAATTTCTTTCCTGGGTCACATTGTTTCAAAAGATGGCATAACTGTTGATCCTGCTAAAACAAAAGTTGTTGAAGAATGGCCAAGACCCACAAATGTAACTGAGATCCGTAGTTTTCTTGGTTTGACAGGTTACTACCGAAGGTTTGTTGAAAATTTTTAACTTCTATCTAGCCTAATGACTAAGCTAACTTGGAAGGGTGTTAAGTTCATCTGGACAAAAGAATGTGATGATTGTTTTCAGGAGTTGAAAAGAAGATTGGTGAATGCTCCAGTTTTGGCACTTCCTTTCAGGAATGGTGAGTTTGTTATCTACAGTGATGCTTCATTGAAAGGACATGGTTGTGTCCTAACGTAGAATGATCAGGTAATTGCTTATGCTTCACGTCAGTTGAAAACTCATGAGGTAAATTACCCTACACATGATTTGGAATTAGCTGTTGTTGTCTTTTCTTTAAAAATTTGGAGGCATCATTTGAATGGATTAAAGTGTGAAATATATACTGATCACAAAAGTTTAAAGTATATATTCACTCAAAAAGAATTGAACATGAGACAGAGGAGATGGCTGGAATTAATCAAGGATTATGATTTTACAATTCACTACCATCCTGGAAAACAAAATAAAGTGTCTCATGATTTGAGTCGAAAAAGTAATGCTTCATTAACCATGCTACGTTTGGAACGAGATCCTTTGGTTTTTGATTTGATGAAATTTGGAATAGAAGTTGTTGGTACAGGAAGTTCTTCTGTTTTGTTTCAGGTATCAGTGAAATCCTCTCTATCAGACAGAATCAAGCAAGCACAGAAGAAAGATAGTGAGTTTCAGAGAAAGGTAGAGTTGGTACAGAAGGGTAAGTTTCCTGAATTCAACATTGATAATGATTGTGTTTTGAGATTTGGTAAGAAAGGAAATCTGAGTCCAAGGGTCATTGGACCATATGAAATTATGGAGAGAGTTGGATCAGTTTCATACAGAGTGGAATTACCTCCATGTTTTTCTCAGGTACACAATGTCTTTCATGTTTCGAGGTTGAGGAAGTATATGCCAGATTCATCTCATGTTTTGAGTGCCGAGGTAGTTCAGTTGGAAGAGAATCTCTCTTATGAAGAACAACCAGTCCAGATTCTTGACCGAAGAGAGCAAGTGTTGCAAAATAAGGTAATCCACCAGTTAAAGGTTTTATGGAAAAACCATATGGTTGAAGAGGCAATGTGGGAATCTGAAAATGATATGAGGGATAAATACCCCCACTTATTTTGATAAGTGAATAAAATTGCAAGGACGCAATTCCCAAAAGCGGGGAAGGATGTAACATCCCAGGTAAATAAAGAATAAAGAATTTTCATATTTATTAATATTTACAAATTAAATATTAATTTTACTTTTAAGGGGTTGCTATGTTCGATAGCGTACCTGATACGCAACAAATAGTTTCATTGAAATCTTACGTTGCACACTAGTAATATAATAATATTATTTTAAATGGTAGGTAACATGTAGCCGTTGTATTGGAGGGAATGGATAGAAATAACTAAAATATGATTATATATGTTTTTTAAATGTTTATACATTTATCCAATAAAAGACAAAGGCTTAAAATATGGAAAGAATTCAATTTTTGTCATTTATACCCTAATTTTCACAAAAGGTTCAATTATCACCTTTTGATGGAGAACTATCATTAAATATAGTTTTGATCACTCTTATACATTCTATTGGACCAAATATAACTCTTTTTTAGAATCAGGACATCAAAATTTACTTTGTGTAAATTTTTGGTATTTTTCTGATAAAGTTCATTTTTTAATGAATAGTGTAAAATGTTGTATTTTAATTCGAAACCTATTTTTAATCTAATTTATTAATATGGTTAGATAATCTTTTGAATTGGGTTTAAAGTGAAATTAGAATATATCTTTACCATTTAATCCAATGTTGGTCATTGGAATAAATTTCACATTGAAATTGGACTTAAACTAGTGTCAATCTTTTGATACTTATTGTTTCACAAAAACACGCTATTTGTCATGACAACGGGAATTAATTATTAAATTAATTAATGTGACTTATATGTTTTGAATTTTGTAAAATAGTCTTCATTTTTGAATTCGGAATATCAAATATAGTTTAGGGTGAATTTTTGGTATTTTTCTAAAAAACATCAATTTTTGATGAATAGTGAAACCACTAAGTACTACTTATAAAAACTGATTTTTCGTTTAAATGAAGTTTTACCACTTCTGTGTTTTGAATTTTAAATATCCGACATACATGGTTGTCATTAAGAAGTAAAATTTGGTTCAATGGGATTAAAATAATTTTTTGGTGAATAGTAACTTATAAAGTTTTTAATCGCGATTAGAGGTAATTAGTGTAGTTTAAGGTAAAAATAATGTTTTAATAATATGAGATGAGCTTGAAACATGTCCTAATCTCATTGGATGTGTCATGGCCGACCAATACGATCCATGAGTCAACTTGGGGACCCCATGGATCCACTTTGGTTGGGAAATGACATAAATAACTTTTTATTTAATGTTAAAGTAAAAATAACACAAACATGAGATGTTTTACTAAAACAATTTTTTCATGGGGTTATACAAGTCAGATTTGTGATTAAAAATATTAATTGGAAAGATAAAAATATTTCCTAGATCATGATAGTTTTTTTTATAATTTTTAGAAATTAAATAAATTAAATTATTTATGACATCATGATGATGCAGTGATTACCTCATTAATAAAGGATTTAAATAAAATGGAAAGATAATGTAAAATCTATGACCTACGCATGTCCAAAACCTATTTTATGGGTGTATTTAGAACCATTATCACCTTACCCTTGAATTATATCAATGTGGGACCTTTTTAATCCGAAACTCTTTTTAAAATAATGTAACTTATCTTTACTTTCCAAGAGTGCCCCTCCTCTCCTCTTATAGAAGGCCCCCACCTCTACCTCCATACCCACACTCCCAAAGCCTTTGGCTCGGCAAACCCCTGCCCATTTTGTCTCTCCACTTCCCTCTATTACTCCTGGAAGCCTCACTTTTGGAAGAAGTCTTCCCAAGGAAGCCTTTGAGATCAAACCAAATGGAGTTACCCGATTTTAAGGTAATGTCTTCACTTGAGTCCTTTTGTTTTATTTTGCTTCTCCAACCCCCTAAACTATTTTTATTCATTTCTTTTGTAACAACTCCAGTATCACCAATATACTAGGATGTTGTTATAATAAGGATTCTATCTACACATACACACACCTACAGCTAATGGTTAATGAACATACTGTTTCCGTGGATGGAGAATTTCAGCCTCCCGAAACGATGATTCTTCAACATTCTTTTAACACCTTCAAAGGTGGCCATTAAGATGAAAATATATTTATATATGATATATAATATGTTTATTCTTTCCTTAAGCTTCTGTATTTTTCATTTTGGGCATACCTTTATGGTTTCCAGCGATATCTTCATTTAAGGAAGTGCGGACTACCGCCCCCTCAATGTGATTTGATTCGTTAATACCATATGTGGGACATATAGAGGATGAAGTTATGATATTATATATGATATTACACTAGAATTATAATATACCTTTATATCATTATGATTCCATTCTATAAAATATGAAATGGAAATGAAAGTAGCATTCATGCGTCCGTACGGCTTACCGTCTCCATGAACGGTACATTTCATTTCTTACCTCTAAATGATTATGTAATATTATAAATGCATGTATATACTGGATATATATGATATATATGATATATACATCATGATTATAATTCTTTATATAATGGATACATGGAAAACTTGTAATTATAAAGGGTTTATTTTTTACTCAAGTACCAATGACCGTTATTAAGTTAAATAATTACATAGTGTTCATGACATGGCAATAAGTGATATAAAAGGAATAATGAACTTTAGAAATGTTCTTAAACATGTAGAAATTAAATGAAGTTTATTATTCAGGAGATAAAATAACGACCGAGTCATGTCGGACCTGAGGTAAGGGACTTCATCTCAATCTCCTTTCATTGATGCATATTTCGTTTTATACACAACTATCTTTTATACGGTGTATAAAACCCTTTGACTTTTACTTTTATTCAAAAGGAATATTTTTATACGAAGCGTTTTACTAAACGACAAAAGGAAATGTTTTTTTCTTACGTATGTGGCGACAATGCCTTCTCCACCACCGCGAGTATTATTTGGTCTTTGTCTTCCTCAACAAGCCGTAATGTTTTTAAAATAAAATTAATACCATATACTCTTTTATGTATTTTGGTATTTAAAATGGATTTGATAAAGGATTCTATTATGTAAATATATTTAAATGATATATTGTGATTTAAATGTGGAAATTTTATCATTACTTTATATTGGTTTTATGTTTTATGATTTTATATTGGTACTTGGACATTTGACGGGTGGTTACATGATAAACCATATGACGGGTGGTGCCGTGAATACCAGGACGGGTGGTTACGTTATAACCTCCAATGCATTGGGTATTGAAGTTGGTCGTATGGCAATTCCATTAAGTATGTGTGGAAGTTGGCCATATGGCTATTCCATTAAGTGATATGTGTGGAAGTCGACCGTATGGTTATTCCACTTAAGTATGTTTATGTCCCAAGTTACCTTTATATGTTACGTGTTATTTATATGGGTTTTATGGTAATCATTTGGTTACAAAAAGGTAAGTAATGATATTTTATTCAGTGAAGATTTTTTACAACTTCATGAAGGTGAAGGTATTACTTTGACAAAGTATACATGGTTTATGTGATGTTTGAAAAACTAACAGTTCTCATTCTTTGTGTATCCCTTACTGAGCATTTTATGCTCACCCCATGTTTTTTTGAAATGTTTTTCACATGAATTAATGTGGAATAGGGTCAAGGATGGGATCAAGGGAAAGGCATGCTATATAAAACATGGAACTAGACATGTCTCCTTTTAAGAGTTTTTTTTTTTATTTTATTGAAACATAGTAGAAGTGTCTACTTTGTAATCTTTTGAGATGTAATAGTTATGTCCTAATTCTCTAAAACTATAAACCTGAAAAGATCCTCAATGTGAATTATTCATTTAATTCAATATTAAGAGATGTTTAATGCCAGGGCCTTATAGTTGGTATCAGAGGTCGGTTTAGACAACTTTATGAGTTAGGAAAGTGTTAAATTATAATATGATTGAAATGATATAGCATTTACGGACTACCATGTTGCTTTGCCTAAGATATTTCTATGTTCAGAATGGTCTTCCACAGAGGAAACAAAGCAGCTATGTTGGGACGACATCAGGAGGAAGACAACCTTCCAAATCAGCAACCTGAGATGGTCAGAATCGGGACTGAACAGTTTGTTGTAGTGATGGCACAATTGACTCAGGCTATAAATGGTGGTGGTATCCATGCATGAGATCATCCAGATCAACCGCAGAGGAACATGTCAGTGGTGGAACATTTCATGAGGAAACATCCCCCATCATTCAGAGGATCATCTGACCCCAAACAGCTGAAGGGTGGATTAAATCACTAGAGAAGATTTTTGATGTCATGGGGTGCTCAGAACATCAAAAGGTTAGCCCTGTTGTTTACCGTTTTGAAGGTGAATCTGATCAGTGGTGGTCGATAGTGAAAAATATCAAGGATAGTGATGAGATTGATGATTTTCACTGGGACAAATTCAATGGTATGTTTCTTGAGAAATATTTTCCAAAGGTAGTTTGTCTTAGGATGGAAAATCAGTTCTTAGAATTGAGGCAGGAGGATGACTCAGTGGCTACTTATGAAGCGAAGTTCACTCGATTTTCAAGGTATGCTCCAAACTTCATATGAGATCTTGATAGTAAAATAAACCGTTTTTACTCAGGGTTAAAGCCAATGTATCGAACAGCTTTATCTACTCGTGAGTTAAAAAGTTATGAAAAAATTGTTCTATGTACGGAGAAGGTGGAAATGGAGTTTCCCGATGATCGGGTGTTCTATAAAAAACAATAGAATAAGAGGTCTCGTTGGCAGGAAAAGGGGAAGAATTAATCAAAGAAGCAAGGAGGTAAGAAATCCAAATATCCATCCTGTGAGAAGTGAGGTAAAATGCATCCTAGAGAATGTTTATCCATGTCTGGTAAGTGCTTTCAGTGTGGTAAGTCTGGTCATATTGCTCGTAACTATAAGGAAGATGATCAAGCAGGCACTGAAAAGCCAACGGTAAGATATTTTAAGTGTAATGAAATGGGTCATTATGCAAATGAGTGTCGAACGAAGAACTCAACTGGAGGAAAGCAGCAAGACTACAAGCAGAAAGGGGTGGAGAAATCCTTTGCAAAAACTTCAGCAGATGTTGGGACATCGAATGAAGTAGTATCAGGTACACTGTTTGTTTGTTCAGATTATGCCAATGTGTTTTTTGGTTCAGGGTCTACACACTCTTTCATTTCTGAGAAGTTTTCTAGTAAATTGGGAGTTCCATCTCAAGAAATGAACCCTGAACATATGGTAAAAACACCCTGAGGGAACGTTGAGACAAAAAGGAATTATAAAAAACCTTCCTATCCTTGTGTGTGGAAAGAATCTACCAGCAAACCTTATTTTTTTGCCTCTAGTAGTTTTTGATGTTATTTTAGGCATGGATTGACTTTCTGTTTATCATGTTAAGATTGACTGCAGAGCTAAAATTGTTTCTCTTCAGAAATATTTTCAGTTTGTATACAAGAATGAACCCTTTCTTTTGATAACATATCAGGATGTTGAGAAACTAGTAAAAGATGGAAATGAATGTTACCTTGAACATATTGTAGAAAATAAAGGAACTGTTCAGATAAATGATGTGCCAGTGGTAAATGAGTATCTTGATGTTTTTTTTGATGAGTTCCCTGGTATTATTCATGATAGGGAAGTTGAATTTACTGTTGACTTAGTTCCTGATTCTAAGACAATTTCAAAACCCCCTTATCGAATGGCTCAAGTTGAACTTTTAGAGATAAAGAAACAATGGCAGGAGTTATAAGATAATGGTTTCATTCGACCTAGCACATCACAATGGGGTGATCCTGTCTTGTTTGTTAAAAAGAAAGATGGATCAATGAGACTTTGCATTGATTATAGAGCCTTGAATAATATTACTGTTAAGAACAAGTATCCTTTGCCACATATCGATGATTTTTTTGATCATCTCTAGGGAGCTCAGTATTAATCGAAGATTGACTTGAGGTCGGGGTACCACCAGGTGAAAGTAAAATAATCAGACGTTCCGAACACTGCGTTCCGTACTAGATATGGCCATTATGAATTTGTAGTTATGACTTTTGGGTTAACCAATGCACCTGCTGTATTCATGGACCTTTTGAATAGAATTTTCCATGAGTTCATGGATAAGTTTGTGGTTGTTTTCATCGATGATATTTTGGTGTTTTCTAAAAGTAAAGAGTAGAATGAAAGTCATTTAAGGGTTATCTTGCAAACCTTAAAAGAAAAGAAACTATATGGAAAATTCAGTAAGTGTGAGTTTTGGTTACAAAAAAATTATTTCGTGGATCAAATTGTTTCAAAAGATGGAATAACTATTGATCCTGATAAAACAAATGTTGTTGAAGAATGGCCAAGACCCACAAATGTAACCAAGATCCGTAGTTTTCTTGGTTTGGCAGTTTACTACCGAAGGTTTGTTGAAAAATTTTCACCGTTATCTAGTCTAATTACTAAGCTAACTCGGAAGGGTGTTAAGTTCATCTGGACAAAAGAATATGATTATTGTTTTCAGGAGTTGAAAAGAAGATTGGTGAATGCTCCAGTTTTGTAACTTCATTCCAGGAATGGTGAGTTTGTTATATACAGTGATGCTTCATTGAAAGGACTTGGTTGTATCCTAATGCAGAATGATCAGGTAATTTCTTATGCTTCACGTCAGTTGAAAACTCATGAGGTAAATTACCCTGCACATGATTTGGAATTAGCTGCTATTGTCTTTGCTTTAAATATTTGGAGGCATCATTTGTATGGAGTAAAGTGTGAAATATATACTGATCACAAAAGTTTAAAGTATATATTCACTCTGAAAGAATTGAACATGAGACAGAGGAGATGGCTGGAATTAATTTAGGATTATGATTATACAATTGACTACCATCCGGGAAAAGCAAATAATGTGGCCGATGCTTTGTGTCGGAAAAGTAATGCTTCATTAACGATGCTACATTTGGAATGAGATCCGTTGGTTTTTGATTTGGTGAAATTTGGCATAGAAGTTGTTGGTGTAGGAAGTGATTCTGTTTTGTTTCAGGTATCAGTGAAATATTCTCTATCAGACAGAATCAAGAAATCACAGAAGCAAGACAGTGAGTTGCAAAAAAAGGTAGAGTTGGTATAGAAGGGTATGTTTCCTGAATTCAACATTGATAATGATTGTGTTTTGATATTTGGTAAGAAAGAAAAGCTGAGTCCAAGGTTCATTGGACCATATGAAATTCTATAGAGAGTTGGATCAGTATCATACAGAGTGGCATTACCTCTGAGTTTATCTTAGGTACACAATGTTTTTCATGTTTCGATGTTGAGGAAGTATATGCTAGATTCATCTCATGTTTTGAGTCCAGAGGTAGTTTAGTTGGAAGAGAATCTGTCTTATGAAGAACAACCAGTCCAGATTCTTGACCGAAGAGATCATGTGTTGCGAAATAAGGTAATCCACTAGGTAAAGGTTTTTTGAAAAAACCATATGGTTGAAGAGGCAACGTGGGAATTTGAAAATTCTATGAGGGATAAATACCCCCACTTATATTGATAAGTGAATAAAATTGCGAGGACACAATTCCCAAAATGGGGGAAGGATGTAACATCCTAGGTAAATAAAGAATAAAGAATTTTCATATTTATTAATATTTACGAATTAAGTATTAATTTTACTTAAAAGGGGTTGTTATGTTTGATAGCGTACCCGATACGCAACAAAGAGTTTCATTGAAATCTTACGTTGCACACTAGTAACATAATAATATTATTTTAAATGGTAGTTAACATGTAGCCATTGTATTGGCGGGAATGGATATAAATAACTAAAATATGATTATATATGTTTATTAAATGTTTTTACATTTATCCAATAAAATACAAAGGCTTAAAATATGGAAAGAATTCAATTTTTGGCATTTATACCCTAATTTTCACTAAAGGTGCACTTATCACCTTTTGATGGCGAACCGTCATTAAATATAGTTTTTGTCACTCTTATACATTCTATTGGTCCAAATATAACTCCTTTTTAGAATCGGACATCAAAATTTACTTTGTGTAAATTCTTGGTATTTTTCCGATAAAGTTCATTTTTTTAATCAATAGTGTAAAATGTTGTATTTTAATTCAAAATGACTTTTTAATCTAATTTATTAAGATTGTTAGATAATATTTTGAATTGGGTTTAAAGTTAATTTAGAATATATTTTTACCATTTAATCCAATGGTGGTCATTGGAATCAATTTCACTTTGAAATTGGACTTAAACTAGTGTCAATCTTTTGATACTTATTGTTTCATAAAAACACGCTATTTGTCATGACAGCGGGAATTAATTATTAAATTAATTAATGTGACTTATATGTTTTGAATTTTTTAAAATATACTTCATTTTTGAATTCGGAATATCAAATATAGCTTCGGGTGAATTTTTGGTATTTTTCTGAAAAACTTCAATTTTTGATGAATAGTGAAACCACTAAGTGGTACTTATAAAAACTGATTTTTCGTTTAAATGAAGTTTTACCACTTCTATGTTTTTAATATCAAAAATCCGACATACATGGTTGTCATTAATAAGTAAAACGTTGTTCAATGGGATTAAAATAATTTTTTGGTGAATAGTAACTTATTAAGTTTTTAATCGCGATTAGAGGTAATTAGTGTAGTTTAATGTAAAAATAATGTTTTAATAAAATGAGATGAGCTTGACACATGTCCTACCCTCATTGGATGTGTCATGGACGACCATGAAAATCCATGAGTCAACTTAGGGACCCCATGGAGCCACTTTGGTTGGGAAATGACATAAATAACTTTTTATTTAATGTTAAAGTAAAAATAACACAAACATGAGATGTTTTACTAAAACAATTTTTACATGGGTTTATACAAGTCAGATTTTTGATTATAAATAGTCATTGGAAAGATAAAAGGATTTCCTACATCATGATAGTTGTTTTATAATTTTTAGACATTAAATAAATTATATTAATTATGACATCATGATGATAAAGCGATTACCTCATTAATAAAGGATTTAAATAAAATGGAAATATAATGTAAAATCTAGGACCTACACATGTACAAAACCTATTGGATGGGTGGATTTAGAACCCTTATCACCTTAAACTCTAATTATATCAATGTGGTACCTTTTGAATCCAAAAATCTTTTTAAAATAAAGTAACTTATCTTTACTTTCCAAGAGTGCCCCTCCTCTCCTCTTATAATAGACCCCCCACCTCTATCTCCTTACCCACACTCCCAAAGCCTTTGGCTCGGCCAAACCCTGCCCATTTTTTCACTCCACTTTCCTCTATTCCTCCTTGAAGCCTCAGTTAAGGCATAAGTCTTCCCATGGAAGCCTTTGAGCTCAAACCAAACGGAGTTACCCTAAAATCTTTTTATTAATTTCTTTTGTAACAACTCCAGTATCATAAATATACTAGAATGTTGTTATAAGAATTATTCTATCTACACTTACACACACTTACATTTAATGGTTAAAGAACATACTGTTTCCGTGAATGGAGAATTTCAGCCTCCTGAAACGATGATTGTTCAACATTCATTTAACACCTTCAAAGGGGGCCATTAAGATGACAGTATATTTATATATGATATATAATATGTTTATGTTTTCCATAAGATTCTGTATTTTTCATTTTGGGCATACCTTTATGGTTTCCATTATGGGTAAACGTGATATCTTCATTTAAGGAAGTGCGGACTACTTCTCCCTCAAAGTGATTTGATTTGTTAATACCATATGTGGGACGTATAGAGGATGATGTTATGATATTATAAATGATATTACACTGGAATTATAATATACCTTTATATCATTATGATTTCATTCTATAAAATACGAAATAGAAATGAAAGTAGCGTTCATGCGTATGTACGGCTTACCATCTCCATGAACGGTGCATTTCATTTCATACCTTTAAATGATTATGTAATATTATAAATTCATGTATATACTGGATATATATGATATATATGATATATACATCATGATTATAATTCTGGATATAATGGATTCATGGAAAACATGTAACTATAAGCGGATTATTTTTTACTCAAGTACCAATGACCGTTATTATCTTAAATAATTACATAGTGTTCATGACATGGCAATAAGTGATACAAAAGGAATAATGAACTTGAAAAAGGTTCTTAAACAAGTAGAAATTAACTCATGTTTATTATTCAGGATATTAAAGAACGACCCAGTCAAGTCAGACCCGAGGTAAGGGACTTCGTCTCAATCTCCTTTCATTGAGGCATATTTCGTTTTATACACAACTTTCTTTTATACGGTGTATAAAACCCTTTGAATTTTACATTTATTCAAAAGGAATATTTTTATACGAAGCGTTTTACTAAACGAAAAAGGGAATTTTTTTGTCGTACGTATGCGGTGACAACGAATTCTTCACCGCCGCGAGTATTATTTGTTCTTTGGCATCCTCAACAAGCCGTAATGTTTTTAAAATAAAATTAATACCATATACTCTTTTATGTATTTTGGTATTGAAAATGGTTTTGATAAAGAATTCTATTATGTCAATATATTTAAATGATATATTGTGACTGAGATGTGGAAATGTTATCATTCATTTATATTGGTTTTCTGTTTTATGATTTTATATTGCTACTTGGACATTTGACGGGTGGTTATGTGATAAACCATATGAAGGGTTGTGCCGTGAATACCAGGACGAGTGGTTACGTTATAACCTCCAATGCATTGGGTATAGAAATCGGCCGTATGGCTATTCCATTAAGTATGTATGGAAGTTGGTCGTATGGCTATTCCATTAAGTGATATGTGTGGATGTAGACCGTATGGTTATTCCACTTATGTATGTTTATGTCCCAAGTTACCTTTATATGTTATGTGTTCTTTATATGGGTTTTATGGTAATCCTTTTGTTACAAAAATGTAAGAAGTGATATCTTATTCAGTGAATATTTTTTACTACTTCATGAAGGTGAAGGTATTACTTTAATAAAGTATACATGGTTTACTTGATGTTTGAAAAAATAACAGTTTTAATTCTTTGTGTATCCCTTACTGAGCTTTTTATGCTCACCACAAGTTTTTTTGAAATGTTTTTCACAGGACTTAATGTGGAATAGGGTCAAGGACGAGATCAAGGGAAAGTCATGCTATATAAAACATGGAACTAGACATGTCTCCTTTTAAGAGTTTTTTTTATTTTATGGAAACATAGTAGAAGTGTCTACTTTGTAATCTTTTGAGATGTAATAGTTATGTCCTAATTCTCTAAAACTCTAAACCTGAAAAGATACTCAATGTGAATTATTCATTTAATTCAATACTAAGTAAGGTTTAAGGCTGGGGCCTTATAAAAATAGACCAATTTAGTAAATTTAGACCATATGATTTCAAATATTGAATATAATTTTAAATATTTAAAACACATATGTGGCATAATTTAGTTCAAAATTAAATTTTCAAAATGTACTGAAAACGGTTTCTTGGAAAATGACAATTTTTAAATATAATATATTTATATAGAAAATTAATTTATAAAACACATTACAAAAACCATAACTGAATTAATATAAATAAAAATAAAATAAAATAATTAAAATATAATTTGAAGTATAATTTTACATTGAATATAAAATACATTTTTTTAATAAAAAATTTGTTTTTAACTATTCATTGAAAAAATAATGTTGTGAGGAAATTCTCAAAAAGTCATCCTAAGATAATTTTCACCTGATGAATTAAAAAATTACATTAGATTTTAAAAATTAAATTTACAAAATTTTATAATTAATCCTTTAATTATAACCACAATTCAAATTAGTTTAATAAAACTATTTCCTTTTTTATATTAATAATTACCTAACAAATTTATAAGGAATTGAATAATTTATCTCAAGAATAGAAAAATACGAAAAACTTATTCTATCAGTTCCTCGTTTGTTACATTCTCCCCTTTTTGAATTTGAATCCTCTTAAAAAATTTCACAATTTGAACAAGTAGGGATACCTTTCCCACATAGCATCTCCAAATTCTCATGTTCCTTCATCAAATATATGGTTTCTCTATAGAACTATATCATGGTGAATTAACATGTTCCACAAGACTTACTCTATATAGTTAAGAATATGAATAGGATATTCCATATATGAAAGGTTTTCTTTTAACTGAACAACCACTAGGCTCAGAAAATGAGATGAATCTGGCACATGCATTCTAAACATCAAAAAATGATAAAATTATATACATGGGACACACTCATAGTTATGGCCACTCAGTAGGTAATTGATCAAACATTCTCTTAGATTTCATATATTACAATGAACTATGGACATTGATTTCATTTCTTATAAAAATGAATAACACTTTTACATGGTGGTATTTTATGGAAAATATGAACACTTACCTTTAATGAAATATGATTCGTCATATTTTATGTTTTAATTTTCAACATTCTCAAATCCATCCTCAAGTGTTGTTAGATCATCTTCACTTTATCAGCCGCCTACACTACTAATTTTTTCTCCATCAACTTGCTTTCACATAATTATTCCCAAAATATTTGATATAAAGATCACCTTCAATAAAGTTATTTAAAAGGTTCTATCTATATACTAGAATAAAAATTGTTATTATATGAAAATTCGACTAAAAAAGGAGGTGATCCCAACATCCTTGGTAATAGATTGATCAAGATTGCTGAATATCATCCAAAATAAAATTTTTTCTTTAGATCTACACATAAAATTGTGGATGAAATATAGTGATGATATTTAATTAAGTACCCATTGAATTTTGACAGACATTCAAAAAAATTTATGCCAACCTGTGATCATGGTTTGATACAATGGAGAGAGAGAATCTGTGTAACCTGACTATATCATTAAGGTATAGTCATAAATTTTGATCTAAAGACATAATACAACAAATATGATGGACATATGAAGATTTAGTGAGTATATCAATAATAACACAAATTGCATTGCTACCTTGATAAGTATTTGGTTGTTTGGCCATAAAATCCAAGGATATATTTTCCTATTTTCTCAATATATGTATTAAAAGGTGAATTATCCTGTCAGTAATTGCCTTTCAAATTTATCCTATGGTCAAATCAATAATTTAATAGTGATGTTAAAAATAAATATATCTTTATTCCATCCCACGAGTAACAATCTTGAATATCTCAATTAACATTGTACTGGTAGTATGAACATAAAATGTAGATTTATGGGATTCACACAACAATTCATTCTTTATCTATAAATCACTAAGTACACATAATCTCTTTCCAGACATGGATAAAAATTAATTATCAACATTAAATTCTATTAAATTAACATTATTAATGAATTCATACTTTTTATGTAACTCTTTATCTCCGTTCTATGCTTTGATAATTATGTCAGATATATATGATTTCACTAACACCTTAAATAAAACAGAGGAATTTCCCACTCCCACAATGTCCACGCCAAATTCATCAAATCATTAATCAAAGTCTCATGTTCTACAAGTAACATTGTTAATGATCAATGTTTATATTGACTTAAGGCATCCACCACATTGTTTTCTATTCCAATATTATAATTGATCAAGAAATCATTCTGTTTTATCAGCTAATCCATCTTATCTACCTCATGTTTAATTCTTTATGAGTTAATATATACATAATTTTTTTTAATCAATATATTTTTCACAAATTCATCCATATATATGATATCTAAAAATTTTATATGAAAAACCCAAAAATCAAATTACAAATCATGTGTAGGATAATTAAACTCATGAGGTTTCTGTTTTATTGAATCATAAGACATTACCTTATCATTCTGCATCAGAAAACAACCAATTCCCTTGAATGAATAAAAATTATAGATAAAAAAATCACGATTTCTTAAGGGTAGGGGAAAACTATATAACTCACAAATATTCTTTTTAATTCCTAAAAACAATCTTCAAATTATTTTTTCTAAATAAATTTTACTATTTTTTATTTTAACAAAGTTAGTGGAATAAATAACCAAGAACAATTTTCAACAAACCATTGTTAATATCATACTAATATAATATAACTTCAAATATAGGAATCATTTTTTTGTCTTCTCATTATTAATCCTATTTTTTATTGATTATCTATAATCCCATTTTTACTTAAAATGTTCAAAAGGGAAGAAATATGTTGTAAGAAAAAAAATTACATTTTATATCTTTTCTATATAACTATTTTTCATTGTGGGTTTTCAAAATGGTCCTAATATATATTTATGATCATCGTTACCTTTTGAATAAAACAAAATATCATCAATAAAAACAACCAAAAACATATCCAAATATTCTGAAAAGACTTCATTCAAAAGATTCATAAATATTGAAAATGAATTTTACAAACTAAAGGGTATAAAAATACTCATATCTATTATGTAATATAGTTTTTTATTTTCATCCTCCTTCAACTTTATTTCATGGTACACTAACCAAATATCAAACATTTAAAAGTATTGTGTTCCTTGGAGATGATCCAACAAATCATCGATATGAGGAAAATGAAACTTTTTCTTAATAGTGATATTATTCAATTCTCTATAATAAATGGAAGTCCTAATATAACTATATTTATCATTAAAAATAAAAATAGGATCAACCCACTTTGATGTACTCATTAGAATGAATCCTTAATATAGTAACTTCAACAATTTGTTTTTAGTTCCAAAAGTTCATATTGATCCATTTGATATGGATGTTTTGAAATAGTTTTATAATGAAGGACTAAATCAACAGAAAACCTTACCTCTCAGTTATAAATTACACTAGAAAATTAATCATTTAAAATATTAATGTATTCAATTACACCTTGCATGTCAATTATCTGAATAGTTTGTTTTTTCAACTGTATTTAAAAGATAACTTTTATTTCCATATTTTAATATTTTCTCATATTATTAATATGTAATAAAATGTTTGGGTTAATTCTTGTATAAAAACTGAAAATATTTTAAAAAATAACTTTTTAATCTAAAAAATATATATTATCACAGTAAACACAAATCCCATCCATACTTCAAATCACAAAAACTCTAATAGATGTTAGAAATTACGGGTTTTTTTCGAATTGTTTCTGGAAACAATAATAGAAATATTTTTATAATTTATTTTCCCCTTAATATTTCAATCTAGTTTTTTTCCACAATTTCTTTTTCCAATTAATGAGTTGAAATTTCTAATTTATCATAAACATAATCATAAATGTAAGAATGGGTATACCCCAAATCAAAAAACATATTTTCATAATCTGAATAAACAAACAATATACTTGATTCCACTTCATTTGATGTCCAAAAATCTACTAAAGTAGTTTCAAATGATATCATTACCAATTTCTACTTATATTTAAGATTCATACAATAACTTGGGGTTTTGTATACTCATTTAGATAAATACCCATTTCTGAACATTTAAAATATTTTTTATCCTAAACATTTAAGGCATCAAAAGGAATTCCACAGTGTGTATTTAACAGAAATTTTTATAAACTAAAAACATAATTTTAATAAAATAAAAATTCTTTGAATCATTATTCCCTTTTTCATGCCACCTTGACCTCTTTTTTGGCTGATTTTCAGAAACAAATGATCAACATCAAACTCAATTTCCACCTTCTCTAAACGTTGAACAAGTTTCTCATAAATTTTAAATGATCAGAAATATAATTCCATTTGTTATTTTGGATTCAATCATGATAAAAATTGATTGATTTTACTATCTATATAATGTATAAAATTTGTAGCATACCATTCTAAATGAGTGAATTTTTCTTCCTATGTGTCCATAGAATCCACCTCCTTAATTACAAGAATTATTTTTCCATCCTAAGTAACACTGCCTTAGGAAAACATATCTCATAAAAAATATTATTAAATACATCCCATTACGAGGAATAAATATATTTCCATTCATGGATACTATTGACCATTTACCACCATTTTCAAGTTTCACATTCAAAATGATAATGATAAATTCTTACCTTTAGATTATATGAACATCTCATGACATCAAATATCTTTTCTAGGATTTAATCCACCCATAGATATAACTAGGTTATAATATCCACAAAATTATAAAGGTTTTTACCTCATAAAATCCTCTAATGTCATTGTGTTTTAATATGGTAGATATGTTTGATATCTTTCTCTGATTCCACCGCAATTTACATCCTTCATCAAAATATCCATTACTACCACAAAATACTCAAATCCAATTCTAATTATTTAGGGTTGATGATTTATAAAGATATAATACTCTTGTATCCTTACAACATTGGCATTCATGTGTCCTATATAGAAAACAATTCTGAGGAGACATAATTTTGATGAAGAAACATAGTAATCCTCAAATTATATATTATTTCCAATTAACCATAATGTTTTTTATATTATCATTTTCCTTACCAATAATGTTATATCAACATTTTATTTATTCCAACTATAATAACCAGACCTTAAAATTACACATTCTAGTCACTGAGATAAGAATTCACTTTCATTCATTACCAATGATCATTTAGTGTTAGAGTTTTAGAGAATTATGTCATACTCTTAAAATCTAAACAAGTACATTAAAAGTGTAATCTTCTATACAATATAAATTTTATCCATAAAACAAAAGAATTTGAATAAAAAAGTTATTTCTATTTCTGAAAAATCTTCAATATTTTCATCATGACATAATTATTATTATTAAAATCCCTATAAACCATTGAAAAGTATTTTAAAACATGGGATGAGAACAAAATATCAGAAAGATACATAAAGATTGAGAAATAAATTTTAGTCAATAATAATATTTATATAATTGCTTTTTTCAGGATTAAACTTTTCTTACAAAATAAATCATATTTTATGCCTAGATAATTTCTCAAATATTTCACAAAATAAAACAAATAAAAAACAAAAACTCATAAACTTTTCATTAAATCATTTCCTATAGTAAAAAATTTAACCCATTAAATAAAATCTCTTATATTACATTTTGAAATAATAAGATTTCTATAAAACCATAGAAACCATACCTAAATCATAATGGTAACTTATTGCATCATTTTATATAACTCTTAAATTTTTTTTAGCTCTCCCAACTAAATAGGTACAGACCAATATAGTTACTCTTAGTATAACCATAAAAATAATTTCTAATAATATCTAATGATAAATCTTATTGGACAACTCTATTTCATTACCCAATGATTTAGAGAGTTATAATGGGCTCACCCAGCACTGATTATTTTTGGAACAACATATCATCATTACAATTTTCAAGAACCATGACATGATCAAAATAGAAAAATATTTCAAAAAAAGAAATATTTTTGAGGAAAATAACTTTTCTCTTTTGAAATAATCTTTCATTTTTACAAAGACACGCACTCATAAATGAAAATATTTTATTTGAAAATAAATTTTTAAACATGTAAAAGAAGCTTCAAAACATTAAATCATATTAACATTTTGAAATTACATTAATAAAATATATGTTTAAAAAATATTTCTTTAATAAAAATATTTTTAACCTAAGAATGTTTTTTTAAAAGAAAGTCTCTTACCATATGTTTGAATATGTTCTAAAATTATAAATAATGTCCATGATAATATAATATAATTAATTAATATAATAATCGACAATATCTTTCCAATATTTTTTATTTAATATGTTCATTTATGCCTATTTTAATAACTTATAAATATAAATTTCATCATTTTGGGAGAGTTTGTTTTGTGGTTGCTTCACTTGTGTGTATTAATGGATGTTCTTATATAATTGGAATAGTTCTCATGATGTGAGATTATATAGTATTCATGAATCTTTGGAAGTTTAAATTTTCATATATAAATTTTTTCATTTTTACATGAGGATGATTAATTTGATAAAACATTGATAAATGTTTTTAATTTATTATTGTTATTTTCCATTAAAAATGAATTTGTTTTGTTTTGTTTAATTTAATCCCTTATAATAGTTAAATATCATGTAATAAGTTATAATATACTCAATATATTTTTTTATAACCATAATAATAGATTTATGAGAATTCATGAAAGCACTAATAGAAAACAAACACTCATTATCCCTAGAGATCGTTAACCTCCATAATTTGTATAATAGTTTGTTTCATTATTTAAAAGGGGATGAGAAAAGAAATAGATGAATGATATTACAATTGAAATATAAAATTACTGTATATACATGATAATATAGTTATTATGATTTTATGGATGAAGGTGGTGATAATAAATAATAATAATTAATAAAATTAAAAGATTTTGTTTAAGAAAGTTACCTCTTGCAAATCACCACATGAAGGATCCCTTAAGGAACATGGAATTAGCCTTAAAATGAGACAAGAACATATAGAATGTGTTAATGGAAGTATAAAATAAATTTTTATAGAATATGGTCCTGATATATGTCTCAAGATGATAAAATACAGTGAAATAAGTGGTTCCCTTTTATAATTGAAGTAGGGGGCACTTTAGTATTTCAAAAACCATTATAATATAATGTGACCATTCAAGATAAAAAGACTTCCAAAGGAACTATAATGGTTAGGAGATAAAATATTAGAAAATTTCATATTCTGTTTTTCCTTATTAAAACATTTATGATTTTTAATTAATTTAATAAAATATTATATTCATGAAAAAAACGTTATTTTCAAAATTCATACAATTCATTACTATGACATTAAAAACATCAAAAAGAGTGAAATTCGAACTAAATATTTAAATATGTACTAGAAATTTCATGGTTATCTAAATAGATTGTATTTTAAATTGAAAATCTCAAATTATGATTATTTTAATATTTTTAATATCATTTATTTTTTTCTATTAATTTATAATTATTGCATCATCGTTGTGTAAGAATTTAAGGATTTTATTTTATACCTAGGAATTAAAAATAAAATTCCGGGAATAATATAAATATTTTAAAATTTATATATACTATTTATTTTATTATATAGCTTCTGAAAAATGATATATTAAAAATGTTATACATATTAAAAACAATAGTGTGAACAATTTGACATTCATTTAAATAAAATACTATAATGGACTTCATGTCGACTTAGTGGCCCCTAGGGGAGATAAAATAAAACCCATGGATGATTTTTTAGAATATTTCTCATCCAATAAAATTAGTATAAGTTTTTGGGTAACTGGAAAATATTTACAATATTATTTTTACACTTAATTACCTAATTTACCCTTAACTATGTTAATAAAAATTTACTATGTTTACTATTCATTTAGTCCAAAAATAGAAGGTTCCTATTTACTAAATTTGGATGTTATAATTCCAATTGGAAATATATTTTTTAAAATTTAAAAAAAATATAATTAGCAGAATTTAATTTAACATTAAACCAAAAAAATGCAACAAAAATGGTATTTTGGAAAACCCCACTTTTAAAATATAAAATGTTTATATACAAAATTAAATTATAATACTCATCACAAAACTGGTAATTGAATCCATATATATATATATTTATATAATTTTAATTCTGAAATATTAAAACTAATCTAAATAAAAATTTCACCTTGTAAATAAAATATAGTGTTTAATAAAAATATTATTTTTCACCATTCATTGAAAAATAAATATTTTCATAAAATTATAAAAAATTCATCCTATGATAATTTTTACATGATGAGCTCAAAATAAAATTTGTTTATTCAAATTAAAATTTTATTATAATAAAATTCATTTTTTAAATATAACCATAAAAGAAATCGTTTTAATAAAACTATTTAATTTTTGATTTAATGAATTACTTATCACATTTTTTTGAATTTAATTATTTAATACAAGAATATAGATAAATCTGAAAAAAATATATTTTATTGGTACCGAGGTTGTTAAAAAAATAACCTATATAATTGTGAGTGAAGGGACTCAAACACTAAATATTATCCATGATAGGGGCATGGTTGAACTCTCATCATCATACTCATATTCTGGAAATAATAGTTATGTAGTGTTGTTGTAAACACATCTGAAATTTTCTCCTTTACAAGACGAAATTCAAGATTTAATTAATTTCATCACACAAGATCCTTGATAAAGTGGTATTTTATATCAATTTAATTAGAGCATGAATTCATAACCAATTTTCTTGTGATATTTAAAGTGGTCTTCATCCAAATCTAGTTGGTACTAACTTGAGTGGAAACAAAATATTCTACAATGCATGTTCTCATGGTGAAAAAACACTTTTTCATAGTATACTAACAATCACAGGTCATTACAATTTAGAAAACTCGCTAGGTTTTGAACTATTATTGTAAATATTAGCTACCTAATCCACATCTATGTGATTATATATATCTAGCATCCCATGGATTCCATATTTCAAAACATATCCTATTAAACCTTTGATGTGATTTTGATTTGTCCTTATAAAACTAAAATTGGACTTATTTCGGGAACATGGATAACTATAAAAGACAATAACATTATAATTTGTGCCTATACTTGAGGTTTTAGTTTACAAAATACTTATAATTATCATCTAGTATCCCATTAGGTAAACTCCTTTCCCTTTCTCATCCTAAAAATTTTTGGTTCCCACTAATATTGGGGTGGAATGTTGAATTGATTCTTCCATAAAAAAATATTTTTAGAAGGTACCTAGAATACTTCTCTTTATAATGAAAATTGTGATCTCTTTAATGAATATTTTTGTACAAACAAAGAAATACATATTATTAAGTATAGACATTTAAAAATATTCTTCATCATGTTAAAAAAATCATCAAAAACATCATAATTATTTCCTATAGAAATGAATTCATATATATATATATAATTACAATGATAGATACCTCTATGTCATCCTTAAGATAGAGATTAATGTTTAATTTTCAATTTCAGATATTAAACATCTTTATGTTGGTTTCTAGATTAGAATACCTAGATCATGTGGAGTATTTCAAACCAAATAAATACTTCTTTAACCTATAAATATCAATCTTATATTCTATAAGAATGAAAACACAGTGTTTGTTAATGTAGACATCATTTACCAACTCACCATTGAGAAAAGAGGATTTGAAATTCAGTTGAAATGAATTTTATCACATTTGAGCAACAAAATAAATAAATATTATCTTTATCTAAAGGCATAAAACCTATGAAAACATCTCTTCAACTGCCACTCCTTCCACTTTTGAAAATAAGTTAATAAAATTAATTGTTTCTTATTACTTCACCTTTTTCATTCCACTTATTTTAGAGCACCCATACTATTTTTATAATATTAATTTTTTTAGGCATGTGTACCAATCCTTAATCTCATTTTTCTCAATATAGTATAATTATTTATTCATAAAATCAAACTAATCTTAATAATTTAATTGTTATTTAATATATATTAGTTAAACTTGGGAAAACAATAAAATATGACCTTTAATCCTCCAGGTTACCCAAGTTTTACCTCTTATATTTTATCTCAAATTAAATTATTAACCTTCACTTGACTTTTAATCTTGGTATGTAATGAATTAGGTTATTCCACATCACATGAATGGATTAATATTCTATTAAAATATGAAAATAATTAACACATTTATATATTTAAGAAATTTAAATTGTTTTTTAACCAAAACATCATCATCATCACATATGGAACATGCTCTTCATATATGAAATATTCTTTGAAATATTCTATAACATTTAAATTAGTAGAATAAAAATATTTCTAGAAACTTATTTATAGTAGTGGTACCTTCTTCCATTTGTATTATGACCTAAAAAAATTACAGCAACACATCGCTTTTAAAATTTCTCAAGAATTGAACTTTTTTACATATATAACACAAGGTAATCAAAACACATGAAGACTCATTAAACATGTATATTATTTATAGTAAATGTCAAATGGATAATTATATAAATTTTTTGTGTAGAAAATACTTTTGAATGTCCACTAAATCACTGTGATCTTTCTTCTAAATATATTACGAAGAATTGTTATTATCTAATGGTGTTCATTATATATCAACAAATCATAAATAATTTCATTTTGACATGGAATTGTGTTTTGGTGGGTATGGTTCACAAATTTAATATTGAATGGAATCATTCACTAAATATTATTTAGCCTTACCATTTATAAATTCATTATCATTTTCTACCTAGATCTTCTTGGGAGAGAAACTTCACTTTTTTCTATACATATTAAAAAAAATTAAATATTATAATGGCATCATACATGTGATTCAAAAGAATAACACAACTAATTCAATAAATTCATAAATAACAGTAATAAATTAGTAATATAAATTGGTTAATGTGTTCCTTATTGACCCATAGACAACATAATGGATTAGCTCTAAAGGATATGGATATTGAATTTCCACATTCTTATATAATGAATTGAAAATCAATACATTTTTGAATGTTGAGAACATCCCATATATTTATCGCTTTAATATAGAAATTTCATGAATATTTCCACCTTATGTGATATTTTGACTTCATTTTACCATGATCTCCAAGGAATCCATGACGCAATCCTTTCTATTTTACCATGCTAAGATAGTATGAATTTGTAATATAACCCACTTGAAACAAATTGACCTTTTTCTGTTTTACTCCCATAACCAGTCTTTAGTATTAAAATTTATTGAAAAATAAACCATACTTTTTAAAAAATAACTTCATTTCATTCATCAAAAATCTGTGAAACACTTAATATATAATTTGTTAATCCATAGACACATAATTTGTTTTTTAGACTTCAACTTTTTTTCCTATACACTATTGAACCAAATACTTAAATCTTTATTGAAAAAATATATGAATTTTTTTATAATATATCATCTCACTTTTCAATATCTTATAGGATTCTTAAATAACAATTTCATATGATATGAGAATCCACTTTCAATGATCAATGGAATTTTCCCTTTAGATGCTTGTAGTGAATCTTCTTTAAGAAAATATTTCATTATACCTTTGATATTATAATTCCAAGTTGATTGAGTAATGAAACTCATATATTTGTTTCAATGGAATATTGATCTGATAATCATTTTCAAGTTTAACAGATTGTTTACACCTTTTAAAGACTTTTTACCAGAACATCAAATATGTTTTTTTATCTAGAATTGTTAAAAAAACTCAACTTCATTCATTTGGAAGGGATAAATCCCCCTATTATATTTCATCCCAATCCTTATATAAATATTTTGATATTGTTATTTTAACAAACATAGCTTTTTTGTATTCCAATAGAATCCAAAGAACCAACATAATTCTTATAAATAATACAATCCTTTGTAAAAATTATGTCCAACTGAATTTTTTTCTTATCAACAATTCTTTTTTATTCACCATTAATGACTCCTTTATTGGGTTTTTTATCGCATCAAATATTATCATTATAATAATATTCTTGTCAACCACATTGGAGACACTAATTATTGAATTTTTTATTTTGAGTTGGTGTTAAATGATGTATATATTTTTAGCGCCATTATATTTGGCCAGAAACATAATCTTATTGCCTATCATATTCTTTTCAGAACTCAAAAAATATTAGGATTTTTATCACCCATAAAATGTAATTTTTATTAGTCAGCATAATACACATCCACATTTGAATACTCCCCAGTATCTGAAATATAATTTTGAATGCAGGATCTGTTTTTATACAATACATTTTATATTTTGACCAATTTAAGTTTTAAATGGTCAATGTCATTTTATATTACTTATACCATTTATTATATCTTGATATTAAGAGTATTATAATTCTCAACAATCTATTTTAATGCTTCAATATCCACTAATAACATAGATTTTTTTTCTATAAGATCAAATTCATTATTATTGGGTGATTTTTTAACTTTCTTCAATATTTTGATCTTCTTATCCAATTTTTAAATATTTAAGATACATTATTCAAAATATATTTTTAATATAAATTCCATATTTATCTATTCTTTCTCATTTTCAGAACTGATTTCATTCATGTTGACATTTTCTGCATTCACTTTTTCAGTGAGTATTTTTTTATAAACATCATATCTGGAAGTCTAAATTTCTGCTTCATCATTACTATCTTCACCTTCATTAGAAAAAATATTTCTCTTTTTATATATATATAATTTCTAAGCATTTTATTTGGAAAAAGTAACTCTTTTCTTTTCTTCTTAGATAATTTTCTATACATTTCATCTTCTTCATGAATTTCTTCCTCAAATTATAAATTTTGGTATTTTGTTAAGAAATTCCCAATAAAACCACAATAGAAGCATTTTAATGATTGATTAAAGTGGTATTTTCCATTAACTTTTCACAAATTTCTTGAGATAAAGGACATAACGGCATAAAATTTCTCATAAAATTTTAATTAAAATATGATATTTTAGATTCATTATTAAAAATAACTTTCATTGAATTTTCATGTTTCAAGGAATTAAAAGAAATATCTAGCTCATTTATCCCATTATTCATGAAAATTGTATCTATTATCAACTAATAATATATAAAAATGTTGTGTAATTAATCAAGATGAATAAAACATTGATCCTCATCTTTCAAATTTACAAAAATTTTGTCAATAATTCCATGTAGGATAAAGAATATCATATTTACAATTTTAGTGTCCAATAACTTTTTATCATATCCTCTAATTGTGCTCAGAAATTAATTAGTCCTTGTAAAGAAGAAATATACAACCTTATAATCCAAATTTGTATCTTTTATCCATTTATATTGGTGTTTTCATTAAAGATATTAATGCTTTTACCCCAAAATAATTTATTTATTTTTATTCCTTTAATTATTTGGAGAATCACTCTCAAAAATTTAATATAAAAAAAACAATCTTATAATGTACATAATTTTCAATATTCTCATTGTATTCCACTATTATGGAAGTACCTTTAGCACAGGGAGTGAATCCATAATTTTAAAATTCAAATAAATCATAACGAATAGATAAAATGTAAGGAAAAATATTTTCCATATATTTATGATCACCATTCCTATAAAATGTAGGCAAAACATACTGTTTATATAATTTAAATTATCTATATTATATAAAATAAATCAGGGATATAATGTTCAACTAGTGAGAGACTTCGTAATTTAAACATCCAATCAAAAATTATAGAAACTTGATGCTCTTGAACCACTTGTAAAGCTGCCTAAGATATCTATATAATAACTCTAAGTGAGGGAGAATATGATCAATATTCTATTAATATTAGACCAAAATAACTTTATCCAAATATTAAATTATAGTGATTCCTTATATTTTTCATTATTTAATGCTCACTAACACAAAATAAAACAATAAAATAAAAATGATCGTCTCTAAAAAAATGATAATCATTAGTGTGATTTGGATTCCTCTGAGATCACATGACCCATTAGAATTATCCTATGAGTTAAATAGATATGTTTTTTAGTTAAAATCAAATTACATATCTCATAATTGTGTTTTCGGGTACCCTACACACAATTGAATATTTCACTTTACCGTGATAAAATTTTTGGGTAACTATTGAAGGGCCTTCCTCCTATAAATTGATGTCATGTAGTTGAGTGTGTTATATTACTTGTTATTATTAATATCCCACATATTATCGAGATATATCTTCAATTTTTATTCTCTATACTATATAAAACCAAACCATTAAATCTTTATATCTTTATTACAAATAAAGTTCTAAATAATATATAGAAAAACCAATTTCTCTTATATTACTCTCATATTTGTGTCTATATTTAGATAAAATATTTTCCCTACATATCCTCTAACATATCTATTCATTTCCTTAAATATATATATATATATATATATATACTCATATAAATGAATTTTTGAATATATTTTCCCATTATTTCTCCTTTTTTTATCATTCACTTATAAGAAAATAATTACAGATATTCAAGTTTAAATTTCCCTGAATAATATGCTTGATTTTCATCAGGATAATTGAATTATTGAGGTCTCTCTATCACTTATAACATTTCATTTAAAAATAAAATATATTAACTATATTTGAAAAACCTGGCTGCCAACTATTTTCATAACTACTAATTCAATCATGTCAAAATAGATTTTTTCTTATCGTGAAACCTTTTTCTTCTGTATCTTACATTTTGAAGCAAGAATCATAGATTAACAAAATAAACATGATTTATAATCATTAAATAATATTTTATTGCATTATCTGAAATAATTTCTTGATTAAAAATAATCATAATAATTAAGTAGAACATTTATTTCCAAGATGAACAATTTATCATTCATCACCTAATTTAATTTGATGATCCATTAAATAATATTTGGTCTAATATAAATCATAAAATTAGACTATAAGTGTTACTATAATAAAATTTAAAAATATAATAATTCAATATAATACTCAATATTTCTAATCATTTAACTTATCATTCCCTTACAATGTAAAAATATTCCATTATGAATGGTTTTTACCATTTTATAGACTCTTATAAAGTGTTCGAATGACACTTACATTTCCTCCTAGATTTATGAGTTACCCGTACATATAAGGTTGATTGACCATTATGTACTTACATGTATAATGTTAATGAACCATCCATTGCCAATGAAATCTCAGGATTACATTTAAATACTAAATGCATCTTCCAGTTGAATTTTACAAAGCTGGCTGGTGAGAATTTCATAAAAATTTGGTTTCCTTGATGTAGAACATTATAATCCATATACAAAATACAATTAACATTTTAACATTCTTTGAAAATATTTATATATTACCCTGAAATAGAGATAAATAATCCTTATTAAGAGTTTAAGATACCATTACATGTAAGAATTTTCTATATTTATATCTTGTATTCCATTAATATATATTATTAAAAATAATACAATATTCTTTATAAAATAATATAAACCAAATAAAAAAATTATAATTCTTAAAAATGTAGGAATGGACTTCAACATCATATTATACTCCATTTTTTATGATATTTAATATGATTTAAATATTTATAATAGAACCCAACAAAAAAACATATACAATTTAATTTCATTTTACAATATCTCTACAAACTCCAACAACATCAAAAACATCTCTTGGTCTCAACACATGGTAACACGTCCTAAAAAGTATAAATATGAATTTTTTTTCTATATTAAAATTCCTAAGAATATTATTCAAAATTCCTACTAGAATTTCCCCCACATTAATTTAAACCCATGCTCGGATACCAATTTGTAACTCTGTTACCCAAGATCAAAAATCTGGAGAATAATGTCTCGATTCCACAAAGCCTCATGTGTCTTCCCCCTATCATCATAGGATACCAATAAGTGTCGGGGGATAAAATAAATTTTGGGAAGAAATTTTTACCTGAGAATAAAACAACAAAAATGTATTCTCATTTAAAAATAATATAAAATAAAAACCATTTTGAGCATCCTTAAATAGTGTAAACAAAATTATTCCCAAAACAAATATAAATCTAACTTTTGGATTAAATAAAATGAGACACATTTTCATGTTAATAATAAAATTCATAAACATAAATAAACTATTTAATTTTTATATGTCAAATATTAAACTATGACCCACCACTGATAAAGAATGGTGTATTCCCTTTACCAACATCATATTCAATTTTTTTTATATATCCACTAATGTGAAAATATAAGTTTTCATGAATAAATCCCAATTATTTCCTAAATATTTCAATACACTTCCATTCATGAAAAATTTTCTTGTGAAAATCCAAAAAACCATAATAAATAAAACTATTAAGGTAAGAAACAAAAAAATATTATTGGTATAAAACATTTCACCAAAACTAAAACATTAATTATAAAATAATTCCATATTTTTTTTGAAAAACATTAAATTAAATAACAATTATAAAAAAATAGAAAAACTATATTTTATCCTCCTAAAATCACATCCACAAACAATTTTTTTTTCTTTTCATTAAATTCCAAGAAAACACAAAACCTTCAAAAACTAATAATAGCTATTATTCATTATATATAAAGAGAATTTCTAGTTTTCCAATATCCAACAAAAATATTTTTCATTCCTAAACACTGGTAAAATTCATATTTTATGAAATTAACAATTTTCAATGTTAAGTATAAAAGAGAATAATAAAACAGAAAATACCAATTTTAAATATATTAATTTCTATCTAGATATACCAAGGTCGGAATCTCCATTAATATAACAAAAAAACACACCATAGCGACTGTCTCATTTCAAACCTGGTTATCCTAACCATTTCTTAACACAATACATGCCCTTCTAGCCACCCATCCCCATCAATAACACTTTGAAGTTTAAAAAATAATGTCCTTTGAAAACCATTTTAACACATGAATACAGCCTAGGTGATAAATTTAATATCTATGACCAATTAACATATCAAAATCCAACCCATTAAATAAGAAAATTCATGTAAATCAACTCAACAGAAAAAAATTATAATTTTCCTTAAAAGTGAGTTACCTTGAAAGCTAAAAATCCACATTATAACATATGATTTTAATTATGAAAATAATAAAATCATTTAGATTGAAAATAACTATTTCTAAATCCAAAATTAAACTAATAAAATTCTATTAAAAGCACAATTTTTTATTTTAAATCAACATTGGATATAAAAAATTTTAGTTCAAGAAAAAAACTTGTATACAAAAATAAATATTTCCACACAAGGTAAAAATTGATAATTATTTGATAAATAAGTTCTTCAAGTAATGATTATTAATCAATATTTTAAATTAAAATTACCCAATGCATATGAGATATCTAAACCAAATTATTTGTTAAATTATTCAAATAATTTCTTCAATTTTCAATCAAAAAATAACCCAAAAGTGACAAATCTGAAAATATTAGTTTAAGAAGTTATAATTCAAAATCCATGAACATATATACAAATATGTATTATCCCGAAACCCGAATATGAGAGAGATAATAAGAGGAAATGATATAAATAAACTAGATCTAGGTCTTACCTAATATCTGTCATCAAATCCGATGACCCATGTCTTTGATATACCAATGAGATATTGGGTGGCCAACAAAATCTAACCAATATTAATTATAAAATTTCCTATGGGATTTTAAGAAGAAAACATAATCATTATAGATATTTTTTTTGAATTAAATTATGAGATCTCTCCATTTCAAAACAATTACATGGTCCCTAAAACTAAGAATATGACTATGTAGAATTTACATGTCCCAATTTGCATATATCAAGGATTTTATCCATTATCTCTATGATTATTAAAGATACCATGAAAAAACTTACTGAGGTTTTATAAATTATTAAAATTATATTATATTGGTCTATGAGGCCATTAAAATGATCTTTAATCCTAGAACAATCCCTCCCAACTCCAATCTAAGAACTTGTTTCAAATGAATATTAAATCTCATGGAAACCACTATTTTGGTTTCAAAGGTGAAATCGAAACTCACTTTTATGGTCTTTTATAGTCCCATTTCATATAATAAAACATTAAAAACCATGAATCTCACTATAATCATCAATATTATAATCCATATCTATAAAAAAGGAAATCTTACACACGCTCCAAAACTTGGGTGATATTAGATAACATCTATCCCATTCAATTCTATAAGCATTGAGTTGTTGGTGTCTATCATATTAAACACCATATAAATTGGGTGGAAAACATCTATACAGATAAAATGTAAATTTATAAGGTGGAAAAAATCTATGCCATCCGAAATAATGATCATAGAGTGGCATGTTTCTACTTTATGCGCACTAATAAGGATCAAGTGGCCAACACCAATCACATCTGATCTCATAGGGACTGAGTGGTTGGTATCTATCCCATCTATGATTATAGGAATTGGTTTGTCAGGATCTATCTCAATAATATCATAAGAAATATGTGGTTATCATCATTCTAATATGAACTAATATTCTTTGATAATTTTTATCCATCCTGTGTATATTCAAAGGTATTAGGTGGCTAACATCTATCCCTTCCATTCATAGATAATACACAGTAATTACATTCTTTGGAATTCAGATTGTGAACCAACATCTAACATATCCATTTATAATAGGTATTTATTATCATTCATCATTTCCTCTGGATCATGATTGGATTCAAAATTTCTATATATGTTATCACCACATCCTTCTAATATGTCCATAAAACATTAATACATAGTAATACATGAAATAAACATTAATTTTTCATTAGATTACAAATTTAACAGAAAAATAATATTTATAGACAGAACATTAGATTATGAATTAGAATGAATCCTATTTTTGTTTGTTTTAAAACATAATTTTTGATCACGAGCCTCTTACCTATTTCAGTTGGGAATAGGGTTTTATATTCGTTCTTCTTGCTTACACAACGATGTTTATGTGGTCTATCCATCATATTTTATTGATATATAAATATATATATATATTGTATCATAAATATATATCAAACATTATATGATATATATTATCATATTATAAATATTTCTTAAATCCCTTTTTATTGTTTTGTGAACATATATTAAATGTTTCATATAGAAATATAATGTTTTTTTTGTAAATTATAAATTTTTGTCAAGAATTATATAAATATTTTTGGTTTTTTATATATAAATATTCTTTATTAATTAATTTATTTTTATTTTTATTCATTATTAATGATTTTTGGGAATAAATTTTTTGGTGACATATATAACTAATTTTTTATGAATTACATAAATTTCATTTCATTTTGATTATAAAAAAAATTTGTGTGTTAATTTTTTTATTAAAATATTATTTGATAAATATATGATATTAATGTTCTATATCAATACTAATGTCTTATAACTATACAATTATTAATCATTACATATAAAATTTAAAAATTATATAACATATTATAATATATATATACCATCTAATATCTATAAAAAATATATAAAATATTAATTTTTATATAATAACTACTCCCATGAAATTTTATTAAAAAATCACCACATTTTCATTTATATGATTTTCAATATTGAAGTTATCAAAACACACACACACACATCCACAAAAATGATCACAAAAAATATTCAAATAATTATATAATAATATAAACAAGGGGTTAAAATAATAGGTTAATATATTTGAATTTTAGGGTTCAAATATTGGTTGTATTAAATTTTTTAAGTACTATAATGGGTACCAAAGAAGAGGAACAATAGTAGTAACACTATGGAAAATATTATTGAAAAACCTATAGTGATTCACTATATCTGAAACTATAACAAGAAGTTATATCATATGTAATATTCTTCCACAAAATTATTATAGTTTATGTCTTACATTATTACATTGGAATAATTAAAAGGAATAACATACAAAGTAATGTAATATATTGGTTTCTTGAAAACAAGATTACATACACAAACCCCATTTTACAATTTGGGTTTAAAAAATTTCCTAAAAAAAGTAAAATCTTATAACACATGAAACTAATTTCAAAAATTCATATTCATAGCCTAATAAAAGGAAATAGATAAGAGTGAGATCATACCCTCATTAAGGGTAATGTATAGTGGAAGAAATAATGAATTAATTAATATAATCAATATGTAAAGGTAAATAACAGAGCACACAAGACATTAAATAATTGGATAGAGAATATTAAATTATAAAAAAATATAATATAATTGAATAATGACATGTAAATAATCATAAAATCCTGAATCGTTCCCATTGATATTCTAACTAATCAAATACTCCGATCTAATAACAATATTAATGGAATAAAAAATATTGAACATCTGATCAATTAGGATATATCCTCATGATAATTATAATAAAGATTTATCTTAAAGAAAATATAATTCTTTGGGTAGAAACCTGTCTGATTTGTATCAATATTTATCATCTTATTAATTTAAAAATGCTTAGAAACAAATTCATATTGTCTGTCAACAACTGATTTCATCCCATGAGACTACTGATGCATCATGGGGATTGAATTAACCAGTCTCCAACCCATAGGAATTGCATTAAATATTCACCAACTACTAGTTATTTCATAAACCAGTCCCCAAAATATGTGCTATCAGTCCAAATAATTCCTCATATATTGAATAATTTAATTAATTAATAAATATTGTGACTTATCATTGAATATCATTATTAAATAGATGATGCATATCTATCAATATTTCCTAAGTTAAACAAATAACTGTTAATGTAATCACTTTTTATAAAATTGGAATATATTTTGTCCAATAATATATATATTTAAGAGAAATTTAATAACCAATGAAAAATCATTACAATAAAGTGATCATTTCATGAGAAAGCTAACAATCACAAATGATTTCCAAATAACATTATAACTCTGTAATATTCAAATAAAATACTATTGGATGAGATAAATAAAATTGAAACATAAAATACCATAATGTATTGTATAATAATGATATTAAATTAAAAATGTTGTGTATATACACCAAATCTATGTAAACATTTTTAAAATACCAAATAAGTATCCATACAATGTAAATTGAGAAGAAATCTCATACCTAACAATCTATTTTGGTTGAACAGTATTTCATATCATATATAATGGTTTTAATGGTGTAATAAACTTTTAAGGGAACTATATAAATAATTATTATATAATATATTTTCTTTTTGTAATATATTATATCCCATTCCTTGATAATCTTTCTTCATTTTCATCTTTTCATGTGTTATGTGCCTTAATTTTTTAGTATGTTTTGACTTGTAATTTTTTGTTCCTATTAATTAGATCATGAACTAATAATATACATAATGTGACCCATATTGTAGATATTATTTATTATTAGTATCTTTTTATTTATCTCATTCCATAAATCATGGATATATGGAATGAAATATATCATTCTTGCAGATGGTAGGTAATACCTATGCATGAACGTTGCTTCCATTTCTTCTCATATTAAAAGAATAAATCTAAATGATATATATGTATATAATAACTAGAGTTCTATATTAAATTCATTTTATCACATATTTTATGTAAAACCATCCTTAATAAATTCTATATAGTGTGTGAATGAATCACATCGCTTTGAGGAGGTGGTAGTCCACACATCCATAAATATAAGTTATTGTATTCCCATAAAATGGAAAAAATAAAGGTATGTGTTATATAAATAATTAAAAAAAATACTTCATAAATATAATATATATCATATATAAACTATAAATACCACGTTATTCCAACCTTTAATGGTGTAAATAGAATAACGAATAACATCGTTTTTTGAGGTGATAGTTCACTATACAAATGAATGATGATTGTCTAACACATAACGTGGAATTATGTGAATGTGTACATATTAAACATTATATAACAAAGTATAATTTTATTTATGATAATTTTATTATTATATAATCATGATATTGGAATAATGCATGGATTATATAATGAAATAAAACAATAGTTCTTGTTGAATAATGTTACCTCTTTTTTAGGTAACTCTTTTTGTTTTATCCCCAACTAATTCTGTGGTTAGATTTTTTAACAATGTTATGTTTATAGGATGAGGATAAGAATTATATTGAACTATTTTTTCAGTTTTTCTATTTTCAAATGTTCTATAGAGGTGTAAATATCTGAGGGGAGTGAATTCTATTTTGTAGTGGAGGGGGAGTGTCATTCTTGTAAATATAAAATGGTAAACACTATTGGGTGGAATCTCATACCTCATGTGCCTCAGAAAATATAAAATAATGGATTAGATTGTATATAAGTTCTAGAAACACCTCCAAAACAATTAAATAAAATTATTTTTTCTATTTTTTCCTTAACTTCTAGGTTTCCCTATTTTTAACTTTTTTTCTTTTCACTAGGCTAATTAATTTTAAAACCTATGAAATTTCACCATTAAAACTAAATTGAAGTGATATTTTTTAGAAATTATATACACATTGAACTCTTAATATGGTATCTTACTTATAAAATAAACAAAATCAGTTGGGTTTGTAAATAATTTTAACAGAAGCGCATGCAACGAGTAAAAACACTACATTAACCTGAACAGTGATAACAATATTCTTACAATGTAGGGGTCAATATGTTCATTATAAAATATCCATTATTCAATAAATATAATATATTATATATATATTAATATTTGTAAAAATAAATTAAAAATAGTTTATATTTTTTAAATTTTAAATCATTTAATAAAATAAGGTTTATTATAAAATAATAGTAATGTCAATTTTGAAATTTTTTACTTAATTTAAATTTAAAAATATTTATAAAATATTTTAAATTTAATATATTAATTTAACACATTTCTAAAATGATATATTCCACTAAAAAAATAATTCAATAATATAATTCAATAAATTTACTCCACTTTTAATATTTTATGAATCATTTGTTTGAGTAAATTATTAAATAAATAATTATCACATTGCCAATCCTTATAGATTTTAACTAACTAATTCATAGCTGAAAATTAAATATAAATTAATATGATGATAATAATCTCCTTAAATTTCATCTTAATTTTCATAACTCAACAAATGTGGTTTTTTGTCCATATATCAAGGCTCTATAAATGTTGAATATAAGTAAGGTTCCTTTTTTATCTTTTTCCATACTTAACATATTTTATATCTCAATTTCATGGAATAGTTTCGCAATAACTCATAAAATTAGATCTAAGAAGATATATATTCATAATATGTCAATCCAATGTGTTTTGGACGTGTTCCTTGTTAATTTTACCAATTAAGATTAATGTTTAACCACTAAGTAAACTCATTTTGACCTTAATCACAATATTTACTTTTAAATAATTTCATTGATTATTATAGTCACAATATAACTTTGTATTATTATATTATAAATATATTAATTATTCTAACTAGGTATATTTGTTTTTTCTAAATTCAATTCCTAGATGTTTCAAAGTCCAATTTAAATCTAATCCCACATATGTGGCGAGAAACTGAGTTTTTAAAGTGATAATGTTCAAAAGTTCACCATGTTTTTATATATAAATTCAGTATAAAAATGATTGGAATTTCCTAAATTTGATTAATATGTTTTTATTTCATATATATTGACTTTATAACCAATTTAATATATAATTTAATGTTAATAATTATTTAAATGAAAACATATTTTTAAATAAAATGCATTATTTTTTAATATTCATCAAATAAATGAAACTTATCATAAAAATATCAAAAACCAGCTAAGGTAATTTTAAAATATTTTATTCAATAATTAGGTTTATTTTGAAAAATTAAACTCATTAAAGGTCAAACATTTAGTTTTAAAATAGGCCAATCATTAAAATGAGGCAAAATTACCTTTATAAAAATACAACTTTTTATGCATAAAATTTGATTTATTCTTATAAAAAATCTATAAAATATATTTTATTAATATAAAAACATTTTATTGAATATACATTATTAAATTAATTATATCATAATTTCTCATGATTTTATTTACACTTGTAACATATATTTTACGTGTCTTATACTCTATCGAAGGAACTCGGTATTATGTGGAACACAAGACAACTTACGATTGCGTATAAAAAAATAAGGAAACAACATTATATTATTTATAAAATTATATTATTTTAATGTATCTGGGTGTTTTGTTCTCCCCACCATAAGTAAATTTTTTCCTCTCAATTCAAACTTGATATCGGTAATATAAGGCCTCGGCCTTAAAACTTACTTAATATTGAATTAAATGAGTTATTCACATTGAGGATCTTTTCAGGTTTAGAGTTTTAGAGAATTAGAACATAACTACTACATCTCAAAAGATTACAAAGTAGACACTTCTACTAAGTTTCCATAGAATAAATAAAACTCTTAAAAAGAAACATGTCTAGTTCCATGTTTTATATAGCATGAATTTCCCTTGATCCCATCCATGACCCTATTCCACATTAGGTCCTGTGAAAAACATTTCAAAAAACTTGGGGTGGGCATAAAAATCTCAGTAAGGGATACACAAATAATGAAAACTGTTAGATTATAAAAACAACAAGTAAACCATGTATACTTGATGAAAGTAATACTTTTCACCTTTGTGAAGTAGTAAAAACTCTTCACTAAATAAAAGATCATTACTTACCCTTTTGTAACCAAAGGTTTACCATAAAACCCATATAAATAACACATAACATATAAAGGTAACTTGGGACATAAGCATACTTTAGTGGAATAACCATACGGTCGACTTCCACACATATCACTTAATGGAATAGCCATATGGCCAACTTCCGTACATACTTAATGGAATATCCATACGACTGACTTCCATACCCAATGCATTAGAGGTTATAACGTAACCACCCGTCCTGGTATTCACGGCACCACCCATCATATGGTTTATCATGTAACCACCCGTCAAATATCCAAGTACCATTATAAAATCATAATACATAAAACAAATATAATGGAAAGAAAACATTTCCACATTCCGATCACAATATATCACATAAAAATATTGACATAACAAATCCATTATAAAAACAATTTTCAATACCAAAAATACATAAAAGAGTATATGGTATTTATTTCATTTAAAAAAAACATTACAGCTTGTTGAGAAAGACAATGACCAAATAATACTTGCGGCGGCGGAAAAGGTTGTTGACACCGTGTACGTTAAAAGAAACATTCATTTTTGTCATTTAGTAAAACGCTTCATAGAAAAAGATTCCTTTTGTATAAAACCAATAGTCAAAGGGGTTTATACACCGTATAAAAGATAGTTGTGTATAAAATGAAATATGCCTTAATGAAAGGAGATTGAGACGAAGTCCCTTACCAAGATCAATTTTTAAATAAAATAAATCAATTATGTGTATTCACTATAAGTACACATAATGAAAGTATAAATAAAATACAGCATATCAATATTCGTTTATAACATAATCATATCATGAAATAAACAAGAATTAGAAGATCAACCCCAAGAAAAGAATTTGGGTTAAGAAATTCCCTTACCTCGGGTCCGACTTGACTCGATTGTTCTTTAACATCCTGAATAATAAACATGAGTTAATTTATACCTTCTTAAGAACCTTTTTCAAGTTCATTCTTCCTTTTATATCAATTATTTCCATGTTATAAACATTATGTAATCATTTAAATTAATAATGTTTGTTTTGTCGATATTTGGTTCTTATGTCAAAAGTGCACTTCTTACAATTACATGTTGTTCGTGTGGTCAAAGGTTCTTTATATCCAGAATGACATTCCTGATTTGGATATAATATATAATATATATCTAGAATATACATGTATTTATAATATCACATAATCATTTATAGGTATGAAATGAAATGCACCGTTCATGGAGACGGTAAGCCGTACGTACGCATGAACGCTACTTTCATTTCTTTGTCATATTAATGGAATTAAAACTAAATGAGAGGTATGTATATTTTAATTCCAGAATTATATTCATAATTTAGATGTATCATTCATCATATATATCCATTATATACATGTACTTATAATAGTACATTACCTTTGGGGATAAGAAATGAAATGCACCGTTCATGGAGACGGTAAGCCGTACGTACGCATGAACGCTACTTTAATTTCTATTTTGTATTTTATGGAATGTAATCATAATGATATAATGGCATATTATAATCCTAGTGTAATATCATATATAAAATCATTAATTACATCCTTTATATGTTCCACATATGGCATTAACGAATCAAATCACTTTGAGGGGGCGGTAGTCCGCACTTCCTTAAATGAAGATATTGTGTATACCCATAATGGAAGCCATAAAGATATGGCATAAATGAAAAATACAGAAGCTTAAGGAAAACATAAACATATTATATATCATATATAAATATAGTGACATCTTAATGTCCACCTTTGAAAGTGTTAAAATAATGTTGAACAATCATCGTTTCGGGAGGTAGAAATTCGCCATCCGCGGAAACAGTATGTTATTTAACCATTAGATGTAGTTGTGTGTATGTGTTGCTCGAATATTTCTTATAAAAACATCCTAGTATATTTAATAAACTGTAGTTGTTATAAAATAAATGAATAAAAATATTTTAGGGGGTTAGAGAAGCAAAATAAAAAAAATTCACTCAAGTGAAGACATTACCTTAAAATCGAGTGACTCCCTTTGGTTTGAGCTCAAAGGATTCCTTGTGAAGACTTCTGCCCAAAGTGAGGCTTCAGGGAGTAAGAGAGGGATGTGTAGAGACAAAATGGTCAGAGGTTGGCCGAGCCAAAGGCTTTGTAAGTGTGGGTAAAGAGGTAGAGGTGGGGGCCTTTTATAAGAGGAGAGGAGGGGCACTTTGGAAAGTAAAGAAATGTTACTTTATTTTAAAATGAGTTTCGGATTCAAACGGTCCCACATTGATATAATTTGAGGTTAAGGTGATAAAGGTTCGAAATCCACCCATCCAATATGTTTTCGACATGTGTACGTCATAGAGTTTACATTATCATTTCATTTTATTTAAATCCTTTATTAATGAGGTAATCGCTGCATCATCCTGATGTCATAAATAATTTAATTTATTTAAATTCTAAAAATTATAAAACAAATATCATGATATAGGAAATCTTTTTAGATTTCTAATTATTATTTATATTAAAAATTATGACTTGTATAACCCCATGTAAATTTTTTTAGCAAAACATATCATGTTTGTGTCATTTTTACATTAACATTAAATAAAAAGTTATTTATGTCATTTCCCAACCAAAGTGGCTCCATGGGGTCCCCCAGTTGACCCATGGATTTTCTTGGTTGGCCATGACACATCCAATGAGGGTAGGACATGTTTCAAGCTCATCTCATTTTATTATAACATTATTTTTTTACCTTAAACTACACTAATTACCTCTAATCGCGATTAAGAACATAAAAGTTACTATTCACCAAAAAATTATTTTAATCTCATTGTACCACATTTTACTTCTTAATGACAACCATGTATGTCGGATTTTTTAAAATCAAATCACAGAAGTGGCAACGTTTCATTTAAATGAAAAATCAGTTTCTTTAACTACCACTTAGTGGTTTTACTATTCATAAAAAATTGAAGTTTTCAGAAAAATACCAAAAATTCACCCTAAGCTATATTTGATATTCCAAATTCAAAAATGAAGTCTATTTTACATAATTCAAAACATATAAGTTGCATTAATTAATTTAATAATTAATTCCCACTGTCAGATCAAATAGCGTGTTTTCATGAAACAATAAGTATCAAAAGATTGACACTAGTTTAAGTCTGATTTCAAAGTGAAATTAATTCCAAAGACCACTATTGGATTTAATGGTAAAAATATATTCTAATTTCACTTTTAAACCAATTCCAATGATAATATAATCATATAAATAAATTAGATTAAAAAGTGGTTTTGAATTAAAATACAACATTTTTTACTGTTCATTAAAAAAATGAACTTTATCAGAAAAATACCAAAAATTTACAGAAAGTAAATTTTTATGTCCCTATTATAAAATAGAGTTTTATTGGGTCCAATAGAATGTATAAAGTGACCAAAACTATATTTAATGACGGTTCGCCATCAAAAGGCGATAAGTGATCCTTTAGTTAAAATTAGGGTATAAAAGCCTAAAATTGAATTCTTTTCATATTTTAAGCCTTTATCGTTTATTAGATAAATGTAAAAACATTTAAAAACATATATAATAATATTTTAGTTATTTCTATCCATTCCCTCCAATACAAAGGCTATGTGTTAACTACCATTTAAAATAATATTATTTTATTACTAGTGTGCAACGTAATATTTCAATGAAAGTCTTTATTGCGTATCGGGTATGCTATCAAACATAGAAACCCCTTTAAAGTAAAATTAATATTTAATTCATAAATATTAATAAATATGAAAATTCTTTATTCTTTATTTACATGGGATGTTACATCCTTCCCCCCTTTTGGGAATTGTGTCCTCGCAATTCTATTCACTTATCAAAATAAGTGGGGGTATTTATCCCTCATAGCATTTTCATATTCCCACGTTGCCTCTTCAACCATATGGTTTTTCCAACAAACCTTTACCTAGTGGATTACCTTATTTCGCAACACTTTCACTCTTCGGTCAAGAATCTGGACTGGTTGTTCTTCATAAGAGAGATTCTCTTCCAACTGAACTACCTCTGGGCTCAAAACATGATATGGATCTAGCATATACTTCTTCAACATCGAAACATGAAAAAAATTGTGTACCAGAGATAAGCTCGGAGGTAAAGCCACTCGGTATGCAACTGATCCAACTCTCTCCAAAATTTCATATGGTCCAATGAACCTTGGACTCTGCTTTCCTTTCTTACCAAATCACATCACACTTTTCCATGGAGAAACCTTGAGATAAACATGAACACCTACCTCGAAAGATAGATCCTTCCTCCGGTTATCCACATAACTTTTTTGTCTGCTCTGAGCTGTTCTCGTGTGTTTCTAAATCAACTGAACTTTTTCTGCCATCTATTCTACTAATTCTGGTCCCATCAGCATCCTTTCACCCACTTTATCCCAAAAAGCTGGAGTTCGACACCACTTCCCATATAATTCCTCAAATGGTTCCATCTGTATACTGGAATGAAAACTGTTATTATAAGAAAACTCAACCAAAGAAAGATGTTGGTCCCAACTTCCATGATAATCTATCGAACAAGCACGTAGCGTATCTTCCGATGTCTAAATTTTTCGTTCTGACTTCCCATCTGATTGCAGATGAAATGTTGTACTAAATTTTAATTCAGTACCCAACGACTTCTGAAGGCCTTTCCAAAAGTTAGAAGTAAACCTCGGATCACGGTCAGATAAAATGGAGAGAGGAACTCCATGTAACCTAACTATCTCTTTAAGATACAAACAGGAAAGTTTATCTTGGGAAAAAGTATCTCGTATAGCAATGAAATGAGTAGATTTAGTCAAGCGATCAACAATAACCCAGATTGCATTATAACCTTGAGGTTTCTTCTGCAATCCCACAACAATGTCCATGGATATATTCTCCCATTTCCACTCCGGCACTGGTAGAGGCTGAAGCATCCCTTTCGTTAATTGTCAATCTGCTTTAACCTGCTGACAAGTGAAACACTTCACAGTAAAATCTGCAATATCCCTTTTCATTCCATCCCACCAGTAATACTCCCGCAGATCTATGTACATCTTAGTACTTCCAGGATGAACTGAAAACTGGGAACTATGAGCCTCACATAACAACTCATTATTCAACTGTGAATCACAAGGCACACATAATCTCTTCACAAACCTCAAAACACAGTCATTATCAATGTTGAATTCAGGCAACTTACCCTTCTGAACCAGCTCTACCTTTTTCAGCGACTCACTGTCTTCACTCTGTGCTTGCTTAATTCTGTCTGATATGGAAGATTTCACTGATACTTTTTTGACTCAAAGCATTAGCCAAATTATTTTCTTTTCCCAGATAGTAATGAATTATACAATCATAATCCTTGATTAATTCCAGCCATCTCCTCTGTCTCATGTTGAATTCATTCTGAGTGAATATATACTTTAAACTTTTGTGATCAGTATATATTTCAAAATTTACTCCATACAAATGATGCCTCCAAATTTTTAAAGCAAAAACAACAGTATCTAATTCCAAATCATGTGTAGGGTAAATTACCTCTGGAGTTTTCAACTGACGTGACGTATAAGAAATTACCTGATCATTCTGCATAAGGACACAGCCATGTCCCTTCAACGAAGCATCACTGTATATAACAAACTCTGCATTCCTGGAAGGATGTGCCAAAACTGGAGCATTCACCCATATTCTTTTCAACTCCTGAAAAGATTCATCACATTCTTTTGTCCAGATGAACTTAACACCCTTACAAGTTAGCTTAGTCATTGGACTAGATAACCGTGAAACATTTTCAAAAAACCTTCAATAGTAACCTACCAAACCAATAAAAGTACGGTTCTCGGTTACATTTGTGGGTCTTTGCCATTCTTCAACAACTTTTGTTTTAGTAGGATCAACATTTTTTCCATATTTTGAAACAATGTGACCCAGGAACGAAATTTTTTATAACCAAAACTCACACTTGCGGAATTTTCCATATAGTTTCTTTTCTTTTAAGGTTTGAAAGATATCCCTTAAATGACTTTCATGCAACTCTTTACTTTTAGAAAACACCAAAATATCATCAATTAAAACCACCAACATTTTTCACCTTAGTCAACTGATCCTTCACTACAACAAACTGTTTAGTTCTGATTCTGACCATCTCAGGATACTGATTTGAAAGGTCATTTCTCTCTGTATGCCTTCCTAGAGAAGCTATTCTATTTCCTCTATGAAAAACCATTCTTAACACAGAAATATCTTAGGAGAAGCAACAAGGTAATCCATAAATTCTATATCATTTCAATCTTACCATAAATTAATTTATATTTTAACACTTTTCTAACTCCTAATGTTGTCTAAACCGACCTCTGATACCAACTATAAGGCCCCGACTTTAAACCTTACTTAATATTGAATGAAATGAATAATTCACAATGAGGATCTTTTCAGGTATAGAGTTTTATAGAATTAGAACATAACTACTACATCTCAAAAGATTACAAAGTAGACACTTCTACTAAGTTTCCCTAGAATAATAAAAACTCTTAAAAATAAACATGTCTAGTTCCACGTTTTATATAGCAGGACTTTCCCTTGATCCCATCCTTGACCCTATTCCACTTTAGGTCCTTTGAAAAACATTTCAAAAAACTTGGGGTGAGCATAAAAACTCAGTAAGGGATACACAAAGAATGAAAACTGTTAGTTTATCAAAACAACATGTAAACCATGTATACTTTATCAAAGTAATACATTTCACCTTTATGAAGTAGTAAAATCTCTTCACTGAATAAAAGATAATTACTTACAATTTTGTAACCAAATGATTACCATAAAACCCATATAAAGAACACATAACATATAAAGGTAACTTGGTACATAAGGATACTTAAGTGGAATAACCATACGGTCGACTTCCACATATATCACTTAATGGAATAGCCATACGGCCAACTTCCATACATACTTAATTGAATATCCATACGACTGACATCAATACCCAATGCATTGGAGTTTATAACGTAACCACCCATCCTGGTATTCACGACACCACTTGTCATATGGTTCATCACGTAACCACTCGTCAAATGTCCATGTACCATTATAAAATCATAAGACATAACACAAATATAATGGAAAGAAAACATTTCCACATTCCGATCACAATATATCACATAAATATCTTGACATAACAAATCCATTATAAAAACCATTTTCAATACCAAAAATACATAAAAGATTATATGGTATTTATTTCGTTTAAAAAAACATTACGGCTTGTTGAGGAAGCCAAAGACCAAATATTACTCGCAGCGGCGGAAAAGGTTGTTGTCACGACATACATTAAAAGAAATATTCCTTTTTGTCGTTTAGTAAAACGCTTTGTAGAAAAATATTCCTTTTGTATAAAAGTAAAAAGTCAAAGGTTTTTATAAACCGTATAAAAGATAGTTGTGTATAAAACGAAATATGCCTCAATGAAAGGAGATTAAGATGATGTCTCTTACCAAGATCATTTTTTAAATAAAATAGATTAATTATGTGTATTCACTATAAGTACACATAAAGAAAATATAAATAAAATAAAGGATATCAAAATTCATTTCTCACATAATCATATCATGAAATAAACAAGAAGTAGAAGATCAACCCAAAGAAAGGAATTTGGGTTAAGAAGTTCCCTTACCTCAGGTCCGACTTGACTCGATCGTTCTTTAACGTCCTGAATAATAAACTTGAGTTAATTTCTACTTTCTTAAGAACCTATTTCAAGTTCATTCTTCCTTTTATATCACTTATTTCCATGTTATAAACATTATGTAATCATTTAAGTTAATAATGTTTGTTTTGTCGATATTTTGTTCTTAAGTCGAAAGTGGACTTTTTACCATTACATGTTGTTCGTGTGGTCAAAGGTTCATTATATCCAGAATGAAATTCCTGATTTGGATATCATATATATCATATATATCTAGCATATACATGTATTTATAATATCACACAATCATTTAGAGGTATGAAATTAAATGCACCGTTCATGGAGATGGTAAGCCGTACGTACGCATGAACGCTACTTTCATTTCTTTGTCATATTAATGGAATTAAAACTAAATGAGAGGTATGTATATTTTAATTCTAGAATTATATTCATCATTTAGATGTATCATTCATCATATATATCCATTATATACATGTACTTATAATAGTACATTACATTTGGGGATAAGAAAAGAAATGCATCATTCATTGAGATGGTAAGTCGTATGTACGCTTGAACGATGCTTTCATTTCTATTTCATATTTTATGGAATGGAATAATAATGTTATAATAGTATATTATAATACCAGTATAATATCCTATATAAAATCATTAATTACATCTTTTATACGTCCCACATATGGCATTAACGAATCAAATCACTTTGTGGGGGCGGTAGTCCGCACTTCCTTAAATGAAGATATCGCGTATACCTATAATGGAAGCCATAAAGGTATGCCATAAATAAAAAATACAGAAGCTTATGGAAAACATTAACATATTATATATCATATATAAATATAGTTACATCTTAATGGCCACCTTTGAAGGTGTTAAAATAATGTTGAACAATCATCATTTTGGGAGGCAGAAATTTGCCATCCACAGAAACAGTATGTTCTTTAACCATTAGATGTAGGTGTGTGTAAGTTTAGCTTTAATATATCTTATAACAAGATCCTAGTATATTTATGATACTGGATTTGTTACAAAATAAATGAATAAAAAGTGTTTAGGGGGTTGGAGAAGAAAAATAAAACAAAAGCACTCAAGTGAAGACATTACCATAAAATCAGGTAACTCCCATTGGTTTGAGCTCAAAGGCTTCCTTGTGAAGACTTCTGACCAAAGTGAGGCTTCAAGGAGTAAGAGACGGGTGTGTAGAGACAAAATGGGCAGGGTTTGTCTGAGCAAAATTCTTTGGATGTGTGGGTATGGAGGTAGAGGTGCGGGCCTTTTATAAGAGGAGAGGAGGGGCACTCTTTGAAAGTAAAGAAATGTTACTTTATTTTAAAATTAGTTTCAGATTCAAAAGGTCCCACATTGATACCATTCGAGGGTAAGGTGATAAGTGTTCTAAATCCACCCATCCAATAGGTTTTGGACATGTTTAGGTCATATATTTTACATTATCATTTTATTTTATTTAAATCCTTTATTAATGAGGTAATCGCTGCATCATCATGATGTCATAAATAATTTAATTTATTTAAAGTATAAAAATTATAAAAAAATATCATTATGTAGGAAATATATTTAGGTTTCTAATGAATATTTATAGTAAAAATTATTACTTGTATAACCCCATGTAAATGTTTTTGTAGTAAAACATCTCATGTTTGTGTCATTTTTACTTTAACATTAAATAAAAAGTTATTTATGTCATTTCCCAACCAAAGTGGCTCCATGGGGTCCCCAAGTTGACCCATGGATTGTATTGGTCGGCCATGAAACATCCAATTAGGGTAGGACATGTGTCAAGATCATCTCATTTTATTAAAATGTTATTTTTTACCTTAAACTACACTAATTACCTCTAATCACGATTAAGAACTTAAAGTTACTATTCACCAAAAAAAATTATTTTAATCTCATTGAACAAAATTTTACTTCTTAATGACAACCATGTATGTCGGAGTTTTGAAAATCAAGTCACAGAAGTAGAAATGATTCATTTAAACGAAAAATCTATTTCTTTAACTACCACTTAGTGGTCTCACTATTCATCAAAAATTGAAGTTTTTCAGAAAAATACCAAAAATTCACCCTAAGCTATATTTGATATTCTGAATTCCAAAATGAAGTATATTTTAAAAAAGTAAAAACATATAAGTTTCATTAATTAATTTAATAATTAATTCCCGTTGTCAGAGCAAATAGCGTGTTTTCATGAAACAATAAGTATCAAAAGATTGACACTAGTTTAAGTCTGATTTCAAAGTGAAATTAATTCCAACGACCACTATTGGACTTAATGGTAAAAATATATTCTAATTTCACTTTAAAACCAATTAAAATTATAATCTAATCATATAAATAAATTAGATTAAAATAGGTTTTGAATTAAAATACAACATTTTTAACTGTTCATTAAAAAATTCAACTTTATCAGAAAAATACCAAAAATTTACACAAAGTAAATTTTGATGTCCCTATTCTAAAAAACAGTTTTATTGGGTCCAATAGAATGTATAAGTGTGACCAAAACTATATTAAATGACGGTTCTCCATTAAAAGGAGATAAGTGAACCTTTAGTGATAATTAGGGTATAAAAGCCTAAAATTGAATTCTTTTTGAATTTTAAGCCTTTATCTTTTATTGGATAAATGTAAAAACATTTAAAAACATATTTATTCATATTTTAGTTATTTCTATCCATTCCCGCCAATACAACGACTATGTGTTAACTAACATTTAAAATAATATTATTTTATTACTAGTGTTCAACGTAAGATTTCATTGAAACTCTTTGTGGCGTATCGGGTACGCTATCGAACATAGAAACCACTTTAAAGTAAAAATAAAATTTAATTCATAAATATTAATAAATATAAAAATTCTTTATTCTTTATTTACCTGGGATGTTACAGGTAATCCAGGGATTCACTCTTGAAATTTAAATTATTTAAAAACCAACATAATAAAAGGGTTAATAACACATCTTCTGAATATAATGGAAAATGAAATGTGAAGGTCACCGCCCAACTAGGCCATCAAAAAGGAGAATTTTTTTAAAAACTCAGATGAGTAAGAGAAATATGACTATCTAGTTTTGAAGGATGTTGATAGAGAACGTTTTCTACTAAAAGTTGATGACCACAAACCCCTAAACCAAATTTATGAAAAAGGTCATTGAAATCATAAAAAATGATGACAAGAGGATTTTTTTAAATACCATTTTTTATAAATTTGAATAATTATTTCACTCTATAATAATATATGTAATTATGCATAATTGATACATTTAAATATGCGAAATAATATCTTTTGGTCATGCCTTGAAATATTTCTACTTCTTTTCATCGAACAAGTTTCATCATATGGTAAATTAATACAATAAAATCTAAAATCTAATTCACAGATCTAATTAAAACATATTATATGTTGTTAAATTTGTTAAATATTATGATCTAATACTATAGAAAAATGGTCAATGAACATCCAAAATTAACTCATCAAATTACATGAAGTTTCTTTTAATAATCACATAACAACATGTGAATACATTATTTTTGTATTATCTTAAAGAATGGTAATAAATTAAATTATTGTAAAACCTTTTTTAAAACATGTATGATTCCTTATTACTTATGAAACGAATAGGATATTGGATATATTCTATAAATCTAAAATGTTATAAAAATCATAAATAATAGTACAAAAACTTTTCCAATAAATCATTTATCAGTTTAATGGTAGTATGTACTATCCAATTTACTTTATCCAAATAAACAATATCTTTATTACAACATCATTATATCAATATCATTAACATATTAATGATATATTTCCCTCTCCACATTTTTTAATGAATTTCAACAAGTCACTAAATAATTTTACATAGTCACTAGTATCATTCAAAAAAATTGTTCAAAACATTAATGAAAAATTAATTCAATAAAATACTCATATATTATATAATTCTTATAATTGGTACATCATTTATGAAATTATAAAATTAAATAAATCATTAATACCAAAAAAATAAAATTAATCATTCCTCTTCTTCTAAGGTAATGGGATAATATTGACTATAATCCATTAGCTTCTTCTATGGTATATTCACTTGATGCAAGGTGAATTTTCAGAGAACCTTTTCTCTACACTTATAACAAACTATCAATCATTTAAATATTGTCCCAGGGATATTCCTTCCACAATTATCACATGTGGAAAAATAATTCTTCCCTTCTTCCCATTATCCATAATTTCCCCAACCATCCTCTCCTACTCATGCTTCACTCCATATCCATAAATTATAGAAAACTATTTATATGTCTCTTTAGTACATAATATTTGGTCATCCTGATATTAAAATGTATTGGATACTAGTTCTCATTGAAATATTGGCATAATACCACAAAAGATTTAATCCTTCATTATATTTAGATCTTGTTCATTGGTGACGTTCTTCATGGTTCTCCTAGGTTCCATTTATAATTGTAAAAATAGAGTAAATTAGAACATATAATCATGAAACATAATGTATAATCCCAAATATAGTAAAATAATTAACACCAATTAAATAGAAATTATTCGTAGTAAATATCTAAACTAAAAAAATGGTTTTATATGTTCTTCTATACTTATCCTCAAATTCTATCTTAGAATTTTTTTTCCATAATCTATGTTTTCCTAATCTAATTTCTAATTTTTTTTACTAAACTAGCATTGATACCAACTATAACACATTTACCCCAAAATATCAAAGCTAGTTCGTTACTTTATTATATTGGCATTAATATATTGAATGAAATCATTAAGGACCCAAAATTTTAGTTGTTTTTAAAAACCCTATTACATACATAAAACCTAGTTTACATTGGGGATAAAAAATATTTCCTAACAAAAGTAAAATTTCATCTTCCTTGAAACTCATTCTAATAATTCGTCTTCATATCATATGGAATGAAAATGGAATAATGGTGAGCTCAAATTTTCGATAAATGTAAAGTACAATAACAGAAATAATGAATCAATGATCATAAATACATGGAAAGGTAAGTTACCAAGCACATGTTCCATTAAATAACAATATAGATAATAAAAAATATGAAAAGAATAAAATAGGATTGAGTTAATATTTATAACTAATAATATTATATTGAAACCTGACCATAGATATTCTAATTAATCAAATAAATACATGGAATTACAATAATATTGTAATGCATAAAACTGGATGTCTAATCTATCCAGATTTTCCCCTAGATAGTTACTATGAAGATCTTTCCTAAAACCTTTTATGTCTTTCAATAAAAATCCTTCAGATTTTTATTAATTTCTATCCTCTAAAAAATTTACAACATTTTAGAAACAAATGTGAATGGATTTTCATCAGTTTATTTAATCATGTGGGACTGGTAATGCATCGTGGTGCTTGCATTAAATGGTTACTAACCCATAGGGTGTGACTTATTTAGTCCCAAACTCATAGGTGAGGTATTAAATAGTCCCCAAACAATTTCATGCCTATCTATATCATTCCTCATGTCTCTAATAATTGATTTAACTAATATATAAATTACTGTCTCATAAAAAATCAATGTTAAATTGAATACAAGGATTTTTATATATTTCCCAACATGATAAAATAATTCTCAAAGTAAAACACCATTTATAAAATTGTAATATGGTTTATCAAATAAAAATATCCCTTATGGTAGAAAATTTATATTCATTGTAAATTTAATAGCCAAGGAAAAATTCTTAAAATAATTTTATTTTTTCAAGAAAAAGAGAACAATAAAAAAAAATTCAAAATACCTTTATCTAATGGAAATTTTTAAATAAAGTCCCCTTATATAGGATAATTCAATGTGAAAAATAAAATACAATGAATTAAAAAAGAAAAAAATATTAAATAAAGAAGGGGAATTATATACACCACATCAAGCTAAGGTGGTTTGTGGTATCAAATAAGTCTTTATGGAATGCAAATTAAGACAAAATTCCTTACCTTATGCTCTATTTTGTTTGAAATATCTGTAACATAATTTATAATGGTTTTAAGATTTTTATTAACAAACAACATATCCATATTAATTTTTATGATTTAATATAAAGTCCTTTTATGAAATATTATAACCTATTCATTAATAATCCTTGATTATCATCATTGTTTCGGCTTTTAATTTCATTATTTTTTTGGTATGTTTTGAATTGTAATATTCTGTTCCTATTATATTGATAACAATTTCATAATCTAATGTATTTAAAATAATATTTTTATATTATATATATTCATTATATATGTATTTTTTGTCTTCTGTAATGTTTTGAGATATGAAATTAAATACATTGTTCATGTAGATGGTAGGCCCTACATATGCATAAATGCTACTTCCATTTTATGGTTATATTAAAAGATATAAAAGAGATGATATATATTTATTTTATAATTCCATTATCATATTTTATTTAAAGTAGGTTATTTAAAACCATCCTTAATATGTACCACGTGATGCATGAACGAATCACATCACTTTGAGGAAGTGATATTCCTCACATTCTCAAAAAATGTTATCGTATTCCCACAAATTTAAAATCCTAAATTTATGTGTTATATAAAATTAAATAGGTATAAATACATTATAAATATCATACATATCATACATATCATATATAAACTATAGATTCATCATTATTACAACCCTGAAATTTGGTAATGGATGAACGAATGAAATCAATTCATGAGGGGGTAGTCTTATATACATGTGAATGATGATTGTGTATCCCATTTGATGGAAGTATGTAAATGTTTAGGTCATAAAATTGAGTTAAAAACATCTATGTATATTTTTATTCTAATTTTATAATACAATAATGATACCTAAATAATTTAATGACTAGAGAATGAAATAAAACAAAAGTTCTTGTTGAACAATGTTACTTCTTCTTTGGGTAACTCCTTTTGGATTTTGAAAAAAAAACATCCTTGGATGGATTTATACCCAAAGAGATGTCTCTAAGATGAGTATTGGAATTTTGGGGAGCTATTTGGGTAGTTTTTGGGTGAGACAAAGGGCTTTATATGTGTTAAAAAGTGAGGAGCGTGAATGATTTTTTATAGGTGAGGGTGAGTGGAATTACTACAAATAAAAAGTTTTAAATAATATTGGGATGTACATAGTTCCTAATTTTCCTAAAATTTTTAAAAAATAATGTATTAAATTAAATTTATTTATTAACCGCACCTCTACAATAAAAAAAGAAACGTATTTTTATCATTTTTTTTCTTTAACCTCTATGTTTCCCTGTTTATATCTTTTTAGGTTTTCACTAGTGTAATTAATATTATTACATAGGTAAGTTAACATTTAATAAAAAATTATGGTGATATTTATTATTAAATATAGACCCAATTAATTATAAATATTGTATATAATTTTAAATATAAAAATCTCATGTGTATAGAAAATTAATTTTAACAGAAGTGATTGTAACGCCCAAAAATACTTCTTTAACTCAAACCATGATAATAATTTTTTTACTATTTAGGGGTCAATAGTTTAATTATAATAGATAAATATTTATATAAATAGAATATATTTTATATTTATAAACATTTAAAAATAAGTTTTCATAAGATGTGATTTTATGTAATTTGATTTTTTTAATAAAATGTCATTTATTATAAAATAACTTTAATGTCAATTCCTACATTATTTAATTAATTTAAATTACAAAAATATCAATAAAATAATTTAATTTGAATATATTATGTTAAAACATATGTAACATGATATATTAATCTAAAAATGGATTAAAGAAAATAATTTAATCAATTTTCTTCACTAAATATTTTTAATATCATTTATTTTAGTTAATTATTAACTAAATATTTACTATATTGGTATTTCATTAAAAAATTTAACGAAATAATTCATACATAAAAAATTTAATATAAATTAATTTGATTATTATATCCCCTTTAAATTTTAAAATAATTTTTATGAAAAAACTAATGTGGTTTTTTGTCTATATCTCAAGCCTATATAAATGTTAAAGGTAAGAAAGATTCTTTTCTTGTCTTTTTCCTTACATAGCATATAATATAGGTCAATTTCACGAAATATTTTCACAATAACTCCAAAACTTATTTAAAAAACTGTATATTTTCATAATACTTCCATAAAATTGGGTCTAGAAAGGATTCTATGTCATTTTCCCCTTAACATTAAATTTTAATCACTAAGTAAACTCTTTTATATCGTACTCACCGCAAATAATATTAACTTCATTCACTAAGTATTATATTAAAAATTTATGTTTATATTTTTAGAATATAAATATTACACTGATTCCAAATATTTATAAATATTTTTCCAAATTCTATTTACAGAATTGAAAAAATAAAATTTCAATCTAATCCTATAGATGTGGCAAGAAAGGGGGGTTTTAAAGTGAAAATATTTGTAAGTTCACTATGTTTTTATATCAAAATTCAATATAAAAATTATTCCAATGACATAAATTAGATGAATAAATTTATAATTGATCTATTTTTATTTAGAAACAATTTAAAATAAATTTTAACCATATTAATAATTTATATAAAAAAGTAGTTTTCAACGAAAATACAATATTTTCATTATTCATCACAACATGAAGCTTCTCGGAATAATACCAAACATTTACACTTATATAATTTTTATATTCCAAATTAATTAATTAAATTTATGTTTTCATATTAAATTTAAAAAATGGTCAAAATTTATTTTTAAAATAAATATGCCATTAAAAGGTGGCTAACTATCTTTAAAAAATACAGCTTTTCGGGCATAAAACTGGATTTTCCCTTCTCATATTTTTATAAAATCCATTCTATTAATGTAAAATATTTTGATTTAATATATAATATAAACAAAAATATATCATGATGTCTCGATATCTTATATACCCTTCTAATCCTGGTCTTCTTTATCATTTATGATATCGAAGGAACTCAGTATTCTGTGTAACACAATCCAACATAGTGCTTCATATAAGAAAGATAAAAATTTCAAATTATTCTAAAATAAATATACTTTTAATTATTTTTCTATTTCGTGATTTATTTTAGTCAAATCATAAAATTTTTTTGAAAATAAACAATTTTATGTGGTCTTTGGGTATTCATAATTTTGACTTCAATTAATCACCCTATGTTGTAGGTTTTTGGGTACTTCAATGTTGTTTTTATAAGTTGGGAAGATCATCCTTTTGGATGGGTGATGGCATGACACAATTGGACCCATGGGGTGTGTGTTTTATTTTGTTTGTAAGTACCCCCTAAAGAATAGTTTAATGTATTATTTATGGAAATTTTTAAAAACAACTACAATATAAAAAAATATATATAACATAGAAAAAATCATATATAAATAATACATGGAGTAATTATAATAAAAAACATAAATGTTTTCAAAACATTCGTAAAAACAGAAAATGTTTATAATATTTTTTATATTATAAAAAAACATTTTAATGATGCAATTTCATTTAGTATAAAACATAGAAAAATAAATTGTATCATTATATATAGTATATAATTAACACAAGATTTTCATTATATATACATATACATATATATATCAACATTTACATTACATAATATAATATAATATATAAATTATATATTATAATTGATAATTTTAATTTAATACATTTTCATTTAGCATTTCAAATATGTGATAATTTTCAGAGAATAACAAAAAATTTCGTACATATATTATAATATATCATTTATCAAATTTGAAATATATATGATAGAACTCTATTATAATATAGAATAAATTTTATTATATTAATTAATATCTTTTATAATTTTTTTTGGGTTTTTAGAAAATATACCTTGTCCAAAAAATATAGAAACTACCCACCTAACATTTAATTTTCTAAAAAATTCATCAATTTGTTTGAATTGAATAAACATATATTAGTAAAATTCATTTTCCCTAATCAAAAATATATATCCATGTTTGTATAGATAATATTGATAGATATCCCATAGAAGAAATAATTATCCCTTCTTTGAGAGAAATATAAAGGATACATGAATTTTCTAACACTTAAGAAGAATTTGTTTATGCTATGTTATGCTAGAACCTTTGGTTAATGTTTGAAAAAAATGATATCTTACGATTTACAGTTTCACACAATTTCAAAAAATATCCCTCCATTCCACACAATTCGTAAACCATGAACTAGTTTATATGGAACCCAATTACAATCCTTGGATAACAAATAATATTCGAATACTCATCTATGAATGAATAATTTCATAATTTTTTCATATTGTTACAATACTCTCCAACACTAGATCATCATTGTGATTAGTAATTAGAAGTTTAAATAATTGTTTTTGATATTCAAAACTCTTTAATGTTAGGAAATTTTAACTATTATTGATAGCTGATTATGGGAGAAATAAAAAATCATTATGCATTGTTATATAATGCATACCCAAACGTGCACAAAACCGAAACACAATTACCTTCACCATGGCATTGTTTAGTCTGGCACAAATTGTTGTATGGGGAAATCAACTGTCAAATTCTTTAGATATACTGTATGTTCCTACTAATATCTCACACTCACTATTGTATCATAATATTTATATGTTTTCACATTATGTGATATCATATATAATAAAATGAAACCCCATATTCAAAAAAATTTTGGATATCCACCAAAACTCATTTTTGGTAATTCATTACTCGTTTTCTCTATATATTAAATTTTATGTCACAAAATTTAATAATATATTCAATAATCCTTTTGGATATCCATAAAATATCTAATAACATTGAATGTTATATTCAAATAATTTATAATGAAACATTGTCTTCATTCACACAACCATAATGTGTCTCCATCATGATTTTTTTATCATTGAAAACAATTATGAATTATCAAATTCATAATTATAAAAATCTATATGCCTCCAAAAGCCAATTGTGTTATTCATGCTATAAATGGATCCTTTATGATCGATATTAAAATACATATATCTATATACCTTTTTCTATAAACTATATCATATACAATATACTTAATCAAACTATCTCTTTTTCAAAGATAAAGGGTCCATGAGACAATGTTTTTGTCTGTCATTTAGCGTGAACTAAAATATTTAGGATTATCTATCTATACACTATCATGATAAATAAACATATTATATGTCATTCATCCAAATAGATCGTTATATAACATCACCATAAACCAAAAAAACTATATCATATTTATTTTATCATGGTATTACTATAATCATCCTAATTATATATCAAAGAAATTCTAAAGTGTGATGGGACCTAGGTGATAGTGCACCACCATAGTGAGTGGTTGAATCACTGGTAATTGAGAAACAAAATCTCAAAAAACTATTCTCTTAGCAGCTAATTTCATATGATCCAGAAAAAACAAAATCTATATTAAGAGATAAAGACATATGTAATGAATATAATAAGATATATTTTACAAGGTTTACACAATCATTTTATCATGTCACTACTCCTAAGTGTTCAAAGATTGTGATTCGGATGCCCATTTTCGTATCTCATTTTTTATAAGAACAAAAAAAATATTTAGAAAATATTCATGATATCCATGTATAATAATGATATATATAATTGTTAACAATTTTATCAATATTTTATATGTTCCATCAAGTGTATTTGGAATTTATATTAAGTGTCCAACACCACTATTCACTTCAGTCCCATCGGAATCCTCTCTATAATGATCAATGTAATATATGGATAGTTATCTCATTTTTTTTATAACTTAACTATAAAAAATAATATCTTTTAAATACTTCATTTTGGTCATGACATGATATTGTGAGTTATTTTTTAATCTTCTTATCTGAAATATTTGGATTATTTCCCTTTTTAAATTCCTAAAATAGATCTACAAAATAACACTAAAATATAATTTATTATAGTGTTTCTATCCTTAATTTTTCATTAAATAATTATCTCATTTTTCATAATGATTCACAAGTATTTCATATAATGTAATCTTATAGTATATAATCTTCATCTAGTGTGTGATTCCCTATATTTCTATTTTACATTCTTCTTTATCACAAATAGCATTGCACTCCAAAATTATAGATCCTTATTGTAACATGAGATAGGCCACATCGTTCGTTATAAACACATAATAGAAAAACTAGTATATATTTCATTTTGTTTATTTCACTAGAATAAAAACTCTCACTACTTCACTATATTATAGAAGCAATGGAACTCCATAATGTTTTATTTTTCCCAAACTCAGGAAATTTTCATTAAATTATTGTCTACTCATCTCTAGTAAACTTGAAACTCATTCATGAACATGTTATCAATAAATATAACATGAAACCACTTTCAATACTCATTAATGAATTATCTCTAGAAATAAATCATAGTATTATTATAATTAAGAAGTCATATAATCATTCAATAGTTATTATACTCTCAATATAAAAATTAATCAAATTTTGACCGTGTATCAATTGAAATAAAATTACAGAACCTCTCCATCAATTCAGTTTATCAGGATTATTCAATATTATATGGGATCCTCAACATACCATTGGATCAATAATCTCTCTAATTTTATTTATTGAAAACTTGTGAAAAACACAAGAGCTCTTTAATCTCCAAGCTTCACATACTAAGACTACATGGCTCCCACAAAAAATAAAACATGTCTTCCCTAATACCCCTTCATTATCACCTACGAAAAACGGTCCCCTCCAAATTTTCAAAAATATAATCTTTATATTATCCCCATTTCTCAGAAAATTCAAAAAAATGAATGATATAATATAAAATAGTTAACTTATTTGGATTTTGTTAAAGAAACCACTCATAACAACACACTCAAGTGTTCGAATGAATTCTTCATTTGGTTATTTTCTAATATATAGATAACATTATCATAATTAAAATATATTATAATTATTGATATCAATATACAACCATCTAATAGTTAAATTGATATTCATATTAATAAACTTTTACCTTAAATATTTCACTGTATTCTTTGAAATAATTATCACACATTGATTATCTTACCCTATCATAAATGGATGTGAAAAAATCACCCTCATGTATTCAAGTTATAATCTAATACATATTATTAGTTGTTTGGATTATGATAAAACCAAATAATCAACATATGTTTTGATTATTGTAACTAATAATTTCTTCTTGTAGAATAAGAAACACAATTTTCACCCAAAATACTGCATATCTATAAGTTTACATTTAATCACCCACATCTCATTCCCCAAATATATGGTAAAATATATAAATCTATAAATATAATTAATTATGGTATCTAAATTCATAAAAACAATATTTCATTTTATGTATGAAATGATCTATTTTCATTCATTAATGTAATTATTAAGTTTTACTTTATAATCATGCATAAAGTATAGTGATAGAGACAATATATACTCTATATGATTTCATGTACAGTAGGTTTCTAATAAGAAATGAATATTCCTTTTGATAAACACTCATTCCTTCTTCAACCAATTAAAACTTGGAATTATGTGTTATAGATATATAGAACATCATCAATTAACAAATTTAAAAAAATCAATAACTCTTTAGAACACTTTTCATTTGAGAGAAAGACAAAACCTACTTTGTTTATGAATTAAAACCCCCAAAGGAATGTCATCTCTCCAGTCATTGATATCACATAGTGTTATCATGTTTGGGTAGACAAGACATCACAAATATTCTGGCAAAAAACAATTTCATCAATTTAAACAATCTAAATTATGGTTTTTCATCTCCCTTGACATAGATATTACTATCCACTTTTCCATTATTGAAATCCATTCCCTTGAAGCTATTTTTCATCTTTTAAAATAGTGCTCAATTAACATTTAAATCCAAATAAGGCTCTCTATAGATTTTAAACATGAGTTACATCACCATAAAATATAAAACTTTACATTTATACAATGTAAAATACTTACAAAGTTCACCATTCAAGAACACGCATTATAAATCAATTTAGAACTCTAATATAATTTCTAAGATAACTCATCATAAGAATGAGTTTAATCCTTTAAATACTTTTGAATATAAAATAAGTCCCATAAAAGTTTATACCCTCAACATGAAAGTATACCTTTTAGAAAAGATTATAATTGTTCCATGAGACTTCTTCGATATCATTAAGATTATTTCAGAAAATTCATTCCTTCATAACAAAATTATTATATTTCGAAAATGACACAAATTACTATGATTATTCCTCCTAGATTTGATTCATATCATCTTATATTATTATTATTATCCAAAAATATTATTTAATGATTTATCAACACTCTTGGATTCAACTTAAAAAATAATGTAGGTATGATTGGAATTTCAAAAACCTATCTGAGTTAAAAACCCATCTATAATATATATAAGTATAACACAACTAAAATATTTTCTATGTCTTGTAAACTAAGACACAACATTATTCATCCCTCCCTTATACAATGAAATTTTATAATCAAATTGGAAACCCTGGAAATATGGGGTTATAGGTAAATAACTCACATAATTAAAATCACTTTATCCATATGATTCTTCAATATAATCACTGATAGGAAAAAAAATCAATGAAATTTTTTCTTCCAAAAAAATCAACACATAGGTATTAACAATCTTTTTTGGATTCTTCTTATATCAATAGAAAATTATTCCATTGAATGTATATACAATAAATATACCATCAATAGATCTCTCATCAATATTTAAGAAATTTATTTAATTGACCTTGACAAGACATGGTCATTTAAATACCTTTAATATTTTCAAGTTAGTATTATTCCTGCGCATAATTTCCAAAAACAAATATTCACTAAATTTAGTTGAATTAAACAATGATTCAAGATGTATATATTTAGTTTAGTATCTTGTCTCTAAAATAACTTCTATGCAATATTTTCTAATAACATGTCCCTCTCCATTTCCACCAAAAATTTATTATTCCTTTGTTCTACATCATTTTTTTGGGATTATTATACATCAATAGTTTCATGAATAATTTCATTATTTTTGAGATATAAATCAAACACTCAATTACTATATTTTGTTCAATTATAAAATAAAAATATAATGATATGACATCCTATTGGATTTTTAGAAAACCTATAAATAAATTTAAACATCTACAAAAAAATTTATTAAATTTACATAAAAACATAAGTTATATGAGTTAAATCATCAACCAAAATAAGGAAATACTTATCTAAATTAGATAATTTCCTACTCATCAGACTATAGAAATCTAAGTGTATTAACACAAGATAGTTCTTGGTTTTGATAAACAACTTATTTTTACACTATTTTACCATCTTTTAATAATGTAATATATTATATATATTGATTATTTAATGATTAATCATTGATATATTCATCACATCTTTATATTGGGTAAGCTTATCCATTTTATTTTATCCCAAATTAGTATGTATTTTATTCCAAATATAATTATCCTCCTTTTTTTTTCATGAAATAAGTATTTCGTTTATTTAAAATTTAGAATAAGTTATCACCTATTTAGTATAAACACATGATGATTGAGTTATACATTGTCCTAATAATGGAATATCTTGTGTTTTAATATATCACCACATACCCATAATCAATATTTTTTCAAACACTTAATATAATTTTCATCAACCCAAAAAAAATTAAATTATATAGATTAAGGTTTCCTCTCATTTATTTTAGAGTTTCCAAAACCATTGAAATCAATAAATCCATCTATTACAAATAGAATGTCTCCATTATAATACATTTGCATATATTTAAATAGATTCATGATATCATATTTCTGTGATGATAAATCATTATCCTTTATTCAAGTATTTTTATTGTTCACTGCATTCTAAGACACCTCAACCACCATATTTATTTTATGGATTAATCCTCATATTTTTATTTGTGTGGTGAAAAACATATTGGTCATATGTCCTGGTTCATCATAGCTCACACTTGTTTCCTCAAAATAATCAAATGTATTATGTAACTTTACCATTTTCTATATATGCTTTCTAGGTTAGATTATTGAAACTTATGCTTCACCCCCCCCCCCTCTACTAGTTTACAACACACGTGTACTTTCCTAACTCAATTTTAAAAATCATGCTCTAGGTTTTGAAAGTTTTTTTAGCATCATCTAACTTTACCTCATTCATATTCACCTATTAATTATTTTCAATTAAATTTTTTATTGTAATCTCTAATATATTATCACTTTTTTCAAGGATGGAATTGATATCACTCATATTCAATGAATAAACTATTCACATCTTGAAAATATTATTTTTGTTTCATTCAATTATATTTTTCATCAATAAATCATTCTCATTTTTTAATTATTTATTTAATTTTAAACATACTATGATATCCATTATTCATTGTAAGTCATTTGGTTTATCTTTATTAAAAATATATTCTTTACCACAGCCATGATCTTAACATTAGTTATTATTTGATTTTTTGGACAATGGAATAAATGTTGTATGGCTATAATTACCTATATACTCTTTTCCCATTTCAATTTTCTCATCATGTGATTTGGTATCATGTTTTCATAGAAATTTACTTTTACCTGATGTGTTGGTGTTTCATTTTATTTTAAAGTACCTTCCCATATTAAAAAAAACTGATACCTTATTTATCATGTATAATTTTTTAGATTTATCATTATCCAAATTTCCCAATTAATATTTAGGAAAATATTTGAAAAGTGTTCAATATTTCTATAATTGAAACACATAAAATGAATTTTACCCTTTTATTTAACTATATATCCCCATATTACTTTATATTATTGTAACACCACGAGATTCTATGAAAAATATTCTTTTCATTAATGTCTTTTGTTGTACGCTACACCAAAAGGAGATTGCGAAACACACATCCTTGAGTTTCCTTGAATTACATGCAATCGCAACCTTCCTCGATAGCGTGTGTAGTACGCAATACCGAGTTTCACTAAACAACGTTATACTATTAAAATATTATTAAAACTAGCCGTTATGAATAGTAATAACCAATTTTTGAAATTTTTTAAATTTTGTTTTTCAAAATGGACTTCATTTTTGGATTCGGAATATCGAAATTAGCTTAGGGTGAAATTTTGGTACTTTTCGGATAACTTTCATATTCTGATGAATAGTGAAAATTACTAAATTTTAATTAAAAAGAACTTTTTTAATAAAAATAATTAATAGTGATAAATTATTAATTTGAGTGGTTTTAAAGAATATTTAGAATATATTTTCACAATTTAATACAATTTTGGTCATTGGAAGTAATTTCACATTTAAACAAGTTATAAACAAGTGTCAATCTTTTGATAGTTATTATCTCTTAAAAACACGCTATTTGTTTTGACGACGGGAACTAATTTTTAAATTAATTAATGCAACTGATATATTCTGAATTTGGTAAAATAGAAATCATTTTTGAATTATTAATATCAAATATAGATTAGGCCTAATTTTTGGTATTTTTCTGGAAACTTTCATATTTTGATGAATAGTGAAACCACTAAGTGGTAGTTAAAAAAACTGAATTTTTCATAAAACATAATTTTATCGCTTCTGTGAGTGGAATTTCGAAAATCCGAGAGACACGGTTAATATCAAGGACTAAAATGTGGTTCAATGAGATGAAAATAATTTTTGGTGAATAGTAATTTTTTACTTTTTTTACCACGGTTAAAAGTAAATAGGGTAATTAAGGGTAAAAATGATATTATTATTACCCTAAAACATGTCCTAATTCTATTGGATAAGTTTAATTCGACCAAAAAAAACCTTAGGAATAAAATATGGCCATTTAGGCCCACTTGGATTAGATTAGGACATTTATTATTAATTTATTTAAAGAAGGGTTAAAATAGTTAAAATCAAAGTTTAATAAGTAAATCATTTTTAATATAGGGTTATACATAAGATAAATTCGACTATAAATATTCATTAGAAAGATAAAAACAATTCCTACATAATGGTATTTTATTTGTAATTTTTAGACATTAAATAATGTAATATATTTATGACACAAAGATGATGCAGTAACTATCTTATTAATTAAATATTGACATAATTGATGTTATAAACACTAAAATAAATGTAATTTGAGACTTTTTATGAATTACACTAATTTGATAGATTAATATGACATGTTAGTATTTATTTAATTTAAATTGTTCGAACTAATCATTCTGTTATGATTTTCACAAAAATCAATTACTAAATAGTGTCAAAATTGACATAAAATAGTTTTTTTATAACGAATATTATATTATTAATTGTTATTTTAATCCTAAAAATATACGGTTCGGCCAAATGACTTATATAAGGTTATATATATTAAAAATAAACAACTCGGGGTTAGTATGGCTGCTTATAGTACGTTTATTAACCTCATAGTATAAGAACACAAGAAGACACGGTAAAAGTAAAATTATTTAACTTAATGTTAAATCTAAATGATAAGGTTAAAATATGTAGCTAAACTTGTCTAAATTCTATTGGATGAGAGGATTTCGACCCATCCCCACCTTATCTTCGAAATAAATCAATTTGGAGCTATTTAAAACCGAATTTGACTTTATAATAAAATAATAGTTTTAGTTATTCAAAAGGTACCCCTCTCCTCCCTTATAAAAGGGCACCTCCTCCCTCTCTTCCTCACACAACATTGAGCCTTCAAGCTCGGCCAACCCCTGCCAAATTCTCTTCTCCACATCCCAAGAAATATCCTAGAGGTTCTGGTATTCCTCAAAGACCAATTTTATTGCCCTAAAAGGAGATCTCAAAGTGGCGCTTCAAGGAAGAGGTAATTTCCGTTACCGATTCATTCAACTTTATTTCTTCTTCCACTTCCTCTTCTTAAGCTGTTTAATTATGAAGTAAAAACATCATTATCACTCATATACTGATATTTCATTATAAGTATGAAACAATGCTATTTCACCATCTATCCATCCTATGGAAAATGAAATCACCGCGTGTGCATACGTACAGAATACCGTCTCCACGCCATGGTGAAATCTATTTTCCACCACCACCTTACTTGGATGGGTATAATGGTGTAAATAATAACTATATATGATTATTTTAATGTGATATTGATTCTGAAATAGTATACATACACTCCAATACAGTCCCACGATCATGAGAACGATATCATCGCTTGTGCGTACGTACGGACTACCGTCTCCACGACGCGATGAGATTCATTCTCCACTTTAACCATTCATGAATGATTATATAGTACATATAATAAGTAATCACGAAATATATGACATAAAAATTATACTGTATTTATGTGTATATATATGTATGTCATCTACTTAATTCCATTCAACTCAATAAGGAAACGAAAAAAGCGTTCATGCGTACGTACGGCCTACCGTCTCCATGAATGGTGTATTTCTTTCCATTTACGTATTTATTATATATATGTATATTCTGAATATATATTATATATAAATCATGTTTTATATTCAGGAATTAAGTAATCATGATCTATGTAATCATATGAATAATTACAAGTCAAAACACGGATGACAAATGAAACAATTTTACCCAAAACGCTCTTTAACATGAAATTTACAAAAGAACGGGTAATATAAAGTCATAAGTGAACCATATATGATATCATAACAATTATTATGATTCTGGAATAAGTCAATGACATTATTTAAACAATTATACAGGAGGTTTGGACACTTACGAAGCAAATCGGACCTAAGGTAACGGAAATATCACAATCTCATTTTTGTCTGAGATTGTTTGTACTTTGGTATTTACTGTGGTGTATTTTATCATCCACATACATGATTCCTCAATATGTGATGTTAATATACTTCTACAATAATTAATATCCAATTTTACCCTTCGGTGAGTTTTTAGTAAAATATATGAAAGGAATCTTTTGTCATTTTTCGTATGAAGTACTTTTTGACTTTTCCGACAAAAGTACGAGAAGAATGATTTATTTAACTTATACGGCATGAATGGATTTATAAAACATTATTTCCAAGAAGCTTACATTACAAGTTTTCATGTTTATTTTTAATCAACTTCTTTTAGTTTAAAATTGTATGACATGTTAAGAAAGGAAAAAATGTTTTTGAAGTAGAAAGGATATTTTCCTCAAGAATGGAGTTCAAGTGTTTTATAAAAATTATTTTCCATCTAAGATAATATAGGATTCTGTTTCTATCCCTATTATTAAATTGATTTGATTATGTTATGATGGAATTATTTTTATGAATTCCTTTATCTTATATGAATTGTTTTATGATGTCATGTTGTTTAAGAATCCCATTTTTATTACATGGGTTATATAATGATGTATGATTTATGATTTTGTGGCACACATAATAATGGTATCATTATGAGATGGGTGTGACCTATATCTCCATCCAATGGATTGGGTAAAGATTTTATATCTCATGAGATAGACATGGCTGGAATGGTAGGTTATATCAGTTCAGTGAAACATGACTGAAACGAGGAGTGAACTCGGTTCAGAAAGGGACTTTGTCCACTAAGATAGTCTTGGCAATGAGTCTTGACTAATAAGAAATGATTCTCTATGATTATGTGTGTATTCCACAAAGTTTCATATTTTATGTTATGATTATTGGGATTACATTTCACTACTATGATTTATCCCATGTTATGAAATCATGATCTCTTTTGCAGGTTAATATTTCTAAAAGATATGTTCTTATGAATATGATGTGATTGATATTTCTTTTTTTTACCCTTACTGAGAATTTGAGCTCACCCTTTTATGATTTCTTTTCCCCAAGATATAAAGAAAGTTTTTACGTAAGAAAAAAAAGGGAAGATCTTTATTGGGAGATGTTGAAGATCTTTCACCACGATTAGGAGATTTTATTCCGAGTTTCAAAAGAAACTAAACTATTACGGTCCTTGTGTGTTTGTTTTTATGATGTATTAAGTATTTCGCAAAAGTAATGTAATATTCATGTATGTCGAGCTTCAGGTCTCTACAGTTGGTATCAGAGGAACGGTTTAGTCAACCTTTGGAAACTAGGATGCGAGAACTTTAGTGAGATCCCTAGAGATTTTTCTAAGGTATGTCTAGGGATGTCCCTATGGTTAAGTATAGGTATAGGTTATAGTCCTAAAATTATGCTGACGATCATATAATTAAACCTAAGATGTTAGATATTGAAGGTACTTCCCCTTTATTATGTTGTTTTCCCTAGCATGATTTTTCCCTCTCACACTATTCTTTTTGGGTTTTAGACAATGGCTGGAACCCGAAAGAACCGTGTTGATCAATGCAATGGACAATACAATGATTGTCCTCCTAAAAAAAGAAATGTTATGGGTGATGGAGTGAAAAATCATATTGCTATAATTACACAAGATATGAATCACTATGGACTTCCAAATGAGCAGAGAAGGGAACAATATTCTATTGAGTCCTTCATGAGGCAACGACCACCTTCTTTCAGTGGGTCTTCAGATCCACTTGTTGCTGAACAATGGACCAGTACCACTGAAAAGATATTTTCAGTTCTTCAATGTTCTGAACATGATAAAGTCATCTTAGCAGTATATCGTTTGAAGGTGAAGCTGATCAATGGTGGAATCTTATCAAGAATACGAGGCAAAGAGATGAAATTGAGTCCATGGAATGGGACGAGTTCAAGAACTTATTTTTCAATAAGTACTTCCCTCGTATTCTTCAAACAAAGATGTAGAAGGAGTTTCTTGAACTAAAGCAAAAGGATGATAAATCTGTTGGTGTGTACGAAGCGAATTTTACAAGGCTTGCATGGTATGCATCAGGCTTTATCATCCAACCTGAAATTAAAGTTGATCGATTCATCAGTGGAATAAAACCAAATCATCGAAGGCATTTTCTATAAGAGACTTCAGTAGCTATGAAGAAATTGGGCGTTGGGCTATCAAGGTAGAAATGGAAGTTGGTGTTACTTAACCATCTAGTAGTTTTGACAAGAAACGAAAGATGGATTTCAAGGAGAAATCTCAGAATAATGGTGAAATAAAGATGAAAGTTTCCTTATGCTCAAAGTGTGGAAAGAAGCATGGTGGATATTTTCTTAAAGGGACAAGTAAATGTTTCAAATGTGGAAAGGAAGGTCATTGGGTGTTTGAATGCCGTAATGATGGGAAGAAGATGTCTAATGATGCAAACAATGGAAGGGATACACAGAATGAACCTACTACACTTCAATGATTCAAGTTCAAGGAGATGGGACATTATTCCAATAAATGCCCTAATCCAAGGGTTAGTGATGATCGACATGAGAAACCACTTAAGGAAAATGAAAAAGGGAAGTCACATGCGATCACCATTGGTGATGTTGAATATGACAACGATGTGGTGGAATGATTAAGTGTTTATGTAATTGGATTCCAGAATAATGTTGTATATAGTATCGTGGAATATTGGAATATTTATGTTTTGAATAATTTTATGGCATCAGTAACCATGAAAAGTGATTGAAATATTTTTGGAAAGCAGATGATATGCACGTAATGAAGGGATAAATAGAATATAATATGTTTGATAGTATTCATGAGATCATGATTGATATAAAGACTATGTGATATCATGGTTTGAGTATATAGAATTTTGAGGATTTTGGTATATGGAAAGTGTTAACTTTTAACTACATTAATGTTTTCACTAAGGTTCAATGGGTATTCATTTTTGAAGAGAATACATGATTAAGGCCTTCGAATTTTTAGAATGTGACCAACAAGACACATCTCATGATATATGGGGATCAACGATGGTATTAACATGCTTGTTATATGAACTCTTTGGTAATCGTTTTCACTATAATATGAGATTGGATAGAAGTATTATGGATAAGCCTAAAGATTGGAATGGACTATGTTGGAAATAAGTTAGTATTGTTTAAGGATAAAAGTTTTTTCGATATTATTGATGGGATGTTATAGTAAAGTAGTTTTAGAAAAAAGACAACCTGCAGGACGGGCGACCGCCCATTGCGTCGGACAAGGCTGTGGGAATAGAACCCACAAACGAAGTGTGACTAGCCTTTATCACCTACCACTGGCCTATAGGAAGTCCCTGGTTAGTAGAAACTAGTTTTATTTTATTACCCGGTATGATATATGAAGTATAAGTTCATTTTTGGAATCTTATACGATTCACTTCACTATAGATGGTCTTATGTATTTTTGATAACTTTTTTAACCTTTTGTTTGAGACAGATGGAATGGCCCATCATTCTAACACATGATTTGCTAACACATCATGAATGACAAATCCAACTTCATTTCTTTAAGAGTTGAAGTGGAAATTGTCCAAAGAATGACCAACGGTGACACAGTACAAAAATCACGAAAGTATTTCTTCTAATTCCAATTTCACCAACTTTAGGGAAATGATCTTGAAAACCAAAAATTTTTCCCTAGTGATCTTATATATGATGAATTAGATGGTACCTTATATCGTCACAAATTTCTGGCTTTGTCATTGCTGGCTTTTCCATAGCCATGTTCTCTACCACTCTCCATCAGAACATGATGGTTAGATTTCTCTTCCATATCCATATTTTCACCTATGTGGAAACCCAGTGATTAGTTTATTTGGGTAACCGTTACATTTCATACTTTTATTTTTAAAGAATGGTTTTGGTATTCCTTTTTACGATGTGGGTTTCTATTAACTGAACTTTCATGTAGTAAACCATTTATAACCCCAACGAATTTCGAGGGCGAAATTCATTTTAAGGGGGGTAGAATGTAACACCCCGAGATTTTATGAAAAATATTCTTTTCATTAATGTCTTGTGTTGTATGTTACACCAAAAGGAGCTTTCACAACATGCATCCTTGACTTGTCTTGCATTACATGCAATCACGACCTTCCTCAATAGCGTGTGTAGTACGCAATACCGAGTTTCACTAAACAACGATATGCTATTAAAATATTATTAAAACTAGCCATTATGAATAGTAATAACCACTTTTTGAAATTTTGTAAATTTCATTTTTCAAAATGGACTTCATTTTTGGATTCGTAATATCGAAATTAGCTTAGGGTGAAATTTTGGTACTTTTCGAATAACTTTCATATTCTGATGAATAGTGAAAATTACTAAATTTTAATTAAAAAGAAATTTTTTAATATAAATAATTAATAGTGATAAATTATTAATTTGAGTGGTTTTAAAGTATATTTAGAATATATTTTTACAATTTAATACAATGTTGGTCATTGGATGCAATTTCACATTTAAACCAGTTATAAACAAGTGTCAATCTTTTGATAGTTATTATCTCTTAAAACCACGCGATTTGTTTTGACGACAGGAACTAATTTTTAAATTAATTAATGCAACTGATATGTTCTGAATTTGGTAAAATAGACATCATTTTTGAATTATTAATATCAAATATAGCTTAGGCCTAATTTTTGTTATTTTTCTGGAAACATTCATTTTTTGATGAATAGTGTAACCACTAAGTAGTAGTTAAAAAACTGAATTTTTCATAAAACATAATTTTATCGCTTCTGTGAGTGGAATTTCGAAAATCCGAGAGACACGGTTAATATCAAGGACTAAAACATGGTTCAATGAGATGAAATAATTTTTGGTGAATAGTAACTCTTTACTTTTTTTACAACGGTTAAAAGTAAATAGGGTAATTAAGGGTAAAAATGATATTATTATTATCCTAAAACCTATCTTAATTCTATTGGATAAGTGTAATTCGAACAAAAACAACCTTAGGAATAAAATATGACCATTTAGGCCCACTTGAATTATATTAGGACATTTATTATTAATTTATTTAAAGAAGGGTTAAAATAGTTAAAATAAAAGTTTAATAAGTAAATCATTTTTAATACGGGGTTATACATAAGATAAATTCGACTATAAATATTCATTATAAAGCTAAAAAAATTTACTAAATATTGGTATTTTATTTTTAATTTTTAGACATTAAATAATTTAATATATTTATGACACAAAGATGATGTAGTAATTATCTTATTAATGAAATATTGACATAATTGATGTTATAAACCCCAAAATAAATTTAATTTGAGACTTTTTATGAATTACACTAATTTTCTAGATTAATATGACATGTTTGTAGTGATTTAATTAACTTTGTTCGAACTAATCATTCTTTTATGATTTTTAAAAATATCAATTACTAAATAGTGTCAAAACTGACATAAAATAGTTTTTTTTAAACAAATATTATATTATTAATTGTTATTTTATTCGTAAAAATCTAAGGTTCGGCCAAATGACTTAGATAAGGTTATATATATTAATAATAAACAACTTGGGGTTCGTTTGGCAGATTATAGTATGTTTATTAACCTTATAGTATAAGAACACAAGAAGACACAGTAAAAGTAAAATTATTTAACTAAATGTTAAATCTAAATGATAAGGTTAAAATAGGAACCTAAAATTGTCTAAATTCTACTGGATGAGAGGATTTAGACCCATCCCCACCTTAGCTTCTAAATAAATCAATTTTGAGCTATTTAAAACCTATTTTGACTTTATAATAAAATAATTGTTTTAGTTATTCCAAAGGTACCACTCTCCTCCCTTATAAAAGGGCACCTCCTCCCTCTCCTCCTAACACAACTTTGAGCCTTACATCTCTGCCATACCCTGAAACATTCTCTTCTACACATCCCTAGAAATATCCTAGAGGTTCTGGTCTTCCTCAAAGACGAGTTTTAGTGCCATAAAAGGAGATATCAAAGAGGCGCTTCAAATAAGAGTTAATTTCTATTACCGAATCTTTCAACTTTATTTCTTCTTCCACATCCTCTTCTTCGGTTGTTTCATTATGAAGTAATAACATCAGTATCACTCATACAATGATATGTTATTATATGTATGAAACAACCCTATTTAACCATCTATCCATCCTCTGGAAAATGAAATCACCGCGCGTGCGTACGTACAGAATACTGTCTCCATGCTGTGGTGAAATCTATTTTCCACCACCACCTTACTTGGATGGGTATAATGGTGTAAATAATAACTATATATGATTATTTTAAGGTGATATTGATTCTGAAATAGTATACATACACTCCAATATAGTCCCACGATCATGAGATGATATCATCGCTCGTGCGTACGTACGGACTACCGTCTCCACGACGCGATGAGATTCATTCTCAACTTTAACCATTCATGAATGATTATAAAGTACATATAATAAGTAATAATGAAATATATTACATAATAATGATACTTTATTTATGTGTATATATATGTATGTCATCTACTTAATTCCATTCAACTTAATAAGGAAACGAACACAGCGTTCATGCGTACGTACGGCCTACCGTCTCCATGAACGGTGTATTTCTTTCCATTTACTGATTTATTATATATATGTATATTCTGAATATATATTATATATAAATCCTGTTTTATATTCTGGAATTAAGTAATCATGATCTAATTAATCATATGGATAATTACAAGTCAAAACATGGACGATAAATGAATCAATTTTACCCAAAATGCTCTTTAACATGGAATTTACAATATAACGGGTAATATAAAGTCATAAGTGCACCATATATGATATCATAACAATGAGTATGATTCTGGAATAAGTCAATGACATTATTTAAACCATTACACATGAGTTTTGGACACTTACGAAGCAAATCGGACCTAAGGTAAGGGAAATATCACAATCTCATTTTTATCCGAGATTGTTTGTACTTTGGTGTTTACTGGGGTGTATTTTATCATCCACATCCATGTTTCCTAAATATGTGATATTAATATACTTCTAAAATAGTTAATATCCAATTTTACCCTTCGGTGAGTTTTTAGTAAAAGATATGAAAGGAATCTTTTTTCGTTTTTTGTGCGAAGTACTTTTTGACTTTTCCGACAAAAGTACGAGAAGAATGTCTTTTTTTAACTTATACGGCATGAATGGATTTTTAAAACATTATTTCCAAGAATCTTCCTTTACATGTTTTCAAGTTTATTTTTAATCAACTTTTTTTAGTTTAAAATTGTATGACATGATAAGAAAGGAAAAATGTTTTTGAAGTAGAAAGGATATTTTCCTCAAGAATGGAGTTCAAGTGTTTTATCAAAATTATTTTCCATCTAAGATAATATAGGCTTATGTTTCTATCCCTATTATTACATTGATTTGATTATGTTTGTGATAGAATTATTTTTAAGAATTCCTTTATCTTATATGAATTGTTTTATGATGTCATGTTGTTTAAGAATCCAATTTTTATTACATGGGTTATGTAATGATGTATGATTTATGATTTTGTGGCACACATAAGAATGGTATCATTATGAGATGGGTGGGACCTATATCTCCCTCCAATGAATTGGTTAAAGATTTTATATCTCATGAGATAGACATGGCCAGAACGGTAGGTTATACCGGTTCAGTGAAACAGGACTGAAACGAGGAGTGAACTCAGTTCAGAAAGGGACTTTGTCCACTAAGATAGTCTTGGCACTGAGTCTTGACTAATAAGAAATGATTCTCTATTATTATGTGTGTATTCCACAATATTTCATGTTTTATGTTATGATTACTGGGATTACATTTCACTATTATGATTTATCCCATGATATGAAATCATGATCTCTTTTGCAGGTTAAGATTTCCAAAAGATATGTTCTTATGAATATGATGTGATTGATATTTCTTTTGTTTACCCTTACTGAGCATTTTAGCTCACCCTTTTATGTTTTCTTTTCCCCAAGATATAAAGAAATGTTTTAGGTAAGAAAAAAAAGGGAAGATCTTTATTGGGAGATGTTGAAGATCTTTCACCGCGATTAGAATATTTTATTCCGAGTTTCCAACGACACTAAACTATTACAATCCTTGTGTGTTTGTTTTTCTTATGTATTAAGTATTTCGAAAAAGTAATGTAATATTCATGTACTTCATGCTTCGGGTCTCTACAATTATAATTAAATAAACTCAGTTATTTCACAACAACATACTTGGTATTGGTTTCATCCACATGATAACACTTAGATCCAATTTTTTTAATCATTTATAATATATGATTGTTATTGACTGTTTAGATTTATTTTATTCTTTATGGTGTCCCACATATCATATTATACATTTTCAATACATTGTTGAGATCTGTAATAGTCTACTCATTAAAGGATTTATCCTAAAAGGAAGTAATAATTTCATTAAACTTATCAAGGATAACTCTCACAAATTTCATTAAGTTGGTTGATTATTAAATTATGTCTTCATAAAATAAAAATGAGAAAAACAAATTCGCATAAATAATGAACTCATCCATTGAATTATGTTATCATAGTTGAATACCATAATTTTTTTATGATAATCTTATAATCATTAATCCTTGATTTTGTAATATACCACTTGGATATCATAAAATATTCTCCAAATTTTAATCATTTTAGTTATATCCATCACATGTATCAACTCTTTCATAAATAGATATGATATTATAACTTTGTGTTATATGATATTGTATTCAATGTTTATATTTTCTAGAAAAGTGTTGGCTACCACCCAAATCTAGGAATTTGTACACCATTATCAATGATGTAAATAATATCTAGTCAAATAAATATAAGATATGGACCAAAAAATTACTTTCTAAGATTGAGTTCCATCCAATTCAATATGGGAACTAAATTATTGTTGATAATATAGATGTTTTCCATAGATATTTTCATTAAAAAGATGTCAGAAACAATAAAAAACATAGATCCTTGACAATACATTAAATTTATCCTCTTTATGGAAGTTTATATCATATATAAATTGATAAATATAGATTAAGATATTCAATAGTATATATGATTTGGTACCAAAAAATAGTCCCCAGGAGAGAGTGTGCTACCACTAAGAGGGGGTAAACCCATGGTTATCAAAACACCGACTGTTTAATAATTATTATTTTACTTACATAATATATGGGTTCAAAAAGAAAATTGTTTATGGAAAGAGATAGAAAATTCTTGAAATAATAGATTTTATAATGTTCTCAAACTCTTTTTTATTGATTGGATAATCCTTAGTTTTAAAGAGTTTTAATCATGTTTCTCATTCTCTTAATTTATTATCAGTAAGGAAAATTAATTGGGGTATTAAGATAGTTCAGAAATCCTTGAAAACATTGATCTACATGAGTTTTAATAAGTCAATAAATATTTTAAATCTTACTTTAATTACTATAAATTTTGGATCATGTGTGAACACTTATTCTTATCAACAATCCTAGTGAAATGCTTTATAAAATTATCACATGAATGCATCGATTAATATCTAAATTTTTTCACATACAATATCTTTAAAAAGTAAAAGATTTTTATAGTCCACATATAAATAATGGTCTGATAGTGTGCCTAGTGTATTGATATTTAGATCCAGAATATTTTAATTTTATCTCTTTATAAATCCTTAATGAGATCTACCAAATTTATACAAGCCTGATATTTTTTATGTAATCACTATAATGATTTTAGTCTGATTTTTTATATCCTTATTTACAGTGGTGTATAAATATTTCATGTCATGGAACATTCTATCATCGAATATTATATTGTGGTATGATACCCCAACTTGTGGAATGATATTATTCTTCCTCCCAAATAGACTTATAAAATTCATATGGATCCTTGTTGTGGTTTAAGATATACACAATGACTCAATAAATTCACATCATGGTTAGTCCAATATATATTGTGGATTAATTATTATATTAGTGTAACAACCACACTAATTTACTCCATTATTGCTTAATTATAACTCTTTTATGTCTTGTTTTTCCCATTCACAATAAATCATCATTAATTTTTAATCCACCCAACTCTAATTATACTCAAACTCATCCATGAGCATATTTTTAATAAATAAAACCCCAAAAAATTATAATATATCTTATAAGACATATCTTAGAAAAAATTTCATTAGGTTATTCCAATGTTGATGTAATCCTAAAACCACATAATCTGTTACACTGATATTTTTATAATTCGTTGACTCTTGGTTTAAGGTTTAATAATATTTTATCCATGTAATAACTATGATAAACTCACGACTCCTATTTTTTTAATTCACATCAAAATGGTTATTCAATATTCGAAAATCTCATCAATCAACCCATGGATTATGAAGATGTTATGTTTATAATATAATAGGTAAAATACCATATTGTTTGGACCAAAAATAATCACAATATTGAAAACATACAAAAGTACCACCTTTTGTGATTCATGGATTAATTTCATATATCTATACATAACAGAACAGATGTTTATAATGACCCAAGCTTGATGTACATGGACATTAAATTTATTTTTTGGAATACATAGTACATTACACAAATAGAATCCCAAAGAATATATTAGTTTAGTGTAATTAGAAACATGAAACACATTATTCTAACATGGTGAAATATCCTCAACATCTCCCTTAAAGATATTCAACTTTACATTTCCTACCTAAAACCATTATTTATATCCAGAGAAAATAAAACATAAAAAGGGTGAGATAAAATTCTTAGTAAGGGAAATCCTAGAGAACAATAAAACCAACCATAAACATATGAATGTAAAAACATGAAAATATATTTTTATTATCAAAATATTTAGTCATAAATTAAATATTGGAAGTATGTAAGGCATAAATCATAAAGCAACATTAACTATGATAAAATATAATTGGAATAAAACATGGAATATTGGAAAAAAGGCAAGCATATAAAATCATTTCAACATTATACAAGGCTCATTTCCAATAATATCATAGTGGATAAAGTCCATTTATGAACCATATTTACTTTCCATTCTTGCAAGGTTATACTGATCCATATTTACATGCCATTCTAGTCATATATTACTGATCTAGATTTTCATTTCATTCCAGCCCTTTCTATGTCATGAGATATAAATATTTACCCAATAAATTGTATGGAGATATATGTCTCATGCATCTTATAATGAAATCATTCTTACAGGTTCCACAAAAACATAAAACATTTATCATAAACATAACCAAATGAATAAAATGGCTTTCCTAAACATTATTCTATCACAACATAATCCATGGAAAAAATGGATTTCATAAATAGAATATCATAAGAAACCTATTAAACCATAACAATAATAGTGATATTATAAATTAAACATATTATTAATCATATATGGAAAACAAATTTGTTAAAACTCTAGAAATTAATTATTAAGGAAATAACATTTCTTCTCTAAAAACATTTTATTTTCTTAAAACACAATGAAATTTTAATAGAAAACAATTCCATTGAAAACAAATTTGAAATTTGTAAGATAAGGTTCATGGGAATAAGTCATTATGAAATTGTAGAAAACAATTCATTCTATATAAGTTAAAAACATTATTCCTGTACTTTTTTCAAGAAAAGATAAAAAGTACATCACATGGAAAATGAAAGAAATATTACATCTAAAACAAGTAGTAATAAGTAAAAAATGGGAAAAATAGTTTTTAAAAATCCATATGAGAAAAATAAAACATTTTATGATGTCAGATTTAGGAAACATGGACATTGATGATAAATAAATCAAAATAAATACTTTAGTATGACCAATCTCGAATTATAGTGAGATTGTTAAATTATCTCTTACCTTGTGTCTCGTCTCTCTTCATACTCATGCAAGAATCCATTATAATAAATATAATTTTATTATCAATAATTTACAAAATAATATTGTTATAAATTATAACATAAATATTTGGATTATGTCCTTATATTTCCCACATGTTAATGATCTTATGATAAGGTTTTACTTTGGGTAATATTTTCTTTGTTCTTCGTATATGTCTTAATTTTCTATATTGTTGGTCCTTATACTTATATCATGATTCAGAAATGTAGATCATAATATAATTATCATGTATATCCATTATATGTATACTGTAACGATCAATAACCTAAATAATTTTGAAATGGAATACACCATTCATCACTATTACAAATAAGGATTTTAACAGCACAAGAAACCACTTTTAACAGCACCAAAAAAGAATTTTTAATCATGTTGAAGATAAATGGGGTCCCCTATAATATTGCTAAAAAAGTGCTTATAATGGTGGCCCTTTATCAATGCCAAAAAAGTGATGATAAATGTCCCCCCTTTATTAGTGATATTTTAGCATGGATTAAGGGTCACCTTTATCAATGCTTAATTAATTATAATAAAATTTTCTTTTATCAGTGCTCAAAATATCACTGATAAATGCCTAGTTTCTTGTGATGTGATGTTTATTTAGCAGCACACCCAGCACCTTCACACCAGCACAAAATAACAACTACACATAAATAAAGAACAGAAGAACTAAAAAACCCACACAATAGTTTCTCAAAACAATACTATATATATTTATGTGACATTGAGAGTAAAAAACACATTGCTATATACATATCAAACTATTTTTTATTTGGATACAATTACAATTATCCAATAAAAAGTTAAAAAAATTAATGTTTTATTATTTTCTATCTATGATTCCCACTCAAAAATTGTCATAAATGGTACTAGTTATTGAATAATGCATCCGAACTCAAGAAAAAAAGTCCACCTATATACGAAAATAAATATTATGTTTTTAATTCAATAATTAAATAAAGTAAACATTAATATGAATTAATAAATTAATTAAATGTTACTTTTTTTTAAAAATAAGATACATTAGAAGCTATACCAGTCACACCATGCATCGTATTGAGGTTGGTATATTCCAAAATGACACAAAAGAGTTATAGATCGTTGTTTAATAATATTAGATTAACTTGAATGGGTTGGATCAATTTTGAGTATGCCACTTGTTATTTTACTAAAATTATTATCAAATTTAAATCACACATTTGGATTTATATTGGTTACATCCTTTGACTGATTCAAGGGATTTTGATTACTCCATAACACAAATGACTGATGGATCATTGTCCTAAAGTATCAAAACAATCTGAATGTGTTTTCTCAATTTTCAGTATGTCACTTGTGTTTTTGCAAAAATTATGTTCAATTTTAAATAAAAATATACACATTGATTCATACAAATTTCATTGTACTTTTAATTGAGGTTCGGTCGATTACTACATGTCACAAATGAGTTAGTTATCATTTTCATAAGTTATTAAAACAATTTGAATGTGTTTTCTTAGTTTGAAGTATGTTAGTTTTGTTTTTTTACAAAAATGTCATTTCAAACTTGAAACATGCATTTGGAGTTATACCGGTCTCATCTTGTGTTAGTTTGGCATGATTATGCTTCATACACATAAGAGAGTACTTATGAATCATTATCCTAAATAATAATGGCAATTCGAGTGGGTTTTCATGGTTTTCAATGAGTGACACTTTTGGAGATAAAATGTCAATTTTAAACTGATAACAAACACTTTTAGCCATAACTGTTACACCATGAATTTTATTGAGGTATGGTTGATTCTTACACATAAAAAATGACAGATACATCATATTACTAATGTTTCAAAACAATCTGAATGTGTTTTCTTTTTTGTAGAATGATACTTGTGTTTTTTTAAAATTAATGTCTATTATAAATAAAAATAGACAATTTGAGTCATACTAGTCACATTGTGCATTTAATTGAGGTGAGGTTGATTACTACACATCATAAATGACTTATGGATCATTTTCATAAAGAATAAAAACAATTTTATGAGTTTTATCAGTTTTTATCATGTCAATTTTTTCATACTAAAATGCTATTATAAACTGGAAACACACATTTAGATTCATACTAGTCGCATCAAGCATTGGATTTATTTGATACTAAATCATTCACATAACAAAGAACTTATGAATTATTATCCTAAATTATTCATATAATTGGAGTGGGTTTTATTGGTTTTAATTGAGTGATACTTTTTGATCTAAAATGTCAATTTTAAACAGATTACAGAGACTTTTAGCCACACCAGTCATAGTGTGTATCATATTAAGATACAGTTGATCTATACACATTATAAATGACTCATAGATCATTTTAGTAAAGTATAAAAACTATCCAAATGAATTTTCTCGTTTTCTAAACACATCACATGTGATTTTTTTTCTCAAATTAATGTCAATTATAAATAAAAAGAGACACTTTGAGTCAAACCAGCTATATTGTGCATTTAATTGACGTCTGTCAGATTCCTACATGTCATGAATGACTTATGGATCATTTTCCAAAAGTATCAAAACAATATGAATGTGTTTTATTAGTTTGTAGTATGCCTACTATGTTTTTTTTACCTAAATGTCATTTCAAACTAGAAACATTCTTTTTGAGTCGTACCGGTTGAATCATGCATTTTTTTTGATATTAGAATTATTCATACATGTCACAAAGAGATTATGAGTAGTTCTTTAAAATTATTAAGACCATTGGAGAATTTTTTCTTGATTTTTAGTGAGTGACATGTTTTGAGATAAAATGTTGATTTTAAACTAACAATAGACACTTTTAGACCTACCAGTCACACCGTGCATCAGAGTGAGGTGGGGCTGATTCATACACATAAAAAATGATGCATCAATAATTTTCATAAAGTATCAATATAATTGGAATGTGTTTGCTTAGTTTTAAGCATATCACATTTCTTTTTACTAAAATAAATGTAAATTATAAATAAAAAGGGACATGTTGAGTCATACCAGTCACATTGTGTGTTGAATTGAGGAGTGGTTGATTCCTTCAAGTCATAAATTAAAAATGGATCATTTTGCTAAAATAATAAAACAATTCAAACGTGTTTTCACTATTTCTAGTATGTCAGTTGTGTTTTTTTTCTAAAATGTCATTTCAAACTGGAAACACGCATTTTGAGTCATACCAGTCACATCGTGCTTTGGATTGATATTAGATATCTTTGTATTCATCACAATATACTAATGAATCATTATTATAATTTACAAAGGAAATTGAAGTGGTATTTCTTGGATTTTAGTGAGTGGCACTTTTTAAGCTAAAATGTCAATTTAAACTGATAACAGACACTTTTATCCATTTCGGTCACACCATGCATAAGAATGAGGTGTGTTTTATTATTATACATCACAAATGACTCATGGATAATTTTCCTATAGTATTAAAACAATATGAATAAGTTTTCTAGGTTTTCAGTATGTCACTTGTGTTTTTTTCTAATATTTATTTCATTTTTAAATAAAAAGAGTCACTTTGAGTCATACCAGTCACATTGTGCATATAATAGAGGTTCAGTTGATTACTACATGTAAAAAATTGCATTGGGACAATTTTAATAATGTATAAAAATATTCCAAATGTGTTTTCTTAGTTTGTAGTATGTTATTTTTGTTTTTTATGAAAATATTTTTTTAGAATGGAAACAGGCATTTTGAGCCATACTGGTCACATCATGCATCAGTTTGATACAACAATGCTTCATACACATCATAATGAACTTATGAATTGTTATCCTAAATTATGAAGACAATTTGAGTGGGTTTTCATGGATTTCAATGAGTGACACATTTTGAGCTAAAATATAAATTTTAGAATGATAACATACACTTTTAGCCATTCCAGTCACACTATGTGTCAGATTGAGGTGGGGTTGATTTGTACATGTCAAAAATGACTCATGGATTATTTTCAAAATGTATTAAAATAATATGAATTTGTTTTCTCGGTTTTGAATATGTCACTTGTATTTTATTATAAAATTAAAATCAATTTTAAATAATAATAGACACTTTGAGTCATACCTGTCACATTGGGTATTGAATTGAAGTGTCATTGATTACTACAGGGCACAAATGACTTATATATCCTTTCCCTTATGTATCAAAACAATCAAGATTCAATATCTCAGTTTCCAATATGATTTTTTTCTTTATTTTACTAAAAATATTGTCAAATTTAAATAAAAAGAGACCCTTTGAGCCATATCGGTCGCATCATGTGTCGTATTGAGGTGGGATTGATTCATACACATTTCAAATGACTTATAGATCATCTTTATAATGAATCAAAACAACTTAATATGTTTTCTCGATTTTTAATTGGTCAGTTACTCTGATAAAAACTATAACAACAACAAAATTACATATATTGATATCACATTTGAATAGATTAGTATTCCATACATAAAAGAAATAAATTAAACATAAATATTAAATAATGAATTAATTCTATGAATAATGATTTTACTATGAAAACATCACGATTACCTTTGTGATTGAGCTGAGAAAGCATCATTACTCTTCCTACAAAGGCATGTCACATGGAAAGAAATCATCTAAAATAAACGAACCCTCCATAAAATAATGAAAATAAAATAAACATTTAATTAAATAATTTTTCATTAAAATATAGATATTATATTATAACATAACCTTTACATGTTTCCAAATGGTCTCTATGGTCCATATATAAACTAACAAGAAAACTAATTATTCTTTGTGCACTTTACTATTGTTGGTTAACTACCGATTAGCATGGAATTTGATATAATCTTCTGATCCACCACCACTATGATTGTCTCACTATACACCAACTCTTTGATATCATCATTCAGAATTCACTTTTTATTCTCTTACTGCACCCATTTACCTAGTAAATCAGTGCAAGAAGAGAAGTAATAGTGAAATCTGAACGATAATATCATAGAGATGGACTGAATATTTATTTTCATTGGATTATCAAAAGCCTCTTTAAAGGTGAGGGGGAACCAGAAATAATTGTAACCCATTACAAATGTTAAAATTAAAAACCTCTTCAAAACCTGATGACAACATCTCATATTTGAAAAGAAATCAACAAAACCCAATGATTCACAACATCATCATGAGTACCATTGTTTCTTGCCTGTAATCATTATCACGAGTACCTATTTTTCATCTCCATCCATCCACACGTCTTCATAATCATCTGACTACCACACAAGAAACTAGAGATCGCCATAGGTTGATGACCACCAATGTCGCTGTCATACTCTACATCCATACCATCTTCTTCACACTCATCATCACCATCCAAGTCAACATCGAGCATCACAACGTTAATGAATAAAACCGAAACTAGATTCCAAAACTAATTTTCCACTGATTAATAATTACACATATCAAGCATTAGAAAAAAATCACAAAAAACATTCACTGAAATCATTGAGAACGAATCACCAAATAGATCTGAAAAACTAAGAATCGTCTTCACTGGAGGACGTCAAAACATGCCTCGCATCAATCCCCAATGGTCGTCGAAACTCACATCCCAAAACATCCTAGCAACCCAAACTCCAAATAAGACAGGGAGAGGTGCAGAGGAACCCAATGTCAGAGTTGGTTTTTGAAATCTAGAGGGTTCTGAACAATAGCGACATTGATGAGATAGAAGAACATATACTGTCCAAGAAAAATAAAACCGACTCTGGTAGTGCCTAAAACGTCGTCACCCATTGAACCAAAATAAAAAACCTCTTTGAAACCTCCAATACATCTCCAATCATGAGAGGCAGATAGAATCATGAATCCATAGAAGGACTATGGTAGCCGATGGTATCCACAACACATGACCTTTGATGTGGAGGAAAACCCACCGAAGTGGGTTCTGGAGAAAAGAAATAGGAAAAGAAGGAAGAAAGCACCACCAGATGAAAAGAAGAAGAAAATCACAATGAAAGAAGTCTGAAGAAGAGGGTAGAAAGGGTAAGATACATCATGCCGAGAGGGATATGGAAACCCTAGGGGAGATATGAGAGAGAGAGATGTCCATAGAATGAGGTTCCATAGTATTACCATAGATGGTGTAGGATGATAGAATCATGGGGATGCCCGATCAGAAGTTTAGATGAGATGAAATGAAAAGTAGTAGTTAACCAATAGAATTGAAGCATCCTTAGTTTTTTTATTAAATTTGTTAGTGACGCACAAAAAATATTCTTCCAACACACTTCATCAGTAGAAAAAACCACATAAGTGACCCAAATATAGAAAATAAATGATCCATGCACTATTATTTTATGTCTAGTGCTTTTGAAAACATGGAAACATAAAGAACTAGTTTGTAAGAGTCTCTTGTTAAGTAATTGTTTACTACAATGGCAAATTATTTATAAAATAATTATTTATAACTTAAGGATATTAAACATAAGAAAGAGTGATCATAGGAGCTTAATAAGTGGAAACAAGGGATATATTAATGATCATATAAAGATTACATAAGTTGTATGAATTCAAATTCATCACATTTGGGTACAATATTATATCATATATGCTACCCATTATTTTCTAAAGGAATCATTATCATCATGTGAATCTGATTTTCTGAGACATTCATGGTATTACTAAAAAAATAAATATACACACAGGATTAATTAATATTTTAAATGAACCAGTAATTATTTTCAAAAATAACTCTTCATGGATGCTATTTTGATGTTGAAATGTGATCTCTTTCATAAATTTACAAACATAATAACAATAATACATTCCATTTGTTCGTTTTGGAAACTATGGAAAATCAAGAAAAATAAGAAATTTTTTATGTGTTTGGATAGTGAAATCTTATTATATATACCATAAAACATATCCAGTTGTCGACCTTATGGGCGTTGTTATCCTTAGGCCTAGAATACATTCCATGAAGTAGATGATATTAATTCCCCACCCTATCATAAAATAATACCCATTAAAAGATAATATATATTATATAACTATATATTTAGTTCTAAGATGTTGGATATAGTGTATTACTAATTGAAAAATGTAATCTTGTGTGGTCAGTTGGTTGGATATCCATTCATTGAATCTAGAAAATAAATCTCTAGAGTATCCAAATTGAATGCAATGAGCATCCAATGATGCCTAAAAAATGAATATGTATTGAAAGAAATGAATATATAGTATATATGATTAAATTTTATAGTTTTACCTTTACATCATTCAAATTAAAAAGAGTCTTTTATCCATAATTTTTTTCCAAATTATTTGAGCAGGGATGACGTTATTTCCGCCACATTATCGGAATTTATTTCTTCTTTTGAAGAGTTGGTGTGAGGAATAACAACTCCAAATTTTTTCATCGAGAAATCCCTTAAATTTTTTTATATATACACATAATGAAAATATGAAATGTATTTAGTCGTAATTATCATAGTTTACCATATTCTATAAAATCAAATCATAAAAACATACCTCATGTATACATTTACAACTGAGCTGCCTAGATATTCATTCTTTAGGATTTCATCTACACTGTCAACACTAATAAAATCTGATTCTTCCCCTCCATGCATATTTTTTTCAAAATCAACTATGTGGGTATTGTATTCTATAAAAATTGAATCCACATGAGACTGCAATGATAAAAAATGTGGATATAGAATGGGTGTGGTGAAGGTTCTCTCAGTTGATCATTTCGATCAGTTTGTTGATCCTTGTAATAGTTTTGAGATGATCATTCATTTCACCCCTTCCCTTTTTTGTTTTGTAATTACATTCATTGGTTCCGACAATTTTTCATTAAATGTTAATGTTTCATCTCAAAAAATAAATTGCAAATGAATACCTCCTTGTCGACATTTTTTTTAAAAGATTTGATGGCCATGCAATAAATGTTCCAATAGCATGTTCGACTGTATGAATCTTGTCATCATCATTTGAAAAATGTATTTTGGCACATGGATAATGAGCTATGTTAATGGAAAATATCACATGACTTGTTGTAAGTGGTCTGTTGTGTAGCATGCCATTTTGTATATTGAACACCATATCCCTCACTACAAGGGGATATGTTGGAGTTGATAGATATAAATCCCATTCATTTTCACCCTATAGAATATTAATACAGGAAAGGTATTAGGGTCCATGTGATTCACATTTCACAGAAACAATTATTAGAACATTGTTTACCTCAGTATAGTCATGCTTTATAGGGGAATGGATCACTTCAAAAATGGTGGGGGTAGGGTAGGATCTTCATACAAAGTTTGTTCTTGAGTTGTTTCTTCTCCTTGCCTCACCACCATTAAAATTTCTATCACCTCTCTCTAGTATTGTGATTCTTCTTGAATCATAGATAATTTTTCTCTCAACAGTTTCAATTCCTCATTTTAATCCGTCAATTTTTTTCTTTCTAAAAATATGTTTGGGGTGTCACCTAAAAACCCACACCTCTGACACGGTCATATTGTTTTGGCTACTTCAAGGAAGATGAATGTATGTCTGTATCTGGTGCAGGTGTTTTTGATTTCTATAACTATTTTAGGTAGAAAATATAGTAAAATAAGTAATCACTATTATATAATAGGGATTTAATGAAAAATATATTTATATTATTTCATACTTATACATATTTCTTACACGTTTTGTGTGTTTTATCTATCAGTATCCCCTATTTATTTACCAGAGCCTAATTCATTGCACATGGTGTGGGATGGAAGTGGCTTTTACTTTTGATTCATCAATCATCATATAAAAAAGGAACATGGTTATGGTGTTGTTTTATGTTGTGAAAAATTATTATGGTATATTTATAATATGTACCAATTTTTTCTCAAGTGAAGCATACCTGCTCCATTCATTATAGTAGGGGTATGCTGATTTTTCTAGTCATTCTTTATTTTCATCACTCAATTTCAGTTTCATAAACAAAAAAAATCAAAGTGATGAATACAAGAATCTTCAAACATTTTATTACCAAACACAGTATACTTGAAAAGTATGCTCTGCATGACGGCTTCTAAATGCATCCCTCAATCTATGGGTTGTCAAGTGTGCATAAAGAGGAGGTGGTTGAGGCTTGATTTTCCCTTCAGCATCTTTATGATGATATTTCATTAAAATTGTGTGGGATCCTCTATGAATACTTCTAAATTTCTTAATACATATTCCATGTGTGTGGAATATATTATGAATGAACTCTAAAAGGGATCATGAAGAGTAAGTCAATGATTTAGTATTTTATTTTATTTTAAAAATTAATGAAATTTTATCATAATGTTAACATATTCTCTTCCCACATTAGTGTCTTAATCCCAGTGACAAAATTGTTCCATGATTGAACATCAGTTGGCACATGTTTCCGAGTGACAATTCCAATGTAGCTACTAAACATGGCTTTTATGGGGTTAACATGTTGGCCTCACTTGTTCCATCCCACCACAAATTTGATTCCATTTTCTTTTGCTGTTAGGATTTTGGATAACACTGTCAAACTACGATGCCCCTGTTTTTTTTTCACCACTAGGGATTCATTGCCTACCATATCCACAACTTCAACATCATCATTATGTTTATCCGGGGTGCTAGTATCTGCACTAAGAACAGAAGTAAGAGGATTAGAAACCTATTATACCTCATAAATGGAACTATTAACAACAATTGGAGAGACCTATTATTCCTATTCATTAGGACTAGAAGCAGTAGGTTGAGAGACCTATTGTGCCTCGGGATTGGGTACATTAATAGGTTAAGAAGTCAATAAATATAGAAGTTGTTTAACATTAAATTTATATTACATAAAAGCATCAGCGAATAGATAATAACCTAAGGTAACAAAATGTATATTATAATAAAAAATAACTTAATTGTTGAACTCTCATTTTTTTAATGGCTGGAAAGATTTGACCCCTCTTTCGACAATGTAAATCCCATCACTGTGGTCTCCTCTGACATAAAAAATGTCGTCTACATTGGGACAACAATGAAATTATTGTGAGTTCTCAGTGAAAGGTTCATCGTATGTTGAATTTTCATTTGACCCTTCGGTTCTATTAGTATATAATGGAAAAATTGACTAGTTTCAGTTTGTTGGATCAGGAACATAAAATAAATGTACTACTTGTGATGCCATTATAAACGGGTTTTCGTTATCCCCTTCATTACTGAAATCAAATGTCATGAGTCCTGATTCATCTATTTTAATAGAACTCTTGCTATATACCAACTTGATTTGAAAAAATGGAAAATCTAATTTTGTATAATCCAACTCCCATATTTGTTTCATGGTGCCAATGTATGACATATTATCATAAATTGGATTTCTATCCTTAGCACTAGAAAAAAGCATCAATTCATCCACAAGTGTTACCCCAATATTCTTCATGGTAATATCTTCATCATGTTCATTTGTATAGAATGTATAACAATTAACTGCATATTAATTGTAAGATAATGCATACACCATTGTTACCTTCTATATCCATTGAAGTCGTTCTGAAATTGAGTTTGGATTTTCATCTAACACCAAAAAACTATGGTCCTAAAACCATCCTATAAATTGTCGATTATGTCTATCTGATATCCATTTTTCATCCTGAGATGGACTCAAATGCCTCAAAATTTCGTTGTGGGATTGAGAAGATGGGTCAACATCCATACTATAATAAAAAACATAAAGTTCATTCTACTCCTAGTCTATAATATTGATTACGAAACCTTCTCTTCTAGAGATTTCAACACCCCCAATCTGCCCAATGTAATGAGATTTCGGTATGCCAATGATCTCTACACCAGAGTGGTATTCGGTACATAATTAAATGGATTCCTCAACAATATTTATCTCTACAGTAAAACCCTTTATAGAATATCAATTTTTAACATATCCTTTCAAAATCATCCTATACTGTTCATTGGTGCACATCTATCTATAATGTATAGGACCACATAGTTGAATCTCCCTCACCAAATGAACCATGAAATGAATAATCATATGAAAGAATGCTGGTGGGAAAAAATTTAATTCACATAATATAAGGGTAGTTTCTTTTTCCATAGATGGTAATTTCCCAAGGTCTATAACTTTTATATATGTAGACTTGATTAAGAAACCAATATTTTTTAATGTATGGTAGAAATTCTTGGAAAAAATGAAATGCAATACTATATGAATTAGATCATGCATCAAAATATGACATAAATGTGACTTTATACCCATTAACAGTAAATATATCATTGACATGATGTTCTTGATATTTTATAAATAATCCTCTAGGACCTTTACATCATTCACGAAGTTGAAAAACTGATATCCCTCCTCCCTGGATAGAGTGTAAGTAGCAGGAAGAAGAAATGATCAATTTTCACCCTTCAGTGGTACCAACTCTTCTTGTATTCTCCTATCAACCATGTCCATCATATCCTTAATTCCAAACATTGTTTTTTTTTTGTTCATTTAACTACATTCGAATGAATATATCACATACATTTTTTTTCAACATGCATAACATCTGGAAAATATTTGACATATAGAAAATTCTAGTATGTTAATTCAAAAAAATTGATATATTTTTTCATCGGGTTTCAAAGGGTTTTTAGAAAATGATTTACTAAAACTAGTGTCCATATCATTTAGATTCTCAAACAATTGATCACATGTTAGTGGAAACAATGATAAACGTTACATAGAACTTGTATCGACTAATGTCATCCAGGATCGGTATTTTTTCCATCGGGGTAGAAATCTGTGATTTCGTAGAAACATGATTTTCAATGAATGTTTCAACCAAATTGATTGTGTACCCTGTTTGAAAATAGGACACACTTGAGTAAATTTAATGATATATCCTGAAAAACATTCATTTGTAGGAATTTCATTTATCATCCCATACAACATGGATCTCAAAATCAAATTATCATTCTTGAAAGCATCATACAACGTAACACCTGAATCCCATAATAATTTAAAATCCTCAATCAATGGAGCCAAATAAAAATTTATATCACTACCCTATAATTTTGGTCCTGATATAAGCATAGATAACATGATTTATTTTCATTTCATGGATAACCACGATGGTATGTCATAATTTACTGACATAATTATCCTTGTACTGTGACAGCTACTTTAAAACCCCAAAGGATTCACTCCATCTGTAGATAACACTAGATGAAGGTCTCTCACCTCATCTCCAAATTCATGATACTCATGATCAATTCTCTACCACTGAGGAGAGTATATCGGGTGATGTAGTTTCAAATAATTAATTCTTGTATATGAATTCCATGTCAATTGTCTTGAAGTCTTCTCAATTCCTCAAAGGGGCCTAAATCATGGAATTATTGGAAAGTACCACAAAACTTTTTTAGGACTGAATTATTCATTCTTGTATCGAGAAACACCACACTTTGGACATTATTTATGTTATTTGTGGTCCTTGAGAAACAATATAAATACATTTGGTAAGGCATGTACTCATTCACAGATCATATCCATCGAGCATAGCATTAGTTTGTCATCATATACTCGGATTGGGAGATTATTATCTTCTAAGAGCATGTCATTTTGGAGAGAAAGTAGTACCATAAAGCTGGCATCAATCCAAACATTTTTCTTAATTTAAATAATACAGCATTAGTATGGCTGACAATGTTGTATATTTACTGCAACCAGCACACAATAGTGTCTTTCCAGAACTATGTAACTTCTCAAACAATTTTAGGAAATCCTGAAGTTCAACTTCAACTGTCCTTTTTATTTCCTCAATATTATCTTCATCTTCATCCACATCTGTAATCACATCATATATATAGTCACCTTCATTGTTCAAGCTTGTAATTATATCAGATGATCCATAAAATGAAGTTCTATTTCAACCACAACATACATTCATTTTTCTTGGAGTTTATTCCAACATGTATAACTTCAATCTATTCTGTGACACAATGAGTGTTCTTCCAACTCTTATGAAATTTTTTTTAGGAATAACAACAGCGTAAACATAGAAAAAGAATTTGATAAGGGTCAAATAAAAAATATTTTGAAAACAAGATAAACACTTTCATGCTATCATCATACTCTTTTTTCAACCAATTGGAATTCAATAGTTATTTATTCATATTCATAATATTTGATTCAGTAATATTAATATTTAACCAAATAACTACAAAACAGATGTTCAACTAGGGTCATCATCCAACTATAATCAATGGAACTAGCTTTGGAAAACAATACCCTTACCTATTCATTCATTAAATAGGACCAAAGTAGATCACACCCATCTTCCCAACCACATGATCAACATAACAAGTAATGAGAATCCCTTGTTGTAGAATTTTTTAGTATCCTTCATGTAATTTATATGAATTGTTGTAAACCAGTTTTTAGTGTTTATCTAGAAACATAATATATCAGGTCAAGAACTACGGTACTAAAATAATAGATGTTATGATTCTCAATATATTTATTTAGTGTGAAATGATTCATTAGATTTTTTGTTTTGGTTATTTGAAAAGGGTGTCCATAAAGTGTCCCATAGAATCCTCTAATGAAGTGGTTTTCAATGATTCAATAGAATTGCACTAGTAAAAAAGACGTGGTTCCATTGAAATGTGTATGGTTAGGATTTATATTAAATGGTGGAGGAACTACAACATGGAAAAAATGGAATACCAATCATGCCAATTACAACAACATGACACAAGCAAATAATCGTGATCACAATCACAACACAATACACACCAAACAAACACAATTTCATATAATACAAAGGGACCATAATTCAATTTTTCTTTTTAATTCAGGGGTTATAAAAGATGTTTTATCATCCTAGTGCATTAAATAATTATCCAAGTATATGTAAATTAGTAATTTGTATATTCAAATTTTCAATAGGAACAAACCAACACACAATTCTTTTAGTGCGCAAACAAGGACCGTCGACAGCCATGATTTTTAGTGGGGAATTTAGCCTATACAATTCACCCCATGATCATGAATATATAATAATAATAACATGTGATAAAGAGGAAAGGAATTATTAAGATCTGAAAATCACTGTGAATGATTCCTTTAGCGCATGGTGGAGGTGCTTTTGCGGTAGAGAAGAGTCCCACAACTAGGGAGAATTCCAACTAAAAAAACCTAAAAAGAGAAATCATATGTTGTACTTATCTAAAATATGACCAATGAGATTTAGGAATGGGAAATGTCTGGTTAAATAGTTTTATTGGTCAATAGTGGGATTTTATTTTCAATTTATGATATCTTCTTCTTGTTTATTTAGTTTTTTATCTACTATTTTCATAGATGATCAACTTATGAATGGGACATGTCATGTTTTTAGGAGAAAGATAATTTTTAATTTACTCTAATTTAGGGGTAAAATACTCCAAATTAGTTGTAACTTTTTTCTCACAGGATCATTCTTATCTGGTATGGATCATGAACACCTATTAGGTTAGTGGAATGTCATGTCAGTTTTTGGTTATTATACCAGCCTTGGCCGTATCATTACATTTCCAATTGTAACTGACCCATGACCATTTAAATTTATTATGTGGGTTAGACATTTATATATATCTAACTCCCCTGGTGTTATTATGGGGTTGTTCCTGATAGTATCATATCAAAAAAAATATTTTATAGATTGGACATTAGATTTTTCACTACTAAGGATTTCCTCATTTGTATGGTAGTAATGTTTGTTGAACCGAGTGTGTGAATTATTCATCAGAAACTAATAGATGATTAAAACATGTGTGATGACATCATAACCTATGGAAAAATATATAGGAAATATTGTAAAACCTCATTGAGTCTTAATAGGTTTGGTTTCATTCATCATATAGATTCAAGTGATATGGAATGTGTAAATAAAATCATGGGGGCTGAATGATGTGGTGATGTTGATAGTAATGATGATGTGTCATTGTGTTTAAAAATTAGTTGTATATATTTCATTCGAATGTGGTTGGTTTAAGTAATTATATTTAGGTCAGTTTTGTTATTTCATCAGGAAGTTCAATAATAATAAGTGCATCAAGAATCCAGGGATGCGCAACATAGACTAAAACTGAAGGCTAGGTATGTAAAACGCACAAAGCATATAAAAGTGACAAGTGGTCCCTTGAGTTTAAACCACACACACACCCAAACATTTCCCAATTTTCAAAAGGTTCCTTATCATTTATAAACACAGACTAAATCATTTCCATAAAAAATCCATGAAAACTCTAAAATAGAGACACCTTTATAAAAAAATGAAACAATTTATCAACAATTAAACAAAAAAAATAAAAAATTTATAAAAGAAAATATATAAACAACTCAACCAGTTTATGAAAAAATTTATAAGTAGCTAACCAATTTATGAAGAATTTTTTTAGGTGAAAAATGTATAAATAATTTTATAAGCAACCCATGTAAATTTGAATGTTACTTTGAAGTACAATTTCCTTCATGAGAAAATCAATTAAATTGAGTAATTATATTGTGAAAACTGAATATTTCACCGTCTACCACCTATTTTTATCAATAATTCACACAACTAATATTTCTCATCCTCCATTCCCTCTCACTACTATTCACTCATGACACACATGCATTAAATTCATTCCTATAGTCATTTGATCCTTTATATGCCAATAATCATGCCTCTAGAGCTTGAAACTATCTACACATCCCATTACCCTGAATCCCGCCCCTCCAAATTTGAAACTCAAACACCCTTCAACAAACTCCTTAAATACTAGAAAATCTCTTTCTAATGAATGTCCCACACACCTTCTGATCCTTTGTCCATATTGATCCATCACATATGAAAGATTATAAAAAACATGACACCAACTCTGAATCAATGGTATCGTGACACATTACTGACGAAATAAGATACCTTGACCTTCTATTTGTATTCGTAGTTGATAATTTCAATTAGGAAATAGTTCTAAATAATGGGGGTAATACTAAACTCAGTATTATTTTCCTAGTGACTTCCAAACTCAATCCACTTGGAAAAAATGTAATAATACATTGTATAAAACCATTTGAAATCATTTAAACAACTTATCCCAATATCATAAATATTATCTATGGAAAACCATTGTATGTACAAAAACATTTAATTCCATTATAATAAATAATAACATTTATGTCTCTACCCACTCACCATGCACGCTCAGTTGAAATATATATACTCATGTGAGATCCCTCATTGATCCACCAAGTCATCACAAGGTGAATAATATCCAGGATCCCCAATGGTGTACTCCACTTATTTATTGTCAAGTCCAACCCATGAACTCATGCCAACAATATTTAATAAATACGATTCCGAATAAATCAGAAAAAAATACTCATTAAAATTTTATCATCAAATACATTACATGTGTCAAAAGAAAACTGTAATGTTAAAACAATAACATAAAAAAATATAATAAAAGGGTTTCCAAAATTCCAATGAATTTTTCCAAAACCATATAACAATTTATTTACTTCAAGAAGAATATATGTTTTTTCAAAATAATTTCAATGAAAATACTTAATTGAGAAAAAAAATTATGTTAAAAGATAATTATTGTTTAGAGGGAAGAAACATACCTCACAACAGATTTTAAAAATTAATAATGACATAAGAAAACATCAATATCTAATCACAAAACATGTAAACTTAACTACATCGAACAAAAAAATTTCAAGATCAACAACACAGTCCAAAGAACTGTCCCCAACAGACTTGTTCTATGGTTCTAAGAGAGGGAATAACCATTTATCTTTAAAGAATGAAGAATAATGAGAACTAACCAATTATTCTAGGGGGAGAATGAGGAGGTGGAGGAAGCGGTAGAGGCAGAGGTAGAGGAGGAGCTGGTGGTGGTGGCAGAGGAGGAGGACGAGTCGACGACCACAGAGGAGGAGGAGGATGAGGGGGAAGTGGTAGTTGCAGATGAGGATGAGTCGGCGGCTGTGGAGGAAGAGTAGGAGTCAGTGGCAGTAGTAGAGGAGGATGAGGGTTCACGGTGGTGGTAAAGGATGAGGAGGAGGTGGGGTCACAGAAGAGGAGGGATCGACGGCACAGGAGTTTGCTTTCACGAAGGCTTTAATGGGTGTGAGGGAGAAGGAGCCTATTAGGGTTCTTTTAAAAAAGCTCATTGGAACCTTTATCATCCCTAGTTAAAAGAGCCGAAAAAGGCATATTTTATGAGTGAAAAAATAAAAAACATTGATAAAACATACCTTTATCATCTATTTGTTTGCACTAAAAAATATAGGCCTTTATCAGTGCTAAAAAAGGGCTGATAAAATTCCTATTTACCAATGCGAAAATTATAGCACTGATAAAAACTTATCTTATCAGTGCTTTCTAAGAACTGATAATGATAAGCCTTTATCAATGCTAAAAAGTGCAGATAAAAGACCTATTTTTCAGCACTAAAATTATTGAACTGATAAATAGGTATTTTATCAGCATTAATGGAGGCCATTTTTATCTATGCAAAAAATACACTGATAAATGTATAATTTTATTAATTTATTTATATTATTATATATTTATGTACAAGGATATATTGTATAAATATGTATTTATTTATTAATATTTATATCTATAAATAGTATATACTTATAAATATTTGTATATAATTGTTAATATATATATTAATAAAATTATAATATTATATATATAATTTTATAATTATTTATGTATATATAGTTATAATTATAATTACAAATTGATTAAAAATGTATTAATATATATCATTGAAAATATAATGAAATATATTTATTATTTAAATACATTTACTGTAATTTTATAAGTACATTTTCTAAAACATATATAGTATATACAGGTAACATTATGAATTAATAAATATACCACATTAATGGACAACATGATGTAATGTATAAATGAACATTCATGCATGTTGCATAACATATACGTAGGATCAATATATTCGTTGACCAAATTCATTGGAAAACACATATATAGTCAATACTTTTATATATAAATATATATATATTTATATTAAAAACTATTATATATTTATAAATAAAAAATAACATAAATATATTAAATATAACCAATATAATAAATATTATGAATTAATACAATAAATCTAGAAAATGTAATAAATTAATCTAATAAATTTAATATATATATAACTAATAAATCCTTAATAAATATAATAAATAAATTTATTATTAATGTAATTTATTATAATCTTATAATTATTTAATTATATATTTTTATATTTATTAATAATATTAGAAATACTTTTTAAATTAAAACATTATTTATGTATTTTAAAATTATTAAAATATGTATATTAATTATAAACAGTTGATTTTTATTTATTGTATCGAAATAAACATTATTTTAGAATATAAATATTATAATTTTATGTAAATTAATAATATTTTTTATTAAAAACAATTATCCACCCTTTTTTAGCGCTGATAAAGGGAACAATTATCAGCGATTTTTGCTAGTGCTGATAAAGGCCAACACCTTTATCAGTGATCTCTACTTAGCTCTAATAAAAGGAAGTTCTTCTCATGCCCTATTTTGTGGTAGTGCATTCAGATGGTAGGCCATACGTACACATGAATGTTGTTTCTGTTTTAATTATCATATTGAAAGAGTGTGTATAAATAACATATGTTTGTATATGTATGTTTGTATATATATATGTATGTATATATATATTTATATATCATTATTTCAATATCATTTTTATATCATATATGTTGACTAAAACAATCATTAAAACATTACATGTGGTCTGTGAATGATTCACATCCCTTTGAGGTGGCAGTAGTCCACACTTCCTCAAACTATATTATCATAGTAACACAAAATAGAAAGTAAAATGATATGAATTGTAAAATATATTAAGGAATCAGAAATACATAACAAATATAATATAAGATATATATATAAAGATATTTTTCACCATAATGGCCCCAATGATTAGTGGGAAAGGAAAAAACGAGCTATCATCATTTCATGATGTGGAAGTTCGTCGTACATTGAAACAGTATGTTCAATATCCTTTTGATGGGGGTGTGTGTAAGGGTAGGTTAAACCCTTCACATAAAATCATCATTTTATATTTATTATACTTTTTTGTCATACAATAATGTAATAATTAGAGTGGAGGGTGGTGAAGGAAAATAAATAAAATGAGCATTATATAAGACATTGCCTCTTAACTGGGTAACTCGTTTTGGTTTATTCCAAAAGAATTCCTCAATTTTACCTCTACCTAGGGGAAGTATTATAGAATTAAGTGAGGTATTTTGGTATCTTATTTTTTCAGTATTTGGGTTATACAAGGGGCTTGAAAGGTGTTTGGAAGTGGGTAGAGGTGGTGGCCATATATAAGTGGGAGGAGGGGCACTTTAGGAAACTCCAAATCTATTATTTTATTATAAAATATAACCACATAAAAGGACCAAAAAAATTATTATATTCAAAAATAATATAATATAACCATTTAATATCATCCACCAATTAATTTTGGACATGTTTTTATTTCAATTTAAACCTTATCATTTTAAATTAACTCATTGTTATTCTATTTCACTGTAACTAGGGTAACAATTATTTCAATTTTAAATGTGTAAAATATTTACATATATATTGTAAATTATATCATAAATAAATAATTAAGATCATTTTTGAACATATATTAATTATTTTAAATATTTAAAAAAAATTATGATTTTTAAATAATTTAATAATACATTGTTTTGACAAAACCACAATAGTGTCCAATTTGAAACTATTCAATTTATAGATTTTTAAAATTTCAAGATAAGATGATAGAATCAAAGAAATTATTTTATTATATCTATATGGGGTCTAATAAATCTATATAAATCTTTCTACTTATTAATTATCTCAAATTAAATTTATTTTAATATTTTCAATAACATAAAATTGATATTTCTATTAAAAAATAATTACTACATGAGTTTGTTATAATAATTTAAAATAAATCTATTTTGGTTAAAAATTAAAAAAATACTATGATGAATAAAAATATACTATCTTTCCTAATAATACTTTTTTTTGAATTTATCTTCTATAAATTCTTACATTAAAAATATTATAATGATTAAATTATGAATGTGAAAACTTAAACATCACATTAAATAAAATAATATAAGTGCCATAACCTCTTCCATATGGTTCGAAATGGTCAATAACTATATAATTGGATGATTATTGTTAATATATACTCGAAAAATAATAATTTATCATGTATTTGGGTCTTTGGATGGTTATTAGAATTTTAATAATAATGTTTTTATCGATTTCTCAACAATTAATTATTTTGTACACCGTCAAAGTATATGTTTTTAATGAAATAATATATTTAATAAAAATTTAAAATAAATTAAAATGATAAATAAAAAAAATATATTTAAAATAAATACTTATAATAGAATACATCTTATATATTACCTTATATAAAAAATAGTTTGTTTTTTAAAATTTCAGTGAGACACATTTTACTTTTCCTTAAATAAAATATATTAAATGTCATAATCTCATCCATATGGATTAAAAATGTTGTCATTTATACATAAGGATATTTTAAGTCAAAAATAAATCATCCAATAATATAAGGACAAGTTTTATAGCAATTTTTCAATGTTATATTAACCCTTAATATACTGATTTACCTTTTTACCGTATTAATAAAAATTCCTAAATTTACTATTCGTATTACCCAAATTTAAAATAACACAATTAAAATAATCTGGACCTAATGATTCAAAATATGGAATTCATTTTTAATAATTCAAAACACATAATTTGAATTAATTAATTTACAAGTAACATGTTTTTCAGAATGAAAAATGTGTTTTAGAAAGTTAAAACATTTCAAATGATTGAAATGTTTCTACATCTGAATTCAATGTAGAATTAATGTCAATTACCTAAATTATATTAAATGATAATTTTTTTTCTATTTATACAGTAAAACCATTCAATACTATAAGTTATCCTTAAAAATTATTTCTAGGAAAATGTTGTTTTCAATTAAAATTTACTGTATTTTTACTATTCATCAAAACGTGAAATTTTTTAGAAAAATATCGAAACATCATCCAAAGTAAATTAATTTATCCTAATTACAAATGAAATGTTTATTTCATTAAATATAATATATATATATATATAAGTGTTAAGAAATATATTTGAAATGGGTGCTCCCTCATTAGGTAGAAGAACTGCATTTTTTGAGAAATACTGCTTTTATCCATAAAAATTGAATTTGTTCATATATAATGTATAGAAAGCATATAAAATTAATTTTAAACATTATATTGAATATTATATATATATATATTACAATAACAAAATCCATCAATATTTGTTTCATTATTTCAACTTCATTTAAATAGTTTTTTAGAAGAAAGTTAATATTGATCATTTATTCAATTACAATGACTGGGTTCTAAGGTGTAATAATAATATTTAGTTGTTCACTAAATCTCTTTATTGAGTAAAATTTATTCTGTCCAAATAACTCAAAATTTTTTGTAACACAATTCAAGCATAGGGTTGCATATACTACAAGCTATGATGATGTTGCATATAGCACAATATAATCATGGTGTAGCATACAACACAGGACATCAATGAAACTAATGGGAATATAACTCATAAAATCCAAGGGGGTTACATTACACCCCCCTTAAAATTAATTTATCCATATAAATTCATCAGGGTTATAAAATGATATAAACCCACTTTATAGAAGCTAAAACTTACATTTAAAATGAAATAGTCAAAATGTAATAGTGACCTATAGTAAAACATATATAGGTCTCAACATATGGGAACAAAGTTGAGTATTGGCATAGAGGAAAATTATAAATATTCATAGATATTGATAAATATCATTTATTGTAATAATGTTAATGATATAGTGAATGTTAACAATCACAAATCAATTAACTAATGTTACATGAAAGATACAATTAATGTCATAAAAATGATGATAATAAGATAACATTTTACCTCATCATCCCTTTTCTTAATATTGAATAACATTAACAAGAAGATATACTTACTTGATTTAAGCATAATATCACTATGGTTCATGCCTTGAAAAATTTTCTCTTAGTATCTTATTCAATGAAATGATGTTTAATTTTTTATTCCTAAAGTGTTATTAGATCATGTGATCCATAAATAGAATGATAATTTATTCCATCTATCTCCACAAAAAGGTTAACACGGGTTATCAAATATAGATAAGACCACCTATAGTGAGATAATATATTAATATAACAAACATCAACTAGAGTATAAATGATATTGTTCATAAATGGATAACCATACAATCATTCAAAAATTTAAATTCAAAAAAATATTGAAAGAGGTGAAAAAAATCATTTTAACATTTGTCTCCCATATCTCATATGGAAATTCATAGTTTTCATGTTCCAAATATATGAATTCCTTAATCATGTATTCTTCATACAATAAATCATTATTAAAAACAAGCATGTTTCTATGTGGATAAGTCTAAAAATTTGTAAACATTATCAATGGTAGCATAAACCACATCTTAAAAAACCTTATTCAGTTTTAAGTAAATCATTACCATCTAATTTACTTATTCATGTCCAACATATAATTTTATTAATTAAATATTCTCATCATCATGCTAATATTAAGGTTTATCCTTGCATTAATCATGTATTTTCCAAAAATATCATATTACCGTAATCATTATTCATGATTTCTATTACAATTTAGTATATGAACTTAATTATTTATTGAAAAACTACAGCGGATATGCTTATTAATGATTCATTATTCCATAATAAAAAAAATTTACTTCCAAAACATTATTCTTTAATTCTAATACATAAACACTCAATCAATCCACAACATCAGTTTCATGCACCACATCACCACAGGTGATCACACATGACATTCTTTTTCCTTTTTCCTTCTGAGATTGATGATGTCATCCACCATCAATAACCCTTGAATTTTGGAATTTGTTACCTTAATTCCCATTGTCCTTGCACTTCTAACACTAACCTATGGGAGGTGCACTATATGGATATTTCTATTTATTCCCATTATTTCAGCAATAGAATTATTTATGAACTTCATTCCCACATATAAAACATTATTTAGTACCCTTAATAAAATTTAATCCTTATGTCCTTCCACACTTTGAGCATAAAGAAAATTTAATATTCTTTTCGGTGAAATTTTTAGAGTTTCCTTTGACTTCTATCCTTCTTTTCTTATCATACCCATGAGATGGATGGGAAACAAAAATCTCCCTTTTTAAAAAATAATACTAGGAATGTACATACTTAAATATCAGTTATTGAACTCATCCAAATCCATGGATTCAATATTATATTTTTTACACATATTATTGAAATATTTCAACCATGTATTTTCATTACCTTCCAAGCATTAAGTGCCCAAATTTACTTTTCCATGTTCTGAACAGTAGAGAATGTAAAATATCTTTTCAATGGAACATATCCATTTCTAACCAACTAGTGGATATGATTTTTAAGAATCATAATGTAGGTATTTCTTTAAGAAGGATTCAAGAGAACATTATTCCCACCATTGTTCATTTGGAAGCCTAGCAGGATTTTCAATCATAGAAACAGGATTCGTTAATCTAACTCCAATAACATTCGGCATTTTAGTAGGAAAATATTTTAATTTTTCATTAAATTCATCATTAACATGGTTCCTTGGGGTGCCACACATTATATGAAACCCATAAATAATAGTGTGAGAGGTAATAATCATACGAGGAAAATAAAAAAATCAAGGGGGAGTAGTTTCAATCTCTAACATATTAGGTTTAATCATATGTTATTCATGATAATCCCATAAAATCCAGGATTGTTACCTATAATTATACTTATACCTGGACATCCTTAGACATACATTAAAAATAACTCTATGTATCTTACTAAAGACATTGAATCCTTGTTTCCAAAGGTTGTCAAAACCTTTACAATAATACCATATCTATTGACAAAATCATGTTGTACATGGAAATTACATTTCTTTTATAGAATACATAATAAATTACACAAATAGATTCCCAAATACCATATTAGTTTAGTGTTTTTATAAAGATGAAACACATTCTTCTATCATGGTTAAAGATCGTCAACATCTTTAATAAAGATCTCCACCATTAGTTTTCCTACCAAAAACTATTGTTTATATCATAGGGAAAAGAAAACATAAAAAGTGTGAGATCAAATTCTTAGTAAGGTTAAACATGGATAACATCATACAAAAATTAATAAAAATAATATAAAAACATTAACATATAATTTTAATATCAAAATATTGAGTTAAAAAATAAATCATGGTAGTACATAAGGCCTAAATCATAAAAGAACATAAACCATGAAAAATAACATTGGCATAAAACATGGAATTATAGAAAACACATAAGCATAGAATATCATTTCTAAATTATCTAAGGCTCATTTCCAACCCCATCATAGCCGAAAAATCCATTTACTATACCCGATTTAATTATTGTTCCAAACTTGTTTTACTGAACCATATTTACTTGTCATTCCAAACCAATATTCCTGTCCCAAATTTCCCTTTCATTCGAGTATAGTCTATATCAAGAGATATAAATAATTACCCAATTCATTGTAATGAGATATAGTTCCCACCCATCTCATAAAAAAATCAATCATACATGTGCCACAAAAACATGAAAAATTTATCATAAACATAACCCATTGAATAAAATCGGTTTCTCAAACATCATTCCATCATAACCTAATCCTTATAAAACAAATGGATTTAACAAATAAAATGCCATAATAAAAATAATAATCTATAATAATAATTGGGATAATATACTATAAACATATTATTAATCATATATGTAAAATAATTTTGATCATACACTTGGAATTAATTCTTAAGGAAAATATCATATCTTCTCTAAAAAATTGTTTTCATAAAAAAATATGCAATTTTAAAATAAAATAATTTCATTAAAAATAACATTTAAAATATTATGATAATATTCATGGAAATAAGGATTTATGAATTTGTAAAATTACATTCTTTCTGTATAAGTTAAAAAACATTCTTCTCATACTTCTTCCGGAAAATTCAAAAAGTATATTGTATGAAAAATGAAAGAAATATTCCTTCCAAATCAAAAATTAAAAAGAAAAAAATGGATAAAAATGACATTACTAATCCATGGGATAAGTATAAAACTTTTTACCAAATAATATTTAGTACATGTTGATATGGATGATAAATAAACCCCTAATAAATACTTATGCATAAACAATCTCACATAATAATGAGATTTTGAAATTATATCATACCTAGTATCATGATTCTCTTCGTACTCATACCAGCATCCTGTACAAAAAATATAATTTTTTTATACATATTTAAAAAAAATTATACATAATACCATATATGGTTTTATTATGACCTTATATTACCACCTTGTTAGCGATCTTATGTTAAGGTTTTACTTTGGGTAATATTCTTTTTGTTCTTCACAAGTGTCTTAATTTGTTTTATAGTTATTCTTTATAATCATATCATGATTACCTAATTTAGATCATGATATAATTAGAATTTATATCCAGTATATTTATATTGTAATAATATAAAACATAAAGATGTACAAAATGGAATACATTGTTCATGGATACAGTAATCCATACATACGCATGAACGATGTTTCCTTTTTAATTGTCGTTCTAAAAGAACATTTATAAATGGAATATATATATATATACCATTATAATTTTTATATAATTTATGTTCACAAAACTGGTCATTAAAACATTCCATGTGGTGTGTGAATGAATGACATCACTTTAAGGGGGTGGTAGTCTACACTTTCTCAAACGAGATTATCATGTTAACACTAAATTGAAAGTAAAATGGTAGGAGTTGTAAAAAGGAATAAGGGAACATAAATACATAATAAATATAATATAATAAATATATTAATATATTTTCAACCATAATTTCCACCATGATTTGTGGTAAAGTAAAAAATGAAAAATCATCATTTTATGAGGAAGTAGATCGTCGTACACAGAAAAAATATGTCAAATATCCATTACATAGAGGTGTGTGTAACTATGTTTTGATCCTATATAATAAAAATATACTAGTATATTTATGATAATTGTGTTTTCATACCTGAATGGAATAAAGAGAGTGGAGGGTTCTAGAAGGAAAATAATGAAAAGGAGCTTGGGAGAAGACATTACCTCTTGATCGGGTGACTCCTTTTGATTTGTGAGAAAATGAATCCATGACGTTCCTTTTTCCGAAGGGAAGGATTATTGGAGGAAAGAATGTTATTTTTGATCTTATTTTGTTAGAGTCTGAGTGAGATAATGGTCTTGAGAGGTGTAATCATGTAGTTATAGGTGGTGACCTTTCATAAGAGGGAAGAGGGCACTTTAGGAAACTCCAAAACTATTAATTTATTAAAAACTGAAACCACATCCTAAAACATAAAAAATATCATAGTTTAAAAAATTATATTATATATGTTTATAATATAATCAAACAATTAATTTTTTATAAGTTTATATGTCAATATAAACCATATCATTTTAATTTAAAACATAGTTATTCTATTTCATTTTTACTAGGGTAACAATTATTTCAATAGTAATAGGGTGAAAAATTACTAATATGAGGTAAATTAAATCATAAGTAAATAATTAATTTATTTTAATAAAATAAAAAAATTATTATATATTTTTAAAAAATGTTATATAAATGTTATATAATTTAATAAAACATCATTTTGAAAGAACAACAATAGTGTCAATTTTGAAACTATTCAATTCATGGAATTTTACAAATATAAATATTTTATTTGTTTTCATAAAAACATTATTATATAATATACCTATGGGTTATAGGTCTTCTATAAAAATCATTTGACACATTATTTAGCTCAAATTATATTAATTATAATATTTTTAATAAAATTAATTTGATATTTACTTTTATAAAATAATTACTACATCAAATTTTTTTAATTATTTAATATACTTATTTATGGGGTAAAAATTAAAAATAAAGTACTATGATAAATATAAATATAATATTTTTTATAATAATTCTTTTTTTAATTTATATTTTGTAAAATCCAACATTAACAATTTTATACTTTTTAAATTATGAATGTGATAACATTAATATCACTTTAAATAAAACAAAAAAAGTGTCAAAATATCTTATATATTGTTTTAAATGTTCAATAACTATTTCCTTGTATGCTTATGGTTGATATATACTCGAATAATAATAATTGGACAAGTTTTTTGGTGTTTTTATGGTCATTTAAATTTTAGTAACAATTGTTTTATTGATTTCTCATCAATTAATTAATTTCTACACCATCAAATTATAAGTCTTTATGGTAATTATATATTTCCTAAAAAATTAAAATCATATTAAATCTCATAAAAAACATTTTATATTTCAAATATGTATTTATAATTTAATTTATCTTCTTTTTAAACATATATATAAAATTTTTTTAGTTTTTAAAATTTGAGTGAGACATATTTAACTTTTCATTAAATAAAATATATTAAATGTCCTAATACCATCCAATTGGCATCCAAAGGGTATAATTTTGACCCAATGATTTTTTAGGACTAAAATCACTCATCCCATTATATTAGGAAAAGTGTTTCAGTAATTTTAAAATATTATATTTTCTCTTTATTACCTGATTTACCTTTTTACAATATTAATAAAAATTACTAAAGTTACTATTCATAATTCCCAAAAATAAAATTATAATAAAAACATAATTTATAACTAAATATTATAAATATGGAATCCATTTTTAAAAATTATGGACACAGAAGTTTCATTAACTAATTTAATATTAATCATGTTTTCAGAATGAAAAACAGGTTTTTAATGTTAAAACATTGCAAAGGATTGAAATGTTTTTACATCTGAATTCAATGTAGAATTAATTCAAATGGTATAAATTATATTAAATTATTAAAATATATTATATTTTTAAATTAAATCCATTCAATACTCAAATTTAACCATAAAATAATTTCGATGAAAATTGTTGTTTTCAATTTAAATTTTATTGTATTTTTACTATTAAAAAAATCCTGAAGGTTATCAGAAAAAAAATAAAAAACAAATTCAAAGGTAAATTTTTATGTCCCCCATACAAATAAAATTTTTATTTTGTTTAATTTAATATATATAAATGTCAAGAACTATATTTAAAAGTGGTGTTCTATCAAAAGGTAAAAAAATTGCATTTTTTGAAAAATACCTCTTTTATCAAAAAAAATATTGTTTTCACTCTTATATCATTTCTAGAAAACATATAAGATTAATTTTAAACGTTATATTGAATATTATATATATATTAAAATAATAAAATTCATAAAGAGTGATTTAATTCTTTTATTTTGATTTAAATAGTTTTTTAGAATACTGTTAACACTACTCATACATTCCATTATAATGACTTTGTTCTAAGGTAACATAATAATAATGTGGTGTAAAATTAAACTAAATATTGAGTTAAATGGATTCTATAAATATAACCCCATATTCTGTGTAACACATGCCAATCATAGTGTTGCATATACCATAAGCTAAGATTGTGTTGCGTATAGCGCAAGTTAATATTGGAGTTTTGTACAATACAAGACATCCAAGAAATTAAAAAGAATATATCTCAAAAATCTCCGGGTGTTACAATTTTAATTATCACGTATCATTATAAAATATAATAATCCATTATTACTATCTATTAGAGATAAAGCAATGTCATATTTTCAGAGGTTAATTAATATTTCACCGTATATAATATATAGAGCGAAAATTAAATACTGAAAAAGTGTGGACTACCTTTTGTATAACATGATGTTTTCTATATATTCATAAAATCCATTAAGAATATTAAGAAAAAATACATAATAATAAATAACATCATATCCCTTATGATAATCCACCAGCTACACCTTATGTATTCTATACAACTAAGGTTTTTTTAACTCATCACTCTGTAGTTATTGTCATATCACAATGTCACCATCTGAAAAATCACATTAATAAACTCCTTTAGTGGGTTAAATCAATTATGAAATATTATTTGAATAATATTACGTTTTTTATTCATAATCATCATGTTTAACTCAATAAATATAATATTCAAACATTATTACATCAAAACATACAATGTTATGATTTTAATTAAATAAATTATTTAAATACGTATAGTTATATATAAATTCTTCATTATATTGGAACCTTTATGTTAAATTTTTTTTCGTTGGAGTATATGGCAACAAGTTTAAATGTATCTATTAGAATTAAGATCATTATTTAACAACATATACTAAACATATTCAAAATGAAAATTGATTTTTTTTTTAATTTGATAAGTTTAATAATTTAATTATTACACTCTAAACCTTTCTAAGTCCAAAAATACTCTAATCAACCAGTTATAGATTAAATTTTTCATAAACTATTTTAATAATACACAAACCTTTTTCTATCAGAAAATTTAAATTATTTATTTGGTGTAAATATTTAATAGATAAACTATTTAAAGCCAAAAATAATTTGGGATTATATTTATTTGGAGTAATATTCCTCAAAGATGATTTTATTCTTTAAAATATGCCATTATTGGATAGTGTGAAGTCTTTCTCTCATATTTTAACAAATAACATGAATAAACACTTTGATTCTAGATTAAAAAACTTATACTTGTCTTTATTTCAAATAAGCTTTATAATTTAACTAATAATAAAAACATTATTTCAAAAAAATAATCTCATATTATATAAATTATATCTTTTTTACTATTAATCTCTTATCATATAATATAAATCAAATGAGATATAATACATATCTTTTATTACATGATATTTTATGTGATCGACTGCATCTATGTATTTGATATAGAAACCCATGGATTAATTAATTGGATGCATACTTGAAGTGTCATTCATAAGCTCTTCCGTGGTTTAAAACTGATCTATACTTATAATAGTTATAAAATATATAGTTGATATAATATACCCTAAAAAGTATAAAAAATGATTTATATAACATTAATACCTGGTGTGGACTCTCCATTTAGTTTTGTACACTACATCATGTATTCTAGACCATCTATTTTCTAATGACACGGATTAAAATAATGGAAACAATCTCCATTCAATTGAATCCCATATTCATTTAAATATATTATTGGTGTGGAATCTGCATTTCCCCTTTTATTTTCCTTCCAGAAACAACCTTTACCCTTTCCATTCTACACCATAATCATGGATCTTATGCTAGTACCTCCCATTTATATCTTAATAATCACTGAAAAATTTAAGATATTGGGTAAAAAAATTAATCTTGGTCATTATATATTACATAATAAAATATGACATCCTTTCCCTAAATGATTGAAACATAAATTTCATGGTTTTACCAGGCTTGAGATGTTCCCTTAGTATCTACAATTCATCTATACAATTAATCATTTTGATTGTGTTACCATAGTTTTATGTTAATGTGGCCATTTTAAATATTAAAAAAACCAATAAGAGAATATCTCATATAATTCTTGTATGTATCAATATATTTTCTCTAAATAGATTATTAAATTGGTTTATCATGAAGTAGTCACTCAAACACAAAAAAAAATCATTTTATATAATTAATATTTTTATGTTCTTGTACATGTATAGAATTTGATCTTAGTTGTGATTTTACATTTCAAAAATATATTTAAAATTATATTTTAATGATGATTTCATTTTATCAGAAAAGTATAATATTTTAATATTTATAAAAAGGACATGTATTAATGTTTTACCACTAAAATTATGACTTACTTCAAATTAAATCATATACATTTGTGTGAAAATATATAAAATTATAAAAAACTTATGTCATCTATTCTTGTAAAATAATTCATGAAAAATATGGTAAATATTAATTTCAATCTTATCAAATACAACATTTTGATAGTTGAGTAAAAAAATCATTACCCAAATCCATTAAATTGATTATTTAACTATTTTATTATGGTATTCTAATCATAATGGTTTCTGGGATAAATATATGACAAATAAAATTCCAATACTAAAAATATAACCATTAGGATCACATATATCAAGATTTGATTACACAAGATAATTCATTGGAAACATTCATTGGAAGAACCAACATGTTTGGAAGATTGAGGTCATGAAAAGTGTTCATTTTAGAAAGAATCTAACACATAGATTTTTTAGGGGATTTTTAAAATCTCACCGTCTTATCTCTTATGTTACATTTATTTATAAATTATTTTAATGATTTAATTTTAGTTCTTATGAATCCAAATAAATTAATATGTTCAACACATAATAATTTATATAACTCGTTATTAATAATAATTACTCCAAAATAAAATCAAATTTTATTTACACATATCCAAATTCATCTCAATTATAAGGTACACGAAACCATTTATGGTAAAGGTTTATAATTACATGATATCAAAACCCCAAAAATAGAAAGAATGGTGTGATCATTATCCAACCCCTCTCCTTTAAACAAATCCTAATCCACTAAGCTGGCCGAAAATCTAACCTAAAGTCCCATAATCCATATATTTTTACTCGAGGGAGACATTAATTTTAATAAAATCCTAACACCTAATATACATAAATAATAACCAACCATTAATATTGTGTTCATAACCCATAATGATTATAATATTGATTGAAGATAATTTAATCTCATGTCATACATATAATATAAATTCTTATATTCATGGTAATAAATTTATGAGAATAGTTTTAACACATTACACAAAATAAAAAATTATTTCAGAACATTATGCTTTATATTCATTAATTAAATAGTGGATGGAATAAACTTTATAAATGAAATTTTTGTCACTTTAGATAATATATTAACATTTAATATCATTATAAAAATTAATAATTAAAATATCTTATTTACAAGAATCTTTTTGAACATTCTATAAGAATATGTGTGATCATTTTATATTAATTTCAACATAAACTCTTAATATTATCAAATTACATAATATTCAATATAAACTCCTTAATATTTCAAATATATAATATTTATGATAATTAATCACTTTTATATTTATTATGAATGTATTTTATTTTACATGAACATTTTTTATAAATTAAACATCATATATTTTACATTAGTTGAATTTGGGTTAAATTTATAAAAACTCTTTGACAAGGTTTAAATAAATTTTGGAATAAGGCCATTTAATATGAACATTTGGTATTAGTATTATGATCATTTAAAAAATAATTTATATTAATCCTTATTTGGGGATTTCTGAATAACATTATAAATTAATCTAATATATAAATATACATTAAACCTAGATCACATCCATTAAAAAAATAGTTTATTTAAAATGTAACACACTAGATTGAGGTGTTTTCCTAATTTTTATATTTTTTTGTTATAATCTAATTGAGTTCTATTGAAAGAAGTTTTTGATGTTTTTCAATGTGTTAGAGGATGATGAATTATAAATTAATATAGTATCTTGTTTTATGACATGATTCATGAAACAAAATTTTATTGATAATGTTAATGAGTTTTTGGGATTCTATGGATATGGAATTTAAATTTCAGTAGTTAGGTATTCATATTATGAAATACTTATAAAACATTGAATATGTACTACCCCAAAATTTAAGCTTACTTAGCCTTAAAATACCAAACCCCCATTAATTTCATGAATTAAATTTTTCTCGTGATTTATCAGGTAGATTATGCCTTGATGCCTGGCCATATAATTTCTATGTTCTTCCACTTAAATAGGAAATTAAATTTTCCATCGATATAATTTTGGGAATAATTTCATTTTTCATTCATCATATATAATTGAACCTATATAATTAGGGTAATTTGTGTTCCATAAGGAAGAAATATAATCAAGGGATTCATATGACCATGTAAATCTCCTTTGGCCAAGGTAGATGATTCTCATTGATTATGGGCCAACTATCATATGCTCAAACAAGTATTGATCAAGAATTGATATCCTCTTCCCAAATCTGATGATTTATTTGATCAATTAAATTGATATAAAAGGTTCTATAAACTTTATCTATTGTCAATGTATTACTAATTCCATGTTGGGAAGGTGGATATCCTAATGTCATATTTTTTAAGCTGTAGTCACTGAAAATATTTTATTATTCAATTTGTACTTTTCAATTCACCTTCAGTTTTAATGTTCTTTACTGAACTCTATATTTCACAAGTACCTTCATTCATTTTTATTGGTATTTTTTATTATATATTGGTATATTATTTAACTATCCATGATCATGAAAATCTAAAAGATATTTTATTCGGTACATTTATTGAACACCGAATCAAGTATAAATTATCTTAGTGTGACCTCATGATATAAGAAGTCAATTTACATAGCCATGTCATTTCTAAAAAAGGTCATATTGGTTGATCCAGAAAAGATAATATCATTAATTTCTTTGAAAACTACTATGAATATATTTAGGTCTAATGATTTCTTGATTATGAATTATAATATCCTGGAATTTTAAAAATTTCTCAGGAATCACTTATCTTGTATATACACTGACAATTAAATATATTCCATTCATATGATATGATTATTTCCAAAAAAACCATTCAGAAGCCCAAGGATTGTATTATATATACGCTTATACTCATCTTTCTATAACCTTGATAAAGACATGTAGAATATTTTTATTCATATGAATTTGGATTGGGTTGTGTTCATATATAGAGAGGACATGTCATATATTATGGCTCGGGTAAATTATGAATACCTAAAAAAATTATCAAATTAATGATTTATAATTATCAATCAACATACATCAATTAAATACATGGTTCCACTATCTCATTGATGAAAATATATCCTTGTTAACTAAACATAAAATATTGAGACATGCCTTTTTACCTAGGGATTTAAACATAAGGGAATGAAGATATATGGAATATTTCTAGATATTTGACTTTGACATGGTGTATACACCCGGTTAAACAAATTTAGTATTTGATTATTTGACTATAATTCATAAAATAAAGTGTTTATATAGGAACATAACTAGTTTCACCTTATGAGATTAATTTCAGGCATGTGTTTTGATTTTATTGTATATAATTAAGAAATAGTTTTACTTCTAAATTACTCTTATTCTTGATTTAGTTAACCTAGTTATGGAGCGTCTTTGATCAAAACCATGTAGCCTTACTATTAGGTTGAACCTCAATGGAGAGGAGACCATGAAGGGTTAGACATAGGATAAAAACTATATATTATGATTCTGATATATTATTTTAGTTCTTCCATCATTCTAAGAACATATCCTTTCTATTTATTACCATTAAAAATGTGGTGTCGACTATAATTTTTAGTAAATATATAGGATAATTATGAACTATTTTTGGTTTTTCATAAATAAATAGAAGTTGCCTTATTATGTCAAGATATATATTAACTTTCAAAATGTAAAGGTTGAACATCAATGTCTAGAAGTAATTTCGGAGTGTATGACTATACAAGTATGGAAAGTAGAAATATATTTCCATGGACTTTTTCACTATACTACCATAAATACATTGGAAGAATAATGTTATACATGTAATTTTTGAATGGATATCCATGTTAACACACATTATCCAAATTAGAGTGTTCATTATGGTAGAATATTTGAAAATAAATCTATAATAAAAATGTGGTGAAATATTATAGAGTCCCAGTTTCAATTATTTACAAATACAACCCATAATTAACCACATGGTTCTATAATTTCAGGCCACAAGTCCTTAGAACCAATTCATCCATGATCAGGACATATAATACTCAAATAGATTTTTAATTGGGACTTACTATCTAAAAACTAAAAAACATTCATTAAACATGTGTATTGTATTTAATTTATCTAGGGGAGATCATTTTTCTTTAGTGTAGTTTTTATATAATAAAAGTTGTTAGTCAGTTATATTTGATACTCTATTTGAGGAATTGTTCAATTTTCCATGTCGATCTCTAATTTTGAGGGAAAATACTTGGTAAAATATGCTTTTTGGAAAAAAATTCCAATGTGACTATGGTGGAAATATTGATGATCAATAAATGGATGGCTACAATGAAGATCTATCAAAACATTTATGGAGATCATCACTGGTGACCTACTAATTTGAATTTGGTGACCATGTATTCTTAAAAGTCTTACTGAGACTAGGTCACCGCCATTTGTGGATGAAATGATAATTGAATCAATTTTACATTATTCCATCTCAAATTATGGAAAGTATTGATGATATTTCATATCATTCAGACTTATCATCAAGGTTTAGTGTTGTTCATAAGGTTTTCCATGTATCCTAGTTTAAGAAATATCCAACCTGGTCCTCGAAAAATAATCCATGCGAACCATGTTACTCTTGAGTAAAATGCTACATTTATCTATTTAGATATTCTTATTCTTGGTGTATAATAAAGTTATTATGAGGAAGATGAGTCACATTGGTATGGGTAGTATGTAATCATGGTATGATTCCATAGTAAACATGGGAAATAAACTATATTATGTTGTATCAATACCCATAAATCATCCAAGACACTTCTAGCCTCCATTTTTTCAAGGATGTAAATCCCTATAGTGGATAGAATATAACCCCCCACCCATCTTGAGTTATTTTCCAATTTGTTTATTTATTTTTAAAATTAAGACCGGGTTGTGTTGTATTATATAAATTATGGATGGTTTTGTAGGTGTTTAAGGGGGAGGAAGTTGAACTAGAACTAGAATATGGTTCTCGGATGAGGTTAAGGGTGTGAAATTTGATTCAAGAATGGAATGGTTTATAGGTATTATATGTAAAAGGAACCATAAATTTCGGTGGGTCGGAATTCATAGAGTGAAATAATTTGGTTCATAGCCCACTAGAAGCACTAAATGGTTGTATCGTATTAAAATTTATTTTCATATTGATTATTTTGAAAAAAAAGTGTGGATAGTTCACTTAAAATTTGTAATAAATTTATTTAATATTTGAAGAAATGATATACATGGTCATAGGATATTTATTCACTGATGATGTTAATCTTTAGAAAAACCTTTTGGATTACCTTTGTCATTTTGATATGATTCATGTACAGAATCCCTTTAAGAGTGATCCACACATGATCCTTTGATATTAATGTAATTCCAAATGATTTCTAGGTTCTAACAGAATCAAAATTAATTTTTAAATATATTCACACACTTTTAGGGAAAAAGTGAGAATGAAAATCATGATTTATAAGAGATTATTGACCCATTCAAATATTGTTTACACCTATTATATGTATTATCCCTTTACAGTTTTCAACATAAACCACATAGCTTTGTATTTAGGTCATCCATGATTTGGTCTTCAAATCTTTTTTCCATTTTTTCCCATGTTTGAATGAACTACAACACATTTATATTCCTATCATTGAATCCTATTGTCTAGATGAAGTCTTGATTATTAATCCCCTCACACTGTTCTTTATTGATATCCACTAGAATTTGATGTTGGTACATCCCATTTTCATCCCCTGTGAAGGCCTTAATTATAAAGGCCTCCCCGAAAATACCTTCCATAAAATTGATGATAATCAAAAAAAATCCACTTCTTTAGAAGCCTCCTTACCAACCTCCCATTACTAATAGATCCTTCCTTCTTTTCATCATATAGTACATTGCTGCCACCACTAATTCCATTATCTACCTCCATATAGATTTCATGTACTATGTTAAGATCCCTGCCTCTATTTTCTTGATCATTAGAAAAGACACCTTATTCTAGTTCCTTTTACTTCTATATTGTGACAGATATAGTTTCCATTGGTGTGGCAAGGAAAGAATAATCCTTCCTCCCTTTAAATTTCTTCACCTTGACCAGACTACAGTTCCCCATATCCTAGCATCCATTTCCACACTTTTTCCACCTAGATTGGAAATTTCCAATAATTTATCTTCCATCCACATTGTATCTGAAGGATTGACTATAAAAATCATCACGTGAATCAACCCCATTTGATCTTTTCTCTTGAATATATAATCATGTTCATCTTCTTTTTTGGAGTGGACCCTCATTCCACAAGCCATAAAAATGATTATATAAACATAAACTTTAAAATAGGATAGAAATCCATGTCCATACATCCCTTATCCCCAAACTAACTTTAAATTGATCCCTTTTATTCAAGAATTTGATAATTTATTGATAAAACATCCCCAACATATGGGATATGCTTGAAAATATTGAGGAGTAGTTCATAGGGAACTCATCACCCACACAATCCCACATCAATTTTCATGAATAAGTCAACCCAATCAGATTGGGGATTAAAATATCAGACCAATGTCTGTATATCTCACAAATTGATAAATTAACATTCATCGAACATTCCATTTTCTAGATAGATTTTTCCATATATGGACCACTGTTGCCCACATAGTTCATTGTTAGGACAATGATATGCATAGAAATATTCATGTGAGTTTGAAAAGGATCAATTCTCACTTCTCAACAAAACCAAGATCCTCCCCCACATCTAGAATATCATGGTATCTTAAAAAATACCAGGATTCATCTCGTTAAGGAAATTCTTACGGAGTATTCAAGAGGTAAAATCCTCTTCCATTTACATTTATTTTCATTTCTAGTTTTTTCTTATATTATTATATCCTCACCTCCTACAACCAAATGATAATGATATATATTGTTTAATTTAAATTATATAATTATATAATGTTAATGGAAGTACCATTATCAATCTTATTACTTTCCCTCTCTCATATTTTAAAAAACAATTATCATCCGGGAGGTGCTGAATTAAAACTTTCATGGACAACGAACTTTCATTCAGAATTTTATTATTCATTGATGGAAATGAAACAATTTTTTTGGGAAAAAGATAATATAATAGACTTATTATAACATATTTAATGTTCTTAAACCATTTTATATACATAATAATAATTCATATAAAAAACAAGTTAATGGTTATTAAAATACCGATGTAATCATCTAAACGATTATCACTAAATGTATTATATAATTATTCACCCACATAACAAATAACTGTATGATATTTAAAAAATTACATTTATGTATAATCATTAATGACATTTAATTCCAATTATGGAGAATTATACTCATTTTACCTGAACTTCATTACTTATAAACAAGTGACCTGATCATGAAGACCAAGAAAACAAATTCTCTCGATTGATGAAATTAAACTCTATAACTCATCAATAAGGCCATAATTGAACTTAATAAAAAAATAATTATTAAATAATTAGATAATGGTTATAAATTAATAAAAAAGTGAATTTAATTAAATTAAATTAAGCATTATGTTCATGTGAAGAACTCATTCTGACATAAGTTAAGGGATCTTACCCGAACATTGATTTTTCCTTCGGGTTATTATTTGACTACCATTACAATAATATAATGATTTTTATTTTAATTTCATTTTTCTATATAATTTTTATATATTCCAAACTCACATATCTTGATCAGTTCAAATTTCATTTTTGGTAAATACATGTTTTATAACATTCCCTTCTCAAATAAGAAAACTCGATTAATGGGAACATCTCAATTTCTTACCCATTTTTGAGTGTCATTCATAATAAATTTATGACATAATTATTTTTATAAAAAAAAAATTATAATGAAAAATTATATTTTTTCATTTCTAGTTTTATATATATAATCCTAGAAAATTAAATTGTATTTTCCAAAATAACTCTCCTTTTCAAAGTAAAAAAATGTATTTTACTCAACAATTCATTGATAATTGTTTTAGATTATTTTGATATCATTCCACAACTATATTGAATTTTATGGTTTATTAAAGATAATATAATATTTTACCATAAAAAATATTTTATTAAATGGTTTATTATCAGTTCGACTATGGATTCAATATCTTGATACCATTCACTATACTACATAGAATGGTTAGTAATTACATTTACAGATTGTGGAATGTTATTTAAAATGAATATGTAAATGATATTTATGTTAAAAAGATCATATATGGAATGAATTAAACATAGAAAGTGATAGTTGGGGATCTCTATATCCCCTCAATGTATTGGTAGGTCTCATGATAAAAAAAATGGGTTTTTATCAAGGTGTCACCCTACTATTTTCAGAGGTCTTGGCCAAGGCCTCAAAAATGTATTTTAGGTGTTCGACATAATACATTCCCTCATTATGAAATTTTTAATTGATAAAGCATATTATTATTCAACAAGTATAATATTAATGGTTTTGTTTCATTGTATTATGATGATTTAAATGACTTTATATAATTAGTTTCATTCCTTCCATATTATGCACAAATATATTTTTAAAGGCATGTGTTTATAGTTGTTCACCTTTCCTAGTGTTTATGTTTATTATATCTTCTATTTTATTAATTACATTTACATATCATTTGATATCACCACTTTATTAGTATTTATTTCTCACTATGATGTGAAGATAAATATTATGAATGACTTGTATGGATAATCAAGGCATTATGGAAGTTACAAATAAAATTGTTATATTGTTTTTCCTTTCAAGTTTTAATGTAAAAATTATATTTGTTTATTTATTTCTAAATATATTAAACAATTCGGGCCTTAAGGATATTAATTAATTTTAATCATACCAATTTAATAGAATAAATCACTGGATCGTCAAAACTAGGTTTGGGGTTTTATAATAAAGGCATAAAGTTATGTAACTGATCCTCTAAAGACTGTACATGAATGTTTCTTCTATCCCCCTACAATAAGGATGCGGGAGAGGGTTTCAAAATCAAACTAAAGGAATAATTGATCCAAGTGGAGCGCGAATGGCGGTTTAAACCTTCTCGGTGCTTTCTCAGTCAGTCATATGTCATATAATGTCCATATTTATTATTCTAATATTCTTCAAATGTGAAGTCCTTCTTCCCATTCCAAAGAGAAAGATGTATGTGAAATTCAAGAGTGAGATTCCCATTGTGTGCAACAATTCTAATATAACAATTATTCATAATGAACTTAATAGAAAAATAATAATATATTTAATGTCCTTGGATTTAGGTTAAATCAATTATCTAACTACATATGGTCTCTTAAATAATATCATAATATTAAATAAAGTCATGACACATAGTATTATTATTATTATTTTATAGTGTGCTCCAACCAATAAAATTATAAAGAATATTTTATAAGACTTTAAATAAATACTTATCAATGAACATAGTATTGGTCTATTTATCCTCCTCATAAATTATTTAATAGTAGAATAAATATTTTATTTAAATATTTCATTCATCAAAAAGTTTTTATAATCAATAAAATGTGAATAAAATTACTCATCAGTCTTGAGAATAATATTTATTTTATTTATTAAATTTAAATGAATTTTAATTGAGATCAATAGAATAACTTAGTGTGTGACCCTCTAGGATTATTTCTCATTGGAATTTGGCAGGATCACCTTAATTACAAGATTATTATCTAGAAAAATTTTATGGAACCTATGAGAAAAAAATTATTTCACAATGATGATGGCCACTTATGATTTCTCATTGTGTAATATAATCTCCCTATTGCAATATATCATCAATCATGATGCACATCTATGTCCTCAACCCATATACTCGATATGAATTTCATTTAATATTTGAAATAAACACATTGATATACCATAGTCCTAGAATTTATGGTGAGGGTTATATTCCAATCAAAGGGTCAATATATCAAATTCCATATATGTAGATGGGTCAATTCCTTCCTCTAATAATCCATTAGTAAGATGTCAATCAAGACACACCCAACATACCCTACCCCACCAAGAACATTCTATGTAATAATTTTCATTATAAAATATATGTTTGTGTTTCATGAAATGAATTGATGATGACATTATTTTTTAAGAAACATTACATGTGCCTATAGATAGGGATATTTTATGAAACAAAATATATAGAATTCCAACTAGTGGTTTTGTTCTCATTTTATACTATCTTGATGATTATCACGTGGGATCTTTATGACAATAAACCTCATATAATTATTTATACTCTAATATAATATTAATGTTCTATGTTTCCCATCATAGAATGTTATCCATCCCTAGAATTTTTATTTGATAATATTGTCATAGCATTTCAAGATTCTCATCATAGTGGGAAACAAGTATGACCTTATAAATGTGACAGATACTCTGTTGAATTAATACATTAATGTAATGAATAATAATGAAAAATATGTAATAACTTAAATTATAAATATTCAAATAATGTAGTATATACTACAGTAATGCTACAGTACCTAAAATTTTCCTCCACCCGATTTTGATCCTGGGACTCTTGGATACCATGCATGAGCCGTTACCACTCAGGTAAGGGGTCGTTGTCTACATAGTCTTTACTTAAGGGATTGTATATTTTGAATATGTATTGTCTATTGGTGTTACTTTTATTATCACTTTATATTGTTTTGATGTTTCTTCCATTTTTATATCATGCATAATATTATGTCTCTCCATTAATTTGAGTTACATGTTTCTTTATTAAAATGGCTAAATTTTCTCCATGTAGTGTTGTAAACCCTTGAACTTTTTTTCTAGACATTGGTTTCTAGAGGATGTCACATAATGTTAATAGAATTTTTATAACACCCCAACATTTCATATTATGTTTTCTCTTAATTAATTTCAATTCTTTAGATAGCTTATAATGTGTGCAACCCTGAGTCTCGGAGAAACAAAACATTTTTATAGGAGATAGTTATAAACCAGCCATTAAATTTAATTTTTCCACTTCTATTATTTGAATTTAAAAAACACACGTACACGGTTGCATTTAGAAAGATATTTGGAGTTTTATAGGATCAACATAATTATTGGGAATTAGTGACATACATTTATGAATAGTAAGGTACCCTTTTGAAAACTAATTGTTCCTTATGAATATTAATATGACCCTTATGAATATTAACCTCACCCAAGAAAGTATGAATTAAATTTAGGCCCATTATAAATGAATGTGAATATTTTAAATATTAATGATTAATTGTTGGTATTCTTGTAAGAAATAAATATTTAATTACAATTTTATAATTAATTTATATATTTAAAATAAATTTCATTTTCATAAAATGTCTTCCAAATAACAATTTTAATATCCTTTGATTTTATGATAATTTTATGAGTCCTAAGTTAGTTTTTTCAAGTATTATAAAAGTAGTTTATAATATAAACTTTGTAATTTTCAAGTAAATAATAATTTTATTTAGAAGTTAAATTTCATATATTTAGAAAATTATTTTTATTAAATGGTGTTAATTGTTTAATTCTAAATGTTGAAAATTGGTTAGGGTTAATATTAGGTATGTTTCTGAAATACATGAATTTTTGTCAATAATGAAATTCGATAATTTTTTAAATATGAAAAATAAATGAATTTCTACATCATGATTGAGTCATGGATGATATAAATGGCCTTTGATTCGAACTCAAATGAACTTATTACATTTTTTATCATAGTAATCAATATTATTTCTTGTCTAATGCTAAATAATAAAATAATGAATAAAATATTAAGAAATCAATCATCTCCTGTAAATACCCGTAAAATTCAAGGGAAATTTTTTCTTAATTTTCTTTAGAATTTTACAAGAGCGCGGTTTCAGACGGCACCTGATTCCGAGGCCCGGAGGGCCCGGAATAAATTTTCGAAGTTTGGCTCGGGTACGTTCAGTGAACGAACGAGCGGGAATTCCTAACTTTTGATCCGGTGCTCGGAATTGAAATCTGAGGGCACCGATGAACTCGCAGCGCCGATATTCGCTTAAAGAGACCTTTTCGGGAGTTGCGTTTGTTGCAGGTTGAAAGTTAGTTTTGGGGTTTTTAGTTTGAGTTAAATAAAATTTGTATAGAACAAATTTTATTATAACTTGTTAAAAACCTACCAAAGGGGGGTTGGAAGTGGGACCCACACCCACTTAACCTCCCTTGGGAGGATTATGTGTGGTGGGGCCCACACGAACCCCCACCTTTTCGAATTCCCTAACTCCCCTCTCTCCCTCTTAATGGCTTGATATCTTAACTTCTATTTAATTATACAACTCATGTATATTAAATAAGTGAGTTAATTTTTGGAGTTATCCATTTTGAATTTCAAACCTTTGAAATTCTTTGTTAAGTTTTTGATTAAATTAAGCTCTTCTCTCTTTTTGTGGGGTTAGAACGCTTTGGCCACCTTGAGAGCTTTTGAGAGCTTCTTCTTCGTCTTCAAGCTCTAACGAAGAACACGAAGAACGCTCAAGCTCCGACGAAGAACGACGCCTCTCTTCTTCGTCCTCCGTGTCAACGAGAGGGAACGCCGCTTCCTCCTCGGACCTTCTTTGTCGGCATACGAAGATTCGCCAACGACGTATATCTTCAGGCATATCTCTTCGTCAACGGATTTGACGAACGACGACCGCGACGCCCGACCTCCGCGACGTTGTCTTCCGCGGGACGTTGTCAAATCTTCGATCTTTTACCCGAAGTAGGGGTTGTTGAATATTGTTAATTTTTTCCATTTCTTGCTCGTGGATCGCATGTCTACGTGAGGCTTTTGAATATTTTATATAAGTGTTATTGTTTAACGTGAGGGGGGCCGGACCGCATGAACACGGCCGAACCCCCCTCCATCGTTCATGTTGTTTATTCTTGCGGGCGGAAGCAAGGTGGCGTGGTGTCGTCGCACCACGTGGATAATTGTACGTTTAACTTACGCGATGCAGTCGCGCGCGCACCATGGAAGAAACAACAAGAACGCGACGTCGTCGCGCCGCGTTGAATGAATATCAAAGCACGGCGAAGGGGCGCGGTGCCGTCGCACCGCGCCGGACGACGAACACCGCGGCCGGTTCCAGGCCGCGGCGGGACGAGGAGACCGCGGCCGGTTCCGGGCCGCGGCGGAAGAGAAGACCGGCGGCCGGGCCGCCGGCGTCGGAAGCCGAAAGGGGAACCGGAATTTCCGGTCCCGTTAGAGAAAACCGGCCGGCCAGCTGGCCGGCCGAATGCCATTGAAACCGGGGGGAATTAATCCCCCGGCCACCTCATAAAACCCCCCCTCTTTATGAGGGGGGCGGTTCTTTGAAGGAGGGGGGCAGTCTGCCCCCTCTTTTCCGCACCAGCAGGCCCCCCACATGAGGGGGGGGGGCGTTTTTTTTTAAATAACGGCGCGGCAATGCCGCGCCGCCTCTTGAAAAGCGGGGGATTTGTTCCCCCGCGTGCAGCCACCTCGCGGCGCCAGGCCGCCGCGGTGCGCCGCCCCGCCGCGCCGCCGCCGGCCGCCGTGCCGCCGCCGCCGCCCCATGGGGGGGTCGGGCCGGGTCGGCCCGGACCCGGACCCCCCCGTTTCGAACCAGAATCGGTTTTTGGGCCATATCTTGAGCCTCGGACCTCCGAATGACGAACCGTCTGTGGAAACGCGATCCTTGGATCGAGACGGTCGTTTCAGTTTATCGCACTCAAGGTTTCGGTTTACTTTGAGTTCGGCCGGGTTGGTTCGTTCACGAAACCAACCGGGCCTTCGGAGCGGAAACGCTCATATCTTGAGCTACGAACGTCCGATTGACGCGCCGTCAATCGCGTTGTGTTCCTCTTAGTGATACGGATCTTTTGGCATACTCCGCCCGAGGTTTGGACGCAGGTGGAGTATGGTCGGGTTGGTTTTGCCTTAAAAACCCACCGGGCCTCGGAGACGAAAATGCCAATAACTCTCAGACCGGGCGTCCGATCGACGCGCCGTCTATTGCGTTGAGTTCTTGTTGACTATACGGAACTTTTGGATACATCAACTCTGGACCTTGTGACAGTTGATGTATCAGCCTCTCGGCTCGTGGAGCGGACCCTCTGAACGAGCTTGTTGTGTGCGGGAACCCTAGAGCTGGCTGCGACTGTTACTGCTACTACTACTGCTACGACATCTACTGTGACTGCGACGACGACAGTACAAAGATCCTGTGTGGTTTCGACGACGACGACTACAGCACTCAGCGATCCTACGTGGAAGAGTGCTACCGAACCTGTGTGAGCTGAATCTTCATTTTACCTTGAGCGGTGGAGTGCTTGGGTGTAGCGGCGGACCCGTGGTACTTGACAGTGGTGGTGCGCTTGGACGCAGCAGCAGACCTTTGGTGGTGGAGCGCTTGGTTGTAGCGGCGGACCCGCGATACTCTACGAGTGTGTGCGCTTGGTTGTAGCGACAGACCCGCGACGGTGGAGACGTGCGTGCGGAGTACGGAGACCGTGTAGATGACTGAGACCTGACGACTGCTTGTCCGACTCGACTTGGAGTGAGTCGACTAGCCCAGTGGACGGAGCGCCCAGTAGTTGGCAGCAGACCCACGGCAGACGGAGCTCCTGGTAGTTGGAGGCAAACCCGCGGTACTCGACAGGAGGAGTACCTCAGTAGGCTATCTGGGTGAGAGCCCGGTATTTGGCAGCAGACCCTCAACGGACGGAGCGCCCGGTAGTTGGCAGCAAACCCGCGGTACTCGACAGGAGGAGTACATCAGCAGTCTTAGGTTAGTTAGCAGTACCTCGAAGTCGTGACAGGACCACTGTACACTTCAGAGTTGGGGCTCTTCAACATTTACGGTTTCGATAATGAAAATCCTGGTTTGAGCTGAGTCAACGATCTTTGTGATTCCTCATGATTGAGATGGGTCGCTTGATAACTTAGGTATATGTATGGACATATACCTGGGTAATGGTAATCCGTTGATTTCATAAACTTGTTACAACCTGTGTGGATTTACTGTTTACTCTTCTTTGTGGATTGGGTTGTTCTTGGGCTCGGTGTTGGAGCCGAACGAAAATTAGTGACATAGGTATATGTATGGGAATATACCTAAGCAGTGTCAGATGTTACTTCGTTATTGTTACTTTTCTTCGTGGTTTATCCTTTGTGGATTTGAGAGACCTTCAGGGGTCTCGGGGTCCCTACTGAGTATCTTATACTCACCCCTGCACGGGCTATGACCGCACTTCGTTGTGTTGGTTGCAGACGACGGACAGCGCTGACTGCGGTTGAGGCTAACGGAGTAGGTCGGTACCCGGAGGAGGACCACTGAGCGGGACGTGCTCGGAGCGGACAGTTGGACCCGAGGAGTTGTGGATCTATCTGTACCTACCCTTCAGGTAGGATCCGTGGTGGATGATCCAGGAGCTGAGCCATCCGTACCTACCCTTCAGGTAGGAATCGAGGAGGACGTCCCAGGAGTCGCTTGTACTTTCAGTTGCTGTTTTCCCTTTCGAGTTGTACTTTACTTTACAGTTGGGCTTGTATTTCTGGCCCCTTTTCTTCAGCACAGTTGTTCTAGTTTTGTGTACTGCTTTTCTTCCGCTTGTTACTTTGAGGTGCTTGTTTTCTTTATTAAGGCAATGCCTTCCCTTTTTACTGGGATTTTACGCCTTGGTGCTAGTCTCCAGCCCCTGGCCTATGGAAGGCGGGCTTGGGGTAGTCACAGCACGGGCCCCGAGGGCGGGTCGTGACAAATTGGTATCAGAGGAGTTCGGTTCTACCGTGAACTCTGATCTTTTCTATGTGAAGCAATAATGTTTAGCGTATTGAGTGTGGTTATCAGTTCAGGGAGTCCAGTGTTGGTGCGGCGGCCGACGTATCCGTACACCAGGACCCTGACTTCTGATTTCCGACTTAATGCACGAAAACATTGATTGCGTGTGTATTTCAAAGTTTTCTTTGTGATTTCTTTGTGTCATCTCACCAGGTATACTGTTTGACTGTGGCGCACCTGTTTCCTTTCAGGATGGCCCCACGACGGCAGCCAGCTAGGGTTCCGAGAGTTGAGCGTGATGACAGCCCACCGAGCGACGAGGCCTCGGTGCAGGGCCCTTTTCCAGTAGTGGCACAGGCGGTAACTTTACCCGCTGAACCCCCGATGCTTCCAGCAGCAGCCGCTGACGATGCACGTCGCCTCAGCGCACTGCATGAGTTTCAGCACCAGCGACCGCCCAGGTTTCGCGGGGAGACGGATCCCCAGGCAGCAGAGGACTGGCTGGAGGCAGTGGTTCGAGTGTTTAGGCTAGTGAGGACACCAGCAGACCTCATGGTGATCCTCGCTGCGAGCCTACTACACGCAGCAGCAGGACGATGGTGGAGCTTGATGCTCCAGGTGCACGATGAGGAATCTCTTCTTTGGACGGACTTTTAGAGCATCTTCCGCTCGGAGTTCGTCCCAACCACCCTTCGTGCGGTGCATATCCAGGAGCTTCTACAGCAGCGGCAGGGCAGCATGACGGTCGCTCAGTACGCGGCGAGGTTCACCGACCTTTCTCGGTACTCGACAGACATGGTATGGGACCCCTTCTTCCGGGCCCGGACCTTCGAGCAGGGTTTGAGACACGAGATTAGGGCATCGCTGATCTCCCTCAGCATACCGACTCAGACAGGAGTACTGGAGCGGACACTTCTGATCGAGAGTTTCCTTGCTGAGTCTACACCAGCACAGCAACTCACTGCAGGGCGGCACGTAGCAGAGTCATCTGCAGCAGGTAGCCGACGGATGACTCAGGGTTCCAGGAAGACCAGACCTACCGGTGGCCGACTGCACGACTCAGGCTCAGTTGTACGGGGAAGCCGGGGTGGAGTTAGAGCCAGCCGTGCCGAGAGTGGGCAGTGTTACTCCTGTGGCGGGATTGGTCACATGGCTCGTGACTGTCCGACCCGCCATGCTGATGATCAACAGTTAAGTGAAGAACCTCCCAGGCAGAGGCAGAGGTTCGACCGTGGCGGTCCGCAGGGAGGAGGCGGACGAGGCAGAGGAGCTAGACGAGCAGCCGGTGGTGGGTGACGCTTTGAGGCTCTTCCACCACCACCACCAGGAGGTCCACCCCGACCACAGGGAGTAGGTGAACATGCGAGAGCTCAACTTCAGGCAGCCGAGGCCTTCGATCATGGAGCTCTGGGAGCCGATGGACAGGAGCTGAACTAGTGGATACATCCTTTGTACTTCTAGTTCCTTGTTGCATTTGTGTAGCGTCTTGTATTATGAGCTGCAATAATAAAAGACGCATACCTTTGTGATATTTTCGTTTCTGTCCTCTTTCTTGATGTTACTAAGAGGTTCCAGTTTTGACTGATGACTTGACTCTCACTTGTGAGACATCTACTGGAGGAGACCCAGTTACCACACACTGATGCCAACAGTGTGACTCAACCCTTGGAGGCGAGAGTAACGGTTGAATCTCTTAGTAGTAGCGTCGAGGCCTTACGACGTCATCCTTGGTAAGGATTAGTATCATCCATGTTAGGATTGACTGTTTTAGGCAAAGAATGTGGTTCATCCAGGGGATGAGACCAGATTTCTCTTTTCGGCAATGAAGAAATCTTGCAGCTCTGGTGGGACCGGAGATGGTCGAGGCCACGACAGAGAAGGTCCAGGTCATCCAGGAGCGGATGAGGACAGCACAGAGCCGGCAGTAGTCATATGCTGACAGGAGGTAGAGGCCACTGGAGTTCGAGGATGGCGACCACGTCTTCTTGCGGGTCTCACCTCGACGTGGTATTCGGAGATTTGGCCGAGGCGGCAAGTTTTCTCCGCGCTTCATCGGACCCTTCCAGAATCTCAGCAGGATTGGCGAGGTGGCTTATCGCCTGGCTCTACCACCTCAGTTGCACCGGGTGCACGACGTCTTCCACGTGTCTCAGCTGAGGAGATACGTGCACGACCCGACGCACATCATTGACCATGGGGAGCTTGACGTTGACGATGGGGCGACTTTTACGGAGGTCCCGGTGGAAATAGAGGATCGACAGGAGCGGGTCCTTTGTGGGCGATCGATTCCTCTTGTGCGCATCAGATGGCAGCACGGGAATCTCCAGGAGAGCACATGGGAGCGGGAGGCTCAGATGCGTTCTCAGTACCCTCATTTGTTTCCCTAGTTTTTGATGTATCTTTACGGGGACGTAAAGCCCTGAGGTGGGAGTAATGTAAAGACCCGTAAAATTCAAGGGAAATTTTTTCTTAATTTTCTTTAGAATTTTACAAGAGCGCGGTTTCAGACGGCACCTGATTCCGAGGCCCGGAGTTCCGGGAATTAATTTTCGAAGTTTGGCTCGGGTACGTTCAGTGAACGAACGAGCGGGAATTCCTAACTTTTGATCCGGTGCTCGGAATTGAAATCCGAGGGCACTGATGAACTCGCAGCGCCGATATTCTTTTAAAGAGACCTTTTCGGGAGTTGCGTTTGTTGCGGGTTGAAAGTTAGTTTTGGGGTTTTTAGTTTGAGTTAAATAAAATTTGTATAGAACAAATTTTATTATAACTTGTTAAAAACCTACCAAATGGGGGTTGGAAGTGGGACCCACACCCACTTAACCTCCCTTGGGAGGATTATGTGTGGTGGGGCCCACACGAACCCCCACCTTTTCAAATTCCCTAACTCCCCTCTCTCCCTCTTAATGGCTTGATATCTTAACTTCTATTTAATTATACAACTCATGTATATTAAATAAGTGAGTTAATTTTTGGAGTTATCCATTTTGAATTTCAAACTTTTGAAATTCTTCGTTAAGTTTTTGATTAAATTATGCTCTTCTCTCTTTTTGTGGGGTTAGAATGCTTTGGCCACCTTGAGAGCTTTTGAGAGCTTCTTCTTCATCTTCAAGCTCTGACGAAGAACACGAAGAACGCTCAAGCTCCGACGAAGAACGACGCATCTCTTCTTCGTCCTCTGTGTCAACGAGAGGGAACGTCGCTTCCTCCTCGGACCTTCTTCGTCGGCATACGAAGATTCGCCAACGACGTATCTCTTCGGGCATATCTCTTCGTCAACGGATTTGACGAACGACGATCGCGACGCCCGACCTCCGCGACGTTGTCTTCCGCGGGACGTTGTCAAATCTTCGATCTTTTACCCGAAGTAGGGGTTGTTGAATATTGTTAATTTTTTCCATTTCTTGCTCGTGGATCGCATGTCTACGTGAGGCTTTTGAATATTTTATATAAGTGTTATTTTTTAACGTGAGGGGGGCCGGACTGCATGAACACGGCCGAACCCCCCTCCATCGTTCATGTTGTTTATTCTTGCGGGCGGAAGCAAGGTGGCGTGGTGCCGTCGCACCACGTGGATAATTGTACGTTTAACTTACGCGATGCAGTCGCGCGCGCACCATGGAAGAAACAACAAGAACGCGACGCCGTCGCGCCGCGTTGAATGAATATCAAAGCACGGCGAAGGGGCGCGGTGCCGTCGCACCGCGTCGGACGACGAACACCGCGGCCGGTTCCAGGCCGCGGCGGGACGAGGAGACCGTGGCCGGTTCCGGGCCGCGGCGGAAGAGAAGACCGGCGGCCGGGCCGCCGGCGTCGGAAGCCGAAAGGGGGACCGGAATTTCTGGTCCCGTTAGAGAAAACCGGCCGGCCAGCTGGCCGGCCGGATGCCATTAAAACCGGGGGAATCAATCCCCCGGCCACCTCATAAAAACCCCCCTCTTTATGAGGGGGGCGGTTCTTTGAAGGAGGGGGGCAGCCGGCCCCCTCGGTTCCGCACCAGCAGGCCCCCCACGTGAGGGGGGGCGTTTTTTTTAAATAACGGCGCGGCTATACCGCGCCGCCTCTTGAAAAGAGGGGGATTTGTTCCCCCGCGTGCAGCCACCTCGCGGCGCCAGGCCGCCGCGGCCCGCCGCCGCCCCAGGGGGGGTCGGGCCGGGTCGGCCCGGACCCGGACCTCCCCGTTTCGAACCAGAATCGGTTTTTGGGCCATATCTTGAGCCTCGGACCTCCGAATGACGAACCGTCTGTGGAAACGCGATCCTTGGATCGAGACGGTCGTTTCGCTTTATCGCACTCAAGGTTTCGGTTTACTTTGAGTTCGGTCGGGTTGGTTCGTTCACGAAACCAACCGGGCCTTCGGAGCAGAAACGCTCATATCTTGAGCTACGAACGACCGATTGACGCGCCGTCAGTCGCGTTGTGTTCCTCTTAGTGAGACGGATCTTTTGGCATACTCCGCCCGAGGTTTGGACGCAGGTGGAGTACGGTCGGGTTGGTTTTGCCTTAAAAACCAACCGGGCCTCGGAGAAGAAAATGCCAATAACTCTCAGACCGGGCGTCCGATCGACGCGCCGTCTGTTGCATTGAGTTCCTGTTGACGATACGGAACTTTTGGATACATCAACTCTGGACCTTGTGACAGTTGATGTATCAGCCTCTCGGCTCGTGGAGCGGACCCTCTGAACGAGCTTGCTGTGTTCGGGAACCCTAGAGCTGGCTGCGACTGTTACTGCTACTACTACTGCTATGACAGCTACTGTGACTGCGACAACGACAGTACAAAGATCCTGTGTGGTTTCGACGACGACGACTACAGCACTCAGCGATCCTACGTGGAACAGTGCTACCGAACCTGTGTGAGCTGAATCTTCGTTTTATCTTGAGCGGTGGAGCGCTTGGGTGTAGCAGCGGACCCGTGGTACTTGACAGTGGTGGTGCACTTGGATGCAGCAGCAGACCTTTGGCGGTGGAGCGCTTGGTTGTAGCGGCGGACCCGCGATACTCTACGAGTGTGTGCGCTTGGTTGTAGCGACAGACCCACGACGGTGGAGACGTGCGTGCGGAGTACGGAGACCGTGTAGATGACTGAGACCTGACGACTGCTTGACCGAATCGACTTGGAGTGAGTCGACTAGCCCAGTGGACGGAGCGCCCAGTAGTTGGCAGCAGACCCACGGCAGACGGAGCGCCTGGTAGTTGGCGGCAAACCCGCGGTACTCGACAGGAGGAGTACCTCAGTAGGCTATCTGGGTGAGCGCCCGGTATTTGGCAGCAGACCCTCAGCAGACGGAGCTCCCGGTAGTTGGCAGCAGACCCGCGGTACTCGACAAGAGGAGTACTTCAGCAGTCTTAGGTTAGTGAGCAGTACCTCGGAGTCGTGACAGGACCACTCTACCCTTCAGAGTTGGGGCTCTTCAACATTTACGGTTTCGATAATGAAAATCCTGGTTTGAGCTGAGTCAATGATCTTTGTGATTCCTCATGATTGAGATGGGTCGCTTGATAACTTAGGTATATGTATGGACATATACCTAGGTAATGGTAATCCGTTGATTTCATAAACTTGTTATAACCTGTGTGGATTTACTGTTTACTGTTCTTTGTGGATTGGGTTGTTCTTGGGCTCGGTGTTGGAGCCGAACGGAAATTAGTGACATAGGTATATTTATGGGCATATACCTAAGAAGTGTCAGATGTTAATTCGTGATTGTTACTTTTCTTCGTGGTTTATCCTTTGTGGATTTGAGAGACCTTCAGGGGTCTCGGGGTCCCTACTGAGTATCTTATACTCACCCCTGCATGGGCTATGCCCGCACTTCGTTGTGTTGGTTGCAGACGACGGACAGCGCTGACTGCGGTTGAGGCTAACGGAGTAGGTCGGTACCCGGAGGAGGACCACTGAGCGGGACGTGCTCGGAGCGGACAGTTGGACCCGAGGAGTTGTGGAGCTATCTGTACCTACCCTTCAGGTAGGATCCGTGGTGGACGATCCAGGAGCTGAGCCATCTGTACCTACCCTTCAGGTAGGAATCGAGGAGGACGTCCCAGGAGTCGCTTGTACTTTCAGTTGTTTTCCCTTTCGAGTTGTACTTTACTTTACAGTTGGGCTTGTATTTTCGGCCCCTTTTCTTCAGCACAGTTGTTCTAGTTTTGTGTACTGCTTTTCTTCCGCTTGTTACTCTGAGGTGCTTGTTTACTTTATTAAGGCAATGCCTTCCCTTTTTACTGGGATTTTACGCCTTGGTGCTAGTCGCCAACCCCGGGCCTATGGAAGGCGGGCTTGGGGTAGTCACAGCACGGGCCCCGAGGGCGGGTCGTGACATCTCCTCCACTAAAAACCACCCTTCACTCCCTATTGTCTTCAATTTTATATGCCTTGAGATTCTCAATTTTCTAACCAAATGCACCTCCCTAGTCCATCCCCACATTCAGGATCCCATGGTCTTTCCAAAAGATCGAAACCCTTTCCCTTAAGGACGTTCTCAAGGAGGTTAGTTCAATAGGTATATCCTCTTCCCATTACATTTAATTTCATTTCATTTTATCTACATTTTTTATTCTATCCTCACATTCTATGTCTATATGATCATGATAAATATAGTATCATCTATATACTGTAATTATATAATATTAATGGAATATCTATCATCAATCTTCTTACTCTCCCTGTTTTATTTTATAAATGAAATCATCATTCAAGAGATTCCAATTTACAACCTCCATGGTAAAAAATGTTTCGTCCTTAATATTCATCATGATATATATTAAAGAAACTATTTTAATTGTTGAAATATATTATAAAATATTTTTGACCTTTTATATAAGGTTCTAGAACCATTATATATTCATGATAGAAAATATTGGGACAAAACTAGTTCATTGTGATCAAAAACCCCTCAAATAATGCTAAATGATTATCAATAAATATATTAACTATTGATTCATCACCATACCATATGAAAAATGATATTTATAACCATATAAAATTATTGATTGTCATTAATTACATTTAATTAATATTCAAGAAAATTATATCCATTTTACACAAACTTCATAACGTGTATACAAGTTAACCGATCACGAAACCTAAGGAAATGAATGATCCTACGTGATAAAATTGTATCATATAACTAATCAAAAAGGCCATAAATGAACGTAATGAAATTATACTAAATAAAATAAATTTATATTAGGGTTATAAATAACTAATTATTTGATTTAATTTTATTAATGAATACATTGTGATCAAAGGAAGAACGCATTCAGACATAAGGTAAGGGGTTTCTCATCTCACTTTTGTTTCCCTAAGATTTACATTGCTCGCCAATTATTTCCTTTATGTAGTGTATATATGCCAAAATTTGATATATAATATCATGATTATATTTATATTCATGGTATTCAATGATTCATTTATTGATTATTAATTTTTGGTCATGTCATTCGTTTGATTAAAATGTTGTAATGGAATTCACCTCAATTTCTATTTCTTTGAGACTTACTTGGTATTACGTATCTAATCATTTTTATGTGGTTTATCTACAACCCCTTTGGGATAATTGTTAGTTTTTAATTATAACTCTTTTAAATATCAATTTTCATTTTTCATGATATGATTATTGTCTTAGTCGTATACCCTTTTACGTACATTGTTTATTTTGAATGTTGTTTTAGCTGTGGAAATATGGATGAATCTGTATCCTATACTCTATAAGAATATTGATAAGGCATATTGTTCTCAAATTAGACCTTTTTATAATATTTCTTGGGATGTTCAGTTATGGGTGGGGTCCCTCTAGCCCCTTGATGCATTGATGGGTCTCATGAAACAAAATAGTTGGTGACAAAACCCTCGAGTTTGTTTCCACAACATAATCAAATTGGTTTCTTCCAACATACATAAATGGTTTTGACGGTACGATGGTTTATGTTCTAGATGCACGATTTCCAAATAATAGTAATTATCTTTATTCAGTGTTTGTTTATTAATTTCAATGACTTTTTCACTATGAAAAAATCAATGGATGCAAATTCATTCTTTGTTTATTGATGGCGAGTGTTATCAATTATTCATGATACCATATTATTTATGTCTAATTGATTATGATTCACTTATTATTGATTCATTATTCCACCATATGTAACCCTTACTCATCATTTTTCCACTCCCTGTCATTTTTTTCCTTCCCCATTTTATGAATAAGATATCCTTTATTGTGTTTTCATGGATGAATATTATTAACTTTTGTTATGTATTTTATTTTGTTTTCTTTTCCCTAGGTAATATATGTTCCAAGTATATATCTAGTTTCTTTATGGATACAAAACTGATCAGCCCTTCCAGATTTTTTTTCCTTGTAACCATTACCATGTAATAAAATAATGCATTGTCTCTTTGTTTCTGGGGTCGGGGAATAATAGTCGGTATTAGAGGAATTTTAGTATAAACCATGGGAACATGATTTAGAAAACCTAGATAATGGAGCACAATCATAAGATAGATAGTGATGATAAGTATAGAAAAACATCCTAGAATTTTTTTAAGGAATATATTATCTGGTTATTTCTAGAAATATGTCAATGTTTTGACACTATATGTGTACGTGGTTGTGAATCTAATTTACCTAAGAGTTAAAACTCCAACAAGGTGTCATGTGATTGACTCAAGGTAACTTGGTATAGGAAAACAGGTCTTACTGGGCACCTAGTTTGACACTACTAGGGGATATGCATAGCATAATTCCAATTTTAATAAAAACCCATAATTAAGGATTTAAAAGTAAATAGGAATAATTTTTAAGATTATGAGATTAGTTGTGCATAAATTTTCACATTACGTTAAGTGTTTTTCTAGTTCAGAATTATGCATTATGTTTTATAACCAAATTTATTGTACGTCATTGTTTAGTGATGGTCCCTAATGGAATAAAGGGAATAACTAATTGTGGATAATGTAGGTATTTCCTCACTAAGCAAGTCAATACAGTTATTATTGGATTTGATAATATCATTATCATATTAGGCCAACGTACTCAGTCATTGTAGAATAACTATGATACACCTTTGTTGGATCATTTCATGTGATAAAAGCCCCCATATTTTATTGAGAATACTAATCCAGTGGCATCCGAGCAGTGGATGAAGTCTCATGAAAATATATTGCTAGAATTAAGATGAAATGAATATGAAAAGGTAGTGCTGGCAGTGAATTGTCTCAACTTTGATGCTGATCAATAGTTGTCCTTGATCCAGAATACCATGGATGAATATGAAATGAAATATATGGAATGGAGAACTCTTAAAGAACTATTCATTGAAAAATATTTCCCTTGTGAGAAATGTAATGAAATAAAGAGAAAATGTTTTATCTTGAAATAAAGGGAATAAGAGAGTGTTGTGGAGTATAAGGATGCTTTCACAAAACTAGCCAAGTATACTATAGATTACAAACATGATTCTGAAAACATGATTTATCATTTCTTTGAAGGTCTTAATCCAAGTCTTCGAAGGGCACTGGCTTATCAATAATTTTCATCACATGATAAAATATTTTTATGTTCCATAAAAATGGAGAATGAATTTTCTAGATCGAATTTGATCAATGGAAATCAAGAGTAGAAGAGGTCTTATGATAATTATGGAAAAGGTGAATCTCCAAATAAGAACAAGGGAATAAGGAATTTACCATTATGTGAGAACTGTGGACGTCACCATCATAAAAAATTCTTAAAAGGAATGGGAATTTGTTTTAAGTGTGGAGAAAATGCTTACCGATCTAGTGAATGTAAGGGGAAGATAAAAATCAATGATGTTCAATTATATAATTGTAGGGATATGGGACACTATGAAAATGATTGTTCTAAACATCAAGTAATTTTACCTCAGAAAAGGAAACATGAGCTAGGGTAGGCTTATGAAATCAGAACTATGGAGGTTAGTGTTCCTAATATTGTGGTGGTTGGAACTTTAATCTTTTAATTGAATTTATCAAATTATTTATTTGATTCTAGATCACTACATCCTTTGATATCTTCCATGTTTACTAAGAAAATTAGTCATTTCCAACTTGATTCAACAATGGAGTAGTCAATAAAAACTCTTTAGCGAATTATCATTGCAATAAAAAATGTGTCAACCAATACCATTTGTGACACATAGACATACATTAGTTTCTTACCATACCATTATACATATTATTTACATTGATATAATTCTCCAATCAATTGGATTTCAAAATATGGTGTGAAAATCTATTATAAGAATAACAAGGTTACTATTATTCTAGATGATGTATAATCCCTTATCATTAGAGAAAAAAATACAATCTAGATCTTATCTAGATACACATTTAGTAAATCTTCTAAATGCAATTCTTGCGGAGGAATAGAAACCATCATCTATGGATATTCAAAAAGAATATGAACATATTTTGTAAGAATACATTGATGTTATTCTAGAGGATTTAAATGGATATCCTCTAGATTGGGATATTGAGTTCTCTATTGATTTAATTTATGGTGAAGGACCTATATCAAAGACTCCCTATATAATGGCCATTGAAATATTAGTAGAGCTAAAGAAACAAATATTGGAATTGAGTGACAAGGAATTCATTCACCCTAGTTTTTCTCTATGGGGATCCCATATTCAATTGTCAAAAATAAAAATGGACCCATGATGTTGTGCATTAATTATAAGAAAATAAATGATATTATAATAAATAAAAAGTATCATATGCCTGGAATTTATGATCTATTTGATCAACTACATAGAGATAAATATTTTTCAATGATTTGCCATTGGTTTGGATATCATCATTTGTTTGTGGGAAAAGAAATATTCAAAATAAAACATTTCCAAATAGGTATGGGCATTACAAGTTTATAGTAATATAATTTGGACTGACTAATTCACCCTCTATTTTCATGGAACTAATAAATAATGGTTTCAAGGAATATCTTGATGATTTTGTTTTATTACCTATTAACGAAATCTAGATATATTCCAAAATCTTTGAGGACCATGAGAATAACTTATAGTTTGTTCTGGAGGCTCTTAGAAGAAAATTGTTAAGGGGGTGTTTAGTAAATTTGAAATATGGCATCAAACTGTTTCATTTCATAGCCATATTAACTCTAAGTATGGAATCATAGTTGATCATACGAAGATAATGGAAATACCATAATGTTCTACACCAAAACACATTACTGAGGTACATAGATTTATTGGCTTATCATGTTAGTATCTGCGCTTCATTCATAATTTTCCATAGTTGGATAACCCACTAACCATGATCATGCATAAAGGGGATAGGTTTGTATGGATAAAAGAATGTACAAAATGTTTTGAATAATTGAATATAAAATTTTTCAATGCTCCAATTTTTAATCTTCCATATTTAAATGATAGGTATGTGATATATAATGATGCATTAAAGAATGTACTGGGTTGTGTCCTTATGAAAAATGATAAATGTATTTCTTAAGCATTAAGGCAGTTGAATACTCATGAAAAATATTATCCAACTCAAGATCTTGAGTTAAAATCCATGATCTTTTCTTTGAAAATATGGAGACACTATCTCTAGGGTGAAATATTTGAGATATATACAGATCACAAGAGTTTGAAATACATTTTTACACACAATGAACTCAACATGAGGAAATGGAGATGGCTCGAGTAACTCAAAGATTATAATTGTTAAATACAATGCCACCCAAGAAACTCAAATAATGTAGCAAATTCATTAAGAAAGAAATATCATAGACTTATGACCCAAATGAGGATTGAGAGAGATCCTATATTCATAGATCTAATAAAGGTGGATATAGAAATTGTTAACTAAGAGGATACATCATTCCTTTTCCAAAATATTGTGAAACCATCATTACTATATATGATAAAAATCACTAAATTTTATCATGAGAATATAAAAAGAGAATTAATTTCTTTAGGACTGGAAGATAGGAAGACTTCTTGTTGGAGGATGGTGTTTTGATATTTGGAAAGAGGTTATGCATTCCATCAGTACTTGGTCTAACAAGGGAACTATTAGATGATTCTTATAGCTCAAATTTCATGTACACCCTAGAGGCACCAAGATGTATAGGGATATAAAAGAATATTTTTTGTTGTATAACCTGAAGTGATAAATTCTTGACTAAGTGTTAAGGTGTTTAGTTTTCTAACAACTGAAGTCCAAGAGATGACATCCTATTGGAATAATGTGTCCTCTATGAATTCTTATATGGAAGTGGGATGAAATTATGATGGACTTTGTCATAGGACTACCAATAAAACCTATAAAGAATGGTGAAATATAGTTAATTGTTGATAGACTTACAAAATCATTATATTTTCATGCTATAAGAGATAATTTACCACTTTAGGGCCTAGAAAGTGTCTATATTAATGATTTTTTAAGACGTCATAGTGAACCTCTATCGACTGTGTCCGATTAAGATCCCTAATTTACATAATAATTATTGAAAATTATTCAGAAGGATTTGGATACCAAACTTCATATGAGTACATCTTATCACCCCAAAAACAATAGATAGTATGCAAGGATAATTAAATCACTATAAGACATGTTAAAATCATGCTCACTCGATATTCAAGGTATGTGGGATCAATACTTACCTTTGGTAGAATTTCCATACAATAATAGTTTCCATTATAGTATTCAAATGGGGCCATATAAAGCCTTATCTGGAAAGAGATTTCGAACTCCAACTTGTTGGGATGAATTTGGTGAGAGGAAACTTATAGGCCCAAAACATAATGAATGGACAAGAGCAAAGGTAAATACAATCGAGGCCCATATTAAAGTATCCCAAAGTAAGAAAAAGAGTTATGATGAAAACTATAGAAAGGATTTTGAATTTCAAGTGGGTGATCATGTCTTTCTAAAAGTATCTCCATGGAAGGGTGTCTTATGGTGTGATAAGAAAGGGAACCTGATCCCCAGATACACAGGAACATTTAAAATTATAGAAATAAATGGAGTAGTATATTACCATTTAGAGATTACCCCAAGTCGATCTATATTTCATGATGTATCACATGTTACATTGATCTGGATGTAAATTCCATAACCAATGTATGAACTCACCTATGAGTAATATTACACGAACCTAACTTGTATTACAGTGAAGTGCATGTTGATATTCCTAACAATAGAGACCAATTATTGAGAAATTAGACAACTCGACTGGTTAAGGTTCTTTGAAGAAACCATAAAATATAGGAAAAAATGTGGGAACCTAAGGATGTAAAAAAGAGGAACCACCCATATCTTTTTCGAGGGATATATACATGAAAAAATTTGAGGATGAAATTTCTGAAGGTGGGAATAAAATAACACCTCATGATTCTATAGTATGTCTCTTCTTATATAATTACAATTAATTAGAAGGATTATTATGCATGAAACACTAAGTCTTGAAGAAAAATATCTTTTTTATATGAGATAGTTATAAATTACCCTTTCAAATTAATTTTTCCACTTCTATGATTTGAATTTTGAAAAATTGATATACACGGTTGTGTTCAGTAATATATTTAGAGTCTGGTAGGATCAACATAATCGTTGGTAAATCGTAACTTACCCTTATGAATATTAATGTTACCCTTGTGAATAGAAATGGACCTTTATGAATAGTAATATGTACATTATGGATATTAACATCACCCATGAAAGTATAAAAAAAATTTAGACACCTTATAATATAATGTGATTATTTTTAAAATTAATAATTAAGTGTTTGTATTTTTGTATGCAATAAATATTTACATAAAATTTTAAAAATAAAAAATTTTAAAAAAAAATTCCATTTTCGTAACATACATTCATAATACATATTTTATTATCCAATTATTTTTTGATAATTTTATGAGACCTCGATTAATTTTTGAATGTATTATAAAATCAATTTTTAAATTCACAATAGGTATTTTTCAAGTGAATAATTATATTATTTTAAAATTAAATTTCTCATATTTGGAAAATTATTTTAATAAAAAGGATTTTATTTTTTAATTATACATGAATTAAAATTTTTAGGGTGAATACTTTGTTTTTTTTGAAATACTTAAATTTTCGATGAATAGTGAAAATCAATAATATACGAAATATGATAAATAAATGAATTTATGCATTATGCTTTAATAATGGATGATGTAAATAGACATTGTTTCGAAAAAAAATCACTTATTACAATTTTTGGTCAAAATACTCAAGATTATTTCTTTTCATGAAAAAAATAATAAAATAATGAATAAAATATTGAGAAATCAATCCTCTCCTCCACTATAAAAATCACCCCCCACATAATATTCTCTTCAATCCTCTATGAATTGAATAATAAAAAAGTTCTACCAAAATACTCTTCCCTAGACCCTCCCTACTTCTAGAAGAACTAGGTATTTCCAAACCAAAAAAACCATTTTCATTAAGGATTTTATTTCAAGAGGTAAATCCTCATCCTTTTTCATTTAATTACATTTAAATTTATCTTATTTTCTTATTCTGTTAACTCCTTCTATATCCAAATGATCATGATATCTCTATTATCATCTATATAATAGAATTATACTATATTAATGGAAGATACAAAAATAATCTCTTTACTCTCCCTCTTTTATTTTACAAATAAAATCTCCATATGGGTGGGGCCAATTTACAACTTCATGGATGACGAAGTCTCTTTTTCAAATTCTCCTTAAAATATATTCATGAAAAAATTTCATTAGTTTAACTATATTATAAAATATGTGTTACCTCTTATATAATTTTTTGGAATCATTGTGTATAAATTATATTAAATAATGGGACAAAACTAGTTCATTGTGATCAAAAACATCTAAAATTAGGCTAGAAGATTATCACTAAACATCTTATCTAATTGTGTATCCTCATACCATATAACAAAATTTTATTTAGAAATATTTACAATTTTATATAATAATTAATTTTATATAATTCCGAATCTGTATAATTATATTCATTTTAAAAAAAACATAATTACATGTAAATAAGTGAAAAGATCATGAAATCCAAGGAAATGAATGATGTTGAGCGATAAAATTATGTTGTAAAACTAATCAAAAAGGCCATAAATTAACTTAATGAAATCATAATAAATAAAAAAACAAGTAGATAAGGTTTATAAATAACTAATAAATGTATTTAATTTTATTATCAAGTACATTGTGATCAAAGGAAGAACACATTCAGACATAAAGTAAGGGGTTTCTCATCTCACTTTTATTTCCCTAAGATTTACATTGTTCGCCACTTATTTCTTGTATGTGGTGTATGTATGCAGAAATTTGATATATAATATCTTTATTATATTTATATTCATGGTATTCAATGATTCATTTGAGGTTATTTTTCATGTGATTCGATTGATTAAAATATGTTAAGGGACATCATCTTAGTTTCCATTTCATTAAGACATACTTGGTATTGTGCTCCTAATAATTTTTATGTGGTGTATCTAAAACCCCATTGAGATAATTTTTCATTTTAAATTATATTTCATTAAATTATCCATATTCTTTTGTTAGTTATATGATTATTTTCTTAGTAGTATACTCTTTTACATATGGTGTAAATTTTGAATGTTGTTTTAACTGTGGAAATACTGATGAATCTGTGTCCTATACTCTATATGGGAATTGATAAGGAAAATTTTTATATAATTAAAACTATTTATAAGAAATTTATGGAAATTAAGTGATGTTTTAGGACCTCTATAGACCCTTTATTCCTCTACATGTCTCAAAAGTAAAAACAGTTGTCCATAAACCCTCCAAATTTGATTCCAAATCACAATCAGATGGGTTTCTACCCACAAACATAAACAATTTAGATGATATGATGGTTCATGTTCCGGATTCATTGATTCAAAATAATAAAAAATCTCTTCATTTAGTAGTATATAATTAATTTCCATGACGTTTTCACCATAACAAAATCTATTGATTCGCTTTCATTCTCAGTTTATTGATGGCATGTGTTTTCAATTATTCACCATGCCATATTATTTATGTCTTATTGATTATGATTCACATATTATTGATTCATACATCCATTATATGTATCCCATACTACACATTTGATCCAATCCTATCATTTATTTTTCCTTCCCCATGTTATGAAGAAGATATCGTTTTTTTGAGTTTTCATGGGTGCAATTTATTAGGATTTGTTATGTAATGTATTTTTTTTTCATATGTAAAATTGGTTTCATATATATATATATATATATATATATTTTTAAATACTAATAAATTGATCAGTCCTTTGATATTTTATTCCTTTTAATCGTTCCAATCTAATAAAATAATACATTGGCTCCAGGTTTCTGGGGTTGGGGCGTTACAATTTTGGTTCATCCCAAGACAATGGGTTTAGGTCAAGATGCAACATAAAGCCCCATTTAGATTTAGTACAATTATAGAGGTCCTATTTCACTAAATTATTTTAATAATAATAGGAGAAATTATTTTTCTTTGAGAACATAAATCAATGACCATTATTACCAAAAAAACATGACATCATTTTACACCACTGAATACACATACCAAGGTAACCATAACATTTTTATTTGGGTGAATCTATTTCAGGAATATCCTTCAAAAGAAAGAATTTTGAAACCATTACAAGGGTTTTCTAAGCTATATAATGACTTTGTTAAAAAAAAATATTATCCACATACAAACCCTGAATCTATTTAACTAAAAACATGATGACCTTTTTTATATAATTCTATTCTATTCATAAACAGTCTCTGTTCTTATTTTTTTACACCATCATATAGTTTTAGATTTTATGATAGTTTTCTTAAAATTAAATCATTATTATGAAAATATTCCTGAACAAATATTGGTTTTAATAAAAAAATTCATGGTTCTAGAGATTTTTTTACCTTATTATTTTTTTATACAAACATCAATTGAAATAGAATATGTGACATTGTTGTAGATTTTGGGAGGGTAATCTTTGAATATAAATGTAGTGGAAATTGACCAATAAAACTATTATTTCAAATGATCTATCCATTAAATTAAATTTCATAAATATAAAATAATAATATACCTTTTATATTATGAAACCAATATATTTAATCCATTTTACAAATGTGTGATGTATATCCCTAAGAGGTAATATTATCCCTCCTTTGAGGTTAATCTATGTTCTACATAAATTTTCCATTATTTGGGAAGGATTTCCTTTAATCTATGGATTGTTAAAAAACATAGTCAAAGGATTGATGAAAAAATATAGCTTCATCTTTATGTTTTCACACATTTTCAAATATTCCCATTTTTTCATACAATTCATAAACTATTCACCTGTTTTTATAGACTCCTAATAAAATCCTTAGTACATAATCATTTCACAAATTTAGGAAAATGAATGAACCATTTAATAACTTCATAACTCCTTATAACATTAACTCATTATTATTCTTAATCATTTAACATTTTACCAATTAATATGGATTTTTTAATCTCATTAAATATCAACACATAATGTTTCAAAAAATTAAGATAGCTTATCGTAGGGGAAGTAATCATTCGATATTCATTATCATATAATCCATGAATTATAATAAACAGAATCACAATGCGGTGATCTTCAACACAACATGGTTTACACGATCATAAAACAAAACATGGTTGATACCTCCATACCATGGTTTAGATTTAGTTAATATTTATATCATCTATAAAATAAAATAACATTTTCATCATATAATTTGACTTAATACCAGCTTTATAAATAATATAGAAAAAAATTACAATTAGTTTATGTGTATTTACCCTAATAATAAGATACAATATCTGAATTATATATATTAAAACATCATATTTCTTTTATAAAACCCATAAAAATATTTTGATTATACAAAATAGTACATTTTTATTATAAAACATAACATTTAGTATCTTATTATTTTCACAAAACATATATATTTAATTTCAAAATACCAATTAATTTAATTGAGGAAAGACATCACATTAAAAAATAAAATTTCTTAAATAAGATACAAATGTACTTTTTAATAAAAAATGTAAAAAATATTCATAAAAATTTATAATATGTGATCTATTTTATATAAAGTTTCAATATGTGTTACCAAAAAATATTTATTTTCCAACAAACCACTTATATAATTTTTATAAAATAATTTTTTACATTTTAAAATAAATAATCTTTATAGTTACCAATTTATTATAAGTTATTCTTATATATAAACATCTAAAATTTCATTACTATGAACAATAACTATTTTACACTGATATGAATGTCGTTATAGTTTCCATACCTACATAAAGGGGCATGTATGACCTTATTTGAAGGGTGAAGGTAGATCCTACGGAAATTGGAATGCTATTCAATATATGATCAATGAGTAATAATAAATGACCTTGTTTAATGATATATATTTCATATATCAAATCAAATAGGATATGACGTAGATATTTTATTTAAAGGAGGATGTTATTTTTTCCTTCCTCAAGGTTCACCTTTCCATCCTTATAAATCACCCATACCCATTTCATCCACATCAATTACGTGATTCATCATAATACCCCACACATCATTTTCTCTTTGGGATCCTCCCATTATATTAACCTCCTCATAATCCCTATTTGATAATTAATTGTTGTATTTATATAGAATTTTTTCCCGAATTCTCATAAGGTTCCGTACCTTTTAAAAAAACTAACTATATTTTTAAAAATTAATAATTATATAGATATTTTGGGGAAGTAAGAATAACTAAAATTATAATTAATGAAGGTATAAGAATTTAATAAATTTATATTAATAAAATATTTAAAGATATGTAAATGTAATAAGTAATATTATGTAGGGAAATATAGTTTAAAATGTGAAGTCCACCTTAAATAAAAGTGTGATTTTCCCAGAATTGGAATGTTAAAATTCGCGGAAGACAAATAATATTTTAGATATTTTTTAGTTATTCTTTTCAGTATTCATTTTCTTTTTATTTTAAAATTAACATAGTTTGTTTGTAATATCATTACATATTGATGTTCTTATTATGAAATATATGACACATTTATCATTTTATTGAAAATATTCTTCATTAAAATATTTTAGTAAACTTCACTATTATAAGTATATTAATCGATTAGTTTGAGGTTATAAATATTGTTAAGTATTATATATTTGATATAAAAAATATAAAAGAAATTATTTATGAAAAAAAATAATTGGATTATAATATGTATTTACAATGAATAAAATAAAGGTTTAATAAATGTAAAAAACTTTTTTAATTATTTTTTTATTCAAAATTTATATATATAGAACATATGGTATTGAGAGAAACATTATATATATAAAAATATGGGAATAATGAAATAATTTATATAAAAAATTATTCTATTTTAATGGATAGTATTTTTTTATCGAATAACTCGAAATGATATTTTATTTTCTATAAAATGATATAATATTTTCTTTTCAAAAATGTGTCATATTTAGTGAAATGATATATGTAATATAACATACCATTGAAACCATAAACTGAAAATTGATTAGTATCTAATCAAAGGGTATGTATTTTACTTTATTTTATATTCGCAATTCCAAATAAAAATCAAGAACAACATTTATCTTAGAATTTTTTTTAACTAATGTAGTGGATGTAAAAATTATATAACCAGAAAAAATTTAAGATATTTTTAATTTGTTTGTAATCATTTTAAGGTAAATTTATATAAAAACATACATAAATAATAGGGTATGTAATATAAAGGTAACTAATATAGTAAAGAACATATTTATATACCATAGTATAAACTAATTATGAGGATATATGGGTGAGGTCGACTATTTGAGAATTTTCATTAGAACAAACCCCTTATAAAGAAATAAAAAAATTTGGATAATTAATTATTTATTCTAATTATGTCATAAATAATTTAAAGGAATTATATTATAATTAAATATCACTTCATATAATATTGAAAATATGTAATGTCTTAGTATATTGATTTGTCGAGGAGTGTTCTTAAAATCTATAAATTTATGGTTATTATTTTTTATGAAGAGAACCATGAATATATTTTAATCTAATGAAGGGTGGTTATATCAAGTTTTTTATTCAAAAAAAACACTATGATTCAAAATATTTAGGATTTAATGTTATTCAACTCTCATGGGAACCCAAAATCATCTTTATTAAACATGTTATAGAGAAACTTCCTCTAATTCTTCTACACTATATAAAAATATATTAAATATGGAAATGTTATTTCTTACCTGAATTAAAATATCTCTAATCTCAGAGGATGTTTTTATATGAATTTTATTAAGGTTTCATTTCACTGGAAAATAAATTGGTCATGTTACTAATTATCATGACCCGTCCCCATAGGCATGTGCCATGACTACCCCAAGCCCGCCTCTGATAGAATAGGGGCAGGAGACTAGCGCCAAGTAGGAATATCCAAAAAATGGGAGGATTTAGCCTACGAACCTGTACTCATGCACACAACACCATGGAAAATATGGTGGGAAATAAAAATCCAAGGATTTTTTTCATGCATTCCACTAAGTAAAACACAACCAAAGTGCAAAATAATGTACATTACATGGTGGGAAATCGGGAAAGTATAAAAGACCACCAAAATAAAGTCATAACACAAGTAAAAACCCATGTCCATAAGGCTCGTCCACCTAAAACCCTACCTCAAATGGTAAGTGAAGGGTATCTACCAGAATCCATAAAAGTATGCCTCGTCTGTCTTATCTCCCTGAGAACCAACTAGTCCGGACACTCCCTGGACTCTGTCAAAGCATCGATCATCTTCAAATGACACGGCACATGCAGGAAAAGATCGTGAAGGGGTGAGTAAATCAATACTTAGTAGAACACCCTGAAGCCACAAAGGTAAAGCACAAGTAAAAAACCACAAAGAAATGGAAAGTTAGCTCCATACTGGTATATGCTGATATATATACCAATAAAATCAAGATATACTCATTGTAGACACTAAGAATCATAATGTTCCGACCTCATAGATAGCAATAAAATTTTCATAATATGTTCTAAAGGAAACACATAAAACTAGAAAAAACACGCTTTATAATCTCATACATCCAATATGGCACTCGTATGAGAGGTGGAATCCCTTGGGAACTACTCTTCCAATCCAAATTGTATGTTTGAGATAAGGTGCTCCATTGGGAACATCCTATTAGGTCCAGCTCCAGTGCCTAGCACTGGGGTTTCAGTCATCACTGTCTTGCTCCCAACGTAAGACTATGGAAACCCAAGTGGAGAGGCCCTCCCTAACCATTATACATGGATGAGGTAACACTACTTCTAACCATCTCAAGACCCCTTCGTCACTCCAATAAAGATTTTCACACACATTAGTCTTTAATAGAAGCACTAGATCTTATCTAGGTAACATTTTCATCATGTAGATGGGCTCGCTCCTCGAAACTATGTCTAACAGCTGGGGGACTAGTAGCTCTAATGGAGGGCCCAAACATAGCTGATACTCAGTACGGGGAAGTGAAACTCTATAAATGATGACATACACCTAGATCCCACTGGGGAGTACAACTCATTAAGTACCTCCACTTTGCTATCATAGGGGTGTATGACTTTGTAAGTTGTGGACCCACACCCTACCTTGTAAGGTATTACTACTCAGTGACTAGAGGACAAGTGCCCTAGTACGATAGGGGAGTACCAACCCTATCAATTTATGTGTGGAGGACCCACACCCCAGAACAATTGGGGAGTACTGAATCCAATCATAGAAGATGCACACCCTACCTGGTAGGTGATTTCTGACTCTATATATGTTATATATGGATGACCCACTCCCTAGTCCTATAGGGGAGTACCGACTCCACTACTATAGGACTCGATCAATGGTGTCATAAGAGAGTACCTATTCTTCCTTCACAAACATCTCTCGAAACCCACACCCTAGTCCCTCAAGTGAGTAACACCCCTGGAGGAAGCTACCAAAAGTAAATGAACACGCTCCCAGAATGTGGGTAGTCTAACAAATATGAAATACACTGATTCCCGCTCAAGTGTGCTTGTACCAAGATGACCTCAACCTCCAACCATTACTTCATTTTTCAAAAGGAAAAAAACCCACTCATAATATCTAAAAAGGATTGTCCCGTCGCAAGGTTACCAATTCCATAGACAGCTCATCAAACGGATGCTCCATTTGAATGTTATGGAAATTTTAGCAAAAATGGGTAGGTTTGGTCTTTGTCTAGTCTAACTCAATCAGACCAACCTGACTTGACCTGGCCTGAGCCACACTTACCCCACCCAAGTTTGACGGTTCTGACACGATCTTCTAGGCCCTTTCCACCTCGGTTGGGCTAAGTGGATCAACCTATAGGGCATCCCCACAGCCCTGTTCACCTAGTCTGGCCCTCTTCGTGTGGGCCATTCTCCTCTAGCACACGGCTCCACCACATTTCACAACACCTGACACAAGGGGGTGTTCTGCCCCCGCCTCATCTAGTAAGTCTTCTCATGTGGACTGATTTTCTAAGACGTATCTGGTAGCTAGTCAGCTGCTTCCTTCGCATGCACGTGGCATGGAGACGTATGTCCAGCTCACCCCAATGTAGCTGAAGATGCAACCCCCTCCTACAAAGGTATATTCATAGTTGTGGAATCCTCCTCCACTACACCAGTGTGCTGGTGGAATTTAATGTTGGCCAACAGACATGCTTTGGTGGTCCATTACTCAGTCTGGAAGAATTCATGTGACCCCCATTTCACATTCTTTATCTCTTTGGTTTTTAATTTTTTTGACCCATTTGGCTGGAAAATACTCATTTTCCATAATCTCAGATGCTGATTAGATCAGTTAGTCACCGTTATTGTTGCACCATCTCTAGGCCATTAGGAGACTAGATAATTAATTTGGGATCATTTCACTGTGAAATAGAGGTGAAATTGTTGATATGCATTCTTTATTAAAAATCAAGGATGGGAAAAAATTGAAATACAAAAACCCTACCTATATTTGGTTCAATTGTTGGCGACGTTATTTTTGTCACCCCCATTCTCCGATCCTCAATATTTTATTTGTTGGATCCATTGCCCTTCTGAACCAACCTCTGATCTCAATTCTCCCAATACATTGGCATTCATCATCGATAGGTCCTCTCAACTTTGTCTTGGAGAATTTCTAGGTCTATGGAAATAAAACTCGAATTTTTACAATGTTCTTATTAAAAGAATGATTCACACTATGTCAAAAAAATATTTCTATTTAAATTATTTTATTAACATTTATATAAAAAAGATAACATTTTTATCTGGCCCTTGCTAGATGATTTTAGGCCCAACCTTAGATAAAGTCGTCATTATAGATGAAACATTGCCCTCAGATTTTTGATCTGGGCACCCAAGTTCAAATTTCACCACCTGAGTGCGTTTAATTAAAAACTAGACTTTATGCAAGGATTCATTTTGAGAAAATAGGGCCTCATAATTCCAAGTCGTCTTAGCATCTGGTATCATAATTTTCAATATAATTTCTTAAAAATATACTTGAAAAACTCTGAGTCATTACAACATCACCACCTTAGATATTTTATCACCAAAAAGAAAAATACCACACTCAAAGGAGTAAAATTGAGCTCCCTAATGGAATCCCATGCAAGAGAGCTTGCCAAGGGTCTATGTTCAACTTAAAATCACGCACACAGAGGAACAACTAAGGTCAACTAACCTCAAGTATATCTTTATCTTGGCCAAAACTATGCCACAACAGGCACATGTCTCTTTAGATACAACAATGTGGGAAAGCACCAAACACCATTCTCCATCTACTATCACGGGGTCTAGCGGCTCACCTCCATACTAACCTGACATAGATATTGATAGACCCCCACAGCTCACATCCACCCTTGGATGAACTGTACAATATCCCCTATGGGTGTGATGTGTTCAAGGCTAATGGTTTACATGCGTGGATATTTATGAACAAAATAGGGTTTCCCAAGAGCGAACAATGGGTCTTATCGAGCCCTCTGTCTACGACCTCCAGATTCCATATAGATTACTAAAATGGAAACCCTATCACACCCACTAGTTTCATCCTAGATTATTATGGGTGGTATGGAAGCCTTCCATAATATAGAAACCACATGGTTTATAACTCTGCCACCATGTAACGATCCCATGTGAAAGTCGTTGAGTAGAAGAACTCCATAGGTAGGTCCATTATCTGCTCTGACGCATCACCACAAAACCTCACCCAGAACACGCAAGTCCAAGGGAACCTCCTAGAATACCTCAACTTCAAGTCCCAGGAACTTCTTTTTCCCCAAGATCATCGCAAGATTTCACCTTGTGATGGCTAGTTTTCCCTTTCATATACAAGGAAAACCTTGTCCCATCACTACATAATCACCACACCCTTTGCCTAAAACAGTCAATATAGGTATGAACGATAGTAGTCCTTACCAAGAATGATATCATAAGGCCTCGACACTACAAATAAGATATCCTAACCAAAACTCTATCATCTATGATTTGGGTAACACGATCAGTGGTGGTCTGTGATCATCTTGTATCCTCTAGTAGGAGTCTCTATGTGTGAGGCTCAAGTCCATGGTTTGATCAGAACCTCTAAGTCTAAAATGATACTTACGGCAAAAAAGGAGGACAACTAGCTCATGTGTCCATTAATACAGTAGAAAAAATGTAAAATACACAATTCATACGTTGAATCTATCCTGGAGTCTTTGTGTCCTAAGACATAACCGCATGCAGCTATCCTCACCCACGTCCTCGAGCTCCCTGAGCCTAGAATGGACCACATGCTTCTCTTACAACTACTCTTCCTTGCCCACCAACTTTTGAAACTACTTTATCTAAGAGTTTACTCTGCCGAGGTAGCTCATTATCTAGCTCCCTCTTAGTGACAAGATTGGTTGGAAAATCTCTAGTGAGATTCCCTCGACAATTGCAAGCATAACATTGCCTCTCCTACAACGGACCTATTCCTCAAAGCTGGTCATGTTCTACTGTCCCACGCGTCTGATTTTAGGCTAGGAATGCCTCTAATGTCGTGATCCCATCATCTATCCTCTTTTATCTCATACAGACACCTCTATATCATGATCACTGTTGTGAATAACATCTATCTTCTACTCATCTAGAAAACTCTAGACCACGAAGTCTCGCTCAATCACCCCATCAGTGGTGGGAATATTCAGTGGAACCACCAATTACCCGATCACTCAATGTAATCCCTACTTTAAGGTTGGTTCTTTGAAAAATGGGTCTTACATCATGTCTAGGGAGTACCGTGACAAGTTGGTGAACCTCACCGAAAACTCCTCCATTATCATGATGCCATGTCAAAGATGTAGAAGCACTAGACACATACTGACCATTGTGTGGATAGATAAAACTCTACCCAAAAGAGTAATTCAAAATCCTCCAAAGTGAGTTTCACCTCATCATGTGGCCATATAACCAATATCCACTAGCATCCCACTGAGCCTTGAAGAAGGCTCATAGCTAGGATCACCATCATATCAGGAGTTGTCCCCACTAAGAGGAAAACACTAGGGACAACTTCGAGCTAGTCGTCTTATTTCTGGGAGTATAGATCACCCTAGTATCTCAAATGTTTCTTCCTCTAGAACTCATGTAGTGCACTCAACCTTCACATTTCCTAAGCCCAAACTACCCGTAAAACATGCTGCTCTACGGGTGGTGGCGGCACCGGTAGACCACCCGGAGGCAATGCCTCAAAGTCAGTTCCCAACACCAAATCCGAATCATGGGGAAAATATTCATCATGGTAATGTTGTAGAATCTTATATGACTATCATAGTGGGGGAATCCCAAAATGGATCATGATGAACCACAATTAATACAGTATATCTGGAGAGCATACCCATGATGGACATGGAAAACACAAACCATTACTATATGATGCATGTACCATTTATCTCCCAATGACAAGTGTCCAAATGCATTGAGATAAAAAGAAGGTTATCAGAGTCCCAGTGAATAGATACGATGGCCGCAACACCTACACTAGAACCTCTATCCTACGATCCTATCTCTAAACATCTTAACATTGTTTCTATGTAACCCAAACCAAGATCACGACACTGTAGTCCTAAAGTAGAACTAACGTACCTTTGATACCACTCTATCTCATACCATCCCCCAGGGCTCAATTTTTGACTACCCCAAGCCCGCCTTCAATAGGCTAGGGGTGGGTGACTAGAATCGATTAGGTATATCCCTCAAATGGGAGGCATTAACCTCAGTACCTTTAAACTTGCTCACAACTCCATGAAAAAGATGCTGGGAAATAAAAATCTAAGTAATCTATGCATACAGACCACTATGTAAAACACAACTAGAGTGAAATAAAAATAAAATTATACTGTGTAAAACTGAGCTAGTATACAGGCCCACCAAAAGAGATACATAACACAAGTAACACCGCAAGTCCCTGAAACTCGCATGCCGAAAACCCTACCTGAAGGGTAGGTGAAGGGTAGATTCCTGAAGCCATAAGAGTATGCCTCGTCAGTCTAATCTCACTGAGCACCACCTGGTCATGGGCCTCCCTAGACTCTGTCAATGCTCCAATCATCTTCACAAGACATGACACGTGTGGGCCAAGCCTGTGTAGGATTGAGTAAAAAAATACTCAGTGGGACACTCAAAATCTACGAAGGTAAACCACAATAGAAAAACCACAGAGAAATGACTAGTTAGATCCACAATGGTATATGCCCATACATATAAAATAACATCTAGATAGACTTGTTTCAGAAAAAAAAATCATAAGGTTCCAATCTCATTTCTAGCAACTAGATTATAATCATAGGTTTCAAAGGCAACACAGAAAAATAGGAGAAACACACTCCACGAGCTCATCCATCAAAGATAGAACCCATCTAGGAGGTATACTCCATCAAGATAAACTATACCATTTTTAATGGTATCTCTGAGAGAATGTGCTTCATCAGAACCATCCTACTAGGTCCAGCTTTATTGCCCAGCCCTGGAGGTTCAATCATCTATGTCATGCACCCAACAAAAGACTAAGGAAACCCAAGTGGAGAGGCCCACCCAGACCACTATACATAGATTAGGGAGCGCTATTCCTACCCATCATTAGAATCCTTTTTCTCTCCTATAAGGATTAACCCGCACCTCATTCTGAAAACTAGCTCTTATCTAGGTAATTTTGTCATCAAGTTGATGGGTCCGCTCTTCATAACTATGTCAGACAACTGAGGGAGCACTAGCTCCAATAGAATACACACTCCCTGCCACTATTCATGATGGTGGAGTGAAACTTATTAAGTGGGGACCTGAAACGTGATCCCATAGGGGAGTAAAAATCATGACAGACCCTCACCCTGTTCCCATAGGGGTGTACGACATTGTAAGTTGAGGTACCACACCCTACCTGGTAGGGGAGTACTACCCAATGACTAGAGGACACGTGCCTAGTATGAAAGGGGAGTATCAACCCTGTCAGTTTATATGTGAAGGACCTATGCCCGAGAACAACTGGGGAGTACTGAATTCAATCATAGAGGACCTAAACGATACTTATTAGGGGAGTTCTGACTATAATAAGTTATATACAGAGGAGATGCATCCTATTCCTATAGGGGAGTATCGACTCCATGGATAGAGTACCCGATCCTTGTTCTCATTGGGTAGTACCTATTATTCCTTCATAAACATCTTCAGGAACTTACACCCTAGTCCCCTTGAGGATTAACACCCTAGAAGGAAGCTACCCAAAGCAAACGAACACACTCCCATGAAGTGATGAGTCTCAACTATATGAAACACTCTTATTCCCACTCAAGTGTGATTTTACTAAGAAGACCTACTCCTCAAACCATTAGTTCTTATGTCAACTTGTATATAAACCCACTTGGAGTGTATAAAAATTATAATCTTTTTACAAGGGTACAAATTTCATTAAAGGCTCGTAAAAAGTTTATATTTTTGAACGTTATGGGAATTTTACAAAAAAAGGGACTGGTGGGGTCTTGCTCCTATCCAACCCGGTCGGACCAACCCAACCCAACCCAGGTCCTCTAGGTCGACCCAACCTGCTAGGCCCAGCCTTAGCTGGATGGGTCTGGTCTGATCCTTCATCCTGGTCTGAATCAGCTGGGCTGGGAGGCTCATCCCACCTAGCCACACTGCATCCTATTCCACCTGGTTAAACCCACATCGTGTAGGCCAATATTCTACAGCATGGGGCTCAACTATGTGCCACATCTCCAGACACAAGGGGGTACACTGCCCCTTCCTCGTCCAGCCAGTCCATTCAAGTAGGTTGGGTTTCTTGCACCGTGCCATTATCTAGCTGGCCGCTTCCTCCAGATACCTATGGAATGAGCCACGATTCTAACTCACCCAATCGTAGCCAAAGGAATGACCACATCTGGTACGGGTAACCATGTAGATGTGGCTACCGCCTCTATCACTAGTGCACCAATGGTTTTATTGTGGGCCATCAGACACGCCCATGTGGTCTGTTCTTTTATTTATAAGAACGACTAAAACCATTATTTCATGTTCTTCATTTTCATGAGATTTAATCCTCATTTCAACCCCTTCCACTTGAAAACGTTCATTTGACATTATCTCACATGCGGCTTCCATCTGTCTGTCTTAATATCCATAGCACCTCTACTAGGTCTTCATGATGTTGGAACTATAATTTACGATCATTGTGCTATGAAACAGATGTGAAATGTCCCATTTTTCATAATCCTATGAAGAATGTGAAGAACGCGAATAATGATTGGGTCAAAGGAGATTTGGAAACTGAACAGAAAATCATGGAACAAACCTTTGTCAACATTTGTCATGGAATTAATCATCTCCCGTTAGAAGGACCACTAAAAGAATACAAACATGAAGAAAAATCCCCAATATAAAAACCTACAATAGAAATACTCCCGCAAAGATGATCTAACAACAGGTCATTCTATTTTTGGTTTTATTTGTGTTCTTCTTTTAGAAATCAAGAATGGGAAAACAAAATCAAAATAAAAACTCCCAAATTGTATTTTGTTCAACCATTGATGAAGATATTTTTTTCCATCATTCTTTGATCCTCAAACTTTTATTAATTGGATCCACCACTCTTCATATCCAAGCACTAATCTAGATTCTATAAATATTTTGTCCTTGAAAATTGAGAGGTCCTCACCTCTTTTTCTCAGATAATTTATAGGGTTATGGTATGTAATAACCCTACTCATTATTGCACACTTTAACATGATTTGTTACATAAACATTCACTTAAGACAACTCTGTGGATTGGGAGGTCTAGTGTTTTTTAGTCATAGTAACATTACATGACAACTTAAGACATAAAAATACAACATTGTTATTGAAAAATTAATTTACATGACCACAACATTTCTTCGTACTTAACAATACATGGGATAACCTAAGGACATTCATAAGAAAAGGGTGATCTATAAATCACATTAAGGGTGTAAAATGGAATAAAATAAAGAATACAATACATTTTAAGAAATAGAAATATTAATTGAGAATAAGAGAAATATAAACATAAATACATGATATAGCATGACTAACATAATGTTGAGATGTGGGAACAACATTTAACGTGATATAATCATGAGACCAGGCTCATTGCACATGGAGCATAAAAAACTCTCATTAAAATTTAATTAGAATTATTAAACCCCCATTTCACATGGTGTATCATGATACTAATCTTTACCCAAATCATTGGAGATCTATAAAGGTGAACCCTTCTTAATCATTTCATTTCATGCATATGTGTGATCATAAATCATGCATCATAGATTCATTAAACGTCAAAAGTTATTACACGAATAAGAGATGCGTAATAAAAAAATGTAACTATAAATAAACAAGTACATGTGCATAAAGGTGAATACCCTTGATATAAAAATGGGTATGGAATTCACATACATGATTATTTTCTCAGGGGAAATTTTGGTGTAACTTCTGCAGCATAACGATGTCAAATAGAAATCATAAAATCGGTTGGTGAGAAAAAAAAGGGTCTATCCCCATCTACACATGAAATGGAATGTAATCGTATCATGGAAAATAATATTACAAAATATTTAATAGAATTTATATTCCTAATATAAAATTTCATCTAGAATTTAAATGAGGAGAGATAAATCCATTACAGAATTTCAGAATCGTAACGGGTGTACATGGGAGGAATTAATGAGAGACAAAGTGGTCTCTCATCATTCAAAAATAAGGAGGGTATTGTAGGGTAGGTGAGAAATCATACCCAAAATTTTTTAATTGAAAAATAGAATTGAATAACAATATAAGAATACTTAGACATAAATAAGGAAGGAATGAAATTGAGGATCCCATACTTGGATGTTTGATCCCAATGGCTTGAGGGAGGATTGAGAGAGGATTTTTGGGAGCTTTGGGTGCCTTAAGAGGATTATAGTGAGATTACGGTAGAGGTTGGTTGAGCTCTAAATTATTTGAGTGTATATTAATTGGAGATTTAGTGGTTTTATATAGAAAATTTGAGGGAATTCAATATTATTTATGTTTTGGAAACTACACATTAAACAAATAAAAAACTACAAACCATCCAATGGTTCTTTCACGTGGATTTTTCAAATTTGGAGTTAAAAAAATTATATTATAAGGCCAATAGGAGAATGTATTAAAATATTAGTCTTTATTATGTATAGGTGAATCACACTCTCATGAAAATCATTTTGAAAGGATAAAATATTTTATAAGCCTTGGAGGGTCCACTAAGGCACCATAAAGTTAATCAAACAAATCTAAAATAAAATTATTTTTAATTAAAAATGTATATTATAAGAATATCATATTTATAGTATTTTATTACATCACTGTTTGGTCATTACGATATCATAAAACACATTATATATTTAAATGGTATTTAATTATTACCTGAAAATTTTATTGTCTCAGAAAATTTAAAAAAATCACTGTTGGATAATTTTGACATCCAGAATCCAAAAATGATATTCTTTTTATATAAATAATTTTAGAAATATATGAATTTTTACTTTTAAAATAAAACCTTACATTTATAAAAAATTAATGGGTTTTGATAAAAACAACTTGGAAATTATAATAAAAAATACAATTGTATTCATAAAAATTATACAATAATTTATATTTAATAAATTTAATTTAGATATAATATTTCATTATAATATTATTTTATTCAAAAACCCATTACTTCAAAAAAAAATTCTTAATTTTATATTTACTAAAAATACTATTTGTGCTTTAAAAACCATTTATAATGAAACAATAGTAGAATGAATGTATATTATTTATTCTATAAAAAACTAATGAACATAATGATAGTGCTAGATTCATGTTACATAATACCATATAACACTCGTATAAGACCTAAGGGTAAGGTGTGTGATGGTGACTGACTCATGGGGATGCTCAGATTATAGCGCTCGGGTTGTAATATCTATTAACTTCTACTTCTCCTGTAGGCGATTCTGTTCATGCTTAACATGTTGAACCTTGGCCTAGGATTTTTCAAGAGAAAATCCAAGTGACACTACCTCCTTTAAAGCATCAAAAAATGGGATTTGTATAGAGAAATTATACTGGATGATTTCATCACATCCTTTGTCTGAGTAAATTGGATTTGTTAAAGCCCTATATTTATACTAATCATGTGATCATTGTTCAACAACTATATTAAAAAGGGTAACAATTCATATTGATATTTTAAAATCCAAAAACATAAAACCATGTAAGTTCATATGTTTCATATAACAATTTTACAAAATAATACTTTTAATTAGATCAAGTGGAATTTTCATTAATAAATTTTTGGGTCGTTACTTGGAAATAACCCTGGAATTATGAAAAAGGTCTAATTAAAAAAAGATTCAAATTTTATCAAAAATTATTTTTATTTTAAATATATTAATTACATTTAAGTCCAAAATCACGCTTTCTTGTCTAGACCAAGCAGGAAAATGATAGGCCCCGCCTAATGTAATGTCACTATTCTAGACACAACGGTGCACTTGTATTTTTGATGCACCCTCTGGTTTAGAATATATTAATGTTTAAAGTTCTCCACCTAAGTGCTTTTAATTAAAAACTAGACATTATTCTACGATTAATTTTGGGCACACCAGGCCTCATAGTCATAGGTCATCTCAACACCTGGTCTCTTAATTTTCCCAAGAATTTTCTAAATATAGACATACTAAAATCTGATTCATTACACTAATAATGTTTTCTATCATATTCTTTTGATTAAATCCACATAAATAGATGTAAAAAACCCTAAAAATTCAAACAGAGTGTATTTTCAGATATAATTTATAATTAATTTATAGACCATAATTTCTAAAACATAATAATTATTTCTTTATTGTTAGATAAGGTTGATAATATTATCATATAGTCATTGTGATGAAGAGTCCAATGTCGAATTCCTTTAGTGGTACCACACATGTTCCATGAATCCTAGAATGTAAATGATAGACAAATATTTCTAGAACATAGATACAAATCAACTTACCTCATTATTTAACAATCTTAATTAAAATCCATTAGGTCATAAATGATGGTTTCTCTAATTATGACAGTCTTAATATGATGAAGGGGAATTATCAATTTTCATTCTTGATATAATTATTGAGAAATCACTCTTCACTCAATAGAGAAATATATTGATAGAATATGTTGTTCACAAAAATTCATTTTTCTCTAGAAAATGATATATGTTTTTTTATATACATAGGGTTAGGAAATTAGTAATTTCACACAGAGCCTTAACTAATTCTATTTTTCTTTGTTAACCCCTCATTTAATAGTATTTATATTATTATTATTATTATATTTCATGATCTGTGATAACTCATGAATATTTTAGTATCATTTATTGAGAAAATAAATAAATATATTTTAAATTGATATTAAATGATTAATATTTTTCGTTCAGACACTTAACTCAGCCCATCAGTCTTCCTTAGAAATTATTAATCCTTGAATAATAATTTTTAAATAAATAAATAAATATCATTATATAATTATTTTATAAGATAAATAAATTCCAAATTCACAAACTCAATAAAAAATATTTATTTAATATTCAACTCACATATATTACAACTGGAATAATTACTAATTAAATTTATGTGGTCAATATATCTGGAAAAATTAATATTCTATAAACTAGTGAATTATTTTTATTCAAATAAAAATTTAAAATAAAATTTAACTTAGGTTTTAGATACACATAGTGTGTGACTCTCTGGACATCATTCTCAGTGACATTAAATGAGATGACTTAAATTCCTAAATTATTATCTAGAAACTTTTCAAGGATACCATAAATGAGGGAGTTAATGTTGTAATAAAAACATCCACATATGGACACTAATTATGTAATATATTCTCTTTGTCTCAATACCTCATCAAATGGGTTTCATAATTTTTTCATCAACCAATAAGCACGATATATATTTATTTAACATTCTGGAAAAAAACATCGATAAATGGACAGGGATATGTGATTAAGAAAATATTTACATTTTAATCAAAGGGTCTGATATATCTAATTCCAATCTAAAAAGTGATAAATAATTTCTTTATTTTCTCACTGATGTAATATCACTTATGATGCACCCAATGTATCCTAACTACTCACCTGAATATGTCACTATAGATTTTCTCAATAAATTTGAGTTCATGATTCATGATAAACATTAATAATATTATTAAGTATAAGGATCAATAAATACATCATAGGTTGAAATATCCAATTACACATAAAACTTGTGGAATTTATGTTTGTGGTGTTACTATCATAAACTTATCCCTAAGATATTACTAAGTATAAACTTCATGAGAAGAATTCTCAATGTCTTATGAACCACCAACACATGATATACATACATCATATATTTACCATCAGATAGATGTCATCTGACCATATAATATATGTTTATGAATATTTTCATGGAAATTAAAGGTTCTCATTGTAGTGGTAAACAATTATAACCTTTAAATATGAGAAATACTCTAAAAAAATTACCAAATTAGTCTTATGAAGAAGTATAATAATCATCTGAAAAGTTGTTTCTTTTATATTTTAGTCTTAAAATATATAGTTATTAGTAAAAATACCTCAAGGTAACATTGTAGTATTTTTGGTTTGATTATTTTTGTTGACAAATCCAGTTTCCAAGGTATGTTTTGGAGTCTAGAGATATTTTTTACATGGTATATTGAAAAATATCTAAAATGAATTAATGGATGCCTTGTAGGCGGTAAAAAAATTGTGTACTCAAGGTGACATTGTTTCCCAGTGTTAGCCAAATATTTTGTGTCCAAATTTTAGAATATGGATTTCATCCTTGAAATTGTATTTTCTTGAAGGCCATATTAAAATATGGTAAAGGCGCGAATTTCATGAAGATAAGACTCATAAATAGTGTTTTGTAAAGAGTTAATGAATTCTTACGGTGATTTCTATTTACAACAATGATCATCATGAGTAGATAAAGTGAAGAGCATTTTAAATGGAGGATTCTGGTTCCATGAAGTTTTTTGATGCTGTGAATTTTTTTGAAATAACATTCCACAATTATAGAAAGAATCGTGAATCTTAAATTTAGGTAGAACATCACGATGGTGGTTCCTCTAGGGGGTTCACAAAGGGGATTCATAAAGTGTGTTTCTAAAATGGTCAATGAATTCTTATGGTGATCTCTTCAAAAAATGATATCCATTGCAAATAGAGAGGTGAAGAGCATCGTGAATAGATCATTGTGGCACCATGAAGGTTTTTGATACTACGAAGATTTTTGACAGGAAACACCACTATTATATAAAGAATCAAGAATGGGAAATTTGTATGGAGATTTGTAAAGGTAGTTTTCAAAGAGGGTTTGAGAATAGGATTTATGCAAAAAAGTTCACGAAGTATATAATCCAACCAAATTTTCTGAGCATCGTGAAAGAATGGAATTCGTGAAGGCTAAAAAAATTTGAATCAAATTTGTGAAATTTTTTAAGACTAGTTAAGCTTCGGTAAAGATGGAACACTACGAAGGATAATTGGGATTCATGAAAAAGGTTTATTTTTGAATTCTAAGTGAGATTCACGAAAGGATTTTTTTTCATTGGTAAGGCTATTTGAACTTCACAAAAGAGGAGCTTTGTGAAGGTAGTGAGTGTCACAAACGTGTTTTGGAAGGCATTCCCCATTCCATCTATGGAAAGTGGTATTCATCTATTGGATTAAAGGGGAACTTCAACAAGGCATCCATATACAACTGAGGACGTATTCATTAGAGATAATGAAAGGACCTAAATTTCAGTAAACTATGGGTGAATCCATTTCAAGAGATGTGGGAGAAGGAAGAGGATAAAAGTGATCCTTTCCACCGTTAGTGATCCATAGAAAGATACGCAGGGGGTGACCCCAAGGATTTTAGTTAGAAGACCCTAATCCTTGTAAAGGTAGTGAACTTGGGGATAGAATTGATCTAGCTCAAAACATTATTATGGGAAGTGATCCTTTTTTATTTTGGTACAATCGTCACATAACCATTTTGTGCTCCTTGGTTGTATCTTAGTTAGTGTGAACCAAGTAAAAATAACTGCGTCCTTTGTATTATTTAATTTCTATTCATACATTTATATGGGAGAAAGAGATAAGTGAGTGTTTTTATGGATTAAAGAAGATCTAAAGGGGAAGTAGTTATAATCTATAATACCCCAAATCACCCCCTCCCCCTCATGGTATTTATCCTAGTGGGCGTAATAATATGTGTCAAAGGAATGGGTGAAAAGTTAGTGATTCTATCTCAGTAGAAGAAATAGAGGTGGTCAATCACAATGTAATTTTGATATTTGACAGAAACAATTTTCAAATATGTATGAATCAAATGTTTTACTACTTCTGATCAATAGGAGTGTATATCCTTATAATTTCTCTACATATAATATATGCTGATATAAATAGTGGTTCTTTATGAGAAACTAAAATAAGATAATAGTATTTTGATGCTAAAAGAATCAATGAATTTGGGGGATCCCTATCTAATGAAATTTATACAAAGGTCATGAAATATAAAACATAACATTATATGTGGGAAAATCTTTTGAATATATATGTAAGATATTAATATTTCCTGGAGGAAAACCAGGAGGTTTTGTTGTATAAGTGTGAAGATCTGAGAAAGAACCAAAATGAATCTGTTGATGCATTCTTTAAGAGGGTGAATATTTTAGTGTAATACATGTGTGGTCATAGAGAATTAATTGAAGATATAAATATTGTGAAGAATATCTTGAGGAAACTTCCACCTCAGTTTAGTGAAAAAAATCATTCTTTAAAGATAAATATCCAACGGATCTGACATTAGATAAATTTCATAGTACCCTCATATAATATAAAATGAAAAATTATGACAATGATGTTCTAGAAAAGGGGAAAAACAAAGAGGTGGAATTAAAGGAAATGAAGATGCTCTCAATTGAATATGTATAGTAATATGAATAAATATTTGTGGTAATATCATTCGTTTCATCAAATCATAACAGAGGAAAAGGATAGCTCAAATGGGAAGTTCTACTTTCATGCTTTCGATGTGGAAATGTTTGACATCTTATTGAACGGTGCCATAAGAAGATTCAAGAATATGATGATGATGAATAAGAAATTACCATGAAGAATTATTCAGTCTATATAAAAGGGGAAGAAAAATTTTAAGATAAATTTCATCAAAAAGAAGAATCTTCTATCTAAAGAAGATGAGAGTTTAGAAGATTTTCAAGCAAAATATTTAAAATATTACAAGGATCATAATGAAGAGGCTATAGTGGATGTTATGGGAAATTACCAAACATGGGATGAGAGTGAAAATTATAAAGGATAAGTAGATGTAGGAGTTTACCTTAAAGTTTAATTAGAATATTTTATTGAGTAAATAGATAATTGGAGAGCTAAAGCAAAGAAAACCAAAAAATTGGTTTGTGATTCCAATCATAATATACTCTAGAAGGAAGAAGAAAAGGTTGATATGAATAAAGAAATTGAAAAACTGAAGTCCTAAATTCCATAGAGGTCATATAAGGTTGTTGATTATGGTCTCAAAATTTAATAATAGATAAGTTAAATCAATAGTTTAACTCAAACTAGAAAATAACGAATCAAACGTATAGAAAAACATTAATTGGGGGTTGTTGGATTGTGATTAAATGTTAAGGATCAAGAAAACATGTCGACTATCATTATGAAATTATTAAATTAGATCATTTAGGAAACCGATAATATGAAGTTATATCATAAGGTTCTATAAAAACAAATGAAATAGTCAAATACAAAATATAATATTAGTTTGAGGGATGATAAAAAACAATGAGGTGTGATGATTAATGTCATACCACAAGAACCCACTCTGAAAATGAAGACTTATTTGAGTATGAAGTAGAGCCAAAATCTTCATAGAAATAAATGGAAAACTATTGGTGAAGAATTTAAACACATGAAGTCACCTCACATTAGGTTTTATTTCTATGGAATGATATGACACTCTCAAAAATTGTGTTTTATATCTAAGAGATACTTAAGGTAAAAAAGAACAATAATGGAAGAGAAAAAGAGTGAAATACTTTAGAACAACATTCTAGGGTCATTTTCTTTCATGTGGAGGATTTGGACACATGGCCATATATTGTGAATCATCCATGCAAAAAAAATTCCCAAAGAAAAACCAAAATTCTCGCAATTAGTATTTCAGTGAACCATCAAGCGAGCAGAAAAATTCAAAATATGTTGGAAACATTGCTAGATAAAACTGGTCCATCATACATAGAGGATAGTCAAAATATAAATATCTACTAGGTATGAATTACAAAACAAGGTTGAAAAATAAAAATATAGTCGAATAAGAAGTAGTTGAAAAAATTTCCTTCAAAGCATTAGATCACCCTAGTATATAGATATTTGATAGTGGATACACCTGTCATGTGACAGGTAATAAAGATCTAGTGACTTGAATCATGTGCGATAATGAAGGTATTGTAATATATGTTAATTATGAAGGCCTATTGATTTTTAGATCAATAAATTCCATGTATGGGGGAAAATACTTAAGGGATACTGATGACTTAATTGTTGAAGGTCTTAGTCAAAACTTTCTCAGTGTCAGTCAACTGTGCTACTGAGGACAATCCATAATGTTTTCAAAAAAAAAATTGTCATCAATGAAAAATATGTTGTATTTGTTTTTCATGTTAAGGGTACAAAATGGAATCAATACCTTATGACTGGAGAAGAAGATATGGGTTTTCATTCTAATGATGAAGAAAATTAGTTATTCTATAAGCATATTGGCCACTTGATCCAATCATCCCAAGAAGATCTGGTAAAATATGATACATCTTGAGGCCCCCCAAGATTATCATGTGATCATACTCATATGTGAAATGATTTTTAAAATGGGAAGATAAATTGAATGTCATATAAGGAAAAATGGAAAAGGTCAACAAAATTTCTTGAGTCACTGTATATTGATGTGTGCACACCAAGTTCGCCAATAGAAATTTATGATAGGAGATAATATATTCTATTAATTGATTATTTTAGTATAGTGTCATGGGAATAAATCCTCCCTCAAAATTATGAGGGGTTTAGTTTCATTACATGATATTGATGGGATGTTGAAAAGATTTTAGGTAAGAAAATTTAGAAGATCGGAACATATAATGGAACCAAGTTCACATATTTCAAATTGGATGATTATCTTGAGAAACATGAGATAAGGAACCAAGTTTCATTCGTAATAACTCCACTGTAAAATGCAGTAGTTGATAGATGAAATTTGATTATCAACAACATGGCTAAAACAGTTCCCATTAGGAAATTACTTCCCAAGGAATTTTTTAAAGAATCACTGATGACATCAATATACACATCAAATAGTGAATTATTATGTCTAAAAGAACAGAATAATATATATGAGCTCTAGTATGGAAAGAAGCCGTCATTGACGTACCTTCAAGCCTTCAGAAGTAAGATTTTCACTCTCAATAAAGAGAAACATAAGAAGTTTGAATCCCATAGAGATGAATGTATATATCTTGTCTACATAAATAAGAGAAATGTATATAAATTATTCCAAAAATAATAATAAAGGTAGTTAAATTTAATGATAAAACCATAGTGGAGAATGTGGATAATATTCATCACATACGTGATCAATCTCAAGAAGATTTTTATGAATAAATAAGAAGATCAATGGATATTCTAGTTGCATAGGCTGACTCAAAATAATTCATATATAATGAGAAGGATTAGAATCAATCAGTATCCACATAGAGACCCGTGAGAAGAGCTGAAATTGATTGATAGAGCATAATTTGTGATCAGACAGCACCAGTACTAGTAAGGTGGATGGAGATTCTACAACAAACATCATACTTATCACAGGTAGAACCTAAATGTTTTGATGAGGCACCTATAGATGAGAATTGGGATCATGTTATGAGTGATGAGCTTGACCAAATTGATAAAAATCATACATGGGATATTTTTTCATGGCCAACAGATATGTATGTCATCGAGACAAAATAGTTCAGTGGAAAAAAAGATGAATAAAGATGGAATAGTGATTTTAAACAAAGCATGACAAATCTACAATGGGTAATCCTAGATTGATGGTATAGAGGTTGATGAAAATTTTGAACCTGTTTCAGGGATTGATACAATCTGATTGATGTCTAATCGATATTTATAAATGGGGTTCGGGAAGAAGAATTTTATATTTAACAACTAGATGGTTTTCCCATTCATGAACATGAGAACAAAGTTTGTCGGCTGATGAATGGTTTGTAAAGTTTGAAGAAAGCACAAAAAGATTGGTATTCAAGGCTAGATCAGTTTTTGAAGAATATCAGTTTTCAGTGAGGTGGATTTGATGACAAATTTATATTTCAACCATAACAGTAAGTAAAGGATGATAGTGCTAGTATATATCGATGACATAATATTTAAAGGATCCAAGGAAGTGTAGTGTAGATTGTTTTTTAATTCATTAAAAGTGAGTTTGAGAAGTCAACTATAGTTGAATTGAAACATTTCATTGGTTTATAGGTAATATAATGATAGAATAGCAGATTCATTTCACAATATAAATATACCAAGGAGACCGGGAAAAGATTTGGAATGGACAATTCCGAGGAGATAACGAATTTTATTGATTCCCGAATGAAATTTTAAAGGGATGATAATGGAAATGTATTTAATGTTACAAAATAAATGAAATTAATTGTAACTACACTATACATAATAGTAAAAAGACCTGATATTGTATTTACTACAAGTCATGAAGTATGGTATAAAAGTAATTCCAAGCAAAGTCACATGCTTTCAGTGAAGATAATACTTCATTATATCATGGGAATGTTAGATTTATCTTTTATTTACAATCAAAAATCTCAATAGGAGTTATTGGGGGATATAGATGTAGATTGGGTCGGTTCAACAGATGATAGGAAATCAACTACAAGAGGTGTTTTATATCTTGGTGGATTTTAAATTTCTTGTCTGAAAAAGAAACAAGATTTAATTTCTTTGATCACTATAGAAGATAAATATATTTCAGCTTCTCAAGCATGTACATAGTTACTGTGTATAAAGAAGAAACTTGATGATATGTGACTTACGTGATGTCTTTGATCGTAATCCATTGTGATAATTCAAGTGATATAAATCATACAAAAAATATAGTCCATCACTAAAGGATAAATAACATTGAAATAACTATCATTTTTTCCAAAGGAAGGTAAATCAAGGACTTTTGAAGTATGATTATGTGTCTACATTCCTATAGGTTGTAAAAATCCTGGCAAAGTCCATTCTCAAAGAAGTGTTTGAACAACATCGACTGGCTCTGGGAGTTAAGTCGACTCCACACAAATGAAAAAGTGTGGATGTAGGACACCCCCTTCTAAAAGTATAGTTTATTTTTACCAAATTTTCTTATATGTTATATTTACCTTGTTTCAGACCTAAAAGGAATGGCCTCTTTGTTTATTGACAAAGGGGGAGAAATTGTACATTCAATAGGGAGAAAATGTCTTAGTTAAAAATAGGGAGAAGCTGTGATAGGTGGAGCAATGAGATGGGAGGAGCTGTGACATAGGGGGTATCAAAAATAATGTTTCTATGGATGATTGATCGAATAAAATATAACACTATATCTTAGGTTCATAATGAAATCATAAAATAGTTTTTGGAATGAAGTGATTCATTTATGAAATTTGCATTATAATCATGTATATCATGCTAAGAATTTATAATGTGAAAATATAGTGTGTTTTGGGTAAATCATTGATCAATATCTGTATCGCCAGAAGGTAATGGTTTTAATGTATTCATAGATATTCCAGGGAGTATCAAAATGTGAAGAGTTTTCAACTAACCTAAAGTGGTATATTGTTGGGAAAAATCTCTCATGTTAACATTGCAGTATATTTGGGGTGATTGTGTATGTTGAAAAAGTGGGTTTATAATTTATGTTTTGTAGTCTAAAGAGATTTTTGGCATGATATATTGAAATATATCCAATATAAATGAATAGAGGCCATGTTAGTGGTAGAGAAAATTGTGTAGATATGGTGATGTTGTTTCCCATTATTAGCCAATTTTTTGTCCAAAATTTGGAGTTTGGATTTCAACACAAAAGTGTATATTATTAAAGTCCATATTAAAATATGGTAAAGGTATACTTTTTTGGAAGATTGGATTCATGAAGACTGTTTTTAAAGGATCAATGAATTCTGATGGCAATATCCATGAACAGAAATAAGGATCGTGAATGGCAGCGGTGACGAGCCTCACGAATAGGGAATCACAGTACCGCTGTGTTTTTTAACTCCATGATGGGTTTTGAAATAATTATACATGAGTATGAAAAGAATCGATAATGGTAAATTTTTGTGGAGCTTCGTGAAAAATGGGATCATCATGAAGAAAATCAAGGATCTTCATGAAATGGTGATGATGTCCCATGGAAGGATCTAGAATCAGTGGAATGCATATAAATAGGCCTCTACCCTCTTCAGAATAATAATCAAGACTCAATAGTTTTTCTAAGTCTCTATGTTAATTAAGGTGGTTCATGAATGGGGTTCAATAAGGGGTTTTATTTCAGATGTTCGTGAAGGCAATAAGCTAACCAAATGTTCTAAGCATCATGAAAGTAATGTATTCACAATGCCTATAAACTGTCGACCCAAAATTCGGTGCTTCTTGAAGGATATGTGTGATTCTTGAAAGAAGAAACTTCACGAACGATAGTTTAGTTTCTTGAAAGTGATTTTCATTGTGAAGGATAAGTGAGATTTGTAAAAGGAAGGTTTACATCATGATGGTTGCTCGAGCTTTGCAATAGAAGGGCTTCGTGAAGGAAGTGATTATCACGTAATTGGTTCGGAAGGCATTTCCCAAAACATCTATGGTAAATTAGTATTCATCTATTGTCTGAAAGTGGAACTTCAATAGGTCATCCAAATACAATTGATGATTTGTTAATTTTAGATAATTAAAGGAACTAAAATTCTGTAAACTAAGGGTGAATCCCCTCCAAGAGAAGTGAGTGAAGGAATAGAAAGAATGTGATCCGTTCCATCAATAGTGATCCAGAGAAATAGACACAGGGAGTGAGCCCTAGGAATGTATTGAGTCGACCGTAATCCTTGTAAATTTAGTGATCCTAGGCATATAAGTAATCTATCCCAAACATCATTATTGTAAGTGATCCTAAGTGGATTTGGTACAATATGCACATCACAATAATATACTCCTTTGATATAGTCCATTGAGGGTGAAACAAGTAAAAATCATTTTTTCCTATGTCTGATTATATTTTTGTTCATACATTTCTTTGGGAGAAAGAGAGATGTGTGTTTTCCTTAATGACGAAACAAGATCCTATAGGGAATTAGTTTTAATCTTTTATACCCTAATTCAATACCCCCTAGGGTATTTGACCTAGTGGAAATTACATTATCTAATCAAAAGTATAAAATAAGTTAGTTCGAGAGAATCCCACTTAATCTATATTAAAATACAAAAAAAAATTCTATTTGATGAAATTATATCCATGCTTCTACTAATATAATTATTTAGTTAATATGTCTTCAATATTCTCCACCATGGATAATATTTTTTCTGTAACATAATTTCATAGTGAAAAATAAAACAGTAGGTGATACTTCAGAATTATATACTCCATCTATTGATTTGACATTATATCCATGGAGAGGAAGACCATTTTAGTATTATCATATTAGAGTGTGATAAAATCATTACAATTGGGGACCACATTATGATTCTAGATGAATTTTCATATATAAATTTCTTTTTTCATGTATAAAAATATGTAATATACATGGAATATACTATAGAATTACCAGCAACATTATTCTTTGTCCTCTTCTTACTCACATCTCATCTATAACAGTAAGAGATATATCCCAAATTTTATTTCGTATAATTTTTATCTATCAATAAAAAACAATTTTTATATAATCTAATTACTATTTCCTCGTCTATTATATAAACTAAGAACATATCCTTAGTACACCAAAGATTATTTAGTATAATATTTATAGCTATCCAATGCATCTCACTAAGGTATTTTAAATATTTATCAACTTTGATCAAGTTGTATGCAATATAAATTCTGGTATATGGAATGGAATATATGATAAAACATATAACAAGAGCATAAGGGACTCTACTAATCCTCTCTCTCTATCCTCTTTCTTTTGAGGGAACTTTTTCTTAGAGAGATATATACCATATGGAATTGTAATTATTACCCTCTTAGATTGTTCAATACTAAATCACTTTCATGCCTTATTAATTTACATACCTTGACATAGTCCATAAAGCCTATTTTATCTACCACTAATGATCTTTATCCCTACAATTTAGGTTTACTCACCTAATTATTTTAGGGAGAAGAATTTAATTATCTATTTATTAACAGAATTTAATACTACTATCTCATTTTCCATAAATATTATATCATCTTCATATACCTCAATGATAAATAATGAAATCCCACAAATCCTTTTATAGATGCAATTCTTACATTAATTTCTTATAAAACCAAATTCCCTTGCGTATTCATCAAAAAAAATTATGGTCTTGATAATTTCATCAACCAATAAATGGATATTTTTAACATGCATCCCTTATTCGAATCCTTTTCTCTCACATACTATTCTGTTTATTCCATATATATATCTTCTAAAAGGTTTTTGTTAAGGAAATACATTTTTATATTAATTTCTGAATCTAATAGTCATACTAATCTACGATAGAAATTGGGATTCTGATAAATTTTAGCATACCAATTGGGGAAATGGTTTATTTATAGTTTATGATTTTAAGATATTTAAACCCTATTATAATCAACAATTCCTTAAATGTACTACCATTTCCATTCATATCAAATTTCATTATGAATACCCCTTTTTCTCCTTAAAGGATTTATATCCACTAGAGGATCTAATATAGCCTAGACTTGGTTCTCATACATGGAATCCGTCACCGAATTCATGGATTATTTCAACCTTATAATTTTGGAGAAATTTATTACTTTATTATAGTATAGTGGTTCATTATTATCCACAAACAATGAGTATCTATGTTTAACAAATATAAAATAATATTTATCTAGTTCTACATCCTCTTCCGTTCTCTTATATAGTTATTGTGTCTCTATAATAACCTCTTCCATAATTCATTATAGAATTTTTTCATATACCAAATCCTATGTGTCTTGATCATCAACCCCATTAATGTTAATTACAAACCCAATTGCTCTATTGAATATTTATTCCCTCTTGATAATGGTTTTATTTTTTCAAACATGATATTTATATATGACAGAATGTATCAATAATATCCATTAATTTTATTATAATGTCTTATAAAGTTACGCTTTTGTATGTTGGGGTGTAATTATTTATCCATAGATTTCCTTAACAAACACATCACATCCCAAAATTTGTAAATGACGCAAAATGGATCTCATTTGGTTTCATAAATCAAATTGTATGAAATTTTCAATCTTATCTTGAACTTGGTTTAGTATGTTTGTTGTATTCTATAACACCTAACCACAAAAGGAAAATATATGTCTATCATGATTCATTGTTTATCTTGAAATGTCCAAAAATGTTTGGGTCGAACATTTACTCACACCGTTGAAATTTAGTGTATCGGGTAGAGTGAGTTGAGATATTATCCCAAAATTTCTCACATAATAATGAAATCTTGGTTATGATATTCTCAAACCTGGTATAGACATAGTTTATTTATCATCATACTGATTTGATTATCCATATCACTCGTGAAATATTTAAATTTATCAAAGGATTTATACTTATACCTAATTAAGTATTCCTCTCCGTATCTTCTAAATTTTTTAGTAAAAGTTATGATGTAAGAGTATCCACCTCTATCTTCAACTACAGAAGGTCAAAAAACATCTGTATGAAATAATTAAATAAGCTCTATATCCCTTTTAACATTTTTACTAAATGGAGATTTTGTGATTTTCCTTGTAAAAAATAATGACATATATCAAGTGGTTTTAGTTTAAAATAATTGTAATACCCTTCTTGATATAACTTCGACAATCACTTTTCATTTATCTGTCCAAGTCAATGAGGACACAAGTAAGTGTGATGTGAGTTATGAAAACTTGAATTATTATTTATTTCCAACACATGGTTTTTTATTGTAGTATATAATGTATATTATTAAGATGTGTCATTCCATAACATTAGAAATATTTATAAATGTGGAATCGTTTATTTTCAATCTCTAAAATAAATCCATCCATATCTCAAATACAAACTGATATAATATATTTAGTTAAATTGGGTTCATAAAAACCATTCATTTGAATTGGAATTATACATGTTGATAAAGTCAAATGGTAGTCTCTAATAGCCAATTCAACTAGTCTTACACTATTAGCAGCTCGAAGACCCACCTTTCTTTGGAAACCTACTTTAATCAACTTGGTACATATATTTATAAATAAATTTAAGCACTAAAATGTATATCTAACAAAAGATTTTAATAAATTGAGACTTTATATTTTCTAAAAACATACATAAAACATACCCTAGCTTAATTTGTATGGTTTAGTTCTTATTTTAGTGTCCCTTCTTGCTATAAAAAAACATGTTGTATCTTATCCCTTTTCCAACCCATTTATCCTCCTTCTCTTGGATGAATGGTCTGTATAAGACTGAGACTTTATGTTATTATTGGGGTGCTTTTCCTTTTACATCAAATTATTTACCATAAGGACTGACGGTTTTTCATGATTTATGTCCTTTTATACATATACTATTTGATTCTAGTGATCCAAGAGTGCCTTTTTAAACATTGTTCATATTAAAATCACAATAAAAGATGATAAAATTCAAGTAATTTGAGTGAGTGTGAGCTCCATGCACAATTATTTGGATATCATGAAACCCAAAATTTCTAAACACTCGATATAGTCTATCATATTGGAAACATGAATCCCAATTGGAGAACCTTTTTGTAAACTTTCACATAAAGAGTTCCTTGGAGATATCGTGCCTCTAATATATAAAATTCACTTGATATGGATCATAGATATGGGAAAACATAATGTATGCATCCATGCATTCATTCTAATTCTGGAAAACAAATTTCATTGATTATAGAATGAGGTATTAGACATCCAATCTATCATCCATGAGTTTTCAAAATACATTTATTCTCCTCACCACTATTGTACGAAAATGTTTCTTTAGTAACTATGGAATCTTACATGTAAAACATTCTATCCCAGCATAGTATGTTTTATAAGTTCATATACCACACCTATACGATCAAATATATTAGGTGATTTTATTTATCTAATATCATTCATAGGTATAATTTCAATGTTTTATGACTTTCCATTTTAATAACAAATAAAATCATATCTATATAACGTTATATTGATTAACAAAAGTGTGATAATTTTTTTTAATTTTTTAGTATCCCACCATTTTATCCAGTCTCAATATCCTTCACCATTATATAAATAATATCTTAAATGATGGATATTCTATTGTAATGGATCCATTAGCCCCTTCTCATTACTCATAATTTCTCTACAGAAATTACAAGAAGGTATTTTAGTAATAAATATTTCTAACTATATAAACTAGTAGTTATTTTGATCAGTAGAGTAGATTCTCAATCTTGATATCCTAATTTTGATTTCATTAACACTTGTGTAACGTCCTGAGTCCGGAGCCCCTCCAATGGTGCCCCGTACCCAGTTCGTCACATGACCTCAAGCGCGTTTCCCTGAATGCCAGAGGATGCCGACTAGCAGTGAGGGCCTTGGTGAGTCGGTGGGGAAACTATGCCCTCATTTAGTAAGGTATACAAGGTAAGAAAACAACAATAAATAGCGGAAGCAGTAATCAACTTGCATAAAAAAAGAAACCAGACAGCGGAAGCAATGCAGATATATAACAATGATGACAATAATGCAGCAGGTACAAGTATCCATGGAAAGCAGCAAACACAACAACGTACTGGAATACAACTGAAACCAAGTGTAAAAGAAAAACACAGAAAGCTCCTAGGCATCACGAGCCACGGCTCAGTCCCACGCTCCCCAGCTCCTGATGCAGTCAAGATCCTAAAGTAGAAGGGCACTTTCCCTTATATATACCTGCAGCAACATAGTCTGCTTGGGCCCAAAAGCATGGCCAAAATAGGGTGTGAGATACAATCCCAGTAGGCAATCACCCAAAGATTTGTTCCTAACAGTCAATGAATACATGGCAGTAAATAAACAAGAAGCAGTAAATAGGAAAACACAAGCAGCTAAAATACACATTTCTAACAAGTAGAGCACTCAAGTCAGTAGTCAACAACAAGAAGAAAATAGGTAACCCTCTGGGTAGCTCTCACAGTCTAACCCCTATGGTTCAACCTCTAATTACTAGCAACCCTCTGAGAGGCACACACAGTTCTACCCCTCTGGTTCAGCTACGTAAATTAAGTAGAATCTATGGGGAATCACTCACTGTCAATTCCCCCTATAGTCCCGCATCGTGCTAAAGGCTCTCTAGGGAAGAACTCAATGTCAATTCCCCCTATGGCCCGCGTCCTAGTTAAAAGACACTCTAGAGAAGCCCTTCCATCAATTATCCACTTGGTCTCGCATCGTGATTAAAAAGACACTCTAGAGAATCCCTTCATTCAATTCTCCCTTTGGTCTGCTACTCTAGGTTCTCACAGTCCTGAGTATAACTAAACATGCTCAACACCTATATATTGTCCATGTAAAGCTCTATAACTACTTGGCTATCAACTAAGGCTCAACATCAATAATAAAACAACAGTCCACAATCCTATAAATAGGCATGGCAAAGCAAACTGATCACAAAAAAACACTCTAATCACAAGCAATAACCTCTACTAATGAAATCAAGCAAAGCAGGCAAGTAATAAAGGAAAAACAGGAAACATGCAATACCCCATTCAAGGGTATTGGTGGAATTTGCACAAAATATTCATAAAATTTCTATGTAAAGTCACAAACCACCAAACTCGATCCTAGGAGATCGATATACGTGAACCTCGATGACAGATTCCTCTTATAATGATGTAGATCTGAGAAAACGCACAAAACGTTCATCCCATGATAACTTGAAAACAAGGAGGAATCAAGAAACAAGGCTCAAGAAGAAGGAAGAACTCACCGCTACGATTCCAACGCAATCAACCATGCTCGAAATAGAGAACGGACGGCGAGGCAGGACTCCATCAAAGATCTAGCCGTATGGACACTCTCAGACGGTCGAAAACTAGAGAAGAAGACGTATTTGGGGGTTAGGCGTGACCCTGGTCTGTTTAATGAAAATAAAAAGTACATTGTGTGTACTTTTAGAGTACATGGCGTGTACATTGATTTTCTGTACTCTAAAATAACTGGCCTCCACCTTAGCCTTACGCACCATGTGTGTGGCCCCGACACGGCCATCACATGTCTTCGAGCAAGAACAGAGTACACAGCGTGTACTTACAAAGTACACAGCGTGCACTATGAAAATTTCGAGAAAACCAATTTTTCTTAAAAAATCCAGAAAAACGGAAAAACATACCTGAAAAGAGATCTGGGTTCTTACAAACATCCCCACTTAATGAAATTTGTCCCCGAATTTTCCTAAAGAGGTGGAGAAGAAGAATCCCCGAACAGCTCCATCCACTGTGATCGTACATTGGCCTCCCTCTCCCAGGTCTCATCATGTACTCGCCCGTGCCGCCAAAGCACCCATACCAGAGGAACAGACCGCCCGCGGAGAACCTTCATACTACGATCGACAATCCGGATATGATGCTCCTCGAACGACGAATCCACTTCATGCTCGACTTCCTCAGGCTGAAAGACGTGAGATGGGTCTGAAAATTATGGTCGGAGCTAAGAGACGTGGAAGACGTCGTGCATGGTCCAATACCTCTGAGGTTGCTGCAACTGATCGGCGACCATCCCCACTCTCTCCAAGACCTCAAACGGCCCGACGTACCGTGGTGAAAGCTTACCCTGTCTCCGAATCCTCTTGTGTCCCAACCTCAGTGCAACACGTAGGAAAACCTGATCACTGACCTAGAACTCCATAGGTCATCTCTGCTGATCAGCATAAGACTTCTGTCGAGACTGCATTATAGCCATCCTCTTCTGAATCAGCTCTATCTGCTCTGAAGTCTCCTAAACAATACGTGGTCCCAGCAAAGCTCCCTCTCCTGCCTCCAGCCAGCATAAGGGTGATCAGCATGGACTACCGTACAAAGCCTTGTATGGTGCCATCTGAATCGTCGCCTGGAAATTGTTGTTGTAGGAGAACTCCACCAGAGGAATATGATTCTCCCAAGAACCGCCAAAGTCAAGGATGCAAGCTCAGAGCATATCCTAAAGCACCTGGATCATGCACTCGGACTGACCATCAGTCTGGGGATGGTATGCTGTACTCAAGAGTACCTGCGTACCCAAGGCCTTCTGAAGTCCTTGCCAGAACCGAGAGGTAAAGTGCGCATCTCTGTCTGAAACAATAGAGCGTGTAACTCCATGCAGACGAATGATCTCTCTGATGTAAAGTCATCCAAGATCATTGACAATGAAGGTCTCCTTGATCAGAAAAAAGTGAGAAACCATCGTAAGTCTGTCGACGGTAACCCAAATAGTGTTGTTTCCCCAAGGTGAACTCGGCAACCTGGTCACGAAGTCCATCGCAACATCGTTCCACTTCCACTCTAGAATTGTTAATTGCTATAAAATCCCCGATGGTCGCTGATGCTCTGCTTTCACATGCTGACAAGTAGAAAATATCATGAAAAAACTAGCAACATCCTTCTTCATACATGGCCACCAGTATTGGCGATGAAGGTACCGATACATCTTGGTGATTCCAGGATGAACCGCCCAAAAAAAAAGAATGGAAATCCCGCATCAGCTCCTCGCGTATGTCCGATGGAACCCATACACGTCCTTGGAAATTCAAGATCTCATCCTCGCCCACTGTCCATCCAGGAAGAGGGTCCCCTCCCGACACACTCTCCCGCAGGACTAAGCCTTCCGAGTCTAATAGATGCCTCATCAGTAACTGATCAAGTAGCGTGGAGGTAACAACTACAGAAGATAGAAAAGTTTATCCCCATCTGTCGTGCACCTCCAGATGCATCTCAGAGAATAGAGCCATTAGCTTCCACTCACAACTGGCCTCCTGAACTACCTGAATCTGAGTTCTCCTACTCAATGCATCAGCCATGGAATTTCCATTTCCTGGTGTATAGGCAATCTCTAAATCAAAATACTGTAGATACTCAACCCACCTGAACTGCCTCAGATTCAGATCACACTGAGTGAATATATACTTGAGACTCTTGTGGTCAGTGAAGACCACAAAGTGCTCTCCCAAAAGATAGTGTCTCCAACAGAGCAAGGCATGAACAACAGCTGCCAACTCCAGATCATGCATAGGGTTGTTCCTCTAATGTGGCCTCAAGTGCTGAGACCCATATGCAACGTCTCCATCTCCCTGCATAAGCACATCTCCCAGCCCGATACCCGAAGCATCATAGTAAACAGTGTATCTCTTGCCTGGATCTGGCAAGACTAGTATCGGTGCTGACGTCAACTTCCCTTTCAGCTCCTGAAAGGCTGACTCACAAGAATCTGACCATAAGAACTTCGCCCCCTTCTTGGTCAGACCTGTCAAAGGTGCTGCTAAATGGGAAAAGTCCCGAATGAAGCGTTTGTAGTATCCAGCCAGCCCTAGGATGCTCCGTACCTCAAAAACGTTCTTCGGCTGCTCCCAGGAAATTACATCTCTCACTTTCTCTGGGTCCACAGATACTCCTGCCTCTGAGACGACATGACCTAATAAGTGAATATGATCCATCCCGAAGTGGCACTTCGAGAGTTTAGCATAAGTTCGTTGCTCTCTCAGTGTACTCAGAACGATTTCAAGATGGGTGGCATGGTCGTGTCGAGTGTGATAGTACACCATGTTATCGTCCCCGAAGACCACGAAGAAAGAATCCAAGTAAGGATGGAACACTTGGTTCATCAGTGCCAAGAAAACTGCAGGTGCGTTTTTGAGACCAAACGGCATGACTGTATACTCGTGTAGACCATACCTTCTCCTGAAGGCTGTCAGAGGTATATCTGATGGTCTAACGTGCAACTGATGATAACCGGACCTCAATTAAATCTTCGAGAACACCTGGTCTCCTTGAAGCTGATCGAAAAGCTCATCAATCCGCGGCAAGGGATATCGGTTCTTGACCGTCAACTGGTTCTGCTTCCGATAATCTACACAAAGACGAAGGGTACCGTCTGCCTTCTTCACGAACAGAACAGGCGAAACCCAAGGAGAAGTACTGGGTCGAATGAAACCATTATGCAATAGCTCCTCCAACTGCTTCTTGAGCTCCTGCAACTCAGGTGTGGCCATCCTATAGGGAGGAATGCACACCGTTGCCGCTCCTATAATGAGCTCAATAGAAAAGTCTACCTCACGCTCCGGAGGAAAACCTGAAAAGTCCTCTGGAAAGACATCACGGAAGCGATCCACCACTGGAGGAAAGTCCAACTGTGGAGTCCCCTGATCATACAGATGAAGACTAGAAATTTGGGTCGTCACTCCTCCTAGCCCAAGATGCTCGAGTCCTGCCCCACTCGCTCAAACGTCCCATTCGCCACTGTGAAGGAAAGATTCACCTTCTGGTCAGATGAAACTGAGTCTGCGGTGATATCAGTCGACGACTGCACGGAAGGGTATCATCCAGTCCATGCCAAGGATGAAATCATAGCATGTCATCTCTAGGACATAGAGATCCCATAAGAAGCGATACCCTTCAACCTCTAGGGGGCACTCTCTACACTGGAGTACACTAGATGTCCTCATTCCCAAAGGTGTGTCCAGTGTCAATGAGTCGGTAGAAGAAAAGATGCAGAGTCCAAGGCTCTACACAACAGCAATATAGTTAATTCTATGTGTAGAACCAGTATCGAAAAGGGATGAAGATAAAACTGAGGCTACAAAAATCGTACCTCGAATAGTAGAAAGGCAGAGATCCTACTCATGATAAGTCTGCTCCACGGTGAAAGACTGCCCAGCACCGTGGCCCTGTGCCCCTGACTGACCACACTGAGGTGAACCTCCCTGCTGGTGATGAGGAACTGGTGGCTGACCGCCAGAGCCTCGACATCCACCTCCGTCCAAACGGCTAGAAGAACTCCAGTTTCCTGACTGGTGAGAGACTGGTGGGGATTCTCCTGAAGGAGGAGTCATAGAAGAACCCCAGCCACCTGCTACTAGTGAGAAAACCTGGCAGAAACGCTAGAGGTGACCCATCTTTCCGCAAGATCAGCACTCTACGGTGTCTTTCTGGCACTGCGGCCTCGTGTGCCCTATCCGGACACACTGGTAGCACGTCACCTAGCTTCCAGATGATGCGTCTCGCTTCCTCGAATCACCATGCGTAGGCTCCCTACGGTGCTTCTTGCTGTCATCTGAAGGAAAGTTAGCTCTGGTAGAAGAACCGCCCTGGCTCGCAGCTCCAAAGTCTCTCAGATTGCACTCTGCAATCAGTTCCTAGTTGACGATGGATGTAATGGAAGTCAGCTGGAAGATGTTCACCTGCGAGCGGATCTCCCACCTGAGTCCATCCTCAAAATTCCTCGCCAAGAACACCCCACTCCCATCCCGAAGGGGTGTAAAACACTATAGCTCAGTGAAACGAGAGGAATACTCCATGACAGAAATAGTACTTTGCTCTAAGCTCATGAACTCTTGATCTCGATCGGCCCTCAGGGTCTCCGGGTAGAAGTAGTCGTAAAACACACGCTGGAACTCATCCCAAGTCATATCCTGCTATTGACCCACCTGTGAGATCACATCCCACCACCTCTTGGAAGAGTCTCGGAGTATGTAGGTGGCGAGATTGACCCGCCACTCTGGAGACGTCTCCAGATGCTCGAATATAGTCATCATGGCATCCAGCCATGACTCTGCAGCATGAGGTCCTCCCTCTACCGAGAACGTGGGAGGATGCTGTTGTTGGAAAACCCGTGTCAAGTCTGCCATAGATGAGGCAGGAGGCGGTGCTCCTTGGAAGGCATGCATCATCCTCATGAAACCTTCCCTGAACTGCGCATCAGCTTCCGAGACTGGTACAACAACCGGTACCAAGGCTGTCTCGGCTGGGGGATCAACAGGAAGTTCTCGATCAGCCCTGTCTAGCGTCTGATCACTTCCTAATGACAGGCATATGGCCGGAGGACGTCTCGGAGGCATAGCTCTGAAAGATCAAAATCACACCTCAGATCAAGAAAAACAATGACAAAGAACACAGGAGCACAAAATAGGAACAGGGGAAGAAAAACACACAATATTGGAAAACACGACTACACGGCGTGTATAAAACTACACGGTGTGTCTTTTTAAACCCCTGATATGGGTGTGTACCCCTTCCCTACAAGTCGTGTACAATTCAAACTCCACAGCGTGTTGACCCCAACACACGACGTGTACTTGAAAACTATTCCCATGGTCGATTCTCCTTACATGGCTGACCCACACAGTCCGAATCAACCCAAGACTACACGGCGTGTTCGAAACAAACACGGCGTGCACTAGACAAGGCTTCGAGGGCCTGTGTTGTTAAGAACATGGCCGTATATACGGTTGAACCTTACACGGCGTGTTCTGAACAAACACGGCGTGTGGCAAAGAAGGTCACGCCAACCTGTGTTGTTCGAGACACGGCCGGGTACCCAGACTGGACCACACAGCGTCTTCCCTACGGACACGGTGTGTTATACCTGAGCCTCCCCAGCCCGTGTTGTTAGTGACACGACCGGGTACATGGATCTGAACTCACACGGTGTGTACCAATGGTACACGGCGTGTTCCTGAAGTTACTCCCACGACACCGTGTTCTACTCAAATGGTCAGTGACACAACCTGGAAACTACACGGCGTGTATCTAAAAAGTAAACGCCATGTATTCTGGGTTCTCTGGGCAGTAGCTCAGAAACTGCGCAGAATTCCAGAAACACTAAAAACAAGGGAAAAGATTCCAATTTCTGATCCGTCAGGGCCCATAACACCTAAAAAACAAAATTTGGCGTTCATTATTAATCAAGGAACAAGAAAAATAGTTTTCTAGAATAACAATAGAGAATCTATCAAGAATCTATCACATCAGCATGCATTATCTACATAGAGCCCATCACAACAGCATGCAATCCCTAATGCACCCTATATGGAATGGCAAGAATGCATGACATGTGATTTCTACAAGTACCTATATGATGCATGATATGGAATACCCTCATCTCATCGGGTTCCAACAGAAATAGAACCGAAATATCAAAACAATAATAGCACAAGCCATGTGAATCACTCTAGGTGAAATTTGGTCAACCATAAAATCTCAAAACCAGAAACTGCAATTAACGAGGTTGTATGGATTTTCCCAATACACGGGTTAGATACTCCCGAGCACAACTTAACTCCAAGTAACGAATCTTTCCTATCCCTAGCTAAGGTCTCGAAATAGTCAAGAAAGAGAAAAGAACACCTTTGATACCACTTTGTAACGTCCCGAGTCCGGAGCCCCTCCACTGGTGCCCCGTACCCGGTTCTCCACATGACCTCAAGCGCGTTTCCCCGAACACCAGAGGCTACCCACTAGTAGAGAGGGCCTTGGTGAGTCGGTGGGGAAACTATGCCCTCATTCGGTAAGGTATAAAAGGTAAGAAAACAACAATAAATAGCAGAAGCAGTAATCAATATGCCTAAGAAAAGAAACCAGACAGCGGAAGCAATGCAGATATCTAACAATGATGACAATAATGCAGTTGGTACAAGAATCTATGGAAATCAGCAAACACAACAATGTGCTGGAATACAACTGAAACCATGTGCAAAAGAAAAACACAGAAATCACCTCAGCATCGTGCGCCATGGCTTGATCCCACACTCCCCAGCTCCTGATGCAGTCATGATCCTGAAGTAGAAGGGCGCTTTCCCTTATCTATACCTGCAGCAACATAGTCTGCTTGGGCCCAAAAGCATGGACCAAACAGGGTGTGAGATACAATCCCAGTAGGCAATCACCCAAAGATTTGTGCCTAACAGTCAATGAATACATGGCTGTAAATAAACAAGAAGTAGTAAACAGGAAAACACAAGCAGCTAAAATCCACAGTTCTAACAAGTAGAGAACTCAAGTAAGCAGTCAACAACAAGAAGAAAACAGCTAACCCTCTGGGTATCTCTCACAGTCTAACCCCTATGGTTCAACCTCTAAGTACTAGCAACCCTCTAGGAGGCACACACAATCTCACCCCTCTAGTTCAGCTATGTAAATTAAGCATACTCTCTGGTGAAGCACTCACCGTCAATTTGCCCTATAGTATCGTATCGTGCTAAAGGCTCTTTGGGGAAGCCCTCAACATAAATTACCCCTGTGGCCCACGTCACAGTTAAAAGAAACTCTGGAGAATCCCTTCCATCAATTCTCCACTTGGCCTCACATCATGATTAAAAATACACTCTGGAGAGGCCCTTCCGTCAATTCTCCCTTTGGTCTACTACTTTAGGTTCTCACAGTCCTGAGTATAACTAAACATGCTCAGCCTGTGTATATCGTCCATGTAAACCTCAAGAACTACATGGCAATCAACTAAGGCTCAACAGCAATAATAAAACAATAGTCTACAATCCTACAACTAGGCATGGCAAAGAAAACTGAGCACAAAAAAAATACTATAATCATAAGAAATAACCTCTACTAAAGCAATCAAGCAAAGAAGGCAAGTAAAAAGGGAAAAACAGGAAACACACAATACCCCGTTCCAGGGTATTGGTGGAATTTGCACATAATATTCATCAACTTTCTATGTAAAGGAACAAACCAACTACCTAGATCCTAGGAGATCGATATACGTGAACCTGGATGACAAATTCCCCATAGAACGATGTAGATCTAAAAAAACCCACAAAACTTTCATCCCACGATAACTTAAAAACAAAGAGGAATCAAGAAACAAGGCTCAAACAGAAGGAAGAACTCACCGCTTCGATCCCAACGCAATCAACTATGCTCGAAATGGAGAACGAACGGTGAGGTAGGACTCCGTCGAGGATCCGGCTGTACAGACCCTCCCGGACGGTCGAAAACTGTAGAAGAAGACGTATTAGGGGGTTAGTCGCGACCATGGTCCGTTTAATGAAAAAATAGTACAGGGAGTGGACTTATAGAGCACACGACGTGTACTTTAAATGTTCCATACTCTGAAATAACCGGCCTCTACCTTAGCCTTACACACCGTGTGTGTGGCCCTGACACGGTCATCACACGGCTTCGAGCCGGAACAGAGTACAAGGCGTGTACTCAGAAAGTACACGGCGTGTACTTTGAAAATTTCAAGAAAAACCATTTTTCGTAAAAACTCCAGAAAATGGAAAAACATACCTGAAAAGAGATCCGGGATCTTACAACTTGCCTCAAAATTTTCTTATGTAAACTATAAATGTTACCTTTAATAACAATTAGGTTAAATCAACCCATTATATCTATTATGAATCCCTTATAATTCAATGTTCTCCAAACTTTTTCTAGGGTGACACTTTAATAATGGTGAATCTTAACATAGAATATAGAATATGGTTCATAGATAATATTTACTTAAGTGATTATGTTTATATTATATATAAATATTATTTATTTTATCTTTTTACATGATTTTTAATATCATGTTGATTTTATATAATTAATTAACAATCTCTAATAAAATAATTTATATATAATTCAATTAATTTAATTTATTTTAACAATCTCATCATTTCATTTACATTATGTGATCATGTCTAAAGATAATATAAACAATGGATCATATAGATAAAAAATTACATTTAATAGGAAAAATAAACCAAATAAGTCATATAATCAATAGATTTCACTAATTGTTGATTTTCCATATGGGTTGTAAATGAACCCATGAATCTTGGGAAATAACTCATTTAATCAGGATTTTATTGGGTTGAAACATTCTTCCTTTAACTAATATAACCCCTTGGTTAGTTTCAATTTATCGTAATCTAGAATCATCTCCACTTTCATGGGATATTGTTCAATTATATTTACTTAATTATCAATTTTTTTAGGGAAACAAGGGGTTTATGGTTACCAAAAAGAAACTATATAATGTTTATAACGATAGTAATGATCATGAAGTAAAAATTCTTTATGAAAAATATAAAAATTATGTATCTACAGAATAAATATGGAAAATTATTAATTAATAATTTAATTACACAAGACTCACTAAAACTAACTTGACATATAATTAGTGTCGAAAACCTTGTCACATGCTCATAATATCCTTATACATGTAGTGTATTTCATAATTTATTTAATTAATAGATTCATACCATGTGTTGACTCATATTAAATGTAAAAAACAACATGTAACAAGTGTGTGGTCTCCCAAATTACATGGTGTGTACTGCCAGCTACACAATGTGTAGCTCATTAATGGACACCCCCATTACATTCAACAGGACTAGGAAAATATTTAATGAATTTTATTATGTGTTAGATAGTATGTAAAACTTTATAAATGTTATGTATGTTTGGTAATGTCGTGTAACTCAAGTGGATATCAATACATGATATGTATTAATTACATTTTTTGTATTTTGGCCACATAGATTCTGTGACTCCTATGAGGTCCAAACCAAGTGGGGTTACAAAACAAGTACACTATATACATGTTAATGAACTATATCAATCCATTTTACAACTAAAAATCAATATTCGAAATGTAATGACACCACGTACTAAACCACCCATGGATTTCCATGATTTTCATTACTCATCATTGTGTGGCAGACTATGGGTACAAGGCATATACCTTTCAGTTACAAGTCATGTTACCATGCTTGTTTTCTAGAATTACTGGTACATTTATATGGGAAAATAAAGCACTATTTATTTGTTATTATATTGTTCTTATTCATATGAAATAAATAAATTATATTATCTTGAATATTATTTTCAAGAAAAAAACTAGAAATGAAAAACTAATAATAAAATAAATAATTAATCAATAAATAATAAATAATTATAAATTAATATTTGACCACCCTTATACCACATTATGGTTCTAAGACATAGAGGAAGTAGTTTGGGTCTTTCCTAACAATGGTTTTTGTCATTTTTTTCATATTAAATCCTCATAATTTAATGAATGGAACCCCCTAATATTCAAATAGGGTTTATATTATCATATAATTTATAATTAATTTATAGAAAATAATTTCCATGATTTGATAATTATTTATTCATTAATGAATAATGTTTAAATTATTTTCATAATATCATTTTATATAATAATACAAATAAAAAACCTCCTGTGATATCCACACATTCTCCATAAGTCTCCCAGCATCACAAATAGAACTCTAGATTCTAGTGTTGATGAACATATCATCTTTCATAATTTTTCATTGATTTTAACAAGAATATTTCTACTCCGGAATGATTAATTTTCTTATTCTATTATCCTTTTGAGGGAGAAATAGGATAATTATCTCTTGTTCTAGAGATAATTCTTGATAAATTTATCTTCATTATTGATATAAATCTATTGAGAAAATGTGTGGTTCTTAACAAATCACTTGTCTATAGAACATGATATATGTTGGGTTGTATACTTAGTTTTGGGAAATTAATAATTACACCAATTCCCTTAACACATTTTTTATTCTATGTAAACCCCACATCAAATAAAAAATATTACTATTATTATATTTCATGATAAGTGTTAACTGGTGGATTTTTAAATATAATTTGTTAAATAAGTAAATCAATATTTATTTAAATGTTGTTAAATAAAATATATCATTTCCATTAGGGATGTCGTCATACACCTAAAAATATAAAATTATAAACCTTGAAAACCTCAGTCTCCTCTAGAAATAATTTATTTCAATGGTTTTTAGGAATTTTCATACCTCTTTCAAACTAAATTGAATGAAGGTTAGAAATAATTTACCCAATCCATATCATAAAATGGTCACAACAGTTTATTCTCTATAATTGTGGGCCATTTTCTTTTTTTTAATTATTTAATATCCATATGCACATCACCATTTGAACATTCATTTTTCTAATCCACCCGTGTTTGTTTTTCCTTAAATTCATTAGTTTGACATGAATAGACTATACTTGTTGGACCACATCAAAAAAAAATTGGATGCAATTCATCCCTGTATATTCAATTATTTCCTATATTTTCCTTTATTTATTTTCATCAAATTTTTCTTTTTTATATGAAAAAGTAGATACCTCATTTCATTCGTTAATAGAACAAAATTTTAATCTTCTAACTTACTTTCCCTTTCTAGATCATATTATTTTACATCATAATTCTCTCTCACCTGGTGAATATTAAAACTAACCTACTCATTACCTACTCTCAAGTAGAGTTCACCAGTTTTTTAATCACTTAGAGAACTACTTTTTTCCATGAATGGTATTACATGGATAGTTAGTATTGTATCTACATCTACATCCAACACTATTAAGTCCAATAAGAAGTAAAACATTTCTAATTTTACTAAACTTCTTTTAATCATCGTATGAGGGTATTTTACAATTGGATCCACTAGATGCGGTTAAAATCTTGTGGTATTCATGTCTATTAGTCCTTATTAATCAATATGGTGTATAATGTTATGTTCACATTGACACCTAAATCACACAAATCCCTACCAAAATCAATGGATCTAATATTCAAAAAGGTCGAAAAATAATATGGATCTTGTAAGTTTTTGGGTAACACTATTGAAATCAAAGTTGAATAATGTCATATGAGTGGTATTATGACTATTTCCTCCACGATCTTATTATTAGACCTTAAATATTTCATGGATTATTCATATATTGTAATACTTTATATGTCTTGTGCAAAACATATTTTAATGTGTGGTTTGTATATATTTTGAGTAAAAATATTTCACTATTCTCTTATCTTTCCCTACTATAATTATTGAAACGGTATATTCATCTTGAAAGATAGTTTGGGATTCACCATTATTTTTTATTCATTTACTTTACTTTCCCATTTTCTTTATACAAAATTTCCCTTTCATTCTTAGCATGTTCTTTTTGTTTTTTTACTCACTAGATTTTTTTCATTCACTATTTTTCCACTTCACAGGGTTACGGCCTTCACTTATCCTCATGGCTTTACATCTAGTTCACCCAAGAATACTCTTATGGGATAATATTTGAGTTTTTTGGACATCAAGATATCATGGAGTTCTATGTTTCTAAGTTCATCAATTTTGTCGTTATAGTTTTTCTTTTCCTCTTTCATGGTCAATACATGAGCTTTTTAATAAGATTTTAGTCCATCAGTGGAAGCCCAAGTGGTTGTCATAAATGTGTCCAATTTATCATCAAATGTATTTATTTTTATTTTAATTTTTGGGTATTGTTTTTCTTTGTATATATAATTTATTTCTTGATAGCCTTGTCCTTGTTCTATCTGTTCTCTCTAAACATAAAAATTATTTTTAATATTGCAATCAGCATAATTTACTTCATCATAACATGTACCTTATGGTAGGTGTTAAGCCATCATGGAATTTATCTTTTAAGTCAAAGATTCCATTTTAATATACATCCACCCATTTTTGTTGACCATGTGAATTCCTATTATCTTCTTTTATTTATTTTATCTTTTAAATTTAATTCTCCCCATTTTATTTACTAGGTTGTAGCTCTCTTCTTGAAACATCCTCATATGTGAGCCTCTAACTGCAACATCGAGGATAATCTTTTTTTTCCATATAACAACCCTTTTCAATAGATTTGAATAAAAATACACATTTAAATTTAATTGTGGGTAGATTATCTAACTAATTACATAACCCTATCTCACTCAATATAAAATTAATTATCATCAAATTGATTAAAATTCAAAATTTTGATGCAAATATTCATAGATTTGGAAGGATGGGAAAGACGATTAAGAAATATATTGAAATATCATCCCATGTTGTTATGTAATAATGAGGTAATTTAACACACTTATATTTTATGAATTATTATTTTCAAATAAATTTAATTTCATCGACCTCTTGAGCTACACAGAAACATCAGTTTTAATGAATAGTAATATTGTATACCTTGTAAATTGTCCATTAAATTTGTGGGTATAAATAGTAATTACTAAATCAGGAAAATTATATGGTGTAAGTATTTATAAATTATATTCATTTTCTATAAATTTATTATAAATTAAAATGAAAAACACTTGAAAGTAAAATAAATACTTTTAAAAAAATGTTTTATATGTGTAATGTGTTTTTAACTTCCCAAATTAGACTAATAAATTCTAGTGAATGGTTTTAATGAAATTTAAATATTTTATATTCATTCAAAAAATCTATCATTAATCTAATTTTTTATATTCATGTGATATTAATAAGTGTTGTTTTATGATTAAAATTTTATATTTCTAAACAATGATTTTGGATAACTTTCCACAATTCTATTAAACATATATTTTTTCTAATTTATTAAAACACAACTTTATCATTAAAATGAAAATTTTAAAATTATCATATATTTAATTTTTGGTAATTTTATGAATAAATTAATTTTTCAATAAATATTGAAATATATTGATTTTAATTAAAATTATCATTTTTCAACCAATTTGAAAAGTTATATTTTGTTTTGAAATAGTTTTAAAATTAAAATTAGTTAAATTATTTAATTTTTAATCCAATTAATGTAATTTTATTAATATTATGTTGAACTTTTATTAAAAAAATATACTTAAGAAAACCTTTTCTTTGGGAAACTATTTTTTCATCGTAATTAGGGGTTTAATTTTATATTAAATTATACCAATTTTTAGAACTGAATCTGATAAAGTTATTGAAGTATTTATAATAATAACAATTAATATTTATTAATATGGTAAACTTAATTTTTGGTCACAATGAATTGAAAAAAAAATTAAAAAATAATTACTCAAGTTAAATTTAAAATAGGGTTTTTTCATTAGAGGTGTATGTGTTAAAAGTAGGTTTACACACACAAAGGTTTTTTTATAAATTATATTAAATATTTATAATTAGTGGTTCAAATGTATCTAATAATTCCCATTTAATTTTTATGTAACATGGAAAAATTACCTTGGTAAAAATCTAGTTACCATGTTGAAAACAAAAATGGTAAAAGTGAGTTTCCCTAGATGTAAAGAAAATAAAATGTTTAAAACATGTTTATTTTTTATTTTTTGTGGTTTGGTTCAAAATTATATTCCATACACATCATTATTTATCAATTTTTAAGGCACTAGGTTGGGTGTGATTTCTAATTATTGAATTGTTTTCAGTTTTTACAAAAATATCACACATTCTCACTTATAAACAGGAACATCCTCTCCTAATTATGTCACACTTACAAAGATTTTAGTTTCAAAAATACCTAAAAATACATTTATTAATTCCCTTAATACTTATTATAGGCCTTTATATTATAATACTCTCTTAGATAAGATTTTGGGGAAAACCTAAAGAAGTTTGTCCAGAGAAGAGGTATTGTTCTTAACTAATCATTTTTATATTATTTCTTCTTCCAAATACATCAAATATTCATCTAATATGATGTAATAAAAAAAATTATATTAAATATACTTATATTTAATCAATTTAATTTCATGACCTATATCCATTTCCTCTTTGATCAAATGGGAAACAAAACCATTGATCATGTGTATGATGGACTACCGCTTCACACACCGATTTACCTCATTTTTCACCACTGCCTCTCACAGATAGATATAATAATGAATTTAATGTGTTTATTTAATACATATGAAATAAGTATACTTATTTAATAATTAATTTACTGTGTTTATATAATGATGTATTAATATTTACCATTATTTTTTCACATCTGTTGAAAAATGAAAATAGTGTTCCTACATGCGTACTTCCTACCATCTCCAGGGATGGTGCAATTAATTTTTCAATATCTATATTTTATTGATGACTATAAATATATTTTTAATGAAAAAATTTCTTTATATCATGATTAAAATTCTATATATAATTTAACAGAAATAAATTTACAGAGACAAAAACTGTTGAACAAAAATATACATGAAAAACAAAGCAGTTATCACCCAAAATAATAATTTCAATAAATAATTGTTAATAACTAATTGATAAATGGTTATAAGTAATTAATATATTTTATGATATATATTATTATTATTATTTAATATATTTATAATATATGAATATTTATTACATAGTATTTTTGAACATTTACTAAAGAAGTCAAACCAGAGTTAATGGATTTTCATCTCAATTTTATTTTTGTTTGGCCCTTATTGTATTCATCGGTAGTTTCATTTATATAGTGAATATTCTTCCCATGAATGTATGTTATGATTATTATTATAAAAATAATTATTATTTACATATCTATATATGGTAATTTCTATCATGGGGCTTGTGATTCAAAAAATACAAAAGTGGCAAGGGTTTTATGTTACAAACTCATTTTTTATCCAGATTATTTATTATTGTTATTACAATAAAAATAATTCATGGAATACATATTTAAAATCTCAAAAAATTTATTATATTACATTTATTTCTAAAAATTATATTTGTTCATTTTATTTTTCTCTCCATATGTACCAAATATTCTAAAAAAATAATTAAAACTAACTCTTTTTCTCACTTCGATCAAAAATATTTTTTCATCTATATCTTTGTTTTCTATAAAATTTTTCACGAATTTTTTAATTATTATAATATTATTATTTAAATTATTTTTTCATGTTTTAATATTTATAAAATAGTCTAAAATAAATATTCCATTCATTTTATAAATGATGTTCCTTTGACTTTTTTCCAAAACAATTAAGGGGAATCATTATTTTACCACACACTGCATGAATGGAATATTATGTGATCATGAACAATAAATTATTTTTGTATTAATTTAAAATTTTCCCATGTTATTTTTGTATAAAATATTTTATATAATATTTTGTATTTTTTTAGGTTTTATGTAAGTGATTTGAACGTGAACAAGATATTTTCCTCAAAAAATGCTCCAAGTGGACTTTTAAAAAGTATTTTCTTTAAAATATGACATCATTTAGTGTTTTATATCCATTAATAGTTATATTATCTAATGATACTATACTTTTTTTTCTCTATAAGGTTTATTATTATGATGAAATGGTTTTTTCTGAAACTCATTTCTTTTACACAGATTATGTTATGTCTATGATGCTTATTTCCCTTTCACATGTTATTATATAATGAATGTTTTATGATCATGAGGAATATATATGTATATATGTTATTATTTTATGGGTGGGATTATAATTATACCACCCTTAAATGAATTGGGTAAATAAGAATATCTCATGAGATAAAAGGACTAGAATGGGGAGTGGACCCAGTTCAATATGGGACTTTATACACTATGATACACTTGGGAGTGAACCTTGACTACTGTTATAGTTTGGGGAGTGAACCCATTCCACTATTATAGTTATTGAAATAATCCTTAACTAATAATGTAAATATTTTCTATGATTATGTGAATTCCAAAAATTTGTGTCTTATTCCAATCTTGTTTCCTCATGAATTATGTTCTTTGATTCATTTATGATTCATTTATTATGGACAACCATAATTTATGACATGACACAAGATAATTATCTATGATATATAGGGTATGGTTTTCAAATGTAATTCTCATGCAATCATATCAATCTTCTCATGTAATATTGATATCACCCTTGTTAACCCTTACTGAGCATCTCTTCCCACCCTATCTTATGTTTCCTTTACCCATGTTATAAATAATGTTATTACATATGTATGTCTAATAAGGGTGATAGTTGTGAATAAATTAGTGGGAGATGAGGTATTTCACTTATGAACTTATATTCTATGTATAAACATTTCCAAAGATACTATACCTCTATAATGTTTTCATGGGTAATTATGTTGTATAATGATTATTCATTTAATAAGATGTAATATCTATGTATTAAATGTTTCGGTCATTTTAGTTAGTATCATAGAAAGGTTTAGTTATCCTTTGGAAAATAGGATGATAAAACTCAAATAAGAACCCTAAGGATATGTCTGACCAGAAGATAACATCTTAAAGTTTTGGTAATGGTCATGGATGACCAAGGTTGAACCCAAGGTTCAATGATTTAAACTAAATTTTATTTATATAAACATCATATAAATTATTTTCAAGATTAAATACTTTCTATAAATGGTGATTTTTTACCACATTATGATTTTTTATGTTACATTATGGTCAGGACCCGAAGTAGCTGTGTTAATTTTGAATGTGATGGAAAATTCAATGAGTGTCCTCAAGATCAACCAAATTTTAAGGTAGGTTCAATTAAAAATATTTTGATTATGATCACAAATATTTCTCAATATATGGTTATACTGAACTTCCATACAATCATATGAGGGAACAATTTTATGCTCATTCCTTCATAAGGTAACGTCCACTATATTTTAGTAGTTCCACTAATCCATCGGTTGATGATAAATCAATTAGTAACATTAATAATATATTTCCCATTATCTAGTGTTTATAGCATGAAAAATAATTTTGGATTTCTATCATTTGTAAATAGAAGTGAATAAATGGTGAAATCTTATCAAGAATATGATTCAATAGGAAGAAATTAAAAAACCTAGAGTGGGACGAATTTAAGATCATATTTTCAATAAGTAAATTTATTATATTATTTATATAAAATAAGATAGGGAATTACTTAAGAAAAAGAAAAAGGATTATGAATCTATTTGTACCTATGGAGAAAATTTTACATTACTTATTAGTGTCCTTATAGTATTATCATCTAACCTGAAAGTAAGTTTGATTAATTCTTTAGTGGATTAAAACCATGTCTCTTAAGTTTGTTATCCATAAAGAACTTTAGTGTCTATGGATAAATCCTTTATGTGCTATCATATTGGGAATAGTGAATAGAGTTTCCCTTAAATATCATTTTTTTGATAACAAATGAATGATTGAATTTAAATAAAACTCTAAAAACCATGTAGAGAAGAAGGTGATTTTTCCTTCATGCTCATGTGTGTAAGGAAACATTATGAAAATTACATTTAGGGGACCAGTAAATTTTATTAGGGTGCAATGTAAGTTTATCGAGTTGTTGAGTTCTAAAGTGGTAAGAATAATTTAGTTAATGATGTGAATAGAGAGAAAACTCGCTATTATGAACCACCCATACTCTAGTGTTTTGAACAAAAGGAGTATGTTAATTATTCTAACTAGTATAAAATTTTGATGTTTAATGATAACAATCGACATAAGAAACCTCCTATGCTATGTGAGAAATGAAAATCTCTAGATATTACTATTTCTAATAAGGGATATGATAATGATTTCATGAAAGGTTTATTTACCTTCCAATTCAGAATTTTTAATGACTTATTTGACTCATTATATACAAATTATATTCATAAAAATTATTTTCTATGGTTATCACAATACCACCTCAATGATTGGATTTTGAATTAGCGGTGAGGACCCCTAATGGTATGATGGTCACATCTAAAGTATATGATTCTTCTATGGTTGATGTTCATGGGAATGTGATTCAACAAATTATCATTATTACCTCTCTGGTTGAATTTGATGTTATTTTATGCATAGATTGTATTTCACTATATAAATCTTAGATCAATTTTTAAGGAAGCGAAGTGATGTTTAATATTATAAAACAAACTATGATTATATATTAATTTGATGATCGATATGAAATTATAATTGAAATTTCATCCATTTTATGTGTCTTGATTCTTATTCAAAATGGGATTTTATATTTGATGTCTTGGGATAAAGTCAACATCAAAATATTACTATTGTGCATGAGTTTTATTGATTATTTATAGAATAGTTTCTTATTATTCCACAAAATTATGAAGAGTATTTTTCAGTAGAAATTATACTTAGTGGTATACCTATTTCAAATATGCATAATAGAATGGAACAGATTAAGTCATGAATTTAAGTAAAACCACCCAAAGATTCTAGAAAATGGATTTGTTTGACCAAGTGTTTCTCTTTAGGATGAAACTATTATTTTTATTAAGAATAAATATGGATTTGATCGGTCTATGATCTTATTATTGAGAATTGAAAAGCTCAAAATTAATAAAAACTATCCTCTAACCTGTATTAATGAATTGTTTTAAAAACTACATAGAGCTCAATACATTTCCATGACTGACCTTCATTCCGGATATCGTCAATTAATTGTCAATAAATGGTATATATCCAAGACAACATCCCATACTAAGTATGAGAACTATGAATATATATTGATTCCACATAATCGTTCTAAATCCCCATATAAATTTATGTATTTCATGATATATTAATTATTTATTTCCATGATCATTTTCTGGTAGTATTTATTGTAATGTCCAATAAATTTCAAGGAAATTTTTTTTCATAAATTCTTTGAGATTTTATGAGTACGCAGTTTCTGACGGCACCTGATTTCGAGGACTGGTGTGCCCAGAATCAGTTTCTAAAGATTATCTCGGGTACGTTCAGTAAATGAACGAGCAGGTTTTTCTATCTTTTGAACCAGTGCTCGTAATTGATATCTAAGGGCATTGATGAAACCACAGCGCCAATAATTGGTTAAGGGGACCTTTACCGTGGTTGCGTTTTCACGGGAGGAGAAGTTAAAATTTGTGGATTAATAAAGAATTGAATCAAAATTGTGGAACAATTTTTATTCTTTATCTAAGTGGTTATATCCTACATGGGGTAGTTGGGTTGGCCACAAACCCCTAACTACCCATGTGAGGATATTTGTGAGGTAGGTCCCACAATAGCCCCACCCCTTTACATTCCTTAAAACTCCTCTAACTCCCTCTTAAAATTTGTAACCCATCATAACTTGTGAATCCTATCCTCTTCCTCTATCTCACCCTCATTAATTCATGACAACACACAGTTAATCAGTTAATTTAATTAAGTGTTTAAATTTTGTAATTTGAATGCATGGCATGTTATAATAAAATAGGAAGATCCCTATTTTATTTGTGGGTCGGCTCGTTGTGTTGATAATTGGAGGAGAGAGCTCTAGTTCCTTTGGAATAACTTTTTCTTCAATGAAGAACGCCAACACTCCAATGAAGAAAGTTGACTCGGCGGCTTGTTTTCTCTATCCACTTATTCCTCTGCGACAAGGGAGGAGACACCGATGATGCGGGAATTCACCAATGACCCCATCATTCATTGATTTTGACAACCGTGAATTTCCTTCGAGGTAGGGGTTATCTTTGTTCAAGTTTTATTTTATCAATCTTCATTTCCTAAAGATTGGCTGAATGTTGTCGTCATAATGGGAGGATATCAGACCATGCAAACTTGGCCAATCATACTCCCTTTTTTATTGTTTATCATCAATGATGTTCGAGGCGAAGACGGCGCGGTGTCGTTGCACCGTGCGGGGACGAAGAGGATCGCGACCGGAGCGGGCCGCGGCGGGGGTGCACGGCGCTGTCGCGCCGTGCCGGTGAGGCCGAAGGAGACCGTAGTGGTGGTACACAGCGCCATCGCGCCACGCCAGTGAGTCCGAAGGCACCGAGGCTAGAGCGGGATGCGGCAGACTCCCAAGGGGACGCCGGCTGTGTCGGCCGCCATTGCCACCTGGAGGCGGGACCTGAGGGGGTCCAGCGGTTACACCAAGGTCGGCCATTACGGTCGGCCATTTCGAAAAAAAGGGGGCAGCGCCCCATTTTCACCCCACTCGGCCAGCGTTGAGCCGCAGCTGGCCTCTGAGCCAAGCCGCAGGCCACGCGGGCCGGGCCAGCCGCAGGCCATGCAGGTCGAGCCCGGTCCGACCGGGCCCAGACCCCCTATTTTTCGGACTAGGTTCATTCAAATGCCCATAACATGGGATACAGACCTCTGATCAATGCACCGTGAGTTGCGTATGGATCCCTGGATCGAGACGGTCATTTATTTATATTACACTCTAGTTTTTGGATAACTTTGGGTATGTCCGGGTTGGTTCGAACCCGAAACCAACCAGGCCCTTGGAACGGAAACGCTTATAACTTAACGACCGGACGTCCAAATGATGTGTCGTCAATAATGTTGAATTAATATTAGTGAGATGGTTCTTTTGGATTACTCTAGTTGAGGTTAGGACACAGGTAGAGTACAGTCAGGTTGGTTTCAGCTTAAAAACCAACTAGGCCCCTGGGACGGAAAAACCAATATATCTCAGACCGGGCATCCGATTGACGCGTCGTCTGTTGCATTGAGTTCCTAATGGTGAGACGGAACATTTTTATACATAAAATCTAGACATCGTGATAGTTAGTGTATCGAACCCTTGGCTCATGGAGCGGACCCTCCCAGAATCGACCATGTTGTGTGAGGGAACCCTATTGGCTGCGACTGCGACGATGATGACAAATGTACTTGGATCCTACGTGGGTTCGGCATCAAGGATGACTGTACTTGGATCCTACGTGGGTTCGGTAGCGAGTACGACTGTACATGGATTATAGGTGAGTTCGGTAGTGATGGTCAATATACTAGGATCCTATGTGGGTTTGGCAATGATGACTTCTGTACTTGGATCCTACGTGGGTTTGGCAGAGGATATGATTCAGAGGCTACATCTAATCATCTCCACCCCTCTTTGTGAGTAGTATGAATGTTTGAGATGAGTCTTGAATTTCAATCAATATCATCGATAAGATTGGCATGCCTTCCTGTGTGGTTTGGGTTATGCTTTCCTGTGTGGACTGTGTTGTACTTGGGCTCGTGAGTTGGTGCCGAACTGGAATTGATGACTTAGGTATATGTATGGTCATATACCTAAGTAGAGTTGGTTGATACTTTGTGTTTGTATCTTTCCTATGTGGTTTATCCTTTTTGGATTCTGGGAGACCTTTGGGGGTCTCGGGGTCCCTACTGAGTACTGTATACTCACCCCTGCACAGGCTATGCCCGCACTACATTATGTTTGTTACAGACGACGGACGATGCTGATCGTCGTTGAGGCTTGTGGAGCGAGACGGTACCCGGAGGTGGAATATCAGGCGGACATACACGGTGCGGATGGATGGATTCGAGGAGCAGAGGAGACCATCTGTACCCACCCTTCAGGTGGGGTTTCAGGAGGATGACTTGGTGGTTGCTGCTTTACTTTTCAGCTATTATACTTTCTTTTCTCAGATGTACTGTACCTTTAGTTGGGTTTGAATACTGGCCAATTAACTTTCCATCACATACTTTTGTACTCAGTTTACATATTGTTTACTTCAGCTTTCATACATTGTGGTGTTTTTTTTCTTATATAAGGTAATGCCTTCCCCTTATTCGAGATTTATGTCTTTGTAGCTAGTCACCAGCCCCTGGCCTATGGAAGCCGGGATTGGGGTAGTCACGGCACGGGCCCCGAGGACAGGTCGTGACATTTATCGATGATATTTTTAAATATTAAAAAAGAATTTAAGAGCATGAATATCACATTAGAAATAAATTTATTTCCCTAAGAAACAATGTTTTTATGAAAATTTTACCAGGTGTGAATTTTGGCTACAAAATGTTTCCCTTTTTAATAATATAATCATAGGATAGGGTATATTTTCGATCTAACAAAGTACAACGTTTTTGAATGTTTTCCCAGAATAACCACTATGACTGAGATATGAAATTTTCTTAGTTTCGGTGGATATTATTGATTGTTTTTGTAGAATTTTTCTACAACAATCTAATCTTATCACCACGTTAACTCTGAAGGGATCCATGTTCCTTTGGATAAATGAAAGTGGACAAAATTTCAAGTTACTAAAGGGATGTTTAGTTAGAAAACATGTTCTTACATTATCTTGAAGTTGAGAATTGTTTGTAATCTATAGTGATACATTGAAGAAGTAATTTGGATATAATAGAATGCATAATGATATAGTGTTATCATATTCATCAGTAAAATTGAAGGTTCATGAGAAATAATATCCAACTCATGATTTAGAGTTAGCAGTTGGAATTTTTTTCATTAAGGTTATAGTGAAATTTCATTTATTTTGAAATATGTGATATATATACTAATCATAAATGTTCAATCTATATATTTACTCAGAAAAAATTTAATATTCACTATAGAATATGGTTGAATCTGATTAAATATTATGACTTATCAATACATTTCCACCCAGGGAAAGAAACAAAAGGTGGTCAATGCTTTGGGTTCAAAGGATCATGATAGCTTATCTATAATGAGGAGAAAAAATATCTAAAATTTAAATATTTAAAAGGATTAATCTTAATATATTGAAGGAATTAGATAAATCCTATCATTCTCAAATTAGTGTTCAATTATCTACCCATATAAGGATTAAATAGATATATGATGGATAAGTGGAACTACAGAAGAAGTTGACAAATTTACCTAAGTTCAATCTTGGTCATAATGGAATGATAAGTCTTAGGAACCTTGTATGTTTTATATCCATACTATATTTTAAGGATTTGTTGGATAAGGATCATAGTTCATCATTTTTTAATAATCATGAAAATACAAGACATATAGAGACCATAAATTGTATTTATGGTTCAAAAACAAGAAGAGAGACATTGTTCCGTATATATATCATTTCATGGTATTTTAGTTGTAAGTTATCACTATTATATATATGTCAAATGGGATTTTGTAACCACTACACACACCAGAAATGGGAAAACTTCACCATGGACTTTCTCAGCGAACTCCTTAAAACATCTAAAGGAGACAATTATGCTTGGTTCATAGTTCATCACCTTAAAATTTTAGTACGCTTCACTTTTATAATATAATATTTTTTCTAGATCATATTTATATGATATAAATTAATTAGGTGGTAATGTTTCATGGAGTACAACATTCCATTGTATATGAATTGGGTTTTTGATTTACCTTAATATTTTGGTGAGATCTTCCACAATCCCTTAATACAGAGTTGAGTTTCAGCACTATGTATCCTCCTCAGAGAGATGATCAATCTAATTGAACAATTTCAAAACTAGAGGATATACAAATATTATGTTTTTTTAGATTTAAAATGCGGTTGGGATCAACAATATCTTCTAGTTCAGTTATCTTACAACAATAGATTTCACTCGCGCATTCAAATGAATCTTTGTGAGTACCTCTATTAAAATAATTATTGAAATCCAATATTTTGTGATGAAGTTAGATAAATATATCTAATATGGCCAAATATAGATAATTAAATAGTATTAAATGTCATATCCATTAAACAACACATCAAGAAATCATAGAGTGAATAGAAAAGTTCTCATGTAAATCGTCGGCATGATCTGAAATTTTAAGATAGTAAAAAGTATTTTATATGAATTTCTCCATGGAATAAGGTTCTAATATTTGTAAAGAAATGAAATCTACATCCAAGTTATATTTTTCCTTTTGAGATTCTTGATTGGGTATGGACGGTTGCTTATCACTTGGTGTCTCAACAAAAACTCTCTCAAGTCCATGATGTACTACATGTATCTCTCTTATGGAAGTGAATACTTAATTATACACATATATTAAACTCATTTTTCATACAATTAGATAGATATCCCACTTATGATGAACACCCTATGGATAATCTAGATTTTAGAGTGAACTTTCCATGAAATAAGACCATTAACTAAGTCAAACATTTTATCAAACCCACCAATTTGGGTATGCTACAAGGGAACCTAAGGATATAGTGATATATAAGTATCCTCGTATTTTGTATTACAGTAACTAAATTTAAAGGTATATTTTCTAAAGATAGGTTGAATGCAAAAACATTATATTTTATGAAATATATTTTAAAATAAAATCAATTTCCCCACAAGATAACATTACAAGAAAAACTATGTTTTAATTAACCATAATATAGTATGTCGTTAAAACGTACCTATTAAATTGGTTGGTATGAATAGAGATAACTAAATTATAAAAACTATTTGGTTTACACATGTATAAAATATATTCATTTGTTATCGATTGATTATAAATGAAAATAAAATTCATTTGAAGTAAAAGAAATTTTTTTTCTTAAAAACATATTCCGTGCACATAATGTACTTTTATCTTAATAAATTAATTTAATCACTATTGGGGGAATATTTTAATGAAATTTATATATTATATATTTAATAAAAATATTATAATTCATATAATATTTTTTTAAGGTATGGGAGAAGAATAAATCCCATTAAATTATTAATATAATACATTTCAAAAAATTGCTTTTTATCAGGTTTTGCATGGTTATTGTAAATTTATTTTTCTAATTTTAGAAATAAAAATTGACAAAATGAAAATCATGTTTAAAATAAACAAGTAAAAATTATCTTATAGTTAATTTTTGAAAATTTTATGAGAAGATTTATATTTTAAAAAATAATGAAAAATAATTATTTTTATTAAAATTGTGTTTTCACATAATAATTTGAAAAGATCTATTTTATTTTAATATATTTTTTTAAATGTAAATTTATTATTTTTTGGTTGTTACATCATTTCCTTTGGATAGTTTTAAATTTTAAAAAAAAAATTATTTTTCCATCCAGAGGATGGGAAGAATCTTAAATTGATAATTGGAAGAAAATTATAAGATTATGAAGCATAAAAGTATTATTTTTAGATAAGAAGTGAGTTATGATAGGTGAATTAGAGGTTTTGGGAGTATCTTGATGGTTTGGGACCCAAAATGGTTATTCTTTGGAAAAACATCATAGGAAAATAGTTTCTGCATCAGTAATAATAAAAAAATTCCCGACTTTGAGGCCTATTTTGTTAAGGGATGTTGCTTTTCTAAATTAGGAAGCATGTCATAGAAAATCATGAGACCCTATGGGGGGGAGAAAAGGTTTTCAAAATGTACTCTAGAGTCTTCATGTTCATTTGAACCATCTGTAATAAATTTCAATGTAAAATCACATGGCATGTACATGGATTTCCAAACCATCCACTTAGATGTGTGAGGGGTGTCCCTTTGGATAGTGACAGCACCCGGTTGGTGCAAAGTTTTCCAAACCATATAGAAAAACCATATGGATCATTAAAGGGGGTATTAATTATAGTTTTTTACTACCCCCTTTATCTTTTACTCCACCTTTCTTCTCCATATTTTCCCATGTATAATAGGTGCCTGGGAGCTCCTCCTTCCTCCCACCTAGGCTTTGGGTGATATTATTCATTCTGCATCTGAATCGAATTTCATAATTCTCAATGGTTAACTATCAGATAGTCTACCATTAACCTTTATTTTTTTTCTTATATTACATTTCCTTCTTTGACACTATATCAATACGATCTCATATGCCCAATTTTTAGGGTATATTTTTGTTCTTCTGTTTTCTCTCATTCTGGCTCGAATAAAAACCCAATAATGGACAAGTGAATATTATTTGGTATAAGGTAGGTGGTCTATATTAATTTATCTTAAAATATCCAATTTTATACTATTTTGTTGTTGTGTCACACACTATCATTTTTGTGAGTCACCCTTAAATGCAGAACTTAAATTAACATTTAATATCATGACTTAGTTGATCCTTGTGACCCAATTTCATCATTTTGGATTTTAAACCATAATAAAAACCACCTCTTATGGTGTGGTGTTTTATATAACAATTTTTTTAATCTATTCTTATGATTTAAATCACCTTTTGAGGTGTTTTGAATAAATCCTTCTAAAGGATACAGTTAAAATGAAATAAATGAAATTGTATGAAAACTGTGCCTCCATTTTAAAATATAATAACCTTTTGGGTGTACTATCTTATATATAAAAAAAGAATAATTATATGAAATATTTGAAATGTAATATGGCTTGAGCAAGTCATATTTTTACCATTACCATTTAATCAAACTAACTTCTAAGGTGGGGTTTACTAGTTAATGGTGATTAACTTGTTTAATAAAATTAAATGGATAATGAATAGTAAGAACTTGTCATTTGGACCTTGTTATGTTTTTTTATTGCATGTATACTCACAAGTACTATATTTAATTATTAAATGAATTAAACATGTTTGTTATAGTATTCTCTGATAAATACTTGGATTATGATATGGAATTACTTGTAGGGATCATAATTCATGATTAATTGAATGGTTTCAAATTATTGAGTTATTTTGGAAATAATTATCCAAAATATTTATATTAATGTGATATAAATGACATTCCTTAATAATTATTAAATTCACCAGACATGAGTAGTGGACCAAATTAGTTCCCGTGATATTTTTAGAGTTTATATTCTAGTAATTTTTTAATATTTTATAGCATGTATGGTTTGTTATTCCTTCATCCTTTTTTGTATATTATCTTGTCATCATTCCTAGTACATGATTCTGGTTGTGGTTGTAGGTCTTTTGTTATTTTTATTATTGGGATTATTTAATTCCACTTAGTTTTATTTATTTATTCTTATGATGTATTTTTTTACTAATCCATACGGTATAATCTCCCCACTGCACCATGTTAGACCCTTACTGATATTCTCCGTCCACAAGAATATGAGGAGGCACGTTTTAGGATATGTGGGAAACATATTCTGGGAATTGAATTTTTGGCTCCAAATACGAGATTTCACAAAGTGGTTTCAGAGCTCTATCTTCCTTGTCATACTATTAGGGTCTGATAGAGAGGTTACTATTAATGTTTTAGCATAAGTAAATAGCCCATGACTGGGTCTGTCTAACCCATGCACAAGGGAGGTATCAAGTTGTTAAATATGGGACTATTATTCCTGATGATCATTATTATAGTTTGTTATTATTTAAATTTGAGTGATTGATTTATTTCCACCAGCTACTAAGTTATATTATTTACCTCTTGGACTAGTATGGAAATATATGAAGTGTGTTCACACATCATTCCAAACACATATCATTCAAATGACATGAGGACGCTTATATGTGTATCATGATTATGAGATTATGTTCCATTCTTGTTAGTATACCATGCGAGGATAATTATTTATAATACTTATCTTTATTTAATTATTTGAGACTATTTATCATGCTTATCATTAAATCTTTCATGGGTTCTTAATGTCATTTTTAGTAGTATTTTATATTGATGTGATATATTTCAATGATATAGTTGTTTTATATTCATGGTTGGTTAAATAAAGCGTATAAATCAAACTAAATATTGTCTTACCATATATCTTCATGGTTGAATTCATCTTAACCAATGTATGATATAAAATGAAATGGATTTAAATGTGATAATAAATTATCTTGAATTTTTTTTAAATGAAATAGTACTTGGTATTGTTTTACTAAAATCAATTGATTGATTATAAATTTTAGTTAAATAGTGTTTCAATTAAAAATTATAAATAATTATACATTTCTAACATGGGAATCAACACTGCGTGAATAGATCCATGATTGCACAACTTGGCCCATATAGGTTAGTTGAGGCACGTTTCTTCTATGAGATCAACCCACTATAACTGTGATAAGTCTTTAAAAAATATATTGTTGTTTAGTTTTACATAAATGGGATGAAAATTATAATGTATATATTGTTGCCTCTATAAATTGGGAATTCCTTACCACATAAATGAACCATGGTTGGGAGAACCGGGACCTTATAGGTTTCCTTTATATTTATATTCTTTATTATCTTACCCCTTGGTAATAGGATTGTGATAAATTATATGGTTATTTAATGTTCCAACATCCACATATAAGACATTATCTATAAATCTATGGTGGATTCTAACTAAACTAATTCCCATTGAAATGATAGAAGACATTTTATCATCATTTGATATTTAATTAACATAATGATATAGATAATTACAATTACAATTACAACTTAAAGGATTTTTTCTATACAGCATAGAAGTAAAATTTTCATTAATTATGGAAATTTTGATAACTTCTGGATAAAAAAATTGTTTAAAGTAAAATATTAGGTAATTTGATAAATGATGCATAGATCCAGCTAGATAAAGTGGTAAACACAATTTTAAATGTTTTCTTCAATAATGGAACTTTTTATATCAAATTTATGAGCCTCTTTAAATGTTTAGAGTAAATTTGAATTGATGAAATGGATTAAATAAAATCTTTTAGTTGCTTGATAATGATCTTCTCTCAGGTAGGGGTTAATTCTAATGATACCATGAGATTTAACTAACATATGAAAATGTACATTTCTCATGGATCATAGTGGTCGTCTTTTAAGTCTTCGATCCCAATGGTTTGGCGGTAGATACTAGTATCCTTTTAAGAGTGTCTTAATTTTTAAAAGTTTATTCCTTGATTAAATTAGTGGTTAAAACATTTTGGTACCTCCCAAGTCAATAGAATGCTGGTATGATTTGGATCTCATCTCTTCGGCATGCTAAGTTTCATTCCTTGATCATTTTATTTAGATAGGAATTTTAGAAAATGAAATGACATGACATGTAGGTGGGTGTTTGTCTAGTGAGTTAAAACATGAATAGGTAATACCTTATGTGGATACCTAATGAGTGTTATCTTCTTATATTTTAATTTTATCAATATGACCACCTAGGGAGAAGTTCCTTATGTGGATCCTTGGAGAAGATAAAGGCATTATAGCCTGATGCTTGGCATGTGATATGATTACACCTAGGTTGATATGTCTTAACCATTTTAGTTTTATATCTCTTTTTATTGAGGTAAATGTTTGGGAGAGGTTTTAATGGGATTTAGGTTTTACATAATGTAAATGAGATTGGGTTTACACACTTTTCAAGGCCGATGCATGATAGGTTATTGGGTGTTGTGATTTTGGCATGATGACTCCTTCAATTTTCATAGAAGCACCTGGAGTGAAAGTTATTGAGGCTGGATTTAGTGGGAAGGATTTTTTTGGTTCCTATCCATATAGACCAGTATTTATTCTATTTATTTTGTAAATTCTAAAATGATGTCATGAGGTGTTCGGTCGTTCAATAAATCATAACCTAGGTAGGTGATTGATTTTGAATAGGAGTTAAAAAGAGTCTCCTCGAATGTTAATACTGATGTGTCATGTAGAACTATTTGTTTAGATTTTCTAGTGGATTAATCGTGGGATTGTGATATTGTTCTTGACCCCAGAATTATGGGATTTACACACCTTGTGAATGAAAATCTTATCTCATTCTATTTACATGAGGTAACTATTTCATATAGAACATCAGTGAGCGGTCAGGTATTTTACAAGGAATGATGAATTAAAATAAGATTCTTCTGGGAATAGTGATTTGGATCTTTGGATAAATTACAAAATACACTATTATTAGAACCAAATTGGAAAAAATTCATGTATCATGAGATGTTCTACTGGCGGGTGTACATTGACCCACATTGTTGGCAGACGTAGTGTTAGGAGTTAATCAACTGCATGTATGTCTTGGATGATGTAAGTGTGTCTTGGGTAAGAGATACATGCATATCGATGTAATATTAGGGTACGACTATTTTAAATATTATCATGCCTAATATCTTAAAATCATTCTATGTACACTGAAAGACTGTCAGTTATACACTGAGCTACCTAGCTATCATTTCTAGATTATAAAGAGAGGCCATAGGAGTTGAACTTGGGGATTGGTTTCCAAATAATCTAAATGGTTAATAGTACACTACTATTCATTTATGGGTGGTGAACCGCACTATCTTTTTGAAATTTGATTAACACCATGGGAACCCTTCATAAGAAGTGGAAATGGGTGTTATATGAAATTTTAGATAGTGCTTGATGAAGATGCGGGTTTTTATAAATGATAGTAATTATGTTTTGGGAGAGATATATGATAATTAGGAAATTATTTCACTAGTGGGATGGTAAGGATTATCCTCAGTTGGGGAGCAATACGTCGGTCACACGTGGGTGGCCCACATGTGAGAGGGGTCATGGAAAATTAAGACCAGTTTTGTGATGGTATTTTTTTAATTTATATTTATTTCTATAAATGAATCAAGGTAAATATATATTTCTCACTAAATTATATTTATGGTTTCATGTATGTACATGGGGATGTTTTTGAGTGGGTGTTAGTGTTAACCCAATTAGGTAAATACCCTAATAGGTGGGTGAATTGGGATATGAGAGATTAAAACAACTTCCCCTTTAGATCCTATTTTGTCATTAAACAAAACAAACTTATCTCTTCTTCCTGTAGAAATATATGAACAGAAATGAAATCATGCATGAGGAACATCGATTTTTACTTGGTTCACCCTAACTAGGATATGCACATAAAGCGAATAACGGAAATGTGCTGATTGTGCCAAATCAACGTATCCTCAATACTAAATTAAAAATTTATGTGAAGTTAATTTATATACCTAGGATCAAAACATTAACTAGATTTAGGATATGTTCATTGCATTCTAATGGGACCTTCCCTATGTATATTTCTCTAGATCACTATGGGTGGACATGATCATCTCCTTCCTCTTCCTTTTCTCACTCCTCTTCAGAGGGATCCACCCATGGTTTATGAAATTTTATGTCCCATAATTTTCACAAAATCATGTATCCTCAAGTGTAGATAGATGATTTATTGAAGTTCCTTTTTCACCCATAGATGAAATCCACTTTTTCGAATGTTTTTAGTTAACAAAAATTTCTTTTGCGAATTATTTAACTACCTTCATTAATAACCTGCTTCTTTCTCAAACTAAACTGTACCACGTATCATTTATGATTCATGGATCACACTTCATCCACTTCTGTTGACATGTACCACCTCTAAATACCACCTCTATGAACCACCTCCATGTACTACCTCCATGAACCGCCTCCACATACCACCATTGCTTTTATGGACTGCTTCTCCCTATAGATATCATCTTCTGTGAACAATGTCCCTTTGAAAGATACTTTTCCTTCGTGAGCTTCAGAGCCTCAAAATACCCATTCGCAAACCGTTCCCACAAACACATTCTCCTATCACGGAATCCTCCTCATAATCCTCTTCTCCTTCATAGACTCCCCTTGAACTCTTTTCAAACATATCTGAATTTCTTCCTGAAGAAAATATATTTTCTATTAAAAATCACTCAATTTTTAATGATAAAATTGGATGTCCTTATATCATAAAATAGATTCACAAAATCCACTAATCCATCTTACATAAGTCTTCTATGCGGAATAGCCTTCACTATGTACCACTTCTCCTACGAACAGTTTTTCCATTTGTGGTATACATATTACTTCTTTTCCTTCACATATCATCAAATCCCACCTTATTTCCAAAAATTATGAGCCTTCCGCATACCAAAATCCATCCATGAACCATTTTCCTTCTGGGAACCACAGACCACCCGAAAATACTGTTTCCCAATGTGCTAAGCGTACCATTTTTCCTGGTCCGCATAGCACTGCTATATGGAATCCTTCCCTTTGCTAATTTTAATCACAGTTCTGTATACATCGTATGTGTCACGTGGACTATGTTTTTAAAAAAACATTCTTTTTCTAAAAATAATACTCCCAATTTTGAGTCTCAAAAATTTGGTAAACACTAGGAAAATACACCCCCTTAAACACATTCTTTTGAAAAAAACCAACCATACTCATTTGCAGTCATCTTTATTTTTTAACAAAAAAACATACCCAAAAACACTAAGGGGATTCATTGAGGGATTTATTTCCCCACAATCTCCCCCATTGGGTAGGTTGAAAATTATTCTCAACTGGATACCTTGTTAAAGCATCTTCCATCTTCAACCATCATTCACTTCTTGTGATTAATGTAGTGATCAAGGATTTACATAACACATACCCTAATCCCACATGTACCATGCTCAACATGTGAAAAAAGAGTATAATGAATATTTCATTGATTAATCACATCGTTCGATTTCAAAATCACTATTATGCTTTCATTAAAAACCTTATCTATCATGATATGTATCCTTTGATCGATCGCATTTAGCATCGTCAGATTTAATACTCCCCATATATCACTCCTCTACCTATCTTCTACTCCTATTATTTTATTCAGATAGTTTCTCCCATTCACTTCCATAATTTCTCCCCCTTTTTTAATGAACATTAAGGACACTACAACAAGGTAAAGAACACATGTATGTAAATAAGGGAAAACAGTCCATACCTCAGGGAGAGGGTCCCAAAATGTATACATTATCATGTGTGGGGATAATAATGAACTCTAAGAGCTAGTCAATGTAATTCAAATAATTATTTGGGTATGGACTTTGTCAGAATATCCACAACATGTTGTTCTATAAGCACATAATCTATCTTCACCAGAAATTTCTCCACCTTCTCCTTGATAAAATAATACTTTATTTCAATATGCTTTGTCCTTGAATTATGGAATAGATTTTTGTGACGATTTATAGCACTTGACATATCACAATTGATTCAAATAGGAGAATTCACTTATACTATCATAACATCAAGTTTCCACTTCATCCACAAAAACTATCTGCATGCACACTGGATTATATTCAACTTCTGCAGTGATCAAATAAATATAATCTATTTTATTGTTTATCCAAGAAATACATAACCTTCCATGACATAATGAACCATATGTGTAAAAAATAGTATACATTTTTTTCATTGTCAAGTACAATAGTCTTCCAATTATTTATGATTCACACTCAATTTTACCCAAGAAATAAAGGTAGAACAGCACTGGTAGTTTAGCTTGGGTTGTCCAATCCTCAAAGACCTAAGAAAAAACCTATAGACACATACATTATATAGACTATTTTTGGCAATGAAGTGCCCAAAAAGGGTTGATTTTATATGGGTTTATGTGACCACTAAGACACTGAAGGTAATTCAATTTTAAGGTGTGTGTTGATCCTAGGATATCACTAGGGGTGGATTGGATGCATTCCCTTTTCAACTATTTCAATTTCTTATATTTAAGATGAGTTCATTTACGAAAAACAAAAATTTTCATCACTCACTATATTAATGACCACATATTCTAAAACTAATCAACTATACACTTGAATGATCAAATCATTGAGAACTCCCCAAGAAAGGTTTGTATTAGCACTTGAAGTGTGTGGCCTTAAAATTCAATAAGGATGAAGAAGTTGCAAAATCGTCAAATAAAAATCTCATTTTAAATAAGTGATTAAAGATTAATATAGGGATAAATAACATCTAATCCAGCTCCTTTCTACTCCCTTGGATCAACCAATAAGTGGGTTAGCCCTCCATTGATTCTATGGTTTCAATGAAAGTAGAAAGTAGACTCATGAGGGAGGAATTGGAGAAGTAAAAAAACAATGAAATTATAATCACTCCACCGTTGTGTGATAATCTCACAAGGATTGGTATGAAAAATTTCACACCTTGAGGAAACCATATCAACGTGATAATAAGAAGAATTGAAAAAGATAAGATGAAAAATATTTATAAATAAGCTAAGGTAATTCATGGTACTTACAATTGAGGGAATGTGATTACAACATCTAATTGGCAGAATAACATTAAGATGAAACAAAGCTCAATGATGATAAACTCATCTACCACCAATACCATAAATATCCATTGTTGGAGCCTTCGGTTGGATCTCCAGCAGCACAAAGAATCTCACTTGATTATGGTAGGCCTAGGGTAGTGGAAATCTTGTGTAACTTGGACTTTTCAACTCTTGACTCGAGGTGGCAGCCAATTTGAAACCACCGAACAGATGCATCAAAATTACCTTCTAGATGGCCGAAGTAGAGTGGTACATAGATGATGAAAATGGATATTTGGATGGCTCCTAATCACCTGTAAAATTTTGGCCCATTTCGAGTTGTGAATCCGGAGGTATGTCCGATTTAGTGGGATAATATTCTGGGCCACAGATTCTGGTCCAGATTTTGATATTCTATTTGGGCTTATTTAATGGCCATTTTTAGGCCGAATTAGCACTGGATTCGGGATAATTATTTGTTCCTATATATGTCTTCTATCATCCCAAGAAATTTGGGATTCATTGGGTTTGTATTGCGGGTCCCCCGTTCTCATTTGTGGGAGGGTGTCCAATATGCCTTCACCAGAATTCTTTCCTTTCATCACCAAATATCTCCATCATCCTTTATGAATCCTCCATATATCCCAGAATGAAAAATTATCATATATATGTTTATATTTATTTATCAAAATATCAAATTATAATATGGATAATTACAATCTTTAAAATCATATAAATCATTGGGCCTAAATTGGTGTACATTAGGCAAGAAGTGCATAAATGATAAGAATGGATGTTCAAAAGTTAAATCCACTAACATAGGCCAATAAGATCACAAGTGAAAATTTAATACCATTAAAATTTAATTAAAATTTTTGTTTTTATTGGAAAATCAAACCCCCTCCCAACATGAGATTTTCTAGTCCTAAGAAAAATGTATCTCAACAATATGAAATTTGAATCCCCGTTTCCCAAAACATTTTAATACACAATGATCACAAAAAAAACATATGCCAAACAACCATGAAACCCATAAAAATATATAAGAAAAATATAGTTTCATAAGTAGATCCCAAGCCAGTGCCAATTCCTTTGTTAAGATTTATCTCTATATTTCATCTAATATCAATTTAGTGTGGTGATGTGTTGTGCATCGTATTAGACATGGGGGTTCATCTTTATTCAAGAGGGAAATGATTGAAGCTCTAGGTTGAATCACATTTCAATATTAAGATCAGTATTCAAATTTGTTTATTGTATTTTTTTTTTGCAATTTTTCCATGGTTATTGAAATTGCACTCAAAAGTGTCAACCCTTGTAGTGAGACTTTGCCGATGTCTCCCAGGGTCAAAGACCTTAGGGAACCAAGTGAAGCCCACATACTGAGGAATCTTCTTGAGTTATCTCAATCATAAACAAAATCAAATTACTATAAATAGAGATAAAATTACTAACTCTGTGCCATAAAACTATGGAGTCACGATCCCCAAGTGCCGAAACCCATGCATTATGTCATTTCATTGCTCAACATGCAAATTTATTGTTTTTATAAATTTTTTTATTAAATACTCATATTAAAACTAACATGATTACCAAACCTATTCTATTTATTTGGGGGACCCCATGAACTCAAACTAATACCCCACAATCCAATGGATGTGCATTGTGATTTTTTTTATTTCGATGAAAATATAAATGATGATATATCACATTGGACAGCCACACTTTCCAAAATCAATGCTCATGAAATTATAAAAGGACTAAAATCGGAATTAGTGAATGATATAATATTTTATATTCAGTTTCAAAGTGTGCAATTTTTATTACCATGTTCAAAGTTAAAGGGATTTTTCCTTCCATTTACACAGATTGTTTTTCGAATCATTCTTTTTTTTTGACACAAAATCATTTTTTATTTTGTCCTCCCCAACATAAAATGACATTGTCCCTAGTGTTTAAAGAAAAGAAAATTTAGAATGAGTTAGAGGTAGATAATGGGAGTTAAAAAAACAATTTGAAAATGATGATCACGGAATGAAGTCACCTGGTGGTTGAAGTTGAAATTCCTTTTGCTCCCTTTTAATCCTTTGATCTCGATGTCACTATGAGAATTCCCTAGTGGAGAAAAACAAACAAACAAAACAAGAAAACAAAAAACTATATATATAGTTATATTTATATAATAAATAATGTAAATATATGTATATATATAAAAATAATAATAGAATAAGAAAGCACAAAAAGTCGTAGGTTAGTGGAAAGTATGCACCCCTGTCTCCCTTCGGTCCCAGCTTCGATTCCCCATGGCTTCGCCGGTTGTGACGGGGTTTGATCCATGACCTATGACGTGTCCCTTTTTTTATTTATATATATATTTTTGTATTTTTATTTTATGATACAATCACATAGAAATAAAATGAACTAATGATTCATTGCCTTATTTTTAAATTTCTAGGTAAGGTATTACTCAAGGATCACAACACTTTTCACGGATGAATATTGTGCTCCTCTTTGATACCCATCTATACTCATAATAGAAGAATAGGTCAACAGACTTTTTTTTATTATTTTTAAATATCAAAATGATTAATTAATCCTATTTTAAAAACAAAGATGACATGAAAACCACGGGTTGCCTCTCATGCAGTGCTTCTGGTTAATGTCGTTAGCCCGACATGGATCCTAAATCTATCAATTTTTTACTGGTTCACTGGTTGGCTCGGTTAACACTACCTCTATTTCATATTTATTTAATTATTCAATTAATGGTTTTAAACATTGACCATTGACCATGAAAATGTAACCACTTGTGTGATCTTGAACCTCTACTACCACATTGGGGTACAAATGATGCACTATAAAAGGACCTGACCATATAGAGCTTAACTTTCCTGGGTGTAAATAAAGTTCTGAACTATACAAGAGCACGAATTTTCCAGATTAAAAATTTTTGACTTTGATATTCCTATATTGGTAGGCCTGAACTATATCTTTATTTATCCTTGAATTTTCATAAGCCTCCATCCTTAGTTCCTCCAGTTCATTGAGATCTAACATCCTTTTTTTCCGGCCAATGACAGGTCATAGTTTATTTTTTTAATTGTCCAAAAACCCTTATGCTCAATTTCAACATGTAAATGGCATTATTTTCCATAAACCAACCTATATAGTGACATTCCTAGGATGTTTTTGTATGATGTACGATATACCCACAGAGCATCCGAGAGTTTCTCGGACCAATACTTCCTAGAAGCTTTGACTGTTTTTTCAAGAATATTGTTAATCTCTCTATTTTCTAACTCATCTTGACCACTGGTTTTAGGATGGTATGCAGTGGAAACCTTGTGAGAAATACCATACTTAGATATGATTCAAGTTAATGGAAGGTTACAGAAATGGGTTCCTCTATATTTTATTACAGCATTAGGAATTCCAAATCTAGAAAATATGTGCTCTATCAGAAATCAGATCAAAACATGATGGTCATTAGACTTTGTGGGAATGGATTTGACCCATTTTGAGACATAATAATCATTTAAGAGGATGTAGAGGTATCCCCTATTGTTTGGGAGGGGACCCATGAAATTGATTCCCCAATAGCCAAAGATTTCAATCACTAAGATGGGAGTGAGTGGCATTTGATTCATTTTTTGCGATTGAACCTGCTTGTTGACACTTAGGAAAAATTTGAAATAATGTGTAGGAATATTTTGAAAGCGTAGTCCATATAAGACAACACTGAAGAACCTTAGTAGAAGTTTTATTAGAGGAAAAGTGACCTCCACATGCCTCACTATGACAAAATTTAAGGATGGAATCTTGTTCAGATTCATGGACAAAACTCTTAATGACATGGTTGGGAAAGCACTTATAGAGGTATGGATCATCAAACACATAGTGTTTAACATCATGAAGTAATTTCATTCGATCTTGTGTCCCTAAGAATTTTTTAGTGACTCCTTTAACTATGAAATTGGCTATGTCGGCATACCTAGTGTAGTCACTCATAGAGTATAGGTGTTCATCGGGAAATGAATTAGAAACCGAAAGGTGATTTGAGTTGGCTTTGAATTCCATCCTTGAATGGTGATCAGCTACAACATTTTCAACACCCTTTTTATCCTTAATTGTGAGGTCAAATTCTTGTAAGATATGCCCCACCTAATCAGTCTAGCCTTAGCATCTTGTTTTTCGAACAAGTATTTTAATACAGGATGGTTAGTGAACACAGTAATGGGGGATCCTCATAGGTAGGACCTAAACATATATAAGGAAAACACAATAGAAATTAACTCCTTTTCTGTGGTGGTGTAGTTGATTTTGGTATCATTTAAGGATTTTCTTGCATAAGATATGACATAAAGAGATTTATCACAATTTTTTCCTAACATAGATCCTACAGTAAAGTCACTTGCATAACACATAAGTTAGAAAGGAAGGTTCCAATTTGGATATTTCGTAATGGGAGGAGAGGTGAGAGAAGATTTTAGGTTTGAAAATGAACCCTCACATCATTCTTTCCAAACAAATGGAGCATCCTTTAATAGGAGAGCACAAAGGGGACGAGAGACTGAACTAAAGTCCTTGATAAATCTTTTATATAAACCAACATGTTCGAAGAAAGACCTTACATCCTTTACAGTTTTGGATGATGGAAGATGATGAATAATGTCAACCATTTCATTATCAACTTCAGTCCCCCTACCCGAGACAAGATGGCCTAGAACTAGTCTCTCTTTAACCATGAAATGGCATTTTTCCCAGCTTAGGACCAGATTATTTTCTTCAAATCTTGACAAGACTCTCCCCACGTTATTCATACATGCTTCAAATGTATCACCAAACACAGATAAGTCATCCATGAAATCCTTAAGAAAATACCATACAATGTTTGAGAATATTCCCATCATGCACCGCTAGAAGGTTCTAGGGGCATTGCATAACTCGAAGGGCATGCGTTTGAAGGAAAAGGTTTTGAATGGACATGTGAATGTAGTCTTACCTTGATCCTATATGGAGACCTCAATTTGATTATACCCTGAGTACCCATATAAGAAATAGGAGAAGTCATGTCCTTCCACACTCTTAAGGACTTGGTCAATCAATTGTAAGAGTAAATGGCCCTTCTTGGTAAATGATTTTAGATTCCTATATTTGATTCAGACTCTCCAAACACTAATCACCCTTGTTTGAATAATCTATCCATCCTCATTTTTTATCACTGTGATTCAAGCCTTTTTTTAACTACTTAGATTGGGCTCACCCATTCACTCTCAGCTATGGGATAGGTGATAATAGCTTTTAACAATTTCAGAATTTCTTTTCTCACTACTTACATGATATTTTGATTATGCCGCCATTGATTTTGACGACATGGCATTGAATCAGATTCCAGAACAATACTATGAGTCACGATAAGTGGGATAATTCCATTAATATCACATAGGGTCCGACCAATGGATTTCTTATGTTTCCTAAGGAAATATAGAAGAATCCTCTCTTGATTGGATTTAAGAGAAGAAGAAATGACAATAGTATTTGTTTGATTGTCCCCTAAGAAGTCATACTTGAGTGCAGCGGTAAGTTCCTTCAATTTCAGATCATGTTGGTTGAAAATGTTAGCTGAAGATTGGTACATTGGATAAACATAAATTTTGTTTCCTACAGTTTTAGATAGGATTGATTGCCCACATGTATAAGGTTTATCTACTAGATTTGCTTGATCAAATTTATGGAAGGAAGTTGGAGTGGTCTCCATGAATGTTGTTTCCTAAGAGGTTTCACTGATTTTTAGACCTAAGATTTCATCATAAGAGAAATTTTAAAATGATTCAAGCCAAGGAGATAAACTTCCGTCATGTGAACAAAGGAAATCAATCTCATCCTGACTTAAACATCCATCAAATATTCCATGATGTTCTATGGATTCATTATCAATGCTTCATATCATTTATACTTCCTAAATTTCCTCATCATCTCCTATTTGTGATATTTCATTATAGATGATAAAGTCTATACTCTTGTTTCCAAAGCTGATTGTCATGTTCCTATTTTGGACTCGAATAACAGAGTTGATTGTTGCAAGGAAGCACTACTAGAAATTTAAGATATAGCCAAGGACCTATAGCAACGATTTTATAGGTCTATGGCTATAGCTTCTCTATAGCCACGATTGAGTGAAACCATGTGGCTAAAATGTGTCATCACTTTTTTCTCTAAAATTCATCGGGGTCCTCCTCCCTCCCCTCCCCGATCCATTCTGCACGTGACCCTCGGACATCCTCCGGCACCCTCTTCCCCAATACTCTCGGACCTTCATGGCAGCACCCTCCTCCCTGATACCTTCTGCGCGCGACCCTCCGAACCCTCGACCTTCACGGCGGTGCCCTCCACCCCGATACCCTCTACGTGCGACCCTCCTTCCCCAACTGTTCCCATCGTGACTTTTCCTCTCCCCAATCCTCCTCCACCGATGATTCCCCTCGCGAAGGCGAACCTTGCAACGGTTCCCCTCGCTGCAACCGAACGAGGTAACCCCACCGGGATATCTCATCTTCGATTCTCCTCCCCAGACGCTGCCACCAAATGAGGGACACCTCAACTCTCCCCACCGACACTGCTCCTAGGTGGCCTCCCCACCTCCTCTGACACAACCAACCCTCTCCTGGTATTTATCTACCTCCTTGTAATGAACAATTATGGGTTCATTATTTTGTTATCAGTTATTCATATCTATGTTGTATCAAATCTATACAATATTTTTGACATTTCATGAAATTATACCTTCAATATCTCTTGCTGAACCAGTTATTCTCTGATTGAGGTAGGTATTTTTGTGTATTTACGTTAATTAGAATGTCATTTTGTGCTTGGTGTTTTCTAAAACTTTTTTTATCAAAGTAAATCAATATTTAATACATATTGTGGTTTTAAAAAGCGTTATAAATTTTTTTCTCTCTTGGAATAAACGTTTTATAAAGGTTTTCTAAATTTTTATTAATTGGTTTAAAGGACAAGCATTTGTGGGAATGCTTATATTTCTTATTTTAAAAAAATTTATATAACAAAATTATTTGAACCCATTTGGGTATTAGTATGATTTTAAATGATATTTTGAAATAAAATTGGTTTAATGGATTTTAAAATTACTTGAATGAAAAGGTAGTTTGTTTTACAAATGATTTTAAGTGTGTTTTCACATAGAATAATTATAAAAAAGGTAATAAAGTCAGTTTTTAAATGGTTGAAATGACTTGGCATTCCTAGTTGGTTTCTAAAAAGGCATATTTTCACTTTATATATGATATTTTTATAATGAAAATCTGATCATCGATTATTCCCCTTGTTTTGATTATGACTGATTTGAATTGTGGCTCCCTATGAGGGATGTTTTTTCTATTTTTGATATGGATGAAGTGAAAGGAGTTATTTCTTGACAGGGAGTTGATGTTTAAGGTGAGATGCGATTTAATTAAAATAATTTTTTATCGATTCTTTTGATTCTTTTGATTTTCTACCTCCACTAGATTGATTTATCATGTGAACTTAGGTAAATAATGGAAGGTATAGAGGTATGTGATTCTAGATTAGTGTATGTTATCTGGATAGTTCCCTAGGAGATTAGCACCCTACCAGGGGTCTATTTTATATATGGAGAGACCTAATAGGGGAAGCTGAATGGGATGATCTGATTTCACAGAGCATCCCAATGAGTAATATGATGAACTAGGTCTAGTATCACCCATTCTAGAGCCTAATGAGTTTCCCATAATGACTATAATTCTTTGAATATTGATTAGAGGATCTCATCCCATGCCTTATTTGTATCCCCACTGTTACTTCAATTATTTCTTATTATCAATTTCCCATTGATATCTTGGTGCATGTTATATTTCTATATTTCATTTCAGTCATGGTTTTGGTTTATATTCAAACTGAATTAAAAAATAGTTTTGGAAGTATATTATTAAAGAAAAGAATGTTTTATTTAAATGTGTGGTTTTGAGATATGGATTTGGAAAAAAGAGAAAAGGATTAGTTCTCTTTTAATGGATTTGAAACTCCTTTTTCCATGGTTTGAAAACATTTCCTTTTAAAATGAAAATGGAAGTTGTTTTATAAAAGAATTTATGTCATGTTACCCTTTTTCTTTACACCAACTTGTGAAAAACCTATTCACTACTTATATTTGAAACTATCATTAATAAAATTTCTTTTCCAAGAAATTATACAAACTCCTTAGTGAAATTCTACTAGGCACAGTTTGGTTCACATCGTGCATACACCAATGGGTGTATGAAAATTTCATTTTTACTTTAAAGAGAACAAATTATGTTCTCTAACCGTGGATAATGTTCAAGTTGGTCTGATGATCGATATTATAGGATGGTATGGGGGATTGTGAGTCATAAAGAGGTAGTTAGTAGTGATCCAGATTTGGTCATATTTTTGGATTTTTATATATAATCATTGTTGTCCCAGATATTTATTTTTGTTTATTATATACTTGGGATTATTCTTATTAATTTATTATGTGATGATGTTATTTACCTTTTATTATTTCTAAAATATTATACTATGTTTGATTGATTCGTTTATATTGAAACTATTTATTTTGTGCATGAGTAACTGATGTATAGATGATTGATGTTGGATTTATGGGTGGAGTCCTTGATGTGGTTGTTCATATTTAGAGGGAGAAACCATTAACAATAGTTATACTTTGATACCTCGACACTTTTCACCATCCAACAACAATCAAAGACATTATTTGGGCCTTGTGGAGATCCGGGTTGGGTGACATGTTAGGTTGATCTAGGCCAGTTCATTACAAAATGGTATTATAGGATTCTCTTATTATTTTGAGTTTGTATTAGTATAAAGAAGATAAGATCATCATAGAGACTCAATAGGTAGGTCACGAGTCATTTATTGATCACCACTTTTCACAAAAAAACATGAGTTTCCATGGGTAGTTTTAATTTCAATCTTTGATTTGGATTCTAGTTTTAATTATTTTGGTAATGATGATTAGATCCCCATCAAGTTATATCAGATAATTTGGGGTATTTCTTTAATATTTTGGATTTAAGTAGGAAGGAACCAAAGAATCATCATCATCTCACTGGGTCTGAAAAAATATAGAGAGCCTATGTGTGTGGTCTTAGAAATTTTTCAGATGCTATTGTATGATTAGTGTATGGTCAGCTAAACCATGTGGTCAAGTCATGCACCACTTTTCATCAATTTTGGATTTATTTTGTAAACCCATTTTTATTTCAAATGGATCCAATGGAAATTTAAACCCTGGGAGATAGATCAAAGGAAGTTTTAGTGATTTTTTGGTGTTATTGTAATGGATTTTTTATGGTGTTCCATAAAATGGTTTCCTTTTGTTTAGTGCTTCAATTTTTCTATACAGAAGTACATTTATTTAATTTTTTTGATTCCAAAACCGGTTTTGGGGGCATAATTGTAAATTAATTTTAATATCATGTATAATGTTTTCAAGAGTTGTAGGGTTTAAATAGAAATGTGTAAATAATTTAAAATGAAAATACATTTCATGATGTATTTTAATTTAAAACATTTTTCATGATTAATTTAAAAATGGGACTCATGGATGTTTTGGATTAAAAAAATAGGTGTTTTGATTTTTTTTTACTTTCACACGATGCTTTGAATGTTTTTGATTAAATTATATAATTTGAGAAATAATTTAAAACGAAATTGGATTTTAGGAAATTTTTTGTTCTTATGATGAAATTCATGAGGTTTTTTGAAAATAGAGGATAAATTTATGAAGTTTTAGTGACATTTTATTTTAAATAAGTTCATGATTATCAAATCGTGTGTTAATATTTTTTAAAATTCTATACTTGGGAGGTTGTAATTTTACCCAATGAAATGGATTTTGTATTTTTAAAGGAAGTGAGATTCTTTTCAATGTTCTTTTCTTTATTAAATTAGTTGTCATACTTCTTTTTAAAATTTGGGGATTTTTAAGAAAGATATTTTTAGGCTGGTGGGGGTGAAAGGGGGAGGGGGTGGTGCAGGGGGTGCTTGTACAGGGGTAGGGGTTCTAGTGCAGGGTGGGTGGTGCAGGTGGGCTGGGGATGTGCAGGGGGGATAGGGATGTGTAGGGGAGGTGCTAGTGAAGGGGGCAGGGGGTGTGCAGGACTTCTGGATTCTAAGGAGGGAGATATAGAATTTGGTATTTATTTCTCCATCATTTAACAATTTAACTTTATAATATTGCTTTCACATGTTGTCCTTAAAAGTGAGCAAGGAATTGAGATTGACCGCAATTTTATTTCTTGTGTGGGATTAGTGTGGAGGTCATAGTTGGTGTTTCTGTTTTGGATATCATTTAGTTCTTTCTCAAGAAGAGTAATTTCATTGTTAACTTTTTTTGCTTTGGTGTTACACCAATATTTGAGGGTCTGTTTATGGTGTTTTAGTTTGAGGTTTCAAGTAAAGGAATTATTAGTACGAGATATTGAGGACTACATGTCTTGGATGACATGATTTAATTCTTCATCAGAGAACATCACATTATTGAAGAGGAAGGGTAACCTAGGTTTCATGTATTTTGAGGAAATGTTTACCATGATAGGATGATGATCAGAGTTCAGTCTGTGAAGAGTGATTCTAGAGATAGTGTCATATTTATCTAGAGTTGGGACATTCGTATAGTCTCTGTCCAATTTGGAAGAAACCACATTATTGTAATTTATTCTATACCAGGTGTATTTCGTACCAGTGAGATTAATTTCAATAAGATTGTTGTCGGTGATCGAGGCTTTAAATTCTCTCGTGGAGATAGAAGCGTGAGATGGGCCAATTTTTTCACTAGAATAAAGAATAGAATTAAAGTCTCCCATAAGAAACCATGGGGTATTCGTGTAAGTTCCAAAACAAGAGGGGACATTCCAAAGAATTAATCATTCTTGGTATTTATTCTTATCATAAACCAAGGAGTAGTAAATACGAGTACCATCAATAGTAATGGTGAAAGTGAGAATCTGATCAGAGATACTAAAATATTAAAATCCTGTAAATATTAATGAGAAAAATTCAATAAAGAATCAGCATTTAGATTATTATTGATTGCACTAGAAAATATATAATTGTGTTGACACAAGTTAGAATATTTAGAGGAGAAAGTGATTTTTGGTTCTGCAATATCAAAAAAGAATAGGGTGATGCATCTTAACCATTCATTTAAAAACATTGAGGGTGTCAGAGTTGGTGATACCCTAACAATTCCAAAAAAGAATCTTCATCTAAACATGTGTTTGGAGTTAGAACTCCCTTTTTCCTTTTTTTCCAGATCCTTTATTTCTTGTAGACCTTCTAAGATCTTCAGTATTAGTGGTATTTTCTTGTTCTCTGTGAGAAATGACATTGTTCTTATTTGTGGGTTCTTTTATTTGTGTACTCATATCTGAATATGTGGTATCCTTTGAGCCTGGCGACAGGTCATTGATACTTTGAGATACCAGGATTTCAGACATTACAGCATAGTCTTCATTTAATAAAGGGGGTTAGAATTACCTTGAGCCTTTGTATCCATTGTTGATTGTGGCTTAACAAAGCTAGATGAGAGTCATTGTTTCTATTCTAAGGAGTTTTTATTTTCCAGAATATGGATCGGTTTCAGCACAACAGGAAGACTATCATGTAGAGCAGGTTCTAATGGCATGTTAGCATATGTAGTAAAATCAGTACATAGGGTATGTGTCTTGGGTTCAAGAGCCTTATTGAGAGAGATAGTGTGAGCAGAGGGAGTTGTAAAATCATGTGTTTTGGTTTCATTCCACTTTTTGATAGTGGTAGCACATGGAGTTAAAATTAGGCCCCAATTTCTATTGTTTTTGGAAGCATTTAGGGTTGGGTCAGTGGTGTTCAGATCACGTAAGTGTAATGAAGCAGAATCATCAGAGAAAATATTAGTGCATGAGTTTGTGGAACACTTGGAACTAAGAAGTAAATTGTTGATGTTTTGACCGTAGAGAAGATTTTCAAAACTCATAGAATAATCTCCACCAGAAATAGTGTGAGGAGTAGGCATACCTGGGACAGGTAGATCCAAAGTAGACTGTTGTTTGACGGAGTTTAGATGACTCTGCTTCTTCTCCTGGGGGTCTTTAATATCTTCAAATGTTTGGGCACTAGAACCGAAGGTGTATTGTTAAGTAGGATAGGTTCCATGTTCTTTAACATGTCAACTTTAGTGCAGTATTTTTTCTTGATCAGTGGATAGCCTAATAGTGTCTAGGACCATGTTTTTATGTTCAATTAAGAGGCATTGATCATTAATCAAATTGTCTTGTTCTTCAACATCGTCTGCCTAGCTAAGAACAATATCTAATCCCTATTTATCACTTTTAAGTGATGATGGAGGTTTACTTTATTCTCATATTTTGGTGATTTTTTATTTTTGAATAGGAAATTGAAGGTGATATTTGAAAAATAAAGATATTTAATAATGATCATGTTATTTAGTGTTGGGTTGTACATATCAATTTGAATATTATTTTTTCATTATTGGTTATGGATTCATGTATCATTTATCATGTACAGTTGATGCACTGATCACATATATATAAGAAGTTGTTATATCTCATTTCTTTTCCCACTATTTTCTTATAGGTGGTTTTTTTATAAGACCGGTTCTATCCACCACCATCGAAGACAATGAGTTAAAGATTTGGGTAATGTTTATTCTATTTTTATTCTTTGGCCCAATTTTAATTATGGATTTTTTGATTTTTTGGTTCCTTATATTTATGTTGTGTGTTTTGGATTTCATTGAGGTGGATTCAAGTCGTCATTGACGAAGGGTTACATGTGAATGCATTGGTAGGCATATGAATATATAAGTTCCCCCTTTATATATATTCACTCATGGTATTATGAATATATATATTGGGGCTAGGTGTGCTTATATATAGATATGAAAAATTCATATGCGTGTAATTGTAAAATGGTATATACAAGTATAAATATATATCAAAGGACCCCCTTGTGCATATTTGGCCATGAAAATATGTGCATAGGGTCTAGGTGTCCTTATATATATGTTAAGTTGCATATTCTTGCAAGTGTAAATAAGGAAGATTCGAGTTGTCGTCGTCAAAAGAAAACGCGCCTTGAGGTTGAGGTAGGGTCCCTCTACTAGCCTATTTAATTCAAGAATGTTTCAAATTGCATTTAGTTGCCTTCTTAATTCTTCATGTTTATATTAAATTGCAATTCTTGAATAAGTTTTAGTTAAGATAATTGTTTCATTTGATAAATAATTCATGGTTTTGTAATAATACCCCTCCAATGGAGGTGCGCTGTCTGTGAAATCTCACAGTGGAATACCTTACTTAACATTATTGCACTGATGTTTTTCTTATACATGATGTTGTTGTTAGTCAAAAATCACACATCATACTTGACCCTTTTTATATCCTTGTAGGGGTTTTCCCTCTTTTTATTAAAACAATTTTTGAACCAAGATACTCTTTAAGTGCCGTTAGACTTTTAAGATGGGTCCCATGTTGTGTGACTATGTCTAATGGCATGTGATATTTAAATCCAACCAAAAGCCCAATTCCACAGCCCAAAGTTCCCACAGTACCAGTAATTCCATATTACATGTTATGTAACCTATGATTTTCCTGATCCCATAGGGTATTCCTCTAGGTATTCCTACACATTACTCGATCTCCAAACCTCACTGAATTAGGTATATTAGGGGTCATCCAATCCTCTAGTCATCACATATTAGCCTTCATTTCTTTAAATATTCTGAGAAAACTTTCTCTCTTGTCATACATATCATACTATTTGAAACTAAGTGGAATAGATACTCCAATTATATTCTAATCCACCTCCAAAATCCATGATAAAAATGATATAAATTTCCATTATGAAAAACATGGTCAAGGAAGGCACTGATTACCTAGTGGAAATCCACCAACTGACCAATGGCCACAAACTTTTTGGTTCTAACCATCAACCATCCAATAGTTAGTCTAGATCCAACCCTCCCCCACTATCACTATTAATATGTTCATGGTGATTTATAATATCTAATTGGTGGCCCCATATACTTCTTTTTAGGAACGCCACATACTTCTTCCCCCCTTTACTAAATCCATCCACCCGAAACATAAAATTTCAATTAAAACATAATCATTTTAATTACAAATATCCAAAAATAAATTTTAAGAACCCAAAAAAGAAATCCATAGTCATTACAAACTATCCACTATATGATTTCTCATCCATGATAAACATTAATAAGCATCACTGGTGACTTGAGGTTTGAGGGGTTTGGAGATACCTTTAGGCCTACTCCTTCCCTTCATAGTTTCCCATCCTTTACCTTATCTATTATTCATTACCTTGAAGACTCATTTACTATCTTCTTCTACATCTTTTTTTCTTGGGGTTCTACATGAATCAATTTTTAAAGCACTTCTTTCAAGATCGATCACTAGTATTCAGGTTAACCATAATGTTTCAGTATTTTTCAAATATTTTCTAGCAGTCAAACATTATTCCCTGAAATTTGATAATTCTTTACTTCCCTAATAGAATAATTGATCCACAATAGTTGTACTAAACTAAGTTCTCACTGATGTTTCCCCACGGATGTCATTGGACAGGGCCAACATGCCGTAATCACGCCATGGTCACGCCGCGGTCACACCATGGTCACGCCGCAGTCACGCCATGATTTGGCCCTGCTCCAGGATAACACCCTACGGTGGTTCGTAGTGATGTTATTCCATGACTCTTGTGATCAATTTTGAGACTGACTAATCACAACTTCTATCGGTAGGGCGATGATCAGAATGTTTCCCCGCCTCCTCTCGCTCCCTTTCCTCCTTGACAAAAGATATTGCCCCGTGGATGTCGCTGGATTGGGCCGACACGCCATGGTCACACCGTGGTCACACTGTGATTTGGACCTGCTCCAGGACGACACCTCTCAGTACTTCGCAATAATAATATTCAATGAGTCTTGTGATCAGTGTTGACACTGACTAATCACAATTTCTGTCAGTGGGGAGACAGTCGGAATGTTTCCCCGCATCCTCTCGCTCCCTTCACTCCTGACCGGAAGATGCTACCCTACGGATGTCACTGGACCGGTCCAACATGTCGCGGTCACACCGTGGTCACTCCTTGGTCCCCCCACGATCACGCCGTGATTTGGCCCTACTCCAGGATGACACCCTGTTACGGTTCGTAGTGATAGTATTCCATGGGTCTTGTGATCAATGTTTAGACTGACTAATCACAATTTATGCCAGTGGGGCAATGATCAGAATGTTGTCCCACCTCCTCTCGCTCCCTTTTCTCCTGGCCGAAAGATGTTTCCCTACGGATGTCGATGGACCAGGATAACACGCCGCTGTCACGCCTTGATTTGGCCCTACTCTAGGACGACACCCCATGGCAGTTCGCAATGATAATATTCCATGAGTCTTGTGATCAATGTTGAGACTAACTGATCACAATTTTTTCCGGTGGGGTAATGGCTGGAATGTTTCCCCGCCTCCTCCCGCTCCTTTCACTCCTGGCTATAAGTTGGTGCCCCGCGGATGTCGCTGGACCGGGCCAACAGGCCGCGGTCATGCCACTGTCACGTCGCGGTCATGCAGCGGTCACGTAGAGGTCACGCTGCGGTCAAGCCGCAGTAATGTCGTGATTTCAGAATTCCCCAACATTCTGCAAAAATTGCTCAATAATTGGTCACTCTATGAATGAATGTGTGACTCAATGTAATGACCCTCAACCTCCCTCTCTCTATAAATCTGTTTGGGTGGAAAAGGAAACCCCCATAATGCCCCTTGTTTCTCAGAAAGTTACTACTAACTGCAGTAACAAAAAGAATCCCCCTGGCCTCTTTTATGATTCAGCAACCCTACCATTATTATATCGAGACCTTTCACATCCTCGGGACTTCTAAAGAAGGAAATCAAGATACCTTAATTTTTTTTCTCACCTATTCTTGAAGTAATAAAACATATACAAAGATATACAATGGAGGTGCAATCGAATCATGAAGATCCCTTTAATATGGAAATTAGAACTTCTAAAGAAGGAATGCAAGTCTTCAATACTGACTCACCTATTCTTGGAGCAATAAAACATATACAAAGATATAAAGAAAAGGTGAAATCATATCATGAAGATCCCTTGCGCATGTAGATATTGAAAAATCCTTCCAATTGGAAGAAGACTTCCAAAAATAAAGGTCTAGGAAAGGGAGGAAAGAATTGGATGACTCTGATGGATTCATCACTGCTAGTGCTAGAAACACCTATAAACATAGGGATAATTACAATTTTAAAAGAACAATTATCACATGTTCCCTAGCTACCAACATGAAGGACCAAAACAAAATAACCCCACAGCCAGCCCCTACTGAAACATTGTCTACCTCATCAGATGCTTCAGCAAGCTCCTCCAATTCTTCTGACTCGGATGAGTTATCTAGTGAGGATGAGGAAAATGAACCAATTATTTTTATGCCTACATAATTCCAGAAAATGATGATTTTTGAAATGACCTCGATGCATGGATGGATAAGAAATATCATTTAATTTATGGTATGACAACTGGATAGGAGAACACCTTATTAACATGGTAAATGATGACATAGGTGGAATCAATCATAACATTCGAATCAGGGGTATGATGGAAGAAATGGGATCAGTCCAAGATGATACTGCTTTACTTTTGGAAAATTATAACCTCATTCATCAAAAATACATTTTCTTATAGAAGGAGGTGTCTAATGTAACTCTTGACTCGAATAGTTTCTACATGCACTTAATACAAGGACACACCCACTGGATTATTATATGGAATAAGAAATGGATTGCCCCCTCCAGGTATACTCTATTCTAGAGGCTGTTATCAAATAAACTCTCAGTGGACATGAACTTATAAAAATTTGGTATATATCTATGCTCAAAATGTGTGCTTTGTCACCAACACAGGTAAGATATTAATGACCTATTCCTTAGATGTAAAACAACTATATCTTTATAGAAGAAGGTGCTGCTAATCATTAACATGCATGTCACCTGAACAGACTACATCTTCTCTTTCCTTGAGGAAATTTATTTAACGCCACACTCAAACCAGATCACAGTCCTGCTCAGAACTTCTTGTGCTGAGCTTTTTCATGCAATGTAGACATGTTTGAATGATATTCTGCATAATTGTTCATCCTTAAATGTGAAGATGATCGTGTGGAAGGTCCTTGTTGCAATAAAACATGCCAACTCGATGCATGTAGAATAGTGTATCAACACGAGAGATGATTTTCTGATGCTTCGTCATCTTCAAATCCCAGGTAACATTCCCACCCCGTAGAGGACTCTGGAAGTATTTTGGAAACTCCACTTTGGATGTTAGGTCAAATTCAACACTGATGGATCCACTAGAGGAAACCCATGCCTGTCAGGATAAGACTCTATCTTCATAGATAGCAATGGAGAAGTGATTGAATGAATTTATGGTTCATGCGGCATATCTACTACTCTGGAGGTAGAAATTATGTGCATTATTATGGTCGTTGTAATTGCTGGTAAAAGAGAATCGAACCATCATTGAATGGAAAATGATTCCTCTATGATTGTGAAAGCACTACTGTATTTAAATAGTATAAAAATGGAGAGATGTCAGCAGATGCATATCTTGATATCAGAAAGACGATGTTCATCAAAGTGGTAGAAAAATTTAAAAAGAATCCAAGATTCAATTTTAATGAAATCCCCTAGAAATGAATCTGTTGAGATTCTTCTGATTCTCAGAAGCAGGTTCTTTTTTGTCTTGCATTGTTTCGCTTTTTCAACCGGTTCTACTCAATGTCACTGTACAGTGGATGTTTGCAGACCTGCACTATGGGGGCTTTGAAATGTACTCCTGCCAGTTTCAGAACATTCTTGATCATGACGAATTCTTGAATTAAGCTGTTATGATGTTTCTTATGGGTTTTGAGATATTTTGGAAAAGGTGAAGCTTCAGTTCTTTGGCTGCTTGGGTCAAATATTAATAAAGATTCTGTCTTTCGTGATGTCATCAAGGGCTACTGTTGGTTTTCCAATTCATAAATTTGCTTTTCTGTTGGGTTGGTCTCTTGAAGGACTGGCAGGGGGTGCAAGGGGTGGGGTGTCCAGGTTCTGGGGGGTTCAGGGTGATCATTCCAAGTTTTTTTTTGGGGGGGGGGGGGGGGTTGTCTAGGTTCTGGGCGGTCTATCGAGGGTCTATCTAGGGTGTTTGTCCATGGGGTCTAGGGGTGTCTAGGTTTGGGGGGGAATGTCTAGCAGGGATAGGGGGAACTAGCAAGGGAGGGGGGAAACTAGAAGGGGGGAGGGACTGGTAGGGGGACTTGCAGGGGAGGGGGTAACTGGAAAGGGGGTGCAAGGGGTGGGGTGTCTATGTTCTGGGGGGTCCAGGTTCTGGGGGGTGTCCAGGGTCTGGGGGGGTCTATCCTAGGGGGTCTGTCTAGGGTCTATCTGGGGGGGTTTTCCATGGGGTCTGGGGGGGTGTGCAAGTTTTTTTTGGGGGGGGGGAGGTAGGACAGGCAGTGGGGTAGGGGGGAACTGGCAAGGGGAGGGGGAACTAGCAGGGGGAGGGGACTGGTAGGGGGGACTCGCATGGGGGGAAACTGGAAGGGGGTGCAAGGGGTGGGGTGTCTAGGTTCTTGGGAGTTGTCTAGGGGGATCTGTTCAGGGTCTGGGGGTGTCCTAGTTTGGGGGGTTCAGGGTCTATCCAGAAGGGTGGGGGGGTCTGTCTAGGGGAGTGGGGGTCTGGGGGGGGGGGGGGGTCCAGGGTCTGTCCAGGTGGGTGGGGGTGGATGTCGAGGGGAGTGGAGGTCTGGGAAGTTGAGGGGGATCCATCCAGGGTCTGGGGGGTGTCCTGGGTCTATCTGTGGGGCTATCCAGGCTGTGTCGGGGGGGGGGGGTGTCCAGGGTCGGTCGGGGGGTGTCCGGGGTCTATCTGGGGGAGTGTCTGGGGTCTATCCGGGGGTAGTCCAGGGTGTGTTTGGGGGGTGTCTAAGGTCTGTCCGGGGGGGTGACCAGGGTCTGTGTGGGGTGGTGTCCAGGGTTTTCCCATGAGTGGGGCTTTGTAGGGGGATTTCCAGTAGGGGGGTTATGTTGGGTGGGGGTGTCCAATGTCCAGGAGGGAGGGGTCTGTAGGGGTTGGGTAATGTATGGGGCGTGTAGGGAGTGAGGGATATTTTATTATGGTTTTCTAGAACCTAGATCCATGGTTAAAATCGGTGTCTATAGGTCTATTTCCATAGTTACAAACCATATATAAAGGTCTAATGCAACTGTTTCTAACTGTGGCAATAAACTGTATCCCTCCTCTAGTATAGCCACAGATCTAAATTGTGGCTATAGAGATATTACCACGGTTCAAACTGTGGCCATAAACCTATATCCACTATTTGAACTGTGGCTGTAGACCTAGTACCACGGTTCCAAACCGTGGAAATAAGTCTAGGCTTATAGCCACGCCAAACATAGCCACGATTTCTGAAACCGTGGATATTACCTATAGACATGGTTTTTGGACAGATATCCATAGTGTTAAACCATAGTTATAGCTTGAATTTCTAGTAGGGAAGGGATGACCAAGGATGATTGGGGTTTGTTCATTATTTAAAACATTTGGATTTTTGTCAAGGACAATGATGGAAGTAGGGTAGTTGATGTTTTAAACCATTACCAAAAGGTCCATTAAAATCCTCTTTGGAACCCTAATGCTACGATCAACATGTTGATGTTTGACAGATGTGGGTTAGAGCTCTTCTAGGCCTAAATGGACGTACACAACATATGTGATGAGATTGACACTAGCACCTAATTCACACAAGAACTCGACAACTTTTCTATCTCCTAGTTCAACATTGATGTAAGGGAATCCCGAGTCTTTCATGTTAGGAGAAATGGTCCCTTGAATGGTGGTAATCACATTAGATTCCAAAAGGACTTAATTTTTTTAGTGAAACTTTTCTTTTAAAATTGCACAAGTCCTTAAGTTACTTTGATTAGGCAATTATATTTTGGATTGCATCAACAAGGGGAATGTTCTACATGACTTGTGAGAAGATTTACCTCAATGTTTCACTCAATTCAGGCTTGGTTTCCCCCTCATGCGTTGAGGAAATAGTGCAGGTTGTGGGGTTGTTTATTGAAGAGTTATTTCTTTTCCAATTTTATTGTGATTTTCAATTTGATCATTTTTTCATATGAATTTTCATCCAATTTTTAATCTTTAGATGGATTCTGAATTAGTTGTTCAGGATTCTCAATTGATTTACCACTTCTTAAAAGAGTCACATCCTTTAAATTTTTATGGGATTTTTGGGTGCAACATGACTCTCCCATTAAATTTGAGGATGGTACTACCTGAGTAGGCATGGGTTCCTTTCTAGTTTTGATGGTTTGAAGTTCTTGTTTTATGGAAGAGACTATCGAGTTCATCATTTCCATTTTTTTTCACAATTTTTCTAGTAGTCTTTGTAGAATAGTTTGGGTTGGTGCTTGAGAAGATTGGTTTATCCCAAGGCGATATTTTAGAGGTGGGATGGTTTGTTGAATATAGACCAGTGGATGTTGGTATAGGATAGGATGGGTTTGGAACTGGTTATGGGTTTGGTAGTTCTGATAGGGGTAAGGATTTTGTCCCTGTGTTTGGCAAGGTTGTTGGTTACCATTCCAACGAAAGCCTAGGTGGTCATTATACCTTGGGTTGAAGGTGTTTTGGTATTGAGGCTTTTGAATGTTCAAAGCATTTACTTCCATTGGGGGTCCTCCTAAAATAAAATACTTGATTGATGGAATGGTCCATTAGTTTTCTATCTTCTGGTCATATTTGTCACAAATTGTTCAAACAAGGTCTACAGTTTGGATTGCATTGACTTTCCTAAGTTCTATCTCTTCAACCTTCCTAGAGAGTTTTTCTTGTTTAGCCATAAGGCTTTTCTCTTCTCTATGTGTATGATTTCTTGTTGTTCATTCAGGATTTTTAGAATAAGGTGAAGTTCCCCATGTTTGGTTATGTTCATCAAGGCTTTCCAAATACTCATAAGCATCATTTGGGGATTTGTTTTTAAATGTTCCATTACACATCATGTCAATTAATTGATTGTTAGACAGACCCAACCCTTCATATAAAATTCTCAATTGTTCAGGAATTGAAAAACCATGGTGTGGAACCATGTTAAGTGTGTCCTTTAACCACTCCCATGATTCTTAGAATGACTCTCCCTCCTTTTCAAAAAAAATTGGTTTCTCTTTTTAAGTGAAATTGTTTTGTTGTGGGGAAAGTAGTTTTTGTAGAACTTTCTTTTTAGTTGGCCCCATGAGTTGATGGATGATGTTCTCAAATTATTTAGCCAATTTGTTTCTTGATTATTTAAAGAAAAATGATATATCTTCAACTTAGCTAATTCTAGTTTATGTGGGGGACACATGGTTTCTATATTGTCATTGAACTCTTTAATGTGAACATAGGGCATCTCAGACTCCATTCCACTGAATGTGGGAAAGTGGATTAGGACAAGGGGTTTAAAGATGTAGTTGGAATATCCTAGTGAATTATTTATAATTCATGAGGGTTAATTGGTCTAGGAATGTGTGAGGATGTCATTCATGGTTTGATCATCTGCATTCCCCAAGTTTGGGGCAGCCTCATTTGGGTTTCCATTTTGGTTCCCACCAGGGTTTATGAGTTGGTTTCTTTGAAAATAATAAATTAAAATGGGCCCAATTATTTACACTAGAGTATTAGGAAGATTAGCCGCTAATAGAAATATTTCTCTTGATGTAATAGACTCCCCAACCCCAGTACTATCCACACTAACTACACGGTTTGATTGATCACGAGTATAGATGGACATGCACCAAAAGAAAAAAAACGAGAAATGGAAAAGATAAGAGATATTTGGTGAGAATAGAAAAAATGGGGCAGAATAGAATGGGATTGGAGATGACTTACTTGTTACCCCATAAATGGCACCAAAATTTGATTCACGCTCAAATTTACCCAAGAGATAAAGGTAGAATCGTCCTTGTAGTTTAGCTTGGGTTGTCGAATTCTTAGAGACCTTAGAAAAAACCTATAGACACATAAATTTTATGGACTGTTTATGGCTATGAAGTGGAAAACAAGGTTTTATTTTATATGGGTTTACGTGAACTCTAAGGCACTAAAGATAATTCAGATTTAAGGTATGCTTTGATCCTAGGTTATCACTTGGGTGGATTGGATGCATTCCCTTTTCAACTATTTCAAATTCTTATATTTGAGATGAGTTAATTTAAGAAGATCAAAATAAATCATCACTCAGTAGTTTAATGCCTACACACCCTAATTACAATCACCTATACACTTGAAGGATCAGATCTTTGAGCACTCCAAGGTGAAGGTTCATATTAGAACTTGAAGTGTGTGGCCTTAAAATTCAAAAATGATGAAGAAGTTTTGAAATCATCAAGTAAAAAGATAATTTTAATGAAGTGATTAGAGATTAAGGTAGTGATAAATAAAATCCAATATATCCCCTTGATACTCCCTTGGATCAACCCATATATGGGTTATCACTCCATTGATCCTATGGTTTCAATGAAAGTGGAAAGTAGACTCCTGAGGGAGGAATTGGAGAAGTAAAAAAACAATGAAATAACAATCACTCCACCGTTGTGTGATAATCTCACAAGGTTTGGTATGACCAAGCTCACACAATGAGGAAGAAATATCAAAGTGATAATAAGAATAATAGAATGAGATAAGATGAAGAACTTTTATAAAGAAGCTAAGGTAATTCAAGGAACTTACAATTGAGGGAATGCGATTACAACATAATTGGAAGCATAACATTAAGATGAAACAAAGATCAAATATGATAAACTCCTCCACCACCACTACCTTAAATAGGAATTTTGGGAGCCTTGGGTCGATAATCCAATAGTAAAAATCATCCCAATTTAATATGGTAGGCCTAGGGTGGTGGAAAGCTTGTGGAACTATGACTTTTCCACTCTTGACCCAAGGTGGCAGCCAGCTTGCAACCACCGAATAGATGCGTCAAAATGACTTCTTATTTGGACGAATTAGAGTGCACTATAGGATAATTAAATTACGGTATTGACTTTTACTAACCGCCTGTAAAATTCGGGGCCATTTAGAGTTGTGAATCGGGAGTTATGTCCAATTTTGTGGGATAATATTCTGGGCCGCATATTCTGGCCCAGATTTTGATATTCTATTTGGGCCGCCTTAATGGCCATCATGGAGGCAGAATTAGAGCTAGATCATGAAAAATTATTTGTTAATATATATTTTTTATATCATCCGATGAAATTTGGGATTTTTTTTGGTTTGTATTGTGGGTCCCACATTCTCATCAATGGGCTGGTGTGCAATCAACCTTTTCCAGAATTGTTTTCTTTCATCACCAAATATCTCCATCATCCTTTATGAATCCTCCATTGATCCCTAAATGAAAAATGTTCATGTTTAAGTGTAGATATAGTTCCCAAAATATCAAATTATAATATGGACAATTAAAATCCTTAAAATCAGGTGAATCATTCGGTCTAAATTGGTGTACATTAGGCATGAAGTGCACAATTGATAAGAATGGATGTTCAAAAGTAAAATACACTAACTCATGCACATAAGATAAAAAATGAACATTTAATACCATTTAAATGTAATTAAAATGTGTATTTTTATTGGCTATTCAATCTACCAATATTCAGTGACATTGACTGTTTTGCCTTCATCATCGCTTGATAGTTTCATCCAAGTACCCACAAGAGTTTTCATCTCCTTCAAATTTCCATTCCAGATATTATCATAACTTCATTGGAATATATGGATTCATAAATAAATGTTCCATTCACTCCTTTTGGTGCTTTTAAACTTCAGGAAAACATAAATTCACTAATCATCGACATTTCAAATTCACTTTTCATGAATTATTTGAATTTCTTTCTTTAAGATTAATCTGATCCATTAATGATAATGTCATCGATATATACAGGAACCATCAACCTTTGATTACTTTCATGGTTTAAATATTGATTTCAATTAACTCCACCATGTTGAAAATTAAGACTTTTCAAAAAAAATTGTCTTGAATACTATTATCTTAGAAATTTTTTCAAACCATATAAATCATTCTTCAGCCAACAAACTCAATTCTATTCTTTATGAATGAGAAACCCATCTGAATTCTCAATATAAAATTCTTCTTCAACAACACCATTTAGAAATATTGGTTGGAAATCCATCTAAAAAACATTGAACGTTCTTTGCACTTCTATGGCTAAGAATAATCTGATTGTCTCTACCAATTCAACTGATTAAAAGGTTTTGTTATCATTGACATCCTCTCTTTTGATGTACCATTTTCACACAAGTAATTATTTTTTTCAAATTATTGCACCATATTCATTCATTTTGTTGCGAATGACCCATTTATACCTAATGTCATTATTATCTGTTGGCCTTGAAACGTCCTCTCATGTCTGATTCTTATCAATTTAGTCAATCTCTTCATTCATATCCTGAACCCAATACTCATCTTCAGTTACATCATCAAAATATTTAGGCTCTACCTGTGATAAGTAAGATGGTTGTTGTGGAGTCTTCATCCTATCTTTCTGCACTAGCATTTTCTAATCACCAATGATTTTTTGTCTATAAATTTTATCTCTTTTCTTATATCATTGGGTACATACTAAATTTTTCTCATCCTTTTCATTATCTAAATCTTCTTCTGAATTAGCCTCTTGAACTAAAACATCCACTAATCTTCTTATCTCTTTATCATTATCCTCTCAAGAATGCTCATTTATTTGCTGAATATTTTTCTCATTCTCTGTTATAATTACATCATGGATTTCAACAACTTTTCCCATTATCTTATTAAAGAATTTATATGATTTTATTTTCATTGAGTAGACAATAAATATCTCATCATCTCACTAATACCTCACATGAATTTAATAGTGTTGACATTTATCAATGCTAAAAAAATCTATAATAAATCCCACCTTTATCATCGCTTTATATTAGCACTGATAAAGGAAACCTTTACTAGCACTTTATTTTTAGCACTTATCAAAGGTTCTCTTTATCATCTTTTTTTTAGAACTGAGAAAATTTTCCCTATATCAGTGATTTTTACCATTGATAAAGGTCTAAAATAAAATGTAAAATTATGAAAATAAAAATAAATTTATTAAATTAATAAAAATATTAAACATTTTATTAATTAAATAATTATTTTTAAAAATGATTAAATTTACTAAACATATATATTGATTATAAATATGAATATATAGTACATATTAAATATATTTATATACATATAATGAATATATGAAATATATATAAAATGTTAATTAAAATCATATTATTGTCTTATTCATTTTTAATGTTTTTTGATTTTTTTAATTTAACATAAATCAAACATTGTGTGTTGTATTAATTCCAATTATATATATATGTTAATACATTTATACACAAAAACATACACACAAATAAATTTAATAAGTATATAGAAACATATACAAAAAATACTTATGTAATTTATTCAAAATTTTGTATATTTTAGAATTTCATAATAACAATATACATTTAATATATACTATGTTTTTAATTGGTCAACTTTTTTAATACGATTGTTAGGGTATTCATTTTTAATTTTTTTTATCTATTATATTATTTTTGAATTTGATAATTTTCCATTTTTTATTTATATTTATTTATTTACTATGTTTTAGTATTTTCAATATGTAATCATCCACTTAAATATAGATATATATCCACATTTTTTTTAATAACATAATGTTAATTAATAAAACTTATGAATTTTTTCAATATTTTTAAAGTGTACTCCTTTTGAAGTATTCAATTTCACTCATTTTGTTATTGTATGTGTTTATGATTATATATACCTCAATAATGTTAAAAATATATTTTTCAATAAATATTTATTAATAAATATATCTGTAAATATATATTTACTATATTTATTATTATCAAATATAAATTATTATTATTTGAATAAGTATTATATAATTATAATTAAATAATTATATATATTTAAATAATAATAAATTAATAATAAATTTCTTTAAATAATTATAAAATTATAGTAATTTTTTTAAATAATTATAATTATATAACTTTTTACTATGCTAAAGAAGAGATGTTAAAAGATATGTTTATGAGCGCTAAAACCTTAGCACTGATAGCTATGAATTTCATCATCCCTTTGTTAGCGCGGATAAAGCTTGAGATTTATTAGTACTAAAAAAGTGTTGATAAAGATTCATTTTTCAATGCCTTATAAATTTAGTGCTGAATAAAGGGATATTTATTAGAATTTTTCTATAATAAGTATTAAAAGTGTCCCTAGCCTATTTAAAAAATCACAACCATGACTCAGCCACTCACGATTCTCATTCTCTCGCGGAACATTTTTATTACTGGCGAAACACATCTATATTCCCTCATATTACTCAAGGCCAATATCTAATGTATGTTATTTCCTAATCTTACCCTATAATTGTTCGATGTTTTGGGTTCAACGTTTTTCATTTTTGTGTTATTCTTAAACATGTAGGACCCTACATCACTTCTAGTCGCTAATAAAATACAATGAGTGTGGTTATATTTCATTTTTTCTCCACAGATAATTGTTTCGAAGAAACAGAAGGATGTTTGTGGGTATCCTTGAATCATAAATAGAAATTTAATCTTATATATACTTTTATCAGATACTATGACATATTACCAAAAAAATTGGTGGGGTGTTAAATATATGATATTGTAAGAATGAATTTTGATACTTCTCCAAAAATTTTTCTCATTAATTATAAATCATAATGAGCATAATGTATGGCTTGAAACATTTATTGAAACATTCAATGAAATACGTACTCTAACGTGATTAAATTATCATTTTCAATGAGATGGAAGTTAATGCTCAAGGAACTCCTAATTAAATGCAAAGTCTCTATAAAGGTATATGATCCCTCTATTTTAATTGACCATTTGTTTCATTCCACAACCCATCCTATCTTCTTATTTGATTATTTTTTATCACTAGGTTATGGTGCTTGAAGTCCTTCAGTGAATGAGGGTCCTTAAGAATATTTATATGATTTAAGCCTAGTGTATTCTTCTCAAAGTCTATAATACTTTTTTTCAACTTCAATTGTATAAATCAATCATATTCTGGTAAATAAAAAATATGGATTCCACTGATACTATATTACATGTATGTAATTGGTTTTTCTTCTTTGCATCCATTCACGTTTATCAATGATATAAATCAGCCCTAGTATCGATTTTTTATCCCTATAATGATCATAGGATGATACCTTAAAACTCATATGTTTTATTAGATACTTCTTATTTAAGGACATAATGTATTAATAAATTATTTTTTGAATAAATGAATGTCATATTTTATTATGTCAATATCATATATTATGATATGAAGGATTTCTTTGTTCAGCCATAGCATATGGATATTAGATATCATATGGTAAGACATATATAAAACATAATTATTTGAACTATTTTATCATTCAATTTAGGATATCATAAAATATGACTTTATCTATGGTTTGTGTGAAAATAGAGGATCAAAGAACAAATACAATATCACCTCAATTGTTAAATATGATAAAATATATGTGATATCTCTTATCATAATTGGTGAGATGATCCATGGAAAATGATGAATGTTTCATTAAATAAATGATTAATTGGTGGTGATACCTCTCTCAATTATCATATTTTACAACCGATAATATCAGTATCAATAGTAAATTAGAACATTCCTAGAGGTAATTATAGATCAAATTCAAGATATGTTGTATAATATTCAATGACAGCAAGTATCAATTGTTCCTATAATATTTTATTTTAATATATCATAATAATAAATTTGGGATTTCATTAAATAGATTCATTTAATATATAAGAGTAAAAAAAACTAGATCAATACTCAATATAAGTTGAAAAATTCACCCATTAAAGGGATGTATGTTATTATAGGGATCTTATGGTGGATTACTAAAATATCAAAAATAGGAAGGTGGGGAATCCTCGAGTAGTTGGATGTGATGACCAATGTAGGTGGGGTGAGATTCATTACTTCAAGACCATAAGAGTGGAGGTATCCCAATTCCTCTTCATTTGAAAAGACTTTTTGAGTGATTTAATTAGAGTAGGTTCCTAAAACACTTTAATGCATAGACGCTTGATTTTCTTCCATCTCTTGATGATGGATTGGACTCCCTCATTAAAACTATGCTTCCTCCCATCATTGTAGTTCCAATTTGCATTGATGACATACCTCCCGAGTAGTGATAGGAGGAAGACTAGTATGAACGAGGGAATGAGTAGCCTCAAAAATATCATCAAGATATGTAAGCAAATCAAGCACTAGAGGACTAATTAAATAAATGTAGTGAAGCTTAGTTGTAACTTATTATTAAATTATTATATCTTGTTTCAAGACACTATAATTTTCCATGCATGATGCATGGAATTGTGGACTTTTATGAATGATGTGTGTTTTATTGTTGTTATTCAAGACAAATTAATTAATTGACTACTCATGTAGAAAATGTCTTCTGAACATGATTATGTTACCAATACCATGGAAGAATAGACTACTAATGACGAAACTACAAAATTATTTGGGGATCAGCCACTTGTTGATGAAAAAAACAACAACAATGCAGCATCACAATTTTAAATAAAAATATCAAGACAAGAAGTATGGGTATAAAATTTGAGGTTGGTAGCAATCAACATTCCCAACCTATTGACCCCAACAATTCATCATTTATTAGTTATCTTGGGGTCACAATTTGGATGAATGTGTTGATTGATATTGACTCTGGGAACTGTGTCTAACCTATAATGAAGGAAACCATTGAAATGATATAATGGTATTGTTGCAATATACTTTCTCTAATTTACTGAAAAATTATATAATGAAACATTTATTTATATTTCATTATTCCTTATTGAAAACAATTATTTTTGAATATTTCTGTAAGAAACATGTCTTATTGGCCACTAGAAAATCCCATAGAGGCTTCTGGACTCTTCTAACAATGTTTCATCTTAGGGATGTTGAGTGGAAAAAAGCCCCACCCACGACATAGTTATGTACAAATTATAAGGTAGGAAACATGGACTTATTTCAGAAATTGTTGAAACTTGAAATCATTTCAAGTGAATTGAGATTGATAATATATTATTTTACATTATTTATTTTATATAACATGATTCAAAATTTTTAATTTATGAAACAGTGAAAGTGTGCAACAAATCAAGAACATGCATCAAAACTAATGCACCCCTATCAAAAAGGAAGGATGGGCTATGCTTTATTGGAGAAGAAATTGGTATGTATTTTAAATCAATAATAAAATTTTAACTATCTGAAATAAAACAACATATATTCCATTGTTTATATGAAAATGATTGAATCAAAATATGAAGCCACATCTATCACATGTCATTTACTATGGAATAAATATCATGTAAATAAGAAGGGTATATTAGTTGATGAAAACACAAAAGAAGTATGGAAAGAATTTGAAAGAATGAAATAATTTTAATTTTTCATGAATTATAACAATATCACACAAAAATAAATATGCTCATATTTTTTTAATGTTTTAGAGACAAGAATCAGCAACTAACATACCAAAGGAAAAGTGAATTTTAGTAGCTTTGAAGTATCCTAAACAATATGGTCATGTTAGAGGATTCGGTTTTAGAGTCTCTCCTTGAACATATTTCTATAATATAAAACAATAGAAAGATACATATAATATTATGAGATGAATGCAGACATAAACAGACTCACTACAAGATTTTATTTTGTGGTTTTGATGGGAAGACCAATGAATAGAAAGGATCAAAGTGAAACGGAATTAGAGAAGAGATCCACACAAGAAAAAACTGATCTCACTAACATTGAGGGTAGTACATCCCCCTAACCATATACATTACCCGAGGTAGTCAATTTTTTCATTACTATTTCTCCTAAATGTGAATCAAACAAATTATGATAACTTTATATTACTAAAGTTATGAAGGGTACATTTTTGTGTGATTTTTATCTATCAACACCCACACACCACCGTGTTGCGATGGGTAAAGTGTATAATATCTTGGTAGACTAGTTAAATAATCAGACCCTCCCAAAACATCACATGATAGTGGGGAATGAGGTAGCTTATGATTCAACTACTCAGTTTCCTATTCAACTTGACGGTTCGAATATTACAATGATCATAGATGATATTTGATCTTTCATAGCATGGCCATCTAATATTATAAAGATACTTGTGGTATGTCTTTAAGAATTTTTTTTCTTATTAAAAACATGTAACTACTGATTATAAAAGGTCTGATGTGAGGTATAATATTATATATGGATAAATCAGTGGACAAATGAAAGTTCAGATCAAGAAAATAGAGTGAATTGACTAAGAAATCAAATTACCTTCTGAGATTACCTTATCCCCACCAGTTTCAAAGAAACATTTATTATCATTAAAACATCATACAGATACCATGTTAAAAGAGAAAACTATGTATTAAATTGAATATTATGAAGAAATATATGGACATTATTTGATATAATAAATTTTTCTCGAGACTCTAAATGAGATTCTAAAAAATGAATGGTTAGGTGTATCAGTTGGGAATACATATATAAGGTATGTTATCATAATACCGCTATCCAAATAGTGAGCTAAAAATATTTTTTAAAGTTAATAACTACAAATATTTTTAACAGGTTGTCATATTACAAATATATAAAAGTAATATAGTTCGAAGCACAATTTGGATTAATTAATCCTTGTATAATTTCTATTCTATAAATACATTGAATAAGAAAGAAATAGAGAATAAAAAATTGAGTTACTCAATGTGTTTAATAAAAACCCATTAGATAACATACTCTTTTTTATTCCAAAATTGAAAGAGTAAAACTCTATGATCTAATCACATAAAATATTTTTAAAATTTTTGCATTACTAAATTGTTTTTGTTTTTTATGAGGAACTATTTACTGATAGTGGTCAATAAAGACACCCTGAATATCTATTTTTTTGAAACAATGCATTGATTTCCAACCAACTGACCACACATGATGTGTATTTTTAATATGTAATACAAAAAAAATATGTTTTATATATAAAAATCGATTCATATTTTTTGTCTTTGTTTTAATGAAAATTATGTTATGATAGGTTGGTCTCTCAATACAGGCTTGATCATGACATGAAGTTGGTTTCTGAAAAGATAATGTCAATAGATTAATAAAAATGAAAACAAAGTAAGGTATATATATAATTATTTAAATATAAAAAGTTTCCAAACAATTTACTTATTTAGGTTAATGTTTTTTCCGTGTCTGAAAAATATAATACATTCAATTGTGTATATTATGTTAGACAATTTATGAGGGAAATCATAAATCCTGGAAAGGCCAATGGCCCCCAATAGGTAATTTACGATGGTAATTAAAATTTAATTAACTATTTTTTGTAATCATTTGTTTTTCTATATTATCTAAGTACTATAGTGATTTTCGACAATGAAGTTACCCAAAAGAAGAAATCAACTTGTTTAGAGATGAGTGGGCATCGTAATTTTTGTTAGAATGTATAATGACAAAAATATTAGGTGATTTAATACTATGTTTTTGATCTAGTATGTGTTATGGGAATATAATAATATTTGGGGTGTGAATCCTTTGTGTCATAATTATTATATATTAGTTTTCATCTCATTATCAAGGAGAAGAATGATGGAGGAAATCAATTTATTTATAAGCACTGACCAGCAAAAAATAAATTAATGGGAAATTATAGAGGTGGAGTTCTATGTGGATACGAAGGTGGAGGTGGAGTAAAAGGTTAATAAAGATTTATAGTAAGAGTTGTAGACTGACATGGGGGAGGAGGAAGATGCGAAGACCGAGGTGGAGACCAGGGAAGATGAGGATATGAATAACTAGCTTAAAAATAATAAAATTGTTGAGAAATGAATTAGAATGAGGATCATACCATGATTTTGTTTGAGAAAAAATATTTAAAATTGTGCACAACACATTTCACATAAGATAATATCCATTGTGCTTCTTTCGAGTTTAAAATGAAACTTTAGTAAAAAACAGATGTGAAATACCCAAAACAAAGAAAACACATTCATATTATTTTTTACTTTAGGACAACTATACATACATAATTTTTGATGTGAATAGATTATCCAGACCTCAGTCCAGGGCACAGTGTGACTGGTATGACTCTAAGTGTCGGTTATCTATTTAAAATTGATATTTTAATACAAATAAGTTTAAATCACTAAAAACTGAGAAAACATGCTTACATTGTCCTGATAATTTGGGGAAATAAAACATAATTAGTTTGTGATATCTATGACTCACTCTCTTGTCAAACCCATAAACCCTGCCACTTGTATAGATCAAAGATCATGTTTCTAGTTTAAAATGAAATTTTAGTAAAAACTCACATGGTGTACTCAAAACGAAGGAAACACATTCCAATTATTTTTCTACATTAGAAAAATGATCCATGAGTCATTTTGGATTTTTATAATTTTCCCATTCATCAATCTAATTCATAGTGCGGTCAGTATTACTCAAAGTGCATCTTTTTATTCAAAATTGACACTAATTTTAGTGAAAAATAATAATTGACCTACTAAAATCCAATAAATATCATTCATATTGTTTTGATACATTAGTAATACAATCCATACATCATATTTATGTGTAAGAATCATCTTCACCAAAATAAAATACATGGTTTTACTGTTATGACTTCATGTTTCCATTGTCAGTTTAAAATTAACATTTCAACACAAAAAATTGTCACTCATTGAAAAATGCGAAAATGAGATAATATTGTCTTGATAATTTGGTATAATGATTCATAATTCATTTTAGACATGTATATATTAGTCTCAAATAAATCTCACACTCGATGCCACCTGTATGGATCAAAGTGTATGTTTCCAGTTTAAAATTACATTTTAATATAAAACACACATGGCATAATCCAAAACCATGGAAACACATTTTTATTGTTTTAATAATTTTGTAAAATGATCCATGAGTTATTTGGTTTGTGTATAATTCATATTCACCTCAATATTATGCATGGTGTGATATGTATGACTCCAAGTGCATCTTTTTTCAAAATTAACATTCATTTTAGTGAAAAAACAACTAACATACTCCAAATCAAGAAAAGGCATTCTGATTATTTTGGTACCTTTTTAAAATGATCCATACCACATTTTTGGCTTGTAGGGGCCAACCTCACCTCTATTCAACACATGGTGTTACTGGTATGACTCCATGTGTCTGCTATCAGTTTAAAATAGACATTTTAATACAAAAAGTATCACTAATTGAAAACTGAGAAAACAGTCACTGATTATCTCTTTAATTTTACAAAATGATTCATAATTAATTTTTAATGTTTATTAATTAATCTCATGTCAAACCCACACATGATTCCACATGTATGACAACCCTACTTTTTGTTACAACTTAATCATGATTTATTATATAAAACTTCACTTGATTCAACAAAGATGATCTAGAGGTATAGTGTCTTTGGGAATTAGGATCATTACATAAAAACATAAAACATGAAATATAACATCTTTATTGAAAACTTCCCTTACATGACCACTAAATTCCCTCGTACTTAGCATTTCATGGGATAACCTGAGGTCATGTATAAGAAAAGGGTGAGCTATAAAGCCCAAAAATGGAGTACACATGGAATAAAATTATGAGTATAATACATGTTAGGAAATAGGAATATCAATAGTGAATAATAGAAACATGAACATAAAGGCAAGATAAAGAATAATAATCATAACATGGAAATGTGGCAACAACACTTGACATGGAATTAGCATGAGCCAAGGCTCATTGCACATAGAGCATGAGTAAATCCTCATTGCACATAAAGCACATGTAAACCCTAGTTGCACTTCAATTAGAATGAGTAATCACTCATTTCACATGACGTATCATGATACTATACTTTACGCAATGCATTGGAGAGCTATAAGGGAACACCCTTCTTAATCATTTCATTTCATGCATAAGTGTGCCACATGGATCATAAAACATGGATTCATAAAAAATAATAATTTACTCCACAATAAAGGAATGTGGAATTCATACATGAAACATTAAAATCAATAAGTAAATGTGCATAAGGTGAATACCCTTGATGGAGAAATGGGCATGGTATTCACTACACAATGACATTGGCTTAGAAAATCTGTGCGATTTCGGCAGCGTAACGACGTGACATAAGAATTCACAAAAATGGTTGATGAAAGAGAAAGGGTTTCCTCATCATATTTACAGGTAATGGATAGTATGTAGGTCATAAAGATACATATCCCAAAAATTGTAATGGAATTTAGATTCATGATACAAAAGTATTGCTAGAATGTAAAAGAGGAGAGATAAGTTCCTTTTGGAATTTTGGCATAGTAACGGATGTACATGGGAGACATTTAATGAGAGAGAAAGGGTCTCCCACCATTCAAACATAAATAGGGAACTATGATGGAGGTGAAAAACCATACCCCAATATTCATAATTGAAATTAAAATGGAAAAACAACTTAAAGAAAATTGGACAAAAATGAGAATGGAAGAAAAAACCCTTACATGAATGTGTGCTTCCAAAGGCTAGAGAGAGGCTAGTTAGAGGATTCTTGGGAGCTTGGGGAACCTTGGGAAGATTCTAGAGAGAGTAGGGCAGAGGTTGGACGATCTCCAAAGGCTTTGAGTCAGGAGGAAGTGGGAGCTTGGGTGGGTTTATATAGGAAAGGTGAGGAAATTCATTATTATTTAGGTTTGGGACCCCTTATATTAAATTAATCCAAACCACAAACCATTGCATGGTTTTTTCCCATGGTTCTTGGAAAAGGGAAAAGGAAAAAATTATTTTATATGGCCAAAGTCTGAGATTCTTAAAATATTAGGGTTGCTTATGTGGAGGTGAGTCACACTCCCATGGAAATTAATTTAAAAAGACAAGGTGTTTAATAAGTCTTGAGGGGTCCATTAATGCTTTTAAAAGTAAACCAAACAAACCCAAAATCACATTATTATAATGGTAAAACATATATTGGCCAAACATAAGGATTATATTAGTTTATTACTTCACTATTGGGTCATTATGATGTCATAAAACACATTATATATTTAAACGGTATTTAATTTTTACTCAAAAATTTGACTATCTCATAAAATTATGAAAAATTTACCGTTGGATAATTTCAGCATCATGATTTCAAAAGTAACATTTATTTTATCTAAAGAATTTTCTAAATAGGTTAATTTTCACTTTTAAAATAAAAACTGACATTTATAAAAAATTCACGGGTTTGACAAAAATGGCTTTTAAACCATAATAAAAATTATAATTGAATTCATACAATTATATGGTAATTTATATATAATAAAATTAATCTAATAATAATAATAATATTTTATTAAAATAATATTTAATTCAAAATCCCTTAATTTAATAAATTAGATTTCTTAATTAAATAATAACAAAAAACACCATTTGTACTTTAAAAACTATTTACAATGTCTCAATAATGACAAGAAATTATATTCATTATTATATAAAAAAATAATGTACCGGAACATATTACTATCGATTAGTTATATAATACCTTAAAACAGCCGCATAAGACCTAAGGGTAAGGTGTGCGATGGTGACAGACTCTTTGGATGACTCAGAAAACATCGCTCGAGAGGTAACTTCTATCAACTTCCACTTTTCCTGTAGACGGTCCGATTCAAGCTTGACAAGATTAATATCATCATGGTCTTGGTTAAGATCGCATCCCAAGGATGCCACCTCTTTTTTAAGCTTCGATAAATGGGCTTCGTATGGAGCAATTCTATTGGATGAGGCCATCTCTTCTTTTGTCTGAGTAAATTTGGATTTGTTAAGGCCATATATTTATACTAATCATCTGATAAATGTTCAATGGTGATATTAGCAACGGTCAAAATTCTTAACTTAAAACCAACGAAGTTGAAATTTTAAGTAAACATAAAGATACATATAATTAGATCAAGAGGGATTTCCATTAATGAAACTTTGGGTCGTTACAATATTCCCCCCTTAAGAAATATTTCCCTCGAAATTTTCCTTTTCCCACAATAAAACAGATGTGGGTGACTCAGCTTCCTCATTTCCTCCAATTCCCAAGTCACTTCTTCAATCTTGTGGCTTCTCCACAACACCTTGACGAGGGGCATTGTCTTATTTCATAGAACGTTTTCTCTATGATATATGATCTTCACTAGTTGCTCCTCATAACCAACATCATCTTCCAATTGTACCACCTCAGAAGAGAGTACATGTGAAGGGTCCACTATGTACTTCCTTAAGGGGCTTACATGAAAGACATCATGTAGTTTATCCATAGTAGGAGGAAGTTCTAGTCGATAGGCCACATCCCTGAAAATAGCAAGAATATCAAAGGGAATGATGTAACTTGTACTTAACTTCCCTTTCTTTCCAAACCTCATGACCTTATTCCATGGAGATATGCATAGAAAAACCATGTCTCCAAATTTAAACTCAAGTTTTCATCAAAGATTGTTTGCATAACTCTTTTGTCGACTCTAGGCTTCCTTGATATGATGCTGAATGGTTTTCACCTTCTCAACCATTTCCTCGACCATTTCTAGTCCAAGCAGCATACGTTCACTGACCTCATCCCAACATGTCGGTGTTCTGCACCTTTTCCCATATAGGGCTTCATATGGTGCCATTTAGATGCTTGAGTGGAAACTGTTATTATAAGAGAACTCAACCAGAGGAATATGTTGATCCCATCCTCCTTTAAATTCCATTGAGCACGCTCTCAACATATCCTCAAGTTTTTGGATAGTCATCTCGGATTGGCCATCAGTTTGAGGATCATAGGCCGTACTGATGTTCAGTTCAGTATTCAGAGCACGTTGAAGACTCTTCCAAAACATAGAGGTGAATCATGGATCTCGGTCAGACATAATAAATAGTGGTACTCTATGCAACCTTACCACTTCCCTGATATATATCTGTGCCAGTTGATCCAATGATAAATCCTCCTGAATAGAAATGAAGTGTGCAGTCTTTGTAAGACGATCCACAACAACCTAGATTGCATTGTTGCCTTTGATGTCCTTGGAAGTCCAGTGAAAAAGTCCATGGTGATGTTCTCGCATTTCCATTATGGTATGGGCAATGGTTTCATCATCCCCTTAGACTTCTGCCTCTCTACCTTCACTTTCTGACACACCAGGCACTTTGATGTATATTCAGCAATCTACTTCTTCATATTATCGACTGAAAGTTTTCTCAGAGATCTCGATACATCATTGTACTCCCTGGGTGAATAGAGAAATTTGAACTATGTGCATCATCCAAAAGTTTCTTCTTCAGATCCGGAATTGATGGAACACATCGACTTTTCCAAACCCGCACAATTCCTTCATAGTTAACATTAAACTCCAAGAATTTCCCTTTTTCGATAGCTTCCACTTTTTCTTGATTTCCCACATCATCCTATGGAGAATCCTTTAACCTTTCCAAAAGAGATGGTTGAGAAATCATTTGTGAAATGATTGATGATGTTCCCTTCTATATGTTTCCCATGTCCATCTTCATCAAGTCTAAGAAGATTTGATCCTTCACAATTCTCATCATTGATAGAATCGCTGGATCCTTTCTTCTTAGGGCATCCGCCACCTTGTTCGCTTTCCCAGAGTGGTAATGGATTGAACATTCATAATCCATGATAAGATCTATCCATCTTCTCTGGAACATATTAAGCTCTTTCTGTGTGAATATATATTTAAGACTCGTGTGGCTAGTATATGTCTAACATTTCTCCCAATAGAGATACTGCCGCCAGATTTTCAAGGCAAATATCACTGCCGCCAAATCCAGATCATGTGTCGGATAGTTTTTCTCATGTATTTTCAACTACCTTGAGGCATAGGATATAACTTTATCATTTTGCATCAACACACATCCTAATACTTTCTTTTAAGCATCACTGAATACACCAAAAATTTCCCCACTTGTGGGTAAAGTGAGCACGGGCATAGTGATAAGCCTCCTTTTCAACTCCTTGAAGCTTTCTTCGCATTTGTCACTCCAAGAAAACTTTACTCCCTTTCGAGTTATCATGGTAAGAGGGTTGTAAAATCGTGAGAAATTTCTCACAAATCGTCGTTAATATCCAGCTAACCCCAAGAAGCTACGGATATCTATTACCGTTGTTGGCCTCGGCCATCACTCAATTTCATCTGTTTTGGAGGGATCCATAGATATCCCATTGCTTTTGATGATATGGCCCAATAATGAGACCTCCTTCAACCAGAACTCACACTTGTTGTACTTTTCATAGAGCTTCTCCTTGTGAAAAGTCTTCAGTACAGTTCTTAAATTCTCGTCATGATCCTCCTTGGTTTTGGAGTATATTAGAATATCTTCTAAAAAGACAACCACGAATTTGTCTAGGTAATCTCTAAAGACTCTATTCATTGAGTCCATGAAGATTTATGGAGAATTAGTGAGTCCGAAAGGAATTACTATGAATTCATAGTGCCTGTATCTTGTGCGAAAAGCAGTCTTGGGGATATCATCCTTCTTCACCATTACTTGATAATATCCCGACTGCATGTCCACCTTGGAGAAGTATTGTGTTCCATGTAGCTGATCAAACAAGTCATCAATTCTTGGGAGAAGATACTTGTTCTTTATCGTGATTTTGTTAAGTTCATGATAATCGATGCAAAGACGCATTGACACATCCATCTTCTTGACGAAGAGGACTGGTGCTCCCCATGGTGAAGCACTTGGGTGTATAAACCCTTTATCTAGATTCTCATGTAGTTGTTTCTTCAGCTCTTCAATCTCTACAAAAACCATTATATATGGATTCTTGGATATTTTTAATGCCCCGAGTATAAGTTCAATTGAGAATTCAACATCTCTTCTAGGAGGAAGACCATGCAGTTCCTCGGGAAACACATTAGCGAATTCCCTCACAATAGGAATTTCTTCAAGGATGGTTTCTTCCTTGGACTCAATCATCTGAGCCAGATACGCGTGCTCATAGGGAAGTAATATCCATTCTTGAGATGATGGAGCTAAAGGAGATTCATCTTCCTCCTTACACTTGTAAAGAATTGGGGGTCAATTCTCCATATGGAGTGTGATTTCCCTCTCCTGAAAATTTATTTTGGATCTATATAAGGAAATCTAATCCATGCCAAGAATTGCATCAAATTCCACCAAAGAGAGTATGAAGAAGTTCTCTGGAAAAATAAATCCATCGATTATAACAGGGGAGGACTTATATTCATGGGATGCAATGTTTGCCCCATTTTTCGTACTCACCGACATCTTCACTTCAATGATTTGTGGTGGTGTTGGGATTGTTCTACTAAACTTTCGAGATAAAAAAGAATGTGTAGAACCTGAATCAAAAATTAAGTTCTATATTCTTGAATGAATAACTAGTGTACCTGTCACCACTTCGTTGTTGGGGTTCACTTCGGCAGAAGTGATGGAAAAAGATCTTCCTTGCTGCCTTGGAGGTTGTTGGTTGTCTTCGAAAACCCTTGGATTAGGGCACTGATTTTCAAAATGACCCGGTTCTTTGCCTTTGTAGCATTGAGCAATGTGTTGAGGTTCAAACGGATAATTCCTCTACTCTGTCACATCCACGGGTTTTTCTTGCCGATAGTTAACAGCTAGGTTCCCTTCCCTTCCACACCTGATGCATTTCCTCATCCCCTTAAAGAAATTTCCAGGGTGCTTCATTCCGCACTTTTGGAAAGTGGGGTGATGGATCTTCTTAGCACAGTTGGATTTATCCATCAGCCCACCAGAATTGAACTACACCTTACGCTTCTTATCCCCGTGATACCCCTGTGATCCTCTGATCTCCATTTCAACCTTAAGGGGACATCGGATAGTTTCCTCATAGATGTCGAAGTCACGGATCGCTAATGCTTTCCGCAGGCTAGGATTCAGCCCACCAAAGAAGCGGTCAACCTTACATTCGGGGGTAATGACAATGCCGGAAGCATATCATGCAAGCCTTGTGAAGTTTTCCTCGTACGCTCCAATAGATTCTTTATCTTTTTGCTTGAGGGAAAGGAAATCCCTTTCCATCTTAATCCGGAGGGTGCGTGGAAAATATTTATCGAAAAACATCTTCCTGAAATCTTTCCATTCCAACGCATCGATCTCCTCCTCAGGCTTCGTTTTTTATCAACATCCACCATTGATAAGTTTCATCCTCCATATGATAAGCCTCCAGGAGAAATTTCTCTTTTTCAGAACATTTAAGGATGGAGAAGATCTTTCCAATGGAGTTGATCCATTGTTCAGCGATCGTGGGATCGGATGATCCACTAAAAGTAGGAGGCCTTTGTCTCATGAGGCTCTTGATAGCGACTTGTTCTTTCTTAGGGGGTTTGGACGTTCATCTTGACCCGTGTATCTAATCAATTTTTGAGTTATCTAAGAGAGAAGCATGACAAAGTTCGTGATTCCCTCTCTCATTGGATTGGGCATCTCATTAGTACAGTAATCACACTGATCTTCACAAAGGTTGTCAGATCGAGTCCTCCTATTATCAGCCATTGTCTGGAATAAAAGGAATGTTAGGGGTAACACATAATGGTTAATCCAAAGAAAAAAGTTGATAACTTATAAATAAACATTCATTTCCTAAACCCATGATTCTATAGGCTTCAATCTTGGATTTTCATGATCTTCATTCTAACATATATTCTAAGGGGTATTTTTAATTCCATTAATAAGGGTTCATACTATGCTCTTGAATTTACCAAAGAATATCCCCCAGGAGTTTCGTAACCAAGAGAGCAGCAAGGCTCATTGTCGTGCACCAGTTTCTGTTCGAGTCTAACTCAAAGCGGTGTTTTCGGGTTTTACCCCTAGCATACATATGTGCCAGAGCCGCCTCTACCTGCTCGTATCCCGACAGGGATGTATTTTCTTGATAACCCACTTACTCAATACTCACCAAAACTTAGGGACGCATTTATTGTACTAAGTCTTGTATCTAAGGCTTTACTAGGGTTTTCTAATCCTATTCCCAAAAATAACAAAACCTATCCTTTGATACCAACTATGACAACCCTTCTTTTTGTTACAACTTAAACATGATTTATTACATAAAACATCACCTGATACAACAATGAAGATCTAGAGGTTTAGTGTCTTTGGGGATTAGGATCATTACATAAAAACTTAAAACATGAAATACAACATATATATTGAAAACTTCATTTACTTGACCACTACATTCCCTCGTACTTAGCATTGCATGGGATAACCTGAGGACATGCATAAGAAAAGGGTGACCTATAAATCCCAGTAAGAGATTACACATGGAATAACATGAGGAGTAAAATAAATTTTAGGAAATAGGAATATAAATAGTGAATAAGAGAAACATTAACATAAAGGCATGATACAACATAATAATCATAACATGGAAATGTGGCAATAACACTTAACATTGAATTAGCATGAGCCAAGGCTCATTGCACATAGAGCATGAGTAAATCCTCATTGCACATAAAGAATGAGTAAACCCTCATTGCTCTTGAATTAGCATGATTGAACACTCATTGCACATGACGTATCATGATACTATACTTTACCCAATGCATTGGAGCTCTATAAGGGCGCACCCTTCTTAAACATTTCATTTCATGCATAAGTGTGCAACATGGATCATAAAGCATGGATTCATAAAACATAATCATTTTTTCCATGATAAAGGAATGTGGAATTGATACATGAAACTTTACAATCAATAATTAAATGTGCATAAAGGTGAATACCCTTGATGGAGAAATGGGCATAGTATCCACTACACAATGACATTGGATTAGAAAATCGGTGCGATTTCGGCAGCGTAACGGCATGACATAAGAATTAACAAAAACGGTTGATGAGAGAGAAAGGTGTTCCTCATCATATTTACATGTAATGGACAGTAAGGAGTTCATAAAGATACATGTCCCAACAATTTTAATGAAATTTAGATTCATGATACAAAAGTATTTTTTGAATGTAAAAGAGGAGAGAGATGTTCTTTTCGGAATTTCGGCATATTAACAGGTGTACATGGGAGGAATTTAATGAGAGAGAAAGGGTCCCCGACCATTCAAACATAAAGAGGTAAGTATGAGAGATGTTTGAAACCATACCCAAATATTCATAATTGAAATTAAAAGGGCAAAACAACTTAAAGAAAATTGGACAAAAATGGGAAAGGAAGAAAAAAACCCTTAATTGGAAGTGTGATTCCAAAGGCTAGAGAGAGGCTTTTAAGAGGCTTCTTGAAATATTGGGACACCATGGGAGGATTCTAGAGGGAGTAGGGAAGAGTTTGGATGAACTCCAAAGGCTTTGAGTGAGGAGTAAGTGGGAACTTGGGTGGCTTTATATAGGAAAGGTGAGGGAATACATTATTATTTAGGTTTGGGAACCCTTTTATTAAATTAATCCAAACCACAAACCATAATATGGTTTTTGACCATGGTTTTTGGAAAAAGGAAGAGAAAAAAATTATTTTATAAGTCCAAAGTCCTATCTGTTTAAAATATTAGGGTTGCATATGTGGAGGTGAGTCACACTCCCATGGAAATTAATTTAAAAAGACAGGGTGTTTAATAAGTATTGAGGGGTCCATTAATGATTTGAAAAGTAAACCAAACAAACCCAAAATTAAATTATTTTAATGGTAAAACATATATTTGACGAACATAAAGATTATAGTATTTTATTACATCACTATTGGGTCATTATGAGGTCATAAAACACATTATATATTTAAACTGTATTTAATTTTTACTCAAAATTTTGACTGTCTCAGAAAATTATGAAAAATTAACCATTGGATAATTTAGATATCCTGATTCCAAAAATAACATTTATTTTATCTAAATAATTTTCTATATATGTTAATTTTCACTTTTAAAATAAAAACCGACATTTATCAAAAATTCAGGGGTTTTGACAAAAAATGGCTTTCAAACATTAAAAAAAATTATAATTGCATTCATAAAATTATATGATCAATTATATATAATAAAATTAATCTACTAATAATAATTATTATATTTTATTAAAATAATATTTAATTCAAAAAACCCTTAATTTAATAAAATAAATTTTTTAATTAAATAATAACTAAGAACGCCATTTGTACTTTAAAAACTATTTACAATGCATCAATAATGACAAGAAATTATATTCATTATTATATAAAAAATGTATTTGAACATAGTACTATAGATTAGTTACATAACCCCTTAAAACAGCTGCATAATACCTAAGGGTAAGGTGTGCGATGGTGACAGACTCTTGGGGTGGCTTGGCTAACATCGCTCGAGTGGTAATTTCTATCAACTTCCACTTTTCCCGTAGACGGCCCCGTTCGAGATTGACATGATGAAGCTCATCTTGGGCTTGGTCAAGAGAGAATAACAATGATGCCACCTCTTTTCCGAGCTCTGAAAAATGGGCTTTGTATGGAGCAATTCTACTGGATGAGGTCATCACTTCTTTTGTCTGAGTAAATTTTGATTTGTTAAGACCCTATATTTACACTAATCATGTGATCAATGTTCAATGACTATATTAGCAACGGTCAAAATTCATAACATAAAACCAATGAATTTGAAATTTTATATAAACATAAAGAGACATTTAATTAGATCAATAGGGATTTCCATTAATGAAACTTGGGTCATTAAAACATGTATGGCTCATAGTGTGTGTTTCTAGTTTAAAATGACATTTTAGTAAAAAACACATGCGGCGTACTCAAAACTGAAGAACTGAATTGATATTAGTTTGATACATTATTAAAATTATCTATCAGTCATTTGGGATGTGTATTGATTATCTTTTCTAAAATACAATGCTCGGTGTGAACGGTATGACTCCAAGCAAGACTTTTTATTCAAAATTGACATTAATTGTTGTTAAAAAAACAATTAAGATTCTCAAAACTAAGAAAAGAATTTATAATGTTTTGGTACATTAAGAAAACAATCCATATGTAATTATTAATGTTTAGGGATTATAATCACATCAATCTGATACATGGTGTGACTGGCATGACTCCATGATTCCATTTCGAGTTTAAAATTGACATTTTAATACCCAAAAGTGTCTATCAATGAAAATCAAGAAAAAACACTCATATTGCCATGTTAATTTGCAAAAAAAATATTCATAACTAATTTTTGACATATGTGAAGTAGTCTCCTGTCAAACCCTTATATGATTCCACCTATGTGGATCAAAGTGTGTGTTTCCCATTGAAAATGACATTTTAGTAAAAATAACATATGGCATACTCAAAAATGATGAAACACATTCTTATTATTTTTATACTTTATTAAAATGGTCTATGAGTCATTTGGGATGTTTAGAATTCAGAGACACCTCAATACAACACATTGTGTGACTAGTACGACTCTAAGTGTGTCTTTTTATTCAAAATTGACATTAATTTTAGTGAAAATAAACAACTGACATACTCAAGACCACGTAAAACCATTTTTCTTGTTTTGGTAATCTAGAATAATTATCCATACATCACTTGTGACATGTAGGGATCAGACACAAATCAATCCAATGCAGGGTGTGACAGGTATGACTCTAAGTGCATCTTTTTATTCAAAACTAACATTAATGTTAATCAAAAAAACAACTGACATTTTGAAAACTGATGAAACACATTCTAATTGTTTTTCTACATTAGGAAAATGATCCACATGTCATTTATGATTTTTATGAATCAGTATTTCATCAATTCGTCTAATGGTGTGACTGGTATGACTCAATGTGTTCATTTTTATTCAAAATTTTCATTAATTTGGTAAAAAAACAACTGACATACTTTGTAATACGGTTCTATTTTTCTTGTATTTGTGTTAGAAATTTTATTTCATTAAAATTCATTATTTTTATATTAGTTTGATAAAAAAAATTCTATTTCTAATAATTCAGTGTTTGTTGCAACACACAACACCTGTTTTTGGTGATGTTGTGTCTTACATCATCACACTGCAGTTTCACATTTATCATCACTACTAAATGCGATGATAACCGTATGATTTTTCAGAAAATTTAAAGGAACATATAAATCTACCCATTATTAGAACATATAATGGCACTAATATATTATATCTCTATCAGTTCTTTTAAATTAGTGGATAAATCATACCTTTATTAGCATAAATAAAAGTGCTGATAAATCATACTTTTATCAACACATTTAAAATTATTGATAAAAGACACCATTTATCAGTTACATTTAAATTGATAATAAATGGCATATTTATCAATGCTAAATAATTGTGATGAAAAATTGTGTCCTTTATCAGTACAATTATTTTATTGATAAAACTAACCTTCCTCAGCTCTTTTTTAGAGCTGATAAAATACATGGAATTTTAACCATGCTAATGTACAATGCACTTTTCAAGTGGTGATAAAGGATTATTATAGCACTATTAAATGCGTGTTTTATAGTCGTGTCTCCATAAGATTCAGAATTCATGTTCTTATCTTTATTGATAATAAAACACTTACTTGAAATGACCCAAAATTAATTCATTGTTGGTTTCTCCTCTTTTGGACAATATAATGATCTATTTGATGTGTAGACTCATGTCATCACTGATTCTTTCCAAAACATATCTGGTAGGTCGTTCTCAATGATCATTGTTCTAGAAATGTTGTTGATAATTATGATTCTTCGCTCAACTACCCTATTCTGTTGTGGAGTTCTCACAGCTTAAACATGGTTCATTTTCTCATGTTTCTTGAGATAATCCTCTCCTTGGATATTCATGAACTAGGTTCCATTATCTGTTTTGATCATCAGGATTTTTTTACCTAGCATCTTTTCAATTTCTCGTTTATATATTTTAATGTAACTAAAAACGTTATACTTGTGGGTGATGATTGATACCCATTCCATTCTACTAAAACCATTAATGAAGAGAGAATAGTATCTCCTCCCATCAATATATCTTGGTAAAATTGGTCCACACACATCAATATACACCAGCTAAACCACTCTTGTTGACCTTTTATCTTTTTCCTTATATGTATTTCGAATGATCAACCCTTGTTGCAAGAATCACAAGTATGAGTATGATCATGTGATAACCTAGGGAGGTCACGATGATCATCATTTTTCACTACATCATCCAATGATTTTTTTCTCAAGTGCCCAAGATGTTTATATCATAAATTTTATTCCAATTCCTTGGATAGAAAGAAAATATATTCTTCTCCACTCACAAGATTGAGATTTCCTTTCTTACGCTTTCCCTATAGAACGAATTCAAAATATTTTTCCTTGATGACACATAATTTCTTTATAAATCATATAGAATTCCCAAATTGACACAGTTGACTGACACTAAGAAGGTTGTGACTGAGACCTACAATAACTAAGACATAAACATGCCTCATATATTTTCCCCAAACTTGGATTTTCTATATCCAAAATATTTAGTCCTTCATCATTACCAAATCTTACTATTCCTTTCTTATCCTAATGAATTTTGGTCACTAGATCTTTATTAATTGACATATAAGAGGTGCATCCACATTCAATAATCTGTGTCCCAATGTGATCTAATGATTTAAAAGAATTCTAGGAAACCACTACATTTTCAACTATCTTTTTCTTTTTCATACATGTTTTTGACTTCATACCTGGTACAGATTTATAATCTTGATCTTCCTCAAAGTATGATGGATAAGCTTTATTTTATAGATCTATAAATTGATTTTTTTTATTTTTATCTCACTTGATGATACCTTTAGCTATTTCTTATGAATACATTCATTTTTCATTGGAACATTCCTTTTCATTGTCAATTAGTAGTAACTTTCCATGTTCTTGAATCCCCCTTATCTAAAATAGTGACCAACAAATGATGTCCTAAAATATTGAGCCCTGCATTGCTACCTCTGCTAGTCTAGTTCCCATTGATACCTGCATTCTATGGAACAAACATCTTGTGATTTTCCCCTCAATCCACAATAATATCATCTAATGTGAAGTGCATTCCTATGTGGAAATATTGCACTACTAGTTCTCTCTTGTGATCTCTAAGTCTTCTAATTCTAATTAGTACCCCAAGTAAATTTTCAACCTTAGAGTGGGATCTTATGGTCTAACATCAACCATGATTGCTTTATATTTGTGATCAAGACCCATACTAGTTGTATCATTCATTTCAATTAGTTTCCTTTCCTGAAATTCCTTTTCTTACTTCACTGGAATCAAGAGTTTTTCCGATCTTTCACTTCTCTCCACATATTGACAAATTACCCTTTATGATCTTTGAAACATTTTATTTGACCTTTTCCAATATTATTCAAGCTTCTGATCTCACTTTTTTATAATTACATATCGATTTTTTAATAAACAACCATTTCTTAGCTTTCTAGCATTAAAGACATCTGTTTTTCATATTGTTATTCTAATTAGTGTTCTCAACTTCATACTGTTGAATATAATGTTTCCAATCATGAACTTATTTGTAGTTTTTTTTTTGTTTTTTTGGATCTCCAAACATCTATCTCTTGGAGAGAAGCTTATAATTAATCCTTAAGGTCAACTCTTCCTTCCACTTATCCCTCATCACTATGGCTTTCTTCCTTTATTTGGGAATTTACCATAACTACTACCATTGCATCATATTTATCATTCTTAAAGTCCTCCAACTCTTGTGCCTCAGATTCCTTAGAACCTTCATCTTCTTTTGAAAAAATATTCTTCTTTCTAAATATATTTCTCTTTATAGTTCTTCTACCTTCCACATTGGATGAATAATTCTTCTAGGGAATTTCATCATCATCTTCATCATCATCTTCAAACTTCTTAATACACTTTGTTGCAAAATGTCCAATATTTTCACATCAGAAGAATGAAAGGGGAAGTTTACCTTTGAACATTCCTCTAGATTGTTTTTTGATTTGAAGTGATAAATGACATGACATCTTCAAAATTGTCTTCCTATTGACTATCTTCAACTGGGAACTTTTTCATGGCCTTGAATGTGACTTCTTTGTACTTCCCCTTTTCCATAGCTCTATTATCATCATTTCTCATTTCATATGAAATAATAGTACTGTGAAATTTATCCAATGTTACTTCTTTTATATTTTTCTTCCAATATAGAAACCTTCAGATTAGACCGAGGAAGAAGTTTCACATGATACGCTTGAAAATATATATATCTTCAATAATTTATCCAAGTTTGGGAATTTCTACTACAACAACATTCACCAGAATCAGGGTATGATAGATTAAAACAACTGTTCATTTAGATATTATATAATCATTAATCAAAACTCTATTCTCCCTTATTACTTTAGTAATATATGATCAGAAATTAAATCACGCATGAGACAAAGTAATATTTACTTGGTTTAACCTCATTTCGAAACATCGATGGAGCATAAAACAGCAATGTTCCAATTTTACCAACTCTATTAAGGATCACTCAAAAATTACATTGTTCAGTCTCGATCAGTTATCTACCCAGGATAAATTCATTTACAAGATTTAGGGTATTCTCACTAAATTCAAAAGGGTCACTCACTATGTCTTTTTCTATGGCTCACTATCAGTGGAAAATATCATTGTATTCCTCTTCCATTTATCACTACTATTAGAAGGGATTTATACACAGTTTATGGACATGTAGATCACTTCATTTTCCTAAAAGAACGCATCCTCATATGTAGACAGATGCTTTTTTGAAGTCCCTTTTTCAACCATAGATAAAATCCACTTTTTTTGCACTGTTAGTTAGAAGAAATTACTTTTGAAAACTATTTAAGTCCCTTAGTGAAAAACCTAATTCCTCTTTGAACTGAAATGCACCACATAGCACATATTCTTTTTGAATCACCTCTTTGTGGATTTATTCCACTTCTGCTACTATGTACCACCTCCACATACTACCTCTGTGAATATCCTCTACATATTTCATTCATTTTGGTAGACCACTTCTCCCTGCACACTACTTATTCTTCCACAAATTGTATCCCTTTCATAGACACTTTCCATGTGTGAGCGTTAGATCCTCACAAAATCCCATCACAAATCATTGTCCTGAACTCCTTATCCTTTCATGGATTCCTCTTTGAGAACCACTCCTACATCGTGGCCTCCCCATGAACACTTTCTAGAATGATCTGATTTTATTCCCAGAGTGAGAGTATTTTCTAATAAAAATAACTCCACCATTAATTATGGGATTAATGGTACTTATATAGGAAAACAAGTCTAAAAAATCTGATAATATGTATTACTTACATCTTCGATATGGTACAACCTTCACTACGAACTGTGCTTGCTGCCAACAATTTCTTCCTCCAGGGTTCATTTACTGCTTGTCATGGCTCGTCAAATCGCCGCCCTGTTTTAAGAAACAATGAGTCATATCGCATACCACAACCCTTCTGTGAACCATTTTCTTTATTAGAACTAATATCCTCCCTATGAACCAATTCCCTATGTGATCCATGTACCATGCTTCATGGTCTGCATAGCGCTGCTATGTGGAATCCTTCCCTTTACAGATTTTCATCATAGTTCTATATACCTCTAATCTGGTCTACAAATTGTGTTCTACTGAAAAAAATTACATTACCAAAAACCAAAATCTCAAGTTTGAGGCCTAAATATTTGGGAAATACAAGGAAAATATTTCACTTTAGCCTCTTTATTAAGAAATCACCAACCATACTCATTCATGGTCATCTGGCATCTTCAAAAAACACAATCACACCTGAAAACATTGATTGGATGCCTTGAGGGATATTTTTCCCATAATTTAGGCATGATATGTCTTATAATGATCAATGGGTTTTATTTGGGATTATAATGGTTCTTGTGTTATTAAATAGTAACGGTTTTGGATAGAGATTGGTTCATCCAGGAGACATCATTGAAATTTGGGTATGGGATTCAGTAAGAGTGATCAAAGAAATCCCAATATACCTTAAGTTAAAGCTATTTATAATAAGGTTTTTGTGATGTTCCAACTGTTGACGTTGAGCATTTTTATAAATTGTTATCCAAAACATCTTCTAATTGGGATTCCTTAAATATTTCAATATTCTCTATAATGAACCATATCAATCATTTTGTTGGTATTACGTGGGTTCAGTTTAAGGGTTGGCCATGGATTTTCAAGGAAAATCCAGTGTGACCAATATGAGCTTGGTAGATTAGAGTTCAACTATTTGGAAAAAATCAAGGTCTAGGGGTAGTGTACTTTTATATAATTAGTTAAAAATTCCAAAAGAATCATTATAATATAAAGGAATTAATTTAATAGGAAATTATGATGGTGTAAGAATCATGATTTTGAATTTTCTATTTAACACTAGAACCTATGTGGAGGGCACCATAGGCCATTTGAAAAAATGAGACAACAAGAAAATAACATCTTAGATTTATATGGGCTTGGATAAGAACTTTATTAGTGTTTCAATAGTGGCTATAGGAATTCTATCATGTTTCATCAATTTTATCACTGTATGAATAATGTGATGCATGGGTGAATGTTGGAAATTTGGAAATGCATCACGAATGATTCAATAAGAAATTGTTAACTGATGTAGGTCATGCGATGTTTTCATTTTTCCACTAGGATTCTCAGGGTTGAGTATTTCAAAGGTGGAAAGGTTGTGGAATCCTGTGTTTAGAACATGATGATATTTTCAAAATACATTGAGTTTTTGATCTATTGGATAGGATAAATATTAAATTGAACATTGAAAGATAACTCTGATAGTTTGGACCATAAAAGTATTATTTTTACACCTAAAATGTGGGATAAAAGTTGGTTAAGATGTTTTTAAAGCATCTTGAGGTAACAAGAAATGATATGTATGTTTTGGGAAAACTAACCAGGGCCCATGGTTAGAATACATGTAGTACTAACCATTCAACAAAATTATGCATCTATTTTGTTGAGGGACACTATTTGGTTGTTCCATGTGGCATGCCCCATAAAACCATGCTTCTCAGAGAGGGAGATGCATGGGTTTTCTAACAATAATCCTGAGGTTTCATGTCAAGGTGAACCATTTATAATAAATTAAAATGGATATTCTCATAGATTACGCATGGTTTTCCAAACCATGAGCTTAGCCATGTAAGGGGGGTTTCGCATTGGAAAGTGTACCACATAGTTGGAACATTGTTTTAAAACATGGTCTACTAAACCATTTAGATCATAAAAGGGCATTGAAATTACGATTTTACCCCTCCCCATTTATAATCTTCATTACCTTTCTTCTCCCTCTTTTCCCATACACAGCTACCACCCAGGACCTTCTACTTTATCCCAGATAGGCTTTGGGGTATTTCATTTATCTGGAATCAAAATCAATCATCATTAGTATATTTGTATATCTAATTTTTATTCTATAATTCCACTTAATTACATTCATAGTTTATCTTTCCATATTGTATTATATACACATGTGAGCTTATATTCCATATTTTCCAGTAATTTGGTAATTCTTCTAATTTCTATCATTCTAAATGAAACCAAAATCTCATAATGGATGAGGGAATCTTACTTGGTATAAGGTATCTGTTCTCTATGAATTTCCCTAAAATATTCCTCATTTATATTATGTTTTCATTCTATTTTATTATACACATTCCATGCATCAACCTTAAACAAGGAACAATTTAATTAGAGCATTAAACCCATGAGTTACATGGCCCTTAAGACATGATTCCATGCTTGGAGGTTGTATACATTGATGCAAACCTCCCCTTATGGTGTGATGTTTTAAATTACTATGTTTATGATGATCTTATTATGAATTTAAAAAAAAAATAGGTGTGTTGAATCATTCCTCATGAAGGATATAGTTAAATTGAATTAAATAAAATTGTATCACAACCATGCCTCCATTTTAAAATAAAACTACATTTGAGTTGTGTTGTATTATCTATTGAAAAAATGATAATTAAATAGAATATGTGAAATGTGGTATTCCATGAGTACATTATATTTTAACATTCCTGTTTTACAGAAAAACCTTCTAAGATGGGTTTGACTTACTAACAGTGATTGAAATGTTTAAAATAATTACATGAAAAATTGATGATAAGACCATGTCATTCGGGCCTTAATAATAAAATTTATGGAGTTTATACTCACCTGGACTATGTTTAGTTATTAAATAATATTTGTATGTTTATTTTAAAATATTTTGATAGAAATATGTATTCAAATATATAATTCCTTGGACAAGCTTATAATTCATGATGAATTGAATGATTATAAATTATTCACTAATGTTGGACATGATAATACAAATTTTTTATGTAAAAGTTATGGACACGATAATCCTTATTAATTATTGAATTCATTAGACATGGTGTTTCATATTTATTATTGAATTAGTTATACATGATTGTCCTTATTAATTATTGAATTCCCCATACATAGTTTTCGTATTATTTATTGAATTCATTTTACATGACATTACATATAATTTATTTAATTATACGGACGTGACATTACTCATCATTAAAAACTAATTTGTTTTAACTATTGTTATTTATCATAACCTATCAAAATGTGGTACACAAAACCCATTCTACCTAAATTTAGATTCTTAGGATGATTCCATTTATTGAGATGTGAAATCCCACATTATTATTATGCTTTTATAACCTTGAATATGCTCTAAGGTTACCTGACCACTTAATGGTCATCATTTTAGTGACATTTGGCTTATGCCAAAGCAAGTATAGTCGATCGAGAATCCATGATGAATTAGATCCCAATTTAGTTTAAATTTATTTAATTTATTATATTACCTTGTTATTATACATTAACACTACTCAATTTAACAATCATGGACTAGATTTCCATTTGACATCATTGGTGGTGACCTAATAAGATTTACTCACATGTTGTTCAGGACATTGTTTGTAACTTGAATGGACTTCAAGCAAGCTAATATAGATTAGGGAAATCATCAATAAATGGATAATTTAATTTGTATACTAGGATAGAGTATAATATTAGGGTGATAATCTATTTTTAATAATGAAATTTTTTTTGTTATTGGTCCTTTGTTTATTTTTTATAGAATGTATTATATGCCATGCATGATTCCTTTTTTGTATAGTATCTTGTCATCGTTACTTGTATATGATACTTGTTGTGGATTTTGGTCATTTTTATTATTATTATTTGGATGATTTACATTCCACTACCTTTATTTCATTTTTACTTCTTTTATATTTTATTGCTGATCCAGAGGGTATAACCTCCCCACTATACCACCTTAGACCCTCATTGTTCATCGAAAGCCACTGGTGTATGGGGAGACACGCATGAGGCCATATGTTGAATTACATAGTAGTATAATATTAATTTATCTCATTATGAGATATTATATATATTTTTATTAAGCCAATTTATATCATTGGAATTAATTTGATGTTTAATTTGTGTGCAAATGTTTTTATACATAAGAAAACATTTTCTTTCAAAAATTGAATTTTTATCGCTATTGTGGATTTAATTTTAAATTATATTCTACAAATCCTATAAATTTATTTTTGTAAAATGGATTCAATATTTTCAATCATCATAACTAATATTATTAAAAAATTTCAAGTTAATGTTTTCCAATAATTAATAGTAAAAATAGTAAAAATTAATTATCACGATTAAGGTAAAAATGAGGTGTTTCATTTTACATGCGCGTCTATTTAAACTAATTCTCCAAACTAATAGGTTTTTTATTTGATAAATTATATTACATAATTATAATTCGTGGGTCCAAATTATATAATAAGTCCCACTTAATTTTTATTATTAAAGGATAAATTACCATGGTAAAAAAACTATTTACCACCATGAAAACATAAATGTTAAAAGTAAGTAACCTTTGAGGTAAATGGAATGACATATTTAAAAAAAGGATTAGTTTTTATTGGTGGAGGTTTGGTTTCACCTAATCTTCCATACACTCCATTTTTTATAAATTTTTTAGGAACTTGGTTTGAGAGTGACTTCTAACTATTGAGTTGTTTTTGGTACTTAAAAAATTGCCATTCCTTCTCACTTATGAAAGAGAACCTATTCTTCTCTTCTCTTCACAATTAAAAATCATTTTTTAGTCAAAAAATTCCAAAATACCTTCTTTAATAACATTTAATATTTATATTGGCCATGGTTTTATTATAAAACCCTCTGAGAAAGTCTTTTGGTGAAAATATAAAGTGGTTTTCCAAAGAAGATGTATCACTCTTAACAAAGTGTATTTGTATTATTTCTTAAACCTACTTCCAATATTATTAAAAAATGATGAAATAACAACACCAATATCTTTAATATACATATATTTTATTATGTTAGTATTATAGCCTATACCCACCTCATCATCCATCAAATGGGAAATGAAACGGTTGATCGTGTGTGTGGTGGACTACTGCCTCGTGAATCGATATAATCCATTCTCCATCACCACCTATCACATATGGATATAATGATTAATTTAATTTATGTATATTATATTTATGTTATAATGATTCTTTTTTAATTTTAATATCACATCTACCTTACTTCCTTCAAATTCATTATAAAATGATAATTTCGTTTATGCCTATATATGGACTACCACCTCCATGAAGTGATGTGATATGTTTTTCATTTTATTTTTACATGGAAAGTAAGAAAGATATATTTGAATAATATATATGATATATATGATATAAAAATTATTCTTAACTGTGAATTAATATTTACCTCTCTTTTTTCATGTGTCATTAAATGAGAACAATGTTCAGGCATTTGTACGACATGTCGTCTCAATGAATGGTGTAATTCATTTTTATATCTATAACTTTTATAAATGATTTTAAATATTTATATAATGAATATATATTATATTTTTATCATGGTTAAAATTAGTTACATCATGGAAACATAATCAACATTCAACGTATAAAAGTTTTGAACCAAAATACACATAAAAATGAAACAGTTATCAACCGGATCATTAATTTTAATAAATAATTATTAATAAATAGTTGATAAATGGAAATAAGTAAATTATATATGGAATTATATATAATATATGTTATATATATATATAATAAATATAGTTTTATTATATAAGACGTTTGAACACATTAAAAGGAAGTGGTACCAAAGGTAATGGATTGTCATCTCACTTTTATTTATATGAGACACATGTCATATTAACAAAAATTTTCTTTTATGTTGAATATTCTATACATTAATTTATTTAATGAAAATTATTATGTAAATAATTGGTATTTACAAATCCATATTTTTTTATCCTTCATGGGTATTATCAATCAAAAATTAATAAATTTGTAGATGTTTTATTTTACAATGTCATTTTTTCAGGATTGTTTATGATTATTCATCCAATGATGAAATTTTTGGATATACCTCTCAATAATATCATGAATTTTCTTATAATCTTGTTATTTTAGAAAAATACCTCTTTCCTTTAAATTTTTTCATTTTATTTGCCCGATACTCCAGAATAATTTTTTTAATGAAAATCGACTCTATTTCGTTCTTCGGTAAAAAATAATTTTTATTTAATATCCGTGTATTTTAAAAAAATGATAATTTTTTAATATTTTGATATTAATTTTTTAAGTAATTTTTACGAATTTTATAATTTTTATTAAATGGATTAAAAGGAATCTTCATTTCATTTTCCAAATGTGGTACTTTGGAATATTTACCCATAATGTGAAAGGAATAATAATTTTACCGTGTAAGGCATAAATAATATTTTCAACCATAATTACCACTCAGTTATTTGAGGGTTACATTATATGTTTCCAAGGTTATTTTTGAATAAAATTTTTTCTTAAAAATTTGGGAATTTTTTAGACGTTATGATTTCAAAGTGGAAAGGTTATTTTCCTCGATAAATATTACAGAAGGAATTTTAAAATAATTTTCCATATAAGGTTAAATCCTTTAATGTTTCCTAATATTGAATGGTGATATTATACAATAATACAATCAATTTTATTTCTCTTTATGGAATATGATTATCCTGACAAGATGTTTGTGAACCTTGTTTCTTTTCTACGAGTTATGCTCCGTTTATAGAAAGCTTTTCTTTTTCATGGGTCATGATATGAATAATTTTTTATGATCTTATAGAACACATTTATTTGATTTTCATTTTTTGACTAATGGGACTATAATTATATATCCCTTTTATGAATTGGGTAATTATTGATATCTCATGAGATAAATAGTACCGGAATGTAGAGTGAACCTTGTTCAGTTAGGGAATATGTCTACTATGATAGTCTTGTAATTGAAACTTGACCAATAAGATAGTTTGGGGAGTGAGCCTCTTCCAATATGATATCCATGGAAATGATCTCTAACTGATAAAGAAATTATTTTCTATTATTATGTGTATGCCAAAAATTTATATCTTATGCAAACATTATAACCACATGGTTTATGTTCTTTCATTCCTTTATAATTCATGTCTTATGAACTATCATGATTTATATCACGAATAAAGAAAATTATATATAAAATATTGGGTATTGATTTCAAATGTTATTTTTATATTCTCATACCCTTATGACCTAGTAATATTGATATCTCCATTTTTTACCCTCACTAAAACTTTGATATCACTCTTTCTTATGATTCCCTTACCCCGGTTATGAAGAAATGTATTATGTATGATATGTCTAAGAAGGGTTATAGTTATGAATAAATTAGTGGGAGATGATTTAATTAACCTATTAACCAGTTGTATATATATACATGTTTCAAAATATACTATAACTGTATGATTCCTACATGGATCCTTATGTTGTGTAAATAGTATTCATCTAATAAGATATAATATATATGTATGAAAAGTGTGGGTCACAATAGGTAAGCATTAGGTCCATTCCCTTACTCTGTATAATAATAAAAATCAAAACAATATCATCCTTACTACATTAGTGGATATATATTTTTATTTAAAGGGGTCATGGAGTTTAATAAAACTCTTTAAATATGTGTTTGGATCCTCATTCATTGACGTAGTGAATTTTATAGAATAAGAAATCATCTAGATGTTGGTTGTCTTTATATTAAATTTTTTCCCACCACTATAGGTATTATAATGGAAGATTGAATACCCATATTTGATGTTTTCCAATACTCTGTGATTTTTCACCTCCTTATATATCAAGGTGTCACACCTTCAACCACTTCTTGTTCATTCTGATTTCCTATATCCTTTCTTATTCCTCTCTTTAAACTTCTCCCCAACTCAAGATCATAGTCAAGGATCTTTTTACTTTTGTTCCTAGTAGAAAACTAATTCATAAAAATCTAGGCCTGAAATGGAATCATGACACACCAACATAATATAAAAAAATAAGTAAAACAAAAATAAAATTCACAACTCTACTTGGTCACTATCCCCAAGAACAACACTAGAAATTTGGATAAAAAATGCATCATCAATTCCTATGGGATTAATTAGATTTTTAAGTTCGTAAAAATACTCAAAAAACAATTATTAATTAAATTTATATGGAAATGTTATTATCTATTTTGAAACCCATGATATAGATAAAATTTATTTTAGTAAACTTGAGTGAAAATAGTGTAATTGAGAATGAAAAGAGATGTTTTAAATTAATAAGATATATTATCCCAAGATTTAATTTTTGGGTTATTATATTAGTGGAGTGAAATCATAATTTATTTGGGTATGTATTTTTTATAATAAAGACTATGTAATCCTTTAGTCATGGTACATCCCCTATAAACTAGAAATTTCCCCTTTCTTATGGTCAAATACTTGGGTTCGTTATTGATATAGGTGTCTCGATACCTTATTCAAAAAATATTACCCTAAACTATATAACAATCAAGAATAAATGAAGTTAATTTTACAAGAAAAAAAATTAATATCTAGATTCATATGTTAAGGATTATGATATAATAGTAGGAAAGAGATTTAATATGAAATATGATTTCACAACCCAATATAAAAAAAAAGATAAAAAATAATTCCACTAACAAAATACCCCATATCTATATTTTTCAACACTAGAAATACATACCCACATATTCTAGTCATGAGGAGGTGTAAAAATAAAAAAAACTAGTAGAATAGTAGAGGTATTTTGGTAGTAGATCTCATTCTCCATTTTAGGTTCTATCTTCATGTTTTGATACCTCAAAGCAGAATCTGGCCCTTGAATGTATAATCCAATAAATACCCTAAATGATTAACTATAAATTAAATAATATCCCATTAAATTCATCCCAATCATGCATGGATATCCATTGTGAAACCATCTCAAATATACCCTAAAATAATGGAAGATATCATCATTAAAATCTACTGTTGAATCATTGTCATAGCATGACCTATTGTGTCACAACATTAACATGTGTCTTCTTCTCCAAAGTTTCTATTCTCGAAAATATCACGATGTGATATCTCATTTTACGGTGTTATGAGTATATGAATTTTGGTTAATACCTTTCTCATCTCATTCATATCATGACCAAATAATCATAGAATGAAACATTAATTTTATATATTCTTCAAATATTATCATCACTATTCTTCTCATTTCACTTCCTGAAACTTTGTGTCCCAATCTGTTGTGTATGTAGCTTTCGAAATTCAATTTTTAGTACTACTATGAAGTCCACATGTAACCTACCATAAACTAAAAAAATAATAATTAAAGAACAAAGTTAATTACCTTATTTTAAAATTAATCAATTTATCTCATGGCTATATTTGGTCAGGAGAAACACTATATCAATTTTTTGAGGTTCTTTGTTGATTCATGGGGTCTCAAAAAGCATGTGGTGGTATCAGTTCTCTACCACTCCCCATTGTTTCTTCATACATTTACCCTGGTTGATTTCATTAAGGAAAGGTTGAGGGAGGTCATTTTTTTTGGGCATGGTGGTTCACTCTTTCATATTTGTCCTAGGAGTGTCACTATAAAAGGGGATAAAGTGAGGCAGTTGTCTGTACTAGGCTACGTGGGCTCCCACATCCATTGTACAACCCCTAAATCCTTCAGTCGGTAGGTAACACTTTGGAAATTTTTCTTTACATTGATGAGGACACCATGTGCCTGAAGTTTTTGTAGTGTTTTTGGATTTTTGTTGAGGTGGATATGGCGGTGTCACTCCCATCGTGTGTCCTCATTAAAGAAGGTGTAAGTTTCTCATTGTGGAAACATGTTTATTTTCAGTATTTTCCATGTTTTTACATTGGTTGTATCATCTAAATCCATTGGATGGACTTGTGTAGATGGAGTGGTCATGGAACTATGGTGGATAACCTCGTGGTTGATCCCACTGCTGGCATGCATACACCATCTGGTGACTTGATTATGTTCGTGCAAGGTTTAGGGTCCTTAGTGTTGCCCTCTATGACTCTTCTAGGGGCCTATCATGCTATCAATGGTTCATATTTTCATTAATCATAACTTTCTTATTTCGATAATGTGCCACATGCACCTGTGTCATAACCCCCTCCCTCCAAAGATGCCCCTTTTGAGCTGGAAATGAAGGAAGAGAGATAATGACCACCGATTCCTGCCTCCAATAGGGCCCAGGGTGGTTACCAGCACCAAGGGTATAGGATCTCATGAAATAGGAGGAATTGCCCTTTTTATAAGAGAATAAGATCAAGAGATAAGACAGTTCATCCCTAAACTACTCCAAGACATAAATATAAATATATATATATATATATAATAAATCCAAAACCATCCCACATGAATGTTTAAAATATAACTACTAAAAACCAAGATTCTCAAAATTAAATTCCAAAAAAAAGGCTATGTGGTTACATGGAAACTATCCCAATGTTTGAGCTAGTAATACCCAACATGGTCCACATAGTCCTCCTGAAAACCATAATTCAGTTTTATATATGTAGGGTGAGAATAAAATTATACTCGGTATGGAAAAACCAAAGTATCGTGTGCACAAGTGGAAGAAACATACTAATTTCCCTAAGAGAAAATAGTAGAAACCAATAAAACCTGACAAGGTATACCAGCCACCCCAACCCCACAAAAAGCACACTCACCAAATAACTAAAGTCATGTAATGTAATATAATAATAACATCAATGTTTGGTACCACAAACCACTACCCACTAGTTAATTTCTTATACCATAATGGAAAAGTTATTGACACTTCCACACTCTTCTAAAAGACCCACATCACAACCCTCCCGCTCACACCTAGGCCTCAGAGCTAGTCCTGTAACCTGGGCATACGAAGCTCACCACATCTCACCTAAACACACCTGGGCTCAAAAAATACCACCTCTCACCCATAAACACATGGTCCACAGCTATTCCACATCTCATCATGTAGACACTAGGGAAATAAACCTCGCCCCTTGACACCTGGCCTCCACAACTGCACCACAACCTACCTAAATAATCATTGGATACCAATGCCTAAAATAGGGATCATCGAAGAGCCAATAACCATCCATCCATTCTCCCATTGGGATGTTGGGAAAATCCACCCTACCCCATGACAACGGGGGTGTTTGGGACATAGTTCTCAGTTAGTGTGGGGTATATATATAAAACAAAAGTAAAAATGCATGTATATATATTTAGTATCAAACACTCAAGCCCACCCAATGGGTTCTCAATAAAACAAAAAGCCACCCAATGATACATCATACTTTGCTTATACCTCTAAATGAATTTATCAACACTAGAAATAGTCACCTCAGAAGTTGATAAATGAAATATTTTTCACAACAAGACACAACCCAAAACATAACCCCAGCCAACACATTTAACCAATTATCATTATTTATTAAAGAATATATTTATTCATTCCATCCCTACCTTGTAAACTAACAACCACAGCACACAACAATCCCCAAAACATAAACCAAGTAAAGATAAAATAACCATAGTAAAGAAACTCTCTTCATATTTAAACTGAAGTCAACACCCATACCTACCACTACCATCATTATTCTTCAAAGTCATTTTACCCAATCCATGCTCTCGACAAGAAAACCCCCAACTCACAGTCAAACTTAGTAATACATCTCATCAAAACGAAACCCAATATCCGTAATATATAGTAACATTATACCCATCACACCCAGAAACATAAACATTGAACATCCCAAACCTACACCCCTTCTACTCAAACTCTACCCATTATTTGCATAATAAATCAATATCCGAACCTGATATTCCCTTACACCACCTATACCACCTCATCAAATAAATATTCTCTCAACACCAACACCACACAACCACACATGGCGCAAGATAGAACAAAAAAAATGGTGCATGGCCACACCAAACAAGGAAGAGTGCATCCTGATTTAGAAAACACTCATTCTTTAATTCCACATTAATAATTTAGGGGTTATCATAGAGAATGTTCAATCCTATGACATCCAATTATTTTAACCAGGATTACGTGGTTAATTAGTTTCATATATATAGTAATTGAACCCATGATCAAAAAACTTCCATCACAAGTCAACCTGAGTGAACAAACATATACCCCCAACAACCATATTATTTAGTAGGCATACATCCAATATTAATAAAAATATCAAAAAACAAAAAAAAATAAAAGAATGCTTTACTTTTTTACCAACCGTTTTTATTGGTTCAAAGTTGATTCAATTATAATTATTAAACTTGGATTCAACATCCTTCACATTGAAAACATTCATACATCCACCTCTCATGATACACAAATAATATAGAGACTAAATAATACCTACATCAAGAAACAAACGATGAGCACCTTGTCCTCACGCCAAATAGGGGGAGCGAAAGGATCCATGGATATGCAATCCAAGGGTTAAATAGAGACACATAGATCATCAGGGGATAAAGGCTCTGGGGATGCTCAATATCAAGATTAAATAGAAAAAATACAATAGAGTAAGGATCTCATCTTTATAAAGGAATGATCATATATCAATGGGAGAAACCGTCTCAAAATCCATTAAAGCCAGATCATGATCAAGACTACACATATTGACTATATAAGGGCCTCCTAAGCATTTGGGATTTAAAGATATATTTTATATCCTTCAAAATGGATTAAAAAACACTTTAATATGGTTTTAAACTCATTTTACATCAAATAAAATGTTATTGGAGATTTTTAAAAAAATGAGAAAAGGTTGAAATTTTGATAAACTGTTGAAATTACTCACTATTAGGTGAGTCAATAGTGTGGGTATTAGTTGTGATTCACCATTCTAATATTCACCATTTTATGGAATTCCATTCGGTGAGCCTATGTTTGGTGAGCTACAATTCAGTGAGCAGGGGCTAGATGACTCGCCAATGGAAGACTCACTAGTGTGGCACACCATTATGATCCATCGGTACTAACATGCAGTCAGTGACCAATCATTCTTGACTCACCATTAGGAAACCAAAAAAATGGAAAACTCTTGAAATGAGATATCGTTATCTCACAAACACCTCAAATACTATATTTTGGCAATGTAATGGACCAAATAGGTCTGGGACATTATATCCTAATACTGGACAAACTATTCTAGATGTTTCAGAATCTATTATTCTTATCATTTCCACTCAGTCGGATGGTATGTTCTCAGTGATTCCCAAGGAGGATGTCCATTTTTGCTGGATTTAGACCATATTCAATCATTTTTATTGACTATCCGGATTTTGTGTTTTGGTGTTTTTTATTCATCTTCTTGGCTTGTAATCTATACAAAACATCCTTTCCCTCACACCTAATAAGGGTCTTAAGGTACCTTTATAAATCCCTTATTTTATTTTAAATACATCATCATTTAAGTAGGTAGAGTGGAAGGTGTATTGTATGGTTCATACAACCTAAATGAATCTTCATATGGTAGGCATCACACAGGAGGGCCCTCCATCGATGTCCCTACGATTCACGGTCTCCTCGGTTAATCGATTCCTAGATCTCGTTGCTTTGGAAGAGACACTGGAAGGTATGAATTAGGCTAGTAACAAAGAGTGAGTATTTTTCCATTCATTTTTTCTTCAGGGGGAATTGGTCTCATTACATGATCCAAATCTAGAATTGATCATGCATGTGGATCAGCTGTCCTATTAGGTATCCTCTTCAGCAATAATGTCACCCTTCCTAATAAACAATTATTTCTATAATTATTTAAAATGTTGGAGGTTTGGGGTGTCAAGAAAATCATGCTTTTATGTGTAGTAAATTGAATCAGTTGAATGTTTTTGTAATGGTCAGTCTACAACTAAGGAAAATATTGGATCATATTAATTCAATTTCCAAGGGTTTGGGGTATAGTGATTATACGCATCCAAGTCCATACAATGTGTAGGTCAGGTAATTCTGTAAATGGGGTGTGACTATAAATAATTTGGACACCTCTCAGTAGTATATTTATAATACAATAAGGGGGGTTCCAATGAGTTTTTATCTCATTCTTCAATGATAAAATTGAATATTCTAATATATTTCCACTTTGGTATAATCTATGAAACATTCAGAAGTGTAACTTTCCATTGTTTATTAGAGGTGACATAAATTCTACTCCTAATGCATTGGAAAATAAGGGTGGTTATAGCTTCTCCTCTTCATTGATGTTGGGCTTTATGGGGTTCATGTCATCTGTTGGGCTAGTGCACATGGGTTTCTCAAGAAACAAATTCATGTGGTGTAATAACATAAAAAGGATATAATGGATTTGGATTAAACTAGATAGGTGCCTCTCTAACCTTCTAGAAATTAATACATTTGTGTGTTCCATGATTATCCATCTCACCATTTAATTTTCAGATAATTCACCACTTTTTGGAAATTTATAAATAGAAGTGATGATGGAAAAGAGTTTTTTTAGATATTGGTTGTGGGTGGATGGTTTATTGCATATAGATTGAAGGTCCGAGGAACTACTGGAGTTGAGTTCTTCTTTGTTATGGTTAACCCATAGACTACATTGACTAAAGAAGGATTTTCAAGAATAGAGTTCTAATAGACTGAGTGGGGAGAATATCTTATAGGATATTAAAGAGGATATTGAGATATTAGAGAATCAACTACATGATAATTGGGATGACATCATTTTTATTAATATGGTGTAATGTAAAAACACACTGGCTAAAAATTACTGAGACACAGTAACAGTATGCAGGGAAAAATCAATGGATAACTATCATAAGGAGGGGAAAGAAGTAGTGATTTTTTTGGCCTATATTTAAGAGAAAAATGTGGCCAAAATGATCAACTTAAGTATAGTGGACGGTACATTTACAATTTATATTTTAATGTTATGGAAGATTTACTTGGATCTTTACATTATACTCTTAGTATGAAGGGATTATTAAAATTGAGTAAGGGTGAGTAGGGTCTCCAGGAAGGATTTATTCATTAACTTCATTCCAAGACTTGTGGAGGATGGGGATAATGATAATATGGAAGTTATTATAAAAGAGTAATAAAACAAAAATATGGTGTTTAGAATGAAATATGACAATTCTCTTGGTTCAGATAGTTTTCCCAATTCTTTATACAAGTCTTGTATGAATATCATGAAATGGAAGGTGGAGAATATGGTATGGGATTACATTCTTGGTGGATCGCTCAATAGGGATGTGTGAAATTTCAAGGTGGATCTTACACTAGAGGTTAAGTACCCCATAATCCTTAATAATTACAAAACTATTTATATTTGTAACATTTCTTACATGATCCTTTCATTTCATATTAATAAAATACTCTATCAAGTCATACCTTAATTGGTTTTGGTGGAACAACATGGCTTCATTCAAGGGTGAAGAATCTAAGAGGAAATAGAGATATAAAAACAGTCAGTGGAGGATAAAAATAAGAAATATATTAGATATAATGTTATGATTTATGTGGATACAAAAAAGGGTTATGACCACATAGATTGGAGCTTCATTATCAAGGTCTTGAGGAAGTTCAGATTTAGGGAATGTGTTTGTGATTTAGGATTTAGGTGTATTTAATCCCCATGTATAATAGTATCTATCATGGGAATGGGGTTTGGATTATTTATAATTGTTTATGGTCTTATTCAAGGTGATCATACCTCACCAAACTTTTTTATCATGGTGCTAGACCCTCTGACAAGGAAGATAAACTGGGGACTCTAGGGGGAAATTTGAACTTTCAAGACTAGGTCTAGGGATGGTATCTTATATCACCTTATGTTTATGGATGATATTATCTTTTTTTACCAATGGTAGAAAATGATCAATCTATGGTTTCAACAAAATTATGTATTCTTATAGATGATATAGTGGTAAATGAATAAAACAAATTAAAGGTAGTGTGTTTATTTCAAATAAATGCTCTATCCAACACAACCAAAATATTTAAGATAACCAGGAAATTTAGAGGTGGTTTCTCATAATTTAATATCATGGTGCTCTTATTTTAGATGCTTTAATTGAGAAGATTCACTTTGAAGGAATTATATATCAGATTATTGGTCATATTTTCAACTAAAAGAATCACCTTCCCTCATTCAGTGGATGGACCACACAAGTTAATAGTGTTCTCACATCAATTTCTATATTTTTTTTTTGATCCAATAGGTGTCAAAGGGAAACATTAATAGGAGTCAAAAAACCATGAATGTATTCACATGAGATTCTAATAAAACATGTAAATGCCACTCAGATTCATGGAGAAGAATAGAAATACCAACAGATGAAGGAAGCATTGAGGTTCTTAATATTTTTTGGATAATGTAGGCCCTAAAATCCACTTATTCATAGAAATTTTTTACGGGAGTTTCTTATGGGTGAGATTTATGAGGAATCACTACAGATTCGACTAGAGGTATTAAACTAGAAGACTAGGGAGAACATTGATCCTTATTTGATGAATGGTTGATAATATGGAGCTTCTCAGGGATAAAATTCTGTGGGTGTTGGGATACAAGAATATTAATTTTTGGAAGGATAATGGAGTGGGAGAGATGTTATTTTTCTAGGCTATCTAGTTCCACACATTACATTTAGGGAAGACACCATGTTTCTAGTGTTCATTAATTCCATTCTTGATCAGTTACAGAAGGCTATGTATAAGAATATTAACCGGATCGAAGAGCATGACGGGGTTTTTTATTCAATATCATGTAATTTTAGTGGTTGGGATTTTTTGTTATGATTCATGAAAATAATGAGTTGTATTAATGGGATTTGAAAACATGGTGCAAGGATATCCCTATTAATAATATTTTTTTATCATGGCATTTGAGGAACCAAGCTCTCCTCATGTATAATAATTTAAAAAAAACTGTTTTTATGGATTCAAGATGTTTGGATTGGGATTTTCTAAGTGAGGAACTAATTGGGAATCTATTTTTAAAAGTTTATTGGGCATTGGGAATCTGAAATTATATTGAACATGGTATGGGTATCCTACCATGTGGGGATTGTGATTTTGATTTCATGATTTCTTGGTTCTATGGTGATGGACATCAAAGAGCGGAGGTTAATTTAGACTCTATAGCGTTGGTTCAGCTCTGGCAGGGCAAGGATAATCCCCCATGAGACCTATCATATTTGGTAAGAAGTTACAGGTTGTTGATTAATACGGGAATAGAAGTGGTTCACAACAAGATATAAGGAATGTTTTCTATGGATTCATTGGTAATAAATGGTATCCCTTGGGACACTATTATTTTTAATAATAATACAGGGTCTCTTATAAATGACATTAATATCTTTGTGATGGGAGATTCCCTTGTACCCCACCATTTTTCCCCCATCAGACTGGTTTATGTGTGTGTTTTTCAATTTTATAATAATAATAATAAATTATCTGTCAAGTCTAATAGAGAGATTATCAGTGTTTAAATTCCTTTGGACAGGATCATGGATTAAATTCCATTGATATACTCATAGATTAAATTTATGTGGGGATAGATTGGGTTTAAATAAATGTGGGAAATTCGTGATTTAAAGTCATGCGAGGGAACTCATGGTTTAAAGGTCCATGGGGATATCTTGGAAGAATTGATGCTTTGTAGAAAGGTGGTAGGTTTGGGAAATTACATCCTCTCAAGAGGGAGATAGGGTAGCGGTGGTTTTTGGAAATTGGGTTTGAATATGATAGAGGATTTCTATATAACCTATTATAATAGTAATAAAAACCAAAATAGTTCATGTTTCACAATTTAAGGTCATGTGATAGGACCATTTCATGTAGTTTAATATACTATGGTAAATATTCATATGACATTAAATGGTCGTCAATAAGTTATTGAGTAAGTCTTATACATTAGGTTGCCTGATTTGGTACATCGTTGAATAGAAGACATGTTAATGTGTATTTTTGGGCTCACACATAAAAGCAGGCCTATGTGGATGCATGGATAATTTAGTAGACCAGGGATTGAATTATTAATAATCACATGATTAGGTTTTCCACTTGATAGATGGATCAGGGTGCTACATGGAAGTTAGAATGATACTTGTGGGACTATTCAAATGTTGTATGTTGTGAAACAATTCAAGTTGTGTATAAGGATTTTTCACAAATGAATCTAGATTATGTGGATGTGGGTCCCATGTTCTATCAACTATTGTAGAATATTTATTCATAGATGTGGTATTATGTGGCCTACCAAGGACACTATTTCACAAAATATGGTGTTTTATGAGACATTGTAATGTTAATGGTGTCAATCCACTTAAATGAGGTTTATTCTTCATGGAAGGGTGTTCTATTAGTAAATGTCAAATGCGTGTAAATTTACTATGTGATAGTGTGAGGTAATTTTTAAAATTTCATCTCCAACATGATCACAATGTTGTTTATTGAATTGTGAAAAGTGCATAAAATTTGAGGATGCATGATCTAGGACCATTATCTTACCATAATTCAGAAATAAAATACCAATACCTTAAAATGATGAGCTAAAGGGTATTTATTGGCCCTTAGATAGTGAAAAATGGAATATTGGTGAAGAGTTGTATGATTTCACAATTAGGCCTTTACATGGTACCTCAGGTTAAAAAATCATTAAAGAATTATGTTTTTCAAACTTAGATATATGTGGTTATCTAGACACATTCTCATGGAAGGGTTACATGATCATGGAACTCTATTATTGTGTGGTGCCTCATGTTAAATAATCATACAACTCATGTTCTGTGATAATATTCCCTTTGGCCCAAAAGATGATTTTTTTTTTTTTTACTATTATATCATTCTTTTACACAAATTTTAACATAAATACTTATTATTCTATGCTATGAAACAAAGGGTATAGTCACCCTATATAGAATTATAAAACTATCACTTTTAGTTGGAAACCTTTATCAGGTTGGGAGGTGTTCTTAAGGTTATGTTACACTCCAAATTAGGTATGAATGATGGTGATTAGGGAATTGTTATTATATACATTAAATAATTTATCTACTGAATAAATATTTTTATCTTCACTGTCAATGATTTTCTATGATATGATTGTATTCAAAAATAGTGTTTTTGGTTCTTTAGTGAGATTCTGGTTCTTTATCCCAATATATAACTATGTTTTTGTTATAGTAATGCCTAATTACACCTAGAATTATTAAAACCATCCCTTGTATTGTAATGAACTTCTTGATCTAAAAATAATTTCATCCATTGTTGTGTACTCCACCTATATTTTGAAAACCATTATGGTGTGTTTATTTAAACTCTTTTAACTAACAGCTTTATCATTAAGTAAAAAAATTTACAACTCCCCCATTTTATGGTTTTATCAGTATTATAGTGTCTTTTTAATACTTTTTAGGTATAATTTAGTCCTTAAGAAGGTTTTAGATATTTTGGGAGTGTTTTGGAGAGGTTTTAAAGGGTGTATAGTTTGACCATAGTTAAAGGAAAACATGATGATTCCCAAGAAAAACATATAAGTGTTGGTGGAGTCTAATATATTTTAAAATTGGTAGTAAAAACCATGTGATAACAATATGACCATAAATGTTTCAGAATGGTTCCAATTAATTTGGTTAGTGCACAGTTTTCCGAACTGTGCATTAGAGTAATTAAATCCTAAACAATTAAAGTCATGAAACATCCCTGAAACCCCTCACAATTCCTTCTCAAAACAAAGCTCTTGAACCTTGTCACTTCCTTAGGAAGTTTGGAAGATATTTTTTCTTAAATTTTTTAATCTCAATGGATTTGATAGTGTTGGACCTTAGATATTGAAGGTAAAATTCTTGTTTTTCCTCCCTCTCTATGATACTATTATTCTCTCAGAAGAGGAAACCTTTATAAAGGATACAATGGTCGAATATAAATCTTAGGTCATGTTTTGATAATAATATTTTGTATCCATTAATGGAATGAAAAGAAGATCCCAAATCCACAAGATTATAGTGTGATTGCATCCTAATTATTAGATTCTTGGTAGGTGGAATCTCCCCCTTTTCTCCAATTGTTCTAGTATGTGAAGTATTATTTTTTATATATGATTTTTCTTTATTTTTAATAGAAATTTTGGATGATTTTTCTTAAAAACCCTTTCATTTTTTAATTATAAATATTTTATTTTGAATGATACTTTTAAAAATACATTTTTTATACATGGTATTAAATCGTGGTTTTGGTTTAGTACATGAAACATATTTGAAAAAAAAACAAAATGAATTGATTTTAATAAATGAATAGTTTTGATACCTTAGAATAAAAATGGAATTTTTGATTCCATATTTCATTGGATGATGCATTATTAGCAATAGAAAATTTTTTGATGTTATTGGGGTGCCTTGGATTCATTTCCAACTCATGACTTTACTAGTAGGATAAGATTATTCCTTCAAGTTTGGGATAGTCCTTTTTGGATACATGAATTTGTGTGTATGTGGGATATATAATTGGGTATTCCTTGTTGATAAAATTTTTGGGTTGGATATTTATTTTCATTGAATATAATTTCTATGATAATTTTTTTTCATCTTTCTTGTTTCTCATGTATATTGAATTGTGAGCTAACATGTTATTATCATCATGTAAGGGGTTATGAGTTTTGTGGATATACCACTAGGTTGTATAAACACCCCCTACATATTCACCTTGGTGTGTATTTAAATTTATGTTACCATGATATAGGAAAATGAAAGGTCACTTATTTCTCTAGGGGAGCATCATGATGATATATTTCTATGTATGGATTTTAGATATTGTACGTTATTGGGTTGAGTAGATGGGGTGATTCCACATTGGTTTTTCTATATCAGGTTATCTTTTGGATTGGATTTATTTTAGGTTTTACTTTCTACTGCTGATCTATTTGTCTAGATTCTTTATTTTTTAGTTGTATTTTTTATATTAAATGTTTCATATATCATTGGTTTTATTTATTTACTTTTGTTTTGATAGGTTATCTATGTTTAAAATAAACAATCCGAGAAAAAAAATTAGTGAGCCCCAAGAATTTATTTCTAGCCTTTGGTGTATTGGATATGTCACCTAATATTAGTGGAATCTCAACGCTTCCCAGGAAAATAGATAGTGTTGGGTTTTTACAAATGGTGTCGATTTGGATGATTCACTATTTATTACATAAAAACATATGTCCAACTTCTATATATTCAACATCATGTTATCAATGTGGTTTTAGTGCCAAAAGATTTAGTAAAAACTTCTAGTTTTGTATTCAACTCATCATTATGGGTTTACCCGAAGAGATTTTTATATCATATGTTAGTAAATATACTTTCTACTAAGATGGAATCATTAGTGTGATATTTTTTTGGTTAAGATTTGTAAAATATAAACATGATAACCTTTTTTTCTAAAATATATAAGTATTATTTTGAAAAAAATTGAGAGTTTATAAGAAATGATTTTTAGAACATTGTAAGTATTATTTTACTTTGTATTTTTTTTATAATTTTGGGAATTTTTTATATTTTTTTATCTACTTGGATTTATTGTTTTAATAACAATGAAATTGGTATGGAATAAAACACTAACTATAATAAAATTTATTTATCCAAAATTGAAAAAAATTTATTTAAGATCTATGATATTTTATGAAATTTTTTTTAAAAAAATAGAAAGATTAATTAAATTCAAAATCACATATTGGTTGTTTTTTGGGTCTTTTTCATGTTGATTCAATAATAAACCCTTAAACATGATTTAGTATTCTGGTTATCCTTTAATTTTATGATTTTATTAAAATTCTAAGTGCTAATTTAGTATAATTGTTTTGAAGTTGGTATATATTACCAATGATTAGACTATGGGCACAACTGAACTATTTAGTATTATTCTCTTCTTTAATTTCTTGATAATTTAAAAAAAAACATGTGAATTTAATCTTATTTTACACACATATCTAGAAAAACATGTCTAAAATAATAAATAGTATAATAACTAAAATTGTTCTTGATTAAATATAACATCTTTTTGAAAGGTTTTTCTTGAAATTAATTTTAGTATTCAAGTCATGAAATCATGCTAAAAATGTTTCTTTTTTTTCAATTGAAAACATGATAAACATTTAATATTGTTGTTGTTATTTTTGATCAATGTACTTTGTGAAGTGTGTTTTTTATAATAATTCAAATAATTATTAAATTTTCACTATGTAAATATGGATATCCCACTATAATGTTTTAAATGTTTACTAAACCTTTTAATAAATAGTTCCTCATTTTTGGAAGCATGTGAAATTTATGATATGATAATTTTTTGTTATTTAATTTCTTTGTTAATTGAACATTTATTATTATTAAAATAATGTTTCAAAATAATATGATTAACCTTGGAACATAATGGAATGAAATATGGTTATAGATTAGTTCTCATGTAATGTTGTCCTTCTGAAAATAATTTCAATTGGTTCAGGTTTTGGTACATTATATAATTTCATTCAAATTAAACTAATTTATTGATTATAATTTGATAAGGAATTTGGTCACTTTTTCTTTAATATTATATGATTAGTTCATATTGTGTCCCTTCTTAGTGGTTTCATGATTTGGTTGATCATGTCTATGTGATCTGAATTGATGATCCATTCTTTGATGACACATATATTTTCAAATTAAAAAAAAAATCTATTAGTGGGTTTTATTTTACAAATATTTTCATGGCTTAAAATATTTATTAAAGAAATTATTTACTAAAAAACAATTTATGATGATTGTCACATATTTTCAATTTATTAAAATGTTTAAAAACCCTTATTTATTGGACTTAGGGACATATAATTTCAAGAAGGAATCCTTTTATTTCTTTAACTTGTAATTTTTGATTTTTAAGATGATTTTATATATAAAGATGGAATTTATTAAATGTCATTTTTAAAAATATTTTATTAAAATTAATTTCCAAATGGTTTGGTCAATGTTATGATTTTAGAAAGGATCTATAGAGTTTTTTATTGGTTTTTTATAAAGTTTCATATTTAAAGAATACCTTATCATCATTTTGGAACATAAAATTAATTCTTTCATGTTTTTTATGTTGAAGTTTAAATCTGGTGAATTGGGAATTTAAACCATGATGGTGTCTGTTAATGGGAACCAATGTGTTACTATACAAGGAAATATATAACTGGTTATTTCATTGAAAAAATATGGTAATGTCAATGTTTTTTGTGCTAGTTATTCTTGTTGTGATTTTGATGTTCGCTATTTGTTCATGTTCTTTTAATTGTTATTCTTGTTTTCATAATTTTTCAACCATGATAATTATATTCATTATGTTAATTAACCTTGCTTCTGTAGTTTGGTAATAAACATTATACACATAAAGGGAATTGGTTTTTATAGGAAATGATGCCTCATGGGATGAGAATCAATCCCACATGTGGTTAGTTGGAAATTTACTGGTTTTGATTGGACACAATGCAAAATGTTCATTGATACTGTCTGTCTTGGGTTGAATTCATTATTTTATAAGTGTGGTAGTTATCATTTAAGGAATATAGTGGTCCCTAGCATTCCATTTTGCATTGATATTTATGCCTAGTGACTCACTCTCATAGATTTTTATGGATTTACCTTTCACCTTCCAATAAAAATGGAATGTGGAATTGGAAGGATAATAGTCTCAAAATGGTGTTGGAAACTATATATTTTTAGTCTCCAACTTCACTTTTCAAAATTCAGTTCTTGTTTGAGGAATTGGAAACCAACCATGGTCTATTTCTCAGGTTACTATGGATAGTCGAGAATAGGTTCAGGATAAGTAACCTTATTTGATTTTTTTTTACAGGTAAAGGATGGAACATGGTTATCCCCTATCTTTACCATTGATCAATCTATTTTTTAGATACCCTAAGTTATTTAACTCTCTCTTCTTAGAGGGATATTTCAAATTCTTTATAAACTGTCTGTATGTCTGTTCACAACAAATAATGCTCTGACCAAGTCTCATAGTTCTAGATTAATTGGGTAGTGGTTGTATCATATCACCTATCTCTAAGTGTTTGTTTAGTAAACATGAGATCATAGATGATTCATGGGTGAAATCACTCAATGAAAAAAATTATGTGCATTAAGGTGTTGTTTTAGTTTTTTAATGTCTAGCTCTAACTTCGGAATTCAGGGACCAAGTCCAAGGAAGTTTCATTATAGAATTTAAAATGTATTAAAATTAAGGTAAAACATAATGGTGAGGAGACCTAGGGGTGTAAAAATGATATGAATTATCTTCAGTGTATCAAGATCCAATTTTAGTTCTTATTTTTTTCTCGAAATCCTCAGAAAGATATTCTATCCTGGTGGAGTGAAGGTAAACATGATAATGAATATCGCACACTTATTAGTGGGTTTATTATGATTCTTAACAATACATTTCTAGTATGTTTGGTTAATTATCATAGGCTATGGAACCATTTGTATTAAAATCATGATATCATCGAAGCCCACATTGACCTATTATTCAGTTGACATTTTTCTTTCATGTTCGGGGAATAATGTCTATACAGTAAATATTATTAGCTATGTTTAGGAACTACTGAACTAATATCACTTTCAAATTATCATCATATTTTACTAAAACCTAGTTCATTTCTAGGTTATTGGTTAATTCATTGAACATTGAAATCTATTTTATCCGTGATATTAGGATTCCATTTTTGATCAAAGGGTGAAATCAATATGATCCTTTATTTAGGGGGGGAGTTTGTGGCGAATTTTATTAGTTCATGGAAGTATAATATTCATAATAAGATATTTAATAGGTTTATAGTTATTCTATGGATGATTTATATGACCCTATTTAGAGAAACATACCATAATCTCTCTAAATTTTATGGGATCCACAATTTTTTGGTAGGTTACCATGTTATTGATCAACGATAATGTGTTCTTATAGATTTTTGGATTTAAATATTTTTCACCTAGGTAAATGAGGTAAGATATTTATTTGGGGGTTTGAACCATTTGATATCCTAAACCATGGTGGAAAGGTTTTTTTTACATATCATTTCTTTTATGATTAAATGTAGTGCACATCGTTCTTTTACCTCTATTTGGTCAGTTGATGAGTTAGATTCTAGTTTTCTATTTCATTTTCACATGACTATCTAAAGTATATTGGTCAAATAAGTTCTCAAAATATTTCATACCTTGGTTTTTCTATGATAAAAACATGCAACATTGAAACATACCTTTAGTACATATATAGAGATAACATAGATGAAAATATTAAAAAGTCTATGGTTGGCATTCCATTATTCTGGACTAGTGGGTTAACATTATGTCACATCACCAATAGCCTATAGCTCTTCAATGATGGAAATATATATAATGGGGAGAATTTAAAACACATAGATTTTGGTATTAGGGTATTTATATAATATTTTTAATCCTTGGTGTGGTCGAGTTAGGCCGCATGAGTTTTAAGGATATTTTTGGAGGGTCTTGGAGAGGTGTTTTAGGGTACATATTTACAGCCTAGTCAAGGGAAACTAGACCAATTATATATAAAACTATGAAATTGTTGGAGGAGTCTTCTAAAGAGGTTCATTATTAGTGCATAGTATTTCCAAACCGTTCAACCATTAATTTTTTTAAGACAAATATAATTCATATAATTAGTGAAATTGTTACCAAACCATTCAGACTAACCAAGTGATGGGGAAAATTACATCCATAAATTCAATTATAGACTCTAAATTTCTCAAAAAAAAACCCTTATTATTCATCTTATATCCTAGGATCTCAATACATTTCCCATCCTTATTATTTTTTGAATATATTCTTTCTTCTTTTGTTTGATTTTAATGGATCATATAATATTGGATCTTGGAGATAAAAGATAAGAGTCTTGTTATATTTATCTCTCTAAGATTCACTTGTTCTCTTGGAAAATGAATCCCCGATATAAGATGTTATGGATGGATATATAGGTTCGGGAATATTTTCATATATTTTATTTGGAATCGATTGAAGAAATGAAAATGGTATCCTTGATCTATGAGATTATGGTGTAATTTCATCTTAATAATTTAATATTGGTAAGAGGATTCTCACTCTTTTCTCTACATATTATAGAATTTTAAGGCTTAGTTTTCTAAAATAATTTTCCTGTATTTTTAGAGAAAATATTAGATGTTTATTTATAGAAACCCCTTTCATTTTATGAATTACAAACACTTGATGTTTAATATTGTTTAGAAAACCCCATTTATATTACATAATTTTAAATTTTGGATTTGTTGTAGTGCATGTAATATGTTTGATTAAATATTCTCAAACATTAAATGATAGGAATACATGGGAGGGTGTGAGACATTTTCATACACATGGAATTGATTGGATTCATATTTCATTTGAATCAACGTTTTTTGTTTAGAAAAGGGGATGGTGACATTAAGGTACCATAGTGGACAACAGACAACTTGACTAGTAGGACACGACTTAGATCATGATTTAGGACTACACAAAGTTGGATGAATGAATGTTTGAGAGTGTGTTTTTATGTGTAATAATGTATGATGAGTTGATAGAATTAAAGTAGAAGTTATATATATTAATTGTGTTTAATTAGTAAAATTATTTTTTTCAACTCATCTATTTTATATTTATATTAAACTATAATATAACATTTTGTGTCCAAGTGGTGTGGGTTAGGAATAATTTGGGGATATAATATTTGGTTTTATACCCACCAAATGCATATTCACCATGGTATATATGAAGATTTTTTTCACCATAATATCGGAAAAGGAATGGTCTCTTATTTATCTAGTGGGGCATCATTATGTTATATTCTTTTGGATGGATTTAAATGCTAGTAGATGATCAAGTTGAGTAGTTGGGGTGATTCAACATCAATTTTACTATGTCAAGTTGTCTTTTTTATTTTTTTGAGGTCACATTTTATTTTCTGATGTTACACGGTTTGTGTAATGTTATTGGTTTTTTAGTTGTATTTTTTGTATTTAATGCATCATATAACATTTCTTTGGGTTTTTTTACTTTATTATTAAGAGGTTGTGATTCTCTAAAGAGAAACATATCCCCCAATGATTTAGTAAGCCCTTGGAACTAATTTCATGCCTTTGGTTTATGAGAGATTTCACCAATGTTTAGTGGCACCTCAACGTTTTTCATGCCAATGGATAGAGTCATATTGCTACCAAATGAAACTATATTGAGATCCCATATAATTATTTTTGTTTTAAAAGCTATAATTAATGTAACAGCTTATAATTATCTCTTCCTCTCCTATAAAGACTAGGAAAAAATCCTTTACTCTTCTTAATTTCTTAATTATGTTCTTAAAAGTAACCCAATTGAATCTCACCATGATTGAATTAGTATTTACAAGTTATGATCAAAGTATAAGATCCATCTGGTCAAGTACACAACATCAAATATGTGATCGATCGCATAGAAGATATATAAGGAAAATTATCTATGTTTATTCTTTATAACTCTTTATAAATCCATTTATTATTCGTAAGACTTATACTATTAAACATTTATAAAGACACGTTTTTTGAGTTTTTTATGCTATACATATTTTCCACTTAACCGAAATAAGATTTTTGACTCGATCTAAGAATCATTTTAGGAATGTGATTGCATACCTTAATACCCAATATATATGATACTTCACCCATTTCTTTTATTGAGGAGAACATTCCCAACCATACCATTGTAAAATATAAAGTAGTTAAATAATTTCCTAAGAGTATAATTTCATTTTCATACAACACCAGGGATACTGAATCATTCTCATTAACCTAGTTAAATACAAAATAAGGATATAAATTGTTGATTAAACTTATCTCTTTGATTTAATTATAAAATTTAATGTTCCAACTCTAGGGAGATTTATTTAATATATGCATAGATCATTTCAACTTACATACCCTAACAGTGTCATTTATAATATCAATACCATTATATTATATTATATACATTTCTCTGACTAAATTCTCATTAAATAAAGTGGTTTTGAATTCTATTCAATATATCTCATAATCATAATGAGATTTTATGTAAAGTTATTTCAAAATGTAATTTATCATTTCTACAGGTGAAAAGGGACACATTATAGTCACCTCTATGAATTTATTTAACCCTTTTCAACCAAGATATTATTATAGGTATCCACTATAACGTTCAAGTAATTTTTTATAGATACCCCAAAGTAATCCAATGGGTTTTACCCCATAATTTCTATCCATAAAGTTATAAATATTGGCTACTTTACATGGACCCTATTTCAAATCTCACGAACTCTCATCATTTCTAAGAATAAAACCCCGTAATTGTCTCTTAGTAGGAAGTATGGTCATTTTATAGTAATGATATATCATTTTCCTTGTCCATGAAAAATATAAATATCTTAGGCCTCTAATAAGTCTTATGATGACTTTGGGTCTCTTATGAAACTTGAGTCAGTTATGTTTCATAAACTGCTTATGTAACTAGATAAATTTCCATTGAATGAACCATTCATATTTGTATGATTTGAATGTAACGACCAAACCTTGATCATGTATTAACCGAAATAAAACTTCCACAAACCCAAAGAAGTTTATATTTTACCAAGGGTTAAAAATAGTGTTGAGTGACTAATTATCCATTAGGGAATTATTTACACTCTTTTTTTTCCAATAGGGGTCAATTCTAAATTTACTATAAAAATATCATGGAACATCTATATATCAAGCATTAAAAAATATTCAACTGGTAATCTAGTGAGTACAAAACATATTTTTTTCAAAAACATTTACATATATTTATTTCATATCAATTGGAAGTTATAATAACCTAATACAAATCAAAAGAGGCCTAGGAACAGGTTATTGAGCCTCTAGAACCAACACATGGAAAAATAAGCTCATATCCCCACACACCCATTCCTAGAAAAACAAATATGGGGAAAAAAGATATATTATAATAAAAACCCATATCACAAAGCCATCATGTCCATGAATTATTAGGGGAGGATCAAAAAAGAAAACTGTGCAGCACAAGTACCCGGTCAAAATCCAAGAAAAAACTAGTTATTAGACCCAAAAACACATGGGAATCCTATCAAATCAACAACCAATATGTGAAAATAAGCCTTAGGATTTTTTCCATCTAAATTGAGGCACATTAAGACAACCATATTCAAACCAATCCATACCATATGATAGAGTTTATTGGCACCAACATGAAAATAAAAGTTCATTATATTCTCTATAAATGTACCATGAAAAATAAAAGAGAACTAACTATTTTTCTTTTCTCTACTAATTGAAATCAAAAAATCATTTTTCTTTTTACTGCCATTCAATCACCATCATGAAATAACTATTTTTCAAAAATCTCAAAAAATAGTCTAGGATAATTGTATGTGAACATAATTTTGGGGAAACACACAGATAAAAGTAGTGAATACAAACCCAAAATATCACTAGATAATAAGAAAATAAAACCTATAAGATTATAACCATCATAGGCTTATTCATCATCTTTATCATCCCACCCTACAAATAAACCCTTAAAACCCACCAATAATATTAACTGATCAAATAAAAAATTTATAGGGACTATAAATATGTATCATATGAAAAAGGATATCTCCATAAAAAGGATTATGTAATATGAGTTTCACAAAAGAACCAATGAAAAAATTGAAAACAAAATAAAAAAATAATACGAGACAAAAAATATAACACTTAGAAACACCACAAATATCAAGAGATATATCTCATTGAGGTCCTCAAACACATAATCTCAAACATGAATATCTAAAACCATGAAAAAAAATAAATCATACAACTTAAAATTTATTCAGTATACTTCTATTCGATCTTCTGACCATCAACCTCTCCTCACCCAATACAATAAAAAGAATAACAAAATAAAAAATATATATTCTCTATGGACATAATAGGAAAAGAATCAAAAACCAATTACTCATGGTTCAGTATAGACATTCCATCACAAGATACCGTACTTTCCAACTGATAAATAACAAGAAATGTGCTACCACATTCAAGAACCATTACCACAAGTCACATTGTAACATCCTGACCTGACATACCACTAAACCGGTAGTTGGAATAGTCACCACATTTCCTCAAGCATGTATCCACGTACATTAGTGGTCGGCGACTAGCAGAGAGGGTGTAATGGTAATTCAGTGGGGAGATAATACTCTCTATCTCAGAGTTCATAGTGGTAAAGAGATAGTAAAACTCATTTATTAGTTGAAGTTGTCTAAATAAATATTCAAATCAGTGGAAGACAATTTCAATAACAACTGAATATATAAAATGGACAATTCTAGTTTATAAAATGCATTCATTCCATATGATTATACATAACTGAAATTATTAAACAATACAACAATATTTTCATTAAAATAAAAAATGAAGAAAATAAAGTAATCTAATGACAATCACCACGACCATCCTGAGCTCTATCTTAGACCATTACTCTAAACATTTAGATAAAATTAACCCAACAAAAGAAAGTCCAGTAGACCCACAATCATGTATGTCAACTCGAGCATGAATGGTAACCAATCAATTTGTGATATAAAAATCTCAGTAGGCTAGCACAAATAGTGTCTACCACAATCCAACATGTTCTATGAAAATCTAATAGTGCTATTAGATATATAATAAGTAAGGAAGTACTAAAAATTAAGATATTTTATATTGATGTACTCATTTCATATCCATTCTATTTAATCAAAAGATAAACAATTCAAATAATTAAATTTATAAGACTCGATATCTACCTCAGTCCTGGCATCCCCTGTTTAGGAATAAGCACAATAGATGCCTTAGAAGTCCTTCTAAACAATAAAAGTATAAAATGAATCCAAGATTGTTTCTTGTCTTGTAAAATTCATCATAAATCATTTCATTCAATATTCAATTTATAACCTAAGCACGTGCTTGAAATTTATGTGATATAATTCAAGTATCACCCTAGGTGAAATTTCCACCAACACCCTACAAGCCCATCATTGAAAACCTCCTAGGAACTTGGTATCACTCTATGTATGGTATAATTCCATGTCAACAGATACCATCCTTGGTTGTCCTATAGGGAATCCCCCTGTTTCACTCAGAACATATAATAAAATTCCTCTGGAGCTTGTCCACATAATACCTCATATAAATGGATCCATGTATCACTTGGAATATTATCCCAGCCTCTATGAGCCTGTCCATGGAATCCCTCAATGGATCCATGGTATATTCATGGCTTACACATAACAAACACATTGATACCATCCTTGGAATTCTAACCGAATCTAAGGTTCACTCAAGGTACAAAACTTCAATAGTCCCATTATCCCGTACATGGAATTTTAAACTAAATCCAAGATTCTCCACATTCAATTTACCATTTATCTGAAACAACTTCATTTAAATAATTAATAACACATGATAAGTTCAAAACCAAGAGCATATAATATAACTCACCCCACATGGGTGACTCAAGCAAGGGACAACCTCATTGGTCTTGAACTTTCATTTAATCACATGGGCATATTTCTCATAACAAGAAGCACATGTAAATTAAACTACTATATGTATTAAAAATCATTTAAATCATGTGGGAATATAAATTCAAAATCCATTGAAAAATACAGATTTCCATTTTCCAAATAATAACCTTCTCAAGCTTAATTACCTACTACACGGCATGATATTATTAAACTCACATGGGCCTATACATACAAGGAAATTAATTATTAATCAAGAAATGGAATATAAAGGTCCATGTGTATTATTCACCCATCCCTTCCCAATCTAACCAATTCAATACACCAACTTATATAAAAATAAATTAAATAATTAATAACCCATGATAAAGGGTAAAAAGGCACACCTAAGGGTGTTCATGGCCAAATTCAATGAATTTTCATTTACCAAGAAAACCCAAGGGGTGCTTCAAGCTTAACCACGTAATTCACCAGGAATAGGATTAACATCCTCAGATGGTAAACAAGATATATAAGAAGGAATACGTGATTAACAACAAACACATTGATAAGTCCCTAATTAACTCACGTGGGAAACATCATCCTATAATATCAAAGGGTTCATGCATTAAAATACCATTTATCATCACCAATAAAAAGAAAATATGGAAAGATCAAACCAAAAGCTAGAATGATATAACAACTATCACTAATTTTTGGTTTGATGTAAATGCACCTCTGTCAAATGGGTTTTATTATAAAAACATGACTTTATAAAAAAAACTTATCTCTCATATTTAAGAATTTATTCAAGCTATAAAGTTCCATTATACTTGGAAACTAATAAATCAACATATTTATAGAAGAAAAAAGTATTCTTAAATAAAGATTTTGAGGATATGGGTCCTACCTCATGTAGAAGATAAAGATAATTATTTTTAACTCAAGAATTCATCCACTCACAAACGCATAATTCCATATATATATATATATTCATATCATTTATTATGCTCGTGATTCTTCAAAGGGAACCAAAACATGCTAAAAATATAACTCGTTACCCATAAAAACCTTAAGATTCTTGAACTAATGGTGTGAAAACCAATAACGGGTATAAATCTGTAGCTCGTAGGGAGAAAGAAAACCAAAACACCCTAAACCACTTTGTCGTTGTAAGTGGTTGCTGGAACAAGGACCCACATAACATGAGAGATCATTTTCACACCCCTAAATCATAAGAACAAATAAAAACAGATCAATACACAAGCGAAGCTTTCAACTGAACATAATTGGGGTGAATAAAGACATTAGAATCACCAAAAAATGAGAGGAGATGGCGGATAAACCTTTATCCTGGACATTTGGATCAAGAACTATTGAAAATATGGTTGAAATTAATGCCTAAAATTGGTGACATAGGAGGGTGTCGGGCCACATGAGGAAGGAGGGGAGGTTGGTGTCGTGTGACCCAACATGGGAGGAGAAACACCCTAAACCCCCCTTTTAATTTTATTTTAATTTTATTGATAATTATTTTTTTTTAAAACCAGGTCTTGGGGCACGGTTTAAGCCACAGGGTTTAATTTACTATGCGCTGCTCGTGCACCCCTTTATTAGGCACCATGACACCCTTCATGGTTTTAACTTCATGGTTATCAAACCATTCACAAACCTTTGGATGAATAGTGTGTAGCTACTCCCTCTGCCACTAAGCATGTGAGCTAGGGGCATGGTTTGAAAAACCATGCACAGCTCATGCAAAACACCACTACCTTACCTACAATAAGTTTTTCTGATACTGCTTTGGGCAGCATGGTTTCAAAAAAATCATTCACCCAATAGAGGTCTATAAAAACATGCCTTTATTGGTATGGAGCTCCCATAACTCCTAGAGATGCCCTAGAAAGTTCTCAGGCCTTCATCCAAGTCTAAAACATCACTTTTAAACATTCAATCTCTTGAAATTACATTCCAATGTTCTGTTTTAAAAATAACCCATCCAGTAATTACCAAAAATATTAATTCCCTCAGTGATTCATCTAGCTCAAAAACATGGGTTCTTACAAACTCCACACTTGAGGAATTTTCATCCCTGAGAAGCATTGAGGAAAACAATTAAGACATCAACCAACCAACAAGGGTAGTGAAACGTTCCCAAGTGGTCACGTCATGTTTCCAAATTCCCAACTCACCTCAAGTATCATTGAATCAAATGACACTAATTCCATGATACTTGATCAAATGTTTGATATACAACTGAAACATCAAGTGGATCTTACCCAATCCCACTTATCCAAGATATGATCATCTCACCATCTTTTTAACCATCTAGAAAAAAGTGCTCCCCACCTTAAGTTTTATCATTAGAAAGAGGCCAATTCCCAATCAGGTATTTCTCCCCGTAATTAGCATTGCCTTACAAATGGAACACACCAAAGTGTTTTACAACAAAAAAGTCCAATAAAGATCACACCTAAACTTTTATGACTTCTTAGGACCAAACCAACACTTTTCCATTTAAAGCTGTTCCGTGGCAGGACAAATGAAAGCGTAGATCGGTTCCTGCCCACTAGAACACTACCCTAAAAACATTACACCAAAGACTGAAAACAAGTCAAGGATAACCTCAGAGCTATCCCACTAGAGTCTATGGAAATATCCCTTGGTATCCCATGCCCCATGATACAAGTGAGACATTGGTAGAAATCCAAAACGTCCTTATAAGAACACCGACTAAGACCAGAGTGGCATCCACCTGGAAGTCATGTTAAATGATGTTGAAGGTGTCCAAAATTCAATCCAGGGAATTACTACATGAGAACACAAGTATTACTTAGGACTAACCAGACCACAAAAAAAACCCTAACATCCAATGTAAAAGGCAAAAAGATATATAAAAACATCCCTACAACTTTTAAACATTATCATAGTGTATAATAAATGCTCTCTAAGCACATCATGGTCGATGTCATGATATGGTGCATGCTCATCTCATTCAGTAGAGTACACTAAGAGTAATCCAAAGGATACCAAGAAGATCATTTGTACCACTTCTTGTGGATTCTTTGCAATAAGCTCAGATTCACAGGATGATGAATCAATAATCGAACCCTCGCGCATATACCAATCGAGACATTCATTTTCTTTAAAACATTACCACTAAAACTCTCCCAATATGAATAGAGTTTCTAAAGGTTCGTGTGTACCACCAACCTTATCAAATTCATTCTTCCAAGAAACCACGGACACATACTCCAAAACCAACATGACACTCCATGAGCCATGATCACATATGCTAAAACATTTGGTCATAAAATCCAATATAAAACCAACTTGCATGTCAAAACACTCGAGTCTAGATAGTCCTCCTGACCAGTCGGATGAACTTGATCCTCAAACACTCAATTCACTCTACTTTTAATATGACATGAGAATATACTCAAGAGATCAAAGCTCACTATTTAAGAAAACTCAAATAGATCATTTTATCATTTAGGACTCCACGGGTACCGCATATGTCAACACATACTACCCTAAGGATACAAAATAAAATGGTACATTATATGTACCATTAGTTGTTTTTCCTGACTATGAAGTCAAGTACTATATGGATCACCTCAAAACCAGCTCAAAAGTACACCACTTACACGGATGATGATGAACTGAATTGCCCATCCCTTAAGAAAAGAGTAGTTTACATGATCGCTTCAGCAGCTTACCATGCCAAAGAAACATTGAACCTGTTGCACTGAGAATTACTCAATGATCACTCCCATATCAAGGGTCAAGATAAAATGACCACCCATATGAACTAGGGTGTCTTGTTAAAAACTAAATCTCCTACTAGTTACAATGACATCAAGTGACGCCTACATCAGAAAGCTCACTGTGGAAATTAAGACATTAATCTCTAAGCATGCTACTGACCATGGTTACCCCCTTACGAATCCTATGCATCAACCCTACATCTTGGTCATGCAACACATATTTCATGAGGCTCAATATCCAATGTTTATTTAAGATAAATCTAAAAAGGTTCATCCTATAGATGATATCTCATGTCTATGTTCCATGGAATATCAAAAAAATATTTAAACTAATAGAACACAAGGTTCTAAGAATAGTACACCACTTTAGGTTCCAATTTAAATACATTTCATTAATTCATTTCAACAATTAAAAAATTTAAATAATTTTAAGTACATCCACCAGAACAATTCTACAAAAAATGAACTTGGAAAATACTTTAGAAAACAGCTCAGAAAAAAATAGGCAAGCCTCATCAACTTCCTTTTTAAACATTTTAACATTGAAATTTCATCATAATATGAAATTTAACCCATAAATTCATTTTTAAATGATTAGGAAACCTCCAAGGGTCCCATTAAGACAACCTAGACTCTTAAAAAATAATCCCATTAGTGGTTGTTTAACCATAAAAAGAATATACACTATAATAGCTTCACTTATAAAAGAAGGCCCTAACTGACCTACTTGGATCCAGTTGAGAATTTTAAAAGTTAACCATCCAGTCAAGTTCATAACATAAAAAAATTTATATTTATAACCATTCCAAAATGTACCATGGATATATGAAGGATAAGTCACATGGGTGGCCATCTACCAATCCATAAGACGCCCATACACCTTACAGTTGGCATTTGGAACCCTTTTAATTGAAAACATTACACTTTAAAATTTAAAATTATTATCCTTTTCATTTTCAACAAATTTATATAAACATTTATTAATATATATGGTTGGTTAGAGTGTATGAGTAACTCATTTCCAAATCATAAGGTGCCCATACACCTTACAATTGAAAATTGGCTCCCAACTAACCTACAACCAACAATTTCCAACACATGCAACCATTTTTCATATAAATACTACCACTCTACAAAAAGAAACAAAAAGCATGGAATATATCATATAATCATGCTTCACTACTAGAAATACATGCTAAACAAATAGTAATGCTTAAATATTACCTCAATAGGTACAAAACTAAATAATTCAGGGCACACAGTCATACATTGAAGGAAACATTCTAATGCAGCTATGTGGGTTGTCATAGGCATGAAATTTGAATTTCAAAGTGTCTACAATGGGGAATGTCAAGTTACATATATGCCTTTCTTAGACAATGGGAAAATACTGTAAATTCCAAAAATCCCTAATCCATGGAAAATGCACCATTCACCAAAGGTGAAATAACATCAACTAGAACATTGAACAGTATAAACAGCAATTCCCAACCTTAACCACTTAGTAAATTCCAATATGTGTGGTGATATATCCCAATCATGGCTATCTACCAAGTGAAGACACATTCCTATTATCCTATCTACCAGAACAAAATAGTAATACAATGGAAAAACAACCTCGAATACCACTCTTTAACATCCCAACCTGACTTTACACTAAACCAGTTGCTAGACTGGTCAACACATTTCCTCATGTGTGTACCGCCAAACACCAGAGGCTTCCAACTAGAAGTGAGGGAGTAATGTTAGTATAGTGGGGAGACTATACCCTTAGTCTCAGTGTTCACAGTGGTAAATATATAATAAAACTTATATATTATTAGAAGTAGTATAATGAAATAATCAAAGCAGTGGAAGAAAATTACAGTAACAACTAAATATAGAAAATTTTCAACTCCAGTTTACAATATGATTGAATTCTATATGATGATAAAAAACATATAAAAGAAAAAATATAGCATTATTTTCATTATAATAACAAATAAAGAAAATTAATCAATCCAAAGGAAATCACCATGAGCATCCCAAGCTCTAGCTCAGTCCATTTCTCCTAACATCTAGATACAAGTAACACATCAAAAGTAAGTTCTATAGTCGTGTAATCAAGTAGGTGTACTCGAGCTCCAATGGTACACGATCATGGTGTGAGATATAAATCATTGTAGGTTGGCACCCACAATGTAATGCACAATCCAACCAATTCTATGAAAATATAACAATGCAAGCAAATTTATAATATTAAGGAAGTACTCAAATGTAACATTATTTACATGAAATTACTCATTTCATATACATTCCACTTAATCAAAAGATAAACAAATAAAATACTTTAATTTATAAGTCTTGAGATCTGTCATAGTCTCGATATACCTCGTATATCTGTATGCACAACAGATTCCTTAGAAGGCCATCCAAACAATACAAGTATAGACCAGAACCAAATTCATGCTTTGGATTGAAAGATGCATCATAAATCATTTCATTAATCAGTCAATTTATAACCTAACCCATCCTTGACAATCCTATGTTAGAATTCAAGTGTCACTCTAGGTGAAATTTCCACCAACACCATACAAGACCATCCTGGTGAACCTCTCAGGAACCTAGTATCACTCTAGGTATGGTATAATTCCATATAAACAGAGACCATACATGGAGATGATATAGGTAATCCCAAAGTATCACTCATTAAATATAATCAAATTCCTCTTGAGCTCATCCATGGCACCCCATGTACTAATGAATCAATGTATCACTCAGCATATAAGCACAACCTCTATGAGAAAGTCCATGGAATACCTCAATAGATACATGGTTCACTCATGGTTTACACATATTAAATTCTTTGAGCCTATCCTTGGCATTCTAACTGAATCCAAGGTTCACTCAAGGTACAAAAGTACAATAGCCACATGATCTTGTCCATGGAATTCTAAACTAAATCCATGATTCACCCAAGGAAATTTACCATTTAACAAAAAAACTTCATTTAAAAAATCAATAACACATCCCAAGGTCAAAACCAAGAGAATACAATATAACTCATCTCATAGGGGCAACTCAAGCAAATACCAACCTCATAAGGCTTAGCCCTTAATTTTCTCACATAGTAATAATTATCATAACAAGAAACACATGTTAATTAAACTATTAAATTGAAAAAAAATCATTCAAATCATGTGGGAATATCAATTAAAAATAAATTTAAATACTCACATGGCCATTTTCCATATAAATCGATTCTCAAGCCTAATAACCTAATAATGGCATGGTAGTATTAAAATAACACGGGCTTAGGTATGCAATGAAATCCATGATTAATCAAGAAATGGAATATTAAGGGTTAAGGTTCTTAGTCACACATCCCTTCCCAATTTAACCCTTTTAATTAACCAATTGATATACAAATCAATTACATAATTAACATCCAATAACATGGGGTAAAAAGGCACATCTAAGGGTTTCCAAGGCCAAATTCAATCAAGATCCATTTAATAAAAAAACCCATGGGGTTCTTCATGCATAACCATCTAATGCACTATGCATAGAATTAACATATTCATGTGGGAAACAATCAATACATGATTAACAAAAAACATGTGGCTAATTCTCCGATTAACTCATGTGGGAAACAACATAAAATAATATCAAAGGTTCCATGCATTATCATTTTATATATCATCACCAATAGGAATACAAGATGGAAATATCAAACCACAATCAATAATGATATAACAACTATCACTACATTTTGGTTTAAAGGTAGGGAACCTCCATTGGATGGGTTTTATTATAAAAACATGACTTTATCAAGAAATAAGGCATCTCTCATCTTTAATAATTTATTCAATATATGCAGCTCCATTAAACTAGGAAACTCATAAATCAACTTATTTAAAAAAACCAAAAAATAATTCTTAAATAATGTGGTTTAGGTTAGAAATATTACCTCAATAAGAAGACCAATCCAATGCATTCTAACTCAATTAGTCTTCCACTGAAAATAACATATTTCTATATATATATATATATATATATTCATACCTTCTAATATTCTTGTATGTCTTCCAAGGGCACGAAAACTCACTACACATAAAACTCGGCACCCATAAAATCCTTAAGATTCTCAAATTAAGGGTGTGAAAACCAAAAACAAGTACTAATACTTGCCTCAGATGGCGGTGGAAAACCAAAACAACCCAAATTGTATCACTTTTGGTGGCAGTTGCTAGACCACATTCCAAAATAACCCGGGAGGCCATTTGTACAACCCTAAATCAGGAGAACAAAGAAATATGGATAAAATCCCCTACTAGGGTTTTGGCTAAACAAAATCTGGGAAATAGAAGACCTAAAAATCACTAGAAAAGGATAGGAGGGGGATTAGTGACCCTTACCATGAATATGTGAACCAATAACCAGTGAAAATACAGTTGAAATCAAAGCTAGAGAGTGGTACCGATGGAGGGTTCCACACCTCATGAGGAATGAGGGAAGGATGTTGTCGTGTGACCTAGAAAGGGATGAGAAATACCCCAAATCCCCCTTTTAAATTTATTTAAAATAATTTTATTTTTAAAATGTAGTCTCTATGCATGATTTAGGGTGCATAGTTCAATACATTGTGTGCTACCTATGTGCCCCTTACATGGCACTAAAACACCCCCACACAGTTTAATTTGCACAGTAATTTACCATGCGAAAATTTTGTGATAAACAGTGCATAGATACTGCATCTACCACTAAGCATGTGGTCTAGGTAAGCAATTTGAAAAAACTTGCACATCCCACGAAAAATTCATCTTCCTCGCATGTAATAAGCATCATGGTAACTATTATGGGCCGAATGGTTTCATAAAAATTGTATACCCTCCCCAGGTCTGTAAAAACCTAACATTCACAATCTAGAACTCCTAAAACTCCTCGACCTACCTAGGAAAGTTTTTGGGCCATCACCCATGTGAAAAAATATAACATTTAGACATCCATACTCTTGGAATTACATTACACTGTTCTATTCTAAAAACGACTCATCCAGTAATTACTAGAAATATAAATTACCTTGGAAATTCACTTGGCTCAAAAACACGGGTTCTTACAGAGATAAAGTCTTAAGCAAACACAAGTTTTCTTAATAACAATTATTAGATGGAACCATAAATCTTTAAATTCAAGTCTATCTTTATCCATCCTAATGGGGCTTGTATCATGACCCCCCAAGCCCACTTCCAATTGGCCAAGGGATAGTGACTAATGATGTGTAGGCATATCACTAACATGTAAGGCCTTATCTTAAGTACATATATACACGCAAATCTCAATTCCCATTCAATATTTGAAATGTAAAAAACAACTGAAACACTATTCATTCATTAATTTAAATCCCAAACTAGAGTACAATAGGAAGTAAAGTGATGTAAACGGGTCCAAATACAAGCCCACCAAGAAGTGTCTAAAAACAAGTCCATCTGGAAAGTAAATCTATTGATTGATATCAAGATACCAAAAGAGCACACTAGGTTTTCTCAGTCTCACTAAGAATCATATGGTCATGGTTCTTATTGGACTCCATACAAAGGTCAATCATATTTAAAAAGACAAGACACATGTGGGAGAATCCCTTGCATAGGTGAGTATAACGATACCCAGTAGGACACCCCAAAACCATAAAGTATGTAATAAAGGAATAATATTTATATCCACAAAGGAATATGTCTACAAAAAATAAAACGGTGATATCCAGATATTCTCAACAAGACACACAATATAAAGGTAAGTTGCAACTCTAATTACAGCCTAGAATACTAGATCGAATCTTTCCACATTGAACTTTTCCAAGAGAACAAAATATATGATTCTGGGAGCACTAATGATGTCTATCTGAGACTTAGTTATCATAAGGTCTCACCATAGGATGAACACACTGAAGGTACAAAGAGACATGATACATAAATGAGGATTACTCCCAGGTCCCTGGTGTATACCAACATCTTAATCGGGATTAACCTGCTAAGTATAGGATCAGTGTCCGTGTAGTGTTCATCATAAAGATACAATGACCACCACCTAGGGCATGAATATGAATATAGGATCTCACTCTGGGCCACATAGAGGGATACCAATGACTCTATCTAATAGTTCATGGTGAAGGGATTAATTCCCTATCAATAGGATTTGATTCCATACTTACCCTCAAGGAATGGATATGGGGAATGCACCCTAACGAATCCATTCCAGGATATAGATGGTATGGGATTCAATACAACATTAATAGAGTTAATTATGTGTAGTCAGGTTACACACCATATCCCTTTGACCCCAGTTCCTGCCTATATAAATGGCCTATGTCCATGTCCTTGTGGAAGTGGACGATGTGCTACTGCCCGTGTACTTATTCCCATGTACTATTACACAACTTATCCCATGTACATTTTTTCCATGTCATGCTTGTGTGGTAGTACATGTAATTCATGTGCCCATGTACTCCAGATCATGTATGTGTGCCCTCCAAAGTACATTTTGATCCAACCAAAGGGGACCACCGGCCATGGGACAAGGTTAGATTCCATGTGATACTTACCTCTTACCAAAAACCATATCCACTACTGATAGGTTCCCACATAGTGTGTGGCACTACATTACATGTTGTGTAGTGTGGAAATTTCAATATTTCCATATCTAGATTACTTTTTTATGCTTCTATGAATCCGGAAACCATTCCAGCCTATCCCTTCCCCAGAACAAAGGTAGATCATTATATGAACCTCATCATCATCGAACACTGGGATTCAACCATTAAACCCATTCACATAATATATTTTTAATTTTTTATTAATTTAATTTTGAATAATAAGAAATTGGGTATCCAAAATAATTAGATCTACCACCGCTTACATTATCACCCAACTATTTTTCCATATTGATCCTAGATCAACAATCTCTAAACATTTCACTATGAATCGGGAGTGAAATGTTTGATATTCTACTTTATGTTGAACCACATGATAAATGATGAATTCCCATGATGAATGAAGAAATATGGGAGAAATGAACAACCAAAAACAAAAGGAATGAACCTCATCCAAAGTTCATGTTGGCCTCAATACATCATTGTTATAATGATAAGGAAATAATCCAATATTAAAAAGTAATTATCCAAAAATATACCCATAAGTAAACCCATCCCACAAGGAGACTGAACCATGGATCAATTTGTTGGTTGATTGAATTTCATTTAAAATAGAAATTAATAATGAGGATTGAAACAAAACAAATCTATATCCAGTTGGATCAATTGCTAATGAATAATGGATCTTTGTCGTGATCATTGCAAAGATCCTCTGAATTTTTCTTACATCGGTCATCGATCTCGGATCCTGTCACTGTCCACCAATGCAATTTCATTCTATGAATCTCCAACATTTCTTAGTATTTTTATGTTTTAGTGGATATACCTAGTAATTTCCTGTAACCATTTATTTATAGAAAATTATAGGTCATTGTGTCAATGAAATAAAATAAAACAATTTAATTAATTATTTTATTCATTTTACACTCATGATGACTTTTCTATAAATGTACCATGCCGAAAAAGGTTGTGCCATTACTAGGGTAAAACCTACACTATGAACTCAAATATACCCTCATATTTCTAATTTGGGATCCCATTTATATTTTATTCAAATTTTTTATGAAAATTGTGCACACATTCTATTTAATATTTGTAATATATTTTCAAAATTTATTATGGTCACACCAGGCCTCAAAATCACATTTTGTCTCATCACTTAGTCTTGAAAATAATTCATACAAAATCCAAAAATAATATATTGAAAATATGTGTTATTACATTCTTATATCCATGGGGATTTATGTCACAAAAATCCAAAACATGGGATACAAAAATATATGTGGGTACTAGGAATGAATATGAACCTCACACTCCCATGTTATCTTCTAAAGATTCTCATGTTTCTACCAGACACATACTAATGGAATTTATTTCCCACAAAGGATCATCTCCTTTCAATACTCTATATCTATTGGGTAATTAGAAAAGGTAGCTCCATAATCGATGTCCAGCTCTCCCTAGTCGATAACGTGTGATGGTTCATGCACATATCTCTTCAGTTATGAAACATGGAAGATGTTGTGTACCCAGTCTAACTATAGAGGTAAATTAAGTGGTACACCTCTTTATAAACTCTATATAGAACCTGGAAAGGGATAATAAATCTCAAAGATATCTTGACACACTGAAAATATCTCCATAGTCCACATCAAAGTGAAAATCATATGAACACATGGTCTCCCTCCTCAGAATCCAAAGGCATCTGTTGTCTATCCGCATAAGACTTATGATGACTATGTACAATATTCATCTTTTCTAGGAGGATATTTTATTTCTCCATAGTTTATCACACAAAATATGTGACCATGAGTGTCGACTCTCCTAGGCTATCCCATCAAAGTGGTGACCTATAGATTTACCCATAAAAGCCATGAATGGTTCTATACTGTTAGTGGAATGGAAGATTTTTTTTGTACACCAACTCTACCAGTGTTAGGTGATCCTCAAAACTATGGAAAATTTCCAACATGCAATATTGCAGTATGTCCTTTGTAACCTGAATGGTCCACTCTATCTGGTCATTATTTTTTGGGTGAAATGTTTTTCTTAAACATAATTGTTTCCCAAATTCCTCCTGAAATCCCTTCCAAAACTAGGATGTGAAGTGAGAATCATAGTTAGATATTATTGCAAATGGAAATACGTGGAGTCCAATTGTCTCTTACAAATAGAGGCATTATAATCTTTCTACTTAACACTTATCTCTGATATCTAAGAAGTTTTCTGACTTAGTGTGTCATTCTACAATCCCCCATATTGAATTGTGTCTGCTAGACATTTTTGGTAAGACCCTCATGATATCCATGGGAATCCCATCTCACTTCCACTCTATCACCTCAATGGGTTGAGATAAAACTTCTTAAACATGGTGATTAGTCATCACTTGCTGATAAGTAAGGCATCGAGGGATAAACTATGCAACCCATTTCCTCGTACCTAGTCACCAAAACTAACATCGTAGGTCCTAGTACATATTTTCCATGTTTGGATGTACCACCAAAATATATTTTTGAAATTCTCTCAAATCCTAACACCATAACATAATTGGTACCATCATGAATACTTTGAAAAGAATGGCATTCTCCCGACATTCAAATAATTGATCAATAACATGTTCAGTGGATATCTGAGTCTGTGGGGTCTCACAGACTCAGATATCTCTATCCACAAAGGTTTATTTTAATGAGTTCAACAGCTCTAATTCCTCATTTATTAACTGAAAACAAGATCACTTGTTGAGATTATATGCTACTATGTTCTCCTTCCCATGGGTATAGACAATCTCAAAGTAATAATACTAGTGTAAATCTGGTCATCACATCCATATCAAGTAAATATCCTTATTTTAGAAGATATAATTGAGACTCTTGAGATCAAAATAGAAGATAACCCGGTCACCCATCAGGTAGTGTCACCACCTATTTATTTCAATGACTATTGTTGTTAACTCAAGATCATTGGTGGTGTACATTTGGTCATGTGGTCTCAACTGATTTGAACCATGAGAAATCACCACCATTCACTACCTCAAAACATAACAAATACTAGTTGTTGATGCATCGCAGAACACTACATACACAACACCCTCCTTTGTAAATCATAATATTGGAGTGTTCTCAATCTCTATCTTTGCTACTGAAAATCCAATTCTCACTAATATTCCCTCATTAAAGGATTCCCCTTTCAGTTCAAATAAAATATGGGTGATGATATCCTAGAGAAAACAATTTTGAATCTATGTTAATAACCTATAAATCTATGGAATATCTATAACTCCATTATAATCTTGGGTGGTTCCCAATATAACACTAACTCGACCATGGATGGGTCCACTACCACTCCATCTACTGAGATAACATTTTCCAAAATGTGGACCGCCTAAATCCAGAACTGAAATATAGAGATATTACTTTCAATATGGTGCCCTCAGAGTTCATCCAGAACCATCATCAAGTGTCTCACATGCACCTCCTTGATCATCGTGTACATAATGTTATCATTGATAAAGACTACCATGAATCAGTCTAAGAAAGACTGAAATATATAATTCATGATTCTTGTGAACACTTATGGGGAGTTCTTCATTACAAATGGAATCACTAAGTAATCATAGTGAATGTGGCAACATATGAATGTCATCTTCAGTATATCATTGTATCCTACTTCCAAATATTGATAGCATTACACGAGTTCAACCTTCAAAAATCATCATGGCCCTCTCAACTGATCTAAGAAGTCATCAATAATTGATATTATATAGTTGTTCTTAAAGGTCACCTAGTTCAATATATTATAGTCCACACATAAACAAAATCTCCCATCTACATTCTTGGAGAAACAATTGTGGTTTCCCATGGTGAAACACTAGGTCTATCAAAGTCCGTCCTTTTTAAGTCCTCTAACTGCACCCTCATCAAATAAAGCTTTGTTAGAGACATCATATATAATGGCATAGATATCATTTTAATAATCGGGTATAGATAAATGCATAATTCTATATATAAGTGTTGAGGTAAACATATAACATTATTAGGGAAGATTTACTTGTACCCCACCACCAAAGTAGGAAGATGGGAAATCATAACATCCACTACACCATGGGTTAGGCTATCCAACTGATAAGTAATCAGATGCATCCTCTTATGTATTATTCCATCCTATTCTTTCTAGGATTCCTTTTAACTATCAAAGGAGAACCTTGTTCTGTCACTATGGACACATTTCATCCTCCTCCAAAAATAGCCAATCTTTGCATGAAATACGGATAAACAGTACATATCTAAGATGAAATCATAAGGATTCATTGATTATTTAAATATATACCAATAGAAAATCATGACTCCAAGAGTCATTCTACACTCTTTTCATATGTGTGTGATTGTTGATTCATCGCAATTTGGAGTCTCCAAGTGAAAGGTTTGAGCCAATGGATAAATAGGAATCTCTATGTCTCAAACAAGATATGTGTCTTGAAAAGAATGACAAGAAACTATGATTATTAGTTTTATAGATATGTTAACAAAAATATATATCACACCTCATATAATTCCTAGAGCCTCTAGGTCATAATCCATGATTTCCTACAGCTCTCCCCTCCCCTTTCCATTACCTCCCTGAGCCTGGCATGGACCAACTGGGGGTGGTGGTGGTAACATGTCAAAGCATTTACCACCTCATGTTTCTCTCCATATCCTCTGTCATTCCCTCTACCCTGTAGACCTATCTTATCTTTCCATTTTATTTACCTCTGTGGAACATTTTTAATTTATCTATCAGTGATACGGTGCGTCAGATAATCATGGAAACAAAGTCTCCTACTGTCACACGAGTAGCACCACCTCTCTTTGGGAAGATTAGAACCATATTTTGATCCTTAAACCACGTATCCTCTATCATGGGACCTCCTCCAAAAATATCTCGCACAACCAAGTATCTAAGACTAACATTGTTTCCCTACTCTCAAGGTCTCTGCTACTACTTTCACACTACCGGAAACCGTTGGATGTGCCTTCTCAACCATGAAACTCACAACCACCAAAGTTTACTCCAAAACCCCAATGTAGGTAGGAATGTGAAGAGGGGTAGCACTTCCTCAAATGTCTCTTTAAATCCTTGATAATTGTCCATTTTCCTGAATAGCTGGTCATGAACCACATCCATCGAGTACCTAGAGAGGTTGGTAAATATCCATGAATACTAATCCACCATCGGGATGTCCTATTGGAGCTATAAAAACTCCTAGATACGCAAAACCCTAAGGGTAGTAGGATAAAAATTCTCTCTCAAAAGGCATTCAAACTATGACCATGGTGGAGTCGATTCAACATAGCACTAGGTCACTAACCCTTAACATCATCCTACCTATCCATGGAGAAGGCTCAAGGCTAGGATCACAATTTGATCTTGTTGTATCTTGAATAGATGGAAAAATTGGTTCACCACCTCTAGCCAGTCCTCATCCACCTATGGTTAGGGCTCACCTTAAAGCCTATATGGTATTTTTCCCTAAAAATAATGATGTTTTATCATCTTGAACACCTCATGTGATGGTACTATGGGTACCATCTACTTCTCCACAAGTGATAGTATAGCTGGTGCACCACCTAGAGGTAGCACCTCTGGAATTGGTCCAAATGCCTATGCCTCACCACTGAGGGGATCATCTTTGTAATATTGATTACGATCCCTAGATAGAACACATTTCTGAGTAATCCTCAATGTAAACAATATATACCATGGTCAATGAGTATATTTGGGGAGCTGACTCAAGTAGGGAATATAAACCAAAACACATTTCTATATGATCCATGTACCATTGTTTTCCCTATATCCAGTTTTCTCATATACCAAGTCAGAAACTAGGTGATCATAGTCCTAATGAAGGGATATATCATCCTCTACATCAACACGGGAGTCCCTGGCCTAAAATTAGAACTCAAAACACTTAAAATTGTTTCCCCGAACCAATATCACATACTCTATTCCTAAGGTAGAATCAACACCTCTGATACCAGTTTTTCACGAACTATCATAATGAGGAATGTTCCACAAATATCGAATCCTACCTCTAATATTCCATGGGATGGAGAATAGTGTTGAGTAGGCATTTCACTAACATGGGAGGACTTAGGCTAAGTACTTGTACACATGAACACATCTCCAAGCCCATACAATACTGATATGTCAATATAAATGAACAATCATGCATGCATAAAACTAAATATCAAAGAAAGATTATGAAAGGAAGTAATGGAAATTAAACCTATCCAAATACATTCCAAGAATAAGGAGTCTGAAAACAAGTCTAATGTAAAAGTAAATCTGGGGACTACTATCAAGATACCATAGGAACACACCTTGGTTTTTTCAGTCTCACTAAGCATCGTCTAGTCCTAGTCCATCTAGGACTCTATCAAAATTTTGATTGTATGCACAAGACACAACACATATAAGTAAATATACCTAAGGTTTGAGTATAAAAATACCCAATAAGACACCCCAAAATCACAAATCATACCATAAATGAAAAACAATAAACTCTTTATATGTATATGTCAACAATGCATATAAGAAAATATCTAGATGTACTCAACAAGTCACACAAAATAATGTCACAACTACAACCCCATTCAAGGATTTCAGCTCAATGTTTTCCACATAGAACACATCTAGGATAAAACACTCCCTAAGGTTGGTAGCACTGATGACATTTTTCTGAGAGGTAGTTCTTGTCGGGTTACATTATAGGAAGTACATGATGACTATTTTAGGAGATATGAAACATATATTAGGATCCCTCCTAAGGCCATGGGCTATACCAATAATAAATACGAATTAACCTGCTAAGTAGAGGATCGGCTGCTATGTAGTGTTGCTTAAAATAACACTAATAACTCCACATAGGGAATTAAAATGAATGTGTGATCTCGCTCTAGGCCTCGTGGTGGGATTCCAACAATGCTATCCAAGAATTCATGTTGTAATGATCATTGCCTTGTGGGTAGGAGGAAAATACATACTAACCCCAAGAGAATGGATATGGGGAATGAACAGAAACTAAAATAGTCCAAAATACAAAGGAAAAAATGGATTGAAGACAACATTAAGATATTACACGATGTGTGGTAGAATTACAACCCATTCCCCTTTGACACCTAGCCCTTCTCATATAAAAGACCCATGTCTGTGTCAGTGTTGAAGTACAAAGCATCCTTTTCCCATTTACTTCTTCTTATACACTGGCATATGCCTTAGCCCATGTACATTCTTTCTAGGTCATGTTCGTGTGGGAGTACATGGTGTGACCTTGAATGTGTACTCTATCATGTGTTTTTTTAGCCTTTGAGGTACATGATGAGCTCACTAAAGGGGACCACATGTTGTGTGACAAGTTCAAATTTCATGTGATACTTCTCCCATTCAAGACATTTCAAAGGCCTTTGATACCATCAGATGTGACTTCCTTTTCAAAGTCTTGAGTATGCAAGGGTTTTCAGGTAAATTTATTGGCATAGTTCAGGCCATTCTGAAAAGTGATAGATTATCCATACTGGTGTAATGAGGGTAAACTACCCTTTATTTATCTTGGATTACCTTTGTTTTGGGGAAGAGTGAAAAGAGCATACTTGGAGGGTACTTCACTTAAAATCCCCAATTAGTTGGCTAGTTGGAAAGGGAAGACAATGTCTTAAGATGGTAGGATATGTCTTGTAAACTCGGTTATCACTTCAATGTTTGTTTGTTTATTCCCACAATATAAATGGTCAGTTTCTTTTCTCAAGGAACTTTGTGGTATGATCAGGAATTTTATCTAGACTGGCTCAATTCAACAGAGGAAGCTAGTCACTCTGAAAAGGAAGGACTATATTAAGCATGTTTCAATGGGAGTAATGGGAGTTAAAGAGTTCAAAGTCTTTAATGATGCATTGCTTCAAAACATTACTTGCAACTCTTGTCAGGTACTGATTCTTCTTTGGATTTTCTCACTAACAGATTTCTTGACAGATTATATAATAAGCAGAAAGTGTATTTGAAATCCTCTATCTCGACATCAGTTAGAAGAACATACTCTTACCTTATGTCACATGTGAAATGGACGGTGTGTGTTAACTCTTAGAAGAACTGCTGGAGCACACAGTGGTTGTCCCCCCAAATTGATCAATGTATAAATATTTTTCTATCTTTGAGAAACACTTCTATTTTTGACCTGTAGGGTAATACACAAGCTCATGCGATTATTCCTTCTCATCTTATGAATGAGATTGCTGCAAATGAATACGTTGATCATGATATTTTGATATGGGAACCACTGATGACTGGATCATTCTCCAGTCGACTGTCCCATATTATGCAGTGTGTAAACGCAGCTGGAATCCCTGTATGGGTGGAGGGAGTAAGGAAGCCTTTTGTCCTTCCATCTGATGCTCTTCTAATCTAGCACATATAGAAACAGAGGATGCCAATTCAATTTGCACTGCAAAGAACAAGTTTGAACATTGCCCTGGTATGTTTCTTCTGCTTGGCTGCGGATGAAACTATTGCCTATATCTTTATTTACAACCAATTTACTCCTCAGTTTTGGAGACATATGGAGGAATAATTCCCCTATAATTTAATCTGCAACTCATTTAGCACTCTGTTAAACTCTGTTATGCAAGCATAGGGCAGTGGGTAGCTTAAATCCCTACTCACTGCTGCAGCCGTCTCTATTATATCATACATATGGAAGGCCCGGAACAACATTGTCTTCAATAATGCCAGGCCCTCTTTCAATGAGGGTATGATGGTGATTCACCGATACATTATTATTTCTTCCGTGAAGCAATCTGGTTTAATGAATAATGAAATGTCTGATTTCCTTCTATTGAGAACCTTTGGTTTAAGTAGAATGGAGAGAAAACCCAAAATGGTGAAACATATCAGGTGGATTCCACTAAAAACTGATTGGCTAAAGGTTAATGTGGACAGGGCAGCCTCTGGTGCGCCGAGACATGCTGGATGTAGTGGTGCCTTAAGGACTTACCGAGGCTTTGTAAAGGGATGTTTATTTCACTATATTGGAAATAGGCATGCTATTGAGGTAGAGTTATGGGCAATGATACAGGAAATAAGGTATGCAGCTCATTATGGTTGGAGGAAGCTTTTGCTCAAATCAGACTCTTCTGTTGTCGTGAATATTTTTCAGGAGCGGTCCAGGAATGTCCCATGGAGGATTCTCCCTGCTTGGATAGGTTCCTTGAAGATTTTTGAATTGATTTCCTTGGTTGTATCTCATGTGTACAGAGAAGAAAATCAAGTGGCATATGCTCTCTCAAAAAGAGCAATCATGGAGGAAAGCTATTGCTGGTCCTTTGTTCTTCCTGAGTACTGCAATGATCTAGTCCACAATGATAGAATTGTCACTGTATATACAAGGTTGTGTAAGGCTCCCCCTTTCTAAGTTGTTTGTACTGTTTAAACTTTTTTATATATAACTTTTTTGGAGCAGGTCTTCACCTGGCTACAGACTTTTTGGCTTCTCTTATTCTCGAAATCCTAGGCGCCACCCAGAGGGTTCCATAAAACGTGTGGCTTCATGTTAAACATTGTAGTTGTTTGAAAATTTTCTGATTTATATATCTTGATTTTGTGTTTCTGTTTCCACACCTTTTTCCACCATTACATCCTCGACCTTCACCTAAACTAAGGGATACATTCTTCTGAACCTCAACATCATTGAACAATAGGATTAAACCATTTAATCCATTACGAAAACATGTGTCTACATCATTATTCATGTTTTACCAAAGAAAATGAAATCATGTATAAAATATCATCTAACCTACCCCTTCTTCCATCATTGAGAAACTTTGGCATCATTCTGACCGTTGATCTACAATCTTGGACCATTTTTATAAGAATTGGGTGTCAAACATTCATTTTTATGGTATAGGTCGAACTTCGGGCTAAATGAAGAATTCCCATGATAAATGAAGAAATATGGAATAAATGCACAATCACAAACATTAGGAATGAACCTTGTATAAATTTTTTTGGCCTGGATCTTTAATCATTTGATTGATAAGTGAAAAATCAAATATCATAATGAAATTATTCCAAATAACCCTAAAAATTAACTCTTCCCTAAAGATGACTAAACTACAGAGAAATATATTTATTGATTGATTCAAAGTCATTGTATGTAACACCCCAATCTTCCATGGTATTCTTCTCTTTGAATAATACAGTAGCGTGTGTTGTACACAACTTTGAGTTCTAACACACACTACAACCAATCAAACTAGTCGTAATGAATATAAATACCTACGTTTTGAAATTTTATAAATTTTATCTCTCAAAATGGACTTCATTTTTGGATTAGGAATTTCTAATTCAGCCTAGGGTGAAATTTTGGTACTTTTTAGATAACTTTTATATTTTGATTAATAGTGAAAATTAATAAATTTTAATTAAAAACAACTTTTTTAATCAAAAACATTAATAGTGATAAATTATGAATTTGAGTGGTTTTAAAGTATACATGGAATTTTGTTTTTACCATTTAATACAATATTGTTCATTTAACATAATTTCAAAATTAAACCAGACATAAACAAGTGTCAATCTTTTGATAGTTATTATATCTTAAAAACACGCATTTTGTTTTGACAGCGGGAATTAATTTTTAATTAATTTCTGCCACTTCAGTGTTTTGAATTTGGAAAAATGAATTCCATATTTAGAATCCGGATTTCCAAATTGTGTAAATAGGTTTCTTTTATTTTTAGATATTTTGAATAATTACTTCGGTAAATACTTTAGTTACTATGGTTAAAGAGTAAATATGGTAAATAAGGGTAAAAAATAATATTATAATAATAATAAATTACCCTAAAACGTGTCCTAACATTATTTGTGGATACATTTCCAAATACGGGCATCATTGGGTCGATTTTCGGACCCCATGGAGCCACTTGTAGGTGATAGAGACACTTTATATTAATTAAGTTAAAGTAAATACTTAAATGACATAAGATTAAATCTTTTAGCAAAACAATTTTTACATAAGTTTATATTTGTTATATTTTATATTATAAATATTAATTAGAAATATAAAAATATTTCATACATAATGGTATATTATTTATAATTTTTATACAATGGAAAATTAAAAATATATATGACACAATAATGATGCATTTTGTTCCTTATTAAAGAATGAATCAAATAATTTTTATTATAAATCCTAAAATAAATGTAATTTGAAAGTTTTGATGACGTAAACGAATTTTATTCGTTAATATGAAATTTTATTATTGCATAAATGAATTTGGTTTGAATTAATAATGTTGTTAAGACTTTAAAAAAAATAAATTGTTGAGTAGTGTCAAAATTGACATAAATGCGTTTTTAAAACAAATATTTTATTATTAATTTATATTCTATTCCTAAAAATATAATATTCTTCCAAAAAAACTTATATAATTATTGGTTTTTCATTAATTGTCCACTTTGGGGTCACTTCTATGTATATAGTACGTTTATTAACAATATAATATAAAAATAAAAAGTGACATGGTAAATGTAAATCTAATTAACTAAGAGTTAAAACTAAAAGATAAGGTTAATAAATTAATTCAAACATGTCTAAAATGTATTGTACGAAAGGATTTAGACCCATACCCACCTTATAATTTGAATAATCTACTTTGGAGCCATTGGAAACTGAATATGAATTTATTATAAATTAATAATTTATGTTTTTTCTAAAGAGCCCCTCCTCCCCCTTATAAAAGGACCCAAATTCTAACCAATTATTCACACCTTAAAAGCCTTTTGGTTCGGCCAACCCCTGTCCACATACTCTCTCAACATCCATCACTTCAACCTAATGTCCTTAGTTGATCATAAAGCCAACCTATGGAGCCCTTTTGACCAAATCAAAAGGAAGAACCCAAAGAAGAGGTAATGTTTTCACCACCATTTTTCAAGATCCTTTCTTCTTCAACTTCTTCTTCTTTGTTATTACCTTTCTAAAATAACAAATCCAGTATATTCTATATACTGTGATGTTATTATAAATATGGAGCAACCAAATTCATTATTCTATCCATCCCGTGAATGACATGTCACCATATGTGCATACGTACGGCCTATCGTCTCCACGTCGTGGTGTAATTGTTATTCAATATATTATTATTTAGATGGATATAATAATGATTTATAATTCATGTAAATAATAAATATAACAATATAATGATTCTGTATATATTATATAATACCCAATTATGTATTATTTTAATATCAAAAGAATGATATTGTCGCTCGTGCGTACGTACGGACAACTGACTCCACGAACGCGATTAGATTCATTCTCAATCGTGTCCATTCAAGTATAATTATCATTCTATGATTAAAAATAATTTTTAAGGACTTGATATAATTTTGGATATGAATTAGATACATCCTATACATAACAAACGCGACTTATGTAACAAAACATATACGAGTAAGCTAACACCCCAAACGTTGATAATACTAAGATATTATTAACAAATCAATGTTAAAAGATCATATATGATATCATATTAATGTATATTATTCTTTTATAATTTAATAACAATTATTTCACCATTATACCGGAGGTTAACCTACCCCCAACCAAGGAAAGTTACAAGGTAAGGGGTTTTCATCTCACTCCTTATTCCCGGGAGATTCATTCCATATTGCCACTACTATCTTTTATGTGGTGTATTTACTTCCCATAATTGTATTCTTTCTGTAATACAAATTAATTTATGTGTATTTACATATTAATTTTATGTTACCTCTTTCATGGGGTGTATGTTTCTTAAGATACCAAATGGTTAAGGGTCAATTCCTCAATCTAATTAATATACAAGATTGTTAATGAGTATGTATTTACTGGGACATCTTTATCATCCACATCCATGTTTCCAAAAAATGTCTTTCAAAACATTTTTACTATTTAATATACAATAGGTTAAATTCATTTATATCCTTATTTGACCTTATATTTTTTTGAAAGGAATCATTCTTTCATTTTCCAAACAAGTTACTTTTAACCTTTTCGACCAAACTAAGGTAAGAATTTTTTTTTAACTTATACGGAAGGTGAGGTTATTCTCCACTGTTACTACACCTTTAAAGCTTCCCTTACACACGTATAAGGATATTTTCAAAATAAATGTTTTCTTTTATAATTATTTGATTTATAAATGATTTCAGAAAAAAATAGAGAGATATTTCTCTCAAATATATGAAAATCCAGTGCAAATGTATAAGTATTTAATGCAAGCTTAAAAATGTTTTCAGAAAACCCAACTCTCAAGTGTGGTAGAAAAGAAGGGATTGGGCGTGGACCCATCATGGCCTCTAATTAGTCGAGCAGTCTCAGAATTAGTTATTTTTTTTAGAGGCTTGCATAATGTTTTCAGAAAAACACTGGAGTATATTTGAGCAATTTTAAATGTAAGTATCTTCTAAAAAATTGCATCGGTAGGTCTCATGAGACAAAATAGTGTCTTGGAAATAGGCCTTGACAAAATCTTATTTGTAGTCTTACAACGAGGCCTTGGCTATGTCGTTATGATATTCTAGCCTTATGCATTCCATCATTATCAAAGTGTTTAATGATATTTCATTTGATTATTCGACTAGTAGAATATCCATGTGAATAGGTAAATGGCATTATTTGATTTTAATTTTGCCATTTTATGCTGAAGATCAAGTTTAAAAGGTTTTTTTTAGTTATACAATGCCTTAAATGTTTATACTTATTTATGAAAGTGTCCTCTGTATTGCTTACCCTTACTAAGCGTTTGAGCTCACCCCTTTCTATGTTTTATTTTTTCCAGTATTCCAAGAAGTGTATTGTGATTGATATAAAGGTTTAAGAAAAGGGAATAATGGCATTCATAAAGGATTATTTATGTTGTTTTGTATGTTATGAAGTGTAATGTAACATTCATTTATGTAATATATTTTCCAAGACTGCTAAACTGATCGGTCATTTGGGACTTGATTCCTTGTAATCATGCCAATGTATTAAAATAATGCACTGAATCTGGGTAACTAGGGTCCGAGCGTTACAGTTGGTATCAGAGGAATTTTAGCATTAACCGTGGAAACTATATTTAGAAATACTCTGATTAGAGCACATATCCCTAAGATATAATTTGAGGATTAGTATAGAAGAACTTCCTAGAATTTTGGTATTGTAGATATTTTGTGAGTTTTCCGAGCAACACATCCTCGTCTGGATACGAGCAGGTAGAGGCGGCTATGGCACAGATGTACCTAGGGGTAAAACCCGATAAAACTGCTTTGAGCTAGACTCAAACGAGAACTGGTTCATGACAACGGGCCTTGATTCACTCTTATTTACGACACTCCTGGGGGATATGCTTAGGATATTTCTCATTTTATTTAAAAACCATTATGAAGGGCTCATTAGTATATACTTACTCAAAGAAAACATTTTTATGATTATGGATTATATCCATAAACTGTTCAACTTGCGTTTGGTATTTTACATGTTTGGAATTATTCATTTTAATTCATAAACTGACCTAGTCTATTCTATTATATAAAAATAGTGCCCAGTAGAAGGAATGTAAACTCCAGTAATACATATGATCCACAGAATAAGAAGGATGATATCATTCATGGTATTAATCCATAATTTAGAAGGGAAATAGTCTCCCACATATTATCATCATACGATGAAATAGTATTGTGTGTAGATAAGATATGTAAAGAGGTTACTGAGTCCTATGGATTTGAAGGGAAAAAGAGAAGAAAAGGATGGAAGAGAGAAATATGGATAAAGGGAAGAGGGAAAAGAAAAATTTTCCCATATGTGATAACTATGGGAAGAAACACCCTAGAACTTTCCTAAAAGGAATTGGAGTTTGTTATAAGTGTGGAGAAAAAGGACACCATGTACATGACTAAAAAGGTAAGAAAAATGTTTCAAATGTACAATGCTTCATCTGCAAGGAGATTGGACAATACACGAACCAATGTCCCAGTCATCCGACTATGTCGAAAATGATTCTATTGGATAATAATAATGTTATGATTCTACCATAGATGAAAAGGAATGACTAGTGTTCTTCTGTAATTATTTTGGAATTATTTCATTGAAGTGTTGTATCAATGATTTACTGGAAATAAATAATGATTGTACTGCAGTATTATTTCATTGAGGATTTGAGATTTTATGGTACTAATAAAAGTGACTCTACAGCGAGTTAAAATTTTTGGAAATTACATGGTTAAAGGAAAGATAAGACATAATATGGTCCTAATATTGAGGAACTGATTTCGGAATAAGATATGGTTGATTTTGGTAATTTATATTCGATATTCTTGACTACCTTGAAATTGATTAATTATTTTTCATTGTTGGAGTTTACAACATTTTTGGATAGAAGGAGTATATCTAGTATTTTATAAGAAATATGGGAGTTTGAATGTAATCAATAATGGTTTTTTGGTAATTCAGGATGTTTTAGTGTCTTAAAAAATACATGATGAAGGTATTCACATGCTATTACGGGGTTAAAAGGATCTACATTATGTTTAACTTTCATATAAATTTTGGACTGAGTGTTTACAAAAGTATTTTGGATAATTCTAAATGTTGGAAGGTATTATGTTTGAAAGGTTATTTTTGGATTTTTATAAAAGGACAACACACTGACAGTGTGACGACCCGTCGCATTGGAAAAAGCTACAGGAATCGAACCCACAACCATAGTGAAATTGGTATTTATCTCCTACCACTGGACTACGTGAATTTCATGGATGGTATAATGTAGTTTTTTCATTATATTTGGAACCCTATACGATTAGAATAAATTGATTATTTTTGAGTTGTATTATGTTTTGTGGTGAAAGATGAGTTTGTGGTAGAAATTTATTAATGGATAAAACTCTAATTATAAAGTAATTATATATCCTTATGATCTTATCCAATCTCATAAACAAATTCCTCAACATTAAGAAAAGGAACTTAGAACAAAAATTTTGTCCTAGATGGTACCTTAGGTCATCACAAATTTATGGATTTAGGATTTTTGGACTTTACATAGCCATGTTCTCTACCACTCTCCATCAAATATTGATGGTTATATTTCTCTTCCATATCCATATTTTCCTATATGGAACCCTATTATGTGTTATTTTCGGTATCCTTCATACTTACAACTCTTTATTTTAAATAGAGGCCTCATTAATCCATTTTTCGATATGGGATTTCAATTAAGATATTTTGAAATGTCAACCCCAAGTTTCCAATAACGAGATTAAATTGAGAGGATGAAATTTATTGATGGAGGGGAGAATGTAACACCCCATGATTCCATAGTACGCTTCTATTTGAATAATACAGTAGCGTGTGTCGTACACAACTTCGAGTTCTAAGACACACTACAGCCAATCAAACTAGCTGTTATGAACAGTAATACCTAATTTTTGAAATTTTATAAATTCTATCTCTCAAAATGGACTTCATTTTTGGATTCATAATATCGAATTTATCCTAGGGTGCAATTTGGGTACTTTTCGGATAACCTTTATATTTTTATGAATTGTGAAATTACAACATTTTATTAAAAACAACCATTTTAATCAAAATAATTATTAGTGATAATTTATGAATTTGAGTGGTTTTAAAGTATACATGGAATATATGTTTACCATTTAATACAATATTGGTCATTGGATATAATTTCACAATTAAACCAGACATAAACGAGTGTCAATATTTTGATAGTTATTATATCTTAAAAACACGCATTTTGTTTTGACAGCGGGAATTAATTTTAAATCAATTTCTGCCACTTCTGTGTTTTGAATTTTGAAAAATGAATTCCATATTTGGAATCAGGATTTACAAACTGTGTAAATAGGTAACATTTATTTTTAGACATTTTGAATAGTTACTTCGGTAAATATTTTATTTACCATGGTTAAAGGGTAAATCCGGTAAATAAGGGTAAAAAATAATATTATATTAATAATAAATTACCCTAAAACATGTCCTAAAGTTATTGTTGGATACATGTCCAACCATGGGCATCTTTGGGTCTATTTTGGGACCCCATGGATCCACTTGTAGGTGATAGGGACACTTTATATTAATTAAGTTAAAATAAATACAAAAATGACATAAGCTTATATCTTTTAGAAAAACAATTTTTAAATAGGGATATATATGTTATATATTCGATTATAAATATTCATTAGAAATATAAAAAGATTTCCTATATAATGTTATATAATTTATAATTTTTATACTTTGAAAAATTAAAAAAAATATGGCACAATAATGATGTAGTGTGTTTCTTATTAAAGAAATAATCAAATAATTGGTTTTATAAATATTAAAATAAATATAATTTGAAAGTTTTGATGACATGAACGAATTTTATTGGTCAATATGACATGTTGGGATTTTATAAATGAATTTTTTTCAAATTAATAATGTATCTATGACTCTAACAAAAATCAATTATTGAGTAGTTTCAAAATTGACATAAATGGGTTTTAAAAACATATATTATATTATTAATTTATATTCTATTCCTAAAAATCTAAGGTTTTTCCAAATGACTTATATAATTATTTATGTATCCTTAATTGACCACTTTTGGGTCGCATGGATGTATATAGTAAGTTTATTAACAATATAATATAAAAAGACAAAGTGACATGGTAAATGTCAATCAAATTAACTAGGAGTTAAAACTAAACGATAAGGTTAATATAATAACCCAAACCTGTCTAAAATTTATTGGAAGAAAGGATTTTGACCAATACCCACCTTATACTTTGAATAATCTACTTTGGAGCCATTATAACCCAAATATGAATTTATTATAAATAAATAATTTATGTTTTTCCTAAAGAGCCCCTCCTCCCCCTTATAAAAGGACCCAAATTCTAACCAATTCTTCACACCTTGAAATCATTTTTGTTCGGGAAAAACCTTCCCAAATACTCTCTAAACTACCCTCACTTCAACCTAGAGGCATTAGTTTGATAATAAAACCAACCTAAGGATCCATTTTGATCAAATCAAAAGGAAGATTCTGAAGAAGAGGTAATGTTTTCACCACCCTTTTTCAAGTTCCTTTCTTCTTCATCTTCTTCTTCTTTGTTATTCCCTTTCTAAAATAATAACCCCAGTATATTCTATATACTTTGATGTTATTATAAATATGGAACAACCAAATTCATTATCCTATCCATCCCTTGAATGACATGTCACCATACGTGCATACGTACAGCCTACCGTCTCCACGTTGTGGTGTAACTGTTATTTAATATATTATTATTTAGATGGGTATAATAATGATGTATAATTCATGTAAATAATAAATATAACATGATAATGATTCATTATATGTTATATACCATCCAATTATATATTAGTTTAATATTAAAATAATGATATTGTCACTCGTGCGTACGTACGGACTACCGTCTCCACGAACGCGATGAGATTCATTCTACATCGTGTCCATTCAAGTATATTATCATTATATGATTAAAAATAATGTTTAAGGACTTGATATCATTTTGTATATTAATAAGATACAACCTATCCATAACAAACACAGCTTATGTAACAAAACATATATGAGTAAGTTAACACCCCAAATGACGATAATACTAAGATATTATTAACAAAGAAATGTTAAAAGTTCATATATGATATCATATTAATGTATATGACTCTTTTATAATTTAATAACAATTATTTCACAATTATACAGGAGGTTAAACTACCTCCAACCAAGGAAAAGTACAAGGTAAGGGATTTTCATCTCAATCCTTATTCCCGTGGGATTCATGCCATATTTACACTATTATCTTTTATGTTGTGTATGTACTGCCCATAATTTTATTCTTTGTGTAATGCACTTTAATTTATGTGTATTTACATGTTCATTTTATGCTACCTCTTTCGTGGGCTATATGTTTCATATGTTACCAAATTGTTAAGGGTTAATTCCTCATTCTCATTATTATTTGAGATTGTTTATATGTATGTATTCACTGGGAAATCATTATCATCCACATCCATGTTTCTTAAAAATGTCTTTCAAAACATTTTTTATATTTAATATACAATAGTTTAAATTCATTTATTTCCTTATTTGACCTTATAATTTTTGGAAAAGAATCTTTCTGTCGTTTTCCAAACAAGTTACTTTTGACCTTTTCAACAAAACTATGGTAAGATTGTTTTTGTAACATTTACCAAAGGCGCAGTTATTCTCCGCCTTTACTACACCTTTGAATCTTCTCTTACATGCTTATAAGGATATTTTCAAAATAAAGGTTTTCTTTTATAATTATGTGATTTTCAAATGATATCAAAAAAAAGAAATATTTCTCTCAAATATATGAAAATCCAGTGCAAATGTATACGTATTTAATGCAAGCTTAAAAATGTTTTCAGAAAACCCGACTCTGGAGTGTGGTAGACATGAAGGGATTGGGCGTGGACCCATCATGGCCTGTAATTAATCGAGCAGTCTCAAAATTAGTTATTTTGTCTTCAGAAGCATGCATAATGTTTTCAGAAAAACACTAGAGTATATTTGAGAAATTTTAAACGTAAGTATCTTCTAAAAAAATTGCATCGGTAGATCTCATGAGACAAACTAGTGTCTTGGCACGAGGCCTTAACAAAATATTATTTGTAGTTTTGGCATGAGGCCTTGGCTACGTGGTTATGATAGTCTAGAATTATGCATTCCATCATTATGAAAGTGGTTAGTGATATTTCATGTGATTATTCGACTAGTAGAATATCCATGTGAATAAGTAAATGGCATTATTTCATTTTATTTTTTCCATATTTTGCTGAAGTTCAAGTTTAAAAGGCTTTGTTTTAGTTATACATTTCCTTAAATGTTTATACTTATTTATGAATGTTTCTGCTGTATTGCTTACCCTAACTTAGCGTTTGAGCTCAACCCTTTCTATGTTTTATTTTTCCCAGGATTCCGAGAAGTGTATTGTGATTGATATACAGGGTTAAGGCAAGGGAGTAATCGAATTACCAAAGGATTATTTATGTTTTTTTGTATATTATGAAGTGTAATGTAACATTCATGTATGTAATTTGTTTTCCAAGACTGTTAAACTGATCAGTCCTTCGAGACTTGATTCCTTGTAATCATGCCAATGTATTAAAATAATGCACCGACTCTAGGTAACTGGGGTCGGGTTGTTACATTTTGTATAAGAGGAAGTTTAGAAATAACCTTGGACACTATATTTAGATATACTATAATTAGATCACATAGCCCTAAGATATACTTTGAGGATTTGTATAGAAGAACTTCCTATATTTATGGTATTGTAGAGATTTTGTGAGTTTTCCGAGCAACACATCCCTGTCTGGATACGAGCAGGTAGAGGGGGCTATGGCACATATGTACCTAGGGGTAAAACACGAAAACACCGCTTTGAGCTAGACTCGATCGGGAACTGGTGTACAATAATGGTCCTTGATTTACTCTTATTTACGACACTCCCGGGGGATATGCTTATGATAATTCTCATTTTATTTTCAAACCATTATGAAGGGCTCATGCGTATATACATACTCAAAGGAATTTTTTTATGATTATGGATTATATCCATAAACTATTCAACTTGCGTTTGGTTTTTTACAAGTTTGGAATTAATCATTGCAATTCATAAACTGACCTAGTTTATGCTACTGTATAGAAATGGTTCCCAGCAGAAGGAATGTGAACTCCAGTAATACGTACAATCCAATGAATAAGAAGGATTATATCTTTCATGGTATTAATCCATCATTTAGAAGGGAAATAGTCTCCCACGTATTATCAAAATATGAAGAAATAGTATCGTGTGTTGATAAGATAAGTAAAGAGTTTACTGAGTCCTATGGCTTTTAAGGGAAGCAAGAGAAGAAAAGTATGGAAGAGAGAAAGATGGATAAAGGGAAGAGGGAAAAGAAGAATTTTCCTATATGTGATAACTATGGGAAGAAACACCCTGGAAATTACCTAAAAGGAATGGGAGTTTGTTATAAGGGTGGAGAAAAATGATACCATGTACATGATAGCAAAGGTAAGAAAGAGGCTTCAAATGTACAATGCTTCATCTGCAAGGAGTTTGGACACAACGCGAACCAATGTCCTAGTCATCAGACTATGCCGAAAATGATGCTATTGGATAACAATCAAGTTATGATACTACCACAAATGAAGAGGGGTAACTAGTGTTCTTATGTTGTTATTTTGGAATTATTTCATTGAAGTGTCGTATCAATGACATATTGGAAATAAATAAGGATTGTAGTCTTGTACTATTTTATTGAGGATTTGAGATTTTATGGTACTAGGAAAAGTGACTCTACAGTGATTTAAAATTTTTAGGTAATTACATGGTTAATGGAAAGATAAACCTTAATATGGTCCTAATATTGAGGTACTGATTAAAGAATATGATATGGTTGATTTCCGTAAATTATATTGGATATTCTTGACTTCCTTGAAACAGATTAATGATTTTTCATTGTTGGGGTTTACAAAATTTTTGGATAGAAGGAGTATATCCAGTATTCTATAAGAAATAAGGGAGCATGAATGTAATCAATAAAGGATTTATGATAATTCATGATGTTTTAGTGTTTTAAAAGAATACATGATGAAGGTATTCACATGATATTATGGGGTAAAAAGGATCTACATTATGTTTACCTTACATATCAATTTTGGACTGTGAGTTTACAGAAGTATTTTGGATAAGTCTAAAGGTTGGAAGGGATTAAGTTTGAAATGTTATTTTCGTATTTTTATAAAAGGACAACACACGGACAGTGTGACGACCCATCGTGTTGGATAAAGCTATGGGAATCGAACCCACAACTATAGTGAAATTGGGATTTATCTCCTACCACTGGACTATGTGAAGTTCATAAATGTTATAGTGTATTTTTTTCATTATATTTGGAACCCTATACAATTAGAATAAATTGATTATTTTTTAGTAGTATTATGTTTTTGGGTGAAAGATGAGTTCGTGGTAAAAATTTATTATTGGATAAAACTCTAATTATAAAGTAAATATATCTCCTTATGATATTATCCAATCTCGTAAATAAATTCCTCAACATTTAGAAAAGGATATTAGAAAAAAAATGTTGTCCTATATGGTACCTTAGATCATCACAAATTTATGGCTTTGGGATTGATGGCCTTTTCATAGACATGTTCTCTACCACTCTCTATCAAATATTTATGGTTATATTTCTCTTCCATATCCATATTTTACTACATGGAACCCTAGTATGTGTTATTTTCGGTATCCTTCATACATACCACTCTTTATTTTAAATAGAGGCCTCATTAATCAATTTTTCGATGTGGGATTTCAACTAAAATATTTTGAAATTTCAACCCCATGTTTACAATACCGAGAATGAATTGCGAGGACACAATTTATTGAAGGAGGGGAGAATGTAACACCCCATGCTTCCATGGTACACTTCTCTTTGAATAATACAGTAGCGTGGGTTGTACGCAACTTCGAGTTCTAACACACAATTCAACCAATCAAACTAGCTGTTATGAATAGTAATACCTACTTTTTGAAATTTTATAAATTTTATCTCTCAAAATGGACTTCATTTTTGGATTTTGAATATCTAATTTATCCTAGGGTGAAATTTTGGTACTTTTTAGATAATAATTATATTTTGATGAATAGTGAAAATTACTAAATTTTAATTAAAAACAACTTTTTTAATAAAAACAATTAATAGTGATAAATTATGAATTTGAGTGGTTTTAAAGTATACATGGAATATATTTTTACCATTTAATAAAATATTGGTCATTGTACATAATTTCACAATTAAACTACACATAAAGAAGTGTCAAACTTTTGATAGTTATTATATCTTAAAAACACGCATTTTGTTTTGACAGCGAGAATTAATATTAAATTAATTTCTTCCACTTATGTGTTTTGAATTTGGAAAAATGAATTCCATATTTGGAATCAGGATTTAGAAATGGTGTAAATAGGTAACTTTTATTTTTTGACATTTTAAATAATTATTGCGGTAAATATTTTATTTACCATGGGTAAAAGGTAAATCCGGTAAATAAGGATAAAAATAATATTATAATAATAATAAATTACCCTAAAACGTGTCCTATCCTTATTGGTGGATACATGTTCGACCATGGAAATCTATGGGTCTATCTGAGGGCGTCATGGATCCACTTGTAGGTGATAGGGACACTTTATATTAGTTAAGTTAAAGTATATACAAAAATGACATAAGCTTATATCTTTTAGGAAAACAATTTTACATAGGGTTATATATGTTATATTTTAGATTACAAATATTCATTAGAAATATAATTATATTTCCTACATAATTTTATATTATATATAATTTTTAGACATTGAAAAATTAAAAATATATATGACACAATAATGATGTAGTGTGTTCCTTATTAAAGAAAGAATCAAATAATTGGTATTATAAATCTTGAAATAAATATAATTTAAAATTTTTGATGACATACATGATTTTTGGTAAATATGACATGTTAGGATTTCATATATTAATTTGGTTTGAATTAATAAATTTTTTAAGACTTTAACAAAAATCAATTATTGAGTAGTGTCAAAATTGACATAAATGAGTTTTTAAAACAAATATTATATTATTAATTTATATTCAATTCCTAAAAATCTATGGTTCTACCAAAGGACTTATATAATTATTGGTGTATCATTAATTTACCACTTTGGGGTCACTTGTATTTATATTGTAAGTTTATTAACTATATAATATAAAAATACAAAGTGACATGGTAAATGTCAATATAATTAACTATGAGTTAAAACTAAAAGACAAGGTTAATATAATAACCAAAACCTGTCTAAAATTTATTTGATGAAAGGATTTCGACCCATACCCACCTTAGACATTGAATAATCCACTTTGGAGCCATTATAATCCGAATTTAAATTTATTATTTATTAATAATTTAAGTTTTTTTCCTAAAGAGCCCCTCCTCCCCCTTATAAAAGGACCCAACATCTAAACAATTATTCACACCTTCAAAGCCTTTTTGTTGGCCCAAACCCTTCCCAAATACTCTCTCAACTTCCCTCACTTAAACATAGAGGCCTTAGTTTGATCATAAATACAACCTAAGGAGTCCTTTTGATCAAATCAAAAGGGAGAACCCGAAAAAGATGTAATGTTTTCACCACCCTTTATCAAGTTCCTTTCTTCTTCAACTTCTTCTTCTTTGTTATTCCCTTTCTAAAATAATAACTCCAGTATATTATATATAATGTGATGTTTTTATAAATATTGAACAACCAAATTCATTATTCTATCCATCCCTTGAATGACATGTCACCATACGTGTGTACGTACGGCCTACCGTCTCCACGTCATGGTGTAATTGTTATTCAATATATTATTATTTAGATGGGTATAATAATGATATATAATTCATGTAAATAATAAATATAACATGATAATGATTCTGTATATATTATATACCATCCAATTATTTATTATTTTAATATCAAAAGAATGATATTGTCGCTCGTGCGTATGTACGGACTACAGTCTCCACGAACGCGAGGAGATTCATTATCCATCGTGTCCATTCAAGTATAACTATCATTCGATGAATAAAAATAATTTTTAAGGACATGATATCATTCTGGATATGAATAAGATACAACCTATCCATAACAAAAATGGCTTATTTAACAAAACATATATGAGTATGTTAATACCCGAAATGACGATAATACTAAGATATTATTAACAAACAATGTTAAAAGATCATATATGATATCATATTCATGTATAATTTAATAACAATTATTTCACCATTATACATGAGGTTAACCTACCCCCAACCAAGGAAAAGTACAAATTAAGGGGTTTTCATCTCACTCCTTATTCTCATGAGATTCATGTCATATTGCCACTATTTTCTTTTATGTGGTGTATGTACTGACCATAATTGTATTCTTCGTGTAATACACATTAATTTATTTGTATTTACATATTCATTGTATGGTAAATCTTTCATGGGGTGTATGTTTTGTAAGTTACCAAATTGGTAAGGGTTAATTCCTCAATCTTATTATTATCTGAGATTATTTATGTGTATGTATTTATTGGGACATCTTTATCATCCACATCCATGTTTCATAAAAATGTATTTCAAAACATTTTTACTATTTAATAGAAAATAGGATAAATTAATTTATATCCTTATTTGACCTTATACGTTTTTGAAAGGAATCTTTCCGTCATTTTCCAAACATGTTACTTTTGACCTTTTCGACAAAACTAAGTTAAGAATGTTTTTTAACTTAGACGGAAGGTGTGGTTATTCTCCACTATTACTACACCTTTGAAGCTTCCCATACACGGTTATAAGTATATTTTCAAAATAAAGGTTTTATTTTATAATTTTGTTATTTTTCAATGATTTCAAAAAAGGAGAGATATATTTCTCTCAAATATATGAAAATCCAGTGCAAATGTATACGTATTTAACGCATGCTTAAAAATCTTTTTAGAAAAACAGACTCTCGGGTGTGGTAGACTGGAAGGGATTGGGTGTGAACCCATCATGGCCTATAATTAGTCAAGCAGACTGAGGATTAGATATTTTGTTTTCAAAATCTTTCATAATGTTTTCAGAAAAACACTGGAGTATATTTGAGCAATTTTAAACGTAAGTATCTTCTAAAAAAATGCATCTGTAGGTCTCATGGGACAAACTAGTGTCTTGGCCCGAGGCCTTGACAAAATATTATGTGTAGTCTTGGCACGAGTCCATGGATACGTGGTTATGATAGTCTGGAATTATGAATTCCATCATTATGAAAGTGGTTAGTGATATTTCATTTGATTATTCGACTAGTAGAATATCCATGTGAATAAGTAAATGAAATTATTTCATTTTATTTTTTCCATATTATGTTGAAGTTCACTTTTAAAAGGATTTTGTTTTACTTATACATTTCCTTAAATGTTTATGGTTAATTATGAAAGTTTCTGCTGTATTGCTTCCCCTTACTGAGTGTTTGAGCTCAACCCTTTCTATGTTTTATTTTTTCCAGTATTCCAAGAAGTGTATTGTGATTGATATAAAGGTTTAAGAAAAGGGAATAATGGCATTCATAAAGGATTATTTATGTTCTTTTGTATGTTATGAAGTGTAATGTAACATTCATGTATGAAATCTATTTTCCAAGACTGCTAAACTGATTGGTCCTTCGGGACTTGATTCCTTGTAATCATGCCAATGTATTAAAATAATGCACTGAATCTAGGTAACTGGGTTCAGGGCGTTACATTGTATGAATTAATAAAGGGGAAAAAACTAAATCAAAAAACACACTACCTCTATTTGGATCAATCGCTAACAAAGAGCGGTGTTTCACTGTGATCATTGATGATATCCTCTAAATTTATCTTGCATCATTCATCTATCTTTGATCCATTCATTATCCACCAATGGAATCTCATTCAATGGTTATCCAATAGTCCTATGGATATCTATGTTTTAGCATATAAACCAAATAATTTCCCATATCCATTTATTTATAGAAGAGGTTAGTTCTATGTTTTAATGAAATAAAATAATTTTATTTAAATAAATATTTCAATCATTTTACTCCCTCGATGACTTTTCTACAAATTCCATGTGTTGAAAAAGTGTGTTTTAGGCCTAGGGTAAAACCCACATTTTGAACTCAATGGTGTCCTCGTATTTCTGACCTGAAAAACTATTTAGAAGTTATTCATCTTTTCTAGGATAAATGTGTGCACACGCTATTTAATATATTTAATATATTTCAAACATTTATTTTTGGGAGCATCGGGACTTAGATTCACTTGATTTATCAACTCCTAGTCTCAAAAATAATCTATATAATATGAAAAAACAATACCTAGAAAATTTGAGTCCCTAAAAATTCATCGTCAACTACATTGTATAGACGTTACGAAATATTAGGGAAAAATTAATGGATTCCCAATTCAATGGGGCAAGGGAGTGACAATAAGTGAAAGGCCACAAAAATATCAATGAAAAGATGACAGGTGTGAAAATATTTCCAACCAACTACTATGGAAACAAAAAAGAATACAGACAGAGGAACTGACAGTGAAAATTCGACCCCACAAATAATGAAGAATAACTACAAAACATTAACACACCTTAGAAACATAATATATAGACTTCAAAATTTTGGAATATGATGGCTCTGATGTGATGGACCTTGGTCATAAAGACACCATTATGTCTAAATTATTTCTCCTTTTTCCTATCAATCATATATAATGATATACAATGATAAATATATATGAATATAAAAAATAAAATATCATTCCAAATATATAATCATCCAACTGTTCATTGATACAATACCTTGATAGAATAACTCTACAGTAACATATTTAGATAGACCAGGTAATGTGTTAGTTATGCCTCTTGTTAATATTTGACTAATTTACTCTATCACTTGGTACACGCCTACAATAACTCTCTAATAAACCATCGGTCTAGAAATCATCCAAACAACTACCACTATTTACATGTTTATACAAGAAATTTCACATGTGGATATTTATTTCCATTGAAGTTAACATAAGAAGTGTGAGTAAAAACACCCATTAAGAACCAAAAAGATACCACAACTACCATAAGTGAATATTTAAGAAAATGAATGTGTGTGTCTATAGAGCCTTCAAGATAGTTAGATATAAAATAAAAAATAAACTAAATCAATATGTCATAGATCATTTACCATAATCAAATAACATCCATGGATAAATCTTCTATAAGTATAAGGATCCATAACTACTTTGATACTAAGATCAAAATCCATGATTAAATGGTTATATAATCATTGTATAATATATATATATATATATATACTCTATATAATTGGAATATACAACTCATATACCATTGTATATCCATGTATATAAACATCCTCTGTAGGACACCATATATATATACATACCACTAAATATATATATATAGAGAGGGTGTGTGTTTGAGTGTGTGTATGTTTTTGGTAGTATTAAAAATTCTCTCTAAATCATGGTTCTATAAAAATCCATTAGAAATAATATTAAAAAATATACCATCATTAAAGAGGGACACCACTCCATATATATTTGTAAACAAAAATAGTGTAATAACTAGCCAAAATGAACAAATAACCATCTTCATGGTGTTAGAGAGGATATATCATTTGAGTGGTAAAACCATAAAAAAATTAGTTATATGTTAGATTATAAATCAACCTTGGAATAAGAAATCACAATAGCTAATAAATCATTGTTTACAAAAAACCATTCACTTATCTAAATAACTAATCATACTAAACTAGTTAAAATTTATAGTTAAAAATATATCAAAATAAGTTCCCCACTCAACACTCATTATACAACTATAGTTAACACTCTACATCAAATCCTATATAAATAAAATTACCTACCAATAAATTCCTCAAAATTTCTTTACCAAAAATAGAAACTAGAAGAATCTTTAAAATAACATGCTCCCTAATAACCCTTAAAAACGATACATCATTGAAATTCATCTATGTACCAAACTTCCATATTACACTTACTCTCACTATATTTCTGTAAAAAAAATATATCACCCCTCATAATAACTCTCAGTATAAAATTCATACCATTATTCCACATATCAAATTGTACTGATGGGATTAATTAGTCAAATCATAGTCTCAAACAAATTCAAATGTAAAATAAAAAGAGGGAATTATAAAAGGATTTAAAACTCTCAAACTATGGGAAACAAAAATTGAAATTAATAATTCCCCTAGATATGTTTTATATTATATGAATTAAAGAAATTGAGAAAAATAAGAAAGGTTATAAACATAAATAAATAACCATATCAAACAATACTATTCTCTATTTAGTCATCAAAAGTGACCTAATAAGATAAAATTCTAAACAAACAATTCCTCTACAAGTCATTACCAAGGTTACTCTCACCAAAGGAAGATGGTTTAAAAGTAATATCCACTTGAAGTATAAAAGATTTTTTCTTGGAAATAAATATATCAATATCCAATGACTAAATCTGTTATTCCTATTACCCTATATATGTTCATTACCTCATCTCTAAAACAACCTATTTACTAAATTTTATGTGTTTTAAATTTAATTATAATTCATTCATGTTTTATAAAAAAAGAAATGATTTTTCAGTTTAAATAAAAATAATAATTTTAATGAAAAATTGTAAATAATAAACATTACATCAATGAAAACATAATTCAAGAATTAAATACATGGCATTCATGGATTTACAAAATATAACAAGGGTAGTCAAAGTCAGATAACCATAATTACCATTTTTCATATTTCCTTTTAAATATAATAAAACAATTAGACGTTATCCAATATTATTTGTATATAATAAAATACTAATTTAAAATAGAAACTGATTTTGAAAACCTCTCCATTAATATTTATAAAATTAATAATTAAATTTTATTAGATGTTTAGAAATTAAATTACACACACATTACATGATTATCCGAAATAAACACCTGGGGTTGATACCTCATACCATTATAACCCATTTCTGAGCACATCAAAATCCTTTAATAATAATGTATCTCATTATAATTACTAAATCATGATCCATAACTTACATAATTTATATAATCAAACTCTATAAATGAAAAACCACAGTACTAAACCAAAACACCTATATACAATACATAAAAAATTCTCAACACTACTAACCAAAAAACCAAATCTATATAACGTACATAACCATTAGTTTCAACCCAACAAATAAAATATCATTATAAATAAATTAAAAAACTTCCTCTCATTATAATAGTAATCACTAGAGTGAAATCTAACTTTCATAGTTTCCTATGATGCACACATGTGAAATCCATTTCAATATAATTTGATTTTACTATATTATGGTCAAAACACATACAAAAATCCTTATCCCAGCCAATAATAATTAATGAATAAGGTAAAAATAAGGGGAAAGGAGGAGTAAGTGGAAGGATTTACCATGATTATCTAAATTGAGTCCACCCAAACTACTTGGGTAAAGAGGGAATGAAGGGAGATTATGGGAGAATATTGGGAGAATACTCCCACAAGAACATGTTTATAGATAGTGAACATTAAAAAAAGTGTTTTAAAAAAATTACATAAATTAAACCTCTTTAAAAACTAATATAGGATCCATTGTAAATCTGGTGTGATATTACTCACTACCTAGGGGAAGACGAGTAGGTACTTCCCTAAAATATTGATTATAATGTACCCGATGACAAGCTACCACCAACATGAAATTTTAAATTTTTCAACACTATAAATTTTTCATCTTGTATTCTATAATCATCTCTCAATCTCTAAATGCTATCTTTAAACATCTTAACATTCAAAAAATTATCATTCTCTCAATCAAACTTTTAAAAACTCAAATGATCTGAAATTTTATCCACTGATCCACCCACCTTAATTAAATTGATTTAAAATTAAATCAAATTAAATCGAACCTAAAATATATGAAGACAAAAATATTAAATAATTCATATGTTAATGACACTAGTCAATGAAAACATCCCACCATAGTGCTTTTTACCCTTAAAAATATGAATAATTACCTGAACAAAACTCTTTATCCCTACTAATAAATAATTCATCATTATCATACTATATTTTTATCATGATATTATCTTAATTATATCAATGTGTAACATTCAATATAAGTACACACTACATACTACAAAAAAACTATCAATATCAAAGTACTTATTCCATAAAACTTTCCCCCTTATAGATCCCCTATCATATGATTTACCTAATATTTACTTATTTATTTCCAACCATAGTATTTACAAATTTATTAAATACACATAATCAAGAAAATTGGTTTTCTTATTCAAGATTCATTTCAAAAATACCAACTTATTTTCATTTTCAAACACCTAATTTAAAAAAACAACTTACTTTATACATATATTGGTATAATAAATTGTCATTGTTTATTTCAAAAGAATATAGATTTTTAAAAATATTAATTACTTTTAAAAATATATTTTTTTCAAAATAAATAATTGAAACATTAATTCATTTAATTTTGGAAATAACAAAAGATTTCTCTTTTTTTCAAATAGATAACATATAAAACATCTCTAAGACTACATTGCAAATATATGAATAAAACATAAATATAAACACAAATATATATGTGAGTGAGTCTAATAAATAAATATACCCTTTTATAAGGTATTAAATGAAACAAAAATTACTCTATTATTATTTTTAATTACTTAAAATTATTCATATAAAAAAATATAGTAGGATAAATACACATTACTTTTATTCTAAAATATAAATGACATGTGATTAATAGAAGAAAATAGACCTCAAATGATCTCTATTGATCTTACTGGTTTCCATAATTCAATACTCATTATACATAGACAAAAATATATCATATATTTATGGTACATCTACTAAACACCACAATATAAAATGTGAAATTGGATTCCACCACAAGCATGTAATCTTAAAATGTACATTGTATCCCCCATGAGTCTCAACAGACAATGTTTTATATTGAAATTTATTTGAACTCAAATCATCCCTCTGATATATGACATAATCTGGATCTTCTACTAGCCTAAATTAGACCACCACTTTCCCCAAAAGTGTTCCCCAATCTCCTGACTTTGAAAACTAACATCAATGCACCAAGATAATCATAAAAAAATGATTTACCCACATTTAATGATAATATAGTTCTATTATATATTTTTATAAAAAACTGGCATGACATATCTATATATTAGATATTAAAAAATTCTAAAACTTGTATGATATCAATAAGTTATCATACCTATGTAAAGATTTAACTTAACCATCTTATTTTAATAAATCCAACATACTACAATAGTACGAACATAAAATTAAAAATAATTTTATTCATTAAAGACAATGATAGATAAGATCTAAAATAATAAGAGTTGATAGACATAGAGACGTGTTGGCTATGCCCCACACCATTGTTATCCTCCTTCACTCTATCACCCAATAGATAACCATACGGCTAATATGACTTATTATCGGTCTAGAGATCGACTAAATATCTATATTTGGGTACCTATTAATACCTATAATGACACGTGTTGTGTTTTAATCCCATTAAGCTACACATATAGGGTGTGAGTATAAATACAGAGGGTGAACCCACAAGAGACCATAATTTGGATAAGTGAATGTGCATGTTTCTATTTAATTTACAATTGAGGTAGATAAAAAATTACTGAATGAACCAAAAAATCATACTAGAGATCTCTAAAAATATTCCTTGAGTAACTATGGAAAACAATAAAACCACCAAGAGGATCTATACATAGTTTGAGTCCAATATTAGAAAGCATAATGAAATTGCTACATCCTCATTAGATAAACCAATAGGTAAAAGATATTTTTCTATGTATGAGTGTCTACACACACACACACATCCTCTATTAGATTGAAATAAACATATCATATACTATGGAATACTCCTATATATAAACATCCTATGAATGAGGATACATGCATATGTATATATATATATATATATATCCACACATTAATGTATATATATATATTTTTTCAACCAATTATCTAAAACATAGGACATACATAAGACATTATCCATAATATTGATTAATATACCATACTTATAGAGCACGAATAGCCCTTCTATGCGTATAAGAAAAAAATATATAATAACTATAAAAAATGAACATATACACCCCATCATTATCTAACAAAAAACATATCAACCATGTGATATAATGAAAAACCCATCATGAAACCATAAAATATACATTATATGTTGATCATACTCTAAATCAGCCTCGAAAAAAGTAATTATAATTGCTACTATACCAATCATTATATCAGAATTTCCCATACCCATAGAACCAATCATACTAAATAGATTATAATTCATCAACAAGAATGTAGTAAAAATGGTATAACCATGATAATTTAAAACACTACTCGTATTAAAACATTTAATGAATGTATGGATCTGGTTTTTTCTTGATCCTCTATATTTTTTGGATGTTGGGAGTGTCGGGGGGAACATGGGTGCTGAATGGTAGATGGGCAGTGCAGTTTTTAGTTCTAATTATAGCTGATGTCACTAGTTGTGTCATTACCAACAGGTGTGGTACAACGCTCATCTATCTATATGAAAAGTTTTTTTCAAGTTTTGGGTATTTTATTGTGACCAATGTGGTATCTGTGTGATAGATTAATTGTGGAAGTTGGCTTGGGCCATGGGTTTTTTTATTCATTTTATTTAGCTAGGGGTTGGTATGTTATGGAATGTAATTTTAGGATATTTAATGGAGTGATGTAGTACTGGGTGCTTCATCATGGTGTGCATATAGGGATGATTGATTTCAAGTTTTTGGTGTTTTCATTATTCCCAGTATTGTGGGGTTCATTTTATATAACATTCTGATAGTGATTGTGTAATAACCTTCCTTGATATCATTATTTTATATTTTTATTGATTATAATAAAAGTAGGAGGTAAGGTGAGTTTATGTTGAGATTCTAATAGATGTTATGGACCGAACATCAATTCATTCTGATGCATGTCGGTACACCAAGATTTTCTTCACATAGATTGTAATTAGAAATTAAAATTTCAATCTCCATTTCTTTCAACATATAGTATCTCTCTCAATCCATAGGAAATTATGGGATCTATTTTTGATGGTTTTAGACACTTTATTCAAATCCTTAGTTTGTGGCTTCAAACAATCTATTCTTCCTTGATCTAAGGTGATTCACTCTTATATTTTCATAATTTCTTCCTAGTAAATCTTTCAAAAGAATATGGAAATATTATGTATTATTTTTATAGGTTTTTGTTGATGTTTTAAAGGGATTAGATGTTGAATAGGTAGTTGGAAGGGACTCATGGATTCTACAACATTCATCTTCGATTTTCCTTCCTTATATGGTATTATGACAACTCATATCTTTAATAAACCATAATTCATGATTTATTTCATAAAGACACACATATTATAAAACCAAAATATTGAGATTCCTATCTTATTTGTGTAATTATATACATAACAAAATAACATGAAATAGGGATACATTGATATTATTTAAAAACTCCACAACATTCCCTTAAAATCCATTGAACATCTAAAACTGTAGAGGATAACATGGGGACATACATAAGAAAAGGATGTGAAATGAAGCCCAGTAAAGGAATAAATAAAGTTTGTCATATAGTAAGTAGTATGTGTGAGTTGAGAGGAATGAAATTATGACAAAGAAAGGTGAGAATCATAATCATGAAGATCAAGGCATGGTATAATAAGATAACATCAAGGAAACATAAGAATGTGGAAAAAACATAAAACACGAAAACATATGTATAATTTAAGGGTAACCTCTAAGATATAACAAAATAGTGTTGGGACAAACTTTTATGAACCATACATAGTATACGTTGTGATAAAAATATTACCCATTGCATTGGATTATCATATAATTTTTTTCCCACCAATCACATTCATATCATGCAAATGAATTTTTGTTCCACATAGATCATAAAATATTAGAACACATTTCATCACTTTTAATCTCATGATTAATGAATTTGGGTTACATACATGGAATATAATTACTCAGTATTTTCATAAATTAATATGAAATATTAATAGATGGATATTCAATAAATTGTAAAGAAACATTCCAATGGACCATATAAGATTAGTGTCTTTGGATAATAGATACAACACCCTCTTATTTCATGAAATATTTTAAACATATCACATAAAAATCGCCACCTTTATTAGTCATTATAGACATATTTATATAAAATCATTATTAATAACCTGGGGAATGGAAACATAAGAAAGGGTGAGATCAGATGGATTGGGAAGGGAAAACATGAGATATATCAATCAATGATCATATGAAATCATAACAAAAGAGTAAGGGCATGATATCATAATTAACAAAGTTAATACCCAATCTATCATGGATCGTATACAAGATTCAAAGAACAAATCATAGAAATTAATGAGACAAGAATAATTCTGGATTTAGAGAACATAAACCGTGAAAGCATAACATTTAAATAGTACATGGAATTGTGTTATAATCTTATAACTTTGTATAAATGTGTAAATAGAAACCAGATCACCCATTAAGTTAATTACATGAAATGAGGCACTCAAATTAACTTATGGACATGAAACCATGTCCACCATGGTATTCTGAACATAAAATATTGGTCCATTGATAAAAATAAATACATTAAATCTAGATCTATAAATAAACATATAGGGTTGAAAACCAAATCCTTGTATAAAATTTTGAACATTAAATTAGTTCTGCACATAACTTTTTTATCTCATGAGTTATCGTTCATTACCCAATGCATTGAAGAAAGATACAGGTCCCACCTATCACATAATGAAAACCATACACAATTGTTCCATAAGATCATAAATAATTCATCATCTTGACACTCAAGAAGGTAATAAATTTTATCAAAGTATAACCTATAAAATATTGAATGGGATTCATCATTATCTTTTAATCATAAACATGAACCATCCAAAAAAAGAATAATGCAGGTACACTTGGATCATATCCCTAGTAAAACTTAAGTATCATCAACGAATATCATATTAGATCGAAAAATTATTTTCAAATATCACAGGGAATAATTCTTGGGGTAAATAACTTTTCCATTTTAAAATCAGAAAATTTTAAAAATTTGCACACTTATAAATTAAACAAATTTCTTTTAAAATAAACATATAAACATATAAAGTATGCTTTAAAAACTTTAGGCCTCATTATAGTCATAAAATACTATAATTACATATATTTTAAAAAAAATACATTCATATTTTTGTTAGATTATTTACAATGTTCCTCATTTAGATAATTGAAAAAATAATTCTTCAAACCATTTAGTAAAAAGTAAAACATGGGTAAAAATGACATTAAACAATTATATGACATTTGTAAAGAAAATTTGAAAACATTTGTATAAAACATAGACATGGATGATAAATATTCCCAAGATGTGAATTAAACATAAAAATTCTATAATAATGACGAGAATGTGAAATAAACCCTTACCTTAAGTCTTTCCTTTCATCATTCATGTTTCAATGTCCTCTTTTTTTTAAATGAATCTCTTAGAAATCCTCTAAAGGGGTATAGGGTTTGTAATTTAGGACGAAAATAACCTCTAGAATGTGTATATATAATTTTATAAGAGAATTTGGTAGGTAATGGTTAATATACATTTCTCAAAGTACTTAAAATAAGTGATGGAGGATGGTCCCTTTTATAGTTGAAGTGAGCATCACTTTTGGAATTTATCAAAAGATTAAATTATAATATAACTATTCTAGATCCAAATGATTCCAAATGGTCAATAAATGCCTTGGATACTACATTTAACGCCATAAATTATTACCATTTAAATTATTTAACTTTTTTTTTATTTTTAAATAATTTCATAAAATATTATTTTAATAAAATATCATTTTTGTCAATTTTAAAACAATTCATTACGTTGACTTTAATAACATTAGTAAAAAAATATAAATTCAAATCATGTGTTTTAATACATCCCTATAATTATATTTTTATATATATAATTCTTGTATCACAAAATTTATTTCAAATTATAATATTTTTAATATTTTTAATATCATTTATTAGATTTTTACATTAATTTAATAAATACTCCATCAGCATTTTGTAAGCATTTAAGGAAATTATTTCTTTCATAAAGCTTGAAAATTTGTTATCATGATTAATATTATTTCTTTATATTTTAATATAATTTTTATTTTTGGGGATTTCATCTAGAAAACAAAATGTTAACAATATTGTTTTATAAAAAATGAGAGGGTTCAATATTTGAATTTTCTTTAAATAAAATATTTAAAAAGGCATAATCTAGTCCAAGTGGACCTAAAAGGTCATATATTTTAACTTTTTGGTTATTATGGAAGATATATAAGAATTAAATAATATTTAAGCAGGTTTTAAGGTAATTTTATATTCCTTATCATTTTATTCTTAACCTTTAATTACCCATTTTACCCTTCACAATTTTATAAAAAATTACTAAGTTAACTAATAAAATTGACTAAAAATAAAATGAACCAATATAACAAATTTGGAATCCCTAATTAATAATATGTAATCCATTTTTATAAATTCAATATAAAAAATTGGAATTATTTATTTTAAAATTAATCTGGTAAAAGGAAACAAAAAATTGTTTTTCAAAAAATCAACCTTTTAAATATAAAATGTTTTTATACTATATAAAATCATAAAATCTATTTAAAAAAATAACTGAATTATTTTAAATATAAAATGGTTAATTAAATTTAAATACTAACCAAAATTTAATTTCTTTTTTTAAATTCTTTAAAAGAAAAAGATATTTTTCAAAAAAAATAGTAATTTCACAATTAATTCAAAAATCAGACTTTCTAGAAAATTATCAAATATTCATATTAAAATAATTTTAACATGATAAATTAAAAAATAAAATTAATAGTTTAATATATATTTTATAAACATTTATAAATTAATTATGATATTTACTCACAAGAAAAACTATTTTGGGAGAAAACTTATTTTTGAAGAATAAAATGACATTATTAAAAATCAAATGGTTATTTTCTATAAATTTATCGATGAATATTTATTGAGTAAGATATATATATATATAATTAATTAGTAAATTATTTAATCATATTCGTACCAACCAAATTCAATCTTAGGTTATAAATATCACATTAAATAATAATATTTTAATAGTGTATCATGGTTTGTTTAAACACATTGTTACATGTAACATTGTTCATCAAAGAAATGAAATTATTTAAAGGGAAATGTTTTCTAATATAATAGGGCGTTACATTAACACTCTCACTTAATTAATTTCATCCTCACAATTTGAACTTGTTCTCATTAATCAAAGGTTTGAAATTTGATAATTCCTTTGTGTAAAACCACATCATAAACAGCGTTAATATAATTTTCTCTTGAAAAGAGATAAATGGAAGTATGAAGGTCCTATGGGATAAAAATACTAGGTTTTAAAATAAAAACAATTAATGATAAGTGAATATATACACTTGGAATAGAATTAATGTGTAGAGATCATTGATGACAAGAAATTTAATGATCATGAGAAAGTTAATTATCACTAAACTGTAAACCAAATATGTGGAATACACCATCAATTAATCATAATTGGAGGTTATAAGAAAACTTTTTTTTATTAAAAAACTATTTAATGATGTTTAGTCATTTCTTTTCCATATATATTAGTAATATAAGGTAACATACATACATTAAATGTATAATTTCATCCTTTAATCAATTTCCACAACATTCTCATCATTTTACAAAAAAGATGAAAATTCAAGATGATTATTTGTTTCCTCAAGACCTAAGATAAACTTCTAACAGATCATATAATCCTCAAAAGTATAAAAATATACTATTTTATCATTAGATATTAACCAAAACCCAAATGGATAGCATGAGTTATATAATATGGATAAATACATCGATTTCAAAAATATATAACATAATGACCAACGTTTATCTTAATTCAATGTATAAGAAGTAAATCATAATACTCCTCAAAAATATTTATGTCAAAAATCAATACCCAAAAAAATTATAAATAAAGTCACTAAAATTCCAAAATCAACTTAGTTATACTCCCCAAAATAATCTCTTAATGTCACATAGTTAATATGTGAACAACATAGTCATATATTATCTATAAATATGTTAATAACCTTATTAAACATAAAACCATAATGAGTGCATTAATGTTTCCAAAAAAATAACATTATCCTTTTTCATCAAATAAAACCATAGACTATTGAATATATTCTTTAAATCCAAAAATGTAATAATCTTTATCAAAGATGACTTAAATAAAAAACCAATTTCATGGTCACCAATATTATCCCATTAGTATAAATCATATCCTTATTCCAAATAATAATTCATATCTGCATATTGAACATATATTGGGGGTTATATTTCCCTAACTAATGTGATTTTAAAAATATCATCTTTCCATTAAATAAATTTTATTGGTTATTCCTACAATATATTTTCAATTCCTTAAATAAAAACAACTCATAAACAATCTGTATATGTTCCAAGATTATTATAATTCATAATATTATTAATAAAAACTTTAAAAATGTAATTCTTAAATTCCAATACATAATTATTTATATTATTCCACTCCTTTCTTAATCCATTAACCATGATTTTCCATCTTATTACCTTATAATATTTCCTTATAACATTCATTCATTGTCTCTTCATCATCAATGGAAAAACCATTACCCATACAATTATTCCAATCCTTTTCTTTATATTACCCCTAGGACATCAATTTTCATAGTGCGCATAATTTCTGTATTTAAAATATTCAACCATTGATGATCCCTTATTGAAACCATTACATGGATCCATTGAGTTAACATAAAAATTCACTATTCCTTGTAATTACTCTCTCTATGTCATTTTACACATCCAAAATATATTCTTTTCCCTTGGAGGAATTCTCCACCATGATTCTTCCCACATTAAATATGTAATGAAAATTTACCCTTCTTTCCTATATGGTCATCATGAAACTCTCTTTTCCTCTATTTAGGTGTGTCTAGAAACTCACCTAAGTTGAGACTTTTTTATTATATTATGATATTTTTTATTAGGAATAACAATATATTTTCTCATTCCAAATCCTATTGCATTTAGTTTCTCAAGAGAAAAATCATTCTGTTTTCCATTGCAATCACCATTTACTTGAATCATCCTAGTTGAATCCATTATCTAAAAACAATGATATAGTGTGATGAACCATAATCATAGTGGTAAACCACATAATAATTTATAGGATATCTAAATCATGACACATTATTTTCAATATATGAAACCCATGGTTTAACCTAGACCATCCAAGATTATCATAAATTCAAATCCCTCATAATGGTTTATAACTAAAATGTACATTTACCTTGGGAATATCCCCTTGGAGTTTCAAAAAATGTGTCTATAAAGGCTAGTTTTAGTTTACTAGATGATGATAATGTCTACATCAATACTCCATTATTGGGGTTATTTCCACTCGGTACAATTGTGACAGAGCCAAGTCCACTTATAGTATCCAAAATAGGAAGTAATTTCTTAGAAAATAAAATAATCTCTTCTTTTCCAAAACTTTTGGATGTTATCCAATACATATAATTATCACCAAGGTTTTCACCATTGTTTTTTATCCCTAAACTCCAAAGGTTGAGTAAAACTTTTTCTCATACCAACTATAATGAATCGGGATTTTCATGCATATGTATTATATCCTAATATATTTATATTCAATAAATTGTAAAAAACATTCTATAGGACAATATTTTTTTAGTTTCTTTGGATAATTGATACACAATTCCCTTATTTCATGAAATATCTTCAATATATCCGATAAAGATCTCTCCCTTTAGTACTATTTATAGATAGAACCTATATAAAACCATTCTCTATAACCTAGGGAAAGTAAACATAAGGAAGTGTGAGTGAAAATTCTCAATAATGTTAAACATGAGGTATATAAATCGATTAACATGTGAAAACATAAGATAAGAGTAAGGGTATGATATCATAACATACAATGTTCATACCCAATCTATCGTGGATCATAAAAAATAGACATGGAATAAATCATAGCAGTTTATAATACATGAATCATGATGGAATCAAATAACACAATCCATTAGAGTGTAACATTGACATGAGACATGGAATTATGGCATAAACTTATAACTTTTTGATCATTTATAAATAGAAATAGCTTCACTCATTAAGTTAAAGACATGAAATTAGGCCCTCGTATAAATTTATGGACATGAAACCCGGTACACTCATGATCATACAGACATGAAATCTAGATACTCACATAAAATTATTGACATAAAATCTAGGTCTACACAAAAACTTTTGGACATGAAAACCTAATAAATATATAAAATTATGAACATAAAATCATTTACAAGTATAACATTTTTACCACATGAGCTATCCATATTTATGCAATGCATTGGAGAGAGATATAGGTTCCATACATTATATAATGAAAATAATAGATATGTGTGTTATAGGATCATAAATCATTCATCATATCAAAACTCATGAAAATTAATGAATTTCATCAATGTATAACCCCTGAAAAAGGGAATGAGTTTCTTCAATATCACTTCATCATAAACATAAGCCATCAATAAAAATAATAATTACGGTGTATATGGATCATATCCCTAGTAAAATTTAAGTATCATCAAAGGATTCCATCTTAGTTGGAAAAATGATTTTTATATGTCACATAGAATCACTATATTGGTAAATAAATTTTCCATTTTATAATCACTTCTCTTTCTAAAAATTTTCACTATTATAAATGAGAATATTATTATTTAAAAATAAACTTGTAATGTTTTATAGTAAGATTCTAATTATTAAGGATTTATAATAGTGGGAAAGGATACTAATTCTGTGTAAACTAAAAAAATCCTTCTTTATTTTTATTTTAAAATTCACAATGTAAGTGGATACTATTTAGTAAAAATTCATTCATAGGTAAAAATTACTTTATACAATTTTAGGAGAATAGTAAAAATATTTCAAAAATGTTTTCAAAAAACATGGAAATGAAAGTTTAATTTTACCTAGTGGAGAGTTACACATAAAAAATAGAATAATTATGAGAATGTGAAATAAACTCTTACCTCAAGTCTTTCTTTTCCTCATTAACATTAAAACTTCCTCTTGTTAAAAATGAGACCTTTATTTCTCTACTAAGGGGAATTAGGGTTGTACTTTTGGGATGAAAAACTCCTAAATAATGCAGCTTGGGATGTGGAGAAGAGAGTTTGGAATTAGATTTTCATGCTATATGGCTCAATGTGGTGTAATTAAGTGGGGGTGGAGGGTCACATGTATAATTAAAGTGAATGCCACTTATGGAATTTATCAAAAGATTAAATTATAATATGACTATTCTAGATCCAAAAGAATCTAGATTGCCTATAAATCTATGGGATATGAATTCTGAAACTATATCTTATCCCTATTGTGCTTATTTAATATTTTATGATTTTTGAATAATTTAATAAAATATTGTCTTTATAAAATATCATTATATTTGATATTGACACTATTTATTACATTGACTTTAATAACATCAATAAGCCTATTTAAAATCGAAAACATATTTTAATACATCCATAATAATTCATATTCATCTATAAAATTCATGTATCATATATATTATCTCAAATTATAAAAATTTTAATATTTTTAATATCATTTATTTAATGTTTCCATTAATTTAATAATTACTACATTTGTGTTGTGTAAAAATTTAAGGTAATTATTTCCACCTTAAGAATTATAAATAAATTACCATGATGAATAAAAATCCTTTATATTTCTAAATAAAATTTATATTTGGTAATTAACTCTAGATAATCGCATGTTAGAAATATTTTTTTATTAAACACAAGAGGATGACATGTTTGACTTTTTTTAAAATAAAATATTTTACAAGTTATAATCTCATCCAAGTGGTCCAAAATGATTACAAATTCTTCATAATAATTATTATGGAAAATATATATACATAAAATATGATTTATTAAAGTGTTAAGGTAATTTTATATTCCTAATAATTAAATTTTTTTACCTTCAATTACTTTTTTACCCTTTACCGTGGAACGAAAAATTACAAAGTTAACTATTCAAATTGACCAAAAATAAAATGAACCTATTTTATAAATTTGTAAACAATGACTAAAAAAATTGATTCATATTTTGACAATTTAACACACGAAATTGTAATAATTTAATTTAAAATTAACTAGGTAATATTGTTTAAAAAATGAATTTTTTGAAGATTACCCTTTATAAATATAAAATGTTTTTATAATATATTAAATAATAAAAAACATTTCAAAAACAATAATTTATATTTTTAAAAATCAAAATTAAATAATTAAATTTTAATACAAACATAAATACAATTTTATTGTGTATATTCTTTAAAATAAAAACATTGTTTTCAATAAAAATTGTATTTTCACAATTTATTAAAAAATTAATAGTTTCATTAAATTCTAAAAAATTATAATTAAGATGATTTTGAAATTTTCAATTCAAAAAAAAATTAATTTTTTCAAAAAAAATTTCTATTACTATCAGAAATTATTTATAATATTTTCAAATAAAAAACATTTTCTAAGAAAATGTATTTTTGATGAATAAAATGAATTTACTAAAAATTGAATGATTATTTATATAGAATTTATCATTGTATATATATTGAGTATGAGACATATATTTTATAAATTATTTAATCATATTAATAGCCTCTTAATTAACATGTAGGTTATAACTATCACATTAAATAATAATAATTTAACAGTGTATTCTGGTTCCTTTAAACTTGATGTTGCATGTAACTCTGGCCATCGAAGAAATAAATTTTTTTAAAGAGAAATATTTCCTTAAATCCCAAATTTTAACATGTATTCCTCAAATAAATTAATTATAGGTACATATAGGTTAATATACATGAGTGGAAATGGGGGTGGGTATTCAAAATACAAATATTTCACAGGAAAAATAATGGGAGAATTTTTGTAGCATAATATGTGAACATAAAGGTTCATGGGAAGGATTAATAAGAGTGAAAGGTGTTATATAATTAAACAGTAATCATAATTAATATAATATGGATATTCAAAAACACATTATAACATGAAACATATGAAATAAAAAAGACATAATATAATGATAATACTCAAAATAAAAAAGGAAGAGGAAATGATCTCTGGCCTTGAGATGGTGGATATAAAAAGATTCATAGAAGTATCTTAAGAGATTGGTAAAACATTTTTAGAGATTAAAACAGGTATATTAAGAGTAAATTTAATCCCAAATGGTTTTTAGTGACAATGAGAGGGAGGATTTGTGTGTATTTATCAAAAATAAAGGGGAATTGTCTATTAATTTCTAAACATATATTTTGGACTGAATATAATAATATTATCAAAACTAAAAACCTTCCCAAAGTTTTTTCCATGTTATCTACCAAATTGTAGTGTTTTTATATATTAAGAAATTCCAAAATTAAAAAATATTAAAATAATACCATTAGTGATTTGGAACTGAGTCATGGCCATAAATAATTGATTCTAAAAACATAAAATGTAATATAGTTTTTGGAGGGTTCATTAAAGGATTAGAAAATTAAACAAATAAATTTAAAAACAAATTATTTTAAATTTTAAACATTATTTTGGTCATGGAAACTCCTTATAGTATTTATTATATCATTTTTGAGTTGTTATGATGTCATAATAGAGACTGTAAATTTATACTATATTTAGTTTTTACCACAAAATTTAATTAATTCATAAAATTATGAAAAATTAACCATTGGATAATTTTTATGTTCTTATTTCATAAATAATAGTTATTATATTAAAATAATTTTATAAATATGAGAATTTTTAATTTTTAATAAAAAATCATATTAAATGAAAAATACATGTTTTTATGATAATAACAATTTTATTACACCTATAACTGTTGTAATAAAATTAAATATATTATATTGTAATTTATATTTAAATAAATATCATTTAAAAGAATATTTTATTAAGATAATATTTATTTTTAAAATTTTTACAGTTGTGAAAACTATTTCTTAATTGAGATTATATATTTCCTAAAAATATAGGTTTGATTTCTTAATTTGAAAATAAATTTTTCTCATAACTCATTATATAATCATTTTTGAAGTAATAATAAAAAGGGATAAATGTAATAATTATTTTATTAAAAAATAAAATATTCAAATTCATTTAGAAAGGTATGTGATGGTGGTTCTTTCTTATGATGGTTTGGTGAACATGGTGTGGGTTATGAACTCTAGGATCTTGAGAATCACCTATAATTTTTTTCATAATTTAGTTTTTGAATTTCATCATTTGTTTGGTCAATGGAAAATACCTATGATTCCATCTACCTTGTAATCTATAATAAATGGGCTTAATAAGATATGATATTATTGATCAAGGCCATCACTTCTTCCATCTATGTCAATTAGACATTACATAATACTTATTATATACTAATCCTAATGATCAATTTACAGTCCCTATATTAAAAATGGTTAAGATTCTTAATGTTCAATTAAATATAACATGCCACATTATATAATTGGTTCAATATAACCAAAGTAATGCATATTTTTCCAATAACTAGGTTACTTAATTAGGAATTTATTAATTTAAAATAGAATTTCATTTATAAAAGTTTATGTTGTTATATTTTCCCCCCATTCAGAAATTTATCCCTTGAAATTTCATTTTGTACAATAAAATAAATGAGGTTTCTTCAATTTCATTTCCTCTTTCAATTCCCATATTGCTTCATCAATAGGTTGGTTGTTTTATAGCACTTTGATCTGGTTAGTTGCATATTTTCTTAGAAATTTATTTCTATGGTCTAAGAAGTTCACCAGAAAATACTCATATAAACAATTAATATCTGAGTGTACCATATCTGCATTCAATTCATGTGAGGGTTCTAGTATGTACTTAATCAAGAAGGATACATGGAACACATCATGTACATGAGATAGGATATGTGGGAGATTTGTTCAAAAGGACACATATCTAATGTGATAATTGATATTGAAGGGGAAATGTATCATGGACTAATATTTCTCCTCTTCCCAAACCTCAAGAATTTCTTCAATGGTGATACATGAAGGAATAAATTCTCTTTGACCTCAAACTCAAAGTCTTGTCTATGATTTTTTACTTATTATTTCTATCAAATTTAACCATATTTCATATGATATTTAATGGTTTGAACCTTCTTGGTCATATCTTGGATAATATCAATTCCCACAAGAATATACTCTCCATGTTTATCCCAAAATGTTGGACTCCAAAACCTCTTCCCATACAGAGCCTTTTAAGGTTCCATATGAATTCTATAAAAGAAAATGTTGTTATATGAGAACTCTAATAGGGAATCATTTTTTCCTAATATCTTTGGAAATCTGTTGAACATGATCTCATTATATCCTCTAGAGTTTAAATGGTAGTTTCAAACTAAACATCTATATGAGGATGATAAGTAGTACTAAAACACATTTCTGTATCCAACACTTGGTAAAGTATTCTCTAGAACCTTGAGTTAAACCTTGAATCTCAGTCAAATATAATGGAGAGGGGACCTCCATTCAGTCATACCACTTCCATTTTTTATATCTTTGTGACTTTTTCAAGAGAGAAATATTCCTTGATAGCAATGAAATGTGATGAATTTTTAAAGTGATTGACTACCACACAAATTGTGTAATTGTCTTTAATTGTCCTGGCGATTCCTATATTGAAATCCACGGTTATGCTTTCTCATTTCCATACTTGTGTGGGAAATGTTTCTATCATACCATTAGTTTTCTATCATTTAGTATTGCATTGTTTCTTACTAATCATCAACATTCAAATTCAAAAATCTCCCTCTTTATTTTATTCCACAAAAAAAATTCTTTAGATCTCTATACATCTTTGTGACTCCTAGATTAATAGAGAATGAGGATCTTTTAGAATCGTTCATATGTTCCCTCCACATATCTGGTTTTGATGGGACACATATCTAGGTCACAAAACATATAAGTCCATCATTAGATATGTTAAAAAATGTCGAAATCACTACATTTTTCAGTTTCACCACATAATCATTTTGGACCTCCTTGGTCCTCTCCAGAATGGATGGTTGAGACATTATTTCAGAAAGTTATTATAGATATCATTTTATTAAGCCCATTTTAATCCTTTTCTTGACCAAGAATATTGGATCCCTTTCAATCCTCATAATGTATATGGTTTTAGGATCATTTCTACAGAGAGAATCTTCCAATTTTTTCACCTTCCTAGGATGGTAATGGATTAAAAAAATCATAATCATTGATCATCTTTAACCACCTTCACTAAAACATATCGTGTCCGTTTATTGTAAATATATAATTCAATATTTAATGATCCATAAATATGTCACACTACTCCCCATTGAGAAAATTCCCCCAAATTAATAATGTAAGGTTCACTATATCAAATTCTAGATTATTATTTGGGTAGTTCTACTCATGGATCTTTCATTTGTGGGAGTCATCGGCTATCACTTTCTCATCTTTCACGAGTAAAAAACCCATACATTTTTTGGATGCATCCATATAGATCACAAATCCTTCCCCACCAGTGGGTAATGTGATCATAGGTGTAGTTATTCACCTCTTCTTTAACTCTTTAAAATCTATCCTCACGTTCATTATTACAGAAAAACATCACTCACTTCTAGATTAGATTGGATAGTGGGCTTGAAAATCATGGGAGGTTTCTCACAAATTAAAAAATTACCCATATAATCCAAGGAAACTATGGATCACCATCAAAAAAAATTATATTGGTTATCCCTATTTCATTCTATTTTCAAAGGATCCACATATATCACTTTTATGGTGATAACATGCCCCAAGAATGGTACTTGATCCATCTAAACATGAATTTATTTTATATTTTATACAATTTTTCTTTTCAAATGTCTTTATTAAAATATTCTAATACTCCACTTGTTCCTAATTTCTTTTTGGGTAGATAATAATATCATTTGTAAGTACAACAATGAATTTATCAAGGTAATGACTAAAGACTCTACTAATTACGTTTATAAATATAGATAGATAATTATTGGGTTCAAATGGAATTCTATGAACTCAAAGTACCCATACCTTGTACAAAAATAAGTCTTTGGATATCCTATATACTCATAATTAATGGATAGTATCTCGATCAAAGATCCACCATATAGATGTAATATGATCTACATAAATGATTGAATAATCCATCAATCCATGTAAGTGGATACTTGTTCTATATTGTGATCTAGATAAGATCACGATATTCAATGTTGAGGTGCATTGACCCATCCTTCTTCTTGATGATTTAGATTATCACATCCTATATTGAAGCACTTTTACATATAAACCCTTTATAAATATTCATTTGTATTTCCTTCTTTAACACCTTTAGATTAATAGTGGTAATTACATATCGAGTCTAGGATATTGGTAATGCTCTTGGTATAAGAATGATTGGGAACTCAATCTCACAACTTGGAGGAAGACTAGGAAATTATTAAGGAAACACAATCTAATATTTCCTTATAATTTGAATGGAATAGAGGATGATATTTTCATTAGTCTCAATCATTTGAGCTAGATATGCTAGCTCATAAGGCCACAATTTCCAGGATTGAGATGATTATTCCAAAGGAGATCCATCCTTCCACTTACAGATATAGAGAATCAGAAGGAATTATGATATAAAGGGTGATTTCCTTCTCTTATAAATTTATGTTTTCTCTATATAATTAAAGACAATCCATACCCAAAATATAGTCAAATTATTCTAAAGTAAGTATCGCAAGGTTTTTTTGGGAATTTCAACCCTCAAATATAGATAATGGAGAAGTTATATACTTGGGATGAAATAATATATCTGTTTTTCATTTTCACAAATAGTCCCACTTCTATGTTTTGAGGGGGTGTTTTAATTGTTATAATAAAATTTTGTGATATGAAATAATGCTAGAACTATAGTTTTATAAGACATTTGTTGTTCATGAATTGAAAATAATCTTTCCTTTCACTATTTTATTCTAGTTCTAGTAATTTAATTCATCTAAAATAGACTTAGATATGAGAATTTTCAAATAGTTAAACACATTAAAAGGTAAAATATGAACATTAAATTGATAACTCATAAATTATATATATTCCTTAACATATGAATTTTTAGGTTTCAATATAAATTATACATTTTCTATTTCCGAACATAAAATTTAATTATCATTTTTGTACCCTTCATAATTGTCTATAAAAATATTTTAAATTTACTAAATAATATCCCTATGGAGTGTCAAACTAGGTGTACATTAAGACCTATTTTTCAAGCACCATGTGATGATCGAGTCAATTCCCAATGCTCAATTTTCTAGGTTATTACCCCTGGGTACAACTTTTCCAAATCCATATCTAATTATTGTATCTAGGTAGAGATTTTGTTTCTTAGAAACCAATTAACCTATAAATTAACATAATTTAGGTATTTTTTCCTATGTTTACATTTCTATAAGTATTTTACTAATGTTTTATAATTTTAATTTAAAAAAATAAAGATACCTTCTTATGATACCAACAATGAAAACTCATATCTTTAATACACATTAATTAAATATTTATTACATAAAGACACAAATATTAAAAACCCAAATTATCAAGATTAATTGTTTATTTGGGTAACTACATAAATAACAGAATAAATTTAAATAGGGATATAATGAAATTATTTAAAACTCCACAACATGACTTTAAAATCCATTAATTTTCAAAAACTATATAGGATAACCTTTGAACATACATAAAAATGGGGTCAGTTATAAATACAAATAATGAAATAATCAAAGTAAATAAAAAGTTAAAGAATTATATGTGAGTCAAAAGGCCTAAGATTATGACATATAAAGGTTGTAATCATAATCATGATCATTGAACCATAGTGTAATAAGATAACAACAAGGAAACATTGGAATATGGAAACAACATAAAACGTGACATAATAAGAATAATTCATGGGTAACTGATGAGACATCATAACATAGTATGATTAGTATTACCTATAATTCACCATAAATTTTATCTAATGAGATAAAACCATTACCCAATACATTTGAGTGCTATATAATTTAGGTTCTACCTCTCGCATTCATATCATGTACATGAGTTTCTGTGCCACATAGTTCATACAAAAAAAGAACATATTTAATCACTTTTAATATATTGATTAAGGAGTAAGGATTATATACAATGATGTCCCAAATAAATTATGGATGGTTATATCTATTTGAGTACCATTTAGTGGAAATATGTATTGTTATTCATAATACAAAAAAATCATGGAATGTCATAGGATAATTTTGATAGCATAACAGGTGTACATAAAGATTCATGGGATGTTTTAATGACAATGAAATGTGTTATATTATTAAAATGGAATCATAAGGATATTTAAATATATGTCTAAAAACAATTTACAACTTGAAAATTTATAAATCAAAAGGCTTAGTATGAATAAATTACATTAAATAAAAATGAAGAGGAGGGTATTTCTTACATTAGGAGGGTGCTTCAAAAATCATGATAGAATATTATTAAGAGCTTAGTAACACATTGGCAGGGATTTAGATATGAATTAGGAGAGTAACTTAATACTTAAAGGGTTTTGATTTAATATTAGGGGGATTATTGGTGGGTATTTATAGAAAAAGAAATGGGGGTTCTTTGTTAGCATCTAAACATAGGTTTTGTAATCTATATAACAAAATAATCAAAAATACAAACCTTCCCCTGATTTTCCCCATATTTTCTTATAACGAATATTTGTTTTCAATATTTTATAAGTATAAGAACCAGAATTATTAAAATAATATCATTATTGATGTAAAAGTTAGTGATGTTCAGAAAGAATTGATTTTAAAACCATAAAACATAATCTACGTTTTGGAGGATTCATAAAAGGATAATAAAACAAATAAAATAACTTTAAAACAAATATTTAAAATTTTAAACATTATTGTGGAAATTTATACACCATAAAGTATTTAGTACAACACTTTTGGACTATTATGATGTCATAATACATATTATATATTTATACTATATTTAATTTTTACAAAACAATTTGGCTATCACACAAAATTATGAAAAAATCACAATTGGAAAATTTCAACTTGATAACTTAAAAAAGAATATTTATTTCATCAAAATAATTTCCTAAGTTTTATGGTTTTTATTTTTTTAATATAAATTATTATTTATTGAAAAATATCAGTTTTTACAATAACTGTTTTCAAACCCTTATAAATATTATATTAGACTTCATTAAATTATATTATCATTTAAATTTAAATAAATATTTTTAATAATAATACTATATTAAAAATAAATTATTATTAAAATTCCTTAAATTATCAAAATTGAATCATAATGAAGAGTATATATTTCATTAAAATACAATTTTGATTCCCTCGAATTAAAAAATAATTTTTATAAAACTCATTATATAATAATTTATAATGTAATAATAAAAATGGATAAATATAATCATTATTTAATAAAAAAATAAAATATTAAAATTAATGTTACTAGGTTCTAGATACATAACCCCTTATTACACCATCGTATGCCCTAATGGTAATTTTTGTGATGATGGTTTATTCATTGTGTGGTTTAGAAGACTTAGTTTGGGTTATGATCTCGAGAAGCTTGAAAATCTCTCATAAATGGTTTCATTCATGATTCAGTTGTTTAATTTCATCTTGTGATTTTTCAAGGGTAAATCCCAATAATTATGTCTCCCACTAAATCTATATAAATTTTCTTCAAAGGGTATGATTCTACTGGTCAATGATATACCTTATTTTGTCTAGTTTAATTGCAATTTATCATAACCCTTATTATATATCAATCTTAAGGATAATTGTATAATGGATATATTATCAAAATAGAATATACTTAATGGAATTTTAATTCTAACAGACCATGTTCTATAATTGGTCTAAAATAACCAAAGTAGTAAAGGTGTTTTTGTAATAAAATTTCATAATAAGGAATTTTTTAATTTAAAAGGAAATTTAATTTATGAAACTGTAGGTTGTTAATGTTTTTATATTTTTTGTTCTTATTTAAGTTAGGGTATTCATAAACACTTCTTCTATCACATAGAAAATTATTCTTGATAAACTTACAATAATTTCTTCCAACGATAATCCTTTTATTTTTTTTATTCCTTATTAATTAGTTAGGTTTTCATGAAATTTCATATATTTTACTTTAATTAGTTTGGGTAATATTAATGTATTAAATAAAAGATAAAAATTTTAATGATTTTTTAGTGTTGGGAGAGTATATTCTGGAACCTTAATTTTCTTTTTGTATCTATGATTTATGTTAGATAGTTTATCACCTATATAATTCAATAACCACTTAAATATGGTAATTAACAGGGATTTGAAAATATATAATTTGAAAAATTACCCATATTATTAACATATTTTAGGATTTTTTTATATTTGTTATTTTTTATTCCTTATATGATTAGGGTAACCTTGGTTAGGTTGGTTTTATATGGTTTGAAACGGGTGTTGAAGTGTTTTTGTAGTTTTTTTATGTTTTTTGTGGTTCCCCTTTTGATATTGATAAATTTATAAAATAAATATGAAGTAAATCATGGTTTTTGTAGGTTTTTTAGTTATAATTTTACTTGGTAAGTGTTTTCAACTTATTGTGATCTCGATAGAGGTTGTGTTCTAGGTGTAGTTGTGATATGCAGTGTTAGGAATATATTCTTCCCTATCAGGTTTAATTTTTATGGTTTAATTAGGGTCTGTTACATCATTATAAATATTAAGGAGTCTATTCCATGGTTATATAGTTAGAGTTTTACTATTTATGGGTGGTGAGATGCTGATTTTGAGGAAGGGTATGTTTCTTTGTATTCTATATTCTGTGAGTGTTGTTCATGGGTATTATATTGTATTGGGAATTTGGTGGTTCCTATAAATAAAATATTCATTATAATGTCGTGTTCTAATAAATATGAGTTGGGTTTTCATGAGGTTATTATTTGGGGAGTGAATCAAAAATAGGGTTTATGTTGATCTATAATCATTGTTTCTTTCGTTACCATGGCTAAATGATTTGAATGTGTAGTTGTGAGGCTTATTGGATAAGAGAGGTAATTTTATATGGATGTTTAGATGAATATTCATGAAAAAAATTCAAAGTTATTGCATAAAAAAGATTAAATACTAAATTAACCTATCAAATAAAATTTTTATTAATAGTTTATGTTAATTTAAATGAACAGTGTAAAGGAATATATTGATGTCGAATAAATAAATAAAAATAATGTTTAATAGAAAGATGATAATGTTGTTGTTGTTGCGGCTTTTGTTCCTAGTTTTTTTGATGATTCTCTTATTAAAAATATATTCATGAGTGTGGGGGTGTGATTTTGTTTCATGTTTTACACTATTATTTATTTATTTTGATAATAAAGAAGTAGTTTTGGGTGATGATGTGGTAATGCAAGATAAGGCATGGAATTTCATGGGTTATAATGTGTAAAAGTTATGATTCATAGTTTTTCATGGATCATTGTTTATGAATATATGTATATGTTGGATATAATGTCTTAATGTTATATTTTATATATACTAGACGAAATTCCTTTTTGTTGTGATGTAGAGGCATGGTGGGGTAAGAATATGGAAAAAAGGAGGGAATGACGTTAATGCCCTTCATATTCAAGTTACCCTTTAGTGATGAGAAGGAACAAAATAAATGGTGAAATAATATATGGAAGGATTTTTTGTTGTGTTTGTGATGAGGTGGTATGTTAATATGTGGTGATCATATTGAAGTGTATATTAGTGGTTATTGTTATGGTGTTTTTTTAATAGTGTTTATGCATTCTTGATTAGTTTTTGAGGGGTTTTTCTACTATGGCTTGTTGCCAAATTTTTATTTTGAGCAGCCTTTGAACTGAAAGAATAAAAATTGATAAATTTTTAGTACCTTTTATTTTATTGGTTTTGGAGATTTTTATATATTTGATTATATTAATAATATGTTCATTGTTTATTATAATGTCTATAAACCTTTCTTGGACAAGGAATTTTCTTGATTATATTTTTTGGGGAATACGGTTGAATATTACTCAACAAATGGGGAAAATTTGTGGTATCATAAGTTATATCACATGTTTATACATTTCATATTTTTTATTCTAATCCTATTACAAATTTTTATTTTTTCTTTACTTTTTTTATATCACACATTTTTTCTTTTACAAATTATTTAACATAAATGTTAATTTATTTAGAAATATGACCCTATTATGCATTCCCAAGTGGTCAACCCTCCATGGTTTTCTTGAGATTATTTTACCTGTGGGTGTAATAGTGACTTTGATCTATTTTTTGGGTAGACTAGATAAAGTTATAGGAGATTTTCCATTAATTTTGTAATCCTATGATAGTAAATGCTAACTAATATGTTGCATTTTTGGTTATGGTAATTTTTTATTTCATGATATATTCAGATATTATTGGTGTTTTTTTATCCTTTGTTTTGTGAGAGTAATTACTCCCATATGTGTATTGTATACCCTCAGTACTAATTAATAACTCATAGCCTATTGGAGGTAGTCTTGACAATCCATTATCATCTTTAGTATCAGCCTAATAGGGGTTCCAATGTGGTAGACATAAGATAAAATGATATTATAGCTTTAGTTGAGAATTAATAATAGGTTTTGAGTTAGAAAAAAAGTGTAGATCATATTGGTTTGGTAGGGGAAAAGTTTCATTTGAGCTTAACATGTGATCTTGGCTTGTGAGAGTGTCTTTGAAATGGGTGTTTAGAGACCCTTGTGATCTGATACAGGGACTGTGAGAACCTATTGAAAAAACGTATGTAAATGTGTAACTATTTTGGGATAGAAATCATAAGGGATTTAAATACATCATTATCATTATATTGAGTCTAGGACTACAATAATATTTTGTGGTTATTATTATTAATCATTTTTAGGTTTTCCTTATAATTATCTTTGGTCAAGTTGGTAGATTTTCTTGAAATAAATTAAAACATTGTTAACATAATAAAATTTCTAAACTGATTATGATTTTTTCCTTACCAAATCCATGATATAATTAGAGAAACTAATTTTTCTATACAATATATCATAAATTCTGATACATGATTCAAACCATATCATGTTAAATAATATTTATTTTAGAATTTGTCTATACTCATAGGATGGTTAAGATTTCTAGAATGGAATTCTTAGGATATTATTGTTAATGATCATTCTAAATTACTTGTTTAGTAATAATAATATTTTGTATACTAGTAATGTAAGGAGGTATTAAACATAAAATTTCACATTTGGTTTTAGTATCATGTTTATGTAGTCTTAGATTCCTTAATATATAACCATTAATTTCATGTGTTAAGTTGAACTTGTGATGTATAGTAGAACCGATGCATGATTCAAGTGTGAACTTACTTGACAAAAAGGGATTGTTTTGAATAAATTTTATTCAACTATATATATTGTTGAAAAGTTCATATAGATACTTAGTGATAAACTGTTGAACTTATAAAATTATCCATCTATATATTTTAAAAGGAAAATGAATGGGACTATAAGATTTTATAGGAAAGGTTCATTAAATAGTTGTATATGTATTAAAGGATTTATTTATTCGATGTGTGTCTAAACTAATATATACCACCATGATCATGATATACCTAGAACATAAAATTATGGATTAGTCCATATTAATTAAATTATAATCATTTTAATAATTAAAATATAATTAATTAATAATTAGTTAAATATTATTGATCATGATACTTGAGAATAAGACATTCCTAGTTCCGTTAATGATTTCAAATCATGTTTAAGTTGTATTATTAATGTTCTATTTGGTGATTTTTTACTTAATTTATTATAATTCCTTGTTTCTTAAGATATAATATGTTAAAATAAGAATTTTCTATATATGAAAATGATTCCAATGACAAATTGTTTTTTATGAATTTTTTTGAGTAATTTATGGATGTTTTGAGAACGGTTATTCGTCATATCTATTTGTGAGGGTAGATGTGCTTAATGTGTTTAGGATTAAATTGATGTTGGGGAATGAATATTGTATTGTAATATATCTTATGGTCATTTTTTTAATGAATTGTGTTGTTGGAAGATATCATGATTTGGTTATTTGGAGGAAGGGTATGGTGTTATGATTGTTTCGTTGGGAAGCGATATTGATTGTTTTAATAGTAGTAGTGTTTTCTGTGGAATATTTATATTCCATATTACATTTATGTAGATTTAATAGTTTATGATAAATTTATTATTATTTTATATTCAATTTAATATAAATCATAAAAACTTCAAGATGTTTGGAATGGGAAAAGAAAATAGGAATCATGGGATAGAGAATTATTAACGTTCTAGTAGTAGGAAGTGCCAATATTCATTGGTGGATAATCTAGGCATGATACAGATGAATGTTTATAGTATATTCATGTCTCCATTGAATTATTGAAAACCCTATATCAATACTGAGTTTCTTTTACAATTTTATTGTATTGAAAATCGGATCAAAGATGGTGAAATATGAATCATGGTAATTTGGAGGGGATATCATATGAAGTGATCATGGAAAGTGTCGTATCCATTACGAGGTGTTAAAATAATGTCACATCATAATCAATTGGTAAGATTGAGATAAATTCACTGATTTTTGTGTTTTTTGTTCCATGGACACAGAGAGTAAGGAAATATTCTAGAGCAAGAGTATGGCTCTGAGCACAGGTTTTGAGTATTTAATGGTGTCAAATTTTATTAAAATTGATATTTTTCAATTTTCATATCATAGTAAATCTTCATTATGAATATCCCAAGGTTTATCATGCTTATTAATTCTCATTTAGTAGTTATTTATATTTTTTTTAATATCCTAGGATGGCGGTTATTCTCCCTTAACTAATAACTTTAATGTTTACAAAGATTCTTGTTTTAAGTTACAAAGTAAAATATATTTTATTTTTAAATAACTGAGTTATTTTACAAAGGTTTTAATTAGTAAATTTGGGGGTGTCCAATTGAATTTGGTTTTTAAAAAAGATTATGATTTTATAAAATGTATGTTTTTGGAATCATGGTTGGTTGAATAAAAAGGAATTTTTTTTTAAAGATTAGTTTTAAGTAAAAGTGATTGGGGATTTTTTTTATCCATTATATTTAGTTCCCATTAGTTAATAGGTACATAAATGAGAAATATATTCTCTAGTGTTGAGGATCCAAGTATTTATTTTAATTGAAGAAGATTCATATAATTTCCCTTTTCTGAGTGTTTTTTGGGTGAAACAGCCTTGTTTGAGATTTATCTCTCCATAGTGGTGATGTTTTTCCTTGTGGATGTTTTATTTGATTTATGAAGGATTAAAATTATTTTATAAGTTTATAATTTATTGTTATATTTTTTTTATGATACTTTACTTCTGATTCTCCTGGTGTTGGGAGTGTCGAGAGGAAGTCTGGTGGTGAGTGGTCAAGGTGGAGTGAAGTTCTCATCCATAATCCTAGCTGATATCATTGGTTTTACTATGAACAATATGTGTTTTAGCATTATTCACTAGCTAGAGAATTGTGATAGCTAAATTCTTTCATTTTATTCCATGATAAATTCAATTTTTGAATGACATATGTGTTATAATATGAATTTTAAGCTGTGAGTTTTTATTTTATTCATATTTAGATAGAGGATGTATGTTATGAAATGGTGTTGTGAGATAAATGGTGGTGAATATAGTAATTTTTCTGGGATAATATTTTATTAATTCTATCATGATGTGACCATTTATATTACGCTATTAAATACCATGTGGTCAGTTCTTTGGGGTTTAAATTTTTCTTCAGTTATATCATAATAGAAGGTGTTGCATCATGATATCTTTCTTAGGTCGGTCATGGTCAAAGTGTAGGAATGCGTTTTACATCATGGATTTTGGTGATTTGACTATTGTGTATTATAGTTAACAACTTCATCATATCCTTCTTAAATATCATCATTTTTTAAGGGTTGTTGACTGAAATAAACATGATCATTGGGGAGATTACATTGTGATTATCAAAGATCTGTTTGACCCATCCCCATTGTGTTGTGATTCCTATCATCACATCATGATTTTCTTCACATGGATTTTAATTATAAATTCCAAGTCCTACCTACCTTTTCCTTGACCTAAATAGTCTCTATAAACCCCTAGGAAATCATGGGTTCTCTTTTTGGGGGTTCTATACATGTGAGCCCAATCCTTAGGCCTTGGATTTATTTGATCAATTCCTCATTTATCTGAGGATCTTCCATCTTATATTTTATTCATGCCTTCCTAGTTAACTATTTTGAAATGGTTTGGTACTAGTATGTTTGGTTTTTGAATGGTATGTGTAAAATTCTTTCATGGGAGTTGATGTAGACTATGTTATAGTAAAGTTATCATTCTTTTATATTCATCCAAATGTATTTTTCCTTCCTTATCTACATGTGGTATTTCTTGAGCATCATTGAGCTATGGTATTTATAAAATCTTCCGTTATCACCGAGAATGATATGTTGGTTGAACATGTTTTGATTTCTTATAATGATGTTCCTTATATTTTTGTATTCCCTATTAACTGCTTATGGTTTTTTCTCATTTTCTGGATTTACATTTTTTTGATTAGGTTCATAGGAATAAATTATGTACAAGATAATAATTTTATCGAGGTTTTATGGGAGAGTCTATTGTATAATTATATTCCTCTTGTTTTCACCATGAATTTTGTTAGTTATTTCATGACCTTTGTAATTTCATAATCACTTAAATATTCTAATGAAAGGGGATGATATAATTTTTAACATGATAATTTATCATATTTTTACAATCTTTATTCTTAATGATTTATTTTTTATTATTTATTATTGTTATAGTTAGGGTATCCTTTTTTTTGGGGGGATCATCATGGTTTAAATGAGGATGGTGTATTGTTTTAGTTGTGATTTAATGTTTTTTTGTTTCCTCCTTTTATATTTATAACTAGATAGGATAAATAAGGAGTAAATCAGGGGTTTTTGGGATTTTTTGGTTGTAAATATACTTAATATGTTTCTTCATATTGTTGTGATCTTGGAAGAGTTATTATTCAAGGAAGAGTTGTTATATCCATTATTGGAATCTCTTCTTTACCTTCAGGTTTCATTGGGATGCTTGTGTTTGGGGATTCTGTATCATTAGTAAGGTCGTAGGATTTTATTTTCGGATGATATAGTTATATTTTTATCATTAATGGATGATGTGAGGTTGAGTTTGTTCAAGGGAGTGTTTTCCTTTTCTTATTCAGTCTCTAAATGTTGTTCATGTTTTGGGTTGGGACATGTGTATTTTCTAGAAATAAAAAGTGGAATTATAATTGAGTGATGTAATAAGGGAGATATGTGTATGTTATGTGGTGATGAGTTTTGAGATGAAGTAGAAAATGTTATTTTTTGGTTTTTCATCCTTATTCCTTTTGTTATCGAGGTTAATACGGTTGGAATAGTGGTGTTTTGTGGCTTCTTGGATTAGATGGATAATGTTACTATATGTTTATATATTAAATTCAATGGAAAACTATGAAATTGGAGGGTTAAAAGAAATATGTAAAGTGATTGAACCTTTTAAATAAAATTTAAATTAGTGTAACATAGTAAGTTAAATGAAATATGTAAAGGAAGAGATCTATGTGGAATAAAAACTTGGAAATAAAATATGGTTAATAGTCATGAATGTGGTTGGTGATGTGGATTTCATTTTGTATTGATTTGATTATTCTCTTATTGATAACTTGTTCATGAGAGTGTATTTTTTATTTATTTCATTTTTTATATTATTTATTATATTATTCATTGATTTTGATAATGGGGTAGTGGCTTTGGGTGATGATGTGATAACAGAGGATGAGGGATGGAATAGTCTTTTATGTAATGGATCAAGGATAGAATTCATGGACTATAATGGATCAAGGCATAGGTATATATATATATGGGATGTATTGTATTAATGTTATAGTATATATATTCAAGCTAAGGTGGTTTTATAGTTCTGGAGTGGAGGCCAAGTGGTAGACAAACATGGAATGAGGAGGGAATGAGGATTATATCCTTCAGGTTCATGTTACTTTATTATGATAAGGAGGATGTGAATACATTGTAAAGTATTGTATGGAAGAGTTTTTTTTTGTTGGTTATATATGTCAAGTAGTATTATGGTAATATGTGGTTATAAGACTGGGGTATAAAGTATTAGTTATTTTTTTCATTGTTGTTTTTGGTGTTCTTGAATTCTTGATTATATGGTGAGGAGTTTTCCTATAATGGCTCTCTAATCGGTTGTGATGTGAAGAAGACTCTGAACTAATGGTAAATAGTGGCGCTAAAAATCTATTCCAATTAATTTGTTTAGTTTTATGTAGGTTTTTAGTTATAATGTTTTATTACTGATTATGGTATTTATAAACATTGTTTTCATAGGTAGTCAAATTTTATATTAGTTTGGGGGAATGTAGCTGGAGGTGATCTAGAAAATGAATAAATATTATTATAGCTCTAGGTCAAATATGGATTTGTGAAATTTTGGTTTATTTTTCTAATACTATTATTAATTATGGTTTATGATTTTATTTGTTAATATCTCGCATGTATACTCTTTTATACTTATTTAACATGGGTACAATTTTTTTAGAAACATAACCCCATTGAGTACTCTCAAGTGTCACCCCTCCACAATTTTCTTAATTTTATTTTATTGTATAGTGTAATAGAAAATCAAATATACTATTTGGGTGGCTTTGGATTATTTCTATTATATTTTACTTACATTTCCTATTGTTTTTATCATAAATTTTAACATATAACGAACATTTCTTCCTATAGTAAATGTTCATTTTTTGATACATTTAGAGTTTATTGGTGGTTCTTCTTCACATATATGAGGTTTTAATGTAGGTAATATCTCTTATTTATATGTTTGATACCCTTAGTTCTAGTTTTTAACCTATATCCTATTAAAGGAGGTTATTGGGTGTCACTCTCATATTCACTTTATACCCAATAGTGGATAAAATAAGGGCACGTCATGACAATAAAATAGAAAATAAATTTCATCACCCAACTCAAAATAAAAATATAAGTTCATAATCTCACCAAATTCATTAGAAACTATTTTTTTCTTCTAAATATCACACTCTCAAACATCCCTTGTAACTAGAACATCATAAAAATCATTCTTTATTCCTCGCTATCATAACACAAACACACTCACTAGATGTCCCAAAGATATATCACTCACTCAACCCTCGAGAAAACACTCACTATAAAATTAATAATATAATGTTCCTTATTAACTAAACATAACAAGACTATTTAGTTAACACATATTTTCAAACAATTAAGAAATGAAAAAAAGTGAGTACTAAAATATTTAAAAAAGTTAACTTCAGGAGTCAGACATGACTATTAATATTTATCAATATTATGGAATGTAGTGTTAAGAGGGGATAGGATTAAATAAGACCAACCCAAATAAATGACCTTATCTACAAGGATATTCTCAAATTAGATATCCTAATACACCCACTAGAATATCATTCTAAACTATAAATTCTTCTATAAAAATTTACAAATTACACTCATCCAACCAAGAAGGTATAAGATTTAAAATTTCAAAATCAAAATCATTATTTATTTGAAATATATTATATTTATATACAATTAATAATTAACCCCTTTTCATTCAACTAAACATAACCATGTTATCACCACTAATGAATCCTTTGAAACAATGGTTATGTTTTTGTCATTGATTTTTAATTCATTTTTGTTATATATTTTAAGGAATTATTTTCTCCTTGTAAAATTAAAATAACAATTTCAATGAAACATTCTTAATAATAAACCATAGATCAATGAAAAAATGACTAGTTATATATATGGTGAAGAATAAAATAAATAATCAGGAAAGTTCAATGTAACATAACCATTAACACCATTAATCATCATTCCTTTTAAAACAAGTTAATCAAATAAATTTTTTTATGAGATCCAAGATATTCATGATATTAAGTGATATTATTTAATTAATTAAAAAATAATATAAAAACACCACATGACTATAGAGAGTCAGAAACACAATAATACAATTATATGTACTACTATAACATTTCTAAAAAATAAAATTTTAATTAAGAAAAGAAAAAACTCTTACAAAACCAGCAATTAATATTTCAAAAATCGTTCAATAAAATTTATTAAATGTATATAAATAAACTATCAAACACATGACATAATCTAGGTAACACATTGGGGATGATACCACATAAGATTATAACCCATTGTAATGTTTATATAAATCCTTAAATCACTAAAAAGTTCCCCATAATTAACAGAAAATTATCTATAACTATTAAATTCATATATTAATACTCAATAATTAATAAAAACAAATACTAAACCAAAACACTCATATAACACTTGTAATTAATTCTTGACACGAGAAACCAAAAATCCAAAATTTTAATAGTGAAACAACTCACAATTCCATCATAGATCAAAAAAATACAAAGATAAATACACTGAAAACTTATTTTCATCAAAATATAGATAAATTTAGAGAAAATATTCCTTTATCCGCTTCATATATCTAGAACATGTGTAAGCCCTTCTAATGGAAGTGATTCCACCATAATCTGGTTGAATCACATACCAAAATCCAAAACAAAGCCAATGAAAATAAGAGGAAAGGTAATAACAAGAGGAAAACAGTTAGAATATAAATGATTTACCTTAATTTAGGGAATCAAATCCACCCAATATCTATGGTTTTTGAGGTAATAAATTGTAAAAAGGGAGAACATTGGAGAAGAGAGGGGAGGACCTCCACCTCTATATGTACATCTAGATAAAATGAACCCTTAATGGGGTGTCTTAAAATAAATACTAAAATTAAATAATTTTATCCTCTTGAAAAAACTAAAATTACTTCCATTAGGTATAGGGTGGTTCATCGTTGACCAATAGGTGGTTGAAAAAAAGAAACTTCCCTACCAGTTTGATTAATGGGAACATGGTGATAAGCTATCTAGTAATCGATTACTATCTACTACCACCACCTTAAAATTTTAAATTTCCAAGAACCAAAAATATTCATTTTGGATTTTTCAAACATATCTTTATTTCTAAAGACTCACTCTACACATCCTAAAACATTAAAAAAATCACCCTCATTAAAGTTCCTTGGTAAATCGGAATACCAATAAGTGGGAGTGAATATATGGTTTATATTTTTATAAATTCTTCTAAATTTAACCTATATTACTAATTAAATTCATGATGCTATCAGAATTATATCTCTCTCACATCTAGTGTATAAAAAATATAAATTAATATAAAGTACATAATAATTTTACAAGGCCTGACCGTAATATGAGAGTGTACAGCTTGCAAAATTTGGGTCGAGTACTGAGACCTAGATTGTCACTAAAATAAAATTGATTACATTAGATTTTAACTGTTATTAATTTATTATTAAAAGGATCTATGTGGGTAAAACAATATAATTTTCATATTCACCCTTAAACGTTACATAAAAATAATAATAATGTCACATTGTTTATACTAGTTCCACCAATGTTCAAGATTATTCCCTCGCTATTTCTAGTTAACAATATCTTCAATAAATTTATAAATATTTAAGTTCCCACAAGTGTTAGAACCATTGATAATGGGGGTTAAATCAGTGGTGATATTTTAAAATTTATTCAAACATTAAATTAACCCTTGTAACTAATTATATTTTCTATCATTTTTAACTTTATAAATATCAGACACACTTTAAATGAAACAATATAAAATTAATGTAGAGCATAAAATATTTACATTTTTCTCCCCTAAAATGGGTGAATACATCCTTTCTATACTAAATATTATTTGTGTATATAAATTAACATTAATATGAACTAAATTAAATTTGATCTAAATACTATTGGAATACTTTTGTCTCCTGGCAGAAAATTATACCTACTCATATCTGTTACAATGTTTACTTATGCAACTGAGCTAAAATAAATTATAAAATTATGTTAACAACTCATAAGAACTTCGTCTTGAAAGTTATATGTCTGATAACTTTTTTATTGTGATCATGTCTGATACCCCCTCTACTTTCATTAAATATAACTCTATATAATGTTCCACATATCTTTGTTACATTTAATTTTTCTCTATATGGTGAACAAAAACACTATGCCTCAAATGTTTTCTAGAAAATCATACTATTTCACCTGTCTAATTCTTTAGATATAAACCTCTATCTAGTAAAAAAATCATCATGCCTAACCCCAGTGTACTTATTATTTAACTAACATAGTTGGAAACTCACTATGGTCTAATTTAAAAAATCAACCCAAGATGACCATAAACTGGTCACCCATGTTATCCCACAACCTAGCATGAGATGCATTTTTGTTCCTCCCTGGTTAGAGATTAGTGTCATTCATCATGAATAAGTTAATTGGTAATGATTTATCCCATGAACATTATAATAAAAAATAAATAAAATTAAATAAATATAACACTAATTGCATAAAACAAATAAAAAACTAAATATACCTCCATGTGACCTCATGGGTTACCACCAACCATAAAAATATTCTCCATCCCTGAGTTCCCTAATGGTTAAATAATCCTAAAACTAAAAATGATAATTTTGGCATAAACATTGATAATATCAATAAGGATTTAAAGAGATAAAAAGCAATCCCTATACTTTACCTTTAAATATTAAACCATTTAATTATATTTTACAAAATATATATTTAAAATCAAGTTTAAATTTTTTTCCAAAATAGGAAATAAGAATTTATTTTCAGAAAAATCATTTCCTATTTCATTTCCAAAATATTTTTTAAAGTATAAAGTATTTTTTTCAAATGAAACATTCTTAAAATGAAAATAATGACACTGAAAAACATTCAAAAGAAGGCTACAAGTATTTTGGAAAATAATGGTACCTGTATAAATATTCATCATAGGCACTCTGATGATGGTTGAGGAATTCTAGGAAAAATATAATTACATAAATAAAAGATATCACTACCGATGCTGGATACCAATAATCACACTACCTAAACATTTGGTTTCTCCCTCACTAGTTTCACCGAGGGGAATATCCCATAGCATACAAGTGATCTATCCTAGTTCCACTAGTCAGATCATAATACGAAACTAGGGCTGCATGTGTACCAATATATTCCTCCTCCAAACCAAGGCTTCCAATGATATATAAATAAAGGTGAATTTTCTCAAACTAGCATAGAATTTTATATCATATATTTAATATCAAAAAAGGTAATCCACTTCCTCTCATTAGAGATCCTTATTAATAACAAACCCTCTACCATTCCATGATACTGAATAAATACTTAAGCTCATTTACTATTCATACATCACATCAAACTCACATTTGGAATACAAAAAATTTATTAATATAATGATTATTATTTAATAGGGATTTCATTTTTAAAGAAGAAATTAAAAGTTCCAATGGAGCCTCAACAATCCAATGAAAACAGTGACCATTTGAAAACCCGTTTTAAAACCAAATAATTTCATGTTTCAAGTCACTCTCTACACTTATACACGCATATACACCTTGAAATAAATATATTTAAGAAACCCCTGATCGAATGTAAATATTCACCCAAACACTGTATGAATGAGTAAAAATTGGATACTTATATATATAAATGTATGTTTATGTGTATAGGTAATATTTAAAAATGTAATAGGATTAGAAACCAGTTTAAAGATCTTTGTAAATAAAAAAATCCAGTAGTACTTTGTTGAAACCAGTTAAAAAACAAAAACATCATTGGAAATCCGATTTTTCATGATGGAATCCATTTAGGAAATAAACAAATCACATAGGAATCATGAAACATAAAAATAGGCATGATAACATTCTTTTACAAGAGAAGTACATATCAAAAAAATTGGAAAAATAAAAAAACCATGAAATAAACTAAATTTTTCATTGTAATGATTTTCTATAGAATGACTATTTCATTAATATAATGAAGGCTCACCTAGATACCACTTGGAAATCATATTTTTAAATTTAATGTCTTATACATAGTGTAACATAACTCAAATAAAATAGTAATTCACTAGTGTTGATATACGAGGCCCAACTATAACAAATAGGATAAGGCTACCACTGAACTCGGCACCTGACTCAAAACCCCCTAAGTCCTAAATAGAATTTCCAATTTGCATGGGTTGAAAACCAATGCTTGGGAATCATAGGAACCCCTTTGGGAATTATTTCTGCCAAGTCATAGACAAAGGCAATCGTATAAATAAATACAAGAGCTAAAATAAATGAACATTCTAAATAGGTCATAACCGAATTCAATGATCCGAACTAGTTTCATATACATAACAACATTTATAAATAGAAATAATACTACAAAGCAGTAGTGAAAACAAAAACCAAAAAAACAACTGCAAACCAAATCTATCTAATCCTAAAGCACCTCCAGGAATCCTCTGATTTCTCACCACCACCCAACTCACCCCATGTCATCCACAAAAAAAAATAAAGGGTACCACAAAAAATCTAAAACATAAAATATATAGGCATGAGATAAAAGGGCCATTGGTTCACCACAATATGCCAAATCTATGAAATTTTTTTCATAATGAAATTTATATATTCTACGTTGAAAATAACCTAGAAATTAGGTATTTCCTATATAACATATGGAAAAACAACCATGACCATAATCACAATTCCAAACATTTCACTTTGTTCTCCCAAACTGAAAACAATGATTTGAAAACCTTTTTTCACTGGTCTTCACCCCTCAAAACCACACAACCATTTTTATTTGTCAAAAATAACTCATTTTTTATATAAATTAAAATGGTCTCTATAGAACATTTCAATCACCAAATCCAACTCTAAATGAAAACGCCCATTTTTAAATACACTTTAATTTACCCACCTAATAGTATTTTATTTATAAATAGTTTCCAAAAACATATTGGAAAACGCATTTCCAATCGAAACAACGCAACACACTTATTTCAAGAACCACTATGTAGGTACAATGCATATCATTAATAATATATCAATTTTAAATAAGAAGAGGTTCCATAAAAATGAATGTATGGGAAAGGATAGAAGCAAGCACTGGATAAAAATTCCCTCAATCAATAACTAAAAAATAAATTGAATGTTACATGGGATCTAAATTGGATACCTAATGTGAAAATAACCTATCCATATAAGAGTATTAAAACCAACAATTCAGCTATCAGTATGAGCTAAAGTTTAATCTACATGTCATACAACTATTCCACCCAAGTTTTTTTGGGATTACGACCCCTTATTATACCATTAAACCAAGCATATATAGAGGGACAATAGTATCATGTGAACAAACAAGAATAGAAAAATATATCTCCCACATACTACATGGGTTCACTTAACCAGTAAAGGAAGTGATGTGTAATAATGTTCAAGTAAAATTCTAACACTTAAGGTACACAAACTAATAATTGTAACCCCTAACACCCAAGGACGAATAACCTATATATGAAGCTGCACTAAAAAATAATTACAATCCCACATAAGGGGTGAAAACAATCATCACATAGTGATCACTAATCATAATAAAATTTAAAAAAGAACAAGAGGATTTAACTCCTCCAAATCTCCCAAGGGGTCAGCCGATGAAAATGGGGAGGAGATGGGCTAGACACCTCTTAATCAGAGAGGGAAAATTATGAATTTTCCAAAATTTTAAACACTTGGATAGGCCACACAGTTTTGTAAACATAGAAAATCCTAATGCCTAGACCCAAAAAACATGCCCAGTTTGGCCACATGGTTTTCCAAACCACGTACCAACCATGTAGTAGCATGTTCCTAGCCCAAAAAGTCTACATGGTTTCCCCTTAGGTATCGCACGATTTAGAGAAACTGTATGCCTCACCTCAGATGCAGCCAAATCTCAAACAGATTTTGGGGAGCTCTACACAGTTTGATAAACCATGAAAAATACAAGAAAATGGATCTATAAAAATTATAGTCTCTCTTTCATATGCATCAAAAATTAACTCAAAACCAAGTGGGCTAAAAATTCTCCTCCTAAAGAGCCTCCAAAAACATGAAATTTCAGCCCACAACCAACCAAAACTCAAAACCACTCAAGAAAAGATAAAATAAATCAAACAAAAAAACATGGGGACATAGGGGGTGTATCAAATTCCCCAACATTATAAATAAGCCTATAAAATTCCATTATATGATTTAAATATTAGAGAAAATGATATATCCAAAGAGTAGATAACTCAAAAAAACATCAAGACCACACAACCTCAAATCCAATGACCAATATACTCAAATAAAATCAAACTGATCAACCATAATCCAAAAAAATCATCTCAAAGTTCAACCAAGATAGGAATCCCTATAAAGATTTCCTAAGCAACATGATAGACCTAACATAGTATCCTCTCCATTTATAATTACTCTAACTTGGTTTAACCAAAGATAGTATATTGGAAATGCCACCCTAAACAACCAGGTGACCATGAGAGAAATTATCTATCAAACCAAAAGTTCTTTCCAACCTAATGAAAAGAATAACTACAATAGTAAACCTCAAGATAATGACATGAGCTCTCACCTCGGTTCATGAAACATGTGGATAACCTAGGGTAAAAAACCAAGATCACCCACTCCTGGTACATCTAAGATAGCCACCTCCAAATTCTAATTAGTATACTGAACTCAACTGGTAGATCACACACCCTATTTATCCATTCATTCACCCAAATCCTTATCCATATCCAAAAAAAGAACACCTAATTGGATAAACATAAGAACAATCCCAACCAAAAATCTCAAGATAGGTTCACCCAAATAATGAGTCTGAACAAATGGTGCACACAACCAAATAATAAAAACACCTAGGAGGGTAGGATAGGGGAGAATTCCACAAAACAACTAAGAATTTCATAAATTAAATACAATCCATCCCTAAGAATTATCCCAAAAACGAACAATCCAAAATATTCCAATAACTTTAGTCAAATATTCAAAACTAAGATTAAAATCATCAAAAGTAATTTCTCAATACAACACATCCAAAAAATATCATACCCACGACCTATTATTAAATATCATCATACAAAACATTTTAGGATAGCCTAAATGGACATAATGGAGGAAAACTCAATGAGACATAAGACATGGGGACTTAGCATACCCTTGATCCCCACACTAGAATCACATGAGAAATATTTTCTTTGTATGAGAAAGACCATTAACTCCAAGATCTTTATCATCGTACATCAGCTCCATTATCACTAGATTATCCTTATTCCCACCTCATTTTGTTGTGAATTGGATGGATCTAATGTATCACCTTCTTTAGGTTTCCAAGAATGTTCAGATCCTATTCATATGACCTTACTGAAAAAATCAATATAATTTTATCAGGTCGAATCAGTTATAGATGAAAAAAAATATAGGTGAATACCACCTACAAATAAATAATATTATTTTGGATCATTAGCCACCAGGTTTGGAAAAAATATGGATAAATTTTAAAATTCATCAGTATACTCCCTCCCTGATAATTCACCCAGATAATGGTTTACAAACTCAAGGTCCTTCTCTACATTCACATCCTCAGGGAAGAACCATTGAACAAATTCCATCCTAAAGATCTCCCAATACAAACCTTCATATAGCTAATAAGGTACCAATGAATCCCACCCAACACTACTAAAACAAACATTCAATCACTTGATATCTCTCACCCGTGATTCTTTAGGTGTACCCATGGAATCAGGGATCACCTCAATCCCTTCTAACCACCACACAACTTCTACTGACCCTTAATCATCATTGAACAATAGAGGATTCAAATTCAAGAAGTCTAAAATGGGTTCTGAGTATAAGGAAGGTTCCATGTCAACAACTCCACTTAGAGTTCGGGTAGGCACTGGAACTAGAGAAACTCTTTTGACCATTTTTTCTAAGAATGATAATATTAAGAATGGCCTAAATAATGTATGTTAATGTCTCAACTCACAAAAAAATGATTCCTTCAGATCTAAGAATCAAATCCAAACAAAAATCCCTAAAGCAAGGTTCAAAAATCAACCCTTATGGATTTTTTTTCGGAAATCACCATTTTCAACATGGAATTTTTAATTCACCCTCCACTAATGTTTACACTTGAAAACCAAGAAAAAAACCTGAAAAACAAAAAAAATGGAGAAAACACAACCCAAATGAGGAACACCCCAATCTCCTTTAAAATTTTCATTTCAATTCGAAATCCAATTATCCAAAAAATTCTCATCAAGCTCTATTTCCTCTTGAAAACACTATTAAAACTTATTTCAAAGAAAAATCACATTTTTTATCCCAAAAAATTTTAAACACCAACTTTTAAAATCAATTAAATTTCAGAAACCACAAGGATATATTTCTAAAACTCCTCATAAACTATATTTTCAAAATAGACATTTCAGAATCCCTCACCCCCATTTTCAATGACATTTTTTTCAAAGTAAAATCACACATAACGCACTGCATACGAATACATACAAGTTTCATATGAATTACATCCACAAATATCATCAACACACTCCGCAATCCATATCCAATCAGTGAAAATATATTTTGGATAAATCCAAAATCAAGATGCATCCAAACTGGGTAACCAAAGAAGAAAAAATATTTTGAATATTTTGGCCACATGGTTGGGAATTTGTGTAATAATTTTGAAACACACCCTGCTGAATAGATATATTTGACTACACAGAAACTATTTGGTTTCTCCTACCATATGTGTTATCAATTTATCCTATGTTTCCACTATGAAACCAAGTATCCACCCCCAATATCACTTAAATAATAAAAGTGATCCAAAACACATCAATTCACATTAGAAAAAATTGAAATCCAACATGGATTCTTAATTTAAATCCCCACTTCCCCTAACACATTGAGTCTCAGGATGAGAAAGATATATACCCTCCCCACCATTAAATCTCAATCACTGAAACACTTAATCTTTTTTTATTACATGCTTAAATAATAGGGGATACAGACAAGGCATATGATCTTACAAAAGAACCAAATCCATTTGTACCATTTAGTAATGAACCATCTAGAGATTCCACCAATCCTGGCACCCAACCCTGACTTTCGTAAGACCTGAAGGGCTTTCTTGAAACCAAAAGGCTGGAAATAAATTACTGGGAATCATAGAAATCCCTTTAGGAATTATTTTTACTCAATAAATGATAAATACAATGCAATAAATAAATACAAGAGCTAAAATAGGTGAATATGGAGAAAAAGTCACAACCAACAACAATGATCCAACCCGATTACATTTATATAAAAATATCCATAAACATAAATACTAAAATAAAAAAGTTTCTCCAGCAATAAAAAAACTAAAACAACTACAAACCAACAATAACTAATCTCGAATAACCTCTATAAAAAAACATGTTTCTCAACACCACCCAACTCAGCCTACATTGGCTACGATGAGGAAAGGATGTGTCCCAACAAAAACCAAGATCCTTAAATATATAGGTGTTAGATAAAAATACAAATAGGTGAAAACTAACTTCTAATCATATGTAATTAATTTCATAATAATATTCATAAATGCATGTTTTAAAATAAACTAGAAGGTTGGATTTTACCATATAAGATATGAAGAAAAAATACATTCCCATAATCACCTTCCAAAACATTTCTCTTTGTTTTTCAAAAAAAATAAAATAATACTCTGAAACCCTTTTTTCACTATACCACATAATTCAAAACCACACACCCTTCTCCATCTCTCAAAATAACTCATTTTTTATTTAAATGAAAATAGTCACATTAACAATTTCACTGGCCAAAGACACCTATTAATCAAAGCACCCATTATAAAATCCACTTTAAATTACACATAATAGAATCTTAAATAAGGTATAAAATCAAAAACATCTTTGAAAACTCATTTCCTAAGGCATAAAACAAACACACATGGGGAAAGCACCCAAAAAAAGGCACCATGTGTATCATTGGGAATATATCAAATATAAACAAGAAGAGTTTTCAAAACAATGAATAAAATGGAAATAATAAAAACAAGTACTGTACCAAACTCCCATCAATCAATGACCAAAAATTAAATTGAACATATTATGGCATCCACTTTGGATCTCTAACGTGTGAAGCACCTAGCTGTATAAGAGTACAAAAAACTATGAACTAAATACTGGTACGTGTTGAATTTCAATCCACGAGTCCTCCAACATGCCCAAACAAGCCACATTTCAATGACAACCCCTTGTATACATTTTTGTCTATCATGAATGGAGGAAATCTAGCAGTGTGTAAAACAACTAGTTAATAAACTAGATCTACCACTTAGTACCCGAGTTCACATGACCAATAAAGAAGTGATTCATAAGAATGTGAAAGTCCAAGTCTAATGCACAAGTCACAAGCAAGGATAAACCTCACCCCTAACACCTAATGATGAATTTCCAATATATATATACCCATCAAAATAAACAAGAATATTACAAAAAAATGGGAGAAAAAAAAGAATCTTATAGTGATAAAAAATCCTCACAAAAGGTAAATAGAACAAGTTGGGATCAATGGGTGCCTTTGACAAACACAATTTTTAAAAAAATTTATAACCAAACCATTAACACTAAAATAAGTCTTAGTATTCCAACACATTTCAGATTTTACAAAAACACATACCAAACACCGTTTTGATAATAAGGGAAATCACCCACACCTTATAGAAATTTTAAATCCACCATTATAATAAGGTCATTTCTCTTTGAAAACAAAAAAAAGGACCAAGGCCAACCATTTGCATAAAACCATTCAAATGAATCCATAAATACATTTACATAGGGGTTAAACCCAAAACACTTTTCTAATCACCATTTTAAACATAATAAATTTATAGTTCACTTTAAAACAAACCTTTCATTAAAAAAATTCTCATTGGAAACAAAAAAAATTGTCTTGAAATCCAATAAACATAATGAAAACCATTTCACAATCCCCTAAGTAATATCAAATAATCATAGAACATTTAAATACTTACAATAAACATGAAAATATGGAATTCACATGAAAAACCTTTATGCTAAGCTCAAAACATAATGAATTGGTTTCAAATCACAATAAAAATATCACATATATTCATAATTTCAATAAAAATTAATTTTCAAAGAGAAAGAACATTTTGAATTCCAAAAATAAATAATTTAATGGAAACTACTACATAGAATAAGCATAATCGAAGTCAAAATTATTTAGATTCTTTCAGATTTAATAGAGACCATACCAATAGAGATGGAAACAGTGTCCACAAACTCAAAAAACAAAAATCCCATACATTAGATCCACATGAATCCCTAAAATTGGTCACATGAGATCTAGGGTTCATGGTTGAATTGAAATCCAATATAAAGGAGAGATAGGTAATGGGAGAAGAGTAAAATATAGGAAAAATACCATAAGATCTCCTGAAAATTTCCAAATGAATGCCTAGAATTAAAGGGGGAAGAGGTTAGAGAGCCTATATGGTTCCCAAGGGGTTGACTGATGCATATATGGAGAATAGGGTTAAAAATAATCCTAATTTGATAGGGAAATGGGAATTTACAAAAATTTTAAACACCTAGATAGGTTTCATGGTTTTCCTACATGGTTTGGAAAACTATGCACCAACTGTGCACTGCACACTTCCTAGACATGAGGCACCTCCACTGTTTACCCATATAGTTTTCTAAACTATGCTCCAATCATATTCTAACCTCTTATTAAGCCAAAAATGTCTCACAACTTCCCCTATAGAACTACCCAGTTTTGAAAAATCATGAAACTCACCTCTTACGCATCCAAATACATGCATAGCTTCTGGGGATCTCTAAAAATATTTAAAATACATTACAAATCAATGAAATGAATCTATGTCAAAATTATAGTCCCACAAACATGATAACTACAAGGTTACACCAAAAGAGATGGGTTAATCATGATCCTCCAAAAAAATACTCTAAAAACATTAAATATTATCCCACAACCAACCAAAACTCAAAATTTCTCAAAGAAATATAAAATATCACAAATCAAACAATGTAGTGACATTAGGTTGTCGCACCAACTCTATCTAAATCGATTATAATGAATATTGTAAGATAAAAAAGAAAAAATGGGTGTAAATAAATGCACAAAAATTAAACCATATGAATTCCCTAGGGGTCAACCAACCTCACATCACATTGAGGAAAATGAGAAAGATTGTGAAGAAAGATACAAATGGGGGAAAAGATCACTCGATATGATAAAACCAAGGATTGAATAGAATATTTTATAATAACTGAGGGGGGGGAATGGGGGCCTGCAGCTGAGAGCATCCTTGGGTGAGACGTGTGAGAGGGGTAAGGGTGAGTGAGAGTCCCCTTAAGGGGTTTTAATCCATTATAAGAAAAATGGAAAATTAAATATTTTTATACCTAGGGACACTGTGCAAGGTTTTTTCACACATTTGGCTAAACCATGAGAAATCTATGCACCTTACAGTATAATTTTTAGATAACCCTTCATGGTAAAGGTTGAAAATTAGGGTAACTATACACTAGTTGTGTGCTAGATCTATAAAATTGTAGAAACCCTTTCACAATTTGTGAATGGTTTTTAATAATTGTGCGCTACCAATGAGTCTATACAAGAAATCAAAATTCAAAAAAGACATTAACCTCGATCTACCTTAAATTCATGAAGAAGAATATATATAAAAAAATAAATAAAAATAATTATTAAATTAAAGTTTGGTTGGGACAATTAAAAACACCTTGAAAGTTAAATGGTATCGGTTTACTATGGAAATAAACCAGACGAACTTCAAAACTCTGATGAGGATAAAACTCTATCAGATAGATATTTACAATGAATAAAACCAAAATCATAATAATTCTGGGATAATATTATGGAAATAATTTTTTTCTAAGAGTGGTGAAATGATAAAAACTCTAAGAACATGATCCCCAAACAATGGAACACCCTAACCTAATCATCATGCGCTATCATAACTTATGGAAAAAGAGGTACACATTTCATCCAATGGGTAGGATTAGGTTTGGAATGAACCATTAAGTGATACATCCCCCACTTAAGAAACAATGACCATACCCAAAAATAAACCATAACTTCATATGAGACTCATTAAACCCCAACCTTCCTAACATGGATATTTAACCCATGGGGGTCTCCTACCAATTTTAAGAGTTTGGTTAGACACTAGTTTTCTATGTTGAAACAGACTCATGAGTCCTATAATGACCTAAATCAATGAGAATAAAAACAATAAATGAGAAATATTATTACTCCATGAAAACAACAATTATATTTTCCCAAAAACATTTATTGAAAAATAAATTCTCAAAGGATCCATAGTATCATCCTACATTTTCAAAAAAAAATATACCCACATAGAACAGAATAAAAAAACATGGAACATTTATAATAAATTAAACACTAAATATATCTTCCATAAACACCATGTTAACTAGACTAAGATAGATGGTTTTTTTTTGGAGTTGATCTGACTCTATGTATCATCCTGGAAACACACTTGTATAATCTTTACAAGTACCCAAAATGACTAGAGGTAAGATTGGTCATTACAATTTCTTTGCCGGATGGATTCTTATTCCCTGACATCCCACAATGATGGTAGTCCTAGACTTTATTTCTATATAAATATAGTGAGAAGGACCATGATAGCCTTTTCATCCAACTACTTATAGTTCAGATACATATTTCTTTCCCTTCCCTTTTCTAGAACTTCTACCACCACTCCTAGGGATATGAAATACGTAAACTATCAATGGATATTTGTAGAAGCTAGATTCATCCCAACCAACTTATCTCATCACATCTTCATATTTTTTGGGATTTATATAGGACACTTAGAGAATAATATCTTATTGGAGACCTCTTCCAATGTAACAAGCCTTTAATCATTCAACTCCATCTAGATCTGGAAGATATTGAATAGGCTCAGAAAACTGTTAGCATACTCTAACACCATTGAATAACCATAATGGATGTAGTAAAATTTCATTATCTTTGAAGTAATTACATCCTTTTATTAATACTGATGTCAAAAAAATCCTTTGTTCTTTTCCACATGTTTTCATTTTGTTGGATGGTCAGAGTAATCGACATCAGCCACTTAAACTTATGGTATCTAATGGAAAAGCGGAAAACATGAGATTAAGAGGCTCAGTAAGATTATGATAAAAAATATCTCCTCAATAATTTCCAGTCATTTCTTATGTTTTAACCATTCTTATTTTCTAAAGAAATGAGGATGATTTGAATTTCAACAATTTTAGAAAAAATTCTAATATTGAGTCATTATTTTAGGACCACCATGATCCAAGCATAAAATAGATGAACCAAATAATTGAGACAAGACTTGATCAATTATAGGGAACATGGTGGAAAATTTAACCATGTATCCTCTTCAAGAATAATTAGATCTTATTGGGGATGTACCCTAATAACATTAGTCAGAAAACTGAGTAAAAAATATAACAAGCTGAAACACCAGATCTCAAATATAAATCAACAAACCAAAAATAAAAAACTATTTCAACCACTCTCCTAACAAAAAACCATAAATTAAAAGGTTGAAAACCACAAAATAATAAAGGAAACATAAAATTATTACTTACTCATAAAAAATAAAATAAACTTTTTAAACCCATTTTTGAAAGCTATGTCAACTTCTAAAATCAAATACTTATCGACAGAGTTTTTTGATCTACAAACATGTACATTCCAGCACCCAATTATATTTACACACACATGTATGTATAGTAATGTACCTTCTAGACACCTACATATATGTGAAATCTCATAAGAAATAATAATGATCAAATAAATGGGTGGGGCTATTTCAAATAATTTATTAAACAAACCCAAAAAAAATTAAATCTATATTTTTTCATTAGAACAAAGCATTTATAAATCCAAAAATCACTTTCTATACCAAATCTAAAAAAACGTTTCAAAATCATAAAAAATTTCCATTTCATTTTCAGACAACCTAATGTTTTTACTTTGGAAATTAAACTTGAATAAACAAAATACATATTTAAACATAAAGAAAACACCCCCAAAATCAACATAATCTGATAACAAGAATAAAAAAACCAATACCCATAGAATTAAAATTGAAAAAATAAAACAAATTCCGATGTGCATGGTTAGGATGCATAGTTAGGAATATCATTCACCAACCATGTGAGTCTCTCTAGAGGTCAATAGAGGAAGTCACACGATCAGTGCATGGTTTTCTAGACAATGAACAGTTATCATGCTCCCTAATAATCCCTCCATAAATCCATTCCACGATTTGGAGATTCTCAAAATAACCCATAAATTCTCAATTCAAATCATAGGGACTCAAAATCAAACCAAAAATCTCAAAAACATCTCATATAAAATCTTATATTTGAGACACCGACTTCCCAAAACACCCTAGTAACTCAAGTATCCTCCTTATTCAGGGGTGATCAATCACTGACATGTGGATGACCACTTGAATTCCAAAAATACTACCTCCAAAATACCAAAAAATCCCAAATAAAAAGGTATTCTCCACATATTCAATTTTTTCGGGAACCAACCCAGGAAAAGAATGAATCAGTCACTCAGGCCAAACCACAATAAGGCCCAAGAGGCATTACCGATCCTCCTAGGCTAGAAACTAGTGTTGTACATCATG